>OX365944.1:37687500-47687500 GCA_947247005.1 Spisula solida | reverse complement strand
ATTTCGTCATATGTTTTTCAGTTTAACTAGTCAGTGGTTTCCCAAAACATAATATACATGTACATGCACATTGTTTCATGGTTTCCCAATATACAATGTATATTAAATCACTGTACGCAATTCAAGCTCAAAATAATACGTGTACACTTCATGATTTGCATGTGTTAGATTTTTTAAACTGACGCCAAAGTTTAGACAAAAGTAAACAACCTTTCTTGGAGGCAAGCAAAACGCTTTGTAATTAAGTGTAGGCCAAGAAGAAAGCAGACTTTCAGCACTTAGTGTCACATAGCTTTATTTTAGTACAAGTTTACAAAACTATCAAATATATAGACATATAAACACTATGACATGTTGATCAATAATACTCATAGAGTTATAGCCTAGAAAATAGACATCGATATATGTACCACGAATAGCATAAACAAGTACGAAATCCTCCCTTTGTCACTGTGCCCCCCCCCCCCCCCCCTCACCCGACTACATGTAACTTAGCTACACGTTATGCACTTAAGGCAGTCGTTTTTGTATCTCTGTTATTTAATGGAATGGAAACAGCAAGTCCGTTAAAAATCACAAATCGGTAAGTGATAAGTCAATGTTTCCACTTTAATCATATTGCAATATGGAGTGAAGCTATATGAGCATCCTAGTAATAATTAACATTAATATCACATAGTTTTATCACAATGTATGTACAATTAAATTAATGATGTGCCACCAGACACTGAGCGGCTTCATTCCTTTAGAATCGGATTCCTTCAAAAATCATATTCTAAAGAAAGAAGCAGCTCAGTGTCTGGTGGCACATCATTAATTTAATAGTACATACATTGTGATATAACTATGTGAGATTAATGTTAATTAATGTGCTGTCAGTCACACTCACAGTGTTTCCAATCCCCTGCGATACAGACAGTCAACGGTCCGTAGTACAGTTTGGTCCAACAGCAAAGGCTCCCCCATCCATCATTTGAGGAAGAAGCATGTATGTCAAGCGACAGGGTGAATTTCGTAAATCAGTAAAGGGCGAGATGGTTCAGATTGTCTAGACGGACAAGAAACCGATATTTTGCTTGACAACATCCGAAAACCCGTTCACGATTGTCTGCTCTGTTGACCAGAAGAGTCGAGATGGAACTGTGACACCTGTACCAGCCCCATCTGTCATTCCGGAATACAACAACCACATGAATGGTGTTGACCATGCCGACCAGCTGAGAACAGAGTACAGCACATATAGGGCATTCCGGAAGTGGTGGTTGTAGCTGTTCTGGTTCCTGTTTGACACGGTGGTGACCAATGCTTTCTTCATGATGAAAGAATCATCAGAGACGCACCAAGACTGGCCGGGGCAAGCCAAGAACCATGATCGAGTTCCGGATCGCGTTGGCGAAACTGTTGATTGGTGACTACTCCGAGAACGAGCGTGCTGTCTTTGTGACCCTGAATGTCGGACATTTTCCGAAGACTGTAGAGAGGAGGACGTTTTGTTGCCAGTATTGCAGCAAGTCCAAAGTGCGCCGGGAAGTGAATAACATGTGCAGCCAGTGTAATGTACACCTTTGTGTGGATTGTTTCAATAACTTCCATTCAGATTGGGTAAAGAACAAAGTGAGCATTTTGCTTTAATGTGTAATTTATACTACATGTATTTTCATGAGTTCATTTAAATTCGACATTATTTTTTAATTTTGGATTTTAATTTATTCACGTAATAAGCTTATAAACAGCCATCAGGAAGTAAGTGAAGTTTTAATGAATTATTTGTAAATGTAGCTAAAGACATATGAACCGACTCTCTGCAAGTAAACACAGAACATCATAGCATTCGAAAAAAATAAGAAGATCTAAATGTTTTAACTTTTGACTATGCGAATGACCAGTTTGCTGGTAAACAAATAGATAAAAATGGAATAATGAAAGCAACTGGAATTGATGGAACATCACCTAAATTACTAAAGCTAGCAAAATCATCTATAGCAGCTCCTATAGCACTTGTGATAAATAAAAGCTTTGACACCAGTACCTTCCCTGACACCCTTAAAGTTGCCCAAGTAACATCTATCTATAAAAAAGGAAAGCGCGTTAGAAAAAAAAGCAACTATCGCCCAGTCAGTAGTTTACCAGTCGTCTCGAAAGTCTTTGAGAGAGCTATCAATAAGGTGCTTATTAGTTTCTTTTCTCTCACTGCTTTCATCCCTTCCTTTCAGCTTTCCGTCCAGGATATGGATGCCACAAATCCTACTTAAGGTTCACTCTAATGGACGAAAATGTGTATTTTTCTACCCTTTTGGCATAAAAACACATTAGTATCATACATCATTTTGTAGCTTAAAGTTCAAATAATCAATATCAACGAGTGTTTTTGTTATATTCACTTGTTATAAAAATGTATTTATAAAAAGTTAATTACAAAATAGGTACATGTATACATTTTTCAAAATGTCAGTCTCATTTATTGGGTAACAAAATGCTAGAAAAATTAGAAATTGTGGTTGTCAAATATTTGATCAAGGTCATGCCTGCCAATTTAATTAAATAAAAGCAGTCAAAATGCATTGATTTTGAACAATAAAATACATCAACATGAATTAAAATCTATCACATGTGTATGTGTGAAGGCCTACTTTTAATAAATCCTAAATAGTTTAGGGTACGGTGGGCCTGAGGGACCAGATAGTTGTTGGTTTGTCAATAATCGATTTTATCGGGTCGATAAAACTTAAACCTTGATTATTTGTACAAGTTTTAAGTTGCTTCGAAAGAACTGAAACAGGTTTATGGAAAATTAATTAAAGCTTTAGTATTTCTTTCAATTATAAACATATTTAGTTAGATATTCCTTTCCACTGTATTTTATTTGTATATATACCAAAGAAATTGCCTATTTATCTTTAGTCGTACTGGTCCCTGATAACGTTTGTTCCGTCCATTAGCCCGTTTCTTTTAACATAGAAAAAATGCTGTATTTGGTCAGGTTGTATGTTGAAATGGTTAAATATTACTCAAAAAACTATTTGCAGACGATAATATAGCATGGCAGTAACCTCACACCATACATAAACTTACCGAGCACGTTGTAACATTTGCAAGGACTATTCGTGTGGATTGAAATATTATGACAGCTACATGTAATGACCGATTTTACACAAACTGTATGTGATCGCGAAACGATCCAGACAATCGAGTTACACAACTGTGTTTGCAATGATTATACGAGCATAATTAACATAAGGATTATTTAAAAACGCATATTACTTTTGTAATTTAGCTAAAATAAAGTTTGACAGACAGCCTCGTAACACATATCCGATTATCAATTCGCTAACATGTGCAGTATGTGTTGAGATAGGAAAATGCTGATATTGATGTTTCATTGGGACTTAAATTAAACCGTAAGTATCATATTTTATTCGATGTCATTATTCGTTATGAACGGCACATTATGAACACCGCATCATAATGGTTTTGTCGATAAACTGTCGAACTACTTTGGCGCATGAATATAAATTTACTACACAGCGCGAAATTCGTAAACAAACGAGATGAAAACAATAATAAATATTTGGATTTCATTGTTATTATCGTATGATCGTTTGTAAAGTTGATAAATTATGAATGTAATAAAGTTCATTATTCGATCTGACTATCGATTATGTTGATTACTTTGTTTGAAAAACATGTTGCTGTACGTTTACTGTCGTGACAGGAGGGAGCAAACATGGCGACTTCCTTGTCGAAATTACACATCAACATGAAGGTGTTTTTCTCGTAAACAAAACACCAGCAGCTAATTTCAAGCCTGGCATGCCCTTGCGACGATTGATTATAAAGTAATGCCAATGAGTTCGTATTGTGAAATGCAATAATGATAACGTTTGACATTTTGAAAAAAATGTATTTTTCATTCGAAAATCGCCTTTATTTTAGTGTTAGCATTTGAATTAGACAACTATATGCTACATTTTACATCACACGCAAGTGCTACAATGGTTTTCTATCATATATAATGAAAGCAAATGGTATATGCTGTTTGAAATAGCTTTTTTCAAGTGGGTGTTTTTCAAGCATTTGCAAGGGTTATGATCTACCTTAAAGAATTTGAAGATTGAAAAAAAACACCTTAACAATAATAAATGTTGTGCTGCTGTATTGATGGACCTGTCAAAGGTCTATTCGATTGCTTTCCACATAACTTGCTCTTAGTGAAGTTAAATTCTTATGGCCTCTCTGATTTATCACTTAATTTTGTAGGAAGCTATTTGTCAAACCGAAAACAGTGCGTAAAGTCAGGGAAAACAGTAAGTCCTTTACTTGATATTGTTAAAGGAGTTCAAGTGTAAAGCTACTTGGTGTCACTCTGGATTTTAAACTTGAATTTGATACTCACATCTCAGACATTTGCAAGAAAGCATCTAAACAGTTAAATATTCTTAAACGTATAGGAGACTCTAGTTATGAACATGTTTTACACTTTTTACGATATTTCAATAAATAAGAATACCCTGCATATCTAACCAAATTACCTTAGGCAATAATCTGATTAAATAGCCTATTATTATTTTTATTTCCTCCAGTATTGAAGAGCATATAGCAATAAATACAAAGCATACATTCAACATAATTATAGCATGTTACAAGCATTCATTATTGATGAGAAGATTAGTAAGCATAAGTACACATATCAGAAGCAATTTATGAGCACATATATTATATCTTGCATCGAACAAGATATGGATCATTAAATCGCAAAGCTTTACAATATTTATACACAAGAAGACATGGGGACAATTTTGTAAATACAAATGTACATACATTGGCACAAGGCTTAAGTTTATCCCTCACATAATGCATACACAAAACAAATCTACACAAGACATGAATACAACGAATTGCAAGAATACAAGGGAACAACAAGTAGCAAATGGCAAACATAAATACACTCAAACATAAATATACTCAATAGCTCATTCTACATGTATAACATATCTGGGCATATTAAAGTAATGAGCACATGTATACCGACAAAACAGAATAACACGCTGTAGTAACATAAAACACTGAATTCCACATTAAATAACCAAAATTTAATATCAACAAATCTACTTTTAATTAAAGTAGATTAGTGTTGTTGGCCAGAGTATGGAAGAAATTTGCGTTAACAATGTTCCGGCACCGTTTATATCATGAAATATTTTAATAGTTACACAGAGTTCCCACTGAGTCATGGTCTTGCCGAAACGACATACAAGAGAAGGACGGGGCCAATACCACAAGAATGAAATATTAATATAAATGTGTTTAGAATTAAATTATATGAATTCTAAGGATGGCAACGAACACCAAAATTGGTATCCGAACGGATATCCGAAAACGGATATCCGAATATCCGTATCAAAAATGAACCAAGCATTAAGTGCAGCATGAAATGTAACCTTATTTCGCGGTCAACATCGTCTTTGTGTACCAATATCAGACTGACTCACATTTTATGTCTCAGAACGATTAGTCAGCTATTTTTTCTGGTTTTATCAAATCCTATTAACTGTATTTAAACCTGAACTCCAAGCGTTGGTCTTGAGAAGTATAGGGAGTCAGAGCTGATTCATCAATAATAGATGTAGGAGTTGATAAACATTTTACCTCTAGGAGATATTCGCTGGCTTAGAATGACAAGTTCGTAAGTGACCTTATAAGACTCTTACATATTTGAAACATGAGCTTATTTTCATAAAGATCGAAAGTAGTCATGTTGACCAAACTGAAGTTTGAAAAACTTGTTTTTCCATAAATAAAGAGTCGTTTTCAACAGTGTTTTATTGTTTTCTAAATTCATCGATTTTGTACTTACGACCTTCTCATTCTAAGCCTGCGATATGTGGAGAAATGGTGTTACGGAAGAAAAAGCTTTGTAAGTGAAAGTCTGGAAGGATATCAAAATAATTCTCGAGCTAGAGATCTTCTTATAAATTCTCTTAGTTAGACATTTAGTTGATTCATTTTCACCACTGTTCCAATTTTGAGCCAATTGGTTATTCAAAGATTGTTCGATGTTAGAAGTAATAAGTTTCGAGAACACCCGTAGTTCTGATTTAGTCATAAATCCACATTCTTCTTAAATGGAATTCACATTTATTTCTTAACCATTAGCATATTTTGTTATACATGTTTTTGATAGAATCCGAATAAGTAATTTGATATAAAGAATACGAAAGCTTGTTATAACTGGAGATAATTAATTATTCCAAAAAACCAATGATTCTCTTTATAATGGCATTAGCAAATACCTATGTAATGTTTAAGTCTTTAGTATTAGTGACGGGAAAACTTCCTAAATCACCATATAACATGTGGAGTACTTGTTTGGTTTGTTCGAAAAGATGGGAATTATGACGTGGTAGTTAATAATAGCAACAATGACAGGCAATCAAGCGTGGGAAAAATCAAAATTTTGGGATTACTGTTAGATGTGTTTGTGTTCGCTATCCTTTTGAATGTGAGATATTTTGTTTTGTTCATGTGTACACGGACTAGGATTTGACTAATGACCATTACTCGTCGACAAGGAAACCAGTGACCAGCGAATGGAACATGACAATTATAATCTAGAATTGTGACGAGTGTATTTTGATTTTGTGTTAGATATTGTGTTATATCGGACAGCAGTCAGTCGCAAAAACGTTTGTTGCCCAAAACCTGTGCTAATGCATATTATGAATAGGCCTACATGTAATATCTCAAAATCAGTATAATTTTTAAAATCGCCTTAAGAAAACACGCCATGACAAGCTCTGTATCTGTGTCGAATTCAATTACTTAATGTTATTAGTACAGAATGCGATTTTACAACTACTCCGAGAATTCAACGATCAAATGTTTGTCTTTTGATTCAAAGGAAAAATGATTTATCCTTCTTCTTCTCCTTCCGAATAATTTGCAGGGCCCACTCTGGGGCATTGTCGCAAATGAAATAACTATGTACAAGGTCGTTGCAAATCATACACCATAACGATAAAAACAGATAAAAGCCGACAAAAACCCTGAGTACAGCTCAGTTGCTGCGGCCCGCTAACCCCTCCTTTAAGGCTTCCAATGTCTGGCCTGTGGCGATGTGCTCCACAACCGAATACCAGCTGGAAAGAACGAGTGGCGGTACACATCTGATCTACAGAATGGGAGCAGGTACCTGGTGGTGCGACCGCGTATGGCTAGTGTAGCAGGGTGCAGCTACTTGTCAGTTGGGATGTCGATGAGGAAGTGGGTGATTCTGTATATCATCACCAGTCTGTTGTCGGATCATCCCTGCTGAAGAGATTCCCAGCCGAGGTCGGATATCATCTGGCTGGTGTTACTAATGGTCCTATAGTCACCAGTGACAAACCTAGCTGCCCTCCGCTGGACCGCCTCCAGTTTTTGGATGTTTCTGTTAGTATGAGGGTCCCAGGCGGTGGAAGCATATTCTACAATGTGCCTCACCAGGCTAGTGTAGCACTGTGCATTCGTTTCCCTAGGGAATCTGGCAAGGTTCCTTCTGAGAAAGCCGATTGTGTTCATGGCCTTCTTCGTGTTGGTGTCCACGTGGTTGTTGCATGATAGGTTGTCTGTAAGTGTGACACCTAGGTATTTGCCAGATCTTATGATGGCAAGGTCGTGGCCATGGATGGTGTAGTTGGCCTGGATTGGGTTTCGTTTCCTGGAGAACCTGATCACCTCACACTTGGAAGGGTTAAAGTTCATCTGCCAGTCCTTCTCCCACTGCTGCAGCCGGTCAAGATCATCCTGTAGGGCGATAGAATCTTGGGGAGAGCGAATCTTCCTGTTTAGAAGGCTGTCATCGGCGAACAGACGAGGTGTTGACGTTGCTTTCTGTGGAAAGTCATTTATGTACAGAAGGAATAGCAGAGGTCCTAGGACTATACCCTGTGGGACCCCAGAAGTAACGGGTGTTGATGAAGAAGAGTGACCTTCGACAAGTACCTGCTGGCTGTGGTTGCTGAGGAAGCTTCCAATCCACTGCAGGGTTGTTCCGTTGATGCCATAGTGACACAGCTTCAGTGAGAGCCTCTAGTGTGGTACCTTGTCGAATGTAACACCCAGGTCTTTTCCCCCTAAATAGTAAATGGTTGTCCCCTTCAATCAAATTGAACATGACTGCGTTCAATAAACGCTCCTGTCCCGGTGGAAGCATTCTCCATTATAACTTGCTAGGTCAATCAGGAGGCATAATTTTATTGAAATCTCTGACTGGGTCGCAGACAGCAATACCTTGATGAACTTTGGAAGTATTTTAGTTTGGGTTAATATTTTCAACACGAAAACTAGGAAATCAGAGGCCATACTTCTGTTTAAATATTGACAATGTAAACAAGTATGCCAAGTTTGAAAGAATTCTCTGATGGACTTTGAACATAACATTTTGTATTTGAGTTTCAAAAACTGGAAATCTTTTGTTAACTTTTTTCAATGGGACGAATAGACGACGAACGGTCAGGACAATCACAATAAATTGGCTTATTCTAAATGTGATAAATGTGGCAAATCATTCAGCGGACATAGTTTTTTAAATAGGCATGAACAAGTGTGTGTTTAAGGCGAATCGGGCGACGCAAATTTGCACGTGAAGACTGCGGACTGGTTTGCCGGATAAAGGATTACTTAGCAGCCCAAAGACGGGGAAAACACCAGCCTCCCAAGTATATCTGTGAAACATGTGGGTAGTCATATACTTAACGTTCATCTTTGAAGCAACAAGAGCAAATGCAAAAAATTGAGGTGATTTGTGGGATTTCAAAAATAATTGCCAAGCAGAGGTTTTTCTAATATTCCTTTGTCGTGTGCTCTCATTCGCAGTTTTCACAGCTATGTGCATTTTGTAATTGAAGTAGCCCACAAGGTATATGTGAGCGATTTTGAACCATTGTAGTTATAGTATGTCTTCCCGAAGATACCATCATTGAAGAGAAACTTCTTAGTTTTTCATGAAGTATTGAGACACTAAGGAAAAGTGATCTTTCGTCATTTAATACATCAGTGTATTGGTGTGTTTTTGTATCGTTCTTTAATAATGTTGTTTAAACTGAGATTAGGGATACAGCCATTACATTTCATAATTATGCTACTAATTATATATGTTGTGACAACGATTTTTATACACCTTATAGTGAAATACAATGGGTTGTTAGATTAAATCATGAAATATTAATTACTCCATTCGTATTTTGTTCTTTTTTTATATATTGGTTTATATACACACACGAAAGGTAGAAATTAAGGAAACTCAAAGAACGAAGTGCTTTTATGTTAGGACCTCTTGGTTTTTGGGAATTCAACAACCTTCCATTCAGAGGATTGTTGAAGAGATTTTAGGAGATTTTAATATGAAAATTTGTCTGATTTATTTGGATGACATCATTTTTTTAGTTCTACATTTGAAGAACATTTAGAAAAAATGAATTTAGTTTTGACTAGATTGCAACAAGCAGGCATTAAGTTGTCTGCAGCAAATGTTCATTCTTTCAAAACAGAGTGAAATTTTTAGGTCATGTTGTTAGTAAGGATGGTGTAAAACCCGATCCTGAAAAGTGTGATAAAGTTAGGAACTCTCCTACTCCTACAAACCCAGATCGGCTTAGATCATATTTAGCTTCGGCAGGTTACTATCGTAAATTCACGAAGGATTTTAGTAAGATTAGTAAACTCTACATCATGAGCATCAACTAGTTTTTGATAAGATTAAATGTATGTTAATGTCCAAACATGTATTAGGATATCCTTTATTTGGCCAACCTTTTGAATTACATATAGACGCAAGTGGTACTGTACTTGTACTGTCTTGGTGCTGTTTTATATCAGGAAAAAGATGGTAAAAATGTAGTTATAGCTTTTGCTAGTAGAAGTTTGACCCCTCAAAATAATGTTTCGGTTTTGTGATATCAATGTTGAGTCCCGCCTAAATGGAAATTACTAGTGATTCAAAGACACGTGCCAATATTTGAGATGAGATTTAGCGTTGTTACAGGAGAACGGGACCAGACCCAGTGATTATGAAGGTATTTGCATGTCCATCTACCTTTGAGAATGAAACTTGAGTGTCCCCTTTACAAGACAACAATTAAACAAGAGTTGTTTGTAAAACACGTATGTCCAATGGAAGAAATGGCAAAGGTCAGTGACCTTGGCCTATGATCTACCGACCTCAAAATCAATAGGGGCCATCTACTGTTGATGACTAACCTCCATATAAAGTTTGAAGATCCTAGGGCAAAGCGTTCTTCGAGTTATTGAACGGAACCCATTTGAATAATCAGAAATGGTAAAGGTCACAGTGACCTTGACCTCAAAATAAATAGGGGCCATCTACTGTTGATGACCAACCTCCGTGGAGATGCTAGGGCAAAGCGTTCTTGAGTTATTGAACGGAATCCATTTAGTCTTCCGACGTATACCGACTGACATAAAAATATACCCCCTCGTCATAACTTTGTCAGGAAATACCCAAGTTCTTAAAATATATCCATCATCAGATCTAATACTAGTACCGGGTATAGTTTCATTAAAATCACAAGCCGTTTGGTGGTTAAAATCATTTAAAGTTTGAGCAAGGAATTGAGTTGAGCATGAAAAACGCTTTATAATCATGGGGCTGGTTAAATTATTAGACAGGTAACGTTAAGGGGGTAGATTCAAATCTATAGTGAGATAGCAATTTCTTTCAAACGTTTTTTTGTCATGACGGCAATTTCATTGCAAATCTTGCTTGTTCACAAACAAGCAAACCGAAAGTAGACCAATTGCAACGTTTCTTGAATATTTTTGTAAGTAAACATATCTCTGTCTTAAGCTAAGTAAGCGTTTGTTCCCTAGAGTTATATTGTAAGAATGATGTACAATTTAGCAAGTACCGTTTGACAGTTTGTGGTATTGTAAGAATGATATACAATTTAGCAAGTACCATTTAACAGTTTGTGGTATTGTAAGAATGATATACAATTTAGCAAGTACCATTTGACAGTTTGTGGTATTGTAAGAATGATATACAATTTAGCAAGTACCATTTGACAGTTTGTGGTATTGTAAGAATGATATACAATTTAGCAAGTACCATTTGACAGTTTGTGGTATTGTAAGAATGATATACAATTTAGCAAGTACCATTTGACAGTTTGTGGTATTGTAAGAATGATATGCAATTTAGCAAGTACCATTTGACAGTTTGTGGTATTGTAAGAATGATATGCAATTTAGCAAGTACCATTTGACAGTTTGTGGTATTGTAAGAATGATATGCAATTTAGCAAGTACCATTTGACAGTTTGTGGTATTGTAAGAATGATATGCAATTTAGCAAGTACCATTTGACAGTTTGTGGTATTGTAAGAATGATATGCAATTTAGCAAGTACCATTTGACAGTTTGTGGTATTGTGAACGAGCAAGATTTGTAATGAAAATGCTGTCGTGCTTCAATAAAATCACTTCGTTAATATTTTTTTTTTTTAACTTTAAGGGTAAATGTAGTGCATCATAATTCAGTGCTTACTGTATCCAACAAATATCAATTTGAAGAACATAATGCTTTTGAAAAAAAAACATGCACAATCACACTATAGATCATACTCCGTGTCCTTAAGCAAAATATAAGGGATAGTGTGTTCTGTGTCGCTAAACATTAGCTCCTCCAAGCCATCATCTGTGATCGGGCTGTATGCCGATAGGAAACTCGTATGAACTATCTCTGTTCACGTTTTTCACGTGCGCAGGCTTCATATTCAGGAATGATTCCCATAACACGTTTTAAACGCTTGTCCGTGATGCACGAGCTTGGTTTCCCATGACTACAAGTAAATGTCACGCTTACCCGAGTTATCAACTAGATTTTGTAGCCATAAGGTCGTGTTTGCCTTTCAGTGTATTTTACCAGACTTATCAAAAAAACGTTTATGCAGCAGCAGAGTTATACCAATTTCAGTGATTCTTAGGACGTTTTTTAGCCTGGTATCTGCTGATGCAGGGGGAATATACTGATTGTTCCGCCGTCCGTCCGAAAATGTTAACCAAAACTTTCAGGTTGTTGAATATCTCAAATATTTTTCAATTCTACCAAGGCATTGCTTCTAATCACTTAACATTGTCAACGTCATGTAACCCTATCCAACATTTCTACAGAACTATATCCACGGATTGACGTAGCTAGTTGTTATGGTCAAGGCTTCCATCGGGGCATAAGTGTTTACTGAACGCAGTATTTTTATAAGATGGAGAACTGGTTCTGTAAATGTAGTACATGTATAGGGAGAACGTTCTACATACTAGTAATTTTGAATATGCCACGTTCTTCGTTGGGGGGGAGGCTGTAGCGAATGCCTTTTTAATCCCGCCACGAAGTGGGAGGGGATTATAGGAATGGTCTCCGTCCGTCCGTGCGTCCGTAACAAAATCGTGTCCGCTCTCTTTTTAATCCCTTGGCCGATTTGCATGAAACTCATACCAAATGTGTAACTAATAAAGACAGCGTGCAAACTCACATTCCAACCATGCCGGTTCAAGGTCAAGGTCACAATTCAAGGTCAAAGGTTTGAATCTTAAATTGTGTGTCCGTTCCATAACTTTTTAATTCCTGGGCCGAACTGCATGAAACTCATACCAAATGTGTAACTAATAAACACGACGCGCAGAACCCATATCCAAACCATGCCCGTTCAAGGTCATGGTCACAATTCAATGTCAAAAGTTTTAATCTTGCATTCCGTGTCCACTCCATAACTTTGTAATGCCAGGGCCGAATTGCATGAAACAAATACCAAATGTGCAACTTATAATGATGACGACGTGCAGAACCTTCATTCCAACCATGCTGGGTCAAGGTCACAATTCAAGGTCAAAGGTTTGAATCTTACACATGTAGTATATGCTGTTGTAAACTCTTCTTTGGATAATGACACATGTTTTGTTGATTTCTTGTCACTGTCGGCTGATTGTATAGTCATATGTTCATGTGGCGCAGAAGACGAGACAGCAGAACACATCCTCCAAAGATGTAAACGTCACGACCAGGAGCGAGATGCGAAGTGGCCTCAAGAAACAGCTCTCCACCAGAAGCTCTATAGAGACGTTGACGACCTGAGAAGAACCACATCCTTCATCGCAGATACTGGCGTGATTGTGTAGAGCGAACGCCAGTAAGTAAGTAAGTAGTCACTGTCGGCTCAACACTCAGGGGCTGAAAAAGCACAAACAAATATATTATACACTGCATTGTAATAATCATAATATATTTGAGATATAAGAATTAAAAACGGTATTCTATAAGTTGCATTAAGTTTGGTCCTTGAATAAAATATATTTTGCTAGCCTTGCTATATATTTTTGCACTTAGATAGTGAAAAACCATACAGTGGGTCGTCCAAAATAGTCAAAACCTATATATGACATCCTTAAATTTGTTAAAGCCGATAAGAATTAAAAACTGTATTCTAAAAGTTGTCTTAAGTATGGTCCTTGAATAAAATATCACATTTTGCTAGCCTTGCTTTATATTTTTGCACTTAGATAGTGAACAACCATGCAGTGGGTCGTCCAAAATGGTCAAATACCTCTAGTGTAAATCCGTGATATAACTGTTGAAAACATGAAGACCAGAATGAGTTCGTGATGAAATTTAATTCACGAAAAAAAGAAGATGAGTGAATACATGGACAAAAACATGAATATGTTGATAGATACATGAAATCAATGTGTCAATGATGAAGGGCCACTAAATTCTGGTCTTTTGAAAGTGTAGAAACTAGTGTTCTGTGAACTGTTTGTTTTTTTTCAACATTATTTTTCTAAATATCTCTTCGAAAATTGTTCAGGATCGCTATCAGGTAGTCCTTTTACAACTTATTGGTGTACTAAATGAATTTTACCGATTTCTGTTGTCATTTACAATCAACACGTATCTTAAATTTCCATGCTTGAACAATTTTGATGTTGATGGTGTAGATTCATGCATTTCATGCGAAGGGTCAATACATAGTACACATTCAAGAATCATGTATTTTGATTAAATGTTCTGTTTTTCTTTTTTTTCACCCACATTTTACTTTTCTTTGTTTGTGGTGAGTTATTTGTTGAAATGTTCAACATTCAAAAAAGCATTTGACCAGATAGTTTATAAAGTTAAAAGAAAAGTCTGCTTGCAGACATGTTTCGTACTCTTGATTAATTATCGCAACAATTACTCTTCAAATAATTGTGAACAAGATAAAACATCTAATTGACATTAAATCGTGTGTCTTCGCCCATTTCATCCAAATTACTTAAAGATCTTTTAAAACATGTTTCGGTCAAATGGATAAAAACAGTTGTCAGGAAAATTATTTGTCCTAATTTTGTCATCTTGAAATGTCCAAAAGTGAATCTTACGTCGTCACTCCTCAGTACAATCTGAAATTGAGTGTTCCTATTCTTTTAAATTGTTTATTGTACGTTTAATAAAGCCAAAATCTTGTTTAAACATTTCAATATTCCATGGCTTGTTGGAAAAAACCCAGAAAATGTGTCAATTGGGTAAGGATTCTATCATAATACTAGCAGTGTTTAATATATTCGAATCTAAACCTTATACAATTATCTAAACAACAGTGAAAGATCTATCAGAAGCATATTTTACATTAACCTGTTTGAAAATAAATATTTATAAATAGTTTCATTGATTCTCTATTTTTTAAGAACAAAATAAAAACAAATAATATGCACATGTGTGTACCTTTGTGCATCAAGCCTGTATCATCAGTCAGCAATGTGGAAAACTAGATGTGTTTTCTTAGCTTTTATATGGTGAACTAACGCATGGGCACTCTTGATTTAAGTCTACCAACACGTCTTCATCTCTTCATCAATCATATTGATGTCAGCATGAGCATTTACGTAGAACTCTTCACTCCTAATATACTAAAAACACATATACAGTCACATTTATGTAATATTCTATTTAAAATTAGCTCAACTGTTGAGACCTAATTCCAAACTTGTGCGTATATCTTGATATGTATTAAATTGTAAGCTCTGAAGATGTACTGCTTCGAGTGACAAGAGAGATAAGGAAGAAGTGTATCATGCTTCTATTTAAATCATCAAACGTTATGTATGAACTACTGCGAACTGGTCTTTATACGTGTGTCGTGTCAATACTGTCGATTTGATGTTTACATAATAGTAAGGTACAAACAGAAACAGGCGCATATTTGTCTCAGATTCGTCGGTATCCATGGTTTTGAACAACTATTAACGTACACTTCTTTTTCTTTCGAGTGATTGAGACAAACACAAGCATGCTTGCGCACATATCCAGTAAATAGTAAGTATTATTAGTGGTTTTCGAACAGGAACTTATAAAATGGGGCGGTTGTTACTTTTGCGGTTTAAACATCTTCTTCAAGAGCCGTATACACAAAAGAGTTCAACCCACAAAAACAAACTAGAAATATGTTTAATTAACTGCCAAATCAATCCAACATGAATATTTTAAACTTTTTAATGTATTGTGTATCACATTAACAAAAATACCGTAAAATAGTTTCAGTTTCATGAAAGCATCTTACCATTCTGTCTTCATGCAGCATCAGAAGGTTATTAAGCCAGAAGAATTTAGACAAATTGGCCGAAAATGGGATGTATACATAAACATACATCCGCCATATTCTAATCATTTTGGGTTATCCAATCATGTTGGTTTATCTTAGTAACAAGGGTGTGTCACTAAAGAATTGATAAGGGATTGTGTTGCATCAACAGTCAAATATTGTCTGGTTTGACCTATTTGTTTGTCGGATCTGCATAAAACACGACCTTGAGACATAGTTTACATTTTTCTCCATGTCCAAATGTGAATCCAACATAGCCCGAGGTTTCTCAACATCGATGGTGGTCTGACCACAGCGTCACCAACTTTCACCGTGAGGGTCTCGGCTGAAATGGCACTCTGTTTTGTCAGCCTTAAGTTTAAGCAATTTTTCTTTCATCCAGTGCAAGATATCCTTTAGACAAGTTTCAATTCGTTGTAGTATTTCATCACGCGAGACACAATCTTTTGGTTTGAATGCCATATACAATTGTGGGTCTTCAGCGTAGAAATGGTGTTGCATTTGATGCTTTCTGCAGATTGCACCCACTGGTTTTGTGTACATGTTGTAGTTCTTCGGACCAAGCTAAGAACCTTGAGGTACACTATATTTCACCAATACTGGTTTTGAAAGTTCACCATTTATACCGGCAGTCTGGTAGCGGTCACACAGATGTAAGATTACATCCACTCTAATGTATTGCCTGCCATGACGAAAATATTTTCAAGTCTGTGTAGAAAGTGTGATCAATGGTGTAAAATGCTGATGATTAATCAAACATTACCATGACCGTATTTCACTGTTCCAGTAATTATCGTCATGCTTTACGTAGTTGTTTTTCTGCCGTTTACAGCCACTATCTATCAGATATTCCACGCGTTTCCTCGTTTTCAATTCGCCCATCTTCTTACTACTCTTTTGGTCAATAAATTTAATTTCATCGTTCATCTTCTCTTCACCTTATCCCGAGAACTGCTGTATTCCGTCAAATTTATGCGCATGTACGGTGTAACCCGTGCATAACCTATTCTCCCCTTCTTCTCAATTAACTGGAAAGTGGTCATCCATTTGTGAATTTTTCTGGAATAAGTCCTCCTTTGACATACATGATTTCAGCACAATATTTTGTATCTCACAAAGTTCACGTATCACATTTCGTTCATTTTACAGTGAAAAGTGGTTTTTCTGGTTTCTTATAGTCACCGCCTGCGAATGAAGTGTATTGCTGTGTGCCATTTTTTTCATCCAAACATGAAAGGTGAGACCACACGCATGTAATGATTTCACGAACCACGATACATCGCCTCCTTCCTCCGTTTTTGGTGATGTGGTAAAGCTGATTTTCTGTCTTATTAGTGACAGTCGTCTATTAAATTCTGTAGTTATATGTCTTAAATCCACATGAATAAGTGTAATTGGTCAATATAGATATGTAACATGTCGAAATAGTATCACAGTGTCACACATGTCACAGTCATCGCATCCAGTACATAGAGCTTGGTTGTAATATCAATGGGGATAACGTATGGAACGGAAGTGATACCCCTGACGGTTTTTCGAGTGTAAATTTCGTCGCTTCGGTATGTAAATCTTGATTTTTCTTTGTTTTGTAAGACGCTTTCAATGAAATCACCTAGCCCACCGTACCCGGCCCTATGGATACTTGCAGACCCAAGCCCATTTTCCCTTCAAATACCTGTGATTAAGGAGAACATTCGATTCTAGTGCGGTTTTGGTTACTGCACCCCTGACGACCCGTCTACATTTTTTCCAATTTCTGCCGATTTGCATGGTGTGTTGCTGTTTTATAGGGCCAACTTCATTGTTTACCTTATTCTATGTATGTATTTTGCAAAATTAGTTCGATGCAGTCAGGTTATGAGGCAGAATAGACGAAAGAACCACTATGATACCCCTGACGGTTGCTGTCCCTCACTGATACCCCTGACGCCTCAAAATACTATAATGTTGTAATACGATGTCGGTCGGCTCTGTACACGTACATGTCAAAGGTTTGAATCTTACATTCTTGTCCGTTCCATAACTTTTTAATGCCTGGGCCGTATTGCATGAAACTCATACCAAATGTGTAACTAATGAGGACGACGTGCAGAACCAACATTCCAACCATGCCGGTTCAAGGTCATGGTCAAAATTCAAAGTCAAAGGTTGGAATCTTATAGTTGTGTCCATGCCGAGGCTGAATTGCGTGAAACTCATAACAAGTGGGTAACTAATAAAGACGACGTGCATAACCTACATTCCAACCATGCCGGTTCAAGGTCAAGGTCATACTTCAAGGTCAAAGGTTGGAATCTTACATTCGTGTCCCGTCCATAACGTTTGAATGCCTGTGCCAAATTGCAAGAAACTGATACCAAATATGTAACTAATGATGAAGACGTGCAGAACCCACATTCCAACCATGCTGGTTCAAGATCACAGTTCAAGGTCAAAAGTTTAAATATAACATTTTATTTTGTCCGCTCTAATTTTGCAAAATGCATACATAGAATAAGGTAAACAATGAAGTTGGCCCCATAAAACAGCAACACACCATGCAAATCGGCAGAAATTGGAAAAAATGTAGACGGGTCGTCAGGGGTGCAGTAACCAAAACCGCACTAGAATCAAATGTTCTCCTTAATCACAGGTATTTGAAGGGAAAATGGGCTTGGGTCTGCAAGAATCCATAGGGCCGGGTACGGTGGGCTAGGTGATTTCATTGAAAGCGTCTTACAAAACAAAGAAAAATCGAGATTTACATACCGAAGCGACGAAATTTACACTCGAAAAACCGTCAGGGGTATCACTTCCGTTCTATACGTTATCCCCATTGAATATGGTAACTGTGGTTTGCATGCGTGAAGAGGCTAGTAATTGAGACTCTCACGAGTTCTGTCCCTTATACTGTAACCTGATGGAATCGTTTCTGAGTTTTCTCCCTTCTTCCGTCAAAGTGTCTTACCAGTGCTATGTGGATGTAGGATACCTTGCAGCGTATAGCTCATAATGCTTGAAGTAACTGTCGTCAGTGGTTTCTGTGAGTACTACATTAAAGTTGACGTATATACCTACCAGCGACGCCATACTGCTGTATATGAATTAGTTCATCCAGACATAGATACAGCAACAGATACTACCTGTAAACATACCAACAACACCTTACTGTACGAATATATCGTATACCGGTATGGTAAAACCTCACTTAGAGTCCATACTCATTTATAATACTACCTCAAAACAAAGTACACAGTACATGTATTGGTATGAAGTGTAATGGACTGCCTTATAGATATTTTTGTACCACCTGATTATTGATATTATAACCCCTCTTTTTTATGCCAGTTTATTAAGGTTGGTCATAACAATTAAGGTTTTTTACACCGAAAAGGGCTCCCTTCGAATACAGCTCCTAGGGCTGTATTCGTACAATTATTCAGCTGTATTACATATTTTGTTCGATTACAACTTCCGAGGAGCTGTCTTTTCGGTGTGACTGGGGTATTATTGTTGTTCGTGCATACAGAGATGTAGTATCAGATCAGACGTCTGTCAGTGGACATACAGTAGAGGGTATACATTCGTTTGTTATCATAATAAACTTCAAACAATACTTAGTATGTAATATGCCAGTCTCGTTTTAACGGAATTTGAGGAAACATAGTGTATACATCATGTACGAGGGTATAAACATTAGGTACTGATACCTGCATACATTGGTCACATGTATCTGACCGGTCTGCTACCTGATAACAATCTAAGGTAACACCGACCTAGAACTAGCACCTCCTTGTACCATGAACAATATACGGTAATTCCGACCTAGGACTAGGATACCATTGTATCTTCATCAATTAATCCTGACATGTGAATGGTTATCAACCGTATGAAAGAAAGATGAACATATAGAATGGCATTTAAAACTCTACACGTATACATATGCATAAAAAACTAAAAATACTACATTCACACTTTTCAATGTTCAGTACTAAAATAGCAT
Organism: Spisula solida; assembly: GCA_947247005.1. Lineage (NCBI taxonomy): Eukaryota > Metazoa > Mollusca > Bivalvia > Venerida > Mactridae > Spisula > Spisula solida. Next base: position 47,667,890 of record OX365944.1, on the reverse strand, counting down.
GCCTTTGTCGTGCCGTATTCGGCTGAAGTAACGTACATCGTTTATAAGTAAAGCTTTGTAAATGCTTTATAGGAAGGCAAAGTATAAAACATGCTTCGGAATTGATTGTCGTTAGTTCTCACCAGGTGATTAATTAGTAATATTAGTAATTATGCATGAGTGATCAGTACCAAGTCTAGTTGTGCATATCGTCGGCACACGCTGGTCGGACAAATTTTAAGGTAGATATGGCCCTTTATTTTTTTTACACTTAAAAAGTTTGTCCGCGCTATTTCTCTGTAACAATTGGTCTGAGTTCAATGAAACTTTGCATGAGTTATTAGTATCAAGTCTAGTTGTGCATATCGTCGGCACACGCTGGTCGGACAAATTCTAAGGTAGTTGTGGCCCTTAATTGTTTTACACTTAAAAGTTTGGCCATGCTATTTCTCTCTAACCATTAATTGGTCTGATTTTAGCGAAACTTGGTCAGTACCAAGTCTAGTTGTGCATATCGTCGGCACATATTGGTCGGGTCAAATTTAAGGGAGTTGTGGCCCTTTTTTACACTTAAACATTTTGTCCGCGCTATTCTCTGTTACCAATGGTGAGATTTTAACGACACCTTGTATGGATGATCAGTACCAAGTCTAGCTGTGCATATCGTCGGCACACATTGGTCAGATCAGTTTTAAGTCTAGTTGCTAGTTGTGCGTAGCTGACTGTGTCAAGCAGTTTCTGGGGGTATTCATCACATTCAGTGATATTTCTTGTTAATCCCTCGCCACGAAGTGGGAGGGGAATATAGGAACGGTCTCCGTCCGAGCGTCCGTCCGTCCGTCCGTTAGTCCGTCCGTCCGTCCGTAACAAAATCGTGTCCACTCTCTTAACTTTTTAAAGCATTGGCCGAATTGCATGAAGCTCATACCAAATGTGAAACTAATAAAGACGACGTGCAGAACCCACATTCCAACCATGCCGGTTCAAGGACAAGGTCACAATTCAATGTCAAAGGTTTGAATCTTACATTCTTGTCCGTTCCATAACTTTTTAATGCCTGGGCCGTATTGCATGAAACTCATACCAAATGTGTAACTAATGAGGACGACGTGCAGAACCAACATTCCAACCATGCCGGTTCAAGGTCATGGTCAAAATTCAAAGTCAAAGGTTGGAATCTTATAGTTGTGTCCATGCCGAGGCTGAATTGCGTGAAACTCATAACAAGTGGGTAACTAATAAAGACGACGTGCATAACCTACATTCCAACCATGCCGGTTCAAGGTCAAGGTCATACTTCAAGGTCAAAGGTTGGAATCTTACATTCGTGTCCCGTCCATAACGTTTGAATGCCTGTGCCAAATTGCAAGAAACTGATACCAAATATGTAACTAATGATGAAGACGTGCAGAACCCACATTCCAACCATGCTGGTTCAAGATCACAGTTCAAGGTCAAAAGTTTAAATATAACATTTTATTTTGTCCGCTCTTTAACTTTTTAATGACTGGGCCGAATTGCATGAAACTCATACCGAATGTATAACTTATAAAGCCGACATGCAGAATGAACATTTCAACCATGCGGGGTCAATGTCACAGTTCAATGTCAAAGGTTTAAATCTTACATTTCGTGTCCACTCCATAACTTTTTAACGCCTGGGCAGAAGAGCATGAAACTGATACCAAATGTGCAACTAATAAAGATGACATACATAACCCACATTCCAACCATGCCGGTTCAAGGGCAAGGTCACAGTTGAAAGGTCAAAGGTTTTAACCTTACATTTCCCATTCGCTCCTTAATTATTTAACGCCTGGGCCAAATTGCATGAACTCATAGCAAATGTGTTACTTATTGGACAATTTCCCTGTTCATTAATGTGGCGGGGGATAATTGCCGTCTTTTGAACTGTCTTGTTTGATAATGTATACGTGTCATACCATGATCATATGAATGTATTATCATTATATTAGTGTATGTTATAATAATTGTAATAATTATGTACAGTAGATGTATAATATTTGTGTTACAATCACTGTAGATATGCTTTGCTCTCCGATTCTGGAGGAAACAAAAGTTCTATCTATCTATCTATCTATAGTTCAGTCTCACGGTCGATTCAGTCAGGCCCGACTACAAACGGGACTCCTCGGACATTACTGACGCAACACTAGCTCCGGATCCATGACGGAAAGACCCGAGTAGTTACTATTGGTCCGATTATAATAGCAATTGGGTATAATAACTCTCTCGTGTTTTTTCTCCACCATCACTGAGGTACAGACTCAGAGAAACCCAGACCAAACCAAGACTGAACTGAGTTCGGTCCAACAAGTAAGTTTTCGCAAAAATCAGCCCTTGTTTATTCGTGTTGCGTACAACCGGTTGATAAGTTTATAATTCAAAAAGTACTTTCCCTGGACGTGTCAATCATTCATATTAATCTAGTAGATCATAGTTTAGTGAGTCACTCAGCTGACTTGTTGATGATAGAGGATTCAGACCATGTGTCTACATGGTGGTCCCCCCTGCCTGACACACACAGTGCTGCAGTACAATACTACTTAATGTGACCCAACGTCTAATTACAAAATATGTTTATATATACTATATAGTCATGAAGGCGCTCTGTTGGGTCGTCTAAATGGGTATCATTAATTAAAAAAGTATTAGCGGTCAGTATCAAAAACAAATGATGACGGTTCTACTTAATTCACTGGCAAGTAACACGTGATGTTGTGAGACAAATATTGAAGGTTCTTTAAAAAATATACATAGACAAGTCATGAATTATTTTTTTTTGAGTTGACAATATTTTGATGCACTACACTAGGTTATTAGGTTCTCACTGAATCTTACAGGATCTCCGAGTTAAAACTACATTGGCAACTTGTTTCTAGACCAACACTTATATTTTCCGAAACTGAAAACAACAGCTTTTAACCACGAAAACAATATTAATTACAACAAATTCACCAACACTTACGGGACTTATTTGCCCTCGAAAATGAAAGGTTTTATAGTAGTTAATATATGGTTAATTTTACAGTTTAGTGATTGGCATATGTCGGAATTTAAAGATTGCGCGTTTGCACCGAAAATACGTTTTCTTTTAAAAATGTACGCGTGAAATTGAACCATTTAGATCTTTTGCTGCCAAATTTGTATACATTCAGTCAACGTTTTAACCTTCAATATATATCAGGACAACGGCGTGCTTGATTTATGCGAGTATTTTAACCCATATTTAAATATGAAATGGTTACGCTATTAGTATTAATATCGTGTACTTAAATACGATACTCAACCATGGTATTTTAGCAACCCAATCATGCGAGCTAATGTGTTATCTCAACAAAACACAATCACGTAATACGGGATGTTTGAACAGGAGCCGTGGGCTGATAAGTTCCATTAACATTAATGAATTACCGCTCGCCGCTTCAATGATAAGTCAATTACATCTAGTATTACTATTACTGGTCAAAACTTCTGGTTTATGTTGGTAAATGGGCTTAAAGGGACTGCCTCACATATTGGTGTATTGCAAAAATAAAATAAAATTGTCAAATATCCGCGTAATGTTGGTAAAGTTGGCTGTACAATGTATATGCCATAAACAACTACACCGACATGTAAAATAACTTGAGAAACATCGGCATTTTGTAGTTATTTAGCATTTTTACATCCAAAATTCTATAGGGTATTAAGAATTAACACTACTACTACTTAAATTGCCTGAAATTTGTTTGCATTTGATGAAAACGAATCGAAAAACAAACCAAATACCTCACTGATGTTTACGCTGTAGTTTGTTGATGTTACGGTTCATTCACATGTGAATTACATAATTCACAAAGAATGTTGGAAGGAAACTTAGCGCATTTTTTTCAAGAAAAAAATACTCAGTGGGCGATATCGAGAGCGGTTAAAATTGCTTATTTGCGCCAAGTCTGTCATAAAGCAACCGTCATTGGTCTTCTATCACATCAATACTTGGTTAGGTTGGAAAATCACGATATACAAAAAAGTTAGCCCAATCTGTGGCAGCACCTTTAAACGTATATATTATGAGAGTTTGTGGGAATGTTTATAAGCATATGAGGGTTGTGTACCTGGCACCTGATGTGTGTTTGGATCACAATCCGGCAGTGTTATGGATCTTATTTGTCGTTTGATCTGGCGACCCGGGTTCAAATACGGGTGGAGGCACTCATATGCCTTCCATCCTGACTGGCAAATAAAGGCTATGCTCGGCTCGACATTTGTAAACCTGGTTTTCATTTTATCTGGTAATTCACTGTACGTAGTTTCTATTCTAGTCATGGACTCAGTTAATGTAAGTGACGATTAGCCCCCCTACTTAAGTGATTTGTCAAGAAAACTGGCTTGGCTGATTCGAGTATTAGTAAGTAAAAGTAATCCTTTCGTTTCATTAGAAACGTTGTCTCCTCCTTTTAAAAGCAAAACTATACTTATGATGTAATACAATATGTTAAAATACCATCATACCTTAAGTGAAATATGACACAAAACGTAAATATTTCACAAGCACATACCATACGGTGCAGTCTATTAACTTTACTACAGAAGTGTGCTACAATGCATTCGTCACTTTACTTTACTTGTAAGTGTCCTCAAGTGCCAACTACTGTACTAGCTTTATTAATCAAGCAACAATGACGATGTGTGTAGTATGCGGGGGTCGTCATTACGACACGAACATTTCTTCGTAATATCGAGTCATTTACAAACTATTTAAATAAGGCGTGATTCCAATTATCTAGTAGATAACTCTTAATACTCTGAAGTGATTCGTAAGAAATCGGAAGTTTACCATTGTACCTTGTAGTATATAGTACATAATACGTTTTATACGTACGATTACTGAACTACATAGCTAGCTATACTCCCGTATATTTTGTATATACTACTATCTACCAAGCGTTTTGGTAGATGTATATCATACACACACCTACACTGAAACCTGGTAGGATATGTATTACAATATATCTCGCAGACTTATCTACTAGCTGATGCCGTTAGTTCGCGTGGAACATCCGTGCAGGCAGTGTTTCGTACAAAATTTACCACGAGCGCGTCTCAGTTAGGACGTACGGTCGGACGCATCCCTGGATCAAATATAGTGCTGCAAAATAGTGTGTGGATATTTTGTTTTAGATATTTATTCAGTGGGTTATTTCTGTAATAATTAAAGCAGAACTATGTCTCAGGAACAGGTAGTTTCCGTGAGGTTGAGGAGAGGCGCCACAAGCACCCCTTGGGGATTTCGAATGCAAGGGGGGCATGAGTATGGACAGCCATTATACATACAACAGGTTAGTTTTGTCTTATACTTTCATCTACTATTACTTAGTTATTCAACCTTGTCACATGTTATTTTGGCATTAAACGATTTTGTTCAAATTATGTTCTCGACTTTTCCTGCGCTGATATGACCATAATACTTATGTTGTACACATGCATATGTACTAAGAATAAAATCCATTGCATCCAATGTGCCTCATCACTTGCAACTTTTTGATTTATAGTTTAATAGAGACCTTCCCGAATATGTACTTACGCAACCTGTTATCCCCATATCACATAATATCATTAGGTGTTTATCAACGAAGTGTCTTAATTAAGATTTTTATAAAACATCATACGAACTCTTATCTTGTACAATTTAGATCTGGCATCAAGCTATAATTTAATATTGTTATGGCAAACATACGTTTTAAAGTACATCTCTTAAATATTCAGACTGTGGAGCTACCAACAAATTCAGTTTCTTAATCGTGTCCGTAATATGTTCAACTTTGATCAATGATCCCTGTTAGATCTTGATACATTCAGTATGGCAACGTTAAAAGCACGTTCGTGAGTTAATGTTCGTGGATTAACGTTCGTGAACATTATTGTTTAACTGGGTGTATTATTGTTATAGTATATTAGTTTACGTATAATGTTTATTATACGTGTTTATATTTGTTTAAAGTACAATACACTTAAGTCAAGTACCTATATACAGAGGTAATATATACAAACTAACTAGGTGGTAGCCAAGTCATTTTTCATTTTTAACAACCTGTTCTTGTTCAAGTGACAGCCCAATTTGCTGCTGTAATTAATGTCCCCCCTCCTATCTGGTCCATACTGTCACAAAGGGGCACACCTCCGTCAAATGTAATTTATACTAAAATATGTTTATTCTAGATCAAATACTAGATTAATTTGTTTAGTTTGGTTAAACCTATCTCACTCTCGTTCTAATATACTGGCATATTTTGTAATTGGATCAAGAGATGTATATTCATCACAACAACCAATAGATAATTACAAACGGGTTAATAGACTATAGGTAGACTGGCGACCTAGGTTCTGGTTATAAGATAAAACCTAACTGAGCATAGAACCCATTACACGGATTATGTATTACTAATATGATACGAAGATTGCCTCAAGACTAATAATTAATAAAACAGAACACAAACATCTTTATACTGTTTATTGGAGTATAACACTTAATGTGTATACCTTTTGTTATACACTCGTCACATTTAAAAACGCATGATTTAGTCCTACTATAAATTTAATGTTTGATAAGTATCATTTTATTGCATTTTAAACTTATTATATAATTGCATTTGTACGTGCATTTAGAAGCGAGTAAACCCATGAAGTGTGCCTATGCTAAACGGTGTGCTAATTCACCTATATGCTATAGTCAGCAAAATGTTAGGAAAAGTCCAGTGCGCGTTTTTAATTATACTATGTATACTTGTACATTCAACGGTTATGGAATTAAGAGTTGATTCAGCTAAAGTATGCTAACAGCTCGTGAAAATATTTTGATTAGCATAAAGTAACGTATCAGCAACAAATTATATATGTAAAGTTAGCATATTTGACTCGTCTGCATGCAATATAATATGTGCACACAATGCTGAACGCGTTATTAAATGATACAAAACCCCAAACTGTAGTACACGTGATTATTATTTATATTATCTTACAACCACGCTGCTTTTATATCCGAAACCCATAAAACAAGCAGCTGATTCAATATTATATTACTGATGTAATCAGGATAAAACTATGTTTATTATAAATGTAAATACGGAACCCGCTGGTATCAAGCTATTTCATGTACATATCTCACATGTGAACACGGGATGCTGATACGTGGAACGTATGGCTACTGTTGTCAATCGCCCCTAGTGTTCGCTATACATCATCAATGTTTATTGAAAATACATGATATTGGCGAGTAACGACGTTTCAGACGTCCACAGTGTTGGCTATACATCATCAATGTTTATTGAAAATGCATGATATTGGCCAGTTACGACGTTTCAGACGTCCACAGTGTTGGCTATACATCATCAATGTTTATTGAAAGTGCATGGTATTGACAAGTTACGACGTTTCAGACGTCCACAGTGTTTGCTGTATATCACCAATGTTTATACATGTGTACATAGTACAGTGAAGCAATACCGAGTGACTCTGACATCACTGAAGGCTACAAATCCAAGACGAAATGTGTCAACACAGTTATAGAAAGTGTATGCTTTTGACGAGTGTTGACGTCTCTTGGTGACTGAACTCGGAACTATTCATGTACATGTTATTCGAATCATAATATCAGCTGATTTCAGCTTTTTGGCTGTCAAAAAGTTGAAATACCTAATTTTAGCATGGAGAGCTGATTTACCTAGTTTCAGCTGTAAAAAAATCTGACCGGCAGGTTAGGCTGTACCATGTATTTGCGGCCTTGGCTTGTTTTTGTTTGACATTTGAAATATAACCACTGGTAAACTAAGATTGTCGCAACATTAATATGGCGTATTTACCATGGAATAAGTGAATGTTTGCTCATAGCAAACAGCCGTTAATCGCTCTAGTATAGTTGAAAATTAGATACTTAGAGCATACATATACTATTGATAAACAAGTAGCTCGTTCAATAAATGTCCACTTTAGTACGAGTGTTGTTAATGTCGACTTGTAAACATTGCCATTGCTTAAAAGTATGCAAACTTCCGTTAAACATTCGAGTGGACAGTTGTACATGGTTTGGTCATTTTGCAACCTTGTCCATTATATACAGTGGTCCATGTCACAAGTCAGAGGTTTTAATTTTGTGATAAATTTATATATCTTTTTGCTCCGATTGGGTTAGTGCGCTGGATATGTGTAACCCGATTACCGGTCGCAGCAGTATATGTCATGCCGTTCCATTACAAATTACACCAATGTCGATTCATCCATGTTGAGTTCAAAAAAGTTAAGTCACCAAATTTCGATGGTTGCTTTCAGCAGTTCCGCCGTTCAGCAACCCGTTGACATTTTTAACTTCCCCTGTTCACTGGGCTACCTAACGCAACCTACGTTCGAGTCTCCCTAGGAATACTTTTTCCCTCCTGCTTGGTGTGCAGCCAACATCGAGGTACGGCGCCCAGGACTATCGAATATGTTCAGACACCACACGCACAGGTGCCAATTCACACCTTTGTCGAGTGGAGCATTGTAGGATATTCTTGCTTAGAGAAAATAAGCAATAGCGCAGACGGGGATCGAACCCGGGTCCCCTCGATTGGCCTACCTCTAGGTCACCGCTCCCCATTATGTGCGATGAAGTGGTTACTTGAGAATTTCTGTTAAAAGTCACGAATGAGTATACCCAAGTGTTTTCGTATTTATCCGAAACTGCCACAGATGCCTTTATAAGATCAAACACTGACCAGACTTACTATCACTATAGCAACTAAAACATTAAAGCCACGTGTTAAGTGATTTGATAAAATATATCTAAGTACGTTACGCATCTTCAGATTTATTTCAAAGTTTAGATCTACATATAATTATTAAAAACATAACAGGGATAAAAGTAGAGTAATCTACATGATAGGAGCGAGTGGTGAGGGAAGATAATTCACTTATGTCTCTCAATCCAGCGTTAGATCTAATCCCCCGAAATCTAAATATAAAAGATGTAGTGGGAGGAAGCCAGGAAAGATATCGTTCATAAAATTCCTTCTGTTCAACTTTATCCATCTAATACTACAATGGTTTATTTCAAACTCTGCAGAGGAGGGCAGAAATCTTCCGTAGATAGTGAAATAATAGTTATATTATACCTGTATGAAAATTGTGAAACTTTATTGTAAACTTATCTGACAGGAAGATCTGCTGAGATAATTGATGCGCTCTTGAAACTATCAGATAAAGAAAACAAACGAAAGCAACAGTTCTTACTCCATTAATTCACTAGTCACGTGGAAAGGTCACGTGGTTATCGTCTAAAAAAATACTTTCCCAGTTTCTCGTAAAGTGAAGTAGTTCATCTAGTTAGAGAATTGGCTCGTTATAATTGTAATAAATAAATAATACGATTCAACGTACAATACTTCACGCCCACCTGTCAATACTTGCGAGCTCACGTTCGAAACGTTTAACTACCTGTTCTTAAAAACTACATGTAGTATGATCCAGTATCTTTTTGAAACCCTCACTGGTTTACTCGATGCTGATTGTTTGGATAAAACGAACAAAACAATGCTTACTTTTCAAGGATTTCACTAGCCTTCAAAAGTGAAGAGTCAAATTTGCTCCTTACTCAATTTCCAAGAGTCATCAAATTATTGCAAGAATATCTGCATTAGTAGTAAATAGTAAATTTGACTCCTCAGCTCAAATCTTAAAGAGTCAAAACTGGCTCTTTTTCAAATTTTAGGGTCAAGAGTGGAACTTTTTCAGCTGTACATAACGTTGCAGATAGTTGGCATGTTTGATTTTAAGTACGGGGTGTTTTATAATATATGTCATGTCATATAATTTCTATACAAATTTGTATGAAACATGTACAATTTGAATTCTATATCTTTGTTTAAAGTTTTGTTTCATGTGTGATACACGTATGCTATCTTTCTGCCATTGAATACCTTTCATATCTTAGATACTGTCCATTACACATTTTATAACATGCTCTAAAAGACGCCCATTTTGGCAAATATGCGACGTCAAGTTAATGCAGATTTTTATTACAACTATCCGTTTTGTCTCTACATAAATTACTGACATTATAATTCAACTATTGGTACATAATTTGTTGCATTTTATCAAAGTAACTACAGTTATATTCAGCAAATGATTTTCTACTGTTTTGAATATTTAGTTCAATCATGATTTGTGAATTGGCGACAACAACAACAACTATAGTTCTGCGCTTATGGTAGGGTGATGCACTGTAAAAACATTATTTTCGAGGGGGATTGAACTGTCGTTGATTTCGTTGTTAACCTTGACCACGAAATATAATGCCAACGATTAATCGACCCCTCAACTACAGTACATGTGATCACCCTTCCATGTTTTGTATTCCACAAATTTTCGACCCCACGAAATGCATTTATATCCAAATCCACGAAATTTAATACCCACGAAAATATGTGATTTTTACAGTATATAGCGAACATATGGTGCCACATGTTGCTATAACTAATGTACTTGGTGTTTGGGCACACCTGTACCAAATGTTTCCCCATGTTTATCATGCCTCTCTCCATGTTGCTGTACCAGTAAGTGAACTGGTTCTTGTTGAATAAATATATGAAATTGAAGTAATTAACTACGCCAACAATTTCTTTCCACGGTATTAAACATCCTTGTAACAAGACGAAAACATGTCTGTACATTCTCTGACTGCCAAGTTACACTCGTATGTATGCATTAGTTTATTTCCTGCAGCAATTACACATGTCATTCTGAGACTAGTGCTATTAGTTGAAACAATATTATTTCTAATGTGAAGTCCTGTAGGAGTTTGCAATTGTGTATACAGTTTAACCTGTTTCAAACAGTAACATCAATGGACACGTACGGTGGCCGCTTAAAACATGTGTTTGGTTAATACAATATATTTGATACAAAATATGACTGGTCGGTAGGATTTGATCATGTTGGCTTGTTAGAGTGGTGATAGCTTTTCTTCAGATACCCGCCAACACAAATCCGGTGGTATTTACTAACTGGGATCACAGTTGGTTGTATCGATTATATTACAAGTACTCAAAATTAAAAGATACGGCTAACTTTGACCGGGATATACTAATGCAACTATACTTTTACTTTTAACAGTCAAGACAATTTCTCGTTCGGTTGTGTGTCTGGCATTGTGCCTCGTGATTGTGGTATGTGATGTTTCTATGTTTCTATGTAAGTTGAGTGCTGCCGTCCCTGTATTATTATCTTTATGCTTACCTTGACCGTTTTAACTCCACTTTTCAGGTGAATTCCAAAAGCTTGTCAATGAAACAAGGATTACGTATTGGAGATCGCCTGCTTGCTATCGGACCAGTTCAAGCTCATAACATGAGTCATGAACAAGCAAAAATGGAAATAATCCGAGCAGGGAATGAGGTTGACCTTATCATCCAAAGGTAAGTTGTCTTTGCGTGACTTAGGTTGACCACGAACATACCCCAACCCAAGCCAGCGATCAGGCATGCAAGTTGTGATAAAAACGTCGAACGACCGGGCGAAAAACAACGAAAACGTACATACAGGGGCAAATACAACAATTTCAAAATGACAAAAAGTATAAGTTTTATGGTAATTAGATACAACACTCGTTATTTTTTTTATCAAAAATGTCTGCTTACCAGGGTAAAAGCAAAGTTTTGCAAGAACGAGCAACAAGGGATATAAGTGATTAATTAAACAATGGGTTGATGTGTAATATACGAGATATAATTGGTAATGGTCAATAAGGTAAAGGTATTATAGGGGTTAATATTATAGCTTGATAGGTTCCATAGATACAGAAACCGTATAACAACCTGTTACAGCATTAATGCCAAAATATATGATAACCATCATAAGGTGATGCAGATACATGTATCAATATGTGAACTGTTCTCTGTCAAGTTTTATTGGGTTTGGTACATTCCCAAACATCTAAACATTCTCTCACAATATACATTGTAGTAATGAAGCAAATATGTTCGGTCTTTGACCTTACATTCCTTCCAGTTTCTGTACATATTCAATACGTGTATGCAATAAGACATCGAAAGGATTTTTTTTCGGATTTTTCGCAAAAATTTACAGACTTTAGTATGGCCGGTGCTGATGTGCTGTTCACAAATTCTACCGTTTTTTGTGTTTTCCTTGTCTGTAAACAGTGAACAACCTTTCAACGCCGTATTATTTACCTCCCGTCAGATTATAAGATATATAACGCATACATGGCTTGCAGCGCAGATATAGTCACATAATAATGTATAACAACTTCATCGGCGAAATAAATGTAGTTAACATAAAACCTCATCCGTAAGATCATCTCAAAATTATTTCCACGAATTTAAATATATTTTCTTACTTTTGCTCTTGGTATGTTAATTGATTATCATAGGCTATAAGACCATTCTAGGGCCTCAACGACTGTCTTCTTATTGAGGTTTTTCTATATATAACATCTGTCTATGTGTATATTAATGGAATCTTTAAATGATACCAATCGTTAATGGCGTTGGCTCTGCAATACGTAACGTTGAAACTCTACATATAGCACTTGAATTATTCTTAACCAAGAACATTCACTTTTTGCTAATGAGGTAACTGTCCCATTCAAAAGAATAAGGGGGGGGGGGGCTTATGTTTTATACAATAAAATAGATACCTTCAATCAATAGTATAATACTTGAAAACAAGTTTTCACATCGTCTCCTTAGTCGAGTGGATACGCATGTCGCTATTATACAAGTACAGTAAAATCTCGTTATCCCGAGTGTCTATCGGGACAAGCCAAATGCTCGAGATAAGCCAGTTGCTCGACATATCCGAAGTCTGTTAATTGATATACAACATAGAGCAAATTCGCCGGGACTTTGAAATTAACTCGACATAGGCCGGATTCTCGTAATAACGATGCTCGTCTTATCGAGGTTTTACTGTAATTGTGTTCAATGTCGCCACTGGTTCGACACCCATCCAAGTTACATAAAAACATTTTTTATCTTTTTACATATACCTTATTTTTGGTTTGTAACTACGTGTAATATAATAACATACACGAAGTAAGGTATGTAGATTATTGTTTGTGTTATGTTTTTATTCTTTATCTATCAAGTCGTATCTTTTCAATTATTTTATTTTATCTACAGTGCACTAATCATATAATCGTATTTAATATATTCACTACAACATGAAAATTTGATCATTTGAAGTATCGGTTCATTAAAGCAGCAGTATAATAATTATAAGACTTTATAACATGGATATATGCAATAAAAAAGTTGACCGAAGTGGAGATCGAACCTACGACTCGGAATTAAATAGAAACTTGAAGGCCGTGTGGGTTTATCCACTACACTACGGTGCCTTTGATATATGGAATGAGATTTGCACACTGTTTGATATCAATCCTATTTAAAGTTTACCTAACGGACGAGTTTATGTTTATAACGATTCTCATTTGACTTTGAACGCACTATAACATATAGATAAAATAGTCCGTTAATTGACTTGACATTTCCTGACAAATAAATTATTCTTACTTTAATATTTACAAACACTTGTTCCCTAAATCAGACGCTAGACAGTATTTATCCTCCTAAATTGTTGTCTATGGGAATGCAAAGAACATGTAATGAAATGTCTGATACAAGTAGCGCCTTTGTTCAAGGTCAACTATTTACGGGGGTGTTGTATTGTTTGTCGAAGCGTCAATTATTATTGATGTGCTGATAAGATGCAAGCCTACAAGTATTTGGTGTAAACTACTATTTGATATAAATAATCTTGATGTGCCAGAGTGTTTTTCTTGGAGGCAAGATTATGGCAGACTTTACATCGTAACTTAGCGTTTTGCCGATCTATAGTTTTATATTTTGGCATGTTGCCTGGTGAAAGTATATCCACTATGCCAGATAACATTGGCGATAGAAACTGTCGCAAATAACGTGGAACGGAACATTGCGTGTAAGCACTGAACCCGTAAAATAACAATAACAGTGATCAGTCACAAACAGTTGGTCAGTCTGTTATATACTGGATAGTCTATACAGTGGTTGTATTATTGGGACTAATGCAAAGGTTAGGTTAATGTAGGGTATGCCAGATTCATAAACTATTGAGCCTCCTCACGAGTATACTTATATACCTCAGCAAATAAAACATTAGAATGTGGGTGTGTATGAGTGTAACTTTGGAAAACAAGGGAAATAATCTGACCGGTCATTTCCTCTTAAATAGTGTAAGGGGGACTTGATAGTAATACAAATGTACGAATTAAACAGGGACTTTAAAAGGGAAAGGGTCACTTAAGATGTATTAACAGCCTCATTTAATCCACTCTGGGCATTTGTGTATGTTGCATGCAATAAGTGTACTCAGGAATGTATGTAGGTAGTGCCGTTTTGTACACATACGCCGTGATTTGTCCGTGATGTAAATGGAGCAAACATTTTGCAGACAATTTTAAGATAAAAACGATCTACCAACTGCAAAACCTGCCAAGATAAGATTAATAATTGCTATTTATATTTTGAATTTCGTTTTGTAACTTCTTTATAAAAGTATACAAGTGCGTGTATTGAACCAGTGTGGAACTTGTGTAAGATAATACCCACAGATAAGGTATATATGACAGGGGAATAATGTAATCATTAATACGGTCACCAAACAGTGTTAGTCCCTATGATATACTATACTTGTATCGTATACTAGTAAACCGTTGACAATTTCAATCACCAGACCTGTCAAAACGAGAAGAGCTAAAACTTTTAAAGGGTACTAGTACTAGCTATGTGTACTATCCAATTGTATCAAACCTCAAGGCAATGTCTAACTTATACGTTTTATGAACTTCTGCATGTGTACGTCAGGCTTTTTTATTATAAATGCTTTCGTAGCCTAAGCTAGTTTGTTTACTATCTGACCAGTCAAAGTATGCCGTTACACAGACTCTGTAAAGCAACAACTGCTGGGGGAAAACAAAGTTTGGTTGCTGTACGGCGATGTTTGCTATAGAGGGGTAAAATTAGTATTTAAGGGTAATTTCTGGAACAAATGATAATGTTGCTCAATAGAGGTTGCTGTTCGTGGGAAATTTGCCCTGGTGAGGTTGCACTGCGCATCAAATATGATTGCTTCAAGCATGTAACCTTTGATACATGCTTATTTTGAGATATAAATGGTCAATTCGGATTTAATAACATTGCCATTCAGGTAGCTGATTAGTTCACTTGACCATCAAACAAAGGTTGGGCTTAATGTAAAAAGTTCAAATCCATTCTCATATCCGTGTGGTACGGATACTTGGCCACTTAACATACGTAGTGCAGCATTCAGTATTACGCAACAACTAAATGTACACTTTCATGTTACCACCGATATTCATGCCTTTAATAACATCGCATCATTCAGTCGTTATTCGTTATAAAGCACTTGTCTCACTTAGTTGTCGTCATTTAAACTGAAAATTACTCTGGACATTCCGGTTACATGACTCTGACTTAATGAAATTACATACCGCAAAATTTTCGTAAATTAGAGGATATTTTTTAGTTTGGGTATTTGATTTGCTGGGCAAGTTCCTTCATACCTAATCAATCAAAAAGTGAAGATACGAATTATGGTGATTTTACAGTATTTATATGAATGTACTGAACTGATGGTTATTCTTTGCACTTTGAACTTCTCTCTTCATATGCATGTACTAGTTAGTAGCACGACTTAATTAGAACTGTATCATCATTAAGTACATAGTCCTATTACAGGTGACCATGTGTAAGTGGTCATCTGAATTAAACAGCAATTTGTCTTCAAAAACCACCTTGTAAAGTATCCTCGCTGTATATTAACTACCTTTGCAATGAGTGCACATGTAGCAATTAACGAACTATTTTGAAAGATCAAATGTGATACAATACTTGACTGACTTCTGAAATGTTTTACTGTCAATTGAACAATACGTATCTAGATTTAATTCATAAAAAGTTGAAGTAGACCTTAATATACAGGGTGTTAAAAAGGTTTGTTCTCAAATGTAAATGCATGCCACTATGATTTTTATTTGAGCTATGTACGCAATAGACAATTTTAATTTCTTACTCTAGTAGCTTTATTTATTGCCAAAAAGATTAGAACACTAGTAAAACTCTCTGGGTTTTAACCTGAAATTTTTACAGTCTTCTGAGGTCAGAAAAAACGATTGAAACCTACACATTGAGAATGAACTTTTTTAACACCCTGTACATTATGGGCCACTTACCTTACGTTTCAAATAGAATTACGTTGATGACATCATGGACGGAGTATGACCATTGCAATAACATCTCCAGCATCATTTGTTGGCAAATACACCGTCACACAGTATAACGATGTAAATGAAATAAATTCAAGCTAAATAACAGTCATTAAATTACATTTTAATTCACCAGAATGTATGTCACCGTTACGAGTCATTAAGCAAATTGATTTGAGAGCGAGATGTTGGCTGATCCGTCTCATTAGTGCCTTAATGTTTTAATAGACAAAATAACAATAAAAAACAAGTTGCACATACATGTATAAACCGTATCAGTTAGCTGTTTTATTTGTTTAAAGGGGGTGCACCCGTATTTTTCATTTCTTAAAATTGCTATTGAACTATATACTAAAACTTATATAGTACTTACTAAATGTCTTTATATAAGATCAAATCGCAATTTTAATATTGGCGAAAATACGGACGCACAGACGTTAATGCCCGTCGATGGATTAACTCTAGACTATTTAGTTCAATGTACAAGACAACGCTCAAATACGATTCCAGAAAAAATGCTGCATCAGCAACATTTGAATTTACTACGAATTTAGGCTCTCAATTAAGTCAAGTGCAAATTGAAAACGAATTGCAAAAAAAGAAGATCTCTCTGTTTGTGAATCAATAATTCGACTTCTGCAGGGATGGTATTCAATATTGATCTTACTTGACGTAAGGATAAGGCAACCAATCAGATCACATCATATTAAATTCTTGGTCAGTAAAAGACTATATGATTGGCTATCCTTATTCTCCAATTAAATAATATACTATACTGAATTCCGCCCCTGAATTGCGTACATTGCAGGATAAACATATATAACCCACTCAATGTACGGTAATTGGTATATAATGTCTTCAATATGTATATACAAACAGTCTTGTATCACCCTCAAACATTTATACAAGCTTGACATTGATGGTTTGTTTATTTTCAAAGTAATGTATCTTTGCCAAGATTTCAAGAACATTCATTGTAATACTGACAGAATAATTTAGCAAGAACACGTTTCATTATTTCACGACGGTATGTTTTACCAACTGTCGTAATTTGTACGAATGTTATTTTTTCTACCTATTCAATGAAACTGTTAAGCTCCTTATGTTAACTACACGCACCGTGAGAAATACTTAAATTTTCAGACAAAAAATAATTCACGATAAAAATCAGACTCAGAAATGATGAACTGATAGCACAGTGTAGCACAGTGTAGCACATCCTAATGGTGACATACTACCAGTAGGTTGAGCACATCAGGTAGTCGTAGTTGATAAATCACTGACTCGCCTGTTCTATGACGATCAGTCAGATGATCTAGTACACTAGTAGGCTTGCTTTCCGGATCGGGCTACTTATGTTCTGCCCCTACATTGACTATTGGGCTTTTCTATTAGACTCTCGTGGAACAGGCCATATTCTAGTTTCCGTCCCCAATATTACTAGTACTGTAGAAGTGCTGTAATATTGAGGCCGGGAACCAGACTATAACCTGATCCACGAAACAGCCCTGTCGAAAAGGCCAATGACTATCGTCAAGTGTCCTCCGCATGTGGAGAACGTGTATCTAGTTATGATATGGGTTTCTGTCCGCATCTGCCTTGCAAACACTTTCTTCTGATTAAACTCAACGTAATTATTTATCTTTTACGAGATAGTTCTTGTTAGACGGTATGACGTGTGATAAGTGTTTAATACCTCAACTTTCTACGGGATAATAACTGCAAGTGAGCAACATTATGGACCATAACGTGAAGACGTGTACTTTTCATTCATTTTCTATAGACACCCAGCTGTATCCCATACACATATAATTAATGTTACATATAATAAGGGTAATTATGAATTATACATTGTCTGTACTCATATGTTAGCATACTTAATATTCTTACACATACCGCATTCATATAAAATAGTCTCATATAAAAAGCGTACCAATCAATCGGCACGTAATGTTATGTTTCTTGCATTACTGACGTTGATTAATGATTTGATTATAGATTGCTTGGTACATACCCGAGGTGTTCCGTGTAATAATCACTTTGATCTATCTGAAGATAACTAAATGTCAAATCTCTCATATACTTATCAATACATTAATTATTGCAGTTTGTATGATACTTCTCATTTCAGGCAGAACGCTGTGCTGATAAAAATATAAATATAACCAAGATCGGGCAATGATCTTTCAACAACTTGGTTATGTTCTATATTATGTTTTTCAATGTCAAATCATAATAAAAATGATTTGTAAATGTCAAGTAGATCTATTTACACACTATCTTTAATCATTTTACATTTTACCAAAGAGTACCTATGCTCCTTGAATTTACTCACAAAGGGTTTGAAATTGTGTTTGTTAGTTAAAATATATAATTTTCTACGAATATTCCAATCAGGTAGCCATTGTATATACATGTAGTATCAAATTATGCATGTTTGAATTCGTTGTTCTTGCCTGCTTAAAAACAGGTATCACTTCCGGTGACCACTAGTACAGTTTCACCCAAACCAAAACAGGCACTTATCATGCCAATTATGTAGTTACAGTTTTTCTGCATGAATTCTGTAGCAATGTCCGTATATCATGAATGATGAATATGCATTGTTTCCATTTGCATTTTAGCCTAAGACCGTTGGGTTAATATCAGGCTAACAGCTGCTATTTCTAAAACATTAGTCGGTAATTATTTTTTACAATAACACATTTCGTAAAATAATGTTCCCAATAAGCTGATGAGTTTCAGGTAATCTTTCTTTTGAGTTTTGTTGTTCTCATTCATTATTGGACATAAACAGATATCAAAGTTAATTTCCGCAAGTTTACGTTCATTTACGGTAATGTCCGGTGTTTACATTCTGTATTTTCGTAAGTTCCGCTGATAAGACCACTTTGATTACATGTACATGTATTTTGAAATCATGCCATTTTAAAGAATACATGTATTAAAATAAGAACAACTCATGTCCGCTATTGAAATTGATTCGCAATATATATATATATATCACTTTTTTACAGGTCTTATAAGCGGAACTAGTAAACATGTATGTACTTGTATGTATGATTAGCACATGCCTTGTTGTATTTCAGGAACGCGTCCGCGGTAATAGACCAACCTGACAGCCGACCAGTACATCACCAAAGTAGAACTGTTGAAGCCTACGAGGAACCAACAGAATACAGGGGATATACTAATCCCAATGTACAATCTAGGTCTTTTAAAATCCTACAGGAGTCCCTCAGTTATTCTGAGGCTGACGAAGAAGGTATAGTGCTGCCCACAGGTCATACACCTGGGGAGGGGATTGTACGTAAAGCATATAGCGAGGGCAGGAGGAGGCTTGAGGAACTCTCAGAAATAAATCCACGTAACTTTACAGCAGATGGATCGTCACCATACAGATATTCTGAGCATTATTTAATACAAGATCAATCCGCCATCAGTCCTGATGCACCTGTAGCGTCAGATGCACCCGATGCCCCCAAAGAAAGAAGGCGAAGACGAAGACCTGAAGCAGACAAAACAGTTGTTGCATCGAAGGTATACGATGGTAGAGAAGCCGGTGGTACACCTCAATCTCGACCACAAGTAGACCTCGCAAACTCGTCAGTCCTTTCTCCAGCAGCGGGACAGAAACAATACATGAAGCAAGCCACAAAACACTACCAAGAATATTACCGAGATGATGAGGAGCCTGTACCACAGGCGGCTCCTGTTGTACATTCTCAGCAAGTCGTTCACAGTGTCAAACCTGCTCAACCCGTTGTGCACGAACAAAGGTCTGATGGGGGTAGACCATTGAAATTAGTAAATTATCATTTCGAAGAACAATATGGTCACCAGTGTCAGGACCCACAAGGTGGAAGACAAAAGGCGGTTGTATCCCCACAAAAGTCAAACGATTTTATACCTGCTACACAGACTGTATCATCTGTCGCCGCCGACCTTGATTTAAAAATTGTTTCACCAGATGTTGAACACCCAGCACAGCCAGCACAGCCAGCACAGCCAGCACAGCAGACACAGGTTGTTGTTACTCAAGCCAGACGAGTAAGACAACGAACTCGCGGACAAACAACACAAAGCTCAAGCAATGTCGTGGTAACCACAGTCACTCAACAAGCACCGGTACCAGCAACCACCAAAATTGACGCTCCCGACGGAAGTTTAATTTCAAAAGCAGCACCAGCTGCAGCACCCACTCAAGTTGTCCAGGTTAAAAGCGCTCAACCTGTTGCTCAGACAACCGTACAACATGTCCAGGTAACGCAGGATACAGTACAAACAGGTGCCGTTATACAGGTTGCTACAAAACAAACTCCCGTAGCACAGCCTGCTCCTGTTGCACAACCTGCCCCAGTAGCGCAACCTGCCCCAGTAGCGCAACCTGTGCAACCTGCCCCAGTAGTGCAACCTGCGCCTGTTGCACAACCTGCCCCAGTTGCGCAACCTGCGCCAGTAGCACAACCTGCGCCTGTTGCACAACCTGCCCCAGTAGCGCAACCTGCCCCAGTAGCGCAACCAGCGCCAGTACAGAAAGAGACAGAATCAGTATCCGCTAGCACACAGGAAGTTACAGTAACTACACAGGTTGTTGCTCAACAAACCCCAGCCCCTGCTCCACAAGAAGTCGAGAAACCCGCCCCTGTTGAACAGAAAGTTGAGCAGCCTACCCAAGTACAACAAGTTTCACAAGAAATTACGATAGCAGCAGCACCACAAGAACCAGAACAATCAAAGGAAGAGGTGACGATCCAAACACAAGTCACTGAAGTCCAACAAGTAACAGTAGAAACAAAAGAACCACAGGCACCAGCTACTGTGGAAGAGAAAGTCACTGTTGCCATTGAACAATCTTCCACTGAACCACAGGCCGTAACCGAAACCGTTTCACTATCTGCTTCCACAACTGATGAATCTCAGACTGTGACTATCGAAGCTGCTGAAGCACCTAGCACACAGGCATCTGAGGTTGTCGTGACTGAACAAATACAAGCCCCTGCTGAAGAATCAAGTGCTCAAAGTGAAACAATAACCATAGATAGTGGTGTTACAGAATCAGTTGTCAGTATCCAGGCCGAGGGGGATAATGTCGGAGAGACAGTCGTTGTACAAGAATCGTTTAACATATCAGCAGACACCAGTGCCGATGCTGCTGTTGATGAAACAGTTAGTTTTGCCATTAATACATCAACTGACGCCAATATTGGTGAAGATGCATCTGAAAGTGTATCAATATCCTTTGATACACCAACAAGTTCTGAAGAAACTGTCACCCTGTCAGACAATACCGCAGCTTTTGAAATCACTAGCGATGCGGAGGTTAGTTTAAATCTCTCAAGTGATGTAACATTTACCACTGATGCCGGAAACACAGAATCTGAGGCCACATCGATCGTAATAAGTCCCGAGAGTGTATCAGAAACAGTTGCAATCTCAACGGATGCTGAAGTAAGTTTGAATATTTCTAGTGATGTAACTATCACTGCTGACGAGCCAACAAGTACAGCAGCTGAAGTTGCTACTGTCACAATTGGTAAAGAAGAATCGGCCACAAGTGGCGAAGAAGCAACTGTTAGCAAAAGTAGTGGGAGCGAGAGCGAAGGCAAATCAAAGAAAGATAAACCAATGGGACAAAAACTTATGGAGAAAAGACAAAATGAAAAGAACAAGCCCTCAAAAGTTAGAATTACTGATAGCCAAGGTGGTGTTGCTGCAAGATTAGCACGATTTAAGCAGAAGTAAATGCACAAACCTTCCCAATAGATATCTAATTATTATCAGTTTCAATGACCAATTTATCATCGTCTATAGAACTCAATCATTTGTAAATGCTTTTGAATAATGCGAGTTTGAATGAGACATTACTCTAGAGGTGACTGATTAACTGTCGAAACAGAATGCCAATGAAGGACTTGGAATTGAATGAAAGACAATAAGTGTATGTCAAAGTACAAATGGAATGAACCTATCAAAAGTTTGGATGGACTAAACTGGTGAAATGGCTGATTGAAGTGAAGGGTGGAAAAATGTGTTGGTGTGCTGTGTCATATACGTCCTTACATCTAACATATGCCTTGGAATGTAGTGGGAATGTGCTGTCAACGTTTTTATCCAGATCCTGAAATAATGTTCCTTGCACCTCCTCCTCCCACGTTTGCTACGGATGTTAAAAATGTATAAGTGACTCCTTAAATTGTTTGAAAGTATTATTCACTTGCACTTTGTAGCATTTCATCTGACGCATTTCCTGTATTCCCGTGAGAGTGTTTATGAATATAAGTTCTTGCAGGCATATAATAATTTTTCCTTCATTTCAAGCTTAATTTTGTCCATTAATATGCATCGCCTTTTGATTTTATTACACATCTTCAGTTTCTGAAGTATTTGTCTTTCTTAATTTCTGCATGACATAATGGTAATGAGCTTTGAACAATTTGCCGTGCATTTGAATATATGAATGCTGATTTCATTTTTGACATGCTGGTGATAGATTTACATTATGTTTTTCTTTGTTTTTTAACAGGTAACTGAATGATTTTGGAAGATCGTTTTTCTTGACTAAGTTACAAGACCAGAGTTTTTGGAAGGAGAATAGCGTTGACGTTGCAGCAGACGAACTTTGTTATTATATGAATGAGTGTGTGGAAAGTTTGACAATTTGGGCAATAGTTTCATGCGGCAGGCATTTATCTACCTTTTTAATCAGACTCATTCTAAAAGATGTCTTTTCCGTGTTTTGTAACGTTTCGTAAAGTTCCAATTTCGTTGTCTGTTTGTGCATCTGTTCGTCTGCTAACAAAAGTCGAGTGCGTTCATTTCGTGTTCAAAAAGCTTATCTGTGATGCTCCTCGGGAGAACGAATGTTATTGCTTAGCAACATCGTCACATTGTTATATGCACGAGTCTAACATTACGTAAGTGCATCTAGGTGAAATTTAAAATTGGTTTTAGATTAGGTGCTTATGGTAATATTTCGTTTATAAGTGATCTAATGCTGCAATTAACGCTGAAATTATGTTGTCTAGTTTTTGGTTCGTGAATTTTTAAATTGTGTCATAAAGTTATTTGTTATTGTTTTGTATTAATAGAGTGTGTTGTTATGCAATGCTTTGCTTGTACACCTGTTCGATACCGTGTGTGTCCCGCCAAAATTAAACCTGCTAACATTTATTCAGACATTTTAACATTTCATTTTCTCATTTTAATCACCAATCCACATTGCTTCATATTAATAATAATACCCGACATCATACAACGGATGAACTCGTGGAAGACCAACAGATGATAAAGTTGACGGCGCAGTAATACAGACAAGTACCTTCATTTTGCATTTTGAAGAGCTCGACGAGATGTCTTAAGTCTATGAGTTGTCAAGATATTCTGAAGGTAGTTTAAATTATTTTTTTCGAGGAAAAATGTTCGTGAAATTTTACTTGTGATTTCGTAAATTCTAAATCAACAAAGAGCAATACATGTAGAAAGAAATTCAATAAATCGCGAGGATTTGTTTTCGTGGTTGCGTTCATCCAACAAATAAACGAAAATTTACCTTCAACGAAAGTTAATAATTGTACAGCAGTACACGTATGTGGTATATATTGTTTTGTAAGAACATTTAAGTAATTATTTTCATCATTGTTACCGTCGCAAAGTAATTCTTAGAACTGATAATTATAACAGTTATTGGTATATCAATGTTCTGTCCATATTTCTTATACAAGAATAATCATAAATGTAACTGGATAAAACATTGACGCAAGACAAAATACAGAAAGTGGTGAGATACATGTTTCATCAGCGTGCTAGCTAAATCGATCATGGATTGTGTCCTGGCAAAGTGACAATATAACATGCAATGTGTGCCAGAATTCTTGTTATCGACACAGGTAACACAACCAATGTACCTAGAATACAATGTACCAGTTTGATTATGTACTCTCATCTTGCTCGCATCTAAGAGATATGTACCGCAAACTCATGCATTTTTGTGGAGATTGTAGATCGCGTTAATTTTTAGTAAAATGACAATTTTGTTAGGTTAAAAATGCATGTATTTAATACGTTGGACAGAAAGGCTCTTGTTATGATCTTGTTATTAAGTATATCAGCGAATCAGATTGTTATTTCTACGGTTAAACTAATCCACGAATTCAATGAGAAATAACTTCCACGACTATATGTGATTTTGCGGTACCTACTTGTTCTGGTAGAGCAATTGATGTTGGTTTTTCTGTATATGCTCACTATTTTTAGTGCATGATGTTGATGTTACTGTTACAAACTGATATATGTATGGTGCTGGAACAATTGACTAGTCGGCCGCCGTACCTTTCGCTAAAACATAATATATCATGAATAGTAGGCCAAGTCTCTAATAATTATACAGAAGTACGATTGTCACGGCATAGAGTAATTCAATCAACGCATCCTCATTGAATAATCACTCAAAACATCGCCTCCTTATTAAAAACGACTAAATCATTGCAATGTGTGTGCACTCATTAAAAAGCTATAGTATAGATCCCCCTCCGCTGGGTTGCAATGTGTAACACATCAACATGGATTTATAAACAGAAGTAGATATGTATGCAATACAATTATTGTGCGCAAAAGTATGGATACTAGTCATTCTGTTTATTTGGCTAGACAATCTCGAGCAATCAATTTAAAGTTTACGCCTTTGCAAAAATACCAACTGTTCGGAAGTTTATCAGAACTTCGTGAATAATAAAACTTCACGTGGCTGAGATATAAAATATGGCCGATTTGTTTGAAATTTTCAAACAGGTTAGATCTAAATGTTTATTGTTCGTCATTATTTCAAACTATCGGCAATCTTGTTGTATGACATTTTCCAGCAAATAGATCGAGAACAGATAGGTGGATTGTTTACGCTGTAGGAACCAATGAATAAATGGGGCATACAAAATCTGTTTTGTTCTCAGAGTGTGGAGGTTTTTTTTATAATAATTCTACCAGTCTCAACGTATTATCAACATTTTAATATATAGTTGCCAGGATGCTTTAGACAGCTTAATCAAAAAGATTTCTCAGAAATAATGCTGTTTGAAAGTTTGTTGTTTATATTACTTCTATTTGTTATCGCGTTGTTTTGTTTCATAGTTTAAATAACACAGATCTGTTTTCGCTCATGTTTAAGAATTTTTTAAGTCATGCAAATCATACTTCTTGTTAAATTTCAGTCGTTTTTTTTCACGCGTAACTAGTTTTGTTGTTGTTGTTGTTTTTCGTTGTTGTTTGTTTGTTTGTTAGATCTTGTAAGCTTTATAGTTAATTTTAAGTATCGTGCAGGTAGATGCAGTAATTAGTGATGTTACGTTACTGTGTTTATATAATCAGGTACCTTTAGTTGTTGTTGTTCATTTTTGTATGTTTTTTCTTTCTCCGAGGCACCATGAACTGTAATTTTCTATCTGTGAGTTATTTTGTTGTTTATGATTGCCCTGTCATATTAATGATGCATCTTGTGAACACAGTGAGTATAGTATGTAAAAATGGCTGGGTGTATAGTATATATGTGTATATGTGTTATATGTATATATGTGTGTTTAGTTGATACCACGATCCATTCCTGACAAACTGTATTTATTCCAGTAAGCCTATAGTTAACATATGTTATACATACTGCTAATAATAACATATTACTAGTAGTTGATCATATATTAGACGTACCCAACATGCTAAGGCTGTCGTATTCAGATAGTGGGTGCGTGTATGCTGTACTGGGTACGTTATTAATAGATTTACATAATTAGTATAGCATCTGGCATAGAATAAAATATATAATGGAAAACAAGGGATAGAAATATAGACTGATAAACATGCTCCATGCTATTGTAATATTTATGTATTCAGTGTACTTTACGAAGTATGGTTGACATTAGAGTGTACACTGTATGGTGAGCATTTTATCACACGTTTACTCTTTGAAATTTTATGATTGGGAGGCACTTTTTAACGAAAACAATGAAATTTATGAGTCTGTTCGCAATGTATAATACAATGTGTCTTAGATACGTCGTGGCCATTCAGTCTCGTCTTGTTTTTTTTGTATTAATAAGGGTAACTACCGTTCTATAAGGACTATGCTTATGTAAGGTACAGGTTTGTCTGGTCATCATAGTCCTCAAGTCTGTGAATTATACAATATACCTCGAACACAATCAATACCATAGTTAATACACTGCCTATTGTAACCCCCGTATGTATATATGTATAAATACAAAAAATATGTCCCAGACAAAGCAATCAAACGATTATTTTGTGGCTAGAGTAATTACTGTAGCTTAGATTGAGTAATGAAAGTACTGTAATCAATTAGTATAATCATCCAATGACTTTGATGCTTGTATCCAAGGCTATGTTAGATGTTTGTCTCTCGTTAATTCACGTCCATCATTCATATCACAGCACGTGTAAGGGAATCAACTCTTTTAAGAGTTGAGAAACAGTCACGAATGAATTGTCGCCCTTTGCATAGAAAGTTGTTCTGGGGTACGATTCAATATAGTTGAGAGCATTATGTGCAGTTTTCTAATTTATGAATTTAGGCAAAGGTAGATTATGTATAAATGTTATCTAGAATGTTAGTTGGCTTATAGTTAGGTTTATATGCAATCTTTTATAATACCATTTCCAAAATAACTGTACAGTAAGTGATGCATGGATCATGGTGAATATTTAGTATAATCATGATTATCATGTGCGTTTAGTATAAATATACAAAAGTGCTTTCTCTTGTAAATGGTACGTAACAGATACTGTCAAATAAACTCTAAAGTTAGGCTCTAGTATTTGAATATTTCACAGAGTAGTTTCATAATACAAAATGTATACAGTTAGTGTAGGTTGTCTCTACAAGTATTAAGTATAGGTTGCGTCTAGAAATATCAAGCGTATGGTGTTTCTACAAGTTGTAAGTGTAGGTCACCAAAACAAATATTGAGTGCAGGTTACCTCTAGATTTGTTCAAGTGTATGTTACCTCTATCAATATTAAGTGTACTGAGTAGGTCGCCTCCGCAGATATTTAACAAGTGTATATTGCTTCTTAGAACATGAAGTGTAGGTTACCTCAACAAATATTAAGTGTACGTAGGTTTGTTATATAAATATTAAATGTAGGTTGCTTTTTTTAACTTTTCATTTCGATATAAACATAGACAATCACATGAAGCTCATATAATAATTATGTGCGTTTCAACGAAATTAGTCACACTATGCTTATATGTAGCCTTGTTTCGCATGAAATTTTGCTTGATACATATGTTGTTTAGGTAAATAGATGCATTTACTTTATAATATTATATGTTTATTTAGTACTTTACTTTGTCAACATCTAAAAACCTACTAACTGTATTGTTATGATGTATATAATTTTAATATTTATTTGTTGAAACTATTATCTTAATTCCTTATTAATATAGATGGTTTTCGTGATGAATATTTTAAGGCAATATTCAAATTTTACACATGCAAAAACATGAGATAGTTCAAAGAATGTTGCTCGAGATACGATATGAAATAATAAGCATCAAGGGAGCTAACCCTATACTATATGTGAAACTTTTCAAACCTAAAGGGAGCTAACTCTGGATAGCACTATAAAGCCAACTCTTGATAGTACATGAAATGTTTCATACATAAGGGAGCTAACTCTCGATATTATAGGAAACTTCATTTCTTCAAGGGAGCTAACTCTTGATAGTACATGAATGTATCACACACAAAGGGAGCTAACTCTAGATAGTATATGAAACTTCTTTTCTTCAAGACAGTACATGAAATGTATCACACTTAAAGGTAACTCCAAATAGTATATGAAACTTTTTGTGTCAAGGGAGCTAACACAGATAGTATATGGAACATTTTGTGTCAAGGGAGCTAACTTTAGATAGTATTATGTAGAAATGCTTGTTACGTGTACCAGATATACCAGAATGTGTTTAATCACAGAGAATCAATCCATGAAGACCATCTATCTCACCTATGTGTACTGCACAATGTTACCATGTTTTTGTTGATATAACAATGGAAAGTTCCAGGTGTTCAATCCTACATTTTTTCATATGTATTTTTGATGTGAAAAAATAAACACCTAAAATACACAAGTTTTGTCATATGTACAGTTTCAAGACACAACATGAGTAGCCTACCAAGCAAGCATACAAATAGTCACCTTTGTGCAATAATGCTCGAGAGGAGTCATGCACAGAATTGAGAAAAGAAGAAGCACTGTTTTGCTGGTTCATACTGGGTTTTACACCATTTCCAGCAATTTGTCATCTACAGTGGTAAATGACCTAAGACCAAAATAAATGAATTCCCAGATTATCATGGAGTCAATTAACAACCAGTACCACCTTGATATGCTGCAAGACTGCCAACATCAAGTACAGGACATGACCAAAGCATAAGCTGCCATTGAACTCGGACCATCAGGCAGCAGTATGATGCTCTACATACAAAGCTACCTGGACAGGCTCTAAGCAAACAAAGTATGACAGCAGTGGTGTTCTACCAACGAAGCTAACCAGGCAGGTTGTAAGGAAACACGTCACAGCAGCACACCTATATCTAAGAAAAGGTACATTAATACAACATATTACACATATAACAACAGGAAATAGAGTTTATAATTTTAATTATACTCAACAAGGTTTGGTCTAAACAACACAATAATTATTAAATTACAAAATATCAGTAATAATAATAATTATTAAAATAACTTATAAAATAAAGTTTTGTGGAATTACACAGATAATTGTAATAGAAAATAACCATAAACAACATACAGTACAACCTCTGAAGAGCAATAGTATACCCTTTTGGCCCTTTGTGAGCAGCAATCATTGACTGTTGTTAATAGTTGTTGCTCTACAGAGGTTAAATATATAATAAATGTTGGCTTAAGAAAATTTTGAAAACTAAGTATTGGCTTTGGGATATTTTAACGGTGTTGTTATAGAGGTTGTTATTCTACAGAGGGCCGCTCTATAGAGGATATTCTGTTGTTACACAATTGTGTTCAAACTACTCAATATATGTACATAAAATACTACTTGCAGGTTCAACATGTATTTCATACAATAAATTATTTCAATAAAATGTGTTCAGCATGCAACAAAAACACTCATTAGTATTTACAATAATTTCACACGCCTGGAACTATGAGTTTTAAGTGTACCAATCAATAATACACTTTGAACTAGTTCTACATTATCTTTACAAAGTCAACATATTGAACACTTGCATAATCAAATCAATTCATAGTTGACTATTGAACAATACAGAAAAGAACAATACACAAAAATATGTCTAACAGTTGTGTTGCATGCAATATGTGTATCAGAAATGTTGACTAGCAAATGAATACAATAGTTACACATGTAGTATCTTCTTACATTTTAAAGAAAATCAAACAGCTGTATCCTAATGAAAACAAATAGTAATTAGCAAATTTTTATACTCATATTCTACCAATTAACTCTAATACAGTATTCTCATTGAAGTATCCAGAATTTCTTATGGCACAAACATTTTCTGTAAAATACTTCACTAATTGCATACGTATGCAATAAATATAGTAAAACAAGACAAAACTCCAGAATTGCTCAACATTTTGACTGTATTCTCAAGTATGCAAGAAATAGTAAAATTTACAGCATTGGAAAAGCTACATAACTGATCAAATTATTTAAGAAATAAAAATCTGTTCGCGTATTTTGTCGGTGAATAAAACATGGACAGGAGTTCGGATGCGGAAAAATTAAATCACGAGTGCGTATTTATACGTATTTTAACGTATTTCAATAATCTTACATGGACCTGACCAGTTCACCTGGATTTAATACACAGTAATCATACTCTCACACAAGCAACTGACAACTTCTCTACATATACACAACTTACATTAAACTAGAACCATACGTCTTTACAGAGTGACTCTATTTGCAAATAGAGCTTAATAATATTAACATGTAATAAATAATACTACAGTAAAAGTCTAAAAAACTGTGTATAGTGTGGAGAAATTATCCTGACCCTGACTTTTATGCATGAATCTATCACACGGTTCTTGTGTTGAAAATATTAATTCCTGTGAGGAAATCAAGCATTATCTGTCCTTTAGATTTGTGTTTGGATTACACATCAAGCATATTCCTAATACTTCCCGCTTAAAAAACATGCAACCAAGGTTACATTTAAACAAGAAATGAGCTGTTAAATTAAATTACTAGTAATAGAAGGTAAGAGGATCAGGTTAATATCTCCACACTATATCACTTTGCACATTGTTTGTCAGATAGCGCTGTATGACAACTGTATAACACAAGGGGAATATAATGTTAATCTAGTTAATCTAGTTGTATATTGGATATAGAATCTGTCATTGTCTGTTTGCCCGTTCTGATTTTGTTGATTCCAAATTCTAGATCTTGTAAATTGATCAATCTCATACTTCCACCCACTTGATCACTGTAATATATAAACATACACATATCTTAATACTAGACATTATACAAGTGTGGAATAAAACTGTGTTTTTTTTAACAAGGGCAATAACTCAGAAAAGCATCAGATATAAATTTTTAAATGCTGAAGTTTAAATTACTATAACTAAATTACTATTCAGAGATACTAGTGACATAAAAACTGTTGACTGCCACAGTACTGCAAATCCACTTAACTGATCTTGTAGCAAGATTTATTCCATTGAAAAACCTTGCCCCAAGCTCCTGAAGTAGCTAAATCTGAGCTTAACCTCATATCAAACTTTCCATGAAAGGCTGGAACAAAATTGGCATCAACAATGAGTAACATTACATTGAGTTTATCACAAGAGTTTATCTACTTGAGAGGCTTGGAGAGATGGTGACCAGGAGTGGTATTCAATATTGATCTTATATAATTGGAGAATAAGGATAGCCAATCATATCGCCGGTTACTGACCAAGAGTTTAATATGGTGTGATCGGATTGGTTGTCCTTATCCTCAAGTCAAGTTAGATCAATATTGAATACCACACCAGGAATGGTATTCAATATTGATCATATTTAATTGGAGAATAAGGATAGCCAATCATATTGCCGGTTACTGACCAATAGTTTAATATGTTGTGTGATCTGATTGGTTGTCCTTATCCTTAGGTCAAGTTAGATCAATATTGAATACCACCCGAGGTTAAAATCTCCCAATAAAGTATCTTAAAAGTGATGAATGTAGGAATAAAGTTTACCAGTAATCATCTCCATACTTTCTCCTGGCTTCACTCACGTAACTGTGTACTCTATTCAGTGCTGCTATTCTACACGCTTCCTTCAAATCACTGCCAGAAAATCCTTCCGTTAGATCACCTAACTTAGAGAAATCTATACCATTCTCAACCTGAAAGTTTACAATTCAAGAATTCAGTTGCTTTGACTCTTATCTTAATGTTTTCATTTCATTTCTTAATTTTACATTCACATTGAGTATAAGCATTGCAAGTGTCGCTAACTTTTATTTAATGCAGGTACAAAGACAAATTGAAAATGCAGGCTGACATACAGTTTTGCATGAATCTACAGCACATTGAAAACAATTAAAAATTCTGGTGGCAACATTTTGAAAACTGATCTAGGGAAATATTTACATGTTCAGGACAAACACTACATGTAGAAGTAAATTGCCGCAATTTGCATGATCTTGTAGGAATGCACTTTTGGAAATTGGGTGAGATATCTGACAAATATGGTAGCTAATTATGAGATGAAACAACGGAAAGATCTACCTCTTCATCATCCATGATTAATGCAAGAATTCCTGTTCTCTGTAATCTGCCCTGTAAGGTAAACAAATGAAAAAACTTCAGTGTCGTATTCTTCATACAACATGGACAATACTAGATTAAAGAGAGCATGTTTTAATGAACTAAGCTGTAATATTTAAAAGTAACAGTAAGTTATAAACAATAATCATGGCGATACCTTGAAAACTTGGTTGATTATAACAAATTTAACTTGATCTGACCTTTATAATCCTATGTTAAGTGCCACACCCCTCCCCCATGAAACCAATATCTTACCGGCATTCCTATTCTGAATGTACAAGGCATCCTCCGTAATATCGCAGCATCGACATCTTGTGGTCGGTTTGTGGCTCCCATAATAATCACCTGACATGAGGGGTCAGTGATTAAACCATCCCAGAAACTCATAAACTGGGTCTTAATCATCAATGTAGCCTCATGGTCATTTCCTGTCCTTGATCGTAGAAAGGAATCTGAAAAATAACAAAAATATTTTAGTAATCATAGTTAATTATTAACAACAAGAAATATCACTGAATGTGATGAATACCCCCAGATACTGCCTGACACAGTCACTCCAATGTTCTCTAACAATATGCACAACTAGACTTCATAATGATAAGTAATGCAAACTTTCATTGAAAGAGGAACAGCGCATACAAAACTTACAAGTGTAGAAAAACAAAGGGCCATAACTCCCTTAAAATTTGTCCAACTAATGTGTGCCAACGATATGCACAACTAGACTTGGAACTGATCATTCATGCAAAGTTTCGATAAAATCTGACCCTTGGTAACAGAGAAATAGCGCAGACAATTTTTGCACAGACAAACCGACAGACCAACCTCAAGCATGACTCCAATAAAGCCCCCACATACTTTGTATCTGGGGGTATAATAACAACAATAAGTAGGTTCCAAATTTAAGTATGGGAAACACTACTACAGGTTCCACATACATGTATGTTTCTTTAGTCTTTAGGTCAATAGTGATATTAGTGAAGCAAGTTTTTACAACTTCTATCAATCACTCACATTTTACTCCTGATAGTATCCATCTCCACGAGGGTATGAAAGAGAAGCCAGCTTTCCCTCTTTTTATCACTTAAAATACTGATCACAAATAGGAAAAGCTCTAAGCTTAGTTTGAGGGAAAAGTAAACACTACTGATAACTGTAACTCTACCACAAACATGATTTATTAACTGCACCAAAAAACTAAGCTTAGAGTAGATAGAAAATCATCAAAACAAAACCTGCCAACAATTGGCATCTCCCCATGTGGAAGTTAAACTTCCATTTTTGTGTCCTTAAATTTTGTGAATTCTCAATTATGGTTGCTAAGATAAAAGCTGGGCAATGTGACAGTTTTTGTTGGCTTGTTTGCGTTTTTTCCTGCCAGATTGGCTAATGACCTCCTACTTAGAGGGAAGAGACAGTTGAATGTATGGTACAAGCAATCTATATGCAATACCCTAACTCTTTCTGAATAGAGTCCATAGTTCTTTTATGTGCCAAGTGTTTAGCACCGATACACACGAAACTACAAACTAGTTGATCTCAAGTCAGGTTGGAAACACAGAGTGACACTTTATTAGCTCTTCATGTAAGGGAGCACAATAAAGAAATACAAGAGGTGGACTCAGGTAGGTCACACATTCTTACCTATCTCATCTATGAATATAATTGATGGTTGTAGCTTCAATGCCTGCAATAGAAAAAATACAATTATAAAATAATGTATGTAACACAAAAATTGTGCAACCAGCCAAAATGTCTAATTGTCCATCCGTCAAATTCTGCCTAATAACCAGAAACTTCCCTTTGACTTGTATAACCATTGATCAAAATAGCAAAATATTTTAATGTAGGAATGGATCATGGAACAGGGATATGATATGCTTGAAGACATGTTCATAAGATTTTTTATTAAAAGTGTTAATTTGTCAAGTCCCACTGGTCAACAGTATTTCAGTCATGGAGCCTACCTAGTCATGTTATTCTGACACCCAGCCAACCAGCAGTTATCTGGAACTAACTTTGCCGAGTGTCAGGCAAGGGAGATGTACTAATATATGATATAATGACTTAATATTGACTTTGTTAGGTCATGGCCTGGTATCAAACCTGAGATATCTTGGACTTGAAGCTGACATTCTACCACTAGACTGTCAAGATAACAGATAACTTACCAGGGAGAACACAGCTTCTGCTCTCTTCTGTGATTCACCATACCATTTATCAACCAGAGATGACACTTGTAAATTGATAAATCTTGCACCTGTAATATTTATACCGGTAGTACATAACATGAAATTTTATTACGTATATCGAGGACTGTCCGTAAAAGTCCAGAACATTGTCTTCAGATTTCAGAATCTGTCACAGGTTTTTAATCAATTATCTCTTTATATACATGTGATACTGGAAATGCATTTCCTTCTACATTTTTGGTATTTATACTTGATTAATTGATGCGAGTTGGGTTGTCTTTTGACCTTTAATCCTTTATAAAAAACATATTGGCTTTCATTCAAGAGCTTATCACTTATTAAAGAAGTATTCATATTTGAGTATTAATAATATGCTAATGTGGAGGTCATAGTTTTCGTGCATAATTGTGTGTAATTTAAGGTCAAACTGTGACTTTATTCTGAGCACTCAGTTTTTTGGGTCTTCCAAAAATGGTGCCGTTGAGGAAATGTGCAGCACGAAAAGTACTATGAAGACAGTGGTTGAGACATGGCACGGAACAGTCGAAAATACAAATCATCAAGGGGATGTACAAATGCATGTAGGACTCATGAAGTGTTTTAAAAGGAATGTGACACCAAAGTGAAGACTGGTAACAATTTGGCTCCTACTAAAGAGGGTTAAAGACGTCATCCAGGAAGAAATTCACAAACGATGGCACATATCTAGCATGAATGCTTTACTTACAGGTATAAACAATTTTTTCTACCATGTATCTGTATCTGTATCTTGGTAGTTTCCCCCTTTAATCTCAGGGGCACTTCGTCTTCAACGAATATCTTCTTCTCCTTATGAATATATCCTTACGATATCATTTAATTCTCTCAATCATCGTTTTAATAAA
Source organism: Spisula solida (assembly GCA_947247005.1). Taxonomy (NCBI): domain Eukaryota; kingdom Metazoa; phylum Mollusca; class Bivalvia; order Venerida; family Mactridae; genus Spisula; species Spisula solida. The sequence continues at coordinate 47,632,683 of OX365944.1, read as the reverse complement.
CCCAACTCCACGAATATTATAGCACTATTTCACAACGTCGTGCTCTAGTCCATATTCATGCGCAAGGCAAATCACAAAAAACATTAACTGTTCCAACTTCAACGTATAGTAAATAAACTTCAAGTGAATAATCATTACATTCCATTCGTATAAAAGTAAATGTACAAACAGTCCATACATTTAGCAATCAATGTGAATTAACGAATAACTTAATTAACATATTTACAGTTATCGAGGTAGTAACTTGTCGCGACTGGGTCATGTTTACTACCGCTGTATAACAAGGGAGGCAATAGAGTCTACAGTTGAGCAGTTGGCTAGGAGGAGTGCTCTCTCTTGATGTAGGGAATGAGCCAACACTCTACTGCATCTTTCAATATCAATCATCTGTTTTCTGGATGGTGACAGTAACTTTCTAACAGAGTTGTGTGTGCAGTCTAAGATAAATTGTAGAAGGAGGTTGTTGTCTTCTAATAACTGAAGGCCATTTTCACTGCACTGGTTTGCTAACCTCTTGATCTTTTCCATATGTTTACTCCTAACTGCCTCCAGTTTATTACACTTCAGTAAGAAGTGTGACATTGACTCTTCTTCTTCTCTGCAAATTTGACAGGTTGTCTGTGATTTGGTGTGATTAAATTTTCCGACCCGAGTCTGTAGCATGTATGTACCTGTTATCAGCCTAGCCTTTACCTCTGCTCTGACAACCTCATGTGTTTTAGGCTCTACTGATTTCCATACATTATGTGCATCTTGCAATGGGCTTTCCTGTATCTGCAGGTAGGATAAAGATGATTTTGTCTTCTGATCTTCTATGTACTTATTTTTCCAATAATTATTCATCTTCTCCTTAAGTGTCTTTTTCCAAGAAACTTTTGATGGTGGGCTGTTGAATAGATGGGTTATGTCTGGTAAATCATATTTCTGTAAGATGTTCCTAATTGTTGAAGCGAAGAATTTAGAATCTGGAGCTGATAGACAGATCTGTCTAGAGAGGATTTCATTTTCAATTGAACCTTGTAGTCTGCTTATATTAAGGCAGAGGGATAACCTGTTTTTGTCCAATGTTGATTCTATTGGTTCAACGCCTAATAGAGTATATACCGCAGTGGAAGAGGTGCATTCTGGTAGTCCTTGCATAAATCTGCACATCTTCCTCTGTAACCGCTCTAAAGTATCCACATCTTTATTTGTGCAGTGAAGCACTTCTGCACCATACATAATTCTTGGAGTTACATACGTTCTCCAAATCTTGTATGAAACTATCGGTGAAAGGCCTCTTCGCGCATTTAATCCGGGTCCTAGCAAAGCATATATTGTATTTCTACCAGCTTGAATTCTATCTTCTAAGTTTATCCTGTTTGTTGATTCAAGGCTTATTCCTAAATGTTTAATCTTATCTTTGTGTAGAATTTCTGAGTCGCCAAGCTTTACTGTGTCTTTTTCAGCATATTTTAAGGCCAAAATTTCAGATTTTGCAGGATTAATTTTCACCAAGTCTTCAGTAGTGCAGAAGTCTACAATTTTCAGGATTTCCTGCATGTCATGATGATTACTGGACAGTATGGCGATATCATCTGCGCAGGTGGGGGAGACAACATTTATGTTTCCTATTCTTGCTCCTAACCCACATTCTTGTATTGCCTCCAACATGCTGTTATTGTAGCATTTGTACAGAGTAGTAGACAGCTTTGCACCCTGTTTTGTCCCTTGGAGCAAGTTGAATGGCTCTGACAGCATATTGTTCCACTTAACCTGTACAGTGGCATCCCTGTATAAATTTCTGAGCAGGATCCACATATTTCCATTAACGCCGAGATGGTATAGCTTGTTGAAGAGAACTTCATGGTTGACTGTATCAAATGCCTTTTGAGCGTCAAGAGTGGTGAGAAGCAAGGGTTGTTTTCTATTACCATACTCATTTATTGTTTCTGTTACAATGAAGGCAGCATTTATTGATGAGCTCTTCTCAGTGAATCCCCTCTGTAACTTGTTCTGTTTAGCATTGAATATGTTATCAAGTTTATATTTCAGGATGCTTTCAAGGATTTTCATAAGTGTACTTGTTACGACAATTCCTCTGTAGTTACTGGGATTAAATCTGTCTTTCCCTTTCTTTGGCACTGGTGTTAGGTATCCATTCTTTAGTGATTTTGGAACATTTAAGTCATGGAGGAAGTCATTAATTATCTCATAGAGCAGAGGAGCCACTTCCTCTACTCCATTCTTAAAGTGTTCTGCAGTAAGATAGTCCAGATCACATGCCTTGCCACTGTTAAGTTTGCTGATAGCCTTCTTAATGTCTTCAAGAGTTATCGGTTCTATTGGGATGCCTACATCTTTCTGCTGTTGTTCAATTATTTGGTTTTGTATGGAGCACAGTGACTGTTTACTTAGATTAACATTGTCTTCATTTACAGAGGGCGTAGCTAGGTTTTCAAAATGTGTCTTCCAGGTTTCTAATACCTCTGTTGGTTCACTGATCTCTGTATTGTTGGTTTTTAGAATTTGCACAGTGTCTGCTTTTGTCTTTCGTTGGGATCGGATAAGCTTGTAGAAGGTTTTTGAGTCATACTCTGTTGACCTCATTATTTCATTGATGTAGTTACGCCTACTGTTGGCTTGCGCTTGACGTTGGAGTCTTCGCAGCAGCTTTTTCTTCTCTTTCAACTCTTTCTTTAAAGTCAGTGATCCTCTGTTTTTCTTTAGTTCATGGAATAGATTCTTTGATTGTCTTGAAGCTTCACTGATCTCTGCATTCCAGATTCCCCTGCCTACTGTTTTTATTTTTCTAGACTTCTTGTAGTTTGGAATAGATTTTGCTCCAGCTGTATGAAGGGAGTTTTTCAGCCTTTCTATTTTCTCATCAGTCGTGTTATTTTCACTTCCTTTTAATACCTCAGCTAACACTTCACGGTATACATGCTTGTCACACTTCCTCCAATTTGGTTTTAATGTTATTGTCTTTGGTTCTTGTTTGAATATACGGTGGCTTAGTTTGGAGTAAAGTTCCATTTTGATGGCTGTATGGTCTGACGTGTTCAAAGGGTCCATCTCCATAGTGTTACTTGAGACCTTTATATTTCCTTGTCTTTTTCCAATGAAGAAATAGTCAATTTGAGACTTATATCTGTCATTATGATGGTAGAAGGTATGTTTTGTGTCATCTGTTGCTGGCATCATGTCATGCTTCTTAATGAACTCTTGCAGTAGTTTATCTCTGGCCTTATCACGCTTTAATGAGGCATTCCAGTCTCCAGCTAAAATTATTGTGTATTTGTTTCCATACGTACTCATCATTTCATTGATTTGAGCTAGGCAGTCTTTGTATTCTTCATCTCCTTTGGTGTTCTGAGACGGCATGTACGTATTTATGATGCAAATTGGTTTGGGTTCAGTGTTCATGGCAATTATATTCATTCTTGTGTTGCCTGAGTCCAGTACTTGAATTTGATGTGTGAATTTTTTCTTCCAGAAAATGGCAACTCCCCCGTATCCCCTTATCTTTTTGTAATCGATTTGCATGTCATTATCATCAACCGACCTTGCTGTATAGTCATGTGTATCTTCAAAATGAGAGAGGTATGATTGCTCACCATTCAGCAGCCAATGTTCTTGTGTGCAAACTATGTCGTGTGAGTTTAGAAGTTTTCTTAAGTATACTGAATTACCTTTCACATTTTGTATATTGATACTACATAACTGCATTGTTACTTCTGTTTCACTGTGGGACGACGGCCCTTCTCTAAAAAAGACTGCTGTCTGTTGTTTTTTTACTTTTCTTGGTGGTCTGTCTTTAGTTTAGATAAACAATGCCTTCTTTCCATATCATCATCAGTAGGTTCCTTATGTTCACTCTCTGTAGATCTGTTTGTTTTTCTGGTCTTATTCGACTCATATGCATTCTGCTTCTGTGACTTGTTGGCGATATTTGAGATGATAGTACACTGCAATGCTGGCCGACTGTTGGTATTTTCCTTAAACAACTGGTCATGTTCTGTATTGATATTGATATGTGTGGCTTTGGATTGTTCTGGCTTCTCTGGTAAGATAATCGATGTATCCCGCATTATAACTTGGTTACTTGTACTGTGCAATACTCCTGGCTCATTTTGCATGGTATTCCTACGTAGTTCGTCTGTTACTTGACTATAGATTTCTGTATCACAGTGTTCGACTGCTTGGCTTGCATTGTATGTTTCAGCAGTAAGAGGTACATTTGCTGGTCCTTGGGAATCTGTCGATTGGGATTGGCCATCAGTATTGTATGTTTGCGCTGGTTTTGACTGGTTAGTGGGTTTTGAACATCTTGGAAATCAGCATATTGGTGTGTCATTTGAATGAGTGGCCTATATACCGGCTGCATTGGGACATGTGTTGTGCCCATAGTATTGTATGCGCTGACTGGCTGGCCCCTCTGTGGCTGATGTGGTCCAGTATATGGTGTAGGAATGTTTCTGTGCCCTGGCTGTTACCATGATTATTTCACACAGAACTGACACGAGTATGGCTAGAGTCAAGAAAGAACATAACTGGCCCAAACTAACGGTGTATTTACTGTTAGTATTGGATCTGCTTGGTTCAGTCTAGCACTCTATCAACAGAACTAGCAGTAGTTCAACAACATGCAGCTGATTCTTAAAGCTCGAGTAAATACTTCTATAAGTTTAACCTATCTTCACGATGATTCAAGTGGACTGAAACATGACAGTACAGATATATAAACGTACCTGCAGCTTTGGCGGTAGCTTTGGCAATCATTGTTTTACCACATCCTGGTGGACCATAAAGTAATACACCTGAAATAAATTAACATAAATTATTCGAAAAAAAACCTTTACAGCTTTATCTCTTCAAAGATTATATAACGATTAACACAGCATGTTTTTTATCAAGATTTAAAGAAGACCATGGCTATACAATGATAACATAATCTTTCATACATTCTGTCGAATATATTTACAGAACTCAGCATACACCAGCTAAATATCATTACCTTTTGGGGCTTGGACAAGATTAGAATGTGGAAATAAGTCTCTCCTACGGAATGGAAAGATGACAGTATCTTGGATTTGTTCAACAGTGTCTTCTAAACCTCCAATATCATCCCATGACACTGTCATAGAAAGTGGATCAACTAGATTGGCAGCAATACACAACTCATAGTCTGTAAGCTGGAATTGGAATAATAAAGAATTAATGCATAAAAACTTTAAAATCAGAGAATACAATCTGAAATCTGAGTTTTGATTGATTTTAAGAGAATGCAAATATGGATGAAGGAATACTCTTTGAGTTTGACTTAATTTACCAGTTACTTCTTAATAAATCAACTTTGTTCCAATTGGAATAACAATATTTGATCCGAATTATCTTCATACTAACCTTAACATTTTTCACACCAAGTTTCCGCAGCATATTTTCAGCCTAAAAATAAACAAATAAAATGTTTTTTCAGTTTTTTGTTTCACAGAATAAGTCTTGCAGAAGTATGAAACCACCTTGTATTACAAGTTTTGACTAGTTGACTTATAGACAAGTCTCACAAAGGACCTAACAGTGTGTTCGATTTAAGGTCACAGTGAAAAAGGGCCTGCAATGTCATGTGGGGGGACTGATCAGTTTAACTTTAAGCAGGGCTCGACACTAACACTGGTCCCCTGGTCCGAGACCAGTGAAAATCCAGAAGGACCAGTGAAAATTCTGGAGGACCAGTAACTGTCCTATTTGCAAATTGGGTGCTTTTGCCCTGTCGGACCAGTGGCCAAAATAGTTAGTGTCTAGGCCTGCTTTAAGGCAGATTTTCATTAAAGTATGAGGTTATGAGCCAAATAATAATTTCTCAAATCTGGCTTAATGTGTCTAGAGTGGTATCCTGACATACACTGTGCGTTTATCTGTAAAATTCCACAAGGTGCAAGCCTTAATGGTTGGACTCAACTAATTTTGCCTCACTGCCTATCGATTGCCAGGTGATTAAGGGATGGTCACAAATCAGGATGGCTGAGAACAGATAAATCTAATGAGCTAGGTTTTCTTTTGTTGACGTTGTATCATCGATTGATGACGAGATTTTGATAAATCTTCTATAGTCTCTGGATAAATTTACCTAATTATGAATATGAAATGTCTGAAACATGATGCAACCACTGACCTGACACTTTGTCAAGGTGAACATACTGGCTGATACTGCATTTCTACACTCCAACCTGGAGTCAATAAACATTGTAAAGTTTGATATAGTTACCCTTTCTCTTGATTTCTGTTTTTCTTTGTGAGTTGGATCCAAGGCATTTGACAAGAATCTGACGGCAAAATATGTTAGAGCGATCGATGCAGCAGAGCCGAGAAGTGTCGAGATCAATTTCACAACAAGCTCGCGTTTAGCAACATTATCTACCACTGCCTGCCCGGCCGGTTGAGCAGTTATATTATGTAGAATATCTGGGTCTGCTTGGAAGTCTATACTAGTTTTAGACTTCACAAATTCAATTAATTCATGCCATTTTTCAATCATCAAACCGCTGGGCGCTGCCATTTTGGATCACAATAAAATCACGTAAACCGTTTCCGGATCGATCACAATTTTTGTCCCGAGATTTTTTCTTAAATACACGGTTCACTTATTATTTTTATCATTACTCACGTAATACAATAAATTGTTGAAACGGTTATGTATTTTAGGCTTTCTTAAACGAACATGTTTTGCAGTAAATGTCTCGTTTTCTTCAAAATAATCGGGTACGCATATTATATAAATAGGGTCGTTCTATACACGTTCTGGAGATTTGACATTTGCGCGGGAAATAACTTCCTGCAAGTGTTTGTAAACAATACATAGTACTTCACAGATTTACAAGACATCATTAATCAAAATGACATATTCTTGTATACAGCCGAAGCCTCTATTTCTCTATGATAGGTAGGTCAGTATACTATTTCAATTATCTACAGATTCTGATAATTTTCATTTTAATATTGTTCCCTAGGACTATCCGACTTTGGAACTCCCTCCCAACCTTGGTCAAATCCAGCCCCAGCCTAGATGTCTTTAGAGACCGGCTGGCGGCTGTAGAACTGTAAATGAACTGTCTATTTTAACTGTAACATACTGTCTTTTATCTTTTACACTTTTAACACTTGTAACATACATATTTCTTTAATAACTGTTTTTCTCTGACAGCGCCACCCTGTAATAGTCGGCAATCGACGGTTGGGTGTATGATGTAGATGTAGATGTTTAATTATTTATTGTGAACTTAACAAGTTCTGTGAGTGTAGCTTCTATTGTCATGTTTTCATTTCAGAAGTTGACCAAGAAATACATTGATATACGGCTGCAATGTCTGGTGTAGAAGGTGAACAGCATTCTGGTATAAGTGGATTCTATGGTGCTAAAAACAAAAGGTAATTAATACCCATCACTACGAACTCGCATCATTATTAATGACACAACTTGGATGTAGTGAGGACACAGAAGAAGGCAGCTGGGGAAACCCAATGATGCAGAGTGGATGGCAGAAATTATGCACCGGTCAATTGAAACCATAGCCCCAGACCCTGCAAAAGGGCAGCGAATCGTGTGGGTAATATCCCGTGTTTTTACCCATCCGATGTCCAGCGGGGCCATATAGTTGTGATTATACCCATGGGGTTTAGGACGATAGTAATTTGCAGGGATGTAATTTGCGGGGATTTTGCCATCTCTATGGTCCTGTAAAAATCCCTGACATTCTTTAGGGTCGGGGTCCATTGACTCTGGATTATTCAAATTTGACATGTTTCAGCGTTCTGCCTCCCACTGTAAACTGTAAGATGAATGTGGCTGAACAGTCAGAAATAACTAAGCAGCCACTAGGGAACAGCAAGCTAACTTGTCTAGCCTCGGGATTTCCTATGTAGATGAAATGACATTATGTGCAAGATACTTGCATCTCCAGATTCAGAGTTATGACACTTTGATTATATCTAAAATTATCTTCCCAACCTTTTGGCCACCCAACTTTCTGTATTAATACCCAAACCATGTGTCCAACATATTTCAGGGAACATACATGTACTTTCGTTCTCCTAATATCCTTGTTTTTACAAGTTTTATTTTAATTAAATTATGTAACTGACTGTTTTGTTTAATTTGTTTTTTTCAACACCCATCATTTCTGTTGTATATTCAGAAAGTGGATAGGACTGCAGAGGTCCATCGATAGTGTTGTGGAAAAACATCATCGTGAGAAAATACCAAAACCATTTCCTAATAGGTGTGTATTTATACTGTGGTATATATTTTTTTCAGATCAGTATTACTTGATATTATAAAATTTGCAAAGTAATTACTCTCAATCATTCAAGCCATCTCTCACTGATGTAAAGAATTTGTCATCTGAACTATATGGGAAATATTTACATTTTTGTGTTTAATTGAAATGAAGGTGCTTTACAAACGATCCATGGTTTAAGATTAGGACATCACAATCATACTGTACATGTTATTAAGGTGGATATTGGGATTTATTAAAATGCTGTGTTATTGATGAGGTATAGTCTGATACGTACTGCTTGCTTACTGTTCCAGGATTTTGGGGCCACCAGGGAAATGGGAAATCTTCCACAGACAACAGGATGCATTTAACTTTTCTAGGAGCAAATCAGAGGTAAATGCTGACTTTTATACATATAATTAATGTACATGTATCAAGAATGATTGCAAACTAATTCAGATGGGATTTCCCTCTGTAACCATCCTTCTTTGTGTGCAACAAATATCAATACATCTCTTCAATGTGGACATACCAAGTGGTACGTGACGTAACCTTGGCTATGAATGTAAGTAGACATCTGTCAACAAAAATTTAAAAACAACCGTAAGTATTTAAACGAGATAGCCCCCCCCCCCCCTGAAGCTGAGAGTTAGTACTATCCACAAACTTATTTTATTTTTTAACAATATTTGCACAAAATTATTAAGTGGCAGAGATAGTATCCATTCTCGGCTTGAGAATTGAGGATGTCTCATTAAAATCAGTTAAAGAATAAAATACTTACAGTTGTTTTACTTTTTGTTGACAGATTTCTACTTGCTCTATTAGCCAAACATTACATCACATACCACTTGGTATGTCCACACTGCTCTTGGTATTTAGATTGTTTAAGTGCCAGACTTTTCAATATGCATGTTGTTGCAATGTCTTGCTAACTTAACTAAGTTGCCAAACCAGTTTTTGTAAGTATAAAAATTATGTACTACAAACACAAATTGCAAATATTTACTTCAGATACAAAGTGACTTATTGATGATGAAAAAATTTATGCAAGTAGGAAAATCATTTTCATTGGTGGTACAGTTGAAATGACATATTACAGAGACATGGTGCTGCCATGAGCATTGATTATGATGTCTGTCTTCTACTTTCAGGATTTACATGTATTTGCATTTGAGAGTGATACATTTGAGAAGAATACCGGTCAGAGATTGTATCTAGTCGCAAGTTATCCAGTGTTTTATCATTACTATATGTAAGTACAAGATGCTATGTATATTTCATTGGTATCAATTTTACAGATCTTCATGATTTTTGCACCTTTAGAAAGTATAGACACATTTCAGTGTGACGTAGCCATTCATATGCAAAGTTCCATCCAGTGGTCTATGGGTTGAATGAACACTAAAATTACTAATTGACAAATAATCCGCTGGATGTCACTTTGCATTATGAATACCAAGGTATGTAAACAAGAAATGAGTCTATAGCATGCTTGTAAATACTGTTGTAGATTAGCCCTGTACTCGACCTTTATGCATGAATATATTACAAGCTCCTTGTGTCCATGAGAAAGTCGTTCCTTGTGGAAGATTCAGATTAGTGTTTATATTAGTATGCCCCGTATGTACCGGTATGAAAACAAAGGTCAAAGTTAAATTATTTACGAGAAATCAACTGTAAAGTTATACTAATAATGCTGTACATCTTTGCAGTTTAATCACGAGAAATCAACTGTAAAGTTATACTAATAATGCTGTACATCTTTGCAGTTTAATCACGAGAAATCAACTGTAAAGTTATACTAATAATGCTGTACATCTTTGCAGTTTAATCACGAGAAATCAACTGTAAAGTTATACTAATAATGCTGTACATCTTTGCAGTTTAATCACGAGAAATCAACTGTAAAGTTATACTAATAATGCTGTACATCTTTGCAGTTTAATCACGAGAAATCAACTGTAAAGTTATACTAATAATGCTGTACATCTTTGCAGTTTAATCACGAGAAATCAACTGTAAAGTTATACTAATAATGCTGTACATCTTTGCAGTTTAATCACGAGAAATCAACTGTAAAGTTATACTAATAATGCTGTACATCTTTGCAGTTTAATCACGAGAAATCAACTGTAAAGTTATACTAATAATGCTGTACATCTTTGCAGTTTAATCACGAGAAATCAACTGTAAAGTTATACTAATAATGCTGTATATCTTTGCAGTTTAATCACGAGAAATCAACTGTAAAGTTATACTAATAATGCTGTACATCTTTGCAGTTTAATCACGAGAAATCAACTGTAAAGTTATACTAATAATGCTGTACATCTTTGCAGTTTAATCACGAGAAATCAACTGTAAAGTTATACTAATAATGCTGTACATCTTTGCAGTTTAATCACGAGAAATCAACTGTAAAGTTATACTAATAATGCTGTACATCTTTGCAGTTTAATCACGAGAAATCAACTGTAAAGTTATACTAATAATGCTGTACATCTTTGCAGTTTAATCACGAGAAATCAACTGTAAAGTTATACTAATAATGCTGTACATCTTTGCAGTTTAATCACGAGAAATCAACTGTAAAGTTATACTAATAATGCTGTACATCTTTGCAGTTTAATCACGAGAAATCAACTGTAAAGTTATACTAATAATGCTGTATATCTTTGCAGTTTAATCACGAGAAATCAACTGTAAAGTTATACTAATAATGCTGTATATCTTTGCAGTTTAATCACGAGAAATCAACTGTAAAGTTATACTAATAATGCTGTATATCTTTGCAGTTTAATCACGAGAAATCAACTGTAAAGTTATACTAATAATGCTGTATATCTTTGCAGTTTAATCAGGAGAAATCAACTGTAAAGTTATACTAATAATGCTGTACATCTTTGCAGTTTAATCACGAGAAATCAACTGTAAAGTTATACTAATAATGCTGTATATCTTTGCAGTTTAATCACGAGAAATCAACTGTAAAGTTATACTAATAATGCTGTATATCTTTGCAGTTTAATCACGAGAAATCAACTGTAAAGTTATACTAATAATGCTGTACATCTTTGCAGTTTAATCACGAGAAATCAACTGTATAGTTATACTAATAATGCTGTACATCTTTGCAGTTTAATCACGAGAAATCAACTGTAAAGTTATACTAATAATGCTGTATATCTTTGCAGTTTCAAGTGCATTGGTTTCACTCAGTCAGGGCTTTGGGCAATAGATATTTTTTCATTTTCTGTTTCAGACAACTACAGTCTCTCAAAAGATTACATTATGAAGTTATTCCAGAAGGTAAGCTTAATATGATTCGTAGAAGTTATCAACATAAGATACGTTAGTATTGTAGAACTAGTTGAGTTTATTCAAATATAACCGTTGTGCTGGTATATATAATACCTGGACATTTGTTTCAGCAGAATTTTGTGATGCACGTAAATCCAGAAAGAGTGAAGTTATGATGATAAAACTGCATGCTTGCTTTTTAGCATGTTAAGTTGTGTATCCACTGTTTTGGTTTCAGCAGATTTATGGTCACTGTTTGAAAGCCTATCCTTTTGAATTTCTCTGTTTCTTGTTACTAGTTATGATGGTTTTTTACAGGTGCTGTATGTAAGTTATACTTTGACCTTGAGTATGATAAAATGTTCAATCCTGAATGTGATGGTAAGGAGATGATGCAGATACTTATACAGGTAAACTCGTATAACATCTTACTGATCACTTAATTTATGTAGATTTGTTATGTGTTCTGTAGTGGTAATATACAGTTATATGTCTTATACAATAAAAATTATGAATGTTTAAGTCATGATAAATCATTATTTTCTTTGGGTGGCCTTATGGTCGAGTGGATAACACTCTTGACTACAGATTGAGTGGTCCCTGGTTTGATTCTCAGCCAGGGCACTTAGATATTTCTGAAATGCTTTTCAGTGTTTGCGACCCAACTAGAGATGAACTAGTTGGTAACCCAGAGATGTCAGTGCTTTTCACTGGGCATGGTAAGGAACCAATGAGTCTATTTTGAAAGAGCTTGGGTGTTGCACCTGTGTTCCTTGTATCACACTAGTGTCTCTTTCCTCAAAGTAGGGGGTCATAGGCCAATCTTGCAGGGATAAACCATATGACCACATGACTGTTTAAGTCATATGCAAATGAATAATCATCAGTTTCCTAAAAAGATGTATACATTGTTTTTTCAGTATGTATGTCTATCAGTGAATGCTGTATTCAAGTTGTCTTGTAGTAGAGATGATATTTTGGATCTTCATGCCAGGTAAATGTATAGTTTCTGTTTGTTAGTGCTGATCTACATCATAAATATATTATAGTCCATACAATTCATCTTAAATAGACACACCCATCTAGCAACAATATATTCTAAAGCAGGGTCAATTTCAATATCTCTACCAAATGTTGGAGGTGGCACTTAGATTTACTCTTGTCCATGCATCTGATTGCTTGTGACACATTACTTTAAAAGTATTTGAGCTATTCGTCAAACTAGGAAAATTAGTTGTGTGTAGTTGCCTCTAGGAATTCTGATCCAGATTCAGCCAGTTTTAGCAGAATTATGGCCCTTGACACAGTCCAATCGCAAGTGTGGGCATTATTATTATGTGTCATATGGATGCATTTTATGTTCCTGACTAAGAATTTTGTAATCATGAAATACTATATCATTACATACTGTAAAATCACTTATTTTCGTGGGCATTAAATTTCATGGATTTTGCTAAACTGCATTTTTATGGTCTCCTAAATTTGTGGATTACAAAACCCTAGTTCACTATTTGAGAGGTCAATTAATCATGGGGATTAATTTTGTGGTAGAATTTAACCTCGAGATCAATGAAAATTTAACTCCCATGAAAAATAGTGATTTTGCAGTACCGTAGGTAAATTCAAGCAATTTCTAAAGTGAAAATATTCTTGTGTGACCATCTCAGATGTGATCCATTGTTACCATATCCATCCATAGGACCTCAAATATGACTTTGTACTTTTCAGCACTGAGAAGAAATTCAGTCGGCATTTGATCTTTCAGTTGAAGAATGTGTGTTTTAAAAATAACATTCATGCTGGTAAGTTTTATATTACCAAACACATGTTAGAAATGATTTTGTGTAAAAGTGAAGAAAAACAAGGCACCGCCAACGAGTGCTGGATGCTCAACTTTCCTGTACTTGATAGTACCCTTGCTCATCTGTGAGTGAAAATTCTAAGAGTACCAAGGGTAGATAACTCATAAATATAGGTCACATATTTGTCAGTATGGACTCCCCTTGTGATGGTGAATAACTAAGTTGAGTTTCAAGTGGACAACTTTGATAGTCTTCGAGAAATTGACATTTTTGTATTAAAATCAAAGTCAGTAAAGGGCAATAACTCTTATAAAATGCTGGATAGATTTGTTTCCTTTTGTCAATAGATGTAGGTCATCACATTCCACAAGAGTGTTGACTTTCAAGTTGAAAGCTTTGATAGTATTTGAGAAAATTCAGTTTATGTGTAAAATGTGCCACTATTTCTATATACTAAGTCCAAACAAGGACAGATAACTTTCCTTCTTCAAAAAGTCAAGCTCTTAAAGTGTTCACCGGTATGTATTATAATGTCAGATAATTTTACTGATTCTTTAGTGCCAGGCACCGTTATGTAGACACATTAACCATTATTTACCTAGCTTGTGGCTGTTCGACTAACGTCATAGAATGTGTTTATAAATGATTGGTTAGGCATGACTTTCATGCAGAAATTGATATATTCTTTGCTAGAAGCTTGTAATGTATTCATGCATAATATAAAGGTCAAGGACCAGGTTAATATGTTCAGATGATAGTGACTGATTGATTGTTATTATATTGTAGGGAGGTTTGTGTTACACATCATGTCGAGACTACTGGAGAAAATCAAACATTCACACACTGATACTATTGATATACCAGTCAATGTAGGAGATCAAGACACTAATACAACTGATATACCAATCAATGCAGGAGATCAAGACGTTGTAACACCAAACCATGTAGGCAATGTCGATACAGACAATGGCGGCAGTACGAGGTCACATGACAATGGCGGCAGTTTGGGGAATTCACATGACACAGACTATGGCGGCAGTACAGGGAGGTCACATGACAAAGACGATAAATCTGTTAAGGAAACAAACAGTGATGTGACTGAGCAAGCTACTGATTCAGAAACCGTACATTCTAAACCACTGGATGGTGATGCTGCGACTGACATGAGTAAAGATATGTTTGCTGATGTGCTGGATAGATTTCCTGTTGAGAAATTGAAGAAACTTGTTGTTAAAAATAAACACAATGATGATGTGTTGTTTTGTGATACAGGTAATGTGTTGTGTTTGTCTGTCTTTCTGTTTCAACTTATTTTGTGAATGGTCAAGGAATCCAAGGGCAAATCATTTAATGCTATAATATTCAAGAATTGTATACTAAAGTACATGCTTGCAGTAAGTAGGTGTAGACAATATGTTACATAAAAGTCATAAATCACTAATGTCTGTGTTCAGCAGATTTTTCTGGAAGCCTGAAAACCCCAATTACAAAGCCTGAAATTCTATTTATCGATATGACCAAAGAAGGAAGATTCAGGATTCAAAAACCTGATATCAGACACAGGCCTGAAAAATACCAATATGAATTTCCAGTAACGTTGACTATATGTACAGTAGACAAATTTTAAATGTTACTTACCGTATGTGCCCAAGTACTGCATGCAGCTGTGTATAGGACGATGGTGAATCAATGAGATGAGATTCAAAGAGAAAAGTCCAATGCAAAAATATCATGAAAATACAACCATGAATATGGCTGTTCACAATTTGCACATCAGAGGCTAAGAATACGTCTAAAGCTGTGTAAAAGATGCATTCCATTTTTGTTTACAATTCTGAGTTGATGAAAATGCAAGCGCTATTTGAAAGAATATGGTACGGGTATACAGTAAAACGTCACCAGATCGACCCTCTATAGAGCAACAACCTCAATACTACAATACCTTCAAAATATCCCTTAGATGATATTTACGCAACACCCTTTACACAACTGCCAAAATTTGCAGATCCCAAAGGGTGTTGCTCTACAGTTGTTGTACTGTATGTCACTTTGTACATGATAAAATTTTATATTGATTGTACATAATAAAATGTAATTATTGTTTCTATCTATCTATGTTTACTGCTGAATGCCTCTTTCAAGTATCATTGTCCATCTGTTTTATTTTCTCATGTGATATAGGTGTCTACACGAAGAACAGAAACTTTCGCCTGTTTTTGTCCTCCAAACTAGGAAAGAAGAATCCACTATTGTTATCTACAGAGAATACTTACAAGTGTGCAAAACAACCAAATAGTGAAGAACTTGAGACGATATTCTACTCTTCACTTATTGCAAATGTAGAGTAAGTATCATTGTATCTGCTGAAAATTTCTTCTTTACTCGAGTGTGCTTTAACAATCTTGGCAATCATTTAGTGAGGGAGACATATTGATTTTGTGCTGGATGGATTTATGCCTGGCTGGATATCACAAAGTGTGTCCCCTCTGCTTCCCCTTGATATCCTCGCCAAACACTGCTGTTGATCTGTAACTTTTTGTAAAATGTCATCAGGTCGAAATTAGGGTATAAATTTTGTGTCTCGCTTTCATAAGTTGTGGGGTGGCTTTTTAAAAAAAAATTCAGGATTGTTTTATTAACAACCTATGAGTGATTATCTATTGTCTCTGGTTTCAATGAATGTCACATGAATATTTGGTACCAAGCTTAGTTGTGCATATTGTCAGGATTTTAGGTTGATTTAAGGCCCTATGTGGGAGACAAACATTTTTTTGTCAAGTTTTAGTTGTGTCTAGTTTAGTTGACAGCAGTCACCCAACTGTTTTTGCTTTCATTGTGACCAAGATAAAGTGAAGTATAATAGTGTGGTCAAATTATGTGTAGGATATAATAGTTCATGAATTAAGTTATTTGCCACATCTTTCTGTTCCTACAGAGGTCGCAGCTGTAGTCTGGTTGCTGGTGCACTCAATTTGTAACCCAATTCTCAGTGTTGTGGCTGGTTATGCTCTTCCTTGAAAATTTGACAACTATTCCGATTTTCCTCCTTATGTGGAAACGTTACTGTTTATTGTGGAATTGCAAGTTAGTACTGGTTAGGATGCAGTCCAAGGCACTGGTTAGGTGAATCCAATGTTTTTTTTGTTAAACTAGAATAAACAAGAATAAACAAACACATTTTATAAAATCATGTATTATCATTGATACAGATATACAGATAATATGAAGATTCTGACATTTGGTGAAGATAACATGGATTATAACTTGTCAGATCATTTATCTGGACACAGGGAGAAACATAAACCTGGTAATGTTTGATTATTGTCATCGTCAATTCAGTAACATGGTATTTGTTCAATAGAGAAAGAAATTGTGTCTATGTTTCATTGAGGTTTTTACAGAATTTATGTGAAATAATTCTGAATATTAAAGCTGCTTTTTCTATTATTTGCCTTAAAGTTTAAGTCATCTACACAGTCTGGGTCTCTTTTCGTGACTCTTACTGATACTACTGTTTATTGCTCTTTCTAGCAATATTTTGGCATAGGCATGCCTGGGCTGAATAGAACTATTTACCTCATACAAGCCAGCTTTATTGCTTACTTCACATACATTTGTTTTAAATAACATCATTATCCTTCAACTTTTAAGACCATTCACCAATCTGACAAAACATCTGGGAAAAAGCCTGATGACCATGCGCTTACGACTGTTACAGTTGAATGCCAACAACAATAACATTGTGTTTACCTATTTGAAGGGGCAGATTGTTTAGCTGGTTACAGTAAGTCTCCATATCCAGAGGTGGATGAATACATAACCAGTGTTATAACACAAGATGGTGGGAAAGGAGTGATAAGGTTATGGACCTACTTTCATCAAGGGGAACTACTTGTTTATGAAATAGCGAGATACAGATATTGCCACAATGTTGGTCGACATCATCGTAGTAATAATATTATGTAAGAATGTTTATTTATTAGCAATTAACTCCCATATGCGTAACATTGTAGTATTAATATTTATTCCCGACCCCACTATAATACTGACTGACCGGTTTACTATTGCAAAGGGGGCAACGCCTAGTGGTGGCGTAGGAAGAAAAATAGGTTCATCAACTATACTAGGACCGATTATTGAAATGTGTTTATATAACGAACAAATAAAAACAATTTTAAATTATTAATCCAATACTGGTCAAACATACAATCATTTAAAGTTAATAGGATTGCTTGTCATGGCCAGTTGATAAACCCTGATGATATTTAGGTCAATGGTCAAGGGTATAATATGATTGTTATTATACTTGCTTAGTTGTACTATTTATAATGTGTTCCACACTCTCCATCTTTGGTGTGTTCTTTCAGTGTTGCCTTACATGTATAATTCAGGTTGATAGCTGATCTAGAGAAAGGTGTATGGTATCAGAAATGTCATGATCCAGATTGTTATGGACAGAACTATAAATCTCCGGGTAGGTGATACAACTACTTCTCAAACAGCTGTTCTAGTCAGTTCATACGGCTTGAAATTATAGGGATAAACTGTTCCAACAAGGGTGTCAACAGGGCCAAATTAAAAATCAGGAAAATGGTACACGGCCATCCATTTTTGCCAAACAAGAAGCCTTCAATGACATTGATTTAATGATTAACTCAGTTTGTATCAAAGAAACTCTTCAGAGCAGATAAGATTTACCATATTTTGCCATTTCTTGAGATATTTTCATCAAACACTTTTTATTTTGGCCAGAAACCATTACTCTTTCAGGAATGATAAATCCGGAATTCCGGATAAATCAGGAAAATTGACACCCCTGTGTTCCATAATGATCGTCTATGTTCTGATCACCAGGTGAAGCTCATTGTGTGACAATTACATTATCTGTTACATTAAATATGGCTGACTTTATGCACCACCAAAGTAATTTGGGGACATGTAGATTTGCCCTTTTCTGTCTGTTCCAAAATGATGTGTTGTCTGCAACTTGAAAAGTAATTGTCCTATAGTCATCAATCTTCTTAGGCATATTAGTCAGCGTGTGTTGTTGTGCACCTACACATTATGCTTCAGATTCAATGTGTATTAACAGAGTTGTTGCCTTGAACTGATGAGATTTTGCCTGTGTCACACATCACCAAGTATTTGAGCTAGTCTTCAAATTCTGTTGGAATCAGTCAGCATGTATAGTTGTGCTGCAATGTGCACCAACAAATTTTGATTTGAATTCTTCTTGTCTTGCTTTAGCCGAGTATTAACATGATGAAGTTTGGCTTATGTTGCTCATAACTTTACTATTTGAGCTACGGGAGTACATATAAAAAAGCCTAATTCAGATTAACACAAGACTGGGTAGGCCTTTGACTTGGCATTTGTATTGTATTGATGAAGTTTGACAGTGTTTACTTGTGAACATAAATAGGTTAAATATAAGTGCTGAGTTTCATTATTTCTATCTTTCAGAATGGCCTCTTCCAGGTAATATTTTACCAGCAAATTATTTTAAAGATGAAAATGAGATGGAAGATGTGAATGATTTTGAAATGAATGATGAAGAACTACTGAACTCTACAATGGAACTAGAAAAACAGTTACTACAGGAAGCAAATACTAGTACTGTAGATACAGGTAGGTTCATAATCTTAAACTCCAGTGTCTGTTATATCCTTCATTTGCCCAGCAAGGTCTATTTTTATGCCACCCTTTTGGATGGCCAATATTCCGTGTTTGACAACACATCAAAACATAGTAGCCACTGCACTTTTTTATGCCCCCCTAGCGATAGATGGGGAGGCATATAGTGATTCACCTGTTCGTCCGTTCGTTCGTCCGTCTGTTCGTCCGTCTGTCCTGGTTAACCCAAATTGACCGTTTCTTCTAGCATTAATATGGCTTGCTACAAAGCTTTCATACTTGCATGGATGTTGTGTATGAACACTCTCCACACGCCAGTATCACCTAACCCAATTTTGACCTTCACCTTGACCTAATTTTGGACTTAGACTTTATGGACCAGGCTTCCACAGGGGGCATAAGCGTTTATTAAACGCAGTCTTGTTCTTCCTTGGAACGCTATTAAGTGATTTGCTGTAGCTGTTTTAATGGCAATTCAGGCACACCTTGGTTTCCTCTGTGTGTATAGGTGAGAATTGCTGGTTGTGTTAGCATAGATAATTAAACACAATCAACAACCACAGTGTTGGTTTTGTTGAACAGTTTATTATTCTTTACTGCAGTAATACCTGGTAGTTGCATTTTGTGTAGTTTGTCAACTTTAGTTTTTCGTATTTCAGCAATGTCTGACTTCAATGACGAGACAGTGGATGAACTGTTGGTGGCAGCAGTAGATCACCATGACAACAGTATTAATGATTCCATAGAGAATGGTTGAAAATACACTTGTTTGTATGTATACCATTGTAGGGTGTAATCTTGACATCTCAACCTATCCAGATACCATAGCAATTCTCAAGCACAGTGGTGTGTGTAATCATGCTAGATTTTTCATATATAGCATAGACTAGAATAATGTTAAGATTGAGGACACATGCAGTGAATCAGGAGATTCTCAAGAGTTTTCTCCCTTTGTGTTAATGGTATCTAGTATAATAACCTTATATACTCTAGTGTATAACAAACTCCAGTGTACGATACATAAGCCTCTGTGCTGAAGCTGTATCTAACATAACCGACTTGCTTCGCTCAGCTCACTAGTTTTGATCCAAGTGTAGTACACTGCTAAAGGCAATTAAATTTTATTTTGCAACTAAATAAGTCATTTAGTGAGGAAATAATCAGTATAAATAGAATCTGACCTCCGAGCCTTAACCTTTCAGTAAATATAGTCTATAATTAAAAGTTTGGTCACAGCTCAATACTATCAATATGATCTATACTGAACATGTTATCTTATGATTGGTATGCGATTTAAACATGAAAAGATATGTATTGCTTTTTCAATGTGGAAAGTCTTCTGTTCGTCTCGTGAACTGTATCGGTAGAAGAATGAAATTATATATGTTTTCGTAGACATAAAATACCAATTCTAAGATCCAGCATTTGTTTGTTGTTTTTAATTCATTGTTTCAAGATATTCATGCTCTTCATACCTTTGTGTTGGACCTGTTTTTACCCCCAAAAACTTTACCTAGATTTTACAGACAGTTGCACCAGATTTCATAAAGATTATGTCAAAACTGTTGACATCAGGGGCCCGTTTCATAGACATAATTTAGCAAAGATACAACTTTAATGTATGCCTTTTAGAGAAAACCAAGACAGCTAATAGATTTGAACTGGAATTATTACTAATAACTATTTTCATTTTATGAAAATGTATTGGTTCATTTAGTACGGAAAAGACAGATCTTAGCTGTGATATGTCTATGAAACTGGCAACTGGAGTTAATAATTGAATTGTTGATACCAGACGACAGACACAGGGTGGTCACATTAGCTAGACATGGGTAAGGATATATAATAAAATGCACACATTTTTAATGGACATTTTATTATTTTTACCATAAGTAAAATAGTTTAATAATTTTATCTTTAAATTACAACAAACCATAATGACGGAAATATGAGTTTGATATACTATTACATACATGTATGCATGAACTATGTCACAAACAGGATGAATGGTGAGATGTGAAATTGCAGCATTTATAATCAGGACATCCAGAGTTTCCACCCTTTGGTGCAATACGGTTGTAAATTTTTACCTTGTTGCACCAAAGGGTCAAAGTGTGATTCAGAGATGCACATAAACTTTCAATCATATGTTTGAATTTACATGTATCAAAGCTACAATGTTGCTACATGTTCAAACAGTTGTCAGTAACAGTAAACATGACAAAAGCATAAATTTTAAAGAGAACACTGCAGAAGGTCTGAGAAGCAAATAAAACATTAACACAGAGATAAGATTATTTGATGTCGTAAATGTGTTTTCTCATGCATGTACTTAAATTTCCATGCAATATCATAAGGACCCTGTTCATAAATATAGCAATGAAAACAAAAGCAGGGTTAATATTTAAAGCTATAGTAAATAGTGCTGTTTTTCCAAGAAAAATCCCAAGTGCTTAAAATATTAAGTATAAATGTTTATCCGAATGAGGTATAAATAAGGTACAAGGAATAGAGATAGATACAAATGTACCGCAAATTTGTATCAGACAATTAGATCCCCAAACTTTACAAAAACCTACACCATATAACCTGGTAGAAAATATACGAATATATTTGTCCCAGATACCATTCCACTTTGCACATTATCAGGTCGTAATATTGTGTCTTATGATATGGGTAAAATTGAATGAGATATTCACTAACATTAAAGTATACATAATGCAGTTTACCAAACAGAGATCCAACAGAAATCCATGTTAACAAGAGTGCCTTTAAGAGAAGAACATTTAGTCTTTTGGACCTCTGATAGGCAAGACTTCACTAAATCGGTCAATTCTCACTCTAGATGTTAAGCGTTCTGTTTTCAACAGATTTTCCAGTGATATAATTATAGATGCCAGCTGATCCAACCAGATAAGCTGGTATTGATTGCCAATTATTATAAACATGTTCATCTGCATTGGACTTAAAATTTCTCCACATCTGAAAGATATAAACAGTGACCAACATCAAGGAACAACAATCTGACACAACTTCAACCAAGATATACTGGAAAACAGTCTAGCACCCACATGGGAGGCTAAGAAATCAAACAAATTATTTTGTTGACAATTTGCAACATATTAGTAAATTACTATTAAATTACATGATCATAACCTTACAGTTAAAATTTACCAAACCTACATGGATAAATATAATTAACCAGAATCAGAGGAGAAAAAAATAGTTACAACACAGAATTAATTTTGAAAATAACAGAATGGTGAAAAAACACCCTGACTAGATTAAAAGAAGGAAGATCTGTTAAATGGTCGAGCAGAACATAAGAAGGCTAAGACACATGTACATTTGCACTAACAATTACACATTCAAGGTTTAAGTCTCAATTTATGTTTTACTAACAGCTGCCTGTAATATTTAAACACAACACAGACATACACACAATGAGATGCATTTATCATGTAGCTTCTACAACCAGGTACTCACAAATATTCCATGCTTATCCATCATACTATCGGGTTTCAAAATTGTTATTTTAATAACATTCTCATGGTACAAAATATCATACTGTCAAAGTTTAATGAAATCCAGTTCAATATTGCAGAACTACACCAGTATGTTCTGAGCTTGTAATCACATTAACAAAAACATAAATACTAAACATGATGATTCATTTTGACATATAACAAAAACAAATTATGACCTTGAACAATATTTTATCAAGTATATGACACATAGCATCACAGAGAGGTTGCTAATGAAGTTTAGCTTGTGTAAATGATCGGTGCAAAGGCTGTAAGGCTGATAACGCAGCGTACAAACCTAATCACTGTATTATTTCTGGCAACATATATTAATCAACTTGTATGACTTATTGCGAGCAAAAGCACCTGTAACTTCCAGTCACTGTATGACTTATTGGGAGCCTATACAATTCAACTTGTATGACTTCTTGCAATAAACGACCATTGACTCATTTATAAACTGTGGATATGAAAATGCTATCATTTTTATTTGACATCTATTCCACAGTTTATAAATAACAGTATTATTAAATTCAAGGCTCAATCGTTATCGAAACTTTCTATAAATAATCTCAAAATTAAACATTGTTTTTTACAATGTCTGTTATATAAATAAATTAATTCTTGATTTTTTTCATTTGCACAATTATTTTAACAATCATTGGTAGAATCATTCTATAGGTTTTGCCATGGTTTAAAGTGACTGCCTTTACCACAATAAATGCATTAATGATACAAAAATCAATTGTGTCAATAAATGTACATGTATTATACCTATATACATAATTGACAATTAACATCATAATAGCACTTGCATGCCAGTTGAACACAATTGAACACTGTATATTAATGATGTTTTCATAGATTTACTCTGGAATTCAACGCAATTTGGTGTTTCCACACTGATCCTCCGGTTCAAACAACTTTTACTGTTATCCGTGCTGTCGTACAATAAATATTCATATATGGACAATTGAAAGTGGTAACGCTGATTTAAATCACAATGGTTTTAGCAGCGAAATACAGTAAATATTATTTGAACCTCATGTTAATTAGAGCCAAAACCCAGTTTTTGCGAATTCCGGATTACATCTATAGAATCTTAATTTGAAGAGCACAAATAGATTGCTCCTCTCATCAGCTTTCATCATCAATATCGTCATCATAATCATCATCGTCATCATCATCTTCAACCTGTAATTGTATAAACAAAGAAATTAATGAAAAATAAATAAAAAAAGTTTCGTGGTTTACATTGTTCACGTTCCAATACAATTCAGATACAAAATAAAATTTGTGTTATTAAAGTCGCTGAAGCCCACTTGTACAACACACATGTGGCTGGCTTGGAATTAGAAGGTTTTTAAAAGTACTACTTAGGGCCTTTTAAGACTCATGCATATTTGAAATCTGCAGCTCAAGGCGCTTCTTATGAGACTATTTTCGTGAAAATTGGAAGTGGTCATATTGACCAATCTGAAGTTTAAAAAGCTTGTTTTTCCATAAGTAAAGAGTAGATTTCAGACAGTTTTTTTCTTGTTTCTCAAAATCTTGATTTTGTACTTACGACCTTCTAATTCTAAGCCTGGGATGTATAGATTTGATATCTATACAAGTGTACAAACTTAATATAATTGATATCAATAGGAATCAGACAAGACCATAAAGTCCACTAGTAAGACCAAACAAAACAGTGTTCTTAATAGCAAATTGGTCTCGTGTCAATGTTTACTGAAAGAAATCTGAAAAAGTGAGCAGAATATATCAAAGATGTATGAACTATGTATACATGTCAAATAATTGGTAAGCAATGACTATTTGTATCTGGTTTGGGAAATATCCTGTGTGCGTATAATATATAAACTATGTCAGTAGGTAGGAAGTGCAGGGGAACTGAAAGTTCAATCAATCTCAGACTCAGTCGGACCAACATTATAAGTACACATAACTGCCATGCAATAACCCAACAAAAAACATGGCAATTCTAGAAAAAAAAGTTTTCAAACAAGACCCATTACTCTGCCAAAACCATGTTCGAGGAAATACAAAACAAAACACTACAAGAGGGCCCAAAGGGCCCTAGGTCGCTCACCTGTCGTACTAGTGCATGCACACCCCTATGGTGATCCTACACATTTTCTGAATAAAATTTAAGGAAATTCAGCCTCTATTGCAAGTTTTTGTATGATTTGACCATGTGACCTAGCGTTTGACCCCAGATGACTTAATTAATATCAAACTTAACCTAGATTGTGTTGAGATGATTATTAGGACCAAATTTCATAAAGATTAAGTCGAAATTGTAACCTCTGGCGACTACACAGGGTTTTTCTATGATCTGACCTATAATTTAAACAAAATATTTCCTCCATATAACTGTACAAAAACATGCTATAAAGACAGAACAATACCTAAACACTTAAAGTGGGGTTTGAACCCATGACCCTCAGGAAAATGTCAATTGACATTGTGACCTTGTTTTTGACGCCAGATGACCCAAAATCGAACTTGGCCTAGATTTTGTTGACAGGATCATTGTGACAAAGTTTCATAAAGATTAAGTTGAAATTGTAACCTCTGGTGACTGACTACACAAGGTTTTTCTATGATTTGACCTATATTTTAAACAAAATATTTTGGAATATTTTTCCTCCATATAACTGTACAAATACATGCTATAAAGACAAAACAATACCTAAACACTCAAAAAAAATAAAAATAAAAAAATAAAAATTATGGTTCCAGTGGGGGTTGAACCCACGACCATCAGGAAAATGTACAAATAAATGCTATAAAGACAAAACAATACCTAAACACTCAAAAAAAATATAAATAAAAAAATAAAAATAAAAAAATAAAAATTATGGTTCCAGTGGGGGTTGAACCCACGACCATCAGGAAAATGTACAAATACATGCTATAAAGACAAAACAATACCTAAACACTCAAAAAAAATAAAAATAAAAAAATAAAAATTATGGTTCCAGTGGGGGTTGAACCCACGACCATCAGGAAAATGTACAAATACATGCTATAAAGACAAAACAATACCTAAACACTCAAAAAAAAAAAAAAAAAAAAAAATTATGGTTCCAGTGGGGGTTGAACCCACGACCATCAGGAAAATGTACAAATAAATGCTTTACAGACAAAACAATACCTAAACACTCAAAAAAAATAAAAATAAAAAAATAAAAATTATGGTTCCAGTGGGGGTTGAACCCACGACCATCAGGAAAATGTACAAATACATGCTATAAAGACAAAACAATACCTAAACACTCAAAAAAAAAAAATTATGGTTCCAGTGGGGGTTGAACCCACGACCATCAGGAAAATGTACAAATAAATGCTTTACAGACAAAACAATACCTAAACACTCAAAAAAAAAAAAAAAAAAAAATTATGGTTCCAGTGGGGGTTGAACCCACGACCATCAGGAAAATGTACAAATACATGCTATAAAGACAAAACAATACCTAAACACTCAAAAAAAAAAAAAAAAAAAATTATGGTTCCAGTGGGGGTTGAACCCACGACCATCAGGAAAATGTACAAATAAATGCTTTACAGACAAAACAATACCTAAACACTCAAAAAAAATAAAAATAAAAAAATAAAAATTATGGTTCCAGTGGGGTTTGAACCCACGACCCTCAGGAAAATGTCTATGCTCCCTACAGCGCTTTGATTTCCACTTAACCATTACAATTCACACCCTCCAGAATATTTTGATATTTGACCTTTACAAAACTGCTGTGAACCCTGATACACATTTTCATTGGTTGATGAAAGTTTACTTGTATGTATAGAGTGTAGAGAGTTACAGCAGAGAGTTAAGTGACCATGAAGACTACATGTTGAAAGGTTTAAAACAAGGTTTTTTCTATAATTTGACCTAGTGAGCTAGTTTTTTACCTCAGATGACCCAATATCGAACTTGACCTAGATTTTATTGAGATGATCATTGTGACCAAGTTTCATAAAGATTAGGCCAAAATTGTGACCTCTAGAGAGGACACAACCCAATTGTTGACGGACGGACGGACGGACAGACGGACGGACGGACGGACGGACGGACGACGGACGAAGTGTGATCACAAAAGCTCACTCTGTCACTTTGTGACAGGTGAGCTAAAAAACTGCTTTCAGAGATATTAGCAGCACAAGAACTGTAGACACATGTCTGCCAATCCATCTACCAATTCAACCAAACTAATAACCAGGTTTTATTCGTAACAAGTTAGAATTGATAATATTAGTACAAAAGTGCATATCTAAACAAGACCTTCAAAACAGCATTCACATACAAGTAAATAAAACACCATAAGAAGAATATCAGAGAAATAAACGCAGTACAAAATGAATCACTAATACAGTTGCAAACAGTCACATTCATGTAAACTGAATAACGCCCAAAATATAACATTCAACAAGATATGTTTGTAAAACAAGTATGCCCCAGGGCAGCCCGATCGTCAGAAATGGTAAAGGTCACGGTGACCATTGACCCACTGACCTCAAAATCAATAGGGGTCATCTTCTAGTGATGGTTAACCTCCATGTAAAGTTTGAAGATCCTAGGGCAAAGTGTTCTTTAGTTATTAAACGAAACAAATCAATTAAATAGTCAGAAATGGTAAAGGTCACAGTGACCTTTGACCTACTGACACCAAAATCAAAAGGGGTCGTCTACTGTTGATGACCAACCTCCATGTAAAGTTTTAAGATCCTAGGGCAAAGCTTTCTTTAGTTATTAACAGAAACCGTTTGACCGACCGACCGACATGAATAAAGCAATCTACCCCCTCATCAAAGATGAGGGGCGTAATAAAATTGGAAGCATTTGTTTTCAATACAGTGTGCACATGAAGGGTAGCTTACGACTATGTAAAAACAAAAGCATGCACCGTTTAATAAAATACAAGGCATGGAACAAAGCAGATTATGTTGGGTAGGAATGTAAGACATCTATAAAATAACAAGTGATGTAAGAATGACCTGGGACTCATGGGGGAGAAGTGAGTAAAACTTGCTGTGTGTTGATTCCTCATTGTCACTCTGTAACACAGATATATCCTACCCTAGTAACCCATAGCAACCATAACTCAAACATGTAACATACATGTATAACATGGCATACATCAGGTTGGGCATTAGAGGATATCATACACAACAATAGGCAGACTGTCAGGCATTATCACTTACAATTTCTATCAACACCAGAAACAGAGTTCCTCTAGATATACATTGTAAACTGACTGATCGAATAGTCCAAACAAAATGTAACAAAACATTAAACACAAAGCATTTCATTTTCAATGACACTTTGGCTTCAATGATACATCAGCTTCAGACTGTTTAATTTACCTAATTGATTAGTCAGACAACTCAGTCATTACACTTGTGACGAAATACCCAAGTATTCATTAACATTGCATGCAATATATATTCAAACAAATATTAAGTAATTCCTATGAAAGGAAAGGCACAACAACTAAATACAGTAGAAATTGGATGCCTCAAACAGTCTTGGGTCAAAACTCAAACAGGTTTGTCTGTCCCAGCAGTTGACTCGAACAGGTAGATGGCTCAAACCATTTTCCCTGCCTAAAGGCAGTAAGAGGCATCAAAGTTCTACAGTATAGTCATGTCATTCAATAGTAAAAATATCATTGTACACTAAAATGACGACGGACCACATGTATAAATAATCGTATAGATCACAAAATAAAGCTAATCATTAAATACTCAACATTCTCCACAACCCAAGACAAGGAAAAAGTTGACATAAAATATAAGGTAAATCCAAGGTCAGTACGAACAAGGAAAAATGAAGTAATTACCTCGTCCACCTAATATACAAAAATAAAACAGGAGATTATATAGGTTACAAGTACCACCTACAAGTACTGTAAAATGGTGAGAAAAGTGTGCAATCAGATCGGGGCTCAAACTCGGGACCCTTTGCTAACATGCGACTGTGCTACCTGGCTGCCTACACAAGTTCCTCCCCAAATTTTTATGTTCACATTTTCTGTTGTATTGTTAACTTTTTGTAAATATCAATCAAATAAAGTTAGTTTATCAGGCAAAAGTCAGTGTAATTGTCAGTGTTTTAACAAATCTGAGTAGATTGTAATGGCTTCGCTTAGCCGTAATCAATATTGAAGTTCAACATATTTGAAGCTAATATGAAGGCAATAATTTCACGAGGATCAATTTTCGCGGATTTATCAAACTTGCGAAAATAGCGAAAATTAAAACCCTTGTGAATTATTTTGCTTTTACAGTACACTCCCTACATGAAACCAATTAGTAACTTTACATTACAGAGGGCTGTAACCTTGGACTTGACTTGAAGAAACCATAGTTTTTCATCTGCAGATCATAAAACCAAACGACCATTAGCTAAAGCATTGTCACAAACCTATAAATTGCACATTTTTGGTCAACAGTCAAACTTTAAAGCAATATACCCCCACATTAAAGGGACCAGGAGCACTACCCTGTCAAATTATCCCGACACCAATTTGGCCAACTGAACCAGCAATTACCAGGAACTAACTATGCTGAGTGTCAAGCAAGTGAGATTTAACGACTTTGGCATTTCACAACCTGTGATAAAACCCGTCCTGAGACCTCTCACATTCCAGACAGATGCTCAAAAGCAATAGCGTTCACACTAAACCTCCCAATCATATGTGAGGACCTTTGGCTTACGCCATGTCACAAAGTTATCAACTGCAAATGTTCGGTCCACAGACAGACAGATATGTGCAAAGCAATAAACCCCCACATTTAGGAGCATAAACATAACCTCCTCATTAACTCACCTCTTGTCCTAGTTCCTTCAACTTATCCTTATATTTGTCTATTTTGGTATCCTGGTCAGCTAACAACACTAACAAATCTTCTTGTTCTTTCTTCAATGTCTCTAGTTCTTCTTTCAAAGATTCTTGATCACTGTTCTTCTTTGAAACCTCGTCTTCAAATTTCTGTAACAAAGCATAATAATTATATCAATATCACATGGCAGAGAGAGTGACAAGAATACTGTCAAACTAAGAAACAGAAGATTAAAATCTGCAGAAAATTAATCAGGTCCCAATCTCCACAAGCATCTCAATGTGAGCTAATCTTAGCTTAAATATCAACACATATCTTTCGAGTTCATTTCAATGCAAGACCAAACCAAAAAGTGGTATCACAAATCTGAGTACTAGAGTGTGTTATAGTCAAATTTCAAGAGCTCCAACTTCAGCTTTGTCTCAAACTCTCAATTCGAGATGAGATTTGGGCTTGAGATGCTTTCGGCGATCACGGCAAGGAAAGATAGTTAATGTCCCATCAACAGTATATTCTCATTTGGAGATTACCAAGTTTCACTATCTTAACATTGAGCCAACCAGTCCTAGTGTGCAGTGCCAAGCAAAGCAGCTATATCAGTACTATTTCTAACTACTGGTACAGAACCAATCCTGCAGAACCTTACTTTCCGAGACAGATGTTCTAACCATAAAACCATTAAGGTTGGTCTTATGAGAGCTATTTTAATGTTATTTCCTTATCAGAGCAAAATGTTGCTCTAAAAATCATTGAATCAAATCATGGCTTACATGAATTTTATCTATTAAGTTCAGGTTTTCTTCGTTAGCTTTCTTCACTCGTTCTAGTAGGGTGTTTCTCTCGTCTGTAACCTTCTGTAATTCCTCACTATTACTAGAACTGGTGTCAGCTGATGCTGCTGTTGATTGCTGAAATATATGGCAACTCACAGTGAATACTATTCTTATAAATTAGACCAGAATATATCGCTAGCTTGGAATTGGAAGGTCGTAAGTACAAAATCAATATTTAGAGAAAACGGGATAAAACTGTCTGAAAACTACTCTTTACTTATGGAAAAACAAGTTTTTTAATCAGCAGTTTGGTCAACATGACCACTTCCTATTTTCACAAAAATAGGCTAATAAGCGCCTTGCTATGCACGATGTGCACGAGTCTTATAATGTCATAAGTAATAAGGTAGTAAGCACGACCTTCTAATTCTAAATGCTTAGCCCAAACCACCTAAATTTCAAGTCTCCGCGACCCTTTTTTATTTTTTTTATTAATAATTAAATGGATAGTCAATAAGATGTTAATAGAAGTATGACATGGAGGAAAACAGTCAAAACTGAAGCAATAACCACAAATCAATGTACATGAAACTTTTGAAAATAGAAATTCATCCCGCTCCCCTCCAACTGAATTTTTTTTTTTAAAAATCCATTCCCACTCACCCAAACAGACATTATCATGAAAATAACTTTCAACAACCATGTTTATACTTCTTACCATATTGCAAACATAAAATTCTCTATTTTCTACAGCAAGTAAGCACAGTACTGTGTCAAAGCAAGAAATATCTTGTCCTCATGAGAAACTGTCAAAATCCTCTGAGGAAGTGCTTACGGGTAGTTGCAGCACAAAACTGGTGAGGGTAGATCATGTCCAACCCTGAGCAGAACATAGCCTCTGCAGCTCAACCCCAGCCACTGGGTACCGTATCTCAGACATTGTTGAGAAGACAAACTCATACAAACCATCAATATAATAGACACTACAAAGTAATGATGACTAAAACTACATCCTTACTTACCACTTGTTGTAATTGGCCTTGTAAATTATCACATTCAGTTTTAAGTTTATAAATATCCGCATCTTTATTTGACACAACACCACGTTGTTCATGTAAATCAGCATTTAATCTATTAACAGTTTGTTGTAACACAGCCGTCTCACTAGGATTATTTTCTTTATCTTCATCACCAAGATCCACACTAACTCGGGCCTCAGCAACTGTTAAATCTGTTTTCTGTGGAATTAATAATTTGTGTCATTTGAAAAATTATTATGTAAATAATCAATCTAATTTTCCATAAAAAATCTGGTTAAAGATTATAATTAAATAAATGAATAGGATCCCTTTTTTGCAAATGACTCATTACCAACAACCACACTTCATAAAATGAACTTTTTTAGGAATAATCTTTAACAATTTTGAAATAAGCTGCAAATTTGATTGACATAAGAACCCAACCCCATTAATTTTGAAGCCCCTCGCAACCTTTTTACCTTTATGAATTCAGGTCTCTTGATGTTTCTGAACTTGATAAATGACTTCATATATCATTTGGGTTAAACAATGTTTCTCAGCAATCTTTCTTAGATACAGTGACCAATTCACCTCCCCTATTTTCATGGCAGGGAAGGCCAGGGGTGGTATTCGATATTTATCTTATTTAATTGGAGAATAAGGATAGCCAATCATATCGCCTGTTACTGACCAAGAGTTTAATATGGTGTGATCTGATTGGTTGTCCTTATCTTTAAGTCAAGTAAGATAAATGTTGAATACCATCCCAGGCTACAAATCCAGTGCACTAACCATGGCTTGATTTTACATAAGAAACAATGCTACTTACTAATTTTTCTATGTGAGAATCTTTTTCAGCTACTTGCAAAGTGAGACTTTGTAATTTATCATTCAAGTTCTTGAATTCATCGTCTTTATCATTATCTGTGGTTTTAGAACCTGAAAATAGACATAATTATATGTAGTAGAACAACTAGCAATGTAATCTTTCACATCACATGTTTGACGTCACCAGAGCGTAATAAAGCCATTACTTATTCATGATAATCCACTAGTGTAATAAAGCCTTGACATGACATCACTCAAAGTATAGGCGACGTCGTCAAATTAGTGTGCTTAAGTAGCTCAATGGTTAGCACGCTTGCCATCTAATCTGGTGATACGGGTTCAATTACAGAGGCACTCATATGCCTGCCATATTTCAGCAGAAAGCTGACTGGAAAATAAATGTTATGCTCGGCATGTAATAGTTAAAGAAAGTAGATTTTTACAACTACACTTCGTACTTATTTGTCCAATAAAAAAATTGATAAATCCAACCAATGGTTACAGAGATATAATGTTGGACAAAATTTCAAACGAATGGACATAACCCCTAAATTAATCCTTGATCAGTACAGCAAATTTCTTTTTTCTACAGATACAGATAATACAAACATAATTACCTTTAGTAGCTTTTAAAAGAGCAGTTTGATCCTTTAATTGCTGTATTTGTTGAGCATAATCTTCTAACTGTTTACGAGATCGATCACATTCTGATTGTACGGTATCAAGTTGACCCTGTGTCTGTCGTAATCTATCATCCTACAATAATAACATAGACTGGTATAAGCTGATGACGAGAAAACATACTGTTAAATCATTATTTTTCGAGGGGTTTAAGGATGTCAACGTCCCAAATATCGAGCATGGGTTCACCCTTCCATGTTTTGTAACCACAAATTTTCGACCCCATGAAATTGCAATTTTATCAAAATCCATGACATTTTATACCCACGCAAGTATGTGATTTTACATTATACAGCAAGAAAGGTAGCAATTCATTAACTGTTGAAGTCACCTATGGAGACATCCCCATCCAAGAATAGATTCCCCAAGTAGTTCAGATACTGTGCACATTCATTTTACAAGTGAAAACCGTGACACCAAAAAATGTTAAGCAGTAGAAAACCTGCTATTACAAGGCAGTCTAAAAGACGGCTACGATCCCTGGCGCATTACGAATAGTAAACGGTGACCTTGACCATATGTCAGCCAGTTTGGTTGGAACATGGTTATGCATATAGTCTTCATTAATTACACATTTGCAATAACTTTCATAAAATTCGGACCAGGCGTAAAAAGTTCTGGAGCAAACTCGAAATATAAGGCTCAAACCTTTGACCTTAAACTGTGACCTTGAGGCCGCACGAAGAGAATGTGGGTTCTGCCAGTCATCTTCATTTCTTACACATTTACTTTAAGTTTTATGCAATTCGACCCAAGCGTTTAAAAGAAATTACTAACCTGTTCTTGTATTAAATCTTTATACTGGGAGACTATACTTTCATGTTCTTTTATATTGGCAAGTTGTTTCTTACTTTCTTCCCTATTGTTGTTTGGTGATAATGCTCGTAAAATGTCATCTGTCAAAACAACAAAAATGATTAATTATACACAGGAGTCATCACGAAAAACTCGAGGCTCAAGCACTCTCTATGTATCTATTAGATATGGTTTGATCTACCCAGGGACAGACATGTTACACAGCAATCTATCCCCACTTGTTTCATAGTACATCATATGCACACACTGAATGTTTGACTGACAACATTATGAAAATCAATTCTGATTAAAATTTGTTTCAAGATTCACAGTGCATGCATTACAAGAACATAAGTTGATCACAAGCGCAAGTTTTAATCAATTTTAACCATTTATATGCATTATTTAGTTGACTCTGTACACAAAAATGTTTACTTACGTTCTAAGCTCTTAAACATTCTAACAAATTCATAATCAAACACCACTTCATTAGGTTGTTTATAGTCTACACATGGTTTCTTTATGGCAGTGGTATAACTTTCTGTTTTGGTAACTTGTGTTAATTTATCTGTGAATGTTTCCAGACCAATTCTTTTCTCTATTATCTGTCTCAATGATGCTCTGAAATGATAACATGTATCAGTACAATACTAATACTGTACATATTTTGTACAAGTGGTCAAGTTAGTAACATCAAACTATTGGCAAAGTTTGCGAAATGCCCTAATTTTTCATCTAGCATAAATTTTAGTCAACATTCATTAACGCTAATATTTCTGCATGCCGAATGTCTGAAATTTAAAATTAGATTTTTTGACCCGCAGAAATATTCACCTATACAGGATATGAACCCATTAGGGATGTTAAATCAATGAAGAGCCGTGACTCTTCCAAAAAACGGAGAATAGAATTTCATCAATGTTTTATTATCATTACTTTTGTACCCAACATACACCCATCCATTTACAAACCAATTGTACATTAGTCTACATTAACCCAGTTTTGTGCAGTCTTGTACAACTTTGATATTTGGCATATCATTTAATAATATTTATACATGATACCGGAACACTATCTGGCCTAGGTTGACCCTCGGATAAAAACCGATTTGAACTTTCTTTAATCACTTCATCAGCCTGTATATGTCAAACTTGGTGAAGTCAGATGAATCAAAATCACTACACATAAACCTTGAAAGTTGGAACCCCATGGTCCAGAATGTTCCTTGTGTCACGGCTGAAATGTACCTACAGTAGCTGACAGAATTCTGTGACATTGATAGTGAATCATCAAGATCCACACAAGTACTGAATTGCCTTTACAGTAAACACAAAATACACATAGCAACACACAGAGAATCAAAGATCTAGACAAAATATCAAACTTTATAATAACAGAATCATTGAATACTTACGTTGAGAATGTCTCGTTTTGTTCGTCGTTACAAAGTAAACATATACCGAGTAGAAAGGCACATAATCCCTGCACATTATGTTCAAGTTCATCTCCATCTTGTGACGATACTTGAGATATCATCTAATATTGTGTTAAAGAATTTGTTTTTGGTTTGAAGTTCCTTACACAGTATTTCAGTTAAAGTTGCGTTAACACCGCAACCACAGAATACCTGTATTCGTTAAAAGGAGATTATGGCATATAAAACCAGGCCAACCAAGCGCCAAACCACAAAGCTATACCAGTTGGCAGTACAATTTTCAACTACTTTCTATGTTAGTATGTCGCAACCTGTGGTGATATTCAATATTGATCTTATTTCATAGGAGAATAAGGATAGCCAATCATATCACCTGTTACTGACCAGGAGTTTAATATGGTGTGATCTGATTGGTTGTCCTTATCCTTAAGTCAAAGTAAGATCAATATTGAATAACACCCCTGGTATCAACCAACCCTCCCCACAACTTCCCCCGCCTACTGTTCCTGAGGCAAATGCTCTAACCACTCTGACCAGAATATGTGTATGCTTACTCAAAACAACAGCGGTAAGTATAACTGTCAGTTCTGATTGATTTATTGTATTTAAAAGATGAGCTTTTTCTCATGTTGAGTTCAGAAATAGACCCATTCATAATTAAATACATTACAGGCTTTTCTTCAATCAGTTAAAAAACTTAAAATAGATATGTACTATTGAATATTATTTCATAATTTCAGAACAATCACTGACCAGTCCAGTACATAGGAATTAACAAAGGATACATATGGAACATTAGCTGTATTAAACAGGAAGTGTGCCACAGCTGTAGTACAGTCTGCCATCCAGGTAGCCAATAACATGAGTATACCTAGTCGGGTCTGTACTCGACCACCCTGAAATACAAACATATCTTACATGCATCATTTAGTACAAGAAAAATGCCACTTATAAAGAAATTGTCAGAATTTTGAGAGCTGTCAACTTGTCTGCACTTTTACAAAGACATTTCTTAACAATAATCTCAACACAGTACTGTGTCGATATTGTTATCTCAAGATATGACAGACAAATTATGAACATTTAGATATTGGCACTGTCAAGCGATAAAAATCTGTCAGAATGAAAACAAAATGGAATAAAGATGAAAAGACAAATATTTCTACAGATTACAAAAAAAATGTCATTTCAAAACAGATTTTGTCCGACATGTCCAACAGGCGACAAACTGTAAGTTTTGAGAAAGTCAGCATGAAAGTCAACATGACAGTTCAGACCTCAATGAATCCACTCGTCTGCTCGTTCGGCACAATATCTTTCTTCTTTATTTATATAGCAGGACAAGTAAGATTTTGGGGTTTTATTCTTTGACTATATTGCAGGACGAGTGCTTTTAAAAATATTAGTTGAGGCCTGCAGTTTTCAGTGAGTTGTTTTGTAAAATTAGCAATAAATCAAAATTGATAAATATTCATGTAACAGAGGAAGTATCATACCTGAGCAAGTATATTACAACATTGTTGTAACAATGAGACAGGAGGATTGCCGAGACTTGTAGCTAACTGTACTCTCAATAACTGTTCCTTCTGTGTAGAATTATCTGATATAGCATTGAGTAAAGCTACGGCAGCAAACCAGTTAGACAGTGAATCACCACTAAACAAACCACCACACAGTAACTGACCAGCAGATATCGTATTCACTACAAACAGAATAGATTCAACGTTAGTACCGGTAAATATGAGACAAGTTACATGTGACATTTTCAACATTTGTAATATAGATTTTAATAACCTATAAAGCTATTAACGTCCCAACACAATTAAGAACATCCTGGGGACGTATCACGGTTATGTTAGCAAGATTGACCAGCACAGGGACAGAACCATTATCATTTCATCAGCCATCTTTATAAGCACTAAAGAAGAAGACCATAAAGGTGTTGTCCCCAACAAAGGATCGTAACTCCAGCAAAAATCATCTGACGTAAAATTCCTTTCATTATGCACAACTGGACTTGGGGTAGTTTCATTGAAATCCAACCAGTGGTTAAGAAGAACCAGCGCAGACAAACTTTGATACATCCAACCACCCAAGATATCGGGCACAAATGATCAATATGTCTCTCCCTCATACAAGTATTGAAGATTTACAGTAGATCAGTACCATCAGCTGATGTAGGTAACAAGGTCTGTACAATCTGTGATTGTCCAAATTCATTCTTAGAGAGGAAAGATTGAAAGCAGTATAATACAGCACATCTCAATGCAAACGGTTGTTTCTCATTCACCATAGACATCAACAATACAACAATAGCTGGTCTGAAAATACAACAAACATACAACATTATGTATTCTCATCTATCAAGGTAATAAAACTGATATAAATGTTAAACACATTGATTGATTGAATGATTGATTGATTGGGTAATATAGCTGTTCAACACTGACAGGTCATTATATCATGGAATGACAATAGGAAATGAAGATTTTAAACATATTAGTTTTTATAAAGACAAACTCAAAGAAAGAAATTTATAACATCAACATTAGCTTCTGAGAGAACCATCGTGTCTCTGGGTTAAGTATGAAAACATGTATTGCTGAATAAACATAGAACAGAATCACAGGGCTTACCAGAAGGTCACGTAACATGTAATTAAATCTCTAACATTATGAAGGATTGAGTAACTAATAATCAATTATGACAACATATACTTATTGCACAAAGTATAAGAACATAAAATCTCTGAGGAATGCCATCAAAATAATTCCTAATAATTGCAACAACAATAATAAAAGACACATGAATGACAGTAAACAGAATGCAAGAGACATGGACATGAAAATTCAAGTTTCCAAACAAGGGCCACAACTCTACTGAAACTTGATACCAGCAAACATAACACCCAAGGGGCGTGTGCTGATAAAACATTCCCATGAAGTTTCATACAATAGCTTAAATAATTTCCACAAAGTATGTATGATACAAGAAAATTTAATGTTGAAGCCTAGTATCAAGCCTCTGAATGTGCCAATTTATTGAACATTTGAACAAATAATGTGATGCAAAATAATGGGAAGAAGCGAACATTTTGTAAGAACAATACAACATTTAAAGAAGCGGCTAGCAATCAGAAGCCTTGTATAACAACACAAAAATAAACAGAGGTGACACGTTATCTACTCAATAAAATGTACAAGACAGACTCAGGTGGAGGTCCTTTGTTGCTGCCCTACATGCCAGGGGCATAATGGGTGGTAAGAAAGTAAAAACGTACAATGTCTCTATCATGTATATAAATATTTGCTGAACGTAAAACATAGAAATAAAGAACATAGATTGGAGGGGAGACCACTGCCATAATATAAATCATACATACGATTGGCTCGGATAGCTTCAACACATACATGCTTCAGTTTTATCATCAGTAATACATGCATTATATAACAAGTCAACACAAAATGACAATAAAAGCTTAACAAAGCAATAAGCAATTTAACACAGTAACTACTGAATGGTTAGGAACATCCGAGAAGATTTTGGAAAAATATAAATTCATCATCTAGTAGTTTGTTTTATGAATGCCTGCCATGGCTTTGTGAATTTAAAGACCATAAATATGGTCCGACATAATGAGTTTATATAAAATATCTATTTTAACTTGATTGTGAGGCAATCACTCTCGACATCACATTCCTGATTGTATTCAATGCCAGGTGAAAGTGATGTCAAATTTCTCAAAAAACATCAGCATAGACTCTTGATTGCAAACACCTGCTATGATATGTTTCATTACTACTGGCATGCATAAATATCCAATATGTGAAATGTTGCAGTATAAATATCTATAGTAAAGAGAGAGAGAGAGAAATTATGTTTCTATTGACAATTCAAACATAGATCATGAATTGGTTCCACGCACATCTTCATGGGCTGATGAACATTCCTAAAGTATGACAGGAATACTGGTGGAGATAAGTGTGTCATAAAAATGCCAGGCCACCCATCTACACTCTAACGAAAATACAACACAATAATAATCAAAACATCAACATACCTTGGGGGATTGGAAGGAGCCATTACAGAGGCAAAATACTCTTGGTTTTGAAGGTTTCCACGTATCACCTCAGCTACAGTGTTAATAGTCTGAAACAAACACATTATCAACATATTCAAATTTGTTTAAATATCTTTGTTTTAAGTCCCACTGGTCTGTACAGTATTTCAGTCATATGGAGATTACCAGGTCTCATTATCCTGACAACAGGTGAAGCAGCAGTTACCTGGAACTAACTATGTAGAGGGCCAACTTTGGTACACAGCGGCCTAAGACCGAACCCGAGACCTCCCACACTCAAGCGAAAAACCAAGCACTAGTCTGTCAAGGCAGACTCAACATGTTCAATATCATTCCATTTCGTAATTATCTCCAAATGCTTTTTAAATTTTTAGCTATTGTAGCTTCCTCTCAAACACTCAAATTTGAACATTAATAGGTCATAGTCATTAAGCAACAACAAACTGGACAGCAACCATACTAATGGGTCATTTTGTAAACAGAACCAACTTTTTCAGAAAGGACAATAGCTAGGTAGAGTTAGGTTGAACTTTATTTGCTAAAAAAACGTGCCTACAAAGTTCCAAGATCATTGCTAAAAAACGTTTGGAGACACATGTGACAGTAAAAATGCCTACAGAAGTTGTTGCAGAAGTTTCAAAACTTGATTTTTTTAAACATTTGGTCGACATTATAACATTTAGAGGTATCAATCATATAACCAACGACTTACCTCAGTAAGAACATCAGCAGGTACACCACTAGCCATCAATATAGTACATAACTGTTGTACCAATCCTGTAATATGCACAACAACTTATTTACAACTTATTTAGATCAACCTTTATATTCTATTCACCACAGTAAAGCCTATTTTGTACTCACCACCTTGCTAAATAGTAGTATTTTTATTTATATACCCGTATTAAACAGCCACTTGGTTTAAGGAGACACATTTAGTATTTCACTTGACTGTATGCTTATGACAGGTTAGTTTGTAGACAAATTATGCATACTTTTCACAGTGGATTGACTCATCAAGAGAAGTACAGACACCAGTGATAACTACTTGAATACAGCAGCACTGTACATGTATCATACAGTATGAAGCATGTACAGGTTCCTACACTCATTTTTTAAAACTGTACACTTTTGTACCATGGCATATATATTACATAGTATCGAATTTATAACAAATAACCACTTACCACAGGAGTACATGTTTTTTTGACAATTTGTAGTCAATTGTTGAGGATTACTTGGTGAAACTAACGACCGTACAAGCTGAAAAAAATAAGCAAAATGTAACACTTAGTCATAAAGTGACAATCAATGAAAGGATATATGAAGTTTACTGCTTATAGTCAACTTTGAATGCCTTCAAATAAGATACAAGTGTTATAGAAGTTCAGTCTAATATACATAAACAGGATACTGTATATTTTACGAAATAGAAGACAAACAAAACTATGGAATGACAAATTATGTAAAGTATTTTACACACAAAATAAGGTAACAAAGCATACCTGCAACATTAAATGAATGTTTGTGACTTTCTGAGCTGACCATCCAGCTTGTGAACGTTGTGGATCCTGATCTAACTCAAAGAATGGAGTCAAGTACTTTACATGACTGCCTTCTCGGAAGAAATTCTGGTTAGATGTATTGTTCTTCAACAAGTTGAGTAACAGAAGTAGACAGTCTTCAACCACAATACCTGTACCAATCATAAACTTACTATTCAAACAAAACTTCATACATACAACACTATACAGTAAGAATCAGGCATAATAAATTCAATTGGTTTACAATCAAACAGTTCGTAATTTCATAAACATTTGTAACAGCAATGTATCCATACATTCATAGCAAGCTCTCCGAATTATAGCAAAACTGTTCTCAAAACATCCCAACCACTAATCATTTGCTGACATAAGATACTTCACTGTCAACAATTATAGAGCTAAACTTGTACAATAAATGAAATTTGTTAAAGAGTTAACATTTTTTCTAACTGTCCTACCATTATCAAGAATGGATGGCAATTACAAGTGTTTAGATTTTGAATTAATAAGAAGATGTATGAAGGCATTCAGCATGTGATAATATCTCTCATACCTCCATCCACCGTGCCCTCTTCATGTATAATATCCAGCAATCTCTCAAATGCATTCTCAAACGCTACAATTTTCTGTATATTGGCATTTCCCCTTGTTAACTGATTCAATAATAGCAGCGCCTGAAAATCAACATTCATAATCAACATTTAGGATAATTATCTACAACTTGTACAGGGGTTCCATTTGACTCGGGAGTAGGGGTTTTGACCCTTGAAATTTCCATAAAGCCACATTTTGACCCTCAAGATTTTGGTTTGAAGGGTCATGTTCTCTTAAAAGCATGGGTACCAGGGTAGTCCAAGAGCTGAGGGCCATTTATTTACAATTCTTGTCCAAATCTATAATTGGTATGAAAAGAAAGCATATAGTGTCCAGTTTACGAAAATCCATTTCTTACAAAAATCTGCTGTCACAACGCTGAGAAATCCAAGATGGCCGCCAAGATGGCCGCCAAATTTTCAAATTTCACTCCTTTGACATAATATAAATGCTGTAAGTACCAATCCTGTCCTATATCATGTTTTATGTGTTATTTTTATAAGAAACATGTTGAAATACTCAGACCAAGCTCAAAACATGATGTTTTTAAATTGAATATTTGAAAATCATGCTTTTATGACGAAAAAATGACGAAAAATTGGTAAAATATGTCATATTGTTTATGACAGTTAATATGCTTGTTGTATTTTTGGCCAAATAACTATCCCAAATAGTTCTAATGATATTTATACAGTTCTTACAACATCACATTCACTCTACTGTGGTGTGGTTGTGAGATGTTGACGCATAATTTGTATTAAGGTGGGTGGGGTAATAATTTAACCCCAAAAATGAAATTTAGTTTGCCATTGAAAAATATCATTTTAAATAGGAAATTTTATTTTTGTAACATATAACTGTAATATTAAGATTTTTTTTGTATCTATATGCATGATTTATTTCAATTATAGTGTATAGAAATGTTTTTTTCCAAATAGGAGGGGGGGGGGTAAAATACGAAAAATATGGACCTAATCAGATTTGTCCAATACTGAATGCCCCATGCGCGCAAAAGATACTAATAGTGGGTTTTGTCAGGAAACAATCGGCTGTTGCATAAGCTTGCTTTATTACATTATTCTTTTAATTAAGCGACCTTGCATGTGCCTCCCTGGAATCTAAGATGGCCTCCAAAATTGCCATTTCTATGGTCAAATGTTAAAATTGTTTAAAATAGTGGGTATGCTACAGTTTTCCCCTTTTGTACCTATCACTGCCTAGTATACAAATTATGTTATGCTGTATTGAGGTATCTCAGCACTTATTCTGGTTGTTTTGAGTTCAGTACACATATTTCCGGCTCTATGAGGTATACCAACAAATGCCGGGCTCTGTATTTATGCCTCTATGAGGTTCTTTGGACAGCGTCTATGTAGTACAATGTACTTGCCGTCATTCCTAGCTGGCTGTGGTACATACCACTTCCAGGTACAGCTATTTCTGGATCTCCTAGGTACCTTACACAGCTGGAGACAGCCATATCTGACTCTGAGGTACCTAAACAGTTATATTCATAACTGGCTACCTGAGATAGCTTTCAATGCCAGGTACAGCCACACGGACCGGTATAGCAATTTCTAGCTTTTTGGGTACCTACAGCAGTGGGATACAGCCTTTTCAGACTCTACAAGGTTCCTATCAATTTGAAGTCATACCATTTCTGGCCCAATGAGGAACCTAACACTACTGAGCAAAACCTTTTACCCTGCCTAGTACGCTTATTTCTGGCTCGCTGAGGTACCTAATAGTGCCCGGTACAGTCAAATCTTGCTCTCTTAGGTACCTACCACAGCCGGATGCAGCAATTTCTAGGTTTTTGAGGTACCTACTACAGCATAAAATGGCCATATCTGGATTTCTGAGTCGCTACCACAACATGTAACATCCATATCTGGGTTTCTGAGGTTCGTACTACAGCATGTATCAGTCATATCTGGGTTTCTGAGGTACCTACCACAACAGGATATAGCCATATCTGGGTTTCTGAGGTACCTACCACAGCATGTATCAGACATATCTGGGTTTCTGAGGTACCTACCACAGCATGTATCAAACATATCTGGGTTTCTGAGGTACCTACCACAGCATGTATCAGTCATATCTGGATATCTGAGGTACCTACCACAGCATGTATCAGTCATATCTGGGTTTCTGAGGTACCTACCACAGCATGTATCAGTCATATCTGGGTTTCTGAGGTACCTACCACAGCAGGATATAGCCATATCTGGGTTTCTGAGGTACCTACCACAGCAGGATATAGCCATATCTGGGTTTCTGAGGTACCTACCACAGCATGTATCAGCCATATTTGGGTTCCTGGGGTACCTACCACAGCATGTATCAGTCATATCTGGGTTTCTGAGGTACCTACCACATCATGTATCAGTCATATCTGGGTTTCTGAGGTACCTACCACAGCATGTATCAGTCATATCTGGGTTTCTGAGGTACCTACCACAGCATGTATCAGTCATATCTGGGTTTCTGAGGTACCTACCACAGCAGGATATAGCCATATCTGGGTTTCTGAGGTACCTACCACAGCAGGATATAGCCATATCTGGGTTTCTGAGGTACCTACAACAGCAGGATATAGCCATATCTGGGTTTCTGAGATACCCACCACAGCCAGATACAGCCATATCTCAGGTTTCTGATGTACCTACAACCGCATGAAATAGCCGTTTCTGTGTTTCTGAGGTACCTACCACAGCATGTATCAGCCATATCTGGGTTTCTGAGGTACCTACCACAGCATGTATCAGCCATATTTGGGTTCCTGGGGTACCTACCACAGCATGAAACAGCAATATCTGGGTTCCTGGGGTACCTACTACAGCATGAAACAGCCATATCTGGGTTCCTGGGGTACCTACCACAGCATGTATCAGCCATATTTGGGTTTCTGAGGTACCTACCACAGCATGTATCAGCCATATCTGGGTTTCTGAGGTACCTACCACCGCATGAAACAGCCATATCTGTGTTCCTGGGGGTACCTACCACAGCATGTATCAGCCATATCTGGGTTTCTGAGGTACCTA
The DNA here is from genome assembly GCA_947247005.1 of Spisula solida. Taxonomy (NCBI): domain Eukaryota; kingdom Metazoa; phylum Mollusca; class Bivalvia; order Venerida; family Mactridae; genus Spisula; species Spisula solida. The sequence continues at coordinate 47,588,516 of OX365944.1, read as the reverse complement.
CCACAGCATGTATCAGCCATATCTGGGTTTCTGAGGTTCTTAACAGAGCATGAAACAGCCATATCTGAGTTTCTGAAGTACCTACCACCGCATGAAACAGCCATATCTGAGTTTCTAAGGTACCTACCACAGCATGTATCAGCCATATCTGGGTTTCTAAGGTACCTACCACAGCATGTATCAGCCCTATCTGGGTTTCCGAGGTACCTATCACAGTGAGATACAGCCATTTTCGGGTTTTGAGGTACCGACCACAGTCTGATAAGGCCATTGCCCAACCACTTTTTAGTGACTATTTTTTCTATTGGTTAATTCTATCGTTTTTGAGCTATTTATTTGTAATTCCTTTATACAGCCTGATCAGATATAAAGTAAGAATCAAGATATATACATAGTTACATACATGTATGTTATTATAAATTGCATAAAAACAAGAACAACATGCAACCCATTACATGAATTTCTAAACAATTTTGACGCGTTGGCCACTAGAACAATGACCGTAGCCTTACCAAGCTTGGTAAAGTCATCATTCTGCATATTGTAGATACATGTACTTGTGTCATTGACACGTTCAAACTTATTCAGTATCCACAGACCCAATGTTATCTATAGTCTCTGGTATCCATAAGTCTATTAACAAAAATATTATTGGCCATATATTTCGTCATTGTCAGCGGTTATTTACCCCCATTCTAATATTTGAAAGCACTATTTCAATATCTTACAATTGAAATAAAACATCCATAAAGACACAAAATAATATTAATATTACAGTTATATATTACGCAAATAAAATATCCCATTAAAAATAACAATTTTTGAATGGCAAACTTATTTCATTTTTTGGGTTAAATTATTACCCCACCCACCTTAATACAAATTATGCGTCAAAATCTCACCATCATACCACAGTAGAATGAATATGATGTTGTAAGATCTATATAACTACCACAAGAACTATTTGGGATAGTTAATTGGCCAAAAATACACCAAGTATATTAACTATAGTAAACGATATGACATATTTTACCAATTTTTCGTCATTTTTTCGTCATAAAAGCATGATTTTCAAATATTCAATTTAAAAACATCATGATTTGAGCTTGATTTGTGTATTTCAACATGTTTCCTATAACAAAATCACATAAAACATGTTATAAGACAGAATTGGTACTTGTATGTATATTGTGTCACAGGAGTGAAATTTGAAAATTTGGCGGCCATCTTGGCGGCCATCTTGGATTTCTCAGCGTTGTGACAGCAGATTTTTGTAAGAAATGGATTTTCGTAAACTGGACACTATATGCTTTCAATTCATACCAATTATAGATTTGGACAAGAATTGTAAATAAATGGCCCTCAGCTCTTGGACTAGGGGTATTTTGACTGTAAAAAGGCAAAATTTAGTCAAAAGTTTCAAAATGATCCTTCAGATTCAGAAGCTAGTGGAACACTTTAAGATCATTATTTATAACTTATATTAATCAACCAACACCAGTGGTATCAATCAACACAGAATATGAGACCAGTCAGGTTATCTCATATAGGCTGAGATAAAAATTGGTACTTTACATGTCTAGGGTATGACTTGACCAGGATGGAACTCAAAATCTCCCACACAATAAACGGATGCTGTAACACTAGGATGAACAAGTGAATATAAAGTAGTTTCTCTCGACAAATCATTCCCTTTTTATGATGAGCGTCTGGACAGGCTATTATCAGTACCATTTTTTTATGTCTTTGGTATGACGCAGCCAGGGAGCAAACCTGAGAGCTCCTCATACTGTAAATCACTTAATTTTCGCGTAACCTTTATTTCGCGATTTTTCGGAAAAAATCAAAATTTTATTTTTCGCGAGATTGTTGAATTTGCGTCATTGGAAATGTCCAATTCGCGAATTTGTAGAGCCGAAAATATTTAATTAATATTTAATTTACAGACGCTATATGCTTCAAGCGTATTTATCAACATTTGCTTACGTTTGTTTACTGGAAATCAAATTAACATGGTGTCATTTGAACATCAAACAATGCGACAAACTACCCAGCCGCCGTGTTGTCCGCCAATTAGCAGTTTTATCGAGTAACACATATTATATACGTACCGCGCTTGTACACACAACTATTATTAATCGATATAGAGTGTCAAAATTAAGCCCCATCAATAAAACTTGCTACTTAATTATTAAAATAATAGCTTACATTGCGAGCCTGCGTTGATGTCCAAATCAGTCACAAACATTATAGACGTCACAATCCGTAAAAAATCATTTTAAACGGCAATCCAGAGGCCTGAATATAATGTTAAATTGCATCAATGCATGTCTTTTGCAGTAAAAATAAATTAAAAACACAATGCATATTCGACTTGCTAGAATATATGCCGATAAGTATTACCCGTCACGTGAAGACGCGTGTTCTGTAAATATGTTGTCGAGTTTTTACGAATGCAACATGTTTTCCGAGGATAGCTCTGGTATACTTCAGGCTTTTAAGACGTTCCAAGACCAATCTTTATTTAACAAAAGCACTATGCACTAACATGAACGCGGATACTAATGATATCGACTTTTAAATAATGTAAGTAGGCCCCTACAATCATTTTACATACGATAAAGTGAACGTATTTTCGGAAGTACTCGATATCGGATACGCGAAAATAAAATAATTTTGTTACTAATTTTTAGCGAGAATCATGATTTCGCGAGTCAACAACCCTCGCGAATATTAGCGAAAATAAAACTCTCGCGAAAAAATAGTGATTTACAGTATTTGGAGCGAAAGGCCTACCACTGGATTATTAAGACTCATGCAATGAACAGTGATGTATTCTATATCTAATAACTTACATCATTTCTGATTATTTCCCTGCTATCTGACAATAGATCCATCAGTTTGGAAACTCCCATTGGATGTACAAGGATACATTCTTGAAGATCCTTACATTTGTTTGTTAATAGGGTGGTCAGCAGTTTTACAGTTGGCCATCTAACATGGAAGTCATATTCCTACAAAATAAACAATACCATCAGTATGCAACAACACCTCAATAAACGACCACCTAAACAATATGCCTACAGCAAAATTATTGTTGTCAAATTGCAACAAATTTTCTGTAAACTCGATGAAAATCAAACCCGATTTGTCAGGTTACTAATCCAGTGCTATAACCACTGGACAACAGCCGCAGCTATAAGATACAGAAAAACAGCCAATATTATTAAACTTGTTTAAAATTGCTTTCAAATTCTTTTAACAATTGTATTTGATTTAACAGCTACAAAACTTAAATTCTAAACCGTCGTACCTCAAGAAGCGATAATAACAAGCCCACATTATCTGACTTTTTAATGAAAATCTCTGTAAACTGTGCACCAAGATCATCAGGTCCGTGGTTAGGCAGATCATCCTCTACAATGAACAAAAAGAACTATTATAACCAAATTCTATATTGAAGAAAATATACAAAAATGTTTTATTTGAAATACTTCTAACAGAGTTTCTACTGAGGCACCCAATCCTGAAAATTGGATGCAAGTCTGTTCCTAGTGCCATTCACACACATCCCTTCACCAAAACTCTTTGTTTCAAACATTGTTCTTTTGTTACAATTCAGCATATGAAATTACAAATGACCATAACTCAGTCAATAATTGGTATTTTTTCATCAAATAACTTTTATTTTCTGGCATCTGCAGAAAGGTTCTGTCTTGCATGTGCAGCAAATCTGGATTATTCCAGAATAGAAGGATCCCTGTTCTAATAAGTCATCAATATTTGTGCAGTTATAGTGCGGATATATTAGCCTTATCCTAACATTTATACATGAATTATTACAAGTTTCTTGTGTTGAATATATCAATTTCCACAAACAAATTTTGCATTAATGGTCTGTTAAATTTTTGTTTTAATTACACATTGAGCGTTAGATAACATACTACTAGGATTAAATATAGACACAAAATCAGCTGTTTATGCTAAAAGAAATTAAGAAGATCAGGTTGATATCTCCACATCATTAACTGGCTGTCATGTGACATTCAAATTGTTTTACAGTCAGCAATAGGTTTTCAGTACATAACATAATGAAAACATTAAATTGAACATTTAGGTGCATATTACTTAGGTTAAATTACCATCATCCATGAGTTCATTTGACATCACATTACATAATGCATCCAAAGCATATCCTGTTATTTCAGAATCTGTTCTGTCTACTTCCAAGATATGTAGTAGGGTTTCCATGGCTTGTGTTCCAACTTCCAGTCGGAATTTCTGAAAACATCGAGCAAATTATACCAAAAAACAGCAACAAACAATCCATTTACTTCAAGATTATTCATTAAGATAATAGTTAAAGCTAAATAGGACTATAAATATAATGCATTACTAACATTGACAAAATCTCTTAACACCACTGTTAAAAAATCAAGGCTACTTTTAGTATGCATCATACAATTATTGCTTTAATAAAACTGATTTAAGTTTCTTATTTGCAGCTAATGATAATTATTGCAAGTTTTCTTAAATAAACCAATAAGTAAGACAGTGCATACCCGTGATAATGCCTTAAGGGCCCTGACAGCATCTCGACGATCTTCAAGTAGCGTGGAAGAAGAAGCTCTGTCAACAAGTCTGTCAACCTAAAATATATGACAACAAATTATAAGTACAAGTTTTAAAATTGAGACAGTTTATTGTAACGATCTATAATACAAAATTACAATTAGCAGCATCAAGCCTTTTTAAAGGATCCACCAGTTTTGCTTATGCAGGGGTGTCAACAGCGTCAAATAAAGTCAGGAAAATTGTATGCGGCTGAACATTTTTGCCAAACGAGAGACATTGTTTCCATTAATATGTGGCTGAACATTTTTGCCAAACGAGAGACATTGTTTCCATTAATAACTCATTTTGAATTAAGAAAATCATTCAGAACAGAAAAAAAAATGCCAAAACTTTGCCATTCTTTAAGATATTTTCTTCAGATTTTATTTCTGCAGAAGTCATTGCTCTTTCAGGAATAATAAATCCGAGATTCCACATAAATGATTATTAAATCAGGAAAATTGATACCCCTGCTTATGACGCACCTACTGCCTGACCAAATTTAAATTCTAAATCCTACCCTTATAGACAGAGCTCTGTCAGATAGTAGATAGACCCACGTGATCATGATTTTATGCTTGTTTTCATTGAAATATCATTCAGGCTGCAGATAAAAATTGCAGACATCCTCAAAGATCGCATATATTGCAAGGCTGCAGTAGGGGGTATGTCAGCTGTCTACTATACATGTCACATGAATAAAGTAGAAATATTGTTAGTCGCGTCTATATTCTGAAATATAGTAGCCTCGAAGGTCCTCATTCCGGTGGGATAAGCATCAATTTGCAAAAATTGCTCAAAAAACGAACACATTCTGCAAGAAACTACACATACTTTGATAGAACCATCCTTTTCTAACATATTGCATCATCTTTTATCGAAGTTGCAATAATATTGACGAGTGATTGACAATAAATTATCAATGCAGTCAAAATTGACAACCGATTTTAAGATATTCCTCATTCCGGTGATATTCTGCCAAGGGAGGTAAATCTTACAAGATTTTGTGTCAATTTCTCTACCCTGGTGTGAAAATGTCAATCAAACATCCGGGTACCTTGCAGACGAATTTACACAATTGTTAAAGTAAGTTTTGTGGAAAAATTGGCACATTCAAGTGACAATGTATTGAAATCTTATAGAGAATGTAATATTTTACACACATGAGCACATTTGTCCGATTTGTCTGATTTTTAGATGCAGTTTTAGCATTTTTTTCGTCTGCCAATTACAAAAAGGTTTTGTTGATATTTACCAATGTGTACTATGATGACGTCATCGGAAATCACGACAAATGAGATGTCACCGGAATCCCAACTATCACGGAATAAGGACCTTTGAGGATATAAATATTGTTTTAACGCAAATCGCAACCAAAACGCAGAAAATGCGACATGTCGAAAATTCGGTTTGGTGACGTTGTTTTTCATACATTACCACTGCCATAAATCACATCAAAATCTGCGTCCCCAGTATCACATAGTTTTGTGTAAATCATGTCCACTGCGGCAGTAGCTGTCAAAACTGTCAAACACTGGAACAGTTCTTAGTCTGAACAATATGTTTCTTCAAATTGCATTCAACTGTTCAATGCCATTGTCATTCAATGACTGAAATATTAGCGACACGTGTCATCTAGAGATGTCTACTCAACTGTCACGAATGTATCATAGAAAATGGTAAAGAAACTAAAAACACATTACCCCACCCACCCATGTGTACACGTAAACAGAGCAAACCACACACCGGTGTCATTTTGTTCCAGTTATGGTATCGCAATCAAGTTGAAACTTCGTCACATTATAGAATATGCATTGTTTATAAGGTAAAATGAGTATGAAGCATATACCACTTACCGTATCGGCACCAGTCGGCTGTTCACCCTCCGCCGGAGCACCTAAATATTTCCGGAAGTAATCCATTTTGGAACATCAACGCATGCGCAGCGACGTGGCATGAGTCCAAATCACCAAACGCTTGCATATAGTATGGGCATGAGGCCACTAAATGTACGCACGAGAAACTCGAGCAATAGTGGTATTTATATATGCGAAGTATGGGCTCCCGAGGTAATAAAAGGACACGGAAATGACCTTGAATAAAACTTCAAATGGATCTAGATATTCTACATTGATCAGATCCATAAAGAAATGTTTTTTTTACAATCCGCAAGTAGGTCTATGTCAGCTAAAGCAAAGACCTAAATGTATATTTAGGTATTTGCCTATAGCACCTCAGACCGCATAGAATGCATCAGATTGCACAATTTTTTCTCAAAAAGTTCATATTGGCATCCCGCCGAACAAAGATCTAAAAACACAGATTGGGCACTCAATTGAAACCTGGGAGAAAATGCAAAATAGCATGCAACAGATTATTTTATTTTGTATACATGTTCATGAAGTTCATGAAGTGTCGAGACCATATTATAGTCATTTGACTATATAAACTATATAGTTTTTGAAGGTCCTTTTTTCACTTTTCTTTTATTTTCCTTGGTAACACTTTTTGTTTGTCATCCTTTTTTATAATGACCAATGCCTCATTTTGAAGAGCTAAATTTCTTCTACTGCATGAGGTAACTTGTTTTGTCTTCCTCTTACATAATTCAGAAAATTACGATTTGATTAAGGCAAATCAGGTATTTTCTGATAAACTTAATTCAGGAACTAAAGAGTTGGTCAGGCTCTTGACCATGTTAAAAAACCTGTTTTATTCCTTGCCTGATTTCAATAAATGAGGTATCATTTTAAAGCTTAATAATAAATATATTTCATAAACGTATTAATGTTTGCTTATGTACATGAGATTTAGCAAGATTTCAGAAGACTGCCAGACTGCCACGAGATATTGTGAGATTTGGTACATCTTTCCAATCTTTGAATCTCCATAAGCAAAAACTAATAAGTTAATGCAATAGATTTATTATTCAGGCTATTAAAGCAATCTGATTAAGGGAAGTAGAAATGTTTTTGGGCTATAAACATAAAAATACAAGCTCAACTGTTAAGGAAATCAATTTCGTTATCGAAAATGACTAAAGCATGTTGATGCAGATTGATTTGGTATATTTCAAATTACCTCCCTTTGAATTAAAATAAGAGAATATTTACTGTTGCCATTGTAATCAACTCTTAGCAGAAATTGTAGATTTCTTTAATAGAATGTGTTAGCTATAGTTTTCTACATATCATTCCACTAATTTTGTCAATAATCAAACCTTTTAGAAAATGTCTGAATTTTCTGAGACCCTGTTGCAGCCCTTTGGAGCATATGCCATTGAAAAATTCAACCAATCTGCGTCTGTTTGTGGCAATCCTATAAGTTAAATTAAAGAGCGTTTTCCAATTACCAACTCGGGTTACACGAGTAACACGAGTTGTAAAAGGAACGGGTAAACGCAGTGCGCATGCATATAATCTCTAACCTACTCGACCCAAGTAACCTCCAGTCCTTCGCGGGTTCTCTTAAGTCAAAATGGCGGAAAGCGTGAGGCATGCGTATAATCTCTAACCTAAATTTTGAACTTTGGGAACATTACGTGTCATTGCACTCATCAGACAGTTTATTATAATACAGTTGTTTTCAGTCATAATGTCATCCTCCTCGTCATTGTTAAACATTTCTTCTAACATCATAAATTGCTTGACCTTTGGTAGCCATTTTGAACTCGACTCGATACGTACTCGATACGTTCTTGATATCACTACCGAGTTATCCAACTGCGCATGCCCAAATGTTTTACTCGGGTTACTCGGGTTGCTAATTGGAAAATGCTCAAAGTTACAAATGTGGACCTAAGTTTCACTATGGATACTTTTTATTTTTGGTGAGTATAGATGTAAGAAGGCCCCTAGTTACGCTGAAAATTTGAGAAAATACCAAAAAAGCGTGACTTTTGAAGAAAAAAAGTGCCTTAAATATATTCTAGAAGACGTTGCCTCAGTAATTTTTTGTCCCTGCAGTACTGACCTGATTCAAATTATTTGGTCAAACATTGTGTTTGTTTATTTGGTGTAACACCATTTAAACAAATATTTTCAATTGCCCTCGTTCACCTAACAAGTTTTCCTGAAACTAACCAGTACTTACTTAACCAGTTTCTTAAGGAACTAGCAACTTCTCCACATGTGGAGGAAAATCAACAAACTGTCAAAATTTCATGGAAGGTAACCTGTAATGTTCATATTTATCATTCTTTGGATCTAAAGAAAGTAATACTGTGGCTCTGGTATGGGAACTTATAGAAAAAAACTGGGTCAGACTAAGATTGGTAGGAATAACATTGTTTATGTACTGGATAATAAACAATCAACGGTGACTTCCAGCAAAATTCCATAAAATGTTTTAGGTTTGGGGCAAAAAATTGAGTAGGTAGGGTAATTAGAACCTCATATGATCACTTGAAGTTGTTGTAACCTTATTACAAGGATTGAATAATATTTAATCACTTCATTAAGTGACTGAGCAAAGTATGTTTTTGCTGCTCAAAGATTTATAGTTGTATTTCAATGGCTGAAATTAATTTTGGGTATTAAATGTATATAGTAAAAGTAATAAACAAGTAGTTCTAATAATAATTAGATCTAATTATCAGAACAATACAAGTCATAGGAAACATCAGAGACTGCGAGTGAGTGAATATTCTCTCTATTGTCTATGAAATAATATGTAGCATTACATATGGTTCACAATGCATACATGGTACAGTAAAACCTCCTTTACATTATAGACAATTGAATTACAATATCATCTTGGTGTAAAGAACAATACTTCAAAGTTCATTTTCACTGTTTTGTGCATTATTCAACCTCAAATTAAAGACCTGTTTTAAAGAGTGACCTTTTTGAGGTTTTAGGCCAGAGTTTTTTAATTTTTTGTTACTCGGACATTTTTGAGAAAAAAGTCCACAGGAGGAGGGAAAAAAATAAAAACTCCCAAAATGTAGTTGATGGTGGATTGTAGTCAATGACAGTCCATTATTGAAAGCAACAATGTTAGTCCTAACAGCAAAATTATCTTAAAACAAATACAGTGCACATGTATCTGTATCATTGATAAAGAATTTTAAAAAATCTACAGAAATTTAATTACAAATTATTTTAAAATAAATTTCAGTTAAGATATTTTTTCAATGATACCTATGACACAGTGGTAAATGAGAGCACTATACAATGTACCTACTTATCATTAGTAAAATATTGAAATACATAATAAAACAAGGTATATAGTAACATTACCATCAAAATATTTGATATAAAAAATTTGCACAATTAAAGATTTCCAATTTTTTTTTTTTTTAAATGCCCAAAAATAGGGCAGGAGGGTCCGAGTAACGAAAAATCAAAGAACTCTGGCCTTAATGTATTTTAATCAAACAGTTATATTGTGTATAAGTGCTTACAAAAATTACTTATTTGTCAAGCTAGAAAAAATCATATCCAAAATTATAAGAGATGTTTGAAACCCATTGCCCATAACCTCAAGACATCTACTTCAATGATTATGTACATATTAAGTAAAAAAGTGCACAGCTTGTCACACTGTATAATTATGCAGTTGTCTTTTCAAAGTATGATAGGACATTTTTTACTTCACGTTGTCTCATTATATTTGATTTAGCAGAAATAGATACTTGACAATTTCTAGGTGAATTTTGAGAATATTGAAAAATGTTCATATACACTTTGTTCACTAACCCAGCTTGTGTCTTACCCTGATCATTAATGTAACTAGAAATTCTAGAATATTGTCTATTTTCCTACACCATGTACACGTGTAGAAGTTGCTGGTTACATGTGGAAGGGTAAGTTTATTAAGTACATGTACTGTTAGACAGCGATACGGACATGCACATGTGCGTAACATAATTTGAAAAGCAAAAGTATAAATATAGTGAAAATGCACCATGTTTATATTCAAAACTTCTACAGGAGGGGAAACCCCTCCCCGGGGGAAACCCCTCCCCATCCTTCCCCAGTCAGATACCACAAATAAGAACTCTGTTGTGTCATTATAATCTTTAACTTTACGATAGGATATGTAGCTAAGTCGATTCATTAATCCCCTACAGATATACCTCAAGACTTATGTGCGTAGCATCAATTCCAGCCTGGCTACGTTTCAGACCAGTTTTGACCAAATTGAATGTGTATCTGCTACCATATATAAATGAAAAATTGTTAAGACCAAAGAATACTCTTTTCATGTGATCTTTTTTAAGACTACAGGTCAAACCTGAATAAACATTCAAACATTAAGAATATTGTACTCTATTTAATGGTTAATTGGAATACCAATTAAAATGAAATATGATACAACAAATAATGTACATTATTGCGAATATCTCTATACACGTATATTCTTTGCAGCATTTATATCACATGTTTTTAAGATCTTTTACAGTAGGAATGGTCGGCTACCCTCTACCACCCTTGTAACCTGAAGGTTGTAGTGATTTATTTGTTGTAGTGTTTTACCCACAAAAGGCTTTAAGGTATAACAGTTACAGCCATCTTCACAGATGAGTGGCTTCATTTGTTGATACTTAAGTCAAATATCAGCAGGTTAGTAGTAGTAAATATACAGCATGAACAGTTACATATCTGTATAATCTATATATATTATATACCAGTATATCTGTACAGCTATATAGTATTACAGATACAACATTACTTGTATCAGTGTGTTAATTAAACTAGCTCAGTAACTCAATTCAACTATGACAAATTGTTGGAAGTACTTGTGAAAATTATCAATATTACATGTACATTTTTGTACTGTACTATTTCTCTCAATGAAAATTATTGGTATTAAACATTTCCTATACCTGTGACTTAAAATCTATACACTAGGAAGTTATTGTTATATGCTCCTATATTGAGGTGAGCTGGTTTTACTGTTACAGGTGAGTAGTCTTATTGTTGAATTATAAACATTTTCTGCATTCTGCAATACAGGAAACTTGAATATAAAGAGCTATGCTTTTGTGGAAATACATTTGGAAAATGCTTTTGTAGGAAATACTTTTGTAAAATGCGTGGCTTATAAATGTTACTTTTAAACAAAATGTGCTTGTAATACACATGTATGTATTTCAATTTGTCATCCGAACCATGATACCATAGCAAATGTACTTGTTGTAAGTTACAACAGTTTTTCTGCATACTGCTTGGATATAAATAAAGACTGAGACTAGCCTTGTGGAAGGAATGCATGAGTTATAAATGTTCATGTACAGATTAATAAATTTTTAATTAAGAAGTAATGAATGTGTACCTGTGTTTTATTGTAGAATAAAGCACAGTCACAAGTTAGTATGCGTAGTAATTAAATCATGATTGCGTAGCACAAGTATTTTAATGTATGCATCTGAACAAGTGACTGTGCTTTATTATAGACAAAACACAGGTACATATTTATTATTTCGATTCTAACATAGCCAATTTTCCGCATTTGACAATGCAGTTTGATGTTATTCAGTCATAGCTGTGTTTTATCAGTAATTTTAGCACAGCTTGGTTTCCTCTGCATGTATAAAGCTGAAACTACTGATTGTGTTAGAATGTTGTATTTATCACACAAGCTGTACCCTGATATATGGTATAACGTATTGCTACTATCTATCATCATCCCCATGAGGCTATGTATTCAAGCGAATCTATCCACTTTAATGAAACCAAGTGTGTATACATGTACTTGGCTATCTATAAAACCTTAAGATGGGTCACTTACTGTACAAAGGGATGTTGACCTTAGAGACCTTATAGAGAGTTATATTATCATTCAATTGATAATAACACCTCAGAGTTTACTTGGGGTAAATATAAAATTAAGTGGGTAAAATTTGTTTTTTTGTGAAAAGTAAGTGGAAGTGAATCAATACATTACATGACAAGCAACTACTGTCACGGTATCATGTGTCATTGAAGTGGACGAATTCAGTAAACATTTGTATAATTTATTCATTACATTTGTGTAAACTTAGCAATTTTATTTATTGTAACTGCTTCAATCAGTGTACCATATTCTATGTACATGAGTCTTATTTTATATACATTTTCCTGTATGTCAGGGAATTCACTACACCAAGACATAGTCGCCATTAGTCTGTTTTATTAAATGTTAATACTTTTTTGATGATCAAAGGCTTGAGCAAACGTCAATTGATTACAACTCATTTATGTTACTATTATAATATTACGACTTGCACTTGTTTAAAAGTGGCACATTACTGTAACATCAGTATTTTTCGTGTGGGTTGAATTTTTGTTCATTTGGTGGTTTAGCTTGACCACGAAATCTAATTCCAATATATATCAAATCGACATCCAAATTACAGAACAAGCCAGGTTTTCCCTTTCTGTTTTGTAATCCATGAATTGTACAACCTTGCAAAAATTGTATTTTTACCAAATTAAATGACCATGAAAATAAGCTTTATTTAATAAATCCTTAAGGAGAGAAATATTTAACAGTCTGTTTACAAACCAAAGACGAAATAAAAATGGTACCAGAAATTCCCTTGCTAGACGGTCAGCATAAAAGGGAAACTGGCTTCTCTTCTCTCATACCCTCGTGGCGATGGATAACATCAGGAATGAGGTGTCGAGAGTGATTAATATAAGTTGGAAAAACTTGTTTCACAATCGACCTTAAATAAATTAGTATAAACTACAAACAAAATACATGTCCAGTCAGCCTGAAATATAGGGACTAGCGGAATGATTATATAGGAAATTTTATTCTCTTGGCCTTAATGATTTTCAAACATGATGCAAGCAGGTTGGCTATAATATGACAGAACTAATTCTGTAACAGAAGTTTTCCATTACAAGTGTTTCCCTAGAACTTTAAATCATTGTGAAGCAGATTTACTGATGCTGCTCAGGTAATTCATAATCAATAATTTGTAGCTACACATCTTTCTATGAAATGAGGGAAATATTAAAGCAATAAAATAAGTAAAACTTTGTTGTAAATGTCAGACATTTCATCAGAAAATTGTTGTAAAGAAATTGTTTTGTCAATTAAATCAATATTCAGGGATGTAGGTAGTGTTAAGTACAAATGTACCTACACATGTGATAATATCATTGTGGACTAGAAATGCATCCTGAGGGCACTGATGCCCCTACTTGCCATTTGACCTTGTCAAGGGCCATAACTCTGCTAATCCTGGATAAATCTGACTGACAATATCTTGGTACAAACTTTATACAAGCACATTTGGTATGGTTCAAATTTAGTTCATGGTATTAAGTCCTGCTAACGTATAATTGAGATGTCAATGACAATATTGTATTGTTTTACAGCCACAGAAACTGAGTATCACTGGAAGGTTGAATGTTATAGTGATAAATGATAAGAGTCATCGCATTCAAATTGAGCTTGTGTAGTCATATTGATTATCTATAACCACGTAAAGTGTTGGGAAGATACACAAATAGTGTCACATCCATGACTGTTACTGGCTGATTTGTTTTGTTGCTAGGGCAAATGGTATGCCATGGTAACCATACAAAAAATAAATATCTCAGATTGTACCATATGTCCCCAAGTATTGTACACAGCTGTGTATTAGACGCAGGAAAAAATTTGGGCAAAAAATGGTGAAAAAAGAACGACAAAAGAATATGGTCATTGTAGTTTTGAACACAGCTGTATATTAGACCCAGGAAAAAAATTTGCAAAAAAGTTGTGAAAATATGACAAAAGAATACGGCCGTTGTAATTTGCTCGTCAAAGACTTGGTAAATGTCTAAAGCTGTGTAAAGGACACATCCAATTGTAAAGGACATATCCAATCGTAAAGGACACATCCAATCTTTGGTTTATGATTCAGTATGAATAAAAGTGTGAGCAATAATTGGGAGAATACGGTACAATTTGTACTTGTAGTCTTAGATGTATAAAACCACTTATACCCTGCAATTCTTGAGAAGAATCAAGTGACATGTGTTTGTTGTTTTATTGAGTCGTTAAAGTTGGAAACATCTGAGATTACAGACTTTTGACTATGGATGTGTTTCCCTGGTAACTTTAGGGGTTAATTAGAGAATTTGGAGCATCAATCGCAGTGAATGAATTAGTGATCCACTCAGAGGAATAAGTAAATAGCAGGAATAATAGTAGGAAACATATTTGTAGAAACATGAACCAGGCTCTGAATGAACTCTTCAATTTGTTGGACTGTCCAGTATGTTGTGATAATTGACATTTGGGCAGTTTTCAATCAATTACCTTGAAATACATTTTAACAATAAATTATAAGCACACAGTCCAATGGATAAGCTTGAAAGCCTTCACGTAACAACTTCGACATACAATAAGATGGAGCCAAAGTATAACTATGTATCTTTTAGAATCAAAGATTATAGTGCGCCCATGATAATGAGAAATGCAGGAACATTTGGTATATATTCCACAAAAGTTGATTAATCAGATGTGAACGATGTATCACTGATGTTTTTAGTACAAAACTGACCATATCTGTTTTCTTTAGTAGTTTGTAAAACCAATTCTGCAACAGTTGACCAAACTGATTAATGTTTGTAAGCATCACATTATCATAGGCGAACTATGATATAAAGTATAGATGTCACTGGACTGTACAATCAAGCTTAGTACTGTGTACACAATATCAAATGGTCAATTAATTGTTAATCAAGCATTTTTGCAGGAATACTGAGATTAGACTATTATGTTCTTCGGTGGCATTAATTGTTAATTAATTAAGCATTTTTGCAGGAATACTGAGTCAAACAGGTTATTATGTTCTTTTCGATGGCATTGGCTCACTGTGGGGGGGTTGCTGGTGGAAGAGCAAGTCAATATTCACTACTGGATGACAATTAATTTTAAGAAAACTGTTTAGGTCAACATTACGTCTGAAAAATTGTTAAAAAATGTGTTTCAGCTAGTTTATTCATATAGAAATGTAGAAACATAGGCATAACAATTTTACAATATCAATTTATCTGTCACAGTGACACCGGGTATATGGCATGGTGCTTAACACTGTACATGTACATGTATAATAAATGTACAAACAAACAGGTTTACAGTGACTGACCTTTATATGCAGTTCTTAGTTCTCAAGTCAAACAAACAGCATACTGGTATTGATCATAGAATAATTATTGTTAAAGTGTAAAGAAACTGCACTGTTTATATTGCGTAAGATTAAGTGTATTGTATTGTAATAAATACAAAGTAATACATGTAGTAAACTTCCTGTATGTTTAAACAGGTATGGTAATTCCTATAGTTAATGTTAATTTAAACATTTTCATTGCAGTATTTTGTGAACTTGAAGTTGAAATATACATTTTTACATAAAAATTTAATGTTTTACAAGTCATATTATATGCACGGACACATGAGTGTGAACTTTAAGTAAGAAAATTGTCGTAAAATATTTTATGTACTAGTCAGTGTTTATGTGATGAATGTTGTAATAGTTTATGGGGGAAATTGTAGTTAGTGTATTTAATGTCAAAATGACAAAATGGGATTGATTGTATTCACTATTCAAGCTAAGTACTTGCTGAACTACTAACAGAAGTTGGACTGCAATCTTGAGTTAATAAGTATCTCATAGCGTTTAAACAAAATCACTGTATGACTAATTGAAAGACTATACTATTCAACTTGTATGACCTATGGCGAGCAAAAGCACCTGTAACTTCCGGTCTCTGTATGACTTATTGGGAGCCTATACAATTCAATGTGTATGACTTATTGCAATAATGGGAAGTTGACTTGTTTATAAACTGTGTATCTGTGTATTCAAATGTTCAAATGCTTTTGAACGTTGCATTGCTAGGTAATGGCACTGTACAATATGCTGGTACCCCATTATAGATGCAAACTTTTGTTAGCTGTCAACAATGTGTACCTGTTTTTCAGAGAACAGAGAATATAGAGAAGGATGGGTTTATCACCAGAGAAGATACTGGAAGGGATAAAGTTTGTATCACGCCTGGATACATTCCCTATATTCTGTGCTTATATGCTGATGATACTGTTAGCTTCGCAGTGGAAGAAGTTGGCTTCTCCTCTCAGTCTTAGACCTGTAAGCTCAATTATAATACTACATGATTGTATTGTCCAAACAAATAATCTAAACATTTCACATGCTTCTTCTGTGGAATATATCAATTTTCCTCAATAGCCTAGTGGTTGAGCGTTCGCTTCGAGTGCGGGGGTCTCGGCTTCGATCCCTGGCCGCGCCATACCAAAGACGAAATAGAAATGGTACCAGAAATTCCCTTTGCTAGACGCTCGGCATAAAAGGGAAACTGGCTTCTCTTCTCTCATACCCTCGTGGCGATGGATTACATCAGGAATGAGGTGTCGAGAGTGATTAATATAAGTTGGAAAAACTTGTTTCACAATCGACCTTAAATAAATTAGTATAAACTATATCAATTTTCAACATTTTGCCGTTGATTTACATTTGTGTACACCTTGTACATATTTGTATGAAAACAAAGGCCAAAGTTTAATCACAGACAAGAAATCAAGCATTAAATTATTCTAATAGAAGATGTGAGAATCAGGTTAATTTGTTTGGACGCTATTTCAATCATGTAAAATCATTATATTTTGTGAAGGATTTCTTTTCATTAATTTTGTAGATCATCATGTTAACATGTGCAGTACGAGATAAGTCAGTTTGGTAGGCCTTAATGCATTTGCAAATACATTTACATGTATCTCGGAAAACATTTAAACATGGCTCTGTCTTGGTATGATCGATAGTGATACATTACCGTAATGAGTATTACATGCTCAGATGTTGTCTAAATTTATCTCAAAACATTACGGATCAATACCATGTCATACATTTGTTAATAAAACTGGATTTTAATTAAAACAATATGAAACATGAGGTTTAATTGTATTGTACCTGTAAGCCAATCACGGGGACAGGTACAAGATGAACATTCTGTTGTCACATGATGTCTGTATATGTGTGCTCATGTATATAACAGATATTTTGTATTGGAGAGATCATGTTTGTATACAAATGCATTCATACCACCAACTAGCTATTGGTGAATGGTAGGTTTTATTGTTCATTCATCCAATAGATTGCCGGTGGGAATTTTGCATATGAATATGGTGATCTCTCCTATAGCATGTTGAAATAGGGGAGATCATGTTTGTTTATAGGGATATTCATATGCAAATGTGCCCACCAGCTAACCAGTTTTTTTAGTTCATCCCCGGTGGGCATTTTGCATATGATTAGGTGATCAGCTATTCCAGAATATATTCTGAGAATTACTATGAACAGAACATGTGTTTTACTTTTATCTATAGGCATATTGGTTATCACACTATTGTCTAAAGCTTGTCTTTTACTCAGTTTTTGCTGAACTATATAGTACAGGTGTAATTAACCTGTAGTTTATGCTTGTAGCCTAATTAATAATATTGTACATTGGGTTACAGGTTTTAGTGGTGTACAACCTTTCAGCAAGTGTGATCAGTTTATATACAATGTGTGGATTCTTCTATGGAATGTACCAATCAGAATCATCGTTCTCAGCCAAGCCCATGGAGTCACTGAGACCAACATTTAAAGTGTACGCTCTGGTTAAAATTTTTGAACTGTTGGACACGGTGTTCATGATTTTACGACATCGTCAACGTCAGATATCATTCTTACATGTTTATCATCACAGTAGTATGTTAATTTTAAGCGATATTGCATACAACCATTTTCCATTACCAGCCTTGACCCTATATTTGGGCCTGAACTCGGCGGTACATGTTATTCTATACTTATACTACGGTCTAAGTGCCTTATACCCAAATCAACCGCCACAGTGGAAGAAATTTTTAACACAATTCCAGATTATACAGTTTTTGATAGATTTAATACATGCATCTATTGGTTATATATTTTATACATATTGTGTATATGGAATCTTCTATGGTGTTACAATGCTCAGTTTGTTCTCCAACTTTTATTATAATGCCTACATCAGAAAACCTGTATCGAGGTCAAACAGAGGTGAAACCAATGGCAGCCTTACTCAGAACGGCTCACTCAAGGGTGCCTCGAAGAAAAATCAGTAATTAACCAATTAGTGATTAGTGAAAAGTATCTTAGAACTCATATACGTAAATTATACATTTCACAAATAATTGTGGTATGGAATATACTTAAACTAAAGTGATTACCCCGGAAAACATTCCTGTACTGATGCAATCAGGAATTTGCAATATTTCGGTTTTCTGTTATTTTAATACTTGAGGTACAAATAATATTCACCATAATTCATTGCTATTAATGCTATTGTCATTTAAATAAGCAATGTTTGTACGGCTGGATTAATGTGGAAGAACGACCAGAGTAATGCACCAATCAATATTTTGCCCGCCGGGGGGGGGGGGGGGGTACTCAAGAGTCAATAAGGGACGTCTCATTCCCCCTGTATATTAATTTATTAATATATATACCCAAATGTATACTGTATGTTACAAGAGAGTCCAGCATGTTTCCTGAATGTTCAATGAATCAAATGTTATTTATTGATTTATACATTGTATTTACAAATGAAGAGATTTCAAAAATCAAAAAACCTTTTTATTACCAAGATATTGAAGTATACAGCCTTGTATTTGCCAAATTATATTGTTTTTATTGTGCTTGATTTTGTATTTACAAATTCATTTTATTATGTGAGATTTCATAAAATAAATGTACACATTGAATTACCATGTTTCTGACTGGTTAATGATGTATAAATATTTTGCCCCAGGGTTAATGTCGGGCAGACCCAGGGTAATTAGATTTTTCTTTTTTGGGTCTAACATTTTGTCTAAATCCCCACAGTGGGAGATTCTTTGTGTATCAAATGGCCTGCCTTCTCATTTAACCAGGTCAAGGGCCATTACTCTGCTAGTACAGCATGAAACTGAATCAAAATACTATACCTAGGTTTGCAAATACGCAACGTGACTATCGGTAATATGCCTATGGAGTTTGATGAGCTGTAGCTCTATTATTTTTCAAGTTATGTGCGACAAACATTTCGGGTCAGACTAAATTTAGTCACATAAGAGAAAATTTTCAACTAGCATGTCAAAGTTTTTAGCCATCTAAAGAATGTTGCAGACATCTTGGGCGCGTGCGTAACGCTGTTCCGCACATACCGGACAGTGGAACAAACGAACAAACCGGAACACTGTTCGGAACATGTTCTTTCTGTGCCCGCCACAGAGGTGATGCAGCCAGAACAGTCACGTGATTACAGCAACAACAATGGCCGCTTGTGTCATAAAATAATACATTTATTTTCCAATTATGGGCCATTGAGGGCAAACAGTCACATTTAGATATATCCACAAGTCATGCATATTTCTTCCTTCAATATTACGGCTGCAACTACAATTTTGGTCATTTTAAACATTTTACTTTCTGTTCCGTTTTGTTCGTAAGATGATTGGAGTAGAACATTCGGCACACTGTGCAGGACAGTTCCGTATTGTTCGTAAGTTGTTCGGAGTAGAACATCCCGCACAGTGTGCGGAACAGACGTTAGGAACATACCCCTGGAAACAGACAAGGGCAAATTTTGACGTTTGATGGGTGCATAACAATTACTGAAGCCAGTATCACAGAAGCACATAACCTGCCATACCAATTTGAACCCCACATTAATTTTACTGAGTAAAATTTCAGCAGTCTACCTAACCAAATCAGATGGGCCGGAAAGCCATGTGAAAATACCTCCTTTTAAATATATTCTGGTGTAATGACAGTGTACTTATTGCTCATTTTTGTTGAGCAAGAAATACTTATACATGTACACATTTCTAGATTAAATTCCTTATCTATGAGAACAGGTATCTTAGCAATATGCAATCAAAAAGTCATAAAACTGTTTATGACCCATGTCTAGTGGCTCATAATACTGTTTGGATGTCAATAAATTATAAATTGCCCACAATAACCCAAAGCATAGTATTTTGGTACATGTATATCAAATCTACAACCAAATGAAGCAGACGTCCTGGTGCAGTGTACAGTAAAACCTGTGTTGTTAGGGGTCACCTGAATTAATAAAGGTGCCAGATTTTTTCAATGGATGTAGCAATTGACCAAATTTAGATCAGAACACTACACACACCTTTATTAAGTGACCACACTTTTTAAGTAGCATCATTTGACAGGTTAGACCAAACATTTTTGATTTGCATAATACTGGCAAGAAAATCTTGATTTTTTTCAAGTATATGTAGTTTTTGTTGCAATGGGCTGTCAGCATTTTTAGCTATAAGGTAACAAACCACCAAATAAATGTGTACTTTAACTCAATGTAAAATGACAAATTGCTGACCCCAAAAAGTCAAACTTTTGTCCATAGGGACCTCTCAAAATCCATCAATCAATAGAAATAGCATACAGCCTCAAGAAAATGAAAAAAATCAGGCGGTTGCGTATCATATAAGAAAAATTTGGTTTGTCACGTGGTGAACATATTTTCTCACACGCGCAGACTAATTCGAAGTCTGTTAGCCACAACCCTTCTTTCACTTTCATATTTTAGCCAGAATATAAAAATTTTCTAAATAAAACAATTTCACTACATCACATACATGTGTACAAAGCATTTAAACCCAAAAACATGATTCTAATGCTGATTTGTCAAGACACACCACCATTTTCAGCCAAATCAAAGTTTTCTACAGGACTACTTGTGTGTATCTGATTTTGGTCCGCGTAGGCATTTGGTGGTTTGTTACCTATAAGACTGGACAGCAATCCCTGACAGACCTACATGTATCTACATTCCACAAGCCAGTCTGTTAGCTTGCCAGCTACCAAATTACATTGCCTGTGTGAGATTCAAACTTACAGTAGTGATGGCAAGTGATAAAAAGTAGACGACCATAACTACTATGTTTATACTACAGTACTACCTCTCCAGAGCGGTCCTGTATGTAGAGCAATGTTTATACTACAGTACTACCTCTCCAGAGCAGTCCTGTATGTAGAGCAATGTTTATACTACAGTACTACCTCTCCAGAGCGGTACTGTATGTAGAGCAATGTTTATACTACAGTACTACCTCTCCAGAGCGGTACTGTATGTAGAGCAATGTTTATACTACAGTACTACCTCTCCAGAGCGGTACTGTATGTAGAGCAATGTTTATACTACAGTACTACCTCTCCAGAGCAGTCCTGTATGTAGAGCAATGTTTATACTACAGTACTACCTCTCCAGAGCAGTCCTGTATGTAGAGCAATGTTTATACTACAGTACTACCTCTCCAGAGCAGTCCTGTATGTAGAGCAATGTTTATACTACAGTACTACCTCTCCAGAGCAGTCCTGTATGTAGAGCAATGTTTATACTACAGTACTACCTCTCCAGAGCGGTACTGTATGTAGAGCAATGTTTATACTACAGTACTACCTCTCCAGAGCAGTCCTGTATGTAGAGCAATGTTTATACTACAGTACTACCTCTCCAGAGCGGTCCTGTATGTAGAGCAATGTTTATACTACAGTACTACCTCTCCAGAGCGGTCCTGTATGTAGAGCAATGTTTATACTACAGTACTACCTCTCCAGAGCGGTCCTGTATGTAGAGCAATGTTTATACTACAGTACTACCTCTCCAGAGCGGTCCTGTATGTAGAGCAATGTTTATACTACAGTACTACCTCTCCAGAGCGGTCCTGTATGTAGAGCAATGTTTATACTACAGTACTACCTCTCCAGAGCAGTCCTGTATGTAGAGCAATGTTTATACTACAGTACTACCTCTCCAGAGCGGTCCTGTATGTAGAGCAATGTTTATACTACAGTACTACCTCTCCAGAGCAGTCCTGTATGTAGAGCAATGTTTATACTACAGTACTACCTCTCCAGAGCGGTCCTGTATGTAGAGCAATGTTTATACTACAGTACTACCTCTCCAGAGCAGTCCTGTATGTAGAGCAATGTTTATACTACAGTACTACCTCTCCAGAGCGGTCCTGTATATAGAGCAATGTTTATACTACAGTACTACCTCTCCAGAGCAGTCCTGTATGTAGAGCAATGTTTATACTACAGTACTACCTCTCCAGAGTGGTCCTGTATGTAGAGCAACAACCCCTTACAACAGCACCTCCAAAATTTCCCTAAGCTGATATTTACCATAAATTTACCCTCTGTACAGCAACAACCTCTGTGCAATGGCCAATATTTGCAGCTCCCACAGGGTGTTGCTCTGCAGAGGTTGTACCGTATTTGTGTTTGATGCCATTTCTCAGTTTTTCTGTTTTATAAAGCTGTAGATTAATTCAACCAGTTTTTCTGGACTGCATTCTTTCCAGTACTTACTAACCCTTACACAAGTAACCAGCTTATTTCTCCAAATGTAGAGGAAAATCAGCATCCTGATTGATGTAAAATTTTCATGAGTGTACGTCTGCCAGCGCCTGGGAATCAAACCCACCTCGCTGGTTTACAAGTTCAGCACACTAACCATGGCTTCAGGATTGCAAACAGGAAGCAAGGGTTCAGTAAGTTCATACAAATAGATGCCATTATCGGTAGATACTAGACATGTTATTGTCATGATTGAACATGTATTGAACAACAGGAAGTCATAAAAAATAGAATCAACTGTTACAGGCGGTACTGGTACCGTTATTTATTGCACAACAAATCATTTTTTACAAAATGCTCAAATATGTCACTCAACAAGTAAGGAAAGGAATGAAATAAGTTTCAATATGCAAAAATAAGTATAGTAATTTATTGCTAGCAGCTAAAATTTGATAAGGCCAAAACAAAATAATGTATTGGTTCTTGTAACCCTACCTATCCTATTTGTTAACCTACCTATCTTATTTGTTAACCTACCTATCCTATTTGTTAACCTACCTATCCTATTTGTTAACTTACCTATCCTATTTGTTTGCACCTACCCTAAATGATTCTATTGCATTTTGCAGCGAGTCACTGCAGACTGTTGATTTTCCAGTACATAAACCAATGAAATCATTAATTATTTTCAAAAACTAACATTTTTTTCTACCTACCAACACTTTAGCATGGTACCAGAACCCAAATATAGAATTGTTTTGGCCTAATACAAATAAGGACATTTACATACATGTATGTGGTTTATTGAACCGTTTGTCATTGATTGATTGTGGTATAAAGTAATTTTAATTAGATTAATTGTTTAAAGTGTTTTAACTAATGACAAATTAAGTAAATATATAACAACTTCAAGAGCTGTCAGACCCTGTCGACAGCTTGACTATTGACAGGGCCTGTCATATGTGATTCTGTCATTGTCGATATATTTAACTTTCAAAACTCTGTAAAATAATATTCTTTACTAGTATGAGATAAAAGGGTCTCAATACTTGTACGTCATTTGATGACAGTATAGCCTGAATAATTTGCAAGCAAACATTTAGATCAACCAGAATTTCTAAGTTAATCAAGGGCAATAAATTACTATTATTAAATTGCAGCAAGAGTTACCTAACTTAGTTACCGTATTGCTGTAGCATTGATGATGCCTTATATGAAGTCCTTAATAGTATAGCACCAAGAATTTGACCTGATCTTGAACTTTATGCGTTAGTGAATGAAAAGAACAACTCTCATTACTGCTCTAACAGAACAGATAACACAATGTATTTGCATTTAGGAGTATTCATATGCAAATGTGCCCACCAGCTAGCTTACAGTGAATGGCAGGTTTTTATCGTTCATTCATCTCATAGACTACCTAACCGGTGAGCACTTGGTAATCCCTATAAATATGCTAATAAATGATCATAATGACCAATGAACTGTTTAATGCAAACTGAACACAGCCCATGAATAAGTGGTAGCTAACCCATAGCCAACTGAGCCAAAATGTCTACTAGTATTATATTTATTATTGAAGTCCAATTATAATAAATGAAGAATTATCATTGACACAGTGTATAAACGAGTCAACTTCCGATTATCGCAATAATGAGTACACGTTGAAATGTATAGGATTGCAATAATGAGAACAGTGATGGAAAATCACCGGATGTTTCAATCACAATAATGAGTACACGTTGAATTGTATAGTATCACAATAATGAGCGGTGATTGAAGTACAGTTATAACTGTAGTACAATAATAAATGCATTGAGTTATTTTTTATTCTGTCAAATTAAACCAAATGCAATCATTTCATACACATGAGCACTACACATGTACTTGTATATCAAAGCACCCAGTAAACAGATTAGTGATCAAGTTACCTTAACAATGCTACTCACAGGAAAAATCACTAGTTCTAACTCTAGATATCACTAGAAAACATATAATATTGTTAACTAGATTACACATGTAGATTCATTTGTCTTGGAAATTGTTTTAAAAATGCCAAGCATAGCCTTTATTTGCCAGTCAGTTTTCTGCTGTAATATGGCAGGCATTTGAGTGCCTTCACCCGTATTTGAACCTGGTCGCCAGATTAGACAGCAAGCGTGCTAACCACTGAGCTACGGAGACACATGTTATATTCTATCATTACAGTAAACACATCACCAAATCCAAAGCTTATAAAGCAATCTAATTTTTTGTATCTTAATTATTACTAATTAAAATTGTAGTATCAATTCAGTTACCTCTCAAGCACAGACAATGAAATAATGAACATGTTGCAACCAGTAAATCAAATAACTAATGTCAAAATGACACATGCAACAATTCGCTGGCTTAGATTGAGAAGGTCCTAAGTACAAAATCAAAATTTTGAGTGTCTGAAAACTACTCTTTACTTATGGAAAAACAAGCAGAAGGTGCCGAGTGAATGACGATGGATTCCCGAACACCCCGAACTGTTGCCGATGGGTTTCCGATTACCCCGAAGCACTCCCGAACAAGACCTTCGGCGTCCAAATTTTAAAACTTTTAACATTTGGATGCCAAAGATTTTTTGGTCCAGAAGCGTACAGGAACGACACGGAAGGGTTCCAGAACGTCGCGAAGACATGCCGAACCATCCCGATTAGGAAAATTTAGCCTTCGGGGTCCTAGTGGACGGCAGGTATTATCAGGTTGCAGGTTGTAAGAAGCACTTACAACCTTCTCATTGTAAGCCAGCGAATTATGGAATACAATTTCTGTGAACATAAACATAGTATATTATTACAACCTAACACAGCAGAGATCACATTGGCAAACATTCAACATGTATGTTAACACACTTCATGCTCTTTATCCCAGATCTCACTCAATAAGACCCAACCTTTCAGGAGGATCTCACATTGTGCAACACCTTGAAGCCAGATAGTGAAAGGTCTTAAATTTCCCCACCATCCCAGATCTGCTGTACCACTTTCACCATCACATATCTGCATCAATACCTTCAGTGGTACTGCAACACTGTACTTGAGCATCAGAAATTGAAATAAAATCCTAGAAAATATCAATAAAACGTGTTCAGTCAATATGCTGGTGTTCCTGCCACAATACCCACAATGTACGTACTCTGTTAATCCATTGTTGTCCCTTGTTAGATTTTATAAACATATAGGAACTACAGAATATAACAAATATCCAAGATATAAGTAATAAATAATCGGGTTCATTTGTTGGTACGCTAGGTACAGGTCCGAGATAATCTAGCTCTGTCACATTTACTGTTGTATTTGGTTCCAAACCTGAAAAGATATGTGATAAAACAAATACAATAAACCCATTTTAACTGTTGCCTGAATAAATCAGATATATATCTTATGGTAAGTACATGTAGTCATTGAATATATTAAATGGATCTTTGTACATTTCCGTTTCAACAATATTAACAGTCGCCTGAATTAATCAGCTACAAATGTATATGTCTTACGGTTTTACAGTAAGAAGTCGTTGAATATAAATGGATCTTTGTACATTTCCGTTTCAATAATATTAACAGTCACTTGAATTAATCAGCTATATGTCTTACGGTTTTACAGTAAGAAGTCATTGAATATAAATGGATCTTTGTACATTTCCGTTTCAACAATATTAACAGTCGCCTGAATTAATCAGCTATATGTCTTACAGTTTTACAGTAAGTAGTCATTGAATATAAATGGATCTTTGTACATTTCCGTCAGATCTATCTGTATGCATTCCTTTCAAATATTGTTTAAATCCCAGTCGTAAACAGTATTTCAGTCATATGGAGACTACCAAGTTACATAATCCTGACACCGGCATACCAGCAGTTACCTGGAACTAACTATGCTGAGCCTCAAACAAGGAGATATATCAGTACCATTTGAAAAATGTTGGTAGGTTGCAGTCTGAAATTGAAACAGCGACCTCGTTGCCCCAAATGGACATATTATAATTTATCACCACTTCAAAAATAATGCTTACCCGTTGAGTTAGTTACAAATGTAACAAAATTTTCAAAAGTTCTATCTGTCTGATTAAACTTGACAGCAGCTCTAGATTGATGAAACACTAGAATGTTGGGAACTGATACGGTGCCAAATCTTGCCAGTAAGCTGCAATGGTAAAACATCAAAATACAAGTACATGTAAGGAAAATTTATAGAAATATTAAAGCTTTTCAAAACATTTTATAACATTTATTTTTAAATTTAGGGATCTAGCAAAAATAAAATCTCAACCATGTAAACAATGTTACATGCAGATGTAACTGACATACATGCAGATGTAACTGACATACACGCAGATGTAACTGACATACACGCAGATGTAACTGACATACACGCAGATGTAACTGACATACACGCAGATGTAACTGACATACACGCAGATGTAACTGACATACACGCAGATGTAACTGACATACACGCAGATGTAACTGACATACACGCAGATGTAACTGACATACACGCAGATGTAACTGACATACATGCAGATGTAACTGACACACATGCAGATGTAACTGACACACATGCAGATGTAACTGACATACATGGAGATGTAACTGACATACACGCAGATGTAACTGACACACATGCAGATGTAACTGACATACACGGAGATGTAACTGACATACATGGAGATGTAACTGACACATGTATCAAAACCAAGATCGATGCAGGTTTCAGGCACTTCTTTGCATAAAGATCATTAAGTTCTAATTAAACAAGTAACATTATCATACAATGCACTATTGATGTAGTGACAAAAATGAAAAACACCTATACCTCTAGTAGTTTAATTAAGGAAATTAATTTATTTTCACCAGAATATACCATGATTAATCAATTGGATACTGAAAGAGCGTTTAACACAAACATTTAAATAATTAGAAAAGGTGTGGAGAGCTAACCATTTAATTAGAAAAGGCCTGGAGATTTATCAAGCAAAATTAATGTAAAATTCCTAATAGTTTGTTGCAAATTAACATCAGAATAAATAATCAGAACTATTACCTTCAGGTAAAAAAAAACAACTAAAAACGTGGTTCTGGTAACATGGTAAAAAAAATGGGTAGGTAGGTATAGTCCGTTAGCGACTAGGCTGGACCCCCATAAACCTTAAATATCTTTGAGAGTACTTATGCAATTTGGTTGCAATTTGGTATCGTACACTGAATTACCTTTACCAAATCTGTGTTTAAATTTCAGAATTTTTTACGAACTCATTAATTTTTCCCCAATGTGTCTAATGTATTGAATTTTGTATTTTAATTAACAAATGGACAGGGAGTAAAATAAGCCATTACGATCAGGTAGTTAGACTAATGCTATTGTATTTGTAATAACTGTAACGGGACATATATGGATCACTTTGACCTACATTTGACTGGTCATCAATGTGTATATAGTTGAGGCCCACCATTTGTATAAACAGAATGTTGAGTCTTGAGGTGAGCTTAAACATCAAACACATACACTTCGATGTATGGGCCTCATTTTATATTTGCAATCGTCACTGGTGTGTTACCTAATGTACAGTTATATTGGACCAATTTGCTTACCTTTGCTGTTCCAGTCACTTCAATCACCTATACGTATTTAGCCTGTTTTAGACTTACAATTTTACATTACAAGTAAATGCAAAGTACACTATTCTGTGGACCACAAATTCTGTTTTAATTTATGAGAGTTGGTAAGGTTGATTTATGAAGATATACCAATTTATATTCTAATTGGCATTGTACTTTTTAAGATATTTAAGGTTTATGGGGGTCCAGCCTAGTCGCTTACGGACTATAGCAAAAAATTATATTTCTTAAAATTATTTTATTGTTTATATGCACTGGAAAATCAATGACCCAGGGTGTCTTCCAGCAAAATGCCAATAAAATGTTTCGGTCAGGGGCGGTGGGTGGGGGCAAAATATAGGGTAAGAAGGGTTACCAGAATCACAATACATGTATCATTTTTGTGCCGAACTTACTTGCTAAACTGTGCAGTATCAACAGCCACAAAGTCTAACTGTGGAAATGCTCTAGCTAAAGCATTATAATGGGGCGCTATTTTTGCACAGAAATGACACCATGGTGCATAAAACATCACAAGCAAACAGTCAGTCACATTGTCTGTGTCATTTTTATCAAAGTTCAACAATTGAAGAAGTTTTGCTGTGGTGATCAATTTAACTGTCGCATTTACATTATCAGTAATATTCCTGCCTGTGCATTCAAACTTCACTTTTTTACCACTTTCTGTAGTGTTAGTTTCTGCTTCAGTAGTGTTGCTTACTTCAGCAATTGTTTCATTAGCTGTTTCAACATCTACAGTAGTACTTTCATTTGCAACAGACACATTCGACTCAGCAGTACTAGTATTTACTTTCTCAGTCAACTTTGGGTAAATACCATCTTTAAATTCTTCTATAATTGGATCTAATATGAACTTTATCCATTGATAAACTGATGAATTATTTCCTTCAGTTGTATCATTTATAGCCGTTAGAATCTTTGATTCATCATTGACATTCTCATCACTTTTCTTTAATTCTTGATCTTGAGCTTCGTTAACATTTTCAGAAGGTTCAGTAGTTGTTTTTATGTCATTTTCAGGATTGATATGTTGTTCAGAATCAAGTTTAGGGTCAGAATCTTCAGCAGGTTTTGGATCTGATACACTAGTATCATCATCTGGACCACAACCACCATCTTTATGGCATTCCTCTTTGTTATTTACATGTTTTGAGTCAAATGTTGTATCAAAAGGAGGGTTAGCAAGCTGTGCATTATCTTCTTGTTTCATAGAGCTTGGAGCATCTTCTAAATGTCTGTTAACATCTGCATCATCTTTTTGCTGAGAACTTGACTCTTCACATCCACAAAGTGATAAACATACCAACAGCATCAAAATACCTGCAACAAGATGTTATAAATATATGTAAAATATTCCCACTTCAATTCAATATTTATTTGATAATTGGCCTCGGGCCACTGGTCATTCTCTTCCAGAGTTTCATTGTCATAGAAGTTATGAATTTAATATGTACAGAGAGCATATGAAATTATATAAATAGAAAAAGTTGACGGCTCAGTTTCCATTTAACAGACCAGACCTGCGGTCCATTGCCTAAGCAGAGTGCAACTGAGCACTCCATAGTGCTGTACTAGTAAACTGTTTGCCACCATATTTAGCACTTTCTAGTGGACAAAGTGCGTAATTGGCTCCTGGCTCGTGCATAGCAGATCATTGCACAGCTAAAGCTTACAGTACCCTAGACAAGCTTGATGTCTTGTGGCGGCTTTTTTAATTTCTGAGATGCCAGAGCAGCCACTACAGTGTACTGTACACATTAAAGTGGTTTGACTAAGCCCTACCGAAGTGGTGGATATAAAAAGAAAGCACTCGCCTAGCAAAGAGCTGAGAAACGTTACGCTATTGGTGAGCACTACTTGCTGGTAGCGTGTTGTTGCATAGATTTAGGAAAGCGCTTGATAGTGCTATTTGGTAGCAGTTTGATTTAAATAGGCAACGCGGTCCAGACTTTCACTTCATACTGTAAACACTGCCTTTTGTTTACCTATTACTGCCTGTTAAATCTTATCCGTTAATTATTTCTCAGGTGCTAAACAAAAAATAAGCATACCCGGGATTACAATAGTACGGAAGCCGTCAGATACCCGGAGTTTAGTATCGCCCAAATTATTTGGTGTTTTTTTACCTATAAACAAAAAAGGGGCACAACTCTTGACTAACAAAAATAAGACTGGTCGGTTTGCTTCCCATTTTCACTCACGAAACATGATCCAGCGCACACCTTACGAACCCCGTACCTCAATAGAGCTGGTTTCGTTCAATAACATGAACAAAAAGGATCATGAATTAGTGTCAATTTTAAGTATCTTACAATATGAAGAGCTGAACTGAAACGATCTGCATCTGAAGCTTCTTCTAGCGGCCATTTTGACAGATAACATTTTGGTATTTTGTAACACTATTTTCTATTGGCTAATGTATATCAGTTCATCAGAGTAACCAATCGGATACTTCGTGAGAGTTTTGACAACCAAACACATGTGCTGGGAGACACCGGTCAATTAGCAAACACACCCTCGTTGTTTTCAATAAAAAATCGGATAATTCTGTGTGAAACTTAAAACGTTCACCATGGAAAAAGATCCCATCAACACTACGTATTATTTTGCGTTCGAGAAGTACCATGATGAACGTGCATTTGATGATTATATGCACCAGCATTGGTCAGACAGTATTGTGTATTCTGTGGTATATTTGATTACAGTTTTTGGATGTCAAGTCTATATGAACAATCGTCGAAGATTTGAGCTTAGACCATTTCTGGCATTTTGGAGTGGACTATTAGCTATATTCAGCATTATCGGCTCTATCCGTACTGTACCAGAATTAATCTGGACCATTAATCATCATGGATTTGAATATTCTTGTTGCAATAGTTCGTACATGGGACAGGGTAAAGTAACAAGCTTCTGGACTTGTCTATTTGTATTGTCAAAAGTTTTTGAACTCGGTGACACTGTATTTATAGTTCTTAGAAAGCAACCGCTCATATTTCTTCATTGGTACCATCACATTACTGTGCTAATGTATGTGTG
Organism: Spisula solida; assembly: GCA_947247005.1. Taxonomy (NCBI): domain Eukaryota; kingdom Metazoa; phylum Mollusca; class Bivalvia; order Venerida; family Mactridae; genus Spisula; species Spisula solida. The sequence continues at coordinate 47,556,876 of OX365944.1, read as the reverse complement.
GTACAGCTATCCTGAACGTATAGCTTCCGGTCGCTGGTTTATGGTAATGAACTACACAGTTCATTCACTGATGTACAGCTACTATGCATTACGAGCAATGAAGTACCAGTTTCCAAAATGGGTCAACATATTCATCACGTCCCTTCAGCTTGTTCAAATGATGGGCGGAATTGTTGTCAACGTCACAGCTTACTACGCACTCAATGGTGGTCGAGAATGTCAAATTAGCTACAAGAATATACAATATTGCTTAATTATGTACTTCAGCTATTTATTATTATTTGCTCACTTCTTCTATACAACCTACATTTTGAAGAGGCCAATGGTTCATCAACACCATGAAAAGAAGCAATGATGAATGATACATCTAGTGAATAAAATAAATTTTAATATTAATAAGACCATTTCTAAACTTGGGATCAAAATCTAGAAGACTGGATGTGATTATTGTTATAAGTACTATTAAGAATAAGAGTTTGATATAAAACCAAATGTCTGGAGCATTTCAGCAGTTATTTCAAATGTATTTACATTCGAATAAATGCAATATGCCTTTGCTCAAATTGAATTCCAACACGGTTTATGTCCTCGAAGTAAGATGATTCGTTCAAATACGGTAGTTCAATTGCCATACATTGCACTTTTAACAATGTGAATTTCGAACTCATTTGAACATACGCGCTGACTGTTAGTTGGGTTTTGTGATGATCGAAGACCTATCATATAGAATTAACAAAAGGGATTTACCATTCATCGTTGACCATGTGAAGATGATGCAGGTTTAAGTGAATATAAGGCTTGTAAGTGGATGAAAGATTGTATGTATTATCATGACATTTTCATGTTATAGTAAAGGGACCAACAGTGAAGATAATGATTTTCTGCACTTTAGATGTTGATACAAAGATACACATTCATTTCCAATGCAATTTATACATTAAGTACCTTACTAGAGTATAATGTAGTATAGATGTTTGATAAACAAATTCTGTCTGTTATTTAACTGCCCTTAAAAATAGTTGATTGCACCTATTTAATTTTTTAGGGGTAATATTCGTAATCTTAATGTAATTACACATGTACATTGTATTGAAATGCATCATTCACCTAGATTGCGACACTTTAATATTTTAAGTTAAATTATTAGAAGTTGTCATCAAGTTGATATATAATGTTGTAGTTAATTGCCTTAATTAAGCTTAGATTGAATGTTTGTTATTCTGGCACATTCCTGTATAAGGCCCGGATAAATAAATTCCTAGATTATCTCTCTCATCCCCTTCGTTTTATATCTCCAGTACCTTTCATGTAAAAAACGTATTTTTTAAAATATCCGACCAGACTCCAAATGTTTCATTATTTATAAGTATAATTAATATCGTGGGAATTAGTCAAAGACCAACTCTGAAACAAAAAAAATCTTTTTTTTTTAAAAATCCCCTCTTTATTTTAGAATTTATATCTTTTATGATAATCTAGCAATTAATTTATTGTGGCCTGAATGCTTCTAGCACTATGCTGTCTATTTCATGTTGTAGTTCCACTGTTGTACTGTGTGCTGTTAGTAGAGAACTACACGGCTGAGAGTGATTGATATGTTATTTATAATGTTGACCACAAAGTTAGTAAATTTACACTAATTGTACTCTCTGATACATGAGTCTGGTTTTGTCATATTTATAGATTTGCCCCACATTGAATATAATTTTTTTGGATAAAGTCAGTTTAGTAGGTCAATAGTCCAAATTGTTTCTGATCATTAACTCAAGCTTAGGATTTTTAAACTTTTTACTGCGTGACGTTGTTTATCATCAATAGATAGATCCAGTCACCCTATAGATATTGAGGTCTACAGTCAAGGTCGCTGTGACCTGTACTATGAATGACTCGACCAATGATTTCTAATCATATTAACAGTTAGGATTTGTATGTTCAAACTTTATACCACAAGAAAGGTTCACCGTTGGTTATCATGATTGGTAGATATATAAAGATTGATTTTGAGAGGTGAAGGTCACAATGACTTAACATCAATGACTATTTTGCTGACATAGGGGCATAAATAATGTGTTTGTTATCTTTTGGTCTAAAAGGCATTAGAGTTTAAATGATATATATATATTTACACATGTATATTAGATCTAGTTGTAAGCACTCTACATGTACTGATGTAGTGCAATACAGTTAAATCAAAATATACACAAACCCTCGTCCCTGTATATTTACCATTTCTGAAATATTTCGGATCATTGTTCATTTGTTGTATGAATATATATGTCATTGCCACAGTCTTTGATTTTTATTCATATTTCGTTGTGCAATGTACGGTGCTGGAATTTTATGTTTGAATACATCACAGCACAACTCAATGTATTGAACTTGTGTAGGCATAATGTTGTGTATACCCCCTACAATGTAATCGGTATATTGAAACATGTATATATTGATAGATTGACATGTTAACAAACTAATGGTCACCACATCTAACCTGTCATTGTAAGAGACATTTTATTTATTTCCATAAGGCTGTGATGAAGCTATGTACATGTGTATTATATATAATTAAGGACTATTAAGCTTACAATGCAAACTTTTAAAACGCATATCAAATTGAGTAGCTCTTTGAGTAGAATATTAAAATTTTGCTTTTTACTTTAAGTTTCTTTGTTTAATGCTTTAGAGGTATGTGAATGATTTCTTCATTTACCTTAAAATCTTCCTATATCCTGAGTACTGATACATGTATATAGGAAGTCAATGCATCAAGTAAATTTATTTCAAAGTACTAAATATTAAATTGCCACTTTACACATTAATTTGCGTCGTCACTCTTGTTACAATTTGTTTAAGAAAACCAAACTGTTGTTGCTGCAGTTGTTTCTTTGGGATAATATTCTCTTTTTTGTTCTAAAAAAATGTTCTGTCAAATTTATTTGACTTTCAAAATGTGTTCTGTACATTTATCTTTCAATCCTGATTATAGCAAAATTTAAATAAATGAACTTATTCATGAGATCAAACGAAATTTATGTTAAGTACTGTTCACGAAATGTAGGTGATTGTTTATCGCTATTTTCAAACTAGATGCTTCGTTCTTTCAGATAGTAGTTTCACTTGCCAACGTCATCAATCTGTGATAATACATGTAAGTGTAATTATGTATAACATTTTTTATTAGGTTATCTGTGGGTTTATCTAGTGTACTGATTTTTGTAATTATATCAAAATGATATGTTTGAGATAATTATTGTTAAAAAAACTTCAAACGTTGGTTGAAGTGCTTATCATATTGTACTTGTGTAATACAGACAGACATTAGGGTATACATGTATATAATATATGTCAGTGTTTGTAACATATAACATAGATACTGACCTAGATATGCAGGGTACAGTAATACAATATTATGTTCATGTACATGTAACTTAATTATAAGTTAATAATATTAAAATTTGCATACAGTGAATAATTTAAAATTCTCTTGACTGAGGCTACCATTACAAAGACATTTGTATGATAGGTTATAGTGGGTTGATGTTCTAGATTTTATAAGGATATTAATAACTTATAAAAAGTACTTTTGCCTGTTATCAGTCAGTTATGCTGATATGTAAATTGAAATGAACTGTCTGAAAAGGGAAAGTTTGTCATGAATATATGAACGTCATTGAATTAGTTGGTATGACAATGTTTGATGCCCGGTCTAACTAGATTTTAAGGCACTGCAGTAGTTACAATTATTGATTCCATTTTTATTTGCCAAAAAGACGCTGCAATGGAAGTTGTATTGAATAATTTATACATCTATCAGAAACAGATAAAACTCAAGCCCTTAGTCACAATATGTTACATCTTATTTGCACTTGATGTCATGATGTCATGATGTTACATTATAGTACACTTTTCATGATATGTGATAATAAACTTATAATCATTCATGATGGCGTGGTTAGTAATATTACACATGTACATTTGCACTATTCATGGGTCTGTAGTCTCTGTATGCTGTATTTTGATCATGCGATCTTCTAACATGACAGTAACTAGTGTTTCATGATTTATCTTATTTATTTTACCAGGTCACTGTAGTGTACCTGATTTGGGGTGCAATATTGTGTGTATGCACTATTTGAGAAGAATGTGTGTTATCAATTTTGTGTGTTATCAATTTTAACCCCCATACTAAAATACTGGTCATTTTAACTGTTTTCTTCCTGAAAAGAAATCTTCCGTGATGTAAAATGTAGTGGTTATGATACAACCAAACTAATCTTTTGTAAAATGGCGAAGTACTAGTAACTTTCATGTTCCAATGAAATCCTATTACTAAAGATTAAATAAAACACATACATGCCAGATCTCCTGCATCATGCGTGAGTCTCCTGCATTTGAGACTCTACTCCTGCATGATCAGAGGCCAATTTATCAAATCTCACGCATTTCATGGACAAACTGGAATCTGACATTTTTTGTTTACATTATGAAAAAGATGACAAATAATAGTTTAAGTTGCTACATGAAGCATGCATGGTATTGTCATCAAATTAAGATAAGTGAAAACAGCATATAAACTTTAATACTTTAAGTCTAAAGTTTCAGCAAGAAAAATCTCCAGCATTTTAAAGAAATCTCCTGCATTTCCATCACCAATCTCACGCAAAGGGGTCTGCGAAACATGGCATGTATGAAAACATTTGGTCCTGTAATGAGTGCTTTGGCTGTTAATATTGTCTGCATCTTTCAATATGTTAAATATTTAAAACCACTTTTCTATGACCTTCGTACTTATAAATTTGTATCTCTAAGCAGTTGTTTGTGTGTACTGATTGGTAATGAGAATGAAAGTAATTACACTTAACACCTACATGCTTTTTACCTAGTTTATTTCAAGTACCCTTCTATAATTGGTATGTACATTTTATTAGAAAATCAATGTTCGATCATGAATGTGCTATCTTCTAAGTCTTTACAAAGAGAATTTAAATATGAACAGATTATACATGACCTGGCTGAGGTTTTAATGTTTGTTCATGTTTGCATTGTTCAAGCTTGTGTAAAAGTTTGTTTATTTTACCAATCAAAATCTTACTCATGTACAATTTCTTGGTTTAATGTATATTTCTACTAGTCATGCTCGTAGATTTTAATCATTTTAATTTGACTGGATTATTGTTTGGCTCACTCTTGTTTTATCTATATTATCTTAACATTATGTTAAAATGTTTTTATCTTTTACATGTATTTTTTTTAACCGCTAGATTATTATAAGTTCAAAGATATTAGTATGCATTGAAAGAATATCTGCTAGATCAAATAAAAATATATTGTGCTTTTCTTTCTCTCATGAAGGTCAATTAAAGGTGAATCAAAAGGTCATGGGTAAGCGTACATTATTGTCAATCAATAAGTCAATCAATCAATGAACCATACATATATATATATTTCCATAGACATTATGGGCTCTTTTGTTTACCTCAAAAGTGTGCAACTAATTATGAAATTCCTGATACAATAAATTATGTTTATGCATTTCCGTATATTTTTGAAATCCAACTTGATTGAAAAATGTTTTTGAAGTCTTCGTGTACATACATTTACCTTTATTGTTTTCATGGAATGGAATGTTACCCACTATTATTATTTTGAAGAATAAAGACATTTAAGGCAGATTTACTGTCTAAGCATGCAGAAATTTTACTGTTGTAAATTGATACAATTTTATATATGAAGTAATATATACATGTACAATGTTTTTACACACGTTACATAATAATGTACTATTAAAAGCTTTAATTGAAGAGGCAGCTTAGTTGGATAAGCCATGTCTTCCCTTTGAGCCTCTAGTTAATAATTACCACTAGGGTATTGCTGTGTCTAGCCTCTAGTTCATAATTACCACTAGGGTAATGCTGTGTCATGCCACCATATGTGTTGTCAATATGCTTTGCATGTTCAGTCTTACTTTACCTTGGGCCCCGGTGTACTTCTAGCAAACATCTGTGTTCTCTTGTCTTCTATTAACAAGATTAGACTATAGTCTGAAGGCTAGATCAATAACCTTGTTACATTACACATTGCTACATATCCTGGCTGGGTGAACAGTCATGCTGGATTGGCAATATTTGTTGGCCTCTGTCTTGTATCACAAATTGATCCAATAACCGTCGCAATGAAAACATTACAACCTAATATTGATACATTACGATAGTACGGTGTTTGATTGATACATAGCGATAGTTCCGTGTTTGATTTGGGTGTCTACATCGTCTGATCTTGTTGTCTGATCAACGTTTCTAACATCTTTTGGGAGAGATCATGTTTAAATACAATCATGTGTTTTTATATGCAAATTTGCCCACCAGCTAGCTATTGGTGAATGGCAGATTTTTATTGTTAATTCATCCAATACACTGCCAGTGGGCACTTTGCATATGAATAGGTGATGTTCCTCATAGTGATTTCTCCTTTCTATAAAAGCTTCATACATGTACCAGGAATGTTTCCATACATTATGATGATATGCTATGTAAGACACATCAATCCCCCACCTTCCCATCCAAAACCAAATATACAAAAACCTAATAATTCTTTTTGTTCATATTTAGATTGTGAAACCAACTGTACTCTGTTGTTTGTTCATTAGTGTGTTTGGGGGGGGGGCTAGATTGTTCTTAACTATTCTAATGATTTATGTTACTGGGAATAGCTTACCTATGAAAAACCTCTAATACTACAGTAACTATAGACTACAGTACAGATATATATCGAATGACAGATCTTCTTGATGCACAGTTGATCAATATTGTTGTCATAGGAGTGTATATGATAAACGTTAAAATAGGTTCAATATAGTTAATCTTAGTGATGGTATGAATACATGTATATACCCAGTTAAGAATATCTGTAATAGATATAGTAACATTATACATTAATTAGATCAATAATGTGCTTTTTATGGTCGCTTTAATGCTTTCAGTAATGAATATTTCTTATACATGTATTTATACAATGTACTATCAATAAAGTCAATACAGGGTTTATCCTATACATTTCGGTCTGCCAAATATGCTTTTGTGCTATTTTAATTCCCAATACTGACTTATACTTTGTATATGAAACTTATACTGTAGGCAATTTCTTAGTTTACTTCAAGCACAATTTTCCATTAGCTACATTGTACCAAAGAAATGTTCTTGTTGCATTTGTCTAGATCATACTATTGACTTTTGTACCATACTAGTGTCTGTGAGGCGTATAGAACATAAGCTAACACCATGGAAGAAAGCTCCCCCTAATCGGTATGTCTGCTTAATGAGGATTTAATACAGATTTAATGAGAACTTTACACAGATTTCACTGCTAATTGACATCCATGAAGTCGGTTCGGAATATTTTTTAGTTAATGTGCATCTTTTTTTAAGTTAAATGTATTACACATGATCCTTCATTGTCTTAGACTAATATGTTTGAGATAGACTTATGGATGAGATTGACTTATGTTTGAGATCGTTAGCATTTCTCTCACTGTGTGTCTTTGCAGATATTTTATTTTTGAATAGAACTTTTGTTCAGATCAATATTTTCTTGTGATTTCCATACATCCATGGTCTCCCGTTCATCTTTCATGCAGCCTCACCATATTTATTGACATCCGTATGACAGGGACCAAATTTTATGAGTCCATGTTGAGTGTATATTTGAATGGAGGGATAGCTCTTGTTGAATAATGCATAAAGTAATGTACAAATGGTTTCTATGTTAATGATATCGGATCCAGTATGTTGTCACTTGAATTCAGGAAAGTGTTCTTTGTAACAATGCTAGTACAAAGTTAATGTAATCTTTCATGTTCATGCATTTCTTTGTTGCTAATGAATTCATGGTAATTAAAGGGATATGATACATGATAATATTCCGGTACTGTAACTTTGTTCATTTTCGTGGGTTTCAGAGTTTTGAAATTTTGCGTGGTTTTAAATTTTGTGGATATAAAACATTATCAATGAAATTTAATTCACCATGAATTGTAATGTTTTACAGTATACCTGCTGATTGTTTGTATGTAAATCTTGTGTTATATGAGTTCAAGGCCATCCTTAAAAAATTGTTTGTTTGCGGTAACGCGACCCAAGATTTTTAAGGTGGGTAGGTAGGTCGAATTTTTATTTTTTTGTATAGAAATATTTTTTTGGGAGCCTGTAAAAACAATTGGGTCGATATAGTTATATAAGGAAATGGGATGAAAAAAAAATTGAGTAGGGGCCATTTCGATGGGTAGGTAGCGTTACCGCAAACCAACATTTTTTTAAGGACGGCCCAAGGTAAAATCATACAATTTATGTGTGAATATTGATATTGCTCAGCTAGTCAATGCGTACATGGTTGTATATTAGTGCTAAGATTTTACCAAAAATGAATATTTAGTTATAATTCATACCAATTAACCTATTGTAGCAGTTGTGTGGTATGAAAACTTCAAGCTAGAATTTTATTTGTTAAAAATTATCTGTTCTTTGTATTTATAATTGTTATTCTTGTTTTATTGTATTCTTTTGATTTTTATGTTCATATATATTTTGTCAATATATGACTTGAATATGAAGGCTTATTTAAGTGCTATTTTTGTAAATTGTTTACTGATGTATGTTAGTGAGAACCTATCTTGTCCGTGTTAGTATTGATGAAAACAACACGCATAATTCTTGCAATCTACAAAATGTGCTGTACATGTATATTATATTAGGGGGCAGTAGTGGTTCCATGCTGCTCATTAACACTAGTACAATTGGCTTATCTGTATTAGTATGCGAGCCATGTATCCCCTATTGACCCCTTTGGTTTATATTATCATTATATTGATATCCATTGATTTGACACAACAGAACATATTTAAGGACTTTGCAGGAATATCTCACTTTGGTGTTGGTAGGATTAACTGATTAAGGTGTTTGAACTCCCGCCAAAACTTTCGACCCCCTCCTCCAGGGTACTGTTAATTTTAATAGGTCATTCCTACCTTCACACGGTGATATTTTCTTGGCATATCGTTTAATGCATTGTCTATTAATTGCCAGTTATGTTTGTATTAGCATTTTATGTATATTTCACATTACCCATGACCATTTTTGTCCTTGAGCCAGTAAGCTGCACAAGATAACGTAACTATGTAACCTTGTTCATCCAGTCTATGTCTGTCTGTGTGTCCACATGTAATCAGTGACGGACACTGAAATGTCTGATAATGACGTACCTACTGGACAAGACGCAGGCCATGTATTCATATATTGACCTTGTTGAACTATGTCTGAAAAATTGTTATAAGACAAGGCATAACTGTTTTAATCTTAATGTAATCATTTTTGCTGATAGTGGATTGGGTCTAGGAATTGGTTCATACCACATGTCCAGGAAAATTATCCTAGACCACAATAGATACACATTTAAATTATATACCGGTAGCTGGTCTTGGACACTTTTCAAGGACAAGTGGTTGATATATAGGAAATTAGAATTGACCCAACTTCAATTTATGTCTTATTTTTCCACATGGCTGACTTGGGTATTAATGTTTTGTGGGCTTATATACATGTATGTTTGTTGTTTATGATGAATTTTATATGAACCAATGATTCAAGCAACAAATATGTCACTTTGCTACTTGTATAGGTTTGATATTACATTTAATTTATACTTCATTGTGTATTAGTCAAATACATACTGATGTTACACTTAACAATGTCTTGCTTTTTCTTCAAGTTTGCATTAATGACATGCTATTTCATAATATTCACTGTCATCAGAAAGTAACTACAGTATAAACTCTGGAGAGCAACACCCTTCGGGCAATATAAAGTTTGGTTGTTGTACAGAGGTTGTTGCTCTGGAGAGTTAAAAGTAATAGTAAATGGTTACTTCTAGAACAAGTTGATCATTTACTAAAGAGAAGTTGTTGCTGAAGATAGGGCTACTCTCGAGAGATTGCCCTGTACTTCCTAATTTAACTACAACATCCTCACTTGATACAAAGTGTACAGAATCTTCTTTGCTACATGTATGTACAGTACATGTATTTATATGTACATTTCTGACCTTGAAACATTTAATTATATTTACCCGGTATGCATGATTGCTTTACCATTCTTGGGTGGATACTTCCTTATTACTGTGTGAATTCTACACATGATTGTAGATATTTTACATCAATGCACTTACATAAACACTATCTCTGATACATTTTGTGCGATCTTTATATGAAATATTGACAGTTAACCCTACATGATGAGATTATTGAGTGTTGCCACTTCAGTCTGATGCTCATACCCCTTCCAGTCTGATGCTCATACCCCCTCCAGTCTGATGCTCATACCCCTTCCAGTCTGATGCTCATACCCCCTCAGGTCTGATGCTCATACCCCCTCCAGTCTGATGCACCTACCCCCTCCAGTCTGATGCTCATACCCCTTCCAGTCTGATGCTCATACCCCCTCAGGTCTGATGCTCATACCCCCTTCAGTCTGATGCACCTACCCCCTCCACTCTGATGCTCATACCCCCTCAGGTCTGATGCATATACCTCCTCCAGTCTGATGCTCATACCCCTTCCAGTCTGATGCTCATTCCCCCTCCAGTCTGATGCTCATACCCCCTCCAGTCTGATGCTCATACCCCTTCCAGTCTGATGCTCATACCCCCTCCAGTCTGATGCTCATACCCCTTCCAGTCTGATGCTCATACCTCCTCCAGTCTGATGCTCATACCCCCTCCAGTCTGATGCTCATACCTCCTCCAGTCTGATGCTCATACCTCCTCCAGTCTGATGCTCATACCTCCTCCAGTCTGATGCTCATACCCCCTCCAGTCTGATGCTCATGCTCTTCCAGTCTGATGCTCATGCCCTTTCCAGTCTGATGCTCATACCCCCTCAGGTCTGATGCTCATACCCCCTCAGGTCTGATGCTCATGCCCCTTCCAGTCTGATGCTCATACCCCCTCAGGTCTGATGCTCATACCCCCTCCAGTCTGATGCTCATGCCCCTCAGGTCTGATGCTCATACCCCCTCCAGTCTGATGCTCATACCCCCTCCAGTCTGATGCTCATACCCCCTCCAGTCTGATGCACCTACCCCTCCAGTCTGATGCTCATGCCCCCTCCAGTCTGATGCTCATACCCCCTCAGGTCTGATGCTCATACCCCCTCAGGTCTGATGCTCATACCTCCTCCAGTCTGATGCTCATACCTCATCCAGTCTGATGCTCATACCCCTTCCAGTCTGATGCACCTACCCCCTCCAGTCTGATGCTCATGCCCCTTCCAGTCTGATCCTCATACCCCCTCCAGTCTGATGCTCATACCCCCTCAGGTCTGATGCTCATACCCCCTCCAGTCTGATGCTCATACCCCCTCAGGTCTGATGCTCATACCCCCTCCAGTCTGATGCTCATACCCCCTCCAGTCTGATGCTCATGCCCCCTCCAGTCTGATGCTCATACCCCCTCCAGTCTGATGCTCATGCCCCTTCCAGTCTGATGCTCATACCCCCTCAGGTCTGATGCTCATCTGATGGTCCCTATAGAACCGGACATGCTAACAGCTCTAGGCCTCTCTTTATTGAATGTGATATGTTACATTATTGTGAAAGAATTACCCACATGAATATTGTCATAGCAGAAAAATACTTGTCCAACATAAACGGAACAAATTCTTGCCGGAAAAGCTATAATCTTGTCAAGTCTGCCACAGAGAAGTCACATGCAAGCTTAAAATATTCCTATCGAAAGACAAATGGCTCACACCAGTACTGACAGAACAGACGAATAATGATGACATACAATGTACCAAACAATATTTGATATTGATCTAGAATATACGTTGTACATTGTAGCTGACAATGTGAGCAAAGAACGAAAAATGTGATTAACACCATAGAAATGAAACCATTTATTGGTATTGAAAGAGTTTATAGGCCACATTTGTATCTGGTAATGACCATTTTCAGACATCAATGGTACTTTCTGGTATGTCATATGGTTTGGATTAAGATAACCTTAGTAGAATGAGTCATTCAGTCAAGCCAAGCCTCTTTAGACATTTGTACTTTTTAGGGGCAAATATATGTCTTGTAGACCTGAGAGTTTGATCTCATGTATTGAGCAAAATCAAGATTATGTTGCTGTTGCCGCCTAGGTTCCCACAATAGGAGATGCTGTGTGATTTGTCACTTAACAGGATATGAAATTGTGTCTATGATCTATTTATACTGGTACTGCAATCATTTGGTGGCAACTTCAATTCCCTTCATAGACAGCATCTACTGTGAATTTCAATTTGCTACATACCCCAGAGCTTCAATATTGAGGCAACACTTCTATTTTCACAATTTACAGAATTAGGCTTGCCTGTTTTTGTCATATATTTAATGTACAGGACCTTAAGCTGATGTTGTTTATGTGAAAAAGAAGAAATATTTAAGATTGTTTATGAAAACAGGTTTTACAACCAACAGATAAAATGTGAACATTTTCATACAACCACCAAATAAAATGTGAACATTTTCATACAACCACCAATTAAAATGTGAACATTTTCATACAACCACCAAATAAAATGTGAAAATTTTCAAGGAGGACAAAAACTACCACACTGTGTTCCTACCCTAACATTGAATTGCATTTATTTTCTAGGGGAAGTTTCATGTCTCCACTAGAAGCACATTACTTGATTATTGACTGATGGGTCCCGTTCAACTTAAAAAACTTCAACTCCTCCCTGTGTAGTAAAGCGGAAGATTTAAGTTTGACATTTTATCAATAAAAGCGAAAATTTTGGCAATAACTTAGTTTGCATCCTGCATGATTGAGAGGAAATGAAATAATTTTCAAAAAATGCAGTGAACTGTCTGGCAAGTGATGAATTGATATTGGGGATAACCTAACACAAAATCATGTGTTTCTTCGAATTCACTTGATTTGCATACAGAAACTGGGATATTCAATAAAAGGTTGTTAAGATTATTTCAAAAGTCAAGGTAACACTAACTATTGACTGTATGAAGATATTAGATAATCGGACAGGGTAGGCAGCACTTAACTTAAACTGCTGAACACAGAAAACATAAAAACATGACATATCACAACTACATGGTACATGTATGCTATGTTTGACTGTAGGCAGATCAACTACATATGTTATTAATAGTATTAATACATAGGCGGATCCAAGGGGGGCGGACCCGGCGTACGCCCCCCCTAGAATCGTCGGAGCCTAGGTAATTTATCATATTTTGGATGTAAGAACAATATTGATGTGCAATTTTTTTCGCTCGCTTCACTCGGGTCAATAAAACAATAATAAATTTATTGATTTTAAAGTGAACTTAATGCTGTATGCAAGCAACAAGATATGGCTGATTGGTAGCATGCTGCCAAACATCGACTACAGAGATTCTTGCACATTAAAAATGTCTGACAAGTCATAAAAGATTAATACAGTTGACTTGATTTTCTAATAAACCTGTCCTTTTCATTAAAAAAAGATATATCAGAATGCAGTTGACGAATTCCGTAGTTCTTTTTAGAACGTCACGAGGCAGAAAGCAACTGGACCCCCTAGTCGCTGGATCCCAAGTATTTCACATTTCCACTTGAACAATAGTGAAGCCCTGGAGTTCGCAGGGTATGCTGCTCAGATAGTGCATTTTTTCTTCGTGACGTATTCACAGCAGCTATATATCAGTGAATATTATCCAGTCGATTATCGTTAGTCCTGGCTATATAAACAACAATTTTTCTTGCTCGTTTCGCTGTAGATCTACGCAAATTCAATGAAAGTTTTCGATTTATCAATGAGTTTGTTGGATATGCTGCTCAGATAAACACTGATTTTTTCCAATTCTTACAATTACTAAATCAGTGAATATTACCAAGTGATAAGTGTGTGGTGTATGCTGCTATAATAGATGATTGCATTTTTTTCTTCCTCGCTCCGCTCGCACAACCGATATCAGTTAAGTTTGTCAAGTAGGGAATGAGTATGCGGGATATGCTGCTCAAATAATTAATGCTTATATTCTTGCTCGCCTTACTCTCACATTAACTTTATCAATGAATATTATAAGATGAAGAACGAAATTGTGTGGAATGCTTCTCAGAGATACATTTTTTCTTGCTCGCTTCGCTCGCACATTTCTTTGACGAGGGGGGTCAATACATGAATGTACGCCCCCCCTAACGCCAAATCCTGGATCCGCCCCTGTTAATATGCAAAGTGCCTACCAGCAATATATTGGCATATTTGCATTTATTGCAGAATAGCTGAGAAATGTCACACAGTAACTTATATATTCCATTTCTCCACACAATAAGGGTGTACCCTGCTAGTTTAGTTGATTAGATGGGGTCACCTTGTAGATTTGAAATCAATTCCCGTATTAGACAGGATACATGTATATGTTCTACTGTGATATTGGCTATGTCCTCTACTTGTAAAGATTAAATATTCTTTGTTTGTGAAAGATCAAGTTATCATTGGATGATGATTTATTCCATAAAAAGCAGCACCGAGAAAATGAAAACTGAAAATAAATGAGGGGTATGTCGTATGTGCTTTGTAGGCGACAGAAAACATTAGATTGATGTTATTTAATCTAACAGATGTGAGAAAATATTGGATTATTGGGAGTTATTGGTCCATGGAAAATCAAGATCTACATGTATATACATGTCTTGAGTTGATAATATCTGTTAGGCGAAGCAATCAGACATAGATACCCCACACTATTGACATACAGGACAACTTGAATAAAGCCAATTGTTTGATCAGTATCACTAATACAGTGTTAATATGTAAACGTACCACTACACTAATCAGTCTACCGAAAATCTTTATTCTTTGGATTGAAATTTTACGGTCATGAACTTGATGACCAAATCAAATGTCCAAAATAACATTTTATCTTTCTCATATATTTACTACCCAACGAATTTCCTGTTTAACCAATATCCATGAAATTTTATGACCACAAATACTAGTACGTAAGGTTAACAAATGGTTTGAAATTACACATCATAACCACTTAACCATGAAAACCCTTGAATAAATACAAAATGTACAATACATCATGGTCCAGTTAAAATGACTTGGTTCTAATTCACAAAGACAAATAATTAAAAGTCAATAGTTAGAGTGACTACACAGTTATTGTGCCATGGTCTGTACAAACGATATCTTGATAAAAATGAAGTAACATGTGCTAGATATTGACCTAACACTTGGATTTTCATAGTCCAAAATTCAACATTCTATATACTGACCATTTTGTATGGTGGGCCTTTCCATCTAGCGGGTACCTGTATTAATTAATGTTTGATATTTCTAATTCTTAAATTGTTGTATTGGTCACCATCCATGACCTTGGTATGAAGATAAAGGTCACATTTTATCAGTATTTTCCATTCATGTACACAATTTCGTATCATATCACTATCTATATGTGGCAATAATGACCTCCTTTCATGATTACCTTGAGCTATTATTTGGAAAATTTAAAAAGGTACACAAGAAAACCTAGTATCTTACTTTAAGCTTATGCACCAGTCATATGGTGATGTAATCATGCCAGTTGGATTCGTTCAATAACCCCATGTATCTTTAAAAAAACATTTTCTGGATTTCAATCAAACATGTTCTATCAGTATAATTATGGTTTAACAGATTTTATAACACAGTACAATTTGGTTGACCAACTTATCATGCGACAGTAGTTAGTGTGTCCCATATATTTAGTTTTAAGAATACACGGGTACTCATTAAATAAACCTGTATTTTGACCTCCTGAACATTGTAAAACACTAGCATAAATCACTTCGTCATTTTGTACTGAAGTCATTCCATTTTGGGGAATTTGAAAGATAACAAATTTTGCTTGATTATAAATGTGTGAATATAGAAAAATATATAAGAGAAACCCAGGGCTATGTATTTTGGAGGGAGATAAAATTTTGGATTATTTGTGGTAGTTTATTCATAAAGTCAACAAGTTAATTTCCATGACAACTTATGATGCACCACTGTAGTAGTATCCAGTCATAGTACAACCGGGTGGTCAGTTTTCCTACTTGTCCTTACAAGTATTTATGGTTTACATACCTGTGTTAACATGTTACCTGATAACATTTATAACAAATTTGAACATGAATACAGGTATAGGTGTATATGTATATATAAGCATGGATGGTGGGAGCTCTTGACTACTGGGGTATATAGTCTATGTCAAGTGAATAATGTACATTGTCACCAGAGCATGTCATTTTGACTAACGAGACGGCTACTTTCTCAGCTCATTCATACTTCCCAATCTTATATTGCTGGGCACAAAGACAAACTAGCTGTCCTGTAGGGGCTGCACCAAAGAAAGACAAGCTAGCTGTCCTGTAGGGGCTGCATCGGAACATAGACAAGCTAGCTGTCCTGTAGGGGCTGCACCGGAACATAGACAAGCTAGCTGTCCCGAAGAGCTGCACCAGAACATAGACACGCCAGCTGTCCTGTACGGGCTGCACCAGAACATAGACAAGCTAGCTGTCCTGTAGGGGCTGTACCAGAACATAGACACGCCAGCTGTCCTGTAGGGGCTGCACCAGAACATAGACACGCCAGCTGCCCTGTAGGGACTGCACCAGAACATAGACAAGCTAGCTGCCCTGTAGGGACTGCACCAGAACATAGACAAGCTAGCTGCCCTGTAGGGACTGCACCAGAACATAGACAAGCTAGCTGTACTGTAGGGGCTGCATCAGAACATAGACAAGCTAGCTGCCCTGTAGGGACTGCACCAGAACATATACAAGCTAGCTGCCCTGTAGGGGCTGCACCAGAACATATACAAGCTAGCTGTCCTGTAGGGGCTGCACCATAACATAGACACACCAGCTGTCCTGTAGGGGCTGCACCAGAACATATACAAGCTAGCTGTCATGTAGGGGCTGCACATGAACATAGACAAGCTAGCTGTCCTGTAGGGGCTGCGCCAGAACATATACAAGATAGCTGCCCTGTAGGGGCTGCATCGGAACAAAGACAAGCTAGCTGTCCTGTAGGGGCTGCACCGGAACATGTACAAGCTAGCTGTCCCGAAGGGCTGCACCAGAACATAGATAAGCTAGCTGTCCTGTAGGGGCTGCACCAGAACATAGACACGCTAGCTGTCCTGTAGGGGCTGCACCAGAACATAGACATGCTAGCTGTCCTGTAGGGGCTGCACCAGAACATAGACACGCCAGCTGTCCTGTAGGGGCTGCACCAGAACATAGACAAGCTAGCTTTCCTGAAGGGGCTGCACCAGAACATAGACACGCTAGCTCTCCTGTAGGGGCTGCACCAGAACATAGACACGTCAGCTGTCCTGTAGGGGCTGCACCAGAACATAGACACGCCAGCTGTCCTGTAGGGGCTTCACCAGAACATAGACAAGCCAGCTGTCCTGTAGGGGCTGCACCAGAACATAGACACGCTAGCTGTCCTGTAGGGGCTGTACGTATCAGAACATAGACAAGCTAGCTGTCCTGTATGGGCTGCACCAAAGCCAGACAAGCTAGCTGTCCTGTATGGGCTGCACCAAAGCCAGACAAGCTAGCTGTCCTGTAGGGGCTGCACCAGAACATAGACGAGCTAGCTGTCCTGTATGGGCTGCACCAAAGGCAGACAAGCTAGCTGTCCTGTAAGGGCTGCACCAAAGCCAGACAAGCTAGCTGTCCTGTATGGGCTGCATCAAAGCCAGACAAGCTAGCTTCCCAGTAGGGGCTGCACCAGAACATAGACAAGCTAGCTATCCTGTATGGGCTGCACTAAAGCCAGACAAGCTAGTTGTCCTGTAGGGGCTGCACCAGAACATAGACAAGCCATCTGTCCTGTAAGGGCTGCACCAGAACATAGACACGTCAGCTGTCCTGTAGGGGCTGCACCAGAACATAGACAAGCCAGCTGTCCTGTATGGGCTGCACCAGAACATAGGCAAGCCAGCTGTCCTGTAGGGGCTGCACCAGAACATAGACACGTCAGCTGTCCTGTAGGGGCTGCACCAGAACATAGACACGTCAGCTGTCCTGTAGGGGATGCACCAGAACATAGACAAGCTAGCTGTTGTATGGGCTGCACCAGAACATAGACAAGCTAGCTGTTGTATGGGCTGCACCAGAACATAGACAAGCTAGCTGTCCTGTAGGGGCTGCACCAGAACATAGACACGTCAGCTGTCATCAGAACATAGATAAGCTAGCTGTTGTGTAGGGCCTGCACAAGAACAGTGACAAGCCAGCTGTTGTGTAGGGGCTTCATCAAAACATTGACAAGCTAGCTGTCAGTATATTATCATGTATATTTCCTAGAGTCCAGTCTGGTGCTCTTATATAGTCAGTGACTGCACTGGTACGAACTTAAATACAGTCACTACTGGACAGCACGACTGTCTAGTGCTCTAATACAAGTGTTAAAGACGGAAATGCTTTTCATTTTCATGTTAGTTGCATCATAAATCTGTATTGACAGGAGGTTGTAACTGCAGCTTTCTTTTTTAATCTTTGGCCAACACTCCAGGACAGCCTTGTCAATCAGCAGCAAATATAAGCTACAAGACACATCGATTTCACAATGTGCAGTCTAGATCTGGACCAAAGTTAAATTACTGCTGAGTTGGTAATTTTTGCAGACTCAATGATTCCTACAGTGTCAGGATTCCTGTATTGCACAAAGGATTAATTTCCAAGATTAACATCTAAGTTGTAAAACCAATAGAAATTTCAGGATAATTTTCCCCCATGAGAAGTACATTTGATATTGGATATAAATGCTTGATCCGTGGTGTTGAGAGGGCTTAACTAGGTGAATAAGGCACTGATTATATTGATTGAATGGAAGCAGACAAGATCTAGGTGGCCTGTTTTATCCTTAACAACATTTTTTGTATGCTACAAAGTGTCAATAGATTTTCTTCCTATTCTGACATTCCCTGATACAAGCATTGTGATTGTTCTAACCATTAAATTGGCAAGACCTTATACGAAGGAAATGCATTGGAATGAAGAATAGAACTGAGGCAGGATTGAGAAATTCTTGAAATAGCAATAATGACAATCAGATTCAGATTCCCTAGGCTGACACACAGTGAGCTGTTATCTCAGCGATACTAATTCAATACCAGTCAGGCTATGAAGTAAAAGGCTATGAAGCCGAGTTCTCTCATAATATCGTAATTATCTTTTTTCATATTTTCAAAGCAAAATAATTTCAATTGAAAATTTCAGTCAGTATAAATCAATATAGCAAAATTATTCTGATTTGTCCATTTTTTAAATGGGTTTTCATCTTTCTCAGACCTGAAATAAAATATTGTTTGTTTTCCCTTGGAAAATAATTGCAATTGAAAATTTCTGTCAATATAAATCAATATTTCGAGATTATCATCCACTTTATAAAAGGTGTTTGTCTGCCTTGCTAGACCTGAAACTAAAATATTGTTTGTTTTCCCATCCGTGACCTTTGCCATTAAGGGTTGGGTAGGTAGGAAAGAAATGTATTCATGTATTTTTTACACAAGTAATACTTAACAACTTCGCTAATTTCATCCCCAAACAAAATATTTTTCTGATTTCTCAGTAACAAATTTTCGGGTGGGGACGATTTTGGTAGGTAGGTAGCAGTAGGTGAAGCAAACAATTTATTCTTTTAGGCCTTATACCAATTAGCCTGAATGTGAGATTAAAGCGTCCTGACCAGGTCACCTCAAAAACACAAGCAAACAGGTACTAGCCAGTGTTATCAAATTACTAAATTGACCATGTGTAACGAAGCCATCTTCCTGGTCAAAACATTGGCCTTGTATTGCGGCTCAAATAAAAACAAAGCAACAACTGCATCATCATAGTTTATTTTTTTATCATTGCAAACTCGAAGACAACAAAGAAATCACAAAGATCCATTGAGAAAAATAATCAACTTCCCAAAAATACAAGACTACATAATAAGACTGTCCTTAAATGAATTCATTGATCTAAAAAGAGAAATCTTAACACAGTATATTTTGTAGTAAGTTAAGTAAAATCTCAATCTAAAAATGTTTTAATTCATACTGATGCTTTGTTTTATAATACTGTCTGTATAGTATAATAGACCGACTTTATTACTAAGTTAAAACATTTTTTTTTCACACTAAAATTAAATCTTTGATATACCCCAACATAAAACATTTTAATTCGAAACACTTCACAAGAACTAAAGTTTTACTTTATAATATTGCTTATACAAAATCATCTGGCAAGAAAATTGTTCATTATAATTTGTACGTTTCAATAATATCTTAGGTAGCAAGGTATTTCACTACTATGTCACCGTAATGTACTGATTTTGAAAGTTACATTGGACAATGTTCTAGTACATATCCTTATACTATACATGGAGCTTAAATACTATTAGAGTTTACTTAACAGATTAAACCCGGACAATGTGTACTGTACATTCAATTCTGTCCACTATTTGGGGTAATACGATAATACTTATGCTGCTTTAATGACCTTAAAATCTCGGTTAAATGTTTATCCGTATTTTCACACGTATGATACACCATGTTATATCTATAATCATGTGTTATATCATGAAACATATTTAACTGATAGAGCACAATTAAACTTTGCTCAAATACATGTAATATTAATCTCAGAACATTTAAGAACAGTCTTAAAAATACAAGTCCTATATAATAATAGACACAACAATAAAAATACATAATGAACTACCACAGTTTCCCGTCACACGCCTCTAGTTATTCCCCCTCAATAATTCCACACTTTTAGGACCAGTCAATCCAAGTTTATCAACCTTCATAAATTTTTTAAACTCAGCTTATCAGATTTGTGATTTTTTTTTGCAGAAATCAGATGTTCTGTGAATTTTAAAAGTTAATTTTCTGAATCCATTTGCGTAATATAATACTATATGAATATCAATAATGAGTGAGATGCATCTATTACAAAAGTCAGCCCCATTGATTATTTTCAATCATCAAAGATAATATTTCAATGTTTTGAGTGTAATGACTTAAGATTTGAACTACAATAATTGCTACCAAACATTTGTGAGAAAGAACGTTTAGGTGAAATAAACCAAGGAATAATGACTATTTGCATCCATAATTAATCTGCGAAGGTCTGATGGGACGTTATAACATAGTTATTACCATATTATGAGTCGTTATTAGGTTATCAACTGAATATGGGATCAGTCAAATGAACTTAAAACCCTGCCCAGTCTTTCAACAGAAATTAATTTTCAATGAGAACTTAAAACTGCCGAAGAGTGACTAATGATACCCCCCACATAGCGCTTTGTCACAGGCGTATGGCAAACCACAGCCATAAAAACTGTCGCATAGTGGACAACAATTGTACAGTTATTTTTAAATTCAACAATATATGATGAAGTTATGGCCCAGACAACATAAATTATGGTAATTTCTGACCTTTGAACTCTTTGAAGTGTGACCTTGACCTTTGTGATATTGTAAGAATTGATTTTTATGACACATCGTTTGACTGTGGTGCACAATAGTGCCAGGTTATTTTAAAATTCCTCAATAAATGACATAGTTTTGGCCAGGACAAGCTAAATTAAGACCATTTTTTTACCTTTGAACTCCAAGTGTGACCGTGACCTTTGAAATATTGACGTAATTATACCACATGACACACCGTCTCATAGTAGTGAACATTTGTGCAACATTATTTTCAAATCCAACAATAAATAACTAAATTATGCTCCGGACAAGCTGAATTATTGCCATTTTTGACCTTTCAACTCCAAGTGTGACCTTGACCTTTGAGATATTGGCGTAATTGTTTCAAATGACTTTGGGACAGACGGACCGACAAAGTGACTCCTATATAGCCCCCCCCCCCCCTACTTTATTAGTGGGGGTATAAAAACATACATGATTCAGTTTTGAGACAGGCCCATTAATTAAATCACCTTCAGCAAAAAACATGTAACTGAAGAGTTAGATTTTATGGCTGGTTAAATCCAGTTATGATACCAGTACATGTAGGTGATCTGATAAAAGGAATGCCAGATACTTGTACGCATGTCTTATCTCATCCTCATACACATGCCAGGGCAGGACATGATAAATATAGGGGCAATCTTACAATATGTGTTTCAAAAGTTAACCATACGTCAGCATGATGTAATGATATTATATACACCAAAACCTTGATACTTAGATCACTTTATTCACTTCATGTGACCTTGACATTCAAACAAGGTGGGCTGAATCACAAATTCTGCCCCTCAAGCCGATGTGCTGAGCATATTCAGGTAAGTATCTTTAAAATCCTTCACACTGTATAAGTGATACAGAGCGGTAACGAAAAGGGGATCGAGTTAGATCACTATGAGAAACCAGTGTATAGGGGTCCCACAGATAAATGCATGTACATAAATGGGACATAGGAAATAGGGGATGTTTCTGTGATGATTAAAGAGTTATGACAATGACCACCTAAACCCTGAGCTGTACAATGTATGTCTATGATGATCAGCATTATAAATGTAATCAAGTCATGACCCAGACATAATGTAAAGTGCATGTTTTTTGCTGATTCAGCACAATCTTTCTTGGAACATGGGCTACTGACATCAGACAGTGAATGCCCTGCTGACCACAAGTCCTGAATATGTACCTTCTATTCAATACCAAAATAGACGAAAAGAATTATAGTGTTCAATCACAAACCTAACCTTGTTTGATCGGCCCTGAAAATGCTGGTACATTAGGATTATACTAGCATTCTCCCTCACTTTGATTTTCTATCTATAATAAAATTATACAACAGCTAAGATCAGAGTCACAAAATTTAAAAGTAAACAGGCAACAATCAAGATTCCAAAATGAGTGGGATTCTTAAATTAATTGGCAAAATAATTATTAAGTTAGAGGGCTTGGTAAACAACTAGCCTTTTTCTAGCATTATCTAATTATGAACAAGTTCCTATCTAATAATCAATGACCTGGTTATAGTTTTTCACTGTATAATCTAAAAGAAATATCTTACATTTTTCATGTTACATGGTCATTCATGCGTATGTGTACATATTTTTGAAGGACTATTTATAGATGCACATATGATATTGATGTTATACATATGGATCATATATAGAACACGCATCCTGTCACCCAGTGTACATTGAGATACCCAGGTCACTAGGAAGATACCGAGTTAAACCACTTGAATGATAAAGACACTGACAATCAATTTATCACAACTTGTAATCAGCTGATTTATAATTGTTCTTCTTTAAACAACTACATGTACAATGTTCATGGCTCGTCATGTATACACTATACTCACAGCACAACTTTTAAGCATTTTAACTGTCACAATAAGTTTTCTATGAAGTCTTAAATCAGGAAAAGACAAGTTGGGCTTAAATGATTGCATATGCTAGAAACTGGAAGTGGTTGTAATCGTATTGTTGTTTAATTGATTTATATCAAATCATACAATGATATAATTAAACTCAATTAATTATACGTCAAACTTTCAAGTCCTGATTTCCTTCACACACTACACAAGGAAACTATGATAGTTCATATAGTACATGTACAAACACAATGTATGTGTGTATAGAGAACATGGAAAACAGTAGTGTATATACATGGTCTATAGTCTGATTCTTTAACAAGTTACCTCCCTTTCCAATGTTCAATCTTGAACAAGTTACTTCCCATTTACTCTTCAGAAAAAATGTCATACATGAGCTAAGAGGCTAATATAGGATCCATGATTCACATATACACTCATACAATAAGTTTTAATGGTGTAAATGAGGATCATAGATCTGTTACTGGTCCCTTTGTTCATGAATAATGTTACATGTTTTTAGCATCTCACTGCCAACAAACTTGATTTTTTACTTTCGGCCAATTATGGAAAGGGTTTGGGATAAAGAAACACAATTGAACATGTAAAGAATGCAAGACTTTTGTAAGCTTTCAACCTTAAGTGTTTACAAATTGTTAAAGTACACTTACTGAACACTAAGCATTTTGCTGGTATATTTAAATTAATCAGACCATTGTGTAAATTACATTTTAACAATGCAGTGTTAAACTGACAATCAACATAACTAAATCATTTGAAAGTAATAGTTAAAATCTATTAAGTAAATTCTAACTGATTAAGAAGGGCAAAGCAAACGAAATCAGCAAGCTCCTTGTCAGCCATTAAGTATTTACTATATATATTCTAACTTACTTAGAATATCATCATGCCCGTCAATGGTGTTAATGATTAACAGCAGCCAAAATCATTACGACTTTGTCAAATAAACAATGTCCAAGCATCATTTTGACCAATATGTTTTTATATTAAATTCACATTCTGACCAACATTTATATAATGAATTTACCTGTAGTAAAGATCAACCTGTATTCAGCAGCCATAGTTGATGAATTTTATGACTGTCTGTTAAAGGCAGGCTAGACTGTTTACTTAATTTCTATACTTTTTCAATATTTTTTCTAACTTATAAAATAGGACCTTCAATCTTTGTGTAGGTCAATCTAGCTGTTCATCCAATAATTGCATGATTTAACCTTCAGATAAGTTTTACATCAGAAACACTCTGTTCCACATCAGAAACACTACTGTTTAACAAGCAGCCCACACACATACACCATGTCTGCATCAAATGTTCATATTAAAATGAATGATCATACGAATATACAAACATAGTTAAATCCATATATAACTGTTATAGGGTAGATCATTGTGTTGTCATTCGGTTTTATGCCACATGCCCACCAGTAGTCTATTGGCTGAATGAACAATACAAGCTTGTTATTCACCAATAGCAAGCTGGTGGAAATTTGCATATTAATACCCCTGTATGTAAAAATGATCACTTCTATTGTTTATAATTTTATGTGAGACCAGAAATTTGATAAAGATTGATTCAATGCTTGAATATATTGAAAATACAGAATTTATGAACACTAAATGACATATAAATTCCATGTACAATAGCAATGTAGAACGCATCTCACAAATGACAGAGAAATAAAACAGTTTGATCAAAATATTGCTATATGAGATAGAGAATTATGTTTTAAGTAATTTGTGCCAATCTTTCAACCTACCAATATCATTGTTACATCAAATTATTGATACACATGGTAACAGCTTCATGTAGAACTCTTTTTTACTTTGCTGTATAACTTAATTAAGTGGTTAAGTTAGAGTCATTGAAACAGAATATATGAGTATTCATTTGAGTCTATTACTATTTAATCAAGTGTACTTCTTAACCATGTTGAAAATCATTTCGCCAATTATGTTATCTGCAGAAAATTAGGTCATTCTTATAATTGTGTGAACTCATGAAAGCATGATATGGTCGTCTAGCATAAAGGTTATGGACTAGGCTAGTATCAAATTTATAACCTGGTTATTTAACTGTGTTTTAAACACGTATGATCATTCAAATATATGATAATTATAATAAAATTTATATATAATCAAATACTGACTAATACGTACAATTACGCTATACTAAATGAAGTAAACTGAAAGATACATTCTATGAAATTAGTAAGCAGGTATGTGTAATATAAAGCAAATACATAAAATTCAGAACACAAATTGAAATGAGAATCGTATAGTTTGATGATTTTAATGGGAGCCATGTTATTACTTTGACCCTTTATCCCATATAGACCCCTAATCTATTTACCACAGTATTAGGATAAGAGACTAGTTATGGTGTGTATGGCATCTTCATACAAGGTACCTGAACATAATTTGTGACCGACACATGAAGTACTTTAGTATGGTAACTCTTGCAATGTGTCTAACACAAACAACAGTTACTGTACGTAGATAAGGTTGAAGCCTAAAAAATGGGTTAACATGGAGTAAAGGGTCCAAGAAATTATTTCTTTACCACATAATTATATGTATTTTCAAACCACTATTTTTATACTGCAATTTTCTTG
This sequence comes from Spisula solida, assembly GCA_947247005.1. NCBI lineage: Eukaryota > Metazoa > Mollusca > Bivalvia > Venerida > Mactridae > Spisula > Spisula solida. Next base: position 47,530,840 of record OX365944.1, on the reverse strand, counting down.
CATTAGTTTCCATCTAAATTTACATTAATTTACCCCTAATTGAACACCTGAATGTAATACCGACGAATTAAAAACGATCCCCTTTTGTTATAATACATATAAATTAACAACAAAACAGCAAGATAACTCTTATCAAGTGTTAATATAGACATTAATTTTTTTTCCATAAAATAGTCTACCAGAAATGGTATTTTTGCCATGATTAAAGAGAATTGAATGATCACACACTGTATTATATGGTGATACGTCGACACTAAAATATACTAAGTAAATATTAAAGTAGACATTGGACACCCGTTAAACAATAGATGACATTTCATGTCATTCTACTATCATGTATAGATCCAGGGCAGATAACATGTAACTATAAGTACAGAGTACCTGACACAGTTAGATCAGCCATTTACCATACTTATCAATTAGCGATGATTTTTTTATAATACAGTAAAACCTCCGATTAAGACCACCTGAATAAAAAGATTCCCTGAAAAGTATGACTACAACGTCCATTTTCACCGTTTAAGCTTATTTTTCAAGACCAACTCAATAATGAGACCAGTTTTTAAGGGTCTCGAGAGTCGTCTTATTATTGAGGTGTTGCTGTATAAGTCAAATCAGAGTTAGTGGTCACCTTAATTAAGAACTTACCTTGGTTAAGTCATCAATAATGTTGAATGATTTCAAATCTCCCATTTTCAAATTAAATACACCTGTATTATACAGTCACCTACAGTCACACATGATAAATTATTTACTAGTATTTGTATGCAGTTAAGACTGCCAAACACGGAATTGATCGGACATGATTTTATAGATTCTAAATCATAAAAAACTTGGTTTCAATAATCTCAATATATTTGTTTTAATTTCTGAACTCTCAAGATTTATCAGTACTTATAGTTACAATGTACATTTTAGGACCATTTGTTTGTTAGTAAACCAAGCAATATTTAAACCATATTGATACATTGACTTGAATATCTATAGTTTAAAATATTGCTAGTTTTACTGTAGTATTCAAACTACATTCATGCCAGTCTGAGTACAGGCATGTCATGAATGTAGTAAGGTACTTGTAAAAATGCTATGCAAGAGGGAATTTCTGCACCAAAATTCCTTCATGCAAGCATAACAAGACAACAGGTACCTCAAATCTAGTGAAACACTCGGTGAAAATACAGAATTTCTTCATACATGATTCAATAATTGGACTATCAATGATAAGTTTTCCAATGTGGACTACGTTCAACTACGTTTCATTATTTTTAGTGACACTTTCAAGCTGTCATACATCTATGATGCAAATCAGACTAAAATGTTCAACATTGTATTAATCATGTGTACACGTAATTAAATTCTAATTATCCAAAGCTCAGCTTAATAAAGAGTCAAACTTGGACATAAAGATTTAAGTCTCTGACACGACATATTTTATAGAGATGATGTACCTGCCCTCTCGTAGTAGAAGCCTAAGCTTCCCATGATAGCCTATACTTGCACTTCCAAAAATTGTCAGATAAGATTTAATAATCATCTAAAGACCTAAATATAAGCAGTAAATATTAACTTCAAACAGTGTGTTACCAGGCAACATAATAAATACAATGTAATGTGATTAGAAGTTAAAACAAAGTAAGTAGAAAATAAAGTAGTGAGGTTAAATAGTTTTTTGATTTTACGTCAATTAAATTCAAACAAAATATGAGTAATACAGTAAAGCATGTGATTACAATCTTTTCATAGCCATTTTTGGAAGTACAAATACGCTATGCCTCTTCAATTACCAACCCATCCTGCATAATTTATACTTCATGTAAAATATACTTAGGATCATCTCATTTATGATTTAACATACATAGTTTCATCAAGAATATTCAAGTAGGTTTATTAATAAACCATTCACCTAAATAAACACACAATCTAGACACTTAAGGTCCCATCTACATGTTGCAAATATCTCTAAAATACAATCATGTAACTTTGAATACTGTAACGACATTGTTCATTTTCCTCCAAAACAAAACGTTTAACATTGAAACAGTATTTCAAACCTTGTTTAGATAAAATCTGCCTCAACAGGCAAAGGACATAATCCATATTTCACGTAATAAATTTCCATCCAAATAACACTGAATTTGAATGTCATGTTTTTTTAAATGAACTGCTTTATATCTCGAAAGTTTTTAAAACAGTACATATCACTACATATTTGAATGTCTATATTTATAAATCCGGACTATGGAAGACACCAGTAGTCAATATTTTCAGTACCTAAATGTCTTATAACATAGTAGAAATAGCATTACATGTAATTCTAACGGACACCTTCATATAATGCCACTTTCTACTTAGTCTGTATCACACGTCATACGTTTTTATACGCAGTAAACACATTACTACGACACAGATCCTCTTCACTGTTGCACCAAAAGTTTATAATCCACGCCCATCACACCATACTTGTCTACAGACAACAATATTCAATTTGTACAAAAAATAATTTTTGCACTCGTCTCATAAGCTTATGCTTTGTGCCTCATAATAGGTTTCCATCAATATTTATCATATCCCCTGAATAAAACACAGAGGAAACTGTATATTCACAGCACAGTATGAAATAAAATGGATTGAATTTGAATATTATTATGTACATAATTTGTGTGTGTATTTAATACACTAATAGTATAACAGTATGTTGATTAGAGAACAGCAATCCTATTATTCCAACAGAATAGGATCTGTACAATTTCAATGATATTATTTACACATATAATTCTACCACTATGGACAATTCTATAAAATGCATACGGTCAATAATAACGTAACAAGAATGTAACAAATAAGAATAGAGTAACAATCATGCAATAGTAACAAAAATAACTCGTTAAATTCTCATTGAAACTAGGAAGTTTCAAGAGAAGCTGGTAAAACAAGTATACCCCACCCCCTCAATGGCAGCTCAAGAATCATTAATGGTCAAGGTCACTGAGACTTTAACCTTTGATCCAATGATCTCATCAGCAATAGGGTTCCTTAGCAGCTGATTAGCAACCTCTATATCGAGTATGATGATCAAGTTTGTAGTACCACATTCATGTCTTGATTCAACGACACCCAATATAGTGATGTATTCATATACTGTTATCTTTTTAATCAGGATAAATGTTTAACAACACTATTTGTATCAATTCAGTATACTGACATATTCATTACTACAACATTTTGCTCGGGAACAAACAGTGTCTTTCTATCGAGACTGTAATACATAAAATTGTTCTCAAGTTGTCAATCAGACACAGTTTGTCAATGAACAGACCGATATGTGCAAAACAATGTTCAGAGTTGTCTGCCCATGGAAAAAGACGGAATAGTTTGACGGAAGTAATGGGCTAGCGTTAAACTAATAGTTTGGATCAGCTCTAAAATGAAATAGTTACACACCAGGGCATCTCTTAACAGAAACAATGCTGAAATGCTGAAGTACAGTACTAAGCTATAATAATCAGCATAAGAAATTTTAATATACTGGTATGTTGCTTGAATTCAAATAATTCACATAGTATAATACGCGAGCGGAATAAAATATGAAGTAAATTTTGTAATAATATATTTTGGAATAATTGCCCCGTGACAAGACTGATGTACAGAAATGTATCAATAACTTGTCAATGACAGAATCCTAAATATGAGGGTTTCATGACTAGCTTAATCAAAATGTTTTAGTATATTTTACAGCAAGAATGAGAGATATTCACAGTGTAATATAAGAAAAAAACCTGATATATAACTCTAATGTTCACATGATTTCACACAGAGTTCTGTATCGTCATAGATACAAGTTGATTGACGTAGATGATGATGACATGTTATATACAGATGACATGAGATGGACATGTACAATATGACAATGTATAAGGGGGGACTATGGCTATGAAGAATATGTGATGAGATATTCAGGGTATGCTTGTGTATCGTGGAATATCACAAACTCCATAGGATTATTGACATCATCTACGGCACTTTCATACAGTTCAGTTGCTTGTGATGGTTTAATTGGTGGAAGTACTCTTAGACTAGGGTTGCCTTTTACATATTCTCCGGTGAGTGCTTTCACTACAAACATGAAACGTTTGGTTCCAGGCTTACTTCCTGTCAGATAAGCTTGAGCTGAGTATGAGGCATCTCCGGCAAAGTATACACCCTGTCCATATAATACACCTGAAATCATAGTAATAAGTATGGAAATATGAAATATTGTTAAGTCCCTTTGTTCAACAGTATTTCTGTCATACCCAGAAGTCTCAGCTATATTGTCCTGACACCAGGCACCAGTAGTTACCTGGACCTTACTGTGCTGAGCATTAAGCAAGGAAGATATACCAGTACCATTAAAGACTTTGATATGTCAGAGCCTGGAATAGAACCCGAGACCTCCTGCACTAGAAGCAGACGCTCTACCACTAGGCCATTGAGATGAATCATAATATGAATACATTCAATAGCAAGGATAAGACAGACACTGATCATGTAAATCATACTATAGTGTGCATTCTACATATATCAAGCTCCATCCTCTCTGCATATTACATATTTCTCACGTCTGGTATACAAAAGGTTAAGTACACCTTTATTATCTTTGGGTCACACACCAGTAGTAACAAAACAATTTGCAAGTAGCTAAGCAAACAAAAATATAAATTTAAAGAAATCTGGGTCAAAACTCATTTCTGAATACTGAGACAAAAATCAGTTTCATATTAATTAAATGAGTGCAACTGCCTGTATCTAACTAAGTTGTAAGTGGTGGCATGGCAAATGGATGTCATTGGCCAATCGGGCAAAAAACCAAAATAACCACACTTTTACGACTGTCTCAGATGAACACATACAAACAAACACAGCTGGTTGTATAAACTTACCATTAACACCACAATAGCTACGATTGAATCCATTGTTTATAATGCTAGCAACATTCTGATCCATGGTACCATGCCAGAGTTGTCTCTCAGTCTGTTTGCTTGATTTCTTATGTTGTTCCATCAACTTCTTCTTAGCTGCATACTGCTGGTACAATGTTCTGTTCTGTATCCGTTCAATCTGTTATAGATCAGAAAATATTAAGTCTCACTAGTCACTAGTATTTCAATCAAAATATCTTGTTCAAAGTCCCATTGGTCAACAGTATTTATGTTAGATGGCTGCAGGGACCACCCAGTCAGAGGGCCAACCAGTAGATTCCTGGAACAAACTATACAGAGCGTCAAGCAAGGGAGATAAACCAGTACCCTACGGAGAGTTGAAGAGAAAAGAAAAATACAGAGAAGAAGAGAGGAAAGTTCTAGCCCTTATGTGCCTACAGGCATAACAAGAACTCGATAGGAAGGTACAAGTCGTGTCTGAAATTTTCCTACAGATAAAGAAAACCAAAACATTTTCCAGTGACCCCACAAGTTCAAAATCAGGCAAAATTCAAAGTTTTGTAACTTATTCCTCAAGTTTTTAGACACAAACTATCAAATTAAGTTGATTAGTTGAATTAATAGAAGGGTGGGTGGGGGGTAACAAAAATAGAAGACCAGGCCTAGACACTAACTATTTTGGCCACTGGTCCGACAGGGCAAAAGCGCCCAATTTGTAAATAGGACAGTTACTGGTCCTCCAGAATTTTCACTGGTCCTTCTTGATTTTCACTGGTCTCGGAACAGCAGACCAGTGTTAGTGTCGAGACCTGAAGACGCTAATTACCTTCAGAACTTGAACATTTCGATTGTTTTTCACTTTTGAAGCATACACGCCATTTTTGACCTGACCCAAAAATAGCTTCTCAATTTTCTGATATTCCTGACAACTGTTCAATACGACCCTCTTCACATTCTCATTATTGCTCATAGACATCCAGCTGGTTGGTAGAGATCCCTTCAGTCCTGTTGAAATATAAACATACTGTAAAAGTGGATATTATCAATACATGCATTGGCGAATTCTAATATTTCTAAATGGTTAGCGCGCTTGCCGTCTAATCTGGCGACCCGGGTTCAATCCCGGGTGGAGGCACACATATATATGCCTTCCATATTTCAGCAGAAAGCTGACAGGCAAATAAATAAAATAGTAATTTTTTGGCTTCTTAGTACAGTTCATTGTAGAACCTAATTTATGCTAGAGGAAATATTAGTGAATTTAGTAAATTTGACAACAGTTCCATATTGCTAACAAAATCTCTTATACAGTACTCTGTACTACTGTGATAGATTATAATTTAACTCTATGTCACTCTGGTCAGAACAATAATATTTCAAGTACTTAAAACAAAATATACATGCATGAACACTCACATACATGTACGTCAACTTTCTACAACACTTTTATATTAATATCAAATGTACATCTATATTTCATCAAAGTTAAAAGAAAGAGTTAAGTGACCAATTTTCAAGGGCTGCTATCAGCAGTTCAGCCGTTCAGCTGTTCAGTCACCCTTTCAAGTTTGACATTTTAATATCATGTATAGTATGTAAAGTGTGTCAACAAGGTTTAAACGAAAGTTATCAGTAAGTGTACGGTTTGTGCTCACAAAGATAATGTCCGCTTGATGCAACATCTGATTATTAAATTCAACTACGTAGTGCAGATAGTTGTGCAGGAATGTAAAGACAGCATTTATTACAACAATATGACAGCACATATTGTTTAACGGTTGCAATAAGTGAAAGAATTCAAACTTACCTTTCAGAATATCCTTCCTGACGATTCGTACACTGTCACTTAAATTGTTTTTCGGATGTTCAATAAGTTTTTGGAAGTCCACAATATATGTCCTACTTACACCGTCTACTAGTTCAACATTAGCTTTCCCATCTTTAAATGCACTTTCAATAACAAAGTTTGTTTTCATATCATATGGAACTTCTTCTGTTTCCGTTGCTGCCCTATCTTCTCGTAACCAATGCCATTTTATCTGATTATATAACATCTCTGCCACTGGTTTGTTTCTCTCGGCTATATCAAATTGTTTCATTTTGTTATGTATACAGTCTATAGCTGCCAGAACATTTCTCTGTGGCCCACTTATATTAAACTTCCCTGCTTTTTTGTCAAACTTAACATCAACCAAAATGGTTTGGTCCACAAAGTCATCAATCTATAATGAAGAGAATGGATTTACTGTACAATCAATATTTGGTGGCGTAAAAATGGTGGTTTTGGAAAAAAGGGTAATTTTATAGGGTCTTAAATGTATGGATTTCAAGTTTTTGGAAGGGAAACTTCTTACAGGGGTTACATATTTCACAAGTCAATTTCGTAATCTAAATCAGCCTCGAATTAGATTAAAATCGATACACACAAATTACAATCTTACTCGTATATGATACATTGCACTTATCAACTCAATAAATGCACAAACAGACAGTTACCCACTTCACATGTTATTGATACTGACCAATTTACAAAAGCACATGTCCTCAAAATCATGCGAAATTTCGTATTTCGGCAACTTACTTCTTTCATGAATTTCACTAACAAATGTATGATTAATGTGTAAACCTACCTGTGCATCAGTAAGATTTTTAACGATCTCCGGATCAGCATTAACCACTTTCTTTGTATATTCCAGACCAACATTATCATCCAGACTTTTGATACATCGGTCAATGTTGATTATTGCATCTGAATGGACTATGACAGTGACTGCAGAATCTTTCACTTTGGCTGGAGGATTCTTACCAGTATCAGGTTGCTTGTCGTTCTTGCCGAATAAATCCGCTAGGTAACCTGTGGATAGAATGTTACATCTTTAAGAACTATATGATGCTAGTGTTTTCTATATCTACTGAATGTGGGTGTTGTGTGATATAGTTAGTCACACTGAAGTCACACTGAAAGACAGGGGTTTTACTGAGGCATAATGCCCAATCCTGAAAATGAGACGCAAGTCTGTTTCACAAGTCTTTTTGGGCATGCTATTAGTACACATTCCTACACCAAAACTCTGTTTCAAACATTGTTCTATGGTTAAAATTCAGCATATGAAATTTCATATCACCATAACTAAGGCAATACTTTTTCAACAAATAACATATTTTCTTCAGAAAAGTTTATTCCATCTAGTGCAGCAAATCTGGATTTTGAAATCCCTGATATATACATTGTGTTATTGAAAAGATTTCTGGGCCATAAGCAAACAGGAGGTACAGATAAATGTTTCCATTACTCGTTGATTGATGAAACATACATACCTTTGCCTACATTAAGTAGTTTGCTGAATGCTGATTTTGAGGTAGCTGCAGTTGTTTTACCCTGAAGTGCTGACATTATACTCTGTACTGACGTCACATTGTTCTGATGTACAACAAGACGTACTTCCTTCACTGAACAATCAGAATTCTGACTTCCAAAATCATCAATGGCCGCAAACAGACATTCAGCAATACTGTCTGGTCTCGCTACATAAAACAACATGTCATTTTTAAGACATCATGTGACAATTTGTACAAACAAGTGAAATAACTAGAATTGCCAAACAGTGACGAATAATACCCACATTACTGCCTTGTCACAGAAACCACATTTTCTATTTTTAGTAATAGTGACCTTGAACACAGTAGTCCCACTTTCTAACTTGAGCAGCGTATTAACATAAGCTACCTATACAGCAAGATTCATGACAATTTCTCATTCCTAATTAGTTATTGTCTGCAAACTTATTTCTATTTTTAGCAAGTATGACCTTGACCCCACTGGCCCAACTTTCGAACTTTAGCTGCATATTCACATAAGCTATCTATACAGCAAATTTCATCACAATATCAATTTTATATCATATCTCATTTCAAACTAAAGTTATCATAGTAATAACATGTTATACCTGTTCCTAGAAGTGGGAAGGCCACAGATTTCACCAGTTTTTTCTTGGCTTCCTCCAGGCAAGTCACCATTTTATTTCTCCAGCCTGCCAGTGATTCCTGGTTTAATACATGTAATACATAGGTAGCTTTCAAACCTGCACTGTTAGTCAGTACAACACCTTCTTTCTTCAACTCTGCCTCTGAAACATGACATTTATCGGTATTAATGTACAATATTACATATCATCAATAACATTACAGGAGTGTATTACAGTCTATGTCATATTTCTGATACTCCATGGGTGAAATAATACATCTCTGGCTTAGAATTAGGTCGTAAGTAGTACATTTAAGATTCATATTTGAAATCTGCATCTCAAGGCGCATCTTACGAGCCTATTTTCATGAAAATTGGAAGTGGTCATGTTGACCAAACTGAAGTTTAAAAAGCTTGTTTTTCCATAAGTAAAGAGCAGTTTTCGGACAGTTTTTTTCTTATTTATCAAAATATTGATTTTTACTTAAGACCTTCTAATTCTAAGCCAGCGACATATCACAATGTTGTAGCCATACTGACTGGTTCTGTAATGTGCCACTGACTGGTTCTGTAATGTGCTAAAAACTATCATTTTCTGATATTTAACAAGATAAGGATTTCAGCCGAACCCAGGTATTAGAATAAGGTCTACAAACACGAATTAGCAACCAGAACTAACTACTAGCTGTTTCACTGTCGGAGGCAACTTCTCCTCCACATAAGGAGTGCATGGCAGTGGACACGAAATGCAAGGTTCAAACCATTAACCTTGAATTTAATGTTGACCTTGAGCCAGCATGGTTGAAATGTCGGTTCTGCACGTTGTCTTTATTAGTTACACATTTCCTATGAATTTCATGCAACTCGGCCGAGGCGTTTAAAAGTTATGGACAAAGTAGACAAAGAAACTTTCCAGGTAAATCACTGAATGGTGTGATACATTGTAGAGATCACAACACTCTCTTTCTCGAATGTTCAACTGTAATGAATAATTCACTTACTCTTTTGTTGGCATTCCGGCAGAATGTTGGGACATTTTTTCACCAATGCTTGAGCAATAGTACCTGTAACAATACATTCATCTGGCTATAGTATAAATATGTTCACAAATATAGCAATGAGTATAAAATATAGAATTCTGTTATTCTATTGATTATCTTGTCAAAGTTTCCTGAGGGTATAGCCCGTCGCAACCAGGAATCTAACCTGTATCTCCGGGTAACCAATTCAGCGTACAAACCACTGGACCATGGCCACAGTTAAAACAATTTATGAAACGATGACAAAGCAAGAGAAAATAACTTACCTTTCATATCAAAGTTAGCACCAACTCCAACGACAACAACATCGGCAGTGTTAACCAGTATATCCCCAACCACCATCTTTAACTGTATAGGACCAATCTGACAACCTACAAACACAGATAATGGTTGTAATTGATTTCCACATTTTATGTTTAATTTCAGAAAGGGATAGCTTATAGGGCATTATAGGCAGGTGACCAATAAATCCGTATGACCACTGAATGCTAGGTTTTTGCCAGTTTAATTTTTATTTTCATCTGCACTTGCGCAGCTTGCTTTCTTGCAGGGAAGGTGAAAATAACATGATACATATGCATAGACTTTCTGCCCGGCCCTGCAAATTTAATCTACTGTCCCCATGCTAAGATAATGTAAGTGGACGAGACGTTTTGTAATATATTAAAGCCAGGAAAATATAGCTTTGATAATTAGGTGCAGGGTTTCAAAACATTTTAAAACATCATTTTGTTTCAAATGTACTGCTAAAAAGTGGAATATTAAAAGAATTCATCGACAACATCAAGATCAATTTTTTTCCAATTCATGGGAGATAAATCTTACAAATAATGTAAAGACAGTGTGCGAGTGCTTTCCCTTGTTTGATAACCATGTTTAAGTCAATATTCAACATAATTTTCGTAATAAAAACACAACTCTCTGTCCAGAAATACGATCCTGATAGATTGATAAATACTCACCATCTTTGATCATTCTATATTTAGCAGTATCACTTGACCTGGCAAGAATTGTACTATCACCCAGAAACTGTCTCTTCGACCGCACTTCTCTCCCCTCCGACTTCAGATGACACATTCTGTATGCCTGTAGTAAATTCAATCATTTCAGTCTCAATATAGGAAAGAGCTCACCAGAACATTTTTACTACATTTTTTATTGTGAAAGAGGCATTAGGCTTAGAGCTCTAAAACATTTTTCTTCATCAAAAACTTCTCTTCAAAATACACTACTAAAGTCTGACTTCAATTGATGAAACAATTAATAAAATATGAACAAGGCGTGGAAATTCCACGAAAACCAGATTTTCAGCCAAGCATAATTTGGCAGAAATGGATACATTAGCTACGTACACAGCAAGTTTCATCAGGATATATCATTTCTAACTAAGTTATCAAACAAAACGAAATGTGGACACCTGCACATCATCTAACAACCGGTTTTTTTTTCTGTTGGAAAATAAGGTTAGTAAGAAATTTATGTAATACTGGGTCTACTTACCTGTTGACATTCGTTGTCTTTACTGTACATAACAAATCTCACAGTCTTCAATGAAGCTTTAGGGTTTTTGGATGACCAGTCTAATACAGCATCATACATGCATTTGGCTGCTATGGTTTTCGGATAGTTAAGGTAACCTGTACCCAGGGCTGGAATTGCCAACGATTTGTAGCCTTTCAAATTAGCTAACTGAAATACTGTCTGTAGAGTACTGATCAAACTCTGAAATATAAAGTACACATCAGTAAAGTGTGTAGTATGAATATTGTGCAAAATGTAGAATTTAGTATAAGAATATACAATGTACATCAAACCTTATGAGAAGCCAGTCACAGAAACCATTAGATACAACCACTTATAATCAGATGGCAGTATAATACAGGTATATATAAAATAAGAACTGGGTCATCACCAGAGAAACATGTCCTTATGAAAGCCAGACAAAATGTGACATGTAGGTAAAGGCAGGTATTAACAGTGGGCTGAATTTTCGACAAACTTGTTGAGAGTCTCTTAAAATCAATGCAGTCAGCAGTGCAATTTTCAGTGGAGATTTTCTAAGTTTTGATAAAGGCATATAAGGCAAACAAATCACACCCTCTGGCATCTGTATTTTCAGCACACCAAACAAACATTATAGAATTTGGTAAAGAGTCTCCTACACATCATTTCTGTGAACATGTTAACCTGGTTAACAACAAAATTAATATTTACTTGTTCTGCTGACGTCTCAGCATATGTTGGTAGAACTGTTAGAAACACCGTCTTACATGGAAGTTTTCCAGCTGATATATCTACTACCTTACCCACTGTCAACTCATTGTTATACTTCTGTTTACATTCATTCTATAATACAAGAACATTCAGTTTGATACAAATCACAGATAATCATAAAATAGACGAAACATGTATCCATGATATCCAGATAAGTAATTGTCTCCCCAAAACCAACACTTTGATCCCTATACTGGCATGCGAGGTATTACCGGACAGCAGTAATGACCGGACAACTGGTCCTAGACGCTTATTTTCTGGAGCTATGTATTGAAATTTGTACCTAATCACTCAGAAGCATGTTTTGAATAAATCTAGAAGAAAAAAAAATTCAAGATTAACAAAACATTGTCTATTTATCCAAAATGTCGTACGCGGCTGCGTGTTTACGTTAGCGGCGCTTGGGGAAATCACCATCGTGTGCGCATGCGCAAAATAACACGAGCTGAGCGCGTGCGTCATTGATTTTATACGGTTAAATTAATTAGCTTCATTTTATGAAAAGAGTGAACAGCAGAGTGGTTAACGTCTTAGGTTATGAAGCGAGAGGACCCGCGATCGGTTTCTCGCGGTGTCAGAATTTTTATCTTTTTTTTTTTAAATTTAATTTCTTCCATTTATACCAGCTCTAATTTCAGCAGGATATTGTTAATTACGAAATTTGTCAACGGATATCAGTTGAGTAACCCTTTTTAAGATCTTATCCATAAGTCTGAAATACTTTGAGTTGATTTTTAATCGTTTTAATCGACTTTTGATCGGTATGTTATGTACGGTATATTACGGCATCTGACCTACCACAGAACGCCACCTGGCGGGAAAACATGGCGCGTCACGAGTTGTTATTACGAAAATCGTGACATATTTTCGCATAAATAGGAAGTACGAACCCTGTTTAAATCATTTCCTATAATAAGTTTCCAAATTTTAAGTTAAAAATGGTTGAAACCGACTGTCCGGTAATACCTGCTGAACGTCGTTGAAAAAAGCGTAAAAAGTGCCCCTGTTTGGGCCCCTAAATTTGGATGTTATGGTGACGTCATTATTCGGGAATTCTATTTTTAGGAAGGCCTTGAACACAGGTATGTGTCAGCACCAAAAATTCTGGGTAAAAATCGATTTTTAACTTGACATGAAGCTTTTTATGCCATTTCTGTCCGGTAATACCTCGCATGCCAGTACCCTTAACAATTTATACACATTCATTTTGAGGATTTTTTTCAAACTACATTAGGACTGGCTTTGAAATGTAAAACCAAGTGTTGCTATATGTACAAGTTTATTCCCAAACTACCTGTAGGACAGAAGGTCCATTAAATACTATTACAAAATTTAGCAAGCAGTTTATCAAGTACAATACAAGATGACAACTGTTATAAATGGTAAGTTATATTCAGAATTATTTAAATGACAATGATAAAACACTTCAATCCCTTCAAACCAGCAGATAACTTTGAATAACTTCAACATGCAATCTTGCAATTTATCAATAAGGACTAACCTGTAATGATGGCCCGCCATTCTGGACTAGACATTTACATATGGCACTACGTGTAAGATTCATGTCAGGAGACACACTGCATAACAAAGCATCAACCTGAATCAGAAACACATGTGTGTCATTACCAAAAAAAATCAAAGAGGGTGGTTGCAAAACATCAAAGTGGGTTGTTATACTATCCATTTCATCATATTTTCTATGGAAACAAACACATACTGCAGTCTTTTTTCATTTATGACAACTTATTATCTTTGTTGAACTCAACTACGAAATGAAATCTCAAATGATTAAGTTTATTCTAAATGGAAATTATTATGATAACAGAAAAGCATTTTCACTTTAATGCCCCCTTTACAGTACCTGACTGTATAAAATCAAACACTAACCCTCAATGGTAAATGTTTAAGTTGGCGACCATAACAACCTGATCACTTAAACTAAGAGATGCAGATAATCATAGCAATACACATCAAATGTCAAAATACCAGGGCTAGACACTAACATTGGTCCGCTGGTCCGAGACCAGTGAAAATCCAGAAGGACCAGTGGAAATTCTGGAGGACCAGTAACTGTCCTATTTACAAATTGGGTGCTTTTGCCCTGTCGGACCAGTGGCCAAAATAGTTAGTGTCTAGGCCTGAATACCGAGCATACCTTCTGCTTTGACAGATCCTCAGTGGCCAGCTCGATCTTGATTCTACCATCCAGGAAATCTACAAAAGAATAAGAAATTCTAAGTATTTTTTTTTTATGTATCAAGAATAACAGTCAAAGATCTTCAAATATTGGCAGTGTCAATTATTGTTATAGAACTATTGATTACTCGTTTTAATACTTCCACTACGTGTATGCATGTCCCAAAATGTGATAGAGTGATCTTCTTCAATAGACTTAGCATAGTTATGGAAAGGTATTTATTGGATTGTGATGCTACTGACAAATGTTACATACCTGTAGATAGGGACCCAAGACTAGCTCGTCCATGAATTCTCATATGCTCATGCTCTTCAAATACCTGTAAAAGGTAACAAAACCTTGATAAACAATATGAAAGCATGACTAGCATACAAGACAGATTTCCGGCATCATTTTAGAGTAGCACACATTTTAGACTCCTGATTCATACAGAACTTCCCAACATGAATTCAAGTACATTTCGTTGGCTTAAAATTAGAAGGTCGTAACTTTTTTTTCTGGGTAACTATTTTCATAACAATGGTTCACATAGTAACCAATTTTATGGGAAGGTACTGGTATAGACTGTCTGCATGGTGCTCAGCATCTATGTTACCGGTACGGTTAGTACTAGGACAACAAAATAATATCACTGGCAAGTCTACAGATAACTGGAATATTGTTAATGTGTCTATATTACATCTCAAATAATCTAACACCAAAAATAATGAATTTATGTTTACCTTAATTGTTTCAGTGTCTTTATTATACAGAACAATAGAGATATCTTTCAGACTTGTTTTACTGTAACTACTGTCAAACTCTACAACAGCACCATACATTATGCTCGCAGCTACTTCACGAGGGTATCCGAGGTAACCACCAGTTCCCATGGCACTTATAGCTATAGTCTTCTTAGAATGAAGATCGGCAAGTCTTAGACATTCACGCATAAAATTCCTGAACACCTGAATACAAATAAAGTAAAACAGAATGTTATTTAGAAACAAAATAATGATAATTCCTAGAGCAGGCCCTGAATTCTCCCGAAGCATCTCAAGTAGAAATCTCAACTGAAATTGAGATTTTGATAATTTTAAGTCTGAATTTGAGATAAATATGAATCTTCAACTCTCAAAATTTTGCTGTAATAAACTCAGAATAATGTTTCTGAATTGTTATACCAATTTAGAGTACAATTTTGCATGGAAACTACCTCAAACGATAGGTAACCAAATTTGAGTTGAGATTGAGCTCAGATTGAGATGTTTCGGGAGATCGGGGCCAGATTAAGAAATATGGTTTGTACCTTAATGGACCAAGCTCTAATGGTGATACATGTTGAGTGTAAGTTTGGTTAAAATCAAATCATAAATGCAGACAAGGAATATTGTTGACTGATGAGCGCACACATTTTGTAGCTATACATGTATAACCCCATTTCCGTAGAGCGCACAGATGGACAATGGGCAAAGATGGATTGCAAAAGCTGACTTTGTCACTCTCTTTATCACTCACATTATCACATGCGAGCTAAGAGGGGCATAACTCCAATTAAAATCATGATAGATAATAGCAGTGACTAATGAAAGTAAATTTAAAAACAAGATCATAGATATTAGGTGTGATATGGCATTGAGAGTGCATGCATAACTTTAACCAAGAATATTATTAGTTAGAAAGGAGCTTAACTCCAATTAAAATCACAACAACTATAGAGTTATTGCCCTTGACTGGTGCAATATCTTGGATAGAAGGTTAGATATGACAAAATATAACTTGCATGCAAAACAATAACCAAGAACATAAGTTGAAAATGGGTATAATTCTCCAATTAAAAATAAATAGAGTTAATGACCTCGACCAATAGTATTGACTAATTACAAAATAAAGTCAATAATCTGGCACAAATGTTCAAGTCTGACATGTCTTAAAAACATTTATGCCAAACCATTTTAAAACTGCCATGACAATTATGGCAAAGATACAAGTCCAACCAACCAAGAAATACCCATATAAATGACATAAAAATGAGCATGTGTATTTTTCATAATTCAGTTAAAAACATGAAGACACAGAAGAAACAAATAGTCCCCACAATGCACCATCAACCAATTGTCTCCAGAAATAGTAACAAGAACAACAAACACTGAATAAAATACATTACCACAATAGGTCTTGTCTGAAATGTGACGATATAAAACAATGACAGACATGGAATAGATTACTCAATGTTCTTCCTCAATGTATCAAAAATAAAATGGGAGTACAAAAACTGAAAGTTAACCATTCAAAACAGGTAATAAGTTGCATTAAATTGTAACAAGAGTTGAGTGACTAAATTGACTGCATGGGAAAGAAAGCCAACATTAACTCCAATGCCTTCAATGATTTTGAGAAATGGCATTGATATGCATGTAACCATTGCCCTAGATCAGTAGCATTGGGTAATGATGGTTAGCATGTGTGTCACATTTCAATGCAATGAATAGCAGATGAGATATGGCACAGTAACCTGAATGCAAAACTCTTAACCAAATTTTAAAGTCAGAAATAGCCATAATTTGCACTAAATTCAACCAAGAGTTATCTAACTTGCCTGATTACATGACAGGACCTGTGGGAAGGCTATTGTGAAGTTACAATCCAATAGATACTCTATCTAGTGAAATATATAACTAATGTTTTGCATGTAATCAATCAATACAACCACCTGCAACAGTCTTCATATTCTTTAAATTGTTGAGCGAAGAATGATTTTACATTAATAAGTACCTTTCCTCCGTTGATTCCAGCATCTTTCCAAGCTGGTAGTGAAGTTAGATAGACTTTATCACAGTTCAGACTACCTGAATCAATGACAGCAACTTCTCCATCTTGTATACCATCAGGATATAATCGATTACAATCAGTCTGTAACTGAGCACCGCCCTGTTTGACCAGAGAATAGGAAGCTGATCCGCTACGTAAGTTCAAGTTGCTTGATGCACTACTAACAATGATGTCAGCCTGTAAAGATACACAAACAAAGTCATGTAGGACAACTGAGGTGTAAGTGTAATTATTCAGATCTATCGGTCAAGAATAACCCATAAAAGTGCTAGCACTTATTTCCATTGGAGTACTGTGCTTTTACTGAAGGGACAGCAAGTAGAAGGGACAGTGGTGTGATACAAGTTATCCTGGTGAGATACCCTAGCTCTTTCCGAACAGACGCCTCAGTTCTTTAACATGTCCAGTGTATAGCACTGATACACGAGAGACTACCTCTGTGTACCAACCAGTTCATCTCTAGTTAGGCGGGAAACACCGAAAAACGTTTCTGAAATTTCAATAGCCCTAGCCGAGTTTCGAACCAGGGATCTCCGAATCGGTAGGCGAGAGTGTTAACCACATGGCCACTGTGCCACCTACTGCTCCACCAATCGAATATGTGTACATTAAATTACTGGCATAAAATGGACTTCAGAGCTAATGCCAATTTGACAGACTTCCAGGCAAGATCTACTAGCAACCCCAGATAAACCAATAATCCCACTAGAATTTTGACAAAAATCGATAGTTACTAGACTTCAAACTCATTTTTATAAAGTTCCATAATACTCAGTCAAAAATGATTTACACCATTAGAAAGCATATAAAATTTGCTTTCCAATGATATAAATATCAAAAATGTGATAAAATTAATTAATTTTGGGTAATTAGCAAATGCAATTAATTACCGATAATTAGCGGATCACGCGAGGTCGCGCTGACGGACACGTGTTTATAAAAGTCACTGTATTCGCGTGTCGATGCGATCGCGTTTTTAAACATATCTGCATGAAATATTTTAACCAATCAGGTAAGAGATCGATATTCCCGAAGAAATTCGAACGAAAAAAATCCGAGAAAAAATGACCTCGCAATAAAAGTCCAAAGTTGACTCCATTTTCCCAAGTAACCCCTTGGTCAATCTTTTTCGTTCGTGTACCATTAAAATCTACGAAATATAATCTTTATTTTGATATTTAAATAAAGAAAATCCGTCCAGAAATGACGAACGCATTCATAATCAAAGTTGAAAGGTCATGAGATTAATCGAGGTCATGCACGGCGGCCATGTTGTTTATTTGCAAAATTATATCGTGCAGACTTAAAAGATCGATATGTAAACAAATGTGCACCGAAATCGACGATCTTTTGTTTGCAACGAAGTTAAACTTGCATAGAAATGTAAATACAATTAATATAGCATATAAACCATAGCTTTAACAACCTTATTTGACCTAAATCACGACAGGTGAAACAATAAATTATGCAAATTTGCACGGGTCAGAAGTCGAGGTCAAATACTGTCTTGATTGTTAAGCATGATCGTTTATGTTGGTATTTTCCGACAAAATACATAGTCAATAGCAAATATGTGATAAATAAACGCAAATCGTGACATTAGTGACGATGCTTCGACTGTTTTTAGTCATAATTCGAAATTTTGTTAGAACGGAAGTTAACCGTTCGTTTACAACTATACAACATTTCGGATAGTTAATTTTTCGGACGTCGAGTTTTACGGACGCAATTACTTGAATAAACGCATAATTAGCGTACACTTTTGAACAATAAAAATAGTTTTTCCAGATTAACTTGTGCCATTCTACGAGAAAATTTGTCTGAAAGTGGAATTAATTCAGCAGAATTTCATTTAAGAAATCCCATCAAACAATTTTGAATAGGCCAGATTTGCTACCAAAACAAAATTTAAGGCTGCAAAAGTTATAAATGTACCTTTTAACTGCAGTCTTCAATAAAGTTTTGTAAAAATAATCAGACAAACATGAAGATTTTGGTGGTTTTATTCATTTACCAGTGAATGAATCAATATTTCAAAATGTGAATCAATTATCAATCAGCTGAAATCAATGTCAAGACATTGTTATCGCTTCTGTCGATGACATCTCTATATGTAACTGTGATAATCCAAGTTGTGTTGCACCTGAACGCCGCCCAATACCAGTGACACTTGTGTTCAAAGCAATATACCATCCACATGTTGGTGATTGATGATATTAATTGTAGGTCTACAATCTAAATCAGCAGTCTTTTGTTGACAGGTTTCATTTATAATTATTCAACTAATTAAGTGCGTTTCTTTGGGTGGTCTTAGTATGCAGGTTAAATTTGGTTTGACTTTAATTTGATGGATAATTCAAAGATGTAAAACCTATTATATACAGCTATAGGCCAATTAACATGCTATATGTGAACATGATTGTTTCAGTTAATTTCAGTGCATGTTTTACAGTACTTGCCAAGTCAATTGGTATTGGTTTTTATTGAGTCGGTGGCATAAATTCAGAAATCTTTGCATCAAAGTTGTAGTTTTGTTAAATATTTTAATATTGAGATTGGTAAAACTATGCTACTAGTGTACAGAATGTAATGATGAACTGCTGTGCAAAATTTCATTAAGATATCTCAAAAATTAAAAAAGTTATGACAATTTTACTAAAAATATGTGTTTTTTCGGTTCCGTCGTCCGAGCAACCGCGAACTGATTTATAGAACAGAAAAATTCTAGATTTTGCCCGGTTTTTTGAACATTAAAAGCATCATAACTTTTTTATTTTTCAAGATATCTTGAAAAGATAAACTGTTCTGGAATGGATTTACTGAGATCTATTCAAAGAACTTAACAAATACCAACAATAATCAAGTTACAAAAATGACTTGGGGTTGCTAGATCTACATTAGCAGGTCCGACTATCTCAGAAGGTAAATCTAGATTGGCTACAGACATTTCCTCTATATGTGCCAAAGTTGTCAACAGCATGGAGCAAGATGGTCTGGCTGATCATTATTACCAAGAAAACTAGTTTAGATCAACTACTGAGTTATGGTTAAACAATGTAAAATACAATTACGATAAAACAAACAGACAATCACCACAAACAACAATGTCTCTTAATGTATCCATGAACTGAATTTTGGAAGCAGAGTGACGACCTAAGGTAATACCAAATTTTAACCATCTTTAAGTAGCTATGTCTAAACTACAATGCCCACTGTTTACCTTTTGATTGCTGCCCTACATGCCAGAAGGCATAATGGGTAGTAAGTAATTATGTATACCTTTTGATGGCCAACTTCACCTAACACAATATGCATCTTGATCTTCAGATTTTTTGTCTGGAAATATTTAGTTGCTGCATTTGAACTACTTGTAGTTCCGAGTGAACCGTCATCTGTAATAAGATATCAAAATCAAATAAAATCTACTTGTATGATAACTAATCCATGACTGGCAAAATCATCTATCCCACTTTGAACATACAATAAAACCTCACCAAAGCGACCCTCTGTATAGCAAAAACCTCTCTTTAACAACACTTTTGATTTTTCCCAAAGCTGAAATTTACTATATATTTAACCTCTGTAGAGCAACTACCTCTAAACAATTGCCAGAAGTTACAGCTCCAAAAGGGTGTTGCTCCAAAGAGGTTGTACTGTATGTTTTTACATTTTGAAATTTGTAGTTTTATTAAATAGTGTCAAAGGTTGATGGGTAAACATAAAATTAGGAGAGGATCAAGCTTTTAAAACCTGGAGACAAACCATGTAAACCACCAGGCCCATAAGTTAGTGTTGAACTCAGGAGATGTTCCAGAAAAGTCCTTTTCAAGGGTTAGAAAGTTCAAACTACCACTATTCAAATTTTGTGGATCATAAATGTTATGATGTCCTGCTATGTTGAAACATAAATAAGGAAAGTAAATAGTTACTTTATGGTCATCCTTGTACAAGAGGGCCTTCTACCCTTAATATATAAATTCCTGGAACAGTTCTAACAGACCAAGACAACTTACCTTCAAGCATCTCTGCATCTATGACTTCATAATCACTGAACATGGCGTTAAGACTTTCATCAATCTCCTGTGGAAGCTTGATTATACACCTACAATCCTTCTCAATGGCACTGATTGTTCCGGACTGTTTAGCTGCTTCAAGTACTGAATGGATTCCAGTACGTTTCAGCTGATGCCTTTTACTGCACATCCGCTTCAACTTCATATCCAGCTTTTGTTTACCCTTTATCAGGTTTTCTGTGAGACCAGTTAGTTCAATGCCGTTAGCTGAAACATATACAATATATAACACAGTTGAAGTTTACACTGTCGATCCAATTATCCACTTATTTGAAATCATCACAATGCGGTCCGACTAATGATTTATAACTGTTTGTTGATCTAAGTATTTCAAATAATTTCACTGGATTATGTAACCGCACATTATACATATTTGCATTCATTACTAAAATATAATCAATCAACAGGATTAATCAATATCAGAAAGAGGCAGAGATGTCATAAATTAACGATAACAAGTCTCCAAACAATGCTCATAACTCAGTCTCCAAAGAAATTTAGTTTCAGGAGAAAACATTTTTAATGGAACGAAAGGACGGACAGGAAATCACTATTGTATATATGCCTCCGCATCAGCAGATGCCGGCCTGCCAGGGAATAAAAATTCTTAAATAACCTCAGGTGCATAACTCCAAATGCCAATTAACATTACTCGATATTCTGTTAACATGTCATGATCATAGCTTTTGGAGGTGTGACACAACTGTTGATGTCAAACCAAGCGAAAAATTGATCAAACTCATAATGCTCTATTCGAGACCTGGATAAAAACCTGCTCACCTTTTCTCCTTACAGTAATGTCATTTTTCTGAACCTCGTCATAATCCTCTTCAGTCCAGCATTCTGAAATGAACTCGCACACAGTTGCATCACAATGTACTGTCACTGTTTTAATTGATTTCGAGTCCAGAAATTCTTTGATTAGTTTAGATATATGAGGCACTACGTCGTCAGTACCGACAACAATAACTGCTTGAAGCTTCTTAGTGAACACATCAGCTTTTTCTCGGAATTTGCTACGATTATCGATGAGAAAGTCTCCCCACACTTCCGAGTTTAACAAATCTGTAGAAGTTTTGTCTACAGGTATTGATACTTCTAAAATGGCCCCTAATATGGCATCTCTAACACCCTCACTTTTACCATCTTTAGGAACATACACATTCAAACTATTGCCAGTAATTTCCCAACTGCCTTTCAAATTCTTCTGATCAAGCTTCTTTTGAATATGTTTACTAGTTTGTTCTCTCTTAGCAAAGTTCACCCACTCTCGTGTTTTAGTATGCTTGTACTCTACAGGAGAAACTTTGTCACATTCTGTGTACATCTCAATGAATGCATTAGGTATATCAGCAGGATCACCTTCGACGGTCACTGCATTACCGTCAACATGTATTTTCATATCCCCATACATCTTACTTATTGCACTAAACGTTCCCTGAATATCCAGTACCACTAGTTTCTCTACAGATTTAACTTTCCTTGTTTCAGTCTTTCTCCTTGCTTCCCGAGTTAATGCATCAATTTTATCATTAAGGACCTGGCTAGCATTCTTTACATTTGCTTTGAACCCGACAAATTTGATTGTTTTTCGGTCTCTATCTTGCTTAACAAGTAGGTCCTTGAACTCTGGTTTGCCTAAAATGAAAAAAAAATCTAATTTATAACTCATTTATCATCCATAATATATGCCTCCACTTTTTCTCTATCTGTTGGATTCAATACCACCAATTCTTTATCCAATAATGCAGCTTAATGTAACAGTTAAGTGTATTTCTAAAAGCACTCCTTATTTAATCATTAATGCAAAGAATGATTTAGAAAACTAAGAGCTACATGTTACTATGTGGTAGTTTTATAAATAAAGGCCGATCTGGTTTAAGGCTCAGTTTGTACATCACTTGACTGATTCTCTAAAGGTTGATGGTTTACAACACAGACAAGGTGCATGTTCTTCTGCAGTAATGTACAATGTAGTAATAGCTTAGTACTGGTTAGATACACTGACTGACTGACATATAATATAGTGAACCACTCAAGAGGTTGATGGTTTGATTTCTATGAAACAATCTCCCAATCAAAATTCTAGTGAAATTAAGTCTACTGACAATTTTGTTAAAACGAAACAATATGTGACTCAAACAATGACTTATTCTTTTTAACTCATTGTAACATGAGACCATTTATCCACTATCCACACATGTATCGGTAAATAGGTATCAGCACTTACATCAGTTATTAGTTTTATCAGCTCTGACTCCCTAGGCTATTTGATCAAGTGTGAATGTACTGTATTCCAAGTTAATTCATATTCAGGACTACAAAAATATGCATATATGCAATTCAGTCATTAATACAAGTTACGCATACCTGAATTGACAAACTCAGTCACTTTGTCCCAAATTATTTCAGGAACACTGAAATCTGATTGGTCGATATTTCCTGCCAAGAATTTTGCTACAGCTTCCTGTACTCCTGTTTCCCAGCCTCTGACTAATGTACGATAGTTGGGCATAGTTTGTCGAAGAATACATTTGACTGTAACATGGTCCTTAGAGAATGAGATGTCCGCATACTTGTCATGTAGACGAGCCGCAAACTGGGGTTGACAATGTCTGAAATACAAAATAATATAATAAACACATCTTCTGGGTATACTTTTCATATTGACAACTGGATGAATGTAATGTCAACCATTTTCAAATGATCTTTAACCTGTCTGTTCAATAAATGGAATAGTAGGTTGTAATTTCTTAACATGTCTGTTCTGTAGCATTTCAGCTACTTTACAATAGCTGTACATAAGCAACCATCAACCAATACATTAATATATTGCATGATATATATACTTATGTTCTTTATTTAAATGAATATGCTGAACTCATGTATCGATACAAACCAATTGAAACAATAAGTAGAAAGCAAACATTTCTTGTTTACTTAATACAGCCGACAGATTACAGCCATGTGTTTACAGTAATCGGTTTTTATATTAATATCTAAAATCAGGTGTATCAAACTTACTTCTTTACAAACTCCAGTTGATCTGGAAGAATTTGAATATTGACTGGTTTCGGTACAGGAACAATATGTAAACTCATATCCCAGATTGCACCATTCTCACACTGGTAGTATGGCGACACACGTAGCATCACACCATCCACACGATGCTGTCTGTGAGAGGTACATAGACGTTGTACCACTGTAAAAGATTTAGACTATCAATGAAAACAATGACTAAACTTTATACTTATGTTTGATTGCAGTTAATTAGAAATATAGAACAAACCCATTCTCTTTAAAGGATGTAACACAGTAACAATGAGTTCACTATTTTGAGATTCTAAAAATTCTATCTTGGTAAACAAATCATCAAAGGCTAGAAGTATACTTTTCCTCTAAAGTGTATACTTTCACTAGTTATTTGGGGTCTAGAGATTAGAGAGGAACTAGATCAATGAATAATCAAACAAACTTTAATCCCAAAGTAATATGTGACCAACATGTTGATAAGTTATAACATTGTATACCTTTATAGTCTTCAAATTCCAACAAACAACAACCATCCTCGGTTTCTGCTTCTCCATTTTTCCTCAAACGTCCACCTCCAATAGATTCACGCTCAAAGTAATAAACAAGAGCCTCCCTGCTACGTATGTGAGTGTCACAAGTAACCACTATTCCCCTAGCTGGTGGCATCTCACATATCTCAAGACTAAAGCCGTCTAATTTACGAGCTTTCACATTCTGCTTTAGTTTCATCATATCTGCAATTAATGTTAATTATATTATTATGATGTGTAAACTCTTAACCACATAGAGCCCTAATATATTTAACAACCATATCCTGACATGACACAAACTTGCTGCAAATCTCATCATACTTTTTTCGAAAATAATTGAAGTGATTTATATTTATACAGTTCTGCTACAAGGACCAGAAAAAATGAATCTGTCTTAATAACTGAACTTTCTAGTTGTTAATAAGAGGCAAATATCAACATGATTTCAAGATAATTAAAGCGGTCTTATTCAATTATCAATATAGTATTAATGAGCAAAACTTTACTGTTCTTGTTATACATATTGACAGGCATGACCATGAAATAGTAAATACGTAAATCAGCATATACTGGTAGCTTATATTTTGTTAAATTAATAATTATTCACAACAGCAAACAGAATATTCAACATTTTGAACTTCAAGCTAAGGAATTTTTAATGACTTTGACCAACCAGTAACTTCCTATTCCCAAGTCACGTTGACCTGGGAACCATAGAAGGATGATTTATACAATGACCAGATTTAAAAGTATACCTGGTCTTTGTTGAAAGATGACCAGTGCTTCAGTGTGTTCTAAGTTGAACAGCATATGGTCTTTTACAGCAGCGGGTCGACCAATGACCTCCATGTAGTTTCTTATACTATCAACACGTGTCCTGGGATTTAATCCTTGCACAAATATGTTTATCTCCACATTCTCAACACGGTGGAAATTTGAAGCTGAAATTATTCATAAATTCAACACAATAAGATATGATAATTCATGATCACAAAAACCTATCACAAAACAACAAAACTTTTAGCAATACAGAATTGTAGTATAGTCCAGAAATATCAACCGCATTCTTATAAACTCACATTAGCATAATTTAATAGTTGATTTCTCTTCTTTACCGGTATTTAACTCTAGAACTTTGTAAAGTTTTTAAATAAGCGTGTTTACTAAAATATCATTTTCTATTTGGTTGTTTGAAAATTCATATTTGCTTTTTGTAACTCCTCATCTCAAAATGGTTAAATTAATTTAACAAAAGTAATCAGATAATTAACTTATTAGGCAGCTTTGGTATTGAGATTAAGTCCCGAAAATATTACATTGTAAATGTATTAGAATATATCTCACAGTGCAAGAAATAAAATTATCAAAACGTAATTATGAAAACTTACGAATAGAAGCGTTTCTTTGGTAGACATTGTTTGCCAAATGCTGTTGGGGTGGGGGGTTTCTGACCAATGAGCCTGGTGATCTTGGTCTAAACTGATGCATGTTAGGTCCTTGACCATAATTTCCATCTTTCATTGCTCTCAAAGCATTTTGACTACCATATAGCTCCTGTAAGTTTTTGTTGATCACACTTTGTGGATTTAAGTTCTGGTAAGGATTAATCTGAGGATTTGGGTTGAAACTTTGAGGTCTAACCGATGAACTAGTGGTTGGAGTACCCTGTATTGGTCTCTGCTGACTTGTCTGCGTTGTTGTATTAGTAGGAAAAGACGACTCCTGGGTTCTTGGAGGCTGAGCGCTGAACGCACTTTTATCTTCATTACTTGGATTATGTTTACTCAATATCCTGATTTGTTTCGGAGCTTCATTCACTGTAGGATTAATACTCAATGGTGGTGCAGAAGGGGCAACACCAACAGTACTTACAGTTGAAACTGTTGTTTCTGCTTTTTTCTCCATCTTACTTATAGTTGGTTCATTTGGTAATCTACTGTTGAATAAACTGACACCTTCATTCCTAGATTCATAATCCCTTTTGATTGGTGATTTCTCCAGGAAACTGTTAGTAGGTGGTGAATATGGTGGAGGTGGTTCGGCATGGGGCTGATGATGCTGCTGTTGTTGCTGATGTTGCTGCTGCTGCAGTTGATGCTGCTGAAGTTGTTGCTGTTGTTGCTGGTGCCATATTACATGCTGCTGAATAGGCGGTGTACTTTGTCTGAGGTGCTGAACTTGAACTTGGCTGTATGGAGAATGTTGCCAAACAGCTGGCTGCACATACTGTTGCTGGGCAAACAGTGGTTGGTGATGAGATGCAGGAGTATGTTGGTATGCTTGTGAATGTTGAGGTTCACCATGAGGCATATCATACTGGTGCATTACTTGAGGGTGCTGCTGCCATAATTGTTGTTGTTGTTGGGGGCTTGTGACATTATGCATAAATGGTCGACCAACAGCAGGAGAATTTCTGTTCTCTTCAATCTGGGGAGATGGTGACTTGGTAAACTTTTCATGTGACTGCTCTTCCCTGTGTCCATGACCAATTGGATCTAAATGATGCTGTTGTAAATTTTGTTCAGCGGGATGTTGTTGCTGAATCTGAAGTTGGTGCTGTTGTTGTTGCTGCTGCTGTTGTTGTTGTTGCTGCAACCATATCAATTGTTGTAACTGCTGAAGTTGTAACTGGTTCATTTCACCACCTGTTGGCCAGTTCTGCTGTTGCGATCTGACAACTTGAGGGTTAATTTCCTGAGGTTCCTGCGGACTCTGCTGAGTATGTGCCTGTGGAAAGGGTTGCCATCCCCGCTGCGAGAATGCTGATGAATGATCTGTCCAAACTTGTTGTTGAGGTCTGCTGCCAAATCCAATACCAACTGGCATGGGCACTCCAGTAGTTTGTTGCGGCTGAGGAAGTGAAATCTGCTGCCATAGTTGGAGATCATGTTGCTGCATGGCTGATGCATGTTCTGTAGGTCCGGGGATATGCTGTCTTAAAACAGACCGTGGTGGCAGGGGTGGTGGATTGTCTTCACTCATTGTATTATACGCTACCGAATTTCGAACATGAAATGGAAATGAATCACATGATGGAAACTTCAACGAGTCCCATAAGCATAAAATTCACACCTTGCATAAGATCTGACTGTCAATATGATCAAATTACTGTCTTTCCTTATCAGTCAGAGATTGATGCATTTGAGACTTGAGAATAGTCACTGAATTCCAATTGATTGCACGTGAAATACACAACACATGTCCACTATATCTATCAATTGACGAGAATCAAAATAGTATATTGATACGACCGTGCAGCATGGCTAGTGGGTGGGAGCAAACTAGAACGAATTATCAGTCTGTTTTCAGTTCATTATACGTATGGCAGTGGCATATATAGCTATGTCTACACGTGTATTTGTACTTTCTTAAATGCAAGCGTTGTCACGCGGCATTTAACTACACATAAAGTGTCTTTTCTATTTTTTTCTTTGGAAAATGCTTCGTTTTGGAGGAAACAAACATCCGGATACGCATGCGTAAGCCGGGGCAATGTGTAAAGCCCAACCCGCTCCGGTCGTCCTGCTTTGCCCTTTTTCTCCACACGGGTAGAATTATTTCTACAAAAAACGTGGACGTACATAGATCAATACAATACAGTAAAATGACCACCTCGATAATAAAATCAGCTTAAAATTAAATCAGCAATGTTTTTAACCTTAATATTCAGACCAACTCAATAACTTGCCCCCCAGGGGTGGTCTCAATATCGAGGTTTTACTGTATTTGAATAGATA
This sequence comes from Spisula solida, assembly GCA_947247005.1. Lineage (NCBI taxonomy): Eukaryota > Metazoa > Mollusca > Bivalvia > Venerida > Mactridae > Spisula > Spisula solida. Next base: position 47,502,262 of record OX365944.1, on the reverse strand, counting down.
TTGGAAAGTAGCAAATGAATTTATGCTACTATTTCTGAATGAATTTTTATTCATAAGTATATATACAACATCGTTTTTATTTCTATAAAATCTTACGAATCTTATTGAATATGAATTAAATTAAGGTTATATTTTAAAAACAAAGAAGGCTTAAGACATCTGGGTACTGTTTTATCAAAGCATTTACGCTAGCGTAACTCTAAGTTTTCCGTAAATATTGCGTACGTCGATAATATTTGCGCAAATGCGTTTTACTAAGATATTTTTTCTCATGTTTTGTCGTAAGTATTGGCGTAATTCTACGCAAGGTCCGAGTGACCGTAAATAGCAAATATGAACGAAGTGAGGAGTTTTTGCCACGCACTGTTGATTTTTGACCGTCACTTGTTGTTATAGACGGTGATTAGTAATATAAACATGTTTAATCATCAAAACTTATCGAGCTTTTCTGTATATTAATTCACTCTGGTTCCCGTTATATTGGTAATATTGTGGCCCGGTCTACGTTCAATATTCAATATTTTTACGTAAATGTATGCAACAACTTGCGATCGATTAGTAAAACACACTTAAGAATTTGCGTAAGTGACAAATATATCCGTAAACTTACGCGACATTTACGCATTGTTAGTAAAACAGTACCCTGGGTACTGTTTTATCAAAGCATTTACGCTAGCGTAACTCTTAAGTTTTCCGTAAATATTGCGTACGTCGATAATATTTGCGCAAATGCGTTTTACTAAGATATTTTTTCTCATTTTCTGTCGTAAGTATTGGCGTAACTCTACGCAAGGTCCGAGTGACCGTAAATAGCAAATATGAACGAAGTGAGGAGTTTTTGCCACGCACTGTTGATTTTTGACCGTCACTTGTTGTTATAGACGGTGATTAGTAATATAAACATGTTTAATCATCAAAACTTATCGAGCTTTTCTGTATATTAATTCACTCTGGTTCCCGTTATATTGGTAATATTGTGGCCCGGTCTACGTTCAATATTCAATATTTTTACGTAAATGTATGCAACAACTTGCGATCGATTAGTAAAACACACTTAAGAATTTGCGTAAGTGACAAATATATCCGTAAACTTACGCGACATTTACGCATTGTTAGTAAAACAGTACCCTGGGTACTGTTTTATCAAAGCATTTACGCTAGCGTAACTCTAAGTTTTCCGTAAATATTGCGTACGTCGATAATATTTGCGCAAATGCGTTTTACTAAGATATTTTTTCTCATTTTCTGTCGTAAGTATTGGCGTAACTCTACGCAAGGTCCGAGTGACCGTAAATAGCAAATATGAACGAAGTGAGGAGTTTTTGCCACGCACTGTTGATTTTTGACCGTCACTTGTTGTTATAGACGGTGATTAGTAATATAAACATGTTTAATCATCAAAACTTATCGAGCTTTTCTGTATATTAATTCACTCTGGTTCCCGTTATATTGGTAATATTGTGGCCCGGTCTACGTTCAATATTCAATATTTTTACGTAAATGTATGCAACAACTTGCGATCGATTAGTAAAACACACTTAAGAATTTGCGTAAGTGACAAATATATCCGTAAACTTACGCGACATTTACGCATTGTTAGTAAAACAGTACCCTGGGTACTGTTTTATCAAAGCATTTACGCTAGCGTAACTCTAAGTTTTCCGTAAATATTGCGTACGTCGATAATATTTGCGCAAATGCGTTTTACTAAGATATTTTTTCTCATTTTCTGTCGTAAGTATTGGCGTAACTCTACGCAAGGTCGGAGTAAGCGTAAGTAGCAAATATGAACGTAGTGAGGAGTTTTTGCCATGCACTGTTGATTTTCGATCGTCACTTGTTGTTATAGACTGTGATTAGTAAAATAAACATGTTTAATCATCAAAACTTATCGAGCTTTTATGTATATTTATTCACTCTGGTTTCCGTTATATTGGTAATATTGTGGCCCGGTCTAAGTTCAATATTCTATATATTTACGTAAATGTATGCAACAACTTGCGATCGATTAGTAAAACACGCTTAAGCATTTGCGTAAGTGACAAAAATATGCGTAAACTTACACGACATTTACGCAATGTTAGTAAAACAGTTCCCAGAAACCTATGTAGATTCTACATTTGTAAGCAATCGTTTGTCTTTTAAAAACTAATTTATTTTAAGTTGAATATGAAAAAAGTTCTTACAACTTACATTAACATGATTAAACCCTCTCGACACCCCATACCTGATGGAATCCCTCATCACGAGGGTATTAGAGAAAAGCAAGCTTTCCCTTTTATGCATAGAGTCTAGCAAGGGAATGACTGGTACCATTTTTCTGTCATCTTTCGTTGGCTTGGGATTGAACCCGGGACCCTCTGCACTTGAAGAGAATGCTTTTCCACTGAATTTTCTTGAGGATACCTCTGTACGCTCATCCTCTTATTATGCTCTGGACAAAAAATTATGAACAATGGGCAATAACTCAAAATGAGGAAATGTAGAGTTGCAGTTCTTCATCATCATCATTTTCAGTGATTGCCTCACTCTAACCAGAGTATACTCGCGGTTTGACATATAACCAAACATTCGCAGTTGATGGGCTGGACCATGATATAAACTTATAAAAATTATTCTTTGTACAATTATTTTTTAAAAGCTGGATAAAAACAAAAGATGCAGTTTAGTATTTGTAACAAGTTAATTGCCAGAGCAGCCTTGAAACCCTCAAGGGTAGGCTTAGCTACGGCATGCTGTGGTAGGTGATTCCAGAGAACTACGGAAGAGGGGAAGAAACTGTGCTAATAGGTAGTTTTACTGCATGATATCTGATTCAGCTGTTCGTAATGGAAACAGGAAGATCTAGATGGGTGTATGTAGGATCTGGTCGAATGTCAACAATACAATGTCTGATCTTATACAGCATAGTAACTTTGGCCATGTCTTGTCTTTGCTGTAAAGTTGGCCAGTGTAGGTATTGTAACATACTGGAGCTTGTGCGGCTATAATCATTCTTCATGAACCTGGCAGCTCTACGTTGGGTCATCTCTAGTTGGTCAATGCTGGTTTCAGTGTGTGGGTACCATACAGTGGAGGCATTTTCTAAGATTGGACAGACATAGGTCTTGTATGCAGTAGCTTTGGCCTTTTGTAGACTTGGTTGAATGTTTCTGCGAAAGAAAGACATGGTTGAATTGGCTTTTTTGTTGATATGGGTATTCCAAGAGAGATCTGGTTGGTGTAATGGTTACACAAGTATTTTGCTGCTGAGGATATTTTAAGTTTAGTGCTATGGATTGTATAGTAGTATGTGACAAGAGGAGGGTTGCCTTTATTTGTAATGTATAACTTCACATTTGTCAGGGTTAAATGATATTAACCAATCATTTTCCCGTTCTTGCAGACTGTCTAGATCAACTTGCAGCAACTTGGCATCTTGTTGGCACTCAACTGTTCTGTACATCAGACAGTCGTCCACAAATAGTCGGATGGTAGACTTGACTCTGTCTGGTAGGTCATTAATAATTATTATATATAAGGAAGAGTAGTGGGCCAAGTAGGCTGCCTTGGGAACGCCAGATGTGACAGGGAGACCTCTTGTGCACTGGACTTCTATTCTAATGAGATCCATTAGAGCATGTACACAAGAAGACATATCAATGTGAATACATAATAAACAAGAACAAGTTCAGTAACATATGGTAATATTTTATTAAGACTTCGGCAGATACAAGTTTCCATGAAGAAGAATGCAAAGATTTCCATCAAGTATACAAAATCTGACACATCGACAAGCACGCCAACATTTACACTATAAAAATTTAAAATAAGTTCTTGGCTATAATATATATAATTATAACTGTAAATTGAGACAAATATGAGGAGTTGACTGAACAGTATGTGAATGTTGACAAGTTGATGAACAGCTAACATTTTCATACCTGGGTCGGAGTTATATAGTGCCAACAAATTAACGTGATCCTCGACCTTTATGCATAAACATATATGTATTGCCAGTTCTTAGTGCTATATTAGATAAGTGTACATAGTGTACCTTGTAATACTCCCTACTTATGAGAACAAAAGCCAAACTTGATTTACAGACAAGAAATCATCTGTTTAATTTATACTACTAGAAAGTTCGAGGATCACATTTGTTTGTTTGCACTATACCAGAGATTCATAATAAGCTTAGCACAAGCAGAGTCAATTAATTCAAAATGATATTCTGACATACTGATGCATTACATAATGGAAACAAGAAATGGCCATGAAAACCAGGTTTCCAAAACAAGGGCCCTAACTCTGCTGAAACAAAGTGCCGTCAAACACAAAACACTATCCGTACAATTTCACATGAAGATCAATACTCCTGCAGAATTTCATGACCAAAGGTAAAACTTTGACTTATGATCAAATAATTGTTTGTGCCAACCAACCTACTGAATTCGCCAATATAATGATCCGGCTTTTCCCTATGTAAAACCAGGTTATTATACATTCAAAGCTTTCAAATTAGCCAATGAATACACTGATGTAATGAGTTAATAACTTAAATCAGTATAATAACTAGAACGCTAGAAATACTGCATGTATACAAACAGTTTCACAAGTTTTCACAAAATTGAATGACATCAAAGATGTTGAACATTTAAGACCATAATGTAAAAATCTTCATCTCAGTAACATTTTATGAGGATAGATAATACCGCAGAAAATGTCAAATTGACGTAGTACATACACCATGGACAGGACATAAATACCAGGTTTCCAAACAGGGACCATAACTCTGTTAAAAGCTAAGTTCCAAAAAATACAAAACTGAGTGAAAACTTTACACACACAACTTCATAAGATGATAAACAATCCTGTCAAGTTTCATAACCGTGGCTAAAAAACTTACGAAGATACATTCAACACAAAAAATGTTAATAACACATGGCTCTGTCTTTATGTCCACCAGTTTCAGTTAGCAATCATAATTCTATAATTCCATTTATTCGTATTGCTACAAATTGACTATTTAAAGAATAAACCATGAACATATCTGATTGATCATAATGGTATATAGAATCTGAGATTTCTTGTTTATGAAGTAACAATTAATATGCAATAATAAACATTCAAACAACAAGCATAGGCTTACATAGCATCACTGACAGGCACAAATAACTGTATTTTCACTGCTAAGGTGATACGATAGGTCCAAGTCACTATCATGATAGTACAGTAAATTAAAGTATGTATCATAGAAATAATCGCACACATTTCATGTTTTTATAAAAATGGTGCTGGTATTGTACAAAACATTTCAACCAGTAATAAGTGATATAGTTAATTTCATTACTATGCCTTTAGCAGTTATTCATTGAAAGAGAAAACCACTTATTTATGTGATTAGGCACCAGTATCAACTTATTATTCAAGACAAATATGGCCATGATTGGTTTGCTATTTGTAGCCAATCTATCGATCCTTATGAACTATAGCAGATAGTTATTGTATAAGGTATTCAGACTGAGTTTGTGCAATCAGGAAGTAACTAAATATCATGACAGTTTGATAAGTAGACCTATCATTAGATATCTAGATATAACTGATTTAACATGACAAGGGAGATAACCAGAAAGATATCATTAAATTTGAGGTTATAATTTCAATACATGCAAACATACAGAAACTCTCAAACTCTCTGAGAGCAGACATTCATTCCATCAATGAGCCTAATTAACCAATACCTAATGTTGTACATAATATTTTATCTATATATTACGCATTATTAATATTACAAGTACAAAAATAAAATATGTTTCAAATAAATACATCAAAAGCTAAATGTTTACATACAACAATATAGTTCTTCAACAAGTATACATACATTTAATCAGGACAAAAAACTGTACATCTGAATCAGATATTTAATGTTTATATTAATATTCAAGATAACAAAGCATAGTGAAAAAAAGCCCAATTTTTGAAAAAGGAAGAAAAACAACAGCAATGATTTCATTTATGAAGATTTCCCAACGATTCCCAGTATTTGACTAATGTTGACTGGAGTCAAGGAGAAAGACAGGACACATATGATTACATCTACAGTAGCATAGTAAAGGATAAAAGTAACCGCAAGGAAAGTTAGAGAAAGAAGTTGATTCACTTACAGCTGTGCCAAGTCCTTGATTTGTAATGCAAAGATGGACCAAAACACTAAAAGCTGGACCAAGTCCTTGATTTATAATGGAAGATGGATCAATACAAGCTAAACAAACTCCTTGATTTATAATGGAAGATGGATCAATATAAGCTAAAGAAACTCCTTGATCTGTAATAATAATATGGATTCATTTGAACACCCCTATCTTACATTAAAATGTTCAAATGTTAAACCACTCAGATAATTAACACAAAATGGAAAATTTGCATATGACAATGACAAACCATTATTAAATCAGCTTTTATGGATTTTCCCTCATTTAAGATGCGCTGTTGTCAAGCTTTTATCAGGTCTAGAAAACATCCATAACCCCATACTTCTACTTCTCAATAATAACCTAAAATAACCTGTTTATGGTACCCTGTACTCTGGCTACACCAAAAGCATGAGCAACTTCTACAAAATTCAAATATAACAACAAAAGCCAGCCTTAAAATCAGATCTTTAAAACAGATTGATAACATGTAGTCACAATTATGGAACACAAATAAACATAAGACATGGTGTAAAACTGGCTCACATCATAATTATTTCACTTTTTTTGAGTAAATGATTCAGTGTTAGTGGTAATATCAATTAAGCAACCATCTGTCGTATGTGGTCAATATTTTATCACAATTAGACATTTTATACCAGTTTATTTTCATTCAACAGCCACCTGCTTTAAGCAGCATCATTTGATGTAGACCTGGACTGGCTGGCAGTTTAAGACAGGTGATACTGTGTATATAGTGGTGCATGGTATTCGGTGAATAATTACAAAGAGCTAGAGGAGAGACAAACTTGGAGACTGAGCAGTACAAGAAAGTAAACCTACAACAGTAATACTGCATAAACATTAACATGTTCAACACAACCATTTGAAGAAATGTTACCGTCCAAGATAATATGTGGCCATGATTCTATATATAAACCAGGTATGTAATAATTGGCTAGTTCATCATGTTTTAATAACTAAAGTAACACTGAAACATCCATCAACTTTGTTTATACTACCAGACAATATTTCATAGATGATCTTAAGATGCATCATACCTTGAACTCACTCTTACCGTACATACAATAGACTTAACCATGAAAACGTGCCTAATTGACGTTACTGTAACTAAGATTATTGTCAACTTAATTGTAACTTCAAGATGAAAGTAAAGATTTTCGTAATTTGTTCATAATAACATATGATAAGATCTCATCCAGGATATGCCTCTGAAATGAGGTTCAGATTTCACATCACATGTGTAAGAGTTGGCTGCAAGTTGTCATAAGCCTGGCGTCTCTTATCCTAGTAGATATGACTCGAAATAAATACAACACTTAAAGACTTTTCTGCTCAATTAATTAATGAAATAATAAAAAAATTAAAACTACACAGTCTTGATCTAAACGCTAGCATTACAATGAGATTATAAGCACCGAATGATTATCTATAAATCTCCGTAGTAACTGACATATCACAGCATTAAGTACATTCCATTGATCATCCTGTACATTATAAAGGTAAATACTGTAAAACCCCATGTATTGCTCACACATGTATGCAAAATACATTGAGGTAAAAAGAATGAGGGAAGATGCTCAGAAAAACCTTAATTCCGAATTCCCTGATTCTAAGACCTTGATACAGTTATGTCTACACCTGTGCAAAGCACACCTCTGTATTTCGATTACGATTCTGGGTTGAAAAACATACATACAATACATGGGGTTTTATGGTATATTTCATTAACTGACTTGTAAAACAACACAGACACATGACAAAATAAAAGACACATAATCAGTATTGTACAAAGACATTCAAAAACATGGACATTCAATGAATATCTAAAAAAAATCATTAATTTTCAAGGTCCTATTTTCTGACACGAGTTACATGATAAACAGGGGAGACAACTGGTATGACTGTAAGGAAAAGTGAAGAAATTACAATCTTGTTGGCATGTTTATCAATATTTTTGCCACATAATTTTACACTAAAAAGGAGTTTAAATGACTAAATTTCATGTTCCTAAGCGGTGAAATGACACAAGTATTGACCACAAAAACGTTAAATATCACTCAAAAAATATGTTATGCTAGGTTGCGCTTTTCATCGTACAGAACGTGAAATTTCTCCCAAAAACCACAAAAAACAGAAACCTAAGACTTGATTCTATATGTATGCAAAAAATCATCAAAATACGAGTTACAGGCGATTTTAATTGAAAAGGGTTTATTTCCCCTTAAATTGAATACAATCTGGAATAATGACCGTATGAATGACACATATACAAATGATATGTAATAATAATGTTATTAAATACTTTGAGGTTAGGTGGTATTTATTTTGTTCATATTTCTTACAAGTTATAAAATTTTTGGAACAAATATGTCTGGCTAAATTTTATTCCAAGAAAACCAATTAGGTCAAGTTGTCACCAAAATGACTAAAATATTTTCGAAAAAAAAGAAGTTGCAAATCCTAATGAAAACAAATACTGCAAAAAATACCTGAATGTGTACTGGTAGCCAATCAATGTTCGTAAATACATGAAATCAATAATCAAAGTCAGCATAAGCTTTTACATCTGAATGATTAAATGCAATACATTATACCTAATTTTAATAATTAACCAAAATATCACAGAACTAAAACTAAATATAGCAATCTCCAATATTCCTCTACAGTAGCAATTAAAAACGAATGGTAAAATTCAAAATAAATATGTCCTATGATTTGGTTTGAACAAAAATCACACAATTATTGCCACATTCATAGTAATTAAGAACCTCCAACATGAAGAGTTCCCTAGCATGTTTTTATCATCATGACACCACAAGGTCACCACACACAAAAATGTCAAAAAGAAATTCTACGGAAACTAGGTTTCCAAACAAGGTCCTTAACTCTGCAACACAAACCAAACTTAAAGTGTACAATTTCACATTCCTGGAAAGTTTCATGACATTAGCATATACTTTTGGAATTACATTTTACACTTAAGAATGCTGTTGCCCGTCAGTTGAATTTGGCAATCAAATAACCTGGGGTTTTCCGCTGGAAAACCTGGTTAAAATACCCATACAAGCTGATAGACAGCTTAAGTGACTACAGTTTTATTTCCTAATGATTGACACTGATTCATGCTGTTAGGGAAAACAACATGTAAAGTAAAAAATATCACATTTCATTTTGTACATCATTATCATAAGTTTAAAAATATATCAATTTATCAAAGATCATAAATATATTGCAAGCTGAGTATGCAGAATAGCCTACAATACAAGTTGTCTTAGTTGATACATGTACTATTCCTAAATACAGAATTCTTCTACCAATATAATTAACAAGCGCTAATTAACCTAATTAGTATTTAATTTCAACTACGTAGGGTAACTGTAATTGTTGTAGACCCTGAGTTGTATACATCTATAAATAAAATTCTAGGCTTGTAAACATATTAAATAAGCTAAGAGCATTTTACCAATAATACAAAACACTAGTCGTCTGCAGTTATACATGGCTAACACAAGAATGACCTTCAACTGTATTAAAAATAGTTTAAAACAACTTAACTGTAGGTAACAAGTACAGGTACAGTAGAAAATAGACCAGAATAATGTTGCCTAGTAACCAGTTATAAATCTATGAACCACACAATTTAGCTAAATATACTAGGTCCTGAAGCATCATACATGTAACTGATTAAACAATTCTCTCTATAACTCCACAATCTTACAACGGTAGGTGATATAAAACAGCATGAGATATCATGAACGCACGGATCCAGATATTCTTCTCAGGGGATCCAACCCGCTTTTCTCAGGAAGGGTCCAACCAGCTATTTTCTCAGGATGGGGTCTGACCAGCTATTTTCTTCAGGGTAGTCAGGGAGAGTCCAACCATTTTTACCATTGAGAGTTGTCCTAATCAGACTCTAAGCCCTGACAAACTTGCAAACATATAAGCTGATAACATTTTTGCCCAAATTTCAGGAAGGTCTGGAACCCAGGTCTCCCTTTGAATCTGCACATGTAAAACTTGTTAAGAGACATCATGGAGAACAAAACTCAACACCGCTTTTGTCAAGTCAGCTATTTCTTTCACATATTAACACATACAACCCTTTCACTTTTATCAAGTTCCGAAAACCAATGCACAAACTTGCTGAATATCTGAAAATTTATTTTTTAAATAAACAAAGACTTCACGTAATGCCCCAATCTGCCATGATAGTTATGAATTGTTTTATGTGATTACACAATGACTTATCAACAGTTAACAAGACATGTATTAATACAAGGTTTTAAGCTACCAAAGAATGGGAAGAAATGATAGCGACATCAGTATTTCCTTCGCCAGATGAGCACATGATGATCTAAATTCATACAAATTCAAATTTTGCTGACTTGGCAAAACTTTATGAAGTCGGTGACATGCAAGTTTAGCAACTTGAACTGACAGATAGATGACTAAAGTCACATGTCTACACAGTATACTTCATGTTCTGTTTGTTTCAATAGTTGAGATAGATAATAAAATGAGTCCTTGAATTTCCTTACACTTGCTTACTCTCATAAGAAGGGGTTAGAACTCTGTTGTTGGGGCTGCATGGGCTGTATTGGCATAATAGGGGTCGGAAGCAGTCCAGCAGAATTTGTCTGAGTGAATCCAGTGTTATATGAATTAGCCTGTAATTGACTCATAGGTACACGAGCAGGTGCTGGTTGCTCGAAGGGGTTCGTCGACTGTGCAGGAGCAAATGGGTTGTTGGCTGAAATAGAAGAATAAATTGATATAAAGGTGTTATCTCATACAAGAATACATAAGATACTAACATACTAAATATAGAAGATGAATACGATACCACAACATACACCCCTTGGACACTCAGTTTTTCAAAAAAAAAGTCCAAAATGGCTGCTGGTTATCTCCAGTTAGGTGGGAAATACTGATAAGCCTTTTCAGAAATGACTAAGAGCCCCGGCAAAGAATTCAACCAGGGACATCTCGATCTGTTGTCAAGAGCGTTATCCACCGTGAAACATTTTATATAAAATATGTACAATGCACTAAATACATGGATTGGAGAAAAAGAAAAATATTTAATGAAATCTACCACTTAATAGTAGTATGATAGATCATCATTAGTCTAACCTTTTTTAGTATTTTGATCAGATTTTACAAGTTCATCAAGATTGACAAGATTTGAGTTGGCTCCCAGGAATTCCTGCGGCGTTTTGTTCCTTTTGGGTTGTTCTGGTAGATTAGATTCCATACCTGACAAATTCCATGGGTCGGTCGTCACTTCTTCTAAAAACATTAATATACTCATTTAAATTAAACTTTCATTTTGCATTTGAGTTTCCGAGATATGATGTCACAATATATTCCAACAAAATCCATTCAGGGTCTAACAAAATACATTCATTAATTTTTTTTCCAATGCATATATTGTGCAGTATATAGAAAATAAACGGTACACATATACTGGTAAGCGAATGTACAATGCCATTTTTCATTAATGAAATTACCCAATTGACTGTCAAAAATCATCATAATATAATTAGCATTATTCGTTCAATAATAGAATCTAACAGACTTCAATTTAATATAGAAATCATAAACCATCATGATTCATGATGAAGTGAAGTTATTCATTTATTCACTATATGTATAAATTAAACGAAAAATGTTTCAAAATATTCATTAATGTTAGACATTAGTATTACGTCCACATACAATCGACTAACTGTCCAATGAGCAGTAAGGAAAACAGATTCAAACACAAAGCATTTCTTATAGTTAATGTAAAGGATCTTCAAACAGTAGAATGAACGTATATGAAGAAATAAATAAACAATATCATTCTGGTACTTTTGGTAGTAACGTCCGGTTGTATTTACTTGATATACATTAATCTTTGCGTGTTATTGTATACTGCAAGAATGTTTTAACTTGTTACAATAACAAACTTGATTGTATGATGGAAATGCACAGAATATTCATGATCCAGGGTACTGTTTTATCAAAGCTCTTACTGAAATCTTAAACTAGCGCTCAAATTTAAAGTCATTATATTGCATTTACAACTACAGCTCTGGGACTAGTATGGTTCTGTATGAGTGCATTACTGAATCAATGCTAATATTGCAGATCCATTAACCACAATTTGTTGTTGTTAAAGAATTATAAAGAGTTAAAATTTGGACTTAAGTTTACAATATCCCTAAGTGCGTTTATAACACCGTACCAAGATAAATAATTCTGCAAAATCCATGAAAACAAATGTTTGAATTGTTAACATATTATCTGGCAAACACGGATCTATCTAGCAGGTAAACTGGGGTACAACTATAACAAGTCAAATAACACACACATATCACAAGTCAAGACAAACGTATATGTGCCACCCAGAAGTGTGAGTGGCAATCAAATGACCAAACAGTTGATATTAAAATAACCAATACAACCATGTTGAAAATGTGTATCAGTATAAGTATATACAAACGTCCAACAAGACGCAAAGCCTTATTGTAATGGTCCAAACAGATTACAGTTATCTGAACGTTACAGGGGTTATAAATATTAAATCCTTCACATGCACGGATTACACATGCATGTGGAATTGTCAGTTCCATGATACGTAAAAGTGACTGATAAATGTACACATTGATATGAGGGGTGTTCCGTAAGTTTCAAGGCAAGTGCTGTAATATTTTAATTTCTTGATATTTTTCAATCTAATTTTCTACAATTGTAGCTACATGTTTAATATATTCATAAGATATCAGTTAACTAATATAATTCTTCTATGAAAAGAATAAATTATATTGCTATGACAACGTCAGTTAAGCAAGAGTAGACACAAATATTGAAACTGTCTGTATGACTGAAGTTTGCTTAGCATTTAGGGTCGAGTAGAGTATTTTAATAACTCCTACCACTCAAGCCTACCCGACAATACTATAGCAACAGAATTGATAGTCTATGTGGAATAATATTGGTATGCATATGACTAACGAATATATGAAACATGCAGCTACAGTTGTAGAAAAATTAAACAAAAATTAATTGAAAAAAATCAAGAAATAAAAATATTATAGCAGTTGTCCCTAAACACCCCTCATATTTGTATGGAATAATGCAATATGAATGGAATTGGAAGCAAACATTATACAATACACTTCTAACAAAAGTTTGCTAATTTACATAAAACATTTTTAAATACTGGTCTAAATTAAATTCAAAATTTTGAATATTTTCCCTTAGTTTATGTTACACCGTTATCCTATACAAGTTCTTACAACTGCCCCCTGCTTTACTCATCATACATGACACCTGTTTCCTGTCTTACAAACCAGTACTTGTACCATGTAAAGAGCTGGCAGATATTTTCAGCAGGTACACGACCAGTGGATACTTGCACAAATAATAGGACTGGTGGATACTTGCACAAAGTACAGGACCAGTGGATACTTGCACAAAGTATAGGACCAGTGGATACTTGCACAAAGTATAGGACTGGTGGATACTTGCACAAAGTACAGGACCAGTGGATACTTGCACAAAGTACAGGACCAGTGGATACTTGCACAAAGTATAGGACCAGTGGATACTTGCACAAAGTATAGGACTGGTGGATACTTGCACAAAGTACAGGACCAGTGGATACTTGCACAAAGTATAGGACCAGTGGATACTTGCACAAAGTATAGGACCAGTGGATACTTGCACAAAGTATAGGACTGGTGGATACTTGCACAAAGTACAGGACCAGTGGATACTTGCACAAAGTACAGGACCAGTGGATACTTTCACAAAGTATAGGACTGGTGGATGCAAGCCTCAAACTCATGGCCTTCTGTCAAAGAGTTTTAACCTCAATTCCTCGACCACTAGGCCCTTAGTTTAGACAATGGAGTTCCACAATGTATTTAATCATCTCTCATAATTAAATAATAACATGGAATATATTAGTAAATCAATATTATACTGTTGGAATGTATCCAAAACTTGATAAACTAGCAATACTAGAGTTTAATATAGACACACAAAGAAACTATGCTAGGCATCCAAGCTATATGCACACACACAAGTCATGGTACAAACTGCGTGGGCAATCAGCCAGGTACCTGCCAATGGATCGAACATGAGTAAACTCTGACCCGTTGATTCCAACGTCTTCGCTGGGGACATTCTGGAGCTGAGCACATCAAACGCATCGTCTATGTTGTTTCCAGCTGCACCTGACGTACCATTGGTTGTTGATGACTGGAAAGGATCCGGCCCACCTGACTGTGCTCCGGTAGCTGAGGGAGTGCCCCATGGGGACTGTTGTTGTGGTTGAGAAGAAGGGGTAGCCCAGGGATCACTAGGCGGCTCTACAGCGGAGATGAAAGATGCAGGGTTAAAGCGCAAGCCGGGATACAATTACATTATGTATAATGATATAACTTAGCACATTCTATAAGAAGCATTTGTTTATGTATACCCATAATAAAAGTCTCATTAACTTAATATCAATAATATACAAGTATGTTGTACTATGCACATATCAGTAAATATCATAAATACAGAAGTATTACCATGCTATACCAAAATGTGCACTATTTAGCATATTTGTATATATTCATGTATATTCAACTGGAAATGCATGTAAGAACCTAATTACATCAAACATAAGACACTATTACTACACAAATGAACCAACTTTGATTTATAATCATATGAAAGATATAATTATAGACTTATTTTTAGCATTGTAATCAGACTTTACGTAAACAAGCAAAACATGCTGATGAAAGACATCAAAATAATTTGTACATGTGGGATCAGTTCAATCTTGAAAATTTGATGACAGTTTTAAGCTAAATTCGGAACGCCACTCATGTTGGTCAAATTTGATTTGTTGTGAAACATTTACCAGCAGAACCAATTACAATTGAAATTTAGGTTATTTAACTTCAGTAAGTACGATGGCCAATAATAAGAACAAGACAAATACTAATTTATGATTATCGATTGCATGTTAGCATTTTTTTAACATTTCGTGAATAAATGCCTCTTTAATAAGAAACAAACATATCGATGCATTATATTCCACCAGAAATAATACTTCTCAGTTGCAATAGCAAGTATATAAAGTTGTTATCAAAATTTAATACATTGTACAGTAGAATTTCAATGCCTCAAACTGCTTATGGATAGGAAAAATAGTTTGAGCCATCTACCTAATTCAGGCATCTTCTGTAGACTACAAGTACAAACTGTTTGAGGCATTGAAGTTCTACTGCAATTATAACTAAGTCTTCTAAAACAATATGTTTGTAAAACATAATTGCCCCCATGGCGGCCCAATAGTCAGAAATGGAGAAGGTCACAAAGACCTTGACCTTTGACCTGCTGACCTCAAAATCAGTAGGGACCATCTAATGTTGATGACCAACCTGCATATAAAGTTTGAGGATCCTAGGGCAAAGCGTTCTTGAGTTATTGAACGGAAACCGACTGACCAACCAACCAACATGTGCAAAGCAATATACCCCCTCATTAAAGATGGGGGCATAATAAACTCATGTTCAGATACATATATTTAAGTTCAAGTAATAAAAGCAGTACATACTTTGCTGAACAGGACTGGACATTGATGGTGAAGACCAAGGGTCTGCAGGGGGTTGTGGACTGGGCTGATGTGCTGGAGATCCCCAGGGGTCATTGCTTGGAGGGGTTGCATTTTGTTGACTTACATGTTGTTGAGCTCTATGAGAGCCTGTAAGTAAACATACATACAATTAAACATGTACTAGCAGTCACATGAATGAAGCAACCACCGGTATTATACAGCAAATTTCAGTGAATACAATTATGTCATTTAAATAAAATCACCCTTTTGGCGCAACAAGGTCGTATCTCGCTATAAAGTATATATTATTGTAAGACCTAGTTGTGCCAAAGGGATGAAATGTACCTTAAGGGGTCATAGTAAAATTGATATATCTCCTTACTGTACACTTTGAACAGTCTCAGTCTTTCAAAATATTACATAAATCATGTATATATCGCTCCTATATGAAACATTTGCTAGGGTAATACTGTACCTAGACATGTTCATAATTTTCCTTTCTTTTAATTTAAAATATAACCTAAACATACGGAACGACCAATATTTAACTGAAACAATAATACAATATATACCTGGAGGAGCAGGCAATGCAGTTCCCCATGGATCACCTGCTGGTTTGCTGTTAGGAGTTCCCCAGGGATCACTAGCTGGTTGTTTTTGTCTAGATTGATCTGCAAGGCCAGCAAGGGTCGGTGGCTGAAATCACAGAAAATGTATAACATATTTAAATATTTAATCTATATACTGCATTGAGACTTTATATGCACTGCTCACTACACAATGTAAATATGTTTGGTGATCAAGACTCAACAAGAAACTAAACCATAAAACTTCCCAATACTTGACACCAATGTCAGAGAAATTACTGTACAATTTGTAACAGTATTAATCAATGGATAATAGACATAGTACAATCATTACTATGGATATCTAATACACGTCTATGGTAACTACGGTAAGCTTTACTTCCTGACAGGGAAAACTTAATAATTTCTGGAGGCAGGCTTGTATGTGACAAATATGACATTCAAATTGGCTTCATAACACATTATTCTACCAGGAAGTATTCTGGCAGCAAAATAATTCTGGGATTGACTAGCCATTAGAATTTCACCAGAATTAGCCGGTAAATAAGATTCAGCAAAGTAAAATCATTGAAGGAAATTCTGATTTTAGAGAATTTGTGCCATTTCAAACTTATGTTAATACATATTATCATACCATAGTTCTCTTATATTTTACTTGAAATGGGTGTATATAGAAACTCAGAGGCGACCAGTCAAAGAAAGCATTAATATTGGCAATATATGATACCAATAAGCATGCAAATTCAAACAACATCCGTAGCAGGCTGCTAGCAGCTCATAAAATATAATGTATAAGTATCCTTATACACACTTTGTAAATATCATGTACATAATTCTATCATTATGAACCATTTATTAATAAATGGCTACATTTTATAAATAAACTAAACTGACAAAAAACTTTTGTTTCAAACAACATCCGTAGCAGGCTGCTAGCAGCTCATAAAATATATACACACTTTGTAAATATCATGTACATAATTCTATCATTATGAACCATTTATTAATAAATGGCTACATTTTATAAATAAACTAAACTGACAAAAAACTTTTGTCAATTTGTGTAGATTTTTTTGCACACATCAGGGCTGAAATCATAGCAAAAGTGGTGGATACATTGTGAAGGCAGGAGTGAAAATGTAAAATACTCTGACTCGTATGTCATGCATAACAATCTAAATGTATACTCTATAACTACCGTGTGGGATGGTACAATCGTTTCAATTAAATCCACTTAATAATCAACTTTTCTTCCCGCGACTCTGAAACTCTCAATGTACATGTACTTGTAGTGGATCTACTTTAAGAGTACCTAAATCACACTTTCATGGTGGTAACATGACACTTTGATGTTCAGTCAAATATGTGAAATTGGTCACTTTTTTAAAGCAACCATCAGTCATAAGCACTTAGGAGTCAATATCATTCAATACCAATTAGCCTATTTTATATTAAATGTGTATCTGCTTAAAACAGCCACTTGCTTTAGACAGCTACATACCATATAGCTGGTTATTTCTGCATGTTTAATATTTTGCGTTTTTGTTCAAAAATTGAGTTGTTTTTTCTGCTGTTTTTAATTTCTGCTGAATGCCAAAATGGCAAAGATAAATTTCTGCAGTTTTCTTCATGGTAAGAATAAATTTCTGCCTGTATATGTACTAGTATATATACCTGTATAAAGGGCTTAAATAAATGATCTCTCATTTGGGCAAAACTGAGATGTGAAAAACTCTCAGATTAACAGACCTTTAAACTAATTATGTTTACCACGACGATGAGACGATAACAGCGATAATTGCCTATAATTATACCTAACCGAGAATCGATATTTGAAATGCTTCGGACTTTTCGGCAATTTACGGCAGACGAAGATTTTGTTGACATTAGCGCTTTTATTCTGCTTGATTAATTTTTACGGATGAAATTATTCTGCGTGGATTTAATTCTGCGAATTGATTTTGGACCGCAGAATGGCAGAAATTTCCATCTTGCAGAAATAACCAGCTATACGGTAGTATGTATTCGAAAGACATAAGGATGTTTATAGTGTTCCTGGGTTACCAACCAAGACTAACCTTGGCCTTCCCTATGCAAGATAACTCCATCAGAAACTAGAGTAAGTAACTCCAAGATATCATCACTCAGTATACATAAGCCTCATTAGATGATTAGTGATTCTAACCTTATCCATTCCATTTTATGACTGAACTAACTAAGCAGACCTCAAATATGAGATGCACAATTGATTCTAAAGTAATAAATAAATATTTCCCTCTATATAACAAACCTTCTGTTTAAATCTTGAAAAACAGCTACTGTAAGCATTTGTTCTCTATGCCCATTTACATTTGCATTAATTCTTCTAAAACAGAAACCTATTTGTAGCCCTCAGGCAAGTAAATGTTGACTGCGTAACAAGAACAGGAAAATTGAAGTATTGAAATAGCTGTTGTTTTCAGTAATTGCATGTTCAAGTGCAGGTCGTTGTGCATATATAAGTACTTAAAATGCTCAATACTCAGTATGGGAAGTATATTTAAAAGCTCAATACTTAGTATGGAAAGTGTATTTAAAAGCTCAATACTTAGTATGGAAAGTGTATTTAAAAGCTCAATACTCAGTATGGGAAGTGTATTTTAAAAGCTCAATACTCAGTATGGGAAGTGTATTTAAAAGCTCAATACTCAAAATGGAAAGTGTGAAAGGACACAAACACAAAACAGAGATTGTCAGGATGGCAGTGAAGGCAAGAAACAGGGACACTATACATGGGGTTTAGAATGAAACAAGCCTCTATAATTATATATATCAGACGGGAAGAAACAGAAATTATTTCTTACATAATTCCTAAAATAATTCCTTGCCTAGGAAAAATAAGACAATTCAAAGGTCAAATAATAACTCCTAATCGAATATTTTGCATTCTATACATTTGTGAAAGAATTCAGAAATAAAATACAAAACATCTATTTAGATGTGTATCAAAATTCCAAGTTAGCATACCATTTCCATCTGTGTAGCAAGATCATGTGACTTTGGGCTACAAATCCAAGAGGAAATTTGCTTCGAAAACAAAAATAGCTATTAGTATTTTATTTCTTCAATGATTTCTGTTAAACATTAGCCAGTCGAAGAAAAAATTATGCTTTTCATGAAATATAGGATATTTTCTCTCAGAGTGGGGTAATGGGTATGTTTTATAGAAATCAGTATAGACATAAAATACTGCTATTTTTGTTTTAAATGTTGACAAATTTTGTCTTGGATTTGTAGCCTTTAGTGATGTAAAAGTCACATGGTATTGCTACACTGTGTATGTCATGCAACAAAGAACTAAGTCTCAGACATATATTGTGTTGTACAGTTTGAGTAGCAAGTATCATTTATAACACTTATAGTTGCTATAGTAACCTCAAATACATGTCAAACTGATAAATAATTGATTTCTGTAGCATGTTTGCTTGATAATTTTCCTAAGAATCTTTCAGATGTACTGATTTTGTTATTGAACCCTTATTAATTTAGTTAACTCAAATTGTACAACACAATACAGCCACTTGTCTGAGCTTGGGAGGGGTACGCAAAAAGTAATGAAACTAAAATTTATAACAAGAACAGAATAGAAGCCACATCCTTAATATAAACTTAGAATTATGATTGTGCATTCCCATTCATTCATCACCTCAATCAACTTCTCACAAAGCCCCGGACCTGTTAGTAATTTCTGTTTTAACAGAAGATGTCCTGTCCATTTTTTGTTTTTTTTAGGAGAATAGTATACGATACAGTGGATGTCCGGAGAAAGGATTCAATCTGCGTATCATCACTATATATAAGGCACATGAGTCATGACATGGAACCTTGGCTTTGCTATTATCACGTGTGAAAGACTATTTGTTATGTTAATGATGAAGATGGGAATTGAATAAGTAACCACTACTCGATATCACATCAGAATGACGCCTCAGTGCTTTTGAACTTATTACTTATACTAATTGCGTAACAGTCATACTATGACAGAAACAAGATGAAAGAAAATATATCATCAAATTATATCAATTTTCACTTAAAGTAGAGCTACTCATCTGCATCAAACTGCAGTAAATAATTTCTAAAAATACCTATGAACATCCAAATTTGTACAGAGGCGTTTGAGGTTGCAACATATCAGATATAGGATTTGGTAGTCTACTAGATTTCAAAAATAGATGATTATAAATTGTATTTTATAACTTGATTTAATGAACAGCATTTTGTTCCTGAATATGAAATCAGTGTATCCATGCATTAAAGCTCAGCACAACATTAACAGAATTAATCCATGCAAAACAGCACACAAAACCGCAAAATAGTCATAAATGTTAAAGGTCATAGCGACCTTGACCTTTGAACTATTGACCTCAAAATCGATAGGGGTCATCTACTGTAACAATACTACTGTTGCTGACCAAACTCAATCTCAATGTAAAGTTTGACGATCTTACGGCAAAGCTTTGTCGAGTTATTGAACAGAAACAGTTTGCTGTAACGACAGACAATCATATGTAAAGCAATGTACCCCTCATCCAAGGGCATAATCATATGTTAGTGTCTTAGTAAGATTCAGACAAACTTTACAATAAAACTATACTTACATCATCTTCTTGCATCTTTCTACTTTCATCAATTGCTAGTTGAAGTTTAATATCATCAGATTTTTGTTTTCTTAATTCTTCCTCATGTTCTTCTCGACTCATGGCCAGAGCTAACTGTAGCTGTAATTCCTCCTCGCCAATAGAGGCAGGTCGAACTTGTTCCATCTCCGTGGACTGACGACGTCGGCGTACAGGTGAATCTAAAAGGCAAAGAATATGATGAAATAAGAAACATCAAATCAAACTCATGATGTTAGGAATAAGAAGGCAAGAAGAAAGAGAACAAAGCCATAAAGCCATGCTTAGTTAATGCCATGGTATAAACTTTAGAATAGTCAGTTAGTTAGTACTGTTGAAAGTAAAGAATGGAGGCAATTAAAGCTGACATATTTCACCTGTATATAGATTTTGTTAAGACAAGGTGAAAGTTAGAGTTTTTATATAGTATCAATAACCATGTAAATATAAATCTGCTATGGCACACACAGGATAGTGATAGACAACATATAAACAACAAAATCCAGTTTTCAAACAAGAGCCATAACTCTCCAACATAGTTCCAGCAATGCTATACATGCTAATAAACATTTCAGCCATGTCTATAGCTAAATAATGTAAGGAAAAACGGGTGACACAGAAGATGATGACGCCCGATGCTCAACCATTTCCTGAATTCGCCAATCTACCGGTATATATAACCTGTTTTTTCCATTGAAAAACAAGGTAAAATCAGCATGCAATAGCAATTTAGTCCAGAACATTAAATTACAAATACGCACATGATACATATTGGTAGGTTGTTACAAGTGTGAGTGAACATACAGTCAGTACGGAGAGTTAGTAAAACTGCATCACCACATGTATAGTACGTGTGAGTGAACATACAGTCAGTACGGAGAGTAAGTAAAACTGCATCACCACATGTACAGTATGTGTGAGTGAACATACAGTCAGTACGGAGAGTTAGTAAAACTGCATCACCACATGTATAGTATGTGTGCCATGCTTAGAGGTTTGGCAAGCTTTTTTTTAATTTTAAAAAGCAATTAGCATCTTAATTAAGGCAGCCAACATACAGAAATGTTCATAAGTATTAATATATATGATGCAATTGTAAGCTAAGGAGACACTGCATACATGGGATATTCATACAATATGTATACAATATAAACTTTTATAATATGCTCACATACAAACAGAAAGAGTCTCTTAGTTTAGTAGTCATTAGGCTAGAGTATGATTAAACAGTGTCAGTATAATTTATACATGCACTGGTACATTAACACTGAAAAATAGCAGCATGCAAATATATCAGTCAAGTAGTATGTACAACAAAATTCTCACACCTTACAAATGCTTACAACTAATTTATATACCACTAGGCAGTCAGTGGAATACCAACAGAAACATAAAGGAATGGAGGTTCAATGAAAAGTTAAACCAAAAACCTAGTTCCAGAAAAAACTGAAGTACACATGAATCACTATCATGACCATCACTTATTACTGGGGCGAAACAAAAAATGTTGATGCCCTGAAGCAAAAAGCCCCGGCCCTACAGTCAAACTGACCAAATCTTCCAAGCTAATACGAAGTATATAGTTTTCGACAGGGATAACCTCTCAATCTAAAATTATTAAATACTGTTGAACTTTTCAATGGGGGAAACCTGTTAATCAGCAGCATTTGTAAGTAATGAGAAGTTTGTGCAGGAAGACTGAATGCAAAGATATAAAGATCAGATATAGATGAGGAAGTTGCTCACTCTATCTCCGGTCAATAACAATTATACATTGTATGAGACCCTCGTGTCAGGTCATATATAGGGTCAATGAATCATCTGTCATCGGATATAAAATATTACTTAGAGTCTTACTTCCAGAATCATAACCGTCTAAACCTCCATATGAATCTGAATACCCACCAGAACCAGCTCCAAATGTAGGACTCTCCGCACTCGCACTTCGTGACTGAAATCAAATAATACACAATCATAAGCCACTTGTAACAAGGGAAAGAGAAACAGAGAACAGTGTAATATTCTCACTCTTTAAACCAATAGCACAAAGACTTAAGGTACATGTATATCTTTTAAGTATTTTAGGAAGTCTAATTACAAACATTTTTTTATTCTAAAAAAGGAAGTCGGTGAGACCATTCATTTTACTAAACATGCAGTTGTTAATTAAATTTAACGCCTAGATAAATTGTTAATGTAACAGTTTCATAAAAAGTTTCACTTTTCTAGCCATTGATTATGAATATGATGAATATTTAAATTCTGTCTGGTGAAGTAAACAACAAACCGGTTGAACCTCTACCAGCAATACTTCAGTTCATTAATTTTGTACAACCGGTTATTAAGACAAAGAGTCAAATAGTTTGCAGTGTTCTTCTTCCAATTAATTTGCAGGGCCAACTCTGGGGCATTGTCAGAAATGTTCACCATTTTAAAGGGCCAGCCAAACTGGCTCATGAGACACCTTTCTTTGTTCTGACTTATGGGCACATTTACATGGATGAAAGTTAGAAATTCTGAAAAACCTGAAATCCTCAAAAATCAACAATTTATATAGGGAAAGTAAAGAAAAACAGGCTTTTTGGTACACTTAAAACCTGAAATTCAGGTACATGCCTGAAAACTTTCACCCATGCATTTAATAATTTGACCATAGCTGGTGGCTAATATTGTTTCACTTTGTTTTGTGTTTTTATACTTTTCGAAGGGTAATTTCTTTTTCGGTAGGCAAAAAAAACAAAAAAGAAAACATTTTCCAATCTGTCTACCTATACCCTATTTTTTGTTGGAGGCATGTTAGTACCACATTTACAAAATTCAGTTTTTACTAGTGTTTTAATGCAGCTTTTAAGAATAGATTAACATGGGTGTTTTGGATTTAAACTATATTATTAAGTTATACTGTGATAATATGTAAGATAAGTATGCACCACTGTCTCTTATAATTCTGTATAGAATGGCAATGTATATAAAACTATATGGATTTTTATGATGTTTTATAATAATTGTATATGCACATTGATAAGACATTAATAAAGAATAATAATAATAAATAAATAATGTTATCAAAAATAAACAAAATTTAATAATCTCAACGTTAGTGTTGATAATTATTAATTAACATATTATACATACAATTAGTTACATTTTGTAGTACCAATGAAGTTGTTTACATCTGATAATAAAACAACAGTATACAAAGTAAAATTAACCAGAAACAAATGTAAATACCTCCAGCAGCTTCTCAGATGAATGCTTCGTATAAGGAACACTTTTGTCCCATGGAATTTTATCCTGAACAAATTTCTGCGTTTTCTTGTTCAGAAACTGCATTTTTGTTTATTATTATTTTATCTTTGTTTTGTAACAGAAATGATCTTAACACCAATTTAACAATTGCTGATGATAAAATTTCACTTGAATATTTTAAAACACTTCAAGTATTACACATTCAATCCGAAGCAAATTCTAAAGGTTTCTGATTTAAATAAGTTTTATTCCAATAAACAAAACCATCAATCGTAATTTACTTTAAATTGCACAAATACAGGTAAATGTTTGTATTTTATCGTCTAATGAGCTGTAACCTTATTAAAAGTCTTTGTGCTGACATTAGAAAGTCAACAAAGGGTACCCCGACAAAATACACGCAGTCAATACTAAATGTCACAGTTGACTGGCTTATATCAATACATAAACATCTGCATCATGTTACCACACAAAGACACAAAGAGTACCGATACAGTATCACCTCAACTTTAACCTTATCATGACTAAGCAACAATATCAACAATAAAGTTAAACACCATAAATGTATCAATTGAAAAGAAAATATACAGCTATGCTCTGTCAGATAAACATCTAGAGGAAATGATACATGTACCTGTGGCAATTAAAATCTGATATCAAACGCTTCAATTAAGCAATTAGCTTTTCATTAAACATACAAAGCTTAATGCTGATAGGGGACACATTCTTGTACCCTATAAAGAAAGGAATTTGAAGTTGTTGTAACAATTTTAACAGGTCCAAGGTGAGAAAAGAATGTGTTGCTTTTTTTATGTTATCTTTCCCAACAAAAATGTTATGATCGACAGTGTTATAACAACAACAACAACAATATGAAGCCTTTGAAATTCTGTGTTGCTTATAGATTATTAGACAAAAACACCATTATATGTTCACCAAATTCCAATATCTAAACTCTCCTGTTATATTTATTATATTACTCCCTCAAGAAAGAGTTTTTACCTTGAAAATGAAAATGCAACAACTACACAATTTGAACAAAAACAAACTTAAAACATAAATTAATTTTGACTGAAATCAGATATTTAATGACTTCCACAAAACCTAATCAGTAATACTAATAATTTACTAATTATCTACATTTATTCCCTAATATACACACACATCACAGTTCTTAAGTTATTCTCTCCTCTTTGTCTTAGAAGGAATCACGATCAGACAGAATATTTTGTTGACTTCTAAAGCTTTCTACGTATGTTAATGCAATAAAGGGACAAAGGAAATTATATATATAGTCAGCTACCTAATAAATAAATAAGTTTATATAACTGTTACTGTTATTATTATATGGCCAATGACGTTACCTAACAGATGTCTGAGACATGCTGTGGAAATGGGATTATTTTGATGTAACATAGTGTAATGCTGTATTGGACAACTTGTCACCATGTCATTACATGGTTGTATCAATGCACTGTGAAACATTATATCACAACCAATACACACTCCCACAAAACTGTCCAATACATTGGTCAGCAGGTTTAATGCTGACATAAGTTTGAAACAGATTTTTGAATGCTAGAGGCAAATGTAGGATAATGGGTTTGATGGTTGAAATATTTTATTTCAACATTTAAATTTATTAAATAATATTATTTAAACGACATTAATCTTCAATCCAAGCAAAGTATGAAGTTGATATCTATATTAAGTATATTTCTATTAACATTACTGTATAGATAATTTTTTTCCATTGTCTGTCAGTTTGTTTTATTTATAACATCAATTCAATGGTCAGTCCCACCCATATTAATATTATTATGAATTTATCACCCCATTACTTCCATTACTTGGTGACCGTAACAATGTCATTATTATATGACCTGTTGATTATACATCATATATCAACAGACACATAATGTTAAATAATAAATATAACAGACTTACTCCCAATGGGAATACGGACCTGATGGAATATTGTAGTTTGTAGTACAATGTAGTTTATACAATACACAATAGTTGTGCATCATACATCTCAACCTGTACCAAGTTGTTAAATCGTATTTATGCATCAACACTACATTCCCTTGTAACCTAACTGACATGTCTAATGTAAGGTCAAAGTTTGTAAACAATGGACAATTTATCCACTGGTCTGACATGTTTCGAGGGCAATGAATCACCAAGTCATTTTAAACTAGTCAGTAGATATAACCGTAAATAGTAATACAAGATGAAGTGGAGTTTTAAACTGGCTTAAGATGCGGCCATTTATTTGGTTTAGAATTTATTTTATGAGAGAACCAAAGTAGAAGTTACTGTGTGCCTCTGTAGCTCAAGGGTTAGCGCGCTTGCTGCCTAATCTGATGGCTCGGGTTCAAATACCACTGGAGGCACTCATATATCTGCCATACTTCAGCAGAAAGCTGACTGGCAAAGAAAGGCTACCGGGTATGCTCGGCATAACAATTGTTATTATATTTCATCAAAATCAGGGTCCTACTGAGGCATAATACCAAATCCTTAAAATAAGAAGCGTGCCATAAGAACACATCGCTACACCAAAACTAGTATCAAAATTTAGCTAATAAAAGTTTAAATGATCATAACTTTGCCAATACTTTGAATATTTAAATCATAAACTTTTTTCTGCAGAATTGTCAATTTTTTCTAGTGCTGCAAATCAAAATGGTGAACATGGGTCACATGATGTGTGGACTGTTGACCATACAAAATACAAACATTGATAACACATGAATCAGGTAAACTTACTGGCTGACTTCCAACTCCTTGAGAACTCTGTGCAAATCTTTCTTTAGCTTTAAGGGCTTTAGCGCGTTCATTACGCAATCTTTCGTCATCTTTTAGTAAAGAAACTAACTGTTTCGCCTTTTCTCTAACATTCATGCCTTGGTCTTTGTTATCCTCAGTATACTGAAAGTCTTTCAATGTTTGAATAGCGAATATATTTTCTTTGCATTGTTGAGCCACTTTTTCAGTTCCTGTTTTGATGATGTAATCCAGCACTACCAGGGATTTATATACATGTCTCCAATTCTTTCCATGGTCATTCAGTCGCTTCCACAACATTTGCATAATTTCCGTAAACGCCATAACATTATATGTCAGATCAGCTATTTCCGTCATCAAAGTGCTAGATGGCCCCCAGGGGTCATTGGATGTAGCTTCTCGAACTTTCACCTGGGCTTCTGTGTAGTTTTTCACTACATTTTTTAGTGTTCTCCTCATTGGCATTTTGTAGCACTTTTTCAAGTGTCAAACGCAAGTATCAAAAAATTATTTGTAACTGATGGTGCAAGCCGGAACCGCTGGCCAAGAAAGGTCAATTCATTGTTCAACCGCGACGAGTTGAATGGAAAACTGAAAATGAAAATATATATCCATTAATCATTGGCTAGTGTAGGCATCAATCGCAGTGACCAAAATGATGTTTCATATTTGTTAACACTGACAAGTATTTAAATAAACCTTCAAACGTGTTTTAATGACAGCTAATTAGTGATTATTCTATAACAGAATTGCAGCTTGCCCTATTCTCTTTAAATGATGCTCTAGATGTCACCTGTGTTAAGAATACATCTGTTGCAGATTTTATTAAGTTCAATCGTCTGATTGAGGAGTTTGATTGGCAAACTTACTTACAAGAATCAAATAATGACATAAATGTAGCTTGCCAGAAATTCACCGACAAATTTTTAACATTCGCTCAATCATGTATACCAACAAAACAAGTTACCATAAGACCAAACGATAAACCATGGATGACATCTGAACTTAGGAAAGAAATTAACGTACGAAATAAACTTCATAAAAAAGCTAGAATTTCTCAAACAGTGAATGACAAAAACATTTTTAAGAGACAAAGGAATAAAGTCAATAACATGAAGCATTAAGCTAGACAAATATTTTTTGAAAACATCAATGGAATAATTGACAATCTAAGAACTACTGATTCAAAATCGTATTGGAAGTTAATAAATAAATTAACTAATACCTCTGGTAAAACTAACATGATACCTCCTTTAGTAGATAATATTAACTCAGAAATTGTTGTAGATGATCATTGTAAAGCAACATTGTTGAATAACTATTTTTGTTCCATTTCTACTATTAATGATGTTGAAACAGATGTTCCCGTCTTTGAAAATCGTACGGTAGCTACCTTAAACAATTTAAATCTAAATGAAGTAGACATAAGTGATATTTTGAACAATCTTAAATTAGGAAAAGCATCTGGGAAAGATAGAATTAGTCACCAAATGTTAAAAGGTACTAAACTCACAGTATGCAAACCGCTATATATATTATTCAACCTCTCGTTACAAATGCAAACATTTCCTCGTCCATGGAAAGAGGCTATAGTTTTACCTCTGTTCAAAAAAGGTGATAGGCATGAAGTTTCAAATTATAGGCCCGTTGCCCTTCTTTCATGTGTCGGAAAGGTTTTTGAAAGAGTAGTCTTTAAGCACTTACATAACTTTTTAGTAACCAACAACTTGTTTTATAAATATCAGTCAGGATTCATGCCTTCTCATTGTACTGTCTACCAACTTATTGAAATTTACGATAATATATGCCAGGCTCTTGAAAAACGAGAACATACATGTTTAGTATTTTGTGATATATCTAAGGCGTTTGATAGAGTCTGGCATCGTGGTTTAATGACTAAACTTAAGGCATACGGAATAGGTGGCAATTTACTCGACTGGATACAAGATTATATCACCAATAGAGAACAATGTGTTTTAATGAACAATGTAACCTCATCAATAGGTAAAACTAATGCTGGAGTTCCACAGGGTTCCGTACTTGGACCACTTTTGTTTTTAATATATATAAATGACATTGCTGATAATCTCCAAAGTTTAACTAGATTATTTGCAGACGATACTTCTTTATCGTACTCTTCCAATTCATCTGATGAAATACAAAACAACATCAATTCTGATTTACAAAAACTCACCGTCTGGTCAAATAATTGGTTAACTAACTTCAATCCGAGTAAAACAGAAGTACTTTTTATAACCAAGTCTTCTCATGAAAACAATATTTCCCTTAAATTTGGTAACGTTGATCTAGTTCCAACGGACCAACATAAACATCTCGGAGTAACACTCTCATCGGATGCAAAATGGGCGTGTCACATAGAAAATATCTACAATTCTTGTATGAAAAAAGTTAGTGTATTAAGAAAATTTAAATATATTTTAAGTAGGAAAACTCTTCTTAGATTATATAATACATTTATTTTACCTATACTAGAATATGCATCAGAATTGTGGGATGGCTGTACAGACAATAACAGCAATTTACTAGAATCAGTTCAATTAGAAATGGCCAGAATTGCTAGCGGTTTAACAGCATATAGTAATAAGGAATCTCTGTATTTTGAATCTGGTTTTGAACCTCTTAAACTTAGACGTGAACGACGCAAACTTTGTACATTTTATAAGATACATAACGACATAGCACCTACATATTTAAGAGATTTACTACCTGGTCAAGTAAAAGATTTTTCTGACTATCCATTAAGAAATGGTGAAAACTACAATATTCCGAATAACCGACTGGCATTGAGTAATAAATCATTCGTACCCTCAACAATAAGAATGTGGAACAACCTAGAAGTAAATATTAGAAATAAACCTACATTATCGTCTTTTAAGAATACTTTTAAATCCGAAAATAACGTTATACCTTCTTTCTATTTTGATGGTGACAGGAAATGCAATATATGGCATACTCGCTTAAGACATAATTGTAGTGCTTTAAATTATGATTTATATAGAGTTAATATTAAGGATGATCCATCTTGTAGGTGCGGAAATCCATGTGAAGACACTAGTCATTATTTTTTTGAATGTT
Organism: Spisula solida; assembly: GCA_947247005.1. Lineage (NCBI taxonomy): Eukaryota > Metazoa > Mollusca > Bivalvia > Venerida > Mactridae > Spisula > Spisula solida. The sequence continues at coordinate 47,472,087 of OX365944.1, read as the reverse complement.
GTTTGTATGATGAACAAAGGTTTACCCTAATGAGAAATTTGTCAATGTACGATTTAACTATTGACTTATTGTTAAAAGGACATGAATCACTATCTCTTGAGGAAAACATATACATATTCCAGAATGTGTATCGCTATTTGAAGAGTTCTAATCGTTTCTAAATGTACATACATAAAGTACATACATGCCCTTGTCCACACCCACTTTAATTTCAATACCAATATCGATTGTTATTTTATAGCTATACGATTGTTTGAATTATGATATTGTCTATGTATTTTCTTGCAGTTGCCATGACTTTGTTAATATTCTGGGAGAGGGCTTTAATAATGTTGAAATAACTTGTGCCCAATCCCTTTGTGTATAATAAATGCAATAAAATATTATTAAATTAATACATCTGTTATACATGCATACAATATAATTATATCACAACCAGACATATGAAGATTAAACAACCACCTGTTTTAGGAAGCCATGTTTGACACATCCCTCAATGAGCGTTTTATGACTTAAAACTGCTTAAAAGTATAGAGTATTTAAACAAGGAAGAAAAATATGATAACTAAACACATTGAAGGAAATTTATGAATGGGCCAATATACATCAATTTACTAGATCTGTTTAGATCAATGATAAGCTACCAAAAAATGCAGTAATAATTATATGCTTATCATGAGATTGACAAACCTACATAATGAGTGTTAGCATGTCACAACACTATTCATTTATGATTTAGAGATTAGCAGTCATGAATTACCAATACAGCTTGAGCATTAAAAGGTACATGTACTAAGAGAATAAAAATGCTTATAAATGTAACTATCACCAAGTTTATGACAAATACTGATTATAAGTCCTCCATAGACTAATTTTACATAAATATAGACAGTGTGCTGTATTCTAAGATTATCATAAAAGGACAGGAGTGACAATTTTAATCTTGTGCAAATAAAATCTTCCTTTGTAATGATCCGAGTATCACTCGTGGAATAACAGAAATACCTTTAAGATACTTTTCTTGATTGAAAGATAATTTGACAATACCATCTTGCACATGTATACATCAAATTCAAATTTCTAACTACAGTATCACTATCAGACATTTCTAAAACATTTTTGTTTATTTCAAGACGTAATTCTGACAAGATCAGAGCTACAGATAAGGTTTTAGTCAATTGGGTATTTTACCACCGAGTTTCAATTCTGATTGGGTTTTGACAAATTTTAATTGGGTATTTAATAAAACTTAAAGGGTAAATAAGCTTTTATGTACTATTTTTCACTATAATATCCTTTTCTATTTGGGTATTTCAAATTGTCTTTGCTTTTTCTTACTCCCTCCTCTCAAAATCTATTGGGTTTTTAAGAAAATTAATTGGGTAATTACCCCAATACGCATCTTATCTGTAGCTCTGCAAGATTGTATAATTGTTACTAAAACCACCTGTTTAATGGTCATTATCTAGGAACCCGGGGACAATTTTGCTGACAATCAAACCAGATATTAATTATACGATAAACATTGTCACTAAGTTTGAAGATGATCAGATGAAACTGTTTGAATGAGAATACAGTTGAGTTATACTACAAGAAAACATATCACTACAATAATGAATGCCACGACAATGTCATAGTTGAAGATATTTTTATTTATAAATCACTTTTAAAAATCATAATTGTCTGATTCAGTGATTGTACAAATTTACTCTTATTTTGCTCTTTCTAAAAAAACCAACATGGTCTGTCGGCCATCTAATATTATGGCCCAACCTTATTTATTATGGCATTGGCTACTGGGTCACTGTTAATATCAGACTTCTGGAAAGTCGAAAAAATTGATCAGACGCCTTTAAAACATGTCGGTCCTACAAACAAAATGTCGGACACTGTCTGGGCAGTTTACAAACATGTACTAAACTTGCCATGATTTAAAATGTCAGTCTAAGAATTATAAATCAAGTTGAAATCAGGTTTAAATTAACATTAATACTTTGTTTCCATAAACAGGGGTCCTACTAAAGCAAAATAACCAATCCTGAAAATGAGTCTCAAGTCTTTTGCGGGTACCATTTAGCACACAACCCTACAGCAAAACTCGGTTTCAAACATTGTGCTGTTGTTAAAACTCAGCTTATGGAACTTCAAATGACCATAACTTTGTCAATTCTGTGAATTTTTTCATCAAATAACTTTAAATTTCTGCAGAACAGTTTATTCTTTATCATACAGCAAATCCGGATTTCCGGATTATTCCGGAATTGTAGGACCCCTGATAAAGAAGTTAGAACAAACGTTTTATGATCAGTTCCACACTGAAATTATTTTTTGTAGAAGCCATGTGTATTTCCACTTCAATGAATTATATATAAATCATTAAATGTCAATGGTTCAATTGGTTGAATTGTGATCATGGACAAATGAAAACTTACGTTACATATATATATATTAATTATATGTACTGCAGTAAAATTTTGTCAAGACTCGACTTGTACACATTTGCAGGCTATGTTTATAGAGATCCACGAGCCACAAACCAAATTTTTCAAAAGAATGTGTCGGACCTGGTCAAAATTTGCCAGTCAGGACCGTCGGTTTTCCAGAAGTTTGTGATTTCACACGCTGCGAAGATTGAGTAAGGAGATCAAACTCGGGAACCTATTGTTACTCTTTTGTTTACTAGCGCGCAACATCACATCCTTTCTGTGACGTCACGATAAACAACAATGTCGGATATCTTGATAGATGTTGTGTAGACGCAGGTAAGTCGTAGAAAATAACCGATCAACCACCAGCTCAATTAGGATAGGAAAATCTCACCATCTGGTACCGACTTCCAACCGGCGTCTCTCTAATACAAAGAAGTCCATCAGATCACATGGTAAGGTCACAGATTATCACTAATCACATGACCAGGTGACCGATTAAAGCTAAGTTTAATCGGCACCCTGTTAACTGGCAGATTTTGCCGGAAGTAACTGGATAAATCATACGTAACGCTCTTTTAAAATACAAAGCAATTAATAAGTCTGGCCTTAACATACTCCCAAGTCATGAAAACAACAATAAATGTTAATGAGCCACTGAGGAGTATGCAAGTTTCAAAGTTCTGTGAGTCATACTCACAACTTTACATTGATTTTTTAAACAAATAATGAAATAACTGGCAATATTCCTGGCAGATGATTTTTAAAACTCTTGACACAGAAACTGCATACCATCAAACGGAGGAAAGCGACTGTCAACATAATGAAAACAACAACAAATCTAAATATAAAACAACATGACACTTTTGTTACCCCACCCACTGATTTCGAAATACAGACAACATTGACAGCACTTTTAAATACTCAAATAAACAAATAAAAACTAGTGAGTAATATAAGCGTGTAGAAAAATAATTGTTCTTTCAAAATAGTGTACTCGATCTTTAAAAGGTCTGCAGACAATATAAAATACTATCAAAACTGTAACTACCACTCACAGGAAACTACTGGCCGAGCAATAAAATGGCGAATTAGCACTTCCTGTTTAGTCACAACAGATTTTTCGTGGGGAGGTAAACGTAAGGAACTTGCTCGTGCACACGTGTTTTAACCTGAAGGGACGCTGGCGCCTTGTAATCTCATCTTTTGACCCAAAGTAAGCCGATTCTATCCAACACATATAAATGACATAGGCTATAATGTTTTATAATGACGAAATGATATAAGCGCGCCCGTTAAATGGAACAGCCAACATCAATGTGAAAAGTCAACAAACAAAAGGCGAGCAGGGTGTGTATTGTTTTTCTGTGTCTTCAATGTGACAGCGTGGGTAAGGGGATTGTTCTTAAATTTCTTACATATTTCTAACTTATTACTGTTATGTGGACTTATGGTGAATGTCTGGGGAAAGATAAAGATATCTTACCTGTGTGCTAATTAGATTTCAGGTATATTTTGTAAAATATATTTTTGTGTATTAAAACATAAGTGATTATTATGTATGGGTTATACATTGTCTATGAGATTTTGTTAACATGATCGTAGTGTAAAGCAACGTTTTATAATCCTGCATGTAAATGTTTGATGACGTGAACTGTTGATCATGAACGGTAATTAAGCAAGTTGTGATTCAACAAGTTGTAAGTTAATTATAATCTGTTATCATGTGGCGCCGAATTTTAGAAGGTTTGAGTGTATCCAGTTAGTGCCACATCTTGCTTGGAGAGCGATGTGTGACAATATGAAGTGACTAAGTCTCGACAATGCGATACAATGCGAGAGATGACACTTTGACCTAACTATTCAGTTAGGTGAGTTGATAGTAACATAAACATACAGTAAGGATAGTTGAAACTATATAATGTTCAATGAGAAAAGTCGACACTGTGACCTAAACATCATATTAGGAGAGTTGCATTACCCAGTGACCTAAACATTCAGTTAGGGAGTTGACACTGCGCCATCTAATCATAATCAGTTAGCTTGTTAGCAGATTTGACACTGTGACCTAGACATTCAGTTAGCAGATTTGACACTGTGACCTAGACATTCGGTTTGCAGAGTTGGTACTGTACATGTGATCTAAATATTCCGTTAGCAGAGTTGACACTGTGACCTAGACATTCAGTTAGAAGAGTTGACACTGTGACCTAGACATTCAGTTAGAAGAGTTGACACTGTGACTTAGACATTCAGTTAGAAGAGTTGACACTGTGACCTAGACATTCAGTTAGAAGAGTTGACACTGTGACCTAGACATTCAGTTAGCAGAGTTGACACTGTGACCTAGACATTCAGTTAGAAGAGTTGACACTGTGACCTAGACATTCAGTTAGAAGAGTTGACACTGTGACCTAAATATTAAGTTAGCAAAGTTGACACTGTGAGTGTGATCTAGACATTCAGTTAGCAGAATTGACACTGTGACCTAGACACTCAGTTTGGAGAGATGAAAATGTGACCTTGGCTTTCAGTTAAGAGAGTTGACACTGTTACCTAGATGTTCAGACGTTCAGTTAGGTGAGTTGACTCTGTTACCTAAACATTCAGTCAGCAGAGATGACACTGACCTGAACATTCAGTTAGGTGAGTTGACATTGTGACCTAAACATTCAGTTAGGTGTGTTGACACTGTGATCTAATTATTTATTTTGGTGAGCTGACATTGTGACCTAAACATTAAGTTTGGTCAGTTGACACTGTGACCTTATTATTTATTTAGGTGACTTGACACTGTGACCTAAACATTCTGTTAGGTGTGTTGACACTGTGACCTAATTATTTATTTAGGTGAGTTGACAATGTCTCTTTAACATTCAGGTAGGTGTGTTGACACTGTGACCTAATTATTTATTTAGGTGACTTGACACTGTGACCATAAACATTCAGTTAGGTGTGTTGACACTGTGACCTAAACATTCTGTTTGGTGAGTTGCCACTGTGATTTATTTAGGTGACTTGACACTGTGACTTTAACATTCAGTTAAATGAGTTGACACTGTGACCTAAACATTCAGTTTGGTGAGTTGACTCTCTGACCTAAATATATAGTATGAATAGTTAACACAGTGTTTTTAACTTGTAGTTTAACTGTAAGTTAAATAACACTTCTTACTTTTGTCTGGCTATACTTCTAAATTCTAATTACATTGTATCTCTATTTGATCAGTGTATGCTTGGAATTGAACTTACAACTTAAATTAATTTAGTTTTAATGTGTATATGTCACCTGATATGATTTGTTAAAAATAATTATACCCTCATACTTTTAAAGATATTACAGTCGCCCTTGAATTGGTGTTTTAATTTTTCTGTCAAGTATTATCAGGGCCATACTGCATATATTGGGGTATAAGTTAACTTTACGCTAGCCTGTCCTTCAATGCAATCAATCTTTAAGTATACCAATATATTTTTGTTGCTTGTATTGATGGCCCTTGTTGGACTTAGTTCAAGTTTGTTGTGCAGTCACAATAAAGAGGATACTACTGTTATAGACTAGTTTGACATACCACTATTCAAGTAGCTAGAAATTTAGTATTTGTAAGTTCATGCTATTGTAATATATACTATTACCATATACCTCAGGAGCCCGTTGCCTAACCCAACCACTACCAAATAGTGCTATTGAGCACTTTCCTTTGTCTATGCAACTACACGCTACCAGCGAACAGTGCTCTCCGATAACATGACAGTCCTAAGCACTTTGCTAGCTATGCACTAGCACTTTCTTGTGCAACACACCGCTTCAGTAGTGCTCGATAGCACTTTGTTGTGCAATAGTCTGCTATCTTCGAGCGCTCAACGGTAACATCAATTTTTCACTTTGTCAGGCATGTAGCTTTTTTTGGAAGCAAACCTTTTCCTAGCAAAGCACTATCGAGCGATCAACTCGTTACTGGTCTCTGTTTCATCCCTGTGTCCAGGATATATTGGATTTGTTTACCTTTATGCCTTGTTAACCCTTATGGACGAGCTACATACCTGTGTCACTTAACAGTATGTATTCTATACAGTTAAAAATAAATTAAAGGGATACTTTTAACTTAATAAATTTCTTTACTATTACCTGGAAAATGTTGCATTTGTTTGTACTTCAAGATGAAATGTGAATTTTGTTTGTACATGTGTATAAAGAAACTAATTATTTTGATAGTCCTAGTGTTTATGTATGGATGATTAGATAAATATAATGTGGAGGGTTTTATTTTGTACTTCATAATCACCTAGATAATGAAAGCACTTGAAGTTCATGGTAATAAGATAGGTATAGATGTACAGTGAGATTATATATAATTACTTAAACTTGAGTTTAAAACTGTTTAAAACGTATCGGATGATGTACCAGGGGAGCAGTTGCAACTGGCCTATGCATACATGATCTAAGGAAGTATATAATTTTGTATAGCGTCAATAATTATCTCTTGAATTGTATTTGTGATTGATTTATGAAGGAGCGATCAATAGACAGAATCCATATTGATATGTTACATGTAGTAAAAGGCTGTTCTTAATGAATGTTTGTTTGGCGTTACCATCGGTACCGACTCACTTCAAATATAGATCTATTGAAGTACTTTAGTCCAGGGATTTCATAACTACAGGGTCCTGTTGCCATTTAAACTCAAAGCGCTATTTCAAAGGTAACCTTCCATGCACTTAAATATAGAATACATGAATTACCTCCCTTGGAAAGCTCTACAAAGCTCTTTTCTTAGACAGCGAACATCGGGAGCCCGTTGTCTTACCAAAGCGATTACGAGCGCTCGATAGAGCTATGCTAAGAAACAGCTTGCTTCAAAAAAGCGTTACATAGCGGACAAAGCAAAAAATATATATGCTACCGGCAAGTGCTCGCGACTAGCAGACTGCAGCAAAGCACTGCCGAAGATGTCGGTTGCATAAGAACTCGCTCGGTAGGGCTCACCAAGCAAAGTGCTGAAAAAGGGTATGCTATCGTAGTAGCCTGTTGTTGCATAGACGTAGTAAAGGGCTTCCAACAAGCGCTCGGTAGCGCCTTAGTTAGGTTCCTGGTATTGACCTGAGATTGATTAATCTTTGGCACATTCTTCATGTACTTGTGAATGTCAAGATTTTTACCTTCATGTTTACTTTCTTGAAGTCACAGATACTGGAAACGTCTCAAGCCAATTTTGTTCTAGACATGAGGGTGTCAAGACCTGGATAAATAAATCATAATTACCTCCCTGGAGTGCCTGTTCATATTTACTTGTGAACAGTTGTAAAAACTTGGCAGTGGTCAGTAATTGAAAACATGTTTTACAAATATTGTCCGTAGATAAATGTCTACCAAGTATGCAAATTTCTCATTGATTTCGAATCAATAGTATGTACCTTCATAGATATTTACCTGATATTGACATTTATGTTTGAATATATTACAAATTACATTAAATTTCATATACGTATAATGTAGTAATTTACGCAATGTATGCAAGGTATGCAAGGAAATTGTGCAGTATCGATACATTAGATTTGTGTTTAATTGTAGCATGTGCAAATTTGGAATACTTATCATTTACGAAATCATTTATGAAAACCTACAGCAGGAGTTAAATATAGACAAGAAATCAACTGTTTAATTATGCTAATAGAGTCTACAAGGATCAGCATTTATGCAAGCTAATTGCTTTGTATTTGGAGTATTTAGCACAGACCATTTGACATGATCCTGACCTTTATGCAAGGTTCATGCGTTGAATATATCAATTTCTACAAGCAAAACGTGCAATATCGGTCCTTTAGATTTATGTTGGTACAACACCTCTAGCGTCTTCGTGATACTCCCCGCTTATGAAAATATACAACCAGGGTTATAGAAATAGACAATAAATCAGCTGTGAAATTATGCTAATAGAAGGTTGAGAGTTGTGTTAAATTTTCTGGACTATACTCCCCGCATATGTTTACGGAAAGCCAGAGTTAAATAGAGGCAAGATGTTAACCTATAGATGGGATATATAATTTGTCCGGATAAGACCATGCTAAACGCTCACGTTTTTTTGGCTCAGCCTAAGCATGTAAATTGTATTATTATATGTACAGGATATTTTAGACTTAGGTATATTTATTTCAGATTATGACATAAGAAGTTTGTCTACTGATGAGGATGGGGACTGGAGTAATGATGATCAAGTTTTTCTGGCTTGTAATCGTATCGTTACTCACATTCGTGGTATATTCAGGTAAATACACTTTTTTTCAATGACAGAAAGCAAACTAGCCTATATGTTGCTTTATTTGGATATGAATGTTCTAGTTTCGCTCTCACTCGAAATATAATGCTTTCACTTCATATTTCATGTTACCAATTATTCAGCCATATTAATTATTAACAGTAGCTGTATAGTTTACTCATGTTCTATTTACGGTAATATTAGATGTAGTTTACTCCACAGGTAACTGTATCATGAGTAAAGAGTAAAACAATTTTATTTTAAAATTTAAAAATAATTTTTACAAACTATTTTTTTTTACTCTATCAGTGATACAGTTACCTGTGGTTTACTCGTGTTCTATTTAATATTCATAATTTATTTGACTTCAAACAGATACTATAAGCATCCAGTATAATAATATCTGCTGATTGGTCATAAATCGTATATAATTATTTGCTATGTATTGAAAACACCCGATGAAATTGATTCAGGTTTTTGTCGTTTCACTTTATGATTATAAAATGGACAAAAACTCTAAAGGAATGTTAAAAGTTTGGTGTTTTAATTTTTGACAAAAAATGTTTAAACAAGGGAATTCTTTTATGAACTATATTTTTTATCCATTCATCTATAAAGTTATAAATGAAATGCATTAGCCTTGAGATATTGTTAAATCGGCTGTTTATTCTCGTTTAAAGTAACAGTAACATTAAAGTGAATTTAAGTGACATCGTGTAAAAGTCCCAATGTACATACAAGTGTCATGAGTGTCTGTGGTTTTAAAAGCAAAACATTATCATTATTGCTGTCATAACCTGATGGCATATTACTGTGTTTAGGATGATTGTTATGTAACGACTGTTAGTTTTTCCGGTGCAGTTTACCGACGAAGATATCTTGGAATGTTTGTAGACTGTATTGAAGATTGTTGAGTTGCTTAGCAGGGAAAATGTATGAGACACCCTGTGTGAAAATTAAATGTGTAAAATGGGCATGACATAGCACATAAAGAAATATGTTTTCACTGAATGCAATATATCATGGAAGTGGAATGCTTTGTAGAAGGGAGGAGAATTATACCCTAGTACATCTAACCGGGGTCAGTCCGGCACACTTCCTTCCCTGGTCAGTCCGGCACACTTCCTTCCCTGGTCAGTCTGGCACACTTCCTTCCCTGGTCAGTCCGGCACACTTCCTTCCCTGGTCAGTCCGGCACACTTCCTTCCCTGGTCAGTCAGGCACACTTCCTTCCCTGGTCAGTATATTGCTAGTGGTAGAGCATAAACTGCGAGTGAGAGTGCAAGATTGGTCTACGGTTCGATTCCTGGTCAAAACAAAGTTGAAGTCATTAAAAATGGTGTATCTCCCTTGCTTGACTCTTAGCATAGTAAGTTCCAGGTAACTGCTGGTTTGGCCAGTGTCAGAATAATTTAATTGTTCACAGTGTATAAACAAGTCAACTTCTGGTTATTGCAATAAGTTATACATGTTTAATTGTATAGTCTCCCAGTAAGGCAGACAGTGATTAGATTTATACACTGTGGGGTTGTCTCCATATGACTGAAATATTGTTGACCATTGACCCTTAAAACTATATGTTATTCTTACCGCACAATGTATAAATGTCAGGGGTTCCACTAGCTTCTGAATGTGATGGGTTAATTTTCATACTTTTGACTAAATTTTACCATTTTATAGGCAAAATAACCCATGAATTTAAGAAATAATTACCCTTCAAACCAAAATCTTGAGGGTCAGAATGTGGCATTTTGGAAATATAAAGAGCCAAAACCCCTACTCCTGAGTCGAATGAAACCCCTGAATGTACTAAGTATTATGTTTGTTTTTGTACAGAATGTTGTGAGGAGAAACGAGACTGTACGGGACACAAAACAGAATGTGTGAACAAAGTATGTACATGTCCTGGTGGATATATATTACATAGCAATGGTAGAGATTGTCAACAAAGTAAGTACAGTCAAACCTGTGTTAGTGTTCTCCCCAATTAACCAACCACCTGTCTTAAACAGCCAATTTAAATCCAATTTAGCTATTTTGATATAACAATTTTTTACATACACTTGTATTATTTGGTTGAGAACATTTGATGTATTCCCTGACTGGCTGTTTAAGACAGGTTAGACTGAAAACACAATCTTTGAATATGAGGGCTGTTCATTAAAAACCTGGGCCTTTGATAGTGCTGTAAAACTAACTTGAAACACACACATTGACTGTAAACAACTCGTCATGCACAATGACAATCCAGAAATGACATCCAATGTTATATAACATGATGTGGATGTAGACAATGTTTTCTGATGTTATCCTGCTTAATTTGGCTAAAGGAACATGACCTTACCTAATTAAAACACTGTTGTTTGCTAACCATTTTGACTGGGCCAGGTCATTTCATTGAGTTTCTACAGAAACAGTTTGTAGTTTGTGTATGGTCGGATGACATCATACCATCTTCTGCCAATTAAACTAATTCAGCCACAGTTTGTAAGTAAGTTTAAGTAAAGGAATTGTAATGTATCAATGATGCACTATGAGGATTTTCCAGGTATTAAATGAACACCCCTTGTACACTGTACACAAATCTGTGAGTGTGCTTTATTAAGTGATAGATACATGCCATGATGGATTTGAAATCTTATGTACCAGGTGTGTGTTGGATATGCAAAATCTACAGTTAATACTGAGGTTTATACTTTCCAATTAAATAGATTAAACATAGATTGTTCATTGAAATATTAATCGATAATTCACTGTTTCAATTATCTGATTAAAATCATGTCCTCAATGAAAGCTATGCACGAGGAAACAAACTGTACGAAGGTCATGTACTTTATACCTTAGTCACAAATAACCTAAAGATGATCTGGTGTCTTATGCATAGTACATTTTATACACATTGGAGCGGGACGCTGGCCGATGATTGGAAATGAATTCTGATACTTCAAAATGTCCCAAAGACCAGTCTGTGTCTGCCCAGGGCCCGGTCCGATCAGTAAAAAAATATTCAAGCCCTTCATCCATTGCCATTTGTTCGGATATGATATTTGACCAAGGTACAAGTCAGATTGTTGTTACAATGAATTTATTGATGATTTCACTATTTTCAATCTGGTTTCTGTATCAATACAGTTATAAATCTTACCAGAATAGTGAGATGATGACATATCAGTGTTACAATGCCACTGGTTTCTAATTTACATATAATTTTCCAATAAATTTGATCCAATCAAATCTCATTAGAGACTGATGCATCATTTAACTTTTAAAGAAATTTTTTTTTCATGTACATTTTAACGATCTTGTTTTATTTCACTATTGATCACTAAAAGCAATATTTTCACAAGTGTGCATTAACAGTTTTTGTGATACCCGTTTTACCCTTAACCCATTAATTATGAAAGTTTTCGGGCATTGAGTGTACCAAAAGTCTGTTTTTCTTTATTTTCCCGGTATAATAACTTTCACACACGGTAACTGTTATATATTGTACTTGCAGATGACACCTGTGATATATTTGATTGTTTAGAGTGTGAATCTGAGAGTTTATGTTCTAAATGTGTACATTATCTGGACCAAGGTAGAACTAAATGCTTACAGGAATGTCATTCTCATACAACATTTGATGAGAATGAGAGGGGCCCTATCTGTATGCCAGGTGAGTACCGGTACTTAGTAACAGTCAGCACTAGGAATGATACATCCGGGTCTACACTTTTTGTTAAATGACTTTTATTCCAACCAAGGTGAAAAACTAAATATTCAAGATAGCCTCTTTATCAAGTCCATAATGATAAAGCATCTCCTAATGTATGTCAAAACGTCACTTATTTCACATACAATGTACACTTAGTTATGATTTTTGAAAGAAAAAAATGGTAGACAATACATCTGGACCCTCTTCCCTAGAAAATGGACTGACTACTCCGACATTAAAGTGTCACTGTTTTGCTATTTCTATACTGACTTTTTTAGGTTCATTAAAAGTCTTGTCAAATAGTTTTTTTGCAACTCATTTGGCATTATTTTTTTCTATTAACAATAATATCGAGGGTTGCCTGCATGACTGTAGTACATCTTTCTTAAACAATAATCAGTTTCAACAATTTTGCGGGCAACCCTCGATAAAGTAAATACATGGGTACCATGCCATTTTCCCTGTTTTACTTTTTTGAAATCTTCCCAGAACAGTAAAACATCTCGTAAAATTATTTTATGCTGACCATAATTTACTGACACATATAAAGACTGCCTCAAAGGCCTCTGTATATGTATTAGTCACTAGTAAGTAAGTAAAGACTTTATTTAACGAGGCTACACATTTGGTTTCCCAATCTTCCATGTGTGCCTCACTGCTCTCATGTATAAAATTTGTATAGTTAGACTTGTGTTAGTATAGTCACCTTAATATAAGCAGCTTCCTGTTTTAATTAGCCAATGCTATTATTAAATACCAATTACACTGTACTATAAGTTAAGCAACCGCATTTTTAAGCAACAATATCAAATTTTTATGTAACCATTCACTTAATTGATTGTTTAAAGCCAATTAACCTGTAGTTTTATTAAGTTAGTTTTGTTCCATATTATATATGTCTATAAGCAGCCATAATTGTACATATCACTTGACTGGCTGCTTTCGTGATAGGTTAGACTGTATTATAGACTGTTTGTATGTACATGTATTGTGTAAACATATCTAATACATGGTCAGATCGGACAACACATGCATGTATACCTAGTTCAACAACAATTACTGAAGGTAGGAGTTTATCAAACACCATCTTAATGATGGTAATTGATTAGTTCACCTTATAGCTGCTAGCTATTACCACTGGATATATATTCATTCACACACATATCATACTGTCCTCAGTAGATCCTTACAGCACACGCCAGCTAGTACTGTCACCTATAATAGTGCAAACAATTAATGCACATTATGTGTCGTTAACTGTTTACTGTCACCCGAGGGAGGTATGAGGTTGATAAGGTTACATGTCTCTGATATATATATACCTACTTTATATCCACAGGTAGTTGTACTCTTACAAGTCTGTAAATAAAATTGATATATTTGTGGGTGGGGGGGGGGCATGTTTCATAAAATGTGTACTTTTTGTGTGGGGTACTTTTTCCATTAAATTGGTATTTTTGTGGTGCTACATGTTCCATGAAATTCGTATTTTAGAGGGTACTACATGTACAATAAATATGGTATTTTACCATAAAATTGGTAATTTTCTTGGGAAGTTCATGTACCGTAAAAGTTTTGTGGGAGTTACTCTGTATATCATAAAAATGGTATTTTGTGGGGAAGTTACATGTGAGAGTCAAGTTGCAGATTTAAGGATGGAAACAATAGCTGATACACATTAGGTTAATAACCATGTACAAGTAGTATGAAAGAAACCATGACCATGAAATGAAACAGCAAAATTATATTATCCATGTATATTGCAAATGTTAATGTTTGTATTATTTATGCTAATCCTCAATATACTTCCCTGTTTGCTGTCAGTGTGTGCACATATAAACCCATATATCAAGTTTACACCTTGGTCATTAACCTTAACCATTATATGCATTATTGCATTGGCTAGTATATAGTGCTCCTTACTGTTACAGGAAAGATGGTGGTTTTATGGGCCATTTTATACGTTTGACATAGTTCTACACCTATATAAATGTGGACCATTTCTTAATCTAACATCCTCAAATTAATTAATTTTATGTCAGTTTTGTTCACTGACCAGAAAATCATTTAATAAATGACACAACATAATATTACATACTAATGCATATTTATATAAAAAAAAAACCTCTTACAGTCGTGTGTAAAAAAACACCTCCAGTCACATGGAGCGCCACTTTGATGAAATACTTTCACATCTAATGACAGAACAAGAGTAATTTCAATTAATCACCCTGACCTGGTTTACTTCCTTTACTTTGGGTTCTTTGTCTTTTTTTCACTGTTTCTTCAGTGATATATGGTGGACTGTAGTTGTAGGTATAACTAGTGTACATCAAACTACATGTATTATAACCAGTATTTACTTGAACTTCCGCAAGTTCTGACAACTTCTCCACATGTGGAGGACTTGAATATAGTGGATGTCACAAAACAAAACACACTATATTACATAGCTGCCAGCTCAACTACAGTGTTAAAAAAGTTGGTTCTCAATATTCAAATTAGTTCTAAATTTTACCTGTGCTATGTAGACAGTGTACATGCAATTTTAATTTCTTACTCTAACAGCTTCATTTAATGCCAGAAGAATAAGAATAATGGTAGAACCCTCTAGTTATTAACCCGAATAATTTGCATTCTTCTGACGTCGGAAAAATAAATGATTGAAACATTGAGAACTAACTTTTTTAACACCCTGTATATACAGTGGAACCCCTCTAATCCGGACTCGTCCGGACCAGACAAAAAGTCCGGATTAGAGAGGTGTCTGGATAAGAGGGGTTTCTATTTTTAGATACTTGTATGTTAATCTTAGTTGAAGGCATTGCTAAACACCACAAAAAAATGAGATGTAAAACAGCAACAATTGATTACACACCTTCATTGTTGGTTTTGGTACAGAAAAATATTCTCTGATCAATTTTACTTTAGCTTCAAGGTCGATTTCAACCTTACGACGTTTTGACGGAGGCTCAGACATAATTATCATATGAAATTCTGTAAAAGAATGACTATCCGTCAAATGCATTTTGATGGATTTTTATAGCATTTACTCGTAGATTTATCCAAACTGAGAACGTCCGAGTTGTTTTCCTTTGATGTCGATAACGACCTTCTCAAACTTAAACATTAAGGGGACCTGTATTCGATTCAACTGACCTCCGTGTAGACAAAACAACGCAGCAATAGTCTTTTAATTAATTGAATAGGCCAATAAACGCTGTCAATTAGCGCTTTTAAAATGATAATATTTAATTGTCCCAAATTGTGATTTTCACACCCGTGTCGATAACACGTACACACCGACACTGCGTATTGTTGATGTTACAACCGTTAAATGATCCACGGATATACACAGAACGGATAAGCAGGTCTAAAAATAGCCTAGTTATGACCTGACTACCCATAATGCATTGCGCGCTTCGGTAAGCACGATAATTGTGAACATGACTTATCCAAAAGAAATCTTTTTTTCGTGTCAAAACCACAAAACTAAGTGGTTTGATCATTTTCAACAAATAGAGGACACCCCAAAGATCACAAAAAATATTGATTTATTAGAAAAACAGTCGTAAATAAGTTTCCTTAGGGGTTTAAAAAAGTAAATATCGGAAGCAATCCAAAACCTGTCGATTGAAAATTTATCGATCAGGATAGGTCACAGAAAATGTGGTCTATGTCACAATTGACAGATGAATCGTCCAAACTATCTATACAAAAACTTTCCAAACACATAAGGGAACAAATAAATTCCCATCTTTGCTTATTTTGACGAAGAGTTGCTTTAAATGAAAACAAATATCTCATTGACAAATTAGGCTGAATTTATGAAATAATCCAAGATGGCGGCGGTGAGCGGGGAAAAATAGCGCCAACTTGAGAATCTCGCCAAGTCTCGTTAAGTCTCGTACAAGTAAGCCGATCGCGATATTTCATTCCAGTATGGCGGCCTATATAGGAAATATAGTGGGGGGTCGAATGAGTTGCCATTCCGTCTAATGTATTTCCGTGAATGATCGGACTATTTTAATTGCATATACGATGGTGCGAATATACAACACATTGACACCTGTCAAAACATTGGCCTGGGCAATGTTCAAATCGATTGTCCGGATCCGAGGGGTCAATTTTAGAGCAAATATATGATAAATCCTCGTAATTTTGTCCGGTGTCCGGAGTGGAGGGGTTCCGGATCCGAGGGGTAAAAACGTATTAAAACATGAATAAGAATATTCGGGACCAACAGATCCGCCCGGATTAGAGGGAAATCCGGATTGGAGGGGTCCGGATTAGCGGGGTTCCACTGTACTCATAAATCCCACCATCCAACAAAGATGTCAACTTCTCACATTCATTCAGACGAAACTTTAAGCCTACACAACATGAGAATATGTAGGGGCAATACTTTTATTTCATCAAAGGGAGAGGTTAGAGTTCCTCTTAAACAGTGTTAGGGAATACAAGGTGGCCCAGTTTGTAGGTTGACAAAATAGACAAACATTCAGCAATAACTAGGACTTTTGTTTTATGACCCTTGTTGAATTTATGTTTAAAGATCAAGGTCACTGTTCAATAGATAGTTTCCAATACATAACGGATACATGTAGACTTAAGGGTCATTTATAAGGGATATTTATATGTGATAGTTGTAGTAAGATAGAATAATCTCACATCATAATGTAAACCTCACTCCTATAGTTGTAATCCCATAGATTTCACTCAACCTTTCCTACTCGTAATGGTTCATTGACAGAGATGTTTGAAATGGTAATTAATGTTATTAATATTTACTTCAATATGAAGGAATCATTGAACTCATAATTAGATTTCATAGGTTGGTCTTTGACATTACCTTATAGCTTTCTAGTGATTATTTATTTATTTTCCTTCACTTAAACTTTATTTGACATTTTACTTTGGCAATTCCTTATTTGACATTTTACTTTGCCAATTCTTTATTTGACATTATATGGTGGCGATTCTTTCTGCACCAGCCTCCATGGTAAATTTTAGTTCTGTAAAGTCATGTATATTCATTTGGGTGAAATTTTGATGGATTTCCAGTATGTTGATAAATTCAACCACAGTATCTATCACCACAATTTGTTTAAGTTTAATATTTCTGTAAGTACTTTGATAAAACAGTGCCCTGGTGTCTGCTAAATTGTCTTTTTACGGAATCTTCCAAAATTTTATACCCAGGAATATTTCATGATTTTAGAGTATATCTGTGTACTAATTGTTGTCATGGTAACATGTATATATATTTCTAGGAAGCAACACTGATGATGGATTAAGTACAGATGTTGTGATTGGTATAATCACAGGAGTATCAGCAGCGTTGTTACTGTGTATCATAGGTCTCATCATATTGTGTATATACTATCGTAGAACAAGGTCAGTATTTAAAGTTCACTTCTAGGCTATGTCTCTAAACTAGGGGTTTTACTAGCTTCTGAATCTGAAGGGTCATTTTGATACATTTGACTAAAGTTTGCCATTTTATAGGCAAAATATACATGATTTTAAGAGAATGCTCTTACGGCTGGCATTTAACAATGTCTCTTTAATGTTAAGGTCTCAACTTTATTTACCCTATACAAAGATATTTTAAAAATTCTTTAGTACCCAGTAGTTATATGATTTTTTGCTCGAAAATGTACCCGGTAGTGTCCATATATTACTGATGCATTTAAAACGTTTGAATCTGATAAAGATAGGTGTAAATCTAACAAAAAGGGGTTGAATCTTATTAAGGCTCTAATTTTAAGATCATAAACTAGGTTATCTGTTGAGCATGTAAACTGTCTGATAGATATATTTGGTAGTGTCCGTAGTGTCAATGATAGTATCATAGTGCTGGAGGGAATAAATTGGCAGTTTGATTTCCATTTGAACTTGTACAGCAATATACGAGGCCATACTAGTCAATTATTTATGAGTTTGGATTGGTACAACGCTAATTAGATAATAATTTGTTGACATTTACTGGAATACACATATAGGACTTAGTTCAGCATTATTGCTTATTTAGTGTGTTTATTAATGAGTTGGATAAACAATTAACTTTTTGATGTATTATTATTAATAATACACATGTATATAAAAATATAGTTTATGATTGGAGAAGCGTTTTTATAGATGGACAATTACTGCGGTGTATTCAATTGTTTAGAACAGTTTGGCTGTTATTGAAAATCAGACTTAACATTTTTAATGACAAGGGTGTTTTGTAAAGAAGTTGAATGAAAATTCATTTTTGAATATCTTCTGTAAAAATACTAATAAGTGACAATAGAGTGTGTTAAGCGCATGTACTAGACATGTGGACAATGCAGTCAAAGAGTAATCTGTATGGAGAGTCCACTGTGCAATAATAGAATAATCAAACGTTTTATCTCACATACGAAGAGTCCTCAGTGGAGTAATGAAATCAAACTTTTTTTATCTTGCATATGAAGAGTTCACAGTGAAATAATTGAATAATCAAACTGTTTACCTCACATATGAAAAGTCCACAGTGCATTGAGTGCAACCATCAAATGATCATATATCCTTATCTTCTTGGTGTAAAGTCATACTTTATTAAATCCTCTTGAATCATTTTATAGTCAATATATAATCCTGGACCTGAAAGTGTTAGCATATGATATGAATGTGATGGAAATCATTGAAACCTGTGTAAGGATGTAAGTCTACAAGGGTTTGGTGGATCATATAACCATAGATAGAGAGAAATAATTGACACATCATTGAATCCTATTCAGATACTGTTGTCATTTAGTGACTGGACATTGTATTCTGACAAGAACAAAATGTTTCATTTATGCTGTGTATCATGTTGCAGACGTAATGTTAACTTGAATCAGACACGTTATGCTGTGGGTAATATGCAGGCTGGTAATGTGAAGAAAGTCCCAATGTATGATAACAAGGGATTTGGTGAGTCAAATTTTTGTTAAATTGTACACCTTTAACTGATTTGTCCCTCCTTTTCATACCCCCATTATAGATGTGAGGATAGATGCCTGTCTTGTCTGCATGTCACAAGTTTGTTAGTGGCTATTCTCCTTAATCACTGGTCTGATTTCAATGATTTTTTTTTTTTTTTTTTTTTTAAATGCCGAGCATAGCCTTTATTTGCCAGTCAGCTTTCTGCTGAAATATGGCAGGCATATATGTGTACCTCCACCCGGTTTTGAACCCGGGTCGCCAGATTAGACGGCAAGCGCGCTAACCATTGAGCTACGGAGGCCACACTGGTAGTTGCGCATGGTGTCAGTTTTGTTTATTGTTGGATGAATGTTACCAGAGTTATGGCCCTTTGTAGGAGATATACTCGTATGTTTTTGTGGTAAAAACACTTAAAAGTTTTATGCCCTTTGTAAAGAAGTCAGGAAATATTACACTTTGCACATGCCTGTTGGTCCATTGGTAAGCCAAACTGCGTCCATTTAATAACTAGTGAATGCATGAGTTTACTGTCATCCACCTTGCTATGGAGATTTATCATGACTTTATGATGAACCCTGTTGCTTTTGAAGTCAGCAGATAATAGATCATGGTCATCATGACCTTTAATGCAAAATGACTGCCAGTAGCAACATACATGTTTGACCAACATCTCTTGTTGGAAAAGCTTTGCTGTACTGAGCCTGTGGTAATATTTTGTCTTTGATGTAAAATGGTTGCTTACGTTTGATACACATGTATTTAAGGCCATGATTTAACTCTTGTTTGTTGCTTACGTTTGATACACATGTATTTAAGGCCATCATTTAACACTTGTTTGTTTGGTGTATTTCTACCCCATAAAATTGACCATTACTGTTTAGGGCATCCATATTGTGAGCTCAACCTCGAAAGTTTGAAACCTGGTACGGTCCATTCTGATATGGTTGGTTGCTGGACTGCCAGCTCATTAAATAAATAAAATAATGATTGTTGTGTGCCTACCTCTATGATGCCATGGTAGGAGTCAGGAAATAATGTGCTCAGAAAATATTGGTTTTTATAAGCCAAATTGAGGGGCTCTTTAAATAGAGGTGACAACGTAATAAATAAGCACTTTACTAAAAATTTGAAAACTACCTACCTGTTTGAGTTTATCACACTTGGCTATACCAAACCAACATTCTTTAAATGTTACCTAAGCGTGTGTGTAGTGCTAAAATACCTGTAGGTCTGTTTACTAACTTCAGATTATATTTTTATTCAGATCGTGATAATGAGCCATCATTGGTACATAACCTCATAGACCGTGATGTTTACCTGAAGGAGTTGGACCGATTAAAGCCACATGCTCAAACCTTGCTTACTATGCTCAATGAAATACGACACAAACTTCGAGCTATGGATAAATCTGATGCTAGAGTATCCACTTACAAGTAAGTGATACCATTGTTGTCCCCAGTCTGATTAACCTGGTAGATGGAGCGCTTGCTTGTTGCCTGAGCAACCAGGGTTTGATTTCTAGGTCGTCTGGTTTTGTTCTTCTGTGATCATGTTTTCCACATGTGTAGAGTACTTGTTGATATCTGAATTTCCAGAAAACTGATTAGATCAACTAACTGGCCATATATGACTGAAAAATGATGCTGAACTCAATAAAAAGATCACTTTGGTATTGATAAACAGCCTTGTTGCGCCAAAGGGACAAATTACAGTTCCTATGTGAAGTATGTACTCATTTAATAAGTGCACAGAATAAAATAGTTCATTTATTGTATATAAAGTGTAAAAATTTCTTTGAAAAGGAAATGAGTATGACATATGAAAATTCACCAGTAATTTGAGTTATGTAACACAATGTTTTTCCCTTTCATTATTTTTAGCTCACCTGTCACCACCTGTCACAAAGTGACAGAGTGAGCTTTTGTGATCACTCTTCGTCCGTCGTCCGTCCGTCAACAATTGGGTTGTGTCCTCTCTAGAGGTCACAATTTTGGCCTAATCTTTATGAAACATGGTCACAATGATCATATCAACAAAATCTAGGTCAAGTTCGATATTGGGTCATCCGGGGTAAAAAACCAGGTCACAAGGTCAAATCATAGAAAAACCTTGTGTAGTCACTAGAGGTCACAATTTTAACCTAATCTTTATGAAACATGGTCACAATGATCATCTCAACAAAATCTAGGTCTAGTTCGATATTGGGTCATCCGGGGTCAAAAACTAGGTCACAAGGTCAAATCATAGAAAAACCTTGTGTAGTCACTAGAGGTCACAATTTTAACCTAATCTTTATGAAATTTGGTCACATTGATCATCTCAGCAAGATCTAGGTCAAAATTTATATTGGATCATCCAGGGTCAAAAACTAGGTCACTAGGTCAAATCATAGAAAAACCTTGTGTAGTCACTAGAGATCACCATTTTAGCCTCAACTTTATGAAACTTTGTCACAATGATTATTTTAACGCAATCTAGGTCAAGTTTGATATGGGTCATCCTGGGTAAAAAACTAGGTCACTAGATCAAATCATAGGAAATCCTTGTGTAGTCACTATACGTCACCATTTTAGCCTCATCTTTATGAAAATTGGTCACAATAATCATCTCAACAAAATGTGGGTAAAGTTTGAGGTCACTAGGTCAAATCACAGGGCTTGCATGCACTACGACGACAGGTGATCGACCTAGTGCCCTTTGCGCCCTCTTGTTGAATCCACACATTTATGACCCCGTGTTTTACTATTTTACCAAATTCTATGAAATTAATACCCACAAGCTGTAATGGTTTGAGAGTTGTAGTTATACTGGTATAATGTTATATTAACAGAGGTGTGATACATCAGCTATGTAGAGTACTTGTATTGATACATAAGACAGATCCTGGTGCAAGTATACCATCAGATGCTCTAGGATTGATGGAATGGGCTCATCAGATGATAGAAGATAAACAACTTGATGTAGAACCTGTAAGTTTGTACCTGCACATCATATACCTTCAGCAAGCAGGTTTAACTCATAATAAAGTAATGGCTGCATTTTTCGTGTAAATTTCAATTATTTTTCAGTCCTTAGACCTTTGTTAATAAGCGGTGAACAAACATATTCTAGCTTTGCAGACTGGTACAAGGAAGAGAAATACATTTATTGTAAACCAATTTACCTTTTGCGAATACTAACTTTCGCATTTTGCTGATCGTGGGCATATTCGCAACTACAAATTTTCGCATTTTTAAGTTTCCTGCAGTGTCCATATTAATGTTTATAGCACTTTTGCAGCGACTTAATTTCGCGAAATTCTACCATTCGCGAGTTCCGCAAAAACCAAATTGCGCAAAATAATTCCTAGGTTTACAGTAGTTTACAACACCTCAATAATGAGACCACCTTCGGGACTTTTTGAACTGATTTCTTTATAATAGTTGGTCTTAATATAAAAATTTAGTGAAGGACGAATGGCTAAAATGGTTTTAAATTGTTTCTTGATTCTGATGTGGCCTAAGTAGTGAGGTGATCTTGAAGTGAGGTTTCACATTAATTTTATGAAAAATGTCTAGAAAGTATTTAAAATCCCCCAAAAAGTAGCTGACTTAAGCTAAATTAAGCTAATATATACATGCCTGTCTGCCATTCTGATAGTATGCTAATATCTTTTATGTTTTCAGGCAGAAGACTCCTTAGAAACAAATCCAGTAAACAAGATATCATATATTGAATTGCCTCCGTCCACCAAGAACAACAATCCCTATGCTACCCCAGTCATTAAGAAACCCAATCCATATGCTACCCTCAACAAACGTAACTCACAACTTAATATGTCCAATATATCAAATTTATCCAATACAAGTTATTACAGTAGTGTACCTGTACCTGTAGACTTGGACAATACCCCTATGAACCATGTATCCGTGTCACAAAATAACACAATGAAATCTACCACCAAGGAGAGACTAAAACGACAGTATGAGATTCCGTGGGATCTGAGAAAAGTCAGTGATAGTTTTTCCACCTTGAATTGTTCAGGATCAGATCTGACTATGGGATATTTTTCTAACGGACGATATTATGACCCGACACCTCGTCAACAGAGCATGAACAAAGGGAAACAACAACAACAACCTGAGATATACGCTCCAGCGAGTTCATACAGTGATCGGAGTAATCCTCCCATTTTCTCCACATTTACTGGTGGTGTACCTCGCAACCAATCCTTCTCCTCCCATACATCTACAGCTTCCAAGTATGTATTCCTTCTATACCTTCATTTGTTGATATGTGTACCTCGAGACTTCTATACCTTCCTTCCTGCTGTGACAGTGTTGATATGTATACCTTCTACACGAATCATTCATATAGTGATGATGATGATATGTACCGGTGTATCTTAATTCTCATAGTGATATGGATGTAGCTTTTGATGTGATCTTCCTTTGGCTATGTATTGCTTTGTATATTCTCTATATCTGAATTCCTATAGTAAATATTGAATATTCTCAACCTTCATTTGTACAGGTATATCTCCCTTGCTTGGCGTCCTGCATAGTTAATTCCAGGTAACTGCTGGTTTGCAGGCTGTCACGATAATGTAAATGGGTAGTCTCCATATGACTGAAGTACTGTTGACTGATAGGAATTAAAACAATAGATTAAAAGATAAATTCTGCTCCTATAGTGATAGTGATCTTCAGTTTTGTTTAGTGTGTATCAATCTTGTTTTAACATTATGTGATCATGATATTCTCATAGCTTCTGATTTCAATGCTTTTAAAATAACCTAGTATTGCTGTTTAAATGTATGCTATTCGAGCTATTAACCTGACCTTGTTCATATATTCTATATTCTGTTTGTTTCAGTATTAGTGAAGCTGTAGATCATGTTGAAGAAGAGGAAGAAGAGGAAGGAGGAAATGATGGAGATGGTTTCCCATTTAATCTCAATGATGCTACAGAGCCTGTAGAAGTTTGAGTACCAGTCTACTGCGTGTTTGTGCCGGGTACCAGTCTACTGTATGTTTGTGCTGAGTACTTATGTAGGATATGCTGGTTACCAGTATACTGTGTGTTTGTGTCAAGTACTAATGTAGGATATGCTTTTGCCGGGTATCATAATACAGTACTGCGTTCCTGGGTACCAGTATACTGTGTGTCTGTGCTGGGTTCTAATGTAGGATATGTTTGTGCCAGGTACCAGTATACTGTTTGTTTGTGCTGGGTTCTTATGTAGGATATGTTTGTGCTGGGTACCAGTATACTGTGTGTTCATGCCAGGTACCAGTGTATGATATATTTGTGCCACGGGTACCAGTACCCGTATACGGTACTGTGTGTCAGGTACCAGTATATTGTACACATGTTATGCCAGGTACCAGTGTATGATGTGTTTGTGCCACGGGTATCAGTACCCGTATACGGTACTGTGTGCCAGGTACCAGTATATTGTACACATGTTATGGCAGGTACCAGTGTATGATGTGTTTGTGCCACGGGTACCAGTTTACCGAGTGTTAGTGCCAGGCACCAATCTGATTGGGCCACGGGTACCACTACCAGTACTGTGAGTATGGATTTCTGTGATTCCTGACACATTCCCTATAACATTTTCAATCAAACAATTAGTTTGGTACTCGATCAACATTCACTTACTAAATCATGCTGAATTAATTGTTCACTTTCAGTTTTAAAGTGCTTTTAGTTCATAATTTGTTTCATTATCACATATTATACACCTGTTAAAGGTATTTCTATTTGCTGCATACCTACCAGTAAGTGTTATTATGTTTGATATTGGAATATAACTCACGGATCTTAAAAAGCATTTCAGTTGCCAAGGAGGTAATTTTCCTAAAGATCTTCATTTTATTGCATCTTGTATTGTTAATATGTGTAAGTGCTGTATTAGATCAGGGTTATGTTGTTCTATGATTTATGTTCTACATGTACCTGTAGTCCAGGTTAGGGTATGTGATCCCCATCATCTTACATTAAACACAGGTCTGTAAAATGTAGCCTGAACCATCTCTCTATACCCGTATTTACTAGTTTATATAATATATGAGTGCTCTAGGATACTCTACACTGACCTGTATTGTTCAGTATTTAGCTGTCTAAGAAAACTGCTGTAAATTGTGCATTTACGTTACAAATTATTGCTATTAAATAGTACTGTGTGGAATAAGAGTGCACTATTCTATAGACTAAGTGTGCACTAGAATGCATTTATAAATACTTAGTTTGTTGCAAATTTTCAGATTTTTATATTCTCATTGCTATGCAATGTAGACTTGCATTTATCTGCTAAGGTGCATATTTTATGAACAAGGGCTAATGATATTAAATACATACCTAATGTATCTACATGTACTTGCTTCATGTATTTCCATTGCAAACTTACTGGTTTTAATTGACAGGCAAAACATGTCACTTTCAGTTATAATAAACAAAAAATGTACTCTTGATTGTGTGTATTTGTATACTACACTGTACCATCCAAGTGCTCAAACATGTCACTTTTAGTCTACAGGTAATAATAACATGGGTGAAAGTTTTCCGGCACATGTCTTAACTTCAGGTTTTTGAGAGTACCAAAAAGCCTGTTTATCTTTATTTTCCCTAAAAAATTGTTGATTTTTCAGGATTTCAGGTTTTTCAGAATTTCAAACTTTCACCCATGGAATTAACTGTGATTGTACATGCACCAGTATGTATTTGTGTACCATATCGTTCCATCCAAGTGCTTACTGAACAAAATTGTTATCCTTCATCAAAAATCAGTATTGTATGTGATTATTTTAAAAAAGCAATGACTTTCAGTGCAATTTAAAGAAAATATGTATTTTTTATATATTTTATTTTACATTGCTACAAGTGGCCTTAGTAAGTATAGTTGGTCTCACTATATCTATACAAGTACTCGTATGTGATAGTGTGTCTTACATATCACGCTATATTCACATATCAATTCACTGGTGTTGTGTTACAAAGTTACATTGATATTTGAAATATGTATAATATGTTGAACAAGTTTTCATTCATACATTTTAAGTATGAAGTGTTCTCATCAGTATTCATACTTTGCTGTTATATCAGTTCATTGGTCAGTGAAACAATGTTAGGTGTAGGTTAAAATTGAAACTGTTAGAATGTTACGGATATAGAAAAATAAAAGGTGTAGCTGGTAATATTTCTGAGCTTTATTTGGTATGGTCCAAGCTATACTCAGCGTCAATGAAAAGTGACCAACCTATTGACTCTTATATTTTGAAATTCATGTTACACTGTGTTACAAGCCAAAAACGACTACCGTATTTTTGCATGTATAACACGCACATTTTTCATCCCAGAATCGAAACCAAAAGTTAGATGCGTTATATTATCATTGCTATTTTTAAATAATTACACATGGTTTATTACCTTCCATTCAAAAATTGTACAGGGACTCTAAGAATCAACCTTGCCGTCCATGGCATATTTCATGCAAACATTTAGTTCCCATCAATAACCCATTGAAATGATGAATTGAGCAATAATTCTAACTAGGCACATTATAATACATTTAGCTCAAAAACAGTTATAACTACTACTTCTTTAAAAGAGTTACAGCTCATTGTTCAAATGTTAAGACCATTTAATGGAGGCATATTTGTCCTTTCAAGATGTTTTGTTATTTTATAGTATTAAATATACGAGAACCTAGGTCTAAGATTAATGTTTTATAGCTCATTGAGTCATAATATTGTCTCATATTTGTTGTGTTTTAGGTTTACATATTTTTAGTATAAATACACATGGTTATACTCGCTCTGTATTCAAACAGGGTGTCTCTATAAATAGAGCTTTATATGCAATGTTGACTTATATCAGATTTCAAATTCTATGAATTTTATTCATTTGTGTGTGTGTATAATTTTATGATATACAATATTTTAAGGGTAAATAGTTGTGTCTGTGTATATGACATTATGTATAATGTTTATTTTCCTGTAACAAGCTTTCTATGATTACTTAGCTGTTTTATTAAACTTACAGAATATTATTTACCAGGTTTTTCACAGGAAGAATGGTAATTGGACTGGCAAACTCAGCAGGTGGTTTAATTGGCAGACATCAACATTATACGAGGGGTGACTTTGTCATTGTAACAAGCATGTCAACAGAGTCAAATTCAAAATCCTGAAAATCATATGCATTCAACCATTTTTGTCAAACAAGATGCCTTAAACCACAAAGTTTCCATTTTAACTCAGATTGTATTGAATAAAATCATTCAGAGAAGATTAAATTGACCATAACTTTGCCATTTCTTGAGAAATTTAATCAAATAAATTATTATGGTCAGAAATCATAGCTCTTTCATGCAGGATAGATAATTCTGGAATTCCAAATAAATCAGGAATATTGACACCCCTGTTGTAGGTCAATAAAACTGTATGCACATTTATTTCAACCCTGTTATCTAAGTTTCAGGAATATTGGTCACATACTAAAGATTTCAGAGCATTTTTCCCGGGAACTTTTTGACCCCTCCTGGTATGCGTCGCACATATCTCCAGATGCATATTTGCTATTCTAATATATCCGACATATAAATCAGTGTGTTAAGCTGACTGCTGTGCACATTTGCTGGAGAACTAAGTTTGAATATAATTACGAACCTTGTTATAAAACCTGGTTTATAGACCTGTTTTTCATGAAATTTCTATGTACCTGTATCTTGTTTATTTCTTATTATTACCTATCTGTATTATTTTTGTTGTGCCATTCAAAGCTTGGTTGATGCTTATCTCAATCAATGGCTAGTCTGTAAATTAGCTTTCATTCTTTCTCAGTAACATGTCCTTAAATCTCACGAAAATTATTCAATTATGGCAGGCCATAATCTATAGCTTTTTACTAAAGTGCAAACATCATTGCTAGATATTGCTTCTATATTCTATACCCTGCAATGTTTGCATCCATTTTTAAGCCTCACTATCTTTAAAGAGGGGGTTTATTGCTTTGTGCATGCATGTCGGTGGTCTGTCTGTCTTTGTGTCAGTTGTTAGAACGAATGGTTTCCATTCAATAACTCCAGAAGGCTTGGTACCTAAGGATCCTCTTTACATGCAGGTTGGTCAGCAAGCATTGATGATCCCTAAATTCATTTTGAGGTCAGTAAGTAAATGTTGCCATGACCTTTAATTTTACTATACTACTCAAAATTTGATAAGGGTCAACAAATTTCCCTTGTCAATATTTTGCAAAATGAATAAGATGGTCTGATGGAATTTTCACAAAACATAATGTTATATTTGCAACATTGTAAATGAATAAAGGTTGCTTCAATATTTGAAGACTAAGTGCTGATAAGCCCAACCTCACTCAAATGTTTGTGCTGCATTCAAGCCTCAGAGTTTGGTCCGTTTTTTTGGCATTTTGCATCTAACACAATATGAGAACAGAAAAGGGACAACAATTTCCATGTTTTATGCTTGCCACTTTGGTCCCTGCCAAAGGGCTTATCAGTTACCTTGAAAAAGACAACATTTTTCGAAATTCAGAAGCAGATTAAATGATATTTTCATAACTTTTTCTTAATCAGTTCTGTTCTGCTAAATAAATGTAAAATGGATGTGAATATTGATTTCTTGACCCTTATCAAAATTTGAGTAGTATATTTTGCTACCACAGGGGCTAGTGTTTCAAGCAAACATCTCTTGTTTAATATACATGTACTGATTTCTTTTCATTGTTTCTCGCTATTCTGCCATTTTATTTACTGTAAACCAATTTACTTTCGTGTTTTGCTGATCGTCAGCATACAAGTATTTGCGACTAAACTTTCATGTTTTTCTACCACTCGCAAATTCAGCAAAATTAAACGCGAAATAATTTCTCGGTTTACAGTAGTATTTTTAGTTGTGGATGTTTAGTGTTGTGCTTTTTTGTGTTTGTTTTATTTGTGCTTAGTCATTATAGCTGTCTCATGTAGTATTGTAGTATCTAATGTTGTCTAGGTTACGCATTCTTCTTTTTTTCTGAATAAATATTACTTAATGCTTGAATTGGGTGAATCTGTTCTAACCAGAAACTAGTGTAGATGCTTTATGTAGGATAACTTGTTTTACTAGGTTAAGTTTGTTGCCACATGTGTTGAAATATCCTCAAACTGAACATAGAGAAGGAAGAAATTCATTTTAGTTTTAGAATGTCCCAGAAGTGCTTACTAATTTAAGTTTGTGATCTTTGATATTTTATTTTACGTGGGTGTTAGGATTCGGGTATAGTTTAGTTTCATAAGTTTCATAATAATTAATTAGAAAAGGCTAATATTTGTGTGTTTTTGAATTAATAGATTTTTGGAACCTATTTTTGTGAGGTTTCCTTTATTAGAAAATATGCAACATTTTAACAGATTTACATGTACAATATGGTGACCATTATTATATCATTATTCATCTGTCACATTATTTCTGAATAACATCTTCACCACTTTATTATTGTGTTGCTAAATATTTTATAGTGCCAATGTGCGTGTTTGTATTTCTAATACATTAGTTGGAATTAACGTAGAGTAGATCTATGTTATAAAATTGCACTTCAGTTTAAAATATCTCGCTATATTTCTTTCACCAATCTCGAAAAAAAATTATGGATCGTAATTCCATCTGTACTTAAAACATTCCATTGAAAACTGTACAGGTCATTTACTTAGGTCTGTTAATTATATGCAATATAGTATCATTAATTGCACTGAGATTTCAAACTTGAGTCCCACACTTTCAGTCGCAAACCTTTTCCACTTGGTCACAGTTTAGTTTCATTCTTGCACTTTTTTGTAATATTAACTTAAATCATCATTCCCACCCATTCCTGGTCTAATATGTTGTTGGGTTTTGCTAATTAATGTTGGTAGACCTACAAACAGATTGGGTCTCAGTTGTATTTTGTTTTCATTGACCGTTTTTAATTTAACAACAGTCTGTTAAATCAAATGTTCAACTAATGAAACTGTCAGAACCTATTGAATCATCTCCAATCTGTTGTTAGAATTATTCATGTTTTCTCACCATTCATATTTTAACTTACATATAATCATGTGTTACATTCCAACATTATTGTTGCAATCAAATGAACAATATGACATTTTTCTATCTGAATAAATTATTTTGCTGCAATGTTTGGACTTATTTGTTTATACACTCCATCACTTGCTGCAGGACTGGTTTCAATCATGCCAAGGGTCTAGATCTTTTATAAGCAAGTGATTATGTGGACTAGAACGTGGGCGGAATATTTCTTCACTTCAATACCTGGGTCACGTTGCCTAAGTAATTTATACTGAGCTTTTGTTGATTACCTCCTGTAACTATTACATGTGTATGTTATATTAAAAGGGAAGTAACATCAGACAAAGTACTACCAAGTGCAAAGTACTACCAGGCAGCTGGCTCATATTACATGTAACTGCTCGACTGTTTATACAAGTGTCTACCATTCAACCACTTTTATAAGTTGGAATGATATAATAGCATAAGCAATGTGCTACGAGTGACATCAGCAAAATGCATTCCCTTGCCACAAGATATGTGTACATAGGACACGGATGACCCCAATATAAACATGTCAAGGGCCATAACTCAACTACACATGCTGGCTACAGCTAGACCAATGTAGCGCATGCAAAATTTCATTATTATAAGGGCCACAACTCTGATCATATGGTTGATACTGAATCCAAATCTGTAGATGCACAACAACACATGCTGACTAAAATTCCTATGATGTGCGATGACTGTAGTGAATGTAGCTCAATTACTTTTCAAGTTACAGATGAGTCGGCATTTTGGGACATCCAAGGGCGAATCTCCATGCCCCCCAAAATTACTATTTGAGGGCCTAAAAACTAGCAAAACAAAAGTTGCATGTTTTATGGTTTATTGTAAAATCAACTGAAACCATAATGAATACATTTAGACAGCAGATACAGTAAATAACCATGCTTACGATTCATTGCCATTCATTTACAACTTAAATATAACTTAACACCCAACAAGTTCATATAACACTAATAAACCAGTACACATGTGATCAATAACATATTTTACATGATTGCATTTCATACATATGGTAAACAAATAGTTGCATTCACAATCATACCCAAAGTAAGATACAAAAGTACAATTTCTCAAGATATTTGTAAGTTGGTTGATGTTTATTGGGGTTCAATGCAGCTTCTCAACAATTTTTCATTTATATACGACAGCCAATTCGCCAACCCAGTTTGCCTGGAATTCATTCTAATCAGTACTGACACACCCTCCCCACGAGGAACCAGCAACTTCTCCACATGCGGAGTAAATTCGAAATTGATGACAAAATGAACATAAATACATGGTGTGCAGCTACCGAGCAATCATGTTTATTTTGAGAGTAAAACAAGACTGCGTTCAATAAACGCTTATGCCCCCTGTGGAAGCCTTGTCCATAAATAAGTCTAAGTCCAAAATTAGGTCAAGGTGAAGGTCAAAATAGGGTTAGGTGATACTGGCGTGTGGAGAGTGTTCATACACAACATCCATGCAAGTATGAAAGCTTTGTAGCAAGCCATATTAATGCTAGAAGAAACGGTCAATTTGGGTTAACCAAGACGGACGGACGGACGGACGGACGGACGGACGGACGGACAGGTGAATCACTATATGCCTCCCCATCTATCGATAGGGGGGCATAAAAATTGCACTATACTAAGATATGTTTTCCCCGAATTAGCAGATACTAGAGTGATAAACATGCAAACAGGATTTCAATGACCTGAGACACAAACAATTCACATATTTAACAAGATATTACATTCACAAAGATTTGTACAAACCCTTGGCCTGTTACTAAACAAAAGTGTATAAAATGAGCACAGTTTGTACAGTCCGATTAAACTAAAATTACTGACAGTCTTTTGGACAAGATGTTAAGCGAGGTCCCGTGTTTGATGCTTTACATCAGACGTATAAAAGAACCAGGGATGCTTCTGGAACTGGGGCATCTTCTGTATCATGCACTTTCCCCTAAGAAATTAAGTGATGAACCGCTTCTGGGGCCTCACCCATATGGATTTCTGGTGGCGAGGATGAATAAAAGCAAATGAACCAAACAAGTCTGATAACAAATGATTGTAAATGTACTTGTTGGAAGAGGTTAAAACAAACTTGTAAGGACAGTGTAGCAACACTTAAAAGTTCAACATTCAAGACTTTCACTGACCACCAAAACTGAAATCAAAATGACTCCCAACTCTTAATGCTCTGGGGTCCTCAAAATATTGCCAGACTTGTGTTAAGTAGAGTAAATTCGACTATTCAGCATCAAAACTGGCACTTTTGTCAAATTCAGGAGTCAAAATCAAGTATCAAGAGACAAATGAAAGCTCTGACCTTTGGCTTTTTCAACTGGGCTGTTTCTAGGAGTAGGTTACAGTCTGGTTCCTGTTCCAAGCTTACAGTACTACTATAGAACTACTACTGTAACATTGTGAACTGGAACCAGGCTACAACCTGCTCCACGAAACAGCCCAGTGGAAAGGACAATTATAAATGTAGATTTGGAGTCAGATCAGAATAAACTGGAATGTACAAATGTGACATGTGATAATAAAAAGCTGATGCAACAGGTAGATCTGTAAGCATTGTCATAAAACACCTACACCTAATACTATAGTATACTTGTGTCCATAAAGTAAGACTTCAGCAATACATGTTTATAACCATACTGTATCATGATTCTATCCTATAGAAAGTTTTCAAACATCATCAAAACATCACATGATGGACATTTGAACACTAGGTGCTGACATAAACAGAAGTTGAACTCCACTAGTGACAATAGCATTACTGTTAAGTTATGCTAAGTAGCAAAAGGTGTTTCTATTTGCCAGCAAAAAATTAATTAAACATACGGCGCAAAATAAACACTCTAACATACATGTAGTAGATGTTTCATTTTTTGCCTAGTACCGGTATATTTTGTAGACCTTAACAAGATGTTACTTCAGCAATTTAAAACAAATCAGTATAAATTCTGGTAATGGATTAAAACCTCGAGCTGGTGACAAAGACCTATAAAAGCAAGTTCCAACATACAACACAAGATGAATCTAGTTTGAATGCTTCTAAATATTCAACATATTGTAAATACGGTATACATAATTTTTTTTGTATTGCTATTATTGTGCTGGAGTTACAAGATACACATTGTAAACATTGACTTTGTTTTAAGTTTCCTAAAACAATATTATACATAAACATGGAATATACAACACCGTAACAGACATAAGTTCATATAACTCACATTTCACTCATACAAATTCACCATGTACAACTTTGAGCATTTTGGGGATTATTTGCACCGAAAAACTGAATTATAAAACATTGTTTTAAAACCACATGCCATTACATGAACATTGTAAAATCTTTCTTAAAACAAGCCACAATTTCATGACAACAATATGCTGACTGAAGCCAGTGATTTCATGACATGCTGACTGAAGCCAGTGATTTAATGACATGCCAACTCAAGCCAGTAATTTCATGACATGCTGACTGAAGCCAGTGATTTCATGACATGCCAACTCAAGCCAGTGATTTCACGACATGCTGACTCAAGCCAGTGATTTCACGACATGCTGACTCAAGCCAGTGATTTTCATGAGTTGCTGACTCAAGCCGGTGATTTCATGATTTGCTGACTCAAGCCAGTGATTTCATGACATGCTGACTCAAGCCAGTGATTTTCATGATTTGCTGACTCAAGCCAGTGATTTCATGATATGCCCTACTCTAGCCAGTGATTTCATGACATGCAGACTCAAGCCAGTGATTTCATGATTTGCTGACTCAAGCCAGTGATTTCATGACATGCTGACTCAAGCCAGTGATTGCAAGACATGCCAACTCTAGCCAGTGATTTCATGACATGCTGACTCTAGCCAGTGATTTCATGATTTGCTGACTCAAGCCAGTGATTTCATGACATGCTGACTCAAGCCAGTGATTTCATGATATGCCGACTCTAGCCAGTGATTTCATGATTTGCTGACTCAAGCCAGTGATTTCATGACATGCTGACTCAAGCCAGTGATTGCAAGACATGCTGACTCTAGCCAGTGATTTCATGATTTGCTGACTCAAGCCAGTGATTTCATGACATGCTGACTCAAGCCAGTGATTTCATGATATGCCGACTCTAGCCAGTGATTTCATGATATGCCGACTCTAGCCAGTGATTTCATGATATGCCGACTCTAGCCAGTGATTTCATGATATGCTGACTGAAGTCATTGATTTCATGACATGCCGACTCAAGCCAGTGGTTACATGAGATGCTGTCTCAAGCCAATGATTTCATGACATGCTGACTCAAGCCAGTGATTTTCATGATTTGCTGACTCAAGCCAGTGATTGCATGACATGCTGACTCAAGCCAGTGATTTTCATGATTTGCTGACTCAAGCCAGTGATGTATTTCATGACCCATTGACAATAAATAAGATCACTCAAGCCAGTGATTTCATGAAGGTCTTGACATCATACTCGGACTGATACTGATCTTCCTCCCACAGATCACCTAAACCTTCCAGTATAGATCTAACAGTCTCTTTCTTCTCCCCGTGCTGACCACCGTCTCCACCACCTATATTCTCTCCTTTCTTCTTGTCTTCCAGAGTAAACAAGTCAAGTAACTGATCAGTACCCATTGTATTCAAGTTAGAATTATCCTGACTGATCACCGTGTTTGCAATAGTCATCTTAAACTTCTGCAATCTGAAATGATATAACAATAGGTAATATTAGACTTACTGCCACCAAATATCAGTTGAATCGCATGTACTTACCACTTTAAGAAACCTAGCAATTCATTCTTGAAATAGTAATGAAGTTTTACCTTACTTACCAATTTAACAGTCTATCAAAAACTTCCCTTATAGACCATGGCAGCAATAAGATCACCCAAATTTTAAGGACATACTTATATCACTGTAAGATTGCCTACATTTTAAGGACGTACATGTCATTTCACTGTAAGATCTCCCAAATTTTAAGGACGTACATGTCATTTCACTGTAAGATCACCCCAATTATAAGGACATACATGTCATTTCACTGTAAGATCACCCCAATTATAAGGACATACATGTCATTTCACTGTAAGATTGCCCAAATTTTATCTTAAAGGATATACATTTCAGTTCACTGTTTCGCTTTATTTAACTTCATTCCTCTCTGAATAGGTAATAGATACTGTTCTTATAATAAGTTTTCTGGTTAAACTGGATAAACCCAAAACAAAAATCATAAGAGTTTAAATGTCTGATACACTCAAAACTTACACAAGTGGTTTGAACATGTAATTGGATACATTGAAAGTTAATCACTCGAAACAATCAAACAATACCAGTGACTATTGACAAGTACAGAGATAAGCACCTATCAATCAATTACAGTAAAATCATTCATTTTGTGGATATCAAATTTTGAGAATTATGGTATAATAGCAATTTCAAGAGTTGGTTAATTCATTGATATATAA
Source organism: Spisula solida (assembly GCA_947247005.1). Taxonomy (NCBI): domain Eukaryota; kingdom Metazoa; phylum Mollusca; class Bivalvia; order Venerida; family Mactridae; genus Spisula; species Spisula solida. Next base: position 47,436,196 of record OX365944.1, on the reverse strand, counting down.
ACGAATTTTGAGAGTTATGGTATAATCGCAATTCCAATAATAATAATAATAATAATGACTTTATTTTACAAGGTTAACACATTTGCATATAAACACAATCTTCCATGCGGACCTCAAGAGTTGGTTAATTCATTGATTTATAAACGAATTTTGAGAATTATGGTATAATCGCAATTTCAAGAGTTGGTTAATTCATCGATTTATAAACGTTGAAAGAAAAGCGTTGAGGATGACTAATCATAGGTTTTTTTTTAGTCGAGTTCAGTCAATGAAAATTAATTGACCACACATATTACTTTTTTTACAGTAGCATTGTATGAACCATATTACAAAGTATAAAATGTCATTCCATGTCTTTTAAATAAAGTAATACAGTACTTCTTATACTATATAAATCATGAACACCATTTGTTAATACTATATATTGGTACATGTAGTACTAGTTTTTGTTAACAAAGGTAACTGGACAATTAGGAATAACCCAAGGACAAAAAAGGCAACTGGACAATTGGAATAACCAAGGACAAAAAAGGCAACTGGACAATTGGAATAAAATAACCAAAAGACTATAAAGGATTACAATGAGTTTATCTGTAAGCTTGAACATGTCCTGCAGCTTCAAGTAATCACAACAGCAGAATAAAGTATAGATTTACTAATGGGTTGTTGCTGTGGAATTTACGGTGTGGCACCACTAATTGATTTCCAGCCAGCTGGACACTCCAGATCAACCAAGCCTGATATATGTGCACAATGTGGAATTGACGGCCAGAGAAAGGTAGCTAGCTGGTGGTGCGAAGATTGCCAGCAGCGTATCTGTAATTATTGTGCCTGGAACCATTCTAATGTCCAGAATACAAAATCTCACTACCTGGTTCCCGTTGCAACACTTCCAGAACCAAAACCTTTAAAACCAGCCTGGGTTAGGCAACAAGAATCCAAACAAGCACTTCTGATTGTTAACTTTGATACGAAAGCTGATCTACACTATGTTGAAACACTTGGAGAAGGTCATTGGAACCATATGGATGGCCGTGAATATGAAAGAGATGGATGCATGTTGCCGGTGGTAACAGGAATGTGTTGGCCTAAACGTCTGGTTACACAAGCAGCAGCAATAATCACAGCATGTACATTTGTTTCCGGTGGATATATTGCTGTGACAGATTACCTCAATGAACAAGTTAAACTGTTTGATAGCAAATTTCATTGCAACTCTTATGTTAAACTAGATGGCAACAATCCTTGTGATATATGTAACCATGGTGCAGATGTCTATGTTGCCATGGAGAACAAACGCAAAATATATGTGCTACATGTAACACTGCCATATTTTTGTTTTGGAAGGAAACTAAAACTGAAGGCAACAATCAGCACAGAAGGATATTGTGATAGTATAGCCGTATGTAGATTGTCCACACGATCATACGGACTGGTAGTTGGTACGACATTTTCATCAACATATCGTACTAAACAATACCAGGTACATATTATGAGATTCACAGGAGAAGTACAGAAAATGTTGTACTATGATGAGACAGGACAGACTCTATTCCATGGTAAAGTGTTTGTGACTGGCTCATCGAAAAAGGGAGAAATCTACGTCACTGATAGAGTCGGGGAGAGTGTTCAAGGTTTCAATACAATAACAGGTCAAGGTTTATTCAAACATACTATCAAACAGCCGCTTGGAATTACAGTCGACAGTAAGAACAATATATATGTCATATCTAACTTCTGTTTCTATTGGATACCGACTCATAGAGAGAATGTGATCACGTTACTAAGGAGAGGTCATAGGTCAAAATCTCACAACTGTTGCTATGACAACAACACACAAACACTAGCAGTGACATCAAGCCATTCAGAAACTGTTCAGTTATACAAAATCATGTGATAGATGAAATAATCTGATGTTAGTAATCGACTATTAAGGAAAATTATTGTAAATAATCAATTTATAAAATCAAAACATAGTTTCATAGATGACCTTGACAAAAAAGATCTGTAACACAACACAGGGAGCTTAAAGTAAATACAGTGTGTGGAGATAATTAACCTGATCTTTGTAAACTCAGTTAGCATAATTTATGAATTAACAGTTGGTTTCTAGTCTGTAGTTAACTCTGGCTGGTTGTTTTCATAAGCAGAAAGTATTACAATTTAACAAGAGGTGTATTGCAAACACAAATCTTAAGGACTGATACTGCATTTGTTTCATGAGGAAAGTGATATCTTTTGTGCAAGAAACCGTGAAATATATTCTTGCATAAATGTCCAGTTAATATATTTGCACTATGTTATTCCTTGTAATAGCTTCCTCACATTCCACTTCTACATTAGTGGTGAGACTGTAACCCTCAGCACTGAGGTGTATTTTTTAGATACAGTAAAATTCACATATTTTCGTGGGTCGTAAATTCATGGATTACAAAACATGGAAGGGTAATCCTATGTTCCATATTTGGGACGTCGATTAATCATGAGGATTATATTTCGTGGCCGAGTTCAACAAACCAAATCAATGAAAATTTAACTCACTCGAAAAAAAAATGATTTTACAGTACTGTCTTAAGTCCCACCACTGATCAACAGTATTTCAATCATAGGAGACTATCCATTCTCATTATCCCGACAATGGGTGAACCAGAAGTTATCTGGGACTAACTATCCTGAGCATCAATCAAGGGAAATCAGTACCACTTAAGGTATGTTGTGGCCTGAGATTGAACTGGAGACCTCTTACACTTGAAGTGCACACTCGTAACACTATCCTATCCAAGCGGATTCAACATTGATGGGCAAGTAAAGAAGTGAAATGTAAACAAAAACAAAGTGCACATACCCCATGATCTTCTCTTCCAGAGTCCCTCGTGTTATCAACCTATATACATTGACAACTTTCTTCTGACCGATTCTATGAGCACGATCCATAGCCTGTAAGTCTTTCATAGGATTCCAGTCATGTTCAACAAAGATGACAGTATCAGCACCGGTGAGATTCAGACCTAATCCACCAACATGTGTAGTCAACAGTAATAGATCAATGGATGGATCGTTGTTGAATCTGAAATGTAGAAAACACATTTATAGACTAGATAAACATACCAACATGACACAAAAACGTTCCAATGCAATCCGACCAGTGGTTAATAACATGCACAGACAAACTTTGTGACATCTGTCCAGACATCCAACACAAAATTCAATATGTCTCCCCTCGAAGATGGAAAAGTTTGGAGCTAAAAAAAGACTTGAAAATGATATTATTTGGTAGGTGAATATACCTGTAAATTGAGAAGAACTTTAGACAACATTTTACGCTACAATACAAACAACTTCATTCACATGCACATGTTCTAAAGCATTCCTTGTATCATATACAATGTCCAAATAATGCAATAAAGATTAGATAATCGCAATATATATGTATAAACATGTATTGCCACGTTTATGCAGACATACACTATGCGATACTTAATCAGAGTAGTTATCATGCTAATTACCTCCCGCTAATGGTTAATTATGCACAAAATTCAAAGTCCACAGTACCGTAAAATCCCATGTAAAAGTCGCGGTCGTGTATTGCACGCAGGTAAAAAATGAGAGGAGAATCAGAGGAAAAAAATTTTGAAGGAAATCGAGCAATAATTGTGAAAATACGAGTAAAAACAGTAAAAAAACGTATTTTCGTCCGCCATTTTCGTATTTTCGGCGCGCCGTAAAAATTACCAAATTGTGATAATTACTAGTTAACTGGTGTCAAAATAAAATATAGGACCACTGCAATTGTTTTTATATATTGACAACCAAGAATGGTGAATAGTGTTGTTAATATATTGACAACAGAGAAGCATGTTTGTGACATGTGTCAAAAGTGTATGAGTAAGCATTGAAATCTCCACTCTATAATCACAATGGGTCACAACTTTTCAACACAAGTTTGCAAACACCTTCTCAACATCATGTCAACACCTTCTTAAACTTATCAATGGATATTCATAGCCTTGTCAATTAGCAAACATGGCACACATCCAACTCCAAATCGGTAATTAGACTGTTTGCACAACTTGCTAAGTAGGGCCATTTAGAGTGAAACAGTATTGATTGCTTTTAAAAAAAACATTATTTTTTTTTCTAAACACTTTCATTAATATTATTTTAGTAAAAATGTATAAATTATCTAGTTATAAATTTTTATATTGATCGTAAATACAACGGTATTAAAATCCGCATAATGTACGGAACGGTACGGCACTTAGCCACTACCTAACCAGTACGAATTATTTCCCCTTTATTACAAATGGTGGACTTCATGAAAGTTCGTTTTTTACCGATGGAGACTTGGAAAATGGCTATATCATTGTAAAAGACGCATCTAACTTTTGGTTTCGATTCTGGGAGGCAAAATGTGCGTCTTATACATGCAAAAATACGGTATGTCATTCATTGAGGGGTGAGTATACAGCCTTGCTTGAAATATCTCTTTTTTTGTGGATATGGATGGTTTGTACTATGTCTGACTCTTGCATGCGTGGCTAGGCAATGCCATCGGTTATGTGTGGCTGTGCTACAGTATTTAGTATAACCAAAATTGACAAGGAATAAATATTTCTCACCTGTTTACTAGATCATGTCTGGAGCCAGCAGGAACACTTCCATCTAGACGAAGGAATGTAACAGTTGGCATCTGGGCTCTACAAGTATACAATGAAAACATTCATGACATACATATCTAGTATCAGAACCCCTCTATTAATATGTTCCCAAAGTTTTCTCTATGTAACTATAGCAAACAATTTTAAGTGACCCCTGGATGGGGTCAGTTTCGACTCCAAGGGTATAATTTGAACAATCTTTGTAGAGAAACTCATACAGTTCTTTCATGCAACATATCATAGTTGTAGAAATTGTTGTTTTAGAGAAGAAGATGATTTTAGAATATGGCTTAAGTTTTCACTTCCAAAATCAATTTTTAGCTCCTGTGACATAAGTAAGTAATTAACTGGAACCATTTGAGCAACTTTGAAAGAGAACAAACTAAGGATCAAGTTGGTTAAACTAACTCCATTGGTTAAGGAGAAGAAGTCATTTAAAGGCATTGTTGACAGATGGAGATGGACGATGACGATGTTGGACAATTACCTATTCTTATAGCTCACCAGTGAGCACTTCGAGCTCAGGTGAGCTAAAAATCAAAACATGCATATTGGATGAAAGCGAGACAAACACATGAGGTTTTATACTTACTTGAGTAAATCTGTCTCGACAATATCTAACATTCCTTTGAGTTGACAGAACAGTAGAACTCTATGTTGATTGACTACAGGAGCATCAGTACCAGGTTGTCCACTACCTTCCTCCACACCGATACCACAATCCAACAATAACTGTCTGTAAATATACCACAATCCAACAATAACTGTCTGTAAATATACCACAATCCAACAATAACTGTCTGTAAATATACCACAATCCAACAATAGCTGTCTGTAAATAATACTGTTATAAAGACATTGTCCTAAGTCCCACTGGTCAACAGTATCTCAGTCATATGGAGACTACCCTGTCATATTATCTTGACTACGAGCCAACCAGCAGTTACCTGGGGCTGACTATGCAGAGTGTCAACCAAGTACCATTTTAACCACTATGAATTCGTGAGTTGCTGCCTGGGATCCAACATGAGACTTGTTGCACTGAAGCAGACACTCTATCACTAGGTTACTGAGGTGGACTCTAAATATAATACATTCATGTATCACACTAGTATTATCCTGGTTAACTGCACATAAATACACGTTGATAAATATCATAACAATTTGAACATGAATATTCACACCCAAGTATTCATGTCAGGTCAAATTTCTATTCTTTACTAAAGATAGTTCAATTGTAGTTAGACCGATTCATATTTAAACAAGAAACATGGAAATTTCATGGAAAACATGCTTTCAAATATGATCCATTACTCAGCTGAAACAGGTCCAAAACTTAACATTCAGGAGAAAGTTATCTGTAAACTTTTATGATTTTTTCCCATAGCTAAAATCCTTTTTGAGATAACTTTTACTTGTGGTAAAACTGTCAAAACTTGTTGAAAAGTTGGGATTTTTTCTGTAGAAAAACTTGGTTAAAACATGTGCTGACAGTGATGAATACCCCCAAATACAGCCGCGACAGTTATCCTAGTATTAAATAGCCGAAACACACAAATAAAATAATCACTGAGCGACAACTCAGTAAAAATTGATTCAAACATAATGTGCAGCTGACGTGCACAATGAGGATTGGAACGGAGTCATATGAATTTAGTTGAAATTTGCACAATGGTTTCAGAGAAATTATTATAGGAATTAGTCTATAATATGACACTAATATGGCTCTCATACACTTTGTTATACATACTTGAGTGCTATTAGTTTGGGGGGCATGTGACAGATCATGGAGTTTTGAGCATACTTACTTGAGTGCTGTTAGTTTGGGGGCATGTGACAGATCATGGAGGTTTGAGCATACTTACTTGAGTGCTGTTAGTTTGGGGGCATGTGACAGATCATGGAGTTTTGAGCATACTTACTTGAGTGCTGTTAGTTTGGGGGCATGTGACAGATCATGGAGGTTTGAGCACACTTACTTGAGTGCTGTTAGTTTGGGGGCATGTGACAGATCATGGAGGTTTGAGCACACTTACTTGAGTGCTGTAAGTTTGGGGGCGTGTGATAGGTCACTGAGGTTTGAGTATACTTACTTGAGTGCTGTTAGTTTGGGAGCATGTGATAGATCACAGAGGTTTGAGCACACTTACTTGAGTGCTGTTAGTTTGGGAGCATGTGACAGATCATGGAGGTTTGAGCACACTTACTTGAGTGCTGTAAGTTTGGGGGCATGTGACAGATCATGGAGGTTTGAGCACACTTACTTGAGTGCTGTTAGTTTGGGGGCATGTGACAGATCATGGAGGTTTGAGCACACTTACTTGAGTGCTGTAAGTTTGGGGGCATGTGACAGATCATGGAGGTTTGAGCACACTTACTTGAGTGCTGTTAGTTTGGGGGCATGTGACAGATCATGGAGGTTTGAGCACACTTACTTGAGTGCTGTTAGTTTGGGGGCATGTGACAGATCATGGAGGTTTGAGCACACTTACTTGAGTGCTGGAAGTTTGGGGGCATGTGACAGATCATGGAGGTTTGAGCACACTTACTTGAGTGCTGTTAGTTTGGGGGCATGTGACAGATCATGGAGGTTTGAGCACACTTACTTGAGTGCTGTAAGTTTGGGGGCATGTGACAGATCATGGAGGTTTGAGCACACTTACTTGAGTGCTGTTAGTTTGGGGGCATGTGACAGATCATGGAGGTTTGAGCACACTTACTTGAGTGCTGTTAGTTTGGGGGCATGTGACAGATCATGGAGGTTTGAGCACACTTACTTGAGTGCTGTTAGTTTGGGGGCATGTGACAGATCATGGAGGTTTGAGCACACTTACTTGAGTGCTGTAAGTTTGGGGGCGTGTGATAGGTCACAGAGGTTTGAGTATACTTACTTGAGTGCTGTTAGTTTGGGAGCATGTGATAGGTCACGGAGGTTTGAGCCCTGTGTTTTCATCATTGTCATCACTTCACTGTACTTGGGATGACTAGTATTTACAACTAATGCTGGATGGTTACAAACTTTACGCAGATACTGTAATGCCTGGAAATAGAAACACAACAAATACTTGCAATACTATTTTTGTACAGTTGAAAGGGCTCTTAAGAGATATTTAGGTCACATTAACAGCTAGAGTCAATCATCAACCTTTCCAAATATGTTGGAGTAAGACCTGTTTAGACATTTTTGCAAATTTGAAATTTATCAAAAGTTTTAAAGCTATCCCATTTTATTACAGTCATCATATTACATACAATTCAAATATATCTTTTGTCCATGCAACAAATTTTGGAGTTTCAATTGTTAGTTTAAACTAATTTTATTGCCACAGTTAGTGCATAGTACAAGCAACTTACTATTATATAGCTTATCAGTAGTGAAGTGTTGAGCCACAAATTCTAACTACTTAGTTTCGAGCCTTCCCCTGAAAGTCATCTTACTTGTTGGTTAGATTCCAGATTATTGGTGTCAGAAGTGGGATAGCAATACCAAAGCTTTTAAAATTGTACAGGTATAGCTGAGCTATATTCTTTGTTCGGTGCTCAATTTCAAAAGATTTACCTGAAAGACGTGAGTGGATCCTTTCTTCTGTTCGGCCGCTTTAGAAGAGCTGACACAATCTTCTATACCCTTTTGTGCCTGAGACTTGGCGAAATCTTCGTAAAGTTTTATCTAAAGAAACAAAAACCAAGAAACATGAATATTCATCAAAAACAAGGTTTTCAAACAAGGGCCACAACTTTACAAATCTTTATACAGAATTCTTAAGAATAACCACACATGCCTTTTGAATTTCAAACATTTTATGTACAGAACCAAGGAGTCTATTCGGAATGAGCTAGGGTAACGCGCCCAGACTTCTTGTAGCAGACAAACTTTCTGTCTCTTCCCTCCAAGTTGGAGGTCATTGGCCAGTCTGGCAGTGAAAAACTAACGACACACTTATGACCATCTCATGAATGCAAACACAAACAATAGAAGAATGGTATTTGTATACATGAACAAATGCATTTATTTATCACAGCAAATATGATTTACATACCTGTAGTTGACTGAGATCACAGTAATAATCCTGTATGATTTTTGGAGGTAGATCTTTGAGCACATCTTCCTTTAATCTACGAAGAATAAATGGAAGAACTTGTCGATGTAACGTCTCCATAGCTAGAGCACCTGTAAACAATAGCTTGATAGATGAATTTTACTGATAGTGCTTTACTCCAAGCAACAAATACTATACCATGTTGGGTAGTTTAGTAGTAGACAGAATTGCAATGTAACATACAGTACAGAAGATCAGCTCAAGATGTGATCCCCCATCTCCTGAAGCATCTCAATCTGAGCCTAAATCTAAGCACAAATCTTATCACATATCTTATGAGTTGATTTCCATGCAGGACCAGACTTTTAAAGGTCACAGCGACCTTGACTTACATACCTTAAAATCAATAGGGGTCATCTACTGTTGATGGCCAATCTCCATGTAAAGTTTGAAGATCGTAGGGCAAAGTGTTCCTGCGTTATTGAACGGAAACCATTTGGTCTACCGACTGACCAAACTTCTTTACCGACATGTGCAAAGCAATATATCCCCTCATCAAAGATGGGGGCATACCGTAAATAATCGGCCACAAGTCGCACGCAGCCATAAGTCGCAGGGTGATTTTTTACTAAAAAATCGAGGTTTTTGTCAAAACCCTTTCATAAGTCGCCAGTAGACTTTTCAATTTTTTGAATCACAATCCACAAACATTTTTGTTATAATGTACAAGTTATGCCCGAATCAGTTGACTATTTAGCGTCCATGATAATGGGAACGACGGTAAATTGGTTTAATCAACAAAGGTGGAATAAAAGGGTGATTCACCACAACAGATGTTTGTAAAACACGTATGCCCCCATGGCAGACCAATAGTCAGAAATGGTGAAGGTCACAGTGATCTTTGACCTACTGACCTAAAAATCAATAGGGTTCATCTACTGTTGCTGACCAACCTCCATGTAAAGTTTCAAGAGCATATGTCAAAGCGTTCTGGAGTTATTGAACGGAAACCATTTTGTACGACGGACATAACGACCGACCGACATGTGCAAAAATGGGGCATAATCATTTTTTTAAAATTATCTTCAGATCATATTTGCATTCATCAAACAGATTTTGTTTAAATAGAATTTGTAAAACAGATCTAGAACTTGTTGTAAACGAAATGAGGAGTGTCCAACTTACGGAAATTGGCCGCATGCAACCAGATAAATCCGACAATAAATCCCATTTTTATGTAGATCTATAATCACTCAACAGTATCTTTATAAATTATGAATCATTGAAAAGATTCTTCAAACTCATTGAGATTATATTTTTAAAGTGTGTTTTAAAATACAGCGAGTCCTCAAATTAGCCGCACGAGTTTTACAAATGACGTCATTTGGCTGTGTTAACCCATGTACTCGTTCACTTGGTGAAAAATTCGCATATTATTAGGCATAATTTCTCACTGGAATCTAATTAAATAGTGGTCGTAATAATGCTCAATTTCTTAATGAGGACTTTATAAGTAACGGCATATAAAACCATATTAAGGCAAGTTATTTTCCGCTTGATTAAAATAATGTAGAATCTATTTGTCTTCAGTGATTTAATTTACAAGGTGGTTTGATTACTGTTGAAATTGACGAGGTTTCACATCATGTAATATATCTGTCAAACTGTCAAGTAACAATCATCTATAACAGTCCTTCGATGTCTAACTAAAAAAAAATATTAACCCCGCCTTGTTGCCATTAGAAACCCACATTCCTCTGCTGTAGAAAAACTTCAACCAATTAAAACAAAGATAGGCGTGTCAACAAGTTTCCTAATATAGAACGTTCACAGCTGGACCACCTGCAGGTGTTGATCGAGTCGGCACTGGTCTTTGATCTGCAGCTTACTCAGACAATTTGTCTGGGGTTCTCGGCGTGTCATTTTGTCTAGAAACTGGGTCAGTTTATTGCAACATGTGTACATAGTGACGCGGCTCCATTTATTAAAAATTAACAGACTCTTTTAACTAAGACTATGCATGCATAAAATGCCACATCCCTATGTTAGTTTGTATATTTTTCTGCACTCGATGACATGTGATAAAGTGAGACATTTACAATCAACACATTTGTTGACATATTAATTCGATCTTTGTAGAAGTGTTTTGTTATATGGATTGGCTTACAGGTTTAAACTTTAATTTATAAACATCAATTAGGACTTTGATATGATTCATAAATATGTTTTAGCAGGTATAATTCAAGTAATTATATTTCTCAGAGTATATTACTACGCCTCCGTTCACACTTCATTGATATTTTCGCCAGACGCAATCTAGGCTACTATGGATCTGTAACTTGATGGAAAATGTCTCCAATGGGTCAAAATTGGGTTATGAATCTGGCTTCTCTCATTCATAAGTCGTGGGGTGACTTTTTAGTTTTTTTTGGGATCGTTTTAGGGCGACTTATGGCTGATTATTAACGGTAACTAGATGCTAAAAATGCTATTCAATCAAATGTTGCGTACACACCTGCTTCCTGTTCTTTAGATGAGCTTTTAGCTTCTCTACTTGCAAGAATCGGTTTCCCATATCTTGCTTGAAATTGCTTCTCTGTTCCTAGAAAGCCAGGTACCAGAAAGTCAAAGAGAGACCAGAGGTCAAGGACGTTATTCTGGATAGGGGTACCAGACAATATCAATCTGTGGTTACAGTTCAACTGTTTCACTGCCTTTGAGATCTGAAATTAGAACAACAGCATGAAACCATCAGACAGGTCAAAACACCTAAACTGACATAAAATCTCATATAATACTACATACATTTATTAAGCTATATTTCAGATTTATATATTTACTTTGGAAATTATGTATTTTAACAAAACCAGCCATTACCTTTGTTTTTCCGTTCTTAATGATATGACCTTCATCCAGGACACAATAATTCCAATTTATAGAACTGTAACAAACAAGATAAAGAACAATGATAAATACAAAAAAAATAAGAAATTCCATGATCTACAGGGGCCACAACTTGGCTGAAACTTGATTCCAGCAAATACAAATCGCAAAGGTTCTGTTTTATTAAAGCACTTCAGGAAACAATTCTAGATACAGTTGTAATGTCGACATTCTTAAATTTCCACATGTTAATTGACATATCATAAACTACAGAACATAGAGATATTTTACACACAAACCACACACCCACCAAATCTGTGATTTGAAAAAACAAAGAGGGCCATTGGCCCTAAAGCGCTCACCTGATGACTAGCAGTTAAGGCAGAATCAGTATTTGTTATGATAAGTTTCATAAAGATTAAGTGAAAACTGTGGCCTCTTGAGTGTTTACAGTCCAATTGTTGACCATAGACGTTCGACGCCGGACATAGGGCGATCACAATAGCTCACCATGAGTACTTCATGCTCAGGTGAGCTAAAAACACAGGTTGGTTTAAGACTCTAATACATCCTGATAACCATAAATTACTAAAACAGACTTACCCAAAAAAGTCAATATCATTTCTAACGACATCGTACGATGCAACGATCATATTGTGATTCTTGGCTTTCTTTTGTAACCTGAAAACATGAGAGACATGCTACTTGATGTACTGACACTAGAAGATTAAAGGAGGTTGATATATCAGATGAACATACATAAAGTACAAGAGTTCCATGATGGCCCTTATCAGTCTAGTGAGTGCCATGTCCGTGTGGAAGCACGTTTGAAAACAGTTTTTGTGTGAAAAATCATTTTGAAATCAGACCAGTAATTTCTGAGAGGCAGATTTTCAAAGCTTTCTGTCGATCTTCAGTATACAGTGTATAGACTTTCCGTCCAGAAATACTGGTTTCCAGTATTCTTTCATCTCTGTCTCAATTACTTTATAATTGGTTAAGTGTGGCCAGCTCAGCTATCCCCATTTTTTCAGCGATAAACTTGAAATTAATTATACAGGAACTGATATGCCACATTCCATCACCACGTCTGTATCAAGTTACAATGTCTCAAAAAATCAGGAGACGTTTTCAGAGACAGGACTGTGCAGTATACAATCCCAATGGATGAGAGGAATCAGAATCAAAGCACTGAGAGTATTGTTAGGAGGCGATCTGGTTGCTGCTACTAAAGCTTAAACCGACATTCGTTTTCTTACTGCCGATCTTGAATGCGGATTCACATAGCAGCCTAAAGGCGGTTAATTTTGTATTAAGAAATGGGAAATGGTAGTAATGAGAGGCTTAATCGCCTTCCAAAAATTATTTATTTAATTATTGTTCAGCTAGGCGCTGTCACCGTTGGGGTCGTGGGTTCGAATCCCACTAACGCCGAGTGTGGGTTCATATATGATTTTTAAATATTTAATGGATAGCTACTGTCCAAGGCATTCATAAAAGCCAAGTGGTGTGTCTGTCTGTGAGGCAAATAAGTAGTTAAAATTATAAGAGATAATTCAATATTTTCCCGCCTTATACCTCATGTACTGTAGTGACAGCGACATTATCAGCCTCATTTGAGCAACTTTTGAGCAGGTGGTAGGTTTGTTTAATATGATACTGTGATCACCATTTTGTACGTTGTCCGTCGTCCGCCGTCATAAATTGGACTGTTAACAAATTAGAGGTCATATTTTTGACATAATCTTAATGAAACTTAGTCACAATGTATGTCTCTATGAATACCAGGTCAAGTTAGAAATTGGGTCATCTGGGGTCAAAAACTAGGTCACGTATTATGGGAACACCCTTGGTGGGCGGGCGAGCGGGCATGCGGGCGGCGGCGTCCAGCAGTCTGTCTGTACTCTAATGCTCAGGGTTTTCATCCGATCGTCTTCACACTTTGTGACAATGGGCATAAAATCTAGGCCAAGTTCGACTAAAGGCCAAATCGGCCTAAGCCTTATTGGGTTATGGGCCTTTAACTACCAAAAAAGCAGTCACAATGTCAAATGACATATTCCTGAGGATCATGGGTTCAAACCCCACTGGGAGCAAAATCTTTTTTTTTTAATTTTTAAGTGTTTAGGTAATGTTTTGTCTTTAAAGCATGTATTTGTACAGTTATATGGAGAACACTATTTTTTCCAAAAGATTTTGTTTAAATTATCGGTCAAATCATAGAAAATCCCAGTTTGTCTGTACTCTAACGCTCAGAGTTTTCATCCGATCGTCTTCAAACTTTGTGACAATGCTTATGGGCATAATATCTAGGCCAAGTTTATTATACATGTAGGCCAAATCAGCCAAGGCCTTCTTTGGTTATGGTCCTTTAAAAATGTTTTGGATTGTTTGTTTTTTTCATTGACCTTGACCGAGACGGGCGTATTTTGTGACATTTTGGTTCTTGTTACCTAATCTTTATGAAACTTGGTCACAATGTATGTCTCTATCAAATCTAGGTCAAGTTCGAAATCAGTTCATCTTGGGTCAAAACTCTAGGTGACAATTTGTACCTAATATTTATGAAACTTGGTCACAATGTTTGTCTCTGTAGCATCTAGGTCAAGTTCGAAATTAGGTCATCTGGAGTAAAAAACTATGTCACCTGGTCACATCAAAGAAAACCTTGTTTGTATTCTAGAGGTCACATTTTCACCTCGTCTTTATTAAACCTGGCACAAAGTGTGTCACTGTAAAATCTAAATCAAATATTAAGGTCATATCATAACAAATATTGATTCTGCCTAAACTGCTTGGCTAGTCATCAGGTGAGTGTTTTAGGGCCAATTGCCCTCTTGTTTGGAGTTGTTTTGGTGGCGCAGTCGGTATGGTCGCGGTCACTTCAGTGCTAGGCGCTGTCGCCGTTGGGGTCGTGGGTTTGAATCCCACGCACGCTGAGTGTTGGTTCATATACGATTTTTAGCTCGCCTGTCACATAGTGACAAGGTGAGCTATTGTGATCACTCTTCGTCCGTCTTCCGTCGTCCGTCCGTCAACAATTCATTCAAACGACATCTCCTCCTAAACCATATGACCAATTTCAACTAAACTTCACAGGAATGTTCCTTGGGCGGTCCTTTCTAAAAACGGCTAAAAGAATTGTAATCTATAAATAACTCCAACCAATATGAAAATCTTTTTAAAAAATCATAAAAAATCAACCGCTGGCCAGATTTCAAAATAATTTTACAGAAATAGTTTTTGGGTGACCCTCTTACAAAATTGACAGTTTTTCGTCAAAAAACATGGCCGCCAGTGGGTGGGGGCGCTGTTTTTCCCTATATATCTATAGTTAAATCTTTAAAAATCTTCTCCTCTAAAAGTACTGGTTGGATGTCACTATAAATTGGTAAAATTGTTTCTTGGGTGGTTCTTTCTTAAAAGAGCTAAAAGAATTATAACCTATGCAGAACCCTGGTTGCCATGGCAACCAATAGGAAAATCTTTTAAAAAATCAACTGCTGGCCAGATTTCAAAATAATTTTACTGAAATAGTAGTTGGATGACCCTCCTACAAAATTGACATTTTTATTGTGATTCGTCAAAAAACATGGCCGCCTGTGGATGGGACCCTGTTTTCCCTATATACTATAGTAAAATCTTTTAAAATCTTCTTCTCTAAAAGTACTGGTCCGTCCTGGTTAACCCAAATTGACAGTTTCTTCTAGCATTATTATGGCTTGCTACAAAGCTTCCATACTTGCATGGATGTTGTATATGAACACTCTCCACACGCCTGTATCACCTGACCCCATTTTGACCTTCACCTTGACCTAATTTTGGACTTAGACTTATTGAAGGGCCAAATTCTTGGTTAACCAAATTGACCGTTTCGTTTTACATCATGTCCATCATGGCGTTGCCTTAAAACTTGGCATACTTGTTTACCATCATAAGCCCGTTACATTATCAAAGCCATGTAACACTATCCAACATTATTACAGAATTATGGTCCCTGATTGACTTAGCTTTTTATGGGCTGTACTTCCATGGGGGCATAAGCGTTTATTGAACATAGTCTTGTTGTATATATTTTTTTATAAATATTTTTTTTGCATATTTATTTGTTATTTGTAAATGGCCAAAAGCAATGTTCTTTGCTGATTATGCCAATAAACTTTGAACTTTGGTATCATCTTGTTAAATATAGAAGAATTAGTTTGCCATGAAAATAAAATTGGTTGAAAATACTTCAAACTGATTATCTCGTACACACCTCTACACAGAAAATATTGAAACATGATCTCCTAATTTTCTCTCACCACAAGTCTTCTCATTTTGGTGATAAGCTACATCATGCTGACAGTCAACCAGGGCAGTAATGGCCATTGAATTTAACACCGTGAAGATTAAACAATTACTTGCTGGATTAAATACCTACTGTGGAAAGCTAGTTCTCTCTGGAAAGTCTATACACTGTATATTCGCGACTACAAAGTTTCGCGTTTTTAAGTTTCCCACAATGTCCATATTAATATTTTTTAGCACTTTCATGGCAACTTAATTTCGCAAAATTCTACCACTTGCGAAATCTGCGAAAGTAAATCGTGCAAAATAATTTCTTGGTTTACAGTAATATTCCTATAGAGTTTGATATACCAGTATATAACTTACTTGTGCCTTTCAGCAGGTGGGCCAGCATACATCAAAGGATTCAAATATTCCTTATCAACAAACTTGTTCACTTCATACACCCAGTGTCCTATCAGTGTAGGTGGACATACAACAATAGATGGCAGTGGTGCACAATCTGGTCCCTCAGTGCACTGAACAAATAAAATCACATACTGCATTATGAATTAATTATTGTGTACTTTATTTTAGGTTTTTTCTCTATTTTTCTCTACAATTAAAAAGTCACACTGAATTCAATACTTTAAATTTTCCAAGATTGGTTTCCAAACTAGTCATGGACTTGCAATGTTAGTCACCAACATCTTATTTATTTCTTTCACCGATAAGCCATTGCTCACTCATAGAAACACAAATTACACTACAGGGGTTCTACTGAGGCATAATGCCTAATCCTGAAAATAAGATGCAAATAATTTTCGGGTGCCATTAGGTCACATCCCTGGACCAAAACTCTGTTTTAAATACTGTTAAATTGTTAATTTTCAACAAATAAAATTTCAATTGACCATAACTCAGTCAATACTTTTATTCTCTGCAGAAAAGTTCATTCTGTCCAGTGCAGCAAGTCTGGATTTCCAGATTATTCTGGAATTGTAGGACCCTTGTACACTATCTGTATACGACAGCTCTATCAGACAAGTTTAAACGACTGTAACTAGAGCTATCAATGAAGGTGAAGTACCACAAGGGTGATATTATGAGGTTTTACAGTAATTACCTTATATTTTTGAGCTCTCCTATAATGATCGGTTGCCATGATACAGATAGACTGTAAGGTTTTACCCAGCCCCATATCATCACATAGTATACCATGAAGTTTGTATTTATTGAGGAACCCCAACCAATTCACACCGTCCTGAAAAATATGCAGCATCAGCAATTTTAGTGATCAGTGTCTGGTTAACACACAACATACACATTTACAAAGCAACTTTCATTCACATATAGTCTCAAATATATTAGCAAGGCTGTAGTCTGTTTTTGTAAAAAATGTATGCCCCCAACTGGTTGCAAATAACAAGTTGTTACACATAAATGATCACTATGACATATCATTAGTTTTGAGCAGTTGACCTCGAAAGCAATTGGGTCAGCGAGTCACGTTAACTTCTATATTAAGTTTGAGGACTGTAGATTAAATTATTCTCTAGTTGATCAATATTGTACATTATTTGGTCTACCATTGGACTGAGTGATAGATCGAAATGTGCAAAGCAATATGCACCCACTTCTATGATAAGGGCACATAAAACAATTGACATTGGGCCAGTGCAGACATTGCTAGATACCTTATTATTAGTTAAGATTATTTGTAGGTTTTCAAGTGATTTCATTGGACAATGTACTATAACTTACTTTAAAATGTACAAAATATGTAGTTTTTAAAAGACCATTTTAGTATTCTTATTACCTGTTGATATTTCCTGAGTTCAGCTTTGATAGAGACCTCTATGTTATAATTCTCTAGTTTAGATCCATCCATAAGTTGCACCAGAAACGATCTTTCCTTTAACTTCAGTTCTACCAGACTCTGTTTCATATCCGGGGGATCTGGTACACCAGCCTGTCAATATAGTACACATTTACAAACATCATCTAGTTGGTTCATATAGGCACATACTTCTGAGCTATTAAACAAACTTTCAATTTAGCTTTTTGATAGCTGGGACTTAGGCAGTTAATTTTCTCATTCATTATGTGTTGGGCATCGTGCCTTGTAAATGAGGTATGAGAGGTTTTTTATGTTTTCTGTGCTCAGCTGGTTAAGTTGAGTTCTGCCTCCACTGTCGACTTCATATTATCTTTCTCCATAAAGTTACTAAATATACCTTAACCACAGTTTGTTTGTTTGTGTGTTTGGTTTTAAACAAGACAGTCATTATTTGAGGTCATTCTTTTTCCCTGCCAAATTGGCCAATGACTTCTGACAGTTGTGCTACCCTTACTCTTTCAAAATAGATTCCTTGGTTCTTTTATGTGCCCAGTGTACAGCACTGACACACATGAGACTACCTCTGGGTTACCAACCAGTTCATCTTTATGTGAAGTACAATGAAGGAAACTTAAAGCCTCACATATTGGTGTATTGCAAAAATAAAATAAATAGTCAAATATTTAACTAAAGCTAAACTAAACTACCTGGAAGAGGATTCATGCTAAATATTTGAGATTACTATTAAAGTTGTGGCTAAAGTTGGCCCACATTAATAATAGGACCAACTAGAAGAAAATGATAAAACACACATTTCATTGACAAGTGTTATTTTCTAGTCAATATTTACACCACTTAAATGAGAGGACCTGTTCTTCAAGGGTCGCAGGTGTGGACTTATTTCTGTATTTAACAGGCCTTCTGATTGCAAAAAGGCTGAAATATCCTACTCCCATTTCCTCACCTTTGCAAAAACATTTTTTTTGGGTTGGTCAGACTGATTCTTGACCTTTTTGTTTCAAAGATTTTAAGACAAAAAGGAGGAAATTTGCCTGATTTACTAAACCAGGGTTTCCACTAGCTTCTGAATCTGAAGGTTCAATTTGATACTTTTGACTACATTTTATCATTTTATAGGCAAAATACCCATGATTTTAAAAGAAAATTGTTGGCTATTTGGAAATTTCAAGGGTCAAAACTCCTACTGTCGAGTCAAATGGAACCCCATTAAACACAGTGAGTAGTCATATAGTATAATAGAATAGACGTACCTCTAGTGGAAGAAGACGTATAAGTGTAGCGAAGCAGTGTGTAGCTAGAGTTCTAACATCTACATGTTGATCAGTCATCCTACCTAGTACTGGTACAATTAACAGTACAATGTATGGTATAATATCCATACCCATCATATCTATAACATCTACACCATGGTTAAGAAATTATTCCATATGCCTTCATTCGAAGAATACTGTTTTCCCTCGAATAAACACCCCCCGGGTAACGGATTTGCAAGGGGGGGAGGCATTTTTTAAAGGGCCCTTTTCAACTTTAAATACATAAGTCTTAAAAAAAATAAAATTATTAGGGGGAAGCGTTTACTCGAGGGAATACGGTACCTCTTTATTACCAACAACTCTTAAGGTAGAAATAAATAGACACATTTATCCGTTGTTATAGTCATTTAGTTCCTCATACTTATTTATTGTATTCATAACTCTTGAAAAAGTAAGGATTCACCCTCGGGAAGAAATTGTGGGCGGGAGATAAAACTGACCATTACACCGGTATAAAGGTTAGTTTCTTCCTCCACCAAAAACTGTCCATATATGTACCATTATTTCCTATTTCATTATCATAATTTATATCAAACATAGTACTATAACAGGGCTGGTGCTGGCCATTATGAATTAATAGCCAAATTTTTTTTCTCCAAAAAATTAATAGCCAAACTTAACGCGCGCGCTTTTAATTTTTCATTATTGCATGTAAAAAGGGGGCATAACTCATAATAGCCAGCCACCAGCCCAGGGAATATATATATAGTAGCCTTCGCAAGGGTCACCCTTTCAATCAAAGCTTCTCATTCCATTTAAATTCATGAAATGATTAAATAACATATTGAAGCAACATTTATTCTTCAAATAGTAAACTCTAGCAAACATACATAATCAACACAGTTCAGGCATCAGTAAGGCAGTTTGTATTCAGTCTCAGTTCATTATCACATGTTTAAATAATAATTATTAATACCGTGTTACTTCACATCAACCCACTTGTTGAAAGAATGTGGGTACAAGTAACCAAAAAGTCACTACCAGCAGGGAATTGTTTACTTTACAAACAGACTACATCATGTCAAGGTTAGCATCAACAGGAGGTAGTAACATATTTATAGACAAACTGCATCATCAGCACAGCCATGATTCAAAAACTTAAATTAATAGATACATTTTTGCAGATGAGAACAAATTAACATACCCCTGTGAACTTTGTGTATATTAGGGTCTCTCAACATTCTTTGTGTTTATACATATTGGATCCGTCAACATCGCGAAAATATGTGACATTTGTTATTTTCGTAACCTATTTGCAGGAATATCATGAAGCTTAATAATTTGAGAATATAACAATTTATCAACACGAAACTCGTTCGTCAGTCCATTGTAAACTGTCAATATTATAAATGTTTACGCCCGTGCGCAGTAGGTCACCTGCTGTCAATTAGAATTCAATTACTAGTACCGTTTTCTAAAAATGGAATTGTTTCGTCACGCTAATAATAGCATGTGCGACCTTCAAGCAATCGGCAACGTTACGTCGGTACGCTTAGATGTCGCCGCTTTGATGTAGGTGATCAAGGTCGGCTAAAGATTTCATCTCGACCATTTTCGCGCGTGTGGTCTTGAAACCGAGTCACTTTTAACAGAGAATTACGACACGCATATTAATTAAATTACGGAGCGTTTTTAGACGTGTTTAAATAAAATAAAACATGTGTTTTTGACATTCATCTATAGAGTTCTTATGGATTTACGTTTAGTTCACACCTTTCTTGGTTTGTCAATATCATCGTTTTTCACTTCGTGACAGACGTGCAACAAATCGAATACGAATAAATTTGTTGTCATAATTTCTGGAGACTGCAGGTATGCATTTTACCAATCACAGTATCCAATCAAGTGTCGACTTTACGAATGGGGGCGGAGCTAATATTTCACTTTTGGTCTGCTGCTTATCGCTGATCGATCGATTGTGTGTACACGCTTGTTGATAAGAGGTGTTAATTTTATGGCCTGTGGCGATAGATAGCAAGGGTATGCGGATGTCCTGTGTACTGATTTTCAGCATATGTCATAATTTATGGCTGTACTTGGTTTACGTTAATTTTAGATGGATTTTTTTGAAAAATATTTTGTTTGCCGTTTTATTAATTTATCGCCACAGCATATCGCCAAAAATGAATTTTTATAGCCATTTGAATAAAAAAATCGCCGTCACAGCTCGAGCCCTGCTATAAACCGAGCCCTGCTATAAACATGTTACAGAAGTTTCCTTATTTTTCAAGATAGTGGAACATGTCTTGGATGGGGGGGAGAGGCCTTTCTTACCGTGGATGATGTGAACCCGTCTGTTTTTTCTACGGGCAAGAAACTGACTTGGTATTTCTTGTTACAGTGTCACCCATATAAATACGGCCAGCCAATTGGACTGATGAATTATTTTCTGAGTACACGAAGACTATGAGCTTTTAAGGAACTCAATTAGTGAATAATATTCAAAATAAAAACAAGCATTGTAAATAAAACCCAAAATACACTATTGAGCAATCCTAGAGAGCAATGAAAGGATACTAGCTATAGCTTCAGATGCACCCTGTCTTTGTATCTCACTGTCAGAAGCTTCAAACATAGGCAACACAGTCTCTACAAGAAACACCATGATATCAGGTGTAGCAAGACGTGACATCATACCAATACATCGTGCTGACATATGTCGTATACCCGTATACTTACTTTGTAAGTAACATCTCAAACATGGTAAGTTATCCAAATACTGAAATTATACATCAATACAACTTTATGAATAATATCACCATCACAATCATGCATTTAAAATAACAACAAGAAGGGATTTTGACACAAAAACATGTCTCCCACTAAGAGCCATAACTCTGGCAAAAATCATTCGACCTAAAATTCCTGACAATATGCACAACTAGGCTTGATACCATCTATATATGTGAAGTTTCAGTGAAATCGGACCAGTGGTTAAGAACAAGTGTGGACAAACTTTGTGACATTCAGACAGACACACTTCCAACACTATATGTGGGAGATATAAAGACTTACAACCACAATATCAGACAAAATGATAGGTGCGGCTGCATGTTCATTTCACACAACATGCTAAACATTTTTTATTGAACAGTGACAAACTTCACATCTATGAATGGGGATATATCCTAGAAACAATGAAATACTCAAATGATCTATGAAAATCTGTATACCTTAGGTAAGAGAGAAGTATGTAGAGATGTTCCAGTAGATTCTAGAACTTACCTTAGGTAAGAGAGAAGTATGTAGAGATGTTCCAGTAGAATCTAGAACTTACCTTAGGTAAGAGAGAAGTATGTAGAGATGTTCCAGTAGAATCTAGAACTTACCTTAGGTAAGAGAGAAGTATGTAGAGATGTTCCAGTAGATTCTAGAACTTACCTTAGGTAGGAGACAAGTATGTAGAGATGTTCCAGTAGATTCTAGAACTTACCTTAGGTAAGAGAGAAGTATGTAGAGATGTTCCAGTAGAATCTAGAACTTACCTTAGGTAAGAGAGAAGTATGTAGAGATGTTCCAGTAGAATCTAGAACTTACCTTAGGTAGGAGACAAGTATGTAGAGATGTTCCAGTAGATTCTAGAACTTACCTTAGGTAAGAGAGAAGTATGTAGAGATGTTCCAGTAGAATCTAGAACTTACCTTAGGTAAGAGAGAAGTATGTAGAGATGTTCCAGTAGATTCTAGAACTTACCTTAGGTAGGAGACAAGTATGTAGAGATGTTCCAGTAGATTCTAGAACTTGTAGACTATGGATTGTTTCTTGAGCCACTGTATCAGTCATATCATCACAATCTGTAAGTACCAATACAAACAAACTTGTAGGAGGAAAAATTATACACAGAACACAACAAACATATTAACAGACTCTTGATTAATTTTGTTTTAACGAGAGGGCCAGGATGGTTCTATATCACATACTTGGGTCCCATTACCTGAGGTCCATAAAGACTGAAGCACAAAGGTAACATCAAAGGTTACTGTTAGCATGTTAACAAGTTTTCAATAAACCTAGTTTTTTTACCTCACATGACGTAGTTTTAAACTCGAACTCGTCTGAGATTCCCTAGATGCAATTATTCTCCATGCACATTTCTTATTACATTGACTGATAGGTATTACTTAAAGCACACCTTCATGTAATACATAAACATCAAACATACCCTGTTTTTCCGCCAGACATTTTGTGATCGTTTCCCACAAACCAGGTAACTCTTGAGGTAATTTTTCTCCAAATTCAGTGGTAAGAGTATTTAGAGTTATGTCCCCTCCTCTTCTTTGATTCGACAATATCTTCTGATTCTATAATGGAAAATTCTGAATTTCAGACGTTTGGCGTGCTAAAAACTAGAGTCCTTTGTAGGCTGAAATTTACACTAGAAATACAAGTAAATTTTGTAAATTCACAAAATTCAACATTTTCAATTTGCTAACTTGACCACTTAAACTTATTAAGCTTCATTCAAAATTCAACAAATGTCTATTGTATACAGTTTTCTGGAAAATCTCCATTCAATAAAGATATACTATGATAAACATTGCATAGTGGAACTAGTGTCTGTCGTCACAGGCATTACACTACCACCTGTCACAATTTTCATATCCAAGTTGGTAATTCTTAAATAAAAGTTTTTAATGAACAGCCAGCTGCTAGCATATATGATTATAAAGTACAACCTTTTTAGAGTGGTCCCCTTTAGAGCAACAACCTCTCTATAATAACACCTTTAAAATTTCCTCAAGTCACTATATACTATAAATGTTACCTCTGTAGAGCAACAACCTCTAAACAACAGCCAATATTTGCTGCTCCCAAAGGGTATTGCTCTATAGAGGTTGTACTGTACTTTACTCTTATCAATGATACAGTTACCTGTGGGTTAGGGACGTTAACATTAAGGTAATCCATCCATCATTGGCAAAATTTAGATTCCCAATGAAACTAACTTTTTCATTAAGGGTATCACATGGCTTGTCTAAATATAATTTTTTAAAAACTTTTACCACGCCGTTTTGGAGAAATTCCATTTTAACTATGGTAACCATCCATATCAAAATAGAGCAAATTTCAGAAAAGGTCCTAACAGTATTTTTCTATTTTTTGTGTCAATAAAATCAATAAATTGTGCAAAGTTTTATGTTTTTACACAGCCAATGGAATGTGTTTGTAAATGATATGTAACAGAAATTTGTAAATTACTTCATATTTTTTTCTTTCACCTCTATCTTTCAATTTCAGTGTTTTGAATGAGTAGATTTATCAAAATTTTTAAATTTCCCTTTCAAAGAATGGTATAAAATCATCTTATAAAATGATTGGCATGCTACAATAGTAACATACAAATTTTAAGTAATCAATATTGTATAAGAAAATAACAAAATAAAAAAAGTTTACCACAGATTTATTTCAGAAAATGTACTTTTCTTTGCATACTCTTATTTCTGTACTCGCTGGAGAATGAGTTCTCATTTACTAAAAACACAGAACTTTTACATTATTGACTGAAAACATGTCATGTGTGTATTCATTTTGTTAGTTAGATCATTTGCTACAAGTTGATGTATGTTCTGACATAAAATTCAGAAATTTTTTTTAGTCCCCTATCGGTTTTCAACCAGAGGGGACATAGGTTTACCCTTCGTCCGTTCCTCAAAAGTCAGGATCCTGACATAGCTCAAACAGTTTTCAAACTAGGTTTATGAAACTTGGTATGTGGATAGGGGGCAATAAGGGAATTATGCACGTCCAAAAATATTTTGAATCTAACAAAAATTGTGGTTGCTATGGAGACAAAAATAATGAAAAAATGTAAAAATCTGGATCCTGCCATAACAGTTTCTAAGTTAGGATTACAAAACTTGGTATGTGGGTAGGTGCCAATAAGGAGATTATACACATCTAAATATGTTTTGATTATAACAAAAAGTGCGGTTGCTATGGAAACGGAAATAGAAAAATCTATAAAATCTGGAATCCTGGCATAACTAAAACAGTTTCCAAGCTAGACCTATGAAACTTGGTATACAGAAAGGAGTTTAAAAGGAGATTGTGTAAACTTGAATATTTGTATTATTCTGATTGAAACTGTGGTTGCTATGGATACATAAATAGTTAAATTCCTTCCCTTTGGCTGGACCATTGTATAACCCCAAAAATAAGAAAACGCATTAAAACATCCATTGGCTTATAGCTAATGATCTAACTAAGAAAATGAATATACACACGTCATGTTTTCATTCAAAAGCAAATATGTTTTAGACATTAGTGAACTGACAGCCATCCATTTGTCACAATCAACACAGCATTAGCCACATGCCCTAAAAGACAACTTAGCTTTATCGATTATTTAACACAGTGGCCTAGTTTTTAACCCCAGATGACCCTGAGTTGATCATCGTGACCAAAGTCACAAAGTTTCATAAAGATTAGACTAAAATTGTGGCCTCTAGTGTCTACTCAATGTGTACATGTATGCATGATTGGATCTATAGTGACCTAGTTTTTTTTTATCCCAGATGACCCAATGTAGAACTTGACATAGACTTTGTTTAGGGATCATTGTCATCAAGTTTCATGGAGATTAAACCAAACTGGAGACCTTTAGAGACTGCACAAGGTTTATGTATGATTTGACATAATGATATTGACCTATGTTTTGACCACTTATGACCCAATATAGAACTTGAGCCAGATTTTGTTGAGATGATCAGTCATAAAAATTGGACCAAAATAGTGAACTCCTGTGACTTCACAAGATTCATGTATGATTTGACCAAGCAACACCTTTTTAACCCCAAATGACCCAATATAAAATAAATATTTGTTGAGATGGTCGTTGTGTCTATGTTTCATAAAGATTATAGTAAAATTGTGATTTCTACTGCCTATGCAAGCAAAAAGGGTGGGAATGACGGACATCGAGTGATCACAAAAGCTCACCTTGTGACTATATGACAGGTGTGCTAAACTCAATATACCCAAGCATACTTTACAAGTATAATCATACCCTTATAAAGTTTATATGGCCTGTCTCATACTTATAAATGTTCAAGTTGTATAACTATACACTCTGTATCCCAAGTTCTTAATTGACACTCAAATATTATTTATACAATAGAATGCACTTTATGACACAGGAAAACTGTCACATGGAATCAAAGTAAAGGAACTTAGTCTGCCAATCCAAATTTAGACGGTATGGACACTGACACTAATCTTGAACAATACAACCATTTCTGAGTGCAAGTATAAAAGTAGCATTAGTGACTGCCGGCAACGACTGGAACAACTGCGCGATATATTCCTCTATTAATATGTAAATATTTAACAATCTTTCAGAAAAAAGTTCCATGGTCCGATCTGGGTTATATGCAAAATCTTGTTCCCGTGCTGCATTCCGGGTAATATGCTATGTCTGATTCCACTGTTGCAATCTGTGTAGTATTCAGCAACAGTATTTCACAACCTGCAAATAATATTATAACATTATAATTACATGTATATACTAATATGATCCTGGTGGTCCTGCACAAAACATTTTCTTTGTTAAAAAAATGAAAGTTCAGAAATTGTCAAATTATATCAAATCTAAACTAAAACCAAAGGTGCTATTTTCAAATGCTGAATCTATACCCAGTATTAAACATATAGAGTGTAGAATTCAAATTAATCGACTGCTACTCATGACTGATAGGTCTGTTTCTTGTTCACCTTTACTTGAAAATCAATATATCAATGTATCAACGATATATCGGAATCGTCAATGACAGCTCCAATAAAGACAGATATTATAAGAACAGATCTATGACTGAACTGCAATATAATTTGAATTTATTTGGAATATTGTCATGGTAACTACAACCAAAAACAATTTTAGCAACCAAACTGAATTATGTATACAATTATAAGACAGAAAGTTCAAATCGTTGAATTAGGGATAGGTGCTTAATTATAACCTAAATTTTGCATTAGAAACAATGTATTTGCAAAACATGGACGCGCATTACTTCTGCTTATGCAACAAACTGTAACAATACAATCATGCATTACCTCACAGTTACACTACACTTTTACATTTTCTCAATTCTGCACACATTTCTTCAGCATCTCTAGTTTTGAAGTCAACTGTTTCAAGTGAAACGTACCATTCTCGATTCCCTGCAAATATAAATAATAATTATTATCACCTTGTTGTTTATTATGTTGACACTAAGTGACTTGGCAGATTTATAGTGTCATGTCGCATACTTAGTGCAGAAATGCTTAAGGTAAACTACTTTTATAAGAATCTGTAGCAGTTCAAATATATTTCAGATATATTTGTTTTGTTTTTCTATCAAATAGACAGATGTTGCAACAAGTATTATTTTTCACTATATACGAGGGGCCTTCATCAGCCCCTTTCACAATTTCCTATAGGCCCCTTTCACAATTTATAAAGGCCCCTTCACAACTTCACCACAAAGCATCAAACAAACCAAACATAGATAAAAAGTCATATATTCCTGTACTGGACTTGATATGAAGTATTATATCATAACATGCATGTTTGGGACAAGTGGACAAAAATTGAGAGCTAGCATCTGAAAAAATTATTTCACAATTTGATGATTTATCGCGCTTAGTTTATAACAATTTGAAAAGTTTCTGCGCCAACTTTTTCACAATTTTGAGGATTTTCGTGCTAAATTTTCACAAAACAAAAGGGCCTGGGCCTCTACAAAATTCAGCAAAAAAGGCCTGGACCTTGAACTCGGCTTTCCCGGTTACAAGTCGAGTACACTAAACAATAGACCTGCGGCTACTACAAGGCTATTTCGGTACATGTAGTCCAGTTCTTTCACAAATATGTACATGTAGATACATGGGCTATTCCTTGTTAAGGCCTACATCTTTTACAAAAAAAACAAGCAAGACTTCCACTGAGCTTTTTAAACTAAATTATCCATTTGATCTAGTTAAAATAACACTATGCTTACACGAAGATCACAAAAATAACCATTCAAAATCAGAATAGTTCTGAATTGAAAATGACCAAGTACAGTCGAGCTGACAATAACAAGATGTAAAATGGAGCCTATAACGCTCATCTGATACAAGAATATTTGATTAAGAACACAATGTTTTAGCAAGTTTTACCTCAATAGTGTTGAGAAGCATCGTGTGAACATCAACATAGGCTGGTTTGCACTATTGAGTCTCTTCTCGACGAAATGGTGCAACAGAAATATTTCTACTTTCGTTTTCTCAACAGCTCAATGTTTGTTTCCGAGATTTCCATCGTTCTCAACCGAAAATTCATAAGAATAACGGTATTCGTCCTCACAACGGTGTTTACCAATGTAATTTAGACTGATAATAGTCCTCAACCCTTCTGAATAACACAGTTTTGGTGACAAAATCGACCTCACGTCGAGAATAAGTCTGCTCGCCATGTCATTTCGGCGCTTGATTTCGCGAGCGTTTCTATGACTTCGAATATCAAAGGGAAGGAACTCGTCACTATTTTTTTTATTTTAAATTTATTTTTTTAAAGATCGTCAAATATAATTACCAAGACATAATTTATTAAGCAGATTTATTGATATGAATACCGTAAAATAAAAATATTTAATGTTTACGGATGTTTATAAAATTTTCCGGACGGTAACGAAGTTTCCCGTAATAACACGAAATTACGTCGAAATGACGTCGGCTAATGATGGACGGATTACGTTAAGTTCAACTACCAGTATAAACTACATGCAGCAAACCTCACATTTTACTGCTTTGAAGTTAATATCTATTAAATATACATATTTGTAATAAACCTCAATCTGGGTCAAACACTAACTTGACTTATAGTTTATAGTTTTTGGAAGGCGATTAAGCCTCTCATTACTACCATTGCCCATTTCTTAATACAAAATTAACCGCCTTTAGGCTGCTATGTGAATCCGCATTCAAGTAGTTCCAGAAACTGTCAACATTCCCAATACTGCTACATATGTTTCTCCAAATTTTTTAACTGATTTAAGCCAATCAGCAACATTTGTTTATTCTAAGATCAAAAATTATTGTGAAACTGTTCGTTAAATCGATATTTTGGCCAAAAAAATCACTACACCGGCTGATACCAAACTTGTTTCATAGTACGAAAATGACGTGTTCATCAAATGTCCCGGCTGTAAAGCTATTTTAAGAAACTTCAGATTACGGTCAAGTGATGGTTTTATCAATGAATTGTATACGGTCTGCAAAGTACTGTTATGCAATCATATGGTGTCGCTGTACTAGCTAGCCGCTTTCTATAGACTGTCTCCCGCTGCGAGGGAAGTGATTACAAGACGGTACTGTAGAATCTGATAAATAGGTGCGTAGTATTATTTTAAAGCCACTTTTGATATACGCATTCAATACACGTATTACATATAAATTAATATGCACCTTTAACAATTATTTAGATACCCAACATGCCTATATAGTCACATATGCCTATTTTGACATTCAAGACAAGATCTGCAGTAAGAAAACGAACATTTAATGCGTAAAGTCGGTTTAAGCTTTAGTAGCAGCAACCAGATCGCCTCCCACTAGTACTCTCAGTGCTTTGATTAAATGTACAATTACTTTCCGAATTTAGACATTTTACTTTAACATTTTTTGTTTAAGGTAATTCCCAACTCTTAATCTCTTCTGTACCAGAGGTATCAAACACCTGATTTTTATGAAGAACACACGCATGATAGTGATTGTGCAAACCCATAACAGTTTTGCTCGGCTAGTTTTCAAGATATATTTAGTTTTTTGGGACCCCACTAAAACTAATATTTGCATTTCACCGAAAAAGTTTGTCATTTAATTACATGGAACTTGGCATGCACGAAATTTCGTATATACGGAATCACACAATAACGTTTGTTTTAGACTACAGTCAACTCTCGTTATCTCGAATTTCCCGGGACCATGGAAATTACTTCGACATAACGAAAATTCGAGATAGAATTTTCGACATCGAAGTTGCAAGTTTTCCAGTTTCTGTCATTTTACGCCGCCATATTGTTACGGTCGTAAGAACGACATATTCGTGAGAATTGCTTGTTGTGATATTTATGTACATGTATTCCTCCTCGTGAAAATGCATTTTATTTTAATTATTATTTTTACAAACAATTGTTCGAGATGACATGTTTATTGATGTTAGTTTGTAACCCGAAGCTTTATGACATGTTTGCGCAAATTGTTGCAAACAAATATTTGTTCAACAATGGAAGGCGCGAAAATTACAGGTAAATCGAAGATTTCAGACTGGCGAAGTGTGAAAAATATTCGACGCTAGTCGAATACAATCAGACTTCGACCCGACTTCGAGATGAACAATAGATTTAAAGTGCAAATTGGTTAATCGGGACCAAAGAATAATTCGACATAACGAAAAATTCGAGCCGAATTCGAGCCGAAACTTCGAGATGGGTCTCGAGATTTCATATAGACAAAGAAGGAGAAAAATCGGGACTTGAAAAAAACTTCGACATAACAGAAAATTCGATATAAGCGAGTTCAAGATAACGAGAGTTGACTGTATTTATGATATATGTATTTTTAAATGATATCTTAAAATATGTGATTTATCATGAAGCGTTCTTGAGTTATTGATCGGGACACTGTTTTTCATCTCCAGGTCAAAGAAGAATTTGAATTTCCGGGTGGGATAACTTCAAACAATAATTTTTTCCGGTCAGTCCTATACTCTAACAATGTATGTATAATGTGCTAACTTACCAGTTCCTCATCTCTCAGCATATCCTGTGTTATCCCAGCATCAGGTTTTACTGGTTTCTGTGCTCGCTTCTTGTCACTATCAGGAACCTGAAAAAATCAATACAAATGTACAACAAAAGTCATTATATACTTTAAGAGTGGTTCCCGTTAAGTTAGCGACAAAGCAATTTTGCTGAATTTCAGAAATTTACAACATTTGCTAACACTTTTTCTAGCTTAAATATTGGCCTGCAAAATAATAAATATAACAAATTGCAACCGTCCAACAGCCTTGCCATGTCTGCAATCTGTCTGGATGTTTGCAACCTGAATTTTATTTTAATTTTTTCTTCGGGAGCAATAAATGGTGCAACCAAATAATAGTGCAGCTGATGTGACACAGGCTTTAGAGCAGGATTTTGAACAACACATATAAATAAATAACTCACTTTATTCATCTTGGCAAGAGTCAAATTTCCCTTGTATATATCACAGCTAGGCTCTGTAAACAAATGAACAATGTCATTATGATTATGTAAGGTAAAATATTCAGTATAACATGTTCAGATAGTCACGAAATATATAGAGGCTTTGAAATTGATAACCTTACAGATGAAGGGTTTTCGGCACAAAAAGTGCATGTCTACCACAAAGGGCCATAACTCTGGCAATATTCCTGTTAATATGCACAACTAGGTTTGATACCAAATGTTCATGTAAAGTTTCTTTAAAATCCAACAAGCAATATTAAAAGGAGAATAATCATGGACAATTTTATGACATCCATCCAGACAGACAGATATTTTACAAGTTTCTTGCACTGAATATAGCAAAGTCTGCAAGCAAATCATGTAATATCTCTCCTTTAGAATTATGTTTGTATAACACATTGGGCGCCTTCCCGGTACTTTCTGCTTATGAAAACATACAACAAGGTTATAACCTGATAGACAAAAAATCAGCAGTTAAATTATGCTAATAGAAGGTTGAGGATCATGTTAAAATCTCTGCAACATTGCACAATATTAATAGGTACAATTCAACCACAATCCAATTCCCCTATAATGTGGGAGACATAATAAAAACCTGCCTTATACATGTAATAATACATCTTAAGTGGTAATAAAACAGAAATCTTACCGGAATTCATATTGTTATTATGCTGAGCAACCACAGGAGTGACAGATGGATCACAGCAGAGAAATGAACACAAATTTTTCACCACTTTATTATTAGGGCAAGGATCTCGAGATAAACATTTCCTCAGTAAACCAGTCATACATCGACTGGATTCTCTCTGTAAACAACAAGTGTACAAACAAATTACCATGGAAAATTCAAGAACAAGTAAACTTTTGTCTACACAAGACTAAATGTGACCTTGATCTTAAGGCAAAAGTTAATGTTTCAAAAAATGCTTACAAAGTATGATGAATGTTTGTTTATTCGGTGATATATAGCGGTCGATTCATTTGACCAGCTTCCCTGGACTGTATTCTACACAAGGAACCAGCAACTTCTCCACATGTGCAGGAAAATCAACATAGTTGTCAAATTTACATGAAAGGGAATGACCTGACGCAAGAATATATTGAACCTGGACCAGGTTACCAATCCAACACACTTAGGACTGGACCACCGTCGTGGCTGAACAAATTCTTTGGACCAAATATAAAGCCCAACAGTAAGTACCTGTATATGAACATTTTCCTCTTTCTTGATGCTATCCATGAGTGGTCGTATCACAGGGTTGAGTTTATCAGGTACAGCATTCAAGGACACAGCAGCTTTAGCTAAACTTGACTGCACCCTGTTCAATAATGGTAGACAAAGTTTTAACAAGATAGAGTTGTGAATGTGCCATGTATTACGGTATAAGGTATGTTGTACTTGTTATTCGAACAGGAAGTGCAGAGACAAACACTTCAAATTTTATTTACTATAAATGATATCAGATTTACAATATTTACGAATAGAAAATATGAAACAATACATCAAAGATTTTTTTTAATGTGACATAAAAAAAGTTGATGCTGGAAAAATCTGGTTTCCAAGCGATTGATCACCATGGTCAAGAGACGATCTAAGATTAAAGAATTGTATTGAGAAAAGTACATTGAATGCGCGAAATTTTAGCCTTGCTTAAAATTTCTTTTATTTTGCAGTATCACCTTGTAGCAAGTATCTGTTGATCACATGTTATCTGATATACTGCATTTTGTAGCTGAGATCTTCTATCCTCTAATGTTGACAAACTACGAGGTTTGATGGCAGATTTCACCTGTTCAAATACCTGAGTTACAAGTAACTGAGACTGGTCAAGAGACAGTATGCACCTGAAATATAGTACCCAACATAGATATAGATAAAATAAACTACGAGGTTTGATGGCAGATTTCACCTGTTCAAATACCTGAGTTACAAGTAACTGAGACTGATCTAGAGACAGTATGCACCCAACATAGATATAGACAAGAGCACTGCCAACGAGAGCTGGATGCTCGACTTTCTTGTATTAGTTAGTACCCTTGCTCATCTGTGAGTGAAAATTCTAAGAGTAACAAGGGCAAATAACTCATAAATATAGGTCACAGGATTACCAGCCTTGTCAATACAGACTCCCCTTGTAAAGATGTGAAAAACTATGTTGACTTTAAAGTGGATACTTTTAATAGACTTTGAGAAATTAACATCTGTTGTGAACAACCACCTCCTTTAAAAGGCCATAATAGATACACAACAGGATTGGCTGTTTAAGACAACAAAACAACAACAAATATGGCAAATAGAATTTCACAATAATCTAGATTAACAATAATCTTGTACACCCTTAAAGCCTAGGTCCCGCTGAGGAATTCCACAACAGCGATATTCTCCCAATTTCTTCCGATACCACCAGGTTCATCACAATTTCTTCCGATATCACAAATAGTCTCATGACTTCCCCGAAGCTTCCCCTAAACGAGGCACCTCTTCCCGATGTCCTGAATGCTCATTAATTTCAATAGGGAGTACATCGCCAAGGCAAAAAAAGCTCAGTGGGACCTAGGCTTAGGAATCAAGCTATTGTTGAGATGGTCTATTGATATAAGTAAAGTTCGAACTTTACCATGAGGCAGTTAAACAATAGAGAAGCATTTTATTACCCGGGTGAAACAATCTGGTCCATGTTGATACCCTGTTGTTTCAGACATGCTATAAAATCTCTACAATCTGTCTGTAGTCGGGTAAATCCAACAGCAATCTCATCATAGTAGATACATTCAGTCAATGTCTCCAGTAACTTAGACTTCACATCATCAGGACATTCACATGACTGTAGAGGAAGATATATGGAACAATAAGCTACAAGCAGACTTAGATACATTCAGTCAATGTCTCCAGTAACTTAGACTTCACATCATCAGGACATTCACATGACTGTAGAGGAAGATATATGGAACAATAAGCTACAAGCTGACTTAGATACATTCAGTCAATGTCTCCAGTAACTTAGACTTCACATCATCAGGACATACACACGACTGTAGAGGAAAATATATGGAACAATAAGCAATCTCATTAAAATCAGATCCTAACATTTGCTCCATTCGTTTACGCTGATAGAGATCTGACTGCACTCTGTAAGAGGTCATGTTCAAATGACCTCTCTGGCGCACAGTGACGTCACATAGCCTTAACAGTCTTTCACCACACTTTCAGATTTGTGAAAGAAGCGATTTGATTGGATGATGTAAAGTTCACATAGACATGACCCCATACAGAGTGTTATCAGATCAGATCAGGTGAACAAGTGGTCTAGTGGTATGGGCTACTGACTGCTGATCTGAAGGTTGTGGGTTCGATCCCTACTCCAGACGGTCAAAATAGAAATGCTTTTCAGTGTTTCCCACCTAACATAACTAAACTTACTAACAGTCTTTCGCACGAGACGTTAAGCGAGGTCCCGTGTATGATGCTTTACATCGGCACATAAAAGAACCAGGGATGCTTCTGGAACTGGAGCATCTTCTGCATCATGCACTATCCCCCAAACACTAAAGTGACTAACCTCTTCTGGGGGCCTCGCCCATATGGATTATCCGGTGGCGAGGATAAATAAAAGCAAATAAACATGTTATCAGATCCTATATCAGCATAAAGTAGTGAAGCGTA
Source organism: Spisula solida (assembly GCA_947247005.1). Classification (NCBI taxonomy): domain Eukaryota; kingdom Metazoa; phylum Mollusca; class Bivalvia; order Venerida; family Mactridae; genus Spisula; species Spisula solida. The sequence continues at coordinate 47,401,278 of OX365944.1, read as the reverse complement.
ATAAGCCCTCCCGATATAAAAAGATTGGTTGCATAGCAACCATGGAAGACTGATTCCAGTTACTGCAGTTTTGCGGACAACCCTCACAGTGTGGCTATAGTAACAGCGTCTGATCATATTTATAACTTACATCAGTAGAAGCCCACGCATGAACAACTTCAGCAATCACAATTCTTTGTACAGCAGATTTTGTATTAAGATGAAAGACAAGCAGTTTGGCCAAACAATCTGTGGGTTTTTCGTAATTAGGTGGAAGACAATGGACGGGCTGGGTTAGTTTGTTACACAATCTTCCTAATAACCTGTAATATAGGCAAGTTTCTGTGTTACATAAAGATAATATCATACCTATAACAAAGGCAAATTAACTTGTTACAAAAAACAATCTGAATAAAATTGTCTCTTTTATAGACGCTGCCCATTAGAATCTGATGAAGACTCGTTAAAGTTGATCTGGTACGCCAGTTAATCAACGTCTCCCTGTCATAATTGTGAAAGTGACAATGTGTCTATAAATGAATGTGACCAAGTCCAGGTGAATATACAATTTTTAAAAAGATTTAAAATTTCTGGTTTCCAAATTAAAATTTAAGTTTAAAATATCTGAATTTAGAATATTCCCGCATGCCCATGCGCCATATTTTGAAATACAGGAACTTAACTGTCGAAATAAAGTAAACACTGACTGCATTAATAACACAAAAACAAGCTTAGATTGGTTTGTAAAGCTTGCTATGATTGACTTGCAGGTTACAAGCTAAAACCAGACACCCATCCAGATAGAAGTCCAGCAAACCAATATGCCCCACACTATTTTGGGAGACATAAATAGCATTAACGGAAATCCCATATCCAAAAAGAAGGTGAGTTTAAACAGATTGTACTTACTGACTAGCTGTGTTTCTCGCCCTCATAACCATAACATCACGTTGGTGTATAGACGAGTTGATGGATTCATACCCAGCGATATATTCGGAACGGTTTGTTGTATCAGCAGTACTATTCCCATCTTCACTATCAGGATGTTGTCTTCCTCGGTTTGGTACGGCATCCACAGCCTACAAACCGTTCATAGATTTACTCTTTTAAACTTGGCATTACGCCGGAATTGCTGTCGAATGTTTTCTAGCAAATTAATTGGACATTGCTGATTATTTACCGGTACCATTAAAATGTATTTAGAGGTAATTTATTGACAACTGGCACAAAATTCAATTGCTTCCAATTGTATGTAATCTGGTGTGCTGGCATCTATTCCCATACATTAGCATTTTGTGTTTTACATGTAGTTTTTTCAAAATTAAAGTACAGTTTTGTTAATTTATCTACGACATTAATGGCTCTAAGGTCATTTATATCATAAACACAGTTCTTGTTAACTTTTTTAAAAAACTTGGATTTTCTGGCATTGAATTCTATAACGTGGTATCCTTATTTAATCCTAGTTTAAAATACAATTTATGCCAGAGATTATTAAAATCTCACCATTAGTGAATGATCCTCGGTCTGGGATTTCAGCACTTTTAAGATATTAGGATGTAATTAGAAATGATGTCAAAAGCTACAAAATTAATTATAATTTTAAATTGGCCTCCAAATCAGAGAGCCCGGCTGAAAAAGAACTGAAAGCAAATTGTTCATACCCTGCCCGGGTGTTTAGCCTCAACCAGGAAGTTACGATCATATGGTATTTTAGAGGGTTGCATAGCTAGAGAGAGCCATACGCCCATCCAGGGTGTGGCCGCTATCACAAGGTTATCTGTAGTGGATTTGTCTAACATTGAGGACCACACGCGAGTATTGACAGTAAGAACACCAGCATTCACTTCTAGTAATGATCGTTGGTAGATATGACAAAGTAATGGCTGTAGTAGATATGGCAACCAAGAACCGACTGGATGCTGAAAGACATAAGATCAATACACAGTCATCCTACTCCACTGCTCAATGAACAAAACATTGCATCCATAAATCCACATAAAATACAAATGATATACCACTACAGATCACACAGAATATATTAATTAATCATTTAAAATTTTAAATGATAGGTGGAGAGGAGTGGCATAGAGGTAGGGCCAGCGCTTTGGGATCAAGAGGTCCTGGGTTCAGTTCCTGTCTGTGCCGCTGCTTAATTTCTCTGAGCAAGAATAACCGAACATGCAGCATTCCACCAAGGTGAGCATGGATACCTGTGAAGACGGTGCCTGTACATGTTCGAAATTCCTGTGTGCCATATCTCGATGTTGACTGCACACAAACCAGGAGAGAAATGGTTCTTGAATGCAGGTTTCCTTAGGTAGCCTAATGTCCAGGAGAACCTTAAATCCAAGGGTGGCTGAACGGCTGAATTGCTGAAAGCGGTTCTTGAAAACTAGTAACTTCTTTTTCATAATATACTGCGCATGGATGGGATTTGACAATCAGTCCACAAGTAGAGTATTGGCACAAGGGCAGCTTACAATCAAGCTCTACAGTCTGTAAGCAAGTGATGGTGGCATAACTTATAGCCATTGATGTTGCACTCATACATTATAACAGAATAATTCACCCAATAATTAGGACAGTGTTTATTCATGTTAAAAGAAAGGAGATATTTGGTTCTTCACAATAAAATATAAGGAGACATATGTAGCAGCAGGGGTTCCACTAGCTTCTGAAACTGAAGGGTTATATGATATTTTTGACTAAATTTTACCATTGTATAGACAAGATACTGATGATTTTAAGAGAAAATGACCCTTCAAACCAAAACCTTGAGGGTCAAAATGTGTCTTTGGAAATTTAAATGGTCAAATCCCCTACGCTCTAGTCAAATGTAACCCCTGTAGAAGTACAAATATCCAATAGTGATGTATCACAAACCTCAGTAGATTCCATATTAATTAATGTATATAATGTTTCTAGTGCTGATTGTCTAACACAGGGAATATTGTGTCTGAGGAATGGTAGTAGTCGAGGTACCAACTCATTCAATGGCTTATTCATCCTGAAATGATAAAATGGAAAAAAGACTTTCAGTAATTTATTGACTTTTCACTTACTGTTCCTGTACCAGCCCTCACAAAAATGTATAGGAAATATATTCATTATGGTCCATTGAACAAATTGAGACAGAGACAAAATAGAAACAAGTAGCTGTTTAATACAGGTTTGCTTATTGTTTAAATAACAAGAGTGTCATATAGCCTTAAACCTCTCACCTGTGTACACTGCCATTTTCGGCAAAATTAGCGAAGTTTTTTTTATAGAATACTTACATGTTTATATGAGTAGCTTGAGGATGAGCTAGGAGTGTAGAGAGTAGAGTCATGATACTACTGGTAGAGGCTGTAAGATCATCTAAATCTAACAATATCTCCCACAAACACTGGGTAATCACAGGAACCTACAATAATATACAAATCATGTTCAGTTCCACTCATAGCATTCTCATCATATTACCCAACTCCCATATGTTAAACACAATGTAATCAAGTTATAACAGAGTCATGTCATGGCAATAGTGTATATAACTTATGACACCTAATACAAGCTGAAGAAATTACTAGACAATGTTATCACCAACAACAAAATCTGAAAATCAGATTCAGACCTACATTCTCAACTGAAATCGGTCTGAAAGTCTGGAACAATTTTGCATTTTATAAATGTATTTATTACTGTTTTGATCACATGGCCATCCAAGTGTAGATGTCTATTGGATGTCAACAAGAGAGAAAAAACCCTGATTTACTAACTTTCAGTGTAAGCAAGAGTTACCTCCCTTGAACATTATGGCATAAAATAACTAAGCAGGGCTCGCGCTGTCGCGGGCCAATCGGGCCAATGGCCCGAAGAAATCAAAATTGGCCCGAAAAAAATCAAATTGGCCCGAACCATCGAAAAGTATGACTTTACAAATATTGGAAAATCCAGTTACTAAAAATAGCACGCTCGAGATTTTTTCTAGACTGGTTTTACAATCAACTGTTACGGGCGACGCTAAATGAACGAAAACTGGTAGACACAGTCCACGTGTCATAAAATTAGGTCAATAAACAGCTTGTTAAACAAACAAACTATACATGACTGTGTTTATGACAGTTTGTGAGATAATTAGCGGATGATTGTCTAATCAAAGGCGGCCTGATTGACTGATGAAAGAAATTGTCGATTGACCGTCACGGGTCACGAATCTGAAATGCGATAAACGCATGATCCTAGTCATAAATCAGGTAATTATTGATCGTATTTTTCAACATTGAATTATTCAGTCTTAATCATTATATTACCATTTAAAAAGTTTTTTTACGCCAGTTTATCCAGGGAATCGTATTTATTTGTGAAAAAAACAGCGGATCACGTGACTTCATTTTCGTGCATTTTCTAAGCTAAAATAACGTTAGTTTTGGTGTTTTACCCGATAAATTAACCCATAAACATTGTGTGTGGATAGCCTTTGACGTTTTAAAACATAATTTGACTTATATTCCTCGAAAATCTCGACGGTCCACTTTTTAAGAAAATTTGTCAATTCTGAAGTGACCGCATTTTCGGATATTCGTATTTTCGGACAATGCAGTTTTTAAGTAGGGTTGTATAGCTCACACACACTTACATCTTTATATTTTCTGTTAAATTTTGTATTGGTCTTATTTTTTTCAGATTCAACAGTGTATTGTGATAAATGGTGGATCAGCTGTGATGTCAAGTCTTCTAGATGTCAGGATGCCAACACAATCTGCCACAGGCTTCTAAACAAGTTTCCCACTTAAACCTACCAATTTGCAATTGTTCATGATCACACTTTATGTGGACTTGTGTTGGAACTTAGCAAGTTTGTTGGTCAGCAGCAGAAGCTGCTTCAAAGACAGAACTTTGCTGACTGGCTACAGCATATCGCACAAGGGATGTAGACTTTAGTCTCAAGTTAAAAAATATCTTCACAAAATTTATATAACTTGTGTGTCAAGTCCCCTCGCAAAAACAATGTGTCATCATCAAGATAGAACTTGTACCCATATAGTTTATACTAATTTAATTATTGTTGGTATCATTTTGAATCATTTAGGATGCATGTTTTAATGCCACTTTTGAAATGTCACTTTGTGTTGTGCTATAGAGAATAAACGTGAAAAAGTTCTAAAATGCTATTTTGTTTCTGTCATTCATTCATTATACATATAACTTTTATAAGTTTCTTAGACATGGAGATACAGGAAAAAATAATAACTTAAACAGAAGTCTACATTCATTGAATCATTCAAATGAACAACAAAAATATTTCACATAGAAAACAAACATACATGACTATACATCTTTGTCAAATTGATAAAGTTTTATACTATTAAAATAGTTACAATTCAGGGTTTCTCAAGACTGAATATAAGGTGAAATGATATATCTCATAGTGGATTTTACTGTTCTCAAACAGCAAAATAGCAGGAGCTTCCGGGGGCCTCTGGCCCCCTGGTCCCCCAGCCAAGGCTTCGCCCTGGACCAACCGGGGGCCCTCGCGGCCCCCTGGCCCCCAGCCGCTATTACGGTTAAAAAATTGGCCCAACAGAATTTTGAGCCAGAGCTAGCCCTGCTAAGGGAGATAATAACTCCAATACTTAGAGACAGCTCGTCCAGTTTTAACATTACTAAACAGAAGTATTCCAAACATTCACCCAAATGCAACTTCAAAGAGCTTTACATAAAAAGGCCCCGCTTAAGCTGGTGCCATAAAAGCCCTATTACCACTGTTTTGATTCCGTGGTTTTTCAAATTCAAGTGTAAAATGTAGACTTACCTGATCAGGTAGAATCTGTACGAGATTATCAGCAACAGGAACTAAAGCACCAGCAGCAACAGCTCTAACATCATCATCAATGTCCTGTAGACCTTGTACTATAAATGGTAACACTTTAGGTAGTAGATCAGCTGTCATATCCTGTAGAACAAACATTCTATATATATAAACTATATACTGTAATATCCTGTAGACCTTGTACTATAAATGGTAACACTTTAGGTAGTAGATCAGCTGTCATATCCTGTAGAACAACAAGCATTCTATAACAAGTTGTTCACATCAATCAACTACTCATACATTGAAGGTCAATTGTAAAACAACTTAACCACTCTCAACACTTCTCATTTTATATTGCATCCATCGCAATGACGGTATGAGAGAAAAGAAGCCACTATTCTGTTACAGGCAGAGTGCTTAGCAAGGGAAATAACATAACAATTTTATTGTCTGTGATAAGATTCAGCCAGCATAAAACTACTACATGTAAATTCTAACATGGACTACAACTCTGAAACTTGGTTCTAGGAAAAAACATACCTGGACATGCTGATAGACATTCATATAAACTTTCATGACCAAATTAACACACGTTTTGGTGATTTGTGAGACGCGAAAAATAGGCACAAAAAAAGTCATCATTCAACTTGTCATTGTGATTTGACCAATTTATCTTAAGTACTAAAATTGATCTGCGCTTGATCTATGTTTGCATCCTACCTTTCTGACTGCCAGTAAGTACTTGATACCTAACAATCCACCATGTCTAACCTCCCATTGTTTCTGCATCAATAGTTGAAGTAGTGTACATAATACACCATGTATACCTTGAGCATCCAGATATTTCATAGTTACACCAAGTGTCTGAGCACACGATTCTCTTACGGGAGCCACAACCTAGTGAACATAGAATAAATTGTTCTAAGATAGAACAGGATGGGAAAACAAATGTGTAACCTTATCATTATGGTGATCTGCAATTGTTCCTTTTTGTGTGCATTGTGCTTTTTTACAACTGTTGCCTATGCAGTGCTCTGCTATTTCTGCTGTATGTGGTTATACTTTGGCTGATTTATTATAATCTGTTATCACATAACCTGCAGCCCAGAAGTGCCTTAAAACTGTGTCTGAAATATGGTTAGGCACTCCCAGAGGGTGCAATAAATATCTAAATTAGACTGACATGGTGTAAGCCAATCCTTGCTTGTCAACAAAAACAATTTAATAAAAAATTTATGTAATGAACACTTGTGCAAGATCCCCTATATATCTTTATGTAGATTCCTCATTCAGTCATGTATTTCATTAAAAAACTTAATCGTAAAATTATATATAATTGCTATATTTTGCTTACCTCATCAGAGACGAAATCACCAAATCTGTCAAGTGCTATCACAGACATTAATCTAAGACTGAGATCTGACAACCAAATCTGGTTTACAGCAGACATCTGTAAAGTTAAACATATGTTTGAAAGCTCTTTTAAAAAGATAATTACATCATTTTGAACAAATCCCCTGAATGTGTTCACTTTTTTACTTGTTTTAAAGACATAAATATAAAGAAGTCCCTATTATAAAATTCAGCGCAAGAAATTATATAATTAGTAGTTATATAAACGAGATTAATGACTTATTCAAAATGCAGTTATATTTTGTGTACATTTCACCATATAATCAAAATTTTGACACCCGTATCTGGTCAGAAGCATCAATATCTGGTCAGAAGCTACCGTATATGGTCAGAGTTTATCATACCTGGTCAGAAGGAATGTCCTGTGATTTGCCTGCTCCTCTACCATGTAACTTGACAACTTCTCGGAGACCAGTAGCCGCACCATGTCTAGTTTCCCATTGACTATGAAATAAATCTGCCATCAAGCATTCACAGAAACAATCGAAAGGCCAGTCTTCCTGTAATATATAGAAAAAAATACTGTCAAACCTCGAGTAAATTAAACAAACACATGTTGTATTAAGCAGCTACTAAATTCAAATCAACAAGTTTTTGAATAAGTACACCCTGTATTAAAGCCAACACCTGCAGTATATCCTTTCCCAGACTGCTTCATATTGGCCCCAATCTCCCGAAACATCTCAATCTGAGTTAAATCTCATCTCAAATATTGCCATGTGTCTTTTAGATAATGTCCATGGAAGATTGGACTCAAAATTCGCATCACAAAACAGAAAACCTTATTCTTAAGTTTAATTTATAGAGCTGAAACTTTAAGTCTATCTAAAATTCTCACTCTGATTTTAGCAAAATCTCAATTTGAGATGAGATTTCTACATGAGATGCTTTGGCAGATCGGGGCCAGGTTAGATAGGATATCACTATAAACAGTTCTACAGTACAATACTTCGAACATTGTCAAAAATATCCCCAAAGGACAACTAAAGAAAACGTTTTATGGCTGACTTGTTTATCGAACAATGATGCATAAAAACAGAAACATAACAGATATCATCAAGGAGCATCTTGAATCTTCTGTTAATCAAACAAAGCAGAATATTTAGACAGTATCAATTGGCCTATCCCCATGCTAACAGAGCAGGAGTCATTTCTCTAGATCATCAAGTACAATGATGCATAAAACAGAAACTTAACAGATATCATGAAGCAGCATCTTCTTATTACATCAATGGGGGAAAATAGTAAATTATCCCCCCTTACTACTCTCTAAAACTCCACCGGTCCTATCATGCGGATTACTCTGCTTTTATCCCTGTTTTGTTTGTTGCACATGGTAGTAATTAGGCTAAAATATTTGCAACATTAATTATCATATCAAATAATAAATTTGGCTACATGCTGTTTACACACCATGGTATATAAATTTTTATGGCCCTAACATATTAGGTAGTACAGAAGTGAGAAATTTCATATCTAAAATCAATGATATGTCAGTTAAAAACAAGGATAAAGTCAGAGGATCTCAACTAGTTAGGACCGGTATGCTAATTGGTCTACCTCGGGCTTTATCTTACAAGGGAGATAATTTATATGTCACTTATGTCTCTCATTGACTGCTCCGTACAAATTAGAACACAAGACAACCACCGGCCAAGTATTGATGGCAGATTTTTTATCTATCAACTTCATTACAAAGTATTCACAATTTAAACATAATTGTAGAACAGCAAACCATGTAACCATGTAAAATTACTAATCATCTTACATACATACCTCTTCAATAATATCGCCACTGACACTATCAAATTCTGAACCCGTCTCTTGCTTGGTTTTCTTGACAGGAGGTTCGGAGTCTGATTCTGGACTAAATGTAAGAAAAGAACAAAATAACTTAGGCTGAAAGCAGAAAATTTTATAAATCCAAATGAGCTCTATTCATTCTGAATACACCTGTATTACACCATCACATGATTTGAAAGTTTACAATTAATGCATGCCTTCACTGACTGCTAGTAACAGATATGGCTTAGTTGAAACTAAACACATATAATCTACAATCTCAACCATATCAGGAACTAACAAATGTATCTATACAAAGTCACATAAATGAAGATTTCCATAAATGTTTTATTTTACCATAAAAATATACACACTACAAAAGGCATTACATCAACAGATTAACCACCTTGACCTATATGCATGAATATATTACAAACTTCTTGCATAGAATATATCAATTTCTGTGAGCAAGTCCTACTTTACTGGTCATTTAGATTATTGTTTATAGTACACATCTGACATATTTGTAATACTCTCCACATATGAAAACAAGGTAAATATAGACAAAATATCAACTGTTCAATTATTCTAATAGATGGTAAGATTACCACGTTAATTTGTTTGAGTACTGAGTAGTATTTCTTGGAAACCAATTTTAAAACACTTCAGTACAATCCCTATAGAGCAACACCCTTTAGGGGCTGCAAATATTGGCCATCGTATAGAGGTTGTTGCTCTGCAGAGGTTAAATTTATAGTAAATATTAGCTTAAGGAAATTTTGAAGGTATTGTTATAGAGAGGTTGTTGCACTACAGAGGGCCACTATGGAGAGGTTGTCCTGTATATACATACACTGGTGAATCCCTTGATGACTGTTTACTGAGTAACCTAGCTTTCCGCTTGGCCCGGACCTTCTCGCGTGAGCTGAGAGCCGTACCAAGCTGCTGGTGAACTAGATCAGCTAAAGGTTTCTGTTCCGGCTGAAAACAACAATATAACTCATAGTAACAAGAAACATCGAAATTCCACAAATAATGAAAGTAACAATATACCAGGAGCACAACTTCACAAGTTAATAAATATTCCTGGAAGACTTCATGACAATAACTCTAGAAAGTTTTGGAAAGTTGAGCTATTAGTGAAACAAAAACAATGTTGAGTTTTTTACTTAGACAAGTTCAAATTAGCTATTTTGATAATTCAAGGACTTGTTGTTCATAATCAATATAGGCGAAACTTGAGCAATTGAATTAAGATTTCTTTAAAAATTCTTTGTGGTCTGATATAAGCCTTCAGAGATACCAGGCCCCGATCTTCCAAAGCATCTCAACTTGAGCCAAATCTCATCTCAAATATTGGCCTATATCTTGCAGTTAATTTTCAAGGGGGGTTGGACTCAAAATTAGCATCACAAAATAGAAACATTATTCTGACAGTGAGTTTATTAAGTAAAATTCAAATAGCTCAAACTTCAGTTATATCTCAAATACAGTCTTTGGATTTGAGTAAAATCTCAATTTGAGCTGAGATTACTACTTGAGATGCTTAGGGACATCGTGGCCTGGGCAAATCTATATTGACCTAGTGTTGGGAGCACAAAAAACAACTAACCATGCCTGGTTTGACTTCATCATCATTCCTCATGCCCGTAAGTAAATCTTCATCACAAAACAGTTCTTTATCAAGATCTAGTTTGAGATTGCCTGCCATATCTAGACCTAACCGTCGATTCAACATCTGTCTCTGTAATAATAGCTTCTCACGTTCGTCAAGACCTGCAAATAATGTGCATGTATTTACTATAAAACCTAGAGATAGGACAAATATTCGAAATATTAAAATTTGGTTGATATTCAAATTCAAAGTTCATATTCTAATTTTAAGAATGGAGAAATGAAATACAGCATTTCTCATTTATCATAAATACTGTAAAATCAGAAATTTTCATGAAAGTTGTGTTTTGTGTGATTGATTGAGATAGTCGTAATTGTGTGGTGGTTCGTTTCTTTCCTTGTCAGATCAGCCAATGACTTACAATTTGAGGAAAGAGACAGATGTGTGATACAAGGAATCCGGGTGCGCTACCCTAGCAGCTAGTAGCTCAATCTGAATAGACTCCATCTGTAATGCACTTGGTGTATAGTACTGATATATGCGAGACTACTTCTGGGTTACTAACCAGTTCATCTCTAGCTGGGTGGGAAACACTAAGGAGAAAAAGATCCAATATTACTATAGTCGCGAACTTGTCCCTTGCAAAATTTAAGATAGTAAACTAAAACAACGGTAAAAAAGTAGGCCCTTCATATTTCTGAAGGTTAATAAATGCTAATATTTAAACTGGCAAACACTTCAGATTTACAACTTCGCAAAATTTTGACCTTGCAAAGGTATAAACAAAATTTCAAGACTACCATAAAATATGTGCTCAAAGCCACAATGTTAATGCCTCAAGCAATTTTAAAGGGAAATGTAATCTAACCACAATGAATGCAATCGTGTGAATCATAAGTACCGTACGGGTAGTTAACTTTTCAAATAACTTGCTTTAGATTATATACATACAAGCAAAAATCTACAATAACTAGATGATTTTGTAAATGTTTAAAAAAAGCTTTTAGAAAAAAAAGTTACTTCTTGCAAGGGCTCTTCGCACAAGAAATCCCTTTTATATGACCAAAGTCCTCACATCGTTGACCTTTGACTTCCTGATCCAACAAATGAATAGAGGTCATTTGCTGGACATAACCAACCTTAAGACAGACATCAGCAAGACAAAGATACCCACTAGTCGAAGAGGGGAGGGGGGGGATAGTACAATCACCAGTGGCACTTGCATTCTTATTGAGATGATTAAATGCTGAGATTGACTAAAGAACAAAACAGTGAAAACAGACTTAAAAATTCTGCTCATATACAATGTAGTGGTTGATGTCTGGAGGTTCTACAGTAGCGATTAACAGTAAGGTTTGCATTTTATACTTCGGTTTTTCAAGTTCTAATTTTTTTAAACAACAAAAAATCGGACAGGAGTAATGAAAATTAAAAGAACTCTGGCTTTAGTATCCTTCTCATTAATTAATTCACATCAGAACAAATTAACTCTATACCGGAAGTTTTTTCCTCTTCATTGAACTGGACTCCTTCCGATCCAAGTAACGAAGCTCCATTTTGTATCACCTTCTGCAGATCAAATTTGGAAAATAATAATTTTCCTTCTGTTTTCAATGTTTCGCCAGATTCTGAAATAGTAAACTAAGAATGTTGAATACAGAAGATTAAAATAAATGGGGACTCCAAAAATGAAAAGCCAATAAACTGTATTGACCACATAGATAGCCATTAGTGGTACCGCATATGCTTACAGTGTGTGTAAGGTTGAGCGATTAAGATCCAGACCATGTTGTACTAAATTAGACAAACAAGAGCTGTCAGAGACGGGTGATGCCCCCATCGGCTGTTTGTCAAAGGAAATCCCTCCAAAATTATGCAAAAGAGTTATGGTTCTTGCGCAATGCACATTGACTTAATGAGATTATCCGACAATAAAGTTTCAAATTGATGTCTAACTGAATGAATTAGGTCTCAGACAACAATTAAGTATGAAAAATTACAAAGGGCCATTAATACTAAATTACTCAAAATTGCAACAAAGAGGTATGGTTCCTGGGCACTGCACTTTCCCTCAATGAGATATATGCACTTACAAAGCTTTAAATTAAAAGGTGTAATAGTCTTTCAGTTATCATCCGGACAAAAACATGTCGGACAGACGAACGAATGTACTGATGGACGGACAAAGCAGCAACTACTGTAAATCAATTTACTTTCGTGAATACTAACTTTCGCGTTTTGCTGATCGTCACCATATTCGCGACTACAATTTTTTCGCCTTTTTAAGTTTCTCGTAATGTCCATATTAATGATATGCACTTAATTCTACCACTCGCGAACTCCTCAAAATCAAATCGCGCGAACAATTTCTTGGTTTACAGTATAATTTATGATCCCTAAAACATTTTTGGGGAGCAGAACAATGATAGCAATGATACCAGCATTTCCCTTGATTAGCAATCACCATAACAAGAGAAACTTGCATCTCTTCTAAGTCTATTGTATATACTTGTACATATATATACTGTTAACTTATGTGGACCATAATGAAAATTGGTTTGCTAATTATGTTATCCACAGAAAATATTAGTAAAGACATTATTATTATTATTGTTCTCTCATACCCTTATGGTGATGTATACCTTCAAGAATGATGTGTAAAGAGAGATTACTATAAGTTGTTTAACTTGCTTTCACAATTTATCTTAAATAAATCGGTATAAACTAACTGTAATGAATGTTCCATTTCAAGTAGGCAATTATTTTCATTATTTCATAACCAGTTTGATATGTAAATGAACCATGCCAGGTGAAGCATCCAAGGTCAACAATCCATCATGCCTATCTATCATCAATTCTCAACTAAGTGTTGAACAATATCAGCATATGTGATATGCATCTAAAGTAAAATCACAGTAAATCTAAAAATAAAACAGTGAGTAGGTTATTTAAAATTCAGCATATACAATAAAAGTAGGGAAGAATGTAATTGATTACTTAACTAACCGGCTTATCAAGTTTTATACATCCTCATAAATCTGTGGTGATTCAGGTGCGAAATATACTGGTAAACAAGAAGGGTTTTCTATCAAAATGAAGTCATGGTCATTTATTGTAACATGAAATTTTCTTCTAATTGATACTCAAGCCAATATGAGAGCTCTTACAACTTGTATAGAAATCATTGTTTATTCATAAATGCCCAATTTACGTAGATAAGGGTTGAGATTAAGTAGACACATGTCAATGTGGTTGTTTATGGCATATACAGGAAACTATACCAAAATTACATGAGTATTTGACAATTTTATTTTATTTTTTCAAAACACCAATACGTGAGGCAGTCCCTTTAAATGCAGTAACTACAAACTTAGCAATTACTACTGTAAAGCTATTTATTTTTATCAGTATTAAACATCATGGATTTTATTAAACTATAGAAATATGCAACTTGAAAATAGTGATCATGCCTAACACTATTTTTTTCCATGACAAAAAATGGTTTAACATATCAATTTAAAGTGAAATCTAATTTTACATCAGCAAGTAAATGGTTTACACATCATTATGTGAAGCATGTATAAGGTCGCATTTCAAATCCTCAAACACCCTAGAAACCTCAAACAGGCCCCGATCTCCCAAAACATCTCAATCTGAGCTCAAACTCAACTCAAATTTTGTCTTCTATCATTTTAGATAGTTTCCATGCGAAATTGTACTCTAAATTGGTATAACAAAACAGAAACATTATGCTGAGTATATTACAGTAAACTTTCAAGAGATCGAGCTTGATAGTTATCTCAAATTCAGACTCTGATTTGAGCAAAATCTCAATTTGAGTTGAGATTTATACTTGAGATGCTTCGGGAGATCGGGGCCTGGTTTTTCAGTCCCAGGAAAATGGTGATGCAATAATACAGAGAAGATGCCTTTAACAGGTAAATGTAGACTATATTCCTGGTCTAAAGGCAGTTGTAGGTATTGTAGTTCCACTGTACCAAACTATGATCTCCCGAAGCATCTCAAGTAGATTTTCCTCAAATCTGAGTCTGATTACGAGATTAGTCTGAAGTTTAAGCCCTTGAAATAGTACTGTAATAAAGTCAGAATATTTTTTCGTTTTTTTTATGCCAATATTTTAGTTCAGCGTTCCATAGAAATTGACATAAAGACATATATGACAATATATGAGATGCGATAAAGCTCAGATTGAGATGCTTTGGGAGATTGGGACCAAGATACAAACTTGTACATAAACTATTACCTAACTTTGGAGAACCTCTTGGTTCCCATTGTGGAACATTCTTGGCTATCGCATTTACTGCTTGTGCTGCAGCTATTCTAGTGTCCCAGTTGGAACTTTTCAGATAATTGTTTACCTAAATAAATCAAAGAGGAACATTAAACAGTATCACCAGATACATAACAATGTTAAACATGCAATGCTGCTTTGCACGTCTTGATAATGTATTCTGACATATGAATTAATACATAAATTGTTGCATGGACAATATTCATGAATCAATGTCAAGTTGTTTCACAATAGATCTTTACACAAGGCGAATATGTCGGAACATGTAATACAGTGATTTTTTCCTTTTTTGATAGGTTCCCAATTGAAAACAATGACGATTTTTCCCAATCCATACCTAAAATTTCACAAACTATGAAGATCATAAATGTTATATATTTTTGACTAACAAACTCTGTCATAGTTTTAATTGTTAAACTATGTTTGTCATTCAGATATAGCTATGTTATACTCAGTATGTAGGGATTTCACTCAAAATTAGATTCCCAATTCAGACAAAAGCGAAGTTATTTTTCCTCAATTTGACTGGTCCCTTTCCAAAAATGGAAAAAATTACTGTGTAGTATGTATTGTTGTTGAATTGTTCCTATTTTGTACATGTAATAGAGAATAAATGAAAAATACCTATTAAGCATAATACAGCAATTATTACTTTCTTTTTCGAAACACTTACCTTCATGAATAAATGAACAAGTAATTAAGAATTGCAAGCAATACAGAAGTCCCCTACCGGTTTGAAGCCATTTTCAATGTTTCTGTTGCCATAGCAACCACAAAATATTTTTAGACGTGCATAATCCCCTTATTGCCCCCTATCCACATATGAAGTTTCATAAACCTAGCTTGGAAACTGTTTGAGTTATGGCAGGATCCAGATTTGGGCATATTTTCTCTTTCTATCGCCATAGCAACCACAATTTTTGTCAGAATCAAAATATTTTAGACGTGCATAATCCCCTTATTGCCCCCTATCCACATACCAAGTTTCATAAACCTAGCTTGGAAACTGTTTGAGTTATGTCAGGATCCAGATTTTTTGACGGACGGACTGACTGACTGACGGACGAACGGAGGGCAAACCTATAGTCCCCTCCGGTCAAAAACCGGTAGGGGACTAAAAACAACTACTGCAACATTTAATTTCAATGGGACAAATTTAGTGGTTTGGGTGAAAAATGATTTCGGATTTCATGAAAAAGGTCAAACTTCAAACAAATTATCAGAAACCATTAAAAAAAATCAAGCAGATATAACAATTCTTTTGTAACATGTTGATACATGCAATTAAACTTCCTAAAAACCCTAGTCTTATACCAGACTGAACTAGAAAGCAAGTATGACAGCTAACGTAAAATTGACATACCGGGTATTTATTGGTATAATTATTCTTTGGGGATTAAATGTCATGGTTGAGGTCATCCACAAAATTTAATCCCCACGAATATTAATGATTTTACAATATTTAGCATACATTCTTTAAAACACAAGTTTACCTTAGAGAGCAGGTTATTGAGTTCATATGGATGTAATTTTTGGACATCACCAAGCTGCTCAGCTGCGGACTTCCTGATCAATGGAGTGGAACCAGTTTCCAGCAAAAGAAATAGTCTATCAAGCCTGAAAACATGAAAAATCAAGTAAGACAAGAGATGATCTTGACCTTTGACCTCACAATCAATAGGGGCATCTACTGAAGGTGACCAACCTCCCTATAAAGTTTGAAGATCCTATGCATAACCATTTTTGAGAAACCGATTGGAAAACATTACCGGTAGGTCTATTCATTCAAACAAACAGGTCGCTCTCCTGCAATAGAAGTACATGCAGGCCCCTACGGTGATCTGAGTAATCATTGACTATTCCTGACTAAGATTCAGGAAAATAAAGCCTTGATTTATTCCACATACAAGGTTTTCATATGGTCTTAACTGAACCATATTGAAACAGTTAACCTAGATATCAAATAAACAAACATTCAGACCATCTTTCACGAAGATCCAGTGAAAGACAAAGCATGTATACATGAAGCATACACAAGTCTTTTCTATGACAGGGTTACAACAAATATTCTGACACAAAATTCCCTGACTTTTCCCAGATTTTCCCCAGACCATACATCAGTTTTCCCTGACTTTAAGAGCGATCATGCACCAAAGTATCTTTTTGTTTGCTTAAAATATGACAATATAAATAGGGACAAGAGGGCCATTGGCCCTAAAGCGCTCACCTGATGACTAGCAGTTAAGGCAGAATCAGTATTTGTTATGATATGACCTTAATATTTGATGTAGATTTTACAAATACACACTTTATGGCCAGGTTTTATAAAGATGAGGTAAAAAACTTTACCTATAGAGTATAAACAAGGTTTTCTTTGATGTGATCTGGTGACCTAGTTTTTGACCCCAGATGACCCAGTTACAAACTTGATCTAGATTTCATACAGACAAAAATTGTGACCAAGTTTCATAAAGATTTAGTGAAAACTGTGACCTAGAGAGTTTTTAACAAGGTTTATTATATAATCCCTGGAACCGTTGCCATGAACCACGTGACTTTTTTGGAAAAGGGTCTAAATCGATATCGTCTACGATATTATGATGTTTCTGCAAGTCATTCGGTGGAATAGTGCGCACCGAGGCATGACGGTACAATATCCTCTTTTGTACGCGTGCTATGATATTTTTGGCGGGAATTCGATTCCACGTCGTAAATCGCTTCTTAGTCGATCGTCCTATCAGAAAAACATCACATGGCTAGTATGCCATTTGAAGAAAGGGTCAAGGTAACGGGTCGTTGGTGTAGTGGTTTGAGCTAAAAGGGGATGAAAAAATATTGACAAATGTTTTTCCTTTTGGTTTCAGTCCCTATACTAAAAACGACATTATATTGGTGTTTTTAAGTTGATATAATACAATAAATAACAAATGATGAACTGGTAATGTTTGTGGTTGAATTTTACCCCCCTATTCTAAAACCAAAGATAACAAGATTATCATTAGCCGGTATATCTCCCGTCAACACGAACCACTACCTTAACTATCCACATGTCTGGACCTTTCGTCAAATGACATAAGAACCCTAATTTATTTGTCTGAAAGGACTTACGACTAAAAAGCAATCTACAACGTGTAATGGGTTTCCCGCCAACATTCAATATCACGTGCACAAAAATCGATAGTGTATATCGTCATGCCTCGGTGCTAAATATTACACAGACTGGGTTGAAAAAACACCCTACTAACAATTAGACTACTTTTCAAAAAATGGAGTGAATTAATACAACGGTTCCAGAGATATTCAATTTTCTAGTCGGTGTAGTTAGAACATTGGTTAAGTGTATGTGACCTGGTGACCTAGTTTTTAACACCAGGTGACCCAGTTGCGAACATGGCCTTAATTTTATAGAGATACACATTGTGACTAAGTTTCATAAAGATTAGGCAAAAAGCGTGACCATTGGAGTGTTAACAATATTTTTCTTTGATGTGACCTTGAGACCTAGTTTTTGACCCAAGATGACCCAGTTATGTACTTGACAGAGATTTCATAGAGACACACATTGTTTCATAAAGATTAGGTAAAAAATGTGACATCTAGAGTGTTAACATGGGTTTTCTTCAATGTGACCTGGAGACCTAGTTTTTACCCCAGATGATCCAGTTGCGAACTTGACCTAGAGTTCATAGAAATACACATTGTTACCAAGTTTTATTAAGATTATGTAAACAAGAGGGCCCTTTGGGCCCTAGGTCGCTCACCTGTCGAACTTGACCTAGATTTTGTTGAGATGATCATAGTGACCAAGTTTTGTACAGATTAGGTCCAAATTGTGACCTCTAGTGACTACACAAGGTTTTTATATGATTTGACCTAATGACCTAGTTTTTGACCCCGGATGACCCAATATCGAACTTGATCTAGATTTTGTTGAGATGATCATAGTGACCAAGTTTCATAAAGATTAAGTCAAAATTTTGACCTCTAGTGTCTACACAAGGTTTTTCTTTGATTTGACCTTGTGACCTAGTTTTTGACCGCAGATGACCCAATATCGAACTTGGTCTAGATTTTGTTGAGATGATCATTGTGACCAAGTTTCATTAAGATTAGGCTAAAATTGTGACCTCTAGTGTCTACACAAGCCAATTGTTGAGGGACGGACGACGGACAAAGAGTGATCACAAAAGCTCACTCTGTCACTTTGTAACAGGTGAGCTAAAAATGTGACCTCTAGAGTGTTAACAAGGTTTTTCTTTGATTTGACCTAGTGACCTAGTTTTTGACCCCAGATGACTCAGTTACGAAGTTGACCTAGATTTCATTGATGTAGATTTCATAGAGACAAACATTGTGACCAAGTTTCATAAAGATTAAGTGAAAACTCTGACCTCTCGAGTGTTAACAGTCCAATTGTTGACGACAGACAATGGACCCCAGACATAGGGTGATCACAATAGCTCACCTTGAGCACTTCGTGCTCCGGTGAGCTAAAAAAAAAAGGAAGCTATACTAGCTTTATATGGAACAAAAAAGTTTAAGTTAGTAGAGCAAGCATATGGAGCAAACATTATTTTCACTTTTTGTTCTTTTCTACAGAGAAATTGGAATTTTTTGACAGCTAAAATAAAGATTTCCCTGACTTTTGCTCAATTTTCAGGCTTCCCTGAGCTTGAAAAATTATGTTTTTCCCTGACTGTATGATTTGACATAATGACCTAGTTTTTTACCCACGATGACCCAAATTCGAATTTGTCAGGATTTGGTTGATACTGATAGGATCATTGTGACCAAGTTTAATAAATATGAGACTAAAATTGTGACCTCTAGTGACTACACATTGTTTTTCTATGATTTGACCTAGTGACCTAGTTGTTTACCCCAATTGACCCAATATCGAACTTGACTTAGATTTTGATGAGATTATCATAGTGACCAAGTTTCATAAAGATTTGTCCAAAATTGTGACCTCTAGTGTCAACAAGCAAATTGTTGACAGATGGACGAAGAGTGATCACAAAAGCTCACTCTGTCACTCTTGGACAGGTGAGCTAAAAACTTGGTGTATAGATTGTAAATTGTTAGTTGTTGCCAAGGCGACCTTCAAACCCTCTAGGGTAAGCTCAGCTACGACATGTTGAGGGAGATGATTCCCAAGGATGATGGAAGAGGGGAGGGAACTATACCGACAGGTAGATTTACTGTAACTTGTAGATATCTAGTTTAGTTGGTGGTTATGAAATGGGAAGATCTGGAGGGGCCCAGGGGTGGATCTGGATGGATGTTAACATTATAACAAGGTCATGTTTGATCTTGTACAGCATGGAAACTTTGGCCCGGTTTTGTCTATGCTGTAATGCACTAGTCAATTGAAACCACACTACCCCCCCCCCAAGAATTTTTTTGGCTATTTTTGGGGCCGAATATAGGCCCCTTCCCCTAGCAAAATAACCTTCATTTTTCCCAAAAAGTATGCATATTTTCCCCCCTTTGTGCTCGCTGGTTTCAATGCAACTACAGTATAGCTGTTTTAAAGTAAAAACAATGGTTTTGAAACATGCAAAAGTCGTTGTTACCCTATGACTAGAGTATTATCAGTAGAAAATAGCAATTTATGAACAATTTTAACCAAAACAATCTTTTTTAATAATTCCCAAATTGCGCTAAATTTCCAAATTTCAAAGGCACAGGCTGTTTAATTTAGTTCAAGAAAAATCACTGCCCCCACCTCCGGGAAGGGTGGGGACAGCGGGCACTGTGTTTTTACCTAAAGTTCCAATGTTCCTACACTGCCTCATGAGTGCAAGGCTTGTTGTTTGTGCCAAAATAGCGGGGAAATAGTCATGACTTTACCCGTGATTTTACAGATTTTTTGCAGGAGTGTAGCCGGGTGTTTTCAAAGTGGGGATCGATACAATCAGATTTGCATTCTTAGGTCTGACTCTCAAACTATTTTTCCAAGGAGAGGTGCTGACTGGACTGGACTCTTAGCACCGATATACTGTTTCAATTTTTAGTACAAGTAGAGTCAGTGTACTCGGTTTCGCACTGTTCACGGTTTCGCACACTTATTTTTAATCGCGATTATTCTTTATTTACAATGTAAATATGCATATGCTCTGTCATCTTATTTAAACGTGACTTGTTTTCTCGGAAGTTGACCGCATATGGATGTATCTCTCGCGAGATCTCGCTGTCACAACAGCAGACGTAAAAGTAAACAATCCTATGTAGGTCAGTAGGGCAGTTGTAAAACTTCTTTGTTTTCCTCACTTTCACTACAATTTTGCAAAAATTTGGAACAGACTCGAAGAAAAATATATACAAAACCAGAAAAGTAATTAAACTCTCCCATATCGAGTGTATTTTACATGATAATGACTATTTTAAATTGTTCTCCTAACTAAAAGTAGAACAACTTGATTCTTTCTTAGTAAAAAAAAACTTGTTCCAAAAGTTAATCGAGTAGATGGGTTGAATGGACCTTGTTCCAAAAGTTAATCGAATATATTTTGCTCTAGTTCAGAATATCCCAAAGTCATGTGTTCTTGCAAAAATTTTTTTTTTTGCATTCAGGTTAGCAATGCCAAAAAAGTCAGTTGAAACTGTTATGCCTCATGCTGTGTGTTTCAAATAGAATTTTTGCAGGTGCCAATACATTATAAATCGGCAAATTTGTGATGAATGGTGAGTTTGTTGATCAATTAACATTTTTTATTAATAAAATAAAATTTATTTGTAAATTTTCTTTTCAAAATTATGTGTGCGAAACCGGGTACAAAATTGTGCAGAACATGTTCCATATTGTTAATAACAAATCAAGCGCGCCAAGAGCATGATGTCCTTGACATTCACCAGCGTAAATACAAAATTTTAAACATTCAGTTATCTTCTTTCTTTTGTTCTAAGTGCTTTGAAAAATTTAACATTGCAAATAATTTACGAGATTAAATGTGAAATAAGTGTGCGAAATCGGGTACACTGACTCTACCATCATTCAATTGTCAAAATTCCTAGGGCACCTACCCCCCCCCCCCCCCCCATTGGGCATTATTGGACCTACACTTGACATGTGTAATTGTCCATCTTTATCCTCCACGTAAGATAAGATGAATTAATTTTAAGGCTTCAAAATCACAGACAAAGCAAACGTATCTCTTGCTTACCGTGTGGTCATCTGTCAAGAGATATGTATTACAGTCTTTTGTCAACGAATGGGGTCCAGACGGAAAATTATAACAACAAACAAGGCCAATAAGTGATTATTATCCTTCTCATTGAAGAAACATGGCCAAAATTTCGGAATAAACGCCAACAATAACGAGCAACAACACCATCAGTTTCTACACTGATGACAACTCGGTTTTGTCGAAATTTCCTCCATTTTCCTTCGGTGACCCGCACAGGACGAGTTTTGTTTTTATACTGACAGCCATTTTGAACATCGTGCCTAAAAAGGCGATAGAATAGCTCTGTGATTGGTTGAACTTGACCCTAACGCTCTACCGACATCCAATGGAAAAAATCCACTCTTGAATGGTTTTTATTCGGAATATCTCTACTTTGTTCCTTACAAAACAGCAAAGGCACGAGGACACTAAATTGGAAAAAACACAAATCAAAGCACTAAAAGTATTAATAAATCTGTAATTATAGTGCTTAGGTATTCCCACGCATGTTAATTAAATGTATATGACACTCTATATTAACGTATGTAAAATGTGTAAACATGCTGCCGCTCACACATATCGATCTGCCGATTAACAATGTTACCGCGGTAAGCGTAAAACGCACTAGTCTTATGTTTATTTTGCTTTTATTTATCCTCGCTTCCGGATAATCCATATGGGCGAGGCCCCCAGAAGAGGCTAGTCACTTTAGTGTTTGGGGGATAGTGCATGATACAGAAGATGCTCCAGTTCCAGAAGCATCCCTGGTTCTTTTACGTGCCGATGTAAAGCATCATACACGGGACCTGGCTTAACGTCTCGCCCGAAAGACTGTTAGTAAGTTTAATTATGTTAGGTGGGAAACACTGAAAAGCATTTCACTTTTTGACCGTCTGGAGTAGGGATCAAACCCACACCCTTCAGATCAGCAGTCAGTAGCCCTTACCACTAGACCACTAGTCCACCTATACGCACAAGTCAAATTCTACCCTGCTTTATATAAGACCTCATAATTTTCGTATCTATTATCCGATTTTAAATATTTAAAGCTTGTCATGAAGCAGAGATATATGTCTGTCTTTTAATACAATATTCATCACGATACCCTAATTATTAAATCCACGGCGACGAGTAAGAATCCGTTCCGCGTAAAAGTAAGTTTAAAATATCCCGTTTTTACCAAATAAAAATTCAATCAACGGTTTAAAAACATCAACTATTTATTTAATTTTCGATCGATTTTGTTCATTAAAGCTTGTTTTAAAAGCTAATACCTTAAGGTTTTATAAAATGTAAAACTTATTTCTAAAGCATTTGCGAGTTGTCGATCGCATTAGAGAGAAATTGTGCTAACTCCATTGCAAGAATAATAAGACAAACTTTTACATGCAGCTTTGTTGATCAGAAAATATTTTTATGACCCTCATCACAGCTTTATAGTAAGAGATAATACTTCACAGCTTTGTAGTAAGATATAATAACTATCAGTCAGGGATGGACTCAACTGAAACAACCGAGCGCAAAAAACATAGATACAACACTGGCCACAATTACACGACACAATGCCTAACACACAACTGAACGGGTCCTTGCATCGGGCATGCTAATTGAGTTTGGAACCCATACATGTATTAACTGAAGCATGTTGTCTCGACAGCTAATTAAACAGGTATACCTATAGCAGGATTGAAATATTTGTGTGCCAACAAAATTCAGACGCATAATATGAGATTCAATGGAAACATCTAAAAATACTCTGAGAAACCATAAAGCTAGTGTTACAGTCTAAAATTTGTTTAAACGGTTGATGTTCAAAGCCAAGTATATAAAAGACATTAATTTGGGCTTTAAATCAAAACAAGCTTCCAACATCTCAAAGAACAACATACACCATCCAAGATGTCGTCGACTTCTCACAACGTCATACTGAATGTCCTGATCGACAGTTCCGAAGGATATTCCTACCTTTGTTGAAATCCCTACTTTGGTTGTTGGATTTGACCTGCAGATCAAATAAACAATGTGTGATCATCGTTTTGGAAGTCGTCATCACTTAAGTGGTTTTGTTTCAGTATTTTGCGTAGTTACACTGAAAAGAACAAGAGAACGCAAAACACCATTCTTGTGACGAAACGTTCGTATTGTCTTCACAGAAATGGAATATCCATGCTCAACCAGCACCTCCTGGGTTGTTCAATGGGAGCGGTTAGCCTTCAAAAAAACAAATACCATAACCTCAACAAAAGTGATATTTTAACGGTTCTAATCATATTGCCAACAAACCAACCAGTGATTGTATACATCCCTAAACTCTGACAAAGAACGGCCTTCGACAATGGCACTCAATGGTATCCAGAAAGCAGCAGTAGATGGTACTGTATATTGGTCATTCGGCATTAAAACGCTACATTTTATTGCATCCATATTCCAAGTACAGTCCAAAGATACATGTAGTAGGATACTTTATAAAAAACATGGTACATGTAATAGCATCCTCATACATCAATGGTCACCATTGCTATTGGTAAGTTAATTAAGTTCCCAGATGATTCTGGTAAGAAAACTCTGCATGGTGGTCGATGATTAGGGACAGAGTCGGACGCATATAGGATTACACCATTTAAGAAAAGGGTGTGGCTAGAGGTCCGGTTACCGGACCTCTAGACCTGGAGGTCCGGTAACCGAACCTCAAAATAAATAAAAATATACATTGTAGCAGATTTGTATAGCGCCTTTTTCATGCGAACACACTTTCAAAGGCACCTTACATTATAGTATTGCAGCAACGTGGGCGCAGGTGCAGTGCAGATATAGCATGATCTGGCCAGAGGGACAGACAGATAGAAAACCCCTGAAGGGAGAGAGAGACATTAGATACAGGCATGTCCGGCGCTGCAGGAGTGCGCCTAGCTCTTATTTCGAATAGACAGTCTAGTTATTTAATGTACCCGGTGTATAGCACCGATACATAGATTCCTGGCACCTTTACCCTGATAATTTGTATTGCACATAATTAACATTGCAGAAATGTTAATTCCGATGCCGGGGATTGAACCCATGACCTTTGGATGTACAGTCCAGTGCGTTACCACTGAGCTAAATCCGATTTTATGCTTGTAGGACTGTCTAGAGGTCCTAACCAAGAAAAACGTGAAATAAAACAATATAAAAAACCAACCGGATTCTTTCAATGCAGATCTCTATGAGTACTTTGAAGGCACCTTTGACAAATTGTCAACTGATAGCCCAAATATGCTATTGGATAGCTTCATAAATAAAGTAAACGAACTAACTAAAAAATACATACTACCAAAATGACCAAACCCAGGCGTGATCTTCCTTGGTTTACAAAAAAGATAACTAAAATTATTCACAAGAGAGATAAATTATACATGTACACTAAATGAAAAAAAGGCTAAAGGTAATAAGGACCATCATAGTAAACTGAGACAGTTAAATATCCATAAGTCGACCATTTTGGGAAAACATTATTAACAATTATCAACAAACAATTTGAATCTGCATTCTCTAAACAAAAACCGATGACTCTAAAACAACTATGTGAACTTAATCTCCACAAAAATACTAAAGTTTAGCAATAAAAAGAAATGGATGACATAAATATAACTGTTGGGTGCGTGGAAAAAACTACTCAAGTATCTTAATCCAAACAAAGCCTCAGGGCCAGATCAACTGTCACCAAGGCTATTAAAAGAACTTTTTTTGGAAATAGCTCCTTTCCTCACAAAAATATCCCAGGCCTCCTTACAAACTAGTATAGGTCCAGAGGACTTGAAACTGCTATTATTGCACCTGTCCACAAAAAAACGGTCCGAAATAAAGCCAGTAATTACCGACTAATCTCCTTAACTTGTATAGCATCCAAGCCAGTGGAACATACCTTAGTTTCCAATATCACGAGTCATCTTAATAGTCACAACCTCCTCACACCTTTCCAATGTGGTTTCCGTTCCAAACATAGCTGCGAGACTCAACTCCTATCTATCACACAAGAAATATTTGATAAACTACAAGCTGGTGAACAAACAGATCTTATCGTAATGGACTTTTCAAAAGCTTTTGACAAGGTCGATCATCAACTTCTTCTGTACAAGGTAATGAAATTAGGCATAAATGAATTAACCCTATCCTGGATACAACCATTGCTTAGCCAGCGTACGCAATCTGTTGTAGTTGATGGTGTCAGGGGTCCCACAAGGTCCAGTATTGGGTCTCTGTCTCTTCCTTTGTTTTATTAATGATATGCCAGACTCAGTAAAAAGCAGAATACGGTTATTCGCTGATGACACAATTGTTTATCGTACTCTTGATTCATCATCCGACTCTAACAAACTAAAAGAAGATCTGTATAAATTAGAAGAATGGGGAAAAGTGGTATATGGAATGTAATCCTGATAAATGTGAAATAATAAGAATCTCCAAAGAAAAGAAAAACATCATCTTTCCCTATAAACTTCATAATCAAGAACTAAAAACTACAAGTAACGCAAAATACCTTGGCATAAACATTAGCGACGATGACTTTAGTCGGGAAATAAACAAATCGAAACAACAGCTTCTACGGCAAATAACACTCCAAGATTTACAAAAAGAAATGTCCAATGTAATAACGAAAAAATCAGAGAAACTGCCTATAAAACCTATGTAAGACCCCAATTAGAGTATTGCAATATCATCTGGTACCCTTGGCAAAAAAACACTTTCAAATGAACTAGAAAGCAGCAGCACGTTATGGCATAAACGACTACTCACACTATAGCGGTGTTACATCGATGCTCCATACACTTAAATGGCAAACACTTGAACAACGCAGAACACATGCCTGTATCTTTATGCTTTACAATTTTTCACACAACCTCGTTAATGTAGACCATAATCACCTAATACCCACAAGAAAACCCTAAATTACAACATTCCACCTTCAAATTCTGATTAATATAAGAACCCCCCCCCCCCCCTCAGAAACATGAGTTACTGGAACACTCTGTCGTATGACATCCAGGTCTGAGGCCAGTGTGGATCTTCAACACTTCACATCTGGCCTGGACGCATACAAGTACTAATACTATCATACTGTTTTTATCCTATTTTTAACAAGTTGTACACAGAAACGTCAAAGAAAAAGCATATAACACCTATGTCCGTCCTCAACTCGAGTATTGCTCAAGCATCTGGCACCCCTGGCAGAAGACCCTCAAATACCAAATCGAAAAAGTTCAACAATCAGCAGCAAGATACGTCCTAAACAATTATGATTATACAAGCAGTGTTACCCAAATGATTAACACCCTTCAATGGCAAACACTAGAACAACGGCGCATACACAACTCCCTTCTGTACCTGTACAAACTCAGAAATAATTTAGTATGCGTCGATCATAACCACCTCACTCATACCAGAAACCTTAACTACCTGATTCCACAGTCCCGGACCCAATATCATATGAATTCATTATTTCCCCGAACTATTAGACTCTGGAACGGCCTTCCCTACATTGTGCAGTCCAGGCCCAGTATCAACATATTTGCTGAGCGGCTGGCCACAGTATCTCAAAACTAACGAATCAGCCTGTTTTTAACTTAGCACTGTACTGTATATATTCTTTTACTCTTTGCACCTAATGAGATTTTCTCATTTTTTAACTCTTAACTCACTGCTCCTGACTGCGCCTCCCATTTATAAGCTGTATAGATTGACAGGGAGTTAAATGTAGATGTAGAAACTTTAACTCTGGATCAATGTAAATCACATATTATTTATCATATTACTACTTATTTTTAACAACTGTCGCCCGCCTCCCAGTCATGATCAGCAAATTGATCGTTGGGATAGATGTAGGTCCGGTAATTGATTTTATATGTATAAACCACATATATTGTATCGTGTTGAGACTTTCAACGTGTTCATTAATAGTTAATTGATTAGAAGTGTGCCGCACTTAATTAAGTTAGCATGCTGCCTGAAATTGCTGTATTTATTTTTGTTTGTTCAATTATGGTGTTTGCTAAATCATGAACTACTTTAACCTTATACCTAATCATTTATATATTTCGTAGTTTCCTAACATATTTCCTGCACTGATATAAACCCAGATAAACTTTCTTTATCTATAAATTTAAAAAATCCGTCCAAATTTTAGACCAGACCATTCAAGGGAAGCAACTCTTACAGCAAAAGAAAATTCTAGTTACGACGACATATTTCTGACGCAATTAGCAGATTTCGCTTTTATTAGGACATTAATTGGCGCAAAGGTGAGTTTTAACATATATTTAATTACAATTGGTTTTATATGTGTTGTTATACTGTGTATTTGTATATTTTAACCCACTGTTTTTGGTAGGGATGATCGTTCGTCATATTTCGTCCTTCGGTCGAATTCGGTTTCACTGCACAGACTTCAAGTTCAATTGCTGAATTGTTTCTGTTGACAACTCTACCTTGGGATAGAAAACATACTCAGTACTATCCATACTTCATAATGCTTCTTAAATACGTAGCACAATGTATCATGATTAGTATCACATTTGTGTGTAACATTTGCTTCAAAGCGGACCCTGACCAAAACGTACCCTAATTTTTGGTAAAAAATAATTGAAATACAAAACACAATCTACAAATATAATTATGAAGTAAAACTAATGCAGTACTATAAAATGTACTGGTATTTTCTTACATTAGATTAAATCATAATGTTGACTCTAATGCAGCCTCTGGCTTTATTAATGAATAAATTTATGTTACGTAACTTTTATAACTCATGTGTCCTTCATAATGTTATGTAAGGTAGAAGACTAAAAGTGTAGTGTTGGTTCACATGTCCAGACACCGGCACAGTGAATATTAAAGTAAACAATCCATTTTAAGATTATATATCTATTATAATCACAATTTAATGTAAGAAATAATGAATACAATTTAATGTAAGAAATAATGAATATTTACCTGTGTTTTAGTGTAGAATAAAGCACAGTCACAAATTCGGATGGCGGTAATTAAATTACGTGTGCATAGCATCGAAACAAGTGACTGTGCTTCAAATTATTATAGACAAAACACAGGTTCATTATTTCGATTCTAATATAGCCAGTATGCCGCATTTGACAATAGATCAATACATTATTCGCTGTACTATTTTCTTCCTTGGAAGGCTTATTTGCAATTTGAAGTTATTCATCTGTAGCTGTGTTTTATTGGCAGTTCCTGCACACCCTGATTTTTACAGATTTATATTGTAGATTTCTAATAAACCCTGAAAATATACAAATGACCTAACATTGTAACACTAGTAAAAACATTACATTTACATAATAAATATAATACCTCAAATTCATGGTTGGAAACCTTCGGACAACTGTACATAGTCCATATATACATACACATAATCAGTCTAGATACCTAGCAAGTGACTATAACATGACGGTTCTACACATAAGAGGGAAATCTCATGACCAACAGGAATGAAAACCATTCTGACACAGAGCTACAGATAAGGTTTTAGTCCATTGGGTATTTTACCCCCGAGTTTCAATTTTGATTGGGTTTTGACAAATTTTAATTGGGTATTTAATAAAACTCAAAGGGTAAATAAGCTTTTATGTACTATTTTTCACTATAACATCCTTTTCTATTTGGGTATTTCAAAATGTCTTTGCTTTTTCTTACTCCCTCCTCTCAAAATCTATTGGGTTTTTAAGAAAATTAATTGGGTAATTACCCAAATACGCAGCTCTGCTGACACCATGACTAAACCTGCTAGATCTAATAGGTACCGGTAATACCCTACATGTCTCCCTTGGACCATTTCTAACTACTTTGTTACAGTATGTACCAAAATGATAAACGATATATAATAAAAATTCTTGTAGTATTGAATTCTAAGAATTTTAGATGATGTATATTATAACAAACTTGATATTTAGACAGCCTTCCATTTATCATGTAAACTTATAAAATTGTTTCAAGTAAATACTTTTAACATTAACTTTTTGCCATTGTCAAAGATTGAAAGAAGGGAGTTGTCCAAAAGTATGCCTCGCCCTTGTCATCAAATTGTCATAGTTACCGATCATTACAAATTTTTAAACATCACCCTTGTCGTTTTTCAGGTGAACAATTGTTTTGCTTATATATACTGGAATTATCTTATTTGAATATTTCACCAAAAATTATCTTGCTTCTAAGTTCTATATAAAAGTAACTATTATTATTAATTCCTTTAAATTATTAAATGGACAGTAATCTGAATGATTCTGACTGATCTGGTTATGCCAGTGATAATAAACAACTTATCAATTTATTATTACATGCTAACATAGTACATACTATAGTATTATATATTTAGTATACATGTCACTATCCGTCTATTTTATTTCAGATGTTTGCAGTCCGGCTCTCCCAGTGTGTTCCTCTTACGACCTTTGTGTCAAATGTAGGCAGGAAGCCCCAATCTGTAAAACCAGTGATACAAGCATATAATACCACGAGGGCACAGATGTATGCTACACGATCTTCAAGATTTGTAAAGCGCCAACAAGCCCAGGAGACCAAGTCTAAGACGCTTAAAGAAAGAGTAATGGCCCCTGCTGGGGAAGGAGGTATTGTGGATATTGATCAATTAATTTATAAGGGTTATTAACTTATTAAGCAAAACTTTAATTTATTCATTTTAAAATGAAGTAACACACTGTTATAATTATACAATTACAATAATTGACCATGAGGTATGAAATATGCCCAGTTCACAGGACGACAGACCTGCTGCTTATAGAAACAATACTTTCAATATGCTAAGCTGATAGCTTTGAGGGTGAAAGGTTTCGTGTTTGATTCCAGGCTGCAACATACCAAGTTTGTTAAAAATGGTACTGGCATAAATTATGTCAGATTATCTCCCTTGCTTGACGATCAGCATAGTTAGTTCCGGTGAACTGCTGGTTCACATGGGGTCAGGATAATATGACTGAAACATTGTTGACCGGCAGGACTTTACTTTGACTTAAAACAATACTTTAAAAACGGTTTTCTGTTTAATCGGTTTAAATGTGAACAAAGTTGATTTCTATTTATTTCAGCATTTAATGCTGGTCGTGGTTTGGTGGCAGCAGCATCGGGTGTTGGCATTGCTGCTCTGTGTTTCTATGGACTTGGCTTGTCTAATGAAACTGGTGCAATGGATAAAGCTGTGTTAGTATTAGTTTATTCAGAGGTGTCAATTTTCCGGATTTATCTGGAATTCCGGATTTGTCTATCCTTGAAGAGCTATGCTTTCTGACCAAAATAAAAGTTATTTGATGAACATATCTCAAGAAATGACAAAGTTATGGTCAATTATATCTGCTCTGAAGGATTTTCTTCGATAAAAAATTTGAAAAACTGAGTTATATATGGTTGACGGTCAAAAATGGTCAGCCGCATATGATTTTCAGGATTTTCAATTTGGCTCTGTTAACACCCCTGGTTTATTGTATTCACGTTATAAAAATAATTAAACTAGTCTTAATATTTTAATAACTATATAACAGTTCATATTTGGTCCTACTTAGTTAAGACATATTTTATTTTGAATAGTTTGACACTTTGTGTATTTTAGTTTCAAAGAATACACTATAGAAACATTGAAATTTAATTGAAAGCATAAAGCTTTGATATAGACATCATCTCTAATTAAAAAACAACCGTTTCCTTGAGTTGAGTCTGGAGAAGTCATTGTGAGGTTTAACTGTCTCAGAAAAATCATTTTGATGTTACAGAAGTTCCAAATGTTCCTTTGACTCTTGATACTAAATTTCAAGCATTAGTATTTTGGTAGATTCCATGTCAAATTACAAAGTGATAAAACATTCTAGTTGAATGAATTCAGAAGGCAGTTTAAGTGGTTTCCAACTAGTATAAAGGCATCAGAGACCTGGACAATTCAGTTCTGGCAAGCTCCTTTAAGTAGTACAGGGTAGTTAAAACTTTTTGCAGCCCATTATATAGATGACATTTTGTGTGAAACTTTATTTTCTTAATTAAATTACTTATAAATGTTCAATCAACGAAACTGTGTAATACAGTAGTGAGTTATGTGAAGATATTTATTTCAGTTTATGGCCAGACTATGTAAGAGCACGCGTTAGAGACACATACATGTATTTCGGTGGTGGTATTGGTGTAACTGCTGCTTCAGCTTTGGCAGTCAGTAAAAATGCTAGACTCATGAATTTGATGACAAAAAATTCACTTTTGGTAAGTGTTTCATGTACAGTAGAACTTCAGAACCTCAAACAGTTTTTCCTCACTAGAAACCTTGGACAGATTTGCCACTTTTCGCAAACTAAAGCAGTTTGAAACTTTGAACAAGTTCAATGTATTAAATAATAAAGTTCAATGTATAAAATAATGAGAAATTAATAGTTGAATGGGATGTGGCAAGCAATCTGCATTTGACACACCAAAGTACCATTGACTACTTTGTTACAATCACTGGCTACATTAAAATTTATGAAGAGCCCTGCTAGTATACAGTAAATGCATTTACCAGGTAGATGACTCAAGCTATTTACCTGGTCTAAAGGCAATTTCGAGACATCAAAGCTCTTCTGTATTTGATATTTTTGAAGCATTTGTTGAGAATAAAAGGTCTTTATGTTTTAACATTGTGTATTGTTCTTTAAGGACATGGGGTATGATCTATAGTGGGTGGGTGTATGCTTTTCAAAAATGCATTTTATTCTTCAAATTGATATTTGATGGGTACAGTAAGCATAGCATTATGATGCACTACATATACCTTTGAAGTTAAACAAAAAATAAATATTAATAAAGTGAATTTATTGAAGTGTGACAGCATTTTCATTGTAAATCTTACTCGTTCGCAAACACAAAAACTGCCCAACAGTACTTGCTAAAATGTATATCAGTTTTACAATATACCTCTATGGAACAAACTCTTACTTAGTTTAAGACTGAAAAATGTATACTTTGAAAGATATTCAAGAAACACTGACATATTTCTACTTTCGGTTTGCAAGGTCATTGATGATCATTGATTTTTTGCATGATACAAGTTCATGAATTTGTTTCATAATTATTTCTTTGTAAGAGTTTGTTCCTTATACTATTGGCTATGTCCCCGACAGCAAACTTTGACTCTTAATGCCATGTTGACTTTGTTTGTAAACGAGTAAGATTTGCAATAAAAATGCTGTCATGCTTCAATAAATTCACTTTATCAATATTTATTTTGGGTTGAACTTCAAGAGTACATATAGTGCATCATAATACTATGCTAACTGTACCCAACACATTTCATATAAAATGCTTTTTATAAAAACATGCTCAATCTCACTAAAAATTATCCTCTGATACCTTAATGTTCTTTAGTGTGATGATTAATGCAAAAACAACTTTTTATCATGTGACCCTTTAAAGAAAGTGGATGTGCATTCAGTATTTATAAGGATTCACTGCAATAAAGTAAATTGTACTGCTAAAGACCGGTGATTGTATGGCTCAGATGACAACAATAACAGATTTAACTGTATAGTGTTATGTGTTTGTATATTCAGGCTATTGGTGGAACCATTGCTATGATCATTGGAACAAATGTAGTGTGTCACTCAATTCCATACAAGAAAGGATTCGGAGCTAAACAGCTTGCATGGTTAACACACGCTGGTGTGCTTGGTGCTGTAGTGGCTCCACTTACCTTCCTTGGTGGACCTATACTGATCAGAGCTGCTTGGCTTACAGCTGGTGTTGTTGGAGGTAGAGTACATGAGTATTTATTATTAGATTTAAGTCTTCTATAGTTGTGTAACTTGTGTAAAAGACTTTTGTTTTGGAGTACCATGGACAAAGTTTGTCTTTTCCGATAAAATGTCATAATTTTATAGACATAGCAGGAAGACATGGAATTTTCAAAAACTTTAAACTTTACAGAAAATTTTGCATCTGATCTTTCTAGTTGCCTTTTTATTTGAAATGAGGTGGAGTGATCTCTGCTGTGGTATAATGTCAATTATGTACATTCTTTAAGGTGGAGAGATCTCTGCTCTAGTGTAATGTCAATTAAGCTTGCATATATTAAATTTTATTGATGAATATTTATCTTCCTTTATTACAGGTTTGTCGGCTATTGCTATGTGCGCACCAAGTGAGAAATTCCTGTACATGGGAGGTCCCCTGGCTTGTGGTTTTGGAGTAGTGTTTGCTTCAAGTATTGGTAAATATTGTATTATGGTCTTTGTGATATTGCTAAGTCACTGAAGGTGGTTAAGGTATCTTAGAAATATAGAATTGACGTGAAACATGTATTTTCTGTTTGTTGTTTTGTTGAAGTTTAGGACATGTTAAGTAGTTCTAACATTATGATAATTTGAATGCAGGTCCCTGATTTTGGCATATATGCACAGGGTCCCATCTCTGTATCACAATATTTGATGCCTGTCGAATGGAAGTAACACGAAGACTAATTCATTTGACTTAACAGGCATCTAATTCTTCAACTCCATAGAAACTTGACAAGTGTACAAAAATAGTCTGTACTCTTTCTAAAACAATTTTTCAGGATTTCAAGTTTTCAAGTACAGGATTATTTACCTGATTTCCGTTTTTTTAGTGTATCCAAAAGTCTGTTTACTCTATGTCATATTTTGAGAAATCCAGAATTTCTAACTTTCACCCATGTTTTGTGTTTATTACAGCTGGTGCATTCTTACCTCCAACATCAGCGCTAGGTGCTGGCTTGTACTCTATCAGTATCTACGGTGGTCTGGTATTGTTTGGCTTGTTCTTGTTGTATGATACACAGAAGATTATGAAGAGGGCAGAAACTCATCCACCTCCACCGTATGCTACCACACCCTACGATCCCATAAATGCGTAAGTTTCATCTTGTTGAGTTTGCTTGTGTTGGCAGGGGTCCTACAATTTTGGAGTAATCCAGAAATCCGGATTTGCTACATTTGGAAGAATCTTTCTGTGCAACATAAAAGTTATTTGATGAAAAAATTCAAAGAATTGACAAAGTTATGGTCATTTGAAGTTCCATAATCTGAATTTTAATAATAGAACAATGTTTGAAACAAGATTAAGGTGTAGGAATGTGTGCTAATGGCACCCAAAACAGACTTGCGACTTGTTGTCAGGATTGGGCATTATGCCTCAGTAGAACCCCTGTGTAGGAAATATACTCAACATCACAGTAAAGTCACTTCTTCTTAATACTACGATATAAACCTTAATACAGTGTATCACTCAACCATGCATTTTTCTACAGTGCATAAATTATCATATTGCACAAATCACCCAAAGCATCTCAATCTGAGCAAAAGCTCATCTCGAATATTGTAAATTAAATGTATCTTCCAGTTAATTTCTAATGGAGGCTGGACTCAAATATTGGCATCACAAAATGGAAACATTATTCTGAGTTTATTAAATATTATAATAACTATTATACTATACTATAATAACTATCATAATAACAGTAAAATTTCAGGAGCTTTGAACTTCAGGTTGATCTTAAACTCGGACACTGGTTTGAATAAAATTTCAATTCTACTTGATGCTTCAGGTGATCAGGGTCTGGTGTCATTGACGCTATGTTTTTTTCTGTACTGTAATGGAACCAGCTTCTAAAACAAAAGTTAACTGCAGTGAAATATCAAAATGTTATTGTTTTGAAACAGTGTATTACTGGTTTATTGTTCACTGATAAAACTATAGTTCACTGATAAGCCTATAATAAGTGAATTATTTTTTCCCCTTTTCAGATCACTTGGAATTTATGCAGACACTTTAAACATCTTTATCAGAATTGCTATGATGCTTGGCATGGGTGGTGGAAAACGAAAGTGAATGATGTAAAATCAGAACAAGACTATTTGTATTATAAACCAATATTGTATATATTCTAATACTACAGTTAATGTGTGAAACTTGAAACATGTGTGCACCCAATTTTCATATTATATGAACTAGGATTTATTAGACTCAGTGTGAACTACACTATCTAGTGCTAATTTACTGTTGGAACATATATAATAGGACTTTCACATGTGATAGAATATCTGATGGAACAACAGAAACAAACTATGGTTTAAAATGTTTATTTGAATATTTTCTATATTGATATGTGTTGTTGAATGTTATTAAAATACAAACTGAAATTGTCATTCGTCATGATTTTTGAACATTCTTCAAGTATATAGTACAAATAAATTGCAAGATAATGAAAGTATGGTGATTTTAAAATGTCTACATACACAATTCCATGGGTGGGTGCCCCCTGGTTGGGTCAGACCCAACCAGAAATTTTGGTAAAACTTAATCATAATTTTTATGCTCCCCGAAGGGTGAGCATATAGTCGTCGCTTTGTCCGTCCGTCTGTCCGTCCGTCCATCACACTTTTGTCCGAGCAATAACTTGAACAGTATTAGAGATATCAATATGAAACTTCAAAGGTGAATAGACCTCATTAAGAGGAAGTGCAGTGCACAAGAACCATAACTCTTGATTGCATATCTTTTTAGTTATTCCCCTTTGTATTTTTTTATACTTAATTCTTGTCCGGGCCATAACTTGAACAGTATTAGAGATATCAATTTGAAACTTCATAGGTGAATAGACCTTATTGAGGGGAAGTGCAGTGCACAAAAACCATACTCTTGGTTGTATATTTTTGGAGTAATGGCCCTTTGTAATTTTTCATACTTAATTCTTGTCAGGGCCATAACTTAAACAGTATAAGAGATATCAATTTGAAACTTCATAGCTGAATAGATCTCATTGAGAGGATGTGCAGTGCCCAAGAACCATAACTCTTTATTCCTATTTTAGAGTTGCTTCCCTTTGTATTTTTTCATACTTAATTCTTGTCCAGGCCATAACTCAAACAGTTTTGGATATATAAATTTGAAAATTCATAGATAAATAAATCTTATTATTACAGTGCAGTGGCAAAGAATAATAACATATTATTTTAGCATTTTTTTTTGTGACAAACGCCCCGCGGGAGCATAACCGTCTGTGACGGCTCTTGTTTTTACATATTTTTACACTAGACAACGCTTAAAGAAAAAAGCTGTTGAACCTTCTGAGTAAAAGAGCTGGTCAGACCCCTGTCTGAGAATAAAATTGCTGGATAGACCTCCCCTCCTGTGAGAAAAATTTCTGGACCAGCACATGAAACCTATCGGAGATTTGCAAAACTTTATCTTGTCAATGTGTTGAGTATGTGAAACATACATGGCCATGTAACATTTCAAATTATCTGAATAAATGTGACCTTGGTCTATGGTATTGGTGCTTACGACAGTATATAAAATGAATGTTGACATCATTTCCATCATTCTTATTTAACCAACATATTCTTTTTCATCCGATACATACTAATCTGGGAACTTGACTAACCACTGGTGTATGAGGATGCATAATTTCCATTTGATGTCGGATGTCATCTTACATGATAAGCAAACTAGCAGACCATGATTCAGATTACAGTCAAACAAAGCAGTCTATCTATACAGAGATTCATTACGGGTAGCATATACATTTTATATGTTCGCACACATGTTGATGAGTCGTTTCCAGGGTTACATCACTGATGTACAGTTGCAGGTCACTAGTGGACATGTACTCTGTCCTGGATTGAATTGAATCATCACTATAGCATATGTAACAATGCTGCCGACAAACTGAAATATAAAACATAAATAGACTACATTGTACCGAACCTCAGAACCTTGGACTAAATGAAAAAAGTCTTGTTAAATTTATATATCAATTTCTGTAAAAATTCCTCATTAATGATACATTTACCTGTGGATATACCCATATTATATCCAAATCGGGATTCATAGCTGGCAATCAAACACATACATTTGGTCAGTTGCCTGATAGCTTACAAGTGAATCATTACAAACGCACCATGTTTTCGCTCAATTATTACATATGCACCATATTATTATGCCCCCCATCTTTGATGAGGTGGTATATTGCTTTGCACATGTCGGTCGGTCAGTCGGTCTTCTTAAGAACGCTTTGACCTAGGATCTTCAAACTTTGCATGGAGGTTGGTCAGCAACAGTAGATGACCCCTATTGTTTTTGAGGTCAACGTCACTGCGACCTTCACCATTTCTGACTTGAGCTGCAATGGGGGCATACGTGTTTTACAAACAAATATTTGGGCACTCCAAATTTGACTCCAAATGATATAGTTTCATCAGGAATTATATTTAATACATATTCATGAAATTTGCAGGGTTAAAAAACAAGAGCTGTCCATAAGACAGTGTACTCGACTATTCACAGCCATTAGTTACATAAAGCTAAGCTCTACTTAAAATAAAAAAATTAAGTCATTGCACTTGACCAGTAGTGTGGACTAAAGATGGATAACAAGTGCTGAAAGGTTCAATGTTATAGCATGGATAATACTTACGATAGGGCTAAATATAGTAGCCTGCACCAAAAACCATAACCAAAAAGTCTAAGTTAAAAAGGATAACTCCAATTATAACAAAATGGAGTTACAATTACACTTGACCAGTAGTGTTGACTGATGATGGATAACAAGTGTTGCAAGTTCCAATGTTATAGCATGGACACTATGTAAGATATGGTCAAATATAGTAGCCTGCACCAAAAAAAGACGGTAACCAAGAGCGTGTTGCCGACGAATGGGTGAGTACAACAGCTCTCCATTCTTCCAATAGTCGAGCTATTTAAAATGATATACATACTGTTATAATTGTTGGTTTGTCTAGCACAAACAATCCATACGCTGTCAGACCGATTGGTTGACTTGACAAGCGGTTCAGGAACACGCTCAACTGTAATAAAGTAAAACAAATGCATGTACATAAATGAGACAGAAATAAAGAATATAATTATATTATATAAATATATGTACTGGTATTTCCAAAAAAATGGTAATTTTTTTACCTTAAATAAACATTGAACAATTCAATAAAGTCGCTATGAACAATTTCGTTAAAAAAATGCGTGAGACCTATGCTTTTGAAACAAAAAAAACAAACATAATTTTTAACATCGTATTTTAAAACAAATGAAAATAATTTCATTTACATTTAACAAGTTGTATTTTAAACATGACTTTTGAAACAGATAGACATAATTTCATATAACATTGTTTGTTCAGCTTGTGTTTGAATCAAATGATCATGATATTCTAGAGTATGTACATCGTATATCAACTAGTATTTTGATTTTTTAAAAACAAATTTACATGATCCATAGTAAAATCTATAATGGTAAAAATTACCTGTGCAATGTTGTTTTGTTCAAAATTGGTGAGGTCCACTCGGTGTATTACATTTGTTGGTTTATGTGCCTGTAAATAGGAAGTACCTATCGTTATTCAATAGTTAGTAATAATTACATACTAGTTAGTAGGTGATCAAGCAGCTAGTCAAGGAATACATTAAATTTAGCTGCTCGAGTCAGGCGACTGTTTGAGTATAATATGACGTTGGCTACATATACATTTCGCTGGCTTAGAATGAGAAGGTCGTAAGTGCTTTTAAGACTCATGCATCACAAGGCCCTTCTTAGGAGCATATTTTCATGAAAATCGGAACAGGTCATGTTGACTAAACTGATGTTAAAAAAGCTCATTTGCCATAAGTAAGGGGCAGTTTTTCAGACAGTTTATTCTTGTTTTATCAAAATATCGATTTTGTACTTACGACCTTCTCAATCTAAGCTAGCGATTTTATGGCATAACTTTTTAAAATCAGTTGATAAATTTAGATGGGATTTTGCATGGAGGTAGTTCTAACAACGTTGCGTATGATTGTAATTAACATAGGCACATGGTTACAAATTATCTGAGTCAAAAGTATCTGAGTTACTCTATATAGAGGTACATGTATATGGTAGTTACTTTATGAAGATATCAAAAGTCAATTCTTGTTTTTGATACCATGACAATCTGACAAATGCACCTTTCTAAGACACGTACATTTTATAACAAATAATTAATTTGTTTTTACTCTTTATTAATGACACAGTGGCACAGTTAACTGTATCATTGATAAAATTGTCTTTTATAAAATTTATCTTATCTAGAAAGGTGCATTTGTACTAAAGTAGTCAGATGTTCCGATCGTATCAAAAACAAGAATTGGCTTTCGATATCTTCACTTAAATAATTTCATTCATAGACAAAATCGTTAGAACTACCTCCATGCAAAATCCCATCGAAATTGATCAACTAGTTAAAAAGTTTTACCATGAAATGTATACCACATTGTCCAGTCACTCACTGAGATGCATATAATAGAAACGCCCATGCTATTCTAAACAAGAAAAATGAAAGTGACTTAATGGCCTACGGGTTTATTTTCTTATTTATGGACGGATTTTTCGATTATTGATACCAAATTAAGAACGAAGCTCTCTAGTTTCTGATTGTGTAATTATTAATGTAATGTCTATTAAAAACAAACTGCACCCAGTGACTGTGTGGACAATTTTCCGTGTTATAAACCTGTCTAAGATATTATAAATAATTGCCTTTTACTCTTTATTTATGCATGTGGAAGAATTCTCCTCAAGCGGTTAATCGATAGCGCTCATTTTTTCTATATAGAAATAAGAAGGGACAATATAATTTTTTCTTAATAACGAAAAAACTAGACAAGCAAACTCTTAGGTGCAAAAAGATCTGTAATTTTTAATGTCTTACACATTAGGTGATACTAATTTCATGCATTTTAATAAATATCTAGATCGCCTATTTTGAAAATATTTTACACCACTTTGCTAGTGAGTTGTTCCTTCTTTGTCTATATACAATATGAGCGTATGACCAAACATGGGTATCTTTAACCTGGATTTTAAATAACTTAACTCAAAGTCAACGCTTAGGTGCAAATGGATCATTACAGATATTAAAATTACCCTTTAAATGATATATATTTCGTTATTTTAAGATAAAATTAAGATCGCCTAGTGTAAAGTTCTTTTTGACTAAAATTTGCAATTTTGTC
The DNA here is from genome assembly GCA_947247005.1 of Spisula solida. Lineage (NCBI taxonomy): Eukaryota > Metazoa > Mollusca > Bivalvia > Venerida > Mactridae > Spisula > Spisula solida. The sequence goes on along the minus strand of OX365944.1, from coordinate 47,360,186 downwards.
ATTCTTAACAGTTGTTGTTGTTGTAGTAGCTTGACAGACAATCTCTCTATCGCGTGTATACATCGGTTATCGCCTGTTTCATACTGTTACTGTTTTATAATAACAACAACAACAAGTAATAAACTGTAAATAATTGGTTGGGGTGTATCAATATGAGCAGTTGTATTTTTCACTTTGATTTTATATACAAAATTAAACAATTTTCTTAGCAAAAGGAAATTACATAGTACACGTAGTAAACGAATGAAAATACTTGCATCAAACCCAACTGATACTATAATTAATCATTTTTTTTATTTAATCAGTAGAAAAATGATGAACGTCTAATGCGTGAATACAGAACCATCAAAAGTGGCCCAAAAAATGCAGCATTCGTCAAAAATGTAAAACTAAACAATAAGAATCATATCAATTAGGAAACAGTTAGTAAATATCCCAAATTTACTCTTTTATTGAAAGTCATCATAATTATTTTAACTATTAAATTGTGTATGACAATAACCTACTAGCTAGTAATTTCTAAAAGAACAAAACCTAATTTTAATATTTGTTTAAACGTGGCAACATTACACTTAAGAACTTCAAAAAATCTAACAATTGATAATTTTCAGATATTAATATATAATGTATACGTGTATATTTAATTTCGGTTAAACACATAATCTATATAACTTTAGGTAACTAACAGTTTCAGCGACCAATGTAGGTTTATTACCCCCCATAAAACTGACACGCGCTAAACAAACACCGGATTAAACAATCCATTGTATCGAATATGTAACGCGTGGCTAAAGATGGTTGTTTTATTATCATAAATCATCTAAAATTACTAGTATTTCATCTTGCTAGAGTTAGATACTTTTTAGATTTATGCTATTTGCGCATTACATGTATATATATATGAGCCAGTCTCCAGGAAAACCTGCTATAATGACATTATGTAATTATTATTATGTAACAAGGTTTATAAAAAGCTCTTAAGTAAGAAAAAATACATATCCATTGATTCTACTTTAAGTCATTTCCTCATATAGTACCATATCTTAGCCATCAAGGAAACGCTGCTTCTGGTACTAGTAACCAACCGGCAACCACGACCAACCAACCCCAACCTCAGACATAGGATCCTCCAGAGAAGCAACTTAAATTTCTGTTATGGAATGTACAGGGTCTGAAAACCAAATTGGACGATTCTGATTTTGTACATCGTATAAATGACTATGATATATTGCTTTTTTCTGAAACCTGGCATTCTAAAGTTACAAATGTCAATTTAGACCATTTTGAGCGTTTTTCATGTCCGAGACCAATTTTTAATAAGAAGGCAAAGCGATGCAGTGGTGGTCTAGTGATTTACTACAAAAAGAAATATACTGGTAAAATAGAGCTCATTGATTCGAATGTTAACGGTTATTTATGTGTTAAACTTAGTAAGTCGTATTTTGGAACCACCAATGATCTATTTATTGTGCACTGCTATATCCCTCCGGAAGACTCCACAGTATATAAGAATAGACTTTCTCCCTTATTTGAGTTCGATTTCTTCGAAAATATTGGTAATGACATTCGTCGTTATAGTCTTATTGGTGACGTCATAGTGACCGGCGATCTTAATGCTAGAATAGGTCAAAGGTCAGATATTGTTGAAAATATTAATCTTCACAGATATGTTGATTTGCCTGATGATGATATTGATGTTATAGCCAATAATTTACCATTACGTCACTCATTAGATACCCATACCAACAGTTTTGGGAATAAACTAATATCACTTTGTAAAGAATGTAATATTTGTATTGTAAATGGGCGCATTGAACCGGGAATTTTACTTGTTATAATCTGACTAGAAATTCTGGCGGAGCCAGTTTGGTTGATTACGTGGTTTCTAGTTATAATTTGTTTTCTTTATTCCACTCTATGAATGTATATGATATAACTGAATTCTCGGATCATTGTCCCATTGAATTTGTTCTTAACGTTAGCAATATGCATGTTGATGATAATAATGTGTTTTATGATAAATTGGTCTGGGATGACACCAAATCCCAAGAACTTACTGATACATTGGAACAAAAAAGATATTTGTTTGAAGATTTGCAGTCTAAAATTATTAACAATGAAATTAGTATTGATAATTGCATGGAAAACTTATCACACATCATACATGATATATCTTTTAATCTACATGGTAGAACATTTGCTTCACAGCCAAAATCCAATAAAAATAGCAGTAAAAAATCTGCATGGTTTAACACTAGCTGCACACGGGCAAAGGCTACGTTTTGTGATGCAAAAAGACAGTTTAATGCTACACCCAACGATACGAATAAATTGATATTTTTAGATGCAAGGAAACAATTTTGTGCTGTTAAGCGGAAAGCTAGACGGTCATACTTTGACAAGGAAAAGTCAATTTTGTCCAATCTATGTAAAAACAATTCAAGGAAATTTTGGAAGTACATTAAGAAATTTAATAAGAAAAAGACTGGCAGTGTGGATGTACCATTACAAACTTTTGTTGACCATTTTAAAAATATGTCAGATATGCCTAATGAAAGTAATTTCAATGCTGATGATACAAATGTTGATAATGAAGATATTTCTGTTGATAGTCTAGATTGTGCATTTACGGTGGATGAAATATGTAGTACCATTAGCTCAATGTCTAGACACAAAAGTTGCGATATAAGTGGTAATGTTGCTGACTTTTTCATTGATGCGAAGAATTTTATTTCCCCATACTTAGTTTCTATCTTTAATCATATTTTTGATAATGGGATCTACCCAGAAGCTTGGACTAAAGGTGTCATTGTCCCTATTCATAAAAAGGGAGATAAAACAAATCCCTCTAACTACAGGGGCATAACTCTAGTTAATATTATTTCTAAGATATTTTCATTATCACTCAGGAATAGAATAAATAAATGGTGTGAAAATAAGAACATACTCAACGATGCACAGTTTGGATTTCGTGATAATCGTAGCACAGTTGGTTGTGTATTTATTCTTCACACTGTTATACAAAGATTGTTATCTCAGAACAAAAAATTATATTGTGTTTTTATTGATTATGAAAAGGCATTTGATACTGTTTTACATGACGCATTGTGGATTAAACTTGTTAACTCTGGTTTAAGTAGTAAGATGTTAACTATGCTGAAGTCTTTATATGCTAATGTCAAATCATGTGTTAAGGACATGGCCAGTATGAGGTACTCCGAAATGTTTGATATTACACTTGGTCTCAAACAAGGTGAACCACTTTCACCTCTTTTATTTATTTTATTCATAAATGATATTAGTGAGTGTCTAGATGTTGAAAATTTAGCACCGAATGATATAAGTAAACTGTCTCTGTACCTGTTGCTCTTTGCTGATGACATAGCTCTGTTTACAACAGATCCCGATAGTTTGCAAGCCCAACTGGATGCAGTACATACTTATTCTTCTAAGTGGGGTCTTAAGATAAATGTTAGTAAAACCAAAATATGTATATTTGAAAGACGTAAAACAATTAATCGTTTTGTGTGGAACATAAATGGTATACCAGTTGCTATTGTTGATAACTTTTGTTATTTAGGAATTAAATTTAGTCATAATGGACGAAAATGCTGTAAAAGCCTTGAACGATCAAGCTTTGAAAGCTTACAACCATCTTCTTTCTATTTTTAGCAGAGTTAAGTGTGATATGAAAACTAAACTTGTATTGTTTGATTCTATGATTGTTCCTATTCTTTTGTATGGTAGCGAGGTTTGGGGTATATATGATATGAAAGAGGTAGATAAACTACACATAAGATTTTGTAAACATGTTTTAGGCGTTCGTACTCAAACCTCAAGTGCGGGAGTCCTTGGAGAGTTAGGACGGTTTCCACTATCTGTTATGTGCAAGTTAAGAGCACTTAAATATTGGTGCAAGATTAAGAATTCCCATGCCTCGCTAATACAAAGAACACATTACGAACAAGTTAATGATGCTCGTTTTCACATTTTGAATGTTAAAGATAGTTGGTCTAAGGCTATTAAACATATGATTGATTCACTTGGCTTTAACTATGTATGGAACTTGGATACTATCAATCAAATGTGTTATTATTCTATGCGACAACGTATATACGATCAGCATGTTCAGCATTGGGCTGATACTATTAATTCACAATCTAAGTTGGATTTTTACAAACAATTTAAATGTCAATATAAGTCTGAAAAATATCTAGATATCAAGATGAACGACAAGTACAAGCTAGCTTTAACAAAGTGTCGTCTATGCTCACACTCTCTCGAAATTGAAGTTGGTAGATACACCAATATTGCCCGCTCTGACCGTAAATGTAAACTATGCAATACTAATATGATAGAAACTGAATATCATTTCATGCTATGCTGTCCATTTTATTCTGACTTACGTATTATGTATAATATTCCCAGATCATGGAATACTTTGAACAAATTTGTATTTTTAATGTCATCGAATACTACTACTACCATTAAAAATATAGCTAAATTTACCTATAATGCTATGTTAAGACGCTCTGTAGCCATTGATGCAGTTGCTTCGTAATTTGCTATTTATCTCTGTTGGATACTATGCCATGTGTTTGTATATTACTTATATGTACTTGTATATATTTGTTGTAAATTGGCCAAAGGCATATTATTTGCCGATTTTGCTAATAAAACTTGAAACTTGAAACTTGCTTTAAAATTTCTCATGAATTATATCGAAATCACATACTTCGTTGCTATGGTGACCAATGCCGGAAAAGTACTCCGATTGAGAAAAACGAGGAGTTAGTTGTTTAAAACAGTTGTAGCATTACTTTGAATGTAAACACATTTGATTTTAATATATATTTTAAAAAGTAAAAACATAATTCTAAAACATGACCCTATTTTGAATAATTTATGTCAAGAATTGACCCAAATGGTGTAATTATGAAATATGTGTTACGGTAACGTCGAATAACGTTTCAACGACGTTTGCGACGTCACACAAAAAAGCGCCAAATAGGGACTCTACAAAAACAGCTGTAACTTCCTTAAAACTCAAGATATTAACAAAATTTATTTTGCACTTTGCTTCATTAACATTACCCTTTAAGACAATTGAAAATCGCAAAATCAATATTTTTGTCAAAATAGCAGGTTTTCCTGGAGACTGGCTCATATAAATGAACGGGTTGATATGATATTTAAAGTGTGCATAAGTGGAATAAATGTATTTCCAAATTTCGATTTCTTAGCTCAGTCTCTTTGTGTTATTTGCGTGAATAGTGATGCAATGTAATTCATGGGATGCTAAATATGAGTGTTATTACGTTAAATGTCTCTTATAATTCAATAAAATATTTTGTATAATAATGGAAGGACAGATGATCATATTTATACGTATCATAAAGTTTATTAGCATAGAGCTACATGTTTATAGTCAAACACAAATTATGCACATGCATATAAACATAACAAGAGGGAAATGGAAATAAATTAATAGAGAAATAATTAATATCGACAGAATACTTTTACACTACACTATAAACACAATTATTCATCTCTATTATTTGTTATAAGCATTGTATTATGCTTTATGCAAAATTAACTTTCGTATTCGTGTTCGTTTTTATAACGCCTGTCTGCACTTAAACCTGTCAACATCAAACACCAATATACGTAATCGATAATCCACAAGGGAAGTAAAGCGTGACAAAAGACACACTGTAGCATTAGCGTCCCTTGATTATTGATTTTCAATCGATACCCGCTTGAGGAGAATTCTTCAGTATGATACAGTTACCTGCGGTCATAGGCAGATGGTTTCAAATTATCTGAGTCCAAATTATCCAAGTGAACCATATATAGAGAGCTCTCTATATAGTGTAACTCAGATAATTTTGACTCAGACAATTTGAAACCTTATCCTCAAAAATCTTTAAAAGTAAAAATCCGTTTTTAATGAAGACAACAGATCACTAAATTACCTTTACCAACTCTGTATAAATTTTAGAATATTTTATTGAATCTTAAAATAAATTCCCATTAAGTCGTAGAATATATGCAATTATTTTTTATATTTTCACCAATAAAAGTACCGAGAGAAGTTTGTGAAAAACACTGTTGGGTAAAGATGGAAAATGTTCATGCACGTTTGTTTGAAATAAAAGGATTGAGATAGGAGAGGACTTACCATGTAGTTGACTGCCCCTCCCGTTATAAACACTAAGGTGAGTTGTATAGTACCCAGAGTGATTGACCACCATGTTGCAACCAGGGAAAACGCGTGATCCGTCGAGATGAACAAAACATAATACAACGTCAGCACAATCAACGGAATCGTCGTGCCGACGGCTGCCATAATGAACACAGATAAAATATCGTCTGCTTCTGACGTCATAGCGCAAATTTTATCGTGTCGTTGTCTCAGAGTTTCCACTTTTTTGAAAAATGTTTCTTTGGTTTCCAAGCAACGCCTGACATTTTGGTACAAATCTTCAAACAGACGACAAAGAATGATGCCCGCGAGGATGAACTGAGTCGTGAGCAAAAACCACGACGTCACAAAATAGAAGTACGCCACTATGATAAGTGCATTAACAAAATTAAGACATTGTTCGGGAATGTACAACCAGAAACCAGACGGGAGTCGTGGTACACTAAGACTAAATCCTAGAAAAGCGAACGCCGCTGCAAGCCAGATGCAGTAGCAGACGACCGCAACGATTCCTATCGCTCTGATACCCTTCGTTCCAAGTTCGTAACTCGCTTTATACTCATTCCAATGTGTATAAAACTGATCCCATCTCCGGCTACGGAAATAATTGTTCAACACAAATATCAACACTTGCAAAAACCATGCAGACGTAATAATGTTGTTTAACAATATTCCATCAAATGCCGTCACATGCAAATATTCTCCCGTCGAAAACAAGAAGTTAAACAAAAGTAAAACCGGCACAAATATACGATAAGCAACACCCAGTCGGCAAACGACTTCCCTACGTCTGGAACCATAACTCTGAAAAAAGTGATGAAGTCCCGTTATTTTAAGGCTGAGTAAGAATGGTTTTAGACCAACTTGAAAACTTTCATCAGTCTGCTCCTCGGGCCCCGCCTGTTGTCTGACTTTGATAATCGTAGCAGGTTCTTCCACAACCGTCGATATCATATCCTTGGTTTGTAAAACGTCCACACGCGGTTTAGAAATACATTTTAAACAACCCCTTCTTGTCCATCTGAGAAACTGTGTTCCCCAATTTGGCATATTATCCAAACAGAATATGCTAGGTCAACGTCTGCTAAGTCTTGGAGCTTAACTTGTTCTGAGTTACCCGAGGTGATGGTGCTTGTGAATACATGTACATTTGTTTACATATTGGAAATTCATCGGGCCCATTTCTCAATCGGACCATCTAAATATTTACCTTAAACATGAGTATAATTACTTTGGAAAACATACTTTGCTATGATTCTCGTCAGCAATCGAGTAGCTGGGATGTATTCGATGGACACCACTTGACCGATTAGGCATAATCAAACAGTGGATTGACCATGTGGCATGATTTATTTATCGAAAATATCATATATTACACATCTGTTTGCAGTTACCATAAAGAACGGTCTTACGGTCTTTATATTTACATCCGGTCAAACTAACCATCATGCTTCGTACATCTCTATGTACTTAAGAGAAAATGGGTTTTAATTTGTGAACTGTGCAGCCACATTAATGTTGTAATTTATAGGGTTATACAGCCACAGTTGTTGTAATTTATAGGGTTGTACAGCCACAGTTATTGTAATTTATAGGGTTGTACAGCCACAGTTGTTGTAATTTATAGGGTTGTACAGCCACAGTTGTTGTAATTTATAGGGTTGTACAGCCACAGTTGTTGTAATTTATGGGGTGGTACAGCCACAGTTGTTGTAATTTATAGGGTTGTACAGCCACAGTTGTTGTAATTTATGGGGCGTATTGGATCGATCATATCACTGGCTTAGAATTAGAAGGTCGTAAGTACTTACGACCTTATAAGACTCATGCATATTTAAAATCTGCATCTCGTGCCTATATGAGCCTATTTTCATGAAAATCGGAAGTGGTTATCTTGACCAAACTGAAGTTTAAAAAGCTTGTTTTCCATAAGTAAAGAGTAGTTTTCAGATAGTTTTTTCTTGTTTTCTCAAAGTATTGATTTTGTACTTACGACTTTCTAATTCTAAGCCAGCGATATGAACTTGGAAGCAGTTGTGAACAAGCTTTTGGGAGGAAAGCCTATGGGCTTCAACGAAAATGTTTTATAAGCAATTGAAATAGTATAGGTACAAAATAGACAGTGGGCTCAACTTCTTTTGTATTAGAATCATAGAATCCTTAAAACATTCGATAACAATGCTGCTGCCTAAAAGTCAATGACACGTAAACTCGTCACACATACACTCGAGGACTTAAAAACGCCTCACATGACAAAGTCAAATATCGCTTAAATTTTTATTTTATTTAAAAAAACATTTTACATGTTCGTTAGTTAATATTTCCAATATATAATTAAATTAAGTTAGTAATATAATGTTGTCTTGTTATTTTCTTGAAATCCTGCAAGCGCACCCACCCTCGGCAAGCGTGTGTGATTTTCAATACAGGCATTGCGTGGCATTACTCTTAAGGTGCTCCTATTTCGCTGGCTGAGAAGGTCGTAAGTACAAAATCAATATTTTTAGAAAACAAGAAAAGACTGTTACTTATGGAAAAACAAGCCTTTTAAACTTCAGTTTGGTCAACATGAACACTTCCAATTCTCATGAAAATAGGTTCCATAAGAAACGCATTGAGATGAAGATTTCAATTACTAATACTAAGTATGCATGAGTCTTATAACGTCGTAAGTAGTACCTTCTAATTTGTTAGGCGGCGTAGGCACACTGATTTTTCGAATAAATGTGTAAATCATTTTCTACCTTTGTATCACGGCTTCTGCAAGTTTTCATATTAAAGAGCGCCGATGGTTTGCTTTTGAAAGGAGACCAGATAAGTCGCTCGTCGATATTTCATCCAGATCGGTCAATTACTAGGAAAGGTACAAGCAAAAATTTTACCTGAATCGAGGCGGTTTGTTGTCAAAGTTGGCTCCGAACATAAGCATCTGGTCACGTGGGTTCCCCACATTCAGCTTTCTCTTACTAAAGTGGTGACATATTGTTTTAAGCTCCATTATTTGAACAATAAGGTGAGCTATTGCAGTCACCCGAGCATCGGCGTAATGATGAACACGGTTCTTTATACGTGCATTGATTGACATATGGCTTTGATACTTTGCATACTTGTTCACCATCATGATCCCCAACCCATACACAGGCGTAGGTAACTCTATCAAGATTTTGTTGAAATTACGCCACCTTTTCAACTTAGAAATGCAATGTTAAGGTACAAGTTTTAGAACTTATATCTTCAAAGTGCATACATATGAGCCAGTCTCCAGGAAAACCTGCTATTTTGACAAAAATATTGAATTTAAGATTTTTCCAGTGTATTACAAGATAATGTTAAATAAGCAAATTGCAAAAGAAATTATGTTAATATCTTGATTGTTAAGGAAGTTACAGCTGTTTTTGTTGAGTCCCTATTCGGAGCTTTTTGTGTGACGTCGCAAACGTCATTCAAACGTTATTCGACGTAACTGAAATTACTATTTCGTTATTACACCATTTGATCAATTATTGACATAAACTGTCAAAAATAGTACCAAATTTTATAATTATGTTTCACTTTTCAAAATATATATCAAAATCGAAATTGTTTGCATTCAGAGAAAGGCTACTTCTGTTTTAAACAAATAAATCCTCGTTTTTCTCAATCGGAGTACTTTTTCTGAAATTGGTCACCATAGCAACGAAGTATGTGTTTTCGACATAATTCATAGGAAAAATTAAAGCTAAGGTATAGTACTATGTGGGCCAATTACTAGTACTTAAAATAGAATCAATACATGTATTTTTCCTTATTTTTGAGCTTTATCAAAATCTTGTTACATATAGTAATTACATAATGTCATTATAGCAGGTTTTCCTGGAGACTGGCTCATATATATTGCTTTGCTACTTTGCATACATGTTCACCATCATGACCCCAACCAATACACAGGCGTAGGTAACTCTATCAAGCATTTTCTTTTGAAGTTATGCCCCTCTTTTAACTTAACAAGAGCTGTCCACGAACAGCGTGCTCCACTATTCGCAGCCCCTTGCTGGGATAGTACAATCATTATATATTCAAAACAAAATGCTTCATAACAGCAGCATTACCCTCTGCTGTGTAGAGGTTGGGGCTTCTAAGTCAAGAAAGGGGGATAATTTGGACAAATTATGCAGGACCATTACCTACTCGTGTGTAGGTCCTCTTGGTCATGAAGGTAGACAAATAAGCATTTCTTAGTCCAAAAGGGAGCATAATTTCAACAAAATGCTAAATATTATCTTATTCTGTGTAGGGGTTGGGGTCATGATGGTGAACAAGTATGCAAAGTATCAAAGCATCATATCAATGCACTTTGAACATATTAGAGGTTACAAAACCTGTACCTAAACTTTAACATTTGCATTTCGAAGTCCAAAAGGGGGCATAATTTCAACAAAATGCTCGATAGGGTTACCCACTCATGTGTAGGGGTTTGGGTCATGATGGAGAACAAGTATCCATAGCAATATGTGAATGAAATATTAGAGGTGAAAAAACCTGTACCTAAACTTTAACATTTGGACTAAGTTGAAAAAGGGGGCAAAATTTCACCAAAATGCTTAATATAGTTACCTACCCCTGTGTATGGGTTGGGGTCATGATGGTGAACAAGTATGCAAAGTATCAAAGCAATATGACAATGCACTTTGAAGATTGTTAGAGGTTAAAAAACCTGTACCTAAACTTTTACATTTGCATTTCGAAGTTCACAAGGGGGCATAATTTCAACAAAATGCTTGATAGAGTTACCTACCCCTGTGTATGGGTTGGGGTCATGATGGTGAACAAGTATGCAAAGTATCAAAGCAATATGTCAATGCACTTTGAAGATTCTAAGAGGTTAAAAACCTGTACCTAAACTTTAACATTTGCATTTCGAAGTTCACAAGGGGGCATAATTTCAACAAAATGCTTGATAGAGTTACCTACCCCTGTGTATGGGTTGGGGTCATAATGGGGAACAAGTATGTAAAGCAATATGTGAATGCACTTTGAAAATATTAGAGGTGAAAAAACCTGTACCTAAACTTTAACATTTGGACTAAGTTGAAACAAGAGGGCCCAAAGGGCCATAGGTTGCTCACCTGTCCTAGTAGTTCACGCACCCCTAATGGTAGCCTCTATTGCATGAACAAGGTTTTCATATTGTCTTATGCTTTATAATTATTATCACATTTAGACCCAATGACATATTGAAGTGATTTGACCTTGTGACCTAGTTTTTGACCCCGGATGACCCAATAATGAACTTGACCTAGATTTTGTTGAGATGATCATTGTGACCAAGTTTCATAAAGATTAGGCCAAAATTGTGACCTCTAGTGACTACACAAGGTTTTTCTATGATTTGACCTTGTGACCTAGTTATTGACCCCGGATGACCCAATATCGAACTTGACCCAGATGCGGTTGAGATGATCATTGTGACCAAGTTTCATAAAGATTAGGCCAAAATTGTGACCTCTAGTGGCTACACGAGGTTTTTCTATGATCTGACATTGTGACCTAGTTTTTGACCCCGGATGACCCAATATCGAACTTGACCTAGATTTTGTTGAGATGATCATTGTGACCAAGTTTCATAAAGATTAGGCCAAACTTGTGTCCTCTAGTGGCTACACAAGGTTTTTCTATGACCAACTGTGCATATGAGTTATGGTTATGTATAAAACATATATGACAACGGTCGCTGAAGCTCGCCAACCGGAACGATATCACCTCGCCTGATAACATTGTTCTCACCGGACAGTGATATAATAATATATATCTCTATATATATTTATTTATATATTTAACCAAATAAGTTAATGCTCCATTCAAAATTTTGCAATGGGACTAGACTAGGGGATAATAGCTAAAACAGAGAGATCTTTTAGTACAAGAATATTTATTTTACCCATACAATAATTTAATCACAATAAATACATATATTTCACTTTCAGACAATAGATGACACTGATGCTTATACATGTGCACAATCACATGATTTATTTTGGTATCACAAAAATGAGACTGTCTGTAGTTTGAGTTTCGCGGATTAAATGGACAAATCAAAGCATTGTGACAGAACAAGAGTGCCACAGTGTCACACTTGAATAATGCATATTGTCACAAAGGGGCATAATCTATGAATTAGAAGACACAGTAAGCATCATGATGTGAGTAAACATCAACATGGGGGTAGTACAACAGCTCTCATTATTCTTCAAAAGGTCAACAAAATAACTAATGTACTGGTAGAAGTGGACACAATTTTATCACAAATATTATTTATACATGTATATTGAAAAAGTTAAAACTTTAACAACAATGCTTTATTTAGATATGATATTTTGCTTTATGTGATACCAAAACAAGTCTAGTGATTGTGTATAACTCTAACGCAATAAAATGTGGCACAAAAACAAAAGTCTATATTTTTGTTATGGATAAAAATTAAGGACCGAAACATTTGCCTATGAAAGCATTTAAACATTTGGGTAACCATTTTGGATGCTCTTAAATATTCAGAAGCGATAAATACAATGGACTTTGTGTTTGTTTTTGTAGTGCAATTTATCACGCTCAAGTTATACTGTGATTATGGAGTGTGGCAACATTGACAAGAAACTCTTGTATGTGCTTATCGAAAGGATGGGGTTATTGCAAATACCTCGAAACTAGATTTCCAAGTGTTTGCAATATGTCGCATATAAATGGAACCCCATCTTTGATGATACATGTAATATTGAATGTATATATATGTTTAATTAGTCATTTGTTATTACATAATTGTTTTATGTGATATTCGTCATTTAAATATTAAATGACAAATTTCATTCATACCCATGTGTTTGTCATTACTTGCATCATCAAACAGAGCTCATAAAGTGATTACCAGAGAGCTTACATAAATGTCATTTCATTAGAATTGTTGTTTAAGTAAGTCAGTACATCGTATAGTGTAATAGCGAACATACACAAATAATAACATCTGAGGACTAGTTCAATGTTGTCACACTACACAACATAAATTAATTCAGCCAAAATTCTAAGTTTTAGATATTCCCTACAGTTTTTTTTATTGTTCATTAATTACATGGCAGATATACTTGTAGTACATGTATCTATCTGAAGTTACACAAATAACATGAATAAGAGGATACTTAGTACATGTATCTATCTGAAGTTACACAAATAACATGAATAAGAGGATACTTCAACAATTTTTTTTAAAATAGTTAAATACATACATATAACTTCATGAAATAAAGTGACATAACATTTATAACCAAAAGAAGGTGCATACTTAAGTTTACCATTTTATTTTTTTTACTTCAACAAATTGTATCCAATATAATAATGATTACAGACAAACAATAACTGGACAGGGTTACATCAAAACCATCATTAAATGTCCAGGGTAACAACATAAATATCATCACAAGAATCGCAATCATGAAATACAATTACATGTACTATTTTACATAATATATACTCATTGGCAACAGAAAGGCAACATTTTATTGTTGCGTTCAGGCACGTTTTTATGTTAGAACTATCATTACATGCATCACAAACACGAAATAGAAGTACATGTATACATAACCTATACTCATTAGCAACAGAAAGGCACACATTTATTGTTGCAATCAGGTAAGTTTTAGTCATCATTTTTTGCCTGCCTGTTTACCCACAATTGACATGCTAGCAACACTGGCAAAGAGATAGTGACTGTGCATTACCTCTCAATCTTCAAAATCATACACAACTCACAAACACCGACAAAGAGATAGTGACTGTGCATTACCTCTCAATCTTCAAAATCATACACAACTCACAAACACCGACAAAGAGATAGTGACTGTGCATTAACTCTAAATCTTCAAAATCATACACAACTCACAAACACTGACAAAGAGTTAGTGACTGTGCATTACCTCTCAATCTTCAAAATCATACACAACTCACAAACACCGACAAAGAGAGAAAGTGAAGTATTGTACATTCACTGTAAATCTTCAACATCATACAAATCTTACTTCATTATATCTATGGAAGGTTGATATTGAAGGTAAACAAGTAATTGAGAAGTGCAAGCAATACAGAAGCCCCCTACCGGTTTTAAGCCATTTTCAATGTTTCTGTTGCCATAGCAACCACAATTTTTGTCAGAATCAAAATATTTCTAGACGTGCATAATCCCCTTATTGCCCCCTATCCACATACCAAGTTTCATAAACCTAGCATGGAAACTGTTTGAGTTATGTCAGGATCCAGATTTTTTGACGGACGGACTGACTGACTGACTGACTGACTGACGGACGGACGGACGGACGGACTGACGGACGGACTGACGGACGGACGGAGGGCAAACCTATAGTCCCCTCCGGTCAAAAACCGGAATGGGACTAACAAAAGATGTTTAAAGTGCATCTTAGAAGATTGCTAGTTGCTATATTGATGTTCTGTTTATGTATGACAAATGTGGGAAGTGTTTCAATCAGAAGGATAACCGTGTTCATCACGAGAGGAAGTCTGGTGTGAAGAAACAAAAGAAGACTGATATAACAGCTTGTGGAAAATGTAAAAAAATATTTTCAGACTACAGAAATAGACTTAAACACGAAAAGATATGCAAAGGTAAATACATATCAACTACGCTTGCATGTCATCAGCGTAAAGAAATATTTACTTCGGCTAAAAAGTTACAAAACATGAGAAAGATACGAAACACAATCAACCTGGAGTAGGTAATTTGCATAATCTGGTGACATTTCTGTCTGACAATGTTCACTTTGAAAATATATAATTGTATTATGTGTATTGTGATAAAAACCAACTCAGAGATAGTACATGATCAAGTGACACTTTCTGTCTGACAATGTACTCATTGAAAATATAAAATTGTATTATGTGTATTGTGAATAAACACCAGCATAATGATAGTACTGACTATTTTATATTAAGTCTAAACCTTCAAATTAATTATACCATACAGAACTCACGAACACTGGCAAAGAGATAGTGAAGTCTTGTACATTCACTCTAAATAATCAAAACCGTACAAAACTCAAACACCGGCAAAGACAGAGTGAAGTCTTGTACATTCACTATAAATAATCAAAACCATACAAAACTCACCAACACCGACAAAGAGATAGTGAAGACCTTACAGGCGGCTTAAGGAATGCAGTAATTAAGGTACATATGTATATGAATATTGGTGTGGTTGTCTATATGTATGTATTGGCTCTCACATGTTTATGTGAAAGTGAATGTATGTTCTGTCTGTGTTGCGTGAACAATATTATATATAGTCATCTTTGTGTTAGATATGAGAGAGGAGACATCACAAGACTCATTGTCGATAGGTTAGATGGGAGGAAAATTGACTTGGGGAGATTACCTGGAGTGACCAGCATATCAGTTATCAACGGAGAATTCGGATGCAGTAACGTGATGAACAACTTAGTAGTAAGAATATCTGAACAGGAACGAGAGCCAATAACGTGTGGAGGTAATTTTATTCAAAATATTATATTTAACTTATGTATAATTTGCATTAAGCAATTTTCTTTATTGGAGTAGCTTTTTAAATTTTGCGATCATTCAACTTAAAAGTCAGTAGACGCGGGATAGTTATAATGATATCACTATGTCGTTGACAATAGTTACATTACATTATGTTTAGAGTACATAATTATAGGACAAAACAAACGTGTGAAACATGAGGCTAAACACACACAACATAAATATACTAGTCTGTTCTAGACAGACGTCAGCTGTGATTCAATATACCCAATCACACTACTGATAAATTAACACACATTTTTTTCGAAAAATAATTTTTCATCCAGATGCGGAGTATTTGGAAATTTGCGGGGATGAGAAATTTAGCAACAATGCGGTAATGAATCAGGAACATTGATTAGATGTGTAGACGTAAAATCTGTTTAAGGAGAATTTAGAATTTTAAATAATATTTAACAAAATTGTATATTTTACACAGATAAGCAGGAGACAACGACAGGAAATGAAATGACGGACAGAAGAACGGTGACAAATGAAATGTTGAATGAAGGGAGAACAGATGATGACATTAAAACGACCGAAATATTTATGGGTTACTATATAGGTGTTTAATAAGATATTTGTTTGTTAAGATTAATATTATTCATTTAATTTGAGATATCGCAGTACAATCACAAATCACTGGTATAAAAAAAGCTGATTTGAAACCTGATAGATGTTAATTACAGTCATTAATAAATATTTAACATAATTTTGTAATTAATAATTTTTCATCCATATTTGGAAATTTGCGGCGGATGGGAAACTTAGCAAAAATGGGGTAATGAATCAGGAACATTGATTAGATGTGTAGACGTAAAATCTGTTTAAGGAGAATTTAGAATTTTAAATTATATTTAATAAAATTGGATATTTTCCACAGATAAGCAGGAGACAACCACAGGAAATGGAATCAGGAATGAAGAAACAAGAACAACAAATCAGGAAGACAATTAGAAAATTCAGTTCCGCGGTCGGCTCTGACCTTTTTTATTTTCAAAGGAGATGTATCATTTAAAATGCTTTTCATAGCACTTAACACAGATTTGGCGGTTTATAATTTATGAAGCTGCGCAAACAAAAACAACGTAGATGATGCTGGGCTATTAACCACACCCAGATCTACGCCAAAATCTACAAGTAATTTAAAAGAATTTCTGAAGCATACTAAAGAACGAAACAGAAAAATACGCAAACAGTTTTATTCGTCATTGAATAATGGTGACGAAACAAAGTCAATACAAGGCGATCCACCAAACTACGATGAAACCCATAATACAACCATTAGAGGAGATGACCCAGGCAGAGACGTAGAAGTTATCGATCATAGGACC
Organism: Spisula solida; assembly: GCA_947247005.1. Classification (NCBI taxonomy): domain Eukaryota; kingdom Metazoa; phylum Mollusca; class Bivalvia; order Venerida; family Mactridae; genus Spisula; species Spisula solida. Next base: position 47,343,074 of record OX365944.1, on the reverse strand, counting down.
ATAGGAGGCTCTTCCATGTTTAAAGTTTCTAAAACTGTGCAACATGAACTTTCCGAATGATGTGTTATTACAACTCCATCCTGATGTAACACAAGTGAAGATAAAGACGTTTCCTGTCACATTGAGTCATCAATGTTTTCATTGTTTCATTGAAAGTTTCTTTTAACACTTTGTTAATGGTTTTAAAAGATAGGAGATACTGGTATATAAATAGAAAGAAGGGAACAGAACATGTTGACTGCAGTAAATATCTTCCATGTTTAAAGTTTCTAAAACTGTGCAACATGAACTTTCCGGATGATATTTTATTACAACTACATCCTGATGTAACAGAAGTGAAGATAAAGACATTTGCTGTCACATTGACCATGTTTTCATTGTTTCATTGAAAGTTCCTTTTTAGAAAAAAGTTAATGGTTCTAAAAGACAAGAGATATATACATAGAAAGAGGGTACAGAACATATTGACTGCAGTAAAATATCTGCCATGTTTAAAGTATCTAAAACTGTGCAACATGAACTTTCCTGATGATGTGTTATTACACCTACATCCTGATATAACACACCTAAAGTGAAGATAAAAACGTTTTGTGTAACATTGAGTCGTCAATGGTTTCATTGTTTCATTGATAGTTTCTTTAAACAAATTGTGAAGGGCTTTAAAAAACAAGATATACGTAAATAGAAAGAAGGTATAGAACCTGTTGGAAAAACTCTTCCAAACATCAAGTTACTTAAACTACACAACATGGACGTTCCTGATGTTTGATTACACCTACATCTGGATATACCACAACAAAAGTGAAGATAAAGACATTTGTTGTCACATTGAGTTGTAAATGGTTTCGTTGAAAGTACTAATTTATATCTGGTTTAATCTGCTAACTTGGCAATTTATTTGAACTCAAATCATCATATAAAGTTATAATAATGCCTGGAAGAGGGAAAGGGACTAAAAGGAAGGCAGGGAGACGCCAGGAAGAGGAAAAAAGCGATAGTTTGGTGGACGAACCAGAGACCCTCCAACTCTTGGATCCGGAGACTGAAAGTTGTGGTGATACACAGGGTAGGCACAATACTACCAATAGTAAAAATATTATTGATTTTGAAACAATAATATCTCAATCTTTAAATTTACCCAGGTCTAATGATGTTTTTGACAAGCCAGAAATGTTAAGGTGTGGCGGGGATTTTTTGGGAACTCATGTCCCTGAGCAAATTAAAACAAAAATTAAACAAAATGCCTATGTGAATTTAGCAATTCTTTTAAAAGGGGCTGTAGAGCTGGATGAAATGTGCTCTGGTTCATTCCTTGGCTTGGATGAGCACAACAGAGTCGTGTCTAGGTCCGGACTCCAAAATAGGGCGGACAAAATTCAGTCAATTGATAAGTGGACGGATGCCTTTTTAGTATATTCAAGCATTTATCTTGAGGCCCATCCTGAACAGGTGCAGGATATGCTCCAATACACATTTGTAATAAGGGAAGCCGCTGCTAAATATGGAGGCACAATGTGGCGCACATATGATGAGCAGTTTCGCTTACGTCAGTCAGATAATTTCAAGAAGTGGTCAGTCATTAATGCTGATTTATGGTTACGCTGCTTTTCTGGCCCCATGAGTCAACAGCATTCAAATACTGGACAAACCCCACCATGCATTGATTTCAACAAGGGGTCTTGTAAATTCCCTAACTGCAAGTTCCCCCATATTTGCTCAATATGCTATATCCCAAATCATGGAAAAATGTCTTGTCGACAATTTGACACATTTCGGTCATATAGACCGCAGTCCTTTCGAGGCTCATATAAGGCAAGGGGAGCTCCATATACAAGGTCAGCATTTACCAGAGGTTTCAGAGGTCATAAATATTGATGCTCATTTTATGCAACTTGCACAGTCACCTGTAAATGTTTCCAAATTAAAGGAGGAACTTTTTGATTATGACAAGGTTGAATCACAATTTTTACTAGATGGTTTTTCAAAGGGGTTTTCTTTAAGGTACGAAGGACCACATGAAGCCAATAATGCAAAAAATTTAAAATCGGCCATAGACAATCCAGAGATTGTTCGAGAAAAAATAAAAAAAGAATTAAAGTTGTCACGCATTGCTGGGCCATTCATGGAACGGCCATTACCAACTCTGAGGGTTTCACCATTGGGTTTAGTAACAAAAAAGTCTGATAAAAATAGTTTTCGGTTAATTCACCATTTATCATACCCTGCTGGTCAATCAGTAAATGATTACATCAACCCATCTGTTTGCACTGTACACTATACCAGTTTTGATACTGCAGTTCATATGGTGCAAGACCTCGGTCATAAATGTGAATTATTTAAGATGGATGTTAAAAGTGCATTTAGGCTTTTGCCAGTGAATCAGAAAGATTTTGACCAATTGGGCTTTACATTTGATGGTTTCTATTATTTTGATAAATGTTTACCATTTCAATGTGCAATCAGTTGTAATTTGTTCAACAGGTTTGCTGATTGTTTAGCTCATGTGGTAAAAAGGAAAGCTCATTCGAAAAATTTAATGCATTACTTAGATGATTTTCTTGGTGGTGGTAAAACTCAGTCAGGTCATTGTCAGCATTTAATGCAAGTTTTTTCGCAATGCATGCAGCAACTAGGCATTCCCATTGCGGAAGAGAAAACCGAAGGCCCAGTCCACATACTAACATTTTTGGGTTTGGAATTAGATTCGGATGAAATGGTGGTCCGCATGCCCGCCGCAAAGCTAAATGAAATATTGGTGCAATTAAATACAATATTACATAAGAAACGTTGTACACTTAAAGAAATGCAGAGTTTGATTGGTGTTCTGAATTTCGCATGTAGGGCAATTATACCAGGCCGTCCTTTCTGTCGACGACTTATAAATTCTATTTGCGGTCTGACCAAACCGCACCATCATTTAAGAATTAATGCTGGTATTAAGATGGATCTCATTATGTGGAAATCATTTTTCACCCAGTTTAATGGTATTAAAGTGTTTCATGACCGTTTTTGGTCGAATAATGAAGACATTCAGTTGTACACAGATAGTGCTGGCGGTGAAGGCTTAGGATTTGGAATATTCTTTGCAAATACATGGATGTCTGAAAAGTGGCCTGATGAGTGGCATAAACTCGGCTATACTGCGGATATTACAGTGCTTGAATTATTTCCAATTGTCGTATCAATATTTACATGGGGTGAACAATTCAGAAATATGAAGATCTGCTTCCGATCGGATAACATGTCTGTTTGTCATATTATAAACAAAATGACCTCAAAGTCTCCTTTAGTAATGGTATTGTTACGGAACTTCACCTTAAAGCGTTTGCACTTCAATATAGTAGTTAAAGCTGAGCATGTACCTGGTGAAAAGAATGAAATAACGGATGCTTTGTCTCGCTTTCAGATGGACAGATTTCGATTGCTTGCTCCAAAAGCAAGTCAAGACCCATGCATAATAGAGTCCCGACTGTGGCAAATATTCAACAACGAGCTGCTAGTCTGATTAAGTCAAGTGTTTCGGATAACACTGGAATGGCGTATAAAACTGCCATTAACAATTTTAATAGTTTCAGAGCAATATATAGTTTTCCCCCACAATGGCCAATTCCCATTCAGCAGCTGGTTTTGTACATAGCATTTTGTTATGAGAAGAATTATGCCCCATCTACTATCAAGCTGTATATGGCGGGTATTTGCTTTGTTCATAAGCTTAAAGGTTTTTACAACCCATCCGAAAATTTTATAATTAAAAAAATGTTAGAAGGGTGCAAGCGCATGAGGCGCAGACATGATAACCGGGCCCCTATTTCAAAAGCTATGTTACATAAGCTCATAAGTTCTCTAAACATGGTGTGTTTTTCAGAATTTGAAACAAAGTTATTTACAGCGGCATTTTACTTGGCATATTTTGGCCTATTCAGAATAAGTGAGCTTATTGCATGTTCACCCACATCTTTTGACAGAGCTTTGAACAAAGATGACATTGTTTTTGATAAAAAAACTAAGGCTACTACAATTCGCCTTAGAACTAGCAAAACTAATCAATTGGGAAAACCAATATTTATTTGCATCTCAAAAAACAAGGAAACTACGGGGTGCATTAATTCTTTAATGGAATATGCAGCTATATCGCCTCCAGAATCTAAACAGTTTTTCTGCCATGCTAATTGTGCACCTTTAACACGTTATCAGTTTTCTGCAGTATTATCTAAAGCATGTCAATAGATAGGTGCTCAATCTAAAATTCTTACTCACAGTTTTCGAATTGGTCGGGCGACAGATCTGGCTGCCCAGGGATTCCCTGACGATGAAATTAAGCTAATGGGACGTTGGTCTTCGAATGCCTACTCCCCCTACATAAGAATGTAATTACATGTGTCAGTGTTCCTTGCATATCTCATTATAAACGGGCTTATTTTCCAGAGGTATGGATTGTTGGTGATTCCCTAATTCGTTGGGCAGGAATCCAATATTACAGGCATACAAGAAAGTGTCTTACAGATTTCAGCCTCAACTGGGATGGTCATAGTGGGCTTCGAGTAGAAGGGCTGCACTCAAAATTGCAACTAGGTTTAATTCAAGGCAAGACCCCTAAAGCCATTCTTTTGCACGTAGGTGGAAACACTATTTACAACACCAATCCGTACAAATTAATTACGCTTCTAAAGGCCGAGTTTTCATATCTGTTTATAAATTTCCCCGATTCAATAATTGTATGGATTTTTATTTTACCAAGATTATCTTGGAGTAGGCTTTCAGAAAGCCGTGATTTACAGGCTATGGCAGCAAAAAGAAACAAGATCAACAGAGCAATGTCTAGTTTCGTTTTATCTTACTCCAATGGGAGGTCTCTTTCGATTAAGTCTATTGATTCCCAGACACCAGGGTTTTTTCGTCAAGATAATGTTCATTTGACGGATGTTGGAAATGAATTGTTTATTTTTACCTTATCTGAGGCCATTAATGACTTTCTATGTCATTCTGATAAAAAGTTTATTCAAGGATAATGGATACCCCCTATAATTTTGGGGGACAAAGTGTAGTTCACTTTGTTGTGGCGGAAAATCATAGGCGGCTGTGATGGGATGGTGCCACTCTCAATTTTATACATTTATTTCCGAAATTATACAATATTTATCATAGGTATGGATGGTTTTATCCTCTCCATAATATGGCTCAAGGAATAGCTTATTTCCTTGTGATTACCAATTTGGAAGGATGTCATCTATGCTTTGCGCATTTCTTAAATTTTCATTAGTATACTTTGGGTCTGCTCGGAACAGGTGGGCCTAAAGTGGAGACAATTTTTATGGAGATATTTTAACTTATTTACGGAGATAGGAGATTGGACGGAATACGATATTTAACAGAAATAATATTTACTGGGGAATTTGGATAATATGGGATACAGTATATTGGAGCTATAATATACTTGGAGATATTGTAATACAGAGACCGGAATATGCAGATAGGCTGGAAGGCTTGTCAGTTAAGGGAGACCTAATATTACATGAATATCAAAGTGGGGGGGGGCACCATCCTATCCTCAGCAAGTGTCTTTATTACAATAAAATTTCATTAATTCCATATGGCACTACAAACACTTGTAGTTGATTACCAATGGAATTAAGCTCAGGGCTTCTTCAATGCGGTCAAACTATGCCACTTACTTTTAACTTATCGATAGTATTGAGACATGGAAAATGATAATTTGATTAAATGTAAAATTTGGAAAACATAAATAGTGTTGTTAAATTTATTAGTTTAGTCTTAAAATAAATATTTAACATAATTTTGTAATTAATAATTTTTCATCCATATTTGGAAATTTGCGGCGGATGGGAAACTTAGCAAAAATGGGGTAATGAATCAGGAACATTGATTAGATGTGTAGACGTAAAATCTGTTTAAGGAGAATTTAGAATTTTAAATTATATTTAATAAAATTGGATATTTTCCACAGATAAGCAGGAGACAACCACAGGAAATGGAATCAGGAATGAAGAAACAAGAACAACAAATCAGGAAGACAATTAGAAAATTCAGTTCCGCGGTCGGCTCTGACCTTTTTTATTTTCAAAGGAGATGTATCATTTAAAATGCTTTTCATAGCGCTTAACACAGATTTGGCGGTTTATAATTTATGAAGCTGCGCAAACAAAAACAACGTAGATGATGCTGGGCTATTAACCACACCCAGATCTAAGCCAAAATCTACAAGTAATTTAAAAGAATTTCTGAAGCATACTAAAGAACGAAACAGAAAAATACGCAAACAGTTTTATTCGTCATTGAATAATGGTGACGAAACAAAGTCAATACAAGGCGATCCACCAAACTACGATGAAACCCATAATACAACCATTAGAGGAGATGACCCAGGCAGAGACGTAGAAGTTATCGATTGTAGGACCATAGGAGGCTCTTCCATGTTTAAAGTTTCTAAAACTGTGCGACATGTACTTTCCGAATGATGTGTTATTACAACTCCATCCTGATGTAACACAAGTGAAGATAAAGACGTTTGCTGTCACATTGAGTGGTCAATATTTTCATTGTTTCATTGAAAGTTTCTTTTAACACTTTGTTAATGGTTTTAAAAGATAGGAGATACTGGTATATAAATAGAAAGAAGGGAACAGAACATGTTGACTGCAGTAAATATCTTCCATGTTTAAAGTTTCTAAAACTGTGCAACATGAACTTTCCGGATGATATTTTATTACAACTACATCCTGATGTAACACAAGTGAAGATAAAGACGTTTGCTGTCACATTGAGTGGTCAATATTTTCATTGTTTCATTGAAAGTTTCTTTAAACAAATTGTCAATGGTTTTAAAAGAAAAGAGATATATAAATAGATAGAAAGGTATATATAACATGTTGACTGCAGTAAAAAATCTTCCATGTTTAAAGTTTCTAAAACTGTGCAACATGAACTTTCCAAATGATGTGTTATTACAACTACATCCTGATATAACATAACAAAAGTGAAGATAAAAACAATTAATTGCTGTCACATTGAGTCGTCAATGTTTTCATTGCTTAATTGAAAGTTTCTTTAAAAAATAATATTGTTAATGGTTTTAAAAGACAAGAGCTATATAAATAGAAAGAAGGTATAGAACATGTTGGCTGTAGGAAACCTCTTCCAAACATCAAGTTACTAAAACAATGCAACATGGACTTTACTTATGTTTTATTACACCTACATCTGGAAATAACACAACAAAAGTGAAGATATAACATTTGTTGCCACATTGAGTCGTAAATGTTTTCGTTGAGGATAGCTTGTCGTTATATTGATGTATTTTACTGCATTAATGCTGGCTGCAGTGAAAATTCTTCTTCCATGTATTAAGTCAATCAAACTAGTAGACTTCAAAAACTGGGGATACCATTGCTTGGCCCCTAAAAAGGCTTCAGAAATAGAACATATGGTCCAGTAGCCACAAGTTCTGGTACTACAAGTTAGATGATAAAACAATAAGAACATATTGGGCTACAGTAAAATATCTTTCTTGTTTAAATTTACTAAGACTGGGCAACATGGATTTTCTGGATGATGTGTTATTACAACTACATCCTGATATAACATTTATAAGTAAAGATAAAGACGTTTGCTGTCACAATGAGTTGTCAATGCTTCCATTGTTTCATTGAAAGTTCCTTTTTAGAAAAAAGTTAATAGTTTTAAAAGACAAGAGATATATACATAGAAAGAGAGTACAGAACATATTGACTGCAGTAAAATATCTGCCATGTTTGAAGTATCTAAAACTGTGCAACATGAACTTTCCTGATGATGTGTTATTACAATTACATCCTGATATAACACACCTAAAGTGAAGATAAAAACGTTTGCTGTCACATTGAGTCGTCAATGGTTTCATTGCTTTATTGAAAGTTTCTTTAAAAAATAATATTATTCATGGTTTTAAAAGACAAGAGCTATATAAATAGAAAGAAGGTATATAACTTGTTGGCTGCAGGAAACCTTTTCCAAACATCAAGTTACTAAAGCTACACAACATGGACTTTCCTTATGTTTTATTACACCTACATCTAAATGTAACACAACAAAAGACACAAAAATAATTACCCTGTAGTTAACAGATATAGATAAATTAGGTTATAGATAATATTAAATTATATTATATAACTGTAATAATAACAGTACATCTTTGAGGATAGCTTGTTGTTATATTGATGTATTTTACTGCATTAATGCTGGCTGCAGTGAAAATGCTACCATGTATTAAGTCAATCAAACCAGTGGACTGCAAAAACTTGGGCAACCATTGCTTGGCCCCTAAACAGGCTTCAGAAATGGAACATATAGTCCAGTAGCCACAAGTTCTGGTACAACAAGTTAGATGATAAAACAATACGAAAATATTGGGCTACAGTAAAATATCTTCCATGTTTAAAGTCTCTAAAACTGTGCAACATGAACTTTCCTGATGATATTTTATTACAACTACATCCTGATGTAACACAAGTGAAGATAAAGACGTTTGCTGTCACAATGAGTTGTCAATGCTTCCATTCTTTCAATGTTTCATTGAAAGTTTCTTAAACACTTTGTTAAAGGTTTAAATGATAAGAGATATATAAATAGAAAGAAGGGTACAGAACATATTGGGCTACAGTAAAAAATCTTCCATGTTTAAAAGTTCTAAAAATGTGCAACATGAACTTTCCTGATGATATTTTATTACAACTACATTGTGATATAACATAAGTGAAGATAAAGACGTTTGCTGTCACAATGAGTTGTCAATGCTTCCATTCTTTCAATGTTTCATTGAAAGTTTCTTAAACACTTTGTTAAAGGTTTAAATGATAAGAGATATATAAATAGAAAGAAGGGTACAGAACATATTGGGCTACAGTAAAAAATCTTCCATGTTTAAAAGTTCTAAAACTGTGCAACATGAACTTTCCTGATGATATTTTATTACAATAATTTTAATATATATATATAATTTTATATGTAAACAGAATAAATCTCTTGATAATGTATTTTATTAGTTTAATATTTATGTTTGATTAAAAAAACCTGTTTAACAGAATTTCCACCATGAGTTCCCTAAGAAGTCATAATCACTCATAATGATCCTATTCATTCACTTCTGAGAAAGTTTACACAATCTGGTGAAATTTCTTTCAAGCAATGTTCACTTTGAAAATATAAAATTGGAAAATGTACATTGTAATAATCACACAATCTGGTGAAATTTCTTTCAAGCAATGTTCACTTTGAAAATATAAAATTGGAAAATGTACATTGTAATAATCACATTTAAAGGACATCATAATTATTGTGTCCATTCTCTGAGAGAATTGTTAGTTCATATGTTAATGTTCTGAACTGTATTAAGGATTCACAACTTGAATGTCTTGAAATCAATGAAGATGACATGGGGAAACAATTGTTTTTACAAACTGGATAAGTGTCCATTCTTTCAGATACCATATACTACAATAACTCCTGGAATATTTCCTTCAACGTCACTGAATAGACAAGATGCGGAAAGAGCTAGAAGGAACTGAAACTTAAGGTTTCGCTATTATAACAGATGTGAACTACTTTGTTCATATCATTATAGAGGTTATATACATAATAATGATCCTATTCATTCACTTCTGAGAAAGTTTACACAATCTGGTGAAATTTCTTTCAAGCAATGTTCTCTTTGAAAATATAAAATTGGAAAATGTACATTGTAATAATCACACAATCTGGTCAAATTTCTTTCAAGCAATGTTCTCTTTGTAAATATAAAATTGAAAAATGTACATTGTAATAATCACACAATCTGGTCAAATTTCTTTCAAGCAATGTTCTCTTTGTAAATATAAAATTGGAAAATGTACATTGTAATAATCACACAATCTGGTCAAATTTCTTTCAAGCAATGTTCTCTTTGTAAATATAAAATTGAAAAATGTACATTGTAATAATCACATAGATAGTGAGTGTAGTACATTCACTACATATTTAACATCATACACACCTCATTTTATTATATCTGTGGGATGTTAATATTGTGAGCCATCATGTAAACATTGCTTGTTTAAACGACATCATAAATATTGTGTCCATTCTCTGAAAGAATTGTTAGTTCTTATATTGATGTTCTGAACTGTGTTAAGGATTCACAACTTGAATGTCTTGAAATCAATGAAGATGACATGGGGAAACAATTGTTTTTACAAACAGGATAAGTGTCCATCCTTTCACATACGTTATACTACAGAAATTTGTCATTAAGTGAAACAACGCATACTTGTGTTTATCGAATTCCGAACTTCATTTTCTAGATATGATCAAGTACTTTCCACCGGTACTTCTTACGACCAATTTCTTCGTATGTTCGGGGTTAGTCAGAGAAAATCGTATTTCCCCTACGAGTATTTCACGAATATGTCCGTGCTTGATAGTAGGTCACTTCCACCAAAAAGAAGCGTTTTAGAGTCTTTAAAGCAATGCAACGTTTTGGAAGACCATGCGCGAGTTGCGTTTAAGAGGTTAAGGAAAATAAAACAGAGCTCGAAGCGCTGACAATTCTAAGACTACAGGTTCCTCTGGCGTCAACGATAAATAAAAACTATCAAATGCTTCAACAAGTATGGCAACAAGTATGACAACATTTCGAGATTTTTTAGAATACTACAGTTCATTAGACGTACTACCGATGGTGGAAGGTGTGGAAAAATTTAAACACTATTTCGTTGAAAGAGGTATCAATGTGTTTTAAGATTGTATCTCAGTGCCAGGGGCAGCTCGAAAAATGTTATACCGATCCGGATTTGAAAGCGGAGCTTCGTTTGCTTTGATTGATAAGCGTGACGAAGATCTGTTACATACAATTAAGTCAAATATTGTTGACTGGCCATTGACAATATTCACACGTTACCAAGAAGCGGGTCGAACTAACATACGAGAAAATAAAAATAGATTGTGTTAGTCTGTTCTCAGTTACGACGCGAATAGTTTATACGTGTACGCTTTAGGTAAACCTATGCCAGTAGGAAATTACATTCGTAGTCGGCTAGAAAATGACGTTAAACCCGAAAAAGGCGCGCACAGACACGTCATTATGTGCGACTGGATGGAATGGTTAAATTATTCGCAAAACCTGCATATAAAACATAAACAGAACAACGGTAACGAAAAAAGGGTAGGACCCTACCTCGTGGATGGGTTGAATGACAAAAACATTATTTTCCAGTTCTACGGGTGTTACTTCCACGGTCATTTGTGTATAGCGCCGATGTAAAACTGCATAACCAACGGTATACCCGTACTCAAGAATGATCGACTTATCTACGAAGTCTAGGTTACGAAGTAGTCTTTATCTGGGAATGTGAGTTCACAAAACAGATTAAACAGAATGAAACGATGCGCTATTTCATTGATCAACAGTACCCTTCGTTTTATAAAACACACAAAGCACATGCCACAGAATCTCAAATACTCGATAGCGTTATTAAGGATGAGTTGTTCGGACTCATTGAAGTCGATATTCGAGTACCGGGATAGTTGGGATCAAGTTAAATTTAAACCCAAAACTGATCTGAATGCAGAACAATATTTTCATTTCATATGTCCATTGTTTTGCACCACGGAGGTAGATTTTAACTGCATCGGGGAACACATGCAAAGACACGCAGAAAATACGGACTTTCAACAAAACCTTGTACTCTTTTAGTAGGTGGAACTAACGCCAATTGTTTGCTTTTGTCATTGCCTCTCCCCAAGTGGTACATAGAACACAGTTTGTTGGTAACAAAGATTTATCAAGTTGTAGAATTCTCTAAACAATCTTGTTTTAAAACATTTGTTGACAAGGTTACCGACGATCGTCGGCCGGGTGATAAAGATAAATCACAGGAACTGAAAAGCTTGCTTTCGAAATTAGTCGGCGTGTCTGCATTCGGGGGTACAATTATAAATAAAGAAAAATTTCAAAAAACGAAGTACGTTGAAGGATTTAAAAATGCCTGTTTTGCCGTCAATAATCCGAGATTTCGAGTTCTGAACGAACTTGATGACGATATGTTTGAAACTGAGTTCGCGAATACCAACATGTCAATAAATTCGCCGGTCTATATAGGCTACATGATTTTACAGTATGCTAAATTACACATGTTATCTTTTTATTAAGACTTCTACTTAAGTTCATTGGCAGAGAAAACTTCGAAATGGCGGAGATGGACACTGATTGTGTTACTTCGGGTTGACATTGGCAACGTTACGTGATGCTATTAAACCGGAAATGCAAACCATCTTCGATCGACCGATTTAAGGTAATTGTTGGGACAATTTTACAGGGGAAAATTTTAATGACGTTTGGTTTCCGCGAGAATGTTGCATAAAACATAACAAATACGACTTAGAACGCCGGGTCTCATGAAATTGGAATTTAACGGTACTCAAATTATAGGCCTTTGCTCAAAATCCTACATAGCAGTCAGCACGAAAGACATGCGCACTATGAATTTAAAATCAGTCTTAAAGGCTTTAATAACCAATTTATAGATCCTTTGAATGTGTTTATATAGTTTATAGAATATAAAATAATTTATGGCAGCGTTGATTATATCGGGGCTGTTTAGGTTACGGTCGTTAGTTAACATGTACATGTTTGCTCTTCAGCATGGATTTTAGCGTTGCGGGAATGCAGCTAGCCATTCGGTGTACATGGTTAGATCAGGTGACTGAAGCCGGCCAATCAGGGCGCGGCATCCTCAGATCAAAATATTTTTACAGCGTCACTTATATTGTTGTTTATTTAAACGCTTTATTTCATTGTTTTTATAAAATACAGTGCGATTTGGATATCAACTTTTTATGCCACCATTAATCGTACCTTTCGAAGATTATTAACGTATAACTTTGACTCTATCAAAGGACTTAGTTGTTGGAAAATTTCGTGTTTTGTTGACACCGTGTTCAGTGAGAGCGGATTCCCGCAGTTAATGGCGGTGATGATACAGATTTTTGGCCATTCCTTTGTGTCACACTTGAAGCGTTATATTCGACAACAATCAGACATTAGTTTTAATTTGAATTTGGACACCAACCCGCTAGTGCAATACTCTGGATACCCGGGTGCTCGCATTGACTCGCTAAAGAGAAATTTGCAAGACATTCAGGATTTTAAGCCCGATATTGTGGTTCTGGTGGTCGGTACGAAAGATCTGTTTAACCCGGAAGTGTCACCAGACAGCTTAGCTGTGAAAATAATTGACTTTGCCATAGAATTGGTGGACAGAGGTGTCCAACAAGTGATCGTTTGTCCCATCCTATATAGACTGGAGTCGTTGAGAACACGTTACCCTGTGGACGTTGTGTGGTACAATCAGCGAGTAGACTCGGTTAATATCTGTTTATGTAAAAAAATCAAAGACAATCCAAACCCTCAAGTGGTCTTTTGGAATTTAAGGGTTTCTGGTCACCAGCCTTGCAGGAATCAGTGATTTCCACTGACGGGGTCCACCTCCCTAAAGAAGGCAACTTCAAGCTATACACCAATATACAGGCAGCTGTGGTATCCATAATTAACCGCAGGCTATATCAACCAGCCAGGTACTCTGATCTTATTTTATTTGGGTATATTGCTGTATTGTAGGCTGTTATGTGATAATGCGCCTGTGGTATATTAATAATAAGTGGCAATATCAACCATGTCAGTTTTAGGTGCGAGTCCTGGTACAACAGGACTTGCGCTTTGAATGGTTCAGTATAATACGAAAGAATTTGCCCCTTTGGGCACCAGTTTGAGGTTATCATGTTATTTAGACGTAGATCTTGTGTTATCAATTTCTCAGGACATAGGTCTGATGTTATCAATTTATCCAGACATATTTCAGATGTTATTATTTATCCAGAGTTAGGTCTGTTGTTATCAATTTACACTGATATAAGTCTGAACTCTGTTGTTCTCAATTTATCCATACACCGACCTGACATTATTCATTTTATTCAGACGTAGTTCCTATGTGATTATTTTATCCAAACATAGTTCTGATGTTATGAATTTTACAGACAGGTCTGATTTATCCAGACATAGGTCTGATGTTACCATTTATCAAAACATAGATATGATGTTATAAATCTATCCAGACAGAAATGGGATGTTATCAATTTATCCAAACATCTAGGTCTGATGTTATAAATCTATCCAGACATATTACTGATGTTATCTATTTATCCAGACATAGGTCTGATGTTACCATTTATCCAGACATAGGTCTGATGTTATCAATTTATCCAGACAGATATGATGTTATCTATTTATCCAGACATAGGTCTGATATCAATTTATCCAGACATGGATCCGATGTTATCTATTTATCCAGACATAGGTCTGATGTTACCATTTATCCAGACATAGAGCTGATGTTATTACTTTCCAGACATGGTTCTGATGTTATCAATTTATCCAGACATAGTTATGATGTTGTCAATTATCCAGACATAGGTCTGATGTTGTCAATTTATCCAGACATAGGTCTGATGTTGTCAATTATCCAGACATAGGTCTGATGTTGTCAATTATCCAGACATAGTTCTGATGTTATCATTTTATCCAGACATATTTCTGATGTTATAAATTTTCCAGACAGAGGTCTGATGTTATCTTGAGTCTGGAATGAGTCAATGACCTACACGAGGCGAACTCTAACTCATATATATGTTACATTTGTACTAATTCAGGGGTTTTATTTTTTAGATGTTGAGAAAATCCAGGAAACGGTCGGCAACAGCCAGTGTTCGTAGATTGTCCAGCGAATGATGTTATACAAAATTCAGAACAATCAGTGCCACAAAAACAGCGCAATAATGTTTCAAGGATCCCTCGTCCAGCAAGGTCTTTAAGAATGGACCATTCCCAAGGCAGGAATAGAAGAAGCCTTTTACAAAGACCTGTCAGCCTTGTCTATGATAAACAATGTTGAACATTTGCCAAGTGCTTCTGATGACGACAATCATGACGAAGAACCATAGATGCTTATTCATGACAGACATTTACATAGCCATGGACAAAGGCCAGTGGTTAATCGAGACACACGGGTATATATTAGTGAGAGCGAGGAAAGTGAGGATGAAGCTAGGGTTTTCTCTAGACTAGAAATGTGGTAAAAGAACATTCCAACCACTTGACAGGTGTGTACCCGGTTCAATTTGTAGAACCAGTGTCTACCCCCATTTCTATGACACTGTCCAACTCATTAACTAGGAAGATAATTTCGAACAAATTTGTAGATTTTGGGTTACTTCTTCCTACTTTAGACTTCCACCAAAAGGAAAAATTCCAATTTCAATTTAATGGTCAAGACCAACTTAGTCTGGTACCACAATCACAGATTAGAAAGATACTATCTATTAAAACATGGACAACAGCATTTATACGTTATGTTGCTGTCTATTCTGGAGCTTGCTGGACATGGCTTGCACTCCGGAAATATTTACTCAACAAACTAATGATGATGATGAACGTTGTGATTCAACAACAACAACAAATTATGGTGTTAATGTAGATGGAATAAATTTCTCAGGACCACCACTGGATCATACAACTCTAAGATCTGCCAATGTTTCGTTGATGCAGACTTACTTTGAATTTATCTACGCCAAAGCATTATGCGATGTGAAAGGTATGGCAATTAGAAAAAGTTGTTATGATTGTCAAACCAATCATCCATCACAAAAACACTATGATTGTATTATGTCATTTGAGTGCAACGACGATGATGAGGATTTTATTAACTTTTTTTCGAGGATATGTTGAAAGAAGTGAATGAAAAGGACATTCTTCAATCCTGGGAAGATAAAGTAACAATATCAAACATTTCACCCGAAGTCATTCTTCTCCACAAACAAGTAATAGAGAGCAAGGATTTCCTAAGCATTATGAAAACGGATCAGTGGAAGGCTAAAATGAAGAGAATGTTGCTTACAAATGATAGTTTGGAAGACAGACTAATTCATGCTGCAGAGTGAACATTTGTAATATGTTGTTTTCCGTCTTCTCATCACAGAATGGTGTTTTAATATAAAATTTGATTTATGTGCAGGGCTGGTGCTGGCCATTATGAATTAACAGCCAAATTTTTTTTCTTCAAAACAATTATAGCCAAACTTATAGAACATATAGTCTAGTAGCCACAAGTTAGATGATAAAACAATAAGAACATGTTCGGCTACAATAAATATCTTCCTTGTATAAAGTTACTAAACTGTGCAACATCAATTTTCCGGATGATGTGTTATTACAATTACATCCTGATATAAGATAAGGGAAGATAGAGACGTTTGCTGTCACATTGAGTCGTGAATGTTTCCATTGTTTTATTGAAAGTTTCTTTAAAAAATAATATTGTTAATGGTTTTCAAAGCTGAGATATATAAATAGAAAGAAGGTATAGAACATGTTGACTGCAGTAAACCTCTTCCATGTTTAAAGTTTCCAAAACTGTGCAACATGAACTTTCCGGATGATATTTTATTACAACTACATTGTGATATAACATAAGTGAAGATAAAGACGTTTGCTGTCACAATGAGTAGTCAATGCTTCCATTCTTTCAATGTTTCATTGAAAGTTTCTTTTTAAAAAAAGTTAAGGGTTTTAAAAGACAAGAGATATATAAATAGAAAGAAGGGTACAGAACATGTTGACTGCAGTAAAAAATCTTCCATGTTTAAAGTTTCTAAAACTGTGTAACATGAACTTTCCAGATGATACATTGTGAAATAATATATTTTATCATTTTATATTTTTTTACATAAGTGAAGATAAAGATTTTTGCTGTCACAATGAGTCGCCAATGTTTTCATTGCTTCAATGAAAGTTTGTATAACATATAATTATAGAAGGATAGTGATAGAAATAAAGATGAGATATAGAGATAGAGAACAAGAAGGCTGCAGCACAAACTTATCCCTGTATCAAGGTACTAAAACTGTGCAACATGGACTTGTGATGTTTTATTACAATCACATCCCGATGTAACACAAGTGAAGATAAAGACGTTTGCTGTCACATTGAGTTGTAAATGTTTTCATTGTTTCATTGAAAGTTTCTTTAAACACTTTGTTAGTAGTTTTAAAAGATAAGAGATACCGGTACATAAATAGAAAGAAGGGAACAGAACATGTTGACTGCAGTAAATATCTTCCATGTTTGAAGTATCTAAAACTGCAACATGAAATTTCCTTGTGATATTTTATTAAAACTACATTGTGATATATATAAGTGAAGATAAAGACATTTGCTGTCACATTGAGTTGTCAATATTTCCATTGTTTCATTGAATGTTTGTAAAAAATAATTAGTTATTATGTTACCGATAATTTCATATAGTTTCTAAAACTGTGCATTTTGAACTTGCCTGCTGATGTTTTATTACAACTGCATCATGATATAACACAACAAAATTGAAGATGTGTGTTGTCACATTGAGTCGTCAATGTTTTCATTGTTTCATTGAAAGTTTCTTTAAACAATTTGTTAATGGTTTTAATAGATAAGAGATATTAAAAAGAAAACCACAATTTATTGAACCCAGTGAAATAAAGTAGTTTGTATTTGCAAATATATATTTATTGTATATGATATTTGTAGGTGGTTGGGGGTGGTTTTTACACTTTTGGGTATTTGAGTCCAATGTCATTTTTTGGTTATTTTTATACTTGGACTCTATTATTCAGTTTTCAAGACTGCTCATTTACGACGCAACTCATCAGAGAAGCTTTTTTAATTTGACAGTGAGGAACTTGATGAAACTGAAGTGAAACAGAAAAGTGATGTCAGTGACAATCAATCTGTTGATTTGGGAATGTTCTCATTCATACATTCTGCTGTCCCATCCAAAATAAGAGACAAAATATTGAACATGGAGTATGTTGATATGTCAAATTTATTATATGCTAATGACCACATTGCACAAACTAAGACCATCAGGCAGTCCAATTTAGGAACTGTCACTTCTATTCAGACTGCTGCCCATAAACAAATTAACAATATTTTGTCATGGTGTAGAGCTTTCCAGATTTATGCGCACATCTACACCTCCAAATATGCTGATGAAGCTCCCCAATTGTTTCAATATATGTCATTGATCCAAACTATGGCAAATAATCCAGCTGTTAATTGGCTGACTTATGATGAAAAGTTCAGACAGCTGCGGGCTGTCAGGACAGTCCCTTGGGGTCAATTACATACTGAGACTTATTTGTACTGCTGTATAGTGAAACAGGCATTTTGTCCCCAGGGTGGTCAAACCAGTTATAAAGCAAATAAGGGGAAACAACAACTCCCACACAATTCATTGTTTCAGAAAGGCTACTGTTGGGAATTTCAAAACGAACAGTCATGCACACAAAGTAACTGCAATTTGTTGCACCAATGCACCATCTGCCAGGGCAAGTCCCACGGGGAAGGGAAATGCTTCAAATCCAAGGCCAATAAGAGCCCCAATCCTACAAAAGGTAAACAAGAGATGTTTGTAAAACATGTATGCCCCCATGGCAGCCCAATAGTCAGAAATGGTGAAGGTCACAGTGACCTTGACCAATGACCTCAATATCAATAGGGGTCATCTACTGTTGCTGTCCAACCTCCATGTCAAAGCATTCTTGAGTTATTGAACGGAAACCATTTAAATAGTCAGAAATAGTAAGGGTCACAGTGACCTTGACCTTTGACCTACTGACCTCAAAACCAATAGGGGTCATCTACTGTTGCTGACCAACCTCCATGTAACGTTTGAAGATCCTAGGTCAAAGCGTTCTTGAGTTATTGAACGGAAACCATTTTATACGACCAACAGACAGACAGACCGACCGACATGTGCAAAGCAATATACCCCCTCATCAAAGATGGGGGGCATAAAATAGACTTTGCTTACCTTGTCCTATCATTAGGATTGTTTTTGGAAGGGTATGACTCTTTAGAATATGTTAAGCTCATCAAAGGATTTTGTTATGGTTTCCCTCTAGGATGCATAGGAAAACCCCCATCACGCATTGTTCCAAATCACCCATCTGCTGTGTTACATGCAGACTTCGTTTATACTAAGATACAATCTGAAATTGGTTTAAGATGGATAAAAGGGCCATATGATGCCCCCAATTAGATAATTTCATTTGCAGTCGTTTGGGTGTGGTGCCCAAAAAAGTTAAAGACAGTTATAGGCTCATACATGATTTGTCATTTTTCAGGGGATCCCCTTCTGTCAATTCTTTTATTCCCAAGGAAAATTATGAGGTTTCCTTGGAAACTTTTGATGATGATGCAGATTTGGTCATCAAAGCTGGTCATAATGCACTGATTGCTAAGGCAGACATAGAGGATGCTTTCCGCATCATTCCTATATCCCCCATAGACTATTCCTATATCCCCATAGACTATCACAAACTGGGTTTCATGTTAAACGGTAGATTTTACTTTGACACGGTTTTACCTTTGGGTGCTTCATCATCAGTTCAATTATTTGAATCGTTTTCTAAAGGTATTCAATGGATACTGCAGCACAAATTTAAGGTTGATAAAGTATCCCACATAATTGACGACTTCATTTTTGTTGGAAATGGCAATACTAATGAGTGCCAAGATAGCTTGGATGCTTTTATGTCCTTATTGAAGGAGGTGGGCATACCTATCAAACATAGTAAAACAGTTTTGCCTACACGTAAGGTTGAAGTGCATGGTATTATGATAGATTCTGCCACAAAGATGGCCACTTTGCCTAATGATAAAATTGTAACATTGAGGAACTTGCTGTTTAACACTATGAAAAGGCGTAAAATAATGCTTAAAGAACTGCAATCCATTTTAGGCCATTTGAATTTTGCATGTAAAGTCATCAAACCAGGCCGTTGTTTTTCACGCAGGTTATATGACCTGACGGTTGGTCAGACAATAGGTCACCATTACATTAAATTATCCCCAGAGTGTTGTGCAGATTTGCATCTTTGGTATTGTTTCTTACAATTGTACAATGGTTGCACTTTATTGACCAACGACAGGTTCATCTCTTCCATAACTTTGAAACTTCATTCAGACGCAGCGAGTACTAAAGGATTCGCTTGCACATTTGATTGTCATTGGACATACGGAAGCTTTCCTTCAGACATTAGACACCACATCAATATCTTAGAATTGTTTCCCATTGCTATGGCGGTTTCGTTATTTGGTCATATGTGGAGCAATAAAAACATCAGTATTCTGTTTCATTTGCGATAATATGGCTGTTGTTTACTGCCTGAACAAACAAACATCTAAGATACTATTATGATGAAACTAATTCACATTATAGTGCTCAAAGGGTTGGAATTCAACTTTTGTTTCACTTCAAAACACATTTCCACGTTTGACAATACTATTTGTGACAAACTTTCACGATTTCAGATAGAGGAGGCTCTACAGATTGCCCCATACCTAGACAAGGTTCCAACTGCGATTCCTTGGGCGATGCCCCCCAGGAAGTTATTGAGTTGAGAAATATGCTTTTACAATCTTCACTTGCTGAAAAGACTAGGATTTCTTATACCAGATTCTGGAATAGGTTCATAGCATTTGTTCCAACTTTATGTCACATTTGTACATGTTTAACATTAAAATGTCTGCCATTGGTTAAATGGCAGATATAGTCAATCAAACTTTTGTGTTTGTCAAGTCATTTATTTTTGTACATTTATCACTGTGACATAAATGAACTACAGAGACTGGGAAGTGCAAAATATAAAGAAGGGTACAGAACATGTTGACTGCAGTTAATATCTTCCATGTTTAAAGTTTCTAAAACTGTGCAACATGAACTTCCCTCATGATATTTTATTACAACTACATTGTGATATAATAAAAGAGAAGATAAAGACATTTGCTGTCACATTGAGTTGTCAATATTTCCATTGTTTCATTGAAAGTTTCTTTTAACACTTTGTTAATGGTTTTAAAAGATAGGAGATACTGGTATATAAATAGAAAGAAGGGAACAGAACATGTTGACTGCAGTAAATATCTTCCATGTTTAAAGTTTCTAAAACTGTGCAACATGAACTTCCCTCATGATATTTTATTACAACTACATTGTGATATAATAAAAGAGAAGATAAAGACATTTGCTGTCACATTGAGTTGTCAATATTTCCATTGTTTCATTGAAAGTTTGTATTAAATAATTAGTTATTATGTTACCTATTATTTCATACAGTTTCTAAAACTATGCAACTTGAACTTTTCTGCTAATGATTTATTACAACTCCATCCTGATATAACACAACAAAATTGAAGATGTGTGTTGTCACAATGAGTCGTAAATGTTTTCATTGTTTCATTGAAAGTTTCTTTAAACACTTTGTTAATGGTTTTAAAAAATAAGAGATATTTACAGATAAAGAAGGGTACAGAACATGTTGACTGCAGTAAAATATCTTCCATGTTTAAAGTTTCTAAAACTGTGCAACATGAACTTCCCTCATGATATTTTATTACAACTACATTGTGATATAATAAAAGAGAAGATAAAGACATTTGCTGTCACATTGAGTTGTCAATATTTCCATTGTTTCATTGAAAGTTTCTTTTAACACTTTGTTAATGGTTTTAAAAGATAGGAGATACTGGTATATAAATAGAAAGAAGGGAACAGAACATGTTGACTGCAGTAAATATCTTCCATGTTTAAAGTTTCTAAAACTGTGCAACATGAACTTCCCTCATGATATTTTATTACAACTACATTGTGATATAATAAAAGAGAAGATAAAGACATTTGCTGTCACATTGAGTTGTCAATATTTCCATTGTTTCATTGAAAGTTTGTATTAAATAATTAGTTATTATGTTACCTATTATTTCATACAGTTTCTAAAACTATGCAACTTGAACTTTTCTGCTAATGATTTATTACAACTCCATCCTGATATAACACAACAAAATTGAAGATGTGTGTTGTCACAATGAGTCGTAAATGTTTTCATTGTTTCATTGAAAGTTTCTTTAAACACTTTGTTAATGGTTTTAAAAAATAAGAGATATTTACAGATAAAGAAGAGTACAGAACATGTTGACTGCAGTAAAATATCTTCCATGTTTAAAGTTACTAAGAGTGTGCAACATGAACTTTCCGGATGATATTTTATTACAACTACATTGTGATATAACATTAGTGAAGAGAAAGACGTTTGCTAATAAAGCTTGTAGTACATTAGACTAACAAGCAGTGAGACAGAAGGAAGAAGTATCAGGTCGTCAAGAATTACCAATCTATGAGTCCAGAGGAGATATAAAGAAATTTGCATGAGAGAAATAACTGACAACAACTTTATGCCTGAACAACTTCTATACATTGTATTTATAATCTCTATCTAATACCTTTTGTAGAGTTTGTGTCATTTTACTTATTAATGAGTTTATTTTAATTAGGTGCTATTTAGTTTATTTTTTATTACTTATTCTTTTTACCAACATGTATACATACTACCTG
This sequence comes from Spisula solida, assembly GCA_947247005.1. NCBI lineage: Eukaryota > Metazoa > Mollusca > Bivalvia > Venerida > Mactridae > Spisula > Spisula solida. Next base: position 47,320,563 of record OX365944.1, on the reverse strand, counting down.
GTTTAATGAGAACACCCATAAAGGCTTTATCCGACCCGGATCAACCAGGTTATACTGTATCTCTATAATAGTTCAATTCATTTCTTGAACTGACTGTGTCCCATTATGACGATTTCACAGTTACAATTCCTCAAATAAAATTACAATTTTTTTTTCTTTGATTGCACTACAGAGACAGATACACAATCAAAGGCCCTCTTGCTGAAAGAACAGCATATCTTGTACAGTTTTGTAAAATAAACCTGAGATATTTGCAAATCAATGACCTTACTTTGATAACGATTAGGGTGCAAAGAAATACCAGAGCTTTAGACTTTCATGAGGTGACACATAAGCATAAACGTACATGACATTTTGTCTATTATTGACGGATTTTTCATTTTCCATTTTGTGGTAAGAATAATGTTGCCTTTCTTTTGCCAGTATGTATAGGATATTTTCCATTATATACCAATAAGAGATGTTTGTAAAACATGTATGCCCCAATTGCAGCCATTAATGTTAAAGGTCGCAGCAACCTTGTCCATTGACCTATTGACCACAAAATCAATAGGGGTCATCTGCTGTTACTGACCATCTTCAATGTAAAGTTTGAAAATCCTAGGGCAAAGTGTTCTTGAGTTATTAAATGGAAACCATTTGGTCTACAGACCGACCAGTAGACTGACCAACATGTGCCAACCAATATACCTCCTTATCGAAGATAGGGGGCATTATAACAGTCACTTGCACAAAATAAATAAACATTTATAATATATATATGGTATCACAAACTGCTTCATGTTAATTTAACAACACTCATACATACAATGATGCATTCTACAAGATGAGGATCAAAAGTCAGTAAGTTATGACACACTCTGACATCGTGATTAGGCCGAAACAAATTAAATGTGTGATTCAGGTAATATGCTGATATACAATGTAAAAAGGGAAGTAGGTGGGAAAAACCTTCTTTCTTTTAATTCATTCATTTATTTCATTTACCGGAAAAGTACTGATCTATTTCCTGCAACACGTCGTAGTATATTTTTAGAGTAGGGCAAAAATAGGGAAGGTCGAGTTACCAAAACCACACTTTTAGTTTATTTTGGCCCGAGGGCTTTTTTTAGGGCATTGAGTCAGTTCTCAATGGGGTTCAAAGGTCAGGTGGACAGTTGACTCCACATGGATTAACAACTGGTAGTTAGGTACGAACATAGTCCTCGGCAAGTGAAAATTTATAGATGGCAGACAAATCACAGTCGTGTGTTATTTAATTTGTTACATACCCCTTGCACTGGTCTTTATCCCGCAGACTGTCGAGTATCAGTACAGCAATCCACTGATTGGCAGGCTATATATGACACACACTTCAAATCTAACAAACTCTTACAAAACTTTGCTAATGATGGGATTGAAAATCCGTGCTGTAAAACTATTTGGCAATAAAACTGACCTTCAAATAATCAGAACGTTTTGAAATACATTTTCTCGCAATACATTCTGGTCTCGATACAACGACAACCAATGTACTAACATTATTTTCACAGGGACAAATGTTTAACAAGCTTTTTGTATCAATTCAGTACACTGACATATTCATAATGACCACATTTTGCTTGGGAACAAACAGCATCATTGTATCAAGACCTGACTTTACAGAACTGATCGAATACTGTAACTCACTCGTCTCCTGGCACACACTTACACTTAAGTCATTATTGCAACAAGTCCATAAATACTATGTTATCTCTCATCAAGACTTTATCTCTCATCAAGACTTTTTCCTAACTGTTAAATATATGGCCATTACTATGACAAAGAGTATGATAAGAATTACAAACACCAGCAATATACGATTCTGTATAATCCTGAAACGATAAAACAAACATCACTATCAGTCAATATACAGTAATTGTGCAACAAATGAACGTCTTTTATAAATGTCACAACAATGTATGTCTCCCACAAAGGGCCATACTTCTGGCAGAAATCACCCCACCTAAAATTCCTGACAATATGCACAACTAAGCGTGGTACCAAGTATTCATGTGAAGTTTCATGGACCAATGGTTCGGGAGAAACTTCGTGATATCCATCCAGACAGACTGTATGTGGGAGCCATAATCTCTCCTGCTAAATGCTTCCTAGGTTACTAACAAGTAGTCAAGACTATTTCAGGGATTATCAAGGTTAGTATGCAACTATGCTTTGGGTAGGATTGGAACCAACTACCTTCGAATCAGGAGTTACATGGTATAGAGTCTGTAGTATAACTAAGTATAACTGTAGTGTATTTATCAAAATGTAAAATAATTGTGTATTTTAACAAAAGCTATAGAATAGTAGTTGAAAAGTTGAAATAGCTAAGGAGGCTGATTAAAGGTCAGGACAAACCTTTTTGCCATTCCTGATAAAACTCTAGAACTTTTCCCCAGTGCTGAATTGGTTTCTTCAAGCTGTAATGCAAAAATAGAAATAAGAGTAAGGGTTAAACCACATCATTGTCTAAAACTGTAAATACTTGGAAGTTCCTAAAATATGTCAGTTGGACAGAGATATATGGCAAAACCTTATTCAGTTTCTCAACATTGTTTCAGTTATATCCAGTTTTCCTGGACTGCATCCTTACCAGTAATAACTACCCTTCTACGAAGAACCAGCAAGTTCTCCACATTTGAATGAAAATCAACATTGTCAAAGTTTCATGGAAGGGTATGACCAGTCACGACAAGGAATCAAACACGAATTGTCAGGTTATTCAACTCCAGTGCACTAACAACTGCTGAAGCTCTTCTTCCTCGAACCTGGAGGTCATTGACCAAATTGGCAGGGAAAAACATACGACTACAAACAAACAAATAAAATAAGGCATACAAACCCTGTTTCTGGATCTTTGTATGGTTTCTCTTTGATCTTGTAAATCTGTCAAAATTTGAGCCCCCATTTGCTCTGAAAATATTTTTGAAACGATTATAATCATTATGAATATGATCAGACATAACACTACAATTTACCATGATTTCCAAACATTAATTCAATTTATGAAAACAGTAAAATACTAGTAATATTTGAACTGTAAACAAGTAATTAAGAATTGCAAGCAATACAGAAGTCCCCAACCGGTTTTAAGCCATTTTCAATGTTTCTGTTGCCATAGCAACAACAATTTTGGTCGGAATCAAAATATTTTTGGACGTGCATTATCCCCTTATTGCCCCCTATCCACATACCAAGTTTCATAAACCTAGCATGGAAACTGTTTGAGTTTTGTCAGGATCCATATATTTTGACGGAATGACGGACGGACTGACGGACGGAGGGCAAACCTATAGTCCCCTCCGGTCAAAAACCGGTAGGGGACTGATAACATATAATATTCGTGTAGTTTGGCAATGCAAGAAGCTGCTGTTTATTTCTCTCACGAAACAACATTACCTGACCAACCCAGGAATCCAACCAGCATCGTTCAGGATAACAGTCTAACAAACCACTAAATGTCAGTATGTGGTAGATGAGAAGGCTGCAAACATAGAAGTCTGCTCACAACTGTATCGAGCATAGACTTCCAACTTCCAACTAGGCTATTCTTACATTTCTCTTCACAGTATTATATAGATTATTCAGTCAGTCGTCAACACATTCATAGCAAGCTACTGCCGTTAGTACATTATATAGACAATTACTTTACAACAAAAATAACAAACCTGTTTCCATGACAACCCTGTAGCCATCTTGTAACCGCCTCGAACCTCTCTCTAATTTTTCAGAATTATCAAGCAACCTTGCTCTCTAAAAATTGGAATTAAGAATGATTACAGTATCAATCATATGCAGTTGGAGACTCAGAGTGTATAAAAGTAGCAAACACGAACTTTATTATTTATTTAGAAGCATTTACAGGGGTCCTAATGAGGCATAATGTCCAATTCTGAAAATAATATACAAGTCTGTTTCCGACTCCATTCACACACATCCCTACATTAAAACTATATTATGGAACTTCAAATGACCATAAATAGGTCAATACTATGAATATTTTCACCAAATAACTTTTATTTTCTGCGCAAAAGTTTGTTCTTTCTTGTGCAGCACATGATTCCAGAGTTGTAGGACCCTTTAATAATACAATTTTAGTGAATTTGCAAAGAGCAGCCACCTGTCAATAATAACCAGTCTAATGTCGATGTACCAGTACATAGAGAATAATAGGTTAGTACCTTGGTTGAAAAAGTTTATCTGGCAAGGCGGAGTAATTTATCGGGTGAGCCGTAGGTGAATCCGATAATTTCTGCAGTCGAGCCGGATAAACTTTTACTTCATTCACAGCACTAACCTATTATTCTACTTATCCAGTCGCTAAATCTGCTTAGCAAGGGGATCAAACTCAGAACTATATTGTTATTCTTTCATTAACTAGCGCGCAATGTCACGTTTGTTCTGTGACGTCACTAAAAACAACGACGTCGGCATCTTGATAGACGTCGTGTAGACGCAGGTAAGTCGAAGAAAATAACCGATCAACCGCCAGCTTATCTAGGATAGGAAAACCTCACCCTCGGGCACGGAATTACAACCGGCGACTCTCATATAAGAAGAAGTCAGTCAGATCACGTGGTAAGGTGACGGATTATCACTAGTCACATGACCAGGTGACCGATTATAGCCGAGTTAAATCGGCACCCCGTTAACTGGCAGATTTTGCCAGAAGTGACTGGATAAATAAAAATCAGACCCAACCAAACCAAATTTTCAACTTTTTCATCCTACATAAAATAATAATGAACCTACCTGGTCCTCTGAATCATTTACTTCATCTCCAAGTAATTCTTCTCTAGCATTTAAACCAAGTTTAGCTCTTTTCTAAACAATAAATACGAAGTAAAATCAATGTTATGTTAATGAAACAGAGATTTTATGTTGCTTTATGACAAGTAACAGTGTAATTGGTTAGTTTTTAGCATATAAATAAATCAAAATAAGTAGAAATTGATAGCGATGGTTACCAAATTCCTACCTGTCAGGTAAGTAAATTGGTCATGAGCCAACTAAGCTGTCTCTTCTTATAGGGAAAATGCTATCAAAATGAACACTTGATATCATTGATTTTAGCACAAACAAGACATGAAAATTCCATGAAAACCAGATTTTCATGTCAGCCAAGCATAATCTGGCAGAAACGGATACATGCTGTTTTGTAACAGTGCCCTTAACCCAACCAGCCCAAGAAGTGTCTTTCACACAAGCTACATACACAGCAAGTAACGCCCACCCACCACGGTAATCATTAATCTAATAACAAGTTTTTCCGCAATATGCCCCCCCAAATATAAAATCAGTAAAGCACTTACCAGATCTGCTTGTAACTTCTTGTTTTCAGCTTTATATGATGCTAGTCTAGTTCTGTATTTTTGTTTGTCTTTGGCTGGTAAATCTTTGATTTCCAATTCCATCTGTTCAAGCTGACAAATATCAAAGGAAATGTTTCTCATTTGTTCACTGCGATGTCAGTAAAATCCAAACCAAAGGGGAACCTAGTGGCTTGTGACATAATTCTAGCGGCTGTTGCCAGATATGGTCCTATTGGAAATTTCAAGTCCAACCTCAAAGTAACATTTTTTTAAAGAATTTACGAAATACAGACTCATATTTAATTTTCTATGTGACTAAATAATGAGTTAACATTCTATCAGGTATACTTCAGCAATAACGCAGCACATGATGTGAATGTGATAAAGAAATCTGCCTAATAAAGTTAAATTTTAAAATCCTGTTATTAAGTAGCAAAATTGTCAGTGAAAAATAAATAATAACATTTACCAATTCTGATAGTTCATCAAACAACTTGTCAACATGGCGTATGTTTGTCTGTTTTTCAGCTGAAATGGGACAATGATGTATGCATTATGTTGTAAATGTGTGGATAAGAACACAATAAACGATTTAACTAAGTTTTATTGTCCACCTTGAAACTACAATATTGGTAGTCCAATAATCCAACAATATTTCGTAACACACAAAATATTAAAGTCAATTGTAACACAAGTTTCTGATACAACGGCAATCCAAAGTAGGATAATAAGGTACTCCTTATTATACATGTACATAAAGTTAACTGAAGACAATTCTCTGAATTAGTTAATATGAGCTCCGCTGTGCGATTTCCAACCCCTTCAAAAAATAACATAATTGGGGAAAATCACATTTAGTACAGAGCAGATATTTTTAGGGGAAAAAATGCAAAACAAGTATTTTTCTAGGATCATGTCACACAATGTGTGTCTTTTAACATATTAAAAATCTAGGTCCATACTCGCTAGTGAAAGTCGACTTTTTTGGGGTAAAACCTTACAAAATATATAAGCAAAGCATGAACTTTTGGAATCTATATATCACTTTGTCATTAATGGGTTTATTTGATAATAATATATTTTGATAGGTAGGTTGTTACTTGTAGTTTAAAATATCAAACATCGTTTTTCATGTTGGTGCGCAAAATGCGATATTTTGGGGCAAAACCTTTGATAATATAAACAAAACCGTGAGTTTTGGGAATCGGTTGAATACAAAGTTATCATAAGTTTATCTGATAAATAATCACTCTGATAGGTACATAGTACCAGGGCTTTGTTTGCTGAATTGTGAAGAGGCCCAGGCCCTTTCGTTTGTGAAAATTTAGTGTGAAAATCCTCAAAATTGTGAAAAAGTAGGCGAAGAAACTTTTCAAATTGTCATAAACTAAGGGCGATAAATCAATTATGAAATAATTTTTTCAGATGTTAGCTCAATTTTGGTCCACTTGTCCCAAACATGCATGTATCTAAGATATAATACTTCATATCAAGTCCAGTACAGGAATATATTATTTTTATCTATGTTTGGTTCGTTTGGTGCTTTGTGGTGAAGTTTATTTTACAAAACTATGACACCAAATCTAATTGTGAAGGGGCCTTTAGAAATTGTGAAAGGGGCCTGTAGGAAATTGTGAAGGGGCCTTATAAAGGACCCTCGTATATAGTGAAAAAAGGCCCTGAGTACCTTGTAGTTTATTGCATCAAAAATAAATTGCCAGAATATTGCGCTAAATTAGTCTTTTTGGGCTAAAATATTACAAAATATAAACGAAAAGGGCAAATTTTGGAAATCTGTTGATTATTTTGTATTTTTTACCCCATAAAATAAATACTGCGCAATATGGAACTTGATTTCGGCATTGTACGAGACATCCATAACACTACATGATCTAACAAAGTTGTTTTCTGTGTATTTCATTTCCCTTTTTGTAAATGTGGCACTGACAAGGGGACCTGTCCTAATTAAATGACATCATCATAATTATTGTGTTTACGTGACATTGATAACGTCATTTCAATCGTCGTGTCTAGTTTTAATCATGTCATAGCATGCCACAAAGTTGTCACCCTCTGTGCCCCCCCCAGTTGGCCTTGGAGTGACCATTTAATACATCCCAAAAATATTACCAATTGATCTGGCTAGGGATCGATATTTTGTGATAACAGCCTCTGTATATTACATATAACGGAAGCGAGTGCAATAAAATGTGCCCCCTATAGTTTATCCAGGCCCTTATTACTCCCGATCTGACTGTATCATGATTTAGGGAATCACTGGCCCCAATTCCACGAAAAAACTTAAGTTATTGCTCAGCTGAGACTGCTATTTTAAAAGCATATTTTGTTGGTTAAATGACTTTCATGTATACAAGAATATATTGTTTCATCACAGTTAGATGCCAATTTAATACAGCAATCCATAACAAATCTGATTTTTACAGAAAATAGTGCTTTGAAGTTATAAACATCTAAAGTAAAAACTTAAGTCTGTTATAACAAGCTCAAGTACCAAGATCTTTGTTGTTCCTAACTGTTGGATTTCCATGAGCATTTCATACACAAATCACCTACTAAATCATTATTTAACAATAAATGCACAGTTTTGTGGTAGCAATCTACATCACAAGACTATAAGTGTAGTCATATAATAAATTTGAGATAGCAGTCTCAGCTGAGCAATAAGTTAATTTTTTTCGTGGAATTGGGGCCTGGTGTTTGATTCACTTTATAGCGTTGAATTTTCATATAAGTTAGAGTGCATGAAATTTTATGATTTTTATTAAAATGTTACAAAAAATCGATCTGGACCTGTGGATGCCTGATTTGTAAATTTTGGGAATTGAAAGAAATTATTTTTAATAATTGTTCAACTCATCGTTTTTTCTGATGATGTAGCAGTACAATTTTAGTACATTGACTTCAGATTTTAAAAGCTTTAAGTGCAGGAAATTGCATGATTTTAATTCGAAAAAATCTTTTTATCCTACAGCACCATTAGCTTCTGACTCTGAGTAGACCTCTGTCTGGGCAGTGCCCCCCACCCCCTGCAGTCTTCGAAATTAGCTTTTCAATTGTACTAGCCAGTCGGGCGGGTTACTTGCAGAAAAACACCCGCCAAAACTTAAAAGTACCCGCCCGACAATTTTTCTACAAAATGTAACGATGGGCTCATACATCAATAAACTAGCAAAAAGTTCAAAACTATTGATTCTGTTATTTTTTATTTCATTTTAGCATAATAATCAGTCTGTCTCTGAATTAACTTTGATGAAACAGTCTCAGAAAATTCCCAAGCTGTTGTTCGCCCTCCTTCATTTTGCGTTTGATCACCTTACCCGGTATGGCGCCCTCGATGTATTTCAGAGGCCACAACATTTTACTTTAATAGTATTTGTTTACTTTTTACCGGAAACGAAAATAAAATAAATATTTACGAATAGAAATTATTTTTAAAACGGAAAGTCAGTCGAATCGACGGAAATGTGGTTACGAAAACAAGCGTCTGGCGGAAACTATTTTTAGACGATAAGTCATATAGCTGGTGATGTTGTTTAGGCTATTTTTAGCCTCGTAAACAGATTCCGGATTTCCGACAAAGATAATGATTTTTCCCGAGTGTAAATATGTATTTTTAATCGTTTTAGGCAAATTGCATTTGGATTTTTTACTCGTCAAGTCGGGAGACGTTAATGGAGAATGTTACACGCCCGAATCGAAATTTACCCGCCATGGCGATCGGACGAGTCCTAATTTCGAAGACTGCCCTGGTTCTGTAACTTCTTTGTTAAATGTTACAGCTTCTGCAGCAGCTTCTTCTGCTAGTCGGTCAGCTATTTCATTCCCTTCCTTTGTTGTTTTTCTGGGCGTTGCCTGATGGTCATAATCGGTTTTCACAAGGATCTTTTAGATCTTTGGTTTTCCAAAAGTCTTAAGATGATAACACAAATTTTCTGGGGTTATACTGATATCCACTCAATGAATAGCACGCCGCTCAAATACTCATACCTCCAATTGTCTAAAATAAGCTGACCGGCGCCCAAGCTGACAGGTTGGCCGGATGTGAAAATATCCGAAAAAACGCTACTACAGAAATACGTGCGGTTTTTGAATATTTGAGATGTAAGACGTATTATTTTACAAACCTCCAATAGTTGAACTTATTTTGCCGATAGATACCGTTATATCGGCGCTTAATGATGAATACTGCTGCTCGTACGATTCTATTAACGTGGTCATTCTGGAAACCCAAATCTTCCGGAAGTAAATACTGATTGGTTCTCTCGTCTGTTAATGCGCTTATTTACATATCCGAGGCCAGCGGGTAACCAGCCCTTGATCTCTCTTTTTCCGCTGTGATCAAACAAGGTGGAGTAAACATATTTGGATGAATAAAAATCCGTTTAAATCCTTCATATTTATTACGATCATGTGTTACACTTGTCTTCAATGATATCTTAATGATATATTCCTGTCATATTCGTATTGATTAACCCGATTTGTATGCAGATATTCCTCAAAATCACATTATGAAGCCCCATTACACTAAAGATAATTTTTCTAACAACCTTTATTTTTGTCTTCAGTTCTTCTGTTTCCAGTGTTGCACGTCTTACAATTAAATGCAAGTTGTCCAGTTAATAACACAGACACTTGGGGTCTGGACCACGCCCCCTCCCGCTACGTGCCTGAAAATATTTTTAATATTTATTATAGAAGAAGTTTATTTGAAATTCAATATTTATTATATATCCAGACCCATTTAGTAATCACACAAACATTTGTTGGATGTATTTGATATTAATACAAAAAGCTACGTAATTCCTCTACTGCTTAAATAACACAAAGATAAAAATGTTTCGCTGAACTTTCTCGCACACCGACCTAGAAAAATGGATCGTGTTTAACTCGTTCTGCAACTTTTCCGTATATTTCTGGTGCCCTTCGGTCAATAACAAATTAATCTTTACGATGACTATACTGACAATACTCGATCGGCGCTCCTGTCTTCAAAATATGCGAAAAAGTTTGCAATTGTCTACTCATTTTCCGCCGCGCACATAATCTTTCGACAATTTGAACGGTGGTTCCCAGCCTGATACATAAGAACTGTGTCGCGCGTTGAACGTTGGACCCAAACGAGGTATTCCGAATGGTTTATTTACATATCTGGTTCCAACGTTTAACGCGCGGCGCCGTACTTTCGTATTGATCAGGCGGGAAACCATCGTCGAAAGATTATGTGCGAGGCGTGTTTTGAGTTGAAAATTGCCGACTTTCTCGCAAATTGTAGAGGCAGGGGCGGGTTTCGGTTTCTGTCACAATCATCATCGTGAAGAGTAATGTGTACTTGATCGAAGGACACCAAATATAGGCGGAAAAGTTGCACAGAAAATTAAATACGACCCGATATTCGAGGAAGGTGTGCGAGAAATTTCAGTCAAACATTTTTATCTTTGTGTTATTTAGCTAGAGAGGCATTTACGAATATTTTTTATTTGTCCCGGATAGGTTTAATAATGTTTGTGTGATTAATGTATGGGTCTGGATATACAATGTTGATGATAAAAATATATCCAGGTGCGTAGCTTGGGGGGGTCCAGACCCCAAGTGTCTGTGGTTAATAATATGTCATTTGACTATCTAGGTGATACATTCTAACAGTTCTGTGAACAGACAGAACGAAGTGGAGGACATATTAATTTTGCTTGTTTGCTAAATTGACAGTTCACAACTCATATAGCTACATGACAATCACTAAGTCAGGTGCATCATTACCTCTGTCAGAATTTGTGTCACATTCTTTATTACTTCCCGGGCCATGACGCATTGCTTGTTTATAATTTACAGATGGTGCAGCGACTGACTTTCCGTCGCAGACTCTCGTACAACACGAAAAGTAACCGCAGGAAGGTGTAAGTAACTTGATAAAGTGTTTAAATAATGCTTTTCTGTTGTTTTCTATATCTCACAAATATAATGAAAAAATTGTGGCATTCCGGGGACAGGTTGATTTTTCGCAAAGTTGATGTCAAATTTGAGAAGCCTGTTGTTTAATCAAACTGCTACCCAAAAGCTCTATCGAGCACTTTGCTACATCTATTCAACAAACACTAACAGCTTTCCGAGCAGTTTATGCTGTTTCTTAGCGCTTTGCTAGGTGAGCACTTTCTTTTGCAACAGACCGCTTCTGTTTAATATCAGGAGCCCATTGCCTAACCAAACAGCTACTAAATTGTGCTTTTGAGCGCTTTCCTACGTCTATGCAACTACATGCTACAAGCGTTTTTGTGCAACAGACAGCTTCCGTAGAACATGATAGCACTTTACTGTGCAACGGTCCATCTGCGAGTGCTCGCCGATAGCATATAAATGTTTCGCTTTGTATGCTAAGTAGCGCTTTTTTAAGCAAGCTGTTTCCTAGCATAGGGCTAGTGAGCTCTCGGTAGCGCTTAGTTTGGCAAAGGCTCCCGGTCAATGACCCGGATACGAAGGTGTATAAGCATGGTATCTTTTGAACATTTTTTTTAGATCTATAATGGTTTTAGATATTTGATTAAACCTCTAGCAAAGGCATGTGTACCCTTGATGGGTTTATGTGTAAGAACTGGAGGGATAGTAAATTAGCTCTCGGTGTTCTATCTGTGGCGGACTGAGTTTGCTGCTTCACTGCTCGCTTATATTTGAACATATAATTCTATAAAACTGAGTAGATGCTTGAATTGTTATGTTTCCTCTTTACTGTTTATTATGTGTTCTTATCAAGTGGCCTTGTCTGTTGGTGGTCCATTTAAAAGTAACTGATCTATACACAAAAATTGAACAATCTTTTAATTGTATAAACACCACTAGATATCAAATCCTGTGGATGACAAATGATTACGAATGTTCTATAACTATGCATTTTTCCTTTCATATTTTTGACTGGATGGTTGCTGTTCATAAACAGATCAAAAACCCCTGGTAAGTAAGTTTTATATTAACAAGTGTTAAATGCAACTGTTAATATTATTTAGTGATTGAGAAGAAATGTTTTGTTAATGATTTAATGTTTTAGATAATTTGTTCACCTACCTTGACTGTTCTAAGGAAGGTTTTGTAAGCAGGTAAAACTTTGATTGCTTTTTGTGGATAGCAAATATTTCTTTTACATTTCATTGTGTATGAAAGTAGATAATTCTTGTCGCTCAATTAAAATAATGACCATCTTCTCATTGATTTACAGGCGGTAAACTTGTTTACTTGTACAAGAAGAAGCTTGGCAGCATCCCAAAATGTGGTGACTGTAAGGCAGTAAAATTACATGGTGTAAGTAGATATTAAGTTTAATCATTCTTAGTGTTGCAAACACTATATGAAAGTAATTAAGACCATCTTGACAGCCTAGTTTTAAAGTGACAGTTAAAGGGTCAGTCCCTGTGGTATCCAGCACTAAAACAAAATAAACTAAAGTATTATGCATTTAAATATGAAATGTAGGTGATCTATCATATCCTAGCAGTGATGGCGATCATCAGAAATGAGGTGTAAATTTTGAATAAAAAGTAACTTGGGTGTATAAATTGTTGAACTGAAATGGATAATGATGAGAGGAACTTGCCCTCTCTGAGTGCTATGATTGACATTTGATTCCTATGAACTGAACCATTTCATACATTTATACACTGTATATCTTAAAAAAGTCTTGTATTTTATCCTATATGAAAGACAGACTTGATGAAATTGTGAGCACTGGGATATGAAAACAATGATTTCAATCTGCCACACTGATCTGTCCGGTACACAAAATGATTGATGGAGATTGTGTTCTATCGAATATTTTATAGTTGTGCATTATATGTATGAACAGATTTGTTAGCAAACAGTTCAAGATTTTGTATGGTTATGATGATTGGAACTTGCCCTCTCTGAAAACTATGACTGAGAGCTGATTCCCAGAACTGAACCAAATTGTTAACAGGTTCTGATAGATGCTAAAAAGGCTGCTGAAAAATAATTTTTATGATGATAAAAAACTTTCCCTCAGCTGATACTTGATGGATAAAGTTTAATCTGATGGTTGTTGTGTTTAATCTGATGGTTGTTGTGTTGTTTCATGATGTCTCAAGTTTGGTCTTTAATTGTTATTGATAGTATTAAGGAAAAGGCAAAGTTCTGTTATAAATATATAAAAAATGACTTGATTTGAATTGAAAGACATGATGAAATTGTGAGCACTGGGATATGAAAAGAATGATTTCACCTGCCACACTGATCTGCTTGTAAAGATACTGTATGCCTTGGTGTGATTTTATTTAAAAGAATTGGCAAATTTCATAAAATGATTGTTTAAAAAAACTGTTCTAAATCTCAACATACCGTTACTTGAGATAACTTGTGCATATATGTGTTTGATTAATGTTGCACCAAACATTTCAAGATCAGAGCTCTGCAATTTATTTGGTTATGATGATTGGAACTTGCCCTCTCTGAAAACTATGAATGAGAGCTGATTCCCAGAACTGAACCAAATTGTTACATTTTCTAAATTCAAAAGACTCTAAATGGTCTATATAACTTAAGTCGCCATGTATCATTTATGTTTATAAATCTTTTTTTGCAATGATACTGCCATAAATATAATGATGATATAAACTTTCCCTCACACTGAGTCATGATGGATATATGTTTATAATCTGATGTTTAATGTGATGTTTCGTGATTCTTAATAAAAAAAAGTATCCACTTTTGTTGTGTTAATTTGACCATGCTTTAAGAAGAAATATTCCAAGTAGAAACATACTAGCTATTGATCTGCTGACACTGTTCAAGAATTCTGGGGAAAGCAACCATGCAATACTGAACACAATGGGAAAGAACTGATTTTCTTCACGCAGTATTATGCTTATTAAAACAATCTGATTAGTACTTCGTTACTTTTGCCAGACATGATGAAATTGTGAGCACTGGGATATGAATAGAATGATTTCACCTGCCACACTGATCTGTTTAGTTCACAAAATAGAAGGTCTATAAAAGACCTGGTTACTGGAATATTTTATAGTTCACATTACAATACGCTATATTTGGTTATGATGATTGGAACTTGCCCTCTCTGAAAACTATGACTGAGAGCTGATTTCCAGATACTGAACTTATTTACTACGAGCTCAAATTGGGGCTAACTTGTTAAATATTAAACAAGGAATCAATTTAAGACGTCAATATTGTGATGATAAAAGAACTTTCCCTCAGCTGAGACCTGATGGATATTGTTTATAACCTGATGGCTTTTGTGTGTGAACTCGTAATACATGCATGATGTTCAGTGATTTTTCTTGAACAAAATTAAACAGCTTGTGCCTTTAAAATTGGGAAATTTAGCGCAAATTTGGAATTATTAAAAAAGATTTTGGTTAAAATTGTTCCTAAATTGCTATTTTATACTGATAATACTCTAGTCATATGTTACAACGACTTTTGGAAGTTTGAATATCCATTGTTTTGACTTTAAGTTTAAAACGGCTATACTGTAGTTGCTTTAAAACCAGCGAGCACAAAAGGGGGAAATCACTTTTTGGGAATTTTTTTTCAATTTTTTGGGAAAAATGGAGGTTATTTTGCTAGGGGAAGGGACCTGTATTCGGCCCCAAAAATAGCCAAAAAAATCATTGATGTTATAGTGGGGAGACGTACGGTATTAAGATTGGATGTTTGGATTGATGTCTCAAGTTTGTCTGTATTTCTTATCCTTTACCACTGGTCTGGTTTCAATGAAACTTCACAAGAATGCTTGTTACCAAGCCAATTCATGCATATTCTCATGAACTTTAAGTGAGATGATTATTGCTGAAGTTTATGCCCCTTGTGGGAGACATGTTTCTGTATCAAAAACCCTAAAAAACCCTTTTAGTTAAAGGTTATGATACAATTCGAGAAATCAGATATGATGAAATTGTGAGCACTGGGATATGAAAATAATGATTTCAACTGCCACACTGATCTGTTTCTCTGTTAGATCAATAACATTCTAATAAATCTGCCATGTAATTAATGACTTTAATGTTCAAAAGTAATTGAATTTTTCTATTGAAGTTAATATGAACCAGGAATATGATGAAATTGTGAGCACTGGGATATGAATAAATAAAATGATTTCACCTGCCACACTGATTCTGTCTGGTCCAGTTAATAGTTAGTTGGGTGTATTAAAATTTTATCACTTTGTATCCTTATGCTAACCAACTAGTTACACATTCTTTTTGGTAATGATGATTGGAACTTGCCCTCTCTGAGAACTATGACTGAGAGCTGATTTCCAGAACTGAACCATATTGTTCTTTTAAATTATTGATGTATCTAAATTTGCAATTATTTTCTGTGTTGATATTTTTGCCATGACAGAATGCATGATGAAATTGTGAGCACTGGGATATGAATAAAAAAATGATTTCACTTGCCACACTGATTCTGTCTGGTCCAGTTAATAGTTAGTTGGGTGTATTAAAATTTTATCACTTTGTATCCTTATGCTAACCAACTAGTTACACATTCTTTTTGGTAATGATGATTGGAGCTTGCCCTCTCTGAGAACTATGACTGAGAGCTGATTCCCAGAACTGAACCATATTGTTCTTTTAAATTATTGATGTATCTAAATTTGCAATTATTTTCTGTGTTGATATTTTTGCCATGACAGAATGCATGATGAAATTGTGAGCACTGGGATATGAATAAAAAATGATTTCACCTGCCACACTGATTCTGTCTGGTACATGAAATTCTTCCAACCAAGTATCATTATAATAGATAATTGAATATACTCAAATTGTTCAATTAAAATGTCAAGGTTTGATGAATGGAACTTGCCCTCTCTGAAAACTATGACTGAGAGTTTATTCCCAAATACTGAACTAAATTGTCATTTTGACATGTATCATTATAACTGACAAAAATATATTTCAAGTTATTCAAATCAAGTTTTAAGGTCACTTTATTTGGTAATGATGAATGGAACTTGCCCTCTCTGAGAACTATGACTGAGAGCTGATTCCCATATACTGAACTAACTTATTCTAATACTTAATGTATCAAAATTTGCATTTATTTTCTGTCTTGATATTTTGTTGCCATGACAGAATGCATGATGAAATTGTGAGCACTGGGATATGAATAAATAAATGATTTCACCTGCCACACTGATTCTGTCTGGTACATTAAATGGTTGATACAAGTTCTTCTAATCATATTTAATATTAGGACGATCATACAAGTGTTTAAATATAATTTCAAGGTAACTTCATTAAATTTTGGTTATGATGAATGGAACTTGCCCTCTCTGAGAACTATGACTGAGAGCTGATTCCCAGATACTGAACTAAATTGTTTTTTTGACATGTATCATAACTGACAAAAGTATATTCAAGTTATTCAAATCAAATTTCAAGGTCTCTTTATTTGGTTATGATGATTGGAACTTGCCCTCTCTGAAAACTATGACTGAGAACTGATTCCTAGAACTGAACTAAATGTTTCTAATAAAAATTGAAATATTCTATGTTGCTTATCAATAATAATCAAGTATGAATCATTTTAAGCTAAAATTGTTGTCAGTTCTAATAGATACTTAATTGTTGTTCGATGAAAAAACAAGTAATTTTTAAGAAATGAAAGTTTATGATGATATAAACTTTCCCTCACACTGAGTCATGATGGATATATGTTTATACTCTGATGAATTTTGTGTTTTACAATACTTGGTTATGAAGTATGAGTAGCAAACATGTTAGTCAATAACGAATGCTTTTCAGTCCATTGTTATGATGATAAAAAACTTTCCCTCAGCTGAGACCTGATGGATACTGTTTATAATCTGATGTTTGATTGAATTCATCAGCAGTCAGTTATTGTGTGTTTTGACAAACCTATACCATATGATATGTTCTATATTACAGATCACACCAGCAAGACCTAAAGAACTTATGTCTATGTCCAAAAGATTTAAAACAGTATCTAGAACTTACGGAGGTTCACGATGCCACAGATGTGTTAGAAACAGGTAATTGTTGCTCTATTGTTTTGCTGGCTGTCTGGTGGAACCAAATTGTGATGTTCTTGGTCTTCTGATTTAAGTGAAATTTCTAACACATTACTGGAACCTTTCATGAATAGGAGAAATATATTTGATCGGAGTTAACTAGGACTAATTTAGCAATGTTTGTCCTCTATCATAGCACATTCACATTTTATGTGATATTGGATACTAAAATAACAACCTGATCTTACATTGTGCAAAACCTAGAGCCCATCTGGTGTTTATATAACAAGCTGGGTGTAGAAGTTGTGCCACAGTTAAAGCTGTTTGTAATTTGATGCTACTTGTGTTTCAAGTAACACCTGAGATTGAAAATCAAACAGAATAGTTTCAAAACATTTCAAAAGTAGTTGATGGTAGCTTTACATAGCTAAATATTATATATAGATATTAAAGTGTATCCTGCTTTTAGCAGGCACGTTTGTTGTATTCATTGACTGGCTACAGGTAGTTGCTTAATACTTCAGTAATATCTAACCTGTCATGTATAGTAAGTAATTGATGAAGGCAAGAAATAGACCCAAGTTCAGTGGAATATTTTATAGTTGTCTTATATAAGTTAACAGTACTGTTTTTGGTTATGATGATTGGAACTTGCCCTCTCTGAGAACTATGACTGAGAGCTGATTCCTAGAACTGAACCAAGTTGTTACATGTTCTAAAAGATAGTATATTGCTGTTGAATTGGCAACAAATAATTATAGAGATTAAAGTTTATGATGATAAAAAACTTTCCCTCAGCTGAGACATGATGGATAAAGTTTTATCTGATGTTTATTGTGTTGTTTGTTGACAGAATATCGTAAGTTTGAGTAGATTATCTTAAATGAACCTATTCTACGTTTAAATACAAGGCAACTATTATATTTGATACTATATTACTGTATTCTTCTGAATAAAAGTCGCACCCATGTATTAGACATATTGAACATTTTGGGAGTCTCAGAAATGAAGCATATACCCTCATTCATGTAGCTTAGAAAACTGGGAATTCAAAATTTAGCAATGCATAGTGGTTGTAATGTTGTCTCATGTCATTATCCTCTACCCTTACTTGTAGACATATTTTACGTAAATGATTGTGTTCAAAATGTAAAGAAGTATTGGACTTCATGGACTAGTAGGACAATGACATCATCTTACAAGATAAGTGCACAACCTAGAGCCCATCTGGTGTTTATATAACAAGCTGGGTGTAGAAGTTGTGCCACAGTAAAACCTGTTTATAATTTGGGTTTTACTTGTGTTTCAAGTAACATCTTATTTTGAAAATCAAACAGAACAGTTTCAAAATGCTTCAAAAGTAGTTGATGGTAGCTTTACAAAACCAGATATCTTATATAGTTATTATCCAACTTCAAGTATCCACTATTAATGTATTGATTGATATTGCACAACTGACAATAAAGCAAAACTTTCTAACTGTTCTAGATGAGTTTATTTACATGTTAATCAAACATGAAAAATGTTCTACGTCTAAATGCATTGCAACTACTCTCCTCTCCGGCCGGCCCATGACTCAATAAAATAAATGTTCCAGGTATTTACCTATGTAACCAGATTGAGGCTTCACTGAGCTCGTGTATGCCCGTATTGAATCTAGTACCAAATTAGGCATCATCGACAGGTAACCTAGGTGGCGCATCTCTACTCTAAATATAACCTAGCCCAGTTTGGCGGTGTGCCATCCACATGAACGGGAGAGATACTCACCGTCATAATATCCTACACCAGAACCTCATATTGTTACATTGATTGACTGCTAGTAGTGTAATATTATCTAACCTGTCATGTACAGTAAATACTTGACGAAGGCCTAAAAATAAAAATGACCAGTTCAGTGGAATATTTTATTGTTCTCTTATTTAAGTAATTCCTTAGCGAACAGTACATGTTTAAATTTCTTGTTCTTTGTTTTTTTGGTTATGGTTATGATGATTGGAACTTGCCCTCTCTGAGAACTATGACTGAGAGCTGATTCCCTAAACTGAACCAAGTTGTTACATGTTCTAAAAGATAGTATATTGCTGTTGAATTGGCAACACATAATAATAGAGCTTGAAGTTTATGATGATAAAAAACTTTCCCTCAGCTGAGACATGATGGATAAAGTTTAATCTGATGTTTATTGTGTTGTTCGTTGACAGAATATCCTAAGTTTGAGTAGATTATCTTAAATGAACCTATTCTAAGTTCAAATAAAAGGCAACTGTTGTGTTCAATACTATATTACCGTATTCTTCTGAATATAAATCACACCCATGTATAAGACGCATTGAACATTTTGGGAAAATCTTATGAATAATGCATATACCCACATTCATGTTACTTAGAGAACTGGGAATTACAAGTTGTCAATGCATAGTGGTTGTCACATGTCATGAATTCTCCTCTACTATCCGACCAACAATTTTTGACAGTTACGTCATTTTGTCAACAATCTATAAATAACCAGGGTATATCCCCAACGGATTAATGATCTTATTAAATAGAAGTATGTCCTTATCAATTCTAATAGTCCAAACAAAGCATGGTCCTGTGGATGTGTTGGTTGCTTCTCACACAGGCGGTCCAAGTTCAAAGCTTGTGGTAGACAAACTATATGAATGTATTTTTTGTACAATATAAGGGGCACACATTTAATGATTTAATACAATAACGAATTTGAAAATATTCTTTTGTCATATGATTAATAAAAGCTCTTAAAAATGACATAATCTCTAAAACACGTTTAGAACAGACGTTGCTTTCTCGTTATTCATAAAAAAGACTTATTACAATAAATTATTATCTAAAACGCGTTCTTAGCCATTCAAATTAGCAATCTTAAAGGGACTGCCTCACGTTTTTGTGTATTGTAAAAATAAAATAAAATTGTCAAATATTCGCGTTGTTTTGGTATAGTTGCCTGTATATATATGCCATAAACAACCACACTGACATCTAAAATAACTTGCGAAACATCGGCAGTTTGTAGTTATTCAGTATTTTTACATCAAAAATTCTATAGGGTATTAATACCCTATAGAATTAAGACAACTATCACTTAAGTTGCCTGAAATTTGTTCGCATTTGATGAAAACAAATGGAAAAACAAACCAAATACCTCACTGATGTTTACGCTGTAGTTTGCTGATGTTACAGTTCAATCACGTGTGTATTACATAATTCACAAAGCATGTTGGAAGGAAACTTTGTGCTTTTTTTTCAAGAAAAAAATACTCAGTGGGCGATATGGAGAGTGGTTAAAATTGCTTATTTGCACCAAATCTTTCATAAAGCAACCGTCAGTGGCTTTCTATTACATTAATACTTGGTTAGGTTAGAAAATCACGATATACAAAAATTTTAGCCAAATCTGTGAGGCAGCACCTTTAAGTTTAGTGAAATGACAAAGATGTAATTCTTTTTTCACACATAATTTGTATTCAATTGCAAAATAGTTACGAGCGGGAAAAAGTTACGCTGACGGGGGTCGAACTCCATACCTTTCAACTACTAATACTGCCCCGTTATCCTCTCGACTACGATATCATATTGTGATTATAGGAAAAGAAATATAATGATAATCCACATTTTTGTAGAACAATTAATAAAGTAAACATTGGATTGTAAACACAATGTGACGTCACTGTCAGGTATCCCTGGTCAGATAGTACCAGTACTGTCCAGTAGGAACTTAATTCAAATATTGATTGATTGGTATGTGTACAGAATGTTAAGAAATATTGGACTTAAGACAAATATCATCTTATGAGATAAGTGCACAACCTAGAGCCCATCTGGTGTTTATATAACAAGCTGGGTGTAGAAGTTGTGCCACAGTAAAACCTGTTTGCAATTTTGTTTTACTTGTGTTTCAAGTAACATCTGAGGTTGAAAATCAAACAGAATAATTTCAGAACTTTCCATAAGTATGTTATGGTAGCTTTAGACATTGCACAATATTGTAACACATACACTGTCTTACTGTTAATCAATATTAAACAGCCTCTTTCAATGTATTCCTCGAATGGCTTCAGGTAGTGGGTTAATACAGGTGTGATACAATCTGACCTATCTTGAGCAACCATTCAGTGAATACTTCAAACATGGCTTCTGAAAGCAGGTGGTTCAGGTTGTTTAGTATACACATATTTAACACAAACATGAGGAGGTGGATTAAATGATGTAATAATTGGCTATATATGACAGATGGCTGCTTCATTTGGCTAACATTATTCAATTTAAATTTCACTTATATTTTATTATGGTTATGATGATTGGAACTTGCCCTCTCTGAGAACTATGACTGAGAGCTGATTCCCAGAACTGAACTAAATTATTCTAACACAAAAATATTTTCAGTTGCTAAACTACTTGTTAAGAATGAATACTTCTGGGTTCATATAATGATGATATAAACTTTCCCTCACACTGAGTCATGATGGATATATGTTTATAATCTGATGACTTTTGTAAAGAAGTGTGTTTCTATGATCATTTTACTTGGTTATTAGATATATAATTAGCAAACATGCAGTAGTTCTTAGAAAAAAATATGTCAAAAGTAGTGTGCGATTTCTTAAGGTTGACGACATTTCAGTACAAGTTTGTGTATAGTTGACAATATGATGAAATTGTGAGCACTGGGATATGAAAAAAAAATGATTTCATCTGCCACACTGATTTGTATGGTACACAAAATAGAAGGTCATAAAATGCATGTTTTATTCTAAAGGTGTATTATTAATTTCAAACATAAAAGTATTTGGTTATGATGATTGGAACTTGCCCTCTCTGAAAACTATGAATGAGAGCTGATTTCCCAGATACTGAACTAAATTGTTACAATAAATTTCTAGTTCTTTCTAAAATTGTTAAAGATGTATGATTAATTTCTTAGCAAACACATATTTGGTTATGATGATTGGAACTTGCCCTCTCTGAAAACTATGAATGAGAGCTGATTCCCAGAACTGAACTGAATTTACTCTAATAAACATTCAAATATTGTATGTTGCTAAACTACTTAGTCAAGAATGAAGTCTTCAGGGTACTGCTTTATCAAAGCACCTACAAAAATCGTAAATTTGCAATTAAATTTTAGTTCTTCCTAATTCTTTAATGGCTACTAATTGTTGTAGAGGGTTGTTCAACATAAATTATTTATCAATATACCAACTCTTACCAACCATGGCTGTTCTCAATATGTAGTTTATAAAATAATTAAGAATTTAAATATAATTTTAAAATTTCCGTAAGTGCTTTGATAAAACAGTACCTTGGTTCATATAATGATGATATAAACTTTCCCTCACACTGAGTCATGATGGATGTATGTTTATAATCTGATGACTTTTGTTAAGAAATGTAGTGATCCATGATCGTTTTACTTGGTTATTAGATATAATTAGCTAACATAAATAGTCCATAGCAAAAGAGATGAAAACACAATATGTCAGATGTAGTGAGCGTAATGTGTTTGTGTATAGTTGACAAAGTGATGAAATTGTGAGCACTGGGATATGAATAGAATGATTTCACCTGCCACACTGATCTGTCTATTAAATACACAAAACTGTAGGTCTGAAAATGCTGTGTAATATTTTAAAAGTGTATGATTAATTTCTAAGCAAATACATATTTGGTTATGATGATTGGAACTTGCCCTCTCTGAAAACTATGACTGAGAGCTATTTCCTTTAAACTGAACTAAATATTTACAATAAATTTCTAGTTTATGTTAAAATTGTTGTTTAATACTTCATGAACAATGAATAATTTTAAGACTATGATGATAAGAACTTTTGTTCTGATAGAGTTATAAGAAATTATCTAGGTAACTTTGTCAAGAATGAATTATTTTAAGAGTATTGGTTCATATAATGATGATATAAACTTTCCCTCACACTGAGTCATGATGGATATATGTTTATACTCTGATGTCTATTCAATCTTGTATTCAATGACCGATTTACTTAGTTGCTAGTGAACTTCAGTACATAGTACATGTTTGTGAATAACATGTAGTTGGCATGCATGATGAAATTGTGAGCACTGGGATATGAAAACAATGATTTCATTTGCCACACTGATTCTGTCCAGTAGAGTGAATGAATGATTAGCAAAGGTCTGGAAATGAAAAAACCCTGTACAATGAAATATTTTGTGGTTGTATGATTAATTTGTTAAAACAGTTCACACTCAGTTCACTTTATTTGGTAATGATGATTGGAACTTGCCCTCTCTGAAAACTATGACTGAGAGCTGATTCCCAGATACTGAATCAAATTGTTAACAGGTTCTGGTTGATGCTAAAAATGTTGCTGTTTAATTCTTTAACTATGAATTACATTAAGACAGTTAAGTTTATGATGATAAAAAACTTTCCCTCAGCTGAGACATGATGGATAAAGTTTAATCTGATGTTAATTGTGCTGTTTCATGGTAGATATTCGAAAAGATTATTGTTAGTATGTGTGTTAGTAAGCCAAATGTTGTATTTAAGAATATATTACTTGATTCGAGTTGTCAGACATGATGAAATTGTGAGCACTGGGATATGAAAACAATGATTTCGCCTGCCACACTGATCTGTTTTGCTGTTAGATATTAAGATGACGAGATTATTGATTTGACCATGTTTAAAATTTGTTATGATGAATGGAACTTGCCCTCTCTGAGATATCTGATTGAGAAATAATTCCTATATCTGAACACAAACATGTATGAATTTTCATTGACATGTCATTAAATAGAAATATTTCATGGGCTGAACCCTTAGAACTATATTGATCATTATTTACATGATTTACTGAGCTAAATTGTTACAAGTTTGAATACACTGAATAAATTATATGGTTGTATACATGTGCAGAATATAATATGGATTGGATGACAAGTACATTTGTACTGTGTTATTGAATCATATTTTCTGTATTTTTGGCTGGTGGCCTTTTACTATTGAAATAAATCTTGTATCTATCTTTCTTGTCAGGACTTCTACTCATAAATAGGTGTTATTGTGTGTGTGATTTTAGATGATTGTCGAATATTGTGTTTATCTTTCCTATGTGTAGCACAATCTAGAGCCTCTCTGATACTGTTATAATTAGCTAGGTGTAGAAATTGTGCCATAGTAAACCCTTTGTATGAAAACTGTACTTGCTATTTTGAAGTATGGATTTCTGTATATAAATGGACATTATATTGCTTACATCATTTATCTGCTTATAGCAGGTGGCTGTTTAATACAAGATATTGTAATGAACTTGCTAGATCAATCTTTTGGCTTGCCAGTATAGTGTTGACATTGGTTATACAGTAGAACTCTGAAACCTCAAACAGGTTTTTCGTTCCAGGCAAAATAATGTACCAGTATTAGTATACAGTGACACGACTCAAAGAAATTGTTGGCTCAACTGTTTTCCCAGGCCCAAGGCAGTTTGAGGCATCAAAGTTCAAAGTTCAAAATATCATACAATAAATGTGTTGTCACAATTCGGTCAATATCCACAATTTGAATAAAAATGTAAATTTTTCTATTTTTAGAATCATCCGAGCTTTCCTCATTGAAGAACAGAAGATTGTTGTCCGGGTACTCAAGGCACAAGAAGCCAGCAAGAAGTAATCTGTCTTTCATGTAGACGGGATGTAAATAAAGAGAAAAATCCTAACTCCTTCTTTCTTCTCAATTTTGTATTCTAATGCTCATATCTCACATCAATAAAAATTGCATATATTACATTGATGATTTTCTTGGAATCGCCAATGATCCAGACTGGCCATAACACATGAATGTATTTCAACACATGGTTATTACGAAGAAAAAGCATACTGTGTTACTATGTGCTTCTCTTCAGATTAAATTAGTATTTCAATTTGTACATTGAAAACTGGTTCCTTATTCACAATCGACCACCGAAACTGGGCACGTGAAGTTGACAAGTTTCTTTTCTAATGTATCAGAATGTAAGGCAATGAAATTTAAAGTACTGTACACATAATTCAAATTACATTGAAATTGATACATTGGTAACATTAATGTGAAAAACAGTTTACACTTATAAGCCTGAGTTTCAATCTTTGTGTATAAGGTTCCAGCTATAAAAATACATTTATTGTGCTACTGGGGATCAAGTGGAACGTATTAATTGTTGCAAGCTTACATGTTGGTAGGATGGAGCTGGAGGCACATATATATGGCAGTCACAATAATGAACATCGCAGAATTATTAGAATAGCAAACAGGATTTCTGTATTTACAGAAAAATTATCACAGATCAATTTGGAAGACGCTGGAAATGTAGATTTTGACATACAAAATTGCTAGAAAAAATCAAGGGCTACTGCATAAAAACTTGTACAAGAGATCAACTTTTGATGGGGTTTAAAACCTTGTTCCCTAAAACTTCTATGCAAAAAGCCCTTGAACAAAAATGGAATGAAAGTAATGTTCAGGACGGCATCGCTTTAACTTTACCATGAATGGCACACACTAACAGGAGTCAAACTTTGATCGTTCACCATGTTTCACTGGTACAGGTTACTTTGTGTACGCAACAAACATGGCATGCACTAACTTGAGTCAAACTTTGATATACTATGCTTCACTTGTGCAGGTAACAAGGATGCAGTTTCTGAAATCCACTATGTGGAGTCAAACATTGATTATCATCAACTGGGAACTCTTACCAGCAACATTAACTGTGTGTTTACATGGCACACTGTCCGGAGTCAAATTTTCGATCATCCATGTTTCGCTTGTACTGGTCACTTGCACGTAAGGATGACCCACATCAACAATCATGCTTCCTCGAACAATGATGCTGTCGGCAAATTGCCGTGTTTGACTGTTACAGGTAACTCGTGTAAACATGGATGCTGTTGATCAATCGTCGTGTTTGACTGTTACAGGTAACTCGTGTAAACATGGATGCTGTTGATCAATCGTCGTGTTTGACTGTTACAGGTAACTCGTGTTAACATGGATGCTGTTGATCAATCGTCGTGTTTCACTGTTACAGGTAACTCGTGTAAACATGGATGCTGTTGATCAATCGTCGTGTTTGACTGTTACAGGTAACTCGTGTAAACATGGATGCTGTTGATCAATCGTCGTGTTTGACTGTTACAGGTAACTCGTGTTAACATGGATGCTGTTGATCAATCGTCGTGTTTCACTGGTACAGGTAACTCGTGTAAACATGGATGCTGTTGATCAATCATCGTGTTTCACTGTTACAGGTAACTCGTGTAAACATGGATGCTGTTGATCAATCATCGTGTTTCACTGTTACAGGTAACTCGTGTAAACAGGGATGCTGTTGATCAATCATCGTGTTTCACTGGTACAGGTAACTCGTGTAAACAGGGATGCTGTTGATCAATCATCGTGTTTCACTAGTAAAGGTAACTCGTGTAAACATGGATGCTGTTGATCAATCGTCGTGTTTCACTGGTACAGGTAACTCGTGTAAACATGGATGCTGTTGATCAATCGTCGTGTTTCACTGGTACAGGTAACTCGTGTAAACAGGGATGCTGTTGATTAATCGTCGTGTTTGACTGTTACAGGTAACTCGTGTAAACATGGATGCTGTTGATCAATCATCGTGTTTGACTGTTACAGGCAACTCGTGTAAACATGGATGCTGTTGATCAATCATCGTGTTTGACTGTTACAGGTAACTCGTGTAAACATGGATGCTGTTGATCAATCATCGTGTTTGACTGTTACAGGTAACTCGTGTAAACATGGATGCTGTTGATCAATCATCGTGTTTGACTGTTACAGGTAATTCGTGTAAACATGGATGCTGTTGATCAATCGCAATGTTTCACTGGTACAGGTGACTCGTGCAAACAATGAAAATTGATGCTGTCGATCAATTGCCATGTTTCACCGCTACAGGTAACTCGTGCAAGCAAGGATGCTGTTTTCTGTAATCCATCATTATCCACATGCTGATCTGCATCCATATAAACGCTACAACTATACCAGTGTGCCAGATATTATGACTGGATCCAAAGAAATTAAAACGACCTGCAATTATATAAACATAATTTGATAATGCTAGTATTATAGACACATTTATAGTCCAGCCAGGATAAATATCCAGTGACGCAGCGGTCGAGTCCACTTTAACGGTGTAAAACCAATTATAAAGGCTTATACTGTACCAACAACTATAATTTCAATGCTAAACTAACATACTAAACTTCGCTCTACCTGTTTAGACAATGGTTGTGATTTTTTGCGTACACATAAACTGCAACGTCACTGTCACAATATCTTAACTGGACTATAGTATATTATATTAAGTACTGTCTAGTTAGGAAAAGAAGAGAGTGACTCAGTGATGAGTCCATTATTAGGGTGTATGCTACATACTATATTCGCTCTACCTGTGGTTGGAATCTTTTGTGAACACAAACGGCAATATCACTCTCACAAACTGGACTGTAAATACTGTAGTGCACAGACAATCCAAGCCATACAGAAATGGCAGCAGCGCCTAGCCATCCACGCTGGAGTCAGACATAGAAGAAACCATCTATATCCACAAAAAGGATATTTCAAGCCCGAATTTATTGACATTGAAATTCGTGCATAATTAAGCAATTAATGTTAAGGATTATATATTAAACAGGTCTTGAGTTATGATCTGGTCCCTTGTGGTACTGAGCATATATTAAACGGGCTGGAGTGATAGACAAAATGTATTCAGCAAGTTCCTTGGCCTAACTAGAGAGCGTTGTCCAGAGATTTCTTCCTCCAGCATACCAGTTTTGTAAACTAAACAATTGTTTTAAATACTCTATGTGAACATTCAAGGATTGTGCAAAAGAGAAGAAATCAAATCAACAACTGCCTTGACATAGATATGTCGCCATCACAAGTATTCGGAAATACCAT
The DNA here is from genome assembly GCA_947247005.1 of Spisula solida. Taxonomy (NCBI): domain Eukaryota; kingdom Metazoa; phylum Mollusca; class Bivalvia; order Venerida; family Mactridae; genus Spisula; species Spisula solida. The sequence goes on along the minus strand of OX365944.1, from coordinate 47,292,257 downwards.
TGAAATTCCACCAATGGCACAGAAAAATAGCAAGTACAAAATTAATGTGGTCTACAGACAAATGTACTGGAAGTGTGAGACCAATATAGCCGCCATATATATACAAATATACCCATTCATTTAATATAATAACCAAGATCTGATGGTGCTAAGGGTCTATTTGTATGTTTTGTGTACATGGTGGATAAAATAACAAATACTCTTAATTATGTTTTTATTTTTGCAATAAATACAGGAAGTTAACATTAATTATAAGAAACAAACAAGCTTCCTAGAATAAGAACACAGAACATACACTACTCAACACTTATAACCGATCACTTCATGTATTAATAAAGTTCCAGTCATTTAGTATCTTAATTAATACTGTGACGATCGTAAATGTATAAGCCAGGTGTAAACAACATAAACATTACTCTACTATTTCTAAACATAATTATTCCATGTAATTGATAACCACCCTCAAAACCAGAAAAAAACACAATTATTGGATTAAATGCAATGTCGGTATCCCACTTTTTAAACATGAAACATGATAAACAATAACTTTATATGGACGATAAGATAACAATAAAAGCATATCGCAAAGCTTTACTGCGAAAGGTTGTTTAGTCGAGAAAATGTGAAACAAATTAAAATCATCGACTTTTAAGATTTAGCTGGATTTTCAGTGACAATGTAATTTACCATAGGGAACTCAGTGTCGCCTACAAAAATAAAACGCACTTATATTTTGATATAATTCAGTTGGATAGATGAGAAATGACAAAAGAAGGAGTGGATGAAATTTGACTAATCTATCACCACGCGTTATGACTATTTTCAGAAATTGTTTTTCGTTCTGTTTTCAATTGAAAGGGAGGTAAATTCACATTTGTTTTCATTTCCTAAATTTAAAAGCTGCACAGATTTATAACATGTCATTATCTTAGCAATGTTTTATGTTTTTCTGTTAGGGCGATCAACATTGAGTCAACATTTTTAACATTTTTTGCATTTCCTCAGACAAACGTTAAATCAAAGAATACGATCTTTGATTAAATTTCACATAAAAAATGTTTTTTTATAAACAACGGGCAATAACTCCGCATGGTTGACAACGCTACATAAAACATGAACATTTATTGCTAAAGAGCATATAATGACGATCGAGATAAGTACCGATATTTCCCTATTGCCATGAACAAAAATGTTCGAGTTTGAAAAGTGATCGGTTATAAGTGTTGAGCAGTGTATTTAAGTTGGTCCACTTGATTGCATTCAATAATTTCTCAATAGAGTTGAGCAATTGAAACTGAGTATCATATTTATTTACATATTGATACGAATGATACATATAGGATTTCTGCGACAAAATACTGTAAAATCAAGTATATTTTAGAATTATGCCAAGTTAGAAATTAATGGCCTGTATGATTTACAAAAGTAATTATTCTGTTGTGTATGTGTGACAGGGCCCTTAGATTAATAAGTGTGCAGAATGATCTCTGTGCTGGCTAGACGCTATTGATCAATTATAAGCATAACTTCAAATATAACACACATATACCAACCACGTACTTGATATTTGAGGTAAAATACCAAGTTCAACAATAAAATAAGTTAAATGATATTGATGTATGATACGATTTATAAATTGATGATGTGCAAATGCATGTAGTTATTGCAGTAATTCATTGATTACACAATTACATTATTCCACAATCAGGTATTGGTGTAAGTGAGTAATACTACTGGTTCTATATCATGAGGTATAAAAATGAATGGATGTATAGTGCAGAGATTTTAACTTGATCCTAAACCTTCTATGAGAAAAAATAAAAGCTGATATATTGTCTATACCGGTATTTATAACCCCAGCTGTATGTTTTCATACATGGAGAATCAAGAAGACGCTTGAGGTGTAAAACAAATACAAATCCAAAGGACCAAAATTGCATGATTTACTCAGCGAAATTGATACTTTCAATGCAAGAATCTTGTAATATTTTCATGCATAAAGGTCAGGATCATGTCAATATCTCCATACTATATGTGTATATATCAAAAGGTAAACATAACTATTCTATCGTTAGGTATGAGCGAAGATAAAAGACATAGATAAGCACTTTCATAAATCATCATGGTCCCCATATAAGGAAAGTTAGGCATTTAATGCTGATTTTTCAAATGTGTGTACAGAAAATATGTGTACTTGTAGTAAGGTTATTAGATTTATTTAAAAACAACCAAAGTAGTCTCTGTAATTATTTGTAGAGACTACTTTGAAACAAATTGACTATTCCAATTAGTCATAGAGAAACAAATAAACGCTTATGCCCCCTGTGGAAGCCTTGTCCATAAATAAGTCTAAGTCCAAAATTAGGTCAAGGTGAAGGTCAAAATGGGGTCAGGCGATACAGGCATGTAGAGAGTGTTCATATACATCATCCATGCAAGTATGGAAGCTTTGTTGCAAGCCATAATGATGCTAGAAGAAACGGTCAATTTGGGTTAACCAGGACGGACGAACGGACGAACGAACGGACAGGTGAATCACTATATGCCTCCCGATCTATCGAAACGGGGGCATAAAAATGCATCTGTATCGTGCATCGTATCTTAAAACTATACAAGACAAAGAATTGGAATTCAAATAACAGGCACATTAGAACAAAGAGCTTCATTATTTTGTATGAGTTAACTCGTTATAACTTAAAATGCAATTAAAATGACAAATTACATATTATATATTATTGTAAAAGACAAACAAGAAATAATGTAATAGATGTATAAGAAACTTGGATTTTTAAAAGAAGATACATATAAAAATATTAAAAGAGTTAAATACATTGTACATATAACAAATGAGAATTGGATATAACATAAACAGACAAATACCTAGTCATTGGATTATCACAGATAATAAAAGATTATCACATATAAATATGTGCATCATAACATGATATAAACACAATAAGTGAGGACATTCCAGGAAAATCAGACTTTCTAACCAATAAATCTGCTGAAACTGGTACCAGCATAGATAAATGCCCAGGGATGGTATTCATAAAGTGGTAAACTTAATTTCTTAAAATAATTATCAAGTTAAACATTTGTGCTGCTGCTGTTTCTTGTAATTTCTAGAATAACCCATCTTTACACAATCCTTGAAACTATGTCAAAATTTAATAAAATATTTCTTGATTAAATCTTAAGGAAATCTTAACTTGTCTACAATTAAAGATGCTTAAAGGTCCACAACTTCAACATTCCTGTAAACTTTCATGACTGTAACTGAGGTTATTTTGGAGATATGTAAAGCACAAAAAAGTGCCGAGGTCAGCATGGTGGAAATCAAGGTAGATTATTCTTGAGATTCATTCTGTACATCCCGGTAAGACAATGATTCATATATTTTACTTATTATGATTATTTGGATCATAAACAACTAATTAGATCAGTTCTATTAAATGTTTATGATACAATTTCTAGACGTTATTTATCATTATGCTATGATTAATGCATGAAACCAAAAGAATTTATAAATTTAAATTCACAACTACTTGTGCTCAGTAATACTTATGTGCATATGACTAGATGCTTCATTATTTGTGCATTTAATTTAATTTGAATTGTTCAAACGCAGGGAGAGAGACACATGTAAAAAGTGATACAAATATTTATGGTAAGGACTAACAAATTTCCCTTGCAGATATTTTGCAAATTTGATAAGATGGACAGATGGAAGTTTCTGAAAACATAATGTTACATGTGAAAAAAGTCTTTTTGAGCTACATGAACACATATTTGCAAACAGAATGTGGTCTGCAATTTAGCAATTGTGTGTCTTAAACAATGAGAATGAAATTAACGTGTTACATCCTGATCAGTTGCCGGGAAAATGTCAAGATATGTATCAATGCAAGCCAAATGCATCGCATTAACTTTTAAAAAATTTAGCAGTAGACTAGATGATATTTTGGACACCATTTTCTTCATTGGTTAATATAAGACAAACACAAATATTAGTTTAATGACCCTTATCAAGGTTTGACTTTGAGTAGCACATTATACTGACATAGATTTAAATGATAGTCAAGTACAAATTGGGGACTGAATGCAAAATGAAACATTTGTGACATGAATTGAGAATAGATATATCCAACATGAATGAAAAAACTTCATTCATAATCAACAGTCTTCATTGCATTTATACAGGCTGAGTTTCAATAATAAATTAACATGTATATACATCAGTCATGGCACACTTCTTTTCAGCACAATTTGTAATGGAAGCTATTCAGTAATACCTCATATATAAGACCACCACAATAATAACACCACTTCAATAAAAAAAACCTCAAAATTCAAGCCCATTTTTTAGTTTTGTACAGTTTCTCTCTTTATTAACATTAATTTAAAGTCCAACTCAATAACAAGACCAGTTCACAGTTCAAAGGGTGGTCGTATATCACAAGAGGTTTAACTGTATAATCATATACATCAAGTAAAAAATGTTTGGTTCTTTATCTGGTGTTATAATACAGCTAGTAATTTCAGAACCTCAAATGCCATTTTTTCAAAATTCCAAAATATTCCTCAACGAAAATGTGTATTTAAACAAATAACTGAGCATTGCCAACTCTAAGATTTTAAACATGACATTCTTGTTTGGTTTGGTACATTAACAGTTCTCTGCCTGCTGAATGCCAAAATGCGAATGCTATCACAATAATCAAGTGCCAAACTTGATGACTGCTTCCAACGAAGTTGAACACACCTGGAAATAGACAATATACCACATATAAAGAGTGCTTATATGTCACTTTATGCATTATCTTGTCTTATGTCATTAATTTTTTTTATCAAAACCCGATTCAAGAGTTTTGTTGAGAAACAATATCTAGGAATACTGTACATTGGTTACTATTGGCAATGTTTTCGTGAACAGAGTTTCTTGCAAATTCATAAATTCACTGAATATACATTCATAACATAAAAACATATCATGGAACCTTTGGCCACGAGTTAAAAATGGTGACAAAAAGTCTGTCACCGAAATTTGTGAAATAAAGATCATGCAAATATAAAGTGATTAACAGAAGAATAACTTAAGAGAGCAGATAAGCAGCATTATTGGTAGAAACAATTTAACACTTAGGCAAAAGCATGCATATTTTTCAAATGCTTCTAAAATGACAACTCAACAGACTGTAAGTAGTTCATGCAAAGGGGACATGCACACTTATATAATGGTATATTGTCATTAATTCTAAAATATCTAAATCCCATAACACACAATACTATCTTATTTTTCTGTATAAAAATGGTTAAGACAAACCTTTATATTTTCCTATATTAAAATGGTTAAAACAAAACTATCTATTTTCCTGTATAAAAATCATTAAGGAATACCTTTTGTGTTATGCAGTGAAAACACTGGAACAGAACATGTCTAACTCTAAGGTGGAAAGACTATTCTATATACACATACTTGTACTATTTAGTATTAGGAGATGGGTTAGGTTGCATACAAAGCATTAGGGGAAAGCAAGAAAACAAATGTTACATTATAAGGTCAGTATATTAGCAGGAATATTCTCAGAATCCCGACAGAATTTCAGCATTAAGTTTACATGGCTTGTATAAAGTAAAAAAGTGCTTAATTCAGTATCTAAGCATTTAATTATGGAAAATCAGGTAGTTTTCTCTTCTTAATGCTTTAAGACATTTGTGTAGATCTCCTTACGCCTGAATCCCCCAGCACCTAAACAAATTCTAGGGAAGGGCCTGCATGTGTTGTTTACTTTCCGAGGATGTGAATCCAAGAATATTCCAGGTGTTTACCAAGCCAACTATTCTAATAATATAATTGTACAAATTCTCACCTGGTAAAAATCTTTCAGGAAATTTTGTGATATAAAATGCAAACGCCAACATCCCTAGACAGTACATAGTGACTACTTTTGGAATAAACATCTGAAAAAGAGAAATCAAATATTCATACAAGAAAATTTTAAAACTTGAATCCAAAGACCTAAATATAGTGCATGGTATTCACTACAAAATTGACTGTAATTTGTTTACAAAATGAATACACTAAAATATTTTGTTACTTTAAAACTGTACTCATTATTGAGATGGTCGTAGTAGCGAGGTTTAATAATGATCAAACCAATAGATCTACCTGAAAAATGTCTTATTTTATGGATCATGAAGATGTCTTCATGTGAGTTTTTACTGTTTTAATATAATACACTTACCCTAACAATTTCTGAGCTCCATCCACCATTAAGGAAGTACCAATGTGTGGCGGGTATTACACCATATGCAACAAGACCGATATAGACAGCAATCCTCTGATGAAACCAATGGTTGGTGAAATATTGGGGATGAAATTGCACAAATATTGTCAATCCAGATAATACTGCTATTGTAAATATATAAACGTCCCTCCATATCTGTAAGTGGATGAAAATAGAAATGATAAATTAAGACAATTAAGCATTACCCACTTGCAAATGAAAATCATGCTTTTTTCAAATCTGTCACCTTATTTGACTGCAAAATCAAAAGTTTGCAATAAATAAATACAAGTCTGTACACATTCACCTTAGTGGGTGCTTTTCCACTTTCAGTTTGAATACCCCAACTTTGCCTTTGTAAGATCTTAATAAATGATTTACTTCAAATTGAAATCTAACAATCTGCACTTTTTAACATACAGCAGTTTAACTGTTACGTGTATGCACATTTGATACTACATAGTCTACAATTAGGCACATGTTATTATGGTATATTTATAACATTATTTATTCAACAGGTAACTGAACACACAAACATTTGACGTGTAAACAGAGCAACAATAACACATAAATACTTTAAGACAAACTGTCAATACATTTCAGATACAGAGCTCTAAACATCATAAACATAATCATCTATCAATCAAAATGTGTTATAAACAAAAAGATTTTCAGAAAGAAAATATTCTGAGCTGAAGATCACATGAAAATCAAGGATTCTATTCTATAATCAATGATTGACAATAACATCAACAGCTCAATGAGATTATACAAATGTAGTAACTATTTTATTATGTTGAAATCCTTGATAGGATTATATTAAAGGATAGTTAGCATCAGCACAAAAAGTATGATTTGTATCCACACAAGAAATACTAGCATAAACACATATGTAGTACCAAAGTCCGAATCAATGTCAGTTGGTTGGAAAGGTGAACCAATCAATGTACAGGGGTCATTTAGAGTCTGTTGCCTAAGCATAGCGCTACCGAGTGCCTTTATTCAGGTACCTCACGTTCAATAAAATATAGAAGGCATGGAATACCTCCTTTTGAAGGACTACGTAGCACTCGCCCATGTCTTTTTATCATACGGTAAGAGGGAGAGAGAAAAGAGAATAAAAACCAACTTACAGAGAGACAGTAGAATGCATAATGTACAGCTGGCAGGTAGCATCCAATAACTCCTATCAATATACCAGCTAAATCTACAGCTAACCATCTCTTACTTGCCCTTGCTGAATGACATCCAAACATATGGAAGCCCGCTGAACACAACATGCAAAACTGAAAAGAATATTTTAATTATTATACAATTGTAATGTTTATAACTTTATATAAACTGGTTAAGTTCGTGATGTGGGAATATTATAAGCGAATGTCATGAAATTTACAAAATGCAATCAAAGTTCTTGTAGAATAAATTTTTTATTGAGAATTCAAAAATGGTTAACTATTTCAAACTTTGACCCAAGGAAATATCAACTTTAACATAAACATACAGTTATGAATACAAGATTTTATATGCAGTGGTAAATTATTTAGAAATGCATTGTTAGCTTTAACACACAGTTAACAAGTGTTTTCAAATAGGCCTAATTAGATAGTTTGCCTTTTCACAATGGGCTCATTCAGCCCATTCAATGAGCATATATCAGACAGGACTTTCTGTCAAGAGAAATGTTATTTTCATTTTACCATTTAATATCAAACATCTTTAAACTAAATCACGTTTTTTTCGTGTTAAAAAGCCCCCTCGGAAATCGTCAAAATAAAAATATATTCAGAAAAAAAATCGCGAACATTCCGGAATCCGTACCGTGTACTACGGGTTTTATCCGCATCCAAAAAATAATCAGTTTTCGCGACCTTCATTTCGCTGAATTATTTTACATTTTTGACGATTTCGGAGGGATATCTTATTGAATCTCGACGAGAATTTACGAAAAATATTCGTGTTACATTCTTTACAATAATCTTCAACTACGATGTGGGAATATCGCCGTCCAGACTTAAAATCTCCGTCGGACCAACGGTCCGACATTCAGTCAAATTTTGCCGGACCAAAGCATTTTTTGTCGGTCAGGACCGGCGGACCGACGGTTTTCGCGATGCCTGTTTATCATAAACATTGCCATCAGAAATTCAGTCATCAAACTATTAATCATTATTAGAATTTCACAGTATACAACACCTTTAGACATGTGTTACAATATGATAATTATAAGTAATGACATTCACCTGGTAACAGATAAGCCCGATAGTCACGATGACATGGTCTGCAAAGCTACCTTCATTATGTGGTATTTCAATAATGTTGTCGTACAACATGAAAAATATAAAAAGGAAAAATCCTCCTAGATGTGACCATATGTTGACTGTTTCATTTGACCATATGAACATACTGAAATAAATGAAGGAGTATTTAAACAAATTATTTATTAAACAATATATTATTTAGAATCAGGTCAAATATCGTACACGGGAAAGGTGTAAACAAATAAGGAAAGGTTTACAGGGAAAGGTTTAACTTATTTTATATTATCATGAATAAAATAATGAAGTCATATGCACATTTTTAGATTGACTAAAGCAAGGTCTTATATATAAATACAGAATAGCGAAACTAAATAATTAGCATACAGGTCGGGGATCTTACTGAGCCATTTATACCGGCATGTTTGCGGGGTCAAAAGACAAACATTGAGAATTAGCAATGGGTCATAATGATACAGCAACCAACAGTCCCAATCAACTGCGACAATCCAAGATTATCTTCATCGACAGTGTCTTGATCCCTACTTTGAAAAACACGATTTATGTTGATGTCACTTTACATTTGTAGTGTAATCGTGAAAATATGAAGTGACGATGCGGATATGCAACACAAGATGCCACAAAGCACCAGGATATTTATTATAGGCTATCGGCAACACATCTAGCAATCTTAAGAAAATTTCTAGTAGCACTCGCCTATCAAAGGGTTAAGTAACACTGTGCTACGTAAAAGAACTGGCCGCCCATCAGAATTAGCAATTTGTGTCAGTCATTCAATGGCAATAACGTAGCATGATATCTTACCTTTTTAAGCACAGGGTAAATGGAAGTGACACTCTGTATCCATCTGTAACAAATGGATTTCCTTGCAAAAATTCTGGAATATCTGTGTAGTCATAAAGTGGAATGTCTTTTTCTTTCAAATCACAGAGTCCTGAACTGAGAGCCCTCTCTATACTCTGATCAATCTCAATATCCAATATACTGTAACTTTCCGATTTGTTCAACGAGTTTGTCTGTCTATTCTTTATATTTTCATGATACGTTCCTGGACGCCCCATCATGATTGCACTCGAAAACTGCCCGGACAGTCGATGGCAATTATCCAAGTCAGCGTACACCCCACTCGTATTCTGCACGGTTCTATATATTAAACATCTTCTACGTCAAAAACTGCAAACAAATATACCTGCGACAAACAATTGAATGCAGAATACGTGCAATAACGACAGAGGTCAATCCTGTATGATCACGTTTTATTTGTTTGGTTTATTTCACTATGCCACCGGCTTCCTCCTTTTTGGAGAGTAACTTTTTAACATTCGGATCCCCTTGGCGGTTCGAGAAATTGCGATTATTAGGTCATGTCTAAACGTTTACATTATTCTCAACAAAGCAGCCTAAAGTCATCTTCGTGGATCTTTGAGTTGATTGATTTTATTTCATGAATACCAGCGTAGGCAAGCTGGTTGCTGTTTTGTTTTCATTCCAGATGTAATAGCTCACAGTTAGTCAATCATTATAGACTTGGAGTTAAATTTATACCTGGGTCAGATATCCAATTGGATTGCCGTTCGTTGATCCAAAAGTGTACTTCGAATCGGGCCTGGACGGTCAGACAAACATTTAGTTGTTCATCGGGGGGATTGTAGAGCTTTGAGCGGCAGCCAGAGTAGGCCTTATACTAAGTCATATTACTACTCATTTGAAATATTCATTTAAATATTCATCGGCAGGTACGTGTCGGCATGATCCCTAAGCATTCTTCACACATCGTATACACGTGCATTGACAGGGTGATTTCTGACCCTGGTAACTTACCAAGCCTGTCGCTCGATGACTGGTTGTTGTCTGTCCGGCCTTTGGTCCGATTAAACCATATATAATAAGAGCCTTCTAATGATCGGATGGCGATCAGATTGATCCAGGTATAGTGCGACTATTGTTGAAAATATATGTCGATTTAAAGAAGAATAAAATTAATGAAAAATATTCATGATGATGCATTCGTATGTATACTTTGAACCATTTACAATTAACTGACTGAAGTTGACCTCCAAGCCAGAAGTCATTGGCCTACTAGGCAGGGATAAACTAGATGACCACAACCTTACGACTGTGTTAGTCGAATGCAAACCAATTAACTTGACCGGTGCCAATTTTGAGTATCTTCGGTATTTTGTAAAATTTGGACCCTGCGCAACGTCATTTCATTTCAGAGTGAACAAGAGCTGTCAAAGACGGTAAATGCTCCCCGTAGGATGTTTGTCACAGGAAAAAAATGCTCAAACAAGTCAACTTGGTTTTTCGACAAATGTTATGTTATACTGTTTTATACAATTTAGTATATAGTTATAGTGCGACTATCTTCGGCGACTATATGCTCCCCCGAATTTCTTCGGGGAGCATAATAATAAAAGCTTGTAGATGGATGCATGCATTTATTGAGAATAGATTAGTGGTACTACAATATTTAGTATAATTTTAAGTCCATACATATACTGTTACAGTATAGATCACAACATGACCGAAGCAATGCCGACCTGCAAGCTTGACAAATGTGGTAATATAACATATTATTATCAACAAATTTTCCATAAACTAAATCTTACTAATTGTGTATCACTATAACAGAGGTCAAAATGACTGCCATTTGGTGTAGCACGAGTACTTATGTTTTATGTACAGGTTACACAGTAACATAACACCTTCACAACCACTATAAGGGCTACAAACTATACAGTTGGTGCCTTTAACAAAACTATTAGAATGAAAAAAGGTAAGTCAAGAATTGTACCAGTGAGACTGTGGCTGAAAACATCGCAGTTCTATTCTCATGTTTCATCACAAGTATGACAATAGAAAATATTTGCTAATTTGTCTGATGACAGCTAGATGCGCAGCCTTATCGTAATATAATTATGGTATTTTAAACACTTAACAATAATTCAGAATTGACTATTTTTATATACACTGGAGGCCAAGTCTGGCTAAGCTTATCAGTTTATCCCTCCAAGACGGCCGCCAGCGATATTATTATGTAACGTGAAACCTCTCTATAGTAATTTCCTTTTATTTCAGTTAACACTAATACATGTTCATCAGTACATTTATTTAAGACTTAAAACACTCTGTATTTTATGTATTTTTAAAACACCATGCACTTACACATTAAGTGATACATATAATATCACTCCATCTAAAAGAAGAGCACCATGAGACTGGCACCAACGATCGAGTTCAGCTATTTGTCACAGGACAAAAGGGGCACAATCAATGGTATTTGTGCAAGACAGAGTTATATGGTCCTGGTTTTGTATTGTATTTTGGGCCGGAGGCCTCTCATTACATTGAATAAATCTTGAATCTTGGTTAAAACTATCTGTCTGTACACCAAGTATTCAATAGTTTATGAGCGATACATTGAAATAAAAACTTGCAGAAAAACTGTTAATATGAAAAGACTCCAACACCACCAGGAACCCCAACACCGGAAGTAGTATGATAGCTCTCATTATGGTACTCAGTAAATACTAACAGTCAAGCTAAAAAGCAATAATTTCAGATGAATTTTCAATCACCAACTCATACACAACTCATACACTTATTGTTCTAAACACATTGAAGCCACTATGAGCTGTGCTCAGTATGACGCCAGGTAACTGTTTATGCCAGTGCAACTCTTTAATGTCAGTTTGTCCTTGATGTATAAACAGTAATTGTGTCGGTACATCCGGGTCCCCTTCAGAGGAACCAGCAGCTTCAGAATCTTTTTCCACACCGAGATCCCATAATGAAATCTGATCGTCCGATCCTCCTGCAGCGAATATTGAACTATCAGTAGGGTGCCACTCTACTGTAGTGATTGGAGCTGTGTGGTGTTTGAATAAGGCAGCTGGTTTACCATGCTGAAATGTATAACAAAACAATGTTTAACACTAAAAGATTTTTTTGAGATGAAAAACACATAGGGCCATAACTACGACCTTAATCATCTTACCTAAACATCCTGCACAACCAGACTCTTCATGTGAAGTTTCATTGAAGTCTTACTAATGGTTAAGGGGAACAAGTGCAGACAAACTTTGTGACCTCATATATTCAAAGAAATGATCGGTACAATCATTAGTTTCAAGCTAAACTTCCAACACTGGTCAACTCAAGGGACGTCACTCAAACCTTACACTGCTTTCCTAAATAATAATCATTGAGAATTGCGTTTTCTTCATTTTTAGGTTAATAGGAATGTTTTCAAATTGTGCTGTCTGGAGGATGGAATGGAGAAACTGCAGGACCAGTCCTGTCATTGTGATATTGACTTAGGGCTCCCAAAGGCAGTGTAGCACTACCATGTGACTTTTGGCTACAGTTACAAGAAGGTAAACATTGGAAAATATTTTAATCATTCATTGATTTCTGTGAAATATATGCTACGCTAAGGGAAAAATATTTTCTTTCCATGAAATATAAAAATTTTATCAGCGGCTGTGCCGTTTTGTCCATTACCTGTGAAACCGTAGAACGTGTAGGTTTCACAGGGTAATGGAAAAATCGGTGAAGCTGCTGAAAAAGATTTTATATTTCATGGAAAGCAAATAATGTCCCCCTTAGCGTGGCGTATATTTCATAGAATCGTTGAAAAAATAAAATACTTATGGCTTATTTTCCAATGTTAACAATTTTCTTCTTGTAACTGTAGCCAAAAGTCACGTGGTATTGCTACTCTTAAAGGGCCTCTTGATATCCCCGACAGCAAAATATATGAAATTTCCCATAAAACCAAAAACATTGTCCCTATAAGTAAAACATCCACAATTTACCTGAAACTGTCTGAGATCCCAAACTTTAAGGACCCCATCATCTCCACCGGAGGCAATAAATGGTTCATTTCTATTCCAATGTATAACGTTAACATCTCGTTCATGAGCATCAGATGCTGTCAGCATACATGCCTTGTGTGGAGCCGCTCGACAATCCCATACACGTATACTTCTATCGACAGAACAAGATGCAAAAACCTGAAATATACACATTTATCAACTACTATAAACTTATATACATGTATATTTAAGGAATAAATGAACACTATCACAAAAATTGCATCCCCAAAATTAACTGATTTCTCACTACACATATTTCTTATTTATTAATAAGTGAAATTCAAATTTGGATTTTGCAGTGGATTTATTACTTTAATTTCTTTTGGCTTATTATACTAGTAGTGGTTTTCATAAGCAAAGAGTATTGCTAATTTGTATGAGGTATAACATAAACTTTAATCTACATCACCAACATGGAAAACCTTTCTTGCAGAATTTGATAAATTCAACGTAAGAAGCTTGTGAGCAGTAATATAGTCATGTATAACAGTTATGGACCAAATTCATTAGTTCAAACTATATCATACAAATAAGAATGAGAGTAAAGCCTTACATTTGCTTCATTTGGTGACCACTGTACATCTTCTACTGATGATGCATGGGCACAGAATGGTCTCTGATCTACAATCCAACTACCTGCTTCTGTCGGGCTCCATAGATGTATGTTCTTATTACAATCTCCACTCAGTAGACGGCCTGGAAAATATATGACAGGATTTACATAAAAGTGTCTAGTATCCAGTAATGCAGGCTCCCCAAAAAAAAAGAAATGTCTCAAAATCTTCTACAAAAAATTACAGTGTGGAGAAAAGCTGAATCCGCAACAATGGAAACTGGTTATACTGGTAAGTATTTCTTTTCAATAAAATTGTGACATCCTGAATGTTAATATGAGAACTGATTACAATGGATGGTTAACGACCCATGGTGGTCATAGGATGATCACAATAAAACTTCAGCTTTATGAAGTCAGTATAATATTAATTACTAAATATTGTAAATATTAATTCCTGACAACAGTAAAATCCGTCCAGATGAGTAAGAATTGTTGGTGGTGACTGTAATTACTACAAAACTTCTGGGACTCAACTACTGCAGGGTGTGTTCATCATCATATATTGCAACATGTGAGACAGAACTATTCTAATCATGTTAATGTTTTACCTGGTGAAGTTTCAGCCCAATCCAGGGCATATCCTTCAGTTTGATGTCCAGTGAATGTGAACAATGGAGGTGCTGACTCTTCATTGCGTACATAAATACTCATCACGCTAGGGTCATCTACCGCTTGTAATGGACGAGTCAGATCCCAGATACTCACTTTACCTTTATCTGACCAACAGGCTGCCAGTGATTTACCATTGTATTGTGTAGACTGCCAATGAATAATTGTGTTATCAACATTTACAGTAAAACTTCACATTAACAACTAGGTAGATCAACTACGAGGGGTGACCAACAAATATGCGGAAAAGTGCTGTAATTTCTTTATTTATTATTGTAAGTTGTTGAAACTTTCTAAACATGACGATTTATTTATTTTCAATTGATTCGCCGCTGATCATCACAATCAGCCAAAGTCAGAATGAACGCCGTTCCCTATAGCAACGTCACTTGACGTTATGCGGCCCAAATTTTCATATTTTCCATATGCAAACGATAACGTATCATTTGTGCGTTTGTAATATCATAATTTTCTAAAATGGTTATATTTATGCAATGATATAACATTACATTCATTATTTCAAAAAATTGTTTTAACTTCAAAATTTCATTTTAGAGCTGTTTGCTTTGAAGTCGTTGTCTGGAAATTAGTGCTTTACAGAAATCGGCGACGAAATGTCGTGTTGCGAATGAATTGTCATAAAATACCACTGACAATACTGCAGAATGAATCACACATGTAAAAGCATACAAAACATGTGTCTGTTTTGCATATTCTTTCATATGTAGCCATGTGAAATCAATGCCGCCATGTGAATGGGCTGTACGACGTCAATAACGTCATCAATATTAATTTTCTATAGCAGCTAATTCTTATCATTTATATGCAAGTTGCTAAGGAAAAAACATGATTTGCGGATGACAGGCCTATAAAGCGTATTTGGTTGTACAGCTATTTTTTGATAATCATTCAATGCGTTATACATTAAGGATTGTGCCACGAATGAGTATGCATACCGTTATATGTAAGCGACGTTGCGATGATGCTGGGCCGGTGTAGCCATAGTGACGTTACAGTTTCTATGTTTTTGGACAAAATATTTCCTTGAATTTAATACTTTTTATATTATATATTTGTTATACGCAATCTATTATCTGACCAATTTTCTTCAATATTGGTCATGTGACTAATATTTCAGGGCATTTTTCCGCGTATTCTTTGATCACCCATCGTATAAGACCACCTCAATAAAATACAAGTTTTTAAGGGTCACAATGTAGGTCTTATTAGTGAGGTTTTAATGAATTATCACTATATAACTTCTCTACATGTGCTAGTTTTAAGTGCACATAAAATTGTTTCACAAAAAGGAAATATACTAATGATTATACAAATGTGTTGTAGAATGGTTGATTGGAACGTTATGATGTTTTTACTATCAAAAGCATATGAAACAAATGACAATCATGAATGGCATTGTCCGCTTGTCCTGCAAATTTTTCTTTCTTTATTTATATAGCAAGACAGGTGAGATTATGGGTTTTTCTTCCCTGTCCATATTGCAGGGCAAGAGCTTTTAAAAATATATGTCGCAGCCTGATGATAAATTAGACCTGACGTACCCGTATTCTATTCACGGAACCAGATAATTGAGACACGACCGCGGTATCAAGTTCCGGCTTCTCATCTTCATCCTCCTCCTCGCTACTCTCTCCATCAGAATCCTCCTCGTCCGCTTTCTGTTTACTCGTACGGTGAAGATTGTTCATTTTCATCAGGATTATATGGTTAGACTTGCCTCTCTGGGCTTGTGTTCCAGCGACTATGTAACATGTTAGTGGATAGGTTTCTCGGTTATCGCCAAGGTTGTCTCTGATTGTATCAAAACTTAAACATGGTGCCCCTATATAAAATAAGAACATGAAACAAAAATGTTAAGAGCTGTTACAATTCAATTGCCAATTATGCACCTATCAATAGTTTGCCCAAGTGGAGGAGCTGCGGGCATACATTGGACTTTAGACAGGAGACGATTCCCGACAGGCGGGAATTCAACACACCAACATAAGATTCTGTGTCCCGGAAATTTATTTCAGCTGGATTTTAGATCCGGGTATTGTGGAATTAAGACACCGTTAAAAAGCAGACAACCATTTTAAGAAGGCGGGCCATTTAGTACACCAAACATCTTCCACTGTGGGGATTTAGACAAAATGTTTCACTATAGGATGGGGAATTATACCCAAATAACACAAGACAATATCGGTAGAACCGATTGATGATCCTCGCAACAAGTCAACTGGGCTATAGGGCAAAATAGTATATAGTTATAGTGCAAATCTTCCAAGGGGCATAACTGGGTGAATAATCAGTGAACCAGAACGTGCCGACAATATGCGCATGTCCACTTGGTAGTGAAACTATCCATGAAGTTTTGTTAAAATCTGAGCAGTGATTTTTGAGAAAAAGCCCAGACAAGTATAAAGTATATAATTATAGTGCAAATCTTCCAAGGGGCATAACTATTTAAATAGTCAGCGAACCAGAATGTGCCAACAATATGCGCATCTCCACTTGGTAGTGAAGCTATCCATGAAGTTTGTTAAAATCTAAGCAGTGGTTCTTTAGAAATAGCCCGGACAAGAATAAAGTATATAATTATAGTGCAAATCTTCCAAGGGGCATAACTGTGTGATTAATCAGCGAACGAATGTGCCAACAATATGCACATCTCCACTTGGTAATGAAGCTATCCATGAAGTTTTGTTAAAATCTGAGCAGTGGTTCTTGAGAAATAGCCCACAAGAAGGTGGGATGGACAGACTCACACAAGGACGGACACTTCAGCGACTTTATGCTCCCCCGAATTTCAAAGACAAATTGTGTAATTCCCCTGGGTCTGCCCCTGCTTCCCCCTTTGGGCAAAATATTGATAGGTGCATAAATCACACTTTCGTGTTACATACTGCATAGCATAAAATATCACCACACCAAAGATCTTTGACCGCAATCTGGCTGCGGGATTTTGAAATTTCGAAATTCTATCCATAAAATATCAGTCAATCCGGCAATGGGATTCAAGTTTGGAGGGGAGGAAGTGTGTTGCATTCCTTCAGTATAATAAATGTATCTATTCTCGATATCGACATTACAGGATAAAACCTGTTTCTCTGGATTCGAAATTTCACGGTCAGGGTGGTAGCCATTCGGAACACCTCGTACATTTCTGTTGAATCATCACTGCCGCTTCCGTAGCTCGATACCGATGATGAAAAAATATACGCATTTTTCAAGTTAGACATATTATTTAGGCAAAAATGTTGTCAGCGAGATCGTCAAATAGTGTTATCATTGTGTTCAAGTAAGACTTTTTACAAATTCTTATCATTTAGCTAAAATAATCCCGATTAATGTATCTGGTTGCTCTATACGCTATATGCTTTAATCACCCTGACGTATATTGGGAATATCTTGCACATTGCCGCTCAATTAATTCTGTAATCCTGGAAAACGGGTTTTAACCAGGAATGTCGATTTGGTGAATATAGATTGATTTTGTATCCATCAACTGCTATGATATTATATTGATAGAATTTTAAATTCCAGTGGTGGGAAGCACTGGCAACCTTGAACCAGCTGATAATGGTCGGTTGTCTATGACCCTTTCACATGCGGGGTGTCTCAGTCCTTATTCTGCTATGAACTCGGTGTGATGTCAGTGATCAACTTCATGAAACTGTTAAAAAAAATTTTTTAACTGTTTATTTTTCTATTTTTTAAGTTATTTTTCTTGTCCTACCTGTAATCACCCATTGTGTGGGAGTGAAATATGACTTTTATAATGGATCTTATAGATTGTCACGGACAAGACACGATACATGAACTTTATTAGGTTCAAATAAGTTAAAATAAAATAATATTGTGACACTAAACAAGCACCTGTTTGAGCTTGATGGTACATGACGTATGCTGATTCGTCACAGACGAGTTCTTCGTCTTCTTTAAGTGGCTGTCCGGGAAGATAAGCTTGAGGTGGATCCAATTCCTCGCCTTCTTCCTCCATATCGGAGCCAGAATCCTCATTTTCATTCATTTCTTCTTGTATGTTTTCGTCCATGTTTGACATGCTGTTTCCGGTTTAACGACCTTGACATTCATTTCGGGTTGACCAATCAAAAGTGAGAAATCGGCCTTCGATACACACAAACAATATGGCGGATCAAATGTGGAATGAAAGGTAAATAAAACCAGATAAGCCTTTTCCAGTCAAGCACACGGTTAGTGAGCAATTAAAAAACATTTTCCAAGATATTGAGCTGTGATATGATATTATTGTCACAACTCTCAGATGTCTTATTTTCCTACGTGTTTAAATGCCTTCCGGGTAACATTTTCATTTTTTTATGCAAATCAATCCATGAAATGACAAGTCAAATGTCAAGTTGGTTGGTATTTGTTTACAGATTTTACTAGAGAATCCACTTGCATGAATCTTTTTGGATAATAAATTTCGTCTATCAATATAGAGCTTAAATATGATATTGCATAATGACACCATTGAGATTATTGGTCTCTTATCTTTTGGATTATCCCTGAGGCCTGACATCGAAACTTGACATTTCTGAAATATTTTTCCCGCTATATCTGGCCGTGTGGTCTGCAAAGTATCTAGAAGTGCCAGGAAGCTGTGTATCAGTGCTATACTCCGGGCGCATTAAAGAACCAGGCTGTCTATTCAAAATAAGAGCTAGGCGCACTTCTGCAGCTCCTGACATGCCTGTATCTTATGTCTCTCTCTCCCTTCAGGGGCTTTCCCTCAGTCTGTCCCTCTGGTCAGATCATGCTGTTTCTGTACTGGTAGAGGATGCACCTGCGCCCTTGTGGCTGCAACACAATAATGTAAATGGCCTTTGAACAATGTTGAATGTGCGTTCGCATGAAAAGGGCCCTATATAAATCTGGTATATTTTATTTATTTTATTATGCCTTAATCTCTCCTACTCCTAGGCTATAGACTAATTAATGACACACACCTTGATAGCTCAGTTGCCAGTTCTATAGACTAGATATACAGGGAATCGTGGGTATGAGAGTCATATCGGGTGCACGTTTTCCTCTCATATTTACGGGTACATTGAAAGTGCTTGACAGACTTAAATGTATAGAGGCATGTGCGGTATGATGGAGAGCTTTTAGAAATAAATGGAGTGTCTAGTCTGATTTATGACAGACGCTCATCTAGGACAGTTAGCAGGGCTACAGACTAGTAATACCTGTGGTCGTGAGTTCCAGTCTTCCTGTATTTATCATGATGTCTCATTGAGTTTCATTAATGCAGGCATACTCGCGCATCCTAGTTCAAAATATTTCTGCATGATTTTTGCAACAATTTTTTTTTTAATTTATCAAATAAAATAACAGGAACAATGACAAATGTGTGATGAAAATACAGCTTTTTTATGCCTAGGTCAGTGCTCTGTTGATTGCTTACCATAAAATATGTGCCTCTGTAAAAACTTGTCTTTGTTGGGGTCTCTTGTGGTGAAACTTTAAAGTCATGTTTAAATTAAGTAAATTTGGACTAGTAGTTATCAAGCAGTTTGATTGATATAGACTGTGATGATAAATAAAATGCGTAAAGAAAATGATATGCAAGGACAATTAACACCAGTTGAAAAATACATTTTGGAATAACTACTCATGGTATCATACCTCGTTGTGAAGGTGAAAACTACGTTGAGTTGACCAAAATGACTGCCTTACCGGTAATTAACACAGACTAATTGTGTGATGATTATTTAAGTTAATTTTACTACAAAAACAATGTTAAAGCGGATATAATTATTAGAGATTATTTTAACCTGGTGAAGCACAGATTTCAGGAGAAGGCATGGAAATGTGAAACAGAGGTATACACTACAGTGACGCGGAAACATGTTTGTAATCAATGTCCATGAAGTTTATTTTGTGGATCTGTTTCATGATTCTATAATTTCATTAATGTAATTTATTTTTGTTTTGATAATCTCATATAAACACATAAAAATGGCTGCCTTTTGATTAAATTTTGCGATCTGAGATTGTTTGATTACACCAGGAGCAAGAAATGATAGTGCATTTCACCAAAAGAATTACATGTATATATACTATATATGATACTTTTGACTAAATTTTACCACTTTATAGGCAGCAAACCAAAGATTTGAGAGAAAAAGACTCTTGTG
Source organism: Spisula solida (assembly GCA_947247005.1). NCBI lineage: Eukaryota > Metazoa > Mollusca > Bivalvia > Venerida > Mactridae > Spisula > Spisula solida. The sequence goes on along the minus strand of OX365944.1, from coordinate 47,271,425 downwards.
AGGGTCAAATTGTGTTTTTTTTTAAATTTCAAGAGTCAAAACCCCTACCCCCAAGTCAAATGGAACCCCTGTCAGTGTATGTTAGACTAGAGTATTACAGCAGCCTATTAATGTAACTTTAAGTAAATTGTGCCATTGAAGTGTGCTTGCATTATAAGTAATATTGTAACTTTATAAGTATTATAAATGTTACTCCATATTTATCTGTACTTGATAATATATAATACAATATTATGACATTGTTTCCCTTTCAGTTTTATAATAATACCCGGTACATATTGAACTATTTTAAAGAGCTAATCAATGATATTCATTTACACTCCTATTATATTGGTCATCTATTATTCATAGATGACTTCAATAGATTCATATGATACAGTAGCTGTTCCTGAATGGATTGGACGTAAACATTTCATATCCAAGTTGTAGGGTGAAGTAATTTAATAACATATTTTATTAGGTAAAATTATACTTGAATATTATAAAGTTCAATGTTTGTTAGGAAGCTTCCTGGAAAGGTTGTTTAGTCCCTGAGATCATGATGTCTCCAATGTTTCAGGTCAATGTCTGACGTTCTATAGATAAAGCCACACCAAATTAATTCAACATATGGTATATCTACACCCCCCACAAAACAAAGTTTGATACCAGGGAAATGTCTAAATTCATCGTCAATTTTGTTGTTGGCCTAACATAACTCATTTGAAATGTTCCTATCAAATGTTGGTAACATGAGCTCTGTCTGCTATATAATACTGGAACTCTCTTGTTATTGCACTGAGTACTTTCATGTGTTTGAAGTTCTCCGTGTAAAGTGTAAAACTACACTGTTACAATATTTAATACATTTAAAGATAAAATAGGTCTTTGTGAAAATGACAAAACATGCAGAATTGTGTCAGAATCAATAAATTTCTAGATAATATTATGTAAATTATTTCAGACTGTTCCACTAGTTTTGCCATGGTAAAACAGGGGAAATATCCTAGCCTATTTTGGGGTTATGCTGGGAAACAGTTCAACCTTGAAGCTGTTCAAATTTCCTGCCTTCCTCATTTGTTAAGGGTGGCATTTAGGAATGGAAACTTAGTCTGAATGCTTGAACCTCTCTTTCCATGGAATGCCTTGATAAAGCCTGGTGCATTCACACTTGGAATTAGACTAATATTTTTGAGGCTGCACTGACCTACTTAAATTTTATTTTTTATTATCATCAGTTCAAATTTTCAAAACTATTGAAAGGAAAGAAATAATCACACGTCTTAACTAGATACTTTACAGTTTTGGGTAATATCCTTATTTTACCCTTTTTGAGAAGAACTTGAGTTATGTTCTAGAATTTATGATGATAACACTCAATGATCTTTTGTAGCCACAGATTGATTTTGTTTAACAGTCAAGAAATGATCTGTTAGAATGTTATCTATCCTGGAAGCATTATACATGAGCAGAGGGTAAAAGTTGGTAAATAAATGTCCCTGCAATACAAACAAAAAATCATGGCTTTATTGAAATGGTCACTTTATTTATTGATCACTTGTACTGGTAGTTATATTGTCCAGCTTACTTGGAGATACTGTAGTAAGGCCAGAACAAGATTGTGCATTTTCTCTAATTCTCACTGCTCTGCCTTGTTTATTAGCTTTTAAAATAATCAATAGATGGTTTTAACATTTGCCTTTATCCAGTTTCAAAACAAAAGTCTATCGATTGAAGTGAAAAATTTGTGCTTGTGAAATCATAAAATGTTTTTTAATACGGTTCAAAGCAGGAAATTCATAGTCAAAATTTCAATTGTTTCTGAAAAAAATCATTCCATTTTTGTTTTAAAGAATTAGGCCTAAAATATAGTTTTGTTTGTTTCCCCTCCTTCTACTTACCTGCATCAATCATCCCTATAGCTTGCCAGAGATAACTCTAGCTTTATGATTATTGAGGAAAATTGACCAAAAATTTACATCGAAAATGCTTGGGAGAAAATTAGTGAAAGTCGTTTAATATTACATGTACTACTACTTAAAAAAATAAAAAAATTTACCTCATAACCTACCCAACCCTCAATGATTTGGGTCACGGTAGGGGAAACTAACAATATCTAATTTTAGACCTAGCCTAGAAATTTATTTCTTATGGCCTAACTGTTAGTGGTGATAATGCTGCTAAGTGAAATAACCTCATGCTGTTAATGTGTATCGGAGAACTGATCATAGACTAAGAGTCATTATTGAATATCATATCGGGGTGTGCTTTTAGAGCTGTAGAAAATATATTGCTACGATATTTAGATAGTGAAATATTGGACATTTTATGCACCATCACTTACTCGTCGTACTGGTGCTTCATAATATACGCACTGATTTTCATCTCAAGTGTATTTTCAATTTGAATTTAGTCTTATTTTAAATGATTTAATGTTGTTTAAGTGATCAAGTGATTGCTACGAAGCAGCAAATGGGATTATTATAAAGCTGTAAGCGACCATTTGAATCGTGACTCGGAAGTAACTTATATGAAACTATATAATAAAATTTATCACCATTATATGGATATCTTTGGTGTTTTTTTATTTAATTTTTTTTGTCGAAGAGAAAATTTTTCAAGGACAATTTTATGATTGTTTATGATTATTTAACAATTTAACCAAACTGTGAAACAATGAGGTTTAATCGCAATAAATTATCTGAATCTAATCATGCATGTTCATGCAGTGATACATTTTTACCTTACTAAATGAAGAGTTTGTGTGTTCTATAACTATAGTGATAACATTGAGAATTCCGGTTGTCTTCAATGATCAAAGGATATGGCTGGCAACTCTATGCTATGGAAAAAATTACATGATCCAGAATCATTTACACCAAGGGCCAAACAATGGTAAGTTTACAGTCACTGTCACGGAGTTACACTCAGCCTCTATCACTGCGATCATCTGTGTGCTTTAGGTGTTTGCATCACAGGTATCTGTATCATTGAAAATAAAAATTGAAAACAATTTTCATTTTTGAAAAACTTATTACATGTGCTATAATTTTTTTGTAGGGTATAAACCGGAAAGCACAGACAGTTGGGTAAATACGGATGACCAATTATTAATTGATATTGTTGTTCAATTTTGATTTGTTGAATAGTTGATTGTGTTGGATCATTCTTGTTTACCTGTGTCTTTCTTCTGACACCATAGTCATTAGGAACTTGACTAAACACTGATGTGCAATATGAGGATGTATTAGATCTACTAAAAGAATTTTATAAAAAAACTATTTTTTATGCCTCAGCATCTACTGAGGCAGGAGGCATATAGTGATTGTCCTGTCCGTCAGCGTCTGTTCGTTCGTCCCAAAATGTCAACCTAAACTTTCAAGTTATTGAAACTAAAATATTTTTGAAGTTCGTCAAGGCATGGCTTTCAAACTTGGCACATAAACACCTTACATTGTCAAAGCCATGTAACACTTTGCAACATTTCAACAAAATTATGGCCATTGATTGACTTAGCTCCCACAGGGCATAAGTGTTTGTTAAACTCAGTCTTGTTTCAATGATGCAGTTACCTGTGGTTTGTCTAATGTTATTAACATTTCTAGATTTGTACATTGTTAACATTCAAATAGATGTTACAGAATGTAAACATAGATATTTGCATGGAAGCTGAGGCCTAAAATAAAATATTGTTTGTTTCCCCATCCCCTACCTACCCGATTAAAAAGGGCCCTACCCAAAATATTTTATTGCCCAAATTAAAATAATATTTTTTTATAAAAATTGGAAGTGAACATTTTATTTTTTTGTTTACTGGCTTCTTTCTTACGATTAAATTTAGGATTGTTGATTTTCACCTTTGAGTTAATTCTAAATTTCATTATTTTTATGCTTTAACAAATAACTATCATACTGAAACAATTAAAAAAAATATTTACCCTACCTACCTACTCATTCTAAATCTGCTAGGGTCGGGATGGGGAAACAAAGAATATTTTAAGTTCAGCCTGATTGTTGTATTAATTTTTGTAATTCTGTATTGTTTTGTTTCTGTTCTTCCTTGTTGGTTGGAAAATAAAATTTAAGTAAATTTTGAAAGCTGACTAATGGAACTCATAGATTTCAAGCTATCACCCTTCGAAGGAAAATGATAGATTCACTGTGTCTTGGATTATTTCATTCTATACAATAAGATTTCTCTCAGAAAAATGGATATTTTTATAAGCTTTGTTCAATTAATTTAGTAAAAGGATACCGGTCTAATAAGATGCTTAACTTAATACATAGTTTTTTGTTTTAAATTATATTTAGTTGATTGGGTGACAATTTTTATGACTCAGACTGAGGAGCAGTCGATTTGACAAATACCAGTATTAGTATTTTTCTCAGAAGTGAGATTTGGAAACTTGTTTTCTCTGAACATTGATGTTAGATATTAACTAGTAAAAATTAGTATTAAAGATCATAGCTCTTTGTTAGATATAAATGCGGAGACGTTAGGCATCAATCTCATTAAAATCAGACCCTTATTACACTTCACTGCTTTACGCTGTTATAGGATCTGACGACACTCTGTATTGGGTCATTTCGATGTGAACTTTACGTCATTCAATCAAATCATTTCTTTCACAAATCTGAAAGTGTGGTGATAGTCTGCTGAGGCGGCCTAGTTATTGGTCGAACTACATGACGTCGTTGTGCGCCAGAGTGGTCATTTGAACTTAACCTCTTACTGAGTGTGGTCAGATCTCTAACAGTGTAAAAGAATGTTAGGATATGATTTTAATGAGATTGGTTAGGCATGAAATGTTTAATCTATTTAGATTTGTTAATGTTTTAGCATATACATGTATTTTGTATTTATTTTGTTTCTGTTATTTGAGTTTAAACGTTCTATAAAACTGTTTGATATGATTTTTAGCTTGACTTTTCGAAGAAAAGAATACAAGCTATTGTCGTGATGGGATTGAGGTCATTGTGTGTGCGTTAGAACTGAAAATATATCAAGAGGGTCTAAAGGGTCTTAAGTTGCTCATACAATGGCAGGTAAGGAACCTATGACCTTTTCCATCCTCGTGTTAAATTTCCATTCCAACCTGCCGATCGCAAAATTTAATAAAAAATTATGTAATCCAAAAAATAAAAAACTCTGGCCTAATTGCTGATTACATGTCATTTGATTTTATTAAGATATTAATGCTTGATCAGAATGCTTGGTTATTCTGTTAAGTGCTAAAATGTTCAACCACAACACTTGGAGCCAATGAAAATTTGTTTTATAAATGTTTAACCAATAGACATGAGGCTTATTTAACTTGGAAATGTTGGCTATTCTATCAATTAGGTATTATCCTGCTGAATACTAAAATTTAACCAATCAGATTTCAGTTAATATATCATGTTTGTCTGTGAAATAGGCTGTTCTCAGTACTAACGGTCAAGCAGATGACCTGCGACAGGTCAGAAAAGTCCGACTTTACTGCACAGCAAATTGGTTCTCACAACATTGACACTAAACTGCATTTCATGTACACATCTATGTTTCAAAGCTACTCATAATCATATATTTATGTATGAAGATTGCAATCTTCCTTTAAGGTTGTTTTGTTTATTGATCCAATCCTATCAAATACTACTTATGGTATTTTAAAGGCAAGGTGGGCTGAAACTACTTAACTTTCTGTCAATCTGTCATACGTATTTTACCCAGCCATGATTAACGGTACCACATTTTAGAATCACAGATCTGTGATATTACATACCTTGGCCCTTATTGTTTGGGGTATTGGCCTCGGGAAGTATTTACTAATGATATCCATGTAGTGAACCATGTTGCTGTACTCTAGATGTTTAATTAGTAAAGATACTGTTCACATTTTCAGTGGTCACCTGAATAAATCAGCCACTCTGTACGATCGAGACGTAATATTATTTATATTATTTTATATTAAATAAACTGAATACTAGTATAAGCAGAATGTTTATTTGCTTGTCTAATTAACTTTCACACCTATGAAAGATTACTCAACTAAGTATTGATTAGTTAATAGGACAGGTCATTGGACGTGAACGGCCACTGGTTGTCTCATGTGGATGAATCTTTACAATCCTACTAAAGTGAAAATTTTAACTGGAGTGCATTTCATGTCACCGTGACTGATTGATCATCTGAACCACTGACTGTATACATGTTTGCAATTATCGAACCTATAGATCTCATAGTTGATGTTTGATTTATTCTATCGCCTAGTCCCTCGAGTGCTTAGTGTTATGTTGCTGTAGTAACTTACGTCACATTTAACTGATGCGGGTCGTATAGGCATTACGTTGTTTCCCTCTAAAATATGTATGTTTAAAAAAGATCTACGACTGTCATGCTTGGGAGATTGCTCTGACATCAAATGACAAATTGTTATGCCTTTCTGTATGCTTGGTAGCACGGTCTTTTATGAATAATCCATAATGCCGTAAAATCAGTTATTATTGTAACCAGTTGAATGTTGTGAATTTTGGTAAAGTTACAATTTTATGGGATTGTAACTGGATTTATTTAAAAAATAGAAGGAAATCCCTTTTTATGTATTTCAGGGGTCATATAAATCGTAGGGATATGGTTCCATGGTCAAGTTCATTCACATACTCTATGAAATCAAAAATTATGCATGAATATTAATGATTTTACATCAATCATTAATATTTGAGCACTTAAATTACGGATCAGCAAATTTTCGTATTTTTCTAATTAGCCATATTGGAATTTAGTTTTATTTGTTTTCTCTACTTATTAACAATAAGGTGTTCATACGTATTTGAATTCGATTTTTAATTAACTACTCTGTTAACAGCCCAGTATGTGTCAGGTGTTTGTGTTTATATTAAGTTTCTCAGAAGAAGAGAACGGAAAATAGTTTTTTTGGATAACTGTCCTTCATTATACATTCAACCATGACAGATAAAAGGTATGGCTAACTGTGAAATTAATGTATTTTATTACATGTTCTTCAGTAGAGGTAGAAAAAAGATGACACCACAGTCAGGGTGCACTGACTGCACTGATAGAATAAACTTCTGTAATTTTAGCTCATCTGATTTTTTGAAAACAAGATGAGTTATTGTCATCACTTGGTCATCGTCGGCGTCGGCGTTGCAAGGTTAAGTTTTGTGTTTAGGTAAACTTTTCTCATAAACTATCAAAGCTATTGCTTTAAAACTTGCAACACTTGTTTACCATCAATGCTTGAGCATGTCAAGCAAGACCCATAACTCTGATCTGCATTTTACAAGAAATATTGACCCTTTTTGGACTTAGAAAATTCCTTGGTTAAGTTTTGTGTTTTGATCCACTTTTCTCATACACTATGTGGGCTATTGCTTTGAAACTTTCAACACTTGTTCATCATCAATACCCGACCATGTCAAGCAAGACCCTTAACTCTGATCTGTATTTTGCAATAATTATTGCCCCTTTTTGAATTAGAAAATTGCTTTGCAAAGTTTTATGTTTAGGTTAACTTTTCCATAAAATGTTAAGCTATTGCTTTCTCAAAACTTGCTACACATTTTCACCATCAATACCTTACCTTTTTATTAAGCAAGACTCATAACTGCCCTACTATATGCAAGGGTGGTGGGCCTTTTTCACAGTGACACTAATCAGGTGAGCATCTGCACCCGCAAGGAGGTGCTCTTGTTGTACCAAGACACTTAGTTTTTACATACATATTTGCTTACAACCTTGGACTAAAAGTCTAAACCTTAATATACCGTAAAAAACATAATGCATTAGATCTGCATTTGTGCAAATTCGACAAAATTATTTTGTAGCAGGTTTCTATAGATCGATTGGTATAAATCCAGTGTAAGTTTGAATTATCTTGTTTGTCTGTTTTATCTATCTCATTGTGCATTGTACAATCTCTGACTTTGTATACTTTCAGTATTTTATGTAGATTTGTGTCGAACTTTAAATGAAAGCCATTTATATTGAAGGTACACCTATTTGGTAGATCTACCTATGCATTATCTGTTTGGCAAGGGTCCAATGTCAACAAAATTGAGACAAAACTTTTTCTATTTGAAACATTTTAAGAACATGTTAAGTCACTTATACTTTCTACATTATAAGAACTGTTTCCATGTACATACAAATGTACTTGATTATTCTAATTAATTAGGGCCCTGCAAAAAAATTTTGTGGTGCCCTATAGTAATCACCTTGTCCGTCTGTCTGTCCACATTCTTCGTGTTTTTTTTTTAATAACTGAAAAACCATTGAAGATATAAACTTCAAATTTTAAACATAAGCTCACAACAACTGAACGCTATTTAAGGGCAAGTTGCATTACTCTAGCTGCAATATTGGAAGAATTATGGCCCTTTGTTAAATTCCAATTTTCATCATTTTTCATCTTTTTTTTCATAACTTCAAAACCATAAAAGATATTCAAATGAAACTTGCTATACTCATTTCCAGTGAAAATACGCATATCTGTAGCAAAGAGCAACAACTCTAAATTAAATAAAGTTTGACTTATGCACCTTTTTCAGCTTCAAAAACGGTTCAAAATATTCAAATAAAACTTGCTATACTTTCTGGTATTGTCTACAACAATAAGTTCTGACATGTATGTGGAGCAAATACCAATACACACATTTGTAGCAAAGGCCGACAACTCTAGCTTTATATTTTTATGCCCCCGTATCGATAGATCGGGAGGCATATAGTGATTCGCCTGTCCGTCCGTCTTCGTCCATCCCTCTGTCTGGTTAACCCAAATTGACCATTTCTTCTAGCATTATTATGGCTTGCTACAAAGCTTCTATACTTGCATGGATGTTGTATTTGAACATTCTCCACACACCTATATCACCTTACCTCATTTTGACCTTCACATTGACCTAATTTTGGACTTAGACTTATTAAGCGTCCAATTCTTGTTAACCCAAATTTTGTCTTACATCAAGGCGTTGCCTTCAAACTTGACATACTTGTTTACCATCATTTACCCCTTACATTATCAAAGCCATGTAACACTATCCAACATTTAATAGAATTATGGCCCCTGATTGACTTAGCTTTTTTATGGACAAGGCTTCCATGAAGGCATAAGCTTTTATTGAATGCAGTCTTGTTTTGACTGATATCAATACTATACTTCATTACTTTTCCTTTCCCATCTCTTCTGGCATGCTACCACGGGGCCCTGCTCACAGCAGTGATAATTCTAGTTGTATTTTAACCTTTCCATTTATGTCTTAAAATTCATATAACATTGGCTTAGTGGTCAAATGAGGTAGGGGGAGCTGTGGGAATGTTTCTGCTACATGCATATGGCCGCATTGATTATACCAAACAAAAGTAGAACTGCTCAGTGCTCAACATAAAAAATGGAAACTGGCTTCTTGTGTTGATGATAAAATCATTAGAAATAAGGTGTTGAGAGTGCTGAGCACGAAAATGAGGTGTCGAGAGTGCTAAGCACGAAAATGAGGTGTCGAGAGTGCTAAGCACGAAAATGAGGTGTCGAGAGTGCTAAGCACGAAGTTCTCTAATTGGTTTGATCTGCTTCAGATGTAATACACCAAAGGATTTTGGTTGATCAGGGCTACAGATAAGGTTTTAGTCAATTGGGTATTTTACCCCCGAGTTTCAATTTTGATTGGGTTTTGACAAATTTTAATTGGGTATTTAATAAAACTGAAAGGGTAAATAAGCTTTAATGTACTGTTTTTCGCTATAACATCCTTTTCTATTTGAGTATTTCAGATTGTCTTTGATTTTTCTTACTCTCTCCTCTCAAGATCTATTGGGTTTTTAAGAAAATTGATTGGGTAATTACCCCAATATGCAGCTTATCTGTAGCTCTGGTTGATTCTTAAATTTCTGAGTTAATATCAATTTAAATGTAAGTGTTGTATACCTACATGTAGATTCAAATAATATATAATATTTTATGCTTTGTATGAGTGTTGAATTATCTATTTAAGTTATTTGATATTGGCAGCAAATTGTTCTTAGCAATGCTATATTGATACTTCTGTCTGTGGCAACTCTCAAAATGTTACATATTTCATAATGAGTTTTATAAGTTTCCTAATATCATCAAAATCATTTGTCCAAGAGTCTCGTGTCATATTGATTTGATTGATTCTAATTCCTACCGTCTTTGACAAGTGACGACAATCAATATGTTTTTGAATTCAGCATGGTGAGCTCCATTCAGCTTCAAGCTATATTATACTTGGTAACTAGCTTATTTATTTGCCGTCCATTCAAAAACTCAATGTAAAAGATGAATCAATAATAGCTTGAAGTCAGTATCGAGTATTGGCTGTCTCCTTGTGACTATTTGTTTTGTTCCGTATAAACAGCAATACTGTCAACACTGTTTCCAGAAGTGTTTATATATTACCGGTTGTTCAAGTCAAAATAATAATAAAATGAATGCAACTGAATGTAAATAATCTAACAGAATATTCAATCATGTTAATATTGATATTTTAATTAATCTTTGTTTGGTAACTTAACTAGGGTAAGTTTATTGCTATAATTGTGTCACCAGATAGGATGGGCCGACGTATTGATGTTGTACAGTCATGCTTTCTGTCTGTTACTGTCTGCATGCATGATCAATGTAACGTCTTCTTAATTGTAGGTTTAGGATTTCTACTATTGGGTGCTACATTTTTCTTAGCTCAAAATTAAAAAAAAGTGAACAGATTCCAATAAATTTTGAAGAATATAATTATGTAAAAAAGTAAAGTACCAAGTTATGCATCTGTTGACTGAGTACCGTATACACTTACTCCCCTATCATTGAGTCGCAAGTGGGCTGTTACATTGGAGGTCAATGACAGCTACGGCACATTTGACCCTCTCAGGTACCCATTCATACTCCTTGGTAAAGTGGAGCCGATGACCCTGTTGTTGTAAACATGTTTTTGTTATAGAGGTGCACAGGAAAGACTGGGCTTGTCCAATTGTGTTGCCTCCCAAATAAACTTGTTGTTATGATTATTATTATTATAATGTCTTCCGTTGATTTTGTTCTGGACATCTGTCCGAATGGATGTGGCAAAGACGTATCCGTACTTGTTCTCCTTAACCACTGGTCAGATTTCAATGAAACTTCACATGAATAGTTGGTATCAAGCCTTGTTGTGCATATTATCAGGAAATTTAGGTTGGGGAAATATTGCCAGAGTTATTGGCCCTTTATGGGAGACCTTTGTTTTTGTGTCAAAAACTGTGCTTGTTAAGACCCAATATGGGGTTATAGTATTAGCTTAAGATATGTATTGAATCTTATTTTGTAAATTCTGTGCTATATCATGATATTGTATGCTTTTATCTAAACTGTATTGAACTTTGTGATAGTGGATAGTGATTATACATGTATATTGTCTTCCTTTATTACTGTTCTGTTCAGTACAGGTATAACTTGCGTATCATGTAAGGCCAGAGTTCTTTTATTTTTCGTTACTCGAACCCTCCTGTCCAATTTTTTGGCATTTTCAAAAATTTTTTTGAAAAACTGGGAAAAAAACCAAAATTGCATATAATGTTTTGATGATAAATGGACCAGCCTTGTATTATTATTTCATTAATTTGTTAATAATAAGTTTTATTATATTAGTTTTCACTACAGTGTCCTAGTCTTAAGATAAATTGGCTGTTTTCTTGAAAACTAACACTGTTGTTGAGTGTTGATTGCTTTCAATCGGACCGTCATTGACTATTCTACCACCACCAGCTCGTGGAAGCTATACTTTGGGAGTTTTTATTTTTTCCCTCCTCCTGTGAAAAAATGTCCGAGTAACAAAAAATTAAAAAACTGGCCTAAATGTCTTGTTTTTTTTATATATTTAAGATTGTTTCTACTTTAATAATATGACAATCACTTAATTAATACATGTCACTCTGTAAAAAATGTTCCTAACCATAGAATAATTTTGTAGATTAGTAACTTGCATTGGTAGATATAATATTATGTACTGTATTCCCTAAATTTTTTTTTAAAAAAGGTCTTTCTATGTTCTATTATTTTAAGGTGTTCATGTATGTATTTAGTTTTAAAGATATTCTTTCTAGTATGAGTTTTAGAATTTTTTTAGTTATTATTGGTTAAGTAATCCTTGCCTTTTTGGAGATGACTTACCGGTATCTATAGGTGCACATAAACCGTGAAGTCATGTATAATTATTGACAGGTAAAGTCTATATAAGATATAGCAATGTAAAATGGTCCACATTATGTCTTCAGAGCTTATGTCTCATATTGATAGATATAATAATGTAGAATGGTCCACATTATGTCTTCAAGTGTTGTTAATGTGACATAGCTTATATTTTAAGTATTGTATTGCTATTTATTGCCACAGTGCATGTAGTGAGTACTTTGACCACTATTTTCGTTATCGTAAAACAACCTGCTTTCAATTTTGGCTTACCTATATTAAGCTTTTATCTCGACCCTTATGCAAGATGAATATAGATATTGTTATTTGAACAGGACTGTTTTCATTAACAAAGTTTGTTTGGTTTTTATCATTCTTCGTCATTTTCAATAATCTTCTTATAATTATGTCTTATACAACGTACAATTGATCTAATTATTCAACTAATACTTGACCATTCTCAATTTTGGAAATTTACATGACCTGTCCACACCTAGAACTAACTTACATGATCTGCAAAGTAATAGTTTATGGCCGGGGGCATTGACAAGGAAGGCATAAGACTTAATAACAAATTTAAAATGTTTTGTAAAAGACACAAGCTATAATTCCTATTTGGAATGCCTATATACATGTTCAATGCTTTTGTCTTGTCCAACAATATTGTCATCAACAAAAGGCATCATATAGATATTTTAAAAAAGGCATAAGTACTTCACTGTTGTAACTTGTTCTTTATAGTCAGTAAGGGCTGCAACAGGTTGCTTTCCCTCTATGTATAGGACTGGTCTGGATAAATGTATTGCTAGATGGAATCTGAAATAGGTTAAAGCTAGTAATGTCATGATCAATATAAGCTATTAAAGTCAATCAATATTTATACATTTATTTTACAGGCAACCAATGCAGAATCAATTTCCATCAAAGTATGACCAACTTCCTGGTATCGGTGCCGCATCACCACGCGGTTCGTCGGACAATCAGGTGGTAGCTCACAGGAATCACAGGAAGGGTAGTCCAGAGGGCTATCATAGAGATACGACAGACATGGATACGGACGAACGTGTACGCCAGCTTGAAATGAGACTGGCGGTGTCGGAGAAATCAAATCGTGCCTTACTAGAGGAAGTGCTTAGACTTCAGAGTGATTTAAGGAATACTTCAAAACGTAGTGAGGATGTTATGCGTGAAGAACGTGAATCAAGACAACAGTTATCGGAGGCAATACGTATCAGTAATGAACTCATCTCACAATTAAGTTCTAGAATAAAAGAGACAGAAGATAAAATCGAGGATGAGAAGGAATCGTTAAATGCTTTATTTAGTCATACAAAAAATGTGGAGAAATCTGTGGTTCATAGTCAACAAGAAATACAACAACGACGAGATGCTCAACAAATGAAGTAAGTGTCTAGATTACTTCCCCTTATTTTCTTAGTTAGAGAGGATGATGTACAGGGAACCAATCTTCTAAGTCTGGATTACCTCCCTTACTACTTGGTTATGTTATAAGAACCAAACTCAGTCTATCTCTGTTTGTATCATTCAAGGGAAGTAAGAATTGTGCTTCATTTTATGAAATTATCTTCCTTTGATTATTTGCCTGATTCACTCATGTTTGTATTTGAAATCAAAGGTCAATTCAATTAATTTACACAGTATATAAAATAAATATATCCTTGCATGAATGAGTGAGCTACAATTCATGAAAAATTAATGTCAGAGGGGTCTTGAATGAGTGCACTGAAGAGTTATTTAAACAAAGGATATCAATTAACGAATAAAACCTGGCTTCTACTTGTACGAGCGTGCACTGACGTCTTATGCCATGTTAAATTATTTGGGTTTAGTTCAAGCATGTGGTATGTGAGGACAACTCATTGAATCTCATGGTCATGCCAACCAGTGCTTTACTTTCCTACTTGAGTAACTGGATAGATTTTAGTACGTATGGTAGGTCTTTTATAGGGAGATCTTACATGAGATTGGTAAGTCATGCGATTACTGCTTAATTATTTACCTTGTTTTGTTCATTAGACTTCAGGAGCTAAAGTCAGAATTGAATGAAAATAAGTCATCAAGAAACCAACTGGAACAAGTTACATATACATTGTCAGAGGAATTGAGAACAGTTAAAACTCGGCTAGAGACACAGCAGAATGAATTTGGCAATATGATCAACGAAGTCCGAAACCGGGCACGGAAACTGGAAGAGGAAAACAGAATAAATGTATGTATACAACTATTCCTATTGTATGGCACCTATCATATCTCGCTGGCTTAGAATGAGGAGGTTGTAAGTACAAATAAACGCTATTTTGAGAAAACAAGCAAAAACTGTCTGAAAATTACTCTTTACTTATAAAAAAAACAACTTCAGTTTGGTCAATATGACCTGTTTCAACCTTTATGAAAATAGACTCATAAGAAGCACCTTGTGATGCAGATTTCAAATATGTATGAGTCTTATAAGATCGTTAGTAGCACTTATGCTCATTCTAAGCCAGAGAATTATGTGTGTCTGATAAGGCTTAATTTAAATGTTTTGTCTACCGGTAAATGCCAATTTGTGTTCATCAAGTGTTATGTTAACAATAGAAAGCATTTTGATGGGTGGTAGCCAGACCAATCTGTGTGCTGCAAGATATTCCATCCCTTACTTTTTTAGACAATGACATCTTTTTTCCATTTGTCATTAATGAAACATTTGCTGGACATCCTGGCACTAGACCAAACAAACAATTCTATGAATAGCCATGGCTTTTAATCTATTTATTTGAATATAGATTATAGGCCAGGGCTATTTATAAAAAAAAATTCTGGTTGAGTGCCAGTGTCTTTTCTGGACTTATTTAGTATTTTTTTAAATCTGTAAAATATTTGCCTCTTTAGCATGTGGCTGATGAATCGTAACTTTGAGTCTTGTTCTACATACATATTCTTCTTGTTCTGCATTGATTACAGTAACTGTGAAAATGTGTACAATAACCCAGCTGCACACAGTAACTGTACTTTCAGTACTTTGATTTCAAGTTCATTAATTTACTAAGAAACGGCTTCCCTCTTGTAACAATTAATGAGAATGATGACAAGCACATGTTTGCTCTAGAAGATATGACCTATTTTTCTCTTATCATATTCTGTCTGTCAAAAGAAGGTAAAGAATTTATTTTGTTCCCATATTATAATGTTATTTGTTTTTTTAATTACAAAAGGATGCAACTTTTCCGGATATTTTCACATTCCTGTTGCCCCCAATTTTTTTTATTTCATCATACCATTAGCTGTTAAGTTTTTTATGAAATATTTTTTCTATTTGTTTTAATGTTATATGTTTTTGTCCCATAATACACTTGATATTGTAAACTATGTTTTCCATTGCTGCTTTAATCATGGAATTTACAATTTTTTTCATGTTTGAGTGATTGCATGGAAATGCATTATTAATATGCTTGACCAATTACTTTATCAACAAATTTATTTAACCCCAAATGATGCATGGTTGTAGAAGCGCTCTTGTTCATTTGTTCCTTAGAATAAATTTTAAAAACCAGGAAATGTTATCACACACTCCTGCAGCCTTAAGATTTTGTGTTCCTCTAAGTTACGAAATCAACATTAGGCATGTGCTTGTTCATTGTTAGTTTATAGTGCTTGATACAACCTTGTGTAGTCCGTTTATTCAGGTCTGTCACTTGTATACAAACATTGAAATATCATAAAGTTGGATTGTCTAGTTTTAAATATTTTAATTGGAGAAAAAAGGCAGTGAAAACCAATACCTTATTCACTAAGCTACATAGTAATACACAAAATACCTATTGAAATAAGACATTGATAAGAAAAATTGCTATGTTTAAATATGTAAACAAGTGACTGACCAGAATAATCGATTAACTTCATGTTTTTAACGGAATTTTTCAAGTAAACTATGAATTATTTTATATGTGAACATATAGTTACGTGGTGTAAGTATGTCTGCACATATATTTATCAACTGCAAAGCAATAATCACTTGACATACAGGGTGATCCATTAATTCTGCACATTAGGAAATGCCTATAACTTCACTATTTCTTTTCTTACACATATACGTCAACGATGACGTCATATAACTTCAGTAACTGAGAAATCATAAAACTTAATTGTGAATTGGGAAAATCTGCGATTTAAGTGAAACGAAAACTTGAAAAGTGTGTCCAAATACACAAGCCTTCAAGAAGGAATGTTGTTGGATAAGTACAATGAAATGAAACATTCGATTCGTCGGGAAAAGAGACTGGTTACCTAAGCTGCATGCAACTACATCATGTGCGTAATTCAAAACGACGCTTGAAACTCATTTCCGAGAAAATGGGTGGTAACATTGAGCATCTGCTTTAAATTAGGATTCTATTGTTGAACATTCGTTTTACACATATACTCTGCAATTATATGTTTTCTGTAATACAATAACTTTAAAGATGTTAAAGTTATAAACATTTACTAATGTATGGAATTTATGGATCACCCTGCACATAGTTAATATCCAACTATTAGTTGATTACATATACCTGTATTACATATATTGCTGCCTCCACATTATGGACTGTCTCAGAACAGCTCAGGCCCTTATTGATCGAAAAAGAGTATTTGGCCGTGACTGCACTTTTCGAGGTCGGGTTCTATCTATAGTTGAGTGCTGAGTCTCTCTTCTAGAGGACATATCAGACAACATTGCCAATCTGTTACGATATGACTGATGTGAAATACACCCAGACTGATTTGTCCCCGTCAGCCCTTAAAATAATTGGACTGATGTGTCTATTGTTTTACATGGTGATGAACATCTGACTGATGTTGCACAGTTTTTAGAGTGCTTGTAGAGCAACATATTAGTACTGGTTGGTAACCCAGGTTGATCGGCAGAGAGGAGCAATGGTCAACTGTTATATTTTTTATATTACTGAAAAACCCATCAAAAACATACAAAAAAATAAAAACATCTAATTTTACTTTGTGAACAATATGGTACTGTTTTATCAAAGCAATTACGAGAACCGTAACCTTACGTTCAAATTTAAATTCTTTATAATTTTTCAACAACTGCAGATTTTGGGACAAATATGGTTTGTACGAATTCATTAATTGAATGATCGTAGTATTGCAGATCCATTAACCACACTTAAAATAATTAAAAATAATTTAAATTTGGACCTAAGTTAAAGATTTCCGTAAGTGCTTTGATAAAACAGTACCTATATGCTTATAGATCATTCATACTTTGTGTATAACAGTAAACTGGCAAAGTGTTAATGCACATGTAACTCCTACAACTTGCACATCATTTACAAACCACTGTGACATAGAAAACAATTAATGGCAAGCTGAGATAATACAGAGGCACCAACTATGTATGATTGACTGGCAATATTTTGCACATTTTGCTGTTCTGTGGATTTTCAGCACTGAAATGTACAATGAACGGCACAAAATGAAATGGGTTATTCTGTTAACAGTACTCACTATCAAATTAATTATATTTTTATTTTATTGAACTATGATAGCAGGTACCGGGTAAAGTATTTGACATACCGTACTTGTATTTTGTAGTTTTATACAAATATTGTCAGAAATATGCCTAACTCAGCTGCTGTACTGCTTGTATTTGCTTCGATAATAAATTATGCTCAGTAATATTACTCAATTAATTTTTACCGAAAAAAATTATATTATTATACTTATAATTAACCACGTCAGTACGATTTATGATTACGGTAACGCAAACTCCATTTAGCCATATAATGTGAAGATGTTGTTTTATGAATATAGTAATGTATTGATCCAATGAGGAATTATGTTGGGGTTAGTCAATCTGAACATGAAGGCTCAGTCTCTTGTTATATGAAAGGTTGCAGCTTACTGTTTTGTATATTCATGTACATTTGTACTAACAGCTTAATGATCTAGGTACTGTTTTTTGCAAAGCACTTAATAATAATCGATGGGTTGGCGGAAAACTATTGTAACTCCCTATGTTTTATATTGGAGTACAATAGTTTTCCACCAACCCATCTTTATGGAAATCTTAAATTTAGGCCCAGCAACAAATTGTGGTAAAGTGTCGTTCAATTTTAATTGATATTCAGTTAATGAACTCCTACAAGTCCTATCTGCCCCCAAAGTGAAGATTTTAAAGAATAGTTAAGACTTTAAATTTGAACAAACGGTTAATTTGTAAATGCTTTGATAAAACGGTAGCCTAGAGTATAATTACATGTGTATTGTTTGGATGCAGTCAGAGTGAGGTGTGAAGAGTATACCATGTGTTCTTACATTGATAAACTGTAATTATGATAATTGCATATAAGTGCTGATGAAAATTCAAATGTTGTTAAACAGTGTATAAATTAGTCAACTTCCAGTTATCACAATAAGTCATACACATTGAAGTGTATAGTCTCCCAATAAGCCATACAGTGCCCGGAAATTACCGATGTTTTTGCTCTCAATAAGTAATACAAGTTTAATTGTATAGTATCCCTATAAGTCATACAGTGACCGAAAATCATCGATGCTTTTGTTCTCAATAAGTCATACAAGTTGAATTGTAAAATTGTAAAGTATCCCAATAAGTCATACAGTGATATGGTTTATACACTGTGTGCCCGGCAGTTTGTCAAACACTTGCACCCAACAGATGTTGGTTTTATTCCCCAACGGTCGGGGAGGTTTGGTTCTTCCATGGCATAATGCTTCAGTCATGTTCTCAATATTTTATTAGCAATTGACGTAAAATTTTGTTGATCATGCATATTAAAATGAGAGGATACTGTAATATACAACATCATTAACGGTGATATTATTTGATGTTATACAATCCTGCAATCAGGCGTCCCGTTGTGTGAGCTGTGTTTTATTGGTTTTACATCAGATATAGCCTGACGACAATATAAACATAGCGATCATTGATATTCTCAGAAATCCATATTCAGTAACTATTGTTGTCATGATATGATTATAGCAACATTCAATACAATTATTCTAATGTGCCGGGGTAACATGTCCGCTATATGACAATGGTTTCTGTACAAGATGAAAATTGTAAAGGTTAATAGGTCCCTGTTTAATGAGATCTTATACACTGGTGATAAATAAAACCATTTCTGACTGTCGATTTCTATAATACTATGAAAGTGTAACATAACGAAGTTTAACTAAGATGGTAAATAATAAATATCAGTATGGGAATAATTAATCAAAGTCGTGTCGCTAAATCAATTTTTCAGTGATCGCGTCATCTTTTTAAAACAGTACTTTGTATATAATTATGACTGTTAATTGTTTAGAATGGCATAATTATTTCAAGAACCTGTTTGATATATGATTTATGGAGCTTTTTTGACTAACCTTACCTTATAAACAGTATATCATAATATTAATGTACAGTGAATAATTAAATATAATTATGTGGGCTTATTGCTTAGAATGGCCTAATGATTTTAATGACCTATTCAATAAAATCTATGAGCTTTGTTGCCCTTACTGATCAAAGTTTGTATCTTTAAGTTAATGAAGTATAAAATCCTAATTAGATTCTTTCATAGACTACTTCACCAGAATGCCATTGCCCTGTTGATATCTTTATATATTTAATAATGAAAACCAGTCAAGGAATTATCAAAGACTGGTTTTCGTATAAAACAGGTGGCTGTATAATGTAAAATATTGCTTATTGGGATGTAAAAATATTGCTAGCTTTAGACAGATGGTTGCTTAATTCAGGTGAAAACTTTATAAAATAATTACTGTGTGTCTAACTTTATAATGCTTCTTATGTTAGTGGTTGACTGAATTTTACAGCCAGTAACCTGTTTTAAGCAGCCAATTTAAATGAATGCCAGTGCGTCACAATTAAGTACTGAATGGCCCTGCACTAAGCACCCAATTGTCCTGTTTTAAAAGGTCATGTTTGATAAATCCATGGACTTACTGTTTAATGCAGGTAAAACATATTCCATCAAAGTGTTTATTTATTTCATCATTATGATATTTCTGATGCATATTACAGTTGGATTCAATGAGAAAACAGTCAGAGATGCACAATATGACGGATGTAACGACATCACAGCTTCGTGGTCAGGTGGAAAATAGGTAGGATACTGTGTATATTAACTGTATATGCAGTTATACACCATACTTTTCCATGTTGGTTTTCCAATTTTATATGATCTCCATTCATGACATAATGGACAACATAGCTTTAAGCCTGGTATCATTTGAAGTAAATGCACTCAGATGAAGTGGTTTGAAACCCAGAGGTAGTCTTGCTGGTGTCTGGACATTTTAATAACATAAGGAGTCTATTTGGAAAGATTTAGGGAATCTTACCCAGATTATTTGCATCACACAACTGTCACTTCCCTCCAAGTCGGTGCTCATCGGCCAATCTTGCAGGGAATAAACTAAAGACTTCGATGAATGAAGACAATATAATACTCAGTGTGGCTTTACGACTGGCCTAAGATACTTTTAAACAATGTATATTTGCAATAATTTTTTGTTGTTGATACATGTATTTTGAGTTGTGATTATACATTTATACAGATTGTCAGAGTTACGAGACGTTCTGATGGATCTACGAGGGAAACATGAGACGGAACAATCAGAAAGACGAAATCTTGAAAAAGTGATGCAAACAAAGTAAGTCTACCACAAGTTATAGACCTTCAGGTAACTGGAGTGATGAACGATAGCTGAGTTTAAAAATTTAATATTTTTCAGTCGTCAATTAATTTGATTTATTATTAATGATTAATTATATATATTAATTACTATATTAAAAAGTAGGTAACACTATGATTTGCTAATGTGTAGTTTTCAAAGGTCCAAAGATATTAAAATGTACTCACAATTATACAGTTTCTAAAATTTCAACCCAAGGTTTGCATGGACTTAAATGTTTTAAGGTTTTGTATTTGTCATACCCCAAACTATGATATGACTAAGTGTTAGCAGTATTGGGGACATATAAAAATTTCAGAGCATTTTTCTGTGAAAATGTTTGAACAGCCCTCATACGTATGTTGTAAAAGGATACTGTTGTCATATGATGTTATGTATTGTAGGATCAATGACCTGAACACCACTATCAGTGAACAGGTGAGGAAGAGAGAAGAAAACATGCATACTGTAGACATGGTACTACGTGAGAAGGACCACGCCGCACAAGCTGAAAGATTACAAATCAACGCTAAAGTCACCGATACCGTCGAAGATGTCAATAAACGTTTACTGTCGAAAGAAATGAAGATTAGAGAGGAAATACAGTCTAAATATTTACAGCTTGAAAAAGTATGTTGTTTTAATTTTTTGTTCACCTGAGCACAGATTGATCATTTAGGATGGTAACCAAGGCCAAGAGTCTGCTACACATGTAGTTTAATTCATAAAATTTTGACAGTCTCTGGTGAGGGGTACAGGGCCTCTATCTGGGCCCTCTTGTTTTAATTGCACTTTAACAGCCTGCAAACTGACTCAAGTTGTTCCTTCTAGCATTTTTCTGTATGTACACTGGCAGCTGGGTAGAACTTCACAAAGGAACTGTCACAAGTCAGCTGTCATATAAATTATACATCCCCACTGAGATCTGGTACCCAAATCACCACCTAAACCAAAATCAGATGAGAGGCAGGTAACTTGAATTTGGGAACAATAACCACTAAACCGCAGTGGTCAAGTTTCTGACTCTTGAAACAAAAACTATTGGTCAAAAATTGCCTTGTGCAAGGTTGAACTCTCAAAATCTGAATCCTGAAATAAGTCCAATTAGTAAACCAGGAAGCAGTCATAGTTATTATCAATAATTGATATATACCAGTAACTTGTAAAGCTATTGATCCTAAATTAATTTAAACCTGAAAATCTGTCTATTTTTCTACAGATTGTTCAGCGAGAACAACAGTCCAGACAAGAGTATGAGAAATCATCCCGGGAAGAAGCGGACAGAAAATGGCAAACATTGAAAAAAGTGCTGGAGGAAGAATTAAATGTGTTGAAAGAGAATCTCTCAGTAAGTGTCATACAGCTGACAATATATTGATTCAAACATGTATACATTGTTGTGCCCCACACTTATATATAAGTAGGAGGCATATTAGCCTAAAAGCTGAGGGGGATTAATTCAAAATTTGAGCACATCTCTTAAACTTGTACCAAAGTTTGTCATATGACTAAATATTAAGAAAATCTGTTTTTACATATTTTCTCGTTCACAACGCTTCCATATGTACAGGTGTTGATGTTCTTGAAATGTTTCAGATTTAAAACTTCAATGTACATCTTTATGACCGTAAGGATGAATAGTCTTTTTTATCTGAATTATTGTCCACAATGCTAGAGCAATTGAATAATCCTTCCACATTTGAAATTATATGTGCCATGATATGGACAACTGTGTTCTGTGAACACAATAATTCTAGTTATTATTGGGATATGATTTGGCTTTGACTTTCCCTTGCTGAGGTAGTGCTTAGGTAGACACTCTAACATCTTGACTGCAGGGAACAGCTCATTCATTATACCCCCAGATACATAGTATATGGGGGCTATATTGGAGTCATGCTTGAGGTTGGTTGGTTGGTCTGTTGGTCGGTCGGTTGGTCCGTATAATTTTGTCCGCGCTATTTCTCTGCAACCATTGGTCGGATTTCAACGAAACTTTGCATGACTGATCAGTACCAAGTCTAGTTGTGCATATCGTCATCACACGTTGGTCGGATGAATTTTAAGGGAGTTATGGCCCTTTGTTTTTTTTTACTTATAAATTTTGTCCGCGCTATTTCTCTGCAACCATTGGTCGGATTTCAACGAAACTTTGCATGACTGATCAGTACCAAGTCTAGTTGTGCATATCCTCGACACTCGTTAGTCGGATTAATTTTAAGGTAGTTATAGTCCTTTGTTTTTTTACACTTTTACTTATAAATTTTGTCTGCGCTATTTCTCTGTAACCATTGGTCGGATTTCAATGAAACTTTGCATGAATGATCGCTACCTATTCTAGTTGTGCATATCGTCAGCACACGTTGGACGGATCCATTTTTAAGGTAGTTATGGCCTTTTGATCTTTACACTTATAAATATTGTCTGCACTATTTCTCAGCAACCAATGGTCGGATTTCAATGAAGCTGCATAACCGATCAGTACCAAGTCTAGTTTTGCATAAATGACTGTGTCAAGCAGTTTCTGGGGGTATTCATCACATTCAGTGATATTTCTTGTTTCATACTAATATTCTGAATGGTGATATCTTCAGGGTGACAAGAGTCGTAATCGTGAGACCATAAACAAGTTGGACCAGTCTATTTCTATCGTGGAGAAACAGCTGACAGAGAATAAAAAACAAGTCGACAAAATCATGACAGCAGAAATCAAATCAAGGTTTGTTGTCTTACTCCTTGTTAATAAAAGCTTGGAAATTGTTCGGAAGAATAGAAATCTACAACTAGATGTATTTAGTTTTCTGACCTTTTTGCTGCCTTTTGAGTATTCTATGTTTTTAACACAAAGGGTGAATATTTCATAAAAGAACAGTGGTGGCATGAGTCCCAAATCCCATTCAGTGAGGAATCTGTATACAGGCTAATTGAAGCTCAGTTACTACTCATGTCAAACAATTTGTTTAAAATGACTTGTTTTAAATACCTCTGAAATATATATTTCTATTGTTAGTGTGAATGGCTTTGGGGAAAGAGATATTATAAGTTGTTAGTAGTCAGGTGACCATGCTACTACTGTAATATGATTAGAAACATCACAGGGAGTGATGTATCATGGGGCCTTCTCATGCTCTGTTGTATTGTAATACTGCGAAAACTAACTTTAAATCAAGGGCATTCGGTAATGATGACATTAATCTGGTTATATATGCTATTCCAGAAAACTCCATGAAGCTGGAACCACGGAACAACTATCAAGTGTGAATCAAAAGTTACAGATAGCTACCTCCACATTACAGGCAGCTATTGGTGGTATCTCACAGAACCTTGGTTCTAGCACTGATAAGGTATGTTTTACATTCGAAACAGCAATGTACTACTATATTAGCAGTTAAGTTAGTAGAAATACTGGTGAATTTTGTGAATTTAAAAAAAGTACTAATATTTCCTTTAGTGTAAATTTTGCCTACATGGAAAATAAAAATGTCACTTATATTTCTACATATGGAAAGTCCATGGTTTAATTTTATCCCGAGTCATATGAAATCAGAACATTTCTCATACTGAACTGAAAAACGGTGTATTGGGATTTCTACCTTGAAGTCTGAATTTCAAAATTTGCTGAGTTTTTGACCCATTGTAATATCCATTGATATGGTATATTGTTGTACAATGTTGATCATTTATATTCTCATATTTATATGTAATCTTAACTTACATATTTATGCTGAAGTTTATGCCCATCTTGTTTGGGGCTCAATATTTCTTTTTGTTTCTTTAGTGGTCATGAAACTTTGCAGGAATGTAGACATGTATTACAGGTTCTGGTTTTGCTGGAGCCAAATTTCAGCAGAGTTGTGGCCCTTGTTTGAATTCCCAGATTCCTTGTTTACACTGAATAATTCATATGGTATGAAGATTTCAGGGATCTCATGTTAATGACATGTGGCTGCCGCAAAATGTCTGCCTGTACATATTGTCGGTGTTGTTATCCATGTATCAAACTATTGTTCCTGGCATGATGTAGTTACACTGATACACTGATACTGGTTATTTGGGCAACCTTTTAGGGGTTGTTGCGTTAGCTGAGTGATCTAATGCTTGCCTACTTAGCATTGCCAGGCAGGTGCCATAAAGTATTGGTTTGAATCCCACTATTAGTGCAAATTATTTGTATGTTTATATATTCTCAGATTAAGCGAGAACTCAAACAGTTGATGACTGATCAACAACAAGGGAGTACAAGGGCTCTGTCTGATATGGATACAAAGATGACTACAATGAAACAAAGATTGAATAACCTTGAAGATATGGTGGATTCCAAGGTCGCCGCGGTAAGATTCATTATAACCTGTCACATTGATGAAATATTTCTGGTGATTGGAGCATAGATATCATGTACTTAATAAGCGTGTACAATGTAACTAAAATCTAAAACCCAAGCATGTCTTGCTGTGAGTTTGCTAACTATTTTCTTGGTTTTGTCAAATAAATAATTGTTGGAATGATAAAATAATGGCAAAAAGGTTAGTCATGAAGCATAGATAATCCAGCCAAGGTCAAAGTCAAGGTCCAAGAAGTTCAAATAATTAAAGGCGTTGATTTTGGCACTGATCCAACTAAATTTGGTCTTAATTTTTAAGCATGTGGTCCCTGATTCACAACTGAACATATAAATAATCAAACTTTACAGAAAGGTTAGTATAATAAATGTCTGGTAGATGAACTACTAATTATGCATTCAAAACGTCAAAGGTCATGGTCACGGCTATTTCTAATGTGTAATAGAATCATCATTGACAAAAACGAATAGGTATGCTCATAGATAGATAATATTGAGATGTCCTCAAAAATGACATATTAGAGTCAGAATGTTCCATACTGTTGTATCTAGTACTTGACCTATTTATTCCATAGATTGTGATGATTTGTTTATATTGTTAACCTTAGAGAGAGAAAAAGAGAGAGAGATAGAGAGAGAGAGAGAGAGAGAGAGAGAGAGAGGAGATCAACTGGTAGATTATGGTAGTAAGTTAGCTCCCTTGTTAATTATCTGTATTATATTTTTGAAGGTAATCATTATTTTTTTAGTATTCAGTCTAACATAAAGCTAACACTAAGTAATAAATAATAAAAAAATATGAGGCTGTAAAATAGTTTTGAGCAGAGTCTATTAAGCATCTCAACTTTCTAAACTAGAAATTAAAGAATTAATTTTGGAAAGCTGATAGTGATAAATTTATTATTTTATTGTCTGAATTTTATTATTTGTTTTATTGAAAGCAGTGTATGGATGAACATATTGCATGCCGTCTGTGAAGTATGTTAATGTTTAGTTAATATATTGTTTGTAAATATTGTGAGAATTGTTTATTTTTCCCCTCTTTAAAAAAGCGGGAATTTATTGCTTTGCACATGTCTATTGGTTATTTCTCTCCATCTATAGTTTCTTATCGTTACCTCAAGAATGTTTAGGCCTAGGATCGCCCTTCTGAGTATGTGTGTTGATCATGACCTGTAGAGCACTCTAGGATGGGGAGCATATTGCTTTGCACATGTTGGTCTGAAGACCAAAATTTATGGTTTCTTATCAAGAACTCAAGGACAGTTTGCCATAGCATCTTCAAACTTTACATCGAGGGTGGTCAGCAACAGTAGATGACCTCTATTGATTTTGGGGTCAGTAAGTAAAATGTCAAGGTCATTTTGACCTTCAACATTGATGACTATTTGGCTGCAATGGGGGCATACATTTTCTACAAACATCTCTTGTTGAAATTCGAGACACTGTGTCAAAGGTTAAGGTCATGGTGACTTTGAGATGGAAAAAAAGGATTTATAACTCAAACTTGATACAATCCACTTTTGGTAGGAATAGTTGATCAGGATGGGTAGATGTATCATATTAAGTTTGGAGTAGGACCGGGACGATTACTCGGGTAATCGGATACGATTCGATTACAAGGTGAAACTGGTTTCAATTTTGCGAAACCGCTAATCGTTCTAAACAAAACACATATCCTACAATGCCAATAAATAGTGCGTGTATACAATGTTTCTTTGACAGCAATATGCCGGAATGTTTTGATCGACACTGAAACAAGCAAACTAGCTGAGTGGGTTTGGGTTACATGTGATACATTATTAAAATCCATTATGATAATATTTAACCTACAAATCTTACTTGTACTTATTAACCGGTTTCAAAACATTGAAATCATCCCGGTCCTAGTTTGGAGTCAATAGTTCAAGATCAATGCCATTGCTTGGGGCATGTTGTGTTTGGGAGTAAAAGTTACGTAAATTGAACATTGTCAATGTGTAATACCATTCATAGGTGGTATATGTACCGTACTTATGTTGTTCTGTTGTAAATAAAGCTGTAACTTTAGGTGTCATATCAATTGTACATACTTGAAAAATGCTCTCCTGAAAAGTTTGTTGATAAAATGTAAAATGTTAGATATTTGCAATGGTCCTAGATAGAATATTTTGTTATTGAAATTGTTTCTAGTCATGAATTATTGAAGACATAATACCTCCTGACAATTTATTTTATGTCTTAATTACTTGTGATTTAAAACTTTTCATATACCTACCTGAATTTTGTTCAGTACATTAAGCCTAGAACTGTAGTACATGTAATCATAATAGGGTGAAATTATATACAACTTTCCAAAAGTTGCAAAAACATATCAGACATTCCGTCTGACACAGAATGAAAATCTACCAAACGGAAAAAATTCTGCAACCATTAAAGATAATAAACTGACAATACATATAAAGGTGCCAGACATATGAGGGGTGTTGTGAAAATTTCAGGACAAGTGCTTAATGTTTTGACTTCTTGATATTATTCTTTTTAATTTTCTAAAACAACTGTAGCTACATGTTTTATTAGCTCACCTGCCACAAAGTGCCAAGGTGAGCTTTTGTGATTGCTTTTTGTCCGTCGTCTGTCCGTCCGTTAGACATTTCATCGTTTACACTCTAGCACTTTCAATGTTGTTTTGATCTTCATCAAACTTGGTCAGTAGTTGTATCTCAATGAAATCTAGGTCAAGTTTGAAGTTGGGTCATGTTGGGTCAAAAACTAGGTCAAAAGGTCAAATAATAGATTTACCTTGTTAACACTCTGATGGCCACATTTTTGCTTTAAACTTCATGAAGTTTGGTCAAAATATTCATCTTGGTGACCTTAAGGTCCATTTTAAGTTGGGTCGTGTGGGGTCAAAAAATAGGTCAAAAGGTCAAATAAAAGGAAAACCTTGTTAACACTCTGGAGGCCACATTTATGCTTTAAATTTTAGAGAAGTTTGGTCAAAATGTGTATCTTGATGATCTTAAGGTCAAGTTTGCAGTTGGGTTATGTAGGGTCAAAAACAAGGTCAAAAGGTCAAATAATAGGAAAATCTTGTTAACACTCTTGAGGCCATATTTTTGCTTTAATTTTCATCAACCTTGGTCAAAATGTTTATCTTGATGACCATAAGGTCACGTTTGAAGTTGGGTCATGTGGGGTAAAAAACTAGGTCAATATGTTGTATAATAGCAAAACCTTGTTCAAACTCTGGAGGCCACAGTTTTGCTTTAACCTTCATCAAGTTTAAAAATGTTTATCTTGATGTCCTTAAGGTCAAGTTCAAAGTTTGACCATGTTTAGCAGCTGAGTGCCACAGGATCTATGATCCTCTTGTTTATTCATTAGATACATGCATACTAATATTATTCAACGCAGACAAGAAAAATGTCAAAAATAAAAATATTACCACACTTTTCCCGAAACTTTCTGATCACCCCTCGTACAACCATACACTTGGTGGGTCTGAATGTGATATTGTCTGTTATGTCTGTGGAGCTGTCACTGCTTGAAAAATGGCACTAATGGTCGTTATTCTGGCTGATGGAAGAAACAATGTTTATACAAAATCTTTCTTTTTTCATGTTAATATAAATTTTTTGACTTATTGCAAACTTTCAGAAGATAAAAGTTATGACAGGCGGTCATTATACCAACAGAAATGCTGACAATAACGGCAATGTGGTACAACAATACTCGTTTTCTATGTATATTAAATGTCGTAATTTTCTGTAAACTTTGTCTAGATTACCCTTATGATCTCAGATTGCTATTGCTGGCGCGCGCACGCATACATTGCAAAGTTTAAACAAAATCTAGTTGTAGGATTGCAAAAGTCAGGCAGTCATTAACACATTTCTCCAAAAGTAATTATATCTCCCACATAAAGTTGGGGAGGCATATTCTTTGTGAATGTCTGAATACATTTCACAAAGTTTGCCTGCACATGTTCTCCTTAAACATTTGTTGGATTTCAATGAAACTACACTTGAATACTTATACTTTGTACCAAGACTTGTTGTGCATATTGTCAGGAATTTTGGTTATGATGATTATTCCTGGAGTTATGGCTCTTTTGGGAGACATGGATATCTCTGTGAAAACTGATCTAATTTTATGAGCTATGGTCATGAAACTTTGCATATGAAGTTCTCCTGATGTTTTACTGTAATTATTATAGTTTCTACAGAGTTGCTGCCCTTGTTAAGAGTTATGGCCCTTGTTTGAAAATCTCGTTCTGTCGAATTTCTATGTTATGAAATATTCCTTTTAAAAAACAACAAATATAGAATTTCTTTTTTTTTCGTTATGAGATATAAGATTATAAAAAACCCTTTTGTCGAAGGATTATATAAAAGTGCAAAACTGGTCCAACTCTCTTATCCACATGTAAATAAAGGAACTTTACTTTCATAGGCCAGTTTAGTTGTTTTCTTCTCTGATGTTAGTTCTTTGGTCCCAACTTTGCATGCAAAGTCAACAAAATACTGATATGTCCTTACTTTGAACAGATGAGTTACAAACTTGCATTGAACTCCAAGAATTAAATCACTAAAACTTACATGGCGCTAACAGTTTTTGCTGCGCATTTATTATTGAATTAGAAATACCCACAGATATTGTGTATAGATATATATAATTTTATGAAAGTTAAGCACTATTTACGATAGATGAACTATGTTAGATATTGGTTGTGGTTGTCTATACATGCACATATTATGTTCCTTTGTGTATGTTGTTATCGATGGTAAAACAGCATCAAGCAATCATGGTGTATTTGTCAATACTTATTCTTTTCTTTTCTGATTGAGTGCTATTTTCTTCCCCTTTGAACTGTTGTATATTTGTCATCTCTCCCCTTAAACTAGTACTTTAATGTTGCTATGCATACCTGTAAATCTTAGATGTGTCTTTTTGAATTAAGTGAAATGTGGTTTTACTATTAAAGGGGATCGTACTGCATTAATTTGAACGAGGTACACAGTTATAACTTCTCACAATTCAAGAATGTCTAGGCATACCATACAAAAAATTCCTGTTTATAACACTTTATTTATCTGAGGAAACACGATCCATAATCCCTCATCATGTAAAATATTACTCTACTGGAAACGAGAATGGTTTATAATTAAAGTTCATTGTAATTAAATATTTTTTGGAAATGTAAATATATGTTAAAAGACACGTACAAGCCATGTCAACAAACCAGATGATGTACACCTTCAAATATCCTTGAACATTTTAATTCAAGATGTTAGATTTCAATGTTAAAGTCATCTTCCATGTGTCTTTATCCTCCATTTTATGTTCAACTGTCTATCTTTATTTCTCCTTTCCTATTGTTTGAAGTTAACTTGGGTATGTTGACAATTTCTGGTGTTTTCTTATAGATCTGTGATTGAAACCCTGAATAAATTTGTTACAAGTTAATTTGATAATTTTAAATGATTATGTTATTGGCAGCATTATTTGCGACATTATTTGAAGTGTTATTTGCGACATTATTTGCAGCATTATTTGCAGTGTTCTTCATTTTACGTTTGTTGTATGAATATTTTAACTTCATTCAGGTATTCAGGGTTTGGTTGCTAATGTGTATTATGTTTTATTTTATCTTTTTTATATATTATTTACTTACTAGATGTTTGTTTTGTCTATTTATGATTGTTTGATTCTAGGGTTCCAGTTTGAGTGTGAACGAGGTACAATATTCACTGCAATATGTCACTTGGAACATTATGTGTCAATGTTTGTGTTAGGTGCATGCATGGCTTCTCAACTTTCTACACTCAGTAGTTTCACAAAATGTTGTTATCTGTATGTAAATATTGTCGTATATTGTATATCTATGTGCTTGTTCACCTTACAGCATTTTGTAGGTAGCATATCACCGTTTTTTGTCAATTCAAACAAACTATTAGTTAGTCAGCCAATGAAAACATACTTTAGTTTACAAAGTTAACAGTTAACCAATAGAAATTGAGAACACATACCGGTAATATCCTTAATTCTCAAACATGAGGTAGTCAGCCAATGAAAATATATACTTTTACACATAGCTGGCCAATAGACACTGAGAACACAATAAAGTGTATTCTCAAACATGAGGTAGTCTGCCAATGAAAACATCTTTTACAAAAAGTTGACCATTCGGAACACAATTAATCTTAATTTCAGTCAATGAAAACGCTGTTTACAAACACTTGACCAATCAACATGTAGAACACAATTACCAGTATTTTCAACTAATTTCGAGTTGGCAGTACTGTACAGTAGAAGTGTGTCCCATTGTGCATAGTGTTTGTGTATGATATAACATTTTAGCTTAGTTTGCTTTAAGGTCTCCATGCACAACTTTCACTAAAGTATGGGCACAGCTTCTATCAAAGTTATGGATACTAGTTCATTGTATATGCTGTGGTATCTACTATATATGTGTCAGGCAAATATTGGTCTCTGTGATGGTGTAATGGAATGTCTTGGGTACAGTCATTACATTAACCCTTTACTCCATGGACCGATACCTCTCATCCATCTACCCCTAGTATCCTGATACACGGCTTTAATAAGTTTGTGAATGACATCTCTGAATTCAGGGGCTGAGGTCATGGAGTAAAGGGTCATCATTATTCACTCTTGATTGAAAACCATTTTCTTCTGATGCAGTGACTTTATTAGGAATATATTTACATGTATATGTTAATTGTTATGGAATGACTAAAGCTAGATGTGACTTTTATATTTTTTTGGAGATATGAAGTTTTTTTTTCTATGTCTGACTCTTCAGTGGGTGGCTAGCGGCTACTGCCATTTCTGTTTGGTCACAAATGATACAATAGATAGATATGCGTACTTGATATTGAGATTGCCTTCCTTTCATGGATAAAAACAGTCTGTTTAGTTGAAGATCTTGGCTTATTTTGATCATATGAACCTTTGTTAACTGAATGGGTTATGACATTCACTTTGGGAGCTGACATATATATATATAATTCTTCTGCATCAAATATGTTACACACTTTAATATGTAGCTTTTGATAGTTATACCACAAAAATTCTGTAACCATCACAAAATTACTAAATGCTTTAGTTGTTAAATGCATCTAATTAACATTAAATTTGGAACTTGAATTATTATAATTTGGGGTGGTATTCAATATTGATCTTACTTGACTTAAGGATAAGGACAACCAATCAGATCACACCATATTAAACTCTTGGTCAGTAACAGGCAATATGATTGGCTATCCTTATCCTTTGCATAAGATCAATATTAAATACCACCCCAGATTGATCAAATCAATCTCATAGAAGTCAGAAACTCTGTGTTATGAAACACATGTTTAGTGTGAAACCAATCAACCTCAAATAAATTCTGAAAATGAATTTGATTATATCGATGGCACAATGTCAAATACCGAAGCTACAAAAAACAATGTTTTCAGAAAGCAATAGTTAATTAAGCTGCAATTTAAACAGTGGCAGTTTTAATGTATAAATGCTATCTTGCAAAGCTTAAAAGCTTGTGGGAAAAGCCGGAATTGGTACTTTCCGTAAAGACTTGTTTGTTTGGTATTTTTCTTCACATATTTGGTGCATCTTCACCCTTTTCATGTGTGACAGGTTAAATAACATGTCAAAAAACCGAACTTGCATCTTTTTACAACTGAAATATGTTACAGTTACAGTAGGTTGAGCATCCTGCAGAAATATGAGCCTCATCTATATGATTATAATGATACAATAATCCAAAAATACTAAAATTATAATTTTCATATTTTGTCCAACCTTATGGTGATTTTTTCATAGTATCACGTTAACGGTACAATAAAGAAGAAGCACATGAACGTGTTGTGGACGATTCAGAGTACCAGTTAAATTGTTTTTGTCAATATAATATGTAGTATTTAAAGAAGGTTTAGTTATTATGATAAAATTACTCATATTATTTCTGAATTTTGAATTTGTGATCAGTCGATTACGCAATATATCTATTTCTTCACAACACATTGTATCATATACTCACCTCAACATGTGGTATACTGTTCTTGGATCATTTAGAATGTGTTTTTCTTGCGATATAGTCCATACACATAGATTTGTAAATGTTTACAGTAAAAAATATCATTTGAATGAAATAATTAAATAATAGAATATTTCTAACTCGATGTTACATTGTTATATATTCTTTGCTGAAGTTTTAGCGGAGTAACTGCCCTTGTTTAAAGTTTAATTTTCATGAACTTTCCTTGTTTCTTTGTTTTTTTTGCCTCGGAAAATGTATAGAATTTTAATGTAATATATCTCATTCAATAATAATATTTATTATTATGAATGTGTCTTTTAATTTGAATATGTAAAAGAGGTTTTGAAATACATGTACATGCATACTAATTTTGATGATTTCCAACAGGGAAATCAGTTAATTGCCATTGTAACATTAGAATAATGTATTGATGTTGTTTACAAACACAGGCATCACAAGGGATGTCCGAGAGAATGAGTGAAAAACTGGACGCCATCTGTAAATGGCAGGACGCAACAGGGGACACATTACGGGAACTTGGACGCAGTGTGCAGACAATGCCTCAAGATGTAAGTGATGAATTTTCTTGTTACATGGTCATGCAACCCCATCTGTCAATCCATGCATTGATCCTGCATTCTTTCCATACATACCTTGGTCCTATATATTCCATCTGTCTGTGCCTCGGTCTTACATTCATATCTGTCATATTTCTCAGCAACCTCTAGCAAGAATTCCATGAACGTATCAGTGGGTGATTGCCTCTTAAAGAGCATTACAGGGGGATACCAAAATTACAGAACAAAACAGTGCAAAAGGAAAGCATTGTTATAATCATCTTGCTGGTATGACATTGATAGCGAAAGGACGATGCTTTCCTCATTCAGGCTTTTTGTCATAGACTAACAATAAGCACAGAGCAACAGGATGACAGTTGTTGGGAGCTGTTTATAAGTGCCATTCTTTCTTTTAGTTGAGTTGCATTCTTCGTTATGTCATAATGGTTGGGGGAGCAGAACGAATAAAGGAAAGAATGCCATAAGACAGTGTCGCAACAACAGCTCTAGAATGATGCAATGATAAAAGGCTGTTCAGTCATTTTGGCTGGGGCGCCACAAAAACAGAACAACATTGGCAGAAATCAGTCATCATATTAAATGGTTATGGTCAGTTAATAATCTGTTAAATAGTTAGTGTTCTTGATGAATAAAATTGTTTTTCATCTACAGATATATGAAATGGAGGAAAAGTTCAAGTTAGCGAAAT
The DNA here is from genome assembly GCA_947247005.1 of Spisula solida. Classification (NCBI taxonomy): domain Eukaryota; kingdom Metazoa; phylum Mollusca; class Bivalvia; order Venerida; family Mactridae; genus Spisula; species Spisula solida. The sequence continues at coordinate 47,236,918 of OX365944.1, read as the reverse complement.
CAGAGATGGATTCTCGAGTCAGCCATGAGTCTGATAGTCGGTTAGTATGCTCTGTTCCTTTTGGTTGAACTTTTAATTTATATAGTAATCACAATGTTAACAAATTAAATTCAATTATTTATTGCAATACGGGCAGCAAATATGGATACTTAAAGTTGTATTTCATGCAAAAATGATCACTTACACAGATTTGCTTATGTTCAGGTGATCACTTACACAGATTTGCCTATGTTCAGGTGATCACTTACACAGATTTGCTTATGTTCAGGTGACCACTTACACAGGTTTGCTTATGTTCAGGTGATCACTTACACAGATTTGCCTATGTTCAGGTGATCACTTACACAGGTTTGCCTATGTTCAGGTGATCACTTACACAGATTTGCCTATGTTCAGGCAATCACTTACACAGATTTGGTTGTACAAGATGTTTGAGCTGACCTTATCATAAACTTACACACTTTTACATTTATTTCTGTAGGACACGTGAGGTTGAAGCACTAAGACAAGAGTTACAGACCTTGAAGAGTAGAATGGATAGACAACCTAAACCTGCCTCACTACAGGATCTAGAAGCTGTATGTATACATTTTTACTCTTCTTTAGTTGTATGTTCTATTTTATTGTTGCATGCACTGATCCAGAGTGAAAATTGGTGTTCCAAAACCCCCTGGAATTTCGGGGAAAAGAGGTAATCTTAATATATTTATGCAAGATTGAAAGGGCTTAGAGTCTGATTAGGACAACCCTGTAAGAAAAATTGATGGACACCCTGAGTAAAATAGCTGGTCTGACCCCTTCCAGGGAAAAATAATTGGTGGGACCCCGCTGAGAAAAATTTCTGGATCTGTGCATGTGTTTGCATAATATATATACTTAAAAATATTAATCATATATTAATACTGACTAACTGCTAACAAGCGTAAAGCAATATAGCTGCAGCTTGCTTAATCTGACTGTGCCTTAGTACCTTATTTGCTTACCAGAATTGGGTGTGACTTGCTTTCTAACCTAGTAGAGAAGAGTATATTGTAATCTGTTCAGGTTGGCAAGTTTTGCATACTTCAAAGCGCATCTATTGGTTTACTGATAAGCTTGTTTTCTACAAGGTGGAAAACAATAATGTTTGTATTAAATGTCATCAGGTATCGTACTGATGGTATATATTGTGATCTATACATGTATACTTGTAATTATCATTTGGTATTTATTGTCCTCTACAATTATTTATCCATCTTGTTGTTTTTTTGTCCTCTCAAAAGTTTTAATCTACCCTGTAATCAAAGTGATAAAGACTACACAAGGATTTGAAGATTGTTTATACTCACTGTTATACACAATAGTCATGTGCTCATCTTGCTGAGCCTCGGCTGTGGTCCAATGATAAGTGTGCTGGGATTTGTAACCCCTGCTATCTGGGTTTGTATTCTGGTTATGGCAGGTCATACCGTTCCATGATAATAAGACAACACTGTCAATTTTCTTCCACATGTGGAAAAGTTGTTGTGTCCTTGTGGAAGGGTTACGTCATACTGGTTAGGATACAGTCCAGGAAACCTGGTTAAGTGAATGGGCCACTGAATATAACTGAAAAATTGTTGAGAAATGGCTTGGCCTCCTGCCTCAGGTGTCTGTTTATTGAATAATAGGAGTATAGTGCTGAGAAAGTGTTGGTGTCTCATAAGCCAAATTGGCTAGCCCTTTAAATAGGTGAGAAAAATGGAATAAAAAAAAAAAACACTCATTCAAGGAATCCGGGCTCACTGCCCTTGCTGTTTCCGAATAGACGCTTTGGTTCTTTAACCTGCCTTTCTGAATAGACGCTTTGGTTCTTTAATCTGCTGGTGTACAGCACCTTTGCAAGCAAGACTATCTCTAGGTTTTCAATCAGTTCACCACTAGTTGGGTGGGAAACACTGAAACGTGTTTCAGAAATTTCCAGTGGTCTAGCTGAGATTTGAACCAAGGCCTGCGGATTGGTAACCAAGAGCTCTAAGCACTCGGCCACTGCTCCACTCAGCTGTAAGAGACAAAAGGTTGTTTATTTGAGTTGACATCTAGCCACTGGTACTGGCAACCTGATACAATTAATATATTACATTACTCATTATACCCCCACACAACGAGTTGTAAGTGGGGTATACTGGATTCAGTTTGTCCGTCTGTCTGTCTGTCCATAGACGCATTCTTGTGGACGCAACTCCTCCTACAGTTTTGGCAGGATTTCGCTCAAACTTTCACAGATGAACAACCTCAACATATAGATGTGCATGAAGAAAGGAATTTGCGCTGCGATGAATTTTGGCAGAATTATGGCCCTTTGCCGGTGGGGGTATATTAGTCTGCCGAATGGCGACAGTTCTAGTTATATACTAACATACTACATTCTTGCTAACTGTAGAGAAATAGGTTCCAGGATGATCCGAAGGTTTGCAAAGAAATAGAAAATTTAGCTTTGAGACAGTTTAATTCCTATACATGTTGTGATAGTCGTGGCATTTCATAGATGTCTTATATATGTTTTATGTTTACCTCATATTTCCGTGATGTTTAGTTTTATGATTTAAGATGAACTACTTTCATTATACAAACTTGAAAGTCTTGATTTTTCTGCCTTAATCCCTGTCCATTCTAGCATTGTTGTTTAAGAATTTTCTTAAAATCTGAGAATGAATTTTTTTCCTATCTTAATTGTTTTTATTTGTGTGTGTCTCTCTGTATGAAGTACACGTAATCAGCTATAGAACTTTCTTGTTTTGTGTCTAACATATTTTTTCTTTTGCTAATTAATATTATTAAAAAGTTAAGGGGCGATGGTCTTAGAATACAATTTAAACGATTGATGGTTGGATATAGATAATCTTATCTTTCAAATTATTGTTATTATTATTATGTTAATTTCTCATCAAAATGGTTGAAAACAACTTGAAGAGTGACCACCCAATCTAGACATATTTTACAAAAGAGAATTAACCAATCAAAACACATTTGACGAGTGATTAACCAATCAAAAAATATTTTTTAATTGATTGACCAATCAGAACATATTTTACAAATAATTAACAATTCAGTTTTGAAAATGATGGACCAATCGAAATCATGTACACATAAGTTGATAGTATATATTTGTACAATGAGCAGGTAGAATCCGAGGCTGATGATGAACTAAATGAGGTTTGAAATGATCACCATGGCACATACTGTATTGACATGTAGAATACAATGCTTATATTAGGCCACACGTTTTTCTTAGGTCTATGGGACTTTTTTTTAATTTTGCTGTGGGCCAGGAGCTCAAGGAAAACTGAGAGGAGGCCATTTGTGGCTGTAGGTCACTCGTGATCACACATTAACCTCTTCTTATTTTTCCCAGCAAAGTTTTCAAAAGTTTCCTGTTAGCCAAAAAAAAAAAAAATGTGGCCTTATGCACGTTATATATTGTTGTAATACATTCCACAAGATTTAATGCTTCTTTTTTTCTACGAAGAACACAAGAATGACTTGTATTACTTTTTGTGTTCTGCTTCATTATATGTTGTTGCTGTCACATGTGTTTATGTCGCTTCTGCTGGTAGGCCTGTTTGTATTATGTGGAATGAATCAGTTACTACAGTCTGATGCCATGATCAAGTGGTTAAAGTGCTTGATTTGTAACCTGCCCATACAGGTTTGATTCCCAGTCACAGCAGGTCATACCCTTCCAAGAAAATTTGACAATTTCGATTTTCCTCCACATGTGGAGAAGTTGCAGCTTTCTTGTGGAAGGGTAAGTTAGAAATGGTTAGAACACTAACAGGGGAAACTTTTTGGGTGAATCACTTGCCATATATAGCGGAAACATTGTTGAGCATTGGTGTTAAACCTGATAAACAAATTCCATAATCAAGGGGAAGTAACTGCTAAACTGTTCCTGTCTCATAATTGTTACTGCTCATGTGTGTTGTTGAGAATATTTTTTATCTATTTGTTATTTATTTCAAGTCTATTATGTTTGTATGTTGTGCTTAGTTTTGATTCTTTCTGACTGCATTGTATATTTATGATTATGAATCACTTAATTATGCTTGTATGTTTTGTATTTTGTTTAGTTAATTAATAATTAATTGGATCAAATTGAAATTTTAAGTTCTTCAAATATTTTATTGAGATAAGTTTCCAGATTCAGGGTAAATGTAACCACAATCCATTGCATAATCAAGGTTTGCACAAGTTCTCGAATTAAGTGCTGCCTTTAAAAAAACCACAAAATGGTACTTGAATTTAAGGGAAAAGCCTTAAACACAGGCAAACAGTCTTGAATAGACAAATATTATGCATAGAAGTGTATGGATGTTGTCAGAATGACACATTATCTTCGTAAAAATGATGCAGAAACAGTCTTTTTCTTGAAAATTAAAAGTATGTAAATGTATTGTTGCGAGTGTGAGACATGAAGTGCTAAGCAGCAGTCGTGATAAAAAATAATTTTCATTTATCCAGCTTAAAGAGTCGAAATTGTTCAATTTTATCTCGGTAAATCTTTGGAAAAGGGCCATGAAAATACACATTCTACCTTAAAACAACCTTGAAAAGTCCTTGAATTTTGGTGTAAGAATTGTGTATGAACCATGTAAATATATGTGTAGCTACATGTGTTCATTCAATGAACACCTTTCACTTCTTGGCAGACACATGATTATCCCTTAGGAGACAAATACTTCTCGTTAACCATTTACTCTCATTATAACTATGTTATCTTATGTATTAATTAGACCAGCCTTAATTATCAGTTATGATTTAAGCATGTTTTTATAGATTTTGTTTATTTTTTTACTACATTTCAAACCCCTTAGACCCCCAATCTCCAGAAGCATCTCAAGGATCAATCTCAGCTCAATTCTAGATTTTGCTCAAATCAGAATTTGACATTCATCCCACGAAGCCTTAGATCCTTGACCATTTAGGCAGGGATAAAACCGAATCGCTACACACTACGAATGTCTCATTCGAATGTAAAAGAAGAATTTGCCACAAATCCCAAAAAAGAGGTTTTCAAATTTTGCAAAATGTTTTTATTTAGTGGTACCAAGGATGACAATAGCCCTGTCTAGCATGGAAAATAACTTGAAGATATGAGTCATATTCTAGCTGAGGTTAGCTCAGTGTGAGATGCTTCTGTAGATACAGACCTGGCCTGCATTAATTTTCTAGTATTATGTTGTGATATTTCATGCATCACTTATTGCATGACCAGCTTTATGCTGATATGTCACGATATGAGCTGCAGTCAGTGATGTTGACATCAAATGAAAAATATACCAAAATAATTAAATTCATAAAACTTTAATTTAAATTGGTGACAAAAACAATGTGCCTGCTCTCTGATTTTGAATTAAAAGTTAGTTTTGTTTGTCTCGTTCTAATACTAAAAAAAAAAAAAAACTAAAATAACTGTCATAAATGCCAAAATCAAAGACTGCAGATCATAATATTTTTAGAATAGCTTTTTTGATGATGTTACATTGAATCAAATTGGAGAATTTTAATGTATTAATATACTGGTTTATGTAAATGTGTGTGTAATAATATTATAACTCGGGTACTAGAATTAAACAGGTGAACTTTTAATGCATAATTCTGTTCAGTTCATCTTGATGGTACTTATCTTCTTTGTTGAATATACATGAACAGTACTTATTTAGTAACTTAGGGAAATTTGGAAGGTGTTTTTATACAGAGGCTGTTGCTCTACAGATGGCCTCTCTAGAGAGGTTGTACAGTATATCCATTATATTTGATTCATTATGCAATTTAAATTATGCTAGAATATAATAACAATATAATTATTATTTTTAGAGAGTTTTGAACAGCTAATATTAATAATGTTTAATAGCTTATATTGATAATATTAAACCAGTAATATTTATATTATTAACTGTATATTTCAGATGAACGTCGGTGTACGAAAACTGGCTGATAATTTACAGACAGTTAAAACAGTTCTGGGTATGAAGATTCAGTCGGAACAAAAATTGGTGAGTTTTCATTTCTACACAGTGTAGGTATAACTAAAAAAAATTTTCTTGTTTTTAATCGTTCATGACCTATTTGTACATATCATTATTTCAAGGTGATGTTCAGTGGCACATTAAAAAAAAGTTCATAACATGTCTAGTCGTGCAGAATTTACGTAAATAGTGCACATTTTTTTCGAATGTACATTGCATATCTCTTAATACTTAATACTATATGAACATTGTAATACTGGAATATGATTAGCTGCCTCTTGTATCCTGTCATTTATTGTGTTAAATACATAGGGCAGGTTTTTGTGAACATGAAAAACTAATGTTTTTTGATAGTTTTTACTACCACAGGTTTTATTTTGATGTGTAATTATGACAAAAGGAATGTAAGAGTTGAAAGTTTTGCAGGTGAATTGGATGTTTTTCATGCCATGTAGTCTTGTCTTTTCCTTTTAACTGCGGTCTATTGTTGTGCAATCTTCATACATCTGTTGTGTTTTTACGATATTTTTTGTTCCTTACTTGATAGTGAGCTTTCAGCTTTAGTATTAAATCTCGTGTTTTTTTTGTAGAGTTTTGTGTATTTTGATTAATACATTTTATAGTAGTAGGACAAATACACCATACCAATACATCATAAAAATGAAATAGTTAATTATATCTTATAATGTCATTTTGTTTTAGGGATGCAAGCGTATATTTCTAAATCTCAAGATTTGGGGACGCAAGCGTATTTTTCAAACATTTCATGATTCAGGGATGCAAGCGTATTTTCTATCGCATTGACAACCTCACACATACTGTTGGAGCATGAAAACTTTATTTATGTACAAATGTGATTATGGTTGATTAACCAGGTACATATCAATTGAAATGAATCGGGGCTTTTGGGCTGGGCTGTTTCCTTTTAGGTACAAAAATATGACGATATAGTGTTTGAAATCAGGTGTTAATGATATTAGAACTAGTGTCTTTAAACTGTGTCGACTTTTCAGGTACCTTTTCACTAATAACATTGTTAATGTCTGTTTTTTTCAGCGTTTGACAGGCTTGGATGATCTTCAGACTCAAATTAATCAACTTAAGATCCTTACTGGATCTCAACTCAAAATTCAGCACACTCAGAGAAGTCAAATGGATGACTTTGACACGGGTCTGGGTTGGGATGACCTGGGTTCATACGGGACCCATACAGGGACCCCGAGCACCTCCATGGCCAATGATAGGTCCAGGCAACATATGTCTGACCCCTTAAAACCCATAAATCAGCCAATTAGGGAAGATACTCGGGAAGGGGAAGAAAGTCCCTTTGAGACCAAAGGGGGCCTAAAAAGTATGAATGTCCAATCCCCTACTCCAAGAGGAGGTAATACTGCCAGGTCACCAGAATTCAAAGATGATCAATCACAGGGTAAACGATCCCCTGGTAATGAAACCCCTGATGATTGGAGAATGACCCCTAAAGATGGTAATAAGACACCAGAAACAGGCCGAACAGGGGGCAATAAAACACCAGTAACAGGTCGAACAGGGGGTCGACAATCTTCACAGTCAAATAAGGGCGGGGCCAAAACCCCGGGTAAATCAACTCCCCAGAATCAAACCCCTCCCCGAACTCCAGCTAATGCCAATAATCAATCTCAGAACAATGGTGGCCAAAGCCAGAGACAACAAGACTCTGGATTGGAAGATATATAGACCCCAAGATGAGATTTTGTGGTAAGACCCGACTTGGGTTGTGTTCTTTGCCTTGACTAAATAGATTTACATAATCCATTAGTGCTGTTTGCTAATACCATATTTTCATCCATCAATCCGTACATCCATCCATACACCCCATTTAACCCTTATATTACATACTAGTTCTTGCCATATTTTTATTCCTTAATTTACAGGGTGTTAGAGGGTTGTCTAACATATATATAACCCATCTGATTGCATGGTGTTGGTTTTTACTAGAATATTCTCTAATCAGATTCATTTTCAGGTCAAAGTTTTTTACCTTTGTTATATTACCCTGAAGTGCATGTTGCTTCCAATGTAATACCAGTATGTTCCTGTATATGTAGCTGAACTTGTATAAACCATACCAGTAAGATTTCTGAACTTTATGGATATTTGTTACAATTTCAAACTTGCAACGCTCGTGTTAGTGAACTTTTTTCCGTGAAAGAGAGGATAGCTTTGATAAGCTAAATTTTATTTACCTTTGCAGTAGGTCCTAATGTCTTTTATCGGGAGTTTTATTGACCGTTCTACATGTATAGACCCTATGACCCCATCCTTAAGTTTCCTAAATTTCACAATTTGGCCCTCAGCATTCTGGCTGAACGGTCAAGTTTTCTTAAGTTTGGTTAGAACTTATAAGTATTTTGGTCAAAAATAGTAAAATCCTGTACTAAAACCCCTATGTGACCCTTTGAATGCAGCCCCTTACAAATTCTACCATTTATATACATTCATTATCCTAAAAGTCATTTGGTAAAAAATCTTACGTGCTTGAAAAATGTCCTGCATGTTTCAGATCTCTTACGAGTGTCTCATTTTCGTGCAAGTTTGAGTCATATTTGCTTCATGATAAAAACACACATGATACTTTCATGTTTCAGTTTGTCAGATGCAAATTGTGCTGATATCTAAATTGTCCTATATTCTTAGTTAAAACTGTTCCAAATTTAACCACCATTTCAACCTTATATGGTCTTTTTTAAACATGAAACAAAGAAACGTCAGTTAACGAGTTATATAACCTAATTGTTTTTACCTAGTTATATTTCCTACTGTCACAGACAGTTGCAAGCATTGCAGTGATAATACTATAGTAAATCTTACTGCAATAAACCTTACCTCACTTAAGACCACCTCAATAATAAGACCACTTTAAAATGAAGCATTCAATTTCCAAGTCCAGTTTCATTGTTTTGCTCTTTATTCACCATAACAATAAGAATCCCAAGGGTGGTCTGATGATAATTTTTTGTAGTTCAGATTTTTCATTATGTCAAAGTTATCATGGTCAGAAAACCTCAAACTTGCATCAAAATTAAAATCATATTGCATGTAACTGATCATTGCTTTAGTGCAAATTGATTGTAACTGACTTCTGGTAAGGAAGAAGTGGCAGGCTTTAGGCTATACCTTTAATATACAGTCTAACCTGTAGTTAACAGCCAGTCAATGGTTACATTAAATGAGGCTTCTTAAAGCAAGGGAGTGGTTAAAACAGGTGTATTTGATATAAAAAAGGGATTTACCTATATTGGCTATTCAGGCTTTCATATTTAACAATGTTGGTTTTGTAAGCCAGGTGGTTGCTTAAATCAGGTAGTCAGATTTGAAGTATTTGCTACTTAAGAAAGGTGGTTGCTTTATTCAGGTTACCACTTTAACTCGGGTCTGACTGTATATTAAACATAATATTAGCTAGACAGTATTTGCTAGATTCCATTGTACTAACAGATGAATGGTTTGGGCGTGGAGTCGGCTTGTCTTTACCTACACATCCTGTCCCTCATCATATCCCTACACACTTGTTCATAACTGTCCTCTGATTTTATGTGTGCAGCGTGGAGAAGAAATAGATCACCTTCAACAACAAATTGACGATCTCAAAAAGGCAGCAGGGGTCGGTCGCAATAAACCCGAGTTTGTTAAAGATGATGATAGACGGGGCGGGGGTAATTCCCCCGATGTTAACAAATGGGGAGTGTATAATGCTTACAAGTAAGTGACACTGCACACAAAGTAGAATCAATCTATATATCACTGTCTATGTATGAACAATGCAAAGTCTCCTGCAAGCTATTTCACAGACTGTTGCAATAAACTGTTGATACTATACTATAGAGTATAGAAGTTACATAGCAACAATCGTCTTAGAGAAACACCAACTCTCACTGCTGACTCACATAAACATGTATGTGTGTGTACCATAGCTTTCACGCATTTAGCGCAGCTCTGAAAGATAAATCATTAGAGTAAATTCTATTTTACTAAAATATGACTTATAAAATCTGATAACGTCACCTCAGAATAATCAAAGTACTGAAGTACTGTTACTTGGGGGATAACGCAAATCTTGGTAATCTATTAAAAAATTACCTTAAATGGTATTGGATTAATAAGTGTAAATATTGTGAAAACTTTTCAGAAATATCAATGACAGCTGACTCATTCAAATTTCATCTAACGAACCCATTTAGGCAATCCGACCATTAAAAACTCAAAGTTCCATAACTCTAGCTACAAACGAACCGAATAGGGTGCGAATAGCGCAAACGATTCATAAAGGGGACGAAACACTATGGTCTCGAATCTCGGCGCGAAATGTGTAAATAACACGGCTTGGAAAAGGGTTGTTCTTAAGATAGACGCAAAATATTAAGCCGAAGATCTGAGGTAAATTTAATGGATGAAACGTCGATCAATACTATTTATCAATGCAAAATATTGTAAATAGTAAAAATAAATACATTATAGCAGGAGTTTGTTGCTTAACTGTAATATGAACGTTATGAAACCAAACAGTGTAAATTTCGTCTGCTTAACCAGGTACTGTAACAGCGACATTTTTATCAACCCTCAAAAACCATTAGTCTTTTTACAGCGCGTAGGAATTTATTCGCACAAAAACATTAACTCACAGAAGAAACATTCCAAAATTTCTCGCAATACAAAGAAATAAAAATTAATTTAATTGCTAGGGACAAATGTTCTTAAAAATGATTGAAAATTATGATTTTGGTTTAGTTTAGCTGGAGCTCGTTTTTGCTCAGATGAATTGGTCGTGGAGAAATTACATTGGTAAAATCGTAGTGATTTCTGAAGTTGGTATGTAACAATACTTTGGGGAATCCCCCAAGTAAAAATGTTAATTGCAGATAATGCGCTTTTCATTCTAAGCTATTGAAAATTTAATCTATAACATATTAAGCTCCATTTAAAAAATAAATGGCTTAATAGTATATTTAAAGAAATTGCATAATGAACTGCGCTTTGTAAAATGTACTGAACTGTTTTAAGATTCAAACACATGTACCTGACAAATAATATTGCCTCCCACCTTTTGATATAATAAAATTATTCTAGTTTCATGAAGCTTCCATTAAAAATCACAGAAATTGTATACTGGGCTGTTTCCAGAGACAAAAAATTAACAGAGCAAATATTTTAAATGTTTCCATGCTTAGTTGGGTCATTTCACAAATTTTCAACAAAGCCCTTCCCTTGGTTTGCCTCCGCATGGCTACCTGGTATACATGCAATTGGCCCTAAGGTGTTTAATATATGTAATGTGAATCTAGTAAAAGATAAGAAAATATAACATTGTGCATACTTTTTACATCATAGTGGTGACAATAAGGACAGTCCTAGTAATCGAGATGACGCCAGTCAAGGTATCAAATACTGTTCTGTTCAAAGTATTCTTTATTTGATTTCCGTCAATTTTTTTCCCAATTTGGTTTACATGTTATGTGAATACAGGATTTATATTCCTGTATTTGATAGAGCTTTATTACGTGCTACGTATATATATTGTTTGCTTATTATGTTGGTGTATTCAGTTTTGTGTCATAGCCTTTTGTGCTTGTATATTGATGTTGTGTCGAAACCAGATTTTTCAAAGTGCAAGTAGTGGTACATAAGCGAAATCAGTGCTTCCATGGTGTCATTAAAAAATGTACTAGTTTAGCTCCCATGTTTGGTGCTAAGCATGTGAGGATAATGCCAGGTCTGGTTTAGCTCCCATGTTTGGTGCTAAGCATGTGAGGATAATGCCAGGTCTGGTTTAGCTCCCATGTTTGGTGCTAAGCATGTGAGGATAATGCCAGGTCTGGTTTAGCTCCCTTGTTTGGTGCTAAGCAAGTAGGAGTTATTCAAGGACTGGTTTAGCTCTCTTGTTTTAAGCTGAGCTTATTAGATTAATTCAAAGACTGGATTAACTCCCTTGCTTGGCTCTCAACATAAACGGGTGATTCCGGGACTGATTTAGCTCCATTGTAGACCTCATATGACTTAAATTATTGGGGACACTAAACTGAAATTCCTAAAAACAACAAAAGTCAATGGGATACATAGGAAAGGGATGTACAGTTTAAAAAGGGCATGCAAGTGGGGAGAAATACGACTTTATCAACTTTGGTATGTTTGGTTTCTGAAGTTGGGCAATCTTAAATTTTCTTTGAGCGATCTTAATAAAAATGCATTTTCTTTGAGTTATAAATTCATACATTCTAAAGAAAAAGAAAAAAATGGTATATTTATAGATGATTTGATTGCATGATATAGATTGTGAATAAAATGATTGCACAAAATAGGAGAAAAATCTGGTTTGCCTGGTGTTCCCATACTTAATTGTTCTGCAAGCAATATACCATAGAACATCAATGCCTCAAACAGTCTAGCTTCAAACACCCTAGATATCTCAAACATGCTCTTCGGTCCCAGAAAAATGATGATGTACTTGCCTTACACAGGTACAGACTGCAGATGGCTTGAACTTATAATTTCCCTGGTCCAAAGGGAGTTTGTGGCATCGAAGTTCTGTATGTTTGAAAGCACAATTTATTCAACTGAAGTAAATTAAAAGTATCATCTTCTGAACTGTGTGCCATAATACTTCGTTGTAAGCATCTTCATGATCAACTAATTATGTTATTTATGATAATTGATAAACTGTTTAAGAAATAAAAATCTGTTCGCGTTTATTGTCGGTGAATAAAACACGGGCAGTCGTTCGGATGCGGAAAATTAAATCACTCGTGCTACGCACTCGTGATTTAATTTTTCCGCATCCGAACTCCTGCCCGTGTTTTATTCACCGACAATATACAAGAACAGAGTTTTTATTTCGATTCTAAATACGATAATGTCCCGCACTATTTAACTGCGCGCATTCCATTTTCACCCATTTGACATTGAACATGATTCCACGCTGAAATTGAGTGGCTTATTAGCTGGTACAATTACCGCCCTCGTTAATGAAAATGACCTTCGTAATTTTCTGAAGGAAAAAAAACACATTTTAAACATTGAAACAATTTTAATAACACGAGTATAGTGTATCTTTGTCATGAAATGAAAAATATAAATGAATTGATTATCAGAAATTTTTATGAATCTTAATTTGGAGAGTATATTGGAGTTTCTAAAAATAGATGCGTCATAGCTGTAACACTGGATTCTCGTGAAACTCGCGGTCCGTTAATTTTTTTTACTATAATGTTTACGTTCATTCATTCATAAATAGGTCATGTGATACGGGGCGTAAATTGTAACAGCCAATTTGTTACCATGTTTTATGGGGGTAATAATAAATAGTTAGGTCCGCTCTTTGTTTAATGGATTAATCCGCGGATCGTGTTAGAATATTATATTAAACACCGGGGTTCCACTAGCTTCTGAATCTGAAGGGTCGTATTGATACTTCAATACTTTTGACTAGATTTCACCAATTATAGGCAAAATACCCATGATTTTAAGAGAAAAAAATTACCCTTCAAACCAAAATCTTGAGGGTCAAAATGTGGCTTTTTGGAAATTTCAAGGGTCAAAACCCTTACTCAATTCACCCTTAGTCAAATTGAACCTTTGTTAACAAAAATCATTTAAAGCATTCTACCTATCTTATCAAAACTTAATGTTGAATTACTAGTTACCCAGAGAAAGACCATCCCCCACCACAAGATGTGATTACTGCTGGTATTACATATACACTGTATTGGTATGGTGGTGGTCTTCTCAATACCTGCACACATATGTATAAATCCACTACCATACTGTGGGTGTAAAGCATCTGCCTTCTGAAGGAAAAAGTTGCATCCTTTGTTTGACTGCAAACATTATTTCCCCTAATTTGTTGTAAGCAATACTTGCTAACACTGGGAACAGTTGTTGTCAATGATTAAAAACAATTCCTGTATATAATATACAAAATCCTTCCTGGCACACTGTTGTAACACAAGGGTTACTTGTGTATAGGTTAAACCAAAACAAACACAGTCATGATGTGGTTTGGTTAAACTTCATAGATATTAGAATGTTTAAGTGTCTTCAAACATCTAATTCACTTAACGTTTTAGCAAGTATCGTTCATTCTTGTATCTCAATATGATTGTGTGGTAAGCTTATAGTACTGAAAAACAATGATAATTTATGCAATAAGTAACATGTACACTATTTCCTTATCTAGAATGGTGAATGGAAAAATAAGGATTATAAAATGCAGTAATGTTGTGTATTGGTTTCATGTTCTGTTATTGTAGTTGTTGCCTGGTGTGTTGTTTGTTTGTGTTTGCTTACTCCTTGTTTGACATTTGGTCATGCTTGTTAGTTGTTACCTTCCCTTCGATGAAGAGGCATTACCAATATACTGCTTTGCACTTGTTGTCCATTGGTTTGGACTGTAACCATGCCAAACTTATAACTAGAAATGCTTTAATCCATGGTCCTCAAATTTGATATAGAGGTTCGGCATGGACTGAGTATGAACCCTGTTTGTTTTGAGGTCAGCATGTCAAGGTCACTGTGGCGTTCTGACACAAAGTGACTCAATGACTGCCAGTATATGGGCATACATCCTTTACAAAACAATACATGTTTTACAAACATTTCTTGTTATCATTGAGTATTTATGGATTCTTGTTTGCATGTTTGATGTTGTACGTTTACGTGCCATTTTGTTTGCTTTATGTATGTTGTTGTTATATGCTTAAAGAGTTTTGCCTTTCTGTACTTCCAGTAATTGTTTTTGACTTAATTGTGCTAAATATTTGCTTCGTGATTTGCTTGTTTTTGTGTTCACTGCATCACACCTCCATATCAACACCATCTGAGGATTTTAGTAATTTTAATATTTTTTTTTATCATTTTCGTTACTAGTCATTAGTCCATTCACTAGAATAGTTTTATTTAAAAATGTCATACTAACATAGATAATTTTGTTGGATGTTTTGTTGGATTCATTTTGTTTCAGACTTTAGATACTGACATTCTTTTGCAGATTTATTTGGTTTTATATCATTATTAACAATGTTTAGTCACATACAGCGATCAGTTGACATAAACAGTTCCTTATAATTTTTTATCAAGCAATAATAACTTGTTTTTTCCGTAAATAATTGGCATCTCCACATGTGGATCAGTGAATCAATTAAATTGTGGTCTTATACCAGTCCAGAGATCATGCTTATAAACATTCATTCAAGAGTTACCGTATGTTACAAATTTAATACTAGTAAATTTCAAATTTCATCCAATGTGTGTGCATTTAATTTCAGACAAGCATGTTTTACAAAGTTTTCTTGTAAACAAGTCACTCAAGAATTAATTATTTTATATGTACAGATGTTTAAGTATTCTATTTAACTTTTTAATTGATTAAATATTTAAGATATATTAATTAAATGTTGTTTTGATTGCTTTTATTATTATATATTTCCAATATTTGATCAAATCATTTTGAATTTTCAGGTCTATCAGTTTATTCTTAACGGTATATTATCATATATCTAGTAAGCTTTGTACTCGCAGTGTCCCTTGTTTGAAAAGGATTCTTGTGCCAAACTTTCAATGTATGTTTCCTCAAGAACGCCTCCATTTGAAGAGAACATTTATTTCTGTCATGGTTAAACTTAATCACCTCCATTTGAAGATCAACTATATTTCTTCCATAATTCAACTTATTTCCATCCATTTGAAAATAACCCTTATTCTGTCAAGAATAAACTGTATGAATAGCACCTCTATTTGAAAATCTCCTTTATTTCCCTCATGATTAATTTTTATTACCTTCATTTGAAGATTTATTTTATTTCATTCATGATTAAACTTAATTACCTCCATTTAAAGATTACCTTTACTTCTGTCTTGTTAATCTGTGTGCATTTATTATTTTATATTATGTTGAGTTGTAGTATTATGTAGTATTTATATTTTCATTCCCAGATGGATGATGTGGAAGTTTCGACTCATGTATATACTTTGGGAGATACGTTCAAGGCCACCCAAGCCGACGGCAGATCAATCATCTAAACACAATAAACAATTTGGTGATTCTTCTAAACCTAAATCAGCTTCTGTTTCAAACTCTGTTGTTTCTCCTGAAAATTACAAAAAATCAGAACATTCTGACAGTCCAATCACGAATAAGGAGGACTTAAAACCTACACCACCGAATGGACCTCGGCCAAGTTCGTCCAGGAAATCCCATAAACCGGATCCAGATTGAAATCACACGTCATAGTAGTTATGGAATGTCTAAACATCTGGGTACTGTTTTATCAAAGAACTTACGAGAATCGTAAACTTACGATCAAATTTAAATTCTTTATAATGTGTTTACAATTATGAAGTGTGGTTAAGAGATCTACAATACTATTAATGATTCAGTTGTTTAACTCTTACAAGCTATATCTGTCTATAATTTGCAGTTGTGAAAGATTTATAAAGAATTTAAGTTTGAACGTAAGTTCAGGATTTCCGCAAGTGCTTGGATAAAACAGTACCCTAATGTATAAAATATTGTTGTTGTTTTACTGGTTCTTTCATGGTGTTGGCAATTTATGTTGTTCAGTTTCAAAAAGAGTATATTAAGTCAGACAGGGAAGGCAGCACTCAACTTAACCAGCCGAGCACAGAAAACATTAAAAACACACAAAGCACAATGCCCAACTAAACAAGCGCAGATCCGCCCAAGTCCAAGCTGTCGAAAAGTATAATAAATTATAACTAGCTGAATGACCCAGTAGAAAAGATACAGCAACCAAAAGGCGGAATGCCTACGCTGAATGACCTAGTAACAACAGTAAAACTGCTGAACTACATAGTTATAGCAGCCTTTAGTCTCAAAAGTTAAATAACAGTATTAAAACGTTGAAAGGCCCGTATAGTGGGATGACCTACTAACTAGCTGAATGACCCAGTTTCCACAGCAAAAGGACTATATTGCCCCGCTTTAGCTGTAAGAAATCTTAAAACGAAGAAGTGCCCAACACACTACCGACCAAGAAAATTAAAGTTATTGATAGAACTATCTTGTTACGCTGGTTGACAGCTAGCCTGTAGTTGTGGAGTTGGTGCTAGCTACTATTAACTCAGATCAAAGATTTGCTGTTTGTTGATTATTTTGTGATTTTATGGAGGTGAAAAATCTGTTGATATCCACTGTTGATATTTTCATGTCATTTTAAAGAATACCAGATGTTTTATGTGAAAGTCTGGATATGAGAAATGTTTCACTTTCTCTGTCCTCTAAACTTGTAGATATTATAAGCACCATTGTGCCAAGACTGTGAATGTCCTAAACATATATGTCCAGCTGTGCCTGTGATTTTTGTGGTTGAATTTGTATTTTTTCACTTAAAATAATAGATTGGTCACAAATTGAAATTGTATTTTTAGCTCACCTGTTACAAAGTGACAGAGTGATCTTTTGTGACCATTCTTAGTCCGTCATCTGTCCGTCGTCTGTCCGTCCGTCAACAATTTGCTTGTGTAGATGCTAGAGGTCACAATTTTGGCCTAATCTTTATGAAACTTGGTCACAATGATCATCCCAACATAATCTAGGTCAATCTAGATATTGGGTCATCTGGGGCCAAGAACTAGGTCACTAGGTCAAACCACAGGGTTTGCATGCACTACTACGACAGGTGAGCGACCTAGGGCCCTTTAGGCCCTCTTGTTTCATAACAAATTTGCAATTCATTAAACACAAGTTGCCTGTAGATTTTGCACAAGAGCGTGTGCCTGAAATGTGTGATTTGCATGAAGACCTCATTGTTTCGTTTCATCACGTTCAGTGGTTTGAGGTCTAGTTATAGATATGAATATGATGGTTTTTCTTAAGTCTACAAAGAGTGGCCATTTGTGGAATACATGTATAGTTTAACCTGTGTTAGGCAGCAATTTATAGGATACTTCAAATGTGACTGCTTAAAACTTGAAAGTTGCTATTTAATTATTGAATATTGATATAATAATGACTATTGGTACTCAAAAATATGAGTGCTTAAGACTGGTGGTTGCTTAATTCAGGTGACCCCTAACAGAATATATGTTTGACTACTGTTATATTTTTGCTTATTATGAGCCTAAATTCTTGCAATTGAATAGAATGGCATTTATTTATAGATTTCAAGACAGTAATTTAGTGTTTCTGTGTTGTTGTTTACTGGGATGCATTGCAAAATGACACAGGTTGCTAAGCAGCCATATCTAAGCAATCATTCCAATAAACATGACACAAAATAGCTCTTGGTTGTCTGTGCATTCACCTTGAGAATCGGCTTACTGTATAAGTTCATGTGTATTGATGTGTTCAAGATTAATGACTTGCTGCGAACTGTATCTAGAATGTTCATGATACTGCATCCGTTTATGTAAAATTGATACAATTCATCTTAGGGTGATCAGCTTATACTTAGGTCAAAAATCACCTGGACACCAAACAATGTCCGTGGTGTATGTTAAAACAGACATAAATTACTCTTACTATTACTGACTGCCTGGCCCAATTAGACCAAAGTATGTCGTCCAATGGCAATTGAATTACATTTGTGACCCAAATATAAGTAATTATGACTCAAGTAAACATTAACATAGGCCCTGATCAATGTGGTTTATGCCATGAAATATTAGATTGGCAAATTTCGTGGGCAACTGCCTTTGTGTCATGATTTACATTGTCAGGAATGTTAATAACATGTAAAAGTTTGCACCTGCAGTCAGTTTGTTTTTGCCGAAGTATTAGCCGTGTTTGAGATAATAATAAGGACTTTTAATTAAGGAGTTATTGCATTCCAGTTTATAATTGAAGTACGAAAGAGCTAATAGAAATGAGTATATGTTCAGTTCACATAGTGTACTAAACAATTGCTTGCATAAATATATGGGTTTGGGTAGTCAACATATTAATACAATGTAGGAGGAGTATTAACACCGTAATAACATACTAATGAGATTAAGGAACGATGGAGATCTTCAACTTATACTGACAATAAGCAATATGAACTTTGCTTTAATCTTTCTTACCCTAGGTGTATAAAAAGTTATGTCTTTAAGGAATTGGTTTTGTTATCCATTGGATCCTTACACCCTTAATCCATAAGCCTGTACAGCATCCTTAAGAGACTTTTTGGATTGTGTGCACCATTGGGGTGGGGCATAAAGTGGTGATTATTCTTCCACATTATACACATTATAACATACATTGGTTTGTGGCTAAGTAGCAATGTTGCTGGACTTTGTCTAATTAGTTAATTTGTTTATTATTTTTCAAGGAAAATGTATAATTTATAAACACATTGTTAGTTTTAGTTTAACTAATTTTGCCATTAATTGTGATATTCATGCATTAATTTTGCATTTTTTCTATATTTTTAAATTTTTCTATTTATTTATGAATGATTCAGTTTTATTTGTTCAGAAAAATATTTTTACATTTTATTGTTGATTATTTCTTTTCTATCCTTAAGTGCTCTATTTTTATATTATATGAAATGGACCAACATCGAATGTATGACTTGAGTTATATTATGTACTCATTTGTTCAAATTGTCTCAAAACATTACTATGTATATATATTGTTATAAATTATTTTGTTAGAGTTTTCTTCAGGCCTAACAAAAACAGAAGTTGGTTTCTTGTAACAAGCCCCCAAAAAATAGAATTTATGGTCAGATCAATATAAGATACGTATAAAAAAGAGAAAAACTGTTGAACAAGAATGCCATAAAACATTCCTTTTAACATATAGACCAATGTTTGATGACAATTGCAATATGATATTCACATATTTTTTTGGCCTTAACTTATTTTCTTACTCGGAATTAGCCATAACAAAGGTATATTTTTTCAAATTCCTAAGTTTTTTGGCAAAATTGGCACATATGTACTTGTTAAATGTTAATGATATTATTGTATATATTATAGATACATTTTCCCCCTATGTATTATATCCTACAAAACTTATTTACCCACTGTCACCTTGTTAGACCCAATCACGTAAGGATGATTAGAATCTCTTGTTGGGGGGTATGAACGTGTACAAAGTCAAGTCACATTTTATGTGTTTTCGTAGCATGTTCTTTTTTTCTTGGATCTATTTATCTGTAATAAAATCAGTAAAAAATCTACTCACTTCGGTTCTGTTCATTTCCTAATGTATCAAACATAACTTCTGTGAAAAATGACAAATGTTATCCCCCGTCCGTAACTACCACAACACTGCACTTGCCTTCATCAACTGTTTGTAATCTCCCATCTGTGACTACCCCAACACTCCACTTGCCTTCATCAACAGTTTGTAATCTCCCATCTGTGACTACCACACTACTCCACTTGCCTTCATCAACAGTTTGTAATCTCCCATCTGTGACTTCCATAACAATACACTTGCCTTCATCAACAGTTTGTTATCTCATATCTGTGACTACCCCAACACTGCACTTGCCTTCATCAACTGTTTGTAATCTCCCGTCCGTAACTACCCCAACACTACACTTGCCTTCATCAATACTTTGTTATCTCCCTTATGTGTCAACCACAACGCTCAACTTGCCTTCATCAACAATTCGTTATCTCCCCTATATGTCAACCACAACACTCAACTTGCCTTCATGAACAATTCGTTATCTCCCCTATGTGTCAACCACAACACTCAACTTGCCTTCACCAACAATTCGTTATCTCCCCTATGTGTCCACCACATTACTCAACTTGCCTTCATTAACAATTCGTTATCTCCCCTATGTGTCCACCACAACACTCAACTTGCCTTCATCAACAATTCGTTATCTCCCCTATGTGTCCACCACATTACTCAACTTGCCTTCATCAACAATTCGTTATCTCCCCTATGTGTCCAACACAACACTTAACTTGCCTTCATCAACAATTCGTTATCTCCCCTATGTGTCCACCACATTATTCAACTTGCTTTCATCAACAGTATTTTACCCATAGTTTGTGTCCTCTACACGATTCTACTTGCCTTCATCAACAGTGTGTTACGTGCCGTTGTATCTAATCAACATTACAATTGCCTTTATGAACGACCTGTCGACTAGCACATACACTATATATGGTTAGATCCTGTTTACATATTTCAACAGTTTTAAAGTTCAGCTTGAGCATTGGAGTTAGGTGAGCAATCTGATTCTCCGTCATGAATATTTCAAATGTGGGTAGTATTTGAACCGCTATTTCGATACAATATGGTAAATGCATTTACACTCATGACTGTCATTGAATAAAACTGACAGTCATGCTCCTTTTGGATTTAAAAAACTCCCGTTACTGAAATGGTGTTCCAGTTTAAAAATTCTAACACGCTGTGTGCCTACAATAGCAGTTCTATTCTCTACATTTGAGTTATGTTTGAGGTTGTCGGTTGGATGTTTGGTCTGTTGGTTGGTTGTTCCATCCAAATGCCCCCACTGTTTCTCTGTAACTATTGATAGCATTTCAAAGAAACTTAGCATGACTCTTAAGTACCAATCCTAGTCGACGCACATCGGGTGGATCAACATTTATTGAATGACTGCCCTTCGAATTTTTCCACTTATAATTTTGTCTACACTATTTCTCGGTTAACTTAGATCGAATTGAACGAAACTTGGCCGATCAATCTTTCCAAGACTCATTGGCACGAAACATAAAATTAGTTGTTCATCGTGATTTGGACCCTGATGATAAGCAGTATCTGGGGGCAATCATCACATTCAATGATCTTTCCTGTTAAAATGTCTTATATTAACAAGTATGTATATACTGCAGTGACGACCTAGATAGAAGAGATCGCAGTAGGAGGCCAGACCGCCGACGATCACCTTCATACGATTTTGATGACGACTATGGGACTCGTAGATCACCACCGAGGAGACAAAGAACGCCCGCGAGGCGTAATAGAACTCCTCCCCGTCGTGAGAGGACGCCTCCAAGACGAGAAAGAACTCCTCCCCGTCGCGAAAGAACGCCTCCAAGACGAGAAAGAACTCCACCCAGACGCAAAGAGACGCCACCTAGACAACAGCAACAAGACTCACCGGCTAGTACACCAGAAGCACCTCGACAACAACCAAAGGGCAATAACCCTTGGACAACTAAGCAACAACGTAACTCACCAGAGTCTGATACGGAAGATGAAAGATAATTGAATGGACAGGCTGTACATATTATATACATGTAGATTCGATTTATTAATTTATTCACCTGTATATAGACTAAACGGTAGAGTCTACGTTCTTGGACTAAATGTCAAAAGAGTACACTCTTTCTCCAATGAAAGGCTATGTAATTTATACCTTGTTACTTATTTTCCCGTTTAATGTCGACGTATATGTGCATTTTTTGTTGCAAGAAATGTAAGGGAATACGTGTATATAATGCGTTAATAAGGTTAATTAATTCCAAGGGATGGTACATTTTAATTGTTTTACGGAAAGGAGTACATTAATTCATCTTGATCATTTAAATCGTTTTGGAAGTATTAATTCGTGTGTCAAGAAACTACATTACTCGAGACGTTAGATTTGTAATTGTGTTTATTACTTAGTTTATGGATACTTCAGACATTCTTGTGAATTTTGGCAAACCGTGTTTGCGAAGATGACACTTTTAAGCATGCAATGCAGTAGGCAGTGTACACACAACGCTTCAACCGTACACTTTTTCCGGAGTGGCTGCTTGTGGACAAAGTGCATGCAGTCACATGGAGTATACTCCTTGCATCTTTACCATTGTGATTATTTGATACAATACTAATTAGTCAATGTGTTAAAGCTCACCTGTCACAAAGTGACAAAGTGAGCTTTTGTGATCACACTTCTTTCGTCGTCCGGCCGTCCGTCCGTAATTTGCTTGCGTAGACATAGAGGTAATAGTTTTGGCCTAATCTTTATAAAACTTGGTCACAATGATCATCTCAACACAATCTAGGTCGATATTGGGTTATCGGGTAACATCATAGCAAGGCCTTGCGTAGTCACTAGAGGTGACCCAATCGTTATGAAACTCGGTCACTATGATCATCTCAACAAAATCTAGATCAAATCGATATTGGGCCATCCGGGGTCAAAAATAGGTCACAATGTCAAATCATAGATAAACCTTCCGAAGTAACAAGAGGTCACAATGTTGACCTTATCTTTATGAAACTCGGTTACAATGATCATCTCAACGAAATCTAGGTCAAGTTTTATGTTGGATCATCTGGGGTCAAAATTTGGGTCATTAGGTTAAATCATAGAAAAATCTTGAGTAGTCACTAAATGTCACAATTTCTACTTTGTCGCTATGAAACTCTGTCACAATGATCACCTCAACAACATCTAGAACAAGTTCGATATTGGGTCATCCGGAGTCAAAAACTAGGTCACTAGGTCAAATCATAGAAAAACCTTGTGTAGTCACTAGAGGTCACACTGTTGACCTTATCTTTATGAAACTCGGTCACAATGATCATCTCAAGGAAATCTAGGTCAAGTTCAAATTGGATCATCTTGGGTCAAAAATTTGGTTATTAGGTTAAATCATAGAAAAACCTTGCATAGTCACTAGATGTCGTGCAATTTGTACCTAATCGTTATGAAACTCGGTCACAATGATCATCTCATCAGTATCTAGGTCAACTTCGATATTGGGTCATACGGGGTCAAAAGCTAGGTCATTAGGTCAAATCATAGACAAAACTGGGCTTAAACATCATTAATGGGTTCATGTGATGTAAATTACAAGGTCGCTTGTTAAGACAATATGAAAACATTGACTGCCATTCAGGGGCATGCATGAACTACTACGACAGGTGAGCGACCAAGGGCCCTTTGTACCCTCTTGTTGTTCAGTTTTATTTGCAATCCAATATTATCATTTTGGTGACTGCATAGGCCAATGGTTGAATAAGGTGAATATACCATCGTTATACGTCAACATGACATTGATGATAGAATAATTCTGCATTCGTTAGGAAGCAATAAAATATATTCTGTCATCTCGTGTTATAATTATAGGTTTGAAAGGACCACCTTGACGCCACAGGTAACTGTATCATTAATAGAGAGTAAACAATTTATAAAACTTACAATATCTTAGAAAGGTCTGTAACATGCGAAATTGACCACACAGTCACTGAGGTGCAGTATGTTTTAATTAACAGTTAATTAATACTGGTGATATTTTAAACATTATTACATAATCAGAAACTAGAGAGCTTCGTCTTTAATTTGATATAGATATTTTAAAAATCCGTTCATAAATAAGAAAATAAATCCATAGGGCGTGAAATCACTTTCTTTTTTCTTGTTTAGAATAGCATTTTCGTTTCTATCGAATGCAACTCAGTGATTGACTCGACACCATATATACATTTCATGGTATAACTTTGTAACTAGTTGATCAATTTCGATGGGATTTTGTACAGACACTTGGGGTCTGGACCCCGCCCACAGCTACGCACCTGGATATATTTTTATCATCAACATTGTATACCCAGACCCATACATTAATCACACAAACATTATTAAACGTATCCGGAACAAATAAGTAAATATTCGTAAATGCCTCTAGCTTAAATAACACATGTGTTATTAAAGCAGTAGAGGAATTAAGTAGATTTTTGTATTAATATCAAATACATCCAACAACGGTTTGTGTGATTACTGAATGGGTCTGGATATATAATAAATATAAAAACAAATATTTCCAGGCGCGTAGCGGGAGGGGCGTGGTCCAGACCCTAAGTGTCTGAAGGTAGCTCTAACGATGTTATCTATGAATGCAATTACTTTATGAAGATATCATCTTGTTTTTGATACCATGAAAATCTGACCACTTTAGTACTAATGCACCTTTCTAAGATGACATATATTCTATAAAATATTGTTTTATTACTTTTTATCAAAGATACAGTTACCTGTGCTTGACGCATGCTTCACAAATAGCGTAAGATTGAACCTTATATGTTTTAATTTGATTCAGCGTAGGCGCAAATGTTGATTGTCGTGTATTGTAAAATATTTGGTATTTGAGGCGTAGAGGTTAGAATTTGTGGAATTTGGGGAAATGCATTTTCAATATTTTACTATAAAACATTTTTCAAGGGTGACATTTACCCAAGAAAAAGGACGGAAATTTGTCACAAGCGTGAAACTGACTTTATATACATGACGTACATTAATGTTTATAAATAAAAGCTTTGGTTTCCAGCGTGTTTTCTTTATTATTATTAAACTATAAGGAGTGTGTCCGAAAACTTCTACAAACATACCGTTGTCTTCAATGCAATATATATCATTTACCCGTATAATACCAATATGAAAGGGAAATACTTTTCATCTATAGATATTATTAAATTCGACCACTTGGTTCATTTGTCATTTTGATTGCATTAATTTTGGGTACATTCATAGACACTAGGTTGAGAAACGTTAGACAATGTTGCTAAATCAGTGGACTAACAGTATCTGAGTGCCAAAAGATGCATGAGATATGCATTATTTATGGTGATACAAAATCACATTAAAAAGGTGGTTTACCAAAGTCAGCTCAGGTCAGGAATCGGTCAAAGAAGCCCCTTGTTCAGAAGGACACAGGTCTGCAGTTATCAGATATATTATTAATTAATAAGATCAAGTTTATCACTGAGAAAGGTGCACATTTCAAACCCAGTCGTGCACAAATGATTAATCATCTGTAAACTTCATTTTGAGCAGAGTTCTAAATGTTAGTAAGACAAGTGCTCTCTGGTGTACTGTTTCTTTTTTGATATCTTAAACTCACGTTAAAATTTAAATTGGTTATAATTCTTTAAAAATTAAATAGTATTACAGCTCCATTTACCACACTTTACGGTTGTCAAAGAATTTAAATTTGATCGGAAGCTAACGATCTTCGTTAGGGCTTTGATAAAACAGTGTCCTGGGTGGCCAACTAGCCTACTGATATGCAGAAACGAACCAGGTTGTAATCGACAGAGCAACGTCTGAAGCATCACACGTACGTGGGGTGATCAAAAAGAAACGAGACAAACGCTGTAAAATGACAATGCATAGTGATGTAAATAAAAAAGCTATAGGCCTATTAAACAATATATCCTCTCTCCGTCTGCCGAGTTTCATGAATATTCAATTATTAATTGTTAAAGATATCAATGGTTTCGCAACCTTTCGTACAAAGGCTCGCCGCAAACAATTGACGCCAATGACGTCATATAGTAAATGTATAGTAAACTTTTCGAAAGTCACATTGCAATAATAAATCGCTCATTTCTCCATACGCAGTGAATAAATTTACCATTTATTCTGTATTTAGCTAGAAAGAGTTCGTTTGTATATAAAAACATTTCACTTCTAATAAAATATCAAGAATATGTTAAATAATTGTTCGAGCATTCTCATTCTAAAGACGGCTTCCGCGTATGACATCCGTATTGGCAGTGGCGTTCAAGATAGATCGCTCATCGGATGTATTTCGGGCCTCCGTTTTACGTACTAAAGTTTATTTTGCGCACAAAACATTTTGTACTAACGATATATAAGTAAACTTCTGACAGACTTCTCTCCCGATGCCCGTTTCATCATTTTGTTTAGCCTTTTTCTCCTAGTTCGTGATAATATGTACATTTTCAAGCTGTGATGTTTTGCCGAAATATGACGTGGTTTTCGAGTCGGTATTGTTAGTTTTCACGTCATATATTTCAAATAGAGACACTTACACCAAAACCGTTTTAATCCACAGTTTTTCAATGTTTTGACGTCATGTCCAGTTCATTTGACAAATGTTGGAGGAATATTTAAGAAAATATTGGTCATACATGCTTTTCCATATCATACAGCGAAAACTGACGACGTTTTGATGTGCGGCGACATAGCGCGACACCTTATATTTAACGTTCCTTTGATAAATCACTACCTATAGTAGAAAATGATATTTTACATGTACAAATAGGCATTTAAATGCACCTTAACATATATGATATTTTAAAAGTTAAAACCCGTAAACTTTACAAATTAGAGCATTTGTCTCATTCCTTTTTGACCACCCCACGTACATATCCAAACAAAGGTGTACGATAATCTCATAACTGGTAATGAAACATTGGTTCATTTTTATGAGCCAAGGCGGAAAGACGCAAACATGATGTTGGCAAAGAAACAGGCCAAAGGCAATTTTTATTGCTTCCCGAACTATGACAGATAAGGTGTTGAGTGTACACCATTTTCTTCTAAACTTGTTTGTTAATCATGCATAGTAATGCTAAAAAGGGTAGGAATGTGTGAAGTCTGAATATGCCAATGTAGGCCTATAGTCGAACAAGTATTACAAATCCAAAATTTGTCACGTGTATCGTTTTCCTTTGAATAAACACCAATATCTGTCGAACACATAGGGCCAGAAGTACCAGTTGCTTGTGAGCGCATCCAAAGATGAGTATGATAATAAAAAATCAAATTAACATGCATATGGTGTCAACTTTTAATTGATGTCTAGGAGAAAACGTGTCATTTGCATATTTATTATCATACTTTTCACTACAAAATGGTGTCAACTTTTAATTGATGTCTAGGAGAAAACGTGTCATTTGCACACGTTTTCGAATACCCTGTGTATTAACTATCTAGTATATGGCAGCTGACACGAAGAGGATACGTAAGTACATGTTTACGAGAAGTATAGGTTTCTACGATTCATGAACGAAACTTGCATTGTCTGATGTAGCTGGTTGGTCAGCCAGTTTTCTGCAACATTTCGTCCCTTTGGCGCAACAAGGTTGTACTGTATAGAGAGATGCAGCCTTGTTGCGCGAAATTGACGATTTGTGACGCCATTGGTCGTAATAATTGTATATATCCGTCGTATAAAATAAGCAAAGACATGGGTTTAACAATTACTTTTATTAGAAATTAGCTTTATAAAACACCTTGTTTACTTATCAGATACATAACCAGCAGATAACAACATAACACTACACATAATGCGGATAAAATAAACACAATATATAACATATATTAATACTACTTGTATAGTGCTACAAAAATCATGATATATTTCATTTATTCGTGTGATATAAACATATATAACTATGTGAAAAGACGAACGTTGGGGGTACAACAGAAATAGGTTTGAACTAAGCAACAGGTTGTACAGTGTCTTGCACTTGTGTTTCAGTCTAATTATTTTTATGTTTGCGGGGAAATTTTCGAAACTTGCTGTTACGAGGTAGACTGGTACCTCGGTCCGATTTCGACTATCGTCACAAACTACTTAATATTCGAACGGGTACCGGTCTAGTTTGGAGGAGGAAATGGGACTATAACAAGAGGTCATTTGGGCCACCAAACCTACTACACACTCCGATGAGTGATCTACGGCTCTTTTGTCTCTCTTGTTATATTTCAGTCCTTCCTTCAAAAATCAAAATTTATAAAACAAACTAAAACAAACGGTTAACTTAAAAATAAAATTAAAACTTTGGCCTTACAGGTCAACCTGTCTTCGGTTAGAATAATGCGAGAATAGCACAAATTGTTCAGAAATGATTCCCAAAACCAAAGTATATGTAATAAGTCATATATAATAATTATGTCACCAGTTATGACTTTCTTGTAGATTATTTATATTTTGTGTAAAGAACGTTCTGTAAATCGTGTCAGAAGTAACAAGTAAGGTCTGATTATGTACATAATTAGTGTCTCTGTATTGTATGGTGCACAGAGACATACACTACTTATAAACAATGAATATATCATATAATATCATACAATATAACATTCATACGAGCATATATATATATAAACTACAAGTTTTACACATTTTTATAGAACAAATATATATAAAATTATATGTTAACCACATATGTACACAAAAATACATTAGGCCATTTCTTATGTTTAGGTCAACGAGGAATGTTTGAAAATTTTGCTGTCAGTAGGTTAATTACTATTATTTATTTAATTATTTTCAAGTCTGGAGGGATTCGACAAAGAACAAGCGTCCCCTGTTGGCCCTAGGTTGTCCAGACAATGGCAGATGAGCGACATAGGGCCCTTTGGCCCTCTTGTTATATTTAAATTCCCTCCCCGACAGCCAAGTTTTCAAATAATTCCGTGAACCTAAAAATAAAACAAAAAAACGTTGGCCTCATTTCAGGATAACGATAGTAAACACCGTTCATGACAAACATGCACTTACATGTATATGTACATTGTAGTCATTGAATAATTGTTAAGTCACTGCCTGTGTTGCTAATTTGTTGAAAGACATTAGGTGTTACTGGCATTATTCAACAACACATCCGTTTAAACACTCTGAACTCCTACATTTGTATAGCGTTGCTAAGATACATCCATTTGTATACTACTAACTTTGCTAAGATACGTAACTCATACATTTGTATACAGTTGCTAAGAAGCGCAACTCATACATTTGTATGGCGTTCCTAAGATAACTCACACATTTGTATTACGGTGAAAAAAAGAAAACCAACTCATACTTTTGTATGGCGTTGCTAAGATCCGGTGTAGAACTCGTACATTTGTATAACGTTGGTAAGATACTCGACTCATTCATTGTCATGGCGTTGCTAAGACACTTCACTCATACATTTGCATAACGTTCCTAAGATTCCAAAACTCATACATTTGTATGGCTTTGGTAAGATACACACCCATGCATTTGTATGGCGTTGCAAAGATGTACGTACACAACTCATACATTTGAATGACGTAGCTTAGATACGCGTATATAAGATCCAGCATCCATTTATCTCAATTTGTAAATATCTCTGTGGTAATGCATTGTAGTCTGAGGTAATAGCTTGTTATTCGTCAAATTTATTTTTTATCATCCAGCTAAATCGCTTCATACTGCAAACCTTGATCTGTTCGCGACACTAGTTTTGGATTAAATTTAACAAAATAATCTTGAGAATTTAGGATTTATTGTCAATTTAACGTTTTAAAAAAGCAACTCTGCCAATTTTTTATAAATGCAATTAATTCATAATAAGACTGCCTGAAAATTTTGACTCGCGAAAATTGAGTATGTGTTTTACAGAATATTACATGGATATAATATTTACATTTGATGTATTTATACACAGAAATGCAATATTCTCTGTAGGTGTAAGAATCTGCCGCCTGACTATTTGTCGCCTGACTTTAATTTACTTGCCATTTAACGTGTCACATATGTATGTAGTCGTCATTTCGCTGAGAAATTTCAGAAACAAAAATAATTAATTACACTAAATAAATACTAGTACACGATGAAAAAATATATTCAAGTTGTATATTCAAAATTTCGTCTATTAGATGTACCCCTAAACACATACTCGTACTAAACAAATATTTCTAACTGCTTTAACCGGAACTGTATATACACGTTAGCTGCCTCTGGGATCCACAATTCTTTGATGCACATGCTATCTGTCTTAACTCACTCTCTGTGATCTAAAGAAATGTAAAATCATAAATTTTACAAAAAAGTGGACATTCCATCAAAATCAAGAACCACAACTTTGCAAAACAAAAACCCTTGGTATTCAATCGCGCTTGCTAATACAGGATGGGTTTTGGCGCTATAGTCTAGTCTGGTTATATTATCTGCGCATGTCTGGTTTCACCAAAACGTCATATTTGCGTTCTAGTAGTTTCAATATGGCGCATATGAAAGAAGGATAAAAACGAACTTGCGGTGGTTCGACCACAGTTTGACGACTGAATGTTTTCGCGGCTTCTAGTAGGTGACTATGGTGACCATGGTTAGCACAAAAACCAAGCCAATAATGCCTACAAAGTGACATCACCATTTGGTCACTCCATTGATATTAGAAAATTCATTTGGTGATTAGTAGCTGCAAAATGTGGTGGAAAGATTATGGCGGTATGTATTTGTTAATCCATTTAATTTATCAGATTACCTGAATAGTTGTCTGCCAGACTTTTAAACAAGATGATGTAAATGATCATTTGGTAGGTTGCGCATATTATCACCGTATTTATCTAACCCATTGATCCATAGTGACGTGTTTTGACGGTTCAGACTTATTTTCATACAGATGCTGAATTAACACGCAGATACACATAATGTATACACGGAACTATTGATCACGTGATCACTATTTCCATAACCAGGCATTGAAACTATAACATTACTGGTCATGTTCAAATACTAGGTATGGACATAGTGTAGTACAAATGATCAATAGTCACATATCAGTTATGGAAACTTTATGTAAAAAGTTAGAAGTCTATAAAGTAAAGGGTATAGTAAAGTTCCTGTTGATATATTGTACTTACTACAGTATTATGGTTACATCGACTTTTGTCGTATGGTGTACGACAACCATATCTCAATGGTCGATTCATGTCATTCCCTTCAGAACCCCATTGGTATACGACATTGTAGATTTCTTGATCCTGTAAATATATCATACATGCTCTAATACTAATACTGAATGACACAATCAAACAAAAGAAATATTAAGTTGATATAGAGAATGACATATCCACAGAGAGTTTCTTGCTCCTACAAAGGTGTCAGTGAAACACCAACCAATGCTACATTAGGACTAACAGAGGTGTGGACAAACATCGATGGGAACACTACATACACGCGACAATGTCCCCCTATACCCCCCTGTGAAACATCAAACAATGCTACATTAGGACTAACAGAGGAGTGTGGGCAAACATCTATGGGAACACCACATACACTCGACAATGTTCTCCTATACCCCCCTTTGAAACATCAATCAATGCTACATTAGGACTAACAGAGGTGTGGGCAAACATCTATGGGAACACCACATACACGCGACAATGTCCCCATATATCCCACAGTGAATCATCAACCAATGCTACATAAGGACTAACAGAGGTGTGGGCAAACATCTATGGGAACACCACATACACACGACAATGTCCCCATATATCCCACAGTGAATCATCAACCAATGCTACATAAGGACTAACAGAGGTGTGGGCAAACATCTACGAGAACATCACATATACTCGACAATGTATCTTTTATATCTCTCAGCGAAACACCAACCAA
Organism: Spisula solida; assembly: GCA_947247005.1. NCBI lineage: Eukaryota > Metazoa > Mollusca > Bivalvia > Venerida > Mactridae > Spisula > Spisula solida. Next base: position 47,204,861 of record OX365944.1, on the reverse strand, counting down.
TGATACATTAGGACTACGGGAGGTGTGGACAAACATCTACGAGAACACCACATACACTCGACAATGTATCTTTTATATCTCTCAGCGAAACACCAACCAATGGTACATTAGGAGTAATAGAAGTGTGTGGGCAAACATCTATTGTAACATCACATACACATGACAATGTCTCCATAAATCCCTCAGTAAAACACCGACCAATGCTACATTAGGACTACGGGAGGTGTGTGGGCAAACATCTATGGGAACACCACATATACACGACAATGTCCCCCTATATCCCCCAGTGAAACATCAACCAATGCTACATTAGGACTAACAGAGGTGTGGGCAAACATCTATGGGAGCATCTCACTATACTAATATCATACATACAGTGACTTCGCAGTCATGACAATCCAAGCGTAGCATCAGTCAACAAAATCCAATAAAAAAGATAAACAAGCCATTATAGAGAACATAAAACATGTTTACACGTATGCACCTCAAACGTTTATTAAAACACATTTTCTCATGCAGTATACATATTTGTTATCGTCTTACGACGAGTGCCAATAAATCATATACACACAAACGGGAATACATATTGCACAATACGAGAAAGATGAAGCTGATGAAACTAGGTAATATTTGATATTTATATGCACAATGTGCACAAAGCACAAATAATGCAACTACATCTTATTTAATATCTTGAACTAGTTAATGGATTAATTTATGACGCTAAACGTGTTGAGTGGGTGCATTTAAAGCTATGTCAAGCACTTTACAGGAATGTATAACATCGTGAATTTTACTGCATCAGACATATGACCTGGTATTTAGGTATACTGATAGAAGTTGTTTTATGTGTTAAATTGCGTGACAATACCGCACGCTCTCTAGCTTCAGACAAAACTCACAGGAATAGTTTAATTTTGAGTAAAAATTCCCTTCAGAATGCATTGTAGATAAAACATTTATGAACCAATAGATGGCTGAAAAACTGCCTTGTTGGTACCGTTACGTGAAGCAATAAATGATTGGAAAACAGATTTTTTTTAAAATATGGACTATAATGTATGTATATACGTGTTAGAATGCCGACATTTCCAATAGTGTATGCATATATCATCATAATATGAACGAGTATTATCTTTATATTTAGAGAATGGTTAACATTTGCCAATGCCATCTTTGTTATATAAAGTTGGGAAACAATACATGTATGAATTTGTACTGTTCAGTCTTATACTTACCCTGTTAGTCTTGCCGAAGTTAGTGTAGCAGGTGATAGGCCCCGGGTATTCTGTCTCACATCTGATCACATACTTCGCCCACCGCTCTAGATGGCTGCTCCATGCCTGCAATATGAACAGATTTGTTTAAACTTTGAGAACAAAAAACTGGCTGATAAGTCCACCAAAGTGGCTCTTAACAACGATCTTATTATCGTATCGCCATTCGATAAAGAGGAAATATGCGAAGTACACTTAAATATTGCGTTTTTAATTTTGAGGAGGTCTATTTAAACCCTGTTATACATCGATAGCGCAAATAGCCTACGTATTAACTAGTAAATGATGCTTGTCCACCAACTCGTTGGCATTAATTAGCATTAAGTTAATAGTTACTACTCAGTGTCTTTATTTAAACCTATAACATTAAATCACGTGCCAATATATCAAATACGAGTACATAATTATAATGAGCCGCCAACGACGCTACATTAATGCGCTCAAAATCGTAAAATTACGTCATTGTTCATCGCAATTTTAAACATTCAAAATATTAAATATTGGTGTAATATTAAAGTTCATTCAATTCGTGATTGCAAAACTGATTTTATTTTTACTACTGACTACACGTCACACGTGAAATCGATATAATGCCAATCTCAAAATATTAACTACGACATACTGTTAGGATCATGTGGTTTGTAAGGCCATCGTTGATTGAAAAAATTCCTTATGGACCAGGCGTGTATTAAAAAGCATCTTAAGGGCAAACTCATGATTTTTTTAAATCTTAAAATTTCCTTAAATGTACCTGCTCAACGGGAAAACCTAGATTATCATTTTTACATAGTTTAGAAGCATTACGTAAAGAGCCACAATAATCACAAAGAAAACATGGGTTACTCTTCGTTTCTCGGGAAATATGTGCAGCTCATTGGTTTTTTTAACTTAATACAAAATATCTTAGTTTTCCCGTAAGATGTATAGTGAATACAAACCCTGTAATCTACTTACCAGATCTTTCACTCCAGCTTCTCGCCTTAGCAGATTATGTGCCGAAATAGTGAAAAACTGTTCTTCACCCGTCAGTTCACCTGAAACACGTTACAATGTATTCATAAAAAAATATTTTCATTAAGCATCTATTGCAGAGAAGCAACATGTTCACCCATCTACATTAGACAACAAAAACATTTACGTAAACCATCCAATAGCGCCACAAAGTGGGAACTACATGAAGTAAATATTGATTCAGAAAGAAATACATGTACGTCGTTTTTAGATCAATTATATGCATAAATTCATCAATGTATCCAGTGAATAATTTTGTTTTGAAATAGAATATATCATAGAAATAAGTTTTTTTACTCTCAAGTAAAACAAAGAAAAACGTAGTATATTAGCACCATTGTGCTTAAAATATCCGATATCTTGTACTTTAAAAAAAACCGCTCTGACGTAATAAAAGAAAGTATTTACATATGAAACACATTAAATTGAGTGACTTAAAGTAAACAATTTGATAAACGGAGAAAGTTTCATGAAAATATCCAGACGAGACAAGTTGGTATGATAATACAAATATATTTAATTAATGCTACATATCCGGGCCTATGGTTTTTGGTGAATGACTTGATGATGTCCATGACTACAGTTACAACAGTAGACAGAGGAAATATTATACAAAACATAATAGAAATAAAAGTTCGTTGACATCGCTATGAGATGTATTTAAACAAACGTGTCATAAAGTAAATACAGCCAAAAACTTTTTATATGGCATGAGAAAAATCCATCTCAAACAGACATGACCATATTTTTATTTATGCAAATGGACACAAGATTAATAAGTAGCGAATACCTATCCTGTATTGTCATTGGGTGGACGAGATACGTCTAGTGTTAAGCGTCTGTGATTAAATACGTGAACAGAGTTTTCAAGCTGCGTACCATTTTTCATAGTGAAATAGGTAGTAAATTATTGCATGTAATATATCAATTTGTCAGTTAATGCACAAATAAATTGTGCATATCGTCTGGAAGAAACAGAAAAAACAGACGACAATGGTATTCTTATCAGACGACAGTATTTGTTTCCGATGTGATGGCGTCTTCTTGGCACGATAAAATGAAACATTATACCAGGGTACAGAACTTAGAGACCATGACGTACAGCGCCTTCTGACACCAGCCTGCTGCCATACATATATGTGTCTACACATAAGTGATAACACTTTTTGCACCGGTTAGACTCTTAAAACGAGACGTTACAACAACCTTGTTTAGAAACAGACGACATTAATTAATGGCTTAAACAGCATCCTGCAAACCTATTGTATTATGGCATAAAATAAATACCTATGTGTATACATGTATTTATAATTACAATGAATAAAATATAAAACAACAAACGTGCAATTTCTACGAGTATAAGATTTTCGAACAAGGAAAATAATTCAGCAAAATCAAATCCCCAAATGCACAACTTCATATACTGGTAAATATATTCATGACAACATGTCGGGAATTCCAAACAAAAAATGTTTGTTCGGCGATATCGCCATTCTAATGTACGCACATCCACCTGTCAGCCGACACCTTCTGTTTCATGAAAACATTGGTTAATATATTTGAAACAATACGAAAAGATATATATATATATACTCAACTACATGTACACTATAGGATACATTAAATCTAGTATAAATACACCTACAACAATTCTAGTTAAGTGGATATACATTTATGGACCTCATGGTCTGTGGTTAATACAATTATTTGTCAAACAGTCAACTTTTTCAGTACAATGGCGAATTATTTACAGCAACCATTTACATATATGTATATAAACACAAAGAGGGTTACAACAACACTAGCCTATATATAGAAGCAATCGGGTTTGATGTAGGGCCTAAATATTTACATGCCCCCTTCCTAAGAAAAGTAGGCCATTTCCGTCGTCTCCATCTTGATTTCTAAATTTGCGAATACTGTTAAAATTGCTTTATTGGGCTCTACATCCTCCTGCTCAGTATGCATATAATAAGTGTTCAATTGATTTAGTTAATAATAATTAATAATAAAATTATAGTTAAATCATTAAAAATACAAGTAAATAATAGTAATAATGTCAAGTAATACCCATTTTACTGAGCTCTTTCTGAAAATAATCAAAGGTGGCTTGTTTGTTTATAAACACTCTTCCCAACAAAAACCTTAGTCCAGTCAAAACTAATTATGCCGTTTGTTTACATGGACAAGAAACAATATATCCTTGGTTTGGACTGGGAGGAGTGTTCAGGTCCCAAAATGTACTGGCATTTTAATAAAATGATAATTAAATCGTAATATTTCTTGGTTATACAAAGCAACATAAAACACATCTTTGACATTAGACACTAAATACAATATTAAATCCTGTTAATATTCTAGCAGTTACAATGTTTCCATTTATCTAAAATCCCAGCTATGGCGACTACAGACTATACGATAGTACACCTCGGTTTTGAAGTAGGACTAGGGCTTCGTAGTCTCTCCTCATTTCTTCTAATCGCCGCCGCTGTAGATACAGATGGCGATCGAAACTGTCTGTACAGTAAGGAAAGCAATAATAAAATACACAATCATCAACCTGGGCTAATGGATGCATGTATAAAGCAGTCAGAAGGCACTGCCTTAAGCAGCCATTTTTATGCTAAATGTTTGTGTAGTACAACTATCTTCAAATACTACTAGAATATTGAATGCATTACTAGTAATTTGACTGATTACGACAGGTGCGATAGAATATACAATGTAAGAGTTTGTTTTACTAGCTGCGAAGTGAAAAGTGCTTGGCCAGCCAAAGTGTAATTTAGGAAGATAAAGCATCGCTTATCAACAGACGACAAGGCAGGCTTATATATAGCAAAATAAAAAATAGCTATTGTAAGAGTTTGCCAAAAAGATATCTTTCAGTGAGCAAGCACATGGCAATATTTGAAAGAGGAAACATTGTATATGTATAACTAACAAGTTCAACCAGAAATTAACTCTCTACCGTACTCAGAAGTGTTGCAACAACAAGCATTCATGATGAGTAGTCTCCTGTTGTTTATCTATGGGCTGATATAAGTATTATTTATTTTAATTCTATTTATTCTTTTTCGTTTGCAAATGAATACATTAAGACTTCAAAATAAAGTTACACATGAGACCCTTGAAAACCAATATTCTGATTGAGCTGGCATTGACATTTAATATATATAAGGTTGAATAAAGAACACATATTAGTGGACATTGACTAGATGTTTTGTGATCTTGATCTAGAGACTATTAAAATGCCCCTTTGGTTATTAAAGTTTGACATGGTTTAGGTTTAATGCTATAAAGGGGTGTGGTAAGACTGTTTGTAACTAATAATAAGATGCATTCTAATATTTGCAGGCGTATGATTGTATAAATTAACCAAGGAGATCATGCAAATACAATTGTGGTGTAAGCGAGGTGCAATAAACGAAAGTGAAACCAGTTATTTTACTGTACAAGCATGCCAAACATGTAAACATATTTCTAAGCACCTTCATTCTGTGTTAGGGCTAATGCTTCGTATCTTTGTCGCTCTAACTGTAACCGTCTTTGCCGCCGTCTCTCCATTTCATCATTGTATCTAGAAACAGCCTCTTTTCGACGAAGTTCAGCAAGAGCCTCGTTATGGCGTTCGCGCCTGCGCAGTTCTAGCGCGTAGTTTTGCCTACGTTGATTACGTTCTCTGACTAACTGTTCATATTCACGAAGATAACGTCGGTATTCCTGAGCTCTAAGATTGAGAGCATCTGTATATGAAACTTGCCGCTTCTCTGAAGATTAGGAGCCAAAAATAAACACACAGATTAGTCACATCACAATACATGTTACAAAAGGAACACACATTTTAGTTCACACAAACCTAATTAGTACCAAAGGTTTCAAAGAAACACATATGTACAGTTTAGTTTTACTAAATGAATATTTTCAAAGGGGCACAGACTTAATAGAAGTTCAAACAATTTCTTAAAGGTACCAACAATAATGAAATAGTCAATTAAAACATTTACATGGCTTCAGGATTTTTTTGCAGAAGGTGTAAACTAACTATTTCAAAATCGAAATAATAACATTATCATGATATTGACGTTAGGTGTTAAACTTGTTTATAATCAAAGAGTTGCTCAGAACTTACGATACGATCATGTTATTGACGTAAGTGTTAAAATGTTCACAAACCAAACATTGAACAGAAGACAAATTCTCAGAACTACATGTACAATGTTGTAATGGAAATAAGATCTTCAAAATAATTATTGAGGTTAGACTGTGTTAAACACATTCACACACCAACACACATGTACTGAACTTACTTCTACTGTGTCCCTTATGAGTTGTTGCGTTGGTAACAGTTATATTGTTAGCTATAAGTTCTAACTGATGTATAATCTTCTCTTGTTTCTGGTCAAGATCTTTCTCCTGTTTCCTCTCGTATTTCTCTATTTTCCGTATCACACGTTTTTCTTTCTTGCCTGTTAGAAAAATAAATACATGTTGTAGCAAAGACTTTTCCAAAAACAAACACAATTGAATAAATGCAATTACAAAGCGTATTGATCAGCTCCTTGCTCATAAACATGGAATGCGGATATTGCTTGTAGCGAGAATTAGAGAACGATAGGGGTTACATAATTACAGATTCTTCATCAAGCTTAGATACGTAAAAGCAAAGCAAGCTGGCACACATTTATCAGTTCAAGGGCAAGCGGTAGATAGGCAAGGTAGCAGACATGTGCACATATAGTTAAAGAAGAGAAGACAAGAGGAAACAGAAGAAGAAAGAAAGGAAGTTGAATTGGAAAATAAAGAGTAACAAGATGAAAATGAGGAAGAAGAAACGGGAAGAAGTAGAATAAGTTGAAAAAGAAATACTTCCTATATTTATACATTGTAGCTATATATGTGATATAATTTACTGGACTAATTGGTGTTAATTGAATGTTTTTAATGAGTTTTACACATAATGTCTGATAATATAATCGATTGAAATAATTACACGATGATGACGACATATAATTGATATTCTTAAATTCCAACAGAAGACTGCACCAATTATACGGATTTAATTATAGTTTTGATGAGTTAAAATAAAACCCAGCTACGTATCAGCAATAACAACAATAAATGCACATACCAGGAAAAGGAACTACTCGGTTGTCCGGGGTATATACCACAACATTGTTATTATCTGTTCTAATGGCGTAACTCTCTGGGTTTCTTCTATGTTCCAGGTAATTCGGTGTTTCTTCAGAAATTTGTACTCTGAAATTATAGCAGAATGATTAATTAAGTTACCACCGGGAACGCTACACTTTACCACAGTCCCTAACCAAACACATCCCAAAGAAACATTTATACACATGCCACTAAAATATAAATTTAAGGTTGTGCAAGGACATCAACATAGTACTTTCAGGGCGACATTCTATTCCATATGGAATCAGAATAAGCACAACCAACAAGCTGCGAGAAAATAGCAGTGAGTTGGAAGATCGTTGCTCAACGTTTTATAACCAGTTGCAGGACAATAACGAGCTAGCGGTGAGCACGGTATTCAAATATCGTACGCCAGTTTCGAGCTAAAAGCGATTATCCAGTCAGCAGTTAGTTTGGTTTTCAACTTACTATGTAGGTGAATTTTGAATCATGAGCAACCCACTGCAATATTCTCGGAGCTAAACCGGTAAGTGAGAGGCATGTGACTGAAGTCAGCTACTTGAACCACTCAGCCATCCTACTCACTGAACACAAGTATTAAGGTAAGGCTATAATACGCAGACAAAAATGGTACTTACCCCTCTGATTTACTACTGTCGATTATTGTATTAGTTCTACGTCGCTTCTTTTCCTCTTTACGTGCTCGTCGTCTGTCTTCTCTGGATTTCTTGTTGTCTTGTGATGACCGGTCCCCACTTGATGGAACGTTTCGTCTGGAACCTATAATAACAATAACCAATAATCAATAAATAATGTAGTGTTTAACTGGATGAGACTATGCAAGCCAAAACTAAGTCCAATGTATAACAAATAGCTAATGATTAATATAAATATTCCATGCAATAATGGTGGAATAAAACTATGAGGTCAACATCTTCTGCTTTCTTGGTAGAACACTTAGACGTTGCGCAAGCTGTTCGTACTCACGATTGTAACGTCAATAACGTCTAGATTTTCGACGTCATTTCGACTTTATTGGACAATGTTCACCCTGTTGACTCTTTTCCAAGGGGTGCGACCACTCACTGTCCGATTGAAAATAGAAAAGTATGCTCAAGCGCAGGATAAAATTGTATAAAGTGAAAATGGTTACATCGGAACGAAAGTTAATATCAGGATAGAAAAAAGCAGCAACATCATTTAATAAGCTTGTTAACATCACGGAAGATAGGAAAACATCACTAGGTATCAACGTGAAACTGTACAAAAGGATCATTTCTATTATATGATACCGGTAATAACATATGGAAAACTAATCTGAATGTGGAATCAAAACAACAATTTGAAATAAGCTGTCACAGAAAGGATCTTGAGAAGACTATTGCCAAGCGTTTTATATAAAAATGTACAAAGGAAAGAACTAGAATCGGAGATGTAAATATCGGAATAGGACGGAAGAGATAATTGGGACATATCATGAGAATGGACGATAACTTAAATGTATCTATAAGAAGGAGCACTAACACAGACATCACAAAAGTGGAGAAAAACGAGGAAGACCAAAAGGAACATTGAGAAGAACAGTAGAAGAAGAAGAAATGAAAGTAATTGGAACAACTTTGGAAAAAAGGCACATGGCAGAGTTTGGTGAAGGGCAACAGTGGAAGCATCATACACAGTTCATGTACCTGATATTGATTCTATTTTGACACTTTGTCTTCCCATTGGCAGCGTTCTTGTTCCTGGTTGGTGAAATCGTGCTGCAAATTATGAATTAAAGTGACAATTAACATACTAGTCAATTATTTGCCATTCTGTGCTATACTTTTATATATATTTATATAGTGATAATTTATATTATATGAATATGTTTTTATTCACAATGTTTTTCTTGCAGAATTTGATTGTTTATAGCATATACATTCTTATAGAATACTTGTGTTGAGCAATGAATCTTTTAAAGATTTTTAAAACTACAATTTATGTTTCTTCACTGTAAATTTCACATGGGATGTTACATTGATTTCATAGTTTGTTTTAGTTATACTGCACTTATTGTTTGTCGGTCAAAAGCTATACTTAGCTTATGTAAACATGTACTGTGTTATAACCAAATCCGACAATATATAAATTTTAACTTGAAATTTTGACTTGACTTGACTTTACTAGTATAAACACACAAAAGGAAACAATGAAACTGTAACATGTCATTGTTAATATATAATATTATTGATGGCAATAACATTGAGCTTATTACTTATAGTTTATCTCCCCTGTCAGATTTAGCCCAAAAAGATAAACCAAAGCATCGAGTCATATCGAGACAACATCATTTTCAACGTTTCGACTGGGATGTCAGGAATGTGTTTTGGACTTCGGCAGTTCATTTTCTCGTTCGGTAATGTGTTGGGCATTGTGCCTTGTATGTTTTTATGTTTTCTGTGCTCGTTTGGTTAAGTTGAGTGCTGTACACCCTTGGCGACTTCATATTATCAAAACGTTTTGACCGCATGGAGGATGAGCACGTCACAAAACATTTGACTTAGGTAGTGGAATGATCTAGAGACACAAAGTGACAATGTGAATCTAATACAATCATTTGTGTCTGTTTTGTAGATTGATACTTTTAATGAGACAGTATTTGGTAAAAGTAGTTATTGTAAATGCTGGAATACTTCTTTATGAATATTATTGAGATTTATTTGTTAACGACCATAACACTGGGTGGCAGCATAAAGTGAAAGAAGAGCTAGCGGGGAAAGACAAGCCATGGAGTTTATAGATTTCGCATCTACAACAAGGTTCAACATGGCAGTCTTACATGACAAAATAGTGTTGCCTTAATGGCAACGAGTTGCCCCTTGTAATTTTGTCATGTATGCCGTCAACAAGTATACAACTCGTATTTCATTAATTCATAGCATTTATTTGATACTGCTTTACTATTTTCTCTGTTTATATTTACATATTGACACTAAATGAGCCTACTACATTCATTGAATACGATATAGAAATGTTCACGTGGTCATGCTCGATGGTAGTTGTTGATATATGAGATATATACGATGATTGCCCGTTAATTACATTCATTTTTTATGTTATCTCACCATTCACATTCATTTCTGACGTGTTTTATACCCTGGATAAATAGATATACTTTATGCTGTATTTGCACAAATGAAAGAATTCGACACATTTCAAGCAATATGTATTATGTCTCCAGATTGGTATGTCATTATATGGTGAAGTAAACCACCACATATTTCTCTGACATCTCTAAATCATTGATGTTACCATTGATCAAGATACCATGGAGACTAGCCAGATATATGAAGATACGATAAACCCTGGACAACACAACTACCATTCCGAGCCTAGACAACTGGAAACTTGAACATTTTTACATTTCATGTGAACGCCTGTTTCTGTTGGGTGCAGCTTGATGGTTTTTTCCTGTGTTATGTGGTCGTCCCTGTGATATGAGGTCGTCCCTGTGATATGTGGTCGTCCCTGTGATATGTGGTCGTCCATGTGATGTGTGGTCGTCCTTGTGATATGTGGTCGTCCTTGTGATATGTGGTCGTCCATTGTAATGTGTGGTCGTCCTTGTGATATGTGGTCGTCCATGTGTTTCATTGTTGTCTGTTGGCTCTTACTCCAGTGATGTTTGACAGACTGAGGCGGTGAGGCTGGCTGAGAAAAGAGCAGTTTTTTTGTTTCTATGCAATTTAATTTTATTGTTCATTTGATGCTTGTCCTTGTGAATTGCGCTTGTAATATGTAATTCTTGTTTTGTTTGTACGGTGTATATCGTGCTTTTGTGTTAGTGTGTTTTTGTGCCTTTTGTTTTCTGCTATTTCTGCTGATTGTTGCTTTCCCTGTCTGATATGTTTATATTTTTTACCGAAAATAAAATGTTACAATAAATGGAAAAATGTGTTTTCTATTACTTTGTGTCTTTTGTTATCTGCTAATTGCTGCTTTGTGTGTCAGATTCTTTTATCTTTTTACTAAAAATAAAATTTACAAAAAATGGAAAATTTGTTTTCTATTTCTTGATGATCTTATTTTGGAAGGTGTCCTTATTTGAGAACTTGTTTTGGAAGTGTAGAATATCAATATGTCTTTATTTGAGAACTTGTACTAGAAGTGTAGAATGTTGATATAAACTGAGGTTTTACCTGAACACAGGTTGTCTACACAAGAGGTGCCCGGAGGACAGGCTGCACATCGTTTGTCTGGAATGAACACTTCTGATCCAAGAATATTCACCCTGAAAAAATGGCGTATATCTAGTTTTATTATACACAAATGTAATACATACCAAATATACCTTTTATCGTATGGATAGATTAACTAAGTTCTGGGCATTGTAAAAACTAGCGGGTAATTAGACATATTTTTGGAGAAAAACGTTAGAATCTTTACCTCCTCCAAAATGTATACTTTTATATTTAATAGAAAGTGTTTGAAGCGTTTTGGCTTCCATGATTTAAATTGTGAGTTAAAGAAAATGCTTTTTTATGCATGCTTTAATACCAAACCTATACTAAACAGGACAAAGGGATTTAGTGAATTTGCTCTTCGAAGAATTGGTTATGAGTATATTTATACGTTTCAAGTTTCCCCGGACATAGAAAAACACCAATATGCAAAATGATCCCATAAAATAAAACTAAGAGCACCGTACATTCTAACATTCTAAACAAATACGCTTCCTGTCGAAATTAACACCTCATTCTATCCAGACAAATATTAAGTAGCATTATTCAACATACTAATATATACACCCTGTATGTTCATTATGACAACAATGCAGTTAGGTAATAGGCAGCATCTAAAATTAGTAGACATGTTATCAGTTTATCGCATAAGTTATTGTTATAATAAACTAGGAGTAACACTAAATCTGACGTTTATTCCCGGTGTCTGACGCCTAACTACTTGATGTTTTAAACACATATGCTCTACTGCAAAATGACTTATTTTCATGGGATCAAATGTTGTGGATTTTGGTAAAATACACTTTTGTGATGTCGTAACTTCGTAGTTTACTAAACATGAAGACGGAAACTCCTTGACCTGTAGTTGAGATGTAGATTAAACGCGGAAATTAGATTTTGTGGTCTAATTAAGCCACGAAATCACCGATATTTTATACTCCACGAAAATTAATGATTTTACAAACATGCGCATAAAGTAGACGCGGTCTACACGTTGAATGCATCTAGCTAAAACTGTTTTGAAAGTAATGCGATAGGCAGATCAGATAATATGTAATTATGTAAAATATCTTGAATTAAATTGTCTGTCTATAATGCATCTATTATGAAACTAGATAGGTGCTAACTTATCCGATGTGATGTCGATGAAACGGTGAAGAATATAATATTATATTCAACGATAATATACACTAAAGATATAGACATCACTTGCTGGTTTCATAAAAGTGCGCCAAATGTCAAACTATGACAAACTTTTATAGGTGTTCATATGCTAGAATATTCAATGGAAAATGATGTAAAATGATGTTAGATTAATGATCACATGTGTTTATTACAATGTTTACCCATGTACGAGTCGAATTCCTACCAGAGAAATGGCACCGACAATAATATGTTATAATATATAACACATGTCATAACATTGTCTGAAATATGTTATAAATGGTGTGATAATGTTTCTGTTGGCGTATTATAAACTTTTGTGACAGGATGTGAAAGCGAATTGAAACATGAAAACCTGGTCATTTTCTGCATTATAAACTTGACAAAACAATCGTTAGTGTATGGTTAATATTCGCTGACTCCATGCATACTTGCAAATATTCAAACATGCAAATATATAATGTGTAGGAGGACCATAAAACGGAATCAAAAGGCATTATTTCCCGCCAAAGACGGGGGCACTATAACAACAAACCGAAATCAAGACGTTAACTGGTTAAATAATGACCACTTTAAACAGCTATGTTGATTATTTATTCATGAACCCATCACCACGCGCATTCATTAGTTTATGTATTCCGGAATATAATGCCTAGTATAATGAAATATCGTCTATAATATGTGTTTTCGTGGTGTTTTAAGCACATACTAGAACGCTCTAAACACTTCGGTGCATTATGTTCGGGCTCGTGTTTGTTTTTGGTTCCGTTAACTTCTGTAGACCAACGTAGACACACTGGTTTGGTTGGTGCTTAGTTCAACTGAAGACTGCTAAAACTTCCAGTTGATAAACGAGAATGACGTCATCAGTCATCTTTGGTCGAACTTACACATGATCACTTTTAGACTGTTTAGTCTGTTTCGTCTTGAAACTACTCGAATTAAAATATTAGGTTTTGGGGTCTGGAAGCCCAGATAAGCTCAGATAATCGACCCATGTCGAACTCTAGTTCAAGCCAACTCCCAGCCAATGTATCTGCTTCCACAGTAGGATATGAGTAATAAGTCCCCACCGTCTACACTACTTTTGTCACAAAAATAAAAATTAACTTATATAAATTATTTTAAAAGTTCTTAACGCTGCTTATACAAAAGGCAAGTCATTCACTAAACTAGTACAGTCCGGGTGTATAGTACATTTGGGGCTTTCCTTATATATTAGTAAACAGCCTTCTTGTTGACAACATAATACAGGAAGGTGTACAATATCATGACATGTCAGGATACCTTCCCATTCTACTGACATCCTGTTTATGAAAACATGATTAATGAAAAAACTCATTTTATGATAATATCATCTAACTTGCAAACTTAAAAAAGTCATGATAACTACTAGTACATGTACGAACGTATCTTTACATTTAGAAATGAAATCAACAGTCATTAAGCGTACATATATAGATTGGAAAGATGGGTCAAACAAGATTATTCAAGATACACAAGTGTTACATATATATACATACCACACGAACATGATATTTTTATGTATTACGAGGGGTGATCAACAAATACGCGGAAAAATGCTCTGAAATATTTGTTACGTGAACAATTTTAAAGAAAATCGGTCTGGTTCTAGATTGGAGAATTACGAGTACATACCTATAAAAACATTAAGCCTAAATACTTATTTAGTGAAACGAACATAGAAACAGCAACGTCACTATGGCTACACCGGCCCAACGTCATCACGATGTCGTTGCATAAACCATTGTCCTTACTCATTCGTGGCACAATTCATTATGTATAACGTATTTAATGATTTTCAAAATATAGCTATACAACCAGATACACTTCCTTGATATGTCAACAGAAACTCATTTATTTTTCTTTGCAACTTGCAAGTAAATTATCAGAAATAGCTGCGGGAGAACATTAATATTGATGACGTAATTTGACGTTATTGACGTCGTATAGCCCATTCGCATATCGGCATTGATTTCACATGACTACATATGAGAGAATATGCAAACCAGACACCAGTTGTGTATGCTATTACATATTTGTTGCATTTTGTAATATTGTCATTGGTATTTTATACAATTACGTTCGCAACACAAATTTTCGCAGCCGATTTCTGTATCACACTCAATGACTTTGATGCAAATGGCTCTAAAATGAAATTTCAGACGTTAAAACATTTTTTGAAATAATGAATGTAATGCTATATCATTGCATATTCATAACCCATCCGTTAGAAAATGATAATATTACAAGCGCACGAATGATACGTCATCGTTTGCTACGTACAACGTTGGAAAATATGAAAATTTGGCCCGCATGACGTCGAGTGACGTTGCCATAGGAAACCGCGTTCGTTCTGATTTTGGTTAATATTGGTGGTCAGCGGTGAATCAATTTGAAATAAATTTATCGTCATGTTTAGAAAGTTTCATTGACTTACAATGACAAATAAAGAAATGACAGCACTTTTCCGCGTATTTGTTGATCACCCCTCGTATATGACGCAAAACACTATCCAAGATCCCGTTACTGACCAGCACTATGATAGACATAATTAAAATATCACATGTATATCTATTATTGTGATATTCAGTAAGGGAGTCTTGGATAGTGTATGCAAAATTTATTAATAAAAATACTAGGCTCCTGTGGATAGACAGAGCAAACCTAAAACAAACTTATTTTAATTTCATTAATTTCTACAATGTATTTGGACAAACAAGTGATTAAATCCCGTCCTTGCGACAGTGAGTACGTGCGTGTGGTGGTGCGTACTTAGATTGGTGTGTGTGTGCGTGCGAGTATGTTAATTAGTACTAGCATGAGCAATATAAAACCAAAAGTCATGGTCCTTTTTAACTAATTCCTAGAATACTCACCATGGTGTATAGAAGCAGACCAGCAACTTGGTGTGTCGTTGTACGTCCTCCGGAGCTCTCAGTTCAAGTTTTGGACACTTGACTAGCGCACAGCCTACTTCTTGTACATCAGCCGCAATCAACTACAAATACAACATTGTCAAATATCTAGACAACCAATTATACGTTCCAGTCAGTAGTATAATGTTTACTTAAACCACCATATCATATTTAGGACAAGATCAACATCAGTCATATTTATCATTAATTATCTGTTTGAATAAATTGTACGGTAATAGGTTTTGACAATTACCAAACCACCAACACGCTCCGTGTGATATCTATTAATGTTATGACGGCTATTACAATGTTTTGTAATATCATGGTAGAAATGATCGCTTTTATTACATACAACGATCACATTACACGAAATTTAATTTAGTCTTTTGATTTTTTTTCTCGTTTTGAATCAATCGGCATCACAAGACTACTGGGTCCATTTGACATAGTAACCTATATCTTCTCTATTGATAGGTTAGTTTGACTTCAGATGAGCAATGGTCGCGATTAATTATCACGGTTATCTAGAATGCTTATATAAGTACTTGAGGACAATTGTAAATTATCATTTTGGTGGTCGGCCAATGAAAAAATGTTTTAAAAATAAATGAACATTGATCAGCCAATGGCATTATGTTATACAAACGAGTGGCCAATATTCGACCAATGAAGTATGTTTTACAAACGAATGGCCAGTAATCGGCATATGAAATTATGTTTAACAACCAATTTGCCAGTGATTACCCAATGGAAATAATTATGTTTTACCAACGATCTCCCAGTGAAATTATGTTTTACAATCGATTGGCTGGTGATAGCTAGTGAAATTATGTTTTATCAACGATCTGTTTTACAAACAATTGTCCAGAAATCAATCGCTGAAATAATGTTTTATCTACGATCAGTCAATGAAATTATGTTTTGAAACGTTTGGTTAGTGATCAACCAATAAAATTATGTTCTACAAACGATTGACCAGTGATCATCCCATGATATTATGTTTTACAAACTATTAGCCAGTTAATAACAAATAAATTCATGTTTCAGCCAATGAAATCAAGTTTACCAACGATGGGTAGGTGATCCATCACTGAATTTTGATTGCCCGTAATCAGCCAATGAAGTTATGTTATAACCAACGACCAACCAATGAAATTATGTTTTACAAACGATTGTCCAGAAATCAATTAATGAAATTTTGGTTTACAAACATCGGACAAATGATCAGCTTATTAAAACTCAATCAGCCAATGAAAATATGTTTAACAAACGACTGACCAATTATAAGCCAATGAAATTATGTTTTACAAACGACTGTCCAATGATCAGCCAATGATATTATGTTTTACAAACGACTGTTCAATAATCAACCAATGAAATTATATTTTACAAACGACTGACCAATGACCAGCCAATGAAAACTCGTTTATAGATCAACGTCCCTTCGTATAGACAGGAACATACAAAACAGTATTGTTATTAAACAGAGTGAGGGTGACTACCGACATTTAGTTACCTCGTACAAAATGTATTCATCATCATAAACAAGTTTACAAACAAGACTGTAAACAAACATATCTATCTTAAGTACCAAGATAAAAACCAGTAAGTAGCTAGGCTCTAAACGACATGTTACACAATTTACCATTTCTTTCATACTGTCTTAGTTTGTCAAAGATTAACATCTAAAACGTCACCTTCTACGATTAAGTGATGTTTTAAAGAGCGGAAAGGAACATCGACTTAACTACTCCAACATGATACGGATAAACCATAAATAAACAATGTAAAGATACTATGACTTAACGTGTCATGAACATTTGACTATTATTGTCACCGAGGATAACGTTATGTTCTGCTGAAATAATAAAATGCAAGCATTTTGACAGAAACTATTCGTATTCATTATGGTTGCATTGTGCCGAGGTTATAACATATTTAACATTCCTATGTATTATATGAAATATTTTAACTTGGATTAGATAAGTTAAATCCGGATGTCCAGCGTCTCATGACGGAATTATCAAGTTTCTATAAACAATTATATATGAATTATTGTCAAACGTGACGTATTTAGATTAGGATGAAATGTGATAAAATTTTAATTACTATACATTTGAGTTCACTAATAGGCGGCTATTCTACGCTGTCGTAACAAAAATGGCTGATGCAGACGACACTGGATTATGATAACACTTGTGATGTTATTAATATATACTAAAATATGAATAAATAGTCTGGTATTTCTGACAATCATCAGGGCTTGTCAGAAATTTGATCTTGCGATTTTAGATTGACATAATTACGTAGTTACACAATTACTAGTTTATACACGGACAAACATGAAACACATTTCGTACAGACGCCGTGCAAGACACTATCAAATCGGACAGGGAAGGCAGCACTCAACAGAAACAGCAGGGATTCGGTAAAAACAAGTCACAAAACATACTGACGACAATACTTCCCGGATTCAATAGAGTAATAGAACCTAAACATCGCATGGCTTTCAGGGTTCAATAGAGTAATATAACCTACACATTGTAAGGCTTTCAGGGTTCAAAAGAGTAATAGAACCTAAACATTGCAAGGCTTTCAGGGTTCAAATGAGGAATAGAACCTAAGCATTGCAAGGCTTTCAGGGTTCAATAGAGTAATAGAACCTAAACATTGCAAGGCTCTCAGGGTTAAATAGAGTAATAGAACCTAAACATTGCAAGGCTCTCAGGGTTCAATAGAGTAATAGAACCTAAACATTGCAAGGCTCTCATGGTTCAATAGAGTAATAGAACCTACACATTGCAAGGCTCTCAGGGTTCAATAGAGTAATAGAACCTAAACATTGCAAGGCTTTCAGGGTTCAAAAGAGTAATAGAACATACACATTGCCAGGGTCTCAGGGTTCAATAAAGTAATAGAACCTAAACATTGCAAGGCTTTCATGGTTCAATAGAGTTATAGAACCTAAACATTGCAAGGCTCTCTGTGTTCAATAGAGTAATAGAACCTAAACATTGCAAGGCTCTCAGGGTTCAATAGAGTAATAGAACCTAAACATTGCAAGCTCTCAGGGTTCAATTGAGTAATAGAACCTACACATTGCAAGGCTTTCAGGGTTCAATAGAGTAATAGAACCTAAACATTGCAAGGCTCTCGGGGTTCAATATAGTTACAGAACCTAAACATTGCAAGGCTCTCAGGGTTCAATAGAGTAATAGAACCTATACATTGCAAGGCTCTCAGGGTTCAATAGAGTAATAGAACCTAAACATTGCAAGGCTTTCAGGGTTCAAAAGAGTAATAGAACATACACATTGCCAGGGTCTCAGGGTTCAATAAAGTAATAGAACCTAAACATTGCAAGGCTTTCATGGTTCAATAGAGTTATAGAACCTAAACATTGCAAGGCTCTCTGTGTTCAATAGAGTAATAGAACCTAAACATTGCAAGGCTCTCAGGGTTCAATAGAGTAATAGAACCTAAACATTGCAAGGCTCTCTGTGTTCAATAGAGTAATAGAACCTAAACATTGCAAGGCTCTCTGTGTTCAATAGAGTAATAGAACCTAAACATTGCAAGGCTCTCATGGTTCAATAGAGTAATAGAACCTACACATTGCAAGGCTCTCAGGGTTAAATAGAGTAATAGAACCTAAACATTGCAAGGCTCTCAGGGTTCAATAGAGTAATAGAACCTAAACATTGCAAGGCTCTCAGGGTTCAATAGAGTAATAGAACCTAAACATTGCAAGGCTCTCGGGGTTCAATATAGTTACAGAACCTAAACATTGCAAGGCTCTCAGGGTTCAATAGAGTAATAGAACCTATACATTGCAAGGCTCTCAGGGTTCAATTGAGTAATAGAACCTAAACATTGCAAGGCTTTCAGGGTTCAAAAGAGTAATAGAACATACACATTGCCAGGGTCTCAGGGTTCAATAAAGTAATAGAACCTAAACATTGCAAGGCTTTCATGGTTCAATAGAGTTATAGAACCTAAACATTGCAAGGCCCTCTGTGTTCAATAGAGTAATAGAACCTAAACATTGCAAGGCTCTCAGGGTTCAATAGAGTAATAGAACCTAAACATTGCAAGGCTCCCTGTGTTCAATAGAGTAATAGAACCTAAACATTGCAAGGATCTCTGTGTTCAATAGAGTAATAGAACCTAAACATTGCAAGGCTCTCATGGTTCAATAGAGTAATAGAACCTACACATTGCAAGGCTCTCAGGGTTCAATAGAGTAATAGAACCTAAACATTGCAAGGCTCTCAGGGTTCAAAAGAGTCATAGAACATACACATTGCCAGGGTCTCAGGGTTCAATAGAGTAATAAAACCTAAACATTGCAAGGCTCTCATGGTTCAATAGAGTAATAGAACCTAAACATTGCAAGGCTCTCATGGTTCAATAGAGTAATAGAACCTACACATTGCAAGGCTTTCATGGTTCAATAGAGTTATAGAACCTAAACATTGCAAGGCTCTCTGTGTTCAATAGAGTAATAGAACCTAAACATTGCAAGGCTCTCAGGGTTCAATAGAGTAATAGAACCTAAACATTGCAAGCTCTCAGGGTTCAATTGAGTAATAGAACCTACACATTGCAAGGCTTTCAGGGTTCAATAGAGTAATAGAACCTAAACATTGCAAGGCTCTCGGGGTTCAATATAGTTACAGAACCTAAACATTGCAAGGCTCTCAGGGTTCAATAGAGTAATAGAACCTATACATTGCAAGGCTCTCAGGGTTCAATAGAGTAATAGAACCTAAACATTGCAAGGCTTTCAGGGTTCAAAAGAGTAATAGAACATACACATTGCCAGGGTCTCAGGGTTCAATAAAGTAATAGAACCTAAACATTGCAAGGCTTTCATGGTTCAATAGAGTTATAGAACCTAAACATTGCAAGGCTCTCTGTGTTCAATAGAGTAATAGAACCTAAACATTGCAAGGCTCTCAGGGTTCAATAGAGTAATAGAACCTAAACATTGCAAGGCTCTCTGTGTTCAATAGAGTAATAGAACCTAAACATTGCAAGGCTCTCTGTATTCAATAGAGTAATAGAACCTAAACATTGCAAGGCTCTCATGGTTCAATAGAGTAATAGAACCTACACATTGCAAGGCTCTCAGGGTTAAATAGAGTAATAGAACCTAAACATTGCAAGGCTCTCAGGGTTCAATAGAGTAATAGAACCTAAACATTGCAAGGCTCTCAGGGTTCAATAGAGTAATAGAACCTAAACATTGCAAGGCTCTCGGGGTTCAATATAGTTACAGAACCTAAACATTGCAAGGCTCTCAGGGTTCAATAGAGTAATAGAACCTATACATTGCAAGGCTCTCAGGGTTCAATTGAGTAATAGAACCTAAACATTGCAAGGCTTTCAGGGTTCAAAAGAGTAATAGAACATACACATTGCCAGGGTCTCAGGGTTCAATAAAGTAATAGAACCTAAACATTGCAAGGCTTTCATGGTTCAATAGAGTTATAGAACCTAAACATTGCAAGGCCCTCTGTGTTCAATAGAGTAATAGAACCTAAACATTGCAAGGCTCTCAGGGTTCAATAGAGTAATAGAACCTAAACATTGCAAGGCTCCCTGTGTTCAATAGAGTAATAGAACCTAAACATTGCAAGGATCTCTGTGTTCAATAGAGTAATAGAACCTAAACATTGCAAGGCTCTCATGGTTCAATAGAGTAATAGAACCTACACATTGCAAGGCTCTCAGGGTTCAATAGAGTAATAGAACCTAAACATTGCAAGGCTCTCAGGGTTCAAAAGAGTCATAGAACATACACATTGCCAGGGTCTCAGGGTTCAATAGAGTAATAGAACCTAAACATTGCAAGGCTCTCAGGGTTCAATAGAGTAATAGAACCTAAACATTGCAAGGCTCTCTGTGTTCAATAGAGTAATAGAACCTAAACATTGCAAGGCTCTCTGTATTCAATAGAGTAATAGAACCTAAACATTGCAAGGCTCTCATGGTTCAATAGAGTAATAGAACCTACACATTGCAAGGCTCTCAGGGTTAAATAGAGTAATAGAACCTAAACATTGCAAGGCTCTCAGGGTTCAATAGAGTAATAGAACCTAAACATTGCAAGGCTCTCAGGGTTCAATAGAGTAATAGAACCTAAACATTGCAAGGCTCTCGGGGTTCAATATAGTTACAGAACCTAAACATTGCAAGGCTCTCAGGGTTCAATAGAGTAATAGAACCTATACATTGCAAGGCTCTCAGGGTTCAATTGAGTAATAGAACCTAAACATTGCAAGGCTTTCAGGGTTCAAAAGAGTAATAGAACATACACATTGCCAGGGTCTCAGGGTTCAATAAAGTAATAGAACCTAAACATTGCAAGGCTTTCATGGTTCAATAGAGTTATAGAACCTAAACATTGCAAGGCCCTCTGTGTTCAATAGAGTAATAGAACCTAAACATTGCAAGGCTCTCAGGGTTCAATAGAGTAATAGAACCTAAACATTGCAAGGCTCCCTGTGTTCAATAGAGTAATAGAACCTAAACATTGCAAGGATCTCTGTGTTCAATAGAGTAATAGAACCTAAACATTGCAAGGCTCTCATGGTTCAATAGAGTAATAGAACCTACACATTGCAAGGCTCTCAGGGTTCAATAGAGTAATAGAACCTAAACATTGCAAGGCTCTCAGGGTTCAAAAGAGTCATAGAACATACACATTGCAAGGCTCTCAGGGTTCAATAGAGTAATAGAACCTAAACATTGCAAGGCTCTCAGGAGT
The DNA here is from genome assembly GCA_947247005.1 of Spisula solida. Taxonomy (NCBI): domain Eukaryota; kingdom Metazoa; phylum Mollusca; class Bivalvia; order Venerida; family Mactridae; genus Spisula; species Spisula solida. The sequence goes on along the minus strand of OX365944.1, from coordinate 47,182,324 downwards.
CAATAGAGTAATAGAACCTAAACATTGCAAGGCTCTCAGGGTTCAAAAGAGTCATAGAACATACACATTGCAAGGCTCTCAGGGTTCAATAGAGTAATAGAACCTAAACATTGCAAGGCTCTCAGGGTTCAATAGAGTAATAGAACCTAAACATTGCAAGGCTCTCAGGGTTCAATAGAGTAATAGAACCTAAACATTGCAAGGCTCTCAGGGTTCAAAAGAGTCATAGAACATACACATTGCAAGGCTCTCAGGGTTCAATAGAGTAATAGAACCTAAACATTGCAAGGCTCTCGGGGTTCAATATAGTTACAGAACCTAAACATTGCAAGGCTCTCAGGGTTCAATATAGTTACAGAACCTAAACATTGCAAGGCTCTCGGGGTTCAATATAGTTACAGAACCTAAACATTGCAAGGCTCTCGGGGTTCAATATAGTTACAGAACCTAAACATTGCAAGGCTCTCGGGGTTCAATATAGTTACAGAACCTAAACATTGCAAGGCTCTCGGGGTTCAATATAGTTACAGAACCTAAACATTGCAAGGCTCTCAGGGTTCAATATAGTTACAGAACCTAAACATTGCAAGGCTCTCGGGGTTCAATATAGTTACAGAACCTAAACATTGCAAGGCTCTCAGGGTTCAATATAGTTACAGAACCTAAACATTGCAAGGCTCTCAGGAGTCAATAGAGTAATAGAACCTAAACATTGCAAGGCTTTCATAGTTCAATAGAGTAATAGAACTTAAACATTGCAAGGCTTTCAAGGTTTAATAGAGTAATAGAACCTAAACATTGCAAGGCTTTCAAGGTTCAATAGAGTTACAGAACCTGGACTTTATTATGTTGTTAATAATTATAAAAATAACGATAATAATGACACTAGAAATGTTGATGATAATGATACTAATAGTGATGATAATTTTGGTTATAATGATTATGATGAGAATAGTGATAGTATTAATAATAATAACGATGGGTATAATGATCATTATTATACTGCTTCATAATAATAATAATAATAATAATAATAATAATAATAATAATAATGAAATCATAGTAAGTACTTTCGTCCTCTGGAATCTAGACATTTCAGAAACATTTATAAAGACAGCTAGAATATGAATGAAAGATTTATGCGTAATTTACATCAAAACTATGTAGGAACATCTCAGTATTAATTTATTACTGTCCGATTATTACTGTAGTTAATACAGACGGTATGAGCGACATGTTACAAAGTAGAGATGTGCATGCTAACGACTGCTGATGTATATTATGGTATTCACCAAAACTCCAGCAGGCGTTAACTCGGTCTCAACATTCATGAGAACAGACAAGATTGAATGTGACATCTTACAACTGTTGAACTACTTTCTTGCATTTTAAGCTTGCCTTAAATTGCACAATACTGACAGTGTCACAAGACTGGTACATAGCTACCATGTAATAAGATCAGTTAGACTGTTATAGAAATCAGTGAAAATAAATTTAAAAAGACAACGTGTCTAGCGATATTATATAACGCGAATATGACTTTCTTAGATCTTAGATAAAGTCAAGAAACGGTCGTGCAAATATAGCAGGCTAACATCTCTGCCAAACGAGTAAAGGATTCTCTTAGGGAGACTAACAGGGTCTATTAGATGCAGGTTGACTCCCATAGTCATGACTACCAAAGTCATTCGGATCACCTCGGCCTTTATATGCATTGCTATATTTACAAGAGACAAACGGAAATGACCAATCTTTCACGATTAGTACCGAAATGTGACTCACATAGATACTCGTAAAATCCAAATCTCGTGCGACTGAGGCAGGACCCGTGGATATGGTTGCGGGTCTTGTATAATTATATTGATACACATTCCGTGTTTATAAACTAAATCACTATACCACGTCGAAAAAGATAATCGAAAAAATATTGCACATCAAGTTTCCAAAAACATTAACTAAGCCCTCGGCATTTTGTCTAATGCTGTTATCAAAATACAAGGTATTGTTAAATGCACGCCAACAAGACTGCGAAACCTGCGCATAAATTACCATTCACTTGCTATGATAAAATTTATAAACGACACTTAGATTATGGACCGTTGAAATTGAACGGTGCAATTCGATTCCGAGTACAATATCTTTGAGTATAATCATATTCAGACATATAAAATTAAAGCAAACACAAATGTATTTGATTTACTTCAATGGAAGGTATTTTCACCATATTGTTAGACAAACTAATTGAAATGACAGTAACCGAATTATATCCACGTTTGAGATAGATCATTGATTAGATCTGGTGGTAGATTAAGTCATTTTCACTGAAATGACGTTATATAAATTATGCTAAACAAAAATTGAGTTTTTTTGTAATGAAGCTTGCTATGTGATGTTTAGATGTATGGGAAGAAATGGGACAATGTTCGGACCATTTATCAGTGTCATTTAGACCTCTTTTACACCTGTTTACAATGATGAATGACTTAGTACTTCACGCGCTTGCGCTATATTTAAGTACGGCACATAGGCCTATGCCCTTGTAACAGTGATAAATAATTAGATATTACGCTGTATCAAAGAAACCTGAAATTACAAATGCAATTTCACTTTATTTATAATACTAAAAATGTATAATATTATTCTTTTGAACTTTATTTATGCAGTGAATGACCTTTGCTGCGATGTGATGGTGATATGGAGACTATGATATATAAATGCAATCATCTGATTGGTTGATTATTGTCACGGTTTAAAAATTGACCAATGATAAAGCGTCGCTGAACGCATTGTCTTCTTGATTAATAAGCGTAATAATCATTTGATTGGTTGATTATTATCACAGTTTGGAAACTGACCAATAATAAAGCTTCGTTCTGAGTGTATTGTCTATAAACTGTAAAACACATGCTATTTTACTGCTATAGAAATATTCAGGGGGAACTAACTGCAATCGGACCGTATTTTCATGTATAAGTCGATTGTTTCAACCTGTCGCAGGTATTTATACTGTTTTCTACAATAACATTTTACGGTCCTTGACCAGACACAGCCAATAGCTAAGATTTTAGTACACAATTTAAAGTTACCCGTAGGTGAAATAGACTGGTCTCATTTCTAACGGTCAGACAGATGACTGGCGACTGGTCAGAACAATCGGACTATAGTAGTCCGTGGTTATGTATAGGATAGACAATGAGTATCGCTGGTTATGATATTTAGACGCGAGCTTCAGCGAGCGTCTAATCTCATAACTAGTGATACGAGCTGTCTATCCGACTTAGACCATGTGACTGACTAATTTGTACATGTACCGTTATTCATGCACATTAAAGCAGTTTTACATTGTACTTCAGACCAGATCATGCAATTTGCAATAGGATTAGAGTCTGCACTTATTACTCAAAACAACAAACTATCAAATCACAGGTTATTCAGCCCAAACGTGTTGGAAACGAGATTTAGACGATGGCAATACTGCGCTGTGATTGGCTATTTGCGGTTTATAGTGGTCTAAGGTTGGGTTTTGGCGATAACCATGTTTATCACAACTAGAGACGGCGAAAACGTTCAGTGATTAAATTATGGTCGAACTATCGCTAGTTCGCTTTTATTCTTGTTTAATCTGCACCATATTGGAACTATCGAAACGCAAATATGGGTTTTGGCGCCTTGAGAAACCAGACATGCGCAGATAGGCCAGGCTACAGTTAACGCCAAAACCCAGTCATTTACGCGCAAACGTCTTTTTAAACAAATGTCAGGTAGCCAGCCAATGGAACCATGTTTTACATTAAACGACTGGTCAATGGGCATCGTGTACACAACGCATGATCGATATTCTTAAAGATTAAAATCAATAGAACAGTGCAATAAACGGTATGGTTCACCGGAAATAACTCAAGCCTTAACAAAAACAAACATGTATAATACAAACACTGCACGGTCGACTTAACGCTTGTTATCAACGTAGATTGAAACATCATATGCATTAAAAGTGAATATACACATGGTTGAACAAAAATGGACATCGAAAATGCATAATGTGCATAATCGTTTTTACTTTATGCAAATAGGGTCTTACCTGAACATACGAACAAACGTTGCTGCCACCACAATATCTGTACCGTCTATAATCATAATGCAATGACTCATTCGCCCAAGCATGAAAAGTGTTTCTAAATAGATCCATAGACGAATTATGATAATCTTTGCCATAGTAATAGTTCATATTTTGTCCCCATTGGTTGTCTGGGCGACTGATGTACTCGCATTGTGAGCCCCACTCTGAAGCTGCAAATGCCACTGCCTCATTCCAGGTCTGAAAATAAAGTAATGTGCTAATAGTAAAAAAATGCATTATAGATAAACGTTCAATGTTGCGTCTTATAACTCCGTGCGCTTCCCATGACATTACTATGACGTCGTGAAGTTACCATAATTTTTTGAAATCTCAAAAATGCCAGACTCGACGTTTTGTTCACTTTGTTAGCACGCTATTAGATTAATTATATATATTGTTACCTGACCGGATTCGGAATTACATCATGCGTCGGATGGTACCCACAACTTACCTGACGTGTAATAATGAAGCCCTGTATGGGCTATTTCTTGACTCCGTTGCGTTCCGTGGAACGACGTCAAAACGCGTTTTCCATGGTAACTACGTGACGTCATAGTAACGTCATGGGAACGCGCACGGCTATATAAGACGCGACATTGAATTGGGAATAAATCAAAGTTTACTATGATACCAAATTTGTATATGGGTTAGGAACTTTTTTATAGTTTGGTTCCACCTTAAAGTACTTCAAATCAGACATTTGCTAAATTCTATCTATAATAAAAAAGTCTGACTGAAACTTTGATCTTGCACTAAATCTACCTTAATGTACCAAATCTAGTGTACTTCCAAGTCGGTATGCTATTATTACATAAAATAATATTATTAATCTAAATGGTACAATGAGCATCGCATATTTGCAAAGTGATTTATTTGAAGACATGTTTCGTATCATTAGCGTTGATGCACTGTAAAGTAATGATTAATATTTATGATGTTAATAAAGGAATGCAGATTTAATTTAGACGCGGCATCAAATCACTCTGTACAAAAGTCATTGGATAAACGCAACAATCCATTCTCCGTGATTTTATAGTTGAATTACTGTATCATCGCGATTTTATCTTCACCCAACCAAGTTATGCTACAATTTCAGTAACTATTCTGTCTAGACGACATCTCTATGGATGCTACAAATAGGATTCGTATCTCCAGGAGTGATCTACCTTAAGGGTGTCGTTGAGATACGAGTCTGTTGTAGGGTGTCGTTGAAGCATTAACCCTTGTTTGACGTTCCATCGGGTGTCGATGAGACACAACTCTTGTTATAAAGCTCCATTGGGTGTCGATGAGACACAACTCTTGTTATAAAGCTCCATTGGGTGTCGTTGAGACACAACTATTGTTATATCGTCGCATAGGGTGTCGTTGAGACAAAACTATTTTATATCGTCGCATAGGGTGTCGATAAGACACAACTATTGTTATATCGTCGCATAGGGAGACACAACTATTGTTATATCGTCGCATAGGGTGTCGTTGAGACACAACTCTTGTTATAAAGATCCATTGGGTGTCGATGAAACACAACTATTGTTATATCGTCGCATAGGGTGTCGTTGAGACACAACTATTGTTATATCGTCGCATTGGGTGTCGTTGAGACACAACTATTGTTATATCGTCGCATTGGGTGTCGTTCAGACACAACTATTGTTATATCGTCGCATTGGGTGTCGATGAGACACAACTATTGTTATAAAGCTCCATTGGGAGTCGATGAAACACAACTATTGTTATATCGTCGCATAGGGTGTCGTTGAGACACAACTATTGTTATATCGTCGCATAGGGTGTCGTTGAGACACATCTATTGTTATATCGTCGCATAGGGTGTCGTTGAAACACAACTATTGTTATATCGTCGCATAGGGTGTCGATGTGACACAACTATTGTTATATCGTCGCATAGGGTGTCGATGAGACACAACTATTGTTATATCGTCGCATAGGGTGTCGTTGAGACACAACTATTGTTATATCGTCGCATAGGGAGTCGTTGAAACACAACTATTGTTATATCGTCGCATAGGGTGTCGTTGAGACACAACTATTGTTATATCGTCGTATAGGGTGTCGATGAGACACAACTATTGTTATATCGTCGCATATGGTGTCGTTGAAACACAACTATTGTTATATCGTCGCATAGGGTGTCGTTGAGACACATCTATTGTTATATCGTCGCATAGGGTGTCGTTGAAACACAACTATTGTTATATCGTCGCATAGGGTGTCGATGTGACCCAACTATTGTTATATCGTCGCATAGGGTGTCGTTGAAACACAACTATTGTTATATCGTCGCATAGGGTGTCGATGAGACACAACTATTGTTATATCGTCGCATAGGGTGTCGATGAGACACAACTATTGTTATATCGTCGCATAGGGTGTCGTTAAGACACAACTATTGTTATATCGTCGCATAGGGTGTCGATGAGACACAACTATGTTATATCGTCGCATAGGGTGTCGATGAGACACAACTATTGTTATATCGTCGCATAGGGTGTCGATGAGACACAACTATTGTTATATCGTCGCATAGGGTGTCGATGAGACACAACTATTGTATTATCGTCGCATAGGGTGTCGTTCAGACACAACTATTGTTATATCGTCGCATAGGGTGTCGTTGAAACACAACTATTGTTATATCGTCGCATTGGGTGTCGTTGAGACACAACTATTGTTATATCGTCGCATAGGGTGTCGTTCAGACACAACTATTGTTATATCGTCGCATTGGGTGTCGATGAGACACAACTATTGTTATAAAGCTCCATTGGGAGTCGATGAGACACAACTATTGTTATATCGTCGCATAGGGTGTCGTTCAGACACAACTATTGTTATATCGTCGCATTGGGTGTCGATGAGACACAACTATTGTTATAAAGCTCCATTGGGAGTCGATGAGACACAACTATTGTTATATCGTCGCATAGGGTGTCGTTCAGACACAACTATTGTTATATCGTCGCATAGGGTGTCGTTGAAACACAACTATTGTTATATCGTCGCATAGGGTGTCGTTGAGACACATCTATTGTTATATCGTCGCATAGGGTGTCGTTCAGACACAACTATTGTTATATCGTCGCATTGGGTGTCGATGAGACACAACTATTGTTATAAAGCTCCATTGGGAGTCGATGAGACACAACTATTGTTATATCGTCGCATAGGGTGTCGTTCAGACACAACTATTGTTATATCGTCGCATTGGGTGTCGATGAGACACAACTATTGTTATAAAGCTCCATTGGGAGTCGATGAGACACAACTATTGTTATATCGTCGCATAGGGTGTCGTTCAGACACAACTATTGTTATATCGTCGCATAGGGTGTCGTTCAGACACAACTATTGTTATATCGTCGCATAGGGTGTCGTTGAAACACAACTATTGTTATATCGTCGCATAGGGTGTCGTTGAGACACATCTATTGTTATATCGTCGCATAGGGTGTCGTTGAAACACAACTATTGTTATATCGTCGCATAGGGTGTCGATGAGACACAACTATTGTTATATCGTCGCATCGGGTGTCGATGAGACACAACTATTGTTATATCGTCGCATAGGGTGTCGATGAGACACAACTATTGTTATATCGTCGCATTGGGTGTCGATGAGACACAACTATTATTAGATAGTCGCATAGGGTGTCTAGGGTGTCGATGAGACACAACTATTGTGTTTGCATCCTGTAGGACTGACGTTTGGATACATCCATTGTTGTAACAGAGTTTTATCGGAGTAATAATTATTAAATACGTAAACTAGTTCTCGAATATATCATGGCCTTACTTGTCAGTCGTATAAATTTCAGCGTTGTTTCATGTTAAATTGACAGAGTGTATAACGTAAGCTATGATGATCGTTTGAAGCAATTAATTCCCAATATACAGTAAATGTCAAGCGGCCGTGTTAAAACATACATCTAATAATCTACTTGATTATAAAAATGTAACAATAAGATACATGGCTTAACTTGTCATTGCGCTGACATTTACAAGTTGATGCGGTCATAAATTCAGATTTAAATGTTACAGACTCCAAACGCATAGCTACACGAGTACAATGTAATCAAAATTCATTCAAATGCGTATTTATTGGCAAATATCAAACGGCTAAGAACATAGATGTGACAAAATTCTGACAACTTTGGTATAAAATATGTAAGTAATTTATTTTACTTTGAATGAGGAAGTTATTTCTGATGTTGAATGTTGAATAACTCGACATCTACTTTTCTAGTTAGTTTCTAACCACCAGGGTAATGTTTTATCATAGCCCCTATGGAAATTTGATATTACCTCCAAATTAAAATTCCTTAAAATGTTTTTACAAATAAAATTGGGGACATAAATGGTGTGTAGGAGTTCATTGACACATTGATACCATTACCACAAATTGCAGTTGTAAGTAAATGATAAAGAATTTAAATGTGTACGTAAGTACGTAGTTTGATAAAACATCACCCAGGAGCCACAGACACCGTAGAAGACCCCGCCGGTTGCCACACTCGAAGTCAAGTCCATGACCCCTAAGCATGGAGATAATTGTACTACGAATAGAAAGCTCTGCCTCATCATACTGTCGTAATTACCGTTCGAATATCAACTAAGGTTCACAATACCAAACACAAAATTGAACGAGAAAATGAAACTACTGAAATGGCTGCAATTCCTAGTTTCAGCTGTTAAACAAGGCAAAAAACCATCATTGTAAATGGTATAAGCATGTAGCCGCAAAGACATGCACATACTATAAGGTTCACTAGGATTGGACTACTATGGTCCAATTTTATATCGACGGAGAGCCTCCGTCTGATGGTATAGTTGGTTGACAGTTTGTTGTGTACACTGGATATAGGGTTTCTAATTAATGTAGGTCGGCTTGATAACCGGTGTCGAATCACCGGACAGTGACGTAAGCATCCATCTAGTTACACAATAATTATATTGAAATATAGAATGAAACAAGGTCGCAAAGGTGACCGGAATATATGTCCAGATATTTTATGTTATATTTAAACTAATTGAACATATCAGCCCAACACGTTAGAACTTATGCAGTACATTATTGTTAGTTGTCACCATGGATAAATCACTACTTGCCTTATGCAGACAATTTTAATATGTCTAAATCAATTTGTAATACTATAGTATCAAAACAATCAGCTAAAGTGTTGACTCAGCAGGCATCCGATGGAGCTCCCTTAGACCCTCGTCACGCCCCTAGTTCTCGTGTGACAGAGAAATGGGACCCGTAAAACGCACCACTGCATTAAACAGCCATCGTCTGCTTTAAACAACCACGTGTACGTAAACATTAACCTATCAACACCAGCCAGTTTTAACTTTAGGCCTGTACGTTTGTATATCATGTTTTGTAGTTTACAGCGACTCGGTAGAGCGGACATCCCACCAATAGATCATAAGATGTCGCATCAATCTTGCCAATTATAATTGCCTTTTAACATTTCGACACCTAATATTCCTATTGACAAAGTAATAATACGTAACGTATCGTTTTAAATATCAAGATTATGTATGATAGACCCGTAAAATAAAGATCATATTATAGGCCAAAGTTCGTGTTTTTCGACAGTTTAGATGATTTGGTTTGTATTGTATGATAGATTTATGATTGTAATAAACTGATATGTAATTCAAGTATTTTGGACCATTTTTATAAATTATAATTATTTTTTATCAGGGGGGCTTATTTTTTAAATATTGAAATATTTGCTATGTCATATTGTAGTTTCTACGGCATCAGAGCCCAGGGAGTATGTAGGGCGTTACCCAACGTTCATCACATTACTCTTAAGGACAGCAACTTGAATATATAGGCCAGATGGGGGTAACATAATTTCAAAATATGAAATTTACGGTAAAACGTTTAGTACGGAGATATCAACATGATCCTTAACTTTATTACAAGGTTCTTGCCTTATATATATCAATTTCTTCCAGTAAATCGTTCAATGTCGGTCCTTTTATATTAGATGTGTGTTTGTATTTGTATTGTACATCGAGCTTATGAAAACATACAAACGGGGTTATAAATATAGACGAGATATCAGCTGTCAAATTTTGCTAATAGAAAGTCGAGTATCATGTTAAATTTTCCGCAATATATATTTATGTAAAGTGGTCACATGGACGCATTGTATTGGCATGGCACTATCTTTTCGAAAGTGTATTTTGTATATTCAAACATACAAAAAACATAATTGGTTCGACCATAATGTACTTCCTGAAAAAGGTTCGTTAAAATGCCATATCCCACAGTTCATTACAAATTGAGACATCGACTACTGCCTTCTCTGTCCAATTTGTTATTTAAGACATAGATCTATTTAATACTTGTGTACATATCTAAAATAGCTAATATTCCACAAAGACATATTAGCCGCTGCACTATTTTTTCTTCATCGGAATGCTATTAAGTTATTTGCCGTATCTGTGTTTTAAAATAACATGCAAACCTTGGTTTCCTCTATGTGTATTTAGATGAAATTGCTGGTTTTGTTAGAATATTTATTTTAGCATCAAGATACAGTTAGACTTGGCGCACATTCAGTATAAAGTTTATAAACATGGGTTATTAAGTTTAGTCATAGGTTGGCTGGTCAATACAGATGACCTCAATATTCGGGTTATAACTAGGACAAGTTTGACTATATTCAAGAAAGTAATCATGATGTTTTGTTGTTTATGTGTTGTACATGAGCAACATAATATATAAACAACATTATGTTAGTGGTTAAAGTTTCACATATTTGTGGAGGGTGTGTATTATGGCGTATGACCAAATATTACGTTCCTCCATAGCCTGGCTGACCATCATTCACTATGTCACAGTTACTGTAGTATCGTATGTAGAGCTGAATGTTATAAATGGTACGTGAACCTGACTTAAGGCCTAGGTGGAAAATAACACGCTAAAGGCGATCGTTTGATATATGTGAACATCTGAACACTGGCAAATCACATTGGCAGAGCTGACATGACATGTTGTGTGAGTGGTGATTATAGGCCACTAGTTTACAAGTACGAAATACATCGTGGATAAAAGCAACATTTTATAGCCTTTGATGACATTATGCATTATATTTAATTCGGGTGCGATAAAAGCAATAAATATCGATTTACGATTGAACATGGTTTATTTAAACTAAATTAATTTTACGGTCGAACTAACTAGAACGCCCTCCTTTGTAGATATAACGCTGACTCGGTTTCCGCGATGCTGCATTGCCCAGAGGTCATCCTTAAACCACATGTAAGAGCAACCCAACAGGTGTTTCTACTATTTATTCAGCAATGATATCTTTATTTATCTGACCTAAGTAAATATAACAGTTTAATAACGCATTAGCTAAAAATTGGAGACAACATCAAATGTACACAATCATATGATACTATCTCGGTAATATAAAATTAAACGGAAAACGGTCCCGGTTTTTGGCACTTGTCGTGAAAGCATATCATGACGTTCAGTAGGCCGCCATCCGTGATTATATTACTATGCTCCTACTAAAGCCTAGGTCCCACTGAGCATTTTTTGCCTCGGCGATGTACTCCCGATTGAAAATTAATGAGCATTCAGGACATCGGGAACAGGTTTCTCGAGGTCTAGGAGAAGCTTCGAGGAAGTCATGAGACAATTTTTGATATAGGAAGAAATTGTGATGAATCGGATGGTATCGGAAGAAATCGGGAGAACATCGCCGATGAGGAATTCCTCAGAGGGACCCAGGCTTAACCAGTTTCATATTCAGGCATTCGACTGGTACACGAATGTTTAATACAGCATGTGCAGTACGACCATACTCCTGTTACGTAACTTATCTTATTTTATTGCAGTTGTCCATTTATAGACACAAATAATTACTTGTCATACTATATCTTGATGCACTATTATTCTCTCCGAATATTCGTAAATGGGATGCTAGTATTTGAAAAGAACAAGTAAATGAATTAATGAAATATAAATGCAGTTTATTGTCAACAGGTTTATAATGACACAGCTGGCTTCGTGCCGTTTTAACAGTTTTTCTAGTGTTAGCTACATCCGACTACCAGTTACTAACATAGGGTATAGTCGCACCTTTGCCGGATAGCATGAACGGACGTCAAACGGATAGAAAAATGTAACTGAAAGTTATCCGGTGTTATAGGTGGTGAAAAGCCGCTCGAGAGACCGACGGTTGATACATCAAAACGCTTAAAACAAACAATGACAATTACACGATTGCTGGAGTTGTACAATGAAATAAAACGACCATATAACGGATAACCCCGTACTAGAAACGAGAAAATACCGGAAGTGTAACGCACAAAATACTGATAAACATTCGTCCTCTGACCATGAGGTTACTGTCCACACCATCGGGCATCAACAGAACAAAATACAGGACAAGAAACGTACGAGTTTTTACAACAGGTGCTTAGCCGGTGATAAAATTATTCTGAACATGCACAAAACTTTCCACAAAAAAGAGCGGGCCTCGCCTGACAAGTAGCGCATTTACAAAATAAGAAACGGAGAACTAACACATACAGACAGAGACTGCACTGATATTTTGTGGATATTGAAAACTTAAAACTTGCTCATACCTCTGACAATTTGAATAGACATCGTCTTAAAAGTAGCACATTTGCCGAATAAGAAAAAAGGAAATAAACGCACAGGAACAGATATGAACGGTCATGTTGTTTTGTTCTCCGTTGAATGTTCATTTACTATATGCAGTAATGTATGAGACTACAGTTCTACTTAAGGATACGGTATAAGCTGTAAATAACATAATATGAAAATATCGTGTGGCTTACTAAATGCATAAACATAAGAAATGCACGATCAGCACATTACGCGATGTCGATAAATTAATGCATTGATTTATTGAGAAGATTTTATCGAGCTTTTGTTGTTAAATATACTACGTGTAGTTACGAATAAAAATGACATCCAGGCGGCGGGATTAAAACTTTATCTAGATTTCCCTGCAGCTAAAACATAGCAGTAAATCGGCTACCTCCTCTACATAGATTGATTGATTGATTAATTGGTAGATCGAAAGCAACACTAAACAGAATACTATACACGACTTTAAACGACGCAGCCTCATTATGGCATTCAACCCTTTAAAGGCGAATGACTAAAACAGCTGTAGGATGCGTATTTTCATCAAATTATCAATCAAATCTAGCCAAATTCTACGGCTGGTACTTCATGTTTTGACAAGTTATCAGGAAATTATCTAGTGCAATAGTATACAACAGCATTGCAGTAAAATCATTTTTATTCGCGAGTGACGAATTCTAGGGATTGCATTGCTGAATCAAATTAAATCCACCACCATTAATTAATTTTAATAAATTAATTATATGTTGTATTATATTTTTGGAAAATTTGAATAAAATGTATGCGAAAAGTATACTGTCAACAACCTTTTATACTAGAATGTTGGTTAATTTATACTGTACGATTTAAATACCTTATTGTGCTGATTACTGACTTTACATTTAGATAAATACTTTACATTATACCACAATGGTATTTTCATTACAATAAATTGTGTAAAATGAAAGTTAAATCGGATTCACTGTCTGGCAATGCTAATGTCGTGTGCGCATTTTATAAACTGCATAAATTATTAACAGAAGCTATATTAAGTTAACTGAAAACACGATGTTGCAATTTTACGAAACAATCTTTTCTAAACAGTTTCACTTTAGCACACGTTTATAGCTTACAACAGTGTTAGTTCGTAATTTTGTACAGAAAAACGTTGAAACGCAAAAACTAAATTAATGCATCTCGAAGATTGCACTTTGGCTGTCGTCGTTATTTGTCAATAAAACCGTCTTAAAATCGTCTAATTAACATCAATGCATTAATGGATCATTAATTAATTTATGCTGAATGTGCACTTCTGTGTATTTTTGCACCAAAGCTGCAAATATCCCAGCCGACCAACCGACTAGTGCAGTTTGTGCTAGATAGTCATTTGGGAGTTCTAAGTTGACTCGTATACTGGGTTTTGTAGGTTTGTTCTTACGGGACGTTGGTTATGTTATGGTGTTCTCAAAGAGTAGAAGGGTTGTTGGTTATGTTATGGTGTTCTCAAAGAGTAGAAGGGTTGTTGGTTATGTTATGGTGTTCTCAAAGAGTAGAAGGGTTGTAAGTTGGTGGTGAAAGTGTAAATTAGTTTGGGTAGATTCTTTATCGGTCCAGGAAAACTGGTAAGATCAATTGACCGTAGTATATAAATAAATATACCAGATTTATATAGCGCCTTTTTTATGCGAACACACGTTCAAAGGCACTTCACATTGTTGTGTTGCAGCCAGAAGGGCACATGTGCATCCTCTACCAGTGCAGATACAGCATGATCTGATCAGAGGGACATACTGAGGGAATCCCTTAAGGAAGAGAGAGACATTAGATACAGACATGTACGGCGCTGCAGAAGTGTGCATAGCTCCTATTTCGAATAGACAGCCCGGTTCTTTATGTGCCTGGTGTATAGCACCGATACATAGCTTCCTGGCACTTTTCCACAGATAATTTGAATTACGGTCAGATACAGCGGGCAAAATTATGAATATTTTAGATATAGTCCAGTTACCATGGCCGGGAATTGAACCCACGACCTCTGGATTGACAGTCCAGTGCGTCACCACTGAGCTAAATCCGCTTATATAAATATAACTGAACATAATCTGGTTGAAAAATACCTAATGGTAAAACTTAATTAGAATTTTTTGAATTAGAGTCTTCTTAAAATGTTATTCTATTATCATTGAGTTGGAATTCGGTTGTAAGCATTTTATACATGGATATAGAGATTTCGAATTCAAATAATTGTTTCCATGTAATTCATCATAAAAGTCTCGTGGTGCCACCAACCATGTTGTGCCGAATCAGGTTCACGTATTATATGCTGAGTCATATTCGGTGTTGAGGCACACTCTCAACGAATATGTATCATGGTACGCCATATTCGGTGTTGTGGCACACTCTCAACGAATATGTATCATGGTACGCCATATTCGGTGTTGTGGCACACTCTCAACGAATATGTATCATGGTACGCCATATTCGGTGTTGTGGCACACTCTCAACGAATATGTATCATGGTACGCCATATTCGGTGTTGTGGCACACTCTCAACGAATATGTATCATGGTACGCCATATTCGGTGTTGTGGCACACTCTCAACGAATATGTATCATGGTACGCCATATTCGGTGTTGTGGCTCACTCTCAACGAATATGTATCATGGTACGCCATATTCGGTGTTGTGGCACACTCTCAACGAATATGTATCATGGTACGCCATATTCGGTGTTGTGGCACACTCTCAACGAATATGTATCATGGTACGCCATATTCGGTGTTGTGGCACACTCTCAACGAATATGTATCATGGTACGCCATATTCGGTGTTGTGGCACACTCTCAACGAATGTGTATCATGGTACGCCATATTCGGTGTTGTGGCACACTCTCAACGAATATGTATCATGGTACGCCATATTCGGTGTTGTGGCACACTCTCAACGAATATGTATCATGGTAAGTCATATTCGGTGTTGTGGCACACTCTCAACGAATATGTATCATGGTAAGTCATATTCGGTGTTGAGGCACACTCTCAACGAATATGTATCATGGTAAGCCATATTCGGCGCAATTATTTTCCACCCTACGAATAGAGCTTATATGTGAGCCATATTCGGCGTCAACCATATTCGGCGTAAACCATATTCGGCGTTAACCATATTCAGCACAACACAGCCAGTTTAAGAGATTACGCCTTGCTTGTGCAGAGTTTTGTCGAAATTATAAGTAAGTATGATAAACTATAGGAAATTCGAAGGTGATTTTGTTAGAGCAAGCAAAACTAGAATTTAAGGACATGATAGGGGGACATATACGCTTAAAATAAACATATTTTTAGACTGTTACATGACATACAACACTGTTGCATTTCAAAAATCTGGTCACATTGCTAAGGAACATATACCGTACATTTATATTTATATATGTGGGTTGCAATAAAGAACTAAGCTGTCAAATTATCCCACTGTAAGCAAGATTGTCCACATGCTTTATAGAATATATACAGTCATAAATTTAATTTTATATGGACTTAACTATACAAGTTGTGACAAAATAGTGCGTAAATTAAACTGCATGATTATAAATTTTCGGTGCGGTGACAAATGATGGAGAAAAACTGCCGGCTACATATAAAACTTACATAACCACATGCAAAAATGGATGAAATATTGCCGACATTACCGTAAAAAAGTCTTAATAAGTTTTTAAATTAGCATGTAACATTTAAGCCAGACTGGGCATGTGCCATTAAAAGTACAGTGAATCGTTGATTCACAATTTTGCAAAGGTATTACTCATAAGCAGAGATGTCTCACATAAACTTTGACATACACTCATTCTGCCGTCTTACTTGTATTTAAAATGTCTTTTTTCAAATAGTCTCATTGTTTTGCTTTTTAACGTACCCGATGTACATCACCGATACTCGCCACAATACTTTTGGGCTTCCAACCAGTTCATCATTAGTTGGTGGGTGATCACTGAAAAGCGTTTCTGAATATTAACTTATTAAACGTATAAAATTGACAGTCAACACTGAGTCTTGATATTGTCAGGAAATATTCAGTATTTATGGGATCATGGTCGTCTAAATCAAATGTTGTCAAATAATGTTTATGTTTTCTCACACAAGGAATGCAATAATCGGAGAAACGACAGCTTATATTATTGTTATAATGTTATATGTCAACCACATATATATGTCTGGTGGTCGTGTCTGGTAAATACGAATAAAATATCACTGTGTTCGTTAATATATTAGGAAACGACTTAATTCTCAAAGTCATGACAGAGAAGGTGTCCAAAATGACGAAACTAATACCACTAGCCTGCTTCCGTGCTAGTATGTCCGTTTTGCAAGCGTAGGTCCTTAACGTGATTGTATGTTCGTTAGACGATTGTAGGTCCGTTACGCGATTTCACTGACCGGTTACATTTTACATACATGTCTGTTTGAACTATGTTTCATACATGTAACGGTGATATAAGGTCCTAGCTTTGTCCATGACTTTAAGGTAGAAGGTGCTTCCTGTGTTGTTTTGTAAGATGGACGGATATCCATCTAGTCTTATCTCGTGTTTGTATATATAACATTATAATGGTTACATTTGGCGCTGGATCAAAACTTACTTAACCCAACACGAATAACATGTATCAGTTTCCAACCAATCGTTCTCCCCTCCATTATTATATGTCACAATGTTAGCATAGAGTCCATTGAATAAAATACAGAAGTCACTGCCGTCTATAGATAAAACTGTATCATTAAGACTCCTATTCTCATATTTTGATAACGGTCCGAGAACCCCCACCGACATGACTGCTATCAGTCTGTGTCTATTGTCATGGTGGCACGTCCAGAGGTGGTCAACTTGTCAATCTAATGTATTTAAAAGGTTAGAATACGTGACAATCAATTATACCATATCGCCTATATCGTATATCTGAAATCTGATTACGCTGGTACCTTCATTCATTGTCAAATAGATATATAAGATTCCCAAACAACATTATATACATATCCATATTATTATATATTGTATCAATCATTTGTATGGATCCGTAATTCGTGTCTCTTAAATACTCGAAACGAATTTTTGTATACATGTATAGTCTGGCAGGTTTTTGCAACGGATGAAATGCTTATTAGCTTGTGTTCGGAGGGCAGTTCGGTTGCAAGTTTCTTCAATGGTACTCCAGCAGTACGGGGCATGGAACTTTGTAGGAATGTCTATTAGCGTTATAATTACGAAGTTGTTAAGGATATCCGTGTGTATGTTTTAGTTTTTTTTGTGTGAAATATTTCTCAAAAAAATTGTTCATAAACACAGTATCATAATAGAAGCATAATTTTGAAAAACAATCATAGGTTACTGTGCTCGTTCAAGAGTTATCGGTCCTTGAATATTCAAATTTGAAGAAAATTACAGTTTTATGGTAAGATACCTCATAAACAAGCACAAACGTCCTATAACTATTTTCGCATTATAATAATAATAATAAAGTTTGGACAAATTAAGGTATTGGGAAACTTTGCGTCATCTCTCAAACAAGCAGCAGTATAGTAGCAAGTGTCTATGACAATAGGTCTTTGTTCGAACCAAGTTCTTGTAGAGTTACGTGCCCTGCTTTAAGACTTGGCTTTCTTCCATTTGCGACTTTTTCTAATTCGTATATAAACACAATTTAGTGTTAATTGACTTGGACAATGGTCTTTTTATAGAGTTGGTCATGCTATTGTAAAAGAGCGAAACATTGACATTTGGTTTGGATAGCCTGTGCTTAATGTTGTAGTATAACGTAGTCTTACTACTGCAATCGTGAAAGATCGGTCATTTCCGTTTGTTTCCGGTACATGCAATGCATAAAGGCCGAGGTGAACAGAATGTTATTTCAGATGCGGTCATCATGATTATGTGTGTTTACTGTAGAGATAATCTACCGACCAGGAAACCACACGACATCCTTCAACCACCAATGTCGTGATGTTATGACGTTTATGGCAATACATTTCCCATTCTCCTAATCTTACCTGGTTTAAAATATTCCCAGTCGTTAATCACAATAATACACACTTGCATACTTTAACAAGCGTTTAACGTTTCTAGAAAACAGAATTTTATCACGAAGCAGAAAAGTGTATAAAGTCTAGCCCGTCCCAAACAGCCCGTCAATAGATATGACACTTTATATGTGATTCATAATATCTGTCACAGTTTCAAAATAAAATGCAATATAACTTTTCGTTCCCGGGCAAGATAAATATGTATCATATATCAGGTGAAAGCTTATATGATGAAGCTTTGTCTAATGTAAACTATAAGAGTGATACTGACATCATGGCGTCATAAACGATGTCATTTACAGATGTGTGATTTCAATGACACCGCTTTTAAAGCATAATTTAATGCCGCATTACATTGAGTAGCCCTGTTTTGAAAGTCATTCTCCAATTATAATCACCAATCAACAGATTATCCCCATTATGATTAGCTATCTAAATGGAAGGCTTGTTAAATGGTTTTGTCCTGTGTGATATTCATTGAAATATAATAAAATATAACACATATACCTAATTTGAATAAGCCTATTAGAATTAATTACAATAAATTGAAGTATACGAGAAGACCCATTGCTCGGTGTAAGTGGAACAATTTCTCTTTTTTGCGTTCGACTGAGACAGTCGTAGTACGTGGCCATTTGGTTTTATCCCTGCCTAGCCTAATTGGCCAATGACCTCCGCCTTCCATGGAAGAGACAGAAAATTTGTGTGATACAAGGAATCCGGGCGCGCTGCCCTAGCTCTTTCCGAATAGACTCCTTGATGATTTGCGGATTTAGCTCAGTGGTAACGCACTGGGCTGTCAATCCAGAGGTCGTGGGTTCAATCCCTGTCATCAGAACTTGACATTTCTGAAATATTTATAATATTTCCCGCTATATCTGGCCGTGTGGTCGAAGTGCCAGGAAGCTGTGTATCGGTGCTATACACCGGGCACATTAAAGAACCAGGCTGTCTATTCGAAATAAGAGCTAGACGCACCTCTGCAGCGCCGACATGCCTGTATCTAATGTTTCTCTCTCCCTTCAGGGGCTTTCTCTCAGTCTGTCCCTCTGGTCAGATCATGCTGTATCTGCACTGGTAGAGGATGTACCTGTGCCATTGTGGCTGCAACATGGGTAAAGTGCCTTTGAACGTGCGTTCGCATGAAAAGGGCGCTACATAAATCAGGGCTGGTATTCACAAAGCATCTTAAGTGAAAACTTAAATATTTTGACTTAAGTCAATAATTTGTGCAGCTCATATTTCCCACAATTTGAAAAATAATCCATGTTTTCTTAGTGAATATAATAGCTGTTTACATAATGCTTCAAAACTATGCAATATATTAAGCATGTTGATTTTCTTGCTTAGCTGATACACTTTAGAAAAAATTAAGATTTTAAGAAATTTCTAAGTTTTCTGCTAAGATGCTTTGTGAATACCAGCCCTGGTATATAATATATTCTTTAACGTGCCAGGGACCTCCTGGTGGTAGCCGAGATCGCTAACCAGTCGGCCACCGTTCCACTTATGGAACACTTTCGAAAATTAACACACAATGACACCATTTATAAGATAACATTATATTAGCGCCGTCATCGTACTTGTCGTCGTGTTTATGTTTTCTGACATTTAAGTCCATAGCCGCCGTATTATACACGTACGTCATGACGTCACAGAAATTGTCTTTAAGAGCAAACAAATGCTTTGCGGGTGATTTGTAAACACATACTAAACACCATATCAGAAAAAAGAGACTTCTCACTTGAACAGGTCAACAACACCTATTAATCAGACATCTAACTATTGATGCACAGTACAAAATGTACCAGACTATATACGTACATTATGTTCCCCGTTTGATCTCAGAAGACAAAGTGCAGATGTCAAAAGAAATATTTAACATCATTATGTACGGCGACACAAACAAACCATACGGCGCACAAGCCTGATGCCATATAAGGTCATCCAACCAGACGCATCCAAATCGTTCAGCATTTAACCTTTAGCAGCTATGACATAGATATTCTATAAGAGTTTTGTTTTAAAAATTTGTTTATTGGCTGCCAAACAGATTTTTAGCGTTATCATTAACATAGATCAGTAACGACGCATACCGTTACACAGCCATATCAAAATTCATCTCTATCTCAACTATCTTATTGTTAATTAAAAAAAGAAATAATTATATCGAAATAGTACACCACATCTTCAATTTGAAGGCGGGAATAGTGTCTTATCAGTGTTTTTTGTTATCCAAACATCGATGACAAAACATTAAGTATTTAAATAGGGAGGTATCTACATTATCTCGATAAGCAGTATCTGGCAGGATCTCCGAAACACTATGTACTGACGGTTCACACGAGCGCTTTGATTATCATTTTAAGATGACTTTTGTAAATAACAATTGGTCTCTAGCTTTAAACTGGTCAATTCCGTATCATACGTATACCAGTACATGGTGTATTTTAGAAACTGCAACTGACTTTACAATCCACGTTCTGTTTTTCCCTTTCGGAATATGATCTATTATAAGGCAACCTGGGTTATAAGTCGCACCGAGCAATGGGCAATTTGGGATGTTTTCATAGAACCTCATTTAAGCCAGTCGCCTGGGTCTGACAAATCCAGTCCTATCGCCATCCGATGATCGGGTGGCGTACTGTTTTTGATAATCTAGGCGGACATCGACCGGTCATCCGGGCACTGTCAGACAAAATCAAAGCACGGCTTAGCGAAATGATATTTGCCAGTGACTAGTCGATGGCCTGGTGGACATCATCCGGTAGCGTAGTGATTTGTGACCCAGTGTATTGGGTATAAGCGGGTACCATCTGATCCCAAAGACAGACATATTCTTGGAATGTTTGCTGGCAACTAGACCACCTAGGACATTCTTTAACTGCGTCAACTGTCCACTCTAAGAATGGGTTACATAAATTAAATACTACTCGGTATCATCGAGTATCGCAGTTGTATCGATATTTAGCCGAACATATTTCAAAACCATAATTAATATAATTCAATAAAATAGACAAACTTTTAATGCCCATGTCAGCTCGATATGACTCAAGGTGAGTGTCATATGTTCGGTCATTTATAACACAGAATTTGATAGCACATGATATATTTATTTAGAATTAAATTAAACTTAACTGACTTTATGGCAAGCAAACGACAGTAAACATTACGTTATATTTATAACCAAACCTGTCATATCATTTATGGTAACATTAATATTGACAGTTGTGATAATCCGTGTGAAAAATGTAAGTTGGCAAGCAAGCGTTCGTGTGTATCTTGGAATTAGATCATAACATTGATCAGTAGGTGGAGAACAAACACATGACAAGGTCGATCAGTTCACGGAATAAGAATCTGGAGACGTTAGACAAGCTAACAAAATATGTGACCGTTTCATCAACATGAAAGTAAAAGCGAGAGCAACGTTACATTAATAAATATGGTCAATATTATACGGAGACCAATATAATGTGTATGTACAAACGGTAGGTGGTTATTTAAGGTACATCGACATGACATGTGACTTAAGATACCTCGACATGGCAGATGACTTAAGGTACATCGACATGGTACATCGACAGGACGGATGACTTAAGATACCTCGACAGGACGGATGACTTAAGGTACATCGACATGGCAGATGACTTAAGATACCTCGACATGACCGGTGACTTAAGGTACATCGACATGACATATGACTTAAGGTACATCGACATGGCAGGTGACTTAAGATACCTCGACATGACATATGACTTAAGGTACATCGACATGGCAAATGACTTAAGATACATCGACATGACCGGTGACTTATAGTACATTGACATGACCGGTGACTTAAAATACCTCGACAGGACGGATGACTTAAGGAACATCGACATGGCAGATGACTTAAGATACCTCGACATGACCGGTGACTTAAGGTACATCGACATGACAGATGACTTAAGGTACATCGACATGGCAGATGACTTAAGGTACATCAACATGGTACATGGACAGGGCGGATGACTTAAGGTACATCGACAGAACGGATGACTTAAGGTACATCGACATGGTCGATGACTTAAGGTACATCGACATGGCAGATGACTTAAGGTACATCGACATGACAGATGACTTAAGGTACATCGACATGACAGATGTCTTAAGGAACATCGACATGACAGATGACTTAAGGTACATCGACATGGCAGATGACTTAAGGAGGAACATCGACATGACAGATGACTTAAGGTACATCGACATGGCAGATGACTTAAGGAGGAACATCGACATGAGAGATGACTTAAGGTACATCGACATGGCAGATGACTTAAGGTACATCGACATGGCAGATGACTTAAGGTACATCGACATGGCAGATGACTTAAGGTACATCGATATGCTAGATGACTTAAGGTACATCGATATGCTAGATGACTTAAGGTACATCGACATGACAGATGACTTAAGGTACATCGACATGGCAGATGACTTAAGATACCTCGACATGACCGGTGACTTAAGGTACATCGACATGACAGATCACTTAAGGTACATCGAAAGGACAGTTGACTTAAGGTACAACGGCATGACCGGTGACTTAAGGTACATCGACATGACTGATGACTTAAAGTAAATCGACATGAAAGGTGACTTAAAGTACATCGACTTGACAAAAGACTGAATATACGTCGACATTACAGGGGACTTAAGGTACATCGACAGTACAGGGGACTTAAGGTACATCGACATAAATAATGAGTGAAGGTACACCAACATGGCAAATGACTTAAGGTACATTGACATGATAGATTACTTAAGATACAACGACATAGCAGATGGCATAATGTACAGCGACATGGCATATGACTTAAGGAACATTGACATGACAGATGACTAAAGATAGTAAGGCACATCGACATGAAAGGTGACTTAAGGTACACCCGACATTCTTTATTTCCGTAAGTGTAGGTACAAAACATACTAATAGCATGTGCTGGCAGATACACCGACATGAAAGATGTTTATATAGACACCTACATAATAGATGACTGTAGCCAAGTCAATGTGATAGGTGTCCTTAAATACACAGATAATATTGTTGTTAAAATTGTGTTTATGGGCGCTAGTATGATGATTTATTATTTTTTAATTCATCACTTATATTATATACAAATATTCCTTTTGTAAAATAAATTGAGAATAAACTTTATTTGACTGGTAAATAGTCTTGTTTGCACTATAGTTAATGTTGCAAGTCAACCGAATTATTTCTCATTCACGGTGACCGGTCTATTTTGAAATCTGTACCATTACACTAAACCCATACATACCAAATATTTAATACGTAATACGAGTGTATTAAATTCAACGCAATATACAATTCCTCGGCTATTAAGGTTGACCATCTTTATGCCGAGTCACAAAATCTACAATCTGTTTGAAGTAAATACACTGACTTCCTGTTCAAACTATGCACATAGTATTATATATACATTGTGTTTGATCTTCAACTGCAAACATAGAAATATCTTTGAAGTATATTATAAAAATAAGCATGAACAACTTGAAATGTGCATCCTTTCATTGGTAAATGTCACGATCCTTAAGACTAACCAATAACAATAATATAAGCAGTTTTGTGTTTGTGTTTCTATCGCAAATTATCGCTTTAAAGTTAATATACTTGATGTGCAACGAAATGCGTATCAGGCAAAATGTAAACATAGCTAAATATTTGGCCTTGTTTGAGATTTCTATCAAGGATGGCAAAGTTCAGCTAAACTAAACACTATAACATTATGTGACGTTTACATAGCTGTTCTTATATTGCTGTTATCGAACGTTTATTCGTATTTGCGAATGCAATTGTCAATATTAAAATGTATTAAATAGTTCAAAGCAAGATAGCACGTACTATAATGTATAATATGCACATGTCTATGCATCTGAAGAAAAACATGAGATAGAAGCAACCAGAACCAAACTGGTGAGAGGTTTTCAGTCTTACGAAGACTAACCAGTTAACATATAACCAGTTAACATTTTACTGACACCAGCAGTTACCAGGAAATAACTATGCTGAGCGTTAAGCAAAAAATCACGACATTTGGTTCTTCAAAAGTAACGTTAGGCTACTATAGATAGATAGAAACATTCTGATCAACTTGGCCATTATGCATTGCAATGCATAATTATATATCGGAGACAAGCGCCGAGCTTCACGATTGGCATCCCATACAGTCTGTCTGGCTTTAGCAATACGACAATACTGGATTAAATGAAAGCAATGTCTAGTATATCAAAACTGCTGACGCGAAAAAGTTGAAGTTAAGAAACCTTTATCATTGTAATTGAATTCCAGGACATAGTTGAATATACGCAGTAGCTGATATTGTCAACCGTCGTGTGTTATTGTAAATATTCACCGGTCTGAAGTTTTGTCTCAGATAAGGTCAATTACGTAAACATGTAAGGGGACCGTAATGAAGTCACATAGAAGGTAAGAAGTCAAGCATGTGAACTGGCAACGTAGAAATTCAGTAAACACTAAGCAATTAATGCAGCTTACATTCTCTAACAAACTTGTTACCATTGATATTTATTAGATTACAATTTGGACAACCAGGGTACAAGATAAATGGTAACTACAATAGTAGTTCATTATTCATCCTAGTTTGTGAGGTACCTTACGTGAAACTATCTCATTTATTCGGGGTACGGTATAATAATATGCGTAGTATCAAGCTTGTACGAAACAAAGTAGAGTAAATTAACAGTTTCTACAGGTTGGTGACTCCAAGAAGTCGGTGAACTGTAACATCTTATGAGCATTGGTGTGTGATACTGACGGCTAACTACTAAATACAACGTCATCAAGAAATGACGTCACAGTTGTGAAAGTTTACAAAACACGCTTTTAATCTATATAGATCTAGGCTTATATAGTATTCTACTTTTACTAAAGGTTACTTTTGATACTCATGATAAATATACTAAATTACAATATTTTTTGCTAAAAAATAAAGTAAGTTGAAAATAAACACCGCTACATCTACTATAAAATACGGTGGTGCTTTTATTGAGTTTTACTGGATAATCATTCGCTAGATGAAGTCACAAACATTCGATATTCTGCCTTAAAAAATAGTTTGCACTTACAGTAGGATTCGAAACCATACTGTGCAGCGTCATCGCCTAGCAATGGGGAGTACGGACATATTAGACCGCTCGGCTATCGCAACCACAACGAAAAGTTTACACAAGTCCGTTCATATGGAGTATGTTAACCTCTACAATATATGTTTCATACAGACACCGTACACCAGGATAAACAAGAATACATGACCATTATTTCGTCACGTTCACAATATAAAAATGTATATGTCACTTTTCACACGTTGGATAAAACCATCGATCATCCCTATAACAGCCTTGGATGTTTTTACAATGTACTTGTATCAGTTGAAAGGTCTACGATAGCCCATAATGTGTATAATTAGCTAATATCTTGGATGAAATCATATATGATAATTTAATATTTTTGAAATGTAAATTAGATAGGGTCATTATTCGTATGTGTTAGTAAAGTATTGAGTGTGAAAAAGCCATGATAAAGACATCATTCTACTCCCGAGTGGTCGAAATATCGCAACTCATAGATAACCAGACACTTCACCATCTTCGTGACCCTTTCGCATTTTTCTGGTGTTTGAATGATCAATTTTCTTCAGTACATGTTTTTGCCACCAGTCATATATTAGTTATGCTCATTAGTACTGGAGGAAATAAAAGATAATGATGACCCTAGCCATATATTCTAATTAGATAATGACACTTTGTTATAACATGTACAAAGTCTGGTGACTATAGACTAACAATGTTGCGATGTTCACGCCTTCCATGGCGCCGACATGCCAACGTGATATTGGAAAGAATATAAGGTGCGTAATTACGTCAATATTGATTAGTTTTGTCTATAAATATGTGACAAAGTTATAGTTATGTGATACCAAAGTGTACGTCCCTGGTGGAAATTGAGGAAAATCTTAATTAAACGACGTTTTTATCAAGTTCGTTTCGGTCATATATTTTGTGTCAATGTGACCTCATTAGTTTTCCTGGAATTAATCATAAAACATACATGGATACCTACTTAATTGACGCAAAAGTACATGTAGAGTACATGGTCGTTACCATGACAACGTCACCGGAAGTACGTAACATGTCCAATCAGAAAATCTAACCCGTATCCTCCCTGTGAGTGTCTAGTGTTCTACCTGCCGTGGTAGCCGAGATGATACCAAGAGGAGTAGACGGCCGATTTACGGATAAACAGTCTACAAACGGGGGGGGGGGGGCATGTTCGTATCGCACATTGACATTTGACCACTAAATCTACCTCCTTACCGAAACGTTACTTAAAATACGCTGCGAGGACATTCTTGCGCTAGAACTGTCGCAAGCATTAATTACCACTGTAACACAAAACGAGTACATGCAACATAATTATATATAAATTGTGTCTTTAGGAATATGTCACACGACAACAACAACAACAACAACTTAATGATCACGTGATATGTGCTATTTACCATTAACTACTGCATACATGTATTTTGTTAATAAAACTAACATACAATCTGAATGTGAGATTTATATTTTGATTTATTTGGGTTAGTAGCGATTGTGAGTATCTAACTTAATTCATACTATCTGTCTATCTAATCGTAATGTACATAAATACAGTGAAATGAGTGATATCGCTATCTGAGTAGCCTATGTCGTATTTAAAAAACACACGAATATTTAAAGTGTTATCAGATATATCAATGATAATTATTGATTAAGTGGTTTCATACACTGTATCTATGGTACTTGTAATGCTACGAGTGCATGTCTCGATGGTCCAACCAGTTGATACGGTGAAAGCGTTCATTCATGGAAAATTATGATCATGTCCGAAAAAGTCTGGGTTTTATAGGCTACTTGCAGTCCGTAAATGTCCGGGTATTTATAGGCTACTTATCGGTTGTTATGACAACGAGTATTTAGATCTACAAGAATGGAAACTTGTTGGGTGACAATTCATTCATGAAAAAATTGTCCTTGAAAACGAAAATAGACATTTTGAGACAACGGAATGTTGAATATATTTAATACTGACTCTAATGTTCTCCGATGATCATGACATATTATAATTCATGCAATAAATATGCATATTGTATGACGTGCCAGTGAAATAATTATAATAAAAGAATATAAGTGTTTAACATGCTGTGGCCTGCAGATGGTACAGAGAAAACATTTATGAAATTGCTGATATATCATTGCTATACGCCATCTGGCAGATGCGGACTTACTCAGAGAACATACTCACGAATAGTTCTATTTAAGTATTTCCTCAACCAAATACTATACGCCCTACACCTTCATTATATTCACTATATTTACACTATTCAAGTGTTTTCATAATAATTATTGCGCTAGGGTGTTAGGCGAAAAAAATAGGGAAAAGTCGTGCAATCTGGTTCATGGGTGTTTTTTTTAGAACTAAAAATCGACAGTTTTATGATCATAAGTAATGAAATAAACCCTTTACACGGCAGATTTTTCTCCAAAATATGATTCGATTTCTGAAGATTTCAGGTACAGTACAGGGGGAACATCTGGGGCTGTTTAGTTCAAGAACCCTCTTATGAATATGCATTTTAGTATACAGCAAACTTAGTTTATTCAAGTTTTGGTCAGAGTCACACACTCGCGTATAAGTAGCGACGCACCTGTACGCTTTTCATCACTAGCAAAAGTCGTTCTTTGATTTCAAATATGTGGTAGGCAATATTCATTTAATTAGAATCAGATTGTGATTAAAGCTGATTCATGGAATAGTTACAGCTCAACAACACTGCATAATGAATACTCATTTAATGTTTATATTTACTGTATATTCATTAATGTTATTTACATACAAGTACATCAAGTTTAATGGTAACATTCGTGAATACTTCAATTTAGTTTAGAGAATACATGAATTATAAATCAATTCCGCGATAATTTAAGATTGAATTACAAGTATATATACAGCAAAAACAAAACAGAAGACAAAATGCATGTAATTAGTTAGGATTACTCAGATAATAAACAAGTCTATAATGCACAACGCTTGTTAAAAATGAGTTACATGTTTTTGTATTTGGATAACACCCATTAAAATGGACTGTTAAAAAACATTGAGTGAAACTTCCGGCCCACTCAATTTACATACATTAATATTCAGCTCATGCGTTTCTGATCAATAGATACACTATGTTTTGTCTCTTTCCTTTATGTGATGATTTAAGCGAAAGCCAACAATCGTCCTTACTTTTTGTAGATTTAAATCTGCATTTACAACACTTAATACAATGGTGAACAGTGTCTTCTATCCACGCATACCCTCGTATCTTATACTAATCGATTCATACGCAAACAGACATAGAGATGCATCTATACATACTCGGACATCTTGGAATAACTAAACGAGGATGTTCAGAATTAACTGGGCTTTCACTTTCGATGGTGTCCAGAATTAAGTAGACTTTCACATTCGAAGGGTGCCCTGAATTAAGTGAACTTTCACTTACGAGAAGGTCCAGAATTAAGTGGAATTTTACGAGGGGTGTCCAGAATTAAGTGGACGTTCATATTCGAGGGGTGTGCAGAATTAAGTGGACTTTCACATACGAGGGGTGTCCAGAATTAACTGGACTTTCACATACGAGGGGTGTCTAGAATTAACTGGACTTTCACATTCGAGGGGTGTGCAGAATTAAGTGGACTTTCACAAACGAGGGGTGTCCAGAATTAACTGGACTTTCACATTCGAGGGGTGCGCAGAATTAACTAGACTTTCACATACGAGGGGTGTCTAGAATTAACTTGACTTTCACATACGAGTGTATCCAGCATTAAGTGGTATTTCGGTCCAATAAAAATTGTTTGACTTAAAAATTACAAAATTGTGTACTCAGTAGCATAGATATTTGCTATACTAGTTCTAACTTTGATATAGATAAAATGATTAATTACTCAAATACAGTATCTGTATGTATGAAGGTACGGTAGCCACAAGCGGACCAGCTATCACAAATATGTATGTAGCCTACCGCTGCATACAACGCCTCGAAACGCAACCAATTTTCGAAGCGTCAACGTAAAATTAACTATTAAACTACTCGCTGTCATTAAATTGGATCATCACAAACCGCTATCACATCACATCTCATTACTATCGTATAGTACTGTATGGGTTGTTGATAAATAAATTACATCATATACATGTACATATTACATAAAAGTTGTCAAAAAATGACCATACATGTATCTATACCTTTTTATACCATCATAAGATACCGTCTCTAGTTATTTATATATACTTGATAATTTGAATAAAGATTATGACGTTTCATTAAAAAAATCCGAAGTCAAGTATTTTCATGGAAGCCACAAACTCATTGATAAAGCATCCGTCAAAAATATAATTGTAGGTCTTTTAATACTAATCTGAGTAGCAACTCGAAGATAACAATGATAGCTATTATACATGATGATAATAAAATGATGTACATATATGTCAAAAATAAAATAAAAATATGACCACCTACCAATTCTCTCATATTAGCAGCATTATAGACGGACCGACGTACGTTGTTATGTAAAGACAATATTTCTTTAGTTTCTTCTGTGCTAAATCGAATCACATTATGTTGTGTCCATGCCGACGAAATAAGACAAAACAGGAATAAAACATAAATCCAGTGGTGAATTCGGTAATCCATAGTTCGTCTGATTTAAATAATAATAAAATTTCAAACGAAAATAGTTCGAAATATTTTGCACCGAATTGTCAATGTTTTATTTTTTTCTGAAATAATACTATTTCCTAACACTAGTTGTGTTAATTAAGAAATAAACATCGTTCTGATGTTTTTCTTAGTAACTTTTTTCTCAGGTTCTGACTTAGTAAACCATTTGCATATTCTATAGTTAATCACCACATTTAAGTTTTATATACGGAGCGTACGGCTCAGGGAACGGTATTTATACTAAACCTAAATAGTCCGCTTTTGGTCGTGTGTCGTTTTGTATCGTAGCCAGACGAGATATACAAGCGATAGTAGGTATATAACTATGAAACAGTTTAATTTAGCCCAGTGGAGTATGCATTTCTTCTTGTCAAATAAAATTACGTTCAATTGGTTTAACTTTTAATATCAAGACCATGTTATGTTATTACATGCATCATTTGTATTTGTGCTTCGTAGACTATACTATAGCATCGCACATAACGGTTATAATTTGCATGTTTCCACCCAAATACCTTTATATATTTTTTATTTACATATTCAAGTTACGCAAAGTTAACAATTAAATTTATGACCATCAGTAGACAGCGTCAAACAAGTAACTCACGTACATCTGTCAGTTTGTAGAATTCTAAAATTCGTTGTCCCTAAATATATCATTACGGATTTTTGAAAATATGACGTTTAAATGACATAATATACGACAAATATCGCAAACTTAAGTAATGTTTGCTTCAGAGTAGTAATTGTTATATCTCAGTCCGCCACGTATGTTTGATTTAGGTGGTTTCTCAAGTTAATTATATACTAAATTCTAAAAGAAACGAACAGGTTTTCATTTTTGTTGTTTTTCAGCAAAATATGGCAGCATGAATTGCAAAGTTTCATAGTATATATCATTTTAAAAGACTGTGCGTCTTTGATCGTTGCTTTTGTCTGTCAGTATATGAAGAAAATGAAAGTTAAGTACAAATTACTCGCTCCAGTTGGTACCGCACTCAATAGAGAACAAACATAGTCTAACATTATCTCACCTTCTTTAAAATTAAATCAACTGATAAAAAAATCTAAACTTTAATGTATTCAATTTTCATTGACTTGAATTCTTTAGACAAATCGTCAATGAATACAGCTTTATTCAGCTTCTGTTGTAAATGGTATAGGTATATTACATGAAGGTACTACTATTGGACTGAGAACCTGTCATACTAGTAGTTAGTTACGATTTAAAGAGTAGGGGTCGGTATCTTTTCATGTTAAAAATTGTTATTTAATTGTTTATACAATAATTACTATTACAATGTTCATAATTTACCCGTTTGACAAAAATTCAGAAGAACCTTTTGCTAAAATGCGTAAATATCTAATTACGCATGTATTTTTAAAGAAAACACATAGTCGTTAATACTGATTACAATTAATGCAAAACGTCATTATTGCACCTATCCTAAAATGAAAGTATGCATTGAAACATTCATATTTGAATATCCGAGCATATTTGACAACTGGGTTTTCCGCATTTATGAACTAGTATGAACTAGTATTGAATATACCATTAATTAACAAATTTTAGCAAATATCGTTGTATCCTCTTTAATGTTGTATAATGGTTATTTATTATTTGTTTACTCAGTTAGTTACAACGAAAATAATAAATATACTAAAGCTCATATTTCAGCAAACCAATAACTAAAGTGTTTGTTTTTGTAACAATTATTGCTAAAACATTAATAAACGCGCAACAACAAAAATCATATTACATATGAACGTATTTATCTCGCATATTGAAATCCTACGACGCTGCTTGGAAGATCATAAACGGTAGTCAAATTGATATCGTTGTTTCATTATTTTATACAGCGTGTTATTTAACAACACTTGTCTGACAGTAATACCGTACCATCGGATACATACTAACAATGAGATTTTAATATGTAGGTTGGTAAGCTGATGTGACAACGATACTTAATGAACCGTAATTAAACATACATCTATATGAACTGAATACTTAATGCCTTTTTGCTCACCAGGATACCACAACACCTTAATACTAGATCTATGTATTTCCTCAGTTTTGGTACTGTAAAAATCAAACATTATGCAGTAATTATTTAAATTGTGCATATGCAGCACTTACGTAATTTTTGCTGTAGCACCTGCATATAATATAAACGGACTTGTCTTAAACAGTAAGTAAGTCATATATCAAATATGTCTGCTGAAATCAGGGGATTGGTACATAGTGACACACTTCTAAATATAGTGTTTCTGATTGGTCGATAGTGACACACCTGTAAATATAGTGTTTAATGATTGGTACATAGTGACACACCTCTAAATATAGCGTTTACTGATTGGTCGATAGTGAAACAACTCGAATTGATATATCAAATAGGACTGCTTGTAGCAGGTGGATGTTCCGTAAAGGTATTTTATTTATTTGATAAAAAGTATATTTTTTATAATTCCTTTTTTATTATTTAGTTACATTGTCTTCTGTAGATACTAGCTTAACGGAGGTGTTCATTAACACAAGTTTCAATGTACACATGTTTCCATATTAATGTTAAAGCAATCTAAAAAATGCGATATAACAGTATCCCCGTCACGAAGGATGAAATCACTGTCGGCTATAAACAAAAGCCTCACTCTAACTAATAATCTCCTTGAATATGTAATAAGTTACACACAGTAACGTATATAACAACATTACCAAGTCGGGAGGTTGCAGTAACGTATATAACAACATTACCAAGTCGGGAGGTTTCAGTAACGTATATAACACCATTACCAAGTAGGGATGTTTCAGTAACGTATATAACACCATTACCAAGTTGGGAGGTTGCAGTAACGTATATAACACAATTACCAAGTCGGGAGGTTGCCGGAACTTAAATAACACCATTACCAAGTCGGGAGGTTGTAGTAACGTATATAACACCATTACCAAGTTGGGAGGTTGTAGTAACGTATATAACACCATTACCAAGTTGGGGGGTTGCAGTAACGTATATAACACAATTACCAAGTCGGGAGGTTGCCGGAACTTAAATAACACCATTACCAAGTCGGGAGGTTGCAGTAACGTATATAACACCATTACCAAGTCAGGAGGTTGCAGTAACGTATATAACACCATTACCAAGTCGGGAGGTTGCAGTAACGTATATGACACCATTACCAAGTCGGGAGGTTGCAGTAACGTATATTTCACCATAATCAAGTCGGGAGGTTGCCAGAAACGTATATAACACCATTACCAAGTTGGGAGGTTACAGTAAAATATATAACACCATTACCAAGTCGGGAGGTTGCAGTAACGTATATAACACCATTACGAAGTCGGGAGTTTGCAGTAACGTATATAACACCATTACCAAGTCGGGAGGTTGCAGTAACGTATATAACACCATTACCAAGTCGGGAGGTTACAGTAACGTATATAACACCATTACCAAGTTGGGAGGTTACAATAACCTCTATAACACCATTACCAAGTTGGGAGGTTGCCTTAACCTCTATAACACCATTACCAAGCTGGGAGGTTGCGAAACTAGCCGTGTACGAGTTCGTGAATACTTCTTTCAAAGCATTTCGTTTTCAAGGTGAATGTTTCACAAGTAAAGGGCGTGCGGCAGATGAATAAAATTTGTTTATAAATCACTCAGGTATGCGTATGTAAGGGAAACTCAATAATTTATTACCCGTGGACTCAATAAGCATGTTCGACTGGGAAA
This sequence comes from Spisula solida, assembly GCA_947247005.1. Lineage (NCBI taxonomy): Eukaryota > Metazoa > Mollusca > Bivalvia > Venerida > Mactridae > Spisula > Spisula solida. The sequence continues at coordinate 47,147,914 of OX365944.1, read as the reverse complement.
CGTTGGCGATTCATTCAATTAGGTACTCTTGCTTCCCCTAGCTAAAATAAAACCAATCAAATTTAAAGTTATGGATTAAGTTGTTTTCCATTTCTCCGTGAACTGATTGCATTGTTTTCTATGTTAAGAAATATGCTGAATGGTCTATTTAAAATAAGTACCTGTTCGTGTAGCGCCACCTATATAATATAGTATAACACGTACAGGTACTAATATAACATCTTCACGAATTCGCCAATGGTCTGCTGTAAATGGTCTCAATGTTTGAATCACAACAGGGGGTCTGCTTTGTTACTATTGATGTAGAATGTTTGAAAATGGTTAGGCCAAAATAATTTATGGAGTGTTTCCACGTTGCCGATTAGGTAGGATTAACCGGTATTCTAACCAACAAGCAGTTTCAGCCATATACACATTGAGGAAATCATGTTGTGCACGAATTATCGATGAAATACAGCTACGACTGACAACTGCAAATAAGCCGGTCGGTGAAGAACGTACTAAGTCTTTTTGTAATATCCAATGCGGAATATTGGCTATATTAGAATCGAATTAATAAACATGTACCTGTGTTTTATCTAAAATCAAGCTTATTCAGGTGCGCATCCAAACTAGTGACTGTGCTTTATTCTACGATAAAACACATGTACACTTTCATTATTTCTTAGGTAGAGTTACTGTTGTAATACTGGTCTGGCCGAGGAAAACTATTTGACTTGTATACTCCTGGGTACTGTTTTATCAAAGTACTTACGGAAAACGTAAACTTACGATCAAATTTAAATCCTTTAACATTTGTTTGCAACTATAGATTGTGTTTAATAGAGCTTCAATACTAATAATGATTCAGTTAATGATCTCCTACAAACCTTATCCGTCTACAATTTGCAGTTGTTAAAGAAATATAAAGAACTTAATTTTGAGCGTAACTTTAAGATTTTTGTAAGTTTTTTGATAAAACCGTAACCAGCTTCGTAACCTCCCTGATGTCCGGTTGACACGCATACGTAGAAGTGGTTAGAAAACGCTTCATTAATATATGTCAAGGTTTAAAACTGTATTTATAATGTGTGTATATATAATTAATACCACTAATTGAACTCTATTCGTGTGCATTAGTTAAAGTGTGTATGAAAGATTTTTGTGAATGTGTCCGTAATTATCATTGATAAATGAATGCTTCAAATGACAAATGTGCCATGGACTTTATGTATTCTATTTGAATAGAAGGACGTGAACTCTGAATGAGAGATATGGCCTTTGTCGGTCAGTTTGGTAAATATGTATTCACACGTATATGTTGATTCCATGCACCCAACCTTCTAATAAGGTTGTTGGCCAAATCTCTTTGGCCTAAATTTTTGGCTATAGAATTAGATCATCAAGGTAACAAGGTTGAAAACTACCGAGAAAGAAAACTTTTGTCGCATACTCGTCGTCGATGATAATCAATGTAAATAAAACTACTTCATGAAAACATATTACAATCAAGCATGACACTATACTTTGCATGGAATTTAAATATTTTGAATTAAAATGTCACACGTAATTTTGACAGGCACTTGATAGTTGTTATGCTTGTAATTAATGGATAGTGTAAGTGTACTTTAACAGAAGGAATTAGTTAACAGATCGTCAAAATATGGTATAAACGATGCAGAGATATACGATAGCAAACATTGTCACCGACTTACCTGCATGCATGCCTTGTGTATCCACATGCCGTTTTGATATATTGTAATAAACCAAATAGAAAATTTCACCTGTTTCTCCTAAACCAAACAGGTTATTTCTGGAACCTGGTTCGTATAAATAATTAATATCAAAAATCGGCAAATGACAATCTATGGCAAACAATATTCGGCAAATATTTCACCTTATGCCTATGTCCCACTGAGCATTTTTGCCTCGGCGATGTACTCCCATTGAAATTAATCAACTGTCAGGACATCGGGAATATGTTCCTCGTGGTCTAGGGGAAGTCATGGGGCAGTTTGTGATATAGGTAGGAATTGTGTTGAATCGGGGAATGTGGAAGAAATTGGGAGAACATCGCCGATGTGGACTTCCTCAGTGGAACATAGGCTTAAACTACATTTGCCACCAACTTTCTGCAAATGACACATCTTTGCTACAAATGCCATACAATAATTGGCAAATCACATATCTTTGCTACCCATTTCATATAATTATCGTGAACTATTGCTATCTATGTCATGCAACGATCGTAAAATGACGAACCTTTGCTATCTACAGCATTTATGTAGTCCGACAGGTTGGTACATAAGTTTAGCAGAATTGTAGGTTTGATGACAAAAGCAGGAAACTTTGCATGACGGTAGTTGAATGTATTTGTCAATGTTAAATATGGACCCACTTTCACAAATCAACCATTTATTGCACAATCATAATTCATACTTTTGATACACTAGCTGCATCATGTCTGGGCGGTGTTCTATAAAACTTGGCAATGTTGAGGAAACACCCGACAGTCAAGTAGAAAAACTGGTTGTATGGTTATAAAGTGTTTTTTCATGCTTATCTGTACTTGAATATGAAACTTGAGTAACTCATATGAAGCGTAGCAGTTTATCTTAACTTTACCAGGAACTATTACTCTGCTTTCTTTAAGACTATCCATGCAATATAAAAGTTTCAGTCAATGATGAGATGTTAACTGTTTGAAACATTTAAAGTTTGAGCACGTAGTTGAGTGGAACATGAAAAATGCTTTATAATCCTGAGACTTGAAGTTGTTTTAATTGGTACGTTTTGCTCGTAATAATTAAATTAATGTACAATATAGAGCAAATTCGCCGGGACTGTGAAATTTGCTCGAATTAGGCCGGTTGTTCGAATAATCGCTGTTCGTTTTACCGAGGTTTTACTATACATTAATACACGTACACCTGTATTAAATAGCTAATTACACTAAGCAACCACATTTGATGTATTCATCGTCTGACTGCTTAAGGCAAGTTCGTTTAGTTAACTTATGTTATTTGCCGATTTTGCTAATAAAACTTGAAAACTTGAAACTTGTTAATTATGAAGCATATTTTTACAACTTTTAAAATGCTATGATAGTTTTTCTAAATCCAGAAGATCGTAGACCTATGAGGACAACATATTTACGTAATTTTTACTTATGTTAAATATATACTTTGTCCATTTGAATGTTTTTTGTTTAAACGTATTACATGTATATGCCTTTTGGTGATCACATTGGCTAATACAGTTTTATTTTCACTCGTCGGAAGTTGGAACTACTTTTGAATCGCCCATGCTTGTGCAGGAACGAAACATATTTTTGGAGCTTAATTTGTTGACTTGCAGAAACAACTGTAACAGTATATTTCATAAATGCTTAGTATGTATCTTATTTAGTTGTTTTGTCATTTTTGAGCGCACAAACAAATATGACCAATTTGCTGTTTGCGGGGCGTAAAAGTACCAGCCAATTTGTCAGGTGTGTTTTGTTGCTGTCATAATGAACAACTTGGTTTCCTCTATACGTATATGGATTAAGCCGCAGACCATGTTAGAATTTGCTATAATGTGCATTAGAGAGATATTCTCAGCTGCAATTTCATCGCAGTGGTTCTTATTATGGGTGCTTTAGTCAATGTGACTACAAAAAGGATTAAAATTGTTTTAAAGTGTTCGGCTTGACATTGTATACCTTTAATCTATCTCCCTCTCACCACGAGCGTATGAGACAATACAGATTGGTGTTATCATTCAAATATAACAGTCATCTAGACAGTTTAATGCATTTTGTTATAGTAATTTGTATAGCAAATGTGATATAATAAAATGATACTAACATCTGTTTTTTATGAAATGTTATAACACTTGACTTGTTAATTAACTACTACAGTAAATATTATCATGTCTACAAATCACTCACGACATTTTACTACATTTGTATATAATGTATGTTTGTGTACTTAAGCTCCCGCTGTTACATGTCGATGCGTTTCGTCTCTAATGGTTTCAATTACGAAAACACTGTTGGAATTAATTGCATTGCCAAATTATATAAAACTTTATGGATCAAAACGTGTATATGTTTAGGAGATGGGTATTTATTTGTAAAAAAGAAACGGGTATTCAGTTCCATTATTGGCACTGCGAACGTCTAAAATTAATTTTCAATTTTCACCTGCTTGCGGAACACTTGAGGAAATTTATGAGCGATGTTAATTATGAAGATGTATGTTGTTCAACACTTCCCTATATATTGTTGCAATGTTTGCATAGGTTATTTGGACATTGGTGACTGACACAAGTAACCAAAAGTCTTCCCGGTGCGTGGTTTATGAAAAGCGTCAAAATGCGTCATAACTTGACAATAAACCAAAGGTACCATGTTTAAATATATGATTTAAAACGTTTGTATTGATAGTATTCACTTCATTGCGTATATCAAGTTGGCTTGCAACATCACATGGAGTAAAGGGTTAATGATGATATGCGGGACCACCACAACAGCTAATTGTACCTACGTGAATGGTGAGGTTTACGAGAATTTTACATTGCCAAATATTTAATTTATAGCCGGAATTTTTAATGAAGTTTGAAGTTCAGGCATAAAATGACTCATTTTATTTGGCGGTGAATCAACCTGTTTCCTTTTTATATGCGGACAGACGATGACATACATTGTAAAATTTGGTTGTACAATTTAGTGTAGATTGGTCATCAGAACTTGCAAGATGCAATATAATTCTAACCACCATAACCAACAAATAATGTGTTCTTGCAGCCAATAATTACCCCTCACAAATCATTGGTACCAGACCATGGATACGCGTGGTTGTGTCAGACCATGGATACGCGTGGTTGTGTCAGACCATGGATACGCGTGGTTGTGTCAGACCATGGATACGCGTGGTTGTGTCAGACCATGGATACGCGTGGTTGTGTCAGACCATGGATACGCGTGGTTGTGTCAGACCATGGATACGCGTGGTTGTGTCAGACCATGGATACGCGTGGTTGTGTCAGACCATGGATACGCGTGGTTGTGTCAGACCATGGATACGCGTGGTTGTGTCAGACCATGGATACGCGTGGTTGTGTCAGACCATGGATACGCGTGGTTGTGTCAGACCATGGATACGCGTGGTTGTGCCAGACCATGGATACGCGTGGTTGTGTCAGACCATGGATACGCGTGGTTGTGTCAGACCATGGATACGCGTGGTTGTGTCAGACCATGGATACGCGTGGTTGTGTCAGACCATGGATACGCGTGGTTGTGCCAGACCATGGATACGCGTGGTTGTGCCAGACCATGGATACGCGTGGTTGTGCCAGACCATGGATAGGTGTGGTTGAAACCTGTCCATCCCGGGGAATGAAAATGGACAAATACGTGTACATATTATCCCAACGACTGTTATGTCTTGAACACTGATATTGTTAGCGGATATAAAAACGTGACATTTGGGTATGTTGGTATATTTTAGGAAAACAAATTTCCATATAAAATATATTTATTTACTCGTAAAGGCTAATTCAATGTCGTCAGTTTGATACAAAACTTAATAAAATCCAAAGAGTATTAATTAAATTATAGCACGAATAAGACATTGGTCCAGAAAACAAAAGTAACATGTTTATCGGCGCATTGGATTTATCGTTGAGGATGACCAGTCTGTATAACGTATTGAGTGTTTACGCAAGGCTAGTCTTACTTTGCATACAAATTCTTAATTAAATCAAATATAATAAATGAAATATCCAACTTTTCTTTAAAATGTGTCTTTATGACACGGACACATTGTTGCAGGAAGCATACACCGTTGTCTCATATATCCTGCATTATGTTTTCATGGTCAAGGATAGGTCACCCTGTAAGAAAATTTGGTCAGAATGCGACTTTTGTTTTCTGGATCGACGTACTGATAGTACTATATATTTGTTAATACTCATCTCATTTTTATCATCTTAGTAAAAAAAATGACGCCAATACATTTACCTTTAATCTGCACTATTCCAATACCGGCATAAACTTGAATTGTCTGCTATAGAAAAAGATAATATTAAGCCAGACAGGGAAGGCAGCACTCAGCTTAACAGAAAACATATAAGCGGCACAGACAATGTCCAACGTAAAAACATAGCAACTACAAAAACACGGCATCCCGTCTCGAAAGTCGGCCGCCTCAGTCAGTCAAACTAAAACGGAACGAGAGCCAGGTGACGAGAAAATAACAACCTGACATTACACACCACAAGGACAATCTACAACATATATATAGTGTACAAGCAATTTTGAAAGATACGAAGCAGCCTTGTGCTGGACTACGAAATTGCAGAATGGCACATACAAAATAAACAAAGTTAACAAAAAGGCAGAATGGCGAAATATTTTTGTATTTTTACTATAAAGTGGACAATACATACATAGAGGAAGGTTGACTAAAGGGCTTCCGCCTTGGTACGGACAGCGACAAATGTCACTGGGGGCTTGTTAATAAATTTTGAGGTGGTCTTATTAGCAAGATTTTATAGAATACAAAATGTCCATCTTTTTATTGACTTTTATGGTAACGTTCCTCTAATTTGATACTAGTACTTCGGTATTTTTCTTTGCTACATACGGTATTTAAGCTTTGGTATATGTTGATCTTAAAATGTGGTGAAGATGCAATTTTATTGTATTTATAGCATTTTATGACAACATAAATCAATTTATATAAATTTGATATATGAAATCGTCTGCAATAATAAAATTATAGAAAGTGTCAAACTTTTCAGACCATAAAGGATAATGTACTTCGTACGCTGGTTTAATGTTATCTAAACGCTTGGTGTGTCATTAGATTTTGAAATACGATCTTTCATCGTGTGGGAAACGGGGATTTTAAATCATTTATGAAATTGGAATTGCATTAGCTTTCCAAATTATACAACCAGCAAATTAAATAATAAACTTTAATTTTACTGCATTATTATAGAAAAATGCCCAATATCACAGCAATAACATGATATTTTTATGTATTTATTTTATATAAATGTATTCTTATTGACTATAAAAACAGTTAATTATTTTCTTATATCATGCGTATTATGTGTTGGGCAATTTCCCTCTTTTATATCATTGTGTTTTACTTGCGCAGACGTGATTTAATGAAGTTTTGTGACACTTTGAAGCTCCCCCTGATTAATTTGGTTACGTCTGCTAACTGTTTTAAATCTGTCTGTTTTGCATTATTTTAAGAAAATTTATCGAGTACGCCTTATCGAGGAATGCGAAATGTCGTATGGCATGACCTACGGCCGTATGACTAAAAGTTTAAGTCCAGTAAACATTTTTGACATTGAAAAAGACACTGGATTTTTAAAACTTCTTTGGCAACCCTTTAAAAGTTAAACAAATTAATCTTAATTTGTTCTAGTTCGTTTCGTTTTACAATTCACATTAACTATGAATATACTTATACACCATGTTTGAAATAAGACTAGACGACTTGTCTCCCTTTTCGATCCAAATATAGAATAGAAAACAGTTTTAATAAAAAATACATATTAGTGAAGGATGTACGGCGAAAGTTGTTGGGTCCGAGACAACAAGCTATTTTTAGATTGTTCTGTTGCTTGTTGGTGGATGCTATACCTGCTTGTTGGTGCGATTAAACAAAAGAAGAAACACTTGATAAACGGATGGACGGACTGACTGACAGACCAAGCGGCAACTACTTGTGTATATGATTATAAATAATACTCCAAGGAATACTTGTAAATTTCTTTGAGAGTCTGTAGACATGCCATTTGGCACGGTTAGTAGAACGTTAGACTAATCCCCGGCAGATCAGGTTCGATTCTGCTGTGACATTGGTCAAGGTCGTCCCTCCTCATGACGCGCGGCTGTCAGGACATATGTATGTAACAATGTGTGTATGTGACGTAATTAATTTTGATATTACATATTACTTGTAAACATTCCACAACAAACGGTTTTATTAGTAGTATATACTGTAGCGCACAGACAATCCAAAGCCACACAAAACCGGCAACAGCGCCTAGCTAATCACACAAGAGTAAAACATAGAACGAACCATCCATATCCCCACAAAAAGATATGTCAAGCAAGCCGAAATGAATGACTGTAAATTTCGTGCATATTTAACAGTAAAGGAAGGTCGCACAAAAAAACTATTGTCGTCCCGGTAAGAACGTCGATAATTGCTTTTGAAAGGGGAAGGCTCTCGTCGATATTTCATCTGGATTTATCAATTATTAAGAAAGTTATAAGCAAAACAAAATGGTTACATGAATCCAGGCTGTTTGATGACAAAATTGGCTCCGAACATTTGTATCTGTTCACGTGGGTTCCCCACAGTGCACTTACCAATTATGAAAGTTATAATCAGCAGTTAAATTATGCTAATTAAATAGACGGTCAAAGATCATGGTGTATCGCCCGAATGATTGTAGTTTATTTATGCAGAAGAGGCGACGGGGCATAGGATAGAACTTGAGTAGCTATTGTACACTTGTGCACACTAAATTATAACACCTACTGTAGGCTTACCTAGTGCAGTGGACAATATTCATTGAACCGTGAGATTTAAATATTGAATTACAAAATGTACGTTGTGCGTTGACTAACAATCAAATACGCTCAAGTTCGGTCAAAAATTGACAAACGAAAAAAAAATTAGTAATTGAAAACTGCACAGTTACAATATAAGTTCCTCCAAGTGTATATGATATTTTAATTGCAGAGTTTTATATTTCAAACAATGTCAAATTCTGAAACGGACCCAGCTATGGACCAGAAAAGGTAAGGCATGTTTTGCACGAATCAGAGCATTTTTACGCGCTACTGATTAATTATGTTGATTTTATTAAAACTAGTTTTGTTTTGTTTTAAATCCCACTGGTGAACAGTTTTGCAGACATATTAGTACTGTTTTATCAAAGCATTTACGCTAGCTCAAATCTAAGTTTTCCGTAAATATTGCGCGCGTCCATAATATTTGCGCATGTTATGTTGTAAGTTTTGGATGGTTTTCAAAACTTTAATGGATATAAGGTAAGCCGGCCATTTTAATAAATATGGCAGCATACCCGAGACAATCTTTTTTCCACTTTGTGTCATTACTTTCACTACTGATATTATCATTTCAAATAACACTCTCTCCACCAATGTACATATATTAACAACACAAAACAAGAAACATAAATTATAACGTGTACCAATGCTTAAACGTTTACATGTTTCATTAATTAATTTATTTATTTATTTATTCATTCATTCATTCATTCATTCATTCATTCATTCATTCATTCATTCATTCATTCATTCATTCATTCATTCATTCATTCATTCATTCATTCATTCATTCATTCATTCATTCATTCATTCATTCATTCATTCATTCATTCATTCATTCATTCATTCATTCATTCATTCATTCATTCATTCATTCATTCATTCATTCATTCATTCATTCATTCATTCATTCATTCATTCATTCATTCATTCATTCATTCATTCATTCATTCATTTATTTATTCATTCATTCATTCATTCACAGTTTAAGCAATTGTGGATAATAGACAGACAAATATATTATATTGAAATTATTATCTAACATTACACTTTTCAAGCAGATAATACTACAATATATTTCTCCTTAAAAACATGTAGTTTTGTGGTATTTCGAACATCATAAGGTAAACTCAAAAACTTCTTGGCGTCTTTATTGATCATTATTTAAATTGGAATGAACAAATTAAATAAGTTTGCAATAAATTGAAATAAAAAATTACGCTGCTCAAACGAATGGACAACTAAACCTAACTAAAGACATGAAACAACTTTATTTTAATTCCTACATATTATCAACTATGGATTACTGCTGCGTTATCTGGAGCACATGATTTTTATTGTAGTAAAACAAATATCTCCAAGATAAAAATTCTACAAAAGCGCTGTGCAAAAAAATACTTAGAAAACCTAATTGCACCCCTTCCATTGAACTATTTCAAGAATTAGAATGGTTACCGTTTGGAAACAGATGTAAATATCTTACTGCAATCAGTAACTACTGCAATCATCATATACAAATGCTTACATGGTCTCACTTCTTCATACGTATAAAATATCTTACATTTTGCTAACAACACTTCATACACATTGAGATCCACCACTCATAGAGATATAACACATGCGAAGATACACACTAATTATGGTCAAAAAACCTTTCCCTGTATATCATTGTTCTGTGTTACAAAGGAAAAATGGCAGTGCGCGCCAAAATCAAAACGTCACTCAAAGAGGAAAAGAAAGAACACCGGGAGTATAGATAGTGATACGTTTAGTGATCTGGATACTGATGATAAACTTATGTGCTTATTTGGAATACTCGGTAGAATGGAATCATCACAGTCGGAATATATTGATGACATTACACAGGTAAAACTTGAATTGAATGAAGTGAAAACGAAAGTAACACACCTTGAAAACAATGATTTATACCATGAAAAAATGATTACTAAACTGGCGTATCACTCAATCGACACAGAGGCTAGAAGTAGACGTAATAACATTATATTTTACGGTATTGCGGAAAATGCCGAATTCAAATTGTACGATGGTAATTGCAATGCATTGATCTTCAACTTTATGGAAAATGAAATGTGTATTAATACAAATGGAATGTGTATTGATCGAGCTCATCGCCTAGGTCGGTTGCGTCCAGAAGACAACAAACACAGGAGACGGCCAATTATAGTCCGTTTCAGGGATTACTGTGACACCGAAACTGTGTTAAATCAACAACGCACCTTGAAAAGATCACCGTTCAGCGTAGACAGAGACTACCCGCATGAAATCGTCACAGCAAGAAAGGAATTGTACGATTCGCCTATAGCTGTACAAGCAAGACAAGACCGTAAACTGGTACAACTTCGGTATCCAGCCAAGTTGTACATTGAGAAGAAGCTTGTCATGGATAAGTTTCCACAGTGGTTTGATATTCTTAGAACGGACAGATTAAGTTCCCCTACAAAAAACTCACATGCTACGCCCGTGAGTACGTATGTACCCAGCGCTACCATAAATACCAAACCTCAAAGTGCTAGAACTGTCTACTCTAGAACAACAACGGAAGATGAGAACTACGAATCAACTCCGTCGATTAATGTAAACAATGAACATGTGTCTGTGTCAATTCAAGAAAAAAACAAACAGATAAATAAAAGAGAATCTACAAAAACACCTACCGGTAGTAAACCGCAACGCTCGTCATCACTAGATCCATCAACATGTAGAAGTTTATATTCCACAGTGATAGTGAATAATAATAAGTCCAGTACACAAACCGAAAGTAAAGCTAACAATAGTGGTAAACACAGTCCAGTGAAACACGTGTCAAGATCTAGGTCGGGAAGGCGGAGCCAGAATAACAATCACACGGCTCGTGGTGACGTCACTGGGAAAACCCCAGAAAAGTCAAGTGTAAAGACTAACACAAAGGAACGGAATGGTCAGTCGGAGAAATCTAGTGCCGAGAAAGTGAAATAGGTCGGTGGTGAGACGCTGAGGTTTTGTCTCATAAACTGTGAGGGCTTAGTTGGCAAAACCTATAATAAACTTAATACACCAGAATTCGAAAACCTTTTTATGTCACATGACATATTATTATTTACAGAAACGTGGTTGACAGATAGTATAAACAGTAATGTGTCCAATTTTACTCAATTCAGGTTGGATAGACAGCTTATAAACTGTAACAGTAAACGTGGTAGTGGTGGAATTATTTTGTATGTCTCTGACAGAATTATTGACCATGTTGAACTTATTAAATCATTTGATGACTGTATGATGTGGATAAAAATTGATAAATGTATTTTCAATGCTGACAATGATATATATATGTGCCTTTGTTATAACATACCTGAAGGGTCTAGTAGAGTGGGTATGGTTGAAAACTGTATTTATGATTTGTTGATTGATGATATGTGCTATTTTGAACAAACATTTGGCAAATGTGAATTTATTGTTGCTGGAGATTTAAATAGCAGGATTGGTGTAAATCCAGACTTTGTCCAATATGATAATTTGTCTAATTTTAACTTATTACCTGAAGATTATGTTCCTGATGTATTTATTGAGAGGAATAGCCAAGATACTGTCATTAACAGCAACGGCAGATACTTACTTGATTTCTGTAAAACAACTGGTATGAGAGTGATGAATGGTAGAATTTGTGAAGATAAATTGATTGGTAAATACACATGTGTTAAGTCTGCTGGTAGCTCAGTTGTGGATTATGTGTTGTGTAAACAAACCTTGTTTGATTCATTCACCAATTTTATTGTAGATGATCCCAATATTTTTAGTGATCACTGTTGCATACATTTTACTATCAATTGTGTATTGAGTGGCAATACACAAATATTAATTAACACTGATGCTTCCCATGATTATGAGAAAATACCTTTTGTATACAAATGGGACAATAGTAAAAATGATATATACAATGTGTCCTGCAATAACCCTACTGTAATTAATTCATTTGAAAATTTAACTCATGAATTGGATGGATTAAATTCTGCTGATTATGTTAAAGCCAATTTAGACCAGTTTTATGATATTGTACATGATGTGTGTACACCATTATTTAAAAAAACCAATAAAACAACATACCAAAATACTGTAAACTCAACTAGTTATAATACAAGTACTAATTACAAAGACAAATGGTATGATAAGGATTGTATTGAGAGTAGGAACATTTTTTATAAAGCATTAAATAAGTACAGGGCTGATAAAAGTGATATTAACAGGACAAATATGGTAGTGAGTAGGTCAAAATATAAATCAACTATTTCAAAAAAGAAAGTAGAATACAGTAAGTTACAGACTAAAAATTTGGAACATTTAAGATACAAAAATGCAAAAGAATACTGGAAAATGCTTAAATCCCTTAGCTCAACCAACACTAATAGCTCAAAAAAGCCTACATTGTCAAATTTTGAGGATTATTTTAAGGCAATAAATGACCCAGACTCAGTATTTTTCCAAGCTGATGAAGACATCATATGTTTTAATGATAGATATCTAAATAATGAATTAAATATTATGTTTGAGGAACTAAATTTAGAAATTTCAATAATAGATATCAAAAAGGCATGTAGAGAATTACATAATGGTAGGTCAGCAGGACCTGATCTTGTATTAAATGAATTTTTTAAATATGGAGGTGAACATATGTATAAATATCTACATCACTTGTTTAATAAATTATTTGATATTGGGTACTTCCCAGAACAATGGGCTGAAGGATATATTATCCCAATACATAAAAAAGGCTCTACTTTAGATCCAGCTAATTATAGAGGACTCACTCTATTAAGCACACTAGGCAAGTTTTTTACCAAAGTTTTAAACAATAGATTAAATAGTTGGATGGAAACCTACAATGTTTATATAGAGGCTCAAGCAGGATTTAGGAAAGATATGTCAACTATTGATAATATTTTTGTCTTATACAATGTAATGAATCATATGCTAATAAGAAACAAAAAATTATATGCAGCTTTTATTGATTTTTCTAAAGCCTTTGACTTTGTTGTGAGAGATATACTATGGTATAAGTTATTGAAAACTGGTATTAGAGGTAAGATTTTTAACATAATACATTCCATGTATACACAGGTAAAATCCAGAGTTAAGTGTAATAATACACTAAGTGATGATTTTATTTGTAATTTAGGTGTTAGGCAAGGAGAAAGTTTATCTCCATTATTATTTGCGCTCTACCTTAATGATATTGAGGAAACTTTTATTCACAAAGGACATGATGGTATTGATATTGGTATGTTTAAGTTATATTTGATATTGTACGCAGATGATATAGTTTTATTCTCAGAAACTCAGGATGGCTTACAAAAAGGTTTAGATATATTAGAGGATTATTGTGATAGATGGAAATTGTCTGTTAATGCAACTAAAACAAAGGTAATGATTTTTAAAAAGGGAGGTAATCTGAGTCAAAATTTAAATTTTAAATACAAAGGTGAAATGATTGAAATTGTTAACAAGTTTACATATCTTGGACTAGTTTTCTCAACAGGTGGCTCATTTAAATATACATGTGAAGCTTTAGCTGGTCAAGGAATGAAGGCTACTTTTAAAATGAAATCTTACATTGATAATTTCTACAATATGTCAATTAGTCACAAATTGGAGATATATGAAAAATTAGTTGAGCCTGTTTTAAGCTATGGTAGTGAACTCTGGGGTTGTTATAATACCAGTGTCATTGATAAAACAGTTTTAAAGTTTTATAAACAATTACTTTGTGTTAAAAGACAGACTCAAAATACTTTTGTTTATGGTGAATTAGGAAAAGTGCCTATTAGTATAAAATTGATATTACATACAATTAGATATTGGATAAGAATACTAACAACTAATGATACAAAATATGTTAAACTTGTGTATAATATGATGCTACATGACCTTGAATTATACCCAAATAAGGTATCTTGGGCCAGTAAAGTTAAAGGGATACTTAACAATCTTGGATTTGGTGAAATATGGTTTTTCCAAACAGTTGGAAATAATAAATTATTTTTATCCTTGGTAAAACAGAGACTAATTGATCAATATTTACAAGGTTGGAATAGTGACATAGAAACTTCCAGTAGAGCAAATACTTATAAATTATTTTCAAGTTTTCAATTACAGCCTTATTTAGACATAGTCCAAGTGAACAAATATAGAAAAGCATTATCAAAATTTAGAGTGTCATCACACAGACTACAGATAGAAGTTGGTCGTTGGACTAAACCTAATCCAACACCTGTCCCTCAAAGAAAATGTAAATTTTGTAACTGTTTAGAGGATGAATTCCATTTCTTATTTGAATGCAACTTATATGACAATCTTAGAAAAAAATATATTCCTCTACATTATAGACAACATCCAAACATTCTTAAGTTTAGAGACTTGTTACAATCTAGTGATGAAAAGATTTTAAAAAATTTAGCTGTCTACCTTTTCAAATGTTTTGAGCTAAGAGAACAGTCTTTATAGAAGCTACATGTATTTGTATATATTTACCTTTTGTACATATAGTCATGACATAATTATTGCGATATGTACTTTCCGTATGGTGTGTTTATATATATATATATGCTACATAACCTCAGACTGTATTTATATTAAGTTTGACTGTTAAAGTAAATGGTATTGTAACAATCAATCTCACCACTAATATTTATTCTGTGAGTATTTAATATGTGTATACATGAGGGTGTGTAGGCGTGTGTGTGCGTGTGTGTGTGTGCGTGTGTGTGTGTGTGTGTGTGTGTGTGTGTGTGCGTGTGCGGGTATGTGTGTATGCGTGCGTGTGCAAATGTGTGTGTATGCATGTGTGTGCGTATGCGTGTGTGTCTGTGCGTGTATGCAAGTGTATAGGTGTGTCTGTGTGGATATGATTGTTTTGTTTGCGTATTTATATATGTATTTATACATTGTTGTAAACATGATCCATGGGCATTATGCCTTAATTTCGAAAATAAACTGTAAAACTGTATCAATGAAATTACGGAACAGCATACCTCTTTCTGTTAGAAATTTAAATTCATTTTCAGCCTTTAAACATAAATATAAGAAATATCTGATGTCAAAAAATTGGTCAACATGTGCATCTTACTATTATAATCATTCTATTTTTAATTACTGTTGAGATGGGTGTGTCTGTCTATTATATAATATAATAAGTGCTGTTGCATGTATGAATGTTAGTTTATATGTATGAAAGATTTATTTGAATGTATTTGAATGTATTTCAGATAGAAGACCACATTGTAAAAAAGATAATCATTTGTATAATTTGTATGATCTTAATTTGTCATCTTCTTTAAATGAAGCTCAATTCAATTCAATATCTTTATTTCCACCATATATGATGATATGTTATATATATATACATGTAAATATGTACAAGAAGCATTACATCATTATATACATAAGACAGTTGTCAAACCTGATGTGTTATATCAAAAATATACAACAAGTTCAAATTCATAGATGTAGGTGCATTATGGAATGCTAGTGTATCTTAACATTATCAAAGCACGACAAAATAACTAATAAACAGTCTTTAGGCACAGATAGATATAAATTATTTTATTATGTGTATGCACGTTTTAGAAACACATCTCGCACTGACTTATAACCTTCCGATGAGATTATCTCTGCTCCTAGGAGTGAGAGATAAAAGTGTTCAGGAGCCATATTAAACAGTTCGTTGGCAAGTCGTTCTCTTTGATGTACAATACAGTCATAAACACAATGAATATTCAGATTGTTAGTAACTAAGGTACATTTATTGCATTGTTGAATATTGATATTTGGTATTTTGCACCACAGCTTAGATATTAGTAACCTCATGAGTTTAAATGAGTTCTTATCTAACACTTTGTACACAATAGATTTCGAAATAGATGGATCAATCTTTCTAAAGTAAGCAAAGTCTTCATCAGCCATTATTCTTTCAGACCATAATGAAGTTTCACGTGACAGTACCAGTTGTTTAACAGTAGCTTTCCATTGCGTCCTGGATGGAAGAGACTCTGGGCGTAACAAGTAATCATTGACAAAATGTCTTAAGTCGAGAGAGCACAATATATTGCAGATATCGGGGATAAATCCCATCTTAACCTTTCTATCATGTATAAACTGAAAATATCTGCGTAAGAATATATTTCTAGTCACACATTTTGTGTTAAGACTAAGAATTTGGTGCAAAAATAGCAATTTTCTGATTATGACGTGCGAGTATAGCTTATTTAATCCTAACATAGCTTCACACATATCGGATCTAGTACGAACATGTAAACCCTGAATCTTTTTTACAATAAAGTGTTGTGTTCTGTTCACTGTATTGATATTAGATTGTGTCATGTTATTCCACAATTCACAGGCATATAGAATTATTGGCATAATTATCTTAATATATAGTTCACATGAGATTAGTGGGTTTAAGCCATATGGGTGGACACCTTGTGTAGTCATTGCAAATAATGCATTTTTCCCCTTTTGACACCGTTCCTCTATTCTCCGATTACACTTTAAGTTCGAATCTTGTCGGATCCCCAAGTGAATTGCGCTATTAGTCTGTGTAATGATGTTATGTCCGTACATAATTGCTACGTTTGGTATATCTTTTTTCTTAGTGAATACAATAATTTCAGATTTTGTTGCGTTTATGTCTATTTTCCACTGTTTACAGTATCGATACACAATGTCCATCATTATTTGTAGATTTAGAGGCGATAGGGCTATTATACTTATGTCGTCTGCGTATGCAGGGTTACCAGCCTTGGTGTTCAGTACTGTGCACCCTTTGTTGCTATTCTCTAGGTTCCGTAACAGTTGATCGACGTAGAGTAGATAATAGAATGTGGATAAAATCCCGCCTTGCCGGACTGATTTCCGAATGTGAATTGGCTCGGATACGTCTCCATTGTGTTTGACTAAGCACGTTAAATCACCGTAAGAAGACCTGAGTGTTCTTAGAATTTTACCGACTAGACCAAAATGTCCCATTTTCACGAATAGACCGTCGTGCCATACTGAGTCGAATGCTGCTTTCTGGTCTAGCATGGCCACGTATACATTGTTGTTACACTCAATTTGCTGGTATACGGTTTCTTGTAGGTTGAACGCAGTTGTAATGCAGCTTAGCTTTTTACGGAATCCATGTTGCTGTTCTGATGGAAAGTCGATGTTGTTGGTATTGATGGAGTTGTTTATTCTATGGAGAATCACTTTCTCGAATATTTTGCTAACAATTGGACTGAGCGAAATGGGTCTATAGCTGTTCGGATCTGCTTTTGGTTTTCCCTTTCCTTTATATATTGGAATGAGTATACTTGTTCCCCATTGGCGTGGTGTCGTTTCATGGTATAGTATGGAGTTGAATAAAACAGTTAAAGCTTCTACGATAGTGCTGCTACCACTTTTGATGTGTTCTTAAAAATGTTATCTACTCCAGGGCTTTTCTTCATTTGTAGGTTCTTCACAACACATTGAATTTCTTCCTAAGAAAATTTGTCTTTCATGTAATTTGTGTTAGGTTTTTTTATCTAAAACAAGGTCGTTATGAGATATTGAAAGTAGATTGTAATTATAATTTCTCGCAAAAGTGAGGGTTTCTGACATATATTGGGGAGCCATATTGTTAAAAAATTTATAAGTGAGTGCTCCTCCGCCTCCTCGATAGCCTAGTGGTTGAGCGTTCGCTTCGAGTGCGGGAAGTCGCGGTTTCGATCCCTGGTCGCGTCATACCAAAGACGAAATAAAAATGATACCAGAAATTCCCTTGCTAGATGCTCAGCATAAAAGGGAAACTGGCTTCTTTCTCTCATACCCTCGTGGCGATGGATAACATCAGGAATGAGGTGTCGAGAGTGATCAATATAAGTTGGAAAAACTTGTTTCGCAATCGACCTTAAATAAATTAGTATAAACTAAGTGAGTACTGCAGAATGATATTTGCACCTATCAAAAAAGAAAAGCCCTTTCAAATCTTGAAATAACCCTTCTGATGATGATCTTGCAGATTTATTCAATATGAGTTTTGCAATTATTTTTTGTAGAACAAAACGGTATGGATAGAAGTAAACAACCTTTATAGGACATATGTTCTACAGCATGGACTCGAAATTTTGAACCAAGAGTCGTTTTTATTTGAATTCTACTGACAAAGATGTTGATCTTTAATGGTCACGAGATTCGTGCCTCATATTTACATTTAGGCTTAGTGTGATCGACCAATCATAGCGTGGGCGATGGAAGATCACGTTTATGGGATATGTCTTTGCATACGCGAATTTAGTAATCAGTTTAGATAGACTCATATGATTTCTACTACATGTACATGTAGGTCTATTATCCTTTTTGGAATTTGTATACTAGTATATTACTTTCGTGCTTACTACGCGTGATTGGTGCAAAGCCTACAAGTTACTTTGTTGTACATGTTCTCTTTCAAAGCAACCTCGCTTGCTTATTCTCTACGGACCGGGCTCCGCACGAGATCCGCACAGAATATAATATAATCCACATATGTATAAGTGGTAAACCTCAACTTTGAGGCATGGAATATACATGTACATGTATACCCCTTCGGAAATTGTGGCTACCCACAATTATGTCGAGCATATTCAGGAGTTATGCACCAATCAATTGAAACCACGCCCCAACCCCGAGGAGTAGCGGGGATCTTTACTTTTTCAAAACCCAGGTAAAATCCTTGCCCCTAGGGCCATACAAATTGTAAAATCTCCGCAATTTTCCCCTCCCCATGCCTCACGGTTATTTTCCCCGCTATTCTGACGTAGTCCAGGAGCCAGATTTCAAAAGAGGCTTAAAATGGATTTTCATTTACCCCATCTGGTAGAAAAAGTCTGTTGGTATTTTCGAATAATATAGACATTCAAGCTTTAGAAAAAGGTGGATGCCAGATCTGAAAGTGGTGCAGATTTTTTTAACAGGGGCAACAACTCTTGCTATCCAAGAAATTTACGAAACTACCCGGTAACCTATGTTCTAGTGTGGAGTTTTTGTTTATATATGTATTGCCATATATTTGCATGGATATTATTCATTTGATAATGTGCTTCAAAAGTACATACAACACGGACCAGTTTGAGGTCAAGGTCAAGGTCAGTGTAAGGTCAAAGTGTGAAAAATAGCTAAAAATGAATATTTACTCTATATTTTTCTTTGTATAGCATGTGTTTTCAATTCAATTTGGTTATAAAAATGATAGTTATGTTTGTTAGTACATATTCTGTCATTATAGGCCATTTGTTTGATTCAAAATATAAAAATATTGTCAACACAGCCATTTTATGCAAATGCTAGTTGGCCGAAATGGCAATCTTACGAAGACCCTAGGCATTTTGTGATCTTATGTGATTTTTTTGTTTACGTATGTAGTGTCTTATATTTACATTTATATTATTCATATGGTTATATGCATCAAATGGACATACGCCTAAGACAAATGTGAGGTCAAGGTCAAGGTCATTTTAAGGTCAAAGTGAACAAAATAGTTGAAAAAATAAAAAAAATGAGAATTTCTCTCTATTTTTCTTAATATAACATGTGTTTTGAATTAAATTTAGGTAATTAAAATGATAGTTGTGTTGGTAAGTAAATATTCTCTAATGATAAGCCATTTGATTAATTCAAAATGTATCATTTTTGATAAAACCCCTGTCATTTTATGCTTTCCGAGCTGGCATTCATACGAAAACCCCTGGCATATTATGACCTTATGTGATTAGTTCGTTTACGTATGTTGTCTCTCATATTTGCATGGATATTATTAATTTGATTAAATTCATCAAATAGACATACACCTTAGACCATTTTGAGGTCAAGGTCAATGTCATATCAAGGTCAATGTGAAAATATTAGCTAAAAAAGTACTAATTGATATTTCCGCTCTACTTTCCTTATTCTCGCGTATGTTTTAATTCAATTTTGTTTGTGAAAGTGATAGATGTAGTGGTTAGCAAATATTTTCTCATTATAAGTTATTTGTTTAAAAATATATGTTAAAAATTGGTAAAACTGCCATTTAACGCAAATTCATGCTGATCGAGATGGCATTCTTTAATTGCTAGCTGCTTTCAAATACATGTACACTTGTATTCAAATATGAGTTTTATTTCTGTCAGTATTATTAAATGTTAGTATAAACATTGTTACATAACTCAATATCTTACTCTTAAGTGGATATAAAATGATGACCACTTCAAGGCCAAGGCCAATATCATTTAAAGGACAAATTACAAATGCTTGAACAATTCAAGTTTTATCTCATTTGTTCGTTACATGTAATATGAAGTACTTTGGACACTGTATTTTGTTTGTATACTTAGGTGTGTAATTCTTTCAGCTGGAAACATTATGTCACCATCTTTGATGAGGGATTATACTGCTTTACATACGCCGATCGGTCGGTCTGTATGTCGGTTATGATCACACGGTTTCTGAGTAATACCCTACCAATCCTTGGTACTAGGATCCTCACCCTTGACACATTTTATAGAACAGTAGATGAATTTCATTGGTTATGAGGTCAGTAAGTCGAAGTCTGTACCCCTTAAGGTCTGATGTATCGGTACTAGATACTGGTGTGTATCCGATGGACCTTGACTGACTGTACACGATGGTGTTGAGTATCTCATAGGGCCTGGAATATCTGCATTTAGCGACGATTGGTAACCCTAATGATCTGGTACATTTGGCTGCACTGGGTGGTGATCCTAGAATAACTGTACAATGTATTAGTGAACACCCAATAGGGCATGGGATAGCTCAACACAGTGATAGTGAGTCCCATCATAGGACATAAGTACCTGTACTTTGCCGTGACGCATCTCCAATAACGCCAGATGTATGGCTGTACTAATTGGTTGTGAGTATCCCATTTGGCATTCTATAGCTGAACTCTGTAGTGGTACGTAAAATCCAGAATGACTGTACCAGTGATAGGTAGGTACCCCACTAAGTAATGTTTTCATTGTGATAGGAGAACATATGAATTTGATAAATAGGTAGAGAAACTGTTAACTTACTTTTTACACCCTGTATATACCAGGCTTTGTTAACTTTCACACAGTATCAAACAATTTTAGGCTCTAATGCGATGAATGGCAATACAAGTCGATGTAAAGTACTCAACATGACTTTGAATAGCTGTACTTGCCAAGGGTGAGTACCAAACATGACGTGTGATTGACTCTACTTCGATGTTGGGACCACTCCTTACGGCCTGGTATGGTCGCAAATGTGCGGTATCTATCACGCAGGGCCTTGTGTGTCTGTACCCTGTTGTGGCGAATACCTTTAAGGGTATGTGATGGCTGCACTTGGTTGTGATTAGTATCCTGTAGGACCAGGGACGACATAATTATGTGATGATGTGTACAAGACTTTCGCTGTTTGATGGCTTCTAGAGTATTATATCGTGGTGTATAACAAAATACAGCCTTAGGTGCTTATACTCAGCGTTGGTACTACTTATCTGGGATGACAACATTTATATACAGTGGTTAGTAGTGGTTAGGAACTGGTGTTGCACGAGTATATTCCTTAGAACCCGGTTTGTCAGTACTTGGTGGTGATGAGTACCACAAAAACTTGGTGCGGTTGTATTCAGAGGTAGTGACAACAGTGTAATATATATGGCTGTTGTGTGTGGTTGTGATTTCATTGTATACAGCTATGCATGTTTATACTCTGTTCTGTTGGTTACCAAACAGGGACTTATAATTAAAGACGCATTCACTGTCAAAATTGCTGCTTTACATAGTATGTACCCGATTGGCATGGGATAGCTGCATTCAGTGATGGTTACGTGTCCGGCATGAGATGAATACATTATTTAGTGATGAGTATCTCATAGGCATGGAATGGATATACTTTGTTGTGTTGATCATTAGTATCTAAGTTTACCTTCGGTGTCTTTACAATATAGTGATGTTTTGTATGTAACAGATAGGGTCTAGCTGTATTCTTAGGTGTTATCGAGTACATTACGGTCTGGGATGATTATATTCTCATGTGGTAAATACCTTCTTTAGTATAGGTTGTATGTACATTAAAGTGGCCGCGTGTGGCATATGTCCATGAGATGCATATTCCTTGCAGTGATGTGTACCCACATTATGCTTCTGATATCTGTACCTTGTAATGAAGCGTACCACATAGTGTCTTAAATGTATGTACCCTGTATTGGTGTTTACCACATAGGCCCTGAGATGTCTGTACCAGCTGGCAGTGATTTGTACCGCATAGGGTCTAAGATGCATGTACTTGGCATTGATGCTTACCTCATGAGGCATATGACTTATATACTTACCGGTGATACTCTGTAGGGCATGGATGGCTGAATTATGTTGTGGTGAGTGTCACATTAGGCCTGATATCTCTGCACATTGCAGCGGTGAATATATCATTGCCCAACGGAATAGTTGTATTATGTGCTGGTACGCACGCCATTGGGTCTGCGTGAATGTTTCTAATAGTAACAGTGTTCTGGATAGCTACGAATAGAAGATGATAATGGGTTTTCTCAAGGGTCCCGGAATCCTATATATACCTAGGTTAATTGATAATGTAGTTTGTATCATTAAGTATCAGACCCCCTTTGAGTCAATGGTGTATATAAAGGATGAACGGCTGTTACGAAAACAGATAATTGGTTGTTTTAACATCAATGAGTAGTGTATACATGCGTGGACTTCATCTCATGGTTGTTTAGTCAGGTTAATGTAAAGCCAATTGCAATTTTATACAAAGTGAGGCAAATCAAAATTGCATGAACAATAAAAAGTACTGTTGACCTAAGATGACATTGATCATGTCAATAGATTAAGGGAACATTCTACAAATAATAAAAAGTCCATAATATCTATACAAATATATGATTATATCATTATAAATATATGTCAATTTTGATTGAAAACGACTAGTACTACGAATGCAACAATACCACACCCTGATACGTAAAATGGCTATTTTAATACCATTTTTAATTAAACAAATAACTTTTGCTTATAATGAAAGGAGAATATGTTCTTACCCACATATGTATTACTTTCATAACCAAACTTTATTCAAAACATATGTCAAAATAAGAAAAATAGAGAGGAAATATTAATGTTTAGCTATTTTTCACATATTGACCTTGAAATGACCTTGACATCAAATTGGCCTAAGGTGTATGTCCATTTGATGAATTTAATCAAATTAATAATATCCATCAAAATATGAGACACTACATATGTTAACAAACTAATCACATAAGACCATAATATGCCAGGGATGTTCGTATGAATGCCATCTCGGAAAGCATCGAATGGCTGTTTTTTTTCAAAAACGATACATTTTTAATTAATCAAATGGCTTATCATTAGAGATTATTTACTTACCAACACAACTATCATTTTAATAACCTAAATTTAATTCAAAACACATGTTATATTAAGAAAAATAGAGAGAAAATCTCATTTTTTTATTTTTTCAACTATTTTGTTCACTTTGACCTTAAAATGACCTTGACCTTGACCTCACATTTGTCTTAGGCGTATGTCCATTTGATGCATATAACCATATGAATAATATAAATGTAAATATAAGACACTACATACGTAAACAAAAAAATCACATAAGATCACAGAATGCCTAGGGTCTTCGTAAGATTGCCATTTCGGCCAACATGCATTTGCATAAAATGGCTGTGTTGACAATATTTTTATATTTTGAATCAAACAAATGGCCTATAATGACAGAATATGTACTAACGAACATAACTATCACGTTTCTAACCACATTGAATTGAAAACACATGCTATACAAAGAAAAATATAGAGTAAATATTCATTTTTAGCTATTTTTCACACTTTGACCTTACACTGACCTTGACCTTGACCTCAAACATGTCCGTGTTGTATGTTCTTTTGAAGCACATTATCAAATGAACAATATCCATGCAAATATATGGCAATACATATATAAACAAAAACTCCACACTAGAACATAGGTTACCGGGTAGTTTCGTAAATTTCTTGGATAGCAAGAGTTGTTGCCCCTGTTAAAAAAATCTGCACCACTTTCAGATCTGGCATCCACCTTTTTCTAAAGCTTGAATGTCTATATTATTCGAAAATACCAACAGACTTTTTCTACCAGATGGGGTAAATGAAAATTGAAATTCTCGTCACCAGCTCCTAGACTAACGCGAAACAACAACGCCGTACTCATCCGACAGCACGGGGACATCCTAAAGGTAAAATCACAGGACTGTTCCCCCGCTACTCCCGTCCTTCCCCGGGGTTGGAGTCGTGGTTTTAATTGACTGGTGTATTGAGGCTAGTACTATTTAAGCCTGATTTGACATTGTTTTAGTATTCAGTTGTACACCCAAGTAATTTTCGATGAAAGAATATAAAGAAAATACGGGAATACTGAACAAAAGGAATCGTCTAATGTTATGGAGATTCTGGTTTTCAGAGTCCAATTTTAAGACAGTTTACTGTCATGACATGTTTTTTGTTTGTTTCAGTGAAAACAGGGACGTGCAATTAGAAACGTTCTTACAGCAATCTGGCGGATGTGGTAGATATCAGGTCATGCTAGCTATCACCATCCATTCAATGAAATGTGTAGTGAACTTTAGTATGTATTTCTTCGTGTTTGGTGGTGCTGTACCTGACTGGTGGTGTGTGGATGATATAGATGGTACCAACACCACACTCACTGTCGACATGCCTCAGTATAAGTCGTGTTATGTTACAAACAGTACAATGACATGTCGGACATTCAGGTTTGAGGATTCAATGAATACCATAGTAACTGAGGTAGATCATTACTTATACAATATGGGTAAATAACTTAAAATTGAATCAATAGATATGCCATTTATTTTTATTTTAGAGATTATTAAATGCCTTATTAGATAGTACATGTAATTAAATAACGCCAAAATGGCAGGTTTCATATATACATTAGATTATTGCCAAATACACGTACATGATTTGAAATAAGTTTGTTTCTGTTTTCGATTTGACCGATTTCATTACTCTTAACATTCAATAGACAAAAACAAGAAACTTTATTCAAAAGGAAATAAACGACTCGAATAAAGACATTAAAAGAACAGAAAAGAACAGAACTGAACAGAATAGAACAGAACAGGACAGGACAGGACAGGACAGGACAGGACAGGACAGGACAGGACAGGACAGGACAGGACAGGACAGAACAGAACAGAACAGAACAGAACAGAACAGAACAGAACAGAACAGAACTTGATTATTAATAGGCATATGTATGCAACAATTGTACATCATTTTCTAGCTCTGTTATTTAGTGACTTAATTAACGAACAATTTGTCTTAAGTCGTTTAGCTACGGAATTAGCAAACATATACAAGTACTTGTAAGTCATTAATTAGTTTATTTAGGGAAATCGAGTCTGCTGCTTTAAATGTAACTTCCCAGACAAATTTATGTTTCTAAGCTTTTGTTTTCAGTTTGCTCTAGTTTGTGATAAAAAGTGGATTTCATTTCTACTACCATCTATACAAATGGCGGGTATTCTATTGGGTAACACTATATGCGGTCAGTTAGCGGATGTGTTCGGACGTAAACCTCCGTTATGTGTGTCTTATGTGGTCCTCATTGCATCACATGTTGCTGCAGCGTTCGTCACATCATGGACAATGGGTGCTGTGTTCTGGTTCATAAATGGCATGGCGTGTGGGTTCTTTATCACCGTACAGTACAGTATCATGACAGAATATGCTCTCATTCGGTGGCGTACATGGCTTGTGGCGTTACCGTCCTGGGAAATAGAGACATCACTGTTTGCATTGGTAGCATGGTTGAGCAAAGATTGGAGACATATACATATAGTAACGGCGGTTGTTGGAGCTCCCCTCCTCTTGGCTTACTGGTACGGTATTATTATATATGGCGTGTATGCATGAGCGTGCGTATGTTCATCGTATGGAGTGCGAGCATGCGTGAGGCCATTCTTATGTTGTGAGCATGCACGAAACCATCTTATGGGGTGTGAGCATGCGCGAAACCATCTTATGGCGTGTGAGCATGCACGAAACTATCTTGTGACAGACAAAATACGTGAGGCTATCTTATGGCATGTGAACACGCGCGAGGCATCTTATAGCACATAATTATGCGTGAGTCACTCTTATGGTGTGTGAGTATGCGTGATGCCAACTTATGGCGTCTGAACATGAGCTAGGTCATTCCTATGGCATGCGAGCACGTGATTTTATGGCATGTATATATGAGTATGTGGGCATGATGATGTGCATTATTGGGCTTGCGGGAGGCCATATTATAGTAAGTATG
This sequence comes from Spisula solida, assembly GCA_947247005.1. NCBI lineage: Eukaryota > Metazoa > Mollusca > Bivalvia > Venerida > Mactridae > Spisula > Spisula solida. The sequence continues at coordinate 47,120,979 of OX365944.1, read as the reverse complement.
CTTGAGCATGCGTGAGGTCATCTTATGGTATGTACGTTTGAGCATGAGTGAGGCCACTTTATAAACTGTATGTTTGAGCGTGAATTCATTTTCGGTATATATGGTTGAGCATGCGTGAGGCTATCTCATGGATTGTATGTTTGAGTATGACAAAGCATGGAGGAATCCAATATTCCAGCATGTATGTGTGAATATGCGTGAGGTTATCGAATGACGCGGATGGCAGTGTGTCTGTGTAAAAAAGCTGTAATAATTAGAAACACATTTGTAATATATTGAATGACTAATAAAATATAAAATTGTTTATCATCGAATGTTAATTTAATTACATGTACTAGCAAAATAATCATGTGATTAACAGACGCCGACCCATTGCCTTTACATATTTTATCCTATCAAATAGATCTAGGCCGTGCCTTAGATTCAACCATTGCTTCCTTAATTACATGAGGGTTGTTTAAACATTGTAGCATTGTTTCTATTTCAGTTATATCGGTATGGAAAGTTTTAGATGGTATGTCAGTCATGATCGGATAGAGGACGCCAGGAGTGTAATTAAACGTGTCGCTAACATAAACAAATCGTCTGCACCAAATGTTACATTTCTAGAATCGAATTCAGAGAATTCAAAGGACAGGAAATACACGTTATGGGATTTGAGTAGAAATAGAACTTTACTAACATACACGTTGGGTTTCCTTTTTATCTGGTGAGCTTTATAAATTACCCTCTAATACTTGGTCGTTGATTTTGGTCTTTTTGAAAAACGTTTTCAGAAGTAACTTTTTTGTTTGATTTAATTGCGACCTGACTAGGCCCTTTTATTCATGCATATCGTACCAGATGACGTCAAAAACCTACTCAGCAACCCCGATGACCATAATGCTAGGTTTAACTGTATATAATAAGGATAATTGTATAATTTAGAGTATTAGGATGTTATTGAGCGAACAACAACAACAACAACAACATCAACAGTACAAACAGCAACAGCAGCAACAGCAGCAACAGCAACAATAACAGAAGCAACTAACAACAATAACAGAAACAACAACAACAACAGAAGCAGCAGCAACAACAACAACAACAGAAGCAACAACAACAACAGAAGCAACAACAACAACAGAAGCAGAAGCAACAACACCACCACCAACAACAACAATAAAAGAAGCAGAAGCAACAACAACAACAACAACAACAGAACCAGAAGCAACAACAACAACAACAGAACCAGAAGCAACAATAACAACAGAAGCGGCAACAGAAGCAACAGAAGCAACAGAAGCAACGGAAGCAATAACAACAACAACAGAAGCAGCAGAAGCAATAACAACAACAACAGAAGCAGCAGCAACAACAACAGAAGCAGCAAAAGCAACAACAACAGAAGCAGCAGCAGCAACAACAACAACAACAACAACAACAGAAGCAGCAGCAACAACAACAATAACAGAAGCAGAAGCAACAACAACAGAAACAGCAAAAGCAACAACAACAGAAGCAGCAACAACAACAACAACAGAAGCAGCAGCAGCAACAACAACAACAACAACAGAAGCAGCAGCAGCAGCAACAACAACAACAACAACAACAACAGAAGCAGCAACAACAACAACAACAACAATAACAGAAGCAGCAGCAACAACAACAGAAGCAACAACAACAACAACAGAAGCAGCAGCAGCAACAACAACAACAACAGAAGCAGCAACAACAACAGAAGCAGCAGCAACAACAACAACAACAACAGAAGCAGCAGAAGCAACAACAACAACAGAAGCGGCAACAGAAGCGGCAACAGAAGCAACGGAAACAACAGAAGCAACAACAACAACAACAACAGAAGCAGCAACAACAACAACAACATAAGCAACAGAAGCAGCAGAAGCAACAACAACAACATAAGCAACAGAAGCAACGGAAACAACAGAAGCAACAGAAGCAACGGAAACAACAGAAGCAACAGAAGCAACAGAAGCAACAGAAGCAACAGAAGCAACAGAAGCAACGGAAACAACAGAAGCAACAGAAGCAACAGAAGCAACAGAAGCAACAGAAGCAACAGAAGCAACATAAGCAACAGAAGCAACATAAACAACAGAAGCAACAGAAGCAACGGAAACAACAGAAGCAACAGAAGCAACGTAAACAACAGAAGCAACAGAAGCAACAGAAGCAACAGAAACAACAGAAGCAACGGAAGCAACGGAAACAACAGAAGCAACAGAAACAACGGAAACAACAGAAGCAACAGAAGCAACGGAAACAACAGAAGCAACAGAAACAACAGAAGCAACGGAAACAACAGAAGCAACAGAAGCAACAGAAGCAACAGAAGCAACAGAAACAACGGAAACAACAGAAGCAACAGAAGCAACGGAAACAACAGAAGCAACAGAAGCAACAGAAGCAACAGAAGCAACAGAAGCAACAGAAGCAACAGAAGCAACAGAAACAACGGAAGCAACGGAAACAACAGAAGCAACGGAAACAACGGAAACAACAGAAGCAACAGAAGCAACGGAAACAACAGAAGCAACAGAAACAACAGAAGCAACGGAAACAACAGAAGCAACAGAAACAACGGAAACAACAGAAGCAACAGAAGCAACAGAAGCAACAGAAGCAACAGAAACAACGGAAACAACGGAAACAACAGAAGCAACAGAAGCAACAGAAACAACAGAAGCAACGGAAACAACGGAAGCAACAGAAGCAACAGAAACAACGGAAACAACGGAAACAACGGAAACAACGGAAACAACAGAAGCAACAGAAACAACAGAAGCAACGGAAACAACAGAAACAACAAAAGCAACAGAAGCAACAGAAACAACGGAAACAACAGAAACAACGGAAACAACGGAAACAACAGAAGCAACAGAAGCAACGGAAACAACGGAAACAACGGAAACAACAGAAGCAACAGAAGCAACAGAAACAACGGAAACAACGGAAGCAACGGAAACAACGGAAACAACAGAAGCAACAGAAGCAACAGAAACAACGGAAGCAACGGAAACAACGGAAACAACAGAAGCAACAGAAACAACGGAAACAACAGAAGCAACAGAATCAACGGAAACAACAGAAGCAACAGAAGCAACAGAAACAACGGAAACAACAGAAGCAACAGAAGCAACAGAAACAACGGAAACAACAGAAGCAACAGAAACAACGGAAACAACAGAAGCAACATAATTTGTCACCATTATACATGTATCTGTATGTTACAGGGTTAATCTGGGGCTTTGTACATACGGGTTACAGTTTGGGGTCTCCTCACTCTCAGGTAACCTGTACATCAACATTTTTGCCATTGGGTTGGTCGGTGCACCTCTTCGTTTCTTTTCCATCTTCTTACAAAACAGGTAATTTATTCAACATCCACATTCTGTGATCATAAATAAACTTTCAGTAAAATCAAATCAATTCCGGTATTTCGTCGGTATCGATTTACATGTATTCTAATATCGATACATTACTTTTATATTTAGGCAAGAAAATCGGCGATGCTCACCATACACTTCGTGCGGCGAAAGGTCGGAATTAAAAAACCCAGCAACTATTAGACAGAAAGCTTGTATACCTCCATATTATGATGAAATATCATTCAATGCTGGCTAATACGAATATGAAATAATAATAGCATGTGCGCATTATTCCATATACATGTATAGTACAGAGAATTTGACATGATCCTGACCTTTACGCATGAATATATTACCGGTATAAGGTTCTTGCGTTGAACATATAAATTTCCGCGAGCAAATCGTGCAACATCGGTTCTTTAGATTTGTGTTGGTATTACACCTCGAGCGTCTTGGTGATACTTTCCGCTTATGAAAACATACAACCGCGATTGTAAATAGAGACACTACGTCAGCTGTTAAATTATGCTAATAGAAGTTCGAGAGTCGTGTCAAATTCTCTGGACTATACATGTATTTGTGTACATTGTCAGATTCGGTCGTAAGAAGGCTGTCACAGTATTTAATGTGGTCAGTATGATTTCAGCCCTTGCAGTCGCCATTGAATACCGTTTTGAAGGTAAACTCTCTCATTTATAATACGAGGACAGTTATAGTTATCTATGATTAAATATTGATTACGTTACATTCACCTAAACAAGTATAATACTAGTAAATTAGTTGGACAATGAAATAAATGTGTTATGACAGAAACACTTGAGAATCAATTAACAATTAATGAGTGATCAATATCATGTTCATGTCAACGGAAACTTACGTCACAAGTTTGATACGTATCTGTTTGTAGAGGCTCACAGGGAATACTGGACTTGGGCTTTCAGCTTGTCTTATTGCTGAAACTAGGCGATTCAGCTGAAAATATTGCATTCAGCTGAAACCAAGGCATCCTTTTATTCTTTAACTTCTTAGAACTTCAGGCAACTAAAGCTAGGTATTTCAGCCGTTTTACTGTTGACACGAGGTCATTCAGCTTGGGCATTCAGATTTTTGATTGCTGAAACGACTTAATATTATCTTTTTACCAAACTGTGTAGCCTCTTAAAATTAAGAATTATTATTTTGAGGGATATGATATTTCATTTGACGAATGTTGTGATTTCCAGAGTCAACTCTGCGTAACCATGTTACAAACATTTCTGCCCTGGTTTCGCTGATTGCCATCCATCAATCCTGGTCTCCAATACAGACCCTTACCATTGAAATATATCCAACAGTAGTCAGGTATCGTACAGTTATAATATTCCAGTATATTTTTCTAATCGTTGATGTCTATATTGTGTTGTACACACTTTATTATTGATCTCCCTTGATGGGGCATGCCCAGAAACGTCGGTGTCTTGGTTTGCATACAACAAAGTTGCGTTGATCACTTGTATAACCAACTATTACCGAAAAGTCAAAGAAGACTTTGACACAAAAATTTACTCTATAACGCACGCTTCGATATTTTGTATATCAATTTGAATAAAAGGCTACCAGCCTTATATTGGCGCTAACGATATGTAGTTATTCTTGAAATATTTTTTTAACTTTTTCATTATTTGACTTAGGTATTAAGTGATACCAATTTGATTGTTATTTCAGACACTTCAGTTCCAGGGCATGCCCCTTTAACTGTATTCCTTGCCTAAATATCGGTATTGTTCAATTTGGATGTTAAGTACATGAATATTTCGATGGCTTAGAATGAGAAGATCGTAAGTACAAAACGTTACTTTGAGAAAACAAGAAAAAGCTGTCTCAAAACTACTCTTTACTTATGGAAAAAATAAGCTTTTTCAACTTCAGTTTGGTCAACATGATCTATTCCGATTTTCTTGAAAAAAAGGCTAATAAAGAGCGCCTTGTGACGCATATTTCTAATATGTATGAGTCTTATAAGTTCGTAAGTAGCACGACCTTCTCGTTCTAAGCCAGCGATTTAATGACACAATTAAGGTGATTCCCGACTCTTAGATTTTTCTGTACAAGAGGTATCAAACACCTGATTTTTATGAAGAACAGACTCATGATAGTGATTGTGCAAACCCATAACAGTTTTGCTCGGCTAGTTTTTAAGATATTTTTAGATTTTGGGGAACCCCTCTAAAAACGGATATTTGCATTTTACCGAAAAAGTTTGACATTTTATTTCATGAAACTTTGCATGCACGAAATTTCGTATATACTGAATCACACGATAATGTTTGTTTTAGAATATGCATGTTATAGGTATTTTTAAATGATATTTTAAAATATGAGAATTTTCATTTTTAAGTTATACGAAAAAAAATAGTTGAACAACATACTGTTTTCGTACATGCAACCAGTAGAGAAACTATTACAGAAGTTTTATCCCAAATTTCATGGCAGTTGCTCGGCTAGATTTTTTTTATTGACAGTTAAGTGATTTCGGAAATGTCGAAAACCAGGAGAGTTTACAATATACATCAACGTTTTGAATACGTTGTATCCAGTTTTCGCGATAATTTGTTTTTGAAAAAATGTATATATTTTAAGATGAGCCCAGTTTTAGCTTTATGCTCTTTTGCATTAGCTAGTCTATATTCGTACGAAATAAATGCAAAGAACCTCCCTCTAATGTAGTCGGGTTGCTTGCTAAACAAATATTAAAACTTGGATACAATTTTGTGTGTGCGCATTATAAAACGTTTCACATACGTTGTAGCTAGTATTCGCGAGTGTTGGTGTTTCAACGTTTGGAATAAATGGTACATTACATTGCAGCTATAGCTTTATTCTGCAAGCTTATTATAGTATAATATAGTAATAACTATACAGTAAATTCGCGATTTTAAGACATTAGAACATGCTGACGAATCAACTTTTATTTTTTCGTACTATTTCATCATGATAGTCAGACGCTTTCAATACATCTTATTTACACCGATTTCTAAACTTCCGCTCAAATGAAGAGTTTGGAATCACCTTAAGTTGTATACATATACACGCATGTGTCTTGTAGTTAACTTGTCACATGGTATGTAGTGACTATGATGAAAATTTCTTGTAATAATGCAATAATAATATAGACAGATAATGAGGTTGAAATATAAACGACTAGGCAATGTCATTAATAAACGGCAAAAGTTACGTGTTACCGTTCCGATATCATTAAAATATACTAATAACCACAGCGAATAAACCTTATCACTGTACGACTTATTGGGATACTTTACAATTCAACGTGTACGACTTATTGCGAGCAAAACATATGCGAATTCAGGTCACTGTATGACGTATGGGGAGACTATACAATTCAACGTGTATGACTGAATGTGATAATCGGAAGTTGACTCGTATATACACTGTGAATAATAAAAAGACAGTACCCTTTTCCAGGAACATAGCGTATGGTTTCCACAACACTGCTGCAAGAGTGGGTGCTGTGATAGGACCGCAGCTTTTATTTCTGGTATGCTCCTTTAGTACATGTGCATGTTTGTTTGTTATAACCATGATCGTACGAAGCCACAGGTCCATGAAAAGTGTCCAACACCGTCTATTTATACATATGTATACCTGTGGTACGAAGCGTGAATGATTCTGAATTATGTACATGTATACTTTCTCTCTAGTTTAAAATGGTTTTACAGAATGTTCATAAATTCTGTTCTTAGTTATTTATTACTTGATGTATACATACCAAATGTCGTACCGAACACAAGGGTAATATCCACAAGAAGGTATATGGTTGCCAATGTTTGATGTCTCTTTCAAATTTGACGGCTGAACCACAGGTAAATGTATCATTGATAATGCTGCGTTTACAGTCAGCCACGATAGCCACGATGACCACGATTGGAGAATATCGTGTCGAGCGTGGGGGATCATCGGAGGTCGTGGAATTGAATCGTAATGATCGTGGGGGAACTTGGTGGGATCGCGAGCATCGTGAGCATCGTGTCAACATTTTTGACAGTCAAAAATTTGACCACGATTGTCCCGATTCACATTTGATCTTGAGAGAGCGTGATGGAACGTGCTAATCGTAGCGGAGCGCATTAAAACTTGTCAGGCCTTAACGTAGCGTGTCAGACCTTGATGCTTCATCGTAGGGCATCTTGATGGACTTTGAAACACGATGCGTAAAATTGCATTACGATTCCACCTCGCTCTTTCACTATCTGCTACGTTTCGTCAAGATATGTAGGGTACTATCAGTAATTTAATCACGATTCGACAATGTCTGTAAAGATCATTCCGATTTGCTCCCACGCTTTGTGGCGCTCTCCTAAGTCTGGGTAAGTTCCGATGCGTTTCAATCGTTGTTTGTTTGGCCTAAAAACGAAGGAAATAATCTGCGAGGAATTATCAGATTGCCAAACCGTCCTTCCAACACCAATTACATTAAGTTCACGCAGGCAATGGAAAGACCATCTACCCAACTTCACAAGAGGAATTGGCATATCAGACTACCATTCGGAAAAAAGTCGGGATAGCAACCTCATTCAGTGACATTCAAGCAGAGAATATCACAGAGTCCCTGAAAGCCAACCTCTTCATCTTTGAACAGCACAGAGTCGACAACAAACACGAACACCGGACCAAGGATATTTTGCGGTTGCACCAAGCAAACATAATGGATACAGTTTGTTCATCTGACATATGACAAATGCCACCAAGTTCATGCATCTACCAGTACCACCGAAGTGGGACATTTACAATCCCTTGAGCTACCTGTGTGTGCTGGCTTTAGGGAGCTATTATATTGGCCATTCAAAACCCCCTATCGCATGTGATACATTACATCGCTTATTGATTTTGTCTGCAATTAGTTTTCACTCTTCAAAACAAGAGAATATATCACCTTTATACGTTTTAACAACTGCCTTTCGAACTTCTTGAACATAATAGAAGAAACGAATATATATGAAGGCATAGTATAGTAAAGGTAATTTATTATAAGTGATAAGATGTTTGAGGATGAGTATCAGCTCCAGTCCATGTGATAGGGATTCTCATTTAGTACATTTTCTCTTTATGTTTGTTGATATTATTTTTAGAATATCATCAAATAGACGTATCATCCTATAAGCTGACGAAGGTGCTAACATCATCAAGCCTGATTTTTTTGTTGGAAATGTTGAACCACTAGGTTATTTCTATTAACACCAAACCATGGTCTACACAGTAGGTCCTAAGCCATCTATTTATTATTCTCCTTTACTTCTCCTATAGTCTTCCCGGCTACATACCTTGTTGCCACTGTTGAATATTAGCAATGCAGGAACACATAAATATTGCGAATTCGACATCGTCATCTCTTGAACGCATAGCTTGTTCCTATGTGTAATATTTAGCGAATGGGTCCATCTCCCATCCTATTTATGCATTCAATCGTACTCAAAATGTGACCATCTTGTCAAGTCGTGGACATTAATCGTAGGAGAGCTCAGCATAACTTGAAGAGCGTAAGAGATCTTAACAGAACGTAATAAGACGTAATAAAACGTGATAGCATATCGTGGTTGTCGCAAGGGAACGTAAGAGAACGCGATGTAATTCGTGACAGATCTTGACAGGAATCATGTTGGTATCGTAAGAAAGCGCAACCAGTAGTAACACAACGTATCAAAGCGTAAGACAGCGTAGTAAAATTAAATTTGGTGCAATTAATCGTGGAGCTCCCCGATATTGTCGAATCGCGGACATCGTGGGCATCGTGGCTGACTGTAAACGCAGCATAAAGAGTAAAAATAATATACAATTTTTGTTATCTTAGATATGTGAATTTGTACTCAAGTCGTCAGATTTCCATGGTATTAAAAACGAAAATTGGCTTTTGATTCATTCTCAACATTGTTAGAACTACCTACATACAAAATACCATCGAAATTGGTCGATTAGTTAAAAACCCATGCCATGAAATCTTTATCACGGTTTTCAGTCAATCACTGATGCTAAGGTCACATTTGCCCGGCGAGCTCCTTAAGAGCTCTGTACGAGTTGATTTGGCAAACTCGCACTGCGTCCGTACGGAGCCCGCATATCATATGAGTGCATCTCTATAGATTGTTCCTGGTACGTACGAGCTGTGACAAGACGCAACGAACATACAAAAACCGTTAGGATTTCAAAGTTGTGAACCCGTACGAGTTGATAAATTCGTACGGATATCGTACGAGCTTTGTGACCGTAGCATCGGGTGCATTCATAGATACGTCAATGTGAAATTATATTTTCAATGTGTTCGAATTCCACGGCCATACCTGTTAGTTGTTTATGTTCCTTCCAATTCTATATTTCTTTACACCTTTATAACGATGAAGCTCTTTAGTTTTTACTGGGGGTAACCCCAGTTTTCTCTCAGAAATCACTACGATTTTAACTAAGTAATTTCTCCACAACCAATTCCTCCGAGCAAGAAACAAGTGCCAGCAAATCTCAACTAATGTAGTAATTTTCAACCAATTTTAAGAAAATTTGTTTTCAACAATTGAATTATCTTTTATTTGTTTTCATTTGTGTGAACTTTTTGAAAGTTTTTTTTCGATTAATAAATGTATTTGTGCATGTAAATTCCTACGCGCTGTAAAATGACTAATGATTTTTGAGAGTCGATAAAATGTCACTGTTAAAAGTAACCCGTTGAGCAGACGAACTTTACATAATTCATGGTTTTAACATTCATATTACAGTTTAGCTAGAAACTCCTAATCTAACGTGTGCTTTTTTTCATTATTTACAATATTTTGCATTTGTTGATAGTATTGTTCCACGTTTCTTCCATTAACTTACAAGAGATCTTCAGCTGAATATTTTGGGTATACCGTTAGAACGACCCTTTTCCCAGCGCTGTTATATATTTTTTTCCCACCGAAAGTCGAGACCATATCAGTTATTTGTGTGTTCGCCCCCATCGGATTCGTTCGGGCTATCCGTACTATATCCAGTTCGTATGCAGGTAATGTTATGGAAAAAGGACTCTGTGTAGTTTTCAGTTTATAGTTTTTGGGAGGCGACAGCCTCTCATTACTACCATTGCCCATTTCTTAATGAAACCTGAACCGCCTTTACGCTGCTATGTGAATCCGCATTCAAGTAGTTCCAGAAACTGTCAACATTCCCAATACTGCTACATATGTTTCTCCAAATTTTTAAACTCATTTAATTCAATCAGCAACATTTGTTTATTCTAAGATCAACAATTATTGTGAAACTGTTCGTTAAATCGATATTTTTGCAGATAATCACTCCGCCGGATCGATATCGGACTTGTTTCGTAATATGAAAATGACGTGTTCATAGCTATTTTTAGAAACTTCAGACCAGTGTCACGTGATGGTTTTATCAATGAAACCTATATTGTATGCGGAGTACTGTTATGTAATCAAATGTTGTGGCTATACTAGCCGCTTTGTATAGACTGCCTCACGCTGTGAGAGAAGTGATTACAAGACGATACTGTAGAGTCTGATAAATAGGCACGTAGTATTATTTTAAAGCCATTTTTGATAGATGTATTCCATATAAATTAATATGCCCCTTTTTACAATTATTTAGATACCCAACATGCCTATATAGTCACATATGCCTATTTTGACATTCAAGACAAGATCGGCAGTAACAAAACGAACATTAAACGTGTAAAGTCGGTTTAAGCTTTATTAGCAGCAACCAGATCGCCTCCCATCAGCACTCTCAGTGCTTTGATTTATTTTCTTGCGCCCATGTTAATAGTATTGATCGACTTTCGATCCATTAAACTACCACATATTATCAGCCAAAAAAGTTTGCGTCTGTCGTTAGCACAACTCTTTTCCGAGCGCTGTTTTACAATTTTCCCGCCTAAAGTCGAGACCATTCGTGCATTTGTGTTTCGACCCCTATTTTATTCGTTCTCGCTAATCGTACCCTATCCGGGTCGTTTATAATTTAGATTTGCAGCTGAAGAATTGTGGAATTAAGACTGTTTGTAGTTTTTAGACGCTGGATTTTTTAATTTTCTTGCGCCCATTCATAGCCTATCCGATTTCTTATACTAGGTTTACTACTAGCGCGGAACCGTTTTAACTTATGTTTCTTTTCAATTCATTACGTGAGTCTGACCTGCAATACTGTATACCAGGACTGGTATGTGTATGTGGTAGGTGTATTGCCTTCATGAGCTCGGTTATTGTAATGGGTCCGTTGTGGTGTGATTTAAATGAGTCAGCTGCTATCGCGTCTCTGAGACCTTGTCACAATATTCACTTTTTTTTTTAAATCCTTTACCATTAAAGATGAAACCCAATATTACCAAGAATAGTGATCTCCCCCCCCCCCCCCAGTTACAGTTCTTTGAAGTACTTTGATTCGAATATGTAAAGATAGTTAACATAACACCAGTATTAATGCAATGTTTATTAAAACAAACTGCCACTCAGTGACTGTGTGGTCAATTTCCCGTGTTATGAACCTTTCTGAGATAATGTAAATTTTATAAAAACAAATTTTACTCTTTATCAATGATACATTAACAATGTGGTCTGAACCACCTTGCGAGAAACGTCTAATCCGCGATACTACGATGGAAAGTTTTTCAATTCCCACTTGAGAGAAGCGATGCTTTTTTCAATTTCAACTTTTTTCAATATGTCTCTTTTCAAAAAAACAAACACAGAAATAATAAGCATTCGATTTTATTTAGTCTTCTTCAGATTACATTTAATGAAATTGATTTTAAACTTTGTCGATGAAATATTCGATATTTACAGGACAATAAATTCCCTGGCGCTGTGTATTGGATATGTGCTGTTACCACATTGATATCTGCATTGTTGGTGTTGAGATTCCCAGAAACCAAGGGTCGTGATCTTCCTGACAAAATTTCTTCTGCAAAGCATCAAAATGTTGACAGAAAATCGCACGATATGCATCGACGTTAGAACGTAGAAATGAAACCGTTAGCAACCTATTAATTAAAGCGGGATTGCAATTGAATCTGGTATTAACTTTTATATCAACATGTGAAGGTAATAGAGGGGTGGTGCAAATCCAGCTGAGCGGACGTGTGTCTAACTGTAAACTAACCTGAACATTTACCTATATGTATGTCCATTTACATTATAATTATATAGTCCACAACACGATCAAAAGCTTTTTTATTATAAATGTTACACTGTATAGAAACGAATCTACATATAAGCAACAGAATCAGAGACTATAGATTATAGTTAATAGTTATTTATACTATAGTCTCTGACAGAATATTAGCACTTTCATACGAGTCCTACAGCTACTTAGTAAAATATACAACTGTATATAAAAACGTTATTGTTATAAATATAGTAAAAATTACACAAGAAACACACACACATTGTCTTTCAGATTTTTGATTGAATCCTTCTATGTAACAGTAATGCTAACATCGGCTGGTCTGGCATTGTCATACCTGCAACGATACGTTAGTGAATTAACAAAGAAATCATTCAATTAAACTCGTCTGCTTCCGTACGGCAAGACAAAAAATAACACACAGATGTCATTCGGCGCGTTTCTCTCCCTTAGCAGTAAAATACCCGTATTTGTAACTGAGACATTTACAAAATAGTAAAGAATAATAAAGCTTGAAAGGTTTTTAAAATGCTCACCCTGTGTTAACATACATATCATCCTGATCGTCTACTGGGGGAGCTGGGGGTGGACGACGACGCCTCGATTTCTGGAATTTCTGCGTTAACCCACGAGACTTCCGCCTGGCGTAGCGGTTTGGTTGTGGTTCCGGTGCAGTCTGCAAGAGTAAATATACAGCTGAAGAATTTTCATAAAATTATTAAGTTTACTTTTTTAAATATTTTGTTTTATATTTGATAAAATTCGACCAACCAGTCATTACCATACGTTGCGCACCAAGCAAGGCAACTATAATATATCATTATCATATCAGTTTAAACTTGTTTACGCAAGATCACTGACATCACTCACAACAGGTAATTACTTCAACTCGTATTATGGTTAACGGATTTAACAACGCGACCCTGGGGGTAAGTTGGCTTGTATCAGGAATACAATTTTCATTGCTATAGACGGTCTTTAAGCTCAATTTAATGCCGTCATTTTGACACCTAAATATGCAAAAACAGATCAGGAATAAGGGACTTATCTTGTCGAAAAACAATACACACAGTTCAGAAAATGAAAGTAACAAGTTTGTCGGTAAATTGAATCAACGCCGAATACGATCAACCTATGATGAGGTCTAATGTTGTTGTAAGGAAAGCGAAATAAGACACCCCAAACAAATTGTTATCTTGAAACCAAAATGACGATATTATATTCCACTTTACTATGATGCATTGAGACACATGCTGCTTTTGTTTTCCGTGCTAGCATATAGGGTTTACGCATGTCTGTAAGTGTTACAGTAAAACATGAGTCCCGATGGACTGTTGACGATCAAACCTAACAAACTGATTTTGTTTTCCTTGCAAGAATCAACACACACCCACTATCGCATTTTTAAATCCGTTGGGTATAATGATTCTCGACAAGAACAAGGTCTAACAACAGTGGCGAAATTCAAACCCACCATATTCATATCAAGAGGCACTCAATATACCCTTGTAATGTTATCATTCTGTACCCCCAGTATTGTGTACCTCGGTAAAGCAAACACTATAACATTGTCATTATGTTACCGGGGCTTATAATTTCGCTACGTAACCGGCAGCTTGGGATAGCGCCGTTGCTAACTAGGTCAACGGGCCGGCGAACATATTACGTACACACTCAAAAAGAAAACACTATAACTGTTCAATTACTGGCCATGGCTTACGATTTCGGTATGCCTACCGGGGCCAACAGGCTGGCGAACATGGTCACTCATAAAACAAACACTATCACATTGTTATTACCGGGGCCAACAGGATGGCGAACATGGTCACTCATAAAACAAACACTACCACTTTGTTAATACCGGGGCCAACAGGCTGGCGAACATGGTCACTTATAAAACAAACACTACCACTTTGTTATTACCGGGGCCAAATGGCTGGCGAACATGGTCAATCATAAAACAAACACTACCACTTTGTTATTACCGGGGCCATATATAGCTCCTCGTCCTCCTCCTCCTCTGCTATACTTGCAGACATGGCTGGTACCGGTGGTCTCATTGGTGCCACTGGTTTCTGTTTCTCTCCACTGGTACTCGGCTCTCCGTCTATATCACCCATCTCAATTACATTGACCTTCTTATGGGCACCAGCGGTATCTTCGTCCTCTAAAAAATCATTTATTTCACAAGTTATTGAAGTTATCTTCCCTTAAATATGTTAACATGGTGTCATACATTTTCGGCATAATCTATTTCTGTGGTATTGTGTATAGACATGTACGAAGTCTGAAAAAAGTCTTTTTTGCCCCATACATGTATCTCATACAAGCAACTACAACATCTATCTATAAGAAGGGTTGTAATATAATTGTGTGAATATTCAGTAAATGTTGCACCAAGAACAAAAGTGTTTACATGCCATTGTAATTGGTGAAATATTTATAACTCCTGTTAACAGTATTTAGTATTTACAAATCACGATTTAGTTTCATTTTAATCGGTGTTGATCAAGTTAAACTATTTCATCAAATTATCATTCTTAATCTACCGATAATGTCATAATGTATTATTATCTTCATTTTAATAAATATATTCTAATCTAGAAAATTAGCAAATAAATCAACACGTTTACCATCCAAAATCTAAAACCTGCACCTGAACCACAATATGCTATTTACGCTGTTGGAAATATGGGCATTTATGATGCCACAAATTCGTCTTTCAAGTTTCGACGAAATTTAGAAGAACGCTGAAAAACGAAGAAATCCGGCGATTCGAATGGTGCTCAGATTACACTGAATATTTCAAATGTTTTTAAAAGGGTATTTTACTATTTTTGTAGCTAATTAAACGGTCATAATCAGTAGATGACGTTCTCGTTCTAAATGTATTACTATGCTTGTTACAATTATTTATCCAAATTATTTCAAAAAGTGAAGCGTTGTTAGTAGCGGAACTTTATATTAATTGTAATTGAAATTATTTCGTTCAGATTAAATGATCGTCACTAAAGTGCCACGTAAACTCCCTTAAATAGTTAGCAAATCTTCAGCAACACTTCCACGCAATACTTACCTTTTTTTCTGGCTGTAATTGTAAGCAAACATGAAGTATTCAAGAATATAAATAATATGTTTCAATAATATATTTGTCATAGTTTGCGATTTTATAAAAATATGTAATTACGTATTGTCTCTCACTTAAAAATTAGTTATTTTAAATGTATAACCATTGAATCATGTAGCGCACAGACAAAGCTACATATTGTTGATTTTACGGTGTATGGAATAGTTTAACGAACAAAAGATGACAACACAAATGCTATCGGTGACAATACGTGTTTATTTGCAGATGCTAACAAGGTTCGAAACGTAAAAACAGGGGTTTTATTGGTGGAATCGGTTTTTGGCAGACAGACACACGAACTTTCTTGTCACGGTCTGATATATCTCCGAATGTGGTCAACAAACTGAAGACTACGAATGTGCTTGTTTCAACCATATTTAGGCTTATCATATTGTGGGGGTATTTCTCATAATGAAGAAGACCGGACTAATTTTAAAATGTTGTAACTTGTAATTACTTGTGGCACGATCATTTTGTAATGAATTTAACCATTTTAAAGTGTCTCTGGTGTACTCAGTTCTTATGCTTCGAATCTTTCTAAGCAGTATTATACATGCTAACCAATTGTAGATCTACTGATGTTAACTGCTTCTTAAAAATCAGCGTGTATAGTAACGATGTAGTAGAAATCAAAGCGCAATGAGGAGCGTAATTGTACGGAAGAAATCTCTCAAACGGTAAACATATTTCTGACTCACCTATCACATCCACATCGTCTTCATCTTGTAGAACATCTACACCAAAGAACGATGTTAGTTCATTCGGGAATCTAAGATCCAGTATCTTGATGGTGATACCGACAACTATGCACAGGGCACCTAAGATAACCAAATTTAAAATAGTTTCTAAATATACATACACCATTATATTGAACAGCATGAATGTGTGCAAACACTTTCCTTACAATGCACCTCCCAGTTAGTAAGTTGCTAAAACAAATTAAACAATGATCTGGGTCGGGGTTCGATTTTCTGAGATGAATATATTCTAATTGTGTCCAAGTAGAACGTATGTAACTAGGGTAACTTGCATGTGCACAAAACACCAAAAATCCTGTTATAAAGCAGACAGCATGTTATCAAAAATCCTGTTATCAAACAGACGACATGTCATCAAAATTCCTGTTATCAAGTAGACGACATGTTATCTACAAACCTGTTATCAAGCAGACGACATGTAATCAACAAACATGTTATCAAGCAGACGGCATGTTATCAAAAATCCTGTTATCCAGCAGACGGCATGTTATCTACAAATCTGTTATCAAGCAGACGACATGTTAAACCTGTTATCAAGCAGACGAACGTTATTGACAAACATGTTGTCAAACAGACGGCATGTAATCAACAAAGCTGTTATCAAGCAGAAGAATGTTATTGACAAACATGTTTTGTAAAGCAGACGTCATGTTAACAACCAACCTGTTATCAAGCAGACGTAGAATGAGCCGCCGTACGTAAATACCATGTTCTCGTCTTCCCAGGGTATTTCTAATGGATTCACGTTTCTTAACGTGGCAAATATAATGTTAGCAGTCACCATGCATGTCCCAGTCAGGATCATCAAATATGCACCATATCTTAGCAACACAAAGAACAAAATGTTGGTCAGCACCCACAGTGGAAAACATAACCTGCAATAAATACGTCACCGCATAGATAATGAAAATGTTGGCAATCATAAGTTATATCTTGTTGCAAAAATATACCAGATTGGATCACAATGAACATTTTAATATTGATTAATATTATTTTTGTAAATTAGTGTGGAGTATCAACAAAGATAAGTTATATGTTTTAGTTCGTTGATATTTACTCTAGAACGGTTGGAATAAATACCACTTATAACATCGCCTGTATTGGACGAACCAATCAATTTGGCTGTTCTCTGGCGTCTGGTCAAGTCAATGGCAAAGCAATAGTTCGTGGCCAACCACTTTAATAAGATCATTACACAATCGAAAACGATAAACGAAATATCTATCCGAACATGTAAGATAGGCCTATCGTACCATAATAAGATATGAGAATACCAGCCGGCTTGTCTATAATGTCGACCCCATCTGATCCCTTCTCCGTCCAGTGTAAAATATTCAGCTATCCATAACACTGGCAATGGGAGACCACGGAATTGTGCCGCACGGTATTCCTGGTTAAATGGTCCAGCTGTAAAGAAAACATGCTCTAATGTAAATGCTGCATTTTATAGTATTTTGCATTTAATTTTAAATCCACTCTGGCTATGTATATCGTTGTTATTCTAAATTGCTCTTGAATAACCACTGTCATCAGACCAGAAAATCAATTAAAGTACCCTTTTCTATGATAGAGTACTCTGTCTATATTAATATCATGCTCAACGTAAAAATGCGCGTTCCAAATCATATTATAAACTTGTATATCTCCATTACACTTGATAAAAGACAAAGTACTGGTACTATATTAGCATACCAAAAGGTCCAAATCCGAATCGGCCTTGCTCCCACTCCCAGCTGAAATGTTCATTATAGTTAATTGTCTCATTTAATTGTTTCTCTGGATCACCTGAAAGGAGACAGAAGAACTCACATAAATTGTACATTCATCAGAAAAAGGAATATAGACCAAACTGCTGACTTTTTGACACATTTATCAAGTTTAAAATCTGGTTGAAAATAATTACGTCTCCGTGTCGAGGAAGAAACACTGCACACATACAAATTCTTCGTTTTATTGCTGTAAACACGAAGTAAATGAAACAGAAACAAACTACCTTATCTATCGAGTGTCGACACTTTTGTTGCAGTCTAACACGGAATACTCCAGGTTAACACGTCTTTTCCGGGTACACAGTCCGCGGTGGTCAGTTAAAAAAGATTTTAATTATAGTATATATAACGTTTAACATGTACATATACCGTATCTTAAATGTTTGTTTACTGGCATTTGTCGATTATCATTTATTGTATTGTTATTTTGTCATGTGCATTAATACATGTATTGCAGTTTTATTTCAAATATGTTATTTAAATCATTTATAAATGTAACCTTACACCATTAAGTATGCCTTGTATTTCGTTTCGACAAGGTAAACTTTATAATGGAAACACTATACATTCCATAAACTACTAGTATGTTTCTTCGTACAATTATATTGTATATAATGTACAATCTCTCGGATAATAAGAGAGGTTGTGCTTAACATATAATATCAGTACATAAACTGTAAATTTTCTAAAAAAATACCGTCTCTCCCGAATCCGGGCCTAAATTCGTCTCAAACATATATACATCTGTTACATATATAAAATATTTTTCTAATTTGGTATAATATCATATCGCATACTTTCCCGTCATATATCACCATGCTATTTATGTAATTGTATTAGTGTTGCTTTGTAAAAAGTCCTTTTCAGGACTAAATATGCAAATAAACTATATTCTATTCTATTCTATAATACATTTTATGGTTTAAACACTGACAGAATGAAAATGGATCAGATCAGAAATAATATCGCTGACAAAGAAAAAAGTTTAAAATTCACAGAAGTTAGTATAAGAACATGTGACCATTTAGGAATGTCTGTCATACGGACACACCAAAACAGCCTGACCAAAATAGCTCTCCTGTGAACTTCCGAAGGGGGAAAATAGTGGGCGTCGCCCAAAACCAATTTGGTGACGCGCAACAGATATGGAACTCAATGGCATTGGTATGACCTTGGGTGAGTTAGAGAGAAGTGGAAAGCCCAATTCCTTGTCCTATGTGCCGGACATTACACGGACTAGGGGGAAAAGGAGGAAGAAGAAGAAGAACACCAACAACATCTACAACAACAACAATACAGCAACATTGAATATAACACCATACTGTTTTAGGTCTCCAACATGCCTAATATAAAATTCTATTACACACAGATCTTTACTTGTTTAGTTGGACATTGTGCCTTGTGTGTGTTTTATGTTTTCTGTGCTCGGTTTGTTTAGTTGGGCACTGTGCTTTGTATCTTTTTACTGTTTTCTGTGTTCGGCAGGTTAAGTTGAGTGCTGCCTTTCCTGTCTGACTTAATATAATCTTTATACAGTACAAACCTATGTGTCACAAAACGCCCCCTTATAAAACAATTTGTTTAAAGATAACATTCACTTTTACGAATTTCCTTGTTTGTTCAAGCGTTCTACAATCTTAACAAAAAGTATCCCGTATAAACTGTAATGTATGCTGATATATTAACATGTATATGATAAATATATGTATGGTTAGAGGAAAATACGGAGCTACATCATCAGACAACTGGAATGATTTGTCAACTACTCGTATATAGATAAGTGGAGAACTTCCTTGTCTAAATCTGTAATAAATATACACAGTGATACACATCACATACCACAATTACACGGCACAATGCCCAACACAACGAGAAAATGTACTTAACCACTGAAAGCCCAAGTTTCAGCTGTTAAATAATCGGAAGCCCTAATTCCAGTTTGAAAGCTGAATGAGCTCTTGGTAAAGGTATGTCTAGACAGTACATTTTGGCGTATACGTTTTGACATATACATATAAGTCAAAATGTACCGTGTAGTTACGTGCAAAACACTTCTACCACACATTTTCTGGAGATGTACAATTCTATTTTTACAAGAGTTTGGAGGGAAATAACGTGTGCTTCAAAAGTCATGTTAGGCTATGATGTATATTTCACAATATGTACACCAAGTACATATTGTGAAATATACATCATAGACTTATACATCAAAATGTACTGTCTGGACGCACCTTAACACACAATAGATATCCCGGAGAAGGGGGCTTATATACTCGCCTATTAGGCGAACTATATCATAAGACGAATCCGGACAAAGAACGGACAAATCGGTTGTTTTGGCATAGACCGTTCAATAAACCAGATCGCTTCATGGGCGGATATACACAGTAAAGACAGCAAATGAGATACTTAGGTCTATTACAAAAGGTGGCGAATGAACAAATGCCATACATGTACTAAACAAACATTTATAAAATATATGGAAAAGGGTCGTAGCAACTTAATATTCTTTTTGTGTTTGTTTTTTGTTTTATTTGTTTTTATCAATGTACGCAATCGTTAATTGATATGTTTCGGATGGTTTCATTGTATTTGTTGCGTTTGGGACCAATCAACGGGTCTTGTTTTTGTGATTAAGACCATCCCATTAAGACAACCGAAAGCTCTTTTTACTCATTGGTCCGAATATTCATGTCGAATACGGATTAATTTAACAATATAATGCATTGTATCTTTAGCAACCGCTTAGAGTGCCGAATGAGGGCTAGGCGCATCGCACCCAAGACGAAATAAAATCGGCATCAGTTTGTGTTGCTTTCCATGGGTCAGATTACCTTTCAAAGTGATATTGATCCCTCTTAGTCCAATGTTGACCCCTATGTTTGCCGTTATTTCTTTCCCTGTACCAGCCTTGTATTTGGTCCTGGTATGTACAGAACTTGTTTCCCAAGTGTAAGTCCAATTGGTAACTACAAATGATATATTTTACCTGTTAATAATGACCAACATTTTATTGTACACTATTTAACACTTCGCATAGATGTTGATGGAACCACGGGTAACTGTATCATTGATAAAGAGTAAAAAAACCCATTTGTTTTTATAAAATTCATGTTATCTTAGATAACATAAATTTTATATAAAAAAATAGTTTTAATCTTTTTTAATGATACAGTTACCTACATGAACGCTATCCAGTAGAAAGTGTAAACAAAACGAATGAAGTTTCGTTATAACTCGATTATTCAGGCCAGTCACCTGTTTACATAACATTGTGTACATAAACATTGCAATTTATCTTAATATTGATGTCTTATTTAAATATATATTACATGTATCAGTATGTGGCTGAGTGAACAATGTACTGGTTTTAACTGCCTTTTTCTCCAATTAAAATGTTTAAGGACATGGGGGATGATCTATAGTGGGTGGGTGCATGCTTTTTTCAAATGCATTGTATTCTTCAAATTGATATTTGATGGGTGCAGTTAGCATAGCATTATGGTGCACTGCATATACCCTTGAAGTTAAACAAAAAATAAATATTAATAAAGTGAATTTATTGAAGTATGACAGCATTTTCATTGTAAATCTTGCTCGTTAGCAAACACAAAAACTGCCCAACGGTACTTGCTAAAATGTGTATCACCCTTACAATATAACTCTAGGGAACAAACTCTTACTTAGTTTAAGACTGAAAAATGTATACTTTGAAAGATATTCAAGAAACACTGATATATTTCTACTTTCGGTTTGCAAGGTCATTGCTGATCATTGATTTTTTGCATGATACAAGTTAATGAATTTGTTTCATAATTATTTCTTTGTAAGAGTTTGTTCATTATACTATTGGCTATGTCCCCGACAACAAACTTTGACTCTTAATGCCATGTTGACTTTGTTTACAAACGAGTAAGATTTGCAATAAAAATGATGTCATGCTTCAATAAATTCACTTTATCAATATTTATTTTGGGTTGAACTTCATGAGTACATGTAGTACATCATAATACTATGCTTACTGTACCCAACACATTTTAATTTTAAGAATAAAATGATTTTAAAAAAAACATGCTCAATCTCACTATAAATTATCCTCTGATACCTTCAAACAACAAAAATACACTGTTATGATATTGCAATGTTTGTACACAAGTGACAGACATGAATAAACAGAGTTAACGATATCTTCAACAATGTGTAATAAAATTGAATAAACAAAATGTTTTTCAAAATTACGAAATAAAAAATGGTTCCAGGAAGTCAAACTTTCGTAAATGGTTTAAAAATAATGTACCACCTTTTATGAAACAGTTTATGTACTTTCAGTAATGACGTTTCCTATTTGTAATACGTCGAAGTACTTCCGCATTGTCAATCTACAAGTGATGTTCTTTGCCCAGGTATATAGATATGATATATGTTTGCATGGTCATCAAAGATTTGTTGAACTATTTACCCAACGATTTCATGATTAACCATGTCGAATGCACAGGTAACTGTATCATTGATAACGAGTAAAAACTATATTTTTTAAATAAAATCTATGTTATCTTAGGAAGGTTCATTTGACTTAACATTTCATTAATACTGGTGTCATTTAAATATTTTACATATTTAGAAAATAGAGAGCTTCACCTTTAATTTGATACCAACATTTTAAAAATATGTCCATCAATAAAAAAAATCAACCCCTACGGCCGTGAAGTCACTTCTTTTTTCTTGTTAAAAAGGCATAGCAGTTTTTATTGAATGCACCTTAGTGATTAACTGGACACCGTGATATACATTCCATGGTATAACTTTTTAACTAGTTGATCAATTTCGATTTTGCATGGAGATAGTGTATGAATGTATTTTTTGTTGAATATATCGAAAGCCAATTCTTGTGTTTGATACCTGACCACTTTAGTTCAAATGCACCTTTCTAAGATAACATAAAGGTTTTTTTTTAAAAAAACTCTTTATCAATGGTACAGTTACCTGTTGTCGAATGCAATTTATGTTACATGAAGCTAGTGTATGCTTTGATGATCGTGCAAACAGCTAATTTACTATCTGTCATTTCTGTGAAAGGTATTCAAACAAACACCTACATACCGAGGGTTGCCTGCAAGACTGCAGTACATCCTTCTTTAATAATAAGCAGTTACGACAGTTTTGCGGGCAACCCTCGAATTACATTCATGTAAAAGTACAAGTTAAAAGTTGTAATAAACCCCACAGGATATAAACGAGTCATCTTCCGGTTATCGCAATAAGTCATACACCTTGCATTGTATAGTCTCCCAAAATGGCATACAGTGACCGGAAATCACATATTTGCTTTTGATCGCAATAATGCATACAATTTGAATTGCATACTCTCCTAATAAGTCATACAGTGATAAGGTTTATACTCTGTGAAACTTGTGTATAATTATTGTGTGTCTATACTTACTGATTATAACAGCTCCTACATACAGACTTAATGTCACTCGTAGAAAGGTGAACACTTTCTGAAACATATAGCTATAGAATACAGGAAAATTGGAAAATTATAGTACTGATCATGACAGCCAAAATGTATACATAACCTATGTTATACACTGCCGATTAGTGAATACCTGCATACATGTATGGACTAGATTGTACTGCATTGAACAAGTTTAAAATGGATAAATGGCACGTTAACAAATTCACAATTATCTCAGGGTTTTTTAATAAAAAGAAATATTTGAAAGACCTGTTTATTTTTCAACTGTTTTGTTAACTCAGGGTTAATGCAGAAACCATTCACGTGGGACAAGTGAAGCGCATTCAGACAAAAACGGCTACATTTAGAAAATATCACGATCGTTCACAAAAGAATCGTATTGACACGTATTATTTCATATACAATCTAGCTGATCTCACATTGAAAAAGAAACGCCCACTTTTAATTTTGATATTTTACTATTAAATATGGCAGCATCGAAGTAAACATGTTTTGATAATGGTGTTTGTAAACATGAAATCTGTGTGCAAATTTTCACTTTTTTGTTTGTGATCTGTAAGTTTATGAAAACGACAAATAAAGATTGAAGTTATGCACACACGTGCACACACATGCATACAGAGGCAGCCAGCACGTACCCTACTATTTTATACTTCCCCAGTCAATTCAATCTTCTCATTGTTTACCTATATTAAGAAAGATAGTAAACAGTGGTAAAATATTATTTGGCTGGGGGAGTGTTTGGGTACGTGCTGACTGCCTATGCATGCATAGGTTTTTCCACTTATGTCGGTTTGAAGTCATTGTACTGTTGACTTAGGGGAATAAAGAAACGTGTTTTATACGAATGTAGATGTTAAAAATGGAAATGTTTGTCTTTACGAATTCATGGAATTTCACATGACGTGTCTTATACGTATGATAAACCACGACCATGTACAGTGCCCACCAAAAATAAGTATACAGATGTTATTTCCCCATTTACTTGTCTGTAATAACAGTATTTGTAAAACAGTGAAACAA
The DNA here is from genome assembly GCA_947247005.1 of Spisula solida. Classification (NCBI taxonomy): domain Eukaryota; kingdom Metazoa; phylum Mollusca; class Bivalvia; order Venerida; family Mactridae; genus Spisula; species Spisula solida. The sequence goes on along the minus strand of OX365944.1, from coordinate 47,096,296 downwards.
CACTTTTTTTGAAGAAAAAGGAATATTTTTGTTTATTATATGTAAAGACCATACATTAATTGGTACCCTAGGTGCAAAATATAAAGTTTCTTTGTCCCGATTGAATGGTAACTTAGTCACAAAAAGATGGAAAATTCAGCATTTTAGACTCACATGGGTATTTAAATTCAGAACATATTCATCTCTATTTCTATCTCTGTTTTTACTCATTTAGTAACTGTAGTTTCAGAAACAAAGTACAATTGTGACTGTCTGATAAAAGGATATTGAAAAATTTAACCAAGTTAAATTTAGCAACAATTATTTACTGTATACATGTACTTATTTTTGATGGGCACTGTATATTGGGTAATCGCTCAGTACGATTGTTAATCAAAGCATATACAACACGTAGCCTCCACATTTGTAATCTTATTCTCCTATACCTCATTCCGAAATGCATATTAATAGCCTTTATTGATTGTGCCACAAAGATAACGGAAGGTTTCGCAATAATTGAAGGATTCACAAATATAAGCGAAAAATATTATTGAAGGTTTCACAAATATAAGCGAAAAATATAATTGAAGGTTTTACAAATATAAGCGAAAAATATAATTGAAGGATTCACAAATATAAGTGAAAAATATAATTGACGGATTCACAAATATAAGTGAAAAATATTATTAAAGGTTTCACAAACATAAGTGAAAGTTTCACAAACATAAAACAAACTTTACCTCTTTTCCACGTATTCCTGGTATAATGACATAGAACGATACGGCTAGTATAACAAATGCAAATATCAGGCCAGATTCCAGTATATCCGCCAACCATGGGGTCGGGTTGGCTGCATAATATGTTGGAGCTCCATTTTCTCTGAACGCCTGGTATGCCATGACTTGTCACAGCAACTCCTTAATTGATTCTTAGAAGTTAAAATAGATACAATAGTTGAGCATGTGATATTTTATACATTTTTCATGTACAGTGCAAATGTCATCATTTATTTTCATACAAAGTCCTATCAATACTGTACATGTATTATTGTTTGCCTATTTTGCCTCCCATGTAACTTGTTCTACCCCACCTACTAGAGATGGAAGTCAAAGCCAACAGACGATACAAACGCCAGTTCTCGAGGCACATACGTGCTACACGATAAACGATTATGTCGTTACATTCATTGTTGCAAAGTTTCACAATTAACATATCCTCATAATTAGTTTAACTTCGATATGCGTGCGATCATTCAAACAACTGTACATAAATGCATTGTTTGGGAATCGTCCAAAAAATTGTAGCAGTGTATACAGTCCAGGCCCGGCTCCAGAAATTTTCAAGTGGGGGCACATCTAGCTATTGGGATGCTATAGTGGGATAGGTTGCGGGAGGGGTGTCCCCCCGGCGAACATTTGTTCACTTTTCGAATTAAAATCATGCAATTTCCTGCACCTTAAGCTTTTAAAATCAGAAGTGAAGGTACTAAAATTGTACTGCTACATCAACAGAAAATACGATGAGTTTAACAATTATTTAAAACTAATTTCTTTCAATTCCCTAAAATTTACAAACCAGGCGTAAAATTATTAAAATTCACGCTACATAATCACAGTGTAGCAATACCACGTGACTTTTGGCTACAGTTACAAGAAGAAATTTGTAAACATGGGAAAATAAAATAGCCATAAGTATTTTATTTCTTCATCGATTTCTATGAAATATACGCCACGCTATGGGGGACATTATTTGCTTTTCATGAAAGATAAGATATTTTTCAGCAGCTTTACCTATTCTTCCATTACCCTGTGATACCTACACGTTCCACGGTTTCACAGGGTAATGTACAAAACGGCACATCCGCTGAAAAAGACTTTATATTTCATTGAATGCAAATAATGTTCCCCTTAGCGTGGCGTATATTTCATTGAAATTGACGAAGAAATAAAATACTTATGGCTACATTTGCGTTCCAATGTTTACACATTTCTACTTGGAACTGTAGTCAAAAACTACGTGGTATTGCTACACTGAATCAGACAACTTAAATTTTTTATGCAATCATTTAAACAAATGTTTACCCCATTGAAGATTTTTTCAAATAAGAACTTTAAATTTAAAGGGACTGCCTCACATATTGGTGCATTGTAAAAATAAAATAAAATTGTCAAATATTCGCGTAATTTTGGTATAGTTGCCTGTAAATCCCATAAACAACAACACTGACATCTAAAACAACTTGAGAAACTTCGGCATTTTGTAGTTATTTAGTAATTTTACATTAAAATTTCTATATGGTATTAATACCCTATAGAATGAACGCTACTGTTACTTGAATTACCTGAAATTTGTTTTCATGTGATAAAAACGATTCGAAAAACGAACCAAATTCCTCACGGATGTTTACGCTGTAGTTTGTTGATGTTACAGTTCGATCACATGTGAATTACATAATTCACAAAGCATGTTGGAAGGAAACTTAGCGCTTTTAAAAAAAAAATACTCAGTGGGCGATATCAAAACTGGTTAAAATTGCTTATTTGCACCAAATATTTCATAAAGCAACCGCCAGTGGCTTTCTATTACATCAATACTTGGTTAGGTTGGAAAATCACGATATACAAACATTTTAGTCCAATCTGTGAGGCAGCACCTTTAAAGTAAGACGTTAAATTATTCAAGTTTCAAGTTTTATTAGAAAATCGGCAAATAATATGCCTTTGGCAATTGGCCAATTTCAGGTAGTTGTATAGCTACCTGGCCAATTTACAACAAATATATACAAGTACGGATGAGCAGGTAGTTGTTCTATACAAACACATGACATAGTATCCAACAGAGATACATAACAAATTACGAAGCAACTGCATCAATGGCTACAGAGCGTCTTAACACAGCATTATAGGTAAATTTAGCTATATTTTTAATGGTAGTAGTATTATTCAGCTATACAGCGATGACATTAAAAATACAAAGTTGTTCAATGTATTCCATGATCTAGGAATATTATACATAATACGTAAGTCAGAATAAAATGGACAGCATAGCATGAAATGATATTCAGTTTCTATCATTACCTGCGAGCCTTGAGCGAGCAGGTATATTGGATAGCATTAAGTAAAAAGTCCATGGAGGGGCACGTGACCTGTTCTCGATGGTTTACGATTTCAAAAAAAAAAATTAAAAAAAGCATTTTGTAAGAATGTCGTGAACCAGACTAATTCCATTATTCCATGCGGATAACATCGGTCTTTGTCGCATTGCAATAGTTTTTTTACCGAAGAAATCAGAACTGTCCGAAATTTCAGTGAGCGCTAGTTGAGACCATGGATCTAAACAACAGGTGACTGCAGCTACATGAGCACAGCGTTTCCCAGTCTGGAGTACATCCCGTAGAGAACACATTGTTCTTGAACGGAAATAGGTTAGTTCTACGGTTAATGTGTCAGGATTACGGAATTTCGGGTGTACCCGGCACTTCGCTCCTAAATAATTTTTTGGAATTTTTTAGGATCAGCGGGTAAAATTAGTGCTGGTTGTTTCCCTTGATAAACTTAACAACATATACAGTTTCTTTTGGTCCCCAGAGTCATATAAGGAGAATTACCATTCAGTGTTAATGTCTATTCAGAGACTTAAAATTCTAAATGTCGCTTGTCTATTGTCATGGAATTATCGGAATTGGTTTATGATCTTTGATATTGTTGAACACTGAAAACATGTCTTATGATAATACCTTTTAATGAACTGAAAGGAGGTTTTATTTATAAGCATATAAATATTATATGGAACAAGGGAGTCAAAATATGCAATTAAGTGTCTTGAAAATTGGTTTGTTATACATGAAATTATTTAAACAATTTGTTGATAAATTTCGTATGTCAAATTATCGTGCATATAGTTTTCCCAATTTGAAAGCTACCGGCCTATCGATCTCGCTTATTTTTTTCTCACAATTTTGAGATTTTCATGCTTAATTTTATACACATCAGCTGTTTAATTATGCAGATAGAAGGTCGAGGATCCTGTCAATTCTCTGTCAAATGAAGTCGGTACATCATTTGGTCGCAGGAACTATTTGACTTGTATTAGTATTGCATAGTTTACATTTACGGTCAGAGCGGGCAATATTTGTATATCTACCAACTTCAATTTCGAGAGAGTGTGAGCATAGACGAAACTAGTAAAGCTAGTTTGTACTTGTCGTTCATCTTGATATCGAGATATTTTTCAGACTTATATTGATATTTAAATTGTTTGTAAAAATCCAACTTAGATTGTGAATTAATACTATCAGCCCAATGTTGAACACGCTGATCGAATATACGTTGTCGCATAGAATAATAACACATTTGATCGATAGTATCCAAGTTCCATACATAGTTAAAACCAAGTGAATCAATCATATGTTTAATAGCCTTAGACCAACTATCTTTAACATTCAAAATGTGAAAACGAGCATCATTAACTTGTTCGTAATGTGTTCTTTGTATCAGCGAGGCATGGGAGTTCTTAATCTTGCACCAATATTTAAGTGCTCTTAACTTGAACATAACAGATAGTGGAAACCGTCCTAACTCTCCAAGGACTCCCACACTTGAGGTTTGAGTACGAATGCCTAAAACATGTTTACAAAATAGTATGTGTAGTTTATCTACCTCTTTCATATCATATATACCCCAAACCTCGCTACCATACAAAAGAATAGGAACAATCATTGAGTCAAACAATACAAGTTTAGTTTTCATATTACACTTAACTCTGCTAAAAATAGAAATAAGATGGTTGTAAGCTTTCAAAGCTTGATCGTTCAAGGCTTTTACAGCATTTTCAAATCGTCCATTATGACTAAATTTATTAAAAGTGTAGGACTTCAAATCAAAATACATAACCCTTTAAATAAACAATATTAGATCCATAACTAAAAGTTTCCACAGGTTCACATCGATTTGTTGGTAACATTTTAATAAAAATCATGAAATTTCCTGCACTCTTACGACGCTAGACTCATGAATTTTAAAAAAAATGTCCCCCCCCCCTTGCGAAAATGTTTGTTAATTTTGAATTAAAATCGTTTTTGTATCGTTTATGGTTTTAAAACTCACGTGAAATTATTAAAATTGCATTTTTACATAATCAGTAATAAATATACCAACACGCATGTTAATTAACATGCGTGATACCAACAAGAACATTTCGAAATGTAATTTAAGTTCTATTGTGTCACTATTATTATTAAATCGATCAGTTTACACATTATAGTAACATAGATCAGTGACTCAAATAAAGTGATCCCCTAAATCATGATCATTCAAATGCTTTACAATCATTTGTTAAAGCGTCTGTCTGATTCCGATCGGGAGTAGTTAGGGCCTGGATAAACAACAGGGGCCCATTTTATTGCACTCGCTTCCGTTATGTATAATATACAGAGGCTGTTATCACAAAATATCGACCCCTAGCCAGATCGATTGGTAACATTTTAAGAATTTTTGGGATGTTAAAATGGTCATTGCGAGGCCAACTGGGGGGGGGGGGGGGCACGGGCCCCCTGTGCACCCCGGTGGAGCCGGGCCTGTAGTCAGGCCAAATAAACTTACATGTTCATCTTAAGGTTTGTTAAGGAAAAAACGTGTCCGAGCGGTCGAACAAAAAATGAATTTGAATTTTTTATCAATATCTGAAAATTTCGATAATGGCATTTTTATTAAATATGACACCAAAAGTTGCACCGCGTACTTTGATACTGGTTTCCGTAAGTAATAAATGACAGTATTGCACCTCAGTAGTACAGACGATAAAACACTAAAATCAGTAGCTGAAATTTATTTTGTTCTTCCGATATTTTTAACAAATTTGAGGGAAGGACTAATATCCGATTTGAATAGGACAGATTAGTTGAATCACAGACTGTTTTTGGTGCGGTTTGAAAGAGATATTTAACTTTTTAGTGCATTAATGGATGGGTCATATTTAAAACCCTGGGGTGCAATGCTTAAAAGAGGTGAGAACAGAGAGCCAATGACAACCAAAATGTAAGAAATAATCACAGCTAGTTAAGCACTCAGCGTCAGACACTTAATACGGACAAGTCTCGCCTTTTTACTAGTACATTTTTATATCCATGCATCTGATATATTTGACTTGACAATCTCTCTATTGACATACTACCATGCTTTCGCCTAAAGACAAAGTTTCAACTATACCACAACTTATCATGGAATCCTGAACAAAAATTTTAAGCTTTGAGAAATACAAATAGAGAAAGTCGTATGTTCCAATAACATTTTTGTGATTCTAAAAAAATCACCGGTTAAAGACTAAGTCAATATTCAGAATAAGTACGTTTAAAAGATAATACAAATTTACGAAAACATAATTACCCTTTTTTGTTAATATCGTTCCGTATTTTGCGACGTATATATTCACTTCAACAATTCGACAAACAATGACTATGAACAACGAGAGGATAAGATAACACAACACTCACTTTTACTTCCTGTTTCGTGATGACTACATTATCATTGTGAATCTGAGTGTAACATATACTTAATTAAGACCTATTTATAATATATAGTTGGTTACTTTACCACACATACTTATAAGTTATAACTAATATTGAATATAATGTATACATAAAAGGAGTCGTATTATCAAGTATTTGTAAAACAATGGTAGGCATAATCTATCGTGAATTGATCTGTAAATCGCACCAGTCATGCAAACTTTGTATCAGATTACAATTACGTATAGGTTATCGATCATATATTAAAATAATAAACGAAATAAGTACAAATGAGCGAAGCGAACGCCGTACTTATTCGTTTATTATTCTAATATGTGATATATAACCGGCTTATAGTTTACCCGCCCACTTTTTGGTGTCATTTCCAATGCTTTTGTTTGCAAACAATAGCATGCCCATTAATGGAGTAATGATGGTAAAATAAGGCAGGATTGTATGTACGAGGGATGATCAACAAATACGTGGGAATATGCTTTGAAACTAACTCCAAAGGAATAGTGATACTTCCTTTAAGGAGGCAGGAGACCCCCGATTTATAAGACACTATTTACTACAGTACTAGTGTTTCAAGAACAGCGTCACATACCACTGCTACGAGAAACCGTCTCCAAAGGTATAAATGTACTACCTTTTAGGAGACCCTTAAAAAGTCAAACTAATAATCAGCCAGAATATGCTTTAGTAAAACAGTGCGTTTTTAGCGCTTTCTTGAATGATGGTAGTGTTTTACTATCTCTGAGGGCTGTTGGCAGTGCATTCCAGAGCTTCGGTGCTGCAGCCATGAAACATCGATCACCGTACGATACAGTCCTCCTCCTCGGCACAACTAGAAGAATAGAGTCATTTTGTGACCTAAGCTGTCTTTGTGGAGTATATATTTCCAACATACTTCTGATGTAGCCTGGGGACTTTCCATGTAGTGCTTTGTAAACATGAGTCAATACCTTGTACTCCACTCTGTATTGTACAGGTAACCAGTGAAGATCCTTCAGTACAGGAGTGATGTGGTTGTATCGCGGTATCTGTGCGATGAGGCGGGCAGCTGTATTTTGAATATTTTGTAGTTTGTTCAGAATGGTTTTTGGGGAGCCGCACAGTAATGAGTTGCAATAATCCAGTCTTGATGTTACTAAAGAATTTATGAGGGATTTTGTTGCATCAACTGTCAAATATTGTCTGATTTGACCTATTTGTCGGATCTGCATGAAACAAGACCTGGAGACAGAGTTTACATGTTTATCCATATTCAGGTGTGAATCCAACATGGCACCAAGGTTTCTCACCACTGATGATGGGCTGATCACAGCGTCACCAACTTTCACTGTGATATTCTCGACAGCATTGGTATTCCGTTTCGGCACAAACAGGATTACCTCTGTTTTGTCTGCATTAAGTTTCAACAAATTGTTCTTCATCCAGAGCAAGATATCCTTCAGACATGCTTCAATTCGTTGCAGTGTCTCATCGCGTGAAACGCAATCTTTCGGTTGGAATGCCATATACAACTGGGAGTCATCAGCATAGAAATAATGTTGCAGTCGATGCTTTCTGCAGATTGCATCCACTGGTTTTGTAAACATGATGTAGTTTTTAGGACCAAGCACAGAGTTATCATTAATAGACTATGGTATCATATCAAACAGACAGAGTGTGTATATGGCATACCACGTGATGACAGGTCAGGGGTCAATACAGCTAATATAGACAGGCATTATGCTAAAACTGTAGCAATATATTCAATGACATTGCTGTGGCTTAGCAGTAGTCAACCATACTTTTAAATCAATATAAAACTTGCATTCCAATTGTGTTTTTGTGAAAATGACAACATTTTTAAAAACATCTTTATTTGGGTAAAACCATGCTACGATCACTTATCAATCATGGTCAAAGAACGACCATTTTTACTATGCTTACCTCCCTTGCACCATAAGATATTAATAATGGTTGAATATTCTAAAAAGACGCTGTCAAGCTAAATTAACGAAAACATGTTGCTGAATAAAAACCCCGCGTTTATTTGTAGGGTGGTTTTTAAGGGACGATTGGTCGAAAGCATAACGCAACATTGCTTGCAAAAATATATCAATAAATAGAAAGGGTAAATGGTACCAAAACGGACACAAACATTTGCTAAGTGTAATGTGTATTTTTGAAATGTTTGGTTGTGTCTTATATGGTGTTCATATGGATAAATACATTTCTTTTTGATAATTGTTATGAATTTATATCGGTTATATATCAATGTAAACATGTGTAGTTGTATCAGCATAAACTAGTTTGCGGTTTAATTAAAAAAGACAAAACAATGTAGATTTGCGGAACTTTTGACGCTCAGTATACAACCGTCACGCATTGCAGGTATCCATTGAGGCGTTGCTTGCTGATTTAGCCTCGGATATTCATATGCAGTTTGGTTCAATAAACGAACGCATGGACAGATTGGAGGCTGGTTTAGAACAGATAATAGCCAACAAAGTGGCACAGATTCTGGATAAACGCATGACAACAGAAATTAACAAGATAAGAAAGGATGTGGACGATAAGTGTATGTCATTGAAAACTGATATTCAGGCTGAGCTGACTTCAGATATTGACAATATCAATGATAAGTTGAAAGTGCTGTCTGATAAGTTAGACTCGTCCAATCAACAAACGTCCACACCAGATGTCACGGCCACAAGACACCCGCTTTTCCTCCAAATTGTGAACAGCGTAATCGAAGCGGTCGAGTTTTCCGATGCAAAGCGCGCGATGAAAATTTTGTAAACAAGAGGTGAGTGTTGTGGTTTATTTTGTTTTTCTATTTAAACTTGCCCATTATATCAAAAATCGGGGAATGCTATTCCACGTTAATATGTTCGATCTAAAAGAAGACGAAGTCTCCTTTCATTAGGTGATTCCTTGGTACCGCTAGAACTTTTGTAAGTTTCTCCGACCGGTGCAAAAATCAACACGATGTCACATTTGACTCCTTATTTTTTGATATCCACTAAATTGAAGTAACTATGCAATGCCTATAACTAAACTAAGGTCTGTTAGGTACAATTTCATTCAATTGTGTTCTTGGCTCGGTAAAATAAACAAGTTTTGGTCAAAAGTGTTAATGTGAAAAAGCGCGAGTGTAGGAGAACATGCGGACGATAAGAGGTGCAGCGGGCGATTAATAAACTATTCTTTGGGAATTTTGAACTTTTATTTCGAATTTTAAGATCTGTAATATCTACTTGGGAAGATGTGACGTTGTTTTAATCGTTTAATTTTTATAAATATTACATACATATACCTGCGTTTGTGACATGTGAAGGTATTGTCAACACGAGGTCTAAACTAAGGGTGCCATTCTGGTTCGAGGGTTAACATATTAATGTCATGCACGCTGACGAATCATATTCATACATGACTGTGTGTATTATGGCAAGGTACGATCTAGCAAGTGCTTTTAATTCTTGGCATTGAAACTAGCTATTTTCTGTGTTTTCAGTTCAGAACTACGTCTTTGCTTTGGTGGATTTAGGAAGTGCGGGTGATCGCCATATCTACATTCAAATCGGTATATTGGGACATCTATACTGTTGCAGTCAGCATCTATGAATCTTAAAGAAAACCGTGGTTTCGTCATACATTTTTGAACGAACATTTGAACAATTTATTGTTATGTTTTTAAATTCACTCAATAATATCACAGGTGCTCGACATATGGACATGACACCCTATGGTCAGATATAACAAAACTCAGATTACTAATAAGACATCTGTTTTGTTCAGTCTTATTTGTTGCAAATGCTATATACACGTACATGTTGTTTGGTGTTTAATAGAGGACACCATGGGCTCATATCCACAAACCTAGCACCTGTGTATTAAATAATTTTGTTTAGATGAGCTTTTGAGTGTCCTGATGCTATGTGCACCACTCAAATTAAACTTTAAAATCTGCGGCAAGATTGACTCATTGTCAAAACCAGTGAACTGATTTAAGATTCACGTTTTAAACATGGTTCTTGTATATGTATATGTTCCTTTGAATAATTGTGTTGCAGTGCAGTTCAATAAAATGAAATAAAATAAGGCATTATTTCTTTGTCTTGTCACTGCATAATATGTATGTACATTGTATATTAACTGATGATATAATGTACATCACGAGCTAGAATTCAAATGTCTATGGTTTCATTAAAAGACAATTGCAAAAATTGGTAAAATTCATGTATAAAACTCGATGCCACACAGACAAAACTTCCAGAAACAAAGATAAAACACAATATTTTAACAAAACAATATATTTAACAAAACAGCTCATCAGTATTACATACTTCAGAAGTTTTTTTCCAATTTCCTGGTCGTACACAATTTAATCTAACAACCGTACATGCTACAAGAGCAACCTGTAAGCACCAGGAGGGCGATCGGTATTATCCTGTCTTAAAAAAACAACGTTACATTCCCGTTACCCGAGAAAGAGATTTGTTACTGTCAAAGACATATCTTAACTGAACTATTTGACATGTGATCAACCGAAAGTGACTGTCAGGTCATGTAATCGATCAACCAAATTTCAATCTCGTGCATATCCAATTAAACAAATGTATATATACAAGATACCAGTTCCTGTTTTGCGATACATCTTTTACGCCATTGTTTATGCTGTCGGTCGGCTTCATGCTTCCCTGTCTATTCCATAGTGAAGTCCACAACCTTTCATGTATTTCATATCTAATGCCTCCGTCTGGTTTTCGTCAGTTTGATAGGGCCACTTTCGTGCAGAGGCTGCAATTTGTACGATAATATGTTTTGTCTTTTGACACAAATAAAACAACAACATTAACGTCGGTTTTCTTAAGATGATGACTGCAATGGTAAACATGTCCAGTACTTCAATGTTAATATGACCGGTCATGTGCACTTTCGAAATCCATCAACGCGATATACGTAGTTCTGAAAACACAGAAAATAGCTAGTTTCAATGCCAAGAAATGACACTTTTAAAAGTTATAAATTATCAATAAATAAAGCTGAAATTTAACGTGTACCTAATTGACTTATACGCACTTGCTACAAAGGTCGCACCTTGCCAAAATACACACAGTCATGTATGAATACCATACGTCAGCGTGCATGACATTGATACGTTAATCCTCGAACCAGGATGTCACCCTTTTGGGCTCGGATGACATTTCGCCGTCGTGTTGACAATACCTTCACATGTCACAAACGCAGGTGTATGCATGTAATATGTATACAAATTAAACGATTAAAAATATCAGATCTTCTCAAGTAGACATTACAGATCTTAAATTCGAAATAAACGTTCTAAGTTCCCAAAGAATAGTTTATTAATCGCCCGCTGCACCTCTTATTGTCCGCTTGTTCTCCTACACTCGCGCTTTTTCACATTAACACTTTTGACCAAAACTTGTTTATTTTACCGAGCCAAGTACACAATTGAATGAAATTGTACCTAACAGACCTAAGTTTAGTTATGGCATTGCATAGTTACTTCAATTTAGTGGATATAAAAAAATAAGGAGTCAAATGTGACATCGTGTTGATTTTTGCACCGGTCGGAGAAACTTACAAAAGTTCTAGCGGTACCAAGGAATCACCTAATGAAAGGAGACTTCGTCTTCTGTTAGATCGAACATATCAACGTGGAATAGCATTCCCCGATTTTTGATATAATGGACAAGTTTAAATAGAAAAACAAAATAAACCACAACACTCACCTCTTGTTTACAAAATTTTCATCGCGCGCTTTGCATCGGAAAACTCGACCGCTTCGATTACGCTGTTCACAATTTGGAGGAAAAGGGGGTGTCTTGTGGCCGTGGATGTGTCACTGAATATTGTAGTTCGTGGACTCGCAGAATCGCCCAACGAAAATCCCATGAACAAGGTTAATGGCTTATTTCGGGAGGGTTTGAAAATTGCGAATGTCACTTGTACCAAAGCCGAGAGGAAACAAATAAACGGGAATTCAAGGAAACCGGGTCTGATTATCGCCACCTTAAAATCGAATGAGGATAAAAGAAAGGTCATGACAACTAAGCGCAAATTGATGGACTCTCGTCAGTATAGTGATGTGTTTATTCACCATGACCAGACTGTAGCTGACAGAACTTGTCTGGAAACTTCCGTGCAATTTTAAGTGCTATGAGGAATAGTGGCATTGTGAAATTAGAACACTCGGCGGGCAGTCGTCAGCAGTCCCGGACAGGCGATAGACGAGGGGATCGAGCCAATAACGGGAACAGGAATGGTGACAGGCGTAACCAGGGTAATGGTGGTCAACAGAACGGCAACGGTGCGCACAGAAACAACAAACAACAACGAGGCGTGTAATACGGTCAGACGTGGGGGTAACAGTTTTGGTCGCAATGGGCGACGGGGTAACTACAGAGGACGTAACTCTCGTGATCTTTAGGTAAAAACCGGGTTTTGGAACGTTCGAGGTTGAAGTGCGAACCCTGACTCAGACAATTCTATTCTACGTTCTATGTGTATTATTGACAAACAGTTTGATATTTTAGCTATTACGGAAACCCATTTATTAAACGATGACATTTTAAACGCTGATGGTTTTAGTTGGTATGGACATAACAGGAAGATTATCCACAGAAATGCACGTGCTGGATCTGGCGGAGTTGGTTTTTTAATTAGTAATGATCTTTTAAAATTGTATAATGTATCCATACTGAATAATTCTTCAGAGGGTATTTTGTGGTTGAAATTGTCTCATATGTATGAAAATGTTACGTTGTTACCATGTGTCTGTTATTTACCACCCGAAAATTCTTCACGATCCTTTGATGTGAATGCTTTTTACGATAATTTACTTTCGGATATTTACCAGTACAAGAATGAAGGAAATATTTTTGTATGTGGAGATTTAAATAGTAGATGTGGTGAGCTTAATGATTTTATTGCTGGTATAGATGATGTACCACCGCGTAGAACCATTGATTTTAGCACAAACTATTATGGTGAATTGTTCACTGATTTTTTATTACATTGTAATACTAATGTGTGCATGTTAGAAATGGTGACTGTAATAATTTTACATCTGTTTGTGTGAAAGGTTCGTCTGTTGTGGATTATTGTATTGTACCTCATGAAAATTTGTCTTGTTTTAAGGATTTTGCAGTCACACTAATTTCTGATCTGATAAATAGCTGTGGTGATATAGAGGTGTTAGCACCAAGTAGTATACCCGACCACTCTTTATTGTCGTGGAATATTATTACTGGTGTTTGTAATACTAATGAAACATGTTCATCTTTTAGAAACTTTGATAAGTTTGATTTTAGTAGCATAAATAATGATTTTATGTCTGATGATTCAGTATTGATTGAAATCAATCAGTTGTTTAATAGGTTAGAACAAGGTTCAACTAATCAAGTTTCCATAGATACTGTCTATAACGAATGGTGTAGTATCGTTAAGGACATTATGTATGCAAACATTCCGTATAAGAAGATTGGGAAATATAGTAAGTTTCGGAAGCGCAGACCAGGCAAACCTTGGTGGAATGATAAATTAACTGAACTTTGGTCTAAGCAATGTACGGCTGAACGCAATTGGTTGAAATGTTGCAATAGAAATGAGAAAATTGTTTTGAAATCTTGAAGATGTACATATGCGTAAATTGTTTGATAGGGAAGTTCAACGTTCAAAGCGACATCATTGGTATAATATGCAGTGTGAGTTATTAAAGGAGTGTGATGTGAATCCGAATAATTTTTGGCAATCCATCGGTAAGATAGGTGTGAGACAGTCTAAAAGTAAATGCATACCAGAAGAAGTTGTACTTCAGGATGGTTCTGTTTCTACATGTATTAATGATGTACTTTAAAAATGGAAACATGATTTTAGTTCTTTATTTGTTGACAATAATGTACATGCGGAATTGAATGTTGGTAATAATGAAAACAATTCTAATATGGCTTTTAATGATAATATATCCCTTGTAGAAGTTGCAAATGCTGTTTCCAAAGCTAAACTTGGTAAAGCTTGTGGGATTGATGAATTACCTGCGGAAGTGTTATGTAATGATACTGCTACATATTTTCAATAATAGCATTGTACCATCACTTTGGGGTCGATGTATAATTAATCCGATTCCAAAATCTTCCACACTAGATCCAAGGGATCCTCTTGCATACAGAGGAATTGCCCTCGCGTCGTCCGTTTATAAAATTTATTGTAGAATTCTAAATGACAGATTGAGTAAATGGTCAGAAAGCAATGATATTGTGGTTGATGAACAAAACGGGTTCCGTAAAATAGAGAAACAATTGATCAAATCTCCTCTTTAACTAGTATTGTTGAGACTCGTAATAAATTAAAACTATCCACATTTACAGCTTTTATTGATTTTAAAAAAGCTTATGATTACATTAATCGTTCGTTATTGTGGAATAGATTGGTAGATCTAGGAATCAATGGTAGAATGTTACAAGCTATTAAGTCTTTATACACGTCCGTTTCGTCTTGTGTACGAGTTAATTCTTACAACACTGACTGGTTTGATGTTAAATCCGGTTTAAGACAGGGTTGTATCCTGTCTCTTCTTTGGTTTAACCTTTTTATAAATGATTTGGCTATATATCTTAAGTCATTTAACATTTGAGTAAGTATAGGTTATGAAACTGTGTGTATTCTCCTGTATGCTGATGATATTGTGATACTGGCAGAGAATGAACATGACTTGCAACTATTGTTAAGTGCATTGAATGATTGGTGTACACGAAAGCAGATGTCTATAAATGTTAATAAAAGCAATGTAGTTCATTTTCGTACTCTGTCTACTCCCAGATCTATTGTTGTTTTTAAAGTTGGTGATAATGTACTAAACTATACTATGCAATATACATATTTAGGTCTTGTACTCCATGAACATTTAGATTATAGCATTACTGCAAAGATGGTTGCTCAGAGTGCTGGTCGCGCGCTGGGTCTTCTCATAGCCAAATGTAAGCTTATAGGAGGTGTTCCTTATAATGTTTTCACCAAATTATACGATAAGGTTGTCTGGCCAGTTATCTCATACGGAGCGGCAATTTGGGGAAACAAAACTTTCTCATGCATAAATGGTTTTTTCTTCTAGTCGGAAAGTATACATCTAATGCAGTCGTGTCGGGTGATATGGGTTGGACTCCACCTTTTATCCGCCAGTGGAAAACCATTTCAACATTTTGGTCTCGTTAATCAACTACGAACTCATCGAGATTAAATAAGCGTATAGCACTCTGGGCAAATCAACAACCAATTAAGTGTAGAACTGGTATTATATTGTTAAAAAGCAATTCATTGATATTCACCTGAACAAGTTCTGTGATATTTCTATGCCAATACCAAAGTCTTCATTTGTAATACACGTTTCAGACAATCTTTTTACAAATATGTTAATGACTGGTATTCTAGTATTAACAGTATTACCGGTGTATCCGACAGAGGCAGAAATAAACTTAGAACGTATTGTACTTTCAAACATAGTTACGAAGTTGAGAATTATTGTAATATACTATTGCCTTTAAGACATAGATCAGCCTTTTGTAAATTTAGATGTGGAGTTGCTCCAATACGCATTGAGACAGGGCGGTATGAAGGCTTGCCATTAACGGAACGCATTTGTAAACTTGTCAAGTTTTAGAAGATGAAGCTCATGTTCTTTTAAGTTGTGATTTATACACAGATTTAAGAAATATCTTGTATGAACAGGTCGCAACTATTTGTCCTGATTTTTATTCTCTGAATGATTTAATGAAACTAAGGGTTCTTTTTACTGAGAAAAACGCTATAAGAATTTGCGCCAAAACCTGTTTTATGATTTTACAAAGACGACATTTTTATCTGTGTAAATAATGTATTCATACTATCTTATTAATTATTGCCAGTTTTATTGACAACTAAGGGAATCTACGGTCTGACCGGGGTGATAAATGATCTATTAATACTATTTTTTAATTAGCGCATTAGTGCCTCATTTACAAATCTCAGTTTCTTAAATAAAAAAACAACAACTATATTTTAATTCAACGTATTAACAACATTCTCTTAGTTTTTATTTTGTATATAAATTAATGTTTATTGTTTATAAATAATGATATAGCACTGTCTATAGGACAGTTCATAGTACAAGCTAGTCATATAGTGATTTTATGATAATCAGATTATTTTAAGATTTGATAATTGTCTCTTATAATTCATAACTGAATGGTTATGTACATTTTATCTGTTCTGCTTATGTCGTATGTTATATGTATGTACATAAATGAGACGAAATAAAGAATACTAGTTTATATATAGAAAGATATTCGACCAAATATGTCGAAGAAATAAAAAAAAACTGGTCAGAAATTAAAAAGCAGCCATTATTGAACAGCAATCTTGTCTACATAGAAAGGGTAGGTATTACTTTTGAAACAAGCTAGTAGCTAATGCAATTGACTGGGGGGTGGCGGGCCAATAAATTTGCAAAGTCCAGTAATAGTTTGTATACGTGTGGTTCTAATTCGGCCTTGTGTGTGGTTGGGATTCGTTCTTAATCCTCCCATCTATAGGCGAGGTGCACATTCCGCCAAAGTTGAAGTGCGAATTCCTCCATACCACTTTGGTTGTGCTAAAAAGTCTGTCTTATGTGTGGTTCGAATTCGAGCTTTGTGTGGTTCGAATTCGGGCTTATGCGTGGTTCGAATTCGGGCTTATGCGCGGTTCGAATTCACCCATGTGTGTTATGGTACTGTTCGATATCCGTAGGTGTAATTTGAATTCGGCTTCAAAGTTGATAATTGAATTCCGCCATAATTAAGTTCGCCATTGGTGAGGTTTCAAATTCTGTCAGAGCCGATGTTCCAAATTTCCCAATTGGTTAGGTATTCGTTGACTTTCTCAAACTATTCAAAATGCTGGATATACGCGAACATACGAACTTTTTTTTAAATTTTTATGTATCTGATAGATCGTAACATACCTATTTTTAAAATGCATTAATTTGTCTATGTGCCAATAGACAAACTAACATGGTCATTCCATTAAAGGCACAGTGCGGCCGTCAAGCCGGCGCAATATAATGTATGTGATGTTTAAACCGAGGGCACGGATCAAATCCCTAGCTGCGATATCAATATACACTCATGTGCGACTGAAAGTGAAACCTAACAGATTTAATGCCCGCCGCGGGGTGAATTTTAGGGGATCTTCAAATTCAAACATCAGTCATCGTGATGTTCTTTTCCAAGTAACGAAACTGCTGCACATTCCAGTTTTCTTCTTCTTCTTCTATATTAATGGCGAGCGTTCAAAACTTTGAACATTATTGCCATGCATGGGGGGGGGTTAAAAAGAATTATTTACTGTTAGGTTTCCCAAGTTACTCAATCCACCTGGTACCTCCTAACAGTGAGTGATAAAAATATGTGCATAATATACACCTTAGATAAATCTATCCCTAAACTGCAAAAACATATATACAGTATAACTCGGTGTGCGGAATAGAGAATATTAGTAGCGTTTCAAAACAGGATAAAAACAAGTATCGTCATAACTATGGTATGAACATATGTGTAGCCAACGCTGACTTGAATCCGGGAATCGATTCAGTGCTGACTACACGAGATGGTAAAGTATTCCACTGGACAACAGTCCGAGGAAAAAATGAATATTTATAATAATCCACGGTAGTTAAAGGTATATAAAAGGTCAGATGATGATAGTGATGATGATTGTCTTGTATATGGAGTAAGATACTGCCTTGGATCAACTTCAACCTTTTTTGAACATTTTCTAATTTATCAATATCTTTTTGATGATACGGGTCCCAAACACTAGATGCATATTCTAAAGTAGAACGCACAATTGAATTATAGGCTGCAGCCTTGGTAGCTTTTTTGGAAGAATGTAGGTTGCGTTTAATGAATCCTAGGTTTTGGCTGGCTTTACTGGTAGTTTTGTTTATGTGAGAAGACCAAGAAAGATTGGAGGTAATTTCTACACCAAGGTATGTCGCTTGGTTTACTCCAGACAGAGGTTGAGTTTGTAACGTATAGGTTGTTTTAATTGGTTTCTTAGCTCTAGTTACATGCATAATATGACATTTGGATATATTAACGGACATCTTCCATATCTGCTCCCATTCAGATAAACTGTCAAGATCCTTTTGCAGCTGAATAGAATATGCCTTTATCTGTAATCACAGTATGAATGTTTTATGTAGTGTCCTTTTTCATCAGAGTGGTGATTAGATAAACCACTTCACTACATCCTTTTGGGTGATACGATTTTCGATTTGACTGCTTACTAGTATAGCTCGTATCAGCATACGAGGATATCAAATCATACAGGTTACTTTTTTTAGCACTATGGGTACAAATGTAAAGAGTGTATGTTGCTTAAGATAAATATCATTATACTAAGCCCAGCCAAAACTATAGGGTCAAACGAGTTATTTCCCCTTATACTCCACAATTTGTGATATTCTTGCTACATGTATTATGATTACCCTGGCCTAAGTATTATTAAAAACAGCTTCTTTGCAACCTCCGAAGTACTCGTCCAGCTAGCTTAGTTGGTATGGTTCTTGACTGATGCCAGGTTCGATTCATACGTAGGAATGTGAAGATTTCACGTTCCTATAAGCAGGCAGGTATGTGGCCGTCACTGACCCAAAATGGTGCAACGATCTACTCAGCTATCACTGTGAAGCCATGTTTAGACAAGTCAAATAGTTTCCTGCGGGTGATTACCTGTGGCATTGTAATTTAGTTGTATTGTTTAGGATGTGGTTTTTGCAGTTTGGATGCAATTCGAATTTATTCCGGTGTAAGTTAAATCAATGTGTCTGTCAAAATAATTCCAATACATGTAAATTCGGACAGTACCTATTATCCTCCAATTATTTGGTTGTGTTAAATGTATGTGCCGAACGAATGAACAAATTCAAAAGAATTAGAAAAAAATTTATCATGTATCAATACCATGCTTCTGTTAATCTAGCGATGTGTTCTCTACGGGATGTAGTCCATTGCCCACTATATTTATTACTGACTGGGAATCTTGTGCCGCTGCAGACACCTGAGATTCGTGGTCTCGCGTTCAAAGTGAAATTTCGGAATAGTTCTGCTTTCTTTGGTAAATAAACTATTGTAATGCGATAAAGACCGATGTTATCCGCATGGAATAATGGAATTAGTCTGGTTCACGACATTCTTACAAAATGCTTCTTTTTATGCCCCCCTATCGATAGATGGGGAGGCATATAGTGATTCACCTGTCCGTCCGTTCGTTCGTCCGTTCGTCCGTCCGTCCTGGTTAACCCAAATTGACCGTTTCTTCTAGCATTAATATGGCTTGCTACAAAGCTTTCATACTTGCATGGATGTTGTGTATGAACACTCTCCACACGCCAGTATCACCTAACCCCATTTTGACCTTCACCTTGACCTAATTTTGGACTTAGACTTATTTATGGACAAGGCTTCCACAGGGGGCATAAGCTTTTATTGAACGCAGTCTTGTTTTGGATATTTTTTTTGAAATCGTAAACCATCGAGAACATGTCACTAGCCCCTTCATGGTCATTTTACTTTTGGCAATCCAATATAACCTGCGGCTCAAGGCCGCAGGTTAATCAAAACCGAAAACACATTTGTATAGTCGATTCATGGACAATGACGTGTGCTTTTGCTAATAGATGATAGCGTTTTACTATAGCCAAGCTCCTACTGTGTAATGTAATTGTGATGCGCAATGCTAGTAGAATATGCTTTTATGATTTTGCGCTATAAAAAGATTGTGTATAGGATATGACTATGGTATAGGAACTACATCATATAGGGAAGGTGACAACGCCAAATAGAAAATGTTTGTCAAGTCAGTACTGGCTGTTATCAAGGTCTATGGCTTTGGCAAACTATAACGTATCAATAATGGTATTCTATATCAATAAGGTAACATTAAGTATCATCGTCGGATACCCACGGTTGTGACGCTACACTCAAATTCTTAATCTTGCCCGTAGATGACCATACACAATAACCTCAAATCACACGACCGAAAACACATGCCTATTGGCTTGATTGGCTATGTTTCTTGTAAGGATATCCTGGTCCTAGACACTTCAGTTCAGCACCTAGATACGTCTGCTTTTTTCAAATACCACAGTGAATGGAGTCGGGAAAATTGCAACACAGGACAAGTCGGAAAAGGGGCGATATTGAACATTATATATAATTTAAAGTTATGATAGTATGGGTGATCCAGATTTCACACGACGTTATCTTATGTGCCCCACTCAGTGCGTGTTTTTGTGTAGTATCATTGTTATATGGTCGAATGACCTAAATTGTCTGGAAATATCAATCCGTGACATGTATAATATGCTGCGGCGTATTCATCTATTGTAACAAACAATATGGTGACAATTCATTTTGGATCGCCCCTCATATAAGAAGAATCTGGCGTACAGTAACCGTTTTAATGTAATCTGGTATGGCATTTAATTCGCTTAATAGTACTGACAGGGCTTGCATGTCCTTTACTTCACTAATTAGTATTTACAAGGTCTGGTATGTCCCTTACTTCACTTATTAGTATTTACAAGGTATTGCGTGTCCTTAACTTGACTTATTAGTACTGAAAAGGCATTGCATGCCATTCACTTATTAGTATTTACAAGGTCTTAGATGTCCTTTACTTCACCTATTAGTATTTACAAGGTCTGACGTGTTCTGAACATTTAAAACAAGCATGTAATGCATGAACTACATTTCGAAAGTTTCCAATTCGCTAGGAACCAATTCCAGCTGACCAAAGTCATTAGCATCCTTCTGACTAGTGTCCGACAAGGCTTCGATGTTGGCAACCTGCACGTCATCTTCAGGCATCTCACAATAACCGCTTTCTGTTTCATCTGCAAAATTAAAGTTTGAATAAAATTATTGGGAGATATATTTTCACTTTGGATTTGGATTACTCGTACCAGTATATTGTAACATAAATTTTAGGTAACTTTATAACTTAAAATCGTGACTGTACGTATAGACATTGT
This sequence comes from Spisula solida, assembly GCA_947247005.1. Classification (NCBI taxonomy): domain Eukaryota; kingdom Metazoa; phylum Mollusca; class Bivalvia; order Venerida; family Mactridae; genus Spisula; species Spisula solida. The sequence continues at coordinate 47,074,745 of OX365944.1, read as the reverse complement.
TTTGTTATTCCTGAAATTACGATTAAAATCCTCTAGGTTGTAATAGAGTTATCTGGTGCTGAATGGCTCGAATTTGTCACGTTAGAAAGCGAAGAAAGTGTTTAGCAAAAATAAAAATTATTTTGACGCACCTCTGGTTATTTCTTTGATCATGGTGACTGCAGGCACTGCTGTCTTTGGATTGTGTACCCAATTGATCGGCAGCTCAGTTTTCGTCTTGTCGTCATGTCTGACGTCATACCAGTTTGACGGACTGGAATTACTCCTGCATTTCACGATAGTAATCACGAGCGTGGACAGGATCGCCAGCACGCTAGCGGCACCACAGACGATAACAGAGTAATGGTCGAACAGATGATGGATTGTCATGTTCTTTCTATCTTGGCCCATCACGTGACCATGTAGTTCAATGTGACCTAGTATCATATGAACCACAGGAACTGCCATTACTCCGCCTGGCAACGAAACAAAATAATATGGTAATGTTCAGTAAACTCTTTACATATCAATAACATGAATACACACTAAGCTCACCTAAGCTTACATTCTTCAAGCTTAGTTAATTGGGTCGTTAAAGGTCCTAGGTCCGTCCTGCCCAAAGGTATAATATGGCGCATATAATTTCAATATATTAGAAAAAACATGAACATGAAAATAATATGCGTCAATACCCTCGTTCGGATATGTGTGTTGGGCATTGTGATTTGTAATTGTGGTACGTGAAGTGTTTATGCTTTCTGTGCTTGGCTGGTTAAGTTGAGTGCTGCTTTCCCTGTCAGACTTTATATTATCTTAATGTGTCACGAAGACGCTCGAAGTGAAATACAAACACAAAATTAATCTTAAGGATCGATATTGCACGGTTTTTTCGTGGAAATTGATATAGTTTTTATTCAACGCAAGGACCGGGTAAGTCATTCATGCATAAAGGTTGGGATCACGTCAATATCTCCGTGCTATACGAATGATAAAATAATTTGAGTTCATTTCTTCATCTTACATGTCCAATCTCAATACAAAGCTTGATGTTTCCTAGCTTCAAAACAAAATATAATAGGATACACCGGTATTACCTGACACGAACATTGTAGAAAGTGACGCAATTGCACGTGTTCCAGATCGCCGATGTGAACAACATCCGGTAGAGGCCAACACGAGGCTGAGCAAACTTGCAGCTAGTGCAATCGTTGTTTCAAGCCGAAATTCAAACATACTGTTTTTCATTTCTGAAATAAAACATAAATGAATCAAAGTGTACTTAAGAAACTACACGAACTATAGCCAAAGCGAATACATTGTGCAGTACGGTTGTATATTGCTACATGTATGCTTGTGTATCCGATTGATTTAGTTCTTCCGAACCACTAGAACAGAATGATGGTGAGTACAGACCTACCGTTTACTATTAAAACTAACAAAACTTAAAAATATATATTATTAATACTGTTTTTATGTATTAATGGCGAAAATTGTTGCAGATGACCTTACATCTATACTTTTATAGATACATGTACGTGGTTTTATAGATACGTGGATTTTCCAGATTTACGATAAAAATCGAAAAGAAATAGTGTTTCATCCTCATTATAGGACAAGTGACGTTTTGTATGTTCAATAAACAAGGTTTGTATATAGTGTTTAGGGTGTATGTTATCACGTGTGCTCCTAATACACTGATGAGTAAAGTATGATCAGAATGAATCCCCAACATTTAGTCAATAGGTTTTTTTCCGACATGGCAGTTATTATTTGACCAAAATATCCGCAAATAAAAATGATTTAAACAGGATATAATTTAAAATGCTGCTTCAATATGGACATGCTGCTTTATATTTAGATATTAGTATTATTACAGACAGTAATTTAAACAGCTAGTTAGTTTCTCATTCAGTAAAAATGGTATCAATAAAAATATGATTTTCGTACCTAACGTTCTGTCGTCCGTTCTGATATACAAAGCACACCATTCCATGTTATTCCCGACACTGTGAATACCAGCACTGCTTGATGTCGGATAAATACAAGCCCTACTGTACCACATGCCGGCACTCAGATACAGTATATATTTCCTTTTCGTTACCACGATCTCATTTCTAATGGCCTTTTCTACTGTACTGTGTGCGTCGTCATGATTTAAGCCTGGCTTGTCAGGAATTGCATCTAATATTGGTGTTCCAACAGGGTCATCAGAAATCAACACCGGTATAACAGGTTTTTTCGGTGGCTTGTTGTCAACTCTTTCCTTTGTCTCTTCGTCTCCCTTTTTCTCAATCGTAGTGTCGTCCTTTACAACTGTAATCACTTTCGGTTTGGTAGAGTCTTTTTCTTCCTTTGAATCCCCTTCTGCTTTCTCCTGTGAAACATCGTTCACCTTTTCCTTTGTATTCCCTACTCCAGTATCCTGTGATACCTCGATCACTCTTTCCGAATGCTGACTGTCCTTGTTTCCTTTTTTCTTTGCTTCCTCTTCAGTAGTATCGGGATGAATATTTGTGATTACGGCTTCTGTGATGGAAATACTGCTGGGACGTGCCGGTCCAGGAGGGCGGGTGACAGATCTTTTGTCTATGGTGTGAGTTGGTCCATCGTTGTGATTCATATTTGAAAACGAGTTTGCTGCGCCGAACCATCTTGTTTCATTTTTATTAATCACAGGACCTAGTACTTTGTCGGTCGACATATCGTCTTCTGGGGAAGGTACTGACATACTGCCGGGGCTTGGGTCTTCATTCTCAAACAACTCGTCCCAATACGGCAGTTTGAAATGTCGTTTGTCTGCAACCATGCCATTTTTACTAGAACTAACGACTACTTCTTTTATAAACCAAGCTGGCGCGAAATATCCAATCGATTGTAGAATAAAAACTATAGCACTGACCAACAAAATCACGTTATTCAACCGTTCTGATTTCATTCTCACCCGAAATGAAGATTTAAGAAATTGTCTTCAGTGTGTTTAACAACTTCAGCGAGTTACAAATTATGTCGCCGTTGAATGCCATTTGAAGCACCCAATTTGGATAAACTTAAGTTTTGAGTCTTCAGATTTGTTCGCCATAGTGTTCGGTTTTCTGTACATTATGTATGTAGATGGTATGACGATAGACATACTGGGATACCACGGTTAACACAATTGTTATAAATCAAGTAAAAGTTCGCCATTTTCAACATCATTTTAATTAGACATAACACTTAAATGTTGTAAAATTGTTAAGAGTTCTGGTTTATTATTCAGTAATAAACTAATAACCCGTACTTTGACAATCAACTAACAACTTGGGTGGAGCAAATTGCCAATGAGAACATACATTTTAGTTACATGACTTCTACCGTGTTTCGACCTTAATCTCCAGGATGGGGTCACGTGCTACTAGCCTACTACTAAATGTTCTTACAGCTTGGACGGGGTAACTTCGTCAAGAAAAAGCAAAACTCATTCATTTGAACTTCGTAACTGTTGTTAATCATGATTATTTTGAGATTTTATTTCGCCAATTAAGAGCATTCAGTCATTTTACTTGTATGACATCATGTACATATTATTCTGCGTGGCTACATCCTGGACTTTGAATCTCCAGTGACGAGGGACAATAAGTCGACAACAGAGATTATGTGCATTCTAACGTGTATATAACGATTTACTTTTGACTGAGACGGTCGTTTTTATCATTGGGTTTTCTCCCAGGTTGGTCAATGTTCATCGACTTCGAGGGAATGCTCATATAGTTACTATTCATATTATTATGAACTTACTATAAACAACTAGTATATTACATGTATTATGAATTTTAGTGCGTATGTGGTGAAACATGGGATACCACGATGAACTCCGATGTATTTGAAAAAAAGCCACATCGGGGTACGGATTTCGGATGCTTTAACAAATTATATAGATATTTGATGCGTAATCTTATTATTATACGCTTATCAAGAGATGGAAGATGTGGACCCCATAATTATTGGACTTAAATTTCGAGTGACAATTTAAAATGAAAAACCAACTCCGGATAAGTATCGACAACTTAAGAATTAAAACGATTGAATGACAAAGTAAAGCTCGCAAATAGTGTAACAGAGTAGTCCATATAATTCGATAAAAATATTAAGATAGTTATAGCCTGTAATTTGTTATTGTTTTCAAAGATACAAATAACACGTACTGAATACAATTATACTGCAAAAAAATAGCTGAATTGTACTAAATCGTCGGCATATAAATAAATTTAATACTGTAATTAAAATATTCTGTTTTGTTATGCTGCATACATAATTATTTGACCAAATGAACTAGATAAGTTAGTGGTGGGCTGTTTAGGAACGGACTTGGGTTTTCGACGCACCAAAGGGTGTTTGATGTTGATTGAACTATGGTATTATTCACCCACCATCACTTAATAGAGTTAATAAACCCATTTAATGTCCTTATAGAAACTCAACACCACCAATCACACCAATTCAATGGCATATGGGTACTCCCAACCACAAAGTACACCCATACATGTCACATCGGGTCTCACCATCACCACATACACCCTGTAAGGACTATTGGGTGGGTACTCACCACCACTAAAACACTCGTTCAAAGTCCTAGGGGGTTCACACCAGCACCTAATACAGCCATTACAGGCCATATGAAGCACTATACACCAAGAAATACACCAATTCAGTGCAGTACGGGATATTCATCACCACCCAACACACCCATTCAATGCCTTATGTCATACTCACCACCATCTAATACCACCATCAATATGGGGTACCTATTTAGTGCCCCATGTGGTATGCACCACCACCTACTACATTCATTTCAGGCTATATGGGGCACCAACTACCAAACAATACACAAATTCAGTGTCATATGGAGTATTCTTCACCACCTTATAATCCATATGCCCAATATGGCACTCACCACCATCTAATACACCAATTTCAGGCCTTAAGGGGTACCTTCCACTACCTAATACACCAATTCAATGACATACGGGGTGCTGCACCAAGTCCATCTATTCAATGCCTAATGCGATATTCACCACCACCAAATACGTGTACACCCATTCAACGACCTACCGATGTGTAGTACTAATCACCACCAGGAATCGTGTTTTTCATACTTCGACCTTGAAATGACCTTGAACTTTACTTCAAAGTGGTCGGTGTAGTATGTTTAATATCTAATGCACAGTAGCAAATGAGAACTTTGCATGCTATAATTTATAATAACCTCTATGTATGAAACTGCCCCTTAGTAATTTGAACTTTATATGGATTGACCATTTATGGTCGCCATCTTGGACTTCCTGGTTCGCACCACCCTTTGACAATGTATGACAGCAAGTCTATGCACTATTTGGAATTCATAAGGACATTTTGGTATGAATCAGTTCTTGTTCCACTTTTGTGGCCACCTCACCTGAAAAAAACAACTGTTTTAATCCTGTTTAATGCTATACAAGGGATATTATAAATTATGGCGGCCATTTTGGACGCCATCTTGGATTTTGATCGTGAATTTCAGACATAAATAATATTTTTTGAATGCCAATATAGATGTATCATGATAATAAACGTTTTAATCACATACATCTTTTGTAAAATGTTCAGAACACATGACTAAATATTTCTTGTATAAAAATGGTGGGTGGGGTAAGAACAGCACATATACAAGACATACTGAATATCTCCATTATTTGAATGTCAAAGTGTTCCAAAGTAGTTTTATTTAAACTGTTGAATGTAAACCTTCATTTAAATAATCAATTTGGATAGTTCTTGTAAATAAATACTCTACAAATAAAGAAGATAACAAGTGAAAACACGTTTTTAGCCATTTTCACATTGGTTTTACCTGCAAATGACCTTGACATTGACCTTTGAAGATTCTAAAAATGTTTTAGTTAAAAAGAGTTTTGCTGTGTCTATAACAATTAAGCAAAGTTATTTCTAAAAGTTGCATCATATTCCTGATATTTTCATAACATTGATAATAGGCTAGTACTGTCAAAAAAGGCGGCCATCTTGGACGCCATCTTGGATTTCTCGGAACGCCACCACTTTTGGCAATTTATGCCGGCAGTCTCAGATACTACAGACTTTCCCGAACATTTTGGTATATAACATGTCTTGTTAACTCCTAAAATAGAGGACTTTTTGGCAATAGTCACCCTACCATATTGAACACAGCATAGCTGCATGTTTAGACGTGGAGCCATCATTAACACATTTAATATAATTTTTATGTCTGCAACTATTTTGATACACGCAAAACAATGCGACTCAGAAATAAGCCGGTATTTTGACTGAAATGCGGTGCATGCATCCCATCAGACTAACTTGAATATTTCAACAACAAACATAATGAGCACACGTCATGATATTTTTTATTTACAATTTACATAATTCGTTCATTTCAATGTAATGTAAAGCCAGTAAACTATGATTAAGACCACACGTGCTAATCACGAAAACTGATATTCTTGAAATAGAATAAATTATGGGTTTTAAAGTGTGCTTCAGTATTAACCTGGGTGGTATTCAATATTGATCTTACTTAACTTAAGGATAAGGACAACCAATCAGATCACACCATACTAAACTCTTGGTCAGTAACAGGCGATATGACTGGCTATCCTTATTCTCAAATTAGATAAGATCAATATTGAATACCACCCCAGGTCTTATTAATGCAGTGGTATTTGAGTTTGACAGTTTGATAAGCAAAATTAGAAGAACAACTCATTAGATATGCGATGGCCATGTAAAATACAAAGTGTTGTCATGAACTGGACTCAAACATTATTCTTATTCCGAAGCTGCAACCATTGCTAAATGCATTTGCAATATTCGAAACAAGTCAATGAGTAATCCGTGACAGATTCCTGGAAAATCACAACTAGACAATGTTCGCGACTTTTAGGAACAACCCTCGTACATGTAACTATGAGCGACTACATGTATAAGTATGTCTCATTAATGTTTTGACAATTAAATGTAATTCCTAGGTCCCACTGAGGAATTCCACATCGGCGATGTTTTCGCTATTTCTTCCGATACAACCCGAATCATCAAAATTCCTTCCGATATCATACACTGTTTCATGACTTCCCCCGAAACCGCCCCTAGACCACGAGGAACCTGTTCCCGATGTCCTGATAGCTCATTAATCTAAATCGGGAGTACATCGTCGAGGCAAATAATGCTCAGTGGGACCTAGGTTTAAAGATTTAAGTATTCATTTTTGAGAATTTCCGAATTCAGGCCGTGAAAGCAGCATTATGATACGGATATATTTCTGTTAGCGGTCATCTCTAACATGCAATCACCTCTCACCAGTCTTAAGCAGAAAATATAATTCAAAATTCTGGATCCTGACATAACTCGAAGAGTTTCCATGCTAGGTTTATAAAACTTGGTATGTGGATAGGGGCCAATAAGGTGATTATGCACGGTCTAAATATGTTTTGATTCTGGCAAAACTTAGCTACAGAAACATAGAAAATGTAAATGATCGTGGCTTCTAACCGGTAGGGAACTTCTGTATTGCTTGCAATTTTAAATACATGTACATTAAACAAGTACATACTTTGAACTGTGTCTTCAGTCATACGCGTATTCCCCAGTAAGTTACTGATAACTTAAGGTAGTGTGTGCTTAAAACAGATTAATGTAAATTGATATAAAGTTTTTGACAAATACGCTCAAGTCTTAAATATACCAATACATGTAATTAGATACGAATTCAACCCTCATACATTGATACGTGTATACATGTATAGACTAGCCTTGAATATGAGCTTCGATGTCACGGATTGTGTTCGGTGGCTGAACTAATTGGCGTCTTGTTAAAGGTCAACATTCTAAGGGGGCTGTATATCCTCAAATATAACCCTGTTTCTTCTCACCTTTCGCTCTACCTTTTGTGAATGAAGATAACGTGTGGAAAGTGATCAACCTCGTTATTTATGGTAACCGACCGATTGTCCTGAAGCCACATTGCTTGTCGTTTATGACCATAGGTAATATGTGCCGAATTTGCAAATGAACTTTGAAACTTGTATTCTCTAACGTAAGTATGAACCAAGAACAGTTTGTTGTTATGGTTTGCAGTCATGTAGGGATAATCACTTTAGTATAGAGTTGTATGTTCTCACGATCTGGGGGACCTGAAATAATTGAGGCTGTTTCGTGTTTATTAAAATATTGTATTTTGTTGTGGTGCGAACTTAATACAATTGTTACAGTATTAAGACATAAATAATTATATATCAAGATACGAAAAGTTGTTAAGCGAGGAAACATATACAGAAATGTTTGTATTTGTTCTCCTGTAGTTTAAGATGTACATAAATAAGTCTATTAAAGCGTAATGATAACGTATACATGACTGGTAAATATGGGTATTTGTCATTGCGGACAATAAATTCAAATACAATTCGATTCAAATTTCAAATACTGACACTTAAGATAATGTGCGAATTACGTACGAGGGCCTTACAAAAATTATTCAGACAAATAAGATGCTCGAGTCGATGAAGTCGAGTACAAGGATATCCCACAATAAAACAGTTCTATTCTCTTTTAAATTGTCGGAAGTTTAATGGTTCCATTTATTTGTGGTAGAGTATTGCGTCGTCTTATAGCTCGTCCCAGTAAAAAGGAAAATGAAACAAAACTCAAACATTCAGCTATCTCCCAACTATACAATAAGGATATAATTAACAATTAAGCAATGTTTTAGGTGGCTGTGCTGATATCCCAATCACAAGAATCGCGAATCAGCCGGAATAGGCCCGAATGAGTCGGAATGAATACAGAATAAAAATTCGAAACACATTCCGGATAATTCGAATTTACCAAAAGTATTGCAGCCTAGGCAAAATGCTGTTGCAATACTTCGAATACAGTTCTTATAAAATTAGAATATACATCTACTATAACTCGGGTATACTTCGAATCCGCCTGGAATGATAGTGGAGAACATGCACGTTTATGTTTTCACAATACGGTACACACAACCATTCGATCAATTTGCACGGGATTTTGCACGAGTGGTGTAGTTAATAGGCATTTCCCATCTATCAAGAAGACGATACCGACAACCGACTTAGGACTAATCAGGTGGGGGATGTTTCATAATAGTTTTGACAAAACTTAATACAAATAATGTAATACATTGTACTACATAACATTTCATGAATTCAGTCATCACTTAATTCCAGATCTATAGTCACTGTTGATTAAGCAGTCAAGGAATCTTCCTCTGGATGAAATCATTAAACCATTCCGAGATTTTCGATATAAAAACAATGCTTAGATTATAGGCGCCGTCGACTACGACGTGGCTGGGTGGAACCTGGTTTTCATCATCAGAGTCATTTCTGGAAGGGCTGCAGCCAAAGCGTCCGTCTGTAAGATGCAGGAAGTGGCGCTGGACGAGGTGCGGGGGAATGTTGCATGTTAATTTCGAAATTCAACTGGTTATTTTGGAATGTCGAAATTAATGTCGAATCCGACATTTTAACAATATCATTTTCTATGTAGGAATGAATATCGAATTTGACAAAATGAATAAAAGAAACTTTGAATGTCGAAATGGATGTTGAATTTGACATTCATTTCGACATTCTAAACAACTAAGTTGAAACCATTTTGAATGTCAGTATGAATATCCCAATTTGATTAACACCAGTTCGTTATTCTATTAAATTTCGAATTCGAAATTCATTTCGACATTCAAAACGGCTAAGTGTTTTAAAGGGACTACCTCACATATTGGTGTATTGCAACAATAAAATAAAAATGTCAAATATTCGCGTAACTTTGGTATATTTGCCTGTATATCCCATAAACAACCACACTGACATCTAAACTAACTTGAGAAACATCGGAATTTTGTAGTTATTTAGTATTTTTACATCAAAATTTCTATACTGTAGAGTACTAAAATACTCTGTAGAATTAACACTACTTTTACTTAAATTGTCTTAAATTTGTTCGCATTTAATGAAAACCAATCGTAAAACGAACCAAATACCTCACTGGTTTTAAGCTGTAGTTTGTTGATGTTACAGTTCAATCATGTGTGAATTACATAGTTCACAAAGCATGTTAGAAGGAAACTTAGCGATATTTTTTCAAGAAAAAAATACTCAGTGGGCAATATCGAGAGTGGTTAAAATTGCTTATTTGCCCTAAATATCTCATAAAGCAACCGTCAGTGGCTTTCTATTACATCAATACTTGGTTAGGTTGGAAAATCACGATGTACAAAAATGTTATCATAATCTGTGAGGCAGCACCTTTAATTCATTTCTACATTAAAAAAGAGTTGACACATTTGATTCAAATTCAACATTAAAGACGAAGTCATTCAAAAAGAATTAATAAACTTAAACATTTCGAATGTTGAAATAAATGTCATATTGGACTTAAAAGGTAAATTAAAAAAAACTTTGGAATTTGAATGTCGAAAGGAATGTCTAATGTTGAATTCGACATTTTACTTTAGTTAGTATTTTGGCTGTCAAAACAATTGTTCTTTATCTGTTTATTTCTTTATCTTTATCCACGTGTCTTTATTCATTTTGAGACCACCCCTCTAATCCACACGAAACTTGTTGTAATCCGTCGTCGGTATCGTCTTCGTGATAGATTGGAAATGTAGACATTTCCCATCTATCACGAAGACGATACAAAATTACGATATTTGTTGAGATTTGCTGGCACTCCTTTCTTGCTCGGATGAATTGGTTGTGGAGAAATTACATGGTTAAAATCGTAGGGACTTCAGAATTGGTAATTCGAATACTGGGGGTTCTCCCGAGTAAAAATGACACGACGTATGTCCCTCTGTGTTAGCACGCTATTAGATTAAGTATATGTATTATGTGTCGCGTAATAATTAAGCGATGTATGTAGTATTTCCTTTGCTTTCCATGGAACAACGTTAAAACGCATTTTCGGTGGTAACTTCACGACGTCATAGTAGTAACCTCATGGGAATACACACATATAAGACGCGACGTTTAATTGGGATTAAATCAAAGTTTACAATGATATCAAATTTGTACGTGAATCTTGACATTTTTATATAGTGTGGCTATCTTCAGACTCGATACCAAACCACTGTGTGGATACTATCAAGTTACATGATCCTGATACCGGGAGAACCTAGAACTAACTAAAGACTAACTTCCCATTGATATATGAGGCGAATGAACTCTACATTGCATAGGGGAGGGAATTATATGTGACTTATTTAATCAGTAAGAGTGACTTCCCCTGAAATGTAGAGGAAGAACTATGATTTAGTACAAGAGTTATTTTCCTGGAATTCAGGGGAGGGAACTCTGTCGGACTTATTTTAAGTCGGTAAGAGTGGCTTCCCCTGAAAATCAGGGGGGCTGCACAGGACAAGAGTTACTTCCCTTGAATTCAGGGGAGGCAACTCTGTCCGACATTTTCGAAGTCGGTAAGAGTGACTTCACCTGAAAATCAGGGGAGATAACTCTACACAGGGCAAGAGTTACTTCCCTTGAATTTTTAGGTGAGGGAACTCTGTCCGACCTTTTTTAAGTTGGTAAAGGTGACTTCCCCTGAAAATCAGGGGAGAGAACTCTACACATGGCAAAAGCTACTTCCCTTCAATTCAGGAGAGGCAACTCTGTCCGACCTTTTTAAGTCAGTAAGAGTGAATTCGGGAGAGAACTCTGCACAGGACAAGAATTACTTCCGTTTAATTCAGGGGAGGCAACTCTGTTTGACTTATTCTAAGTCGGTTAGAGCGACTTACCCTGAAATCAGGAGTAATATCTCTAAAAAAATGGGTTTGAACTCTTAAACTGAAAATCAGGGGAGATAACTCTACACAGGGCAAGAGTTACTTCCCTTGAATTTAGGGGAGGGAACTATGGCCGACCCTTTTTAAGTCGGTAAGAGTGACTTCCCCTGAAAATCAGGGGAGAGAACTCTACACAGGGCAAAAGCTACTTCCCTTAAATTCAGGAGAGGCAACTCTGTCCGACCTTTTTAAGTCGGTAAGAGTGACTTCGGGAGAGAACTCTGCACAGGACAAGAATTACTTCCGTTTAATTCAGGGGAGGCAACTCTGTTTGACTTATTCTAAGTCGGTTAGACTTATTCTAAGTCGGTTAGAGCGACTTACCCTGAAAATCAGGAGTAATATCTCTAAAAAACATGGGTTTGAACTCCCAATAGATAGAATGGCTTCCCTTTGATTCTTGAATGTAATGTTATTCTATTATTATACCACTGCTTAATAACTAGAAACATACTTTCTTTCATGCATATTACGATACTAGTATATGACAATATCTGAACGTTTTTCTTGTTAATAAATCTAACAAAGCATGTAATGAAACTATGATTTCCTGGAAAGCTGGAGTATGTATTATGTATCCTCTTTTTTAATGATTCTTGTATAATGGCCAAAACATAACGCAATAATAGATTCCGCCGACGATAACTCTTGACCTTGTTTACCAATAAAAATGTAAACTAAATGCATTTCATTGTTTCCACCTTGATGAAGACTGGTAAACGCGAAGACGTTTGTCGAGGATAAATTTTGTGTAGTTATATTTACACTTCAGTGTCCTAGTTGAATGTTCAATCTTGTTAAACGTTTAATACACCAACATGATAGCTAATATGGTTATGTGTGAAGTCGTCTGCGACTCTTCTATTAAGTGTGTTGAGTATTTCTTTAACTGGTAAATTCAAACAACGGTCATCTCAGATCCTACTCATTCCGGGATTCGAACACCCGACCTTCCGCTCCTAATGCGTGCCTAATCAACTATCGAGTCGAGTCTTATAGTAAAATACAGGACCGGTATTTCGTCGCCTGAGTTATGAAGTGCTCTATCTCCATTTTTGACAAAAATGAGATTTTTATATCACTGAAATCGTCTTGTCGAGATCTACAATAATGTCTTATATAATACTAAATCCGCTCAACACAAACAAAGATACCCAGAAATGATTTGCTCTTTCTCCGTAAAATAAAACAACTATTGACTCTTATACTGTTTCAACTCCAGGAGTTGGAGCAGTTTACCTGTAAACGATATATCTAGCCAATCAAATGAAGTAATTTGTACATGTGACTCTTAGTGCCTGAGTAATTATTTGCTCTTTCTCCATAACTGTCAATAAAGAACTGCTCTATCTACATAACTGTCAATAAAGAACTGCTCTATCTACATAACTGTCAATAAAGAACTGCTCTATCTCCATAAATTTCAATAAAGAACTGTTCTATCACCACAAATTTCAATAAAGAACTGCCCTATCTCCATAAATTTCAATAAATAATTGCTCTATCTCCATAAATTTCAATAAAGAACTGCTCTATCTCCAGTATTTGGAGATAGAGCAGTTCACCTTTAAGAAATAATAAAATATTATGACAAAATTGCTCTATCTCCAAACACAAAAATATAAATAAATAAACACATACAACATTTTATAAATACCTAACTTGATATTCTTAATCTATTCTTAATACTGAATAGTCGCTTATAATAGTGTCCACATATCTTGAACAATAACAGAAATATCACTAACTGAATTTCAAACTCGATTTTCTCGAAATATTGAAAATGGTAGATAGAGCAACGTTCCACTCAGGCGACGATTTATAAAACGTCTTTGTAGAAAACTTTAGAATCTTCTTAAAGTCGTAAAATTTCCTTTAGTGTATCAGCTAAATAATATATATGGACTCAATAGTCACCCCTAGTGATTATAGTAGCCCTCTACACAATGCATCAGTACTACATGTAAATAATTAAGTAATGATCTTGATTATATTATTTGCGGCGATGTTATAATCGTGATTATAACGTCTGAAACTAGCTCGTTTTGTTATTTTATCGGATATGTGATAAATAATTCATTTTTGAATTCATAAAATTATTCAACTCGTTCAAGAAATTTAATAATAAACCAAAACTCATTCAATATCCTCTATATATTATCGCCATCGCTGGTTGATAGAATGCTATGTGAATGGTAGAACAACTGTGTAGAGTATTAACCCAGAGATAGGCAGGTCTAGCTACCACCTATCCCACTAATTTTATGACATTTTTTTATATCTCTAGGAAAACGTAGCAGTGTACAGAGTGTAGCCACTTGCCGCTCAGTGCATGTTCACAAGAAACAAACTGGGCGTGCATGGGAAGGTAATCATGATTTTACTTTTTTTGCAAGAGTGCTTCCCCTTTCATGACGTCACATAGTTTCAGGAATTTGTTTAAAGATGGCGAACTACGCTGAACAAGGGGGCTTTTGCAATGCACCTAAAGTGCAATACAGTCAACAAACTCACAATTTATTGAAAGGTGAGACGTTTATATCTTTATACAAATATAGTTAATTTTCTTTTTGTTGATTTAGTTTATTTATTTTGTTGAAACACTGACTTAACGATTCGCACCCAATTGTGTTCGACCCATTGACACTGTTTACATCACATTTTCCAGACTAGATGAAGATTTTCAGTCTTAAATTGATGTCATCCTATTTTTCTAAGTATTCAAATAATTTGATATTGTTCTATCCTTCTTCTTCAAAGTAAACTTCATCCCTCATATTGAGTATTATCGAAGTTGAATATTTAAGGTCATGTGCAGCCAAGAACAACGGTAAATCATTAAAACCAAAATATACAGTTAAAACGATAAAAACGGCCGAGGTGTTTAGATGACCACTATCTGCAGCCTAGCTCTGAAGCTATTGATGGTATTGGCTGCTACGACAGAAGCTGGAAGTTTGTTTAATACTCTAGGCGAATAGCGCTCCAGACGAAGGATTTGTGTATATTGATACCAGAGTGAATTACGATGTACCGTATATTATGACCTCTGGTAACAGTTATTAATGGATCTAAGTACAGGCTAGATGGTATAGCAATGATATATATCATTATCACTTTCATTTTTCTGCATGGTTGTTTCAGCGATTCTCATTTGAGTCTTTTTAACATAGTTGTGACGCTGCTTGTTCTTCTATGGTCACCCATTACATAATGCATAATGTGCAGCTCTCTTTTGTACACTTTACAGTTTTTCACTTATTGTACCTCTAAAAGGGTCCCAGATAGTGGAGGCGTATTCCTTCTGTGGACGTACTAGCATAGTTCTTTCACTTTAGGACCACAGTTCTGAGTGTTTCTACACAAGAATGCAAGGGTATTATTTGCCTTTCGGTCTGCAATATCAATATGTTTGTTCCATTTCATGTCATCAGAAATATTAGCACCCAGATATTTTGCTACTTTAACAGTTTTTAATGTCTTTCCATGAATGTTATAATCTGTGATGATTTGATTTGGTAGGGTTTTATTAGTAATGCGAATAACCTCACACTTGTCTGTGTATGGTGCCCTAGCTAGTAGCTACTGAGCTGAAAAAAAAACAGACAGGCCAATCTCATTTCCACCTAATCAAACATGTTAAAAAAATTGAAGACATCCAAAGACGCACCACAAAACTCATTCCAGAACATCCAGAATTATCTTAGATGAGGAAAGACTATTACGGTTGGGCATTCCAACGCTTCGATACAGACGCCATAGGGCTGATATGATCCAGTTATATAAATCAATCTATGGTCATGATAATCTCTAGTGGGACAATTTATTTACTTTGAACTCTGAGGATCTCCGTGGTCATCACTTGAAACTTTTGAAACCAAAGTGTAAACAGAATGTGAGACTGAAATCATTTAGTCAACGATCAATAAATATGTGGAATTCGCTTAGTGAAAAAACTGTGTCTGCAACGTCTATAAACCAGTTCAAAACTCTACTTAAAATTGAAAACTGGAATCCGAGGAAGTTTAAACCAGTGTGTTAATGAAGCACTCACTTCGAAACGTTATTCAGAAAAAATTCATTCGAGGAGCCAAGATAGCTAAAGGCCAAGAAGGCGGCTAAAAGGTCCAGGCATACACATTCTCACTGCCTCAGTCAGTTGTCAGTATGCTCTGATAAAATAATTCTAATTTCACTGATTATAACTTACTCAGGTCATCAGATTATGATTAAATCATGCTTCATATTATTTTGTTTTAGACATGATGAGGGAATCAAAACTTACAAACTTTCAACAAAGACACATAGAAAAACAACTGAGAGGTAAGTTTTTACAAGCTTCTGTGTCGTTCTTATACTCCAAGACTTCGCGGAAACCGGCAATCCTTGCTGACAACATTTTAATCGAACTTACGGAAAATCCTGTTTGCTATAAGACAGCAAGGAATGTCATTCTACTTAATATTAAACTCAGAACTGAAAAGTTTATAAACGTTTCAAGAAGTCTGTACTCCTACAGAAAATAGTATCTAGTTTATTAAAGGAGTCTCTGGTTTATTTTACTGTTTATTTTGTTGGTCTGTTACAGAGAGTTTGTTGCTTCACAGTTTTTAAGAGATTTTTGTCAATACTTCACTGACATGAATACCATTAAGTGTATAGAAAAAGACATAATGTTCATGTTTTTAGGCATGGCAGATTTATTGCCCTTGTAGTTGGCTTATTTGTGTGTGACATTGTGGGGGTATATATTTTAGCTCCACTATTCATAGAATAAGGGGAGCTATCGCAGTCACCCAAGCGTCAGTGTCGGCGTAACACTTTTGTTAAAGTTTAGGTACAGGTTTTTTAACCTCTTATATTCTCTAAGTCCTTTGATATGTTGCTTTCATACTCTGCATACTTGTTGGCCGTCATGACCCCAACCCATATGCAGGAGTAGGTAACTCTATCAGGCATTTTGTTGAAATTATGCCCCCTTTTTCTAATTAGTGCAAATGTTGAAGTTTAGGTACAGGTTTTTTAACCTCTAATATCTTCATAGTACATTGTCATATTGCTTTGATACTTTGCATAATTGTTCACCATCATGACCCCAACCCCTACACAGGAGAAGATAACTCTATTAAGCATTTTTGTGAAATTATGCCCCTTTTTTCAACTTAGTGCAAATGTTAAAAGTTTAGGTACAGGTCTTTTCACATCTAATATTTTCAAAGTGCATTCACATATTGCTACGGATACTTGTTCTCCATCATGACCCCAACCCCTACACAGGGGTGGGTTACTCTACCAAGCATTTTGTTGAAATTAAGCCCCCTTTTGGACTTAGAAATGCAAATGTTAAAGTTTAGGTACATGTTTTTTCACCTCTAATATGTTCAAAGTGCATTGATATGTTGCTTTGATACTTTGCATACTTGTTCACCATCATGATCCCAACCCCTACACAGGAGAAGATAGTATTTAGCATTTTGTTGAAATTATGCCCCCTTTTGGACTATAAATGCTTATTTGTTTACCTTCATGACCAAGAGGACCTACACATGAGTAGGTAATGGTCCTGCATAATTTGTCCAAACTATCCCCCCTTTTTCGACTTAGAAGCCCCAACCTCTACATAGCAGAGGGTAATGCTGCTGTTATGAAGCATTTTGTTTTGAATATATAATGATTGTACTATCCCAGCATGCCATTGGCGCTGCGAATAGTGGAGCGCGCTGTTCGTGGACAGCTTTTGTTTCTTACCATTACGTTTATACTGTAAATTATACACTATTTCAGGTGGAGGAACTTTACCGTCACAGTGTAATCCTACAACAAGTGCCAAGAAGAAGCAACCTCCAGCTCCTGCCAAACCTCCGAAATATCTCAATCCAAAGTATGTTATAATATCAATTATTATAAAAAAAAGAGTATAATAGTAAGTGTAACACACAGATTTATAAAATATTAATTAGTTATTACACAAGGTTGAAATTTGATCCTTCGTTAGCATAGTATAATATTAGTGTTCTATGCCGAAGTTTGTGTTCTTTAGCATAGTATCACAGGGAATTTACGCATAATAATTTTATGTTCATGTAAGCATTTCTTCAGTATACTATTAAATCTACTGATATAAGGCTAAAATGAACATAAGATTATTATGCGTCAATTCTCTGTGCATAGTATAATATTAGTGTTCAGTGTGGAACGTTTTAATACTCGTTTTGGGCCAACAATAATTTTATGCACTTTTAAAGTGACTTTAGCTACATATTTATTTTGTCTTTATCAGGTAATATAACTTCAAAATTGTATTAAAATGAAAGATTGTATTTGAAGAACTTGATACTCTTCTTGTCTTACATTTGTAATTGTTGTGAATCACTTTCCGTGATTGATTTACTGCAAAATGTATAAGGGATGATCAAAATGTTCCTGGAAAAGTGCTCTGACATCTTAATTATTTGACCTATATTTCTGAAAATGGCAGTATTCTTCAGGGTGTTAATTGATCATCCCTTTCACAAGCTTTCTTGTTTTTACTGAATCAAATGATTTTCATTTCAGAAATTACAAAAATAAAATTCGAACAAAAGAAGAGATAGAAGCATCGGGAGCGTATGAACGTCCCCAGTATGAGCCCGGTCCATCACATTGTAAGTGGCTCGGCTTATCATGCCATATATTTGATCATGTTGATGTAACTTTCTACGTTGGCATAATTTCATTTGAATACAAGGCAACGTGTTGGCCTTTAGTAGTATTGTTCCTGGAATTAATAATCAATCAGTACTTACTTGTTTTTCTGCAAGCAACTTGTCTTATAGCAAAAGCAACAATAAAAGAAATTGACCATAGCAAATGTGACAGAAGTGCTTAAACTGGGCTAACCTTAGACTGGTTCCAGGATCTGTTCATTGACAATATAATACTTTACCAACTGAGTAAGTTAGGCAGGCTTCCTGTACATATGTCTACCAGACATAGTAGGAGAGACATTTATATATGTGTGGGAGATAGATTTATCACATAACCTGCGGTCCAGGACTGCCATAAAGCCGTGCCGTAAATATCGTTTGGCAGTCCCAGACTGTGCAATAAATATTTCATTGGACCGCTGAATTTTGGCTGAAACATATGCAGCGTACATCATCAATTTGAACAATAATGAGCGTTTTCTAAGGTTATGTGATAAATAGAATCTTACATTCATGCTTATTACATACAAGTTTTATTAAACTCGTTGACAAAAACAATATGACACTCGGCAAAGCTTCGTGTCTGTCACAGTCATATCATATGTATGAATATTTGGTACCAAGCTTATTTGTTTATATTTTCTGGAATTTGATTTCTCATGACGTTTGATGGAGTTATTGCCCTATGTGAGAGATATACGCTTGTGTCAATAATATTTCAAGCTATATGACTATTTTCTCCTATTTTAGGGGCCAAGAATTCTGAGAGGGAGAAGCAGAAGTTGGCTAACATGATGGCCTATGGTGAAGATCATGATCCTCAAGCTGAGAGATTGAAACGACAACAATTGGCTAGACAACAACAACGATTACAACCAGAACCAGACATAGATAGATTTGATGAATGTACGTACATGTATTAGTTTAGGGCGAGTTCGCATGGAACGCAAGTTTGATCTAGGTAGACTCGGGTTCCATTTGCACTTGGTTTCTTCACTTTTTGTGCCTTCACCTCTGAAGAGTCAAACTCCAGTAACACCACCGCCTGGCAGGGTTTACTGATTTCCTGTTTCAGTATAAAAAATTAGCGGTGCAAAAGCCAAGCTTTTGATTGGTCGATCAATTAGAGACCTGTACTGTTTTCATTGAATTTTAACATTTATTCATGTGTTTCGTAGATCTTCAACATTGTTCATGCTTTCATGGATCTTCAACATTTATCAATGTTTTCATGGAATTTCAGCATTATTCATGTTTTCGTGGAATTTTAACATTTCTTCATGTTTTTCATGGATCTTCAACATTTCTTCATGTTTTCATGGAATTTCAACATTTCTTCATGCTTTCATAGAATTTTAACATTTCTCTATTTTCATTGACTTGTTGATATATTTCAGTGCAAGCAGAGATAGATGAACGACGTGGCTTTCTAAGTGATATGGAAGCTGTGGGTCAAGGTGAAAAACATAGACCACTCATAGAAACACAGATCTCACAGGTAACTGCTAGACATTTGTGTTATAGTGTAGAGCTATTGATATGATCAACTGAACTTTCATTACCATAATTTTATAGCTGATTACTTGTCTTTATCTAAATAATTCTGGCTGTATGTTTTACATAAGCGGAAAATAATTTGCAAATATGCTTGGGATGTAATTCTTTACAAATTTCTAAAAGACTCAGCTAATGCAGTGTTTGCATGCTGACATTTATCAGGGGTTTTACTATTCCAGAATAATCCACTAAAAGGAAGGAACTCTTCTACAGAAAACTAAAGTTATTTGATGAAAAAATACCAATTATTGACTGAGTAATGGTCATTTGAAATTTAATAAGCTGAATTTTAACAATAGAACATTCAACAATGTTTGAAACAGTGTTTTGGTTTAGGGATGTATGCTTATGGCACTCGAAACCGATTTGCGTCATATTTTCGGGATTGGGCATAATGCCTCACTAGAACCCCGGTTTATGTTTACAATGCAACATGTTCATGTTTTATGAGGAATTTTATTTTTAGGGTAGAACACTTGATAAACTACATGATTACTTTTTGTACAAGAGGGGTTCATATGTAGCATTTGTGTGTTGTATTTTCAGTTGATTAGGGAAATGGAAGTGATAGACAAGAAGAGAACTAGAGAATTAGAACAATTAATGGCAAGAGAGGATGAACAGAAAACCAACAGATAATCTTTGTGGAAAATTACAAAATTGAGGCGGGTGTTAAAATTCCAGATCAATTCGGAATAGTCAAATACATAAATACGATCAATAGAAAACCTGTTTTGTATGAGGGAGAATAGCCATTAAATTGAATGAATGAGTCAAAAATTATTTATAATCAAAATTCATACAACTTTGATTTGAAAACAAATCATTTATGTAGAGTTGTAGACGATCATGTGTAAGGACTAAAAGGATCGCAACTTAAATGACAGTACCTATTCATGTACATTTCTGGATCTTGCTTTGTTGACACCCCTTATTAACTTGTACATTCTTACAGTTAGTGAATTAATCAATAAGTCTTCGGGTATGTTTTGTAAAAGTATGCAAGATGGTCATATCTGTATTCTTTGTTCACTTTTCACTGGTAAGGTAAATCAACCACCCTATATAACTGAAAAATTGTTGAGAATGATGTTTAACCAAAATAAACAAAAGCTAAATGTTTATGGTTAGGGATACTGGAATAACGACTTCAAGTTGTTGATGAGTCAAATATCAGCCTTCTGCAAGGTATTCAGACTGACCAAGGCTGAAAATGTGTTGAAGATTCAGTTTTTGGGGAAAACAGACTGATCTGTTGCATTGATTTACTATTCATTATATTTAGCACTGCATGGTAACTGGGACTCTTGTGAATGAATGTTTACCATGTCTGATGTCTGTCTATAAATAGTAGACATTTTTCTAAAAGTATACTTTAATCTTATGCATGCATAATTAAGTATGAACTGAACACGCTTATTAGTTTTTCTATTTTGTGGACTTAATATAACTGGAACATTGATTTTGCCGATATGGTGTATGCATTATGTACTAATTTGATACGGCCAATGGCCACAATTACTGTATGCATCGGACAAAAAGGACTTGCATGCAAATATTCAATTTTGTGTGTATTATTTAACTTTATTCAGCAATACTATATTGCAAGGCAGTTGTCTTTATATATGTACGGTACTGTACATTGGTTTGTTGCTGTTTTATGTATATTTATGTGTTCATGTGCTGGTATTTTGTAACATAGATCAGATTATATCATAATATATTCTATAACTTTTGTCTCATAGATTCTTCATTTTTATGTCTCATATTTTCTTTGTGATAAATACTTGCTGATGTTGGTGTTTTGAAATGCTATGATAATTTCAGTTGCATTACATTACTAATTTGTGTTATCAGTTTTATGATAGAAGTTATGTTTCACTGTGTAATAGATTCAAGGGTCAAGTGTTGTCCCAGTTTAAAGGACTTATGTACAGTCGACTCTCGTTATCTCGAATTTCACGGGAAATAACTTCGACATAACAAAATTTCAATATAGAATTTTCGGCATCAGAGTTGCAAGTTTACTAACTTCTGTCATTTTACGGGTCACCGCCATATTGCTACTTCGTAAGAATGACTTATTCGTGAGAAATGCTTAATTTAATATTTATGTACATGTATTAATCTTTAATTTTACCAACAATAGTTCGAGATGACATGTTAATTGATGTTTGGACGCAACTCGAATCTTCACGACAAAAAGTCATGTTTGTGCAAATTGTCCCAAACAAATAATTGTTCAACAATGGTAGGCGCGAAAATTATAGGTAAATCGAAGATTTGATACTGGCTAGGCGTTAAAAATATTTGACGCTAGTCGGGTACAATCAGAATTCGACCCGATCGAGTTGAACATGCCAATTAGTTAATCGGGACCAAATAAATAATTCGAGATAACAAAAAATTCGAGCCTAAACTTTGAGATAGGTCTCGAGATTTTATATAGACAAAGAAGCAGAAATATCGGGACTTGAAAGAGAACGAGAGATGACTGTATAACGGTCAGTTTTTCAATTACTGAGGCTTAATTAAGTCAGTCTGTTTCCTGGAGGAAAAATTTGCATAACATTCAATTGCTAGGGAAAAACTAGCTACTTTTTTCCGGGGGGGGGGGGGGGCTGACTTCGGGAAAACAGGACTGGTACACTGGTAGTTATTACTGACTTACAAGTCACAAAGTTTCTCTGAGCATTTTCATCTGTAGATTCTTATCCTTTAATGCGGGCAGTCATATTGTTTGTAAACTATACCTGTGATAAAACTTTGTCTAAATTTTTATATTTTATTATACATTGCATACTTATTTGTGTCTTCAGTTTTTTTTTTATTTATGTTCCATTGTTTAAAGCGTATTAGGTTTTTCTTTTAGCACCAGTCATTGACTCAATTACACCAACAAGGCAGCAAAAGATTATTTATATGAAAGAGTTTATTGATGTATTGATTAAACATAAAATTATCTGGAACTCTAATAAATTGTGATTGCTATTTCTGTTAGTTTTTATCCCCTCTCATGCCAAGTTAAGGGGCTTGCAAGTTAATTTACATCTTTTAATATTTGACATGTGTTTGTGTGCCTTAAAATCCAAATCCCCAATCTGGTCATTGAATTTAACTGCAAGTTCATGTGAATCATCTAATCAATGCCTTGTAGTGCATTATGTCATTATGGTATTTCCTGACAGGATTTATTGCCCTTTAACGCTCGTGTCCAATACAGTAATTCTTTTACATCCAACATTCCGACCACCCTGTGTAGAGGGTATAAACATACATGCCAGACCTCCCGGATCATGCGTGAGTCTCACGCATTTGACAGTCTACTCCCGGACTCACGCAAATTGATAAAATCTCACGCATTGGTTAAAAATCGAGTAAGCATCAAATTTATAGAGCCATTTTCACTTCACTCGTAATTTCCGGTGATGAATAAACAATTAATGAACATGTCAAACCTGTATGACATCTGATGAGAGTGGTTACTTCAATAAACAATCGATAATTACCCCTGATAAGGTGTCATAAAACATCGTAATTGGGCAGTTGACAATGTTTTGGTTTTGGTCGTGTCTAAAGTCCACACTAGACCGTACCACACTACAGAACTACATCTGCAGCAGTTACTTCCCCTTGCATAAGAGAAGGGTCTATTTTTCAAACTTGCACATGGTATTCACACAACATTAATTTTGGATACCTGACTTTTTTGGAAGCTGTTAAATGAACTTAATTGCTTTTATTTCTGTATTATAAATGCATTCTTGTGTTTGAGTAAATAAGTTATCAACATATCATTTATTTTGTAAAGTTATTTTTAAAATTATTTTTTATGAATTAATCTGAAAATGATTCAGAAAAAAATTGTTTCCACTTCCAGCATTGTTTTGGTAACTTACAAATATTTTGAGCTGTGGGTCAGATTTGAACATACTGGAACCTCAGATATTAGTTGATTGCATTAATGAAAATGATCACAAACTTTATTTTAAATTGCTTCACGAAGAATGCATGCAAACATGGTGTTGTCAGTTGTCACACATCAAACAAAATAGGTGAAAACTGCTTATCAACTTCATTAATTTTATTGGGAGGTTCGAGCAAGGAAAATCTCCTGCATTTCATTGAAATCTCCTGCATTTTCATCACCAATCTCCTGCAAATGGTTCGGCGAAACCTGGCATGTATGGGTATAAATCACATTTACTGATGTCTTTAGCCTACGTTTTGTATCATATACTGGTACATGAAAGTATTACAAGGGATCATCAACCAATACGCAGATTACTATGAGCAATGTTTAAAATTACGAAAATTGGACCACACATATTTACGTTGCCATGGGATACTAAATTCGTTCAGACATTGGTCTATAATACCAATCCATGTTGAATTATTAAGATAAATGTACCGATACATATTTAGAAATTTTGACAGACTTACAATGAAGAATTACAGCCCTTTTCTGCATATTTGTTGACCACCCCTTGTATATCACCAACACATTATTTATAACTTGTCATGTATATTGTGCTGGTTCACTGATCCAACATTCTCAATAATCTTGGTAAAATGTCACACAAACATAGTGACATCAAGACACTTCATATATTAAGTTAAACACTATTTTAAAACTGCACTTTGTGTCTATGACAACGCAATACTGTAAATTTACTTTCGCGAAGACTTTCACGTTTTGCTGATCGTGGGCATAATAGTGACTTCAAATTTTTGCGTTTTTAAGTTTCCTGCAGTGTCCATATTTAATTTAATGTTTATTTCGCTCAAAATAATCAATTCTAGTAGTTATTGTTTAAAAGTATGAATATAAAACCAAATAATTATGTTGTTATTATACAGAATATTATCAATCTTATATTGAAGTGACAAGAGGACTCCATACATATTATACCCCAAACACAACGAGATGTAAGGGGGTATACTGGATTCAGCTTGTCCCTCGGTGAAAACAACTTGTCCTACAGTTTTTGCAGGATTTCCTTCGAACGTTCACACATGAGCAACCATTACATGAAGATATGCATGAAAGATTTTGTGCTGGATTTTTTTGGCCAGAATTATGGACCTTTGCCGACCAGGGGGGTATATAAGTCTGCTGAATGGCATCAGCTCCAGTTGTTTGAAAAACAGATGATTCATTATTCATGTATATTCTGTTTGTGAACATTATGCAGGTTTTAAAATAAAGCACAAAATGTTGAATTTCTGGTTTTCTTATATGTGCCTGATTACTATGTAACCGGGAGATTATTCTCGGTCCTGAAAATAAGGTACACTTGTTTTGGGCGCCATTAGCAAACATCCCTACACCAAAACACCTTAAAACATTGTGCTTTTGTAAAATAAATACTTATGAAACTTCAAATGATAAAAACTTCTTAAACTGGATTTTATTAATAATGTTTTGGTGTAGGGATGTGTGCTAATGGCATCAAAAACAGATTTGATCCTTATTTCCAGAATTGGGCATTATGTGTCTGCCTAAGGACTTCTAGATAATCTTTCAATTTATTGTTAGCAAGAGTCGGAAATTAAATTCACTAGTTGAAATAAACCACAAACGAGAGATTTTTGAAAAACATTTTAATAACAGTTATAATAGCAACATGATTAGAACAAATAAAGCATTTCATGTTTAAGAACAGAAACAACTAAACAAACATACATTGACATACATTGCGTTATATAGTGTGATCATTAAACAAGTAGAACATAGTTACTCTGTATTTAGACATACAGGGTGTCAAATAAAGTTATTCAGGTACAAGAAGAAATATAGCCAAAGGCCTGTGTTGTCTTGACTCGTTTAAGAAAGGTTGATTTCCAAAGACAACTCATGACAGACTCTTTTCATCACATTCCCATAGTTTAATACCAAGAGAAAACAACGTCAGAAATAACAAATTTAAGCCGACGAAAAGCTAGTGACGTCACATTTTTGTTCTTACATGGAGATCACAGTATTTATGTGATAATAATCAATATAAACCTTGCAGGATAAAATCCAATTATCCTTGATAGTTCTAAATTATACATCATTAAAAGGAAACTGTCCATGCATTACACTAGAATCTGTGTGTACCTTGCTTATATCACACGATGCCTAGATATCAGGACAAGGTGTTCATCAGATACATGGACATTGACGGGCATCTTGGTGATTTGTTACCAGGTATTGTGTAAAATAAAATTTCAATTTGAAATTTGTAAACGACCCGTTTTTAACACCCTGTATATACATTGTACTTTTATTTAAATTCCTCAATTGTTTAAAAAAAACCTCTGTGTAAGTCTTTACAGACTAAATTAAAACAATATTACACTATCTGAGCATCCCCTACTGAATATGATATGTGGCAGGCCAAGTACTCTAACAATAGTGCTAGCCTGTAAGACTGCAGGATGTATGGAAAATGAGATTATACGTTTTGTAACCATCAAATCACATCAATCTATCACAGATTCACAAATATAAAATATACATCAGATCTGACTTATGTGAATAATTATCATTGTTTTCATCTTCAGCATTTCTTACAATACAAATAAATAAAATTAACATATAATATGTGAAAATAGGATTACAGTGGAACTTTGATGCCTCGATCACCCTAGAAATCTTAAACAGGTTCTTCGATCCTGGCAAAATGATGATGTACATTTTTGTTTTAGTATGCAGTAAATCTCGATGCCTCAAGGGGGTATAAGGTGAGATACTATTTGTTGCCCAGTCTGAAGGCAGATAGAGGCATCAAAGTTCTATACTATATTTCGAAATATTTGTATTAGAAAGTATATGTACCTCAATTAATGTGTTACACACAAGCACCTACTATAACCATACATAATATACATGATTGTATGTTATAAAACATTTAACAATAGTGATAAAATTGTGAGTTACATTTTTATCACAACAAGACTGTATACAATAAGACCCCTTTACACACTGAGCATACAAAACCTCATAATCGCCCGTCGCTTATTTGGGAAATGTATCTAGTATTCCACTAGCGATTATTGTTCCTAACAGACCCCTATCACAATAGTAATACCGATATATGGCTTCTAACTTCATCGGAGGATTGCCAGTTTTCATGTGTCTTTGACTGAACTGAAAACCAGCATAACGCTAAAAAAGAACTGCGCTGTGTCAATATTCCTGATTAATCTGGAATTCCGGATTCATCTTTCCTAAAAGAGCTATAATTTTTTACTAAATTAAATTATTTGATGAAAATATCTCAAGAAATGGCAAAGTTACGGTAACTTAAATCTGACCTGAAGGACTTTCTTTGATACAAACTGAGTTATCTATAGAAACAATGAAGTTGAAGGCCTCTTGTTTAGCAAAAATGATTGGCTGTATATGATTTTATGGATTTTTAATATAGCTCCATTGTCACCCCTGAGAATTCTGGATACATAATATCTCAGTTCCATCTGAGTGCTATCCTGATTTTCAGTTCCGTCATAGCAATACAAAAACTGTACGAATCTCCAAAGCAACTGAAAAGTTGTGCATAGGGATTAGTACGGCGCCTATCTACTACTAGTACACCAATGTTTGATCAACATGAAGTGAAGTACAGTTTAGATATGTAGGCAGAGATATTGTTCACAGGATTTAAACAATGACAGTAAAATACCCTACCATTACCAGTAAAAGAATTTAAACATAAAATATAACACAAGCACTTTGATATGTGTTTCAGCATGCATTAGGACACAATGTATGAAGTTAAGGAAGGCCGTAGTTAAGTAATACATTTAATGTAAAAATTTCACAGAAAATGTAATACGTGTATTTATCATTTCAGCATGCTAATTAATTGTTCTCATATAAAGTACATACTATTATTAGTTACATAAATATGCATAGTTACAAAAATGATATGATAAAATGATATGATTTTAAAGAAATGCATGAGACGAAAAACATAAACATTTGTTTAAAGAAAACTAAATACACAGATGACTGAATAAAATAATATCAACATATATTTTTAATAATGAACACATTTGAATCTATAGCACATGGGAATGTTAAAAGTTAGGGGAAGAACCGTATTTTCTGACTGTAAGTGAACATGTACATGATTGATAAAACATATCTATTGGAATGTCATACAACATATATCACACATTCGAGTCATTGGCAAAGAAAGAAACTCCATCCTACTACTTATATACCATCTGATTAGTGTATGTACAATTCAAAGGTTTTGTAAATATTGAAACGTTTATGGAATCTTTAGCTAAATTCCTTAGAATTAATATATGATGCACACATTAGATTGTTGCCTTTCATGTAACTGATTAGCCAACTGGCAATGATGCAATGATATCACATATTATGCTACTAAACAGTAAGCATTACTCAAAGTTGGCAGCATAAATCATTATTTTGTGATAATACCAAAAACATAACAATTAGTTTTTATTGCAACACCTAATAAAGCCTTGGACCCAAATAAACATACCAATGTACAAAGATCAGAAGAAAGTAATACCAGACAAAACCAAACTAGAAGGATTAATACAAATGTATGAGTTTTCAGTATCAGCAAAAGGTAAGTTGACTGTAAAATGAAGCTTTCAAAAACGTTGACTTAAAATAATTGCACATGACATTCACTGTCAAAGATTGGATTACAAATTAAAAATCACATATTAAAACTTAGAGCCATTTATCTTTTCAAAAAGTTCAAATGAGCAGGCTTTCTACTGCCTCTTCCAATAATAGTAAGGCAACAGTAGGTTTATTTTAATGAAAAAGTAGGGCAAAGTAGGAATTTCTGACATTAAAAAGTAGGCATAAAGAATGAATTTTTAGGTCAATATTACAACAGGCAGTTACAGGATTTGGTGCTAGAGGTGCATAGAAAACAAAAAAACTCGGATGACAGAAAAAATGGCCACATGATAATTATAATTGATTTACTGTAGTTTGCGAGCGTAGGGAGCCCGAAAAAATGCATGCTTTATATTTCCACCGAAATTACAACTAAAAGTCTAAAGTATCATTTTTCCCTAAATTTAACTTTTATTTTCATTATGAGATGAAAAAGTAGGGTTATAATAGGGTTGCTTTCGAAAAAAGTAGGGCAAAGTAGGGCTCAGATCAAAATAGTTGAGAAAAGTAGGGCCCAGTAGAAAGCCTGAATGAGGTATTATTATGCTACTAAGAAGTTACATAACTTTTTAGTATATATAGCTCATCTCTGTTGTGTGCCCTGGAACTGAAGTGTCTTAAATATCAATCAAATTGGTATCATTTTAATACCTTTTGGTAAGTCAAATAAGTAAAACCCTGCAAAACTAATTTGGTTGCTATTTGAGACACATCAGTTCCAGGGCATGCCCCTTTAACTAAAGTAATTAACGATGTAGAGGGAATCATCAAAGCACTGCTGGGAGCACAGGTTCAGTTTATCATTAAGACTCCATCAATTGTCCACCTGTTTATTTCTTCTTCTTGTCTTTCTTGACAATTCCATCTTTATTATCCTTCAAGAAACCTGAAATATGACAATACTTTCAATATAATATAAACATAATATACATGTCGATACGATGTTACTGTACACAATATATTGCCAATAACAGCAAACCCACACATATTTTCTGTACAGGGCACAACATTTATTTTACAACATAAACCTTAATAGAGACGTAATAATAAAACACAGAATAATACCAAATGAATACAAAACAACAAATCCACCTGTAGTGTTCCTGTATACATCATAACATTTACATGTATTTACAACATTGAAATATGAAACAAACTGGTACATTGGTTAAACAGTATGGTTCAACAGAGCTGATTAAATAGGATGTAAAAAGAAACAATCCTTTTGAGAGATTTTTGTAAAACAAGTATGCTCCTCCTGGCAGTCAATTAGTCTTTCCTGTAAAAGGGCAGTGTGACTTTACCATGCTGCTGTCCAAAGCAGGTTATATCTGGCTTGCTCGCCAAGTTTGAACATGCTACGGCTCGAGTATTCTCAAGTTATCAATTATACATGGTTTGGTATACCAACAGAGACTGACTGACAGACAGATAAACCAACAGACATGCACAAAGCAATATTTATTACACATTAACTTCGTCTTTGAAACTTTCTTCATGAAACTATAAGAATCAAATTACTAAGATAATGGTACAACTAGTACTGGAATACAAGAGTCAACTACTCTATGATCATTACAAAAGTTCAGAAATTTAACATAATTTCAAAATTTCACTATATGTCAGATAGATATAAAGCATGCAAAATGGATTAGTAGGCCTAGGATTGGTATCAAGTTGTATGACTTGATATGTGCAACATGTACAAAATAAAATCAATTGACTACAGGCGCTGACTTGATAATAATATCTATCCTAACAAATGGTAATGAATTTTCACTCATTTTTAGTGCTTTGTAGCATTACAAGAAAATGTTAAAATGATGCCTATCCACAAAAAAACATCTGTGTTTTCATAGTAAGTAATTTTTTACAATTAGTGTTATAAATATAATAACAGAACGGAAGTGAGCACATACCAACACGTACGGCTAGCACATACCAACACGTACGATGAGAACATACCAACACGTAAGGTGAGAACAAACCAACACGTACGGTGAGAACATACCAACACGTAAGGCTAGCACATACCAACACGTACGGTGAGAACATACCAACACGTAAGGTGAGAACAAACCAACACGTAAGGTGAGAACATACCAACACGTACGGTGAGAACATACCAACACATACGGTGAGAACATACCAACACATAAGGCTAGCACATACCAACACATACGGTGAGAACATACCAACACATAAGGCTAGCACATACCAACACGTAAGGTGAGAACATACCAACACATACGGTGAGAACATACCAACACATAAGGCTAGCACATACCAACACGTAAGGTGAGAACATACCAACACATAAGGCTAGCACATACCAACACGTACGGTGAGAACATACCAAGACGTAAGGTGAGAACAAACCAACATGTAAGGTGAGAACATACCAACACGTAAGGCTAGCACATACCAACACATACGGTGAGAACATACCAACACATAAGGCTAGCACATACCAACACATACGGTGAGAACATACCAACACGTACGGTGAGAACATACCAACACGTACGGTGAGAACATACCAACAGGTACGGTGAGAACATACCAACACGTACGGTGAGAACATACCAACACGTACGGTGAGAACATACCAACACGTACGGTGAGAACATACCAACACGTACGGTGAGAACATACCAACACGTACGGTGAGAACATACCAACACGTACGGTGAGAACATACCAACACGTACGGTGAGAACATACCAACACGTACGGTGAGAACATACCAACACGTACGGTGAGAACATACCAACACGTACGGTGAGAACATACCACCACGTACGGTGAGAACATACCAACACATAAGGCTAGCACATACCAACACGTAAGGTGAGAACATACCAACACGTACGGTGAGAACATACCAACACATAAGGCTAGCACATACCAACACATAAGGCTAGCACATACCAACACATAAGGCTAGCACATACCAACACATACGGTGAGAACATACCAACACATAAGGCTAGCACATACCAACACATAAGGCTAGCACATACCAACACATACGGTGAGAACATACCAACATATAAGGCTAGCACATACCAACACGTAAGGTGAGAACATACCAAGACGTACGGTGAGAACATACCAAAACATAAGGCTAGCACATACCAACACGTACGGTGAGAACATACCAACACATAAGGCTAGCACATACCAACACATAAGGCTAGCACATACCAACACATAAGGCTAGCACATACCAACACATAAGGCTAGCACATACCAACACATAAGGCTAGCACATACCAACACATAAGGCTAGCACATACCAACAGGTAAGGTGAGAACAAACCAACACGTAAGGTGAGAACATACCAACACGTACGGTGAGAACATACCAACACATAAGGCTAGCACATACCAACACGTACGGTGAGAACATACCAACACGTAAGGTGAGAACATACCAACACGTAAGGCGAGCACATACCAACATGTAAGGCAAGCACATACCAACATGTGAGGCGAGCACATACTAACATATACGGCAAGCACACACCGAAATGTACAGCGAACACGCACAGAAATGTAGGGCGAGCACGTACCAACATGTAAGGCGAGCACGTACCAAAATGTACGGCAAGCACTTACCAACATGTACAGCAAGCATACACCAACATGTATTGTGAGCACATACCATTATGTATGGCGAGCACATACCAACATGTAGGGCGAGCATGCACTGACATGTACGGCAAGCACATACCAACATGTACATCGAGCACATACCAACAAGTATGCAGAAAAATTGTCCATAATAATGTGGACAGCACTAAAGCAGATTCACGATACATATATACATGTATAATGCTTCCCAAAGTATTATTATTCAAGCTACATACACATACCCTGTTTCTAGTGTGTTTTTTACAGTTGACAACATGTTTGTATTAAACATGTGGGAAGTAATACAAATATACTGGGGGCGTATTGTGTACATGTACATAGGGTCAATAATGCTAAATCTGCTTGAGAAAATTGATTTACACTACAAATAGCTTGAATGGTATGAACAGTTTTAATTAATGTAATGCTTAAGTATGTTATGTTACATCAACAGAACACAACAGATTGGAACAAAACTAACCAAACAGGTGTCAAGATACATGCAACAAACAGAAGGATGGAGAATAATTGGTAAAACAAAATGCTGGAACATGCTGGAACACAAACTCAGAGTAACTAAACAATCATTATCATGCCAGTTCAGGGTTGCCACGAGTATACCCGTAAAGTTCACTAATTTTCACTGGTCCTAAACAGAATTTCCCTGATCAATTTTTACTGGTCCTAAACAGAATTTCCCTGATCAATGTTCACTGGTCCTGAACAGAATTTCCCTGATCAATTTTCACTGGTCCTTAACAGAATTTCCCTGATCAATTTTCACTGGTCCTTAACAGAATTTCCCAGATCAATTTTCACTGGTCCTTAACAGAATTTCCCTGATCATTTTTAACTGGTTTATACCAGAGTAACTTTTTTAGCCCTGTGAGCATTTAAGCAGGAATAAGAAAATAAGGAGGATCGTTTCTAAATCCAACTTGATAATATTTTTATCAGATAACTCCCTGGCCTATCAAGAACCTTTTCAGCTTTAAGGTATTTCATGGACTAATTATAAATTCCTTATTATTTCATGATAACGAAACGAAATAAAATTCCATTGACTCTTGAAGGTCAGTGGCAACCCTGCAGTTAATATATCACAGTATGTGCTGTTGACCAGACGCCAGTGTAGATGGAGAAAGCTCCACCCATTTATTTATCGAGTTCAGGTTTGTCAGAGGTTGTCAAGGGAATCCAATGAATTATGCAAACATGTGCAATGTTTGCCATGTTCATATATATATACATAACCAAAACTAGAAGGGTTTTTGACACAAAACCAAATGTCTCCCACAAAGGGCCATAACTCTGTCAAAAATAATCTGATGTAAAATTCCTGGCAATATACACAAGTAGGCTTGGTAACAAGTGTTTATATGAAGTATTATGGAAATCGGAACCTGTAATTTAGACAAACAATATGTGGGAGACGTAATTAAATTCTTCCATTGGTCCACTCAATTCTCCATTTTCATCTGGCGTCTTGTCACTTATAACATCAAAATTTCTTCCCTTTGGCGCAACAAGGTTGTATCTCTCTATACACTATATAGTGAGATACAACCTTGTTGCGCCAAAGGGACAAAAAGTTGTTTTGTGAAGTAAGGAGAACTATGAGAATGACTGATAAAGTATGGGTACCTGAAGACATGTTACAAGCAACTTTACAAGAGTCTCACCTAAGCCTTTTATACCCTTTTTCTTATGCTTTTTGGTATGATGTATACTAAATGCTTTAAACCAAAGAAAATATGTTGTCAGGCTGATATACAATTTAAAACACACAAAACATGAACTTTTATAACTTCAAAAGGTAAAACATGAAAACTTTGTAATTGAATAACTACAACACTGTATAATAACAATGCTTTTCATACATACTTATTCAACTACTTCTGAAATATATTCAACTTATATTATGCTCTATAGCAGTATAGGAAACTTGCTCCTTAGGTCAGAAGATCTATTTTAAACAAGAGAATGTTTTTTATAAATATAAAAAAACTCTCCAAAGATTGACAGAACTGTAACATGACAATATATAATCAAATATAGTAGTGCAAAGAGTTGATAAAATATGAGCAGTCAGTACTTAGATGTGAACCATTAATGAAGGAATTGAAGATTGAAGAAAATTTAATGAAAATAGTATGAAAACCAAATTTTCAAATAATGGCCTTAACTTTACAAAAACATGGCTCTAGTAAGTTAGAACAAACCCTGCATGCACAATAACACAAAAAAGTCATGTTGATAAACATTCCAGTGAAGTTTCATGACCATACATAAAAAACGAGGAGATGTGTGAAAGACATCATTATGTTGATGGCTGACTTTATGCCCGGAGTCACTTGCTGAATTTGTCGATGAAACCCCCTCCCAAATTGGTTTTGATGGAACCAATAGTATTTATGATAGACAGTGATAGACTAACCATTTTAATTGCTCTAAACTACCAGTAATGTTTAAAAGCACAAACGGTTATTATAATAACCAACAAAGCCAATTTTCCATGTCATTTAAGTTCAAGCACATGGGGGGCATAACAACTTAGTTAACTGTAACTGTTGATAAATTTCCTCCATTAGCACAGATAATTCACCTAACCCCATGAATATATAGATCATAATACAAGCAGTTAAATACATTGTACAAACATAAATTACCTTTTTCTTGTAATATAGCTTGAATATGGCTGTCTTCCTCTATATACCTACAAACAATGAAAATATGTTAACTTATTATGCATGAACTGTTGGTATAGCACAGAGAATTTGACATGATCTTGACCTTTATGTATGAATATATTACAAAGTTCTTGCCTTGAATATATAAATTTCCGTGAGCAAATCATGCAATGTCAGTCCTTTAGATTTGGTATTACACCCCGAGCCTATTCGTTATAATTAACGCTTATGAAAACATACAACCAGTATAAATAAAGACAATATATCAGCTGTTAAATTATGCAAATAGAAGTTGGAGATTCGTGTCAAATTCTCTGGACTATAAGCATGAACTGTTGGCCATATGACTATTTTCCACCAAATGTACCTCAAGTCAAACACATTAAATGGACTGAATTTATTATTTATGGAGACCAAGGGAGATTATCTATTATTATTGGTTTTAGTACCGGCGGTAGTAATAATTGAATCTAGTAAGGCCTGTCAAAAACCTGATACTAAGTCAGACAGCTAATCTAGCAAGTTTATATAATTACTGACAACATTTTACAATCAGGCTGGTAGCCACACAGATGCACAATGAGGAACTGGCCACAGTGACAGTGAAAATTTGAGAAATTACTAAAATAAATGACTTTTCAAGAAAAATCACCCCAATTCTCAGCTAAGATTTAAGAAAATGTATTTTTTGTCTCTGGATAGGGCCCTACCTATACAAACAATATGGACATTGATAGGAACATTAATTTTGAAGTTACCGTATTCTATCCTCATCGATACTGTCCACTATTTTACTCCTCTGATTCACCACTTCAACAAGTTTCTCCACCAACATTTCTTCTTCCTTTTCATCTTCTTTCGTTTTATCTAAGCAATCAAATGGTAAACATTGTAAACATTATGTAAACAAGGATCAGTTTTTATGTTATGCACATATAAAGCAGGGTAATATTATTTAGCCCCATGTTTTACCTTTCTTAAGCAATGTTTTTACGGCAATTAAAAACGTTTTTTAAGTCTACTACAAAACAAGTTCTACAGCTGATATTAATCACACTTGACACATGATTCCAGATCATATCCTTCACCACCAGGGTATGAGAGAAGGGAAACTAGTTTCTTCTTATCATGCTGAGCACCATGCAAATAGAAACAATAATAACATTTTTTCTTTGTATGACCTAGCTACGGAACAAACCCTGGGCCTTACACTCTAAAAACAGATACTCCTAACACTGAGCTGTTACATGAGGTAGTATAAATTTTACCTAGTACTTATAATTTCACATTTTCACTAGCTATCATATGACACCTGGTATTGGATTCTCATTTTTATCCACTCAAAAATCATGTCAAAAATAGTTTTACATACGGTAAGATTTTAAATTTGTCATCAAAATATTTTGAGATGACATATTGTAAAATCAATACAGGGTATTATCAGGAGATCAGTTTTTTTCTAATATAATAAAAGTACAAATTTTCTTCAACTTTTGCTATTAAAGAGCTAAAATTACTGACCCAGACTTGTAATATAAAATACAGTAGAAAAAGTGCAATATATTTACATGATTTATCAACTAACTCTCTCAACTGTTGATCAATCGTAAGTTGCTCTATTTCCAACTCCTGCTCACGATTTCTGTAAACACATGTATAAATACTGCATAAATAAGTCAAAGAAACTGAACCTAATAGTATGTAAAGCCTAGGTCCCACTGAGGATGTCCACATCGGCGATGTTCTCCCAATTTCTTCTGATATCACCCTATTATCACAATTCCTTCCAATATCACAAACTGTCTCACGACTTCCCCGAAGCTTCCCCTGGACCGTGAGAAATCTGTTCCCGATTTCCTAATAGCTGATTCATTTAAATCGGGAGTACATCGCCGAGGCAAAAAATGCTCAGTGGGACCTCGGCTTAACTGGGTTATACTAGTACAAGTAATAAGGCTGTTCATCTCTTTAGAAATTAAAAAAACATACAGACTTGGCTCAAAACCTGGCCTTTGTATTCAAAAATAAGTAAAAAAAATATTTAACATAAAATCTGGAAACTCTTTGACTGAAACTCGTAATTCAATTAAAACTTAAAACTATAATGTTTCTTAGGTTTCAAAAATTGTACTATAGTTCACTTACATGTATATAAAGTCACACTCTTTTCTAACCAGTTCATTCTTCTCGTTAACCAGTTCAAACCAGTTAATCATCAGATCATCTTCCTCTTCTTCTTTAGCTGAAAACATAAATCAACCAACTTGTAATTAAAACAAAGTATCGTTAAATCTAGCCAATTATAATTCAATTAGTAACAATGATAATGAAATTATGATGGTCGTTTTATATATAATGAAAATGAGACCTACCCTGAAATGCAGTAAGCAAGTTGTAACATACCCCGTATACTTGTTTTAGGGACTTAATCCATTCCAGACAACCAAGATCTCAGGATCTTGAAAACTACTTACATATCCTACATCAATCTCAAACTCAATAATCATACTCAACTTAAGTCGATTTTATCATCTTTAAGTTTGATAATTGAGCTTCAAGCAATGAACATAACCATAATATTGTGCATTTTATTTATAAAAACAGCCCTGAGGCCACAAAGATAAAACAACTTAAGTCTGAAAGCATTATCCATCTTAACTAAACTTCATATGTTTTTAATCAAGCTTGGTAAAGACCGTCATATTTATTACAATTTGTTGTAAAGATCACCATTTTAACTCGAGTTGAGTTTGAGATTGTTGTTTTTACTCAAGTTGAGTTTGAGATTATCATTTGTACTCGAGATGAAATGATCTGAGATGATAGCAGCTAGAAGCAATTTAAGCATTGTGTTAATTAATATACATGAATATAAAGCAAGCAAGAGTTATGTATACTCTGAAAGCTGAGTTGGTAGACATTTATATGAATGTTCAACAATAATAATATTAAATTGACACACAAAATGTACATGTATATTATAAGCATGGGTTTGTGAATGGGCATTTTGAAAGCAGTAACTGTTGCTAGACATTTATACTAATGATCAACAAGCTATAATAAATGATTGACATAAAACTCTGACATACATAGTAAATGTAGGGTGATTGACAGTTATATTGATTGTTATAACCAAAGAGGTTTGTGGTAATAACCGCCTACATCTCTTAAAACAGATCAGCAGTATACATGTGTGGTTGGTATATGATGATAAACCTGTTTTGTTGTAACATGTACATGAACAATTAAGTTGACAATGATATTGTGCAGTGGGTGTA
Source organism: Spisula solida (assembly GCA_947247005.1). NCBI lineage: Eukaryota > Metazoa > Mollusca > Bivalvia > Venerida > Mactridae > Spisula > Spisula solida. The sequence continues at coordinate 47,036,406 of OX365944.1, read as the reverse complement.
ATACATTTCAATTTTATTTTTTTCCCGCAAAAAACGGAAATGGCGAATTCCAGCGGAAACCCTGAATTGTATAGTTCACAGACGATAATACTAGCCATGTTTACAATAAAATATTGACAATTAAATGCTATTCCGTTATCTTGACCGTGTCATGTTTATATTGTCAATTTATTTTTATACATCAATACAGGGCTAAAAAATATTGTCTGCGAAATATACATGTTTGCATGTATTAATGTCAATAATAACCACATCAATACCATACATCTTATAGAAAAATGACTAAAACTTGATGTTATCTTATTTTGTTGTAGGCAGGGCCTCAAAACTAAATAATAATTTATACAACGAGTATTTGTATCTTTATCTGTTATGTATCATAGTCCAATCAGGGGTTCAATAACTGCTGAGCATAGTAGTTACCGCACACCATTAAGCTCCACCCCCTCAGTAAACTAAGTCTTACTGTTACTATGGTGCGAGTTTCATAAGATGATAATTATAGTATAAATATGTAATGTAATTTAAAACAGTCACCAACATAAAAATATTGAAAAAAATTGTCATCATTTCTAATCTAGATATTAAAATCAAACCAAGCTCTACACTAAACAGAATGCTTAAACAGGTAAATGTAAAAAATGATCTACATGTAGTTCACTATGTTATAAAGAAGAAACATGGAAATTCCACAAAATTAGGTTTTCAATACAAGGGCTGTAACTTTGCAAAAAGTAGTTTTTGCATTCAACTGAGACAGTCGTACTGTGTGGTCATTTGATTTTATCCCTGCCTGATTTGGCAATGACCTCAGGCTTCCAGTGAAGAGACAGAAAGTTTGTGTGATATTACAAGGAATCCGGCGCATTGCCTTAGCTCTTTCCGAATAGACTCCTTGGCTCTTTACCGTGCCTGTTGTCGAGCACGCACCGATTCACGCAAGACTACCCCTGGGTTTCCAACTGTGCTGTGGCTGCCAGTGGCATTGATTGAATGTAACAGCTGATATGTGACTCAATGATTGGGGAGTAAAAGTACAGTCAACTGAATGGACTTATGTCTGAAAACAGACTTTTAATTTTGGTATGATACTTTTTTTACAACCCCACAGGCTGATAAACATTCCTGTTGTAATGTCTACATGAACTCAGAACATCAGGAATAAACTTGTTAAACTTGTTAACAAAACTTGTTAACTTCCATGACCATAGGTAAAATGTTTCTTGATTTTATTTCTTCAATGGTAAAACATAACATTTTGAAGCCTGCCAACCAAATTCGCCAAGTTAGTTATAAGCCAAGTTTTTTAAACAAGAGGGCCCAAAGGGCCCTAGGTCACTCACCTGTTATAACAGTACATGCAAGACCTGTGATTTGACCTAGTGACCTAGTTCTTGGCCCCATATGACGCAATATCGAACTTGACCTAGATTTTGTTGAGATGATCGCTCTGACCAAGTTTCATAAGGATTAGGCCAAAATTGTGACCTCTAGTGACTATACGAGGTTTTTCTATGATTTGACCTTGTGACCTAGTTTTTGACCCCTGATGACCCAATATCGAACTTGACCTAGATTTTGTTGTGATAATCATTGAGACCAAGTTTCGTAAAGATTAGGTCAAAATTGTGACCTTTAGTGACTACACAAGGTTTTTCTATGATTTGACCTTGTGACCTAGTTTTTGACCCCAGATGACCCAATATCAAACTTGACCTAGATTTAGTTGAGATGATCATTGTGACCAAGTTTCATAAAGGTTTAGTCAAAATTGTGACCTCTAGTGTCTACACAAGGTTTTTCTATGATTTGACCTTGTGACCTAGTTTTTGACCCCGGATGACCCAGTATCGAACTTGACCTAGATTTTGTTGTGATGATCGTTGTGACCAAGTTTCATAAAGATTAGGTCAAAATTGTGACCTCTATTGACTACACAAGGTTTTTCTATGATTTGACCTTGTGACCTAGTTTTTGACCCCAGATGACCCAGTATCGAACTTGACCTAGATTTTGTTGTGATGATCGTTGTGACCAAGTTTCATAAAGATTAGGTCAAAATTGTGACCTCTATTGACTACACAAGGTTTTTCTATGATTTGACCTTGTGACCTAGTTTTTGACCCCAGATGACCCAGTATCGAACTTGACCTAGATTTTGTTGTGATGATCGTTGTGACCAAGTTTCATAAAGATTAGGCCAAAATTGTGACCTCTATTGACTACACAAGGTTTTTCTATGATTTGACCTTGTGACCTAGTTTTTGACCCCAGATGACCCAATATCGAACTTGACCTAGATTTTGTTGAGATGATCATTGTGACCAAGTTTCATAAAGGTTAAGTCAAAATTGTGACCTCTAGTGTCTACACAAGGTTTTTCTATGATTTGACCTTGTGACCTAGTTTTTGACCCCGGATGACCCAGTATCAAACTTGACCTAGATTTTGTTGTGATGATCGTTGTGATCAAGTTTCATAAAGATTAGGTCAAAATTGTGACCTCTAGTGACTACACAAGCAAATTGTTGACGGACGGACGGACGGACGACGGACGGACGGACGGACGGACGGACGGACGACGGACGAAGAGTGATCACAAAAGCTCACTCTGTCACTTTGTGACAGGTGAGCTAAAAAATAAGTTCTATTGATATTTTATGTCCTTCAGTACAAAGACTTATGTGAAATGAATGAATACTTGGAAAGCCCAAGAGGACCATCTGCAGGGACTCACCCTGCCCCCTCCCCAATGTAAGAAAGGAGAAAATGGCACATTAGGTGACTGACTGACCGTCCATTTACAAAAGGGACAAGGGATAAACATGTTTTGTATTGGGGGAAATTCAGGAATATGATAGTACTGTGCAGTGGCTAATGTAGTAATTCATTACATAGGATTAAGACAATTTTATCTTATAATGTACATATACTGGTGATACATGTGTGTATACAAATGCGAGGAAAATCATTTTTTGCAATTATGATTATAAAGGTAGGGAACAAAATAACATGCAAACCTTCAATTTCATATCCTGTAAAATGACAACGAATAACAGCGATCAATTTTCCAAAATTAATGTGGTCTTAAGTCTTCGAAAAGTCAAGCTAAAAATGTAGCTGGAACTACCAGTGCTGAGCATCAAGCAAGGGAGATGACTATCAGTACCATTTTTAACACTTGGTATATAGGGGCCTGGATTCGAACCCAAGACCTCTGATATCAAAGCAGAATCTGTTGCTCTACCACTAGGCTATCTTGGCAGATGATAAATTTCATTAGCACAATAAACTGGCCAATGTATAACTATTAAATGGAACCGTAATGCGGTGGACAATGATATCAATATTTGACCATGAAGCACTAACTGATAGCTTAAACTACCTACAAACAAACACTGACATATAAATTTATGGATACAAGTGGTTTCTATAGACAGACTATTGATGAGAGCAAAACCAGAATAACGTGTTACGTATATGAATGTACATAATGCATTTACCATATTTTTTTAACTTTCCTAGCACACTGAGCACAATATCATTTGAAGTGAGCATCAGATGTAATCACCAGGGAATGAACTGACATCTACAACATACTGTTGATACAATGAAAGCCACACTTACATACACACACACCCTACACCAGCAACATAATATCCAAATAACAATGCAACATAACTATAGTAAAGCTTACTAAAGGTAGAATATTCCAACCTAACTATGACCTTGACCTTTGATATCAGTGTTGGTTTAAAGGTTACTGCAAAATTGACCTTAGATATCAGTATTGGTTTAAAAGTTACTGTGACCATGACCTTTGACATCAGTGTTGGTTTAAAGTTAACTGTGACCTTGACCTTTGATATCAGTGTTGGTTAAATGCAACTGTGACCTTGACCTTAGATATCAGTTTGGTTTAAAAGTTACTTTGACCTTGACCTTTGACATCAGTGCTGGTTAAAAGTAACTGTGACCAGGACCTTTGACATCAGTGGTCGGTTTAAGGAAACTGTGACCTTGACCTTTGACATCAGTGTTGGTTAAATTCAACTGTGACTTTGACCTTAGATATCAGTTTTGGTTTAAAAGTTACTAGGACCTTGACCTTTGACATCAGTGGTTGGTTTAAAGGTTACTGCGATCTTGACGTTTTGACATCAGTGTTGGTTTAAAGGTTACTGTGACCTTTGACATCAGTGGTTGGTTAAATGTAACTGCGACCTTTAAGCAGTTAAAACTCAATAGGGTTCATCAATCGGTCATGACCAATTTCCCAACAAAATAAGTGGACCAGATCAAGCCTACTTAGTTTATCAATCAGATGTGCCTTGGAACACTGATGGGTGTGGGGTGACTAAGTGAGCAACATACATTTGCAAAGCAAAACATACATGTATTAAGCCTCCACTTCTTCAATGGCGGAATTATTATTCAGTCAATAGCAGAAAATTAAGGTAAGCAATTAATATGGAAATCATTCTATCAACATTGAGACAAATAAAAATTAAGTTTTGTTATTTTTGCAGAAAATAAATTATCCACCCCAATTTTGAGTGAAAATAAAGATAATGGCAACACAAGTTTTATGGTGTGATGATGTCATTAGAAACATATAAGACAGCAAATATTGACAATCAATAATGCCCGGTATAATGAAACTAAGCATGGCGCAAAACAGTAAATGTTTGCATTGGAATTTAATAGCTTCAAAAAGATCACTTGGCAAATTTTATTTATTTTTCTCTGTTAAAAAGGTGAAAAATGATTCTCTAAAAACAAAGAAAATATTTAATACAATCCGAAGAAGTCATAATTATTAGTACATGTATTGTCAAAAGCTCAAAGAATTTGTTGTTTATTATGAAATTGTTTTTTCTACAAGATGGATATACATGTACATGCACCATGCAAACCTTCCACTATACTAACAGCTAACTGCTGTGTAATATCTATCAGATTATTCTACGAACAAGAAGCCAAGATGATTTTATTATTATAAGCCTATTCTAGGAAAACTGTAACCTGTCCACTATTGTAACTTTGATAAGGCCACGGTTTTTTTATTTTAAGGTTGATGGGATTTTTAAAGAAATTGCTGTTGAAAGGAAAGAACGGAAGTATAACAACAGTGTCGAAAGGGCCATAGCCCTTTATCAGCCATTGTGCAAGCGTGTTAGGGTCCTAGTGCCCTTATCAGCCATTGTGTGAGCGGGTTAGGGTCCTAGCTCACTCATCAGCCATTGTGTGAGCGGGTTAGGGTCCTTGCTCCCTCATCAGCCATTGTGTGAGCGGGTTAGGGTCCTAGGCTCCCTCATCAGCTGTTGTACGTGTGAGCGACATTTAAGGACCCTTCTTGATAAACTTTCATTCTCTCCCCTTGACAGCAATTTGTTTTTAAATATATCCAGTAAACCTTGAAATATTCAAACTGTGGCCTAGGAGTATGTTGTTGTTATAGAAACCACAGTATCTAGACACATTTAAATAAACAAAAATACCATTTCATGATAGTACTGGATAATGACATGTATTCTCTCTCCTGTCTTCCTGCTTGTCAAAATATACATCAATATATACTAATTAGGTATCTTAATCAGCAATAACAAACAGATGTTCATGAATTACATGTACAAATATTAATGATTTAAATATCATGTATGATATATGAAACCTAGAAACATAGATACAGTTTCTGGCAACCAAACCTATGAATTATGCTTCAAAACCTTTTCAGGAGCTGAGCATCTCCATAGGGTCCCATGTATGGCACACCAGAATGTAGTAGTTGTCGGATCACTGTGGAAGTCACACTAAGGATCAGGGCTGGTATTCGCAAAGCATCTTAAGTGAAAACTTAAATATTTTGACTTAAGTCAATAATTTGTGCAGCTCATATGTCCCGCAATTTAAAAAATAACCAATGTTTTTTAGTGATTATAGTAGCTGTTTACATACTACTTCAAAAGTATGTAAAATTTTAAGCATGGTGATTTTCTTGCTTAGCTGATACACTTTAGAAAAAAACTAAGATTTTAAGAAATTCCTAAGTTTTTTGCTAAGATGCTTTGTGAATACCACCCCAGATTTCTATTGAGAGTCGACTCTAAAGACATCCTATATTGGTATGAGGTACATGGGACTAAGTGATATCAGCTTTCATAACGAAGTGTGATGAAATGGTTTTTTAAACAAAACTATAATGTAACAAGAATGAAAAACATGATGTTCCGTGAAAGCTTGATTTTCAAGCAAGGCTTTTCCAGGTCAATGGCAAAATATGCAACATTTTGCTCCATTTGAAATCCTGATGAATGATACAAACAAAACATGCAACTTAAAAGTGCTGAACCCAGAGGACTATCAAAATAGGATCAATTTCAAAACCACTGAAAAACGTAACATAATAACTTTGGATTTTTTTCACAGCTAATGAACGTCAAAATCTGCGATGTTGTGTCACTACTAAGCCCGAGTAAACACTTTGTCATAGAATTCAAAAGACATTGGAATTTTCAAAGATCTGATGTATAATAACTCAGAATCCAAAGATCTGATGTATAATAACTCAGAATCCAAAGATCTGATGTATAATAACTAAGAATAAATCATTTAGTATTTATTTACATCATACTAATTCTTAGAAACTTTTAAGTTTTTATCACCATTTGCAGTTCAACACCTTTAAAATGAGTTTAATTCAGTGAAGACTTGAATAAATAAATGAAAATAGTTGTAACACAATGGGTAAAAACAACAGTAAAAATATGAAATATTGGCTGATTAATAAATATACAGTTACCATGGTAAGACATGTATGTTTATAATGGGATGATCTATTCTAAATGCCGAACAAAAAACATGCACTAGCTATATGGAGTATGATTATGATGTTGAATTTGTAAAAGCAGTATTGAAACTATGTTGATTATTGATGCCAATGTCAAAGAAATAATACTACAGTTTTCTTATCCAGCTAAATGATACCTCTAGTAATTAGTTTACATGTCATTAGGATGTCAATTAATTGCTTCATTTATTAGGAAATGTAAACAACCAGACACTAATTGAGGCTTTGATTATCTTTGTCTACCATTGAACTATCAAGTAACAGAAAGCCAGTTTAATGAAGTTAAAATGTTGATGTAAATTCCAGCCAGCTTACATCCCATAATTAAGTTATTACATGGTTGTAAACAAGAGTGCCAAAATGTCACAAAATACGCCCGTCTTGGGGCATGGTGAGTCTCAGGTCATGGTGAATGAAAAAAACAAACAATCCAACATTTTTTTTAATTAAAGGACCATAACTCAAGAAGGCCTAGGCTGATTTGGCCTACAATTGAAATTGTCTTAGATATTATATCCATAAACATTGTCACAAAGTTTGAAGATACTCAGATGAAAACTCTTTGCACTAGAGAACAGACAAGGTCAATTTTACATTTATTTTGGTAATTATAGGATCATAACCAAATATGGCCTAGGCCAATTTGGCCTATAATCAAACTTGGCCTAGATATTATGCCCATAAGCATTGTCACAAAGTTTGAAGATGATTGGATGAAAACTGTTTGCGTTAGGGTACAGACAAGGCCAATTTCATACTTATTTGGTAATTAATTTAGGCCCATAACCAAATGAAGCCTAGGCCGATTTGGCCTATAATCGAACTTGGCCTAGATATTATGCCCATAAGCATTGTCAGCAAATTTGAAGATGATCGGATGAAAACTGTTAGCGTAAGAGTACAGACAAGGCCAATTACATACTTATTTGGTAATTAAAGGACCATAACCCAATAAGGCCTAGGCCGATTTGGCCTATAATCAAACTTGGCCTAGATATTATGCCCATAAGCATTGTCAGCAAGTTTGAAGATGATCGGATGAAAAATGTTTGCGCTAGAGTACAGACAAATTACTGGCCGCCGCAGCCCGCCCGCCAAGGGTGTTCACATAATACGTCCCAATTTCAACAGGGGGTATAAAAAGAAAGAAATAGAAATGTGAAAAATCCACAAAAACAGGTTTTCAAACAAGGGCCGTAACTCTGCTGAAAATTTTCAACTAGGTTCCATAACTCCTGGTGCACAACTGCACATAGAGATAAACATTCCCGTAAAGTTCCATGACCAAGGGTTGTAACCCTGCTGAAAGTTTTCATACAAGGGCTGTAACTCAGCTGAAAGTTTTCATACAAGGGCTGTAACTCAGCTGAAAGTTTTCAAACAAGGGCCGTAACTCAGCTGAAAGTTTTCAAACAAGGGCCGTAACTCAGCTGAAAGTTTTCATACAAGGGCTGTAACTCAGCTGAAAGTTTTCATACAAGGGCTGTAACTCAGCTGAAAGTTTAAAACAATGGCCATTACTCTGCTGAAAGTTTTCAAACAAGGGCTATACCTCTGCTGAAAGTTTTCAAACAAGGGCTATAACTCTGGTGAAATATTCAACTAAGGGCTGTAGCTCTGCGGAAAGTTCCAAACAAGGGCTATGACTCTGCTGAAATTTTCAACCAAGGGCTGTAACTCTGCTGAAAGTTTTCAAACAAGGGCTATAACTCTGCTGAAATTTTAAACCAAGGGCCGTAACTCCTGGTGCACAACTTCACATAGAGATAAACATGTGCACAACTTCACATAGAGATAAGCATTCATGAAAAGTTTCATGACCATAGCTATAAACATATTATGTTCCGAAATACATGGAATAAAAAAAGTTTAACAATCACCTGCGCGACGAATTCACCAATCTGATAAATGGGTTTCTCCTTAGCATTGGGGAAAACCAGGTAAACATATCATAATAATACATGTGAATATGTGGCTACTTTTCATTTTGGGGGTGATTAAAAAGGTGATATAACTAATCCTCACCGGGTATACGCTAACATAGAGAAATAAATCACCTTTATATTACTCCTGTATAATGCAGTCTTTAAACAAAATAAAACATGTACAAAAGTCAATGTAGAGAAACAGGCATGCTTGTCTATAGACAAAACATTATCACATCATCAACATTCTGATGGTAAATATGGTAAAACGATTGGGTCCTATGGTTTTTTAAGACTTTACCCCATTGCAGGGCTTAGGGTGATAATATGCTAAAAAGTACCCCAATAAAATAACTAAATGAAATTTACATATAATACAAGTAGGCCTATACATGTGAGTATGTGTACATAATTAACATGACATTTTAGTTGTTATGTAACTTATGTAAGTTCCAGTATATATACTTGTTATATGTATGAGAATAAATGGACATCAAAAATATACTCCGTAATCATTAAATATCTAAAATCACCACACCATTTTACATGTATTTTCCTTCTAACAAACTACACTTCAGTCACACTTGATCAAAAATTCAAGATATTGTCAATGATTGTTAATTCCTATGCTTTCTTTTGTTCCTGTATATAAATTTTGGGTCTTAAAATTTTTTTCCTTATGCAGTAAGACCATTAATGTTACCAAGATACTAATATTTTATCCCCTAATCACAAGTCTAGGGCCCCATCCCTAAAGTTGGACAAGCTCCCTGGGTCTCTTAATCAAGTACTGGTCTTGTTGATAGAAACCATTGACTTGTTCCCCCATTGCTTGTGAAAGGTATCTTAAAACTACAACAATAATATCAAACAATTTGGGAGTTTCTTTCGACCCTTAAAGTGACCCTTTGCGTTGACCCCCTGAATATTTTCAGAAAAACACATTTTGACCCTCACATTTCTGACTAACAGGTTATTTTTCTTGAATTTATAGTTATGATCTGACTATGAAATGGTAAAATCCAGTTCAAAACTATCAAATTAGCCCCTTGAGACTCAGCCCCTAGTTGAACCCCTTATTGTTATATACCAACCTTTTCTGATAGAATCCTCCAAGGTTCTTCCTGAGAGTTCCAATTTGGTGAGACGTTCATCGATCATCTTCAACTGTCTCTGTATTTGATACGCTGACAGATGATGACTTGGAGATTTAGGCTGAAATGTATATACAATAATACCAGTCCATTACCGTTATTTGACATGAGATCTATTTATTCAGTTGCAGCAGCAAGAGAGAAAGAGCAGTGAAACATAAATAAGGGATAAAATAATGGCTTCCAATAAGACTTCAGTACTATGTTACTTCCATTGCATTAGTAGCGGTCTGTAAGATGGGGCGTAAAATATCTACATCCTGGTGTAAGTAAAATCTTTTGACCTTAATTACATTAACTTTATGTTATGATATTATCATCCAAATTTACTAGACAGATTCACAGATGTTTATCAATAAATATTGCAAGAAGGAGAAAGCTCTATTCATACCGTTCCAGTTTTTGGAGGCGGAGGTCTTAGTGGTCTTGGACTAGGAGATGTAGGTGAGTGTAAAGGCGAGACTGCTGGTCTAGGCGGCTTCCGCTTGTTCGCAGGTTTGAGTTCAATGTCCTCAAAATTAAACTTTCCTGCAACAGCTATCTTCTTTTTCTTGTTTTCTGTAACATTGTCACCCGGTTTTCCTATTGTGATTTCAACTTTAGGCCTTTCTGGAGACTTTGGTCGATTTATGTCAACTTTCACACCACTGGTGAATTTGTCATTTTTACCCATTCTTTGTTGCTGAGGAGACAATGGTCGATTGGTTTTCACATCAGAGTTATTAGAATTTATATTTGTATTCATTTTAACCTTTTCAGGGTCATCATATCCTCCTTTTCGAGCTTCTTTTCTTTTATCAGCTTCAATTTTCCATAAAGGAACATTTGCCGCAGATTCTGATTTATCACTTAACAAATCGGCAGACTTTGGTCTGGCTTTTTCCTTCTTTCTTTGATCTAACTGTTTCTTCCAGTCTGGTATATCATCATCGGTATTTATCACAGTCTGTTCAACTTTCTTCTCTTTTGTTTTACCATTCTTATTTGTCGTGACAACAGTAGTTGTTGTAGTAGTTTTAGTCGTTTTAGTTGCAACTTTAACATTAGAATCTTTTTTCTCTTTATCATCAAACAAACTAGAACTTTGAGAAACGAAAGATGATTTAGGCCTTTGAGGCTGTTTAGCACCCTTAGTTTTCCAATCACTTTTAGTAGTATCAGACACTTTGTCAAATTTACTCTTTGATTCATGTTTTTCATCTCCTTTCTTCACACCGTTCACTTGTTTGTTCTTAGACTTGTCATTACTTTGATTAGCACCACTTTCATTCTTGTTATCACCAACTACTGGTACATCATGCTTATGCCTTACATCAGCAAGACTTTTTAGTAGTCCACCAAATACTTCACGATTCTTTTTCTCATCTTTTGGTCTATTAGGAACAACTAACACAGCACTATGTCCAGTATCGGGTCCTTTTATCACAGCTTTAGGAGCAACATGCATTTCAGTAGTATCCATAGGACTATCACATCTGCCTTTTTGTGCAAACTTAGAACTTGTATCACTTGTTTTAGGTTTTGTGATTGTTTCATCAATGACTGAAGTCCGTGGAGGTTTAGGAGGGGGACCAAGTGCACTGACAGCAGGTTTGCTAGCTTCGTCTACTTTCGTAGGTTTTGAGCTTCTTGGAGATGAAATTGGAGAGGTCTCCATTGAATATTTAGGCACATTTATCTGTTTAGGGGGTTCAGATTTAGGTAACCTAGGTGGTGAAGACACAGGTAATGGGGGAGGCGAGGATGGAGATTCTAGGGACTGTCTCGTGCTTGTTTCTGTTACATTCTTAGTCAAATTCAAACCAAATTTACTTTTTTGAGGTTGAGGAGATTTAGGTCTAACAAAATCTGTCTTTCGACTTTCTACAGGAGATTTCAGTTTTTGATTAACGTTTCTAGGAGAGGCTTTTGGCACATGGATTTCTTCAGATTTTTGAAATCTAGAGACAGGTTTAGGAACATTTAATACACTAGTTTCAGTATCCATTTGTTCAGGTTTACTATGTGCATTTTGTCTTGGTTTTGCAACCGGGGAAAGTCCAGATTTAGCACTTGTATCCTTGTCAGTTACTTCTCTTCCAAACTTTGGCAGTCTCTCATTAGCAGTAACATTGGCTTTATTTTTACTTGAAGCACTGCCAGAGTCATTAGCACCTAACACTTTCATATTTCTTTCGTTTAATTCCTTGAACTTGTTTGCCAAACCAGCACTAGCACTAGATTCCACTTTTCTTTCTTTATCAGCATTATTCCTTGTACTAAATGCATCAGTCTTTGGAGTGACATCAACCTTACTTTTATTTTTCTTATCTAATCCTTTCTGCCATTCAGGCTTGTCAATGTTTTCTGCACCAGTTGATTTCACTTTTGATTCTGCTTTTTTATCACTATGAGTGTCACTTTCCATCTTCTCAGAATTACCAGCTTGTTCAGCTTTTTTCTGTGCTCTCCTTTGCCAGAAGTCCAATCCAGTATCCTGTGCTTTAGCTGGTTCCTTGTTGACACCGTTCTCAACCCGTCGAAACTTGTTTACATGTGAATCACTCTTCTCTTCATCAACTGGTTGTCTTTTGAACACCTTACTCGCTGGAGACATTTCACTTTTTCTGAAGCAGGATCTGTGATAGAGTTTACTGTTTTCTATATGTCTCTCTAATAGGTATACACGTTCATGGCACATCAAACATTTGTCTCCAATAGATTCTTGTCTCTCTTTCCTTGGCTAGAAAATATAATAAATATCTATCATAACGAGAAGGGTTTTTGAAACAAAAGCATATTGTCTCCCACAAAACTCCCGCAAAGCAAGAACCATCTGACCTACAATACCTGATAATAGCCACAACTAGGCTCGGTACCATATATTCATGTGAAATTTATTGAAATTGGACCAGTAGTTAAGGAGAACAAGTGCAGACAAACTTGGTGACATCCATCCATCTTTCCAGGCATACATCCATCCATGTCTCCCTACTATATGTTTGAGATATGATAGGCATATTATCTGTTCAATAAGAAAATTTGAAAATGAATTAAATTAACCCATATCTTACCATAACTCATTCTAACATGACAAAACTACTGATTTGCAATATCAACATAATCTTTTAATAAGACAATTCACCCCGATACACTTAATGCAAAAGTTGACACCCTTGGAGCCCTTAAAAACAGCCATCTTATTGAGTTGGTCTTTCTAATGAGGTTGAATAAGGTAGAACATGGCAATTATTATCATAAGTTTTGAGGTGGTCTCTTTAGAGAGGTGTTGTTAAATAGGGGTTATACAACATTCACCTGAGGAGTTCCATTAGCTGTAACTGGGGTCAATGATTTGTTCTCTTGTTTGGTAACATTGTCCTTCTTCTTGCTTGATGCATTGAACTCGTTGATTCCAGGACCGCCGACTGTAGGGAGTATAATAAAAATAACAATTAGGGACATATCTTAGAAGAAACAGTTTATATTTACTAGTAGAGAATTATTAACAGGATCAGGCAATGAAACCATACTTTACACACCCAATGAAATACTGTAGCGCACAGATAATCCAAACGACAACAGCACCTAGCCATCCACGCAAGAGACACTCATGATCAGCTAATTAAAGTATGTTTTACACAGTCATGTTCAGCAAATTAAAGCAGTCATGTTTTACAATCAAACAATAGGCACTGCATATACAGTTCATTTATTCTAACAGCACTGTAAATGTTTTTGTCAGCGGGATAAAGGAGCGGGATTAATATAAGTTTCAAAACTTGTTTCCAAATCCCTTAACAATTGTAATTTATTATACACATGTTGTAAATGTTTTCTGAATAAATACTGTTTAAACTAATGTCTTTGTCAGTGCAATTATAAAGACCTTTGCATTTTTTGTTGGTGTATTTTAGTACCCAGATGAGACAAAAAGATGATTTTGATGCTCAATTCTTATCAGATCATTAATATAATTTTGATGATCATAAATTCTGTAGATATGTTCAATATTGGAAGAGAGAAACTTACGCTGGGGCTTATTATGGAAGTAATTGTAGTATTGCGATACATATGTTACGACACTGAGTTTGTCTGGTACACGTATTGCCACCATATCTGCTGCTTCAAGGAATGCTGGGATATTCAACTCTTTCTCTGCCACTTCAAAAGCCTAAAATAAACAGGACAAAAAGATAATATTAAGTCAGGCAGGGAACGTGGCACTCAACTTAACCAGTCGAACACAGAAAACATAAAAACACACAGTAACACAATCCCAATTAACACATTACCAAATGGGAAAATGAACTGCTCAAATCCCAGCTGTGAAAGAGCTGAATGAACTAGTTTCGGCAATCAAAAAGCTGAATGCCCAAGCTGAATGACCTAGTTTCAACAGCAAAACCGACTGAAATACATAGTATAGCTGTCTGAAGCCCTAAAAGGTTCATTGTTACATAGGTACAGTGTAAATCTCAATTTAAAATAAATATTAATATCACATGTTAAACAATTTATGGACTTGACAATCCTGTTATCATATAAGGACACTTTCATGATAATACCCCAAATAGTTTATTCAATTTAAGTAAAACACAATCTACAACTATAAAGTTATTCCTCTAAACCCCCTTTCCTGATGTTATTCCTTGCCATGTAGGAATGATGTATGAAACAAATGTTCCTTTTCTAATGCCAAGAGCCAATTAGCCAGGGAAATTGTGGTAAGGTGTTATATCTTTGGTGTGACATGTTCAGTGCGGGTACCTGCAACCTTCCATGCTCTGCACAGACATTCTATCACTATAATAATTATTGTATTATTTAAAGTATTTTAGGCAAATTTTTTTAAAAAATATTGTTTTAAGTCCCACTGTCCGGTGAACAGTATTTCAGTCATGTGAAGATTATCCAGTCACATGTAACCTGACTCCTGAGGCAAACCATTAGTTACCTAGAACTAACTATGCAGAGCATCAAGAAAGGTAGATATGTATCATGCAGGAACATTTTCAACAACTTTGGTATGTCGCAGCTTGGGATTGAATCTGAGACCTCTCACAATGGAAGTGGACACTCAGCCACTTGTGTTATTGATGTAGTTTTTAGGCTATATATATAACTACAACTGTTCACATCATTACCACAAGTAGGAATGTAATACACAATGATATATTTCTACTCACCAGGTTATTGTTCTCGAATACATTCTCCTTCGACAATGAATCATAATCTCTGAAAACATAAAAGTGCAAATAAGAGCATAATTACATGCACTAGCCATTTTTCTTTCTGTGCAAACAGTCCAAGTTCGTACTGTAAACCAACTAATTATTTCGAGCAAATTAATTTTACAGAGACCCAAAGTGCTAAGAATCCGCAAAATTAAATATCCGGGAAGATGTTCCAAAATAGTAAAACCCGCTTATTTCTTGGTTTTGATTGGAAATTAACAGGAAATCACTGTGTTTACAGATATGTGTAATGTTTACACGGCTGCATTAAGTATAAGAGATATTATCAGAATAAAATTAAGTTGGTTTACAGTCGAATACCCAGACTAGCTGCGAGGCAAGGCTAGCAAAAGTGACTCACTAATAATTTAAAGTAGGTGAGACTTTATAGTATTGGCTATTTAAGACATGTGATTGCTTAATTCAGGTGGCCACTTACACAGATGTTTACTGTATAATTATACCATTAGCATTTTAGTACTACTAAGTACAAATACATTTAATATCAGGCCCATTGTAATTACCAATCGTTCTCAAACCTGAAAATTACAGTTTCAAAGCCTGACACTCCATTTTTCGAAATAAGCAAAGAATTTAAGGACAATTCAGGATTCTAAACCCTGATACCAGGCAGAGGCTTGAATATAAAACTTAAAAAGTGTGTTTTTTATAATACTGTCTGCTTCGGACAGGTGGTTGTTTAATTAAGGTGACCACTCACTATAGCACAGTGAACAGATTTGAATTTATATCATTAGCAAAATGTGTGTAACTGGTAGGTGCAGATACATTTCATGTAAAAATGACCATTTTGGTTATTCGTCATATTAGCTGGTTTCTTAATTCAAGTGACCCCTAACATGGGTTTGACTATTTCTGATTAGATTAGAAAATATGTGTTACTGTTAAGTGTGTGGAATGCACAATTATAAATGAACCGCCTATCTGTTCAAATACAGGACTTCGGATCAAGTTGATCATTTTAATAGATTTCCTGTTTACGTGACATGTGATAGTGAGTTGTTTATCTTTTGTCATTGGGGTGATTAACCGTATATTGATGACATCACATGTCAGGCAATGTCAATGATATCATAAATGACCAGAGTAGGTTGACCGGTGTAAAAGTTAGAACTAAATGTTGATAAATGATAAAATGCCAAGTTTTCTTTCTTAGTTATATATGTCAAAGCACTAATGATATATCAATGATAAAATGCCAGGTTTTCTTCTTAGTTATCTCATAGGCAATGAAAGTACTGTCGATCAATATGTATCCTCAAAAACTTAAACTTTGTTTTGCCCAATGTCTTGAATGCCGTTCATTTCAACAAGTATTCAAAATTTCATTCCACTTCAAAATTAATTTGAGAAATTCATTACCAAAACTTAACCACAGATATTTACATGTATGTCAATCTTGATTGTAGTTTCAACTTTGTATAAATGACA
The DNA here is from genome assembly GCA_947247005.1 of Spisula solida. NCBI lineage: Eukaryota > Metazoa > Mollusca > Bivalvia > Venerida > Mactridae > Spisula > Spisula solida. The sequence goes on along the minus strand of OX365944.1, from coordinate 47,019,809 downwards.
TTGGACATGGCATTATTGTGAATTACACATCTCTATACAAAGGTCAAGATTGGTATTTTCAAATTAGGGTTAATTTCGTTATGTATGTGCTAATTTTGGACTAATTTTAGAACTGGCAATTGATAGCTGCATCTCTATACAAAGGTCAAGATTGGTATTTTCAAATTAGGGTTAATTTCATTATGTATGTGCTAATTTTGGACTAATTTTAGAACTGGCAATTGATAGCTGTTTTATATCTTAACTCATCAAAAATTCCAATTACTTTAATTTATTTTGTAATCAGGATCTGAATACCTCAACATTTTTCCCAGCTGTGTAGGAATTTTATTCAAGTGCAGCTCAAACAGAACCGCATACCAAGCCGTACAAATGTTACTGGTAGATATAAACATTAGACCCGTCTTAGTTGAAAAAGTAGCAAACGGAACCCTCTCTGTGTGGGCACAGCACTTAGACTACAGTAGAACTTCAATGCCACGAACAGTATTTGCCTTGAAGACCCTTATAATTAAGTTGCAAATATTGCGAAATCCGAAATGTGTTACATAATCTATCTTGGTATACATGGAGAAGAGGTCCAAAAATTTGAAAATCCCTGGCTTTTGATTGGACAAAGAAGTAGGGTAGACTATAACGCTTAGTATTGTCATCAACGAGCTACAGCAAGTCACTTTTAGGGCTCTGTAGTATTATCAATCTTTATGCACCAGTCAATATTTTGCCCGCCCTGGGGGGCGGCGGGCGACCCAGGGGGATTAGACAATTTCGATTTTTTATGTCTAAATCGCCACTCTGGAGACAATGCTTACTGTCTAAATCCCCACTCTGGAGACAATGCTTACTGTCTAAATCCCCACCGTTGGGCATAGTTTTTCATTAGGGTACTTTAATAAAAACACGTATAAAAGTATCGATGTCGTCTTTGGCGGTGTCGAAATTCCCGGACTTAATTCTATTTCCCGGGACTTTGAGTCAATAAGGTTATTAAATTCCCGCCTGTCGGGAAGATTTGTCTGTCTAATTTCCCATGTATCCCTGCCGCTCCCCTTGGCGGGCATAATATTGACTGGTGCATTATTGTTACACATGTCTAAGCGATTGTCAGTGAGCTATTGCAATGTCACTTTCGGGGTTCTGTAGTATTATCAATCTTTATTGTTAGACACGTTTGAGCGATTGTCAGTGAGCTATAGCTATGTCACTTTCGGTGCTCTGTAGTATATAATACAATAAATGTACAAATACCATAATGTCCTCATGACTAATTCTGTAATTGTTTGTAAGTCCTTGACGAGGAATGATAAGTGGCCATTAAGACACAAATGTCAATACATTACATACCCTATCTTCCTATAGTATAGATATTGGTAACAAACAATTGTTGACAACAAATTAATATCATAAAGATAAGGACATGTGAACTTCACTATGAACAAAGGACTTGTGACAGTCATTACAACATAACAACAAGTCCATCGGAACAACCTTTTAAATAAAATTCATTTATTTCAGAGTTTAAAATCTTAATTGGCCTTAATTGGGTACTTGAAATGTATCTTAATGACACCATAAATGGATTTATGTCCTATCAATGGGTTGTATGAGGTTATGCATACCTTATAGGACTATAAAAATGTGTTGCTATATTATCATTCAATTTAAATTTCTCTTAAAGGAGGATAGGGAGTGGGTAGGGAGGGGATAGGGAGGGGGTGGGAAGGGGGTGTTGAGTGGGTGGGGAAGGTGGCTTGAAATAATTTTGATTTCTTTTAAATCATTCTAACACTCTCAACAACTAATTCCTGATGGCGATGGGGTATATCAATTTATCAATGACAATATTTTATTTTATATATCATGGCCACCGGCCAAAAAATATATATAAGAGCTAGATGTCAGCTGTTTCTGCTGACCATCAAGCAAGGAAATTACTGGTACCATTTTTAGGTCTTGGTTATAATGATACTGCCACAGATTTTAATTACAAATTTAAGGTATAAGGAAAATCTATTGGTAGATTGCTCTATTTATCCAATTTTAAAGGTCGGTTAAAGTTCATTTTAAAATATACAAACAAAAGTCTCATACACATGTTTGAACAACAATGACATGAAGATTGTCAGATATAGATACAGAGTGTATGACAAAACCTTACGGAAGATTTTATCTATAAGAACTCATCAATGATAAACTCGACAAAGACGTCCACAATGAGTCAACGTTCCACGCCCGTCATGGGGGAAACTTTAAAACAAAGACTCCATGACTCTGTATTACCATCATACAGTTGGAAGGAACTCAATGAATCAGAAAAACTACTAACTTAAGTACCTGGGTATCTATCATTATATGGCATACAATGCTGTATTAGCAATTTAGCATGCTCCCAAAAATCTTTTGACAGAGACAAATGAAATTATGGTATGATTAGCTGAATTTATTATCCGAGGCAAAACATCATGTATAAATAATACCAAGATAACTGGTAGAGGTACTGAATAATCATTATCAACCATTGTTATACTATAGTTATATTATGTTAAGTCACGAAACACCACCCGCTATCAACCACCATATGGAGAGATAACAGGACTGATTGTGAACACTAATAGATATATATACCGCCTCATTTCAATAACAATGACAATAACAGTCATCCAGTAGCCTCAAACTATGAATTATCCAGTAGTACGAAGAACCACCCAACATGTCACCAGCAGCCACTTAAATGTGCTTATTGCTTACAGCAGGTTAATGTTTAATACAGGTGACCACTATTCACAGGTTTGACTGTACATGCATGTCTGTATAATTATGAAATAACCAGCACTGATTAACTCTTCCGCAAGTAGTTGACATCTTCACCACATTATGCCGGACCATTCTCATTCATCAGACTACATACAAGTAAAACTTGGTAATACGTCCTCTGATTTAGACTTCCGACAATTTCGAGTGAGAATAGCGCATTCCTTTGACAAAACCACAGAGCAATGAAATTACGTGTTATCACCTGCATATTACATCACGGAAGTTAAGTTAATATCACAAGATATTATTCCAAAATGAAAGTAAATATTGCATACCGTAATATGAAAAAAGAACGTTTGCGGCAGTTCATAACAAATGTTTTGATAGGTTAAGCGTGAATCATTGGCCCATCAATATTTTCGTAGCTAATTTTAGAAAAACGCGAAAGGCATTTGATTGGTCAATTTTAAGCATACTGGAAATCTTGACGTTTGAACTACAGCGGAGGCATACTTACGTTGTGTAATGTTGTACGCATTACGCTTTATTAAATGAGAATGATACAGAACATGTCAATTACAAGGCAAATGTTAGGTATGAACCTGCACAATAATGCCGTCAGGAGGCATATCCTAGCAATCTACAAGCCTTGTTAGCTGGGCGGACTGAAGGCTGGTAAATGGACTTGGATGAGATTCAAATTTATGTGAAAATAGTACCATGTCTCCCTCAAAGCCAGAGGTCATTGGCAAATTAGGCAGGGATAAAACCCAACGGCCACATACTAAGACTGTGTCAGTTGAACACAAAAAATAAATATATACATGTTCATGTACTAGCTTATGATCAGTATACATGTATATCTGTATTCATCAAGGCATACCATCTGTTACTTAGAGTCAAGTCAATACAAACATAAAATATACAATATCTGATCATAAAACTATACTTATGTTTATTGTTTGGGTTTGACATATCTGTAACAGTTGGGGTCTGCACAGCATAAAAATATATGAGTAGTAAATACTTAGTATATATAACATGTGTTCTAACAACCATTGACTGATTTCCGAACAAAAACCAGTTAAATACTGTCAAACCTGGGTCTATCGTTGCATGTATGAAGCAACCACCTGTTAAAAGATGCCAGTACAATTAAACTCTAATCAGCCATGTTCATACACAGTAGCTAACTGATTTAAGCAGTCACAGCTGATGTAATCCTCAATTGGTTGCTTAAGACAGGTTAGACTGTATACTCATACACAATCTTACATCAACACTTAAACAGTTACAAATTCCATGACAGTCATCAGTATGCTACTAACCAGCTCACATACATTTATCATAGATTTGTTAAACAAGGTTTCCAGCTGATGAATTCCATCTTGGAAACATGTATGTCAGTTTTGGGATACCACTAATTTCAATACCATCATTCACAAGCATGCATTTACTGAGTAAAGAAACAGTCAAATTTCTAGGATATAATGTTACTATTTCTTCTGGATTATTAAAGTATGGCAAAAAATAAAATACAATTTATGCAACTTCATGGTTGTTGTATTTATAAATAACAAACGGTTTCCCATCTTCCAATTACCTAATTCGTCAATTCTAAAAATATACAAAATTAATGTTATTCGGCAACCCATAGCTATCAGGAGTAGTTTTGGTTTCATAAGTAATTTAATACCATGTAAAAGGTCACGGTCAGACTCAGGGTAAGTTTTTAAACAGTCAAATCTGTGTTAGTGGTCTTCTTAATTAAGCAACCACCTCTCTTAAGCAGTGAATATTAGCAAATCACAATAATTACAGGCTACTTAAAATATAAAATATTATGTATATTTAAGAAATAAACTATGAAAAACCGTTGTATACCAGCTGTTATACAATGGTTTGGTGTTCTGACCCATAGCGGTTAATAAGAGTGGTTAATAACAAGCGTCAGAACGACAAACCATTGTATAACAGCCGGTATTATTATACAACGGTTTTTCATAGTTTATTTCGATTCTAACATGATTTAAACCCGGAATTATATGTAAAGCCAGTGTTATTTTGCAAGATCTATGTTGCTTAGGTTACTTGTTTACCTGAATGATGTCACTTTCATTGTATATTGGCCGATATACAACGTTATGATTTGTTCTTTGTCTATATAGGCAAAATCGCCGGTCATGTTAGAATAATTAATTCACTTGCTTTAAACAGTCAGTTAGGTCAAAAATAGTGTTTTTTCCCCTTCCCTGGCCAATTAGGTTTGGGTAGGTTGGTAAGGTAAAACATTTTTTTATAAAAATCTATTATTGACAATAGTTTTTGCTCTGCCAACGCACTTCATTCGTAGACCACGTGTCAGTCTAGACCGAGCATAGCCTCGGAGTCTCATTAGAATGTGGTTAGACAATACTAGGTCTACTGTTTTGATTGATATTAATTAAGGATATACAATGTATTATGGCTATTCTGACTTCATCGTTTCACACCCAACTTTCTGGCGGGTCTAACAAATAGTTTGGGTAGTGGACTTTTTGCACAGGGTAGGTAGGGGAAACAAACAATATTTATTTTTGGCCTTATGGAATGTATTCCTTGAATGCCATGGCTGCTTAAGGGAGGTAAGACTGTAAATTATAGAAAACAACATTGCGTGACATTAGCAATGTATACAGTTAATGTCATTGTACCACTTTGATTTGATACTATCTACTATCTTAAGTTCAAATCTCCAGTGTATGAATACACACTTTTGTTTGGCCATCCTACATTTTACCTATTTGACAGCTAAAATACATGTGGTATGATGTGTATATTGAATAAACCAAGATGCAAATTGTCACCAGTAATTGAAACTTCAAAGGAGGATAATAGTTTAATATATATATAGCGACTCTATGTCAAACAATACTTCTTCAACTCTTTCTCACAATAGTAGACATTTAACTTAATAGTAAGATGGTCAATTTTATACAGATAGAAACCAATGTACATTTTTTTTTATAAGCCAACCATTGCTACGTACATGTATATGTTTGTTTTATTTGGGGTTTAACACTGTTTCTCAACAATATTCTGTTCTATATTATGGCAGACGATTCACCCAAGCCAGTATTCCTGGACTGTATTTCAACCAGTACTAACTTAGCCTTCCACCCGGAACCAGCAACTACTTCACATGTGGAGGAAAATCAATACTGAAGTCAACTTTTCGTGGAAGGCTTACTTATATTGGTCGCTAATAGGTATGTATAATAAGTGTATATCCTACACAAGCAGACAATATAACCAAAATTTACCAAAGCTTGCACACATTGGTCAAAATGATCAAAAGGGCTAGATATTCATCAGAAATTTGGGAACCACACTGATACACTTCTAAACCTGTTACTCCATTGCAAAAAAAAACAATCAATTGGGCCAATCCTGGGACCTTAAAAAATCTACAGTATCAAAATAATAGCAAGTCATTTAAAAAAAACCGATCAAAATACAATTTTAATGATGATTTCTATCGATCGGCAATCAATTAATACTGAAAAAGGTATTCATAGGGCTAACTCTTGAATTTTTTATAGCAAATTAGTTCTATATTGGGTATCATGTAGCAAGACATAAACTGTCCAGGTATAAGTCACTCAATCTATCATAGATCAATGGAAGAGAAAAGTTATCCGACCCAGGAGAATGTTTCATAATTAATGACAATTTGCCACCATGAATCAATACAATCAAACTTATTAACACGATGTTCATGTGACTGGAGTCTTGTAAAACATATATTACGGCCAAATCTTTTTCCTTTAAGGTTTATGGATTTTTTTTAAAAGTTTGCTGTCGATAGGAGGGAGTGAAAATATATCGAGAAAGTTCAAAGGCATGTGAAACAAGCAAAACCGATGTGGTTTCAGTTTGATTACGGTACGTGCATTCAGCCGTTGCATGGATGAGTATGTATGACATTATAACTAATGATATACCGATGAACTTAAATGATATACTCATTACTGAATGCATATAACAATCTAATGAAATACTCATAGCTGTTAATTTAAGAGCGAATATTTCAAATATTTCTCTCCCTTCATAGGGAACACCAACTATATAGGGCAGGGTAATAAAATTGGATGGGTACTACAGTCCAGCTAAGTTAAGAATAGAGCAACACCTAACTGGACTGCAGTTCTACACATTGATAATTGACATCACCCAAGAGCAGAGATTGCCTGATGCCTTATAGTTTGTAGAAGCTGTTTGACAAAGGCCTTCAAGCTTATCACCTATTCTCAGAATACACAGTCAATTCGCATAAAAGTGGGTCGCCCCTACATACAATACACATTTGCAGTTGCATGCCCTCTTTTGGTTGGTTTAAATGATGTGACATAACCCGACTTACTGTGCTACTGGCATTTGCAGATATTCATACAGTTGAAAGGCTATTTCTATTGGCTCAAATGTCAAAATATTGCAAAAAACGTGTGTCGCCAGTTAGGGTGCTTATATTATAGCATCATTATGTATGCTGAATTTACCTTTGTAAACATTTTATCGTATGTTGTGTTACACTACAAATGATGAATTTGAGGTTAAACAGCGAGTTTTTAAAATTTCTTTCATTCTTCTGATTTGTATTCCATCTAAATAGCTGTCGCACGAAATTGAGTAAGCTACGTTACTGACATTTACTGGGTGACGCATCCATTCGTTTTTGCTGATTTTCTCAAATATATTGCATACTATACTGCATGCATGTCTATCATATCATGCAAAGTGGTCATCTTTTGAAGACACAATTAACGTGATGCCGAAAATTGCTCGAAACCCTTCGTCAACCTGTGCGTATGGTTAAGAGTGTAAGCTACGTTACATACATTTAACGTAGTATGCGTTTAGAATTCAGTTATTTCGTTATACTACAATAGAGCTACAATGTCAAGGATATTGCTGCGTATATTGAATTAGAAAAATCTCTATTTGGATTTGTGTCTGGAACCTTTGATTTAAATAATGTAAGCTACGTGATGTAAGCTATGTTACTGATTTTCCGGCATTTGGTTTAGAATATGTAGAAAAATACACAATACACCTTTAGGAATTGACACAATACACTGCATAACGATTTGCATCCCTTTCTTTGCGTATATTGTCGTTTGTAGAGTTTGTATCAAACGATAAATGTTAAACGGTAACGTAGCTTACAAAACACAGTTCTCTTGTGTATTCTGCATACATACATGTACCTGACATGGAAACGTAATTGTCTTGCACAATTGTGTGTAAATATGCTATTTAAAAAAAATGTCTGTAAATAATGGTTTGGATTCTATTTTTGTAATACTGTATTTATAAGTAGAGAAGTTTACTATTTATTATAAACCTATTCATGTCATGGACAAAATCGTACAGTGCAATACAACCCGACAGATAACATTTTCCGTAGCATAGAGTCTACATGTTAGGTTTTCTGAGTCCGCATCATGTATGTACGATGTGTTATATTCCGAACATATGTCAATGACGTCAAGACGTAAGTAAACATATACCTTATTTAGAACGAACGTTGCGTTATATGTAAAAAATATGCCGACATTCATGACGATAATGAATACGCATTTAAAATTAACGCATTTGCGTGCATAAAAGAGCTTTTCCCACTTTTGTAGTTATATAATTAAAGGAATATTACTGCAGCTGGTTTGATCGGTTTGGTAGTATTACATCTCGTTGCTTGCGTTATACCACATCACGCGAGATACGGTATTAAACAAGCAACTATATGATATAGGTAATACAGCACTACGGATCAGCACATTGCAGTGATATTCTGTATGTATCTTAATGTTGCTTAAAGAATATTATTGTATCTTGTTTATATGAATATATACGTTTAGTATATATACGTTTAGTGTTATATAACTGTTCAAGGTAATTGACGAGTCCATGGATACATCTTCAATTATTTATACAGAAGTGTACAATTAAGAAGGTCTGCATATAACATTTTGGGTGCCATAATGAAATAATGTTAGTAGTGACTTCATCGTTATTTGTGACTAAAATTGATATTGTTTGTATGGTTGAGTACCAATATTTGTCACTTAAAAGTTATGAATTTAAAGTTATTGAACTGTTCATGGTGCCGCATTATATCATTTTCTGATTTACAGCATACTATTTAAAACAAACCGTTCGATTTTAACTTCATATTCCAACTAAATGTAGTTGAGTAAGCTACGTTACCACTATGTTTGAAATAATCTACATGTAATATATAGATTTCCAGTACATGTAAAAAGCTGCATTTTCGACCTGTAAATGTCACTTTAATGCTACGCATGCCAGTGCATATTTGATAGTCTAAGGAATATATTTAAGTGTTCAAACGAGTACGAAACACGGTATACATGACAAGTAAAATGATTTTATTTCATTTTTCTTTTTCTTATGTTAATGTCACCTGTAATTATATATTCAAAAATAATTTTGTTTCTTTCTTCATAATTGGTTTATGGTAGTGACTACAGTAAATAAAATCTTGCTTTTCTTTCATTTATTTTGTTATAGCATGACAGACATGACTTTGTAATATACGTTACTATTACGTGTAATATACGTTACCAGCTTCTCTGGTGTTATTGTGTCATATATATCATCGGGATGTAAAAATTAAAGTAGATAGTAGTAAAAACACATCTGTAGAATTTGTTAACACAACTATTTCCTATATTGTATCAGTTTTGGTCATTTATCATAAAAGTCGTGATGATATTTCAATAAATTGTGTAAAACGGGTGTATTAAGACAATTTCTTTTCCGTATCTAAAAACATATTTCGACTGCTGTAGACAAAGTATATTTTAATATGATTACATGATGATAATACATTGACAAATTAACACTTATCATACATTGTCATTTTTAATTAGCTCTGTAGAAACATATGTTTGAGTATTAGGAACAAAATTAGGACTGAGAAGTTTGATCATCACTTAAAATGATAAAAACTCTCTTAAAACTATATTTCTTACATTTGAGTCCTAAAATTTTGGAAATGTCTTTGTAATATATGTTTGTACGGGAAAATAAATGATAGATGTAGTGGCGAAGAGATTTTATTTTAGGCGGTCTGTCATTTGGAAATGACTGTGTATTCTGAGAATAGGTGTAATCCATTGCATGACAACTGGTGTAAAGACGATTAATAGTTGATACAATCAAGTGATGTATTAATCATAGTTGATTACTTACATCAAATCTGGTCTAAATCTGTGAATGATGGCACAGAATGCCAATCCACTTTTCCACGCTGCCGCCATGTTGGTGACTTCAACATCTCTGTATCCTTCGGCCATCTTCTTGCACCACAACTGTAGATTCTTCACTTTAGTCATCGCCATGGTGACAGAATATTTGTTATCACGTGTGTGTACAAATTAATTACCTCTATACATCAATGTTTGTAGCTACTTCAAATAAAGTTTCCATTTCTCCATATTATATCCATAAACATTTGTCAACGTTTCAACGTTTGTCTGAAACAAGACAAGATAACATATATATATTGTTAAATCAATACGTATATATTATTACGTACAAAGAAATAATAGGGTTACAATGCAAATATAATGACATAAATGATATTAAATACAGAGTTTCATTATTGTTATTGTAATTTGATAACACATGATTGGCAGGAAAAAACAATGGATTTGGTCCAACAGCCTTTCTATAGTATTGTTTATTGTTTGTTTTTTTGGGGTGGGGGGTTTCTTCTATTTTTTTCAAAAACAACCGATCCAAACACAATTTTTTAAATTGGCAATCTTTTAAATAATAATGAAATCCCTGATAAATAGTTGATTTGTGACTTAACTTAAACAATGATTGAATCTGAAAGACATTAATTTATTAGTTCACAATCTTCATCAACATAATGTACATGATTAAAATTGATGAATAAACAATTATATCAAAGTAGTCAGCAGGTTTACAAAACAAGCACAGTAATTGTTGAAATTGTTTGTCCTTTAATAAGGCTGGAATATAATCATCCTTTTTTGTTGACAGATGGTTACTTTAAGTGAATAGCATTATTCATACAGAGAGGTTAATGTCCCAGAGAGGGCTGTTCTGGTGATATTTCACAGTAATATTTGTGTGAATGTACCTTCAAATATCTGTGAAGTGTCTCCAAAACCATGCTATAACGATCACTATACCAGTATCAACGTACATATAAGGACCCTTCACAATTCCTAACTATTTCTACACAGGTATTATTTAACTAATAAATTAACCACCAATTTATTTCAATTGTGTTACAATGATAATATGATGAAACACTTAGAAATGCATCAGCTCTGTTTTATGACAAGGATGCCCACACTTGCCATATGACCATGTCAAGGGCCGTAACTCTGCTAATACTAGATGAATCTGATTGGAAATACCTGTGTGAGCAACCACAGGTAACTGTATCATTCATAGAGTAAACAAAATATATTTTATAAAATTTATCTTATCTAAGATATTAAAAAAAATATAAAAAGAAATAAAAACAAGACTGCGTTCAATAAACGCTTATGCCCCCTGTGGAAGCCTTGTCCATAAATAAGTCTAAGTCCAAAATTAGGTCAAGGTGAAGGTCAAAATTGGGTCAGGTGATAAAGGCATGTGGAGAGTGTTCATATACAACATCCATGCAAGTATGAAAGCTTTGTAGCCAGCCATATTAATGCTAGAAGAAACGGTCAATTTGGGTTAACCAGGACGGACGGACGGACAGGTGAATCACTATATGCCTCCCGATCTATCGATACGGGGGCATAAAAATATTGTTTTGTTTACTCTTTATTTATGATACAGTTACCTGTGTGAGCAACTGCCTTACAGACTAACATGGGAATAAGGACAAATACATAGCCCCTCCCCATATACACAATGTAGAATATAATTATATCACATTGATGACACTTTTTCCCAACTATATTTACCTGATACCATTAATCTTCAACATGCTGGGGTGTTTTTTAAATAATACAAATTGTGAAATGTTTATTTAAACAACAAACTTGAGATCAACCAGCTTCGGTTACTGTCAGTGACTTAGATGTTGGAAATTTAACTTTCGAACATGAACCAAATATTCAAGAGTGTCACACTATATTAAATATCTTCTAAATTCTTATAATATTTATATAAGTAACTTTTAAATTCTTATAATATTTATATATCAGTGGTAAAATTGTTTACCCAATAATGACTAATGATCATACATATTATATTTCTTACAATCGAAGTGACAGACTACAGGGAATTACAAGAATGTATCCTGTTTTATAAAGTAATTTAATCAACAATGCTGTGCAGAAATAAATGGTAATTTAAACTAATTTAGTCATACCAGGATCTCAGTTATATCAAACCTGATACAAAACCCCAGGTCAACCCTGAGGTACTGGGATACCAAATGAAGGTATGTGTGGAATTCCAAACAATGAAAATAGTTAAAAGTACATAAAACCTTTACTTTTAATTTAATGTTTCTTCAGCCAAATCCAGGAAAGTAGGATGGTATTCATGGACTTAAAAAATATAAATCCAATTCATACCATACAGCTAACAGAGTCAAACAATTGCATTAACAGCTCACAATATCAAGTACAGTAAAACCTCAATAAAAATACCGTCCTTGGGACCCTAAAAATCTCATTATTGAGTTGGTCAAAATATTATACATGTAGTTGAATACTGAGCATACCAGGTATTTAAAATGGACCTAAAATTGTGATCCTCATTTTAAGATTGATGGTCTTATCATTGAGATGGTCTAATTATTGAGATGGTCTAATTATTGAGATGGTCTAATTATTGAGATTGTCTCATTATTTAGGAGGGCATGCTATTGAGATGGTCTTATTATTGAGATGGACTTATTATTGAGATGGACTTATTACTGGTGTGATCTTATTATTGAGGAGGGCTTACTGCAAGGTGGTCTTTATATAAGGGATTTCTTATTGTCAAGTTGTACTGTATTGGCCGTAATTATTAATTCATGATGAGAGAAGTTTTAAGAAGTTTCAAGTACAGTACAACAAGTGTAGAGCCACACCTTTTGGAAGCTACACATATTGGCTGCAATATAAAGGTTTTTTTCTCTACAGAGATTAAACTCATAGTCAATATCAGCTGATGGAAAATTTCAGTGTATTGTCTTTGTCATAGAGAGATTGTAGCTCTTAACAGAGCGCCACTATGGAGAGATTGTACTGTATGTCATAGAGGTTGTTGCTCTACAGAGGGCCATTATGGAGAGATTGTACTGTATGTCATAGAGGTTGTTGCTCTACAGAGGGCCATTTATGGAGAGACTGTACTGTATGTCATAGAGGTTGTTGCTCTACAGAGGGCCATTATGGAGAGATTGTACTGTATGTCATAGAGGTTGTTGCTCTACAGAGGGCCATTTATGGAGAGATTGTACTGTATGTCATAGAGGTTGTTGCTCTACAGAGGGCCATTATGGAGAGATTGTACTGTATGTCATAGAGGTTGTTGCTCTACAGAGGGCCATTATGGAGAGATTGTACTGTATGTCATAGAGGTTGTTGCTCTACAGAGGGCAAATCTGGAGAGATTGTACTATACATCAATATTATACCTTGTACATGACATCTGCCATGAATGATATTACACAGTTAAATACACACCATCATAACATCACATAATATTGGTAATGTATTTAGCAACTTGTCTTGATTCAATATCTTCGTTCTTATTATTGCCTCAAGCTACAGACATAATTAACACTTAAAACAATCAGAGAATCAATACAACAATATTAAATCAGGATATGTTCAATTTCTTTAGGCATAATTCTGAGAAGAACATCTTTTAGACAGTCCAAAATATCAAGACACATTTTACCTTCCACATTAAAAAATCAGTTATTTTCATTTTACTTTCACTTTGCATGTATTAGTTCCTAAAGCACTTAATATGGTATTTTTTCAAGTTACAAGACAGAGTGCATATTAATTGTTACAATACTTGTTGATGGAATCAAAGATTAGGTTTTTTTTAACCATTGTACATCAAAGTTTTATTGAATAATGGTACTTAAAACTTCTGGAAGACTTGACTTAATTAATTTCAAGGCTTAAGTTATTGTTTATGGTAGATAATAATGGATTTTTAATTCAAATAAAATAAGTAAAAATACTTTAAAAGTACAAAAATGTTCTACTTTTATTTTGTAAATTGCACTATAAATCAGAAACCAAGAATGTAATGAAAATAAAACACCCATATATGTAATACATTGTATATAATTCAAAACCACAAATAAATTAAAACTACAACAAAACAAACCTGTTTAACATCCAGATTATAATATTCAACTAAAACGTAAACAACAATGATAAAGAATTACAAATAACACTTAATGTATAAGTATTCCCTTCCTGGTTTTTTCAAACGTTGCCATACTTGTAAAATGTTCATTACAAAATACACGGTGTGCAATCATCTAACATGACTAAACATCAAGTGATAAAACAATTTTCCCGCCTAGAAATAAAACTTAAACTTACAAAATATAGCCATATAAACTGTATAAATACTCTGCGCTAAGCTTAGCTGATTTCCCAATGAATGCAGTGTGGCTATATTTATCCACACAATGTTTGTATACAACCCTGATGTATTTATTGACTCAACCATTCTGTATCACGCTTGTTATCATATCGTCAACAAATATTGGACAATATTCAGACTTTGTCTTCAGTCTTCACCATTGACAAATTATTTGGTTGATTGAACTTTAAATTTATTCAATAAAGAACACTCAGTCAGGTATTCTTTGTAAGGTATAATATTCAAACTTAAACTAATCACGCATACCTTGTGAAAGTTAATAGATAATTAACATTTTTTTCTAATCTTATTATTAGAGTTAAATGCATCAATGAAAGAAAACCTGCTTTTTATTAAATTTATTTACACACGTATTACAAAAGTCAATTTTACAAAAATTCCAATTTATTATCAATCTTCCCTATTGTGCCTTAGTGAACTTTTTTTTTTCAATGATACAGTTACCAGTGATTATTACCTTCTAATGACAGTTTAACAAGATCTGTACAACTAACAAAGCTTAATGCCTATAAAACATATAGTTCACCTGATAACTCTTGACTTATCAATAAACAAACATGCATAATATATACACTGCACTGTCGACTGACCGCTTGTTATCATTGTAGATTTAAAGAGTATAATTATCATTAAAAGTGAATATGCTCAAGATTGAACAAAAATTGACATCAGAAATGCATTTAATTGTCTTTTTTTTGTAAACAAAGGCTAGTGTTATATCCGGTACACTATACTACTTTTAAATTGTAATAAACAATTTCTGTTACAGCCGTCAGAGACTGGTGATGCTCACCTGGGGTGTTTGTCATAGAAAAATACTCCAAAAATATGCAAAAGAGAGTTACGCTTCGTTGGCACTGAACTATAACATAATGAGATTTATTTAACTATGAATTTTCAAATTTATATATCCAATACTGTATGAGTTATGACATGAACTTGAATTAAGTATGAAAAAGTACAAAGGGAAATAACTCCATAAATATGCAATAAAGAGTGATGGTTCTTGGGAATTGGACATCCTCTTAATGAGATCTATTCATCTAGATATGTCTAATACTCTTCGAGTTATGGGTCCGAACAAGAATTATTATTAAGTATGAAAAATTACAAAGGGGAATAACTCCAAGAACATACATAAAAGAGTTATGGTTCTTGAGCATTGTACATCCTCTCAATGAGATCTATTCACCTATGAATTTTCAATTTGATATCTCTAATACTCTTTGAGTTATGGCCAGACAATAATTAAGTGTGAAAAATTACAAGGCCGAATAACTCCAAAAACATGCATAAAATAGTTATGAGCAGAATAAATTTATCTGTGGTTTAGTGACATTCTGTATTATTAAAATTGATCACAACTAAATCCTAACCATATGGGTTTCCTACGTTTTTTAGGAGAAATCTATCTCTACAGGATCAACCATTCATCAGTTATACACAAAATAGAGTACAGCAAAGAAATGAAAGTGTGTCCATTTGAAAAGAATGAAGTAACACCACAACCATGAGTAAACAAATTCTACTTTATTAAGTACATTTATAATAGTGTAAATAAATGAAACTGGTCCATGTATTTATAAGTATCAGCATAATTTAACAGTTGATTTCTGGTCCAGAATTTGAGTTTCGCCTTGTGTTTTCAAAAGCGGGTAGTATTATGAATATGTATGAGTTGTACAATAACTTTTATCACCGCCAAGCTCAGCTTTCTTATGGAATTTTATATATTCGGCACAAGAGCCCTGTAACACATTCATGCATAAAGGTCAAGGACCTTATTAATTTTTTCTGATTATACTACAAATATGTTTACAGGAAGATTTACTCAATATGCATAGCTGTCAAGACACTTAAAACCTATCATTCAATGTTGAAAATGTTCTGAAGAAGAACATGCAGCATGCTGATGACTGACATTTTCACACACAGGTGAGATGACACAATCAATTTATGAGGGTCAGTCAAGAAAAACTGAGTTGGTCAATATCTCTGGAGTTACTGAACGTACGTACATGAAACTTTGAACAAGTAAGGCGTAACCTTTCCCGTTCCCGTGCATGTAAATTATGACGTCATCGCGTGACATCATATTTCGTGACTGCGTTCTGACATATGTTATGGCAGACAGTGCGTTCGCATTGATGCGGGAAGAAATTCTTGCATATATAAAGATTAAAAGTTTGTATGGAAAAAACGCGTCAAAGATTTTGAATGCTATATCCTGTTGTCTCGTATATCCGTGCGTCTTAACAGTTTTATCAGCGCACTTGCGCATACGGTTGAAGTTCAAAAATTATTTGTACCGATTTCCGAAGAAAAATTGTTAACTTAACTAATATAAACAAGAACAATGATAAAACAATTATGAAAATACAAATGTACGTAAAATGATAGCTTTTGTATGTCTAGGTCGGTGCTCTGAATCCTGTTGACTGGTAACCATGAAATCTGTGCCTCCGTAAAAACTTGTCTGTATTGGGGCCCTCATGGAGTAGAACTTTGTATTTGTGATTAAATCAAATAAATTTGGAATAGTACTTATCCTAATCTGTTCTCAGTTTGAGTGTAATAAACTGTGGTGATAAATAAATGCGTAATAAAAAATGGTATGGATATGGACATTAAAAATCCGTAGAAGAATCCCAATTAAAAATATGTACTACCTGTATTGTTACTCGTCATCAAGGTGACAACTATGACGAGTCGTCCAAAATGACTGCCCCAATTGATGCAGACCATTTGTGTGAATATTATTTGGGGTTATTTTAGTAAAGTATAACGTTATGCATATATTAAAGCATATTAACATTAATATCATTTTGGACGACTCGTCATAGTTGTCACCTTGATGACGAGTGACAATACAGGTAGTACTTATTCCAATTGGGATTCTTCAGCGGGTTTAAATATTGAAAATTGGTCTAAAAACAAATATGTCATCCACAATAAATAAAGTTATTATTATTATAAAATAAACCAAACACAAACTTCAGGAGAAGACACGAAACTATGAGACAGAGGTATACAGGAAGTTAATCCAATGTGTGCTTTCGGATACAGCACAGTTAACAGGTGGCCACGGTGGGTACAGGACTACAAATCAGAATATCGGAACATTCCCTTAAGCACCAGTCTGGCAGACAGGCATTCATTAATGACGGAATTAACACTGAAAAAGTAGCAAAATTATTAAATTCTAATAGATGAATCACCTGCGATGAGATCGCTTATGAAGTTGGAATTAGTCCTCATCTTAACGCAGCAATTGCACAGGAGGAATATCGCAGCCCCATTGTCTGTTAAAAAATGAAAAACAGCAACGGGTTACGGTAGAAATCAGCAAAGAGTTACTCGCTAGGTATACGGACCAAGGTGAAAATATGCTAAATGGTATTGTAACAATTGATGGAACATGGATCAGGTCATTTGAACCAAAATTAAAGCATCAAAGTAGTGAATGGCATACTCCAAACTCTCGGAGACCTCAAAAATTTCGCCGAGGTTTGAACAATCCAAAAATGTTACTGATAGTTGCCTATGATATAAGCGGAGTACTTACCACACACAGAGTTCCAGAAGTAAATAAAGTCTACTATGAGATCTATTTGAGAAAAATTCTCCATCAAGCGATATTCGCAAACAACCAGAACTTCAACAAGCGAAGCTGCTGATTTTGCATGGAAACACTACATGCCACAAAGCGGGCACTGTTCAGACTGTATTGTCCAACTACAACTAGGAAGTTCTCAAACACCCTGCCTATTTGCCAAACTTAATGCCTGTGACTTTGATTTAGTCCCAAAATTAAAAGAATCGTAAGGTGGAATTCGCTATTCTGACTTAAAAGAACTGCATGATGCCGTGATCAGGGTGGTGCGAGTTGTCAACTCCCATTGCTTAGCAACTGGTATTCGGGCGTTCCCAAAGAGATGGGAATTCACTATACAATCTGCAAGGAATTATATTGAAGGATTGTGAACAGAAACTGTAAGTGTAACTTATAATTTTATAGATATTGACCAACTCTTGTTTAAATTCTTGACTGACCCTTGTACCTGTATTTTCACAATTGTCAAGAGGACACACTAAATTTACCTGCATTTTCACACATTGTCAAGAGGACACACTAAATTTACCTGCATTTTCACACATTGTCAAGCGCACTCAATTTACCTGTATTTCCACACATTGTTTTAGATGTCACACTCATTTCACCTGTATTTTTATACATTTTTTAGAGGACACACTTATTTTACCTGTATTTCCACACATTTTTTTGAGATTACACACCCATTTACCTGTATTTTCACACATTTTTTGAAGACAAACTCATTTTACCTGTATTTTCACACCTGCATTTATCAGCTGATCAGGTGAAATAAGTTATAGAGCACATACATTCAACTGTTCAACAAAACTAGATAGCAGGCAGACACAAACGTCAAATTATTGAAACAATTTTGTTCATACGCGTTTTAAGCGGATAAATGTTTTAGTACTGACCCTACATAATGAGCAAAATGTAAACAAGACTATCCGGAACAGTTTAGCCGAATTTATTGCAACTTACCTGAACGTCAAGTCGCTTTAGCCGACAATAACACGACAGTATCAGACAAAAGCATGCTAGAAAAACACTTGTGTAACGTTTGAAATGAACTACATACTTGCCAGTTCAGCAATTCTAGTATGTCCAAGATAAAAATAATAGCAGTCTGAGCACTGACACGGGATCGTCACAACTGGCTATCGACACGTACAATGGTAGGTAACCAGCAATGGCTCAAAACACCATGTAGCAGTTGCTTCCCTTCCTATTTGTTTGATTTCGATTCATTTGCAGGACCCACTCTAGCATTGTCGCAAATTCTGCCTACAGTGAGGTTGCACGTTCCGTAATCATATCGCTGGTGGCCTAAGACTATGAAAAGATAAATTGGATGCAAGGCAGGCCGGTTCCACTGGGGGGGCACCGGGGGCCCGTGCTCCCCATTTGGTCTCGGAGTTACCATTTTATACACCCCTGAATGTTAAAATCCTTAAAACAGTACCAATCTACGTGGCTATGGGTCGAATTTTTGTGACAATGTGCCCCTTGTTGCGTGTTTTCCAGCCCCTAATCACACTCGATCTTATCACTCAGATGCTTTCACTCATGTTTTAAAGCGCCTGAATGATCATGATTTAGGTGACCACTGGTGTTTGTACCACTTATCAGGATGGTGGAAAATCAATGCTTACTTGTTGGTGATAAATGTAGTAGAACATTATATAATAAGGCGTGCATTAAGTCATCTGCCATGAAGTGAGCGCCAACCCAGTCTATTGACACTAAAAATTACGAGGCGAGTATATACATGTAATCATTACAAACCCATCTCAGGACACTTCTGTGAACCATTTTGATTTTATTGTTCTTAACTTGGGTGTGAGGATGCCATATTGTAGATGCATATTTAAGTTGGGGACGAACAAGAGTCTTATAGGCCAAGGTTTTCCACATTACTATAAATGGCATTGATGCTTCTTCTTACAAAGCACAGGGTTTTATTTGCATTTGTTGTTATTATTTTCATGAGTTTGTTCAAATTTAAACTAGATGTAATATCAAAACCCAGGTATTTTGTACTTTTAACATATTGTAGACCTTGTTCATGGAGGAAGTATTGGAATTTATTCAGCTTTTCACTTAAGATAGGTGAAGGACTTCTGGGTCACTCGTTTTAAGGTTTTCATATTTTTTTGTTGCTGAAATCGGGCCTTTCAACGTTTTAATACTGTTACTTAACTTTTGAGACTAAAGGCTGCTAAAACTATGTAGTTCAGCAGTTTTACTGTTGTAACTAGGTCATTCAGCGTGGGCTTTCTGCCTTTTGTTTGCTGAATCTTTTCTATTCAGTTTTTAAACTACTAGACAAGGGGCGTTTAATTTTCTTGGTCGGTACGTAGTGTGTTGGGCACTTTTTCGTTTTAAGATTTCTTACAGCTAAAGCGGGGCAATATAGTCCTTTTGCTGTGGAAACTGTGTCATTCAGCTAGTTAGTAGGTCATCCGACTATACGGGCCTTTCAACGTTTTAATACTGTTATTTAACTTTTGAGACTAAAGGCTGCTATAACTATGTAGTTCAGCAGTTTTTATGTTGTAACTAGGTCATTCAGCGTAGGCATTCCGCCTTTTGGTTGCTGTATCTTTTCTACTGGGTCATTCAGCTAGTTATAATGTATTATACTTTTCGACAGCTTGGACTTGGGCGGATCTGCGCTTGTTTAGTTGGGCATTGTGCTTTGTGTGTTTTTAATGTTTTCTATGCTCGGCTGGTTAAGTTGAGTGCTGCCTTCCAGGTCTGACTTAATATAATCTTTTTACACTTGCTTGGCTTTTTAAATCCATGTCACAACCCCTTCCACATTGTTCTAATTGATTAAGATAATTTTGGGAAGTATTGATGTCATTTGGGGAGTTGATAGTGAGATACAAATGTACACAACCGTATCATCAGCAAATGAACGTTCTTGTGATATTAAAGATGTTGTTAGGTCATTAATGTAAATCAGAAATAAAAGAGGACCGAGGCCTGACCCCTGAGGGACGCCCAAATTTAAAGGAACCTCTTTAAATTTTCACCTTCCAGTATGACAGTAACTATTTGTGTTCTGGTAAATAGAAATGCTTCAGACCATTTCAGAACGTTTCTAATATACCACCGTCCTGTAGTTTTAGAAGAAGTTTGGAGGGATTTACTTAAACAAATGCCTTACTAAAGTCTAATAATATCAAGTCTGTCTGTTTACGGTTAACAGCATTATTTATCAATTCACCAGTTAATTCCATCAAAGAATACTCGGAATATTTTGTATGATCTTTGGTTCGATGAATTGGTTTTCACGTGATGTATTTTCCCGGAATCTATGAAGGAGGCCATATATTATATCATTGTCAGTGAGATGAGAGGGAATTTTGGAGGCTAAAATGTGTTCAAGCGTTTTACATAGTGTGCAGATATGAATGTAATGTCACTGTAACGGTTGAACTGTTAGGTTTAAAGTTCGTGACATGAAAGAACTTAGCTTTCGAAATTGTTTTGTTGATAGATTCATTTATTTATAATTGATTATGTAACAATGCAATTTCAATAATTCCATGTCTGATTTTAAAAGCATAAAAATCTGGGGAAAGGCTTTTAATTGCCAAATTGAACGTGTTTTCCCAAGGGCATGGACGAATATACAAATTCGTATTATATTTCTCCCAGGCAAGGGCACATTTGAATATTTGTGTGTGTAAGTTAATGTGTCAATCAGTGAAGTTTTAATATTTTTTAAAACTTTAGGATGCAGGAAATTGCATGGTTTTGATAAAAATCGCTCTGAACTTGTGGTAGACCTGGTATTTTTCAGGCCTGTGCCTGATTGAGGAATTGGAATCCTGAATTTTTCTTCTTTGTTTATATATATTACGTTGTCTGACAGGCAGTGAACTATTTCAATAAATTCACGTCTGATCTTAAAGTTCATGGGGAAGAAAAATAAAATTTGAAAGAATTTGAGAATTTTGTTTTCGTAATTCGTGGTATTTTCTGATGACAGTAGCATTTGAATTTTAATACCTTAACTTCTGATTGTAAAAGCTTAAGTACAGAACTTTGCATCATTTTTGTTCGAAAAGTGAAAAAAATATATTAACCGGGAACCGCCCGTACCTACCCCATTTTCACATCCCAAAACTAGCTGTGCCACCCCTAAACTTGCTGGAACCAGATTACGATTAACCATCGTGCTAAAAGTAGGTGAACTTTTACAAAATCAGTCCTTTGTGTTTGATGGATTTGTATTAGAGTTTGCATATTGTGACTTTGTTGCAATATACCGCGATTATCGTATTACTGGGATTCAGTCCCACATACGACTTAATACTTGTAATTTAAGTTTAAAAGACATGATGTAATAGAGAAAGTTGTGTACAGTTACTTTCGGTCAAAAAGGCAAGACCAAAAAAACAGTTTACGTGGTGGTACCTGGGTGTAAGACAACGCAGGCATAGCTCGAACCTAGAAATTGTCGATACTTGTAATTTATTTCAAGTCATGAGATATTTGGGGTGATTGACGTTTTTTGATATGAGTGATACCAAGCGTAACTCAGTTGAATATTTTAACTGCTCCGTAGCGCTACAGCCTTTGTCATTGCAGCGTATATTGATTCTGAAACATTACTTAACCATGTTCGAATGTATAAGATGTCATTTTACAAAAGATGTAAGTTTCTATGTTGCAATCATACATTAACTTTTAGTTAAGAAGCTGTCTACGAAATTTACGAATGACCCTCGTAGGCATAAAATATCCATCTAATCACAGATCATAAGATTCTATGATCTACTAGTAATTTTGCACGATTATTCATTTAATTTTGTACTTCGGGAATTAGCTGGTTTTAGACATAAAATGAAGGTACGTAGATCTAACTACATCATTTATAAAAACAAAGAATACTCAGAATATTTTAAATGATCTTTGATAAAAAAAAATAGAAGCAAACAATACACAATTTAATTCAGATCTAGATACGTTTATTATAATAAAATTCTGTATTTTTAACAATGATATAGTTAGGTCTAATGTCTAGTCACTATACACTCACAAATCATCTGTAAATGATCCAACTGTAAATGGTCCAGAGGCGAGCTATAAGATTCGTGAACCACGGTTATACACGTACTATAGCAGCTGCCAGCATCACTATATCTTAATATAGTTGACATGTTTAAAATCAGACTTACAATGGGACACGCTGTACAACAACGGCGCATCAAAATGCCATGCCCTTTAATTAGGATCTTGCATATGCATGTAGACATATACAGGGTGTTAAAAAAGTTCGTTCTCAATGTTTGAGTTTTAATATTTCATTTTTCTGACCGCAGAAGACTGCAAATTTTCCAGGTTGAAATCCAGAAGGTTCTACCATTGTTCTTATCTCTCTGGCATTAAATGAAGATATTAGAGTAAGAAATTAACATTGTCTACTGTGTATACAGCTCAAACAAAACTTTATATGAATTTAAATTTTGAGAACAAACTTTTTTAACAGCCTGTATAATGCCTGACCCATCCCTCCAAATTTATAGATTTATCAAATTCCAAAACCATAATCTTTGTTTGATTCGTGCACGAACATCACCAGTCTATCAAACAGTTTCTTTCCAGCAATCAAACTACTTACGAACCATTTGCCTCGACCAGTCTCGCTGCTTTCCATTCATCATAATAATATTATATCAAATGCAACAAAGCAAATATATCTACCTATGAACTGTAGATCTATATACACCTGCACATACTACCTGCAAGGAGGTAATTAAGGCAATATGAATAGGTTATAAGATAGATATAAGTCTTTGACCAACGTTAGTCATGCACGTATCAATATCGGGCATATATATGTAAATACATGTAGTCTATATTGTTAGTATATACACTCAACAAATCTTATAAGTATGCATGTATATATTTAACCATAACTTGGCCAAAATGTGTTTGATTTTGTTGAAATAACTACTCACTATTTGTGTTAAAATGCAATTTTGGAAGAGTTACCTCCATTTGACCATAAAATTTAAACTGTATGTTTAAAAGTTAAAAATCACCATGTTGTTGGGTGAAAATCGAATAATTTAGTGGGTTTTTTAATGTAACAATTAATATAATTCTAATTAACCATGAATAAAAATAATCTGCAGCTACGCGTAAATTTTTCGTGCATTTTACGTGTTTCGAAGTTTCATGGTTCAGTAATCCGCTGTATTTAATTTTGAAGAAAAAACTATATTAATGTAATTTTGTGTTATTCAATAGCCTTACACAAAATTTCATGCAGAAATATTCATAAATAAAAAGGTTATACGGTAGAAACACGTGCACACTTATAAGATGTGTTAAGTGTAAATGTTTAATACAGTGGCTGCAATGTACAGATAATGCAAATGATCATATTCGCTGCCAAATATCATATAGTATTCTTTTGCGCTGCACGCGTTAATTATCACGTGCGTTATGGGTATAACGCAAGTCAAAAATCTGAATAAATAATGTATATTTAGGTCTTTGCGCGAGCGTTCGCACGTGATACATTTATAACACACACGATATGCGCTCACGTGATAAATAGTTTTAAATGTCCCCTTTGTGATCCTTATTCCGTACACACCCAGAACTTTTCGCGCCAAAAATACATAAGACTTCCGCTAGCAAAACCCGTCATACGTGTCAATAGTAATACTACAAGATTTGTCGCCCTTTAAAGTTTCTGACGTGGCTACTAATGGAGTCTTCCATCTTTATTTGTGATCTCTGATCATAGTGACGAAAAATCCAGCTCCATCGTTATCATCTGTCTTTGTATTGAGGAAATAATTTGTCAAAATGAGAGTTAAATACTTGTTCGCGTGTGCACTTGTTCTGTTGAATGCAGGAATCGTTCTTATGGACGAACACAACCATAGTGTAAGTAGGGTTTGTTTGACAACGTCAACAAACCTGTCAAAATTGAAACTTTGTCAAAAATTGGTTTTCTCGGTTTGTACATACTGCATTCGAGTTCCATTCGTGATTATATTCGCATAGGATTGGTTTTGTGCCCATTGTGCCCTAAAATGCTTCGTGTCGTGATATTGAATTGGTTCTGCAAATTTGAGAAACGTCAAATGTCATTTTTACGTTGTAACTTGTCAATAAACAGTCGTTCGCTGTTTGGTAGCTACTTGTGTTGTATGTTTATTCTGTTTTATTAGATTTGGTTTGCAAATATTAAACGTCACTTTATTTTATTTGTTTATTGACTTCCTTGTTTTGATTTGAATGTAACCCAAAATGTCCCATGGCAATGACAACAAATGTTATCTTTTTATAAAATGGTCACTGTTGCTGCAAGTCATGGACATATCATGCAGTCATGCCAAAAGGACTGTAGTGGTGATTCAAGTGACTAAATTGGTAGTATCCCCGTGGTATTGGAAATGGCGCACTTAACAGTTTACGTCGTTATTTTGTTATAAATATAAAACGTTCATAATTAATGTGATTGAGCAATGATAGGCATAGGCGGATCCAAGGGGGGGCGGACCCGGGGTACGCCCCCCCCTAAAATCGCCAAAGTAAAGTCAATTCATTTGTTGTATCACACTAAATCACATATTTAAAGTCATTTTTGTTCCGCGCGCGCAGTTTATAGCATTTCTTCCGGCTATATCAATCCGTATTACTTATAAAATATGCACTTTTGGGCATTATAAGAAGGTACTTTGATGCAAGCACATAAGGCGCGACATGCTCGAGGAGTGCTTGTCTAAGCATTAAAAATCACTAAAATCGAGGAGCTACCGGGGTGATTCGCCCCCCTAGACCCCCTAGCAGGGCTTTGCCCTGGACCCCCAGCTCATTTTTCATTTCACGCCCCCCCCTAACACTAAATCCTGGATCCGCCCCTGATAGGGCAATTCAATGGGAGCATGTTGACACTAAATATCAATAGTCAATTCCATCAATGCATGTTGTATGACCATTACAATGAAAGACACGCTCAGCTTATTATGGCAAGTCCGCGTGATATGAAATGGCGCACCTATCCTGTAGGTCCCTAGTGGTAAAAAAATAAAAGGATTCATGATGTAGTAGTTTCCAATTTTATTTTATGGCTATATAGTCCATTTTTATGTAATAGTTAGCTTACTTTGTATTCTTCTTCTTAGATAATAAATCAATAATTAGTATCGAGACAGAATTGCACTGGTTACTAATTGCCATTATACTTTTTGAGTCACCAAGACAACAAACGAGTGTTAAATCATCTATTACTGTCATGTAAGAATCATTCATGGCATCTGCATAGTCTGATCTGTCACCAACTTGACTTGGGAATGCCGAAAATATCAATGACAGTTAATATTAACAAAATTTTCGAAACATATTATTTCAGATTTTGACTAGTTTTTTCAGTTTTTCTTAATAAGAAAGTTACATCCTTCTGGACACCATTTCCTGTGTTTGACAGTGTGTAGGACATTTTAATCATGTTACATGGTGTTAACATGGATGCCAGTGCTCTTTACAAAAAACATTTGAAGTTAAAATTTCATTTTACAAATTTGTGGAATTACGATATTTGAGGAATAAAGTGACATAAGAAAATAACAAATATTGGTACAGCATACCTTTCGAGTTCTAAAAGCACCAAATTTTACTTTGAACATTATTTATTTGCATTACAGACCAAAACCATACATCCTTCCAAAAATATACTGGAAATGTATGTCATTTTAGGTCTTAAACTCAAGAAAAGACCACTAATCTCAGGTGCGCCATTTCTGATACCGCGCCACAACCCATACCACCACGATATTGGGTCAAATGAAAGCACTGGATATCACGCCCGTTGCCTAACCAAGCCGCTTCCAAAAGACACTTTGCTAGGTGAGTGCTTTCTTGTCCGGCCTCAACAAATATTTTTAAAAGCACTCGTCCTGCAATATAGACAAATAAGAAAACCCCAAAATCTTACTTGTCCTGTTATATAAATAAAGAAGGAAAAAATTGTGCAAGACAAGTGGATTTATTGAGGCCTGGTTGTGCAACGGCCCGCTTCGGTATCGCTCGATTTTGCTTTGCTATGCAACGGTCCCCTTTCCCCAAGCGCTCACCTGTAGCATATATTTTTCCGCTTTTTTGAAGCAAGCCGTTTCCCAGCATAGCGGTTTGGTTAGGCAACAGGCTCATGGATTCCTTGTTTAGATAACTGTCTCTTCCCTCGTAGTCGGGAGATCTTTGGCCAATTAAGTTCTGAATTTGTAAGTTACTAAGTAGGTCTCGTCTTCATTGTTCTAGGGGGTTTACCATTGGACAAACCATCTCACTCAAACAAAAAAACTTCATTTTACAGACACCTGGAATATGAATTTTATCAACTGACCTGGTCGACAAATTTTGACCAGTGACATGTGTAATATTTCTAACATTCGGTCTGACGCTTTTCTCAAGTATTATAACTGTAATTCACTAATAATATATTTACGTACAAGTTAACTTGCTAAATTTTACCACTCGCGTTTGATATTTAACACATGTTTTCATTGATCTTTATAACACTGTCACATCAACAGTAACAATTCAATCAATCATGTCGTGAATCAACGGGCATACACTATACAGTAGGCCTACATGTGACATAAATAGAAGTGGAAAGTAAGCATCACTGCATGGCATAGATCTACAACATGCAATTGCATTATAATACTGAATGTACAAGAAGTCTGTTATATATAGTCATTTGTAAGGTTAAGCTAATAGCAGTTATGGTTGTACCAGACATATGATTTGTTTGCTTGAAAGCAACATCAGTAAATTTTGTGGACGCAATTCTTAAAATGATGAGAAACTTCATGTTCATGTTAATATTGTTATACTGTTTATGCATTAATTTATTATCTGAAAGCTTGCATACAACTAACAATATGGGGTTGTCTTTATTTCAGTATGAGGACTCTGAAGAAGTTGTATTATGGATGAATACTGTTGGACCATATCACAACAGACAGGAAACCTACTCCTATTTCTCCCTACCATTCTGTGCCGGCCCAAAGGAGAGCATTAGTCATTATCATGAAACCCTTGGTGAAGCTTTACAAGGAACCGAGCTGGAATTCAGCGGATTGGATATTGATTACAAAAGTCAGTGTTTTCATTGGTTTATGCACTCAGTAGTTGTTAGGGTTTTTATTACCTAATTATAAAGAGGCAGCTGTAGGCCAAAATGCCTGATGAAATGACTGCTTTGACTGCCTCTAATTGAAACAAACCTGCTCAGCAAAATATGAACAAATACACTGACTGTAAAATTCAGGGAATTTATTAACGATAGATATTTGGACCATTTGACAGGCTGAAATTTGAATGCATCAAAATGATTATGAACAGCCAAAATATGAAAAGGTCTCTATACAGTCTGATAGATTCTAGTTGAATATATTTGTTAAAATGCAATTAATCTGTTGCATAAAGCAGTACAGAATGTTTTAAATATAAAACCAAGTCTAAATATTGTGGTCGTCCTTTGTTCAAATGTAAAAATATGTCTTGAAAAACTGAATATTTTCTTGGAAAGTCAAGAAATTGTGTTGTAAAGCAAGTATGAACACTAAATAATATGCCTGTGTATTCTGATACTGCAAAGTGCATGTTGTGTGTATACAGTTTTCTTTGATATTGTTAAAATATTTTTAGATGACCGTGCACACACAAAGTACTGCTCTGTAAAGTTGACGGAAGAAAAATATAAGGAGTTCGTTTATGCTGTGAAGAACCATTATTGGTACCAGATGTATGTGGATGATCTCCCAATATGGGGTAAGTAAACAATCATTAAGTTATTTTACCCCCATCTTTGTTGAGGGGGTATATTGCTTTGCACACGTCTGTCAGTCTGTCTGTCGAATAAAATGGTATCCGTTCTCATGAACGCTTTGACCTAGGATCTTCAAACTTTACATGGAAGTTGGTCAGCAACAGTAGATTACCCCTATATATTTTGAGGTCAAAGGTCAAGGTCACTGCAAACTTCACAATTTCTGACTAATGGGCTGCCATAGGGGCATACATGTTTTACAAACATCTCTTGTTAGACAATATATACCCCATTTTCTGACAGAAAAGGTCAAGAGTACTAGATTTACCATTCGATGTTTCAGCTAAAGCAATGTATGACAGTATGCTAGAAACAAATTAACCTTATTCTGTTGTCTTCTGTTGGCATAGTCAAGCAATTGCTTTGTTGCCTGTATTTTTGGTTTTAATAAGTGGGACAGGATTAATAATTTACGAGTATGTACTAAGTAACACTTGACTTTCTTGTGGAAATTGACTTTCTTGTGGAAATTGATATTTAGTAAACCACGTTAAACTGACTCGTCAGACTTATTTGACAATTTTATAGCCAAAATACCTAGCATCTAATCTATCAGATGGAAATTGACAAGCAAATGTCAGGTAGGAGTTGACCTTTCACAGGTCAATTTAAGAACCCAAGTTTCAAATTCAACGTAAGGGTTTATAGATGGAACTGCTGCTCATGCTTTAATATCATTGTATATACTTCAGGCATTGTTGGGGAGATCGGTGAAGATGGCAAGGAGTTTTATGTCTGGACACATAAGAAGTTTGATATTGGTCACAATGGTAAACAGGTCGTAGATGTCAATCTGACCAGTGATTCCAAAGTCAAGCTGGAAATTGGAGCTGAAATCTCATTTTCTTATGAAGTAAGATTTCATTATGTTATTGAGTGCATATTCAGGGATTTTTCGAACCTTTGGGATGGAACCTCAGTCTGTGACTAGGATTTGAAACAACGTGCCCGATTCAAATAAAAGTGAATATACATATTTCCTGCAGAAGTTACTTGTCTAAATCAATACTTCTTGTCCCGACTAACCGAACAAGTGCTAATTTTGCAGACTGGAACCTTGGACCTTTAATTAGGGGAATATTTTGGTATTTTGTAAACATAGGGGAACTTATTTTGTCGGGGGGGGGGACTGCAGTGACTGAAAACTGTACAATTTTAAAGCTCTTTCCAAGGAAACAACATCCCCTTGTACAGAAGGATATTAACCCTGATATTACAATGATCTCGACTCCAATACTGATATAATTTACGTGAACTTTGTTGTATTTAACAGACATTTAGTAGCACCCCCCCCCCCCCCTGTATCTTGATTCAATGTTAATGTAAAAAATATATGTTTCAGGTAAAATGGCATACTTCCAAGGTCAAGTTTGAAGACAGATTTGATAAATATTTGGATCCAAACTTCTTTCAACACAGAGTATGTTATTTTGTCTTGTTATTGGCTATAATTTTATCTTGTATAGTCCAGTCAGGATAAGAATACAATGACGCAGCGGTTGAGTCCACTTTCACTGTGTAAAACCAATTATAAAGGCTAATACAGACAGCTATAATTTCAATGCTAAACTAACATCACTACCTGTTCAGACAGTGGTCATGATCATTTGTGTACACATAAACGACTACGTCACTGTCACTAATATCCTAACTGGACTATAATTGGACTATTTGCACTGCAATTTGTACTGAAAGTTTGTGGACAAAGAGTTGTTTATATCAGTATATCTCTGATTACATCTGTATGTCGTCTTACAATGATAATTTCTTACCTGATGAAATGTAGAATTATGGTCAAATCTCTTAATGGTTATCTGAATAAAGCAACCACCTGTCTTAAAATCTGCCAGTCTTAAATCTCCAATCTGCCAGGTTTATATGAAATGCTCATATTAAACAGTCACCCTCGAGTATCACTGACTGCTTAAGACAGGGTAGCATGGTATTTGAAACATGTATTATTATGTCTCCCACATAATTATATAGTGGGGGAGACATGCTGACTTGGTGCTGGACATCAGTCAGTTTGGATGGTGTTTAAAAATTTGTCTGTACTTGTTCTTCTTAATCATTGGTTGGATTTCAACGAAACTGAACATGAACACTCGGTACCAAGCCATACTGAGAATTTTGTCAGGAATTTTAGGCCAGATGAATATAAGCAGAGTTATGGCCCTTTGTGAGAGACTAACATTTTTGTGTGAAATCCCCTCTAGTATTAATCTCTAAATCTGCTATTTTGATATGAAAACAAATTTATCGTATTTACCAGCCATAGTTGATGTGTCTGATACTTTGTGCCTAAGACAGGTGTAACCCATATTTGCAACATTCATTATTAATATTGATTGTATTTCAGATTCATTGGTTCAGTATTTTCAATTCATTCATGATGGTTATATTTTTGGTTGGTCTTGTATCTATGATACTGATGAGAACATTACGAAAAGATTACGCTCGTTACAGCAAGGAAGACGATATGGATGACATGGTATGTTTACATCGTATTATATACTCAATAGCATTGAAACACAGTATTTTTATACCGCCCTTCAAAGAAGCGTGGGTATATTTCTTTGCAATATGATGTCAGCCGGTAATTATTCACCCTTCAAAGGAGTTGGGTATACATTGCTTTGCATATATTGTCAGTCGGTAGTTATTCACCCTTCAAAGAACTGGAGTATAGTGCCTTGCTTATGTTGGTCAGTAATTATGCCCTCTTTAGTGTAGCGGTGGTATATTGCTAAAGCATATATAACTGTCGGTTGTTATGCCAAAGAAGTGGTGAGTATATGGCTTTGCATGTTATGCCCCCTTCAAAGCAGTGGGAGTATAAACTTAATGGTTATTGAACTAAAGCACTGTTGAGCCTAATTACAACAAACATGGTATACAGTTTGGTCATGACCAGTAAATGACCCCAGTTGATCAAAGGTAATATTGGTCTTTAACACAAAGGTAATTTAGCTTACTACACTGTTCAGGGCATGTTTAACAAATCTTTTCATTTTATGTTTCATTGAAATAAAGCAATTAGCATTTGGAATAATTGCCAGGTTTCAATTGAAGCTTGATACTCTCTACTCTGATGTGAGACCAAATCAAATTGTATCTTACTCTTTTTAAGTTTTCTTTGATTTTCCAAAAACTGAAATTGGGTCATATTTCTCATGTTAAAGATGCTTAATAAAATGTGTGAAACAACTATTATTTGCAGGAGAAAGATTTAGGTGACGAGTATGGCTGGAAACAGGTACATGGTGACGTATTCCGACCTGCATCCAATCCTATGTTGTTCTCTGCTCTTATTGGTACCGGCTATCATATCACATTTGTTGCACTTTGTGTTATCACATTTGCTATTATGGGAGAACTGTACACTGAGTAAGTGCTTGTTTATATGATTTAATGTCATTTCATGTAAATAAAGCATTATGTCTTCACTGCTTTCATATTAGTTGTAAACTTGTATGTTTTCTTGGCGTTCAGTAGGTCCGGTGCTTGCTCGTTAGCAAATATATAGGTGGTCATATGTTTGTTAGCATACTGTAGCGGGTTTGTCGTACCAAAGACAAAACTATATGACATCAGTATCTCCCTTGCTTGGTGCTTTGCATTATACGAGGTAAACTGGCCTTTTCTCTTGTACCCTTGTGGTGATTGATAACATCAAGAATTAGGTGTTGAGAGGGATTAATATAAAATTGAAATCAAGACAGAATAGATTAACTAGTACAACCTGTCCTAAGTGTTGCACATATCTACTACATTCATCTTGTCCAAATTTTTGGAAATCTTTGAAATAAGTGAAATACTGAAGAAAGCATGTTTTACTTATGGGGTTTTCCCTTTGCAATCAAAACATTTCGCTGTTGATATCACATTTACGAGTTGTTTAAAGTCATTGAATAACGTGTACATATTGTAGAGAAGATGTCATGCATTGATGTATTAACCTGTTTGTTATATGCATCATATACATCATCTTGTGTTTCTATGGTTACATGTATTCTCTGTTTCTATGGTTACGTGTTTGTCTGTTTCAGGAGAGGATCATTGTTAAGTACAGCTATATTTGTGTATGCAGCTACATCACCAGTAAACGGGTACTTCGGAGGAAGTCTCTACGCCAGAATGGGAGGTTGGTATATTTTTGCATGATTAGGTGGTTCAAAGAAATTTAAATCAAGCAGCCTATCTATGGTAATTTTCAAACAGATTTTCTAATGTAAAAATTGGGTCATAGATTGTCAAATACTGTGTGTGAAAAGGCAAATTTGGCAATATTGTGGGGTTATTACTCACTTTCAGTGATCTATATAGTATGTAGTCAATGCTATTATTGCATACATCATAAATGGAAACAATGTTTGATATGAATCTAATGTTTGGTGTTTTCAGGAAAGGTATGGATAAAACAAATGTTGATGAGTGCCTTCTTGTTACCAAGTCTTGTGTGTGGTACAGCTTTCTTTATCAACTTTATAGCTATCTACTACCATGCTTCTAGAGCTATACCATTTGGAACTATGGTAAGAAATTTTCTTAATATGTATAAGTACTAGTCGCTTAATTAAAAAAAAACCAATAACATGTACAATGAAAAACTGTCAGGTTCATGGAACATTGTAAGCGCTCTATCAAAACCTGCGAGTCTTGACCGACAGGTCTGGCAATATCTGACGACATGTCTGGCAATATCTGATGATATGTCTGGCAATATCTGACGACACCTCAGTTTGATATTTTGCGCACATGTATCTTTATCTCTGTTTTGATCCAAAATATTTGTTTTGATTTATTTGAGACCTGTCTATTGATTGAACAGTCCCGTATTCAGCAAATAATTACGTGACGCACGTTTTGTACGTGTTGCATACCACCTGTGAAACCTGCATCACGTAATTAATTGTTGAACGCAGTGCTGATATGTATCAGGAAGTGAGCAATAAGTTAGGTTATAAACGCAGACTTACATGTAACATGTTGACTGTTTAGATCCAAAAAACTATTCTGCTACTCTATATTTTCAGGTGGCTGTAACGTGTATATGTATATTTGTGATATTACCTCTCAACTTGGTGGGTACGGTGTTGGGAAGAAACATGTCTGGCCAGCCAGATTATCCATGTAGAATAAATGCTGTTCCCAGACCCATACCAGAGAAAAAATGGTAATGTACTTGTTGTTCTTTCCCGTCGACAGTTTTTCGTAATGTTGGACTAAGAGAAAGCAGAAATTTGTGAATTTCAGATTCCGTAATCATTTCAAAACATTTATTTGTAAAAAAGTTTCTGTTTTAAAAATCTGTTTGGAAAAAGTCTCCCTCCAAAAGGCTGTAGACTACTCCCCCTGTAGAAAGACCTCAGGAAAATATGTGACAAATGTCTCAGGGGTCCTACTATTCCGGAATAATCCGGATTTGCTGTGCTAAAAAGGAAGACACTTTTCTTCATAAATTTAAAGTTATTTGATAAAAAAATATCAATTATTGACTGAGTTATGGTCATTAGAAATTTTATATGCTGAATTTTAGCAAAAGAAGAATGTCTGAAACAAGAGTTTTGATGTAGGGATGTGTGCTAATGGCACTTAAAACAGACATGCATCATATTTTCAGATTGAGCATTTTGCTTTAGTAGAAACCCAGAAATGTCTGCATTACATGTGCCACTATAGATCAATGTTATATACAAAAAACTGATTTAATTGGTTTCAGGTTCATGGAACCAAGTGTTATAATAGTGCTGGGTGGTATTCTGCCTTTTGGTTCCATCTTCATTGAAATGTAAGTATAATCTATTGTCATATAACTATATCATTGGTACTTGTGATCACTAACTATTTATACACTTAATCAGTAAAATTGTCAGCTTTGAATTCATATTTGTATTTCAAAGATAGTATTTTGATTCCTTAAATTGTGTATGCATAGTATGCAGGTCTTTGTTATGGCCCTATTAAAAAAGTTGGAACATGTCAGGTTTTCAGATTCACCCATTACTGTTGGTAATGAGAGAGCTCTAAATCTCACAGTCCTCAAAGGTGGTTGGTCATAACATGCAGCTTCTTATTGTCAATTGACTTTGTACAGGGCTTGCTATTATTAAGCCACCCTTGAAGAAAGTGATGCTCATTGCCTAGTACATATATACATCTATCTGTATATTAATGGTTTCCGATCATTAACTACAAAACATTCTGGTCTAGGATACTCAAACTTGTTTTGCAGTTTAGTTGTGACATTTAGATTACTCTCGGTGATTTGAGGTCGCAAGTTTACAGGTCACATTGACCTTTAATGTGAAATGATTAATTTGATGCAACTAGGTCATCCTACAGTCATGTTTTATGAATAATCTTTTGTTGAATGCCAGTGAACATTTTAACATAATTGACTATTGCTTTCAGGTATTTTATCTTCACATCATTCTGGGCATATAAGATCTACTATGTTTATGGCTTTATGTTATTGGTGTTCCTCATCTTAGCTGTAGTCACAGTATGTGTAACCATTGTATGTACCTACTTCCTCCTCAATGCGGAAGATTATCGCTGGTAAGTACCTCCTATGTTAATGTACTTGATCTTCATAATATACAGAACATTTAGCTGGCTTAGAATGAGAAGGTTGTGTGACTTATGACCTTATAAGACTCATGAATATTTGAAATCTGCATCACAAGGTGCTTCTTATGAGCCTTATTTCATGAAAATTGGAACAGGTCGTGTTTACCAAACTGAAGTTGAAAAAGCTTGTTTTTCCATAAGTAAAGAGTAGTGTTCAGACAGTTTTTATACTCCCCAAAAAAATTTTGGGGGAGCATATAGTCACCGCTTTGTCCGTCCGTCAGATGTATTTTGTCCGGATTATAACTCAAAAACTATTGCACCTATTATTTGAATATTTTGCATGTGCATAGATCTTACAGAGGGGGAAGTGCAGTGCACAAGAACTATAACTCTTCATTGCATATTTTTGTATTAATATTCCCTTTGTAATTTTTCACACTTAATTCTTGTCAGATCATAACTCAAACAGTATTAGAGATATGAACTTGAATTCGTTCGTGAATAGATGTTATAAATAGAATGTGCATTGCCCAAGAACCA
Organism: Spisula solida; assembly: GCA_947247005.1. Taxonomy (NCBI): domain Eukaryota; kingdom Metazoa; phylum Mollusca; class Bivalvia; order Venerida; family Mactridae; genus Spisula; species Spisula solida. The sequence goes on along the minus strand of OX365944.1, from coordinate 46,983,813 downwards.
TAACTCTTTAATGCATATTTTTGGAGTTATTCCCCTTCGTACTTTTCATACTTAATGCAAGTCCATGCCATAACTCATACAGTATTGGATATATCAATTTGAAACTACATAGTTAAACAAATCTCATTTAAGTTATAGTGCTGTGCCAAAGAATCATAACTCTCTTTTGCATACCTTTTGAGTGCTTATTCTGAGATAAACACATGGGTAGCATCACCCTTCTTTGACGGTTCTTGTTTTCTCATAATATCAATTTTGTACTTGCATCCTTTTCATTCTATGCCAGCGATTTCTTAGTTTTCTATAAGGTGTTTATTACTACCTACATAACTTTTTAATTTTTTGTGATAGAGAAGATATTTCTTTATTTTTGTGTTAAGTGTTCATTAGGAGCTAAATATCAAGAACAAAATAAGGCTTTAAAGAATTTTTTATCGATAAATTTAAGGGACTAATGAATCCCCTGTCTGTACTGAGTGATCTCCATAAAAGGGAAAGCTGTCTTCTCTCATTTATACCATCAGGATTGAGGTATCAAGGCTGATTAATATAAGAACATAATTCCTTATCCTAGTAAGGTTTCTATTCAATATAAACTGCGTTCAATATTGAAACAATGTGGCTTAAGGACTATTGTTTGGCAAAAATGATTGATTGCATGTGATTTTCATGATATTTAATTTGGTTCTGTTGACACCCCTGTAATATATGAAACTTTGTTCATTCATGTATATTATACTTACAGGCAGTGGACAAGTTTCCTGTCAGCAGCATCAACAGCTGGATACGTGTATCTCTACTCATTTTACTATTTCTTCTTTAAAACTAAGTAAGTTTTCATTTCTTTTTAATTATTTTCATCTAATTTCATTAATTTGTCTCATCTAATTTCTCCAATTATTCTCATCTGTCGTACATTTTGTATGAAAGCGTTTTGCTGTAGTTGTCTATTATCAGTATTAGGATAATTATGCTTGACTTAATTTGTGATCTGGGGTCTTTTCTGACCTATTTACAATTCACGCTTAGTCAGATGTATATGTTGGAGGTATTTGCTGCCATCAATTTCCAGATTAGAGTACTTGCTAGAATAAAAAGTACTAGTATGCTTAAAATTGTACTATTTTTCTGAATAAATAATGTTATACCCAGATACTGAAACAAATTTTCTTTTTTTTCAGAATGTATGGATTGTTCCAGACTATGTTTTATTTTGGTTACATGGCCTTATTCAGTTTAGTTTTAGGAATCATGTGTGGTAAGATTTTATCTATTTGTCACTTTGTTTAACTTTCTCAATTCATGTTATCAAACTGATGTGGCATTTCAAATAAAAAATATACAATGTGTATGGTCTTCACATTTGTTCACATAATTTAAATTGGAGCAAAATTTTATGTATTGTAGTTTTACATGCCATTAACTTGGTTTCTATTTTGGGAAATGATTTTAAAGAGATCACATCACGTCAGTTTTATACTAGCTTGGTTGGTTCCATGATATAGTATGTTACATTTAAAGCAACCCGCATATAGTGTTATGTATAATACTGTTAAAAACGATAGATTAGAAGCTGTGTCTGGCATATTTTGAAATAATGTGTGATATATTAAGTTTCTACAGGACCATTATACTTCGGTTTGTTTTAGAGTCATTGTCTAGTGGTTAGTGCACTAGATTATTAAACTATGGATCTGGGTTTGATTTCCAGTTGCGGCAGGTCATGCCCTTCCACAAACATTTGACAACAATGTTGATTTTCCTCCATATGTGGAGTAGTTGCTGGTTCCTTGTGGAAGGGTAAGTTAGTCCAGGAAATCAGATTAGGTGAATCTGCCATCTAATGATCTTATATTACTGAAAAATTATTGAGAAACGTTAAACCGGAACAAACATAAAAAGTTGGATTGTTTATATTTTTCAGGTACGCTTGGTTACCAAGGCACCAGCACGTTTGTGAGGAAAATTTACTCGACTGTGAAAATAGACTAAAAAGTTTACATATCTTATTGTGATATGTCTGTTTCTGTGACACTGAGTGCGAGAGATGGACAAGATATGTGACATATATGTGATTTACTATCACTACTATAACATTGTCTAACAATGTCTCATCAACATGTAGTATTGAGACCATGCTCAGAGTTCCGCCATGTCAGGAAAACAGTCAAGTCTGGTTTGTGAATATCGTAAAGGAAAATGTCACAGACACAAATCTGGTTTCTCATGTCCAGAGCAGTTTTTACGAACAGTTCTTGATGGTACATGTTCAACTTGAAATGTGAATGAATTTACTTTGCTTTGTGAAAACTGTGTAAAATTTGTAAGTTCCTGAAGGCCTTTAAGTTCTAAGATGAGTGAACATTTTCTCTGACTCCCATCAGTTTTGTTATAATTAAAAAATTGAACTCTTCAGAGCATGCATAGTATATTTCGTACATTTCTACAATCATAACTGTATTAAATTGAACTTGTTGTTGAGGAAAACTTGTGGGTTGGAGGTATAGCGTTTAAATGTTATTTTTGTGAGTGTTTGGTTATTGTTCATGGTTGGATAGGAGATGTTAGCTGCTTAGGTCTAATTCTTTGTAAACTATTTTTGGACATTCAGTGCAAAGTATTGCATGGTTTGAATGTAAGCCATTGCTAGTTGTGATGTTCTATCCAGTGGAAATATGATCAGGGTACCATGTTAAAACAGACGGTCTTGTACTTTCATCAACATTTGTTATCATTAGAAGAACTACACAAAACTGAGAGTGATACCATTTTTGGGCAAATTTTAGTATTTAGTAAAATTCAAACATTCTATTTCATTCATTTGTGGTGATTTTTGAAAGAGCTGTTAAACTGATTATGTTCATAAAAGTTCAGTGAATGTTTTGTGTCTTGTTTAACACATACTTCGAATGATAAAAGCCTTGCTACATTGTCCTGCTACACTGCATTTATTTGGCAATATGTCAGTTTTAAAAAGGCACACTATAAATTTCTGAAAGCTCAATATGCAATTTAAACAGAAACTTATATAATTATTACATTTTGAAAACATATAAAAAGTTCTGGAATAATTCAGAAGCAAATTGTGTTTCAGTCTGAAACCAGAAAAAATGGTTTTATGATAAACAGTAACAGTTATGATTATTTTTTCTTCCTTTGGGCCAATTATCTGGACTCTATCTTGCTCAGTGATGTATTATCCTCTAAATGATGAATAATAATATTTTATAATATATACATTAGATTTAACCTATTATTGTCAAATAGTCGCATTGTACTGTGGGTTGATCTAACTCTAAAGTAGTCCCTAACAGTATTTATATAAACTTCTATAAAAAACCTCTGTCTTTGTACTCGAATGTTAGGTATTGTTTGAATGTTGAGGGCGACTTACACTACCATACAGTTTGTCAAGACATGTATTTATTTATTATTGTATAATTTCAGATTACTTTTCAAACTTTCACTTATTTTATGTGTGATAGTTGCAGTATGTCCCTTCTGTTTATTATAAATTAAAAAAGACATTTTTGACCCATTTTGTGAAGTCTGATATACTACTCTTTGATTGGATGCAATCTATCCAACTACATGCTATAGTACGAATGAATTAACGTGGTCCTCAAACCTTTATATTATCTTACTTTAATAGTTAATTTCTTGCCTATGATTTGATTTCAGCGTTTTCGTAAGTGGAGAATAATACAAATGTGCATGATGTGTACTATACACCCTAATATTTATCGCCTACTAGGTACAACTTTCTGGCAGAAAGTGATACATTCCGCACCAGAAGCTTGTAATATATTCATGCATAAAGGGCGAGGACCAAGTTAATTTGTTAGGACTATACTAAATGTGACCATTTCATCAAAATGACATATTTGCGCTCTCGTCACTGGGGATGTGGCATATAATATTCCACTGTTAATTTGTTGTGTCAACAGCACTTAAATCTGACAGTTTATGTCACACTAGTTGTTCAAAACATATTTATTATTAGAGTATTTTATTTCTGTATTAATGTAAATATTGTATATAAAAATGTGTATATAGAGCTATGTGACTTGTAGTAGTGCGTATGAATGAATAAGCATAGCTGGAGTGTTTCTATACAAAATTCTTGAAATCAGTAAACTTTCGTCACCTGACATTTGTATTATGTCCCTTCATACTGGATTCTTAAGTCTGTATTATTTCTCTTTTAGGTTTGTTTTCATTTAAGATTCCCTTAGATATTTTGCCATGCATATAACATGTTAGTCACAGATATCAAAATAACATTACAGAGGTAGCGTTCATCTAAAATTACAACTAGAAATGATACAAATCTATGGAATAGTAATTTAATATTTAAAAATATAGGACTTGAAAAAATGGTTATGGACATTTGAAATCCTGTCATATATTGGAGCTGTTAATATTTTGTTATATTTATGAATTATTCGGACCAGCTTGTATATTTTATGAGTCCGCTTTCATATCACAAATATGTCTTAATGTATAAAAATAATAATTTTGTCCAAAGCAACATCCAGTATATCACTGCTGACTAGTCTATGGTCGTGGTTTTTTCTCACACATAATGATGTAACCATACGAAATGCTCCCAGTTTGCGTGTTATTGCCCCCTGGTATAGTGGGACACATCAGGTGAGCACTACTAGGGAGGTATTCATTTTTTACATAGTTTAGAAATATTATGTCAAGAGCTACAATAATCACAATGAAAACATGGGTTATTCTTCATTTCTTCAGAGCTACAGATAAGCTTTTGGTGTAATTGGGTAATTACCCCCTGGTTTGTTTTCTAATTGGGTATTTTGTCATTACAATTGGGTACCAAAAAATTTTTACCCCCCAAGTTCAAATCAATTGGGTAATATTTTTTATTGACGAACATTGTATTTTTAAACATATTAACATAATCTTCGATATTGGAAGTTACCCACCCACAAAAGACTTGTAACAAGGGAAACTTGGTCATCAAATCCTTAATTTGCTTACAGAAGAATAGTCATGTTTTTTGGTTTTGACGAAACCAATTTGTAACCATCGATAATTTTGTTTAAAATACTGTGGCTGTATAGTTGAATTACTAATTACTTCATCTATTGTTTGCTTGCAAATTACTTCGCCATCATTGGAACCAGAAGAAAAGAAACTATAGTCATAATTTGTGTCGTTTGTGACCGATTTTTCCTGCCGCGAGCAGCCATGATTGAAAACGAAACCGGAAATTACGGCGAACGGGGTTTACACATTTCCAATCATAGACTGGTTTAATATATTGACTAATTATCGAAATGAACGGAATGGAGAGCACTAGCTTTACCAACACGGTTCTGTACGAAGCGTTCCGAATTGAAATAATCAACCAGTCTACGGAATCGGAAATTGCGTAAATATGTAAACATTGGCTTTTGTTTACGTTTTTACGCTTGTGTTTTAAAAGTGTTTACGTTATTCGTATTTTATTTGCGTTTTTGTACGCACTCATTTAAAAATAATTACGTTTTTATGCCCCCCTATCGATAGATGGGGGGCATATAGTGATTCACCTGTCCGTCCGTCCGTCCGTCCGTCCGTCCGTCCGTCCTGGTTAACCCAAATTGACCGTTTCTTCTAGCATTAATATGGCTTGCTACAAAGCTTTCATACTTGCATGGATGTTGTGTATGAACACTCTCCACACGCCAGTATCACCTAACCCCATTTTGACCTTCACCTTGACCTAATTTTGGACTTAGACTTATTTATGGACAAGGCTTCCACAGGGGGCATAAGCGTTTATTGAACGCAGTCTTGTTTTGAAAATTAATTGCGTAATTACGCAAATACGCAGCTTATCTGTAGCTCTGTTTCTTGGGAAATATGTGCAGCTCAAATTTCTTAAGTCAAAATATTTAAGTTTTCCCTTAAGATGCTTTGTGAATACCAGCCCTGATATGTAATTAAGCCATCTTCTGGAAGGTGCAGATTACTTATTAATAGTGTGCAGCCACTCTGTAATCAAGTTTAATTTGACAGGTAAAATAAATTGCTCTATAATTTCATTTATCGTCGACCAATTTCATATAAGATTTACACAACTTCACTAAAACTTTAAACTAGTTCCAATTTGAATGAACTGATTTTGAAGTTTTTAAATGTCCATGTGTGTATGATACATTCCAATGAGATCTGTGTTACCATAGCAACGTGTTTGTGTAGTAGTGAAATATTCTGAATGATTTGAGCTGGGACTTGAATTTTATGTAGTTAGTGTGCTTTGATAATTCATATCAAATCTAGTGGGTGCATATTATATTACTTAATAATTATGTGGTTATTTAAACCTTAATGTCATTGTTGCTTTGTATATATGGTTGCAATTGTACAAAATCTGGAATCACAGAATTTGTGTTTTTCAGAATTCGGGCAGTTTTATCTATACTGCTATAATCATGCTCATCAAAAACTTATCACAATTTTTTTGTCCTGTGTAATACATGTAATATTGTTTTGAATTATCTGATGCAGAGAATAGATAGTTTCAAGTATATATCGTTTGTAGTCGCTCTTATATGATATTCTCATTTGTCCCACATCTTAAGTCAATGATAGATTCCGACTGGCCGCTGCAATATTTGTAGTATATAAATAGTTTGTATATGCCTGGTTTTGTAAGTTATATCAAATATTAGAAGTGTATCCAGCGTTCCATAAATATGTAGGGGTATATTTTGCTGGGTTGTGACTGGTGCTTACCTTACACACAAACTAACTGGCTGGGTTTGGACAACTACCACTGTAGTGATTTAGTTATCATGAACACCGACATTTGAAATGTTTGATAATCTTATTCGTATGAATTATTGATTTTGAACATGAGAGGTTTTTACAATTTTGTGAAATTTGATATATTTGTGTTCATTCTATCAGGTATTACAGGGTTTCAGACCTCACAACATGCATTTAGAAATGAATACAATCTTACCTGTTCCATGCAGACCTGTTTTAAGCAACCAGCCAATGGATTGGTGAGGACAAACAACAAATAATCCTCGGCTTCCCCTCAGACAATTACGTTGTTCGTCCTCACCAAGCTGTACAATAACCCTTGTAAAAAGACACTTTTGACAAAAAACTAGCACTATATCTATTACATAGTTTGCAGCTACCCTGTAATTATTTAAATTTTAAATTTAGGTCAAAAAGTTGACACATGACATGGTTTTAGAGAAACTATAACCTGGTTGCCATAGATGTGCTGTATAATTTATTTATGACCGAGTTTGGTGCATTGAGAATATATATATTTTAGAGTACATGCATTATTTGTGTTAATTGATTTGTGATGATTTAATTGATTTGTTGTTATAGTGTAAATTATAAATTTCTGTATTAAGAATATTACTGTATTTTCTTGACTGCAACATGAAGAGGTGATCTTATGTGACCATAATAAAAGTACAATAAAAAACAAAAAGTATACATGTATGTGTTGTTGATAAATGTATGATGCGTCTAGTGTAATGATACTGTTGTCTGTATGCCTGTCACCTCCTGCTGACAGCAATATGAAATGATTTGAAAAACATCAGTCACTCCACGTCAAGTCCTATGTAGCACATTCGAGTGCTGGTTACTAAACCCCGGAACGGAACAAAAATGATAAATTTGCTAAACCTGGAACGGAACAAAAAATGATAATTTGCTAAAACCTGGAACGGAACAAAAATGATAAATTTGCTAAAACCTGGAACGGAACAAAAAATGATAAATTTGCTAAAACCTGGAACTACAACCGGATGACGGATTAAGAAATCTTGGAGAACAGCCTGATAGTCTAGGAGAAAAGGAAAACAATATTGCCTTCAAACCACTTTCCAGCTTTTGAACAAATAGCGTGAAGATCACTGCCCCCGTGAAAGATGACAAACAGCATTTGGCGAAAGAGGAAAAAAAGTCCCACAGGCTAGTGACAAATCCCTAGTTATTTGGTAAATGTGCTCGCAATATGTTTTTTACCAGGAATACTTTACATAACAAAAGCGGACTGTGTAGCTTCAATAGCCTTGGTTTGCAACTAAAGCATCGAAGGACCCACCAAGTTACTCACATATTGAGTTCCCAAACAAGATAGTACTAAGTCTTACAGGGAAGGCAGCACTCAGCTAGCCTAGCACTGAAAACAAAAAAAACTTACAAGACACAATGCCCAGCTGAACAAGTAAATTATCCTTCCAAGTCCAAGCTCTCGAAAAGCCGAATGAACTAGTTTCAGAAGTCTACATGACGTAACATTCTACGTCACACCTGTTGAAAGAAAAGTATGAGGCTTTCACGGCGGCGGAGATACATAATAGATGGCATGCGAAATCTTTATACTGCTCATCAAGATAGATTCACTAAAGGTGTGGCAACTCACCAACCTGCAACATGATGAACAATCGTCAGAAAAAGAAACACGGTAACACAGACATAATTATGGCAAAATTGTTACGGGAAAAAGCGGCGGCGAATTAGTAAGGGATGCTCTAAAACTGGGACATCTTCTGTATCATGCACTGTCCCTCAAAATTCTAACAACTAGCTTCTTCCGGGGGCGTACATTTTACGTTATTTGATGATTCATGGTTCAACGAAGCGATGTATTAAATTATGAAGAAACACTATTAATCCAATCTTGCCGTAGTCAATAACATATAAACAAACTTTTATGCAGACATACATGTATTAATAAATAAAAAAAAGTTATAAGGTAAAAACCAAGCAAGTCACATTACTGATTTATTTTTTAAAAAAACAAGGTCTTATTGTTCTGCTTGTGCCCAAAACACATGTCCTCAGGGCGGCACTTTATAGCAACTACATCTTGTTTTCTGCATCAAGTTGAAAAGCATCCGTTCTGGTATTGTGTTAATGTGCCCATTTAGTATTTGTAGCTCATACAAGTAAGAATTTTGCGGTTCATAAATGTTGCTGGAGCGGTGTGTGCTTTGGTTATTCATCATTAAACAGTTAGAGCACCACTGCGTTCAAGGAAAAATCACGTGACTCACGTTTCGTACCAGGTACGAAACGTTGTACGCAAACGGCAAGAAACGACGAGTACGAGGAGACATATTATGATACGGAACGTCATAGGTGTCTTATGTTGTTGGTTTTCTTGTTGTTTTCCCTACGAAGCGTCTTATTAATATATGTCAAACATTCGTGTTGACTTGCCAACATATGTTGTTGACATGTCTAAACACTGTTTTATGGTGTTAAACAATAGTATTTTCAAACTTATCATACAACCGCCTTATTATAAGAAACAGTGGTGTTATGTCGAAATGTGGTGTTGTTATGTCGACTCACTGTCTTGTCATGTCAAAATATGGTGTTGACTTGTCGAAACACAGCCTTAATTATTGTGTTAAACAGTAGTGTTATCATAAAACCGCCTTGTTGTGTGAAACAGTAGTGTTATTATGTCGAAATGCGGTGTTATTATTAATTCCTTAATGATTGTTGAAATAAAACATTTATTGTCCATACAGACTCTCCTCTACTGTTGTCTGGTAAGTTGGTAAAGCTGTCGACTGTCACTGCGCATTCTGCATTCCACTCCTGGGTTAGAAAGTTGGCTACAGGCATGTCCAGGAAACAAAGGAGAAGTTAACTGTGCACAAGTCACGCCTATAAGTCTAAAAGGTGGGACCGGAAAACCTACATTATATGGATGTCTCGGTTATATAGACGCCGCTTAGCGATGACCATTATACGTAAGTAGAGGTTAATAAATATTTCAAGGAAACTGGTGAGGTCACCTGTTTCATGTATTCATGAACTTCAAATCAATTATCTACCTCTATTTCTTTATTATTTCAACTGAAACTAGGTCATCGTTCAGCTTGTGCATTCGGCTTTTTGATTGCTGAAACTAGGTCTTTTAGCTTTCTGACAGCTAGGACTTGGGCAGTGCATTTTCTCTATCGGTTATGTATTGGGCATCATCAATGTGCCTTGTGATACTGGTATGTGATGTTTTTTTTTGTTTTCTGTGCTCGGCTGGTTAAGTTGAGTGCTGACTTCCTTGGCCGATTTTTATTATCTTTGTGAATGGTGTCTGCATGATTGTAACACATTTCTAACTTGAAATATTATAGACAGTGGTACTAGTATTAGGCACTCAAATGATAAATCTCTCAATACTTTCCGGACATCCCTCGTAGCACTTTGTCAGAACGTATGGTGTGAGACCCATCGAACCAAAAAAAACCAGCATTGGCAACAGAAACAAAAGCAACGTCAACACTTACAAGACATTTTATTTCTGTAAAATTTATTTTACTGTTATAAATGTAATATATCATGGAGGTATCATATGTATCCAATGTTTCATTTCACAGACACCAAAAACATGAAATACTTAACAACAAATATATGTACAATCTATACAACCACGCTAGTCTACTAAATGCTACTTATACTGTAAAATTATTAATATTCGTGGTGGATAAATTGTCCTTAATTTCCCGAATCATCGAATCATTGGCCTCAAAAATATGTAACAATGGATATTTTTCTTTCAATATTTTAAATCAAACGATTTTAAGAAACCGACAAATTACCGTTGACCAATATCCGCAAAATTTAATACACGAAAGAAATAACTATTTTTACAGTATCTGACACTGGCCTAGCTACTGTGCTTCAACAATACAGTACACATCCTAATCTAGTAACGTCTACGTGAATGCTGTTGAAAGCAACTTTGTCCGTTATGAACATATATATTTGGTTGCAACTCGCCGTAAATTAATGATTAAATGTTGGCCATCGACCCGGGTTCTGAAGAAAAAGAAGCTATTTTTTCAGTCACCGGGTCGAGCAGTAACTAGGCCAAATCATCAATTTACGGCGAGTTGAAATCAAATGCCTATGCATACATGTAAGTACAATTTGATTGATCTCCCCTTCAGCGATACGACGTTATCAAGTCGTGCTTCAATGAGATATTCCATTTCAGAACCTTGTAGCTTTTTTGCAAGGCTATGAATGTACGACATTGTACGACGTCCCCGTACCCTTCTCGTACACTAACAAATACACAAACTAAAACTTTACCAATCGGAGCATCTTGGCTCATAGACAAATCTGTATAGACCATGTCTCCAAGATATTGAGATTTAACCATACTACGCCCATGTACAATCTGATATGCCCTGCTATGTGCGATTCAACAATAATACTTCAAAGACTGCTCTTTACATTCGACCTAATTTCGCAAGATGTCTCCGCTCCAAGCATAGCTGTCTATAGATAGCACCTTCGTGTCGCCATCATTTTTGTTTACCGTTAAAACTTATCGATTAAGGACTTTTACTAGACGCGTATCTGCAAACAATCGCTCTCATAATATAAACATGATCTACTGGTAACACTTGAAATAACATATGCTTATCAGCATTCTATGAAATCATTACAATATATCATCAGATTTTACTTGTGGAGAAAGTGTTTACTCCATCAATGTAAATTACATCTAGCACATTATAATGCGAATATACACAAATAAATACATGTATTATTATAACACAATTTTCTCGCTGTTCCAAACAAAACAACGTACACCATCATAAGTTATCAAGATGAGGCTATTGGAAATGAACTCCTGGATTACTGTGCCCTTCGTGTCCCCTGATTTCACTTGTCGTCGCCTTTCCGCCCCCATTATTTTACTTTCCGTCAACCCTATTTTCTTTCGGTCCCGTATATCACTTGTAGACCGTACAACTCTTAATCTGTTTTAATAATCGATTACCAATTTATACTCAGTTGATCGAGTGTCCAGTTCCATTTTCAAAACTTTATTCCACCGATTTAATTCAAAATTTGCATGAACAGATACATACTATTCAAAGACGGACATTGGTAACACATATATCAAGTTAAATTATCTAATGAACCCACCTCTCCATTTTAAGAGAGAGAAACGCACAGTAACCTAGCAACTAATCTAAAGCAGCCTAAAATGCCTTTGAGTATTGTTAGAGAAGATACTGATCAGCATCCCGCTCAGTACCGCATTATATTCATACAGTTTATATCAAAATACAATACTTTATGTGAGAAAAGGTAGCGGCACTGCCTTTGGATTACTGTTATGATTATAAGACCTGCCGCCTTCCAGATACACTGCATTAAACCCTTTCCAATTAATGGTGTCGTCTGATCGGAATCGAACGAGAAGAAACTGGCCAGAGGACGAAATTTCTGGAGGTAGCTGAAACATATAGAATAACAATTTGAATATACAGAATGGTGGTATCGGATACGATTTTTTTGCAGGCCACGACTGAATAATCCAACCAAGTTTGAGAATCGTAGAAACCCAAATAACGCAAAGACGCCTTGCGCACACAAAGTTGCGCAGTAGAACCTAGCCGATGGGTAAGTCCTTGGCTAAAATGACGAGTCGGTACACTTTTCAAAACCTGTTGATAGTATCAAGACTATGCAAGATGGACACATAATTATGATAAAGGAGCATGTATAGCGTATGTTTCCTGTATAACTATACAATATATTTACTGTGGTAACATTGAACGGGGACTCGTGAACATTCTGCATTCATTCGTCGTCCTATCAGGTTTGCTTTTTTTGCAATTCAAAACATTATTACAGTATGAATGTACAATAACAAACATTCACAAATAACGGCTTCCAATTCAATGTTGCCACGCTGTAATGTTTGTTTACAGAAATCACTTAATTCAAATACGACAATAAATAAATGTTAACTGCTTCTGTATACTTATTTATTCAATATTTATAACTGTTTTTTACTTACATCGCTTCCACAGTATCGACCCAGCAAGGTATCCGAGTCCTGAGGTCCGTCAAATACTTCCACATTGTCATACCTGTGGATCAACATACAACCAAATTAAACAACTCAAATCATTGTACATGTGCTTCATAATTATAAACTGGTACCCGTTCGAACAGTTAAAACGTATTTTAGGGCGAGTTAGGATGGCAATCTGGTGTAGGGTATGCTTTCAAAGGAATGTTATATTATAATTACAAATAAAATAAAAAGTTACAGTTGAATTCAAATGTGCCGACGGTGCCGTCAACAAACATTAAAGCGTTTGCCTTATTCTGAAAAGTAAATATTACATTAATATGTTCCGCAAATGTAGACTTATTAACAAGGCCAGGGATAAATGTGGTCTTAATAGCGAAACCGTCTTGTTCTAAATTTAAGACTTTAGCTTTTTCCAATTACACATAACAGCATGCTTTCAAAATACTAATTAAAGAGGCCTTTGAACAGAGGAACACTAATGTATACATAAGATTCGTAGTCAAAATAATATTGTTGCTCTCTAGTGATTATATGATTTTATGTTCCAACGTAATTAAAATGATATTCCATGTAGGTCGAGAACGGCGTTGCTTCAGTGCAATGATTCGGGTACCAGTCTATGGTCTCAAGGCAATCGGAGCACCTTGTACGAGTCTAAGGATTCTTCCCGAAGATGCTCGACGTTTTCCGAATATAGTGGAGGCAATCATTCCACGGAATTCGGACATGAACGACCGAGGTACCGGTATTAGAGTGGAGGCAGGGACCTCGGCCCCGGGTGGAGACAATCACATCATCTTTTACAATTCTACGGATTTATTCCTTAAATGGTCGAGGTATTCCTAATACAGCTGGTGAATGTAATTATATTATTATAAGCATCAACCTACCCACAATCCGTCTCGTCCTCAATCTCGAACGCAATGAAGTAAAAATCTATTTTATATCCATCCCTGGCTTCTATTATCCAATCACATTCTAGTTTATTGTCATAATTTTGATCTCCATATCGTGCGTGTGAGAAAAGCTGGCTCTGTTGTTCGCTTGCAATAAGCTTTCCGCCGCATACTGGAAAGGAAACCAGACACTAGAAATAATACATGGGCACAATAGTATGTATGGCATTTATCGTGAGTTAGGTATACTATATTGTACGTATATTGGTTACCGTCAACAGCACCATGTAACTTGTGCTTGTAGTATGTGCTTTTCTCGTGTACATGCATTCTTTATTGTGCCGTTCGTACGATGTTTAATGAAACGCCCTCTGCTGTTTCTGACGAGTACCATTTCCTTGACCGATTTGTTGTCATCCGTTTATTTACCTCTTATACATGTATAAGTACTTTGGTGCTACTAAAGCCTGTTTAGTCTATTATAGGAATCACCACCGTACCCAATAATTAAAACAACAAAGGCGCGATGATTGATACGACATGTGACGTATAATAATGCAATGCTACAAATGTGAAGGTATGTCCGTAATGCGAACAGGTTTATAACATTGTAATATCTGCTTCTACTATTTTGATTTTTACTCGAATGATGTTATGCGCACTATTTTTTATGAAAGCGCATCAGGAAACAGACGCTGACTGTCGGGAATCTGGAACGTTTTGTCTGTTACAGACACTAGGCCAATGTACCGGTAATACAGCCAGACGAACAGTAAACGTCCGATAAAACGAGTCCCGAATGTATTCTAAATGCTATACTGTCCTGATACATCGATCAATCAAAACACTAAAGATTTGTTCAGATGTGAAGTGCAAATGCAAAAAAGAGAAACTGATGCATCAATATAAGTATGGTACTTCTAGTGAAGGGAAAATAGATGTTCTTCAAAGTGACGTGGAAAGTGTTAAAACAGACACATTCAAAGAAAAAAATGGTCAGAGACCAATATTCCTTTTAGAAGATAGAGATTTAGAAAATGGTTGTACTTCAAAGAGATATAAAGTGTCAAAACAGATATAATTAAAGAGAAAACTGGTCACGTGTATTGCACTCATGCAATCATTCATAATCATTTTGATTGATTTTCAAGATATCGACGTGTTTCTGTACTGACATTTAAGAGTGTGACACGCATTCAAACACATGATGTAATCTGGGTTTCATTTTTTATGTGCAAGGAATTGCAATTGTATGTTCTTCACACTACAGACAATTAGGTGCGCATGTTTCCTGCCAACGTCTAGCAGATCTCTAGTGACAGCCATCTCAATTTTTAAGATACGGATTGCCAAACAGACGTAGGAAATATTGTACAATTACTATGCACCCATGTTAACAGAAATTGTATGAATTATTATCTTATCAACTAATTTATTTTGTGTCTTCACCTGCAGTTTCACCAAAGAACCGTCACATTTTAGGCATGTTGGCTTTAATTACATTACGGAGCCTCACATTGGTCTCCTAACCGCATGTAGCATTTGTAAAGCAAGAAGCTACTCAACAGCTGACCTCCGGAAGAGAAATGGTACAACCCAAGGGCTCACCCTGTTTAAAGGGGTCCCGGTGTATCCTTCCACCGTCTGGAAGGGACACTACTCATCCTATCATGTATAACCCCGATTGTATTAAAATTGTGTGACTTATACAACGTCAGAGTGACGTTTACCTATTTATAACTTATGTGATACCATAATGCGCATTATCGCAATGAATCATTATGACGAAGATTGATATGAGATAATTACTGATTGTAATTGTGGCCGTTGTTGTTACAGAAACATTTAACCAGAGACTGGGTTCAGTGGAAAGAAACATTAAAATATATGTACATGTACGTCACAGTATATTTATTCTGGCAAACAACAATTAATAAAAATCTACCATGTTACCCTACCTGTAGTGTGGGACGCATGGAAACCCTTCCTCTGCACTGAAGCATCTGAGTAAAACACCATGTATAGCTCATTTCCGGTAGAGATCATAGGCTGTGGAATTTTGGCGCCACAGAAACGTCCAAGACTCGTGGCGTAGTTATTACTACCATCAAATATCTCTATATGATCGTATGTACACTCCTGGTGAGGTTCTAACTCAAAGTTCTCAAACATTATCTTGATTCTATGACCATTGACTGTGGTAAAATGCCACACACAATCTTTTCGTCCTGGATACATATCCGGCCAGTTGGGACTGCTTATATCGCCAGATGGCGCTGTGATCTCGTGCTGACATCCACCTGCGTTCAAATATTTGAAATGCATATTATATACGATGCCATGTGTACAAAACTTTAGCTGTTACTGAAACAAACAGTGAAATAAATTTCTAGTTAACAAACAACTGAGTACAGACATACCAGTATCAGCTTGTGAACCGTTGATGATACAAACATGTATTTTTCAAAAACGATAACATCCTTAGGGTTATTTGTATGCAAATCAAATTAAGCGAGTTTAAGTTCCTTTAAAACTAATTGCATACATTTACTGAAAAAGTTACATGTATTTCAGTTTCCTGGGTAACAACACCGTATTTACGTCTATTTCAGTGATTGCGAAGGGATTCGAACCTACGACCCTTAAGGAGAACCCGCGACCTTTAAGGAGTCTGGTACTCGATTTGCCTGCTACGCAGTTGAATTTAGTGGTTTAAGACCCATGTGCAATATTACATGTTTCCTTTGATAACGCGACACTGTGCGAGCTAGGCACATAATTTTATGTTGTTCATGCAGATGTCAGAAAAGTATTTCACCTTCTTTACAATCGTGTTTATTTTCATGCAACGTAAACCCATTATGGCAGACACATTCATAACTTCCGACAGTGTTCTTACATATGTGTTGACAACCACCATTATTTACCGCACATTCGTCTTTGTCTGCAAGCAAAAACAACAGCATTATGATATATAATTATCTCAGAGACAAGAAATGGTGAACTGTAGTTCACTCTACAATTTTATATTTCACTACATAGCGGGTGTATTTCGTGAATCGAAGTTCTAGCGTTTTCTGGGTTGCTTTGAATTCACGGCGGCTTGATCACCTTGTTGGTAAATGTGAAAGGACTTGTCAATCTATGATTAATTTGCCCCGCAAGAAAATGTCATACTATGGAGATTCACAATAATGCTTATCAGTAAATCGCGGATATCGTTATAACGCGGTAAGGTATTGGATCCCGAAAATCCTAGACCAAACTTTTTCGTGTACTGAATTGACCTCACGAAAAAACACGCCTTATTATCCTAGTCGGACATTTATAACTTTAGACTGGTATGTAATATGGCATGCAAGTGCCGCGAATGTTTTCACCTTTCATCGGTCAACTGAATAAAGGGGCGTATACCCAGTTCAGCTTACCTGTGAAAAATAGGGCCATAAATCCAGTTTTCTGTACGGAATTATCGGAGTTGAATTCTATGGTGAGTGTATTGCTGTCGGAGGTAATTGGCATAGGTAGCGTGGATCCACAGCATGTCTCTATCAACACGGCCTCTGATCCAGTACCGCTGGTAATCTTTACAGAGTCATACTCACAGTTTTGCTGCAATATTGAATTAGTAATAATAATACTAATAATAAATACTAAATATTTTACGAGGAAGCTTATTGGATATTACACGTACATGTATTAGTATATTGACAATCTTCCGTGAGATCCTAAAAATATTAAATATCAAAACAAGTTTATTGGTATTTGTTCAAAGGTACCACGGTGAATTGGATTGACCTTGTGTTTGAAAAAGGTGTCACATATAGCCCTATCCGGGACAGGGCGTATTTGGCAAGTCAGATGGACGGAACAAATCTGTATAGAATAGTATTTAACGGTTCAGAAGAATAACCAAAACGAATCCTAAGAATGTTGAACTCTGGTTCTAAGTAGGCATATGAATGAAGAAGAAAATAATAGGATCACTTTATCTTCTCGAATAGTCTGATCCATGTATTTGAACAGCACTCGATCGTTAATGAGTTGCATGGACTCCCAAAGTGTTGCCTTGTATGCTGCATGCAAGCATTGGACGGTACTCGCCATTCTTCACCGTATGTCTTGTCCGACAAACAACGGCACTTGTACGAATGATTATAGAAGTATGCATGTGTATTAAGTTCGCTATTTACTGGTACAGGAAACGAAATATAATTTTAACTTCAACATGCCAGGAGACAAAGCAATGCAGTTCAAATATGTGACTGCTTGCTTAGACAAAAATGACTTTTGGTATTGATACACCGTTCGTAATCTAACAAGAAATTACTAATCAACGACATACGTTATTTCCTTCTAATTCGAAGTGGGTAAAGTTGAGTGTAATCCGGTACTGTTCCGGTGCAACAATCTGCCAGACACAGTTCTTGTTTGGCGGGTACAGTTCCGGGAAGGATGGACTTTGTAATGTACCGTTAGTCTGGTCAATGTAACCTCCGCATGCATCTAAAATCATAGAAAAAAAACAACATTAACGTGTGTGTACTCTAATAGTTTTATTTAAATATTGTTTTGATTCCCGCTGTTCAATAGTATTTCAGTCATATGCAGACTACAGGTACATTTTCCTGACACATGGCAAACCAACACCTATCATGGAACTAATTACTCGAATGTAGATCGTCTAACAAGGGGATACACCAGTGACAGAACTAACTACTCGGATACAGATCGTTCAACAAGGGGGATACACCAGTGCCGTAACTAACTACTCGGATGCAGATCGTCCCACAAGGGAATACACCAGTGTCGTAGCTAACTCAGTACTCGGGTGCAGATCGTCCAATAAGTGGGATACACCAGTGCCGTAACTAACTACTCGGATGCAGATCGTCCCACAAGGGGATACACCAGTGCCGTAACTAACTACTCGGATGCAGATCGTCCCACAAGGGGATACACCAGTGCCGTAACTAACTACTCGGATGCAGATCGTCCAATAAGGGGGATACACCGGTGCCGTAACTAAATTCTCGGATGCAGATCGTCCAACAAGGGGGATACACCAGTGCCGGAACTAACTACTCGGATGCAGATCGTCCAATAAGGCTCATTTTGTCTTTCAATGAGCGAATTTATGTTTAGTTTTTTCTGTTTGATATCCATGCATGTATGTTAGTATACCTGTATACGTATTATAAACCAAAAACACAGCACCGTTGTATTGCTAATAAAGTGTTGCCTTTCTTTTGCAGGTAGGTGCGCGAACATCGCCAACTGGTTCACCTATCAGTATGATATACATGTACTCGGTTTGGCAACCGCAAACACTTGAATGACACTCATCAACCACAGACAGGTTCAAGTGATAACAAGCTACCACGAAGAAAATACATAATCAAGCTAAAAGCAATCCCGGATATGTGTACATCAACCCGGGACGTATTGTATCTTTGAACAAACAAGGCGTATTCATGAAGTTTTCGGATTTTGGTCGAAGAAAATCTTATAAAATAAAGCATAAAATAACATTGGTCCATAATTGCACCACCGCCGCACGTACATACATTTCTATATTTATAGCGGAGTTGAAATCACATGATTGATAGTGACCAAAGGTAACAAACCTTCACATTTCTTTCCGTCAGAGTGCAGCTCATATCCTATTCTACATTCACATTTAAAACTTCCCAGGGTGTTCACACATTCATGATCACAACCATGATTTTTTGTCGCACATTCGTCGTATTCTGGAATAAATTGCGTATGTGTAAAACATAAGATATGTGTAATATGTAATAATTTTATCAAATGTGTCTGTTTAGAAGGGTTATACAACAGTTTTGTGAGGACAAACAACAACGAGGCAATACAAACATTCTGCTTAAACCTCACAAAAATGTATGCTTACAGATATAAAGGACACTTTTTTAATGGAATCAGTCGACATGTCGGCGTTTTAAAAACAAGCAGTTAGTTAATTGTACAATCAAGCAAAACTATACTTAAAACACCCGCTGGAAATTATCTTTATTTTATAGCATTTTGAAGATAGCCTGGGTGTTTCTGAAATTAAACTTTTATTATAGATACCCTATAAATAAAAAATGTCTAGCAGACACGAACCAACGCAAAAAATACAAATAAATCACGTCTTGCAGACACACGAATCAACGCAAAACAAAGTTTAACAAACGACACGGGCTACCCTTTGAACTCGAAACTTGAATCTGCGGCGCTGAAATGATTGGGAACTGGTTACTTCTCGAGCCGATATCAATCATGTACGAGTAATTGATATTTCTTGTGAATGCTCCCTTGGTGCCACGTGTTAATAGCAAAACGTGATATATAGTAGTTCTTAGTACAAGAAATCTAAACGATAGCACGCTGGGTGCGATATTTGGTTGGTACATTTTTTGTCTCGTAAAAATCTATAAATATGTATGGACTGGCCATAAATATCAAATGAATCTGGAGTGATATATTTCTCCTTGAATAGGACAACTTTCCGGGAAACTGTGTAAAGTGATTAGTGTGCAACACGCGAGTAAATGCAGTACTCTACATCACGAATGTTTCTGTTTGACATAAAAGGCTTAAAATGTTGTTAGCTTCTGATTCGGTCCGGACCCCTTTACTGTCATACCACCCCATTAACGAGTTTATTATTATAGCCAGTGTTGTTAGCCGATTATTAGTGTAGTGTCATGTAGTCACATTGATACTGGTCATTTGTACAACATGTTTGGGGTTGTTGCGATAGCCTCAAGTGATGTAATGCGTATCGTACGTTTTATTGCTAGGTAATATAGGTTCGAGTCACACAAAAGGTTCTACATGTATTTGTGTTAAAATGTAGGCTAAGCATTACGGATGAATGGAAAATCCGGGACCTGGGTGGTATTAAATATTGGTCTTATTTAATTGGAGAATAAGGATAGCCAATCATATTCCCTGTTACTGACCAAGAATTTAATATGCTGTGATCTGATTTGTTGTCCTTATCCTTAAGCCAAGAAAGATCAATATAGAATACCACCGCTGGTCTTGTTAACCGGTTAGAAAATGAAAGGTTGGCAGAACCGGTGTTAGAGTAGCTTGTACGATGTTAGTTATTACCTTTCACAAACGAGGCAGCGAATCCTGCTTTCTGTACGGAACCATCTGAGACGAATTTCACGTACAGTTTGTTACTGGTCGATTTTATATCTACCGGAATTTTATATCCGCAGAATTTTCCAAGAAGTGGTGAACTCTCTTCCTCTCCGTCCCGGATCTCTAGATAATCATACACGCAGTTGTCATGGTTTTCAATCTGTAAACATACAAACATAATTATGTTGCTCAAGGTCAAGGTCAAAACGTGGTGTACAAGGTTCACGTAATTTGTTAGATTAGATTGCCAAATAACGAGGTGATAGGTTCGTTAATGTGTCATGTAGTTGTACTTTTAAAACGGACTCAATCGGTTTGTACAGTTTAATTTCGACTAAGTATTGTGACGTTAATTTAATCACTGGTTTAATTTCGATTAAGTATTGTGACGTTAATTTAGTCACTGGTTGAATTTATCTATGGTATCCCATACCAGAAGTGTTGCTTACGTATCATTAATATCATAGAGTACATCATGATACTGGTTTTGGTTTCATTGAATCAAATCATGTATAGATATACAATAAATTGCTTCCATCGCATACAGTTATCTTCGTTCAACAACTTTATTTCGGGGGAACATTTGGATAATATATTTATCAAACCATTGAACGTTAATTCAGATGAGTGTATTTTGGTATAAACCGCACATTAATATCCCATCACCCGCCGTCTAAACGCCTCGGTGCGCTACTAAAGTGAAAATAAATAGACACGTGCAGACCGGAAAACGGAACGTTTCATTCATTCTATGGATTAGAATAAGTTGCTTAGATCGTTGCGGTTCAGCAAAAAAGTGTTTACTCTCCTTTTCAATTTTTGGCATCGTTTGTATTGATTCTAGCGAACATTAAAAATGTTACCCCACCCACTTAACGGTTGGTGCTATCTCATACAGCCACGATCTGTTGATAGTGTCCCCAATGGCAGACTTGATCGGGAGAGAATCTAATTTTGCGATAAATGGGTATAGACGAAATGAACGAAAGTTTCAACAGATTGAATCTAATATAAAATGTGTAAATTATTGTTTTGGTAACGCCAACGACAAGGTTTGTGGTTAAGCTTAACGTTCTTGTATTGCATATAAATAATTGATATTAATCTAAAAAATAAAATTGGTTGCGTAAATAACGTTATTATCTGATATTCCTATAATATCTCCACATTTTATTGAGGTCCTAATCAAGATGTGTGCTTAAATATATAGTACTTTCAACCAGATACGCATCTAGGCAATTCGAACATGGTTGAATATGTCGAATCTTTTGGCAACAATTGGAAGTTTTTCGAGTACTAGCATGCAATTGAACTTGCTTACCTTTGTGGTAAATTCCTAACATCAACCAATCATTACCACAAAACTCAAAAACATTCATGTTCTAAATGTGTATAAGAAAAACACACTATTTCATTCGCCACCGTTCGGGTCATTCATTCAGTATAGAATTTGTGAAACTGGGTTTCAACGAATGAAGAAAAGGTAGTTTCAACCACAGGTAACGTTATCATTGATAAAGAGAACATTTTTTTTATAAAATTTAATATATATGTTATCTAAGATATTATAAATTTTTTGGTTTTTTTGTTTACTCTTTATCAATGATACAGTTACCTGTGGTTTCAACTTCACTATTACAAATGGCACAAACAGGATTCCGTATAAATTCATTGATACGGTTTGATATTATAAATTGATAAATGTACATACTTCAAAAGACTGGAATTTAACAGCTACAGAATAATCTTCGGGTACGGTTATCTTCCATATACATTCTTTGTTTGGTTTGTAGTCATCCGGGTAGTTTGGACTGGTCAAATGTCCTTCTTCTTTGTGTATCTCACCTCCGCATATAGCTGTAAACATGAACATAGGTTGATGTTTGAATACGGGTGAGATGACTCACAACAAGGGCTACACTTTAATCATACTAACACCCCCATATTGCCAGACATCAGAACCTGATACCTGATAGTTTTCCTTTCCAGAAATTACATCACCATACCGAAGATCAACGGAAGTTGCATACCAGTGCGACGTTTGTAATACAAATCGACAAAGATATGCTTTTTTGTAGCCCTCATATACTAGTATACCTCGTATCTGGTGGTATGATGAAATATAAAATTATAAATATAGTATCATTAACTTCTAGACCACGTGTCGATGTAAACCATTTAAACATTACACAATATACCTTCATAGTTTGCTTCAAAGCCCTTTCCTCCCCCGTTGCTACTTCTCATCTCTACCCACATTCTGCTGTCAGTAGAGATCAGTGTCCCTGGCAGGTTGTCACCACAAAATCGACCTGTAACATATACCATTAGTTATTCTTAGTTACATATATTAAGCTTATTTATTATGCATATAAGTAATAGAAACTTCTATTTTTGGGTCAGTGTCTTCTAACAAGGGTTAACACAGCCTAATATATTGCATTGTCACCAAATGTGAAGACTAATCTCCCCACAATCTTGCTTGGTACTCAGCCTAAAATTCTACGAGAATTGACATCCTACGAATGATAATGATTAACAGTTTATTCTGTGAAATGCATTGTACACCACAAGGGTCAAGGCACAGTGCAGGCTCCAGTGTCTTGAAAAATGTCAATCTGAGATAAAGCTCATTCCAAACGTTTGTACATAACATGCAGTCGATGATATTCTTTATCGTGTAGGAACTCAAAACCGGTATCACAAAATGAGATAACGAGATTTTCTAAAGAACTATAACTTGAGAATTGCCTCAAACTCTACCGGTACTCTAATTTAAGCAAACTATCAATCAAGTTTGTGCTGAGATTTATTATTTGACTTTGGCCCTGTGAATGGCGTGTACCTAAACTATGATAAATAACAACAATACAGTAAATACTTTGTTTTACGAGTACACTTATTTGTCAATGTAACGTTTACAATCTTCTATAATATATCGTACATTCGTTTTTACCAGCAACCATGAGGAATTGAACAAGTCAATTCATTTACTTACCTATAAGTTTGGACATTACATAGTGTCCATCTCTAACTTCCAGGTAGTCGGTGTCACAGAGTTCTCCGTCGTCATGGCGACCAGTAACGGGTATATCTAGGGCTGATATGTTCAGAACAATTTTCTCTCCGTGTGTAGCAGATATTCTCCATTGACATAATTCTTCTTTTTGTGGTGTCGGGGCGTGTGAAAACTGACCGATGGATTCTTGTAAAGTACGACCACAAGCTGAAAACAGTACAAGAGATATATTTATGCATAAATATATATGAGCCAGTCTCCAGGAAAACCTGCCTTAATGACATTATGTAATTACTATACGTAACAAGATTTTGATAAAGCTCTAAAATAAGGAAAAATACATATCTATTGATTCTATTTTAAGTAATTGACCCATATAGTACTTTACCTTAGCTTTAAATTTTCCTATGAATTATGTCGAAAACACATACTTCGTTGCTATGGTGACCAATTTCAGAAAAGTACTCCGATTGAGAAAAACGAGGATTAAGTTGTTTAAAACAGAAGTAGCCTTTCTCTAAATGCAAACAATTTCGATTTTGATATATATTTTGAAAAGTGAAACATAATTATATAATTTGGTACTATTTTGAACAGTTTATGTCAAGAATTAATCAAATGGTGTAATAATGAAATACTTTTTTCAGTTACGTCGAATGACGTTTGAATGACGTTTGCGACGTCACACAAAAAGCTCCGAATAGGGACTCAACAAAAACAGCTGTAACTTCCTTAAAACTCAAGATATTAACATAATTTCTTTTGCAATTTGCTTATTAAACATTATCCTGTAATACTATGGAAAATCTTTAAAACAATATTTTTGTCAAAATAGCAGGTTTTCCTGGAGACTGGCTCATATACATGTATATCAAATACATGTACTTTAAAATCTCTCTGTAGCAACACTCATTTGGAAACCCAAACCTTTGGTTCTGAATTTCTGATATAAAGACTGATGCTATGGAAATGTAAAATTAGTGGTAGAGCTTTCTTTTCTTTCGGATCAAAATGATAATGTTGCCAAGGAGATGATGTTGGTTAAGGGAGGATCGTTCTGATTCGAAATGTCTGTCATTATTTATTGCAATCATGTTTTTAAAACTTGTGTACATGTTATATGATCGTGTCCATTTCTTTTAATGCCTATTACTAGTATAGTTGAATATACCTTCATTCAATAACAGCAAATACAATCTTTACAACCAAAGCCATGTTTCTGTTGTTTCAATGTTTTACCGTTGAGGGTCTTACGGTAGATCGACAATTATGCCAAGTATGTTCCCTCT
Organism: Spisula solida; assembly: GCA_947247005.1. Taxonomy (NCBI): domain Eukaryota; kingdom Metazoa; phylum Mollusca; class Bivalvia; order Venerida; family Mactridae; genus Spisula; species Spisula solida. The sequence goes on along the minus strand of OX365944.1, from coordinate 46,958,604 downwards.
ATAAATAAAGTCTTCATTATAGTCATGCTATTGAGTTGAACCTGACTGACATTGCATGACATATCACGCCTTCAACTAGACTTCAACGTCTCCTCTGAATGTGATATTAAGAATACGCACTAAAAAAATTTTTTAAATAGTGTGAAGAGTACAAACGTGTTATTTTGCTGCGATTGACTGTATTTAAAATTTACAAAAAATGAACTGTTTAAAGACGCCGAGGGCGCATGCGCAAAAATAGCACTATTAAATGCCAGAGAGAATGTATGCTCTGTGAAATTCATTAACGTCTCTTTCAGATTAGATAAGGCAATCTTGGATAAAAGATAACACTACATTTAATTTGGTAACTCTAATTTACTTGACACCTGTAAACCCCGTTGTGAATTAAATAGATTTCCCACAAAACGTCTACAGAATTTCCAGAGCACCCCTTCACCCCGACGTTATACGTTTTAAAACACAAAAACTCTCAAATTTCCTACCAAAAGACTGTTCTTACATTTTTATAAATAATCCAATGTGTTATTTATGATAATTCTGGCGTATAGATCGATTATAAATACGTTAATGAAATCGTACAAAAACATCGATCATAATGTGGTAACTTATCAGACTTGATGATTGAAAATCAACACCTGGTCTATTGCCTCATTGATTGGGAGTTGGATGTTGTTTATTGCATACGCGGTTTATTATGGTCTCCTGTTTTCATCTGTTTTATTATTCATGCCATGCAATATCTATACTCAGATTATGTTGATGTTCTGGTAGTTTTCAAGACAAACAACCTGCCTTCACTTCAAGGGGATATTTTGTTAAGGAAACTGGTCTTACATGACTGCAAAGACTGTTTTCTGACCACTTGAATGATATCCATACAGTTCTTGTGAAGTGCGCCATAAGGGAGTAATGGCAGGCTTTATATAAAAAAATATATATACGTAAATATGATACACCAATACACACAGAGTCAGTGTTTGGTTTTAATGAAAAAGGGTTCATTGACCACACAGTAAACTAACCCATTGTTCAACCATGTACATTTCACCATGAACGTATTGTTACACAGGAACCACTTCAAAACAGCGATTATGTTCTTCACCTGGTGTTACGCCCTCTCCGAGTTAACAAGTGTTCAGGAAGTTGACCTAACCAACATTTCAATGCATTATCAACCAGACCACTACTAACTTGCTCTTCCACAAGACGTGTGTTAACTTCTCCACACGTGGAGTACAAGTAATGTAACAATGCCGCTGTTGAACATACTCCGGTAACCAGCCCAACTCACGAATCTGAGACCCGGGTGTGCAACGTCACATTCTAGTACTGCGCTACATACTCCGGTAACCAGCCCAACTCACGAATCTGAGACCCGGATGTGCAACGTCACATTCAGTACTGCGCTACATACTCCGGTAACCAGCCCAACTCTTGAATCTGAGACCCGGATGTGCAACGTCACATTCTAGTACTGCGCTACATACTCCGGTAACCAGCCCAACTCACGAATCTGAGACCCGGATGTGCAACGTCAAATTCTTGTACGGCGCTCCAAACTTCAGGTTACCGGGTCGACTGTATGACCAGTGAAAGTATATAGCAGACACAATGTCAACACGACATTTCTACACATGTAATCCTGTACATTTCTTTTTGTAATTCATTATTTAAAGAGTTAGGGACATGGCTAATTGAGCTTTTTCCAATTCAGTACAACAGCAAAATCAGACAGAATAAAACACATGTACGGGTAACTAGGTGCACATAAAGTGAATCGAATTGTCTGAACAGTAACACGCCAAGTACCCATTATAATAGTTGCTTACGTTTCTTACTGTGTGTTTCCTAAGGTAGGTTCGTACATTCAGTATGTTACCGGCGTATGAACCAGTAGAAGTACAAATAATCTTAATTTCTGATAAAATAAATACTTTTTTATATGACTTAATGCTGTATACCTCATCCCGCCGCCCATGGCTTCTATTTTTATTAGATCACAGATGCGTATCTCTTCACAGACATTAAAACAGTGGTGTTTTTGCATGAATAATTTGTAATCAAGTGTAAAAGCCTGGTCTTATTTTTGTTAATTGAAGATCAGAAATTTACGAGGTGTAAGCCAATGAATAAAAGTTTCACATTTAACGGACTGATTCTGAAACATGTATGTGAGAGTTTAAACGGTTCGGTTTGGAATCGAAAGAAAACACGTAATGTTTTCTATTTCTGGTTGGTTTTAACATACAATATATATACATGCACGGTATAAAGTGCATTAACCATACTATGCTCTAAATGCTCTATCCAACATGACCAGACCGTCCTGGCGCGAGGCCTGTAAGAGGTTCAGTGAAAATGTTCAGAGACAAATGTAAACCTGGGCTGGTATTCACAAAGCATCTTAGTAGAAAACTTAGAATTTTCCTTAAAAACATAAAAAATCCTTAAGTGTGTCAGCTAAACAAAGTCATGACAATCAAGATTAATGATTTTTTGCATAGGTTTAAAGCATTGTGTAAAGAGCTACATTAATTACTAAAAAAACATGGATTATTTTTCAATTTGCGGGAAATATGAGCTGCACAAATATTTAACTTAAGTCAAAATATTAAAGTTTTCCACTAAGATGCTTTGTGAATACCAGCCCAGCTTTATCCGACAACATGCCTTATGGATCCGACTGATTCCACTTTATACGATACGGTGTCCCGTTGGGGCCATCGCTGCAAAGTAACTCGAAACAACGAAAGTACGATGGTAAAGGCAAGTAATAATACAGAGTTTCCAATATCGTACTTTCCGTTGTGTCGTGTTTTCATCATCGTACTTTGGAGTTTTAACCATCATACTTTCGTGTTTTAATCATCGTACTTTCGAGTTTTTAACATCGTATTTTCGCGTTTCGTTGTTTCAAAATTGCTTCTTTGCAACGATGGCCCTAACAGGGCACCGTAACAATAATGTGTTGATAAGATTTGTACTTACATGGGCATCTGTATAGTTTATTGGCTTGTGCAATGTCCCCAGGACTCAGTCGAACTCTCTGGCCAATGTCAGGTCGTACAACAACGTTCGGCTTTTTCTTCGGTAATATTGTGTCAACATATGTCGCTCGTGCAAAAGTATTTCGTGCATAGTGCATAATACTTCCATAGTCGTAATCTTCACCAAGGGAATTGACTTCTACTGATGTTAATTTGTTGAAATTATATTGTTGCCCTGAAAAAATAACGATGTCATATAAATCATTTACAGCATCGCTGCATGATAACCAGGATATTTTCACAATGCGATGTGATATGATCACCGTGTTTGTAATTAGCAAATTTTAGGAAAAAATAAATAGGGTGATAAAGTATTTTTTCAGTATTTTTTTATTAGATGAGATAGATTTACGCTCTAACACAAATTTCATGGTGACGATAATTAGAAAAAAATCGCATGATGTAAATATCATAAGACATAATTTACAAAAAAATGCTAGTTCGTATTTCAGCTTTCAATTTTTAATTACGAACAATTTTCTATATTTTAATAGTTTCGAAATATTAAACAGTCTATCGATTGTTTAACACTCGGAAGCATCCTACTAAATACTGATGGGTAGGCCTAATGTTTTATGAAAGCGCTTAAGTAAAACGGACATATTTAAATTCTTCAAAGTTCTTGGACAAATACACATTAAGAACATATTTGGTTTAAAGGATTGTATTTACATCATACGCTCTTACCAGAATTTGCAACTTTTAATGAACTACACTGGGTTTAATTTGAACGTAACTTTAAGATTATCGTAAGTGCTTTGATAAAACAGTACATAGAGGAGTGGATGGTGTTTAGGAGTTAATTTAGTCTGGCCCTAATTAAGCCCAACATGCTATAAATAATGTCGAACATTGAACGGACGTTGCCCTAGTTGTAATCTTAATGGCTATAACTGAAACCATCTACGAATATATAATGCTTCGAGGTTTGATATATAATGTAATTTCCTGGCCATCCATGGATGTTATGCCAATTTAATTGAGATAACTGCGCATCGAACGTAAACTGCATTGGCACCAAAATGCGATAACAGTATGTAATATCATAATATATTTCATGTCATAATGCATTTATCACTTGTAATAAAGAAGAAGTTACTATTAATAAATGTTATTGGTATAGTAGGATCTAGTAGGTGTTGCGTATGTTACATTTTATGCTCAGTTTTGAAAAAACTTATCAGCAAAAAGACTTTAATGTAAAAATGCACAACACCTTCCAACAACTAACCTTTCAGCTTAAGTAACTACGATATAAAATAGAATTACGAGGTTTAGACAGTAAAATAGTAAACTCAACGACAAATTGAACCACATTACAATATGTCAATGCCACGTGCTTTTTACACTTGGCAGACACGTGGCCCAATTCGATCGTGTTGGTAGATATACGGAAACTGTACATAGTGTGCATACAGGTATTTGTAATAAAACAATAACTATAAGACATGTTATGATACAAAAACTGCTGTTTGTTATAATATCAACATAGAGTGTATGCATATAATGGTAATGAGAAAATTGGAATCGAACCAACCACGTGGTAAAGAAAACAAAATAAAACAAAGCTTATGAAGATTTACAGACAATATAATTTTTTTTTTAAAAATTGTTCGAAATAAGTTAATGCGAACATGAATTCACATTTATGTGGCCATTGTTTGTGTTTTTTCACATATCAGACACATGCAGCATATTTATGTTGCTGTTAAGAGCGATTTCTCTGCAGCTCCCAACAATGGGTATTTCATTGGTATTTTATGTCTGGATTGTCGGAACGCTATGACGTCATTGTTGTTGCTACGATTGTCTTGTTTTATTGTGAACTATGTAAACTGCTTGAAATCGAACGGTAGAAACTGACATTGTCAAAACCCCTAACCTATATACATGTACGTACATACAATATCAATTACTTGTAGAAGAAGCTACATTCTATTTATTATTATTATTATTGTTGTTATTATTATTATTTCGTACGCCTTATTTTCCTACCAGATGATGTAGCATAGGTATTAGGCAAACTATGAAGAAATTTATCCGCAAGGATAAAATAATAAAATATCAGAAGCGTAAAATGCACATCACCGCCATCAGGACTGTGGACGTACTGCATAAGTTAGAACATAAGCACAACGTGATCGGGTGTGCTAATACATACACTAGTATGTTGAGTGGATCTGGAAAGTTGCCTAGTGTACATATACCTACCCCAAATCGTGTTTTAGGTCACAATTCGAAATAGTTCAAAGTTATTGCTTGTCTAAAGACTGTAGCGCATAGACAATCCAAAGTCACACAGAAACGACGACAGTGGATGTTATTTAAAAAGCATCTTTCGTGGATTAAATGCCTACAATGTATATTTTCATCATGTTAATTCAATAGAGCGATGACCAATAAGACTGCTTTTTACAGAATGTAGTGTTTAAGGTAGAAAAGCTTGATAAAAGCCTGAAGTACGTAATTCGTTATAGTCAGCTTTCCATGAGCATTGTGTACAGAAATCACCTACTATATTATTATTTAGCAACAAATACTCAGTTTCAGGAAGGAATCTATATACAAAGGTAATAATTCTAGTTATATAATAAATGCAAAAAAAACCTACAGATTTAGCTAAGCATTTACCTAAGTATTTTCGTGGAATTGGGGCCCCAGTGGCCAACACATTGGAACCAAATGTGGGCGAAATGTACTCTTGAATATTAGCAACAAATCATAAACTTGACTACAGTGTATCAACACACACACTGTTCTTATTGTTAAAACAAGACGATGTTGACTAAGAACAAAGACTTAATTGCTTGCTTTAATTATATGCTCTAATTATATTGGCTTTCAGCACTGAGTTCAATCCGCTGTCTTTCCCCATAATTTCCTCTTGTATCATAAGTTGTAATTTGTAGGACATAAAATATATCTTAATTATTTCATGAAAGTGGAAAGCTATGATTGATTACAGGAGTGTAGTCTTGGTCGATAAAACGCTCTTAGATTCAGTGAATTGGAAAATTTGAAGAACCAGACGCTTGTTATTTAGGTCAGACGATAGGTGCTCGTGTTTCACGAACGCTGGACTGTTGTACACTATTCAGATAAGTTCCACACGTACTGATATACTACAGTTCAGTCCAGTCCAGTCCAGTCCAGTCCTGGCCTGTCCTGTCCTGTACTTATCAATATCATATCATATTGTGGACCATAATGAAAATTGATTTGCCAATTATGCTATCCACGCAGAAAATAAAGACGTTAATAATACATTTACAGAACCAAATCTCATATAAAAGTCTAGATTATTATATTGACCAATGGCCATGAATTGCAAACGATCAAACCAGAAGGATCTGCTCTTTCTAGCTCTGCTACTATGCCTAATTCACAAACCGTAACACCACTCATGTTCGTGAGTTTTAACTTTCGCGGATTATGGTTAAATGACAAAAAGTATCATCTAAAATATCTGAGGTTGATTATTCATGGGGATTTAAGTTTGTGGTCAAAGTGCATTGACGAAATTTACTGTAATAATTCATACGAAATTCGCGATTTTGCAGTATTACATTGTCCACGCGTTACGGTAAATTCTGAAATACAATTTTCATGTATTCCTACAACATATCTAATTGAAGAGGTCTTTGTCTTAGAAATCATTGATGAAGGAAATAAATCGCTGATCTGTAACCCTATTTACACGAGTTTGTCAGCGTTCCATACATGTCTGTAATGGGGTCTGCACGCGATAGAACAATTAATTTACATGACAATATGATGAATAGTCACCTCTTAAAATCTTCCTTGATTATGGCTATTAATTTGTACGACTGGACAGGAAAATGACCACGTATCAGAGACAGATCAGTGAAAATGTAAAGAAGCAATTTGCAAAGCCTCATCGATCATGTTAAAGGCTATTAAACATATTGTGAATTGGTGATTTTGTATAAAAACCACAAGTGTAAAATTGGTGCAAATTGTTGCCAACTTATGCGCTAGTTGTGACAATACTAGTCGACAACGATCTTCATAATGAAAGTGACAATCGGGAGTTGTTTTAGACATTGCCAGACTTATCCGAAAACACATGCTATGCTCAGAAAAATAATAAGATGAAAAAAAAATAAAGAAAACAATGGGTAACAAATTATACTGTTAACGCATAATTATACTACTGTACAGTCCAAAGAATTTGACACGACTCTCGACGACCTTCTATTAGCATAATTTCACAGCTGATTTTTTCTTTATATTTATAATCACTCTTACAATCCAGACACTCATGAAACACGTCTCTCGTGCTCATATAAATATTTCCTTGTATAAAAAAATCTCTTAAACTAAATCAGGTAGTTCCTTATACTTCTTCTCGTACTTATATCAAGGCTTACACATTCCTGGCGTAGATCTCTGGTCATAGACACGGGTGTCATGGGGAGAAACAAAAGCACGAGTTATAGACCGAACCAGATCGAGAGCTGCGAAGGCATTAAGCTCAAGTGAAAAGGGCTAAATAAGCTAAGCAAGTACTTATGTAAATAGTTCCTTAAATACTCATATACTAATACCCATAAACTATGTCCTGATAATCACATAAATAGTTCCTTATTCTGAGATAGATAATCCCTTATATAATATACACTTATAAATAGTTTCTTGCGCTCATAGCGTACTAACCTGGCATTATATTTTTGTAGATTATTTTCACGTGGTCGTCTCTGTCCGGCCTCGTGTGCTCGTGCCAAAATCCTATCACGTGACCTAACTCGTGTACAACTATACCAAACTTATCACAGTTCTTGCCAATACTGATTGCTTGATTGCCATTGCCACGTTTCCCAACAAAGGAACAGCACCTTGAAAAAAAGGAAAACAAGAAATAGAGATATTGCACGAAATTAATTTTCTATTGAGGCCCATGACTCGGCCAAGGGCATAGGTGAGCTTCATATTCGGATATACATATAAATATTCCTACAATGGTTCATCACAATACTAGTACTACAAGGCGTAATGTCAATATATCAGACGCTAGTTTAGAAAATTAGGCGTCCGCCCATTAGTTTGTCGTCTGCCATTAGTTTGTCGTCTGCCCATTAGTTTGTCATCTGCATATTAGTTTGTCGAAGGTTTTTGTCGTAGGTTATCCAGCGAAACCATTGTATTATACATCATGAGATAACAGTTACGAACAGTGAGCGAGCGAACACACTGGTGATTATGATTGGTTATACATTTCATTGTCAATGACTCTGTGGCATTCTAGTTACAGTATGCACCAGAACACGTCCGACAAAGCCTACACTCGAGATATGTTATCCTCCTAGGTACGTCTGTACGCAAGATATGTTCCTATCACACCTTGACAGAAAGTTAAACAAAGTACTTACCCACATGGACGTTCTGTGAATACAATATAATTCATATGTTCGGGTGTTTTCTCGACAAACGTCACACATGTATAGTTCTCCCAATGCCTCATAGCAAGTTTGAATAACGCCTTGTGTGCTCCTGTGATAAATGATAGAGAGGAAGTTGAATTAGAACAATGACATCACTTGTGTTCTGGTGTCAAAGTAAACACATTAGTAAACTCTAACCAGACGAGCTACAACTTAAAAGTAATACGCCCGATGCTGAAGGTACGATCTTTTGGTATGCTAAAAATAAGTATACACAATTCGTATTGAAATACATTCTTAGCTGCGATATTTCCAAAGTTAATGACGATAACCCGGAATGACACGAAAAAAGTTACAAGCACCACCAAACAAAACAAGGGGATTAAATTGGATCAGGTTCAGTATAATGCGCCAAGGCTATTTATGATGTTTTCAAACATCAACCGTGTTGGTCAACTGTTGCAAAATTAGTTAGACAAATTCCGTTTTATACTATTATTCACCACTAATAAATCGTGAATATCTGATTAATACACTTTCCCGTCTTTCTCAATAGCTTTGGCTCACTATGTAAGTCGATCCGGCTTTTTAAAAACGAGGGTCTATGTTTATACGCGAGTCTATGGTCGAGGTGCGTCATATACGCGAGTCTATGTTTATCGGTCTATTGTCGAGGTGCGTCTTATAAACCCATTTGCACGGTAAATTGCATGATTTGTGCAAATAAAAACGAATGTGATCAAAATAATCTTAATACAGTGGCTGTTAATTTACACAGTTCTTTCCATTCTGCTATGTTACAATGAAATCGGACAGCGTATTCAGTGAAATTGTATCATTTTGCATACTTATATGAATCAATTAATTTGTTCGAAATTGTAATTTTTAGTTTTAGCTGTCTGTTATTCTATCGAACTAAAAATAACTTTTTGTGACCAGGAAGTCTTTTGACGGATTGTATAACTTGGTTATTAGATCTGTTGGATACATCGTTCCACCATTACATGTACGTAAAGAAATCACCTCACTGGAGTAAAATCTGGGTGAACTCAGTGTTATCTACAGAACGCACATGTAGACAGACATAATCAAGTTTTTACCGACCTAATTTTATTTTAATTGCCGAGAAATGAGAACAGCATTTGTTGAAGGATCTGGGTCACGTGGTACATTTCAAAATTCTACAACAATTACATTGTCAGTTTTATTAGCTCAGACTTAAGTACAGGCGGGAAATACGTTTATACATAAGATTTTTTCTGCAACCAAACATAAACAGATGTAACATTTTATCTCCTTATTGTTTACAACTTCACAAAAACATCGACTGTTTTTTTGTATTTTATTAGCTGTTTGATTTGTTTGCGAGCTGGTACAATACACTCGTTTGCAGTCTTACAGTTTCGTGTGTGGTACATGAAGATTTTATTTTATCGGTTCAATAGGGTGTAGTTTATTTTTCAACGTTTTTCTGTCACATACGGCTGACAGATGACCTAACCAGTGTTCACAATGGACGGTACATTACTAGCTCTGCTTAGAAACAACGACGGGCAGTGTCCATGGACGGTACATTACTAACTCTCCCCATCAACAACGACGGACAGTATCTATGGACGGTACATTACTTACTCTCCCCATAAACAACGACGGACAGTGTATATGGACGGTACATTACTTGCTCTCCCCATAAACAACGACGGACAGTATCTATGGACGGTACATTACTTACTCTCCCCATAAACAACGACGGACAGTGTCTATGGACGGTACATTACTTACTCTCCCCATAAACAACGACGGACAGTGTCTATGGACGGTACATTACTTACTCTCCCCATAAACAACGACGGACAGTGTCTATGGACGGTACATTACTTGCTCTCCCCATAAACAACGACGGACAGTGTCTATGGACGGTACATTACTTGCTCTGCTTAGAAACAACGACGGACAGTGTCCATGGACGGTACATTACTTGCTCTGCTTAGAAACAACGACGGACAGTGTCCATGGACGGTACATTACTAACTCTCCCCATTAACAACGACGGACAGTGTCCATGGACGGTACATTACTTACTCTCCCCATAAACAACGACGGACAGTATCTATGGACGGTACATTACTTACTCTCCCCATAAACAACGACGGACAGTATCTATGGACGGTACATTACTTACTCTCCCCATAAACAACGACGGACAGTATCTATGGACGGTACATTACTTACTCTCCCCATAAACAACGACGGACAGTATCTATGGACGGTACATTACTTACTCTCCCCATAAACAACGACGGACAGTTTCTATGGACGGTACATTACTTACTCTCCCCATAAACAACGACGGACAGTGTATATGGACGGTACATTACTTGCTCTCCCCATAAACAACGACGGACAGTATCTATGGACGGTACATTACTTACTCTCCCCATAAACAACGACGGACAGTGTCTATGGACGGTACATTACTTACTCTCCCCATAAACAACGACGGACAGTGTCTATGGACGGTACATTACTTGCTCTCCCCATAAACAACGACGGACAGTGTCTATGGACGGTACATTACTTACTCTCCCCATAAACAACGACGGACAATGTCCATGGACGGTACATTACTTACTCTCCCAATAAACAACGACGGACAGTATCTATGGACGGTACATTACTTACTCTCCCCATAAACAACGACGGACAGTATCTATGGACGGTACATTACTTACTCTCCCAATAAACAACGACGGACAGTATCTATGGACGGTACATTACTTACTCTCCCAATAAACAACGACGGACAGTATCTATGGACGGTACATTACTTACTCTCCCCATAAACAACGACGAACAGTGTACATGGACGCTACATTACTTACTCTCCCCATAAACAACGACGAACAGTGTACATGGACGCTACATTACTTGCTCTCCACATCGACATTCTAGTGCTCTACCGCCTGCGTTAACCACCTCGATTGAATTCGTACTGATTTTAACATCTACCGATTTACAATGTTCTATGAATCGAATCAAAGGTTGCCTAATCTACCGGAAAAATTATTAAATGATTTAATGAAGCAAATTGGTCGATGTAAATATATATTCCAAAAATCGGGGGAATTAAGGCGTTCTTATTACAACATCATCAGCCAGTAGGTGCGAATGAGATCACTGTAATGTTGTACCTGGAACAAATGATGCAATGAACTTTGATGCACGAAGCTAAACGCCCAGTACAACCCAATTTACGACATTTTACCGCTGGCACTATTCGGTAATCGTACCCACTGTAATTAAATATAAGTCAGAACACGTGTCAGTAGAACGCACAATTAATAATAAATGTGTACAAGTCGGAACTTCTTAGAGTAACTGCGGTTCGAAAATATGGGGCTTATTAACTTAATACTTTGTTAATAAGTTAACACGTTCTTGTGTCAAAATATAAAATATTTATCATATCAGCAAGTTACAGTAGATCATTTATGTAAAAATATAATATGCAATCATGATATGTATAAGATTTCTTGGCAATGTGAGTTGCCTTTACCTGGGCGCCAATGCCTTAATCAAATTCATTTTACCGAATGCAACATTACGCACATGTACCTGAAAATTTATGTAACTTTCCGAAATCATTTATGACTCACGCCTTAGTTTATACACTGTTTATCTACGTTGATCTACAATTATTATTATTTTATATGCTGTATATCATCCGAAGTGGTCTTCGTGAACAAGCAGTAATCGTCACCGACTAAACACCACTTGCCCCTTAAGACTGCTGGTTCGAATCCCACCCACTAAGCTAAGTACGGTATTTTTTATATAGGTAAGATAACTAGGTTGGCCTGTTCGTCGTTCCTTCCATCAAAATGCTACAATGTGTCTAGGTTCTTCCTACGAAAGACATACTGCATGACCCGGGATTTGATGTGACAAAAGCCCAAACAAAAAAGTGTTATTCGAATGTGGAAGGATCGCTTTCCACACGGACACTATAACATTATTACAAATGCAATATTTGACAGCATGTGGCCAATAAACTTAACAAAAACTGCACACATACATTAAGATGAAGAGAGCAATACTTGTTATGACTCACAGCCCACCCGTCTGTCTTATTTCTTTATACGCTTACAACGTAATGTCGGTATAAATGGATCACTTGTAGGCTCAGTTTTCATAGATAAATGTATCCTTTTATGTCGCATCAGACGCATCTTTAAATGTAATAGATGGTACGAACTATTTACACTCACCACTAAAATTGGACTCAATTTCGTAAGGTATAACACCATAGTCCCATACTCGTTCAGGCCGGGCTGTTGCCGCTCTTTTACTTCTATGTTCCTTCTCAACTGCCATCTTGTCTTTCTTTGCTAACTTTTTCTTTTCTTTGATCATGTTTTTATCTTCTTTGTCTTTTTTCTTTTTGTTTTGTTTCATTTCTTTTCTTTGCTGTTTAAATTTCAGTCTCATTTCTTTCCGTTTCTTTTTCTCTTCCTCTCTGCCCATTCTTCTTTGTTCTCGTTCTTGCTTTCTTCTCAGTTTGTCCTTCTTACGTATCTCTTTGCATTGTAAATCTCTGTAAGAAACACGCATGTTAGCAAAATAATGTCTGTTTTCTGAACTCCTCACAGCTATTACTTCCCTTGCATCATGTTGTCTGATTTATGCCATGTCGTATGTTCGCTTTTTCGCCATGACAAAAGCGAAAATGCGAAAATGTATTAAAGCGAAAAAGTCGACTTTGTTGTATCCTTGTATTGTTGCATTTTTGTACTGTCGTGGCGAAAAAGCGAAAATACGACATGGCATAAATCAGCCATCATTCTTGTAGTCACAGAAATGTACTGCCAAGGAAGGTAGCTATGGTGTGAAGTTGGACTACTACATCTACCTCATCAACTACTGTCAACTCGTGTATTATTTCGTGTTTACATAATTTATTTCGAAGTGAGGTGTGATGTATTGTTACATTGGTACTCGATATGTGTGCAACATGTTTTTTGGGGGGGGGCTGTTGCGAAAGTCGAGTGGTCTAATGTTTTCAAGGCGACGACACCTTACGTTGTTAGTTCAAATCCTAATATAGCTGCTAACTATTCAACGAACATTGATAAAGTTAGACGAAGCCGCTGTTACTCAGAGGGAGTATGTTGTTGGTTTGTGGTATACAGAACGTTTTACGTATTGTTGTTCTTTGTTCATATAATAAATACAGAATTGTAATTTATGTTAGAATGTCTCTATACATTTATTCGTTTAGAAATGTAATATTCACGATTTATCACCCTGAGAATTGCCTTTTTACTAGGTGACTAATCCACGACAGATTTACCCATGAACATCATTGATTTAACAGGTACCATGGTACTCTTTCAAAACGCGTATGATGAATTTAGTAACTTGAAACAATAAGATAATATTAATTCGGACAGGGAAGGCAGCATTCAAGTTAAACAGCCGAGCACAGAACACATACAAGGCCCAATGCCCAACACACAACCGAACGTGAAAATGGTTAAAACAAGATTTACTGTGAAATTGGCATTATACATGTATATGCATTTTTGCAGATAAAGTGACACAAAGCTTTGAAAATGCACAATATATCATACAGAGCGAACTGGGGCGATAATTGTTCGCAAACATGATTGCTCTTAACAAAGATACGGTGTATAAGAAACATCGTTTTTGTCATTATGTATGTCGATATAAACATCAGTTAGTGTCGTCACACGATGACGTTTTAACTTGTATTATTATTTCATAGATTTCCTGAACTGAAAAACTAACGGTATCGGATGAACAAATTACAAAAAACGAAATATAGGATTCTTTATCATCAGGACGGCGTATTGTAAACGTTGAATCTTGAGAGACTGCTTATGTTATGATCGAAGTCGTACGTTGGGTTTATAGTCTGGACATTTTCAAGGGTGCTCTTTGTATATCTTGAGTGTTTTGGCAACCGGTATCATCGTAGGATCATAAGTTGACGTGTTTTTAATTGCTAAGGAAATCTGCTTATGAGTAAACAACAGTATCTGTCAATGAAACCTGCATTAATTTAATCATCGTTCTACTTAGAGCTGTTTACACTAATTGCATAACAATTTCTTAATTGTTTAAACAACTTTAAAAGCATAATTTGCCAAAATGGCGGGTTTAGACAGCTTTATATTACAAACCGACGGTGAAAACGATGGTAAAAGTTCTGTGTATCGTACACACATCATAAATAGACCGTCTGTGAAAACATTCCCCTACTCTACACTACGTGTTCACAGCACGTGTGTGCATGTTTAACGTCTAGATTTATTACGGAAAATGTGTTTGAATTTAAGCTCGTATACTAGCGGGTTTCCACGTGTGAAAGAACTCTTCAGTTTAATGAGGTTAGAAAAGATACATTAGAAACAGAACAGGTACAAACTGATGACGGAAAACAGGTATGTTAAGATATACGATCCGGACGATGGACACTGGCGGTCTCGGCGGGTGAACCTTTGTATAGTCGGAATTTGGAAAAACACACACGCTCCCGAAATCACTAGAGGTAGCATATATCTAGGTTTTACAAGTTTTGTACTATAGACTCTTTTGGTCGGTTCATTTGGCCGAACAGAAGAGCTTCTAATTATAAAGAGATGTCGTCCCATTCAATTGATTGTACCTCTCTCTATTTTTAGAAGATCTACCGTCGATTCCGCTTGATATTTGGAAGAGGTGTGGCGATCAAAGCAGATATTACAAAACAAAACGGCGACGCCCAGTGACGACGAGATGCGTTCGATTATCGACCTCATTGCGTTCTCATCTGTCTGCTCGGTAGAGACCGGTAGAGACCAACAAACCGGTCATGTAAAGGCAAATCAGTTATTTACCCACTGATGGTTTGGATATTTTACTTATTGAACTGGCTGTATCTTCTAAACGCACAAAACTAAATATCGATTATTTACAGTGTGTGAAAACGTGCGTGTCATTCATGCATTGCATTTGGTAGATCACGTGACACTTAAAACCAGGCGCGTGCACATTTGCTAATCGTCTGTTGATGTGGTGCAGGTGGTTTATGTAGATGCTGAACAGATGTACGGTGTTGTACATCTCACTTTGTTGTTTTATTACTCATTTCTGCTTTCACGATATGGCTGATAGCGACAACATTACTTGTGCGAAACTTTACTAAAAGTACATATACATGCATGTATAGGCCTATACGAACACACTATGGTAGCCTCAAACTTACGTCAGTATGGAAAATGATTAGCTAGGCGGATGTATCTCATTTTGTTTTTTAGTTGGATGAATGGACGTTGGAAAAACATATACCATGGTACTGCTTAATACTGTAGTGTATTCTGTTTTCCGAAATGCACGCAAACTATTTTCGCTTTCGTTATCCATCGGAATATGTGCTAGATACAGTGAAGCCAACTAAACGAATAAACTTGTGCATTATATCTATGTTGGTTAAAGCTGAATGCTGACTTTATATCATTACATAATATTGTTATAAAACACGATTTGATGAGAATACCAGAGAGTATTTGTCTGATGTGTAAGATAACAGAATTATACTTCTTAGTTGTACGTACCCTTTCTTGCATTTTCTTCTGGATTTCTTCTTGCTACTGAGATCCTTTTGATTTGCTACATATTTGCCATTATATTTCTTGTCATTTTTGCGACTAATATTATCTAGATGAGAATAGGGTCCGTTTCCAGAGTACATAGTGGAAGGGTCCTCTATTTGCAGTTCATATATAGATGTACCCATTTTTTCCTCTAGGTAATCTTGCTTTTTAAAATCTTTGTATTCTTCCTCAGACATTGCAATATCTCCCATATATCCATCTGAAAATACAAGAGAAGAATACATCAGACTGTATAATATACTAGTACATAAATGCAAGGAAACCGCCTCGGGTTCGGAAGGTCATGTTCGATTCCAGGACGCGTCATATCTCGGGCATAATACAGATTATTCCTGGTCATATCAAAAACTATATAGCGCACAGATAATCCAAAGCCGCACAGAAACGGTAGCAGTGTCTAGCCACCCCCACAAGAGTCAGACATAGAACATAGCATCCATGTCCCCAGAAATAGATACTTCTGTTCAAGCTAGCCTATACAAGTATACTCACCTCACAATGAATGACTTACTGCGGACTTTGAATTTCGTGCATAATTAACTATAAAAAGGGAGATAATAATGAATGATAACTATGTGTAACACTGATATGAGAGACTAAATAAATTAATACCAGTGTTTCCCTCACTTAAAGCTCAGCAAAAAACGAATGCCGGTTGCAGTTTTACCAAACAAACAGAAATGCTACCATGACACACGGAACTGAACAACTTTACATTACGTAACATGCATGTAGGATAGGGTTGTCAAAAAGTTTTCGAAACACCTAAAAAATCATCAAATATCAGTATATGTGACAAACTGGTGAAACATGTGGCTTATGCCGCCACGTCATCACCAGTTCGTGGTTGGTACATAGACCTATGGAAATGACTCAGGATGACAAGGGTACATTGGTTTGATCACCGCCATCCTTTCTGATAATCGACACTTGTATATCAAACTGTTTCGCACATGTCATAAACTGGTGTTACAAATTGTCATCATGCTGAAATTTTAATGGTTCTAGATTAACCGACCACATCACATTATCAGTAAACGTACAACTGTAGCCTACAAATACCGTTACACACCTTACTTATATGGCCATCATTGGGCCCCTTAAAATCTAAGCTAGGTACTGGGATTGGGTAAAGAACAAACCCGAAAGAAAGGACTTGGAAGGCTGTTCTTAGTTTTGAGGTTGTCCTTTTTTAATGGGTCTTTAAAAACTAAGGATGTCTGTTATATATACAAAATTTCTACACTGACTTTTCTGATATTTGCTTTATCTGAACATACGAATAAAATCATTAACCAAGCCATATTTAAATCGGGTTGTGTTGTCTTGCCTAGGAGCTTCGTTCAGTTGTTTAACAATATGTTGGTTATATAATGCGGTCAATTGACTTCTAGTGGTGTTGTTCACTGACAACCAACACTTATTAATTATTACGCACCTTGCGACATATTTTTATTAATCAGAGCCTAATTACACCGAGTTTGGAATCAATCGGACAACGGGCCTAATGCGAACACCGTAAACTCCATAAGAACAAGCCGATGTTCGGACTTGGTGAGAAAAAGGAATTACAGAATTGTTCAAATGCGTTTGATGTTAATGGAGTTTGCTGAGGCAGGACCCTGTTCTCAAGAGTGTACATGTATTCGACAAAAACTCATTGATTGCGATGGGGGAATGCGAGATTTGTAAATCGCCCTAATGTTCAAGGTTTCGGGTTTTCAGAGAGTTTATTATACTGTAGATAACGTATCTGGTAAATGAACGACAAGTACTCTCGAGTATATCATTACCTGATCGATATCACCGATAGTGACTTGATCTGTGTACATCTGATATAATATTCAACCCGATTAACTAATTATCTTCATATATAATAGATAATTATTATTCTAATCGTATTATGATAGTAATGTGAATAATAATGTAAACATTGGAATATTCTAGGATAATGATCTACTAAGCAGTATAATACTGCTGACCAGAAGTTCTAAAACCGATGTGTACTTCCTACGACGAAGATGATGTTAAAACAAACATCAATTCAAGTTCATGTTCCAAGCTTATTGGCATAATCAGCAAAGAGCGTTGCCTTTGGCCATTTACAAATAACATAATTTATACATAATTATTGCAAAAACACATTTACAACGAAATATTATACAAAAAATAATATTATATACATACAAGAACATAATTATACAATGACATAATTACAAGTAATATAACATAATTAAGAGACATTAATGATGTTAAGGGTGTCAGTACGAATAGCCAATATATTTTCAATGAATTTAGCAATGTTTAACATTTTCTTTTAGTCGACATACGGGAAAAAAGTGTTAGTAATGGGTTATGATATATTACCTAATGTTTTTCTAATGTTTGAATATCTACTACAGCATAAAAGAAAGTGGTACACATTTTCAACAACATGATAGGTGCATATTATAATGTACATATTAAAAATATTAAACACTTTTCTAGGTTTATATTTTCAGTAGAAAGTTGTTAAGTATATATAATTATGATTATGAAAATACAAAAAAATGTACTTCAACTGTCTTTGAACTATTGAATTATCCGGTTCTCTGGTTCATTGTTCTAATACTTGTTAAGGAAGTTGCCATCATAAGACCAAAACAAATTATTGTTGTCCTTTTCATGTATTGTGATCCACGAATTGATGACCCCACGAAAATGCTTTTTCATCAAATCCACGAAATTTGATACCCACGAAAATATGTAATTGTTCAGTACCATTACAACTGAATGCCATTAGTTACAAAGTATGCAATCTCAGATAAAATGTCTGTATTTGACGGAATGTATCAATCTGTGACCAACATAATGCCATCAGAGTATCGCTCGGAACGGTGCAGTTATGATATACCCGAGTTTATCAAATTAAACAAGTACATTATTTCCCATATGTGTACCATAGAGGTAATAATACTCATTATGGTATCGGTAATCGCCAGGACTGGATCAGACTAATCACCAAGATCCGGCCCGTAAATCAGTCTCCACGGACGCTTGGCCGACAGTTACGTTGCTATAGTGCAATAATAATGAGAGAACGCAGGATACGCTAAATGAATTGGCATCACCAATCGATGATGATTGTCACTTTGGAAATGTGGATGAGGAATGATGAGGAATTATAGCCTTTGCATATTTACAACCAGAGCAACAATAAATACAGCGGGCACAGATGAAATGATGTCGTCAACAGACGCTTTCTTCATTCGCTCCAATCTCAATTATTTTGATGCGTGATTTAGAATAAAGAGCAGAAAAGCAGACACTCTCTATTATCAGGAGTTTTTTTTCCCTGTTGAACACATTAAGTACGCGATAAAAGAGATAAGTTTTCAGCGAGAGGGCTCTTGTAGATCCACTTTTGATATTTGGAATTTCCATTGTATCGCGAAAAGTAAACATGATTTTTTGCATAAATAGAGCTTTGTGTACAGTTTTAAACTTTGAAACCAGAAATTGCGTTTTAAATTAAGTCTATATGGTTCCCGTGATCTCTAAAGCAGGCATGTTTAATCCTTAAGATATGTGCTATATAAAGTACTAAAATATCTAGCATTTTGTTCTTTGGCGCTGTCTGAATTTGTAAATTATTTCCGGATACAGTTGCCAAACTTGACCCCTATTTCAATTATATATCTATTACAAGGGTCATGACGTAATAAATGACATTTTCGCATATATAACTGAGAATTACTGAGTCCTTGATCAATTTCGATGGGATTTTGCATGGAGGTAGACCTAACAATGTCGTCTATGAATGTAATTACTTTATGGAGATATCGAGAGCTAATTATTGTTTTTGATACAACGAAAATCTGACCACTTTAGTACAAATGCACCTTTCTAAGATAACATAATTTTCATAAAATAAATTTCTTTATACTCTTTATCAATGATATAGTTACCTGTGTTTGCAGTTACCTTAACAATAATATCCGATGTATACATTATATAGACTAAATGTTAGTTTATTAGGTTCATTTTACAAAGTACATTTGATGGTCACACTTAACGCACGCCAGGAATGTTTTGTCCTCAAACCAAAGACTCATTTAATGTACCGGTGATTGACATGTAATGCGCAGGACAATATCTTAATTAATCTATCTTCACATATATACATACTTGATTCTTACGTCTTTGTCAATGAGACATCGATACCATTATTAAGATTGTATCATTTTTTCTCTCGAGAAAATGACAATCTGGAACTTTTAAGGCATTATCTATAGAATACCGATATCACACAGTAATATTGTCATATTTGATCGCTCTCGGATGTTATTGTTCATCACACTGTACCGAATGTCACACTGCGTTGACGTATGCATTTCATTTCACGCTTCCGGAACTCCGAATGAAATCGTAACGCTCAGATAAGCAATATGATTGGTTAACTGATCTCATGTCTGTCTAAAACCTTTACGAATACGGTCAAATGTTCGCAACGTCTCAAATATAAATAGAAGCCCGTCTCGAGTGCTTTAATCCAAGTTTGTCTTTCGCATGAACGTGTTTGACACCCTATCAATAGCTACTTATGAGCCATTGTAACCTCAAGTTAACATAACAATGTAATAAAGTTGAATGCCAGCTTTTTGTTATTCCTCATTTTTTACGCTCAGTGAAGAACTTTTATCACCCTCTCAGTATTATGAAGAGCCATCAACTTTTTGTGTATGGGATTTAATTAGAGCCAGACGATTCCATCCTACAAGCGCACGCATTGACTTTCTTTTATGACGTAATCACTGAAACGATGCATTGTCGTAAAAACGACACCGTCTGAAACTATACATACGTACTCAATTATGTTACACTTGTGTTACTCCGTGCATAAATATTGTTTCGCCTTTAATTTTTGTAATTTAGTGGACGAGGAATGTTAAAAAATGTACCAACTATTGATCTAATATATCGGCTCTTAAGTGCATGATTGTTGGAACAATGTACAGGTAGAGGGTCCCGACGGCTTTATGCCTTATTTCTACATTTTAGTGCATACGGAACTTGCTAAACATGTATAGCTCGTTTGCGGCGAAAAGAATCGTATAAAATGAAGATTTCTCAGTACTTACTGCACATACAAGTATGAGATTTTGCACGAGTGAATGAATCGTATCTACCTAATATACAATCAAATCTAAGCATCATCGGACATGTGCAAAAAACGTTTTGTTCATAAGTTCTATGTAAAATATTTGTAGTTTACTATGAAACTTCATGTAGTTTTAGAAGACTCGATACATGCAATAGCCAAATTTATGGTCACATGGCACGTCTTACGTATTTGTCATCTATTTGATATAGCATATACGAGGCCCGTCTGTGCATCTGTGTCTCATATTTTCGGGTATATCTAATTAAATTCTGAAAATACCTGAAACAAACTATAACTCTAGCGCGATAAATTGCAATACAAAAACAAACACAAAATCCGCTATATTTATCGTTTCTGAATATTTAAGAGCTTGAAAACTTTATATGTTGTGCCAAATGTTTGAATGCTTTCAATGGTAAGCGTTACGGTCCTTGATTTTAATCCATAACAAAAATATAGGCAATATTGTGTTTGTTTTTGTACTGCAATTTATCGCGTTGGAGTTATACCTGGCTTTTTCATGATGTTATTATATATCATCTGTATACAAGCGACATACCTAAATAACCCGACTTATACGGGCATTATAAATTTGGCTTTCATCACAGCAATGTCAATTTCATTGATCACGGATTATAACGGTAAAAATAAATGACAGTAAAACATCAATGGAATACCAGATTACCTCCCTGTGTTAAAGTGTCCAAATTCATGTAATTTCAATATACAATAAAGAATAAACTTGTTCTAATCATCTTGAAGTAATTAAAAATTATGAAATTTGGATTGAGAGTAGGGCGGATGTAATTATGATGCTACTAATTTTTTTACCAACATCTGATGTATAGATTTCCAGAAATTAAAAATTTAGACGATTTTTTCGCATCGAACGACCTACATGTATACCATCTTTATCATGTATGGGCTATTGAGTGCACGTTTGTTGTATATAGGTTTCTTGAGTTCCACAAATGTAAGAAGCAATGGATAATCTATAGAGTATATTATCGTAACATATCACCTGGCTTTTTATCAAGACGATGGGTACGTACTTCATTGCTGCTATTGTATTCAACCACAATTGCCATACATTCGTACCCTGTCTTCAAATCTTGATTAGAAATATTTGTATTGTACAATGTACTAAAATCATTAGTGTCAAAGTTTAATCATTAATTTACTATCATCTGAACAAATACAGTTGTATTTTATAATTTAATATATGAACGAGTTTTTGCTATATTAGAACGGCATGTGTGTATGTTGTGCAACATTCTCAGTTTCGTTGCAGTTGTAATGAGCACTTTGTATGATGCCATTGTATTGTACTAAAATAATTGGTGTCAAAGGTATAATCTTTATTTTAATATTAAGTTATTTAAACAAAATGGTTCATACATTTGCGATAGTTTGCTATTTGGACAGAATGTTACTCAAAATGTTCATATCATTCGCAGATGCAATTTAGCAATTTGATTTAGGTCTTGTTACTGTACTCAAATTACTAGTGTCAAAAGTATAATCATTTATTTAGTATCACTTTAACTAAAAGGTCTTAATTGACTTATTTAAACGAGTATTTTGCTTTTAGGACGGGTATGCTGTTCTTGAAATGCTCAGATCCACAGATGCTATACTTACTTTGGTCGATTTGAAAAGCATTTAGATATCAAAATCTACAACAAGATGACGAAATGTGAACATTATTTGAACATTTAATACCAAATCTTTATAATCTTAAAACACACACGAACATAAACGATTCTTCATCAAACAATTGACTGTAACGAATACTCGTGTGATGAGAAAACGCCAACCAATTCATTTGCATTTTAAATAAATACCCGGCCCTGAATGCTCCGAACGCGGTCATACTAGGTGACATGCTACGATAAAACCTTTGATGATAAATAAAGTGATGAGTTACAGTAACTTACGATCGATTGACATAAACATATGACATTGTCGTATTAGTGTTAAAGAGTGTGAATAAATACTATAAAAACTCAAATAAACGTTAATATATCATACCTAGGCGAGTGCGAGTAGTACGAAGGATTGGGTTCGTTCTGGGGTAAATACAAATTAGTACGCCGTAACCTCGGTCAAGTGTGTATCCTACATACCCATCAAATTCAGATAACTACGTACATTATGGTTTTAGGATATTTACAAAATTACGCATACGTCTGGGTACTGTTTTATCAAAGCACTTACGAAAATCTTAAAATTTACAAATCATTAAGAATTTAAATTTGATCGTAAGTTTACCATTTCCGTAAGTACTTTGATAAAACAGTACCCTGCTCCACAGTTATCAAGCACCAAAAAGCGTAAGCTGTATGACCTGAAAATGATAAAGCGTACTTAGGGAGGGACTTTCTATCACATGTCATATTGGTTTGCCCTTAAAAACATCATATTAGATATGATAATACATACAATAGTCACACCTCATTTATGATGTATACAATGGTGAATTAGTTTCATGGTATTTTCAAAGTAAACATTTGCGGGTAATAAAACTATATTTGCCAAAATATGAATTATTTATTAAATAAGTTCACTCAGTTGGAAGGGTTACAAAATTTGGTACGAATATTACATTAATTTAAATACATGGGGATGGATGACGGATGTTATTGGATGCCTGTCCAAATTCATAATCAGTTAAGAGCTAAAATTAATATTAGATAGGTAATAGGTTCACAGAAAAAAATTGCCTGATTTCAATCTCATTAAAATCAGACCCTTATTATCCTTCACTACTATACGCTGATCTCAGCGTAAATGGATAAAGCAAATGTTAGGATCTGATTTTAATGAGAACAAGCCTGCTAAAACCAAACGTGGATGCAAACCGTTCGGAAAAATAAACGCAACTTTAAATTTAACTTCAAAATAAACGCTTAATTGAATACTTAAAAAAATGCAATCACAAATAACCAAAATGCTGATACATTAAAATCTCACCATGTGTTCAAGATTACATGCGAAATTAAAACTTTGGTGACTAGACATATTTCATAAAAAAACCGACCTGATATAATTCATTTCAATATTTCATTTATAAAAACACGTTGCGTTTCTTTTCCCTTTGAATATGGAACTGGAATTTGGCCCCGCGATTATACATATGTTTCACGCTGAACTCAATTTGAGCAAGAAACCTGGACCATTTGTAGTGAAGTACATTTGAAAACAAAACAACTGATGGTCCATTCAGCTGGTTGAAGAGTGGGATCAATTTTATAAATGATTATTTAATGCCGAATCGTTATTTTAGCTCAAACTGAGTAGAGCATGGAAACTGTTTTATAATCGTGGGACCTGATTTCAATTAGCAACGCAACTGTTGGGCTGATGAAAAGTAAGGTTAGTTAATCATATGACCCATGAAGGTTGATACGTCTAAAGTTAACTACAAAATGTACTTCAATCAACTAACGACCATAGGAGTACTGGGTAACGAGTTTTATAACACTGTTAGACCACACAAAAGATGTCTATAACATTATCGAGCAAGAAGATACCATTAGAAACATTACTATCTCACTATCCGTTTGAAATATGATCGCCCGCTTGACAAGAGACTTTATAACATGATCAAATGAATTGAAAGTTAAATACCATGACTGAGTGATCACAAAACCCTGTGCAATGTTTTATATTCTTGTGGTGCACACGATGATGTCGTAGTTTTTATGTACCGCGGTAATAAAACACTAGATGAGGAGAATGTGATACTGGGTGCTGATAAGGTCTAGTTTGCTAAAATTGTTCAATGGTTTTAATTAAGTCTTGTTCAACAAGCGTATTTTGTAACCAAAGTTGTTTTAGACTCGAGTTGTGTACTGTACGTACCAGTTCAGACATAAGTGCACGGTATGTGACGTAATGTTTGGCTTACAACGCAAGAATAAATATGTCAACAAAAAAGTTAAAAACAAAGGTAGCTATTTTATTCCTGGTGTTAACGAGACAGGACAGGGAAGGCAGCACTCCACTTAAACAGCCGGTCACACAAAACATAAAAACATCACATACCACAATTACACAATACCCAACACACATCTGAACGAGGAAATGAACAATCGCTTATAGTCCAAGTCTCATCTGTCAAAAAGCTGAAATACTTAATTTCAGTTTCTAGTCACATTATTCTTACGTTTAGTCCTGCAACTGTACCAATAACTTCCAGAAACTGCATGAGCTCGCGTCGTTATGTTTTGATTGGTAAGTTTTGTCCTCATTCTGATACATTTTGTATTCCGTATCTTCTTACTCTCCCAGCTGATTCAACTTTTAACGTCTTTATCTTTTTTAAAGATATTTTTGCTAAATGTACCAATAAATGAAACCCAATTGATCAATTAGAAAGTTTGTTCAGTTTATACCTAGAACATGTGATAATTACAAGAACAGAACGGAGCACCACTGTATTAGCTCTTGTTGCTACAGCAACACAAGAGAATAATACCAACACCCTTAAAACATTTGACATAAATCACTAGAGCATACGTATCTATTTGTAATTTCAAAAAAGACTAATTACTGACATAATCAAGGGGAAAATGCTATATATATATAAATATAAAGATGTATAAAAGTGATTATAACCTTACATGTCACTAAATAAAGATTGAATACGAAAATAGCATATTTATTAATCATTAACATTTGTACTTGACGCAACATTCCGGGAAATGATTGAATGATAGTTACTAATGATTCTTATAACAGAATAACATAAATAATTGTTGTTGGCATTTGTATATCTTAACCAATGTTGCAGACGTGCAAGTACAGACGGTTACCAGACGTGCAAGTACAGACGGTTACCGGTCGTGCAAGTACAGACGGTTACCAGACGTGCAAGTACAGACGGTTACCAGACGTGCAAGTACAGCCGGTTACCAGGCGTGCAAGTACAGACGGTTACCAGGCGTGCAAGTACAGAAGGTTACCAGACGTGCAAGTACAGACGGTTACCAGACGTGCAAGTACAGACGGTTACCAGGCGTGCAAGTACAGAAGGTTACCAGACGTGCAAGTACAGACGGTTACCAGGCGTGCAAGTACAGACGGTTACCAGGCGTGCAAGTACAGAAGGTTACCAGACGTGCAAGTACAGACGGTTACCAGACGTGCAAGTACAGACGGTTACCAGACGTGCAAGTACAGACGGTTACCAGGCGTGCAAGTACAGACGGTTACCAGACGTGCAAGTACAGACGGTTACCAGGCGTGCAAGTACAGACGGTTACCAGGCGTGCAAGTACAGAAGGTTACCAGACGTGCAAGTACAGACGGTTACCAGACGTGCAAGTACAGACGGTTACCAGACGTGCAAGTACAGACGGTTACCAGGCGTGCAAGTACAGACGGTTACCAGGCGTGCAAGTACAGAAGGTTACCAGACGTGCAAGTACAGACGGTTACCAGGCGTGCAAGTACAGACGGTTACCAGGCGTGCAAGTACAGAAGGTTACCAGACGTGCAAGTACAGACGGTTACCAGACGTGCAAGTACAGACGGTTACCAGACGTGCAAGTACAGACGGTTACCAGCCGTGCAAGTACAGACGGTTACCAGACGTGCAAGTACAGACGGTTACCAGGTGTGCAACTACAGACGGTTACCAGACGTACAAGTACAGACGGTTACCAGGCATGCAAGTACAGACGGTTACCAGACGTGCAAGTACAGACGGTTACCAGGCGTGCAAGTACAGACGGTTACCAGACGTGCAAGTTCAGACGGTTACCAGACGTGCAAGTTCAGACGGTTAGTAGTATTTTGTTTTCCATAACTATAAGAAGGGCCTATTCATGCATACGGTGGAACATTTATACCACTGTTTGGATCAAAGAGGGGAGGAAGTGGAGTTTGTCTAGTTGTTGTATGATACTTTGATAGGAGATAGAATAAATACTGTCACTAATTGGGCGTGATTAAGACTTCTTCCATTTGATATGCATCAAGTGTTTATGATAGCGTCGCCTAATGAAATAATCTAGATGGACTCTATACTTAAGCATGTCATACAGGAGTCCTTGAGGAGGTCATATTGTCGTATCAGACGAGTAATCATCAGAGTAATCAATTATATCTACAAGGTATCTGCAGCAGTAGTGTTTCTCTGCCTGGTTTGACACCGTCCAGTAAAAACAGTTGAATTCTTGTGACGCCAAGTGCCACGACGTCACAGACGTTCTTTCCTTTAACAATTTGGAAAATGTGCCCGTTTATGTTAATATTTATAGGATAGTGTTATGTCGGGAAAGAATATAACTTCGAAAATATTAAATGCACACCTATCATTTACATAACTAATATAGTAAATTTAGATGTAGAATCTACACACGTCATAATTATTAAAACTACAATGTACATAGAATAGCACTTGGCACAAAACTACAAATGCAAATTAAAAACACCAGAGTAGCTTTTCATTTCGGAGGTTAATGGTGTCTGAAATCCACAAACCCACAAAATTTAATTATATTTTGATCAAAAGATCAAGTAAAAAAAACTTCGTAGGCAAACGTTATTTAATTAAATACCATATTTTTGCTGCTCAAAGATTGCGCATGCGTAATATCAATCAAATGAACTGGACATAAAATTACCCACACCAGACCGTACCTCGTTTGATCAATCTTCACAATTCAGTATTATTTAGACTACAGTTAATATCATGAAACATTTTGTTTGAATTCTGCGCATACGTAAAGTTAAGGCATTTGCATTAATTGCGGAAGGTATTTACACTAGACAAAGCAAATTGCTGTATGATGTTAATCAGTGCATCAGATACAATCATTCACCCCATCCCACGTGGTTCGACTACAGCATAACCAGTCTCAATCAGCCAGTTGAGTATTACATGAGATGTAGCCGTTTAAAGCAGCTGTATTTTGAAAGTTTATTTTTTTTGCATTCGACTCAGTCAGTCGTAGTGCGTGTTAATTCGGTTTTTGCCCTACATAATTGGCCAATGACCTCCGGCTTCGAGGGCAGAGTCAGAACGTTTGTGTGGTACAAAAATGTACAAGGAATCCGGATGCACTGTCCTAGCTCCTTCATAGACTTTTAGTGTATTAAACGTATCCGGTGTTTAGCACTACTACCTCTGGGTTTCCAACCTGTTCATCTCAAGTTGGGTTGTGAAAGTTCCAGTGCCCCGGCCGAGGGTATACACGGGTACTCGAGAAGAGAAGCAAGAGAAGCTCTGGTACCAGGTAAATTTCGTCCTTGTTATGTGTTGGTGAGGTAGCGAACCCTCAGCATCCTATGAGCTAAGCGCCACAACTAGTATCGCGACACTTTGTAGTAGAAACTTTGATGAAGTTGGATATTTATAACTTACAGTGTTGACTTCTAGAAAAAGGTACAGTGAGTATGTGACAACGTGTTTTGACTATAGCCTCGGAATAGCTTGCACTGTTAATTAAATCTTGAATCTGTGGAACTTTATACGTCATTGTGAACAACAACAACAGCAGCAACAACAACAACATCATGTCCTTAATGAATGTCTGATACAAACACGATCATATATCATAAATGTATCTTACATTTATCTATAAATAGGCAACTTATTATTACATGTCAATTCACAAATAGAGAAGAAAATTATTTTCATACTTATCCAATATTTTACACGTATAAATAACGATTTATTTTAGTACACTGAATCATTTAATAAAGTTTATATGAAGTACATGCACGATACTGAATATTGTAAATCTGAAAATAACAAATTTAGTCAGAAATTGTATGATAAATCGTATGATTTCAATTCCTAGGGAATGTTACGTGTGTTACGGCAATACATTGTATTATAGCAACTAATGTAACAGACCGGCAACAAATGCAACAGAGCCTACTATTATCTGTTTTATGAAGCAAAATTCATTTTTTGTCGTTGCGAGCTCATTCCGGTACCTATTCTAAGTACTGTTGTGGAGACGTTAAAGGATTATTGGTGCACGTCATTCTAAGAAGAGCAGGGTCGTAAATGTTACATGCGATCTCATATATGACCCATACATATTCAAAATCTGCACCACAAGGCGCATCTTATGAACCAGGAGTCGGAAAAGTTTGTTTTTCAATAAGTAAATACATGTAGTAGTTTTCAGACAGTTTTTCTGGTTTCCGCAAAATGGCATTTTTGTACTCTCGACCTTATTCTTCCAAGCCATCGTACCAGTAATTGTCGATGGTGTTCTAAAGTAATTTTGCTAAACAGATGATTAGGTTTTACCGAATATGAAAAAGTGTGCTGCAATCTGACATGGGTAAGTCGTTTACAGTGTTTCTAACGTTTGCCATCGTAACATGCGATGCGTTGAACAATATTATGTAATGTTTATTTTTAGGCGTACGGGTAACTTTGGAGTTGAAAGTAGCACTTGGCGCTCATAAAGATGGATTCTGTCATTGAAATTGTAAACTCATGAGTTGTTTGTTTTCGCGACTGAGGCAGTCATATAATGTTCATGATTGTTCGGTGTTTCCCCTGCCAGCTTGCTTGGGCAATGACCTCCGGCTTCGATGGATCGTTAGTTTCATCGCCTATAGATTTGTTATAAGCGCTAATTATATGAATCTACTACTAGTAAAGTAACACCCCATCTAGTTTTAGTTTTCCTGTCACGAAATATCGTAATTTGTTATTATAATATTAAGTAATTCTATATAAACCGACAATTTTAGATCCTCTATCCGCTTAGAACATTGTTAGCCTAATGATAGTTGATCTTCGTCAAATAAAGCTAACTAATCAGTAATGCATCCGTAAGTAGGTGATAATAAATCGATCAGTGAAATGAGCAATCAGCATAGAAGCAGTAGACCACATAGAAACAACAGAGCCCATAGAAACAGCAGACCACATAGAAACAGCAGACCACATAGAAACAGCAAACCACATAGAAACAGCATACCACATAGACACTGCAGACCACATAGAAACAGCAGACCACATAGAAACAGCAGAGCACATAGAAACAGTAGACCACATAGAAACAGCAGAGCACATAGAAACAGTAGACCACAGCAGAGCACATAGAAACAACAGAGCACATAGAAACAGCAGACCACAGCAGAGCACATAGAAACAGCAGACCACATAGAAACAGCAGACCACATAGAAACAGCAGACCACATAGAAACAGCAGACCACAGGCCACATAGAAACCGCAGAACACATCGAAACAGCAGAGCACATAGAACCAGCAGGGCACATAGAACCAGCAGAGTACATATATGCAGTAAAGCCCATATAAACAGCAGAGCACATAGAACCAGCTAGGCACATAGAAACAGCAGAGCACATAGAACCAGCTAGGCACATAGAAACAGCAGAGCACATAGAATAAGCAAAGCTAATAGAAACAGCAGGGAACATAGAACAAGCAAAACACATAGAATCAACAGATCACATAGAACCAGCAGAGCACATAGAAACAACAAAGCACATAAAAACAGCAGGGTACATAATAACAGCAAAGCACATAGAACCAGCAAAGCACATAGAACCAGCAGGGTACATAGCAACACCAGATCACATAGAACCAGCAGAACACATAGAAACAACAGAGCACATAGAAACAGTAGGGCACATAATAACAGCAAAGCACATAGAAACAGCAAAGCACATAGAAACAGCAGGGTACATAGATTCTTACAACAAACGGAATAAGAAAAAAAGAAAAGTATTTATAAATACGGCATGACTTTGTGGCTCATAGCAAATTATACCCATATATATTCAAATGTATGCGCAGGCGCAATCAACTATTTGACGCAAAACTTTAATGAAATAAAAGTTAAAACACACATCAATACTTATCAAGTTACAATATGCATGTATATTGTACAAAGGCGAAAGTTTTTGGGAGTGTGCAGGTGCAGGAGTGTTCGGTTGTATACTAACTTTACGTAAAACATGATCTGGCAAACTCGTTGTCATTCGATCATGAGTTGAAATACTAGTAAGTTAAACGGCCAAAATATTTGATCAGTGATCTGACAAATGGATGCAGGCAGACAATTTAACGACACGTGTAATGTGTAAGTAATACATCGGTACAACCTACACATACGTACAGTAAAGATTTCATATCTTATTACCGTAAATGAAAAGAGAAAGTAACAGGTGCAGGCACGAGTTAAGTTTTATGATTTACAAGTAGTGGGATATTAACTTTTAGTATTGTTTCAAGTGGGCGATGTTGTTGTACACGAGGGTGACTTATTATAGCTCTTGTTAAAACATACACGTACTTACATCGCGCACACTTACATCGCGAGAAATCCGTTTGGAATGGGTTTTGGCGTGTGGCGCATAGTAATTAAAGGAAGTAAAAATAGCAGATTAAACTGAAATGAACTATGGATACAATGAATTCCTGAGAATTATTAAGAAGTAGCCATAAAATTGTAAGAATCTTTGGTGATATGAGCTCGTATATTTAATCTTACGTAAGATTGTTGAGCACGGGTTCTTATATATATATATAGCGTTAAGTATTCCGCCGCATGATAAACTGGGTGCAATGAGTTGAATATTATTATTATTATTGTTGTTGTTGTTGTTGTTGTTGTTGCTATTGTTGTTGTTGTTGTTGTTGTTGTTGTACAGTACTTCCATAAATACCATTGTTATTGAAATAATTGTTTTGCAATAACATTGGTACAAATGGGATAAATATATATATAATTGTGGCCAATTTGTCATTTTCGAATTACTAAGAGGTGCTTTTTGATGATTGCATCAATGATTTTCTTGTAAAATTTATGAAATTAGATAGGGAACCGACATGGTGATTAATGCATGCATAATGTCAGACATTTTGATGTCCCTGTCACGTGATTTTGCACTGTACACGACACAAGAGGAAGTGATTCTGTTATGATAAAATGTGAACTTGATAATAAATTGTACTCCATTGATACATCCGTAAAATGATAGTTTATTGTGGTCAAGTGTACGTATACATACAATGTATATTAAACAGGATGCTGGTGCATCAAAAATACAGGATAAAGTATTAGACAATAGATCTAAACTCTATTAAAATATAATATACAACTTTCTGTAAAGCTTATTTGATAATTATGGTGTCACCCCTACTCCAAGGGCCAAAGAATTTGGAGTATTCGTAACTACTTTTTGACAATGTTCTATGTTCACATTCCGACAACACTCTGTTAATGTCAGGCACCAGATACTGCGTGTCTAAACGAGTCAACTTCCGGTCATCGCAATAAGTCATACACATTGAATTGTATAGTCTAACAAATAGTCATACAGTGATCGGAATTGATCGGAAATCACAGATGCTCTGGCTCGCAATAAGTCATACATGTTTAATTGTATAGTATCCCAATAAGTCATAACGTTATTTGGTTTGTACGCTGTGAGATAGGCATACACACGGAAACCATTAGTTAACTATTTGGTTGATCATCAGCCGATAATGGCAGGACTACCTCCGACCGGGATTCGTACCATTATCCTGTAAGACTTTACCATTCAGGGTATAGTATGTGTATAGTGGTGAAAGAGGTTAAAATATACATGCATTGTATTATCTGAGACGAGACCAATGTAGGCACACGTGTAAGAAAGTGGAACATATTGAATATTTATACTGCTAACAACCTTCACGCTCATCTAAGCAAAGTAGACAGCTCGACCAAAATAGCTGTACAATGATTTACGAATATGGGTAAAAGAGGCGTTCATGGTCATTCCGAGTAATTGCTTTTGGTGGAAGGAAACGCGTTCCGTGTGCTGTATACGATTAGGTTACAAGAATATTTATAATAAAACTACCATAGTAAGTCCTGTACATGCACAGTCAAGTCGAAGCTATTCAGATATAATGACATCGCCTACATCGCCTAGTCAACCACGTGGCATCGCCTAGCTACCAACGCAAGAGACAGACACAGAGCGTACCCTCCACATCCCCAAAAAGTTTCAAATGACGTCTAAATACTTCCTCAATGAATAAAACACTTGATGGTTTCTTAAATTTAAATATTACCATGAAGAGAGGTAATTGCATAAGATGTCAAAGCAGAATGAACCTAATTAGAGTTGAGTAAATTGGTCGACTGCAGGTGACGATGAGTTTAGTCTGTAAAAAGTATGGTTTAATAAGCTAGTTTTACTCATGATGCTGCAAATCAGCTTCTAGAAATAGTTTATGTACAACAGCATACAGGCGATTAAAGGAAGGCATCGTGAGAGAAATACGACGAAATGAATTCACATTGCACTGTGGGAACATGCCAAGAAGATGGCATGATCTAGGAGGAGATAATAAAGGTTTAGTTGTAGTTTCCATGAACGCATGTTTTCATACGCCCAGGGAAACATCTTTATGTAATAACAGACACAAATAATACAGTTTGAAAAAAAACGGAACGATTGAAATCTACAATAATGTAATGCCAGGACGATACATCAGCGTTGATTGGCTGATATCTACAGAGCTATCACTCGATCTACATGTACAGCTATACTCATGTGTGCTTACCAGTTCATCTTCTACTTTCAAAACCATGTTTGTTTCCAAACAAACGGTTAGAATGTCTATTGTACTAATTCTCTAATTCCCAGTGGAATTGAAAAATATCGGTAGATCAACATGTTTACCATTAAATTACTTAGAGTACAATTTAATGAACGCACTTGTACAGGGCGTTTAATAATATCTGTCCCCATTACACCCGAACGTCAAAGGAAAAGACTTGATCTCATATGACATTTTCATACACCAATGGAAAGCTAACATGTCAATGACTATATTACTACCAATGCATCCCAGGAATTTCGATTCTTGAAAAAGTAATTGTTTTCGATAACATTATTCCATGTTACCGTGAAATATCACCATATGCGCTACATGATGTTGTATATATTGGTTATCAATATGTATTTTATACTAAATACAGATTATGCTATATCTATGATTGGGTTATTTTTGTCTTCGATAATTAAGAAGCATTTGAAATGTCTGAACAATGCGTTATTTTACTAGACAAATACGTTGTACTATATATAATAACAATTTGGATTGTCTTGAGTTATTAATAACAATATTATTAGTTAACAGTTCACAGTTTAATTGGTATAATCGGCATGTGAAATGCCTTTGACCATTTACATAATATAAAAGATGGTCAAGACAAAATATATACATACATTTACATTACATTACATACAGAATAAGCATACACAGAATATCAACAACAAAAAATTAGTACTAGTAGTAATAAAGTTATACAGAGGCCATTACAATTGTTCGATTCGTCTTGACGTAACGCTATATCCCTGTCACAAACGCAGACGATTTTGAACAACTCGTATGCTTAGTTTATTGCACTTTGTTGCATAGTTACGTCTATTTCAATACAACTAGATCGTTCAGACAACGTCTGAGTAAACAATACAACTAAGTCTGTCTTAAGTGTCTAATAAACCGTTATATACATATATTCTGATTACTGTATAGTGCCAACAAATTAACCTGGTCCTCGAAACTTTTATTAGCATAGCTTATCATTTGATTTCTGGTCAATTACTTCTTTTCGGTCTTATTCGGAGGGTACTATGGACATGTACGATGTGTTAAGTATCCGACGTTCTTTGGGAAAATTAATATATTCTGCACAAGGAGCGGGTTATACATGTACATTAATGCCTAAAGGTCGAATACCACATTAATTTGTTCGACCTATACATCGAATGCAGATAAATGACTTTGTAACCTTTTTATCCATTGCCTTTTTGTTGTATGCTTAACATTAGTATATTTTTAAAAGAAAACAATATACAAAAGTATAGCATTTCAAATTAACCGTTTTAATCTTATGGGTAAAGGGGGTCACGAGTTCAGTCAATAATTCAGAATGCATTCGCACCAACTACATTTCCCTTGATATAAATATGCCTGCATCAAACGACTGACGCCCCCAGGAAGTAGTATGTTTACCAGTTTTGTCCCAACGAAAGTAAAATAGCTCACAGTAAATGTGTCTCTTCTCTCAAATTTGTGACTACAAATCGCATGAGGAATAGGTGTGTCGAGAGTGTTAGATATAACTTTAATAACTTGTTTCAGAATCGAACTATAATCAAAGAATACGGAAGATGATTTGTTTATGATCTTTGCAATAAAACATTACAGTATAAAAGTAATGTAGATAATATTAGTTATTAACCGTTTGCCAAAGACAAGCAGCCTACAGGGTATGAGATGGCGGGATGGGATATTTGAACGTGTTCATTAAAGACAAAATCATCACACGCAAATTTTCACCAAAACCAGTAGCATGATACTTGATGCTGTTACAACTAAATCTCAATGATAAAAAGATCATTTAGGTCCTAAGATGAAATGATATTCGTATGAAAGTCATACAACCTACTGGGGTTGAATAAAAGAGCAAAACGACTTAATAGGTGTGTGTTTTGTTTTTAAGGTCGTGATAGCATTGAAGTTGATCTTTACGTATGAAAGTTCTTCTACCTACTGGGGTCGAATAAAAGAGCAAAACGAATTAATATGTGTGATTTTGTTTTTAAGGTTGTGATAGCATTGAAGTTGATCTTTACGTATGAAAATTCTTCTACCTACTGGTGTTGAATAAAAGAGCAAAACGACTTAATAGGTGTGTGTTTTGGGTGGTTGTGATTGCATTGGGGTTGGTCTTTACCATTCTGATCACCTCGGCCTTTATGCATTGCAAACGACGCATATTTACCAGAGACAAACGTTAATGGCTGAGCTTTCACGATTAGATACTAGTAGTTACGTAAGAGTTTATTGTATATGAAGTAAGATAATCATCAGTATGTAGTAATTATGAAACATTCAAATAGTTCGGGGTGTTACTGCTGCCGTGCCTTACTCTCTCATGGTAGAACTGGATTTCATGTCTGAATCAATTATATCGACTTTGAACATAATCGAAATTAAAGCCCGATTTATGACAAATGTAATACACGCCACCACTTTCATACATAGCTCCATGTCTCCCTATGTGGGAAGTCAACATTCTATCCATTGCTGTCTTTGTTTTCTTGTAAAACATATCCGACCGACCCCTTGCTGCTTGATCGCATTAATAATTAAACTACACCAGAGAGAGAGTCAGTATAAAGACACAATATACAAACAAGAGACCTTAACTCCCATATTTTCCACAAGGTAAATAATTTCTTTGTATGTATTTCTGTCTTAAGATCTAGCTTCAATAAACGTCAGCTTAAAGTAGGCGAGACGTGGTGATAGCTTAATCAATATAGAATTTAATACCAAGCTATTAAGGAGGTGCGAGCGATTATGAATGAAAGAACATTGCTAATTTTTGTCAATAAAGCATGCATTTTAAATAGAGCATTCAACCGATATTATCATATAATATCACAACACTGTCTTACGATAATCTTTATAAATACGTACACAGTCTGGCATGTATACGTTTAATACCCGCATTGATGTAATTTGATAATCGTGTGTAAATGATCGAAATATTAAATAAACGATTATTTCTAAAACCAAACAGACACTCGTGATATTTTGGTTTATTTTGCATTATCTGGTTAATTTTTTCCCGTTTGTTCCAATTATTCCAACCCAGGAGTCTGCCAAGTTTTGATCGGTGTGCATTATTACAGCATTATTATGATGAATGTGCTGTATTTCCGCGTGTCTTTAATATAGGCCTGCTCATAATATTGATATGAGATAATGATAATTATACGACTAATTGTGTGTTGTGTTTTTATATTCCTCCTAGAGCATAATAATAACAAGAGTTTCTTCCTATATAGTTGATAAACTGTTATTACCATTACGTCTACGTACATTGATCTACTTATAACAAATCATGGATGTGAAAATGTCATTTTTCTTACTGGTCAGTTGTACACTAGTTAGAGGTGGACTTAATCTCCAAACTGATCTCATTGCGATAGGAGTCCTCATATTATGATGAGTTTGATAAGTTAATTTCTATAATGCGCTTTGGTCATGCGATCCCTGACTGGGATATAATGTCCAGTCAGACATTAGTCGGGGCAATATTTCGCCATTCTTTCAATATCCAATTTTTTGTTCGTGCAATGTTTGACCATTCTTTCAATGTTACAGTCTAAGTATTGAATTGAATTGAATTGAATGTAATAGTTGGTCACTTAAGTAACGGTGAAGAGTGAAACTATATAAAAGTCTCAGTATCTCGACCTATTAACGCTTAATAGAATTAAACCCTTGGTAATGTATTGAGACCTTGAGAATGGTGTTCATTGTATTAAGTAATTCTAATGCAGACATGTACGATTAATAAAATAAACCCTTGTTCATTTATTGAGACCTTGAGTATGATGTTCATGCATTTAGTAATTCTAATGCACACATTACATGTTAGTTCTTCTCCGCACTCATTTTTATAACAAACAAAGAATGCTGGTAATGTGAATATCAGATGAATATGAATACAGCTTATAAAAAAAGATGTGCTGTAATCATATCTGAAACAAAACGGGAGATCAAATATACACTAATTTGAATATAAGAATCGTTTCGTCAAGTCCTTTAAGTTTGACGAGTTATGACGGTTTGGCTTTGATTTTGTGACTTACACTTGTGTGTTCAGATAATTTAAGATCGACTTAGAACAATTGAATGTTCTTTTCGTCACCCTCGTGATGTTATGAATGTACCAATTTCACTATAAATTGACATACAATTGAGGCTATGAAGGTTACAACAATTATACAGACACAATTTCTTTGGTTAAGATACAAGTGTATAATTATCGTATACTAAAAAGAAAAGTGAACAAGAAACCAGGCGATATAAGGCCACATACATGTATTATAGTAATCATCATCTTGATTAATCGCATCCCTCATTTTGAGTATTTTCGCCAATAATAAAGACTTTATTTATAGAGGGAACAAACTTGACATACTTGTCAATCTGCCGTAAGGCCCTCAACAGTAAAACATTGAAACAACATAAGCTGTGTATGCACATACTTTAAAAAATTGTATTATTATAAAATACTTACATGCTTTGCATGGATCCATAAACTGATCGTTTGAGCTTTTATGGGGATGTGTTCCATATTTTGGTGCATTTTCAATAATCCCTACCGACGCGCGTTTTTCACATGCCACTATAGAAAATCCAAATATTTGCAAAATAAAATACACCCCTGTCCGGTACTCCATTTTTCTTAATTTAAGTGTCAACTTTCAGTCACAAATAAACCCAACAGCGTTTTCTAAATTCTCTAATCCGTTTCTCTTAGCCTCGTAAATTGGACGGAATGGAAGTCGATTGTCGTAAAAATTGCAAACCCCCAAAATAAGCCCTTGTGCTAACACTAACGCACTATAACAGTGAAAGGGTTATAAAAGTCTCTTGTTCGAACGTCAATATCCAAGCGTGTCGGTCTATAACAATAAATTGAGAAACGCAAGTAGACGTAGAGAGGATAGCTACATTTATAAACGCGTACTGATTCGTCCGTGAATCACAATACACTAGTCAAGCTACGGGAACAACCGGGAATAAAATAATAGAATATTTAGTCTATAAGTAGTGAAGACGTCATGCGCTAGTGATAATCGAGTTATCGATTTATTTGGGACAAAAACAGGTGGAAACTTTGTGATGTTTTTTGTTTTAGTGTTTTTTGGGGGGGGGGGGGGGGGGCTTGTTTCGAAATATAACCGAGTAGTATGCACTTAAATGCGCGCTTTACGCACAACACAGGTGGGTGTCACATTTAACGCTTAATCGCTTTACCGTCATATGTTTTGAGTAAACAGTTATGAAATGAAAATTCGTCAATGAGAGTACGCTGTTCCGTTAAAAATGATGCATAATTCGTTTTCAAGATTGCAAATTGGGTGTAGACTAATAAGCTGAATTTGCATAATATGTTGACGATTTGACGCGCTAGGAGTGTGCGCGACAATACATACAGCATCGTATATGAATAATAAATTTGTAAATATTAATAAAAAGCATAGAACGGAAAATTACTGCGAGTACTACACTAGAAAATTCCTATGTATAATTTTCTTATGAACTTAGCCATGTAGGAAGATGAAATACATTTATTGTTGCAATCAAAATGTTATCTGAATTTGGTAACATTGAGAACCGTGTTTTTGATAACTTGAAACCTAATGACCAACGCAAATTTTCAAAAATGTTGTGACGGATGACTAGTGTATAATAACTGATATTGATAAATCGATAATTCTCGATACTTCATTCCTGATGGTATCATCACCATGGGGGTATTTAAGAAGCCAATTTTCCCTGTGTAGTACAGTATGAAAGCACTGTTACCATATTTTAGTAATTTCGTCTATGGTGTGACACGACCTCGGAACCTGGCTTGAAACCCCGGAAATGACACATTCAAAACAGACGCACTACCACATGGCTATTGAAGCGGTTAATGCTGACTGGTTTATTCTGACATGCACACACGCACACTCGCGCCAGTATATAGGGATACATGCATAACAAATCTAAGTCGTAGTTACCGTGCAGGGGGTGAACACAATGGCTACATTTAACTTGCGATGTTCGGTACGAAATAATTAGCACTATGGATCGCATGTTCGATCAGATTGAGGATAGGTTCACCCCACCATAGTGTACACTCGGAGGATGTTCTTTGATTTCCCCTCTCCGTATAACAATAATAGTACTCAACGACGTTCATTTTTTGTCAAGTTTGAATCACACTAAACATGCATTGATCTAAGCAATCCTTGTTTTATTTGTCAATGCTCCCCGACGTCAGTTTTAAACTACTCAAACTGCGTCTATGACCAACCTATGTGCGTCACCAGTCTAATCCTGCCACTCGTATGTAATGTTACTGATAAGCCTACATACAAACATTCTATTGACGTACGTAGGGGGGTAAAATGAAAATCATATGTTTATTTCATTAGACGTTTGATAAAATCATATGTACTTATATCAATATCATTTTCTTACGTAATGATGTCACATCATGATTTCTTTAGTCACTACCAATCCCCCTTTTATCTCGTTTTGTCACATGGCACAAAGTACAATAAAGTTCCACTGAGAAGACCAGAAATAAGATGGTCTTAATAGCGACTGCAACTATCATAATAGCGGACCAATTTCGATTTAAGTTTTGGTTCTTTACGACTGTAAATATTAGCATGATTATTTCGTACTTCGCATTGCTTGGTGATTGCACTGAATACTGGTAATAGTCGCGAATACTTGATATAGTCGCGATACTGGAAACAGTCACGAATACTGATAATAGTCGCGAATACTGATAATAGTCGCGAATACTGGTAATAGTCGCGAATACTGATAATAGTCGCGAATACTGGTAATAGTTGCGAATACTGGTAACTCATAAAATAGCCATGTATATTGCTTGATATAAGATATTATACCGGTAGTAATTCACAATTTTCACAATTCATTTAAAACAAATAAGTTCGTATTAAAACCCATTAATGTAGTCGATATGGTTTTGGCGACTTTCAAGTGAATCAGCTTTTCGGGCTCTCTGTCCCAAGCAGCCCACTGAATAGAAAGCCACTCCTTAACTGGAGCTGATCATTTAGTGCCATTTTTAATTTTTTGTCACTGTATTGTACCATTTTGTTGCCAAACTAGCCATGAACACCGACCTTTCGAAGAGTCAGAATCCAGAGGGTTTAAATGCAGCTTTAGTGGAAGTTTCATGCGTCAAAATGTCATTTCAAGACTCAAATTAAACCCATAAGCCAGCTTGTCTTCTTCCTTAATTATAGTTTCTATCTAGATCGAGACTCGAGCCCGTAGCCCGTAGCCCCGGGTGACCGAGTGACCGGTATGCTTGCTTGGGTGTATTATATATTCACTTGTGATGTAAATAATCGACACTGACGTCTGTGTTTGATGATGTACTAGAGTTGCGCAAAGCTGATCGTTTCTTGCACTTTAATGATTTAAACACTTGAGTAATTAAGAGAATTTGATTACCAGACGTTTTGCATTACCGAAATTTCCCAGCAAAATGAGAGACACTGGTATAAACAATAGTATCATTGCGTAAGTATCGCATATGTAATTAAGTCATG
The DNA here is from genome assembly GCA_947247005.1 of Spisula solida. Lineage (NCBI taxonomy): Eukaryota > Metazoa > Mollusca > Bivalvia > Venerida > Mactridae > Spisula > Spisula solida. The sequence goes on along the minus strand of OX365944.1, from coordinate 46,917,160 downwards.
AAATCAACAAGTTATCTGTAATTGTAAATAAACATGCTGTTTTCTAATGTTTTGGGCGTATCTCAGCTGCAAATTGCCACAAAATGGGTTGCAGACAAAATGAAAAAAATATGCACTCGTAAAGCCTCTCATCCTTGAACACACGTAAACACAAGTATTCCATCGTATAGAACAAACAGTTATACCGTTGGGATGCCGATGGATTAATTTCGTTAGGTTCGATATTTTATTCGAATTGAATGTGTTCGAATAATGCATTCTATAAGAATCACCGTTTTTTTTTTCGAGAAAATGATCGGCAAATGAGATAGGTTTCGGATATTATTTGATGTTCGGATAGAATTTGATCACAGTCTAATTTGTTTATCGTACGGATGGAGTGTTGCGCAATACCTGGAGGTGAAAGTTTCGAATCCTAAAAGAAGATAACAGGAGTTCACACCCGGAAACAAAGACCAACTGCGTCTCTACGAGCAAACAAATACACAAAGAAACTTCCGATGAAGTTCTAATGTTAGTAAACTTCTAATATAACTTTGGGTAACAATTATTTGACTAGCATATGGTTTTGTACTTATAGGTAACAAACCTACTCAAGTAGTTCTATAAAAACTTTGATTTGGCTGAAAATGGTGGTGTGTCTTGACAAATCAGCATTGTTATCATGTTATTGGGTTTAAATGCTATGTACACATGTATGTGATGTATTGAAACTGTTTTATTTAGAGAATTTTGATATTCTGGCTTAAATATGAAAGTGAAAGTAGGGTTGTGGCTAACAGACTTCGAATCAGTCCGCGCGTGTGAGAAAATATGTTCACCGCGTTTGACAAACCAAATGTTTCTTATATGATACGCAACCCCCTGATCTTTTTCATTTTCTTGAGGCTATTTGTTATTTCTATTGATTGGTGGATTTTGAGAGGTCCCCATGGACAAAAGTTTGACATTTTTTAGGTCAGCAATTTGTCACTTTACATTGAGTTAAAGAACAAATTGATTTGGTGGTTTGTTACCTATATGTAAATAAACTTTGAACTTCATGTGATATTGAAAATTATATAGTCTGCCCAGTTTTCCTAGTGTAGGAACAAACAGAGAAATACACTTGTACCGAACTGAATGCACCCGTTATTGTCAATAAAATAGTTATCTTTCTTTGACACATAGTATACATTTGTAGCCTACACACATGCTGTATTTGTTGCGCAATAAATCATCCACATAATGCAATTATGAATCATCGTTATTATTCTTTTTGTTGAGGTTATACACACCAAGTGTTGATTCATCTCAGCTGAGCGGAATGTGTTTCGTATCGCTGTTATATCCTATTCATGAATGAATGTTAATTGCACCCGCAATATGCATCATGCATCATTCTTGGAAAATTCGGACAAAATAGAGTATATATAATTTCTTGGAGGGGGACGTTTATTTACATTACCCTGTTCCATAAAGGTGTCTGCAGGGTAAGTGTGAGTATTTGGTCTACGTTACTTGCCGTACCAAACAGGAGCCCTACCATCAACCTTCTTTTATGTCTCCGGTATGTATCGTCCACTTTATATCATAAATAAATAATAAAGAATATGACAAATTATGCTTGTGACTGTAACTATGTTTATTTTGTATGCGCCCTTTTGCATCTTTGTAGCCCAGCATAAAGCTGTCGAATTTTTCTTTAAAAAACATGTATACTGTTTCTATTTGGAGCTGTTATGTGGGATTTGCTTTTTGTGTATGGTCGTCAATGTGTATGGTCGTCATTGTGTATGGTCGTCATTGTGCAAGGTCGTCATTGTGCAAGGTCGTCATTGTGTATGGTCGTCATTGTGCAAGGTTGTCAATGTGTATGGTCGTCATTGTACAAGGTCGTCATTGTGTAAGGTCGTCATTCTGTATGGTCGTCATTGTGCAAGGTCGTCATTGTGTATGGTCGTCATTATGTAAGGTCGTCATTGTGTATGGTCGTCATTGTGCAAGGTCTCCATTGTGTTAGATCGTCATTGTGCAAGGTCGTCATTGTGTATGGTCGTCATTGTGTATGGTCGTCATTGAGTAAGGTCGTCATTGTGTAAGGTTGTCATTGTGTAAGGTCGTCAATGTGTATGGTCGTCATTGTGCAAGGTCGTCATTGTGTAAGGTCGTCATTGTGTATGGTCGTCATTGTGTATGGTAGTCATTGTACAAGGTATCCATTGTGTATGGTCGTCATTGTGTATGGTCGTCATTGTGTATGGTCGTCATTGTGTATGGTCGTCATTGTGTATGGTCGTAATTGTGTATGGTCGTCATTGTGTATGGTCGTCATTGTGCAAGTCAGACATTTGTCTGGTCGTCATTGTGTATGATCGTCATTGTGTATGGTCGTCATTGTGTATGGTTTTCATTGTGCAAGTCCGTCATTGTGCAAGGTCGTCATTGTGCATGGTCGTCATTGTGTATGGTCGCCATTGTGCAAGTCCGTCATTGTGCAAGGTCGTCATTGTGTATGGTCGTCATTGTGAAAGGTAGTCATTGTGTATGGTCGTCATTGTGAAAGGTAGTCATTGTGTATGGTCGTCATTGTGTAACGTAGTCATTGTGTATGGTCGTCATTGTGGCTCGTTCTTGTCTGCTGGCTTTTGCTGCGATTGTGTTTGACTGTCTGAGGCGACAACCTGTCGGAGTACGTTTACATGTTTGTGTTTTTTAGCTGTTTAGTTTCATTGTTCGTGTGAATCAGTGTGCTTGTTCCTGTGACTCGTATTCTTATACGCTGTAATATTTTTTTAAGCGTCTTGTTTGTGCTCTCCGTGTTCTGATGTTTTTGTTGAGTGATGCCTTCACTGTCCGATATGTTATCGTCTCTTTGTATTTAAAACTATAGACGGGAATGTTATGTGACCTCCTAATATAAATACATGTATTTATATTCGTGTCTACTGTCATGTTGATATCTAGACATCATTCAGCTTTTTATAGCTGAAACTGGGACAGTTTTGTTTGGCAGCTGTGACTTGGACTTTCGACTTTTTGGCAGCTGAAACTCGGACTGCGTTGGGCATTGTGTCTCGTGATTGTGGTCTGGGTTGTTTTCTGTGATCGGCTCTTTCAATTTAATGCTGCTATATTTTGATATACAGACTCTTCTTCAGCTTCAGCTAGTTCATTCAGCTTTTTGATAGCTGCGACTTTGGCGGAGAATTTTTTTGTTCGGCTGTGAGTTGGACATTTAGCCTTGTATGTTTAGAAGTTGTCTGTGCTCGACTGGTTAAGTTGAGCGCTGCCTTCCCTGTCCGACTTATCATTACTTTTTTTCAAATTATTGTTGTTTAATTTGTTGACATGATCGATAAAAGATCTTAGCTATCTAGAACATTCGATTATCTTTTGTCACAGAAACGCAGTTCTTAAGGACAACAACTCTTTGCATCCTATTAATCCGATATCATTGAAGATTACAAGAGTACTCTTCCTTGGATTCTACCCTAAATTTATAAACAAAGGTAGACAATCGACAATGGTATGTACTAATACAAACGTGATTGCCTCCCTTACATTCATACATTCACACCAGTCAATATTATGCCCGCCCGGGGGAGTGGCGGGGATACAGGGGGAATTAGACAGACGAATCTACCCGTCAGGCGGGAATTAGACAACCTTATCAACTCCGAGACCCGGGGAATAGACTCTGGTCCGGGAATTTCGACACCGCGAAAGACGACAGTGATACTTGTATCCATGTTTTTATTAGAGTACCCGGATGAAAAACTATGCCCCACGGTGGGGATTTAGACAGTAAGCATTGTCTCCAGGATGGGGACATCAAAATTTTGAAAATATCTAATTCCCCCTGGGTCGACCGCCGCCCCCTGGGCGGGCGAAATATTGATTGGTGCATTTTGTAGAGTAAGAAATCTATGCTTTTGTCGTTCGTAAAAAGGGGAATTCCCCCGCCACCAAAACACATTTCACTAAAAAACCAGAAAAACGCACAATTGCGTAAGTTATTATTTTTACATGTACTCTATGTTTTATGGGACTGTTAGTTTTGTCGTAAGTACATGCATGGGCTATATTTCATTCGCTCAAAAACTGTAACGTAATTCACATAGAATTCTGTGACATGCCAAAATCGCGAAATTTTTGATTGTTTTGATTGCTTAAGATGTCAGCATCATTATAAATCAAATTTCATCCTTATGTCTATTCAAAACCATTCTAAAAAGATTAAACAAGAATATGTATCAGTGTTATAAAACAAGACAAAATAGAGCACTGTAGCTTGTGACAGGGTATTTTTGCTATTTTGTGACCATACATAGTCGAAAAAAATATGTCAAACTTGATTGTACCTGAAAAATTATTTTTCTTACATGTAGATACTGACATTGTCTATGTCAGAAACATGAGTTTATCACTAATTTGCTATTTTTCATTATACAATTGCTCTGTGACAGCCATTTTAGCGAATTGTGCGTTTTTCTGGTTTGTCATTGATTTAACTTATGTCTTACGAATATGTGTGAGCAATGGAGCGCCAATTAAGCTGAATTCGTTGGGTTGAACCAATCCGATATAAACTTACAAATGTTTTATCAATCTCATTTAAAATCACATGATATTAGTTTTAATTAGACTTCTAATTAAAAATTTCACCTAAGGTAGTATAAATGTCACATGAGTCAAATGGTGTAATATCAGAGAGAGAGTTTACAATGTGGTTTAGATAGCTTACATCAGTATTGTGTTAGATGGAAACTTAAAACTAATGTACAGAAACCCAAGGTTATCGTTTTTAGAAAGGGTGGACTTTTACCGAGAAATTTACAGTTTACATTCAACGGGGAACCTCTTGAAATTGTTAAGTCCTTTTTCCTATTTAGGTGTTGTCTCCTCCTCGGGTGGTAGTTTTAAAACTACAGAGGTAACTCTTGCAGGTAAAGCACAAAAAACTATATTTAAGCTGAATAAATATTTATATAATTTCCCAAATGTCACTGTGAAGCATAGATTAGACCTTTTTGATAAGTTGATTTTGCCAATCTTGAATTACGCCAGTTAAGTATGGGGTTTCAAAAAAGCAAATGCCATTGAACGTATACATACACAATACTGCAAACGATCTTTACATGTTAAACGATGCACACAACATGATTTTGTTTACGGTGTCCTCGGCAGATTTGATATATCCTATATTAGATATGTTAGAATTATTACTACTGGCTTAAGATAACACAGAGTAACGACTTAAAATATTGTAAAATTATAAATGAACTTTTAAAAACAGATGCCGAATTGTTTCCACGTAAGGTAACGTGGGTTACATCATTACAACATTTTCTCTCATCCATGGGTTTTTATAACGTGTGGTTAGCAGTAGGGGTAATACTGGTGTGTTTATTAGCCTGTTTCAACAACTTTTACGTGATACAAATTTACAGAACTGGAATGCAAGAATCGATCAGTCATCTCGTAGAACGTTTTTCAAATCTTTTGTGTCCTTCGACTTTCAATTTTATTTCAAATGCAATCTGAGTAATCATTTAATCGTATCGATGTCTCGGTTACTACTTTCTTCTCATAACTGATGTATTGAAACTGGTAGATGGCACCGTCCAAATATTATTCCGCGAGAAGAAAGAAAATGTCCGACATGTAACAAACTTGAGGACGAGTTTTATTTCATTATAGAATGCAGTCTTTATTCAGATTTACGTAAAACTATATACCTAGGTACTGTTGGTCAAATCCGAGCATGTTCAAACTCAAATCACTTTTTGAAAGCACAAATAGGTGTGTAATTGAAAAATTAAGCACGTACATTTTTAAAGCTTTTACACTTAGATCCTCACTATCTTAATTATCATAAAGTCTCTTCGTTGTACTAAATGCATGTACTTAAACATTTACAAAACATGTCGCCAAAATTACAATTTAAAATTACAATTATTCACAACTTCAAATAATTAAATTGGATGCGGCACTAGGTCTTGCTTATTAGTGGTTTTTTTGTAAACCTTTAATGTAAATACATTTTGTGAAGCAGTTAATTTGCTACATACCTATATTATTATGTATAACGACTGTGTGTATGTATATATATATCATATATGTTTTCAAGAAATGTACATATGTTGAATGTTGATTTGTCTTTATGTATATGCCTCTCATATATTCATGTCGTGTATTGCTATTTCTAAACGGACTATGCATCTTTCTCCGATTAACACTCTTGCTCTGTATGCCCTATCCACTCAACCCTTTTCTTTCTGTTCTGCAGCTTTAGTTAAACTCGCCGATGTTCTTTCTAACGTTGCTATGCATATTTCGTTCTTCGTCTTTTCAATAGCCATATTCCTTCCGTGATATGCTATCCCACTCTCTAACCACTCCATCTTTCTCTGTTGTTTATTATTACTCTATCGTCACATTTTTGTGCGTGTACACGCACTCACTCTTTTGAATTTAGGTTGCTAAATAGTGTCATTTTGTTGTGGCATTGTATAAATTGTGTTATATATTGATGTTCTCGTGGGCCATTTGAAATAAACTTCTTCTCGATATTATATTACACAAGAAATAAACACAAGTCAAATTGATATAGGAAACTATATTGAATATAATGTTATACTACGGTATACAAAAGATGCCAGAAGGGTTTCTGATCTACTAATATGTATCATATTGGCGTATATCGTGAACCTGACACAAAGATTGGTTACAATGCAATTATGTATCATTACATGCGTTTTTCCGATCACAATGTACGCGATTGTAGAAAATAGGCATTGATTCGGCAACATCGGCTCATTTCATAATACAGACTGCATGTTCAACTGTATGTATTGATTAATAAAAACGTACGTAAGTTAAGACTCTAGAGAGTGTTTCGTAATCTGTAGTAAGATGCACATACTAGTAATTGTTTTAATTCTGCAGAATACAGAGTCAGTACGGTGTAAAACGCACAAACTAAGCAACACAGTTCAATTGAGGTGGAACCACACTATATAAAAATAATGTACAAAATCCGTATGCAAAGTTGGTACATGTACCATAGTACCGTACCATAGTACTAAACGTTTGATTTATTCTAATTCAACGTCGCGTCTTATATCTCCGTGCGTATTCCCATGACGTTTCTATGACATCGTGAAGTTACCGTGGAATACACGTTTTGACGTCGTTCCGCGTAAAGCAAAGGAACCAAATAATAGTACATACAGGGCTTGATTTTTACACGACAGGTAATTAGTTGGTACCTTTACATGCGAATCTAGTCAAGTAATAATAAATACAGTTAATGTAATAGCGTGCTAACAAAGATGGAAAAACGTTGTGTCCGGCATATTTGTGATTTCGAAAATTTATGTCGGTCAATAATAAGGCACCTACAAATTCTAAGTGCAATTACAATTACAATACCATTTACACACAAAAAACACATAAAAATTCATATTTTGGCTACATATTAAAATCAAGGGCTGTTACATCGGCTCATGAACGCATATGGTAAGGACTCAAATATCAAGGATGTTGTAATAAATTAGTTTAAACTCTCACTCGTCAAATGACGTCAGCATGATTCAGCAATACAATAACAAATGGTCAGGTTGGTTACTGTACTGAAACAAACGAAAATCTTTTGCGTACAGTTCTTGAAGCTTTACGATCAGTTTATCATCTACCTCCGCCCAAAACGCCATCTTCCAGTCACACACAGATTTCCTGCGCATGCGCGAAGATGATGACTTCCGTATCGAAAGCGCATGCGTCACCAGTTTATTATAAGAATACTTGTCAATCTCGAAATCATGGATAGAATTAACGTCGTATCCACTTGAACCAATCAGACCTCGAATCATCAATTTTCTCCACGCTCGAAACACTGCCTGTTCTAGAGATATACATTGTAAATACTTGGTTCTAAAAGCAAATGGCTGACTGAGTGTGTCTTTAATGGCGTCGATAGCTGCTAGTTCACTTCCTGTAGCGTTCAATATGGCGGCCATTGACTTCATATTAAGCTTCTGAAGAATTTCGTACGAATCTTGTCGGAAGTTTTCCATTGTCCCAATGAAGTCGTAATGTATTATACACGGCTGACAGTTGTTATGAATAGGCAACACATGTGGGTCAACGTAAGCTTTACTTTCTAACATAAAGATCACGTATTGAATAAATTCTTGGAAAGTGACGTCATGGCCACATTCGTGAGTGTTTGCGGGTAAACCCTGGCGAGAAATTTGTTTAGCTGGTATGCCAATTAATTTCCAGAAATACGGATTGGGTGCCAACAATTTGTCAATGTAAACCGACAAAAGTCGATCGTATGGGTTCCTTGAAAACATAAACTTGAAATGCGCACCAGTGGAATCGGCTCCAAGGTCGTACTTATCGGACTTCAATTCCTTATCAAACGCTATATCATAGGGTGTCGACTTATTTTCATACGTTTTGATGCCATCAATCATAAATACACGTCGCCAGAATGTGGTGCCCACTTTATAAACAGGACAATACATGACCGTCTTGTTACGGTTCCATCTTATGGTAACCGCCTCTTCATGCAATTCTAGGCGGCCCTGTTCCTTTAATTCTTCGCACATTTCCTGTGTCTTTATAGCGTTTACATAACCATTCGGATGCTTGAACTAGAACAAAATAAACACATTATTATTACATTTGTTAAGTGATTAAATTATCTAACAAAAAAGTAAATTACCCATCTAAAGACTATTTTCAAGCATGCGCCCATTCAGCCGACTGTACAGCCCCGAGCGTTGAGTCGCAAGCTTACATGTCATACGTGGCGCCGATGACAGATTTTGATCCTCTCAGGTAGTCCACACACCTGGGTAAAGTAACAATATAAAAGGTGGTGGAATCATGTGATGATCACTGATTTGCAGCCAAATAGGGAAGTACTTGTAACTCGTAACTGTAATGTAAATCTACAGTCAACCGACACTACATCTAATGCTTTTAAGGTACATGTATATATCAATTTGGTATTTGCAACCACAACGACTCGTATTGTGAAGTATAATGTGTTTCAACAAAGGTTGAATTATTTTAAATATATTATATTGCCATTAATAAACCTAATGACATAATTATGCGTTGATCCATAAGTTCAAAAACTTGGTTTGTATTGTATGGCTGTGTTCGATAAAGTCAAATATCGTGGACTATGCAACCGAACAGAACAGAACAAAACTTTATTTGATCCGAGGTACAAAGTACAACCTGAAAACACATTATGCATTAAATCTATTTTCCGGTAGGCCTATGGTTGTTTTCAGTATCTGTTAGTGGGGACTATTACATGGCATAGACTATTGTAAACGAGGAGTTAGTTGAATTTACACATCATTATTTTCAAAAAATTTGATAGTGTTTTAAGAGTGTATGGCGATGATGTAGACATAACCGGAACTTATTAGATACTGCTGACGTCGAGATCTGCGACAAGATGTAGACATAACCGGAACTTATTGGATACTGTTGACGTCACAATCTGCAACATCGGCGGAAATATACGAGCAATACGATTGCCTCATACGCTAATCCTGTTGAAGCCTGACTATTATTACATGCATATGAGCCAGTCTCCAGGAAAACTGAACCTGCTATTTTGACAAAAGAATTGATTTTGAGATTTCCATTGTCTTAAAGGGTAATGTTAATGAAGCAAAGTACAAAAGAAATTTTGTTAATGTCTTGAGTTTTAAGGAAGTTACAGCTGTTTTTGTAGAGTCCCTAATTGGCGCTTTTTGTCTGAAACGTCATTGAAACGTTATTCGACGTTACTGTAACACATATTTCATAATTACATCATTTAGTCAATTCTTGACATAAATTATTCAAAATAGTGTCATGTTTTAGAATTATGTTTTCCTTTTTAAAATATATATTAAAATCAAAAGTGTTTTCATTCAGAGTAAGGCTACGACTGTTTTAAACAACTAACTCCTCGTTTTTCTCAATCGGAGTACTTTTCCGGCATTGGTCACCATAGCAACGTAGTATGTGATTTCGATATAATTCATGAGAAATTTTAAAGCTAAGATATGGTACTATATGAGGAAATTACAATCAATGGATATGTATTTTTCTTACTTTAGAGCTTTTTATAAACCTTGTTACATAATAATAATCACATAAAGTCATTATAGCAGGTTTTCCTGGAGACTGGCTCATTATATGTGTGAATTATTATATAGGTTATAAGTATATTATGTAGAGTTAATTAAATGACCATATGGGGGTTTATGGTGACTGCAATAAAAGAATATAACAAACAAGACTTTTAGTTATAATGAATAAACCAAGAACTCCGTGATATATGACGTAACAAATGACGTGTTGCTATTGGTAACGTGGTTAGAATAATGATATATGTACAGTGTTGGTGTTAATTGCATTTTATGATGTTATACAAAAGATGACAACGTAGTATAAATATACCAAATCCTTATGCTTGAAGCTTTCTGCGAGTTCTCTCCATTTTCAGGGCCGTATCCAGGAATTGTTTTCTGGGGGGCCAAGAGGGGTTGGTGCGGGAGGGGATACCCCTCCCCGTCGAGATTTTTTTTAATCTTGTTATTGTAACGGTGCATTTTTCCTGATATTCCAGGCATCATAAAGCATGGAAAAAGATACACACTCAGTATCATAATTATAAAAGCTAAAAGCTGAACTCTCTGTTTGAACTACTTATGTTTGATCTACCAAGGTCTCTTTGTATGGACTCAATATCTTGACCACTGGAGGTTCATTTTCAGCACGCATGTTAACATGCGTGTTTTCAGTTATGCTACGGTCACATTTGCCCTACGAGCTTCTTACGAGCTCCGTACGAGTTGATTTTGGCGAACTCGCACGGCGTCCGTACGGAGCCCGTACGGATATCGAAAATCGTACGAGCATCGTACGGATTTTCGTGACTCGTAGAGGACTCGGCGACTCGGTGAAAATGTTTCACCGAGCTCCCGAGCTGTCTACGAGCCCGTAGATATTTTTCAAGTCTGTATAATCTCGCACGAGGCTCGTGCGGACACCGCACGAGCTACGAAATACTCGTGCGAGTATCGTACGATATCCTTAAGGATATGGAAATTTGTAAGGTTTTGCATCGCATGGGACGCCATTAGGATGTAGATAATGAACATTATCTCAACTGCTTAACTTATGACAATGAATTGTTATGAGTATGGTGTATATTGAAATACTGAAAAATTAACATTTTGGAAGACAGAAAGACTGTGCGAGTATAACAACATTTGTACACTGACTTTTAATATCTTTATTTCGAATGTACATGTAATAACAGATGACATTGTTGTACACACTATGACATTGTTGTACACACTATAACATTCACTGCTATTATGTTGATACTGCAACTGTATCATGTATCCAAGTTCCGGTAGAAAGACTCTGTCAACAGCAAAAACACAACATTGATTAATTCATGAAAACAATATCGTATTTTTATATCATTATTATGGTATTCTTATATTATCATTTTCGTCATCGTAATCGTATTCTCGTAATATCACCATCGAGCTATCGTATTATCATTATCGTATTCTCGTAATTATCATCTTCGTTCTATCGCATTATCATCATCGTGTTCTCGTATTATAAAAATTAATAATCTTATCATTGTATTATCATTATCGTATTCTCGTATTATCATTATCTTATCTTTGTATTATCATTATCGTATTCTCGTATTATCAGTATCGTATCATTGCATTATCATTATCGTGTTCTCGTGTTATAATTATCTTATAATTGTATTATCATCATCGTGTTCCAGTATTATAATTATCTGATCATTGTATTATCATCATCGTATTCTCGTATTATAATTATCTTATCATTGTATTATCATTATCGTATTCTCGTATTATCATAATCTTATCATTGTATTATCATTATCGTATTCTCGTATTATCGTCATCATACTATCGTAATCTCGTATTATCATCATCCTATTATTGTATTATCATTATCGTATTCTACTATCATCATCATCATACTATCGTATTCTCGTATTATCATCATCGTATTCTCGTATTAGCATCATCGATATATCCGACCAAATACCTTTCTCCAAGTAGGTACGCACCAGACTTTGATCCATGACATATTACCGCGACCGTGACTGGGTGATTTTGGCGTCCGTATAGGAAGCGGGAGATCGAAAGTTCAAACCCCGGAGAAAGTTAGGTTATAACTGATGTAGTCGTTTGGTAAGACGCCAGCTAGTTCACGAATGGTAACTGTAGGCCCAACTCTGCCATGCACCCGGCAATACATGTATGAGAATGGATTCGGGTTATTTTGCTAGAGAGGGGGTCCGACCAGCAATATTTCATCCAAGTTGGTACCCAGTAGACTCCCTCCCAAGACGTACTCCTCTCATTGTATTAGATGACCACAATTTACCACAATTCCAGGGTCCAGTCCCACCCCATCTGGATCCACACACGCTCAGTGTATGATAGTTGTTATTTCCGTGATTCTCGTGCACAGAACTTATGAGTACACATCAAACCATTGTCTATGCATCTACATAATTTATGTATATCCTTGGATTTCAACTGCATTCATTTAATTCTTTTGGTAAAAATATATATTTGGTGTGGTACACATGAGACACATACGTGTATACATGTATACCCTTTGTACTATACAAAACGTTATGGCGAAATAAGCTGAATTTCAGAGTCTCACGGTCGAGGGACAATTATGCATTTGTTCTTACATATATAAACATGACATGAAATATCAACTAATCCATAATCATCTTACATAATATAACAATACATAAACTGGGTGAGGACAGCTTCCTTGCGAGCTTTCTACTTAAAATATCTCTACGAGCTCGTAGACAACTCGGAGATCGGTGAAACATTTTCACCGAGCTCCCGAGTCCTCTACGAGTTACAAAATTCCGTACGATGCCCTTACGAGTTTACGATGTCCGTACGGACTCCGTACGAACTTGCTAAATTTCGACTCGCACGGGGCTCGTACGATTAATGTGACCAGGGTCTTAAAATAGATAATTAAAATTCGCTGAATATATCCATTATTGTCGCACGGACACCGTACGGCCACCGTACGGACACCGTACGAGTTATCTACGAGCTCTGATTGATCTACGAGCACCGTGCGATGTACGGCCGGGCTCCTTGCGAGCCCCGTACGGTGTCCGTATGGATATTACGATGTCCGTACGGATATCGTACGATTGCATCTCTATAAATCGTACGAGGTCCGTACGAGCTGTGACCAGACCCTACGAATGAAAAAGTACCGTTAGGATTTCAAACATTGTGGACTCGTACGAGTTGGTAAATTCGTACGGATATCGTACGAGCTTTGTGACCGTAGCATTAATTGAATTATTTTTTTATGTTTGAATAAAAAAGGTGCAATTTCGTGCACTTTCAGCTTTAAAATCAGACCTAAAAATAATTAAAGTTGTGCTACTAAATAGTGTACCCTCCCAGCGAATATATTCTTTCGAGTTTTGACTAAAATTGATGCAATTTCGTGCACTTTTAGCTTTAAAACCAGACTTAAAAATAACTAACATAGTGCTACTGATTAGTGTTCCCTCTCCAAGCGAAGATTTTTTTTCGGTTTTTGCTTTAAAATGATGCAAGTTTTTCTGCACTTTTAGTTTTGAAATCAGACATTAAAATAATTAAAGCAGTGCTACTAAAGAGATCTACTAATTTTTAAAAACTTAATAATCTGATCATTCATGTTTTACCATTTTAACATTAATTATTAAGAAATCCAAATTTATACGAACATGAATTTTTTTAATATAATGTGATTTCCTGCACTATATATATAAATAATGAACTTTTATATTCGGATATAAAATTGGACTACTACATTTGATTTATGAATCAAATTTCAATGAAATGGATGCATATTTAAAAATATTTCAAGAATGTGACCATTACTTTCCATTCAAACATTAAATACTATATATAGGAATCCTAATTAATCACCCCATCAAACAATTAAATAATATACCTATTTTTCTCACTGTAATGATTACGTGTAAGTTAGTAACTTACATTTTAACTATCAATTCTTCAAGTCAAACTTTAATTTTTAATCATCACGCTCTAATTTAACGGTATTAAATGGTGATAACCATTGACATCATTATGTAATATCTGACTGACCTTCTTTAATCAACCTAAACACACTTAATTTCTTATCAGTTGCAAAAATCACACCTTCACCATCAGGTGGTCCTGTTGAGTGCTTAATTGGTCTGGGGGCTATCACGCATTTAATTAACATGCGAAGGGCTATACAGTATAAACACTGTGTGTATAATTTTTTATCTGCAAACATAACGATACACCAAACTCCAGTTAAGAGTATCTGTACCTAGCTATGGAATGCGGAATGCACAATAATTCCTTTATCTATTGGTTTAACAGTTAACTATTCCATACCTAGCTTGCGAAACTAGCCGGACTTGGAACATTCAATTATGCTTAATGTTCCATATTTGTTTGTCTACTGTAAACTCATGTTTCTATATTTATAATTTGTTATAAGCATGCATGGTTGTTATATGCTTTATGCAAACTTCATATTTAATGTTTCAAATAGCTTATCAATACAGGCAAAACACACACTGCATAATCCCGGCATGTTCAAACATGGTATTAATACTATAAATTGTACGAATATTGTATGTACATGTACCAATATTGATTTCTTGGTTCTGGTTTTGCCAAACATACAGATACATACATCATATCTACTTCAAGAGAATACAAAATTGTCTAACAATGAACAATGAATATTGACCTTTCTTGTTCAGGGAAGGATTATGCAACTTCAGACTACTATATTATTTTATCAATAAGTATATAAAGTATTGAATACAGCATATTAAACTGTCAGTTGGATACACCAACCAGCCGCCTGTGGCACATGGATGGCCTAACGGTCGTCTGGTTGATGGCCTACTCTAGAATATACAGTGAAAAACGAAAACATGCTCCCGGGGTTTCATTGGTCCCTTGAAAAGACCACTTGATTCCTTAATTACCGAAATCGGTGGGTATTTTGGCTAAAACATGTAAAATCGTGAACAAAATTAGCACTTTGTAATACCCATGTGATCTACTGTATAAAATCCGACATAATTTTGTGAGTATAAAATTTGATTTTGGTAAAAATGCCATTTTCGTGGAGTCGTAAATTCATGGATTATAAAACATGGAAGGGTAAACTCTTGTTCTGCATTTGGAAGGTCGATCAATCGTGAACACTGTGTTTCATGGTCGAGTTCACAGGTCCATGAAAAGTGACCTTGCCCACCTATATATACATATTTAAATATGTATAAATAGACATTATTGGACACATTTCATGGACCTGTGGTCGAGTTCAACAATGACTCGGAAATGAACGAAAATTCCGCTCCCTCGAAAAAATAATGATTTTACTGTATCGGAGGACTTAGAGTATGTCGTTATATATATATATATATATATATATATATATATATATATATATATATATATATATATATATATATATATCTTTATTTAAGTGTCATCCCTGTACACATAAACTATCAACATGAGACTATCAAATCACAATTTCATTAAACACTCGCAATATTTACAATATAAATATATTGAACTACATACGAACATCGGACTATTTAATAGACCTACTAATTGATATCAGCTTATTTTAATATTGAACACAATTATTTCATTATCTATATATTGGTATTGTTATCAATCCTTACAAGCGTGTGATAAACTATAAAGTGACAGGTTCCACTTGGTTACTATCTATGCCATCTTATACAACCCCTGGTTGCACGTTTATCCATCAGACTAATTAACCCTTTACTGTATGGAGACATGGTTAAGCGTGAAGTTATATCTTATCTTAATACAGACATATTTCGATAATGTTCCTGTTGATCTAATACTATACACTAGCATCTAGCCCCGATCTCCCGAAGTTCTAAACTCAATCTCAGCTCAACTTGAGATTTTGCTCAAATCACAGTGTGAATGTTAAATACATCAGAAGTTCGTAACCTTGACACTTTACTGTAATAAACACAGAATACCGTAGATGTTTTGTGATGCTAATTTTGAGTCCCACCTATCATGGAAATTACTCCAAAGATGAATGACAATATTTGAGATGATATACAGCTCAAGTTGAGATGCTGTGGCCTCAAAAATCTCAATTTGAGCTCAATCTCAACTCAAATTTTATCACCTAATGTTTGACATAGTTCTCATGCGAAATTATAGCGGACTATACGTTGGGCGAAAGCCCAACGGATAAGATCCGGTTTACGATAACACGTGTGCACGTGGTTTTGTCAGAGTTTGAATTCACTAATGGATCTAAAAAATTGTGTTAAAATCCCGCACTGAAGCAAAGATACTAGAAAATGGCTGCTAATAGAATAACAAAAAAATTAAAATGCGATATTCGGCAGCTCATAAATTTTCTTTTATTTTTTAATGATGTTTAAAAATATTCCAAAAACTAGCGTAGGCCCCTGTCTAGAAAAAAAGATAATAATTATCAGTCTTCCATGGTTGCTATGCAACCAATCTTTTTATATGGGGAGGGCTTTTTCCTAAATGTTTGGACACAAAAAAGGCAGCCATTTTTTTGCCCACTTCGGAAGGAAATTTTAACATTTTCAGTGCATAAACGATGCTACAAACTGTAATGAGACACATGATTACTCTGAGATAACGAAGTAAGTCGAGCGGGAATCGTTCATATGCGCGAAATATCAACCAATCTTAAGAAAATCTAATGAAAAAGACACAAGTTTCGGTTATTTCCCATCGCAAAGTTTGCAATACAATTAATTAAAGTCCGTTTCGGGTATTTACGTATCTAGACCGGACGGTGATAATCCACATCGTAGTTGTAGGTTATTGTAAAGAAAGTAAAACAAATGCATTTTCGTAATTCCTCGCCGAGATGTAATTAAAAAATCCCTCCAAAATCGTCAAAAAATATTTGCGGGATGAAGGTCGCGAAAACTAATTACATGTTGTTGTTGTCGTTATTGGATACAATAAAACCCGTAATTTTCCGTCTAAATCTCTTTTATGTTGTGACGATTTGCAGGGTTTATTTAACAAAAAAAGGTGATTAAGATTAAAGATGTTTAATATTTAATCGTAATATGATTAATTGAAATGAAAATAGCCTTTTCTTTTGAACAAAAGTACTATCTGGTATGCTTATGCAACCCATTAAAAAAAGATAAAATATCAAATAAGGCCTAGAAATCAGTTGTTATCTGTGTTTATATCTAATTATTCATTTTTAAATTGGTTACCCCTGAATTAAGTAGACCTAGAATTAAACAAATTGAAAAACGTGTATTATTCGTGTTCATTCGGACTGACAAACGATAGCAGGTTTGTATCGTCTTTCGTTACTTTGTACCCAATATTTCGTATCAAACCGCTATCGCGCGCTTTCTTGTGCAACGAACCGCTTCGATAGGTTGCATAGACGTAGGAAAGCGCTCGGTAGCGCCTTTTGGAAACGGCTTGCTCCAGATTCGTAACTTCGTAACCAAACAATTTTTTGTGAAGTTATGCATCACCAAAAAATCCAGTACTAGATGAGCATGTTACAAATAATGTAGGACAACTGACATAGTCCGCTACATATGCTGTGCATTAGTTCATATTACTCTAAATTGGTATAACAAAACAGAAACATTATTCTTTATTTATTAAAGTACAATTTCGAGAGCTCAAGCTTCATTTTTGTCTCGAATTCAGACAATGATTTGAGCAAACTCCCAATTTTAGCTCAGTTTTCTACTTGAGATGCTTCGGGAGATCTGGGCCATGTCAGGCAGATCAAGAATTGTACTCAGATGCAAAAACAATGTACAGGGTGTTAAAAAAATCCTTCACAAAGTTTTAATTTTACTAGTTTATTCTTATGCATAATTTTCATGTTAAAGTTCCGAAGGTTCTACCAATGTTCTAATCTTTCGAGCATTAAATGAAGCTATTCGTGTAAGAAATTAACATTGTACACTGCGTACATAGCTCAGATAAAATTAAGTATGAATTTAAATTTTGAGAACCAAACTTTTTTAACACCCTGTACATTATACAATGTATAATAATTATTATACCATCAACAAGTATGAAGATAGTGTACACGTTACAAATATGTTATTAACAAGAGAAGTCAAAAGAGAAGGGACTTATTGAATAAAGTGCTAAACTTAACATTTCTCTACCTGGCTTTATCTACACAAGCAATGAATATGTTACAAATACATTTTAACTACATAAAACATAACAGTTCGTCCATTGACAGCTAAAATGAGGTATCAGTCTTCTTATTTCATATACTGATAACTCATTTTTGGCTTTCAATTAGCGAATTATCAAACGCTCACCAAACCATAATTTGAAATTTAAGAAATTATGTTAAATATCAGTAATTGCTACTCATGTTAAATCACAGGATGTGCACTTGTTACTATGGTATCAGAATTGTTTACTAGTAATTCGAAACTATTTTCATCTTAACGTTGTATTATACATTACGAAAATAACAAGAGCTGTCCATAAGACGGCGTGCTCGACTATTCGCAGCCGTTTGACATAATTAAAGTTCAAACATGCTATAAGTTAGACAACTAGTTTCAATGCAATATCATTGATAGTATATGAGATAATAATTGGTCTGAATGTTACTTGCACATAAAACTTTAACCACCAAGAAACGTCTCAGTAAGAGAGGGGCATAACTCTACTTATAATTAAAATGGTGTTATTGCACATGACCAGAGTACTGTTGACTTATGAAGATGAACAAGTGTTGAAAGTTTCAATGCTATAGTATGGATATTATGCAAGATATAACTTATATTTCACCAGAAGGATCCTCTATATACCAAAATACTGTTGAAAATACTGGTTTTCCTTTATTAGACGAAACTCTAATAAGCCTTAAATACGAATATCCCGAAAGCTACTTGTATATAGCTGGTGATTTTAATGCCAGGACACGTGATTTTTGTGATTACATTATTGCTGATAATTTAGATTTCTTGTACCAAGAAAATGTTGACTATGAGTCTGATAGTTTTGACTTACCTCGTCGAAATAAGGACAATTTGAGATATAATAATTTTGGTAGATTGCTTGTCGATTTATGTTGTACGCATAACATTCATATTTTGAATGGTAGATGTTGTGACGATATTGATGGTAATTATACATGTATTGCAAACGAAGGTCACAGTGTAGTAGATTATCACATAGCTTCATCTGAATTATTTCATTGTGTATCAGGTTTTAATGTAGAGATGAGAGATGACTCAGATCATTTCCCTATTTCAGCTCAGTTAGAATTTGAGTCTACTCCGGAACCGGTTGTTATAAACCCTGTACCTCCTTGTATTTCTGTCAATAAGTTAAGATGGAAGGATAGTTCAAAGGATACATTTCTTCGTATATTCAATGAAAATCTTACTGAAAACAAAACTATTATCATGAACAATATTGAGGATGATATAAATGAGGCGGTTTCGTCAATTGTAAATTTATATCATACATCAGCATCCAGCTGTAAAATGGTGGCAAATAATACAAAAGTTGTAACCAAAACCCAGCCTGAATGGTGGGATAATGAATGTAAGGAAAGTAAAAAACATAAATATTCCGTTTTAAGGCGTTTCAGATTAACTAATGACAATCACGATTTTGATATATATAAGAATGCAAGAAAATCGTTTAAGAAAATCTGTCAAAATAAGAAAATTGAATTTCAATCTACAAATAGGTTTAATCTGGTAAATTCCAGGAATAATCCCAGACAATTCTGGTCTATGATAAAAAATAGCTTAAAACAAAACATAGTATCTATTAACATAAACGCAAGCACGTGGTTAAATTATTTTGAGCATTTATTGTCTAAAGAAAATCAAACACCACTGAGTGACTTAAATATAAATATGTTTGAAACAGATGAAAATGCTGAAAACATACTTAATTGTCCGTTTACGGAAGAAGAAGTCAGAAAATCGATTTTCAAATTAAAATTTGGTAAATCACAGGGCAAAGACGGTATTGGTGCAGAATTTTATAAACATACATGTGATATCATCACTCCTATTTTAAATACGTTATTTAACAAAATATTAACGTCGGGCGAATTTCCAGACGCATGGAGTCAGAGCGTTATAGTTCCTTTGTATAAATCAGGTGACAGAAACGACCCTTCAAATTACCGCGGAATATCACTGATCGATGTTATATACAAAATTTTCTCAAATACAGTAACAGAAAGATTAAACAAATGGTCAAAGGAATCCGATGTCATTGATGAAGCTCAAGCCGGATTTAGATCTGGTTATTCTTGTGTGGATAACATGTTTTCTCTACAATGTATGATACAAAAATATATTTCTAGACCACAAGGTAGATTTTATGTATTATATGTAGATTTCCAGAAAGCGTTTGACTCGTTAGTTCATTACAAAATATTTTTAAACATGGTAAATAAAGGTGCAAACGGGAATTTGATCAAGATTTTGATGTCTATGTACACAAAATTAGAAAATTACGTTAAAGCGACAGACCAACCTTTAGATGAAAACGGGCGGGAAAAGTTACCACCTCGTGAAAAATTCTACGGTCCGTTTAAATGTAACATAGGTACAAGGCAAGGCGATTTAAGCTCGCCGATAATATTTAGCCTTTATATAAACGATTTAGTCTCGCACTTACGACAAACCTGTAACGGTGTTTTTATAACAAATGATATACCTGATATCCTAAGTTTGCTGTTCGCAGATGACGTTGCCTGTGGGGCGGATACCGTAAACAACCTCCAGTTACAATTAAATGCTATCTCAGATTTTTGTACACAATCACAAATGACTGTAAACTTACGGAAAACTGAAATAACCGTTTTCAGAAATGGTGGTCCGCTCAGGAATAGCGAAAAATGGACATTTAACGGTACAAAAATAAATGTCACCTCCGTCTATAAGTATATGGGCCTTCTATTTACACCCAAACTATCGTGGACCCAAGCTAAAGTAAAATTAGCAGCTCAGGCTAGAAAAGCCATAAATGCTATAAAACGGTATCAACTCCCGTTTGGTCAATTTTCTCATCGAGACATGTTTAAATTATTTGATTCAATGGTTGTTCCTATCCTTACTTACGGTGCAGAATTGTGGGGTCATAGTTATTCTTCTGATATAGAAAAGGTCCAAATTGAATTCTGTAGATATTTTATAGGTGTAAATTCATCTGTCAATAATTGTATGGTATTGGGAGAATGTGGACGTCTTCCGCTATGCACAATTTATTACACCAAAAGTATCAAATATTGGTGTAAATTGTTACATATGTCAAATTCGCGTTATCCAAAAAATTGTTATAAAATGTTAATGTCGCATGATGCTTTAGGTCGAACAAATTGGGCTACAAATATAAAAGAACTACTATATAAATACGGCTTTGGTTATGTTTGGATAAATCAAGATATTGGTGATTTAAACATGTTTATCTCTTCGTTTAAACAACGTATAAATGACTGTATGAAGCAAAACTGGTCAGGTGAAATATCAGCATCTTCTCGATGTGATACATATGTAACGTTTAAATCCTTATTGAATATTGAAAAATATCTATGCATCGATATACCTTTCTCGTTTAGGAAATCCCTCGCACGTTTCAGATGCTCAAACCATAAACTTAACATTGAACTAGGAAGACATTATGGAATAGAAAGATCCGATAGAATATGTCTATATTGTTTCATTCACTTCAATCATTTAATATTAGAAAATGAATATCACGCATTCTTTATATGTCCAAAATATTCTGAAATAAGAGAACGATACTTGTTTAGTTGGTATACTGGAAGATGTGATACTTCTGATTTTGAAAATTTAATGAGAAATGAGTGTCATATTATTTTAAAACGAGTATCACTATATGTATCAAACTTAATGCAGTGCATTGACAATTTACGATAGAACATTTTATATGAGCACATTAATCACCTTCACTTTGTTAGAATCATACTTTATTTTACTTTTGTGAGCAAATTTTGACCAATTTCCGATTTCATGATATCATTATATGTATACACTATTGTTACTGTTGTTTAGTATCATTGACTTATTCCTAAAAAAAAAATTGCAATGGACACAACTTATTATTTTTGAAATTATTATGTGAACATGTATGTATTTGTATTTTGGGCCGGTGGCCTTTATTTACGTAATAATAAACTTGTATATGGCCTAATATAGTAGCTTGCACCAAAACCATAACCAAAAAGTTAAAAAGGAGCATAACTCCAATTAAAAACAAAATGGAGTTATTGCACTTGACCAGTACAGTTGACTTACGATGGTGAACAAGTGTTGAAAGTTTCAATGCTATAGCATGGGTACTATACAAGATATGGCCTGATATAGTAGCCTGTGCCAAAAACCTTAACCAAGAAGGTGACGTCGACGCCGACGCCAACGAATGGATGAGTACCGATGAATAGCTCTCAATATTCTTTGAATACTCGAGCTAAAAGTGATTGTTACGTTATATCATGAGTGGAAGGTTCATACCTTGCTCTCATTATTTAATGCTAACTGATGAGATATGGAGTTCTATCAGTGAAATAAAACCTATATCAGTCACTGGTTATCACCTACAATGTGACTGATATAAACTCCGCCCCCTCAAAGGGACTACTTTAATTTACCAAAATCTCAACACTAAAATGTCTGTAACTTTTTTATTACTGAACGGAAACATGTCATGTGGGGGTTTTTATTCTTAGTTAGACCATTTCCTACAAGTTGGTGTATGATTTAATGCAACATTCTCAAAAAAGTCGTTTTCACCTATTCACCATAATCCAAGATGGCGGATTTTGAAGTGAAAAATGTGAATGGAATAACATATTCATACGTAGCCTAACCACAGTGATAATTTGGCATAAATAGTACCAGTTTTGACACCATATAAGCATTAAATAAATAGAATATTTGTTTGTTTTGATTGAATATGGTTAATATCTCATCTTGTAGTGATAAAATTTTAATATTTTCACTCGCGCTACGCGCTCTTGAAAATATTGAATTTTATCACTACTCGATGAGATATAAACCATATTCAATCAAAACAAACAAATATCCTCTATATATTCTTTGAATACTCGAGCTAAAAGTGATTGTTACGTTATATCATGAGTGGAAGGTTCATACCTTGCGAGCATAAGATGAGCTTCTTCTAAATCTCCCTGTAAATATAAAAAATGTATGAACAGTTAAGATACGTGAATCTGATAAAATAATGAATATGATAGAAAGTTAGAAACACATTACGCATGATAAGATTTTAATTGAATGAAGCACTCGCCGAATGCTATTGATTTTTAGCTACAATAATTACAATCATGTATGTTTTATAAGAACAATACTGGGAGGGCATTCATCTTAATTGACAGTTGCATGATGGTTGTCATAGTTACGACAATTTACATTGATGTTAAGTGAAGAGGCGTGGCTAAATAAGGCAACCTAGCGTTTTCGTTCTTAATTTATAACTAATTAAGGCTACATCCAAATGTGCGGTGCAAGTGGCGCCTTACTCAGGCCGATCGTAATTTTAATTGGTTTACATTTAGGTTCTTGAAAACAGGAAGCAGAAGATAGAACGTCAAATTTGTCTTTTTTTACAAGATTAAAACACTTGTCAAACGATATGTTATAAAAAAACACTAATTACTGGTAATAGTAAAATTAAAGTTACAGTCAATGATTATTTCATTAATATCACCCTAATATTTATCAATGAAAATAACAGTGAAAATATTAGTGAAATTATCTTTTTGTTAATTTTACTGTTTTAGAAGCTTGTTCCTACAGAAAAAGAATCGTAACGTCAACGGCACCGGGCTTCAAATTATGCATAACGTCATTTTGGCGTCATAATTGTCACGTCATGACGGTCTAATTTCAACGTATTTTTTTCCAATTGGCCAATTACTGATGTATCAATTACTGTACCATTTTATGAAAAATTGAAGCATATAATAAACAGAAAATTTGTTGATGTTTGGTGATGTTTGGTGAAAGATCAACTTTTATTTCACCGAGCGATCACAGAAATAAATATTAGCTTAGCCACTCGTGAAAATTTAATTTCTGTTATCACGGGTGAAATAAAATTCGACCTTACACCAAAATTAATAAATATCCTCTATCATACATGTACATAAATAATAAAAAAATGATCTGAAATAAATTTGTACAAACATATACAATATGTTCACATTTATGTCCCAAAGGTATGCGGTGTCGAAACTGATTAGTATACATTATAGAACTTGCTTCTCTACCGATCTAAAATCAATTTGTGTAAAAAATATTCACAATACGTACCAAACTGTCCCAATATAAAAACCATACATCCAACTAACAGCGCAACAAGGACCTTCTTTTTCCTGAATTTCCGCGTCAACAGACTGCACACATAAATCCTTCCCGCCATTTTACAGACTCGTTCCTACGACCTTCTGTATGCAGACGACAACTTCCACAAAAAACTTAACGATTGAATTAATTGATAACTTTCTTTTATCGGAGAAATATAGACAGAAACCGTCGACTTCATCCGTAATTATTTAGAGAGACAAAGCAGACTATAGACGATTGATTGAGCAATTTATTCTTATCTGCCGTCGGAGAAATAAATATCAATTTATTGGTTCAATGTGCCTACAGTATCAACAAAGTGTTATGGGTTTTCGCGAGAGGAATTGTTGTCAAGAAAACGATAAAACAGTGAATAGTGTGAGCTCCTGATGTTGCCCGAGGAACAAACAGTACTCATCTTCTCTCATACTCGTAAACTAGTCAATTTAATTCCTAGGTATTAAATCAGAACAAAGCGTCTAGTGTGCATGATACCATGGTCACGTGACCATTATTGTTCACGATGTCACATTCGTCCGTGTACCAGTCTGTCCGAGAATTTAACATCGCTGAACAGTCATGTATACTGACTAATCAATATTAAACAACTCGTCAATGGATATATCAAATTTTAATGGTAACAAACAGTTGATACATTGCCTTTCAGTATACAAATTGTCGATTTGAGATTTAACCGTTTTGACTACAGATTAATTCATGTGAATACATACGCAGGTTAGAAGTAATAGACCTGTATAGGTAAGTTAAATAAACCGAAAATCAGCATTTTAATTGCCTTTTGAAATATTTATAGTTTTTATACCAATGGGTGAATAATAGATTGATCATCCTATATAAGACGACATTGAGGTTGATAGAATCTGACCTCTGACCTCTGAGCCGTAACCTTACGGTATATAGAGCCTATAATCAAACGTGATGTCACGGTTCAATACTAGCTTTCGATCTACAACAATTTGCAAGTTAAAGTGAACATTTCGTGCCAATGTAAACAAAGAACGAAGCCATGAATTAGTCCAATATTGTCATTGGATGATCAGTTTGTGAGCTATACAGAGTTGATTGTCGTTATATTAGAATGATGTCTAATCTGTGTTAGCAGGAGCTTGATTAAAACTACCACCTGTGGTAAGCAAACAATATTTTATCAATTCAACCTGTATCTAACCGTCACCTGCAACACCCAACTTTCAGTCCCATCGCTGTATTTACAGTATTTTGGTGTCAACTATCGATAGGCGGTTAAACCATTACTGTTACTGCATGGCTCTCCGCCATCTAGATGTATCACGTGACAGACTGCTTAAAACGGGTAAGGCTCTATACTGGATCTAGAACAAGATGAGTCTAGTCAAAATAACGATACAACTACTGTCTACATTGGTTGTCCAAAACAACTACTGTCTACATTGGTTGTCCAAAACAACTACTGTCTACATTGGTTGTCCAAAACAACTACTGTCTACATTGGTTGTCCAAAACAACTACTGTCTACATTGGTTGTCCAAAACAACTACTGTCTACATTGGTTGTCCGAAACAACTACTGTCTACATTGGTTGTCCGAAACAACTACTGTCTAATTGGTTGTCCGAAACAACTACTGTCTACATTGGTTGTCCGGAACAACTACTGTCTACATTGGTTGTCCGAAACAACTACTGTCCACATTGGTTGTCTGAAACTGAGTGGCAACTTTTAGAACAAAGTATAAAGTACAATTTCCCGAAATTTCGTGAATGAATTCAGGAGTAGAGGGGTTCTGGATAAGAAAGTGGAAATGACATTAAAACCTGGTGAATAACACTACTTGGGACCAAACGGATACGCCCGGATTAGACAGATTTCCGGATTAGCGAGGTCTGGATATTAGGGGTTCTAAACTAAGCAATTAAATAATATAATTATCATACAATTACGATTAAAACTAATTAAACTGTTGTTGAGATCAGTAGGATCATTTTAAACTAAAACTAAATAATATTTAGCCTACTGATTCTACATTCCATGACAGAGTGCCGTTTTGACTCGATCTAGGCTTCAATCAGGCAACTATTAATTAATTCAGTGTATCTAGCACACAAATAAATACTATAATTTGTCATTTTCGGCACTCTGAAATGAAACTCCATTGATTGCTAGCCTGCTTACTGGAAATTATTTCCCAAGGGGTCTGAGCATTGCTTCTTAGAACAATTACTTATACACCAAAAACAAGTAAGAACTGGAATATGCATTAGGATATGTCGATACTCAAAAGCAAGCAGTGCTGTAGTCGACTGTGTTTGTTTTTCTTTGTCAAAGTTAATGACATGAACTGAGGGATAGTGTCCGATATGTTGTGTCCCAAGTATATATGACATGATAAGAGGAATGATACATGGGCTATCCGTTCCGAGCATATGTACGTACATGTTGCAACTCCAATTTGCTTGAGTGTGAATCAAATTCAATGATTGGGCGATATAATTGCCAGCCTTC
This sequence comes from Spisula solida, assembly GCA_947247005.1. NCBI lineage: Eukaryota > Metazoa > Mollusca > Bivalvia > Venerida > Mactridae > Spisula > Spisula solida. Next base: position 46,890,136 of record OX365944.1, on the reverse strand, counting down.
CTTCCTTACAAAGATGTGCCATCTTTTTTGCAAGAATGAAAGTAGAGACGCCCGTTGCAAAAGGTGTATCGCTTCTGAATATAACTGCAACCGTGTACCGACATGCAGAGTGTCGTTTGTTTATCAGACGAGAAGGGGGATTATGAGGTGGAGGATTCATGTGACTTTTCGGTCTCGTGGTATCTTACGGAGGCAGAGGAAATGACTGGATGCTGATAATCTAGAGAATTAACATTGTAGGTTGGCTATTGCTCCGGTTATATTCCACTGACTGAGGTGACAGCCTAACTGTGTTACAGAGTGTAGAGTGTTTCGTTGGCTGAGAATGAAAAGGTCGTAAGTACAAAATCGCTATTTTGAGAAAAGCGATGCAAGTGCTGAAAGCCTGGAGCTAAACTTTACTCGTTTGGGAAGCAGTTTACTGACTAAACTAAAGTAAATGTAAACGGATCAAAAATGTTTTGTAGAAAATACACGTCCTCTTTTACTGCCAGTTATGTTGACCTTAGAAAGTTTTAGGGTTAACCTATTGGTCATGCTTAACTTGTCTCTGTATCGTGTTTATGTACTACTAGTAAGAAACAAGAGATCTCAGAATCTCATTATTGCCCTACCCACTACCCACATACATGCACAGTTACATATTGAACTGCATGTAGTACTAGTATTACCTTGTTAATGTTTTTGGCAAATAATGCGAAAAGCATAGCGAAATTATCAATGGAAATCGAATTACGGTCACCTTCTCATGCTGCCATTTCTGCACTATGACAACGTGATCGCCAATTATCAAAACTACCTTCGTTTTGCTATTTTGCAAACTTTCCATCGCTTGCTCACAAAATGACGACATTGCATTGTAAACAATGACATAATAACGTAGTGATAGGGGAGGTAATCAGGTATAAGAATGATGCAAACTTCTACGCTGTTATCTCCCTTGTTACCCTCTCAAGAATAAATAAACAATAGAAACTTTGTTGTTATCAATGCCAAATTTGCTTTAATACTGTTTCTTTTACACTTTTACCTGAAACTGTCATGTTCAAAAGTGATGTTCTGCATTTTAAAGGCGGGTTAGTGAGATCTGAGAGAGCTACTTTTATTGCGCATGTAATGTAATTGGGAGTCTTGGGAATTTGGATTTGGCCGTCTGCCAATTCGGACAGGCTGAGAAATTGGTATAACCACTATGGCCTAGGGGCATAGGCCAAAAACTGTCTGAAAACTTCTCTTTACTTATGGAAAAACAAGCTTTTTCAACTTCAGTTTGGTCAACATGACCTGTTCCGATTTTCATGAAAATAGGCTCGTTCATGAAGCGCCTTGTGGTGTAGATTTCAAATAAAGGTCGCACTTACGACCTTCTCATTCTAAGCCAGCAGTTTGTCGTTTATGTAGAGGATTATACACGGCTGTATAGGTGGGGTCTAAATAATAATAAAAATCCTCTTAAATAAATGGTTTTGACTTTATATTTTTTCTTATGTGCCTAATTAAGTTAACATGGACTTGAAAATGATTGGCAGTCAAAGAGTTACATTGTATATTAAAAGTGGTCGTTCCGATATTCACTTATAGCTTAACCTCTATAATTGGATCGTAAAGTCGCCACAAAATTTCTCCATTCAGACCTGTTTTCGCTTCTCCCCATGACAATCTTAAAGGTACTGCCTCACATATAAGTGTATTGCAAAAATAAAATAAAATTGTCAAATATTCGCGTAATTCTGGTATAGTTGCCTGTATATGCCACAAACAACCACACTGACATTAAAAATTTTTTGCAAAACATTGGTATTTTGTAGATAGTTTGCACTTTTACATCCAAAATTCTATAGGGTATTAATACCCTATAGAATTAACACTACTATCACTTAAATTGCCTGAAATTTGTTTGTATTTGAAGATAACGAATTGCAAAACGAACCGAATACATCACTGATGTTTACACTGTAGTTGAGGTTACATTTTGATTATTTGTGAATTACATAATTCACAAAGCATTTTGAAAGGACACTCTGCGTTATTTTTAGAAGAAAAAAAAGCCGAGTGCGCGATATCATGAGTGGTTTAAATTGCTTATTTGTCATGAATCTTTCATAAAGCAACCGTCGGTGGCTTTCTATTACATAAATAGTTGGTAAGGTAGAAAAATTACGTGATTTTAGCCCGATCTGTGAGGCAGCCCCTTTAACTCTCTTAGCTCGGTCTCTATCGTTCTATCGGTCTTTCTCTTGGTGTCTAAAACACTTGTCCAGAGGTGTCCATTGAAGGGATATGTTCGTGTTATTTGACCACGGTTGTTCCGATAGGTTTTTTTGTTTAATGCCGGTGACTACGAACTAAGGTTTGACGGTATAGATTATGTATGGAAAATGAAGTGTTCATGTACAAAGATGGTTGGCGTAATCCTGGAATCATTATTGACAAAAGTGCCAGTATAGAGCTACCATTATGTTTTCACAAGGAAGTATGACCATATATTTACCACTTAAAGCAATATTGATGCGTGAATTCTGTGGCAGGACATTATTTCTGATATTGTCTATGATAGATCCGCAAGTTGGTAAAATTGGAGACATTGGACTTGCACTTAGAACACTTAAAGGAGCACACCACCGACAGTTTTACCACGGTTTAAAGGTTCGAACTCAAATTACGTTTGTTTTCATTCAAAATAGTTGAAGTGTTTTTGATTTAAAAAACCCCAAATATATTCGCCTATCTATTTTAGGAACCAAACAGAAAGTTCGGAATTTGCATGATGTCATTTTACCATAATACAGAATAAAATGCCGATTTCTACAAAAAAGGGTTTTCGAAGTCCAGCATGATAATAATTTTATACAAAATATTGTTCGTGTGTTTTTGACACAAAAAAACTAGAATTTGGCTTACATCCACCTTTAACGTGTGTCACAATAAACTTCAATAAACAGTCGACGTGCTTCGGCGTTTTGATTCTTTCATAGACATAGAATAAGTTCCTCTATTTTATATCTCTTTTTAGATGAACTGTAACTTTAACTACTGTACATGTACTAACCAATTAAGAATGATAGAAGTAACATGTGTTTAAAAGGGTTAAACATATGCAGGTGCACGGTTACATAATACTGCTTACGTGGTGTGCGTTGATCCAGAGGTAGGTTGCTCGGAATCGAGAGGTCATTTGCTCAACATGCAAAACAGAATGCATACATCATTGGAAAGCATGTGAGTCATGCTTTTTTGAAATGGTTTTACATAGTTTTTTTATATATATACATATACCATAATTTCTGTAGCATAAATTAGTAGTTACATGTTGTGTATGCATTATACTAGTATATGATTTTCAAAGCAGTTCCAATCTTCTATAGATCATGTCACAGTGGGACTGACTGCTAAAACGAGAGAGCATCGAGCAAGAGCCATCAAACGAGTTTACGAAATGCGTCTTGTGAAATAGCACCTGCTTTTTCCAATGCCTTTTGCTAAGTGCTTTCAAACTAATAAACCAGAACGCAGTGTTCGATTTTTATACACCGAATGTGTATTTTACATATTTATTATTTTCTGTTATCTTTCTTGAATATTTCACAAAACACACGTTTTAACATGTAACGCACAAATGAGACATGGTATGGCAACATTTAGCTAAACAATACCAGTATTCACAAACTGTATTCCTATTTTACGTTATCACACGAAAATAGTACTTCACTCAACTATTGAAGGCAGTATCTTCACGTCAGCTTTGGAGGGATTTAATTGACTGTCACACGAGAATGCCGACGAACTCCGTCGGTCGATAGATGTGTCAATGTCTTCATAACTGTCGGACATTATATCTGTCCTGGAGTGACCACGTGAATCATCACGTGGTTCGTCAGGTGGTTTATCGATTACAAGGTGGTTTTCCGAATGTTTGGTTTCCGTTCTGGGATCACGTGCGCGTTTTCCACGTGCATCCGTCGTCTGCTGTGAGAGAGGACCCTGATATTTTTCTGCAACTTTCTTCATTCTGAAATACAATGTAGTACATGACAGCGATTATGATTTCAAAGCAACATAATTATACTTTTCTCCTCACGATATACATAGATCAATTAAAAAGACCACATGACATAACGTGGGTTTTGGTCTGTGCTTTTTCATTTTCGTGTGTTCTTGTTTGTCTGTTGTTTTTATTGAGTGCCGCTTCTCGTTATAATCTTAAAGTTTCTCATTTCTACAGTAAATTGCATGTATTAGAAAATGGTGCAATTGGTGACTGCTTTAGGTAGGGTCTTTTCAATATGCACACAGAATGGGTGTTCTAATTGATCATTTATTATCATGTTAATTATGCACTGATATCGGTGCGTTGTTACTCCAAATACAGGGCCAATATGAAGTTCACCACGACATTATAGATACAAAACTCGGCCATTATGGAATAAAACTTTGCCTTGAGGATATTACCTTTATATGCCTGTCCATGATAATTTGATTTTATGTAAGAACAAAAACATCATTGAAATCTACTTAGACTTAAATTCCTCCTAATAGAAGAACATAACACCTTTGTAATATATGTAAGCCACGGTTGGTTATGATAAAACCGAAATAGTTAACAGAACTGTATCTGCAAGTATAATAAACCAAACCTGTTAGCTGGATATCTCTTGATGGTAGGGCCTGGTTTATTGACCATCTTGTTAAATAACTGCATGATGGCTGGCACTTCCGTTTTCTTGTTTTTCTGACCACGTAACTTATTCAGTGCTATATTACCCGCTCTGCGAGCTTGTACCTCTTTCATGGTTTCATTCAGTGAATCAACAGGTGTCAGTTCAGCGAATGGCAGCGTGTGATATACTGCAACCTTCAAATGATAAACAAATTACATTGTTAATTAAAATAAATAAAAGTGTCTATTTATTAATGAGATGATCCCTATTTAAAAGGCTGGACTGTTGGATTTAAGTACTTCCCGAGTTATATCATGTACAGAAAGGCACCAAGCGACAGAGGTCATTATTACATCATTTTTGACTAGCTTACTGGCCCTGAGCTCATTATCGCTCAAAATATTGATGTATGCTTAATATGTTTCAACAAAAATTTAGCAGTCTAGTATTAAGCGCGACGTTTTGACGATGTTGGTATTATCCTGACGTCATGGTCAGATCAAGGCATGGATTGGCTAACGTCACGTCAGACCAATTTAAATCTTTATTTCACACTTTGTGAGTGCCGAACGATATTTCCGGCACAGCTTTAAAACGAAACTGCTGGGCCACAAGTTATGTGATAAAGTGTCCTATGTGTACATTATACCAGTATGCTTGAGAAAGAATATCATTCGCACACAACGTGTACGCTCGTATTTAAAATATAACATTAAATACTCACAGATCCTGGTGTTTCTATGAACTTTGGCAGCGTCGGTGGCATTCGATGCTTCATTGTTTTCTTGTACGATTTCCCCAGAATATTGCTAGTTTCAAGGTCACCGGAACCTGTGCTGTCTTTAACCTCGTGTACCAAATCTTGTAAGTGGTAGAACTGCTTTTTCAATCTCTCAACACCGCGTGCTTTCAGAATTCCAATAGCGCTTTTCCACAACGGCGTTTTTCCACCGTGCATGACCTTAAGCGTCCTCGCCGAACCAGCGCGCCGGATGTCATTTGGGATTTGAGACAGGAAGTAGTCTGTGTTGACCAGCTTCGGTAACGGTGCCCAGCTTTCTCCGCCAAACGTACCTATATATCGCCCATTCACTGTCCACAGCCTTACACTGCAGTCTGCACTTGCTGTGATGAGAAGTTCCCGGTCGGTGACGTAATCAATGCTATGGATACAGTGGGTATGGGCTCGGAATGAGTTGACCATCATTGGGTACTTCAAGGTTCTATTCGGTTCACTTGAAGCGGGCGGAGGTCGACTGGAAAATATGTTCTTCAAGTATTCTGGTACGGAGTACATATGTGTCCTTTGTTTATAGCTTTCAACTCTAAAAAATGTAAACTTCTGACGCAGTGTCATTAGATGTTCTTTCCGTTCAATAGCATTGAATTTCTTACCAATACAATATTCGCGAATGTCCCATATTTTTACGTAACCTTGAGTATCACCAGTAAATAGAAAATGGTCGTTTGCGTCAACTTTCATCGCTAAGACACTTTCACCCAGACTATGGGCAGCGTTGAACTGACCAAGCAGACCGCCTTCGTGGTGCATCGACCAAAATCGGATCCAACCCTCGGCACCACTTGTCACAATTATAGCTGTGTCTTTCTGTAACGGCTCTCTACTCTCTAGAAAAACTATTTTCTCGACAGCAGACTCGTAACTTCTGCAAACACTGTCGTATTGGTCTCTAGAAAACACAGTTTCAGTGTTCGAACTAAACGACGTCGGATCAAGAGCTTGCAACAATGGATGTTTGCATGCTTCCACGGCTTCGGCCTGATTTGGCGACGACGACTGTTCCTGTGGTGAGCCTCTATTCTTGCCAAGTATCCCCAAACCCAATGCGGTTAGAACTTTAGTCCTTCCTTTCGCCCAACTAACTCCCGTCTCGTCGTATTCATTGGCTGTATTCGATGACTGCGAGTCTTTATTAACACGACTTTTGATTGATTTCCTGTGCGAAAGTTCGCTAATAGGCTTCACATTTTCGAAAGCGTTCAGACGACAATAAACCTGTCCAGTTTCACGAGACCAGATAACAACATCTCCGTCATATGACCCAGTCACGATGATATTTGGTGGTAGATAAGCAATTGAGAGAATATCTTCTTTGTGTTGTATTTTCCAGTTCTTTCTGTGTTCCTCTCCACCGCCATCAACATAACTGTACACTGTTCTTCCCCAACCGGAAACATAAAAACTGTGCTGAGTACAAACTATACCCGTTACATCCGAATTATCAGGAAGTTCAAAGTTCTGCATGAGGGATCCGTTATTAAAATTCCAGACGTGTATTGTACCATTGCGGGCACCAGTTACAAGACGGCGACCATTGAAGTCAAAACATAGAGCGGTAATTTCGACAGGAATTTCTACACCTCTCTCGATGCGACAATGCGCGTTTACAAACTGCATTAACTTATCACCTGTTTTGGTATCCCAGATGCTCACTACGGACTCCTGACAGGCGCTTACAACTGAGTTGAACACATTGCTGTAAATGGCAGCAACTATAGGTTTATTGTGCGAGAGAGCTTCAAAGAAACCTTCTTCTTCTTCGCGTTTTTCAAGCATGACTATTTGATTAGCAGCCAAAAGAATGGTTCTCATTGCGGCATTGTAGAAGCAGGCGGAGATTGGAAACGGGTCGAATTTGATCATACGTCCGCTAATCTGTTGAAGGCATGACTGATCACGAAGGTCAAACACGCGGAGTGATCTCCCCTTGTCTATACTTATCACTTGATTCTTAAACGCGTTGATAATCACGTGGTTCACTGGTTTTGTATGTCCCTTTAAGAGAACAATAGCCTTGTTATTGACATAGGGATTCCATACTCGTAGAAAGTAGTCCATGCCGCCGGTAACTATGATGTTAAGATGATGGGAGTAATCAAAGCTAAGGACCCCTTTATTAACTTTGAAATAAGCATGTGACTTTTTGCCAGTAAAGTCACCAAAGAACAAAGCCGTCTGTTGACCTTGACATGACGACAGGAAACAGTCGATTTCCGGTAAATACATCACTTTGTTAACCCAGTCCTCGTGTACGTTTGCTAATTTCTGTGCTTTCACACCAAGAACGAATCCGCGCATAACCTCTGGGAAACTAATACGTTTGCATGAGCTCTTTTTGCTGTTGACAGCACCAAATGGACCACCACGAAGAGCTGTCTCGAACCGGATGGCAATAATGCACCCGGATGTGTCCCCTAGTAATAACAGAGAAATATTCATATCTCTGGAGTCAACCCAATAATCCATGGCCGTTATACAGTTGTCGAATCCTGTCACATAATAGCGCATGGTAAACTTTTTCCCAGCCAGGTCGAAGATGCTGATATCGCGATCTGTGGAGGTAAGTGCCAGCATGTTCACGTTGTACATGGGGACCATGTCAGTGAACCAGGGATGTGTATTCCTATTCGTGTAACGGTTAGCGTTGCAGTATTTCAAATTCTTCATGTTTAATGTCCATATTCCAACAACGCCTTCCTTGCTTAGTGTGACGTACTTTCCTGACTTATAACAGATCTTATTTGCTCCACCACCAGCCTTTCTGATGTTCGGGTAAAATATGATCTTGACAATAACATCTCGATGACGACTGTCAATTTCTCGGACTTCGTTCGGAAACGGTTTTTCTCGTAGCATTTCTATCATTAGAGTTTTTTCTTTGTATTCAAGGAGATTATACGTCACATATTCTTCCCAATCAACCTTGCCGTCACAATTAGCATCTACTTTCATGAATAGAAGTTCAATGGCTTCTTCTGTGCTTTGGCGACCCACGGTTTTCCTCATAGCTTCCTTAAACTCGTCAATTGGGAGCCCTCCTGTAATCAGCAATTAAAATTTATTAGAGATATACAAACCATGCAGACAATTCGCTGACCAGTCATCTCACACAGTAGAATATTGGTACATTGTACACAATGTTTTCATTCTCGGACTGCATAATTTGACAATACTTAATGTGTGAAGAAGAATCATGGAAATTCCAGGCTTTCAAACACGCTGTTAAAAATTGGTTCCTGCAAAATTACAGGCGTAAACGTTAGTGCTCACACTATAGAAGTAGATACATCCTCATACACCAACGATTAGTCAATTTCACAGATATTTAGTTAAAGAATAGGCTGGTGGATTAGAAAGTTCAGGTGAGGAATACGCTGGTGGACGAGAATGGTTCATGTGAAGAATACGCTGGTGGATGGGAATGATTAAGGTGAAGAATAATACGCTGGTGGACGAGAATGGTTCATGTGAAGAATACGCTGGTGGGCGGGAATAATTAAGGTGAAGAATACGCTGATGGACGAGAATAATTAAGGTGAGGAATACGCTGGTGGACGAGAATGGTTCATGTGAAGAATACGCTGGTGGACGAGAATGGTTCATGTGAAGAATACGCTGGTAGACGGGAATGATTTAGGTGAAGAATACGCTGGTGAACGAGAATAGTTCATGTGAAGAATACGCTGGTGGACGGGAATGATTCATGTAAAGAATACGATGGGGGCGGGAATGATTCAAGTGAATAATACACTGGTGGACGGGAATGATTGAGGTTAAGAATACGCTGGTGGACGGGAATGGTTCATTTGAAGAATAGACTGGTGGACGAGAATGGTTTAGGTGAATAATGCACTGGTGGACGGGAATGATTTTGGTGAAGAATACGCTGGTGGACGAAAATAATTCATGTGAATAATACACTGGTGGACGGTTATGATTGGGGTGAAGAATCAGCTGGTGGACGAGAATGATTGTGATAAAAAATACGCTAATGGATGAGAATCGTTTAGGTGAAAATACGCTGGTGGACGAGAATGGTTCATGTGCATTATACACTGGTGGACGGGAATGATTCATGTGAATAAAAAGCTGGTGGATGAGAATGATTCATGTGAATACATGTACATTTTAATACACTGGTGGACGGAAATGATTGAGGTGAAGAATGAGCTGGTGGACGGGAATGATTGAGGTGAATAATACGCTGGTGAACGAGAATGATTGAGAATGGTTCAGGTGAAGGATACGTGGACAAGAAAGACTACATACTGCAAAACCATTGCACTTTTAATTGATTTTGAGTTTTCTAAAAAATCAATTGCATTTATACAGTGGGGTTCTCAATACGTCAATTAAAAATAATCGGCAAGAAGCTTTTGGGTACTTTCGAAAGGGTTGGATTAGGTGGCAAATTCATCCACAAATGGGATGAGACTTATTCCACGCGAATATATTAATGACTTTAGCGAGTATACGTGGGTTGTTTGAACAGTATTCACACACTTACATGACAAAACACGAAATAAATATATCTGATATTATGAGTTCAGTAAATGACAATAGACAAGTAGATATTTATCCAAATTACTCGCATGTCTATAAATTTTGCCGAAAAAGCATATCCTGTAATTCTCGTACAATCATGTAGGCGTATGTATATCGATGAAGCAAATAAGGACGCAGAGTAACTCGCTTAATCAGGACAACATTGTGTATAATATTATAAACATTGTAATTTCACTTATTACTTTATAATTTTTTACTGACTAGGGAAGTCTGTTCTAGAGCCTTGTGGTGGCAGGAAAGAAGCTCTTCTGGCAACAAAGAGTACGGGCATAAACTATGTCATTATTATAGAGATACAATGTACTAGTATAGTGTCACAGCACAAACCGCACCGGGATTCCTGGATACTAGTATTTTGTGTTCATCCGTCGTCGTATTTACTGGTTTGTTAACAAGTAAAAAAGTTATTACTGTTAACGAAATCACATGAAGAATAATTAGTTGCCAATTCAGTGTTGCATGATAAGCATACGTAATTTACCTTCTTCCTCAGCAGCTTCAAATATTTTTTGTAATCGGGCAAACAGAACTTCGTCATCAAGAACTTCCTCCGGCTCTGGTGTTTCAGGCATTGCCTCCGTATTCCTGCGGACAGTAAGTGCCATTAATTCCCTCCGCATCAATGCCGGAGCCCTACTTGTTCTTCGATTCTTGAGTTCGGCAAATCTCTGTTGGCCAGACCTTGTTATTTTCAGTGGCTGTGTATTATCATCGAATGCAACTGAATTTCTGACTGGTCGGCCTTCCCCTGGCACAGGGGGCAATGCTGAACCTCGTTGCATAGTCAATGTTAACGTTTATTCATAAACACGACCAGCATTGGATTACGTTATGTTTTTGTGGTAGGCGCCATGTTTATCGAGGTAGTAAACTTCCGGCGACGTCAAAACAACGTTGCGTTTTGCCGCCAATTACGGAACGCGCTAATCTTCGTAATCACCATTGACTGGCTGCACTGTCCATTTTCCGTCGTTTGTTTAGCCTTCAGTATTCTTTCTGATTAATTGATAATGACATATCGATGGCTTAGAAGAATACGATCGTAAGTATAAAAATGTATTTTGACTTTGGGAAAATGAGAAAAACTGTCTAAAAACAGACTCTTTACTTATGGAAAAACGTCAAGCTTTTATTAGGCCTACTGCAGTTTGGTCAACCTGACCTTTTTCCGATTTTCATCAAAATATTAACGAAAATAGGCTCATATGAAGCGCATTGTGATTCAGATTTCAAATACGTATATGGGTCTTACAAGGCCTTAATATAGTTCTAAGCCAGCAACATATCACCAGCAGTAACCCGGAATTAAATCATAATATAATACGAAGATGAACGGACGAAATATTTAAATACCACTGCACACGGTTTCAAGAGTATTGGAACTTAGAGTAGATATAATTCGACATAATATAGACCTAGATTATATTACGATTCTGTTCAAAACACTTGAAAGCTCATTTTTATCGCTAATTAATGTTATATTTTACGTTATGTTAGGCCTACTATTTTAGGTCACAAAATGACTATATTCTTCTAGTTGTGTCGAGGATAAGGACCGTCTCGTACGGTTATCGATGTTTCATGGCTGCAGCACCGACGCTCTTGAATGCACTGCCAACAGCACTCTAATACTACCGTCATTCAAGAAAGCGCTATAAACGCACTGTTTTACAAAAGCATATTCTGGCGGTTTATTAGTTTGACTTCTTAGTGGTCTCCTAAAAGGTAGTATAGTCCAGAGAATTTGACACGACTCTCGACCTTCAATTAGCATAATTTAACAGCTGATATATTGTCTATATTTATAATCCCGACTGTATGCTTTCATAAGCGGGGAATATCACGAAGACGCTCGAGGTGTAATATCAACACAAATCTAAAGAACCGATAATGCACGATTTGCTCGCGGAAATTTTTATATTCAATGCAAGTACCTTGTAATATATTCATGCATAAAGGTCAGGATCATGTCAAGTTCTCCGCGCTATACATTTATCCCAACCTATGGAGACGGTTTCTCGTAGCAGTTGTATATATGACGCTGTTCTTGAAACACAATCATGTACAGTAGACCAGTAAACAGTGTCTTTGAAGCATGCTTCACGGCTTTGTTGGCGTTAAATTGTTTAAAAAGCATACATGATTGTTTAAGAAAACAATTTATTTTGGAAATCTTGAGTAAGCTACTGAATATTATAGTGAATACCAATAGACGTTTTTATTGCGTATAGTAAGCCTACCGCGTAGCCTACGATGCTTTTACGTTCCTAATACGACATATAAAGGTTCTGAATCCCGCGTACTCTAACCCTTCACCATCACAGTTAAATGGTATGCCCTCTTTGTGCTGTTTCTAGCTGGCTCATTCTTGTTATATATGGCATCGTTGTATTGAAGAGAGTACGTCTGCCTGGCAACTCTCGCATTCACCTCCGCTTTCCTGACATGGTATGGCCTCGAGTTTGCTACTTTCCATATATTGTGTGGTTGCCGATGGGTGTATTTTGAATGTGTAGGTTTGTAAGGGAAGATTTAGTGACTTTATCTGTGTCCCAAATGTACTTCCAATGTGCGTTTATGGCTCTCTTGACATGATTCGCCCAAGCGGACTTCTTTGTTGGGTTACTGAACAACTTCTATGCTGTTGGTAGACCGAGCTTGTGCACTGCTTCTCTTGTCTTGTCTTACTGAGATCCCCGGGGTTCGTTTCCGGAGGTAAGCTGTCTATCTAAGACGGCATATTCTCTGGTTGCTGGAGACCTGGCATAGCTTACATACTGGATGAGGACTGCTCTGTCTATTACAGTCTCGATGGGTTCAGCTCCAAGTAGGCAGTACACCGCAGTTGTCGCAGTTCCATCTGGTAAAGACTGCATGTGTTTCAGGATCTTCCTCTGCATGGCTTCTAGCTTCTTCAGATCAAAACCTGTCATGTTAAACACTTCTAGCCCATATAAACATCTAGGAATGGCGTGCTGCTTCCATGCATGGAGAGTCACCAGTGGAGCTAGACCTTTTGTCCTTACTCTAGCATCGGAGTCGACCTTGTTCAGTGCGTTCCTGACAATTCCGAGATGTTTCGTCTTGTCCACCTCAGCAACTCTGCGTGAGTCAAGTGTGACTTCTACACTATTGCTAGTTCCGTATTTGATTATTTCTGATGTCTCAGGATTTATCGTGACGCAGACTCGTTTTGTCTCATGTTCTACATTGTTCAACATGCCTTGTAGCTTACTTACTTCTGAAGCCAAGAGTGCCGTGTCGTCAATTATATCGTTTTGTATAGATGATAGATCGCATTTCTGGAAAGTATTGCATTAGGTGTTTGTTGGTGGTATATTCTGCAGTTGCTAGTTCTTGAAAGTGATCTTTCCATGCTCCTAGAATGTCTTCTGGTTCGTGTATTTCTTCACCTTTGACAATTAGGACATTTGTGTTTCTGTTCACCGAGTTTCTCTGGTTATTTTAAATTAATAGCCTACTTTTTAGACAATAGGCATATTTCAATCCGCCAGCATGCTAGGTCCATGCGAATTGTAGGCCTTCCTCTTCTTCTCAGACATCATATATCTAGATTCTGTAATTATATTTTGTCTACCATAGACGTCATGTAACGTAGAGTCTATCGGGTGGCTTCGTTTTGTACAAAGCCTTACGGAAGTAGAATCTTGTCTAGCTTCAAGATCTAGGCTTTTAGATCAACATGCAACATTTCTATTCTAAGGATTTTGGTGAATCACGCACGTTAATTAAATAACGTGCGTGGGTGAATGATTAAAATAACACTATTGCTAGTTCCGTATTTGATTATTTCTGATGTCTCAGGATTTATCGTGACGCAGACTCGTTTTGTCTCATGTTCTACATTGTTCAACATGCCTTGTAGCTTACTTACTTCTGAAGCCAAGAGTGCCGTGTCGTCAATTATATCGTTTTGTATAGATGATAGATCGCATTTCTGGAAAGTATTGCATTAGGTGTTTGTTGGTGGTATATTCTGCAGTTGCTAGTTCTTGAAAGTGATCTTTCCATGCTCCTAGAATGTCTTCTGGTTCGTGTATTTCTTCACCTTTGACAATTAGGACATTTGTGTTTCTGTTCACCGAGTTTCTCTGGTTATTTTAAATTAATAGCCTACTTTTTAGACAATAGGCATATTTCAATCCGCCAGCATGCTAGGTCCATGCGAATTGTAGGCCTTCCTCTTCTTCTCAGACATCATATATCTAGATTCTGTAATTATATTTTGTCTACCATAGACGTCATGTAACGTAGAGTCTATCGGGTGGCTTCGTTTTGTACAAAGCCTTACGGAAGTAGAATCTTGTCTAGCTTCAAGATCTAGGCTTTTAGATCAACATGCAACATTTCTATTCTAAGGATTTTGGTGAATCACGCACGTTAATTAAATAACGTGCGTGGGTGAATGATTAAAATAAGATCAATTTTCAAGAGGGGGACCTCCCCTTTTCATTTCGAGTCACGCTGTGACTTAAGGGTGTAATTTAAATCTTCTATTATCTAGTGATCAACACTTTAACAACATCCGCGACTGTAACTTCAAAATTGCCGCGTTGGCAACATCCGCAATGCAGACGACAACGATATTGTTCTCGCGTTAGTCTCGTGATTAATTCCAAAATGGCGACCCAGGAACAGGATTTGACGTTGGAGACTTATTTGAGTAAGTTTCAGTGTAAAATAACGTGCTGATTAAATATTGAGTCTCGCTTCTGATGAAGGTTAAATAGAAGATACACCTGACACTACATTCATTGCAAAACTATATAAAATAAAACGTACAAGCGCCAATAAACAATAATTTTATGCCATCCCCCACCCACTTTGTTTGACGTAGACTAGGAATTAAACTTGCTGTTATTGTCACATGCGCCATGGCACTTCTAGTTACTTAAATTTATTTACGTTACACTGTTTATTTGTATACAATATTTCCTTGAAGATGGTAATTCAGTCTAATAAGATTAGATTCTGTGAAAACTTTGAGTTGGCTGTCACTGACATAAAATCCTGTAAATTAATAATTATGTTACATAAAAATATGTACTGTCTACTGTTCAGGATGGTAACCCTGTGACCTATTTATTATGGAAACATATGATTGAATCATTGAAGACAGCTTGTTTGGCAGAACTGGTCTGTCATTGCCCTTTTTTTTATTTTCATGATTTTTATTGTCACCCCTGCTAAGCTGATTTATAAAGGCAGTGGCTATACTTACGGGCCCGTTACAATAGCCTATTCTTACGGCTCTCCTGTAAGAGTAGTGAAACAGCCCAGCGAGTGACTATTCTTACAGCTGTTTTATTTAAATATCCCCGTGGTATTGGAAATGGCGCACTTAACAGTTTACGTCGTTATTTTGTTATAAATATAAAACGTTCGTTATTAAAGTGATTGAGCGATGATAGGGCAATTCAATGGGAACATGTTGACACTAAATATCTATAGTCAATTCCATCAATGCATGTTGTATGACCATTACAATGAGGACACACTCGGCTTGTTATGTCAGGTCAGCGTGATATGAAATGGCACGCCTAACCTGTAGGTCCCTAATGGTTATAAAATAAAAGGATTCATGATGTAGTTGTTTCCAATTTTATTTTATGGCTATATAGTCCATTTTTATATAATAGTTAGCTTACTTTGTATACTTGTTCTTAGATAATAAATCAATAATTAGTATCGAGACAGAATTGCACTGGTTACTAATTGCCATTATACTTTTTGAGTCACCAAGACAACTTGAAGATGTCCAAACAAGGGTTAAATCATCTATTACTGTCATGTAAGAATCATTCATGGCATCTGCATAGTCTGATCTGTCACCAACTTGACTTGGGAATGCTGAAAATATCAATGACAGTTAATATTAACAAAATTTTCGAAACATATTATTTCAGATTTTGACTAGTTTTTTCAGTTTTTCTTAATAAGAAAGTTACATCCTTCTGGACACCATTTCCTGTGTTTGACAGTGTGTAGGACATTTTAATCATGTTACATGGTGTTAACACGGATGCCAGTGCTCTTTACAAAAACAAATTTGAAGTTAAAATTTCATTTTACAAATTTGTGGGATTACGATATTTGAGGAATAAAGTGACATAAGAAAATAACAACAAATATGGGTACAGCATACCGAGTTCTAAAAGCACCAAATTTTACTTTGAACATTGTTTATTTGCATTACAGACCAAAACCATACATCCTTCCAAAAATATACTGGAAATGTATGTCATTTTGGGTCTTAAACTCAAGAAAAGACCACTAATCTCAGGTGCGCCATTTCTGATACCGCGCCACAACCCATACCACCACGATATACCAATCTCTTATAATTTTCTAAAAAATAGAATGTTAATCGACATAAGGTGTTAAATTTCTTGATTACTTATAAGTTACCTAATTGTGGATACTATATATCGTGTGTAAACGAACAAAATGTGAACGGATGGACTTTCATACTTGGACTAACAATGACCTCTCCCAAGTCCTATGATGTATAATAAAAGCGGTGACTTACTTTGAATACATGTCTATGTCCTGAGCTCTCTGTTCTGTATACCTAATTTGTTCATTAAATTCATTTTTCGGACAACAAGTTTTTGCAGCCTGAATGGATCTAGAACTATGCCAGTAAACTGAACATTTTGTGACTTTTGATTGTTTTCTAATTTAATTTCTAAGTCTTTGAAAGGCGAGAATTTTTCTTCAATCACGAAATTTAGGAGGAATCCGTAGTGGATATAATGACAATGCGTATATTTTCCGTTAAGCTCATACCCAGCAACTACACAGTTGCTCAAAATGTAGGAATTTAATAAACTCGTCCATGTGTTATACTGAGAATTTAACTCCTAATGTTAATAAACATTCTATTGTTAAGGTACAGGTCGAAAATTACTTATAATTTCTTTACTCAAGGTTACGGGCCCGTAAGAATAGCCACTGCCATTTATAAATGTATATGGTTATGAAATGTATGTTTTAGATTCTGCTACTAACCCAGTTCATCGAGAGGAGGACTGGGAATCCATATCAAAGTTCTGTGATCAAGTCAACAAAGAATTGGAAGGACCACAATATGCCATCAGACTTCTAGCTCACAAAGTTCAGTCACCCATTGAAAGAGAAGCTCTGTATTCTCTAACTGTAAGTATTCCATAAATCTTCTATGGTTATTTTACCTTTAAAGTCTTACACTTAAGGTTCATTCTAAGGGGCGAAAATGTGTATTTTTCCTCAGTGAATTAAATACCCTTTTTGCATAATAACACATTAGTCTCATACATCATTTTGTAGCTTAAAGTTCAACTAATCTATATCAACAAGTGTTTTGTTATATATTCACTTGTTATATAAATGTATTTATAAAAAGTTAATTACATAATAGGTTTACAATTTTCAAAATGTCAGTCTCATTTATTTGGTAACAAAATGTTAAAAAAATTAGAAATTGAGGTTGTCAAATATTTTATCAAGGTCATGCTTGTCTTGATTCTAACTGATGAGTTTGTGTTATGCTCTTGGTAATGGCTTTGGTAGTCCCGCCAAGTTTGGAAGAGGATTTTATTCCTTTATTAGCTCACCTGTCACAAAGTGACAGAGTGAGCTTTTGTGATCACTCTTCGTCCGTCTGTCCGTCCGTCGTCCGTCCGTCAACAATTGGCTTGTGTAGACACTAGAGGTCACAATTTTAGCCTAATCTTTATGAAACTTGGTCACAATGATCATCTTAACAGTTCGATATTGGGGCATCTGGGGTCAAAAACTAGGTCACTAGGTCAAATAATAGAAAAACCTTGTGTAGTCACTAGAGGTCACAATTTTGACTTAATCTTTATGAAACTTGGTCACAATGATCATCCTAACAAAATCTAGGTCAAGTTCGATATTGGGTCATCCGAGGTCAAAAACTAGGTCACAAGGTCAAATCATAGAAAAACCTTGTGTAGTCACTAGAGGTCGAAATTTTGACTTATTCTTTTTGAAACTTGGTCACAATGATCATCTCAACAAAATCTAGGTCAAGTTCGATAATGGGTCATCTGGGGTCAAAAACTAGGTCACAAGGTCAAATAATAGAAAAACCTTGTGTAGTTACTAGAGGTCACATATTTGGCCTGATCTTTACGAAACTTGGTCACAATGATCATCTCAACAAAATCTAGGTCAAGTTTGATATTGGTTTATCTGGGGTCAAAAACTAGGTCATAAGGTCAAATCATAGAAAACCCTTGTGTAATCACTAGAGGTTACAACATTGGCCTAATCTGTATAAAACTTGGTCACAATGATCTTCTCAACAAAATCTAGGTCAAGTTCGACAGGTGAGCGACCTAGGGCCCTTTGGGCCCTCTTGTATATGTATAGTGAAATATCTTGCACTACTCGACTAAATGTAGACCACTTGAACAGTGTACTCCGGTGAGCTATTTATACATGTAGGACCTTCATGACCCTCTGTTAATTCAAGGTACCAGTAATGTCTGATGTACTTATAAACAGCTTACCTGCTAAGCTAATATCACATGTTTGGTTGACACATTTGTTTAACATTTTGTTAATTAATATGAATTTTCAGACATTGGAAGCATGTGTGAAAAATTGTGGGAAAAGGTTTCATCAGGAAATTGGCAAGTTCAGATTCCTCAATGAAATGATAAAAGTTGTATCACCAAAGGTAAGCAAGAACTTTAGCTAAATATTTAGGCCTGAATTAAAATATTGTTTGTTTGACCTTTACCAACCAAACATTTTTTCATTGGGTAGGTAGGTAGGTAAATTATTTTATTTCAATTGACAAAAGTGTAGATTTTGTGTTGTCTTAGTAATTATTTTTGCATATTGTTGGTTTCTACTCTTTGTAGAAGCTCTCCCAACTGTGTGCTTGTAAAATATAAACGGTAAAACCTTTAACAACTAGTCATTAAAGAATTGCAGGCAATATTTATAATACCGTTAAAAATGTTCTCACAGACCTTGTTCAATAAGAAATATAAAAAAAATCTCTAGAAACCAATATGATTGTTTGGGTAGGGCCAATTTTACTGGGTATGTAGGTAAAGGTCCAACAAACAATATTTTATTATAGGCCTTAATTTGATTCGGCTGTTCTAACAATCATGTAATTGTGTATGTGTTCCTTTCCCACCCTATGTTCTACTGACGATTTTCAACCAGATTTTTGTATGAGCAAAAGCTGATTATTTGGTTGTCAAAATCGGTGGTTGACCTGGCAAGCAAAATATGGTCAAATTACCTATAACTTCATGAAAAATTAACATTGGAGACCGAATCCTGTGTGTGAAAGTGTGACTTTCGGGAAAATGGTAATCCTAGGGTCAAATGAAGTCCCTAATTTTAGCAATTTGCTATGAAAATAAGTCTTTAAGTTATTAAGTATTTCTTACTCTTTTCATCGTATGCTGGCATTGCTATATATACAATATATTCCTATTTTTATTCCCTTACCAAATGGGAACATATAGATTTCCCCTTGTTTGTCTGTCTGTCCATCAGTCAGTCTGTCTGTCTGAAAACTTTGTGTTGCCTGTAACTTGAAAAATTATCTTGCATGAAAACTTTGTGTTGTCTGTAACTTGAAAAATTATCTTGCTACAGTATTATAACTTCATAGGAATATAAGTCAGCATGAGTTGTTGTGCATCTATTTGTTCATATGTTTTTGTTCAGATCCTACCAGTATTAGCAGTGTTATTGCCCTTGAAATGTAATTTATTCTCAAACATACGTCATTGATTGCAGTATCTTGGCAGTAAAACTACGGAGCAGGTGAAGAAAAAAGTTATAGAACTGATATATTGTTGGCAGAAAGGGCTGCCTCATGAACCAAAGATCAAGGAAGCTTACATTATGCTAAAACAACAGGGTATTGTGAAAGGTGACCCTGATTATATGGACAAGGTAACAGTCTCTACTTCTTATATTTTCACATACTTCTATTGTTGCACTTTTATTTGTATTTTTATACCTACGGCTTGACATTTGATTTTCAATGTCTTTTGAATTGAAAGTGTGCCGAAGAATCATAAAAATGTCTGTCTGTGCACATTAAAGGTACCCAGTGCTCAAGCTAGGGCGGAATAGCAGGGCACAACACCCTGCCTCGTTTTACTAACGCCCTGCTCTTTTTGAAAGCACCCTGCCCTTTTTAAAAGTGCCCCGTGCCCTTTTATGTCGATCATAGGAGTGCCTTCTTCTTTTAAAAAGGCGCTATCGCAATAAACAAGATAATGACACATACCGCTGTTATATCACTAATCCTACGACCCCCGATGCTCATCGAGTTGTTTACATTGATCAGCTGTATGCACTAATCGACCTATACAAACCGTCAATCACAGCGCAAACTAAAGATGAGTGACAAATTAGGGCGTTACTACATGAACCACTCTTAAATTAATAATATTGGAGGTGGGGCTTTTGAGGAGTTTGGGCCGCCTTTTTGACGTAAAAATCATAAGATGGGCATCACTTACTATAGAACTAGTCAACCAGATGGAAAGATGTGTACAATGTAGTTGCCATCAACATCAGTGCAATTGATGCTATTTTGACTGTTTCATCAAAATAAAAGATGTTTTGTTTGAAAACAGTGTTGTGTTGCTTAAATTTTCATTCATTTAACATAGTTTTATTTTGTGTGTTAATGTGTAGGTGTCCGAAGACTTACCAAAACCTATCCCAGAAGAGGACAAAAGAGCAACATTTGAAGATGAAGAAAAGGCCAAGGTAAACTAACATAATTATGATGAATAGTTAAGCACAATGCCTATAGAGCATGAGGTTGAAGGTTAAAACCTGGCAGGGTCTAGCGGAATCCTGGCAGAGCCTAGCAGAATCCTGGCAGGGCCTAGCTGTGGATTGTTCTGGCATTGCTGGTTGTTGGGCAGCCTGCAAGTTAAATTTAACAATGTTTACCATGCGCCTTCCTGTCTGGTGCCTGACATTGAAGTTTATAAGTAAATGTGCTCATAAGTATTTCCTGAACTACTGCTTGGTTATAATTAAATACGAAATGTCATTGTTGTGTGTTGATCTGTTTGGTCATATTACCTAAAGATTCTTGTTCAAACATGTTAAATATTTATGCCTTGACATTTGCATATTTTTGTCGTATACAGTAACATTGTGCATGCGTGATATGAACCTGGAAAATCACTCATGCATGATTTGGAAATTTAATCTGTTGTGTTGTATTCCACTGTGCAATCTGTTTGTGTTACAGTACACTGATATGTACAGGGTTTTCATTGAAATTTTGCTGAACAGGCATGTTTTAAAGTTGAGGCTGCATAAAACAGCATAAAACGTTGAAAGCATTTTACTGTCTAAGCTTTTTGGTAGCCAAATATGCAGTTGAGACAGTCATTTTGGCCTACAACTGCATTTTCATGACAACCCTGTAGGTATATAATAAATCCTAATGATCTTATGGTTGTATGTATCTACTGTAGTGGTCCTATTATAACCCATTCTGTACTGTGAAGAAAACGAGTACATTGTTTTATGTTTCGCTTTGTGTTTCAGACGTTAGCCAAATTATTGAAAAGCAAAAATCCTGAAGATCTTCAAGCAGCAAACAGACTCATAAAGAATATGGTGAAACAGGTATGTTTACTTGAAGCTCCCTCCTTGACTTGTGTGATTAGGCCAACATGACATAATATTGTGGGTCTGGTAAACCTACTGCCAATTTTTGCCTCTACATGTTATGCCAATTGCCAATCAATGATTTTCCATTGCATAAAATAATTTAAAAAATACTGGTCTTCTCACCTACCTACATTTAGCTTAGTGTGCCTATATTTTATAACTCAACAAAGCACAGGTCAGCTTCCTATTTATTATTTCGATTCTAACATCGCCAATGCTCTGCCATTTATAGCACAACAAGACAGGTTGATGACAAACACTTTCTTTCCTAGGAACATCACCGTTATGTCATACGTCAAACGTGATGTCATCAATCAGCTATGTTTTATCACGGTAATAAAAAATAGTAAGCTCAATATACGCAAAGACGGCAAATCTCAAGTGCTACGTTAGAATAATTTATGTACCTTTGTTGATCTTGATTTTAGACAAATTCAGAGTCTACACATTTCATACTCACTGCCGTAGGGGTCTTACAATTCTGAAAATCCAGATTTTCTGCACTATATAGTTGTTTGATGAAAAAATAGTATTGACTGAGTTATGGTCATTTGAAATGTCATATGCTGAATTTTAACATTTTGAACAGTATTTGAAACAGATTTTCGGTGCAGGGATGTGTACTTATTACACCTGAAAATGATTTGTGTCTTATTTTCAGGATTGGGCATTATGCCTTAGTAGAACCCCTAATACTGCCAAATAGGCCACAAATCTCAATTTTAATAAGTAAATCTTGTTTTTCAGGATACTGAAAGAATGGAGAAAGTCTCGAGACGAATAAATGAGCTGGAAACCATACATGCCAATGCTAAACTATTAAATGAAATGGTGTCACATTACAATGCACAAACTTCAACAGATTCGGACAGAGAAATGATGAAGGTTAATGTTGTTCTTTGGTTTAGTTTCTACTATCTCTGTATGTTTATAGAACTTTTTATACATCATAAACAAAGTTTGTGGGGGGGGGTTGTATAGTTCATTGACTAGTAGTTTTATAGGGGTAGAAAAATGAGTAAATTTCATTTCAATCGATGTCTGCTGACTGATAATTGTAAGTACTTACTGTAACCTTATGAATGTAAAATGAAATAAAGGTGTTCTTTTAGTTTGAAAACAAAATCAGAACATACATATTATGAATTAAATAAATATTATTGCAGGAATTATATGAATCATTAGAGAAGTTACGTCCCAAATTGTTCCGACTTGCTAGCGAGACGGATGAAGCTGATACGGATGGATTGAGTAAATATCTAACCTTCCTTTTGTTCCCTTACTTTAGTATTAAGTTATGTTGTACATATCTACAGAACTATATAAGCCATTATCATTGAAACTATGCCAACATGTAAACCAGCATATGAAATTGTGCACATGGGGTTTTGTTGTTTACGGCAGAGTTATGACCCTTGTTTGTGCACATGGGGTTTTGTTTTTTGCTGCAGAGTTATGACCCTTGTTTGAAAACTTGTACTATTATGTTTATATTATCATTCAGTGTAAAAAATTAAGTTGCCTAATAATTCCTTAATGGTTGCGAAGGACCCAACCTACTTTCTCCCATGCTTGCATAAGAGAACAAGTTTTTGTATGGTTTCATATTTGTTTATTAGGTAATGAGTATGGTTTTCACCAAGGCCAATTAAAAAAACTGTGCCTTTGTTATGATTGGTCATGAAGAAAAACGAGGTGAGCAGTGTCTTAGAGGTAGGGGGCGCGCTTTGGGATCGAGAGGTCTCGGGTTCAACCCTGTCTGGACCACTGCTTAATTTCTCTGATCAAGAATAACCCACATGCTCCACTCGACCAAGGTGTGAATTCACTTCAATTGGTACCTGTGAGGGCTGTGTCTGAACATGTTCGAGAGTCCTGGGTGCCGCAGATCGATGCTGGCTGCACGCCCACCAGGAGGGAAATAGTCTTCACAGGGAGACTCAAATGCAGGTTTCCGTAGGTAGCCCAATGACCAGGGGAAGTTAAATTGTCAAAGGGTGGCTGAACGACTGAATTGCTGAAAGCAGCCCTTGAAAATTGGTAACTTAACATTAAGATAGAAATTTACAATTGTTCTAGGCCTAGGATTGGGTTAAAACAAGACAAATGTCATTGTTTCTATGTTTTGACATTTAGAAATAATCCATGGTTATGTATTATTGTAGATACAATATTGAAAGCCAATGATGAAGTATCATTAACTATGTCACAGTATAAGAAAGAAGTAGAAGGCATATCAGAGAATGGACAGTCTGGTGATTCTAGAGGTATGCTAGTCTTCTTTCATCTTTACATCTATACCAGTATTGAATCAGCTAGTGTTAGTCAGCAGCATTAGAAGTCATCAATTTCAAGTTTCACTAGTTAAAAAGAGAAAAAATGATATGTTTGTGTGCAAATGTTACAGGGGTCATACACTTCCGGAATAATCCGGAAAGATTGGTTTACTGCACAAGTTTTTCTGTAGAAAATAATTATTATTTGAAGAAAAAAAGCTAAGAATAGACAAAGTTATGACTATTTGAAATTTTGTTAGCTGAATTTTAACAATAGAACAATTTGAAACAGATTTGTGACACATTTTCAGGATTGGGCATTATGCCTCAGTAGGATCTCTGTTATAAGATAAAAAGTGAAACTATTATATGTATTTGTGCATACGTAAGACAAGTAATACAGTAATTTACTAAAATATTATCAGTAAATTAAAGTGGAAAAAGTGGAACACACGAAAACGTTTCAACCTATCAATAGTCTTCATCAGGGTAAAATCTTATCAGTAAGACCTCCCTTATTAAATACTAAATAATCAGGGGCCTTCTTCACCAACATATTAAGTCTGATAGCTTAGACTTAAAATTTGGAACAATTAAATTGAATAGAATTACTTTTTCATTGTGATTAAGTGAGATTTGAACTTGTGTTGCATTTTACATATTAATCTGACTGTCAAAGAAAGGAGACCTTAATAAGATACATTAATGCGTGCTGTACTCTGATTATTTATACAATGCTTCAACCTCATGCTGCTACATAAATTCCTCATAAATAACCAGTCAAACCTGTGTTAGTAATCATCGGAATTAAATACCCATGTGTAGTAAGCAGGCAATATTAGTTATTCATGATTAAATCCCAATTAGCCACTTTTATATTAAATACACTTGTCGTAAGCAGTTAACTACTGTACTAATGTGATTTAATGTTTTCCATGACTTGCTGCTTTAGTCATGTTATGTTGTGTAGTATATATGTTTATCATATGACTTTCCTTGTATCAGGGTTAGTGAAACGAGTATGTATATTCCTATACTACACTAGTGTATAACATTCAAATAACGTCACTTTATCTCCTAAATGAAGTCATGATATGCCGTAAACGACTTCGTTTTTTGGCATCGTTTATATTACAGAGGCTGTTTTTCAACAGGAAGATGTGTATTTTCGTGTTATTGGTGTAAAAAAAGGCCCTATCACTTGTTGTCAATTGATACAAACTTACATTAAACTTATTCAGAAAATACTATTAATCTTGCCAAAAACTCTCTTAATAAATTTCCAGAAATTGTTTATTTAATATATAAAGTTTATATCAATTGACAACAGGTGATAGATCCTCTATACGTATGAAACATGCTTGTTATTTGAAGAAATTTCAAGGATAATGTATAATTATGTGGTTAAGATAATTGTTCAACTCATTTTGATAAAATCGTCTAGTAGTTATTGATTTTGTTGCATGATTCTAGGTATTTTTAATTCATTTTCAGCGGAATTTTTGAAAGGTAAACTGTCAACAAATATAGTCTTAACCTAAACATATACCCATTTAATACACTCATACATGACTTCCATCTTATACTCCACTGATACTTGTTCTCCGTGTTCAACAAACCATCACTGCTAGTCCTTTATTATCTCCCCTGGATTGTAGTGGTACCGGTATTCTGTTTTGTGCAAGGTCGGTCCGTCCGGAAACCAAACCATGTTTGCTTTATAACCTAAGGTCAAACAACTTTACAGACTCACTAGAGGTTGCAAAGATTACGTTATTGAGCCCATAGCCATCTAAATTGGTAGGAATTTTGTTCATGACCTGCTGATAAACTTGGTTGATTTAGAGGTCACCAAGAAAAAGGTCAAGGTCACAGTTACCTTAAAACATGCAAGGTTTTATTACACAATGTAGTTGCCAGTTTGGGGACCTACATGTTAGATACATGTCCTTTAATTCAATCTCCAAGGTCGGAACATCTCGGATTATCCCTGGACTATTCCATTAGTGTGTGAATTTCTTAAGTCCACATTTGAATGTTGATTCAAATCATTTATCCAGCCTGTTTGAACAATACTTCTATCTAATGTGTCAAATTGGTTATGGTTTTATAAAATGTTTGCATGACTATTTAATACTATAATAAAAATTATGTACTTTTCGGTGAAGGTATTTAATATATGATTGAGAAATTGATGAAAGTTGATGTAAAATCCATTAAAAACCAAACAAATTTAAATGAAGCACTGTAGTGCTTATAACAGGTTTTAGGAATATCATTTTATGTATTGTCCAAAAATATTCATCCGTTCCTCTCGTTCTTAATATATGAATATATCTGACTACTTGTTTACATTAACTTTATGTTTGCTATGTTAACCATCAGGAAGTATTATGGATGAGTAATGCGCAATTTGCTCATAGAAACTGATAAATTCTACATAAGAACCTTGCATAAAGGTCAGGTCCATATTTTCAAAGTTTTTCATGTATTTATCTACATGACAGTAATGATATCAAGATATCTCGAAACTGAAAAAAAACCACTTTTCCTTGTACTACCAATACACATATTTTATCAATAAATTTGAGGCAGTTAATGGTTCTGTATAGCATCTGCTGCCTGATAGCTTTCTAATTGCTGGGTGTTCTAATTGCTGGGTGATTATTGATATTTATGGGGAGAGAATATTGGGTTTGGTATAAATCAATGCTTATTATACCCCCCGCACAACGAGTTGTAAGGGGGGTATACTGGATTCAGCTTGTCTGTCAGTCAGTCTGTCTGTCTGTCTGTCCGTAGACGCATTCTTGTGGACGCAACTCCTCCTACAGTTTTGGCAGGATATTGCTCAAACTTTCACAGATGAACAACTTCAACATATAGATGTGCATGAAGAAAGGAATTTGCGCTGCCTTGAATTTTGGCAGAATTATGGCCCTTTGCCGGCGGGGGTATATTAGTCTGCCGAATGGTGACAGCTCTAGTTTTTGCTATTGTCTCAAACCTTGTTCAGGTTTCTCCTTATTTAATGTACTCAATATTATATATATTTAATTATGACCATTGGTGGAATATATAATGTTTAGACTCCTTCTGGTTAATGCAGGGTGAATTTCAGTTACATTAAGCATATTTAACTATTGTTTGTCTGAGGAGACTTGCTTTTACTAAAGCAGTATGTTGTTTAGTATTGACCAATTCTAACCCGAAGCACACCAATGGCAAAGTGCAAAATGGTTATAACTAACTTTTATTCTAATGCACATTATTGGTGTCAAGGATTATGGTAATTGGTTCCATGTGATTATTATTTCACAGATTTTTCTGAGTGTGTTGATTGACAATAATAAATTTTGATAACAACTTTAATGTTTCCATTTTGGGGATAACTGGCTTGTTTGTTTAAGAGGGGAATGTAGCATAAACTTAACAATGGGACAAATTTGGCTGGGCTGTTTCGAAGAGCAAAGAAGCTTGCATTGGGGCTTGGGTATCGCACCAGATTCCTTGTATCCCACAAATGTTAATGTCTCTTTTCTCGAAGCCATGGGGGCATAAGAGTATTACAAACATCTCTTGTTTACCTCTAAAATATAATCCTATCACATGTTCTAGTGTTGACCATCTGTTCAACTGAATCTATAATTGACAATTGGCAGCTGTTTCGTTTTGGTGACAGTCAGTCAACACACATTCAGTCTATTGTAGTATTTTTATGCCCCCCTATCGATAGATGGGGAGGCATATAGTGATTCACCTGTCCGTCCGGTCGTCCGTTCGTTCGTCCGTTCGTCTGTCCTGGTTAACCCAAATTGACCGTTTCTTCTAGCATTAATATGGCTTGCTACAAAGCTTTCATACTTGCATGGATGTTGTGTATGAGCACTCTCCACACGCCAGTATCACCTAACCCCATTTTGACCTTCACCTTGACCTAATTTTGGACTTAGACTTATTTATGGACAAGGCTTCCACAGGGGGCATAAGCGTTTATTGAACGCAGTCTTGTTTGCTTTGTTTATAATATTATGTTCAAAGTTTGCTATATGATATATATATACAGGGAAGAGTCAGTTGGTAGACTTTGATCAATTACAACCTTCCTCCCATCCACCCAGCTATACACCGACTACCAGCACAGCATCATCATTACTTGATGATGAAATGCTTTCACTAGGTAATATATAAACCATGTAGTCCCTAGATGTTATATCTCATTTATTTTGTATGGTTTCTTCATTCAGGTCTGTCACTTGTATACCAACATTGCAATGCCATAGCATTGTATTATTTATTGTTTCAAACATTTTAACTCGAGGAAAAGGCAGTGAAACCAATAACTTATTCACTAAGCCACTAACTAATACACAAATATCTACAAAAATATTACATTAATAAGTGAATTTGCTATGTTTATGTACACAATGTTATGTAAACAGGTGCCTGACCTGATTAACCGATTAAACATGTTAGTGTAATTTGTGTGATTATCTTAATTGGATTATATAGTATGGCTAATTGACGGATTGATTTTTACCAAATTCGGTATATATAATATATGATTCCTGTTAATTTCTATGACATTTTCTTCATTAATAATGTACCGTATGTTTTATACTCAAGTAAGCTGGTTATGAAAACTTAATATTGTAATCTAGAACTCAGTCTGTTTCTCAAGTATTGTTTACTGTAGTGCAGTCAATGATTGTCTCAGTTGAATTTGCAATTTTTATACTGTAAATGATAAAAATGGACTCCTCAAAATGATTTATGAGATTTTGTAGAAATGTTTATCGGAGTGTCTTTACTCTTATAAACTACTCATAGTAATACATTTACTTTACAATTTGTTGCAGAACTTCATTCTAAAGCCTCTGTTTCAATGTTTTATACTGAAAAAATTATTAGAATAATCCTTTGTGAAAAAGCCGTTGGAAATCCATTTATTTCTTTGAAAATAAATTTGTTCCTTGCTGCTTCAATATTAACATATCAGTTAGTCATTTATACACATATATATCATTTTATAAGCAGAAAAGCTTAGTTTACTATGTTTATAATTATGTTACAATGTACATGGAACTTTTTACGTCACTCCCATAAGCCAAAATGATGTGACTTTATTGAAAATTTTGGAGAATTTTTTATGTTATTTATGACTTATAATATATATGTTATTAGAAATACCAAATGTAGTAACATATTTGAGCTGTTTTCTACTGATTATATATTTTGCTGGGCCACTATAACGTATATATTTGAAAGGAACCTACAGTGTGTATACCAATGTTGTACATGTATAATATTTGTACTAGTATCGGACAGTATTGCTATCGTTATGGTATTCAGTGGCGGTTGTGTTTAGTTTAGGCAAGATGAGTGCTGGTACCTATATATATACACAGCTTACTCTTTACCTGTATTGCTTAACTACAGACTGTGAAACGATATTATATAGATTGGTGCTTTGGAATCTTGCATTACCCGGCAGCTATATCTCGAGTATTTTGCATACCTGGTTTAAAACTTTTCTGATGCTTGCTTTGAAATGTATTACTTCATGCAGTGTTTTTCTATGCTGTTTAGAAATAAATGTACTGGTAGCAAATGGTAAACATTCTTTAAAAAGGTGCCTATGAACTGTATTGTGTGTAAAAAGATAGTATTTAGTCGGACAGGGAAGGCAGCACTCAACTTAACCAGCCGTGCACAGAAAACATAAAAACATACAAGGCACAATGCCCAACACACGACCGAACCAGAAAATTATTCGCCCAAGTCCCAGCTGTCAAAAAGCTGAATGAACTAGTTTCAGTAAGCTTAAGTAAAGTAACAATTCCGTAGATTTTTCAAACATGATTTTACATTATATGATAACATTTTGTTGTTCTAGGCTTAAAATCACCAACAGCAACAACAGGTGGCAGTCAGGATACTACAGTACCTGTCAGTACTACCAGCAGCAACCCTGATAATAATCTCTTGTCTGATCTAGATCAAATATTTGCAGCATCAGCAACTCAGCAGGTATGTGCAGTCTCTGTGTATAAATGTACTGTGGCCATTGTTCATTATCATTTAAATAGCAGAATGGTAGAGCTGCAGCCATGATCCAATGGAAAGTGCTCTTGGTTTGTAACTTTGCGATCCTGGTTTGCTTATCGTTTGCAACAGGTTACACTCTTTGCATGAAAATTTGACAACAATCTTGATTTTCCTTCCTATGTGGAGAAGTTGCTGGTTTCTTATGAAAGGGTAAGTTAGTACTGGTTAAAATACAGTGCAGGAAAACAGGTTAGGTAAATTGACTGCTGTATAAATAATTTAAACAGAAAAATTGGTGAGAATAACGTAACTCCCGGTACAAGTTGTACATGTAGAAAAAGTGTAGGCAACTTGTTTTAGTTTTATCATTGCATGTATTTACAATATTAAATTATAATAGTTCTATCTATTTCTATTCTTTAATTTGATAGAATTCAGTGTTTCCTAGCAACGCATTCACTATGAACCAGGGAGTGATGAATATAGGTGGTGTAGCACCTGGTGGTGGAGGTATGAACTATGGACAACCAGTGGCTGTCGGTCAATCTATGTCATATACTCAACCATCACTTGTATCACCTGTAATACCCAACGTAGCAACACAACAGATGAACCAACCTCCACAAACACAAGGTATTCATTCATATTATATAGCACAGAGAATTTGACGTGATCCTGACCTTGATGCATGAATATATTTCTTGCATTAAATATATATATTTCCGCAAGCAAATCGTGCAATATCGGTCCTTGTGTTGGTATTACACCTCGAGCGTCTTCGTGATACTTTCTGCTTATAAAACATGCAACCGGTGTATAAATATAGACCATAAATCTGCTGTCTAATTATGCTAATAGAAGGTTGTGAGTCATGTCAAATTCTCCGGACTATACTAGTATTATAGCATGGTACTATAAAATATGAGCCAATGTCTGCAATACTATAAACTAAGAAATTATTTTGTGCGATTTAGTTTCACAGAGTTTGAGAGTGGTAGAATTTCGCCAAATTAAGTCCCCGAGAAAATGCTAAAAATAGTAATATGGACATTGCAAGAAACTTAAAACGCGAAAATTTGTAGTCACGAATAAGCCGACTATCAGCCAAACGCGAAAGTTAGTATTCGCGAAAGTAAATTGGCTTACAATATGTTGTCACTTATGTCAGAAATTATGTTAATTATTAACACTGCATATCTTTCTTAGTCAAGATGAGCTTTTAGGATTATTAAATACCCATTATGCTTTGGCTTCCATATGTTTGTGTACATACTAGAAGTCACAGTTTTGACTTAATCTGTATGAATTCTGGCGTCTGCTACCGAGCCCTTTTATTCAGTTACCTCCTGTTCAATTAATTATATAAAGGCATGGATTAACTCCTGTGGAAAATCACTACGGTAACGTAGTGCTTGCTAATAAATATTAATGGTCTTCTGGTCACAAGGTAACCATTATTTTACTAACTCATGGCTCACCAAACAGCTTTATCAGACTGAGATTCTGACTTGTGACCTTTTCCTCCCAAGTTGGTTACCTAAACCACTCAACAAGAGGGATAGTATATTTAATAATTTGTACCCTGTGGACAGTGACTCGATTTTCAAGAGTTTTCAAAATAATGCTAGAAGATTTGTATTGTAAGTATAGTAAATTTGACTCTTCTGCTTAAATTTACCTGAGTCAAAACTGGAATATTTGTCGAGTTCTAGATACTGAATACAGTTTCAAATGAAAGCCCTGATGTGTAGTTATCAAGCAATGTTTTGTTTATTACAGGGTCCGTGTTTGACAACAAGCCATTCCAGAATGTCAGTGAGACACAAGGGAAAGCATTAGAAGATTTAGATGTTTTAGGACAAACTCTCATGCAACAAAATCTATCACAAAACACAGCCAAATATACATTCAATCAAACGTATGTACCAGATACTAGAATATCGTTAAATTTTCTGGTTGAATTTTGGTTAAAACTATTTCAAAGATTGAACTATTAAAATTTATTTGATGACCATCATGACTTATTTAGAGAATAATGCACGGCTGTGTAGGGAGGGGTCTAGAAAATCGGCCCGCAGGAAGAATAATCACTGAGGGTGGTTAGATGAACTGAGGGCCGATTATCAAGACGCCTGCCACTCCGTGTAGTGTCGTTTATAACACATATTTTACTTCAACTTCAAGGCATTAATTTCCCAAACCACACAGAATATGAATTGTTTCTCAATCGTTGACTGTTTTTGCTTTAGAAAATTGTCATTCGTTCTTAAACTTTAAATCAAATTATGGCGACGTCAATTGCGAACAATTTTACGACATGTTATTCTGTTCTGTGGGCCTTTATCAGTAATCGGACCCTTATGTGAGGGCTAGTTACGTTATAATGGCCTGGAAAAATTTATAATCAGAGCAAAACAGCTCAAATCAGTTACTATTTATAGTAACATATGTGTTATTTGTCTTTATTTTCTTTAAATAACATCTCCTCAACCACTGAACATATTTTTGTATCTATATATTTGGTCTGTTTCATAAGTAGACCATGACAACTAAAATATATTTTTACACTATTTGTGGATCATGGTACCTTATATTTATAATGTCGCCAATTTTCATTTTAGTCCAAAGCCTGTAAAAGTTCCATTAAACCAGATGGCAGCTGGCCAGGCTACACCAGCTACAATACCTTTAATACCAACCCCTCCACAGGCGTCACAACCAGCTGTTGCTATGGCAACTCATCCACCTCCGATATCAGCCGTGATGGGATCTGGAGAGACTACGGTATCGCCAAGGTCTACAGAAGTTCAACCACTCACTGATGTTTTTGTACCTCTAGAAACTATACAACCAGGTATAGTAATTCATTATTGGAATACAGTACTTGGTGTAAAGTGGTAAGGACCCTGCCTTGATAGCTTAGCGGAAGAGCATCCACTTTGATAGTGAGAGGTCTTGGGTCCGATACCAGTCCGTAACATACCTAAGTCGTTGACAATGGTAATGGTACATCCCCCTTGCTTGAAGTTCTACATAGTAATTTCCAGGCAACTGCTAGTTTGCCCATGCAGTGTCAGGATAATGTAACCCTGTAGTCCCCAAATGACAGTAATACTGTTGACTTGTGGGACGAAAAACATTTACTAGAGTGGTAAGAACATGTGTATTAATTTTGATAATTCACTGTTACTTGAATACAGAAATATCCATCCAAGTATCCATCCGTCATCAGGTGTTTCGCCCCTTAAAGGGACTGCCTCACGTATTGGTGTATTGCAAAAATAAAATTAAATTGTCAAACATTCATGTAATTTTGGTATAGTTGCCTGTATATGCCATAAACAACCACATTGACATAATAAAAAATTATGCTTATGGACGTAATATCTAGGCCATGTTCGATTATAGGCCAAATCGGTCCAGGCCTTCTTGGGTTATGGTCCTTCATCTACAAAAAAAAAGTGAAATTGGCCTTGTCTGTACTCTAACTCAAACAGTTTTCGTGCGATCGTCTTCAAACTTGCTGACGATGCTTATGGACGTAATATCTAGGCCAAGTTAGTTTAAAGATTATTGTTTAAAAATGTTTTGACATAATATGGGCTTTTATTTCACAATCAATATTTTTTGTCACTAGCACAACCAAGACGGGCGTATTTTGTGACATTTTGGCACTCTTGTTCATAAAGCAACCACCAGTGGCTTTCTATTACATAAATACTGGGTTAGGTAGGAAAATTACTTCAGACAAAAATTATAGCCCGATCTGTGAGGCAGCACCTTTAACTCGGAACACCCCCATGATGGTGGGGGCAAGCAGTGGTGATCAGCCACTGCTCAATATATGCTGGCTTCCATGTTGTTTAATTTTTTTCTGAGCCAGAGCCAACTGTACACACACTCAGCAGCCTTGTTCAGTGCTTTAATTGCTGTCTGATGGGTTCTACCCTTGATTCCTGTTGCTCCCATCATCTTCCACACTGACTGAGATAGGAAACCTCTGCAGCCAATCTCTGATGGGGAAACCCCAAGTCTTCCTTATGTACACTGAATACTGATACATATTGATCATTTCATATCACTACCGGTAATAATGAAGTATTGATGTTCATTTTAATGAAACAATTTGCTTTGTTGCTTAAGTAATAGAAAGACATTTATAAATAAGTCCAAATACTTGTTGATTGATCAGGTTTTGAATCTGTTGAATTATTGTGTTGTTTCTAGGTACTGCTCCTCCTGTGAGTGCTTATGATAAAAATGGACTTAAAGTGTTAATTCATGTTGCCAAGGATCGACCACGAGAGGATGTTTTAGTCATGGTAGTTACCGTACTTAGCACAAATTCTGCACCAGTAAAAGCTTTTGTATTCCAGGCAGCTGTTCCAAAGGTATGAATGTATGTTTGCCGTATACTAGCTACTGGGTTGTTCCTGTAAGGTCCAGTGTTCAATATTTAATGTTCTTCAATAGAAATGCTTCTCATGTTGTTTTTTTTGACCTGTCAAATTTACTAGCTACGCACTGTAGATTAGTAATCTTTCTTGAGATAAGCTTTGCATTTTTTGATAAGTCAATAAAATTATATCTTCTATATATTGCCCCTTTCAATAACAACAATATTAATATCGCTTATTCTAGTTCAGTTTTGAACCCTTTACATCTTTTAAGGCTTTCTTAAATCAACCAGAGATTGTAATGGTCCAATAGACAACACAGAAAATGGCTTTCTTAATAATTAATGAAACTTGGAATGGAAGTTGGTATGACGTAATTATTGTGTAATACCAATTTCGTCCAACATCTGGAGCCCGTTGCATAACCAAGCTGCTTCCAAATTTTGCTATTGAGCGTTTTTCTACGCCTATGTAATGACACGCTACCAGTGAGAAGTCCTCGCCAATAGCATTGCGTTTTTTAGCTCACCTGCCACAAAGTGGCAAGGTGAGCTTTTGTGATTGTTTTTTGTCCTTCGTCCTGTTTTTTGTACGTCGTCCGTCTGTTAGACAATTCACCGTTAACACTCTAGCACTTTCAATTTTTCTTTGATCTTCATCAAACTTGGTCAGTAGTTGTATCTCAATGAAATCTAGGTCAATTTCGAAGTTGGGTCATTTGGGGTCAAAAACTAGGTCAAAAGGTCAAATATTAGCAAAACCTTGTTAACACTCTGGTGGCCACATCTTGCTTTGATCTTCACCAAACTTGGTCAGTAGTTGTATCTCAATAATATCTAGGGCAAGTTTGATGTTGGGTCATGTGGGGTCAAAAACTAGGTCAAAAGGTCAAATAATAGTATAACCTTGTTAACACTCTGGTGGCCACATTTTTGCTTTAATCTTCATGAAGTTTGGTTAAAATGTTTATCTTGGTGACCTTAAGGTCAAGTTCGAAGTTGGGTCATGTGGGGTCAAAAACTAGGTCAAAAGGTCAAATAATAGCAAAACCTTTTTAGCACTCTGGAGGTCACATTTTTGCTTTGATCTTCACCAAACTTGTTCAGTAGATGTATCTCAATGAAATCTATGTCAAGTTTGAAGTTGGGTCATTTGGGGTCAAAACTAGCACAAAAGGTCAAATAATAGGATAACCTTGTTAACACTCTGGTGGCCACATTTTTGCTTTAATCTTCATGACGTTTAGTCAAAATGTTTGTCTTTGTGACCTTAAGATCACGTTTGAAGTTGGGTCATGTGGGGTCAAAAACTAGGTCAAAAGGTCAAATAATAGGAAAACCTTGTTAACATTTTTGCTTCAATTTT
This sequence comes from Spisula solida, assembly GCA_947247005.1. NCBI lineage: Eukaryota > Metazoa > Mollusca > Bivalvia > Venerida > Mactridae > Spisula > Spisula solida. The sequence continues at coordinate 46,854,318 of OX365944.1, read as the reverse complement.
CATGAAACTTGGTCAAAATATTTATCTTGATGACCTTAAGGTCAAGTTCGAAGTTGGTTCATGTGGGGTCAAAAACTAGGTTAAAAGGTCAAATATTAGGAAAACCTTGTTAACACTCTGGTGGCCACATTTGCTTTGATCTTCACCAAACTTGGTCAGTAGTTGTATCTCAATGAAATCTAGGTCAAGTTTGAAGTTGGGTCATGTGGGGTCAAAAATTAGGTCAAAATAATAGAAAAACCTAATTAACATTCTTGAGGCCATATGTTTGCTTTGATCTTGATTAACTTTGGTCTATCTTGATGACCTTAAGGTCTCGTTTGAAGTTGTGTCATGTTGGTAAAAAACTAGGTCAATATGTCAAATAATAGCAAAACCTTTTTAACACTCTGGAGGCCTCAGTTTTGCTTTAACCTTCATCAAGTTTAGTCAATATGTTTATCTTGATAACCTTAAGGTCAAGTTCAAAATTTGGCCATGTTTAGCAGGTGAGCGCCCCAGGATCTATGATCCTCTTGTAACACTTTGCTAGGCAAGCACTACTGAGCGCTTTCTTGTGCAATGGGCGGCTTTAGTAGTGCCAAACCAGGTTTTGTTAGGCAACGGTGATGTTTCGATTTTAAGATATTTAAAATGCATGCAATTTTTTGTACTGCAAATGACATTTAAACTACTCAGTACTGTTAAGGCCCCATCCCACATAACGAATATATGGACAATTTGCGTTTCTATACAATTCGTGCTTATAAGTATAAGCATGTTGTACATTGTTGGTGGTGTTCATATTGATGGGTTTGTGATTATCACAATTACATTTAGTTTGGTTCTTTTGAACATTTACTTACAGTAGTTCTCAGTCACAAATAGTGAGAAATCACAAAATTGATCTATTTGTTAAATATATTCATTATGTGTGATGAGGCGTTTAGATTTCATGTCTAATTTTGTCTATGTATTGTAGGTGATGAAGGTAAAATTACAGCCACCATCAGCCACAGATTTACCGGCATTCAATCCCATCTTACCGCCCGCTGCTATTACACAAGTTATGCTTGTAGCTAATCCACAAAAGGTTTGTTGGTTATATTTATTGTGCATTTAGAAATGTACTGTCTATAAAATGGCCTAAATATATTAATATGATCAAATATAGGCTTGCAGTACTGTAAAATCAATTTAATTTCAATCGGACAAAATTTTGTGGTTTTGGTGAAAAATAACTTTTCGTGGGAAATTAATTTCAATGATTTAAGATTAATGAAAGTGGCAAGCTCAGAATTTTCACAAATTATCAGATATCATTAAAAAAATAAAGAAATATAATATTAAGTAAATTGTTTTATTACATGTTGATATATACAGTCAAGTAAACTTTCCAAAAACCCAGTCTTATACCTGACTGTACTTGAAAGCAAGTATGGTAGTCACTGTAAACTTTTTGGTATAATTATTCATTGGGGATTTAATTTCGTGGTTGAGGTCATCCACGAAATCTACAAATTAAATCACCAACAAATATTAATGATTTTACAGTATTTGCTCATAGTACTGTTCTTTTACTATTAATGTTTAAATTTCCGTGGCAATCCAACAAACCCGAGTCAATTATAGATATTCTATAAAGTAATTGCAGAAAACTTGCATTTTATTAAGTGTCCGGTTATAACCTTTGTTCAGTGAAAACACAGGCATAGTACAAATTTGTCTGGGTAATAGTGTACTAGTATTTACAGTATAGTAGGGAGATATTGACGTGATCCTAACCTTTCTGGATGAATATACACAAGGTTCTTGCATCGAATATATCAGTTTCCACGAGCAAGCCGTTTAATGTTTGATTTGTGCTTGTATTACAACTCAAGCATCTTCATGATACTCCCTGCTTATGATGATACATAAAAAACCTGGGTTATGAGTATAAATAAAATATTCAAGTTTGTCAAATTATAATAGTAGGTCGAGGATCACATTAAAAATTTCCGTACTATATGATATATCACTGACATTTGTTGAATTTTTTCAGGAAAAGATCAGATTAAAATACAAGGTATCCTTCACATTAAATGATCAGGCGTGTACAGACTTTGGTGACATTGATACATTTACTGTACAATGATGCAATGTATCGGTGAATTATTACAAAACTGACAGAGACAAGTTACAAAAACCACATCTCATGTGATCATGTGGTGTCATCAGATTCTTGAAACTGGCGAACAGTCTGTGATAGGAACAAGGACCAGGATTGAAGAAATTGTGTCACACTCGGATTAATATCTCACTTTTTTCTCAGAATGTTGGATTACTGATAAGACTTGATTTCTGGATTGTTAGCACTACAGGTGTCTGGTTACATTAAATGTACTGCTTACGGAATCTTGTATGCTGATACAAGCATCACTAGGTCCTCTGTAATCATCTAGACTTTGTGATTATTGAAGATTATGTGGACTCCTGATGAGAATTGCATAATACTGAATTAGTTCTATCTACTAGTATACGTTTAATGCCCTCTGCTTAATACTGTGGGCCTGTAGATTCACTGATATAGATCCATAAGGAATATTTATCGTTAAACACAGTGAAGTTTACTCATTTATTGACATTTCAGCATATAAGCCTTCCTCAAATCACGGAAATAACTAAAAACTATATACTAGTATTTAACTTGAACATGTTCAAACGTTAAGAATGATATATAGATCCTGTAATACTGATACTGGCTTTAGTACCATCAATCTTCATTTTCTGTGCTTTTCATAAAGTCACTTATTGTACTAACTCATTACTAAAAAAATCTATAATTTTCTTGTAAATGTTTTAGCATGGGTCAAAGTTCTCTGGCATATGCCTGAAAATCTGCTTTGAGAGTGTACCAAAAAGTCTGTTTTTCTTCATTTTCCCTTTATAAGTTGTAACTTGTCAATTTTTGAGGATTTTTGGTTTTCCAGAATTTCAAAGTTCCGACGATGTTTTTGTAAATACATTGACCCACATAATCAGAGAAGCTAAATGTGTGTATACTAACAAATATTTACATTAACTTAATTAAACTGTTAAATTCGTATTGTCCATCAAACCTAATGAAGTATACATATCATGTAAAACATGGTATTTTGTTTAGTGAATGTAGATTTTGTTCCTATTTGAACAATTAATACTTGTAAAGATGTTATTATTTGCCAAGGTCTATAATATTGTTGCAGTTCTACTTACAGACACTTGTTAATGTAGATACATTGACGTGATAAAATCTTCATGTGGAAGATTGTTTTTAGCTCGATTATTCTAAGAATAATGATAGTTACAAATGTATTGTACTAACCCTGGCAGTGTCGATGTTGGCCTCTACTCGCATTTAAGTTTTTTGGCAAGTTTCTGTTAAAGAGTATCTCTTATAAACTACTCCAGGTACATCAATGAAGTGTGGTGTACTGACAGGTTATGATGTAACAATGGCCATATTTCAAGATTGGTCACTGCCTTTCACGGATTATGCCCCTTTGTGAGAAAGCGCCTTCGTCAGGTGTGGTGTGCGTCTTGCGGCGCCCTTGTTTATATGTATCTGTTGTAGAAATTTCACATTATTTATTTGTTACGTTTTCATACAAAGTGTGGGTTTATACTTTAGTGTGATGTTTCCTTATTGTGGGATCTGGTGTTTCTTATAATAGTAGAGACAGTAGTGTTTCAACAGGGTGTTTGAGTTCTCAATTGGTCATGATGGACCTAGGCTGAATAATTCAACTTGGGTACTGTCTAACCTGTCTTAAGGACGAATGCCACAGTTGTTTGTGCGCATACTTCTGGGCGTATTCTGACAACATTGTTTAAAGTCGGTTTTTTACTGCTATAGGTGAAAAAAACTTTTGTACAAGTATCATATATGGTAACATTTAAAACTTTTGCTCGGTATAAAAAATATGTGCATCGGACCAACAAATGAAAAAAATTCTGTAGGAAAGACTGTCATATTTGTTCTTGAGGAGCCAGGCAATGAATACATAAATATGTCTTCTTAAAGCAGGTGGTTGTTACATGCAGGTTTATTGAATATAAAATGGCTGTTTAGAATGTTAAAATACTGGCTGCAAAGCTTGGTGGTTGTTTTATTCAGGTGACCACAAACACACGTTTAGCTGTATAGTGAAAATAGTACTTGTGTCAAATTTTCTTTGATGCCATAGGATATAATGCAAATGCTTATCAAATTAAGTCTAATTAATTGTGTATCCTGTGAGTGGGCAGAGGGAAGGGGGTACATTCAGATTTATTCTTGCTTGTATGTGCACTCGAGTCATTTGATAGAGTGAAATAGAACTCCACAGGAACATTGTTTTTAAATTATCTGATGGATGTTTATGGTCTGAGCAGGGTTATGTCTCCTAGTATATGGGGGTATCTGAATCCTGTAGACATAGTTCTATTTTGTTAATACAAACTGTTTATACGTATATTTTAATAATTGACATAATTACTCAAAATACGTTGTACAAGTTATTTATAATGCATAAATGGCGACAACGAGGCAGTATTTCTATTATGGTGTTTTTATGCCCCCCTATCGATAGATAGGGAGGCATATAGTGATTCACCTGTCCGTCCGTTCGTCTGTTCGTCTGTTCGTCCGTTCGTCCGTTCGTCCGTCCGTCCTGGTTAACCCAAATTGACCGTTTCTTCTAGCATTAATATGGCTTGCTACAAAGCTTTCATACTTGCATGGATGTTGTGTATGAACACTCTCCACACGCTAGTATCACCTAACCCCATTTTGACCTTCACCTTGACCTAATTTTGGACTTAGACTTATTTATGGACAAGGCTTCCACAGGGGGCATAAGCGTTTATTGAACGCAGTCTTGTTTAGTTACTGAAGTAACAAATATGAGAGAAGTTCAGAAATTTTTGTGACAAATATTTTGATAATCATATTTCTTGACATTTCAATTAAATTTTCTACAACCCAAACCAACCTGCTGTTTCTTTGTATGGCTTGAATCACTATTCCCTGTTTTTATGATGTCAGAAAGTTCATGAAGCCTGAAATCTCGTGTTGGAAGGAATCCTTTCCTATCATTAGCCTTCTTGAAATAAGCAGGCATGAAACAGCAGAAAAAAGATGAAATGACAACATACTCTTTGTTTTATTATTTCATAAGTAATAGTTCTATTTGAATGATCTATCAATGACAAAATTGTAGCTTCTATATTGATTCTTCTGTATGCACATTTTGTTGTACTTTGGTATATTTCTCCGTCCCATTATTACCGATTGCATGTTATCATGCTTCAATGTTATCATGAAACCAGAACTTAGTGCATGCTACAGGCATTTTATAACATACATGTACAACTGAGTATTTTGTTTATTTGAGTACTGAATATTTTTCTTGTTAGTTATTCTGTCCCCCTTAAGCATCTTGTTGCTCATTATGCCAAGGTCATTGTAACCTTTGAACTAAAATTATAGCTTATTGGCTGCCAGGTGGTGGTGTACAAATGCTTCTGCGTCTCTTAATCACAAACTTTACTCTTTGCTTTACTTCATTAACCAGGTCTGTTTAGATATGATACTGATACAATATGAATAAGATTCGTTCCAATCAATTCCTTGTTATCAAACTACCGGTCATACTGCTTCTTATATCATTTAACAGTGGAAGGCTAGATATGGGCAGTGCAATAAGGTTACCTGTACATAGGTTAGTTTAGTCAAGTGAAACCGGTCTGTAACAAGCTTTTAATCAAAATCGGCATTCAATTTGTTATTCAGTCAATTTGTCACAAGATCCTAGTAGCTTTGTATCAAGACGGTCGTCTGTTTCTGAAATGTATTTTTGTTCCTCAGTTTTACTTACACGTAATGGTCGTCAAATCTCAATATGTATTAAATTTGTTGTGCTGACAATTAAGTATTAGAGATGATATTTACACAGGAGTATGATGAATCCGTTTGTATGTTAACTTTAATTACTTCATCTATGTCTCTTTCTCAACTGTATTGATACACCTGGCCCCGATCTCCTGAAACGTCTCTCAATAGAAATCTCGGCTAAAACTGAGGATTTGGAGGTCATGAAATTTTGCTGTAGAAATTTTGGATAATGTTTTCATTTTGAAATATTAATTTCGAGTCTAGGCTATCGTTTAAATGATTTCTAAGGTGAGCAACAATATTTGAGTCGTGATTTAGCTCAAGATGTTTTCAAGAGATTGGGTCCCACTTGTTGGTGATGGTGTTATTGTATTAACCATACACAAATCAACCGCATTGACATTGTATATATTATGCAAAATGTACACACAAGTAACTCATAATATTGTGCGCAGACGATAATGAGAAAGGCAGGAACATTTGGTATATTATATACTACAGAGGTAGATTAATCAGATGTGCACAAACCTGACCATATCTGTTTTCTTAAGTAATTTTTAAAACCAATTTTGCAACAGTTGACCATACCGATTAATGTTCGTAAACATCACATTATCCTGGATGCATTATGCCATGTGACCATTCTGTTTGGAATCATATTGTGATTGTTGGATTCTGGATTTCTTTCTGAATAGTGAACCACAGGTATCTGGAACCATGGTTGCCTGATGCGGTTTAGGGAAACAGATTATATTTTATTGAAGCAAATGGTATGTACCCATACTTTCACTGCTTACTGCTGTCATAGAGTATAAATTATTATTATTATATAATACTGCATCTTGTTATGAATACATTAATGTATGCAACTTCATTGTTTCCTCTGTACAAACTTCTTAACCTTTCATGGTAAATCATCATCAACTTCACTTCATTTGCCATCTAAATCAATTATTTAACTCTTTACTCCATGGAATCATAAACTACAATTTTTATTAAAATTCAGTATCTATAACTTTTAAGAAGAGAAGTCCTCCTCCATAGCCTAGTGGTTGAGTGTCCTCTTCGAGTGCAGGATACCCTTGTTTTGATCCCAGGCCGTGTTATACCAATGACGTAATAAATATGGTGCCAGCAATTCCCTTGCTAGACGCTTGGCAAAAAAGGGAAATTGGCTTCTCTTCTCTCATAATGAGGAGAGACTGGTTATATTGTGTACACTATCTTAGAAATTATTAGAAATCTGCATTGGCGTTAGGTGTAGTCTAGACATGTTAACCTGATCTGTATCTTTATGCATGAATATACAGTACAACCTCTGTGGAGCAACGCCCCATTTGGGAGCTGCAAATATTGGCAGTTGAACTGTATATTTAAAGGTTCTTGAGCAGACTATTTATTTCCATGTCATATATATAGCATTAAAGGTCTTTTAGAGTAGAATGTCCAGAGCATATTTATAATACTTTCTGTTCATGTATTCAGATCGCCGGAGTTAAATAAAGATCTTATTGATCAGGTTAACATCTCCAGACTAAATAAATAATTATGTTGAAATCTGTGTGGGTGGATTGGAAATATTGTAGAAGATGCATTACTATGTAGTAAAGGGTTAGTGATGCTTTATTACCACATGCACACGTGTGTTTCATTGTCAATAATTATTGTTACCGGTCCATTAGATTTTGTACCGATCATAGTTTGAGATACCGTAATCACTTCACTTGTTCAATGCAAACATTGTCTTGTCATTCTTGAAGAATGGTATCGGATCAGTTGATACTGCCGTAGGAAGGTCAAATAAAACACATGCAGTTCTGGTAACTATGTACATGTATGTTTTATGTTAGCCTTTGGTTCTGGATATGACAAGATGACAACCACCAATGATGTCAACCAATGATGTCATTTGGAGTGCCCTAGCTGTATTTTTATGATGTCATAGTTGACTTGTATGACCGAGGTATACATGGTGATTGAATATTTCTTGATTGATTACTGATTGAATTTTTCCTGTTCCCCATCATTGATTTGTTGAGAATATGAACTGGTTGAAATATTTGCAATATATGTGAATAAAGTAGTTATACTGTAAGGGTAAATGTAATAACTTGGTTCGGTGCATCTTGAAGGTTATGCTTCTGTATGCCTGTATGGAACATGTTTTCTTTATTGATGGGGAAGTAATATATACTTATTAATGTATGATTTTATTATGACTATGAACAAATTATATTTATTCTGAAAATAAAATGTTGTTTTGTATATTATTGAACCCTCTTTCACAGAAGCTGTTAGTCACTTTAATCCATCAATTGGTAGACCAATTGTTTTCCTACATTTTTATGACATACTTTAATTGTACAAATCAAATTGAAATAAAACAAGACTGTGTTCAGTAAACGCTTTTGTCCCGTTGGAAGGCTTGTCCATGTTACATGGCTTTGAAAATGTAAGGTTTGAAATCAATTTCTCGATGGACAATATTTTAGTTTCAAGAACATGAAAGTTTTGGTTAACATTTTCAATGGAACAAACAGACTGAAAGGACAATCACTATATGCTGTCCGCATCAGTAGATGCCGGAGCATAAAAAACAAACATACTAAACAAACATATATTTATATTTTATTTGCATATTAAGCTTTTGGAAATATATAAATAATTCATTGCACATTCCCTTTACCTGTATCGAGGCTACTTTTCATTCACACATCTGTTACATCTGTAGAATATATCGGAACACAATCTGTGGTACTGTGTCGTGTTCATTTCGCACCATACGGAGAATGAATAGAATATAGTGTACATGTTGTCAAACTTTCTTCACTGACAGACACTTGACTAATATTAAACCTTTAATCCATTGCCCAAACTTTTAATGCCCCAAAAGTGAATTATTGATCACCAAGTAATTTAAATAACCAGAAACAGTGCACAATATGAATCCTGACTTATTAGGATACTGTGGGGCAATGGATGAGGGATCTATGGAATAAAGGGTTAATACTAAAAGTTAATATAATGTAATACAGATAATTGAATGCTAATTATGTAACATTAATACATCACAATGTTGGTGCTACCATTCTATGTGACGTCACAATGTGGGTGCTACCATTCTATGTGACATCACAATGTGGGTGCTACCATTCTATGTGACGTCACAATGTTGGTGCTACCATTCTATGTGTATTTCGTAGTATTGTTGACACAGAAGGTTAATTATGTAATGTTAACACGTCACAATGTTGGTGCTACCATTCTATGTGTAGTACGTAGTATTGTTGACATAGAAGATCTGTTACGATGACATCTGAAACAAACAAACATGAATTTCAACTAAATTTTACTGAAAAAACGTATCATGCATGTCTGATGTTATATGTCGAACGTATACCAACGTAAATGAAGTAATGATGTAAACATTTACCTTTTTATGAATGGACGTCGCATTATATGCTGAGTGGGGAAACACTGATAAGTCTTTCTGAAATTTCCAGTGGCCCGGCCGAGATTCAAACCAGGAACCCTAACACTGATAAGCCTTTCTGAACTTCCCAGTGGCCCGGCCGAGTTTCAAACCAGGGCCCCACACTGATTAGTATTTTTGAAATTTCCAGTGGCCCATATCCGAGTTTCAAACCAGGGACCCCAACACTGGTAAGTATTTCTGAAATTTCCAGGGGCCCAGCTGAGATTCGAAACCAGGAACCTCGGGATTGGTAGTGGAGAGCATTAACCACTCGGCCACTGTTTCTTATTTTAATGATTGGCCATTATATCTCAGTAGGTTCCTTTTTATTGAACTAGAGGATAACAGAAAAAAACTATCTTTAAATTGGATTACAATTTACATTGATCATTTTTATACGTCTGTTGAAAAAGGGATGTATTATATGAACACCATTGTCGTCCAGTAATTAGTCTGTACTCTAATTCAAAAAGTTTTCATCAAATCATCTTCAAACTTGGTGACAATGTTTATGGGCATAATATCTAGGCCAAGTTCGTTTATTTGATAGAAACATTAACTGGGGTACGCCCAACAATCAATATTTGATCATAAAATCAAAATTTAAAGTTGGTAAGAGAAAACAAACCTGCTAGTTTCAATATCTTGTGATGGGTTCAGGATCACTGATGCAAAACTGTAACAGAACAAGTTGCTAATCAATCTATTGTTGAATGACAATTCATTTTTAAAAGTACATTCAAACATACCATATTTAATACAGTTAACAGAACAGAACACAAGCCACAGTGTTGTGGTTTTAGTGTGCCACAAATTTCTAAACCTGTGATTTGGTTTCAATTCCTGATACGGCAGGTCGTAAGCTAATTCCTACCGAAAAGTAGCCTAGTTCCTCATTACATTATAACAACTGTTCTCTAATAAGCTAACTACCGCCTCCTCAATAGCCTAGTGGTTGAGGGTTTGCTTTGAGTGCGGGAGGTCTAGGGTTCGATCCCTGGCCGCGTCGTACCAAAGACGAAATAAAAATGGTACCAGAAATTCCCTTGCTAAACGCTCGGCATAAAAGGGAAACTGGCTTCTCTTCTCTCATACCCTTGTAGTGATGGATAACATCAGAAATGAGGTGTCGAGAGTGATTAACATAAGTTGGAAAACTTGTTTCACAAACGACCTTAAATAAATTAGTATAAACTCCTGTTCTCTGAATATCTGTGTCACAAAGCATCTCAATGTAACCAAAATTCAGCTCAAATATTGTCATATATAATATATACCATTCAAGTTAATATCTATAAGAGACTGAGAGTAAAAATTGGTATCATGAAACAGAAACATTGTTATGAGTTTATTACAGTCCAATTTCGAAAGCTCCCACTTTCAAATTTGTCACAAACTCAGACTCTTGATTTAAATCAAATCTCATTTTGAACTCAGATTCATACTCAAGATGCTTCAGGAAATTAGGATCTGATTGATACTACTATACATATATTTGTGATTGCTAACACTACTGTAAACTGTCAAGAATATTTGGACCCAATTTTTACGGTGACATACTGCAGTCCTGGTATTCTTACTTTGGTAGTTTTAATATATTAATCAATTCCTGAGCTCTAGTCAACAAGATTTCTTGTTCTTCTTTGTCCAGTATATCACCTGCACGATGTTGCTTAGCAACCTTGGTCAAACATAGTATGGCACGTGGTATAAGGTCCTGACATCTACTCGATAACTGAAACATGTAAGCATTCTATAGAGGGCCAAAGGTAGTGTGAAAGGGGGGCAATTGGCCATAATCTACAGAGGTAGATTAATTATGTGTACACGATTTATCAGAGATGCTTTGTACTGACAATATAATTTTATGTTCTCTTAAATAATTTGTTCATAAACATTGCAATATTCTAGGTGCATCATATACTTTTGGATATTCGGTGTCTGTACATATTGCTGTTTTGACCCAAAATCACAGGTGTCAACCAATCTTGCGAGACTGATTATCGTAAATGTAATTGTACTCCATTTCTGAAAACAAATTTTGCACTATACTTTACATAGTGATTTTACTTGGTAAGCGTAATTTTTGCCATCCAGCATCATGTTGTATATTCTGACGAGTGCTAAACTAAAAATATTGTTTGTTTTCCTCCCAATATCTACCTGCAAAATTCCCCTATATTAGACAAACTTATGATTGCAATATATATAGAGGATCTTACATGAGTGTCTTTCTATATTGAATTTATTAAACGAGTCTCGCTTTTTATCACTTTTATTCAACGAGTTTAATAAATTTAATATGGAATGGCACGAATGTAAGATTCTTTTTATCACATAAACTAAATACACAGCAAAAGTTTGTCAAGAATGCACACACTTCCCCTTTAGCAAATAAACTCCATAGGAGTAAAGCGGTTCATTGAAAGAGCTAAGAAAATAGTGCAACAATGTATACACCAATATGTTAATTTGTCTGCCTTTGAAAATAATATTTTTAGGGTATCTAAAATCCTGCAGATATAAAACTACGCTTAACAAAATAAATAATTAAATCTAGGACCACAGCAACACAACGTATTCTGTTCTGTTCCGTGTTCCGTTCCGGGTTTTAGTAACAACCAAGGACAGGGGAAGTAACTAGGTTTTCCGCGTGAATTTATTCGCGATTCGTCTGAATAGCCAAAAATAACTGATTGTACACGATGCAAGTACTTGGTAAGCAAGGAAAATCGTCTTTAATACTCAAAATTAACGGATTTATACAATGAAATCAACATCCAGAGCCGTGTGTTTGTGTAGATGACAGATATTTGATATGTACATTTCGTCCCGATCTTATTCGTACCCACGTTTAAAGGACCTACCGTCATGTTTACTTACAGTTATAACTCTTTAAGTTCTTGTACATCTGTGATTGTGTGATTATAACATGCCATAGAGTGCTCATAATCGGATATAAAATTTATTCTATTCTAAAAATGTATTTTACTTTTTTGACAACGTGTATGAATACATGAATAAAGTGACTCGCCCTTGTATATCCCTCATTTGCATGTTTATTACACATGTGTATTATGACTTTTATGTAATGGGTTTATTAAACTCCCAGATCCTGTTTTATGTGATAAAAATTATTGCTCAATGTATGAAATGAAAATGTGAAACAATATTGTACAGAAATACCTTTGCCATAGCTGACATGAGTACTGACACTAGCTTTATACTGTATGGAGACTTGGATGTTGGTACCGAGCCTGTGATGCTGATTACTTCATATGTGACAACTTCTAACATTTCATACATGTGACTGACGGTGTCGGCACCACATTCTGTACTATACGAAGCTGATGTAAACTCACCGACAGCCCAAACCTAACATAAATACAAGCAGTAACATTATCTCTCATAATATAATACATTTTGCAACCACAAGTACATGTATCAGTTAGTACAAGGCCTTATTAAACATATTGTTAGATTAACATGATTCAAACATGCATAACCATAACTAAAATATAGTTTAAACATATTTTATTGCCCAAACAAAATACACAAACAATTTATACAAATATTTCTATAAATACATTTTAAATACATGGGTAAAAGGGTCGAGCCACAAGTTCCAAAACTTAGTTACGGCTCTCCCCTTAAAACTAAAATATATGGTGACACAAAAACAATTCAGTCCAGTCAGTCATCAAATGCAGAATTTGAGTATACGTTTTTGGTAAAGAATGATCGTCTTTGTCTACAGGTGGTCTTTAACTAGGTAGTTGCTTAGCTTACATGTTTTGATCAATCACTTGGATGGAACTTCAATGGTACTTACAAGCTGAGAGAAGAAAGTTTCTCTGTTATCAATATTTCTGGTGTTTGATAGGAAATCCACGATCTCACGTCTCTGTGTGTACACTATCTGTGGATACTGCTTCAATAATAGTACTGTGTTTTCTGATAAAATCCTGTAAAATATACATAGTCCCCCAATCAGCCATAATGTCTCTACCAGGTGCCACACATTAGAAACTAGAAATAAAGTCTGTAGCACAAGGATACTTCCATGTAACCAAGTCCATGGCCATAACTCAACTGCACACACTGACTTACATCCTCCAAAGCTTGATCACTGTAGCTCAAATACTACATTGATTTATGAACAACACAAGCAAAATATCATCATTTCAAGGGCTACAACTGTTAATACAGGTAAAATAATATTAAAGCCTACACGTGCATACATGCTGACAAATGTTTCTACAAAATTATATGACTGTAGGTCAAATTCTTTAGTGATGAGCGAGCAACAAAAGCAAAATTTCATTATTTCAAGGCCAATTCGAGAAGATGCAAACGATCACTCACCTTTTAACATCAGTCTGATATTCAGGTATACCATACAATACACCTGTTCTTTCCATTAAAACTGGTAGTAGCTCCTGTGCAAAGTGTTCATCTCCTTCATCCAATATTACTTCAAACCAACATCTGTTACAGTAACAAACATACAGCAATGAACCTAATAACAGTTTATTGTGCGAAAGTATTTACCTCACACACATTAATTTTCACAAAACCACTCAGCCACCACGACATATTTATATTCTGTTGGCATGTGATGATTTTCAAAGTAGGTTTTGGCTGATTGATGATTTCAACACAGTATTGTGCTCACTCAAACTATCCTTACATATTTAATAAAGTGCTAGATTGGGTACACTAGAGCATGTATATAAACACAGGATTCCTGCACTAACTTCCCATTTTTATGCCCCCCCCCCATCTTTGATGACAGGGTATATTGCTTTGCACATGTCAGTTGGTCGGCCTGTCTGACAGTTGGTAGACCAAATGGTTTCTGTTCAATGACTCAAGGACGCTTTGCCCTAGGATCTTAAAACTTTAAATGGTGATGGGTCATCAACAGCAGATGACCCCTCCTGATTTTGAGGTCTGTAGGTCAAAGGTCACTATGACTTTTACCATTTCTGACTTCAAATGGTTTCCGTTCAATAACTCAAGAACTCTTTGCCCTAGGATCTTCAAACTTTAAATGGAGGTTGGACACCAACACTAGATGACCTCTATTGATTGTGAGGTCAGTAGGTCAAAGGCCAAGGTCACTGTGACCTTTACCATTTCTGACCATCAGGCTGCCAAGGGGTCATACGTTTTTTACAAACATCTCTTGTTATTATAAGTAGGGTACATGACATATGAGGCAGTCCCTTTAAGCTCAAGACAAATCTGAGCCATTTATATATCAAAAATAAAATAAATTTGTCAAATTTTCGCGTAATTTTGGTATAGTTGCCTGTATATCCTATAAACAACCACACTGACATCTAAAATAACTTGAGAAACTTCGGCATTTTGTAGTTATTTAGTATTTTTACATCAAAAATTCTATAGGATATTAATACCCTATAGAATTTACACTACTATTACTTAAATTGCCTGAAATTTGTTCGCATTTGATAAAAACGAATCGAAACACGAACCAAATACCTCACTGATGTTTACGCTGTAGTTTGTTAATGTTACAGTTCAATCATGCGTGAATTACATAATTCACAAACATGTTGGAAGGAAACTTAAGATATTTTTTTCAAGAAAAAAAATACTCAGTGGGCGATATCGAGAGTGGTTAAAAGTGCTTATCTGTGCCAAATCTTTTATAAAGCAACTGTCAGTGGCTTTCTATTACATCAATACTTGGTTAGGTTGGACAATTACGATATACAAAATTTTTAGCCCAATCTGTGAGGCAGCACCTTTAAAACTTGTACATGTCAGCATAAAAGTATACCATTATATTAACATCACTCTGAACTACAAGTATAGCATAAAAGGTAATCTTTTCTGCACCATTCAAATAGACCGACACACCCTTGGTATACAGGATTAGTAAAGATGACACTGATAAAACATTACCTCAGTAGTACAGGTACGGTCTGGTAACATACTAGCACCCTCGGATGTTCCATCATATCTTGTAGAGCTGTATGATATTGACTTAACCTATCAGAAAACACGACAGAATTTAATGTTTGTTTGTTTACACAAAATTAATACTGTTTCTCACCATCATATCTTGTAGAGCTGTATGATATTGACTTAACCTATCAGAAAACACGACAGAATTTAATGTTTGTTTGTTTACACAAAATTAATACTGTTTCTCACCATCATATCTTGTAGAGCTGTATGATATTGACTTAACCTATCAGAAAACATGACAGAATTTAATGTTTGTTTGTTTACACAAATTTAATACTGTTTCTCGCCAATTTTAATAGTTATATATGGTGCCCCATTAACTTTTAGAACCAGTTTACATGGACTGTAATCTAACCACTTATCCTTCCACAAGAAACCTTCAACTTATCCACATGAACTGTAGAGGAAAAACATCTTTGACAAATGTTCATGGAAGTGTAACTTCTTGGACTGACAATTGATGATTACTGGATCACCAGGTTACAAATCCTGCACATTAACCACTGGATCATGGCCACGGTTCACTGACCAGAGACTCATTCATAGGAGAGATCACAGTATTCATATGCAAAATGCCCACCAGCAATCTATTGGATGAATGAACAATGAAAACCGGTCATTCACCAATAGCTAGCTGGTGGTATAAATACCTATGTATACAAACATGATCTCTCCTATTGACTCTTCTCATATGAACGATATTAAAATTTAACACGGAAACACAGCTATGTAATGTTTGATTTACCTGCTTATTGTATCACCATGCCCTCCTTCTGCTCGCGTGAAAAAATTAAACATTGGTCGAAACATGGCATTCCTGAAGGCATCTAAAGCTTTAGTAGGTTCCATGTCTGTAACAGCCTGCGCAGTCGTAAAATCCATGGTTTTTGTCTTCTCCATGACGTCAAGGGCAACAGCTGTACATGGAAGGTCAATCAGTGCATGGAATACTTCTAATGATGTCATTGATGACATCATAGCTGGGACAATTTCAACAAAGTCTGACACAAAGGTTCGTGGATGCCATGCTAGCAACTGTTAACAGAAGCAAGTACAAATCTATACAAAAATTGTAGTGTTATAGGATGTGACACTGTATTTGCTACTATAGACGGCAAAGATTGACATCAATTTAAATATTACACTTTCATTACAACCTTTTACCTATTGACCTCAAATTCAATGGATACTTATACTGGAGGTGACCAATCTCTATGTAAAGTTTGAGGAGCCACAAGTGTTGATGAGTTACTGAAAGGCCATTTAGTCTACAGACTGACGAACCAACACACAAAAATATTCAAAGCAATATACCCCTCATCAATGATGGGAGGGGGCGTACTTACTCGTTACAAAATTAATGTGTAATCTAAAGGGGCTAACCAGGCGTAGCAACAAGAAAGATAATAAATATCCTTACTAGACAGGTTAAGACTGCAGGTACATATATACTCAGATATAATCAACATCTTACCTTCAGTATGTTAGGGAAATACGTAGCCATCACATTGTGATCATATGTCAAGGTCTCTATATTATCCAGAATAAATATGACAATGTCAAAACAGACACTGATAGAGTTGACATTGTGAGATAGGACACGATGAAACAACACCTTCAGTTCCTCACTGGGATCATAGGCTACAGCTTCACCTGATAGAAACAAAAATTATTTTCAGTCCCACTGATGGAGGAGACTAACTAGTCACGAACCAGTGGAACTAACAATATTGAGCCTCAAGCAAGGGAGGTATATATACAATTTTAATGACTTTTGAATGCTGTGGTTTTGGATAGAACCTGAGACCTCTCACATTCAGGGAGACATCTTATTTTAGGCTATCAGCCGAAACACCTGTTCAAAACAAACAGTTTAGTTAATTTGATTTGTTGACCTTTTGAATTGGGAATCCAGTCAACCAATGAAAAGATCTAATTTTTGTTGTAAAAACATTGAAAGTATTGCTAATGGATTCACTATGATAAACAAAGAACAACAATCAATAAGGCATGGTCATTTCGTAGGGACAATTCCTCGTACAAAATTTCTCCCCGGCCATATTTTCTAAAATTTCTGCAATTTTAAAACATGGTTTTGATTATAATGTTAATTTCATTCATATTATTACGGCATCAAAAACAAGGTGTCTTGAGTGATCATAGAACTTATTTCACAGGCAGACTGAAATGAAGTTGTATAAACTGACATACTATGATTTAGGAGAAATTGAAGAACAGCAATAAGTAGACGTGGATTGTTGTCATCTTGAGTTGTCAAGGCAACAAGACGTTTTAATTCTCGGAATGTTTTTGGTATCTGTCCAGAATCAATACTGCAGATCAAATCCAGCAACTTGACAGCTTCCAATACACACTGAAATAACATACATGGGTGCAATATACTGTCAGAAGGACGTAGAAGAAGAAACTAGCATTAATTGGAATTGAAGAATATAAACCAATTTTTTCTACAAAAACATAAAACAAAACAAAAAATACAAGTAAAAAAGTTTTTTTCTCATTCTTATGATTGTGTAAAAAGGTGCCAACTTGAGGGCAGACAAACTTGTGACATTCATCCAGACTTCCAGCAAACAAATCAGTATGTCTCAATCACTATATGTAGGAGATATAAAAACCCTTGTCTCAAAGAAAGTTGTACTAGACTAAGCATTGGTACAGAATTTATAGACATTTGTTACAAGCTGATCAAAATGTTGAAATGATAGATGTTAAATATACTTACAGCATTCTGTAAATCCACATCCATAGCAACTTTAGGTTCTGCAATAAGATATATTTACCAAGTTATTCTCTAATAGAACAACTATCAACTAAGAACCGAAGTGTAAATGTAGCTACACAATCAAAGCAGATTAGGTTCAAAGGATTTTATTACTGAACGTTTCGGCTTTTACCAAGCTTTCATCAGGTTGTAATAGAACAAGTGCAGATTTAAGTTGCTTATAAGGACACATTGATACTATAGATAATTCTACTATCTATCCATAAGGGAAGCCCGGGACTCCTGAAGTCTGCATCCAAGACTCAATCAGGGGGTCATACAAATCCGGAATTATCCGGAACTCTGGATTTGATACACTTTTCTGCAGAAACAAGTTATTTGTTGAAACAATTTTAAGCATTGACTTAGTATTGAGTTATGGTCATTTAAAATTTCATTAGCTGCCCTCAATCATTTATTGTTTTACTAAACTATTTCTCTACACTACTGCACTATACTGAATCTCTGTCAGCCCAAACCAGAGGTCCTACAATTCCAGAATATTCCAGAAGTCAGGATTTGCTGCATTAGACAGAATTATCTTTACTGCACAAAATAAAAGTTATTTGATGATAAAATTGAAGAATTGACAAAGTTATGGTCATTTGAATTTCTATAATCTGAATTTTAATAATAAAACAAGACTGCGTTCAATAAACGCTTATGCCCCCATGGAAGCCTTGCCCATAAAAAGCTAAGTCAATCAGGGGCCATAATTCTGTAATAATGTTGGATAGTGTTACATGGTTTTGATAATGTAAGGGGCTTATGATGGTTAACAAGTATGCCAAGTTTTAAGGCAACGCCATGATGGACATGATAAAAAACGTAACTGTCAATTTGGGTTAATCAAGAATTAGACGCTAAATAAGTCTAAGTCCAAAATTAGGTCAATGTGACGGTCAAAATCAGGTAAGGTGACATAGGTGTGTGGAGAATGTTCAAATACAACAACCATGCAAGTATGAAAGCTTTGTAGCAAGCCATATTAATGCTAGAAGAAACGGTCAATTTGGGTTAACCAAGAATTTGGCCCTTCAATAAGTCTAAGTCCAAATTAGGTCAAGGTGAAGGTCGAAATGGTGTCAAATGAAATAGGTGTGTGGAGAGTGTTCATATACAATATCCATGCAAGTAAGGAAACTTTGTAGCAAGCCATAATAATGCTTGGGTTAACCAGGACGGACGGACGGACGGACGAACGAACGAACGGACAGGTGAATCACTCTATTCCTCCCCATCTATCGATAGGGGGGCATAATAATGTTTGAAACCTAGTTAAGATGTAGGTGTGTGTGCTAATGGCACCCGAAACAAACTTGTGACTCGTTTTCAGGATGGGGCATAATGCAGTAGAACCCCTGCCAAACACACATTTATAAAGATTACAAGCTATGGGGGTTAGAGGACTGCAATACATGTACTTACTTCGATCACATTGGTCGAGTATTCTGAAGCAATAGTCGATAGTTCTACCAACAAGGCTTTCAAACACTTTCTTAACCACATCTGGCTGACCTTCTGTATTTTTTACATCAGTAGGGGTCATTGGTCGCAGAATATTTGAAGGCGTGGCTGATCTATTTGATTTTGTAGGGGAAGTATTTTTCTGTGAGCCTGGTAAAGATTTCATTGAACCGGATAAACTCTTTTTGTCCGATAATTCTGATGTTAAACTTTTTTTGTCCGATAACTCAGATATTTGTCCAGCAGACGACAATGAACTCAAAGATCCAATCGGAGTACTCTCCCTTGACGATTGACTTGATGGAGTTACAGCTCTTGGTGAGGTATATCCTACTGGTAATGATGATGTCTTTGCTAAAGCTTGTTTCTGAAGTACCTAAGTATAGATATTTGGAAAACATAATATGGTAAACTCTACCTACTAATAGTCAATTAGAGGACTCTTTAAATGGCTGTAGGACTTATCGCTGAAGGACTTTCTATATAATTGTATCAAATTGGACTTGGTTTTGGTTAACTAACAGACTGACTAACATGTTCACGGCAATTTAAGTCAAAATGAAAATGCTTTAAATGGAAATGATTATATTTTGACAAATGATCTCAAATAAAAAAGGTTATAAATATATTATATAAAAAAATATCATTGAAAATCTTATATCATTATGACTAATGGTTTAATTAAACTGGTTGTCTTTCAGACACTGTCAGGCTTTTGTAATAATGGTAATTGTTTACCATTGTTCTTTAACACAGAGTTGATTTATTCTGATTAAGCACAAGAGGGCCAAAAGGGCCCTAAGTCACTCACCTGTCTTAGTTGTTCAACAAACTCATTAAGATTGGGCCATTCTTGTGTCCTCTGATGTGTTCACAAGCTTTTTCTAAGATTTGACCTTGTGACCTACTTTTTTACCCCAGTTTTGAACTTGACCTAGATTTTATAGAGACAAACATCCTGACCAAGTTTCATGAAGATTGGTTCATAATTGTGTCCTCTAATGTGTTCACAAGCAATTGTGGACGGACGGCAGACAAAGAGTGATCACATAAGCTCACCCTGTCACTTTGTGACAGGTGAGCTAATAAAAGATAGTGTAAGTGATTTATGTATTGTGTACGAACCTCGGTCGTGGTAGTTTTAGGGCTTGAGACCCAGCCTACAATGGCAGATGCTGACGTACGTCGCTTTGTTGGGGTACCAGATCTAGATCCAGTGTTTGGTCGAACTCCAGTGATAGATCTAGGTTCAGACAGTTGAAAGCCACCACTTTCTTGTAGATCCAATTCTAAACCAGATTCTAATCTCGACGTATCTTGTGATGTCAGAGAATTGTAACTGTGTAATATCCATTGATATAACATGGAAAAACACATTATATTGGCAAGTTGATCATCAGTATAATATTGACCTGAAATAAAATAACATTAGCCACATTACAGGTATCTCAGAACAGCTAGCATCAAATTATGGCAAGCGTCCATTTATTGTATCTCACTCTCAGTTATATGGAGACTTCCCAGTCTTATTATCCTGCCACTGGTCGAACCAGCAGTTATCTGGATCTAACTATGCTGAGCATCAAGCAAGGGAGATATACCTGTACCTTTTGTATGTTGCAGCCAGGAATCTGATCAGTGAAGTCTCACACTGGAAGCGGATGCTCTAACACAAGACTATCAAGGTGGATGTGCATTGTTTTGGATAGTGACAACCCAAAGTATGCAACTTATTCACCAACAGGTTCGTTATGTGCCAATGTTTTAATGTCATTTAGATAATTTTGTACCAGGTTTTACCATTTTTAGCCAAAATACCCGTAACAGTCATTGGGTAGAATGTAATGTAATAGGTAGAATACTGAGGATCAAAATCAAAATGCATGTTTTCAGAAATTTCTGAGGTCAAAAGGTCAATATAGGGTCAAATGAAACCAGGGGGCTGACTTACCAACACTTAAAACTGTGAAGAAATTGTTGCTAGGTGCACCATCGATCTCGGTTACCATATTGTTCTGATCTTTACGGAATGGATTAGAGGAGTATGGGTTAGTTGCTTGATATAAACTAGCATTCATCAACCAACTACTTAACTGATCATTCACATTCTTCACTTTCCCTGCAAAAGATACTACATGTAAGGCGAACAAGAGGGCCCAAAGGGCCCTAGGTCGCTCACCTGTCGAACTTGACCTAGATTTTGTTGAGAAGATCATTGTGACCAAGTTTTATACAGATTAGGCCAATATTGTAACCTCTAGTGATTACACAAGGGTTTTCTATGATTTGACCTTATGACCTAGTTTTTGACCCCAGATAAACCAATATCAAACTTGACCTAGATTTTGTTGAGATCATCATTGTGACCAAGTTTCGTAAAGATCAGGCAAAATATGTGACCTCTAGTGACTACACAAGGTTTTTCTATTATTTGACCTTGTGACCTAGTTTTTGACCCCAGATGACCCATTATCGAACTTGACCTAGATTTTATTGGGATGATCATTGTGACAGAGTTTCATTAAGATTAGACCAAAATTGTGACCTCTAGTGACAACACAAGGTTTTTCTATGATTTGACCTTGTGACCTAGTTTTTGACCTCGGATGACTCAATATCGAACTTGACCTAGATTTTGTTAGGATGATCATTGTGACCAAGTTTCAAAAAGAATAAGTCAAAAGTTCGACCTTTAGTGACTACACAAGGTTTTTCTATGATTTGACCTTGTGACCTAGTTTTTGACCTCGGATGACCCAATATCGAACTTGACCTAGATTTTGTGGAGATGATCATTGTGAGCAAGTTTCATAACAATTAAGTCAAAATTGTGACCTCTAGTGACTACACAAGGTTTTTCTATGATTTGACCTTGTGACCTAGTTTTTGACCCCGGATGACCAAATATCGAACTTGACCTATATTTTGTTAGGATGATCATTGTGACCAAGTTTCATAAAGATTAAGTCAAAATTGTGACCTCTAGTGACTACACAAGGTTTTTCTATTATTTGACCTAGTGACCTAGTTTTTGACCCCAGATGACCCAATATCGAACTTGGCCTAGATTTTGTTAAGATGATCATTGTGACCAAGTTTCATAAAGATTAGGCTAAAATTGTGACCTCTAGTGTCTACACAAGCCAATTGTTGACGGACGGACGGACAGACGACGGACGGACGGACGACGGACGACGGACGAAGAGTGATCACAAAAGCTCACTCTGTCACTTTGTGACAGGTGAGCTAAAAATAAAATATTGCTGGTTTCCTTTTTCCTAACTCTGCCTGGCCAACATTTTATTTACTAAACGTTAAAGCCTTGGTCCCACTGAGGAATTCCACATCGACGATGTTCTCCCTATACCACCTCAGTCCTGATTCATCGCAATTCCTTCAGATACCTACCGATTCATCACAATTCCTTCTGATATCCCAAACTGTCTCATAACTTCCCCTAGGCCACGATAAATCTGTTCCCAGTGTCTTGATAGAGCACTAATTTAAATCGAGAGTACATCACCGAGGCAAAAAGTACTCAGTGGCTTAACATTCTTTTTTTAAAAATATTTTTTAAAATCTATCAGGGTTCCCACAAACTTTCCAAGATAAAATTCCCTGACTTTTCCCTGATTGTTCCCTGACCACAGAGCAGTTTTCCCTGACTTTTTAGAGCAATCTGGCGCCACAGCATCTTTTTGTTCAAATAAAATATGGCCATAAAATAGAGAAAATGAGGATAAATTTGCTTTATATGGAACAAGAAAGTTTAAGGTAGCAGATTTTAAGGCTGTTGATTGACATAAAGTTATTATAATGTAGAATGATTCCGAGCGAGCATAGCGAGCGAGGATTTTTTTTCAGTCTTAGGTATTTCTTCATAGGAAAGGACACTATAGTTAGCGACAGCTTCAATGAAAAATTCCCTGACTTTTCCCTGACTTTTGGTAAATTTCTGGATTTCCCTGACTAATTCCAAAATTCCCTGACTTTTCCCTGACCTTGAAAAAATTATGTTTTTCCCTGACTTTTCCCTGACCGTGGGAACCCTGTCTATACTACTGTTTTGAATGATATTAATTTTGAATACATTGTGACTTTGTGTATGAAGACCTGAGAGGGTCATTGTCTGTCAGGAAGGGAGGAACAGACATTATGCGTTTTATAAGCCTCTTTTTGATTCTAACCCAACAGGATTGGTGCTTCATACTTTCATACCATACTTTTAGTACAGAATGAAATTATTTTTCTTGAGGGTCAAGAAAATATTTTGGGGAGGGGATATTTGGCTTGGGTAGGTAGGGAAGTGGAAACAAACAATATCTTATTTTAGGCTTAACCAACAATGTCTCATCATTATGGTACATTGCATATATTATGTTAGTAAGCACTTTAGTACTGAAAATAATGCCTTAAAATGAATGGAACTAAACTAGATTTCATACCTGAACCTGTCCAAATGCATGGTATCTTTTTATATTTCATATGACATATTTAATTTTGGTAGGACAGGTTTTCAGACTTAGTAAAATTAAAAAATCGACACTTTATTTCATATGCACGACCTGATCAGTACAAATGTGTAAGTATCAGTATGATCTAGGTTTCAAGTGAATATGTTGGCAGTTATCATGTATCTTCAGCATAAAAACATAGAAGACACAGATGTTAGGACAAGTAGGATAGCTAGCTGACCAGTGTTTTTCTTCGAAATTTCAAGCTAAAAATTAGTTAGTTCTACAAAATAAAATGAAAGCTTACCTGATACCAACACATGAGAATGTAAGATGGAAACACCTGTCAAAAATGTGAAAGCTTTTCTATGGAGTTCAAATTCCAAGTCCTGGGTCTGTAACCATCTGAATAATCAAGAAAGTTAGGTAGTCAAATGTTCACTAGCATAACAAGAGGGCCCAAAGGGCCATAGGTCGCTCACCTGTCCTAGTAGTTCATGCAGACCCCTTAATGGTAGCCACTATTGCATGTACAAGGTTTTCATATTGTCTTATAAAGAGACGTTGCAATTTACATCACATAGACCAAATGGCATATTGAAGTTTAAGCCAAGTTTTGTCTATGATTTGACCTAATGACCTAGTTTTTGACCCTAGAAAACCCAATATCAAACTTCACCTAGATTTTGTTGAGAGATGATCATTGTGACCAACTTCCATAAAGATAAGGCCAACATTGAGACCTTTACAGACTGCACAAGGTTTTTCTAAGATTAACTAGGTTTTGACCCCAGATGACCCAATATCGAACTTGACCTAGATTTTGTTGAGATGATCATTTTGACAAATTTCATAAAGATTAGACCAAAATTGTGACCTCTAGTGACTACACACTGGTTTTCTATGATTTGACCGTGTGACCTAGTTTTTTACCCCGGATGACCCAATATCAAACTTGGCCTAGATTTTGTTAAGATGATCATTGTGACCAAGTTTCATAAAGATTAGGCCAAAACTTTGACCTCTAGTGACTACACAAGGTATTTCTATGGTTTGACCTAGTGTAACGACGTCAACGTAATTTCAATTCGAGGCTCCGCCTATGTGTCAACATTGTAAACATCGTATTTTAAAAATTAAATAACTAAACTTTTTGATATGTTTTTTATATATTTTTACATGCAATAAACAGAAAAGAGAATGATCCTTTGAAATGAATCGGGTATCTCTCGAATTTATATTTATACCGCTATGTTCGGTTAATTGAAAAAGATACGATATCGACTTTCGCGTAAAAAAATCTCGAAATGAAAAAAGAGGACGAAAAACCCGTAGTGTAAATATTGTGTTTATACTCCGAAGGTAACAGGTTTTTGGTATGACGTCAGCATAATTTGAGCAAACAAGATGTCTGAAAGGTTAGTTGTCAAAATCTGGTAACATTTTATTTTTTTTATTTTTGCACTTAGACGACTCAATTTTGAGCGATATTCATCGCTCGATATTATGAAAAATACGCCTTTGCAATAAATTGCAACGTATTCTGTGGATAATACAAGGCCTTCTGAACAGATTCATGCCATTTTTGTTGCATTGTGAGATGCCGCGAATTGCCGCGAACAGTTTCAATAAAGTGGGTGGAGTAGAGCATCTGCACCGGAAAGTAAACAAATAACTGTCTCTAATTCGGATATGCTCGAGTTCGGATGTAATTTTTATCAATCATGATTTATAGGATTAATTGACATATTCTTGGAGTTTAAATAAATTGACAATTCCATTGTCATTAATTATGCATGTAAGTAATTTGCAGATTATTTTTAATTGCAGCATTTTCAGAAAATTGTATTACAATTTACCTGAGAATGATTGAATAGATCTGCCATAAATTTCTGCTTCATTACATACATGTACTATGACCTTCCTCTGACTGGTCAGTGGGGGACCTATACTTGGGCTTAACAGATTTTAACAAACTATTGGGCTATCAAATAGATTTGAAGGAACTATGATGCCAAGTTAATTTACAATGAGAATAATTTACTATAATTTTCCACAATGCATGATGGCCTGACAGGTTATCTTTTAATTTCACATTTTCATGGCCCGATGCATTTTTCCATGGCATTGGCCTACGGGCCACCGTTAATTTCGCAAACTTTATATGTCTGTCGGTCTGTCCCGTAGAGGTTTTGTGACCTAGTTTTTGACCCCATATGACCCAATATCAAACTTGACCTAGATTTTGTTGAGATGATTATTTTGACCAAGTGTCATAAAGATTAGACCAAAATTGTCACCTTTAGAGACTACACAAGGTTTTTCAATGATTTGACCTAGTGACCTAGTTTTTGAACCCGGGTGACCCAATATCGAACTTGACCTAGATTTTGTTGAGATGATCATTGTGACCAAGTTTCATGAAGATTAGGCCAAAACTGTGACCTACAGTGTCTACACAAATTGTGGACGGACGACGGACGAAGAGTGATCACAAAAGCTCACTCTGTCACTTTGTGACAGGTGAGTTAAAAAATGAAGTTCATCACCAAGTTAACAGATTCAATTTCGATAATTTAATAATATATTATACAGAAAAGAATAATATTTTCAAAATTCAATGATTATATAAAAATAAAATACCAGGAAAAGAGTTATAAATACTGTCATCTTACCTAATAGCATTGTTAAATAATCTAGAAATACATCCAACATCCTGAAAATACAAACATATCTCATAGTGTGTCAGTAAATGTACATGTAAACTAGAAGGGTTTTTGAGACAAAAATCATAAAATGCCTCCCACTATTAAAGGGCTATAACGCCTAAAAAATTCATCCTACCCCAAATTCCTGAAAATATGCAAAGATTTTCTACTTTTAGTAACAGTGACCTTGGCCATAAATGCCCAACTTTCAATTCTAAGCAAGGTTTTCACATAAGCTACATGTATATTGAGCAAGTTTCATCAAGATATCTCATTCCTAACTGAAGTTATCAATTGAAAACCAATTGTAGACGCCCGCCAAGCCACCCAAATCCCCAATCTAATAATGTTGGAAAATCTGGTTAAAATGCTTAAGTTTGAAACTTAATGTATGTTATTATGATACATTCATACTTATGACAGGTAAGAAATGTTTTTATGACAAATGAACAGAATGCAAATACCTTAAATAATTGTAGATGGTTCATACTTGGTATTTTATCTAACACTTTCACAGTGCTTGATGCTAAATCTTCATTCAAAGGTAGAAACTCCTGGAGTATTCTCTGACATAATAAACATTCTTTAACACTACCTCTTTCTCCTGCAGTTACTGTATCTAGCATCTTTATTATCAGTTGCTTAGGAACCCTAAAATAAACCATGTAATTAAAAGGACCAATCCCATAAATTCCACTCATCACTTGGTACAATGTTTTACATGATTATGTATTTATCATTGTTTTGACCAAGTACATCAAGTATTTTGTAATTAAAATCTGCCAATCTAATTTTAAGAAATCACATTGTCCTATCTCTGTAAAAAAAGAGTGGGATTTGGCTCAACAAGATATATAATTCTTAGTGGGTCTCCCATAAAGACTAGATTTTGAAAACCAATTCTAATGTGATATTACATTTTGTAGTTATCTGTGTAATGTGTCACAGAGAAGTATCTTAACAATTTGATCCAAAATCAAACCAAACAAAAGAATTTAAGAGAGTACAAACTTCACCAATATCATACTTTATATTTGCATCCTTTGCTTGCAAGATGAAGAATAGCTGTCTGAGAAGAGCCATACATTCTGCTGATTTCTCAGGAACTTGAAATGTCCCCAATAAAGTTGAAGTGATCTTTGTAACATCTTCCACAGATGTCTTCCTAAAAATATAATCAACAATATGTAAAGCCAAGCATGTAGTTAAATAAATCCTGTTCACTGAAATCCTGTTCACTGAAATCCATCTACGTGTAGTGAAAATCTTCATTTATGGGAAAAAAGTGATACATGGTACTTATTTTTGGGCTATAACTAAATTTCGTAAATGATTGTTCAATTGTTTCCCGGTTTAATTTCCTCTCTCTAAACTATCTACTCTCAACACCTCATTCCTAATATCATCAAGGATAAAATTGCTACTACTCAAAAGTCAATTGAATCTGAAAAAGACTTAGGGGTGTATTTCCAACCAAATTTGAAGTTTGATACTCACATAAATAATACAGTAAACAAAGCAAACCAGAGAGTAGGACTATTAAAAGGGTCATTCTCTCATCGAGATGAAAATAGTTTGCTCATCATATACAAAGCCATTATTAGACCTATACTGGACTTTGGTCCCAGTATATGATTTCCAAAATGGATAAAAGACGTACGCGTGGTTGAAAACATCCAGAGACGGACTACCAAGTTGTTACCAAATTTGAGTGATTTACCATACCATGAACGCTTTAAGTCAAACTACGCCTTACCACTCTGTTATACCGAAGAATTCGATACGATCAAATCCAGATGTTTAAGATAATACATGGTTATGATGATCTTTCTACTGAGTGAAGGACATATTATATTCAGAGCTGAATTACCGACACATGGACACTCACTTAAGATAGACCTACATAGATGTAAAAAAGTTACACGTCAAAATTCATTCTTCATACGGGCTGTAAATCGGTGGAACTCGTTATATATATGAATATATAATACAAGCCAAGTCAGTGTCAACCTTCAAAACTCTTAACGACCAACACTTCAACCACTTCAGCAGAAAACCTTCAAAAAGATCTCCACTGTTTAGAAAATTGGGAAAGGGAATGGTCCATGGAATTTAACCCTGACAAATGTGAAGTTTTAAGAATCCACCGTAAACGTAACCCAATCATCTTTCCATACACCCTACATGATACAGAACTTAAAGCGACAGAACACTCAAAATACCTTGGTGTGACCCTAAACAATAAGCTGACATGGACAAATCACATACGAAACATAACAGCAAAGGCCAGTAACACACTCCGCTTCATTAAAAGGAACATCAAAACTTAACTCCACACAAATTAAAGAACTGGCCTACAAGACTTACGTACAGCCCCAAATTGAGTACTGCTCAACAGTTTGGAACCCCTGGCAGAAATACCTCATACACAAAATGAAAATGATACAACGATCCGCAGCACGATACATACTTAATGATAACCACCAAACAAGCAGCGTCACAAACATGATAAAAACACTTAACTGGAAAACACTAAAACAGAGAAGAAACCACTCAACACTTGTCATGTTCTACAAAATTAAAAACAAACTTGTATCAGTAGATCACAATCACCTCACACAGACCAGAAACCTAAATTACCTAATCCCACATTCAAAAACAGCCTACCACATGAACACCTTCTTCCCCCGATCAATCTGCCTCTGGAATAGCCTGCCACAACATGTTCAGTCTAGCCCCACATTACAGACATTTGTCAGTAGGCTAGACGAGCATCACCAATAACCTAATATATCTTGTTTTTAATTGTACATACTGCTCTTTTTACCTTTTAATCCATACTGATAACTCTGCACATAATATATAAATTTAATTTCATCGTCTCCGACAGCGCCTGCCAGTAATAATCAGTATTGATTGTAGGCAGTATGAAGTTGAAGAAAAGTTTAATACAAGTGATATAATATATTATATGGCCAATTTCAAAATGTTTAACTCAATATTACAAAAATATTCACAATGACCGTCGGAAGCAATGCAACTTGTGATGACTACTAAATTGATGTAGAAGATGAGTCTACCAAGACTCAAAAACTCTACGAGGACCAGTGAGTTATCATCAATTTTAGGTCGATACTATACACTATCCGAAAAGCATTCAGTTTCTTTGAGGAAGTGATTTTTTAGCTAAAGTTAACCAATATTTTCATGCCTTACAAAGCAAATGCAACCTTTGTCTTGGATTTATACCAGTAGAGTAAAGATTCTAGAATCATTTGCAGTCTAAATTGGCAGATGACAAGACCTAAATCAAAAGAAAACAGTAAATATTTACCTGGCTTGTGCGTGTAATTTGTCAATTAGGGTTAACGCCATTTTGATAACTAACCGAAAACTTAAATAGTCAAAATTACTTAAACCATTTGGAGGATAAATATAACTAACGTTCGAGATTGAAAATACAGTGTAAATTATAATTATGATGTTTACTTTTTACAATTGGTTCCTATTAGTTACTATTAGGTTACTTAAAATTTAATTTATTCGTTCAATATAAATGCGTAATCCGGAAATTCATCGCATGCGCATGCGCATTAAGAATGTTTCTATTAGCAACGCTAGGCAGCAGTTTGATTCTGTGTACTTAGACAACGATCCATCCAAAACAGGTACTTATCATTGTTTTCTCAATAAATTAATCACTTATTTTCGTCAACGAATACAAATTTATGTAGTTTAATACAAGTGACAATATGTGGCCGCCCATTAAACTCGCAATTAAGAAATAATAGCTAAGAAATTGGCTGTATTAAACTTGTGAGTTCACTTGCAAGTTGCATGACTTGATGTTTGGTCTAGTCAGTAGTTGCTTTATGTGATTGCCAAGTTGATTGTGTCTTTCTCTGTCTTGGTTTTCAAGTATGCTGTTTAAGAGATACTAAAAAGTAAAAATCTGTGTTTACTCACTTTAAAATTACACAGATGAGATGAGAAACTGTTGTCAAAACTTTGTGTTTGTTTACCAATATGATCAGGGATATCGTCGCATTTTATGCAATTATCACATGTTATGCCCTTGTGCATCTGGCAACTGTGCTTGTCAGACACATAGTCGGCGTACGTCTGGATGTTCTCTTCATGACCAAACTGATAAAATGGCTAAATAAACGGATCACAGACACCATCCCCCTCCACCAAGTCAAATATCACAATGGACCTACACTCTCATCCTACTGTTGTAGATACAGTTCAATTTTGATGGATGAATAGTCAAATAAATTGTGAAATATTTGCTATAGTGTATTGCAATCTTTAATTTAAAATTTCCTTTTGTGTCCTTCTCAAACTCTTGAACGATAATTTCGACTTGTCATAGTATAGATCTTTAAGATAAAGTTTTCTAAAATGTATGTGCATAATACATATGTATTGATTGTAAGCTCATAATTCAAAAACATTATACCCGTGTTTTGTCATGTATATATTGATTATTACTCTTTGCTTTTTTTTCAGATAAATAAATTATTGGATGGTCAGTACCAGATAAATAAATAAAGATGGAGATTGTTTACGTGTATACAAAGAAGAGGGCGGAGTTTGGCCGACAATGCAATTTCACTGACAGATCAGCTGAATTGCATGTTGACATTCTTCCAGACCCAACTTTAGCTGATAATTTTGTTGAAAGAAATCCAGTTGACTCAGGAATACAATGTGTCCAGGAGATGTCAGAACATGAGGTTTGCTGTTTTTATTAATTTATATAACAATAAATCATGTTTTCTCACCATTTGCCACCTTGCTATGAAAAAAATCTGTTCCTAATAATTTACTCTTTCTTTAATAAGAACTTCTTTTCAGGTCTGGAAAGACAAACTTTAGACCATTAAAATATATCTTGTTTGAACTATTGTCGCCGATTTGGTCAGTCTTGGTTCTTCTACATGTTGATGCCATAGCAAAACCATTGTGTGTTGTGGGTATTGGGTTACAAAATGTAATGGTATCTTTGTTTAAGGATGAAGTTACAGTGAATTTGAATTAAATCAATTCCACTGTTATTTGTGAAATTACTAATATTTGGCCACAAATAATTTGCAGAGACTAAATCGATTAATCGCAACAACACCAGATAAGACATATATTATTCTTTTTTAGATAAATACTGAAAGATTTGAAACTGGAGTTCGCGGTATAAATCACACAGAAGGCGGTTGGCCAAAAGATATTAATCCACAAGAAGTTGAACAAGTAACAAGATACAGGAAAAAAGTGGAGAAGGATGAGATGTACGTCAACACTATCCAAGTACTTGGAACCGTGAGTTATTCATTATGGTTATTTCAAAGATTTAAGTAAATTTCTGAGAGTATATGTACTGTATGGTTCTTTTACCATGGTTCTTTTACCGGTTTTGCTATTAAAAAAGTTAAACTAAGTGATTTTATGCCATCTTCATAGAAGTTGAGGTAAATAATCGCTAAGTACATGTAATGGTTAGTTGATGGATGGCACACCAAGTGTAACAAAGAAAGGCTTTTGTCTGAGGTCCTCAAACTTTGTAGTTTGTGAAAAATTACTTGCAAATTATATAGGGAGACAATCCTGTATTTTGAATCACTTTCATTATTTATTTCCATTAATATAAATAACAAATATTTTATTATACAAATAAATCTAATACATCATTTTTTCTTTGCAGGTGATGGAGCATTGTATTAAACAAAACAATGCGATAGATATTTATCAAGAATACTTTGACAATATTCAACTAGACAATGTAGAAGAATCACCATCAGCCAAAACCATCAATGTATTTAGGTAAATTTGTAGCTACACACCATTTACAAAAAAGTATAATTTTGTGTTAAATATTAGAACATGCTAGTTAATTGTTTCAAAGACAGGAAAATATTTAGTAAATCTGTCATGTAGTCTGACAGAATGCACCAGTCTTTGTTCCTCTTCGCTTAGGAAATGGGAAATTACAAGATTTTCTGTCAGTCCAATAAAAATTTGTCAGTCAGGACTTAAGGATTTTCATGCAATCAAACTTGTGTAAATAAAATTGAATTTCTGTCTAAAATAAATTGTTTAAGGGCGAGGTTGACAGCTAAATACTTTGCCATCCCTTTCAGAGGGGTTGTACATAAAAGTTTCTGGTATGGGTGACAATCTATTTCCATTGTATGATAAATTTCCGTCTGATTTTAGAGATCCAAATGAGATCAAGAGAACTGCTACACACATATCTTGGTTCCCTGATGGTCCAAGAAAGCTGGCTGTTGCTTACTGTAACCTGGAATTCCAGGGTTCATCACCTGATACAAGCATGGACTCGTACATCTGGGATGTTGGTATGTACACTTTTCAATATTCTATGTAATATAATTATGTACCTGTGTGTAGAAAATCACAACGAAAAATTAGCCGCCGCTGCTGGAAATCAAACCTTGTGTATAACTATATACTTCAGTGTATTCAGTAAAAAATGATGACCTGACCCAGAAATGAGAATGTACGTATCAAAAGTAAATGTATTTCAGCTATATTTGCTCAACAGGTGTTTTGTATGTTATCACTCCAGAAATAATGTCATAACTTCCGTGTATATACATGTTTGTCTTAACAAAACAATTCTTATAATATATACATTTATTATATACCTAACAATGTATTGTCAGGAATACAGGCCAAATCGCACAGTGGAATACAACGCGACAGATTGCATTTTCCGTATCATACATGTCTGGTTTTCTGAATCCGTATCATGCATGTCTGACATGTTATATGCCGAACATATGCCAATGTCAATGACGTCACGACGTAAACATTTACCTTTTTATGAATGGGTGTCGCGTAATATGCCGACGTTCATGACGTCAATGTTTACACATCAAACGCATTTTTGCGCGTAAAAGCGCTTTTTTCACTTTTGTAGGTATATAATAAAAGGAATATTACTGCAGTTGTGTTGATCCGGTGGGTCGTATTACCTCTCGTTGCTTGCGCCATACTGCATCTCACTCAACCTAGCGGTCTCGTGAGATACGACATTACACAAGCAACTCGTGGTAATACGGCCCAACGGATCAACACACTGCAGTGATATTCCGTATGTATTTATGCAATTGAAAGAAAGTGGCAATGTTTATCTCATTGTCAAATTTAGCAATGTAAATTGTCTAACAGAACATTTATGTGTCTAAATGTTAACTTTGCTCATCTGACAAATATGTTAAAATTAATTCTGTTGTTTTTAAAAGACAAGTCCCACAGTTACAAATTTATTTTTGTGTGGGTGCATTTTGTGTGATTATGTTGACCTAAAATATGTATTTAAGCTTATTTTCTTTGCTTTTACTTCCAGAAAACCCCAACAAACCTGAGATGACTTTGAAACCTGTATCACCGTTGGTTTGTGTAGAATATAATCCTAAAGATTCTCATGTACTTCTTGGAGGTTGTTATAATGGACAAATAGGTATGAAACACTGAAAGCTAGAAATCAATAAATGTATGATTAATTAAGGAAATAGATTGGTCTTTTTCATTATATTTACTGGTGAATGTATTGCTGTTTAGAGTTCACATTAATTAATCACGATTTTTACGTTTACAATGATATCGATATATTGCAGGGCTCTTATTTACACCTTGGGGATGGGGGTCTTATGGTGGCCCTCAATATATAATGAAATAAAGCCCTGACAGTGAATTGTCACGTTTTTAGTCCCCTACCGGTTTTTGACCGGAGGGGACTATAGGTTTGCCCTCCGTCAGTCAGTCCGTCCGTCAAAAATCTGGATCCTGACATAACACAAACAGTTTCCAAGCTAGGTTTATGAAACTTGGTATGTGGATAGGGTGCAATGAGGGCATTATGCACGTCTAAAAACATTTTGATTCTGACAAAAATTGTGGTTGCTATGGCAACAGAAAGAGTGAAAATATTCCCAAATCTGGATCCTGCCATAACTCAAACAGTTTTCAAGCTAGGTTTAAGAAACTTAATATGTGGATAGGGGCAATTTGGGGATTATGCTTGTCTAAAAATCGCTCGATTCTGACAAAAATTGTGGTTGCTATGGCAACAGAAACATTGAAAATGGCCTCAAACCGGTAGGGGGCTTCTGTATTGCTTGCAATTCTTAATTACTTGTTGCTACTTTTAGTCCCCTACCGGTTTTTGACCGGAGGGGACTATAGGTTTGCCCTCCGTCAGTCAGTCCGTCCGTCAAACAATCTGGATCCTGACATAACTCAAACAGTTTCCAAGCTAGGCATATGAAACTTGGTATGTGGATAGGGGGCAATGAGGTGATTATGCACGTCTAAAAATATTTTGATTCTGACAAAAATTGTGGTTGCTATGGCAACAGAAAGAGTGAAAATATGCCCAAATCTGGACCCTGCCATAACTCGAACAGTTTCCAAGCTAGATTTATGAAACTTGATATGTGGATAGGGGCCAATAAGGGGATAATGCACGTCTAAAAGTAGTTTGATTCTAACAAAAATTGTGGTTGCTATGGCAACAGAAAGAGTGAAAATATGCCCAAATCTGGATCCTGCTATAACTCAAACAGTTTCCAAGCTAGGTTTATGAAACTTGATATGTGGATAGGGGGCACTAAGGGGATAATGCATGTCTAAAAATCGTTCGATTCTGACAAAAATTGTGGTTGCTATGGCAACAGAAACATTGAAAATGGCCTCAAACCGGTAGGGGACTTCTGTATTGCTTGCAATTCTTACTTACAGTCAACTCACGTTATATCGAATTTTCCGTTATGTCCCGATTTTTCTCCTTCTTTGTCTACATGAAATATCGAGACCCATCTCAAAGTTTCGGCTCGAATTTTTCGTTATGTCGAATTATTTTTTGGTCCCGATTAACCAATTTGCACTTTAAATCTATTGTTCATCTCGAAGTCGGGTCGAAGTCTGATCGTATTCGACTAGCGTCGAATGTTTTTCACACTTTGCCAGTCTGAAATCTTCGATTTACCTGTAATTTTCGCGTCTTCCATTGTTGAACAAATATTTGTTTGCAACAATTTGCGCAAACATGTCATAAAGCTTAGGGTTACGTACTAACATCAATAAACATGTCATCTCGAACAATTGTTTGTAAAAATAATAATTAAAATAAAATGCATTTTTTTGAGGAGGAATACATGTACAAAAATATCACAACAAGCAATTCTCACGAATATGTCGTTCTTACGACAGTAACAATATGGCGGCGTAAAATGACAGAAACTTGAAAACTTGCAACTTCGATGCCGAAAATTCTATCTCGAATTTTCGTTATGTCGAAGTAATTTCCACAGTCCCGTGAAATTCGAGATAACGAGAGTTGACTGTACTTGTTTTATATAGGGGTAACTTTTGAAATCCTATTCTGTGTATGTTTATCTTTAGTCAGACCGAGTGCTTATGAATGCAAAGTGACATATAATAATATGAATTGTTCTTGTTCAGAAGTCATTATTCAGCGTGCATGGTTGCTCCAGGTTTTCTAATGATTGTTATTAATTATTACTACAGCTTATTGGGATGTGAGAAAAGGTTCTCAACCTGTAGAAATGTCACCAATAGAACACAGTCACAGAGATCCAGCATACAAAGCTATCTGGATACAATCAAAGACTGGAACAGAATGTTTCTCAGCATCGTCTGATGGACAGGTACTCTGGTGGGATATTAGAAAGATGGGAGAACCAACAGAGAAACTCATCCTAGATCCAACAAAGAAACAAGATATGACAAAGGCATTGGGAGCTATGTCATTGGAATATGAACCAACAATGGTAAGATTTACCAGTTTATCGAAAAATATAACATTACTACAGTGCAACCTCTGTAAAGCAACACCTTTTGGGAGCTGCAAATATTGGCTGTTTTTAAAGGTTGTTGCTCTACAGAGGTTAAATTCATAGTAAATATAGGCTTAGGGAAAGTTTGAATGTGTTGTTATAGAGAGGTTGTTGCTCTACAGATGGACACTCTGGAGAGGTTATACTGTAAGTACAATCCCATATACTAGGGGTTGTATTGGAGCATCGTGTTTGTTTCTCGCTAACTATTTTCATCTGTCTTGCAGTATCCGTGGGTATCCCATCACTTTCAGTGATTAATTTTCGTTGCTTATATAATTATATGCTACTTCATTGGCTGTAATGAAACTATTTAGATGGACATGTGCATTTGGTGAACTGTTACAACTATTTAGAATACAAACAGCAATTTGCTTCAATATGAGAATTATGTCCCGCAATCACTGTTTAGAATTTAAAAATCTAATTTCTAAAACTATGTCTCACAATCCTTTGTAAAGATATTCCGAATTTTATTAATCTAAAGAAATATGAATAGTTCCAAAACTTGTTAGTGTGTTCTCTAGACTGATAAAGACCGAAAAACTTATTCCTGTTGAAAAATAGTGAGAAACCCTGTTTTGCAAAGCATGTCTCAAACTAAAAGGTTTTGAAACTTACCATTAAAATGACATTTATGGAATCTGATTAAACACTGGTATTTTAAATATAAATGATCAATTTCCAGAGGAATTTTCTTATTTTTACGTATTCCATATTTTTTTGCTTATTAAGTATAATAATTAGGACATTTTCTTATTGTACTTCATACCATTCCAGCCAACAAAATTCATGGTCGGCTCAGAACAAGGTTCAATAATGTCATGTAACAGAAAAGCAAAAACTCCGGGAGAGAAAATTGTTGCCATTTATCCTGGACATCTTGGACCAGTCTACTCACTACAAAGAAATCCATTCTTCCCCAAGAACTTCCTTAGTGTGGGTGATTGGAAGGCAAGAATCTGGTCTGAGGACATCAGGGAATCTTCTATCATGTGGACAAAGTATGTAATAGTTTTTGTTAAGACCCAGCATGGGACTAAAACCTTTTGGTGTTCATGGCAGTAGGGGCCATTAATGTTCTGATCACTAAAGCCCTACTTCAATTATCATGTCAGATTAGACAAATGAACTATTATTCCCTAAAGACATAATCGCCATGGTCCTAATTTAATTCAGTTATCGTGGCTCTACACTGAAGCCTTCACATGTTTACTTAGTCTGATGAATTTCATTCTGGAGTATGTCCTTGGGTTTAACTCTGATAATGACCCTCATCCTTCACTTCACATGAATAACAGCCTCCTTGAAATTTCCCTTACTTTTAAAAGCTTGCTTTTCAGAAATAAGTATTTTATAACCCATTATAAAAAGTATAGAAATTATGCTTGATAAAAGTCAATTCATGACATAGTTTTATAGTATGCAATCTTTTCAATTTTGTAGTTAAAAAATATTAATGTTTGAATGTACAACCCTGTTAAAATAACTTATTAACATTATGTATAAACAGACAAAACTTCCTAATCCAAACTCTTTCCAACCTAAAATCCCCCACTTAATGAAACATTTTCTCAGTCCCTCTTTATCTTCCAACTATATGTCATATGAAATATCTTCTGCAACCCAAATCCTCCTTACCACGGAACCCAGACGACATTTTCAATGTTTATGAATTTGATTACACAAATTTTTTGTTATTTTAACCAAAATTTTACATTTGTTTTTCAGACAATACCAGTCTTACCTTACTGACGGTTGCTGGAGTCCTATCAGACCATCTGTGTTCTTTATCTCAAAAATGGACGGTACCTTGGATGTCTGGGATATCATATTCAAACAGAACGACCCAACTCTTAGTTTACAGGTATGAGTGAAATCATCCATGGAGTTTTGTCTTAGTTGCAAAATTTAGTTAATAAGAAGTTCAATACAATGTTCCAGCTTTCCAACTCTGCAATTTTGACATGCTCTAAAAAATTTCATGGTTAATAATAGCTTTTACTATGTAGAATATCCAATTATCTGTTCAGAAAAAAGGTGTATTTTTAAAAAAAAGTTCTGTGAAGTTTTTTTATTTCCCCTGAAAAGTTCATTGTATCGTTTTGTCTCTGGAAAATTTGTAGTTCCGAACGTCTATGAAGATGACAATATGTATATTTATTTACAGATTTATGAAAATTTGTGATTGGTGTTCAACTGTTGTTGAACCTTATTGCAATGCAAGTTTCAGTTCACGTTAATATGAGAAGTTTGTATTGACACACTGTTTCACCATTGTAGGTTTGTGATGAACCACTACACAGTTTACGAGTACAGGAAAGCGGACGTTTAGTAGCGTGTGGCTCACATACAGGAACAACAACTCTGTTAGAATTATCAGACAGTTTATACACATTACAACGAAATGAGAAGAATTTAGTTACTGCTGTAAGTTTGACCAATATGTTTTGAAAAGTATTACAGGTACCGGTATATTGCCAAATACAGGTCCAGTTACACTCATTTACACGGCATACATGCTCTACAGTGTTCAAATATGAACACGTTCAAATATGAACACGAGTATGGTCTTACACAGAGTTAATATCAACTTCAGTTCTGTTGTGTTCAAATCAACATTTACTACACAGTACAGTCAACACTCTTATACATTCAAAATACATGTGTCAATTTGAAAGTAGATATTCCTTTACAATTTATGATTGTTTAAAAAGACTTCTTTGTCACGCAATTGGTAGAGCATTTATCTGTCATTATATCTGTTTGGTTCTTGTTTTGTCCATGATATTGTAATTGGTCATGCCATCAATATGTGGTGAAGTTGGTGGCTTGCAGAAGAGTTGGTACTGGCTTACAGTTCATGACAACTGGGTTAGTTCAACTGATGATGTTGAACCAAACGAAAAAAGTGAAATAAATACTGTAAAATCAAATATTTTCGTGGGTATTAAATTTCGTGGATTTTGATAAAAAATGTCTTATCGCAGGGTCGTAAGTTTGTGGATTACAATACATTGAAGGGTAAACCTAGGTTCTGTATTGGGGAGGTCGATTAATCTTGGGGATTTGATTTTGTGGTCGAATTCAACAAGGAAATGAACAAAAATTCAACTCCCTCGAAAAATAATTATTTTACAGTCACGGAAATACATTAGACGGAAAAGCAACTCATTCCACTCCCACTATATTTCATATATAGGTCGCCATATTGGAATGAAATATCGCGATCGGCTTACTTGTACGAGACTTGACGAGATTCTCAAGTTGGCGCTTTTTTTCCCGCTAGCCGCCGCCATCTTGGATTATTTCACCAATTCAGTCTGATTTGAGATATTTGTTTTCATTTAAAGCAATTCTTCGTCAAAATAAGCAAAGATGGGAATATATTTGTTCCGTTATGTGTTAGGAAAGTTTTAGTATAGAAAGTTTGGACGATTCATCTGTCAAATGTGACATAGACCACATTTTCTGTGACCTATCCTGATCGATAAATTTTCAATCGACGGGTTTTGGATTGCTTCCGATATTTACTTTTTTTAAATCCCTAAGGAAACTTATTTACGACTGTTTTTCTTATAAATCAATATTTTTTGTGATCTTTGGGGTGTCCTCTATTTGTTGAAAATGATCAAACCACTTAGTTTTGTGGTTTTGACACGAAAAAAAGATTTCTTTTGGATAAGTCATGTTCACAATTATCGGCTTACCGAAGCGCGCAATGCATTATGGGTAGTCAGGTCATAACTAAGCTATTTTTAGACCTGCTTATCCGTTCTGTGTATATCCGTGTTACAGTATAAGGTCTGAAAACGAGTGGTACAGTTAGGTCTCAATACAACAATGCTGTTTAATCCTGATTAAATTTGACATTGTTACAAATATGTCAGTATACTGAATTGATACAAAGAGCATTTGAAACATTTGTCTTTTACAAATTGATGTCAGTATAGTATGTGTATCGGGTGTTGTTATATTGAAATCGTTATATCGAGACCTGACTGTATATTTTAACTTAGGATATTTTGGTCTCATATTCGACACACAGTATTAATGTCATAAAATATGAACCATTTAACTAAATATTGTAGATGTTTGAAAGAGAAACGAGAAGAGAAAAGATCCTAGATGCCCGACACCGAGAAATGAAACTCAAAGAACGAGCAAAGAGTTCAGCTGATGGTGGCAAAGATAAGGTATTCAAATATGTTTCTACACAATACAAGTTGTCATACTGATGTACATAAATATAATTGATAAACATACTTGTTAATGATAAACCCACTGATTATTGATATGAATACTTG
The DNA here is from genome assembly GCA_947247005.1 of Spisula solida. Classification (NCBI taxonomy): domain Eukaryota; kingdom Metazoa; phylum Mollusca; class Bivalvia; order Venerida; family Mactridae; genus Spisula; species Spisula solida. The sequence continues at coordinate 46,813,366 of OX365944.1, read as the reverse complement.
TTATTGATAAACATACAAATTATTGATAAAAACATAATTCTAATAGATAAACGCTGTTAGTTGATAAACATACTTTAATATTGATTATGCATACTGATAATTATTGATAAACATACTGCTAATTGATCAAACACACAGATTATTGATAACAATAATACTGAAGAGTATTGATAAACATACTGATTATTGATACATTAACTAACTATAGATAAACCTACTGGTAATTGATAAACTTACACATTTTTGATGGATCTGACTTAATAAACATACAAAATTATTGATAAACATATAATGTTGATAAACATATCACATTATTGATAAACATACTGTTGATATATCACAGGAAGGGGAAGAGGAAGGGGAACAAGCTCTAGAGGAAGAAAATTTGTATGAAAAATCTGAAGCTGAATTCTGGAGTATTATCAAACAAGAACAGAAAAATATTGAGAAAAAGAAAGATGCAGAAATGGATAAGGCTGACATGGGAAAGGTAGTTTTCTCTAAATCATTGTTGTTTTGTATGTAATAGTAAAACCTAAGCAATGGGACCATGCTTGAACAAAACTGTAGCAAACTGGTAATCATGATTTGTTGGTCTGTTATGTTGAGGTTGAATTGTATTTGAAGTCCAAACTAAACTATCGAAAAGTTAAACCTTGTAATCCAGAAACCTATGGTGACATAGTTCACAGTTTGTTAGCATAATCAGCGAAATACATTGCATTTTACAAAATACATACAAATTTTGCTGATCAGTGACAAAGTTAACAGTCATAATATGATTTTTAAGAGACAGTGCAAAGACATAGCGTGTGATAAAATTTAGCAACATTTAACCATTTTGATTGCTTTAAGGTGATGTATGAATAAAAATTGTTTTAGTACAAGGTCAAGATAAATGTCCAAAAAACTTATTTGACAATATATTTAAGCCATGTCCAGGCAGTAGCATTTTTTATGAGTCAATGAGAGATAACACAATATTTGCTATTTGCCAACCGTGTGATTTAGCAATCACAAGTAACCATGTGATATCTCTCTTTTAGCAGTCACCAATAACCGTGTGATATCTCTCTTTTAGCAATCACCAATACCTGAAGACCAGGAACAAGAAGCACAGGAAAAAGAACCAGAAAAGAAATAAAGGGAGATAATTCATGAAGAAATAACATTTATCACATCTACCATTTTATGTGCTTGCAAATACACTGTGCTTAGACGGTTGAAAAGCACGCACCAGCATTTACAACAACATTGGATCCTGTGAGTGTTCCAGCTGTGGGGACAATGTATCCAAATCATGAATTTGACGTTCAACAATTGGATGTTTTTGTTCAATTTCAGTATTGATAAATACATACTGATTTATTCTCTGATGGAACTATATGACACAAGTGAATCAGCTGTAATTGTTCATCATAAATTAATAAATTTCTTTTAAGGAAGTGTATATGCTCATCAACACATTTTGTTAGATAATTCCAGTTATGTGTTTAAAGGTTACATACAGCACAGCTAATACAGTTACTATTATTTTATTAGTTGCTGTATGGTATCCGACTATGTGAATACAGAATTTCGTGATATGATGAGAAGTATTTTTTCATTACACACAAGACCTTTATAATACTAAGTATTGTTCAACGCCAAAAAGGTGAATTGTTTATTTCTGGAGACCTCTGTACAGCTACCGTGAAATTTGCAACAGGATTGAATGATATCACAATGTGTGTGTATATACATATATAGTTTACAAAATCAGGTGTTAACCTGATTCCAGTGATTAAAAATTTCATTCAATCACTCTAGCTAGTTTCACTTCATGTTCACAAAGATCAGGTCTGGGATCATAAAGCAAATTGAGTTTGAGATCGAACTCAAGTTGTTTCTTGATACCGGGTCCAGTTCAACTGTTTTACCAATTATGTCAAGATTATGATAAACTTCAACTACTATACCTACTGTATAAAAAATAGATATGTACGAGATATGTTTTCCAACCAGATTTTCACCAAGGACTTCTACATGGAGTGAAGATGGATATTTATTTACTTTTATATTTTTTTCCAATTTATGTTCTGAGCTTGTGATAGTATCATGTGATGTTAATGTTTACATATGTTACAATGATAATTGATAAAAATAATAAAAAGAAACAAGACCACATTGGTATTTATTGTTTATTTATTCAAATCAGTTAGTATTATAAGACTTAACAATATCCCTGTAACACATGTACATGGGTTTTACTGTAAACTATCCTCTATTCACATACTTTAAACTGTGGACAATTTTCATGAGATTCGAACATATCAACCTGGATGTCGAGATGAAAATCAAAGAAACAAGTCTGTGAATGAGTACAATATTTCAGAGCCTTTTCACTTTCGCCTGGTGATAAGTTGATGTACAATAAGAAGCAAAGGTAGTCTATCGTTAATTGCATGACAATTCAAAGAAGTAGAGCTATCATACTACCCCTGGCGTTTTTTTGGCTAGTATATCTGATTTACTATTGGATGTACATCACTGAAACTTTGTATACAGACAGCTTGTGTAAAGAGGGAACTTGTGATGGAATGTGGGGCAAATGCGGTCAAGGTCACTGCTACAAAAAAATAGTTTATAGCTTGAGTAATAAGTATTAAATAAAATGTCGAAAAAACTATATGGCCACCTGTACCAAGGAGTGATGAATATTGTGCTCTATTTTGCACATGAGAATTCCAAGTATAGCAATTTTTGAGTCATTAAAACAAATGGGGACCATGTTAGGCTGTAGACAAGAAATGCTGTAATAAAATCAAACAAACAGGGGTACTGGTAATTAAAAAATGGCGCAAGTTAGAGTTATGGTTCTTCTACGCTGCATTTCATGTCATTGCAAGAAACATGCAGAGCAAGTTTTAAGTCATTCAAAGTTATGCTTCTGACAATAAATGCTGTATTAAAATTAATCAAAGGGAAGTAATTAAAAAACGGCGCAAGGTAGAGTTATGGTTCTTGTGCACTGCACTTTGATTAATTGCAAGAAACGTGCACAGCAAGTTTTAAGTCATTCAAACCGATGGTAACAAAGTTATGCTCCAGACAAGCAAAATTTGACGCCGCCACTGCTGCCCAAAGTAATCCCTATATTTGACACAAAAACACTAATAACAATACTTAATTTTATGCACATTTTGATAAATCTAAACAGTAAAACAAAATAAAATCACCTCATGATTGGGTAACTGAGTTCCCACAGTTTTAACAGAGATCGGACGCATTTTGCCAGTATCTTCTACATGAAAACTAATATAACAAGAGATGTTTCTTAAAACAAGTATAACATGCCCCTATGGCAGTCTAATTGTTTTTTATGCAAAATTGTTCGAGTCTTTACAATGAAGTTAATCTACCAGACCAAATATAATCTGGCCGAGGTTGCAAGTACACAGCTTCAATCATACAAGACGTGGCCACCAACAATGTTCAACAGAAATTGCAGCAAACTGATGTGCAACAGTTTAGGAGCATAATAAATTATATAAATACTGTACATGTAATTGCATTGTCTTCTGTTCAAATGCACATCACTATCCATCTTTTGCAGTTTAGAAAACAATCTTTGGCAAACATTACAATGTAAACAAAGAGTATGTTAAAATAATATTAAAATAAAGACGGACATACTTCAAGAAATCAAAAAGCAAACAAAATACAAATACACTAAAAAGTACATTCAAAAGAAATAACCTGATTCAATGGTAGAACACTACTAAGAAAAATCTAATACAAAAACTTCAATAGTAGTCGCAAGTATCTGGACAAATGTTTGAAAACAAACTTTGTTCATTAAAAAAACAATCAGAGGAAATAAGGTACAATGTTAAAATTATCCTGAGAAAGAGTTTACACTGTCCTATGGTCCAACAGAATATTCTCCTGGGTTGAGACTCAGTATACGGAACGTCAGGGAAAAATGTTCTTTTAGTATTCACACATATTTCTCTGTGAGGTAGACCCATAAGTATTCTATAAGGTCAGCCTAATTACATTCAAGTTTAAACTGTCTGCAATAGTCCACTTGGCAAGCAATAAGGGACTTTATGGCACATCAATGCTAGAACTCATTGTATCACTTAGTAGAGCCTTAATGCCATGCCTGAAGTATTGTTCACCACACCCAGGGTGTGCAATAAATATTTAAATTAGCCTTGTGTCATATTATTTTGTACTCGTTTAATAAAAATCATAAATAATGAGCACTCATGCAATATCCTCTATTTAGAAAACAGCATTGATGAACTTGACACAAATGGGTAAAATGATTATGTAATTGTGATAAATGAATACACAATGAGGAATTTGTTCTCGCACTAATGAAGAATTGTAGACTGCTAACATCCACATAGTTGGTATCACATTCCTGGTAGAACCTGGATGTCAGGTAATACAAACCTGCAAGAAAAAGTCATAATAATAAATATGTATAATTAGTTTTGGCTAATTTATTTTGTATAGAGTGAAACTAGTTCTACAACTTGATATAAATCCCTCTCCACATCTCATTCACTATGGTATCCTATCAATCACCATCACGGTGTAGAGAAGCCAGTCCACATCACATTCACTATGGTATCCTATCAATCACCATCACGGTGTAGAGAAGCCAGTCCACATCTCATTCACTATGGTATCCTATCAATCACCATCACGGTGTAGAGAAGCCAGTCCACATCACATTCACTATGGTATCCTATCAATCACCATCAGGGTGTAGAGAAGCCAGTCCACATCACATTCACTATGGTATCCTATCAATCACCATCAGGGTGTAGAGAAGCCAGTCCACATCACATTCACTATGGTATCCTATCAATCACCATCACGGTGTAGAGAAGCCAGTCCACATAACATTCACTATGGTATCCTATCAATCACCATCAGGGTGTAGAGAAGCCAGTCCACATCACATTCACTATGGTATCCTATCAATCACCATCAGGGTGTAGAGAAGCCAGTCCACATAACATTCACTATGGTATCCTATCAATCACCATCAGGGTGTAGAGAAGCCAGTCCACATCACATTCACTATGGTATCCTATCAATCACCATCAGGGTGTAGAGAAGCCAGTCCACATCACATTCACTATGGTATCCTATCAATCACCATCACGGTGTAGAGAAGCCAGTCCACATAACATTCACTATGGTATCCTATCAATCACCATCAGGGTGTAGAGAAGCCAGTCCACATCACATTCACTATGGTATCCTATCAATCACCATCACGGTGTAGAGAAGCCAGTCCACATCACATTCACTATGGTATCCTATCAATCACCATCACGGTGTAGAGAAGCCAGTTTTCCTTTTCATGTTGAGCCTCTAGCCATGGAAACGCTGATACCATATCTATTTTTATTTTGATATGAGGCAGCACTGGCGTAAACCCTGGTACTTCCCGTACTTAAATTGGATGTATACTTGAATTGTAACAAAAACAGTGGTAGTGAAACAATCTATATTTTTATTGGAAGTCAGGGATATCCAGTTAAGTTTCCTGTATTATAAAGTGGGAACAATGCAACAACATAGATCAGGCCTGTAATTGCTCCAAGAGCAAAAAGGCTAATACGCCCTACCCCACCTTTCATCACTGCAGAAACATCATTTTTCAGTAATTCTTTTCAGGGTCCCATCCAACTAGAGATGAACTGGTTGGTAACCCAGAGGTAGCATTGTGTGTGTGTGTGTGCAGGTGCTATACACAAAAACCCAGAAGTCTATTCAAAGGGCAAGGGTAGCATACCTGGATTCATTGTATCACACAACTGTCCTCAAAGTAGGAGGTCATTGGCCATTCTATGAGGTAGCAGGGAAAAAACAAAATGACCACACACTTATGTGTGTCTCAGACAGTCACAAACAAACATAACAACAAACACCTTCAATCATACTTACTCAGTTTTAGCTTTCGCATCACCAAATCTTTGCCGACTGTAATATTTATACATCAGACTTCTATCAAGTAAATGTCCATTCTCCTTAAGAAACGAATCAAAACTATCTGTTCCATTTTTAGTGTTTTTAATAGTATCATCAATAACAAAACAATAGAACATGGTTATAGTCTCATGGTACCCCGTCTTTATCTGAAAATAGAGAGAAAACTAGAAGTGATTTTGATGCAAAAAATTATGCCTCTGACAAAGGGCCTGACAAAGGGCCATAATTCTAGCAACAATAATCTGACCTAAAATTCCTGTCAATATGCACGACTCGGCTTGGTACAAAGAACTCTAGTGTAGTTTCATTCAAATCGGACCAGTGGTTAAAGAGAACAAGCGTGGACAAACATTGTGACATCCAGCACATTATCAATACATCTTCTCTACTACCAGTATATGTCAGAGACATAAACATAAAGATTTCAATTCCATACAACAAAAGAAGAAATGGAAAAATGCCACAAAAACTAGGTTGTCAAAGAATGGCTATAACTATTCTGAAACATAGTTCCTGAAACCTAGATATCGAACATAAAATGAGCTCTGCTCTAGAATTTCCAACCTGAGGTCAAAATTTCACCTGTTCGAAGTTGATAGAATTGTGTAGCTTAAGGTTTCAAAAAAGTTATAACTTTTCAAAATGGTCCAACTAAGTGGCATGCTATGACATGATGAAAACTAGACATACCGATTGAAATGACGTTATTGACGTTGCGTAAACACAATAATTATAATGACGTCATTTATTTAGCACAAGTCTCATTGTAAGAGCCACATTCGCAAAAAAATGAAATGAAATACACATTAAAACAATTTTGTTGGATCACAATATGTTATAGATGTCTTGTACAATACTGATAGTGTGTGGTAGATTTTTATGGGGTAAACATTACAAAATAATCAATAGATTCTCAAAATTCATACTTTTCACCTATATTGTGTAATATTTTACCTCAAAAAGACTCTCGTTTAGCACAATATTTTGGCAACTTATTTTTGATGCATTAAACTACAAGGCACTATGTTCAGATCACAGGGATTAATTATCAAATAAACTTATTAATACCTTTGTAGTCAACCGATTCCCAAAATTCACAGTTTTGTTTATATTTTTAATGGTTTTATCCCAAAATATCGCATTTTGCGCAATAACATGGAAAACGATGTTTTATATCTTAAACTACAAGTAACAAACTACCTATCACAATATTATAATCAAATAAACCCGTTAATGACAAAGTTATCTATAGATTCCAAAAATTCATGCTTTGCTTTTATATTTTGTCAGGTTTTACCCCAAAAAAGTCGACTTTCACTAACAAGTACGGACCTAGATTTTTAGTATGTTACAAGACAGACATTATGTGACATGATCCTAGAAAAATACTTGTTTTGCATTTTTTCCCCAAAAATATCAGACTATTATTATTCTGATCTGCAGTAAATGTGATTTTCCCAAATTGTGTTATTTTTTGAAGCGGTTGGAAATCGCACAGCGGAGCTCAAAATCATGTTTTGTTCATTTATCATACCACATTTATGTAGCACTTTTATCATGCTATTATACATACCTGATCCTTGTGAATCTCATTGTATTTTTTAATGCCATCCCTGCAAACAGTGCACAATATTAAAATCATACCAATAAAATACAAGCATGATATTAAGGATGTTGGAGCGCTTAGGATCCCACCTTCAGAATTTGCTAAAATTTTGCCAGGAAGTAAAGAAATCTATACTGACACAAAATATGATAAAAAAACACTAGGTCACGGAACTCGTTTTTCGAGTAATCGGCCCTGATTGAAGTGTGTATGAATTATTTTTATAATACCATGGAAATTGGTAAATTGGTGGGTGTTCAAATTTGACATTTTTATTTGATGTCTGTGATCTAAATAATAAAATATATTTCGATATAGTTTGGGTACACATTGTTATACATGATCAAGATACCAAAAATGGTATATTTAATTTTGGTCTAATATATATTGCTCTTTTACCCCACCCACTTTATATTTAATGCAGCAAAATAGAACCCAAGTAAAATCCTAATAACTTTTTTCCCACCTTAAACTTTTTTAAATATTTTGTTAAATAAGTCAAGTGACATAGATCTTCAAAATTATGCAATAAAAAATATATGTCACCGAGGTATCTTTTTTGCAATTTTTGTTTTTATTTTGGTTAAATGTGGCTGAAATGCTGAGAAAATCAATGAAAACGCTTAAAATAAAATTTATTGAACATGTAAATATCGCGAAAACACATCAACACAATAAACAAACATTACCAAACGAACCTGACTCCCAAAAAAAGTCATTTGGCATAAATAGCAATATTTTTATTTTTTTACCCCACCCACCTATTTTGTAATGTAATATTTTTCTCGTAATGGAAACCATCATTTCGATTAGTATTTTCTAATTTTATTGCATAATACTTATCAAAACTGTTCAATTTGATTTATTTTAGATTAATTTGACACATTTTTACATTTATAAGGCACATAACGTACTATGACAAATGACGCATATGCATTAAACCGATCCAGCATCCTTAAGATTACACAAATATTGTCGACTATTCTTGCTAAAGTATTTTAACACAACTATTGGTTGGATTGTTGGGGGTCAGTAAAACATTCATAAAAAGCATTTTCTATATAAAACTTTTCTGTTAAGATATCATGTTTGCTTCAGCTGAATTGTCCGTCAAAAGCTTTGCCACTACATTTGGTTTATAAATCCATGACTACTAATTATATCTTATTTGCCCTAATCAGGATATTAAGGGATACAAGTACATGGCATACAGCTGCTTGAAGCAGGTGGCAGTTTAATACTAGTATGTCTCATAGAAAAACTGCTTAATTTGTATGTATAGGATCCATCATGAGTTGTCTTTGGAGATCATCATTTCTTAAACTAGTCTCAGAAAAGACAGGTTATTAAGCCAGCCTTTGGCTTAATTGCTGAAAGTGGCCCTCAAAAACTGGTAACTTAACTAATTTGTTTTCATGACAAATTAAAGAAATATTGATCTCAAAGACAATGAGTGACGGATTCATTTAATCAAATTACTATAGTTATCAAGTCAAAACTATGTAAGAAATGATTAATTAAAGCTGGAGACGTTGTTTTCGCGCCACAAAGCTGGTGACTTCATCTATTTGCTATCACACACGTTGAAGAACATTGTTCCATTATTTGTTCTCATAAAGAAGATCAAAGTATTTATGTGATGAATATTATTGGCTGCCTAAGGTAGTTGCTTAATTGATGTGACAACTAAACACAGGTTTTACTGTACTCACTTTATCATAGGTAAAGCTTTATCTCTACCGTGTTCTACAATATAATTCCATGCCATCCGCAGGTGTGCTTCGTGTGTCCAGTTTTCAAATGGTAATGTTGCATCTTCAAAAGATTGGATAAATATCTCATCCCCTACTGATCTAAATGACCTGGATTGGTAATAAAGCAAACAACTGGATATTAAAAGATGACTCTGTATCTTATATTAGGGTTCATCGTCATTGCTCAACATTTTTTCATTTATATACAGTGGCCAATTTACCTGAGGCTGACCAGTTTTCCTGGACTGTTCTAACCAGTACCAACTTACCCGTCCATCAGGAACCAGCAGTTTCTTTATAATTATGTGGAGGAAAATCAACATAAATGTCCAGTTTTCATAGAAGGGTATGCTGCTACTCTGTATCTTTACAAACCTAGTTTTTTTTCTTAAAATTGCAATCATTACTAGTGTATACTGGTTTGAAACAAGACTGCATTCAATAAATGCTTATGCCCCCATGGAAGCCTTATCCATATAAAAAGCTAAGTCAATCTGGGGTTATAATTCTGTTAAAAAGGTGGATAGTGTTACATGGCTTGGACAATGGAAGGGCCCATTTGTTAACAAGTATGCCAAGTTTGAAAGTAACGGTCTATTTGGGATAACCAAGAATTAGACGCTTAATAAGTCTAAGTCCAAAATTAGGTCAATGTGAAGGTCAAAATGAGGTCAGGTGATATAGGTGTGTGCAGAGTGTTCAAATACAACATCCTTGCAAGTATGAAAGCTTTGTAGCAAGCCATATTAATGCTAGGGGAAACAGTCACTTTGGGTTAACCTAGAATTTAGCCCTTCAATAAGTCTAAGTCCAAAATTAGGTCAAGGTGAAGGTCTAAATTGGGCGAGGTGATACAGGCGTGTGGAGAGTGTTCCAATACAACATCCATGAAAGCTTTGTAGCAAGCCATAACAATGCTAGAAGAAACAGTCACAAGCCATAACAATGCTAGAAGAAACAGTCAATTTGGGTTATTCAGGGACGGACGGACAGACAGGTGAATCACTATATGCCTCCAGATCTATCGATATGGGGGCATAAAAATCAAAAGAACCTATTGCTAACAAGAGGGCCATTTGGCCCTAAAGCGCTCATCTGATGACTAGCAGTTAAGGCAGAATCAGTACTTGTTATGATATGACCACAAATAAAGTAAAACAAGACAAACTCCAGAATTGCTCAACGTTTCGACTGTATTCTCAAGTCTTCATCAGGAACAATAATAATAATAAACAAAGAAATAAACATCGTCATGGGTTATGACGTCATAAAAGATGACGTTACGTTTTGGCGAAAAAAACGTTACAAACGTTTTGGCGTAAAAAATAAAGTCAATAAATACAGGATCAAAAAGATTCAAAATCTAAAAATTCAAAAAGTATGATATGACCTTAATATTTGATGTAGATTTTACGAATACACACTTTATGGCCAGGTTTTAAGATGATGAGGTACAAAATGTGACCTATTGAGTATTAACAAGGATTTTCTTTGATGTAATCTGGTGAACTAGTTTTTGACCCCAGATAACCCAGTTATGAACTTGACCTAGATTTCATAGAGACAAACATTGTGACTAAGTTTCATAAAGGTTAGGTAAAAAATGTGACAATTGGAGTGTTAACAAGGTTTTTCTTCAATGTGACCTTGTGACCTAGTTTTTAACCCCAGGTGACCCAGTTGCAAACCTGACCTAAATTTTATAGAGAAAAACATTGTGACCAAGTTTCATAAAGATTAGGCAAAAAGCGTGACAATTGGGAGTGTTCACAATCTTTTTCTTCAATGTGACCTTGTGACCTAGTTTTTAACCCCAGGTGACCCAGTTGCAAACCTGACCTAAATTTTATAGAGAAAAACATTGTGACCAAGTTTCATAAAGATAAGGCTAAAAGCGTGACAATTGGAGTGTTCACAATCTTTTTCTTTGATGTGACCTTGTGACCTAGTTTTTGACCCCGTATATTGTGTCCAAGTTTCATAAAGATTAGGTAAATAAAATGTGACATCTAGAGTGTAAACAAGGTTTTTCTTCAATGTGACCCCAGATGACCCAGTTACAAACTTGGCCTAGGTTGCATAGGGACAAACATTGTGACAAAGTTTCATAAAGATTAAGTGAAAACTGTGACCTCTAGAGTTTTAACAGTCCAATTGTTGACGGTGGACAACAGACACTGGACATAGGGCGATCACAATAGCTCACCTTGAGCACTTCGTGCTGAGGTGAGCGAAAAATTAGCAGATCTTATATCCTTAGATAACTCATATTATTAATTTCAGGTAGGGTTTTTAACAATTATTACGCGGTACAATTTAGAGATAACTTTTAGAATTACCAAAGCCAGTCAAAAGTAACTTGTACAAGTTACACCCTGACTGATATTTGGGATAAAGAAAGTGAAAGAACTTGTGATGATACAGGAAGGGAGATAACTTGTTACAGTAAGGTTACAGAAAGGGAGAGAACATAATATTATGAGGAGAGAACATAATATTATGAGGATACAAAAAGAAAAGTACCTGTAAGGTTACACAAAGGGAGAGATCTTGTGAGGAGACAGTAAGGGAGATAACGTGTAAGGTTACAGAAAGGGAGAGAACATACGAGGATACAGAAAGGGAGAGAACTTGTGAGGACACAGAAAGGGATAGAACCTGTTAGGTTACAGAAAGGGATAGAACTTGTGAGGTTTTACAGAAAGGGAGAGAACTTGTAAGGTTACAGAAAGGGAGAGAACTTGTGAGGTTTTACAGAAAGAAAGAGAACTTGTAAGGTTACAGAAAGGGAGATGACTTGTGAGGATACAGCAAGGAAGTAAACTTTTATGGATACTGAAAGGGACTGAACTTATGACAATACAGAAAGAAAAATAACTTGAATGTATGGATTCAGGAAGGTAGAGCAATTGTGAGAATACAGAGGGGGAGAGCAATACAATTTTGTAATGTTGTATTTGTAAAGGAACAACAATAGACCAGTGCTAAATGTGAAATATTACCTTGACTGATATAACATTGGATGTGATACATTATCATCTATATGTGCATCATACACCTCACCATACCAGACATTGTGGTCGCCCACACCATGTACAGAATCTGCCTTACATTCCATCACAGCACAGCTCCCAAGTAATACCGGTATACCCTAAATACACACACACCAACATTAAACTAGAAGGGATCTTAACACAAAAATGTATACCTCCCACATAGGGTCATAACACCAGCAAAAATCAACCCACCTAAATTTCTGGCAATATGCACAATAATTGTATATTGCCAGTCAGCAAATATTCACATGTGAAGTTTCATGAAATCTGACCATGAACTCTGACCAAAGGTTTTAAATTGAGAACAAACACATACAAACATTGTGACATCCATTCTGATTGATATGACGTCCAGCACAAAAAAAATGTCTCCTCTACTTTTTGCAAGAAACATAATAATAAAAGGAAAAGCCGTCCAACAAGAACACCAAAGTGACATATGTTTCTTCATTATGATGAAGCGTCCTCTTTAATTTCATAAAAATGCAATGCAATAGTTGCAGAACACTTGACAAACAAATGAAGAATGTATAAGGACAGGGCAATAACTCTTGGAAAAATCATTTAAGAAGAACAGCGATGTGATTTTAGCATCTCCTTATGGTGATGAAGCTTCCAGTAAGGTTCTGTAAAATACCATGCAGTAGTCTTGCTGACAACTCACACGTAAAAGCTAACACCCTAACATATGAAAGAATGATTAATTTCATACCATAATTCTTGAAATTTCATTGTGGAAAGCTGGGAAACAATTCCATACTCACATAAAAATCCAACTTACCGGTACATGTTCACTATCATGGTGAGCAACACCATCAAACTGACAAACTCCTGGTATAGACTGTGCAAAATTCATCCCATAGTGTACCTATAACAGATACATACAATGTAAACATGCACAATAAAACAGCCAGTAGCAAAGCAAGATTCATTGTGATTATTGATTGAAGGGCCTGTGTCCCCCCCCCCCCCAGATGAATGCTCATTGACTATACTACCATGATGTATAGTACATTTCTTAATATATACAACAGACAATAACCAATCAATTTTTAAATGGATTGGTTAATTGAAATAAACAGATGTACAGCATGCTGAGGAAGAGTTCAATAAAATGTGGCTCCTATTCTCTTAGTTACAGAAATGAGAGCAACAGCAAGTTTGCTCTGTTGTCATGGTTGTACCCTTGGAATAAATTCAAATAAGTACAATCAAACTAGTGATCACCTAAATAACTATATTAAGCAACCCTCTTTCAGAAGCAAAAATATCATAAACTCCCACTACGGCAATTTAATATGTTGCAACTAAACTTCAACAACAGCTACATTAGATTTAGATATGTTCATAAACTGTCAGCTTCAGACAGGTTATACTGTATTCAGAAGTCTGCAAATCATGCAGCTTCACACCAATAAACATACACAGGACCGGGATCTAGAATTAAATACGGTTGCGCAAAGACAATCCAAAGCCACACAGTGGCAGCTCCTACTGTCCAAACAAGAGTCGGATACAAATCAAACCATCCATTATTCCCTAATATGGACATTTTAAGCAGGCCTATTATACTCACCCTGCAATAAAAGACACACAGTGGACTTGGAATTTCATGCATAATTAACCATAAAGGGAGGTAATTATGAATACTTACTTGGTGATTGGCCAAGGTGTGAACAGCAAAATGTTTGGTTTTCTTAAGCATGTCATGGAACTTACTAAAACATAAGATTATTAATGTAGATCCTGGTAACAATCAAACAAATTCTCTTCCATTCTGTGACAACAGCACATTAAAGTTTTCTTTTATATTCATAATTTAAATAGAATACCAATATTAGCAAGAACCCTATGGCAATTGTCTTAACTGAGTAGGTAGTGCCATTCATTGGATGCATTTAAAAGAAAATGTTGAAATTTGTTAAGAACTGAAATATTTCATGCTTGATTGTAGTAGTATTTTCGCCTTACCTTGGAATCTTTAAACAAATAGATATTATTGGAGGTGAGAATGAAACACTTGTGAAAGATGTACAAGTCATTCCTCTTTTGTGCCACACCCCATCTTCATGATAACCACTAGTAGCCACCACAACTGAAATAATTAAACTGTTATTAAACTAGAGCATCATGATAAGGATTTAGACAACTGAGACAGTACAGAGTATTTTACCCTGAGGTAATAGGTTAGTGTTTGACAAAAAATTTAAGTGGGCATTGATTTTGGGTAAGTGAAGACGTTATACAGTAAATGAGTTATATAAAGTTTTTAAATGTAACATATTTTCTTTGTATGGGTATTTCAGATTTGCTAGCCTAGGCTATTGTTACTCCCTCATCTCAAAATCAATTAGGTCTCTTTAATAAAAGTAATGCTTATCTGCTACTGTTGTATTTGTTGATTTATAACAGATCTGTGAGATTCAGAACATATCAGTCATAGGCCTCATTGCTTCATAATAACAATGTCGAGATTAGTTAACTTAAAATACAGTAATGAGTATAAATACTCCAGAGCAGCCCTTTGCAGAGCAACAACCTCTCTATAAGAACACATTCAAAATTTCCCTAAGTCTATATTTACTATTAATTTAACCTCTATAGAGCAACTACCTCTAAACAATGGCCAATATTTGCAGCTCCAAAAAGATGTTGCTCTTCAAAGGTTGCACTGTATGTACCAAGATTGATAATGAATCTATGACTAACATCAGATTATCAAGAGATTATATAATGTATGTTTACGTTATATTATACAATGTAATTGTAAATGAATGATTACCTGGCTGAGGGACACGCTGCATGATAGTTTTGTAAGTTTTCCTCGTGTCACAGTCATCATCATGGTGATGTAGTCTATCAGTTCTGTTTAGTATTTCTTCAACTAAAACAATAAATGAGTACAAGTAAAAGCATTTGCTAATTGAAAAATTGAAATAGTTGGTTTTGAAATTAATCACGGAAAAATGTGCCAGATGCTGGGCTTGAACTCAAGACCCAGAAAACACAAGAGTTGAAATTATCTTCTCCATAGACCACATTTCCTGCAAATACAAAGAACGATGAACAATTCTAGCAGACGTCCCGAAAGTTGGAAAAAATAGCTGGACATTCGGTCTGGCAAGAGCTTACATATACAAAGGCCGATTATACAATAAAAATTTGCAAAACGTGCAAAATTGTGTTTTTAACATTTGTCTAATTTAACTAACTAATTACGATATTTTATCTAGTTTCCATTATCATGAATACATTTATCTTCCTTTTCTTTATTTACTCTGTGTATTCGACCGCAGTTAGTTTTATATCTTTAGGCCTATACCAGGATCAAAGACCTAAATATACATGTATATTTAGGACATTTTTTAGGTCTTTGCCAGGATGCACATCGTCAAAATAATATAATGACGCCATTTTAATTGGCACGACAGTTGTGGATAAAGGCTGGTCCGTTGGACCAGTTTTGGATTGAAAAACAGCATACTTATATTAAAATTTTCCGGACTGGACCGTTGGAACGGCAAATTTCGGGATGTCTGGTCCACTACTACGATACAGAGTCAATGACAGCTGGACTCAGACACCCCAGGCTGATCTCTTAGTTTTCTGCATAAATATCTCTAAAAAAATTATGGTATCAATGCTTTATGATGTCCCAAACTCATCTGTTACCGAACTTTGCATCACACAAAGCAGCTGTCAAAATCACCCTGAAAAAAGATACATTCAGTACTTTGATTCTAATCATAGAAAATAGCCTACCCACCTTTAGAGCCTAAAACACCACAAGAAGTTGAGAAATATGTTTTTGTAAGCTGAAGCACCTGTATGTTGACTTCATTTTTTAAAAGAGACGCACCAACGGACGAAAACATCACTGTCAACAGAGATTTATCAAAATATTGACATTCATCCAAAACCCAAGCAATAGACGCTCAATAAATATTGAGAAACAAAGCGCC
This sequence comes from Spisula solida, assembly GCA_947247005.1. Classification (NCBI taxonomy): domain Eukaryota; kingdom Metazoa; phylum Mollusca; class Bivalvia; order Venerida; family Mactridae; genus Spisula; species Spisula solida. The sequence continues at coordinate 46,796,991 of OX365944.1, read as the reverse complement.
TTTTGACAAAGATCAATGTCAAGGTTGTTTCCGAAAATGCGGCTTTTTTATTATGCAACAGTGTGAAAGTCGATTTACATAACATTCTTAACCTAAAAACGAATAGAAATATTATTGTTGACCAATATTTGTATTTATATACCCAATTTGTTGACAATTTGCGTCAAAATTTGAGGATGAATCAAAATACGTTGAATGAGTACGCCTAGCTTTGGCTACAAAACGGAACCACGTGCTAAAATGGCTGCCGAAACAGATTTATCGCCACTAGAAGAGCAAACAATTGAAAATACCGACGAAATAAAGGATGACATTGTGACATTTAGTTCTCTGGGTGTAACAGATGTACTGTGCGAAGCATGTGTCGGTTTAAAGTGGAAAGTTCCCTCTAAAATACAACGAGAAGCTATCCCCATTGCTCTGACAGGCAAAGATGTCATTGGATTGGCAGAAACAGGGTCAGGGAAAACCGGAGCGTTTGCTATTCCAATCTTACAGTCTCTTTTAGATAATCCCCAGAGACTGTTTGCTCTTGTACTTACACCAACTCGTGAACTGGCTTTCCAAATATCTGAGCAATTTGAAGCACTTGGTTCCACCATTGGTAAGTATAATTTATGGCTATTTTACTTTTTTAGACAATTTAGTACTACTGAAGCCCCAGTCCCTAAATTGTTGTGTCAGATATACATTGATCACCTCCTGCATCTGAACCGTAGCTGCGCAGCCATCCCTGTTGGTCCTGGAATGTCTGAAAATTTTATTACAGTATGTCCTAGGTGCTATACGTGAGGCCAACACTGCAGTTTTGGGAAGTTCAAACTGCCGTCTTTTTCTATGATGGTGGGGTAGATTGCAACACCCACACAGTTTCATGTAGGGTCTAGGGACATCGGTATTCCTGATTTGATCACAGGTGCTTGGCATGTGGATATGACCCCCTTGATCCCCTCTACAACTTAACATAAAAATTTAAAAAAAAATCAGATCTCTATTAGATCAATGAGAGGTAGTTCTGGATACCATAACTAAATGGTCTTTTATTTACACTGACGTGTCGGCCTTTTAGTTATGGAATTACCCTCTTCAATAATCAACTGTTTAAGCTTAACGCCTAAAATGCATGTTCATTGTTCAAAAATCGCCCAAAAACTATAATTTACGTATAAATGTAATATTTTTCAAGTGTTTTGTCTTAAAACAGTCAATGTAACACCTACTGATAATCATATATTGCTTAAAGTTTATTTAATTCCGGGTTTGATCAGCTCCCGCGGCCATTTTGAATAATTAATTTATCGCAGGTGCGTGCGAGAGCTGTTTTTGAAAAATCCGTTATTTCTTGAAACATGGTCGAAAACGTCTTAAAATTAAACAAAACCTTTAGATATACCTTTATATAAGAAACAAACACGTTATTTTTGCTATAAATCATGTAACTCCCATTTACACAAATAAATATTGCAATTTACGCAGCCGACAATCAAAACATTGATCACGTGGTTCGTTTCGGAACACTTTTGTTATAATCCCATTCAAATAAATGGCGATCATAAACGAAAACAGTGAAATTGTACTGGTTTGAAACAATCGACGGAATTAATGGTATTTCTTGCAAAACATTTTGTTTTTGGGGGTATACTGATAGAATATGCTCCAATTGATAGGGTGTCAATGATTATTTAGTTCAAAACGTGCGTTTTGTCATAAAACGAACGCGACTCAAACTGAGCCGTAGAGCTGTTAGGTTTCAAAGAACAAACGGCTTTGACGATGAAATGGAATGATCATCGTCAAAGACCTTGGACTAAATGAAAGGTTGCCCACTAGACCCCTCAAAACTGCTCAAAAATATACATGGGGTTGTGTGAACGTCCGTTTCTCATTTAATTTCCCACCAATTATCAAAAACTAACGTTCTTATTTCGTAGGAAGGTTGATACTAGATAACAAAAGCAATAAAACTTATATTCATAAATAATGAACCTTTCAAATATGACATGATCGACCAATACTGCCAGGTCGAACCTCCTAAGACTATCGGGCGATGCGATTGTTCACACTAAAACTGATTAAATCGTAGAACAAACTCAATATTATACCACCAAATTGTCAAAGAATGACAATAAAAGTAACTTACCGATATATTTATCAACTGTCAATAGTCAGGTCTAGATATTTGACGAGTTTTTTGTGCCGCTATCCCAGAATGTTGACAAACTGACAAAAGTTTACATTTCTGATCTGTGTCGCTTGTACCAAAGAATAAAATAGAATTTGGGTATCTTACATTATAGGACTGGCGCCATTTCTTAAAAACAGGCAGGGAAGATAAGAACTGCCCTCATAACTAAAAAAGCATAGACAAATGTGATTTTTTTTATGCTTTAAATGATAATTAATAGTAGTTTGGGCTTCATTTGTGAATTTCAGTTCAATATCGGAATGAAAAACATAACTTATGATCAAGTTTGGGATAAAATACATGTTTGACCTTCCTTTTCAATAAGAACTTCAATTAAACACTCGATAGAGAACTGGCCCTATAACTTATTTTAAAAAATGCATACATAAGATGATTTAAAGGTTTTAAATGAAAAATAATTGAATTATGATCCTAATTGGCGAATTTCAATATCATTGGATTGTTAAAACATAGTTCATATATATAAAGCCTAATTGACTAATTTTCGTAGACCCAAGTTTGCATTGCAGAGTCGTTCTCTTCATATTTTTCTCTAGGCTCGGCAATATTAACTTGGGTTTTAGAAAATTAGACAAACTCGGCTTTAAGAACGTTTCATAGGGTAGTTTATGTTTTTTGCCGTTTATGCGCATCCGTTCTGTGCATATACCTTATACTGAGATAGAGGTCGGGTTTGACACTGGATCGTCGTAATAATTGAATTTTTGGATCAAAGATCACACACCAAATATATTCCATGTTTGGATTGAGTTCACTTTTGTCAACATACTTAGCAATAACAATTATATTGGTCATCGAAGTGGTTTTTGAGCTACGGCCTATTTTGTGTAATTTTTTTAGTACTATTTTTAGGAAGTTAAGAAAATTCTTATCTTGTCAAAAATTTGGGAATTTTCTTATCAATACCAAAAGTGTATAGGAATGTTTGAATAATGTGTTTGTACATTAAATCTAATGGAAATGTCTGAATACGAAATAAATATCGATTTTAATGCAAAAATCAATACACTGTGAAATATCGAGATTTTTGGATATTTTCTTGAAAAGTGATGTTGCAAATAGGCCGATGGCCCCTTCAATAGCACCACGACACCTTTTTATTTCACATTGCTACAACATATACTACACTGTATTTGTGCCATTTTATTTGGCATCATCATAGAATAAAAAAAACTACCCTATGAAACGTCCTTAACTCATGTTTTAACGATCTAATAATATTGAAATTCGACAATTGATATCATATTTCTATTATTTTTCACTTAAACCTTTAAATCATCTTATGTATGCATTTTTTAAAATGAGTTACAGGGCCAGTTGTCTCCGTATCTATCGAGTGTTTAATTGCAGTTCTTATTGAAAAGGAAGGTCAAACATGTATTTTATCCCAAACTTGATCATAAGTTATGTTTTTCATTCCGATATTGAACTGAAATTCACAAATGAAGCCCAAACTACTATTAATTATCATTTAAAAGCATAAAAAAATCACATTTGTCTATGCTTTTTTAGTTATGAGGGCAGTTCTTATCTTCCCCGCCTGTTTTTAAGAAATGGTACCAGTCCTATAATGTAAGATACCCAAATTCTATTTTATTCTTTGGTACAAGCGACACAGATCAGAAATGTAAACTTTTGACAGTTTGTCAACATTCTGGGATAGCGGCACAAAAAACTCGTCAAATATCTAGACCTGACTATTGACAGTTGATAAATATCGGTAAGTTACTTTTACTGTCATTCTTTGACGATTTGGTGGTATAATATTGAGTTTGTTCTACGATTTAATCAGTTTTAGTGTGAACAATCGCATCGCCCGATAGTCTTAGGAGGTTCGACCTGGCAGTATTGGTCGATCATGTCATATTTGGAAGGTTCATTATTTATGAATATAAGTTTTATTGATTTTGTTATCTAGTATCAACCTTCCTACGGAATAAGAACGTCAGTTTTTGATAATTGGTGGGAAATTAAATGAGAAACGGACGTTCACACAACCCCATGTATATTTTTGAGCAGTTTGAGGGGTCTAGTGGGCAACCTTTCATTGATCTAATAGAGATATGAATTTTTTTTTTGAATTTTTATGTTGAGTTGTAGAGGGGATCAAGGGGGTCATATCCACATGCCAAGCACCTTTGGATTTGATGGTCGGGGGACAGCAGTATCTCTGCCTTGAGGTGTGATTGTAGTGTACGTCCTTGACTAGTTCTGGATACCATAACTAAATGGTCTTTTATTTACACTGACGTGTCGGCCTTTTAATGGAATGATCATCGTCAAAGACCTTGGACTAGTCCTTGACAGTCACAGAACAAATTTAAGAACCTGGACCATCAAAATCTTGACAACAGCCGACTTATAGATCTATGTATTGGCAATTAAATGGAACACACCGGTACAGTTGTTGTGTTTGTCGGAGTGATTGTCAATCTTGACGTCCGAGACAGTCCTTGGTCATATGTGTGTGCGCCTTGTTTATTACACATGTGTTGTTACCATATGTTTGTACTGGTTTGGCTTTGTGGCTGCTGTGTTACAACCAGCATGATGGTCAATACTCAAAAACCTATAACAAACAGTCTAACACTGATCATCCCTGCTCTGACAGGGACATTTGCGTCTATATGGTTTATGTGTGACTAGGTCTTAAGTTGGCAATTCAGCCTTTTAGTTTAAAACCAGCGATTTTTCTTGAACAAAATAGCGGGCAAAAAAGGGGGAATTAAACATACTTTTTGGGAAAAATTTATGATTTTTGGAGAAAAATGGAGGTTATTTTGCTCTAGGTGATGGTGCCTGTATTCGGCCCTAAAAATAACCAAAATAAATCACTGAAAAAGAGTACTAAAAGTGTACCTGTATAATTATTGTGCTATAAAGTTTACTGTTTTATTTTCATTGTCTGACATAAACAAAAATGACATGATATACCAGGGCTTTTTTTTGCTGAATTGTGAAGAGGCCCGAGCCCTTTTGTTTTGTGAAAATTAAGTGCGAAAATTCTCAAAATTGTGAAAAAGTAGGCGCGGAAACTTTTCAAATTGTGAAAAAAATTAACGCGATAAATCATAAAATTATTATACAAAATTTTTCAGATGTTAATTCATTTTTGTCAACTTTCCTGAACATGCATGTATCTATGATATAATACTTGATATCAAGTCCTGTACAGGAATATATGTCTGTTATTTGTGATTTGTTTGTTTGGTGCTTTGTGGTGACGTTGATTTTACAAAAACCATGAAGCAAATTCTAATTGTGAAGGGGACTTTTAGGTTTGTGAAAGGGGCCTATAGCAAATTGTGAAGGGGCCTAATATAGGCCCTCGTATACTAGTATTGTGAAAAAAAGCCCTGATTCTACACATATTAATTAACAATGTTCAAGATTTTGGTAGGTTACGACAGGCAGACTAACGTTTTTTGCATAGTTTGTTGAAGTCCCATAATCAACAATCACATACTCTATTAAATTTTAGCTAATACAATTATTAATAAACCTGATTTACACTTTCATACTAGAGATTGTAACTGATTTTAAATATTTGTTTAATAAATTCTTCCAGGTGTAAAATGTTGTGTGATAGTTGGAGGTATAGACATGATGAACCAAGCCATGTTATTGGCCAAGAAACCTCACATCATTATAGCTACACCAGGACGTCTTGTTGATCATCTTGAGAATACTAAAGGTTTCAGTCTACGATCATTGAAGTATCTTGTTATGGACGAAGCAGATAGAATACTTAATATGGACTTTGAGGCAGAAGTTGACAAAATATTGAAGGTATGACATGTTACAGATGAGAACCTTTTTTAAGAGAGATTAATTACAGTTCTAGAGATAAGGTTGATTTATTTATAAATTTTCGCCAAGCATAATTTAATTGGTCTTATTTGATTGCTAAATCATCAGTGAACAGATTATGAAAGCAAGTTTCTTTACAATCGCCCAGATATAATATATGTACATCTTGAGCCCATTCTTAGCCACTTGTATTGTAAAGAGGTACGTCTGGTAGGTATTGTTGAGGGGCTTGTACTGTAGAGTTCAAATGAATGGTAATTTATTCCTACTATGGGTTTATTTGTTAATGTTGATTTGTTATGTTGTGCTCCGTGTGCTGATATATTCCAAAGTTCATATTTAATTGTCAGTACTGTGTTGTCTGCACATCTTCAAATTAGAAATCAGTTGTTAGTGAAGGTATGATTCAGGTGAAAAAGACGCTGTCATGCTGGTGAAAAAAATGTATCTGCACTGCCTTTGAAATAAATGCTTTGAAAACAATAGGGGCTATTTGATTTTACTGTGAATGCGTGTAGACCTATCTGCTCTGCACGTAACATGATCTATACTCATTTCATTGTTTTCAGGTAATTCCTAGAGAAAGAAGTACTTACCTATTTTCTGCTACCATGACAAAGAAGGTTGCCAAGCTACAGAGGGCTTCATTGAAGGATCCTGTCAAAGTAGAAGTGTCGTCCAAGTATCAAACTGTCGACAAACTGCAACAGTACTACATATTCATTCCAGTCAAATTTAAGGATGTCTACCTTGTTTATATTCTGAATGAACTTGCTGGCAACTCTTTCATGGTGTTCTGCTCCACCTGTGCTAATACGCAGAGAGTGGCTTTAATGTTGAGAAATCTTGGTTTGATGGCGATACCTCTGCATGGACAAATGACCCAGGCCAAAAGACTGGGCGCATTAACAAAATTCAAAAGCAAATGCAGATCTATATTAGTAGCCACAGATGTTGCTAGTAGAGGTCTAGATATCCCTCACGTTGATGTTGTGATAAATTTAGACATACCGACACATTCTAAAGACTATATTCACCGAGTGGGAAGAACAGCACGAGCTGGTCGTGCAGGGAAAGCTGTCACTTTTGTCACCCAGTATGACGTTGAACTGTATCAAAGAATCGAGCACCTGATAGGGAAACAGTTACCGTTGTTTAAGACGGAGGAACAGGAAGTTATGATGCTGATGGAAAGGACATCAGAAGCACAGAGGCAGGCTAAGCTAGAGATGTCTGAAGGTACGGGCAAGAAGAGGAAGCACAGACCAGAACCTGAGGATGACACAGAAGATAGTACTGGTGTTCGAAAAAAGCTGATGAAAAGGAAGAAAAAATACAATATCAAATGATAAAGAAAAACAAAAAGACTGCATTTGGTTTCATTACATGCTGCTCAGTATTTTTGTAAAATTACAGTGACAGCATAAACAAATTTGAAACAGAGAAAAGATGTATATATTAAAGTTTAAGATGAACATTTTTGTCACAGTAAAGGTAGAGCTATACTTGTATAAACACTTTAAACATTTAATTTAACTTTGACACTGCTGACTGGTGATTGAAGTAGTTTAAAATATATTTCAATCACCTATTCACCAACACTCATTCTCAGTCGTAAAAATGTTATTTTTGATAGAAAGTTCAAAATGCTGCTGCAATTTTCAGAAGATAACATAGCATTGCACATTTTGTGAGTCAAAATCCTGATGGCCAATATTGAAATTTCAGGGGTCCTTTTAATGGTCAGATGGAAGCCCTGCATCAATACATTGTATATCCAAAATTGATCTTTCATGAATATGTTAATTTTATATTAAATGATATGTAGAGGTTTATACTGTGTTACATTTACTAGTACAGAAAGGAGGAGTGTAGTCGTGGAACATTTGTGTTACATTTAATCAAACAATATTGTATTATTAACATCAGTGGAATCCCAAACAGTATCAGTAATTTGTTACGGTATTTGAACATAGAAAGTGCATGCGTCAATGATTTGTAAGCCAGTCTCGATACTTGATCTGTCCACTTCCAAGTGTGGGAGGTCCTAGGTTTGAGTCCTGAACCCTATAATATCAAAGACAAAAAATGGTACTTGTAATTCCCGTGCTATTCACTTGGCATTAAAGAAACACATTGGCTTCTTTAGTGCTAGAGCGAATTACCAGAAATACATATCGCCTTGATGAAGTTGGGGCCTGAATACTCATATCTTTTGACGTTTATCAGATGTTATACAGACTTTGTTTGAACTTGGCCCTTGATCCAATTCTCTTGGGAGTAATTCATTGAGTTAGCCAAACTTGTGTTTTTTGCATAACCAACATTACAATAAAATTCCAAAGTCTCATCACTCAACTCTATAATGTTGTATAGTTTCAATTCTTTGTGCATCAGTTCATTAATATGAACTAGAGAAGCAAAACATGCTTCATGAAATGAACTTAAATATTCAAGCATCATACTTTTCCAAAAAATTTGTTTTGCATCTTTGGTCATTTGAAGGAGTTGATGCACATTGATATCTAACGGAACAATAAACATGTGATTGTGCGTGCACTACATTTTTAGCTCACCTAGCACAAAGTGACAGGGGAGCTTTTCCTGATCACTCTTTTGTCTGTTTGTCCGTCCATTAACAATTGCTTGTATAGGTCAAATTTAATAATCAATAATACACATATATGTTGGCAGACTGTAGCCATTGCACCTTTAATGTTTGATGTGTGGAATGAGCCTGTTGTGCAGGCTTATCACAACAAAAATACAGGCTGTGTTAATGATTTTAATGATACAACTAATATTAGACAAGTACATGTATACAAAATGAAGTTAGCAAACAAAAGATTTATTGTAATTTTATTCCTGAATAGACATACCAATGGTGAGCTGTTATGACTACCCTGTGTCTGTCAGCAGCTATCATTTGACTGTTAACACTGTTAACCTTTCTTATGAAACTTGGTCACAAATTTTGTCTTCATAAAGTGCAGAAAAAAGTCAATTTGAGGTTAAAATCAGTCTCATCAAGACAGCTCTAAGAAAAAAACTCCATAAATAACCTTCTAGAGGTCACAGTTTTTATTTAATCTTGATGAAACTTCACAATGCGTTCCAAGTTCACAACTGGGCCAGCTGGGATCAAAAATTAGGTTACTAAATAAAAATATACCAGATTTATATAGTGCCTTTTTCATGCGAACACATGTTCAAAGGGACTTTACATTGTTGTGTTGCAGCAACAAAGCCACAGGTGCATCATCTACCAGTGCAGATACAGAATGATCTGACCAGACAGACAGACTGAGATAAAGCCCCTGAAGGGAGAGAGAGAGATATTAGATACAGGCATGTCCAGCGCTGCAGAAGTGCGCCTTGTTCTTATTTCGAAAAGACAGCCTGGTTCTTCAATGTGCCCGGTGTATAGCGCCGATACACAGCTTCCTGGCACTTCCAGATACTTTGCAGACCACACGGCCAGATATAGCGGGAACTATTATAAATATTTCAGATATGTCAAGTTTCAATGCCAGGGATTGAACCCACGACCTCTGGATTGACAGCCCAGTGCGTTAACACTGAGCTAAATCTGCTTATTACTAGGTTACTAGGCCAAAATCAAAGGAAAAACCTTGATGACAACAATGAGATCACAATCTTTATGAATCTTTGATAGCCACAACTTATGTAAAACAGATGTCATGTAAAACATATGTCATGTTCGACGTTGTGTCACATAGAATCAAGAACTATATAAAAATCATAAATGGAGCTAAAACTTGCCATCTACTCTGGATTTAGTCCATCTTGTTACAATATAACTGGGCACCGCTCACATAATATTGGGATTTAGTGTAATTTAAAAGTTTAATATTAAATTTAAAGTTATTTAAATACATATAAACATTTCACAGAACAATAATACTACATTAAATGTATCTTACAACATCTCAATTGAATTAATGAACACAATAATAACATCAATACGACATACACACAAGTTGATCAATTATATGTCAAATTTTAAAATTGTGAAAACTACATTGCATTTGGTATGCATTGACATAATGTTGTCTTTCTTGGTAACGGATAACCCCGAATGTCGGGTATAAAAGTGACAAGAATAACACGGAAATAGATTTTATGATGTACACTATCATATTCAAGCTCTCATTGCATAATTATATATGACGTAATAGATTTAGCTCACCAGTCACAAAGTGACAGGGTGAGCTTTTATAATCACTCGTCGTCTGTTCACAATTTCTTGTGAACACATTAGAGGCCACACTTATGGCCCAATCTTCCTGAAACTTGGCTAGAATGTTTGTCTCTATGAAATCTAGGCCTAGTTGGAAACTGAGTCATAAGGGGTCAAACGATAGGTCACTAGGCCAAATCTTAGAAAAAGCTTGTGAACACATTAGAGGACACAGTTATGGCCCAATCTTCATGAACATGGTCAGAATGTTTGTCTCTATGAAATCTAGGCCAAGTTCGAAACTGCATCATATGGGGTAAAAAACTAGGACACTAGGTCAAATCTTAGAAAAAGCTTGTGAACACATTAGAGGATACAGTTATGGCCCAGTCTTCACGAGACATGGTCAGATAGTTTGTCTCCCTGAAATCTAGGTTAAGTTCAAAACTAGGTCATCGGTGGTCAAAAACTAGGTCACAAGGTCAAATCATTAAAAACCTTGTAAAAGAGGCTGAATTTTCTTGAATCTTATTCATAAAATATAAATGATTACTTGGGTCACCATAGGGGCTTGAATGTACTTCTATGACAGGTGGGCGACCTAGGGCCCTCTTGTTAAAATAACTGATGTACGAGACAGAATGATGAAAATGGAGCAGCTACGATATATATGGCCAGAAAATAATTCCAATCAAGACACGTGGACCAGGACTAAACAGCCAGTCACTGACTCCATCCTACAGAAGAAGTGGAGATGGATTGGCCACACCCTCAGAAGATCACAGCCTTACTTTACTAGACAAGCAATTGCTTGGAACTCTCAAGGCACTAGGAGAAGAGGAAGACCCAAGATTGAAGAACCCTGGACATTGACTTAAGGAAGTTAAGGGTGTCATGGGGAGAAGCCAAAGCGAAGGCCACAGTCCGTACTCGATGGAAAGCTGTAGTGTAAGTAAGTAAGTAAGTAAGTAAGTAAAGTCTTTATTTTACGAGGCTAACATATTTACAATAATGCAATCTTCCATATGGGCCTCAATAGTGAAGGCCCTATGCTCCAATAGAAGATGACTTAGTAAGTAAGTACGATATATACATTATATATTAAGTAAACAGCATACATGAACAAGCGTAGTCTGCTTAAATATTTTGTTTTCTATATAAGTGGCTTTTATTTACATGATTCAGCAATTGCAGCTGAAATTCAATAGTGAAGTCAGTAAAAAATTCGTTGAATGACAAAATGTTTTGCTCATGAAGGTGAAATCAAGTAGTTGATCTAAAGTTGGTAAAATACCCTTCGATGAATAACGTAACGAAATTCAAGCTTTTGTTTACAAAATGGAAAATAATTTCAGTCAAGAGGCATATCGGGTTTCGGTCAATCATATATATTACTAGACTGTTTGTGGGTATCAAAATTTAATGTAGACTTCAGTTAATTTCCTGTTTATAATAGCCTAGGCCAAACGCTCACGTGGAAGAATAGATTTGCATACATACTTCTTGAACCACAGTTTTGACATGTTCCTGTATGTTTGTTTACTATGTGTATGTAAGTCCAAGTTCCAATAAGGAAAATCGCCTCGCGCGGATATTGTTTTATCAAAGCACTTAATCAACTACAAATTGGAGACGGATATGATTTGTAGGAGTTCATTAATTGAATCATAGCTAGTATTGCAGCCCCATTTACCACACTTAATAGTCGTTAGTCTAAGTAAGTGCTTTGATAAAACAGTACCCTTGTCACCATAGATATGCGAGTAGATATTCTATAGAAGTCTGTGTTGTGTCCAATTTGTATGATACACAATATACACATGTCTACATGGTTATAATGATTGTTTCTATGAACTTTTGGACACAGTTTGTAGTCTGGGCTCGTATTTATAAAGCATCTTGGTGGAAAACTTTAATATTTTGACTTAAGTTAAAAATTTACAACGCACATATTTCCTGCAAATTGAAGAATAGCTCATGTTTCCTAAGTGATTATAGTAGCTCTCTACATAATGTATAGAATGGATGTAAATAATTCATAATCAGACTTGTATTATTTAGCTGATACACTGAAGGAAATTTTAAGATTTTAATAAAATTCTTAGTTTTCTACTAAGATGCTTTATAAATACCGGCCCTGGTGTTCAATTCCACAGGCGAGTGACTGGACCATATTGGCTACAACGACTGTTTTCCTTCTTTGTTAGGTGCCTTCCAAACTTCTGAAAAATGATCTATTCTCCAATTTTTAGGCATTATATTTCCAATCTGTTGCACTGTGTTACACTACCTGCACTTGTCATTTTATGTTAATTTCTTTCTTAAATTACATAATTGTTTTAAAGAAAGTCTTAATTTTCCCAATTTGTCCGGTAACGATATCTTTCCCAAATCAAGCAAAATGGATTTGCTATTGATGAACACATGTTCACTTTTTAGGAATTTTTAACACTTTCACTCAAATTGACACTGCAGTACCGAAAAATGTCCTTATTTACACAAGTATGAATTGAATTTCTTAATTCATTAAGGGCTTAGCCTGATGGGTAAACAGGCTGCCCTCTGCGGAGGAAAAGGCTGCACAAATGACTTTGGTGCGCCTACGAAATGCTCCGTTAGTTATAACATGTACTTTTTCATAATGTTTTTTGGCATCCACTTCGCGGTATCGTAATAAAACCTTCGGCAATAATCAATATTAGATTAATCTGTAAATCCAGTCTAAAAACTTTCTGAACAACTCTCGTACATTAGAATTCAAACGTGAAGGCAGTCTCAAAAACTTCCTGGACAACCCTCGTACACCAGAATTTTGTTGATTTTATTGACAACTTCCAACTCCCATTCAAACGTAGAAGATCTACTAGTAAAGAGTTTTTGTTGTAAGCCATCCATGCACACAGCTTCGCAACCTATTACATTCTGTAACACACGCCTAGTGTTGATATGATCACTTGATACTTGGTGCATTGTAAACATTTCACAATCACAGACAAGCAAACTTCCATCTCCCAACAATGCAAGTCCTCTAGGATATCCCATGTCCCCGATCTTACCAGTCACCTCTCCTTGCCAGTTTAGCACGATCACTTCTTTCCGTCCATTATTTGATACGTATATCGACTTTCTGTTGGCTTCAACAAATCTTGGCTCGTCGAATACATCTACACCAGCTGCATCGGTTGTCACTCTTGTGAGTACTCCCCCTTCCATATCAAGAATCTCTAGTTTCCCAGGGTTCCTGAATGTTACAATCAGTTTATCTTGATAACAGCAAATGCCATAGCATGCTCCCTCTGTTTTAATTGTGCTCGTCTTACTAAGTCTGTCTGATACTGATACGAACTGTACATGTTGTCTACGTGGCAAAGTGACAGCAACTCTGGTACTTTTTATAGATGTGATATCCCAGGGTGCATCTTCATCCCCTGCTCCAAATTAGAGGTGTGAGATAATTGCTTGACTGTTGACGCCCACAAGCTTGATTGAGTTGTTATGCCAGTCGACTAGGACAAGTTGGTCTGGGGGTAACATTGACATACCTGAGATCCAACACATACCCCTATCTTCAGGGGTCTGGACACATATTTCACTCTGACACGTCATGTTATCGTAAATTGCTACTGGTTTTATAGAAAATTTACCAAATGTTTTCTCCTTGAGCACACCATTTATTGCCTTGTTTGGGATGAACTCATACTCGGCAAAACTCTCCCTCTCTGACAAAGGAAACAAAGAACTGATGCCTTTTTCGAACTCCTGTACTTGTGTGTGGACACGTTTCAGTTCCATGAACAATTGATTAGCTTGATTTGACGTGTTAAGCTGCTTTATGTTATCGTATATTGCCTTCACCTTCTTCTTGACGTCACCACAAACCGCTTCTGCAGTTTTCTTTCTCTCACCATTTTGTTGTTGTACACCATGTATACCGTTTTCTAATTCTTTCTCTAGTTCGTCCATTCTTTTGTTTAGTTCTTTTCTGTATTTCTTGACATCCTGTAAAGCACTTTCCGTTGATCTGTTAGATTTGTTGATACTTCTTGACGTTTCGTCCTCGACGGTTGCGCATTTCTTCAGTAATTTCTCCATTCTGTCTATTGCGATTCTGTAGTCTTGGCTGTTTATCATTGTGTCAGAAACATCTGGTATGAAATCAATGTGGCACGGTTTGGTGTGTTCCTCTGCTAAACATACATTGCAAAGTAACAAACTATGATCATGGCAATAGAGCGTGATCATTTCTGTCGGATGACGAGGGCAAGGCGTTGTTAGGTTGGTAGTGGTACTAGTAAGAACAGGTGCATCAGTGAGTTGCTGTGTAGATGGCATTGTATGTTCGTCTAGCAGTCCATGATGCATTAAAGGTGTCGACTTTTTATGATATTTATAACATGGTCGACAGAGATGTTCTTGGCACTTGATACAATAAGCAAACGCTGGTACTGGTGTCCCCTCTCTGTGACATGGAATACATAATAAATTAGAAACCTCATCGGATTCCCGTGAAGACGATGCTCGTTTTGTAGACTCTATTTTCTTCGGTGTCGCCATTTCTGTAAAAGAAAATTATTACTCATTTGAATTTTAATTTTTAGAGATGCAATACTTATACTAGTATTACATTCGTCGTGATATTTTTTGTAGATTATTTATTCAAATTAATATTTAGCCGAGTGTTTAGTTTAACGGAAACTTGTATTTATATGAGAAATATTTCTGTTTGATGCAACATTGTGTGTTGTCCTTGTGATATGTGGCCATCCTTGTGATTCTTTGTTGTCTGCCGACTCTTACTCCGGTTCTGTTTGACTGATGTTGGAGGCGACAGGCTGTTGGAGTAGTGTCTTGCTTGTTCTGTTTGTAATCCTTTCTAAAGGTACAATGTCTACTGTATATTTCACCTTTCATCCCCATCATCTTTATATCTTTATATGCTTACTGACATGACTTTTAGTGGACATTCGGTTTAGGTAAATACATCAACGACGTCCGTATAGATATGCAGGCCATTTATTAAAAGGCCCAAATACAAAATTTTAATACAAGTGTACCACGTCTCATTCGAAATAAAATCCATCTTTAAACAAGTAATTAAGAATTGCAAGCAATACAGAAGTCCCCTACCAGTTTGAGGTCATTTTCAATGTTTCTGTTGCCATAGCAACGTGCATGATTCCCTTATTGCCCCCTATCAACCTACCAAGTTTCATAAACCTAGCTTGGAAACTGTTTGAGTTATGACAGGATCCAGATTTGGGCATATTTTCACTCTTTCTGTCGCCATAGCAACCACAATTTTTGTCAGAATTAAAATATTGTAGACGTGCATAATCCCCTTATTGCCCCCTATCCACATACCAAGTTTCATAAACCTGGCTTGGAAACTGTTTGAGTTATGTCAGGATCCAGATTGTTTGACGGACGGACGGACGGACGGCAAACCTATAGTCCCCTCCGGTCAAAAACCGGCTGGGGACTAATTACATAATTATGTATATTTAAAAGGGTATGTACACCACGATACGGTTTTTAAAATATTTGTGGGTAAATGATAAATTATATGTAAAAATAAATATATTTCGTACCTGTTATTTCGCACAAAGATATATTCTATCCTCTTTTGTAACTAAACCGATCGCACATATTGTTAAAAGTTTTGATATTTACTTCCGCCTACTTATAATTGTCCCAAACCTTGCATTATGATGCGCATATGTTCTGCATTTAAATAGAAACACTATCCTGGCTATATGTTTACTTGGTTGTTTTTGAAATATGATAGTGATCATGTGACTAAGATATAACGCCTGATATTTGAAAAGGTAGTAGGGTGAGAGAGGGTTGTAGGAGAGGATGGAGGGAGAGAGGGGGCTAGAGGGAAGGAGAGGGGGGGGGCTAGAGGGAGGGAGAGAGGGGGCTAGAGGGAAGGAGAGAGGGGGCTAGAGGGAAGGAGAGAGGGGCTAGAGGGAAGGAGAGAGGGGGAATAGCAGGGTGTTGAACGAGGGGCATTTGTATACATACACTTGTATGTTCATTTCTATATCTCTTTATTTCCTTATTTCAAATAAATGTTTTACCAATACAATACAATGCTTTATTTTGTCATGGTTACATGAGTAACCAACGTCGGTCTGTCGGTGAATCACCATTTTCCGGAGAAATGCCACAAATTCGTTGACCTCTCTAACCGTTCTAACTTTGTACGACGAATGACAATGGGTTGTAGAAGAAACCAATCGATTTTTATGTAAGTTTGTGCTATGGTTAAAAAGCTCAAAGTGGCGGTAGGTATCGCCTTGGATTTTATTTTACGTCCGTCGTTGTCTGCTGCCAAGTTGTGGTTTACATTATATTTATCACATGATGACGTCACGGTAGCGTAATAAAGCCATTATTTATTTTTGATAATTCACTAGTGTAATAAAGCATTGACGTGACGTCACTCAAAGTATAGGCGACGTCGTCAAATTTGCGCGTTTATTATGTTATAGTTAGAACATATTAAGTAAATTTTAATGATTAAAAAGGGCGGAGCGAGCGAAGCGAAGCGAGTCCTTTTTAGTCATTAAAATTTACTTAATATGTTCTAACTAACTTAGAATATAACATTCTACATTCTGATTGGCCGATAAAAAGTAGCGCCAACGCATGACGTAAAGTCTGTGAAGAGAAAATTTTAATGATTAAATTTTCAGTTAACCGCCAAAATGCGGCGTTTTCATTGGCTCATAATGTAGGTTATATTCTAAAGTGAAAATAAGTAGCTATTTTTATGTTCCGGTCGGAAAAGGCTAACATGTGATAAATAGAGAATATTACATGAGTGTCTTTTCATATCGAATTTTTTAAACTCGTTGATTAAAATCGATAAAATGCTTGGCAAAGCCTCGCATTTTATAATTTTATTCAACTCGTTTAATAAATTCGAAAAAGACACTCATGTAATATCCTCTATAGGAGTATCGGTCCTTGTATTTGAAACATAGTATTTTTAGTTTTATGGTAAAAAGTGTTTACAAATTAGAATTTTTAGAATTAAAATTTCCCACAACAGTGCAAAAATGCGAAGACACGACAAAGTCGACTTTTTCGCATTGTTACATTTCCGCATTTTCGCTTTGTTGTGGCGAAAAAGCGAAAATACAACATGGCATAAATCAGCCACCATATAAATCAGCCACCATAATAAAAGTATTATTTAAGTTAAACATATTGTCCGCCGTAACTTATCATTTGGTTGCTTGTTGTTAAGTTTTCTTTTAAAAACGGCTGCATTAACATTACTGGTACATTGTACTTATTGAGGTATGTGGCGAAACTCGCTTAACCAAACCCGGCTATGAATATATTGTCCATACCAAAATGGTGAATACAAGTCCGATACTAGACAGACGCGTTTACTGATTGAACGATCCCTGCGTGGACTGTAAAGTGAAATGTCGGGGAAATACCATTATGGCTAATGCCAATGAATATTGTATATATCATATCATAACTACGTTTTCCTGTCTCAGCAATATACATTGTATATGATTTGTTCCACATACGTAGCCTATGTAATCATGTACGGTTGTACATTTATATATCGCTTTCTCATTACTATTCATTGTTTTCTAGAACGTAAAACAAGAAAATGATGATTATAGGAATGTGGCGGGTTGATGGAATAGTTTTGTGTGTTTGTTGTAACTAAGATGTCAAGTGCTGGTTGATGTAATGTGTTTTCCTGAACGATTAGCATGCCAGCCTTTCAGTAGTATATATGCCTTTCACTTCCTACCAGTCTGTGAAACCTGACGTTAAGTTCCGGGAATTTGAAACTGTGACTGCATGTGTACAGTACTAGGAAATACTAGGATACTATATAACTGCAGGTAATTGGTTTTTAATTGACTGTTTAGTTAAAACTGATTACAACCAGATTAATGAAATTTTCATGTTTTACACCTTTGGCGCAATGTCGGTGTACTAAGATATACTGATAACACTAATATATGACTGACTGCAGGTAATTAGCTTGTGATTGATGTAAAGTTAAATTAGCTTACTTAATGAATTTTTCATGTTTTCCACTTAATGTTTGCTATTATCTAAGGCTTCATCTATGGTTAGAAACATTACTATTGATGAATTCCATCGTCTACTTTACAGAAACTCAACATTTCATGCGAGTACAGCGACGAGTACTGCCGCTGTCATTGAAAACTATAATTGATCTGCTAATCCGAACGGTGTTAATAAAATACTCAGACGTTACGCACGAAACTAGTGTCTTTTCGATAAATCGACCGTAATGCCTGGAATTAGTGTGCCTAATTCATATAAATAACGTACTACTATAAAGTCCTGTATATCGACGGAAAGAGCATACATGGAGCTTTGTTCTTATGTACATATTTAAAGAATATCGTTTTTTATAAGAATTATATACTACATTTTAAAAAGAAAGTGACGTCAAAAAACGGTGTCACACGTTGCGTCCAAAGCAAGACAGCGGGGTGCATAAACATGCTGTGTCGATATTATTTATCAAAAATGGCCAAAACTTCGTCAATTTGTATCACGATGACCTAACGACGTGACATCATGTCCGCGAACATCATATGCAAACACTAAGCGTTTGGTCGTGATTTTAGGAAACTGTCATCAGATGTAAGAAATAAGACCAATGCAATCATAGGTATAGAATAAACACATTTTAGCTATCACTAATAAAGTCAATGACACTATTGTTTTAATGAATTTTTACCTCATATATATCCGCACAATAATGTACTAGTTATTTTAGGTATTGTCATCACTGTGAATTTTATTTCATTTATAAACACGTAACTTGGAATTGTCCCAACGTTATAATGACGTCACAACGGACGGTATAACGCAATATATTTTGAAAAAAATGTATATATAATTACAATTTCATACGGTAAAAATTCAATGAAGTAGATTTTGAATACATATGCATATATTCTGTGTTAAGCAACTAGTATAAATATCAACCGTATTGCTTGAAAGTGACAAATAAACGAAATGAAGACTAATGTCCCATGAACGTTTTTACGTCATTTTGGTGAGTGAAATACGGTGATCGTTTATTAAAATTTAAGATAATCGGGATCATGTATTCGGGTGAGAAAAATTGTTAAAATATAACAAAATGGTAACATGTGTACGTGTTTACTGTGGTATTTTGTCCTAGAACTAATACGTATATGCACATTTTATATTACGTTATAATTGTCCAGTAAAATGTCCCATATAACGAAAATATTCATTTTCGTCGTTGTTTCGCGGTATACACATTGCATTACGCTTTATGGTGAGCAAATATGCGCCGTTACATTCTTTTAATTATTTGAAGTATTAAATGGTAGACTATTACCTACCGTGCTGTGTAATTTGTTTTCACATGCTTTAAATTTTAATGCGATTTTTCAAGCGTCAGATTTGTCCAGTGGAATGTCCCATACGACGTTTTTTTACTAGTACAGGTATGACGAATTTATTACATTACAAATATCGTTTGTCAAAAATGTATGAGCCGCAATTTATCTACTGTCGATAATAATATTAACAATAATAATAATTATTACTGTTTATATTATCGACAATTCTATAAAAATATAGCTTTATTCGATACCGATTCCGATTTTTTGAAGTAATTCTGTAGATTTCTAATGGTACGGGAATAGTCGGGTAGTGTCATAACATGTCGCCATTTTCAAAACAAAAATGTTGTCAGAGAGAGAGAGAGGGGGGAGAGAGAGAGAGAGAGAGCACATGCGTATAGAATTCCCTCAATATATAATTATCTTCTTATGCATGATCCATTGAATCAAAGTATAAACTTAACTGCTAGACGTCGTAAACAAACACGCAAAAGTCGACGTTTACGTCGTTTTTTGACGCAACGTTTTTATGTACCAGTTTCGTGCGTAACGTCTCAGAATTTTGTTTGCACGTTATTTGCACACTATTTGCGAAATTACTGCACTGTTTTACCAATACTGTAATCGCGAAAATTTAGATTCAATTCTGGGTTTGAGCTCTAATTAACGCTATTAATATTCATTGATAATTAATTGTGGATGCTTTTCTGCCGGATGAAATTAAATCCCAACCATTAATCTACACCTGAGGTGCCTAACAACAACATCAACAGAGTTTCATCTATTGTCTGTAATCCACGAATTGAAGACCCCACACAATTGCAATGTTACCCTAATCACGAAATTTAATGCACACGAAATTTAACGATTTTACGTTAGGTTATTGGATTTATTATGTTTTTACAGGTTGACAACGTTTGTTCAGTTTATTGTTTTGGCACAAATATTGGCACAACGCTCAGCAGTAAATATAAATATATATTTTTTTCTTATGATGCCAAATATCACCACATTTAGCAATCAGCGTACTTAGTAACAAATTTCAGTAAATAAAATCTATATCAGTTATACAGTTGCCTCTGACTTATACTAGAACTAATTTTTGTAATAAAAGATTCTCTGTAGCTCGTAATGTTAATAATAAATTTGAGAATACTATATTCTAATGTATATCGCAAGCCCGGTTTGGCTAGGCTGATTCAAATAATTTAGTTGAAGATACATGTCTGTACTGTTTTTAAGAAACGCGATTCATCAGAACTACATGTAGGCATATTATGTTTTTTACAGAAACAACATAGTACACATATCTGCTCTTTTCAATGGTTTCGAGTTTTTATTTGTTTCTTTGTTAAAATGTTTTCGATTATACGATCGGCTACATATGTTTTAATTTTGTTATTAAGTTATTTATGAACAATAAATACCATACACGAAGCAGCCAACAGGTTGATCGGGGTACTTATACCTAACATTGAATTGCATCTTATAATTATTATAAGTATTCTAACTAACTTACCTGGAAGAGAAAGGATATGTTCAACCAAAATATAAAACATGTACTTCGTGGAAATGTGAAAGCTTAACATAATTCATCTTTTGCGTTTTTTATTATGTTCTACAAGTACGTCGAAATAATTAACAGAGGGAAATATGAAAGCTTAACCACCAATCCATCATTTGCGTTGTGTTTCCATTATGTTATACAAGTACGTCGAAGAGGAGAAAGCATCTAGGCTGTATACATTGAATGTACTTACCATTTTTATACGTACAAAGGCTACATGAGAAGAGAACAAGGAGCATACGTCAAGTTCTTTGGGAGCCAATTTCCCTAGTGCGTGCACATGCTTGATCATAGGTTTGTAAAAGCTGAAACAAAACCACCCGTACGAATTATCGTAGAAAATGCCTAATGAGATCGGCAAAGATCGGCCGTTTGTCCGTAATAACGTGTCGTGACTCTTCTTTCGACACCTTGCTATTGTTTATATTTTGATATTGAGTATATTTCAATAGTTTTAATCGATTCAACAGAAAAAAACTATTATTACTGATAGTTGTGATTGCCTGTCACCATACATGGTCACGTCCGTTAAAATATACACCTTTACAAATGATATTAATATGACGTAATCATACATCAAAGAACTGCACCAACTACTATAAATACAGAGCTTGACCGGATTAGGGAATTCAATCATGACGAACAGCCAAACATTAGATTATGTTATCTTCGTGATGTATTTGGATATGTGGACGTTCAATGAGTTTTGCTCGGATTTAGCCTTGTCTGGGTCCAGGATTTATACCTACATTAATTTAATTGTATGAGTACGTATGTATTTGTACCAATCATGTTGTTGAAAGTATAGTTCTATGTGGAATCGTTCTCAGAGACTGTACTTTACCAGTATTCTGAGCGCAGCTTAATACTAGTTTGTAAAATATTAATGATTGCTGATTTTAATTAAGTAGACGTAAAAGACAATGCTCCATTATTTATTTATGTTTATGTTCAAGCTACCGTAAACCTGATTGTTTCCTCTGGATATCGTTGCCAGCTGATGATATAATCTTGAAATGCATTACACACCCGTCGACGTAATTTCATAGTTGATAAATGTGTTTTAAAATGTTTACTAATTGTTTAGTCCATATATTATGTACATAATGGTATATACAACCTCGGTCAAAGACCTGCTTAAACCCATTAAAACTTAAAAATATAATTTTCACTTCCATTGCCATTTCCGGAGAGTGGTCTTCGTAATGAGTTTTCATTGTATTTGTTGTTAAATTGGTTTTTAGTGAATTTTGAATTTAAATTAGAATACGTGAACATTCGGTCCCAAGAATAGGTCACCACAGAGTTTGCTCTGTAGTCTGGGTGATATAACGTTATTGATCCGGCAATGTAACGACTCAGTACGTATACATGCCCCAGAAACAGTACGTCTACTTACAACATTTCCATCAATCTACCACTCTGTTGTATCGATTTGTTTGTTTATTATTATAAAGGATGAATAAGACATCAATGGAAAATATACTGTGTTGCGTAATTGCATATATCTGTGCTTTCCATGTACAATACAGTAACACCTCATTTTATAACCATCCCAATAAAAAGTCCAACTGAATATAAGAACTACCACCAACGTTTTTTATAATAAAGAAACATAATGCTGGACTGAGAACCGGCCTTCTGTGGGATACCTTCAAGGTAGACATTGTCTTTAGGAATGACAATCGCTATATGAACGCATATTTGTATCTTATGCTCTTGGAACTGAAACAAACTTCCATGTGTTCAACATACACCTGGATATTTACATTGAAGTGTGTACATCCGTTAAACTCATTATGTTAATTAAAGTGTAATTTATAAATAACCAACAACAAGGTAATCAGTTAATTGCTGTATTGTTCATGTTATTTCAAAAACAGTGGTTGAATTCTAGCCAAATGATACAGATTTAAGAAACATTGCCCGTTTTAGAGATACACTCTTGTATACATACGATCGTATAATATCGACTACCGTACCTGCTTTAATTTGGATGGAATGGCATTTGAGGCTATGTTTAAAGCCTTATTGCCCAAATGCATTCGGATAAACTAGTAACACCACAATGGATACAGACATGTATCCATCACATTAGAGGATATCACATAATCCATGTCTTGCACCGGTATCTTGGGCAAGCGACCCCTTCAAAGAAATTTTGCCAGAACAGAACGTACTGGATAATTATATATCACACGTAAAGACTTGCCAGTTCCCGTGGGGTTCTGTTTAACTGCTTCTCCTATGGACTTTTAATCTAGACGAAGGGCTTGAGACAATGTCCGGAATACATGTAGGTCTTGCTTCCGTTAAAACATATTTGTCGCGCATGTTCACTGCCATATCGTCATTCCCAGAGACGTCAAGTTGTATAATTTCAATTGACTCCAACCTTTATTTTCGAATTTATCGAGTTTATCTTTAATAGGCTCGACTAACTAATGATTAGGGGACATTATCTTGGACCATGTGTATTTCAAGTATGCCGGAAAAGGTTACCGGTCGTCCCTATGATATATACGTAATAACTGAAAATTACTTTCAAACGACTAATATCAAATATTGGATTCAAATGCTTATTGTTTTTGGTATTTGTTGTTGTTAACTGGTATGTTACAGCTAGCTGAGATACCCTGTGGACCCAGGTTTGATTGCAATGGGGAACTTTTTGACAATAATTGTGGTATTGTTCGCGTGCAACGACCGGTCCTCTTCTTTTTTTAAAATAAAATTCCATCTTCTATGACCGTTTATATCTTCAGTTTGGATGTGGCGATGCACTACATCGTCTCCTGTATGACTGCCTGGTTCAGTTATAATGATGTTTAACGTTGGGTTGTGTTTGCTCGGAAGACGAGTATGTTTATTTAATGAAAGTAGCATGTACCTTATTTGAATCTCCATACAGCTTGGTCTCAAGGAACGTGACTATGGGCCGAACATTCTGTCGTGTCATCCAGATTAGGGAAGATTTTCAGTACACGTATTTGGAATGGTGTGTGCTCCTCTGCCCAACACTAACGAACAGCTGTCTCCGCAAGTTCCAATCTTTTCATACGTTTCCACAGACCACGTTGACCAGCACTTAGACGGAAGATATTAGTAAGACATTGCCTGTGTGTAGTCTTCACTGGTCATATAGCCTCCGTTAATGGTCTTCCGGTCCAATCTGTAACTGTTTACCAGCAAAGTCTTTGCTTCTACATACGAGGTTGTGGCTGTGTTTTCTTGGTTACTTCTTTCGCGAGTTTGTCACCAGCTTTTTGGCTATGGACACCACACACTACATTGTCATTGTCGTGTTTATACGGGGTACTGTTGTTTGACTAAAGAAGTCTTTTTGCGTACCCAGTGGTGTTGCTGAGAGCGAATGTTGATATTGAGTCTGTAAGAAAGAAAATTTGGTCTCTTCCCTGCATTTGAATCTGCTTTTCAGCTAATCCATCATTGAATGCTTGTATCCAGGACTGAACTATGTACGCATTCATGGAATCATTCTTGTATAAAATATTTCTGAAAGAGCATGATGTTGTGTACCCTTTTCTTCTATTAAGGTACATCAAGCCGGAGTTTGGGAGTATTCTGTCTTGAATTCATATTCCAGGTAATAACATCTCTGTGTCAAGAGCCGCTGCTTTCCCCTCTTTAAAGGTTATTGACAACATGGTTGTAACCTTTCAGTCGCTTTTTGGTTCAGCGTTGGAGCTTCATGTGGAGTGAGTGAGACGGTGGTATTTTAACCTTCTCTGCTTGCAAAAGGTCTTTGTGCCCACGCCTTGTCTCAAGTGGCTCAAGGTTGGCTGTCTTTTCCGTTTCCTTTATTGAAGGTTTTCGTCCGTAAGCAGTCCTTACTTACATTTAGTTAGTGTTTATTGTTAGTTTCAAAACTGCCAATAACGCTATTTTTTAAACCTAAGTAATCGATCAGAAGTCTCCAAACCTCATTTATCGTCATTTTTACTTTCAGAGCTTGCCATTTGTTCGTAGATGAGTCACATACCTGTTTTGACATTTAACACGATCGGCAGTTTGAAGACGATCATAAAACGTGTAAAGTTGGTTTGAGCTTTAATAGCAGAACCAGATCGCCTGTCACCAGCACTCTCAGTTCTTTGATGTAAATATTGTTCGCTCAACAGTATGTATATGTAATATGAAGACTACCCGATCACATTATCCCCGACACCGACCGATCGATCAGTACCTGGAACTAACTATGCTGGGCGTCAAGAAAGGGGGCTATTGCCACTGCACATGGAAGTTATAAGAGACTATAACTACTAGTACATGATATGCCGCACTAGGTGACTAGAAGCAGTACATGATATGCCGCACTAGGTGACTAGAAGCAGTACATGATATGCCGCACTAGGTGACTAGAAGCAGTACATGATATGCCGCACTAGGTGACTAGAAGCAGTACATGATATGCCGCACTAGGTGACTAGAAGCAGTACATGATATGCCGCACTAGGTGACTAGAAGCAGTACATGATATGCCGCACTAGGTGACTAGAAGCAGTACATGATATGCCGCACTAGGTGGCTAGAAGCAGTACATGATATGCCGCACTAGGTGACTAAAAGCAGTACATGATATGCCGCACTAGGTGACTAGAAGCAGTACATGATATGCCGCACTAGGTGACTAGAAGCAGTACATGATATGCCGCACTAGGTGACTAGAAGCGGACGCTCTACCAGTGTAGGGTTATCGAGGCAGATTGTTTTAAAGAAAGATGGATACTTCAATTTGTTAGCTACAAGGTTGTATCTCACTATATACATATATATTTTTGTAGTAAGATACAAACTTGTTGCACCAAAGGGACGAGTTGTAGAATACAAATGTACTTCCAGACGTTTTGTCATTTGATTAATTGCTAGCTGGATATTCTGTTACTAATAAATCATTGAAAACTTTTTTGTTTTCCAGTTTTGTGGAGAAAGCTAATATCAGTACGTCTGGATTTACAATTTAATGCATTTCTAATTGAATTGTAATACTAACCCCTTTCTATTTCAATTAACATGAATCATTTGTAAATTGCTTGAATAATGCATTAGGTATTTAATACGCCATATACTGGCTGTATATCAAAGCCTACGTAATGTTATTTTAAATTTCTGTGTAGTGAATATCATTCACTCCGCTTCGGATATGGAATTTTTAGCCATGCGTAGGCGAGTAACATTAGTCTTGTCGAGGGTAGAATATCTAACGGTATAGACACGTTCATGTACTGTTAACCATCATCGAAATTGGTTCAAATAATTTTAGTCAGAAATACGTCACCATACGTAGGTTTTTGAGGGTAGATGTATCTATAAGTTCGTTTGTGAAGTTGATATTCATCATCGAAATAAGTTAACAATCATTTGTATGAGATATATGGCAGGAATGTATGAGACAGAATAATAATTGTGATACATATCTGTCTGTCAACCAAAGAAATCTCGGTATTATATTATAATTAACTGTCAAGCCTGACACTAGTATTGCATATCATGGTCTACTGGGCTAGTCGTCGGCATAATGGATGGGACATAATTATACCTTGTACATTATATAGTCGAGCCATTCTAGCTTAATATAGAGACCACATCCAATATAGAGACCACATCCAATATAGAGACCACTTCCAATATAGAGACCACTTCCAATATAGAGACCACATCCAATATAGAGACCACTTCCAATATAGAGACCACATCCAATATAGAGACCACTTCCAATATAGAGACCACATCCAATATAGAGACCACATCCAATATAGAGACCACTTCCAATATAGAGACCACATCCAATATAGAGACCACTTCCAATATAGAGACCACATCCAACACATTTCAACGTGCGTTTGTCGGCCTCATGAAGCTGCATTATTTAACAAAGATAATATTAAGTCCGACAGGGAAGGCAGCACTCAACTTAACCAGCCGAGCACAGAAAACATAAAAAAAACATACAAGGCACAATGCCCAACTGAACAAGTAAATGATCCGCCCATGTCCAAGCTGACGAAAGGCTGAATGAACTAGTTTCTGCAATAAAAAAGCTGAATGCCCAAGCTGAAAGTAGCGCTATCCCCATTCATTTAAATAAACTGCATGCTCCTAGAAGTAAAAAGTTTAACAAGTTTCTGTTGGATTTTTAGGTCGAAAGAAAGTGTACATTTTGTATGTGTTTTTATTAAGATCACCCATATGTAGAGGATACTATATAATAAACAAACAAAGCCATTTTGAACTAATTTTGTGTTAGGTTGAAAGTTAAAATTAATCTCCTATTTAGTTTGAATTTTATTTGTTCGCCAGCATACGGTATATATAAAGCATGATTACGACAATAAATTGCTGTAATTCATAAATCAAAATGGTTCGAAAATTGCCGTTGATATACACCCATGTCATGTCATTTTATTTTTCTATTTGCTTAACGTAATTGTAAATATTTCATACATGCATGCAATCGATGTTGATGTACGAATGTATTTGATTGCTAATTTTAATTTTTTAGTGTTATCGGCGGCGGACTATACTGGCAAAAGTTTGAAAATTTGTTGTGTGTTTTGAATACATGTTATATATTTTTTATGTTAAGCATAACCGCTATGTATATTGTATTGGGGAGAAAGCTAACCGACAGTCGCCATTTAGCCTGCAGTCTCGGCATCTGACCACCTAAGGGACTGTCATTCCGAGAAACCTTTTACATGGCGTATTTAACAATACGATATCTTAATCGTATTAATTTAATATACGGAGTTAATTTAATAATATCTTGCGTTCCAATAATATTTCCACATTTATCGAGTTAATTCAGGTCACGGTAGGAACAAATTACGTGAAACAATACTACTAGTATTCAATGGCAGCAAATGGCCCAGTCCGGTGCTTGATTACTAGTATGTGAAATCCGAGTAGTTCTAACATAGCATGGCATGAATGATCTATCAAAGTAGCATTATGTTTTGTTTGGCGAATGCCGACAGTCACATTAGCTTCCCAGTACACGATCGATAACGTAGCGACAAAATTTAATTTAAATTATCTAAGTTTCCTGCGATTTGATAATCGTATAGGATGAACTAATGGATGAATTGATGGAATAATCCACGTGATTTATGAGTTTACGTTTTCTCTTTTCAGTTCTCAGAATTCGATGTCCCTGGAGAAGACACCCTGCAAACACATGTAAGGAGTGAAATGAGTGGTAGCATCGTGTATATTACCGCATGAATTGATTTGTTCCCGGTGAATGTTACATGGCATAATAAATTCCCAGCGCCATACAGTTCAAAGCTTTGTGGACACGATCAGGCATTGCATTAAAACGTTACCATATATGTTTTATTTTAAATAAAACGTAGAGCTTTTCATTGAGAGTTGGTTAACACTATTTCATTTGCAATTCAAATATTTTTTAAAGGAAGATGGCTCAGTCGGCAGACACGCTCATTGAGATATTAAGGGAACAATGTCTACATAGAGGCTGTAATGGAATTAAAGGGCTCAGTGTGATTTTTCGTGCAATGGATATTGATTATTCGAAGAGGATTGTTTTCGAAGAATTAAAGATTGGGGTGGAGAAATTCGGGATCAGAATGTCTGAGAATTACCTGAGAACTCTTTTTGATGCCTTTGATTTGAATAAAAGTGGCGGCATAGACTTCTGTGAGTTCATGAACAGGTTGCGGCCTCCTTTGAAGCAGTGCAGAGTGGACGTGATCTGGCAAGCCTTTGATATGCTCGATGTCAACAAGGACGGTGCTATTATGCTGGACGATCTGAACAGTAAGTTCACAATACTCTGTACATGTATATAGATTATACTTTTACTATTGTGGACCGTAAAATAAAAGTCTTATTTTGTTCGTAAACGCATATAGAATCACATTTCGAATAATATTAACTGATATTTTCCTTAGAAATCCAGAAATCAGGAAATAACGCATCGAGTAAAATCTACGTGTAGAAGTCTGAAATCGAAATATATATGTGTATATATATGTGGCATCTTCTTCCTTGTTAACATGCCCTTATAGAGCCTTGGTTCTTTCCGCCTTAATTCCATGATTAGATCTGATAGATTTTGTACAGTAATGATATATAAGACTTCGCACTTAATATCATTTTGAAACGCTTACTGACTGAGTTTGCCTTCACGAATAATAATTCGTTTCTAAAATTGATTCAGGCACGAAAGCAGCTAATTATTGGCTTGGTGCATTTCGCAAGGGATTAACGCAGTACGAAACAATGTCATGCTCTTTGTAATGTTCTGCATGTTTCAATTAATGAAATTTTGTTGTGTTTCTTTTCAAATTATTGTATAATAGAAACATTAATTATTAGTTGTTTACTTCGTGTACAAATGTGTGTGTTTTAAGCTACTGAAAACGTATGTAGTAGCAGTAATTCCTATCAGTTCTCGAAATATGATAAAATATAATAACTTGATTGCATAGTGTTGCTCAATTTGCTCTTTGGTACCATTGTCGTTTGAAAAAAGTGTTTATAGAAAAACAAACATTGACTGCTGTTATGAGTGCCGCTACAGTGTTTAAATATTGAACGAAACCCTCCAATGGAATTTGAAACCAATTACTCACCCAACATGATAATAATTTGTAGTAAAAAGTACATGTTTGCGTTATAATTTCCCATTGGTTATCAATATTTCATTGGAAAAGTGTTCACGCCATATGTACTCATAAATAACAGGTAGTTTGTTCGTTAAATAATGGAGATGCGGATTCGTACCTGGGAGTACTATTCATTGATTTAGTGTATGAAATCAACATGAATTTACATCACCGCGAATTATTCTAATCCCAGAACACACGTACATCTACGTAAAAATGGATTTTGTACAATGTCTTTTCCATAAAATCGGAAGTTCGATCACAGGAACTTGCATAATTTAAAAAAAAATGAAAAAAAAAATTCAGTAGATCTAGGCCTACCAATAAAATATAGATCTATATTTTAATACAGGCTCTCAGTATTGATTTTTTTTCAATTTTTTTTTCAATTTTTTTTAAAAATTATTCAAGTTCCTGTGGTTCGATGCAGGTATAATAGGGTCCTGTATTAGGGAGGTTTACTGTACATACGAGTATAGATCAATGATTCCATGTCAGTCATTTTGCAGAAATCTGCGAAATTACACAAATGATTTTAAAGTATTCCATTAGTTGTCCCTAGGGTCACGTGTCAAGTGTCACGTGCTCGTGATCAAACGAGTGACACACTCGGGAAGCAAGTACATAATATTATGC
Organism: Spisula solida; assembly: GCA_947247005.1. Taxonomy (NCBI): domain Eukaryota; kingdom Metazoa; phylum Mollusca; class Bivalvia; order Venerida; family Mactridae; genus Spisula; species Spisula solida. The sequence continues at coordinate 46,766,528 of OX365944.1, read as the reverse complement.
ATAACTACTGAACAAAACATACGACAAAATACGGTTGGCTCATTTCAGGATATAAATATTTATTAACTACTCAGGGCTGGAAAATATAACGACGAATGCTTGGTTCGTAAATAATGTAGGTTTTTGTATTGATTCAGGTTGCACAATGTGGTATTTTACTAACCCATGCTAGTTTTGTTGAATACAAATGTACTTCCAGACGTTTTGTCATTTGATTAATTGCTAGCTGGATATTCTGTTACTAATAAATCATTGAAAACTTTTTTGTTTTCCAGTTTTGTGGAGAAAGCTTAATATTATGCATAACTACTGAACAAAACATACGACAAAATACGGTTGGCTCATTTCAGGATATAAATATTTATTAACTACTCAGGGCTGGAAAATATAACGACGAATGCTTGGTTCGTAAATAATGTAGGTTTTTGTATTGATTCAGGTTGCACAATGTGGTATTTTACTAACCCATGATATGTGCATTAACATATAGACAGATCTATACACTGTTCGCGAAACTACACTCAACTACTTACTTCACTTCAAAATTGATCACGAAAGTTCCTCATGAAAAGTCCTCAAGAAAATTCCTCATGAACTGAAAATATCGCACATTGATTAATACGCAAAGTAGTCGTAAAAGTATTCTGACAGATCTACAAATGTACTACATTTGTAGTTAGTATATTTCGTGAAATCATTCGTGTCACGTTTGCGACAGTTGCTTGAGAATTAGGCCGCTAAATTCCCAATGGTATTATGTGTCGAAACTTCGTATATGAACAGTGATTCATATTAGAAAGCGTAAAATTCAGATGTAATAATTAAGCGGATTTAGCTCAGTGGTAACGCACTGGGCTGTCAATCCAGAGGTCGTGGGTTCAATCTCTGGCATCGGAACTTGAAACTTCGTATATGAACAGTGATTCATATTAGAAAGCGTAAAATTCAGATGTAATAATTAAGCGGATTTAGCTCAGTGGTAACGCACTGGGCTGTCAATCCAGAGGTCGTGGGTTCAATCTCTGGCATCGGAACTTGAAACTTCGTATATGAACAGTGATTCATATTAGAAAGCGTAAAATTCAGATGTAATAATTAAGCGGATTTAGCTCAGTGGTAACGCACTGGGCTGTCAATCCAGAGGTCGTGGGTTCAATCCCTGGCATCGGAACTTGACATTTCTGAAATATTTATAATCTTTCCCGCTATATCTGGCCGTATCGTCTGCAAAGTATCTGGAAGTGCCAGAAAGCTATGTATCGGTGCTATACACAGGGTACATTAAAGAACCAGGCTGTCTATTCGAAATAAGAGATAGGCGCACCTCTGCAGCGCCGGGCATGCCTGTATCTCTCTCTCTCTCTCTCTCTCTCTCTCTCTCTCTCTCTCTCTCTCTCTCTCTCTCTCTCTCTCTCTCTCTCTCTCTCTCTCTCTCTCTCTCTCTCTCTCTCTCTCTCTCTCTCTCTCTCTCTCTCTCTCTCTCTCTCTCTCTCTCTCTCTCTCTCTCTCTCTCTCTCTCTCTCTCTCTCTCTCTCTCTCTCTCTCTCAGTCTGTCCCTCTGGTCAGATCATGCTGTATCTGCACTGGTAGAGGATGCATCTGCGCCCTTGTGGCTGCAACATGGGTAAAGTGCCTTTGAACGTGCGTTCGCATGAAAAGGGCGCTATATAAATCTGGTATATTTTTTAATTAATCGCCGTGCTTTTTTATGAGTTGAAAATTGGGAGAAAAACACAAGTTTCAAGGGCAGATAAAAATGATAATAGAAAGACAGACAGGGAAGGCAGCACTCGACTTAACAAGCCGAGCATAGTAAACATAAAACATCACATACCACAATTACACGACACAATGCCCAACTGAACGAGAAAATGAACTGACTAAGTCTCAGATAACTGATTAACACGTCCGTTGACATAATATTATGTTTGTAGTATGGTCACAGTACTGTAAACAAATGCTAATCAAATTCTATAATTGGCTTTTTGTGCCCCATCTCTCATACAAGATACTGTAGTGAACGCCTTTAATGAAAACTAACAAAATGACACGCGTTACTTTCGCGTTTTAGTATAATATTATACGGTCTTGTCTTTCCGTATATTAGAACTGTTTCATTCCATCGTTAGATCCTGAACTGGTATTCATACAGCTTCTTAGATATTTTCGTAAGATTTGAACGGTGCGTTTGCATGACGTTTTGATAAACAGCTACGTTTTTTCTTAACGAATGGTTTAATACATACATTATAGCGGTTCTTCATTGTTATCCATTGCTTGTAGATTTGCAAGCTCTGTAATAGGTTTTAGTTTAAACATATTTTATTACCCAAACAATGACATACAAATAGATCTATAAATACATATCTATACATACATGGGTAAAAGGGTCGAGCCACAAGTTCTACAACTTAGTTACGGCTCGCCCCTTATACCAATATCAATTACATTATAATAGGTTTTAAACACATAAAATACTGAAAGCTCCTCTTTTCATCATAGTGCAATATAATTTACCGATGTCCGTCGGAATTGTCAAACACTTCGCGCTTTCGTACATTTCTGTTCTTTAACAGTGCTCTTCTTGCCAGGGTGTTCGAAATCTTTAAGCAAATGGCACGTTTTCTCACAGATATTGATTGAACCTGTTCACCTATAGCATCATCATGACATCCTATATTTGATACTCATTTATTAAGACACTTGTTGTGGGCACACTCATAAAAGACTGGTCAACTGCAGAACTAAATGTTCTTCCGGCCCAATGATTGTTCACAAGGTAAGTGTTTATTCACAGTGCCAATCGCGAAATATATATATGTTTGATTAGGCATATTCAGACTTAACGGATTGACTGTGCATGAACAGTAGAATATATTTTGGTGTGGTGCATTGCTCTGCTACACAAATGGGCTGAACCGGGTTTATTACACACTTCCCCATATTTGTAAGCAACCGTTTCTGAATCACATTCTTACATTGGTTAAAGCTGTCAAGCACATTTATTAATGTTGCGATACTTTGCATGCATGCCACAAGCTCAGAAGAAAATGGCTTTGGCGTATTTTTTAACCAACCATCTTTTTGCATTGGCTCACAAAGATGGACAAATGTCTCATTGTCAGTTATCGGACTATCGTACACCTTTTTCTGACATGTTCGGCTTGCAACGTCTTGTTAATAGTAGCTAGTGAGTATAAAAAATATATATCTATCATGCCCCCTCTCTCTAAGCGTAAGACAACTATTGGTAAACTAAGAATATATCTAACATTGCATTGTTCCCCTTTGTTTTGATAGGTTTGGCGCTTCTTCAGCAGACGCTCTGTTGTTTACATCCTCGTAGTTATATGCCCATCGGTAGACAAATTGGTCGTCAAATGAGTATTTTTCTTCCCACCCTTAATAATAATAATAATAAAATCTTAATTTTCTGAAGGTAGCATGTTAAAACATATATATGATAGAACAATACATATCTTTTAATATTTACAACAAGGCCTTCAATAATTAAAAAGTACATATATTAACAACACAAAACCAGAAACATCAATTATTACGTGTACCAATGCTTAAACGTTTACGTTTAAAATTGCATTAACACCAGACAAACACTCATCTATAATAATTTTGTTAAATATTTTATAAGTGATGAACTCTGTCCATAATGAATATTACAGAACTGACGCTAAATCCAAGTTTGCCATTTGTGTACGTTAGTTGAACGTGAAGCTTGTTTACGATTTAATGTTTCGGTTAAACAAGAACAAAATGATATTTCAACAATCTTGACAATTTCATGTTTGGAGTATGATTAGGGTAGCAGAACGATGCCTCTTTACTACCATAAAACTAGTGTTTCTAGAACAGCTTACACTATCTAATTAATACGAGTTACATGGTCATCTAGTGACCTGGTAGTATTAGTTACATATCGTACCATGACTCGGCTTCGCCTCGCCAGGTACGATATTTACTGACCAGGTATCATCCCGTACCAGGTCAGTGGATGACCATGCAACGAATTTACTTGATGTTTGTCCAAGCATGCATCCTGAAATATTGTCACTGTTACTATAGAAACTATATCCATAGGTGGAAATGAACGGAAACAAAACTCATTGAAATCTCCAGCCTGGCACTTTGATCTGTGATCCATATGTTGAAACTGGATACAATTTTATATCATGCAGAAATCGCCTTTCACAGTAATTCATCATTTGGGTCTTTATTTACTCCTATACTAGTGAAGTAATCGTCAATGTATTTTAACATTTACGGCCAGCGATGTCATTATGATAGAATCGTTAGATTATCATCCCATTTTTCTTAATTGTAGTTTTGTTTTCAAATGTATTTTTCTGGACTCGATTTCCACTGATCTCTTTATTTGATAATTCTGAAATATTTTCGACTTTGTGTTAATAAAATAGTTTTATCGTTTGTTTTAAAGAAAATAAAAAAGGGTAGTGGAACTGAGAAATAGGAGATGATCGGGACTGATTTAGAAATTTATATAGCCTGTCCTAGGAAATATATTATAGTCTGATTGTTGTCTGGTTCATAGTTCCTGATTGCTTAGATGGTCGCCATGCTGATCAATTGATTGACAGTGTCTGATTAATAGAATTGTTTGAACATTATAATCACGAACCATTATCATCTCAGCATGGGTTACGTGGCAACAAAACAGTTAAAATACAAACCGATCGATGAATCAATGTCAGCTTTGCTATGTGAGTTATTTGATTAGACAATACATGTAGTTTATTTATTGATTGAAACTTCAAAAGTAACCATACGAAAGCCAAGTAATAATGTTCTAACATAACAGTTGATGTAAACACGAAACGGCACTGTCAAGAAAATCGTAGAATATAACATAGCATGTTTGTCGAGCCCGCTTGCGGTGAGCGAGACATTAGTTGCCTTTTTTGGTGTTTGTGCGTGTAGCGTCCGATTTTTTCGGACAATAACGTACTTAAAAATTGATTTCTCGATAAATATCTTGTGCACTCATAAATTGTATATACTAACTGCCTATTCATCGCTTCAACGATATATGTAAGTTATCACTATCGAATGTAATGTAAAAGACAACAACATTAACAAATACGTACCCTACTCAAGTCGCGGAAAAAGTTGTTTCCGCTGCCTTCCACCAACAAAGCTGCCTTACACGCAACGTGTTGTACGGTATGGTACATCAGAGTAAATTATTCAAGCTTTGCACTGACTTATGTACGTCATAGTTTGAGGTGAAGTGGCTACTATGGATTCAAAGTATAAATCACACTTCATGAACTCAATGTACAATGTATTCTCTTGTGATGTTTTAGTCAACAAGTGTGAAATAACTGTGAGACAATAAGGGACATGTATCAGGTGTTTGAAGGTGATCATTGTTGATGTAAACCTTGATGTTCTGATGGTATCTGCTTTCATAGCGTCAAACTTATTGATAGTTCTGTTACTGTGGACAATATAAACACGTCTAGGGGAATGTAAACACGTGGGCACGTGTAATTAATCAAATATAATACATTTTAGTTGTCAGAATATCAGTTAATATTTGATAGTTTTGTCAAAATAAATAACTGTCAGTATGTATTTTACGCCCTTAATTAAAGATCGCATAAATTACTTATAGTATTTTGGAAGTCATGAATAAATAATAAATAGAAAGGTTTATTTAATGCTAACTGATGAGATATGGAGTTCTATCAGTGAAATAAAACCTATATCAGTCACTGGTTATCACCTACAATGTGACTGATATAAGCTCCGCCCCCTCACAGGGACTACTTTAATTTACCAAAATCTCAACACTAAAATGTCTGTAACTTTTTTATTACTGAACGGAAACATGTCATGTGGGGGTTTTTATTCTTAGTTAGACCATTTCCTACAAGTTGGTGAATGATTTAATGCAAATTTCTCAAACAAGTTGTTTTCACCTATTCGCCATAATCCAAGATGGCGGATTTTGAAGTGAAAATATGAATGGAAAAACATATTCATACGTAGCCTAACCACAGTGGTAATTGGCATAAATAGTACCAGTTTTGACACCATAAAAGCATTAAATAAATAGAATATTTGTTTGTTTTGATTGAATATGGTTTATATCTCATCGTGTAGTGATAAAATTTAATATTTTCAAGAGCGCGTAGTCACATTCCACACAGTTACATAATAAATGATAATAAAATATAATTAATTTTGTTGTTCAAACTACATGCCACCTACAGAATCATGCGTTTTTAGCTTGACCGTTCGAAGGATATGAGAGCTATTACAGTCACTTGTTCATCGGCGTTGCTTTGGTTACAATTTTACATGCACAACTTTAACATTGCTTATATTTCAATAAATGTTGTTGTTGTTGCTTATATTTCAATAACCAATGCGCTAATGCATGTATTGGATTGAAACTTTACACTGGATTTCCCGCCATGTAATCAACCATGTTAGATAACTCTTGGATGAATTTAATGCAAATTATGGCCCCTTTTTACTTAGATGTTTTTAAGTTGTGCATGCAAATTACAAATAAGGCCATATCTCATATAGACGTTACGCACTAAATTGGTGTCTAAAAACGTTGCGTCAATATACGCCGTCAGCGTCGACTTTTGCGTAATCACAGTGACGAAGTCTATCAGTTATTTGTCAACTTTGGTTGACTAGGTTACGTATAATAACATAGTCACATATATAGTGGTATGGCACTAAAACTTACACCACTTGCTTACCATCATAAGACAATGGTAGCGGTCAATGGCAATAACTACATTTTGATTTTATTTGAGTTATGCTCCTTTTAACATAGACTTTTCTTGGTTAAAGTTTTACATGCATTTTTATTGAGACCATATCTTAGTTATGATTTATGATATTGCATTGAAATTTACAACACCTCTTTATCATCATTATTAGTCAATGGTACTAGTCAAGCACAATAACCCTGTTTGATTTTAATTGTAGTTATGCCCCTTTTCAAGTTTTATTTTTCTTGGTTAAAGTTTTACGTGCAGGTTTTATTGAGCTGGTGAACGTACCTGATAAATAATAATTTGGAGAAAGTTCAAGATTTCAATTTAAAACTATTGTCCTTTTTAACTAAAGAAACTGCTTTCAATTTGTGGGCTTAGTTTAACTATTCAGCACTGAAAATAGCCGAGCGCGCTTTCCGGGGACAGCCCTTGTTATATCTTGAAATCTTTATTGTATCAAGATAGGCAATAAGGTGGCCTCCGTAGCTCAGTGGTTAGCGCGCTTCTCGTCTAATCTGGCGACCCGGGTTTAAGTCCGGGTGGAGGCACTCATATGTAGAAAGCTGATTGAAAAATAAAGACCATGCTCGGCATTAAAAAAAAACCTACTTACGTTTAGTCGCATGTGCTTGCTACTTATTACGAAATAAGTTCGATATAGATGTACGCTCGGCATAAAAGGGAAACTGGATTATCTTCTCTAATACCCTCGTGGCGATGGATTACACCAGGAATGCTGTGTCGAGAGTGGTTAACATAAGTTGGAAAAAATGTTTAACAACCGACCTGAAATTAATTCGATAACAATCTAAAACTCCATTATCCTACTCTGTCATGTTTACCTGATTCAAGTTCGATGTTTGGACTGAAATTATTTTGCAACGTGATTCCGGAGTTTTGCTGCAATTTTTTTATTCAGGCGTCCATCAGCCAAGCTTGTTGTCATGCAACGTGACGTAGCGTCTAATTACAAACCTCAGATTGAAATGAATACGTTCAGTTGAATAATACCATGATGCTCTTATGGAATCGAGTGAATTGACAGCCACGCGGATGTCTTAATGAGAGACTGGTGCATAATTTTCTGTAATGTCGACAGGCTTGATTAGCTGGAGGAGAAATCTCATTAGCGCGACGCATGAGAAATGGCGTCTCATTAAAAATGGTTAATGTTAGGTTTTGCAGAATAATCAATACAATTTGCGGTGATGCGAACAGATTAAAATATAATCCTGGCCCGGACTTGGTACCAGTTTGTTTGTTTATTCGGGTTTTATATCACCATTTCGCATGGACTAAATTTTAACTAGTAGTAACTTACCATTACAAAACTTCTCCGCATGTGGAGAAAAATCAACATTATTGTCAGCTTTTCTGGGGAATAAGGGTTTGACCTGCCGCATAGGAATCGAGCCAGGATCGTGGAAAGTACAAATTCAGCACGTTAACCACCGGGGCACGGCCACAGCTACTGGCACCAGTATAGTCTTGATATGATAATTGCGTATGTTATAAGTTATTATGTACAGTAACATAGACAATCGACCTTTTGATAATGTAATGAGCAAATTGTTCGACACACGCCTGAATGGCGCGGTTGGTAGAGTGCTCGCCTTTCATCTGAACGATCCTGGTTAAGTTCCCATAACGGGCAGGTTACTAGTTTGTTCGTCATATTCTTTACCCGACAAGAAGGTATTGACAGTTTCTCGGAAAAGCAAGTAATAATAAGTGCAAGAAAACTAGTGTTTTGTATACAATTTTTGTATACATTTACGATTATTGCATGCGATTCTTATAAGTTGTATACGCATTTATACATTGTAAGACGGACACATTTAACGGCCAAGGAAAGATGTACACGGTCATAAAATCATGTTAGCAAAGTTTATTGACATTTTTATCATCGTCTTTCACTTCTTTATGTATTTATAAATATATCTGGAAATTGTTATTCCGAAGAAGTATTCCGAAGTTTTTGCCATTATTAAATATTTATTTGCTAATCATCTGTCGGGTCAGCAGTGTGTTAATCTTTATAACGAACATATACCATTACACTGTCTTAGACTTAGAGGGTCGTAGGTGATGCTTACGATCGTATTTAAGACTATTACATATTTACAATCTGCATCACAATGCGCTTCGTATGAGCCTAATTTCATGAACATCGGAAATGGTCATATTGACCAAACTGAAGTTGAAAAAGCTTGTTTTCCCATACGTAAAGAGTACTAGTAGTTTTAAGACAGTTTATTCTTGTTTTCTCATAATATTGATTTTGTACTTACGACTTTTTGTAATTCTAAGCCAGCGATATGTCTATACCACGCAATCAGTGTGAACAGCCGAATAGCATAAACAATAAATGATTTATATGGTATAGGTATTTTTTTCCATTTCCTAGCTATCAAAACCTCTGATTTATAGTATTCAAATACAGCTGTTCGAATAAATGCCATTTGGGAATAAAAAGACTGAGCAAGCATCGAATAACAGATGTTGAATAAAACACCAGTGCTCTAACAGTCTTCATAACTCACTAGATAAGTTATGTAATGATAATAAAGCAATAAAATATACGTAAATCGGTGTTTAATTGAAGCTACTAGAAGGCGTTCCAACATTACAAATCATGGCGTAGGTTAATGTTTTCTCTCCCCCCCCCCCCCCCCCCTTCCCGTGTGTCTTTATTGCATTGAAATGACTTATAGTAGGCCTATTTAGCATTGAACTTCCTGAAAGTGTTGTTTGAGTTTAAAACTTATTTCAAGAATGTCCATTTGTCCACTTGTTTGAGCCATGTCTTGAGCTGGTATTGTAGAAAACACGGGTGGTATCTGGAACACATACTGTAAACAGCGTGTGTATACACTTGCATAATTGGTATATACGATATTGAGTATATTACTTCAATAATACAATGCAAATTCCCTATGCAAGTTAGATTTTCAGCTAGTTGATTTATAATATTATATTCATATAGAATAATTACATGTATATACATCTTGGCACATCTTGTGCAATGCATATTTATACATGAATTATCCCATACACTTTTAATGAACATTTCTTTAATATAATGGATCTACATAATACAATTTTACGATAAAAACGGTAAAACAAATCCTACACCTCTGTGAGTTCTGCAAATACTTCAAGTTAATAGGTTCTAAAACATCAGTGTTAGAATGCTGCTAATTCTCGGCAATTCTGGATAATTAAATCTTACTCACTGCGGGTAAACAGTACGAGTTTTAAGATCAATAAAAACTACAGAGTAACGAAGTGTTACATAGTTAGATACAGTCTCTCACGTTGCTCTGAATCAATCAGTACGTATAATTACAAATATTTAGTTATTGGTAAGCAGATGGTCAGGATCTGCCAGACACAATGTCATAAGTGGCTTTAATCAAGTCAAAGGTGGAAGTAAATATTTACTTTCTAAAGAATCGATTTTTGGACAGGACTATTGGAATATTTACGCGAAGTTCGGGAAGTTATTGGGAGAGAAAATTGGATAAACGATAAATTTAGACATCAAGACTAGTTAACAAGAAGCCGGAAATTGTTTGATCGGAAAATATGTGATAAAGTAATGTTCTAACTGAACCATTTGTTAATTCTATAGTATTTAATGATGCATTGAGAAGTCCCAGAGGTGTGCCTATATAAAGATCGCAGAGACAGTTGCTTGTTCACTGTCTTGTTGCTATTCAGATTGGTTCATTATCTTGGAATTATTTCTGATTTTTCTCCGAATTATAATGGCAAATAAAAGAGTGAATGAGTTGTTGGATCAGCTTAGGGGACAGTGTTTACATCGCGGTGTTGGTGGACTCAAAGCACTAGCTGTAGTATTTCGTCAGATGGACACTGATTTTTCTAAGCGTTTGTGTTACAATGAACTAGAAGAAGGGATAAAACTATTCGGTATTGAAGTGAACAATCACGATCTCAGTCTGTTATTTGAAGCTTTTGACAAGGACAATAATAAGCAAATAGACTTCCTGGAGTTGGTACATAAGTTGCAGCCTCCTATGCCGAGTGGGAGAGTTGAAGTGATCAATCAAGCATTTGACGTTCTTGATGCGAATAAGGATGGAGTATTGGTATTAGATGATTTAAAGAGTAAGTTTTATATGTCAGATACGTTTTTTCTGTAAGTATTTATGGTGAGTATCATAGCTCGCCTCGTACAAAATGATGTATTCAACTTACTGTATCAGTTGATATTTCTGAGGGTCAAATGTTAGAGAACGGTTCTCAATTTTGGACATTTGGCGTTTTGAGATATTAGCGATTTTGAAAAATTCTAGAAGGTAAATTTCCGCAGGTCAAAATGTTAGCGAAATTCTGAATTTCGGACATTTGGCGTGTTGAGATATTACCAATTTGTAACAATTCTTAGTTGCTAAAGTTCTGTGTTGGTGTATGTTTACGCTAGGTGAAATATTAGCGAACTAAATACATTCGCGAAATATCGCTAATATTTTAACGTTGCTAACATAATAACTTTTACAGTATTTAGCTTATTCTTACTTTTGTTAGGTAAATTGTGAAACCAGTTCTAAAACTTATACATTTGTATTATCACTTTCGACATATTAATTATTCCTTATAAATCCGTTACCACGAGGGTCGTGATGAGACATTAGTAAGCCACATTAACTTTTTAATGATCGATCAAAATTAGAGTATGGTACTATTATATCGTACAGTAGAGATCAGACTTGCTCCTAATGATTATAGTAGACTAACACTTGCTCCTAAGGGTTTCAAATGATGCTGGTGTACAGTTTTCAGAAACTACACTTATGTTGATTGAATCATAGAAATGAAAGGTTGATTAAAGAGCTTGTGGCATTCCTGTGGAAGGAGTAATAGCAAATGCTCTGAAATATATTCACGTCATACTGAGGGGATATTCGGTAACTAATCTATCTATGTAATAGGTCTGACAATCAGCGTTTTCAATGTCTTATATAATATATTATTAAATGGAACAGAAACAGATATTTTCTTTTCTAACAAGCTGATAAGATATACGTTCAATGCAGATGAGATATGCTCCCAAATATTTGGCATAATGCTCTCGACTTTTGATCGAGAGGTCTCTGGTTTGTAACTCGACCCGGGCACTTGGTCATTTCTGAAACACTTTTCAGTGTTCAACTAGAGGTGAACTGGTTTGAAACCCAGAGGTATTATCGCCTGATTTGGTGCTGCGCTTCGGACACGTTAAATAACCAAAGAACTTGGTTACCGTGCAACTGTCTGTTCTACTTGCTGTCCATCTAACAGAACAGAAACCCCGATGGCCCCCGTTGGAAATAAGTGCTTGTCAATCAATGAGTTATCGTAACGTCAATCGACCCCAACGCTTATTGAAAAGTTTTAAACAGATATGCTGGAATCCATCAGATATTTGAATACATTCTGACGGTCGAATTCAAGCCGAAGTTCATCAACAGTTCTCAAATCACATATTGATGCCTACAGGCGTGTTGTGCTGTATACTCTGAGAAACTGCTAATTTGTAGGAAAATCCTGTGATAAATATCGCGTATCTAACCTCACCTGATGGTGTTTTTGGATATCTTCGCAGGTTTTATTGTTATTGTACGATGATATGAAGTTTTTGTAAATAGTAGATTACTATGGATACGTATTACACTTCTTATAACATTCTTCGCACATCGTCTTAGAAATCAGTATAGTTTTGATACGTGAATATTATGGCGGTAGAATGCCTATACAGACCCGATGTTTAATTAAAGGAGACAACTCGTCATTCTAATCTGTTTTCATGAAATTATTTCCCTTTGCCCCCCGCTCCCGTCGAACATTGGTAATCAAGCCCAAAATAAGATCTAGCTAAAGATGAAAATAAAGTTATGATATTTGATTGACAAAATATTATCTAATCGGGTAGCCAGACTATAATAGAGGATACAGTACTTAAATAATCACAGAATAAATCAAATACTTTCTGACAGATGCTTATATGCAAACATCTCCTAATATTATATTTTATTCAAATGAGCACGTGCAAAAATACCACACATTTAGCGTACCAGGTCAATATGCTAGTTTTAGGAGTTATTTAACTTTAATACAAGAATGTCCTTTCTAGCACATGCATATTATTGCCATTTGACGAGGAAGTTACAGTCATAATCAATTTCCGCTATTTGTCTTGATTTATTGGACTCATAGGACCGTCGTTGCATTTAACTCTCGTATAATGATTGTCACAACTGTTTCAAACTGAATCAATTCAGACAATCTTTCCGCCATTACAGGAAAATACTTGTATGCAATTAATAAATGGTCTCTATAGACCCTAATGTATTTACATATAATATTGAAAATCCTCACTAGAGGCTACTTATGTTTGGTAAATCTTCTCCTTACTGGTGATTGGCATATCTGGCTTAAAATGAGAAGATCGTAAGTCAAAAACGCTATTTTGAGAAACAAGGAAAAACTGTCTGAAAACTACTCTTAACTTATAAATGGAAAACCAAGCTTTTTCAGCCTTAGTTTGGTCAACATGACCTAATCCGATTTTCATGAAAATAGGCTCATAAGAAGCGCCTGGTGATGCAGATTTCGAATATGAATGAGTCCTATAGGGCCGTAAGTAGCACTTACAACCTTCTCATTCTAAGCCAGCGATATATATTAAAATCTTATTTAAACTTGAAGAAATGTGTTATACATGTATGTATACATTTTACAAGGAAATATGATAGATGCGTAACTTGCGTCACTTTAATGTAAAGGGTTAAACATGTTATTTATCTAGTTTACGGAATTCAAAATATTATTATTAAAACTATTTAAAAAGAATTCTCATTGAGTGAAACGATGCACGTTCCTTCAATATATCACTTTCTATTATTCACTTATTCAAATCAACGATGTAATTGCTTTTCGATGTTACTGGAACACTCATCCGTAGACGCCAATTGGCAGTATGTAATTTTTGTAGAAAAACATAAACCATGATTCTTTTACTTGCGAACACGAATGTTCTTAGGAATGTTTACAAATAAACATTTTCTGGGTAAAATATGAGAAATAGTTCACGGTTTGAGCACCGAAACACTTAACGGAAGTGTTATATGCATTAGAAAAGTTTTAACTATGTGTGTTGGTATTAATAAACAATGTGTAGGTAGTCAAATGAACAACACTTTTATCTATTAATCCAGAACCGTACGTAGCGCAATTAACAGAACAGTGTGAATAAACAAGAATCATCAAACTGAAATTATTTTAACTAGACGCGATGTTTAAATAATTTGATACTATTTTCCTGTGCCTGAACTATTATTCTGGCGTGAAAGAAAACCGACGTAGGCACATTTTGCGATATCTTCATAGCTGTGCGGTGATTGTGATGCTATGAATTAAATCAATTGATATTTATTTGTACATGTAGTAAATTCATTTGTTATAGAATATATTGTTCAACTTAACATTTTTACGCACCCTCTCCATGTTAAAGTTTTATTATGAAATTAGGAATTTAAAGTAGGAAAGTATGTGAAGGAGCAGGCTCTGATTAGCTTTCGCATATACATGTATAATAGTCTATGCTTTGCTCCCCTGTATTTCAATTTAGTATTGATTTGCGTTTTGTGTTCTTAGATAAATTCCGGAAATACTGGCAGTGCTGCTTATAGCTCATGCCTGACACATGCAATTATGACCGATATTGGAAGGGCAATCACATACACGGTCATGACTCGATAATGGCATGAGAAAATAATTGACAACAATCATATCCCCATTATTTCCAATTTGGTGTTATCTGTTTGGTACTAAAACCGTCATATCTGCCTAGTACATAACAGTTAACGTTCGTGTCTAATGAGCTGTGGTTTGATTTTCTTCTTTTGTCTACCGAACACATCGACGTTTCCCCAACCAAGTTAAGTTGTATAATGTATTGCACACTGGCACACAGTTTCATCGATTTTAACAACTTATAGGAACATTTTTTTAACAACTTATAGGAACATTTATCAACTCAAACATCCAGAGGTAGATAGTCGAAAAAAATTTTATTATAAGTTGTTAACATCGATAAAACTGTGGACCTGTGATGTCTTGCACTAAATAGTAAATACCACCGAGCTGTCTATTGTCTGTTAAAGCATACTCCGATCTTATTTATTGTCTGACATTTCGGGATCTGATGGTTTCGCTTATCAACAGTAAATTACTTCATTCTGGTTTGATCTGTGGTGTAGAAAGACCAACTTGTATATCTGGGTGATAGTTCAACGCACTTTGGACAAGTTAGAGATCTAGATACGTTTTGCACACAATGCCAAAAAATAGTGAACCCATTTGATCTTTATTGTTTGGTAGTAATCTTGCTTACCAGAATTTTTTGTCTTGACTGGCTTAGGCGGCAGACTTTCGGGACGGGTTGCCGTGTTTTCAGTGCTTTGTGTGTTTTTAGTGTTTTCTGTGCTCGGCTAGTTGAGTTGAGTGCTGCCTTCCCTGTCTGACTTTATATAATCTTTTTGTACTTTTCAGACCTTTTCTCTAGATTTTCTTTTAACTATTGGTACACCTTTGGGTATTGTTGAACACAGACGGTGTCTATATTTCGCAAAGAGCATTGCAACATACAGTGGCTAAGGAGCAAAGCGCACTGTTCAGACCTTTTTAATAATATATTGCCGGGTATTATTGAACATATGTCGTGAATAATTCGTTAGAAGCACTTTTCAGAACTTTTCGATCGATTTTTTTTCAATAATATATTGGGTAATTGTTAAACACAATTATACAGTGACTAATTCGCTAGAAGCTTTTTTCAGAACTTTTCGTTAGACTTTTTCAATAACACGAATATTGAAAACATAAAGTGGCTTGTTCGTAAAAAGGACTTTTCGGACCCTTTCGCTGACCTTTTTTTTAAATTATATCTGGGGTATTGTTGAACACAATGTGACATGTTCGAAAAGGAACACTTTTCAGACCTTTTCTTTGGATTTTTTTCCAATTACATCTTGGGTACTGTTGACAGATTGTGACATGTTTGAAAAGCAGGCATTAGCATTAATTTTATTGAAAAAAGAGGAAAATTTGCCAGGGGTCAAGAGGCTGCAGTAAGCAGTAAAAGGAACACTTTTCAGACTTTTATACATGACGTTTTTCCAATAATAAATTGGGTATTGCTGAACTAAACGCATTCAGTGACTATTTCACAAAGAGCATTTTTCAGACCTTTTTTGGTAGTTATTTTTTCAATTAGTTCTTACTGGTATTATTGAGCACATACGGTGACTAGTTTCACACAGCACAATGTCGTAGCAAGAGTAGAACTTGTACATGCATCTCACATGCATCGTAGCTTTAATAATTTCTTTGTCTATTTTCAGTTGTTTACTCTCAAAATGCCCGAAAACACCCGAAATACATTTCCGGTGAGATGACAGAAGAGCAGGTGCTTCAGACGTTTCTAGACAGTATCGATACCCCTGGTAACCCGGATGGAAAGGTGACACGTGACGAGTTCATGAATTACTACGCTGGGGTTAGTTCCACTGTGGACGATGATACATACTTTGATTTAATGATGCGAGCATGTTACGGTCTTCCAAATAAAGGTTGCTAAGGACGTTCTCATTTTTCATTCCATCTGCCACCAGCAAATTTGCCACCGAACGATTTCCGTCAAACGAACCAGAGGAATCGGAATGATTTATGTATATCAGTGTCTGTTTTGTGAAAATATTACATTTGTTGTATGGTGATTTTGTGCGTTTTTATCTACAATGAATGTTGCCGACAATTCATATTGAATATATGATTTATTCCCTTTCGTAATATTCGACAATTTACTTATATATTGATATATAAAGTATTGATTTAAAAAAAACACTACACTGTAAATGTGCACGTATTATATTAAAGCTTAATGTCAAATATTATTTCATTCAAATGAGTTGTACTGCGATTCTATGACAATGATCACACAATATAGATACTACAAAACGTAACCTGACTTATTTTAACGCTTTCAACTTGTAATTTCCGTGGTATCTAACTTTTGAAAAAGGGGAGTTAATTCGTAAAACGTAAAAAGGGAGACAATCTCACGCAGATACAATATACAATTCACATCGGATGACAGTTTGATGTTATAACCTGTTAACATGTTAATGACGCCATATAATACTAGAAAGTGTGTACGACCTAGATCTATTCAGATTTTACGGAAACATGTTGGTTTAAGTCATTTTTACTTGACTTAGAATGTGAAGTACATTGTATTATATAACAACACCATATGTTGACTCGCCGTATACCATACAATATTTACTTGTAAAACGTGCGAGGTCTGGCACCGTGCACTTAAAATAGCCAATAGCATAGATGCCTCTCTGATGCATCGATTACCTGAAAAAAGTGGGATCGATACTGGCTAAATAGATTATGAGGCCTACATGTATGGTCATACTATACTGTATATTCCAACTAACGTACATTAGTCTTGTGTCGAACGTGCGTGAAGGATTTCCGGAAATTGAAGAGCATTCTGTACGCTGTAATAGTCACCTCGATTGAAATCATTTAAATATTTCATAAGTTTGCTGCTTTATCGCTAAAAATCGTGACACCTTTATGTTTTAGTGACCAGGTTTCTCTACATAGTTCGATAAATCATTACTTTTAATCAATATGCATGTCATCACAGTATGTTTTAATGGGATTTCCCGCTCAATGTACATTCACGTTTACCTCACGGTAGAACATTGTCAAGATGTCGTTAACGATTGTTGCCTAGCAAGAGACATCCTATACTTAAGCATTTTCTCCGTTTTAAAACAAAATTTCTAAGATAAATGTCCACAGTATATGACACATGCCATGAGATAAGTGCGCAATTCTTCAGCGAGACTTTAAACTGCTGGATTAGATAAGAGAGAACTGCCAAACAGCAGCGATCCATCAAGTTTGACGAATGGATGTTAAAATTACGGTTCTCCTGTGCGGCATATTTCAAGTTACACACAGTGAAATGCCCTCTCCTACCGTGACTTTCATAATTGTTTTAAATAACCTACCATCGCATTCAATGACATTTAATTGCTTTCAATGAGTATTTGAAATATGGTGGGCTTAAACGAAATCTGTCGATCTAATTTTAGATATTAAACAGAAAAGTTTCGAATTTCTATGACGTCACTAAGCGATGACTCAACATAACATTTCATTTCTTTCAAAATTCTCCAATTTCAACACACAAAATATACCGAGTTCAACGTGATAAAACGTGATATTGCCTGTGAGAATGCTACGTGTATATATATGCCAGTTCAAATGATGTAATTTCATGTTTGGCATCCTAACATAACATAAATTGATGACCTGTCACTTTTAAAAGCCAATATAAATGTGAGTGGATGCATAGCTACTCTGCATGTTTCTAATGTTTGGTAATACATCCATTATGGCAACATGAAATACATTAACCATAGATGAAAACGAGGTACAATGATTTTAAAAGGGTTCAGAATTATGTGTTATGGATCCACGAAATTTCCGATGTAAATCTTGAGTTCGAGCCAATCTGACTAAAATACTCGATCATCCTTACGGCATTTTCTCATGCGTAGCGGGTTTGAGGATATGATTTCATCAGATTAGAGTTCGAGCATTTTGAGTTTTGTTTAACCAAAAACTTCAAATAATGATGTTTCACTATTAATTTAGCAGTACATGTAGATTAGAATGGGTATGTTAACTTTAACCACTATTTTCGTTATTTAAGCGAGAATTGGTACATAATGCTGCCATAGTGTTCATATGTGTGTTTGTCAGTGATCTTAAAATCATTAAGTAATCTTCATGTTCAATAGAATTGCGCCAACAATTCTATATCCTTGTTCGATGTTGCGAGCACGCCATGAAAGTACAACGTAAGACACAAACACAATAGTATTTCTGATAACCCTATGTACTCTATATATTGGCCCTTACTCTGAATATTTTATTGGTATTATGCTGGAAGTCACTGCGGATAATTGATTTTCCCGCGCTTAAATTTAATACAATAATAAAAAAAATGTTTTTCCTACCTACTTACAGTCCAGTTAGGATATTGTGACAGTGACGTTGCAGTGTATGAGTACACAAAAGATAACAACCATTGTCTAAACAGGTAGATAATTATAGTTTGTTAGTTTAGCATTGAAATCATGTTTGTACAGTATACGCCTTTATAATTGGTTTTAGACCGGTATAGTGCACTCTTCCGCTGCGTGACTGGATTTTTATACTATACCTATCCCATTTTTTCCTCAGCATGTTATCAGAACCACAATAACAAACACATAATTTCTATGGGCCTAAACAGTAAAAAACGTTGCACTTACTGGCGATAGCGTAAGTGATGCTCAGTAATACATAGAGGGTATTTGTTGATTTTGGTGTAAGATCGAATTTTATTTCACCGAGTGATCACAGAAAATCAATATTTTGTAAAAATTTAATTTTCTGTGATCACGAGTGAAATAAAATTGATCTTACACCAAAAATCAACAAATTTTCTGTTTATTATATGCCTCAATTTCTCTTATGTGTCGTAATTGGCTTAATTGGAAAAAATAACGTCGAAATTTGAACGTTACGACGTGAGAATTATGACGTCATGATGATGTAACGCATATTTTAAAGCCCGGCGCCGTTGACGTTACGTTTCTTTTTCTGGACCAGCTTCAAAACAGTGAAAATAACAAAGTGGTAATTCCACTGTTATTTTAACTGAAAAAATTCCATAATCCATTGAAAGCAAATAATAAGACCAATTCAATTTATATATTGCTTAAAACGTCAAAAATCAGCTGGTGCCAAACATGGTTTGACGTCACGTCATTTCCGATGATACGCGTGTGTAAGTGGCGTACTTAATACACAGCATGCAGGCAATGAAAAGCGCACAGAAACAAGATTGTAATCGAACGGTGTTCTTCACGTGCGTAGTCCATTATGCTAGACTGGTACCACGCTTCTGCTTTTGTAGACGGATGTCGGAAAATGAGACGTGTGGTGCCAGTCTACATTATACGCTGTCTACCTCGGATTCAATGAATAATATTTTGCACTGAAATATTTCCAAGTATAATGCAGAAAAAATAAATTATGATGATAAATATAATAGGATGATAATCTAATAGATTAAGCATCTAAAGTTGTAAGTTACTAAGTATATGCTACTCGGTACTGGAATGCAACAGTGCGGCTCAGTTATGGAAAACTATAATTATGTTATCCAGGAAAAAAGGTTAATGGAAACTGTACATATAATGATTATTATATGAGGGCCACCGGTGCCAACACAACACAAGAAATAATTACAATTACATCTGTATGATACTTTAACAACACATTGCCAATTTGTATAAACTATAGTCTGTATTCGATATTGTTGGCTTGTAATGTCTCGTGTAATTGACAGTGGCTGATGCTGTTGAAAGCAGGTCTGGACATTAACATTGGTTCTTGTTATTGACAATTGTTCGTGTTTTTGACAGCGGCTCTGGTTAGTGACAAAGGTTCATGTTATTGACTGTAGCTCTTGTCATTGACAGCTCTGGTTATTGACAATGGTTCACATTTAGCCAGCGGATGTGGTTATTGGCAAAGGTTCATGTTATTTACTGTAGCTCTTGTCATTGACAGTAGTTCGTGTTATTGGCAATGGTTCGTGTTTAGACAGCGTCTTTTGTTATTGACAGTGGATCGTGTTATTGACTTTGGTTCGTGTTTTTGACAGCTGGTTGGCTCTTGTCGTTGTCCCTGGGTCATGTTATTGACAGTTTGGGTATTGTTGGAACCAATATTAAGCAGATTCACCAACCTCTTGCGTCCAAAGTAAACGTTCTACCATTAAAAACATACAATGTTTGATGTATCTTGGTTCCAGAGGCTTAATTAAACCTCACAAATTCATATATATATATATATATCCATGGAAAGGTTCACGACCGTTGTTATACCTACAACACAATTAAGGATGTTGATAGCCAATCCCTCATCTGCCTGTCGGATTCTTTAATCTAAAATCATGTTCCCCCATAAGGAACTCTAGATAAAGCAACAACGGATATGCGTGGATCGGAAGTTGAATGTGAATCAGGTATAAGTACTTCTCTACCAACATTTATCTGGAAGTGCATCTGAATTCACTGTTTGAATTGTACGGAAGATATTTGACCATTTCTAAGGATAATGGATAATAACTACATGGCAATTAGAGATCAGCGAATAACTGGCGTAAATTGATATGACACGGTTTGTTATAAATGTTTGTATATAATTCGTAATCCATTATGGGGAATGACTAGTTGGATATTGATATCGGAGAAAAATACCGCCAATGGAAATAGTTTGCTATGTGTAGGCAGACACTATCGAATAAAATAGATTATAATATTTTAAATATAAAGCCGTTTTTGCTAAAGCTTTAAAAAACAAAGATGTTTAATGATAATGTTATGATGTTTATACGTTTTTCATGTTTAAACGCTGTAAACGAATATTTCATGCACTCGCTCTCTGCAGCATAGTGGCCCTCACCGTTAAATCCCGGGTTCCGGAAAACGGGTTTTATCCCATGATGTCGATATCGAAAATTTGTATGCATTTCAAAAAATAAGAAACTCATGATAAAGTCTTGAATGAAAGCCAAGACATTTTTAAAAAAGAAAAAATGGCGCGCGACGAAAATTTGAGAAGATAATGGATTAATGGTTTTTCAGTTTTAATTACATAGTTACTTACAAAGAAAGAGTTAATGAATAATATGTGACCGATTTTCTGGAAAATCATACAAAAGTGCAAAAATGGGAGATAATTTTCGAGACTTTCATGGACAACCCTCGTACATGTGAACCATTGTACTAGTATATAATCCACGACATATCAAGTTCCTTTGTGTCGTTGCATAAAATGTTGCACCGAGTACACATATACACGTACATAGAGTGTTCAGTACAGAAATCAATTAAATATTGTTTTATGATTGCATTTTAATTGCATTTTGCATGCTCAATAGAAAGTGTAATGGGGTTCTTAAGAATTAATATCACTAAAGTGATTGCCTCATAATAAACTAGTATCAGTGCATGCATTTTTAAATTGATGAATTATTTTACTAATACGGACTTGTTCATGTAATTTCTCGAAGCAAAATTAATATCCGGTATTGTTACCACGTATGGAATCACTGGCGTTCTTTTATATTTAATCAATCACTTTCCATTAACCCCAATACAGGATGACACAATTCATTCTACGGAAGAGTAAGCTTACAGTGTAAAATCAGGATTCCCTATGGTTCATAGGGTATGTATTTCAATATATATTATTGTGAATGAATTTACATCAAGTGGGTCATATTTTTGCCAAAATCATTGCAGTGCAAATTCTTTCCTTCATGCACATCTACATATTACGATTGTTCCTCTGTGGAAGTTTGAAGGAATTCCTGCACAAAATACACGAGGAGTTGCACCCACAAGAAACTTTAAACTTGATATCATCATTTTGTGTATAAAAGAATAAAGGGTAATCATTTTGGCCAAATCATTGCAGTGCAAATTATCTCCTTCATACCACATCTATAATATGTTGACGTTGTTTATCGGTGAAGTTTGAGGGAAACCCTGCAAACACTGTAGGAGGATTTTTTAATCCACAAGAATGCGTTTACAGCCTGACGAACTGAATTCAGATTTTCTCCGCTTTAACTCACCTTGGAGATATTTTAGTTATAAAGAAATTAAAAAAAAAATCGAGACTATAGATGAATATGCAACGAATATTATACTTCAAAATGCATCTTGTTCGAAACTTAACTAAATTTAGTGTTTTCTCGACCTTTACTACCAATCAGTTGGCTTGATTTCCATCTTCTAATCCATGAAGAACTTTCTATTTTTCACAAAAATGCGTCGTCACCAAGAAAATTTTAAGCCACTGCGCATGTGAAAGTCCACCGTGCCTCTTTGTGAAGCCCGTGCAAGTAAGCAGCTTGTGGTTCTAACCATGGAATATGAATGGGTGCTATTAGCAAAAAGACAATTTCTAATTTACGAACGCTTTATTGAAGGACATCCATTATAAATTGCAATCGTCCATTTGGCCATTATACGTACATGCTCTTTTGTGCAAAGTGCCCATGTGCATCCCCTGTCGGTGGAAAACATAAACTTCTAATAATTAATTTGAATTGTTTAGCTAGCAATTTGTTTTCACTTCGTTGTCATAGAAACAATTTAATCTAATTGCAGAAAAATGCAAAAATCTGTCTTTCTCATTTGAATTTCCCAAAACCACTGGGAAAACAGAAGCAAGTTGTCATTTTTTTCTAATTTCGTACCATAGAATTGATAACATGGTTGTCTTTAATTTAAGTCAGTAAAATACAACAAAGTGGTGCTGAATAGTCGATGCAAATCCAATACCAGCATGTCTCCCTAAATAACTTGGAGGTCATAATCAAATTATACAACAAATCTACGTAAATAAACAATTTGCATCCAACAACGGCTTCTTCAATGCCTAAGGAAACAGATCTGAACATCAAAATTGGAAAATAATTATTTACGATACCCCGTGCATGTGAAATTTGCAATTAGATTGTTACGATGTCTTCAGGGAAATGTTCTGCAGAGCCTGATTTCTATATGGTACCATTCAACGTTTGAATACACATTGAATGGGTTATAAAACAATTTCCAGTCAAAAGAGTGTATCAAGATGAATAGAAGAAATCTTTAAAACAAATGTCTTCGAATAAATCTGCTATTTAGTTTCCTGCGTCAATGCACTTTCCGAAATCTAAAACTTGCATTAAAATTTAAATTATTTATAATTCTTTTTTAGCTACAAAGTGGGGTAAAAAGTGGGATCTGTAATACTAATAATGATTCAGTTGATAAACTTCTGCAAACCATATCTGTACGCCATAAAGAATATACATTTGAACGTAAATTTACTACTTCTGTAAGTGCTTTGATAAAACAGCACCCTAGTGTAAACTCAAAACATGTATAGTATGCATGTCTATATTTTAACAATTATTATTATACCATATTTATACAGCAATTTCATCATGTTCAAAAGCGCTCTACAGTCACATTTAAGACATTGTTAAAAAAACTATAATAATCCCTTTACCTTTGGAACTGCAAATCTCTGTCTGACTGGGAAATTTCAAGGCCACCGATGGCTTGATCTGCCTTTACCCCGAACCTTGTGAGTTCACAAACCGAATACGTTTATTTTATGGAACTTGTGACCTATGTTTCAAATCCTGTGTTACACCAATACACCATACAGAGGGAGCAAAGTCAAAGTTACATTGGAGAAGTGATACATCTATTAGCTTCTTGGGGTTAAAAATGTTTATTACGAATTCGGGCATATCGAACACGGATGTATCGAACATCTGGTTTATAACAAACTTGGAAATATCGAACATCTGGTTGTAGCACATTCCATTTCAGTATCCGGCAAACAATTTCAATACCTTATGACTGTTTGCATCAGTATAGTAAAACATTTTTTTATCTCATTTTATAGAAAATCATTACCGGTTGTTCGCCTTAAGTAGATATCATAAAATGGATTTTATAATGTAAATATTGCACATGTTCAGCAATCACTGTGGTGTTGTGAATTATTACTTTAATTGATGGGTACTTCTGTTAATGTTCAGCATGTGATATCGTAAATTATTCGTAGAATTAGAAATATGCTGATAAGAAAATATCACAATCTGGAATTGTGGAATTGTTCGCTAAGCAACAAATGCAATTGAGAAGATTTATGCGTATGCAGTCAGACATGTCTTTTACCTGAGTCACAAACCAGTGAACGCAAATCCTATCACAACGCCGTCCGATGATCGTATATTTTGGTCACAGATCGTGTTATAGGGTCATTCGGTATTTTGGAGCGTCGATGTGGAGGGACAAGTTTTAAGTATCACTTGAAAATAGTCAATTGGCCTTTCCGACTAGGCTGTTTTGTGGAGCATGTTATAGCCTGGTTCCCAACTCCATGTTACTGTAGTAGTACTGTAAGAGTACTGTAATATTTGGGGCGGAAACCGGACCATGTACAACCTGCTACACGAAACAGTCGAAAAGATCTAAAGATACTCCCGCTCCGGCGTGTACAAGATATCAAGAAATCGGCCACCAGTATGGGCGACCGGGTTGAAGTTGCCAGTCAATGGATAGAGAAAATATTACTCTTTAGGACAGTTTTAATCCTTGTAACATTGTCGAATGATTTGACGCGCGTGGCTGTTTACTACATGTAAATATATATATGGCAATGTATATTGCAGAAAACAGATAGGGCGTCAGTTGACAACATCACACAACATAAGGCTCAACATATTTTCAACAGACATAATCACTATCATACTAGTACTAGTATTGGCGACTTTACTCTCGATATTAATCACTCTAGACACCAATAACGTACCCCTACAACTGATTTAACAAATAACAACAATAAAGAGCAGAGTAAGCTGGTCCTGGTGTATAGTTTGCTAATTTTTACAATACATTAGTGGTTATTGTACTTACGACACCCGGTCAATCCCATGTTGTCCCGGTCATTTAGCTGAAACCTTGACACTGAATGTTTTCTTCTTTTGTCTACTTTTTAGGACTTCTGACAGCTTAAACAAGGTATTTTAGCCATTTTACTGT
This sequence comes from Spisula solida, assembly GCA_947247005.1. Taxonomy (NCBI): domain Eukaryota; kingdom Metazoa; phylum Mollusca; class Bivalvia; order Venerida; family Mactridae; genus Spisula; species Spisula solida. Next base: position 46,740,988 of record OX365944.1, on the reverse strand, counting down.
TGGAACTAGGTCATTCAGCTTGGGTATTCAGCTATTTGATTGCTGAAACTGGTTAATTTAGAATTTCGACAGTTTGGACATGGGAGGATTATAATCTGTTTAGTTGGGCATTGTGCCTTTTATGTGTTTATGTTTTCTGTGCTCGACTGGTTCAGGTGGGTAATGTACCTTGGGTGTTTTTAATGTTTTATGTGCTCGGCTGGTCAAGCTGAGTGCTGCCTTCCCTGTCTGACTTAATATTATCTTTTTTGTCTGTTACTGAGACAACAAATGGTGATTATATATAGTTCTTGGAACCAAAGGTGTATGATGTATACACTTAGTTGTTGACATTTGTATTTGTGTTATAATTACATTGTCTAATTGTGGTCCAGATGAAGAAACTCATTCAAAACTACGACGATACCATCGTATTATAGAGCAGTTAAAAGCTACTATCGAAATTCTTAGTATAATTATGCTGATCGAATTCGTACATATAAGTGCCAATTAAGGTCATTGTTCACAATTCGATTGGTACAAACTGTTATTATGTTGTCTCTTTATCTCAGACAATGTTGGTTAATTTCTGGGCGACAATACTGTGTGGGCGGAAGGTATATCGTAGGAGAAAGAATAAGTCAGTATTGTTTTGTTACGATGAGTACATATGGAAGTCAATAAAAAGTTAATTAATAGCAAACCCTGAGTTATGTATCGTATATATAGTATTCGTGTACAATACGAATCTTAAATACGAATCATGGTTTGGCACCATTACCGTCAAACGTGTCATTTTCAATGTTTTGTAACATAATTGCATAGATTCTAGTGCTGTTATTTTTGTATGGATATTCTTGCACACACGAAAACAAACAAACGAAAGAAAAGCTAAATAAACCTTTCTGAGCTTAAATGTCACAACCAAATGTTCGGTATCAAGGGACATAATTATCTATCTTACACAATGACACGATTGACTTCTCCGAGCAGAACGTGACCTAAGTTATGACTCGACATTGATTAACAATAACTGTGACTTTGTATTTCTAACGATGATATTGTCTTTTGGCTAGAAGTGCTTAATTATTTAAGAAATACAAACACAACCAGGACATACATCACACCAAAGGGCCCATTAACAAGAGTTATGTAACTCACTCTATGAATATTGTATGTGTTATTTTGTCTTCAGTTACGTGAAGCATCTTTTTTCATGGGAGGTGAGGGGTTCCGATCAGAATTTTTCTTTGTCAAGGTGTTAACCTAGCTATCCTGCTCGGGGAGGGTGGGGGTTAATCAGACCCTCCTGAAAAATTCCACGGGTCTGGGTCACCTTTTGGATAGTACGATGAACGGAATGAAACATATTACAACCATACGGTATTTGTACTTTATATCCTACACGCATATACAGCTTGATGCCTGTCTTGTACGTTTAACAACTGATGTCCTGGGAGAAAATGACAGAATATAATTAATTCTGTTTTGTGTTTCTGTTATTCTTTTTCAGAACTACGTACGTTAGATACGGTGATCAGAAATATTAACTATGTATTAGCACACCGTGTCACTAGAACAAATTAACCATGGATTACCATACCGTGTCACTAGAACAAATTAACCATGGATTAGCACACCGTGTCACTAGAACAAATTAACCATGGATTACCATACCGTGTCACTAGAACAAATTAACCATGGATTACCATACCGTGTCGCTAGAACAAATTAACCATGGATTACCATACCGTGTCACTAGAACAAATTAACCATGGATTACCATACCATGTCACTAGAACAAATTAACCATGGATTAGCACCCCGTGTCACTAGAATAAATTAACCATGGATTACCATACCATGTCACTAGAATAAATTAACCTTGGATTAGCACACCGTGTCACTAGAATAAATTAACCATGGATTAGCACACCATGTCACTAGAATAAATTAACCTTGGATTAGCACACCGTGTCACTAGAATAAATTAACCATGGATTAGCACACCATGTCACTAGAACAAATTAACCTTGGATTAGCACACCGTGTCACTAGAATAAATTAACCATGGATTAGCACACCGTGTCACTAGAACAAATTAACCCTGGACTTACCGTTTTACTAGAACAAATTAACCATGGATTAGCATACCGTTTCACTAGAACAAATTAACCATGGATTAGCACACCGTGTCACTAGAACTAATACACATTGGGATAGCATACCGTACTACCAAATAACTATGTCTACGAAAGGTTGACGACAAATAACTATAATCATGTGTTCAACTGAAAAACATCGTCCATGTGTACGAAAGGCGGACGACAAATACCTATAATCATGTGATCAACTGAAAAACATCGTCCATGTGTACGAAAGGTGGACGACAAATAACTATAATCATGTGATCAACTGAAAAACATCGTCCATGTGTACGAAAGGTGGACGACAAATAACTATAATCATGTGATCAACTGAAAAACATCGTCCATGTGTACGAAAGGTGGACGACAAATAACTATAATCATGTGATCAACTGAAAAACATCGTCCATGTGTACGAAAGGTGGACGACAAATAACTATAATCATGAGATCAATTGAACAACATCGTCCATGTGTACGAAAGGTGGACGACAAATAACTATAATCATGTGATCAACTGAAAAACATCGTCCATGTGTACGAAAGGTGGACGACAAATAACTATAATCATGTGATGAACTGAAAAACATCGTCCATGTGTACGAAAGGGGACGACAAATAACTATAATCATGTGATGAACTGAAAAACATCGTCCATGTGTACGAAAGGGGACGACAAATAACTATACTCATGAGATCAATTGAACAACATCGTCCATGTGTACGAAAGGTGGACGACAAATAACTATAATCATGTGATGAACTAAAAAACATCGTCCATGTGTACGAAAGGGGACGACAAATAACTATAATCATGTGATCAACTGAAAAACATCGTCCATGTGTACGAAAGGGGAAGACAAATAACTATAATCATGTGATGAACTGAAAAACATCGTCCATGTGTACGAAAGGGGACGACAAATAACTATACTCATGAGATCAATTGAACAACATCGTCCATGTGTACGAAAGGTGGACGACAAATAACTATAATCATGTGATGGACTGAAAAACATCGTCCATGTGTACGAAAGGGGACGACAAATAACTATAATCATGTGTTCAACTGAAAAACATCGTCCATGTGTACGAAAGGTGGACGACAAATAACTATACTCATGTGAACAACTGAACAACATCGTACATGTGTACGAAAGGGGACGACAAATAACTATAATCATGTGATCAACTGAACAACATCGTCCATGTGTACGAAAGGTGGACGCCAAATAACTATAATCATGTGAACAACTGAACAATATCGTCCATGTGTACGAAAGGGGACGACAAATAACTATACTCATGAGATCAATTGAACAATATCGTCCATGTGTACGAAAGGGGACGACAAATAACTATACTCATGAGATCAATTGAACAACATCGTCCATGTGTACGAAAGGGGACGACAAATAACTATAATCATGTGATCAATTGAACAACATCGTCCATGTGTACGAAAGGGGACGACAAATAACTATACTCATGTGAACAACTGAACAACATCGTCCATGTGTACGAAAGGGGACGACAAATAACTATAATCATGAGATCAATTGAACAACATCGTCCATGTGTACGAAAGGTGGACGACAAATAACTATACTCATGTGAACAACTGAACAACATCGTCCATGTGTACGAAAGGGGACGACAAATAACTATACTCATGAGATCAATTGAACAAAATCGCCCATGTGTACGAAAGGGGACGACAAATAACTATAATCATGTGATCAATTGAACAACATCGTCCATGTGTACGAAAGGGGACGACAAATAACTATAATCATGTGAACAACTGAACAACATCGTCCATGTGTACGAAAGGGGACGACAAATAACTATAATCATGAGATCAATTGAACAACATCGTCCATGTGTACGAAAGGTGGACGACAAATAACTATAATCATGTGAACAACTGAACAACATCGTCCATGTGTACGAAAGGGGACGACAAATAACTATACTCATGAGATCAATTGAACAAAATCGTCCATGTGTACGAAAGGGGACGACAAATAACTATACTCATGAGATCAATTGAACAACATCGTCCATGTGTACGAAAGGGGACGACAAATAACTATACTCATGAGATCAATTGAACAACATCGTCCATGTGTACGAAAGGGGACGACAAATAACTATACTCATGAGATCAATTGAACAACATCGTCCATGTGTACGAAAGGGGACGACAAATAACTATAATCATGAGATCAATTGAACAACATCGTCCATGTGTACGAAAGGGGACGACAAATAACTATAATCATGTGATCAATTGAACAACATCGTCCATGTGTACGAAAGGGGACGACAAATAACTATACTCATGAGAGCAATTGAACAACATCGTCCATGTGTACGAAAGGGGACGACAAATAACTATACTCATGAGATCAATTGAACAACATCGTCCATGTGTACGAAAGGGGACGACAAATAACTATAATCATGAGATCAATTGAACAACATCGTCCATGTGTACGAAAGGGGACGACAAATAACTATAATCATGTGATCAATTGAACAACATCGTCCATGTGTACGAAAGGGGACGACAAATAACTATAATCATGAGATCAATTGAACAACATCGTCCATGTGTACGAAAGGTGGACGACAAATAACTATACTCATGTGAACAACTGAACAACACCGTCCATGTGTACGAAAGGGGACGACAAATAACTATAATCATGAGATCAATTGAACAACATCGTCCATGTGTACGAAAGGTGGACGACAAATAACTATAATCATGTGAACAACTGAACAACATCGTCCATGTGTACGAAAGGGAACGACAAATAACTATACTCATGAGATCAATTGAACAATATCGTCCATGTGTACGAAAGGGGACGACAAATAACTATACTCATGAGATCAATTGAACAACATCGTCCATGTGTACGAAAGGGGACGACAAATAACTATAATCATGAGATCAATTGAACAACATCGTCCATGTGTACGAAAGGGGACGACAAATAACTATAATCATGTGATCAATTGAACAACATCGTCCATGTGTACGAAAGGGGACGACAAATAACTATACTCATGAGATCAATTGAACAACATCGTCCATGTGTACGAAAGGGGACGACAAATAACTATAATCATGAGATCAATTGAACAACATCGTCCATGTGTACGAAAGGGGACGACAAATAACTATAATCATGAGATCAATTGAACAACATCGTCCATGTGTACGAAAGGGGACGACAAATAACTATACTCATGAGATCAATTGAACAACATCGTCCATGTGTACGAAAGGGGACGACAAATAACTATAATCATGAGATCAATTGAATACCATCGTCCATGTGTACGAAAGGGGACGACAAATAACTATAATCATGAGATCAATTGAACAAAATCGTCCATGTGTACGAAAGGGGACGACAAATAACTATAATCATGAGATCTATTGAACAACATCGTCCATGTGTACGAAAGGGGACGACAAATAACTATAATCATGAGATCAATTGACCAACATCGTCCATGTGTACGAAAGGGGACGACAAATAACTATAATCATGTGATCAATTGAACAACATCGTCCATGTGTACGAAAGGGGACGACAAATAACTATAATCATGAGATCAATTGAACAACATCGTCCATGTGTACGAAAGGGGACGACAAATAACTATAATCATGAGATCAATTGAACAACATCGTCCATGTGTACGAAAGGGGACGACAAATAACTATAATCATGTGATCAATTGAACAACATCGTCCATGTGTACGAAAGGGGACGACAAATAACTATACTCATGAGATCAATTGAACCACATCGTCCATGTGTACGAAAGGGGACGACAAATAACTATAATCATGAGATCAATTGAACAACATCGTCCATGTGTACGAAAGGGGACGACAAATAACTATAATCATGAGATCAATTGAACAACATCGTCCATGTGTACGAAAGGGGACGACAAATAACTATAATCATGAGATCAATTGAACAACATCGTCCATGTGTACGAAAGGGGACGACAAATAACTATACTCATGAGATCAATTGAACAACATCGTCCATGTGTACGAAAGGGGACGACAAATAACTATACTCATGAGATCAATTGAACAACATCGTCCATGTGTACGAAAGGGGACGACAAATAACTATAATCATGAGATCAATTGAACAACATCGTCCATGTGTACGAAAGGGGACGACAAATAACTATAATCATGAGATCAATTGAACAACATCGTCCATGTGTACGAAAGGGGACGACAAATAACTATAATCATGAGATCAATTGAACAACATCGTCCATGTGTACGAAAGGGGACGACAAATAACTATAATCATGAGATCAATTGAACAACATCGTCCATGTGTACGAAAGGGGACGACAAATAACTATAATCATGTGATCAATTGAACAACATCATTCATATACGAAATGTACAAATCCAAAACCATGTCAGCAACTGAACAACATCGTCCATATACGAAAGGTGCAGTCAAATAACAGTAATCATGTCAGCCACTGAACAACATCGTCCAGGTGTACGAAAGGTGGACGACAAATAACTTTGAATATACAAAGTACTTGACCATGGTTTAGTTTCATTTAAATTCGTATTGTTACTCTACGAGGGATGGTAAAGACGTTCGTGGACAGGTCCTACCTACTAAAACACGTACGAACGTGTTTTCCATAGAATTGACATCGAACGTCTACGCACCAATATTATCGCTCGTAACCTTCTTAATAATATTATTGTTTGGTTTCGATAGGATTGGAACGAGCGCCTTCCTCTACCTAAGACACATACTCAGCATTCCTACATAGACGAAAACAGTCTGTGTTATTTTTTTATATTAAAAGTACAACGCCACAAGTTCGCGGTACGGAGCAAATACACCGCCGTACACTTAACAAAATGAGAAAAGGCTTTATAGTCCTAGAAAGAACGTCGAGAATTTGCTTTCAGGTAGGCGCTTGTCCATTCCTTATTTATATTTCATTAAAATCCATCTATTATTAAGAAAGTTACAAGTAAAACTATAACCCGAGTATATGCCCCGATCTCCCGAAGTATCTCAAGTATAAATCTCAACTCAAATTGAGAGTTTGCTCAAATCAGAGTCTGAATTTGAGATAAATATGAGGCTGAGTTCTAGAAATTTTACTGTAATAAACGCAGAATAATGTTTCTATTTTGTTATACAAATTTAGAGTACCATGTCGCATGGAAACTATGTCAAACGATAGGTGACAAAATTTGAGGTGAGATTATACTCAGGCTGAGATGTTTCGATAGATCGGGGCCTGAACTCCTTTTGACAATTTCAAGTCGGCTCCGAACGTTGTTATTCACGTGGGCTCGTTACAGTGTGAACGATTATTAAAATGCACAGCAATATCGCAAGTATCTTTTTATATTTGTACTTCAATCAGTCGCACACCAAACCATCGATGGATTTTACAAAATGTCACAGGAATAAAAACAGATAAATATCATTCAAGAAAGGATCGCAAATAAATTCATTGAGGAGAAGATATATATCGCAAAAAATCCAATACACGACAATATCAAGTTGCACGATTCAATTGATTTGTACCACAATATTCTCTCAATTCGTCGAATTATATTTGCATTTATAAGATTAACACAAAGTCATTAAGACAACACATTGCTAGTACTAATTATCAGGAAGCCGATGAATTGCCACAAAGTGCCAATTTACAAAATCACTTTCTCCATTTGCCCAAGGGCCTCACTGAGTTGTTATGTGAGATGGTCCAGCTTGGGGGTCCAGAACGGATTAAATAGTAGTCTTCCCCCTGGTGTAATACTCATGAGCAGCACGTAGAATAACCTCGGTGAACATTTTCGAGGACTTGTCTTCATCTTATCATTGTGTCTGAATGTTAGCAGTGTTACTTTCTGTTCAGAGCTCCCCTAATAATTATATAGAAACTACATGCGTCTGAACTTCGATTGAGAAAAGCAATAATAAAAAAAAATTAAAACATTTTCCACCTTGGAACAAAATCGCTCATGATGATCACTTGACATGACATTACGATTTGAATCAGTTCCTATATTATTCAATAGGAATGATTGCCAATCCCTAAGGACCCAACATACCATAAGTAACTGACATCCATAATCTGATAAATTATTCATTATTTTGTTTTATTATTTTCCGAAATATTGTCTGGGTTGATATTTCAACCACTCTTGATAGTAAACACTACAGCATTGTTCAAAGTATTACATATCATACACTGAAATCATAAATATCATGGAATCGATCCTTGTGCGACAGATGCAATTGAGAGTGTATGTGACTTTACAGTCAGACTTATCAAGTTTAAGTACCAAGTGAAGGGGTAAAGAAAATGTGAACCTAAACGCAGCCCAGTAATAAACATAAAACTTGTCACAAGACTTTAAGCTCAAGGCGGATTACTAAATGTGTACGAGTATGTGCAGAGAAATGATGGGACTTTAATCATTATACGTACTTAGTCGACTATATCACACATTTAAGCTTCAAGGCAGTAAATAATAAATATCTAGTATTCTTGCTATTGTCGAGTTTATATTAGGTCGGTTATGAAAGTTCTACAACTTATATTAATCTGCTTGGACACTTGCAACTATTTTAACAAATAACAACAATAAAGAGCAGAGTAAGGTTGCCGTGGTCTATATTTTCTTAATTGGCACATTAGTGGTTGTTGTACTCACGACACCAGCCCAGGATGCGAAGTTTGTCTGTACGGGAGACAACGAGGGGTGATTGTGTAATTATTGTATCCCACGATGTATGGTAAATACAGTAAATTTGTGTCGTTGATATTTGTATTATATTTACATTGCCCGTTTGTTACCCAGAGGAAGAAACTATTTCTAAACTACAACAATACCTTAGTTTTATAGTACAATCAAAAACTACTATTGAACTACTTGATGATCCATGTCGTTCATGTCTGCCAATTAAGGGCATTGTTCACAATGTGGTTGATACAAACTATAATACCGGGTAATGTTCTCTTTTTATTTCAGACAATGTTAACTTACTTCTGGGCAACAATACCGTGGGGCGGAAAGTGCAATCACCATCGGGAAAGAATAAGTCGGTAATATTTTGCTACAAGTGCGTGGAGGCCAATAACAAGGATAATAACAAGTCTTTAGTTATGTGTCTCAAAGTATACATGCATGAATATAAAAAACATGGTTTGGCACCATTACCGTCCTTTGAATGTGTTGTTTTTAACTTTTCGTAACAAATTGCGTTGTACTGTAAACAAAATTGTCATGGACATTTTGCACACCCAAAATCAAACGCACGAAACAAAAGCTAAAGTTGAGACCATTCTAGACGTTTCGTATCAAGGGACATAGCTGTGCGTAAATGTCAAGAACAAGTGTTCGGTATCAAGGGACACATTTATCTTACACAATGGCATGAATGAGTTCTCAAAGCAAAAAGATTATATTAAGTCAGACAGGGAAGGCAGCACTCAACTTAACCAGCCGAGCACAGAAAACATTAAAACACACAAAGCACAATGCCCAACTGAACTAACCGAGCACAGGAAACATAAAACACATAAAGACACAATGCCCAACTAAACAAGCGCAGGTCCGCCCAAGCCCAAGCTATCGAAAAGTACAATAAATTGTAACTAGCTGAATTACCCAGTTTCCACAGCAAAAGGACTATAATGCCCCGCTTTAGCTGTAAGAAATCTTAAAACGAAGAAGTGCCCAACACACTACCGACCAAGAAAATTAAACGTCCCTTGTCTCATTGTTTAAAAGCTGAATAGAAAGACGTGACCTAAGTTATGGCTCGACATCAGTGTATATTTAACGACAAACTGTCACTTTGTATTTCATACTATTACATTGTCTTAAATTATTCGAGAAATACAAACAGTGACATCCATCACACCGAGGGCTCATAAACTTTGTCTAGTGGATAGTTTTATGAATATTGCATGCGTTGTACTGTTTTCAATTACGTCTAACCGAGCACATGAATGCAACGTCAGTATGCATGGACCCAACACTTTGACTTAAAGGGAGTGGTCTTTAAGGTCCCCAACCAGCTACTGGGCAGCTTTTTTTCTTAGAATGGTGCCCTTATCAGACTCTCCTGAACTTTTCGACAGTACAATGGACGACAAGTAAAATATTATAACAATACGCAATACGGCATTTGTTCTCTAAGAACTTTATGACAGTACATGTGTGTACAAGGATCGATACCTGTGCTATGCACGTTTAATAATTGATGTTCTTGAAGAATATGATTGATTATGTTCTGTGTTAGTTACGGTGATCAGAACTATTTACCCTGGATTTACTAACAAATAACTATAATCACGTGAGCAACTGAACAACATCGTCCATGTGTACGAAAGGTGGACGTCAAATAACCTTGCCATGGTGAAGTTCCATATAGTCGTACCGTAACTATACGAGGGTGGTAAAGACGTTTGAGGACAGGCATTTAAGCGAACAAATGCGAATGATCTCGTTATGTAACTTGTTATCATATGGCACCTTGTAAAATCATACAAGTATCTCCAGGGAATGATGTGTGTACACAGAGTCATCTAGAATGGGGAATTGTTGTATAATAACGTTGCTATTGGTTCATCAATTATAAATAGACATTTAAAGACACACATTATTTGCTCTGTTTCGTTCAATGAAATATTGAATGACGGACATATTTCCCAATCAAGCATTAAACAGATGACAAATGTGATTTTCAAAGAACATTCAATTATTTCACTCAAGTAATTAATGAAACTGACATTTCAATGGGGATTCATTTACATTTTTCTTTTAGTGTTTTGAGTCATACCTGACATATGTATGGATTTATTACCGATGCATCCACAGGTAGTTGTACCATTGATGAACATTGTTTTACCAAAATTTATAGAATACTATTTAATCAATAATGTTCAATGATACAGTTACCCGTGGTTGCAACCAGTATGTCAACACTATTTCAGCACATCCAAATTCAAATTGCTTAGATGTAGATAGACAAAAAGGTAAACAAATGCACTACATTGAAAGCAATATAATGACTGTGCAAGAAGTTGTTTAGTAACCAGTTTCTATCTTTAATTAACAATGGGCAGCCTATTTCATAGCCCTGTTGTCCATTCAAACCCCGCCTCTTAGATAGCCTATTGGTTGAGCGTCCGCTTCCAGTGCGGGAGATCTCAGGTTCGATCACTGGCCGCGTTATACCAAAGACGAAATAAAAATGGTACCAGTAATTCCCTTGCTAGATGCACAGCAAAAACAGGGAAACTGGCATCTCTTCTCTCATACCCTCATGAATACGGTGTCGAGAGTGATTAATAAGTTGCAAAAACCTTGTTTCACAATCGACCTAAAATAAATTAGTATAAACTAAACTAATTCGAAGATGCACTACAAGCGTTACCACACAACTATTAACATTACCATTCTTTTCAATTATTAATATGAAATCAATTTTCACTCTAGCGAACGTACGTGAGCAAACAGCAGTATTGGTGCAGTATTTGTAAAGAAAACAAACTCGACTCTGGTAACATCATTGCTCATAACTTACTTTATAGTTGTTTTGTTTTGATAGGAATGGAACAAGCGCATTCCTCTACCAAGGACACACTCACATACTACAATATATGTTGCTTTTTATATCAAAACTGCAAGGGTACAATTCCGCGGAACGGAGCGAATTGTGTCGTAGCACACTTAACAAAATGAGAAAAGATTTCGTCTCCATCGTATCGTCGAGAATATTTGGCTTCGAGTTGAATCTTGTCTATTTTCTTTATCAAAATCCATCTATTATATTTAGAAAGTTACAAGTTAAAAATGTTTTCCGACCCAGATCTCCTATCCTGTATTGATAATATCAAATCGGCTCCGAACGTGGGTTCGCCATCGTATTTAAAATAGTATAATGCAAAGCAATGCGTAAAATGGCACCGTGTTTATTTGTATTGTACTCCAGTCTTTCGTACTCCAAGCAGTCGATGCATTTTACGCAATATTGCAGAAACAAAAACAAATAAACATCATTCCAGACATTGTCGCAAATAAATTTATTCTGAAGACGACAGATGTAACAATAATATGCACGACAATATCAAGTTGCCCGATTTAATTGATTTGTTTCACAATATTCGGTCTCAATTCTTATAATTATATTTATAAGATTAGCGCAAAGACATTAAGACAACACATTTCTAGACTTAATCACCAAGAAGCGGATAAAGTCCCCCATTTTACCGAAATGTGATGCTATTATGAATGGGAGACTTTTTAATGATAAATATGTTGGAAAATATACCTGCGTTAAACAAAATGGATCAAGTGTAGTAGATTTCGTACTTTGTGAACAATTCTTTACAAATCGTTTTACAAATTTCCAAGTACATGACTCAAATATATTTTCAGACCACTGTGTGATAACATTTGCCTTGAAAACAAAAGTAAATCGGGCACCGGATGAATCTATCAACAATCCAGACAATGCGAATGATCATGTGAACTTTCGCTATAAATGGGATAATAGTAAACAAAATGCTTTCTTATCTGGTGTTAACGACGCAAATTTTCAACAAACATTACATGGTCTTACCAATAGTCTCTCAACGATTGCAAACACAAATGAGTTAGAAAATAACCTAGATGATTTTTATAAAAACTTATCAAATATTTGCGATCCGTTATTTAAACGTAAAATATCGGAAAACAACACTCGGAACAAGAAACATGATAATAAACAATGGTATGACGATGAATGTAGTACAAAAAGGGGTGAGTTTTACGATAATTTGAATCAATATAGACAATCAAAGAATGATGAAAATAGATTAAACCTAACGAAATGTAGGAGCGAATATAAAACTCTGATAAAAAATAAAAAAGTACAGCATGACAAACAACAAACAAATAAACTGGAAGAAGCCAGGTTTAAAAACGCTAAACTCTATTGGAACTTGTTAAAAGATGCTTGCTATACAGGTATGAACCAAAATGATAAAAAAGTAACATTGTCACAGTTTGAAAACTATTTTCGCGCAATAAATAATCCTGAATCTGTTTTCTACCAAGCAGATGAAGACATTCAATATTTCAACGAACGATTTCTTAATGGGGAACTTCATGTCATGTTCCGAGAACTTGACGAGGAGATAACACACACGGAAATTCGAAAGGCATGTTCTCAAATTAATACGGGTAAAGCGGGAGGTCCAGACTACGTTATAAATGAGTTTTTTAAATATGGTATTAACCAATTAGCAACGTATCTAACATCCCTTTTTAATAAATTATATGACATGGGTCATTTTCCATCACAATGGACAGAGGGGTATATTGTACCCATTTTTAAAAAGGGCGATGAAACCTTACCAGAGAATTACCGCGGTATAACGCTTCTTAGTACCCTTGGGAAGCTATTCACGCGTGTACTAAGTAACAGGTTTAATAAATGGGCCGAAGATTACTTCATATATACGGAAGCTCAGGCAGGCTTTCGTCCTAAAATGGGCACTATAGATAACTTACTTGTAATACACGGAGTCATAAATCACGCACTCAATAATAATAAAAAGTTATACACGTGTTTTGTTGATTTTACCAAAGCGTTTGACTTGTTAGTTCGTGAAAATATATTTTATAAACTCATCCAATACGGAGTTAGAGGAAAAGCATTAACTATAGTAAGATCTTTGTACAATAATGTTAAATCACGAGTAAAAAGTAAAACATCCCTAAGTGATAGTTTTGATTGTTACCTAGGCACTAGACAAGGGGACTGTTTGTCACCTTTTATTTTCGCTATGTACGTTAACGATATTGAAGAAAACTTCATGTTAAACGGGTTTTCGGGGGTTGATATAGGAACTTTAAAGTTAATGTTACTACTGTACGCGGATGATATAGTGATCTTTTCCGAAAGTGAAAAGGGCTTACAGGATGGCTTAGACCTTCTAAAAAATTACTGTGATAGATGGAAGTTGACGGTCAATACCAATAAAACAAAAGTCATGATTTTCAGAAAAGGTGGCAGGTTAAATCGTAGGTTAAATTTTTTGTACAATGAAAATGAAATAGAAATTGTTAGTTCTTTCACGTACCTGGGTATTACCTTTACTAGCGGTAGTTCGTTTATGAAAACGTTTGAAACTTTAGGCGGTAAAGCCTTAAAAGCTATTTATAAGTTGAAGGGGTACCTCATACCAAACTATTTTCATCATTCGTCAAGGCTCATAACTCTGCATTTTCTTTGATTAAGCCGATACATACGTTGAAGTTTTGTCCCCTGCTGACCCTAATCTGCGTTCATATTCAGGACTCCTATATATCTGTTTTATTATAAGACTACAGATTATGGACAGAGATAAGCATACCATACACGTATCGCACAGTTGTAATTAATTAAGTGCATGTGTCTGATTACGTTGTACATGGACAGAGTTTATTATGTGTTGAATGTTGAGGCAACCTGACTATATCAAAACGCAAACATCACCAGTGACTTTGTTAATCAATTTACACTATTTTGGTGGTTAATCCTTGCTTATATTGGTCCGACCCTGTTTCCCCACATTTACACACATTAATAATTCGTGCACATTTAAATGATTATTGTTTACAAACAACGTAAAGGTTAGAGTTTGTAAAACGTTTCTTCAAGGATATGTTGTGTATATGTTTCTATGTAAAAATCAGCATCGGTCAGGTCTTGATTTCTTATCTGTCGGTCTAGCATATACGATCAGATGGTGGTACTGATAACAGCCGAATGATGAAAATAGTTTGTAAAAGTATATATTGGAATATTCTACTTGGCTGAAATAAAATCGCACACATTTAACAGTTTAAAAACGATTAGCTAACACGACTTAAACACCGTCTCCTTTATCACACAGGATCCTAGTTCTAGTCCCAGGTTTGACCGGTTATGGACATTGGTGGTGTTAATGTCCTCCACTTGAGGAGAGGTGCCAGTTGCTTAATGAAGAGCTACTTTTTTATTAATAATAAATAATTAAAATCGTACTCGTGTTTTATCGTAGAATAAAACATGATCACGAGTCACGAGCTCGGATGCGTAGTTACATAATCACATGTGCGTAACATCCGAACAAGTGACCCATGATACTTTATTATAGATAAAATTCCGTTACATAGTTATTATTTCGATTCTAACATAGCAAATATTCTGTATTTGACAGCACAGCAAGACACGATATGCGTTGCACTATTTTCTTTCCTCGAATCCTTACGTTATTTTGCAAGTTTAGCTGTGCTGTAACGTTAATTATAAACCTATTTGTACACAGGTAGTGCTGTTTGTGGTGTTAGAATTAATAATTAATGGCAAAAAAACCAGTAAAGTCAATCAGCTGCCATAGTAGGCCTATTTTTTTGTACCTTTTCTTGAGTATAGTTTTACTAAAGGGGTTAAACTGATACTGACACCGGTGGTTAGATAGTGATCGAGCCAGCAACAATTATAAAATCATCGCATTTATTTTCACTGTAAAAAATAAGATCTTAATTGTTGGAAAGTTGAACAGCCGCTATAAATTTCGTTCACCATTTACCGTAAAAGCACGACAAACGCTGGTCTAACCTTAAATACTAAAACATAATTAATTTATTGTTGCTTTGAAAAATAATTTAATTGCGTCTCTGCAAAACTGGTTAGTCCTTTATATTGCTTTATATATAAACGACGAAGTTTGTTTTTTCTCCTGATAATATTCTACTGCTAAAACTGCGTTGTGTTTCCACCAAATGAAATATAACAAAACTCCAAATCTTCCGCCTTCTCTGTGAGACCTTTAAAATTCCTATTATTGCACACTAATTACGTCATTGGATAGTATTGTCTGAGCTCATAATCTGGTGAATGAACATGTTTTACTTTCTAAAGTCAGCTTATTCATGCCGCCAGGATTCAATGAGTAAAAACAAAGAGTATGAGACAATACATGATAACCGAGCGTAAAGATAGTTATTGTTTTATCTATGTATTATTTCGACATGCATATGTGCCAAATTATTATAAGATTATAAAACGGTATATCTTGCCCAAAACAAATTCAGTTATGCTTTTGGTATACATGTACATGTATCAGGGGCTTAGCTAGAGGTTTTTGAATGTGTACGCAAGAAGGCTAGGGGGTCGGGGGCATGCTCCCCCGGAAACTTTTGTTTGATAGAACGTCTTTGGTGCGTTCTGGGGTGTTTTTTGCATCATCTTTTACTTTTTTTTTACTGATAAAACCAGGTTTTTTTTGTTTGTATAAAGCTTTTTAAAAGTGTTTCTTAGAAATGCTGAAAATACTAAAGGCTTACTCCCTTAGGGCGTAGGCATCAGTTTTTATAGCATTTTTAGATCATTTTTTTTTTCAATTTTTAAGAAGCATGTGTACGCAGCTGCGTAATTTGCGTACATGTGGCTACGCGCCTGTGTATATAAAACTTTTCATTAGAACTGAATAAACAGGAACAAAGGAACTTGAAAGTCGCTGTCAATGAAACCACCAGTTGCGATTTATTCCCCGTATTCTCCTGTCAGTGTATTGTTTTATCAAAGCACTTACGGAAAAATTAACTTACGTTCAAATTTTAGGATCATTTTTGTGCGCTAGGAACAATTGTTCTACTTGTATATGTAGCTCATGATAAACATAATAGTATGCTTATGAGAGACTGTGTGTGCTATGTACAATTATTTATGGGCGCATTTTTGTCAGTTGTTTGTATATAACATTGCTTATACGTACATGATATGAAAATGCTTTTAAGAAGATTTGTACGTACCTTATTGATGTTGATGTATTTGTTACATACTCATGTATGTTAATTTGTGTGCTGTTACATTGTATTGTAAATGTGTTATGATGCTCTCCATATGTGGAGGAAATACAATTATCTATCTTTAACAACTACTACATATTGGTGTTCAAATTTAAATTATTTATCATTCTTTAAAGGGGCATGCCCTGGAACTGAAGTGTCTCGAATAGTAATCAAATCGGTATCATTTTAATACCTAAGACAAATAATGAAAACCCTGTAAAAAAGGTACGAAATATTCTTTAACATGTTCTAAAAGGATTTGCAATTGGCCTACGAATAATGTATCTTTTAAAGAACTGCTAACAGCCATAATTTCCCCAAATTCGTATTTGTTAAATTAAAAAGAAATTGAATTTGAACGTCTGTTTACAATTTTCACAAAGTGTTTTTGATAAAACAGTACCCACATATAGTCCAGATAGGATATTGTGACAGTGACGTTGCAGTTTATGTGTACGCAAAAAATCACAACATTGTCTAAACAGGTAGAACGAAGTTAAGTATGTTAGTTTATCATTGAAATTATAGTTGTTTGTACAGTATAAGCCTTTATAATTGGCTTTACACCTTTATAGTGGACTCGACCGTATTTTTTATCCTGATTGGACTATAGGCCATGCACGAGTATTGCCCCCTTTTGAGCAGTTATATATGCCGAACTACATATGTGTAACAGGGTCACTATTCCACATTGTACCATCACATTATCATTCAATAAACCTGATAAATCACCACTCATCTGCATGTAAACATAATTATACCATTACGGGCCTCAACATACGGCATGTTCACCCTGTGACATTTGGCGCCTGTGTTTTAATTTATTTCTACTCTCTGAAATTTGGGACGCCGCATGCAACAAGATACTAATTTCAAAGTAAAAGATACAAGTCAATATCTACTAGTAAACAGAAACATATATTTTACAAAATGTACTTCACTGACTCGGTACCCATGCTGACAAATAGCCATACGATCATTTTTTTCTCATGTGCAACGATATAGAACTGACACATTAGCCGTTCCTGTCTATTTTAAGATACTATATATCATCTTTAAAATCAAATCTTAATTATATGAACACAAATGGTCCATTATCAAGACAAATGCACATCTTTTGGTGTGGACACATATGTGTATATATAATAGAACTTGACTGCAATTCGAAGTCATTATCGAAAACATATTGGAACAAAATAGCCTTTATAAATTAAATTTAACGTTTTGTATGATGGTTATTTCATATGGTTTTAATGTATTGAATTTCAGATGTCACATTTTTTCTCGAGGAACCAAATCATTCTTTACTGAATTCCCTGATAGTTCAGATCTTTATAATGTTCCATAAAAAGAAGCATGTCGATTTTTCTGATTTTCTGATTAAATAGTTCTAGCCGGGCACGACTTATCAGTGCTAGGTCAGGAACCAATTAACACCATGGAAAACAGACTGATATATCTAGACCAAGGCAAAAACATCTGCATTGGTGGTTACTTAATTAATCAGTATAATACACATATACAAGCTTTTATTGTCTAACCATTTATAACGGTATTATCGATATCAATAAACTAAATAAATTACATTTGTTTAAAAGTCCTTTGTAATTAACGTATTTTTGTCTAAAACGTCTAAAGTAATTAAGTGTCACAGATAGATTTGTATAAGTCGGGTATCAATTAACACATTGCCTTATCATGCTGTTTCTGGTAGAAGAAACGACTTCTATCTTTACAATCTCTGTAAGATCATAGCAATATTTAGGTGCATATCATATTATTACTATTAATACATGTTTTGATAAATAATGTCAAATGACAAAACACTGTTACTCGTCAATTTATTAACGGCCTAGTTAAATGTAAACGAAGTGCTGTGAAATAAACACATCTGTTACTTGAAAATATAATTATGAAATGAACATGCAACCTTTTCGCAATTAATTTCAACTAGGCCCTACTTCGTAAAATTATACAATGAAATACTTTTAATTTATTTAAATATAATTTTCATAGGCTAAGTTTCATATATGTTCCATCAGTGATAGAGTAGCAACGTAATTACCGTTACACCACTATATACTGAGTACCAGTAGTTGGTGTGAATCTTGTTGACTGCTAATACTAATAAGAACGTTGAGTGTTTAAGTGTCAGTTACTTCATGGGTCATTTTCAGAATAAAAAGGAAGCAAGAAGAAACGGTGCTATTTTACTGAATTTTCATATATTACTTTATTATCATATGTTTAACCTGGTAGTATCAACATTGAAGTGTTATGTCAAACCAAAGGCGTTCAATAAACGCTTAAAGTGTGCAGATGTGTCGACTTGGAACGTTTCTGCTATAGAATGTATATAGTATATGAAGGGAAAATAGTGGGTCAATTAAACAAAAAAAGGAAGCAAGAATATATACAGTAATAACGAATAGAATTATACTGTTGGATAGATAAAGAATTAAACAATACGGTGATATCAACACTATTGTCACAGTATCAGGCAAAAATGGTTTAAATAAGCATTTATTAACTTGTTCCTATATGTTTCTATGTAAAAATCAGCATCGGTCAGGTCTTGATTACTTATCAGTCGGTCTAGCATATACGGTCAGATGGTGGTACTGATAACAGCCGAATGATGAAAATAGTTTAACATGATTAAAATTTACTAATGTCAGTATAAGTCACACATTAAACCTGTTTGATAAATTAATAATGCCAATCCTAAATTACGGGTCGGAAATCTGGGGATTTGCAAAGGGAGATTACTTAGAAAAAATACATCTCAAATTTCTTAAAAATGTTCTTGGTGTTAAAACATCTACATCTAACTATTTTATATACGGCGAAACTGGCCGAAGAAGCCTTTACTCGTATCGCATGATTAACATTATTAGGTTCTGGCTGAAAATAGTAACTAGCGATGAAAGAAAGTATATTAAAAAGGTATATAATATGATGTTAAACGACATACAAACAAACCCGAATAAACCGAACTGGGCGTTTAATGTTAGAAATATTTTACAAATAATGGGATTTAACGAAGTATGGATTATGCATGGCGTCGGGAGTATACCGAAATTTTTATCTCTGTTTAAACAAAGAATACATGACTGTTTTATACAGAATTGGTATGAAGAAATTAACAATATTCCTAAAGCAACAAGTTTTAAATTATTTTCAAATTTTGGTTTTAAAGAATATCTCGATTTTATAACAGTTAAGAAATTTAGACACTCGTTAACAAAAATAAGACTTTCATCACATAGACTTGAAATAGAATTAGGTAGATGGCACAGACCAGAAAAAATACCAAGATCAGAACGCAAATGTAAAATGTGTCAATCATTAGAAGATGAATTTCATTTCTTGCTAGAATGCCCCTTATACAACGACCTAAGAAAAATATATATTAATAAGAAATTTTGGACACACCCAAATATTCCAAAATTCATCAGTCTTATGTCGTCAGAACAACCCACAGTCTGTAGAAAATTATCTATCTTTATTTTTAAAGCCTTAGACAAACGAGACGAAGTACTTTATAAATAATTACCATTCTTCTCCAAATTATATTCTTTACTTGTTATTATCATATGAAATATTCAACTCAAATATACACTCAATGTTAATTATGAAATGTCTTTATATACCAAATACCTGATTCTCTGAAGATTTTCAGTGAACATGTGTACATGTACATAGCTATGTGTAGTGTGTGTGTCTGCGTGCGTGTGTGGTTGTTGATGTGCGTGTATGTGTGTATGTGGGAACGGGTATGCGTGCGTATGGGTGTGCGTATGTGTGTATGTGCGAGCGTGTGTTCGTGCGTGTGTGTGTGCCTATATGTGCGTGTGTACGTGTGTGTGCTTGCATGTGTGCCTGCGTGTACGCATGCGTGTGAATGATATATGTCTGTATTTGTGTGAGTTAGAATGTAAACTGGAGCGTGTACATGAGTGAGTGTAATTTTGTTGTATATATTACATGATGAAGATGTATTTTATTAATATCATTGCTGTAACGGAACATATATTATAATATTGTTGTTATATGCATGTAAACTGATGGGCAAAATGCCTAATGTTTCAAAAAAAAAAAAAAAAAAACTATATTAAGGAATAACAAATATCAAAGTCAGCTTTCTTAATCGATAACCTCGGCTATTATAAAAAGTGTCATTCGCTTTAGGTTTCTTTTTGCATGAAATTAGTTCATTTATATGATGTGCACGGTGGACAAGTTGTATTTGTCTAATATATGGGTCTAACTTTTCTTAGGAGAAATATATTTACAAATGCTGTTCTATTAAAAAAGGTAACTTTAATTATATATGTCAAAATAACCAATTTGTCAATTTAACCTTGGTAGGTCAAATGGGGGAATTTACTTTATAAACTCTATTGATAAAACTACATAAACTTGCATAGCCTAGATATTTGCCTATATTACTTACTGTTCTGTGGTGATCGGAATCTCTCCGAAAAACATTGTACAGGGTCGTAAATGGTACTGTGAGTCATTTTCAAGATAAAGAGGTATTGTTATCTCACGTCAGCTTTTCTTTACCTAATTCCTCTTTCTTCCGCAGTTGGTGCTATAGAATGTTAGGTTATGAAGGCACTTGCTCCATTTGCTCCTGGGATCCATTGAGTTGTTTGTAGAGGTTGTCCAGCTTAGGGCACCAGAACGGATTAGATAGAGCTAGTCCCGTTTTCTTCGGTGAACATTTTTGAGGACTTGTCTTCATTTTATTATTGTGTCTGAATGTTAGCAGTGTTACTTTCTGTTCAGAGTTTGAATTTAGAACGAAAAGGGAATTATCAAAAAGTGTAATCATTTTTTCCATCGCGGGACGAAAACGCCCATGATGATCGCTTCACATGATATAACGATTTGAATCAGTTCCTATATTATTCAGATGGAATGATTGTCAATCCCTAAAGACCAAAGTAATCATGTGTTACTGGCGTCCGATTTGACCATCATATTGAAACAACGCACGCCAGGCGCCGTTTCGTACAGCCGCGGAGATGGAATAGTGGGTCTGTGACATTGTTTTAGACGAATCCGACGCAACGTAAATAGTTGCCTTCATAGCATGAAACTCATTCGACCCTTGACAAATGAATAAAGCATAATTGTGTTAATCTATAAAATAAGTATTTTCAACACTTGGTGCTGTTGATATTATGAGTACAGTAGTAAAACAAACACTAAACTGTTTTAATATTTTTGTTATTTAGTACAAGTATGTAATAAAGTCAGAAACCATGTCCCATGAAGGCATTATTAATAGGATGCTTCAGAAAAAGGACCAAGATAATGCCTTTTTTCAGACATGCACATGTTACATTCGGCGCCGCTGGCAGCTACAACATATTGGACTTTTACCCTTTCAGGTATTGTGTGCTAGTCTTGGTCAGAAAATTTAAACAGTGAGGCAGACGGAATCCCAAAGCGAGACGTCTATTGACCTCTAGTTTTTACACTAGCTAATTGTTGAAGGACGCCAAAATATCACCTTGTCGATTTTTTGACAGGTGAGCTAAAACCTAACACAGTACAGATTATTTTATTATGTATTTTACGTTTGGGTATCATACTTCTCACGCTGGATATCTAGCAGTATCTGTGAAACTTTTGTCGTTTCTAGTTTACTAGTATACTTTACATGCAATGCATGTGTAAGTTTATTTTGAAGCAAATTCTATGATACATATGAATCACTCTCGATATCCCATTTCTGATGGTATTCATCGCCACGGGAGTACTAGGAGACGTTTCTACCTTATTATATTAGATTGCATTCATCATATTGTCTACTTACCTAATACTGCATGCAAATAGATGCTTTAATCATTTATAAGTTCTGACATGAAATATTGTAACATATAATTTCAAGACAAACAATTTTCAACATAACATTTGTTGATACATCGGTAAGTGTGAATGGGAGGACACGTTACTGTTGTAACCGGATAAAAATGGGTGGTTCTCTGGTATGCTTTAATAATGGTGTCTGAAATACAATGAATAAATTCTTTATGGAACAAAATTGGTACTGACGGACCTTACCAAGTTTTGTTGAAATCTAGCCAGTGGTTACCAAATAATACCGGATTTGGACGGACAAACCAACCACCCAACCTCAAGCATGACTGATATATAAAGCTCCAGTTTCCTAACGTATCTAGGGGTGTAATAAATATTGCAACTTTCATTCTTTAAAATCAATCCTATCAATGTAAGCAAATATAAAACAGAGGGCGTTTTGGGTCCTAGGTCACTCGTCTGTCTTTATAGAACACATAATAGGATCCACAAAATTCCAAGTTATGCAATAGATACTTCATTTGAAAATTTAACCTCGGTTCATAAAGTAAAAAATGTGATATTCAGTTATTCATCAGGTTAAACGATTGTCTATACTGTAAAACTCACTAATAACAAGTCTGGATAGAGCGAGTTTCAGGTTATATTGAATTGAAGTCCTTCAAAAACTCTATTATGTCTGTTAAATCCATCACAATAGTTATTTTGTTTTTATCACATTTTTATGTAACATCATCGTCAGCTAATCACATCAAGTAGGTATCAAAAGCATGTTTTATAATGTAAATATTGAACATGTTCTGCAAGCTTTGTGGTGTTGTGAGTTATTGATTAATTTGATGGTACTTCTTTTATAGTTCAGCCTGACGTGTGCTATAATAATAATAATAATAATAATAATAATAATAAAGACTTTATTTTACGAGGAAACTCATTTGACAATTAAATTAAATGGCAATCTTCCATGAGATCCTCAACAATAAACAGTTGAACAAGAACACTAGTACATAAAATGAAAAAAGCATAATGGCAATTTGGCCCATATGACGTCCACAATATCATAATTTTATATATAACTGGGGAATTTCATAAAAGAGTTTCAGTGAAAGGATGTGCGAAACCGATATGTATGGAATCTACAATAAAAGGAAGGTATAAATCAAATATGCTAATCAATTAAATTTATAATTAATCACTATAAAGCTTAATTAGATATAGGGACATCATAAGAGCCAGCATATCATATAACAACATGTAAATTAAAACAATGAAATTTATAAAAGCATGATACGGAATTGAAACATAAAACACACTGCATGCCATTCTGCAGAAATATATATATATGGCTATACATGTGTATTGAAGTAATGATTATGACTAGCCAGTCATTAGATATTTAAGTAGCAGAAACATGGGGTGTAGCCGGTCATTAGATATTTAAGTAGCAGAAACATGGGGTGTTTCAAAATAAGACGGCTTCACCCAGCGTAGATATAATGTTTTAAACTGTTGAATAGATGAAGAATTTTTGATATTATGAGGAATAGAATTCCATATTGAGGTACCAGAGAAAGCAGAAGTGTGGCGAAATAACTCGGAATTTGGTTTAGGACTATATAATTGGTATGTAGAAGATGAGCGTAACAGTCGTGAATGAATATCTGCAGTAAATTTAAATGCAGATTTAAGATAGTCTGGTGCATCACCTCTGAGAGTTTTGTACATTTGAATTGCTTTCTGATAAATAACACGTTCATGAAATGTCATACATTTGAGTTTTGTAAATAGAATACTTGAAGGAGTTGAATAATCACAATCAAGAATTACTCTAGCTGCTCTTTTCTAAAATTTTATAAGTTTATCTTCAAGACTGCTGGTACAATTTCCCCATACTACACAGCAAAAGTCAAAATGTGGAAGAATATATGCGTTATAAAAGCGCTTCCGAGTTTCAATGGAAAGAAAATATTTAATTCTAGATAAGAGGTGCAAATAGGAATTACATTTCTTTATCACATTATTGATATGGTCTGCCCAAGATAGGCTATCATTAATTGTGATACCTAATAACTTTGCTGTTGAAGTAACTTCAATAGAATTATCATGAAAAGGAATGTTGAGATTGGATCCAACAATATGATGTTTATTACGTTTACTTGTTATAAATAAAGACTTGGATTTTTCAGAATTAATGGCCATTTGAGTAGGTTTACACCATTTATCAGCATGCAATAAATCTCTTGTAAGTGAAAAAACAACATCATCAAATGTCATAATGTGGTATCGTCAGCAAATATGTCAGCAATGGAATGTGAAAGAGAAAGAGGCAAGTCATTAATAAATATTAAAAATAATAATGGACCGAGAACTGAGCCCTGTGGAACACCTGCTAGAACTTTGCCAGGACAAGAATGTTTGCCAGATATAAATGTTTTTTGAGTTCTTGAATTGAGATAGGACTTAAACCAATTTAGTGTTGTAAAATGCATACCATATAGTGACAGCTTTTGTAATAAAATAGCATGGTTTACCAAGTCAAATGCTTTACTTAAATCAATGAACAATGTACCAACTATTTCATTATTATCAACAGCTGATATCCGGTCATCAAGCATTTTAATTAAAGCTGTTTGACAAGAGTGATTTTTACGGAATCCTGATTGTCTGTCATACAGAAGTTTGTTTTCAGAAAGATAAGACTTTAAGCACTTACTAACATGTCTTTCAAGTATTAAGGAAATAACTGGTAAAATGGAAATAGGTCTATAATTATTTTTATCATGTCTATCACCCTTCTTGAAGATTGGAATGACTTTTGCTGTTTTGAATGCGAATGGGAATTTGTTTGATTTTATACTTCAATTAAATACAGATGTTAAAGCTCGTGCTATCATAAATTATTCGTCGACTTTGGAAATACATGGACATGAAATATTACGCAAACTATTCTTACGAAAAAAACGTCATTTCAATATTTACCAGAATAAGACAATAATGGTACAACAAGATAATCTGAAATATGACACATTTTTCAAGTAAACTTGCAAAATTAGAAAAAATATGTTTGTTTATGTTTTAGAACAAACGTCGCTGCATGTCGTGACCATGACAAATGATCACATGCTGCGTTTCGTTTTCGCCTAAGTAAAGAAGGAATGTAATATTTTGAACAGCAAAACAATCAGAAAAGGCTCTAGAAATAAATATTTTAAATCGTTAGATGTGATGGACGTAGTTCCAAACATTAATCTGTTCCATTGCATAATATCTAATAAATTATTCATTATTTAGTTTTAACATTTTACGCAATATTGTCTGGGTTGATACTTCATCCACTCTCGACAGTAAACACAGCAGTGTACAATGTAATTATTACATCACAAACTGATATTATAAATATCATGGAAACGATTCATGTGCGACAGGTGCTATTGAGAGTATATGGGTCTATACAGTCAGACTTGCCAAGCTTAAGTACCAAGTGAAGGGGTAAAGGAAATGTGAACCTTAAGACAGCCTAGTGATAAATATAAAAACTTATCAAAAGATTTCACGTTCGATGCGGATTACTAAATGTGTACGAGTGTGTGCAGAGAAATGGTGGGGCTTTAATTATTATACGTACCAAGTCGACTTTATCACACATTTATAAGCTTCAAGACAGTTAAGAGTAAAACATGAAGCTAGTAATGGCGACTTCATTCTTGCTATTGTCTAGTTTTTAGGTCGATTATGAACGTTTTACAATTTCTTTTAATCACACTGGACACTTGCAACTAATTTAACAAATAACAACAATAAAGAACACAGTAAGATTGCCGTGGTCTATATAGTGTTAGTTGGTACATTAGTGGTTATTGTACTCACGACACCAGCCAAGGATGAAAAGTTTGTCTGTAATTTTTGTATCCCACGGTGTATGGTAAATACAGTAAATTGGTGTCGTTGAAATTTGTGTTATAATTACATTGCCCGTTTGTTCCCCAGAGAAAGAAACTCTATCTAAACTACGCCAATACCTTCGTTTTATAATGCAATCAAAAGCTAGTATCGAAATATATTCTCATCGATTTCGTAAATGTGTGCCAATTAAGGTCATTGTTTACAACGTGGCTAATACAAACTATAATACAGGATATAATGTCCTCTTTTTATTTCAGACAATGTTTGCTAACTTCTGGGTAATAATACCGTGGGGCGGAAAGTACAATTACCATCAAGAAAGAATAAAACGGTAGTATTTTGGTACAAGTGCATGGAGACCAATAAAAAGGATAACTAATTACAAAACAACGTCATTTGAATGTGTTGCTTTCAACTTTCGTAACACATTGCGTTATACTGTAAACGAAATCGTGATGGACATTCTTGCACAAACAAAGTCAGACTCGTGGAACAAATTTAAATCATGAAACCATTCCAGGCATTTGGTATCAAGGGGCATATTTATCTTACACAATAACATGAATGAGTTCTCAAAGCAAGACGAGCCCAAATTATGACTTGACATTAATGTATATTTAACGACAAACTGGCATTTCTAGCTATTATATTGTCTTTGCTAGAAATGCTTAATTATTTAAGAAATACAAATACAAACAGTGACATACATCACACCGAAGGGCTCATCAACAAGATCAAGGTGACTCGTTCTATGAATATTGTATGTGTTAGTTTGTTTTCAATTACGTAAAACCGAGCTCATTAATGCGACGACAGCAAACACGGACTCAACATTTATCTCTGGGGAGGGGTTCCATTACCAATTCAATTGTTCTTTGCGGAGGTGTACAACCAACTATTTTACCCGGGGAGGGGGTTGGTCAACCTCTCCTGACAAACTCCCACGGATCCGAGCCATATTTTGGACAGTACGATGACCGGAAGGTAAACTATTACAACAATACGGTATGTTTTCTCTTTATCCTAGTACGTGTATCTTGAATCATGAATCTTTGGTGAAATGTGGTTTTTCCAAACAGTTGGAAATAACAAATTATTTTTATTCTTGATAAAACTAGAGACTAATATTTAGACGGTTGGAATAGTGACATAGAAACTTCCAGTAGAGCAAATTATTTCCAAGTTTCCAATTACAGCCTTATTTAGACATAGTACAAGTGAACAAATATAGAAAAGCATTTATCAAAATTTAGAGTGTCATCTCATAGGCTACAAATTGAAGTTGGAAGTTGAAGCAAACCTAATCCAACACCAGTCCTTGAAAGAAAATGTAAATTTTGTAACTGTTTAGAATATGAATTCCATTTCTTGTTTGAATGCAACCTGTATGACAATCTTAGAAAAATATATATTTCTCTACATTATAGACAACATCCAAACATTCTAAAGTTTAGAGACTTGTTACAATCTGGTGATGAAAAGATTTTAAAAAATTTAGCTGTCTACCTTTTCAAATTTTTTGAGTTAAGAGAGCAGGCTTTATAGATACTATTTTTACAATATTTACCAATTGGTACACATTGCCATGACTTAACTATTGCGTTCTGTGCGATCTGTATGGTTAGTTTTCCATATTGCTACACAATCTCTGACTTTATTAAGTTTGTTAAATTAAATGGTGCTGTAACATTCAATCTCACCACTAATATTTTGAATATTTTGCATTTATGCATGCGTGCGCACCCGCGCGCGCGTGTGTGCGTGCGTGCGTGCATGCGTGCGAAATGTGTGTGTACGTGTTCAGGTGTGCTCGGGTGTGCGTGATGATATGTGTGTTTGTGTTGATGTGCTTGTCTTGTATGTGTATTTATATAATAATGTATATATACATTGTTGTAAACATGACCCATGGGCATTACGCCTTAAATTCTGAAATAAACTGTAAAACTGTAAACTGTATAAAGCTTGATACTTGTCTTCTGTACGTTTAACAATTCATGTCCTGGGAGAAAATGAAGTTGAATACAATTGATTTTGAGGTACGGTGATCAGAACTATGAACAGTTACAGTTTTTTGGCAACCAGCAAACCAACACAAACTGAATTTTAAAAACATATACACCAATCGATGCGTTGAAAAGTGGTGTTCATAAAGTTAATCCTGCTTCAACAAAAGAAACCGAAATCTATCTAAGAAAATAAATGCGAATGTACTCGACCTTTTCATTGCTTTATTTAAGTTAAAAATTGTTATCATACGCCATCTCATAATATCTCCACAGAATGCAGTGTGTACATAGAATCTTCTAGAATGGGGAGTTGGTGTATAATAACGTTGCTATTGGTTTATCAATTATAAATAGACATTTAAAGACACACATTGTTTGCTATGTTGGTTCTATGAAATATTAAATAACGGACATATTTCCCAAGCAAGCATTAAACAGATGACAAATGTGATTTTCATAGATAATTCAAATAGTTTCACTCAAGTAAAAAAATAAAACGACATTTCAATGGTGATTAATTTACGATCTTATTTATCGTAAGTTCTTTGAGTGAACATTAAGATTGTTTTCAATCTGTAATATGAAGTCAGATTTCAATCTAGTGAACGTACGTGACCAAAACTATGGTCCGGAGCCGCATTTGTGTTTATAAAAAGCCTCGACTCGGTAAAAATCGTATTTTAAACGTTGGTGGAACGTTTCCTGTAGACATTGAAAAACGAGAAAATCGCATTGTTTATGGCATTATATCAGTTGAGTTTTTACATATTATTAACCTAGAAAAAGAGACCAATTTTATAATCAAATATTAAAAACAAGCGTGTAAAAATGATTGGTGTAATGTGCATTTTAAATTTTTATCAGTGATTGAAACGCGTCATGTTTTGAAATCTCTACACGCATTTTTTTGTTGAAAACGTTTTTTCCAAAGTTCCCGGTCCATAATCCAATTCTACGGGAATGCCATCAGTAGTACGTTGCTCGCAAAATATTGATGTTTTTACACGGATTTATTAGTGAAATGGTTTTACTTCAAACGCTTGCAAATAAATGTTACATCTCTAAAATGTATTTTGTACGTTTCATGCACCATTCGTACGAATATAACGTCTTTATCATTAATCATTTGAAAAGGAAAATTAACAAATTTTGTAAGAAATTTGTTCCTCTCTAAAATAATGTATAACATTATTTAGTTTACGCGACGAATCAATGCTACAAACACTTTATAAGAAATCAAAACGCTGTAAAAGTAAAATGGCTCCAATTTGCTGCGTCAAATTTTATCAGAATTATGGCCCTTTGTTTCTTTTACTATATACCCCTAATGAAAAATCGTGTGTATTGAACTGATCCTCACAAAATGTTGGTTGGAATTTCATTAAACGTTCACAGATTAACAACCTGAATGTAAAGGTGACCCTTAAGGATGGAATTTTTGCTGCGCTAAATTCAACCAGAATTATGGTCCTTTGTTACTTTTACTTTATACCCCATGATCAAAAATCGTGTGTGTTGAACGTGTGTGGAATTTCTTACAACCGTCATGGATCAACAACCCCAATGTATACATGATAACTGTAAAGGATTGAATTTAGTTGTGTTTTTTACCAGAATTGAGGACCATTAATAGTTTTAAGTTATAGTACTGTGCATTAAAATTTAGTGAAATTGACTGTCGGCTGTTTTTACAGAATTTATAGTATAATCAACATTGAATGTTAATCGGTTGATATGAATTTTCGAATACTAGATTACTATGTATGTATGTATGTACTACAGATTTAGGGTATTTTCTTATCACATGATATAAGTTTGTATCCTAGCAACATGGCTGACACTTCGACTGTAAACAGATGTGTTTGATTAAAAAGTTATGTCACAATAAAAGGTGCGATAAGCCGTTCGTAAGAAATTTGCAAAGTAGTCTGTTTAGCGCCAAAGAATTACAATTAAGCCGGATCCTTGTGATAGGCAATCAGGAAGCCATTTACACCTTTGTGTCCCTAAAGGGTCAAAGATTTTTAATGTCAAATTGAGTAAGTTATCGAAACAACTTTCAAACTCCTTTTTCATTGGCTGAGACAAAATGTCTTAAATTCTATTCGGCTTTTCGATTGGTTCGTATGGCTTACCAGAATTTTCCTTGATGTGTGTTTCCCTCCTTAGAGTCACAATTCATCTGACTCTTGAACACAAAACTTGTTAAAAAAATAATAGGAGGAAAACTACATACATCTTATTGTATTTTAGATACAGACACACAATTTCCCCAGGGTACTGAAACGTGATAATTCACGGCAGAAAACGTGAGTTCACGGCAGAACAAACGTAAATTTACTGCAGAACAACAGGCCTAAAGGCTACAGAAATTGAATAATAATGTAACCTCAACTGGCATTTCCCCTCTCCGCATTTGAAATGATATGTGCTATAATGGGGGCACCCGTGTCCCATGGACAGAATTCTAGTTTTAAGTTTTAAATATTAAAAGTGCAACGGTACAATTCCACGAAACGGAGCGAAAGAGCCGTAGCACGCTTAACAAAATGAGAAAATGCTTATCGTCCCCGTCGTATCGTCGAGAATTTGCCTTCGGGTTGGCGCTTGTCCATTTATTTTCATCAAAATCCATCTATTATAGTTATCTAGAAAGTTACAAGCAAAATATGTTTCTCGATCAGGATTTCGTATTTATAATTTCAAATCGGCTCCGAACCTTATTTAGTTTTTTTACGTTGGTTCGCCACCGTATTAATTCAAAAGAATATTATGCAAAGCAATGTGTAAAGAGGCACCACGTTTATTTGTATTTATAAATGTACTCCCAATTACTTGTACTCTGGGCGAGGACAAGTAGTCGATGCATTTTACACAATATTGCAGAAACAAAAACAAATAAACATCATTCCAGACATTGTCGCAAATAAATTTATTCTGGAGACGATAGATGTCGCAAAAATATCAATGCACGACAATATCAAGTTGCACGATTCAATTGATTTGTTTCACAATATTCTCTCAAGTCTTGGAATTATATTTGTATAATAATATTTATAAGATTAGCACAAAGCCATTAAGACAACACATTACAAGAACTAATTAAGAGGAAGCGAACGGATTGCCATAAAGTCCCGAATTTACCTAAAACTACTTTAAGTTAATCAGTTCAGACTGTTAGATGCTAATTGCGTTAAGAAATAACAACCCATCTAAGTTTGCTTTCTTAATCGATAAACCTCGGCTGTTCAAAACAGTCTTCTTGCTCTAAGTGAATCAGTTTATTATATTGACGGCCAAATTCTAATCGTCAAATGTACAGGTCTACTTATTCTCCAAGGGAAGACATTCTACAAAGAATTGTGTATTGTCAAAAAAGACCTACATAAACAAGCAAGCGCAGCACCGCTGTCAGTAGAGACCCAAGACATGGTATGGCGAAGGATTGGGCTTATACTTCGCATAGAAGAAACAGCCATTGCACTCATGTCCAGCACTATGAACAGTAGGGTCCCTTGATTATTAAGCCTATTTGTTTAGTTGTGATTGTTTCCCTATATATCACGACAGGATATCGGAGACGCGGACGACCAAGGGAAATCTGGAGAAGATCGGTGGAAAGGATATGGAAGAAAACAATGGAGTTAGTGCCAACTTCAATCATGGACAGGGTATATGCTGCATTGGTGAATCTGGTGAAGGCTTTATGTGATAGATAGCACGATCAGAAGTATCACCGCATGTAAACCAAATCACTGCACGACCTATTGGTATACTATACAATTCAACCTGGTATGACTTATTGTGGTTGAAACATCCGGTGATTTCCTATAATTGTACGACTAATTGCAAGACTATACAATTCAACGTGTCCTCCTTATTGCGATAACCGGAAGTTGACTCGTTTATACACTGTGAGTATTGTAGCACAAATGTACGAGTGTATGGATCAGGACCCCTCCGAAGAGCATTAAAAAGATCCAGTTTTCCGTTCCCCGAATATAATACAATAAAAAGAAAGAAAATTGCAAGTCTGAAATTCTCAAATAATTATTAAAGCGGTTTCTACACTTCCATTCCAAAACATAATCGCTTGTGACGATCGCTTGACATGGTATAACGTTTTGAATCAGTTGCTAAATTATTCAATAGGAATAATTGCCAATCCCTCAGGATCCAACAGACCATGTGTAACTGACATTTGATTTGACCATCATATTGAATTAACACACATTAGAGCCCGTTTCACTATGCACCTGTGACTAGATTGAATAGTTACATGTACTATATATATAGCTTGCGAATCTATATTCAACATTCTGGAAACTATGTTGTTAGATACTAGCATATTTGAACATGCCAGGGAAATCAAACTATTTACATCTTTGGTAACGAGTATGTATCAAATTCAGGGACTGTGCAAATGTCCCATAACGCCGGGCATTCAGTTGCAAAGTTTGGATGCTTCCGCAAATATCCACAAAATGACCAACATACATGTACACCCAACCTTTCACCAATGTATTATATCGCCTTTGTACTTAATGGAATTTCCGAGAATATAAAAACTAACAGTACCTACCGGTATTTTTATGGTGGTGTTTTAAAGTACATAATTCAGTGAAGTTCCGCTAATAAGACCAGTCAAAAAGGTGGTCTTAATAGCGAATCGGTCTTATTAGCGGACCTTTTTTGTTCTAAATTTAATACTTTGGGACCTTAAACGGGCAAAAATCTGTATGATTTCAAAATAATCAAAGTGGTCTTATTAGCGGAACTTTACTGTATAACAGTTCCTCGCTAGTTGGTACATATATACTCGTATATGTGCATTTTTTGTGTCATTTATGGTGTTGAAACAAGTTCCTAAACGTATATTAATCACTGTAGACATCTCATTCCTGATCGTATTCATCGCCACGAGGGTATTAGTGGAAGTGTCTACCTTATTATTATTGTAAGACTTCATCCAGCATTATTCCTTACAAACTTAAAATATACTGCAAGCATGTCGATGCTTCGATCATTTAATCAGTTCTAACGTGCGTTACGTTTAACATTGAGCTTCCAGACAAATAAATGTCAACTGCATGTGTCGCTATCATTATAGTCCATGTCCCAGGCCTTGGAAATTGAAGGTTCATTACCAAAGAGGTGAACAGATCCAACAATGATTTTCGGTTAGCTTGATATCTCAGCAGTCTGAAAACGGTTGATGGACTTGCGGGTCACTTTGCCAAATGACCTTTTGGCGGCCATCTTTAAAGATGGCGGCCATTATTTTAAGCAATCATAAGCTTTGGGAAAACTTGAATTATTCCTCACTCAATAGGGCTATCGGCTTGAAATATGTCTTAAAATGTTCGTATTGCCACCGCACATATGTTGATATATTAATATTAATATTATAATAAAGTTTTTAGTTCAAAATTAATGATATTCTAAGAAAATTTTGATATTTTTCACTTTTTGTCATTATATTATGTCTTGCAATTCTGATTCGGATTTGTAATTAGCCATTTTTTGTTTGTTATATTAGGGGGTAATTCTAGGCATCCAAAATATACATAACATTGATAGATTTTCACTTTGAAGTCAAAAATTAGTCAGGAATATAATGACAACTGATATCATATTAAATGGATATTTTTAAGACGCATGAGTCTTTTCCAATAATCTCAGGAACAAACATTAATTTTGATTTATTATTTCAAAGTTACTTTGCTTGTTCTTATGCACATATTTAAACATGACTTTTTTGTGTACATATCCGGAAATCGAATCCTATGCGTAATTGGCTGTGAGTATGATACCGGACCCCAGCTAGAAGTCTTGCAGGCGAGGGTCCGGCTATTAGTACAGGATCATAAGCCTTTGATTCAGTATAACTTAATATTTGATTCTTTCTTTCCCAAATAGTGAATCATTAGCGAATTGCATTCTTATTTTTCAACACGAATGTATGCCAAATTTTAGGGTCCTAAGTTTAATGTTGTCTTCTGAAAAGTATGTTTTGGTGACGTTTTACAGAGGTCATATTGAAATTTATCATTGTTTCAAGCGAAGGGTTCTGAATCTTGCATCACCAGACTGACGATCTTGGTCTATATAATTGCCATCACTGACGTTATGTTTAAGTTAAAATATTAAATACTGCTGCGTGAATTATAAGGATAGCTGTGGGGAGCCTAGGTGTAGGGTGCGCGCGTCGGGATCGAGAGGTACCCGTTTCAATCCCCTTCTGGACCACTGCTTAATTTCTCTGAGCAAGAATAATCCACATGCCCGACTTGCCAAATGTATAACTAGGTACTTGAGGTGGTTAAAAGCCTGTTAGCAGTCAGCAGCCAACAGCGCTGAGCGAGTGTAACAGCTGACGTGAGACTCAATGAGTACATGTACAGTCGGTCGAATGGTCGAATGTCTTAAAATTGACTTTAACTGGGTGCTTTTTACATACAATATAATTTTAATGTCGAAGATTCAAGTCATTTGTTCCTACATTCATGGCCGGTGTTTATATTAAGTCATACCCCTTAATTACAGGGCTAGGAGTTGATGTACACTGTTTGTAGGTATTCATGACTGGCGTTAGTCGTACCCCTTGATTGTAGGAAAGCAGTAGGACTAGGAGTTGCTATGCCTAATGATATTAGGTAACTGTTACCAGTGGTAGTTGCACCCAATGGTTGTAGGGAACCAATCTGGCGGATAATTACTTATCTACATGTACATCATGGAGACAGGAATAGCACCAAACCGTGTAGTAAGACGCATCATATGATCTTGTAGGTACAGCTTCGCCTGTTGAATATGAATAGCCCATGACACAAACACAGAAAAAGTGATGTGGGGGATACCCATTAGGAGAGGAAGTGTTGTTCCTGTCAGTGGTCGTTATCCCTTATCAGTACATGTAATAGCTGAACTTGACTGCATAATGTACCCCATAGGAACCAAAGTGGATGTAATTTGTGTGGACTTTACTCCCATAGAGAGAAAATGATGTACGGGCAGTAGAATATACCTCAATGGAACAGAAATGAACAGAAGCATTTCTGAAGGAAGGTTCTTCTATATATTAAGAAAATGGACGGTTTTAATCGGTGGAATATTCCAAATGGGGTTACGAATGGTTTACTTAGAAATATTGTGTACTTTAAGGACCAGGAATGACTATACCGATAAAATAACTAGTCCAATATGGTAAGGAATGGTCTTGTATATTCACCTACTAGTATTAAATCAGAAATGACTGTGACCATCTGTTATATAAACAATCATTTACATGTACCTCATATGGTCAGGAATGGATGTTCCCATTTGCACTTTTGTATAGTATGTACCTCTTGTTGCCAGGAATCTGTCCGTAGTATATACCTCATATAAATATGGTTATGTTCTAGTACCCCCAATAAGATCAGTAATGAATGTGTCCATCAGTAGAATGTACTTCATATAGACATAAATGGATGTTCCTATCTTTATTAATAACATGTTCTATTACCCATATGACCAGGAATGATTACCATCAGCAGAATGTACCACATATGGTCAGGAATGGCTGTACTCATTCTACCCCTCTGTATGATGTACCCCATAATAATGGTCAGGAATGCCCGTGCCCAACTGCATAGTTACGAACGACTGTATGTATGTATCTGTATGTATCAAGTATTGACAGTAATGGGTGTACCCATATGCAATATGTATGACATAGTTATGCTCAGGAATAGTTGTATACCCATCTGTACTACGGGTTCCATATGATAAGGAATTGATATACCTATAAATAATATGTGCCCCACAAGACCAGGAATCTACAGTATGTACCCATATGTAGGCTGCACCACACATGGTTGGGAATGACTGTCCCCATCTGTACTGTGCACACCATATTGCCAGGAATTCAGGTACCCATATGTAGTACGTTCCACATATATGGTAAGGCATGGCTGTCCCCATCTACTACAGACTCCATATGGTCAGGAACAATTGTACCTATCAGTAGAATGTACCTCATATGATCAGGAATGAATGTTCCTTCATGTAGCACGTTTTAGTACTCATATGGTTAGTACGTGTACTAAGTATCATATGTTGTCAAGCACATCTGTATTCATGTGTAGTATGTACCCAATATGGTCAGGAACAATTGAGCCTATCTGTAATATGTATATTGTATGCTTACAAATTACTGTACCCATATGTCGTACCGGTATGCATTAATAACCCTTATAGTAGTCAGGAATAAGGCTGTCCATCCGTAATATGTCGTAACAGGTTTGACTGTAGCCGACACATACTAGTGATCCATGAGTTCAGGAATAAGTATGCTCATAACGGAGCAATACCGCATGGCGCAACCCAACAAGAAAAGTATACCCATATGTAATTATGGATGCACACATCTAAAAGTAGTGCCTGCAGGCATGGCAGAGATAGCGGTGATACTGAAAACATTCATAACTCGCAGGATAAATATCCCCGTGTAGTAGTATTTGTAGTTGTAATTATTTAAACCTTTCAGTCAAGGATAACTTCTTAATATTTCATATGGGGTTCTCTGCTTTGCTGAAGGGACAGCAAGTAGAAGTGACAGTGGTGTGATACAAGGAATCTGAATGGAATACCCTAGCTCTTTTCGAACATATTCATTGTTGGTTCTTTATCGTGCCTAGTGTATAGCACCGATACTCGTGAGACTATCACACGGTTAACAACCAGTTTATCTGTAGTTGGGTGGGAAATATTATACTGAACACTGGTCAATGAAATTTCAAACCAGAGACCTCCGGATTGGTAGTCAAGAGCACTAACCCCTCAGCCACCACCGTGTCACCAATTACAACCTTAGTTGTGGTAGGGTTATGGAGGCTTTAAGTGTGTGTCTATAGTTTTTACAAATTCTATCCAGAACGGTTATTTAAAGGTTACTAAGGTCCACCTGAGTCAGAAAAGTAGTAAGCTAGGCACTAGACAAAGATCAACTGATTCAATATATAATGTTGTTTATTTTGTATCCCCTCTATCCCTTACTGTATTGTGTCCCTTCGAGTACGTTCCTGCTTTCACATTTTCCTTTCTAAATGAATGCGCGAAACAAACAGAATTAAACAGTGGGAGGTATGAATCCTAACATGCTCCACTATTATTAAAGAAGAATTTATGAAAATAATGTACTCTTACTGTAATATTTGGAACTTTATAAACAAAAATAAAAATGTATAAACTCATATCAAATTATTTTCGAATCATTTTGGAGTCATCTTTATGTAGATTTTCCGTTTCGCTGAATAGTTATTTAGGTTTTCCGGCCAATAACCATTGTTTTGAAAATAATGTCATGTGAACTCATACAACTGACCGGATCCGAGCCTCCAAACCATCCAGCTAGGGGTCAGGTACCACACTAACACCCTTGTGACACGGTACTGGACACCTACGCATATATATACGCATCGTATCAACAAAGTAGCCATGGAATAAAAAAAAATTGTTTTTTCCTGAGATTGTTTGAAACGGTCTATTCATATGCCCTAAAATATCTATTTAATTTAGGCATCAGTTGTCATATAGTCCTAACCTATTTTGGACTTCGAAGTTAAAATCTATCAATGTAATGTACATAATGGATGACTAGAAATATTCTCTGAATGTAACAAACAAAAAATGGCTTAATAAAAATCCCAATCAGAATTACAAGACAAAAAATAATGACAAAAAGTGAAAAATATCAAGATTTTTTTAGAATATCAATAAATTCGAACTTATTACTTTATTATAATATTATTATGTATATATCAACATATGTTGGGTTGAAATACGAACATTTTAAGACATATTGCAAGCCGATAGCCCTATTGAGTGAGGAATAATTCAAATTTTCCCAAAGCTTATGATTGCTTAAAATAATGGCCGCCATCTTTAAAGATGGCCGCCAAAAGGTCATTTGGCAAAGTGACCCGCAAGTCCATCAACCATTTTCAGACTGCTGAGATATCAAGCTAACCGAAAATCATTGTTGGATCTGTTCACCTTTTTGGTAATGAAATTCGGTCTGTCACATGGACTATTATGAGTGACGGTATTTAAGTGTACCGATGTTCTTGACAAAAGATCAAGAACAAGTTTTTTAGATCTTTGTTCTTGACAATAAGTAACCGGATAAATATGGGTGACGCTCCGATGTATATTAATTATGCCGGCCGGCGTGTGTACACACCCCTTATTATCATGCACACTCCCTGATACGAATGCTATACGGGGGATATACCGGGTCATAATCCAGATCAGACCATCCAAAAATGTGTCCACGCTATTTCTTTGTAACCATTTGGCAGATTTCAAAGACCCGCATCAAGCTTCGATCAGTACCCTGGCTTAAAACTAGAAGGTCGTAAGTACTACTACAACCCTTATAAGACTCGTGTTTATTGAAATCTATTTCATTTATCTGTAAGCCGATGTTCATGCCTGAAAATCTGAAGTGGTCATGTTGGCCAAACTGAAGTTTAAAATGCTTGTTTTTTCATCAGTAAAGAGTAGTTTACAGACAGTTTTTTCTTGTTTTCTCAAAATAAGCAGTGAAGCTAACTATAATAGGCAATAGTTTTGTGTAAATATCACCTTTCGGAAGTGATAGCTCTGAAAATCTGAACGAACGACGTCAGTACATAACAATGGTCCTTACATTCTCTCCAATGATATCCCTTTTCGATGCGTGTTGTCCACCTACATGTACAAAGCCGACTATATAATGTGCATGTATCCCCGTAACACGTCTTGAAAGCAGTAATGTTCTATTTAATCTATCATTTTTATGTAAATCTATTAAGTCACCGATGTTCATCACCAAAATTAAGGGAGACCACTGCATATGAGAACCAATTACAATGTATCAATAAGGGTTATCTCCCTTGCTAAATGAAAAATTATATCCCCCTTATTCCATTCTACCTTATTCTCGCTCTCTTGTGAATCAGGTAGTTGGCTTAACAGTTACCTGGAAAACGGGACATCGTTCCAATGCACGTCAAATATTCTCTTCATTAGTTATGTAATTGTATTATTGCAAGACAGGCAGGAATATTTTTTTGTTGATCCTTGTACATGTAACTCTATTTGATGGTATCAGGTAGTTATCTAATACAACTACCTGAAGGTATTCAGACGGACACATCAGTGCCAAATGTCTTTTGACTTCAGATATTTCAGTTATAATATGTTTGACTGGACAGATTTTCAGTCTTGATTAGACAAAATTTAACATTCTCGCGTTTACTTGCTTTCACTGCTCAAGATTAAGCCATAATACATGTAACGCAGGATAAACGTCACTTTCATGAAGCACTGGTTATTCATGATTTAACAATCAGCTGGAGATGTTTACAATCATGTGCATGTTCCATGGCAGCCATACCAGTATCAATATACATGTGACCTCTATATCAATAGGGGTCATCTGTGGAAAAGACTTATCTGAATCAGTAAGCCAAAATTAAGGATCATAGATCAAACGTTGGAATCCATTTGATCTACCAACTTCCCGACAACTTCATCAGCTTGAAGAGTCCACCTCAATAACCTAGTGGTAGGGTGTGCTTAGAGTATGAGAGGACATGGTGTTCCATCCCTGGGAGTAAAACACCAAAGCCATGAATGATGATACATTTGTACTGGTATTACAATGTATCTCCCTTGCTTGACACTCTACATAGGCTCACACAGGTTTGGGATATAGTGACTGAGTCCTCTCCATATGATGGAAATACTGTTGACCAGTGGGACTTGAAACAACATTATTTTTTATGAGACGCACTATGAATAAAAGTTACAGAGAACATACAAAAAACAAGAAATCCAAGTATAAAGGTATCAATAACTTTATTGATTTATGCTTGTTTCTTCACAAGAATGACGATAAAATATGATGATAAAAAAATGTATGTATGAAACAAAAGATATGATGAAATTATTCACATAGTAAGTACAATGTTACACTCCATGTGTAAAGTTGAACACTAGCAGTAGACACTACAATTTAATATGGTCCGTCAAAGAAGTATTCACCTGTATTTTAACGCTCAATTATTGAAAACTTTAATAATTTATGCAGACCATCACTTTAATTTGTTTTCACAAAAAGGTGTACACATAGAAAGGCAATTAAGAGCCAGATACACTAAAGCAAGTTTTGAGAGACAATTCCCCGATATAATTATTATTTTCTCATAATAAACACAGTGTTCGAAATATATGTTTCACAGATGCATCTACATTTTCATCCAGTAAATGTTTAGTTGCGTTAAAACATTTAGATCAGCAACCTCTCTATGGAAAGCTTAATGCTGTCAACAGTGCCTTTCAATTGCGATCCTTCGTTTGTAATGACAGAACAGGAGATGACTGGTCGACTCACACCACATGCCCGGCCAAGAGCTGCAAATAAAAGCAGGTTACCATGAAGAGAATGTAGTCGAGTTCTATTGATCTGCCAAAAAATACATAATTACATCATGGTAGCTGCACAATATAGATTAAGAGTTGACAAGAAAGGTGAGAATGAGTAATCTATATAATAGTGTGCAGCCATGGTGTAATTATGCTAACTCCATTTGGTAGAACACTCATCAGTCATCACCAACCATAAAAGGGCTCGACGTTTTAACTTCAGGTTAGACAGACTAAGTTTTACAGTGAAAATGATTACAAGTTTGTCCTACACATGTGGAAAAGTTGTAAGTTGTTTGCGGAACAGCCAGTTAGTACTCACTGGTGGATGAAAATCGAATGTCCTACACATGTGGAAAAGTTGTAAGTAGTTTGCGGAACAGCAAGTTAGTACTCACTGGTGGATGAAAATTGTATAACATTACAAACTGGTCAGTACTCGTGCTTTAACAGATTTTAAACAAAATATTGGGCTATCGAATTGACTTTTGAAGGAACTATAAAATGGCAATTTAATTTGCAATGAGAAGAATTTACTATTATTACCTAAGAGGCATGATGGCCTGGCAGGCCAATTAATTTCAAGTATTCATGGGATGGAGCATTTTTTCATGGCATTGGTCATCGGGTCACCATTACACAGGGTAGCAATACCATGTGGCTTTTGGCTACAGTTACAAGTAGATATTTCTAAACATTGAAACACAAATATAGCCATAAGTATTTTATTTCTTCATCGATTTCTATAAAATATACGCCACACTAAGGGGAAAAGCATTTGCTTTCCGTGAAATATAAGATCTTTTTCAGGAGTACTACCGATTTTTCGATTACCTTGTGAAATCTACACGTTCCACGGTTTCACAAGGTAATGGACAAAACGGCACAGCCGCTGAAAAAGATTTTATATTTCATGGAAAGCAAATAATTGTCTCCTTAGCGTGGTGTATATTTCATAGAAATCGATGAAGAAATAAAATAATTATGACAATTTTTTTCCAATGTTTACAAATTTCTTCTTGTAACTGTAGTCAAAAGTTATGTGGTATTGTTACACAGTTACAGTAATACTGTAGAAAAATGAACATTCAGATGAAAACGAATGCTTGAACTTTAATCAGTATTTTCATTTATTTACTTATTCTGATATAACAAGATATGTTTGTAAAACATGTATGCCCCCAAGGTAGCCCATTAGTCAGAAATGGTAAAGGTCACAATGACCTTGACTTTAGATCTACTGACCTCAAATCAATAGGGTCATCTACTGTTAATGACCTACCTCTTAAGTATTAAGTTTGAAGATTCTATGGAAAAACCTTCTCGAGTTATTGAAAGGAAACGAATAGAATAGTCAGAAATGGAAAAGGCCACAGTGACAGTGATCTGGACCTTTGACGCCTGATCTCAAAATCAATAGGGGTTATCTATTGTTGATGACCAACCTCCATGTAAAGTTTGAAGATCCTAAGGCAAAGCATCCTTTAATAATTGAACGGAAACCATTTGGTCAGCCGACCGACGGACCTACAGACAGGGCAATATACCCCCTCATCAAAGATAGGGGGCATAATAAAATCAGTCCAGCAAAGAAGTATCATTTCAGTTACACAACAATCGCAAACAAAAGAGACACTAAGTAATACAGAGTTGTAACCTGAAATTTGCTACATTTCATGGAAGTAAGCCACATTCCATTCCCAATCCAGAGAAACAGCCCTAGTAATGCTGACTTAGAGCAGCTATGAGCTGACCTCAATAAAGTAAGTTTGGAGTTAGCCAACATACTGAGAAAACTTCCAGCGATTAAACTCACTTTTTTGGCCTTTCACAAGATATTAATTTTTTATACACTCGGTGAATACTGTCAAAATATTTTCAAATCTTTTTAACTCCAAACAAAGAATATTTTAAGGTCAGTCTAACAAACTACCCACTATACATACCCTGCTTGGACTTCACAAACACGTATGGGACATTCTGAAAAAAAAAAAAATAGGGTAAGATAAATTTCAAAGGAAAATAACACATCACTGTTCCTAAAAGTGGTATATAATTTTAAAGACATTTAAATAGATTCCGAAATTATTTAAACTTCAATTTAGTATGTTTCAGTTTTTGTTTCACTCTTAAAACATGTATGTTTGATCATTTTATTTTCTTTATTAGATTTTTTCTATTACTTGAAATTGGAGTGCGAAACTGGATTGATATAACGCATACAAGATGCCTCAGTTCAATGAAGCATTCGTAAAGAAAGATGCTGACAAGACCAATCGTTGACTGTGTTCACTAGCATTAAGGGATATTGAGAACATACATGTACTAAGCTTGACTAATTAATTTCAATTTTTAACGATACAACATTGGTGTTCGTGTGCACCGACAAGGTAATGTATAAAACCTGACTGAATACTAAGGTGATAGACTGATAGGTGATATATATTTAACTTGTCTTTTTAATGCACATGTAATGCATTAAATTAGCGCATCTTTATCTAGGCCTCTGCAATTTATGTATAACACACCTTCAGAAATGGTGAAGTTTGGTCTGTATTTTACTCCAAATTCAGCCTTGTGAAAATACTTGTACATATGGCGATTGTGATTGTTTGAAAAATGATAAAATTACCTTGTCTTCACATAGCAGTGGGAGATGTAGAAGAATTTCCAATGGTTCAGCATCAGATGCCATCACAATAAATTCAGAAATACCACGATTTAACGTCTTGGTGGCTAAAAAGAGAAAAGAGTAAAACAATCAGTATTTATGCTACAACAACTAGTTTATGTCTT
This sequence comes from Spisula solida, assembly GCA_947247005.1. Lineage (NCBI taxonomy): Eukaryota > Metazoa > Mollusca > Bivalvia > Venerida > Mactridae > Spisula > Spisula solida. Next base: position 46,696,950 of record OX365944.1, on the reverse strand, counting down.
GGTGGCTAAAAAAGGACTAAGTACAACAATACAGTACTCAAAGTAGTATCAATTACAACACCAAACTGTAAAATAATTTGTTCTTATTTAAAACAATTGAGTTTATAGGGAAGTCATCATTCTTTATAATCTGCAGTATGTTTAAACTTCCTGTTCCGTGAATTGCTTGAAAATATGGAGGCTGAGCTACCTAATACCTTTTTAATACATATTTATAAGTAGTGAAAATCAACGGAATTGAATGCCTGTCTGTTTTTTGGTCTACCTTCTATACAGTATACTATAGTTGAAAATAAATTAAGTGCCCCAGTTGATTGATAGCGCGAAGGATCTATGTAATTATGAATTTCAGCAAGCTTTACAAACCTTCATTTGCACCTTTCTTCAGTTGTTTATAATTTGCAGCCTGCTGCACACAATCCAGGATTGTTTTTGACAATGTAGGATCAGCCAATGGGTAGGCTTTGGGGTTTACCTCTTCAGTCTAGAAAGAGATTGCATACAGAAGTCAGAAGATTATTTGTACAACTCAACAGAGTCAACTGCAAGTTAATCAGGTCTAGTAAAGTGTTTGATTTACAGAATATCAGTAAATTTAGACAATTTCTGGAAATTTACAGAAAGTTGAATCTGTAAATTTACAGATTTTGAAAATCGAAGTTTTATCTTTTACCTTTGACTATTTTTACCATTTTAACCATGTCTAGCTGGAAGCTTTCGCTTCCAGTTTTTATCTTCACTCTTTTTACTTTTAACTATCCGGCGTGCACCCTGCCAATAATACTCGGAAGAGTCGTTCGGCAGTACATAAAGATAGATAGATAGTTATATATTTTAAGATTTTAACACCGATTCATGTTTATTTTAATGGGGATGTTTTGTAAAGTACATAATACGATGCAATTCGTCTAGGCATGCGGCTATTACGTAACCATATTTCGGCTGATTCGTAACGGACCTAAAAATAGCTCGAAATACAATTTGCTATTCATTCCGTAAATATTAACGAAATTATAAATACATTTTGAATATCAAACTATTTTAACACTTTTAAAACACATTTCTACAATGATATAAGCCTTATATAAAATATGATAATACTTTAAATACCTGAATAAAAGAAATAAATATGCGGTTACGAATTCGCCGATACTATTTTGGTTACGATTAAGCCTGGTTACGAAATGACCTGTATTCTTCGTCGAAAACAGATATATATATACTGGCATGCGAGGTATTACCGGACAGAAATGGCATAAAAAGCTTCATGTCAAGTTAAAAATCGATTTTTACCCAGAATTTTTGGTGCTGACACATACCTGTGTTCAAGGCCTTCCTAAAAATAGAATTCCCGAAAAATGACGTCACCATAACATCCAAATTTAGGGGCCCAAACAGGGGCACTTTTTACGCTTTTTTCAACGACGTTCAGCAGGTATTACCGGACAGTCGGTTTCAACCATTTTTAACTTAAAATTTGGAAACTTATTATAGGAAATGATTTAAACAGGGTTCGTACTTCCTGTTTATGCGAAAATATGACACGATTTTCGTAATAACAACTCGTGATGCGCCATGTTTTCCCGCCAGGTGGCGTTCTGTGGTAGGTCAGATGCCGTAATATACCGTACATAACATACCGATCAAAAGTTGATTAAAACGATTAAAAATCAACTCAAAGTATTTCAGACTTATGGATAAGATCTTAAAAAGGGTTACTTAACTGATATCCGTTGACAAATTTCGTAATTAACAATATCCTGCTGAAATTAGAGCTGGTATAAATGGAAGAAATTAAATTTAAAAAAAAAAAGATAAAAATTCTGCCGCCGCGAGGAACCGATCGCGGGTCCTCTCGCTTCATAACCTAAGACGTTAACCACTCTGCTATTCACTCTATACATAAAATGAAGCTAATTAATTTAACCGTATAAAATCAACGACGCACGCGCTCAGCTCGTGTTATTTGCGCATGCGCACACGATGGTGATTTCCCCAAGCGCCGCTAACGTAAACACGCAGCCGCGTACGACATTTTGGATAAATAGACAATGTTTTGTTAATCTTGAATATTTTTTTTCTTCTCGGCTAAAACACGGTATTGGTGCTAAAACGGTATTTTTTATGTTATATCATCAGCAAATAAACAATTAACAATGTAGGAACTAATTTTAAAGATGTATGTGATTGGCAGTGACCCTTCTTAGTTTCCTGAAAATTTCAAGAGCCTACTATAAGCCATTCTGGAGATACGCATGGAAACATGGTCCAAAAATGGCCATTTTTGAGCGTTATGCAGTCTCACATGAAGAAAAGAGAGTTTTTAATTACAAAATGCTCTAAGTTTCAATCACAAATGAAGCATTAAATAATATGGGTTTGATACAGACTTCTATCTCATAAGTTTTGCTGTTTGAATTAATGAAATTGGTTAACAATTAATGATTTTATGAGAAAATTACTGTTAGTCGTGGTTTCATAAAAACACTCAAAATCAAACATATACTCTTTGTTATACTCCTATAATTTGTTAAAAAAGTAGATGATGAAACTTAAATTGGTATAAAACTTTCAGTTATCAATTTGTGTAAGTGAAAAAAAACATTTACCTACAGTGCTAATCAATGTTTTTGCTTAAACACTTGTTCTTCAGCAAATATTGAAATTAAAAATTCTGTAGTGTCTGTAACCTTGCAAAGTTTAAGTTGCAATAATTTCATTGTTTATCAATCTAGAAGTTTAAATCTTACATTGGCTAATAGGTATTCACATAATGTCTAAGTCGCCCAAAAAATTTTGTGCTAAGACTTAACATAATTGAAAATTACTACTTTGAAAAAGTTACAGACACTACACTAAAAGGTACAATAATGAAAATAATAATACACTGCTCTTTTGGTCATTACTTTTTTGTTTTACTCCAGAGAAAAGTTTAATCTTTTATCTTGCAATGTAGAATCATGCTTTGGAATACTGATTCAAGTGCAGATGAGTGATGCAACAATTTTTTTTAATGAAATGTGGCATCAGACATGTTGCATTGTTTTTAAGAACTATTTATGACAAAATAAAGTAGACCATTGTTTTACCCTAGAAGAACTCTGTGTTTTATTTATGTGTTCCTTACCATGGTACAACTCTAAGACATGGAGAGAAGACAGAAACAAACCTCTGGTAATGATCCAGGTAAGTTTATATTGTTCTGACAATGCTACACTATAATTTGTAGTGTCTGTAACCAATTTCCCCAAATTATCAGTCCATGATCATTTTCCCCATATGTGTATGAAATGAGAAGAAATTTTGTTTCCTTTTACAACACTTATACAAACTGAATAACATTGTGACAAATTCTGTCTGAAATGTCAAATTTTGATATAGATGAATGTTTCTATTTCAAAGATTAAAAAAACGGTACAAACTGGTACAATTTTCAATGATCTCATTGAATAGACAAGGAAAACTATTTTATTTTCCATTAACTAGCATGAGAACAGTAAATTAAAACAAGAAAACCCAAAGAATTTAATGAAACAAGACAAATTTAAGGTAGTTAGTTATTTTGTCAAATGGTTACAGACACTACATTTTCTATGCATCCAAAAGACTATTGTCTGTGATACCAAAGAATGCCCAAAATCATTTAAAAACCTTAAGTATTGATCAAAAATAGTAAGATTTCTCATTTTACAGATTTATTTGTTTAGGTAGGGTCTTAATATGTCTTAGGCTTTTGACCTTATCCATGTGTATTGATATATGCTGTGCTGGTGTTATATTTTAATAAATAATATAGTTTCAATAAAATGCATTAATGCAGAAATACATTGGCAATATGCTTTTAAACTTAAAATTGGCATCAATATACAGTCATGTACATTGTGTACACATCACAACAGCTTAAAGAAATGATAACAAAAATGTTTCTTTTTCAGAAAGCAATTAAAGATGATACCTACAAATATAAGATTAAGGCAATAGGGTAGAAGCGAAAAGATGAGGCATACAATACAAGCATGGAGAGAAAAGCAGAAAAAGGACAAAGCAGAATATGAGGAGCTGAAAGAGGCAGATAGTGAAAGGATGCATGTCTCTCAAAAAGACGGCAAGAACTTTTTGAGCCAAATATCAAAAGAATTGAAAAGGATGGAACATAAGAAATTATTGTGAGAAAAGAAAAGTAAAAGCTGGAACTGCAATACCTGGTACTGTAACTACTGAAATTATGAAAAAAAGAATGAAGCTGTAAAAAGAACACAAGCATGAAGAATATGCATCAAGATGAAGGACTGAATGCACCAAGGATCAAGTAGTTCAGAAAAGGTGAAAAGAGAGATACTGGGTCACCTGAAGAATCCACCAAAGTTTACCAAAGGTAACTTTGTACAAACAATTAAAAAAGTTGAAGAATTATTACCTGAAATACCTAGGAGGAATTCTTCTACCATTAGTAAACTAATAGAATCTTAACAACATGCAAAATTCTCAAGAAGAAACAGATAGTTATGACAGCAGAATGCAGAACAAAAACTTGAAATGACAGAAACAGTTTTACAATCTGTGGCAGAGTGTATTTCAAAAGTGAAAACAAGGAAAAGGGGTGAAAATAAACATGCATACATCATTATCTGTCACTAAGTATTGAAGAAGAATAAAAGGTACAGATTAAATAGGTTTTTCAAAGTATCACTTTAAGTATGAAAACCAAGATGGACATGGTTAGAAAAGAAACAAAAGAAAAAGAAGAAAGGATGCACTTCAATCTTGCATAAAGGATTCAGTGAAGAGCTTTTTTCTGAGCCAAGAAATCAGCAGAGAGATGTCAAACAAACATGAAACAGTAAAAGTAGGAAAAAATGTCAAAAAGAAATACTTCAAAAACATGATGTTATGACCTTGACACTGGAAGAAGCTTTCAAAGAGTACAAGTCGGAAATCATGCTGACTAAATAGGAGTTACTTCATTTTCAAAACTGAAAGTGAATGTTGAGAAAGTGTCCAAAACAAACTAAAGATCTGGGAGCTGAGGTTAACATTCATCATTGACAAAAACAAATTCTAATAAGAAAGAAATTCAATCAATCAAGCAAAAGGAGAAGAATACAGTAACACTTGAAAAACATTATGAGAAAAGAAAGTCAACAGAAATGCACAACACTTTAGCAAAGCAGAGTAAAGGGCACAACAAAGTATCAACTGAGAAACAGAAACCAATATAATCTCAAACATACAGCCCTGGTGACTTTGTAGCAGTTAAGCTTAAGCTAACAATGTGTTTTCTAGCTGTGCAGAAGTAATGGATGTTTGTGACCAATTAATCAGATTAAAGTACATGAAAAAGTCAGACAAAGTGTACATTTTGCCAGATAGAGAAGATTGTTCACTGGAACCGTTAGCTGTAATCTTGTGTTGTGTAGAAGCTCCAGAAATATTAGTGAAAGGGGATATTTCAGACTCAAGGAAAATGATATATAGAAACTAAAATCAGATTTTGAAAGAGCATTTCTATTTGAAATGAATATACTCTAGATGGTAGTGTAAAATTAAGCATATCTGAAATATATCACCAACATTTTTACACACCATGACATGTATGTAGTGTCTGTAACCAAATATGTGTCTTCTTATTATTCAGCTGTATGCCTCTGTAGGAGTAAGCATTTTGGTTCAGAGTTTATTCTAATGTCTAGGGCTTGATAAGCAATCATTTGAGTTGAATTTTTTACAGTTTACAAAAACACCATTCAGTATATAACTTTACTATGGTGTTCACATTTCTATAATTTTATGGAAAGTTGGACATATTCTTGTAAAAATGTGTTTGTACTAAAATTCTAACCAATTTCAATCATTTGAAATAATATTCTAGTTATGTTTTTATGTTGATTTGCTTTTGTTTTGAATTTGGTCACAGTTTAAATGATTTTGCAACCGCATTGATTTATATGTTTTTTCGGTAGTGTCTGTAACCAAATGTATGCGCATTGCATTTTGACCTGTTACAAAAATTACTGATTCTGTAGGATGGTATTGATGATTTTACAAGTTTAAGTATTGTTCTCTGTGTGAGATAAATGCTTCAATAACCTTCTATTGGATCTTTTATGAAAATTAAACAAAAGTTCTATGCCTATTTTTTTTCACCCTAACACCTGCTTCATAAATGTTCAGATTTTTTTTTAAAGATGTACAATCACATCCATTTAAGTGTTTAACTTTCAAAGTTTATATCCTGTTATTGATGTTACAGTACAAAAAATAAATGTTTTGAAGTTTCTTTTTATTTTTCTTGCATGTTATACACCTAGTGTAGTGTCTGTAACTTTTCTCATACCATAGGGTGAAAATTGTAAATAAAAAAATTACGCAAACATGCTCACGAAAACTAAACTTAATTTGTGTAGAGGATACCCTAAACTTTGTGATTACCTCAAAGAAATTATGTTATTTGAAAGTTCACTTTTTTGATCAAGTGAGACTACTTTCAGCACCAATACCGTGTTTTAGCCGTCTAGATTTATTCAAAACACGCTTCTGAGTGATTAGGTACAAATTTCAATACATAGCTCCAGAAAATAAGCGTCTAGGACCAGTTGTCCGGTCATTACTGCTGTCCGGTAATACCTCGCATGCCAGTATATACAATATTTCAAAGTCAATATTTTCTTCATTTAATAATGGTTTACTTTCAATATTAAACCAAATTAAACTGTGATTTTGGACTTGTTTTCTAGTTATTTGAGCCCTCTATTCAGTAAATGTACAGAATGAACTTTCTGTAAATTTACAGAAATTGTGTAAATTTACAGATATTCTGTAAATCAAACTGTTTAACCAACCAATTAAGAGCCAAACAAGTTCAACATAATAATTTTCGAACACCTACGTGATTACCGTGTTTTACACTTTTTTTTAAAACTAATCTTATGACAAATACTCTGAATTTTCAGTATAATATAATAAATCAAAAGAATAATTGCCAACCACACTTTTAAATAGAGCTAATTTCGGATGTGAACCATAATTTCGGACGCACGTGGGGAAACCCAAATCCCGAATTTTACGCTAAAAAGTAAAAGTCATTCAAGAAATTTAGATAAAACATAATCTTACCATAATGAGATTTCTAAATTTATCGTTTCTGGTATAAATTGTTCGTCCTCTCGGCTTAGCAGCTTCACGGAGGGTAAATATTTTCTTCTTATTACGACGTGCACGCTACGCTTATTAACCGGAAGTTTACAAAGAATGGGTGGCGTGTAAAGTCCGTCACTCGTAACGGGTCAACAATCTTACCACGTTTATCTCCCTTCGAAGTCCTTAATTGTTTTATTAACCTAGATCAGAGGAATATACCAATGACTTACATACGTAATTAATTCCATAATTTCATTATTATATAACTGAGAGGAATGATCAACAAATACGCAACCTACAGGGACTCATTATATCCGTCTCACGTTTAAAATGACACAGTTTTGATCTGTCTGTGTAACCACAAATAGTTTACACCACAGGTCCATGAAAAGTGTCCAATACCGTCTATTTATACATGTATATATAGGTGGGCTAGGTCACTTTTCATGGACCTGTGGTTTACACATCCAAAACACTTGCATTTTAAAGTTGTATTTGATATAAGATATGATATACTTGCTTGTAGGCCTATATTACAGTCTACAAGCGGAATTACATGTGTATCATTATATTCAAGGTGACTTAAATTTTGTCTGGTGATGACGTCAATGCTTTCATCCGCTATCGATACAATTTGGTGAAACCAGTTAACAAGCTTGTGTGTGTTACACCTATATAGTTTGCCATAAATATGATAATGTTTTTGCATTATTGTGACGGTAATAATCGTAAAATGGCTTTCAGAGTTACTCAAAAATTATGCTGCCTTAAAGTATGCTTTGAAAGCTACGACTTGGAAATCTTTTTAATTTCTTCTCTTCATAAAAATACCAATGACAATGTTGCAAAATGCAACAAAGTTAGACTGAAATGCAAAATCAGTGTGCCCACTGCATCTCAATAGAGCCGTTTTATCGTATCTTTTTCATCCAAGTTGCATAGAAAAAAGTTTGATTTCTTGCTAACAAGTTTATGAAATGTATTTTGTTTAGTAACTAGTTTTTTGAGAATCAGTGAATGCACAATTAGCCATGAATTATACCAAAGGCGGATCCAAGGGGGGCGGACCCATCGTACGCCCCCCCCCCCCTAAAATCGCCGGAGCCTAGGTAATTTCTCATATTTTGGATGTAAAAACAATATTGATATACAATTTTTTTCGCTCGCTTCGCTCGCTTCAATTAAACAATAATCAATTTATGGATTTTAAAGTGAACTTAATGCTGTATGCAAAAACAAGATGTGGTACTGATTGGTAGCATAGTGCCAAACATCGGCTACAGAAATGCCGAGATTGTTGCACATTAAAAATATCAGACAAGACATAAAATATTAATACAGTTGGCTTTATTTTCTAATAAACCTGTCATTTTCATTAAAAATAAGATACCTCAGAATGCAGCTGACGTGGTTCTATTTAAAAAGTCACGAGGTAGAAAGCCACTGGCCCGTGGACTCCCTAGTCGCTGAATCACAAGTACTTCACATTTCCACTTAAACAAAACGGAAGCCCTGGAGTTCGCAGGGTATGCTGCTCAGATAGACATTGCCTTTTTTCGTGACGAATTCACAGCAGCTATAATATCAGTGAATATTATCAAGTCGATTATCGTTAGTCCTGACTATGCTGTTCATATAAACAACGATTTTTCTAGCTTGCTTAGCTCGCTGAAGAACTACGTAAATTCAATGAAAGCTTTTGATTTACCTATGCTGCTCAGACAAACACTGATTTTTTTTCTAATTCTGACAATTACTGCATCAGTGAATATTACCAAGTAATAAGAATGTGGTGTATGAAGCTGAAATAGATAATTGCATTTTTTCTTGCTCGCTGCGCTCGCACAACCACTATAAGTTAATTTTTTCAAGTAGGGAATGAGTTTGAGGGATATGCTGTTTAAATAATTAATGCATATATTCTTACTCGCCTTGCTCTCACAATATTTTTTCAATGAATATTATAAGATAAAGAACGAAATTGTGTGGAATGCTTCTCAGAGATTTTTTCTAGCTCGCTTCGCTCGCACATTTTCTTGATGGGGGGGGGGGGGGGGTATCGATACATGAATGTACGCCCCCCCCCTAACGCCAAATCCTGGATCCACCCCTGTATACTATATCACTGAGTACGAATGTTATTGTGTGATGTTGTCGTGATGACGCTGGGTCGGTGTAGCCATAGTGACGTCACGGTTTATTTGATTTTTGGCCAAAATGTTTTTCAATTTAATGATTTTATGAATTTATACATATTTTTTACGCCAATCTACACTCACTCGCAAAAGAAAGTATACATTGTGCATAAATGAAATTATATCGCCGGGGGTTTACAAAAACAAACATAATGTTAATATTTACTAAATACTATGTTTTTCTGACATTTTAAGATCAAGCGACAACATGTCAATAAAATTTAATACAATACTGCACACACAGAGTCAAAGCTTTGGGACTTGAAAAATCAAATTAACACAAATGTTCACATACTTAACAAATATTTGTACATGGATACATTTACACATAGCTCGGTCAATAGGAACTTGATCTTGCTGAAATTTTCAACATATGTAGCTTCGATATTTGGCATTACAATTCAATCGAATTGTTACATCTGATTGCAATTGGAACATACAGAATAAAAATGATGACATCAACATGAGCTAAATTATATGTCACACATTTGTCGCGGTGTATTCATCGGGCGTTTGTCAAATTTTTAATGCAGCTAGATGCCCGCTTTGCTGATAAAGTTCGTTTTCAAGTGTATGTACTTATCATGGAGACATAAATAAGGAAAACAGGTTTACAACAAAGCTCAATTCAAGTTTAGAACTTATCACCTCATAAAAACAACCCTTTTTCACATGGTTACCTCCCCTTGAACTAGCAAAATGACTAGTTTTTTTTTAAATCACAACCATCAAGTTGTTCAGTAAAAAATCGCATTATTTTGAGTGTTTTTGTTTAATTTGACAATATACCTAGTCCAATTTACCATACATAAACATAATTAGCACCACAACGTAAATGTCTCGTACATTTTACGTCGGAGGCGGACATATAAATTTTGAACATTTCTGTTAATTCGATTTTTCAGGTACCGACGCTGTTGACTTCATTTGTGGCGTATTGTATTAATTGACATGTTATTGTTTGATCTTAAAATGTCAGATAAACATACAGTTCTGTTAATACAAAATTTCGTTTAGTTCTGTCAACCCCAGAGGATACAATTTCAAAGAATGTACAATGTATACTTTCTTTTGCGACTAAGTGTATTATACCTGACAAATGTTCAGCCTAATTGCTCTCATAACAAAGATTTCGGAGCGTTTTCTGCGTATTTATTGATCACCCCTCGTTTATTGAAGACCAAGATAACTTGAGGAAAAAGACATCTCCTTACTGGCCTAATATCATCATCACCACGGACCTTTATTTTACTGATGTTCTTTTTAATATATCTATTAGGAATCACACTTTTGTCTTTTAAAAGTTCAGTATCCTTTAAAAACAACATTTACTCCAAAATGCAACAGAATGTAGGTTGTAAGGTTCCAAAAAATAAAAAAATATCCACTCCCCTTAGAACAGAGGGAGTCCTGGGACTCGAACTTTAAAATCCTGTTCAGAATCCTAATTATAACCTTATAATACAAAATCTGCTACATGTATAACGTCGACTTTTAGGACACATTGTTTCATTTTGGTAATTAATATAAGTCAATATCCAATAGGATTTGAACTTTCTTCCTGCGTTTGAGATGAAGCGTTGGCTTCTGGGTGGGACCCCCAGTCCCCTTGTTCACGGGGCGAGCGCCCCTTGTAACCACAATATCACTCTGGCCATGTTTAAGGCATTGACAGCTATGTTATCGAGTTGCAGAGTTGGTTTGTTATTTTCGGTGACTGCGATTTCGAACTAATCTGACCTTGGTTCCAAGCATGCAAAGGACATAGTTTGAACACATTCAATACTTTATTATTGGGAAAGTTAAGCCCCATATCTTTCCAGAAATTGGGCACCGCGAACGACCCGAAATTATTTATGCATCGTATGTACAGATTTCAATGACTTAATATGGCATTTCTGAGAGTTATGACCTAAATTTTAACTTTGGAATAATTACTACCGATAGTTATCTGAAAACGGTGTCAATTTTGGAGATCACTTTTCTTCTGAAAAAAAAGAGTATTGTGTGTGCTAAATTAAAAGAAATTCAATATGATAATCAATAGTTGTAAATGTAATATCTTGTATGACGTCACCATACCCGTACACAAGTATGCTAAATACCGTACAATCCGCATTGGTGGTTTCATTGTTAACTAGTGTTAAATTGTAGATAAGTTTACAATTTAATTTTAAAAATCTATTTATAGCTACCAACTTTATAATTATTGACAGACTCGTCAAATCGATATGATCTGTATTTTCAAAGACATCTAGATATCGTGAAACTACAGTCATACATACCTTTTATGTAGCAGTCCCGGTTAAGTGTCTACTTTACTTCACGTATCAAATTTGTTATTTGGGGGAGGGGGTGTATGGAATGAAATATTTTCTGAATTACTTCAAAATTACCGTGCACTCACTCGTTTATATGAAGTATTTAAAATACGAGTTTAGAGCATTAAAAGAACATTAACTCATGTACGTATTTTGTTTTAAGATTTGCTTCCCTTTAACGTTTAAACATACTGGACGCTTCAACGAGTGTGATATAATTATACCTGTGGTCTACGTCTGATCGTGAACTGTTTTGGCAACAACCAAACACAATACTTGACGTGATCTTTCGTCTCGTAGTGACTTAATGATCATGGGAAATAAAACTATCTAAATAGGACGTAATAAACGGTTAGTATCAAATTTCTATAAATTGTCAATTATGTGCAGTATATATAAGGCTGAATTAATACTAGCATGAAGGTGTTGGTACTAATTTATTGGTGAGTTTGTAACATTTATTTTAATTCGGATTTTAATTGTGATTGACCGTGTTGTGTTTACATGTAAACATGGATAATACCATAGTATAGTTAATTCACATTGTAGGTAAGGGTTATATGTAACTAGTGTAATGTAGAGAAAAAATGTAATAAAGATGCTGCGATTTTGTGTTACATGTGTTACTCTCGCAATACTATCATGATGAGCACTATGACTTTAGTGCGTTCATTAAAACAAATTACATTTCGTAAAGCGCATAAGATGGGCAACGGCAATAATGCATATTTTAAATATTAAAAGTTGGTGTTGCTTTTGGTGTTGTAATCACAGCTCAGAAATATAACGCTGCTGCCCCCGAATAACATGTATCTGTTTGTAACAAATTGAGATGACGTAGTATGGTCTATGCTCTAAATGTATGATGTTATTACTGTTGACACGTAGCATAATTTGGGAATTCATATGAGAGGAAAATAGTATAGGTCATTTTCATTTGTTGTGGCATTTTTATAAATCCATATTGTCATTTAGATTGTTTTGTTACAATTCTCGTATTGATTTTAACTTCAATATAAAGTTAAATCGTTCGACGCCTATGGGTAACAGTTAACAACAGCGCTTTATGTCCATTGTGTAGTTTCTAACAGTTACAGTATAAACGGCTAAAGTATTTTACTGATGTAAAAACATTCTTGAATTTATTGATTATCTCCTGTCTAACATGTGCAAATACATAGGGCGAATACAAGTACTAATTTTAGATCATTTCATCGCTTCTCAGATGGAAATATGCGCGGTATTGTAGCTCCGTATTGATCGTTCGTGTTTGATTAAATACAAATGTATTTCTATCAATATGTTTCAATCAGACATTGGAAATCGGTATTGAAAGTATAGAAATGACCATGAATGTTGTTAAAGTTTATTTCGCAATATGCTCAGTCGTCTTAACATATCAAGCGTTGTTATGTAAATATACACATACATGTATATAAATATGCACGTATTTTATGGGGTGATTTAGAAAACGCACATATATCGAGGTCATGGCTTATAGTATTGTACCACTGGTATTGTAGTCAATTACTAGTATACGATATATAATTGGTACGAATGTTCGTGATACGTACCGTGTGTACGTATATAGTTTGGTACAAAGCGAATACAACACCGAACATTGATTTGATGTATCGACCACTGGTAATTAATAATTGATATCTCTACGTTTGTTATGGGACAGATGTTTTGACGTCCACTCTATCCTCCGACATCTACCGTGACACCAAATAAATGAATTGCAGCGATTTTCAATTAATGACTACTTTACCCTTGTCTCAATTCGCCTGCGTCTAATCAACTCAATAGTCTACCCCAGGGACAAGGCGTCGAGTGCGGATCAGTCCGTGCAAAACTATTTAGTGTCCAAGTAATTCCGTTACTTGACGCTCAGTCTAAAGAAGAAAAACTGGCTTCTCTTCACTTTTATCCTCTTGACAAAGGATACCATCAGGAATGAGGTTCGATAGTGATCAATAATATAAAAGCATGTCAAAACCAAACTATGTCGTGTACATAACTAAAACAATAATACAGAGTGAGTTAATGACGAAAGATACGACAAAAGTAACAAATAAGTGCGTGCATATTTTTAGTGCAGTGTGAATATGCTTTACAATACTAGTATCTAGATTGGTATTGGTGCATTTACAGTAAAGGCAAAGAACTCGGCGTGAGGATATTGAAAGTTAAGTTTTTGACTTAAGAAGACTCGGGTAAACGGTTCTGAATGTCGTTTTGCCATCTCTAAAAACTTGCCACCCACCAATAGCTAGCTGGTGGGCACATTTGCATAAGAACCAAGTATACAAACATAGTATATCATATAACCCTGCAAGTGCACATGTACATGCATTTTGTGATTTTTGTCTCGTATAAACATAGCAAGCTTAGTCAAGAATTCCGAGCGTCGACGTTGCGATATTCATTGTTGTATTTTAAAAAAATCCTACCGTGACTCAGCCGCAGCTGTATACTCGTGCTCGAAATAATGAGTGAACACTATTAAGGTGCGTTGTATCCGAATTAAATATCATTTGACCCAATAATTGACAATAATTGACAAGCTTGGAGTTGTCGGAACACTGGTGTATCGAGTATTATATATATAATAAAGGTTGTAAAGTGTATTTCAAAATAATCTGTATTGATTTTATTCTAAGTGCTATATAATCAACTGTTCGAACGTTTATATTGGTTTAAATCTTGAAATTTTGTATTCATGAATATCCAATAACTGGGTACGTAAAACTAAAGTATTAATAGTCACAGACAATTGGTCTTAACGTAATAATAAAGTTCATTGTATTACGTAACTCACTAATGAACACCGAATGCTTCTGATTCTTTTGATGTCTTCGAAGTGATTTGCGAAACATTTAAACTGGGTGAACTGCTATACACATGTAGTTAGAAAGACCCAAGTATGAATACCTTGGTCACCACTCCGGACGGACATCGACCAGTCATTGGGCGACGGCGGCAGTAAATTATGTCCCTTTTGACATAATTATGTATTGCTACTTATCGACCGGCATCCGTACGATTGGGTATACACCGGATACACGTGATTTGTGACCCCAGTGTCATAATGAAATCGTGTGCGCGGTTCGTTCGATTTATTGTCGTTGAATAGTACTGCTTTAGATATACACGTGTATGTTCCACAATGGTTGTGCTATGGAAACTCTCGTCGGAACTGATGACAGTTTGATAGTCCTAGCCATGCTTATTAAGTACGAAAGTAAACAAGCAATTACCAATTTTAAGTCTTAAATTTCCGATCAGACGCCCGTACTTTACTCCCCCACCGTTAGTCACAAGGGGCTGTTTCGTTTCGATTGTATGCACATAATTAGCATAAATGTTGCTGTGTTGTCAAATATCAATCCGATTGATGAACATTTTATGGACATACATAGTAAAAGAACCATGCACCATGGCTTCCTTGATCTGTATTTCTACAGTTAATTGCATTTAGATACCGACAGTAACCATCGTTCACTGATGAAATATGTACCAACGAGTTTTTATTCTAAGTTTACAATATTTGTGCCATTAAATCAATGTAGTATTGGTATTGATGAGTCGACCTAACTGTCTCGGCCACAATGCACGAGACATGGTAGTTATATGGTGGATTAAATACACTTCATAGTAGGAACGATTGTATCAATTCTTTAATCTTCAAGGGTTTGTATGGCTTCATGTGTCAAGGTATGGAAGATAGGTGTGTGCGTGGGAGAGGGTAATTTATCTTATCTTCAATGCAAAACCTACATTTAACACTAGGTTATAAAATAAACAACGCAATAATAGTTATAGGGAAGAAAACGACATATTTGGGTCATAGAAGAGAACAGAATAGAACATACATTTTTATTTCGGATTTAAACAATATGTTTCTTATCCATTACATCATTACTTACAAACATACATAGAAACAAACAACATTTTAGGTCCTAGAAACAATCAACATTTTAGGTCCTAGAAACAATTAACATTTTAGGTCCTAGAAACAAACAACATTTTAGGTCCTAGAAACAATCAACATTTTAGGTCCTAGAAACAATCAACATTTTAGGTCCTAGAAACAATCAACATTTTAGGTCCTAAACTGTACATATGTGAAACTGGTATCTCTTCGTATGAACGAACTAATTATTTCCCTGAATACCTATACACACCCCAACTCGACAAGGACGGTAACATCTAAATTAATATATACATGTAAATTAATAATGAAGTTACTGGTTTATTCTGTGTATGATGAGTGTGAATATATTGACAAGTTAACCGACGTTACGTCATTATACGTACACAACATCTGGTCAATATTATGTCGGTCATTTACATCTTCG
The DNA here is from genome assembly GCA_947247005.1 of Spisula solida. Lineage (NCBI taxonomy): Eukaryota > Metazoa > Mollusca > Bivalvia > Venerida > Mactridae > Spisula > Spisula solida. Next base: position 46,680,936 of record OX365944.1, on the reverse strand, counting down.
AGGATGGTCAGTACTAGTACTCACCTCTGCAGAGAAACAATTTCAATGTTTGTGTTTCCCAAAGGGTATTGATCTAGAGAAATTGTACCGTATATGTATGATATTCATTGTGCATGAATGAATAGCTTCGATGTTTGAAAATAGATATAAATGTAACACATTGGGGTCTGTATCGACTCACTGGTCTCTTATTCACTAGATATAGATATCACATATTTATATTATCTAGTGAATGAGAGACTGGTGATGCCCATATAGACCCCTATGATGTCACACAAATGCTAATACTTAGAAGGGACGATTCAAATGAAAACCTAAGTAACCTTAGCATGTGCCTACATCATTAATATCAGTTCTTCCTATATCTCCTTACAGATCCTGATTCAACGTATTGCGGACACAACAACAACTAACCATGGCGTGTGACCTTGATAACTATCTGTGCGCGGATCGGGGGCTTCTTATGCCCTTCGTGAACGAGTACACATGGCCAACAGGTGGTAGAGCCTTCATATATTTACTGGGATTATTATGGAGTTTTCTCGGAGTGTCACTCATCGCTGATATCTTTATGGAATCCATTGAGAGAATTACCAGCAGAACGAAAAAAGTGAAGGTCATTGATCCAAATAGTGATGACGGGTATACAGAAATCTCTGTCGTAGTGTGGAATGGAACAGTAGCCAATCTTACACTCATGGCACTCGGCTCAAGCGCCCCAGAAATCCTTTTAGCTATTATAGAAATTGTAGGCAATTCGTTCAAAGCCGGTGCTCTTGGACCGGGTACCATCGTGGGTTCAGCTGCTTTCAATTTGTTCGTTATAACCGGTATTTGCATTTTGTCTATACCGAGTCCGTCGGTGAAAAAATTAGCTATGATTAAAGTGTTTGCTGTGACTTGCATATTTTCGCTGTTCGCTTACGTTTGGTTGATCATAATTCTTGTCGTAATTACACCGGACTACATCGACATGTGGGAAGCTTTCGTTACTCTGCTCATGTTTCCGGCCATGGTGATATTGGCCTACATTGCTGACAAAGATTTCTGTTCCCGGGGACCAAGGAAAGCCTCACCAGAGCACCTCGACATAGGTAAATGTAGTACTAGTATCATTCTCTCCTCATATAGTAGTTTACACATGAGTGAGGACGATACACCGGAACTGCCATCTTATACTAAATGGCTTAATTAATACAACCTTTTACATGTACAAACGCGGGCAAAAGTCATTGTGAAATATTCATCTAAATAATCTTTTAAAATCTTCCAAAATATGGTCTATTTAGAATAAATCGAAAACAACCGCACTTAAATTTACAAAAAATACTGTGATGTATTTTTAGAAACAAACGGTTTGGTCATATCGAATTTTGACAAAATGATGCCTGTGTTTTGCTTTCGTCACCAGTATACGTACATGGCTTCCAGAATTATCATAGTCCACCTACACTTAGATCAAGTGTTGATATTAATGATGTAACTCAGTTTGTTAAATGTGTATGCTCATACATATAAATGCATTATTACCGTTGCCATTGACCACATTATGTTTAAATTTGTATTTTAAATATGTGTATGATATACTCATAGACTGTAAAGTCTTATTGGAAATAAACCATATTAATACGTATACTATGTCGACGCATATATTTACAACTCAAATTTCAAAAATTATTATAATACAAGGGAGTTTTAAATAGAAATTAGATACTTGTAGTTGCAGTACATGTACTCTTATTACTAGACCTAGGGCGCGTTCGGAACGCTGTTCCGCACATGTTCCGCACATCCCGGACAGTGGAACACACTTACGAACAAACCGGTTCGGAACATGTTCTTTCTGTGCCCGCCACAGAGTTCGTGCAGCCAGAACAGTCACGTGATTACAGCAAGAATAATGGCCACATGTGTAATAAAATATAATATAATAAATATATTTTCCAATTACGGACCATTGCGGGCAAACAGTCGCACTTAAATATATCCACATGCATATTTCTTCCTCCAATAATACGACTGCAACTACAATTTTGGTCATCTTTAACATTTTACTTTCTGTTCCGTTTTGTTCGTAAGGTGTTTGGAGTAGAATATTCGGCACACTGTGCAGGACAGTTTCGTTTTGTTCGTAAGTTGTTCGGAGTAGAACATCCCGCACATGTTCGAAACAGACGCTACGAACATGCCCCTAGATACAACCAATGTACATGTAGTACATTTGTGTATATAGCGTTTGATCTTTTATTCTTTTGTGCATACAATGAATAACAGGTTTCACAAACTGACCGACATTGTAAAGGGTTAGACACTATTGTGTGCACATAGGATTATCCATGTTGAATAACTCATCGGATTGACCAAAAGTTCAATATTAAAACCTATGTATTTGTAAGTAAGACGATTTGCAAATAATAGTAAATATTGATTTAATCAATGATCGAAATTCAAATCTATTTGTATTTAAAGAATGCTATTGAATACATGTTAACTATACAGATTTATTCACATATAATGGCATTCATAAACTACTTGGATAAGTACAATCTACCTTAAGCAACCATTTAAGGGACACTAGTACATAAAATAGCTCTGTTTTCCATGTGGCTGTTCAATGCGATGTAAGTAATATAAACTTACACATTTACCTTTGCAATAATGACTATACAAAACAGAGAACTGTTAAATTAAGGTGGCGCATATGCTACACTGTGTGCTTGGTCGATTGTAACGAGTAGTTATGCCACCTTCTTTTAGCTGCCATATTTGCTGAATCCCTCAGTCAGTCTGTTCGGGCATACTCGTATATATGTGTAAGTTTGAAATAGCAAACAATCGATGTCTTACGCAGTATGCATTCACAATGTTTATACATGTATGATAATTATAAACATTGTCCTTTATTGATATCATTATACCATACATTACATTGTACCTTTAAGAGGCCATAATGGGTATGTATACCAAAAACGTATAAACTATTTTAATTGCAGGCTAATCAGCTTCGATAAATCCGGTAATAATAGAAAAAATATCCACTTCAAAGATAATTTTCGAAAAAACAAAAAAAGGGAATAATCCACTGTCTTAACAAAAACACGAATATAGATCTTTCAGCTCCTTATTCGTCAAAACTGCAATTGAAGAGCAATGGTTAGCATCATATTCATATTGTATGGCTAAGGGACATGCCCTGTGCCCATGCCCATGATGCAACATATTTATCATATTGATAGGGATCTGGTAAGACGAGTGGTGTCACTTCTTGTGTTATTTGCAATCATGTAACAACTGTTTAATCGTAAAATTCTATAAATGTATAAAACATCCATTCGAAAAATCTTTAAAATATGGGGGGAAAATGTTGATACAAATATTCTCAAATGTTATAGTGGATATTTTTTCCATTCGCTGGGTACATGTCTACGCATGCAAAGGCTTCTTTCCATCCCCTCCCTCCCTGCTTTATAATGATTATTTTATTGTAGGATTTTGTAATCACAGTAAATATTGTGACTTTGAGTAAATCACAAACGATTGGAAAATATGCACTTATATTGCACTTAAAATGCGTGTAAATCTTATGTGAAACTCATGATAAAATTTAAAACTATTTAAATCTTTATTTAGTGAAGGTTTATGATAATGTTTTCTGAATTATTATATTATTATACTTTTGTCTGCCGAAAATTATGTGTGTGACTGGTTGCTAGTTAGTTGTAAGCTACGTTAAACTTGATGTCAAAATAATATTATGTGCACTTTGATTGCATGCACTACCGCCTTTGTATTAAACGCTTTAAAACGTCTGTTATGTTCTATTCAGAATATTTCTCATACACTTCAGTATAAGAATTCTAAAGAAGTGTGTAGCATTTCTTTGCTCGGTATTCATCAGAATTTGAATTATGGAAAGCTTTTAAGAAATTATATAATATACATGTACATGTTTAATTATTAATTATTTATAATGCTGTATAGTTACAGCATATATTTTATTATAACTGTATTATACTGCATGCTGCCCTAAATACATTGATAACGTTATATATGCATGTGACAACACGGCTCACACTTTTACACTCTTTCTGTTAGTACTCGCAAAAACAACAACTCGACCTTTGGAACTGTTCAGTTATGTACAGGTTGTTAGAAAGGTTCATGCACAAAATATGTTTAGTAAAACTCTTTCCATTCAGTCCAATTTTACTTAATGCATCATACATGGCTTACCTTGTTACTTACTGTGTGTACTGTTGTGGTACCTTAAGTAATATATTTGATATAAAACATATAAAGTGTCATAATATTCTGTTTAACATGGTACAAGTCAACAAGAAATGAGAAGTTCAAGTCGTTGATACATACTGGGTATTGTAACAGACTAGAATTGAAATGACACGGCTTTCCATTCATACATCACCTTTCTGTTGTAGAGGCAATTATTGAGGGGAAAGAAATTCCTGTACAAGATGGACACGCAAACAAACGTCTTACTGTGGAATTTATTAAGGTAAACTTGCATCCTGTCTTTATAAATGCATTGACAGCAATGTTTATTTGAAGTTCCTCCATGTTCCTTCACCCCTCTCTTGTACGTATACACACGGACTTGAATCACCATTTGCCACTTTCTATCAGTGTTAATTGACCCACCAAATTCCATGGTATACATGAAATATTAAGGACATATTCCTATGGAGAGATTCTATTCATTTTTATCCTCGGCCTAGAGGCCGGGGGTATATTGGAATGCCAAAAGAAAATTGACTATGGAGGAGCACGTGACCACATGTCAATGCCTGATTGGCTAATGTGTCAGTCTGACTTAAGGTGAGTCTAGACGGTACATTTTGGTTTAAAAATGTACTGTGTAGTTACATGTAGTATACTTCTACCACACAGTTTCTGGAGATGTACCGTCTAGACACATCTGCTGTAAATGGTCTCAATGTTTGAATCACGACAGGGGGTCTGCTTTGTTACTATTGATGTAGAATGTTTGAAAATGGTTAGGCCAAAAGAATTTATGGAGTGTTTCCACGTTGATTAGGTAGGATTAATCGGTACTCTAACCAACAAGCAGTTTCAGCCATATACACATAGAGGAAATCATGGTGTGCACAAATTATCGATAAAATACAGCTACGACTGACAACTGCAAATAAGCCGTTCGATGAAGAACGTAGTGCTATTGTTACTACGCCTATTTGTAATATCCAATGCGGAATATTGGCTATATTATAATCGAATTAATAAACATGTACCTGTGTTTTGTCTAAAATAAAGCTTGTTCAGGTGCGCATCCAAACTAGTGACTGTGCTTTATTCTACGATAAAGCACATGTACACATTCATTATTTCTTAAGTAAAGTTACTGTTGTAAATACTGGTCTGGCCGAGGAAAACTATTTGACTTGTAACTTACTTTAATGTAAGAAAACTCAAAATATAAGTTGAAACATATGTAGGTACCCATGCAAACATTTGAGTTATTGTTAATTCAGGGAGGCAACCTTCTTACAAAATTAAAGAAATTAGGCTCATGCAATGTTAAAGCGCATAAAAAGTGTTATAAAAAAAAATGTATAAAAATTGTCGTTTGATTCGAAACGGAAAAAACAAGACTAAATACTAGTAATGTTTACAGAAACTGCACATGTGCATAAATATGCACATAAACAACTGCCATTCGTCTTTAAATTTGATATGCATTTTGTAAGGTCATGTATTTATGTAACTATATGTACTTTAAGTTTAAATACATGTATATGCCAAAAGAAAGGTTATTTTTGCTCTGCTAACTTTTATATCTTGGTTTACTGTAGAAATTACGACATGAGAAGGGTTACTCGGACAAGGAAGTTGCTCTGCTTGTTTCTTACATCATGGAATCACAGACGGAACATAGTCGAGGCTGGTACCGGAGAAATGCTATCAGAGAGATGACAGGATCGTCAAAACTGGTACCTAGCCTGGACGAGAAAACCAAGGAGGTAAAATATATAATGAAGTTAAATAGATGTCGTCATTGTGATTTGTTGTTCTAGTCTGCTTGCTCTTGTTACGCTTGTGTTTGACTGACTGAGGCGACAGACTATCGGGATGTTGTCGTGTGTTTGCAGCTGTTCAGTGGCGTCTTTTCTTGTTCTTTTTGTGGTTGTCCTTTTGACTTATGCCTATGGTCTGTGAGATTTTCTGTTCTCGTCTTCTTTTGTATTTCTCTCGAGCTCTGCTGTTTCTTCGGAGTGCAAAATTTACTGTCTGATGTGTAAATATATTTTGGCTAGACTTGTTATATCGAAGTGCATGTAAAGTAATCTTCTGTTTGCTATCTATATACCTAGATCAGGGTGAGTGGATTTTATACTGATAACCAGTTCCAACATCATCGTCATAATCAGCATAATGATCATCATTATTAGAATATCTCCTTAATCTATCAACGTCATCGTCCTCATTATTATCATTGGAAATATTTTCATGATCATCCCAATCGATACCACCGTCATTCACTATTGTCATTATCATAACCGTTATTAAGATGATGATGATCATTCTCATCCCCACCAACTCCACCGTCGCCATCATCAGCATCACTATAATCATCATCATCACTATAATCATCACCCCACCAACTCCACCGTCACCATCATCATCATCACTATAATCATCATCATCACTATAATCATCATCCCAACTAAATCCACCGTCGCCATCATCATCACTTTAATCATCATCATCACTAAAATCATCACCCAACCAACTCCACCGTCACCATCATCATCATCATCACTATAATCATCATCATCACTATAATCATCATCATCACTATAATCATCATCATCACTATAATCATCATCCCAACTAACTCCATTGTCACCATTATCATCATCAATATAATCATCATCATCACTATTATCATCACCCCACCAACTCCACCGTCACCATCATTATCATCACTATAATCATCATCATCACTATTATCATCACCCCACTAACTCCACCGTCACCATTATCATCACTATAATCATCATCATCACTATAATCATCATCCCAACTAACTCCACCTTCACCATTATCATCATCACTATAATCATCATCATCACTATAATCATCACCCCACTAACTCCACCTTCACCATTATCATCATCACTATAATCATCATCATCACTATAATCATTACCCCACTAACTCCACCGTCGCCATTATCATCACTATAATCATCATCATCACTATAATCATCACCCCACTAACTCCACCTTCACCATTATCATCATCACTATAATCATCATCATCACTATAATCATCACCCCACCAACTCCACCGTCACCATCATCATCATCACTATAATCATCATCACCACTATAATCATCACCCCACCAACTCCATCGTCACCATTAGCATCATCACTATAATCATCATCATCACTATAATCATCACCCAACCAACTTCACCGTCACCATCATCATCATCATCACTATAATCATCATCATCACTATAATCATCATCATCACTATAATCATCACCCCACCAACTCCACCGTCGCCAGCATCATCATCACTATCATCTTCACTATCATCATCATCAGTTATATAAACCATTCGTTTTATCATGTTTCAGCTATTAGAAACCATGTTGCTGTCCGAAGATACGACAGGATCACACGCATCATTCTATTCAAAGCCTGAGACACAAAACAAGGCTATCATAGAGTTTGCAGCCCCTTCATATGCTGTCCTGGAGAACAAAGGAAGTGTCAAACTCTCCATCATACGTCATGGAAAAACATCAAACAAAGTCGTATTCAAGTAGGCATCATATTTTGTATCTTTCAATTTTTTTTTTTGAAAAGTTTGTAATTTGTTTTTAGCATTTTGAAGTTTCGAAGGTGCTACTTTAAATAAACTCAAACCCGTGCATACGCAATCATCGGTCTAAAGCAATCAAAATAATTAAATCCCTAATTTTATATCTAAAACTCGGTTTCAAACATACACATGTTTAAGCGGCCGAGAGATATTTTATGCATACTGTACCTTTAGTCGATGCTCTAAACAGGTTATATTGTGTTCAATTTAATAACAAAACTCAAAACGACAAGGCTGTTTAAAAGGTTCTTTAAGCGCTCAATTTCTATAGCAATGCATAAATGTATTTGTTTGCCGTTTCATGGTATTTTTGAAATTGTGTTCATACAGAATGACAGTCAAGTGTAGTACTGATGGTTATTTCATATTACAGTGTTGAAACAATTGACGGTACTGCGGAAGCTGGTTCTGACTACATAGCAGTAAAGAAATCCCTTGTATTCAAACCAGAAGAAACAAACCAGGATATTGAGATTGAAATTGTAGATGATTTCATATGGGAACCCGATGAGGTGTTCTTTGTCAAAATCACCATCGATACTGATGAAAAAGCTATGGTTGGTAAACGAGGGGTCAGCCAAGTTGTGATTCTGAATGATGACTGTAAGTCTGATATTTTTATAAACTATGGATAGAGACTTTTGTGTTGTTGTAGCTGAGTTCCAGTTTAGATTCCCTGTCCGGCCACGTCACATCAGAAACAAAATAAAAATGGTACTGGTAATGCTGGTCAGCATTTCTCGTGATTCACGCCAAGTATTTAAAAGTGGGAAACTACACCCATGCACCATTGCATTTCTAATAATTACAAATAAATAAATTTTATCAATTTCAAAATAATCTTCAAGTTTATGATTTTATATCATTAAAACCATGCATACCTTTTTATTTAAAAAAAACATGCATGACTTGCTATTTTCGTGTGTTTAATATGATACCATAACCCAACAAAAATGTCAGCTTTAGTTTTAAGACTGGGTCCGTGATCATCTCCTGTATTGGTCCAGGAATATTAGTATTTTTATAGTACATTTGTATACCAATAAATATGTATATATTATATTATAGTACCCGGAACGGTCGAGTTTGAGAAACCCAGTTTCCTGTTCAAGGAAAGTATTGGCGTTGCTAGGATACCGGTTAAACGCACAAACGGATGTGATGGTGAACTAAAGGCTAACTGGAAGACAACAGATCACTCTGCTGTCGGTGGTAAAGATTATGATGAAACTGAAGGAGAACTGGTCTTCAAACATGGTGAAGTGGCTAAAGATATTGAAATTACAATTAATGATGACATGGTGAGTGTTTTGCTGTTTTGCTGTTTTTGAAGTTGCTATAATTAATCAATTAAACACTGTCCATTTTAAACAACCCAAAATCAGCTTGTTTTATATACAATTAACGATCTTCGAAGAGGCGGGCTTGAAATTCCTCATATCGATAACCACCTATTATCGTTCGCCAGCGTATTCACTTTAAACTTGACTAACTCCTGATTTATGAGGTTGATAACAACCATACACGTATAATCGTCAGAATTTAAGGTAATTTCCAATCGTTTTCAGAAAAGTTGTTCCCGGTTAAAAACGCCACAGAGTCGAATGCAGCAAAGGCAATCACAGAAGTTATTTAGAATATATTAAATTTCGAAACTATTAGGCCAGGAATTTTTTTTCGTATTCTAATGATTTTTAGCAGCTTAATTTCATTAGTGTGAAAATCTCCTAGCATTGTCAGTGTACAAATGGTACATCTTTACCCATGCAATTAATATCATAAGAAAGAGTGACCTTGTATATATCATAATGGTATTTTTGTTAAATTTCAGGATTTCGAAAAAGATGAAAACTTTGAAATAACTATCGCGTCAGTGAGTAAAGGAGGCAACATTGGAAAAATGAACAGAACCATGATCACGATCGTAAACGATGATGGTAAGTTGATATACAAAAAGAAAAAAGAAAACCGGACAGGGACGCAAGCACTCAACCAACCAGCCGAGCACATAAAACATACAAAACATCACATAACACAACCACACGGCACAATGTCCAACGCATAACTGGACGAGAAATTTAACTGCCCAGGTCCCAGCTATTAAAAAGCTGAATGACCTTGTTTCAACAATCAAAAAGCTGAATGTCCTAGCTAGATGATCCAGTTTAAACAGTAGAAAGGCTTGAAATAATAAGAGGTTTAATTTGATCTTCGTAGTGTCCCTTTCGGTCCTTAATATTCCAAAAAGTCACATTTTACCTCGTTCTATTTTTTTCTATAGTTTTAAGTATTTGTAAATTTATCAATTTTATATTCCTCGGTATGTACAGAATACCCGAGCATCTTTTAGATAACAAATTGGAACCCTTTAAAACAATGGTTTCTCATGAAATTGGGATTTATTGAACTTGACACTGACACTGATCTCAAACATTCAATATTCCAATTTGTTAGTCGCACTAGTATCAGCCATTTACTATACGTATGTGAATCATATTGCAGAGTTTGACGGATTTGTTAGCCGTATCACTGATCTTACTAATGCTAATTTGGATGCATTAAGACAACAACGAGCAACATGGGGACAGAAGTTTGTAGAAGCTATGAACGTGAATGGTGGTGACGTGGAACATGCTTCAGTGTTTGATTACGTCATGCATTTCTTCACGTTTGGATGGAAGGTAAGGCTTATCAGAAGGCATTACGATTTGTATGGAACCTGGTTATTTGATACGATTATTAATGTAAGAATTTTTAACAGAAATATGTAGCCTGCAAAAAGGAATTCCCGTATCTCATACTCTCATAGCCACGGATACCACCAGGAATAAGGTGTTGAGAATGATAAATATAGGTTGTATAACTTGTGTCATTATCAATTTAATAATGCTTACCAGGTAAATAAATTAACGTTTTATTGTTATAACTGAAATTTGAAATCCTTAATTGCGATTACGTCCCAACGAAATGCTTTTTTCACCAATAGCTGCGAACTTATTAGCCCACAAAAAGAATGAATATTTACTTACTCGTATTTATGTTTATATTATTTTGTATTTGTATTTTTTCAGCTGATCTTCGCCTTTATTCCCCCATCTACTATCTGGGGTGGATGGTTCTGTTTCTTCGTATCCCTAGCATTCATTGGAGGTTTGACGGCAATAATTGGGGATCTGGCTTCTATATTTGGATGTTTGATCGGACTTAGGGACCCAGTAACCGCCATCACACTTGTAGCCCTCGGTAAGAATAGTAAACATAATATGGTGCGTTTTCCTGCAATCGGGTCATATCGGTGATAGCTTCATGCAAGCTTCTATATTTGGATGTTTGATTGGACTTAGGGACCCAGTAACCGCCATCACACTTGTAGCCCTCGGTAAGAATAGTAAACATTATATGGTGCGTTTTCCTGCAATTGGGTCATATCGGTGATAGCTTCATGCAAGCTTCTATATTTGGATGTTTGATTGGACTTAGGGACCCAGTTACCGCCATCACACTTGTAGCCCTCGGTAAGAATAGTAAACATTATATGGTGCGTTTTCCTGCAATTGGGTCATATCGGTGATAGCTTCATGCAAAAAGTAGACATGTATCCAAGGTTACGTGGGGAGACAAAGTGCTAAGATGGCTTGCCAAAAAGAATGGTGGTTGATAGATATGTTGGTATATAGAAATGTTTCTCCAAACCGTCGTATTTATAATTTAGACGTTGACCGCGTACTTTATTTATAGCGGGCAGAAAGTGTCGATATGTTGTGATTATTTATATAAGTTTTATCTGTTTAAGTCTACTAACAGTAGGGATACTAGTATATCAAATGTGACTCTTTAAACATTTAAATGTAATATAAAATTGTTGATTGGGATTTACATAGGCTTAAATAGATGACCATTAGTGTTTTCACTGGCCGGTTGACCAATTAATGACCACCAACTTTGAGGGAAGAGACAGTTGTATAATAAAAGGAACCCGAGTGCGATACGCTTGTACTTTCCGATTAGACTTCTTGGTTCTTTAAAGTACATGGTGTACATCTCCGATATACGCGAGACTAAAACACTGAAAATCATTACAGACATGACCAAGTGCCAATGTCCAAGTCTCGAACCATAGTCTATAGTGTTATACACTGGGCAACCATGTCATCCTTACCAACCTATCCTTAGCTGTATGTCATATTTTTACAGGAACCAGCTTACCGGATACATTTGCTAGTAGAACAGCTGCTATGAAGGGAACCAGTGCTGATTATGCCATAGGTAATGTGACTGGTAGTAACGGTGTTAATGTTTTCCTGGGTCTCGGATTACCATGGGTGATGGCATCCATCTATTGGACTGTTCAGGTAATTATCTCTACTTTGTATGTTATTTTGATATTGTTTAAAGTCCCTCTGGTCAACAGTACTTCAGTCATATGGAGACAATCCAGTCACATTGTTCTGACACTGTGCGAACAGCTGTTAACTGGAACTAACTATAAAGAGTGTCAGATAAGAGATATACTAGTAGTCGATGACTTTGAAATGTCGCGGCTTTGGATCAAACCCAAAATGTCTGACACTTGGCTATCGAAGCGGACCTTCTTTTTCAACTTGTACATGGTGTTCTTAGTCAGTTTGTCCGTGTAGAAATTCGAAAAATTCTATCTATAATAGCATTGAAGAGGTATTTTTTTCATAATATCATTATCGATCTGTCGCACCCGCTTTAGAAGAGGTAGTTCGAATGTTTGATTCAGTTTGCTACTCACTCAGTTAAATGATGTGAAACCAGAGGTACATATACTCAGATAGCATGTGCCTTGTGGGCCTAACAGGGCTTGCAATAACAACTTCATTATTCGTAATTTTGACTGATGCAACTTTCTTGCATAGGTAGCAATGTGTCCATGTAAACTGTTCGTTTCTAGCCTTTCCTGCTCAGTTGTATCTGTTGTATGCTGTCTTCCCTGTTGTATTTGTTATTATCTTGTTGTCACACTAACAAACACATCAAATATGCTTACAGGGTAAATCATTCGAGGTTCCTGCAGGCGATCTAGGATTCTCTGTGACAATATTCACATTAGCTTCAATTGTTGTTGTTATCTTACTGATGGTACGGCGATACGTTCCAGCGCTTGGAGGAGAGCTTGGTGGACCTAAAGTTCCTAAAGTTCTATTTGGAGTTGGCTTCATATTTATCTGGATTCTCTACGTCATAATATCCTCTTTACAGACGTATGAATATATCTCTTCATTCTAAATCAAACTGCATGTACATCACAAACTTTCATTAGTTAATTTATAAACATTTATAAAAAATGCTAAATATGGTTTAGCTTGTTTAAATATTTGTTGTTAAAACCATGCTTTACATAATATAGATTTTACATACATAGACTGTGATATTTGAGAAGTTTAAATGTTTGTCTGATCATGTAGGTGTTGGTGAGGTTTAGGTACCTCAATTATGTTTTGAAATAATGATATACTATCGTTTTAGTATTCAATGGGTATTTACCATAAACAATTCTTCGTCCAACCAAACGTGTTTATAAAAGCTCAGCATGAGTTATTACGCATGAGTTGTTGCCCTTTGTGTAATCCAACACCAAAATTAAATGACCTATACTTTTTACGAAGTTTGATATTTGACTAATTAGAACATTGGTGACGTAATGTCACACAGACAGTTGTTGCTATGGTACACAGCTGTTCTCTCAGGTATTGGACAAGAAATCGAATTTATTTCTGTGGGTATGTTTATGTGAATATGCACAATGGTGCAATTGTTTATTGTAAGGTACATGTAGATGATTGAGTTTGAATATAAGGATATTAAATGTGTTATATTTCTTTCTACATGTTCCATCTCATAGCATTAATTCGCATTAAGTGCCTTTTTGTGTGTTTCAAACTTACTGTTGGTTTAAGAATAAAAGTCAATGCTAAACCGCATACATTTGACTGTATTATATCCGAATATCCAGTATCTTCCGAAAGTGAACATAATACCGAGGTTGATAATATTTACGGTACCATCTTCAATAAATTCGATACTGAACCTCTTATTATTTATAGTAATGCATGCGCTATTCGAACACAAGGGTCAAATTTCGTACCTGCCAATATCGAATTATCGAGTTCAGAATGATATGTTTTACATAGATGATTATAATTTTAAGTGTTAATATTCATTTTTTTTTACTTTATTTGGAAAGAACTTGAACAATGATTAGATTTGGTAACCTTCTGTGATAGAATTTTTAGTATTTTGCTAAGTATTGCATTATTTGTTAGCATTATTTAGTAAAATGAATTCTCGATGAATGTATATGTTATTTGTACAAATGTATGTTTTGTTCAATTCTACGATTTAAGTGGATGTTTATTATTTTCATTATTTGTATTAATACTTGTTTTCCAAATTAACATATGTATGTAGATATTATTTAATATATGATTTAATGTATGTTCGTGATGTGTGTTTGAAATCCGTCCGTCCAAAATATATTCTGTCTAAAGTTCACGTTTATATCGTTGCCAAAGATATATTCACACACATATAACATTTGACACTAGTTTGCTGGTCTGTGGTGTTACGAATTGGTCATACAATACATTTACATACAAAAATATTTTATACTTCTAAGTAGTGTTAATCAACTTTAACATATCGTTTTTGTCAAAGAGTATTGAACAGTGTATGTCTGGATGAGAAAGAATATTGTCCAAACACTGTACTCATACATTTGTATTTGCGGGTTAAATACGAGACTGAGTATTGTATCATCGCTTACTTTATGCTCAGTATTATTTATCAATGATTACCGACATGTTTGGTTTGTATATTTACACATTCCTTAAAACAAAGTGCTCACCGTTTTGAAACCCACGATCAATAATTTAAAGAAATACCCACACCAAGACTATGTCCACCCTTTTACCATCTGAGTTCTTAGTTTATACACAGTCATGCCCTTTCATACCATATTAGTAATATAATATTAATCAAGGGGGTCTGGAGAACTCGAGAAAATGCAAACTGGGATATATTTGTATTTTTGGAATCACTTCTGACAAATTAACAGAATAATGGTTTCTATCTATGTGTATACATGTACATTGTGTACATGTATTAAATAAAAAGAATGATGAAACGAAACAGTTAACATTTTGCGCTTGTTAGTATTGGTAACACTAGGTACGTAGTGCTTGTCTGTATGTACATTTCTTTACTTGCAGTATTTTCATAGAAATAAATAGTCATAATAATGTTTGTTTTGTTTCTATCAATTCGTAACTATTCGGCGCTTTCCGACAATGCTCGGATTGCATTCGACTGAGACAGTCGTATCACGTGGCCACTCGGCTTTATCACTGCCCAATTTCCAATGATCGTCGGTTTCGAGGGAAAAGACAGAACACTTGTGTGATACAAGGAATCCGGGCGCGCTGCCTTGGCTCATTCTGAAAAGACTCCTTGGTTCTTTAACGTGCCCGCTGTATATCACCAATAATACAAGCGAGTCTTCGTCTGGGCTTCCAACCAGTTCATCTCTAAATGGGGTGGATGCACTAATTTAATTAAAAGGTATTTCTCAAAAGTCCAGTGCATCGGTCGAGATTTGAACCAGGATCTCCGGATTGGTAGTCGTAAGTGCTAACCACTCTGCCACCGTTCCACCAAAGCTCGGATAATAACTGCCAAGTCCAAAATGATGTACATGATTGTAGTAAACAAAGGATGTGCTCTCTCTTTGTTAATATTTTCGAGTTTTCAACAAATTGTGATGTGAATCCAAATCAAAGGTAAAGGCTTGAGAAATACTAGTATCTTTACAGACGCTTGTGTTCGTACACAAACGGTATATATAGGTCCAAATTATAAACAAATACAATATTTTTTGCTCCTGCGTTTTTGGCGTTCTTGTATAAAGCGCCTATACAAGGAACAGTCAAAAAGCTCAAGGTCAACACACACAGAATATTTACATATACGCAGATATTGCTAGGCAATATCCGAAACTGTTTTAATATGTCTCGTGCATACATATGAGGACAATCAAACCGGGCGTTCTGACATTATTTAAGAACCAGACATAAGTATTAACGTGCATGCACAGGAACTTGCATTAATAATTTGAAAAATAAATTTGAAAAAAAAAATCACTAGGCCTTGTTTTGAAATGTTATTTTCACTGTTATTTTCACTGAAAAACGTCCATAATCAATTGATAGTAAGTACAGCTGTCACCGAGCTTTAACCATATTATCATTCACCTCGGAGCGGACGCTCAATGGAGTCGACGCCATTTCAAAACTCCACAAATATTGGCTTTAAAAGCCGATATTAGACGGTTATCGGTACCGACCGGTTGTGGTGCGGATGTATTCTGTATTGTTATAAGCCCCTTTAACTGCCTAGATCATATGTTTTAACTGTCAAGTTGGTATAGAGAAAATATTTGTATTAGAATAGTTCTTGGGATATAATCGCATTGCACTCCTGTCTATATTTTAATAGTACAGTAGGCCTAGTGAAAAAAAACATTTTTCAAATTTTTTTTTCAAATTATTAATGCAAGTTCCTGTGGTGCATGGTAGTATATGTACAGTTGTCATACAGAAATGAAACAAGACACAATGTTTGTGTACGTGTACATTTTATTCAAGACAAAAATTATTTAACACACTATGCACAACAAATCAACAATTAACGGTGATGTTTTAACCGTTTAATAGTCTTCCATACAGATATTTTGCTGAAAATAGAGAATGAAATGTTAGTATTCTATTTTCGTATTACACCAGCAATATCCAACATGTGAGTACATTAATTTTGTATCATTTACTTTATTAAAATAATCAGTTAAATGTAGTCAAATTAAGAAGAATTGTTGCTTATTTCAAAGACGCCCTTCACCCATGTTTGGATGTATCGAATAACTTAGAAACCATAATGGGTTGGAGCACAGGTAACTGTATTATTGATAAAGAGTAAAAACAATTTTTGTTATAAAATATGTAAGATACTAGTATCATACATTTTATAAAAACGATTTGTTTACTCTTTATTAATGATACAGTTACCTGTGGGTTGGAGAACACGAAAGAAAACTTACAAGTGTTTATATAGCCGGATATGATCTAATAATCTCCTCCTTTATTGCCTCCACCGATTCCACCGATCCCACCACTGACACCACCAATTGTGGAAGTCAACATATTGATGACAAACATAAAGATTACCACTGAAATGTAAAACACATTTATCAGCTACAAGTATATATAGAAATACAGGGGATATCCTAGTATATAGAAATACAGGGGAGATCTATCAGGATATTTGCTACTAAAAAGCTGCACATGCTTTGTTCCATGACACATGACCACATCCAACAAAACACGTGTTTTCCTAAATATAAGCTCATACGAACCATTTTTCTTTAGTTTGGTTTTTACGCATTAAAAGTATCGCGGAGCTTCACATATTCCAATGATTTTTACTTTTGTTTGCAAACGTCTTTATACGGCGATGTTTATTACTGACGGTCTCTTGATAATTTCATTAATATGAAATAACTGCTCATGCTATAGGCCAATTATACTCTGTATGTAGTGTTTAATATGTATTAACAAATGTGATGGAAAATGAAGTCATATAAAAGGCGAACTCGCACGTAATAAGGAACAACAGAAACAGGTTTTGAATTGATAACGGAAATTTTTTGCCAAAATGCCACAAAACAAAACAAAAATGTACACGGAAAAAGTAATACTTCGTATTGAAATTAAGTTACTCTCATGTGATGTAACATGTATCGACATCACTGAGGTGGATTAAATTTATATCAGTTAATTCTTAAATGATAATTTTTACTATTATCTCTATCAAAAACATGTACATTAAAGCCCTTTATAGCTAATGTGTCATCTTACGTATGTAGTGTTTAAAATGTTGATAGCATGTGTCATTTAATTAGTATAGACATTTTTTTCATTCAAAAAGTACCAATAAAGTTGTGCATTTTAAAATCCGAGAATGTGTGGTTAAGAATGAAGTACATGTGCATTCGAATGTATGTCAAGATGACTAATTACCTTGTATGATCATGCCGAACAAACCACTGATGCCACCCATCATACCGGCACCACCAGTAGCCCCGCCCCCTCCAAACATCCCACCAATCCCTGAAGATCCTGTGGTGTATCCACCATAACCCATTGGCATCATTGGATAATGTGCCACGGCCATTCCAATACAGCAGACCAAAGTCAAAGATCCGAGGAATACGAATGTGTTCATTTCTGCAATAAGAAACACAATTTAACATAATTGTATTAATTGAGTAAGACAGGCTATATATTATTAGGCCTAACTGCAGTCTCGACAATGTTGCATCAATCTTAACTCAATCATACCAATACTTTAAGTATGGTCAACTTACTGGATTTTCCGATCACTGTATGATTTATTGGATAACTATTCAATTCAACGTGTATACATGCCTTATTGGGATAAAGGGAATTAGGTGGACTTGTCATAAAGGTGGCCTTAAAAAGAATTTTTACTTTAAATATGTATTTGCTGTACTGGAAAAGGTTTCAGTACAATAAAAAAAATCATTGTTAAAAAAGCTAATTTCAATCAGTTTGAAGCCAATTCACTTCATTTGGAATACATTGTAGATACAATAAAACTTTCGTGTTCAAATTTTGTACATATACAACTTTATTATAGCACATGTCACCTTTGCTGTAAAAGGACCTGCTGTCTCTCTACCTTACGATAATATTTCTTTAATTTAATCTACATCGCGTTTGTAACACATTTAACATACATTGTATCATCTATGCATGTACTAACATCACTTTCATATCCCAACGATCAGGTATTCACAATATTAAATGAACACACAGACATTCTTGGAATAGAACATACATAGGGGCCTACACACACTTGAAGTAAAGCCCATCTATTGGAAAGTATATAAATACAACAGTAATTATTTAACATCAAATAACTACCATATGAACACAGTCATTCTTGGAATAGAACATGCATACATACACTTGAAGTAAAGCCCATCTATAGGAACTTATATACAGCTGTAATTGTTCAACATCAAATAACTACCATAATATACTTGTAATTTGTATCATGTTAAAAGATATAAACAAATCGGACAGGCACAAAAAGAAACAACAGTACACGAAAAGAACAACAGCATGGTTTGTGTCAGCCAGTACTATAGAACATATAAAATATTAACAAACGAATGACAAACATTGACTTACTTGTAATTGGTGAGAACGTAAAGCTTCTATACAAACAAATATTTGGTCACTTGTTCCAACTTTGGTAGTCGTTGAGTGAAGGATGTATTTTCACTCATCGTTTATATAGTATAAAGTTCCAGTCCATCCCGACGGAAGAGGGAAGTGTAGATCCCACAGGCCAAATGTCCTCAGTACACATCTGTTTTAAGCAATCCCTAGGACACGTACATTATAGTATACGAACATGTGTGTTTTAGACTATCCCTGAACTATATATGTATATGGTATGTAAGTATGTGTGTACGTATATGTGATTGACATAGGTGTGACTTATGCGGAACAAGAAATTAAAAAAAAAGTTTAAAATTAATCAATACACGTATCGAGTGACGTACGTTAACAAATATACATTTTGCTAGTACGAATAGTTGAATGGATACTCACATGGTGGTTACAAAGTAAATTAGCAATTAATCACTACCAGTAATTAAAAGACGCATGTAGTATACAATCAAAGTGAGAGCACCAGTAAACGTGGATGTGGACATGTAACATAATTCATCTGTTCAAATTTAGCAGCCGTCTGTCTGAGGCAACGTACCAGTCCAGAGCAAACCGTCACTTGCTTTAAAATGTCTCATTTGGTGCAATCTCA
Source organism: Spisula solida (assembly GCA_947247005.1). NCBI lineage: Eukaryota > Metazoa > Mollusca > Bivalvia > Venerida > Mactridae > Spisula > Spisula solida. The sequence continues at coordinate 46,661,137 of OX365944.1, read as the reverse complement.
TTTAAACCAAATCCATATAACGCTTCACTACTTTACACTGATATATAGCGTAGCTAAATGTCAGGGTCTGATTTTAATGAGATTGCATTTGGTGCATCCCTTGTCGAGCAGCTTAAAAGACAGGTTTTGCTGGGAATGATGAACTATATCCTTTAACTGAAGTGTTAGATGATCTAATATGACTCTACTGGTACTACTGCTACTATTGGTAAACTATATTCCTCTGGCAAACGTGTACATACGTCAATAAGACCTGTAATTTATGATGGGTTCTTCAATCACTTTAACTTTAAGAAAATGTATGTAGCATGTAGGCCTATAAATATAACTCGTAATTGGTAGTTGAACTGAAGAAGCCCTTTATTCAATTAATGATGCAGTACAGACGAAGTTCAACCAGAAGAATACGGAGCCAGGGAAAAGACCATCTTCCCCTCATCAACAAGGAGAACGGCCATATCAGATCACCATCCAAAAGAGGTCAGGTGATTTAGGATAGTAACTTTCTTCAAGTGACACCCAAGCAGAGAATATCACAGAGTCCCTTAAGGTCAAACTCTATGAAAAGCACAGAGTCGACAACAAAAACCGGACCAAGGGTAAATTGTGGCTGCAAACATAATGGATACAGTTTGCTCGACATATGACAAATGTCACCAAGCTCAAGCATCCACCAAAACCGAAGTGGGACATGGAAAATCCCTTATAGTTCTAGTACCTTTGTGTGCTAGCTTTTGGATAGTTATCACGTTGACCATCCAAATCCCCTATAGCCTGTGACACATTTCATTGCTTATTATCTGATATGGCTTTTCAGTCACAACGGTGACAAGACAATAGAAAACCTTACCATGTCTAGTATACGTTTAACAACTACCTATAACAGTATGGGAGAACGAGGTATACGAAATGACTAATATCAGGTATTATAGTGAAGGATATTTATCATCAGTAACCAGATGTCTGTGTGTGAGTGTCAGCTTCAGGCCATGTGATAGGGATTCTCGTTTGGTATATTCCCCTTTTATAGTTGGTACTATTTTTTGAGATCTCATCAAATAGATCAGGAGACATCCTATAATAGTTGAAGAAGCTAACACCATCAAGCCTTTGGAATATTGATCCAATACTAGTATGTCCTTCCTTTTTACACGCAACCATGGTCTACACGACATGGTGTAAGCCTTCTATTTCTTCTTCTCCATCACATCCCGTTCCACAACTTGTTGATGCTGATGTAGATTGACTACAGGTACACGTAACTATTGCGAATTCAACATTTTCTTCATCTCCTGTATACATAGCTCATTCCTCTTTGGAATATCTGGAGATATAAAAAGGGTTGTCCATGTTCTATACTATTTATATATGCAATCGTGCTCCAAACGTGACCATCTTAATCAAATCGTGGTCATTAATCGTAGGATATTTCAGCATAACTTGAGTAACGACATGGTTGCACATTCATGAAGTACATAAGTGTACATGATAGAAATCTAGAGATAGCACACATATTTTTCTTTAAAATAGGTTTTGCAATTAATACTTCATTTCTGGAAGGAATGGGTATCATAAAACTCAAAGGGTAGTCATATAATAACTTCAAAATAACAGATTTGCTTTACACTGACTGTTCTGTTGGCTGGTAATTTCATTAAAAATATATTAACACATAATTTTAAACCTGACTTAAAGGCCTCGTGGAAAGCAAATTGGACTTGGATTAATTATACCACAGGTCTTAGAAATTATATCACAAAATACAGAGTTTTGAATTCCCTATCTAAGGCCATTATACATACGAGGGTATATCCAAACGTAATGTCACTGATGCTATTAAACCATCCACAATGTAAGTAAAACAGAAATACCCAAGTACAAATGTTCGAATCGTATCTTCATGTTTCGCGTTTCCATGGTTTTTGGAGTGTTGTCGTGGAGCTTTTAAAAATAGTTTATGGACATTGGTATCGTTTATTCAATAACAACGATGGTAACCAATGGTAAATCAATATGAAATAATTAACCTCGTCGGTTATACAAGCTCATCTGAGCTTATGCTGTCTTTTACATGTAAAGTCTTGTCAACTCAAAATATACTCCTCAAAAAAATTTAAGGACCACAAAATGCAAGGATTAATATTCCATCACTGAAATTACTAACAACTAAACAATAATTGATATCAAATGTTCAATATGCCATATTGACAAATGTAAACGAGGGCAATGGCAAATGACAGTAGTAAACACGTGCTAGGTCAAGAAGTGATGTCGCTACCAAAATGTCAACGTTCGCATAGTGGTGGGTGGGGTATGATGTTTTTCAATCAGTGTCGAAACACATAAAATGCAATGCCATAACTAACGCCAATACCACAGATGACCCGTTCGAGCTCCCATAAGAACCCTACACCTCAGTTTTAAATTGCTAATCAACGTTCTGATTGCAAGACGAGGGGTTTTCGTCCACTCCTCTGTGAGTGCAAGTGTCAGTTCCCACTGGGTATGCGGTTTGACAAGTCGTGCACTTAACCGCCATCGGAGTTTGTCGCATGCATGCTGTATCGGATTCATGTCAGGGGACCAAGCAGGCCAGTCCAAACGCACTATACGCTCGCGTTTGAAGTACCACACGTGCACTGTCCGACCGGGTGTTAAAGTCCATTAGCACAAAGTATTGACCTCTAGCATCACCGTAGGTCGTACACATTAATTTTCAACAGCATCGTGGTAGGTAACATCCACTGATCTTCACCGTTTGGATGACGCACGGGTCTGTAGATTCACCATAGACCCTGCCACAAACTAGCACTGACGAACCATCAAACCTCTTGTGTTTCTGGATACAAAAGTACAAACATATTTCGTTTTTCTGTCGCCACACACTTCTTTTGCCACCATTAAAGTCTACACAGAACATTGATTCCTCAAAGAACAGAACAGACCGGAGTCTGGTTAACGGGATGTTTCGGGGTTCCAGAGAAAATGTCAGTGAATACATCATGTGTTCTGGGGTCAATGGTGGAAGGAAAGCAGGAATGCGAGCATGCTTGTTGGCAGCATGAAGTCTGTTTCTAAGAGCTCATTCACAGTTGCGAACCTCAGATGCTTGCCGGAAGTAAGAAGTCGACGTTTTAGCGGATTCGAACCGCCCATGTTTAGCAATGTTGACAATATAAAGGTCATTACAATCCGTTGTTTTACTCTAACTGGCTCTTCCTATGCGCTCAACAACAGACCAGGTATCCAGGTACCTATACCCGGCAGGATCGACCACGGTATGACTGACGTTACACTGACGTCCAACGTGACGTTGAATGTGTCCCACCAATAGCATTTCATTAATTTGTTCCACGTCACCAACTGGTAAATGTCTCCTCAGGTGCGTTTATGCCGTAAACTCACTATAAAAGTACAAAATTACCCAAACTTAACCCGAAAATGAATTGAACGAGTAACGTTAAGAAATTGACAGTTACAATGAATAGACAGGAACCAGGGGCGGATCCATGATTTGGCGTTAGGGGGCGTACATTCATGTATTGATACCCCCCCCCCCCCCTCCTCAAGAAAATATGCGAGCGAAGCGAGCTAGAAAAAATGTATCTCTGAGAAGCAATCCACACAATTTTCGTTCATTATCTTATGATATTCATTGATAAAGTTAATGTGAGAGCAAGGCGGGCAAGAATATATGCATTAATTATTTGAACAGCATATCCCTCAAACTCATTCCCTACTTGACAAAATGAACTGATAGTGGTTGTGCTAGCGTAGCGAGCAAGAAAAAATGCAATTATCTATTTCAGCAGCATACACCACATCCTTATTACTTGGTAATATTCACTGATGTAGTAATTGTCAGAACTAGCAAAAAATCAGTGTTTGTCTGAGCAGCATACCCAAACAACTCATTGGTAAATCAAAAGCTTTCATTGAATTTACGTAGTTCTTCAGCGAGCAAGAAAAATCGTTGTTTTTATGGACAGCATAGCCAGGACTAACGATAATCGACTGGATACTATTCACTGATATATAACTGCTGTGAATTCGTCACAAAAAAAGGCAATGTCTAACTGAGCAGCATACCCTGCGAACTCCAGGGCTTCAGTTTTGTTTCAGTGGAAATGTGAAGTACTTGGGATCCAGTGAATAGGGAGTCCAGTGGCTTTCTGCCTCGTGACTTTTTAAATAGAACCATGGAATTCGTCAGCTGCATTCTGAGGTATCTTATTTTTAATGAAAAGGACAGGTTTATTCGAAAACTTTATTAATATTTTTTTCTTGTCGGACATTTTTAATGTGCAAGAATCTCGGCATTTCTGTAGCCGATGTTTGACACTATGTCCCATATCTTGTTTTTGCATTAAGTTAAATTTAAAATCCATAAATTGATTATTGTTGTATTTACGCGAGCGAAGCGAGCGAAAAAAATTGCACATCAATATTGTTCTTACATCCAAAATATGATAAATTACCTAGGCTCCGGCGATTTTAGCGGGGGCGTACGCCGGGTCCGCCCCCCCCCTTGGATCCGCCCCCCCCCCCCCTTGGATCCGCCTATGGGAACACAGCGTTTTGCAGCGATACCCGCTCAAAAGCAAAATCCACAGTTTATCCGTGTAATTACGCAATATATAGTGTGTTTTACATTTTCCCAATACTTTAAATATACTAAATTCTGAATAGATAAAATATCAATATCTGAATAATTAAAAAATATAGGTTTGAAATAGTGGTCCTTAAATTTTTTGCGGAGTGTATGTCCTATCTTATTTATCTTAACCTACCGACACTTTTGCCAGATTGTGTCAGCTACAAGGACGAATAGATATTTTCCGCGTATTTATGAATTCCATAAGTGTTTTTAAGATAAAGTTCGCTGAATTTAAGCGATACAAACACTCGTTTCATAATGTCAACGAGTAATGTAATCAACATACTAGTATTAACTGATAAATCCTCGAAGACTTAAAACCACGAATAATATTTGGAGCCTGTTGTCTAACTAAAACAAGAGTGTTAGTTTAAAGTAGAGTTGGGATGTGGTCTTGGTTTTGTTGTCAATGGATAATTCCGGTAATTTTCATTTAGCAAAAAAAAACATGAATAGACATAGCTACGAAACTGTTTTACCAGGAGACGATAAAGTACAAGTAGCGGGAGATACTGGGGAAAAACAGTCACCTCCGACACAAGAAGATGCCATAGAAAGTTTTAGTTTGGAGCAAACTAGCCCTGTCGATTCTGTTTACGCAAGTTCAGCCTTTGAAATCAACTGTGACCCATGTGGAACGGCTAGTGATCACATACCGGCGGTGGGATATTGCTCGGATTGTCGTGAGCATTATTGTCAGTCTTGTTACCGTGCCCATGCAAGAAGCAAACTGACAAAAGGCCATTCGTTGATGGACAAATCATCCATGCCGGAAGTATCTATAACGTTTGCCCAAAGGAATATTGAAACAGATTCTGACGCCGATGGCGGTAATTGTCTTGAAGAATTTAAACTTATCAAAGAGATTTTCGTGAAAGGTCATGACGATGATATGGACTGTTTAATCACGAGAATGACTGCTGTATCAAGTCATGAGATTGTGACTATCGATATACATAACAAATCTGCGAAAATGATCGACGTAGATGCTGGCACCATTACAAGTTCGCTCAAATTTGATACTAGACCACATGATCTTACGACGTTACCAAACAAAGAAGTCGCTATCACTTTCCACAGCCAACGGCTGATCAGGATATTATCAACTACTGGTGGACTATCCGTGAAAGAATCAATAAGACTGCTTTCAAACTGCTTAGCTATTGAATATTGCAATGACAAATTATATGTGGCATACGAAGGTCCAACGAAATTCCAAATCCTAGGTATGTCGGGTGCTGTAAGAAAAACAGTAAAACCCGACCTTAATTTTCAGAAACATTGTTCTTGTCCGTATTCTATTGCTGTTAGTTTAGATGAGAGAAGGGTGTATGTTTGTGGTTTGGCTGACAAATTCGTCCTGTGCATAGACATGAATGGAACAACATTGGCTGTTTACAATGGTGACCAGCTGAGAATGCCAAAAAAAAGTCGCCATTACACCATTTGGTGCTATCTATATATGTGACGAAGAGCTAGGCGCGATATTCAAAATGAGCGATGATTTATCTGAAGCTGCTGTGGTTCTTGAGAGACAGGATGAATTGGTGGTGTGTCCTCATGCAATGTGTTTCTTTTCGGTGAGACAGACCATGTTGGTTAGTAGTCTCACTACACGGCGTCTAAACTTCATACAACAATATGACTATAAATAATATGTTGATGTGTATACGAGCGTGGTTGCAAATGTATCCTGACATTATACCTATAACATTCACAATTAATGAATAATTGGTACAATTTATCATGTTTTCAATGACTACTAAATGTATGATATCTTATTACAATTAAACAAAGTATGTGTTTTTGTAAATTCGGAAGCATGTGTGTTTTTGTACATAATAGTGTTCGGGACAGGGGGTCCTCACATATATCATCAGTGACTTCGGGTGTTTCATCCAGTTTTGTAAAACAAAAATTGGTATATCTTAATAAATCAACTTTAACAACTCTCATAAAATAATATGGAAATGTTTGATCCACAGAAAAGTGTACTTTGCATTTATTTCCAAAGCAATAGTTTATGTTTAAAACAGTGTAAATACGCATGTGTGATTGAACAGCAAATTGGTCCAATATTACTGAGCATTAAGTAACATATCAGAGCAAATGAGGTCCGGACATCAACGTCTATGCGATTTATGTTTAAGCTCACCTTAGGTTTGTGTTGAAACCCCTGTAAAAAGCATCTATACACTCATTAAAAGTTATAGTGCACCAACTAGTTACGCTTGTATCTTTTTTTATTATACATGATAGCTGTTAATTTGTTGCATGTGTTCATGCGAGTAGTATAACCACAATATTCGATAATTGGATATGTGTATTTGGCTTGGTGTAAGCAATTCACCGTGAATTCTCAAAATTCAGAAAAATGCACGTGCACAACACTGTGTATTGTACATGTACAATGTCTTGAAATGTTGATTACACATTGTCCAGCAATACCAAAACCCCCAAAAACATAAAATCTGAAGAATTCTGAATACAGAAAGAACAAGAGATGTTTGTAAAATATGCATGTCTCATGACAACCGAATAGCCATGTATATTTAAAGGGACTGCCTCACTGATTGGCATATTGAAAAAATAAAATAAAATTGTTAAATAGTCGCGTAGTTTTGGTATAGTTGGCTGTATATCCCATTAACAACCACACCGACATCCAAAATAACTTGAGAAACTTCGGCATTGTGTAGTTATTTAGTATTTTTACATCAAAAATTCTATAGGGTATTAATACCCTATAGAATTAACACTACTATTACTTAAATTGCCTGAAATTTGTAAACATTTGATGAAAACGAATTTAAAAACGAACCAAATACCTCACAAATGTTAATGCTGTAGATTGTTGATGTTACAGTCCAATCACGTGTGAATTACATGGTTCACAAAGGATGTCGGAAGGAAACTTAGTGCTTTTTTAAAGATGAAAATACTCAGTGGGCGATATCGAGAGTGGTTAAAATTGCTTATTTGCACCAAATCTGTCAAAAATCAACTGCCAGTGGCTTTCTATTATATCAATACTTGGTTAGGTTGGAAAATCACGATATACAAAATTTTTAGCCCAATCTGTGAGGCAGCACCTTTAAGGCCATCCCGACCTTGACCTATGACCTATTGACCTACACATTTGTAGAAGTCTTCTCTTGATAATCAACAACCTGTCTGTGAAGTTTTACGATCAGAACCTGCCGTTCTTACGGTGTCGATCAGAAACCGTTGTGTATTCGAAGCACAGGTATTCGGCATGTTGGCTGTGACCCCCACCCCCTGCTAGTGAACCACTCTACAGCCCATACAGGGAGCTTAAACATGTTTAAATAGTGTCCGAACAACATAAAATAACATTTCATTAAATATCTGAAAAATACCCTTGGTGTCTTATATTTTACGCGCGCAAATGCGTTAAATTTAAATGTGTATTCATTAACGTCATGAATGTCGGCATATTTTGACATATATCGCAACGTTCGTTCTAAATAAGGTATACGTTTACGTCTTGACGTCATTGACATATGTTCGGCATATAACACATCGTACATGCATGATACGGATTCAGAAAACCTAACATGTAGGCCCTATGATACGGAAAATGGTATCTGTCGGGTTGTATTCCACTGTGCGATTTGGTCTGCATTTATGGCAATACATGGATAGGTTTATAATAAATAGTAAACTTCGTTACTTATAAATACAGTATTGCAATGATAGAATCCAAACAATTTACAGACATTTTTTTTTCAAATACTAGTAGCATGTTTACACACAATTGTGCAAGACAATAACGTTTCCATATCAGGTACATGTATATATGCAGAAATCACAAGAGAACTGTGTTTTGTAAGCTACGTTACCGTTTAACATTTATCTTTTGATACAAGCTCTACAAACGACAATATCCGCAAAGAAAGTAATGCAAATCGTTATGCAGTGTATTCATGGTATTGTGTCCATTCCTAAAGTTGTATTATAGGGTTTTTTGCAGAATGCTCGTAAAACATAAGTGCCGATGATGAAACAACCATTCTGGGACTCAAACGCATGTTTCTCCGAAATTTTAGCGTCGGACAACGGTCAGAGCAGCCAATTTTCGCCACTTGCTCTAAACCTGTCCCCTCTCACTTCCGCTTTTTCGGTAAGTAATAAGGGCAAAGAGAGCCTCTCACTGATTGGTTAAAAATACAATTCTTGAAAATTGTAGAGCTAAATTGACATTTATAATTTACGATAATAGTTGCAGATATTGCTTATGACAATAAATATTTTTAGTGATGTTGATTTGAACAAAACACGCATCAAGTTTGTCAACAACAAATATTTAAACTTGTGTTGTTTTGTTTTGTAAGTTGCGTCGTCATGGTCATGCTCACGTGTTTTTGTGTACATAACAAAACAAACAAGTTCTCGTAGCGGTAACATTTTCAAAGGTGTCAAGGATACATCGGATACCGGTACTGTGGGTGATATTAGTTGTAATTTGTGTTTTTAATTCTTCATCGATCTAAAATCAGCGTAGTTTCACGCATCCAGCACATAGGCCATTGTATCTAGATACAAATATGGGGTAAGGTAGACAAAATTGCAAAAGTTTTGTTACTGGTGGCAAAAGTACCAGACATGTATGTACTAACACGTGTTAAAACTCGCAATCATGGAAATGGGGGGAAAGTGACCAAATCAAGATGGCCGCCAAGATGGCCGCCGTTTCATTATATTGCTATGTATTGGCCATTATATAGGCAATTATTGAGCGTAAAAGCTCAAAATATGTAATTTTGTACTAGAATGTATTAACAAATTATATGTCTAACAAATTATATAATACATTAAACTATTATAGACGTATTGTTACCAAAAGGAGACCCGAAAAGGGTATTTTGAGAAAAATATAATAAAATAAAAACAGGTTTGTATACTTATTCCAGTATTCCATATGGCTTAACAAGACAATTATAAAATGCATTTCAGATGATCTAACAATGTTTTTTACATAATTTAAATCATTTAAAAGCACTACTTATCAGTCAATTGAGGCCCTAATTTGGATATACTCAATCATGAAAAAGTAGATAAAGTAGGCGTTTTCACGGTTCTATCGGTAAGACATATAAATGGTACCTGAAATGTATAACAAACGATCTGTAGCTGTGATTTATATTTGTTTAATGTGCAAATTCAACAGATAGATACTTAAGTAAGAGTTCAATGTAAAAATGAGGCCCCAATAGGGGTAAAACCCAAAGCTTATTCCTGTTATAAGATACAATAGAAAATACGTCAAATCATTAAGGTAATGTACAATTACAAGAAATAGCTGTATAATTTTAATAAGTACTATAAATACTGATCTGAGTAGCATGAATATACATCAAATATTTTAATGCTTGTTCGAATTAAATAAAATTGAGGCTGTAATAGGGGTAATTAAAAAGGGGAAAAAAATGAAATCCATTAGTAGAGAAGTATTCTTAAAATGTATTTTCTTAAAGTTTTAATCGAAGGAACTGGGTAATCCAAGTTCATACTGTGTTAAATGTTGACATTTGAGCTATTTCACATTTTAATAGTTTTAAATATGTACATGAGGCCCCGCTTGAGGTACTTAAACAAGACATGAAGTACATTGTTAGGCAAGAGCAGTAAATACACAATTTAAAGTCAAAAGTTCTTGCAGAATTGCTAACAATATTGTATGTGTTTCAATATTTACCACGACTAAATTTTTTATTACATGTTACATTATTCCAACTATGAATACAACAAACTTGCAATTGATCTAAGCATACTCAAAACACCATACTGCTTATCCTTTGTTTACATTGTATTATTTAAGTGAAACATGTAAAAGAGCAATCAAATGCATCGAGCCGGCATTACCCTCCTAAATTCTGAAAGGGGCATGCGTTCATTTTGTATTAATGTGTATGCTATTCAATGCCCTGGTGGAAGTTTTTGTGTGCTGGAGGTCGGTACGGCACAATGAATAGTTGTGTCCTGAATCATAAGAGCGCAGAATGGCTTTTCTTGACAATAGCCTATGATACAGAGCGTACAATTGAAGTAACCAACCTTGATAGGTACTCAATGAGCCAGGAATACATGGTAAGGTAACTCGCACGAGTCAGAAATGGCATTTTTAGTAGGTAATGGTAGGTTCCCCAATAACTGCATCTGACTGCATTAGGTTCTACAAGGACACATAGATGGCAATGTTGAACAGTGTAAGATATCTCCATATTGCCAGGAATATCTGTATACGACAGTGTTAACTATCACATGGACCAATACTAGGTATCCATAGATATGGCTGAATTATGCAGTTGCCTTAACCAAATCGAACCCGACCGCTGTGCCAAGGAGTGACATTTACCACATGAAATAATGAATGGTTGTTCCTATGAATGTTAGCCTAGCTACCCTACATAGACAGTAATGGGTGTGGCAATAAGTGTTCGGTGCCTAGTGGAACCCGGACAGGGTGCATCGAGGAGGTGTATTAAGTGTATTAATCACTAAGCATGGCGTTTTAAGTAACCCACAAAAAGGCCACAACCGAGACAATGCGTGTTAGGTACTGTACTGAGCACTGAATGGAATATAATACCAAGCTAGTGATGTTAGTTAGATACCATAAGAAGCAAATAATGATTTTTCCGATCACTGTTAGGTACACCGTATAAAATGGTTATTCCAGGCAATGTTAGAAATCCCACAGAGTAAGGCTGTCTAAGCTTAACAAATTTTGCACAATCATTGTTGTTTGAATCTGTTTACACGTTAAATTGCGTTCGTTTGTATAAGTTTTGAAACACTCTTTATGCATCATCTGTCCCTCATCTGTTTTAGTATCTGATCCCCGTATTTCACGAGCCCTGTTCACGCTGTCACTCTCCTTCTTCCTCAACTTTACAACTGTCTGTTCAGAGAGTGTCTTCTTACAAATCACACATAATTCATCCATCTACAATAGAAATGGGACTGTTACATTCAGTATGCATGTTACGATGTATGTTAATCTGACTTTCGAATTTCAAGTTTACATACTACATTAAATGGTTTGTACATACCTATATACACTCATTAAAAGCTATAAGTACACCAACTTGTTACGCTTGTATCTTTTTTATTATACATGTGTTCGTGCAAGTAGTATAAAAACAATATCCGATATTGGATATTTGTATTTGACTTGGAGTAGGCAGTGAGTCGTGAACCCTCCAAATTCAGAAAAATGCACGTGCACAACACGGTGTATTGTATAATGTCTTGAATTGTTTACTACACATTGTCCAGCAATACCAAAACCCTAAAAAGCATAAAATCTGAAGAACTCTGATTACAGAAAAAACAAGAGATGTTTGTAAAACATGCATGTTTTATGGCAACGAATAGTCATGTATACTTAAGGCATACATCCCGACATTGACCTTTGACATATTGACCTACAAATTTGTAGAAGTCTTTTGCTGGTGATCAGCTACCTGTCTGTAAAATCTTTACGACCCTATGACCTAACGTTCCTACCTTGTGGATTAGAAACCATTGTGTATTAGAAGGCCATGGTAATTTTGACCTTTGAACCATAGCCACCTCAAAATCAATGGGGTCATCTACTGAAGACGAACAATATCCACTGAAAGTTTGTGGGTTCTAGGTCCGACCGTTCTAAAGTCATTGATCGGAAAACATTTACTCTACCAACCGACCGATCGACATGCATTTCCTAAGTAATAAACCCCACATCTACGATACGAAACAACTACTAACAGTTCCTAAGATGTTTAAACAAAATAATTTTAAAATAAACATAATATCCTACGTTTTGTAGTTCTATATTGAAGCTAGAGCCGTTCACTATTCACTATTTGCATATATCGCTTTTTACTGTGTTGGTGTACTTATAACTTTTAATGAGTGTAGTAGAATTCAAACCGAAAGTCATGCTTACTTTGGAAAGATGAGTAGATTATTTGCAAATATCATGAAAAAGCTAATTACTAGCATGTTTAATTTATTCAATAAACACCCGTTTGTGTCTTAAATTGTAGTTAGTGTTATTATTTATATACATGAATTTCACTAGTATTACTTTCCGTGAAATATAAGATCTTTTTCAGAAGTTTTACCGATTTTTCCATTACTCTGTGAAACCTACACGTTCCACGGGATCACAAGGTAATGGACAAAACGACAGAGCCGCGGACAAAGAATTTATATTTCACGGAAAGCAAATAATTATCCCCGTAGCATGGCGTATATTTCATAGAAATCAATAAAGAAATAAAATACTTATGGCTTTTTTATTTTCCAATGTTAACAAATTTCTTCTTGTAACTGTAGTCAACAGTCACGTGGTATTGCTACACTGTAATTGAATTCATATAACGTATACTGTCTACTGTGTTCCTGGGTTCCTGTATAAGTATAGAAAAAAATATAATGAGACCTAATGAAAGAGAAACTTTGTGAAATATAAAGTACATTTATTAGATCTATCATGTTCTAAACGAATATCCAATCTGCATTTTTTGGGTCATATTTAAGTGTTCCTATCGATAGACTTTGCTCACAATGTGTGTATATACACAATATCATGCTAGGAATAGAATGACGTGAAAAAATATTGAAGTTTTACCGCTTGTTTAAGAGATAACTTCCAAAACACAACGGCACTTGTGAAAAAATCGTTAAATTGATGGCACGAATACGCTTCCGTACTTATTTTTTTTGTTCAGCATGTCACCTTTATTAATTTCCATTTTTTTTATTTAAAGCGTCTAATCGCTCTTTTCATATTACCGTGACTATTAAATAGATATATATAGACAAATCTACCATTCAACCAAAAAAAAAACCTCAAACAAAAGAATATTTATGTTGACTCTACTTTCCGCAAAATCACGCAATTTCAAATTAATTTGTTATGTGTGTGTATGTACACATTCCCATAATGTCATGCCTTGTGTAAATACATCATACTTACTTCAAATGAACCCGGTAATCTTTATTTACGATAGAAATCCATCGATTTTTAACCCGGTGATCGATTGTTTATAACAATACCTTCCATTTTATTATGATGTCATCCGTGACGTCATAAAAAAATACCGAGTATGGAAAACCGTTTACGACATCGTCGCTGATGTTAAAAAACGATAATCAAAACCTGTTTTAAACAACTTTCCCCTCACATTTCAAGGTGCGGGTTTTAATGGTAGGTATATATAAACGTATACTATCGCCCAGTATTGAGAAAAATTCTTTTGCAATTTTGTCTAGGTCAAATTTTATTTTGAATGGACTAACACTCGAGTGACAAAGTCTACTAGATTTCAACCAAGTCAATTAAGCTCGTACTTTGGGCCCTTCGTGGGGAATTTCCAATTAAGTTGATCACCAAGAATATGTCTACTAACCATCCTGCGTCCTTATTCTACTCTTGTTTTCTGAGATTAGAGTACTGAGTGTGAAAATATATGTTCAATAACGAGGTCGATCAATTTGTCATGTTTTTAGATTGTAATTTTGACGTCATCAGTTTATATAGAGGTACCAAATGGGGTATAACTTTACGTGACGTAATAAGCGAAACGAGCGGAATGTAAAATAGATAGATCTACTCGGTGGAATATCAGTAATCACTATAGGGACTATGTAATGCCGTGTTTAAGCGTTCGTATACAGTTTGGGAATTTAGCTCAAGTTCAATGCTGTGTGTTGTTGTTGAACACCTCTGTCGTATGTGTGTCGGGAATTGTCAGTTTTACTATTTTTATTCTGTAGTTTCTCCAAATAGTTTAACAATAACAAATATTTATGTTTTAACACACAGAGTTAGTAACTTAACGAAGCGTAGTGGAACTCCACTTTTCCTTACTTTTTAAAACCTACATCATAACTGTCTTAGTCCTACATCATTACTTTGTTTGTATATTCAGTCTAATTCAAATCTTACTTAATATACATTATTTTCAAATCATAGAAAATAAATCTTAAAAACTTTTGACCAATCAAATGTCATGTTATATACTTTGTAAGCCAATTAAAACGTGGCTACAACATTATTGCATAATTACTTCAAAAACAAAGGGTTTACCAATATTGAAAATATGACAACATGAGGTTGACTTTAATGTATCGGATAACAATCAGTTGAGATGCTATCTCACGCATCCTGCTTTAACGTAGACATTTTAATGCGAATTATATACAAATAATATCTAATAGCCCATGGCTAGTAAAAGAGTTTAAAGACTCACATTCAGAACGCGTTACTAAAATGGTTAGATAACATTGACAATTTAAAACAAATGATGTGGCCAAATATGACCGCATAAAAGTTTCCCCTCCCGTATTTAACTTCATTCCTATGAAGTGGTCATCCACTTTTATCAACAGTACTTAAATATACAAAAAATATGCAGTTACAAATAAAGCCACGTACACGGTCACATTATCTATTAGCCATTGAATATATTGTGCCTTTTCCACAAATGTTAGAGTTAATAAACATAGTGTTCAGCAAGGCTGAAACCGGAAAGTGTTGAAGTTTTCCAAATTTCAACAGTTCATTGGGACCATGTCCTAACATTCGGACGTTTTCAGTTAGTAATGCTACCAACATATTCAAAGTGGCAATGTAAAATCTTTTCAAGAATCATGTAAATAAGACAGACAATTATTTAGTTTATTTGTCTCAAGTTGTTTTTATAAACTGATTATTATCGGACAACACGTGCATATACTCCATTCTTTATACATGCAGTTCACGTCCCTAGGGTTTTGAGTTCAGCAATATCATGTAATTCTATATAATTACATTTCCCTATTTTCTGGTAAATGCACAATTAATTAATTTATGCCTATGCTACCAGCTCACAATAGCTGAGTGCATTATATCCCGTGGATATATCCCGTGAATTAAAGACAGCTATAAAGTTCTTAAACTGCAGCTCACTTAAGGTTGATTCCAAAATACCGTATGGAAACACAGAACGATGGAAAGCAGAAACATCACCAGTCTACTCCAGTCAACTAAAATATAAGAATTTGACTGTTATCTACCATAGAAGCAACATCTGCGCAGACTACTGCATCCTACATATACCAGTAGTAGGTGTTAAAAATACCACACTCACACTAATAGTTAGACTATATAACACACTCACACCTTTCTCACAAAAAAATATACACCTGTAATGGTATTGGGATAACCAATGACCAATATTAAGTGCTACTGTAGCACAATCAATAGATTGACTGAAATAGAGCTAAGTGAGCCTGCATTTCCTTAATTTATCATATGATATTAATTCCGCGGTCCAAAGTGTTATTTATACAAGAAGTCCTCGATATTTGAAAGGACGTAACATGCATTCAAACTTAGAAGTATTTGTGAGCTCTTAACAACCAAGAACATTGCTGCTTTAACCCATTTTACCAGTCACATTACCGCCTAAAACAGTTAATAAATTATTTTTAATATTGCTAACTCATACCCCCTTAGAATTAACGTAACTCATTGTATATTGTATACTTAATTAAATGTCTCTCATACATTTTAATGCCATTTGTTGCCGATTATGCCTAAACGTTTAAATTCAAGTTGACATATTTTTCTATTTTCGCATAAATATTAGCTAAACTGCAAAATGTCTAAGATGACCATATACTTATAAATCCGAAATCTCATCTGATCTTGTAAAAATAAAATTAATGATATCATTATTATGTCGACCACATGTTTAGACAATTTTTCGCATGGAAACAATTACGCGCATTTAATACAAATGCATAATAAAGTTAGACTAAACACATAGTCAATGATAATAAATACAGTTTTCAACTGTGACGTGAATATAACAAAAGTACCAAAATTTACATAAAATAAGTACAGATTCATCGACACAGAAGGACCACCGATTATTACACATCCAAAGTTTAATGTCTTTTGTTTCTGTAGATCGCATGTTCTCGCCGACCGTGTGGCGAACGTAACATGAGTCCATGGGTAATCCATATGGAATCCATAATCGGTTGATGCTGGAAACTCACCGAATATCGCCGATTGATCATTCTAGTAGAATTCGAACTTGCCCAATTTCCGAGATGAAGTATTCTCACACTGATGCAATTTAATATAATACTTCTAGTGCTCAAATATGCACTGATTCACTTTGCTGTATTTATCACTGCTTGAAATTCGCTAATTAGCAATAACTCACGTGTAGAAATTCGCTTGGCTGTATTTATTCGCTGATTAAAATTCACTCGCTTGGCTGTAATTATTCGTTTGGTAGAATTAACATGGTAGTAGTAACTCGCTTGTTGAAATTCACTCGCTTGGCTGTGATGCTGTGAGGTACCGCAAATTTTACCCTCTCTTCTCCGCCAGTGTAATGCCGTGTTTAGGCGTTGTTATACTGTGTGGGAATTGAGCTCATTTTTCCTTGTGTTGATGATGAGTTCCGATTCTGAACTCTAATCTCAGAACTCTGTGTTAACTCTTGATGTTGTTGTAGTACGTGGAATCCAACTTGTTGTTAGACCAACAGTGTTATGTCTGTTGTTTTGGGAATTAGCTCGTATGTAACAGCGTTGTGTGTGAGCTGTCAGTTTAGCTCTGCTAACGTCGTAAGTCCAATGCGTTTTTCCAGTATAATTTCAAGTCTGATAACAAAGTCTCAACTAAATAAGTGATGACAAATCCATCGTCAGTTTTACTATTTTTATTTTGTAGTTTCTCCAAATAGTTTAACAATAACAAATATGTTTTAACACACAGAGTTAGTAACTTAACGAAGCGTAGTGGAACTCCACTTTTCCTAACTTTTTAAAACTTACATCATAACTGTCTTAGTCCTACATCATTACTTTTTTTGTATCTCTATCCAGTCTAAATCAAATCTTACTTAATATACATTATTTTCAAATCATAGAAAATAAATCTTAAAAACTTTTGACCAATCAAATGTCATGTTATATACTTTGTAAGCCAATTAAAACGTGGCTACAACATTATTGCATAATTACTTCAAAAACAAAGGGTTTACCAATATTGAAAATATGACAACATGAGGTTGACTTTAATGTATCGGATAACAATCAGTTGAGATGCTATCTCACGCATCCTGCTTTAACGTAGACATTTTAATGCGAATTATATACAAATAATATCTAATAGCCCATGGCTAGTAAAAGAGTTTAAAGACTCACATTCAGAACGCGTTACTAAAATGGTTAGATAACATTGACAATTTAAAACAAATGATGTGGCCAAATATGACCGCATAAAAACTATGTAAAAATCATAAATGCCCAGTCTGTGTTTGATTGTATCATACTGTAGGAAGGATTACATTAGATCTACAAATCATAGAACAGACTATCATTATATACGGTCAATAGGCCTACATGTATACATGTATGAGGGTGTCACCCCCTCACCCCATGAATCCCGAATACTTCTTAATTTTTCAGCGAATCCCGAATACCACCTTATTTTTTCGCTGAATCCCTAATACCTTTAGCCTGTTTTGAAACAAAAACAGCTCTGTAGACACATTTAATCTTACAACTTTAGTATGTAGTATCCATCCCGTATAATTCAGGGGCGGTTACAGGATTGATTAGGTGTTAGGATGGCGAACAGATTGATATGCAAAAAGGAAACAATGAATCCACCTGAGCACAGGTTTTTCATGATATAATCATCCAAATCATGCTGATTAATTACGTATAGTCCATACTTATTGACTTTTAAAACCAATCTAATAGAAGCATACGAATTCAAAGGATGTTTTAATTTCGAGAAGGATTTGAGTAAGGGCGTTGTATGAGCTAACGAAGCAGTATGCTGCACAAAACCATTCTTAATCAAGTTAATAATATACGTATTATAAGTATTTGTGCGAGCGAATCGAGTCAGAAAATTGCATTGATTATCTTATAATTTGCGACACAAACTCTTTCTCTACTTGATAATGATAAAGTCGTTGTGTGAGCGAAGCAAGTTTAAAAATACATTGTTCATCTGAGCGGCATCATAGAAATCAGTGACGGATACAGAAATTGGTGTAGTGGGCGTAAATGTTGATACACCCCACCCCCACCCCGAGAAAAAATTATGCTAGCGAATCGAGCTCGAAAAAATTCATTGTTTATCTGAAAAGCATGCCTACAAACCCGTTCTTTACTTGATAAAATTCATTTGTTACCTAATTTGGGCGAGCGGAGTCAGTTAGAAAAGACTCAGCAGCATGCTTTATCAACTCATTCCGCACTTGCCAATTTTCACTGCGTTAAGGGGTGGATAAATTGTTTGAAAATCAAGTGGTATGTAGTCCAAAAAGCCAAGAACGTAATAAAGTTATAATTGTCACAGTTTTCTAGCGATAAAAATGTCCTAGACTGCTTTACGAAACTCATCATCTCGCGCATATAACACATTCCTGTAATTAATGTTTGTATTATCTTGCGTTGACGCCTTGTATTGTCATGGTACGTGATGTTGTGCAAGTCTGTGTCTCAGCCCGGCAGCAACAATACTCATTTACTATTCACATCGAATCGCAATCATCGTCGTCTTACTTAAGTATCAATGAATATAATTTTGCTATAAGCATATCGTCGCTGTTCTTCGAAAACCTCGTATACACGTTTTGGCTCAAAAACGATTATACGCACATCGGAAAGCCCATTCAGTGACAAGTCTTCTGCGAAAATGCCGGATAAGATAGTCTAAAAATAGCCCCTCAAACGAGAAAGTTAGTACTTGTGCGAAAATTCTTAAGTTTTTTTCATGGGGCCACATTTTTGTCTGCGAAAGTCTCGAATAAATTGTTTTGTTGTTTTTTGGTTGCGCGTACGTCAAATATGCAAAACAATTAACCTGTAATGGTATATTACAACGGATAAGTAGAAACACTTTAATATTAAAACGCAATTACGTAATGCGAAAAAACTGAATAATGCCGCGAAAAAGTCGAATAACGGTAAATGGAACAAATTAGACAAAAAATAAGAACGAAAAGCTCGTATAATCGAGTTAAAAGTTAAAGTATGGATTTTCTTTTGCTTAGCCGACACGTCCATTTACGTGCATTCAAAGTGGAGTTACAAACGCTATGTTCGTGTCAAAGAATTAAATAAATTTTCACTGTTAGTAAAAAGTTATTCAGTTTTTTTCGTCTCCTGAAAAGAAGCCAAAATTGATATACGAGGTTTTCGAAGAACAGCGACGATATGTATGTATGTTTTATGCAATAAACATTTGGTATTGTATATTGTATTGTATAATGACGCAGTTCACCATATGGTTATTGAGTGGACAATAAAGCAGATACGTGTTTGAATGTGCCGTCTGTGGTTCTCGTTAATTTTCGATAATAGAGAACATTAATTTTACGAGTCACACGATGTACCGACGTTGTTCGTCTCAATATTGTAAAGTCATATATTTGCGTGATGTCACAAAATTTCACGAACTTGTTATTTTGAAGTAGTTCGCGGGGTTAAATATTCGCCAAATTTTAATTCAATCCTGCCCTGCGTTCAAGGAAAAATCATGTGACGCACGTTGCGTCACGCTATTTTTCCCTGAACGCAGGGCAGTTGATTGGCAACGATTTTCTGGACTTAAAGGGACGATATTCTCGATTTGAAAGGGCGTGCTTCTCGATTTCAATAGATTTCAATAAACGCTGTCTATATAATATTTACCACGGCAATAAAAGCCGTTGACTGCCTAATAGCGGCTAACCATGGTCTAAGATAAATGTTATCGAATATTAATAACATATATTGTGTCACCGAAATGTTCACCGAACATTCGCCGAACATTTAAATATCCCTGATGGTCCCCGACACCTTAGCGAAACATTATTGATGCATCGGGGAAGCCACATCGCTTGCATTGAAATTTACCGATGTTATTCCGATTCTTCCACAAAGATGTCACAAAGTATCTCACGACTTCCCCGAGGCTTCGCCTAGATCACTAAGAACCTGCTCCCGACACCTCCACACATACATTACTATAACATTCCATACAGAAATAGTTACAACAGACACAAATATTTGTACATATTTACACTCACATACATGTAGTATTGTGACATTTACAAAATATTCATTTGAGAAAATCTCATTGAATAAAAACATGACATCTCTGACAAGGTTGCACTGTTTGTATAAAATACCCCAGTAGTCGTATGATACGTATAATTATGCATGTACAAGAGATGTTCAACTTATATTTGAACAAAACTGAACATCGGATTTTGCCGTACTAAAACAATAAAATCGATTTATTTCTATTGAGCCATGTAAGAACAATTGTTAAAAGGGTGTTCACACTGGGGCCCCGCTACTACGATCTAAAATTGGTACAAATCGTGACCCATCGTGGGACAGTCGTGGTCAATCGGGGGAGGATCTTTGTGAACGTGGTAGAGTCGTGGTGGAAACGCGTAGGTCAGGAAGCTTCCCGACCTTACTACGCTTATTTTGAACATGTTCAAAACAAGCGTAGCGGGATCGTGGCTAAAACGAATCGGCACAAGAACGTAGCAAGGTCGTATTAAGATCGGCATAATCGTAGAAACATCGGGGAAGCATCTTGTCGGGATCTGCATGATCGTAATAACATCGTGGTACAATCGGCATCAAATTTAATGTGTTTTCTATTGAAACACGTAATCGCGTTATACTATCGGTATATATGATAGTCATTTTCCTTTACAACGGTTGGACATAAACCAAAGCAAATTATTATGTGAAAAAACATAAGTATTTTAACCAAAAATCGTCGAGATATCAGGAAAGTACATGAACATTTGAACAACATGAACTCGTTCAGCATATAACACCTATGTAGAAAAAGTTGTTCATTGTTAACATAAAACATCATCCAATGGATTCAATGCCTCTTTCAGGCAATGAGTGATGTGAAAAAAATGACCCAAACTCATTGATTAGTGTACGCATCATACCAAAGCGTACTATGATCACGTCAATTTCGTAGTATTGTCGGCATGAGCGGCGCAACATCGTGTTACAGTCTTTTAGGTCTTTCTACCAACGTTCTAAGGTCTTGCAGAGCGTTGCGACATCGTAGCAGAAACGGTTCATGATCGGCACTGATCGCGTTGGAAACGTGGTGTAAGCGTACAAGCATCGTATCGGAAACGCAGTGATCGTAGCGAAATCGTAGCACAAGCGTCGATCAGACGTTCCGGTGAAGATTTTTTATATATTTTCTTGGTTTTGACGCCGATCTCGTCCCGATTCATACTTTTAGTCAGGTCGGGACAGATCGGCATGGTCGTAGTAAGAGCGTAGCCTAGTGTGAACGGGGTCTAAGTAGTAAATACACTCAGTGTGTTTCATGTTTGCATTGTTTTTCTAACCAAAATCAACCATCTTGTAGAGGGTATTGTGTTTTGGGTTTTTTAACAGAAATTGCCGATATAGAAGCATAAAAAAGTGTTGGTATATTATGGATAACCCATGTCAGTGAAAACATTCAGTAATATTTGGCATATGAAGGGTGATATACGTCCACCTGCTTAATTTGGCGAAATGGCGTCAAATATTAAAAATCACAAAAAAATGGTCGAAACCGGTAATCGCCATGTCCATTGGTTCTGTGATATCTAGCACAGATCTAATAACTCAAAGTTGGATGGCAGCGAAGTTGTTAGTATCAGTAGCAACTTTCAATTGAATTATTTCGAAAATGTTAGATACAGAATTTCAGAAAAGTGCGGTGTTCATTAGCTCAATGCCAAGCAAAACAAAGAGCGCAGACAAAGGTCTTGGAGGCTGTATATGTGACTACGGAACAATGATTGGAAAATATGTTTCGTTCCTGGGGAGTTAATGTTTTTATCTTAGAGGAAAATATTACATAGACAGAGTCTGCTATTTTAGAAAGGTTCATGGTGATAGACATAAGTTGGAGTTAGTTAAGCTTGGTGTATTCGTGGCCGCTTTCATGACATGGTCTTGTGTTTGATATTTTGGAAAACCGGAACTCAAAATAATTGAAAAGGGGACACTAGTGAACGCATATTTTATTTATGCAAACGGCTTAAAAGGTTTTTTTTCGACAAAAATGTGACACGCCCTTTTTCTGGTAACATGCCAAAGACAGGGTATTTCCCCAATACTGAATTTCCTGTCACCCTACAAAATAAGTCATTAAGTACCTTATGAATTAGACTGGGAGGTATATCATACCCAAACAGTGGATTACCTTAGAATTAGCAATAGAATTTAAATCTGGAGAATATTGAAACATCGATTAGAGAAGCGAATTATACTAGTAAGCATCAGCACTTGACCTTAAAAATGCAAAATCAACACACTCGATACAATAGTTGATTCTGTTCTAAGTATATTACATATGTACATATACATTCTACAATTGTTGTTTATGTCTCGTGATACATTTCTTTACACTATTGAATAGACACAATTCGAGTTCGATGTGAAATTTATGAAAATACTGGATGTTCAATTATGTTCAAATATAAGTTGAACACCTCTCGTACATGTTGCATATTAATAATTTCTGGTCTTCGCGGTAAAGTGGCTCAAGTGTACAAACGCATTGTCAGCGTGTTTAACAATGGTAGTACTTGACCTAACAATACTAAGTATCTCATCAGTTTCGGGAATTTATACATGATTTGGGTCACAGATGTACAGGATATGGTGAGAGTGAGAGATCCAAGGACAAGCGTGCTATGTTATTGAAACGAAACCATTTGGTCTACCGACCGACTGCGGGATGGGGGCGTGGTCAAGACAGCACAAGTGTCTGTGGGCTAAGCGACTTGAATTAGGCGGTTCGTGCGTTAAGCGCAGAACATTGAAGGTGCCGAAATCGCGCGCTTTAATTCAATTTTTGCTAGAATCTCAGTCAATTGCATGATTTTTTATGGCAGGCCTGGTATTATGTGGCCAGTAGTTTTCGCGTTATCTAAAAGGTATGGCTGCCTCTAAATTAGTTAAAAAGCTTTATTAACCTGCGGTCTTGAGCCGCAGGTTATATTGGATTGCCAAAAGTTAAATGACCATGGAGGGGCACGTGACATGTTCTCGATGGTTTACGATTTCAAAAAAAATATCCAAAAAAAGAAGCATTTTGTAAGAATGTCGTGAACCAGACTAATTCCATTATTCCATGCGGATAACATCGGTCTTTATCGCATTACAATAGTTTATTTACCAAAGAAAGCAGAACTATTCCGAAATTTCACTTTGAACGCGAGACCACGAATCTAAACAGCAGGTGTCTGCAGCTGCATTAGATTTCCAGTCAGTAATAAATATAGTGGGCAATGCACTACATCCCGTAGAATACACATCGCTTTGATTAACAGAAGCATGGTATTGATACATGATAAAAAAATTCTAATTCTTTTGAATTTGTTCATTCGTTCGGCACAAACATTTAACACAACCAAATAATTGGAGGATAATCGGTATTGTCCGATTTTACATGTATTGGAATTATTTTGACAGAAACATTAATTTACACCGGAATGAATTCGAATTACACCCAAACTGCAAAAACCACACCCTAAACGATACAACTAATTTACAAGGCCGCAGGTAATCACCCGCAGGAAACTGTTTGACTTGTTTATTTTTGAAATCTTGCGTACTGAATACCAATAGGCATTTTTATTGCGTACCGCGTACGACACCCTAGCGTCCCGAATACCACCTGAAAAGGTCATGAATCCCGCGTACCGAAAGGGGAGGTTTCACCCTCATGTATGTCAGCTCGTAGATCTGATGTTTTATAAATTTAAAGTAGATGTAGATCGAATGTGTGTGTACATGTTTAGTGCCTATTATTTGTATGTGGTATTGACCGTCAGTTTAGCACCACAGGTGCAAGGCACAAAATCAAATTGGGTTGTATATGCCTACTATAATGCATATAATGTATATCTATATACATAATTGGCCTATTTAGCCAATGTGATTTTGTGTCTTGTATCCTTGTTTAGCATGGTTAGTACAGCATCTGACAGCAAGTATATAGGCCACAAGCAGACTTCAGTCCTCTTATTAATGCACAAGTGTCCTCCTATTATGGCGACTACTAAAAGGCGGTACCGGTATTCTCCGGTACCGGGTTTCTCCGGTATCATATTGTATATTGTACGGGGTACTCTAATGTTATCATGACTGACACCTTTTTGAATGGCTAGTTATAATCCAATTAAAGGATTAGTGAAGAAGTGTGACGGGTTATGATAGGTTAAGTGTACAGTTTACTGTTTGAACATAGACAGAATTAAAATTAATTTTTTATTATTTTTTTAAGAAGTTATCATAGATCTACAAGAATTTTGTAAAAATGTTTTTTTTAAGAAGTTATCATACAAGACTTTTGTAAAAAAGTTTTTTTGGGGGTTTAATTCTGTCTATATGCTTTGAAACATGCATTGATTAAGCCATGGCTTTCACAGTTTTTTAACTCATGAAAATCGAGTGACCAATTAAGTTCACAGATATCGCAATTGATGTAAATGATTTTACTAAAGTGCTATTTTTCATGAGTTAAAACACATACTGCGATAATAAGGACCAAAGCAAACAGGTACTTTTTAAATAATTTTAATCATAGCATTATCAACACAGTAAACTAAAACAATAATGGTTATAAATTTAACAAGCAACATTACGACAACAACTCAACAAGTAGGGAGTGAACTATTTAA
Organism: Spisula solida; assembly: GCA_947247005.1. Classification (NCBI taxonomy): domain Eukaryota; kingdom Metazoa; phylum Mollusca; class Bivalvia; order Venerida; family Mactridae; genus Spisula; species Spisula solida. The sequence goes on along the minus strand of OX365944.1, from coordinate 46,635,730 downwards.
TAATCAGAACTTATAGACACTATAAGCATCAGACAAGCTCAATGGCAGACTTCCTACGACACCCGAATGTTTTAACTGCATGTATGTGACATACTGTAAATAATCTTTGTATGGACACCTTGTAACTGCAGTTCTAAGTCTTTATCTGGGGTTTAAAGAATTAATGTGAAGATGACACTTGTAACCGCGTAGTTACTTCTAACTACGTAGTTAACTATTAAACCTATAAATAAAGGAATTATTGTGCACTCCGCATTCCATAGACGAGCATCACTGTACATAATGTAGTAATACGGATTTAAGTTACGGCATATGAAATAAGGTAACAAGTTGCACATAAAAAGGTGCAATATACAGTCAATAAAAAATAGAAATTGTAATGTGTAAATGATATTCATATGAAATTTTAAATCACTGAAAGTAGAAATAAAGAGATAATTAACAATTCAAATGTTTATAAATGGTATATTCATACAAAAAGACTATACACACAGACGATATGTTGTCAATTAAGCACGAAGATACGTTGATCAAGTATAATAACGACCCGTATAAAAATAAAAATAAATATGATAGCCGTTAACGGCAAATATCTAAGTTATGCGTGTTTATACAAATACAATGTTTGTTCTTCTTTCATTGAGGCTAAAAGAAAACACTGCTTCTATGTTGTTCATACTTGTTGACGGGTGTTTAATAATATTAAACACGCTCACAATTTCCACATTCATGTGTACAAAAAAATACTTTTTTAAGTAAAAGTACAAATCTTATAGTCATCGGTGAAATAAGACATTTTCTGCAAACACCCATTTGCATTATGTATAATTAGTTTATCCCCCCGCGCAGCAGGCATGTTTCAAATATACAACATAATTAATGTACTGTATACAAGGCAATATACAACGTGATTAACTTTCAATACCGGGATTTTATATGGGATACCGGCCGATACCTCAGAGTACCGTTGTTTAGTAGTCGCCTCCTATTAAAACTGTAAACTTAGATCTACTGTATGTGTGCAACGATCGTGTTTTATACACATCTACTAAAATGCCTAATTGTAGATCCATAAATAATTGATATATTTGTTTCACAGGTGCAATACACAAAATCAAATAAGTATTTAGAGACATATTATGTTGTGATACGAACTGTGTGTATTATATCATAATAGGTAGGCCCTATAGTCTAGACAGAGATCTAGTGTATTTCTAGATCATTTCGTTTCTTCCACCTGTCTGTAATTTACTGCTGAAATCAAACACGTGTGTACACATGTATGCTTCATTGGTCATATTTATAATAATTATATGTTCACATCATGACATGGTGTCTCTGGAAGTTTATTTTATGTATGCATTATGATGTAAATCCTTCAATTTTGCCCAATTCAATTTAATTCTTCATCACAGGCTAGCCATTGCTGGATAAAATCACAAAATACAAGCCAAAATGTAGTTCTGGATGTGTTTCTGCAGTGTAAATGTGCTCAATAAACCTTATTCTACTGTATTTTATCAAACAAATGAACAAATATGACTCAGGATGGATCAGAAATCATCAAAGCAGTGATTATATGCAGCCAAGGGAAGTAACTCTGCTCAGACCATCACATTTCCAAGTACTACATAGGTCATATTTCAAGATTTTCACTCAAATATGTCACCAGGATTAAGCCTGCAGATTCCATTTAACACCAAATAACACATTCTGACCTATATCAGGCACATGCATGCACATTAAATGTTATTGGACCCCAAAAGACAAGGCGGCAATCAAGAAAATGTCGCAAACCGCCTCAAATTATTCAAAGTTCCAGACTGTCCAAAATGCACTTTTAGGATACATTTGACATTATTTGTTAAGGTATTTTTACATGCCAAGGAAAATAGAATGGAATCACTTAACAAATATTTAAAAAAAAATAACTAAAACAGAATTGAGCTTGATTCTGATAATCAATGTAGATCTACTGTAACAGAACAAATCAGAAGTTTTTATATTTCATATAATTTATTTTTTTCAAATGGAAATTCACAACTAATATATTTAAATAGGGCAAGAATTAAATGTGCATTCATATTTTGATATACAGTATGCATTCATTTGTAACTTTTACATACTACAAGTTTGTAAACAAGAAACTCACACTCTCATTTTCAACTGAGGAATTTGGTACAGGTTCAATAAAGGAACATTCATGTGGACTTATATTCAAATAGGGCAAGCAGTTTCTGAGAAGAATATTTTTGAAGTTTTCTATATAGCCACATAGTGAAAACTAGCCCCACCCCTGGTGGCCATGTTTTTAAGCAATCAACATTAAACTTAGGAATTTGGTACAGGTTCAATAAAGGAACATTCATGTGGACTTATATTCAAATAGGGCAAGCAGTTTCTGAGAAGAATATTTTTGAAGTTTTCTATATAGCCACATAGTGAAAACTAGCCCCGCCCCTGGTGGCCATGTTTTTAAGCAATCAACATTAAACTTAGGAATTTGGTAGAGGTTCAATAAAGGAACATTCATGTGGACTTATCTTCAAATAGGGCAAGCAGTTTCTGAGAAGAATATTTTTGAAGTTTTCTATATAGCCACATAGTGAAAACTAGCCTCGCCCCTGGTGGCCATGTTTTTTAAGCAATCAACATTAAACTTAGGAATTTGGTAGAGGTTCAATAAAGAAACATTCATGTGGACTTATATTCAAATAGGGCAAGCAGTTTTTGAGAAGAATATTTTTGAAGTTTTCTATATAGCCACATAGTGAAAACTAGCCTCGCCCCTGGTGGCCAAGTTTTTTAAGCAATCAACATTAAACTTAGGAATTCGGTAGAGGTGCAATTAAGGAACATTCATGTGGAATTATTTTTAAATAGGGCAAGCAGTTTCTGAGAAGAATATTTTTGAATTTTTCTATATAGCCACATGGTGAAAACTAGCCCCGCCCCTGGTGGCCATGTTTTTAGGCAATCAAAATTAAACTTAAGAATTTGGTAGATAGTCGACCAAGGAACATTCATGTGAACTTATATTTAAATAGGACAATCAGTTTCTGAGAAGATTTTTTTTGAAGTTTTCTATATAGCCACATGGTAAAAAAAGTAGACAAAAACTGCCTAAGTACTACACAGACAATGCCAAACTTCAATCATTCTACTTGTTATTCACCAACTACAATACACTGATAATCTATCATTATATATACAGGTCGTTTTTTTACTTTCTACCACTGAATGGTGCTAAATTCTCTCAAAATAAGAGAAATTATTAATCTAGAATAGCATGTCTTACAATATAACATTAAGTTAGCTGCATTGAGAATGTCTTTCTAATTTTCTAGTCATAGTACAAATTCAAAAGTGCAATCAGATATTGGTTGTGACCTAATTCACAGTAATTATGATTTTGCAAGTACTTAACAAGTACTTAAAACCTGCTTATAAAGGTTATTTAAGCAGAACAGTCTCAATCCAAAAATATATCTCCTGTGCAATTTTTCACAATAATACCAATGTTGTATTATAATTATTGAATGTCTTCAAATACCAACAAAGCACAAGCTGTGTGACAAGATGTTTTAGATTTTTTTTAAAAGAAAGCAAACAGTCTCCATTTTTCAGAATAAAACTGTAAATAACATTCTTCTCATTAAACCCAACATTGTGGCCACCTTTTGATGATTGTTTGTATTGTACCACATAGTGTCAGCATCAGGCTTTCAATCACCACAAGGACTAACAAGGGAACTGTGTAGGACCTGTCATCTATATACTAGCAGTCAGAGCAACAGCCTCTTGTTTACCTGAATTTTAAAAGCATGAATAATATGCTGCAAAAAATCTTCAATTTTTCTGTAGTATCCTCAGTATGATAATGTATTTATCAATATATCATTTGACATGCACAGATCCATAGGGGGTCTGTACCCCATGGAATTTAGGCAACATGTGGTTATCTGCCAGGGCTCTTAGTCTAACCAGGTTGGATTTCCAAGAGCACAATAGCTGACCTCTTCATGAGACAAATTACATGATTGGCACATAGAAAATTATTATATACAGTAAATTATATTTCACTGTTGTAAGTGGATTTCTAAATGCAATCAATTATGTACAGTAATGTAATATTTAAACAGCACAAATAGTGATTCAACTTGACCCAGCACAGTTGATACAGTGCAGGTCTAGTACAAATGTATATAATAATCATGCTGCCAAGATTGAAGATTTAAGAACTTTTATACTAATAATAGTGTGCAGACAATAAACCAGTTCAGGTTAATCACATGTTCCAATTAATTTCTAGTTCTACTCTTATTTTCATTATTATTTTAATACGTATATAGGTGGGCTAGGTCACTTTTCATGGACCTGTGATACGCACAGGTTGACGAAGGGTTTCGACAATTTTCGGCATTACGTTAATGGTGTCTTCAAAAGATTACCACTTTGCATGATGTGCTAGTAATGCATGCGATATATATGCAATATATGTGAGAAAATCAGCAAAAACGAATGGATGCGTGACCCAGTAAATTTCAGTAACGTAGCTTACTCAATTTCGTGCGACAGCAGTTTAGATGGAATAAAAATAAGAAGAATGAAAGAAATTGTAAAAACTCGCTGTTTTACCTCAAATTCATCATTTGTAGTGTTACAAAACATACGATAAAATGTTTACAAAGGTAAATTTAGCATACCTAATGATGCTATAATATAAGCACCCTAACTGGCGACACACGTTTTTTGCAGTATTTGGCCTTTTGAACCAACAGATATAGCCTTTTAACATTTTGAATCTCTGCAAATTCCAGTTGTACAGTAAGTATGACAATGTCACCACATTTAAACCAACAAAATAAGGTCATACCACTGCAGATATGTATTGTATGTAGTGGCGACACGCTTTTATTCGAATTGATTGTGTATTCAGAGAATAGGTGTAAAACTAGATATTTCAGCCATTTAACTGTTGGAACTAGGTCATTCAGCTTTGGCATTTAGCTTTTTGATTGATGAAACTGGTTAATTTAGAATTTTGACAGCTTGGACATGGGAGGATCATAGCTTATTTAGTTGGGCATTGTGCCTTGTATGTTTTTATGTTTACTGTGCTCGGCTGGTTCAGGTGGGCATTGTGCCTTGTGTGTTTTTTTATGTTTTCTGTGCTCGGCTGGTTAAGCTAAGTGCTGCCTTCCCTGGATGCCTGTGTTTCGGTTGGTAGGCCTAAATTCTATCTATGTATAAAAATTAGAAAAGGGCATATAATTTTTAATTGACATGTGAATATATCGCAAATACGGATTCCGGTCCGGATTTTAGTCTGGCTAAACAACAACTTCCGGTTGAATTTAGACTGGTACCACGTGTCCTACTCTAAAATATTAGGACAGGTATTAGTCTGGATTACCTCCCCTATCACGTACTAAACAACTATAGAACGACAGGGAACCAGACTAGACAGGTATGGACTAATTTGACCATGACCTTCAATGAGCGGAAGTGCTCTTCAGTAATTACAAATGGTCGCTTTAAACGACAAGAAATACGTCGATTAAAGCGGTTGAGAGGCGATTTATCATGTATCTAATTGATTCAGTTGAACCAGAGGGGTAGAGAATGTTTTACGGTAAGTTGATACCTAATTTTACGAAGAATATGTAGCATTTTAGAGGCTTTAGAGCGGTAGATCTATTCAAAAATGCGCGGGTCTTGGAGTTTGTAATATGCGGTCCCTAAAAGGGCGACTACTAAACAACGGTACTCTGAGGTATCGGCCGGTATCCCATATAAAATCCCGGTATTGAAAGTTAATCACGTTGTATATTGCCTTGTATACAGTACATTAATTATGTTGTATATTTGAAACATGCCTGCTGCGCGGGGGGATAAACTAATTATACATAATGCAAATGGGTGTTTGCAGAAAATGTCTTATTTCACCGATGACTATAAGATTTGTACTTTTACTTAAAAAAGTATTTTTTTGTACACATGAATGTGGAAATTGTGAGCGTGTTTAATATTATTAAACACCCGTCAACAAGTATGAACAACATAGAAGCAGTGTTTTCTTTTAGCCTCAATGAAAGAAGAACAAACATTGTATTTGTATAAACACGCATAACTTAGATATTTGCCGTTAACGGCTATCATATTTATTTTTATTTTTATACGGGTCGTTATTATACTTGATCAACGTATCTTCGTGCTTAATTGACAACATATCGTCTGTGTGTATAGTCTTTTTGTATGAATATACCATTTATAAACATTTGAATTGTTAATTATCTCTTTATTTCTACTTCCAGTGATCTAAAATTTCATATGAATATCATTTACACATTACAATTTCTATTTTTTATTGACTGTATATTGCACCTTTTTATGTGCAACTTGTTACCTTATTTCATATGCCGTAACTTAAATCCGTATTACTACATTATGTACAGTGATGCTCGTCTATGGAATGCGGAGTGCACAATAATTCCTTTATTTATAGGTTTAATAGTTAACTACGTAGTTAGAAGTAACTACGCGGTTACAAGTGCCCTCTTCACATTAATTCTTTAAACCCCAGATAAAGACTTAGAACTGCAGTTACAAGTTGTCCATACAAAGATTATTTACAGTATGTCACATACATGCAGTTAAAACATTCGGGTGTCGTAGGAAGTCTGCCATTGAGCTTGTCTGATGCTTATAGTGTCTATAAGTTCTGATTATTAAATAGTACACTCCCTACTTGTTGAGTTGATGTCGTAATGTTGCTTGTTAAATTTATAACCATTATTGTTTTAGTTTACTGTGTTGATAATGCTATGATTAAAATTATTTAAAAAGTACCTGTTTGCTTTGGTCCTTATTATCGCAGTATGTGTTTTAACTCATGAAAAATAGCACTTTAGTAAAATCATTTACATCAATTGCGATATCTGTGAACTTAATTGGTCACTCGATATATTATTATTTTTCATGAGTTAAAAAGCTGTGAAAGCCATGGCTTAATCAATGCATGTTTCAAAGCATATAGACAGAATTAAACCCCCAAAAAAACTTTTTTACAAAAGTCTTGTATGATAACTTCTTAAAAAAAACATTTTTACAAAATTCTTGTAGATCTATGATAACTTCTTAAAAAAATAATAAAAACTTAATTTTAATTCTGTCTATGTTCAAACTGTACACTTAACCTATCATAACCCGTCACACTTCTTCACTAATCCTTTAATTGGATTATAACTAGCCATTCAAAAAGGTGTCAGTCATGATAACATTAGAGTACCCGTACAATATACAATATGATACCGGAGAATCCCGGTACAGGAGAATACCGGTACCGCCTTTTAGTAGTCGCCCCCTAAAAGTCGCCGCTCACTATCAGTGTCATCTGCTATTTTCTGTTTACTAGTTTTGACATTCATTCTGTTAGGTATAGCCTTTCCTCCCGATATCGACAATCGCACTGTGCTATTCCAGTTATATTCAGTCATGACTTGCAAAGATCACTAGTCCTGTTAGTCAGTTAAGTTGTTAATTTGGACAGTGTCAGTGTTCATTGACACTGGCTGATTAGTGGCGAATCCAGGATGAATCCTCTTGATTAAGGCTAGCCAGTCATGTCATTGTGACAAGTAGCGAGTAGTTATGCATTATGCTATACAGTAGCTTAAAGCAAGGGATCTATACCAGACGCTACAGTACAGACTACAGTACCATTTTTGACAGCTGGTGTATTGCATCCTGAGACCTCTCACACTCGAAAAGGCTATCAAGGTCTGAGTCTCAATGCTACAGATTATGTCACAGGATGAGAAAAATGCTAGCCTGACTGAGGCTTGAACCTGGGACCCTTGGCTGACTGGACAAATGCTCTTCTGACCCAGTCATATTATCCTGTCAGTGATAATGTGCAAGCCAGCAGTTAAATGGAACTTGCTATGCTGAGCTTCAAGCAATGGAATACCAGATTACCAGTACTATTTTTGACAACAGCATGTTGTGGCATGGGATCAAACCCGAGACACTCTTCTCTAGGCTATCAAAGTCTTGGTCTTTATGCTACCGCTTTTGTTACCGGGTCACCCGTGAGAAAAATTTGCGGTCTGACTGGGAATTGAACCCGGGACTGTTTGCTTGCAAGGTGAATGATCTGATGGAGCTATTTGGTCACACTTACATGCTGTCTCACCCATTCTGTGAGCAGATTCAGACCATGCCACTTGGTTGAACCAATCCGCAGCACACAAAATAAAACTCGGCTAGAGTCGGCTAGATAATCAAACTTGTAAGTAAACATAAGCTCAAGTGAGCTTGTGAAACTGGCTGCACAGGTCAGAAATTAATAAGCATATCAGCAAGCTTATCTTTTCTACCACTCATTCTATTAACTGGCTGGCATAGCGCTGAGCACTGAGTTCAGGCAATGAACTGTGTAGCCCCGATTTTACTAGTGAAAGAGGAAGAATGAGACTTGAACTGTTTGTGTCAGTTTATCAGCTTATTAAGTCCTGCATGAATTGTTGTACACCTATAATGGTTAGGGAATGTAGATCCCGTTTTTAATCATCATACCAACATTTTACGCTTAAAACAATTCTGGTTTGTGGACCATGTATTCAGTGCTTACTAAGTTAACTGTTATTTACCTAAAAATATTTTACTGTTCATAGGTGATAGACTCACTGGGTAGACTTGTGATGGTAGAGATCCTTTTATTGTTGGATGTCATCAGAAATAGTTTACAACTGACAAAGTGTCGAAACAAGCATACAAAATAGAGTAAGTAAAATTTTATTTGGTGTCAAAGTTTATTCATCTGGCAAGTAATAGTTTTATATTTCTACCTTATATTTTAAACATACTGCATATAATGCAAACTATATAGATCTGCTATAAATAAGTTTGGAGCTAACTCGGTTTAGCAAACATTGATCAACGTTTGAAATGCAACATAAGTATCTAATAATTTTACTTGCAGCACAAAGTGGGAAAAAAATTAAAAAAATAATGTACAAAAAATGTATGTGCTTGTAGCAATATTGGCTAATTCATAACCATGGAATAAAATCTTCATATGTTGAAATCCAAGTTCTTGTACAGGTACAGTACCTGTGGCTGATTAGTTAAAGTGTCTGCCTTGGGGCTGAAAGGTTGTTTGTTTGAATCCCAGAAGGGTGTCCATTGATTCAGTATGACTGTTTGGCGAGCACCCGGGTAGGTAAATAAATTCATAATGGTTAATGTTACCTACCACAGGCTACCAGGCAGATGGTACCTGACATTAAAAGGTAGGTGTCAGGAATGTCATCATGTATATGTGCTGAGAAATTTTGTGCCTTACTTGCCAAATTGGGTGGCCCCTTAATTCGGGGAACATAAACACTTAATTGTCTTTAATCAATCTTATATTCAGCATTCTTTATTCTCCAGTGACATCCAAGAAGAGACCTCACTAGTCTGTACAGAAAAAGATCGAAATTGATGCACATAGGTGTAGCTCTACTGACTGATGCCTATAATATTTGTATCTGTCAGGTATGTGTTTGTTCTTCACATTGCTAGGTGATGGCATCATACAGTACAGGTTCAAATCTCACTATAGGAGTACAAGTGCAAAATATTGATAACTAGTATGAACTTTCTTGATGTGAACGTCTTCCAGATTGCAATGCTTTGCTGTTAGACATTATTATACCATTCTGCCTTAAATTTTGTAACCAAAACTTCAATTATATTTGGTGTTTTTGAAACTTTACTCAAACTTTTATAACGGTGGTTGAGTGGTAAGCGCTCTCGACTACCAATATAGAGGTTCCTGGTTTAAATCTACACCAGGGCACTGGAAAAATCAGAAAGGCTTATCAGTGTTTACCACCAACAAGTGATGAACTGGTCTGAAACCCACAAACACAAACTTTCTGTCTCTTCCCTCGAAGCCGGAGGTCATTGGCCAATTAGGTAGGGATAAAACCAAATAGCCACTAACTACGACTGTCCAAGTAGAACGCAAAAAAATGTAATTATCAATTTTTTTAACAGTAATGGGGTAAATACTATATGAAAATATGACCAGTGTTGAATTATGTAATTTATATATGCACGTCACACTTTCAGTCTGTCCATCTGTCTGCACTATTTCTATGTTAGCATTAATTGGTGTAATTTCCAACAAACCATCACACTACTCAGAAGCTGACAATACTGTATTGGGGCAGTATCTAGGTACTTTCATCCCAATTTCAATGATAGCTCTTGTTTGAAATGCTGTATTATACATGCATTCTATTTATTTTACAGGTCAACACCAACTGTAGCTGAAGGTTTCAGAAATTCCAGGTCCAGAAAAAAGTTAAAATCAGTTTGTTGAACCACACAATTTATGAAATCATTATTTGTGCCAATTAGGTCCTTGGGTGAATTCGCACTGAAGACAAAATAGCGCAATGTTGGAACACTTCATCATATTCATATTGATTACTAGATGAAGTTGAGGATGGACTTCTGACCTGTCTATATGTACAGCAAGACAATCTGACAGCACAGACTCTATTTTTGAACAGGAACTTTCCAAACATAATAGAACATTCCAGATACTATTTTGTATGGGCGGTTTTTATGTATTCTCTCTCTGATTCATACAAACATGTATATAAAAACATAGAAACATGACAAGAAAGACCAGACAGGGTTTGTTTAAGTGGTCTTTGTTAGCAGGTGTTTTTTATCACAAGTTTGTGTTTTGCAAGGTTTGCACAGGCCTTGAAAAGTCCTTGAAATATATATTAATTAAGTGTTGCCTAGAACAAATGCCAAAATTGTGCTTGAATTTAACTGAAAATCCTTTAATTTAGACAAACAGCTTTGAATATCCATGCACAGTATATGGATGTTGTCAAAATAACACATTTTCAACTTCGATATTTTGTTTACTATCATTCCTATTGCATTTAAACTTGGCACACTTATTTATTATGATAAGTCAATCATACCAGACTAGGGTCATAACTCTAGGATGATTTTGTAAGGAGTCATGGTCCTTTTTAACTAAGGTATTTTGGTTAAAGTTTATAAAAAATGAATACATTGTTTACTATCAATGCTATTGCATTAAAACTTGACACATTTATTTATTGTTATTAGTCTCTAGGATAATTTTGTAGAGTTATGGCCCTTATTCACTTATACATTTTGTTTACTATCAATGCTAATGCATTGAAACTTTACACACTTATTTATTGTCATAAGTAAACTCCACTAGACATGGGTCATAACTCTAGGATGATTTTGTTAGAAGTTATGGCCCTTTGTAACTTAGACATTTTGATTAAAGTTTTTAATTAAGTTAAATATTTACTCTCAATGCTGTTGTAATGTAACTGGGTAGTCATACTTAACATCATAAGTCAACTTTACTAGACAATTTCTATAATCATAGGATTATTGTGTAAGGAGTTATGGCCCTTTTAAACTTAGACATTTTAGTAACTTAAAGTACTTTAAAGTATACTATCAACATTACACTTGGGGGCATAATTATGTCCCTTACAGTGGCAGCTCAGGTTTTCCTTTTTTATGCCCCCCTATCGATAGATGGGGAGGCATATAGTGATTCACCTGTCCGTTCGTCCGTCTGTCCGTCCGTCCGTCCCGGTTAACCCAAATTGACAGTTTCTTCTAGCATTACTATGGCTTGCTACAAAGCTTTCATACTTGCATGGATGTTGTATATGAACACCCTCCACACGCCTGTATCACCTGACCTCATTTTGACCTTCACCTTGACCTAAATTTGGACTTAGACTTATTGAAGGGCCAAATTCTTGGTTAACCCAAATTGACCATTTCTTCTAGCATTAATATGGCTTGCTACAAAGCTTTCATACTTGCATGTATATTGTATATGAACACTCTCTACACGCTTGTATCACCTGACCCCATTTTGACCTTCACCTTGACCTAATTTTGGACTTGAACTTATTGAAGGGTCAAATTCCTGGTTAACCCAAATTGACCGTTTCTTCTAGCATTTTTATGGCTTGCTACAAAGCTTCCATACTTGCATGGATGTTGAATATGAACACTCTCCACACACCTGTATCATTTGATACCATTTCGACCTTCACCTTGACCTAATTTGGACCTACACTTATTGGAGGGCCAAATTCTTGGTTAACCCAAATTGACCGTTTCTTCTAGCATTAATATGGCTTGCTACAAAGCTTTCATACATGCATGGTTGTTGTATTTGAACATTCTCTACAGACCTATATCACCTAACCATTTTGACCGTCACATTGAACTAATTTTGGACTTATTAAGCGTCTAATTGTTGGTTAAACCAAATTGACAGTTTTGTTTTACATCATGTCCATCATGGTGTTGCCTTAAAACTTGGCATACTTGTTTACCATCATAAGCGCCTTACATTATCAAAGCCATGTAACACTATCCAACATTCTTACAGAATTATGGCCCCTGATTGACTTAGCTTTTTATGGGCAAGGCTTCCATGGGGGCATCAGCGTTTATTGAACGCAGTCTTGTTTTTCTCTATGATTCATCTATATATGATTACAAACACATAAGATAGGCAGTCTTTGCAGGCAGGTCATGTACTCGCGGTCTTTGCTCACAGGTGGTTCAATTGTATTATCTGTAAGATATTTATATATGTCATCTTTATTTCCCACTGTGACTCACATATTAACCTGCAGATTGATATATATGTACATGTATTTGTTATAATTAAGAAGTTTTCCCTCATCTGATTTTTTGCTTGACTATTTGAAGAATATAGAGAGCTATTGTACTTGCCCATTCATTGGTGTCCACATCATGCTTTTGGTTAAGGTTTTTGGTGAAGGCTACTACATTTGGCAATATGTATATACCATATCTCATATACTATCAATGATATAGCACTGTAACTTACAAAACTTGTACATCATCATAAGTCAACAGTATTTGTCAAGTGCAATAACTCCATTTTGATGTTAAGTAGAGTTCTTACTTAGACATTTCTTTGTTAAAGTTTTATTTGCAAGTTACATTCCGACCAATACTGTATTTCATATACAATGATATTGCATTGAAACTAAAAAGTTGTATAACTTATAGCCTGTTTTGAACTTAGATTTATGTGGTAAATGGCTGCGAATAGTCGAGCTCGCTGTCTTGTGGACAGTTCTTGTTTGGTAGCATTATTACCCTTTTTGGACTTACATGTACTTAAAATATCTTGATTCAGTTTTTTATGTTAACTTTTCCAAAATTATACTTATACATGTATTTTTTTTTCATAATAATTTAAAATATTTTCTTTCTAGGGTTTTGCTAGATTTTGGACCTAAAAAAATCTTATTGCATTTTGGGGCATATTTGCCAAAATAAATCAGACCTTAGGAACTTTGTTAGGATATTTTTATGCATCTACTGATGCAGGAGGCATATAGTAATTTTCCTGTTCGTTCGTCCACACAAAGTGACAGGGTGAGCTTTTGTGATCACTCTTCGTCCGTCCACAATTTGCTTGTGTAGACACTGTAGGTCACAGTTTTGGCCTAATCTTTATGAAACTTGGTCACAATGATAATCTCAACAAAATCTAGGTCAAGTTCGATATTGGGTCATCTGGAGTAAAAACTAAGTCACTAGGTCAAATAATAGAAAAACCTTGTGTAGTCAGTAGTGGTCATAATTTTGGTCTAATATTAATGAAACTTTGTCACAATGATTATCTAAACAAAATCTAGGTCAAGTTTGATATTGGCTCCTTTGGGGTATTGGCTCCTTTGGGGTCAAAAACTAGGTCACTAGGTCAAATCATATAAACACCTTGTGTAGTCAGTACACAATTTTGACCTATACTTTATGAAACTTGGTTATAATGATCATCTTGACATAATCTAGGTCAAGTTCGATATTGGGTCATCTGGGGGTAAAAAACTAGGTCACCAGGTCAAATCATGGAAAAACCTTGTTTAGCCACTAAAGGGCACAATTTTTACCTCATCTTTATGAAACTTAGTGACAATTATCATGTCAACAAAATCTAGACCAAGATGATATTAGGTCATCTGGGTTCAAAAACTAGGTCACTATGTTAAATCATAAAAATACTTGCAATTTAGGCTGAATTTCTTAAATCTTATTCATGCATGTACTACTACGACAGTTGAGCGACCTAGGGCCCTTTGGGTCCTCTTGTTGTTTTAAAATGTTACAAGTTGTAGAAACTCAAATATCTTTTTAAGTCCAACAACACATTGCTTTCAAACTTGGCATATGTGTTTACCATCATAAACAACTTAAATTTTTAAGGCCATGTAACACTATCCAACATTTCAACAGAATTATGGCCCTTGATTGACTTTTCTAGTTTTATGAACAAGGCTTCCACAGGGGCATAAGTGTTCATTGAACACAGTCTTGTTTAGTTTAAGATGGTAACCTCTCTTTAGATGTAGGTGCAATGTATTTATCTAATTAGCATATAGTGTCATCTGTATAATTATACCCCTGCAAACAAAGTTTGAAGGGGGGTATACTGGAGTCACCTTGTTGGTTGGTTGGTCTGTCGGTCTGCTAGCAAAATTGTGTCAGCTCTGTAACTTTTTCGTTTCATACTGGATTTCAAAAATTGCTCGGTACAAATGTTCACCACATAAAGACAGTGTGTCATGCGCAAGACCCATGTCCCTATCTCAAAGGTCAAGGTCACATTTAGAGGTTAAAGGTTATATAGTCATGGAAGTCGTGTTTGCACTGTAACTTTGTCGTTTCTTACTTAATTGTAAAATTGCTTGGTACAAATATTCACTACATCAAGACGGCGTGTCATGTGCAAGACCCAGGTCCCTAGCTTGAATGTCAAGGTCACACTTAGATGTCAAAGGTTATATAGTCTTGCAAGATGTGTCCCCTCTGGAACTTTGTTGTTTCTTACAGGATTTTAAAATTGCTTTAAAATAACATTCCTGTGTCAAGGCAGTGCTGTGGGATTCATCACTCTGGTGATAGCTCTAGTATTTTATATAAAACAAGTTAAAAATTGAAGTTATAAATTTTGTGATTGTAGGACGTTCAATTTTCTCTATTTAACTTAAATCTCAATATTATTATTTTTCCAATAAAATGCTACACATTATACAAGTTGCTTATTATTGTTGGATAAGATTTTGTAAGACAAGTTTGCAAGTATCCAGTAATAAAACTTGGAATACTAGTTAACTTTCAAAAGTGTAATACATTTCAACACTGCAGATAACCCTGAGATGTGTATTTCCCCAGTTATTGCCCTTGTTTGTTAACTAAGAAGTTATGGTAATTTTGTTTTAAAAACTTAAATATAAAACTTTGTCACCAAGTTTGAAGGTGATCACAGTTTTGAGGTAATTATAGTACTATAACCAAAGAAGGACTGAGCCGATTTGGCCTATAATTGAACTTGGCCTAGATATTATGCCCATAAACATTTGTTGTCACCAAGTTTGTAGATAATCAAATGAAAACTGTTTGTATTAGAGTACAGACAAAATTACTGTATGCAGCTGCCTGCCTGCCAGCCAAGGGCGTTCTCGTAAAATGTCCCGTTTTCAACATGCATATAAAAAAGGGCAGTTACTCTGTAAAAACAAATCACAGGGTTACCCTAGACTTGTTTGCACATAATCACTGGTTCAGTGTATTGTGATATTTTAGTACTTAGTATACTTATTTATTTCATGTGGATTGTGAAACAATTTTTTCCACCTTTCAAATCACTTGACACCTCATTCCTGATGTTATCCATCACCAAGAGAAGCCAGTTTTGCTTCTATGCTGAGCATATAGCAAGTAACCAAATTTCTGGTACCATTGTTATTTTCTCTTTGGTACGACCTGGTTGGAATTGAACCTGGCACCTCTGGCATTAGAAGCAGATGCTCAAATACTAGCCTGATAAGCGGTTTGGAATGGTACGATGCATGGTCATCAGGCTCTGACTTGCAGGGGATGAGCTCATTTGGCTTCTGCTTTGTTTGCTAGGGGAGCCCTTGCCCGCGGGATCCTGCTGGCAGGTTACCGCCGTGTGTGCCAGCGAAACCCTTGCCTGCAAGGAAGAAGTTGTCCGGGTTTCTGCTCTGTATGCTAGCAGAACCCTTGACTGCGGGACCTCCCTGGCTGGGGAGAAGCTCACCGGGTTTCTGTTTCGCATACCAGTCAAACGCCTGGCAATGCTTGCTTGCGGCCCTTGCTCATATACGGTGTCCCGTTAGGGCCATCGCCGCATAGCTATAAAAGGTCATACTACGATAGTGAAAATTCGATAGTAGGATGATGAAAACGCGATAGTAGGATAGTGAAAAGTCGATAATACGATAGTGAAAAGTCGACAGTACGAAACAACGATAGTGAAAAGTCGACACTATGATAGTGATAACACGATAGTATGATAATGAAAACACGAAACAACTACAGTACAATAGTGAAAAGTCGATATTATTTTGAGTTTTCACTAACGGGTCATAGCTAGATTCCTCATTTAGTAGTCATGTGACCATACGTCATGATTTAAGATACGTCACAGGTGATGGTATAAGGTTATATGTATGTATTGTTAGTAGCCGTAATGGGACACCGTACTCATAGGAGAGGAACTCTGTCCTCATAGGAGAGGAACTCTGTCAGCCTCGAAACTCGACCAGTTCCCGGGGAGATGGAGCTTTCACAGTGGAAATGACATTGCTCCCCACGTAGAAGTCCTGGATCACATTATAGGGTTGATGTGAGCAAGTATGACGAAAGGGCCGAACACCTATTAGGTGTGTGACCAGGTCCAAAAAGTAGCCAGAAAGCAGCAACAGAGCATCTCCCCTACCAAAAACTACAAACTTTTTGCGCTTTTCGCATCAGGGAACCATGGCTTGGCCTTTGATATGCCTTGGTAGTGGCAACCAAGTCACTGAGAGGGCCATCGACGCCAGCCAGACAATTCTTAGGTTGAGATGGTGGGTGTCTGTCGCGGCTGCGTAGATCCATAGGATCTACCTGTAACAGTAATGCCCTGCCAGCCAAGGGTGTTCACATAATATGTCCTGTTTTCAAAGGGCATATAAACAAGAGGATCCAAAGGGCCCTAGGTCGCTCACCTGTCGTAATAGTTCATGAAGGCCCCCATAGTGACATACTAAATCATTTAAAACTTCAAAGAATCAAGTAATGGTAGCCTCGGTTGCATGTACAAGGTTAACACATAACCTTGTTATTTGTATCAGATAACCTGTATTGACCGATTAGATCACAATTGTGACCAATAGTGCCTACACCAGGTTTTTCTAGCTTTTCCCCGGAAACCCGGCCAATAACAAAATTGACTTAGATTTGTTGAAATGATTATTGTGACAAAGTTTAATAAAGAGTAGGCCAAAATTGTGAACTCTAGTGACTATACAAGGGTTTTCTATGATTTGACCTAGTGACCTATTTTTTTGACCTCAGATGACCCAGTATCAAAATTTGGCCTAGATTTTGTTAAGATGATCATTGTGACAAAGTTTCATAAAGATAATGCTAAAATTGTGACCTCTTAAGTGTCTACAGAAGCAAATTGTTGATGGACGGACAAATGGCTGACGGACGAAGGGGGATCACAAAAGCTCACTCTGTCACTTTGTGACAGGTGAGGTTAAAAGGGCAGTAACTCTGTTCAAACACATCACAGGGTTACCCTAGTCTTGTTTGCACATAATCACTAGTTCAGTGTATTGTGATATGTTATTAGAGGCTTGAATTTCAAATAATGGTTCAATCTAAAAAACACTGTAAAACCTCAAAACAACATTGATGTCCATTTAATGCTCTGACCTTTTATTCTACAAAACAATAAAATACATCAGCAGAGAAAACAATAATACATCTTCAGACAACACACTGACACCCATCAGACATCTCACAGAAATCATGTACAAAGTTAATATATACATTTGAATGTCATTTACCATATAAATAATTATGTAGTTTGTCAAAGTTGATTGATGTCATGTATTTACAAAGTTTTATGACTGCAGCTCAAATACACAGTGTATAAGCCTAATCACTGTATCATTTCTTGCGATACTATATTAATCAACTTGTTTGCCCTATTGCGAACAAACGCACATGTAACTTTCGATCACAGCATGACTTATTGGGAGACTATACAATTCAATGTGTATAACGTATTGCAATAACTGGAAGTTGATTGTTTATACACTAAAAAATGTATTAAGTTAGGAGCAACAAAAGCAAAATTTCACCATTTGAAGGGTCATAACTCTGCTAATACTGGTCAAATAGAATTAAAGTATACAACACATGCTGACTAATATACCTATGAAGTTTAATGATTGTAGCATAATTGCATATGTTTCAAGACACAACACATTTTTTGCACTATTTTTTATTGATCACATTTGTCAATATCTCCTGGATGGACTTAGTAGTTCAGGTGATTTTGCAAACTTTATTCTTTTTAACCCCCTTGCATGGCCATTATAGTCAGTAATGACTGTTAGCCATAATCAAAGTTGATGATTATGAACATTTTGTGACGAACAGACAAATTTATATTCCCCCAAAAAATTACATTGGTTTGGGCATAAGAAGGGACAAGTAAGAATTTTTACCTTAACACACAGCAGTAACAAGATTATTGTAAATCATGATATAAGAATGACATTCGAAAGATATTCAAAAAAAACGAATGCTGCATGATATACAACATTTGAATATAATTTTTAACAAATTGAAGATATCTTGTGGAGTCGGTGTATATTTTCCAACATCTAATGCCAAAGGTGGACTTTGATGGTATCCACTGGATGGATGACACGTCCTGTTCAAACCACTCATGAGAGTGTCTCTGTCTTTATATTGGCCGGAATAATCACAAATCCCAAACCTGTTCTGGCAGCCACATCAACTGTTCTACCTAAGAATAAAACAAGTGGAGGTTATTAAATGGAAATTTTAAAGATATATCAATATAGGGTATCATTTTGTGATAGGTCAGACAGTACCTGAAAACTTGGATAGCAAAGTAATAAGATGAATCTACACACATGAACATATTTGGGATAAGAAACAGCTGAGCACATGAAACATAGCCAATTTGCCATTCAACCCTTTACTCTATACAGTCAACTCTCGTTATCTCGAACTCGCTTATATCGAATGTTCCGTTATGTCGAAGTTTTTTGGAAGTCCCGATTTTTCTCCTTCTTTGTCTATATGAAATCTCGAGACCTATCTCGAAGTGTCGGCTCGAATTTTTCGTTATGTCGAATTATTGTTTTGGTCCCGATTAACTAATTTGCACTTTAAGTCTATTGTTCATCTCGAAGTCGGGTCGAAGTCTGATCGTATTCGACTAGCGTCGAAAAATTTTCACACCTCGCCAGTCTGAAATCTTCAATTTACCTGTAATTTTCGCGCCTTCCATTGTTCAACAAATAATTGTTTGCAACAATTTGCGCAAACATATCATAAATATTCGAGTTAGGTCCAAACATCAATAAACATGTCATCGTAAACAATTGTTTGTAAAAATAATAAAGAACGCAAGATGTTAAAACTTGTCAAAGTGAGTGATTGCTTTAAATTGTATAAATATTCTGAACAACCGGCATTCGATCTCAATTCAATATGAATTATCAAATTCTTAGTACATTTACACTTACTGATGAGTACATACAATGTATTATCATATTTTAATGCAAACAATTACAAACTTCACAAACGAAAATGAATAAAATGCATTTTCTCGAGAAGGAATACATGTACATAAATATCAAAACAAGCAATTATCACGCATACGTCGTTCTTACGACCGTAACAATATGGCGGCGTAAACTAGAAAACTTGCAACTTCGATGCCGAAAATTCTATCTCGAATTTTCGTTATGTCGAAGATATTTCCACGGTCCCGTGAAACTCGAGATAACGAGAGTTGACTGTATATTCCTTTTTTATGCATCTAACCTTTTAACTTTGAAATATTAACTGGATTTCCAGAAACACATATCATTAATAGTAGAATCAATACCTAAATGTAATTTTTCAAATGATTCCCCATAGACAATTAATCTGGAATTCCAGTGGAATAATTGCATTTCAGTGGGATTCATTGGAATTCCAGTGATATTTTTACCACCATTCCACTGGAATCATTTCACCAGACTAATTATTCCACCAGAATCCTTATCCCATTAGAATCAGTATTCAACTGGAATCAGAATCCACCATAGTTCTACAGGACCACTGGTATTTACAATTCTGGTGGAACTCGATTTTTTCGGTGGAAGTTTCATTGAAATTCAGTAGAATATTCAGTGGAATTCTGTTGAAAATTTTCACTAGGGCCCTGTTTGGAGTTTCTGTACACAGTATTCAACTTATATCACTAAAATAGAGATTTGAGTCTAGTTTGTGGTAATTGGATCACCAATCTATTATTAAGGGGAAAAGTTTCATAAGAAAAAGCACCAACCTTGTAAACAAATAGGCTTGAATAGCTCAGGCTCCTGTAAAAGCGCAGCCATGAAGGCAGATATCTCTGCTGAATTTGTAGATCTGATCTCAGCTGATATCAGCTCTCAATCAACAACCCCTGAAAAATGTCCAAATGCATTTTATTACTTTGCTGGTACATGTAGTATTGATATCAATTTATGTTCTTTCACAATATGATACATAGTATTATTACAAATAAATAAACAATGCAAATACTTTTGAACTTATGTTGTTGAGTGTTACTCCCTTGGAATGGATGTACATGTACAATAGAATATATTCAATTAGATTTCAACTCTACCTATTTGACTATTTGTTGATATTTAAGTGTAAGATTGAAATTTATTTGACAGAATGATCTCAGAAATGAATACATTGTATTGTGATCAATATCTCCACAAGAAGTATATATAGTCATAGTGATTGGCTTGATTAAGAAAATCCTGGTTTTTAATGTAATGTTGATGTTACAGTTATGACAACATTTTCCTTTAATCTATAATAATATTAGCTTATAAAATGATAATTTCCCAACAAATTATCAAATCTTGAATTTACATGTAGTTAGATCTACCTGGATTTTTTTCAGCATGTTCTCTGTTACATTGTAGATCTACAGTACTCTTGCTATATAGCGTGATACATTCTCCTAGTTTCTCTTCACTGGTAACCCATTGTATACAGAATGCTATAGGACATTTTCAAATCTTTATCCCTCGGTGGTATGCAGCATATGTAGTCCTCCATGTTGCAAACAAGTTCCAGGATTTAATCACGAGTGCTTGAATGAATGTTTCATTTTATGGTATTAAAGTGTTCTGGTGAAGTTCATCCTTTCCTGGCAACCGACTGACTAGCAGATGTCTTCTGTGACTGAATGCCGGGACCTGTTATGTATAAACACAATAATTCTCATTAGTAAAACCTGCCTATAAAGACCACTCTTTGTATATGTCTACATAATACATGTATGTGTTAATAGGAGGCCCTTTTTAAAAGGGCCTTATAACTACACACAGAAGGTCTGATGACAGATTGAGGTCATTGCCGGTTCTGTAATCATGGATAGGTTGTCTATAACACATGTTTACCTTTTTAGTATTGAGATCATATATGATAATATGGTTGTGAAGTAGTGATGACCTAGCCCACTGACCTAGCTAGACCTGTGACAAGTTGAGACTGTTCATTATATCATAGAACGGATTTATAATTTAATAGTCACAATGAAAGCACCAGGATACTCACAAGGTACACATATCGAGTATCAAATCAAGATTTTTTGCTTTTGTATTGCCTGTTTACATACAACATGACGTCAGTTTCGTCTTTTTTATTACCAAAGGTTAATCCATATTGAACATGGAATCGAAAGAGAAATTCCTGCTCTACATTTGTGCACAAGGAGCAATGTTTTCGTTCCCTTGATCGTGAAGAAAAAAATCCTAAAGCTCCTTGGGTGGAGGTCAAAAGGCGACATAAAATCAAACAAAACGCAAGTAAATCGGCAATAAAACACATATTTCTTATTCGTATTTCCTTTTTTCTTTGCTATATGCCTTGAAAAATTATCAGACAATCATTTCTGCTTGCTCGTTGATAATGATTTCAACATCGATATAAATAATCAGAAGATTTTTAAACGTTTCCCGCTCTGTTATTGTCGATCCTTAATTGAAGGATTGGGACCGTGGTTTCTGACTGGTGTATAAATCAGCCATAAATCGGCCATAAAAACCTTCTTTGACTTGCATTTCAACTTTTTCTTTTGTAATTAGCTACAAAAATTATCACGCCGTAATTTATGCACAATTATTCGCTATATTTATCAATATCCAGAAAAAAATAAACGCTTACCGCTTTATTACTCCAATGTTTACCATTGTGCGTCGTCTGTTACACTTCTACTAGCGTCCGGCTGCGGCGCTCTACAAACAGCGAGTCAGGGTACCAGAACACCGGAACTTAATTAGCCCATACCTGTCTCTACTGTAGACGAAGTATGACGTAGTCGGAAAATGAGACACGTGGTACCAGTCAAGTTGAATTTGGGTTTGCGATAAACACAAGCTGGCGACCAATAGCGTATCGACCAATAGCAGCGACCAATAAGGAAATCTAGCAAACAATAGGAAAAGACGGTGCACTATATTTCGGCCAAATAGGGCGGAATTAGTTGTTTTATATGCTAATATATACAGATTAATGGGGAAATATAACCAAAGTAACAGTATCAAAGTGTATTTATGCCAATGTTATAGGAATAAATAAATTATTTGACTCTTAAAAAAAGAACTGCACATAAAAACAGACGAATAAACAGCAGCAATATTTTAATAAGAATACAGACTTAATTATTCACCATACTGAGAAAAGGAGCTAATGTGACCCCATAAGACCAGGTACTGCAGTATAGCACATTTACATACCTACAAAATGAGACCAGCCACATAGCTGAATTATCTATAGAATTCGAGATAACCGATGTACACCCCGTTACTATAATAGAGTAAAACTTCGATTTTGACGATAATATTGAAAAATACTGAGAAAAGGAGCTAATGTGACCCCATAAGACCAGGTACTACATTATAGCACATTTACATACCTACAAAATGAGACCACTCACATAGCTGAACTATCTATAGAATTCGAGATACCCGATGTACACCCCGTTACTATAATAGAGTAAAACTTCGATTTTGACGATAATATTGAAAAATACTGAGAAAAGGAGCTAATGTGACCCCATAAGACCAGGTACTACATTATAGCACATTTACATACCTACAAAATGAGACCACTCACATAGCTGAATTATCTATAGAATTCGAGATACCCCATGTACACCCCGTTACTATAATAGAGTAAAACTTCGATTTTGACGATAATATTGAAAAATACTGAGAAAAGGAGCTAATGTGACCCCATAAGACCGGGTACAACAGTATAGCACATTTACATACCTATCAAATGAGACTAACCACATGGCTGAATTATCTTCACAATTCGAGGTACCCGATGTAGACCCCGTTACTACAATAGAGTGAAACTTCGATTTTGACCGTTAATATTGAGGAATACTGAGAAAAGGAGCTAATGTGACCCCATAAGCCCAGGTAGTGCAGTATTGCAGTATAGCACATTTACATACCTACAAAATGAGACCAGCCACATAGCTGAATTATCTATAGAATTCGAGATTCCCGATGTACACCCCGTTACTATAATAGGGTAAAACTTCAATTTTGACGATACTATTGAAAAATACTGAGAAAAGGAGCTAATGTGACCCCATAAGACCGGGTACAACAGTATAGCACATTTACATACCTATCAAATGAGACTAACCACATGGCTGAATTATCTTCACAATTCGAGATACCCGATGTAGACCCCGTTACTACAATAGAGTGAAACTTCGATTTTGACCGTTAATATTGAAGAATACTGAGAAAAGGAGCTAATGTGACCCCATAAGCCCAGGTACTGCAGTATAGCACATTTACATACCTACAAAATGAGACCAGCCACATAGCTGAATTATCTATAGAATTCGAGATTCCCGATGTACACCCCGTTACTATAATAGGGTAAAACTTCGATTTTGACGATACTATTGAAAAATACTGAGAAAAGGAGCTGAATGTGACCCCATAAGACCAGGTACTGCAGTATAGCACATTTACATACCTACAAAATGAGACTAATCACATGGCTGAATTATCTATAGAATTCGATTTACCCGATGTAGACCCCGTTACTTTAATAGAGTAAAACTGCGGTTTGACCGATAATATTGAAAAATACTGAGAAAAGGAGCTAATGTGGCCACATAAGACCAGGTACTGCAGTATAGCACATTTACATACCTACAAAATGAGACTAATCACATGGCTGAATTATCTATAGAATTCGATTTACCCGATGTAGACCCCGTTACTATAATAGAGTCAAACTTCGGTTTTGACGATAATATTGAAAACTTCTGAGAAAAGGAGCTAATGTGACCCCATAAGACCGGGTACTACGTTATAGCACATTTACATACCTATCAAATGAGTCTAACCACATGGCTGAATTATCTTCACAATTCGAAATACCCGATGTAGACCCCGTCACTATAATATAGTATAACTTCGATTTTGACCGATAATATTGAAAAATACTGAGAAAAGGGGCTAATGTGACCCCATAAGAACGAGTACTACAGTATAGCATATTTACATACCTACAAAATGAGACCAGCCACATGGCTGAATTATCTATAGAATTCGAGATACCCGGTGTACACCCCGTTACTATAATAGAGTAAAACTTCGACTTTGACGTTAATATTGAAGAATACTGAGAAAAGGAGCTAATGTGACCCCATAAGACCAGGTACTGCAGTATAGCACATTAACATACCAACAACATGAGACCAGCCACATAGCTGAATTATCTATAGAATTCGAGATACCCTATGTAAACCCCGTTACTATAATAGAGTAAAACTTCGATTTTGACGATAATATTGAAAAATACTGAGAAAAGGAGCTAATGTGACCCCATAAGACTAGGTACTGCAGTATAGCACATTAACATACCTACAAAATGGGACTACTCTCATGGCTGAATTATCTATAGAATTCGATTTACCCGATGTAGACCCCGTTACTATAACAGAGTCAAACTTCGGTTTTGACGATAATATTGACACATTCTGAGAAAAGGAGCTAATGTGACCCCAGAAGACCGGGTACTACATTATCGCACATTCACATACCTATCAAATGAGTCTAACCACATGGCTGAATTATCTTCACAATTCGAGATACCCGTTGTAGATCCCATCACTATAATATAGTATAACTTTATTTTGACCGATAATATTGAAAAATATTGAGAAAAGGAGCTAATGTGACCCCATAAGAACGGGTACTACAGTATAGCATATTTACATACCTACAAAATGAGACCAGCCACATAGATGAATTGTCTTCAGAATTTGAGATACCCGATGTAGACCCCGTTACTACAATTGACTAAATCTTCGGTTTTGACGATACTTTTGAAAAATACTGAGAACAGGAGCTAATGTCACCCCAACATACCTGGTATTTCGGTATAGCACATCAAAATACTTTCCAGGCACGTGGTTTTAAAATTATGGATGCTTCACAATGATTTAAGTGCTCATTAGACAGGGAATTATTTGCTGATGAATACCTGAAATGGGTATAAAGCGATTGTAAGTATATTGCTGACAGCAGAGGATGAAAATAATGTTTTAAAGTATGGCTGAACGCATTGAATAATATCGTCGTTGTACACCGCACATATAAACCATATGATTTGTTGAATATTTGTACAGCGGAAAATTGTATCAGGCAGTTTAGTTCTTTATAAACTAGTTTTGCTATAATACTTGTATTGGCATATGTACATGCATCACAGGCCATTAAAAGTAAAGTTGCTGTTTTTAGCGAATGTCATGTACTCTTTACGACATCAAATATTGTGTAATGGTCTCTTTACGAATGCGTTATAGATATTGTACGAAGACATCATGATGGAAATCTCGTATGAAAGTAGCGACGTCAGTCTATACGAGTGCTTTAGACGTTAACACGTTAATGGGCGTAGAGACTTTAAAGAATCTCGACCATTTTTCATCTATTTTAACATGGATTTACCAACTGCTTTGAACTCTCTTACTTCTGGTGTATATTTCATGGTACAAGCACCGTCCAATGTAGCAAATTTGATAACATCTGATTTTAAAAAATGAAGATATAACTATTTCCATCGTTGTACCTACGTATGCAGTGCCTTATAGCTGAATTTTCACTCTCACTGCACACTTCAAAGAAGCAGAATTTGAAATTGTGGTCCTAAAAAGTCGCAACAAAAAGGCAATGCTTTATAATGAGAGATGATGATTTAACTTCAATAATGGACGCGACTAATTATACATATCTAAAGGAATATGTATAGGTGAATTTTGTAACCTCCGCCTGGACTGCCTATTAGACGAGTGGCAACTTCGATTACCAGAGGGTTTTTCAGGTTCGATCCTAGTCGTGACATACACAGTCGTTAAATTTAGTACTGGTATGATTGGGTTAGAAGAAGAAGGTCGTAAGTACAAAAACGCTATTTTGAGGAAACAAGAAAAAAACTGTCTGAAAGTTACTCTTTACAACAAGTATTTTCAACTTCAGTTTGGTCAACATGACCTGTTACGATTTTCACCAAATTTGGCTGATACACATCGCCTTGTGATGCAGATTTCAAATATGTATGTATCTTGTTATGTCGTACTTACGATTTTCTAGTTTTCTAAGCCAGCGATATGTACCTTGTTAAGCGCTCGGTTATTTTAGATCAACAGTAGAGGTGTAACATGGAACCCTGTTAATCAACGTAGGTTCGGGGAATAAATGTTAACGACTACTTACAGTTTATATCAGGGGATGCATCAACTATGTCGAAATCATAATGTAAATTGCATGAGAATCAAGACGCAAAATCCGTTTACATGTTTATCTACAGCTGAGGCCTGTACGTTACTAGAACTAGTCTGAAGCAGATGCAGCCAAATGTTAAAGGGGTATGATTCTTATTAAGGCAAAACTGTAGCGTTATGACTAAGACTCAAGACACCTTTTCAGTTATACAGTTTTATTCAGTGTTCAGTGGTACATACAAGTCATAACTCCGAGCGTCACTCAGAGCTCCAATTTCAACTAATCTTAACATAACTTTACTTGGTTTATATCGAGTATAGCCAGACATGTATAATACAGAGGATCAGTGTAACCAAATGTTCAAGCTTCCTGGTATTACGTAAGATCATTCCCACACCACATTAACTGTGTCAAAATATCATACTTAACATTGACCCGCTACCAACATGCAAGTCGAAACTTACTTACATAACTTGTATGAGTATACGAGTTATGTTACAAAACGTTTAAAAAGATATGTACATAATAATATGTTTAATTATATTTAAGGTCTGTCTAACAAACAAAGTATCATTCATTTGGAGACGCCAATCACCAAATAAAGGTTGAAGTTGCGAGGATCAGTGGTTGTAAAGATACCAAGCAGTTACGAAATTCACATCTAGGGCCCATTCGGCTTTGAATTTTTACACAGAAAGAGACAAATCGTTGTATAAACTTGAAACGGTTATCAATGTATATGGTTGTTCAACGAAAGGTACATTTCAATGTGTCTATGGCAATGTCCTTTGATGCAGTGATCCTTAAGAAAATATGTGTCCAGAACTCAAACAGGTCAACCATTCTTTGATGATCATGGCTAAACATAATTTTCAAATACATGTGCAGTACAACCTCTGTATCGCAACAACATTTTGGGAGTTGCAAATATTGGCCGTTCTTTAAAGGACGTTGCTCTACAGAAGTTTAATTTATAGTGACTATCAGCTATGGAAAAGTTTGAAGGTGTTGTTGTAGAGAGGTTGTTGCTCTACAGAGGGTCGCGTTTTGGAGAATCTGTACTGTATTGCTATTATAAAATTAATACTTAAGGTTCTAGGCACTGTTTCATCAAAGTGCTTACGGTAGTATAAAAGTTACACACACACGATATTTGTTTTAGAACAAATACGAATGTGAACAAAGGGAGGTACACTATTAATAACAATTTTTACAACGATCCAACATATCTGGTGATAATGTGCAGTTGTTACAGAATGCTATTTATATTTGTGTGTTTCTGTAACGTATCCGTTAGTACTTTGATGGAATTATAATATATAACATCTACATACATCAAGTTAAACTGACCCGAGAACCTATAGAATATACTGTAGCACACCAACATTCCAAAGCCACACAGAAACGACGGCAGCGCCTAGCCATCCAACAAGAGTCAGACATAGAACGAACTATCCACATCCTCAAATAAATGGATAGTTCATACATAGTAGACATACATAGTAGACATGCATAGTAGACATACTTACACTTTTCTGTTCAGATCGATCACTTCATAACATGTTCATGTAAGAAAAATACAAAACCTGATTCTGAAAGAAGTGTATTTGATAAATGTTTTCGCTAAGAGAGCATAGCACCATAACTGGACTTCGTAAATAGACTATTACACTCTCTGAAAGAGACCATAACATGTCTGAATATTATTGTTTGTAAATAATGGGTGTTTGTTTTCTGGTTCAAATGGTATATTTCGTTTTAATTATCCTAAAAGCCTTCATTTACAGCTTTTTACATTATAATAATAACGTATCAAAATAAAAAAAATAGAGTATTTTGAACGTCTTAATAATACTATACAGGTTCAAAAATACATTTGATAATAATTTACTGGGAAAAATTAAATTTGCTTCCACAAGAAACATGATAAATAAGTGAAAATATCTGTTAAACCTCCTCTACCCTCCCTCAGGTAGAAAAAAACCTTGTCATTCGTCTTAAAGAGTTCATAGCATTATATCGTAAAGACTCGTCTTACGCTTTGACATCGCTCCGTACCTGTGGTTAGAATGCATATGCATAATGAATTATGATATTAAGAATTATGTCATATGCAGGATAAAACTTGATGTAGTGACCATTTCTGCCAATTTATAAATTAGGAGACACTTGTTGATAGAATGAAGAATGGACAGATATATGAACGTGCATCTGCCCCGATCTTCCGAAGCTTCTCAAAGCTCAACCCAATTTTACACGATTGATGTTCGTTGTCCTACAGTCGCTCTTGTCTTATGTGACTTTATATGCATGTGACATAATTATCTTTATCATTGTAAAAGGGACATACTATTTGGCATACATGTATTGAACGCGTATACAGTTCAAAAGTGGCACTAAAAAAATTTTAAGCGCCTATTTATCAGATTCTACGTACGGTATGCTAGTAAAAACTGACCGCAGCTAAACATAGTTGGAGGCGCGTCGATAGAATGCTAGTACATTGTATATACATTTTGTATTTGGATTAGTGCCTCACTCTATGATTACATTCATCCATTAAAGCAAATTGATCACGTGACTCTGCTGATATCAATATTGCGGGATATTTCGGACAGTATCGTGATGATTGGTGCAAGAAGTTGCGATTGGTGCATGTGATACCAGTACAACGCCGCCTTCTGGCGCCGTAGAATAGTGTGAACATACTTTTTATTACGTAACACATCTTAATGAAATTTGTGTACATGCACGGAACACTTTGATTGACTGTCAGTGGAAATTTGAAACTTATACGAACGATAATATTTTTAAATCCAGCAAAGTACACACATTAGTTGAACATCCCTAGTATATTGCTAAAACTATAATGTGGTATAGAAGCGACTATGAACATCATCTGTAGTAGAGACTGAAGTCCGTCACTACCTAATGTTTTTCGTCATGTAAGTTCAGAAATATCATTTGGCTGCCTGACAGATCTGGATGGTTGAATGTTTGTGAACATATGTGTTGAATTTAATTTTCATACTGCAGACCGAGTATTCTATATTCTATGACTGTGTGTATCCCCTTTACATCAATTAAGAATTACAGCTATAAAACTTCGACAAATATTTTATTTAATTATGGAATCAAACTAGCTCATTATCATCCTGGAAACCGGTAGATTAATAAATAACATGCACATAAAACGTTTTAAATTTGACGTAGAGTTGCTCATCAAATATGTACGTGTATATATAATATTATATTGAACATTACGAAAAGTAAAGTACAATACTGATTAAATATTATTAGAATTTCGATGATTTAATTAAAAAAGATAATATTACACGTAGTTTCAACTAACACAGCCTAACAAGATCCGCTCTAGGTCCAGCAGCCAAAAAGCCGAAATAATTAGTATCAGCAATCATAAGACTCGATGACCACGAGAAATGACCTAGTTACAACAGTAAAACTGCTGTAAAACATAGCCCAAGCCGTCTTAAGTCATAAAAAGTAAAATAACAGTATTAAAATAAATATACCAGATTTATATAGCGCCTTTTTCATGCGAACACAAGTTCAAAGCCACTTAAGGTCGCGGGTGCACCCTCTGCAAGTACATAATGATCTGACCAGACTGAGAGAAAGCCCCCAAAGGGAGAGAGAGGCATTACATACAGGCATGTCCGGCGCTGCAGAAGTGCGCCTAGCTCTTACTTCGAATAAACAGTCCCATAAATCTACAGCTGCAAATTAACTTATAAACGATCAGGGTAGGGTACGAATAGCGCAAACGAAATAGATCGTGGACGAATAGTGAATGCGAATAAAATAACTCCTAGCTGCATCGAAATGGCCCCGGTCAAAATGACGAATACTTAGAAATTATGACAAATTTTAGATTATTTAAGATTGAAAAACTCCACTTAAAACGGAACTGCAGCTAGAATTTAGATTCACTCCCATATTTTCAGAATAAAAAATATACGAAACTCCGGAAAGTGAAACAGAAGGACACATAAAAAAGGCACAGACAATGTACAACGTAACTCGAAAATGTGCAGACTATGTCCTACATAAAGCAACTAGCACTGTATAACAAAACGGCAGAGACAAAGTCCATCATAATATAGTAACGGGGGTGTACATGGGGTATCTCGAATTCTATAGATAATTCAGCTATGTGGCTGGTCACATTTTGTAGGTATGTTAATGTGCTATACTGCAGTACCTGGTCTTATGGGGTCACATTAGCTCCTTTTCTCAGTATTTTTCAATATTATCGTCAAAATCGAAGTTTTACTCTATTATAGTAACGGGGTGTACACTGTACATGGGGTATCTCGAATTCTATAGATAATTCAGCTATGTGGCTGGTCACATTTTGTAGGTATGTTAATGTGCTATACTGCAGTACCTGGTCTTATGGGGTCACATTAGCTCCTTTTCTCAGTATTTTTCAATTTTGTCTCCTTCCTTTGCGTTTGTATAATGTTCACTTGACGACTGGGTCTTCTTTCTGGATTTTCCTGAAATAAACTTTGCATTCCTCGAAAATTCTACTGAAATACGCAACGTTATTGTTTCTTTTATTATAGCTAACGATCTATGTACATTTTATTGCATATAAAACAATATTTGCTTGACTTAAGCGCTCCGTACAGTTTCCTTGTTCTCTGCCTATTGTTGGCTAAACACGCTTATTGGTCGCTGGCGACTAGCGTTATCGGTCGATACACTATCGGTCGCCAGCTTGTGTTCAGTTGGGTTTGCAGACGATTTTTTACACACATATGTAAAAGAAGACAATTTTGCGATTTGGACACTATATAACGTTTGTATATTAATCAAATCGAAGTTTCATTACCACATTTGCCAGGGTGGACCGTGGGCGTGGTTCAGATTATCGTTTTGCATGTTGCTTGCTGTCTTGATGTGGTATCGAATTTGTCATGTTGGTTTGACTACCTTTTTGTAATAGTTCTATATGGTTACTGCCCAGGGCTTATTACGCATCACGGGAGATTCAAGCCTAAAGGGCATTTAAGACCGTATTGGTGATGCAGGAGTGGTACACAATGGGTGTCTCAGACCTTTTACTGCCGCCACCATTATTAAAAGTAACTTGGGGAGAAAATGCATCTGACATGAGACTCGAACGCACAATCCCTGAATGATATATCTGACCAAAGTTCTGGATACCATAACTAAATGGTCTTTTATTTACACTGACGTGTCGAACTTTTCTGAAATGGAATGATCATCGTCAAAGACCTTGGACTACAGTGATTTTTTTTGGCTATTTTTGGGGCCGAATACAGGCACCTTCCCCTAGCAAAATAACCTCCATTTTTCCCAAAAAGTCATAATTTTTTCCCAAAAAGAATGCATATTTTTTCAGTTTTGTTCTCACTCGTTTATAGGCAACTAACGGTATGGCTGTTGTATGCTTAGTCAAAACAATAGATTTTCAAACTTGCAAAAGTCATTGCTACATATGACTTGAGTATAATCAGTAGCAAAATATGAACAACTTTTACCAAACAAATCTTTTTTAATAATTCCCAATTTCGCGAATTGTCGCGCTAAAATTTCCCAATTTTAAAGGCACAGGCTGTTTCATTTTGTTCAAGAAAAATCACTGGACTAATCTGACCATAGCTCTGACAGGTGTGACTGACTGCTATGGCCTTTATCCGCAACTGTCACTTATCAAAATGGCATTGTTAAACAACTTTGGTGATGCAGAAGCACGTTTACAAAAAGATGAAACTGTATACATGTATATAACTAAGTTCAAGTATAAAGAAGCAGGAAAACACATACTTTCCATGAAATTGGATGAAATATTATAGCTTGCTAGTTAAATTCGACAAAAAATTGCGCATTAAAACACATTCATTCAGAGTTCAAAAGAAAAGTTTTTGATCGTATTTCTGGTCCGTTAGTTTTGCTTTTTGTTCGGCAGTTTGAAAGACCGTACCCAACCGAATGTCTGACCACTTTTGCCAACTTTCAGGATGTCTATGTGTGTCCAAATTCTTTTATTTATATGATTCAAATTTATTATTTAAACCATTTATATAGTTTATAGACTCAGTTTCAAAAGTTCTGCATTCAATAGTTTGCACCTATATCTAGAGGTTAATTTAGGATTCAAACCTACATGTAAACTGTACAGTGCCATCGCCTAGAAATGCATACATGCCAGATCTCCTGCATCATGCGTGAGTCTCCTGCATTTGAGACTCTACTCCTGCATGATCATAGGCCAATTTATCAAATCTCGCGCATTCATGGACAAACTGGAATCTGACATTTTTAGCTCCACTATTCGTAGAATAAGGGGAGCTATTGCAGTCACCCGAGAGTCGGCGTCGGCGTAACACTTTTGTTAAAGTTTAGGTACAGGTTTTTTAACCTCTTATATTCTCTAAGTCCTTTGAGATATTGCTTTCATACTTTGCATACTTGTTTGCCACAATAACCCCAGGAGTAGGTAACTCTATCAGGCATTTTGTTGAAATTATGCCCCCTTTTTCTACTTAGTGCAAATGTTAAAGTTAGGTGCAGGTTTTTTAACCTCTAATATCTTCATACTACATGGACATATTGCTTTGATACTTTGCATACTTGTTCACCTTCATGACCCCAACCCATACACAGGGGTAGGTAACTCTAGTAAGCATTTTGTTGAAATTATGCCCCCTTTTTCAACTTAGTGCAAATGTTAAAGTTTAGGTACAGGTTTTTTAACCTCTAATATTTTCAAAGTTCATTCACACATTGCTTTACATACTTGTTCACCATCATGAACCCCAACCCATACACAGGGGTAGGTAACTCTATCAAGCATTTTGTTGAAATTATGCTCCCTTTTGGACTTAGAAATGAAAATGTTCAAGTTTAGGTACAGGTTTTTAAACCTCTAATATCTTCATAGTGCATGGACATATTGCTTTGATACTTTGCATACTTGTTCACCATCATGACCCCAACCCATACATAGGGGTAGGTAACTCTATTAAGCATTTTGGTCAAATTATGCCCCCTTTTGGACTTCGAAATGCAAATGTTAAAGTTTAGGTACAGGTTTTTTCACCTCTAATATTTTCAAAGTGCATTCACATATTGCTTTACATACTTGTTCATCATCATGACCCCAACCCATACACAGGGATAGGTAACTCTATCAAGCATTTTGTTGAAATTATGCCCCCTTTGGGACTTCGAAATGCAAATGTTAAAGTTTAAGTACGGGTTTTTAACCTCTAGCAATCTTCAGATTGCATTGACATATTGCTTTGATACTTTGCATACTTGTTCACCATCATGAACCCAACCCATACACAGGGGTAGGTAACTCTATTAAGCATTTTGGTGAAATTATGCCCCCTTTTTCAACTTAGTGCAAATGTTAAAGTTTAGGTACAGATTTTTTCACCTCTAATATTTTCAAAGTGCATTCACATATTGCTATGGATACTTGTTCTCCACCATGACCCCAACCCCTACACAGGGTTGGGTAACTCTATCAATCTTTTTGTTGAAATTATGCCCCCTTTTGGACTTCGAAATGCAAATGTTAAAGTTTAGGTACAGGTTTTTTAACTTCTAATATGTTCAAAGTGCATTGATATGTTGCTTTGATACTATGCATACTTGTTCACCATCATGAGCCCAACCCCTACACAGGAGAAGATAATATTTAGCATTTTGTTGAAATTGTGCCCCCTTTTGGACTAAGAAATGCTTATTTGTTTACATTCATGACCAAGAGGACCAACACATGAGTAGGTAATGGTCCTGCATAATTTGTCCAAATTATCCCCCTTTTTCGACTTAGAAGCCCCAACCTCTACTCAGCAGAGGGTAATGGAGCGCGCTGTTCGTGGACAGCTCTTGTTTGTTTACATTATGAAAATGATGACAAATATTAGTTTAAATTGCTACATGAAGCATGCATGGTATTGTCATCAAATTAAGATCAGTGAAAACAGCATATAAACTTCAATACTTTAAGTCTTAAGTTTCAGCAAGGAAAATGTCATGCATTTTAATGAAATCTCCTGCATTTCCATCACCAAT
The DNA here is from genome assembly GCA_947247005.1 of Spisula solida. NCBI lineage: Eukaryota > Metazoa > Mollusca > Bivalvia > Venerida > Mactridae > Spisula > Spisula solida. Next base: position 46,600,661 of record OX365944.1, on the reverse strand, counting down.
CTCACGCAATGGGGTCTGCGAAACATGGCATGTATGGAAATGTATGAATGCTTTAAAATTACAACTTGACTATTGACAACCCCAAAAATAGGTTGCAGGAGAACAGTAATTTACAAATGTGACTCAAGTAACATCATAAGAGTAAATACAGTAATATGAGTCTTATATGGATATGTCACAATCTGACATTTTATGTACACATGCTGAATTTTAATTTTAAACTTGCAGTATTTTGAAGAGAAGTATGTTGGAATCTGGTGATCAAGTTGTGGAAGAGGCAGTTTTAGCTGAGGAAGAAGATGAGGTAAAGTGACCATCTTTTTAGTGGATTTTTGAAATCAATAGAATAATTACAAAGATTATGCTGTTCTGAAATATGTTATCATATTACATTATAATGATCTCGGCGGCGTTTCAAATTATTTAACACATATGTTATAGTACGGAGAATTTGACACCACTCTCGACCTCCTATTAGCATGATTAAACAGCTATATAATCCCAGTTGTATGTTTTCATAAGCAGGGAAGTGTCACGAAGACGCTTGAGATGTAATACTAACAAAAATATAGAGGATAGATATTGCACAATTTGCTTGCGGAATTTTTTATATTCAACTCACGAATCTTGTAATATATTCATGCATAAAGGTCAGGATCAGGTCAAATTCTGTGTGCTATATATGCTTGAAAATAATGTTTCATGAACAGTTCAGTTAAAATGTTAGAATTAACATAAATATTAATATATACTATAGCAATTGGTTTGAATAATTTCTTCTAATTGATGCATCTAGATAACAAGACCAGATTTACAGACAAAACCAACATGTCACATTTATCTTACATGTATAGTCCTCGTTCAGTTTCAAATCAGATAAAGGTTTGATTCAAGGAAGGATGTACTACACAAGCATGCAAGGCCTTGATTGAAAATTGACTAACTTGTATACAAAAGTATTTATAATACATGTGTCACGGTCTGAACCTGTTCACAGTATGGGTGAGGGAGTGTGTAGGCAGCCGGCTAGCTCAGTCGGTAGAGCATTCGCCCTGTAAGCGAAGGGTCCCGGGTTCGAGCCCCAGTCTGGTTGCACATTTTTCTCACCCTGTGACATTTGGCGCCCAACGGGGGACCGTGGCATGGCATTCAGGTTGCTTCACAGCTCCTGTGCTTTAATTTATTTATACTCTCAGAAATTTGGGACGCATTTCAATTTCAGAGGGGGAATATGTCACGGTCTGAACCTGTTCACAGTATGGGTGAGGGAGTGTGTAGGCAGCCGGCTATAGCTCAGTGGGTAGAGCATTTGCCCTGTAAGCGAAGGGTCCCGGGTTCGAGCCCCAGTCTGGTTGCACATTTTTCTCACCCTGTGACGCATGAACATCAGTCCAGTCACTTGTAATAGATACAACTAATATACAACATCAAGAAAACACTTCAAATATTGAAATCAGAAATCTTAACAACAATTTTAAGAGTTTCTAGTTGACAAAAACTTCCATGTGTCATATAATATACTCAATTTCTAGAGTGCAATTTAATGATATACTGTATAGCGGGTATATTTCACGGGGTCCATTTTTCGCGTTTTCTGGATCCTTTTGAATTCACGGTGTCTTAATTTCGCGCAAACGACCTCGACCGCAAATTTAAAACCTTTTTGGTAAACATGAAATTGGAGGTCAATCTTACGTAAGTACTTACACCTTGGAAAATATAAAAACGGAAATAAATTGATTGATGAACACGGCAATTTATAAATCTTAAAACTTAAATGCAATATATCGTAAGAAGACCGGGTGTAATGATTAGTGTTGATTAATTGCGAACATACGTACATTTTCACAAGTCCCATATTGCTGTCATAGTCCATAATTAATAGTCACATCAACGCTTTCGATATGCAGGAGTATATAACGTCATGTGTACACATGCTGTGTCTGAGCTATTTAAAGCGTTTGATCTTGTTGGAGCACACAAGAAAACTCTTTGGTATACAGAGTCTAATAAGAAGTCAGCCGTATTTATAAGACTATTTAAACCCCTGTCCATGATTTATTTATGCTCCCCGCCGGTATAACATATAAGGGCGTACATGTGCTTCTGTCCTTCTAAATTTGATGATATATAAACAATTTACGGGATTTACAAATTACGCAGTAAGCTTATTTATTTTATTCATAAATCGCTCGTTTCGTTTCGACTGTTATTTTGAACGGTTTGTTTTACGGCCGTTTTGACTATCATTAAAAAATGTACACAAACAAATACTTTTTCGGCAAACATTTACACGTTTTTGCAAACAAAATCGTTAAATTTAACAAGTTTGACGCACCTGCTTATAATTAACACCTTTTCACGTTGAGTAAACATGATGCACTTATGATATTTGATACACATGCATAGAGTTTACACACGTTTTACAAAAGCCTGTTTTCGAATTAAATTTTGTAATATATTATAAGTATATTACCGTATTTTACCGTATTTTGCTAAACCGACGAACTTCTTGCAAAGTCATTGGGTCAACGTCGGTTCATTTCTTGTAGCTCCTTCACATGTTTTTAATCATGAATTGTCTCCCTTTGTAAAATCTGTATATTTACAAGGTGAATATTTCGCTGGGTTTAGATTTCGCGCTATCGATGTTGACCGCAAATATAGCGAAAATTAGACCCCCGTTAATTTACCCGCTATACAGTAAATAGTTTTAAAACAGCATTGAAAGAAGGCTTCAAAGTGAGGATAAAATAAAATTATTCATTCACTAATAAAAGTGAAAATATATATTATTGGTTAAAAACTGTTAAAAATAAATGTTTCCATTGAATATTCAGTGTGATTTTAAAATCTGTCCTTTAATGATATATTTTTTTTAAATGGGAGACAAATTTTACTTCTGGCTTTGGGGAAAGTAATTATATATAAACTTTTAGGGGCCTAGAAATGTTTTCATGTAGCCTGCAGTTACTCTTCAAAAGTAGGCCGTTGGTTTGAAATCTTACTTAAAGCAACAATGAAGAAAAAAGAACAAAAAGTAACCAGCAAGCATGTTCAAGTAGCCAGTGGATTTTACTGCCTTCTGCCTCATTTCTACACCCCTGCTCTTTTTGACAAATCAGCTGTAAACCCCTTTTGTTCTTTTATTGTTATAGTCATATGATCATGCCTTTGTGTAATTGTCTCCTGTGATTTCAGGAGTCATTATTTCAAGACATTGATATGCTTCAAAACCATGGCATCGTAAGTAAAACAACTTTATCTTTAATATTATGAAATATGATAAGGTGATTGCTAAATACATGCACATACATGTATATTCCTGGTATACTGGTGCCTCGTATTTCCACGGTACTTAACTATTAACTTAGATAAAATGTTTAAAATGTCCATACTGGTTACAGCCTGTCAGTAAATGATAAAAAACATCTTTGGTTTATTAGTTTATTCTAATTCAATGTTTATATTTGGCTAAAACATGAAGAAAATTAAGTTAAGAAAAACCCTACTCCTATCTGTACATATTGAGAGGATACCCATATTTCCATGGTATCCGATGTAAACAGTTCTTTGCACCACCTACAAGACATTCACTTGTTAGAAATCCAGTCAAAAATGTTTAGGCAGGTGTTACCAACGATAGAAGGCTATGTAACATAAGCTGTAATGTATAAAGTTGTTACTTGAGGTTTAGCAAGTAGCCTGCTTTAAAAAGTAGGAAAATGTACTATTTTTTGGTGGAAAATTTGATTAAAGCCAATTTTTATGTTTATTCAATTTTTGGAATTTTTTGCTGAAATAATGAAAGATAAGCGATAGTGCACTTATAAACATGTGTATTTTGTGTGGGTGGTCAACACAACTGTTAATACCCCATACCTCGGAAATAGGGGAACCACGGAAAAGTTTTGCGAACTTTGTATTTAGCATGCAATGCTGTAGGTGTTCTGGAAAATGTTATAAATTTACATTATATTTTCTTATTTTCAGAATGTTGCAGATATTAAAAAATTGAAGCAATCTGGAATTTGCACCATCAAGGTACTGTGAATACTATGTGCATTTTTATGCCCCCCACCAAAATATTTGGGGGATATAGTGCTTTGCCCATGTTTGTATAAAGAAAGCATTTAGAAGAATGTTCAATACAATATAATCAAATTGTGATAACTGACATGTGCGCAATAAAAGATCACACAAAAAAGTGCAGTGTGTGAAAGTAGCATTTGTCCTGTTTTTAGAGACCAGTAATTTATTTATTCAGACAAATAACTTCTACTGGAAACATGTGAAGAGTATAAAGGAAAACTATTCACTTTTGCTATTTCAAATCCTAAATTCACTGACTTAATTAAATTTAATTGATTTACTGTAGAAAAAGGTAGATCTTTATGAGATATACACTGATGTTAGTTGGTAAGATTGGTACAAAACTCACTCAAGATAAAACACACATCAATACAATACCTTCAAATTTCTGGGTGGGTAACTCTTTGCTGCTTGTTACAATATATTCTTTTTTTTTCAAAAGGACTGCAGACTGATGGCATTTGCAGGGTTACCTCAAGCCCAAAGAAACATATTGCCTTCAGCGCTTTGATTTTAAATTATCGATTCTGATTGTAGCTCTCAGTATGTTTTTTATGTAGGGTGTACAAATGACCACAAGAAAAAAACTGTGTAATATCAAAGGTATATCTGAAGCTAAAATGGAAAAGATAAAAGAGGCTGCTAATAAACTGATAGATCCAGGATTTCTTACAGCGTTAGAGTATGCTGACAAAAGAAAACAGTGCTTCAATATTACTACTGGTAGTCAGGAATTAGAGTAAGCATGTTGTGATGCATTTTGTATAATTGTTATGTGATATTTCAAAAGGTCAGTAGTGGATCCATGACCCTGTTATATAGATGCTATTCTAACATGACTGAAAAACAAATTATACCGTTGTTTTGTTATACAACACTTCTGATGCTGATATTTCGTTCTGATGCTTTGTATTAACCACAAGGCCTACGTCTTTCGCAGTAAATTCCTACGCATCAGAAATGCAAACCATTGTATAACATCAGGTACACTATAATACAGTTTTTCATAAGTTATTTCTTCATTATAATATTGGTGCCATGAATCTGCTACTCTGACCCCTTTGTGCTTTTGATGTATGGTTACAATACAGTCTATTTACATGTGCAAATGGTTATCTTATTTGAACAGCCATATGTCTTAGGCAGCTGATATTATTAAATCTAAAAATCCAATTTTATAATAAAGTCCACATGTATTAATTATACAGCCACATTATTAAACAGTCTTTCAATATTTGGATGGCTGCTTTAGACAGGTTAACTATACTGTACTTCATCGTAATCTAACTGTGGCTAAGTGTAGAAATGAGTATTTTTATAACGTTTGCTTGGATATAAATTAATATGCTCAAAATGTATGCAGATCTATTATAGTTAGTAAGTATGCAGCAATTTATAAAATAAAATAGCCAATCTGAGCTATTTGATTGCTTGGCATGTTCCTGGAAATTCAATGTTCTAAATATTTCAGCAAGCTTCTTGGTGGAGGAATAGAAAGTATGGCAATAACGGAAGCCTTTGGAGAGTTTAGGACAGGAAAAACACAGTTATCACATACACTTTGTGGTCAGTAACATTATACCTGCCATTATATTACATTAACCTTTGCACAATTGTCACATATTTTGACACATCTTAATATATGGTCTGTGAATATATAGGATTTGCAACTACTTGTATAGTGGTAGTTGAATAGTTTTTGATTGTACATATTTCCTGCAGTCTGAGTCAATAATTACTCGACATCCCGGACAACTGGGTTTTGATAGGACAAAAAAATATGGTAAACTTCAAATGTTTTAGTAGAGTAATAAACTTGTTACATCCCTTTAAAAAAGGTAAATTTTATCCCGTTATGTTTACCATATTGTGTCACAAGTGTCAAAATCTAAAACCCTGGCTTAGGTTAATGTTATTTATTTCAGTGACATCTCAACTACCTGGAGCTAATGGCTACACAGGAGGGAAGGTTGTCTTTATTGACACTGAAAACACTTTGTATCCTTAACTGACCTTTTTCAGTTACTGGCAGGCGTCCTACATCCGGACACTTTTGGCATATTTTTCACGATAGCTGGAGAAATGTGTAAATCAAGTCATTGAAATTTCACTTGAACAAAGCTAGGTTTGTCTCTAAACTGAGCTAATTTGTTCAAGTGCATTTTTGGGGGCCACATCACCCCAGGACCACCTCAGTCCGGACACCGTGTTCACTGTTGTCATGTTTTTTATTACGAAAATAGCGTTAAATATTGAATCAAATTTATAATTCGCAAGGGAAAGCACCCAATGAAACTGTCTGTACAAATTTTGTAGGATTTATCTCCCGTGAATATTGGATAAAAATTGATCGAAACATTGCGCTATAATTCTAAACGTTCACTTTTCAAAGCGGGCATTTTGATACAAAATGACATTGTACGATGTTTTGAAACTCTGCACATATTTATTTAAGATATAGTTTCCTGGTTTAACTGTTTACAAAACATCTCATTGGCTGACCTCATATTTAGCATAAGGACTGTAGTTTACATTTCGGGGATGCGCAGAAGTATTGCGCATGCGCAGTTATGCAATTTTCGACTTACCCCGTAATGTAAACAAGCTTCGCGACTGCAGACGAAAATAAATTTGAAAATTCTTGTAAAATAATTATTTAACTTTAATCGTTGCTACTTCGTAGTGTTGACAAAAATCAAGAGTCTAATAGACGACAAGATGATCAAAATGAATGGCTGCAATAAAGCGTTTTTGAAACTGTCCGGATTGATAGTGGTCAAGATTTGGGGGTCACCAGCCAGTATTTATTTTCTGTAAAAGAACAAAGACCACTTTTTACTGTTCCCATGGGTTTTAATGCATTTAGGAAGCATCAAACGGAATACTTTGTACATTATGTTTTATGTCCATTCAATGAATCACGCCACAGATAACCAAATTATTTATAAACATCATTATTTCTTTAACAATGATTAGTCGTCCAGATAGACTGCGTGATATTGCAGACAGGTTCAATCTAGATCAAAGTGCTGTTCTAGACAATGTATTATATGCCAGGGCTTATACAAGTAAGTTTTCACCTTGTCAACATTCACATTGAATAATAGAGCATACTTTTGCTCAATATTTTTACAATGATCTTCGATCTGATCTAATTTATATTATAAGTGAACTTCAATGGCTGTACTTATCTACCTGTCTGCCTGACAGTCTGTCCTCTCAGTCATTCTGCACTTGTACTCCTTAACCAATGGTTGGATTTCAATGAAACTTTCACAAGAATACTTGGTATCAAGCCAAGCATATTGTCAGGCATTTTAAGCTGCATACATTAGCCAGAGTTATGGCCCTTTGTGGGAGACATACACTTTTGTGTCACCAGTCCCTCTAGTTGCTCATTTAAGTCTGAAACTAGTGATCGTATACATTTGGGTATTCATTCAAACTATAGGTGAACATCAGTATGAGTTGCTGGATTATGTTGCTGCCAAGTTTTATGAAGAAAGTGGTGTTTTCAAATTACTGGTAATTATATTTTTGGTATATTTTAGATATTTGATTATAAATGAATTCAGAAAAATACTGTTTTTCCTCAGATTTGCAAAAACATGTACATGTAATTTGTTCACAGCAGTGTTGATTGTTATATTTTAAGTTTCCTTTTGTAAATGTTAACCTAAAAAATTTACAACTTTCGACTATGATACAGAAAAGCAATATGTACAGTACAACCTCTGTAGAGCAGCATCCTTGGAGAGCGGCAAATATTGACTGTTAGTTAGGTTGTTGCTCTACAGAAGTTAAATTTAGAATAATTATAGGCTTAGGGAAATGTTTAAGATGCTGTTATAATAGAGAGGTTGTTGCTCAACAGAGGGCTGCTCTTGAGAGGTTGCACTGTAAAAACTTAATACCATATAAATATTTAATCCATCAAGTTTCCATTGTTACATGATTATAAATTAAATTTACATCAATTCATATTCATTTTTATTTTTCTTTCCCACAGATAGTGGATTCTATTATGGCCTTGTTTAGAGTTGACTTCAGTGGCAGAGGAGAGCTTGCTGACAGACAACAAAAACTTGCTCAAATGTTGTCAAGGTTGCAAAAAATTGCTGAAGGTATATGTATTTGTATACATTCTCATTACATTTTGCAATTATTATTACTCGACCTAGCTACAGAACTGAAAAAAATGTATCCTTCAAAATAAAATTATAAATTAGATACTTTGACATCATCCCTTGAAAACATGAATTTCTAACATAGTACAGCACAAATTATGTACATTAATGATAAAGTCTGGATATTTACTTAATTAAAATGAATGCTACTTTTCTGAATTACTAATATTCTAAAGGCATATTTTATTACAAATGTGCCTAATAAAAGTAAATTATGTTTAACTTTGAATTTACAGAATATAATGTAGCAGTGTTTATAACAAATCAGATGACCTCTGATCCTGGAGCAGCAATGACGTAAGCTTCAAAGTTGTTTTAAATACTTCCAAATGCATCCTTTTGTATCATATGCACACATATCAGGTATTTAAAGTGAACTTTTGAATTGATAGTTTTCACACAGTTGTATTTCCAATCATTGTACTTTAGTTTAACAAAAAAAGTAAAAAGTTACATGGCTGTGTAAAAACAATGATTACAGGTATTTAGATACTTATTAGTCACCTACCGGTTTTTGACCAGAGGGGACTATAGGTTTGCCCTCCGTCCGTCAGTCAGTCCGTCAGTCATTCTGTCAAAAAATATGGATCCTGACATAACTCAAACATGTAGTTTACAAGGTAGGTTACTGAAACTTGCGACCAAAATTGTTGTTGCTATGGCAACAGAAACATTTAAAATGGCTTAAAACCGGTAGGGGACTTCTGTATTGCTTGCAATTCTTAATTACTTGTTGATATTCAATTCACTGTTCTCTAGGTTGCCCAGTTACTAAACATCTGTAAGCATTAGTTATGGCACAATGCACCCATGGTATTGTGTTTGCTGGAAACAAATTTCAACAGAGTTAAGGGCCCCGCTGTTTTTTTTTCAAGAATGTTTGTCTATTGTTTTATTATTACTTGCTTTCAGATTTACTGTGGATCCTAAGAAACCAATAGGTGGAAATATACTGGCGCATGCTTCTACCACTAGACTTAGTTTGAGAAAGGGAAGAGGTGAAACTAGGATATGTAAGATATATGATAGGTAATTATATTCTATATGTAATTTCTTATGACATTAAAATCTGTATAACCTACCTTTAGCAACCAGTCAATGAATCTGTCAAGTGTGGTTGCTTAAAGACAAGCAACTGCTTGATACCTGTAATGATTTTATAGTTAGGTTGAAAGAATATTGGCTGCTTAAATCAGAAGACTGCAGCTTACAAATGTCTGTGACCACTAGGTTCGCCTGCATCAACATGTATTGCAGACTTTCTTAGACTAATTAGAGCTTGTTCTTTCAATATTCAATGTGAAGTGAGAGTGTTACAGACACATGTAATTATGGCTTGTTTGTTATGTGTAGATTCCAACCTCCTCTCAAATCGAATGTACTGACCACTGCCCAAATTAAATCAACATTTCCAAATTGTTAAATTTGCCAACTTATTCCAAAATCACTGTCAGAATGACAAAAAAACTGTTGTATAACAAAGGTATACTAAGGCTTTTGAATATTTCATTTCGATTCTAACATGATTTTAATGCGCAATCATATCTTACCTTAATCATACCTTTTAGACTTTTGAGTTAAGTTATAATACATTAAATGTACTTTTTACTTGTCGCTCATACCATAACAATGTTTCATGTTATAGGACACTAATTATGTTTATGTAATTCAATGTTGTAACATTCTCCCTTGTTTCAGCCCTGATCGCCCTGAGAGTGAAGCAACATTTGCTATAACATCTGGTGGTATCAATGATGCCAAGGAATGATTAACCGGATATTGTTAACTGGTAAACTGGATTTTGTTAACTGGTAAACTGGTTATTGTTAACTGGTAAATTGGATATTGTTAACTGGTAAACTAGATATTGTTAACTGGTTACTATTAACGGATAAACTGGATATTGTTAACTGGTAAATTGGATATGTTAACTTATTATTGTTAACTGGTAAACTGGTTATTGTTAACTGGTAAATTGGTTATGGTAAACTGGTTAACTGAATATTGTTAACTGGTAAACTTGATACTGTTAACTTATTATTGTTAACTGGTAAACTGGATATTGTTAACTGGTAAACCTGATATTGTTAACTGGTAAACTTGATATTGTAAACTGGTTATTGTTAACTGGTAAACCGGATATTATTAACTGGTAAACTGGTTATTGTTAACTTATAAACCGGTTATTGTTAACTGGTAAATCTGATATTGTTAACTGGTAAACTTGATGTTGTTAACTGGTATACCGGTTATTGTTAACTGGTTAACTGGATATTGTTAACTGATAAACTTGTTATTGTTAACTGGTAAACTGGTTATTGTTAACTGGTAAACTGGATATTGTTAACTGATTGAAGCCTGAATGTGAATGACATAGTTACTTGTTTGATTTTACATTATAATTATGGACAAAAATGCATTTTTGGTTCGACCTTAGTGTTTGTAGTTTCAAACTATCTGATCGACTGCTCTTATAAGTAATGACTAGTTATGCCCCATCTTTGATGAGGGGGTATATTGCTTTGCACCTGTCTGTCGGTCTACCTGTCGGATGATCCTACCAAATGGTTTTTACGTTCAAGGATCTTCAAACTTTACATGGAGGTTGGTCATCAACAGTAGATGACCTCTATTGATTTTTAGATCAGTATGTCAAAGGTCATGGTCACTGTGACTTTCACCATTTTTGACTCTTCAAATGGTTTCTGTTCAATAACTCAAGAATGCGTTGCCCTAGGATCTTCAAACTCTACATGGAGGTTGATCATCAACAGTAGATGACCCTTATCGATTTTGAGTACAAAGGTCAAGGTCACTGTGACCTTTACCATTTTCGACTATTGGGCTGCCATGGGAGCATACATGTTTTACAAACATCTCTTGTAATTGTAAGGAAGATCTGTGAATAGGAAGGTTATGATTGTTTTGTTAAATGTATCAAAATGAAATATATTAGGCAGCCTTTGGTTTTGGTGCTAAACAATTTATTTTGGATAAGATTCAAAAATAAATTTCATTTCAAAATTTAATGTATTGCAGATGGATGTTTGGTAATGAATTTAAAAATAATATGAAATGTAAAAAGAGTTTTAATGATATTCATAACTTTTGACATCATCGCTGAATGATGCGACATTTTAAAGCGCTAGAATTATAGACTGCAGTTTGTGTTCTGTCTCTCAGAATATTATTTGATTGCAAAGTACTTTTACATGGTCTATATATTATACTGTATTAGTCTCAGGGATTTACTGTGATTTTAACTTGTATTCAATTTAATATGGTGTGATAAAAACTTGGATTTTATTGTGTTATTCTGTGTTAAGGATAATTTATTTTACATTTTAGCACATTACGTTTTATTGATAAATTATTATAACTACATGTAAGTTGTGTTGATCTCTATTATAGTAACTATTATATTTAACTGTTATAGTAGCTTTATAGTAACTTATTACAGATGGTAATTAACAAGTTCTGCAACTAATATAAATCACAGACCCCTATGGCCCTGATCTCACTAAGCATCTCAATCTGAGCAAAATCTCATCTTAAATATTGGCATGTGTCTTAATGTTAATTTCCTTGTGAGGCTGGACTTGAAATTAGCATCACTAAACAAAAATGTTATTCTGAGTTTATTTATAATTACAGTAAAAATTCAAGAGCTGATAAGCTTCAGATTTATCATTAATTTCGCTTCTGATTTTAGCAAAATCTCAATTTGAGTTGAGATTTCTACTTGAGATGCTTCAGAGGACCAGGGCCTGGTCATATCCATTGCTACAAGGATACGAGAGAAGAAAACCAAGTTTTTTAACCGAGTATCAAGCTATGGAGCACTAGCTGGTACCAGTCTTGTCTTGTATGACACGGTACCATTCTTGTCTTGTATGACACAGTCTCATAGTGAATCTAGCTTATGAAGCAGATACTATTGAGCTATTGAGGCAGTTGTTCACTATTATGTGTAGAATAACCTGAGAATCCTTTTGTATTTATAGTGCTCTTGTGGTATGATTTAACAATGATACTATAATTCTCCCACTTTAACTGGAGTAAGATAGGTTTTCAGCTCATGTAAGAAACTTCTATCTTACATTAGCAACATCTATCTTACATGAGCAACTACCGCGTGATTTCATTCCGACCTTAGTTTCGGGATTTACGTGTTGATGGCGATATAAAGCTAATGAAGACGAATGCCAATAGGCTCTATTTATAAATCGTATTCTTGAGCATAACATAACAGCATACACTTTGTTTACGTTATTATTAATGATTGTTTTAAATGAGAACGTACGGCAAACAGCACGTTATGATGACATCACGTTGACGCCATAAACGCTAAATAATGTTATAAAGTCCATTTTCTCAAAAAACATCGTCGGAGAAAAGTTTTCCATCATGAGACAGTCGATGTAGGATAAGGATATCTCGACAAGCCTCGTCCTTGGTTAAAACCGACCCCTCGGGTGAGATATCCTTATCCTACATAGAAGCTCATGATGGATTCTTATAGTCAATTGATAAAAAAACACAAAACAGGATAACATACAGAGTTTTATCTTTGACTATAATGATATGACAAAACATGAGTGGACTTACTGTAAATTATGAATGTTTGTGGAGAGTTAAAATTTTCATGATTTCATCAATGAACTCGACTGCAAACTTTATCTCCATCACATATTGACACCATGAGTAATCCATCCGTGTAACATTAGTTTTTTTTCTATTATTTGAATATATCCACATTACAACCCTATAAAATTGTTAATTGACCAAAGTTATGGAAGGACAAGGTTCATTTATGGCTTTATTTGCCCCGCGTTTTGACAAAATATAAAAATATATTTTTGTAAAATGACTTTCAAAATAATGGCTCAGTTTTTTTCTATAAAACAGGTAATGTACTGAACAGAATGTTGCTGCACCAATAAATGGCAATACATAAAATGTATGGTATTCAGCAAGTCTACAATTCATGCTTTTCGTATAGTTCTGTAACTTGTGCACGAAAACGTTTCCTTAATACTGGACGTTTGTTCTTGAATGTAGGTGTGAGAAGTCCATTCTGTACACTAAATAACTCTGGGAATACAATTATATCTCTCACCTGAAAGAGCAGAAATATATGTAGAGATAAATGCTGTACAATAATACATAGTTTATTATTCAGGGTGGCCACAGTCTCTGGAAAACAGGGAAAATGCCAAAAACGAATTCCCTGCAGGGAAATTTAAGGAATTCCAAAATTGGGAAAAAGTCAGGGAACTATCATGGAATTTTACACACACAAAAAATTGGAGGAAAAAATGTGTCTACAGTGTCAGCTTCTCTTCATGACTTTTTTAAATAGAAGTATTTCTCCGAGCAGATTGTTAATAACATGTATGTATTATAAGATAGGTATAAATAATGAGTTAGATGGTAGATGTATGGCTATAAGGAGAGATTGGAGGCAATATTTTCTGCTGTATATGAGTTGCAAACACCACAAACAGTCATGGAAAATCACATTTCAGTCAGGGAAATATTTGGGAATTATCAGGGATTTTCATTCTTCATTTTCTGTGGCCTACCAGGAATTTGTTATGTTTCAATGTGTCATATTGGTGATCAATTCATGTAGAACAAGTTAGGAATATATATTTAGACCCTGGTCAGTGAGAAGTTGCAGAGTATCTGAACCTAACTCTGTAAATCAGTGTGTAAAACTAAAACTGCAGAATTGGTATATCTAGCTTGGAGACAAATTCATATTAGTTTGAATTTTGTGAACATCCTATATATATGTATGCAGAATATTACATTGACCATGGATGTTATATTGAACCTGTTCTATAGTGGGACTCTGACATTATATTCATAAACAAATCTGACTCAAACAGGTTTGAAAAAACATGTATGCTATTTTGCATCCCACTACAACAACACAAACCACTTACCAATTCAAACCCTTTCAGGCCCATACTCTTTCCAATTTTATTCATGTCTGTCAAAATCATGTCTTTTACATCCTGGAATTAATTAATAATTCCTAAATCGTTAATTACAATTAAAACAAAATGATACACTTCGCTCAGATTCTCTGAACATGACAGTCCATAATTAGTGAACCTTGCAGAGACATTGATGATGAATTTCACTTTTATCGCGCAATGAATTCATTCTATTAATATATGATAAATCATCTTATCTTCAGGAATTTAGAATACTGCAATTGGCGAGGATAAACAGAATAGGTTAGTGAGTTAACTATTGTAAAAAGTATGCTAATAATATAAATATCAATGCTTGAAAAATATATGTACTTGTCTAGCGCAGATATCTTTGAAGCTGCTTTGTATATTCTTTTCCTTCGCCCAAGGTAACATTACTTCTTCATCTGGGACTACCACACCCATTAAACAAGACTGCAAATAATTTTCAAATACTATTTATGGAGAAAAAAACTTAGCTGAACCAAATAAAACGTGCAAAGTGTAAATCCGTGACTGATCACTATTTTTGCGAGCTCTTTCCTGGTATGCGTTCGGTGGTGGACGTCATTTCCACTTACATGTTTGGAATGCATGCATACATATCAGTAAATATGTAAAGTAACTGCCATAGTCTCCACAATTGGATAGCAGTGTTTTCCCTAGCTTCATTTCCTGGAACACTATTTTTTCACATTTTTATAAGAAATTGACAATGGGAATAAAATCGTGAAAAAAATCAGAAGACTTCTTTGCTTTAAGCACGGAAATACATTAGATATATCCGTGCTTTAAGTTATAGTTAGAACATAGTAAGTAAATTTTAATGATTAAAAAGGGCGGAGCGAGCGAAGCGAAGCGAGTCCTTTTTAGTCATTAAAATTTACTTAATATGTTCTAACTAACTTAGAATATAACATTCTGCATTCTGATTGGCCGATAGAAAGTAGCGCCAACGCATGACGTAAAGTCTGTGAAGAGAAAATTTTAATGATTAAATTTTCAGTTAACCGCCAAAATGCGGCGTTTTCATTGGCTAATAATGTAGGTTATATTCTAACAATTGATAGAAGATTAAAATGTTTCTATACTATAATAAGAAAGGCAGTGTGACTAAAACAAACATATAACAAGCTTTAGCTATTAAAACACCCTTCTATTACATGGAAGTTAATCTACAGGTACATTGTGTCTTTATTCCCGCTGGTTACCTTTAGACTATCACCTTCAACAAAAGCTTGTGCTACATACTGACTTCTCATGTATGTATTCTCTATCTTCTCCACAGCAACATACTCTCCCTGAGCAAGTTTGAATATATTCTTCTTTCTGTCGATGATTTTAAGAGTTCCATTCTGAAGAAATGAAATCATGGCAATTTTTAGGTTATATTAAGTTGGAAGAGTACTTTTTAAGAAAATTAAGGTATCCTTGTAATAGTTGGAAACTAGGATGATCTATTTTAATTTAAATTGTACATCTTGTATGTCGTTTGCATTATTTATGACGTTGCCATGACGTCGCAAACGTTATAACTTTGTGCTCCTTTTACCGCGCTCAAAAATGATTATATAGTTGACAGTACGGGCTTGTTTTAAACGTCTCTATAAGTATTTGTATCCAATACAACCCTGATTAATTGGTGTTATTGCTGACAATTTCAGTGTAAGTGAATTTGGTTGACAACGCATTTTGGCGACAATTGGTTGTACATACTTGTGAACTAAGTATAATCACATTTTGTATATACTACATGTACTACCAATGATCTACATAAGACAAGTTAAAATGATGAGATGAATGCGAAAACCTCCCCAATACTCAAACAATTAATAAACCTTACCGGAAGCCATTGTCCAATGTCGCCAGTATGTAACCAGCCATCGGCATCTAAAGCTTCCTTTGTCTTCTCGGGATTCTTATAGTATCCAATGAACACACTGGGTCCTTTACATGTAATCTAGAGAAGAAAGTAAATCACGTTCACAAAGTGTGATATCGGGTAATAGCCGACAATTTTCTCTGCAGTAATATCTCATTGAAAACGAAAACCAAGACTTACAGCAGCAATGTGAAATCCATCCTACTCTATGATTCTGAGCGACACAAAAAAACTTCAAGCATTCCATAATACTAGTACCTGTCTGAGAAAAATCTTTAAGATATATTTGCCAAAAAAGATCACAAACAAAGCGCTGTGGAAGATAACACCCCAAAAAGACATTGAGATGGAAATAAAGCAAAGAAGATAGAGATGATTGACCATGTATTGAGAATAGAAAAGACAAATCCAACAAATGTCGCTCTAAGATCGACACCAGATTACAGACGAAAGAGAGGAAGACCGATAGAAACATGGAGGAGAATGGTGGATGGCGAACTGAGAGAGATGGGACTGACCTGGAAAGAAGCAGAAAAGATAGCCAGGGACAGACCAAAATGGAGACAGCTGATATCAGCCTTATAAATGTGTCGAAGTACACGAAGAGGAAGAAGTAAGTAAGTAATACAGAGTTATTTTGTAACATACATTCAAGAATGGTTACGATTTTGGCATGATCACGTTCCAACGCATCCGATTTCTCTATGAGTTAAGGAGCAGAGATAAACATGCCCGGTTAACACAGTGGATATATTATATGAGTTAAGATCGTTCTCCCCGAACTGTGAAGAATGTACGAATGTCGATAGTGAACGTATTACTAAAATGCGGATACTGCTAACATCAAAAATTGAAGTCATTTTGTATTTCCACAGTCTTTTTGACAATTTAATTTGCTTTCCTACCATATATGATACGTCAACTTTCACATAACGTGTTGCAATTACAATTACCAGTCCAAGAACTTTTTGAACACACCTCTTACGCTGAATAATTGTTGTAGAAAAAGGGCTAAAAACGCGATAAAAGCAAATAAACACGATTGCTAGAATTAACATAGGAACCTGGTATTTTTATCATGATATATGGCATAAAACACCTTACTACCCCGTTACTGACCGGCACATCTAAGAGAAAATATTATCTCTAAGGGGTGACGGCCAGTAACGGGGTCTTGAATAGTGTTTTGGGCCTTATACAGTATATATTCAGTAAAATATCGGGTTCCTTTGTTTTACCAAATGAACATCCAATAGTTCTAAATCCTTACCTCTCCTTTGTTGTCCTTAGCATAGTAATCCATCTCTGGAACATCAACTAACTTGACAGCATTACATGGTAATGGTGGTCCACAGTGACCTGTATTGTAGAAATTATATCGTATATTTGATCAAGAGCGATATCAATACATGTCTAGAAATCATACCCCGTTTTCTCTCCCTTTTGTATCGATCCCGGCCACCTAATTGATTTGTTCACGTTTTGTATCGGGACAAAATGCTAGTTATCAAATTTTACATAAACTGTGTTTGTTCCTAAAGGTCTTAAATGAATCAAACAGAACGAAATGTTTGAACTAGTTAAATAATTATATTTCTCAGAGTCTATATACTAGTAGTGCAAGGTAACTTACTCCACCTCTATATTAGTAGGTGAGTGAATGTTACTTTATTCATTTACCTGGTTCGAACTCTCCAGGTATGTTAGATGAGATGGCTGCTGTATTCTCTGTTTGACCATAACCTTCAACCACCTATACATCGATATAAGAAACCACAATGAGTATTTACTATGCACGTATACCATATTCTATATGAAATAAGCAACATGCGCATGTGTCATATCTTCAACTAGATTCTTGCTAATATAACTATTCCAGGCCTTACTAAAATACATCCGTATAAAGATTGCTTAGAATATTGACTGCTAAAGTTAAACAAGACATTTTTGTTGGCTTCTGGTTTACGAGAGTCTCTTTAACTTATAAATAAAGATAGTGCAATGACGTCAGCTTGTTGAGGATCATGACATACCAACAAACTCGAGTTCAAATCATGTTTACTATATCATGTATTCAAGCTAGTCATAAACATTATAAACTACCATAAAAAGTATAAAATATGTTGCATGAATTAAGGTCGCTGTTGAGATTCGAGCGAGGCATGCTATCGACAATCGGTGGGTCTATTCAAATTTCAAACAATTTGTGTTCACGAATGTGTTTATTATTAGATTTATATGGGTACATGGGTGAGTGTTCTGACAGGTATATGCCTGAAATTAAGCTTTGGAGTGTACATGTACCAGAAAATCTAGTTTTCTTAATTTTTCTATTTAAATTGTCATTTTTTGAGGATTTCAGTTTTTTCAGGGTTTCCACATTTCACCCATGTGTGTATTAATTATCCAATCCACCTACCACACAGCCAAAAGCACACCGTACGAAGTTGAGAACCTTTGGTTCTAGTGGTGCTGATGCTGTGAATACCAGACGCACTTGTCCACCAAGTAGTTTCTGTATTTTACCAAACACCAGTGAGTCCCAGATACTGTCTTTCCTTATAATCCGTCTGCAAGTGGATCAAAAATGTAACAGATACTAGGCCAGAGGTCTGTCACAGTGAAAATACATGTTCAGTCCAAATATATAGTTCTGTTTTCATAATAATAAAAACTTAATATTACCAGGAAACTCAATTTTACAATATATATCAATCTTCCATAAGATCCTCAACAATGAACTAGAAAAGTAACTATGCATAAAGAATATAATAATATTTGAAAACACATTTTGGCCCATATGATACTGAGTAGCTATAAAGTGTCACATTTTGGCCCATATGATACTGAGTAGCTATAAAGTGTCACATTTAGGTAAGTTAACTTTTAGAATTAAAACTATTGATGTACAAATGTGTCACAAAATAAAAGAATCCCACTATTGAAAGGCAGAGAAAACAAGATTGTATATTGATTCATGCAAGGTATTTGTTTTATCAAATGTGAAACAAATTTTTACCTCTTTAGTTCACTTTCTTTCGAGCTAATTGCCATTGACAACATCCCTGACTTCAACGCACTACCTTGGACTCCGGCTAATACCTTAAATGTAAGGATAGGCTTGTAATTATTTTGAAGCTATAGCGCAGATACCCAAAAAATAAATTACAAGTTGTCCTTTTGTTATACATGGATATATGTAAAATTGGGTATAACGTAGACTGTCTTGTTGGATACCTTAACTGTAATAACGTTAGTAAGACACATCGTCTCCTTGCCGAACAAATTGATAGATATTAAGGGAATGTGTAGTACTAGTGCTAATTTGTTATGCTTCCTGGTAAATAACTTTGCGACGTCGGGTTGCGAATGTCTCCCGGTGTTTACATAAAAAGGTTCCTGACCAATTTTTAATTACAGAACTGTCCGGCCTATGATAGTCAAACTTGGTATACACTGTACGTCATGTTTATTATAACAAATATATGTGCCCTATTGGTTAGTACGCCAAAACAATCGAGGTTACCATGACACTGGACTTTAAAACAGTGTCCGGCAAATTACTTTAAAGTATAGCCGGGCGTTATATCGCCTAACAAGGTTTGCAGTTGGTTGTATCTAGAAGAGAAACCTTCGTCGATTTTAAGGTCAGTGGGCGAATCTTTCACAGTCACTTTTAATATTAAACGAGTAATTGCCTTCAAATAGTGGCATCTTCGTGTATATTTTACAAGCATCTCTTGTTATACGTATTGTGGGTGAATGAAAGGCATCATCATGCATAATTGACAAGCATTTCTTGTTATACATATAGTGGGTGAATGAAAGGCATCATCATGCATAATTGACAAGCATTTCTTGTTATACATATAGTGGGTGAATGAAAGGCATCATCATGCATAATTGACAAGCATTTCTTGTTATACATATTGTGGGTGAAGAAAGGCATCATGCATATTTTAAAAGCATTTCTTGTTATACATATTGCCGGTGAATGAGAGTATGCATACTCTACCTTGTCGTAGATTCTGTTGAGTAATCTAGGTACGGTACAAAATATAGTAGGCTTTAACGCTTGTAGGTCATCAGTCAATAACTTTACGTCACCAGAAGAAAATCCAAGTCTAGCTCCCAGCATGAAGAATATTGCCTGCAATAGATTAAATATGGATCTTATTAGCAGCCACATGTTGCTGAAATTAACTGTTTCTTTTGGATTTTATCACGTTTAATGTCGAAATCGTTTGTGAAATAAGTTAAATAGTTTGATACTATAAAACGTTGCCAACCTATATTGAACGGCGCCATTGACTAACAATGTGAATCACGAACACATTATATACCACTACAGTAGGCTATTACAACAACCACAAAAAGGTAGCGCAAATAACCAGTATTGATCAATGTGATTATATCTCACCGCATCAGTACATTTCAGTAATTCTATTGATATGGAAACAATACTTACTACATTTACGGAGCGACTTCTTACGGCTGCCGCACATTTTATCCCTCCTAGACACTATTCAAAATATTGTTGTTTAATAATGATAATAAAAATAAATGTGCTAAAAGTGGTGGAATTGAAAACCGTGCCAAAACATTTTACAATTACACACGAAAGGTCTTTGGTTCGTCTTCAGTGAGTTGCCGCTTTGCTAATTACCTGTATTCCTCGTTCAAATACATGCGCTAATGGAAGATACGACAAACTACAATCTTCACTGCCAATACCTATACCACATTTCTGAAAGCATTTAATATCGTATGATTTAAAAACAAACAATTTGTACGTGTCATTTTTAGCATTTACAAATACTGGAATTAGTAGATTTTTAGTATGCTGCAGCGAACTCATAATGAAACAATACAGTAAAAAGAGGTAGTCACGAATTTCGTTTCCGTTCAGGGACCTGTTTCATAGATACTTTTATCGTAGCTCATGAGAAGTTCGACTTTTATGTATGCTATATTGAGGAAACTTGGACACTAGTACATTCAGGCAAAATATATATGAACAAGAATGATCATAAATAACATATACATATATACTCTCAATAATCTATAGAACAGTCCAATGTTAACTAAAATATGTCTACAAAACGAGCACCTGGTATGTATCTTTAAACGTGTGCCCTCTTCGATCGACGTCATGTTTCGCTAATTGACGTTCAAATCCGGAAGGGCTCATTTTCGCATGGCAACATATTATGATGATTTAATGTTAGAAAAATACAAAAGCACGATCAATTACAGTGTGTATAGCAAGCGTAGCAACTTAGATTTAGGACAGAAAATGTTTTTTAAATTATGTCGATCTAGTCCAAATGCTCACCTGAATATAGAATATCATTGCGGACATGTTTGAGATCACGCTTTTGTGTGTCAATAAAGCCCCTTTTGGGTCACCTAAAATAAAAACAAAACATCAAAATCAGTACGTATGGTGTAGTGACTGAGAAAATAACCTGTGACTAGATTCCCGGTTTCAAGTCTCTTGAGAAAAATGCAAATAAAATGTACATGTTTTTCACGACAAGGCAATTACATGAAATGTTATGAGACACATTGTATAACTTGTACCGACGGAATATGGAAGGTGAAGTATTTTACTTTTGCAATATAAATATTAAAGCGACCATAAATATCAATTCTATTAGCAAGAGTTCCGTGGGTGATTTTATTGTTCTTTTTTTTTAATTGATGTTTTACTGATAGGTTGGTACTGGTTTGAATACTGCCCTGGTCGCCGTATATTTCTATAACTAAAAACTGAGAAATGACCTTTTAAAAAACAAAATTAACAAAAAAAGAAAATGCTTTTAAAAGTACTGATTTTACATTTTGGTTTCCTTTACCTGTTGTTCCGCTGGTGTAACATATCAAACATAAGTCGTCAGCTTTTGGTGGCTGAAAAGAAATAACACAAAACGCGTACAAATCATACAATTAGAAGGAATAAGCTCATATACACATGTACATGTAGATCTAGATATTTAACCGTATTTGTCAAAAGTGTATAATTCATTTTTTCATCATAAGACGTTAAAATAAAAAAAAATTATGTTTTTTACCAAACAGACTACTAACTAGTACTCTATCTGAAAACGTGATACGGCACAACAGGATATTTTCACATTGACTAATCATGGTTATATACATATTATGTCCGTATAATATATATTCCAACGTTTTCAAAATGGGTTTCAGTCAATCTATAGCATCAACATAACGATTACAACTATTCAAACGTTTTAAACTCCAAACAGTCAGGTATACTAGGTCAGACTTCCGAAGGAATTGTATATACTATCAACCACTTTTCTAATTGGTCACCTTTCAAACCCAAAATACGTTTAACTGTGATCATAAGGTTTGACGATAGTTTGCACACAAACGTTGTATGCAATTGTCCTGACACTTGAATCATTAAAAATCGAAATCATGTGCCAAAGAATGCGTGGTCAGTCATGCGAAAAAAAAGTATTTATGCCATCAAATAATATGATCACAGTTAAGTGTATTTCGGGTTTGAAAAGTGACCAATTAGAAAAGTGGTTGAGTGTACGTGATGAATACAATGAATACTGATATAAATAAGATAAGACGTATGTCTATTTCAAAACATCCTCTCCGTCTGTTGAGTTTCATAAATATGCAAGAGTTATATGTAGAGATATCAGCAATTTCGCAACATTCGGTATAGCGACTCGCCGCACACAATTGACATCAATGACGTCAGGTACATAACAGTTTTAATTATTACTTAGCACTCTATATAACGAGTAATTCGTTATTTTTGACTGTTTCATGTCTTAATGTTTATTTTTAGATTCAGGTATGAAACAGTTCATTGCCAGGAGGGCAACAGTTTTGACTGTTACACCCCTGGATGAACTGTTACCTGCGCACTACGATGCGCAATATAAATTCCTGCAAAAACACCCTGCTAGATCTATAGCGTATTTTAATATAACTCTTGAACAATGTTTTGTCCCTATTTGCTTTATATGGTGGCATATTTCTGCCACCAGATAACTACTTAATTATTTAGATAATTAAGTGGTTAACGCGTTAGGTAACTAGATAACAACTTAATTATCTCGATATTTATGTGGTTAATGCGTTAGGTAACTAGATAATATTTCAAGTAAAATAAATATCTGAACAGAGAAAAAATGCATGATAGTGCCAGTAACTGCCACTACTTAAACCATTTCAACATGTACCTGCTAAGTTATTAACGTGTTACGTATCTAGTTATCATGATAATTATCTAGAAAAATAAATGGTTATCTTATTAACGCGTTAAGTATCTAGTTAACCAGATACTTATGTGATTATCTAGATAAATAACGCGTTAACCAGATAATTATCTAGATAGTTAAGTAGTTATCTTATCAACGCGTTACGTATCTAGTTAGCGTGATAATTATCTAGATATTTATCTGGTTAACTAGATAAATAACGCGTTAACCTGATAATTATCTAGATAGTTAAGTAGTTATCTTATCAACGCGTTACGTATCTAGTTAGCGTGATAATTATCTAGATATTTATCTGGTTAACTAGATAAATAACGCGTTAACCTGATAATTATCTAGATAGTTAAGTAGTTATCTTATCAACGCGTTACGTATCTAGTTAGCATGATAATTATCTAGATATTTATCTGGTTAACTAGATAAATAACGCGTTAACCACTTATCTATAAATAGACGTTCATTCGGAAAACCTCGCACATGTCTTTTGTTTGGAATATAGGAATGTTCAGTCGCTCAAACACGGAACACAGACTTGACTTGACTGACATTTAATAAAGAAGTGTTGATGGCTGCCTTTCCCCAAAATGTTCATAAATTCTTTGTGAGAATAGTTCTATGACCGATACGAGTATCAGTTGTGAACTTTAACTTTAAATACAATGTAGTGTATTTTATCATCACGTTTAATTTGACATGTTTAAGTACATATGTTGATGCAAGGAATTCAAGAGAGGAGATGTAACATGATACTCTAGCCTGTCATATATACATACTCTACTCTGTCTATTTTTATGTTAGCTGGTTCTTAGTGATTTACAATAAATAGTTAGAATGCATTGCTTGTCATTCATATACTCCTGGATAGAACAGTTAATATTACTGTCCCCAAATTTGCATCGTAGACCCGTCGCACGTCCGTCGTACGACAATTGTGAAAGGCGTTTAACGTTAATTTTTCATAATCTTTACATATCAGAGTACAACTGAAACATTTATACAACAATACAGAATGATAAAACATAGCCTATAGTCTATTTTGATATACTGTTATATTTACAACACCCCAACCTAAGATAAGAAAAGCTAAGATGAGAAAAGCTGTCTGCTTTTTGATAAACACAGTGAAATATGAAACCTGACTCTTAATTCTGGTAATTTGTTGTTGAACAACACACTGTTCATGGAAACAATGGTACTGACGTTACGCACAATGTTGTAACATGACGTTGACGTTAATTTACGTCACACACATTTTTTTTAATCCTAACGGTTTTTGTACATTCGTAGCGTGTGGTCACAACTCGTGTGTACCCCGTACGATTTTAAAGAATGCAGTCGTGCGATATCCGTACGGGCATCGTTTTATATTAAATAAGGTATAAGAAAGAAATATCTTGACGGACACGTCTCCATAAAATGTTAGATCCGAGGATAATAAGAGAATACGATAGTAATAATACGATAGTACGATGATGATAACACGAGAATACGATGGTACGATGGTAATTATAGGAGAAAATGACAGTACGATAGAGATATTGCGACAATGCGATAGTGATAACGCGATACTATATCGCATTGTCATTATCGAACTGTCATATTCTCGCGTTATCACTATCATATTCTCGTATTTTAATCATCGTACTATCGTATTATTGTTATTGTGCCATCGTATTCTCGCATTATCATCCATATTTTACTGACGAGTTGCAGTATCAACAGAATAGCAGTGAATGTTGTAGTGTTTACAACAATGATATATATAATAACATGACTGTACATTCGAAATAAAGATATTTAAATTTTGTGTACAAATGTTTTGTTATGCTCGCTCTGTCTGATACATTCCCCCCGCTATTCTTTTCCCGTGAATTGACTAGATGGTAGTTATTTCGCAATGTCTATTTATAGATAAGTGGTTAACGCGTTATTTATCTAGTTAGTAACTTAACTACATATCTTTCTATATAGTTATCTGCTTAACTAGTTACTTAACGCGTTAATAAGATAATCACATAATTATCTAGATAATTATCTGATTAACTAGTTACTTATCTAGTTAGCAACATAACTATGTAGCTATTTATCTGGTTAACTAGATACCTAACGCGTTTATATCATAACAACTTAATTTTCTAGATAATTAAATGGTTAACGCGTTATGTAACTAGATAACAACTTAATTATCTAGATAAATATCATGCTAACTAGATACATAACACGTTGACAAGTTAACACTTTTCTAAAGAGGTAAGAACTGGCAGTTGGTGGCAGTATCATGTGTTTTTTTCTAGATAAGATACTGTTTATGAATTAACTTATTATCTAGTTACCTAACGTGTTAACCACTTAATTATCTAGATAAGTATGCTGCTATCTGTTGGCAGAAATATGCCACCATAGCTTTATTACATGCCGATTTTATTTGTTTGATAATAAAATCATGGGGATAATGACAGTCTTGTATTTATAACAAAAAATATCCGCTATTAGTATGACGAAATGTCTAAGAAATATCCTTTTTGTTTGTTGTATAAGTAGAACTTTTCTGTAGTTATATAGAGTATTAGGTAATAAAACAGTTATTTCATGTCTGTTTTGGGTTAACAGTCAAAACTATTGTCCCTCGGTATCGGGGAAGACATTTTGAACTGTTGCCCTCGGCCTATCGTCCTCGTGCATCAGTTCAAAAGTCTTCACCGATACCTCGGGACAATAGTTTTGACTGTTAACCAAACAGACATGAAATAAGTGTATACTATTCGAACGTCACATTGCTCCAATAAATCGCCCTTGTCTTTATACATATTGAATAAATTTACGTAGTTATAGGAGGTAGAAACTTACTACAAATTCCTTGGGATTTGCCCTTCCATTATTCTGAAAGAGAATCATAAATGATACTTGAAATGTAAATATTTATACTAATTTACTTGATGTGATTCATTTAAACAGTGTAAAGTAACGTTAGATTTAATCTGATCGAAAGGTCCCTGGTCCGAATCTCGGCCGGAACAATGCATCACTTCTAAAACGCTTTTCACTGTCCACCCTCTAACTCGATATGAACTGATTAGTAAAACAGATACAGTCTCGTGTGTGTATCGTTGTTATGCAAAAGGGCATGTTTATAACCAAAGTTTCTATTTGGAACGAACTGGAGTAGGCTATCGCAGCCGGAACCTTTATCACACAACTGTTACTTCCCTCGAATCGGATGCCATTAACCCATTAGCACTAACCACTCTTTCATTCGATCGCAAACAAACTCAGACAATTTTATTGGCGAACATACCTGAACAGTTTCGAATGATATTAATTTAATTCCATATTCTTTAGCTGTTGTTTGATTTTGTTCACTTGGTTTGTCCATGACAACTATAGTCTTCAGGGAAGGCATGTCCTTAGCTTTGTCGAGTAGCAACTGCACTCTCTCTGCTGTATCACATATCACTAACGTCATTCCAGCTGAAATTATCAACGAGATTTTAATTAATAATAACTATACAACTTCTAGGTCACAATAAAAATGTCTCTCTTATTCCCTGAAGACGTGGGTCTTGACCACTAGGAAAGTCCGGTCATTTATTTGATCACTTTAAACCGGATATTCCTAAATATCATTTCCTTAGATATACATATACATGTATGTTTGTATTGTCGTTCGTCAAGAATGTTCATAGTATGCACAAAGCGGTCCGAAAATCCTTCAATCCTATGGTATTTAACAATCATTTTTATGTTCTATGTAAGTCTACATACTTTGATTTATGATAAATTGACAAGTTTCAGGACCCAATGTGTCGTATAGCGCACACGTCACCATGGAAAACATACTGCATGCTTGTTCTGACACCGTCCACTGCAAAACAAATACAAATACCATTGATTTTAAATGCCAACATATATTTCAACAAAATACTGTCTATGTTTATAATTGCTTGAGAACGGAAGCAAACTAGTTAATACTGCTGCTACTGCGTCTTTATATCCTTTCCGCTACCATAGCGTACTAATGCAGACTCGCCGGGATGGCCATTTCGGCCTTCCGTAGTTTTCGACCTAAAAGCCCATATTCGGGAATTTTGCTGTCATGGGTACACAGGCATCCCAGACTACAGGATATTACGGGCCCAGGGTCGTGCACAGGTTTTTGGGCCCGCTAGACCCCTTTAAAGAGGGTTTTGAACGTAGATTTTACAAAACTGAAATTACTGGTCCTACCCGCCATTGCGGTACGATTCCCTGTGGAATTGCATTAACATATAGCGCCAAAAAGTTTTTAATTTTCTATAGCAGGAATATAAGGCTAGACAAAGGGGTCAGGACCAATGCCCTAAAGGGGCCAAAAAGTAGGCCTGTCAAGCTAAAAAAAAGTTTTTCGCGCAAGGGTCACCGTCACATCGTCATTTCCGGTGACCTTTAGTCGAAATATTGACCATTTTTTCTATTTTCGGTTTGGGGTAGGTGTGTAGCATCCGGATGTATCGAGTTTTTATCAGTGCTGCAAGTCAATAGTGTCTCAGGGACGGGGTATAGGGACCATATGAATTTCTCATAACCCCCCAAAAAATCGTGGTAGCGGAAAGGATATCTCATGTTCTCTTGTTAAAAGTCCATCTTGTTGTAACTAGTGGTAGTACGACCACTTCGAATGTGAAAGGGCTCGGTCTCGATCCCAGACCGCGACATATCGTTAAAATGATACTGGATTCGTGCATAATTAGTTCTTGGTAACTGCTGGTTCGTCCATTGTCAGGTTAGTGTGACTGGGTAATCTCCATAATTTATGATAAAATACGGTTGACGAGTGGAACTTGAAACAGTGTTTTAAATTAAACTTGTGAAAAGTAGCGTTACTATTACATATACCTCAACTCTATTCGCACTGTATATACCAACTATAGAATCTGACCCAGGTTTCAAACCTTCATCTAACAATCCACACCCAAATGCAGTAGCCAAGTCATATACCTGTAATATTGAATAGAAATAATATTAGAAAGGAAAGAACTATAGTAAGTTATCATGTAAATCAAACATTTAGTACAGTCTAACCGGTGGGATTAAAACATTTAGTACAGTATAACCTATCTTAAACAGTCGATCTTCGGATACATCGAAGCTGACTGCTCAAATGATGATAAGATAAAAATAATAATAATATTAAAGACTTTAGTTATAGACGGAACATACTGACTTTTAAATACACATGTATTCAATATAAATATAACTAATTGAAATTTAATATATTAAATTGGTTGTTTTTCAGAGACAGGTGGTAACTATATTCACGTGTTTCATTATAGTATAACCTACCTCTTGGTACGTCAACCACGTGTATGATCTGTTGGGCCCGTTCCTTGTTCCCAAACACCGTTTGTTCTCTGAAATAATACGTACGGGGGTGATCAATATATTCGAGAACTTTCGTTTCAATGTCATATTGAAATTTATTTTCAAAAATAAAATAACTGGCATTTTGTTTTTATGGTATAAAACATCACACAGCCGGAACTACATTAATATGAATTAACCTGTTGTTTTGAGATTGTTTTTGAAATGCCTCATTCTTACTCAATAAAAGGTCCCCATCTCCCAAACCATCTCAATCAGAAATCTCAACTCAAATTGAGATTTTGCTAAAATTGGAGGCAGAATTTAGATAGATCTTAGTTTCGAGCTTTTGAATTTTACTGTATCAAACTCAGAATGGTGTATATGTGTTCTGCTGCCAATTTTGAATACAGCATCTCATATAAATTACCTCAAAGACAACTGACAATATTTGAGATGAGATTTAGCTCAAGTTGAGATGCTTCGGGAGAGCGGCGCCAGTACTGCCAAGTGGTTGCTAAATTCAAGTGACCACCTTACGTTCCACTTTATATGATTATATTATAAGACCATTTAGGTGTAACTTTACAGAACTATATGAGGAAATGCAAAATGGTATTCATTTTTAAAAATTATAAGGGGCCAATTAATTTTATTGATACATTGAATACCCTAATCTCCTCTTTATAATGGCCCCCACAAAAACATGATGAAACATTACTTGATATTCTAAGTCCCCGTTTAAAGCCCTCGTGTGTTGTTCGAACATCTTCAAACACAGTTTCAAGAAAATTCTTCCCATCCGGAGCCCAAATGCTGGTCCTTGATCCGTCCTACAAAAAACACGAATATTTGAAATCAATACATACTGATCACAAACAATAACCCGATCCTGTTTGCTTGCTTATGAATCGATTTGAGCTACTAGTCAATATACATGCAAAATGTGACTAAGGGATAAGATTCGAGAAGTTAAATAATTTGATAAAGTAACACTCAGATTACTCTAAGTTACAGTGAACGTTATAGTCGTTATTATATCTCTCTTTTGTCAACCTGTTACTGAAACGTCTATTTGCGGATGGCACGTTTAGGCTTCCGCAGTTTACTGTCTAATTAAATGCCCAAATTTGAATATATCAATGGATGCACATACATATCTTACTGAAGGCTATCACGTGATCAAGGTCTTGTAGTGTTTTTAGGGTCCGTTGTTCTCTTTTATTGAAGGTTTCGAACGTTAGCCAAAGCAGCTAATATTGGACATGCCGCCTATGACATTGCCTGCGTTTAGATTGGCGCCAAAAAAGTAATGGTTTTATCTCATAAGGCTAGACTTTGTGTATATCAACTTACCGGAAGAAGAATAGATTGGTTGTCCATATCTACCCCTGTACAGAGAGGTTTTGGTCTGGAAGCCACATAGTATGCCATGGCTGCTGCCGATATAGTAGCTGCTGTACCCAACGTAGCTACGCCACCCGGTACACACCGGATATGTTCCATTTCTTAACTGTAATTTAAATATACAACTTGCATACTCGTCAGAGCGATCCTCTATTGAGCAACAACCTCTCGTTAGCAACATATTCCTATTGTTCCAGAAGTTACCATTTACATGTAGATCTACTATATCAAATTAACCTCTACAGAGCAACAACCTCTAACCTCAACATCAACTAAGCTTTATGTTTCACAGAGGGTGTTGCTCTATCGAGGTTCTACCGTGCCCGTAATGTACAGTGAAACATCACATACACACCATCTCAATAAAAAGAACGCCTAAAAAATTACGACCACCAATTTTCATTTATTTCCACTGTTTTGTTCTTAATTGTCCCCAAATATTAGGACAAACTCATTACTGTGGCGAAATCCGTTTTCAAGGGTCCCAATGGTGATCGTATTGTTGAGGTTTCACTGTATACACATTTAAAAATGAGGTAACGATTGTACATGTATACACTTATGCATAATAAAATGTTGCACACTCTTAATGTCCACACGGTCCAATCATATTGGGCAGCGCGACCACAGAGCCAACCCAATCAGCATTTGAAATTTATAAGTTTTACTTCAATAAAATGTTAACATGTAGGACACTGACTGCAAAACGCTGTAATCTATAGTAAGTAACATTAGAGATAAGTTACATGGGTAGATTGTGCCACCCTTGTTATTTTATCTTTCAAGGTCAATTTTCATTTTATTAAGTCGAGGTTATATAGATAATTATATATATAGTATATAGTTTATTTTCCAATACACAAGACTTTACAGTCTATGAGCATTACACATATTTACAATACAAATTTAAACATACCGACTCTCGACCTTAACAGATGATACGTAAATTGTCTATATTCATAATCCCGGTTATATGTTTTAATTAGCAGTGAGTATCACGAAGACACTCTATGGATTATACACACACAAATCTAAAGGAACGACAGTGTACGCTTTGCTCGTGGAAAATGATATATTCCACGCAAGAACCTTGCAATATATTCATGCATAAAGGTCAGGATCACGTCAAATTATCCATGCTATATCTACTGCGTTAGCGATAATATGCATGTACAGTCAGGACTCGATATAACGACACCCGATATACTGACAAATTCATCATAGTGACATCATATTTGGGGACAAAAGTATTAAAACGCTCTTTTATCAATTCAGTATACTCTGACATATTCGTTACAACGACTTTTTCTTGTAAACGAACAGCGTCGTTGTATCGAGTTCTGACTGTATATGGTAAAACTAATTTACTCGTACTCGGCTATATACATTAAACTACCAATGTTAGGAGACGGTTGGTGCGATGGTCCTGGGATGAATGAGATTTCGTCAACGAATCACAAACAAGGTTTGCTATTCGGTTGGGCCTTCTGGGTTTTCAAACACAGTATTTTAAAACACAGGACCGTCTTCGCTTAACCGCTTACCCAACGGTATCACATAAAATGACGTTTTGTTATTTATCTGAGAAGTACAACCTAGTCCAGGAACCTAGACGTTATAGATGCTGGGTTGCTTACGAATGTCAAAATGTATAAATATCAAACCGAAAGTCATATTGGTAGGACTAAAGTATGACCGACCAAAGATCATATAAAGAACTCTTTGGACCTACATTTAGGCACGTTACTGTATAAAAATAGTTTACAGTGATTGGGAAATCCAAGACATTAACACTAAACATGTACGTACGTTTTTATTTCCACTGGTCAATTGTCCGAATTATTTCTTAACCAGATATCTTCATCACCCGAAAGCAAATTTATTTCATTTAATAAACTAAAAATGTTATCCAAAATCAGCAAGTCTATGCTTACATCGACCCGAATACTCACAAACTCGCCACACGTTGAATACGACTGATAAAACGATATCAAAGTCCATTCTTATTTACGTATGATCACATAAGTCCAACATGTTATACCGAGGTACGTCATATACCTGTACATTGGAATAGACTAGAATTATAATTATTATCAATATGATGTTAAACAAACTGACACGTGCAAATCGTTGAAAATTTGCACGCGTATTTATGGGTCAAGCGTGCCACAATGCTTGCTGCTTCTAGAATTCTAAATTAAAGTTCTGGCATCGACTTATATTTAATTTTGTACAACATATCCTCTTTCAAAGAACACATTTCAAATATTGTAATACTAATTACGATTCGATGGTTTGAGATAAAGGTCGATGTTGACCTAGTCAGTGAAAAGAAGTGAAAATGTAGTTAAAACTTTAAGTACTTATTCTTCAGGAATTGATATTAGTACAGTTGTCAGTATAGCGGTTTGTGAATCGACTCACCTAATGCACCTATCAATGTTTTCCCCTAGGGGGGGAGCGGCGGGCTGACCCAGGGGAATTTGACATTTTTACCTTTTCAAAGTCTAAATTCCCACCCTAGAGCAAGGGCAATTTGTCAAAATCCCCTCACTGGGAGATGCTTTACATACCCCCGGGATCAAAAGTTCGGCCAAAGTCAAAATTTCCTGGGACTCGGCACCATTATGACGGTCAAATTCCCACCTATCGGGAACAGCCTTATGTCAAAAGGCTCGTGTATGCCCCCCCCCCTGGGGGAAAACATTGATAGGTGCATAAGGCTTCGATGGATAGGTGGTTAGAGTATCCGCCTTCATAACTACAAGCTTCGGGTTCTATCACAGGTTGCCCATATATGGCACACTGATACATCTCCCTTGCTTAACGCTCAGCATCATAGGTGTAGTTCTAGGAACTGCTTGGTCGCCTAGTACCAGGAGCATGTGACTGGGTAATACTCGTAGTCTCTAGTTCTAGGAACTGCTTGGTCGCCTAGTACCAGGATCATGTGACTGGGTAATACTCGTAGTCTCTAGTTCTAGGAACTGCTTGGTCGCCTAGTACCAGGATCATGTGACTGGGTTATACTCGTAGTCTCTAGTTCTAGGAACTGCTTGGTCGCCTTGTACCAGGATCATGTGACTGGGTTATACTCGTAGTCTCTAGTTCTAGGAACTGCTTGGTCGCCTAGTACCAGGAGCATGTGACTGGGTTATACTCGTAGTCACTAGTTCTAGGAACTGCTTGGTCGCCTAGTACCAGGATTATGTGACTGGGTTATACTCGTAGTCTCCATAAGACTGGGATACAGCTGACCTGTGACACTTTTAAACAATATTAAAAAAACAAAGCTTCGGAACTTTTGGACTTTCGTAGATATATGCCCGAAGTATAGAAAATTCAGGTTATATCAAATTATAAAGTGCAAAACTCAACCCGCATTCATATTGTTCAAACCGAGTTTCATAAGTTTTTTATATTCACATTTTCGTACTATTTATGATTGCAAATTGTCCTAACTAATCTATAGTAATAATCACTATCAAGTAAATAGACTATGCATGTGTACTTACTTTTTGCTGACTTCCAAAGGAGATAATTTCATGAAAAAGATCGAAAGGCTCATGAGTTGTCTCCCATAGATTATCTAAGACCCTTTTGTCTCCAGAACGGCCGTGTCTAATTTGCCATCACTGAGGTCGATTTTACAAATGACCGAGAGCGGCCCACTGTGATTTATTTTGAACTGTTATTTGCCGTTCCCGCACTGCTATCTGACACGACTGCCATCGCACTGATATTACTATCTATTCAATAAACATGAACATGTAGCTGCTGTTACTGATGATGGTGATATAATGTGGGATTGACCAGGTAGCTGCTGTTACTGATGATGGTGATATAATGTGGAATTGACCAGGTAGCTGCTGTTACTGATGATGGTGATATAATGTGGAATTGACCAGGTAGCTGCTGTTACTGATGATGGTGATATAATGTTGGATTGACCAGGTAGCTGCTGTAACTGCTGATGATGATATAATGTGGGATTGACCAGGTAGCTGATGTTACTGATGATGGTGATATAAGTGGGATTGACCAGGTAGCTGCTGTTACTGATGATGGTGATATAATGTGGGATTGACCAGGTAGCTGCTGTTACTGATGATGGTGATATAATGTGGGATTGACCAGGTAGCTGATGTTACTGATGATGGTGATATAATGTTGGATTGACCAGGTAGCTGATGTTACTGATGATGGTGATATAATGTTGGATTGACTAGGTAGCTGCTGTTACTGCTGATGGTGATATAATGTGGGTTGGTCAGATATCTCCTGTTACTGCTGATGATGGTGTAATATGGGGTTGACCAGGTAGATGCTGTTACTGCTGATGATGGTGTAATATGGGGTTGAGCAGGTAGATGCTGTTACTGCTGATGATGGTGTAATATGGGGTTGAGCAGGTAGATGCTGTTACTGCTGATGATGGTGTAATATGGGGTTGACCAGGTAGATGCTGTTACTGCTAATGATGGTGTAATATGGGGTAAACCAGGTAGATGCTGTTACTGCTGATGATGGTGTAATATGGGGTTAACCAGGTAGATGCTGTTACTGCTGATGATGGTGTAATATGGGGTTGAGCAGGTAGATGCTGTTACTGCTGATGATGGTGTAATATGGGGTTAACCAGGTAGATGCCGTTACTGCTGATGATGGTGTAATATGGGGTTAACCAGGTAGATGCTGTTACTGCTGATGATGGTGTAATATGGGGTTAACCAGGTAGATGCCGTTACTGCTGATGATGGTGTAATATGGGGTTGACCAGGTAGATGCTGTTACTGCTGATGATGGTGTAATATGGGGTTGACCAGGTAGATGCTGTTACTGCTGATGATGGTGTAATATGGGGTTGACCAGGTAGATGCTGTTACTGCTGATGATGGTGTAATATGGGGTTGACCAGGTAGATGCTGTTACTGCTGATGATGGTGTAATATGGGGTTGAGCAGGTAGATGCTGTTACTGCTGATGATGGTGTAATATGGGGTTGACCAGGTAGATGCTGTTACTGCTGATGATGGTGTAATATGGGGTTAACCAGGTAGATGCCGTTACTGCTGATGATGGTGTAATATGGGGTTGAGCAGGTAGATGCTGTTACTGCTGATGATGGTGTAATATGGGGTTGAGCAGGTAGATGCTGTTACTGCTGATGATGGTGTAATATGGGGTTGAGCAGGTAGATGCTGTTACTGCTGATGATGGTGTAATATGGGGTTGACCAGGTAGATGCTGTTACTGCTGATGATGGTGTAATATGGGGTTAACCAGGTAGATGCCGTTACTGCTGATGATGGTGTAATATGGGGTTGAGCAGGTAGATGCTGTTACTGCTGATGATGGTGTAATATGGGGTTGAGCAGGTAGATGCTGTTACTGCTGATGATGGTGTAATATGGGGTTGACCAGGTAGATGCTGTTACTGCTGATGATGGTGTAATATGGGGTTAACCAGGTAGATGCTGTTACTGCTGATGATGGTGTAATATGGGGTTGAGCAGGTAGATGCTGTTACTGCTGATGATGGTGTAATATGGGGTTAACCAGGTAGATGCTGTTACTGCTGATGGTGAAGTAATGCGGGGTTGACCAGGTGGCTGCTGTTACTACTGCTGACGATGCTGTAATGGGGTTGACCAAGTAGCTGCTTTTACTGATGATGATGTAATACGGGGTTGACCAGGAATGTTCTTTTATTACTGCTAATGATGATATAATGGGGAGTTGGCCAGGTAGCTATCATTACTACTGATAATGGTGTACTTTGGGGTTGACCAGGTAGCTATCATTACTACTGATAATGGTGTACTTTGGGGTTGACCAGGTAGCTGCTGTAACTACTGCTGATGATAATATATGCGGGGTTTGCCAGGTAGTTCCTGTTACTGCTGATGATAGTGTTATGTAGGAATGACCAGGTAGCCGCTGTTACTGCTAATGGTGATATGTGGTTTTGACCAGGTAACTGCTGTTAC
The DNA here is from genome assembly GCA_947247005.1 of Spisula solida. Taxonomy (NCBI): domain Eukaryota; kingdom Metazoa; phylum Mollusca; class Bivalvia; order Venerida; family Mactridae; genus Spisula; species Spisula solida. The sequence continues at coordinate 46,564,517 of OX365944.1, read as the reverse complement.
TGCTGATGAAAAGTGCGGGGTTCACCAGGTAGCTGCTGCTACTGCTGATAATGGTGTAATGAGGGGTTGACCATGTAGCTTCTGTTAGAATACTGCTGATGACGGTGTAATGTTGGGTTGACTAGGTAGCTGATGCTACTGCTGATAGTTGAGTAATGTCGCTTCCAGCAGGTAGCTGCTGCTACTGCTGATGGTGTAATGATTGGTTGACCTGGTAGCTGCTGCTATTGTTGATAATATAATGTGGATTTGACCTGGTAGCTGCTGCTAATGCTGATGATAGTGTAATGCGGGGTTGTCCAGGTAGCTGCTGCTACTGTTGACGGTGGTGTAATGTGGGCTTGACCAGGTAGCTGCAGTAACTGCTGATGATATAATGCGGGGTTGATCAGGTATAGGCTGCTACTGCTGATGATGTGCTGATTCATTTCGCAAACCTAAAATAATACATTACGTGGACATCTGGTGATTCCGTCTATCGTCCAATCAGAACGCTCGTTACGCTACGCGGGGAATTTTATAAACAAACTCACGAGAAAATGTAAACATGGATTAAGAAATGGGATTTAAAAAATTACGAACTTAATTGGATGAAGTACGAGGGGTGATCCAGAATTACGTGGACGTTTGCTCTAATACTAAAACTGTTATACTTAAAGTGACGAATCTGTTTACCACGTATTATTGATACTTATTGCACACGACGTAACGCACAAAACTGGAACCACTAAACGTTGCGTCAAATGACGTTGTTTGGTGACTTTATGCGGGTGCGTTGTTTGGATTAACCAAGCATTTTTAAATTGAGATTTATGTATATTATCTATTTTTACTGTTAAGTTAAACTAACACGTTGCTATTGTAAATATTTGGTTTGGACAATCGATAGTGTTAGTATATACTGAACTATAACTGAGTACATTTCTCGTAAGTCTGGCAAATCAGTGGAGAAAGCAAAACTAACGATATAAGTCGAGTAAGTCTCCTATCTAAAAGTTAAAATTTCATTTATAAACATACATAGAAAAGTATTCTGACATGGTTTTTTTTACTTTCGCGGTTGCGTTTGCGATTAGTGATATTAAACGATTGCCGAAATTTCATGTATAATTTTTAACGTTATTTTACGTGCATGTGACACATCACTGGACACAGACAAACTAACGGCATTTTTCGAGTATGTTCCCGTATTCGAAATCACAATTGTTTATGTAGATAAAAATAAAAAGGTATATTGACAATTTTTCCTTATGCGGTTATTTTAGAGATAAATGTTTAAAAATTGTGGTCTAAATTTCATGATTTATTTTTAACGTTATTTTTACGCGCGTGGAACAAATCACTGGACACATACGGAGTATGTCCCCGATTCCAAAATAGAAATTAAAAAGGTATGTTGTCAATTTTTTTCTTTAGCGGTTCTTTTAGCGAATGTTTTAAAATTGTCGTCGAAATTTCATTATTTATTTTTAACGTTACTTTTTGTTATTTTTACGCGCGTGGGACAAAATCGGGGACACAGAAAAACTAACGGCATTTTTTGAGTATGTATCAAATTTAAAATTCAAAACTATTTATGTAAACAACAATGAAAACGTATTCTAAGATATTTTTCTTTTGTGAATTCCTTTGCAATAAATGATGTAAAATAATCGCCGTAGTTGACTGTTTTAATTTTTCAACGTTATAAATAATTTTGTGACACGTTTCGGGAAAATCTGTGGACAAATGAAAAGTAACGACATTCGCCGAGTATGTCTCCAATTTCGAAATAAAAAATACGTATGTAACCATCAATACAAATTTATTCTGATAGTCTTTTCTTCAGTAGTTCTCTTTACGATAAAGAGTATAAAATTATCGCCAAAATACAATGTATTTATTTCTCATGCAAAAACGCAACGTTGTGACACGTCATTTTTGAGTCAAATTTTATCTGTGTTACCTATACATTGTATTTCATTTTAAAATTATACGTCGTCTCCATGAAACTTATAGCATTCGATTCGTCATTGTATATGCTTTCTAACGATATGTATATTATGCACATAGAAACGTTTGACATTATTTTACTTAATTAACGACGACAATCGATCTTGATGGGATGGTTCCAGTTTTGTGCGTTACGTCACACGTATACCAAATTCCATTTGGATATGATCATAAATAACGTAAATGCAGCGTCTATAAGAGGGCGTGGTTATGAATCGCGGGGCAGCTCCGAAATGACAAACGACGTCACCTTACGCCTATATGCTGTGCTTTATTTTCCCAAATCCATTATTTTCTTATTTTATGCATTTGTAATTGCCCTGTCAAAATTTACCGAATTGTACCGTTACCAGCTCTGCAAGGCCATATTTTTCAATGAATGTCACGGTTAGTCGATTCTGACCAACGTAAGTACCGGTTCAGTCAACGTCAGGTTTTTACCTCTACTTCATTGTCTGTCACATCATCCAGGCCTTCTTTAAAAAGTGTATGAAATTTAAAAACAAGTGGTCGTGATACAGAAGGTATAATACTTGTTTTCTCCAACATTTCTTCGGTCTGTGTTTGGGTTTTTCCTATCTGAACACAGAATTGCAAATTTATGCGACTGTAAATGAAATCTTGTAACGCCATTTTTACGTTAATTATGATATGACAACAGTAACTCATATATTTATAACATGACGAACATACTGAAATTTACCTTGAAATTTCATCTAGTTGTCGATAAGATATTAGACAACATGGTGCCATATTTCTGAATTTTTAAATGAAGAAACACAATAACAATCAGCAATAATGTAACAAGTTTTTATTGAAAAATTCAGTGTTGATCCGCGAAAGCATTCATGTGTTGCTATGGTAGCGTATAACTGTTGATGCAAAGAATTGTTTTTAAATATGTGTTGTGATTTATGTCAATAATAGATACAAGCCGCTCTTGTGTAATTTTCATACTGATCTGATGTAAAATACACTTTTTAGAGCAAAAGTCCATGTAATTCTGGATCATCCCTCGTACATCTTTAATTAAATATAGTTTATAAAGCAGCCGTTAATAATTACAGAGAGTACTGTACGAGCGGTTAGATATATCGTGATATGAAACCAGTCCAAGGTCTGTTGACGATGAGTGTCCGGACGTGAAGTCTTTTTCTCCTTGTATTTTGTCTCGTTTTTGACGTTTTATTCAGAAATGAAATACATGTAACGTTATTCATATTATATTCAGAAATACCTTCATAAGACAGTTTCACAACCAAAATGTACTTCAAATTCAACATTTTAAATACATTTATATTTATTGTTAAACCATGTTTAATATAATAAATAACTATATAAATGCATATGTATACAGTATCTAGCGAAATATCAATACCGAGAGGAGGCTCGCACTGTCTTGGCGTCTCCATTCCAGCTACGTCGCTGTACATAGTGTATGTGGCATGGTTTAAATTACCGTTGTATATAATTACACACTGTATGAATGAGCAAACATAACACAGTGTCTGTTTGCTTGTACTTTGTATTATCTTACTCTAAATTCTATGTCAGGTTGTGGTTATATTTAGAATTATTATTATTTAGAAGTAAACATGTATTTGATGAGAGTTTTAGACAAACTAGACAATATTATACATGTCTAGATCTATACTAACAAATACCTATCAGTGAATTTGTTCAGGACAGACGAAAAATCAATTCCAACCTTCTCCCCTGCTTATGCGATCTATGGTACATACACACATGTACATACAGTGATCTTGTATACACATTTTACACTAGAAACTAGTTCATATATAAGGACTTAGTGTTGGCGAAGTTAAAACACGATGTGTTTGGTGGATTTACTCGGGTATATTGACGTTACTACAGCCTTGGTTTTCTTGGCGACGTTCTTGTTGATGTATTTTCACACAAAACGTCAAAATGGAGTACCACCTGGCCCGAATCTGCTTCCAGTTATTGGAAATATGCATGTGGTCGCGAACTCGGATGTGTTAGGAACATTAGCAAAGTTAAGACATACCTACGGGGATATTTTCGGACTGTATATTGGCGGAAAGTTGACCATCTTTCTCAACGGATTCGAGGCTATACATGACGCGTTTCTGAAGAAAGGTTCGATATTTAAAAGACGACCAACATCGAATTTGTACGAGAATATAGGAATTATCTTTACCAATGATTCCATCTGGAAGGATCAACGTGGATTCTCACAAAAAGCCCTCAATACAATTTGTTTTAGTGATAAAAGTGGGAATATTTCGGAAATTATAGCTCGAGAAATTGACGACTTGATCAATACACTTGGTTCATACAGTAAACCATTCGATGTCGAAAAGTATCTGAATTTGAGTGTTTCGAATGTTGCCATGCAGTTTGTGTTTCGTCACAGATGTAACTTAGATGATCCTAAACTGACTGAATTTCTGGACACTTCACGTGGAACTGCAAACGACTTCTTTATTCGTGATGCTATACTTAACTGCCTGCCTTTCATGTCTTACCTACCCCATAGCATTGTTGGAGATCGCAGATCGGGGGTATTGCAATCGTATGTCGCTGGTTTTGTGAAGAAAGGCAAAGAGCAAGCTCTAAACGAGGATAATGACTTTTCGAGCTTTGTGACACTTTATGCTAAACAAATGGAGACCAACAAGGCAAAAGAAACGAAAAGCAGTCTAAATGACGCAAATATGCAAATGACCGCATATCAACTTTTCTCAGCCGGAAGTGACACCACTGCCGGTACAGTGAGATGGACCATATTGCACCTCATACGACACCCTGAAATACAGGGGAAAATGTTCAATGAGATGCATAACCTCATAGGTGATGGAACAGTTCAAATCAAACACAGGGGTGGCCTACCCTACGTACAGGCTGTAGTTTTGGAAGGACTCCGGATCGCAGCCGTTGCACCTTTAGGAATCCCTCATTCTGTACTTGAAGACACCCAGTTTCGTGGATATTTATTTCCTAAGAATTGTTACGTGATTGGTAATTTATCGTCCGCGCTTACTGACCCATTCGTGTGGCCAGAGCCAGATGAATTCCGACCGGAGAGATTTTTGAGCGAAGACGGTCAGACAATCGTTGTGCCACCACAGTTCATATCGTTTTCATTGGGTCCAAGATCATGTGTCGGTGAAACGCTAGCACGCATGGAACTATTTCTGTACGTAGCCAATATTGTGAAAACATTCATACTACGACCGGAAGTAGATGGTGAATTGCCTCTTGTTACAGGCCTGCTTGGACTGACATATCACCCTTTACCATTCAAGATGAGAGTCATTAAACGAGAGGATTAATATTTTAATAAATGACTTAAATAGTTCGTAAATATGTCTCCTATTTTTAGAGTTTTGAACTGTATATGTATAACCTGGGTTGAACTCAAAGCTAACTCAAGCACGATATATCATATCAGTGATTTGTTTTGGCTAATTTTTAGGCCGAATATAGGCCCATTCCCCTAGCAAAATAATCTCCATTTTCCCCAAAAAATCCTAATTTTTTCTCAAAAAGTATGCATATTTTCCCCCTTTAGTGCTCGCTGGTTTCAAAGCAACTACAGTATAGCTGTTTTAAAGTCAAAACAATGGATTTTCAAACTTGCAAGAGTCGTTGTCACATATGACTAGAGTATTATCAGTAGAAAATAGCAATTTATGAACAATTTTAACCAAAACAACCTTTTTTAATAATTCCCAAATTTCGCTAAATTTCCCAATTTTAAAGGCACGGGCTGTTTAATTTTGTTCAAGAAAAATCACTGCATATCCAACGAATTTCTTTTTGAAGAAACAAAACGTAATTGAAAAATGCTCTAACACACTATATATGTTCGCTCAAGTTTGTCTTACAGGGTGTTAAAAAAGTTTGTTCTCATTGTCTGAGTTCCAATATTTTATTTTTCTGACCTCAGTTGGCTGTATGATGTCCAGGTTAATATCCAGAGGGTTCTACCATGGTTCTAATCTATCTGGCATTAAATTAAACTATTAGAGTAAGACATTAACATTGTCTACTGTGTACATAGCATAAAAAACTTTATTTAAATTTTGATAACGAACTTTTTTAATACCCTGTAGATGCTTTACACATGTTCAAAGCTACATTTGTACATTGTTATGCAATCTTTGAAATAAAACGTTTCTCACTAGTTTATTGTAGTTCATCTGTAATTTCACATGACAATGATAGATTAAAGATAGTTTAGTTTATACTTTTTATTTATCCGGATGAGAAGCCAGTTTCCCTTTTGTGCTGAGCGTCTAGCAAGGGAATTTCTGCTACCATTTTTACTTCGTGTTTGGTATGACGCGGTCTGTAATCGAGCCCGGGACCTCCCACTGCCAATTTCGACGAAAATATGAGAAGGGAAACAATTCAATCGGACTTAATTATTCATTCTGTTGTGGTTACCTCTCTTGATTTGCTGTGATATACAGAATGTGAATCCTCCAAAGATATGGGCTGCTTTGCCAGTTGGTGCGCATAACAGTACTTTTTAGACAGGATCCTTTACTGTTTACAATTCGTTATTTTGTCAACAAACCAACTGGAGGTTGTATTTCGTTTTCATCCATCGTATGGTGTTTTCCACATTTGTGACTAAACTAAAAAGTGCTAAAATTACATCATACATCAAAAAAAAATTACATCATTCTACAGACACATGAGATAAGTTACCAAGAAGAAGAAGAAGAAGAATAAGAATATTTTATTTAACCAATCAAGGGTCATATTACATGACATGTAGATCACAGTATAAAAATCTAATGAACAGTAAAACAAAATGAAATGACACAAAATAAGGATGCTAAAGAAAAGAAGGCTTAAATCGAATTATTTTAACAAGTTAACTAAGGCAAAAATACCTAAAAGTAAAAGGAAAATAAAAACATATATATCCTTATGAAACTTAGACACAATGATCATTGCAACAAATTCTAGATCAATGTCAATATTGGGTTGGTCATCCGCCGTCAAAAACTACGTCATTAGGTCAAATCATAAAAAACCTTGTGTAGAGGTCTCAATTTTTGCTTATCTGTCAGTACGGGTTGTCTGATGTAAATAACTATGTTGCTGGTTAAGACAATATGAAAACCTTTTTATACATGTATATGCAATAGATGTTGAATTTACGTATAGGATAGAACATGGGTAGCAGTTGTATATTTGATTCTTAGAAGTTGTAAATTATTCTTTGGTCTCCATAGGCGGTCTGCATGAAGTACTACAACAGGTGAGCGACCTAGACGGCCATTTGGTCCCTCTTAGTGTGTAAATGGTCCAAGGTCTTTCAAATGCCGATACATGTACATGTAGTACCAACAAAACTGTTATAGTTGAGTCCGTTATGAGATCGTTATGTTCCACTATATTATCATTTAAAAATGAAAAAAATGGAGACAGGAGGATGTGAGTTCGATCCTTGCTACTTAAACATAGGTTCACCAGGAAAGCTGACGAATAATGTACACGTGATAATAGACATCACAAAATTAACATTTTGTTTCTGTAAGGCCTTATAATCGAGTCTTGGTCTATTTATCACAACTTTGTATATCGGTTATCGCAATAAGTCATACACGTTGAATTGCATTGTCTTCCAATAAGTCATACAGTGATCGGAAATCACAGATGCTTTTGCTCGCTATAAGTCATACAAGTTGAATTGTATATTATAGCATAAAAACGGTGATTTTGCCCATACGTTAACGGGACGAAAGCCATGCGTAAACATAAAAATTCACGCGCTATTAACGTCCAGTTTTACGTATGCTCATTTCAGGACCGCACCGGCGACTATAAAGGTTGTACAGCTTCATATGAACAGTTATTCCCATTTTATTTCTAAGAACTAATAAGTACTAATTAGTTTTCTATAATATTTAAATTATACATTTAAACAAACCCGCAATATCCATGTTTTCTTGGTATTTGCCGATACCGGAAGTCGACGTGCATAACAATAACTGGTATGACGTTACGTTTGTTTTCGCGACGTCGTCACAAAATCTCCCGCCAAAATATCATTATTTTGAAAAACAAACGCATTAATTGATGTTTTGTATGCTATAATAGCGTTTACGCATGTTTTTTCGCTTTATAACATATGCAGAGTCCCTCGGGGGCGTTGGGCACCAACCGTCCCTCGGGACTCTGCAGATGTTATAACCCGAAAAAGCATGCGTTAACCCTACATTATAGTATCATAATACGCCATACAGTGATTAGGTTCATACGCTTTGTTTATGGCAGGCACTGTGCTAGGAGGATTAGTTATTTTATCTCACGTACTATCATAAATTAACGAGTCGACAGGTGCTTCAAACTTTATTTGTTTAAAATTTAACCGTGTATCTGAAAAAAGTAATGCATCCATATCAATATTTTGTACAGCTTGGTTTAGTTAGAATAATGGACGTTTAACACACTTTGAGCATAATTATATATACGAATGTATTTATATATTTTGTGATTGGATATATTTAAGTGCGACGTTGTAAATCGTTCCGGATCGATAAATCGTGAGATATATATAACATTTTAAATAGGTATACAAACCGACTCTATCTAAAACTTTTTAACTAAACTTCCTTATTTGCGCGTCAGTTAGATTTAAACCACACATTGGTTTGAGCGAGCGAGATATACACATTATTGGTTATAAATATTATAAACGTGTTGATATATTACCTGAACAATCTTCATATGAACATCTGAGGTGTGCATGTCCAGACTAGGTTACAGTGTTAAATTGTTTTATAGAGGATTCTCAAACCGAAAGAGGAAGAAAAATATCGTTAAAAAAATGGTCGGCATGAAACAGAGAAAACAACTTATTGACAAATTTACCTCGTTGCGAAAGGACGCTGATGATAATGGAGTGTCGTTAGCAGTGATTGAAAATATTTTCTTGCGACCTTCGGATCAGAAATCTGCTGAAATTAATGGAAATAATGTGAAGGTAAACGACAATGGCTGTGCTAGCACTAAAGGTAAAGGAGGACGATTTCTCCTGGGATATACATTGAGGACATACATCTATTCTGTGATATTCCTACTGGGGGTAACGAGTTCAAGTTTGGTATATTACTATAGAGAGGATCTAGCCGATATGTTGGAAGTGTATACAGCAAGATGTGTTATAGACAGCAACCAGTTTGTTATAGAGATGGGACGACCTCTCGTGGATTGTAACATATGTCTGAATCTCAACAGTGTTCCCATTGAACACAACATATCAGCTGAAGATTTCATTACGCGTTATGCGTATAACTCAGTCCCAGTCCTGATCAAAGATGCGACATTCAACTGGACAGCCATGTCAACCTTCAGCTTTCACTATTTCAAGGATCTTTACCAAAACACTGAAGGCGCTATTGAGACACAGAATGAAGAAGGTCAGTTCTTTCCTTACAATACGAAGTTTGAGACCTTGGGTGAAGTATTCAACATGTCAGATACGCGAGCTAACTTCACGGAGGGAGAGACACCATGGTATATAGGCTGGTGAGTACTCTAGAAACTTCCTAAACTCTTATAAATACGTGAAACAACAATAATAAACATCATTGGTACTCTTGAAAGCTGACCCATGATTACAAAACATTTTTCATTCTCAACTTAATTCTGTGCTCCAACTTCAAATGGTTTAAACAGTAAAAAGCTTCGTATTTTACTGATTTTTTTTATATCGGATGGGTAGTCTTAAAGAAAGCAGCGTAAAATGTCCTGATAATTTATTGTTGCACTGTAAAGAAGCAAATCAAAATTCATGCTCAATGTGAGTTGAGCATTAAACTGAAAGCTTTCTAATCACACGGCCTGGTCTCATTATTGCACCGGTCTTAAAGTTAAGATTGTATTGCTACTAATTTACTAGTACGAGCAAACAGCGAAAGCGGTTTTAGATTATTTTATTTAGCTGTCTTACTATTGCGGTTTTTATTTCAAACGTAATAACTTTCTGCTAATGACACTATTTAGTTACAAGTAATTTACTTTTATCGATTAGACAAACTACGTATAACTATGATAATAATAATACCGAACAAGAACCTGGCCTCATGATTATAAAATAATTCAGAGTAATATTTTCTAATAAGTAGAGATGATTTAATTGTTGAACTGCACATCAATTTTCATGCTCGAGTTGAGTGCAGCATGGGAAATGTTTTATAATCCTGGGGCCTGTATGAGTATGTACATGTATACCCCAGGATGAATCTTTTATTGATCACACGTTTGGTTTGGACCTGGGTCTGTGATACGGCGGTGGAAACGTGCTGTATTTGTAACCCAGGGTTTAGAGTTTGATTCCCCGTTCCACCATTGATAGCAGTATGCACTGTGGTGCCGGTGAGACGTTAGTACGATATTCAATATCGGCACATAAACTAATCGAAAGTAAATGTACACCATGTTTTGAGTTGGTACCAGCCGGAAGGAATCAGAAAATTATCAAAGTACATTAATGATCCGTACACGAACTTAGTTGTAATAATCTAACGTGTCCTTTGTCACGTAAGGGTGGTATTGGGGACATGTAAATAGTAGATACCACAGCGTATAAACGAGTCAACTTGCGGTTATCACAATAAGTCATACACATTTAAATGTATAGTTTCCTAATAAGGCATACAGTGACCGGAAGTTACATGTGCTATTGGTCGCAATAAGTCATCCAAACTGAATTGTATAGTATCACAATAAGTAATACAGTGATTTGTTTTATACCCTGTGAGATACTGGAAGGTAGTGTTAACATTTAGCAGGTCGGCAACGCTTAGCTGAAGGCAGGATGACGAAAGGTTTAAACGACTGATCTCGTATATATACAAGTTTCAGTGATTCAGGTGTTATGGTACATTCCCCTTCACGACATATATACCTTTATACAAGTACTTTTTGGATTACTAGTAGGTTCATGAATACATGAGAGCGATTCTATCAGAAATAGAAATCATATTCACAACTTTATTTATAGAGTTGGGGAATCCTAATCTACCTGACGAACCTCTATGTTAACAACGCTCTTATGTCCCCTTCAATATTTTGCCCCAGGTGGGCATGCCCAAGATAATTAGACAATTGTTCTTAATTGGGGTCTACTGATTTCCCGTCCTAGAGCCCCCAGGTGGGTATGCCCAAGATAATTAGACAATTGTTCTTTATTGGGATCTACTGATTTCCCGTCCTAGAGCCCCCAGGTGGGCATGCCCAAGATAATTAGACAATTGTTCTTAATTGGGGTATACTGATTTCCCGTCCTAGAGCCCCCGGGTGGGCATGCCCAAGATAATTAGTCAATTGTTCTTTATTGGTGTCTACTGATTTCCCGTCCTAGAGCCCGCAGGTGGGCATGCCCAAGATAATAAGACAATTGTTCTTTATTGGGGTCTACTGATTTCCCGTCCTAGAGCCCCCAGGTGGGCATGCCCAAGATAATTAGACATTTGTTCTTTATTGGTGTCTACTGATTTCCCGCCCTAGAGCCCCCAGGTGGGCATGCCTAAGATAATTAGACAATTGTTCTTTATTGGGGTCTACTGATTTCCCGTCCTTGAGCCCCCAGGTGGGCATGCCCAAGATAATTAGACAATTGTATTTTATTGGTGTCTACTGATTTCCCGTCCTAGAGCCCCCAGGTGGGCATGCCCAAGATAATTAGACAATTGTTCTTTATTGGGGTCTACTGATTTCCCGTCCTAGAGTCCCCAGGTGGGTATGCCCAACATAATTAGACAATTGTTCTTTATTGGGATCTACTGATTTCCCGTCCTAGAGCCCCCAGGTGGGCATGCCCAAAATAATTAGACAATTGTTCTTAATTGGGGTCTACTGATTTCCCGTCCTAGAGCCCCCAGGTGGGCATGCCCAAGATAATTAGACAATTGTTCTTTATTGGGGTCTACTGATTTCCCGTCCTAGAGCCCCCAGGTGGGCTTGCCCAAGATAATTAGACAATTGTTCTTTATTGGGGTCTACTGATTTCCCGTCCTAGAGCCCCCAGGTGGGCATGCCCAAGATAATTAGACAATTGTTCTTTATTGGGGTCTACTGATTTCCCGTCCTAGAGCCAGACATTTTTGTCTAAATCGCCATATTGAGGAGCTGATTGGATGAATCAAATGGCTCGCCGTCTTTAAATGGTTATCTGCTTTTTGCGGCGTCCAAATTAACCCTATACCGGGATATAAACTACTTGCGTCACAAACATTCAGGAAAATGACATTTTCTTGATAAATGACGGGATTGCCATTATATCTCATAATTATGCTATTTTAGATTAATTGTGTAAGCAATGACTGGATACACACCCACTATATGACGGCATAAAACAGCACCATCCCTCTGAACATGGCCATCTATCCACATTATCACCCGATGTTATTATTTGCGATTCTATGAGATAATTTTGATCTAACAGAGAATGTTGTATATTACAATCATGATAATGATGATGATATTGATGATATGATAGAACTAATGGAAGTACACAGTGCTGAATGAGATCAAATACAACTGTATCAGAATAATGGTGGCAAGGATTCATCAATGTAATGAGGTTTATTGTTAGATACAGTTTATATTAATACAATCACAAACATAACTATTACACTGTCATAGCACTGTAAATCAGTAAATCAATACGATTGATGTGACACCGAGTCTGCATGCAATCTAAATTACGCTGAATCACTGGATTCTATACTTCTGTGTACTGTGTTATCAAAGCACTTCAGGTACAACCGGTGTTATAGTCACGCTCAAACCATGTGTAATTCATTTACAGGTGCAAATTGTTAGAATCTAAGGATGTACGTAATATTAATGATAGTAATTCCTTCTAACCAAGTACGTCTATTATGTGAATTTGTTCAAGAATTGTGAAGAATTTAAATTGGTGTGTGAGTGCTTTGATAAAACAGTACTGTGGTGACAATACAATGACTTGTACATTGTAATCTACAAACAACACATTTCTCATTGGCATCATACTTCTGTTTGATTATTGTTAATACTTGTTTGCATGATGAAACAAACAACCACGGGTGATCAATATGAAATGATGTTGGCATAGGATCACTAGGCCGTCATTCGATTCCAGGATACGATAATTGTTACATTGCTTGTGATGATACACGGGTTGGTGATGACCCCAGAAATACAAATGTACCAGGTACGATCACCAATCGACGTATATGCCTGAAATACCGGGCACCTTCAATAATCTACCTGAAATACCTGGTACGTTCGCTGATCTGTCTGAAATATCGGGTACGTTCTCAGATCTGTCTGAAATATCGGGTACGTTCACTGATCTGACTGAAATATCGGATACGTTCACTGATCTGCCTGAAATACCTGGTACGTTCAATAATCTACCTGAAATACCGAGTACGTTCTCAGATCTGTCTGAAATATCGAGTACGTTCACTGATCTGACTGGAATATCGGGTACGTTCACTGATCTGACTGGAATATCGGGTACGTTCACTGATCTGCCTGAAATATCTGGTGCGTTCACTGATCTACCTGAAATACCGAGTACGTTCACTGATCTGCCTGAAATACCGAGTACGTTCACTGATCTGCCTGAAATATCGGGTACGTTCACTGATCTACCTGAAATATCGGGTACCTTCACTGATCTACCTGAAATACCGGGTACGTTCACTGATCTGCCTGAAATATCGGGTACGTTCACTGATCTACCTGAAATATCGGGTACCTTCACTGATCTACCGGAAATACCGAGTACGTTCGCTGATATGTCTGAAATACCGGGTACGTTCACTGATCTACCTGAAATACCTGGTACGTTCACTGATCTGCCTGAAATACCGAGTACGTTCGCTGATCTGTCTGAAATATCGGGTACGTTCACTGATCTACCTGAAATATCGGGTACGTTCACTGATCTGCCTGAAATACCGAGTACGTTCACTGAACTGCCTGAAATATCGGGTACGTTCACTGATCTACCTGAAATATCGGGTGCGTTCGCTGATCTACCTGAAATATCGGGTACGTTCACTGATCTACCTGAAATATCGGGTACCTTCACTGATCTGCCTGAAATACCTGGTACGTTCACTGATTTGCCTGAAATACCTGGTACGTTCACTGATCTGTCTGAAATATCGGGTACGTTCACTGATATGACTGAAACACCGAGTAAGTTCACTGATCTGACTGAAATATCGGGTACGTTCACTGATCTGCCAGAAATATCGGGTACGTTCACTGATCTGACTGAAATACCTGGTACGTTCACTGATCTGCCTGAAATATCGGGTACCTTCACTGATCTGCCTGAAATACCTGGTACGTTCACTGATCTGCCTGAAATACCTGGTACGTTCACTGATCTGCCTAAAATATCGGGTACCTTCACTGATCTGCCTGAAATACCTGGTACGTTCACTGATCTGCCTGAAATATCTAGTACATCCACTGATCTGCCTGAAATATCTAGTACATCCACCGATCTGCCTGAAATACCGAGAACGTTCACTGATCTGCCTGAAATACCGGGTACGTTCGCTGATCTGTCTGAAATATCGGGTACGTTCACTGATCTGACTGAAACACCGAGTAAGTTCACTGATCTGACTGAAATATCGGGTACGTTCACTGATCTGCCTGAAATACCTGGTACGTTCACTGATCTGACTGAAATACCGGATACCTTCGCTGATCTGACTGAAATATCGGGTACGTTCACTGATCTGACTGAAATATCGGGAACGTTCACTGATCTGTCTGAAATATCGTGTACGATTACTGATGAAAACCGGATACGTTCACTGATCGACGTATATGCCTGAAATACTTAATACCAGATAAAACCCGATAGAAAAGCATACACATTCAGATACAAAAATGCAATTAACAGTCCGTAGGCCTACTTAGCTAAAGTGTGTGTTGTGTAACCATTTATAGCATTCACTTGACCAATCACGTTGTCTCAAAACAACAAAACTAAAAGCACTTTTTATCCGTCAAATCATCAACTGTCGTCGTCGGTTTTCTGGTTATTCAAACATGTGGTTTTATCCATTTTTTTCTGACAAGTTTGGCCATTGTTTCTGCGTCAAAATAATACATATAGCATGTAAATGCGTTTTATTTCACTTTAAGTGGTGTTTATTAAATCAGTGAGCCATGTGTTTATTAAAGTGCTCTTTGCTTTGTAGATTTTATCTGTAACTTACCATGCAATTTCAATTTCATTCCGTGATTGCACGTACCATATTATAATACAGTGTAACCCCTCTAATCCCGACCCACCCGGACCAGAAAAAGGTCCGAATGAGAGGGGTTCCTGGATTAGATGGGTTTCTACATGTATTTCTAGACATGTATAATTCTTTGCAACCTGAAAACCTGCAACGCAATCAAATCTGTAAATAAAGAAACGACGAAACACGATTTGTTTTTTACCGGTTCAAGATTTACAATTGGGCAAGTATACACGAGATTCATGTAGATATGTTTTAGATATTATCAGGAGCTATTCATACAATCCGCACGCGAAACACAAAACCGAGGAAGTTAAATGCAGTTTGGATACCAATAGTTGCCATCTTACTGATTTAAAAAGTCGATCTTTAAGTTACAAATGTAGTGAGCGTCGATGAAACGTGGGTACATCTGGTAAGCAATGCAAACTATCCACCACCAAATATGGACCTGCAGCTGAATAGCTTTTGATCTCATATATCTCCCAGGCACACACTATTTACAGCGTCTTTAACTTAAATTGGTACATAATTGACATTGACTATATATATATATATATATATATATGAACATAATTGTACATAGGATTTTACATGTTATGAATAAATAATTTTTTGAATTTTATATACAATTACCATGAAACGATGTAGGCCTCGTTCTGTTTCCAAACAGGCGGGGAAAACAACGAAAAATAAACAAAATGAAACACGTCGAATAATATTGATTTGAAAAAATAACTATTTGTATCAGAAACAATATATAAACTTTATTTATAGAGAAAGCTTATTAAGCATATAATGCAACGCTAATCTACCATACGGTCCTCATAAAACAATAAAACTGAACAAGATATTAAAACAAGATACAATGTAAGTAAAATTAATTTTTCTTACAAACAGGCTAATAAAACAACAGAAGGCAACTAAATAAGTTCGCTAAATGCAAATACGAACATGTATTTATATGAGCATATTATAACATGAATTGTTTATTTATTCGCACATATAAGGGTACAGGTGTAGTACATAGTATATGTTCAGTCATTCTAACATTTTTAAACTCTTGATTTAAGAAATCGAAATCTGTCATGAAGTACAAAATATAATCATTAATATATGCACTGAATAAAGACCACCTTAAAATATCAATTATTGGGTGTGATGCTGAACTGCATAATAAAGCGTATTCAAACAAACGGCTGCCACATAAATACGTCGGGTTGGTTTCGAAGTTTTCCAGCGTCTGCACAGTGAACCTCAGAACGCTGTTAAAAGGTGAGTGCTTAGAGGGGATGAGCAGGGGGAAATCATCGAAATATATCAAGGATACACACATGATCTCGGCATGATGCGTTCATATTTAAACATACTTAATTATGTATTTCAGAAAACGCCATGTCTATCTTACCGTAGCAACTTTTGTAAATAGTTTAATATGAACTAAATAAATCAGCACATGGTTGACTTTGGTCGAGCATGAATCTTTGTTAAAGTAGTCGGGCTATAACAAACCAAACATCAACCACGAGCGTTTGTCTGATTTACCTATCCGGCCGCAGGCTACTGCATGAAGTCTTAAAACGTTTCATTATTATATCCGTGATCGAAAAATAGTTTTACTGTGGTATAATGTACATGTTTAAGCTACTTAAATAGCTGACTGTTATGTGTTGACAACACACATTAAATTACATGTATTCAAAACAACTTTTAAACAAATCCTGTTTCGATGAACCGACCCGGATGTAAACACGTCGTTTGCTAATTAAGTATGCTAAATATGCTGAACGCTTAGGACGGACATAGGTAGACGTACTGAAACAAAAAGACACGCACACATTCATGTGTTATTGTGTGGTTTTTATTTATATATTTAATTATGTAATTATTTTAGAAAATTTAATTTTCTGTTCCAAGGAATGTAATTACATTGTACTGGAGAGCATAATATTAGTATAATTGTTCAAATTGGAATGCAACTAAGCCCATACATCTTTTTCCTTAATAGATCCTATTGAAACTAGCCTTTGATCCTATTGCAGTATTCATATCCGGTCTATATGCGAAGTTTCATTCAGATATTCCATTTTTAAAATGCGATTTTATTATCATTCATAGGGTCACTGTGCATATACTGGACACGTGCCAAACCGAGATCTTAACGTATCTGATATTTCTTCCGATATTGCAATTTAAGAGTCGTCTGAAACAAATAAAGATCACAACGGACATTGCTTGACAAATCAGGATGGTCGGAAAGTTCAAGAACGTTCACGCTTCTCAGAAAGTCGCGTTAATGGCTGCTACAGGTGGAGGCCCATTGCTCTGCAATAGCATGTCATCCTTCAAACATGTGGTTTCAGAGCGATTGTCGGAGTATTTTCTGTTCCAAGGAATGTAATTACATTGTACTGAAGAGCATAATATTAGTATAACAAAAACTAGGTTTTGTTTTATGCAACCCATTTAGAAAATATTATATATACGATACAACATGTGCGTTTCTTTTTCGTTTCAGAATAAACTCTTACATCACTAACAAAACATTATTCTGAGTTCATCACTGTAAAATTTCAAGAGTTTAATCTTCAGATTAATCACAATTGCAGACTCTGATTTGATTAAAATCTCAATTTTAGATTAGGTATCTATTTGATATGGTTCGAGATATCGGTGCCTAGTGTCACCCGCCTCGGGAAGCCAGGTTACATATTATTATATCAGAACGCGCAGATATCAAAATAGTTAGCAACTGAAATTGAAATACAGGAACATTTATTAAATTTTATTCCATATATTAAAGTTTTTGTAAGTATTTATGTTTGCATTAGTGTTTAATACTAGCTATTTCAAATAACAAATCTACATTTTATTGACTTAAATGAAATGGTTACTAGGAAACACTAGCGTCAGAAAAACTGGTATTCTTATTTGTGAATGCTGGTTCGACTATTGAAACATTTAATTTGTTTTATATAATTTGACCGTCGTATATGAAATGTAA
This sequence comes from Spisula solida, assembly GCA_947247005.1. Classification (NCBI taxonomy): domain Eukaryota; kingdom Metazoa; phylum Mollusca; class Bivalvia; order Venerida; family Mactridae; genus Spisula; species Spisula solida. Next base: position 46,546,250 of record OX365944.1, on the reverse strand, counting down.
CAACTACCATGGCGACGGAGAGAACGTACATCTAGGCCTACCTTACATCATGTTGGCTAGCCAGAATAATTACCACTAGCCTCATACATGAACATTGTGTGCAAAGTAACAGAGCTACATGCATATGGATGTTCTTATGGGCTCTGTGGCCTTTTGAATTGGAAATAAACTTCTGCTTCTTCTATGTTACAGGGACCATCCGGGTCCCACAGATAGTGTTTGCATTCACAAATAGAAGTATCAGTTTTTTCTGACGCTAGTGTTCATCTTGTATAAGGTTAGCACTTGGTAGTTATCGTCTGCAAACGATACTTTCTGGACAATATCTATATAACGTCACTGTTGGAGCATTGGAATTATTATTTTAAAATATTTTACTACTTTGAATATCTTTTTACATTTATAGCGGACTTGGCTTGAAGTGTTGAATTCTAGTTCAGCGATTTTGATCTGCAAAATTCTTCCAACCCGAGGGAGGTTTCCGAGATAGTCATAATAGGTTTCTGAAATCGCTAACATTTAATTAATTGCAAATGTCAGAATAACTTTGCACAATTTCTTATTGACTACAATACATCGATCTGTTCAATTTCCAGTCATATGTGAAGTGATTTCACGGTTTTTAAATAACATAACAAGTTGGTTCCTCTGTTTAGACATTGTTTGATAATTGTCATAAACGATACGTTGTGTTTAGTACAATTGCTTCCAGACACTTAATCTCATGCATTGATCCATAAAGTACATCCTATGTACTGATCGTACGAAATGCTTGACAAAAATTGCGCAACTATCACAAATGTATATAGTTTCTGTGGCACCCTGTCCACAACACTCATGACACTCATTTATGAGCAATGCTATGCTCCACTTTACCCAAGTATAATTATATATAGAGATATTGTAAATGAAATTGAAGTATGGGGATTTTAATGTAGTGAAGCGTATTACGTGTATTAATTTGTCAGCGTGAAGAAGACGCCATCTCAGTGGTCACCCACTTATTCACGCAGGAATAAATGGATGGCTAGGTGATAATATCAATTTACTGCTGTTGATCAGGGAAAAGTCGGACATTGATTTTTCTTGTGGTCAAATTAATACTTATTATGTTCACAGTTTGTTTCGTGAAAATAACTGCCAACAAATGATGAATCTATGATTATATCTGTTGATTTTTAGTGATTGCATTGTCAATATCAACTTACTTTAGAAAAAACAAGCCCGGATTATTTTTATCACACAGACTTACTGTCTCTTTCCTCGAAGACCGAGGTCATCGGCCAATTAGGCAGGGATAAAACCGAATGGCGACGCACTTTCACTGTTTCAGTCGAACGAAAAACAAATACAAATGGTGAACATAATTGTCTTGGTTTCGATTTGTATGCTTTTACTTATCCTCGCCACCAGAAATCCATATGGGCGAGGCCGCCAAAAGGGGTTAGTCACTTCGGTTTTGGGGGGATAGTGCATGATACAGATGATGCCCCAGTTCCAGAATCATCTCTGGTTCTTTAATGTGCCTGATGCAAAGCATCATACACAGGACCTCGGTTTGTAATGTCTCATCCGAAAAACTGCTAGTAATTTTAGTTATGTTAGATGGGAAACACTGAAAAGCATTAATGTTTTTGATCCAACTGGAGGAGGGATCGAACCCACACCTTCGGATCAGCAGCCAGTAGCTCTAACCACTGGACAACTTGTTCACATATGTTGTCTTGGTCACACGATTACGGAACTCGATAGAGCCCGTGGGTTATCGTGTTGTATTCCGTTCAGACCTTTTTACACCTCAAAAGATGGTTGTACATGTATGCCCTTGGGTAGTATCATTATTACATGTATGATACTCGTATTTACATTGCCAAACTATTCATTCAGTTTGCCACATATCTCTTTAACTCTACAAAGTGATAACATAACTCTACAAAGTGATAACATAACTCTACAAAGTGATAACATACATGGCAATTGTACTAGTATATCATGTTTGTATATATTTTGTGAACTTGCTACATTGTACTACAGAGTAACTCCGCTAAAATAAAATAAAGGTATTTTCTATTATGTAATAAAACTTTTGTCACAATGTATGTACTAAAGCCTGTAAATGCAACATTTATAAGCAGTGGTATATGAAGAGTCATTCGAGACGATCTTATCAAAGTCGTGCGTGATTGTTGATCACATTAGACAACATTGTCTTCATACTGGGGTGTTGTTCAATGTATTGAGTCTTGTCGTTCTTGTAAAACAAATATCACGTGATCACCCTGCTGTGTCAGTCACGCGATACCACATTGGCACGACTGCTATTTAATATTTCGTCTAGAAAATGTCAAATAAAAACAATCATCCTTCGATTTGCATTGACTTAAGTTGGCACTAATGATATTGTTTTATTAATTGTGGCAACTTATGGTTATTATTTCCATTCATGTTACATTCTCTTTATGAGAACCACCCATTATCTTCAGCAATGTTTCAGGATTTGGTCTTTGGGAATGACAGGAATCGATTGCCTGAAATAAACGTTTCCTCAGGTTAGAGACATCTTAATGTCGTTTATACAGGTATAAGGGAAATCACCTACTCGTATGCAAAGTTTATTGGATGAATGAACAATAAAAACCTGCCATTCACCAATGTCTAGCAGGTGGGCATATGTAAATATGAATACCTCTGTACCTTCCCATCTAACAATCGCTGCTGATGCAACAAAGCTATACCATGTTAGGGCACAACATGATTATACGAGAGGTGTTCGAAAAGAACTACACTTTACTCCATAACTTGTTATTGACAGAACCATTTACAATGAAACCAACAGAAAACCTTCAATAAACTCTCCTTTACGCAATTCACACTATTTAATTTAAGATTAAAATTATGTTTTGTCGTCTGCAAAAGGTACAACACTCATGAACTGCAATATGGCTGACCAAATAGGTTTCCTTGATACGTACTTATCTCTACTGAATGCGCTTTAAGTCTAGGAGCTTTAAACTTGAGGCCAAGTGTAGTCATGTTGTGTCCACCCAAAAACTGCTTTACGGTAGATGCCTAGTATAAAGAGGCATTTTCAGATGTTCTGAATCAAAATAACCCAAAAGGCTGAATGTTCCATTTTTATGACAAAGTTACATTTCAAGCCGGACAAAGAAACCTATCAATACATTGTATACTTACTAAATGTCTTCAAAAATAGTGTTGCTTCACTGTTCTGCAAAGATTGTTATTACAGACGAGTAAATGGGGGAAATTACCTCTGTATACTTTTTGGTGGAAAGTTTGTTTATAATACATCTTAACATATGTGGCCCATGTGTATTGTTTTCTTTTCAGGAGTAATTGTGATGGTTCTGTGAAGAATGAATTACGTCATCATTATCAGCGGCCATATTTCCTGCCAGAAGATTCTGAGTCGAGTACCTTGGACTGGATCTTTATGGGAGGTTCAGGACCAGGAGCGTTCGTTCATGTAAGCTAGACTTGTTCTTTTCTTCGGCTTCGTCAGCATGTATTGACCCCGTCATAGATGGGAGAGGGTCGGGGAACCGTACCTTGTTCTTATAGTCATAGACTATAAATAATCTATCGTATGTCTCACTATTGATACAAATGAAGTACCGTCTATTAAATTGACATAATTCGAACTGCAAGATGGCTGCGCAATGGAAGTACAGTTGAAATTAAATGACAGAATTGATGTACGAATAATCGAATATAGTACAACCTTTTCAGAGCGGCCCATTGTAGAGCAATAACTTCTCTCTAACAGTTCACCTTCACAATTGCCCTAAGCTGATATTTACTATAAGTTAACATCTGTAGAACAACAATCTATAAACAAATGCCAATATTTTGCAGCCCCCAAAGGGTGTTGATCTACATAGGTTGTACGTTACAATTTGTTTAAATTGGTTCTCTCAAATTTACTATTGTAGCTGGATTACGTTCAGAGACCCTCGTGGCAAGCTCAGATATCTGGCAAGAAAACTTGGACATTGTTGCCCCCGCCAGAGTGTGATAGCAGGTGCAAATCCATGAATGTTACTGTACATAAAGGCGATATATGTAAGTCAATACTCGCTAACAGATAACCCATAGATAACTTGATATCCAATGGCATATTTCTATGTTAATGTCAAAAGATGATTGTGATATCTATTATAACCCAGGTATCGCTTGCTTGTAAATTTTGCAAGCCCCTGGTTATTACTTCCCATCTAACAACTCAATTAATATTGCCAGACTGGATCAGATGTTAATTCACCGCTAGATACAATATTCCCCAACGTACAAATTGCATTGATGCGTAGTGAGTGAATCTTGATTTTCTAAAATGTTATTTATTTGACGCAATGGTCTTAAGTCGACAGTTTAATATGTTGTCCTTATCAACTCACATCACACGGCATCAACTTATTTACAGACACTTATCTGAGAGACATGTGTTCACAATTGATGACCTAAGCCTATGTTCCACTCCCGATTTCTCACTGAGGAATTCCACATCGGCGATGTTCTGCCGATTTCTTCCGATAACAGCCGATTCATCACCATTCCTTCCGATATCACAAACTGTCTCATGACTTCCCCGAAGCTTCCCCTAGACCACGAGGAACCTGTTCCCGATGTCCTAAGTGCTCATTAATTTCAATCGGGAGTACATCGCCGAGGCAAAAAATGCTCAGTGGGACCTAGGCTTTAGATAATGAAAAAATGGACAGGGAAGGTAGCACTCAACTGAAGCAGCCTAGCCAAAAGCACAAAAAGGAACACATAAAAAAGAAATAACACTAACCCCAAGCATGTGACACACTGTCCAACACAAAACTTAACAAGAAAATAAAACTAAGCCATTACAAGTCCTAATTTCAGGTGTCAGAAAAGTCCCAAAATATTTAAGAATCACTATGCCTCACATAAGATACTAGTATGGCATTGTATACATGAATTTGTGAATCAAAATCTATCAGATTGAAGTTTGCCGTTTGTATTACTTGAAGTGCAAATGCGTGCTAATCGACACCCATAAATATTTACCGATATCATATATTTTATATTTTAATAGTATACATGTTTATTTTATATTATGCAAGCTTGTTATTTTGATATACGAGTACGCATATAAGGCAGGACAACGTTGTCAAAGCTGATTTCGTTTATGCAGCAGCGTCTTTTTTAACAAAATGCTTTACTAGTATAACATTTCTGCATTCATGAATGACTGCTTTATTTTACATCAACAAAGCAACGACTTCTCAACAACCACACTTTTTATCCATATCTTGTGTCCATCAACTCCATATGCTAGATGGTACGTCATATGCTAGATGGTACGTCTAGTAGGACCTTCCTGCAGCAGAATAGCCACTGAGTAGTCACTGAATGGTCCTGACGGTGTGATGTTAAGTACATACTTTACAAAGCTGAAATGATGATTGCCTAATCAGTGTTGATCGTTGTCTAATCAGTGTATTTTGTTCATTTCAGTTGTTGTGGACACCAATGTTTGGTACCATTCCACGTTTATACACCCCGGTGAGATCAGTATAACAATTGGCTCCGAGTATGACTAATAGCCTGTCAACTACAGATGAAACTACACCGGAAACATGCATTTAATCTGATAATCTGATAATCTCGGTCAAAATTATTCCATGTTTCAATGTTCTCCAACTGTTGACCCAAGAAAATAATTCTACGCTTCAAGTTCATTAGGTGTTGCCCAGAACACCGATCACTAGCTGTTGACCAGAAGTGTGTACATACAGAAATAAGTTCAGTACTGAATTATAGATGAGACATGCCACGAAATGAACCATATTCCCTACTTCAATGATTGATGGATAGTTTATAGCGCTGATGACTGACATTATTTGTAGACATGTCGGGACTAGTTAGTTCTTTACAAAAGCACAATACAGTAGAAGTTATTATTAGAGCTGTATTGGGGCTAGTAAAACCTGGTCTTCTTACTGGGTTGCTCAAAATATCAAATTAATAAAATAAAGAACAATGCAGTGAAAAATGTTTCTTTGTTTCAAGACAGTTTTTTAGTGATTCGATCTTTAAATGAGACAATTCGTGTTGTATTTTGTTTTTGTTTTGTTTTGTGAAGATTTACCTGTTATGGTGTTGACTATTGGCTGTATACTTAAGGACAAAACAGTTGCAAAGTATGTAAATAACGACAAGGGCAAGACACAAACATGTTTCTGACCTGGATTGAACTTTGGACATCTTTGAATTATTTGTATCCATAAAATACGGATATAATACATATTTTCGAAGCAGTAATATCCAATTCACTTAACATGAAATAAAACATTTACGGCGATACATTACATGTAGAGTCAAACCCGCAATTGACGTCAAACAACTTCACCGAGCATACATGCTCCTGTTAATGTGCTGTTTAAAAGTGCTGACCATCACTCTGACGCGTGGATTCACATGGACGCCATCGCAATATTGCATACTGCAGGAGTTGCACCATAACAAAATTTTAAACATTTTATGAAAATTGGTCGAATATTAGAAAATTTGTAAATATTCAAAAACCCGCGCAAAACTTTTTTCCTGTACATAATTTTTTTCATGTTCCTGACCGACCATACACACGTGTTGTTTGCAATGAATAAAACATTGAATACAACAACACTATGTATGTAATAAATTTTATAATGACACTTCCTCATTTTACTGGTATGTATAACATACATTAACACGTGTGCGGTTCGTGGCCAAAATAGTAAATAATGAACATTTTCTGTTTGTCCTTGTTAAGTTTTAGTTAGTTTAATACTTGTTCTATTTCATTCACAAAAGTATTGGGCACAAGTTATTTCGACATTATTGAAGCCCTCTCCCATCGTTTTAGTTGCTCAACTGCTTGATATTTATTACCCACCTTTAGTCGTAGAATCTATACAATATAGTTATAAAGAAAGATTTTTGTTGACATTGTGATCAGGGGTCGTATTTCACATATTTCACAATTTTAATGTTATAAAATTGATGTTCATAATAAATCTTGTAAATCGTGTATACACTAACGTTCGATGCGTAATACAAACACAAATCTTAAGCCCCGTTTCCATGAAGCGTAAAACATACGCGTTTTCGTAACACGCGCCGAATAAATATAATTCGCTTCAGTCTATATTGCATGTTGCCGTTTCCTTTGACGCGTTTTTCAGCGCGTAATATTTTAGTTTTACAGGTTGACATGAAGCTTATAGAAGAATCCCTGTCTCTTTGAAAAACATCAAATTTTTTGTCTGACCAAAAACACAACCACCATCTTCTCCACCTCATTATCTTTTAATAGGAACATGCAATTGCATCTTTTGTTATGGTCTGGAAGTCTAATTTTTCTTAAAAATATCGATGAAAGATACGCGTTTTTATAAAAAAAACGCGTCTGTATTCAACTTCAACAGTTTTTCGGCGCGTACTTCGGGCGTTATTACGTGCCGAAAAAATCAGCGCCGAAATACGCTCCATGGAAACGCTATATTTGTTGCTGGTTTGTAGAGGGGACTTTATGGGCCATATCCACATGCCAAGCACCTGTGTGTTCACCTGTATCAATTTGACCCACGAAATCAATTCCCCACCGTTTAATACATTTTCTTACGACATTAAAAATCCTAGCAAATGCCATTTTACGGAAATGCACGAAACGTTTTGCCCACTGATAAAAATGAGTGATATGAAATATCAAGTTTGTTCTTTATTCTTATTTCTCCTTTATGTTCATTTCAATAGCTTGCAATGTATATATAATTATGATGACTTAATCTCGAGTTCATGCCACTCACAACCGCGTGCATAAGAATTATTGTTTGTACATGCATTTCGTATATTGACAATGTGTTATAAATGTAAAAAGATTGTACAATGTTCAATAAAATCACGAATATGTGCTGTAGTCTACGTTGTAATGTATAAATGTAGTGTTCATGCAGAAAGGCAACACATGGAATTTGCCGTTTATCGTACATGTATACGTACTTTATAAGGATCCCATCCTGTATCTATGAACCAACTACTGGTGGACAGGAACTATGAACCAACCACTGGACAGGGACTATGAAACAACCACTGGACAGGGACTATGAACCAACCACTGGACAGGGACTATGAACCAACCACTGGACAGGGACTATGAACCAACCACTGGACAGGGACTATGAAACAACCACTGGACAGGGACTATGAACCAACCACTGGACAGGGACTATGAACCAACCACTGGTGGACAGGAACTATGAACCAACCACTGGACAGGGATTATGAACCAACCACTGGACAGGGACTATGAACCAACCACTGGACAGGGACTATGAACCAACCACTGGACAGGGACTATGAACCAACCACTGGACAGGGACTATGAACCAACCACTGGACAGGGACTATGAACCAACCACTGGACAGGGACTATGAACCAACCACTGGACAGGGACTATGAACCAACCACTGGTGGACAGGAACTATGAACCAACCACTGGACAGGGATTATGAACCAACCACTGGACAGGGACTATGAACCAACCACTGGACAGGGACTATGAACCAACCACTGGACAGGGACTATGAACCAACCACTGGACAGGGACTATGAACCAACCACTGGACAGGAACTTGCAACAGAGCATCAGCCAGTATAGCTATATCAATTACATGTAGGCTGGGTTTTGGCGCTAACTATCTAGTTCGATTATCTGCTCATGTCTCGTTTCTCAAGGCGAAAACCCCCACTAGCGATAGTTCGACCATAGTCTAACCACTAAAGGTTTCCGCGCTCTCTAGACGAACTATGGTAACCATAGTTGCTCTAAAACTAAGTCATTAATATATTTTGGGATCCAAACAACTACTAGACATCCTCCAGACAGACACTCTCATCACCGGATTTTCAGGGCTGGTTTCATGTTGTTTAGCGTATACATGTTACACGTATATATCACTGGCTTATAATTAGAAGGTCGTAAGTACAAAATCAATATTTTGAGAAAACAAGAAAAAACGGTCAATTATCCGGAGGCTCCATGCCGAGTGTCCCGATTGGGTGTTCATTTCAAAGTTCCCTGGTCAAGCGCAAAAGGATGTTTCAGAATATTGTTTCAAGTGCTACTGATCAACAGTAGTTGAGTGAAGTGAAGACAACTTACAGTCGCATTATCCTGACATGGTATAAAGGGTATGATTAATACCATGTGCGAAAATTATTTCAGCTACGTCTGAAAACCAATATGACGTGTTTGTCATTCAGCTCTTTAACTGCTGTGATGGATTTTTGCTTTCGGTGTTTTGACTGCTGAAAATTGGGCTTTAGTGGTTAAGTTCATTTTCTCGTTCTGTTATGTGTACGTGTAATTGTGGTACATGTATGTGACGTTTTTGTGTTTTCTGTGCTAAGCTAGTTAAGTTGAGTGCTGCCTTCCCAGTCTGATTTTCTATTATCTATATATAGTATATAATTGAAGTAAATCTTAATAAAAACATACAGTCTAACTTGTATTAAGCGACCACCCTGGGGAAGGTCTGAAAACGGTCGCTTAACGGAATGGTCGTTTAACACAAATGCAAGAAACATCGAGTCTAACTAAAGAATTTCCGACTTTAGGTTGTCCGAATACTACCGGTATTCAACTTTAATTGATAAACATTAGTGTGTAAATATGTTTTATGATGATTCTATACTTGTATGCATTGTCTTCATAAGCATTTAATTTATCATTTTAATAAACTTACTCATAGATTACACAATTAATGCAATTAATGTAAGTGAGTTTTGCTTGCCCAGTCGACGAACACAACGGAATAGACCGGGTTTTTACCCCATTCCAAATGGAAAGTGACAACAAGCTGATTGCAGCAAAAGGTGCAACAATTAATCCGTTATTATGTGTGTAATCGGATTAAAAATCGTCTGTATGACATGCGCTACCGACACAATGGTGATTATCAATGCTGTTAATTGGGGTCCGGTTAACAAAAGACAAACTCTGAAGTGTGATCAAACAAAGCTTTATGACGAGGTATGGTGTAATTAACAACCTGTCACTGCAGACAACAAGTGATTTACTTTTTTTCGGTCGCTTAATGAAATTTGACCAGTCAATTACAGTGCTTAAATAGTGGTCGTTGGTCGCGTTAGACAAAAGTCGCTTAATACAATAGGAAAATAGAAGAAAAACGATCGGGAGGAGTTTAAACCGGTCGCTTAAGACAAAGGTCGCTTAATACGCGTGGTCGCTAGTACAAGTTAGACTGCAGGGCCGTATCCAGGAATGGTTTTCTGGGGGGGGCAAGAGGGGTGGGTGGGGGAGGGGATACCCCTCCCGGTCGAGATTGTTTTTAATCTTGTTATTGTAACGGTGCATTTTCCTGATATTCCAGGCAACATAAGCATGGTAAAAATATCACACTCAGTATCATAATTATAGAAGCTAAAAGCTGAACTCTCTGTTTGGACTACTTATGTATGATCTACCAAGGTCTCTTTGTATGGACTCAATATCTTGACCACTGGAGGTTCATTTTCAGCACGCATGTTAACATGCGCGTTTTCAGTTAATTGAATTATTTTTCCATGTTTGAATAAAAATGGTGCAATTTCGTGCACTTTCAGCTTTAAAATCAAACCTAAAAATAATTAAAGTTGTGCTACTAAATAGTGTACCCTCCTAGCGAATACATTCTTTCGAGTTTTGACTAAAATTGATGCAATTTCGTGCACTTTTAGCTTTAAAACCAAACTTAAAAATAACTAACATAGTGCTACTGATTAGTGTTCCCTCTCCAAGCGAAGATTTTTTTTCGGTTTTTGCTTAAAAATGATGCAATTTCCTGCACTTTTAGTTTTGAAATCAGACATTAAAATAATTGAAGCAGTGCTACTAAAGAGATCTACTAATTTTTAAAAACTTAATAATCTGATCATTCATGTTTTACCATTTTAACATTAATTATTAAGAAATCCAAATTTATACGAACATGAATTTTTTTTTAATGTAATGTGATTTCCTGCACTATGTATATAAATTATGAACTTTTATATTCGGATATAAAATTGGACTACTACATTTGATTTATGAATCAAATTTCAATGAAATGGATGCATATTTAAAAGTATTTCGAGAATGTGACCATTACTTTCCACCCAAACATTAAATACTATAATTATATGGAATCTTAATTAATCACCCCATCAAACAATTAAATAATATACCTATTTTTCTCACTGTAATGATTACATGTAAGTTAGTAACTTACATTTTAACTATCAATTCTTCAAGTCAAACTTTAATTTTTAATCATCATGCTCTAATTTAATGGGATTAAATGGTGATAACCATTGACATCATTATGTAATATCTGACTGACCTTCTTTAATCAACCTAAACACAGTTAATTTCTTATCAGTTGCAAAAATCACACCTTCACCATCAGGTGGTCCTGTTGAGTGCTTGATTAGTCTGGGGGCTATCACGCATTTAATTAACATGCGAAGGGCTATACAATATATATACAGGATGTCATCTAGAATGTCCAATATACAGGCCCCAAGAAATAGATCAGTGGTGTATTAAATCAATAGTTGTAGGGGCCGAAAAGATATACAAAAACGTAGCTAGCCAGTCAGCTGGGGGGGCCAAGGCCCCCTGGCCCCCTACCTGAATACGTGCCTGGACTGTACTTGTAACTCACTAACTGTTAAGGTTAAAGTTTCGTAGACCTGATCGTGAAATACCCTCGCCGCGGCATGGTTAATAACGTGACATCATACGCGTATACTGTACCTAAAACATAAAACCTAAAACAGATAAACAACAAATCACATCAGTTCATAGAAAACAGTATCAGGCTTCAATGATGTGTGTCTAATGGATACGTGACTGTAGCCTGGGGTATGTGAATCATCTTAGGTCCGTGATCGTATCTACGTACTAAATGTACCCTTGTACAGAATCCACTAATAATATTGAGAGGATGCATTAACACAATTATTGTGTAGTTCGCCGGAGATAACACTAGCCTTTGTTTACAAATAAAAATGAAAATTAAATACATTTTCGATATTCATTTTTGTTCAATCTTGTGCATATACACTTTTAATGATATACTCTTTAAATCTACACTGATAACTGGCGGCCATTCGACCGTGCAGTGTCTATAATTTGCTTTGTTTGTTTATTGATAATGCTAGAGTTATCCCCGGCCAACTATAGATGTATAGATGGGTTTGTTTTTTAATAACGAGAGGCCCGTCCGATACATACACATAACAATACATGTTTACAACATAGCAAACATGACAACAAGTACATGTTTTATAAAATGTTCATGCGTGTAAAGTGCGCACAGGATAATGTGAAAGGCTGGAAAATTTGGTATATTCCACAAAGGTGGATTACAATTATGTGCACCAATTATCAGTGATGTTTTGACTACAATACTGACCTTATCTGTTGATTTAAGTGATTTGTAAAACCAATATTGCCATAGTTGACCAAACCGATTCATGTTTGTAAATATCACATTATCCTGGGTGGACTATATAGCAACGTTAAATGTCGCATCGACGCTAAATGTCGCACTTGACGTTAAATGTCGCAAGGTTGACGCTAAATGTCGTAACCGACGCTAAATGTCGCAATTCCCCCTGACACTAAATGTCGCATCTGTGACATTAAATGTCGCAACAAATTGGACTGACGCTAATTGTCGCAACATCAACGCTAAATGTCGCAATCCTTTATAATCACTCTTTTATAGTATGACTGTTATTGTTTTTGTCCCGACTTATCAAAGAACAGTTATTAGGTGTTCACAGTGCCGCTACAGTTGTCTCCCCGGTTAGACACGGTTCCCCCCGGATAACAAACCGGGACTCACCAGGGATACCGGTTCTGAGCTTACATAGCCCTAGTATCACTGTGCCGGTTTGGCATCCCCGGTTTGTCCCGCTGTATGAACAGGTAGGCATCATGTCTAACAGAGCTAACAACCTTTGAATAACCGTGAACTTCTTAGACCGTGAACCGTGCTGATCCGACCGTATGACGTCGTACAGTATGGATTCGAATTCCACTATAGGTGCAAACCAATTAGATGATTAGTACAACTGGGAGTGACCAAACAAGATGTAAAGAACCGACTAAATCGAGGGATTTCCACGGCACTACCGGTATATCCGGACAGGTCTTTGTCTCTATCCTCCCTCTACCTTGATGAACCGTGGCATACAAGCATTTTTTGTACTGCGCTAAATCCTGACTCTGCATCGGTTGGGTCCCAATAAAGTACGTTTCATATCGATCGAGGCAGGGTAGACCGAATAATTGATATAATTGTTACAGGGGCCCATCCGGGCTCCGCAGGTAACGTCGTAACGCGCGCAACAATAATGGCGCTCCATGATGATCTACCGGAAGTGGTGTGTAGGAGGAATATAAGACAATCTCACAATACCGTTTTATATGCTATTTTAATGTATCGTTAATAATAAAGTGTCCACAGAGTAACGTAATATAAGTAAAATTCACGAAGTTAGTATCTTACACACAAAGTCAAGTAATATAGAAGTGTACATGAAATCACTGAGAATATTGTCAATAAAATATATACTTTTTAGTCACAAAGACAATGTTATCACTTAGACGGTGTCACCAAGACTGTCTTCCTTAATTCATTCTTTCATTCCCCGAATCATTCGGGGTGACCACGTGATGGGCAATTTACCAATCAAATATCAAACATAACAATCATCATAAAGTAGAAGGCGGGGTTTTCCAGCAGGAGTCAAATAGATTTGATAATATACATTTATAATCTTTTCACGATTGCTCAATACAAATCGTTGATATCTTATCGATAATTAAAGCATCGGACCGGTCGTAAACATTATGTAAGGTAGATAAATGTTCCCTCCGTCGTCATCGTAATTGATTATATCATAGATAGCAAAAGGTATTAAATAATGTAAGTGTCTTAATAGCCGATCTCGCGTTTACAAAATAAAACTGTCAGGTTGTTCTAACGCTAGTGTTGCCTAGTAACCGTTTACGTCGATAAACTGTATGTCTATCATTTGAAATAACTTGTACAAAGAACTTAAATAAAAATAAACAATTAGACAAAGACGGAAAAAAAATTTCGTAATTTTCTCCCTATAATATATACGCTAAAGCCCGGTAGAACCTGTTTCGTTACGAATGGTACTTAATTATACTGGTGTCATCACAGCCAAGGTCTGTGAAGTTGCAGTTACGTACTAGCGTGGTATGTCCCGGTATTTGTCGAACAATGCCAAATACAATAAATAATTATGTAAGTTATAGGTGAAATTCTGTTGAAATCAGTGCATTTTTGTTTATGAGAAGTAGTATCCAACCCACACGATGAGCTGCCTTGTTTATCATAACAAAAACCGACTGCAATGATTGCATTACGTATTTTATGCTCTAACAACGTTAACGTGCAACGTACACCTAGTCTGATCATGTCCAATGGGTTACACTAGATGAACGTCTCTACTGTGAGAACGTAACTACTTTTGTTCGGAAAATGGCACGGATCATTTCGGTTTGGTGGCATTCTTTTACCAGGGCCTGCATCATGACCGTTTCACCAAGTCCAGTCCGTAACAATTTATTGCTGACTGGTTTGTGTGTGAGGGTGCCAGTTGGTAACGTGCTACGTAGCTGATAGACGGACAGGGTATCGTTTTATAGAAACCGCATACGTACCATGATGAATTTGATATTAACAATTGTAACAACACTTGATATCAATAACATAGAACTTCTACAATAGGAGTAGAATAAGGTTTATTCCAATTAAGGGTCATTGCTGACATGACAATCACAATTTAATGACACCAACATATTCATTTTAAGATTACATGTATTATTATATTAAACCACATTTAAACATTGCATATTTTTGGGTATTCAATGGTCATTCCTATGGGCATGAGCAACAATTCCGGCTGCCTGGTGAACAAATTCAGTATTTGTACATGCTAACACTTGCAAAAAAAGTGAGATTTTTAAATGTATTTTGTGTATTTAATGGCCATTCCTATTGACATTAGAAACAATTATAAACACTTGTTCTTTAAAAATGTTTGAAAATTACGATATTTGTTGAGATTAGCTGGCACTCGTTTCTTGCTCGGGTGAATTGGTCGTGGAGAAATTACATGATTAAAATCGTAGTGACTTCAGAATTGGTATGTACCCCCCCCCCCCCCCCCCCCCAACAGTAAACAGCACAAACATGCCAGACACGTCATATGTCCCTTTTTGTTAGCATGCTATTATATTAAGTGTATGTATTTTTACCTTTCGTGTAATAATTAAGCGTTATAGTCTATGTATTATTTCCTTTGCCTTCCAAACGCGTTTTCCATGGTAACTTCATGACGTCAAGATAACGTCATGGGAATACACACGGATATATAAGACGGATTAAATCAAAGTTTACAATGATACCAAACTTGTTCGTGAATCTCGATATTTTATATAGTGTGGTTCTACCATAAGACTCGATACCAACCCACTGTATGCCGGATACTACCCAGTTACATCATCCTGATACCGGGAGAACTTACAACTAACTCAAGACTAACATCCCATTAATAAATCAGGCTGGTGAACTCTACATTACAAACCGGAGGGAACTCTATGTGACTTATTTTAGACAGTAAGAGTGATTTCCCCTGACATGTAGAGGGAGAATTATTTAGTACAAAGGCTTCCCCTAAAAATCAGGGGAGATAACTCAGCACAGGGCAAGAGTTAGTTCCCATGAATTCAGGGGAGGCAACTCTGTCCGACCTTTTGTTAAGTCGGTAACATTGACTTCCCCTGAAAATCAAGGGAGAGAACTCAGCACATGGCAAGAGTAAGTTCCCTTGAATTCAGGGAAGGCAACTCTGTCCCACTTTTTCAAGTCGGTAAGAGTGACCTCCCCTGAAAATCAAGGGAGAGAACTCTGCACATGCAACAGTAACTTCCCTTGAATTCAGGGGAGGCAACTCTGTCCGACCTATTTTAAGTCGGTAAGAGTGACTTCCCCTGAAAATGAGGGGAAAGAACTCTGCAGTTGTCTATGGTTATTTCCCTTGAATTCAGGGGAGGCAACTAAGTCCGACCTATTTAAGTCGGTAAGAGTGACTTCCCCTGAAAATCAGGGGAGAGAACTCTGCGCATGGCAAGAGTTACTTGCCTTGAATTCAGGGGAGGCCACTCTGTCCGACCTATTTTAAGTCGGTAAGAGTGACTTCCCCTGAAAACCAGGGGAGAGAACTCAGCACAGGGCAAGAGTGAGTTCCCTTGAATTCAGGGAAGGCAACTCTGTCCGACCTTTTTTTAAGACGGTAAGAGTGACTTCCCCTGAAAATCAAGGGAGAGGACTCTGCACAGGGCAAGAGTTTCTACGCTTGAATTCGAGGGAGGCAACTCTGTCCGACCTTTTTTAAGTCGGTAAGAGTGACTTCCCCTGAAAATCAGGGGAGAGAACTCTGTACATGGCAAGAGTTACTTCCCTTGAATTCAGGGGAGGCAACTCTGCCCGACCTATTTTAAGTCGGTAAGAGTGACTTCCCATGAAAATCAGGGGAGATAACTCTGCATATGACAAGAGTTACTTCCCCTGAATTCAGGGGAGGCAACTCTGTTTGACTTTGATTAAGTCGGTTAGAGTGACTTACCCTGAAAATCAGGAGTAATAACTCTGAAAAACATGTTTTTTGTTTTTCATAAAATTGGTATGAACACCCACTCGGAAGAGTAGCTTCCCTTTGATTCTTGAATGTAATGGTAGGCTATTAATTATACCACTGCTTAGTAACTAGAGGCATACTTTATTTCGTGCATATAACGATATCTGAACGTTTTTCTTGTTGGATAAATCTAACCAAGCATGTATTGCAACTATAATTTCCTGGAAAGCTGGAGTATGTATTATTTATCCCCCTTTTTAATGTTTCTTGTATTATGGCCAAAACATAAGACATAAGAGATATTAGTGAATTTATTTTATTTAGGTGCAGAATTTTACAATTTCTTAATCGAGTTTCGTGCCCCCGGGCAAACGACGCAAACTGTTTACCTAGTATTACAGCTATGCGTAAGTATCACCTTTCATTCATGATTTGTGAATGAACAGCTAATCCATAGTTTCCATGGTGGTATTTATAATGCATCTTAGGTTATTCTTCAATTTGCAGTGAATATGCATATCGCAAGTCAAAGTATTTATGTTTTCCTAGATGCATTATAAATACCATCATGGAACTATGGATAAGCTGTTCATTCACAAATGTTTCCGCATAGTGATTATATAGAAGCCCTCTACACAATGCATCAACACTAAATGTAAATAATTACTTTTCTTGATTATATTATTTAGCCGATACAGGTTATATAGACGTTCTATAAATACCGGCCCTGTGTTTTACTAAGACTCGACTCGATAGTTGATTAGGCACGCATTAGGAGCGGAAGGTCGGGTGTTCGAATCCCGGAATGAGTCGGATCTGAAATGACCGTTGTTGGAGAATTATGCAACACACATAACAAAAGAGTCTCAGACGACTTCACGTATAACCATTTCAACTATCATTTTGGTGTATTAAAAGTTCAAAATTGTTATGTTTTAACATAATTTATATGGTACGCATATTCAAAAGTGAAAGTAGCTTTAAACTCAACGGTCAGCGGCAATGACGATACTTCTGTTTGGTTATCAATGTGCATAAACTATATACCTGATATAGCTCTAGATAGGACTCCATTTTGACGTATGTTGACATACATTTTTATACATTTTATTTCGATTTTGTGACAACATTTTGTAGTTCACCCTTTAATACATAGATATTCTCATCTCGTGTAGTGACAAAGTTCAATATTTTCATGAGCGCGCAGTATATAATCACATGTATAAGGTTTCCCCCGACGAGTTTAATACATTCAATAAAATGCGAATTAGAATCTATTCATCTCATCAAATCTGGTTTTATAAAAAAACTACCGAGATTGAACGTATTCCGTATTCTGCCGGAACGATAATGATGGGGGTAACTCTTACGTTATTGGTTGAGAAATAGGCAGAGTTAACTACCCTTGTTAGGTATTTTTGGAATACAAAGTACAACTATGCAGATTACAGCGATGCGACCATTTATTAAGGGGTCGTGCTGACACAGAAATTCTCTCGAACTTGCTTGGCGATCCTAAGACTGATGGAACACTTCAGGAACGGTGACTTTTATCGCCCAGAAGGAGTAGGGTAAGGTGACTTGAAGTTTTGTGGAAGATTGTGCCGGCGCAGTGTGTGTTACTAACGCTCCACTACACCCAAACCACCTCTAGCATC
The DNA here is from genome assembly GCA_947247005.1 of Spisula solida. NCBI lineage: Eukaryota > Metazoa > Mollusca > Bivalvia > Venerida > Mactridae > Spisula > Spisula solida. The sequence goes on along the minus strand of OX365944.1, from coordinate 46,527,836 downwards.
TGGCAATAAATGCTGGGCATGAAGTGGTCCTGCTCATGGGAGGAGAAATGATCGCAAGAATCAGTTTATGTGAGGTATGGGCATTCACTTGTGCTAAGTGTGCATTAAAAGGACATAATAAATACCACTTCATGTAGCAAATGCATTACCTTAGAAGCTGTCCCAGATCAATCTTCCAGACACAGGCTATGACAATACGAATTTTGCGTTTGTTTACCTTTGCGCTGCATCGGTGAAAAATCAAATGTGTGCTTCTAGTATTGAACAGTATAATATTTGAGTGGAAATCGGATTGCTCGTCCCTCCAAAAAGAGTATATTAAGTCAGACGGAGAAGGCAGCACTCAACTTAACCAGCCGAGCACAGAAAACATTAAAAACATACAAAGCACAATGCCCAACTAAACAAGCGCAGATCCGCCCAAGTCCAAGCTGTCGAAAAGTATAATAAATTATAACTAGCTGAATGACCCAGTAGAAAAGTCCCTCCAAGCCACATTCCATGCTATCCGTAAATGTGACCCAGTGCCCGAGGATCATGCATTGTTTGGGAAGCCGAAACAAGACACTGAAACTCAAATATGTCGCTATGCCATGGTAGCTGATACAGGATATCAAAGTTCGATCATGTCTCCAAAGTCCGTCTTCAACCATGGAATGACGGTGTATACGTGGGCTTTCTGCTTGCCAAACTCTTGATGCGTGGAGCTATCAAAGAGGGCTTCGGTGTGATAGGGCCAATTGTTATTAATGTCACGTTGAGAGATAAATCTTAATGTACATAATCAACACGTTTCCTCAGTCATGTTTCGGATACCATGACAAAAGCTTTTCTGTGTATGGAGGCACTAGTTTGTTTAATTCATGCTACACTCCCGAAGTACAGTGTTTAAAGGGTCTCCAGAGCTTGCTGACATTGTTGAAGACTCAGAAGAAGCACATCGTCCCTTTGGTGCAACAAGATTGTATCTTACTGTATACACAATGTACCTTATAGAGAGATACAACCTGGTTGCACCAAAGGGACGACATTGTTTTTACCCAATGCGTCAGAAAGATCCACCTCATATTCCAACCACAGGTAACAGTATCATTGATTAAGAGAAAACATATGTTTTTATAAAATTTATGTTATCTAAGATATTATAAATTTTATAAAAAAAATAATTGTTTACTCTTTATCAATGATACAGTTACCTGTGGTTCCAACCACCTTACCCCAGGATTGAAGGCTACAGAGGAGCATGTTGGAGCTTTGAAGTCATGGCTTCTGGACTACCGGTATCATGGTGCTACGTACAGCATTCAATGTTTGTGAACATCAACCACTGTCCCTCATGGCTTGTGATCCACTCCAACTCCGTGTAGACCCCGATGCTACGCAAGTGATCGACAGTTAATAAGCCTGTGTTGGTCCCGATCCACTGGCAATATAAACTTCATGCGAACATTGAGCATGTGCTCGAAGGTGGCTGTAGCTTATAAGTATGGTGGTACCCCAAGACGAATAGTAAACCTTCAATCACAAACTCGATGTTCTGATAGGCAAATACACCGCGGAACCAGCCCATTTCAAACAGCTGACCTGGTTCCATGACAAATACCTGGAATGGTTGGGACATCAGTTTAGAACATTTATCACACCTTGGGATGATATATTCAAGGTGGTCCCATGGAAATTTTGCCAGTGGCAATGCATACGTATTACCATGCAGCGTGTTGATGCTATCATCGCTCACGTCCACAATATCAAAGTCATATGTGTGAATCATACGTGCAATGTGGGTTGATTGAGGCAGCGTTCTTCCAGGCATGTGAAGGGTTTGACATTTGTGTTTGCAACAGCATTACACCGAATCCCAAGAAATTCCTATTCGCCCAGCTGGACATTGTGGATTTTGCTGCACTGACAATTACTCCAACTAACATAGGACCAAGTGACAACTGCCTAGATACTGTTAGGAATTTTGCAGTACCAAAATGCATTACTGGTTTTGGGCTTATCAACCAATGTGCTTAATTATGCATTTGCCACAACAAAGCGCAGATGAAGCCATTTCACAACCTACTTAATCCTTCATCGACATTCCTCTGGGCGGAGGAGCTGCATGGACATCGTGTTCAAACAATCCAAGGAGATCAGTATACAGGAAATGAAGGATGGTGTACGTTTATTTCATTCAAACCGACTAATGTGTCTGACAACCGACTGTTCCATTGATGGTATAGGATTCGTCTTGATGTAGAGGTACTGCCAGTTTCCTACCAGAACTCCAGCTTGCTGTCACGATCGCTGGAAATTGTACATACACGTGTAGTTAGTAGCAGATTCACAAACCCAACTCAGAGCAGGTACGCTCCAATTGAAGGTGAGGCGTTGGCAGTAATGTGTATGCACTCTTTCAGACACGATATTATGTGTTGAGTTGCTGTTATTAGCTCATCTGATTTTTTAAAAAAAAGATGAATTATTGTCATCACTTGATCGGCGTCGGCGTTGCATGGTTAAGTTTTGTGTTTAGGTAAACTTTTTTCATTAACTATCAAAGCTATTGCTTTGAAAGTTGCAACACTTGTTCACCATCAATACCTGAGTCTGTTAAGCAAGACCCATAACTCTGATCTGCATTTTGTAAGAATTATTGCCCCTTTATGGACTTAGAAAATAAAAAGCCTTAGTTAAGTTTAGCGTTTAGGTCCACTTTTCTCCTAAACTATCACGAGTTATTGCCTTGAAACTTTCAACACTTATTCACCGTCAATTCCTGACCATGTCAAGCAAGACCCATAACTCTGATCTGCATGAGTTATTGCTCCTTTCATAACATTCCTTGGTTAAGTTTTGCATTTAGGTTAACTTTTCTCATACACTATGTGGGCTATTGCTTTGAGACTTTCAACACTTATTCACCATCAATATCTGACCATGTCAAGCATGACCCATAACTCTGATCAGCATTTTGCAAAAGTTATTTCCTTTTTTTCACCATCAATACTTCACTTTTTTAAGCAAGACTCATAACACTGCCCTACTTTATGCAAGGGTTATGGGGCCTTTTTTACAGTGACAATGATCAGATGAGCGCCTGCACCCGCAAGGCGGTGCTCTTGTCTTATTGTTGTCACAGACCACAAGCCACTTCTACAGATACTTAACAACAGCGCGCAAATGATGTCACCTTAACCTTATAGAGAGGATATAGGTTCACTATAATACATGTTCCTGGTAGGAAGAACCTTGGTCCTCATGCAGCATCGAGACATCCAGCTAGCCAGCCTGATCACCTGTACCTGGCGAACCACCAAAGCTTGATCAACTCGTCAATTTAACTGTTTCTCATCGTGAAATGCTGGCATGTCTTTGACACAGCTGATGACACATCTACAGTATTGCCGCTTCCAACACTGGTCGTTTTGTCAATAGTAATCACATAGACATGGTCCACGAGCGTCAGATCCAACATTTGTTGAACTCATTCACCATCTGGAGTTAAGGTTCCCAGAGGATAGTAGGGACCTTTAAGTACAGGTGCACTCATATCAACGCTATACAGCTAACATGTGTGTCGCGGATGGTGTGGTACTCATGGGTCAACGAATTGTAGTGCCACATATGCTCCGCCAGGCTGTACTAAATGCCCTCCATGCAGCCCATCAAGGTGTTAGTGTGATGCATACATGCGCCATTGACTCTCGTCTGTTACCAACCCACATGCTAACTGCAGGGCCGAATTTGTTGTGAAGACAGTGAACCACATGCTTATGGACAATGTAACTGCTACAGGATCCCTTGTTTTAATAGCTTCCAAAAAGAGCTTTACTGGTGTGGACCTTTCTGATACACAGGGACACTATAAACCCAGAAACTAAATTCTGTCCAGCGTTAATCCTATTTGGTAGACCTATTAGAGATGCAGTTCCTATCTTGATGAGTAGATAATCCCGACATGAAATGTGGACAGAGCTAAAAATGGAGTCATTGCACTTAACTAGTAAAGTAATGTTGACTAATGATAGGGAACCAGGTTTACAGGTCATTTTGTAACCAGGCTTAATCGTAAATAAAAAAAGTATCGGCGAACTTGTAACCGCCGATTTATTGCTTTTATTAACATAAGTTTATTCTATATTTGGCATATATCATCGTAGAAATGTGATTTAAAGGTGTTAAAATAGTTTAGAATATAACCTACATTATGAGCCAATGAAAACGCCGCATTTTCGCGGTTAAACGAAAATTTAATCATTAAATTTTTCTCTTAACAGAATTGACGTCATGCGTTGGCGCTAATTTCTATCGGCCAATCAGAATGCAGAATGTTATATTCTAAGTTAGTTAGAACATATTAAGTAAATTTTAATGACTAAAAAGGCCTCGCTTCGCTTCGCTCGCTCCGGCCTTTTTAATCATTAAAATTTACTTAATATGTTCTAACTATAACTTGATATTAAAAACATATTAATAATTTTGTTATTATATAGAATAGCAAATTGTATTTCAAGCTTTTTTGAGGTCGGTTACGAATCTGCAGATATATGGTTACGAATGAAAATGGACGGTTACGAATAAGCCTGGTTATGAAATAGCCGCCTACCTGAACAAGTGGTGTATGATTCAGTGCTATATCACATAATAGATATAATGTTCAGGTCAGTATGTATCTGTGAATGTAAAACACACATCATGTGACATGAATGTACTAAAACAACCAATAATAATTCAATTCACCTTTATTGAGATTCTACAGTAGAAATTGTATAATTATTCCTTTCTGTGGGTACAAAATTTCATGCACTTTGGTAAAATGGCAATTTGATGGATTGATGGTAAACATTGCAAGAAAACAGCTCATTACCTACATGTTGGACGGAGGTAATTTTAATCATGGTGATTTTATTTCATGGCAAAGTTATTCTACAAAATCAAGGAAATAAATCGTTGACATTATTAAAATTTCAAGGTAAAATGTACAAAATAAAATTGTTAAAAATGTATGAACTTACATATTAAAAGCAATAAGACAAGAATAAATCAACTTCTAGATCATCACAATATCCTGTTTCCTAACCAAACCTTTTCTTATACGCTACTTTCTGTTACAATTACTGTAAAATAAACATATTTTCATGGGTTTTAAATTTCATGGATGTCGATAAAAATGCATTTTTGTGGGGTCAAAAATTTGTGGCTACAAAACATGGAAGTGTAAACCCATGTTCTTTTTAGGGAGGTTGATCAATTGTGGGCATTAGATTTTGCAAAATCAACAAACATTCAACCCCCTCGTAAAATAATAATGTTACAGTAGTTGGATAAAAGAAGGAAATCAACACAAGTATATCAGGTTAAACTAATATAACAAATCCTTCCTGTCCAAGTTTTAACAATTATTTGGATGATCATCTGGTAAATCATCTGTACTAGCCAAACAACAGGGAATCAGACAGTGTAAGAACATAAACAATTTACATATAACTTGATTATTCTGGTCAGTCAATTGTTTAAATAACATTGTGTACATAAACTTTGCAATTTCTCTTATAAGTGTCTTATTGGAATAGATAGTATATGCGTAATATCTTATTTTAATAGATACCAGTATTATATGCAATGTTTGAGGCTTAGGTGATTAAGTTATTTGTTTTCAATGCCCTTTTTCCTTCAATTAAAATGTTAAAAACAACAAAATTACAATGTTTTAATATTGCAATGTTTGAATAAAAGTGACAGACCTGAATAAACAGACTGTACAAGCAATTTTAACAACACAAAGGCCAAAATGGCATTATATCGCTCACCTGAGCACATTGACCCCTGGAGACCAATGTTCTAACCTGGCCTCGATTTCATTAGATGACATTCCCACAGATCCAGTAAAAAAAGCCTTTACTGCATGCACATGGTTTGTAAAATTTATTTTATGATTTGATCATTCTTTTACCCCAGATGACTCATATTCAAACTCTAACCTTTATTTTATGAATGACAAACTTTCTAACCAAGTTTAACAAAGATCAAATGATATATGCAGTCTCCGCTGCTTATACAAGATTTTTCTATGTTTAACCTTGTAACCAAGATTTTGTAAAAACGATCAATATCACCAAGTTTCATAAAGATGAGGCCAAAATTGAAATCTCTAGTTTGTTGATAAGCAATAATTATTATGAACACCCAACAGCCTAATGAAGAGTGATCACAAAAGCTGACCTTGTCACTATGTGACTGGTGATCTAAAAACATATGCAGTATATTTAAATATGTTATTTACCTGTATGTAAACAACCAAATTTGCAATTTTAAAACTATATTGTTCTGAACATTTCAATAGAATAAAAAGATACTTTATAGTAACAAATTGTAATTAATTTTATCAGTAATTAACATCTAAATATACTCGACAACTATTTTAAATATCATTGTTTATATAGAATAAAACAATTCATTAAGCAGTGTTCTTTCAAAGAATTTAAAACATTTCTAAATACAAAAATCATAAACAGAAATTGTGGTATACACCATGTTATGTAAACAGACAACTGACCTATATAAACAAAGAAGTAAAATAAGAAGTAAAAGATCATACACAGTTAAAAAGAATAATGAACATTCTTTATCAAAAATGTTGGTTAAAATCATGACATGTATTGCACTATGTTTTTTTTAAAAAGAGCTTTTACAAATACATCACAATCAATTACAGCAATTAAATGACAGGTATATACAAGTACAACAATAAAAGCACATGCAGTTACATCAAAAAATAAATATCACTCATTCAAACAACACATTAATTGAACAGTGATTAGTAACTTAGTTTTACATTATATCTCAGGCCCCTATCTCCCGAAGCATCTCAATCTGAGAAAAATGTCGGCACAAATATTTTACCTATCATAATCTCCATGGAAGACTGGACTTAACATTGGTAGCAAAAACAGAAACCTTATTTAGAGTTTATCACAGTAAACCTTCAAGAACTCCAACTTCAGATTTGTCTGTAACTCAGTCTTAAATTTGAGCAAAATCCCAATTTGAGATAAATTTCTACTTGAGATGCTTCGGAGATCTGGGCCAAATTACAATTATTGTCAGCAATAATTAACCCATTTAATACTCCATTATCATATATGTACCTGTTTCTGTATGCAGATGTTGTTCCTGTCATGTCATTTTCTATAATTTTGCTTTTAGTTCATTTCAATATTAAGACCCACTCAACAATAAGACAAGTTTTCGAGGGTCCAAGAGGGGAGTTATTATATTACAAGTTTTACATGTGCACAATTTCCTATCAGGATAATACATGGACAAGATTGCTCTACTGGCAAGACAACACAACTCAACTAATCACACATCATTCATACGCATATCAATGGTACAAATACAATAACAAATCAATGAAATCATGTATTTTGATTTATAAAAATAAATGCTTATAACTGTGAAAGCACTAGTGTGACCATATATAGTCTTCTCAAAGTGCAGTCTCCACTCTGTCTTCTTCACCTTCTCCGACAGGATCTACTATATCATCCTCCACATCTGGAGAGTCAGCCACAGGTAAATGTTGAACAGCCTGAGTTGGTTGAGACGTTGTCACGGAGACTGTTGTTACAGAAACTGTTACATTCTGATTAGACACTAGAGGTGATATCTGAATGTTGGTAGCATTCTGGGAATTGTTAGTATCAACAATGACCGATGATCCGGTGAAAGCGACATCAGCAGGAGCAGCAGTTGTCTCGTCATCGTTGTCCTCATCTCGAGATAATGACGGCCGAGAATGACGAGTTTGTAATGTATTGCTCGGATGAGAGCGATATGTGGGAGGTCTCGAGTCAGGGAAATCTCCTCCCTGGTTCGGTGGGAATGTTATTTGTATTCCGGCGCGGACAGTGCTGGCACGGGATCTGTACGAAGGTGGAGGTGAACTAGGAAGACTATAATCTTCATCTGGTACATTGTCAGGATCATATAAATCTGTTGACTGATTTTGTTGAGCTACCATCAGCTGATGTTGATATTCCTGCATCGAAGCATTGTATGATGGTGGCGGTCTTCGAAACTGAAACTCTGGATACATGGGACCTAAAATGAACAAACGTACCGTGAAATTGTATGTTGGTTATAAGATAACCACATGTTAATTCACTCAGTGTATACAGGATGTGGTGTAGCTATATATACACCATTAGTATACATACAAATGTACCATTAGCATTAGTTATTTTATAGACTCAGATATCAGACTCTTAAATCATTTGATAGATTATACTGATTAAGTAAAATTAAGTAAGTTTTTGCAGGGTTATATTTATTTGTATGGCAATGTATGTATAAGTGATATGTTTTAAATGTCATACATGACTTATGTAATAGATCTCCTATGATAAATCTTAGTAATGCATCATGAATCATGCAGTAATTAAACAAGTATTTAAGTGATCAATCAGCAAATGAAATCACCCCCACTCCTAACATAAACTGTTTTTTTAAAACACTTTATAAATGATTAAAGACGCAAACAAATTACCACCATGCCATCTGCCCTCTCTTCTACGATGTCTACGTCGTCGACTCTGTCGGCTGTGTCGAAAATCTCCAAGACTGAAGAGCGCATGCAAAGGTTCATGACCTCTTGGCGTACATTTCCATCCAACTCCAACAACTACAACCAGCAGTACTCCAAGACCTGAAGATATAAAAAGTTAATATACACTCCATGCCAATTTATACCAGAATGTATAAACAAGAGAGCTAGAAGGGCCCTAGGTTGCATGCTCACCTGTCTGTGTCATAGTTACGATGTACACACCCATGGTAACCTGATAAATCATTTTAAGACTAAAATTGAAGACAATATTGGAAGTTTCTATTGCATCATCACTTTACAGGTTTTTATACTGTTATCAGTGACCTACAGTGACCTATTTTACCCCAGCTGCCCCATATTCAAAACTGACCTAAGCTTCCATTTGGTCAAATATTCTGACTAACTTTCATGAAGATATATATATATATATATATATAATTGTAGTAGTTATTATAGTATATTATGTAGATTGTAGCAGAAATGAAATATGATACTGTGGGCTCCGACAATGACATTTCCCGATACTGTGGGCTCCTACAATGACATTTCCCAAATAACGAAGAATAACTCATAGATTTCTTTGTGATTAATGTAGCTCGATCTTTACACGATTTTTACTCTTAATCAATGATACAGTTACCTGTGGATCTTTACATATTGCTTCTAAACTATGTAAACAATTGATAATCTGGATTTTTCTGTTTAGCTGATATACTTCTATAATAAGGAAGTTTTAAGATTTTATTACATTTTTAAATAAGATCATTCATTATAGATAGATAACATAAACTGAACCTAAGTATATAGATTGTTTGAAAAAAGTAGAGCAAAAGTTTTAGGCGTATAAACTTCGTATCTTGGGATATGATTTAATACACTCAGCTATTTAACAAAATATATACATTGTACTTTTCTATACTGATCAGTGTAATATTAAGTGATAGCAGCCACGTCAAACAATCTTCTACCTCACACGCTTCGTATTCTTAAATCATTTTCCTGCCTATTGTATATATATAATATAATGACATAGAACACGCCAATATGTCTGTGCATACGATGAAGTACATAATATACATTGTACATATAGACACTGAAGCATGTATGACACAGCTGATCAAACGTAAAGTACTAAAATACACACTAATTACCACACCTTACAATACTCTTCTCATTATATCCTCGACAACAACAACAACCATCTCTAGATTTAAACAACTAGCTTGTGATAACATAGCCGGAGGATATAGGGGGGATATACGTATACATCTTGTAATTCTTTCTATCATATAATGTTACATACATAAGTTTTTACAGTAGCAACTGTTTGGTTTAAGTGCAAGCTACCTTTTAAATCAATGGTAAAGTGACTATATTTTTTATTTATTATGATATTGTTATTTCTATTCAAGGACCAGCGCAATTAAACTAAATAAGACACCTAGACATCAGAACACATAACTTAATGAGATAACTAGACATAAGTACACATAACACCGAGAAATCGGAACACATAACTTAATGAGACACCTAGACATGTGAACACATATCTTAATGAGACACCTACCATAGACATCAGAACACATAACTTAATGAGGCACCTAGACATCAGAAAACATAACTAAATGAGACACATAGATATCGGAACACATAACTTAATGACACATCTAGACACCAGAACACATAACTTAATGACACACCTAGACACCAGAACACATAACTTAATGACACACCTAGACACCAGAACACATAACTTAATGACACACCTAGACACCAGAACACATAACTTAATGACACACCTAGACACCAGAACACATAACTTAATGACATACCTAGACATCAGAACACATAACTTAATGACACACCTAGACATCAGAACACATAACTTAATGACACACCTAGACATCAGAACACATAACTTAATGACACACCTAGACATCAGAACACATAACTTAATGACACACCTAGACATCAGAACACATAACTTAATGACACACCTAGACATCAGAACACATAATTTAATGACACACCTAGACTTCAGAACACATAAATTAATGAGAGACCTAGACATCTGAAAACCTAACTTAATGAGATACCTACAAATCTGAACACATAACTCGAAATACACCTAGATATCAGAACACATAAATTAATGAGACACCTAATCATCAGAACACATAACTAATGAAACACCTAGATATATGAGTACATAACTAAATGAGAAACCTAGATATCTGAACACATAACTTAATGAGACACCTACATATCTGAACACATAACTCGATAGACACCTAGATATCTGAACACATAACTTAATGAGACACCTAGACATCTGAACACATAACTTGATAGAGCCACTTAGTCTTAGATATCTAAACACATAACTTAATAAGACACCTAGATATCTGAACACATAACTTAATGAGACATCTGAACACAAAACTTAATGAGAGACCGAGACATCTGGACACATAACTTGATAGAGCCACCTAGACATCAGAACACATAACTTAATGAGACCCTAGACATCAGAACACATAACTTAATGAGACACCTAGATACCTGAACATCTTATTAATTAGACACCTAAGACATCAGAACACGTAACTAATGAAACACTTAGATATATGAGCACATAACCTAATGAGAAACCTTGATAATCTGAACATGTAACCATCTGACTGGTCCTATGTTTAAAAATGTGATACAAATTGGTAGTGACTGACTTTACCCCCACCCCTAGTAATGTAAGAATAATAAGATGTATCTGGGTAAGAGTGACAAGATGTATTGCTTAAATTGTTTCCTTGAAATGTCTCACAAATAATTGTTTAAGATGAAGTCCTTTAAGCCATCATTAGCCTAAATTTAGAGGAATAATATTGTGGACCATGAAATGTGACATTTCATGGTCCACAATATTATTCCTCTAGATCAGTACATAAAGATTAGCATAAATCTGGGTTAATATGGCTTTGCTGGTTTCTATAAACTTACATATTGAGTGATAATGATACAAATACTTCAACGGATTGAAAATAAGAAATGCCAAAATAAGACGAGATTATATGACCGGTATGTTAAGATTTCAAGTATACTCTGACAGCTGCACCAAAACTAGGGCAAAAATGCCGTCTGAATTCATGTGTTGTAAAGTTGAGATTTTAACCCTTATTATTTTTTTATATATGCTTATAGGTTTGACTTAAAATAGAGATTGCATACTAATTATGGTTACATGTATGTCCATCTTAAGCAAGCAGGACCAAATTTTGAGTAGCAAAAAAAAGCAACAAGGCAAATATTTTCTAGGCCCCGCCTTCTATTTGAGGCATGTTTTTTTTAAAAAGTTTATAACATGCTTATTTGGGTAATTTCTCAAATTTTCACTTGCTTCAGTGAACCTCTGAGTGTCACTATCGACCTGGTAAGTCTACATGATGTGTATATAAGCAGTCATATAAGAACATACATTTAAACAACCTGTTTATCTGCTTTTTGTGTACTTTTGTGTAATTCAATAATAATAATTATGTTTAATTTGATACGGTTTAATTTCTGATATATTTCATCAGGATTATACAAATGTAGTTGAGTTTTTGGACCTGTCAAAATAAACATAATTTCACAGCTAGCTGCACACTATAGATTGGTAAATGCCACCTTCACGAATGGGGTTGGGGGTCACTTTCAAGTCACTACCCTTATCTTAGAAAATGTCACATAAATATGTCTACTTGATAATATATTGACTATTAAAAGTTCACATAATCCAACAAATGGAAATACAAAACTTACCCTACATGTTTAAATTACACTCTTTGTATATCCAAATGATGAAATAGTGAAAATATACTGGTAGAATGAAATGAAATGTCATATCTTAATATTTTTAGCATCGAGCAGAAAAGACGAAACCATTTTCAAAACATTTGGAGCTACTGTACAATGTTTCGTACTGTTAATGGTGGTACTGTACATGAATTCAAGGGTTAAAGTTTTGAGATTTTGTTTATTCCTGTTTTACATCATTTCTCAACAATTTTTCAGTGATAATACTGATATATGATGGCAGATTCAACCAGTTTTCCTGGACTGTATCCTAAACCAGTACTAACTAACTTTTAATATCCTTCCAGTTATTTCTCCACATGTGGAAAAAAATCAATGAATATTGATGTCAAATTTTCATTGAAGGGTTAAAAGTATGACCTGCTGTGACCAGGATTCTAGAACAACCAGCAGTTTCACCTATACATACACACAGAGGAAAGCAAGGTGTGCATGAATTACCGTTAAAACACAGCTCCGGCAAATAACTTAAAATACGTTCAGTGGAAGAAAATAGTGCAGCAGTTACTATGTCTTGATATATCAAATACGGAATATTGGCTATGTTAGAATCGAAATAATGAATACATGTACATTGTATGTACCTGTGTTTTATCTATTTATACATAATAAAGCACAGTCACTTGTTTGGATGCGTACATTTGAATTCACTCGTGCTTTGCACACTTGATTTAATTATTATTACTATACACATCAGAATGCCTGATCATGCTTTATTCTAGGATAAAACACAGGTACATATTCATTATTTCTTAAATTAAACACTGGTCTTCGGGTTACAAATCCAGCGCACTAACCACTAGAGCATGACTCAAGAATTATAAATTTGATGGACAGGGAGAACAGGGTTTTGACTTGTAGCCTCGCAGGCCCAAGTAAAGCAGGCATATTTAGTGTTAATAATGAATATTGCATGCATGTAGGCGTTAACACTTTTATGGACAAATATATCATATTCATCAATATTTGCATAACATAATTGACATATTACTACATCTACAATAATATGAAGAAATGACGACAGTAACGCACATTCATCATTTTATTATAGACCTGTCAACCAATTAATAGATAATTACTCCAATCAACAAATTTATATGTGCTAGATATATCAGGAGCATAGCGCAAGTCATTGCTATGACTTTAATATTTGAATCAGGTAAATCTGGGACTAAAATGTTGCACAATCAAAGTATGTACATGTAGCTCAAAGAGTATACTTTCCAGAAATATATATATACAATTCAAGCAATTAATACATGAGCCATAATTAAGAAAACCATGACAATTTGTCTGTACATGTACAAAATGTTTTTGGATAGTAAACATGTATTCAGTCACACATGTAATAGTGGAATTCATACATCATGATCGCGCAAGGACTGTGAAGTAGGTCACTATGTCAAAGTCAAGGACCTAGTTTGTTTCAGTAGACAAACTTAAGGGCATGCAGTCACTATGTCAATGTGAAGGACCAAGTTTGATTCAGTAGACCAAGTTAACTTAAGAGCAATCTCAGCATGCAATCACTATGTCAAAGTCAAGGACCAAGTTAAATTCAGTAGACAAACTTAAAAGCATGTGGTTGTTTGTGATCACAATGTCAAGGACAAAGTTTGATTCAGTAGACAAACCTAACTTTAAGAGCATGTGGTCACTATGACAATGTCAAGGACCAAGTTTGATTCAGTAGACAAACTTAAGAGCATGTGGTTCAAATTTTTATGATGTATACCTACAGAAACAGGAAAGTAAAATCAAGTACTCACCAATAAACATTATTGCCAGGAATAGAAATGAATTTCCAGCTGCATGTAGAGCTGCCAGTACAATACCAGTAACCACACAGCAAACACCCAGTAAGGACAATACAACCAGTATCCAACGAAATGATGTTCCCACAGCCAGGCATTTATAACATGACTCCTTACATGGTTCTTCTGTACTTTCTGTGGAACTGTGCCGGTGAGAGTGATGACGTGATCTACCACCTTGACGTCGGTCACGATGATGTCGGTACCGCGGATCGTGCCGGTGACCCGGAGGTACAGCAGCTCGAGGGTCTGTTGGAGGCAACTGAGGTCTCTGAGAAGTAGGTATTTGGCGGGATGTAGGTGGGGGCTGGGAGTGGGCAACTAGGTCAGGTAACATATTCCCAGTTTGTCTTTGATGATCAAGTCTTGAAACAACACCAACATTAATATCCTGAGTACGAATTTGTCTAGGATCTGCACCCACAGGAGCAGCAGCTGTCACACTAACATTAACATTGGATAGAGACACTGTCGGTGGCGATGTTGTATGGCTGGAATGTGATACTGTATATACTTGAGGTGCACTTTCTGTGCCACCAACTTGTGCATTTGTAGAGCTCACAGGCACAGTGGCATGGGAAGGTATATTTCCAACACTCGATGAAAGACTTGTAATGGGAATCACACTTTGTGCAGAGTTACTTGCCCTTGGAATATTAACACTAGGTTCTGGAACTTGACTTGCTCGTACATGAATTGCTGCATTGGAAGATTGTGGATTAGGAAGGGACATGGTGCTAGCATGTCTTGGTAGTGAGTCCATTGGATAATCCGGTACAATGTCATTCTCTATTAATTCAGCTTCACTGGTAATACTGCTTGGATCATAAATATCCACAATACCGGCTGTAACATCTGGATAGTTCCTAGACCCTGTGGAAACTGCTGCTGGTCTGCTGGAACTGTCTGAAGGTCCAGCTCCCCCACGCGGTGGAGCTGGAGCCATGCTTTTGTTCCCATTCCGAGGTGGCCCAGATGTCGTCTGGACCACACCAGATGCAGTTCCTGGCATTCTCTTTAATTATATTCTGAAAGGATAATTACTATCACCTTATATACTCCATTAAACACTTAAAGGTGTCTGAGGAATATCTACAGAGTATTCATACTACACTTGATGCTGCTTGATGTACACAAGTTATCTAACTCTTCATGTTCAACGACTTGCCTCAGGTGTGTACATCCCTCAATATAACTTTGATACCTGAAGATAAATACAATACATCATTAGCAATTAAATTTCAAACAATATACCTGTCATATGAGGCCACCATGACAGCTGGTGACCTCAAATATTAATGATAGTCATAACATACTATCAGTGGTTTCAATTATGTGTTTAACTTGAAGGCTGTCAGTAACAAATGAATTATGGGACACAGGTCAAGTGTCCATCATTGGCATGTTTACATATTTGTTATGTTGAACAGACCAATAAGTGAATAATACATTCCATTTCAGTAGTGTAAATTAAGGAATAATTTTTCTTATTTGATAAACCTTTCTGTCATATATAAACCAAACCCAATATTTATGGCTGTTTATATCTAACCATTGATAAAAGAGGCCAATGTCAAACAGACCTCTTCACAAAGGATTAACTGATTCAGATGAAATTAAACTCTAAAAATAATTTCCAATTTTTGGAAGTTTTGGAGAACTTTATCTACTTATAAATATTAAACTGGCAACGAGGTGCATGTAGAAGAATACACAGACAGCTTCTAATAAACATGATGAAAACATTTAGAACATTATTTTTCTGTTAAAAGTAAGTTTTAATTGAGACTGAAACTGATCCTCAGAAAGCCATGATTCTTTTTTAAACCAGGATAATTTCTAATAATCATAATACTTTTATAACTGTCAGAGAAAACCTGGAAATGTGTCCATAGGACACGGATGTCCTAACTTTCTATTGAACCATGTCAAGGGTCATAACTCTAAATGTACATGATGACTAATATTCCTACAATGTTTGAGGACTGTAGCACAAATATGTATAGAGTTATGAGAAACATAGGTAAAATTTCGTAATTTCAAGGGCCACAACTCTGCTAATACAGGTGGGCAAACTACATACTCACAATTATTCCTACAAAATGTGAAGACTGTAGCTCAAATACTTTTAGAGTTACAAGCGGTCAAAATCTATATAGTTTATGTTTATTTTTGTATCCAAATTCCGACATAAATAAATTTCGACTTTGACACAAGCAAAATTTCTTCAAATTTCATCATTCCAATGGCAATAACTCTGCTAATACTGGTTGGATCTGAATAAATTAATATGTGCTTAACAACACATGCTCAGACTAACATTCCTATGAAGTTTGATGATAATTTGATAGCACAATTAATTCTACAGTCAAGGTCACAAGTCAAATTTCATCATTTCAAGGGCAAATTTAATAGTGAGAATTATTAACTATATGCATTAAATGTTATCAAGCACAAGATTTATGGTAACAATTTTCGACACCTGACATGCATTTAACTGTTTTTATTTGTAAACAAGGCAATATCGTTGACAAATTCTATTATTGTCAATTACTGCGATATCAACATAGTGATGTAACCAACCAATAAAGAGATTTGATCATTGGAGCAAATCCATTCTCACACAAAGTAAGTGCATCATGACAACTACAGATTAACAAATGTTGGGTAATCAAGCAATAAGACTTAGTGTGCTCATTCAACCCCAGTGAAATATGCCACCAAGTACAAAGCAAAGTGAAACTTGCTACATCTCAGTCTAACATCAGAAGATAAATGCTAAAATTAAAATAATTTGTATAATATTCCTGGCTGGTATTGTTTTGTCAGCATTTCTTTTCACATATCCTACATAATTAGTTAGAGTTAGAAGAGAGACCAGCTGCAGTCCACTAGCTGTTCGTATTTAAACTGGACACAAACTATCAAATTAATTTATGATGGACATGTATATTTCTGATATAAATTGCTTATACAAATTATTGAATCTTGATATTTTCAAGATTCAAGATTTAATTGACAAATTTAGTATCAAACTAATTATTGATTTATGTGGCATGTGATGTTTTTATGTTTGCTGTGCTCAGTTGGTTAAGTTGAGTGCTCTTTTTAAGGATTATGAATTCTAACTTTTTGTTAAGGCTAGAGTTTATTAAACATTTTCTTCAAGGATTAGAAACTTTAAGCAATGACAGCAAGCACGGTTTTAAGTTCGAGTTTCGAACATATTGAGTAAATTTTTAATGTGTCAAAGTTAAGAATGTGTGTAACTCTGGTGAATTAGACAATTTTGTTTTGGTCTAATTCTACAACCCAGAGCCAAACGTTTTGTTAACATCTCCAGTGGGAAATGCTTGGTGTATCAAAATTTAATGGTCAGCCATATTTAAATACTTATCTGCTTTTTTGCGGCATCTACATTCCCCAATAACGGGATCGAAAATCAAGTCAAAGACCCCAAATCATTCAGAGTGACAGATTTCCGCCCGATGGGAATTGTCCAGTGTTTTTACCTTTCTGATGTCCTCGCTCTGCTGTGTGAGTGCGGGGCTTTTGTTTCGCGCAAAAGTAGCAGCGAAATATGACTATACCCGTGATTTTACAAAGTTTAAGCAGGAGTAAAAGCCGGGCAATCTCACAGTACAATGTAGTTTGACCATCAGTAATTCATCTATGATGTTTGCATACTATGTAATTACATGATAAAAGTGCTATATAAATATCATTATATGGTATAATAATACATCAAAAGACCAAGTAGATTAACACATTAAAAATATGCATTGAGCTACTGAATCCTGCTAGTGCCATTTCAAATATTGTGTATCGCGCTCGAAAGGCGAGACACGAGAATTGCGTGATATTTGCATGATAATATTCTCATGCATCACGTTCAATTCTCATGTCTCAGTAAATTCTTGTGTCTTGCCCTCGGAAGTCGAGACATGATATGACGCGAAACTTGAAACGAGGCACAAGAATAAGCTGTGAGGCACGTTAGATACAAGAGAATTCCATGACATTAAAAATTTAACGTGCAAAAGTTGTAGGTCTAGGGCGAGATTAAAAACGCCTCGCGTTGAATTCTTGTGTCTCAGTAAATTCTTGTGTCTCGCCCTCGGAAGTCGAGACATGAGATTAAGACGCGAAACTTGAAACGAGGCACAAGAATAAGCTGCGAGGCACGTTAGATACAAGAGAATTCCATGACATTAGAAATTTAACATGCAAAAGTTGTAGGTCTAGGGCGAGATTAAAAACGCGATAATTCAAGTCCTACAAATATGACTATCGGCTGGATATTTTCACATTACTCAGTAGCCCCTAGTCCTACAAATATGACTTGGTTGCATAGAAACTATACAGTACAACCGAGTCAAATTTGTTGGACTATAATATATAAGATAATTTCTACTTCAATAATTAATAATAACAAATGATAAGAAATCAAAAATGTGTTGGCAGATAATGCATTAATGGAATACAATCAAAGAATATTTACCTGATAAATAATGTTACATTCAATAAGCATTCCAAACTCCTGTGTTTTCTTTGTTTTTAGTGTTTCCTTTATGACAATTAGAAATCCAGGTGTTCTAAAAGACCAACAGTAAAATCAAATCTACAAGTCTGTACAGTAAATAGAACTTAGTTAAAAGTACTTAAAATCTGCAATCATACATAAAATCTCAATTGTCGCGACGTTTAAAAGTCGAAAAAGTGTTTTATCTACAGTCGACGGTCTTTGTCTGTTACCTGTGTTGTTTTCTCGTTCCATCCGAGACTTGCGAGATTTTACGATATTCATAATGGACGCCTCCACACCGCAGGTAAATAAAACGGTAGTCGAAGTTTATGGTGCTGTACACCACAAATATGTTATGACTGTTACGTTTGATTGCATGTATTATAAGATTATTGCCCGGGCTACATAACCGCTGTATGATATTGAGTAAATCTAACGTGAATATTGTTGCAGCTGATTATTAATTTGTGGGTTGAGCGATTTGCTTACCCAGTGCTCCAGCTAGGATTTGAAAAGGGCAGGGTGCAACTTTGTGAAAAGGGCACTTTGGGGGAGGGTTCGGGAGGGGGTGTCCCCCGCCCGGCCGAGGGGGGATTGGGGGTCCTCCCCCAAGAAAATTTTGAAGTTTTAGTGTCTGCTTATGGCATCTCCTGTGTTTCCGGACAGAAATTGTGGTGTTTCTCCAGTAAGCAAATATACCTTTTCAATAAAAGGAAAAAAATATTTTGTAAAAAAAATGAAGCATAGATTTCTAAATAATCACAAAACATTTAAACAGACAAATGCCCTATGCCAAAGTATTGATCTACTTGTATGTACAATCAACACTTATATAATCAACTCTGATTGTTCTTTCAATTCACAAACATCATAGTAGTTAATGTTTATTCTTTTGACAGCATTCATTAACTGTTTAATTGTACGATGTAAAACATACAAAATACGATTTTCTCATCAAATTTTTCTTTCACAACGGTACGGACGGTGCGCGAGTTTTATCACTAACCGAAAACGAAAGTAATTTCGGTGCGATATTAGTATCATATCACGGAATCACCGATTTAAAGAAGGGAAAAGAATAAGTATACCAAAAAAGTTTTTAGATCGTACTCAATGAGATCGAAATTCGGCCAACTAGCGCGTACGGCAATTAATCGACGTGGGTAATACGAAATTTTAAATCCCGGCCCGTGAATCTTCATAGATTTCTATCTATTTTCTACACCGATCTGTATTTGATATCAAGGTAGTATAGACTTGCGGAAATAAGACTTTTCGCGTAAAAAAATTATAATCTAACATAAAGAACGACATTGGAAATTGTCCAACTTTAGAACTTACGCGAGAATTGTCAACCCTGTCGGATCTTCATTATATGAGTGAATCTCGTGAAAATCCACGTCAATAACTTTCCAATGGTCAAAGACTAAGGCGCGATTCAATTCATTAAGATTAATTTTAACATCATCAAAAAATATAACGTGTACACTTTGATGCTTTACAGTAGGTCTACGCCCAAGTCTCTACACGCGTGAGTTTTACACACCGTATGACGTCACTACTGTATGTAACTCACTGAGTTTACACGTTTCTCTGGTGAATTAACGCCTTATATGGCGATGCGTCGAGGACTTTAATAGTGCTCTGTGCTTTAAAATTCTTTTTGGATTCACGACATATTTTTTATTGAGGATTAAACATGCTAGTCAACGGGTTACATTGGTAAATAAAGGTTAGTTAGAGTGATTTAATGGCGCGCGTTTATTTCCCGCAAGATCCTGAGAAAAAATGTGCGTTATTAAAACTTCGAAATTTAAGAATGAATTCATCATTACTGTAACTTATGTTAAACATTTCTGTTGAAATTGACAAGTGCCCTCTAAGTTTTTTTACTTGACTTGGTCAAATTCACGGACAATCTGTGATCTAATTCACTCGGATAAATGCCAATTAGCTATTCACACGTTGATTTTGCGTGAACGTGAGACACGATCTCATTGGTTGATAGCCGTTGCAGATGACAAACCCCGCCTCCAATGTTATCAATTTAAGAGTGTTTTATGGATGATTGACGTATCTGATTAATATACAACTTGTCACGTTGTTTATTACTCGATTGACCCAGTTTTTTACACACATAAGAATTTACAAAGGGCAGGGCGGATTTGACAACAAAAGGGCACAGCAGGGCGCAGGAAAAGGGCAGCAGGGCGTTGCGCCCTGCTATTAAGGTCTAGCTGGGGCACTGTTACCCCACCCACTTTATGATCCATAGGTTGAACAATTTTGGTTGTACGACCGGTGTTGAACCATGTCATTTGAAAGGATTACCAAGCTAGAAAAACATACCGAATTGTGACAGTCTCTATGGTAACCTGACCTTTATGGTGATGTAATTTTAAAATAATTGTATTGGGGTCGGGGCTCAATTCTCACGATATCCCGATAGTCCAATGTCTTTGACGATGATTATTCCATTTCATCTAAAAGGCCGACACGTCAGTGTAAATAAAAGACCATTTACATCTACATCATACACCCAACCGTCGATTGCCGACTATTACAGGGTGGCGCTGTCAGAGAAAAACAGTTATTAAAGAAATATGTATGTTACAAGTGTTAAAAGTGTAAAAGATAAAAGACAGTATGTTACAGTTAAAATAGACAGTTCATTTACAGTTCTACAGCCGCCAGCCGGTCTCTAAAGACATCTAGGCTGGGGCTGGATTTGACCAAGGTTGGGAGGGAGTTCCAAAGTCGGATAGTCCTAGGGAAGAAGGAGTTAGAGAAGTATTGGGTGTGAGATTGAGGGATTAGGTAATTGAGATTTCTGGTTGGAATAAGATGAGATGAATCGACTGCAACTGTTTGGGCCCTTATTTTATAAAACATTAGGAGAGAGTTGATGGATCGTCTATGTTGGAGGGTTTTCCATTCAAGAGAATTTAACATCTGCGTTACACTGCTGGTGTAGTGGTAGTCATTCATTACATACCTGGCTGCGGACCTTTGGACTTTTTCGATTTTGTTAGAAAGATTTTTTTGCCAGTTAGTTATGGTATCCAGAACTATTCTCATGATGGCCGTGTACACTGTACACAACATAGGCTTTTCCATGGGAGGTAATCTATGCCTTCTATATATATGATTTAATGGGAGATAACTGAATGAAAAAGCTCGTTATAGTGCTTTGCTTAGGTAACGGACCCCTGATTATTTTCGATAACTTTGCCCGAGCTGCTCGTTTCAGCGATCAATCCTCTATGTCAAATGTCGAGATATTGATCGCAGGAATACATGTACTAGTATGTACCTAGGGTTCCTCAATTAACCGGTGCGTTTTAACTTTAATAACTATGAGTCGTGAAAACAACTTTAAAAAACAATGATGATTACACTAGCCTTTGTTTACACATAAAACTGAAAATTAAATCCATTTTCGATGTCCATTCTTTTCAAACTTTTCATTTAATCTCTTATTTTTCATAATAAATAACCAATTGTTTAGGAAACATGACATGAATAGTTTTATGTATGGTATCGCAAAATTTCAATTTTTGATACAAGTTTGTATAATCGATTCTTTTGAGTGAAAGTTAATTTTACAACATTTTGTAAACAACTCGACATGTTCAATTACATTTTTATATATACATGCGCAACTCAAAACTCTCCCTACCCTAGGATATTTAAATCGAAAACGATCCCCATGGTCAGGCTTTCTCGTGTTTCTGGCACACATCAAAAAACACTGTTTATGAGTTATAATTTAAAGTGTTTCGATAGATTCAATAGATATTAGTTGATTACCACTAAAACATGCATCAGGTTTGGGCAAAAAACCGTGTCACAAAGAATTTCAATTATTTTGGATTATAAGAGGGTTTCCATTATAAATGTATGTATGTACATTTCAGGCTTTTGGAAGCATGACAACCACAGACGAGTTAATACAGAATGTTATTGATTCAATGGACAATGCTAGTCATCAAAAACTTCGACTTTCTGTTCAGCTTGATTCATTACAGCTAGCTAAACAACAGGTAAACTATTTGCTTATTTCAATGTTGTTAATTTGCTTGAGTAGGTCTGACACCTAGCTGTTACAAAGGAACATGTTGAGTTGATATGGTCATTATCTGTCCGTCCACAGTTTCTCATGTAGACAGTAGCGGTCACAAATTTGGTCTAATTAATCTCCTTGGAACTTGGTCACAAAGAGTGTCTCAACTCCTTACACCTTCTAGCTCAAGTTTGATTTTGGGCTTAAAAGCTCAGTCACTAGGTCAAATCATTGATAAAACTAGTGTACAAAAAATGTAGTTGTTTGACATTGCATGTATCTTGAAAATTTGTCCCGATGATCAACGTTACAAAATTTAGGTCAATTTTGATTTTAGGGCTGTGGATCGTCAGGTTACTGGCCATCCAATCCAATCCGTGAGTCATGGCTGATGAGTCTCAGATAGAGCCACTAATCAGTTGTAACAGACTTACTGAAGAAATAGACTGTTATAGGGACATTTAATTTAACAACATAACGTAACTTGTGTATAACAATGCACATAGATGAGAAAGTTATTTATGTATATAAATTTGAATAGATTCTGTGGTGCCTTTTCATGTAATTTATTTCATGTAGGCTTATTGTCCTGCAAGTATTTGCCTTTTGCAGGGCTCTCACTAGCGGGCAATTGGGGCAAAATACTCTAAGTCACTGAGGTGCAGTTTGTTTTTAATAAACATTTCATTAATACTGGTGTTATTTTGAATAGTCTTGTTTTTGATACCATGAAAATCTGACCACTAGTACAAATGCACCTTTCTAAGATAACATAAATTTTTAAAAGAATATTTTACTCTTTATCAATGATACAGTTACCTGCGATACATGTCTATATAAAATTATTGTCGCGTGCTGTGAATTAACATTATTTCTCCTTGAGGGAGAAATTTCTCGTTGAGGGTGAAGTCACTTCGTCCTAAAATCTTAGGCTTGCTGGAGCCCTGCTTTTGCAGACTGTCTTTCTTATCTTGCATAGAAATAATTATGTATTTCCATACATTGGAAGAGTATTTTGGTGATGGATTATTGTATGTGCGTTCAGCGGTGCTTTTCATTTATTGGACAGCAATTTCGAAAGCATATTTTTATTGTGTTGCCTTAAAAGGCGACATATAGGTGTTACTTTGGGCGGCGGCCCAAATTGCTTGTCCGGAGCATAACTTTGTCACGTTAAGTTCAAATGACTCAAGATTTGGTATGCACGTTTCTTGAAATAAGCTTAAGTGCAGTGCGCAAGAACCATAACTCTACCTTGCATTGTTTTTTAATTATTTCCCTTTGGTTGATTTTATTAGAGCATTTCTTGTCCGGAGCATAACTTTGTCACCTTAAGTTCAAATGACTCAATATTTGGTATGCATGTTTCTTGCAATAAGCCAAAGTGCAGTGCGCAAGAACCATAACTCTGCCTTGCATCGTTTTTGAATTACTTCCCTTTGATTGATTTAATTAGAGCATTTCTTGTCCGAAGGATAACTTTGTCACCATTAAGTTGAATGACTTGAAACTTGGTATGCATGTTTCTTACAAAAAGTCCAAGTGCAGTACACAAGAACCATAACTTAACCTTGTGCCATTTTTAAATTATTTCCCTTTGATTGATTTTATAAGCATTTCTTGTCTGGGGCATAACTTTTTCACCATAAGTATGATGACTCCAAAATTGACATGCATGTTTCTTGCTGTGACATGAAGTGCAGTGCACTAGAATCATAACTCTACCTTGTGTAGTGTATGAATGATTCCCTTTTGATTGATTTTATCAGGACATTTTTTTGTCCAGAGCATAACTTTGTCGGTTTTAGTTCAGATGACAAGAGAACTCTTGTGAGTCGGATATGTAGCTCATTACTGGATAGTTTTCCATGACAAATGTACATGTCGTCAGGCGACACATGCGACTCGCTGAGCTTTTATGATAAATTGAGCTCTCAAATTAACTACATTGATAGGGGAACTCATGATTTTTCATTCGAATGTGATGTAGGGACCGATGTTGTGAAATGTATTCTGGTTAATCAAGTGTTCCCATTTTGTCAGGTTCAAAAGAGTGCCCAAATTGCTTCAGAAGAAATAAGCAGACACTTTGATAAACTACAGAAAGCACTGAATGAATCATTGAATGCTAGAATGAGAGAAGTGTTAGATGAGATCAAACATCATGAGAACATTAACTTAGAACCACTTCAGGAGTGTGAAGATATGATCAACATAGCCATGGCCGATGCGTCCAGTTGTATGGAACAAGGTAAACATGTAGTACTGGTAGTAAATTAATGTAATAGTATTAATATTCGTGAGGGATTTAATTTCGTGGGTGAGGTTATCAGCGAAATCCACAAAATTAAATCCCTTACGAATATCAAGCAGACAGTAGACGGCTAATCTAGAGGTTGAGTGAACCCAGACAAGCTGCATGTTTACCTAAAGCCTAGGTCACAATGATCACAACTTAGGATACATGAATCTGAACTCCGTCCAAGCCTTACATCGGTTTTCAGTTCTGTCAGAGCTATATGGAAAAAGAACAATTCCGATTCTCTGACAGAACTGAGAAGTGGTATATCAGGTTAACTACCATGAACAAATAAAATATCTGTTTAGTCAGACTGAAGCCTTTTCATGTATTTTTAGCTCACCTGTCACAAAGTGACAGAGTGAGCTTTTGTGATCACTCTTCGTCCGTCTGTCCGTCCACAATTACTTATGTAGACACTAGAGGTCACAGTTTTAGCTTAATCATTATGAAACTTGGTCAGAATAATCATCTCAACAAAATCTAGGTCAAGTTCGATATTGGGTCATCCAGGGTCAAAAACTAGGTCACAAGGTCAAATCATAAAAAAATCTTGTGTAGACACTAGAGGTCACAATTTTGGCCTAATCTTCATGAAACTTGGTTACAATGATCATCTTGACAAAATATAGGTCAAGTTCGATATTGGGTCATCCGGGGTCAAAAACAAGGTCTCAAGGTCAAATCATAGAAAAACCTTGTGCAGTCACTAGAGGTCACAATTTTGACCTAATCATTATGAAACTTGGTCACAATGATCATCTTTACAAAATCTAGGTCAAGTTCGATATTGGGTCATCCGGGGTCAAAAACAAGGTCATAAGGTCAAATCATAGAAAAACCTTGTGAAGTCACTAGAGGTCACAATTTTGGCCTTATCTTTATGAAACTTGGTTACAATGATTATCTCAACAAAATCTAGGTCAAGTTTGATATTGGGTCATCTGGGGTCAAAAACTAGGTCACAAGGTCAAATCATAGATAAACCTTGTGTAGTCACTAGATGTCACAATTTAGGCCTAATCTTTATGAAACTTGGTCACAATGATCATCCCAACAAAATCTAGGTCAAGTTCGGGTCTAAATGTGATGTAAATTATGAAGCATAAGACAATATGAAAACCTTGTATATGCAATAGAGGCTACCATTAGGGGTGCATGAACTACTAGGACAGGTGAGCGACCTATGGCCCTTTGGGCCCTCTTGTAATGATAACAAGTCTGCATAACTTATCTTTATGTCGACCATTATAAATTCTATGACTTGGCCACACTGTGATACATGTAGTCCTACTATACATGTATATGCCTGCCATACAATGATCATTTAATTATTTGCAGGGAAGACCATACTTGAGAATGGACCAGAAAATAATATAGAAGATCTTGTTAAGTTCAAAGATGTCACACATTCAAAAGATCTCCATATGTAAGTTCTAACTTATGCGGAGATATATTTTTTGCCTTTTCAGTCCATCTCACTATAAGACTTGGCTTTCTCTCAATAACAGGAGTTCCATATTACACAAAGTCTTCAAACTTCACTGTATCATTGCACTATTATTAAAGGTCAAGTTCACAACTTCACAGGAGCATTATAGGTAAAATTAGAGAGAACCATTGGTCCAAGTGACTTGAAACTTCATATGATGACTGAAGTCACTGCACTTTTAAGTAGAGGACTCTATTGTTCATATGGTCAAAGCCTACTAAGTCACAGGAGCCTTTACAGTAAGGATGAAGTTTCAACTCCATATCTTGAGAACTGTTGGTGCTTGCAACTTGAAACTTCATATGATGACAGGCCTTTCAGTAGATGAACTGATGATCCTTATTGTTTTTTAAGTTAGTGTGTCAATGTCACAGGGGCAGAAGTGATAAATTCTGTTTCCGTTTAATATCTTGAAAACCTTTCAAGTTTGTTCCCAGTAACTATAAACTTAATATGATGATTTGCCTCCTTTATGTAGATGTGCATGAAGGAAGAAATTAGCTGTTATGATTATTGTTGCCCTAGTGGTATATAAGTCTGCTGAATAGCGACAGATCTATATAAAACAATATTTTTGGTTGAACTGTCGCTCATAAGAAATCATTGCGCTACGAGATATCAAAATTTCCATCTGTTTGCAACTGAGAACCAAATTGACTTTGGTGAAACATACTAATTCAAGCCCAGATATGAAGAATATCTGGATATTTGTTGACATCCTGCACATTATGCTACAATCAATTGTAATGCCCTTTAATGCTTGGTTATTTTTAGTCCACACTATTTGTCTGTAGCCATGTATGGGCTTATTACGAAACTTCACAATTCTCTGAAGCTAACATGTCTTTGGGCAGGCAGTATTACCTTCAGTGACAGCTTGTGTTACTATTGACATTACAGATTACCCGAAGTACCCGGTCTAGGAGATGTGGCATTTTTATGTGTGGATTTCCATGCTGGACTAACTGAACGATTACAAGAATTGATTCACATGGAAGGGAAGATATATGACCGGGCACCAGTACAGATTACTGAAGCTGAGGAAAGACCGGGAGCCATTCTAGTCAAATGGGATGAGGTATGTCAGGGAAACTTGTCGACCGTGGACAAGTAGTATGGGCGTTCACCTTGAAAGTGGGAAGTAGAAGCTTCTAATCCTGGTGGAAGCGTGGTTAGAACTGATGTGGTCGGTTGGTTAGCTGCCAGCTAGTAAAAAATGGTCACCATAGGCCCATCTTTACCAGGTGCTCCCAAATATGACAAGGGATTCGGGAAGTACTGTAACAACCTTGGGTTGTTACTTAAACATGTTACTACATTTGACATTGAATTACATAAGAATACAACACTCATTAGGAACAAACAGCCTTAAACAGGCCTTACTGTAACTGATAGACATTGAAAGATATTTGATAGACATTGAGAGAAGTTTGACAGACATCTGAAAGACATTGAAAGATATCTGTCAAACAGTTTATTCGAGATATTGAGGTTATTTCAGACGTTTAAATGATCATAGGGTCTCACTATATCGTTTTATTGCAAAATATGTGTATACTAGACTTGTACATGGCTAATAGGGGATTTAGCGCTGGCTATTGTAAATACCCATACCAGTAACACGCACGTGCCTATGTTCTTCAGAGTTTCGAGTCGGTACTAATCGTTTTAGAAAAAGTTATTTCCGGTTTAGAAAATTGCGGAGTCGAAAGAAGTGAATGGTTGAAATTAGAAGTCTTCAAATTACGAAACTTTTGAGTCCTAACATATTCTTTCATAAAGATAAGCCTGATTGAAATCATGAAAATTATTGAAAAAATACATATCTTTTTTAATCCAACATAAATAAAACAATATGGTGACGTCGGAAATGACGTCGGAAATGACGTCATCACGCGTTAACGCGACGTCGTCGCACGGCATAGCACGCCAACTTGTGAATATGTTAAATTGAAATATAAATAGCAAATAAAAGACGAGTGTAAAACTATAATAACTATTTATAGGGAATATCTATGCAACTCGTCTCCTAGATTGGTAAACAGTCTTTTCGAAGTATTTGTTCTATGTGGTGCTGCCTGGCAGCCAGAGGCTAGATCTATAGTCTCTGTTGAGCAATCAAATTACATAGTCATTTTTTTCTTCGATCATATTATCAAAAAAACCTGATGGGAAATCCCCGCTGGATGCAGTGCATTTGTTCATATTATCTTCAGATATTCGAGTTTTCTAACAAATTTTTAACGCCGTTTCGCGAACTTCCGGTTTTCTGCAATTTCGCCTAAAATACGGTTTTCGTTGTTTTACACGAAAGAACTGAAGATATTATCATTGCAAGTTGATGAATTGAGTTATTTGTCACATTGTTATCATGTTACCTGTTACTATAATATGTGTAATTGACTGCTAGTCTAGTTTGATCAGTTGGTAGATTGCTGCACTGTTACATAGTGAGGTCCTAGATCTAAGTCCCAGACAGACCATGTAATCAACTGCAAGACAAACAGTCATCTCAACTTGACTGATTTCTGTAACTGGCATGATTTTGGAAAACATGATTTAACCCATAAGAAACATTTAACTTTTTGACTCTTACTTTAAATCAATTTATAGTTGGTTGGGTTGCCAGACTGAAAAACCAACAACATTTGCCTCTGTAAACCAACATTGGTTCTTGTAAGCCACAAACACTTGTCCATGTAATTCAACTACATTTTCCTGTGTTAACTACCCAACATGGCTTAATAGAAGAAGTAGGTCATAAGAACAAAAATGCTATTTTGAGAAAACAAGAAAACAATTTCTGTAATCAACTCTTTACGTATGGAAAAACAGCCTTTTCTTCCATAGGTTCAAAAGAAGCACCTTGTGATGCAGACTTCAAATATGTTTCGGTGTTATAAGATCGTTTGTAGCACTTCCAACCTTATTCTTCTTAACCAGATGTTAAGTCATGTACTGTATTACGTCTATATTCAGATTGACGAGGACATAGAAGCTGCTGAGTTTTGTCTTCAGTATTGTTATGGACAAATAAGAGCGTGGGATTCGGGCAAGTTGACATTCCACACAGTATATTGTGGACCAGAGACATCATATCTTGTACGACGTCTACGTCACGATACAACCTACTCATTCCGTGTTAAATGTCGATCTGGTGATGAATGGAGTGTATGGAGTGTTCCTAAAGTTACATCAACGTCAATCTCTCATTATGGTAAGTTCTACAATCTACTATAGAAGTACACTCTATAGGAGAGATCACCGTATTCATATGCTAAATGCCCACCAACAATCTATTGGATAAATGAACAATAAAAACCTGCCATTCACCAATAGCTAGCTGGTGGTATGAATACCTTTGTATACAAACATGATTTCTCCTATATCTACGCTCTATTATCTCGTTTTAACTTGTAGCGTATGTTATTGTAGTTTGGTAAAGCAATGAATTGCAACTACTGATGTTGTAATCAGAGTGATTGCATTTGTTTCTGTGGTAGCTTTGAAGAAGGTGATACGTTCAAGATGGTAATTTGTACTTACATGTAATGTCCGAGTCTGGTAGGATCAGTAGGTAGTTTAGGTGACCATTAACGCAGGTTATACAAGGCATAATCAAGTTAAATGTTAATATTGTAGAATGGGATGACAATACCGAGGGTTACGCTGCCAGCAATGAGAACAAGACAGGTACCCGAGTTCAAGGTCTAACACGAGTATTCTACTCCAAGTCACAATGTTATAGATCTGGCTTCTCCATGTCATTCCGAATACTTGACACTGGTGAGAAATCTCCTGTAGATGGAATTGGTTTAGCTGTAACTAATGAAGACATAAATACATTGAAGAGGGAGGGAGCAGTTTTCCTGGCATGTGATGGTATGTATGACTCCAATCTACTACACAGTAATATCCCCTTAAACATTTTGTAGACAACATCTCATCAGTTCATAGCGTAGGACTGATATTGTGAATTTAATACATCTTGCTGAAACAATGTTCATAGAAGTTGATAAAATTGTTTTAAATTCTAACACAACTAGCAACTTTACTCATATATGCACAGAGGAAGCGAAAATGTGGTTGAATTACTGTTAAAACACAGCTGATTGATGAGTTCAGCTATGACGTCATCTACTGAGTCAAATGACATAAGGTTCTTAAGGAAGCATTATAGGTTGATGTCAATTGGGTCTTGTTGTCCTGTACAATGCTGAGCATTGGCGATGTTAGAATCAAAGTAATGAATTTTAAGCTGTGCTTTGTTGTAGAATAAAACACAGGCACTGGTTCAGATCTGATCATTAAATTACTCATGCCACACACTTGTAATTTAATTACTTTGCATCCCAACTTGTGGCATGTGTTCTTTATCCCACAAAGCACAACTACATATTCATCATTTCTTAAATCACTCCTTGAGTAACAGGAATAGTTTTTACAATGTATTGGTTCTAGTTCATGTGATGATAAATCACTACATATCATAATATGTTGAAGTATTTACCTAGACTTAACTAAAATATCTCCATGTTTTATTATTTTATTATAGGTAAAGTTTATATTGATGGTCAAGAAATGAAAACCCGACTTCCAAGCCTATCTCGTAACTCTATAGTTAACATACAAACAGAAACTTTACCCAATACTAAAGTTCGAGTTTGTATTCAAGTTCATGATAAGGAGCTCACGTTTGATTGGAACATAGAACGACAAGTAATGTTGGGTATGATTGGAGGTATGGGAATGATGCCATTGACAGAATCTACACAATGTTTCTTCTTTGCTATGATATTTAGCCATGAGGACTGGAAAGTTAGTGTGGAATGATGTCGAATTATAGTGTTTAGGCTTTACTTAATAGTAACACACCCTTTAGTATTATCAGGGTATACTGCTTTGCACCCGTCTGTTAGTCTGTCTGTAAACTATAGTTTCTGATCATTAACTAAAGAATACATCAGCCTTTAGCCAGATCCAAGGCATTGTGACCTTCATTTAGAATACATCCGAATCGGCCTCAATCAAGGTCCAATGCATTGTGACCTTCATTTAGAATACATCTGATTCGGTCTCAATCAAGATCCAAGGCAGTGTGGCTTTCAATCAAAACACACCCGATTCGGTCTCAATCAAGGTCCAAGGCGTTGTGGCTTTCCAAGGCTTTGTGGCCTTCAATTAGAAGACATCCAATTCGGTCTCAATCAAGGTCCAAGGCATTGTGGCTTTCCAAGGCTTTGTGGCCTTCAGTTAGAATACATCCGATTCGGTCTCAATCATCCAATTCGGTCTCAATCAAGGTCCAAGGCATTGTGACCTTTAGTTAGAATACATCTGATTTGGTCTCAATCAAGATCCAAGGCATTGTGATCTTCAGTTAGATATAGCACAGATAATTTGACATGATCCTGACCTATATGCATGAATATATTACAAGGTTCTTGCGTTGAATATTTAAATTTCCGCGAGCAAATCGTGCAATATCGGTCCTTCAGATTTGTGTTGGTATTACACCTCGAGCGTCTTCGTGATACTCCCGGTTATGAAAACATACAACCGGGGCTATAAATAAAGCTAATAAATCAGCTGTGAAATTATGCTAATTGAAGTTCCAGAGTCGTGTCAAATTCGCTGGACTATACATCCGATTCAGTCTCAATCATGGTCCAAGGCATTGTGGCCTTCAGATCAAAAACAGTTTCCCCTTGATTACTCAAGAACCATTAGACGTACAAATCCATGATCGGGTAGTAAGTTAGGTCTTGACTAATAGATAACCCCGATTTTGAGATCACTGGGTTAAGTTTTATTCAGTTACATTCGGAAAAAGGGTCCAAGCTGAAATTGAGAATAAATGCATTGATAAGGTGTATCAGTTAATATGCAGTAGTTGTACAAGTACAAGGAAAATGAAACTGCCTAGCAAAAACAGTTGATCCTTATGAACATATGTCAGTCACATTAATGTCGGGAACAATGTTATTTTCGTTATGATCCTAAAGTTCTGTAGTCAGTGACTTGTACATAATATGGTACAACCTTCCATAACGGCCCTCTGCAGAGCAACAACCTCTATAACAACACCTTCAAAGATGCCCTAAGCTGATATTTACTACTACTTTAACCTCTGTAGAACAAGCTGCCTCTGTACAACAGCCAATATTTGCAGCTCCCTAAGGGTGTTGCTCTACAGAGGTTGTCCTGTAGTTCATTTCAAAGTAGTTGATTTCTTTACATAATATCTTAAATAATGTCCTCAAAGTGTACCCTTGTATTGATGTTTACATAAATTTTATGATGCAATGTTTACCGGTACACATTTTTGAATCTCAACTTTTTGTCATAAAAAAAGAGAAATATCATGTATGAACAAATTACTTATGTAACTGAATCAATTGTTGAAAATCAGCAAAAACACATGAAAATAAAAAGTTTGTGTTCAATTTTGTGCTTTGGTCACTTTTAAGTGCTGTATTGTTTTATTTGCTCAATATTGATTTTGTTGTACATTGTGCATTATAAACTGTGTTTTGTGTTTTGCTTCAATAATGACCAATTTGATAGGCTTAGCTTATCTTATGATTGTCCTTTTTAATATTGTTTGTTTCATAAATTATGTTACCAGTATAAAATGCATTTAATGTTTCCATGTAAACTTAATACACATTCAAGTGATTCCTATTTTCTTTGTTTGATTGATTTCGCTACCATTAACTTGATTAAGTGTCTAAATGGTTCTTTTTCTCGTAATCTATTTACACTTATCAGCATTTCAAACGCTACCTTTTAATATTATTGCATATATCCAAAGTTGTTCAGATCAATTCACCTATTTGATATTTTAATGCTATTACTTATTGCGGCACTAGTCAGCTCGGCACATGAAATCTATCCATTCTGCAAGCGTATTAATTTATGCTGGATTTGTAAAAAAACTCCTGATTTTATTCACAAGTATGTTGCTTTATTGTGTAAATGATGATCAAAATGGAAGAATCTGGATGCAAGCATTTTCAGTAAGGAAGGCTCCTACAAGCCCAAATTCAACCAAGTGACCAAAATTATGGTAAAATAAAAAAGATAGTGTTAGAAACGCTGTTAAGTGTATGTACTTTATATGGTTGAATTAGAAGTGCTGTTGTTAAGTGTATGTACTTTATATGGTTGAATTAGAAGTGCTGTTGTTAAGTGTATGTACTTTATATGGTTAAATTAGAAGTGTTGTTAAGTGTATGTGATATATGATTGAATATGTAGATTAGATCATCACCTGTTCCACATGCTGTATGTCCTATATCTGTATTCAGCCATAGTTAGTTCACTTTATTTTTATGATCATTACTTTTTATCTTCCGCTGCCTTTTCAGCGGGGTTTTTGTGATACTGCCCAAGGTATTGACTTGTAGCTTGAACTATGAATAGCCTCAGTATGGGTGGCTACTAGCGAAGTGCAGGGACCAAGAACTATAACTCTATTTTGTCTAATTTTGTAATTTTCTCCCTTCATTATAATTTTACAATTCCAAAACTGTACATGTGGTAGACTTTAATCTAAAATATGAGCAGTTGGCATCTAGAAGTGCAGTGACCAAAAACCAAACTGTCTGGTTTTATTTTTGAATTTTACTATTTACTGAATATTTTTTCCTTTTTTTTGTCTGAGTTTTACTGCAACTATACACAGGATTAACTTGAAACTCAAAATAGTAATGGATGGAGTTATGTATTAATCCAGAACCATAAATTTATCTCATCTTGTTAAGAGCAAACACATTTGGTGGGGATCAGTCATGTGAACATGACTGTTCAAATATTATAGCTGCTTGATGTGTATGTTGCCTCTGTGATCATTGTTTATGTGCCAAACAATTGTGTGTAGATTTCTTGTATAATATAGTAAATAGATTGTATATGTTGCTGGAGATAACTCCAGTTTTTGTTTACAAAAAATACAATAAAATGCATTTCTGATGTCTTCTTTTAATAGATCTGGTGCATAATCTTATTTAAAAAAGATATTAGTCCCCTACCGGTTTTTGACCGGAGGGGACTATAGGTTTGCCCTCCGTCCGTCAGTCAAAAAATCTGGATCCTGACATAACTCAAACAGTTTCCAAGCTAGGTTTATGAAACTGGGTATGTGGATTGAGGGCAATAAGGGGATTATGCATGTCTAAAAATATTTTGATTCTGACAAATTGTGGTTGCTATGGCAACAGAAACATTGAAAATGGCTTCAAACCGGTAGGGGACTTCTGTATTGCTTGCAATTTTCAATTACTTGTTGTCTTTCAGACTACACCTGAAACAAACGGCCAGTTAACTGTGCAGTGTTTAAATTGTCATTTGTAAACAAAGGCTAGTGTTATCATCGGCGGATTATAATATTGTTAGTGTATGTTTGTATAATATATCATTGTAGTATTAGTGGTTTGAAGTTATTACTCCCCCCCCCCCCTCAAAGTGGTGGGGTGCTTGCTTCCTACCCAATGACAGTGGTGTCTATCAGTGGACTCAATGGTTTCAAACCTAATAAAGCATGCTTAGCCCTAGAATTCTTCGTACCTGAGTTTATTATATAGATGGCCATATTGATATGAGCCTACTAGTGCAAAGGTCAATGTTACAGTGATCTTCATTTCAAAAACATTTTCCTATTGACAGGTCAGGTATGGACATATCTAGGGTCCTCAAATGTTGGTCACTGTCAGACGTTTTTGTGGTTATTAGGTTAAAAGCTGCACCCACACAATAAGGTTAAATATAAATGATTAAATATAATATAATGGATGCAATATACTTGCCGACTATAGCAAGTTCAGCTGAATTACTAGGGTAAACTCGATTAACTAGAGTTGCAGCAAAACGAGTAGAGTTTCAACCCTCGAGTATACTCAAGTTCAACCCTGCTGCGAGGCTGGGTTACTGTAGTTCCAATCGGGATACCTCGTACAATTTCTTACGAATCACGTATAAATGCCGTACGAACCGTTCCAATTGCTGTAGTTCCACATGTCTTCCATGTATTTACACTGTAGTTTAAATCTTCGTTTTGCTGAAGAGCTCCAAGAGTTTATTGATTCTTACGTCACTAGAGTTAACTCTAGTAGGACAGCTGAACTTTCTCATTGTATACAGGTGTTATGTCAGTAACATGTATAATTGTGTCATATGCATGACTAAAGTGCTTATGGTGTGTATTATATAAATTTTATTTGTGAGTTTTAAGAGTACTAGTCAAAGTCATCCGCACATTGCATATAATTTATTCTGCTAAGTGTGGGTCAAGTGTTTTTGATATGAAAATGAAATAAAATGTGTATTTAAAACATGTTTTTGCATTCTTTATTCATTTTTAGCTCGACTTTTCAAAGAATGTCGAGCTATTCATGGGTGTTAGTTAAGTTTTCAACTTAGTTTCACAAGTTGTGGTAATAACCCTATGTCTGTCATCAACAATTTGACTGTAAATAGAGGTATTTATTTTTACTTTGTCTTAATGTGTGGAACTCATGGAAAGATATTATGAAGTCAGAATGAAGTAATAAGTAATTACATAAGTTCGCGATTTAGACCCTGTCCAGCTTTATTTCAGCTTCTTAGTGTGACCTTGGTGTTTAAGTTGGAGACCTGGGTCATCTGCATGATGCATTGTTTTGATGTGGTAAACGTCAGTGCCAAGGTTGTAAGGATAAGGTCAGAGAAGAAATTATTTTCACGTCTTTAAGTGTGCCCCTATTCATCTGTAACCTCAACCCTTGAGATAAGGACTGTGCAGAACAGTCTGTGTTACCTTGAGGCCACAGTTTCAATCTTATTAAAACATGGTCACAAATTTTGTCCCAGTAAAATATAGGCCATGTTTTCCATAGTTCTCCGGTGAGCACTTGGGGGGGGGGGGGCAATACAACCAGTCTGATTTGGGAATTCCCCGAAGAAATCCTTCATGAAAGAATCAAGAATAAAACAAGAAATGGACAATTTATTGGGACATTTTATTATAAAAATATCAACTTGTGTGCTATAAACATTGTCATTTACATGTACAGATTACATTCAAGTAAAAGGCATACATTCAGTTGCAATATCAATACAAGATGCCAAGAGAATACAGAAACATTACATTTACTTAATGGCTATGTTAAGCTGTCCTCATAGCTAATACATTCAAAGAGTAATTTTCTACTACATCTACATGAGGCATTGGTCATGTGAGAACATGCATATCATACTATCACAAATAGCTTGATGTCATACTTTTAAGTTTAGTCACAGGCTCAATTTTTATACCGGTATTTACACT
The DNA here is from genome assembly GCA_947247005.1 of Spisula solida. Lineage (NCBI taxonomy): Eukaryota > Metazoa > Mollusca > Bivalvia > Venerida > Mactridae > Spisula > Spisula solida. The sequence goes on along the minus strand of OX365944.1, from coordinate 46,490,889 downwards.
TGTTAATATGGCCATTCATTGTCTTTTGATCAAGTGTACTTAATTTCACTTTTTTTGCAAAATAATTATTATCCAATACCCATAGGCTTTCACAGGCATGTAAAGAAAATGACATACTTGCGAAAAGAAGACCGTACATTGTTGCACTCATTCTGATGTGCATATAGATGTGGTGCTTAGTTTCATTATTGCTATTTGCATAAAGTCCGGAATGTCAAAATTGTTATAAAACATGTACTGGTAACTCTGGATGGACAATCTCTGGATTTATGAGTTTGTTTAATTTCAAATTGAATCAATTAAGGGGCCACAACTCTTGTGAAAATAATTTGATCAAGGCAAAACTATACAGACAAATATATAACATAAAGTTTGGTGTAATTGGATTTCGAAATACATGTACTATGACATCAAAAGTATAACCTGGACACATAGATATACACTCAACTATACTTATAACTATACATGGTTTTACCATTTATACAACTTTTATTTATAAATATTTTTCATGAAATTGGTGTACCGGTACATGGTATTGACAACCGGTACCACAAGATTGGTTTAATAAAGTTTTGTCTTCAAAATTACATACAGCGGTTCATGGAACCTTGAATTGATGCGTCGGTGCAAATTATTTTATGTATTTATCAGCAAAGCGGGTACATAGCTGGCTGCTTAACAGCGTGACAAATGCCTGATGAACACGCAACAAAAATGTGTAACATTAGCTTCTGCTGATGTCATCATTTATTTATTCTGTTAGTGACTACTGTAATCAGATGATAAAAACAATTGAATTGTTATTCCACAATTATAATATGATATCCAAGCTACATAATTATGTTGAAAATTTCATCAAGATCAAATACGCATTGCTATGGGTAAATAAACACATGTTTACTTATAAGTTTTGTTAAGTGAATAAACTGATCAAGCACACAGCTGCATGCAAACAGTAAAATATATTTCTATGTGGTTATAGTAATGATGAACAAATCATTAAGAATTGCAAGCAATACAGAAGTCCCTACCGGTTTGAAGCCATTTTCAATGTTTCTGTTGCCATGTCAGAATCAAAATATGTTTAGACGTGCATTATCCCCTTATTGCCCCCTATCCACATACCAAGTTTCATAAACGTAGCTTGGAAACCGTTTAAGTTATGTCAGAATCCAGATTTTTTGACAGTTGGACGGACGTTCTCCCTGACTTGACGTAGTGGGGTTTTCTTTTGTTCATTCTTTTGTTTGTAAAACCACATAAGCATCATTTTGCACCCCATAAGCAACGGAATGAATAGAATCTAAATATAGCCTATTGTTCCGCACCACACAACTACAAGTGGGTGCGTACGGACGGACAGAGGGAAACCTATGGTCCCCTCCGGTCAAAAACCAGTAGAGGACTAACAATTAAACAAGATAGATCAATACCAGGGTTGTCCCAAAGTACCGTAGGAAAATGCTTTAGATCTGTTATTTGATGTTCTAAATGCACAGGAACCAATCTACTATACGCTTCCATAGTATTAGGCTTTTGAGACATACCTAGTCTTTAATCAATCAACAATAGGGTTGACCTGCATACATGATTGATAAGATTTTAGTTATATAAATAATACAGTTTAATTCTGGGTGAGATAAAAATAGCGCCAACTTTCCGACACATCAACACTATTCTATATGACCTCATTTCGCCAAATACTGTGCTTGTGACCTGCATAGCAAAACATTAACACTGTCAGCATCAGAAGCAAACGAGCAGAAATATAACTGAATGTCAGATGAATTGGTGGTGCACAGAAACATTAACAAAATCTGCATTGAATTTAATATGACACCTGTGCATATACCAATATTTTAATGAAAACATGTATTAAAGAATTTTGAAATATATCATCACAAGATAATTATGTTAATGGATTATTATAGGATGAACAACATTATTGCTACTGATCACGCCAAGGTTTGCACATGTCTTGAATAGTACTTGAATTTGTTTGCATAGTTCTGAATTTTAAACTGCCAAAAAGCCTTTGAAAAGTTCTTGAATTTTTAAAAAGAGCTGAACGTTTGGTAAATTGACCTAGACGTCGTTTGCTGCTAATTAAAAATGGACATAAAATATCAAAACAAGATAAATTTGACACAATTATGACAGAAAGTCGACGAAAACCAACCCACCATCATATTGACTCATTGTTTTTCTGAACAGTTACGTACACAAATCACCAAAGTGACATTGAGTGCTGTTTACGCAAACTTCTATCATTATTTTATTTAAGGACAGTTATTGCATGTTCTTGTCGTGACAAATCAATTTTTTAGTCCTTGAAAATGGAGGAATTGTACTTGGAAAGTTATTGAAAAGAACTTAAAAATTCTGTATGAACCATGTCATGCTTGTAATAGTATTCGTCTACAACATTTAGTGGCACCCCTCGTATATGGTTCACTAGACCATCAATATTTCAAACAAAATAGAATACCTTTGCTCTTGTGGCCTACATGGTCAACAGACCTGACCTGCTATACATCATTGTAAGAGTACCACCCAGGTACCGGTATATTGTTTGTGTACAGTTTGGTCAACACCGTGGAAGTTCCTGATTTTGTTGAGTATATGGATCAAACATTTGTACACACTTATCACAATAACATTAACAGATGATAAAATAATATATTCTTATTATATTAGTTCAAAGTTGAAGAAATAAATAATGTATATAACTGTGATATGTAATGAGAAAATGAATGTAAAAGAATAACAAAATTAACCAAACGTTACATCACTGTCCTACATTACAGTGTTAAACAAGCATACACAAGCTCACTAAATGCATAAATAAAGCATTTACCACAACTAAACCATACAAAATATAGTATGATAGACACCGTTTCATACTCTATATGCCTGTATTAGTGCTATACACAAGGCATGTTAAAGAACCAAGGAGTCTATTCGGAAAGAGCTAGGACAGCAATCTCGGATTCCTTGTATCTCACACATTTTCTGAATCTTCCCTCAAAGCCAGAGGTCATTGGCCAATAAGGCAAGAATAAAACCTAATGGCTATCGCAGTCGAAAGCAAAGAAAAAAATTTATACTATAAAGATAAAGAAACATTTATAAACATAAAACAATGCAAACACATTGCAAAATAAAATACAAAAGTACAGTCATTTCACCTAGCTACATGAACAGTAACAGCACAGCAACATGTACTATATGTCATATATTGTGTACAAATCTAAAAATAAGTTTATCTGCAGAAATGATAGAGCAATGTTACTCTAGCAGGAAATCAGCTGGCAATATGTGAATATCTTCAACGTAAGCTTCTTAAAATTAAAATGCCAAGCATAGTCTTTATTTGCCAGTCAGTTTTCAACTGAAACATGGCAGGCATATGATTGCCTACACCCAATATTTGAACTCGGGTCACCAGATTAGACGGCAAGTGTGCTAACCATTGAGCTATGGAGGAACATTTAGTTTCAATGCATTGCTAACAGTGTATAGCATGTAAACAAATTATAGGTCTACTCAAGCTAGGTCTTTGACTGTTGCAAGTATTTCTGTGCAAATGTTTGTACTTATGTAAGATTTTAAGAGACATGGTGCTTATAACAATTGGTATTTTATCTAGTACTGGAAATGACAAATGTATACGGGTAATAGTAAAGAGCTTGTTGAAAAACTGAATAAAACAAAACCAAAATAAAGCTAGTGGACTTGTAAATTGCCAACAAAATGTTGTACATGTACTTTGCACTAAATGTACAGATAAACACAAGATGATCAGTCTATAAGATGTAGAGTTAAACATAGATGGTGCAATCCAATATCAAAACTGCTATGTTCTAAAAGGGCAAGTATAGCTATACCTTAAAGCCAAAAGTTTTACCCACCATGACGGTATGCAAATAACGACTTGGCATAAGAATATATCTGACTTACATATCCTTTCAATTAATTTCTTCTATATTCATTTGTCATGACGTATGATCCAGTTTGAATGATTACAAATAAATTCATTATCATGTGACATAAAAAATCATTTTATTGCATAAAACTATCATGGCATATTGGTCTATAAAAAAAATTTATTGGTCTGGAATACAATAAAGGCAAGTAGATACAGTTAATCTTTCTTTTTATCAGATGGTTGCGATTCTGAACTTATATCACCATTGGGCTCGGTGGAGATGTAATCTCGGGCACACTGTCTAGGAAACCATCCTCGTTGACGTTTTTTACCTAAATATAGAATGAAATCATAATGTACACTTCTGTTACATCTAACTATGGTAAAAATTATTTATTTTTAAGGGGATATGCAGTGATTATACATACTCATACATCATTGGTTAGTCAAGTTCAACATGACATGATCAAAATGATAAACATTGTAAACTTAAAGAATATGTTTCCAACAGAACCGGAATAAAAACGTTAAACAAAAATTGGTGAAACCACAGCGCTGGCTATAAGTTCAATAGCCAACATATTTGATTTAAAATTGCTTAAAAACGACGCTAAACGGGAATAAAACAATCAGAATCCATACCTAACGCAGCTCTTTCTGATTCTGACATCAGTTTCGTTCCATATAACCATTTCCTGTAATTTATGTACATGTATTACTTTGAGTACATAAAGAAGCGTACATGTTACATTTTCTCCATAAAATTACATGTTAAACTGGTCATTTTGGTCAGTCTGCCATTTTCTTCCTGTACTTCATAAATATTTGATCAATCAGTTTTAATTCCAGGAAAATTGGTATGACAAGAAACTTGTTGAAAAATAGCATAATCTCAGTAGAAACCAAAGCCAGCCCCCAAACATGCACACTGCACATGCGGATATGGAAGAATTAATTAATAAATTACTTATAATCATTGATAAAGATCCATAAGGGATATTTATGATTAAAATACAGTAATAACGTAATAAAAACAGTGAACTTTACTGTAATAAATTACTGGAAAATTAATATGACAAGAAACTTGTTGAAAAATAGCATAAACCTCCGAAGACACCAAACAAAATTTACTTTTTCCAGCGAGTGACTTTGACAATGTCTCCTTTCTTCACAGGTATCCTGGCCTCATCAGTACAAGGAATACCACAGCACATTCCACATCCTTTTGACAGGGGAATCAATGAACCGGAATATTCCTCTACCACAATATATTCCTGTGTCCTGTCTCGCTTTAATGCTTTCTGCTCTAACTGTTCCTCCTGAAATGTTATAAAACTTCTATACAATGATTACAACTTCTATACAATGATCACTGTGACACAACTTCTATACAACTTTGACCTACTGACCACAAATTCAATGGGTGTCATCTACTGTTGATGACCAACCTCCTTTTTGAGTTTGAGGATCCTAGGGTCAAGTGTTCTTAAGTTATTGAAACCATTTGGTCTACCTACCTACCGTACTGACTGACAGACATACCTACATGAGCAAAGCAAATTCCCCCTCATCAAAGATGGGGGGGGGAATAAAAGCTGTGCAGACATAATTTGGACAAAAGAACCAACAAACCGACTGACTGAAAACTTGACAAAAAATCCCCATATACTTTTATCTGGGTTATAAAAATGAACACAAGTATTCTACAACAGTACTACTGAAAGTATGGTCAGCTTCATAAAGTTATACAATCCTGCACATACACTCACTATTAAGACCATGTTTGATCAGAATGCTTGGTGTTCTTTATAGTGGAACTTCACAATTTTTTTCTGTGATTGGGCTGTTCTTACCACTTAAGAAACCTAATCCTATAACCCCCTACGCCATGGTTCTGAAAACAATTGATGAACTATTGTTATGCCTATAAATCTGTACGCCCATGAATCTATGTATGATGATGTAATATAAACATACAGTTGATGACTTACAGTAAATGTGAACTGATCACATCCCTCTACCACATCCCACGTAAAGCCATCAGATTTAGGTTTACCAGATAAAGTGAAGACTTGAGTAAGATTTTGTTTCCAGCCAAGATGATAAGGATAGACAAAATCACCTTCATCTTCCTCTCGATCACGATCTTCAGCCTATATATATATCAAATAGAGTATTACATATCACAATCTTCAGCCTATATATATCAAATACAGTATTACATATCACGATCTTCAGCCTATATATATCAAATACAGTATTACATATCACGATCTTCAGCCTATATATATCAAATAGAGTATTACATATCAAGATCTTAAGCCTATATATATCAAATACAGTATTACATATCACGATCTTCAGCCTATATATATCAAATACAGTATTACATATCACGATCTTCAGCCTATATATATCAAATACAGTATTACATATCACGATCTTCAGCCTATATATATCAAATAGAGTATTACATATCACGATCTTCAGCCTATATATATCAAATAGAGTATTACATATCACGATCTTCAGCCATATATATCAAATACAGTATTACATATCACGATCTTCAGCCTATATATATCAAATAGAGTATAACATACCACGATCTTCAGCCTATATATATCAAATACAGTATTACATATCACGATCTTCAACCTATATATATCAAATACAGTATTACATATCACGATCTTAAGCCTATATATATCAAATACAGTATTACATATCACGATCTTCAACCTATATATATCAAATACAGTATTACATATCACGATCTTAAGCCTATATATATCAAATACAGTATTACATATCACGATCTTCAGCCTATATATATCAAATACAGTATTACATATCACGATCTTCAGCCTATATATATCAAATACAGTATTACATTTCACGATCTTCAGCCTATATATATCAAATACAGTATTACATATCACGATCTTCAGCCTATATATATCAAATACAGTATTACATATCACGATCTTCAGCCTATATATATCAAATACAGTATTACATATCACGATCTTCAGCCTCTATATATCAAATACAGTATTACATATCACGATCTTCAGCCTGTACATATCAAATACAGTATTACATATCACGATCTTCAGCCTATATATATCAAATACAGTATTACATATCACGATCTTCAGCCTATATATATCAAATACAGTATTACATATCACGATCTTCAAATACAGTATCAATATCATGACTTTGAAACAATTTTAAATGCATATCAATAGACTTGATAGAAGAGGTTTGCTTTTACTGAGCAATGGATAGACAGACAGAAACCTCAATAAGAAACCAACAACATAATACGGCCCTTCAGGCATAGAAAAACTGCGAATGAAACCAGCAGACAAGTTTAGCATACAGACAGACGGACAGATATATACTACCTACCTTCTCAATGATCCATGTTTCGATACCTGTCTCATTCTTCAATATACTCTTCATCTAAAACAACAACATACTATTATACAGCGTACATTACAAAATAAATACATCACATTATTATTTTATAATATCTTGTTTTTCTTTTAGGAATATAATTCACACTGACAGTATTACTGTGATATGGATACTAACTGGTATAATGCATACATAGCCAGGGAGCTACAACATAAGCAGATATTAAGACATTAGATTGAAATCCTCAACCAGAGACAGATACTGGTACTCCAAGCATGACGCCACAAGTAGGTTGGAATTTTGTTTGCGAAACAATTAACGTCATCATCATTGATTGTGAAATAAATGCCAAAAACATGCATTGTCAGCATAATTATATGATGAGGATATTGAACTCTTTTGGATAAGAGTCTGAACAAAGCTAATTTCTCTTTTTTTTTGTAATTTAAGAGCCATAATTCCTGAAGGTCAGGGACAATAAGTCTGATAATAGAACTTGATCAAGGTATTACACAAATAAACAATGTCAACAAGTTTGAAGGCAGTCAAATGAAAACTGATTAATTTAGAGTATAGACAAGGCTAATTTCTCTTATTTTTTGGTAATTCAAGGGCCATCATCCATGGACTTGGGCAACGCAGTTGATAATCAAACTAGACCTACACATTGATGCATTGTCAGCAAGTTTGAAGGCAATCAGATGAAAACTGTCTTAAATCAATAACAGACAAATTACTGGACGCCTGCCCTCCAAGGGTATTCACGTAATACGACCCGTTTTCAATGTTAGAAAACAAATAAAAGCTGAAACAGGGTTCCCACAAATCTTCTAAGACAAAATTCCCTGACTTTTCCCTGACCACAGAGCAGTTTTCCTGACTTTTTAGAGCAATCGGGCGACATCGGCATTTTTTTGTTAGAGCAAAATATGGCAAGAAAATAGAGAAAAGGAGGCTATATTTGCTCTATATGGAACAAAAGAGTTAAGGTTAGCAGTATGTTGATTAACATTACTTTAATACAACTTAGAAATAGTCTGAGCGAGCATAGCGAGCGAGAATTTTTTTCAGTTGTATTTTCTTCATAGGAAATGACACTTAGCAACAACTTCAATGAAAAATTCCCTGACTTTTTCCTGACTTTTGCTCAATTTCCAAATTTCCCTGACTAATTTTATAATTCCCTGACTTTTCCCTGACCTTGAAAAAAATATGTTTTTCCCTGACTTTTCCCTGACCGTGGGAACCCTGTAAAACTTTCACTGAAGTGATGAATAATACCCCTACAATACAGTCTTTTCACTGAAGTATGGTAACCATGAGGGCCCTAGGTCGCTCATCTGTCCTAGCAGTGCAGACAAGATCAAAGAAGAGGTCTCAAATGTAACCTGAGTAATCAGTCTGCTGAAGACCCACAAAATTCAATGAATGAAAGTAGGTTGCAATGTTACATTGTAATAGCAAGGTCCATGAGGGAAAGACCTTACTGTTACTCAGTTTTGCCTAGATATTATACAGGTGAACAATGTCATTAAACCCAGATTTCATAAAGATTAAATCAAATATGTGACCACTAAGAGTAAGCAATGTTCTTCTTTGATTTGGTCTGATGAACTATTTTTTATCCAATATTGCCCACTGTCAGATTCCACCTAAATTATATATAGACAAACATTCCTACTAAGTTTCAAGAATATTGGACTTCTACTGTGGTTTCTATTGTGTTCACAAGCAATTGTGGACAGCGAAGGACGTCCACAAAATCTCAACATGTCACTATGTGTTAGGTGAGCTAAAAAGCTAATCAACAAACGGAGAATGACTTCAGAGTAAAAACAAGTTCACTAAGCATACTCACCTGTATAACAAATAACAAACCCACTGCAATGATAACACCAATAGCAAGACCTATAGCAAACATACATGACAAAAATCCACCAATACCCAAATATACTAGATGATCCCTACTCCCATGACGTAAATACCAAGTCTGAAATAATAATGAAACTAAAGCAATTACAAGAATGATAAAAACCCTGCAGTACCATTATTGTTAAGAACTACAAAGATTGTTCAATTAATTGTGAGACAGGACATAATGTTTCCGTTGCTATTATATATACAAAGGCAAGGTTGTAAAGCCATTTCTGAAAACAGATGTTCGATTGACCTTTACCTACCTACCCAATAATATTGACCCAACCCAAATAATTGTATTGCTTTCCCAGGAATTTCTTATCTGACTAGGCCAGAAAATTTAAACGTTATGGTCTACATTTATTTTTAAAGGTTTATATATACATAGCAAGCATACATTTAATAGAGCATCTTCAAGAGTATCTACAAGCAATATGTAATAAAAAGACTATATTACTGAGACAACACATAATCTACACAAAATCTACACATTCAAAATAAAGTTAAAGTATTTAGTATAGATAAACCACAATTGTTCGGGCGTAACTGTACTTTTAATAATGAAATAATCCAGGTAAAAGGGGTGTATTCGGAATAGAAACAATTATTTGAAATTGTAGCTTACATCGTCCTCCATGACGCAGTAGGCTAAGCTACTGCTTATGGATCTAATTAGATTTTTTTGCTTGGGTTCGAATCCCACCCATTTTGAATATTCTTTTAATTTTGCTAAATAAAAGATGCGCGTACATGCCTACTTTATATATACTTCTAAACTATATCTATTCCCTTTGTATTTTAATCCTTGAAAACATTCCCACATCAAGACTGATAAACAGAAATATTGGTCAACGGTCACCCAAACTGTGCTCCTTATATTACCAAAGTAAACGCTTATTAATTTTGACGTTTCTACAGAATTTTCTTAGATTGGTGATTCCAGCGAAACCAATGATGAAAATAGTTTGTATTTCAACCCGATTGTCATCTGAGCAATAAATACTATATCCAGGGCGGACAAAAATCATAAAATAAACTAAACAAAGCAAATTGGTATTAAACCTAAAACATAATTTACTATTCATTAATTAATCAAATATATAAAAAACTCATGTATTATGATAATACAATTATTGAAAAAGAGTTTAGCAGTGGACTCGAACCCACAGCCCACAAAAAAGTAAGCGAATGTATACATCATCTCAACCACTAGGCCACGCTGTGAACTTGAAAGTTAACATGTATTTTTAATATATATCCATAATTTATCAGAAAAATAACGGTAAATATCGTTTCAACCTTAGCAAATGAACTTGTCCTAGGGTCATATTTCGAAGGTCGTTGTACATCTATACCTACCTACCCAATGTAAAAATATTGAGTTGATAAAGGTCAAACAAAAATATTTTAATCAAGGCTCCATGCCTTTTTCCTGTAAGAAAAAATGATAAGGCTGGATTTCTAGTCACACTGGTAAAATGACCATTGATTGTCACAACAAACACCAAGTACATGTAGATTATATAACTCCTGCAGTATGGATGCCAAAAAGCCTAGATGTATCTCCCATGGACTTAGGTATCTGGGGCATACTGAAACTTAGATTAGGAAAGCATTAAGATCTATTCATGCCACAACTGGTCTTAAAAGGGTTCTTAATGTCTGCTAGTAAGTAAAACAATAGAAATCAAATGAAATACTTACAAAATTTAGCGCCTTGTAGATACTAGGTATGAGGATCGTCAATGCATGGATACATCCACATGGAGCATAGAAGAGGAAGTAGGTAAAGTTAGCATGATTAAAATGTCCACAACATGTGTTAATCCATGGACAGTGATGATCCATCTTCATTACACATCTGTAATACAAGGCAACACTATTATAGTACAGAGAATTTCACCTGATCCTCGACCTTAAATTAGCATATTAAAGAGCTGATATCTTATCTATATTTATAACCCCCGTTGTATGTTTTCATAAGTGGTGAGAACCGTTCACGAAGACGCACAGTGTGTACAACAAACACAAGCACCGATATAGCACGATTTGCTCGCAGAAATTGATATATTCAATGCTAGAACCTTGTAAAATATTCATGCATAGAGGTCAGGATCAGGCCAAATTCTCTGCACTATAATACATGCGTATATGATGCACAGTCTGGAGAAATTAACCTTCAGAGGTATTCACAAAGCATCTTGGATATTTTTGTATGATTTTTTGTACAAACTTTCTTAAACAATTACAAAGTTCTTAGCTAAGAGTTTCTGTCTGAAGTGTCATTGGCTAAACTATATTATTAATTAATGGTTATCATAATTAAATGTCTCATTCTTCAATAATTGCCTTTATACTAATGATGGAATCTGAACAGCTTGTTTCTTACAGAAATCGTGACGGTTTAAAATATGATCAACATCGTTTTCAACAACCTTATTTTGCCTAGCTACAAATGTAACTTGCCTTACCTATCACATTTTCTACAATGATGAGATCGTGGCGACTTGTAACTTTCACATAGATCACAGTACTGTAATTTCTTACAGTGTTCTTCTTTCACCTGAAAGACAAGAGCCCTGACATATTACAAAAGCCTCATAGGCACAATAGCATTTTGGCAGAAAAATGTTTTTGGTATGAACACAGTACTCTTCCTGGACAAGGGTTGTCAATGTTGTACCTCAGGTAAGCGTCTTGGGTACCTTACTATTTCTGTGCTTCATAAATGACATTCCAAGTTTTGTTACCGGAATTGTCAAAATATTTGCCGATCTATTCCAATGTGATTAACGAGGGCCTATGTAAAAGACAAGTTTTTACAGAGGCACTAATTTCATGGTGACCAGTCAACAAGATTCAGAGCACCGACCTAGACATACAAAAGCTATAATTTTACGTATTTTCATTATCATTCTGTCATTGTTCTTGTTTTTAATAGTTAAATTAACAATTTGTCTTCTGAAAATGGTGCAGATAATTTTTAAACTTGTACACGCGATCGCGCATGCACCGATGAAACTTTTAAGACGCCGTATATACAAGACAACATGATATATAAATAAATATACCAGAGTCATATAGCGCCTTTTTCATGCAAACGCACGTTCAAAGGCACTTTACATAAATGTGTTGCAGCCACAGGGGCGCAGGTGTATCCTCTACCAGTGCAGATACAGCATGATCTGACCAGAGGGACAGACTGACAGAAAGCCCCTGAAGGGAGAGAGAGACATTAGATACAGGCATGTCCGGCCCTGCAGAAGTGCGCCTAGCTCTTATTTCGAATAGACAGCCTGGTTCTTTAATGTGCCCGGTGTATAGCACCGATACACAGCTTCCTGGCACTTCCAGAAACTTTGAAGACGACACGGTCAGATATAGCGGGAAATATTATAAATATTTCAGAAATGTCAAGTTCTGATGCCAGGGATTGAACCCACGACCTCTGAATTGACAGTCCAGTGCGTTACCACTGAGCTAAATAAATCCGCTTATATATGATATGATACTAACCGGTTTCCAGTTAGGAGGCACGAAACCTGGTCCCTTGAAGGCAGCTTGGAAGTAATTATACAATGTTAACAGATTCCATGTGATAAATATCACAAAATTTATAGTACCACCTTCTGTATATAAAGGCCAATACATTAACACACAGTTTATTGATGATGCTGAAATGAAGAATATGATTGTCAAGGCAATCAATGGTCCCCAATGAATCAGCTGACATATCATGCGACCGACACCCATCTTTCTGGTAGAAGGCTACCTCAATCCTCTGTCTTTTCTAAAACTACACATAAATATGAGCAGTGTTTGCGGAAATTGTTATTGTAACTTTCATGGGAGATCACTCTGAAATCTATGTAACTAGAAGCTCTATCAAGCGTCTGAATGACGTCGGCTTACGAAATTCCTCAAGAAATGTCACGTTCTTGTTCAACTCTTTCCAAATATTTATTAACTTGTGTCATCAGCAAGCCGTGTCATCACACGCAGATCTCCTAAAGTCTTTCAAATTTTATTTGACAACGGACTGTAAGTCTCTAACAAGCTTCCGCTAAAAAAATGTTTTCTTTTGGCATCAGGGCGCTGACATGTTGCAGGAACGGAGTGAATTAAAGAATATAAATAATACAAAATTTACCTCACAAAATACTCGTTTTGAAAACAGTTAATGAAGATCGACATACTTAAGAATAAATTCTACATTTTTATTTAAAAAGTAACATAAATCACATTATTTGTTATGCGATACTAATTTTGACCAATCAGAGAACCGACTAGTCTGGTCAATATTTTGTCTGTGATCAGTCTGTCTGACAGATGGTGGGAAACTGGGCGATTACACAATCATGTTAAGGATTTAATCAATGAAGTTGTCACTTCATTAACAATATTCGGAGATTCTTATGGTAAGTTTTGTGATGTCATTCAACTGTTGTCATTTTATTGCAATTGATATTTGTTCACCCTTTCTTGATTACAGTAGAGCAAAATATCAGCCTCAGGAGCCCCAATTAAAGTTCCTATCATTCTGGCACAGGCTAAAATTCAGTATTCTATTCCTACTTCATCATATATCAGTTGTTTATGGTGACGTTATAATAATGATCATCTAAACAAAATCGAAGTCGAGTTTGATACTCACTGCGTAACTGGGTCATCTGGCCCATTCTGAATTTCTTGGTTCAAAAACTAGGTTAGACTGTAGACAGATAAGCTGTCTGCAAGTGGCTGCTAATTTATATTCTGACTGTCCAGCCACTACAGACCGAGACAAACTAGACCAAAATACGGTCAGAGTTTCCGGACAGATAAAATGCGCACTCTCAGCTCTTAAAAAATATATGAAAACGTCTAACCACCATGAAATATAATTAAATAGCATTTTCACGAAGAATGAGCCTTTATCTCGCGATAGACACTGAGCAACATGTTCATCCGACAACTTAATCACGGCTATATCGCAATTATGACCTCAATTTTAGCCATCGTACTTGTTTATGTTGTCGTCTTCAAACCGTCATTTGCTTATCAACCCTGAATCAGAATACTCAGGCATTGGCGCGCTCGATTTCTAACAAACAGACAAAGTACAAAAATTAAGCGAGCCGAACCATAAAATGAGCTCGCTTAAAGCTAACAAACTGAAAATTAACGAACATTTGTAGTGGAATTAAGATGATTTTGCTAGAAATCAACAAACAAAAAAAGTGACAGCTTTTAAGATTCGTTTTAATGATTCGAAACATGTACAGAGCCAAAAATGCCAGAATTTGGCGTTAAATGCAAATTTCATGAAAATGCACTGGATTTGGAGCACTTATGGTTTCGACCAGATTGCGTCGAAATGGTGTGACTAGGTCAACTCATGTGACATGGTCATGTGACTGTGGTAAAGTGGATATCGCTCTAGACTACGGATCGAGTAGTCCATGGTATGATTCTCGGCCAGGGCACTTGGTCGTTTTTATGAAACGCTTTTCCGTATTTCCTGACCAACTTGTACAGGAAGGAAATGGTTGGAAACCCAAAGGTTGTCTCGCGTGGATTGGTGCTGTACACCAGGCATGTTAAAGTACCAAGGAAACTATTTGATATGAGCTAGGGTAACACATGGGGATCGTCTGCGTTGGTTAAGTTTATTGTCAAGAGTCATTTTTCAAAGACTAAAAATATCAAAGGTATCTTCTTGAAATATGTCATAGTTATTAACCACCACAAGCGGAGTCTATACTGACAAGGCTGGTAACCCTGTGACCTATATTTTTGGAGTCATTTGCCCTTGTTTCGACTTAGTACATAGAAATAGTGGAAAATTTTACACATACAGTTAAACTGAACTTTCTCCAACACTATTAAAGCACTTGTGGAAGTGATGACCAACATCTAATGACAAGAAAGAATAAATTGCACCAGGGGGGGGGACGACCCAGGGGGAATTAGACATTTTCAATTTTTTTATGTCTAAATTCCCACCTAGTAGACAATGCTTACTGTCTAAATCCCCACCGTGGGGCATAGTTTTTCATGCGGGTACTTTAATAAAAACAAATACAAATGGTACCAGTATATCTCTAAATGCTAGACACTTAAGAGAGAAACTGGCTTGTGGATGTGGATAACATCAGGAATGAGATGTCAAGAGTGATTAATATATTAAAGTTGTAGTAAAACTTGTTTCACAATCAACCAAAAATAAATTAGTATAAACTAAATCATACAGACACTTTGTGTAGTTGCTAGAAGTCACAATTTACTTATTTAGTCACAACAAATAATTTCAGCGTGAAACTGAATTATTGATGTTTAAATAGTTTAAAACTGATTTCAACTTGATTATATTTCTTCCTATAAGTAGTGATATATTATAGACTGACATTTCAAATCACGGCCAGTTCAGTATGTTAACTGCATTTACGGTGTCTGACAGTTTGTTTATAGGACCGGCAGATTTTAAAGGCTTGTCGGACCAAGTGTCGGATTGATCTTTTCAACGTTTTAGAAGTCTGGGGCATGTGGTCCCAAAAACCTGTGCTCGATCTTTGCCATGTGATATCCTTTAGTCTGGGATGCATATGTATCCATGACAGCGGCATATTCAAAATTTGCCATTTAAAGTTATGCAACTGACCGGTTAACTTGAGCTAAGGTGGTGCCGTCTATTGGCGGCGTAGGAAGAAAAGTAGTCTCATCAACTAACGGGTAGCGATTGTTGAAACGTGTGTTAAAACTAGGCAAAGTTTCTTGTTGTTAAATTGGTTATCTCAAAATCTAAGAATATTTTAAAAATCAAAGCACTGAGAGTACTGCTGTGAGGTGATCTGGTTGCTGCTACTAAAGCTTAAACCGACTTTACACGTTTAATGTTCTTTTTCTTACTGCCGATCTTGTCTTGAATGTCAAAATAGGCATATGTGAATATATAGGCATGTTGGGTATCTAAATAATTGTTAAAAGGTGCATATTAATTTATATGTAATACGTGTATTGAATGCGTTTATCAAAAGTGGCTTTAAAATAATACTACGCGCCTATTTATCAGATTCTACAGTACCGTCTTGTAATCACTTCCCTCACAGCGGGAGACAGTCTATAGAAAGCGGCTAGCTAGTACAGCGACACCATATGATTGCGTAACAGTACTTTGCAGACCGTATACGATTCATTGATAAAACCATAACTTGACCGTAGTCTGAAGTTCTAAAAATAGCTTTACAGCCGGGACATATGAAGAACACGTCATTTTCGTACTATGAAACAAGTTTGTTATCAGCCAGTGTAGTGATTTTTTTGGCCAAAATATCGATTTAACGAACAGTTTCACAATAATTTTTGATCTTAGAACAAACAAATGTTGCTGATTGGCTTAAATCAGTTAAAAAATTTGGAGAAACATAATTATGTAGCAGTATTGGGAATGTTGACAGTTTCTGGAACTACTTGAATGCGGATTCACATAGCAGCCTAAAGGCGGTTAATTTTGTATTAAGAAATGGGCAATGGTAGTAATGAGAGGCTTAATCGCCTCCCAACTAGCTGAGCAAAACTGTTAGGAACTTTCCAAATCATAGCCATCACTGTGTTCTTGATAAATATAACAGGCTTGATATGTATACCTTGTACAGGCAGATCAAACACTTGTGAATTACCTTAAGGTATAAATTTGTGCTTATGACACCAAAACAGACTTGCTACTGGTTTTCAGTATTGGGCATATATGCCTCAGTAGGACCACTGTGATTATGACATAGAGGAGATGTTCTAGAATTAATATAGCAAAAAATCTAAGTACAGAAATACAGAACTGTATCTGATCACGATGGCTTCTCGGTGACTTCACAACGTCATTTCTAGAATCGTACACTCTTACAGAGTATCCTCACAAATTTGTTACATAACAATGGTTATCAGGGGTTCCATTTGACTTGGGAGTAGAGGATTTGACCCTTGAAATTTCTATAAAGCCACATGTTGACCCTCAAGAATTTGGTTTGGAGTGTCATTTTCTCTTAAAATCTTGGGTACCGGTATTTTGCCTATCAAAATAACAGTTCAAATTCAGTAGCTACTAGAACCTTTGGTTATCATAACTAGAACATTCATGGTATTTGATCATGATTGATGCAATTGGTTCTACATGATGGTTCATTACATTTACTTCATGATTTTATTGCATTGGGAATATCATAACAGTAACATATGAGCTGAAAGTGCGTCATAAGATATGTCTCTGAGTGGTAGATAGTCAAAACTATAATTAATTCCTTTAATACAGTCATAGTTTGCACCTGGACTACACTACCCACCAAAAATAAATATGGTTAATATGTTATTTCCCCCATTACATTTACTTATCTGTAATATCACTATTTTCAGAACAGTGAAGCAACAATATTTTTGAAGACAAGTGATATTTTAGTGTATTAAAAGACTGTACATTGGTTGGTACATGTAGCCTAAGTTTCTTTGTCGGGCTTGAAATGTAACTTTGTCATAAAAAGATGGAAACATTCAGCCTATTGGATCACATGATTATTTTAATTCAGAATATCTTCATCTTTACTTCAGTTTCTCTTTTTTTACTCATTTAGTACCGGTAACTGTAGTTTCATAAACTTACATATTTGTGACCATCTGATGATCAGACTGATATCAAATAATTTAACCAAGTTCAATTTTGCAAATGTATAAATTATTTTTGGTGGGCACTGTATGATAAATCAAGTTATACAGTTGTGTTGGGTCTGAGTTTTTTTAATGTTCTGTACTAACATTACATGTACTCATACTTTGGTGAGTGAAATGTCCACAGGAGGTGGGAAAAAAGAAAACTTCCAAAATTACCATGTCGTTAGTGGTGGACTCAAAGTTAATGAAGGGCCGATTCAGAGCAACCAACAACAGTGTTTATAGTGTTCAAGAAAACAGCCAATTTATCTTAAGACTAGTTCACTGCACAGCTTATCATTAACAAAAGAATGAAATAATAAAATCATCAAAACATTATAATGCTATTTTGGTTTTTCAAGTTTTTAAAAAAAATGACAAAAATGGACGGGAGGGTCTGAGTAACGAAAAATCAATTTGAAAGAACTATAGCCTTGGTGCATATTGTCAGCTACCAGCATTACAGAATCATGTTTTAAAATGATTTCCTCAGCAATATTGATCAGTAGACAGTAAAAATATTATCATCTTTTCATGATTCATTCTATCAGTTTGTTAGAAAGAACCAATATTTCTGTTTTGCTATTTGTTGTAAATTGTCTGTTGTCACAGAACCAGATGGTAGCTGTCCTGTATCAGTGTCTCAAAGGGTCAATAATTCATGCAAATGTCTCTGCAGACGTTTGTGACAGTATTGATTTAGTCCTTATAATTGACCTTAAATGTTTTAATGCATCTGCCAATATATGGGGGAATGGGATCTGTTCATCTGTCTACAGGGGTTCCATTTCACTAAGAGGAGTAGGGGTTTTGATCCTTGCAAATTTCCAAAAAGCCACATTTCGACCCTCAAGATTTTGGTTTAAAGGGTCATTTTCTCTAAAAATAATGGGTATTTTGCGTATAAATGGTAAAATTTAATCAAAAGTATCGAAATGACCCTTGAGATTCAGAAGCTAGTGGAACCCCTGATACATGTATATAGTAAAAATTCTGAATGATAGATAGCATTCTGAGTATTATGAGAGGTTGAGCAGGAATGATTTGTCAGCAATCTGAGTATAGTATGAGAGGCTGAGCAGATATGATAGACAGCGATCTGAGTAATAGTATTTGAGAGGTTGAGCAGGATAATTGTTGCTGCTTTTATTTCAGTGTAGCAATACCATGTGACTTTTGGCTACAGGTCCTAAATGAATTTGATTAAGTACGAAAACAAAAATAACAGCTTGGCTGTTTTTTCATGCACCCTGTGAAATCTGTATTTTCTAAGATTTCACCGGATGCTCGACAAAACAGCACAGCTGCTGTAAAAGATCTTATATTTCATGGAAAGCAGATAATGTTTGCCTTAACGTGGCGTATATTTTATAGAAATCGATAAAGAAATAAAATGGTATTGCTGCACTGAATTTATGGGTCATCAAATGTGTTCCAATATAAAGTGAAGGTGGAGGAAATTGCCTGATCGGGCAATTTAGAGATTTCCCTAATTACTTGCCCAATTGGGAAATTATGCTTGATAAATTCCCCAATCGGGCAATAAAATGGTCAATTTATATATGCATGCCTTAGAAGAACTGACCTGTGCATGAAGATATTTGACCAAGCTATAATCTGACCACATGTTTCACATCATCCAAGATCCTACCGTTCACATTTCGTTTGAATATAATTATATATTTAGCCGTAAATCTATACTATTACTAGTCTAAATACATTGTGTTCACTTGCCAGGCCCCATTCGGAACTTCCTTACTATTCAAAATATATTTACTTGCCTGATCAGGAAAATTAAGTTGCCAAAACGGGAATTTAGTGAACAAAAAACACTTAATATCTCAGAATCTAGCCAATTTACAATAAATCTTAACAGTAGAATTTTTTTATATAAAATAGTGACCTTTAATTTTTTTTCTAATTTTTTTTTCAATTTAAAATTGTGATGAGCAAAATGTGCAATCAGATCATCTCAAATATTCTTATGCACGGATTAGTTTTTCAAAAGTGGGCATTTCTAATGCTCGATCAGGCAATTTATGGAGCAAAATTGCCTGATCGGGCTAGTATTTAAGGGAAATCACCAAACTACCGTATCAGACAATTTCCTCCACTGTATGTAACCCCGCACAATGAGTTCACAGTAAACAGGGTAATTATTGGATTCAGCTTAATTGTATGTCAGGGCCACTCGTAGGCTGAGGCACATTTGAAAAATTACCAAAATGATAATGTTTCTGTAGAAAAATAATGCCTCAAATTAGGTCATAGAAAATATTTACCTCAGTGCTTTTTTGTCTACTCGTACGAAGTCAGGACGTGTAGTGCGCAAACCAGAACGATACAAGGACTTTGTCATGTGATGTATATAACATTTTTAGATTATATAATCAAAGCTTGAAGACAGTGTGAGACTGTATGAAACTATAGAGACAGAGTTTTCTGTTATGATAAGTTGATATTTGACTTGTTTATAATGAAGCAACTTAAAATACTTTAAGTTTTATCTTCTTTTCCGTAAAAGAAAAAAGATGTAACCTTCCCATGATGCTTTACATTCTGACGTATATACTATATGTTCATGTTACTACTAGTCTAGTTTGATATACGCTCACTGATATAGTTGTATGCTTGATGCGTGGATGTATGTGTGATTAATTATAATCAGTTATTGTCATATTACGTTGGTTATGTTATACCACACAGTCATAAACAATGACCCTGTATGTCCATCCATTTGTCAGACAGTAGACACCATCTTGTGAATGCGAGAGTGAACACCTTAAGTTTTGGCAGGATTTCTTACAAACTTCCACGGATAAGCAACCATAACAATCATGTTGATGTGCAAAAATAAATTAATTTGTGATGTAGCATATTGTGCCAGAATTATGGCCCTTGGTCAATTTATTCACTTTCATACTCTATGAAGTGATATTAGTTGTTTTTATGCATCATCATGTTCAACATATATACCCGGTACAATGTTTGTGGGTTAAGTCTCCTTGATTGAAATTTTGCTCAGTCTACCAACCGTATTATTTAATATTTAGAAATGGTGCAGACAATTCATTCTATAGTCTGTGTCTGATGACTTCACAGTGAGGTTTTGGGTGAGTCTATTTTTTAATCAGTAGGTAATCGGTATTATCACTAGTCTATAGTAAGTACATAATTATATTATGATCCTTAAATCAAACAAATATTTCGTAAGAGAAAGTTAGCACCAACAGTAGAGCGCTAGGCTTACATGCACATCAGCCCTACATTCAAGGAAACAATACGGGACGTACGTTTCTGCACCTGATACGCCCCTGTTATGCGTTGAACGGTGTGTTTAAACAAACATGTTTGACACGTACGCCAAGTTTGGCTAACCATATCCGGAGGTGGTGTGCGAGTATTTGTGGTATTAAACAAAATGGCGGACAGAGGCAAACAAAACAATGTGAATAGTAAAATCCGTGCATCCGTACATATTTCGAACTGAGAACGGAAAAAACGGGAATTAGTACTTTAAAATTGTATGCCGCAAACAAAGCGTACAACGAAGGATTATATCGACAAAAACTCGTGATTGTTAAACATTTTTGCAGGTTACTTTTCTTGAACGTAGGGAAGTTTTATTTCTTATTGTATTCTTGGTTTGAATCTCACTCCAATAACTATTTTTATAACCGATGTTTTATCTTATTTTTGGCTTGTTGTGAAAACTGAATTCATACATGTTGGTATATTTGAAATCGAAAGGAATTTCAACCTGCACGAAATTCCGAGTCTGTTTTCCTCTTAATAATTTGATGATTACAATATAGATAATGCATATGGCCAGTCAGTGTAAAACCGAATAGAATTTAGTTTATAGAAGATTCATACAAAATAAAAACAGCTGTTGATTCTAGGAAATATTAAGGTTACGATTATAACCATGAATGAGAAACTCAAATGAATAAAAAAGAGAAAAGGAAATATGACATTTGGTATCTTGATTCGAACCTACCACCAGTCCTGCAAATTAAAGTTTCGAGACAACAATGCTAAACACTGAGCTACTGGGATGGACTGCAATCAAATAAAACTCATATTGTATTGATATTTATTTTATGCCGCTAAATTCCCTGTTTTGATAGTTGAGTAGGTCAAGAATACATAAACACACGTGACCTCACTGTGAAGTTATCTGAAACTGACTGAACCATTGATATTTCAATGACTTAAATTAAACCACTCAAGAAATGTAGTAATTTTCGTTCTGCATTTTGTAAATATTGGCCTTTGTTTTTGAGCTTTACAATAACAAACTAGCAAATTTCATTCTTAATAGTCTTCAGTCACTACATTGTAGTTAGATTATCAAAAAGGAATGCTATTAAAGGATGGTTTCATTTCAACAACACTGGATTTTTTACCAATTATTACACCATGGCTTGAGGTATGTATTAAATAGTGCACAACTGTTTTCGAGAATTTATTACTGCAATGAAAGTACAATAATTGATTGCCAGAAGAAACAATTTGCTGGCTTAGAATGAGAAGGCTGTAAACGCTATTCTGAGAAAACAAAAAATAACTGTCTGAAAACTACTCTTTACTTTTGGAAAAACAAGCTTTTCTTCTTCAGTTTGGTCAACATGACCTTTCGGATTTTCATGACAGTATAATTATATACTAAGGCTCCTAAGAAGCTCCTAAGAAGCTCCTTGTGATGCAGATTCAAAATAACATGTATAATAATAATAATAAAGACTTTAATTATAGAGGCAACACAGATAGGCAACTGTGAGCCTCTTGAAAATAAACAACATTTACAGATATATGTACATGTACATAGCAACACAATACATTAATTTAACACAATGATCCTTGATAGCGAAATATTTATATACAATGTGCAAAAGCTATCAAGAACAAGGTTCACAATTACAGTATGAGTCTTGTATAAGGTCGTAAGTTATTGCCCTTTGAATTTTTGTTCATATATTTTTTGTTGGAACTATTTCTTCAGTGAAACTTTACATGGCTATGAAGCTTAGGGAAACCTGTGTCAGGCATTACCTTGTATGTCTAAGCTGTGATTTGAAATCAATATTATACCATCATTTTGGTAACCATATGTATTTGGCTTATAATTCCATTCTTATAGTTGCAATAAAAATCTGATGCCAACTTTCAATCATCTTAGTGAATATAACTTTTTGCCTAAAATTGCTCATAACAATTACATGCTCAGATTATTGCGTGCTAAGGAAATTTTCCTTCCCTTAAATTGCAGAGAAATGAGACTTTGTAGGAAGTTACAAATGTTTCTAAAAATTTTGTTGTCACTAAAATGTTTTTATTTATTGATTCATTATTTCATTTGGCTTTTAGAACTTTAATTCTTGAAGATCACAATTGAAATGAAGAACAAATCATAAGAAGAGCTTGTGTACTCACGCAAGCGTTGGTGTAGGCGTAACACTTCGGTTAAAATAAAGTTTAATTGCATGCAACAGATGCAAACTTTAACCATGCTTATATTTCGACAACCAATGCATATATTAGATTGAAACTTTACACTGGCTTTCCCTGCTATGTAATCAACCATACACACGTTTATATGGCCCTTTTGACATTTGGTTAAAGTTTTGCATGCAACTTATTATATAAGGCTACATCTTACATTGTATCCATGCTATTGCATTGAAAGTTACATTTGTTAACCATCATTTATATATCGTAGTCAATAATACCCGTCAAGTGCAATAACTCCACTATTAGGATTTTTATTGGAGTTACCGGTATGTCCTACCTATGTATCTTTGCTCATATCTAAAGAAGAGCCAAATGGCACGATTTTTCTATCTTGTAGACTGAAATATTAAAGTGAATTTATGTAATTTCATTTTCTCCAAAATTAACAAATATTGTTGATAAAAGATCATTGATAGGAAGCATATTAAATTAACATAAACCTGTTCAGCAAGTGGAAATAAAACAACTAATTGAGTAGGCTGCTATTGGGTTTGAAATACCAGTAGCTAGGTTGAGTATGAATCTGTATACATGCCACATAATTATTGTATACTTGTAAGTACTAGAAATAATTATCATAATTTCCTATCAATCATGTAAGTTTATCAGATCGGACATTTTTAATGTCCATAGATAAATGCATGACTGAACATTGGGCTAAAGAGGTACACACTATAGTGCGGTGATATAGCACAGAGAATTTGACATTATCCTGACCTTTATGCATGAATATATTACGAGGTACTTGCGGTGAATATATAAATTTCCATGAGTAAATCATGCAATATCGGTTCTTTAGATTTGTGTTTGTATTACACTTCGAGCATCTTCATGATACTCCCAGCTTATGAAAACATACAACGGGGGTTATAAATATAGACAATATATCAGCTCTTAAATTACGCTAATTGAAGGTCGAAAGTCGTGTCAAATTCTCTGGAACTATAATTTACATGGTCCTTTTAAAAGTTACATAATTAGCATTAAATAGAACAGCTGATTTCTTGTCTACATTATATCTCCCTACTGAATGCTTTCATGAGCAGGAAGCAATACAAACAGGAATCTAAAGGTCGGATAATGCACTAAAGCTTGCAATATATTCATACATAAAGGTAAGGATCATGTTAATATCTCTGCACTATATGACTTTACATTATTCATACTCGGTGAACACATTTTGTCATTTTACTATCATAATGCATAAAACAAGATAAAGAGTGATAATTTTGGAATATTCCTGCCAGTCAGCCTGTTTTTGTGTTGCCTGAAAAGGCCACATATAGTGATTACTTTTGTAGTCTGCGGCGGCCGAATTTGCTTGTCCGGAGCTCAAATTCGTCACCATACGTTCAAATGACTTAAGATTTGGTATGCATGTTTCTTGCAATAAGCCAAAGTGCAGTGCGCAAGAACCATAACTCTATCTTGCATCGTTTTTGAAATATTTCCCTTTGATTGATTTTATTAGAACATTAATTTTCTTGTCCGGAGCATTACTTTGTCACCTAATGTTCAAATGACTCAATATTTGGTATGCATGTATCTTGCAATAAGCCGAAGTGCAGTGCACAAGAACCATAACTCTACCTTGCATCATTTTTTAATTATTTCCCTTTGATTGATGCTATAAGCATTTCTTGTCCGGGGCATAACTTTGTCACCCTCAGTACGAATAACTCCAAAATTGGTATGCATGTTTCTTGCAATAAGCCAAAGTGCAGTGCACAAGAACAATAACTTTACCTTGTGTCATTTTTGAATTATTTTCCTTTGATTGATTTTATTAGCATTTCTTGTCCAGGGCATAACTTAGTCACCATTATATTAAAGTATGAATGACTCCAAAATTGGTATGCATGTTTCTTGTTGTGACATGAAGTGCAGTGCACAAGAATCATAACTCTATCTTTTGTAATTTTTGAATGATTCCCCTTTGATTGATTTTATCAGGACATTTTTTTGTCCAGAGCATAACTTTGTCGTTTTTAGTTCAGATGACTAGATAACTCTTGTGAATTGGATATGTAGCCCAATACTGGATTGTTTTGCATGAAAAAGGTGCATTTCGTCAGGCGACACATCCAACATGCAGACCTTTTATTGTCTGATATCTGTGTTAGGTAGCATTCTGATTTGCCAATTTAGTCACATGGCTTTGGTCATGGTACATTGTAAGTCACAAATATGTCTAGCACCAAAAAGAAAACAGAGTGTACTAGTTTGCCAGACTATATTCTTTTGGAAGTTTAAATGACCATTAATGAGCAACCGAACTCAACTGTTTATTTAAGTCTGGCCTGAATAGAATGGTTACTATCATCCAGTATCTCTCACTGATAAAGAGTGCACATACCAAACATAACTGTGAGCTTTAACAACTTCTCCTCTAGCTCTCCTTATCAAGTTTGATATTCAAGTGAGTACAATTTTGTGTGAATTACACCTATAATGATTGTACCAATTTAGGTTTGAACAGAACATTCAGAAAGTTATTGAATTAATGTTGGATGTATGTACATGTGCAGGTTACATCACCAAAGAAAGGAGACTGCATGATGTCTGTGGAACAGTTCAGAACTGTGCATGTGATTTAAATTACTTTGTATTACATACATGTCACTACTTGAGAATATGGATTGTCACTTTTCTTCACATGTGAGTTATTTTGTCATATAGTCTGTTAATTATACAGGTCTGTCACCTGTATACTTGGTGTCACTGAAAAGTTCCCACTTAAATATACCTCTGTATTTTGTATACAATAATTATGACCTATCGGTACAAAAGTTTTATAAAGTGTGGATTTGAATATTGTTAAGGTGATTGTACACTCTTCAGTTGAGCGGAAATTTGAAATCGGTGTAAATGAGACGTATTGAAAGCGTCTGACTACCATGATGAAAAAGTACGAAAAACTTAAAATTGATGTGTCAGCATATTCTCATGTCTTAAAATCGCGAATTAACTGTATAGTAATTGCGATATTATACTATATTCTAACACGATCCGCAGATTAATCCTGTAAACATAGTGCAATCAAGAGCATGTTTTATTACCCCCATAAAACATACCTCTCAAATTGGCTGTTACTATTTACGCCCCGTATCACGTGACATATTTATGAATGAATGAACGTAAACTTTATAGTAAACCTTCTACGAGTCGCAATGGCAAGGCAAGTTGCACGAGAATCCAGTGTTACAGCTATGACGCATCTATTTTTAGAAAATCCAATATACTCTCGAAACTAAGTTTCATTAAAACTTCTGATAATCAATTCATTTATATTTTTCTTTTCATGAAATGGATACCCTATACTCGTGTTATTAAAATTGTTTCAATGTTTAAAATGTGTTATTTCCTTCAGAAAATTACGTAGATATTTTCATTAACGAGGGAGGTAATTGTACCAGCTAATAAGCCACTCAATTTCAGCGTGGAATTATGTTCAATGTCAAATGGGTGAAAATGGAATGCGCGCAGGTAAATAGTGCGGGATATTATCGTATTTAGAATCAAAATAAAAACTCTGTTCTTGTATTTTGCCGGTGAATAAAACACGGGCACTCGTTCAGATGCGGAAAATTAAATCACTCGTGCTATGCACTCGTGATTTAATTTTTCCGCATCCGAACTCCTGCCCATGTTTTATTCACCGACAATATACGCAAACAGATTTTTATTTCTTAAATAAACTTGCAGAAAAAAACTATAGCTGAAATTGTATGAGTCATTAAATTTTATTCTAAATGTTTGAAACACCAACACTCGCGAATTCTAGCTACAACGTATGTGGAACATATTATAATACGCCTTCACAAGATTTTATATTTGTTATGCAGGCATCCCGACCACTTGAGAGGAAGGTTCTTTTGCAATTATTTCGTAGGAATATAGACTAGCTAATGTGAAAGAGCATTTAGCTAAAACTGGGCTCATCTTTAAATATACACTTTTTTCAAAAACAAATTATCGCGAAAACTGGATACAACGTATTCAAAATGTTGATGTATTTCGTAAACTCTCCTGGTTTTTGACATTTTTGTCAATTAAAAAAATCTAGCCAAGCGACTGCCATGAAATTTTGGATAAAACTTCTATAATAGTCACTCTACTGGTTGCATGTACGAAAACAGCATGTTGTTCAACAATTTTTTTCGTATCATTTAAAAATGAAAAAAAACATCCATTTTGTATTTTAAAATATCATTTGAAAATACACATAACATGCATATTCTAAAACAAACGTTTTTGTGTGATTCCGCATATACGAAATTTCGTGCATGCCAAGTTTCGTATAATTAAGTGTCAATTTTTTTCGGTAAAATGCAAATATCAGTTTTTAGGGGGTTTCCCAAAATCTAAAAATATCTTAAAAACTAGCCGAGCAAAACTGTTATGGGTTTGCACAATTATCATGAGTGTGTTCTTCATAAAAATCAGGGCTGGTATTCACAAAGCATCTTAGTGGAAAACTTTAATATTTTGACTTAAGTCAAAAACTTGAGTTGCGCTTATTTCCCACACATTGAAGAAATAACCCATGTTTTCTTAGTGATTATTGTAGCTCTTACTACAATGCTTTAAACCTATGTAAAAATTCAAGAATTTTGAGTATCTTGTTAGGCTGACACACTTAAGGAAATTTGATGTTTTTAAGAAAATTCTAAGATTACTACAGAAATATTTAAGAGTTGTGAATTACCGTAAATAGGATAGCTGTGACTACACAGTAAGGTAAAAACATTGTCGTGTTCAGCTTTTAACATGTAGTGTAACATGAATTTTAAAACAGTCAATAGGGTGGCAACTTTTCATTGAAGCTGAGTATATATACACAGAGTGTAGGACAAAATCCCCACTGGACATGTATAATCAAATCCCCATCATTGATTTTTCAGGTGGATAAAATTCCCATCGTGGGGTGGACAAAATCTCCACTGTGTATTTTCACTTTCATATTCCGGAAGGCTGTCCAGAAAAGAAAAGGAAAATCCAGATGTCCTTTTTGTGGGGGGACAAAATTAGCAGAACATTTTAGGCAGGATGCAGAATATACTGCTTTTCGAAAGGCAGAATGTTCTGCTATCTATCAAAGGCATACTATTAAGCAGAATATTCTGCTTTCTCCAGAAAATTCAGCTATCAAAGAAAGGCAGAATATTCTGCTAACTATAAAAGGCAGAATATTCTGCTTTCTCTGGAGGCAGAATGCTCGGCTAACTATGAAAGGCAGAATGTTCTGCTTACTCAAAAGGCAGAATATTCTGCTAACTATAAAAGGCAGAATGTTCTGCTTTTTGAAAGGCAGAATGTTCTGCTATCTATCAAATGCATAATATTAAGCAGAATATTCTGCTTTCTCCAGAAAATTCAGCTATCAATGAAAGGCAGAATATTCTGCTATCTCAAAAAGCTGATTATTTGCTAACGATATAAGGCAGAATGTTCTGCTTTCTCGAAAGGCAGAATGTTCTGCTTTATCGAAAGGCAGAATATTCTGCTAACTATAAAAGGCAGAATATTCTGCTTTCTCTGGAGGCAGATTGCTCTGCTAACTATAAAAGGCAGAATATTCTGCTTTCTCTGGAGGCAGAATGCTCTGCTTACTATGAAAGGCAGAATGTTCTGCTTTTCGAAAGGCAGAATGTTCTGCTATCTATCAAAGGCATACTATTAAGCAGAATATTTTGCTTTCTCCAGAAAATTCAGCTATCAATGAAAGGCAGAATATTCTGCTATCTCAAAAAGCTGATTATTTGCTAACGATAAAAGGCAGAATGTTCTGCTTTCTCGAAAGGCAGAATATTCTGCTTTCTCTGGAGGCAGAATGCTCTGCTAACTATAAAAGGCAGAATATTCTGCTTTCTCTGGAGGCAGAATGCTCTGCTAACTATGAAAGGCAGAATGTTCTGCTTTTCGAAAGGCAGAATGTTCTGCTATCTATCAATGGCATAATATGCTTAATATTATGCCATTGATAGATAGCAGAACATTCTGCCTTTCGAAAAGCAGAACATTCTGCTTTCTCGAAAGGCAGAATGTTCTGCTTTCTCGAAAGGCAGAATATTCTGCTAACTATAAACTTTAAAAGGCAGAATATTCTGCTTTCTCTGGAGGCAGAATCCTCTGCTTTTCGAAAGGCAGAATGTTCTGCTATCTATCAAATGCATAATATTAAGCAGAATATTCTGCTTTCTCCAGAAAATTCAGCTATCAATGAAAGGCAGAATATTCTGCTATCTCAAAAAGCTGATTATTTGCTAACTATAAAAGGCAGAATGTTCTGCTTTCTCGAAAGGCAGCATGTTCTGCTTTCTCGAAAGGCAGAATATTCTGCTAACTATAATAGGCAGAATATTCTGCTTTCTCTGGAGGCAGAATGCTCTGCTAACTATAAAAGGCAGAATATTCTGCTTTCTCTTGAGGCAGAATGCTCTGCTAACTATGAAAGGCAGAATGTTCTGCCTTTTCGAAAGGCAGAATGTTCTGCTTTTCGAAAGGCAGAATGTTCTGCTATCTATCAAAGGCATAATATTAAGCAGAATATTCTGCTATCTCAAAAAGGTGATTATTTGCTAACTATAAAAGGCAGAATGTTCTGCTTTCTCGAAAGGCAGAATGTTCTGCTTTCTCGAAAGGCAGAATATTCTGCTAACTATAAACGGCAGAATATTCTGCTTTCTCAAAGGCAGAATGTTCTGCTATCTATCAAAGGCGTAATATTAAGCAGAATATTCTGCTTTCTCCAGAAAATTCAGCTATCAATGAAAGGCAGAATATTCTGCTATCTCAAAAAGCTGAGTATTTGCTAAATGTAAAAGGCAGAATGTTCTGCTTTCTCCAGGGGAATACTTTTCAGCTATCAATAAAAGGCGGGGTCATTAAGTGCAAAGCATATTATTTTTGAAGGTAAGCGTGTAATATATGAAATTAAAGGTATCGACGAGTAATGGTCAACAATCGTATTTAGAACCCAGCCCGGGGTCGGGCGGGGTCATTAAGTGCAAAAATATTATTTTTGGAAGGTAGGCGTGTCAAATATGAAATTAAAGGTATCGACGAGTAATTGTCAACAATCGTATTTAGAACCAAGCCAGGAGTCAGGCGGGTTCATTAAGTGCAAAAATATTATTTTAGGAAGGTTGGCGTGTCATATATGAAATGAAAGGTATCGACAAGTAATTGTCAAAAATTGCGTTAAGATCCCAGCCGGTGGGTCGGGCTGGAATCATAAAGTCCCAAAATAGATAATTTTCAAAAGGTAGGCGTGTCATATATCAAACTAAAGGTATCGACGAGTAGTTGTCAAAATCGTATTTAGAACCTAGCCTGTGGGTCGGGCGGGGTCATTATGTGCAGAAATAGATTATTTTTGGAAGGTAGGCGTGTCATATATCAAATTAAAGGTATCAACGCGTAGTTGTCAATATCGTATTTAGAATCTAGCTCGGGGTGGTTGAGGCGTGTCATATATCAAATGAAAGGTTTCGAAGAGTAATTGTCAAAAATCACATTAAGATCCCAGTCCGGGAGTCGGATGGGTCATTAAGTGACAAAATAGATTATTTTTGGAAGGTAGGCATGTCATATATCAAATTAAAGGTATCGATGAGTAGTTGTCAAAATCGTTTTTATAACCCAGCCCTGTGGTCGGGCGGAGGTCATTTAGTACCTTAATATATAATTTTTGGACGGTAGGCATGTCATAATTATATCAAATGAAAGGTATTGAAGAGTAATTGTCAACAAATGCATTAATATCCCAGCGCAGTGGTTGGGCGGGGTCATTAAGTACCAAAATAGATAATTTTTGGAAGGTAGGCATGTCAAATATGAAATTAAAGGTATCAACAAGTAGTTGTCAAAATTCATATTTAAAACCCAGCCCGGGAGTCGGGCAGGGTCAGTAAGTGCAAAAAAAGGTAATTTTTGGAAGGTAGGCATGTCATATATCAATTTAAAGGTATCAACGAGTCATAATCATATTTAGAATCCAGCTCGGGCGTTTGAGGTAATTAAGTGCAAAATAGATTATGTTTTGAAAGGAAGGCATGTCATATATAATTATATTAAATTATAGGTATCAAAGTGTAAATATTTTATGCAGCAGCAGCATATAAGTGTTTTTGCAGCACAAATAGTATACAAGTATATCATGAATGTTTATTCCATATGCATCTAAATAAATTCAACCAGTCACTGAAAACTTGCGTATGTATATGAATTGCTCTTACTAGTATTTTAGTTTTATGATCATTGTAATTAAGCAAGTGAGCTTCCGTATGTCTTAGAAATATCTAACTCGTATTCTTAGAATAAGAATGATATCCAATACACATATAACCTTACATATTAGGACCTAGGATAATCTTACAGTAAAGACTTAATTTTATCGGAAAAATAGTCAATTTAAGATTGATCTTGCAGTTTAGATGTACATCGTATATTGAATACGGTCCCAGAACAGCACTGTTTTAAGAGTAGTTGGAAATCAACTAGCTCTCAGACTCAAGAATCTTAAAATAATGTAAACTCACGTACGCTCAGTTTTCTGTTACAACAACAATATTAACAATTAATTCAGGAAAACATTTTGTACATACCTATAATAAGTTTGCTTTTCAAATTTCCCAATGAGCTTAATTATGAAAGAAGTGACCACTTCTTATTACTGGTACATCTCACTATTTTGCGAAACCCAAACACAGTATTACACACTTAGTTGTGTGCTATCACATTAGAAATAGGAGTGTATGTGGTCAGTCTGCAAAGCTAGGGCTTATCAGTTTAAGCAAATAATCTGTATCGCTGTTTATATCCCATAAATCTTTTGGACCAGTGTTGTGGGAAAAGTATTCTAACATTAATTTCGGGCTATTCTAGAAATAGTACTGACCGCATGTTTCATACCTTTCACTCTTGAAGAAATGTATTAGACAGAATGGCACAATTCTGACCAAAATATGTTCAATTCAACTGGAGAAAGGTGCTAGTAATTTGATAGGACTATTAAAGGCCAATCTAAAGGAACTGAGAGAACTCTCCAGGGTATTCCATGTCATTATAATTTCACAGCATTCATTACAGTGTATAGACTTTCCAGAGCGAATCCTTAATCCAATCCTACCAAGAGATCCGATATTTCAATTTTCCCCAGAATTTTTAATCGAGGGATAATGATTAGCGTAAAATCAGAATGAAACGGCATGTCAGAGAGTTACAAATTACTTCTTTAGATTGGCTTTTAATAGCCCTATCAGATTACTAGAACCCTTCCCCAGGTGAATTGAAATGGACATTAGGGTCAGATTTGTGTTTCTGGGTTTCTCTCTATGAGAAGTTGTGCTTTCAAGAAAAAGATATACATGTACACACATTTTGGTTTTAAAGTGAAATTTTGAATTTGAATGAAATGCACTGGAAAGGAATTTAATTAGAAAGTTAAATAAAGTACCCGGTACCCTGTAAACATGCATCACACTTACAATTAAAAATATTTCTAGTTGGATAAAAGAATTCATGAAAAGCACATAAACTCTTTGAATGTAACAATTACAAGTAGCATAACCAAGGAAAGTTATGCTTTACAATGGACTGTGCTTATTTTGCACAGATAATTCATAATACTGCTTTGTAGTTAAACTTATAAAACTGTTTTCAGTAAAGTCACTTATACAATGTTACAGGAAGTTAAGGTATACGGTTTGTGACAAGATTTGGAGTATAATGAAACAGTTTTATCCCTGAACTTTCAACAACAGATAATGAACATGATATGCATGAGTTCCAGTCCATTGTTGCCATACTGTACATGATATAGATATTTCCAGGTTGACCGCTGTTGGCAATTGCCACCTGATCCCCCAGCCAGAGACCTTACGATATAAGTTATGTAGATATTATAGAGTTCACTGTATCTGGAATATTGAATCTTGAATGTAATCCATATCTCCATGATACTTAATCAAATGGTCATATACTGCCAACACAGCTCAGCAAGATCAAGGTCATTCACAATCACGGCTGGTAGAAAAAGCCTTCACTTGTTAGACTTTTTAGGATTAGAAAAGATTACACATTTCTTTGTGTGACTAGAATAAAATATGTATATTTTGAAAAAAGTGAATGCTAAATTTATTATTGCAATTAAGAAAGTTATTTAAAAGTGGTTTTTACACTGCAATATGATTGTTTTTACTATAGATTTTCTAACATTTTGCGGGAACTTCCAATTTAAATATATGAGGTTTTAAATCAAATTATGTTTATGATTATAGCATAAATAGAGGTCTAATGCCGGCACCTACTCCATGTACACATGTACTTACCACTAACTTACAAATGTCAAACGTATAATGTACACTGATCTTAGGTAAACTGCCAATCGTTGAATGCAGAATCAACGGCTCAGTGCGAAACAGTTGTAACTACATAATTATATGTAGTTAGTTGTTACTGCATAATAATATGTAGTTTCAACTGTTTGCACTGAGACCTTGAGATGTAAAATTGAGCCCACAAAGCTGCACCTATACCAACCAGCAGTAAAAAGAAGTCTTTAAAACCAGGCCCTGCTCTGAGTACTGATAATAATAAAAGTCTGATATAATTGTTGGTCTTAATATAAATAAATGTAGACAATGCAAACAAATCAGGTTAAATGATATGCATGCTTGTAATATTGTTCCAATCATAGAACTATTTATATGTGGAAGACTATTTTCTGGCATATAGTCGTTGAATCGGTTGTAAGCTGAAAAGTGGTAATATCATTGTGTGGCGTATGCCACACAAAAACAAGTCAACTCATGTTCGTGATTAAGCTCTGTACCAATTGCAGAGAGAATTGATTACAAGTCAAGACTGAACTCTACACTTGAACATATTCCGGCTTACATTGAAGACAGGTCTTAGGTCGAGTGCTGCGCATTGGGCCTACTATGCAAGCAATTGAACGCAGGTCTAAGATTGAGGACTGCATCCTGGTCCTACTCTTGCTTGCATTTAACTAAGGTAAAAGGTCCAGCCCTGCAGTGTCAACATACTTTGGCTAGCATTGAACTCAGTTATAATGTGTAGCAATACAATCTTGACCTCCAGTTTGCATGGAATGAAGGTCTAAATATATAAGCTTGAACACTGTAATCTTGGCCAACTCCAGTGAGCATATAATGCAGGTCTACAATTGTCCACGGCATGCCGTATCTACCCCAGTAAGCATTTTTAACGCAATTCTAAAGTTAAGCACTGCACTCTGAAATTCTCTAGCAAGCTTGGAACGTAGATCTAAGATTGAGCACTGCACTCTGGACCTTCTCTAGCAAGCTTTGAATGTAGGTCGAAGGCTGAGCACTATACTCTGAAATTCTCTAGCAAGCTTGGAATGTAAATCTAAGGTAGAGCACTACACTCTGGACTTTCTTTAACAAACTTGGAACGAAGGTCTAAGATTGAGCATTGCACTCTAGACCTTCTCTAGCAAGCTTTGAATGTAGGTCTAACACTACAGCACTGCACTCTGAAATTCCCTAGCAAGCTTGGAACATAGGTCTTAGACTACAGTACTGCACTCTTGACATTCTCTAGCAAGTTTGGAATGTAGGTCTAAGACTGAGCACTGCACTCTGGACATTTTCTAACAAGCTTGGAATTTAGGTCTAAGATTAGGTACTACACTTTGGACATTCTCTAGCAAGCTTTAAACGTAGGCCTAAGATTGAGCACTGCACTCTGGACCTTTTCTAGCAAACATTCAACATAAGTACTGTATGAGATTGAACACTACACTCTATCAAGCTTTTAACGTAAATCTAAGACTGAGCAGTGCACTCTGGACTTTTTCTAGCAAACTTTCAATGTAGGTCCAAGATTGAGCTCTGCACTCTTGACCTTTTCTAGCAAGCTTTTAATGTAGGTCTTAGATTGAGCACTGCATGTTGGACCTTTTCTAGCAAGCTTTCAACGTAGGTATAAGATTGAGCACTGCACTCTAACAAGCTTTGAATGCAAATCTAAGACTGAGCACTGCACTCTGGACCTTTTCTAGCAAGCTTTCAATGTAGATCTAAGATTGAGCAACCTCTAGCAAGTTTAAGGTTCAGCCCTGTACATTTGACCTCTAGTAAGGTTTGAACTTGATTGAGCAATGTAGGTCTATGGTAGAGCCCTGCATTCCTGCCCTACTTCAGCAAACATTTGATGCATGTCTCTGGTCAAGCCCTGAACTCTTGACCTACAGCATGCAAGCATTGAACGTAGGTCTATTTGAACCTACAAATGCAAGCATAGAATGTAGGTCTAACTGAATCTACTCTAGCAATTAGCATTCAAAGTAGGTCTAACTGGACCTACAACGTGCAAGCATAGAATGTAGGTCTTACTGGACCTGCAACAATGTCTTACTGGACCTGAAACATGCAAGCATGGAAAGTAGGTCTAACTGGACCTACACCATGAAAGCATAGAGTTGTTACAGGTCAGTTTTAACCATGTGTTGGGATCGAGCCTTAGGCCAACCCTTGACCGACCATCCCGATATCCTTTGTAGGTGGTGGTAGTAATAGGGTACATTTTAGAACAGTAGTGACTGTAAGACCTTGTCATGTAGTATACACTGTCTTTATTTGAAAAGTTTATTAACACCATGCATATGTAACTGTTGTCGGGTCACTAAGTAATACTAATAAGGGAACTATCCCATTCTAAAGAATAGGGGGAGGGGACTATGTTTTATACAATAACAGAGATGCTGTCGATCAATAGTATAATAGTTGAAAACCAGTTTTTCACATCGTCTCGTTAGTCTAGTGATTAAGCACAATGATTTTGTTGAGATTTGTTCAATCTAGCCACTGGTTCGACACCCATTCAAGTTACATGAATTTTAAAGTTTTTTATCTTTTTTACAAGAACCTTATTTTGTATTTGTAACTTATATAATAATAAGATACACATAGTAAGGTATGTAGATTTATTTGTGTGTTATCAAGTAACGAAGTTGTATCTTTTCAATTATTTCATTTTTATCTACAGTACAGTAATCATACAATTATATTATATACCCACTTCAACATAAGAAATTTATCATTTGAAGTATCGATTCATTAAAGCAGTAGAACAATATAAGACATAATAACATGGATACATGTAATAAAAAAAATTGTGGGGATCGAACCTACAACTTTTGAAACTTGTAGGAAGTGTGTGTTTATCTACTACCCTACATCGCCTTTGATGTATGGAATGCGCTTTAAACATAATTTGATATCGAACCCAGACAGACAAGTTTATGTTTATAACGGTTCTCGTTTTACTTTGAATGCACTGTATAAGTTGTGAGTAATGGTATTTGTCTTGTATGATTTGTTCTTGTTTTAATATGTATCTTAGCTTCATCATTGGAGAAATAAAACAATATGTGCATTAAACATTTGTCCCGATGATTTGATTGATATATATATATATATATATATATATATATATATATATATATATATATATATATATATATATATATATATATATGTTTATTAAAGTCTCATCTCTGTTCACATAAACTATACAATTTACAAAACACATCACAGTACAAAGTCATTCTAAAAGAATTATAAGAGACTATCAAATCACAATTTCATTAAAAACTCACAATATTTACAATATAAATCTATGTTACCATTGTTATTCTAATAATAAAAACTGCTCTAAAAATATATATTTAATAAAACACTGAAAATCAAAATCACACTTATGTGAATCGAACACACAATGTGACATATTACTTAGGACTACAATAGGTGTATTGCCTTCATGAGCTGTAGTACACAGACTCTTGGGGTCTTGTCCACGCGCCTCGAAATATTTTCATTATATCAATTTTATATCCAGACCCATTCACTCATCACACAAACGTTTGTTGCATGCATTTGAAATAAAAATTAAATCTGATTAAGGTGTCTAATATTTTATTGAAAGGTAACCTTGATGATGAATTAAATATAATGTTTGATGACTTTAGGTAATTGCAAAGTCTTTGATCTATCTGTACAATGTATATCAAACCTGTTATACATGTATTTATGAAGAACACATTTACAGCTATGATTTTGGAAGTTCCTTACACTTGCTCCGCTAGTTTTTGAGATATTCTTATTTTCCTAAAAACTAATAATACAAGGGTCAGTCAAGAAAAACTGAGAGTTGCTAAATAATTCTTAGAGAAGTAAGTGTTCGTATATTTCCTATACGTTATCGTGAAATATGGTATCTCACTGATTATATGGCGAAAACCACTCTAGTCTATGACAATTTGATTCTTGTTGCTAGTCAACCAAAGAAGACAACTATAGGGGCATGTTCGTAGCGTCTGTTCCGCACACTGTGCGGGATGTTCTACTCCGAACAACTTACGAACAAAACGGAACTGTCCTGCACAGTGTGCCGAATGTTCTACTCAAAACACCTTACGAACAAAACGGAACAGAAAGTAAAATGTTTAAGACGACCAAAATTGTAGTTGCAGCCGTAATATTTGAGAAAAAATATGCATAACGATATATTTGAATGTGACTGTTTGCCCGCAATGCCCCATAATTGGAAAATAAATTTATTATATTCAATTTTATGACACAAGCGACCATTGTTCTTGCTGTAATCACGTGACTGTTCTGGCTGCACCACCTCTGTGGCGGGCACAGAAAGAACATGTTCCGAACAGTGTTCCGGTTTGTTCGTAAGTGTGTTCCACTGTCCGGAATGTGCGGAACAGCGTTCCGAACGGGCCCTAGGACATGCGTTCACGCTGTTAGTAAAACAGAAGTGTGCGTTGCTATGGAAACATAAAGATATATCTGATATTTTCAAACACATTATTTATTTGGTAATACATTAATCTATCAAATAAAATTAATTCTAGTTGTTTTACTCCACCAATATAGAAAATATTCTTGACGAAAATGTAAATTGTCATTTTATTTGATGGTATTAAAACCACAATTTACCCCACCCAAAAGAACGGATCATTTTTTAAGAAAGCGAAGTTATACAATTTATTTCTGTTACGGTTACTGGACTCCTTGAGATGTATTCACAATCTTATTGAAAAGAAATGGGGAAATCAGTGATCAGTTTTAGAACACATGCCGGGAATATTGATAAAATGTGGGTAAAATTGTTGCACTAGGCAACAAAATAACACAGCATTAGTGACCATTCTATAATGGCTCATTATTATTTGATATATGCTATTCTACAATATACTCATGTTAGTTGTAATGAATCCCGGTATATAAGGTTGAACTAAACCATTGAATTTACAACAGATTTAATCTTCATATCGCTTGTGCTAACGCATACCCCTAAGTGATGTTCTATGGTTGCTTGGCAACTACATTTATAAGCCTATATATTGTTAGCTTATTTAGGCCTATTAGCTTATGTACCTGTGTCTGCTATGATGCATATGTAGTATGTATGCCTATGTAAGTATCTTTAGTGTGATAGGTGTATATGTGTACTATTGTGTAGGTATAAAGTACCAGTAAATAAAAACACAGTTCAACTTCAAACTAGATTTATGGTTGGTAAAATCAAAAGGTATATCTATAGATCTAATAGATATTAAAACATAATATCATACAACAAACACACTCTAATCAACCAACAAGTCAAACTGACGTTGACAAAGATTTCTCCCACCAGTCAAACTGACGTTGACCAAACTACATATATATACTCCTTAGTCAAACTGACGTTGACATCAAAATACTCACTGGATGTATAAAGTAGATCTAGAAATCTAGACAAAATATTATGAGTAAATCGCCAGTAGTAGGCCTATTATAAATAGAGTATATGACTATCGTATGCTATAGTGCGGCCAAGATATGATG
This sequence comes from Spisula solida, assembly GCA_947247005.1. NCBI lineage: Eukaryota > Metazoa > Mollusca > Bivalvia > Venerida > Mactridae > Spisula > Spisula solida. Next base: position 46,451,535 of record OX365944.1, on the reverse strand, counting down.
GCACAATAACATTTACACATGCTAATTAGCCGATGGGTTCATTTTCAACAGAAAGGGGTGCTTATTTACAGTCAGGGTCAATAAACGCTGGTCTCGTATTACGTTTTCGCAATATGAGCAAATATAAGAGTCGCTTTTACATGTGCCTCGCTAGCTCAGTCGGTAAAGCGTTGGAAATACAACAATATTATGGAAGGAGGTTACTGGTTCGAGTCTCACTCTTGTGCATTTTTGGTAATGAATTGTATTCTTCAGTTCTAGTAAACATTTTCTTAGTATATACCGTTACACGTAGATTATCTTGTTACATTTTTTTTCATTCGTATACTTTCTCTATTCTGTATAACATTATATAATATTTTATTATATTTATCTAGAACAATCGATTGAAAATTAATATTCTGTATGTATACGTGTGTATATAAATTATATGAATTAACATTGTTCATCAGCAGTGTTTGTGACAGAATCATTTTAGAAATCTGCAAACTTATCATCACTATCACCATCCGCCTCGTCATAATCAATGTCATTATCATCAAAAGAATCCAGTGAAATTTTGTTTCTTCTTGATTTTCTTACACTGTTGTGCAATTTCGTGCCTATATGCGTGCAACCGTCCTTTTTGATACCCCTGTCATCGGGGTAGTTTGTTTCCTTCGACAGGACGACAGAATCACTGGCAGTTCTATTGATGCCTCTCGTGTTCAGAAGTCTAATACATTCGACACAATGCATCGTCCTTGCTGCGTTAAAACGATACATTTAGCCATCATTCAATTTAATGATGTGCAGCGTACACAGTTTATCTTGTTGTAAATAATACACCCACAAATACAGTTTTGTGAAAAGTGTGCCGAAAGGAAATTCGCGAAACAAAATAAAAATAAAATAAGATTCGGATGGGATTCGAACCCAGACCGTCTGCGTTGAGATTAGAAACGTTACCACTAGGCTATATAAGCACAACGATCTTCATCCTTAATTAAATAAGTTAAAATAACTGAACAAGCGCTTAGATGATCGTGATTTATTTACTTACCCGCGTTTTGATATGGGCTTATCCAACCAGTGACGTTTACACAATGTTATTGTGCCATCATATCTTGGCCGCACTAAATATACAGTAAGGCTGTAATGTACACTTCCAATAGATTAAAAATAATCTATGAAATCTGGTTCAATATATACAAAACAAGTATATTATAGAAACTAGAATAAAGTCATAAAGTTAAACTGGTAATTATTTATACATGAAACATTTAGCAGAATCAGGCTTTTGGCGGAATTGACTTGAGTGACTATTTTTATTGTCTGGCAGTTTTGAGGGATAAGAAGCTCCAGACTGAAGTCTGCGCTCGTAAATATAGGCAATCGCGCCTTGATATCAGTTTGAAATTTGCCGGCTTCAAAACTTTCAAATGACGTTATGTCCAATCGCGACAAAGAGTGGAATTCAACAACCAATGAAATCAGTCCGCTAAACTTAGAACTGTCTGTGTTCGTTCATAAGATTAAACGTAGATCCGCAGGTCAATCCGCTAAAGTACGATTATTCATTACTTGTTAAAGTTATGGAAAAATGAATCACAGTTCTATAATCAGTATATCAAGCGATGATTAAAACACTTTGGGTTATAATAATGACTAAGGTTAGATTTTCATTGTCTGTCAAGCATTGGCACTTGTGCTAATAGATCCACCAAAGATTTCACTGAGCAAGTAAACAATGAAGTCTGTCATTACGTTTGTGCATAACAAAGCATAAAAAATTTGCGAGTGGCTGGAATACCTTGTTTAAAGGTAATTACAATCCAATAATTGTTCTTGATTACAATTTCCCGAGAATGCGAGTAATTCAAATTGTCATACGTTTTCGCGACCCGAGTCGACTCGTCACATTTTGTCTGTAACTAGCACTATTTGAGTTAATCTGTAGTGATATATGATTCAGAGTTAAGGATCTAAGTATCCCTAAATGGGATTAGACGAGTCAGTCTGATAAATTACTTTAAGATATGTAAACAATGTCATTCTACTTATCACAATATGATGACGGAACTCATCAGATTGTCCGCAGGGGGTAATATTTGACGATGAGTAATAGAAAGTACAACTGCAAACATATTTTGAAGGCTTAAATTACCAACTCTCAGTTTTTCTTGACTGACCCTCGTATTTACCGAAATAGGTTGACATTTAATACAATGTACATGTAACATGAAACTTGGCATGCACGAAATTTCGTGTTTACGGAATCATACGGTAACGTTTATTTTAGAATGTGCATGTTATTTGTATTTCAAATGCTATTTTAAAATGAGTAATGTTTCATTGTTGACTAGTGAAAAAAAAGTTTAACGAAACAAATATTTGAACAACATACTGTTTTTATACATGCAACAAGTAGAGTGGCTCGACCCTTTTACCCATGTATTTAAAATGTATTTATAGAAATTTTTGTATGAAATTGTTTGTGTATTTTGTTTGGGCAATACAATATGTTTAAACTAAGTAGAGTAACAATTATAGAAGATTTTTTCCAAATTTCATGGCAGTTGCTCGGTTAGACTGTTAACACTCTAGAAGTCACACTTTTCACTTAATCATTATGAAACTTGGTCAAAATGTTTGTCTCTATGAAATCTAGACCACGGTTGAACTGTGTCATCTGGGGTCAAAAACTAGGTCACCAGATTACATTGAAGAAAAACCTTGTTTATTATCTAGAGCTCACAATTCTTACCTCATCTTTATAAAACCTGGCCACAAATCTACATTAAATATTAAGGTCATGTCATAACAAATACTGATTCTGCCTAAACTGCTAGTCATCAGGTGAGCGCTTTAGGGCCAATGGTCCTCTTGTTTTATTTAACACTTTAGAATATAACCTACATTATGAGCCAATGAAAACGCCACATTTTCGCGGTTAAATGAAAATTTAATCATTAAAATTTTCTCTTAACAGACTTGACGTCATGCGTTGGCGCTAATTTCTATCGGCCAATCAGAATGCAGAATGTTATATTCTAAGTTAGTTAGAACATATTAAGTAAATTTTAATGACTAAAAAGGACTCGCTTCGCTTCGCTCGCTCCGCCCTTTTTAATCATTAAAATTTACTTAATATGTTCTAACTATAACTTAGTGATTCTGAAATGTTGAAAACCAGGAGAGGTAACAATATCAATCAACGTTTTGAATACCTTGTATCCAGTTTTGCGATAAGACAATTAGTTTATGGAAATTAGGAGAAAATTAGTACAGCTTAAGCTATTGACTCTTCTGCAACTGCTAGTCTATATTCTTATGAACTAAATGCAAAAGGACTTTTCTCTAAAGTGGTCGGGATGCTTGTTAAACAAATATCTATACTTTCGAGAGTTGATGTTTAAAACATTTGGAATAAATGACACATGATTTCAGCTATAGCCTTTTCTGCAAGTTTATAATAATGTAATATAGAATAACTATACAGTAAATTCGCGATTTTAAGACATGAGAACATGCTGACACATCCATTTTAAGTTCTGTCGTAATATTTCATCCCGGTAGTCAGACGCTTTCAATGCCTCTTATTTACACAGATGTTAATTGAATTATTCTTATCGGAAAGGTTACTAAGTGCTTGCGAGTAGTATGATGAAATAACTGAATTGGTTACGCGTGTTTATAAAGGAATGTCAGCCAAATCCGAGTATTCTAGTAAGGTAGAGGACAGTTCTACACTTCTTCTTGGAACTGTGTATTGAGGGTCCAGGAGAACACTTTGAGAGTAAAGCGTGGGCGATTGAAACGTGACAGGTGCGTCGACGATTGATGACATCATGACGTCCGAACCATGCGCCGTGTGGCTATCAATCATCTTAAAAATCTTAAAATATTTATTGATACAAGTATTATAATATATTGAACTTGTTAGTGTTTCTTAGTACCGAAGTGAATGTAGTTGATGATGACAAAACAAACAGAACATTCACTGTCGTGATCAGGGCCCCATGGTAGCATGTTCTAAGGAGGGGGTGAATGAGGGTTAGAAGAAAATGTAGATGTATAGTGACCCCATAAAATTTTGTGTTCTATCAGTTGTTTTGTAACTTATTATTGATTATAATTTAACAACTGACCAGCAGTAGTACTGTGAAACCTTCTTCAACTCAATGTTAATATCTGCTGTGTAACTTGTATACAGTCCAGAGAACAGCCTACATTTAGCTTGAAAATCCCTGTTTCTTCTCTCAGCTGGAATTGATATCTCAATTACCTGTTAATAGGGGTTCTAATTGCCACAAATGATTTGGTAACAGTTCATTTGGCCAGTGCTGGGTCAAACCACTGGCATACTATAAAATCTGGGCTGGGTCTGTGGGCTGGGCTCGTGGGCTGGACATATGGGTTGGGCTCTTTAGACATGACCTCAATTGTTTACATCTTTCAGCAGATGAACTTCTACAAAAAGTTCAAATGAACAATTATAAGTTCAGACTAGGATAGCAGTTGGATAACCCTATAATTACAATTCCCAGTGAGATTCCCTGCAACTTAATAACTACATAGAAATGTGATTTATTACAAAATATGATTATAAATAACAATGTAGTTCACCGATTCCAAAATTTCGCAGTTTCGTTTATATTTTGGAACTTTTACCCCAATTTTCTCAAAATGCTGAAGGGTGACACAATGGCACCCGTCAGAACTTCCATTCGAAAGGTCTTGTCTACTGAAATCAGCAAAGAAAAAAACTTTATACTCCAATGCAAGGTATCTTGGGTTTGGGGCCGGACTACATGGTTTTAAATGTCGTCTTTTTCGTTGGGTAAACACTGTACTGTAGCAGCCGACATTGAAGTCCCACATCAATATAACATCCAGCCTGGATCAGCGGTTGCAATATTTCCCTGTTTTAAACAGTAACCGTCCTTAATTCGTAGTAGAACATGTGGAAGAGTCTAAAAAAGATCATGCTTAAACTGCGATCCTATTTTCGGGTTATATATGAGGTCTGTTAAATTACATTCTATGCTGTTTTAACATTCGTTAATCATTTGTTTAATCATCGAATTAGGTTATTCAAATGAATAAGGAATTGGTTTATGTAAATAATCAAAATGCAGGGCTCTACAATAGAACAGCGTCCGGGACATTTATTAATCGAGCTCGGACAACTGATTATGCGCAAGAATTTAGTCCCGTCTACTCTTAATTTCAATTGTCAGCAAAATCGCACATTTTTTTTACTGACCAAAAAGTTCGTATAACCAACCTCTACATTCGAGATTTGATTCTGTATACCGAATTTTATGATCTAAGCATATATTTGCCTTCCGGACATCGAAATAAACTATGTACGAGTCAGTTAATCCATGTCAATTAGCAGTAATCAAGCGTCACAGGAGGTCCAATACATGTAAAAACAAATTGCAGACTTCGGCTAAGCTCCGCCTCTCTAATTTGATTGCATCAAACTCGGTACTGAAACATGCAACCGCGCACGTGGACTGTATTGGCTAGTAATTTTGGGATTAAAATCAGTCGCTCACCATGTAAACAGGCACGGAATAAAATGTATTGAATACCTTTTGCATAATTGTATAGGTAATTTCATAATAAAATATATTGCTAAGTTTGCAACCTCGTAATGCAGACAATCTTTTTTTAGCGGCGACTTTGATGTGACAGATGCGGCGTAAGTATTCGATATATGCATGTATTATATTCAAGTATTAAAATTAATACAATATGATTTATTCAGCAGACTTTTCAGATAAAAACTTTGCCATTTAAAAGCTATTTTAAACAAATCATAATTATGCTTCATTCTAGTATTCAACTGCCAGATACAATTTTCCACCATACAAACATTCAACCTGTACCTGTACATTGTATACCTAAAATTAACTAGCAAGAGTGATCATGAATATCTTATGGTGATATTGTGATGAAGCTTGTCTGTAGAGACCACTACTCTAGTGGCTACATAGTATATTGTTCAAATCTGATAAGATGGCCATTAATCTCATACAGAACCAAAACTTGTGATTGCTGACCTGGGTTAACCTTTCAGATACCAGCTACAGCTATAAAATGCTGGCATTTACTCTAGGGGTTGTATAAGAAGGAACAGACTAAGACTGGCACCAGTGCTAAGTTGATATTTTTTGCTTAAACCAAAATTTACCATACTCATATTCAACATAAATTTACGTGTATCTAACAAAGCTATAGATCAACCATATTTTAGAGCCGTGACTAATTTATGCAGCACAGTTGATTTACCCTAAAAGGGTATGTATACATAAGCAATACCAACATAAGTTACATAAGTAATTCATGCAAGTAACTGAATACATGGCGCAATGTTTACGGCGATGTCTTATGAGACTTAGTTTTCTATGATATTTTATATTTGCCATGGCTCTTATTTAATACCAAGTTATAATGGCAGTTGGCAAGGAGTTCATCTAAAAAATAGCCTCTAAGTGTATTAAACTTGTATTGACAGTTGGACAAAAACACTGGCATAAAATATTGCAATAAACGATCTTCAAGCACTCTCTATAAAATATTCAAATAAACAATCTGACTCAGAGAGGGACAAAACTGACGGGTTGTCAACGAACACACCAAGTAAAGTCGAAAATCTTTGACACGAGGTAAGTATTACATGTAGAATGAGAAATGAGAAAAATGAAATAAAATTGCTTTTAAACAATGTCTTCATATTCTTGATGATAAAGAAACAAAACAAATATAGTTGAGAAAAAATAGTGCTATTATGAGGGCTTGAACTCGCTTGTTTTTAGTCTGAAAATCAAGCTCTCTACTGGTACCGATGGAGCCAGCGATACTATATCTACTACATTTATATCAATGCATGTTAAAGACATCACAAACAGGTATATTCACACACCATGACTAAAACGTGTAGTCTCGGATTCTCCCGTCAAAGCTCAAAATTCGTGGATGATCTATAGTGAAGTAGCCAAAATTGCAATTGCAAAATGAAAGTATGTTGCCATGCTAGAACAGATCTTGACTTTACACAGATACATTTAATTTAGGGGGTCAGCTTGCAGAATCAATACTATCTGTGTAATAGAGCAGCAATCCATGGGGTTTCAATTTGATAAACACCTATGATTATTGCTGTTACAAAGCACTTGGTTTCTCATAAATTACTATTCGGAAAAAGTGCGTAATTTAACAACAATATTATTTAATTCTATAAATGGGATTTATGATATATCTGATAATGGAGTATAGGTTTTATTTGGTAAATTCGTTGTCTGATATAGTATAAACAGCGATAAAGAGTGGAGGTGATGGAAACAACTTCAGGATATTACACCAAGTAAGTACATTTACTTTGACCTTAAAATCTACAACACGAGTTATCATACCTTAGTATATATTAAGGATGTTTAGGACCTTTCTCCGACGTTATCGGTAAAAAATCGACTATAGGCCGAATCTAATGAAAATCTCCAGAAATATGCTTTAACATACTCTTTGATTATGTCGTTTTTAATTTTTCAAAATATTGCTTCATTTCCTAGCAACGTGACGCTATGTACATAGGGCGGAAAATTAATGTTTTAATGTCATAATTCGGTTAGAATAAGGTCTATTTCAATTTTCAAAGCTCTATTTCTTAGCCCTTGATCCGTTGAATACGTGTATGTTAACTTTAAAGCGATTGTTACGGACAATTTTTCACCGAAAAAGGTTTTATATCAAAAGTTGATATAATTTATTGCATTTTTGCAACACCTTACTCATTTCAATGTGCAATTTGGTCAACAAGAAGTTATTCAATCAACTAATGTAACATACCGTGGTGATGCGGTAATTCTATAGAATAAGCCCAACCAATAAATAATTATAAATGTTCCGCGAGTCGCATGTGTCGCCTGACGACATGCTCATTTGTCACGGAAAACTATCCAGTATTGGGCTACATATCTGACTCAGTTCTCTAGTCATCTGAACTAAAAACGACAAAGTGATACTCTGGACAAAAAAATGTCCTGATAAAATCTACCAAAAGGGAATCATTCAAACACTACACCAGCTAGAGTTATGATTCTTGCGCACTGCACTTCTTGTCACAACAAGAAACATGCATACCAATTTTGGACAATGAACACAGCATCAAGATAAATACACAGTGATACAAAAGAGAACATCGACTGTGTTATGTTTTTAAATTATCTAAACATCTACTCAAGATATTCGATCGAACATTAAATGCATTGTACAGAATTATGAGCTCAAGTCTTCCAAACTAACTGAAGTCTTCCAAACTAATTATTACGTCCCTTTAATAAAATTATAACTAAAATATGTATTACACATCAAACATGACGTTACAATAATGTACCAGTAATGATACTACTTCCCCAATCCAGGGGTAAGACAGGTGATGGGGGGAAACTGTCCCGTGCTTTTACGTTTTCAGTGTTTTAGGTGGGGTACGCATTTGATTCGCGACAAAATAGCGGGGAAATGCAGCTCTGACTATACTCGCGAGATATAGGACAAGGGGAATTTGCGGGGTTTTACCAGCTGTATGACCCTCGGGGTTTGATGAAGCAAAAGTAAAAATCCCAGTCGTTCCCCGGGGTGAATTATTATAGGTATGTACAAAATGTTTTCCTGAGTTAATTGTTAATATCGTTGTTGTAACAGAAAACTGAGCGTATGTGAATTGACATTATTTTAAGATTCTTGAGTCTGAGAGCTAGTTGATTTCCAACTACTCTTAAAACAGTGCTGTTAAAATTAAGTCTTTACTGTAAGATTATCCTAGGTCCTAATATGTAAGGTTATATGTGTATTGGATATCATTCTTATTCTCAGAATACGAGTTAGATATTTCTAAAACATAAGGAAGCTGACTAGCTTACTTACAATGATCATAAAACTAAAATACTAGTAAAGAGCAATTCATATACACACGCAAGTTTTCAGCGACAGGTTGAATTTATTTAGATGCATATGGAATACAAAATTGACACAGTAAAAAATCCTTCCTTTACAGTCATCTATACATTGAGGTTGTTCATCTGTGAAAGTTTGAAGAAATTCTACCCAGTAGTTTATGAGGAGTTCAACACACAAGATTTGTGTTACGTACGGACGGACAGCACCAATGCTATATGCCCCCACTTATAAATAAGTGTGGGGGCACAAAAACATTCATGATATACTTGTATACTATTTGTAAAGTATTCTGCCTTTCATAGTTAGCAGAGCATTCTGCCTCCAGAGAAAGCAGAATATTCTGCCTTTTATAGTTAGCAGAGCATTCTGCCTCCAGAGAAAGCAGAATATTCTGCCTGTTATAGTTAGCAGAATATTCTGCCTTTCGAGAAAGCAGAACATTCTGCCTTTCGAGAAAGCAGAACATTCTGCCTTTTATCGTTAGCAAATAATCAGCTTTTTGAGATAGCAGAATATTCTGCCTTTCATTGATAGCTGAATTCTCTGGAGAAAGCAGAATATTCTGCTCAATATTATGCCTTTGATAGATAGCAGAACATTCTGCCTTTCGAAAAGCAGAACATTCTGCCTTTTGAAAAGCAGAACATTCTGCCTTTCATAGGTAGCAGAGCATTCCGCCTCCAGAGAAAGCAGAATATACTGCCTGTTATAGTTAGCAGAATATTCTGCCTTTCGAGAAAGCAGAACATTCTGCCTTTCGAGAAAGCAGAACATTCTGCCTTTTATCGTTAGCAAATAATCAGCTGTTTGAGATAGCAGAATATTCTGCCTTTCATTGATAGCTGAATTTTCTGGAGAAAGCAGAATATTCTGCTTAATATTATGCCTTTGATAGATAGCAGAACATTCTGCCTTTCAAAAGCAGAACATTCTGCCTTTTGAAAAGCAGAACATTCTGCCTTTCATAGGTAGCAGAGCATTCTGCCTCCAGAGAAAGCAGAATATTCTGCCTATTATAGTTAGCAGAATATTCTGCCTTTCGAGAAAGCAGAACATTCTGCCTTTCATAGTTAGCAGAGCATTCTGCGTCCAGAGAAAGCAGAACATTCTGCCTTTCATAGTTAGCAGAGCATTAAGCCTCCAGAGAAAGCAGAATATTCTGCCTTTTATAGTTAGCAGAATATTCTGCCTTTCGAGAAAGCAGAACGTTCTGCCTTTCGAGAAAGCAGAACATTCTGCCTTTTATAGTTAGCAAATAATCAGCTTTTTGAGATAGCAGAATATTCTGCCTTTCATTGATAGCTGAATTTTCTGGAGAAAGCAGAATATTCTGCTTAATATTATGCCTTTGATAGATAGCAGAACATTCTGCCTTTCGAAAAGCAGAACATTCTGCCTTTTATAGTTAGCAGAATAGTCTGCCTTTCGAGAAAGCAGAACATTCTGCCTTTCATAGTAAGCAGAGCATTCTGCCTCCATAGAAAGCAGAATATTCTGCCTTTTAAAGTAAGCAGAGCATTCTGCCTCCAGAGAAAGCAGAATATTCTGCCTTTTATAGTTAGCAGAATATTCTGCCTTTCGAGAAAGCAGAACGTTCTGCCTTTCGAGAAAGCAGAACATTCTGCCTTTTATAGTTAGCAAATAATCAGCTTTTTGAGATAGCAGAATATTCTGCCTTTCATTGATAGCTGAATGTTCTGGAGGAAGCAGAATATTCTGCTTAATATTATGCCTTTGATAGATAGCAGAACATTCTGCCTTTCGAAAAGCAGTATATTCTGCATCCTGCCTAAAAGGTTCTGCTAATGTTGTCCCCCCACAAAAAGGACATCTGGATTTTCCTTTTCTTTTCTGGACAGCCTTTTCGGTGAACTTTAAGTACCAATTTTACAACAAAAGCAACCTTATATTGTCCTGAACTCATAAATAACATCAAAAAACACTGTAGGATAAATACTCAAGAACCTAGCAAAATGAGTGATGGAGATTTTGTTCACCCAATGATAGAGATTTTGTCCACCTTGCAAAATGAATGGTAGGGTCCGTTTTGTCACCTAAATGACAAAACTGAACATTGGGGATTATGTCCGTCGAGATTTTGTCCTTATCCAGTATGCACATTCCTTTGGCCCTCTCATTGTATAGTTTATCCATGATGATATAACTGTTAACAAATATTTTAATTGAATATATTGATTGAATAATGGATGGTAACAGAACTTCTCTGACATATTTTAAGAAGTATTGGGGCAGATTTATTTATAAAGATGACAAAATCAGATGATTCAATAATTTGGTCATGGCGCTTAATATTCATTCTGCTAGTGGTTTGTTAGCACAGCTGTGTTCCATTCACCTAGTCTGTGGTATCGAGTATCTGGGCTGCTGGAATATGCTGCCATTCACTGAAAACATATTGTTTCTATGTTCTGATTGGTTGATTATTCTTGAAGACGCTTATGATGTAAACACTGGTGCTTCCATTCAATATTGGTTTCAAACATCCACTGCTTATAGGGGTAGCAGCTTTAGTATACTTTTCAATGCTTGCAAATTTTGAGAGCTTTAAGCTGATTTCTACATTTAAAATTCAGAAGAGCTTGGCTGCTTCGACACTTAAATGTATATTTGTGTGAAGATTTACATCAGTGGAATTTTGGAGGTTTTGATGGAAAGTTTTAACTGATTTGTTATGATCTGAAACTTATAACTCTTCAGTTCTGAAAATAAAAACTTAAGCTTAAAGTCTGGCATATACTTTGAACAGACAAACACAGGTAAGCTAATGTTTATTTTAGTAAAATTTGAGGTCTCATGGCAGATGATATGTCATACTATTTGAACCATGATGTTTTTAGCTCACGTGTCGCGTACATGTAGAGGCAATTAATGTGTGTTTTTGTGATCGCTCTTCGTTCTGGTGACTGCGCATACGTCCATTCACAATTGGTTTATTTACACTGTCACAATTTTATCTTAATATTTATGAAAATAAGTGTTAATATCACTGTAAAATCTAGACCAAGACAAAACTTGGACATCTTGGAGTAACTTGGTCACCGGGTCAGATCATAGATAAACTTTGTTTACACTCCAGGGCACTGTTTATCAAAGCATTTACAGAAATCTTACAGAAAAGTTATGCCCAAATTCCAATAATCTTTATAATTCTAAGTGCAATAAATACAATTCCACAGGGATTGGCAACACTTAAAGTTAGCCTGTACTTTCTGTTGTTTTTGCGAAACTATGTTCAATTTAAGTTTTCACCTAATACTAATGCAAGACCAGGAGTTGATCATATGAGGACGGGTGTGGGTCAACATACAGTTTGGATGACTGTTCTGCTTTAATACCTAATATGGGAGTTCTCCTAATGTGGTATCTCTAAATTCCCAAAATGCACCAGATAATTCCATTGTAATAAAAACATTCCAGTGTGACCTTGCCCCTGGACCCCCCCCCCCCCTACAATTATATAATAAATTAAGGTTCTAATTAGCAGCATTTTTGTCAAATAAAGAACTCACCAGATCTACCTCACTATTTAAATGCACAACCCATACTCATGGATTATTATAAACTTTCCTCTTCCTTCGAAAAATTCCACAAATAAATTCTGTGTTGTAAACTTGTAATTCCATGATTCGCAAATGTAACTTGGTTTATCCAATGTAATCTGCCATGTTATTTGTAATTTTGTCATGTAATTTTGCATTAACTTGTTATTACATCAGATAAACTTGTAATTTTGCCATTTCACTTGTAATTCTGCCATATCACTTGTAATTCTGCTTGTAATTCTGCTTGTAATTCTGCCATATCACTTGTAATTCTGCCATATCACTTGTAATTCTGCCATATCATCACTTGTAATTCTGCCATATCATTACTTGTAATTCTGCCATATCACTTGTAATTCTGCCAAATCACTTGTAATTCTGCCATATCACTTGTAATTCTGCAGAGGTATCAATTTTCCTGATTATTCCAGAATTCCGGATTTGTCATTCCTGTAAGAGCAATGGCTTCTGACCAAAATAAAAGTTATTTGATTAAAATATCTCAAGAAATGGCAAAGTAAGTGTAAATTTAAGCTGCTCAGAAGGATTTTCTATAATACCAACTGAGTAACTCATGGAAACAATGTCAATGAAGGACTCTTGTTCGGCAAAAATGGTCAGCCGCAAAGATTTTCCTGATTTTTAATTTGGCCCTTTTGACACCCCTGAATTCACCCATATCATTTGTAATTCTGCCAAGTAACTTGTAATTTGTAATTCGGTCATATCACTTGTTATTCTGCCTTGTAACTTGTTATTCTGCCTTGTAACTTGTAATTCTGTCTGGTAACTTGTAATTCTGCCATGTAACTTGTAATTCTGTCTGGTAACTTGTAATTCTGCCATGTTACTTGTAATTCTGCCATGTAACTTGTAATTCTGCCATGTTACTTGTAATTCTGTCTGGTAACTTGTATTCTTGCCTTGTAACTTGTAATTCTGTCTGGTAACTTGTAATTCTGCCATGTTACTTGTAATTCTGCCATGTTACTTGTAATTCAGTTTGGTGACTTGTATTCTTGCCATGTAACTTGTAATTTCTATCTGGTAACTTGTAATTCTGCCATGTTACTTGTAATTCTGTCTGGTAACTTGTATTCTTGCCTTGTAACTTGTAATTCTGTCTGGTAACTTGTATTCTTGCCATGTAACTTGTAATTCTGCCATGTAACTTGTAATTTCTATCTGGTGATTTGTAATTCTGCCATGTTACTTGTAATTCTGCCATGTTTTGACTTGTAATTCTGCCATGTTACTTGTAATTCAGTTTGGTGACTTGTATTCTTGCCATGTAACTTGTAATTCTGCCATGTTACTTGTAATTCTGCCATGCTACTTGTAATTCTGTCTGGTAACTTGTAATTCTGCCATGTAACTTGTATTCTTGCCATGTAACTTGTAATTCTGCCATGTTACTTGTAATTCTGTCTGGTAACTTGTATTCTTGCCATGTAACTTGTAATTCTGCCATGTAACTTGTAATTCTGCCATGTAACTTGTATTCTTGCCATGTAACTTGTATTTTTGCCATGTAACTTGTGTTCTTGCAATGTAACTTTTAATTCTGCCATATAACTTTTAATTCTGCTGATAACTTGTAATTCTGTCTGGTAACTTGTAATTCTGTCTGGTAACTTTTGTGATGTTTGTGTATTTGCAGGTAGAGAAGATGTACAGATGGTTCCATACTGAACATTAATCTGAGCAGTAGAAGTTATGGGAGCAGAGGAGAGTAAACCAGGCTCCCCATGCTATGGACTGATGGGACCATCCTCTGTTATAAGTAACATGAACAGACAGGCTCAGATGGCTAGGGCGTGGGCCTTGCTACATCAATGCTCCTTAGAACAGTGGAAGTTAGGACACGGAGGTATGTATACTTAGAGACATTGCTAGTAACAACTTAAATGGCTGCGCAAAAGGATCACAAAAAAATCAGACAGGGAAGGCAGCACTTAACTTAAACAGCTGAGAACAGAAAAAATATGTACCCGGTATATATTGTGCCTATCAGGTTGGCTAGGTCACTCTTCACGGACCTGTGGCCCAACACACAACTGATTTACTGAAGGAGAAATGAACTTAACCGTTGAATGTCCAAGTGCCAGCTGTCAAAAAGCTGAAAGACATAGTTTCAGCTATACAACAGCTGAATGACAAGTTGGCTTGTTGGTGCATTGTATAATAAGTGGTTAGGTATATGTCACTTACAAACTTGAAGAATGTGATAAAAGTCCTGCAATTCCGGAATAACCTGGGAATTCAGATTTGCTGCACTAGAATGAAATCAATGAAGTTTACTACAGAAAGAAATGTTATTTGATAACAAAAATCAAAGAATTGACAAAATTATAGTTATTTGAAATTTCATAAGCTGAATTTAACAATACAATGTTTGTACTGAGTTTTGGTGTACCCGGGATCATGCTTACAGCACCTGAAACAGATTTGAGACTCATTTTCAGGATTGGGCATTCATTTTGCCTCAGTAGGACCCCTGCTAATAATTAAGTTATAACATACCTATCTAGTGGCAGAGCAATTAAATCTATATACTGTACATGTAAACCCATTGTCTGGCTTGTTCCTGATTATGTATTACATCTTGCAGTGAAGTTCAGACAAGATGTTAATGATGCTAATATTGCTTTCATAGACATTCATAAGGATACAGAGGCCTAAATTGTATACCCAGAAAGTCTTGTTTCATTTCAGTAATGTACTTTATATTGCAATAAAACTGAGAATATATTATTCCATTTATGTTATAAAGTCTTGGATTTTGACATACTAGTAGAATTTGATCTGGGGATTTTCAGCTTAACTCCACTTGTTTATAATATAAAATTGATAACATTCATGGAGTAGTTTCAACATACATGTTATATGAGGTGATAAAACATTCATCTTATATGCTCAATGGTACACAAGTTTTATTATGCCCCTCACCAAGAAGAGGTGGTTATAATCCCTGATTCACTTATGCTTTCTCGTATTTCCAGCAAGCATCAAAACTTCGTTTCTGAGTTATATTTTTTAATCATTTTGATAGTTTTAACAGAGTATTAGTTGATTTTCACAAAAGCTTCATCAGATTTGGGCAAATAACGAACATTTTCGAAAAACAAGAAAATGGCGAACATTTCAAAAAAGGGAAACAACCCATATAATTCTTGCTCAAACTTTTTGTTGACTGGTTTTCAACCACAAATAAGAATTTACGCGTTTGGCTGAAGGACAATATTACAAATTGGGCCTCATATAAAGTTTGTAAGCGGTCACGTGATATGATGCTAACAATAGACCATACAAATTTTGATTGCATGCTTTGCTTAAGTGGTTAAGTCACACTTTCCTCTTAATTTAAATAATTCAAAAAGTTTTTTAAAACGCTTTTAAATCATTTTTGTGCTTAGGTGCCCAGAAATAGGGAACAACAGGATATATTGTTTTGCTAATGTTGTTCCTAAGACATGCATTAGGTTACTTACAGTGATTACTTAATATACAACCGTAACTTTGTATATACATGTATATGAATTAACTTTGCTGCTTAAATTGGTTACGGCTCAAACATTACATGTATGGTCGACTTATACTTACTTCAAATATATTTATGCAACAATTTTCTTGCCATGCTCAATCAACTCTCAAATAACCATTTTAGTCCAAATAAGTATGGAGGGTGACTGCAAGCAAGATCAGTATCTAGTAAAAAGCTGATTTTTTTCTGCTAGAGTTTGTGTGTTATGTTGAAACTAGAACATCCTGACTAACATTGTGCTACTGTTTATCTGTTCCTGTAAACTGTATTCTGTTGTAAAATCAATATAAAACATTGCAAGTTGTTCTAGCTTTGAGACTATTGTGAGGTGTGTACCACCTTTGGCAGCCAAGCCTACTTACTGCGGAGATAATGATAATATATCTGTCTGCAATTGATACAGGGTTATTTTGAGGATGAAACAAGTCCATATAGTCTTCGATCTTTGTTTCACATCATCATCTTGGAAAAGTCTTAAAATATCCCAAAATAGAAAATAATTTGAGAAACTAAATTACCCGTGAAGAAAATTGCTGAATACTGGGTGAAATGTGTGCTGCAAAAATAGCATCTCCATTTGTAATATGTTTTGTCTGTTAGAATTAGGCACTTGATGTGGATTGAAATTTGGAAATATTGCAAGTATGTCTTGAACATTACTGCTGCTACTTCAGCATTTTATGTGCTTTGAATGTTATAACGATCAAGAACCAGATGTTTTAAATATTTTAGTTGTTCTTTTATTTAATGAGCTTCATCTTGTATATTGGTAGTAACTAGTACAATACTAGTAGAAACCCGGAGAATATGTGATTTAATGTAAAAGCAATCAAGTTGCATCTAATATATATACATAATTTGCCTTTAGGTATGCCATAAATTCACTAGTTAATGCCCCTATCAAAGATAAAGGGGTATATTGCTTTGCAATTCTATCTTGATTGGTCTTTGCAATTCTATCTTGATTGGTCTGTCGGTAGACAAAATGGTTTCTGATCAATAACTCAAGAAAAGTTGGGCCGTAGGATCTTCAACCTGTATAGGAAGGTTGGTTATCAACAATAGATTATGAGCTCAGTGGGTCAAAAGCAAATGGTTTTTGATCAACTATTTGAGAATAGCCTGGCCCAGGTTCTTTAAACTTATCTAGGGAGGTTGGTCTACAGTTTTGGCAGGATTTCGCTCAAACTTTTACAGATGAACAACCTCAACATATAGATGTGCATGAAGAAAGGAATTTGCGCTGCAATGAATTTTGGCAGAATTATGGCCCTTTGCCGGCGGGGATATATTAGTGACTATATAATAGTTTGCCGAATGGCGACAGCTCTAGTTAACATTTAAAGTTAGAACTCTAAATTGAGTTAAGCATGAAACAAGCTTTGTAATCATGGGGCCTGGTATGAGAAGACATAGGAGCTTCTAATGTAAGATGCAATAATGACACGTATGAAGTTAACTTTCTTCATTATACCCGGGTTGTCTGGTTCAGGGGTTCCACTAGCTTCTGAACCTGAAGGGTCATTTTGATACTTTTAACTAAATATTACCATTTTATAGACAAAACACCCATTATTTTAAGACAAAATGACCTTTCAAACCAAAATCTTGGGGGTCAAAATGTGGCTTTTTTGGAAATTTCTAGGGTCAAAACCCCTACTCCCGAGTGAAATGGAACCTCTGCTGGTAGTTAGAACATTGATATTTAATTACAGCCATATTACAGTGTACTGTAATAACTATTCCATGGGTTGTATATTATAAATGTAGTTGTGTTTGTTATTTCAGATGCTGCAGGTTTCAGTGAGACTGTAATGTGCTGTAACAACACTGTGTTCAAAGATTGTAGTCCCGCCTTCTGTACCAGTCGTCAGAGTATTATCAATATCCCAAAGCCACACAGAATATTCCGTTTTAGGCGACGTAGAAAATTCACCAAAATGGCCGAACATTTTGAATACAAGGTTGTGCCGGCACAGATGTCTTGTATTCAGAACTTTCAGGTCAAAAGCGTTTTATGTTTTCAAAGTAACACGGTTATTCTTCACTTGATTCGCAACATGACGACACAGTTTGGTATCGTGGACTTGTCTCAGGACAAGTTTCTAGGAGTATTCGGTGTTCAGTTTGCCAGCTTCAACAATGAAGTTCTACGAGGAAAGGTTAGTCCAGACTGTTCAGTATGCCTTATCAAGGTCCCTCAACTTCAGGCAGGTGCCACCAATGCGTTCACATTACAACTGTATGATCTCAAAGGCAAGTCTCTGCTCAACGAGTACTCGCTGCCATATATGGATACAGCATTCGCCTTTGATCCTCGTTTTAATTGGACCCGACTTGCTGCAACAAGCTTCCTTCAGGGGAGTGATAATAGCCTTAGTTTGGTGCAAGTGAGAAGTTGGGAGGTGATTGCTAGTAACCCTCGTCTAGACGATATGAGACCTAGTCAAAATCCGGAACTCAAGGACATACTATATTCCAAAGATGGGAACCTTCTATTTGCTGTCATGGTAACAGGTGGTTGCCATTGTCGGGAACGCAAGTCTCGACGAACCAACCCCATTGATGTTAGCATATATGTGTTCAGTGCAGACACTGCGGACACACTTCATTGTATACAGTATCATAGATATACATGTGGACTTCATCTATGTCCTGTCAACTACATGCCTGTATTCTCACACTGTGGTAGCAGGATGGCTATAGTTCTCAATGATATGGAAAGTGCTTTGGATCATGTACAGATATATAAACTACCCAGTTCCATGAGTCTACAGAATCGTTGCAGAACAAGAATTCTGCAACAATATCCACCAGAAATGCTTCATCATCTTCCCTTACCCAACAGAATGATTCAGTTCTTAAAATTTCATCCCGATTATGACTAGATCCTATAGTGCGCCCAGGATAATAAGAAAGGCAGGAAAATTTGGTATATTCCACAAAGGTGGATTAATCAAACATGCTAGATTTATTAGTGATGTTTTGAGTACAATACTGACCTTATCTGTTTACTTTAGTGATTTGTAAAACCAATTTTGCAACAGTTGACCAAACCGATTCATGTTTGTAAATATCACATTATCTTGGGCGCATTATAATATTATCTACTGTATTCCCTCCGTGAGGGTTATACACATTTACCTAGTCCAGGGGTGGTATTCAATATTGATCTTACTTGACTTAAGGATAAGGACAACTAATCAGATCACACCATATTAAACTCTTGGTCAGTAACATGCGATATGATTGGCTGTCCTCTATTCTATTCTCCAATTTAATAAGATCAATGTTAAATACCACCCTGTTGATATAAGCAGGATTTTAAGATTTTATATCCTAAGTCATAAAACCTACAATTAAATAAACAATAGAAATATGACAGAAGAATGAGTAAAATAATGACTTTTGTTACAATCTTCAAGAATTTACTTATGGAATATTTGTAAGTTTGTGCAAAGTGGACTTATTTTCACTATCTCTATTTTAGTTCTCTCAATATAAATTTGTATTTGGACGTATAGTAGAGTAGATTCTAGTCATTTAAATATATTTTACAGTGCTAAAGAAAGGGCAATTAAATGTGCTAATTTTAATACAGTTGACTATAATGTATATATCCATATTCAACTAACTGTGCATGCTCATTTAGTCACAGTACTACAAACTATAAGACTGATGAGAACTGATTTACTCGCAGAAATTGATATGGTCGTTATCTTGTAATATATTCACCCATCAATGCGATCTGGTCCCAATCTCTCGAAGCATCTCAATCTGAGCTCAATCTCAACTCAAATTGTGTCACCTTTTCCTTGATATAGTTTCCATTCGAAATTGTACTCTAAATTGGTGTAACAAAACTGAAACCTTATTCTGAGTTTATAACAGTAAAATTTCGAGATCACGAGCTTCATATTTATCTCAAATTTAGACTGATTTGAGCAAAATCTCATTTTGAGTTGAGATTTTTACTTGAGTTGCTTCAGGAGATCTGGGCCAAGTTCTTGTTACGACCATTTATATCTTGAGTTGGAATGTGGTGATGAACTGCACCATCCTCTGTTGGTTGCTGGAACAGCTTAGTCTTGAAGGACATGCCTGTGAGCCAAATTTTCTGTGTGCTTCCTCCAGATTTGGGCAGATTTGTAGTATTTGGAATCAGGTTGATATTTACTAGGGTAATCTAATTTTGGTTTTGGAAACAATCTAGAATGAATTGTTGTCAACTTTATGAACATATACACCATAATATATGATAAAACATATCACGGTCATATCTGTTAACATAAACACATTTGTAAAATTAAACAATATTTGAGTACATGTATTAGAAATAGTCCTTGTTAAGAATTGAACCTTACTATGTCTTATATTACTTACAGATCCATACGAAGGAACAAAATTAATGTTGCACTGTTTGTTGGAAGGCATTCAATAGCAAAAACATGTCTATACTGTGCATATTTTATAGATTAACTTCATCATTAAGTTGAGCATATTTTATAGATTAAGTTTTTTTATAGAATAACTTGAGCAGTTAGGAGGTAGTTTTCTATGAACTCAAGTATAAACCAATTATATTTGTATTATTTATTTTAGCTGAAAGGTAATTAGGATAAGATGTAATACTAACAAACAATTCTAATATAGCATGTGATATTTGCCTTCTTCGCATATATTGAGCTAACCATTTCAGATTATGCGATCAATATGGCTGTTCCCATTTACTCGTCGTTCACAAGTACTCAGAAAGTGTTTCTAGCTAATAAACTCTTATTGAATTCCTTTCATTTCCCCCAATATGTTGTTGTTAATAATTTACAAAGAATTTTATTTGATTATAAGTTTTAAGATTTGAACATTTTAATTACATTGATAAATCAGTACTCTGGTGTATTGTTTTTGCTTGTGCCAGAAAGATAATATTAAGTCAGACGGGAAGTTTCAATAGAATTTTCAGTGGCATAACCAAATTTCATTTCGGTATTATATATTTAGTGCTTCCTTTGATTAAACTGCTTAAGGGTAAATAAAAATTGATCCAACAGACTCAGTACATGATAAGAATTCAGCTATTTGTAGGAAATGTTGGACTGTTAATACATGGTAATACTTGACCAAAACAGCAATAACTCATACTGGCAACCACTCAAATTTGCCTTTTACTGTGAGAGCCGTATTCACTTTCTGTATAAAATCAAATAAAACCTACTTGCTTCAGGATTACATGTTGCGTTAATGTAAACAAGATTTTAAGGCTGACTGCATCATGCATAGTATACCGGTATACTTAATATATAATTTAATTTTGCGAATACAAAGTTTGGCGTTTTACCAATTGCCGTCATATTGGCGACTACAAAAATGTTTGTTTATTCAAGCCCACCAGGAACTCCACGAAACTTAGGTCACGATGTGACAAATGCATCTTATTTCAATCAATTAGACGAGCGATAAGGTCTATCTTGGCCCTTGTGTGTACTGTTTCAAGCAACCTCTGTCTTCCACGATCACTATTTAAGTGGTCAAAAGTTTTGGACCAGTTTCCTTATTTTGTCAATGACTAAGTGGCAGTTTATCAGTTCCAACACTCAAAACCTCACAAATCGCTGTATGTGTTGTCAAGCTGCACATGGAATAATTAACTGTGTCAGCCTAATGAAGACCTACTTACTGATTGTTGTAATAGCAGTTTTTAGTAGCTATTTTGTTGCTATGAATAAATGTTGTTGTGTTGCTCGTAGGAACGGGTTAAAGCATGCAATACATTGTTTCAGTAAATTGTTGCAATATTATTTGGCTGGTTTTGTAGCTGGCTACAAAATAGGTCTATTGTTGGTTTATTTTCTAGTCAAAATTGTTGACATTTATGACGTTTTGTCAGATTTTCTGTTCTTTTGCAATGTCTTCACTGGTACATGTGTTAGTATTTAATCATTACATGATGTGATGAAAGTCAAACTGTTGTATCAGTGTGCCATTATGAAAATATATAGATCGAATCTGGTATTCACAAAGCATCTTAAGTGAAAACTTAAATATCTTCAAGTTCATTTAAGTTAAAAGACTTGAGCTGCAAATAGAAGAAACATGCACATAGAAGAAATGAAGAATAACTCATGTTTTCTTTGTGATTATCGTAGGTTTTTACAAAAAAATTGATGGCTCGGTGTTACATAGATTATAAGCATTACAAAGGCTGGATGCAAAACTATGGTAACTACATATAATAATTATATTGTAGTAACTATAGTTTCATATAATAATTATATGTAATGTAGGTACCATAGTTTTGCTTCATGCCCTTGTGATGCTTCTAATCTATGTAAAAATTGATCATTTTGATTTTCCTATTTATCTGATACACCTAAGGAAATTTTATGATTTTAAGAGTTTCACTTATGACTTTGTGAATACTTGTACCACACCAGCTCTATACTTTCCTATTGTGTTAAATTAAGTATGTCAAGGAAATTGTCTCATACTGTAAAATCATTTAGCTTTTGTTTCGCATTAAATTTTGTAGATTTAAGTCATGTGGCAATTTTGTGGGATCAAAAATGTGTAATTGTGTATGTTTAAAAAGGTTAGGGAAATAATAATAATTATTATGTGAAGGTTGATTTAAAATGGGTATTTGGTTTTGAGGATGTACATTTATGAAGATGAATCTTCAATAAATTGTTATGATTTTATGGTATTCTTTTCATACGTTGCATGCAATGTTTGTTCTACATTCTGTATGATAAATTTACAATGATTTTGTTGTATCATCTTTCTATATAAGTCAGCTAATGTATGAAGGCTTTGTTTGTGCCTACTATTATAAGTGTACCATTGTATGATTCTGTTATGTTTCAGTTGTTAATTATCAGTTGTTAATTGGCCTTTTTCGACTTGGCTGTTTCTTGGAGCAGGTTTAATTATAGTCTGGTTCCCGTCCCCAGTATTTCAGTTCTATTAAAGTCACTACTACTGTAATATTAGGAACGGGAATCTGTCTATAACCTGCTCCACGAAACAGCCCAGTTGAAAAGGACTAATGTCACTTATTATATTCACCCCCCCCCCCATCTTTGATGAGGGGTTATTGCTTTGCACATAGGTCAGTAGACCAAATGGTTTACGTTCATCGAACTTCTCATAGAGGTAACATTGGTCATCAACAGTAGGTCAGTTGTCACAGGTCAAGGTCACTGTGACCTTTAACACTTCTTACTATTTGGCTGTCATTAGGCATATGTCTTTTACAAACATCTCTTGTTAAATGGAAAAGGCTTCTTATGAGTAAATGTTTAGAATGCCATTTTCAAGTTGATCAAGGTTATGCTTATTCATAATAAAAATATGAATATATTATCATTAATTTCATTATATACCCAAGATAAATTAGATTTTATAATTAATGCAGTTTTAATTTATTTGATGTTCTAGTGATTTTATATTGCCAGAATTTTGACGATTTAGGACTAGAAAATATATTCTGATAAATGAACATTGTTTTAATAACTTTAATTAAACATTCTTCGGTTGATGGATAGGCGAGTTGTAATACTGTACTATACTGTCCAGTAAGGATATTGTGAGAGTGACGTTACCTTTTATGTGTACACAAAATATTACAACCATTGTCTGAACAGGTAGAGCGAATATGGTATGTTAGTTTGGCATTGAAATTATTGCTGTCTGTATTTTATATAAGCCTATATAATGGGTTTTACACAGTAATAATGGACTCGGCCGCTCGTCAATCTATCCTTACCCTGACTGGACTATACTGTGTTGATTCGTCAATCTATCCTTACCCTGACTGGACTATACTGTGTTGATACTGACAATGGTTACCTTTAGTATACTGTGTTGATAAAGGAGCAGGCTCGTACTGTTTAAAGTTGAACCGTTATTTGAGAATTATGATTATGATAGTATTGTTTTCACTACCAGGTTACTAAAGATCTGGCTAAACAAACTTCTTAGGAAGTCAAGGTCACCCAGTAAGACCCTTAATCAATAGAATACTGTAGGGCACAGACAATCCAAAGCCACACAGGACCATGGGTAGTGCCTAGCCACTCAGACAAGAGTCATACATAGAACGAACCATCCATATCCCCAATATGGAATATTTCAAGCAAGCCTATGATTATTTATACTGACCCAGCAATGAATGACATACTGTGGACCTTGAAATTTTGTGTATAATTGCCCATTAAGGGGAGGTAATTATGCATGATAACTACACTGAAGTTACATGTACCTAGCTACTGTTTTACTTACAAATTTATACAAAAAAAAAGATAATATAAAGTCATATCAAGTTAAGAAAAATGCAACTTTTTATTTAAATAAAACATAATTGTGCTTTCCTAAGGCTGCAGTTACCTGCAACAAATATCATTTTTCACTGGAGCATTTCACTGGTAGATGTCTCTGTATTATTGTACACACAGTTTTAGCTCACAGTGTACTAAAGTGATCACTCATTGTCATTTGACATCAACAATTCATTAAAACATTGGGCCAACTTTTATGAAACATAGTACATAGATAGGTTTAACTTGCATCTGACAACACCATGTCTTGTGTGTGTTTATGTCATCAATGCATTCAAGGAATCTTCGTATAATCACGGGTGCTAAAAGTCCAGAATATTCTGGATTTTCTACAGAAAATAGAAGTTATTTGATGAAAGAATTCAATGTATTAACATAGTTATGGTCATTTGGAATTTTATAAACTGAATGTGAATAATAGAACAATGTTTAAACTGAATTTGGATGTAGGAGTGTGTGCTAAAGGCACCTGAAATAGACTTGCGATTCATTTTCAGAATTGGGCATTATGCCTCAGTAGGACCCCTAATATTACATTACTGTAAGCCATTAGACTGCCAAAACATACCGAGAAACTTAGTAAGTTTTAATTAAGTTACTGTAATTGTATGATTGATGTGCTGTTGCTTAATATATTTATAGTTCTGTGCAATTACTTGTCAAATGGATTCTTGGGTTGTGAATGATGACAAATAGCATAAATATTCTTCATCTATAATTCATTTATAAAGAGGTGGAAGTTCATTGCTTTGCACATTGGCTGGTTTCTCAGTCAGTGGACCAAACCAATGATAACTAGAGATTTACTTCATCATAGGCTACTCAGTCTTGGTACAGAGGCTTATTACATATTCTATTTTATTTAAGATACATGCTAAATAGAGAAACTCGGGTCACTGTCCGGTGAGAACAATGTTATCAGGCGAGGTGATATCGTCCGGGTGGCGAGCCTTTGGCGAGTCACCCCGGACGATATCGCCGAGTCTGATAACATTGTTCGATCCGGACAGTGACCCGAGTTTCTATTTATCATGCAACCAGCACCACGGAACAAGTAAGGGGCGTAATTCCTCATTTTTTAAAGTTACAACCGAGTTGTGGGTTTTAGTAGATCCAGTAAACCCGCCGATTAACACAATTCAATGTGCTTCCGCGAAACAAAATAGTTCTCAATTCTACGCTGCTTAACAAAAGAAATATTTAAAAATAAAATATTTCAATTATATGTTCAGAAAGGGAAACCTTATTAAATGGTATTACCAAATAACTAAATTGTGTCATAATAGTAGAATAAAATTTCGCTCATGAATTTATGAAGTTTTTTGAATCTATCATCAATGACGTATGTGTGTGAACAAGGTCGTTTAATACGTCATAAATCCTTCTGTTATTCTTAACAATGCCTTGGAATAAATATAAACATGGACTATGTGAAACACTGGGTTGTTTGCGGTAACTGTCAGTGCAAAATTGAATTCCGGACGGGGGAAATAACTTCAAGAATGAACAGTTTATACAAGCTTACTCGTCTTAGTCAAGTTGGTGGGTGGAGAATGGCAGTGGGGAGACCTCAATACTTAGAAAATCGATGGAAATAGAATAAGGTAAGACATTGATCTTGTTGTAGAGCCTCTTATATTTTTTTTATGTTTTACCTATGAATGAACCATATGTACACTGAATCTAACAATGATTTAACTGACCCACTTAGTCTTAAGATTCGCCAAATATTTCCGACTTTTCATTTTAAATGATTTTGTATGCGCATCGTATCGAGTCTTCAAATGAGTTCAAAATTGCATTTTCCCAGTGTATTTGATGTGGAACCGTTGTCTATGCATACTCTTTATGTTTATTTATCTTTGATGATCCTATGCCAGTGGATTTATGTGTGTTTATTGTTTTTTTCAGGGCCTTTCCCAAATGATTGATCCGTGGATGACCCGTATGAATTCAAGAAAAAATACACTGGCGTAGCCCTACATGGCGAAGAAATATTGCTGATGTTGGTTGTAAATCTAAACTTTGAATAAATATTAGCTATCAAATGTATATTTTTGTAGTTTTCAATAATATGTAGGTCAATTTTAGACGGAATGAGAAATTGGAAAATAGTCCGTGATTTGTGGGCGGAGCCAAAAAGTGTTCTCAGGCTACTAGCAGCCTATTGACCTGAGAACACATACTGTTCTCAGGTCATGTGTTATCAGGCAGTTACCATGGCAGTTGCATGATAATAGGAGAGATCATGTTTGTATACAAAGGGATTAGTACCACCAGCAAGCTATTGGTGAATTGCAGGTTTTTATTGTTCATTCATCCAATAGATTGCCGGTGGGCATTTTGCATATGAATATGGTGATCTCTCCTATATATGCTTGATGTTGAAAGTAATATGACTACTTAGTCTTATAAATGTATCAGAGATTGAAGTGTAACAAGTTTATATGTATTGGTATGAATACATCAAATGTATTGATGTTTTATAATAATTCTGTGCCTTGAAAATAAAGTCATTCTCAGTAGCATGCAGTCCTACCTTGGTTTGTGATTCTAAGATTTGAGATCAGTCTCATCACTCAAATATTATTCTAACATTTTAATTGTGTTAATCTTGTTTGAAAGCCACATTTTATTGTGGAATTTTCATGTTCGTTTATTCAGTATACTCAGTATGCATGTGCGAAAGTTTTCAGGCACATGCCTGAACTTCAGGTTCTTGAGGGTGCCAAAAAGCCTGTTTTTCTTTATTTTCCCTATATAAATTGTCAAATTTTGAGGATTTCGGGTTTTTCAGAATTTCAAACTACCACCCATGAGTATACTCAGTATCCATTCTAAAGTATTTTAGACATCTGAACCAAAGGGGTTCCCTTTGATCTGAACAAACTAGATTCAATTTAGAGACTTTATGGTTCCTTTAGAAGAGGACTATTTGTGTTATACTCTGGCACGACAATCACTCTCATATTGTATAAATATAGTTACATTGTGTAAATCATCATAGCATAGTACATTGTAGTTGTACTGTATTGTACTATATTGTCTTTCAGCAATCATTTGTCCGTATTTTTTATTGGAGTCATCAAGAATAGACATGATGATCGAATTTTTGAATAGAATAGAAAATAGTTAAGTTGCATATTTTTAGTCCTGAAATAATATTATACCAAATTAGAATAAAAATGAGAATGAAATTAAATCATCAACAGTTACCTCTGCTAGCCTATTTCAAGAAGTAGGTGGATGATTCATGCTGATTTAATTTCGTTCAGTCGAAAGTGAAACCAGACTTTATACAACATCAGATCGGTGTCCAGGGCCAAAAAAGCACCAAGGGAAAAAAAATTTAAGGGTATATTTGAGTCGTTTATGCCTTAAATGGCTATTTTCAAAAAGCAATAACTTGGCAACCTATTTGTAAAATAATGCATTTTGAGCACTTTAGTTCAGTCTTAAAGGTGGAAAACACCATAAGATGGAAGAAAACGAAATAAATCCTTCACTAGGTTTGTAAATAAAATAACAAAATGTAATCAATAAATGCAAAATTTAAGTCTAAATTAGTATTTTGTCATCCATACATTTTACTAAATGTGATTGTTGGCATACTATTCTGACATATATTACTGACATTCTGTCGTCAAATATATGCTATTTGTGAAAAACATCCTAATTCTTTGTATTTAGTCTATTTACTGAAGTTTTGGGAGAGACAATGTGACTTTAAAAAGCATGTTTATTTTGGTAATTTCTCAAATTTGCGTGGCTATGGGCCTGAACTTACCGTAGATGTATTACTCTCCATACCTTATTCCTGACTGTCTTAAGTATGTCCCAACTATTTTTAGCAATGTAATCCCTTGAAAGCTAATTCATCGGATTAAGAAACAAATGCTGACAAATCTCAATCAAAATCGTCTTTTCAATCATTTTCCCTACTGAGTGAATTATTTGTTTGTATTGTTACATATTTTTGCTTTTGTACAAGTTAGTGTATTTGCGCATATTATATTAAAACTGTAGTAAATTTTTATATGGTTTTCTTGAACTTGGCTTCATCCCCTTGTCTAGTCTTTAGAAAAAAAGTTATCAATAGGGATTGAATAATTTGCTTACTTGAGGTGGCTGCTTAGAAGTAATGATCATATTTTGTTTTCAAGGTTTTAGTTTTGCACACAAGGGACCAAGGTCATTAAACATAATCTCAAAGCTCAAAGTTTTGTGTTCAAATTTTCTCAAAATATCGTTTTTAGCTCACCTTAAGCACTTTTTATTGTACATATTATTATGTATTACGGCTATTGCTAAAGCGTTAGACCACTTTTATGACTGGTGATTACAAAACCATGTAAACACTTGTCACTGTTTTGACATATTGTCACCTAAATGAAACAGTCGCCTGTCTTATGCTCCAACATTTAATTCCCCAACTGGTGAGTTTTATTTTACTGGTACTTGCACTTGTAGTAATGAACCTGAAGCTTTATAATATTACATTAACTTTAGTTCACTGTGCTAGACAGATTTAGCTGTATATGTTTTGTTAGTACAGTCAGAACTCGATACAACGACGCTGTTCGTTTCCAAGAAAAATGTCGTTGTAACGAATATGTCAGTATACTGAATTGATACAAAGAGCATTTTAATACTTTTGTCTCCAAACATAATGTCAGTATAATGAATATGTCAGTATATCGGATGTTGTTATATTGAGTCCTGACTGTATATAATATTGTATTGAACTGAAGTAAGTTGAGAATGGAAACTGGATTTTTAGGCATTGAGACTAACCTCATGTTTAATAAGCTCGACACGTGTATGCCTATGATCCCTGGATGTTTGATGTATGGTTGTTAGAGTACCTAAGACTGGTTGATTTTAAATTGAACTAAGTTACCATATATTCTTTCAAGTTGTTATTTACACATATTTTATGTTTGTATATACCTGATATTTGCGAAATCAATGTGGCCTAATATACTATAAGGTGTAATTTCCACCATGGGTAACTGGTTACATTTGGTTAATGATATGTTTCTCTTTATATTAGTCATTGTTTTTGCATTTTTGCTAAAATCATACTGTATTAAAATCAAGATCAAACTATATGTGAAGTCTTGCTTTCTTTATTTATCTGCTGCCACAAAGTGGTAGGGAATTATAGGAATGGTCTCCGGAAGTGTAGATACGGCCCTAAAATGTTGTTTTATCTGTAACTTGAAAAGTAATTGAGCTACAGTCATCTAATTTCAAGGGAATGGTAGTCAGCATGTGTTGTGAATCTATACTTTTTATTTCGAATCTGACAAGTATGTGCAGAGTTGTGGCCCTTGAAATGATGAAATTTTTCTTGTGTAGCACTGTATCTACGATAGCATTTTGCTGCTTTATGCTACCTTTACAGTCGGCCACGATGGCCTTGATTTGAAAGCATCGTGGCAAGCGTGGGTATCAATCATGAAGATCTTTGGGAACTTGGTGGTATCGTGATGATTGTGAGCATTGTGGCAAAATAAAACATTAGCCAAGTTTGTCCCGATTCTACATTAGTCTTGAGAGAGCATGATAGAACGGCGAAATCTAGACCTAAAAAACTTTACATAGTGCCTTCATGAACTTGGATGCATGATTCTGTAAGGTTTCCATATATTTTATAAATTTATTGTTATTCAGTCTTTGTATTTTTGATGCGAGTTTCTTCAACCATGTCAATTTAATAGACAATCTAGTAAATAAATGTGATATGTCAAAAAGGCGTTTTGAACTATATGATCAAAGCATCTTGTGATCAGTGTTATCATAATTTTTGTGGAAAGCAGAAACAGCGGATTAATCAGTTCAAATAAAGGGGAATAATAATAATAATAGAATTACAAAGGCAGCCTAAAAGACAGCTATAATCCCCGGTCGCGTTAATGGATAGTGAACTGTGACATACACGGTATGGCATTCAAGTCAGCTTGGTTGGAACTTGGTTCTGCACGTCGCCTCCAGGTGTCACACATTTCGCAAGTATAGGCCTAGACATTAAAAAGTTACGAAGCAGACACAAATGTTAAGGCTCAAATCTTTGACATTGAACAGTGACCTTCAGCCAGCTAGGTTGGAATGTGGGTTCTGCACATCGTCTTCATGCAATTTAGGCATTAAAAAAGTTACGGAGCAGACATGAAATGCAAGGCTCAAACCTTGAACTGTGACCTTCAGCTGGCTGTTGGAACGTGGGTTCTGCATTAGTTACACAGCTATAAGTTTCTGCAATAAGGCCCAAGCGTTAAGAAGTTAGGGAGTGGACATGAAATATATATCTCAACCTTTGACCTTGAACCATCTCCTTCACTTAGAGCCTGCATGGTTGGTACGTGGTTTCTGCAGGTTGTCTATAGGTTACACATTTCCTATAAGTTTCATTCGCATAGGCCCAAGCGTTATGAAGCAGACACGATTTTGTTATGGACAAACAGGTGGACGCACTAACGGACAGAGACCATTCGCATAGGCCCCTCCCATCTTGGCATAGTGGCTGACTGTAAACGCTGCATAAACTAATCACATAATCTGTTATCAGATAAATGTGAGAATAGTACCGGTATGTTGAATAAACAAACAGTACAAGAAATCATTCCATTTATTTATTTCTAGCCACTTTGTAGGTCTGTGAAGAAAACCAGACTTATTGTCAGACCTTCGGCCATTGTATCGATTTCCAAATTTAAAGCTCAGTTTAAGCTAAACATTTTAATAATAACTTTTATAAACATGTACAGCACAAGTTATGCATATTTGTTTATTCTAAGAAAAGTTTACCAGAAAACAACTAGTCATGTACATATCACAGCGTGAATACAACAAGGGTAAATACGAGGGTTGTTTGAATATTCTAGTACAAGCTTCATAAAATAAAGCCTTATCGTCTCAATTCTAGGGAAAATTCTAAGATTGCAGTTTCACATGATCTGTTCACGGTACATACCAGGAGACGACATGTTTAATATGTATCCATTTCAGTGTCTATCACAATCCAATATCTGTCACAACTTTGAATGATAAGATGCATGAAATTATTATGATTTTCTATTTGATTTTTTTCTAAAGCCTAGGTCCCACTGAGAAATTCCATATCGGCGAGGTTCTCCCGATTTCTTCCAATACCACCCGATTCATCACAATTCCTTCCAATATCACAAACTATCTCATAACTTCCCCGAAACTTCCCCTAGACCACGAGGAACCTGTTTCTGATGTCCTGAGAGCTCATTTATTTCAATCGGGAGTACATTGCGAGGCAAAAAATGATCAAGTGGGACCTAGGCTTAAACTGCTCAACCCTGTTCATTTATATTGTGTTAATCCGTGAACTTTCTAAGCATACCTCATACATGAACAATTTAATACAATAAATACTGTAGCACACAGAAAATCCAAAGCCACACAGAAACGACGGCAGCGCCTAGCCATCTTCGCAAACACAAACAATATTATGACTTCATATTGGAATACATGTTAAATATAAAATATAGAAAGTATATGGGTGACCAGAATAAAGTTCAACCTTGAATCCAGTAAAAATCAGTTCAACTGATACCACTTGTGCAGTAGACTTTCACACTTGTATAAACTAGACCCATCACAGGAATGAAGAATACCCAGAATATCAGAACCCCCTTTATATTACATGAGTGTACAATTAGAAATATTACAAATCAACATTAAAATTAAATCATCATTAATTTATCATCGTATGAATTGTATATTAAAATGCATCGTATTACACATCTATAATCTGTGTTGTAAGATTATTCATAAATACTAAAATAAATTAATTTGTAGTTTAAACACCCGACTAATCCCTCCTATACAAACAGTACATACATAAATCAAATAAGAATCTAATACTAGTACCGGTATTAGTATTTAGAATTTTGGTTTTCATGTGTCATACAAGTAAATTGTTCTTCGAGTTTCTAGGAGAATTTTGGTTAACTTTTGACTGACTGAGATTGGTTTTCACTAAAGATGAGTTGTGTGACTTGTTGAATGGTATCAGCAGGACTCGTCACTGTATGTCCAATGGTTCGTGCATCTTCATAAATTTCATGATCATTACCACCCTGAAAAATTAAAACAGCAAACCCTTTACTTAACATATACTTCCACATTTAACTAAACTTATAAACCAACAGTAAAGGAAATGCAATTTCTCGGCAATTACTTTATAGATATTAGATCTACACAAAAATTGGCAAACCTTCATCAAACGCTAAAAATCTACCCATTCACGCTATTAGTCTAAGAGTGTTGTGTTTAGCCAGGATTGCTGGAGACATGTAATACTGAAATCACATCCACATTGGTAAAGTTAAGTAGTTAGGCCTAAACATTTTGATAGTAAGCATTTTAAGTTTATTGTTACAGTTATAATCCTACACAAAACCTTACTGAGAATTTGACTTGAGCTGCTTCAGGAGATTGGAGCCAGTAGTTACATTGTTATAAACCTACACATATCCTTACTAACCTGAGCAGTTTTATCACCATAGAAATGCATTGTGTTAAATCCATCCTTTTCCAAGAATTGAAGACAGAATGTTTTATTCCAGCCTACAGGAAACACATCTAAACTTATCTGTCCACCTATAGCAAACTGTAAACCAAAGTTAGCAAACTCTTTCTCTAAAGCTGCTTTAAACTTCTCTCGTATCTTATGTTCCTGAAATAAGGTACATAATTCTTAACAGTGTCAGTTAAAGCTCCATTTAGCCTTAAATGGCTATTTTCAAAAAACAATAATATGGTAACCTATCAGCAGAATGATGCATTTTGAGCATTTTGAGTCACAAAGGTGGAAAACACTATA
Source organism: Spisula solida (assembly GCA_947247005.1). Classification (NCBI taxonomy): domain Eukaryota; kingdom Metazoa; phylum Mollusca; class Bivalvia; order Venerida; family Mactridae; genus Spisula; species Spisula solida. The sequence goes on along the minus strand of OX365944.1, from coordinate 46,418,283 downwards.
AGATAATTAAAAGAAAACAAAATACAGCCTCCAGTTGGTTTGTTGAAAACATAACGTAATGTAAACAATAAGGCTTGATTTATAGTCCAAGGGCTGCATATTTCCTTTCAAACAAACAAGTTCGTCCTTAAATTATCATGAAGACAGAGTCTGATTTGCACCATATAACAATCTTGCCCAGTCTGGCATAGCTATTTAGCTTACATACGTCATGGTCAACCTTTCAGGTGAAGATATAATGATGTATGTTAACAAGAGATGTTTGTAAAACTTGTCAGCCCTCATGGCAACTTAAAAGTCACAAATAATAAAAACCTACTGATCTCAAAATCAATAGGGGTCATCTACTGTGGCCAACCTCCATATAAATTTTGAAGATCCTAGGGCAAGCGTTCTTAAGTTATTGAACGGAAACCATTTGGTCTACAGACCGACTCATCATGTGCAAAAGCATGGGGGGGCATAACAAGGTTCTGCGTTGAATGTATGTCAATTTCCACAAGCAAACCATGCAATATTGGTCCTTAAGATTTGTGTTAACACTTGAGCATCTTCATGATACTCCACACTTATGAAAACATACCACTGGAGTTATGAATATCGACCAGACCTAACCTTTTAAATTATGCTAACAGAAGATCAAGGATCGGGTCAAATTTTATGTACTTTAGTGAATCGTCTTATAAAAGTGACAGGGGAGCAAATCATATTATATCTATATGATATCAAATGCTTGGGTAATGTGTAAAAAACCATACCTGATCGTACGCTGAAAATTCATCCCGCTCTTCTTGGGAACAACTACGTCCAACAGGACATATATTTAACATGCTACTGCGAAACTCAACAAATGTACCTCTGTAACAAAAAACAAAAAAGATTGTTGAGTTACAATAAAAAGTTCAGAATATTTTTATAGTATCTCTTACATTCTTTATTAAAGTTAACAGACCAACAAACTGACCAATGGACTGACAGAAGAGCTCAAACCTCATTTTGGGTGGGACTAATGATTTTACATTATTAGCAATAACACCTAATTTACCTTTTTGCAGTTTTACCTTTTTGCAGGAAGAGTTAACTGTGACAAGTATTTACCTTTTTGCAGGAAGAGTTAACTGTGACAAGTATTTACCTTTTTGCAGGAAGGGTTAACTGTGACAAGTATTTACCTTTTTGCAGGAAGAGTTAACTGTGACATGTATTGAAGACAAAAATTGATCACTTTTTGAATTTTTTCCTCCCCCATATGCTTCAACAGATTCTGAAACGATAATACACAAACAATACAATATCATACAATGGCAAGTTTGTTTATTTTTTTATTCAGGTTTAATGTTGTTTCACAACTATTTGGCTGATTCACCTAACAAATTTTTCTGGACTGTTTTCTAACCAGTACTAACTTACCCTTCCACAAGGAACTAGCAACTTCTCCACATTATGACATATGGATAAAAAATAGTTTGCCAAGGTTTTGTGTAAGGATTAACATGTTACAAATCCAGCACACTGACCACTGGACCATGGCCATTATTGGCTCATACAAGGTCAAACGCTAGCAACATGTAATTGGTAGCGTAACACATGGCTGAAGCAATAACAATTAACATACACACGCTATCACACAATGTCAACATGTACCGAGTAATGCAACACAACATACAATACAGAAACAAGAGATTTTGATAGGATTTTACAGATGAGTTCAAAAGCATACCTACATACTGACAAAACATAAACAGTAGTGATTAAACTGAGAATCAAGAGAAGCTAACCAACCTGTTGTCCTATCTGCTGACCACCTTTATAAGCTACCAAACCATTCTCAGCAAACACATAATCAAACTTCTTTATCACTGAAAAAATAATGATGACAATATACCAATACATGTCTACTGCATATTTTTATAACTTATTATCATGATGAAGCAGCAAGATATTGTAGTTCACGGAACAATTTACAATCAATAAATTAATAAGTCGGGAGCCTAGAGGTAGGGTGCGCACTTTCGGATTAAGAGGTCCCGGGTGCAACCCCTGTCTGGACCACTGCTTACTTTCTTTGAGCAAGAATAGTCCACATGCTCCACTCAACCAAGGTGTGAATCGGTACTTGTGAGTGTCATGTCTGAACATGTTCAATAGCCCTGGACGACGCAGATCGATGTTGGCTGCACACCCACCAGGAGAGAAATAGTCTCCCGAGGGAGACTCAAATGCAGGCTTCCATAGGTAGCCTGATGACCAGCGGAAGTTGAAATGTCAAAGGGGGCTAACCTGCTGAAAGCAGCCCAATGAAAATTGATGGCTTTTTTAACTTAACTTAAAAATTACAACTTGTCAAGGTAAAAAAAACAAATTTATTCTAATTTCCGGAGTTATTTACTATTATTGAAAGGATCATAAGTAGCCAATCAAAAGTCTTTTTCATTTTGACAGAGGCCACTTTCATGCTGAGCTAGGGCCTAAATTTAAATATTGTTTGCTTGACCTTTACCCACCTTTTCCAATAAAATTGCCACAACCCAAATAATTAAATTGCTCTCGAGGAAAATTTGTTTTTATCTGGTGATGCCAGAACATTTTAATGTTAAAATTTATGCCTATAATTTTTTATCGTTTAAAAATATTTATATATATAACAAACATAGATTTTGCAGAGCATCTTCAAAGAGTATCTACAAGCAATTTGACTATATTACTGAGACAACACAAAATATACACAAAACAAATAAAATTATTTACCTACCGACCTACCCAATGTTTTTAGACAGAGATTTTGATACACCAACAGATGAGTTATTCTTGCAATTGAATTGGATGAAATTTTCAGACAGAGATAATTATAAAAAGGCAATTCTAGTATACAAATCTGTAAACGGCTTTCTCCCAAAATACATGGAGCAACTATTTACATATCATGAAAACAGATCATTGAGATCATTTGAACAAAAACTACTTGCGGTTCCAAAGCCCAGACTTGAATTTTGAAGAAAATCATTATCATACTCGGGTGCCAAATTATGGAACTTTCTTCCTTACCATGTAAGAACATCTGCAAATGTTTACTCATTTAAAAGCAATTACTTAAAGTGGTGGTTCTCTGGTGGTCAAACAAACTTCTCTCACACTGCATGATGACATACATTAATTATTACCTATTAAAAATGTTCAATGCAATTTATGCGACCATTAAATGTGTTATATATCAGGTTATATAGCCTGCTTAATAACATTTCATTTTTGACTTTCTTTCAGCTGTGTAAATATGTATATATTAATCTTACTTTGCCTTTGTTCACATACTATGTCAATTTATGTTATATGTATGAGGCTCACAGGGAAGACTGGGTTTATTCAACTGTGTTGCCTCTCTAAATAAAGTCTTTATTATTATATTATTATTATTATTACCCAATGCAAAAATATTGGGTCGGTAAAGGTAGAACAAACAATATTTTAATTTAGGCCTAGCAATTGTGTATTCTATTTTTTGTACAGTCTGTGCTCTACTGTTTCTGGTGTGTGCTTTATATATCTTCCCTGTCAGATTTGTTATATTTTTTTACTGTTTGAGTGAAATCTGCCTTACCATCGTCACCACCCATCTGTTCAGCAATTTTGACTAAATCTGAACCCCCAACAAGTGCAACCTTGACTTTCGACTTCAACTTCTTTAAGAAGTCTTCCATGTCTTGCTCAACCCTCTGAAACATTGACAGATAAATCTTTTACAGTTATATCATGCTGTATATATCATACATTATACATGAATTCAAATATATATAAATTATAATGTATGTTGGACATCACCTTACAATACAATCTTCATTTTGAGTCAGATATATGTACAGACAAAGAAACATTGACTATGTATATACTTTAGCAATTGTTCGACCTTGTTCTGTGAATCTAACAAGATGGTTGTTGTATCTCATTGGCGGAGATGTGCGCTAATGCTGCTATGTTAATTGGCTGACGCCACCTGTCAATCAAATCGACACAAAGGTCAATTATCATGTTGATACTGATAATATATGTCAAAGATCAATCAGAATGCCAAAATTAACTATATTATTATACAGAATAAAAATGAAGTGGATGTGGAGAGGTGACTCATCTTGTCATATCTTAAACAACAGGAACCTGTTGCCTTACCAAGCCGCTTCCAAAAGTCACTATTGAGCGCTTTTGTACATCGATGCAACGACACGCTACAAGTGAGCAGTGCTCGCCGATAGCGTACCGTCACTTATTACTTTGCTAGCGGAGCGCTACCGAATTGGTCTGTTGCACAAGAAAACTCTTGGTAGCACTCTATAGCGCTTTGCTAAGAAACTGTCTGCTATCCGCAAGCGCTAGCTGGTAGCATTTTTTCTGCTTCGTCATTATTAGCATATTAGATCTGAGGTTTGCGAATAGGGGAGATTAACTTCATATGTATTCATATGTTATGTGACCACCGGCAATCTGTTGGATGAATGAACAATAAAAATCTGCCATTCACCAATAGCTAGCTGGTGGGCACATTTGCATATGAATACCTCTTTATACAAGCTAGCTGGGCACATTTGCATATGAATACCTCTTTATACAAACATGATTTCTCCAATATATAAGACAGATTAGTATATTATGATCTTTTCAAGGAAACAAAATTCTTTGTTACTAACACTGTCACTAACAACCGGCTAACTACATTGTTTTTCACGTGGCAACTAATAGAATATCACATGTTTTCGCGATATAAGGATTTTTTTATTTTACCATTTAAAATACTTTATATGCAAATAATCATAAAATATTTAATACTGGATTCATATATCAACCTTTCGGGGAGCTGTAAGTGTGCCGTCCACATCAAAAATAAGAATTGTTTGAGTGTCACGTTGCATGTTTGTAAACAATGATCTGTGTCATCCAAGCGCTTGGAACAGGTGTGTAGTTCTTACGTCGACGCCGCTTAATTAACTTTTCGGGCTTTCCTTCCGGGTGGTCTGAAAAGTCGAAAAATAGTTTGTTATCCGTAATGAATCCAATCGGAATGAAAAGGATCATCTGATTTATTTTGTGTAAGTAATTTCCTATTTCAATTATTATTTTGTCAGCTCTACAACCACTGATTATCAAAGGGAATATCCCCTCTGAGTCTGACTTTGTTAGTGATACAACTTACAAGTTACAGGCTCTCATCATCCACTCACTTGGTTGTGTATGCTGATTTGTGTATGTACTGATTTGAGTAGCCCTGCATTTGTTTCATCAACTGGGCGAGTTGCTCGCCATTAGCCCGAGTGAAAAGCTGGTTGCCGCGTCTTGCTCAATAGTGCAATCAAGAAGCTGCAAAATGAGACAGCTGGTACATGTACCAGCCTAATTGGCACATTCTTACCTTGGAGTAACCGTTAACCCTCAGCATCTTGGTAACCCTCAGCAAAGACCTTCAAGTATAACGGAAGAAGGGAACTCAAGAAACAGCTGCCAAGGCATCACATTGTAACACTTAGTGACTAGGATTTCTCCATCACAACCTGAGGGGTTGCAGCAAAGGCTTAAGGGTATTCGGCTATTTCGCAACCAGGCTAATTCGTAACAGTCCATTTTCGGCTATTTCATAACCTTTCGTAACCATGTTTTGGCCGATTTGTAACCGACCTCAAAAAAGCTTGAAACACAACTTGCTATTTGTTCCAAAAGTATTAACGAAATTATTCATGCATTTTGAATATCAAACTATTCTAAAAACTTTATTGGCTTTAAATCACATTTTTAAGAGGATGTTAACCTGGTTATCAGATATATAATATACTTATATTGATAAAAGCAATAAATGGGCGGTAACGAGTTCGCCAATACTTTTTTGGTTACGGTCAAGTCTGGTTACGAAATGACCTGTATATGCAGCAAGTGGTCTGCAATACCACAGTCATGTAAATCAATGGTACAACCTATGTTCTGTCATTTAGACTTAATGTCAGGTGTATTTATTATATCATATTTGTATAGCCCATTTTTTCATGTACATGTATACACATGTTCAAAAGTGCTGTACAATCACGACTAAGACATGGTTAAAACAATATACATTAATTATACAACTATGGACCAATTTATAAACAGGGGTGTCAATTTTCCTGATTTCCTGAATTCCGGATTTAGCATGACTGAAAGAGCAGTGGTTTCTGACCACAATAAAAGTTATTTGATAAAAATATCTCAAGGAATGACACACTGACAGTTATAGTGAATTTAATCTGCTCTGAAGGATTTTCGTTAATACAAACTGAGTTAATATGGAAACAATGTTATTAAAGGCCTTTTGTTTGGCAAAAATAGAAGGCCAAATACAATTTTCCTGATTTGTAATTTGGCCCTGTTGACACCCCTGATAAATCACATATGAAACATATCTACCACTCATTTATGCAAACAGGTAAACTACTACTTAACTCAGCAGGCGGGGTGCTGTACTGAACCCAGTAGGCAGGGTGCCCTACTTAACCCAGGAGGCGGGCCCTACATAAACCAGGAGGCGGCGGTCCCTACTTAACCCAGGAAGGGTGGCCCCTACTTAACCCAGTAGGCAGGGCCTTATAACCCTGGGAACACATGGGTCACTGTGCCCACTGACAGGGAACCAAGTTAGTGGGCAGCACTGATCATGCCCGCATACCAACGGGCCTGCTGCCGCATCTATAGGGGCAGTTCTAATATAAAGTACTTCCTCTTTAATAAGAAAAAACCTTAGACACATAATCAGTCAGAATAAGTGTTGTAAAATAGTGTGTTTTGAGCGCTGGAATGACGGTAGTGTTTTACTGGCTCTGAGTGCTGTTGGCAGTGCATTCCAGAGCTTTGGTGTTGCAGCTGGGAAACATTGGTCACCGTGCGTGACAGTCCTCATCCTCGGCACAACTAGAAGATCAGAGTCATTTTGAGACCTAAGCTGTATTTGTGGAGTTTATCTATACTTTGGTCCAACCTACTTCTAATGTAGCCATGGGATTTTCCATGTAGTCCAGACCTTGTACTCCACTCTGTATTGTACAGGTTGCCAGGGAAGATCCTTCAGTACAGGAGTGATGTGATTGTAACGCGGTGTGATGAGGTGGGCAATTGTATCTTGAATATTTTGTAGTTTGTTCAGAATTATTTTTCGGAGAGCCGCCTAGTAACAAATTGCAGTAATCCAGTCTTGATGTGACTAAACAATTAATAAGGGATTTGTCGCATCAACAGTCAAATATTGTCTGATTTGACCGATTTCAGTATTTGTACCCTGAGGCACACTATGAAAAAAACACCACCTGTTCAAAAAATCTGGTAAGGCTCACACAGATAAGATTTCATCCACTCTAATGGCACTGGAAATTCCTGAAACGCTTTTCAGTGTTTCCCATCCAACTAGAAATGAACTGGTTGGTAAAGCAGAAGTACCCGGTAGTCTTGTTTGTATCGGTACTATACACCAGGCACGTTAAAGAACCAAGGAGTCTATTAGGAAAGAGCTAGGGCAGCCTGCCCCGATTCCTTGTACATTGTATCACAGAAACTTTCTGTCTCTTCCCTCAAAGCCGGTGGTCATTGGCCAATTAGGCAGGGATAAAATGTTAACCAAAACTTTCAAGTTGTTGAAACTCAAATGTTTTATAAGTCCATCACGGCATTGCTTTCAAACTTGGCATATTTGTTTACCATCATAAACACATAGCATTGTCAAAGCCATGTAACACTATCCAACATTTAAAAGAATATTGGCCCCAATGCACTTAGCTAGTTTTCATGGACAAGGCTTCCACCTGGGCATAAGCGTTTACTGAACGCAGTCTTGCTTATTCGATTACTACTGTTTTATATTTTCAGGTGTATAAGAGCCTGGTTGCCAAGATGTTGCAGCAGATTCTTCAGGACATGTACATAGAGCCAGAGCTGCTCTCAGAACTCTCCGATGAACAGAAACAAATTCTCTTCTTGAAAATGAGAGAGGTACATTATATAGTAACAATAATTAATATTATATCATACAATGTACTGTAGTTCTACTGTCTCAAATATGTCCCTCTATATGAGGATATTTATTTATTGTGCAAGTGATCAAAAACTGATTCTTTGAAAATGTACTCAATTTACACAATTTGCTACTATTTCCTCTAGCGTAACTTTTGGCCTACAAAGAATGCTACAAAGTAATATAAAAACTTGCTTATATTTCTACTTGCAAATTCTCTAATGTTCCACCCGCTTACACTTCATCTTATACAGTCAAAATAGCAAGCATAATATTATTACCTTGAACTAACTATGCTGAACTTCTAGAAATTGAGATAGCCATAACGATAACCATTTATGGTATGTCAAGGCCCGTGATTGAACCTTGTACATATATTGTAATAGGGTATGTGGTAGTCTCATATTTTGTAGGGTTATCTACTAATATAAATATATATTGCATAACATGTTTGTTCCATGCCTTTGATAAAAATTGAAATCTTCCTCAATTTTAATGGGTTCCAATAACAAGTGGTACTCGGAATAGCATTGCCTGTAATGCCTGTTATTATGTACTAGTACAGTCCACTAATGTCTTCATGTCCTGCAAATCAGTATGGATACTGGTAAGTCTATATGTATAATCTTTGTTGTAGGCTTAGAAATTTATTTATATTATAGGATATTATTTGCATATTTTGATTTGTACATTATAATCATTCATTAAATTCTCTATTCAGAAAATCGATCATAGTTTTGCATGATATACAGTTTGTACCAATGAATAAATCACGGTTTAGAGTTCTTATGCATTGGAATTAATCAACAAGGCCTGCCTACAGTCTTCGTGATCAATAACAATGCATATGAACGTGATTTATTTGTCAGTTTATCACGCAAAAAGTAAGATCTATTTGCGGTGTGGTATGTTATATTTCTTGTTGCTATAGACAACTTCAGCTGAACCAGTTTTGCTCATATTTATTCAAACTAATGCATCTTTAGATCTCATACCGAACTATGTATTGAATTTATTGCATATGAATTGATACATGCAATCTCTGTTGCCGTAGTATACATCTAATTAAAGAATCAAACAAAAGAAAATTTCGCGCAACGTCGCACTCTACGATAACGTCACAGAATTCATGACGTCCTGCAAGAAACAAGACTTATATTTCATTGATAAAATAGAGGATCTTGCATTCGTGAGTGCTCATTACATAAGAGTTCTATTAAACAAGTGGACAAAATATATGACATGAGGCTTTGTTTTTGTCGACGAGTTTAATAAAACATGTATGTAATGAGCACGATGTGCCCACATCATAATGACGTTGGTATTATCATGACGTCATTGGCTGATCAAGGCATGGATTGGCTAAAGTCATATCACGCTAATTTAAATATTTATTGCACACTCTGGGAGTGCCGAACGATATTTCCGGCACTGCTGGACCGCAGGTTATGTGATAAATGGCTAATTGTATGCGGGAGATAGATTTAAGGCCAAAAGCCGACTGTGATATACCGTTTATTTAATCACACAACAGTTCTATACGTTTACATGGAGTAAAATGCAGACAGTGTTAGAATTTGATATTTGGTTTGTGTATAATTTATGTAGGCATTATTCCATTCCTTCCTGTATACTGGTTGTGTTAAAATTTTGTATTATTGGTTATATCCCCTTGCCAGTTATGATTTTCTTTTCCTTCTTTTTAGCTCCTCTGTCACTACAATGTTAGCTTTGGGATCTGTAGTCAGTCCTGGCATCTGTCAAAAATTTCATTTATGATTTGATTTTAACCAATCTTGCTCACAGCTTGTATCGCCATAAGAACCGACTATATCCCACTATTTATTCCTGCGTTACTGTCCCTGATGAGCTATAAATTGGCTAGTTTGGTCTTGTTTTCTAGAGGGTGGACAAGTGGTCCAGTGGTAAGAGCTACTGACTGCTAATTCGAAGGTTGTGGGTTGGATCCTGCCTCCAGCCGGATTAACAGTAATGCTTTTCAGTGTTTCCAACCTAACAAAGCTAAACTTACTAATAGTGTTTTGGATGAGACGTTAGCCGAGGTCCCGTATTATGTTTTACATCAGGCACATAAAAGAACCAGGGGTGCTTCTGGAACTGGAGCATCTTCTGTATCATGCACTATCCCCCAAAAACTAAAGTGACCAAGCTCTTCTAGAGGCCTCTCCCATATGGATTTCCGGTGGCAAGGATAAATAAAAGCATATAAATCTTGTCCACACGATAGCAGTTTTGTTTATGATTTAAATTTGCCCATAAATGCTGTCATGTGTCTCTTCACACCAAAGGGTTGAGGTTAAAATCCAATTTTCATCAATATCATAAAATGTGGATCTAAGATGAATCGCTGATCTGAGCCATCTTAAGCAGGTAATTTTCGGCAAATTTAAGCTCATCTGTCACATAGTTACATATACCTAACCCACCAGTACCTGGCTAAATATTTGGTATGCTTATATTCTCATTGACCTTCTGGGCTTTTGTTCCAACTTCAGGGTTTCGTCATAAGCCCTGTTAGAAATTGAGCCATGAAGATTAGTTCATGACTGTAACACAGTTGTATATTCCAAGTTTATAAGATGTTGCATCATCTAATCGGTATGCAGATAGCATGTGTCTATTTCATGTATTAGAAGGTCGAGGGGAGGATACAGGATATTTGTACCCAAACAAAGGGGAAGCTGTTCCTGGTTCATGGAGTATGGAGACTATGCTCATCATGTTTTCACTGTAGCATAAGAAAAATTACAAAATTTGATTCAGATTCTTTATTTGTGGTATTTTTTATTTTTCCACTTAACTTGCCAGAAGTTGTGGGCTTGATTAAGATACACTGTGCTGATTCGCTCATGAAGTCTATTTGTAGTTGCTTAAGTGTTCCTAACACTCCTCAAGCATTCAGTCTATACAAATGTATTTGTCTGTTTACATTAGACATACATAGTAATTAAAGTGTTTTATTTGGTAGGACACAAAAGAATGTAGTGAGTTGGAGTATGTGTTATATATGATGCTGAGCATCTAAGATGCTTGAAACACAAATATTGTAGATTAGATGTGCAGTTTGATGTCTGATTTAAGGTGTTGGTTCATACTGACATAATCATGTATTAAATGATGATTCACTGACACCTGTAATCCTGAATTACCTTGGGCACGTTCGTAATGCTGTTCCGCACATCCGGGACAGTGGAACACACTTACGAACAAACTGGAACACTGTTTGGAACATGTTCTTCCTGTTCCCGCCACAGAGGTGGTGCAGCCAGAACAGTGACGTGATTACAGCAAGAACAATGGTCGCTTGTGTCATAAAATAGAATATAATAAATTTATTTTCCAATTATGGGCCATTGCGGGCAAACAGTCACATTTAAATATATCCACATGCATATTTCTTCCTCCAATATTACGGCTGCAACTACAATTTTAGTCATCTTAAACATTTTACTTTCTGTTCAGTTTTGTTCGTAAGGTGTTCGGAGTAGAACATTCGGCACACTGTGCAGGACAGTTCCGTTTTGTTCGTAAGTTGTTAGGAGTAGAACATCCTGCACAGTGTGCGGAACAGACATTATGAACATACCCCTTGTGTTCTAACATTATCTGTCTAATTTGTCAAGTTATAATTCATCTAGTCTGGTAAAACAGATGGTATGGTAGAATCCATGTACCTCTTATTCGGACCTTTTTCATTCTGAAATCCCTCAAATCCTGACTAATCTGTTGGTCCTATCTTTGATCATGTAGGTGGATCTGTGTGTCTGTTGGTAAGGTAGGTCAAATGCTTTCCATTCAATATTTATGCGATAAATTAAATTACTGAATTGCTCATTTTCTACCAGTTTCACTGTTCCTGCGGTTTTTGTGCGCAGATATTTAAAGTTCTCAGACATGGTGTAATAATCATAGGTAAAAGTTGTCAGGACTTTTAATGACCAAAATTGAGCTGGTTCCTATATTTTTCCTAATATGTAAATTAACAATTTTTCAGATTTCAAGCTTTTCAAAATTTCTAACTTTAACCCATGCATAATACATGTGTATTTATTTGCAGGAACAAGTACGTAGATGGAAGGAATATGAAGATAAATGGGAACAAGAGGACAAAAAGAAACCAAAGAAGCCAAGGAAACCAGGTACGTCCGTTCATGTGTCTGCAACATTCTACCCTTGATATGAGTCTTTCACCCATGTATTTTTCAAAACATCACATTTTGTGTTTTCATTTACAGTGATGCTCGTTATTTGGAAATATTTTCATTTTACATTTAATCGATTGTCATGTACTCATCAATAAGATATTAATTTATTCATATATATCCCTTTATAATTAGTCCCCTACTGGTTTTTGACCGGAGGGGACTATAGGTTTGCCCTCCGTCCGTCAGTCAGTCCGTCCGTCCGTCAAAAAATCTGGATCCTGACATAACTCAAAGAGTTTCCAAGCTAGGTTTATGAAACTTAATATGTGGATAGGGAGCAATAAGGGGATTCTGCACGTCTAAAAATATTTTGATTCTGACAAAAATTGTGGTTGCTATGGCAACAGAAACATCGATAATGGCTTCAAACCGGTAGGGGACTTCTGTATTGCTTGCAATTCTTAATTACTTGTTTTATATAATTATAGTTATAATAATGAGGTGTTGCATTAGGGGTGTGATCCGATGTGTTATAACATCACAACATGATGGTTAGATCTTGAACTCTCATGCGTACCGTTATATCATCACATGATGGTTAGATCTTGAACTTTCATGAGTACCATTATATCATCACACGATGGTTAGATCTTGAACTCTCATGAGTACCGTTATAACATCACATGATGGTTAGATCTTGAACTCTCATGAGTACCGTTATAACATCACATGATGGTTAGATCTTGAACTTTCATGAGTACCATTATATCATCACACGATGGTTAGATCTTGAACTTTCATGAGTACGGTTATAACATCACATGATGGTAAGATCTTGAACTTTCATGAGTACCGTTATAACATCACATGATGGTTAGATCTTAAACTTTCATGAGTACCGATGGAGAACTTGCTGTTGTTAAATGCATTGAGTGGATCTGTAATGGATATTTCAATGTTATATTTTGTGTAGGTGGTAGGAATGTTGGTTTTCTGACGGGTGTAGATGGTAATGAATGGGTATGGGTGATGGGAGAACATGAACAGGATAAATCTATAGAAGAAATACTAGAAGAGGAAGCACAAAGAAAGGCATTGGAACAAGCTGAAATAGAAGCTGAAGAATTAAGGTTGGTGAAATGTGTCAACTAAAATAGCCGAGCACAGAAAACATAAAAAACACCACACACCACAGCCACACGGCATAATGCCCAAGACATAACTGAACGAGAAAATTAAATTATCCGCTCAGAGTCCAAGTTTCAGCTGTCAAAAAGTCGAAAGTCCGGGCTGTAAAAAGCTGAAAAATCCAGTGACAGCTTCAAAAAATTTAAATGATGTATTTGAATATACCGGTAGCTGGGCTGTTTAGATTTGGAGGATGGGGGGGGGGGGGGGGTGTGTCTGTACTATTTCTTAGTGACATTCAATTATAGCTCTTGTTTGAAATGGATATTTTAACTTTCAATATCACATTTTAACAACTGGATATTTTAGGAAAAAGGAAGAAGCAGAAATTCAAAGGAAAATAGAAGAAGAGAAGAGAAAGTTGGAAGAAGAAAGAGAAAAGGAAAGAAAGTAAGAACTTCCTATAATCTTATCTTAAGATCATGTGAAGTTTATCAATAGTCAACAGTACTTTGCTATTTGAGTGCAGGAACTGCATTATGATTTTAATTAAGACTTAGTTATGATCTTTTAAACATAGACTTCTTTGTTAAAGTTTTGTGTGCAACTGCTTCATATTGCAAAATCTCTCATAGTACACATGCTTATTGCATTGAAACATTAATCAATGAACCAATCAAAAGCAATAACTCTATTATGGTTTTACTTAGTGTTATGCCCCTTTATAACAATTAGTTAAACTTTTGTCCATGATATTTTGGTCCATTTATATACTATGCTTTACACATGTAATGTTGTTTAGAATAGTAGGTGGTCAGTACAGGAAGCATGTTAAATATGTAACCTCTATCCAAATCATGATATGATGATTGTTTGTTAGTGATACTTAATAGTATAGCCCTCATGGCATGTAAGTGATTAGTTTTGTTTTGTAGACGCATGGGTAAAAAATTTCAGTCTTAATACAAATTTCGGTATTTTAGAAAGGATTGCACTATGTAATTTATATGAAAAATATCTAGTTCAGTACATGGCAAGCAGTTTTCAGTATTTTGAACTTATACCCCTGTAGACGTAAAGAGGCTTTTAACATCAAATACATGTACAACAAACAAATGATTGGGTTTGTTTTGTAGACGTAAAGAGGAAGAAGAACTGTATAAAACAATCAAAGAAGCACGTCTTGCTGCACAGAAAGCCGAGGAGGAACAGAAACAACGTGAGGAGCAAGAGAAAAAAAGACTGCAGCAATTAAAGGTACAATCTTTTCACCTTTTAAGTCTTTATGGCTTTATGAATTATGGCTGTTTTTAACTCGGACATTTTGGTAACTTTTAGTTCTTGTGTATACTATCAACATTGCACCTCAGAAGCATATGCCCCTTACAGTGATGCTATTTTCGATCTTAATGATAACCTAAATCATACTTAAATAACCGGTTTGATTCGATTTCATGCAAACATTTAACTGATTTCATTGTATGGGTGTGTGCTAATGACACTCAAAACAGTCTTGCCACTCATTTTCAGGATTGGGCATTATGCCTCAGTAGAACCCCTGTTATTGGTCGGAAGAGGCTCCTACATTAGATTGTTTGTATATTTGTTATTAGTCCCCTACCGGTTTTTGACCGGAGGGGACTATAGGTTTGCCCTCCCGCCCGTCAGTCAGTCAGTCAGTCCGTCCGTCCGTCCATATCTGGATCCTGACATAATTCAAACAGTTTCCAAGCTAGGTTTATGAAACTTGGTATGTGGATAAGGGCCAATAAGGGGATTATGCACGTCTAAAGATATTTTGATTCTGACAAAAATTAAGGTTGCTATGGCAACAGAGTCATGGAATTGGAATTCTATGTAACATTGTTTGTTTATCGGAAGAAAGAAGCTCCTATATTAGAATGTTTATATATTTGTTGTAAGTCATGGAATCAGAATCCCATGTTAGATTGTTTGTTATTGGTAGGAAGAAGAAGCCATCCAGAGAAGACAATCCTTAACAAAAATAAACAACGCACAGAAACGTCGTAGTAATGAAATCTATATCAGATGGAAAGAAATGAGAAGACAGTTGGACCAAGTAGCTGAAGAAGCCAGTATGGAAGTGGAGAAAAACTGGATAGAACAAGGTTAGACTGATAATAATATGCTGGCATAAATTGCTTGAAATTGAAATACCCAATGGGGGTATGCAGTTATTTCTGGATTATTGGGTACAGTCCTGCATGGTTTTTAGCTCATCTGTCACATAGTGACAGGATGAGTTTTCGTGGTCACTCTTTGTCGTACGTCATCCGTCAAAAACTAGTACAAGTACTTGGTCAAATCTTAGAAAAAGCTTGTAAACACATGAGAGGACACAATTATGGCCCAATATTCATGAAACTTGGTCAGAATGATTGTCTCTATGAAAACTAGGTTAAGTTTGAAACTTGGTCATATGAGGTCAAAAACTAGGTCACTATGTCAAATCCTAGAAAAAGCTTATGAACACATTAGAACACACAATTATGGCACAATCTTCATGAAACTTGGTCAGAATGTTTGTCTCTATGAAATCTAGGTCAAGTTCGATATTGGGTCAACTGGGGTAAAAAATAGGTCACTAGGTCAAATCAAAGAAAAACTTTGTAAAGGCACAAGAGGTCACAATTTTTGAACTTTTGATGCATCATTATTTACCAGAATTATGGTCCTTTGTTACTTTTACTATATATACTATATATAACCCATAATGAAAATGTGTGTGTGTACGTTGGAATTGATTTGTCTGTCACATAGAGTTGGGGAGAGTAAATTGCGTTGCACTGTCAACTTATCATTGTATTACAGAGAAGAAATCAAAGGAAGCTGAACAGCAGATGAAGCTGATAGCCCAGCGTGCACGTGAAGAAAACCGACACTCCCTGACACAAGCTGCACAATTAGTAATCAATGCTAACAGATTTACACAGGGCGAGAAACCTCCGCTACCTCCCAAGTATGTACATATATCATCTCACAGAAAGTTTACCGTGTTCTGCTATTTCAATAGCTTTGAATTCTGTGGTATTATATCAACCTCATATTTATTTCAATTCTTGCCTCTCTTTCGTGCTGATAGACACTGTGAAGCATTTGCTGTGAATATCTCACCTGATTTGTGATACCTGTGTTTGTTTAGATCACAATTACTCTGCCAATTTTCTAAGGCTTGTTGCTTTGCTAAAATAAATAAGTACTGTAAACCAATTTACAAATTTTTGCATTTTTAAGTTTTCTATAATGTCCATATTAAAGTTTTTAGCACTTTAGCAGCGACTTAATTTCGCGAAATTCTACCACTCGCTAACTCTGCGAAACTAA
Organism: Spisula solida; assembly: GCA_947247005.1. Taxonomy (NCBI): domain Eukaryota; kingdom Metazoa; phylum Mollusca; class Bivalvia; order Venerida; family Mactridae; genus Spisula; species Spisula solida. Next base: position 46,401,633 of record OX365944.1, on the reverse strand, counting down.
ATTGCGGGAAATAAGTTCTTGGTTTACAGTATTAAATTCCAATATGATAAAATAGATATAAAGCTAGTGATGACATTACTAGTATGGAGTTTGTGTAGACAATGTATAGCTGGCTGGAGATAACTCTAGCTTTATCAATAAACAAACATTCATAATATAAACAACTGCACGGTCAACTGACCGCTTGTTATCAGTGTAGATGGAAAGAGTATATTCATTAAAAGTGATTATGCACAAGATTGAACAAAAATAGACATCGCATATGCATTTCATTTTTATTTGTAAACAAAGGCTAGTGTTATTATCAGCGGACTTTAAGTAGTCTGTTACCAGGACACTGCAGGTATATGTATCAAGTTGATATGCATTTAACACAACATTTACTTGTCTTGTGGCTCCTATATACATATATATCAAGATGAAGAATATACTTCTGTTTCTAGTTTTATATTCTGTTAGCCATTGCTGCAATGCTCTTTGCAATAATTGTTTCCATTGTAGTTTGATGTATCATTTCATACATAGTCATTTCCTGTGATTGTACATATTACTCTCGTTCAGTAATATATGTGACTAATAGTATTATATAAAGAGTATAATATAATGTGGAAATGGATCAGACTGCGAATAAAGCTTACATGTGAGAGCGGAAACATGATGATAATACCATTTTTCTGAAAGAACTAGTCAAGTTAGCAGATTAAGTTAGCAGATTAAGTTAGCAGATCAAGTTAGCAGATCAACTTATCAGGTTATAAAGATATGATACTTAGTGACTCTATACCTGTCAGCTATCTCAGCATTATATGATACACTGTTTGTTATACAGAGAACGTGCTAGGTATGTAACTAGAGTACTGCATGGTTATAGAACTTTTCTCTACTTCCAATAGCTTGCTAGATTTGCTTGTAAACCCAGCCTGCTGCTGTAACTGACGACTGACTTGTTTACATTTCATTGTTCTCAGCCCTGTAACATTATATGTGCACTATAAAACTTGTTCTCAGCTCTGTAACAATATGTGTGCACTATAAAACTTGTTCTCAGCTCTGTAGCATTACAATACTTGTTCTCAACCCTGTAACAATATGTGTGCACTATAAAACTTGTTCTCAGCCCTGTAACAATATGTGTGCACTATAAAACTTGTTCTCAGCTTTGTAACATTACATGTGCACTACAAAACTTGTTCTCAGCCCTGTAACATTACATGTGCACTATAAAACTTGTTCTCAGCTCTGTAACAATATGTGTGCACTATAAAACTTGTTCTCAGCCCTGTAACAATATGTGTGCACTATAAAACTTGTTCTCAGCCCTGTAACATTACATGTGCACTACAAAACTTGTTCTCAGCCCTGTAACATTACATGTGCACTACAAAACTTGTTCTCAGCTCTGTAACAATATGTGTGCACTATAAAACTTGTTCTCAGCTCTGTAACAATATGTGTGCACTATAAAACTTGTTCTCAGCTCTGTAGCATTACAATACTTGTTCTCAACCCTGTAACAATATGTGTGCACTATAAAACTTGTTCTCAGCCCTGTAACAATATATGTGCACTACAAAACTTGTTCTCAGCTCTGTAACATTACATGTGCACTACAAAACTTGTTCTCAGCTCTGTAACATTACATGTGCACAATAAAACTTGTTCTCAGCTCTGTAACATTACATGTGCACTACAAAACTTGTTCTCAGCCCTGTAACATTACATGTGCACTACAAAACTTGTTCTCAGCTCTGTAACAATATGTGTGCACTATAAAACTTGTTCTCAGCTCTGTAACAGTATGTGTGCACTATAAAACTTGTTCCCAGCTCTGTTACATTACAATAATTGTTCTCAGCAATGTAAAACATTATGTATGCACTACAAAACTTGTTCTCTGCCCTGTAACATTATTGTTTTCTATACAGAACTTAACTAATACTCATGTTGGTTGTGTATCATGTCACCTTTGTTGATGTAAACTTTAATGTTTGTTTGTGCTCAGATGTGACAACAGTCAACTAACATACATGTACATCTTATTCAAACTCTGGTACTACAGATGTTGTATCTCAATAACAGCCATTATGTAGTCGTGGAGATGCTACTCTCTCTTGTTAGCTGTAACATCCTATAGAGCTGTCGTCGAGACTTGTTCTGCAATTGTGATCAAGTTTTAAATATGGTGATATAGACAATCAGAAAGTACTAATATTCTGTGTGACTGTTGAGGATAGTACCCTCTATCTTTTGTATGGATTTAACGATAGTTAGAATCTATTACAGTCAGGTCTCGATATGATGACACCCGATATACTGACATATGCATTATACTGACATCATATTTGGGGGACTTTAGTATTAAAACGCTCTTTGTATCAATTCAGTATACTGACATATTCGTTACAACAACATTTTTCTTGAAAACAAACAACATTGTTGTATCTAGACCTGACTGTAGATGATAATCAATGTACTGTATGATTTGTTGGTAGTTATACTGAACAAATGTTTCAACTAAACTGTTGTGAATTTCTGCAATTATTTTATTTTCAATGTTTGGTTCTGATAAAGATTAACGGCAATTTGTATGGTACAGTATTAGTTTTTATCAAACAAAACTGATTTGCCAAAATAATGAAGCCACTAAATAAAAAAACATTGATTTTCAAATTGTTTCAACTATCTGGGGTGCTTCTAATACAATCAATGGAACATAATACAATCAAAGGGTTCTAGTTGGAACTTTGGCACAGTATATATGGTATGATGAGTATGGTATCAATAGTTAATGAAAAAACTAGAATTAGTTAAGTCCGTGCAGAGCTACAGATAAGGATTTAGTCAATTGGGTATTTTACCCCCATGTTTCAATTTTGATAGGGTTTTGACAAATTTTAATTGGGTATTTAATAAAACTCTAAGGGTAAATAAGCTTTTATGTACTATTTTTCACTAAAACATCCTTTTTCTATTTGGGTATTTCAAATTGTCTTTGCTTTTTCTTACTCCCTCCTCTCAAAATCTATTGGGTTTTTAAGAAAATTAATTGGGTAATTGCCCCAATACGCAGCTTATCTGTAGCTCTGTCCGTGACATCCACCCTATATTATGTATCACATCATTAGAATAATATGAGTTTACTCGTCTGGTTGTATATGCATCATGTATATCAGGCATGTAACAGTTTGTTGTCTGGTTGTATTTGCATCATGTATATCAGGCATGTAACAGTTTGTTGTCTGGTTGTATATGCATCATGTATATCAGGCATGTTACAGATTGTTGTCTGGCTTAGTTGGTCTTTCTGATATTATGAACTCAATAACTTTTAATATATATGCATTTTGTTGTTAGCTACTGCATGTTGCTGGAATGTCTGAAGAAGAATGATTTGAATAGGGTAAAAGAGTTTGCTGTGCTTGTGTGTGATACCATATTTGTACAGTGCCATAACACAGTCGTAATCCCGACACACCCCTTCTTAATTGTTCTGTTTTCATATGGCTCTGACAGAAATGAAAATGGATGCAACGCTCCGAATTGGAACTCAGGATACACGACATCCGAGTTCCATCCGAGCGTTATATCGGTTTTCAGTTCCGTCAGAGACATATAAAACAGTAAAATTTTCTGACGGAACTGAGAAGTGGTGTGTAAGGATTACTACTGTGCATAAGATAATGTTTGTTGTATACAGCAGTAAGCAGACCAAGCATGTGTTGTGTTTGCTACAGTGAATATTGTTTGTTGTGAACTTGTCTACCGTTTGGCCCCGTTTATCCCCCTAGAAATTGAAATTTCTAGTACGATGATCTAATGCGGCATTGGCCTCTTTTATCCCCACCTTGGCCCCTTTTTCTCTCGAGTAGTTCTTAGGATGATAACCAATTGCCTACATCTACTGACAAAAGGAAACAGATTTATCCAGCATTTTATAAGAGATATTCCTCGTTCCTGACTTGGAATTTTTACACAAAAATGTCAATTTCTTAAAGACTATCAAAGGGTTCCCCTTAAAACTCGACATAGTTATTAACCATCATAAGGGGAGTCCATACTTACTAGGCTGGTGACCCTGTGACCTATATTTATCAGATATGTGCCCTTGTTACTCTTCGAATTTTACTCAAGATAAGAAAGGGCACTATCAAGTACGAAGGTCGAGCATCCAGCACTCAATGGTAGTGATCAAATGCAGCCGTTATGACATGCTTGTTGTTAAAAATTGTTACAAAATGTTTCAGCAACATACTTTGCCGCTCCCCTCATGTGTAGGTCCTGGGGTCATGGTGAAAAAGTAAGCAAAGTATCAAAGGAATATGACAATGCACTTTAAAGATATAAAGGGTGTAAAGAAAGTTCGTTCCGGTCCGAAAGTATGGCGTTTTTTTTATTTTTACCAAGCAAAATATTACTAAATTTGGAACAAATGTACAGTACTAAATTTACGACCTGTGGGGTTTTTGTTGCTTGGATTCCGTTCTGATACGCACCCTTGCCATGGATTTATAGAACGCCGAAGTAATCTTACATTAACGTTACGTCGACTGCCATTTGAAGAAGAGTCGACAAACAGAAAGTATTGCAAAAATGAAACATAACCAGATTTAGGCATTTTAGACATTCATATTGTTAAAAAAATACCTTATGCTTAAATTATCGATGGAAAAAAGACGGATACTCATGTATTTGGGCACAACTATGAATTTACTAGTACATGGTATCGATTTCGTCGAACGTGACGTAAACGTCAAGCGAAAATTGAGAGTAGGGTTAAGAAAATGAACGACTGTGTATAAAATAACGGCCGAAAATAACACGAACAACTTCTACGAACATCAAAAGACATTGGGGAAGACATACCTTATTTTTCAAACAAATAGTAACTAAATAACTACAAAAATAAAGAAACGTCGCAATAGACAAAAACATGTCATTTTGAAAAAAACACGTACATGGGAAAACAAAATGCATTTATTTGCGAAACGAATACTCTTACAGCCTCATAACTTGGATGATGTTTTGTTCTTATATAAGGTTAAATATTAGTTTAGTTCATTACAAGTTTAAAACGTACTAAACTATACAGTGAGGGGATAACAAAGAGACTATTTCGAACTTTACCCGGCCACGACGTCGTTGACGTCATCTTTGAAACAAGATCAACACATTTATTCATTGCGTTTGGAAAAATATTGACAGTCAAATCAGTTAAAACTGTTATACATAATGATGTCATTGTATCAGAAGACTGAATGCAAAATTTGGTGCAAATATATTTATTTGTTTTGTGTACAAAAACTTTTCAAAAACCGGAACGAACTTTCTTTACACCCTTTAAGAGTTTAAAAAACTTGTACCTAAACTTTAACATTTGCATTTCTAAGTCCAAAAGGGGGCATAATTTCAACAAAATGTTTAATAGAGTTATCTACCCCTGTGTAGGGGTTAGGGTCATGATGTTGATCAAGTATGCATAGTATCAAAGCAATGTGTCGATGCACTTTGAAGATAATCAGAGGTTAAAAAACTTGTACCTAAACTTTAACATTTGCACGAAGTTGAAAAAGGGGGCATACTTTCAACAAAACACTTGATAGAGTTACCTACCCCTGCATATTGGTTGGGGTCATGATGATGAACAAGTTTGCACAGTATCAAAGCTATATGTCAAAGGACTTCGAAAATATAAGAGGTTAAAAACCTGTACCTTAACTTTAACATTAGCAGTGCGCCAACACTTGACGCTCTGGTGACTGCAATGGCTCCCCTTATTCTACGAATAGTGGAGCTAAAAAAGACGCCAATGCTGCATTTGATCATCATACTAGAAACTTCAACTTCCAGGGGGGGAGACAGGGCCAGGTGGGGAAAAAATAGGCCAATGCTGCATTTGATCATCATACTAGCAACTTCAACTTCTAGAGGGGAAAACGAGGCCAAGGGGGGGGGGGGAAATAGGCCAATGCTGCATTTGATCATCATACTAGCAACTTCAACTTCTAGAGGGGAAAACGAGGCCAAGGGGGGGGGGGGAATAGGCCAATGCTGCATTTGATCATCATACTAGCAACTTCAACTTCTAGGGGGGAAAACGAGGCCAAGGGGGGGGGAAATAGGCCAATGCTGCATTTGATCATCTTACTAGCAACTTCAACTTCTGGGGGGAAAACAAGGCCAAGGGGGGCAGTGCCTAGATAAAGTGTAAGACATGATCAAGAATAGTGTTTATTAGGTGGGAAAATGGACCAGAGGGGGAAAAAAGGCCAGGGCCCGATCTTTCCCCTGGGAAAAACTGGCCGGGGGAAAAAAGGACTGCTACACTGGTATATCAACATGTAATAAAACAATAATTAAATCTGTTTAATTTTTTAATGATATCTGATAATTTGTGTGAATTTTGACCTTGCCAGTTTTTATGAAACCCGAAATCCTTGAAATTACGGCCCCACAAAAAAAATTCACCAAAACCACGAAATTATGTCTGATTGAAATTAAATCATTTTACAGTATTATAAAGCCTGCCTTATTGTTCCTGTTTACTCCCTGGTCAGTTATTGTCATCCTGTAATTTTCCCAGTATTACCTGAAAAGATACATGTATATCTGTTCTCCCAGCAAACTGCTACTACAGTTTTGGAGGCATCATATCTTGCATATTGGCATCATATATTGTCATTTTGAACAATCAGAAAAGTTGGTATAGGTAAATATGTAAATTATGTACCATGGTTTAATTTATGATTTGTATACAGGATGGATAGTGAACTCAGACATAATAAAAGTAAAAATAAACCCACATTTTATATATAGTATTCATTAAATTTGTTTATAGTTTGCACAAATTAGAAGTAGTTATTAATAAGGTTCCAGCCAAAAATTTCAGTGAAATAGGTCAACAAATAAGATTTTAACGATATTTTCAATGTAGGAGTCCAGCTAGGCTCAATTCACATTTTGGTTACTTTTAATGCTCTTAGGACACAGCGACATTCTATATATTTATGTCTTATGGATGGTATTTGTGTTATACATTGTTCTGGTAACGTTTACCACTCTTGGATAAGCCCCCGGTGTAGTTCTGCAACTAAATACTTTGTGGCTGAACACACATAAGGAACCTGCAATCTTAGTTTACCCATGACATGATCAGTAGTAGCCATGTCTGGTTATGATAATGGTTAATCCATAACCTGCATGTTGCATACATTGGTTTTAAACTTTCATTGTCAATGCATTACAAAATTATACTAATGTTACGATTTTAGGCCAAGTACCATGAATACTTAAAAAGGAAGAAATGCATCATACTTATCTAAAATGATAGCCTCCTGAAGCATGTGTGCATTTATTTAGTCCTTGAGTGTATTAGTGTTAATGTATTTATTACTAAATTAAATGTTTGTTGACTAATGCACAGGAACTTGCATTTATGATTTTAAAAAAATGAAAAAAAAATGAATTTTTTTTTTCACTGGGCCTACAGCCTGTATTAAAATATAGACAGGAATGCAATGCGATTACATCCCACGAACTATTCTCATACAAATATTTTCTTTATACCAACTTGACAGTTAAAACATATGATCTAGGCAGTTAAAGGGGTAATAACAATACAGAATACATCCGCACCTCAACCAATCGGTACCGATAATCGTCTAATATCGGCTTTTAAAGCCAATATTTGTGGAGTTTTGAAATGGCGTCGACTCCATTGAGCGTGGGATACAATCGCATTGCACTCCTGTCTATATTTTAATAGTACAGTAGGCCTAGTGAAAAAAAAATTCAATTTGTTTTTCTTTTTTTTTCCAAATTATAAATGCACGTTCCTGTGACTAATATATGTATAGTATGTTAATTTTGTTGAATTTTGGAGTATGCTACTACCAGTTTATCTGTTCTAAGCTCATACAGGTAATAAAAAATCAGACAGGGAAGGCAGCACTCATCTGAAACAACTGAGTACAGAAACCAGTAACAACACAGACCTCAGTCACACGGCACAATGCCCAATACACAGCTGAACATGAAAATGACTCAAAACTGCTGAAAGTCCAAGTTTCAGCTGTCATAAGCTGAATGACAGAATTTCAGCTATAAAAAAGTTGAATGACCTTAGGCTAGTTTCAGCTATAAAAAGCTGAAAGTCATAGTTTCAGCTATGAAAATTCGAATGACCTAGTTTCAGCTACGAAAAGCTGAAAGACCTAGTTTCAAGTGTACAGGTTTACTGATTTTGGATTGTCTGAAATATTTCTTGTTTTGTTACATTTTTGGTCTTCATTGAATGTAGAAAATGTGGTTATGCTGCTTGTCTATAATGTACCGGTACATATCACTTAAGATATAGAGAATGAGATAGAATCTGACCTATATACACTCAGGGACAAAATAAACGCACACTTTATATTATAGTAAAATAAATTATGTTGTTATTTTTCAAATTCGTTGAAATTGCACACACTCATGCATGAATTATCAATGAGGTTAAATTCAAAATTTCATTAATATTTGTACAGGAATGACATTTTTACAAAGGTTCAAATCTAACAGTCGAGCATGACACAATTCACACCTTTTGTCCCATTTAATATCTGGTGTTGCAGCCTTAACAACAATGCACTACGCCTCCTCGATGCTATGATGGTTGTCATGCGTTGTTGTGGGACCATGTTCCACTCATGAATGAGGGTCTGGTGAGGTTTGTCAACATTCCTCGGTAGTGGTGCACGTGCGCTGACATGATGCCCGATTTCGCCGATTTGTTTATGAATTCGCTTGGGGACAGGCGCACAGTTTTGCCTGAAACCGACTCAACTGCTACACAGGCAACAATAAAATATGCATTTATCCAGTGTTTGTGATACTGCTGGTAAAGATGTGTATGAGTTGTGACATAAATCGGCCAAACCTTAAACGACTGTGAAAGGTATCGTTATCGTCTACAATGAAGAATGAAACAAAAAATGAATCAAAATTAAGTTACGATAATTTGAAAACGGAGTTATATTTTTCAAATAATTTGTCAATTTATTCGCCATTGGACTCATATCATCATCCTTGCTGTGGTTGTGGCTGACCGGAAGTGATTTCTGCGATGGAGCATGCGCATAGTCCCGCCTTGTCTACGAGTTGTTATACGGAGTCTCCCATTGTAAGGGCGATCCTTTATCGTCCCAGTGACATTATATCGCTCTTTCAGCCTTGTATTTGTAGAATAGTGGCAATGGAATTGCCTGGCGACAGCAGTACGACTCATTCACATGCGAAGCATTCCAGTTTCTTCCGACCGAATGTTTTCTGGCAAATATTGCACGTTTTAACTTACTTTGTATGCTTTTATTTGATGAGTTTTTAAAAGTGTTATCGATAACCTACTATTTGTCAATACCAACGTTCCGCTTTTCGATTTCGCACGAGCGCCACGTGCAAAATATACGTTTTATGCACTTCCGGTCAAATCGGTTTTAGAACAAATATAATTGCGTGCAAAAATGTACAGGAGCCAAGGTTTTAACCCGTGTAGCATGAATATTTTTAATAAAAACTATATATCAAAGTTACTTAGAAAATTAGGCCCCCGAAAAGTTGTTGCGTTAATTTTGTCCCTGAGTGTAGAGTCTATTACTAAAAGTGCATTACAGGTCAATACTCATTTTCGATCTATAGTAACAAAATGTTAATATTGATATTATTGTCTAATTTGGAAGATAGTGTGTTCATTGATTTGTTGCTTGTTTCAGGACTAGTGCAGTATTAGATAAAACCAAAGAACTGAGAGAAGAGAGGAGAAAATCTCGTCCACCGAGACCACCTAATCGTGAAGCTGTTATATCCTGGTTCCATGACGAAGAGAAAAGTCGTAATACAGTAATCAATTCCAAAACTGGTCGTACTGGAGAGTGGTTTCATGGTACACTATCGTAATTACTGATGTTTGTAGACAGCACGTTGTCTGTTGACTCTATCAATATAATATGAGCCAGTCTCCAGGAAAACCTGCTATTTTGACAAGAAAATTGATTTTGAGATTTTTTATTATCTAAAAGAGTAATCTTAATGAAGCAAAATGCGAAAGAAATTTTGTTGTTATCTTGATTTTTAAGGAAGTTACAGCTGTTTTGTAGAGGCCCTATTCAGAGCCTTTTTGTGTGACGTCGCGAACGTCATTCAAACGTTATTCGACGTCGCTGTAACACGTACTTTATAAATACAGCATTTGATCAATTCTTGACATAAACTGTTCAAAATGGTATCACATTTTAGAATAATGTTTTAAGTTTTAAAGTATAAATTATATCCAAATTGTAAATGTTCACATTTAGAGAAAAGCTACTACTGTTTTAAACAACTAACTCCTCGTTTTTCTTAATTAGAGTACTTTTCTGAAATTGGTCACCATAGCAACGAAGTAAGTGATTTCAACATAATTCGTAAGAAATTTTAAAGCTAAGATATAGTTATATATGGATAAATTACTTAAAAGTGAATCTATGGATATGTCATTTTTTCTTATTTTAAAGCTTTTTTAAAACCTTGTTACATGTAGTAATTACATAATGTCAATATAGCAGGTTTTCCTGGAGACTGGCTCATATATATATATATATATTCAGTGTTCAAGCTTTTAGGATGATTTGATGTCCTCTTCTGTCAACATTTTCTCCTCTAAAACCAGGATTTACACGATATACATAGGTGGTCCTCTTCAAACGACCATATCAACAGTTTTCGTCCACTGTTAGGAATATGTTGGTGTACTTAATTAGTACAAAGATCCTTTTTAAACATTTGTCCCAAAAAATATTTCTCTAAACATTGGCACTATCACAGCTATCTAACTCCGAAGATTTGCATAAATTCATGATGTAAGTAAGGTCAACATATTGGGATACCAAGTATGCAATAATTTCTAAGTTCTCCATAATTTAGAACTTCTTGACATAGTAAATCTCATTAATTGACATAGTAAATCTCATCAATTGACATAGAAAATCTCATTAATTGACATAGAAAATTTAATTAATTTACATAGTAAATCTCATTAGTTAACATACTCAATCTCATTTATCTTTTTCTATTTTCCAGGTGTGATCTCCAGAATGGATGCTGAGAAGTTATTAATTGATAAAGCTCTAGGCACATATTTGGTGCGTGTAAGTGAGAAGGTTTGGGGTTATACAATCTCATATCGAGCCAATGACAGATGTAAACATTTCCTCATTGATGCATCAGAGGAACAGTATCATTTCTTCGGACCAAATCAACTTCCTCATAACAGTATTATAGAACTAGTGGATTACCATAAGGTGAGCAGTTCTTACCTCTCCTAGAATATGTTTGAAACTTGTTAACCAAGCTACATTAATGCCATGTTAGGTAGAACCTTTGTGTGAGATTGGTGATTGAAATGCAGGAAATTTCAATAAAATGAAGGAGAGTTGCTTGCTCAGACTTTTTACTAGCATTAATGAAGTTTTTATGCAGTTTTCACTTACTAGTTTACTTATATGTAAAAACTTTACCATGTATGCTTCATAATGCTAATTAAACTAATATTTGTGATCATTAGCTCTTCTGTCACATAGTGACAAGGTGAGCTATTGTGATCACTCTTCGTCCGTCGTGCGTGCGTCTGTCAACAATTCATTCAAACGACTTCTCCTCCTAAACCACTCGACCAATTTCAACCAAACTTCACAGGAATGTTCCTTGGGTGGTCCTTTCTAAAATTAGCTAAAATAATTGTTATCTATAAATAACTCTGGTTGCCATGGCAACCGATAGAAAACTCTTTTAAAAAATCAACCGCTGGCCAGATTTCAAAATAATTTTACAGAAATAGTTTTTGGGTGACCCTCTTACAAAATTGACATTTTTGTCCTGATTCGTTAAAAAACATGGCCGCTAGTGGGTGGGGTGCTGTGTTTCCCTATTAATCTATAGTAAAATCTCTAAAAGTCTTCTCCTCTAAAAGTACTGGTTGAATTTCATATTAAATGGGTATCAATATTCCTTGGGTTATCCTTTCTAAAAATAGCTAAAAGAATTATAATCCATGTAGAACTCTGGTTGCCATGACAACTGATTAGAAAAAACTTTTAAAAAAAAACAGGGTTCTACTTGATCAATGTTCACAGGTGAGCTACCCTGTGGGCCCTCTTGTTTTCATTATGTAATGTGCAGCATTTATTCATCACTTAATCAAAATTAATGCCACACAATTCCTGTAGATAGATTAATCGGAATAATTATGGATATTGATGAATTCATGGTAGAGCTTTACAAAATGAATGTATAATTCATTCCTTAATTATATAAATAAGTCTGCATGCACCGATGTTGATATTCCTCTGCATGATAAGTTACTAGTTCCTTGTAGAAGGGTAAGTTAGTGCTGGATATGAAACTGTCCAGGAAACATTGTCACTGTATATGATTGCACTAGTAGCAACCCTGATAAGCCAATTTCAATAATTCAAAATGTCACAACTTTTTTATTTGTTAACATATTTTCATAATCTAAACAGTTTTGGAAAGCTGAAAAGCAGCTCTTTCTGAACATGTAATAAAAGAGGAAGTATAACCACTTTCAAAAATTAGTCAGGGTTGCTAGTAGTAACTAGCAACATCTCCACATGTGAAGGAAAATGTACAATGATGTCAAAATAAATTTAATGGAAGGGCATGACCTGCCGCGACTAAAAATCGAACCAAGATAACTGGGTTACAAACTAACACACACAAACTACTTGACCATGACTTGACTGTAAACTTCTGTTCCAAAAAACCGGATTCATAGTTTATGTATGTTAACCTGTATTTTCAGGAGAAACCTATAACAATGGTAGGAGGGGAGAAGTTGATACATCCTTGTGGACAACTATGTGATCCCCCCGATTATTGGGAACTCTTTCAAAATAGAAGATCAGAAAGTACATCCTTGTAGGGAATATATTATCTAGGAACGTATTTTAAAAAAATTCATCATATCAGTCGAGGAGACCAGAAAGTTGTGCCTTGATATCTCTAAAACTGTTATATTAGCCTTTTATAAGAGTTGCAGGGGTGTCAATTTTCCCGATTTATTATCCGGAATTCCAGATTTATCACTGCTGAAAGAACAATGGTGTCGGACTAAAATGAAAGTTATTTGATGAAAATATCTCAAGAAATGCTATAGTAATGGTAAATTCAATCTGCTCTGAATGATTTTCTTTAATACAAATTCACTTAAATATGGAAACATTGTCATTTAAGGCCTCCTGTTTGGCAAATATTTTTAGCCATATACAATTTTCAAGATTTTTAATTTGGCCCTGTTGACACCCCTGGAGTTGTGGAAGACATATTGCATGTATAGAAGAATTTTTTTCTATATTTCTTCCTCAGTTTAGGAGGCAAATCATTAACCATAATTTCATCCCTTTGGTACCACAAATTCGGATCTATTATAAAGTATATTGTGTGATACAATCTTGTTGCACCAAAGGGACGATTTGTATGAAAGGATATTCAAATAAGCAATATTTTATTCATTTTATTGAAATTTATTTTGAGAGAAATGCAAAGTTTTAGTGAGATGTTGTCTCAGACAAGTTCATTGAAGTCTTAGTCACAGCATGGACATAGAATGGTGGCTTTCATTTAAAAATCACCAACATCACAGTTGAATAATTGCACTGTTTTGTATGTGCAAATATTATAATATGTCAACAAGTTGTTTCTGAAGACTGCAATGTGTTCATTGTTAAACTGTAATAGATCTAAATAATTCATGCTTCTTTGTCATATTCTTATTTTTTTATACTGAAAACACACTAGGTTGTATAGATTATTTATTTCTGCTCAAGTTATTTGTTGTACTTGTAATGCAACAGTCAATTGAAACCACGCCCCCATTCCCATGGAAGTGCGAGGGAACTGTCTAGTGTTTTTACCTTTCTGATGTCCCCGCGCTGCCATGTGAGTGCAGGACTTTTGTTATGCGCCAAAATAGCATGGAAATATACCCGTGACTAAACTCCTGATTTCTCTGTGTTTTTGCAGAAGTATAGCCAGGCTGGCTTTAATTGACCAGTACCAAATTTTCTTGCTCCTGCTCTGCCCCTGTAGAACGGGGACAGTCTGCAGTGGTTTAATTAAGGGTATATACCTGGGGGGCAGAGATTTTACCCAGCGGTGGAAAAAACAAAAGTTAAAATCCTCGCCATTCCCTGGGGTTTGGGGGCGTGGTTTCAATTGACAGGTGCATAATATTAATTCCAGTATGTAATTAAATGTAATGTTTTATCATGTAGAAATTCCATTCTTATACTGATGTATCTTAGGTTATAAGTTATATTGTTCAAGTTCAGTGAGATTGTTTTTAAACATCTCATGCTAGGGTTTGTATGAAGTGATTATCTTTTTTAACATCAAGTTAAATATTTTTTGGTACTGGTAAATGTTGGTTGCAATCTCTATTGAGTGTTTTACGGAAGTCAAGATTTTATGTTTAACTTATTTGTTGATCTTAATCCATCTTGGTTATTTTGTTGTAAGGCCTAACCAAATTAATACTGTGGTTCTAGTTACATGCTGAATTAAAATAAGGTAGGTGCTGTGGCAATACAATGTTTAGGGTAGGGTAAAACTAGGATTGACCAAGTAACTAGAACCACATTATTAATCTGTTTCGGCCTAATTGGATTTTAGCTCATCTTAGCCCTCCATGTAGTTGTTTCATTTCTAAACAGAAGTGGTTTTAGATAGAAAATAATGATGTACTTGCAGATATGTCATTTTCACAGCTTACTCATATCATGTGTTCAGATAGTTATCATAAATTATCAAATTGTTATACAATATAAATCATATCTTGTATGAAAAAAACATTACTTGTTTTAGAGTAATTACAAGATACAAAGAGGCAGAAATAAATTAATAAATTTTATGTTTGCATAATGTAGATAGATATAGTTATAATAAATACATCAATAATATTGTAGTTCAACATAAAAATCAATGCCCTTTCACAAGCTTTTAGCCAGAACACCACTGAGTTCACTAATTAACCTGATACTGATAAATCACTTAGCTATTGACCTTTGAGTAGTTAGTTCCAGGTTCACCCAGTGTCCAGATAATGTGACTGGGTAGTCTACATATTGCTGAAATACTGTTGACCAGTGGGACTAAAAACAATATTTAAAAAGTATTCAAATTGTTCTGATAAAAGACTAAATAGTGTGCAAAGCAACTGTGTGCACATTAGTTGAAAGTAACAGTTGATCGACACCTGAAACATATCTGCATGGAAATTTTAGTTAAATGAGTTGAAATGAACATCGGCGTAGAAATAATATAGATATGTCAAGAGCATTACCATTGAATAAAAGGGTTGATAAACATGCATTTAGCAGCTTTTATTAAATCAGTATTTTATGCATGTCGCTCATTGTAATTATTATTGATTTTCTAAAATGTTATATTATTGTATTTTATTTTTTATCATATCAGTGTATCCATTTTTTTTACTGATTAGACTAGGTTGACCATTCTTTAATATATATTTTTGATTTGAACTTTATGTTACACTTGCTGTGATTGGCTGTTACAGTTTGCACTGTTTGTTTCTATTGGTGACTAACATTGGTGTTACATAATGTTATGTTTGTTATGGTTAATTATGCACGAAATTCAAAGTTTGCAGTGTGTCATACATTGACTTGCATTAGATATCCCTTATTGGGGATATGGATGGTTTGTGTTATGTCTGACTCTCGGGTTGATGGCTAGGCGCTGCTGCCGTTTCTGTGTGGCTTTGGATTGTCTGTGCTCTACAATATTGTTATCATTGGATATTAAGTTTACCGTAGGTTTATAGAACAGCTGTGAAATCCTCATGTTTTGATGGTGCTAATTCTGTAGTTTATCATAGTTCTCTAGCTAGTGGATAAATAGTCATGTCACTCCTACATCATGGTGGGGCAGACATTTTGATTTTGTGCTTTCTTTCCGTCTGTCCAGATTTGTCATCTGGCCTATCTGAGCATTGTCCCATTGTTGTGGCCTTTTCATTGTATTTTACCTGGTAAATCAAAAGTACCACCATGCAACACTTTGACATACATTATACTAGGATGCAACAATTTGGAATACACCATACTAGGTTTTAAGACTCTTTAAATGAACATCTCTTTAACAGGGTAGCATTACCACATGGGTTTTGACTACAGTTCCAAGTAGAAATTTGTAAACATTGGAACACAAATATAGCCATACATATTTTATTTCTTCATCGATTTCTATAAAATATACGCCACACTAAGGGGAAAATTATTTGCATTCCATGAAATATAGGATCTTTTTCAGCAACTTGACCGCATTATCCATGGTTTCAACAGGTGTTGGGCAAAATGGCACATCTGCTGAAAAGGATCTTATAACTCAACGTAGGGCACAGTTTGCCAAATGTCATTTTGACGTTATTCTGTGTCTCACCGGGCTTCAACAAATTGCTTATATTTCTGCAGCCAGTTAATTCCCACTCTTTTGAATACATATATATATATATAAAAAGAAAGAAAATAAATGTCATCAAATGTTTATGCTTGTCATTATGTTTAAATTGTATATCATTCATATATATGAATATATACGGTCGCTGGATGTCCCACCTAATGCAGGGCTTGTTCGGATAAAGGTTTATGGCAATAGTATATTACATAACCCTCAGTCGGTCGTTGGGTGTCCGCCCAATACAGGTGTTTGTTTAATTCATGGAAAGCAAATAATTTTCCCCTTAGCGTGACGTATATTTTATAGAACATACACTGTTTAAATGAACATCTCATCCTAAAGGATGTCAAACATTTGGCCTTATCTTTAAGTATATTTGTTGCTAGTTCTCAGCATGTTGCTCCTGCTGTATTATATGTTAATGATTCTTTATTGGCTGGTGTATTTTTACAGAAATGGTTGTATTTAAGACATCATTCAAGGTTGTTTAAGTACATGGCAGGTTTTTATTCTTGATGATAAAATAGAGCCTGTCTTCTGCTGATCAAAGAAAATAATTATTGACGATTGTTAATTTTCACTTGCAGCAATGTGCACAAAAAAGTTTTATACTAAAATCCAATGCATTCATAAGATGATATTACAGTCCCTATTTTTAGCTCACCTGTCTCAAAGTGACAGAGTGAGCTTTTGTGATCACTCTTCGTCCGTCCGTCGTCCGTCCGTCCGTCAACAATTGGCTTGTGTAGACACTAGAGGTCTCAATTTTAGCCTAATCTTTATGAAACTTGGTCACAATGATCATCCTAACAAAATCTAGGTCAAGTTCGATATTGGGTCATCCGGGGTCAAAAACTAGGTCACAAGGTCAAATCATAGAAAAACCTTGTGTAGTCACTAGAGGTCACAATTTTGACTTAATTGTTATGAAACTTGGTCACAATGATCATCTCCACAAAATCTAGGTCAAGTTCGATATTGGGTCATCAGAGGTCAAAAACTAGGTCACAAGGTCAAATCATAGAAAAACCTTGTGTAGTCACTAGAGGTCGAAATTTTGACTTATTCTTTATGAAACTTGGTCACAATGATCATCCTAACAAAATCTAGGTCAAGTTCGATATTGGGTCATCCGAGGTAAAAAACTAGGTCACAAGGTCAAATCATAGAAAAACCTTGTGTTGTCACTAGAGGTCACAATTTTGGTCTAATCTTTATGAAACTCTGTCACAATGATCATCCCAATAAAATCTAGGTCAAGTTCGATAATGGGTCATCTGGGGTCAAAAACTAGGTCACAAGGTCAAATCATAGAAAAACCTTGTGTAGTCACTAGAGGTCACAGTTTTAGCATAATCTTTACGAAACTTGGTCACAATGATCAACTCAACAAAATCTAGGTCAAGTTCGATATTGGGTCATCCGGGGTCAAAAACTAGGTCACAAGGTCAAATAATAGAAAAACCTTGTGTAGTCACTAGAGGTCACATATTTGGCCTGATCTTTACGAAACTTGGTCACAATGATGATCTCAACAAAATCTAGGTCAAGTTCGATATTGGTTTATCTGGGGTCAAAAACTAGGTCATAAGGTCAAATCATAGAAAAACCTTGTGTAATCACTAGAGGTCACAATATTGGCCTAATCTGTATAAAACTTGGTCACAATGATCTTCTCAACAAAATCTAGGTCAAGTTCGACAGGTGAGTGACCTAGGGCCCTTTGGGCCCTCTTGTAATTTGTTACAACTATAAAACTATATAGTATTTTTTTCCCATTTAGTATCGCCAAGTTTTACTTATTTTGGTATATTGCATGTTATATCCATTTATAAGACATTCTGGCTTTAACTATGATAATCTAGTCATGTATATTTTGTATGGTTGTTTTAAGTTATGGGCACAATTTTTTTTTATTTCATAAACTAGAATTTCCACTTTTATAATCTTGTAATCTATTTCTTGTATTACATGTATACAAACAATGTATATTTTCAGTATTTAATAGTAATGCTACATATTATTGTAGTGGGATGTTTTTTCTGTTTGACCCCCGCTGTATAGAGAATGCCCTAGGTTTTTTAGCTCGACTGTCACAAAGTGACAGAGTGAGCTTTTGTGATCACTCTTCGTCCGTCTTCCGTCGTCAGTCCGTCCGTCCGTCCGTCAACAATTTGCTTGTGTAGACACTAGAGGTCACAATTTTGACCTAATCTTTATGAAACTTGGTCACAGTGATCATGTCAACAAAATCTAGGTCAAGTTCGATATTGGGTCATCTGGGGTCAAAAACTAGGTCACAAGGTCAAATCATAGAAAAACCTTGTGTAGACACTAGAGGTCACAATTTTCACTTAATCTTTATGAAACTTGGTCACAATGATCATCTCAACAAAATCTAGGTCAAGTTCGATATTGGGTCATCCGGGGTCAAAAACTAGGTCACAAGGTCAAATCATAGAAAAACCTTGTGTAGTCACTAGAGGTCACAATTTTGACCTAATCTTTATGAAACTTGGTCACAACGATCATCACATCAAAATCTAGGTCAAGTTCGATAATGGGTCATACGGGTACAAAAACTAGGTCACAAGGTCAAATCATAGAAAAACCTTGTGTAGTCACTAGAGGTCACAATTTTGACCTAATCTTTATGAAACTTGGTCACAATGATCATCACAACAAAATCTAGGGCAAGTGAGATATTGCGTCATATGGGGCCAAGAACTAGGTCACTAGGTCAAATCACAGGTCTTGCATGTACTGCTATAACAGGTGAGCGACCTAGGGCCCTTTTGTTTGAGAATCATTGTCAAAAAACTGTTTTTAAATTATTATGGATAAGAGTAATATTATTTAATGTGCAGGTCACCACGATTTGAATATTTGAATATTTCTTGTGACTTTTAGCAATTTTCTTTGGTTTTATTTTATAATCTTAACGTTTCCTTAAAGCATTGAAGTAGTGGAAGGTCAAGATAACCAGTTTACACTTGTCCTTGACTGTATAATTAGCATCATATCTGTTAAATATGTATTTTTAACTGTCACACTTATATTTAATCATCCATTTGTTGTAGTTTTAGCACATGGATCATGTTTTATTTAATCTGTTGTAATATTATACCACAGTATTGAACTGGTACTCATTTATCTTTGTGTGCTTTCGTTATCGTACTGTATTAAAGAATGCATAGCTTGCCAGAGATAACTAGCCTTATCATTAAAACATAATATAAACACTGCACGGTCGACTGATTGCTTGTTATTAGCGTAGATCGAAAGTGTATATGCCTTAAAGTGATTAAACACAGGTTTGAACAAAAATGGACATCGAAAATGCATTTGATTTGTATTTGTAAACAAAGGCTAGTGTTTCATCGGCGGACCATACTAAGAATGATCTGATAGAACAGCAAATAAACACAGAATATTCATGAGATCCAGGTTAATACTGCTGAACAATAACACATCTTGTTATATTTTTATATGTTCTATATTATATATATATATTGCATGACAATAAACAAACAAAGGAAGTATATCAGATGTTGTGTCTCGTTGTCTTTGAATTACCTAACTATAGTTTGACAGATGTGGATGGAGTAAAAGTGTATCTGGCACAGATGCAGAAATTATGGGATTCGTCTTCAGCTCACCAGATAAATTCCTCCGCCTTGCCAGATAAACTTACCCATCCACATCACCAACCTATTATTCTCTATGAAATACCAGTACTGACCGGTGAATAAAGAAGGAAGGTCACAGTATATGCAAATGTCCCGGATGAAAAACTACAACAACAAAAGTTGTCAGTATTTCTTATTACATGAACAGGTCAATGTTATTTTGTGTTTGTTCAATCTTTTCATCTATTCCTTGACAAACATACCAATGTATGAAATAATATGGAACGAAATAAGACGATGCCTCTTGTGAAGTTTGTGCAAGCGACATTGTGTCATGTCGACCATGATATATTAATGGGTGGTATTACCGGAGTAGTAAAAGCCTAGAAGGATTTTTTACATAAAAATGTATGTCTGTCATATAACTGATCCTACATAAAATTGCTGATAATATGCACAACAAGGCTTGGTACTAACTATTTATGTTTAGGTTCATTAAAATCAGACCTGTGGTTAAAAGTAAAATAAGTGCAGACTAACTTTATGACATCCATCCCGCACAAAATCAATATGTCTCCCCTTCTATACATGTATGTATTTTATAATACACAGATTTTATAGTTGGGACACCCCTTATTGAATGTAATTGTCTACTTGGCCATTGAACCAGATTTTTTTGTGTCAATTCTCCCTGTAATTATCAATGTAGAGGTATGCAAACCGTGTCTTTCTTGGACGTACTATTTTGGGTGGAGCAAACACTGGGTTAGAGTTTATTAATGTTTTCTTCAAGGATTGCTGTCCCTTATATTACTAATTCTTAAAGAAAACATTTCATCAATATACAGGTTCATGGGAATATCATGCCATTCATGCTCTGTATGTGAGATAGAAGATATCACTATCTTGGAAGCACTTTTCCTGTGCAACTGAAAAGGTTCATCATTTGGGCGAAACATTGAACATAAACCAACAACAGAAGTTGAAGTATTGAAAGAAAGAATACAATATCTGTCAATATCAATTATTGTTCAAATGTACAAAATCAGAAATTCTCCATTGTTTTACAAAATTGATTACAAAAAGATCATCAAGTTACCATGGACAACAAAGCTGATTGGCTGACATGCCTGTTTGGAACATTTCAACGGCTTGACCACATTCTTCACTCGATATCCTAGGTACGTTTTAATTTTTGTGCATAATACAGTGATATTGTCTAACCAGATTAAAATGAGACTCCAAGCTTCAAATATTATGAGTCTCAATTAAAAGTGGTTTATTAATACAATTGAAATGTTTTGTGTCGATTTTCATGATATGCACAATGTCATAGTTTCTGAGCCAAATTGTTCAAAGTAACCATCCCTTCCACTTTGGCTCCGACAAAAGTGGATATGTCTTTTTACCTTCGAAAATATGGCTTTTAATAAAGTGCAAAGTTGCCAAGAAATCACATTTTATAAAGTGACACTGAGTTTATAAGTTTTGTTGAGTGTATTTTTAGAGTAGCAGATAACAATGCAAAGCATCAATATGTACAAACACAATAGTAAATCTATTCACGGTAATAACACATTAAAACTTGACCTCTTCTCTGATTGTTTCATCAATGATTTGCAATGTTCGTTCTCGTAATTCGTCAGCATTTTCAGTGTCTAACAACTGTTGCCCAGCAACCGTATAATTATAAGTATGGGAGGGTTGTATAGGAGGCGGCTTGTCTGGATTATGAAGTCGTTCAATGTGAGACTTCAGGAACTTCTCATCCTCAAATTTCCTCGAACAAATATGACACTTGAGTCGCTTTCCTCCAGTATGAGTCTTTTCATGTACTTTCATGTTACTTTTGTCAGTAAATCGTCTTCCACAATGACTACATGCAAACGGTTTGATACCTTTATGTGTATTCATGTGGCTTCGATAATCTTCCATCTCGTAATATACTTTCGGACACATTTCACAAGGATGAAGTGTAATCTTGTATTTATCTTTAATGTCAGTAACTTTGTCCGGGTGATGATGTGCCAAGTGTTTTTTGAATCTCCACAATGTATGGAACTGTTCTGTGCAATAGCAACATGGATATCTCCATTCTTCCGTGTGGATCTTTTTATGATTGTTTAGAAGACTTGGCTTCTTGAATTTACGACCACAGTAACT
Organism: Spisula solida; assembly: GCA_947247005.1. Classification (NCBI taxonomy): domain Eukaryota; kingdom Metazoa; phylum Mollusca; class Bivalvia; order Venerida; family Mactridae; genus Spisula; species Spisula solida. The sequence continues at coordinate 46,379,335 of OX365944.1, read as the reverse complement.
ACACAGGAAGTGAATGTTTTTATGTGACCACATGTGCTGACTCAAACCTTCCGCACTACGGAAATTCTTGGAACAACCCTGAGGAAAGTAAAAACAGGAACATAATTTAAAACATGGTATATCATGTTAGAGATCACCAGTTACAGAATTTGTAACAAAACTATCCAGATTACTGTAAAGTTATTAATATAAATTTTCGTTGATTCCGCGTAGGCACTAGATTGCAAAATTAAATCCCCTTGAATAATTGACCTCATAATACATAACAAATTTAATATTATCCACAAATTTAAGAAACCCCCTAATTACAATTATACGAAATATTTGTGAAATCTAATACCTGCGAAAAATAATGATTTTACAGTATAATGAAATTGAGCCTGTTTTGGTGCATGAAAAGATGTACGGTATTTATGATGCATGAAATTATGGAAGTAATGAAGAAATGGGTTATAATTGATTGTATCAACTATATTTCAAAGAGCATAATTGTCAACAGACTATAACATCAGAGATTGTATTAAAGACGAATCATTGGCAGCTGGTTTTTTTGCGATCGCCTGAGACAGATGTAGTGCGTGCCCATCTGTTTTATCCCTGCCTAATTGGCCAATGGGAAGAGAAAAGTTTGTGAGATACAAGGAACACGGGTGTGCTGCCCTAGCTCTTTCCTAATAGACTGACCTTCGTTTTATATCATGCCCGGTGTATAGCACTGAAACATGCGAGACTATATCTGGGTTTCCGAATAGTTTGTCTCTAGTTGGATGGGGAACACTCAAAAGCGTTTCTGAAATTTCCATTGCCCCAGCCGAGATTCGAACCAGGGACCTCAGAATTGGTTGTCAAAAGTGCTAACTACTCGGCTACCTTTCCACCCATCAGTTGTTTTAAAGACTAAACCATCTTAAAATTTGCCTACCTTTTCTGTACAAGCATACGGTCGTTCACCTGTATGTATGCGCCTATGGTTGTCAAAATAACGTTTAATTTTGAACTTTTCTCCGCACATATCACACATGTAGGGTGAAACTAGATCTGTGTGTCTCTTGATGTGATAATGATAAGCACTGGATTTCTCAGGGAATGTAGCAATACAATACTGAAACACAAGCACCAGAATTATCATATGATCGTTATTGGCTATCTAATACAACTATAATACAGAACACGTTACATACACCGTTACACGATGCTTGTGTGTGGATGTTTTTTCAGCTTAACATCAGAAGTTATTTTACTGAGAGCTGCAGACAGAATATTATTAAGAGGAATTAATACAGGGCTCGACACTTACACTGGTCCGGTGGTCCGAGACCAGCGGTTTTTGTTAAGGACAACTAACTCATGGAAGGCAGCTAGTCTCATTGACCACTGTACTAACCAAGAACATTATTTTTCAAACATGATCTTATAATGCAGCTGTTTAAATGGAAGGATGTGTTGAATGAAATCACAATAATTGCTCTAAGTAGAGTAAGAATATAGAAGCATAATATGGTGAAAAAAGCAGCTAGGACCACCTGGAATTCTGTCGGATCAGCAAGTCTCAAAAGCTGCTGGTCCCTTGGGCCACCATTGAAGATCTGGTAGTGTCAAGCCCTGTTAATATTTAACACCTATGCAGCTGTGTTTTAGGGCAACTACCAGAGGGCATATATAATGGGCAATAAGTAAGGAAGTAAGTAAGTAAGTAGTACAGCTGTGTTTAGAAGACAGGCAATGGATACAGCAAATGTGGCCTTTTGAAGCAGGCGACTATGTAGCATAGGTGCATTAAATGTAAATATGTCTCGGACAGAGAATTGAGTGTTTTTGTATAATATTTCATGGATTGACTTTGTATTTTTTAATCATTATAATAATAATACCACAATCCTATACTTGCAAGTTGAGCACCTCACTATAATATTTTTAGTAGTACATAAGTAAAAGAGAGATAAGCCATGTGTATATCACTTACAGGACATGTGTATTTCCCAGCTCTGTGTATCGCAAGATGTGTGAAATAAAGTTCAGGAAAAGAAAATATCTTGTCACAAAGAACACATTCTAGAGGACCTCGTAAACATTGATGTACTGTAGTCATATGTTTCCTTAACTCTGCATTACCAATCAACACCTTAAAACACTTCGTACATTTGAAGTAGCAAGTGTTCATTTCTTGCTCAGTTTTAATGGATGTGGCAGTATTTGGTTGCTTCGAGTCACGACAACATCCACTTTGTATATGCAGGTCAAACTTCATACTGGTTGGAAATCGCCATTCACATTTATAACATTCGAAAGGCTTCCGGAAATGTTCACGTAGATGTTGTGAAAGTTTCTTCACTTCATGAAAACCAGAACAGCATATATTACATTTAAATGCTTGTTCATCATAGTGCTGTATTAAGTGTCTGGATAAATCGTCACGAGAAAAAATATCCTTGTAACCACATATGTCACAGACCAGCGGACATGTGGTATTACTTCTAAACAAATCAATTAGTGTTGATGTTATTTCAACATTGAGTTCAGTATGTACAAATGTTACTTTGTTGTTCAGAGCTTCAGTGTCAGTACTTATAATTTCAAACTCACTACATTTGGGATTTTTTGCTCGGTGAATGTCAAGATGAACTTTCCATATAAAGTTATAACCACAAATGTCACATTTATATCTTCCTGTATTTAAATCAGGAACTGTATAAACAAAATGTTTGACTGGTCCCCAAGTCTTTCTTAGTATATAGCCCACAGTTTGTGTAGTTTCTTCCCTATAGAAGTCGCCAGCTAATTCTTGAAAGAATTCCCACCTTTCTGCATGATTTACACCAGAACTGTTATTTACTGCATCAACAACGTCTACAGCATCAGCATAATCGTCAGTATCAGCATCTTCTTCTTCATGCTTCTCAACCTCATCAACAAAATCATCATCTGAATCATTATCCTCATGATCAACATTATCTATCTGTTTACTGTCTGTGCCATTAACATCATGATCAATATCATCAGCTAGATTACTGTTGGTGCCATTATCACTACTTATAAGTGAATCACCAGCATTAATGTCAATAACGTTGTTGTCCGGTATGACTTTACAGTCTTCTGTTTTTATGTTAGGATGATCAGCACTTAATGTGCCGTCAGCTTCTCTTTCAACCTTAACAGTGACATTGTCAGAACATCGGCGTTTGTCTGAAAAGTTTAAAAGGAAAATGAAAATGTTTGAAAAACAAATATACGATCAGTTCCCTGGACATGGAAAAGATAGAAAAATTGTATCTGGTGCAACACAAGAACATACTTGGGAGGAGCACAAGTTTGGGAGAAGCATACATTTTGGGAGAAGCAGATAATTGGCAGAAGCACTTATTTCGGACAAGCACATATTTATTTATGACAAGCACACATTTGTGATAAGCACACATTTAGGATAAGCACATGTTTGTGGCAAGCACATAATTGGGAGAAGCACATATTTAGAGGAAGAGCATATGTTTTGATATTCTTACTAAAATGTACAAGGATTGATCCAAAAATAACTGGACTGGTGATATATTTTTGCCATGTTCATAATCTTGTACTGAAACTTTGCAAGAATAAACATTAACATGATACTGAAATGTACTATTTTATAGATATTTTAAAAGATACATAAAATGTGTCCCGTTGCCAGAATCCTGAGGGTCAAAATGTGGATTCTGTGGAATTTAAAGGGGTCCAAAGTTTGTTTATGAGTCAAATGATTCTGCGGATACAATAATAATTACATGTAGTTTACCTTTGCAATATAAGAAGAATTGATTAATAATGCTGGGATTGTCTGCAGAAAAGAGTTTACCCAACGTTGAACCAAACCATTGACACTTTTCATTATCTACAGCAATAACCAGCATACTCATGTTATTCTTCTCTAATCTTGTACACTGAAATAACAATAACAACTAGAATTATCACTGTCGTGAACAGGGCCCCGTGGTAGCATGTCGTAAGAGGGGGGAGTGGAGGAGTGTAGAAGTATAGTGGGGTTGCATAATTATCAGTGCTATAAGTTTCTGTACTCAGACACAATAACAAAGTCATATCTCAAACTTTCATGTGTTGATGCCTGAAATAAAGTAATTCACTCCCTTCTAAAATTCAATTAAAGTTGTTTGACAAGCGCAGGTTTAATTTCCTACATAGAAACCATGATGAACTTTGACTTTTATAAAGTTTTGAAATATCTTTGACAGACTAAAATTGCACACTGAATTCATGAAATCATGACATTGGTTTCATTGACATTGCCCTGTTCCTGATCGGCCAATATTGTTTGCAAAATGGAAATACACAAAACAGAACTACATTAATCTGTTTGTTTTGTGTGCAAGTGTTAAGGGGAATCAGTCAAAAATTATTAAAGTTTTAAAGAGTTGTCACCCTTTGCTAAAAATGTGTTTATTGTTTTTGCTCCACATACATGTACTTATTGTCGTAGTCAATAGAAGTAAGTATAGCAAGTTTCATTTGAATATCTTGAACCATTTTTTAACTTTGACCAATGTTATAGTTTTTGAAGCTGAAAAGGGGCATAAGTCAAAATTTATCAAAGCTAGAGTTGTTGCCCTTTGCTAAAGATAAGCGTATTATCACTGGCAATAATTATAGCAAGTTTCATTTGAATATCTACTATCGTTGCGAAGTTACAAAGAAAAGATGAAAAATGAGTAAATTTGAATTTAACAAAGGGCCATAATTCTTCCAATATTGTAGCTAGAGTAATGTAATTTGTCATAAAATAGTGTTTTGTTGTTGTGAGCTTATGTTTAAAATCTCAAGTTGATATCTTCAATGGTTTTCAAGTTATCAAGAAAAAAAGCTGAAAATTGATAAAAATTTGAATTTTACAAAGGGCCATAACTCTTCCAATATTGTAGAGAGAGTTATATAACTTGCCATAAAATAGCGTACTGTTGTTGTGAGCTTATGTTTGAAGTTTGAAGTCAATACCTATAATAGTTTTCAAGTTATTAAGAAAAAACTTGAAAAATGTGGACGGACGGACAAGGTGATTACTATAGGGCACGCAAAACAAAATTTTGCGGGGCCCTAATAACACTGAGTTGTGGATCATCTATAGTCCAGTTAGGATAATGTGACAGTGACGTTGCAGTCTATGTGTACGCAAAAAAGAACACCCATTGTCTAAACAGGTAGAGCGAAGTTTAGTATGTTAGTTTAGCATTGAAATTATAGTTGTTTGCACAGTATAAGCCATTATAATTGGTTTTACACCGTTATAGTAGACTCGACCGCTGCGTCACTGGATTTTTATCCTGACTGGACTATAATAGGTATGATATTTGTAATAACATGTCATCGGTATTATATAATATAATCAGCAGTCTGAAATAACAACACATAGTTGTCAATAATCTAGGTGTGATATTTGTAAGAGCATGTCATCAGCAATCTGAAACAGGGTGGCCACTGAAAATGAAGAATAAAATTCCGTGATAATTCCCCTGTTTTTCTCTGACTGAAAGGTGATTTTCCATGATTTTTTGCCGTGTTCGCAACTCAGATACAGCTGAAAATATGGCCTCCAACCTCCCTTTATATCGATTGATATCCATACCTTTACCACCAAACTCAGTATTTATACCTTTCTTAATAAATACACTATACATAAAGTCTGTTTATAGAAATACATCTATTTAATAAAGTCATGAAGAGAAGCTGCCAGTAGACACATTTTTTCCTCCAATGTTTGTAAAATTCTCTGAACATTCCCTGATTTTTGCCCAATATTGAAACTCCCTGAATTTCCCTGTAGGTAATTTGTTTTTGGCATGTTCCCTGTTTTTCCAGAGTCTTTGGCCGACCTGTGAAATAACAACAACAACAACACAGAGATGTGGAAATTCTTATAGGTGTGATATTTGTAAGAGCATGTCATCGGCAATTTGGGCTATTTAATTCATTGATGTGCCGACTCGATGTCTATGAAACATACAGTGGTTACAATGACATAGAATTGAATCAAACTTACCATCTCATTGAGATATTTGACATCAGTTGGTGTAACAACAGGGTTATAGGTATCTGTGCTCGAGCTAACTGTTTGCTCAACTTTGGATTGTATTACTACACTGGATACTTTAGGTTTCAGTATAGATTCACTATAGAGGCTAAAATAGAAGAAATACGGAATGGCATGAATTTAATTTCAAACAAGGCTAAAAATTCTGTTGAAACAACCCCATTTCATAAACATATCTTAATGTATTAATTGAGTAGTGAATCACATATTCATAGTTCTGTCCTTTGACGATATGTTAATGCGAGATAACACGATAAGGCACGTCTTAAGATTGTTTATGAATCAAGGCCCATGTGCACAATTTCACATGCTGGTATCATTCATGACCATTAGTAAAATAGTGTTTACATAGATATACAATGTACCTATATACATTAGAATGGTTGCTGAATACATTAATCCAATAAGCAGGTTGATACCCCTAGGGTGGAACGGTGGCCTAGTGGTTAGCGCTCTTGTCTACCAATTCAGAGGTCCCTGGTTTGAATCACAAGTGTTTCCCGCCCAACTAGGGATGAGCTGGTTAGAAGACCCAGAGGTAGACTTGCGTGTATCAGTGCTATACGAGGGTTGATCGGGAAGTTCGTATAATTTTGTTGTGAATCGTATTGTTTTGCTCATACTGGTTGGCGAGCAGTATCCGACAATTTTTGCATGTTTTCTCCCTTTTTCAAGGAAACAATGTGGTTTTGAAGAAAATAATTTACCTTTTAATAATCCTGGGCTCATGTCCGAAATATTTGTCACTTTTTTGGTACTTTTAACGTAACACGATGTACTGTAATTGGGGCCACAAAGAGATCACTATTTTAGGCCGATAACTGGATGAAGAGTAGCAGTAGCCGTCATTTCGCATTTATTAACTAATAATACTTTATTTTCCCCGTATTGAGCCTCTAAAATAAGGGGAATTAACTCCTATTGACTGTAAATATCGTTTTAGAGTTGTCTATCGTAGTTTAAAGTACACGCAGACGACGAATGAAGTTGTATAGTCATATTGTTTCCCAATTAATAAAAAACTATGACGTCAATTAGTAAGACGTCAATAATGACGTATTTTGTCAATATTATTATTTTGCCGACTTCCGTTTTGGGTCGCCGATTCCGTTGATGCCTGTTGTAAGCTAAAATTAGCTTTATCGGCAACTCCCAAGGCTATAAATAGATGAACTTATTTGTTTCATTGCGCATGCGCATTTTTCGTAAACAGTTGATCCCCCAGCAAGAGGTGAAGATTATCATTGTATTACGTGTATTTCTTGATATTGGTTTTTTTAATTACGTGAATTGTATCTTTTTTGCCACACACTTGTTGCTGTGATGTAGTTCTTTAATTACATGCATCAATTTTATTGAAGTGCTACACTAAATACGAAAAAATATCAAATGTCGGATACTGCTCTCTGTCGGAAACTACTCGCCAACCAGTAAGGAATAATAAATAATACCGTCACAATCTTCTATGCATTATCAAACTCTCTTATAAAAACGAGAAAAATACATCAAACAGGTTCATAGTTACGACGATTCCTAAACAGTCACTATCCATAGATGCCGCACACCAGAAAACTAAATGACCTTACATAACGTCAAACGCAATGTAGGTCCAATGTATGGAACACTTTCACCACGAAGTCACAACCTACACAAGGCTACGAATGTCTGATTTTTGGCATACCTAGCTCTTTCGTACATAATACATACATATAGTTAAAGGAGATTTCTCGAGCTCGCTGACTATCAGTCTAATGGTTTTACGTCTGTCTTTTCGGATGATTCCTCACACTTTTTACGTACACACGGAATCACTGTCGATGGCAACCTTTCTCTATTGTTAACTTCAATTGATCTTCTATGTACTTTGAATCGTATGTGTTGTTTGTTGGTAACTACCGGACTATATGCTTTTAAAGTATTACACATTTTCAACTTTTCATTGGTTTCAGTCATTTTTGTTTTCATATTCCAACGCAAATTCTGTAACACGCCTCATTTCAATGTCACCATGACGTTGTTTCCGTTTCATTATCTTTTTAGATAAACACAGTGCTAATTTGATAACATTATATTTTATGGAAATGACCACATGACGTTGGAGTATGATGTATTATATTTGCATAAATTTTAGTCACACACAAGACTTTAAAAACTGCATTGTTTCAGGAGAATGAAAGATGAAAAATATAGCAATTTTGGTGTGCGGCAACCACGTGTAGCAGCGTTGCCAAGGGTACCGTTAATTGTCGCATAAGTTGGCGGATTTTTAATCCATTATATATTTCAACTGCAATCATGTTGATTATCCTGATAGTGAAGTTTCATCAATATTCAACAAAAAATAAATAATTTATAAGCAAATTATACAAACTTCTCGATCACTCCTCGTACACCGGGCACAATAAAGAACCAAGGAGTCTATTCCGAATGAGCTAGGGCAGCACACCCAGATTCCTTGTATTCCATCATGGAAAATACTGCAGTATCAATACTATAATTTAATAATACATGACTTTTTCTAGCTGCTGAATATCAATGATTCTTTTGTTCTGGAGTTTACACAAATGGATGAAAAAATACTTATTATTAGTAATTAGTCATATCGTCATTAATGGTAAAGGTCACAAAGACCTTGACCTTTGAACTACTGATTTGAAAATCAATAGGGGTCATTTACTGTTGATGACCAACCTCCATGTACAGTTTGAGGGTTCTAGGGCAAAGCGTTCTTGAGTTATTATCTACCGACCAATATAGCCCCCCATCTTTACCCTCATCAAAGATGAGGGTGGGGGGGGGGGGCATAAAAAATCCATACCTTGATTTCTGTTGTGATTTGCAGGTTCTTCGTTTATGCCTGTTTAGAGAACTTTGTCTGGAGAATATATCATTGCACCATTCACATGTAAAGACTTTTCCAACAAGGTAACGTTCAGCATAGGGGTCCATGGTATGTTTGGTACAAGTGTCTGCAAGGACACCATCAACTATCCCTCATCTATTGACTTAGGAACATAGAATCTTTATCCTGAAATTATACCAAATATTTCATGTCAAGTAAAATCTACATCTCAAGAAAAGATTACTAGTACTCTATGTATTACAAATGTAGTTTAGCTAGTTAGAACACATTAAATTTATTTTTAATTATTTAAAAGGGCGGAGCAAGTAAAGCGTGTCTTTTTAGTCATTAAATTACACTTAATATGTTCACACTAACTTAGAATGAAAGATCCAGCATTTTGATTGGCTGATATACTTTGGCGCCAATACATGACATCACGTCTACTAAGAGCAAAATTTTAATGGTTAAATGTTGCATTTAACCAGCACAGATTGACGTTTTCATTGGCTCAAAATGTAGGTTATATTCTAAATACACTATAAACAAGATTGCCAAAAAGAAAGAAAAAGATGTTAGGGAAATTTAAAAAAGGGAGAACATCAATAAAATGGAACCAGGCAGAGTTCAATAGAAAGAAACATACATTGTATATTGAAATTACATCAACAAGGGAAATATCATCACTTCTTCAAGAATGGTACTAGCTAGAGTTATTTTTCTTTGTCACTGCACTTCTCCAAGATGCCATCTACTTATATTTATAGTTTCAAGTCAATCAATAGAATACTTACGAAGTTACGCCCTGGACAAAAAAATATTTTAAAATTCAACAAAGGGAGATAATTTCAAACATGGGCTATGTAGAGTTATGGTTCTTGGTCCTAGTTGCCACATATTCTCACATCAAGTTTTAAGTCAATACCATACAAAGCTTTAAAGTTATGCTCTGGATAAACATTTATTTTAAACTTAAACAAAGGGAGATAATTTTAAAACTGGACTACTATAGAGTTATGGTTCTTGGTCACTGCACTTCTCCTAGTTGCCATCTATTCACATATCAAGTTTAAAATCAATATTTTAAATATTTTTCAAGTTATGCTCTGGACAAAAAATTATTTCAAAATTAAACAAGGGAAGATAATTTCAAAACTAGGCTATGTAGAGTTATGGTTCTTGGTCACTGCACTTACCTAGTCAAACCATTTCGACGCAATCTATACAGGGATGCCTGTAGTCGCTGGACCGTCAGATTTTAAAAGCAGCCACTTGCAGACAGCTTTTTTTATCTGTCTATGCACTTACCCTAATTACCATCAATTAATATATCAAGATTGAATTAAGCTAGAGTTGTTCCCCTTTGTTACAATTTAATGTAGATCTTACCACGCACAACGTGCGTGATCTTACTCTGTCGTGAATTTCGAGTCAAATTGTATTCTTCTAAAGCAGTTGTAGATGCTGCAGGCAGACTAAGGTACAGTACTTGCCTTTATATGTATACAGTACAGTACCTGCTACACCGTGTGTGGAACACATTATTTATTATACATATGTCACAGATAACAGTTGAGATCAATAACACACTGTAGGCTTGAATAACAAACAGGGAATGAGTAAACATATTCACACCAACTTAATGAACGTTTAACTACGTCGGTCTAAGTAAACAAAAGAAGACTCACTATGTGCATCAAGCCAGAGATCGGTGATCAAGCTGGGTAAAATCAATTTCCGCCATGATGGTAGTCTACGGTGGAGTTAATTGGAGCACCACGCACTTGCAATCGTGAAAGCTCGGTCATTTCCGTTTGTCTCCGGTAAACATACATTGCAACCGATAAAGGCCGAGGATATCAGAATGCACGTTCACGAAGTTTACCGAATGACACTCGGAATATCTCGTATATTGCATAGTGATTATGTCAACAAATGGCTGTCAAAATATGTGATCTGATGAATGCATCAGTTTTCGTTCAGTATGCTTACATGTGTATGCATGATTAAATACAACCGAAGCAAGGTAATTGAATTATTGTTCGGATGATTGTATTTATTAATAAATATCAATTAGCTATATATAATTAATTATTAAAATGTCAAAGTCATTATCAAATCAAAATACAATGTAGATCCAATTATGCACTAGTCAATTGAAACCACACTACCCAACCCCGGGAATATGCTAAGGTTAGCGGTGGAATAGTCCCGTGATTTTACCTTTCCGATGACTGCACTGCCGTGTGATTGCGGGGCTTTTGTTTCGGGCCAGCATAACGGGGAAATATTGCCATGTCGATACCTGTGTGAGGTGTAAGGCGGTGCAAGTTGCTGGGATTTTACCATCTGTATGGCCCTGGGAGGGGTTTGAAAAAGTAAAAATTCCAGCTATTCCCTGGGGTTGGGGGGGGGGGGCGTGGTTTCAATTGACTGGTCCATTAAGCTAAGGAATTCACCATTTTGAGCATAAAGTTTCTCCAGTAGATGCTAAATAAACGGAAATGCGAAAGGCCCACTTTCCAGAACAGCTCAGTATAGGGGTGTCACACAGTGGTTGAGTGGATAGCGCTCTTGACTATTCAGCAAGTGGTCATTTCTGAAATGCTTTTCAGTGTTTCCTATCCAACTAGAGATGAACTGTTGGAACCCAGAGGTAGTCTTGTGTGTATCGGTGCTATTCACCGGGCATGTTAAATAACCAAGGCTCCAAAAACCAAGGAGTCTCTTCGGAATGAGCTAGGGTACTGCACCAAGATTCCTTGTATAATACCTCTGCCTCTTCATTGATTTTAGGTCTGCCCTTGTCCGACACACACCTGCCAATAATACTCCAAAAGAGGTGTTTAATAGGCAGTATAAAAAGAAAGAGATTGATAAAATTAACGTACCATGCATGCAGAAACCATATCAGTAATATTAAAGGGTATACCAGGACAACCCACAATCAAAATTCAGCATTAAAAGACAATTCTGTGTACACATACCTATTACATGAAGACAACAAACAAAAATCGACAATAATTACCACAGTACAAATGTATATTGAAATATACTATTCTTGGTACAACATATTTATAAGCTCTGCTTTTCTTTTTTTGTAGAAGAGCCATTATGGCGAACCCATACTTTAAAACCCTGTCAAGGAGGCTGGCAGAACAGAGAAAAAGTGGATTAAATCTTGATGCCCAGATAGTAACCACAACAGTTCCAGTTGCCATACATAAAATCATTCTTATGATATTTTCAAGTCATTTGAGAGACTCAAAACAACATGTCAACAAACATTGGAGTATTCCTGCCACAGGATACAGTTACGATGATGTCACCAAACTTGTCGACTTTCTGTATGATGGTGACAAAGACTTGGCGGAAAACACGACAGAACTCGTCAAAACACTGAGGCTAGATTTATCAGTAGACAAACAAATACGTCGTAAGAAAATTCATAAAGGAGATTCCATTCAAAATGTGATTAATTTAGAGTTAAAGTACTTACGTAACCTCGTCTTTGAGATTGAAATGCCAAAATTACTGCACACTATACGTACAGTCACAGACATCACTATAAAAATTGAACAAAAGCTGTACAAATGTCATAAAGTCATACTATGTGCCATGTCAATGTATTTTCAAGCCATGTTTACATCAGGAATGAAAGAGGTGACAAATGATATAATAAGACTAAATGGTATTGAGTCAAGTATGTTTTCCATTATACTAAATTACATGTACACTGGTAAAAACTCATTGACGGTATCCAATGTACAAGATGTTCTAGCAGCCGCGGTATATCTACAAGTTGATATGATGATAGCACTATGTGAAGAATTCCTGTTAGCGCACACTTGTACAGGGAACTGTGTGGATGTCTGGCAGTTAGGAAATACATATAACTGTGATATGCTGATACGCAAAACTTGGGTTTTCATTGCAGATCATTTCAAATTCATTAAAAGGCCTAAGTTAATTAATGGACTCACTGAAAATGATTTATTAGGTTTATTACAAGAAGATAATTTAAATATCGAAGATGAAAACGATGTTTTAGATTTTGTTTTTGACTGGGTTGTCACGAATAATCAAATTGATAGTTTAGAGAAAATAGTGAAACATGTGAGATTATCCTTGATAGATAACATAGCACTGAATAAACTAGCTTGTAAACATGAAAGCTTTCTACCTGTCATACAGAAAGTTCTTGCTGAACAAAGTAAAGCTGGTGAACATAACATGAATCAACATAGAAAGGAGAAAGCTTTCATTGTTTTAAAGAGGACCTCATACATGTTAGGAATTTCAGTGGCCTGTTACAGTATTTCTCAAAAGAAATGGTTCACTTTAAGTTCAAACAGTGCATGTACTGGGGGAACAGGATATTCAACGTGTTCAACAGATGAAGAAATTTTCTTAACAGGTGGTAATAAGTTATATAAATTCTCAGTCTCTGAAAATATGTGGATATCATTAAAAGATATGCTACATGGACGACAGTGTCATGCATCTGGTATAGTGGATGGTTGTGTTTATGTGTTAGGTGGCTCAAAGAGTATGTCAAACACCGCAACATGGGAGTTCAGTGTTGTATCAAACATTGAGAGATACAGTATTAAGGAGGATGTCTGGGAAGTCGTCGGTGACATGGAGATTCCAACCTATGACTCGGCTTACGCAACAATAAAGACTAGGATTTACATTTTCGGTGGAGCTATAGGCAATATACCTGGTGTGTATGTGAAGGATATTCAATGCTTTGATACTGTCACTAACACTTGTACCAAAATATATTACCATCTTCCATTCACTCTCAGTCTGGCAGTGGCATGTACATATAATAATAGTATATACATCACATGTCCAAGTGGACAAATCATTTGTTACAATGAGGAATCCTCACCAACTCTTATTTCTGATACTAAGGGTTCACAACTTATGGGATTTGCGACTGTCTTACATGACAATGCCCTGTACGTTATGGGAGGGTACTCGGTTATTGGTGAAACTGATTTTGTCCATAAATATGACCTACATACCAGAAGGCAGATTAGAATGGCACATCTAAAACTTCCCTTTACAAAACACACTAATGAGTATTCTGCATGTGTTATGTATGTCAGTCGGAAATTATTAATTAGTAATGTTGGTGATTAGTGCTAATAATGTGTAGGTATCAAGATTTTATTGATTCACACACATAGTTTCAAATATTTGTTTTTAACAAGTTTATGCAAAGACCCAATGCATCTTTAATAGAGATCAATCTAGTGAACTAAGGTTGGAAAAGTTCAACACTTTACACACTCATAACTACTATTTTTTTCAAAATAGACGTACATTGATTTAAACAAAACATGTTTGTGAAACATGTATGCTCCCTTGGCAGCTAAAATTCATTCATTTCAAAGATAACAAATAGGGATCATCTTATGATGATGACCAACCTCTCTATGAAGTTTGAAGATACAAAGTCCAGTTGCTCTTGAGTTATTGATCTCGGAAACTATTTGATCTAGTTATTAATGTTGAAGGTCATGGTGACGTTGACCTCAAACCTAATCACCATCATCTACTTCAATGACCAACCTCCCTATAAAGTTTGAAGATCCTAGGCTCAACCGATCTTGAATTATTGATTGAAAATGATTTGACCTACAGACCGTCTGTCATGTGGGAAGCAGTATACCCCTATATGTATCTAAGATGGTGGCCCTACAGAACTGACGTCATTCAAAAAGAATAATCTCAATTGTCAGATGGAATAAGACCAATCAAGTTGTTTATTATAAAGGTCACGTTATTGTGTCACATCATAGTTTTTCATATTGAATTTATTAAACGAGTTGAATAAAATAATAATATGCGAGGCTTTGCCGAGCATTTTATCGATTTTATTCAACGAGTTTAATAAATTCAATGTGGAAAGTCACGAATGTAATGTTCTTTTTATCACATGTTAGCCTTTCCCGGCTGAAACATAAAATAGCTACTTATTTTCACTATAATAAACGCGCAACTTTGACGACGTCGGACGTCGCGTTCAAGCTTTATTACACTAGTGTATTATCAAAAATAAATAATGGCTTTATTACGCTACCGCAACGTCAAACATGTGATAAAAAAATTTTATGTACATTGTATGACATGATTATAGTATTATAGTATGTTAGTTACCAATCACTTCAAGTAGTAAATGATTTAATAATCTTTTGGATTATAATTAACTAATAAATATTTATACATGTATTATCATTTTTACTTTTGGGTCATTTTCATAAGAAACATGGACATTTCATGAAAACTAAGCTTTCAAACACTAGCCATAACACTGCTGTAGTTTGTCTGTTTTTGGATGATTTACACAGTATAACAAACAACTACTTGTAATGGTGGATAGACTGATTTTATTACTTTCCATCCATAGTATAAAATACATAACATCATTGATACAAGATCAGTTATAGTCTGTACAGTCCACACGCATGAAAGCTACCTTAGGTGGTCAGAAGGTGGCCTAACACAATAGAAAACTATTCATTCTGTGACCACTTAATTCTTTTGTTCTTTAAGTGGTCAATCCTTTGATTTTAAACAATGTAATGACCACCTAAGATACTGTACGTGGAGGTGTACGTTTATTCAGGTCTGTCATTTGTATACAAACAAGGTAATATCAAAACAAAGCATTCTTATAGTTCAAAACATTTTAATTGGATAAAACGGCAGTGAAAAGCAATACCTTATGTACCAAGCCATATACTCATACATACGATATCTGTTATAAATTTAAAAGAGAAATTGCAATGTTTATATGTTTAATGTATGGGCTGGTGGCCTTAAATGCAAAATAAAGAATACAATATACACAATATCATGTAAACAAGCGACTGACCTGATTAAACGAGTTTGACAATCATCGTTTGCACAGGACAAAATGTACATGAGGATTTCAACTTAACTGTATTCATAATTGATTGTGATCTTTTTCTATGCCATTTTAAGTATATTATAATTGCATATATTTGAAACTTACACTTCTGGTCTTATTCATTTGTATTGTCTCTGATATTGGATATGAGAGAGATCCAAGCACACATAGACCTGGTCAATTTGTGTGCTTAAAATATCGAAATGAAAACGAATTAAACCAGATATTTCTATTTAGTTAGAATATAAACTTTAGTCAGATTAACTGATATACCAACCAAGGTGACTCCAGTTTATCCCCTTCAAACTTAGTTTACAGAGGCATAAAGTATTATCAAACATCACAGTATAATATTATAATAGTAAAAAAATGTAAAATAAAACATCACAGTTACTGTACAGTAATATATAAAGCCACAGTACAATAATGTATAAAGTCACAGTACAGTAATATATAGTCACAGTTCAGGAATATAAACAGTCACAGTACAGTAATGTAAAAAGTCACAGTACAGTATATATAAAGTCGCAGAACAGTACTATATAAAGTGCAAATGTACCTACATTCATTGTACAACATTACTAATAATTCATCACCCCTGAGTGATACCACATCATTACCAAAGAAACAGGAGAACCATGTACTGGCTCTCAATCACACAACGTCAACAAAACTTGGTCTCACACAACATTATAATCATGTAAGTGACACATTTTAAATATCTTCCATTATTTTATGAACATAATTTATGAATAACTTTAAAATAATAAGCCACCACAAGAATCTGTACGGATTCAGAGAGAACTTGAAACCGAAAGGTGCTGATACTTCCTGCACGTGATAGGTTATATTCTTCCACGACATTGTAAGGGAATAAGGCATCCACATGTGGAGTAGATGTTAGATGATTGTGGAAGAGCAAATTTAATACTAATGTCGAAAATAGTGTCAACCAATTTACCCTTCATATATCCCCAGACACTTTTCAGCCATTCACCAATGTAGTCAAATGCTACAAATTCCAGGACGTGGCTACAGATTTTAGAAAGGGTCGACAACTATATCATAGACCAAATTTTGGAAATTCAGCTTTAATTTGGCAGCCTATCTAAAATGTGGTAACAACTTTCTGAGGCCCAGTGGAGGCCCTGTATCCCTATAATCACGAACGTTTCAAAAACATGTCTGGCACTCGGATATACAAATGCTAAAACACTGTCAGTTCAAAACAGATTACCATAAACATAATACACAAAGGTGCCCAATATACAGACTGATTAGAGTAAACATTGTGTCAGTCAGATTCCAACTACATCATACATGTTGGTTGCACATATTGATCGGACTCAGGAAGTCATATTCACAGGGGTCCTACTGAGGCATACTGCCCAATCCTGGAAATAAGATGCAAATCTGTCTCAGGTGTCATCAGTACACACATACCTTCACCAAAACTGTTTCAAACACTCAACTTGCTAAAATTCAGCATACAAACTTTCAAATGGCCATAAATTAGTCAATACTTGGCATTTTTTCATCAAATTACTTTTATTTTTTGTAGAAATATTGATTCTTTCTAGTGCAGCTAATCCGGATTTCAAGATTATTCCGAAATAGTAGGACCCCTATTTTCAGGTGGTATTTGTAACAATTCCTCTAACAGTTACTATCCAGTCTGTAAGAAACTCAAAGTCACAATTTTCTTGAAGTCTAGTTGTTCTTCTGGCCAATTTACTCTTTAGATCATCAACCTTAGTAATACAATCTTTATGTAAAACGTCTCTATCAAGGTCCCCCTGCAAATTGAAGGTAAACATGTTTAATTAATTATTCACACAAGCTATCTGTATACCAAATTTCATTGATGTATGTGCAATGGCATATCAGACACACTCTCAAATAGAAACTTGCGAAAGACTTTAACGTGAAGATACACCAACGTCGTCACTGGGGAAAGTACAATAGCTCTACTTCTTTGAATAGTGGCCTGAAAACAGCCAATATTTATTAATCCCAAGTTGCCATTTGAACAAAAATGAAAACTCCCAAAACTCAGCTAGGACTTATACATTAGAAAATAAACTAAGCATTGGTTATTAATATGTTTTTGCAATGGTTAATTATATCAAAAACAGGGTTATATTATTTTCGAATTAACCACTACATAGAGGTCTGGAACCATTCCAAAATTGGTGAAAAAAAGAAACCCATTTATTTTAACCCAACTTATTAACAATTACTTTTAACACATCATTTTTTATGCTATCTATGGCCTTGGTAACATAAGTTTGATTGAGTGAAACATACAGAGAATAAAGGTCACTTACATCGAGAGGTTCGGTTCTTACTCTCATGATGAAATCCCTGGTAGCACCGCTACACTTTACTGGTGGTACCTGATTGTTCATCATAAACTCCACACTGTATAACTTGTGGTAAATCTGACAATATAATACACATAATTGATCAACATAAAAAGATTACCCGTTTTTTAGGACCACTTTCAGCAATTCAGCCATCCTTTGACATTTTAACTTCCCCTGATAATTGGGCTACCTATGGAAACTTGCGTTTGACTATTTTTCTCCTGGTTTAAGTGCAGCCAACTACGAGATACAGCAACCAGGAATATTGAACATGTACAGACACTGCCCTCACAGCTACCAATTCACACCTTGGTCAAGTGGAGCATTGTAGGTTATTATGCCCCCTAGCTTTGATGAGGGGGTATATTGCTTTGCACATGTCTGTCGGTCGGTCGGTCTGTCTGTCGGTCGTATAAAATGGTTTCTGTTCAATAACGCTTTGACCTAGGATCATTGCATGGAGGTTGGTCAACAACAGTAGATGACCCCTATTGATTTTGAGGTCAGTAGGTCAAAGGTCACTGTGACCTTTACCATTTCTGACTATTTAAATGGTTTCAGTTCAATAACTCAAGAACGCTTTGACCTAGGATCTTTAAACTTTACATGGAGGTTGGTCAGCAACAGTAATGACCCCTATTGATTTTGAGGTCAGTAGGTCAAAGGTCAAGTCACTTTGACCTTAACCATTTCTGACTATTTACTACATGTACCTCTATGTATATAGTCCTTAAAGTATACTCAAAAGCATGATTTTAGCATATAATTATTCTAGAAAAAAATACACCCAAAGCACACCTTTGAAGTGTATTAATTAAATACAGTGTGGCCCATGTTGTTATTATAATTAAATACAACTGTAAATACAAACCTGATAGAAGAGTTTTCTTTCTTGAGGATTTCCTTTATGTTTCTCATTTTTAATCATGCGTAGGTTATTCTTAATCAAGCCCATATACTGCTGTATACCTCTCTCTGATAGAAACTTCTCTTTCTGTTGACACAAAGCTTTCCATGCAGGACTCATATAGTTGTGCTCATCTTTATATACTAACTGTAAGAAATATAATCATCTATATGGAACACAACTTGCCATATTGTTATGTAAAGTTAGCTTACCTATCCCATAGAGCATACTTTTTAATTATTTTTAATTTATCCATAACAGGACTTGATGCTCATTGTATTCCTGAAATGTGCTGATATTGAAATAAAATCGTCAAGATAGAACACAATTTGCCATATTGTTATGTATAGTTCGCTTACCTATCCCATAGAGTATACTTTTTAATTATTTTTAATTTATCCATAACAGGACTTGATGCTCATTGTATTCATCAAATGTGCTGATATTGAAATAAAATCGTCAAGATAGAACACATTTTGCCATATAGTTATGTACTGGTATAATTAGCTCACCTATCAAATAGAGCAAAATTTTGATTTATTCATAATTTATCCATAACAGGGCTTGATGCTCATTGTGCTGATAATGTTTGAAAGCCTATTTGCTATAGTGACAAGCCTTTTTGCTATAGTGGAAAGCCTATTTGCTATAGTGGAAAGCCTTTTTGCTATAGTGGAAAGCCTTTTTGCTATAGTGGCAAGCCTTTTTGCTATAGTGGAAAGCCTATTTGCTATAGTGGCAAGCCTTTTTGCTATAGTGGAAAGCCTATTTGCTATAGTGCAAAGCCTATTTGCTATAGTGGAAAGCCTTTTTGCTATAGTGGAAAGCCTTTTTGCTATAGTGGAAAGCCTATTTGCTATAGTGGAAAGCCTTTTTGCTATAGTGGAAAGCCTATTTGCTATAGTGGCAAGCCTATTTGCTATAGTGGAAAGTCTATCAGTAATACACACCTCAAGAATGACAACACTTCCTTTCAGTAACATTTCACCGAAACATCTCACTTCATATGCTCCATATTCTACTTGTTTAGTAGGACCACGACTTTCAACTATCTCTGGTAAACGCTTACATGAAGTTAGGAAAGTCTGAAATATAAAATAATGATGAACATATTTTCACATTAATTTTGATTAATCCAATAATAATATCTAATGATATTCAATATTGATCTTATCTAATTGAAGAATAAGGATAGCCGATCATATTGCCTGTTACTTGCCAAGAGTTTAATATGGTGTGATCTGATTGGTTGTCCTCATACTTAAGTCAAGCAAGATCAATATTGAATACCACCCCTGGTATCACATGGTTTATATTTGATACCTATCATCAGTTTTCACTTGTATAACTAGTTTATTTTGTATTACACATAAAGACACCAAATGCTTGGCAAACCAAACACCTGCCATACCAGGCATAGTCACAGCAACCTTGATCTTTGATCTCAAAATCAACCTTGACCTATGACCTGTAAATTAATAGGGGTTATCTACTCCATGTTTTTTTTGAGGATCACTACTAGGACAAGGCATTCTTGATTTATTGAACAGAAACTGTATGGCCTACCAACATACCGACCTACAGACCAACATACAGACCAACATGTGCGAACCAATATATACCCCTTATCAAAGATGATAACAGTAATTTGGTAAAAAGAAGTAGATGGAACTGACCTGAGTATTTTCAGCATATATAATAACATAGTCTGTATCACTAGTGGCTGTATTCAGACCGTACATGTAACTACCAGCCTGGGTTATCATCAGAATCTGGTCAGGTTTTAACTTTGTAACAGGTCCACCAACTTCTTCTAATATACGTAACATTTCACTTACACCATCACTTGGACCTGAAAAATCAGTATATTCTACACACAGTTATCTCACCTATACAGTGGTCAGGAATATTCTAGATCCTAGGTTCATGGGACCGGGATTGTACAGTTGTATTTAATTAAACACTAATTCCAGGGCCATATCTAAAGACACAAATCACCAAGGCAAATATTTTCTAGGGTTTATTTGAGGAATTATTTTCTTCATGCTTATTTTGGTATTTTCTCAATTTTTCACAAAGGCAAGCATCTCTGTGAGCCTCAACTTGGCTATGGGCCTGAATTCTAATTTGTTCACACAAAAGTCACTATAACTCACTGTACGAATCCCAATACACCGCTCAGTTCTCAGTTCTGTCAGAGAATACATACCTTGTAACTTATGATTTTATATTTGAAAAGTAGAAAGCATCAATCCATGTTTCATAAGATCACAGCTAAGAGCTCACCTTTGTTGATTTTCCAACACCAATAAACCTCAAAATATCGCCGACTGACCAGCTTGATGAGTCATGACAACCTGGACCTGCTGCATGACACACACATGCTAAAACAAGCTGAGCAAGATATGCAGGGTACAGACAATCATAACCAATAATCCAATATAACTTACATATATGAGGTGTTAATGTCTTCCCCTGTAATCTCATGTTCATATGCCATTTACCCACAATGCTATCTACTTCCTCAGGCTGTGTATAACTGAAGTTTGCTCCCAGGCATTTATCCACCTCTGTCTTCCAGTCACATAGCCAAACAAAAGCATCCTTCTTTGACATATCTGGGTTCTGTAAAAACTTTTTTAGAGTATTAACAGTTTCAGATTGGTAACTAAGGCAAAGTCAAATATAATAAGTAATCAGTTATTTGTCATCAGTAATCTGTCATTAGTAATCTGCCATCAGTAATTTGTCATCAGTAACTTGTCATCAGTAATCTGTCATCAGCAATTTGTCATCAGTAATCTGTCATCAGTTATCTGTCATCAGTAACTTGTCATCAGAAATCTGTCATCAGCAATTTGTCATCAGTAATCTGTCATCAGTAATCTGTCATCAGTAATTTGATGTCAGTAATCTGCCTTCAGTAATCTGCCATCGGCAATCTGCCATCAGTAATCTACTTTCAGTAATCTGACACAAGTAACCTGTCATCAATATTCTGCAATCAGTATTCTGCCATCAGTAATCTGTCATCAGTAATCTGACACAAGTAACCTGTCATCAGTTATCTGCAATCAGTATTCTGCCATCAGTAATCTGTCATCAGTAATCTGACACAAGTAACCTGTCATCAGTAATCTGTCATCAGTAATCTGACACAAGTAACCTGTCATCAGTAATCTGTCATCAGTATTCTGCCACCAGTAATCTGTCATCATTAATCTGCCACCAGTAATCTGACATCAGTAATCTGTCATCAGTAATCTGTCATCAGTAATATGTCATCAGTAATTTGTCACCAGTAATCTGTCATCAGTAATCTGACACAAGTAATCTGCCATCAGTAATCTGTCATCAGTAATCTGACACAAGTAATCTGTCATCAGTAATCTGTCATCAGTAGTCTGTCATCAGTAATATGTCATCAGTAATTTGTCATCAGTAATCTGTCATCAGTCATCAGTAATTTGTCATCAGTAATTTGTCATCAGTAATCTGTCATCAGTAATCTGTCATCAGTAATCAGAAAACAGTTACTACTTATTGGTAATGACGACCTTGACATTAAAATCAATAAGGGTCATCTACTGTTGCTGACCAATCTACAGTACGAAGAACCTCAAGCTTAGCTAAAGGTTGTGATTATGGAAACCATTGATCTACCAACCGATCATCATTATGCAAAGCAATATGCCCCTTATAGAAGATGGGATGATGGTGCATAAAACAATTGATGAAGATTTAATTCACACAAATATTACCTGATACATTGATTTGAGAACACTAAGTGCTTGTTGTACAGTACCAGGGTTATCATCACAATGTTCAAACATACCAGTACATGGTGGTAATCCATTCACACTATTATGTGCATGATGTAATAACCTGAATAATAAAAGGGGTACTGTAAATACAATATTTTTGTGAGGGTTAAATTTTTGTTGATTTTCTATTTGAACTCTACCACCAAATTTAATCCCCGTGATTGATCGACATCCAAATTACAGATAAGGGTTTTAACCTTCCATGTTGTGCAATTAACGAATTTACAACTCCACAAAATCGAGTTTTTATAAAAATCCACAAAATTTAAAATGCCTACGAAAATAAATGAATTTACGGTATTTGGATCAATGTGACACAATTCAATGTGGCATGTGGTCCAGTGTGGCATGATTCAATGTGGTATACGGGTCAAGGTTAAAATGCCTGACTCATGATCTGATGGATAGGAGTCCCTTCTACAGCCTGATTATATACCAGACTGGACACTCTACTAGTAGTTTGAATGTAATGGCATAAACACTAAGAGGAAATGAAGGTGTCAACTGTGTCTTGTTGTGCTGAAGACTGCAAAGCATTCGCGATGTTAGAATCAAAATAATGAATATGTAGCCGTATTTTGTTAGAATAAAAAACACTGACATTCATTCAGATATAAATATTAAATTACCAGTGCTATGCATATCTAAGTAGTTGTCATACAGTCACTTCAATGGAGCTTCTATAGAATTATAGTCAATGTCATGGAAAACATAACCTACCAAAGCTAGGAATCAAACCCAATCAGCCAGGAAACAGTCCGGTGTTGTATCACCTAACCAGACTATTTCCTCTATCATGACATTTCAACAAACCTGAATGAATCACACAGTTGTCTAAATGTAGACGTATCTTTCAGACGAAACTTGCCATCCTTCCCTTTCTTACCGACACCACCGACTGACTGTCCTCTAGATGCTTCAATAAACCCTCTCAAACCTGAATTATATACAGTACAATATAAGTAAAGTAATTCAGGTGACATTCCGGTAGGCACTTTGTAACCATTATTTAACGTATTAACGAAACAGCCAAATCAGAATGGGCCATTCCTGGATTCAACCCTTTGACCACCTATCCTAAAGAGGAGGAGCTTTTTTTGCATTCTACTGAGACAGCCGAAGTGCATGGCCATTCAGTTTTTATCCCTGCCTAATTGGCCAAAGACCTCCGGCATCAAGCGAAGAGACAGAAAGTTTGTGTGATACAAGGAATCCAGGCATGCTGCCCTAGCTCTTTCCGAATAGACTCCTTGGTTCTTTAAATATAGAGGTGCCCAAAAAACATGCTGACTAACATTCCTTTGAAGTTTGATGACTGTAGCACAATTACCTTTCAAGTTACAGACAACACAAGCAAATAATTTTCATCATATTAAGGGTCATTTTTAAACCCTGCTAATACTGTTGCGGATCTGAATAAGAATATAAAGGTGCATAAAACCACACGCTGACTAATATTCCTATGAAGTTTTTAGACTGTAACACAATTAGTTTTCAAGTTACAGACGGCAAATCTGTATGGACCCCCACCCAAATTATTTGTTGGGGCCATAAAAATTGCTTTTTATAAACAGACACTTAGCTAGTGGAACTGACTGATTCAGCACCACTTCAATGTTCTTTAGGTAACATATGAAAATTTTTTTGTTGTTTAGGCAATGTTGTACACAGTCTATAAACTGTAGACAACGATCGAGGAAAGTAGAGACATGCCAACCTAGGTTGATTACAATAATTCACCTTCAGTACAATCTAAATTATCAATGATTGAAAGAAACAGTAATAATTTATATGTACCTGTGATTTTATTTGCTGATAGATTGGACTTTAATGATTTCCATTCTTCTGTTTGGTAGAGAACAGCTTCATCTGGACAATACAATGCCTCAACATTACGTGTCTTCCCTTTAGCCAGTAACTGTACAAAATGATACAGCTCACATGCATACAGCCAGTCCTACAATAAACACAAACAACTCTATATATTGTACAGTTTCTTTTGTTGGTAAGGGGTGCAGGTCAATAAAAATTGAATACGTACAAACAAGATAAAACACATTAATAGCTAGTTGATCACCTTGAAGCCTGTACGGAAGGATGACCTGCTATAAGCAACTACATTTAAAACATTGTGACGGTTTTTAAAGTTCCCAAGAATTTACTAGTTGACTGTGACAGGGTCTTAGAGATCGCTCAACCTATATCGCTCACTTGAGTGTATTCAGACACAGTTAACAAATATTCAAACTCAACCAAGATTTCATCAAAACGAGATACTGACCATGATTCACAAATATCCAATGCAAAATGCAGTTAATCAGAAGGTTTTTCTATTATTAGACCTTGTGACCTAGTTTTTTACTCCAGATGACCCATATTCCCAATCAACACACTATTTATTTAGATAATCATTTTACATTTTGACCATTTTTCATGAAGATACAGCAAAAAATGCAGCTTCCTTTGCATACACAAAGCTGACCTACATATAGCGTTTGACCCCCAGATAATTCAGATAATCCAGTTAGGATAATGTGAGGGTCACGTTTCATTTTATGTGTACACAAACTATTACAACCATTGTCAACAGGTAAAGCATTTTAGTTAAGTGTTGAAATTAAAGATGCCTGGATAAGCCTTTAGTGGACTCGACCACTGCGTCACTCTATCAGCATCCTAACTGGACAGTAGGTGAGCTAATAAAACCAACCATATCAATACTATTGGTCTCATCCACCATATGTGCATTCACTGGTGCCATAAACTGTTCCATTGTGGTCTGATATACTATAAATATATAGTTATATTTAGCTTGTTCCCCTCGTTCTTTCTGCGTGCTAGCATACCATGGACATGTGATCAGTGCAGCAAATAGTACATCTGTACCTGTAACATACAAATATATCTGATTTCCATAGCTTGTAACAATGGAAATTGAAAGTGATACAAAGAGTCCGGGTGTGAAACCCTAGCTCTTATAGAATAGATGCCTTGCAGCAAAGCATCTACTTGAAGTTGCTTCGTTCTTTAAAATTTTTGGAGGAGACTTTCTCTGGGTTACCAACCAGTCAGACATGGAGTAATCGATTAAAGTAATCATGATGATTAATAATCGATTACTTTTTTCAAGTAATCATCATTAATCAGTAATCATGGATTTTTCTGATTAATGATTAATAATCTAATCGATTATTGATGAAAAAAAGGCTGTAATCATGATTACTTTACGATTACTTTATGATTACTTTGTATTTATATGAGAATGTTCAGCAGAAAATATGTTTTCAGTAACAAAAACACAATGCTTGTAACTACCAAAACTAAATAGAATTAAATATAATTTTTTAGTGAATTATCAGTCAATAATTCATTAGTTATTTAATATTAATTAAGTCTATATATACATAACATGTAAAATAAATGTAAGCAGGTACTAAGCTGTAAAAAGGCATTTTGTGCAATAAAATGTTTGTATAATTATAACAGATATCACATCATGTTTATAACATGACAGTGTGTTAGAAGATTAGGGCCTACACTTAATGCTATTGTTTGACAATTCTCACCTATTTAAATTTACCCCATTTCATACTCAAAGGTGCATGTATTTTGCCTGGGGCAAAGATTTGTAGTGTTAGTTAAAATAAGTGATATGGGTTAAGTGTCACACTATTGTTTAAGAAACACAACTGACAAGATCTGAACATACAGTTTATATTTAATTTATAGTTTATCCTGCATGTCCATAAATATGTTTGGAAATAACGATCCTGTAAAGCAGGAAATCTCTGTATATGTGATGTAAGAATGTATTGACATTGACCCCCTACACTACTGGAAGGATAATAGTGAAATATTTCCAACACTCGCAAGCCTGGCAAGAAAATATCTTGTGGTACCTGCCACCTCTGCTCCTGTTGAGTGTTTGTTCAGCATTACAGGAAAGATTTTTATGCCAGAAAGCTGCAGGCTTAGTGACAAAACTTTTGAACGCCTGATGATGATTAAATGTAATAAGCATATTTGAACTTTATTCATGTTAGAGAACCATTTGTCTCTTGAACAATGCACCCACGAGATGAATATATCTTGTGTGTCTAATTGAAATATCTGTTTAGTATTAGATAGACACATTGTAACTGTTTAATAAACATGTCATTTAACTTTGTTTTGTTCTGTGTTTTTGAAAAGTAATCGTTAATCATCCGATTACTTCAATTAACGATTAATAATTTAATCGATTAACAACAATTTGTCAGTTAATCGATTATTAATCGATTATCCAAAAATGTCTAAATAATCGATTAATAATCGATTACTTTTCAAAGTAATCGACTCCATGTCTGCAACCAGTTCACCTCTAGGTGGGTGGTAAACACTGAAAACAGTTTCAGAACTTAACAAATGCTTTGACTGAGAATTGAACCAGGGACCACTCGATCTGAAGGCAAGAGCATTATACATGTGCACTTGACCATTGTGCTACCAAAGTCTATTAGGCCGAACTTAAAATATTCTTGGTTTCCCCTTCCCGACCCTAGCAGATTTAGAATGGATAGGTAGGTAGGTAAATATATATTTTTTTAATTGTTTCAGTATGATTATTTAACCAATAACTATCATACTGAAGCAATTCTAAAAAAATTACAGATAATGAAATTTAGAATTAACTCTAAGGTGAAAACCAACAGTCATAAATTTAATGGTAAGAAAGAAGCCAGTAAACAAAAAATAAAATTTTCAACTCCAATTTTTAATAAAAAAATATTATTTCAATTTGGGCAATAAAATATTTTGGGTAGGGCCCTTTTTAATCGGGTAGGTAAGGGATGGGGAAACAAACAATATTTTATTTTAGGGCTTACGTAATGATAATACAATTTATACTGATTACATAATTACATACACTTGCGAATGTGTGGTGCAATTTTCCATTTCTGGTTTTATTTGGTGATGAGGTTCCTGAACAAACAATAGTAACCAACATCTACCTGTCTGAGCCTGGTATTAAAGCAAGGAAGTG
The DNA here is from genome assembly GCA_947247005.1 of Spisula solida. Classification (NCBI taxonomy): domain Eukaryota; kingdom Metazoa; phylum Mollusca; class Bivalvia; order Venerida; family Mactridae; genus Spisula; species Spisula solida. The sequence goes on along the minus strand of OX365944.1, from coordinate 46,351,375 downwards.
ATAGTTGTATAGTATGGAGAATTTGGCCTGCTCCTCGACCTTCTATCAGCATATTGATTTAACAGCTGATATAAAGTTATTGTCTATGTTTATAACACCGACTGAATGGTTTTATAAGCAGGTAGTATCACAAAGATGCTTGAGGTGTAATACAAACAAAACTTAAGGACTGATATTGCACCATTTGCCTGCAGAAATTTATAAATTCAATGCAAGAACCTTATAACATATTCATGCATGAAGGTAAGGATCAAGTCAAATTCTCCGTACTGAGTATCATAAACACCATTAAATAGAGGTTATACAAGAATAGATAAAAACGTGAATTGACTTTATACAGCATCATAGTTCAAATCACACAACTATATGACCAGCAAGCTTAGTGTTCAAAATTAACATGTCACCTGGGGTGGTATTCAATATTGATCTTACTTGACTTAAGGATAAGGACAACCAATCAGATCATGCCATATTAAATTATTTGCCAGTAACAAGCAGTATGATTGGTTATCCTTATTCTCCAATTTAATAAGATCAATATTGAATACCACTCCTGGATGCAGCTAAAACCCCTAGATTTTTTCAGAAAACGACTATTTATGTGTTTATATATCAGCAACAAAATGTTCACTGATTGTTATTTGTTGCCTGATAACTCAGCACATTTAAGTCCAGAAAATGTTTTACCATCAAACGCTCTTTTAATCAACTTGTAGAAGTTTTCTCTGGCTGAGTCATTCAATGAAGAAGGTATATGCATCAATGTAAGTTGTTTTAACTCCATCAAACAGCTCTCATCAATATCAGGGGCTGATATACTGATCTCAGATCCTTCCAGGTGAGATTTGAGAGATCTCAGATTTTCCAAACTATCCACACATTTCTGTAATGCTGAAAATTTCAAGATAGTAAACTTCTTTAATGTGAACAACAAAATTATCACCATAACTATGAGGGAAATTCCCTGACTGTGGCTTAGAATCTCTAATTGTAGTAATCAAAACCAAAGGGGCCAGAACGACTACAGATGTCAATCTGACCACAGGTGTCAATCATACCACAGGTGACAGTCTGACCACCAATGTCAATCTTACCACCAGTTCCAAAGTACAACCACAGGTGTCAATCTGACCACAGGTCCAAAGTACGATGACAGGTGTCAATTTGACCACAGGTACCAAAGTACAACTACAGGTGTCAATCTGACCACAGGTGCCAGTCTGACCACAGGTCACAGGACCCCAATGGAAATAAGTGCTTGCATTTCATGGGTTATCCTTGACCAAAAGGCCTAAATAATTACACACACGCACAACCACAGATGCCAGAGTCTGACCACAGGTGCCAGTTTGACCACAGGTGCCAGTTTGACCACAGATGCAAGAGTCTGACCACAGATGCAAGAGTCTGACCACAGACGCCAAAGTCTGACCAAAGATGCCAGAGTCTGACCACAGGTGCCAGTTTGACCACTGATGCCAGAGTCTGACCACAGATACCAGAGTCTGACCACAGGTGTCAGTTTGATCACAGATGCCAAATCTGACCACAGGGGCCAGAGTCTGACCACAGATGCCAGAGTCTGACCACAGATGCCAGAGTCTGACCACAGGTGCCAGTTTGACCACATATGTCAGAGTCTGACCACAGGTGCCAGTTTTACCAGAGATGCCAGAGTTCAACCACAGATGCCAGAGTCTGACCCACAGATGCCAGAGTCTGACCACAGGTGCCAGAGTCTGATCACAGGTGCCAGTCTTATCACAGGTGCCAGTCAGACCACAGTTGCCAGTCTGACCACTGGTGGCTGAGTCTGACCACAGGTGCCAGTCTGACCACAGGTGCCAGTCTGATTACATGTGCCAGTCAGACTAAAGGTGCCAGTCAGACCACAGCTGACAGTCTGATCACAGGTGCCAGTCAGACCACAGCTGACAGTCTGATCACAGGTGCCAATTAGACCATATGTGCCAGTCGTACCACAGGTGCGAGAGTCTAAAAAGGATGTTCTGTTTTCATAAATAGTATTATTATAATTATATATTATACTTTATAGTGTCCGGGTTTTTGGACACAAAAAGGTTTTTCTCTCATTGCTTTGGAGGACATCAAAGACAGATCTATATGATCTTTGTTTACATGTAGGTCATTACGAAATCAAAGATCCAAAAAATATTTTAGATCTTTGCGATGAAACGTATCCCTGTGGTAAATCCAGCATACTTAATAAAGTGAAAGTACAAAAACAAAATAATGAATCATCATGGTCAATTGCCGTGACGGTGTATTGTAAATTATTGATCATACCTGTTTCATGAAGATGTTGGTCAGTTTTAAGTTGTATGTACAACCTTTCTACGGCTTGTAAAGCCTCACAACTTGCTGACACACTCATAGTTAGGTCTTGTTGTAGAGCTAGCTGTCAGGGCATTGTTGAAAACTACTGTAGCAGTTGCCTCCCTTAAATTATTGCGCAATATTTGATAATACCGCGGTCGCGGATAAAAACTTAGCTCTCACGTTTGTGCGTCTGACAAATGGAGAAGCGTTGAAAAGTTCGCTGAAAAAGGCTCTGAATTTTTTATTAATGGACCAAAAGTGTTTACACTTAGTCATATAATATATTGGGGTATTACATAAAAAGTTAGTACAAGAACGAATTTGGTCCAAAAATAATAAGACCCATAACAATTACATCACTATATAATTACAAGTCAAATAGTTTTCCTCGGCCAGATAATTTACAGACCAGTATTTACTACAGTAACTTTACTTAGGAAATAATTGTATCGTAGAATAAAGCACAGTTACTAGTTTGGATGCGCACCTGAACAAGCTTTATTTTAGATAAAACACAGGTACATGTTTATTAATTCGATTCTAATATAGCCAAAAACCAGCTTTATTTTAGATAAAACACAGGTACATGTTTATTAATTCGATTCTAATATAGCCAATATTCCGCATTTGATATTCAAGTACAAAAAGACGTAGTAACAATAGCACTACGTTCTTCATCGAACGGCTTATTTGCGGTATCCGACCAACTCACCCCCTACCAACTCACCCCCCTACCAACTCATCCTGGATTTGGACAACTCGCCCGATGTCAATTTCGAAATAACATACCAACTCACCCCCTAAAGATTTGCAGTTGTCAGTCGTAGCTGTATTTTATCGTTAATTCGTGCACACCATGATTTCCTCTATGTGTATATGGCTGAAACCGCTTGTTGGTTAGAATACCGGTTAATCCTACCTAATCAACGTGGTAGGGAAGGGGAAACACTCCATACATTATTTTGGCCTTACCATTTTCAAACATTCTACATCAATAGTAACAAAGCAACCCCCTGTCGTGATTCGAACATTTAGACCATTTACACCAGACTACTGGCGAATTCGTGAAGATGTGCCTAGAAGGTACATCTCAAGAAACTGTGTGATAGAAGTATACTACTTGTAACTACACAGTACATTTTAAAACCAAAATGTACTGTTTAGACTCACCTTAAGTCAGACTGACACATTAGCCAATCAGACATTGACATGTGGTCACGTGCTCCTCCATAGTCAAATTTCTTTAGGCTTTCCAATATACCCCCGGCCTAGGGTAATGACCGACCCGTGATTGTCCAACATATTGTGAAAAGAACTTTTAACGATTTTCAAAAACTTGCAATAAAACAAAGACCTTAATATTTAGATCTTTGAATAAAACAAGATCAACTTCTTATGTTACACTTGTCAAGTCATTCCATCTCCAAGATATATGTCATTCTAAATTATGTAATCGGTAACCTTGCAATTGTAATGAGATAGAGCTACTATTAAGTGCTGCATTAATTGTGATAACGTAATTATAGACATATGATTTAAACTCAACTTAATAGCCCCGCATACAGCGAGTTGAAACCATATCATATTATGCCTACGGTATGTTCGTAATTTGACAATATTGACGTCGGGTGACAATCTTTTTTTATTTTGTCAAGAGGTGTTCAATAAAGACGCCGGAAAATAAAATAATTTCTGTAATTGTCACTGTAAGTCAGCATACACAACTTTCAGAAAATGTGGGTACGTTTACTTAAGTTGATTCAGAAGTCACAGTATCGCTGTTATCGACGAAGTTTGAACGAGCGCAGTTTCTCGACGTCGAGCGGCCCAAATTGAATGTCGCAAGTCGCAAATTACGACGCAGCATTCGTGCGTTTGTAATATTATTTTTTTCTGAAGTGACGATTCTAATATTCCAAGATATAAAACGGGATTTATAATGTAAAATAACCAATTAGACGGCACAATATTCTTTAAGAGAGCCATTTCCTTCAAATCGTTGTTTGAAAAAGTTTCAGATAAATTAGTGCAAAAGTTAAACGAACAAGGAGGCAATGCATACATCGGACGGCTGTCAAGAGCGCGTTCCGCATTGCTCATTCTCGCGAAGTTAAATGTTTTTTTTATAAAAGGCAATCCATGGAGGATACATTCCTACCAAATACGAACATATTCTATGTCGTACACGAGCGCATATATGTGCTGCACAAAAGCCATTTTTTGCATGGGTGATTTTGTACCTGAACACGTGTTATATTTCTGTAAATCGATAGATAAGCGTGTGGAATGAAAACATACCACAACCACAACTAAAGATTTAATAGCCTGTAAAAGTAGTGTTTTAAATTACTGCTTATATTCATGCATCGACACGGGAATTTACATGCAAATGGACAACCCGGCGTCGATAACGTCAAATCACGGTCCCACTATATACAGTCATAATTATACTGACGACTGTGTTACCGAATTAGTCAGTATGACAAATGACAGAGGGTTTCAAAGGGGTATGAAAAAAGTATAGGAGAAATTGCTTTTTTTGAAAACACTTTTGTTCGTGTGTCGAGCCCCTGTGTGTACATGTACGTTGGTGTATGTATCTATACGCATGTCTTGGGTTCCCAACAGTATAAACCCGATTTAATCACACCACCATGATTGTATTTCCTAAAAAATGTCAATATCTAAAGTGTAATGACATAATATAATTGTTTATCCGCCTGTTCTAATGATCCTATAATATTTTAATTAAAATGTGCCTGTGTTACTGTACATTGTATTTGATAGACGTATGAGACATTTACAAGTATATATTATCAAATTTATGATGTTGAATACTTCTAACTATCTATCATTGTAACCACTGCAGTAAGTGAGTCCTAATACAACTTAATTAGGCTACTACATAATCAAGCCTCTGTATATAACCGTTCCTAATCACTTTAGGTAAATTTACCTATAAATTAGACAATTGTATAATCACCCAAAATAACAAAAATGGAAAACCCAATGTCTATAAATAGAACATTATAGATAGGGTCACACGTGTTCGTGATCACATTGGGAAATACCATGACTAAATAGTTTTTTGTGTCTCAATTAAAGGATTCCAATAGCTCTCAAACGAAGTGTTTAATTCAAATTATTAAGAACAAGAGGATCTCAAAATTCGTCTTATGATTCACCGACAAAATTTACCATGGAAATAAAAACAGTGTTATTTTTGACTACTAGTATTTTACTGGTAGTTATTGATCAGTACTACGGACTTGATGACGTACCAGAATTCCAGTATCCTTGCTATGTTGATGTGTGTACGTTTCCTAGACAGTTTTGTAATTCTGACGAGAGGCGCTGTAGCCCGTGCTCTCGGGCAATATGTCACGCGCCCCGAGTGCCGACTGCATGTCGGTATATCTGTATAAAGTATGAGGAGGGTAAGTGAGAATTTAGCTTAATCATTTTTATCATCAGTATATATGGTTATTATGTGTTGGTATGTATGGTAAACGTATATAAGCCACAATGCAGAGATATCGGGACAACAGTCAAACATGCACCCCATCTGACTTATCAGTACAAGGGCGGCTACAGGATTTGATGTTGTGGAGCGTAAATGATGACCCTCTTTCGTCCCCTCTAAATCCGCCCTTGTAATAAATGCTGCCAAATATTCGAAAAAATAAATATCTGAACTCTACAATGTGTGCCTGCTTATTTCATGATTATCAGAACTGGTAATTGATAAATGTAAGTGAGTGTATACCTAGCTGAACGTTAGTGTAACCTGACGGAACGTTAGTGTAACATGACTGAACGTTAGTGTAACATGACTGAATGTTAGTGTATACCTAGCTGAACGTTACTAACTGAACGTTAGTGTAACCTAGCTGAACGTTAATGTAACCTGACTAAACGTTAGTGTAACCTGACTGAATGTTAGTGTAACCTGACTGAACGTTAGTGTAACCTAGCTGAACGTTAGTGTAACCTGACTAAACGTTAGTGTACCCTAGCTGAACGTTATGTAACCTGACTAAACGTTAGTGTAACCTGACTGAACGTTAGTGTAACCTAACTGAAACTAGAAATAGCAACTTTTATGATTGATAAGTTTTTAATATACAAAACAAATTTTAATGATAGTCATACGCATGTGACAATGAATAACACCAGACAGGATGGGTTGATAAAATAAAAACACGGGTTTCACAATCGACCTATTAAAAACTCAATTGTTTAACATTGATCGTATTGAATGCCACCAATAAACGTGTTAATGGTTATCTGATAGATAATTTTATATTATATCTGAAGTTATGTTCATGGTAAGCACACATATACATGTTTATACATATATTATGAATATCCGACACTCTGCTTCATCGGTAGTTATTAATTATCATCAAATAATATTGCGATGTAGGCATTTTCACGCTTGAGTTTTGTAATACGATATGCGTACGTGGTCGTGATCGTGGGTGTTACTTTTTGCATCGCTCAGTTGTAAACCCGTATAAACGATAAATACCCGAGTGATTAGTAATGTCCTATTTTATCATATGAAACAATCCTTTGCCTACCACATGATTAAGACGAACACTCCTAAATATTTTAAAATTCATAATGTTATGCCAGGTATTTCATTTTGCATTCAGTTCGACTAAATGGGCATACATGTGCATTATACAATTATCATGACGTATGTTGATTAAAATATCGATACTTCTTATCATGTTTCTGTTGGTATGTGATTGTATAAACTATGATATAGCAGGACTGGTTATGAAATGGCTGTGACATATTCTAGTATTACAGTAAATATCCGTTTCTTTTCAATTTACGGAACACTCCCACGAAATATTCATAAAAATGCCGCCATATGTTCATCTCACCATGAATACATTCCGAGTCGACTATCTATCTATGAGAATGCACACAATCTCTATTTCAATCTCATTTAAACCAAATCCATATAACGCTTTACTACTTTACACTGATATATAAAAGCATAGCTAAATGTTAGGGTCTGATTTTAATGAGATTGACTCTATTTACAACGTATATAACCCCTTGAGTAGGGTAGACCGGGGCTAGTTCGGCCCTTGTGTAGAAAACTCACATTTTTACAAACAGTTTATCTAGTTTGGTCTCTGAAAAATTATATTTAGGTAAGGCATAATGAGGCGAAACTATCTCCATTACATCCTACAGTGTGTCTTCGTATTATGGAAGTAATTTTGGCTCGCCGAGACTTCATGCTAAATTATTTGTATGTCATGGAACTAATTTTATCATTGAACATGAAACTCACGGCTTGAAATCCTCATAGTCCTTAGATTATTATTGATTTGCTGCACTAAAATTTACTGGATATATTCGGACAGATAACACAATGACTAAATGAAAATATACGAAAATGTAAGTTTTTCTTGAAAGCAGGACCAATTTTGCGTCTATTAAGTGCATTGAACCTGACCCTTTTGTCTAGCATTATTGTCCTTCTTGGGAAATGAAAAACATAAACGCTTAAGGCTATATAGACCGGACGTTCCCCTCCTTAAAGGTCCAAACTAGCCCCATACCTCCCGCACTCGAAGCTGACGTTATATCAGGTCACCAGCTCTATTACTAGGCTGTCGATGCGTTAAAAGTTCAAGCTAAAATTAAGAGTTATTTCAGGACACACCTTTGTACCGTACACATTGGCTTTAATAATGTTTTGATGTTGTTTAATTTTCAGTGACCACAACTACGAAGATAACCTCACCCAAGCCAACAACACTGACAACTCAAAATGAATCTGGTAATCCGTTCTATCAATGTTATATTTTACAGTTTTTATGATTATCACAATGCTATATCAATGTTATCGTATTTATATAATCCAGCTTCTATATATCGATGGTATATATAAACAACTGCAAGCTTACACAAATGCTATACTAGGAGGGTCAGTCAAAATTAACTGAGAGTGTTGATTTAAGCTATCTAAATGAACTTATACTTTCTCCCTAACTTATTACTCGCGGATATTATGATACGTAATGCTAATAAATTCAGTTTGAAACCAAACTCATGCACTGTCCTCTATAACTAGCACTCCGGTGTGTTCAGCAGTCAGGTCTCTGACTAATGGCGATCAGGGAAGTCCGAAACGGGTGGAAACGATGGCATAAAATTATGAGAGTACTTATATTGCCGCGGAATATACTACAATACATGTACAATTCATTAGATTCAAATGATTTGATTTTATTGCAAAACCGTGATACATTGCTGGCTTAGAATTATAAGGTCGTAACATTATAAGACTCATGCATATTTGAAATCTGCATCTCAGGGCGCTTCTTATGAGTCTATTTTCATCAAAATCGGAAGTGGTCATGTTGACCAAACTGAAGTTGAAAAAGCTTGTTTTTCCATAAGTAAAAAGAAGTTTTCAGTCAGTTTTTTTCTTGTTTTCTCAAAATATTGAGTTTGTACTTACGACTGTCTAATTTTAAGCCAGCTACATGTATGTGTACGAATCTCCAAAGCTATTACATGTATTTTAATTTTTAATTTTTACTTTTAGAAGCGTTCACCTCCCTTCATCTGTTGATGATATACAGTGTGGCAGCGACGAGTATATTAATCGTCATGATTCCTTTAGTGATACTTTGCTATTGTCGACGTAAAGACATTTTATCTATGAAAAGAAACGATGAAAAGGAAACCAACGGTGTACGTTATTCACGAGTGGAATTAGCCAAACAAGACAATGTAGTCAAAGAGGTCGGGATTCAGATGCCTGTCCAAGCGGTCCATCCATGTCCAACATGTGGTCAGTTAAACAACCAACGCCCGTATCCGGAAAACCACCAAACACATATAGGCACTGAAACAGAACCGCCGTCATACAAGCCATATGGTAGGTAGCCTATACTTAGTAGTTAAAATGCAATCTCATATTCTTTTTCTGATAATTTCCCTTAATTGTTTTCATGACATGTTGTCATTCTATGTATCCATAATACATACTTATATACGTGTGCGATATTGTCAATCATATGTACTTCTGACGTGTGATCACATGACAATACTGTACATTAAAACTGCTACTTTCTTTTACTATGGTAAAAACGTCAATTTGACGAGCATGGCGTCTCTTTTTGTAATGGCTTTGATTCACTATTGCTCCGTCAAACACGCGATAAACCACATTTAACCATGTAATTACACGTTCAAACGTGCACAATTACAACTTGTTTGTCGATTTGAAAAGGACAAAAACAAACGTGGATAGAACATAAAAGCGTGGACAAAATGCATAAACAATCAGTCCTGGTATTCACATAGCATCTAAGTATTTTATTTGCATTACTAGCTCAATGTACAGTGGCCGGTGTATGACATGGAACTCCTTCTTTGGTGGGATACCAATACACTTACGTAACCACTTACATGTTTGTGTATAATTTTCTGGAATCCCGTATAATTAAGTCGTATTCGATGTAATCGATATACGAAACAAATGGAGTTCAATGGAATGATTTATTGTGCAGAAAGTTCAATCACATTTCTTTAAATAAGTGCCAAAATTGTGATACACAGTGATACTACCATTTGCATACCACGTATCGTATACGAGCATATTTGTATCAAGGCTTGTAAATAACTCCAGGCAGGTCCAGCGACAGAGCAACTTTGACTGATATACGAAGGGTGTTTTGAAAGTTTCGGGACAGTCTTCATAGAAACATATCAAGAGATAAAAATATTATGGTACTAGTCCCAAACTTTCCGAAAAACTCTCGTACTTTTATCACGTACCAAGTTTGGAATTCACAAAAACAGATTTTAGAATGCACCATATTCTTATATCGCGCATAACATCTATGAAACTGATCGGGCATGGTTTATAAAAGAAGGACCATAATGAAAATTGTTTTTCTTGTAATTATGTAATCCAGCCACAGAAAATGAAGACATTATTATAATAAGGCTGATATCGCTCTTTTATTGCAGACAGCAGACAGAATATAAGACCACATAGACCGTTAGTGGATACACCCACTGATAGTACAGAATCGTTTTCTAACATTGTAACAAACAACAGCAGATTGAAATCCAGAGTAGCAAATGCGAGCTCTGATGAATGTTGTTCGATGCACGAAAAACCCTGGGCAGATAACTCCAACACGGACATCAGCTTGCAGCGAGATCTGTTAAACAACTATCAAACCCTGACTAGCACTGATAGCACGTTGCCTAAAACGCTGAATGGTTGAAACGTAGACGTGTTTTGACAAAAGTCAAACTTGTCGTAGCTTATGTAATTGTGCATCATCGTCAGCCACGAAGTCCGCATCGTGTTGAGCTACAGCCGGTTGCTACCAAGATCTGATATACATGTATATTATACTAGAAATCAGTGTCCATTTTGTATTTTGTCAAATACCCGTATACAGTGGTACTGTTATTTATTAAGAGTGATTTGTGATAATTTTGTTTTTCTCTGTGTGTATGTAATAAACGTCCTTGTTTTCATCAATTGTCAGTCATGTATACGGCAATCATGCAGTTAACCTAGTTTCCATGGAGTAAAAAACAACCCTAACAAACAACAAACTCAAAAACCTGGAAGCATGGAATCAAGTGTCATATGGGTTTATGACGTAGCTATGATACAGACTGATAGAGCACTATAAATAGACATTAATTGTGGTTTCCCAATGGAAATTCCACTGGATATTTTAGTGAGCTGTTTTAAGGTCGGTCATAAAAACAGGTTATAGAAAGTCAACATTACGTAGTATATCAAAATTAAGCTATTGTGACTGAATATATTACTTAAGGACGTTTGATACAGTTGTTTATGCGCATCATTTCTGCGCATATAGCTTAAACGGGGATAGAGGCCGCATTTTGCACTGGGTCGTCTTGAAAATTAGACAAAATGTTTGTCGTGGTACTATCTAGGGTTAGTATAAATACAGGTACTTTGGGGTAAAACATAAATTCACTGAGCAAATAATATGAAAACACTCTGCGTGAAATAGCGATTACATTTTCATTCATTTTTTGTGAAATTAGAAATTATTACTTGGGTTACCTGTACCCATTTATAATAAGTGTTTGTATTGCCTGGGACTTCACTAATCCCCGTTTACTGATATATAGGGAATAAATGTATGATATATTGACTAAAATTGTGAAGATTATTTAAGTGAGCGATTCAGGGCCCATCTGTGCCCCCTTGCTGTATGGAATGCGACGTCACTGCCAAATTGGGGAAAAGGGGAGATAATTCAGTAATAATAGCACAAAGTGTAGCGTGATAACCTATGTTTTATTTTAATTTTTAGATAAAGTACACTTTAATCAACATCATTAGCCAAATATAGATTATGACAAGACTAGAAATTATGGGAAAAACATATTATATGCAAAATATCCGAATTTTGGTCATTTTCTTGAAAAGTGATGTTGCAAAAGGGCCCATGACCCCTTAAATAGTACCGCGACATACCTTTTTTATTTCACATATTGCTTCAGTATATATTAAACTATAATTGTGCCTATTTTTTGTTATCATTTAAAAAAAATACTAACCCTATCGAACGTCCTTAAATTAGTTTATATGGATCGTGAAACAAGTTAGATTTTCGAATCACTATCGACACCTCGATCCTTCCTAATGGTATCGATTTATATCTCCGTCGCGATGATGTGTTGATTCTATTCTCATGCAGAACACGGGAAACGCTATCCGTCTTTGATCTGGGACGAGAATTCTTCCCACCTTTGATATGACGCGACCAAGGAACAAACCCGGTCCTCCCGAACACTTCTAGACGTGAGATGTATCAGGCGCATTTGAACAAAACTAGCTTGAATATATTTATCACGTGTGGTAACACTGGCTGGAGCATTGTCTAAACATCGATCTGATCGACTCGTAACTTATAGATGCATGACCTCTATCAATGTTGAGGTCGAAAGAATAAACATCACAGATTTGAACATTTACCATTACTTACATGCAGTACATACTTGGGTGTACGTCTGGTTATACCTAAGTACTGTGTATTTTATCCGGTAATATTATTTAGAGGTTAATATTATATTTATTACATTATAATTATATTGTGCTTGTGTTAAGTACGATGTTGTAAGCCCTACCTAGTCATTATTCTAGAACCATTATTTGCTATTCATTAGCATCAACTTGAGAAGAGGTCATGCAGAGTAAACATGTCATAATGGTGCTTATATGTTTGTGTTGTGGCTGTTGCTAATACATGTAAATACGAACGTGAACGTGAAATGCTTTTTTTCTTATTGTAAAATTATTTATTATTTATTGTCTGCGTAGTCTATTAGTATACAAAAATGACGTACCTGTATTTATAGAGTGAATAAAATGAAAGAAGTATTAGCATAATGTATTTCTAGTTCGTTGTATTTACGGAATGAACAACCTACCTGTTAATAATATTCTTGTTATAGATATTTTAGTTTAAAATGTCGTTGTTGCTTGCTGTTACCAGGGACCGTATAAACATGACGTTGTCCTGGCTTATTGCATGGACAGAGTGAATAACATAGTATAAACATGACGTATGCCTGGCTTGTTGTCTGTACAGAGTGAATAATGTAGTCTAAACATGATATATACCTGGCTGGTTGTCTGTACAGAGTGAATAATGTAGTATAAACATGACGTATGCCTGGCTTGTTGTCTGTACAGAGTGAACAATGTAGTATAAACATGACGTATGCCTGGCTTGTTGTCTGTACAGAGTGAATAATGTAGTATAAACATGATATATACCTGGCTGGTTGTCTGTACAGAGTGAATAACTTAGTATAAACATGACATATATCTGGCTGGTTGTCTGTACAGAGTGAATAATGTAGTATAAACATGATGTATCCCTGGCTTTTTGTCTGTACAGAGTGAACAATTAAGTATAAAGATGACGTATCCCTGTGTGGTTGTCTATACAGAGTGAATAATGTAGTATAAACATGACATATACCTGGCTGGTTGTCTGTAATACCTGACTGGTTGTCTGTACAGAGTGAATAATATAGTATAAACATGACATATATCTGGCTGGTTGTCTGTACAGAGTGAATAACGTAGTATAAACATGACATATACCTGGCTGGTTGTCTGTACAGAGTGAATAATATAGTATAAACATGACATATACCTGGCTGGTTGTCTGTACAGAGTGAATAATATAGTATAAACATGATATATACCTGGCTGGTTGTCTGTACAGAGTGAATAATGTAGTATAAACATGACGTATCACTGGCTGGTTGTCTGTACAGAGTGAATAATGTAGTATAAACATGACGTATCACTGGCTGGTTGTCTGTACAGAGTGAATAATGTAGTATAAACATGACGTATCACTGGCTGGTTGTCTGTACAGAATGAATAATGTAGTATAAACATGACGTATCACTGGCTTGTTGTCTGTACAGAATGAATAATGTAGTATACAAGAGTCGCTCACCTGTCTTACTAGTGCATGCACACCCCTATGGTGACCCTACACATTTTTTGAATAAATTTAAGGATATTCAGCCTCTATTGCAATTTTTTTAATGATGTGACCATGTGACCTTGTTTTTGAGCCAGATGACCCAAAATCGAATTTGGCCTAGATTTTGTTGACATGATCATTGTGACAAAGTTTCATAAAGATTAAGTTGAAATTGTAACCTCTGGTGACTACACAAGGTTTTTCTATGATTTGACCTATAATTTAAACAAAATATTTTCCTCCATATAGCTGAACAAATACATGCCATGAAGACAAAACAATACCTAAATACTTAAAAAATAAAAATTAAAAAAATAAAAATTATGGTTCCAGTGGGATTTGAACCCACGACCCTCAGGAAAATGTCTACGCTCCCTACAGCGCTTTGATTTCCTCTTAACCATTACAATTCACACCCTGCTAAAAATACTAGAATATTTTGATATTTGACCTTTACAAAACTGCTGTGAACCCTGATACACATTTTCATTGGTTGATGAAAGTTTACTTGTATGTATACAGAGAGAGTTACAGCAGAGAGTTTAGTGACCATGAAGACTACATGTTGAAAGGTTTAAATGAGTACACACACGGTCTGAGGTTTAAATATTTCATGGTTCTACACACTGGTCATTATTAATTTGTTACAATCAGTATGATATACTGATAGTGCGAGAGTATTAATATATAATACAAGTCATTCTTTTAACACACACGCGTTTTATATACAATGCAGAGCCTAGACACGATGTAGTTTCGGGCGAGGCAATTGAAGAATAGAAAATGTCAATTGACAGTGTGACCTTGTTTTTTACCCCAGTTGACCCAAAATGACCTAGATTTTGTTGACAGGATCATTATGACAAAGTTCCATAAAGATTAAGTTGACATTGTAACCTTTGGTGACTACACAAGGTTTTTCTATGATTTGACCTATAATTTAAACAAAATATTTTCCTCCATATAACTGTACAAATACATGTTATAAAGACAAAACAATACCTAAACACTTAAAAAAAAAAAAAAAAAAAAAAAAAAGTATGGCTCCAGTGGGGTTTGAACCCACGGCCCTCAGGAAAATATCAATTGACATCCTGATTTTTGTAATTGACATTGTGACTTTGTTTTTGACCCCAGATGACCCAAAATCGAACTTGACCTAGATTTTGTTGACATGATCATTGTGACAAAGTTGCATAAAGATTAAGTTGAAATTGTAACCTCTGGTGACTACACAAGGTTTTTCTATAATTTGACCTAGTGAGCTAGTTTTTGACCTCAGATGACCCAATATCGAACTTGACCTAGATTTTGTTGAGATGATCATTGTGACCAAGTTTCATAAAGATTAGGCCAAAATTGTGACCTCTAGAGAGGACACAACCCAATTGTTGACGGACGGACAGACGGATGGACGGACGACGGACGAAGTGTGATCACAAAAGCTCACTTTGTGACAGGTGACCTAATAAAACATAACGTATCCCAGTATTTCATGGTCAGTTGATCGAACTGATGTTGCTAGGGTACCAATCAGTCCTAACCAGTTCCTCCACAAACTAGTGACAACCTTTCACAAAGATTAAAAGTTGAAGGCAAACACGTTTGGGTGCAATATACTCTTTGAAATTGGCATAGAACCCCTCACTCAGGTTTTGAACCAACAACCTCTAACACTATATCCGCAAGCATATAGTAACATGCACAGACAGTGCAATGTAACCATAGAAAACTTCAACAACTAAAATGAAGAAAGCTGGTTCAATGTTAAAGTATATTCTGTTTATGTACAACATGTATATGATATATGGGTTTATTTGATAGACATTGATAAAATTAAACATATTATCATCATACTCGAATCCAGCTATACATGTATTTCCGAATTGATGATCCAACCAAACTCTGAGATATATATGTTCTGGTGTTGTTATACCCCAGGCACTGGTCCCTACTCTGAATCCATGCTTGATCAACAACACTTTGACTAGTATACTAAACCATGAACAACCACAGACCTAATACATAATTTATCATATGTTTGACGTCGCGGCAGCGTAATAAAGCCATTATTTATTTTTGATAATACACTAGTGTAATAAAGCTTTGACGTGACGTCACTCAAAGTATAGGCGACGTCGTCAAAGTTGCGCGTTTATTATAGTGAAAATAAGTAGCTATTTTATGTTTCTGCCAGAAATGGCTAACATATGATAAAAAGAACATTACATTTGTGACTTTCCACATTGGATTTATTAAACAGAGCCTGGCATTTTATTATTTTATTCAACTTGTTTAATAAATTCAACATGAAAAGACACTCATGTAATATCCTCTATATATATTATCCCTGCAACATTGTACAATGAAACCTGCCTTAACTAAAACTTGACAAAACAACAGATGTAATAACCAACACTTCTGTTTGGTCTGATGTATACATGTATAATTTTCATTATAATCAGCCTATGGCAGGAAGAACAAGTTTCATGCAGATATAACACAGAAGTTAAAGGCATTTACTATATCAAACTGTGACCGAAGTACCCAATGACTACATACATTTGTAGTTCAACAATTTTATGCACCCATCAATATTTTGCTCCAGGGTGAGAGGCAGGCAGACTAAGGGGAATAAGAAATATGTTTTGGTTTTAATTCCCCACCCTAAAGCCAAACATTTTGTAGTAACCCCCACCGTAGGAAGCGCTTAGCGTATCAAATGAACCACCATCATTAAATGGTAGTCTGCTTTTTTGCTGCGTCTAAATGCCCCAATGCTGGAATATAAAATCTAGCCAATGTCTATTGCCCTAGACCACGCACGTTAATTAAATTTGATTTAACTTCGTGCCCAGACCTGGAAACGTTTGGCGTGTCAAATTCCCATGTTCCTGTATGCCCACCACTCCCTTCCTGAGGCAAAATATTGATAGGTGCATTATAATAAGATAACAAGCAACCAGTCTAGGGATACATTAAATACATGTACATCCTTATTTGGTGTTTGGTTCCTTATGTTACTTTCCTTATGAAATACTCATGGAGGTTCATCAGTATTGATTGACAGGTGGCTGTACTGGTTCTACTGTAGATGTTACATTGTTCAAACAAATCAACAGTAACTATCATAGACCAATTATTCGTGCTTAGAAAACAAGAGGGTTCAACGTCACAGTACTTAGTGCAAGCCCCCACGGTAACATGAGTAATCATGCTCAATTTCTGACTAAGATCATGTCAATGAAATAAAAATTCAGGTATATTTTACAACTAGAATAATAAGTACATTTTGTATTATAAAAACAGTTTTTAAATGACACTACAAGCAAGTGGCACGTGTAGGGTCCCCATATCTCGCTGACAGATTAGATTTTAATCCTTTTGCTTAGGACAATTTTTAAATTTTGTCGTAGGAAGTTGTGATGCTCTGGGTTATACTGACTGGCCAAATGCAGACAAGCCCTGAGAGAAATCTAGTCATAGAAACACATTGATATATTGAATTTAGAGAATGAAAGAAAGACTGCAGTTAATCAGTTAACCCATTCTTAAATGAGACATCAATGGCTATTTAATTTCTCTCATTATTTACACCTTAATACTAAATTCTGAACACTCCTCATATATTGCTTGAAGTAGAGTAAATAGGAATGATTGCACAGATTAATATGTTCAAGATCTCCCCAATCTGTTGCCACCACCCCGTGGTAATCTTGACCCAGGTGGGCGTGACCCTGGTGGACTTGACCCTGATGACCTTGCTTGTTGACCTTGACCACCTTGTTGTCCTTGACCTCCAAAGAAAGAAGCTAATCCACCACCTGGAACACTCATCTTAGACACAAAGAATAACACAGCAGCAAGTAGTAGACCAGGAAGTCCTAATAATAGTCCAGCTAGAATGAAACCAACACTCACAATAGGCTCTATAGTATGTGGTCCTATATTGAATCTAGGAAATCCATAACCTACAAGTCTTTGGTTTATCCCATCAAACACAGATGGTCCCTGTTGTCCGCCACCACCACCGGCACCACCGCCGCCACCATAACCTCCGCCACCACCATCCCCCTCATACTGTCTAGCCATTTCATCGGGGTCATGTTGTATTCTACCGATATTCTGAAACATTGACATGCATGCATATTTAAATTACTAATATTAACTTTTTAATACAAATGTACGAATGACATGGAATCTGTATAAGAATTTTAATTATAAATGATATTATAGACAAGCATAGTAAAGCATGCTGTAAAAAATCTTTCAGGAAATACCATATACAACAGGACTGGTGTAGTATTAATAATGTACTATATTTACCATATTACAAAATGTTTGGCCATATTTTTATCCATTTTTATCTACAAAATATAATATTTAAGCAACTGTAAATAACAAAATCGCCCTATACATCTAGTAGTGTAACGCACCCCATGTCCATAATGCCAAACATGTTTCCTGGATGCAAACCATCAAGCTGGCGTGTTTGATAATAAGTGTAATAAAATGTATCTCATACAATCAATAATTGTCACAAATATTACCTGTCTTGGTCTAGTGGTTCCTTGTGCTGCTCGAGGATCTTCGTCCTTCACAATTTCACCAGTACTAAGTATACGAACCATTCCTTCAATTAATAATAAGCCTTATATAAGTGTATGTGAACATTATAATATAAAACATGTATAACTAGAAATGTGTCCATAGGACATGGATGCCCCAACTTGTCATTTGAACATGTCAAGGGTCATAACTCAAATGCACATGCTGACTAATATTCCTAAAAAGACGACTATATCACAAACACTGCTATATATAATTATATGTATTGCCGGTATAAATAAAATAAATATACCAGATATATATAGCGCCTTTTCCATGCGAACACATGTTCAAAGGCACTTTAAATAGTGTTGCAGCCACAAGGGCGCAGGTGCATCCTATACCAGTGCAGTTACAGCATGATATGACTAGAGGGACAGACTGAAAGAAAGCCCCATAAGGGAGAGAGAGACATTAGATACAGGCGTGTCCGGTGCTGCAGAAGTTTGCCTAGCTCTTATTTTGAATAGACAGTCTGTGCCCGGTGTTTAGCACCGATACACAGAAACAAAATTTCATCATTTCAAGGGCAACAAATCTGCTAATACAGGTCTGATGCGAATTAAGAATTTTAGGTGGGAAACTGCACATACTGACAAAATAATTAATATTCCTACAAAATTTCAAAGATCTTTGAAAATTTGAAGAATGTAGCACAAATACTTTTAGAGTTCAGAAAAGCGACACAAGGAAAATGAATCAAATTTTATCTTTTCAAGGGCCACAACTCTGCTTATTAATACTAGTCAGATCTGAATAAAAATAAATAGGTGCACAACAACTCATGCAGACAAATATTACTAGTCTATGAAGTTTGAAGACTGTAGCAGTCAATTACTTTTTAAGTTTAAAAAAAAGAAGGCAGTGCTGAGAAACGGTATATATGCTCTCCCTGGAAGCATGTCATTGCATAGACGTACATGTAGGATAGCACTTGATAGCACTTTTTGGTAGGTGTTTGGTTGCGCGACGGGCTTCAGCTTGTGTTTGAGGTAGGCTTACACCATCCAGGAGCCAGTTGCCTAACTAATTTAAAGCTACGCTCAGAAACAGCTAGCTTCAAAAAAGCGGATGTCGTGAAAAATTGATATGCTCACCGACAGTAGACCGTTGCAAAGCATTATTGAGCACTAACAGAGCGGTCCATTGCACATGCAAGAAACTCGCCTATCAAACTGCTAAGAAACAGTATGCTATCAGCAATCACTGGTAGCGTGTCGTTAACTAGACGACGGAAAGCGTGGCAATAGCGCTATTAAAATGGTAGTGGTTTGGTTAGGTAACAGCTCCATTAGTCAGTTAGTTGCATTCTGTTGGTAAGGCCATTAGGGAAGGACTTTGTCCACTATGGTCAACTCGTTAATTTACTCTAGTCTAGATCATATGGTTTGGGACACAATTCAAGAAGATAAAATCACACAGTGGTAACCTACCGATTACCTGTATGCACTTGTGGAGAAATCACGCTAATATAACAGTAATTTACACAACAATTCTGTCATTCACGAGACGCTTGAAATGACAGGTGTCAAAACATGCAAGCGCCAGAACGACACTGATTTTTTTTGGTTTTTTACTGATATAAAAGGTTTGGTCGGTTATTTATTTAAAGGCACGATTTATTCAAGATTTTATCTATGTCATCAATAAATATAACATTTGTTCTTTTATTTGAACTCATTCGAAAAGCGTGGCAGTTGGTACTTAACCCGAAAACGCTGATTGAAATAGTGCAATAGTACTCGGACGTTTACGTCGTTCGTATGAATAATGTTTATTAGATTGTTGTACAGTACAACTGCTGAAGCGAGCTAACAATCATTTATCAATTTATATTTATGACCTTTGCTTTATTTGACAATTAGGTATATAGACTGTCAATAGTCATGCATCAGTCAATTGAAAACACGCCCACACCCCGGGAACGGTGGGGGATAGGGGGAACTGTCCCACGTTTTTACCTTGCCAATGTCACCGACTGCCATGTAAGTGTCGGGCTTTTGTTGTGCGCCAAAATAGCGGAGAAATATAGCTGTGGCTGTACATGTGATTCTTCCCAGTTTTTGCAGGAGTATAGCGTCGGGTGATCCTTGTAGTTCTGTCCTGTACCAATAGCACATTTTTAGTTGTTCAATACATCTACATCTACATCTACATCAATACGTTGTGCTGTCATAAATTTGACAATTCTATAACGGTGCGCAAAGAAAAAGAAAAAGGGAAGTAAAGATAGGAAAGACAGAAGGATAGACACGGGCAAATATGATTGCAGGTAAAGTTTAAAAGATATGAAGTAATAGAAAGTGTTGCACAGTTACTTTCGGCCATCAGGGCAAGACCAATCCAGCTTCCGTGGCGGTGCCAGGGTGCTAGACCCCGCTGACATAGCTCCGGCCCTTCGTTTGGCTGTACTTTGTAACTGTGCATGAGGATCCCCTTTAGAAGGTCAGGTTGGAGAGCTCATTCTTGAAGGATGCCAAAGAATGAGCCTCAGCAATAGATGCTGGAAGGTTGTTCCACAGGGGGATACAACGAGGAAAGAAGCTGAATTTGAAGACGTCAGAAGATGTAGAATAGGGCAGGAATCTGCTGTTATGAGATGATCTTGCTCTGCTTTTGATTGGTGTTAGATAGGGGCCTGGATCAATCTCGACATGGTTGTGGATGATCTTGTAGAGCATGGTCAGTTGTATCTTTTTCCGGCGAGATTCAAGCGTTTCCCATTTCAGGTCAGAAAGCATATCAGAGACACTGCTGATGTTGTGGTACCTGTTGGTAGCGAATCGTGCTGCTCTTCTCTGGACCATTTCGACTTTATTGATGAGGTTTCTATGATGAGGGTTCCAAATAGTGCTGCAATATTCCAAATTTGAGCGGACGAGAGATGTGTAGGCGTTGGTTTTTGTTTCTTTTCTTGTATTTCTTAGGTTGCGTTTCAGGAAGCCTAGCATGTTGTTTGCCTTTTTTGTTGTTCTGTCTATATGAGTTTTCCAGCCAAGGTCTGATTGCAGGTCCACTCCTAAGTATTTTGATGATTTTTCATCCGCCAATGGTACACCTTTCAGGATGTAGTTTGAGCGAAGAGGAGTCTTGGATCGAGTAACTCTGAGGACACTACATTTCTGAGGGTGAAAGTCCATCCCCCACAGTTTCTCCCACTTGGCTAGAGAGTCTAGGTCTTGTTGAAGTATCTGCTGGTCTTGTTCGGTCTTTATCTGGCGGTAGAGAATGCAGTCATCTGCGAATAGGCGTGTCTTTGAGCGGAGTCCCTCTGGAAGGTCGTTAATGAATAACAGGAATAAGAGTGGTCCCAATACTGAGCCTTGAGGGACACCACTCACAACCGGGGCTTCTTCAGATGACTCGCCTTGAACAAGAACTCTCTGGGTTCGACCATGCAGGAAGGATGAAATCCACTGGAGCGTCTGGCCTCGGATACCATAATGATGGCATTTCTTCAGGAGTCTTTGGTGAGGAACTCGGTCGAAGGCTTTACTGAAATCCAGTATAATCATGTCTGTCTGCGTCCTCTTGTCTAGTGACGCTGCAAGCTCATGCTGTAATGTTAGGAGCTGAGTCTTGAGCTTCTCTTCGCCCTGAATCCATGTTGACAGTCATGAAGTATGCTGTGCTTGTCCAGGTGTTTCATTGTGTGGCTAACTATGACATGCTCAAGTAGCTTGCAGCAGATGCTAGTGAGGGAGACCGGCCGATAGTTTGCGGGGTCCTGTCTTGAACCTTTCTTGTAGATGGCAGTAACATTTGCCTGTGTCCAGTCATCAGGTACTTTTCCTTCGTCAAGTGAAGTCTGGAAAATCATGGTGATGATTGGGGCCAGAGCTGTTGCACAGTCTTTAAGTATGCGTGCTGGTATGCAATCTGGACCTGTGGCCTTCTTTGGGTTGATGTTGTATAGCAGCTTCAAAATTCCGTCTTCGGTAATATGAATTTGGTCCATATCAATAGAACAACTATAGTTATATACTCACGATTATAAAAAAACAGACCTAGTTTAGATGATGAAACTACTTTTCTTCCTACGGCGCCGCTAGTCGTCACCGCCTTTGTAATAGTAAACCGGTCAGCCTGTAATATTGCGTAACTACTGACGTGGATGTAAACCGGTCATGCAAAATAGTTCAGCAATGGCAGCATATACATGTATACTAAAGAGCTTCTTCCTATTTCTAAATCTATACTGGACAGTCGGATATCACTCTGAATAATTTAAACCTATTTCCAGTATTTTGTGTATTAATTACAAAGCAATTTCCCCTTTCTGTTAACTGCCTTGCGTACCATGGTGAGTAAACATCATGTTTCTGTTGCATAAGGTTACCTCCCAGTCAATAAATAGACCAAGTTCACCGTTTATAAACCATGCATATCATTTACTGGATCACACGTTCTGCTGGAGGGCAAAACATTGACTGATAAGCCATTGTACGGTTACCTGTATACTTTATATATGAAGGTTACTATCATTTGTGTTTGAAATGGCATATTTGATGTTAAGCATTTAATTTTAAAACCATGTATTTTGTATTTACAAAGCAATTACCACTACTTTTTACTGCGTTGTGCATACTTTTTTCGTGCGCAATAACTGTTACATAATCATGTAGCGTGGTACTGATTAAGCATTTATAATTATATATCGAGGCCATGGTTCCATTGCATAATCAATCTAACTACTGTACAATCATACATGCCATGTTTTGCTGAACCATTTGCAGGAGATTTCAATAAAATGCAGGAGATTTTTCTTACTCGAACTATCGACTAAAATTATAATGAAGTTTATATGCAGTTTGCACTTATTTTACTTGTTTGACAATACCATGCATGCATACATGCTTCATGAAGAAATTTAAACTAATATTTGTGATGATATTCATGATGTAAACAACAAATGTCAGGTTCCAGTATGTTCAAATCTTATGAGGCATAGTTAACATATTTGTAAGTTACCAAACCAAATGCTGACTGGACATGTATTAGTTATTGTTGCATTTATGATATACCAGTTCATTATCATACACCTGAAAAGAAGACATGCCAAGCAGAAGAATACCTGATAAAAATAACCATAGAAAAAAACTGATATGTTCAAATGTTGCTAAAATATTCATTCAAACTCTCAAATTTCTCCCTTCAAATTTTGGAAATGTATAGCCTTTTTCAAAGTGGGAAGGTACCGTTTACCGGTAGCAAACAAAGAAGGAAAAAAATCACTGAATTTTTGTACCTAGTGATTCATAGTACAATATTATAATACTATGCTGCCTTTATTTGTTGTGGCCTTAAATATAATTAGATTATTAATTGGAATTCACTTTAGATGGAAGATCATGACAAATCAGAGGATAATAATACAGTGAAATCCAGTACAGAGGGTACAAGTGAAACCACACAACAATCTGAAACTCAAGAGGAAGAACCAAAATGTTTGGAAAGTGAAAGTCAGCCTAACAACAGTGAGAACGACTCTTCAGCTATCTCTGTCGATCCTGATGCTAATGCTGTTAATGATATTGAAAATACAGGTATGAAACGTATTAAATTATTGATACAATGTAATATGTCATATTTTAATAAGCAAGTATTTTGCCTATTTGTTGCTAAAATAATAAAATTTCTGTATTTAACAGAAATGATGAATGAAAGAAAAACTGAAAGTATTAAACTGTTTCTTTACGTACATATATACTATTGCTACTCAAACTTTGATAAGGGTCAACAAATTGTCCTTGTGAAAATTTTGAAAATAGAATAAGATGGACTGATGGAATTTTTAGAAACATACTGCAATATGGTAAACAGATATAGATTGCTTCAAACTTTTATGTCTAAGTGCTGATAAGCCCAACCTCACCTAAATGCTTGTGCTGCATTCAAGCCTCTGTGATAACAGAATGTGTTCCATTTGTGCCATTTTGGATCTTACACAATATGAGAAAAGAGAATGGACAAAAATTGCCATGGTATTCTTGCTACTCCGGTCTCTGCCAATCGGGCTTATCAGTTGCCTGGAAAAAGTTGACATTGTATCAATGCATACCAAATGCAACACATAAAAATGTTAGTATTTGAAATTTAGCTGCAGATTAGATTTTAATATTTGCACAACAATATCTTAATCAATGTTGTATTTGAATTTAATTAAAATAAATGTCATTTCTGACATGCTATTATGCCATGAAATAAATGTACTCTCTGACATGCCATTAATGATTATGTCATGAAATAAATGTCCTCTGACATGCCATTATTCATTGATCATCGGATTGTTGCCCTAATACATATCGAGTCAAGAGTGATTAATATAAGGTCTAAAACTTGTTGTACACAATTTATCTGTCAACCACCAATATATACATGTAGGGGACATTTTCTTATTTTCCTTGTGAGCAGCTGACACAAAATTTAGTAAAAATTAAATTCAGATGCTCAAAAAAAAAATTGAAGCCCGTCTGATGACTGTTTTAGTGATAATTTCACTCTGAGTTTATGAGATAATTCTGTGGTATATGTGTAAAGCTTGACATTGTGTTATAGATGTTGTTGATGTAGAAGAGGAGGATGAGATAGAAGTTGATACAGTTGCTATAGACAAGTTAACCAATGGTGTACTACAAATGTTTCTGCCAAATTTACAGAAGGCAAAGGGATCACTGAATGAATTGCTGTACGTATTTAATGTTTTCTTATTCTGATTCATGGAAAGTGCTTCCCAAGATACATGACAATCAGTCTATATCAATCTGATAATTTCTCTCTCATTATGTGATAATTTACAGACATCCAAACAAATACTGAATGAAAGCAGATTTAACTTATTCTTGCATTAAATTTGGCCATCAATATTTTGCCCCAAGGGGGGAGGCGGGCAAGATCCAGGGGCATTGGACAATTTTTTTTTTGTGTCGCCTGAAAAGGCGACATATAGGTATTACTTTGGCGGCGGCGGCGGCGGCGGCGGTGGCGGCGGCGGCGGCGGCGTCACAAATTGCTTGTCCGGAGCATAACTTTGTCACCTTAAGTTCAAATGACTCAAGAATTGGTATGCATGTTTCTTGCAATAAGCCGGAGTGCAGTGTGCAAGAACCATAACTCTACCTGTCATAGTTTTTGAATTATTTCCCTTTGATTGATTTTATTAGAGCATTTCTTGTCCGGAGCATAACTTTGTCACCTTAAGTTCAAATGACTCTAGAATTGGTATGCATGTTTCTTGCAATAAGCCGGAGTGCAGTGTGCAAGAACCATAACTCTACCTGTCATAGTTTTTGAATTATTTCCCTTTGATTGATTTTATTAGAGCAACTCTTGTCCGGAGCATAACTTTGTCACCTTAAGTTCAAATGACTCTAGATTTGGTATGCATGTTTCTTGCAATAAGCCAGAGTGCAGTGTGCAAGAACCATAACTCTACCTGTCATAGTTTTTGAATTATTTCCCTTTGATTGATTTTATTAGAGCATTTCTTGTCCGGAGCATAACTTTGTCACCTTAAGTTCAAATGACTCTAGAATTGGTATGCATGTTTCTTGCAATAAGCTGAAGTGCAGTGCGCAAGAACCATAACTCTACCTGTCATAGTTTTTGAATTATTTCCCTTTGATTGATTTTATTAGAGCAACTCTTGTCCGGAGCATAACTTTGTCACCTTAAGTTCAAAGGACTCTAGATTTGGTATGCATGTTTCTTGCAATAAGCCAGAGTGCAGTGTGCAAGAACCATAACTCTACCTGTCATAGTTTTTGAATTATTTCCCTTTGATTGATTTTATTAGAGCATTTCTTGTCCGGAGCATAACTTTGTCACCTTACGTTCAAATGACTCAAGAATTGATAGGCATGTTTCTTGCAATAAGCCAGAGTGCAGTGCGCAAGAACCATAACTCTACCTGTCATTGTTTTTGAATTATTTCCCTTTGATTGATTTTATTAGAGCAACTCTTGTCCGGAGCATAACTTTGTCACCTTAAGTTCAAATGACTCAAGATTTTGTATGTATGTGCAGTGCCCAAGAACAATAACTCTGCCTTGCATCGTTTTTTAATTATTTCCCTTAGATTGATTTAATTTGAGCATTTCTTGTCCGGAGGATAACTTTGTCACCATGAGGTTGAATGATTTGAAACTTGGTATGCATGTTTCTTACCAAAATTCCAAGTGCAGTACACAAGAACCGTAACTCTACCTTGTGCCATTTTTCAATTTTTTCCCTTTGATTGATTTTATAAGCATTTCTTGTCCGTGGCATAACTTTGTCACCATAACTATTAATGACTCAAAAATAGGAATGCATGTTTCTTTGCTGTGACATGAAGTGCAGTGCGCAAGAATCATAACACTAGCTTGTATAGTGTTTGAATGATTCCCTTCAGATTGATTTTATCAGGACATTTTTTTGTCCAGAGCATCGCTTTGTCGTTTTTAGTTGAGATGACTAGAGAACTCTTGTGAGTCTGATATGTAGCCCTATACTGGATAGTTTTCCATGACAAATGTGCATTTCGTCAGGCGACACATGCGACTCGCGGAGCTTTTATTTGGGATCTAATTCCCCACCGTAGAGCCAAACACTTCTTTTAAATCCCCATGATGCTTGCTGTATCAAATGGCTGGCTATCTTTAAATAGTTGTCTGCTTTTTGCAGCATTAAAATTCCCCAATACCAGGATCTAAACTCCGACCAATGTCTTATATATTTATGATTATAGATTTTGAGGTCAGTAGGTTAAAAAGGTTGATGTGAAAATTAATGAATGAATAAACCAAATCAAGGGCTCTGTTCAAAACTATTGTACATGCCTTTATTAATTGACGTAGTTACCATAGTTATGCACTGAGCCCCAATAATGGTTTCCAATAAATTACTCAAGAATAGTTGGGTTCAGGATCTTCAAACATTAAAGGGAGTTACTAGTTGACTCCGATTGATTTGAGGTCAGTAGTCAAAAGCTGACGGTTGCTATGACCTTTAACATTACATGGGGCATACGTGTTTTACAAACATCTCTTGGTTACTACTTTTCAGACATAACCAAGAAGTACTGATAGAGACTGTACAACAAGAAAATTCAAAATTTACAGACTCACCATCCATGAAGGAACTTGTTGATATGGTAACGTAATTGTTTGATGGTTATTGACAAACATTAATGTTTTGTGGTCATATTGAAGGGCATTTAATATGTAATGTTTGTTTGGTAGCAAATTAGGGAATTATTGATTTCTGGTATGCTCATTCATATTTGAATTACCGGGTATACAGTTTACAGTTTAATTGGTATAATCGGCATTTGAAATGCCTTTGACCATTTACCGGTACATATTAAAAAAAAAAAGATGGTCTAGACAAAATATATACATACATTTACATTACATACAGTGTAAGCATACACAGCATATCAAAAAAGCAGCTACATGTATATATATACATATTTGAATTATATATATTATCACTAAATTTCAGTAAAATATAAGTACTATAATAGTTTTTTCTTGGTCATTTTCAAGGGTTCAAAGCGGCATATTGCAAATATTAGAAAATGACCCACCAAATTTTGAATGGAGTAATAAACTAATTCCATTACTAATATAATCATAGTCATAATTACTGCACATGACTTCCGTAAAACAATATTGTTTGATGTACTTTTGTGATTTAATACATTTGTGTACTTATAAAATGTGAAAATGAATGTCCAACTTATATAACATGAAAATTATTGTCAAATCTCTAAAAGTAGAAAATGAGTGCACTGTTGAGCTTGTACAATTTGAAAATTAGCATCAAAAGAGCACAAGGAAAAAAATGATCAACCAAAAAGATCAGTATGTTTTGTTGTTGACATAAGTCTCATGGCAGAATTCATTGGACCATCAGTATTAATTTCTATTGTATCATTTTCAGATGCAAGAAACAAGAAGATATCATACAAAACTGGTGAATTTAAAACGTGAAATGAATGCATTAACAGACAAATCAACTAAGTTAAAGGTATCTTGAACTTAAAATATTTATTTTCTTAACTTCTGTGCACTTAATGTCAAATGGTGAAAAGTCCGATCTGTGTGTGTGTGTGTGTGTCTGTGTGCGTGTGTGTGTGTGTCTGTGTGTGTGTGTGTGGTTGTGTGTGCGTGCGTGCGTGTGTGTAAATGTTGTAAAAAGTGTCAGTTATAAAAGTGCAATGGTGTGATTGTACAAAGTCAATGGTTTTGTCCACATATACAATGTACATGTACACCAAATAAAGACAATCACCGTTTATTAGCTAACCAGTCCTTTCAAGGCAAGCTTTTCTGATCGTTCTGGTTCTTTAATGTGCCTGGTGTATAGCACCAAAACACACGATAATTCCTCTGAGTTACCAATCAGTTGGTGAGAAGTTGGATGGAAACAAAACTGAAAAGCTTTAAATTCAGAAATGTGTTTGTCACAACATTGGCTAAGCCCATTTGATGCGGAGTCTTATTGAGTAAATACCATACAAGTCTTACTAATTGTACTAAAATTGCATGTACTCAGGTGATCACTTTATAACTTGTTGTTCTGTTTTTCAACAATGTGAATATTGCTTACAGCGTCGAGCAGTGAAGATTCAGCAACAGAAACAGAAAGAAGAATTGACAAGAGCGGACCAAATAGAACGAGAAAGGGAGAGAGAGCGGATGCTTACTGCCAAAGTGGCCAAAGTGGCTAAACCTGTGATTGATCAAAAACAATAAAACTATGTTTGTTGGTGTGATATTTGGTACTTGTACTCACTACAGTGTATATATACTTTAACTTTATATATTTATTGTTGTTGTCTAAGATTTGTTAATATGACTGGGACGATTTCAAATTAAGAAACCGGTTAATCGATTGTATTAAATCAGATTGTACCAGTTTAACAGTCGCCTTATTCAAAATGGCCCTTAAATCCGTTCCTGATTACCATATCGAGGTACTTTCAGCAGCTGAATTCATTTGTGTTTATTTTATCCTCCATTGTGTACAATATCAGTATAAGCCATACGTTAAACGAAGAATTATATGACGATATGTTACGTACCTGTTTTGTACCTGTTATTCGTTGAACAATGTTGCAAAAAACAGGTTTGTCACGTGAGAAAAGTTTAGCTAACCATAGAACGAGGTGGTGCACCTAAATTGGTATATCGTACCAAAATGACTGACAGAGGCAAACATTAATTTGTTAATTTATAGTAAAACCATGCATCCATCCTTATGGAAAAAGTGGGGTTTTATGTGTTCAAATTGTTGGTGCCAAACAGAGCGTTCAAAGAAAGATTAAAGCCACAAATAACGTGATTGTTTAACGTAAAATGTTATCTAGCTTGACATAAAATGTTAACTAGGTTTATATGTTAAAACATGATCTCGTATGTATTCCTGGTTACCCCCAATACATTAAGCTATTTTACCTAGTTATGTGACAATAATCACATTCATACATGGTACTGTCAAAGATATATACATTTGTATATGCAGTAACATACATTTTATTGACATTGAAGGATGCATAAGTTTTTAGAATGATTATCGGTTTTGAAAAATTGAAACCGGTTTTACCTTGTAATGAAATTGTATCCAATTAAACGAGTAATTGTCCCAGTCCTATTTGTTAATGCCTATTTCATGTTTATTGAACGATAAAATCTTTCCATGTGATGAATGCTTTTAACAGTTAAAAGTATTCGAGTACAAGGTCACATTGTACATGTACCATTCCATTGACTTGTCATTGTTCACTATTCTACATTGTTCAAACTATGTGAGGAGTATGATGTTAAGGCTGTTGCAACTGCTTTGCAATAGCAGTATGGTTGAAAACTGTTTGATAGTGTATTTTATATAATTGTGCAATATATGAGAACTATAAATAAATTGAAACTTACACCCATTCCTTCTGTTGCTACTAGCTGCGACCACAAATTCTGCTGTCTTCCACCTGTTATGATCAACTTTCATCACTGTGGTATACCGTACACCTGGATATTGTGAGTAAATGGGTAATGTAATCATAATGTTGTTCAATACTCCGTACACAAGCGAGATACTTAGCAACACTTGGTACATTGATAATCTATACACTGTACAGTTACCATACTTGTTCTGTTCAAATGTTTTTGGTATTTTTTTTTTCTGAAATTAGGACTAAACATATTTTTGCTCGGAACAAAAAGAATGCATAATTTAAAAACAATTATACTTTGGTTGTACATGTACATCATTTAAAACACATTTGAAGTTTCATAATCAACAGTGCAAATGAGCAGCCGCCTATTTAAAGGTTTAAACCCTAAACGAATACTTGCTATTCTTTAATGTCTTCTATGGCTATAGAAAATGTATATGACAATGCTTAAAACTCTTGGAGTAAGTAATCAATAGTATGGAAAACATTGTGGCTTAATTTACTATTGTTCCTAGTTCAATGTCATCAAAAGTAATGTCATCGTATTGCTCACATTTACTTGCAATATCCAGTGGTACGGTATGATGCTGTGTTCATATCCAGGATTAAAGGGACATGACTTAAACGTTTTTAAAGATGCATGCCCTGGAACTGAAGAGTTTATCTTTAAGTCAAATTCTTCTTTGACTTTTCGGTAATAGTTGGTTTTACAAGTGATAAACTCAATTTTGTTGTATGCAAACCAAGACACTCCTTTCCTGGGCATGCCCCTTTAAGTTAAGTTACCAATTTTCTAGGGCTGCTTTCAGCAGTTCAGCCACCTTTTGACATTTAAACTTCCCCTGTTCATTGGGCTACCTATGGAAACCTATGTTCGAGTCTCCCTGGGGAGACTATTTCTCTCCTGGTGGGTGTGCAGCCAACATCGATCTTCGGCGCCCAGGACTATCGAACATGTTCAGACACAGCCCTCACAGGTACCAATTCACACCTTGGTCGAGGGGAGCATGTGGGTTATTCGTGCTCAGAGAAATTAAGCAGTGGTCCAGACGAGGGTTGAACCCGGGACCTCTCGATCCCAAAGAGCGCGCCCTACCTCTAGGCCACCACTTGTCAATTTTATACTTAATGTGACATTGACTTTTAATTCTGTCACATAAAAATCAATTGGTATCATATACCAATCATGGCTAGTCTGCTCAATGATCTTATTAAGCTCTTGTGAGCGCTCTTCATCCGTCAGCTGTCCACAATAGTTTGTGTAGACACTAAATGTCACAATTTTAGCCTAATCTGTATGACACTTATTCACATTTCATTGTTGACCAACTCTGCCATGAAAACTTTACAAGAATGTTGATTTTACTCCACATTTGGAGAAGTTGCAGGTTCCTTGTGGAAGGTTGAGTTAGTACTGGTTAGAATAGTTAGGTGAATCAACCGCCGTATATAACTGATATATTGTTGAGGAACGGCGTTAAACCTGAATCAACTAACAGTTCTAGACAGTAATCACAAAGTATCAATCGTTAGGTGGTCCTTCTTCCAATTAATTTCTACAGATCACTGTTGAGCATAGTTCTGGATACCATAACTAAATGGTCTTTTATTTACACTGACGTTGCGAAATGGAATAGTCATCATCAAAGACCTATGTGGACTATGTGGAGCATTGTCACAAACGAAACAAGAGCCATGTTCACCATGGCCTTCCCCGTATATGTTTGTTACTAACAGGTGTTTAATACAAACAGGACAAGATAGAAAAAGAAGGGAAATTAAATAAAGTGAGATAATTGATAAAATGGAACCAGACAGAGTTCAACAGAAGTAATATATGAGGAAATTACATCAAGGGAAATATCACAACTTCTTAGGGTAAAGAAAAATAATTCAACAATGGTACCAGGTAGAGTATATATAATATTTCTTTGTCACAGCACTTCTCCTAGATGTCGACTATTTATTTAAAGTTTCAAGTCAATCAAAAAACTTATAAAATTAATCAAAGGGAGATAATATCAATACTGGTCCATATAGGGTCTTGGTCAATGCATTTCTACTAGTTGCCATCTATTCATATATCAAGTTTCTGGTCAATGCCTCAAATAGTTTTAGAGTTATGCTGTGGGCAAAATATGGGACAGACTGGCAGAAGGTTGCATACTATATTACTATATCCCTTCCCGGGTGATAATTACCTTTATACAAGGTCTTTGCAACTTGCACACCCTAATAATAAAGCAGATAAAAGCAGGTTAAACAAAAGCTGTCCTGAAACAGCAGGCTCCACTATTCTCAGTACCATGCTTGGATAGTATAATCAAAGCAACAAACGTACCTACTCCTGAGTAGGAGTTAGCATCATGATGATGAACAAGTATACAAAGTATCAAAGCAATATGTCAATGGCGACAGCCTAGAGCTCTACCAACTGTGCTGGCTGAGTGACAACCTATAGCTCTACCAACTGTGCTGGCTGAGTGACAGCCTAGAGCTCTACCAACTGTACTTGCTGAGTGTCAGACTAGAGTTCTACCAACTGTGCTGGCTGAGTGTCAGCCTAGAGCTCTACCAAACTGTGCTGGCTGAGTGACAGCCTAGAGCTCTACCAACTGTGCTGGCTGAGTGACAGCCTAGAGCTCTACCAACTGTGCTGGCTGAGTGACAGCCTAGAGCTCTACCAACTGTGCTGGCTGAGTGACAGCCTAGAGCTCTACCAACTGTACTTGCTGAGTGTCAGACTAGAGTTCTACCAACTGTGCTGGCTGAGTGTCAGCCTAGAGCTCTACCAAACTGTGCTTGCTCAGTGACGGTGTAGAGCTCTACCAACTGTGCTTGCTGAGTGACAGCCTAGAGCTCTACCAACTGTGCTTGCTGAGTGTCAGACTAAAGTTCTACCAACTGTGCTGGCTGAGTGTCAGCCTAGAGCTCTACCAAACTGTGCTTGCTCAGTGATGGCCGAGAGCTCTACCAACTGTGCTTGCTGAGTGACAGCCTAGAGCTCTACCAACTGTGCTTGCTGAGTGTCAGCCTAGAGCTCTACCAACTGTGCTTGCTGAGTGACAGCCTAGAGCTCTACCAAACTGTGCTTGCTGAATGACAGCCTAGAGCTCTACCAAACTGTGCTGGCTTAACGACAGCCTAGAGCTCAAACAACTGTACTGGCTGAATGACAGCCTAGAGCTATACCAAACTGTACTTGCCGAATGACAGCCTAGAGCTCAACCAACTATGCTTGCTAAATGACAGCCTAGAGCTCTACCAACTGTGCTAGCTAAGAATCAGCCTAAAGCTCGACCAAACTGTGCAGGCATAACAACAGCTTAGAGCTCTTTCAACAGACAGAAAGCCTAGAGCTCTACCAAACTGTGCTTGCTGAACGACAGCCTAGAATTCTACCATTTGTGGGCTAGCTGAACAACAGTCAAGAGTTTACCAACTGTAGGCAGGCTGAGTGACAGCCTATAGCTCTACCAAACTGTGCTTGCTGAATGACAGTCTAGAGCTCTACCAACTAAGCTGTCTGGATGACAGCCTAGAGCTCTACAAACTGTGCTAACTGAACGACAGTCAAGAGCTCTACCAAACTGTGCTGGCTTAATGACAGTCTAGAGTTCTACCAACTGTACTAGCTGAGTGACAGCCTAGAGCTCTATCAACTGTGCTGGCTGAGTGACAGCCTAAAGCTCTACTAACTGTGCTGGCTGAGTGACAGTCTAGAGCTCTACCAACTGTGAAGGCTGAGTGACAGCCTAAAGCTCTACAAAAATGTGCTTGCTGAACGACAGCCTGGAGCTCTACCAACTGTGCTGGCTGAGTGACAGTCTAGAGCACTACCAAACTGTGCTTGCTGAACGACAGCCTAGAGCTCTATCAACTGTGCTGGCTGAGTGACAGCCTAGAGCTCTACCAAACTGTGCTTGCTGAATGACAGCCTCGGGCTCTACCAACTGTGTGCTGGCTGAACAACATTCTAGAGCTCTACTCTAAAGCATTCAATCAACTGTACTAGCTAACTGACAGTTGAGCATTCAATCAATTGGACTAGCTGACTGACAGTCGAGCATTCAATCAACTGAACTAGCTGGCTGACAGTCAAGCATTCAATCAACTGAACTAGCTGAGTGACAGTCAAGCATTCAATCAATTGGACTAGCTAAGTGACAGTCGAGCATTCAATCAACTGAACTAGCTGAGTGACAGTCGTGCATTAAATCAACTGAACTAGCTGGCTGACAGTTGAGCATTCAATCAATTGGACTAGCTAAGTGACAGTCGAGCATTCAATCAACTGAACTAGCTGGGTGACAGTCGAGCATTCAATCAACTGAACTAGCTGACCGACAGTCGAGCATTCAATCAACTGGACTAGCTGAGTGACAGTCGAGCATTCAATAAACTGAACTAGCTGACCGACAGTCAAGCATTCAATCAACTGGACTAGCTGAGTGACAGTCGTGCATTCAATCAACTGGACTAGCTGAGTGACAGTCGAGCATTCAATCAACTGAACTAGCTGAGTGACAGTTGAGCAATCAATCAACTGGACTTGCTGAGTGACAGTCGAGCATTCAATCAACTGGACTTGCTGAGTGACAGTCGAGCATTCAATCAATTGGACTAGCTGAGTGACAGTCGTGCATTCAATCAACTGAACTAGCTGGCTGAGTCGAACATTCGATCAATTGGACTAGCTGAGTGACAGTCAAGCATTCAATCAACTGGACTAGCTGACCGACAGTCGAGCATTCAATCAACTGGACTTGCTGAGTGACAGTCGAGCATTCAATCAACTGGACTTGCTGAGTGACAGTCGAGCATTCAATCAATTGGACTAGCTGAGTGACAGTCGAGCATTCAATCAACTGAACTAGCTGGCTGACAGTCGAGCATTCAATCAACTGAACTAGCTGGCTGACAGTCAAGCATTCAATCAACTGAACTAGCTGAGTGACAGTCAAGCATTCAATCAATTGGACTAGCTAAGTGACAGTCGAGCATTCAATCAACTGAACTAGCTGACCGACAGTCGAGCATTCAATCAACTGGACTAGCTGAGTGACAGTCGTGCATTCAATCAACTGGACTAGCTGAGTGACAGTCGGGCATTCAATCAACTGAACTAGCTGAGTGACAGTCGAGCATTCAATCAACTGGGCTTGCTGAGTGACAGTCGAGCATTCAATCAACTGGACTTGCTGAGTGACAGTCGAGCATTCAATCAATTGGACTAGCTGAGTGACAGTCGAGCATTCAATCAATAGGACTAGCTGACTGACAGTCGAGCATTCAATCAACTGAACGAGCTGACTGACAGTCAAGCATTCAATCAACTGAACTAGCTGAGTGACAGTCAAGCATTCAATCAATTTGACTAGCTGACTGACAGTCGAGCATTCAATCAATTTGACTAGCTGAGTGACAGTCGAGCATTCAATCGACTGAACTAGCTGGCTGACAGTAGAGCATCCAATCAACTGGACTAGCTGACTGACAGTCGAGCATTCAATCAATTGGACTAGCTGAGTGACAGTCAAGCATTCAATCAATTGGACTAGCTGAGTGACAGTCAAGCATTCAATCAATTGGACTAGCTGAGTGACAGTCAAGCATTAAATCAATTGGACTAGCTGAGTGACAGTCGAGCATTCAATCAACTGAACTAGCTAAGCGATAGTCTAGCTGTAAGTCTTTCCAAGCACTCTTGTCAACTGAGCTACTTGTAGCTAATCAATGAGCTTTCTGGGTGATTTAACAAGGCATGCTTCCATAAGACAGATTCACTGCAGTAAAACCCACAGAAATACATGGATTTTGGAGGAATCAAACAACAATAAAAATGATATCTCTTGAAATTTTTAATAAATTTGAGAAAATTTGTACTACATTTTGGAGGAATAAATATATAAAATGACAGAAATATAAAAGAATATACATGTATATAACAAGAAAGATGCTGTAGGTTTACTGAAGCTGCCTAACTACAGAATTGAGGAACCTCTAGTTCTAAAATAATCTGTAACACAAAACATTAAATCTTCCATCTGTATAAACAATGATTTTCATGTTCAAAGTGATAGTTCCAATATTTCGGCAGCTGAAAATACCCTACTGTATCTGAACAGCTGTTTCAAATAAGAGCAAAAGGCAGAAATCAGCTGTAATAAGGAAAAAATCACTTTGTGGATCATTTAGTTATATTCAAATGAAGATTATTCAACACTGTATGGATGCATATTTTCTATTACTTGATTTACCCTTTTCACTGTTGGAAAATGTACATTTGAAGAAGAAATCATGTATTTTAGGTTTATATTCATACAGTAGGTACAGAACTATTGACAATTTTGTAAACAAGCAGCTTCTAGGACAATACACGTCTATTAAATTAGAAGAAAAAAACAATTTAGACATATATGAAGGCTGCCCCAGAATTACATAGATTTCCTAAAATTATTGATGTAAATGCCGATACTAAATACTGTAAATAGTTCGAACAAATTAACCTGGTCCTTGTCATTATTCATGAATATATTGCAAGTTTCTTGCACAGAATGTTTTGATTTCCACAATACAGAACTTTGTGCTTAACTGGTAATTTAGATTAAGTTTTTATAGTTAATCTTGTATTGTCTGGCCACATTAAACTGGGACTCCGAGCCTATGCTCATTCAATTCTGACAGGTCTCAGTTAAAAGTGGTTTACTAATACATACTTGTAAACCAGCCAACTGATGAAAACAAATGCAAAGGACAAATATAGACAGGAAATCAACTGTTAAATTATGCAAATAAAAGGCAAGGGGGCTAACTGGAGACTGTTAAGTATCCATTGTTTTCACAGATCCACAGACCACCATTTTCCCAATATAATCATAAAAGAGAGCAAATTTATGTAATACTTGGACACCCTTCATTATGTCATTACTAATAATTCTAACCAATTTAAACATTAACAATAACAAAATAGTTACATCAAACAGATTGAATTTAGCGATTACTGATTCTGCTACTGCAAAAACACTCCTATTATCAAGTTCCTATTAAGTAAATCTTTTTAGTATGTGTCGTGAATACATTTGATGATTTCAGTTTTTTGAAATTGTTTATCATAAACTTGTTCTCTACAAATAGCATGTTTGTTTGCCATGTTGTCTATTAGTGCTTGCTTTTAAAATATTACTCCATAGAGTCCACAAAACTATGTTTGAAACACAGTAAATAGTCAAGTAGGCGAGTCAATAATTTTGCCAAAGCATCAATAATTATTTATATAAGCATGTGTTGAATCCACTACATCCTACAAATACTACAAAGGAAATTAACAATCATGGATAATGCATGCAAACATTGGAGGAATGAACAACACGCCTGATATTTAAGGGACACACACCAATTCATTTCTTCTATCACTGTATGTACATGTAACATTCAGCAGGGGTGTAGAAATGTTTTTATGTAGCCAGTTCAACTTTAAAAGTAGACAGTTGATTTGAGAGTTCTTCTTATGTAAAAAGAAGAAATTATTAAAAAGTAACCAGCAAGAATGCAGCATTATGCTCTAATAGCCAATGGATTTTGCCGCCTACCGGCTCATCTCTACACCCCTGATTCGGTATATTTATCACAGGTCTCTTTCAGTCATGCTGAAGCTGTTGTATGGTAACAGACTAACAATTTTCGAATATAAATAATGTTTCCCTTTATATTCCCATGTCTAGAAACTGAGATGTCGGAGAAAAATGTCAATGATTTGTATGCAATAATCTCTACGAAGTTTTCATACTTTCATGATAAAACTAACAATGATCAAAGATTCAATACATTTGATAAAAGCATTTTATTAATTTTCCTTGTGTGTCTTATTTGGACAAATAAGCACTGTGTCTGTCTAGATAGTCCAAAACACCATTTGCACTCTATAAACTATGCACTGTATTCAATCTGTCGTTTGTCTATCTGTTCATTTCTAAAGAGGTCTGCTGAAGGTTGGCGAAAGTATAGGAAATACATGGGTCGAAAATGCAGATCACTTTCAGATAAATGAACAGCTTGCCTGAAACAAACAAAAGACACAAATTTAAAATATAACACAGCACAGCCTACGAGTGCTAGATGCTCAATTTTCTTGTACTAGATACAAGATAGTACACTTGCTCAAATTTCAGTAAAAATACTAAGAGTAACAAGGGCAGATTACTCATAAATACAGGTCACAGGGTTACCAGCCTTGTCAGTATGGACCCCTCTTGAGATGGTGAATAACTATGTTTCATGTGGATACCGCCAGGGCTTCTTTCAAGAAGGGAAGGGGCCTTTTCTTAGGATTTGGGAAAAAAATAACTCATAATTTTTGCACAAGAGGAAGAAAAAACTTGATTTTAGGGGAAAACTGCATGATTTTAAGAATTTTCCTGAGGGGAAGCCACCTGTAAGCAGCCCCCGCTATAGAAGGAAAAAAGCCTTGATACCTTTGATAGTCTATAATATTATAAGAAATTGACATTTTTATGTAAACATTCTAGGTCAGAAAAGCCTTTTTAAGGAAAATAGTTAACCCTTTAAAAATTCTGGATAGATGATCGCGTAGATGTAGGTCATCACATACTACAAGTGTGTTGACTTTCAATTTGAAAGCTTAGATAGTGTTTGAGAAAATTCAGTTTGTGTGTAAAATTTGCCACAAAAAGTGGCAAATTTTACACACAAACTGAATTTTGTATGTATACTGCTTTCTCATGGAGTCGATCCCCTAAGAGATAAAAACGTAGCATGCACACTTCAAATTGTTTGGTCTGCAACTAAATTTCATTTTCTGACAGAGAAATAACTAAACTACAGTAAAATGAACCATTTTTGCAATAAAAAAGCTTTTATCTTTAAATATTTACTGTGAAGCAAGTACCAGTCAAGAGGCTCCGTCATTCAGAAACTTTCTCATCGACCCGATCCCTCTGATTGGTCAGTCTATGATTTACCCAAAGGCTGAATTATTTTATGAAACACAGTGGTAACATAAAGTTTGTTCATCATAGATACTATTCACAGACTTTAATTAATGGGAACAAGTATGTTGACAAAAATATGGACAAAAACAAAAACCCATGGTTACAAGCTTAGGTATTTATTCTCACCAAAAAGGATTTTTCAGGGTTGGTTTTAAATCAGTCCGCATAAATGTTACATGCGCTTTTATGCACATTTATTTGCTGTGATGACAGGAAAAGGTCCATTTTCAAACTTGTGTATGTTTTGGAAAGGAACCATCGCTGCGCATGTTTATATTCTGCCAAAATAATAAGGGATCGGGTCGATGAGAATCAAGTATACTAACATTTTCTAAGTTGAAACAAGGGCAGATAACGCCAAGCGGCCATACAGTATCAGATCGTTACAGGCTTACTGTTACAGCTCTCTGAGAGACAAAGACCAGTATTATAATAAATGCTTATAATACAAAATGGCTGAAAATTAATAAGGGATCGGGTCGATGAGAATCAAGTATACTAACATTTTCTAAGTTGAAACAAGGGCAGATAACGCCAAGCGGCCATACAGTATCAGATCGTTACAGGCTTACTGTTACAGCTCTCTGAGAGACAAAGACCAGTATTATAATAAATGCTTATAATACAAAATGGCTGAAAATTATTTATTCATTGTTACGAAATCGCTACTAAGTCAAAACAATCGAACACTCACTGTATAGATTTATAATCAATACCTTCTCGAGTGTTTTGGATCTTCTAATAACCAGGAGCCTGTTGCCTAACTACGGCGCTTTACTAGTCTGCAATGACATGCTACCAGCGAGCGGTGTTCGGTGATACATGTACATGTTAAATATAGCATACAGTTCCTCGGCACTTTGCTATGCGGGCACAACCGAGCGCTTTCTTTCGCAACAGACCGCTTTGGTAGCATATCAATTTTCTTCTTCGTCTGCTATGAAGTGCTTTTTTGAAGCAAACTGTTTTGTAGCATAGCGCTACCCCGCTAGAAGTCGGACTAGGTAGCGGTTAGGCAACGGGCTCTAGACCAGTACAAATCAAACTCAAATCGTGATGTAGATAATTACTTTACTTACTATGCGTATACGTTTTTTAATCATCATCGTCATCTGGTACAAACATTTCCGTTTCTTCTAGGAACGCAGCAAAAGATTTTGCCATATATTGTCCTACAAAAACACCAATGGATATAAACACGACAACTTGAGGGAGACTGTACTTGGTCCTCAGAGGTTCTGGTGGTATCGCACCGGGTATAGACGTGCTCCTTTCAGACAGACATCTTACAGTATTAGTTACTGGTCTTACTTTTGTCTGTAAAAGGGTAGAAACCCTTTGGTTTTTGCATAAATTAGCAAAAGGTGCAAGTCTCGTCGCCATGTTTATTTTGGGAAGTGCTAAAACCCAATCAGTCATATTTCCGGAATAAGTACGGACGAAAACGGTTCTAGTCCAGATTATCGCCCCTCTACCACCTGCATTTCACAGGGCCTCATTCCACAGGGCTTGTATGTGACTGTCTAATTCCTGTGTGAGGAAAGGAGTATTGAAGAAAAAGAATAAGTTTACATGTATTTGGTTGAGGTTCAGGGGGTACATACCTAATGCACGATTTTGGGTCTTAAACTGATTGACCGTAAAACAGCTTTTGGAATTCTAAGACCAGTTTGAAAACTTGAGACTTTTTTTGCAATGGTGCTCCAACCATGGGTACTTAGTAAATCTATTACACGAGCGTATCTGGAATAATTTTATTTGACCCAACAGACTGACTTCAGTTGAATCAGGAGCTGTTCTATTAATAGTGTTATCTAGGCCCTGGTTGAATCTTTATGTTGACCTGCTATTGTGAATGTGGTGATCATATATATGAGGCGTAGATATACAGTATTCTAACTGCATGAGGTCTAAAAGAGTATATTAAGTCAGACAGGGAAGGCAGCACTCAACTTAACCAGCCGAGCACAGAAAACATTAAAAACACACAAAGCACAAAGCACAATGCCCAACTAAACAAGCGCAGATCCCCCCAAGTCCAAGCTGTCGAAAAGTATAATAAATTATAACTAGCTGAATGACCCAGTAGAAAAGATACAGCAACCAAAAGGCGGAACACAGATTTCTATTGTTAATTAATATTTTCATGGTTAGTTAAAATGTTGCATTTGAGCCTCAAACTATGAAAACCATTGTGTCCACCCTTGCAAAACTAACAGAGGGGATTTATCCCACCTATAAATTATAAGATTCAGCAGGTTTTTTTTAAATGCCCTACACTCTAATCTCCCAACGAATAAAGACGGAATTAATCAATGCCGCCATTTGACTGGTTCCTTAAGCTAAAAAGGCAACTTAATGTGGTTAGATTGGTCAAAATACATATCCAGCATTTATAAATCGGAGTCAAGTCGACAGCAGAACTTTTATGAGAAACTATATATATATATATCAATACTGGACCCAAAATGTACACCACAATAGTCCCCAGAAAAGTCGCTAAAACTGATGCCAATACTAGACAAGGCGCAACAAAATTCCCGCGGAAATAGGACCCCTTTATCATACAGAACTGATGAAGGTCGTGGTCTGCCACTGAGAGTACGTTCGTATTGGGACTATCCACGCGGACCAAAATCAGATACACTCAAGTAGTGAAAACTTTGGTTTGACATCAAATATGATGGTGTGTCGTGACAATAAAGTCTGCTTTAGAATCACGAAATCGCGTTTAAATGCTTTATTTACGAGTATGTCATGTAGTGAAACTGTTTATTTAATAGTTGGTATTCT
This sequence comes from Spisula solida, assembly GCA_947247005.1. Taxonomy (NCBI): domain Eukaryota; kingdom Metazoa; phylum Mollusca; class Bivalvia; order Venerida; family Mactridae; genus Spisula; species Spisula solida. The sequence goes on along the minus strand of OX365944.1, from coordinate 46,309,142 downwards.
GATCTAGATATGAAAGTGAACGTAGGTAGGGTTACGGCTATCCGACTTGGACTCAATCCGCGGGTGTGATAAAGGATGTTCATCGCGTTCCAGATGAACCAAAGTTTTCTCATGTGATCCATGGCCTCTTTTTTATTTTCTTGAAGCTGGAAACTATTTCTGTATATTGGTAGATTTTGAGAGGTCCCCATAGAAACGGGTTGACATTCGAAAATTTGTCCTGAAAGTACGTCCTGTTATAAAAGTCGGTGGTCCGTCTGCTCGGACGTATTAAACATACATCTTGCTGGCGACCAGGTTTTAATATCTCATTAAGTTTGAAACTGCATACAACTATGACATATGGGATTCATTGTATACATGTATGTCGATAAGATGAGGAAGTTTAACAGTAATTTGTCCATTTACTACGAGAAAATCACGGGATGGTAGTCAAATTTCAAGTATATGTGCTGTGAGTTTGTCCTGAATGTTCGAAAATGCATATCAATTAATCAATGTCCAATCGTTATTGGTCATTCACGGTCATTCCAATTCACAGAACTTTAAAAATAAAAAGATGGTGAAGCAAAATATCACCTTGGGAATGACCAGCTACATAGTCCATAAACAGCTCTTTGCTCGGACGTATTTAATTTTTAAGGTCACAAGGTCACAAAGCCACCTCATAGAAAAACATTGTGTATATAATAAAATCGATTAAACCGTGTGTCTGTGTCTCGACTTGAAGGTTGTCAAATCTGACCTCAATGTAAATCCAGGTCCAGTTCGAATATGGGTCATCTGAGGCATTGAATGTGCCAAATTAAAGTTCACAAACTGTACATAAACTTTCATTTAAGCAGAATGATCACTTTCTGATAAAACCGGAATGCAAATTACATAATTTCTATGTTCTTATTTATGCTGCACATTCTAGGTTGCTAAGCAATTCTAGAACACCATTAAAATCGACGACTAGTTCACTTGATAATGATTCCGCGGTAACATGAACCGAAGAATATTGTTTAATCATAGTTGACTTTCAAATAATAGATTTTACCATTCAGAATTGTTTATCTAAAGAAAATCAGAATTCCAAGATGAAAATAACTATTATTTGAATTATGTATTGTCTGCACTTGTGTCCGAAAGGCTGTAGTTTAACGCGACTGTATCATCGGATATTAAAATGATTAACACAATCTACGAATTTATTGAATGACCCTCGTAATGGTTTGTCGTAAAACGGGAAAGTTACAGTTCTGATTTACGATGGACATATATAGTACTGACGTCGTCGATGATTCTAACTACTTAGCCCAGAAACAATGTTTCATTACACCGGGATTTTTCTCGAAATACTTCAAAGTACATATAATAATTCATTAACATAATATTACGAGGGGTGTTAAAATTGGAATGCAACAACGCCCATAAAATGATTTTAATGAAACAAGCTTTTGATCCCCTTGCAGTTTTCATTTCAGATATATGTACAAAGTTTCAATCAGATAATCTTTTTTTAAAATGCGATTTTATTATCATTGATATGTGCATATACTGGACAAGAGCCAAACCGAAATCTTAACGTACCTGGTATTTTTTCCGACACGTATTTTAAGAATCGTGGATTAAATAAAGGTCAAAAGGGACAATGCTTGGCAAATAAGGATAGTCGGAAAGCTCAAGACATTCATGCTTCTTAGAAAGTCGCGTAAATGGCTGCTGCAAGTGGAGGCCAATTTCTCTGCAACAGTACTTCAAACCTGTGGCTGGGCATCGATTGTCAAAGTATTTCTATCATTTAGGAAGGCATTACCTCCGTTAAACTTGGCATTTACTCATTGCCGATTTTATACATCAAATTAAATGTTAGACGCTTGGTTTATATAGAAAAATTGTACATTTCTACTGGCGCCCATGGTGCGTTTTGCAATTGCAAACTTTTGTTCTATCTTTGCTGGCCCATAAGATATAGCATCACTAGCATTCCAATTTGATCAACCCTCGTATAAAGTTTTGTAAGTGAAAAGTGCTGTAATTTCTCTATTCGCCATTGTACATCTATAAAACTTCTTAATATAATATGTTGGTGAATATATTTCAAACTAATTTACCAATGACCATTAAAATTAACCGAAGTATGATCGAATGCGGTTTCCTTTTTTGTATTCCCCAACGTTCGTTTGTAATATCAAGATTTTCTAAAGGGTTGATTTTGAATATACAATGCATTAATTGTATCAATGATTTCAAACAAACATTTGGACGTCACAATCCAATTTAAGAGCTATACTATTCGGAGTCGTTGCCTGGAACTGATTGCAATACAAAATCGACGACAAAATATTGAGTTATGATTTGAATGTAACATTGGTAATACAATGTATAACATATTGCGACAAGTATAGTAACAAAATATATTTTTTCTTACACAGACGCGTGAATATAAAAGCCGTCATGCTAATAGCAATCGGAACGGTCCGTACGGCTGTTTTACGGGATAAAATACCTCGGATGTATCAAGCGTATGAATCCAGCAGCTTTCTTTCTTAATATTAAATCCTACGCAGAAGAAAATGGGCCGAAGAAAATAGACCGTAACTTATCAGCAGCGGAAATATCAAAATATGTTTTATTGATTAAACAATACAATTTGGCTACACTCCTTGGGCATAACACGCAGCTTCGCAGCGCTTGCTTGATGGGCGTGTATTCCGTTGAAGCACTGTTTAAATCTGTCATGATGACGTCATGGCAAAAGACGTTGAAAAAAGGCGACGTTCTATTTACACCCGAGAGATGATTCGTAGAGATTGTCCGAGGTGTCCCGATTGTGCTAATAGGTCACCAGACGTCAATAACGTCGTCAAATTACGTCATCAATATAAATGCACTTTGAACAACGGCTTTACCTTTTCATTTGCATTTAAATTTAAAGGCATTTTTTTATTTCCAATCGACAGTGGTATGAAGTTGCGTGGCTATTCTTTTAGTAAGATTGAATGCGCCGAGCCCCAAAGCTTATGCCACGAATAAGTATGTATGGCGTATGTAATGCGTCACTAATGAAGTCATTGTGACGTTTGGGTGGTTTAGCCATAGTGTCGTCAGGGCTTTATCATTTTTCGACCAAATGTTTCCTTGGGTTGAATGTTTTTGTAGTTCTGTATTTGTAATGGACCAATCTATTATCTGACCAAGTTCTAGCAATATTGGCCACGTAACAAAGATTTCACAGCATTTTCCCGCGTGTTTGTTGATCACCCTCGTATACTATCGGCGTTTTCATGTGACACGTGTATATTACGTCTATATGTACGACGTTTAAAACTATATACAATGTTCTACGTATGTTTAAATAAATATGAATAGATCTATGTTCTGTTCTGTTATTTCCATCGATAGGGACATAGACATTTTAAATTTATCTGACAACAAAAAAGAACACGTCAACAATTCATTTTTATTGCACTTTACAATAACATAAAGGTTTAAGTTTATGTTCCCTGACACAATAAGATTGGTTATTATATCTATTTATCCTATCTATATCATCTGCAACTCTAATACTGGACAGTGCTTTAGTAACTGTCGCATAAAAATGCCCACCACCAGGTTTGGTCTCGATGGTTACGGTGTACTTTTCACTTGTATCAATTTGCATGTTCGGACGTATCACATGCGGCGAATGCTTCTTGAATGATCCTTCTGAAATATGTTGCACTGATATAACTTTGTGTAATGTTAGTGTTGAACACAATGTATTTCTGGAAAGGTAGTGATTGACTTTATCCACGACCGCGACCGCCATTGTGTCAACGAATTCGTTGTTTTTTATGGAAAGTGATTCGGCCTTGTAGCAAACACAGAAATGTTCAGGTATAGCAGCATCTGCAATTGCAAGCAATGTTCTATATTGAACGATATATACAAATGATTCTCATACAAAATATAAAAAAATGGGAAAACACATGCAATGACGGTCCCTTGAATAATAAGTGTACACGTTTCTCTTTTGGCTTTCCAGGACGGTCACCACTACGAAAATTTGAGATACGATTTCATATTTATTTTCTCTAAATTGAATTGGTACCATTTACTAATAGGAGGTATCGTCGTATTCTTCATATTTTGATGGACCCGCTAATTACGATTTATGACCAGTTCTGTGTCGATGGACTTCGTTAATTATGTTTGTTTGAGAATAGGATATCACCTTATTGCCTACTTATTAAGCGAGGATATGGGATTTAGATGACACCTAATTAATTTCGATAATAAGTATGTATTAACATCCGAATCGTATACAGTGGTACCTCCAATAGTTATTTAAAATGATACCTGCTTCTATTGACTCATGGATTTTTCCGTACGTCACCATCATATGGACAGTCGGGTTATTGGTTAAGGTTAGTCAGTACCTAATACAACATACCACCTGACTGACAGAATTTGGCCTAGATTCAATAGTATTTGTAACAAATATTGTACAGTCTTACCTTTACATGATCGCTGTTCTGGAATGCTTCCAAACAAACTGTATCCTCTAACCATACCATTAACATGGTGCTTGGACGGAGTGGAGTATTTATTCATTGCAATGTCTAACAATGTTGTGTATAAATCATAATGTGTTGTTAAACGTTTCTCGTTGTCACGGAGATTACGCACAATTCTCGGATGTCGTTCTTGTAAAGATTTTGGAATCGCTATGAACAACATTGGCAAACTTTTCTCAAGTCTGGCTGTAAGGAACATATCACCGGTTTTAGGTCCATGGTCAGCGAATACAATAAGTATAGTATTGGTTAAGTGATCAGAGTTATACAAATCTTCAAAGAAACGTACGAGATCGGTGTCCGACAGGTGGAGAAGATTGTTATTGTTATGAGCTAATTCGGTTATAAAAGAAAACATGAACTTCCTATTGTTTGAGTAGGTATTTATAAATTGTTTTAAATATCTCAAATGAGCTATATAGTTGGGTACATTTCCCGCACACATTGTGTATTGTTCAATTTTAGATTTCATAAAATTATTATTCAGCATGCCTAACGCCAGACCGGCTTTGTATTTTCTTAGACTATAAACATGATGCCATGCAAGCCAATACGGTCGCATATAATGATCGGCTGGGGGATCATTGAATCCCATTTTATCCAGATTGAATGTATTCATGTGAGGCATATCTTCCGCGTACAATGTCACATAATCTTTATCTGAAAAGTTCTTCCATATAAATGGAAATTCATCAAAGAAGTCTCGATTGTAGTCAATGTGCGGTAACTCGTCCGAAAATGCCTTTCGTCCAGTTAGAAAAGGCACTAAATTAGGGAAAGTGTTATCGCCAACTTTCATGTAACCATGGAAATCAAAAGCTTTCAATTTCTTCTTTAAAAGGTCAACTGTTTTGTGGATTTCTCTAATGGCATTTGAACGTGACACTGAATCTAGTCCGAATACGATTACATTATATGCATCACTGCCGATTTTATTGCTTTTGAAATGTTTTTTTCGATGTACTTTAGTCAGAAAATTTGTATAAATGATTTCTCCATGTTTGTAGCAGTTGACTTTCAGAAAGTCAGACTTAAAATCGAACGGCGGGTCACAGTTTATCGGGTCTGAAAATATGATTTCTCTGTCGCCATTAGTACGAACTATTTCCGAACATTCACATTTGATATCTTGTTGATTCAATTTCAATAAATTTAGCGCTGTTTTATTAAACTGCAATATATTCTTAGAATTAATAAAAACAATAGGTAGAGAAGCTTCACACTTGATAGGTTCCATTGGTTTACGGTTTTCCATCACAGCCGGATCGAACGGGTTTAAGTCTGGTAAAATACACGGTCCGTTAAACGTGTCGCTGGAATATTTTGCCGAGTTATATCCTTTCCAAAGATTAAGATTTGCATAGCCGCATATTGAATATATTAACAAAATAAGAATAACGAGAACAGCTTTTGTACCATTATTAGGTTTCGTTCTTGTGTGGCCATCGACCACATTCTTATTTCGTCTCCAATGTTTCAAATGTACAAAGTATAAGAAATATTCGCATAGCTGATTGCATAGAAACTTCCGCAGCACTTTGAACATTCTTGATGATTCACTGGTCAGAGACCTTGAATTCTTCACAGTAAACAAACACTAATCTGAAAGAAGTAGAAAGCTAAGTTATGGTAAAAAGATGATAGCACGTTATGATTATTAAAATTGAATAGTAATAAGCATGTATCCCGCTAGCTGCACCACAAGATAATATACACTCATTAAAAGTTATAAGTACACCAACACAGTAAATAGCGATACATGCAAATAGTGTATATCATTTTGCTTCTAGCTGGAAAAATTACACAATTTAGATCTACAACATGCATGTTTTTATGTTTATTTTAAATTTATCATGTTTAAACATGTTAGGAATTGTAAGTAGTGAAGTAGTTTATGTCTCCGTATCGAAGATGTGGGGTTTATTACCTAACACATGTGCATGTCGATCGGTCGGTTGGTAGACTAAATGTTTTACGATTAATAACTCCAGAACGAACGGACCTAGAGCTCACAAACTTTAAGTGGAGGTTGTTCATCATCAGTAGATGACCCCCATTGAATTTGAGGTCGCTATGGTTCAAAGGTCAAAATTACCATGACCTTCGAATACACAACGGTTTCTGATCCACATGTAAGAACGGTGGATCCTAAGATAGTAAAACTTCACAGACTGGTTGCTTGTTATAAAGAGAAGACTTCTACAAATGTGTAGGTCAATAGGTCAAAGGTCGGGGTGGCCTTAAGTATACATGGCTATTCGGTTGTCATGAGACATGCATAATTTACAAACATCTCTTGTTCTTTCTGTATTCAGAATTCTTAAGATTTCATGTTTTTTGAGGTTTTGGTATTGCTGGACAATGTGTAATCAACATTTCTAGACATTGTACAATACACAGTGTTGTGCACGTGCATTATTCTGCATTTTGAGAATACACGGTTCACTGCTTACACCAAGCCAAATACAAATATCCAATTATCGGATATTGTGGTTATACTACTCGCATGAACACATGAAAAAATTAATAAGCTATCATATATAATTAAAAAGATACATGCGTAACAAGTTGGTGTACTTATAACTTTTAATGAGTGAGGAACATACATTATATCCAAACTCAAATGACGAAATTTCGTTGTACTTGTAATGTTAACTGTTCTATCCAGGAGTATGTAGAATGACAATCAATGTATTCTAAATATATATTACTAATCACTAAGAACGAGCTAACATAAAACAGACAGAGTGCATGCAGCATAGGGTATTTATATATGACAAGGGAAGCAAATCTTGCAAGCTTGGAGGCTGGAGTATCATGCTACAAAACTGATATAGCTAAAATCGGATATAGCGAAAGAAATTGCTGGATCCTTAAGATTTCGTTATAACGAAGTTCCACTGTATGTTGAAGTCATTGACCCGTGCCTGGTTTACTACGACAAGACGAGCCTGTGTCTTAAATACAGAGAGTGAGAGCTAGGCACAATTAGTGGTGATGCTGGTTACATATCTAAAGAAATAACTAAGAACAGAGATTGCAAGTTCACCCTGTTCAAAAATCCTATAATGAATAATATCAATAATGAAAGTAAAACGACTACATGTGTATCTGTTAAATTTAGTTAAACATTCTTGTAATAATACCGCGTCAAATGGACAATAGACATAATATAAATGCGACTTATAAATGTCTGAATAACATGAGATGGAGTATTGTCATTACATACTATACATTCTTGGCCTTTATGCCGGAGACAAACGGAAATGGCCGAGCTTTCACGATTGACATACTATAGTATCCTATGGATCCAGAGCAACATCGGCGGCCGTAACCTTATCCCATGATGCATTCGTTCCATCATACCCCCAATACAAATAATAAAGGTTGTGTGCTTCCTAAATACAGAAATTACAAAAATAAAATAAATATTGAAATAATAATACGAGTTTAAAGTAATACAATACTTACATGTTTCATTCAATACTGGACAACCATCACCGAACAAGTCGTCTGTTTGTTGATATTTGTTATCATAGACATCCATTTATTATCTTATCACCCCTCGGTCGAGCGGGTTCACGGTGGTCAATATTAGGGAAGGGTTGAGGCTAAAGCGTTTGGAAGCATGTGTCTATATCTATATACACGACCACATAGATGTACAAGTTGCAATTTAAGGTGGAACCAGTGGTTTAAAATATGTCATAATCTATATAATTATTATTACACATACGGTATCGTTGTAAAATTGAAGTTATATCCTATTAAAAACTGACCGTAAAGTTTCTGAATTTTAGATAATGACGTTGCTATGATGTCGTTAAGTTGCTATGTAACGCACGTAAAAAAAGGAGATTGACTACACATCGAGTATCGAGTTGGAATTATCGAGTTTCGAGTTGAATTTATCGAGTTTCGAGTTGGAAATATCGAGTTTCAAGTTAAAATTTTGTAGGTGACAAATTATGTAATATTTTTTATCCCATTTTGGGCCCGTAATTTTGGCAACACTGAATGGAACCAACAAAGGTTCAGCTTAGTCGTAAAGGTACTTTGGTAACCATGTTATAACCTATTAGAGAATCTAAGCATTTTCATTTTGCTGACTCGCACTGAAGAAAATTAAAACTTGCAAAAGAAAACTTAATTTTCTTTCAGATACTGCTTCTATACCAGTAATATATTTTTGAAATTGAATGAAAATTTTGTGCTGAATGGGGTGGGGGTAATGGGTAACTCACTCCAGATGCAAAAAGTGTCCAAAAGTTAGGGCTTGTTGGTTTCTGGTCTTTTAAAGTAGCAGTAAATGAAAGATGGTCCTGTCATTTAATATAGGGTTGTGTAAGTGCCAGTCGGTTTAAAAAGGTGTAAAATTGCTAAATATTTTAACCTATTCGAGTTCCAAGTATAATTTTTGAGCGTGGAGCCACCGTGGTGCAGTGGTAGTGTGTCTTTTAAAGTAGCAGTGTATGAAAGATGGTCCTGTCATTTAATATAGGGTTGTGTAAGTGCCAGTCGGTTTAAAAAGGTGTAAAATTGCTAAATAGTTTAACCTATTTGAGTTCCAAGTATAATTTTTGAGCGTGGAGCCACCGTGGTGCAGTGGTAGTGTGTCTTTTAAAGTAGCAGTGTATTAAAGATGGTCCTGTCATTTAATATAGGGTTGTGTAAGTGCCAGTCGGTTTAAAAAGGTGTAAAATTGCTATATATTTTAACCTATTCGAGTTCCAAGTATAATTTTTTAGTGTGGAGCCACCGTGGTGCAGTGATAACTGTGTTCACCTCAAGATCAAAAGGTCCCAAGTTCAATGCTCTGTCACCACTACCATGTGTGTTAGTGTCCATCTAGACACATTGCCTCTCTCTCTCTCTCTCTCTCTCTCTCTCTCTCTCTCTCTTCAAGGTTGATTCGAAAGAGAGAATAAATACATAAAGTATAATTATATAAAGTAAATTTATCGAGTTTCAATTTAAATTTATCGAGTTTCGAGTTGGAAATATCGAGTTTCGAGTTGAAATTTTCGAGTTTCGAGTTGAATTTATCGAGTTTCGAGTTTAAATTATCGAGTTTCGAGAAGAATTAATCGAGTTTCGAGTTAAAATTATCGAGTTTCGAGTTATAATTAACGAGTTACGAGTAAAGATTATTGAGTTTCGAGTTGGCTAGTTGATTATATCATTAGACTAGATCATGCAGACTCTTGGGTGTGGTGCCATACTATATCTGTGTGAGTTGAACCCAGTACTAATTGTATACAGTCCAGTGCAGTATCGTATACTGGTCAGACAGAACCAACTAAGGGTTCACTGGCACGGGTTGAGAAAATGTATAGGGAACCTATGGCTTTAATTTGATTGTAAGTTGTTTCCAATTAGATATTGATGGGAGGTGGATAAAATTTGATTTGAACATGTATCATCAATTTGGGTCCGGTGCGAGGATTGACAATTCAAAATGAAATTAGAATATAACCTACATAATGAGCCAATGAAAACGCCGAATTTTGGCGGTTAAGTGAAAATTTAATCATTAAAATTTTCTCTTCACAACCTTGACGTCATGCGTTGGCGCTACTTTCTATCGGCCAATCAGAATGCAGAATGTTATATTCTAAGTTAGTTAGAACATATTAAGTAAATTTTAATGACTAAAAAGGACTCGCTTCGCTTCACTCGCTCCGCCCTTTTTAATCATTAAAATTTACTTAATATGTTCTAACTATAACATAATTAAGCATTATTTCTAAAATATTTTATTTTGCAGAATGTAATTTTATCTGTTACAGAAATTGTTCACGAGTTGTTCTCGAACTTGTAGTTCTAGAATGGCAGTTTTTTGTAAATTGTAGAACAGCATTTTTAAGTCTGACCAATGAACTTCCATCTGACAATGAACTACCATATGTATTAACCATACCCTCACCAAGTTTATTCATAGTTAACCATGTTTGTAGACCATATCTTAATCATGGTTTGAACCGTGTTCATAGACCATGTTCTAATCATAGTTTGACCATGGTTCTCATTTAACCATGTTCATAGACCATATATATCTTAATCATGGTTGAACCATGTTCAACCTTTTAACCATGGTCAACCATGGTCGGCACTTTGTTATTTTGTTAAACATGGTCAACCATAGGTTATACAACCATAGGCTAACGATAGGTCAATCATAGGTTGGCAATGGTTCATTTTGCCTGGGCATGATGTGGCAATTAAGCTTATTCCAAGTTTGATTTGGATTGCTTTAGAAATGTAGATTCTAGAGAGGTAACAACCCAATGGTTTACGGACAGACACCGGACATCCAACCGGCCTAAATTATGTGTAAGGCTCTTCTTATTTTGCCATATTATTTTTATCAATGGGTGCTTTCAAGCCACCTTTTTCAATTTATGAAGACATTTGGAAGACACGCTGATCGACTGGTGCAATTTCTATATAGCAGGATAAAAAGTTTAACTAAGTCCTTAATGATTTATTTAACGACTCAACACACGTAGGTCATTGTCATGAATTTCGTTCCATTCTAAGTTAAAGAATCTATTCTAAAATAAGTTTGCGTTCCATCAGTATTATGCATCATTTGAAACATTTCTAAAACTTAAATATCAGCAAGGGTGGGATTGGAGAGTGAGCATGTGCACCTGTGCTCGTTTTCTTTAACAGTATATTTTGTTATTCAACTTGGCAGAAAGTATAACTAACAATCCTTATAGGAAAGGAGCAGTTCTGTACACATATCTTCCAGCAATCAGGCTGGTCAAACACTCATCAGTGCGTTGATTTTCTCTGGAGCAGGAAACCAGAAACAATTTGTTTACACATAATGATATGAACTATCCTCAGCTGACCGCAGACTGACATCAGTTGACAACTTAATTTCATTTTGTTAAAAATCCTAGCTTTCTTGTTTTGCTTTTAGCAATATCTTTGATATTTTCCAGACACACCAGCTTTACACTGTTATATATGGCTTCATCAAGAGTAAAACGTAGTAAAACAATAGATGTTTGTAAAACACGTATGCCCCCATGACAGCCCAATAGTCAGAAATGGTGAAGGTCACAGTGACGACCTTTGACATAAAAATCAATAGGGGTCATCTACTGTTGCTGTCCAACCTCCATGTAAAGTTTGAAGATCCTAGGTCAGAGCATTCTTAAGTTATTGAACGGAAACCATTTAAATAGTCAGAAATAGTAAAGGTCACAGTGACCTTTACCTTTGACCTACTGACCTCAAAATCAATAGGGGTCATCTACTGCTGCTGACCATCCTCCATGTAATGTTTAAAGATCCTAGGTCAAAGCATTCTAGAGTAATTGAACGGAAACCATTTAAATAGTCAGAAATTGAAAAGGTCACAGTGACATTGACCTACTGACCTCAAAATCAATAGGGGTCATCTACTGTTGCTGACCATCCTCAGTGTAAAGTTTGAAGATCCTAGGTCTAAGTGATCTAGAGTTATTGAAAGGAAACCATTTGAAGAGTCAGAAAAAGTAAAGGTCACAGTGACCTTGACCTTTGACCTACTGATCTCAAAATCAATAGGGATCATCTACTGTTGCTGACAATCCTTCATGTAAAGTTTGAAGATCCTAGGTCAAAGCGTTCTAGAGTTATTGAACGAAAACCATTTGAAGAGTCAAAAAAGTAGGGGTCATCTACTGTTGCTGACCATCCTCCATGTAAAGTTTGAAGATCCTAGGTCAAAGCGTTCTTGAGTTATTGAACGGAAACCATTTAAATAGTCAGAAATAGTAAAGGTCACAGTGACCTTGACCTTTGACCTACTGACCACAAAATCAATAGGGTTATCTACTGTTGCTGACCATCCTCCATGTAATGTTTGAAGATCCTAGGTCAAAGCATTCTAGAGTTATTGAACGGAAACCATTTAAATAGTCAGAAATAGTAAAGGTCACAGTGACCTTGACCTTTGACCTACTGACCTCAATAGGGGTCATCTACTGTTGCTGACCATCCTCCATGTAAAGTTTGAAGATCCTAGGTCAAAGCGTTCTTGAGTTATTGAACGGAAACCATTTTATACGACCGACCGACCGACCGACCGACCGACCGACCGACCGACCGACCGACCGACCGACCGACCGACCGACCGACCGACCGACCGACCGACCGACCGACCGACCGACCGACCGACCGACCGACCGACCGACATGTGCAAAGCAATATACCCCCTCATCAAAGATGGGGGGGGGCATAATTATTACCAGTAGTACAAAATATGCAGTTCCAATAAAGTCAAAAGTTATTGGCTTTGTCAAGCATAAACAGAGAATCTCTAGGGTTGGTAAAATAAGAAAATACGTGGAGTCACGGTTGTGCAGTGGTAACGTGTTCACCTCAAGATCGAAAGGTCTCGAGTTCGATCCTCGCGGCCACTATGTGTGTTTGTGTCCTTAGGCAAGACACTTCATTTTACATTGCCCCTCTCTCTACGAAGATGATTCCATCTGGAATGAGTCTCAAGAGCTATTAATCTAAGTTGTAAGAACTTATTTTGCAATTGAAAATAAATAAATTAGTATGAACTATAAGAAAATAAAATATATCATAAAAAATAATTTGATAACCAACAACCCACAAATCATAACTTAAAACGCATATTGACTAAGTTTGCAACCTGCAATAGTAACCAACAAAATGCAATTTATGAGTACTATAAACTGCACATTGTAACTGCGATAACTGCTACTCAAAACTTGAAAATTTCAACTCGAAACTCGATATTTTCAACTCGAAACTCGATAAATTCAACTCGAAACTCGATATTTTTAACTGGAAACTCGATAAATTTCACTCGAAACTCAATAAATTCAACTCGAAACTCGATATTTTCAACTAGAAACTCGATATTTTCAACTCGAAACTCGATAAATTCAACTCGAAACTCGATATTTTCAACTCGGAACTCGATAAATTCAACTTGATACTCGATCCTCTAAAAAAAGCGAAGGAGTAAAATATCAAGTGACAGTTGAATGATATGTTTCCCTTAAGAGATGAATATGTGGACGTAATTATCTTGAGTTTCTTGTTCCCATATGCATAACTGTGCGTCAAAGAACACACATTTTTACAAGTCTATATTCGCCTGTTACACGTTATTTTCTTCACACACCTGCATTATAAATTTCCTTCAGTGGTTTTTCTATTGAGGTGGAACCACACTATAAAAAAAGTTCCTGACCCATATACAAATTTGGTAGCATAGTAAACTTTGATTTATTCCCAATTCAATGTCGCGTCTTATATCTCCGTGCGCGTTCCCATGACGTTACTATGACGTCATGTAGTTACCATGGAAAACGCGTTTTGTCGTCGTTCCGCGGAACGCAACGGAGTCAAGAAACTCGATTAATGCGTTTTTGAAGTTCGCTGGTATGTTCTTTAGGAATGACGTCATTATTATACTGCCTACGTTACTAGGAATGATAGGTTAATGCTCGAACAATCAGTGTTGATGAAAAACTAATTAACAGAAAGAAAAACGTGTAGCACAAATTGCCACCATCCCTTAGTTCGTATATAGCATATGAACGTGCTGCGACGAAGGGTACACATAATAATGACATTTAAAACGTACATGTAACGTGGGCTGGTCCTAGTCGACATCCAAATACTATGACGTTTCGTCATTTTTACATCTAAAATGTATCTTTTGAACAAACATATGCATTCTGCCACTTGCCATTGCATATATTGTTGAACGAGAAACTAAGTTTTTTATCTAATATTTCGTGTTCGAGCCATATCAACGTAGCGCCCGGTTGCAGCTATTACGATATTCGGGGATGATATCGTATGCTCTCCGTGAAGTTATCGCAGACACGTCGTGCAGAACTAGTAGGGCCTTGCACGACTTCGTAGACGATGAAACCTGGCTATTATAGCAGGCACTTTCAATATAATCAAAAGCAGGGTATAATGATGATCAAGTACCGGTATTTCGGGTATCGCGGTATCGTACCGCGGGAAAATGATACCATGGTAACCGGTAAACCGGTTATACCACAAAACTCTAATCTCGCCGGACTAGCATTTAAAACATTCGAACTTGCAGTTAAATTGTCTCGGACTTTTAATCCTATGATAAGTTTTCCGACTAGGACAGTTATTTACGTATAGGATAACTTTGCAAATGTTGATCATGGTACAGCATTAGTGACGCAATTTATCATTAAAACGTTTTTTCCTACTTTACAAACAGGCTTTGCGCTTTTAAATACATGCACGTAGATCTAGTTTAACATTTTTACGTATGTATAAGTTCATGTATATGATTTACACATGGAAGAGTATCACTGCATACGCGATAGTAACACAACACTGTTTCGACCATAATATGAGACATTGCACAAACTTTGACCAAAATATTTATTTCCCACTGAAAATGAATGTTGAACCGACAGAATCTAAACTAGTTATAATTTAGTGAAGAACACTTGGAGTGTGCACCGGGTGTGCTTTCTGATCTCTCACACCTCGGGGTCTGTACTAGCAGAATTCGCATGATTATTGCTCCTTGCTATTGGAACCTGTATTCGAATAAAGAGTCAATTCGAATACAATTCAATTTTCAAAAAATGCTATACCATTTCCGCTACCATAGCGTACTATGCGGACTCGCCGGGATGGCCATTTCGGCCTTCCGTAGTTTATGACCTAAATGCCAAAATTCGGGAAATTGCTGTCATGGGTACACATGGGTACACATGTACCCCAGACTAAAGGATATTACGGGCCCAATGTCGTGCATAGGTTTTTGGGCCCACTTGTCCCCTTTAAAGAGGGCTTTGAACGCAGATTTCACAAAACTGAATTTACTGGTTCTACCCGCCATTGCCGTACGATTCCCAGTGGAATTGCAATAACATTTAGCGCCAAATAGTTTTTATTTTTCTACAGAAAGAATATGAGCTATACAAAGGGGTCAGGATCAGTGCCCTAACGGGGCCCAAAAGTATGTGACAACTGTCGAATTCTTCTCTATCTTTTACAAAGCGATGGCGCCGTATATAATAAGTTCGAATCTCACTCTAGGTTTATATTGTTTATTTTACAGTTGTACTATTTGTGCCGTGGGGTGGTAATAAAAGTAACCCCGTTCATATCATAGTTGCTCCGAAATAGCGTGGAAAAAAACAATGAGTGAAAATACTCAAGTGCAATAACTTAAAGAAAATAGATAAAACCGGAACTTAATAGAATGTGCAAACATTTAATGTTAGGTAGTTACGAATACAGTGTCATTGAAACTCACCCACTAGTTACTTACAGAGAACTAGCATGGACGGGCAGTCGGGTGGACGAAACGGCGATTCTATTATTCACATTATGTAACTACTAAAAAATGTACGTTTCCATTAAATTGGGACGTTCTATATTTAGCGGTCATTGAACTTGCACATCTTGTCCTGTTTCAGAGTTTAGTTTGCATTACATACATACAAATCCGTGCATAAATGATGGTCAGAGCTGCAGATATATACACCGGGGAGTTGTATTGGAATCATAGCATACGTCTATCTCCTTTTCAACAAGACAGCGATTACCGTTCGAACTCATAGTTCAAAATACCGTCCCTAATGCGGGTGCCCCTTGGCAATCTCTCTATTAAACCAAGTACAATAGAATGTTATTTATCAAAGATTAACGAATATCGTCAGAAAGAATGGCGAAAAAACATTTTATATTGAGTAACACGCGCGATACAATGGGTTCCTTTTTTGGATCATACTTTAGGGTAACGAATCAGTGTCGAGTAATCAATTCACTTTATATTTTCTCGATAGCCTTGACTAATTTCTCTTACATATTGCCCTCAGTGGATGCAGCACAGAAAAATAATTGACGCTATGTAACGTTGTCAAAGTGAAAAATGACGTAATTTCTGTTCACACTATAGAACTTTAAAACTATATTGATCGAGTTTCGCGAGGTCAATATTTCTATGAATTTGATATTTTGTTACAGGTATGCAACATTTTAACATAATAAAATTCAAACATTTTTTGACTGGTGGAATTTTTGCAATTTGTCGAAACGTCATAATTTTTTAAAATCTCAAAAATGCAAGACTCGACGTTTTGTTCGCTTTGTTAGCACGCTATTGGAATAATTATATATATTGTTACCTGACCGGATTCGAAATTACATAGTGCGTCGAATGGCACCTACTACTTACCTGACGTGTAATAATAAAGCCCTGCATGGGCTATTTCTTGACTCCGTTGCGTTCCGCGGAACGACGTCAAAACGCGTTTACATGGTAACTACATGACGTCATAGTAACGTCATGGGAACGCGCACGGAGATATAAGACGCGACATTGAATTGGGAATAAATCAAAGTTTACTATGATACCAAATTTGTATATGGGTCAGGAACTTTTTTTATAGTGTGGTTCCACCTTAACATCGGTAGGGTAAATTCGTTGCATGGTCATCTAGTGACCTGGTACGGGATGATACTGGCCTGGTCACTATCTATAGATGACCATGTAACTAATAATATAGTCCCTGATAAATACCGGGGTATTATCTTCCTTGACAAATATCGGGGTATATCTTATAAAATAAAATACTAGTCCCTTGTATTGTATCTATCGTTTCCAGACGGCAAACAAAATAAACAAACAAATAAAGATTACTTCAAAATATAATATAATAATATAAGCCCAACTCCACGCCAATGTATAAGCTATTTCAATGCACAGAATGTGTTAATATAATGTATTACGCATTTCAGCAATTCGGTTCTCACACAATTTGAAAACCTGGATAACGACGACAATGTGTCAATGCATACCAAAATGAGCTGCATTAATTCTTCGAAATTACTAGGAGAAGGACTATATGTTTTAAAATTTGTCCCACTCCACATGTTCTTCTTAAGTTATGGAAATATGATGTAAGATGGACATATATATCTAGAGCAATTTTATATCATATTACGGCGAATAAGAGTGCAAAAGTTGCAATACTGCACGGAAAAGCATGCGATAACTGTAATACTACAATGGGTGTGACACATCAACCACGACCCCCGTTAAACTATAACACACATTACATACAGAACTATCACTCGGATATCAATATAATCTCTACGGCCTCGATTAAATACGATAACCTCGCGTTTCAGTTCTGTTTCCTTAACTAATCACCCCAAGCTGGGATACATGGGAGCAAGTTATCCGATTGGCGGTAGTTTAGATTCTGTGGCTTTACTCAGGAACACGCGTAGGTTAGTATTATCACCTGAGAGTTTTCCTCCTCCATATTTTACCCAGTCCTAAACATCATTAATAATTAGCGCGAACCCACGTGAAGGCGAAATCACGATCCAACCCCGGGGAATAGAGGGGATATTTACATTTCTCTTTCCAACCCCGGGTAAAATCCCTGCCCCCAGGGCCATAGTATATAGATGGTAAAACCCCGCAAATTTCCTGCCCTATACCTCACGGGTATAGTTACGGCTATTTTGGCGTGAAACAACACGGCAATGCGGGACATCGGAAAGGTAAAAACACGGGACTGTTTCCCCACTATCCCCTGTCCTTCCCTGAGGTAGGGGGCGCATGGTTTCAATTGACTGGTTACATTAGAAGCACGACTGCATACGACGAGTATTTGCTTCTACTTTAGGTTAGCATAATGTAAAAGTGATTTGCGAAATAGGCATCTGTAAGAACGTCGACTTTTTGCCTTTCTTATGTACATACAGGAAAGCGCTCATAATTATATACATGTAGTATATACATGTATTCTACTAGGTGTATATCATATACATGTTGTGGTCAATGTTACAGTTCACTTTAGATAAATTTGAATGAAAGCAAAAAGCGAGTATAAATATAATATCGGTCTCGTTATTAACACTGATATAAAACAGTGTCGCATTATGTCCTACAGTAATAATAAAATCAAACTAATGTATACAATACGATCACATTGATAACCTTATCGAAAACAAGTTCTTACTGTAGAATCATCGATCATGGTGAGGGATTAATGTACTTGTTTGAATGAAACGAATACACCACACACCACGAAACAATACACCACGAAACAACACACCACAAACCAATACACCACACAACAATACAAAATTAAACAATTCACGACGAAACAATACACCGCGAATCAATACAACACGAAACAATACACCATGAAAAATACTACGCGAAACAATACACCACAAAACAATCGGCATTAAACAATACACCACGAAACAATACTACGCGAAACAATACAGCATTAAACAATACACCGTGAATTATTTCACCACCAAACAACACACCATGAAACAAAATACTACGAAACATGACGCCACGATCATTCAACATACCTGTTCCCGAACATGACAACAGATTGTCGAACATGACAATACATCCTCGAACATGACAATACACCCCGAATATGAAAATACAGTTCCCGAACATGACAATACACCCCGAATATGAAAATACAGTTCCCGAACATGACAATACATTCCCGAACATGACAATACATTCCCGAACATGACAATACATCCCCGAACATGACAATACACCCCGAATATGAAAATACATCCCCGAACATGACAATACATCCCCGAACATGACAATACATCCTCGAACATGACAATACATCCCCGAACATGACAATACATCCCCGAACATGACAATACATCATCGAACATGACAATACACCCCGAATATGAAAATACATCCCCGAACATGACAATACATCCCCGAACATGACAATACATCCTCGAACATGACAATACATCCCCGAACATGACAATACACCCCGAATATGAAAATACATCCCCGAACATGACAATACATTCCCGAACATGACAATACATCCCCGAACATGACAATACATCCTCGAACATGACAATACATCCCCGAACATGACAGTACATCCTCGAACATGACACTACATTCCCGAACATGGCAATACATCCTCGAACATGACAATACACCACGAATATGAAAATACACCACGAATATGAAAATACAGTTCCCGAACATGACAATACACCCCGAATATGAAAATACAGTTCCCGAACATGACAATACATCCCCGAACATGACAATACATCCTCGAACATGACAATACATTCCCGAACATGACAATACATCCCCGAACATGACAATACATCCTCGAACATGACAATACATTCCCGAACATGGCAATACATCCTCGAACATGACAATACACCACGAATATGAAAATACACCACGAATATGAAAATACAGTTCCCGAACATGACAATACACCCCGAATATGAAAATACAGTTCCCGAACATGACAATACATCCCCGAACATGACAATACATCCTCGAACATGACAATACATTCCCGAACATGGCAATACATCCTCGAACATGACAATACACCACGAATATGAAAATACACCACGAATATGAAAATACAGTTCCCGAACATGACAATACATCCTCGAACATGACAATACATCTCCGAACATGACAATACATCCCCGAACATGACAATACATCCTCGAACATGACAATACACCACGAATATGAAAATACAGTTCCCGAACATGACAATACATCCCCGAACATGACAATACATCCTCGAACATGACAATACATTCCCGAACATGGCAATACATCCTCGAACATGACAATACACCACGAATATGAAAATACAGTTCCCGAACATGACAATACATCCCCGAACATGACAATACATCCTCGAACATGACAATACATCCCCGAACATGACAATACATCCTCGAACATGACAATACATCCTCGAACATGACAATACATTCCCGAACATGGCAATACATCCTCGAACATGACAATACATTCCCGAACATGGCAATACATCCTCGAACATGACAATACACCACGAATATGAAAATACAGTTCCCGAACATGACAATACATCCCCGAACATGAAAATACATGTACATTCTCGAACATGACAATACATACCCGAACATGACAATAGATTCCCGATCATCACAACACATACCCAAACATGACAATACATACCCGAACATGACAATAGATTGCCGAACATGACAATACATTCCCGAAAATGACAACTTGGCATAGGCTATAGCGTCCAATATGGACAATAATTAGTCATATACAAGTAAACAGTACAGAAAGGTTGTTATGTTCTAGATAACCCACAGACGAAAACAAGATATGTTTGAATGAGTGCCATGAACTCTGCTTAAACTCGGTTCCATCGAAATAAGAATCCTGGTACACAACTTCATAATGTCAATAAACAATCATTTCATGTTTCCCATCTTGCTTAATTCTCCTCGTCTTCGGTGGGACATAAGGCTGCAATGATTCCTCTCCACTTGGACCTGTCTTCAAGTGGCTGCTTTCTGTGCCTCATCCAACTCATGTTTCATAAACATACTTGTAGTGTTGCGGAAACGCGTGATACGCATTGTGACATACAGGAATACGATTAGAGATACTGCTATTCGAGCATAGCCTTTGTTGTCAGTCAGCTTTCTGCTGAAATATGGCAGGCATATAAGATCCTTCACCCGTATTTGAACCCGGATCGCATGATTAGACGATAAGCACTCTAACCATTGAGCTACGGAGGCACACTCCAATCGTTGCATTGGAATACCAGGTTAAAACGGGAATAGTATGTATACATGACTGTATTGGTGAGAGCTAAAACAGGTTTGTATCAAGTCAATAACTTGGCAGAAGAGTTTAATTATAGACAAAGCAAAAAGCACATCATACTAATTGTACCTCACAAATATCGTGATAATTCAAGCTAACATTCCATAGCTTAAGCATTTTGTGGGCTGTTACTTTTGTCATTGAAATCCGTTTATCATACATGAATTTACAAGGTCCTATTTCCTCCTCATGCCAATAAGCAAAGCCGGGTAGGAAAACATGTTTTGCTTGAACAATTTTTGCGATACAGCCAGTTATAAAGACGTCTTCTATAGGCATATGAGGCATGTATTCAGATATAATGAACATCCTTGGAATGATGTTACCGGAAATGACGTATGAATTTCCAGATGTGTACTTAGGGTACCAGCCCATCGGAAACTCTTCTTTCGTGACAGCCCATTTCCCTTTGCGATAAACGGTGGATTGCATATACAAGTTCCCGTATATAGAACCTTTAATGCCATATGGATGTTTGTGGAGATGTTTCACCAGTAATGGAATGTTTACAAACACATCCTCGTCGACTTTCAGGAGGAAATTTAATCCACTGCAGTAAACAGATACCCATTTGAGTGCGATTAGCATTTTTCTTGTAAGGTTTTGATATGCTTCCACAAAATTAACGTAAATGATGTCGCCATGTTGTTTACTCTCTGATCTAATCATTGTGTCGGAATATGTTGTATCATCTTTTCCAACAAGGAACGCCAGGCGGACAGTAACTTCGACACTACTGTTGGATATAGTAAATCTTTGTCTTGCGTAAGAACCATATGTAGAGCGTATGGTATCTCGAATGATTGAATGACTTGGTAAGGAAGGAACCAGAATCAATAATGTCATGTAATTATCACTAGTTCCACATATTTGTGCACCATTAATAATGAAATCCACATCAATTGGATTGATTCTCGTCTTGTGTAACGTAAAATAGTGACGTTCATTATCTTCCTTCCTCATTCGTATTTCTGCCGGAGTTTCATCTTCGTCATGTTTATGTACGGGAAGCGATTGGTTTCCGGCAATCTGGATATTATGTAGTTTGACCTTGACCTTTGTTTTGCTGTTAAAGTCTTTATTTGTATCCTTTTTACCGATCGAACGTAATTGCAAAACGTTCGACTTTAAGGCTTTGGTGACTGTGGGTGGAGTTGTTGGGTTGTTGCTGGAGAATTTCGGAAGTTTCATAGTATAATTGCTTCTGTTAATTTGAGGATGTGTTAATGGGCTATTGAGAGAGAAAAATGTCCAATACAAGCCCCATGTTGCCATGAATACGATAAACATCCGTATTCCCAGCTTCATCGTCGCATGTGCTGGTAGGTTACGTTGAAGCATTTAGAATCTGAAATGTAAAACATCCAAAACAATTATAAACAAGTATCACATGCATGCCTCATTTACAAAACACTATCTCCAAATAAAAGTAAGGCGACATTCACAGCATATTGTCTACCTACTCCATGGCACCATTTTATTCCGAACGTTTGGAACACATATAAAGGGCTGACATGTATACTACCGATATATTGAATCATGGAGCCTATATTATATAATATATAACCATAAATACGTGGTTTCCCAAACGGAAAATGATGTCGTTATTGGTGTGTTACCTTATTGGCGTCGCCATCGATTTAATGGAACGTCTTACGAAAGTATTTTTGTTACTTTTCATGGTCATGTACGTGTATATCTTAGGGTGTAAATCTATTTGAAAATTTAAATAACAGAAACGAACAGAAGTTTGGCAAAATAACAAGAGGGCCCAAAGGGCCATAGGTCGCTCACCTGTCCTAGTAGTTCATGCACCCCTAATGGTAGCCTCTATTGCATGTACAAGGTTTTCATATTGTCTTATGCTTTATAATTTACATCACATATAGACCCAATGACATATTGAAGTGATTTGACCTTGTGACCTAGTTTTTGACCCCGGATGACCCAATATCGAACTTGACCTAAATTTTGTTGAGATGATCATTGTGACCAAGTTTCATAAAGATTAAGACAAAATTGTGACCTCTAGTGTCTACATAAGGTTTTTCTATGATTTGACCTTGTGACCTAGTTTTTGCCCCCGTATGACCCAATATCAAACTTGACCTAGATTTTGTTGTGATGATCATTGTGACAAGGTTTAATAAAGATTAGGTCAAAATTGTGACCTCTAGTGACTACACAAGGTTTTTCTATGATTTGACCTTGTAACCTAGTTTTTGACCCCGGATGACCCAATATTGAACTTGACCTAGATTTTGTTGAGATGATCATTGTGACCAAGTTTTATAAAGATTAAGTCAAAATTGTGACCTCTAGTGACTACACAAGGTTTTTCTATAATTTGACCTTGTGACCTAGTTTTTGACCCCGGATGACCCAATATCGAACTTGACCTAGATTTTGTTGAGATGATCATTGTGACCAAGTTTCATAAAGATTAAGTCAAAATTGTGACCTCTAGTGTCTACACAAGCAAATTGTTGACGGACGGACGATGGACGGACGACGGACGAAGAGTGATCACAAAAGCTCATTCTGTCACTTTGTGACAGGTTAGCTAAAAAGGGGGCATAACTTCACCAAAATGCTTAATAGAGTTACCTACCCCTGTGTATGGGTTAGGGTCTTGATGGTGAACAAGTATGCATAGTATCAAAGCAATTTGTGAATGCACTGAAAATATTTGAGGTAAAAAAACCTGTACCTAAACTTTAACATTTGCACTAAGTTGAAAAAAGGGGTCATAACTTCACCAAAATGCTTAATAGAGTTACCTACCCCTGTGTATGGGTTAGGGTCTTGATGGTGAACAAGTATGCATAGTATCAAAGCAATATGTCAATGCACTTTGAAGATATTAGAGGTTAAAAAACCTGTACCTAAACTTTAACAATTGCATTTCCAAGTCCAAAAGGGGGCATAATTTCAACAAAATGCTCGATAGAATTACCCACCCCTGTGTAGGGGTTGGGATCATGATGGAGAATAAGTATGCAAAGCAATATGTGAATGCACTTTGAAAATATTTGAGGTAAAAAAACCTGTACCTAAACTTTAACATTTGCACTAAGTTGAAAAAAGGGGTCGTAACTTCACCAAAATGCTTAATAGAGTTATCTACCCCTGTGTATGGGTTAGGGTCATGATGGTGAACAAGTATGCAAAGTATCAAAGCAATATGTCAATGCACTTTGAAGCTATTTGAGGTTAAAAAACCTGTACCTAAACTTTAACATTTGCATTTCCAAGTCCAAAAGGGGGCATAATTTCAACAAAATGCTCGATAGAGTTACCCACCCCTGTGTAGCGGTTGGGGTCATGATGGAGAACAAGTATGCAAAGTAATATGTGAATGCACTTTGAAAATATTTGAGGTAAAAAAACATGTACCTAAACTTTAACATTTGCACTAAGTTGAAAAAGGGGGCATAACTTCACCAAAATGCTTAATAGAGTTACCCACCCCTGTGTATGGGTTAGGGTCATGATAGTGAACAAGTATGCATAGTATCAAAGCAATATGTCAATGCACTTTGAAGATATTAGAGGTTAAAAAACCTGTACCTAAACTTTCACATTTGCATTTCCAAGTCCAAAAGGGGGCATAATTTCAACAAAATGCTCAATAGAGTTACCCACCCCTGTGTAGGGGTTGGGATCATGATGGAGAACAAGTATGCAAAGTAATATGTGAATGCACTTTGAAAATATTTGAGGTAAAAAAACCTGTACCTAAACTTTAACATTTGCACTAAGTTGAAAAAAGGAGGCATAACTTCACCAAAATGCTTAATAGAGTTACCTACCCCTGTGTAGGGTCATGATGGTGAACAAGTATGCAAAGTATCAAAGCAATATGTCAATGCACTTTGAAGATATTAGAGGTTAAAAAACCTGTACCTAAACTTTAACATTTGCACTAAGTAGAAAAAAATGCATAATTTCTACAAAAGGCCTGATACAGTTACCTACTCCTGCATATGGGTTGGGGTCATGATGATGAACATGTACGCTAAGTATGAAAGCAATATCTTAAAAGACTTAGTGAATGTAAGAGGTTAAAAAACCTGTACCTTAACTTTAACAAAAGTGTTACGCCGACGCCGACGCTCGGGTGACTGCAATAGCTCCCTTTATTCTACGAATAGTGGAGCTAAAAAGGCTTGGTACAAAACATGCATGTAAAGTTCCATTGAAATCAGATAAATCAGACCAGTGTTTGAGGAGAACAAGCCCGGACAAACTTTGTGACACATCCATCAAGACGGACGTCATGCGCAAAATCAGTATGTCGAAAACAATAAACTTACCTTTAAAATCAGAGAATATTGTCTTCTTTAAATGACTTAGATTGTAATGAAATATGAATTTTTTCTCCGTTTAAATATTGAACACCATTTGATTACACATATCTTTACATATATCCCAGTAAAATGCATATATAAATCACATTATATTCTTAGTTATATAAGCTTACAAACTTAGGCGGACCTTAAAAAAGTGTTTGTTTGTGGTACCATACGCGACCCAAGATTTTTAAGGTGGTAGGTATAGTTCGCGGAGGATATAGTCCAGTTAGGGTAAAAATCCAGTGACGCAGCGGTCAAGTCCACTATAACGGTGTTAAACCAATTATTAAGGCTTATACTGTACAAACAACTATAATTTCAAAACTAAACTTCGCTCTACTTGTTTAGACAATGGTTGTGATTTTTTGTGTACACATAAACTGCAACGTCACTGTCACAATATCCTAACTGGACTAGCCTTATCAATAAACAAACAAAGCAAATATAAACACTGCACGGTCGACTGGCCGCCAGTTATTAGTGTACATTTAAAGAGTATATGATTAAAAGTGTATAATTATGCACAAGATTGAACAAAAATGAATATCTAAAATGTATTTAATATTCATTTTTGTTGTAAACAAAGGCTAGTGTTATTTTGTATAGAAATGCGTTTTGGGGAACCTGTAAAAACAATTGGGTTGGTATAGTTATATAAGGAAATGGGCTGAAAAAAATTGAGTAGGGGCAGGTATACAAGCGGATTTAGCTGAGTGGTACCGCACTGGGCTGTCAATCCAGAGGTCGTGGGTTCAATCCCATCGGAACTTGACATTTCTGAAATATTTATAATATTTCCCGCTATATCTGGTCGTGTGGTCTGCAAAGTACCTGGAAGTGCCAGGAAGCTGTGTATCGGTGCTATACACCGGGCACATTAAAGAACCAGGCTGTCTATTCGTAATAAGAGCTAGGCGCACCTCTGCAGCACCGGACATGCCTGTATCTAATGTCTCTCTCTCCCTTCAGGGGCTTTCTCTCAGTCTGTCCCTCTGGTCAGATCATGCTGTATCTGCACTGGTAGAGGATGCACCTGCACCCTTGTGGCTGCGACATGAGTAAAGTGCCTTTGAATGTGCGTTCGCATGAAAAGGGCGCTATATAAATCTGGTATATTATTTATTTTTATAGTGTTCCTGCAAACAAACATTTTTTTAAGGACGGCCTTATAGAAACCACAATCACTTAGTACATAGTCAAGCTTACAACTTATACAAACCACAATCAAACTACATGAAGTGTTTGCTATACTTAAGTTTATGGAAGCCCTGGAGGGCACTTTTGACTTAGGTGTTGTGACTTGTAACTTATGACTTGTGACTTAGAACTTGTGACTAATGACTTGAGACTTACGACTTGTGACTTACATTTTATAAATAAATAGTCGGGAGTCCATACGGAGAAAATATGACGAGCCATGGCATCGGAGAGTAGAATGTGGCATCCATGCTATATGTTATCTTTGATATGTGTGTAATCTGAAACGGCCGGATGCCATCCGTGATTTTGCCTCGTTTTCTCAGAATTAGGTCAAAGGTCAAATGAGTGCATTTTTTATATATCTCACTCGAAATATCATTATATCTCTGTCAGTTTTCGGTCAATATTTTTACAAATGGTATCAAAATGAAGCTAATGCACTAGGCTATTAATAAACATAACTTTTTATAAATTCATGCATTTGTGTTCTCATGAATATTGATGAGAACACCTAAAATAAGCAATATTTTTCATAAAAATTTGACGTGTATGAACCATATATTTATTATAATGTCGTCATTTACGCAATTTGAAAGCCTAAATGATTCTTATTTAATGGTGAGATACTAATCTATTGATATGTTAACTTGTTACTTACCTTATCATTGATTTAAGGGCACACGTTTGCTTAAAGTGGGTGGGGGTAAAATGACACATGAACCCAAACTTACATACTAGCGTCAAAAGTATTATAAATAAGTAATATTATATTTGTATTGATTTAAATGGGATGACAAGTAACAACTATTATATTGGTCTTTAAATGTACCAATTCATTTAAAATATGTCAACATTCGTTTAAGGAGGAATGAGCTACCTACACTTAGGCATACACATGAGCTACACGTAGTAATTTCAAGTTTAGTATGATAAATAAGAACAAACATAAAATTAGGTTCAAATTATGCTATAGGAATAAAAAAGATGATTTTGCAAATTGTTCATACACTTTTACTTGTTCCTTTGTAAAAGCTCAAAATAGGTGGGGAATGGTTCATTTTAAAGCATGAATACTGTTACATAATAATATATTTCCATACAGCACCAGATTGATATTTTAACTCATGTCTTGTTTAAATTAGAATGAATATAGAGTTAAAGCATGCTTTTCATGTTATAACATCTACAGAGTACCGAGAAACAGCAGGTACCAATACCCGTCCGTGGGAGCTTTGATCATTAAACACAAGGTGCATATACCCCCTTAAGTGCTTAAGACAATAACGTTCTTGTCGATTTTAAACTATGAATCTATACAGAAAACGCCACAAATCATTCATGAAATTATAGTGTATATATGTACAAATAAGAAAAGCTACAATGTCGCTGTTTAGTTTGAGATTGATTGTGAACATTTGCTGTGGATATATTTGCACGTGAATTTACAAACACCTTCTCAGTTCGATGCAAGCAGTATGAAGAATTAGTAGATCACGTCTTGATTTCTGTATTCATTATGGATGCATCGGCTTGTATCCGTATACAAGTGTCTGGTTGGTAGTTTGCTCTTATGGTGTGCAGTTCGAGCGCATCACTTCACATCACTGGGGGAGCAGTGACCTAGAGGTAGGGAGGCGCGCTTCGGTCGAAAGGTCCCGGGTTCAATCCCCGTCTCGAACACTGCTCAAATTTCTCTGAGCAAGAATAACCCACATGCTCCACTCAACCAAGGTGTGAGTTGGTGCCTGTTAGGGCGATGTCTGTTCACGTTCGATAATTCTTGGCGCCGCCGATAGATGTTGGCTGCACACTCACTAGGAACCTCGAACGCAGGGTTCCTTAGGTAGCCCAATGACCAGGGAAGTTAAAATGTCAAAGGGTGGCTGAACAGCTGAACTGCTGAAAGCAGCCCTCGAATATTAGTTCTTTTTTTACTTCTTGGCGGAAGTATTTCAAGCCTTGTTTTATAGAGCTTTAACAAACAGGAGTCATTAACAAGTTTTTACAACTCTCTGTCTCATCTGAATGTATGTCTCTTCTAATATCCAACAGAAGGTCATATCTTTTCAAGCAGAAGAATAGTTTCACATCCCGTCAAAGAGAGAAACCCAACAATGATACGGTAGTCGTTTGGGGACATGTTCTAATAACTATATGTACAGTACACAGTTTGGTTTTCTTTGATGGCACAACTTTTATATAGACTTGTATATTTGAATGTCCCAGATGGTGATTCTATATACATCTATATCATGCCATCCGATAATTATTTTGATACCCTTCATACTCTTCTTTAGCAAGTATGCAAACTAGGCTTGACTACAAATCAACACCAGAGAGACACAGGTCATACTTCAGACCTTTGCTGAAGTCTTAGATAGTGATCAGGTTGACAACATTATTACATTTAATAGACAAACATAGCGAACCTTTTTTAATTAGCATTATATAGATTACGTCAAATTTGGAAAATCTAAATAGTACAACCAAACAACTACTCGTAAGTTGCGAATCTGCGAATCTATCAAGCAAATTTAAGCTAACATGAATATACTCATGAGCTGTCAAGTTTCCACAACGGCTACCTACGACAAATCGGAAAATATTTTGGCCCAAATATTTTTAACATATTATATCTTGACAAATTCTACCTGTCTCATTCAACTATTATCAGACGTAGGCTTCCGGTAACTGGGAGAATTCCCCAGAACATATGTCGGGACTATGCCAAGGTACACGATGCGAACTTATCAGCGATAAGGAATTACACATTTGTTTATGTCTCTCGATAGTACCGATCTTCTTGCAGAACTTGATCCCAACACCTCCCGAAGTCCCTAATTTCCATCGGGAGTAAATTATTGAGTGGGACAGACGTATAACTTCAGGACCATATCGGGAGTCATCCGATGTCTACCGATACCCCCACCCCGATTACTCAAGACGACCCAAAATGTCTCATGCCTTACCCGAAGTTTCCCTTCAGAATTGCAATCCCGAGACCGCGAATGTGTCCCCAAAGTATCAATGGGATGTCTAGCGCATAAGTTTACATGGTAACTGGTATTCCCGAATCTCTGTAGCGCTTCTTGGATGCCTTCCCGGGTAATTCCCGACATGACAGCGCGAATACATCGGGTAAAAATATGCATGCATTGAATTTCCCTGACGTATGTACATGTACTCGCGTTTTCACAAGATGTCTCAAGATTCCCCAAAACGTTCACGAAGCTTACCCGAGACACCGGATAAGCCTTCTCTGAGATAAATGGGATCATAGACGCCTGCTAAGCTCTTAAATCCACCGGAAGTACATCCCCGAGGAAGAGGAATTGACGCATAACGTCTGGAGCACATCGAGAGTTTGTGCAATGCATCCCGATACTCCTTGATCATCATGATTCCTTCTGATGTCACAACTTGTCTGATGACTTCCCCAATACTTCCCCTAGACCACGAGCAACCTGTTTACGATGCCTCCCGAATCTCTATTGGGAGTTCATCCCCTAGACAAAGACGCAATGGGAAATGTATATGCTTCAAGCGTCTCAATTGATACCTCGCGGCATTAAGAGACCATAACACGACTGAAAACCTCAAGGCGAAGAACAGTAAAGGCCAAACCTGAGGAAAAACGGAATCAATAAAAGAACTGAATGATAAATAAGTAAGGCATCCTTCGCTTGAAGCAACCAAAGCATAAAAATGACCCTCGCATCTGTTAATGACATTTGGCATACTTTGCGTCTTTTCGTTGTCTTCTGTACATTGTGGTAGCTTTCTCTTACAACAAGCTCGTTCTTTCTTAGTAACGTCTCTGACCGTGTTTGCAAACTAAAGACAAGTAACTTAGAGAGTATCGACTTTGGTTTTACTCAATACATAGCAAGATATAATCGTCCGATTGTGGCATGGGCATACTAGTATCAGGACCAGATATAATTCGACGCAGTGGACGACTTTTTCTACCTCGCGGACCTCGTTTGAATCCAAGTTGTGTAGTCTTTATTGATCAGCTTATGATTTGTAAAGTCACAATAGAAACGTTCAAAAAGGAAATTACTCATATGTGCATTCACACCCGTCCTAATCACCATTACTTACTTCACACTGCTACTGATTAAAATTGCAACAAACTGTATTAACTAAGGCTTTATAAACATTATGAAAGTACGGACAAGTCAGGGTACGAAAGAAATGAACTGCAATTGGCTAAGAATAACGTTTTCGTGTTCTTCAATACGACTCTATACATGCAACTAAAAGAACATACGTATACCCGGAAGTTTGTTAACAAATACCAACTTATTAATGAAGAGGTTAATATACCAGGCGACATTTTACGTTGACGGCACTGCATGTTTTCTTTGATTGGATTTGGTATAATTTGTATAATAACGGTTGAAACTACTGTGGTTTGCCGATGATTATAGGAATAAATAATACAGTTCTAAACGTCATGTACAAACATATATTGTGTAATGAGACATATTTATTGCATTTTTTATAATTATTAAAAGGCACTGCTTGTTTATCACTCAGATATAGATCCTTATTTGGACGCTATTTGTCATACATGTTCAATATATCAATATTTATAAATATGCAAATTAGTTAATTAGCATAATATTTAAGTAAGTCAAAATCAATTTCCACGAATAAATCATATTTGGATATAAGGAATATGTTTAATGAGTGTTTAATGTTGATTCTGACTGTATTGAGATTTTTACGTTCTGGTTTAAATTTACCCCACCCACCTTTGGCGGTCATTGTCGGTGGAAATAAATTATATTTATCTATAAAAATATACATTTTACGAAAGCCCTATGTCTTCTCATGATTTTGGTACAATTTGGATCTTTAAATAATAGAAATAAGGAAAATATGGCATACATTTGTCAACTATACTAGAAGATTTTTAACGAAAATTTACCAATTTTTGACTTCCTCATTAATATTCATGAGTATGCAAATGTGATAATTTACATAAAATCATTGCAAATGAAGAACCAATTCATTAGCTTCATTTTGATACCATTTTGACCATTCTACCTGTAGAATTAGCCAAGATATGGTGCAATTTCAAGTTGGTGTATGCTATATGCACTTAATTGACCTTTGACCTCATTTATGACCTTCACAGAGGGTTTTGCGCGTGGCATCCACCCAAACCATATACAACTGGTATTGGGCAATTCAAATATGGTATTGAAACACTTCTACTAAAAAATGCCATGGGTCATGAAAAATAAGCGTCTTTTGTGCCGATGGACTCCCAACTAAAATCTGCGCGCACTTCTTTGGACAGCGTGGATGGTAAAGGATGATGTCTAAATCGGAATTACCTGATAATAGTCTATAGTGAGTCAGGTAAGTCGGTATTAGTTTTGTTTGATTGAAATCATCATTGTTGAAGGCCCCGACCCGTTATTCTGAATTGTTAACACAATTAACTAGAATACCCTTCATGTAATAGCATAATTTCCCCTGGCATAGCTGTGTCATATACGAGTACATGTGCATACATAAGTATTATGGTTTGCTTCCTTTTCGTTATCATTTGTGATGGATAGTTCGGATCATACATGGTATAATGAATTAGACTTTAAGTTTTGTTGATGTACATGTATTAATAATTATATGTTCATCTACATTTTTCCAGGTGAAGAAAATGGAATGTCCGTGTTATGTGTGTGTGTTCGGTGCGTTTGGTTCGACAAATGATGTGGCGGTGCAAACCTAATTACCTGTATGTCTTAAAACCCAGCAAAGCAACCGGCTCAAATGTAAACTTGGCAACTTTGTGACACTATGGGCTAGAATAGATTTTGAATGTGATTGTGTTACATGTATGTACCATAATGTAGAAGTAGAACATTATAAGGTTTTGCGGACAATTCCAAGTTGTGGATATCAATACATTAACATTTATGGCGCCTACGAACTAAGCTTTTCAAGATGGCTTAATTTATATTATTCGCATAAGTTTAATTTCATAGATGTAATGTCGGTCAGACATGTTTAGAAATAATACGCCATTTTGTCATGTTTTGAAATACATGTGACCTAAACAATCTTATATTGATTTATGTGGAATTTATTTTGAATAAACTTTGTAATGCAACAGACTCAAAGTTGTCATTTGCAAATGTGTTTTTGTCTACCGTTCATCTTTTACAACATAATACTGCATTTCAGTTAACTTTGTATACAATATAAAGCAAAGACCAAAACACTGTCAATTACATGATTAAATAACATTCCAAGATTTTGGCTTTAATGGATACTGATAACAAACGAAGGATAACAAACTCATATTAAATTACAACATTTATAATAATAACACTTATAATGATACATTTTGCTGTCTATAATTTTATCAAAGGTAGTGTGTATGTCACATTTTACACATCATAAGTCTCAAGTCACAAGTCATAAGTTACAAGTCACAAGTTATAAGTCACAAGTCACAAGTTACAAGTCACAAGTCACAAGTCACAAGTCACAAGTTACAAGTCACAAGTTACAAGTCACAAGTTACAAGTCACAAGTCACAAGTTACAAGTTACAAGTTACAAGTCACAAGTCATAAGTCACAAATCAAAATCTTAATTGAAATGCAGAAATAAAACAGACGTTATAACCATGCTTTACTTTACGATTAAATGAAGCATTAGACATGCATGTCAAAATTAATAGAGCAACATACACATGAAATTATACTCAAGTGGCTCAGCATAACAATACCGACTAACAACATGCCATAATTAGTTATACAAATATTTTAAATCATGGAATATGCTGTAAATTGGTGAACTTCTGAATTAAACACACGCCTTTCCAACATCCCAAAATCAATTGGAGTACATGTATATCATCAAGGTTTTGGTGTTGTACTATATCATGGTACAGGGTCTTAGAGATCCTATATCATAAACATTTTTATTTTGTGCCAGTCAGTCTAGATCGGTTTGTATTTCTCTCTCGACTATATCAACCATAACTTCTATTTGAGTATATGAAGGTTCATAACGAGACAATAATATTGTGCTCAACTTGTGTGGGTTTATTGTAAGTATATGCAGTTCTGTCCATTACAGTAAGAGAGTTGTTCACAGCCTTTTATGCAATATTCCACAAGAGATATTTTCAGGATTCCACGACAGCTATTTCATTTATCTCCACCTGCAAAAACAAACAAACATTTTAATTACACACTCCTCTTAACCTAAATATTCGTCACGATTGTGACGCTAAAATTATAATCTAAAGTTGAAAATATATTATAGCAACGTCAACGCTAACTTTGTTTGCAATAACATATCGATAAAGACGAATTTTAAACCTAACTCTTATGTAGTAGAATGAGTGTAATTCCGTGAACAATTGTTATTTAATCAAACAACTAAAACTGACTTACCTGTCTTGCTATATATATTAAAATCCGATTCACGTATCATCTGTTTTTATCCACGTTATTGTTGGGCGTAAGGGAAAAATAAAGCATGTAAATATATTTATAGTTTGTTTGGTCACAACTCCTAAGTCACAAGTCACAAGTCTCAAGTTATAAGTCACAAGTCAAAAGTGCACCCTGGGGCCTACGCAAGTCACAAGTCATAAGTCATTAGTCATAAGTCAAAAGTGCCCTCCAGGGCTTCCATAAGTTTCCTTGTTTTGCCCCATACAGACCACATGTGGACAAGTGTCCACTTCCAGCCTACGTTTTATAACTATTGTTTAATAGTATATAGCATGGAGAATTCGCCATGACTCTCAAGCTTCAATTAGCATGATTTAACAGCTGATAAATTGTCTGTATTTATATCCCTGATTGTATGTTTTCTTAAGCGGGAACTATCACGAAGATGAGCTCGAGTTCTTATATGTTATACAAATACAAATCCAAAGGACCGATATTGCACACTTTGCATGCGGAAATTTATATATTCAACACAAGAACCTTGTAATATATTCCTGCATAAAGGTCAGGATCGGGTCAAATTCTCCACATGCTATAACAAGAAAACACCATGTTACCTAACTCTAGCGTGATAAATTGCAATACAAAAACAAACACAAAATCCGCTATATTTATCGTTTCTGAATATTTAGGAGCATGAAAACTTTATATGTTGTGCCAAATGTTTGAATGCTTTCATTGGTAAGTGTTACGGTCCTTGATTTTAATCCATAACAAAAATATAGGCAATATTGTGTTTGTTTTTGTACTGCAGTTTATCGCGTTGGAGTTATATCTTATGTTGATATTATTCACCATGGTTTTAGCTTAATATTTTTTTCACGACATTTCGTGAGTAGTCAGTTAAATTTCTTGCGAATTCATAAAACTGCATAAATATTAACTTTTGTAACAAATAAATAGAAATCCTGTCATGAAACCTAATTCCCTTGCCTCAATGCTCAGCATAAAAGGTTCTCCTCTCTCATACCCTCGTGGCGATGGATAACATCAGGAATATTATTTATAATATTTCCTGCTATATCTGGCCGTGTGGTCTGCAAAGTATCTGGAAGTTCCAGGAAGCTGTGTATCGGTGCTATACACTGGGCATCAGGCTGTCTATTCGAAATAAGAGCTAGGCGCACCTCTGCAGCGCCGGACATGCCTGTATCTAATGTCTCTCTCTCCCTTCAGGGGCTTTCTCTCAGTCTGTCCCTCTGGTCAGATCATGCTGTATCTGCACTGGCGGAGGATGCTACTGCGCCCTTGTGGCTGCAACATGGGTAAAGTGCCTTTGAACGTGCGTTCGCATGAAAAGGGCGCTATATAAATCTGGTATATTATTTTTTTATTAAGAGTGATTAATATAACTTGGAAGAACTTGTTTCACAATCAACCTTCAAAACATTAGTACTGTAAACCAATTTACTTTCGCGAATACTGACTTTCACGTTTTGCTGATTGTCAGCATATTCCCAACTATAAATTTACCCGTTTTTAAGTTTTCTGCAAGGTCAATATTAATGTTTTTAGCACTTTCGCAGCGACTTATTTTCACAAAATTCTACCAATCGCGAATTCTGCAAATTAATTCTAGCGAAATAATTTCTTGGTTTACAGTATATGAAACCTAATCAATTGCAATTTTGTAAATTTGTGAAATTATAAAAGTTATCGAAATTCGCGAAATAAAGATCATGCGAAATATAAAGCGATGTACATTGATCTGGTTTATTGATAGCAATTGTTAGCAAAACAATAGATCAGCATCATTAATTTCTGACAACTGTGGTGCACCCAGCAGTTCTATCAGATATCTTAGGTGCATTTCAAAGTGACATATCTGATTAATGAATCATTGCAATAACGCATACAAAAAATAGACTACCGGTGTATACCAGAAGGTGCAACTCAAAAGTACATTATGAAACAAAACAACAAAAACATGTGCAGCAATCCAGCATCTAGCACAGGATCTTATGTCCTCTAGTCAATTAAGCAAACTACAAACAGTTTTAATTGAAAGAATATGTTTACTTAACAAGGTCGTCCACGGTACTGTTTTATCAAAGCACTTACGAAAATCGTAGACTTACGATCAAATTTAAATTCTCTGTAATACTTTGACAACCATAAAGTGTGGTAAATGGAGCTTCAATACTAATAAAGATTCAGTGAATGACTTCATACAATACAAAGAATTATAAACAATTTAAATTTGAACGTAAGTTAAAGATATCCGTAAGTGCTTTGATAAAACAGTACCCTGAAGACTGCCATAATCCCTGCCACAATAATGGATAGTAAACTGTGACCTTGACCTTGACTTAGTTAGACATTTGCTATAAGTTTCATGCAGTTCGGCCTAGGCGTTAAAAAGTAATAAAGCGGACACACAATGCAAGGTTCAAACCTTTGACCTTGAACTGTGACCTTGAGCCGAATATGTTGTCGTCATTTGCTATGAGTTACGGTGCTCAGACACGAAATTCAAGGTTCGAACTCCCTTAAAAATGATCCTACCAACGTGTGTCAACAATATGCACAATTAGACTAATGGTACTGATCATTCATACAAAGTTTCGTTGAAATCCAACCATTGGTAACAGAGAAATAGCGCTGGCAAATTTTGCACGGACCAACCGACCAATGGACCAGTGAACCAACCAACCTCAAGCATGACCCCAATATACTTCGAATCTGGGGTATAAAAATAGGTAAAGTGCACTGAGGATAACACTCTAAGTTTTGTATGCTCGGTATTTTTATAAGCATGTATACTTCAGAATTAAGTTTTATTACACTATAGATGAACCACGAGTTTTGAGCCGTGACGGGAGATTACACTATTTAGTCATGGCGTGTGAATATACCTGGATGCCTTTAAAATGCGTTACTATATATTTTTGTATGCCCTTTTATTGTCAGTATCGTTGGCTCAATCGGTAGAGAGCTTGATTATAAGGTTGATACATGCGGGTTCAAATACTAATAACTGCACTTTTTCTTCTCAACTACATTTTTTAAATTTCTTTTTCATCAAAAATATAAAGACATTGTTTAAAAGCCACTTTTGAAAAAAAATATTTTGACTTTTTCATGTTTCGCAGTTTTTATTTCATATCTTTCCTCGGACCCATTAAAAGTTTATCTTTTACTGATTTCAATACTTACACTTCGTCGCTCGTTTGATAAGTGCATTATATATATGGCGATTTTTAGATCGGCCATACGGTGAAGAGGCTTGGTAATTAAGAAATTACTTTTAATCGTGACATTAGAATTTTATACAGAAATTGAGAAAGTTAAAAATTGCTTCGAAAATCACGTACCGACAAGAGGCGTTTTTAACTAGTTGAAGTCATCATATAATTGCACGCGGCTACTAAGACTCACCACTAGGCTAAATCGCTAATTATTAAATACATTCCAGGAAATGCATATATAACTTTCTTGTGTAATATAACTTAAATAAAAGCTCCGCGAGTCGCATGTGTCGCCTGACGAAATGCACATTTGTCATGGAAAACTATCCAGTATTGGGCTACATATCAGACTCACAAGAGTTCTCTAATCATCTGAACTAAAATCGACAAAGCGATGCTCTGGACAAAAAAATGTCCTGATAAAATCAATCTGAAGTAATCATTCAAACACTACACATGCTAGAGTTATGATTCTTGGGCACTGCACTTCATGTCACAGCAAAGAAACATGCATACCTATTTTTGAGTCATTCATACTTATGGTGACAAAGTTATGCCACGGACAAGAAATGCTTATAATATCAATCAAAGGGAAAAAAATAAAAAATGGCACAAGGTAGAGTTACGGTTCTTGTGTACTGCACTTGGACTTTTGGTAAGAAACATGCATACCAAGTTTCAAGTCATTCAACCTCATGGTGACAAAATTATCCTCCGGACAAGAAATGCTCAAATTAAATCAATTTAAGGGAAATAATTCAAAAACGATGCAAGGCAGAGTTATGGTTCTTGTGCACTGCATTTCGGCTTATTGCAAGAAACATGCATACCAAATCTAGAGTCATTTAATCTTAAGGTGACAAAGTTATGCTCCGGACAAGAAATGCTCTAATAAAATCAATCAAAGGGAAATAATTAAAAAACAATGACAGGTAGAGTTATGGTTCTTGCGCACTGCACTTTGGCTTATTGCAAGAAACATGCATACCAAATCTAGAGTCATTTGAACTTAAGGTGACAAAGTTATGCTCCGGACAAGAAATGCTCTAAAAAATCAATCAAAGGGAAATAATTCAAAAACTATGACAGGTAGAGTTATGGTTCTTGCGCACTGCACTCCGGCTTATTGCAAGAAACATGCATACCAATTCCTGAGTCATTTGAACTTAAGGTGACAAAGTTATGCTCCGGACAAGCAATTTGTGACGCCGCATCCGCCGCCGCCACCGCCGCAGCCGCAAAAGTAACACCTATATGTCGCCTTTTCAGGCGACACAAAAAGCGATTTGGAAAAAAAACAAGAGGGCCCAAAGGGCCCTAGGTCGCTCACCTGTTATAGCAGTACATGCAAGACCTGTGATTTCACCTAGTGACCTAGTTCTTGGCCCCATATGACGCAATATCGCACTTGACCTAGATTTTGTTGAGATGATCACTCTGACCAAGTTTCATAAGGATTAGGCCAAAATTGTGACTATACAAGGTTTTTCTATGATTTGACCTTGTGACCTAGTTTTTGACCCCGGATGACCCAATATCGAACTTGATCTAGATTTTGTTGAGATGATCATTGTGACCAAGTTTCATAAAGATTAAGTCAAAATTGTGACCTCTAGTGTCTACACAAGGTTTTTCTATGATTTGACCTTGTGACCTAGTTTTTGACCCCGTATGACCCAATATCGAACTTGACCTAGATTTTGTTGTGATGATCATTGTCACCAAGTTTCATAAAGATTAGGTCAAAATTGTGACCTCTAGTGACTACACAAGGTTTTTCTATGATTTGACCTTGTAACCTAGTTTTTGACCCCGGATGACCCAATATCGAACTTGACCTAGATTTTGTTGAGATGATCAATTAGTCATAAAGATTACGACAAAATTGTGACATCTAGTTTCTACATAAGGTTTTTCTATGATTTGACCTTGTGACCTAGTTTTTGACCCCGTATGACCCAATATCGAACTTGTTGTGATGATCATTGTGACCAAGTTTCATAAAGATTAGGTCAAAATTGTGACCTCTAGTGACTACACAAGGTTTTTCTATGATTTGACCTTGTGACCTAGTTTTTGACCCCGGATGACCCAATATCGAACGTGACCTAGATTTTGTTGAGATGATCATTGTGACCAAGTTTTATAAAGATTAAGTCAAAATTGTGACCTCTAGTGACTACACAAGGTTTTTCTATAATTTGACCTTGTGACCTAGTTTTTGACCCCGGATGACCCAATATCGAACTTGACCTAGATTTTGTTGAGATGATCATTGTGACCAAGTTTCATAAAGATTAAGTCAAAAGTGTGACCTCTAGTGTCTACACAAGCAAATTGTTGACGAAGAGTGATCACAAAAGCTCACTCTGTCACTTTGTGACAGGTGAGCTAAAAACGCACTCGACGTCATCTTTTGATTTGTGTTGGTAATAATTATACTTTCATAAAGATGCCATCGTGTTTACAACTGTTGGTGTTATTATAACGCCCTTTTCTCAAAAACGGAAAAAATTATATTCAGTTTTGAATTGGAAACAACTTAACGTTCATCCTAACCCTTGAAAATGCTTGAAAAACACACACTTGAAAAAAACTATTTCAAACAGCGTATGTCATCTGATGTTATCATATATAAAAAATATACCAGATTTATATAGCGCCCTTTTCATGCGAACGCACGTTCAAAGGCACTTTACCCATGTTGCAGCCACAAGGGCGCAGGTGCATCCTCTACCAGTGCAGATACAGCATGATCTGACCAGAGGGACAGACTGAGAGAAATCCCCTGAAGAGAGAGAGACATTAGATACAGGCATGCCCGGCGCTGCAGAGGTGCGCCTAGCTCTTATTTCGAATAGACAGCCTGGTTCTTTAATGTGCCCGGTGTGTATAGCACCGATACACAGCTTCCTGGCACTTCCAGATACTTTGCAGACCACACGGCCAGATATAGCGGGAAATATTATAAATATTTCAGAAATGTCAAGTTCCGATGCCAGGGATTGAACCCATGACCTCTGGACTGAGCTAAATCCGCTTATATATAATAGGAAACCATTGTAGCACTTGCATGTGATGTGAAATGTGCCATATAGTCGCCTAATTCAAATGCTAACGCTAAAATACAGGAGAGTTTTGCATGAAAAATACAACATTTTTTTCAAAATGTCAAACGTTATCATTATTTAAGAAATAAAAATCTGTTCGCGTATATTGTCGGTGAATAAAACACGGGCAGGAGTTCGGATAAATTAAATCACGAGTGCGTAGCACGAGTAATTTAATATTCCGCATCCGAACGAGTGCCCGCGTTTTATTCACCAACATAGTTTTTATGTGCATCTGTTTTACCCCAAAAGCATTGAAACATGTGACTATGTATATTGACAATATTTTTGTTTTAAACGGAATAATCAATCACTTTTTAATTAACAATCGAAAACTGTATGTAGCTTATGTTGATTTTACGAAAGCCTTTGACTTCATAGTAAGAGATATATTGTGGTATAAGTTGATTAAATTAGGTGTTAGAGGATGTATTTTAAATATTATTCAATCAATGTATAATAAGGTTAAGTCACGTGTAAAATATGAAAATACGTTAAGTGAAGATTTTATATGTTTGTTGGGAGTCAGACAAGGCGAATGTTTGTCACCATTTTTGTTTTCAATGTACCTAAATGACATAGAAGAACACTTTGCCCTAAATGGTTTTGATGGAGTCGATATAGGATTGTTTAAGATATTTTTACTCTTGTATGCTGACGATATAGTCATAATGTCAGAATCTGAAACAGGGTTACAACATGGTTTGAACCTATTAGAAACATACTGCACAAAATGGAAATTATCGGTAAATGTACAAAAAACGAAAGTTATGATTTTTAAAAAGGGAGGAACATTAAGACAAAACATGGAATTTATATATATGGGATCAAAACTAGAAATAGTTAAAAAGTTCACATATCTCGGCATTGTTTTTACTTCGGGTGGTTCACATACAGCAACTTATGAAGCATTAAGTGGGCAAGCCCTTAAGGCCATTTTTAAACTCAACAAATATTTAGTAAAATTTCCTATGGTTTCAATAAGTCACCATTTAGACTTGTTTGATAAACTTATTACTCCGATCCTAAGTTACGGAAGCGAAATTTGGGGTTTTAATAACAGTGACATTATTGAAAGAATACATCTACAATTCTGTAAACAAATATTGGGCGTTAGAATACAAACTCAAAATAATTTTATATATGGAGAACTAGGTAGAGCACCCTTGATTAATAGAAGATTGGTAAATGTTATCAAATACTGGTTTAAAATACTTCAATGTGATGATTGTAAATATGTAAAGTATGTATATAAAATGATGATAAATGATTTAGAAATATGGCCTCAAAAGAAAGCTTGGGCAAATTCTGTAAAATTCATTTTAGAATCTTTAGGTTTTAACTACGTATGGCAATTTCAAGGTGTAGGGAACGTGAATTTATTTTTAGGAATATTTAAAACCCGAATTAGAGATTTGTTTATTCAAAATTGGAACAGTGAACTTCAAAATTCATCAAGAGCAAAAACATATAACCTACTAGCCGACTTTCGTTTTCAACCATACTTAGATATTATTACTACTTATAAATTTAGAACATGTCTTACACGATTAAGGGTCTCGGCCCATAAATTAGAAGTTGAATCTGGACGATGGCAAAAGCCAGCTAAAGTACCATTTCATGAACGCAAATGTAAATGTTGTAGTACATTAGAAGATGAATTTCATTTCGTTTTAGAATGCCCGTTATATCAGGATTTAAGAAACGTATACATCAAAAAATATTATTGGAAACATCCGAACGTTTTGAAATTTGCACAACTTTTGAACAGCGAAAATCATTGTACGATAAAAAACCTATCATTGTTTGTGCACAAAAGTTTTGAATTAAGATCACTACTATACTTCTTATAGTCCCAATTCTCCCCTTACCAACTATTATCTTTTTCTGTTTTTCTGTTATACACACATGTTCATATGTATTTCTAGTTTAACTTTAATATGTGCAAATTTATTGAACTACATGTATAACTCATTAACAAATTTGCAAATGCTTATACATATACGTATATGTATGTACACTGTTTATAATTATTTTCTTGTACCACCATTGACATGCTATGTTTATACCTGTATATATGTTTGTGGAATGATAGGCTAATAGCCTTTTTCTGAATAAAAGCTATATATATATATATATATATATATATGAAACAGGTATAAAGCAAAATATACAAGAAACACCAATTTGACTTGAAAATGGGCAATTTTAATTTGCCAGAGCAATAATATATACATGTTATACATATCTGGGCGAAAACATAACGCTGGGCAAAAACATAACGCTGGGCAATTTTAATTTGCCAGAACAATAATATATACATGTTATACATATCTGGGCGAAAACATAACGCCTATACATATCTGGGCGAAAACATAACGCCCTACAACAAACAACAAATAAAAATATAAACAGAGGAGGAGGTAGTGGAGGAGGTGGATGTAAAATACGTAAAAACAGATGCAAATAAAATAAATCGATGAGGTGACGCTGAAAATTTTGAGAACTGATGATGCCGAAGCCGGATTGGTTGAAAGCTACCACGTGGTACAGATTGAGCGTGCTGATAGGCTCAAGGCAACCACGTGGTATTGTTTACTATGTTGCGGGAAAGTTGCTTATCGGTATTACCCAAATCAACCCGCATCCATTATAGGAAACCAAAGGCTGTGCATTGAAGTCGAAGTATAAAATCAATGACATAAATTATTTTATCTAAACAATAAATTATATTTATTTCGATTCTAAATACGATAGCATCCCGTACTATTTAACAGCGCGCATTCCATTTTCACCCATTTGACATTGAACATAATTCCACGCTGAAATTGAGTGGCTTATTAGCTGGTACAATTACCTCCCTCGTTAATGAAAACGACCTTCGTAATTTTCTGAAGGAAATAAAACATTTTAAACATTGAAACAATTTTAATAACACGAGTGGAGGATATCTATTTCATGAAATGAAAAATATAAATGAATTGATGATCAGAAGTTTTTAGGAAACTTAGTTTCGAGAGTATATTGGAGTTTCTAAAAATAGATGCGTCATAGCTGTAACACTGGATACTCGTGCAACTTGCCTTGCCATCGCGACTCGTAGGATTTTTTACTATAAAGTTTACGTTCATTCATTCATATATATGTCACGTGATACGGGGCGTAAATAGTAACAGCCAATTTGAGAGGTATGTTTTATGGGGGTAATAATACATGCCCTAGTTTGCTCTATGTTTGTATGGATTAATCCGCGGATCGTGTTAGAATGTATTTTATAATACGAACTCGTTGAATATACTTTATAATCAATCGTCGCAAGGGCATGCCAGGCTTGAAATTAGATGCTGGTGTTTTGTTTACGAGGAAAACACCTTCATGTCGATGTGTAATTTCGGCAAGGAAGTCGCCATGTTTGCTCCCTCCTGTCACCACTGTAAACGTACAGCAACATGTTTTTCAAACATAGTAATTGACGTAATCGATTGCCAGATCGAACAATGAACTTTATTGCGTTCATAATATATCAACTTTACAAACGATCATACGATAACACACCGTACAACCCGCTGTGTGTAAGGCAGTTATGTATGTTGAAGGCAGAGA
Organism: Spisula solida; assembly: GCA_947247005.1. Taxonomy (NCBI): domain Eukaryota; kingdom Metazoa; phylum Mollusca; class Bivalvia; order Venerida; family Mactridae; genus Spisula; species Spisula solida. Next base: position 46,264,933 of record OX365944.1, on the reverse strand, counting down.
CACGCGCGTTTTACGCCACTAGAGTGGGGTAAGTATTTGTTATTTTATATGTGTTTTGTGTTGCTTTTGAAAGTGATCACTTACATATATCGTTGACGCGATGAATAAACAATAATTATATACATTTTATGGCCCACAAATGCCATATTATTCGAGTAAACAGGGTTTATGTATGCGATGTTTGCCAAAAGTTCGAAACTTTCGCCTTTGACATTGAATTCTCAACTGAATTCGTGGTTTGGAACAATTCTAAAACATTGAATACAAACTTCAATCCTTTCTCAATATATCTGTCGTTTCCGTTTTGGAAAATGTGCATTTTCTGTGAAGATACAGAGGTTTAAATTGAACGAGGTACGAAAAAAATGCTAACGAAATAGGCAGTTCTGTTTTTCGAATGATAACGACAAAGGCAGAGCGTTAAATATTAATGCTAACGCAAAGGCAGAGATAAGAGACTTATGCTAACGACAAAGGCAGAAATTCAAATGACTTGACAGGGCCATAGAACCCCTTTGTACGATTTGTATGTTATAAATATAACCCTGATTCATGTTAGGCTGTATTCCAAAGTCCATTTCACCAAGAATCACGAGTGTTTAGTGGTTATTTTCATCAAGTTGATAAACGGAATATATTACAAACCTGGTGATCGCTGACGCTGGCAATTGTCGGTTGTGAGTGGCCTTTTATGCCTGTTAATGATGAGTGCATGGCTTTTTTGGGGCGTAAGCTCTTCAGGCACTGTCTTTGAGTTTAGAAACGAATGGTTCTCGTAGTATTCCATCGATAATATAAGTTAAATGTTAACAAAATGACGGTGAAATTCGCAGTTTTTGGGAGGCGCAATAAGTCATACAAATTGAATTTTATAGTCTCCTAATAATTGAAGTCATACAATGACCGGAAATCAAAGGTTGTTACTCTGTCGAGGAGGTTGTACTTTACATCTTATTCGTGCTGGAGCCTTAAATTCTCTAATTAAGTACATGTCCATGCACGTCTGCATATTTAATAAATGTAGATCTATGACAGTTAGGTATAAATACAGCACTTGTTTGTCAGCAGTTTACATGAACTGTAAGTCATCGACACTGGAATTTTACGTGACACTCTATTAAACTGCTTTATGTAATATAGATACTTTTTATTTGTTCCAGAATCGACCAACTATAGTTATATACACACGTTTCTACAATCGACTATACTTTAGTTGATGAAACTACATTTCTTCCTACACCACCGCTAGGCAGCGCCACCTTTGCAATAGTAAACCGGTCAGCCGGTATTGCATAACTACCGACACGGATGTAAACCGTAATGCAAAATAGTTCCATCAATTGCAGCATATATATACTACAAAGCTACTTCATATTTCTAAATCTATAGGACAGTTGGATATCCCAATAAATAATTTAAACCTATTTCCAGTATTTCTTTGTATTTACAAAGCAATTACCACTTCTGTTTTAACTGCCTTCCGTACCTTTTTCGTCGGCATAAGCTGTAACGTAATCATATACTGCGGTACTGACCAAGTAGCAACATGTTCACCGCAGTTTATTGATTTCCATTCATTAAGAAATTAGAGCTAATAACCTGATGTGACAGATGCAGTTTACAAAGATCATATAACCATTACATGAGGTATCATGTATGTTTTGTAAATTGACTAGAATAATTCTATCAAGTTCTGTATCTTTTTTATTACCTTTTAATCGTTTTGTTTTTGTAATTGAAATGATAATACATGCACTAGCCAAATGGCGTCACTATTAGCGGTATTTTTGAGTAATTCTTGTTTTATTTTGTTTCTGTTTTTAAATTTTCGGTATTAGACAGACTATCGCTCGAGCAATACATCTGGTGCCATTGTTCGGAAATACCACCATCTACATTCGGGTGTCACGGCCATGTGTACATGATGCATGTTTATAAACATGTTTTAATTCTTTTCTTTTCAGAATGTTTTCTCTTATTACTATTGAGTATGTCCTCGACAGCAAAGTTTCACGTTTAAAGTCGTAGCAAGATTTGCAAAAAAGTTCTGTCATGCTTTGCTCAATTTGCATTAGTACTTTGATTTATTTATGTTCTTTTTACACCTATGGTAAATGTTCTCGTACATCATATAATGCTATGCTTATTGCGTACAACAAATTTCAATTTGTCTCAAAAATGCATACATCAGACCGCTATATGACTCTGTGTCCTTAATCATGTGTTAGGCTAACTCTGGAGCACACACTTTGCACTCCCTGTCAATTATTTAATATTGCACCAACACAGCGATCACCAGGTATGTAATATATTCCGTTTATCAACTTGATGAAAATAACCACTAAACACTCGTGATTCTTGGTGAAATGGACTTTGGAATACAGCCTAACATGAATCAGTGTTATATTTATAACATACAAATCGTACAAAGGGGTTTTATGGCCCTGTCAAGTCATTAGAATTTCTGCCTTTGTTGTTAGCATATGTGTCTTATCTCTACCTCTGCGTTAGCATTAATATTTAACGCTCTGCCTTTGTCGTTATCATTCGAAAAACAGAACTGCCTATTTCGTTAGCATTTTTTTCGTACCTCGTTCAATTTAAACCTCTGTATCTTCACAGAAAATGCACATTTTCCAAAACGGAAACGACAGATATATTGAGGAAGGATTGAAGTTTGTATTCAATGTTTTAGAATTGTTCCAAACCACGAATTCAGTTGAGAATTCAATGTCAAAGGCGAAAGTTTCGAACTTTTGGCAAACATCGCAAACATTAACCCTGTTTACTCGAATAATATGGCATTTGTGGGCACATAAATTGTATATAATTATTGTTCATTCATCGCGTCAACGATATATGTAAGTGATCACTTTCAAAAGCAACGCAAAACACATATAAAATAACAAATACTTACCCCACTCTAGTGGCGTAAAACGCGTGTGTCTCTGCCTTCAACATACATAACTGCCTTACACACAGCGGGTTGTACGGTGTGGATAATAACATAGAAATCCAAGTATTTATAGTTCGATTTCGAGCATTGAGCCGTGACTGCACTTTTAATGTTTAACCACTAATCGATATAGGTTGGTATATGTTTGAACAGTACGATAAGTAATACAATTAAGGCCAAATATTTCAAGTGTCTGGTTGGTCGTGACGGCAAAGCGCTTGATACTTTGTAAAATAACTTTTGTGCGATCAGGGCGAGTTCGAATCCCACCAAAATAGTTTTTCATTTTTATTATACATTTTTTAATGCACACAACTTGTAAAATCCGTGTAATACTAGTATATGTGACCAACCCACATTTGTTACATGTATATTGTAGAACGTTTTGAAGGCTAATCAACTGAATATAGGCTGTCAGTATGCTCGAAATACACCAACGATCGAAATGAGTGAACATGATAAATATGTTGAATCGACACCAGGTCCTTTCAATGGATAAATTAAAAATATAAACAAAATCTTTAATTAACAATCTCTTCACATAACATAAAACAACGAATTAAAAAAATGAGCGAATCAGGGAATCGAACCAGCGACTTCTGGGTTAGAAATTCTGAACCTTGCCGACTGCACTAAACTGTAATCTGGTTATAACTAGATGTCTGTAAGAATCATATCATTAAAAAATGCGCTCCGAGCGTAATAAATGATAGTCTACCCGCCAAAATAGACTAGTCGGATAGGTCATGGCTCAGAGTTCAAAATTGAACTATATTACAGTTGTCATCTCGTTTGTTTACGAATTTCGCGCTGTGTTAAAGTAAAAGTAGTGCGACAGTTTATCGACGAAACAATTATGATGCGGTGTTCATAATGTGTCGTTCATGACGAATGATGACATCGAATACAATGTAATACTTACATGTTAGGGAATTGATAATCTGATTTGTGTTACGAAGTTTCCTGTCAAACTTTATTTTAGCCAAATTACAAAAGCAATATGCATTTTTAAATAATCCTTATGATAATTATGTTGGTATAATCATTGCAAACACTGTTTTGTAATTCGATTGCCTGGATCGTTTCTCGATCACATACAGTTTGTGTAAAATCGATCATTACGCAGCTGTCAAAATATTTCAATCCACACGAATAGTCCGTGCAAATGTTACAACGTGCTCGGTAAGTTTATGTATGATGTGAGGTTACTGACATGCTATATTATCGTCTGCAAGTAGTTTTTCTAGTATTTTTTAACCATTTTAACCCACAAACTGACCATATACAGCAGTTTTTCCCATGTAAAAAGAAACGGGCTAACGGACGGAACAAAACTTAACAGGGACCAGTGCGACTAAAGATAAATAAGCCATTTCTTTAGTATATAAACAAAAAGAATACAGTGGAAAGGAATATCTAACTAAAATATGTTTATTATTGAAAGAAATACTCAGCTTTAATTAATTTTTCAAAAACCTGTTTCAGTTCTCTCATGGTAACTTAAAACTTGTCCAAATAATAAAGTTTTAAGTCTTATAGACCCGATAAAATCGGATATGGACAAACCAACAACTATCTGGTCCCTCAGGCCCACCGTACCCTAAACTATTTAGGATTTATTGAAACTTAAAAGTAGGCCTTCACACATACACATGTGATAGATTTTAATTCGTGTTGATGTATTTTATTTTGACTGCATTTATTTTAATAAATGCATGGACAGGCATGATCTTGATAAAATATTTGACTACCAAAACTTCTAATTTTTCTAACATTTTGTTACCAAATAAATGAGACTGACATTTTGAAAAATGCATTCCTATTATGTAATTAACTTTGTATAAATACATTTTTATAACAAGTGAATACAACAAAAACAAGTCTGATTGATGTAGATTATTTGAACTTTAAGCTACAAAATGATGTATGAGACTAATGTGTTATTAAGCAAAAAGGGTAACTAATTCACTGAAGACAAATACACATTTTCACCCTTAGAATGACCTTAAGGTGCTATAGAGGTCAGTTTGCAATAAGAAAACATGTTTTCATATACAGGTGAAGGTTATTAATAATTAAATAAGTCAGGTGATTAATGAGATGTTTATTTGTTTTTCATGCAATGAGCTGGGCAATAGTTTACCTTACTAATTAATATGATTATACAACTTCGAGAAAGTGCATATAGGTAAATATTCTATAGCCGGCAATCACAGATGGTAGAGCTATGCCTATGTTTCTGTCCAAGGTAGAACCGTGTTCGGTACAAGGGTTGGACAGATGATGTACAAAATAGAACCGTGTTCGGTACATGGGTTGGACAGGTGATGTACAAGATAGAACCGTGTTCGGTACATGGGTTGGACAGGTGGTGTCCAAGGTAGAACCGTGTTTGGTACATGGGTTGGACAGATGATGCTCAATGTAGAACCGTGTTCGGTACATGGGTTGGACAGATAATGTACAAGATAGAACCGTGTTCGGTACATGGGTTGGACAGGTGGTGTCCAAGGTAAAACCTTGTTTGGTACATGGGTTGGACAGGTGATGTACAAGATAGAACCGTGTTCGGTACATGGGTTGGACAGGTGGTGTCAAGGTAGAACCGTGTTTGGTACATGGGTTGGACAGATGATGCTCAAGGTAGAACCGTGTTCGGTACAAGGGTTGGACAGATGATGCTCAAGATAGAACCGTGTTCGGTACAAGGGTTGGACAGATGATGTCCAATGTACAACCGTGTTCGGTACATGGGTAAGACAGGTGGTGCCCAAGGTAGAACCGTGTTCGGTACATGGGTTGGACAGATGATGCTCAAGGTAGAACCGTGTTCGGTACATGGGTTGGACAGATGATGTACAAGATAGAACCGTGTTCGGTACATGGGTTGGACAGGTGGTGTCCAAGGTAAAACCTTGTTTGGTACATGGGTTGGACAGGTGATGTACATGATAGAACCGTGTTCGGTACATGGGTTGGACAGGTGGTGTCCAAGGTAAAACCTTGTTTGGTACATGGGTTGGACAGATGATGCTCAAGATAGAACCGTGTTCGGTACATGGGTTGGACAGGTGGTGTCCAAGGTAAAACCTTGTTTGGTACATGGGTTGGACAGATGATGCTCAAGATAGAACCGTGTTCGGTACATGGGTTGGACAGGTGATGTCCAAGGTAAAACCGTGTTCGGTACGTGGGTTGGACAGGTGGTATCCAAGGTAAAACCTTGTTTGGTACATGGGTTCGACAGGTGATGTACAAGATAAAGCCGTGTTCGGTACATGGGTTGGACAGGTGGTGTCCAATGTAAAACCGTGTTTGGTACATGGGTTGGACAAGTGATGTCCAAGGTAAAACCGTGTTTGGTACATGGGTTGGACAGATGGTGTCCAAGGTAGAACCTTGTTTGGTACATGGGTTGGACAGGTGATGTCCAAGGTAAAACCTTGTTTGGTACATGGATTGGACAAGTGATGTCCAAGGTAAAACCGTGTTTGGTACATGGGTTGGACAGGTGGTGTCCAATTTAAAACCGTGTTTGGTACATGGGTTGGACAAGTGATGGCAAGGTAGAACCGTGTTCGGTACATGGGTTGGACAGGTGGTGTCAAGGTAGAACCGTGTTTGGTACATGGGTTGGACAGATGGTGTACAAGATAGAACCGTGTTTGGTACATGGGTTGGACAGGTGATGTCAAGGTAGAACCGTGTTTGGTACATGGGTTGGACAGGTGATGTCAAGGTCGAACCGTGTTTGGTACATGGGTTGGACAGGTGGTGTTCAAGGTAGAACCGTGTTTGGTATATGGGTTGGACAGGTGGTGTCAAGGTAGAACCGTGTTTGGTACATTGGTTGGACAGGTGATGTCAAGGTAGAACCGTGTTTTGTACATGGGTTGGACAGGTGGTGTCAAGGTAGAACCGTGTTTGGTACATCGGTTGGTAAGGTGATGTCAAGGTAGAACCGTGTTTGGTACATGGGTTGGACAGGTGATGTCAAGGTAGAACCGTGTTTGGTACATGAGTTGGACAGGTGGTGTCAAGATAGAACCGTGTTTGGTACATGGGTTGGACAAGTGATGTCAAGGTAGAATCGTGTTTGGTACATGGGTTGGACAGGTGATGTCAAGGTAGAATCGTGTTCGGTACATGGGTTGGACAGGTGATGTCAAGGTAGAACCGTGTTTGGTACATGGGTTGGACAGGTGATCTCAAGGTACAACCGTGTTTGGTACATGGGTTGGACAGGTGATGTCCAAGGTAGAACTGGGTTCGGTACATGGGTTTGACAGGTGATGTCAAGGTAGAACCGTGTTCGGTACATGGGTTGGACAGGTGGTGTACAAGATAGAACCGTGTTTGGTACATGGGTTGGTATATTCTAACGCTCCTTGCATTTTTTTAATCTTTTTTTTAAATACACCTAATGGATAGAAAGTGTGATATTCTTGCACCCAGTACATTTATCATACTAAATAATGAGTTGCTGAAAAAAAAATATTGTTACTTTCCATGAAGTCAAAACACGAGTTTAAAATTCCAAGTTACATAAAGGTGTATGTGGAGTTATAAAAATATACGGTTACAGGTGTGACGATAAAATGAGAAATTTTATCAGTACTTAATCAACTTACAACTAGAAAATCACGTGGCGGTTGCAAAATACAGGTGTGTAATGTCCAGTGCATTTTTCTGAAAGTAAGAAACAACTACAAATCAGTTGAATGTTTCAATACAGCATCATCAAGAAACATTCATTTTAGGTCATCATCGGCAATTTTTAATCTGAGAGATTTAAAAAATTAATGAATGGCGAAGCAATTCACCCCCTTAATAATGCAATGAGAGACGGTGTGTTTCAGTGGTTAGTTGCCGAAAATAATACATTTTATAGCGTAATGACCACTATACAATATATGTTAGGATATACAATGATAGACACATACCTGTTTTTACTAGTTTTCAGAGATTTTGTTTATATTCACTACTTCAGTTAGAGATATAGTTATCCTCACATATTGGTCGACTCGATTACCCATCAAATCCAAGATATATGCAAGCTAGGCACTTTTACAATATCTATAAATTGAACACTTTGTTGTCAGATCATCGTTAGTTGATATCCGTCTTGTAATGTAGGACTAATGTACTATGGCAAATACCTTATATGTATAAATATTTAATTATAGCAGAAGTTAACATCATCCTTCTCTGAATCCGTGGTCTCGAAATCTATGCATAATTGATACGGTGAGAAAGTATAAAATAATTTGATTATTTACCCTGATACATACCGATATCCGACTAAATATGACCGACACAATAAGCCGGCTTCTGTTCGTATGGTAAACATGTATTTGCGCGGAAAGTTCAAACAAAGGCATATACTACATGTACGTGTAACTGCACCTAGCATTATGTGGTATTAACATACACTGTGTGTAACAGCATATCATATATTGTACAATACTTTGATATTATGCTGCTGCATTGTTTGTACATAATGATATACTCTTCATATATTTGGAGGAATAAAAGTGTCTATCTATATGTCGACCTGTCAGTTGTTGCAATCATACCTAGGTGAGGTTATCACAAAGCATCTTAATTAAAATCTTTAAATTTCCTTAAGTGTATCTGCTATTTAAACAGGAAAATCTAGATTGTCAGTGTTTACATTGTTTAGAAACATTACGTAAAGAGCTAAAATAATCACAAAGAAAACATGGGTTATTCTTAGTGTGCAGCGCAATTTGAACTTAAGTCAGGATATTTAAGTTTTCCCTTCAGAGGTTTTTTTGTGAATACCAGCTTAGGTGACTTAACAAGTAGTACTATACATTTTGTACTTGTAGTATTCTTCCACAAACCTTTCTTTTCCTGTAGATGACATGTCCGACTATAGCCTATATAATATAGACAGCATAACCTGTCCAACCCGGTTGACAAAACTGCTGAAAAGATGTCATGTTTAGCCAAAAGTGTCGTTTTGGGCCATTTTCACTACTAATTATGACATAAACCTCTCCCAAAGTCTTGCTACACTTTTATATTTTTACATACTGCATATTTTTATATATGTACAAAATAAGAAAGTGTAGCAAGAAATCCATCGTGGTTTTGTGAAGGTTTTAGGTCGTGCAAAGCCATAAAATGGTTAAAATGACGTTTTTTGTTAAACAGGACATGGTTACTGAATATTGCAGATTATGACAGAATATGGAATAATATGTATGCTTAATTTTTAGAAAGTCAGTGTTAGGTTATTAGAAATACAGGACCGGTTTAGGAACGTGCATTTGTTTTTACAAAACACAGTGCCAAATTAAGCCATACATTAATCTTGTCCTTTCGTTGATATTGCTCAAAATGCATTTCAGTGGGATCGTTAATTCGTGGATTACAAAACTTGGAAAGGTTATTTTACCCATGCTTTGTATTTGGTAGGTCGATTAAATGTGGGGATAAGGTTTCGTGATCGAGTTCAACAATAAAATCAATGAAAATTCAACTTCCTCAAAAAGGTAATGATTTTATAGTAGTTAGTTTATACTAATTTATTTAAGGTCGATTGTGAAACAAGTTTTTCCAACTTATATTAATCACTCTCGACACCTCATTCCTGATGTAATCCATCGCCACGAGGGTATGAGAGAAGAGAAGCCAGTTTCCCTTTTATGCTGAGCGTCTAGCAAGGGAATTTCTGGTACCATTTTTATTTCGTCTTTGGTATGACGCGGCCAGGGATCGAACCCGAGACCTCCCGCACTCGAAGCGAACGCTCAACCACTAGGCTATCAAAGAGGCGGTAGTTTATAGTAGTTTATATAAGCGGATTTAGCTCGGGCTGTCAATCTAGAGATCGTGGGTTCAATCCCTGGCATAGGCACTGGACATATTTTGAAATATTTATAATATTCCCGCTATATCTGACCGTGTGGTCTGCAAAGTATCTGGAAGTGCCAGGAAGCTGTGTATCGGTGCTATACACCGGGCACATTAAAGAACCAGACTGTCTATTCGAAATAAGAGCTAGGCGCACTTCTGCAGCACCGGACATGTCTGTATCTAATGTCTCTCTCTCCCTTCAGGGGCTTTCTCTCAGTCTGTGCCTCCGGTCAGATCATGCTGTATCTGCACTGGTAGAGGATGCACCTGCGCCCTTGTGGCTGCAACAAAAAATAATGTAAAGTGCCTTTGAACGTGCGTTCGCATGAAAAGGGCGCTATATAAATCTGGTATATTTATTTATTTATTCTTCGTATTCCTGTGATCGTGTATACATGTATAGTCCAGTCAGGGTAAGAATACAGTGACCCAGCACTATTGCGGTGTAAAACCAACTTTAAAGGCTTAAACAGACAACCATAATTTCAATACTAAACTAACAAACTATAATCGCACTACCTATTCGTACAATGATTGTAATCTTCTGTGTACACATAAACGTCTATGTCACTGTCACCAGATCCTAACTGGATTATATTTTTTGGAGCACGTGATTTTAAGTCATCGACATTAACCATTCCGAGGGTGTGAATTGTTGATGTAAGAGAAAAAAATGTAGGTCTAATAGTTGTTTTGAATTGAAATGGTTATGTTCGAAGTAGAGAAATGTAGATTATATTATTTACGTCAGTAATGGATAGAACGAGAGCACAAACTTTTACAATCTGCATTTTGAGCTCATGCAAATGTAACTGTCAGCCGGTCACCTATCCTCTTCAATAGAGTGTCTCGTTGTAGCTGAAGTATAACTTAGCTTGGTCGTAATAATTAAACTTTCTGTAAAGAAACCGTGACTGGCAAAGGCACCACCACAAACATACAATAACTTTGCATGATTCAGATAATAATTAATGTCATGAACATTGTTAACCCTTGATTACAGAATAAGGTCATCCATTAACAATTGATAGCACCACAATATACCTAGATGTATCACGCACGTTCAGGCTTTTGCGTGTAGTATAACATTAAAATTGAAGTACAGCACGGGACAACATTCCAACACATTTTAAAACAAGACTGCACATAGTTTTATAATACATATATGTATTTTATCGCTTGGTTTTGTTTATATGCATATCACTTTTGAATAGATATTGTATCAAATAATGCACATTGCTCAGGAGAGCGAAAAGTCACGACTACCAGTCTGTAGCATTTTTCGCACGAGTCATAACAGCGTTTTCTCACGGTACTTGTTTTTCTAAATCATGTGTGTTAATGTGCTATTTTTCGTCGGTAAAATTTAGGGTTCACATTTGCAACAGAAAATGATGTTCTGAAGCACCGATATATTACCTAATCTTATTCAAATTTGATCATGAAATTGATTTCCTATTTTCATGATCAAATTTGAATAAGATTAGGTAATATATCGGTGCTTCGTAACAGTTCCATCGGCGCATGCGCGCTCGCGCATCCTACGTAAAAATTTGTCTGCATAATTTTCGGAAGAAATATTGTTAACTTACCTAATCAAAACACGGACAGTGGAAAATGTTTATGAAAATACGTAAATTCGCTGCTGTTGTTTATTAAGTCATAGTCGGTGCTCTGTTCAAGAATCCTGCTACCATGAAATATATGTGCCTCCGTAAATTCTTGTTTATATTTAGGATCCATGTGAGGTAGGCCTACGGTAAACAATATGCGTATTGAAACTGGTGTGAAAAAAATCAAAGCACTGAGAGTAATACTAGGAGGCGATCTGGTTGCTGCTATTAAAGCTCATCTCGACTTTACACTTTAATGTTCGTTTTCTTACTGTCGATCTTGTCTTGAATGTCAAAGTAGGCACATGTGACTACTAGTGTATAGGCATGATGGGTATCTAAATTATTGTAAAAAGGGGCATATTAATTTATATGGAATACATGTATTGAATGCGTATATCAAAAGTGGCTTTAAAATAATACTACGCACCTATTTATCAGATTATACAGTACCGTCTTGTAATCACTTCCCGCACATCGTGAGACAGTCTATAGGAAGCTGCTAGTATAGCCACGCCATATGATTACATAACAGTACTTTGTAGACGATATACAATTCATTGTCTGCCAAATGATTGCATGATGCGTACAGTGTGTGTGTTGTGGTGTATGTGCTTGTCACTTTCGCTTTTAGCCTCACCGCTGGTTAGCAGTTCGCTGCGAAAAGGAAGCCGAGTGCGTAAGCCTTCCCTACCAGTTATAGCCTAGCGTGCAATAAGACCTATGTGACCCAGAAATGGGATCCTCCTAGAGGTGGTAGACGGTAAACTGGGCACCTTGCGGCCCCAGGCTGAATCACAAGGTCTCGGAGGAAACTAGGCCCCCAGATATATGGCATACCAGGCCCACCGGTGTGTGGATAAGCCCTGATGCCTATAAACCTAGTTCCCAGCTATGGGTTAAATGGCTCCACTGCCTTGTGGTTGGCTTGGGAAAGTCAAAGGCTATGGGAATAAACCCAGACAGAAAATTCAAGCAGGTGCAGCTTGTTAGCATGGTAAATGCAATCATCTACGGGAAGGAAAACCCAGAGAGAAAACCTGGTCCACCGGGATGGAGGTTAGGCGTCGGGTTAACAACCCTACCCTGTGAAAACAAACATGTTACAGAAACTGCAATGAAATTGAACCACTTGGATCCAACAACAGACCTCAGCCAACCAAATGGCAGTATGAATACTCCTGACCAAAGCTGTGCTACAGGAGTCAGGAGTACGACCGAGAGTCTGTTAGGACCCAAAACTAACATCCGCATTGGAGCTTGGAATGTACGAACCATGTTTGAAACTTCCAAAGCTGCACAAGTCACCAGAGAAATGAAAAACTATCACCTTGATATATCTCCAAACCAAACTAAAATCCAAGAAAAAACCAACAGACTCAACAAATTTGCTGCACAAACAGGCCTCCATATTAATAGGACAAAGACGAAAGTTATGTACATCAACACCAATTTGAGGACGCAAGTTACAGTAGAAAACACACCTTTAGAATCTGTCGAGGACTTCACATATCTTGGCAGCCTGATAAGTAAAGACAACGCAGCCCATAAAGACATCAAGGCAAGACTTAGGAAAGCCAGAAACTCCTTTGCTATCCTTAAACCTATTTGGAAATCCAGTCAATACTCGCTGAAGACTAAAATAAAACTCTTCAACAGCAATGTGAAATCAGTACTACTTTATGGATCTGAATGTTGGCGAGTCATTCGAAGCGACATGAAGAAAATAGAACGATTTTACAATGGTTGCCTGCGGAAAATATGCAGAATTTTTTGGCCAAACAAGATAACAAACAAAGAATTATTTAAGAAAACCAACTGTCATAACATCACTTTGGAAATCAAGCAGAGGAGGCTAAGGTGGCTAGGACATGCACTAAGGATGGACCAAACACGACTACCAAAGGTCGCCCTACGATGGACACCTCCTGGAAAAAGGAAACCTGGTCGACCGAAGACCACATGGCGTAGGACTATGGTGGCAGAACTAGAAGAGATGGGATTATCTTTGGGTGAAGCACAGAGATTGGCCAAAGACAGACCTAAGTGGAGAGAAACCATTGCAGCCTTATGTCCCACAAGGGACGAAGAGGATTAAGTAAGTAAGTATACAATTCATTGATAAAACCATCACGTGCCCTTGGTCTGGAGCTTGGTCTAACACTCATATATTCTAAAAATCGCTACATCCGGAACCTCAAATACAAATTCTAAAAATAGCTATACAACCGGGACATTTGATGAACACGTCATTTTCATAATAAGAAACACGTTCGATATCGCCCCCGGTGGAGTGATTATCTGCAAAAATATCGATTTAACGAACCGTTTGACAATAATTGTTGATCTTAGAATAAACAAATGTTGCTTATTGAATTAAATCAGTTTAAAAATTTGGCGAAACATATGTAGCAGTATTGGGAATGTTGACAGTTTCTGGAACTTCTTGAATGCGGATTCACATTGTTTAGCTTAAAGGCGTTCAGGTTGCATTAAGAGATGGGCAATGATAGTATTGAGAGGCTTACGCATCCCAAAAACCACTATATTTTGTAGTTGAAAATTGAGGATTCCAGATGGTGGCACAGTAGTCAAGGTTCGGTCGTACTAGTGAAAATATGAGTTGGTCTTCGTTTGTTCGAAAGTTTTTTGGAGATTTATTTTGAGGAAGCCAAGGTAACTGTTTGCTTTTTTGATTTTCTTGTTGATGTGAGGTCCAGCCTACAGTAGGTCGCATTGTTGATCTACCCCCAAGTACTTGGTGATGGTGTCTTCTTGGAGAGCACTTGATGCCTTTCAAAACGTAGTTTAACTGGAATCATATGCGACTTCTGGTGACTCACAGGAAGCTACATTTCTGTGGGTGAAAGTCCACGCCCCACTTTCTCTCCCACTCTGCCAGTGCATCGAAATCTCGTTGTAGTACGCTAGGTCTTCTGGTGATCTGATGTATCTGTATACGATGTAGTCATCTGCGAAGAGACATGTTGATGAAACTACACTGTCTGCGAGATCATTGATGGCCCATGTATGGCACATGGCAGCCTATTAGACAGAAGTTGTAAAGGCTACCTCGATTATTATTTTATAAAACAGCTTCTGGACTTACTGACCTTAAAATCAATGTGATCAACTATTGATGGTGACCAATATCCCTATAAAGTTTGAAGATCCTGGGCCCAATTGTTCTCGACTTATTGATCGGAAACCATTTAGTCTATTTATTCATGTTGAAGTTTACAGCGATCTTGACCATTGACCTACTAATCTAATCAAAGCACTGAAAGTACTGGTGTGTGGCGTACTGATGCCACTAAATCAAATATCGAAACCAGGTTGTATCATAAGTTTATGTCCCAGTTCTGATAAGCCCACCCTTACTCAAACATTTGTGCTGCTAAAGACACCAAGAGAACCAGCAGTTACCTGGAACTTACTTAAGTAACTATGCTGAGCATCAATGAAGGGATATTTACAAATACCATTTTTAACGACTTGGAGAATTCGACCAGTGTCAAGATAAGTGACTGTTTATTCTCCGTATGACCACGCATGTTAATTAAATGTATATGACACTCTATAATAACGTATGTAAAAGGGCGTCGCTCACACATATCAATCGGCCGATTAATGTTTTAAAAACAAGTTTTACATTTTATAAAACCTTAAAGTATTAGCTTTTAAAACAAGCTTTAATGAACAAAAACCAATAGAGATCATATATATGCTGATGATGACCAATCTCCGTGTAGAGTTTGATGATCATAGGTTCAAACAATGTGTGTTAAATGTCATAGTTAGATTGACCTTTGACCTCAAATTCAATAAGGGTCATTTACTGATGATGACCAATCTCCGTGAAAAGTTGTATGATCCTAAGTTTATAGCTTTCTTGTGTTTATAAACGTAAACCATTTGTTTACAGACGGACGGACTGATGGACGGACGGACACACACTGATTTCAGGAGAAGACACGAACATATAGGTTTGTTGTTTGAATTTATAGACGCAAAAATATTTCTTATACAGTACACTATAATCTTCAAACTGCGTTGTCTATGCTGCTCTTTGATTTAAAACGACCTAGTACAGGGTAGATAAAGGGAGATCACTACGTCGGCAAAGATTATTATCTTTTGTTCTATTTTGAATCCTTTGATCTAATTTACGCTTAGTCGAAATACCTCGGCTATTTGCGTAGAGGAACGGTAAAGAATACTATTTGTCAACATTTTTATTTTTATATTCTGCTACATCATGCAATTAAATCTCCTTTGTTGCTCTTGAGCTGTCAGTAATATCAGCAGACGACGTTATGGCTCCGATAAATAAAGATCGACAACGTTTTGATTGTTTGGTTTCGATTCTTTAGGTTTCGTAATGTCAACAAAGTTTCAAAGTTACTCGCAGCAGTTACCTCCCCTTGCAGGTATACATTTGGGCCAACTTGATTGACCTCCCTGGATCACAGACACACGGTTTCGTCTATTTTACAACCTTATATTAAAAACATGGAATAGTAAGCTCCATAATTCACCAGCATGCAGGATTTAAGGTTCCAGAAATAAAGAATTGCCCAAGGTGCTAGGGCCTAACCCCTGACAGAAACGGATGATGTGCTTGACGTCTGATGATGATGTCCCTGGTTTGCTCTCGGCTGGCGCATTTTGTCATTTCTGAAATTGCCTTTCTGTTTTTAAACTCACCAGTGACCTATAGGCTATACTCAGTATACTGGTATTGTACCAGTAGCCGAACTGGTCGAAACCAGATGTAGTATCGCATACATGTATCGGTGCTGTATACCGGGCACATTAAAAAACCAAGGAATCTATTCGAAAAGAGCTAGGGTTAAACGCACCTGAATTCCTTGTATCAGACCTCTGTCTCTCCATTGATTTTTAAAATATCTGGCCTTGCCAGACACCTGCCAATAATAATCGGAAGAGCGATTGTCAGCAGTAAAAAGTTGAAGGGATCAATCGAAGTTGAAGTATATCACATGGTATCACATAATGATCAACCAAGCGGCAAATGAAGTTGGCCCATTACTAAATAACGGTTAAAATTGCAAGGGAATTCAAGGACTGACTCAGTGCGAGTAGTATTAACAGAGCCCTTTGGACCGACTAGATTTACTCCCAGTTACAATATGCATGGTGATACCAGGGACAGGGAAGGGAGCTCAGTGAAATTTGTCTGGAAACTCAGCAAACATACCCTGCTCAAGGTGTTAGCTGAATGCTCTTGAATTAAGACTGCAGAATGTTGTTCGGGGATAACTGACTCTACATATTAAGTCATTTACAAGTTTTAACCCTAACCATACGCTTACATATCATCCTATTGGCCTAGACTTCTTTCCCAAAATTAAAAAGAAAATAAAGTTCAGAAGCACTAGCATGCTCCATAATTCTATGTCCAATGTCTGGCAATGAGAAAATATTCCTCATACAGTGATTTTTTTTCCTCTTTGGGAAAGTGTCCGGGCCCAGTGGCATTCAGATTGGGAATTTTCGCGTTGTGACAACTTGAAATTGGGAATTTTCATGAAGCAGAAAGGCCAAATAAAACAGAAAAAGAGATTACATGTGACTGTTTACTGGTTTCTGTAAACTTTTATGCTTGACCTCTTGTCAAAAATGTTTATAACTTCGTCATTATATGTCCAATTTTGAATTATTTTTTTTAAATGTTCATTGGGAGTTTCTCCCTTCAAATTGGGAAAATTAAAGCCTTTTTCAAATTGGGAAGGTACCGTTTAATACTGGTAGCAAACAAAGAAATAAAAAAAACTGTCATAATATCTGGTTTGGTATGTATCTCACTTACCCTAAATAGGGTCTGACCATACTGGGCCAGTCTTGTAACTGAAATGACCATGTACACCACAGCCCTGTACTGTTTTTTTTTACAAATTGTCTCCTTATAAATTACCCAAGATGATCCAATGAATGATTCTCATCAAAATTAGTTTGTTCCTTTTGCCTAACATTAACAGTTGCTTTCTAACAGGTGAGCTCAGTTAGTACAGAACCTATGGAGATTGGTTGTAAAGAATGAAGGAGAGTGCACAATATTTCAATGATGAGTGAGGATCCTCTAGAAGTGAGAAAGTTGAAAGATTTAGAGTAAGTGAACAAGTCAATGAACAAGTTATTTTTAGTGACAAAGTCACAGTCACAAACTGTATGTATACATGTGATATTTAAATTAACCTCCTGCCAAGTCATTTTGAGGGTGCAACAATCTTACAAATAACAAGGTTTTCTGACAGAAAAATGCTCTAAATATATTTGTGTCTGACTCTCGCATATAATATTTGAAACTGGGTCACCTTGGGTTAGTAAACTTCATTTACTAGTCACTGCAGGTGAATTTCATGAAGCATTTAACTGGTGCTATGTTTCTCATTCAATGTAAGTTGGTCCCCAGCTTGAATGGTAGTGTATTCAGGGCTATATGGTTTTCTTGTTCATGATGATTATCTTGCAAGAATGTATATCGTAGTTAATGATTTTATTTAAGATACTTCCACCCAGATCTAGACAGACATAAAGCTGAAGCAATATTGCTACAGAATGGACAGGATGGCACGTTTCTGGTGAGAAATAGTTCCAAACACAATGAATTTGCTGTCTCTGTCAGGTAAATATCCAATTGTGTACTTGTGCACTCAAAGAAATAAAAAATCTGCAGAAAATAAAAGTTATTTGATCAAAATATTCTATTTTTTTACTAAGCTATGATCATTTGAAATTTCATAAGCTGAATTTCAACATTAAAACAATGTTTTAACTGAGTTTTGGTGTAATTGTGTGTGCTAATGGCGACTGAAATAGTCTTGAGACTCATTTTCAGGATTGGGCATTTTGCCTCAGTAGGACCTCTGTTGTGATAAAGCTATTTTAAGCCTACGCCAAATCAGCCTTTAATTAGATGGCAAACCTTAGTTTTATATTGATTAGATGAAACGTTTGGTAAGTATCCTCAAGTGATGGAATTGCGCCACCCTAAGTACAAATTGTTAAATGAAATAGGTTGAGATAGCTTCACTGTCATTTTACAGCATTTCAATGAGGTGGACACAATGTCAACACAAACATTTGGTGAAAATAATTATGCCGACTTAACCAAAATTTAACATAACTGATGTTGTTATATCATAATCAAGTTTTGTCTGTAGTAGATTTTAAGTTTTTGAAGTTGAATTATTTTATAATTGCATTCAGAGCTGCAGATGCTGTGAAACATTTCAACTTATATTGGCGAGAAGATGAATTTCATTTCGGACATGGGACGTACGAAACTTGTGATGATCTGGCTTATCATTTCTGTAACCGTCCCATGCTTGGTGTTGAATCAGGTAAATTCATTGTTGTGTTTCTTTGTTAATCTACTACAATACATTCAAGAAGTGGTTTTCATCCTTCCTTCCGTCTGTCCTATCAATTGTTATGAAATTGTGTTGGCTTCATTTTTAGTTTATTGTCAGAGGCATGTTCTCAAAGACTATCAAAGGTATCAACTTAAAACTCAACATAGTTATTCACCATCAGAAGGTCTATACTGACAAGACTGGTAACTATTTTTTATATTTATGGAGTTATCTGCCCTTGTTTGGACTTAGTACATAAAAATAGTGGTGAATTTTACACAAAAACTGAATTTTCTCAAACACTATCAGAGTTATTCCCCTTTTCCGACTTTGAATTTTTACACAAAAAATGTCAATTACTCAAAGACTATCAAAGATATCCACTTGAAACTCAACATGGTTATTCATAATTACTTGGGAAGTCCATACTGACAAGGCTGGTTACCCTGTGACCTATATTTATGGTTTTTTGCCTTTTGTTACTCTAAGAATTTTCACTATTGTTGAGCAAGGGTACTATCAAGATAGTACAAGAAAGTTGAGCGTCCAGCACTCAGGCCGAACTTAAAATATTCTTTGTTTCCCCATCCCGACCCTAGCAGATTTAGAATGAGTAGGTAGGTAGGGTAAATATTTTTTTTAATTGTTTCAGTATGATAGTTATTGGTTAAAGCATAAAAATAATGAAATTAAGAATTAACTCAAAGGTGAAAATCAACAATCCTAAATTTAATCGTAAGAAAGAAGCCAGTAAACAAAAAAATAAAATTTTCACTTCCAATTTTTAATAAAAAAAATATTATTTTAATTTGGGCAATAAAATATTTTGGGTAGGGCCCTTTTTAATCGGGTAGGTAGGGGATGGGGAAACAAACAATATTTTATTTTAGGCCTCATAGGCGGTGCTCTTGTTTTGCAACCCTTGACCAGTTTCCATAAAACTTGTAAATGCCACTGGGTATCTCATGTAGATGATGAACAGAATGCACATTCCAACTGTGCTGGCCGATGGAGTCAACTGTGCTGGCCGATTAAGTCAACTTAGCTGGCCGATGGAGTCATGGTCTAAGCTTAAGTTAGAAATGAGATATTGTGATAAAACTTTCCGTAGCTTGCGTGAAGTCACTGTATGGGAAAGTACATGTGGTCAAAGTGGCTGATTGTAGAAAATCAGTTTCCGCCCAATAACTTCAGATAGCATAGTAACAATAGGCCATAGTCAAGCCTGGTGTCTGTCTTGGGGGCTCATGTTTGAGATATATATTCTTTAATATATGAAGCTCATACTTTGTTTAGTGTATACATGTACTAACAATAATAGTTTATATAGTCCAGAGAATTCGACACGACTCTCGACCTTCTATTAGCATAATTTCACAGCTGATTTATTGTCTATATAATTTATTTATAACCCTGGTTGTGTTTTCACAAGAAGCTCAAGGTGTAATACCAACACATCTAAAGGACTGATATTGCACGATTTGCTCGCGGAAATTGATATATTCAACGCAAGAATCTTGTAATATATTCATAAATAAAGGTCAGGATCATGTCAAATTATTCCTGCTATACATGTCCTCATTCCTGATGTATGATTTAGGGTAATAAAGTACTCAAATGTTGAAGTGCCTTTCAGGTCAGACAACGCTGCTGACAGATGCATACCCACGAGTTGTATCGGAACCAACAATCTATGATTCAGTAAGAGTACATGCTGAGTATACCACAGGAGATGGTGTTCCTAGAACAGATTTCGCAGTGAGTTATCTTTCCTGCGTGCTTCATAATTAGTTAATAAATAAATAATTGTTGCTCCCCATCCCAGAGAATGAAAGTTGTTTACATAGGTTACGAGTGAAGTGTTGAATTGACAGGACATGTTACAGTATGAATTTGAAGTGATTATTGTGGGAATATATGAATGTGTCAGTAGACATACTTGGTGAATGTAATTAGTGGAAAGTAAGCCGACAATTTATCGTTTGATAGCAGTCATAAATAAATAATAATATCTTCCTTCTAGTTCTAGTGTTTATTGAGCTTCAAAGGATGACTGCTATCTGAAAGTATCATAGGATTAATTATTAGTTAGTTAATGAGTGCACATACAATGGTAATGTACTGTCCAGTTAGGATAACAATACAGTGACACAGGAGTCCAGTCCACTAATACAGTGTTAAATCAATAATAAAGACACATAACAACATCTCTAATTACAATGCTGAACTCAAATACTTTACCTGTTTTTGTGTGTACATAAAATAAAACACAACTTTCACATTATCCTACTGGACTATTGGTTGGTTATTTGCTAGTATATGTGCTTTTGTGTACTGATCTTAATGTATTAATAATTTATTCATTTTAGATCAATTCGAAGGATGGATATTTAACCAAACTTGGTGGTATTTTCAAGGTAAAATAATGTTTAAACTTTCTGATAGCTAATATTTGTTTGACTGTTTTACTGTGTATATATTTAAAATGTTTTGCAGCATTCCTATATATACGCTTTAAGTGACATGAATATGATCTCTAGCTACCGGGTAGTTGGATGTAGCAAAAAAAACCAGGTGTCCCTTTTCACAGGCACATAGGTAAACATATACCTTTCTTAAATCGTAGTAAACAGTATGTTACTATGTAAGAAACTATTTATTAAATGTTTGTGTAATGAAATGATGTTTTTAATTGAACAGACATGGAGGGTTCGCTGGTTTGTCCTGCAGAAAAATGAATTGAAATATTTTAAAGATTCGTCCCATAAATCACCTGTGAGAATTCTAGACTTAAATGAGTGTCAATGTTGTAAATATGAAGGTACTCATAGAGGCAAAAACTTTGTGTTCAGGTATGCTTATAAAATACTTAGTTTATTTTTTTTTATGCCCCCGTATCGATAGATCGGGAGGCATATAGTGATTCACCTGTCCGTTCGTCTGTTCGTCCGTTCGTTCGTCCGTCCTAATTCTTGTCCGGGCTATTTCTCAAGAACCACTGCTCAGATTTTAACAAAACTTCATGGATAGCTTCACTACCAAGTGGCGATGCGCATATCGTCGGCACGTTCTGGTTCGCTGATTATTTACACAGTTACGCCCCTTTGAAGATTTGCACTATAATTCCTTGTCCGGGCTATTTCTCAAGAACCACTGCTCAGATTTTAACAAAACTTCATGGATAGCTTCACTACCAAGTGGAGATGGGCATATCGTTGGCGTGTTACAGTTCGCTGATTATTCACACAGTTATGCCCCTTGGAAGATTTGCACTATAACTATATACTAAATTCTTGTCCACGCTATTTCTCAAGAACCACTGCTCAGATTTTAATAAAACTTCATGGATAGCTTCACTACCAAGTGGAGATGCGCATATCGTCAAAATTCTTACTTGGTTAACCCAAATTGACCGTTTCTTCTAGCATCATTATGGCTTTCTACCAAGCTTTAGCTTGCCTGGATGTTGTATATGAATACTCTCCACACGCCTATATCACCTAACCTCATTTTGACCTTCACATTGACCTAATTTTGGACTTAAACTTATTAAGCGTCCAAATCTTGTTAACCCAAATTTCGTCTTACATCAAGGTGTTGTCTTCAAAATTGACATACTTGTTTACCATCATAAGCCCCTTATACTGACAGAGCCATGTAACCCTATTTAACATTTTAACAGAATTATAGCCCCTGATTGACGTTTTTATGGACAAGGCTTCCACGGGGGCATAAGCTTTTATTGAACGCAGTCTTGTCTGATTTTTCTTTTCTATCATGTATAGCTCCATCATCTTGAACGAGTGCATACCTTTCCTATCATGTTCATTATTTTTATGCCCCCGTATCGATAGATCGGGAGGCATATAGTGATTCACCTGTCCGTCCGTCCGTTCGTCCGTCCGTTCGTCCGTCCGTTCGTCCGTCCGTCCTGGTTAACCCAAATTGACCGTTTCTTCTAGCATCATTATGGCTTGCTACAAAGCTTCCAAACTTGCATGGATGTTGTATATGAACACTCTCCACACACCTGTATCACCTGACCCCATTTTGACCTTCACCTTGACCTAATTTTGGACTTAGACTGATTTATGGGCAATGCTTCCACAGGGGGCATAAGCGTTTATTGAACGCAGTCTTGTTCTATCTAGCGCACCTTTAAATTATTGTCAAGTCTGACAGATTAACATATTATGTAAATGGTAGATTTATTGAAGCATAATGTTATACCGGTAATAATGTCTCCCACATATAGTAGGGGAGTCATATTGAATTGTGCTGCACCTCAGTTTAGATGTCTGTCTGTCCGCGCTTGTTCTTCTTAACCACTGGTTAGATTTCAATGAAACTTCACATGAATACTACCTACCAAGCCTAGTTGTGCACATTGCTAGGAATTTAAGATTGGATGATTTTTGATGGTCCTTTAACGGAGAGACTACTAGTTAATGATAAAACTTATATCCTAACTTGAAGCAACACCACCTTGTGTGTATATACAGTCTGAACTCTAAAACACTATGTATAGGCATCAATCTTGCTGCTTAAATTTTGATTCCAATCCATCTAGCATTAGCAGAGTGATGGCCCTTGCCAGTTTTGGCATCTGTGTCCTATGGACTAATTTCTCGTTGCCTGCTGTTGTCATATTTCTGTCATTATATTCGTTTGAAAGAGAAAAACCGTTAGTTATTTGAAATTGTGACTCAATCCTTTTCCTGATAAACTTGTAACATTTTGACAGTAATATGTTTAAATGAACTTGCACCTTACATATTCGTCAAAAACTTATGAAATACTGGTGACATATGCCCGAGTCCAGTATAATGCTATATGTTGATTCCCTTCCTGACTGTCGTGATTCCATATTTTGTTTACCTTTTGTAGTTTGAAGTTTGACTGGAGGACATTCTATGTGTTTGGTTCAAATGAGACAGAATCTAAAGAATGGATTAAAGTGATCACATGGAGAATGGTACGTCTGAGGATATCTGAGTGATGATATTCACATATTTCTATCTTGCAATCTTTATGAACTGATAGTGTGTTTTACATTTTGATTGGTGTGATAGTTTACAAGACTCATTACTACCAAGCCTAGTTGTTCTCGGATTAATTCTCTTTTGTCTGCCCTGAGCATTTTTCCCTCACATGTACTTTTAGGATTTTTGAATGTCAGTTTTCAACAATTGGTATGTTAACACAATTTTGGCAAGACTCTAGCTAATGTAACTTTTCAAGGCATATATCTTAGTGTATTCATCACCTCCGTTGTGATTACAATTCACAGTGTCCTTTTGTTAGTGTACAAATTTAATGTGATTAACTCCCCATGTTTCAGGATAAAGATAACAGATGAAGCAGTCCTGCAGTTCTACAGCTGAATTGATGCATCAGTACTGTTTAAACTAGCAGGAGTTCAATTTGACTCAGGGTTAGGGGTTTTGACCCTTGAAATTTCCAAAAACTCACATTTAGACTCTCAAGATTTTGGTTTGAAGGGTCATTCTGCTATAAAAGGATAACATTTAGTCAAAAGTATCAAAATGACCCTATAGATTCAGAAGCTCATGGAACTCCTGACTCGTTATGAGGAGGAATGAAACTCATATATGTTTTAGTTTCTCTTCCGTCAGGATTTGTAATACTTGATAAATTGCTAGTAGATAGTTCAAGAATATATTTAACTTTTGTGGCATTGATAACTTGTATGCTCACTTGTTCATAACGATAGTTTCATTATACCCCCCCCCCCCCCTCTTTGATGAGAGGGTATATTGCTTTTCACATGTCGGTCTGTTTGTTGGTTGGTCTGTCGGTAGACCAAATTGAATAGTTTCTGTTCAACAACTCAAGAATGTTTGACACTAAGATCCTCAAACTTTACATATATGTTGGTCATCAACAGTAGATGACCCTAATTGATTTGATTTGAGGTCAAGGTCACCTTCAAGGTCACCTTAACCATATCTGACTATGGGGCTGTCATGGGGCATACATGTTTTACAAAAAGCTCTTGTTTTGTATGGTGTTTTTATGCCCCCGTATCGATAGATCGGGAGGCATATAGTGATTCACCTGTTTGCCATCCGTTCGTCCGTCCAATTCTTGTCCGGGCTATTTCTCAAGAACCACTGCTCAGATTTTAACAAAACTTCATGGATAGCTTCACTACCAAGTGGAGATGCGAATATCGTCGGAAAGTTCCGGTTCGCTGATAATTCACACAGTTATGCCCATTGGAAGATCGCACTATAACTTTATACTTAATTCTTGTCCGGGCTATTTCTTAAGAACCACTGCTCAGATTTTAACAAAACTTCATGGATAGCTTCACTACCAAGTGGAGAAGCGCATATCGTCAGCACGTTCGTGTTCGCTGATTATTCACACAGTTATGCCCCTTGGAAAGTCGCACTATAACTATTTACTAAATTCTTGTTTATGGACTAGGCTTCCACGGGGACATAAGCGTTTATTGAAGGCAGTCTTGTTTGTTGCTGAACTCTTTTATTTACCATGTCATCTTGAAATTACAGAATTTGAGGCTGTTGCAATATTCAACATATTCATATGCAAACATGGGATTTTTTGCTGATTTCAGCTGTGCTTAGTCTCTCAATCTTGTAAATGTATGTACAGATACTGTCTGAACTGCTAAAATGTTGAGCAAGTGGTTGTAGGGTACTTTCAGCTGCTGGGCTAAAGGATAATCAAAATCCCTTCATTACATGTCTGAATTCTTATCAGAAAAGTAATGTTTCATTAATGTTTTTCTTAATGAAGCAATTGCATCAGTTTTCTGTCACAAATGGTGCCTTGTAGTTAGTGAAATGTTCATACTTGTGTTATTTGTTGTTTGGAAACAAATAAGCTGAGTCATCAAGTTGTAACCTATCAGTTTTACAGAAGTTTAGTTGAGGTTGTAAGTACAGTATTCATGCTAGTCTGTGTTTATCTTCATTATATGTAAATTATGTCCTGAGTTATCATTCCTCTCCACTGTTTTTCATGCTGACCCAACCTACATTAAATTCTGTATTTTGTTTGTTTTAAAAAATGGATTGTTGGTTGAAGTCCTAAATGAATTTTTTTACCAGCAGTTAACCACCGATTTGGTGAAGCACTTGCATTAATTAAAAATTATACAATGTTCCAAAACTAGAAAAGAAAGGAAATTCGTTCAAATGTAAACCAAATACATGTGTATATTTTAATGCTATAAGTACAATATGTCCTCTATTTCCACTCTGTTTAATGATAATCTAGCAATAAAATGTTTATATATCCATTTTACATTTTTTTCTCATTTGACTGACCTTAATAAATTATCTGTTTTGAGATACTCTACCAACTCAGGTTCAGGAGACTTTTGTCTTTTAATACTGAGTGTGTGTGAAACATTAATTAAAAGAAGTCCCAGTCTTCCCGCTCATGTAAACATTTCTGGTCGGGTTACTCCAAATCTAGGTTTAGTAAATGTTTTGAAATATTAAGATGTTTCTAAGATTATTGGACCAATGGGTTGAATTTGATACTCATTGCTCTGACATATCATTTATATGCAGTGTACATAGAGTGTACATAGGTAATCAATATGAGATTATGGTAAAGATACTGGCAAGGTGCATTTCTTTGTTTTAATTGTTTTATGTAAGCCTAAAATTTGTAAATAAATCGACCTTATCTCTTGGACTAAAAGGTTGTATAAGCAATAGTGAGTGCTTCTGTCATAGTGCATATTACATATTTTGTTGTAGAAACATATTCTGGTTGTATTTATTTCAGCAAGGTTTTACATTTCAGAATGCTTTGTACGAGTGTATGCATTTTACTTTAATTCAAATTGTTCTATTTCAAATGCACATACAATGAATTATCCATCAATACAAAGTAATTATTTTTATGATAGTTTTATTAAACAGAGTTGCTTTTGAAGCAAAATGTATGTTTTATTGTTAATTTTAGATTTTCATATCTATGTTATTTGTTTCAAGTTCACCTGAGTACTATGTCCGGCAATTCAAACGTTAAAACTCAAGAGGTTACAATTTTGACTTGAAGTCTGTATGAAATTTGATCAAATATTTTGTCTCTGTAAAATCTAGGCCATGTTTTTAACTGGGTACCCACACCAGTCAAATCTAGTAAATACCATAACATTTTAAAGATTGTGTGTCCTCAGGGAGCACTTTAAAGCTGATGGCCCTCCTTTCATTATAAAGTGTGAGCATAAAGAAGGCTGTAACACTAGTGTGATATAACATGTTATAAAGTTAGTCTCTATTGCTTACAGAGAAACTGAAGTCTCATTTATAGTCACTACTTATTTAAGAAATAATGAATACGTAACTGTGCTTTGTTGTGTAATAAAATATAGGCACGTGTTTGGGTGCGTAGTAATTAAATCACGAGTGCCTATATTTTATAACACAACAAAGCACTGTGCCTATTTAGGAATGTTACCGTCACTGATACTCCATTTGTCATAGTATATCACGTCAAACGTGACGTCATCAATTAGCTATGTTTTGTCGCGGTAATAAAAAAATGGTAAGCTCAATATACGCAAAAAAGGCAAATCTCACATGCTATGTTAGAATATATATTTATTTTGAATACTTGCTTTGTCTTCTTTGTGATCTGCTGTTTCGAGTGATGCCTTAGACTTACCTGTCTGCCTTATTTTATTTTTGCAAACTATTTGTATTGCCTTTATATATTACAGATCTTGTTCTGTTTATGTACCTGTTTTATCCCACTATGGGCTCCAGAGTAACGGCCCTTAGAGGGCTTGGCAATGACTATTTTGGTCTTGTCTGCATGGTAGTGGTTTCATTCGGGATTAGATTTTAACCAAACTTGCATGTAACTGGTGTCACAATAAGCTCTTTCTTCCTGTTTGGATTGGAACATTTTTGAGGACCTCCCAACAAGTTTATTCTGTTGATACTGGCCATGCCATAGATTGCAAATTTTGTTCATGCTTGCATAGGACCATGGCAGATCTTGTACACAGGTGAGTGATTCAGTTGTCTTCATATCATCCTCTGAAATTCCTATGACCTGGTATTGCTATTGCTAGGTATTTTTCACAATTTCAAGTCACAACTGCTATGTAATGACAAATAAATAACTATTGATTTAAAAATAAATATTACTAAGTATTAACTATAAATGAGACCTTGTAGCTTCAGGACTTGCTTTATTATTTTTAACTGATCATTCTTCGTGCAATATTCTGTTGAGAAAGTGAACAAGTATTATGTAACTGTTTGCATTGTTCTATGTACTAGTATATATTCATGAAACTTGTCTAAATTGTTTGGTTGTTTTATAACCTGACCACAAGTTATTCACTTGATTTGAAAAATATACTACTCAAAATTTGTATTAAGGTCAACAAATTTCCCTTGTGAATAATTTACAAATTGAATAAGATGGACTGATGCAATTTCATAAAACATAATGATCTGCAATATTGTAAACAAATAAAGATTGTTTCAAAATTTGATTTCTAAGTACTGATAAATCCCACCTCACTCAAATGTATTTGTTGCTTTCAAGCATCTGTGATAACAGAGTGGGGTTCGTTTTTTGGCATTTTTGGTCTAACACAATATAAGAATAGAAAAGGGAAAAAGATAACCTCATTATTCTTGCTACTTTGTTCCCTGCCAATAAGGCTTATCAGGTACATTTAAAAAGACAACATTGTGTCAATGCATACCAAATGTATCACATGAATTTGTCGAAATTGAGCCGCAAATTAGATGATGTTTTAATATTTTTGTTCAGTTAATGTAAGATGAACATGAATATTGATTTCTTGACCCTTATCAAAATTTGAGTAGTATATTTACATCTCATATTGATTCTACGGAAACGTAATTGAGACATTATAAGTATGAGAGGTTCGGAGAACTAGTATATAGGAACATTCTGGATACTGCAGAAACAATGTATGCAAGGCATTTATTGAGAATTTTAATCATGTAATTGTATGTGGTTGCTTCTGCAAGTTGGCAGGTTTATTATAGTACTCCATATCCTGGAATATAGATAAACTTGATATTGATGTATTATATAGTCAAAGCATGCTTAGAACTTGTTTCATGTCCTCTATTCTTTGCACAATGTGAGTGATACTGGGAACTTTCTCAGTTTCTCATATTTTGTCTTTTCATGCTTATATTGAATCAATCATGACTACCGAAACCAATTTATATTGTTGGTTTAGTTTATACTACCGTAGTTATGCCCACCATCTTTGATGAGGGGGTATATTGATTTGCACATGTCAGTCGGTCTGTCTGTCTGTCAGTAGACCAAATGGTTTTCATTCAATAACTCAAAAACGCTTTGTCCTCGGATCTTTCAATGTTACATGGAGGTTGGTCATCAACAGTAGACGACCCCTATTGATTTTTAGGTCAGTAGGTCACAGTGACCTTTACCATTTCCAACCATTGGGCTGCCATGGGCGGCATACATGTTTAACAAAAATGTCTTGTTTGTTCCATGTTGATGTATGATTCACTCTCGACTAGGACTGGGGCGATTGCAATATTTTGAAACCGGTTAATCGTTGGTATGGAATTGAATCGAACCGGTTAATCGGCGGCCATATTGCAAATGGTGTTTTCTTTCATACAAATATATCAAGGTTCCTTCAGCAGCAGAATTCAAGTGTGTTTATTTGATCCTTCGAGGTATACAATACCAAAATAAGATTTGTATGTTAAATATGATCATATATGGATTAATGTATCACATGTTACCTATACACACCTAGCTAGTTTGCTTGTTTATGTGTTGATCAACAAATTAAGGCATATTGTTGCCATAGATATATAGTATGCACGCAATAACAAACAATTTATAAGTATTGTAGGATGTGTATTGTTTTAAAACGATTAGCGGTTTTGCAAAATTGAAACCGGTTTCACCTTGCAATCGAATCGTATCCGATTAACTGAGTAATCGTCCCGGTCCTACTCTCGACACCTCATTCCTGATGGTATCCAACACCACAAGAGAGAGAATGAGATAGGGTATGAATGTATATGGTTATATGTTTGACATTCCTATCTGAATTTACTTGTCATTGACAACTTTATGTCTGGAAGCATTCTGTGTTCTATATATTATTTTGTTACTATTTAGTTTACGCTTTTATACATGGGACCTCTGTGGAATATTGGGATCATACATCATGTTTATGATCTGTCTTGTCATTGGTCTGCTAACATTCCCTTTACTGTGTCCAGGGGTGGTATTCAATATTGATCTTATTTAATTGGAGAGTAAGGATAGCCAATCATATTGCCTGTTACTGACCAAGAGTTTAATATGGTGTGATCTGATTGTTTGTCTTTATCCTTAAGTCAAGTAAGATCAATATTGAATACCACCCCAGAACCTCATATACTCCATTAAATTCGACCATGTTCAGCTGAAAGCCAAGTCCAGTTGACAATGTATGGATTCAGAATTTGGCAAATATTGTATGTTAAGAAAGAAACATATTTATGTCAATTTATGCCTTACTCAGTCATTCTGACTTTGTTCAGTTTTGTACTTTTATTAAGTTACAATACAATATTAAGTATACACCCACAGTTTGTTAAAGCTAGCCTTAATGTAACAGGGACGCTTTTGTATTTTTGTAGTGGCGAGGAAATGAAAAAATTACAAACATAAGTTTATATCTTTACTGTTTAAGCGGTTAAGTTCCCTCTTTTGCGAATAGCTTATTTTTGCAAAAAATTATTCTTTTGTAAATTTCTGACCGCAAATGAACAATGTTTTATTCTTTAAATTTGTGTTTTTGCAAATATTTATGCATGGATTCACCAACTTTTCAACACACGATAATATGCAATTATACACTAATTTTTATGCTGATGAATTATATTTTTTTAGTGATTATTTGATACTATTAACTGGTGCAAAATAAATGTACATGTATTTTATATAAGTTAAGTTGATATTTTATATATTATGAATAAATGGTGGTTATGTGACGTAATTAATTCTGTCAATGTTATTTTATATTGATTATGTAATTAAAGTGAGTCGTCAATTTACATTATTATGTAAGGGACAGTTTGCTGCTTTATATTGTGTGAAATTATTTACATGGAATTGCTGAATATTCTGTGTTGATATAATTATCATACTGGTTTGTTTTGGTGTACAGGATATTGAATGTGTGTTGTAGTATTGAATTTATGGAACAAGTTAAATAATATGATCTGTAGCAAGCTTTGGGGAGCTTTGTATTCATTTTTAGCTCACCTCTGACAGAGTAAGCATTTGTGATCACTCTTTGTCCGTCCGTCAACAATTTGCTTGTGTAGACACTAAAGGTCACAATTTTGGCTTAACCTTCATGAAACTTGGTCACAATGACCATCTCAACAAAATCAAGGTCAAGTTCGATATTGGGTCATCCCAGATCAAAAACTAGGTCACAAGGTCAAATAATAGAAAAACCCTGTTTAATCTGTTGAGGTCACAATTTTGACCTAATCTTTATGAAACTTGGTCACAATGATCATCTCAACAAAATCTAGGTTGATTTTGATATAAGGTCATCTGGGGTAAAAAACTAGGTTACAAGGTCAAATCATAGAAAAACCTTGTGTTCACAATTTTGACCTCATATTTTTTTAAACTTGGTCCCAATGATCATCTAAACAAAATCTAGGTCAAGTTCGATATTGGGTCATCCCTGGACCAAAACTCGGTTACAAGGTCAAATCATAGAAAAATTTTGTGTAGTCACTAGAGGTCACCATTTTGACCTTATCTTAGCGAAACTTGTTCACAATGATCACCTCAACAAAATCTAGGTAAAATTCCATATTTGGTCATCCAGGGTCAAAAACTAGTGATAGGTAGCCAGGTCAAATTAAAGAAAAATGTTGTATAGTCACTAGAGGTCACAATTTTAGCCTAATCTTTTTAAACTTTGTCACAATGATCATCTCAACAAAATCTAGGTTAATCTAGATATTGGGTCATATGTGGCAAAAATCTAGGTCACTAGGTCAAATCACAGGGCTTGCATGTGCTACTATGACAGGTGAGCGACCTAGGGCATTTGGGACCTCTTGTTTAAACAAGTTCCATTAAGTTAATAGTAAAACAACTCAGATTTGATATCCTATCTATCACATGCTTGACAAAATTAAGATAAATAAAATACAAAAGGCAAGAAAACTTGACTTCGCTGATTATATGCACCAGTGATGTCCCTGTATAAATAAAGAATGTTAAATGCAGAACACATCACAATGCTCAGCACAAAACTGAACAAGAAAATGAAAATTATCTGCTGCAAGTTCTAATTTCAGGTGTCAGAAAAGTCCTAAAAAGGTTCATTTAATTGTAAATTCTTAGGTTTTTAACTTAGTTGTAGCATACAATAGCACCAGTGAATTGTTAAGACTTGTGCTTCAAAATTAATATGATTGCATTTAAATGCAAACTGCAGGATTAATACTGATTACCAGTATAATAGTACGATCAACTATAATTATGTTACATTATGCACCAGTCAATATATTGCCTGCCTGGGGGAATAAAAGTATCACGATCGTCTTTCGCGATGTCGAAATATCCGGACCAAAGTCTATTACCCGGGTCTCGGAGTCCATAAGGTTGTCTAAGTCCCGCCTGTCAGAAAGATTCGTCTGTCTAATTCCCCTTGTATCCCCACCGCTCCCCCGGGCGGCCATGATATTGACTGGTGCATAATTACACCACACTGATCATAATATGGCTTGAAACAAAACACTTCTAGTTAAAAATAATGACAAACACCCAACTATGAGTTAACATGTGAAGTATTTTATATAGAGGATATTTGTTGATTTTGGTGTAAGATCGTATTTTATTTCACCGAGTGATTACAGAAAATCAATATTTTCAAGAGTGGCATAGCCACGAGTGAAAATATAATTTTATGTGATCACGAGTGTAATAAAATTGATCTTTCACCAAAAATCAACAAATTTTCTGTTTATTATATGCTTCAATTTCTCTTAAAAG
Source organism: Spisula solida (assembly GCA_947247005.1). NCBI lineage: Eukaryota > Metazoa > Mollusca > Bivalvia > Venerida > Mactridae > Spisula > Spisula solida. The sequence continues at coordinate 46,232,042 of OX365944.1, read as the reverse complement.
GGTACCGTAATTGGCCTAATTGGAAAAATCACGTCGAAATTGGAACATCACGACGTGACAATTGTGACGTCATGATGACGTAACGTACATTTTAAAGCCCGGCGTCGTTGACATTACGTGTCTTTTTCTGAACGATACTGGAACCAGCTTCTAAAACAGTGAAAATAACAAAGTGGTAATTTCACTGTTATTTTCACTGTTATTTTCACTGAAAATCGCCGTAATCCATTGAAAGCAAATAATAAAAACAGTTTATTTTCTGGAAGCACATACAAGTACATATCTTAAACAAATACAAACAATATGCAAAATACAACAACAGTATCACAGAACACCACAAATACATAAAACATTTCTGGCTTTATTAATGGTTAAAACTATGCCAAAACATGGAAATAATTTCCACCATTACAGGGGTGTCAATATTCCTGATTTATCTGGAATTCCGGTTTTGTCTATCCTGAAGAAGCTATCATTTCGGACCAAAATGAAAGTTTTGATGAAAGTATCTCAAGAAATGGCAAAGTAATGGTCTATTTAATCTGCTCTGCAGGATTTTATTCAATACAAACTGAGTTGAATATGGAAACAGTGGTTGAAGGCCTCTTGTTTGGCAAAAATGGTTGGCTGCATATGATTTTTCAGGGCTTTTAATTTGGCTCTGTTGACACCCCTGCCATTATTACCTTTCCTTGTCACAAAATTGTAACTGAGAACAAGAAAACTAAGTGTTACTATTATTTCAAAAGCAATTGGGAGATCTTACGTACATGTTTGTATGATTTATATACATATAAAATTGTGCAGTCATATGAAATGTCAAAATATCACAAATAACCATGATAGGATAAGAAGTGTGTTTATTGCACTACAATAAAGATGTCTGCAGGAAACTGCTACTTATAATCATTGAGTTATTCTTCAACAAATCACTTGTAAGTTAAATTCACCACTTGGTCATACAATACATTAACTATGGATAATATAATAAGGTCATTATTGTACCATATATAGATAGATATATTTAGCCATGACTGCCCTTTTAGCTATAGACTTTATATAGTGGATACCTAAAGGTTACGACTCGTAGGTCAGATTCTATATCAACCATGGATTGTTTAATAAGGTTACATCAGTGTACAATACACCAACCTCAGGTGACAATCCAGGTCAAGTGACGATAGACTAGAACAAGGCAGTCCAAAAGACGGCTGTAATCCCCCTCTCCCGCATTAATGAATAGTGAACTGTGACCTTGACTGTATACCAGTCAGCCAATGTATACCAGTGAAATTTGACCCAACAAGGTAGAAACATTGGGTTCTGCACACCACCTTCAATAGTAAGACATTTGCTATAAGTTTCACGCAATTAGGCCCAGGTTAAAAAGTTATGAAGCGGACACAAAATGCAAGGTTCAAACCTTTGACCTTGAACTGTGTCCTTGAGCCAGCACGGTTGGAATGAGGGTTCTGCACATAGTATATGGTTCTTCACTTTGTCTTGATTTGTTACACATTTGCTATGAGTTTCATGCAATTCGGCCTAGGAGTTAAAAAGTTATTTTTGTTACGGACGGACACACACATGGACGGAGACCATTCCAATAATCCCCTCCCACTTTGTGGCGTGGGATCAACAACCAGGTCAAGTGGTAATGGACTAGAACAAGTGTATTGTGTCTGGTATATAATAAAGTAGATCCCTTGCATGTACACTGATCAACTTGAGATCAATCTCATCAAGTACCAGCCAGTTCAATGTCCTCACAATTTGTGAATGAGATCTTTCTGTGTGAGCTGTATTACCAGTACAGCTAGTTAGGAGAATACAGTGCAGCAGTGAAGGGAGACCTTCCCTAAGAAGTGTGGAAATATTCTAACTGTGAGATCAGTAGCTTGTCATTACAATAGCAGCATCATTCATACCACAATCTACCAATGCTTGTTCTAATACGACAGACGTTGCCTCACCCCCATCTCTCTCTCGCCATTGTTTCAACATCTGGTAAACCTACAATAGAACACATGTCTATGTCATAAGCAGGGGTGCCAATATTCCTGATTTATCCGGAATTTCAGATTAAACTATTCTGAAAGAGCTATGATTTCTGACCAAAACAAAGAAATGGCAAAGTTATGGGCAATTTAATCTGCTCTGAGGATTTTATTCTATGTAAACTGAGTTAAATGTGGAAACATGTGGTTGAAGGCCTCTTCTGTGGCCCAAATGGTCGGCCGCATATGAGTTTCAGGATTTTTAATTTGACTCTGTCGACCCCCCTGCATAAGCAAATACAAAATACATCATAAGCACAAAAGACACATGTGTATAAGACATTCTGAAGCTAGCACATTTCTAGCTGTCCTTATGATCAAGTTCCTCCACATTCTTAATGCTTAAAACATGTAGACACAAGTTTCCAAATTAAAAATTGAAAATCTAACTTCAAGTACTTTCAGCGGAAAAAATGGAAGAAAAACATTTCAAGTCAAAATCATTTTTACCACATTTAACGTAAGTTTTATGAAATTGAACACATTTTATTAACTTCCTCATCATGAATAATGTATGTGTAAATTTGCTATCCTGAGGAATATTTTTATTTATTATGTACGTCTGCCTTAGTTTTTCGTGTTTGTAAATCATCATCAGGCCAAAAGGCAAATTGTTTGCTGATTATGACAATAAATTTGTATTGTATTGTAGTAATGCAAAGGCCTATGCTTATATATCAAGTTAGGCTACAGGCGTCAGTTAATTAATGAACTTACCTGATGTTGTGGATTGTTCGGGTAAGCATTCTGTATTTCATTTACATCCTGTGCAAAGAAACCTAGCTTGTTAGCCACTCGTACCCAATCCTTCTTCCATATCTTTTCAGCAACTTCCCGTAACGCCATGTCTGGTGGAGCTTGTCTCCCTTGTGCAGTGTTCATACGAGCACGAGTCTGTGCCTGTTGCTGCCCTATTGCACTTTCTGATCGAAACTAAAATGAAACAACAAACCACTACACAGCCAAGATTGAGTATAAAGTCATAAATTGAGTACTGGTGTGCATATTTCTGTCTAAACCAATTAGTGACAGGGTTACTTCCTACTTTATTTATTAAATTCTGAATTCATGACAAAATTAATATGATCTGACATCATTTTTCCTGAAGAATGCCCTTCCTGACATGATATTTAAGGGGGGTATATAATAATTTTCACAAAAATTAAACCTGGGCCTTGCTGTTTGTTGGGATTGATACGGTCATATGTGAATCAGGCGGACAGGTCATTCATTTGTTCCCATGCATAATAAGCCATTGACAGTGGCAGTTGTGTGGTACAAGGAATCTGAATGCGATACCCTAGCCTGTTCCCTGGGAGACTCATTGGTTCTTCAACATGCCCAGTGTGTATAGCACCGATACTAATGTGGGTTACCAACCAGATTATCTTTATTTGGGTGGGAAACACCGAAAAGTGTTTCGGAAATGACCACATGCCCCAGCTAAAATTGGAACCAGGGACCTCTTTATCTGTAGTTTAGAGAATTACCCATGTGACCACTATTGAGGGGATTACTTTATCACAAAAACATTGATTTCACAGCCTTTGCCTTCTAGGATATTTTCTTTTATGAAACTTAGTATATTAATGTTATAACATTGCATAGTGTTACAGTACAACCTCTCCAGAGCATCCCCTCTGTAGAGGAACAAGCTCTCTATAACAGCACCTGCAAAATATTCCCAAGGCTGATAATTTACTATAAAGTTAACCTCTGTAGAGAAAATCCTCTGTACAACGGCCAATATTTGCAGCTCCCAAAGGGCGTTGCTCTACAGAGGTTGTACTGTATATACATACCTCTTGTAAGTTTTTATGAAGTCTTTCTTTCATTTCATTAGGTAAGATATTGAACTCCAGAATTTGTTCTAGAACACTTGGTGGCAATCTTTTTACACCGTTAACAAATCCTGTCTCAACAATTTGACCTGAAAAAAACAACATGTTTATTTACATAATTTACAAAGGTTTCACTGTTATTTTGTTAAACATGTACGCCCCAATAGTCAGAAATGTTGAAGGTTAGGTGGCCATCTTGACATACTTGCCTCAAGTTCAATAGGGTTCATCTACTGTTGATGGCCAACCTAAAGTTTGATTATCCTAGAGTCAAACGTTCTTGAGTCCTAAAATCAATAAAATCTGACAATATGCACAGCAAGAGAGATGTTCAATAGCATTAACACATAGTAATCAAGCCTTAGCAATTAGTAAACTTATAGTATCATAGTACTATACATGTACACTAGCATTGACAATCAGTAAACTCATAGTACCGAACATGTACACTAGCATTGACAATCAGTAAACTCATAGTACCGAACATGTACACTAGCATTGACAATCAGTAAACTCATAGTACCGAACATGTACACTAGCATTGACAATCAGTAAACTCATAGTACTATACATGTACACTAGCATTGGCAATCAGTAAACTCATAGTACCGAACATGTACACTAGCATTGACAATCAGTAAACTCATAGTACTATACATGTACACTAGCATTGACAATCAGTAAACTCATAGTACTATACATGTACACTAGCATTGGCAATCAGTAAACTCATAGTACTACACATGTACACTAGCATTGGCAATCAGTAAACTCATAGTACTACACATGTACACTAGCATTGACAATCAGTAAACTCATAGTACTTTACATGTACACTAGCATTGACAATCAGTAAACTCATAGTACTATACATGTACACTAGCATTGACAATCAGTAAACTCATAGTACTATACATGTACACTAGTATTGACAATCAGTAAACTCATAGTGTTATACATGTACACTAGTATTGACAATCAGTAAACTCATAGTACTATACATGTACACTAGCATTGACAATCAGTAAATTCATAGTACTATACATGTACACTAGTATTGACAATCAGTAAACTCATAGTACTATACATGTACACTAGTATTGACAATCAGTAAACTCATAGTACTATACATGTACACTAGCATTGACAATCAGTAAACTCATAGTACTTTACATGTACACTAGCATTGACAATCAGTAAACTCATAGTACTATACATGTACACTAGTATTGACAATCAGTAAACTCATAGTACTATACATGTACACTAGTATTGACAATCAGTAAACTCATAGTACTATACATGTACACTAGCATTGACAATCAGTAAATTCATAGTACTATACATGTACACTAGTATTGACAATCAGTAAACTCATAGTACTATACATGTACACTAGTATTGACAATCAGTAAACTCATAGTACTATACATGTACACTAGTATTGACAATCAGAAAACTCATAGTACTACACATGTACACTAGCATTGACAATCAGTAAACTCATAGTACTACACATGTACACTAGTATTGACAATCAGTAAACTCATAGTACCGAACATGTACACTAGCATTGACAATCAGTAAACTCATAGTACTATACATGTACACTAGCATTGACAATCAGTAAACTCATAGTACTACACATGTACACTAGCATTGACAATCAGTAAACTCATAGTACCGAACATGTACACTAGCATTGACAATCAGTAAACTCATAGTACTATACATGTACACTAGCATTGGCAATCAGTAAACTCATAGTACTATACATGTACACTAGCATTGACAATCAGTAAACTCATAGTACCGAACATGTACACTAGCATTGACAATCAGTAAACTCATAGTACTATACATGTACACTAGCATTGGCAATCAGTAAACTCATAGTGTTATACATGTACACTAGTATTGACAATCAGTAAACTCATAGTACTATACATGTACACTAGCATTGACAATCAGTAAACTCATAGTACCGAACATGTACACTAGCATTGACAATCAGTAAACTCATAGTGTTATACATGTACACTAGCATTGACAATTAGTAAACTCATAGTGTTATACATGTACACTAGCATTGACAATTAGTAAACTCGTAGTACCAAACATGTACACTAGTATTGACAATCAGTAAACTCATAGTACCTAACATGTACACTAGCATTGACAATCAGAAAACTCATAGCACTACACTGTGATGATGTACATGTCAGAATTTTTACCTTGACTGTCGGGATCCATAATCTTGAAGAATATTTCAGCTATGTGTTGAATTGCATCCTGTAAATAGGACATGAAATAACATAATAAGAGTGGTGTTTGCAAAGTTTCGGGACAAGTGATTTCATTGTGCCCCGCTCATGCTTACCTGGTGTTGCCATAGCAGCAGAATATATCGTCCAAGTGGAATAATATTAGTATGCATGTACCTAATGAATAGATGAATTGGTCTGATTTTGAATTATTTATTATTTTAGCGAAAGTGACAACAAAACGGGATTTAATAAATTCAAAACTTGAGGGCCAAGATGACCCTATATCCCTCATCTGAAAGAAGTCACTAACATTTTGACTGAATTAAAATTTGTACATTTCTACTTTGACATTTATGACCTATATATGTGCAGCAAACTGTTTGTGAATACAGTATTGAGAGAGTACCATACGATGTATCATTCCAGTAGTGTTAGGTCAATATCTGATCAGTGGTTTAAAGTCAGGTCTTAAGCTCTAAAATTGTCAACAGCAATATGTTAGAATTAAAGTACAGACAAAATGACTGGCCACTGCCCGCCGGCAAAATGCCCCAGCTGCCCAATATTATATCAAGCACAAAATCAGTATGCCTCCCCCACTATTGGTAGGAGACATGATTTATAATAGATGTTCATGTTAAACAATATCAATACTGACCTTGCTGTCTTGTGGATAAACTCTTTCTAATATTTTCACCAGTAAATCTGGATTGATTGATTGTCCATTGTTTATCATAAAGTACACAGCTGTAAGGTGAAGGGGTGTAACATTATATATGTGTTAAATAATTACAGTTGGAACACATTTATTTGAGTTTGTCAGCTATGATTGAAATTAAATTGATCAAATTAAACCTAGTGGTTGAATAATACATTTCTTACTATAATCCACACTTAAGTTAAAGAGATTAGGACCTGGGAAGTGTATATAATTATGATGACATGTATTTGGAAGGAGTGATGCTTAAAACCAAAATAAAAAGTTAAAAAGGGCCATAATGCCTAACTAACTTGTCCTAGAGTTATGTGACTTTTGACTTAAATGATATAGGAAGCAAGTCAAGTTTCATTGCTATAGCATAAATAGCAAACAAGTTACAGGAGTTTATGAAAACCTTAGTCAAAAAATATTTATCTAGGCAATTGATAAACAATCCCCACAAAAATTATATTCACAGTTGAAGTGGCAGATTAGGCAGGTCACACACCTCTAATTTTATCATCCAGGGAAGCTTGTTCACACCACTTCAGTGCTCTCAGGTACGTTTCAAACGAGATTTTCTTGCTGCCATCTGATGGCATATATTTTCTGAGGATCTGTAAAGTAAGCAAGAATTTAGTTTAGATTAAGTAAGAATGCACAGTACATATCAGTGATCAGTAAAGTTTAATTAGATTTTCAAGACACTTACCAACTTTCAAGGAATTAACTTTCTCGTGTACAGCGCTTTAAAGACCTGTTTTATAAGGCGCTATATAAATATTTTCAATTATTATTATATAAGCTGGACTGTTATATAGTGGACCAAATAAAGACCAAACTGTAGCTCATGTATAATTTACATTTTAAATCGATTTAAAGTGAATGCAATCATACTCTGTACAAAATCGTAAAATTGCAAAATCAAGGATAATAAAAAACTCAAATTCAATTACATTTCTCATGAATATATCTCCGTTGTATTCAGACTTTCTCATAGCATCATCAGTCAATTCACCACCCTGATTACAGCCGAGTTGTTGAAATCGTATCCATAGCCTTTCAACTTCAGCTATACTCACTGAAACATACATTAAAGCACAATGTTCAATCAGATGCAAATATTCAAGTTGTTTCATTTCTTATCTTGTGAAATTGAATGAAATAAAGTAGGAAGCTAAATACAATGTATGTCCATGGAACATGGATGCCCTTGCTAAGTGCATTTGTAAGTATGTAGTTCAGCCACATTGCCTCTGCCATTACCTTTTGAGAATCATTTAACAAAAATAGAAAATGCCACTTAACCAAATTTAACAAATTGCAGGGGCATTGTTTTGGAAAAATCTTGTGATGACCTTATGATCTGCACTGGGTGAAATAGGATTTACATAATTATTATGTGATTGTTTTTGGCCTTTTGAAGACAGAATAATCCAATTGATGTTGCTTAGTAGTACATTTCTCTTTTGTAGTCTGTGAATGCCGCAATATTCTCAAGATTCCAAAGTCTTGTGTATATACGGTATTGGTGGACATTGGCATTTTAATACTCTTTTGGATGTAATATACTTAACAAAAATTTTGTGTTCTTAAGGTACCAAACAGTGTGTTTGTGGTGGGATTTGGACCTGAGTCTAATCATACAGTGTTACTTACATTCGGCTGCTATAGCATGTGCAGTTATCCAGTTTGGTTTACTAGGGTTTGTGACCTTGCTGATAGCTTTATCCTTAGGAACAATGAATAAACTTGCAAACTGTCCCATTGCATATAACCTGAAAATAGCATGCTTACAAGTTATACATAAATTTACTGTATTTAACTTTGTCATACAAATACTAAATCCGTTCTTGTAGTACGCGTCCTTTAGTTCCACTTACTTATTTATTGTATTAAAAAAAAACTAAAATTGTTCAATCACATTTCAGGAGACTTACATTATATAATTAATTAATTATATACCATGTCTTGAGAAAATAAAGTAATAATTTCCTGTAAACGATATTTAGGATGTGAGAGAAATAATAAGTAACTCAATCAGCTATCATGTGACCAAAAAGAAGCTGTATATCTTGCAAACGCTGTTTGATTTTTCAGTGCTATCAGCATTTTAATTAATATAATTGGCATAAAAGTAGGAAGGTTTAAAAGAAGAAAAAGACAGATTTTCAGTAGACTGATTCAGGGTGAAACATGTTCAATGCACAGTTGGAAGGAGACAGATAGGAAGGAGGACTAAATAAGCTGAGGTTAAGACTATTCCAATTGGTGTATTAGATGAAGGCTAACTCTAAGTGCTTATAATCCAGCTGTCGTCTAAGTTACGTGATCTGGAGGGGTGAGCAATGGGCACAAGGTAACCTCAACTGAGATAGCTACAAGATTTATGTTATTTTGTACATGAGGGATAGCCATTCAAACTGACAATTATGTGCAGGTCGACTCAAGGAATCTCAGATATAGTGATCTGAGCATATCAGAACTTCAGAATATGGTAATTCACAAAAGTTAGTGTTCCACTCAGTAATTTACAAGGATACCAGTATTTCCCTTACTTGACATTCAGTGTTAATTTATAAAAAGGGGAAATCTGACTACTTGTGGAGATGGATTCCATTGACTCTGATTAGTGATCTAAAGGCCCGTTCTCCGTCATTTACCGGAATTCATTCGGATTAACAAAATTATTTGAGTTGTTAAGATCATAATATCAAATAATTAGTTCTACAAACTGATAATGGAAGAAAATTACTTAAGTAAGTTAAGATGGTGTGATGTCAGGGAGTTTAGATATCCGGGAGGAGAAACGGCCTATACAATAGACAGATAACTGGTTTAAACAGCGCCGTCGATAAAATCGATTATTTACCTGGCCAGCTTACCATTCTACCGCTAGCAGACGATCGATAACGCCCGCCGATTAGCGCGAGAGCTTATTTCGGTACATTATACACAAGATCTTATTAATTACCATTCAATCAATAATTATTGGATTTTAAAGAAATAAAATTTGCCAAACCCATAAAATATTGAACTTCATTAATATCAATTTAATTCACGATTATAAAATCTAATCATATCACCATGGCGAGTTAAACAGCGAGCACTTAGGTTTTCTAGACGCAAATTGCGCCATTTTTCGGAACACCGTACTGCCGTAAAGAATTAATAACTTCTTTATTTTCCACGTTACATAAACATAAAATAGTTCATTTGAAAGAAGAAACTTTAAGCTTCAAAACAATGTGCGAAATTCATATATGTAACATTTAACGAACACACGATGGCGAGTTAAACGCGCATCATGCGAAATAATTGCGCCGTTCAAAGCGGCAATATTTTATTTCACCCGTTACACTCGCCGGGTTTTGAATTGAGAATAAGACGGTTTAATAGCGTTGTATTTTTCCTATTTTAGATTCACATTTAAAATATTATTAGAGGAACCTTGCAATAAAAAATAAACCAACAGACATCGGGCCGATCATTATAAAAATGGCATTTGACAGAAATAGTGATCGTAACGTAGGCCTACACGTGCTGTCTTCATTGAACAAAGTCGTAAGACATAGAGATACAAATCAGTTGACATTTGTTGTACATGTTTAATATTTAAGTTTTTATTATATTTCCTAACTCTTGAAGGTGTGTGAAGAGGAATTGCAGATATTCTTACTCTCATGTGAAACCAAAGGGAGTCGAACTTTGTATTTCCTACCCCTGCATAATTTGTCTCATGGTTGATTATCTTCTGTACTGAATTATAGTAATAATTAAAATAATTGGAATCTGATGATGAATGTGTTCAGAAGAAATCAAAGCCTGATAAAGCTAAACCGAACAAACTTTACCAATGTGACAAAGACTACACTACGGTCTCTGGACTATGTGGTCATCTTCGTAATAAGCATGGACTAACAATTACCAGGGGTAAGGGTGTGTCATCTTTCTTAATGTAAAATTATGAGTCGCTTCGAGCGAAAGATGGTGTGATGTCAGGGAGTTTAGATATCGTGGTGGTATGGGTTGTGGCGCGGTATCAGAAATGGCGCACCTGAGATTAGTGGTCTTTTCTTGAGTTTAAGACCCAAAATGACATACATTTCCAGTATATTTTTGGAAGGATGTATGGTTTTGGTCTGTAATGCAAATAAACAATGTTCAAAGTAAACTTTGGTGCTTTTAGAACTCGAAAGGTATGCTGTACCCATATTTGTTGTTATTTTCTTATGTCACTTTATTCCTCAAATATCGTATTCCCACAAATTTGTAAAATGAAATTTTAACTTCAATTTTTTTTTGTAAAGAGCACTGGCATCCATGTTAACACCATGTAACATGATTAAAATGTCCTACACACTGTCAAACACAGGAAATGGTGTCCAGAAGGATGTAACTTTCTTATTAAGAAAAACTGAAAAAACTAGTCAAAATCTGAAATAATATGTTTTGAAAATTTTGTTAATATTAACCCGTAATTGATATTTTCGGCATTCCCAAGTCAAGTTGCTGACAGATCAGACTATGCATATGCCATGAATGATTCTTACATGAAAGTAATAGATGATTTAACACTTGTTTGGACATCTTAAAGTTGTATTGGTGACTCAAAAAGTATAGTGGCAATTAGTAACCAGTGCAATTCTGTCTCAATACTAATTATTGATTTATTATCTAAGAAGTATACAAACTAAGCTAACTATTATATAAAAATGGACTATATAGCCATAAAATAAAATTGGAAACAACTACATCATGAATCCTTTTATTTTTTTACCACTAGGGACCTACAGGATAGGTGCGCCATTTCATATCACGCGGACTAGACATAATAAGCTGAGCGTGTCTTTCATTGTAATGGTCATACAACATGCATTGATGGAATAGACTATTGATATTTAGTGTCAACATGTTCCCATTGAATTGCCCTATCATTGCTCAATCACTTTAATTATGAACGTTTTATATTTATGACAAAATAATGACGTAAACTGTTAAGTGCACCATTTCCAATACCACGGGGATATTTATAGAACAGGTCCTGGTGATGTGTAACATTGTGTTGATTAAAATTAGCTAACAACACTCAAGGACATATACTTTGGATATAAGTGATAATTTTGTCTTAAATCCATGAAAAGTGTATGGTCACACAAACCAGTGCAGTATCAGCTGTGTGTAAAATATAAATATTTATCTATGGAAAATTGTTTACAATCTCCAGGAAGTAATCAACCGGTGTCAATTTAACATGCGTAATAACAACTTTGATATGATAACCACTTTCCTTTTTGGACTGGTTATCAATGCGATCGACAAAGCATCGATAAACTTTTGAAAATCTTAAACTTTCGGGATCCAGTCTGGTTCAAAACGAGGCGTTGCGATCAACAAATATGGCGACCACCGACCAAAATTCCAATGCGGTTGTTCAAGGATTAGCACGACACTTGAACACGTTAGGGGAAGAAAACAAGATAGCCAGGAAAAAAGCTTTAGAAAATATCCGGAAAGACACCGTTGGTAAAAAACCGCCAATAGAAGGCTCAGATTTGAAGCCAATCTTGAACGAAATCTTGAAACCTCTGCTGAAGGAATTTTTAGATCCTGCCGAAAAATGCCGAGAGCTGTCTTTGGATATAATTCGAGGATTTTTCATGAAAGTGGAACGGTCCGAAGAGTATCTCCCATATATTATCCCAGTTCTTGTTCAGAGACTTGGTCAACCAGAACTTGTGGAGCCTTCGGAAGAACTGAGGTTACTCATGGTTGAATTTCTGAAGGAAATTCTAGAATGTTCTGGGAAGAATTTAGCTGTTTATGTCGATGATTTGATCAAAATTTTGCAGCGAGTTATCATTGATCCATATTCAGAAGTGAAGAAAGTTGCCTGTGAATGCACCTCCATACTTGCAAAGACAGTACCTGAATATTTTCATACGCAGTCCGAGAGTTTGATCAAGCCTCTTCTTCAATCTGTTGCACATCAGCATTCAAAAGTTAGAACTATTGTTGTTTATACAATTGGTAAGTTCATTGAAAAAAGCATTGGCTTGAAATACACAAAATACGGCTATTTCATAACCTAATTAGAGTTCGCAATTTGACCTGAATTAATCTTTCTGATATTTGGTGACAATGGTTATGTCTTAAAATTAGTGTCAGAACGGCCGAGTTATTACATAAATTATTATACATTTATTTACATATGTAATTTATAACTCCTTTAAATAGTACAGGTATAGTTGAAGATAGAGTAATGTTCGTATTTTTATCAAAGACCTAAATATACATTTAGGTCTTTGTTTTTATCAAGTACGAGAAAGTTGAGCGTCTAGCACTCGTAGGCGGTGCTCTTGTTGATACTGGGCTGTTTAGGTACACATCAATTAATGGGCCTTTCTGGTACATTTATACTGGGCCTTTCTGACCGGATACGATGTCTAAGGGGATGGGGTTCTGACTTCATTTCCCTATGGCTGTATATTAATAATTAAGCACACTAAAATCTTCATGTATTGCATTGTTAACATAAACAAGCTAATGAATCTCAGGGGCCTTTTGTTAGTGGTTTGTCCTTGATCTGCATTATGATTAATATAACCAAAACGTTAACATCAGGAGCCAGGACTACTACTATAATACAAATGCCAGTTTCCAGGAAAACCTGCTATAATGACAGTATGTAATTACTATATGTTACAAGATTTTGATAAAGCTCTAAAATAAGGAAAAATACATATCTATTGATTCTATTTTAAGTAATTGACCCATATAGTACTATACCTTAGCTTTAAATTTTCCTATGAATTATGTCCAAAATACATACTTCGTTGCTATGGTGACCAATTTCAGAAAAGTACTCTGATTGAGAAAAACGAGGATTTAGTTGTTTAAAACAGAAGTAGCCTTTTTCTGAATGCAAACAATTTCGATTTTGATATTTATGTTGAAAAGTGAAACATAATTATAGAATTTGGTACTATTTTGAACAGTTTATGTCAAGAATTGATCAAATGGTGTAATAATGAAATACTCATTTCAGTTACGTCGAATAACGTCAGCGATTTTTCCCCTTCTTTGTTAGGTACCGCTAAAAGGTAGCTTCCCAATCTGAAAAATGTTCCATTTTCCCAATTTCAGAGGAAAATTATTCCCAATCAGGTGCATCTAGGCCGTACAATTCATGCCATAAGTTAAGTTTGCGCATTGTATATGAAGAAATGCATGACATATCATTCACAAGCTGGTTCATGTTAATTTCTATCATAAATAAGATAGATGTCATTGTTTTTAAGAATTCTCAACTTATTAAAACATTCCCAATTTGGGTAAACACGCCGCGAATTTTCCCAATTTGTCCGGTACTGGTACCTTTCCCAAACAAGCCAAAAAAAATCGCTGAACGTTTGAATGACGTTTGCGACGTCACACAAAAAGTTCCGAATAGGGACTCTACAAAAACAGCTGTAACTTCCTTAAAACTCAAGATATTAACATAATTTCTTTTGCAATTTGCTTATTTAACATCATCCAGTAATACTTTGGAAAATCTTAAAGTCAATATTTTTTCAAAATAGCAGGTTTTCCTGGAGACTGGCTCAAATGTATATTCTTACAATTATGTGCTATTTTAGGTGATGTCATACAATATGGAAGCAATAAGCCTGTAGAGCAGATAGTCTCTCATCTTGCCCAACGTTTATTCGATCAAAACCCTGCTGTAAGAATGGCTGTTACCAAAGTTGTAGGACACTGGATGTTGGAAATGTGTGACCGATACTCCTTTTGGAACAAATTGATTCCTCTGTTACTAACCAGTCTCTCAGATGAACAACCACAGATCAGAGAAGTTGCCGATTCTCTATGGCATGATGTTGGTAAGCTTAAGCAGTCTTTTTATGGCCCCAAAAAAAAGAGGGCATAACAATTTGTTCTTTGACAATCTTTCTGTCCCCATGTGTTGCCAATAAATCAAAAACTGTATAAGCTACAGCCATGAAACTTTACATTAATAAACATCCTGGCTGTTTTAACATCTTGGTGATCCACTTCAAAGATTGTATCATCTGATTCAGTGCTTGTCCGCTGCATACGTTATAATTAGATAGTGTATTAAATGCACTGCGGTCACGGTCAAATTATAGGGTTTACGAGTGAAAAGTTATTTAAAAGCAGGGTTTGGAAGAACCCAGGTTTTATTAGCATTCAACCCAGCCCAGCAGGAAATATAGGGAAAACCTTGGTTTTACTGCATAATACTGGGTAATATGCTGGTATTTGTATGTTGTGTACAGGGCCTTCGCTGTGGGTCGCAAATGGAGCCATTTGCGCCAAAATCAATAATTTTGTGATAAAAAAATCAATTTGGCGAATTTCATGGCGAAGGATAATTTCTTAACAAAATTTGACCTAATGTCGTAAAAGATCAATTTCACTGCATGCTTGTGTCGTAAAATTGTTGTAAAACGGTCTCTTCCGGTCAATTTGTAGATTGTAAACAATTAGCGAGGTGTAAACAATGTTTATCTGTTTATTGCACCCCTGGAGTCTTGTCCAGTGAAGCCAGGTTACCAAGGTACTTACGATTGAAGCGTGACATTGTTTGATCAATGGGTCTCATTGGCAGTTAATGATGTTAGATTGCTTTATTGTTGAAATTTTAACACTTGTAAAATTGTTTCAACCAGAAACTTGAAAGTTTGATAAGTCAAGTGATGAATGGAAGAAATAATTATTACAGTGAGCATGGGCCAGTCTGCCTAATTGATCTATCAGACTACATAATGAACTGAACTTTATTTCATGAACTTAGTAACTGTAAATGTGCCAGTACAAGTGATCTGGTCATCATATGTATAGCATCTTGATTTGAAATCAAGATTTCACTGAAGATTAGAGAAACAAAAGGAATGCAATATTTTAGAGCTTAACCATATATAGTTCCCCAGTTTCAAAACAGCTATTCATTATTGTAATTTTTAATACATACACATGAAGTCAAATATATATTAGAAATCTTGAGAAAAGGTTTGGCCCAAGTGGCGCTAAAGTGGCGACAACTTTTATGTACATGGTCTGAACCGGGGTACTTAACTTTTATGTTTATATGAGAGGTAATTGTCATTGTTAAGTATTTCTATTGTTAATTATCCCCCCGCACAACGAGTTGTAAGGGGGGGTATACTGGATTCAGCTTGTCCGTCTGTCTGTCCGTAGACGCATTCTTGTGGACGCAACTCCTCTTACAGTTTTGGCAGGATTTTGCTCAAACTTTCACAGATGAACAACCTCAACATATAGATGTGCATGAAGAAAGAAATTTGCGCTGCGATGAATTCTGGCAGAATTATGGCCCTTAACCGGCGGGGGTATATTAGTCTGCCGAATGGCGACAGCTCGAGTTTTAACACCTTTTATTGAAACCCGACTGCTTGTAGTATTCTTCAAATATTTTTTTTCACCTACAAACAGATGTTATTTTGTGATATTGTAGGTTTAAAATTTCAAAATGAAAATGAGGATGACTTGAAGGACAAAATGGATTTTGCTAAGGCTGATCCAGATCACTACCCACCAGGAGGTATTTAATTTACACTTATGTCAAAGAATATTCCAATATTTATGTGTTGATCTGTCTATCAGGATCACAAAATGCCATTTGAACATTTGTTAAATCTTTTTTGGAAATATTTGTATCTCAATATCTTTGGAGACACAGCATCTTTCAACACCTTTAATAATAGCAAATCAATTTGCTGTTGTGTGTCATATGTTGTAGATTGTAACTTAATATTTACCTCGTCTGAGCATGAAATGATTGGTCTGTCATGTGTGTACGTCATCAACTATTCATTCAAACAGCTTCTTCTCGGAAACTCCTTAGTCAATTTTGATATTCTGTCATTCATTTTCATCATAATGTGGTAAATAACATGTCAGGGGCCTTTGTGGGAGATGTTATTGTGGCCTTCTAGATAATAAATAGATCTGCACCCTGTATAATATTCTGAAGTTTCTTGAAACAGAACGTACATTTGTAGAATTTAAGACAGCAAGTGGTAGAATTTAAGACAGCAAGTGGCATTTCCTGGAGGTTGTTAGGACAACTGATTATTTAAACTTAGCGTTTTATTTGTAGATGCTAAATAAGGAAAAAAGTACTTTTTTTCAGTTGAAAGACCTAATCTTGGATGTCGTACCTTGATGTTTCGTCATATATCTAAGATTCTACCTGCACTGATGCGTGATGTGATTGATTGGGTAGCTGATACTAGGAAGAAGTCGGCTGGTCTCTTGTATTATCTTATGTTAAATGGTGAAGAATATATCACGCAGCATATGGAGCTACTTACATCTGGCATGTACAAGGCATGTTCTGACGAGGAACAGTCTGTTGTCAATGATGTATGTGTTTACTCAATCTCTCTATCTTTGCCTTATTTCTCAATATAAAGGCTAAGTAAATATGATTTTGTTGGGATTTACTTACGAAGTACAATAGCATAAGTCTTGTTACAATAAATCTTTGTACAGCATGATCTATATAAGTTTGTCTGGTATATTGTCTATGGTGACCGAGTAATTAACCAATCAGTAACTTTACCCATTTTTATCTTTTCAATGAGTAATTACATGTACTTCCCTCGAAGTCAGAGGTCATTGACCACTTAAACAGGGTTACAACCGAATGGCCACTTACTACGACTGTCTCAGTGTAACACAAAAAATGAGTAATTACAAATATTTAATTGATGGCTATTATTAAGATTGATGTACATACTATCCAACAATGGAGTATGATAGAAACTACAGTCTAGTCTACAATGTTCCAATAGCACTTGTAATTAGTGAAATATTTGTATAGGTGACGAAGTTAGGCAAGTGGAAATACTGGCAAATTTTCGCAAATTTACAAACGTTTCCTCTGGTGCAACTTATAGCCTAAAAGAAAAAAATGCTTATGTTGAGTAATTCAAAAACTTGATAACATTTCTGCACGCTTTATGTCTGAAATTCACAATTTGCTAAGCCTAACTGATCGACCAAGGCAAATATCCAATTAATCGGTAATTAATAGCTATTTAATGACAAGTTAATTGCATTTTTTGTTTGCTTGTATTTTAGATACAGAAATCTGCTGAGCTGATTGGTTATTTTGTTGAAGTAGATGTATGGAGTAAACTTATACTGAAGAGTGTAAAAACAACCCAACATTATACATCTATCATGGTTCTTGCTTCTGTCATACGTGGTACTCATAAATCACACATCAAGTCTATATTACCTGCAATATTGGATACATTGAATGTATCAGATGTCTGCCAGAGTGTTCAAGTAAGTGGGATAATCAATTTGTATGTCTGTCCCAGGGGTCCTGCAATTCCGGAATAATCTGAAAATCCGGATTTGCTGCAACAGAAAGAATGAACTTTTTGGCAGAAAATAAAAGTTATTTGATGAAACAATACCAAGAATTGACTGAGTTATGGCCATTTGAAATTTCATATGCTGAATTTTGGTATTAGAACAATTGTTTGAAACCAGGTTGTTGTGTAGGGATTGTACCAAAACAGTCTTGCATCTTATTTTCAGGATTGGGCATTATGCCTCAGGAGTACCCCTGCTGTCTGTGGTGTTGCAATAATACTATTATACATTTTATAATACAATTCTGTCAACTCTGGGATTTACTAGCGGGTCAAGGTCACTAACTAAAATGAGAAAGTCAGTTTCTCCTCATTAGCAATTCAGGAATTGAGATATAAGTATGTTTCAGGGCCCATCAAGGGTAGCTTGTGTGAAGAGTTTGCATGGGAGTGAAAGTGGGTTTGGTGGGGGTCAAGGTCAATGCTACTAAATATAGAAAGTCGGTTTCTGCTCTAGCAATTCAGGAACTGAGATATTACTATTATTAGTATGCTTCAAGGGTAGCTGGTGTGAAGAGTCTGTATGAGAATGTAAGTGGAGATGGTGGGGTCACTGTTACTAACAATAGAAAAAAAATGTTTCTGCTCAAAAACATATATTAGAAATGAGATAATATTATGGAACTTGATGTATAGGTAATTGAGATTTAAACTGGAACCACTGGGGTCAAGGTCACGGTTACCTTAATAGAAACCCATATTCCTCGCAATAATGATTAAGAATAACAAATTGTAACGAAGCTTGCTGTATCGATAGCTTGTGTGAATACTAAACAATAGCATGTGTCCGTTTGTACTAGATTGTTTGGCAGACATGGTTTTCACCAGATCTTTGTTTTACAATATTGCAGGTTCCTGTACAGATGCAGTTATTATCGTGTCTGGAATCATTACTTAAAGTATCTGGTAGTGATATTGCTGAATCAGCTGCATCTACTCAATCTGTGTTCAATCTACTTCATACTGTTCTTGCTTTACAACAAGGAGATCTCATCAAGGGAAAGGTAACTCATTTATTACACTGTTTATAGTACTTACAGGGTGTTAAAAAAGTTTAGAAATCTTTCTGACTTCAGAAAAATGTAAAATTTACAGGTTTAATTCTAGAGGGTTCTACCATTGTTCTAAATCTTTCTGTCATTAAATGAAGCTATTCGAGTAAGAAATTAACAATGCCTTCTGCGTACATAGCTCAAATAAAACTTAATATGAATTTAAATTTTGAGAACAAACTTTTTAATAGGGTGTTACATTCTTTTTAAACAAAATAAATTGGTA
The DNA here is from genome assembly GCA_947247005.1 of Spisula solida. Lineage (NCBI taxonomy): Eukaryota > Metazoa > Mollusca > Bivalvia > Venerida > Mactridae > Spisula > Spisula solida. The sequence continues at coordinate 46,212,467 of OX365944.1, read as the reverse complement.
CAGTTAATATTATCTTGAAAATTATTATCTAACTGTCTTCGAATTGGACATGAATACTGCGAGGATCGTACAGTTCCAGAATAATCCGGAAATCCGGATTTGCTGCAGTTGAAAAAATGAACTTTTCTGCACAAAACAAAAGTTATTTAGTAAAGGAAGTAAGGAAAGTTTTTATTTAACAAGGCTACACATTTGGTTTCCTAATCTTTCATGTGGGCCTATTTGATTAAAATATTATGGCCATTGGAACTTCAGAAGCTGGATTTAACATCAAAACTATGCTTGAAACACAGGTGGTGTAGGGATGTGTGCTAATGCAGTAATGGCACCGAAAACAGACTTGCATCTTATTTTCAGGATTGGGCATTATGCCTCAGTAGAACCCTTGGATTAGTGACATGCAATTGCATTCTCACCTACTAATATTGCGTACAGAACTTATGCATTTAACCATACCCCCTTCTGCAGAGAAAGTGAATGTAGAAATCATCATTGGTTCTGTTAGTTGGTTGGTCATTCAGACCTCAAACTAAATATGATCACCATTAAATCTTAAATATAGACAAACTACTGTATATAATGTACTTATAACTTCCAGGTATATGAATTATTAGACCAGTTGGCAGAGCTGGAAAAACTGGATAGCCGTAAACAATTGTACAAGATTCATACAAAGCCACTAATAGATAGCTTTGAGGATACCTATACAATCTGGACAACCCATTCTGTAGAAAGGCTTATTTTTGATGTTCTTATTTTAGAAGCAGGTAAGATATCTACTTTTTGAATTATGATCACTATCAAGTGTACGTGTGCATGGCACATTTATGAATGTTTGTCCAGGCAAGACAGAGTTATTGCCCTTCAACTTGTTAGAAAAACTAGGTCACTAGGAAATCAAAGGAAACCTGAAAACCTTGTGAACACATCAGAGATTACAATCTTGACCATCACTTTATGAATCTTGCTACAATGGTCATATCTATAATATCTAGGTCAAGTTGGATATCAGATCATCTTTTGATGAACACTAGGTCATGAGGTCAAATCATCAGGGGTGTCAATTTTCCTGATTTATCCGGAATTCCGGATTTATCATTCCTGACAGAGCAATGGTTTCTGACCAAAATAAAAGTTATTTCATGAAAATATCTCAAGAAATGGCAAAGTTATGGTCAATTTAATCTGCTCTGTAGGATTTTCTTCAATTCAACTGGGTTATTTATGGAAACAATGTCATTGAAGGCCTCATGTTTGGCAAAAATGGTTGGCCGCATATGATTTTCCTGATTTTAGATTAAGTCCTGTTGACACCCCTGAATCATAGAAAAATGAGACTGCAGTTTTATGCCCCCCCCCCCATCTTTGATGAAGGGTATATTGCTTTGCACATGTAGTAAATTTATCCTCTTTCTGGCTATGTTTATTTGAAAATGTTTGATATTAAAATTACCAATATTATAATTTAAGGTCCTGTGGTTGGAGACCTATTGGAGGACATTATGCCTATATTAACCGCAAACTTTCACCCAGACAAGGATTCAGAAGTTCGCCTCAAGTTTTTCTCGCTGCTGTCACATTTGATGATGAATTGTAAGGATACGGTTGATTCGGGAGATAAGTTTGCAGATTTTGCCGAGATTGTAGTTAGAGAAATGATCTTACCTAACTGTGTATGGAAAGCTGGTCGTGTTGCTGCTGCTATCAGAACTACTGCTGTATCATGTGCCTGGGCTTTATTACAGAGTGGTGTTCTTACCAAGGATAAGGTGGGTACTAATACTACTAGTGTGTTTCAGTCGTTAAATGAAGGCTTTTTGTTAATGATGCATATCATTCTTGGTATTACGTCCATCCCTCACTTGATGTTCTTTGGTGAGCTATAAGAATAGGTGAATGTCCTTCACTGTCTGTTGTCGGTTATCCTCCAATGATTCCTTCAAATTATTTCAAAAAAAAAAATTTGACGAAATTTAACCAAATTAAACTGGAATGATCTACTGATGGTTGTTTTTCAAAGTTGTTCAAATGTTAACGGTTCATTGTATATTTTGGTTACTGAGTTAAATAAGATTTTGAAAGGATCTCCAGAAACTCTAGGTCTACAGCTTTGATATCTTGCGTGGAACATCATATTGAAGAACTCTACCATGATTGTTTAAATTATGGCCCATGTATCGAAAGTAACACAATTGGGGTCACTTTTATGAACTGTAAAATTATTCCTCTATGAATGTTAGTTGTCAGATAGCTGCATGTTCGGGAATGGATTTTATGTTGAGTTTCATGTAATGAAGACTGGTTCACAACTATAGGAATGTAACATTCATACCTTCATAAATTTATAACTCAAATTGGTGTCATGGCTGCTTGTGTTTGAAACTACAAGGCCTATTATAGTATATCTTAGATATGTTTTGCTATTAGCAACTACCAAGAATTTTCAAATTATACCCTTTGGATAAAAATTGGTCCAGCCTGGCATCACAACATGTAGGGAAAAATTTTAAAATCTTCTCGGAAACCATAAGGCCTACAACGTGTTTATAATTAATTGGATTCTTACTATAGTTACTCATGTTGCCTTACTGCCATCTTATTCATATTGATGTATAGGGAAGACTTTCATAATCTCTTGATCAAGCGTGTGAATATTACTATTGTATGAATTATTAATTTACAAGGTTATTAGGATTAAAAGGCATTCTCTATTTCTTATAAATCATAACTTGTTTTCAGCTGGAACCAGTCATAGACAACTTTATCACCCAGATGCTTTCTTCTATGGATGATGACAACAAAAATACGAGACTTGTAGCTTGTAGGGTGATGACCCGTACCCTGGACCTTGCTGGGACTGCCATCAACCAGGACAGGCTACACAACATGTATTTGGAGTTATTGAAACGATTGGACGACAGCAATGATGAAATTCGAATCACAGTCAGTAGAACGTTCCTAGCATACCTGGACAGTTTTCAACAAGCATATGATGTACAACTATATAGAGCACATCTTGAGGCTATATACAAAGGCTTGTTGGTACATTTAGATGATCCGGATGAAAAAATTCAGGAAGCAATTTTAGGTATGTTTCCACTGTGGTTTGTCCTTCTCTGTAGTTATTTTTGTAAGAAGTAATTATGGTCAAAATGTTTTATGCCCTCACCAAAGGTGGGAAGAGGCATATAGATTTGCCAGTCCGTCCCAAAATGCTGTGTTGCACATAAGTATTTGAGCTACAGTCATCAAATGATTTAGGAATACTAGTCAACATGTGCACTTTTGATTCAGATTCATCCATTTTAAGCAATGACCCTTAGCATGCATTGTCAAATGGTAAGTGTCCATTGCATAGATGCATTTCAAATTTTATGGTGAGCCATTGTGATCTGTCTGCATCCGTTTGTCTCTAGGTTTTTTTTTTGAAAATTGTCTTGTTCAAAACTGCTGAATCGATTTCCAATTATTCAAATAATTGTACATAAAACAAGGCAATCTTAATGACGGCTCTAATCCCCAAAAAATAAAATAAACAAATATATCCCATACCTTTGTTTACTGGACAATATTTGTACGAGTTCTGCATGTATTTCAGGTGTATTAAAGAAAGCAGGGAGTCTACTGCCGGGAATGATGATACAGGAGGTAGAGACCGCAAAACATAAACACAGATCTAAAAAATATTGTGATGAACTTGTCTCCTACTTACAGAAATTATCTACTGAAACCAAGTCGTGACCTTGACTATACTAACATCTACAGAATTCATTTATTTTCATACAACATTTTGTGTTTCATTGTGAAGAGTGATTGGATGCAACATGTGAGATTCGTGTGATGATCTGAAGTCCCTACTTCTCGTATTATTGTGTCTTAACAGAACAGATTAAATTGTTGTTTATGAGTTCTGTTTTTAAGTGAAATGTTTGAGCCTTTGAGGTACAGTATAACCTCTCAAAACAACATCTCTACAGTCATCAAACTGATTAGGACTATTAGGCAGTGTGTGTTGTTTTTGATTCAGATTTGTCTCGAGAGCTACTGCTCTTTCAATGATGCAATCTTGATTGTGTCGCTCATAAATCTGAAAGTATTTGAGCGACAGTCTTGAAACTGCATAGCAATATTAGTCAACATGTGTAGTTATGTACCTAAATAGTTTGATTCTGATTTATTCAGTACAAGTTGAGATTGTCCTTCAAATAATGAAAATGGAACGCATGTCTGGTTGTGTTGAGGATTTGTTTCATAATTTCAATAAACAAAGACCACTTATAAGTTTCTCTTATAAAACAGTTCTTATGATTTTTTACATTGCACACTTTTGTTTATTTATTGGTGAATGAGAGGGTGCATGGTTTGATAGATGGAGTGAAAATGTTGTTATTGAACTATTATTTGCTGAATCACTGCCAGGTACATGTAATGTGAATAGTTTAATGTATAGAATGTATTTACTGATGTTATGTGTACTGCGCACACAGGTCATTGATAAAGAATAAAAAGTGTTTAGAAATGAGAAGTATTTTAATTTGTACAAAATTATCCAGATTTTCAAAAACAAGAATTGGCTTCACCAGGTAGACATCTTCATAGTAATCTTATTTATAAAGGCCACTGATAAAATTACTTCCATACAGAGTCCCATTAAACTAGTTTAAACGTCATGCTATAAAATATAGATTTCTGTTTCAAGTCAATTGTTGAGGTGATTCAATACAGACCAAATAAAAGTACAATTATGTTGTATAAAGGCATTTGCACCAGTTTGCACAGTCGGGTATTTGCCTGAGCACCAGCTCGTTATGAATTTTTCAACTAAAACATTTCAAACAATGAATTATATTGTATGAAGGCCTGCTTAAATCAGTTACAGTCTAAAATACTTGATTAATCTACATTAATGTCTTTGAATTGATGTAAATTATGAGAAAGAAAAATCACTTAGTCATGTTACGGCAGAATTTTCTATCAATACAAAAAAATCTTTAAATATTTTTTTTTATTCTTTTTCAATGATATTTGTGTTGAACTGCTAAATTGATCTGACATTTTTTGTACTATTTGTATTGAGATGTGAATGAAAGAAATAAAATCACTCGGCTATGTGTGCCTGTATTCCGTTTCCTTTTCTATCACTCGACTATGTGTGCCTGTATTCTGTTTCCTTTTCTATCACTCGACTATTTGTGCCTGTATTCTGTTTCCTTTTCTATCACTCGACTATGTGTGCCTGTATTCTGTTTCCTTTTCTTTCACTCGACTATGTGTGCCTGTATTCTGTTTCCTTTTCTATCACTCAACTATGTGTGCCTGTATTTTGTTTCCTTTTCTCTCGGATCAATGAATATTGTCAATAAGACTGTGAAAATAACAGTTTAACAAATTGCACGAGAAGATGGTAAAACAGAGGGAATTAGAATTACTCATGGCATTCTTCATTAAATTCATGACCCGTTAACCCCAAAAAACAAAAGAGAATGGGTGTCTGAATCAACGCTGTGACATCGGGTTCATCAACATAGGTGTCTCAATGTTGCAAAAGTTTACAGCTTGAATATATAATCATTATTGGCGTTCCAATAAGTAAAATTACATGTTATGCAATTATTAAACCCCTGACTGGTTTTTGGAGCCATCTTCTACCTGTATGTCTGTCCGTCAATTGTTAAAATTTGTCAACGTCATTTCTCTGCAATGTCTAGTCAGATTTCAACGTATTTGGATATGAGTTGCATGTTATGCTTCGATCAACTGTCACCGAGATTGCCCAGGAGGACACGTTATTAGCTGTCAAAAAACTACACTTTAAGCCGGCCAGAGCAGATTTTGAGAATTTGCAATTTTAAGCAAGGCTGAAATATGTGCTAGTGTTTCCTCTTGTGTGTTATGAAATGAAATATACTAAAACATTATCACACATCTTTTTAATACACTTACTGCAAATTTTTACAAATATACCCACTAAATACTGAGATAGTTATAAGTGCCCCCAAGTGTACTGACATAATACTATTAGGTGGTCAAAACAATTTTAAAATGACATATCTCCTCCTAAATCACTCTGCAGCTTTTGACCAAATACTAAATCTATTGTAACGATATCTGGTTGATGTTCATTGCACAAGTAGATCAAAAGAGCCAAAGCAAAGATCTAAATATCATATTTAGGTCTCTGGCCAAAGATATTTTATATCATTCAAAATGGTGATGGTCTCAGCAGGCTCATCATGTCCCTCTTATTAGATTACATACTAGTAGTAAAATGCAAGGTGATCTTTTGGAATCATTGGACATAAATTGCGTTCGTCATAAATTTTCTTGTCTGCACAATAGCTATATAGTACTGATTTCATAATGATAGACTATTCAAATTTCAGAAACATGCTGCAAGAATTATTCTAGACAAGGACTTTGATTCACCATCTGCAGAGCTTTTTCAAAGCTTGAGATGGATGACTATCTTTGAAGAATAGACTATAAAAAGGCCATTCTAGTGTATAAAAGCTTGACCAATATGGCTCCAGAATACCTTTGTTCAAAATTTCAAATTACGAATTAGTCCAATCAAACTAAAGGTCTGCAGCAAACAATCTCTTATACATGCCTAAACCAAATCTAGAAATCTTCAGAAAGTCAATCTCATATGCTGGGCCAAAACTTTTGAATTTCCTTCCTCAAGATATTGTTAAAAATGTTTAGTCAAAATACATTCATTACACAGTCTCATCATTTCCACAATAGGCCGATAGTAGGCCTACTGCTAATTAGTAGTTAATCTATATCCTATATCAGATACTTTTATATAAGCCTGTCTGCAATTCCGTTTGCATTATTTCTGTAATATTCTACTGTTAATCATCAATGACATAATACCATAATTTCAATTTAGATCTAAAAACACAGATTGGACACTCAATTGAAAACTGAGAGAAAATGCAAAATAGCATGCAGCAGATTCTGTTGTTTTGCATAAAACTTTGTCATAATTTTTTAATGACCAATGTCTCATTTTGTAGAGCTAAATTTATTCTACTGCATGAGGTTACTAATGTTTCTGTCTATCCATATATGCCATGTTTCGCAGACCCATTTGCATGAGATTGATCATGCATGGTGATGGAAATGCAGGAGATTTCATTAAAATGCCATGTCAGATTTTCCTTGCTGAAACTTTAAACTTATATTATTGAAGTTTATAAGCAGTTATCGCTTATTTTACTTTTATGGCAATACCATGTATAATGCTTCATGAAGCAGTTTAAACTTAGTCTAAATATTCTTGATCATTTTCAAAATGGTAACAGAAAATGTCAGGTTCCAGTATGTTTAAGAAATGCGTGAGATTTGATAATTTGGCCTCCGATAATGCGTGATGAGTAGAGTCTCAAATGCGTGAGATTCACGCATGATGAGATCTATCATGTATGTCTATCTCTTATGGAATTCAGAAAATTATTATTTAAATGAGGAAAATCGAGTATTTTCTGATACTTTAAATTGAAATTTGTCAATAAAATGAGAGTACGTATACCGTAGGTCTGGCTCTTTGCTAACTCAATTTGATTTCAATAAATGAGGTGTCATTTTAAAGCTGAATCATAAATCTGTTGCATAAACTCAGATTACTTTTTGCCTATGTACATTAAAACAGCATACCGTATATAAGGTTTTAAAAACAAACAAGATTTCAGAAGACTGCCACTCATATAGTACTTTAGTGGTCAGTCGACCTTGCAGTGTTTATATTTTTGCCTGGCTCAGCGTCTAGCATAAGGGAATTACTGGCACCATTTTTATTTCGTCTATGGTATGATGAAGCCAGGGATCGAACTGGAACCTCCCGCACTCGAAGCCGTTGCTCAACCACTAGGCTATCTAGGAGGCAGTTAAAAAAGGGGATACTTCCTGGCTTCTCTTCTCTCATACCCTCTTGGCGATGAATAACATGATCGAGGTATGAGGTGTCGAGAGTGATTTAAATATAAGTTGAAACAACTTGATTCACAATCGACCTAAACTATATTAGTATAAACACGAACGTTTGATTAAACTTTGTGATATAAACTTTAAATAAACTAGACTGTTTACAGTACCAAGTTTGTTTATTGATATAGGTCTAGAGTTAATTCCGGCGAACTATACATGCATGCATGTTTTCATTGTTGTTGTGAATTATGTTGTTTGTTAATCTGTTTTTCTTTTCCAGTGGACAATATTGAATATTGATATTTCCTGTCAAATATTTAATCAACGAAAGTCGTTATGCACCTATCAATGTTTTCCCCCAGGGGGGAGCGGCGGGCTGACCCTGGGGAATTTGAAATTTTTACTTTTTCAAAGTCTAAATTCCCACCCTAGAGCAAGGGCAATTTGTCAAAATCCCCTCACCGGAGATGCTTTACAACCCCCCCCCCCCCGGATCAAAATTTAGGCCAAAGTCAAAACTTCCCGGGACTCGGCACCATTATGTCTGTCAAATTCCCACCTATCGGTAACAGCCTCCTGTCAAAGTCCCGTGTATGCCCGCCGCCCCCCCCCCCCCCTGGGGGAAAACATTGATAGGTGCATTATTATTTTATACCGGAGAGTACCGGAGGATTCCGGAAACTGGCGTTTAGTAGTTACCAAAATGGCGGGTCTTGTTTTGTTTGGCATCAGCAGGCAGTGCTGCCGTACATTTTTACACCCTGGAACATGGTAGGATGCATGGTTTGCAAATAGATAAAATCCATCTTAAGCAACTGTAGAAAATATGCATTTTATGTAACCCCGTGTATGGCTGACATGATAGTAGTATGTAACTAGTTTTCGCGACCTAAGAATCTAGGATACTTCCAAGTTCCATTATCACTCTGCATGCTCATACTAGGCCTACTTATCTCCTTAACGTGACTTATATTCAATATTTATACTGGTTCACCGTTCACTTCATCAATATTAGGATATGGAAGTGTATAGAAAGCTGTTATCAGGCGAGTTGTGGCCCTTAGTTTAGACCCTTGGTTTAATAATATTATGGACAAGGCTTCCAGCAGGTCATAAGCGTTTTTATCACATAACACGCAGTCCAGCAGTGTCGTAAAGCCGTGCCAGAAATATCATTCAACACTCGCAGAATTTGCAATAAAATATATGAACGAGCCTGACGTGACATTAGTTTCGATCGGCCCATGATGTCAGGATAATACTAATGTTGTCAAGTCGTTGCGCTTATTATCCTGCTAAATCCTATATTACTTTATGCAGAATTCATTATAATTTTGAAAGAAAAAGAGCGTTCTCTAGGGTTATGTGATAAATAGATGTTCATTCATCCTCATTACATACAATTTTATTGAACTTGTCTTCAAAAACAATGTGACACAAGGCAATGCCTCTTGTCAAATCATTTTGTCCACTCTTTTACTAAAACTTGTATGTATAGAGCACTCTTGCAAGATCCTCTGTATTGAACACAGTCTTGTTTCGTAGTTTCAGCGCATTTCCAAGATTTCTGTCGGCAAGTGATAACAAACCAAAACTTCCACTATCACCATATATAGCCTTCTTCAAGGGAGTTGTACCAGATTTACAGAAGCAACATCCAGGTATAATTATGAATCGATTAATCATGTCGGTCACTTGTTTACATAACATTAAAATTTCTCCTATTGATGTCCTATTCTGATAGATATCATGTGATTTTAATATGTAACTTGGTGAATAAGGTATTGATTTTCACTGCCTTTTTGTCCAATTAAAATGTTTAAAACAATAAAAATACAATGCTATGATATTGCAATGTTTGTACACTAGTGACTGACCTGATTAAATGGACTATAGTTTAAAATGGTCAGCATACTGTATTTCCTTATTATGCCTCAATCGAAGGTACAGGGATATATTGCTCAGGCCAAACAAACTAGTTTTGTGGTTAATTTTGTCAAAAATTGTGGTTGGTATGGCAACCGAAACATTGCAAATTTTATAGCAAGCTTTTGCTGAATCTATGATTCTTCTGTTTAGCGCAATGAATTATATTATGATACTTGTTGTGTAGGAAGGGATTATATAGCATAATGAATTATAATGATACTTGATGAAGTTGATGTGTAGGAAGGGTTTATATAGCTTAATGTATTATAATGATACTTGTTGTGTAGGAAGGGATTATATAGCGTAAAAAGTAATGTATTATAATGATACTTGATGTATAGGAAGGGTTTATATAGCGTAATGTATTATAATGATACATGTACTGTGTTTTATTGTTCCAATTTGTAAAAAATTGTGTTTGCAATGACAACAAAAATAATTGAAAATACCAGTTGGCCTTGATCAAATTTGTCATAGTTCTTGGTGTTAATTATGTCTTGATTACTACAAATTTTAAATTGATTGCTAATTATATATTGTAGACAAGAAACAAATAGAGATAGCTAAATTAGCTGGGGCAATGTACAGATCACTTCCAGCTGAAGAAGTACAGGTAATGAAAAATAGATTTACTTACATCAAACAATTCGAAAATCATTAAGCTATTGGGCCTGTTGATTGTAACAAAACAAGACATCCCGTAAGTTGGCAAAAATGGTCAGACATTTGGATCGGTAAGATCTTACTGACTGCCAGACAAAAATCAAAACGAATCATAACAAAATGTTTTATAAACATTGTATAGTTACTGTCAGACTAGTATATTCAAATATCTACTTTTTGTTGTCAATTTGAATTTCTTGCTAGAAATTTAAAGAAGAACATGCTCAAGCAAGGGAAAAATATGCTGCACAATATGATGAATGGATGAAATCAGTCTCTGTGACAGATTTGGAACAGATAAAGCTTGAAGCCATCAAGAAGAAGGAGAAAAGGAAGAAGAGAAAGATCACATCTGTGAGTAGTGTTATAGTTTGTATATTTCAATGATTCAGGTCAGTCAATTGTTTACACAATATTGTGTACATAAACAGTGCAAATTCTCTTTGAATGTTTGATTTTGACAGATATTACGTGCATTAGTATGTACATTAATGAATAAGGTATAGGTTTTCACTGCCTTTTTTAGCTCACCTGTCACAAAGTCCGTCGGTCTGTCCGTCAACAATTTGCTTGTGTAGACACTAGAGGTCACAATTTTGGCTAATCTTTATGAAACTTGGTCACAATGATCATCTCAACAAAATCTAGGTCAAGTTCGATATTGGGTCATCCGGGGTCAAAAACTTGGTCACAAGGTCAAATCATAGAAAAACCTTGTGTAGTCACTAGAGGTCATAATTTTGATTTAATCTTTATGAAACTTGGTCACAATGATCATCTCAACAAAATCTAGGTCAAGTTCGATATTGGGTCATCCGGGGTAAAAAAAAAGGTCACAAGGTCAAATCATAGAATAATCTTGTGTACTCACTAGAGGTCATAATTTTGACCTAATCTTTATGAAACTTGGTCTCAATGATTATCTCAACAAAATCTCGGTCAAGTTCGATATTGGGTCATCCAAGGTCAAAAACTAGGTCACTAGGTCAAATCATAGAAAAACCTTGTGTAGTCACTAGAGGTCATAATTTTGATTTAATCTTTATGAAACTTGGTCACAATGATCATCTCAACAAAATCTAGGTCAAGTTCGATATTGGGTCATCCGGGGTAAAAAAAAAGGTCACAAGGTCAAATCATAGAAAAACCTTGTGTAGTCACTAGAGATCACAATTTTGACCTAACATTTATGAAACTTGGTCATAATGATCATCTCAACAAAATCTAAGTCTAATTCGACTTTGGGTCATCCGGGGTCAAAAACTAGGTCACAAGGTCAAATTATAGAAAAACCTTGTGGAGTCACTAGAGGTCATAATTTTGACTTAATCTTTATGAAACTTGGTCAAAATGATCATTTTAACAAAATCTAGGCCAAGTTCGATATTGGGTCATCCGGGGTCAAAAACTAGGTCACAGGGTAAAATCATAGAAAAACCTTGTGTAGTCACTAGAGGTCACAATTTGACTTAATCTTTATGAAACTTGGTCATAATGATCATCTCAACAAAATCTAAGTCAAATTCAACATTGGGTCATCCGGGGTCAAAAACTAGGTCACGAGGTCAAACTATAGGAAAACCTTTTGTAGACACTGGAGGTCACAATTTTGGCCTAATCTATTTGAAACTTTGTCACAATGATTATTTAAATGCAATCTAGGTCACGCTTGATATGGGTCATCCTGGGTCAAATACTAGGTCACTAGATCAAATCATAGGAAATCCTTCAGTAGTCACTAGAGGTCACAATTTTAGCCTAATCTTTATGAAGATTGGTCACAATGATCATCTCAACAAAATCTAGGTCAAGTGTTAGGTCACTAGGTCAAATCACAGGGCTTGCATGCATTACTACGACAGGTGAGCGACCTAGGGCTATTTGGGCCCTCTTGTTACCAATTTGAAATGTTTAAACTTTAAGATAATAAAGATACAATGTTATGATACAATGCTTGTATACATGTGACAGACCTGAATAAACAGACCATATATCAGTAAGTAGTGGTACTGTTTGTATATCAGTGAGTAGTGTTTTTGTCTGTGTATTAGTAAGTTGTCTAATTATGTGTTATGATTTTCAAATATTTATGATAAATATATGTCGACTTTTTAAAATCTTGAAAATCTGATTTCCAAGCAAATCTTTAAAGGAACTTCCCATAAGCTTGTGGTATAAATTGTGTATTATGCTTGTAAATAACCTGCAGATAACCTGAACTGTATAGATTTGATTTGTTTCTTCCAACAGCTTCAGAAAGAGAATAACAAGCCTAAGAGACCGGGTTCAAGTTTTGCTGTGTATTTTTCGGAACAAATGAAATCAAAGAATTTACAGTTTATTTCTGCTAAGGAGAGAATGGATGCTGTGATGGAGGTAATTTAAATTATACCCCCCACCTTTGGTAAAAATCTTACTATAATTATATGTACAGTCTACAAAATTAGTCTAGGATTATTGATTCAGTCAAGTCACTTCTGTAGGAAATGTGTATGAAGGAAAACTATTCACTTATGCTGATTCGGGAAAGTAGTTTGAAATCCTAAATTCACAGGCTGCATGATGATGTAGATTGAGTGTACTGAAATCATAGGTTTAATATACATATCCATTTTCTGTTATTAGGGGTAAAAAACTAGGTAACTAGGTCAAATTATAGAAAAACCTTGTGTAGTCACTAGAGGTCACAATTCTAGGTCAAGTTTAATATTGGGTCATTTGGAGTCAAAAACTAAGTCACTAGGCTAAATCATAGAAAAAACCTTTCGTATCCTGTAGAAGCTGTAATGTAAATCACCATAGGGACCTGCATGCACTACTATGACAGATGAGCGACCTAGGGCTCTTTTGGCCTCTTGTTTGTATTAGTTAGGATTATCAATTTCCATTTAAGATTCAGAAGGAATGTTCTGTAAAGTGGAAGGCACTATCGAACAAGGATAAACAGGTATGTTGTAAATAATGAATTATAATAAGTGTGCTCCCTTTCAAGATACAATGATATATATTGCTTTATTTATATCCTTCAGTTCATAATATTATGTCCGTCAATTGTTACCTTAACATCAAAATGATTACTAAACAAGATCACTGCGAATGAGTGCTGGACGCTCTACTTTCTCATACTTGATAGTACTCTTGCTCAACTGTGAGCATAAAATTCTATGCATAAAAAGGGCAATAGCTCCTTCAAAACCTTGATAGAGTTAACTCTTGTCTAAAGGATTGTGCTTATCACTGTCATTACCTTTGATAGATAATGAGAAATGGCTCCCTAATGCCTTAAGCAAAAATCTAAGTTTAAAATCGACAACAACAGTGTTACAACACCATCAAAACTATAAATAGAGTTGCCTCATCTTTTCTATAGAATGGAATCCCCAGTGACTTATAACTGTGATCAAGTCTATTTAAGTTAAAAGTTAATTCCTCTTTAAGATATTGAAAAAATTGACAAAAAGCAACAGTTCTAGATAATTTGGGGGCATCAACTCTGTAAAAACAAATTCCAATATTACCTTTTCGTGTTTGCACAATGTATTAAAACTTCAGTTTCAAGACTATAATAAATATATTTGAAAGTTATTGAGAAATGTAAATTTTACAACAAAAATGACCAAGATTTCTACGTGTAAGTTTATTCAAGGGCAAATAACTCTGGCCGGAAATACACACCACAGAGTAATCTTTCTTGTTGTAATTGATTTTCCTTATGAAAGTGAACTTGTATTCCAAGTTTGAAGTGAATACATTTGATAGTTTTGTGAAATGTGAAGTGTGAATTGAATACCAACAAAAAACTTAATTAATGCCTCTGCAGACAACCTTGTTACGACAATTTAGCTCTTTCTACAAAAAGTCGAGCTAAAATGCTTGGTTCTTCAACATCTTCTGTTGTCCATAATAATTACGCTGTACAGACAGCAGTTATTACTTGGTCATACTGTTTGCGTCTATGTTATCTATGCTGTAATACTGGCTCATTTTGGGTAAAAATGCGACTACTAATGACATGACCAAATCTAAGAAAAACCTTGTAGATGCATTAGTTTTGAATTTTTGATCCAATCTCTATGGGACTTAGTCGCAATATGTGTCCTTAAAAGTCTAGGCCAAGGTTAATTCTGGATTCTTGGGTCAAAAACTGTCACTGTCCAATTAAAAAACTTTTGTTGCATTCTAAATTCAGGGTTCCCACGGTCAGGGAAAAGTCAGGGAAAAACACAATTTTTTCAAGGTCAGGGAAAAGTCAGGGAATTATGAAATTAGTCAGGGAAATTTGGAAATTGAGCAAAAGTCAGGGAAAAGTCAGGGAATTTTTCATTGAAGCTGTCGTTAAGTGTCATTTCCTATGAAGAAAATACCTAAGACTGAAAAAAATTCTCGCTCGCTATGCTCGCTCAAAGTATTTCTAAGTTGTATTAAATTAATGTTAATCAACAGTCTTAAATACTGCTAACCTGGACTATTGTACCATTTAGAGCAAATATAGCCTCCTTTTCTCTGATTTTATTGCCATATCTTGCTCTTACAAAAAGATGCCGATGTCGCCCGATCGCTCTAAAAAGTCAGGGAAAACTGCTTTGTGGTCAGGGAAAAATCAGGGAAAAGTCAGGGAATTTTGTCTTAGAAAATTTGTGGGAACCCTGAAATTTGACCAATCATGATGAAACTGGATAGCAGTGATTCAAAATCCATATTTTTAGAGATTATAGTAGTTTTCACCATCTTTTGGCCCACATTGTGAAGTCTACTCGGGGAGTGATCTTGACCAAAGTTGTCCTCCTTGTGTTCGTATCTTCATTCTTCATGCAAATTTTAACAACACTAGGCAAATGTTCAAAGATTTACAAAATGTAGGGATCCTTAACCTTTGAAAGCTCAGTTCTTTAATGCTGGTAGGAAATATTTTAAAGAGAAACATGCAATATTGATATGATGTTCATTGAGTTGTTGAAAGTGGAGCATACATCAATATACACCCTTCACCAAAGGTATTCAAGTGAATCCATTGGATTATGCAACCATGAGCATTCTTTCCAAGAAGATAATGATAATCACACAGGGAAGGTAGCAGCTGAGCACAGAAGACATCACATACCACAATTACGTTGCACAATGCCTAACACATACCTAAACGAGAAAATGATAAAAAAAACTCCGAAAGCCCAAGTCCCAGCTGTGTAAAGGCTGAAAGACTGGTTATGCACATTCGACATTTTATTGAATTGTAGGTCTCTCTGTCTTTGTTTTCAAGTCATTTTATTGATGCAAATTTTTTAAAGAATTGCATTGTTTATTTTAGATATATGTTGATCGAGCAAAGGAGGATTGGGATCTATATGAATATCAGATGAAGTTATGGGAAGATGAAATGATAAAGGCAGGGAACACGAATCTCGTCAGGAAAAAAACACTATTAATATGGAAAAAAGTGGGAAAAAAGGAAACAAAAGCTGATAAAACAGTTACTAAAAAGTCGACAGTTGCTAAAAAGTCGACAGTTGCTAAAAAGTCGACAGTTGCTAAAAAGTCAACAGTTGCTAAAAAGTCAACAGATGCTAAAAAGTCAACAAATGCTAAAAAGAAAACAGTGAAGTTTGAGGATGATGAAAGTTCTGATAGTTCAGATTAGTTACAAGAGTGTGTAATAGAGTGTGTGACAGAGTGTGATACTGGCTCCGATCTCCCGAAACATCGAAGCTAAATCTCAGTCCAAATATTGCCAGGTGTCTTCTCAATAATTTCCATGGGAGACTTGATTCAAAATTCGCATCACAATACAGAAAACCTTAGTCTTAGTTTATTACAGTAAAATTTTTAGAGCTCGGACTTCAGTTTTAACTCAAATTCTGACTCTCATTTGAACAAAATTTCAATTTGAGATGATATTTCTACTTGAGATGCTTTGGGAGATTGGGGCCAGGGTATGATTCAGAGTGTGATTTAGAGTGTGATTGTTGTACTAGGTTGTACTTTTACCAGTGTACCAGAACCATACAGCTTTACTAGCTGAGCATTATATATCACTCAGGTACACAAAGATTATGACAAGATTGTACATTTATTCACGCCGGTAAAACTGTTTCAATTAAGCATCATTTTGAGCCTACTTTAAACAAGTGTCTGACTGTAAGTTATGTGTTATTAGTCCCCTACCGGTTTTTGACCGGAGGGGACTATAGGTTTGCCCTCCGTCAGTCAGTCAGTCAGTCCGTCCGTCAAAAAATCTGGATCCTCACATAACTCCAAGTTTCCAAGCTAGGTTTATGAAACTTCATATTTGGATAGGGGGCAATACGGGGATTATGCACGTCTAAGAATATTTTAATTCTTACAAAAATTGTGGTTGCTATGGCAACAGAAACATTGAAAATGGTTTCAAAGCGGTAGGGAACTTCTGTATTGCTTGCAATTCTTATTTACTTGTTGAATGTAACCTGTCGTCTAATTTTGCAGCTCAATTTGATTTGCACCGAATATTGCGGTGAGACAAGTTGGGAATCGAAAAACAGCATATTTATTAGGGCTGCATACCAGTTTCCAATATAAATCGAATACCAGTATTTTATGTTTGATCGATGCATAGCATCGAACCTGTCCTTATCGGTTAAAAAATCGATACAACAAAAATACCTCAAATCAATAAAATACCCATTTTCAGTAAGTTTTTTCGTCGTTTGTTTTGTTTCAAATTGGTCAGGTCGTCGAAGTAGCTTATGTCCGAGTGAATCTAATTTTCATACAAAAATCGGCTCTGTAAACCACTCATGCAATTGAAAACATATGTAAATAGATTGTTTATCACATTTCTGGCCTGACTTGATTGTGTTTTGTAGGTTAAATACATGTTGTAAGTCTGCAAGTGCATATTTACAGTATTCAGATGTTTAATTGCCAAAGGAATATTTCATATGTTATATTGAATATCAATTATTTTGTATCGATGCAAATATCGTATTGATCATGCTAACTGATACGCAGCCCTACTATTTATTAGTAAATATGCGTTCTTATTGAGGTTTATACATTTTCAAGTTATCTCTCGTTTTGTTATGTATGCATAAATGTATGTATGTATTTGTTGCTATTGCCTTGTGTGTTCTTGCTTTGATAGTATGAAATTTGTGCCCCACTTCTTTTGTTATAACATGTCATGTCTGTATTAATAAAATGATAACCAAAACTTACAAGGTTTTGAAACTGGTATATTTTCCATAAACGCATCACTTCCAAACTATGCATACTTGTTACATGTAACAATAATAAACACCTTACATGGTCAATGCCATGTAACACAATCCAACATTTCAACAGAATTATGGCCCCTGATTTATGGACAAGGCTTCCACTGGGGCACATACTCTTGTTTCATCCTTTATCTCCTTCACCATTGGTCAGATTTCAATGAAACTTCACATTAATATTCACATTAACATTGTCCTGTTGCGTATTGTCGAGAATTTGTCTAATGGTTATTGATTTGTATAATGACCCTTTGTGGGAGACATACGTTTTTGTGTCAAAAACCCTTCTAGTGTAGCCAGTACTAACCCATCCTTTTGTAAGGAACCAGCAACTTCTCCACATGTGGAAGAAAATCAACATTATTGTCAAGTATTACAGGAAGGGTCCCGAGCTGCCTGACTGGTCGATTGTAAGGGCAGAAAACATAAATAATGTATGGAAAACATCATGGTTTTAAGATATCTATACAATCATGTGTCTACAAAGTTTAATGAGATGTCTATGGAGAGTAACAGAGCTGGATGTTAGCACTGAGACGACGACTACCCTGGTAGATATTCAATCAAACTTTGTTCATTTAACAACGGTCAACCTCAGTTATATCTGAATATTTGTCTCAAACACATCTTGTGACACAATGGTATATATGAGGGGTGATCAATATATTCAAGAACTTTCCTTCTAACTTTTGAAATATTGGTTCTTGAACAATGAAATTACCAACTGAATATGTAAATCAATCAATTATAGTGTGTTTTAATTAATTATATCATGAAGTTGCAAGGGACTTGATGACGTTACTTATTGCAACCAAGGTTCAGTGCGAGCCGTCAAGCATCTAGGACAATACAAAATTAGAGTAAAGACATGCCATCAAGATTAATGCCTAACTTGGAAAATCTTAGCAATATATGAAAATGACTTGACAAAAATGTATGTGGATTCTTTGTCTCTAAATTATCGATATACACATGATTCCATTGTTTATGAGATCGTAGGGACTCTGTCAAACAGATAAGTTGGTAAAATAAGAATAAACAAGAAATAACACTGCGGTAGGGACACTCCCTCTTAATGTCTGCGAAATCAGAGACACAGTTCTGAACCATATGTTTTACTGGCAAAAACTAAGATTACTATAGGCTACAAAACAAATCTTTGACTCCAGTTCAAAGGGTTCTATAGCAATTGCGCCCTAAACTTGCTAGGTCGTGCTTCCATCTTCATCGGATAATACAACCATGCAAAGCCAACCTTCTTTTTCAGTTTTATTTACAAGAACCCATACCAGAGTTGGCTATGTAGGACTTATTTCTGTATTGAAAGTAAAAAATCATATACATGGGGCCTGATAGGAGTCCAAAAAGGAGCTAGGTGCTGCTCAAACGGTGGCGCCTGGAATCAAGTCACATGACCGCTGTAACCCTTTCGGTCGGAGATGGCTAATTCTGAATAATGCTAATTTGCCTTTGAGCCTAGCTGACAAAACAAAATTGCTAGATGGAAAGTTCTTGAATATATTGATCACCCCTCGTAGTTATATCTGAATATTGGTCCCAAATACATCTCATACCACAATGGTATATTATAATAAGTTATATCTGAATATTGCCCCTGGAAGAAACAAGCGACCGTTGTTAAGACTTGGAGATTGTTTATTGGTAATTTTAGTTACATCATCAAACAAGACAAACAATAGTTTCTCACATGATTGATATGCTGTAATACTTCTTACAAATAGAGACAAGTTTATATAGTGACCTGGGTACTGTTATATCAAAGCACTTGCAGAAATCTTAATCTTATGTTCAAATTTGAATTCTTTGTAATTCTTTAACAACTACAAATTTCGGTAAACGGATCTGCAATATTAACAATGATTCAGTAATGCACTCCTTTAAACCATACCAGTTCTGATTTTGTAGGGGCAATAGCAGTATATTGACTTTAAATATGAGTGTAAGTTTAAGACTTCCTTAAATGCTTAGTATTAGTCAAAACATTTTAAGTATTGCACCTGGTTTCTTTGTGAATATATACTCTGCGTCAATGAAAAATTACCACCCTATTTACTCCTATTTTGAAATTCACGCACTGTGTTAAAAGCCGAACATGACTATGTTTTACCTTACTGTATAGTCACTGCTATCCTAATTAACAATATTCAAATGCACACACTTAAAACCTTTGTACCGATAGGTCATATTGTATACAAAATACAGAAGTATATATAAGTGGTAACTTTTAAGTGATGCCCAGTATAGTATTCACAGCAACTTGGTGCAATACTTAAATATTTTGAGTTACCTGTATCAAATTTAAAACATTGTGCCATTTATATTTCCTGCAAATTGAAGAATAACCCATGTTTTCATAGTGACCTTAGTACCAGTAGCTACTTTAATAATGATCCAAAACTATCTAAAACATTTATAATCCTGATTCTCCTGTTTTATAATTCTGATATACCGGGTACATATAAGAAATTTTAGATTCTGTGGAAGTTTTCTACTAAGCTGCTTTTGCAACATCGTCGAACCCAACGTTTGCTCAGGCCTGCTGATCAATAAATTGTAGTAGAAACTGGACTGATACCCTGCGTTCCGATGATGCAAATACCACACCAGTACTAAAAGGTGATATTGTAGCTGTTTATCCAAAATGTTGTCCACCACAACAACTAACTTGATGTTTGCAAATTATAACTACTTAACCAATGTATACAAATTAGGCTAGGTATTTCCAGTTGAATTCAGTTACTGATCTTGCTATCGTTTCATAAGATATCAAAATCACACAACTCTACATGTTCTGTGTAAACCAGAAATGTGTCCATAGGACATGTATGCTCCCACTTGGCATTTAACCGTTTCATGGGAATAACTCGGCTGATACTAGACGATTCTGAATCAAAATGCCTAGTTTGGCAAATACACATTAACTTAAATTCCTATGAAGTTGGACGATTGTAGCTCAAATACTTGTTAAGAGTTGTGTGACGCAAGCAAACAAAATGCAACTTTAATATTAAAAGAGTCGTAACTCTATCAATCTTCATCATTTCAAGGGAAATAATATTGCTTATACTGGATGAATCTGAATAGAAATATCTAGGTGCACCACAACATATGATGACTAATGTACCTATATTTATATAACAATTCTAGCCATCTAAGGGCTTAATCTACTTTTATTTAACTAGTTGGTCCATATAAATTAAGTAAATTAACCAAGCATCTATCACGGAGGGACAAGGACAAATCTATATGCTCCAAATATATGGTTGGGGCATGATAAAAAGGCAGGATTATTACTACCTTGTTCATAAATAACATTCCAATATATAATATATGTATAAATACCTGCGCACCAACAGCCATCAGAAGATAGCAAGCAAGCCCAACTATTCATGAATTTTTCACAGATAATAGGATGCTACTTGATTAACATTTTATTGTAACACATGCAACAGCTGACACAATACCAAAGGCGTAACACGGAGTTATGTGGCCGGAAAGTAGCTCTTCTAAATTGAAGGAAATAAATGCGTTCACAACACCGTGATGTTGCCTAGATGACTTTATATTTTTGATAAAAAAAAATTTCCAAGTCCATCAACATTTCATAAATGCAAGCAAACTACAAAGACTTACACTTCAAACAAATCTTATAAATGTACATGTATATATTAACTCGTAGCTTGGTCAATATCTGTTTAATCTTGCTGAATCGTTCAAGGTCTTTAGCTTAGATATGTGGAATTACAGTTCAATTGTTTTTAATACATTCTGATTACAATATTCACAAACAGAATAAACAAATGATGACACCAGCAAAAGCTCATGTCACATATTTTTACTGTTATGTTCATCGGGCGTTTGTCAGGTTATAAATGCAGCTTTGTGTCCGCTTTGCTGATACAGTTCATTTTCAGGTGTATGTAATTATCATTGAGGCAGAAATGAAGAAAATAATAATAAAAAGAAAGCCAAATTTAGGTTAAGAATACAAGACAATTTCCAATGGGTTACCTCCCCTTGTCCATAGAAATGTGCTATTGAGCATTTTTAAAAGTAAACAACCACCATGTTGTTGAGTGAAACATCACTTTGTGTTGTGCATTTTGAATTTCACGATATATCTTAACTTCCAAGTGACTATACATAAAAAAAATTTGCACCTATCGCTCAGTTTCTAGTACATTTTACTTTTTGGATGTTTCATGATTCAATGAACCGTTGTATTTAATGTTGAAGAACAAACTTTATTAATCCATTCTATTGTCATTAGTCAATAGCATATACACAAACTTTCATGCAGAAATATTTAAGACATAATGAATACGTAGCTATGTTTTGTTGCGTAAAAAAATATAGGCACTTGTTTGGATGCGGAGTAATTAAATCACGAGTGTGTAGCACGAGTGATTTAATGTACGCATTCAAACGAGTGCCTATATTTTATAACACAACAAAGCACAACTCCTATTTATTATTTCGATTCTAACATCGCCAATGCTCTGCCATTTATAGCACAACAAGACTGGTTGACGTCAAACTTCTTTCTTTCATAGGAACGTTTACGCCACCATTACGTCATTTGTCATAGTATATGACATCAAACGTGATGTCATCAATCAGCTATGTTTTATCGCAGTAATAAAATATGGTAAGCTCAATATACGCAAAGAAGGCAAATCTCACATGCTATGTTAGAATAATCACAGGCCTAAGAAATTATATTACAAAATACAGAGTTTTGAAATTCCCATCTTCCCGTCATTACTGTATATAATAGTTATTATATATAGTAATGACGGGAAGATGAGGAATTTCAAAACTCTGTATTTTGTGATATAATTTCTTAGGCCTGTGGAATAATAAATAAAAAAGTTATTCGAAAAAAACATTTGCACATTTATAAGATTATGAAGTTTCAATAAAATCCAGGAGTTCCTGGCAAGGAACTCATTGGTACAAGAGCAACTTGAACTAAATTTTCCAATATTAGTTTTGAAGTAGTATTTTTACAAAATGCAACGCTAGTGCTGATGCAAGGGTGACTGTTTTAGCTCTCATTATTCTTTGAATGGTCAAGCTAAAAATCAAAGGTTTTCAACACAACAACAGGAACATGAGACATTTGCCTGTAGCACTTCACCATTCAGGCAAATTGGGAAACACTGCAAAACTTTACATAAGTTAATAAATACCTACAATATTACACTACATAAAATATACAGCATATCTTACATCAAAAGCACCTGGGTTCACATACGCATTTGGACCGACGTTTACATCCAACTCCGCTGCAGTTTAAGTTTTTAAAAATTTACAAGACTGTTGATGTTCGCTGGCAAACAATGACGAAGGTCTTATTTGTTGAATTTTGAGCATGCAAAAACTATGTCGCTAGAGCCCAGTTGTCAAACGCAGTGAGTCGCTAGAAAATATTTATAAAGTTTATTTGCGCCAGATACACAACCTTTGTAGTGTGGACGAAAAATGCCTTCTTGCCAACATAATTTTATTTTGCAGACGCTAGGTCTAATTTTTTTATACTTTTGAAACCTCACACAATATACAGCAAACACTTATATAAAATATAGAACTTGAAAATGAACTAAGGGTTAGTTCAGACATGCAAATATATGTGGGCCCGGTAGAAAGCATAAAATAGTGTAGGTCATGGTTAGTACATTATTCTTTATAGTATATATGCGAGATGATCAAAGTTGAGATACACTACATATATAAAACAAACATGATGAATCATAAATTAGCAACAAGTAACAGGTCATACAAGATTGTTAACTGCTGACACTTGGTTACTCACTATGTACAGGGATATATTATTTCAGGGGATCACATATAAATGATGTAACAGATAAACAATGTATAAAAGATAAATAATTAGTCGAAATTTATTGTCACCCCATGGTACTGGTCACCTGATGACTGAATATAGTGTGGCAACATTGAACTGGTATAGTCGGATTTTTATTACCTGTCGCAGTCTCGCAGATCATTTGCTTGACCCTTTGTAATAAGAACAGCCTATTTCACATACTCGTACAGGTATGAGCCGGTACACAAACCGTGACATTGTAATTGTACAAAACATGAAACTTAACATTATACATTTAACGACTACAGCTAATCTAACCATCCAATGAATATTCAACGTTAAAGTGACTATGGCAGGTTGAAAAATCGACTTATACTCATTATTCTTCATATGTTTTTTGTTATTGTAAGAATGTTTTGACATCTTAAAGTAATAAATTTGTTAGGATGACGAATAAGCACAGAGTGAGACTATTCACGAGTTCCAGTACAATTTTGCTACACTATACCTGAATGGATTTCAAATCTTTAAAGGACAAACAAACCAGCGTACAGTAAAATCTCTCTTCAAGACCATGTTAATAAAAACACTAAGAGTCCTTTTCACTGTTATATATATATTAAGACCAACACAATGAGAAGACCTGGGTACCGTTTTACCAAAGCATTTACAATAATCTTAAACTTGCGTTCAAATTTACATTATTTTTAATTCTTTTACAGCAATTACTTATAATTATTCAGTTCATAAACTCTTACAAACCATATCTATCCCCCATTTACAGTTGTCAAAGAATTACAAAGAATTTAAATTTAAACATAAATTTATGATTTCCACAAGTGCTTTGATAAAACAGTACCCAGCCCTACGTTCAAGGAAAGCTACCTGCAAACATCGCTATAATCTTTCGTTGTACGCTCCATTTGCGGCAAACAATAAATACCCGTTTTTTTCCGTTCTCAGTTCGAAATATGTACGGATGCACGGGTTTTACTATTCACATTCTTTTGTTTGCCTCTGTCCCCATTTTGTTAAATTACACCAATACAGGCACACCACCTCCAGATACGGTTAGCCAAACTTGACGTATGTGACAAACATGTTTGTTTAAACATACCGTTCAACAAATAACAGGTGCGTACCAGGTGCGAAACGTATGTCACGTTTCCTTGAACGCAAGGCTGGTTTCAAAAGTCCCAAGACAAGGGTGGTCGTATCATCAAGGTTTTAACATAGTTTCAATAAATAGGTAAACACATTATAATACAGACTACAGCCGAGTGCTGATTTTGTTTCAAGCTATGAATGTATTTGCCATCATAAATGCAAAGAAAAAGAGAGCAAAGTCTTCCATGGCCGCTGTGAAATATCCCATCACTTTGTTATATGTTTGAACAATCACCGGCTTGATTCCACACAACATTAATACACCAATCAACATTGAAGACTTGTGCGGCAACATCACATTCTGTAATAAATGTTAATGAAATTTAAGCAAAGAAACATTTGACAACATAAATAAATGCTTGTAATCAATTTATTTAAGTTTTATTTGATCAAACCATGTAACGACGAAAGTAATGAACCAATGCTTGCAAGCCGACATCCCCAGTATTAACTATTATATTGGGATTGAATATACACTGATGCTTCTATCAATATTTTGCCCTGGTGTGGGTGGAGGGCAAAGTCTATTTCTGGGGACATTCGGAGCAACCAAGTTTAATAAAGACTAGACCAAAATTGTGACCTCTAGTGTCTTCACAAGCAAATTGTTGACAGATCGATGGTGAGCTTAAAACTGGATTAAAGTATGATTTTGCTGTAAAACTAGTTAAATATGACTTTAGGTATTATAATTACTTACAATATGATATATATATAAGGGCTGATCGTGAAGTTCATACAAATTGCTGATAAAAAGTTATTTTTAGCTCCATACACCTGAAACTTCACTACCAGAAGGATCAACTTGACTGTACAGTAGTTAAATTATAAACAGGTATAACATTCACCAAACGTTTGCTATAAGTAACCTTAACCTTGGCAATGCTACAACATAAGGTCGGCGCACACCAGAATTGTTACATATTACATATTGTTTCGGTTCTTGATGTATGCCAAGGGATGCATAGTTTCGGAATCTACCTAACTATATATTGTTTATAAGAGAGTATTGTAACATATTATAGACGTCCGGCATTCCTTTTGAAAGGTTTTATTCTTTATTAGTAACAGAACAAAATTCACAGCATATTTATACAACCTAACCAACCAATTTTCTCTTCATCTTTTACACAATGTAACTCGTATACTTACATGCAATACTTTGTGTTTGAATAAAAAGAACGAAGCTTCCAGGCAGGCAAATGGCAAAATAACAGACTGTAAGTAGATAAACAAACATACAGAGTCAATATGTGAAAATAAGTCCCGAATGATTGATTCGAAGATTATAATTTAAACGGTGAATATGATATAAAATATTGTCAATTTAATGCCCTTATAGTAATCAGTGGTCCTACTGAGGCGTAATGCCCAATCCAGAAAATAAGACCAAAGTCTGTTTGGCGTGAGATTTGTACACATCCCTACACCAAAACTATGTTTCAAACATTGTTCTAATGTAACTGTTGAAATTCAGCATATGAAATTTCAAATGACCATAACTATGTCAATAATAGGTTTTTTTTTCATCAAATAACTTCAATTTTCTTCAGAAAAGTTCTTTCTTTCTTGTGCAGCAAATACTGATTTCCAGATTAATCCAAAATTGCCTAAGGACCTCTGTAGCAATATGTTCTCCCAATGTAGCAGTTATTATGAACAGCATTAAATAATTCTTAAGAGACTGTTGAAACTAACTGTACATGTAGCTAAAAGTAAAACCGGAGCTGCAGGGCCTAATTTCATAGATGATCTTACAGCAGATCATATTGTAACTTGTACATGTATCTTAAGAAAATTAAGGTTTGCATGCATACATCTAGACTTGGAAGGTTAATATGCATGCTAGCCTACCAAGTCTCGATGTCTGCATGCCACCCTACCAAGTATTTATATCTGCATGCTGACGGTTACCTACCAATGATTGCATGCTTACTTACCGAGTCTAGACGCCTGCGTGCTAACCTACCGAGTCTAGACGCCTGCGTGCTAACCTACCGAGTCCAGATGCCTGCATGATGCTACTGTAACCTACCAAGTCTAGATGTCTGCATGCTAACCTATCTAGTCTAGATGCCTGCATGATGCTAACCTACCAAGTCTAGATGCCTGCATGATGCTAACCTACCAAGTATAGGTGTCTGCATGCTAACCCATCTAGTCTAGATGCCTGCATTATGTTAACCTACCAAGCATAGGTGTCTGCATGCTAACCCATCTAGTCTAGATGCCTGCATGATGCCAACCTACCAAGTATAGGTGTCTGCATGCTAACCCATCTAGTCTAGATGCCTGCATGATGCCAACCTACCAAGTATAGGTGTCTGCATGCTAACCCATCTAGTTTAGATGCCTGCATGATGCCAACCTACCAAGTATAGGTGTCTGCATGCTAACCTATCTAGTCTAGATGCCTGCATTGTGTTAACCTACCAAGTATAGACCTGTGTCTGCATGCTAACCCATCTAGTCTAGATGCCTGCATGATGCCAACCTACCACATTTGCCAATCTTATACATGTACTAGTAATCTCGTTGATTATCTGTACAGCTTTTTATTCATGGATTGGTTGAAAGTTGAACAGTTTACTAGTTCAGGATACAGCCAAACCTACTTACCTCAAAATAAAATATCCCATATCCAGATGAAAGAACTCTTCGACAAAGATATGCTACCATGACACACATAACAATCCTCAAAAATTCAAAATGTTTCAACATCATTTTAGCATCGGAGCTACTACGACTAGAATTTAAAGATTCATTGGGTGAACCATTGTCATTTTGAGTCTGTATTGGTCTTTTAATTGGTGACACTTTGACTGTACTTCTGTTTTGTTTTGTGTGTTCATGTGTAGACTCATTGGTAGATGTTTCTGTGGGTATGATGGAACGTTGTCGGAGAACCATTTCAGGTTCAGAAGACTTTTGAGATTCCACAGCTTTCTCCTGGCTTGTATTGACATCCTGTCTTATGTCTGAACTTGTAAACCCTATAAACAGAATATGTAAGATTAGACAAGAGGGCACAGATGTGGGTTGGTCAGCTGTCAGTGCAAAAAAACACACCAAAATATAGGACTTATTACTATATTTAGATATGGGAAATTATTCCAAACCACGAGTATTATACATATGAGCCAGTCTCCAGGAAAACCTGCTATAATGACATTATGTAATTATGGAAAAGTACTCATAGTGAGAAAAACGAGGAGTTAGATGTTTAAAACCATAGAAGCCTTTCTCTGAATGCGAACAATTTTGATTTTGGTAAATATTTTCCGATAGCATACCGTTTCTTTACACTTGGCTAGGCAAGCGCTTCCGAGCGCTACCGAAGCAGTCCGTTGCATAAGAAAGTGCCCTGTAGCGCTCGATAGCGCTTTGCTACGAAATGGTCTGCTATCTGCGAGCGCTCGCCGGTAGCATATAATTTTTCTGCTACGAAGCGCTTTTTGGAAGCAAGCCGTTTCCTAGCGTAGCGCTACCGAGCGCTCGGTAGCGGTTTGGTTAGGCAACGGGCTCCTGGTGCCATGCGTTCATAGTTTTTACTGCTTATTATGTGTTCAGTTTTATTGCTTCAACTGTGTCTTATAATTTCGATTTGTGTTCAGTTTTATTATCTTGTACCTAAATCTTCAGTCAGATACTCTTTTATGGCATACATTTGGGGTATGTTCGGAACATCTGTTCTGAACACTGTGCGGGATGTTCTACTCCGAACAACTTACGAACAAAACAGAACTGTCCTGCACAGTGTGCCGAATGTTCTACTCCAAACACCTTACGAACAAAACGGAACAGAAAGTAAAATGTTAAAGATGACCAAAATTGTAGTTGCAGCCGTAATACTGGAGGAAGAATACATCATTATGCACTATACTAAACCTCAGTGTAAAATATCAATTTAGTAAACAACCAGCACAACTAAGCTATTTCCAGATCTTCTTAAAAAATGCTACTAATTTAATAAAAAATCCAGTCGCGAAAACGCATGACTTTCTGAAATTATTAGCAAATGAAGCCGTCGTTAATAATATGCAAATCATATGATATTAACCATCTTGTTCAGTATCATCATGTGGCTTTCCAAGAACTTTATTCATTCTATTCTGGCCACCCTGAAGAATTCTTTGCCTTCGTAGCTCACGAATAGCAGCTGGGTCAGCCATATTTCCGGGTTGTGCGATTGCGTGTAGTCGAATGTTTAATTTTCCAAACGTGTCACTTAAATCTGTTGAAATGAAATATACAATTTTAGACTTATGATAATTAAATAATTCTATTTCAAAAATTAGTATTATATTTGTATATTTTTATAATTTTATTTACACTAAAATATGCGAAACTAAGAGTTTAAAGCTAGCTACTGAAACTTCCATGAACTTTGACCTAATTAGTGTTCTAGCTTGAGCGTGAGAAAAGTTTGCAACAAGTGTATTATCATTAACGATGAGGACGTTGGTGAGGCTACGTCGCAAATATTGTACAAAATGCGTATATCATGCAGAAGAATTGGTAAACTTTGCTTCATTTCAATGGTTCTCTTTACTTTGACTGTAATATTCACAAACAAAGTTCAGTATCATTACCTGACTGAGAATGAGAGACAAAGTAAAAGTGATTCTACACATTTCAATGTCGCGAAACGGAATGTTACATATGAAGTGCCTGCTCGTAACGTAGAAAATGTATTTTTTTCAAAACAATCTAAACGCAATGACTCCGAGCTGAAGTTACCTATACGTGATGAAAATGTGCCTTCGAAGAAAGAAGAAATAAGACTTCGCTCAAAGCATGTCACTGTTCTGGATGACATTTTTATCAGTGTCAAAACTTCGAAGAAATTCCACAAAGAGCGGATGCAGGTGATACTTGACACATGGATCAGTATCGCTCAGCAACAGGTAAAACTAAATCACTATATTTGCGTGATCATTAAATGATTAATTTGCGAATTTCTCTATTAAACTTTTTACTGTTAAGCGCCGTATTAATAATACATGTACAAGTCAATAATGGCACATAATACCATCACGATAATTTAGTGCTAAAACTGCGGATCTTCACAGCAAGTATTGAGTAAAACTGTAAAGTTATACTCAATACATGTATTTTACTTTACATTGTGTTTTACTATTGAAGGAACTTGCTGTGGAAATATAGTTTGATGGAATTTAACCAAATTTCACAGGAATGTTCCTTTTGTAGACCTCTTTTGAAGTTGTTCAAATGGTTTGGGTTCATCAATTAGGTCACATGAGCAATACATGTATAGATTTTAAAAGTAAAAACTTAAAAACGCTTCTGAATCTGAAACCACAAGTCTTGACCACTGACAGCTTCATCAAAGGAGGCCCTCTACAAAATCATGTCAGTTGAAAAGAATCAATAGACTAGTAGTAATAGTACTAGTAAATTGCTAGACTAGAGTCATGTGTGGAAAACTTACATGTAGGCATGCACAAGCCCTGCAATTGTAAATCAGGGCTTCCTCTGGAGAATATTTAGCTTTCGCCACTACATTCGCCAAATGGAAAAAGTTGTCGCCACTTTAGTGCCACTTGGGCCAAATCTTTTCTCAATATTTCTAATATATTTTTGACTTCATGTATATGTATTAAAAATTACAATAATAAATTGCTGTTTTCTGTGTGTTTTGAAACTGTGAAACTAGGGTTAAGCACTAAAATATTGCAAAGCACTAAAATATTGCATTCTTTTGTTTCTCTAATCTTCAGTGAAATCTTGACTTCAAATCGAGAGGTTATATAAATGATGACCAGATCACTCGTACTGGCACATTTACAAGTTACTTAGTTCATGAAATAAAGTTCAGTTCATTAAATAGTCTGATAGATCAATTAGACAGACTGGCCCATACTAACTGTAATTATTTCTTCAGTTCATCACTAGACTTAAACTTCTCAAACTTTCAAGTTTCTCATTGAAACAATTTTACAAGTGTTAAAATTTCAACAGTAAAGTAATCTAACATCATTAATTGCCAATGAGACCCATGGATCTAACAATGTCACACTTCAATCGTAATCACCTTGGTAACCTGGCTTCACCCGACACACTACAGGGGTGCAATAAACAGATAAACATGTCAAATTGTGTAACCCTTGCTAATTGTTTACAATCTACGGAAGAGACCGTTTTACGACAATTTTACGACATACTTTGCAGTGAAATGGATCTTTTACGACATTAGGTCAAATCTTGTAAAGAATTTAGCTTTCGCCATGAAATTCGCCAATTTGATTTTTTTATCGCCAAATGTTTGATAATGGCGCAAATGGCACCATTTGCGACTGACAGCGTAGGCCCTGGTAAATTATGACTCTGGGGTTCATACTGGGGTTGCCCCTGGTGATAGTCATTTGTTTGATTAAATACATGTACATGGAGTTATATTTAGGGAATTCTTAGAAAATCTCCTGAAACCACAATTGAGACTTTCAGTGACTTAACCTAAAGTTAGAGTTGAGAAAAAAGGATGTTGGGTCTCTTTACTGACGATAATGACTTTTCAATGAGGCATTAAGAATTGTCGGTCATCTAGCTTAAAATAAAAATCTCTTCATTTAACTTGTGAACATTTCACATAATCGAGAGGGCCTCCTGTCTCTATGTTTAATGTCATATTTTGTCCGAAGAAAAATTACTTTGATTTGGCCTAATTGCTCTATATATTATATAAGAAGACAGCAAAAAAGCAGGGAAATGATTAATCAAAAGCGAGGGAGTGTTGTGTCAGAATATTTTCATTTTGTGTTTTGTTCAATTCAGTTTAAACATATTTTGTTGCGAATAATGAATAATAGAATAAATACTGTAGCACACTGACAATCATAAGCCACTCAGAACCGGCAGCAGCACCTAGCTTACTTATAATTTGTTATTATTATTATGTAACCCACACAAGAGTCAGACATAGAACAAACCATCCATGTCCCAAATAAAGCCTACCGTATATACCCGGTACTCACCACACAATGAATGAAATACAGTTTACTGTAGATTTTGAATTTTGTGCATAATTTACCATTAAGACTAAGAGGAGGTAATGGGTTAAGCCTCAAGTTCCAAAAGACCAAAACTTAGTTAAGGCTTATGATCCATTTGTTGTCGAGCCCGCTTGCGGTGAGCGAGACTTAGTCGCCACTTTTGGTGTATGTGCGTCCGTCCGTGCGTCCGTCCGATTTTGTCCGGACCATAACTTTGTTATGCTTTGACCAATCTTGCTTATATTTGGCATGAATGTTCATCTCCATGAGAAAGAGTGTCATGCCCAACCCACAGGTACCTATCTCAAAGGCCAAGGTCACCGTTGGAGGTCAAAGGTCAAATTGAAGTTTGTCCGGACCATAACTTTGTCATACATTGACCAATCTTTCTTATATTTGGCATGAATGTTAACCCCCATGAGGCGGAGTGTCATGTCCGACCCCCTGGTTCCTATCTCAAAGTTCAACGTCACAGTTGGAGGTCAAAGGTCTAATTGATGGATATTTTAAGTTGTAGCCATTTTTCAACGTGCGCCGAGGCTCCATAATGGATAAGCCTTAACTAAGTTTTGGAACATAATGCCTTTCTATACAAATGGATAAGCCTTAACTAAGTTTTGGATCGCAATGCCTTTCTATACAAATGGATAAGCCTTAACTAAGTTTTGAAACATAATGCCTTTCTATACAAATGGCATTTGTATAGAAAGGCATTACGATCCAAAACTTAGTTAAGGCTTATCCATTTGTATAGAAAGGCATTGCTTTCCAAAACTCAGTTAAGGCTTATCCATTTGTATAGAAAGGCATTGCGTTCCAAAACTCAGTTAAGGCTTATCCATTTGTATAGAAAGGCATTGAGTTCCAAAACTCAGTTAAGGCTTATCCATTTGTATAGAAAGGCATAACATTGGTAGAGTAATGGCAAGTTTAAATTTAAATACATGTATGTGTTTAATAACAACATAAAGACAATGACATAAATAGAGGATCTTGAATGAGAGGTTCAGTGCACATTACATTCAAGTTTTATTAAACAAGTAGACAAAATAATATGACATGAGGCTTTGGGCTGATCAATGCATGAATTGGCTAACATCACGTCAGGATAATTTAAAAATATTCATTGCACAGTCTGGGAGTGCCAAAACGATATTGTTCTGGCACGGCTTTATGGCGCTGCTAGGCTGCAGGTTGTAATAAAAACAAATAGAGAGCATATGGCAACAATAAAGGAGACAGAGTATAAATTTTAACAATACTACAATAACATATAAATACAGAGCATAATATGGTAATTTGAGGGAAATCCTGTTAAATTTAATTTAAATTGCCTTTAAAGTTCATGTTAAAGTAATACATATACAGCAATATTATCTTGGCTTGAAGAATGCATTATTGTGCTTGTACCTTAATTTCATTTGAATTAAACAGTTACAAAAAAATGTGAAATGGTGACAGTGTCATTCACAATAATGTCACAATAATGTCTAAACATTTCTAATTAACATGACTTCATTTAGATCTGTCCTCAAAATTTAATTTTAGACCTGGTTGACAGTTGCTCTAATGTTTTAGCATATAATTTCCGTAAAACATCATGATTTAATAATTAAATCCTTTTTTATTTAAGAATTACAAATTATACAATGTTTGTTAGTGCATTATAACGATATTATAATTTATGAGCCATTAAATTTGTCAAATTAATTACACAAATATAAGAGAAATATTTTCTTGAAGTTAAAAACTGTAGCAATCCAATTTAAATACCATAACAATCTGATTTACATCCCTAAGGACAAATTACATTTGCATGATTTATCCAAACTGTGAATGTGTTATTGTTTTAAACCACCCTAAATTGTGATGTTTGGAATTTCTATGATGCAATTTTGACTTTTACAATGCCATCAGTTTCGTCCATGAGACCATTACTGACTAAACAGAAATCATTTCTCTCAAAAATATGAAATAAATTTTAATAAAATGAATTCTTGTATGTCATTTTATATGCATTAATTAGTTTTAATGTTTTGGCATTCAATGTAGCATACATTGATGGCTTATCACTTCTAACATCATATAATAACTTTATTTCAATGATTTGCCCAGAATCTGGACTGACTGAGCTTGTTGATTTACATGAATCTGAGACTGGGGGGGGGGGGGGATACTTCTGTTGTCTACAAATTGCTTGTTATGAAACTTGGTCACCATGCCTCTGTCTACACTATATTGGGGGAAATTTGAAACTGGAATCATTTGGGGATGAAAACTTGGTCACTTAGTCATATTGTGACTTATGTAAGGGCAGACTTTCAGTATCAAGTAATGTGAATTACAAAAGGAATATAATATTAAGTCAGACAGGGAAGGCAGCACTCAGCCTAACTAGCTGAGCACAGAAAACATAAAAAACATACAAGGCACAATGCCCACCTGAACCAGCCGAGCACAGAAAACATAAAAAACACACAAGGCACAATGCCCACCTGAACCAGCCGAGCACAGAAAACATACAAGGCACAATGCCCAACTAAACAAGTAATGATCTCTAAGCTGTCGAAATTCTAAATGAACCAGTTTCAGCTTAGCTGCTATCAAAAAGCTGAATGCTCAAGCCGAATGACCCATCTCCAACGCTGTTTTGCTATATATACCTGTATTTTGTTGTCTTTTCAGACATACATCTTCACTGACACGGATGATCCAGATATGACAAAGAAAATAGATGGTATGTTTTTTGGGGCAACAATGGACTGTTTATATAAAATTTAATTACATCCTGTGTCATTATAATGAATAAATGATCATATGTATAGCAGTAATTGTAAAGAAACATTTTATAGTAATACCCAAATGACACATTTTCTTAAAATGAAGCATGGTTGTGCTGCAAGAAAAATCAGTTTGTGTGTTGGGTTAATGCAGTTACAATGTTAACATTAATTGGTCTGATATTGTACAAAAAAGTACGTCATTAAAATTCACCAAATGTCAGAAAGGTCAGTTTTTGTTATCATTTTATTGAAATCCAAAATTTCTAATGATGCATGTACAGTCAGGACTCGATATAACGACATCCAATATACTGACAAATTCATTATACTGACATCATATTTGGGGACAAAAGTATTAAAACACTCTTTGTATCAATTCAGTATACTGACATATTCGTTACAACGACATTTTTCTTGGAAACGAACAGCGTCGTTGTATCGAGTTCTGACTGTACATGTAACAGTGTTGTACCGGTTTTTATGCTTTCTAGAACTACATTTATTAGTATGGAAAAGTTTGACCAGGAATCGATTGTTCTTTTCGCTCTTAATATCAACTTAAAAAAAAAGATTACAAGTTGGTGTGATTTAGAATTTTTTGCATGTTGTGATTTTCTTGACATTTGTCAGTTGATCAACAATGAATGAAAACATGTTTCAATACTCAATTATATCAAATTCATCTGATAACAAATTGTTATTTTCACTGAATATGAAATCGAAAAAAAAATGTTTTCTTCACAACCTGTTTATTTTTGATAGACTAAATATTATTGCAAGTTGCAACATATCACAATCATGTCATGTTTATGTATTTTCAGAGAGCCATGTTATCAATACAAAATGTCCTTCAGATCACCGCAGGTAAGTGCTTCTTGCTTTGGCTGTTACACCATTTAATTTTCCGTCATTAACATGTATGGACTGTGATAACCAGTTTTCCTGGAATAAGCCAAGTTGTAACAAGATTTCTGGGAAGGTAGCCAATGTTGCAACCAGGTATCCTCGAATCAGCCAATGTTGCAACCAGTAATCCTGGAATCGGCCAATGTTGCTACCAGTTATCCTGGAATCGGCCAATGTTGCAACCAGTTATCCTGGAATCGGCCAATGTTGCATCCAGTTATCCTGGAATCGGCCAATATAGTAACCAGTTATCCTGGAATCGGCCAATGTAGTAACCAGTTTTCCTGGAATTAGCCGAAACAGTAACCAGTTTCCATGGAATTTGCAAGTTTTCATGGAATGAGCCAATGGTATAACTGTTTTCCTGGAATTGG
Organism: Spisula solida; assembly: GCA_947247005.1. Classification (NCBI taxonomy): domain Eukaryota; kingdom Metazoa; phylum Mollusca; class Bivalvia; order Venerida; family Mactridae; genus Spisula; species Spisula solida. The sequence continues at coordinate 46,176,605 of OX365944.1, read as the reverse complement.
CCAATGTCTTAAGTTACTATTCTACTTGAACTGTTCAGGTGTACTAGGAATTTTTATACATATTTTGTTGTTTCAATGCATGTTATATTTTCTTTGTGGAAAAAGAATATCGTGGTGGTATGGGTTGTGGCGCAGTATCAGAAATGGTGCACCTGAGATTAGTGGTCTTTTCTAAAGTTTAATACCCAAAATGACATACATTTCCAGTATATTTTGGGAAGGATGTATAGTTTTGGTCTGTAATGCAAATAAACAATGTTCAAAGTAAAATTTGGTGCTTTTAGAACTCGAAAGGTATGCTGTACCCATATTTGTTGTTATTTTCTTATGTCACTTTATTCCTCAAATATCGTAATCCCACAAATTTGTAAAATGAAATTTTAACTTCAAATTTTTTTTGTAAAGAGCACTGGCATGCATGTTAACACCATGTAACATGATTAAAATGTCCTACACACTGTCAAACACAGGAAATGGTGTCCAGAAGGACGTAATTTTCTTATTAAAAAAACCTGAAAAAACTAGTCAAAATCTGAAATAATATGTTTCGAAAAATTTTGTTAATATTAACTGTCATTGATATTTTCGGCATTCCCAAGACAAGTTGGTGACAGATCAGACTATGCAGATGCCATGAATGATTCTTACATGACAGTAATAGATGATTTAACACTTGTTTGGGCATCTTCAAGTTGTCTTGGTGACTCAAAAAGTATAATGGCAATTAGTAACCAGTGCAATTCTGTCTCAATACTAATTATTGATTTATTATCTAAGAAGAAGTATACAAAGTAAGCTAACTATTATATAAAAATGGACTATATAGCCATAAAATAAAATTGGAAACAACTACATCATGAATCCTTTTATTTTTTTACCACTAGGGACCTACAGGATAGGTGCGCCATTTCATATCACGCGGACTTGACATAATAAGCTGAGCGTGTCTTTCATTGTAATGATCATACAACATGCATTGATGGAATTGACTATTGATATTTAGTGTCAACATGTTCCCATTGAATAGCCCTATCATTGCTCAATAACTTTAATTATGAACGTTTTATATTTATAACAAAATAACGACGTAAACTGTTAAGTGCGCCATTTTCAATACCATGGGGATACTCAATTATGTTTCTGATTTAATTCAGGGGATCACTTGCTTGCAAGATGGCGCAAGAATTTGATTGGTTCATCAACTCCAAAAAGCGTTGGTTCTGCCATTTTGATGATGATAACTACGTATATATTGATGGACTGGTTACGTTTTTACAACAGTATAACCACACTGATGACTGGTATCTTGGTAGACCCAGTCTGAATCATCCGATTGAAGTCATAGACCGTGCTCATCTGGGAGTAAGTATATAATATGCCCTACCTGTATATCAAATTGTTTTGGCGCTGTTTAAATTTTGCTAATTGATTTGAAGAAAATAATTTTCAAGCAAAAGCCTTTGTAAATTGTATAGTAATGAATACTAATGTTGATGGTGATGTGTTCCAATATGGGAATCTAAGTTCATATGACTGCAAAACTTAGAATCTAGTTAGATACGCGCACAATCTTATACATGTATACACGATATGGTACCTTGATCATAATTATGTTACTTGACTGTTTAACTGTCACAAAATTTACTAACCTGGTTGGGGTTTCACAATTTATTATGTTACTTTAATGGTTTACTTAGCATGGAGAATTTGACGTTATCTTGACCTTTATGCATGAATATATTGCAAGGTTCTTGCTTTGAATATATCAATTTCCACGAGCAAATCGTACAATATCGGTCCTTTAGATTTGTGTTGGTATTACACCTTGAGCGCCTTTGTGATACTCTCTGCTTATGAAAACATACAATGGGGGTTATAAATATAGACAATATATCAGGCTGATATTATCAGCTGTTAAATTATAGGTCGAGAGTCGTGTCAAATTCTCCGTACTATACATTTAGAATATTGTTATATTGCATAGGATTCACTTTACCCCTGAATTGACCCCTGAACTTTCCAAAAAAAGAAAACAATTAGACATTCTAACTGAAGGGTCAATTTTACTTGCATATATATTATATACTTTAAAAATCATTATTTTTTGAGGGAGTTGAATTTTCGTTGATTTTGTTGTTGCACTTGACCACGAAATCTAATCCCCATGATTAATCGACCTCTCAAATACAGAAAATGAGTTTACCTGTGTATGTTTTGTAATCCACGAATTTACGACCCAACAATTTTTTTATTAAAATCCATTAAATTTAATACCAACGAAAATATGTGATTTTATAGTATTTGGTTTTGTAATGATGAAATCTGGTACAGTATTATGATGACTATAATCACAAAGACCCTTGATTTGGAGCAGCTAGTGAAAACCCTGATATTGACTTGGTTAAGCATTAAGCTATGATTGTGGTCACTTGAATTATCTAAATATTGGGTTCAAGTGTGACACCCTCTGCTCTTGACTGATTAGAACTAGAATGTATTATAGCACAGAGAATTTGACATGATCCTGACCTTTAAGCATGAATATATCACAAGGTACTTGTGTTGAATATATAAATTTCCGCAAATCGTGCAATATCGGTTCTTTAGATTTGTGCTTGTATTACACTTCGAGCATCTTCATGATACTCCCCGCTTATGAAAACATACAGCCGGGGTTATTAATATAGACAATATATCAGCTGAGTCCTGTCAAATTCTCTTGACTACATGTATACTGATTACTTAGACTTGATAGGTTATGATGAGGAGGCATCTTAATTGAACTATAATTTCAAGTTAAACTAGTCAATTTTCACTGGTAAACAATTGAACTCTGATCAATGGTTTATGTATACAAAACATTCTATGTGAAATTGGGCAAGCTGTACAGTACACATTATCCAATATTACAGTGAACTAAAATGAACAAAACGTCATTCCTATGAGAAAAAGAGGATTGGAAATAATAGGGGAGAATTAATTGAAAGTTATTTGGTCTCATAAAATGAGATGGTATATATTTAACTTCGGTTATCCAAATAACAGACTCGTCTTCTGAAGGAGAGGCATGCTTGGTATCTATTAGAACTATAAAAATTGATGTGTTTATCTAGTATACCTCTAATCCGATTAGACTTTTGCGTAACCTATATATTTACTTACCGGTATACCGTAGAACATGCATTATAATAACACATTGTTTTAGTGGCAAAATTTACTTCTGAGACAAATTTGAATAGTGCATGATGTCTTTTGACAGTTCATATTTTATATTTGTGTCATTATGTCAGATTTTACTTTGAGGTTCACATATTCCACCTTTCCTGCATACCATTTATATTGTACTATTTATATTTTATTGAAGTTGTATGCTTGAGGTTGTAGGTAACATTTATATTGTTTAGTGTTGTTTGTTGTTTTAAGTGCAGTAACATGCTGTGTACTAGTGATGTTTTTATGCCCCCGTATCGATAGATCGGGAGGCATATAGTGATTCACCTGTCCGTCCGTCCGTTCGTCCGTCCGTCCTGGTTAACCCAAATTGACCGTTTCTTCTAGCATCATTATGGCTTGCTACAAAGCTTTCATACTTGCATGGATGTTGTGTATGAACACTCTCCACAAGCCTGTATCACCTAACCCCATTTTGACCTTCACCTTGACCTAATTTTGGACTTAGACTTATTTATGGACAAGGCTTCCACAGGGGGCATAAGCGTTTATTCAACGCAGTCTTGTTTTATTTTTAACTCACTTATTACAAAGTGACAAGTTGAGCTTTTGTATTCACTCTTCGTCCAACGTCTGTCAATGATTATTTCAACAAAACCAAGGTCAAATTCCATATTGGTTCATCTGTTGGGGGTAAAAAATGAGATCACTAGGTCAAATCATAGAAAAACATTGTGTTGACACTAGATGTTACACCTAATCTTTATGAAACTGTCACAATGATCATATTATCAAAATCTAGGCCATGTTCGATATTGGGTTATCAGGGGTGAAAAAACTAGGTCAAAACATAGAAAGCTTTGTGTAGTTACTCAGAGGCCACAATTTTGACCGTATCTTTATGAAACTTGGTCACAATGATTACCTCAACAAAATCTGAGTTAAGTTCAATATTGGGTCACTTGGGGAAAAAAACAAGGTCGTTAGATCAAATCATTGAAAAATATGCATATCTTGTACAGTAATAGAGACTGCATTTTCTTGCCTTCATGCACTACTAAGACAGGTGAGCGACCTAGGCCCCTTTGTATCCTCTTGTTAATATTATGTTTGGCTTCGTTTTATGTACACTCTCTGTATTGTTAAGTGTTTATATTGCTGTGTATAAAATACTACAAATTTGTCTACATTTATGCTGTATTTACTAGCTGTTGTAGATGTATGTAGATACATGTACATCATGGTTTGTCAGACGTCACCAATTGTGGCATAAACATCTCTGATACTGACCAGCAAAGTGCCTTTTATTGGTTTTATTGAGGAGTAAGGTGGACCCAGAGTCAAAAAACATTTTATACATCAAAATGTTCGAAGATTATCAGTTTGCCTCATTTGGAAATTTTCAATGCGGGCCCCAGATCTAAGTATCCCTTAGAGCCAGAATTTGCCATGTTCTGAGTTGGGCCAGGAATTGCTTTACCCCATACAGCCCCATTGATGCATTATTGGCTCTATGTGCATGGCAGTTACATGTATCCAGTAGGGCAAGGAGTGACAGAACCGAGGTTGTAGCACTATGTGCCTGGCAGTTACAATTTCCCAGTAGGGCAAGGAACGGCTGAACAGGGATGTAACTCTATGTGCCCTGCAGTTACAATTTCCCAGTAGGGCAAGGAATAGAGGATTTCTACACCTTTTGATCTTGATCTTCTGACTGGACTCTGAGCAGCATGCCGCACAAACTGAATCTTAAAATCTTTGCTTGCATTTTAAATATCAAGGAAAATTAGCAAAAACATTCAGAATGTAAACATATGTTATCGTATAATTTTTACATACAAATTATAAATGAAGAATCAATACCACCGGTGCATTAAACTTGTTACATCTGCAGATAGGACTATTGATTCAGAACCAGATGGAATCTTGCTAACTTAGAAACTTTGAGCAGTAAAAACATGAATATTTTCTTGTAAATGTTCTGTGGTCAATGGGACCACCTGCATTCCGTGAGTCACCGGTCCTCCATGAAAACCACTGGCCTAGGACCATCGGCCCAGTGTTAGTGTCAAGCCCTGCTTGTATCAAGTATGATATAACTTATTAGAACTTTTTATGCAGGCTGTCTTTATACAGCATACCTTGAACATTTTGGTGTATATATATGCTCTGTCATGAGTTGCCACTCTGGCTCTCTTAATAACCTGTGTTTTCTAGACTTGTTTAAGAAATGTTGATCTCGAAGTCAACAAGTGAGGGATTCTTTTTATCACATTACTATACATTGTAGTAACCTAGTCAAAACAACATAGGAAAGAATGAATTTCAGTCGGCAACGTTACTTTTTTGCCATGAAAATCTAGTGACGTCACACATTTGTTATCACACATGTTGGAGAACATTGTTCCGTGATTTGTTCTCACATGGAAGATCACAGTATTTATATGATAAAACATGTTTTGTGACATTTGGGTCCACCTTGAGTGTTGAAAGCGTGGTTTGGTTGAGCTTGTCTACTATAACGGGTGTGCGTTTGTTAAATTGATTGTTTCAGTCATGTTCACAGAGACTATCAAAGGGATCCAGTTAAAACTCAACATAGTCCATACTGACAAGGCTGGTGATGTGTATTTATGAGTTATCTGCTCTTGTTGCTTAGAATTTTCACTCACTGATAAGCAAGGGTATTGTCAAGTGTCCAGCTCTCGTAGGCGATTCTCTTGTTATGTTAATTTAATAATTCATATTGCTGGTAATGTATGCTTTTATAATTAATTATGTATGCATCATAAATTTATTCAAAGAAAAGTAACAATAAACTCTCAGTAACTGTTATAAATATATTCCAAACCAATATTCTAATGAAATCTAGAATACTGATATATTCGGTACAATGATATTTAAATCGCTTGGGAACAAACAGCATTGTTCTAACAAGACTTAATTGATTGTAAACTTTAGCTTGTATGCGGGTAAACTGCAGTACATATTGACCCAGGGATCATTTGATTCGTGATTATTTATAAATGACATTTGAATTAATTATATTTTATGTGTGATGTTTGTTCAGTGCAGTGGTTGCGAAACATGATAATTAACAGACTACATCAACGCCTAAATTTATTCTCATTAGCAACTGTGTTCACTGTTTTGTAGACATTATTGTGGTTTGTAATTATGTCATAAACAAGTGGTGCCCCCTTCATTAATGAGGTGTATGCTTCTTGCACATGTTGGTATGTCTGCCTGTCAGTAGACCAAACAGTTCCTGTTCACTAATTTAAGATCACATCAAACCTTACATTGAGATTGGTCTGCAACAATAGATGACCCCTATTGATTTTGAGGTCACTAAGTTAAGGTCACTGTGGCCTTGCTTTTTGTAAGAAATATGGCCCTTTTTGGACTTAGAAAATGAGGTTTGATGGTTAAGATTTGTGTTTATTTTCAGATGAGAGTCTACACCTCCTATAGATAGGTGGTGTTCTTATTTTATTAAGAAATCATTAATTAATATGTATTGTGTATTATAGTATTGTAAAATGTCACAAGCTTAGATAGGATAATAGTGTGTAGCACAAGCATGCACGTGCCTAGAACTGGTGATTTACTGTGCACATTGAAACAAGTTTACCTGTTGGACAAACTCTCGAATGGGTTTACCGGTATATTTCTGTTTCAGCTTAGTCAGATTAAATTCCTAGATTATCATCCAGTCATGTCATATTGTTCATCTTGACTTGTCATAACAAACAGTGCACTACTGGAAAAATGTTTCTTAAGAAAGTAGATTTACCTAAAATTCTAAATCAAATCCAGCAAATACATATCGCTGGCTTAGAATTAGCAGGTAAGTACAAAATCAATATTTTGAGAAAACAAGAAAAATTGTCTGAAAACTACTTTTTATTTATGGAAAAACAAGCTTTTTAAACTTCAGTTTGGTCAACATGACCACTTTTCATGAAAATAGGCTTATAAGAAATGCCTTGAGATGCAGATTTCAAATATGCATGAGTCTTATAAGGTTGTAAGTAGTACTTACAACCTTTTAATTCTAAGCCAGCGATATATGACACAAAGTCAAATGATTATCTAGCAATGAATAATTCAATTGTAATTACCTAATCAATTTTACATATAATGCTTTTAAATACATACATATAATTGCACTGCATAACATTTCTCTAATGATTTATGATATTCCTAATTAAATACAGTTGTGAGCATAATACACTTCACTTTATATAGCAATAATTATGTTTCGACATGTTTATATATACTCTTTATGTTACCAGTATTTTATCTTAAACTTTTCAAAATTGTATTTTTAATCATTTTCAGCAAAAGATAGCATTTTGGTTTGCTACTGGTGGTGCTGGTGTGTGTATTAGTCGTTCTCTAGCATTAAAGATGGTTCCACATGCAGGGTAAGCTGATTTAGTTTGTCTGTTCTGTTGACTTCTTCATATTCTCTATTGGACAGACATGTCTAGTGACTGTCTGATTTCAACGACAGCAATTTGAAATTTCATCCAATAGATACTTCAGCAGCTGATGCATTATAAAATTTTGTAAAATATAAAATAAATCTGCTGAATAACCTAGAATTGTAATAAAGACAGTTTTAGGTTAAGTCAATAGTTGGGGTTGTAAATGTGAAGCTGGTTGGGGTCAAGGAAACTGTAAATGAAAGATGATTTCCTGTCAGTAACTTGGGAGATAAAAGAACTTGTAAGTTGGAAATTGACGTACAGATAGCTTAGACAGAGAGGAAGGGAAGGGTCTTCTAAGTCAAACTCTTCATCATCCAATCAAGTATTGAAAGCCTGGTTTGGTGGCATTGTCACGTTGCTTGTGTTTTGTATGAATTGATATTTAATATTATGTCTTTCAAAATTTTTGAAAACCAGAGCTTGTGTGGTATTTCATATTTATCTTACTTGACTTAAGGATAAGGACAACCAATCAGATCACACCGTATTAAACTCTCGGCTATCCTTATTCTCCAATTAAATAAGATCAATATTGAATACCACCCCTGGACTTTGGCTTTTAATATCATTTAATGATACATACACATATTTAGTTGTAGATACGACATTAAAGAAAAGCAATTTCATACCAAAAACACACTGAAGTGACTGTACATGTATAGTGGCACATTGTGTATGATGACCTTGGTCTTGTGGACGTTCCCTGAAGGAAAACTTGTTTTGCTCTTAACACAATTGTTGAAAACGGTTATCAGTCTTAAAAACTTGTATCAAATATATTTTGCAGTGGAGGCCGTTTTATGAGAGCTGCAGAACACATTCGCCTTCCAGATGACTGTACTATAGGATATATTATAGGTAATACTTCTATACCTATCTGACATGTACATGGCATTGAAATGTTGGGACTTTATTATCGGGATATAAGTCACATTCCCTGCCAAGGTTATGAATTTCCAGGTGAAGACTAGCCTGATGTAGTGGGCCTTTTGCACGAGTGCTTATTACTTACAAATTTTATCAAACAGTTACCGGTGGATGAAGTAATATGACAAAGGCTTTACACGTAACCTCAGACAACGCTCATTTTCTTTCAAAATGTCCGTGCGAAAACGTTGACCAAAACTTTCAAGTTGTTGAAATTCAAATTTTTTTAGTTCATCAGGGCATTGCTTTAAAACTTAGCATACTTGTTAACCATTATTAACACCTTGCATTGTCAAGGCCATGTAACTCTAGCCAACATTTCGACATAATTATGGCCCCCGATTGACTTAGCTACTTTTTATAGACAAGGCTTCCACCGGGGGAAAGCCTTTATTGAACGCAGTCTTGTTTGATTTTATTTCGTTTTGAACGTTAAGTGATTAAACTGACTTAATAATTTGAATGTTGTCCTCGCTAGATGTTATATTACATGCATATAACCATCTGTGGCGACCTTTCTAGATGCTGTATTACATGACCCTGTGTATAACCATGTGTGTTGTTTTCAGGTACCTTGCTGAACAAAGAGTTGACTGTGATAAAACTGTTCCATTCGCATCTAGAATCATTATTAGCCATACATTTTACTGATATCAAACACCAGGTGAGCATGCAATCTACTTCTACAAGGGGTGATCAATATATTTGAGAAATTTGCTTGTAACTTTTGAAATATTGATTCTAGAACAAAGAAATCACCAGATGATGTATATCCATCAATTATGTACTGTTTTAATTAATTTTATTGACATCCCTTATTATGACCTAGGTGCAGCACGTTCTGTCGCCCATGTCAGACAAAACATAATCACAGAGTGATGGCATGTCATTAATATCAACGCCAAACTTGGCAAGTCCTTGTGGTTTCTCGCAGATGATTTGACCAAAATGTATGTGGATTCTTTGAACTCGAAATTAGCGATCTACTCTTGATAACATCATGTGATTGTAGCGACTCTGTCAAACGGTTACGTTGATAAAATAAGGATAACCTGAAGAATGTACATTGCGCTAGGGACACTCGCCCTTAATTTCTACGAAAATATGAAGTATACTTCTGAACCAGATGTTACTGGCGAAAACTATGAACAATATTTTTTCTCTTTACTTGGTAGGGTGCCCCGTCAAAATAGTTTAATAACACAATTTGGTAAGTGACAGTTGTACCAATTCCAGGTTGAAAAAAGGCATACCATATCAAAATCTTCTGGACTTGTCCGTCGGACCAACACATTTCAGGATGTCTGCATGACATGCCATGTATAGATAGTGATGCATATAATCTTCAAATATTCTCTCACGCTTCAAAATTGTGTTAAGATATCCTGCTGACCATTTTCTCCTATTACATTATTTTTCAGTTGACATTCAGTTATGGTCAATCAAGTGTTAATACAGTAAATATACCTGGATTCCCTGTGGAACTAGATCCAACAAGGTAAGAGTAGTGTGATTTGGAAGAAGGTACTAGGATATAGGGTAACCCATTTCTTGGCCAGCAGAAATACCTTTTAATTATACGGTATTGGCAAATGGGTAACCTATTTCTTGACCAACAGAAAAACCTTGGCAAAATCAGCAAAACGGGTTGTCAGATCGGTCCTGCAAGAATGGTGGTTGGCAGGAGTCCCCTGTAAGTTTGTCTGAGCAGTGTCCCCTTTAAGATGAGTGCCTATTTTTTAAATCACCAAGTTTCTGCTGAATTATTGCTGTGGTTTGAAAGCCAAGTTTTAGTGTTTCTTTTTACATGTACTGGTCGGAAACCATTTTATACTGCCCTTACATTATGCATAATTTATTATGACATATATCAGAACACACCATGGCCAATAATATCCCGTTGCTATAATGACCTTCCTTTTCGTAAAATTGAAAAAGAATAAAAGTGTAGCATCACGTTTCCATTGTCTTCTCATGCCAAATAGTATGAGAAATTTTTTATAATTATCTTTCAATTCGATAGTTTGATAAAATATATAAAAAAGTGAAACTTTTACATTTCAGATTTCGGTCGATCCACTGCCATCTTTATCCATCAAGTGAATCATGTAAATCCATTGATGCAATCACATGATAGATGATAGGTCACATGATAGATGATAGGTCACATGATGGATCACACATCTGACTGATAACAGCATTTCCTACTGATTTACTACACCTGTGTTCTTATACTTCAATCTGGTGTTATTCTATTGTTACTTTATAATTGGACATTTCATGATAGCATACAACCTCTGCAGAGCAACACACTCACTAGAGACATATATTGGTTATTGCTCTAGAGAGGTTGTTGATTCTTGTTATTGTTTAGTAATGTTGTTGTAGCATTGTAGTTGCTGGAGGGGGTCTGCTTTGGTGATGTAGTACTAGACTGGTATTCACAAAGCATCTTAAGGGAAAACTTAAACATTTTGACTTAAGTTAAAAAAAATCAGCTACACATATGTCCCAAGAAATACCATCCCTATATTAAGTGACAGTTCATGAAGAAGATATTGGCATCTACAAAGTAAACTGTTCAACAATTCACCCATACTCCATAACAGCACAATACCTGGTAGCTACCAACTCACGATTTCCTATTTCCAATGCATGTATAAATACAGTGTTCATGAAGTCGGGCCTCAAATCTCCTGTAATTTTCAAATAATCGTTATGGATATGACATACAATATCTTGTCTCCTGTCCAAAGGTTGTTTTCTGCCGTAAGTAGTTGGGTGGTATATGGAGTACAGGGTTAATTCAGTACTTGGTATTACTTTAACTTGCTTAAATTAGACAAAAACAGTTATTCTGTAACATACCACATACAAAATTATGTAAAGAAATTTGAGTGTTACATCTGAAGAAGACCTCATTAGGTCGAAATATTGAGAAACAGAGTGATTTGTCAACATACAATACCACATACATTTTACATTTATCACAAATTGCTTTAAATTGCTTCAATTTGTTAGTGTTTTATAGCGCATCAATAAATTCGTTAGTATTTTATAGGGCATCAATCAAAGTCGAAATCAATACAAATATACTTGTACTCAATCAACATTAACTGTGATGTATGCTTATAGCTTTATGGTTAATTTGTTGCTACTCTTTAATTGATCAACAAAAGAAAACGTGTATATTTGGGATCAAACTAATCACCCTGTTACCAATTATTTTAATGTTTGCTATATGCTATATTACGGGTTTTGGTGTTTGTATTTCTTTTTTACTTAACATTTGATACACAATATTGCATTTACATGTATACGTTTGTTGTTTAGTCATATGAAACTACAGCTGTACAATGTCGGCATATTATTTTCATTCGTTTCCGAGTAGGTCTTTTATGCATTCTTTATATGTTTATATACGTATATGTTTGTCCGTTAGTCTCGTGTGACAACAGCTATACCACATCTGCATATTATTTTTTTTTTTCTGAGCAATTATTTTGTGCAATTTACTGTTTTAACTTGCAGTTATCTTAAACATGCATTTTGTAATAGATATATTTAACATTTTATGATTTTCTGTGAGCCATAAATATTGCATAATTATATCTATATAACTTATGAAATATATGAATGCATATGAAATATGTATCAACATCTTATATCATGATTTAACGTAGTTAAAATATATACAGTGCCCACCAAAAATAAGTGTACAGTAAAAAATTGTTGCAAAATTAAACTTAGTTAAATTATTCAATATCTGTTTATCAGATGGTCATAAGTATACTAGTTTCTGAAACAACAGTTACTAAATGAGTCAAAATAGAGATAGAAATAAAAATGAAGATGTTCGAAACTAAAATAACTATGTGATCAAAAAGGCTGAATTTTCCATCTTTTTGTGACAAAGTTACCATTCAAGAGGGACAAAGAAACTTTAGATTTTGCACCTAGGGTACCAATTAATGTATGGCCTTTCCATTTAATAAACAAAACTATTCAGTTTCTTCAAATATATTATTGCTTTACTGTTCTGCAAATAGTATCATTACAGGCAAGTAAGTGGGCAAAAAACATCTGTATAGTTACTTATTTTTGGTGGGCAGTGTAGCAGTGTGATTCATACATAACACAGATAAAACTATGTTTGAGTACACATGATGATGTCAAACATTGTAAAATACTGGTTGTCACATTTGAAAAATACAAATTGTTTAGGTAGTTATGGCGCCTTTTCAATGTAAAAATTTGCTTGAGGTATGTTTTCTTATTGTCAGTTAAAAGATAAGTACTTAAAATTCACCATACTTCATCACATTGATGAGAAAGTAATCATGTGATATATTTTGCTGAGTTATTGCCTTAATTATCAGGGGTCCTACTTTTCCAGAAATCTTTATTTGCAGTTTACTTGCACTTTGTCATTACGCCCGGTTTTCTTATGATATTGCATTTCAGTTTTAAGCTTTATAAATTGACGTGTTCGGAAATCAATTTTCTTTTTTTTTCCAAGGTGTAACTTATGTAAGATTGACCTCCCATTGTTTACCAACAAGGTTTTAAATTCGTGGTCGAGGTCGTTTGCGCGAAATCAAGACACCGTGAATTCAAAAGGATCCAGAAAATGCGAATAATGGACCCCGTGAAATTTACCCGCTATACAGTGTAGAGAATTGTACCCATAATATTAAACCATACAACTTTTCAAATGTTTGCTTGTTTTCAAAATATTTCTTATAAGCAACACTGTGCCACATTATTTTACTTTCCTTTCTATATGCTTGCTAAAAAGGGCTGGCCCATTCAGAAATCTTCTACCTGTTCAAATTATAAAATCATTGATAATAGTGGTGATAACATTTCGTGGATAAAAATGACCTCTAAATCCAAGTCCAATTATTGATTGATGTCCTAAATATGTAAGTTAATGTAACAAGAACTTTTCCTTTCGTTGTTTTTAATCTTTGATTCTAACATGACCGACGATTTTGTCTATATAGACTAAGAACAAATATAGCATTGTATAACGTCTGATATACATGAACAATGAAAGTGACGTCACATTGTTTTTATGACGTCTTTCAGGTAAAAAAGTAAAAAAAACAACATGCTTTCAGAAAGTATACTGGCTTAATATATAACTATGCACTTTAATATGGCCTTCGTGATTAAATCCTATGCATCAGAACTCCAAACCATTGTAAACAGCCGGTATTCTACGGTTTTTATACGCCCGTTGAAAACGGGACGTATTATGTGAACACCCTTGGCGGGCGGCGGCGTTTGTCTGTACTCTAGCGCAAACAGTTTTCATCCGATCATCTTCAAACTTGCTGACAATGCTTATGGGCATAATATCTAGGCCAAGTTCGATTATAGGCCAAATCGACCCAGGCCTTATTGGGTTATGGTCCTTTAATAACCAAATAAGTATGAAATTGGCATTGTCTGTACTTTTACGCTAACAGTTTTCATCCGATCATCTTCAAACTTGCTGACAATGCTTATGGGCATATTATCTAGGCCAAGTTCGATTATAGGCCAAATCTGCCTAGGCCTTATTGGGTTATGGTCCTTTAATAACCAAATAAGTATGAAATTGGCCTTGTCTGTACTCTTACGCTAACAGTTTTCATCCAATCATCTTCAAACTTGCTGACAATTCTTATGGGCATAATATCTAGGCCAAGTTCGATTATAGGCCAAATCGACCCAGGCCTTATTGGGTTATGGTCCTTTAATTACCAAATAAGTATGAAATTGGCTTTGTCTGTACTCTTACGCTAACAGTTTTCATACGATCGTCTTCAAACTTTGTGACAATGCTTATGTGCATAATATCTAGGCCAAGTTTGATTATAGGCCAAATTGGCCTAGGCCTTATTTGGTTATTATCCTATAATTACCAAAATAAATGTGAAATTTACCTTGTCTGTTCTCTAGTGCAAAGAGTTTTCATCTGAGTATCTTCAAATTTGGTGACAATGTTTACGGATATAATATCTAAGACAAGTTCAATTGTAGGCCAAATCAGCCTAGGCCTTCTTGTGTTATGGTCCTTGAATTAAAAAAAATGTTGGATTGTTTGTTTTTTTCATTCACCATGCCCTGAGACTCACCATGCCCCAAGACGGGCGTATTTTGTGACATTTTGGCACTCTTGTTCATTATTTACTTACTTACTTAATTTGTTTCTTAATTGTGGAATTTGAGACCTTACGAAATTTGCTGATTGTCTGAGTCCATGAAATTTAATTGCCATGAAAATGAACAATTTGATCAACTCTGTACATGTGAAATTTGGTAATCTGTTAATTGTATCAATAACATCTTTCAGTTTATATGTGGCTTGTCAAATTAACAGGTAATTGAATCATTGAAAAAAGGGGGGGGGAATAGGGGGGGGGTAAAATTTATACATCTAAAGTACTGTAAAAAAATCTTTAACAATGATTAATTTACGTGTGGTCAAATTTTTTACAAATGTAACTATATTTATTATTTTACTTACACAGTACAAGTTACTGTTCTTTTATTGTACATTTTTATCTGAAATGTGTTCCCTTTGGTGTACATACTTT
Organism: Spisula solida; assembly: GCA_947247005.1. Classification (NCBI taxonomy): domain Eukaryota; kingdom Metazoa; phylum Mollusca; class Bivalvia; order Venerida; family Mactridae; genus Spisula; species Spisula solida. Next base: position 46,161,424 of record OX365944.1, on the reverse strand, counting down.
GTTTTTTTATCATTATTGATAAAATATGTTGAGATATAAGTTTATGTATACATGCATTTTCCAATTGTTTATTTTGCTGTTATTGTCAATGTGTATAATTTGTGTCATCTATAGTGTATAGAATGTATAGTGCTAACAAAGTGTAGTCTTCTTATTTAAAAACTGCATGATTTGAAGATTCTTGGGAAGACACATTAAAACATAATTATTAGGACCGGGAGGTTTTCCATATTTTGAAATCGGTTAATCATTGATATGAAATCCAATCAAACGGATTAATCAACGGCCATTTTGAAAATGGTGTTTCCTTTCCTGATAATCATATCAAGATACTTTCAGCAGCTGAACTCATATGTGTCTATTTCATCCTTCGAGGTATTCAGTATCAATATAAGATGTATATGTTAATATGATCATATAATTATGGATTAATGTATCACATGTTACCCAAACACATCCAGCTATTTCGCTTGGTTATGTGTCAATCAACACATTCTGGCATGTTGTTGTCGTCTTTGTGATACTTTCTGTTATGAAAGCAGACAACCAGGATTATAAATGTAGACAATATATCAGCTGTTCAATTATGCTAATAGAAGGTTGAGACTCGTGTCAAATTCTCTGTACTATACTATTCTGTTGATGTATTGACAAGCTTTTACATTGCATTTATATGTTGAGGAATACGGTGGTGGTAAAATGGAACTGGAAATATTTGGATCCATACGTGTATATAGCTAGTGGGAACTGGACCATTTTTATTGTTATTTCTTTTTATTGAATGATCTATTCAGATTTATATATGTTGAAAAAAGTTATTTTAACAAAAATAAAGCTATTTTTATACAAATCCCAATCTGTCTTACTTATTCTTTTACAAGTTTTATCAAATAAAAATATATATGCTACTTATATAAGCAACAAAGAGATCAGGCTCCGACCTCCAAAAGCATCTCGAGTAGAAATCTCAGCTCAAATAGCTCAAGTCAGGGTCTGTACACTGTGTATGCTGCCACTTCTCTCACATTACACTGTGTATGCTGGCACTTCTCTCACATTACACTGTGTATGCTGGAACTTCTCTCACGTTACACTGTGTATGCTGGCACTTCTCTCACATTACACTGTGTATGCTGGCACTTCTCTCACATTACACTGTGTATGCTGGCACTTCTCTCACATTACACTGTGTATTCTGGCACTTCTCTCACATACACTGTGTATGCTGGCACTTCTCTCACATTACACTGTGTATGCTGGCACTTCTCTCACATTACACTGTGTATGCTGGAACTTCTCTCACATTACACTGTGTATGCTCGAACTTCTCTCACATTACACTGTGTATGCTGGCACTTCTCTCACATTACACTGTGTATGCTGGCACTTCTCTCACATTACACTGTGTATGCTGGCACTTCTCTCACATTACACTGTGTATGCTGGCACTTCTCTCACATTACACTGTGTATTCTGGCACTTCTCTCACATTACACTGTGTATGCTGGCATTTCTCTCACATTACACTGTGTATGCTGGCACTTCTCTCACATTACACTGTGTATGCTGGAACTTCTCTCATATTACACTGTGTATGCTCGAACTTCTCTCACATTACACTGTGTATGCTGGCACTTCTCTCACATTACACTGTGTATGCTGGAACTTCTCTTACATTACACTGTGTATGCTGGCACTTCTCTCACATTACACTGTGTATGCTGGCACTTCTTTCACATTACACTGTGTATGCTGGCACTTCTCTCACATTACACTGTGTATGCTGGCACTTCTCTCACATTACACTGTGTATGCTGGCACTTCTCTCACATTACACTGTGTATGCTGGCACTTCTCTCACATTACACTGTGTATGCTGGAACTTCTCTCACATTACACTGTGTATGCTGGAACTTCTCTCTCATTACACTGTGTATGCTGGCACTGCTCTCACATTACACTGTGTATGCTGGAACTTCTCTCACATTACACTGTGTGTGCTGGCACTTCTCTCACATTACACTGTGTATGCTGGAACTTCTTTTACATTACACTGTGTATGCTGGCACTTCTCTCACATTACACTGTGTATGCTGGCACTTCTCTCACATTACACTGTGTGTGCTGGCACCTCTCACATTACACGGTGTGTGTTGGAACTTCTCTCACATTACACTGTGTGTGCTGGCACTTCTCTCACATTACACTGTGTATGCTGGCACTTCTCTCACATTACACTGTGTATGCTGGCACTTCTCTCACATTACACTGTGTATGCTGGCACTTCTCTCACATTACACTGTGTATGCTGGCACTTCTCTCACATTACACTGTGTGCTGGCACTTCTCTCACATTACACTGTGTGTGCTGGCACCTCTCACATTACACGGTGTGTGTTGGAACTTCTCTCACATTACACTGTGTGTGCTGGCACTTCTCTCACATTACACTGTGTATGCTGGCACTTCTCTCACATTACACTGTGTATGCTGTCAATCTCTCACATTACACTGTGTGTGCTGGCACTTCTCTCACATTACACTGTGTATGCTGGAACTTCTCTCACATTACACAGTATATGCTGGCACTTCTCTCACATTTCTCTGTGTATGCTGGCACTTCTCTCACATTACACTGTGTATGCTGGCACTTCTCTCACATTACACTGTGTGTGCTGGCACTTCTCTCACATTACACTGTGCATGCTGGCACTTCTCTCACATAACACTGTGTATGCTGGCACTTCTCTCACATTACACTGTGTATTCTGGCACTTCTCTCACATTACACTGTGTGTGCTGGCACTTCTTTCACATTACACTGTGCATTCTGGCACTTCTCTCACTTTACACTGTGTGTGCTGGCACTTCTTTCACATTACACTGTGCATGCTGGCACTTCTCTCACATTACACTGTGTGTGCTGGCACCTCTCACATTACACGGTGTGTGTTGGAACTTCTCTCACATTACACTGTGTGTGCTGGCACTTCTCTCACATTACACTGTGTATGCTGGCACTTCTCTCACATTACACTGTGTATGCTGTCAATCTCTCACATTACACTGTGTGTGCTGGCACTTCTCTCACATTACACTGTGTATGCTGGAACTTCTCTCACATTACACAGTATATGCTGGCACTTCTCTCACATTTCTCTGTGTATGCTGGCACTTCTCTCACATTACACTGTGTATGCTGGCACTTCTCTCACATTACACTGTGTGTGCTGGCACTTCTCTCACATTACACTGTGCATGCTGGCACTTCTCTCACATAACACTGTGTATGCTGGCACTTCTCTCACATTACACTGTGTATTCTGGCACTTCTCTCACATTACACTGTGTGTGCTGGCACTTCTTTCACATTACACTGTGCATGCTGGCACTTCTCTCACATTACACTGTGTGTGCTGGCACTTCTTTCACATTACACTGTGCATTCTGTCACTTCTCTCACATTACACTGTGTGTGCTGGCACTTCTTTCACATTACACTGTGCATGCTGGCACTTCTCTCACATTACACTGTGTGTGCTGGCACTTCTTTCACATTACACTGTGCATGCTGGCACTTCTCTCACATTACACTGTGTGTGCTGGCACTTCTTTCACATTACACTGTGTGTGCTGGCACTTCTTTCACATTACACTGTGTGTGCTGGCACCTCTCACATTACACGGTGTGTGTTGGAACTTCTCTCACATTACACTGTGTATTCTGGCACTTCTCTCACATTACACTGTGTGTGCTGGCACTTCTCTCACATTACACTGTGTGTGCTGGCACCTTCTTTCACATAACACTGTGTGTGCTGGCACTTCTCTTAACTAAACTTGTTTAGTTGGGCATTGTACCTTTTATGTTTTTCTGTGCTCGGCTGGTTCAGGTTGGCATTGTTTCTTGTCCTTGTGTGTTTTTATGTTTTCTTTGCTCGGTTGGTTAAGCTGAGTGCTGCCTTCCCTGTCTGACTTAATATTATTTTTTTGTTGTGGGTTCCAGACTGGTGTTGAGAATTCCCGTTTTGGGGTTTATTTTGAATACCCTATGTATCATGTACATTTTAAACTTATCGGTACACTTTTCTGTATCTTACGTCTTTAGGTTAGGTACCTGTAACACTTTTCGGTAGTTTCACCATCGTTGGATTCAACTTAGACAAAATGGCGGCTGTCATTAGAGGACTGTCGAGGTTGGCGTTTAAAAATACTGTTACTCGATCAGTCAGTACTTCGTCAGCCTTATGCAAAATCGACGGGCCTAACGTAGACCAACCTACTCACACTGGACAGGTTGTTTTACTTTTTCAGTCGTTAATATCAGTTTAATTAGCGTAAACAGTAAGGCATCTTTGTATATTTGCTGGGTGGGATAAGGTAAACAACCATCAAAACCAATTTTATTTTTTGAAAAAATGGTAGTTGTCATATATACGCGACCGTACAGTATAGCGTATCGATGCTTTAACATTGCTACGAAATGACTTGATTGAAAGTCTAATTCAAAGTTAGACAGATAAGCTGTCTGCAAGTGGCTGCTTTTCAATTCTGACGTTCTAGTCAAACCATTTCTACGCAATCTATACAGGGATGCCTGTATAAGCTGTGTAGTGGCTGGACCGTCAGAACTTATCTGTCTACTGACGGTCCAGCCACTGCAGGCATCCCTGAATAGATTGCCTCGAAATGGTTTGACTAATTCAAAGTGAAAGTAAGAAAGTGGCTAACCAAATTTGAATTCATTCCACATGTGTGAAAATATTTTCACTGTATTTGACAAACAATCTTTTGCTGATGGGATCTGTGACCGTTATGAATAAGGACAAATGCTTGTTTCACACACTTTCTTCTTCCTATTACGTAACTCAATGAAACTGAGGATTTACGGTCTGTTCGGTAAATAACAAGTTCGGTAAATTGATATTATAGAGTGAATGCTTTGGTAGGTTCGGTAAAAAGGCAAATGAGTACAATAGAAGTATAATACTGTTGTTATTAACACCTGATCGGGCCGAACTTAAAATATTCTTTGTTTCCCCATCCCGATCCTAGCAGATTTAGAATGAGTAGGTAGGTAGGGTAAATATTTTTTTTAATTGTTTCAGTATGATAGTTATTGGTTAAAGCATAAAAATAATGAAATTTAGAATTAACTCAAAGGTGAAAATCAACAATCCTAAATTTAATCGTAAGAAAGAAGCCAGTAAACAAAAAAATAAAATTTTCACTTTCAATTTTTAATAAAAAAAATATTGTTTTAATGTGGGCAATAAAATATTTTGGGTAGGGCCCTTTTTAATCGGGTAGGTAGGGGATGGGGAAACAAACAATATTTTATTTTAGGCCTCGGCTATAAACAACTAATCAGTTCATGAATAAAAGAATTATTGAAAACATTTTAAAATTATTAAATAATTGGCTAATTTGTCAGAGTGCTCAAACATTATCCAATTATATCTAATTCCTCTAATTAAGCCTCATATTGTCAACCATTTAACAAAAACAATAAATAAAATCTATTTACCGAACCTACCAAAGCATTTACTCTATAATATCAATTTACCGAACTTGTTATTTACCGAACAGACTGTCACCCAAACTGAGCATGGTGGTGGCGCACAGTGTCTCACAAATATTAAAAAAGTTGATGAATGTCAATTAAAACTATGTACACAGTATCATGTCTAGTGATGAAGTGTGGCTGCCTACAGGAGTGACCTGAAGGCATGCTGTCTGGAAGAAGGTTCCAGTCTCTCACCGTCCTTGGAAAGTAGGACTTTACAGTATTCAATCTAGGCCGCGCCGTTGACCCCCAAAAAATTGAAATGGCGCACTTTAGATGTTGCTGTGGGCCTTGACGGCGCACTCATAAAAAATTGAAGACTTTGCTACATTGTCTTTTCGTTACTTGTTGTCCTTTGGCTTCAATCAGTAACTCTTCACACAGGTGTCCGTTGCTATGGTAATGATGTCACCCTCCAGTCATTCACGCATGTTAATTAAATGTATATGACACTCTATATTAACGTAAATATGCTGCCGCTTACACATATCGATTGGCCGATAAACAATGTTACCGCGTTAAGCGTAAAACGCACTAGTCAAATTCTACCCTGCTTTATGTAAGACCTCATAATTTTCGTATCTGTTATCCGATTTTAAATATTTAAAGCTTGTAATGAAGCAGAGATATATGTCTGTCTTTTAATACAACATTCATCACGATACCCTAATTATTAAATCCACGGTGACGAGTAAGAATCCGTTCCGCGTAAAAGTAAGTTTAAAATACCTCTTTTTTTACCAAATAAAAATACAACCAACGGTCGAAAATCATCAAATATGAATTTAATTTTCGATCGATTTTGTTCATTAAAACTTGTTTTAAAAGCTAATACTTTAAGGTTTTATAAAATGTAAAACTTATTTATAAAGCATTTGTGAGTTGTCAACCGCCAACGATTTGATTAAACTTCGTGCATTTATGTACTAATTATTGCAAATAAATTTTCAAAATGGCGGAATCACGTCGAAACGCGTGTGAAACGGGCACCTGCACACCTTCCATGCACTAATTGAAAACATATTTTTGATTGAAACTTGTTTAAAGTGTGAGATTAAATACGTTTTGAGGTACTGGTTGTACTTTTTTCTGGTTTCTATTGGTTCTGTCTTTACAGAATGGAGTCAAAAATAGTGATTTTTGTCACGATGCGGGACTATTTTTTTCGGTAGCTGTATTGAACTTGCGGACTTATTGCCGAATGTTAATTATAAAATGGCGATTATTTACAATATAACCTGCTATTAAATGCATTTTGAGAGGTATTGGTTGCATTAAATTACGAACCATGATGCTAGCCTTTGAAAAAATCGCCACAAAAGATGATCAATGGTCGGCGTAGTTTACATCAAACATTATTATGAATACGTCCGTTCTGTTTTATTTCGTTGGCGGTCGACAACTCGCAAATGCTTTAAAAATAAGTTTTTACATTTTATAAAACCTTACAGTATAAGCTTTTAAAACAAGCTTTAATGAACAAAATCGATCGAAAATTAGATTAATGTTTGATGATTTTCGACCGTTGATTGAATTTTTATTTGGTAAAAAACGGGATATTTTAAACTTACTTTTACGCGGAACGGATTCTTACTCGTCGCCGTGGATTTAATAACTAGGGTATCGTGATGAATGTTGTATTAATAGACAGGCATATATCTCTGCTTCATTACAAACTTTAAATATTTAAAATCGGATAACAGATACGAAAATTATGAGGTCTTACATAAAGCAGGGTAGAATTTGACTAGTGCGTTTTACGCTTAACACGGTAACATTGTTAATCGGCCTATCAATATGTGTAAGCGGCAGCATATTTACACCTTTTACATACGTTAATATAGAGTGTCATATACATTTAATTAACATGCGTGAGTCATTGAAGCATGATGAAAACATTTTGAGTAATATTATGTTGATATCGGTTAACTGAAAATATAAAAAATGAGGAAGAAATAACAATGATATTGCAAGAAGAGCATCTGCAACTCCCGAGTATGTCAAATCATTAATGATGTCAGTAATTTGGCTGAAAATGTTCGTTTTAGTGCTGATGACCATGTTTCACTTTTACAAATCACGGCCACAGCAATTCTTAGATTAAAAGGATGGTCTATGTTTACTTTAATCCCATCAATCCTCATAGACTGATATTTCCAGTCTGTTGAGGATTTTATTTCATAATATTTTTTGTGATTTTAACTTTGAATTTAGTTTGTATCATTGAGGTTAGCTAAGCATATTCTCGATATCGACATTACAGGATAAAACCCGATTCTCCGGATTCGAAATTTCACGGTCAGGGGGGTAGACATTGGGAGCACCTCGTACATTTCTGTAGAATCATCACTGCCGCTTCCGTAGCTCGATACCGATGATGAGAAAATATGTGCATTGTTCAAGTTAAACATTTGATTAAGGCAAAAATATGGTCAGCGAGATCGTCATTTGAATAGTGTCATTATTGTGTTCAAGTAAGACTTATTACAAATTCTTATCTTTTGGCTAAAATAATTGTGATTAATGTATCTGGTTTCCCTATACGCTATATGCTTTAACCACCTTGACGTATATTCGGAATATCTCGCACATTGTCCCTCATTAAAGTCCGTAATCCTGGTATACTTTTATAATTTACATGAAGTATGAATGCTGGAATGTTTTGTTATTATTTCAAGGGCCCCAATTTTTCCACAATGACCCCCTGTTACATAGTCTATGGGCCCGAATGGCCCCCTGTCATGGTGAGCTAGATTGAACACTGCTTTATCACAAGTAATATGAGTTATCTCCCTTTCAATTAAAATTAAGGCTTGCAAAAAATGCAATGCTAGATTTTTTTTTTTGAAAGTTTTCAATGTTTTAGATGAAACTTCAGAAAACTACCCAGTCAATTTCTTGCAATTATCAATTTCAATCTACCAGTACAAATCGCTACAATTCATGCAGTTTTGTCACCAATTGTAACTAATTTAGTTACGCAAAGGTTTTGGAAATCACGGTCACGTCATAAAGTGGGGGGGGCGACATAAGTAATCTCGCGTCTGGTCAATTGACTGGTGCATTATAAGTATTGAGTTATTTGCCCCCAAAGGGTGACATATTAAAATTTAACCAATAGTCGGTTTGTCTGGGCATTTGTTAAAGTTTTTAACAAAGTTTAATACTTTGTTTATTAATATTATCAATGCTATTGCATGGCGTATATTCTTACTATTGTTAGTGAATAGTCCACATTACTGGTACTAGACATTGTGTTTAACTCTAGGATGATTTTGTAAGGAGTTGCTGTTGGGGTCCTTTTAACTTTTTGAGTTAATGTTTTTGATGAAGTTCAATATTTTGTTCACTTAATGTTTCTGTAATGTAACTTTGTAGTCATACTAACCATTAGTTAACATTACTTGGCAAGTCATATAACTGTAAGTTAATTTTGTAAAGAGTTATTGCCCTTTTTAGTCTGACTGTTCGAAGATTAAAAGTAGAGCTCTTGTCGTGACAGGATCGTGTGCGTCTGTGTGTGCGTGTGTGTTGGTTATGTTTATTGTCAAGAGTCATTTTCTCAAAGGCTTTGAAAGTTACAACTTGAAATTCAACATAGTTATTCACCATCACAAGGGGAGTCCATACTGACAAGGCTGATATATCTGTGACCTATATTTATGGAATAATCTGCCCTTGCTTGGACTTAGTACATAGAAATAGTGGCACATTTTTACACTTAACCTGATTTTTTTCAAACCCCATCTAAGGTAAATGAGATAGTCGAGCGCCCAGCACTCGTAGGCGGTGCTCTTCTTTAAACTTTGATATTATGGCCCTTTAACTTAAAGTACTTGTGAACTGTCAATATCGCATTTCTGGGGCATATGTCTTTTACAGTGACAGCTTATTAAAATATATTCAGTTAAACATTTATATAAATAATGAACGTACATACTTATAAAGCAACATTTTTCTTTGACTTGTATTCTTTGTGGATAAACTAAAAAGTGTGCTCAAATTGAATTGCGTTATTACAATATTTCCTGTCAGTACATGTACTCAACTGATCTACTATATGTATTATGTATAGAATTGGCAGTATAAACTGAATTTGGGTTGCGGGAAGTTCTGGTACTTTTATACTAGGCCTTCCTGACCGGTCAATACTCACCTGATTCCCTATTTTTGTACAAAGCAAAGAATTGTGGTGTAAAAAGTAAGCTTGTTGACTGTATTTATTGAATTATTTGTTTGTCTGTTTGTAGGAATGGGACGCAGATGATTACAGACGTGCAAGATTTGTTGGTAAAGACAAACAGGTTTGAAAAACAATGTTTTGTTGCTACAGTTATTATGCCCCCCATCTTTGATGAGGGGGTATATTGCTTTGCACATGTCTGTCGGTCGGTCTGTCGGTCGTATAAAATCATTTGTCGTTTCCGTTCAATAACTCAAGAACGCTTTGACCTAGGATCTTCAAACTTTACATGGAGGTAGGTCAGCAACAGTAGATGACCCCTATTGATTTTGAGGTTAGTAGGTCAAAGGTCAAGGTCACTGTGACCTTTACTTTTTCTGACTTCAAATGGTTTCCGTTCAATAACTCTAGAACACTTTGACCTAGGATCTTCAAACTTTACATGGAGGATGGTCAGCAACAGTAGATGACCCCTATTGACTTTATGGTCAGTAGGTCAAAGGTCAAGGTCACTGTGACCTTTACTATTTCTGACTATTTAAATGGTTTCCGTTCAATAACTCAAGAATGCTCTGACCTAGGATCTTCAAACTTTACATGGAGGTTGGACAGCAACAGTAGAAGACCCCTATTGATTTTGAGGTCAAAGGTCGTCACTGTGACCTTCACCATTTCTGACTATTGGGCTGCCATGGGGGCATACGTGTTTTACAAACATCTCTTGTTTAATTTGCTTTGATATTCTTTATATATTTTTAAAATCAGTAAAGCAGGTTAAGATTTACAACCTTTACTGATAGTAATTATATCATATATAATGTTAATGCTTAAAATGAAAACTTACAAAGCTTTGATGACATAATGTAATTCATATAACAAATTGATACTTACATACACATGTACGACAAAATAAGCATGTTTATCTGTCCCAGAGTAAAACTACTTTTACTGATATGACAGATCAGGGTAACTTTATGTTTGTTTTTCTTCAAATGAGGCTAAATTTGTTATTTTAGGTGAACCCCAACTTTGCTATAGACCTGATTGGCAAGGATCCTGTTGTTGTGTGTACCAAAAGAAATGTGTCCAGTAACAGTGGAGGACCTCTGGGTCATCCTAAAGTCTTTATAAATCTGGTAAATATTGTTCATGCACAATTAATAAGAGCAGGGCGGATTTGATCACAAAATCGCACAGAAGGGCGCAGGAAAAGGGCAACGGGGCCCTATGCCTTGCTATTAACTTCAAGCTGGGGAACTGCACATACTTCAGGAAATAGTCTTATTGTCAGCAAATTCTGTTGACAAAGTTCTATAATCAATTGAAATATCTGGCACCTTTTAAGCTCACAGGTGACTTGTCTGTTACATATGGACATGATGAGCTTTTCAGATCACTCATTGTTAGTATGGGGTGACAAAACATTTATTAGATTGGTGCCATACTGGCTATTTACAAGTTTCCCTCTAAAGTGGCAGACTGTGAGTACCTATCTTGATAGATCACCCAGCTTAATGCCATAAGCTGGTATGGCTATATATAAAACTTTAAAAATCTTCAAAACTAATGATTTGATTTTAACCAAACTTGCACACAACTGAAGCAAAGGCCATTTAAATTATTTTCAATGTTTATTTTGCCATAGCAGCCACAATTTTTGTCACATTGAAATATTAATTAATAAGTGTCATACCAACATTTGTCTCTGTCCAGCTACCATTAATCATAAACCAGCATTGCTAATTTTGGGGTATTGTAACTAGGGGTGACTATTGAGCCCATTTTTGACTATTGCAATACTATTGATATTGCTGAAAGTACTATTGCGATACTATTGTATTGCTGGGAACTATTGCGATACTATTGCAATAGTTATTGCTAATATTTGAACACCAGATATTAACTTGTAAATGCATGTTTGCACTGTGTAAGATATCACTTTGTTGTACAACATGCTAATCTATTATTTGTGGAAATGATTTAAAATTCATTGGACAGAAATAGATCAATACATGTTAACTAAATACTGCAATGTTAGTCCTTTGTGGCAGTTTGGATGCGTAGGATTATAAAACATTAGTTTGTTAACGAAATCAGTAGTTGTTGTAAATTAATAATATACTTTATTCATAAAAGGAAACTATCGAATCTATCGATATTTGAGTTAACTTTCGGCGATAGTTATTGGATCGAGACTTTTACTATCGATGCATACTATCGAGACCCTCGGGATCGCAATGCATCGATATTTCGATGCATCGACCCACCCCTAATTGTAACCAAGTTTCACAATCCCATATCCACGATGGCAACCACAATTTTTGTCAGAATCAAAAAAATATTTAAACATTCATAATCCTCTTATTCACATACCAACTTGTAAACTGTTTTGAGTTGTAAGGATCCAGATTCTTTAGTATTTTCACTATTTTCATCTCTATAGCAACCACAATTTGTGTCGAAATAAGACAATATTTAGACGTCCATGATCCCCTTGAATTTACAAAAGAGTTTTTGGTTTTAAACGTGTTAGTAACAAAAATATTGCTGCTATCCAGTGACATTTTCTTTATGATGCAGTATTATTTCTGAAAACATTCTCTGATGAAAATAATAATGAAATTATCAAGAATATATTCCTACAAGATCATAATCGATATAGCATATACTTCGGTTTAGTAGCAAGTAGCAACGGAATTAAACTGTGGTTTTGGGATTATTTTGTGGAATTACCTGCCATTAACAACTGTTTATTTTTTCGCGATATGTTCGTTGAAAAAAGTGAATTTTGTCTTGAAAAGTACTTACATTTTGATCAGAGTTTTCTGTATGAACCACGTAAGACTTTATATTTAGAACTTAATGTCTTTAAAAAGTTATGGCTTCGTATGCACCAAAGGGAGATAAGTATGGAAGGATTGTCACTACTTAAGGCAAGCAGAGTAGTCTTCCATTTAGTTAAGCAAATTTTACTGTTCTCTGAGGCACAAATTATCTACTACTATTATTTTTACTGTATTTGCTGAGAAACTTTGGACAATGGGAATTCAGTGACTGTTGCATTGATAGTTCGGACAATGGAAGTAAAGACAGGTGAATGATTGTATTACAATGTTGAAAGTTCTAGTTAGTAGATTCAAATAGGTTGGGTTTGTTAACGGTCATGAAGCGTTTTTCATTCCGAAAACAGTGGAGGTATGCATTTCTTAGATCAAATTGTTTCAGGTCTATACTAACTTATTGGTTATTACATAGCCTGATAGGATCCATTAATTTGGCATTCAGATTAGTCATGATAACCATTAAATTGATTAATAATTTATCGATTTTGAACTATGACCTTGACCATAAATGACTTACCGGTATTAATCTTCAGTGACTTAGTTTGAAGTGATGATCAATCAAGCAATTTGAAGTGATTCTTAACACTAGAGTATGTTAATTTAGCCAGGTTTACAACATTCAATGGTAATCAGATTGACGAATCATTGGGTTGTGGAGGGTTCAGATGGGGACATTTTTGGTGTACACATATCTCCATAAGTACTTGAGCTTTGGTCTTGTAAGAATCCTTTCTTATTAACCTGCATAATGAAGTTCTAAACATACCTGCAATTGTATTTGTTCTGGATCCAATGTTCAGGTAGAGAGTTGTTTATAAACATGTTGTTTCAGATTGATTATGTCGTATTTTTCAGGACCGACCACAGGTTGCTACTTGTGGATACTCTGGAAGAAAATTTATTCAGAAAAAGTTTTATGATGCAGCTAAGCACGGACCTTCTATTACATATGAACAGTATCTAGAAGAAATGGAACGAGAAAAATCTTAAACTTCTTATTTGGTTCTCTAAGACAATTATAATTTATGTTAGAACAAGTTTATTTGATACACTAATACTAAAGGTTAATTTGAAAAAGGCTGATTTTCCCAAGTGTCGAAATTTCTGTGGTATTTATCACATTTTGTTTAATAATAGTTGTATGACATGCATGGATATATTAGTTGTGTACAAGACCCTCTGATTGCTTCTCATTAATTAAATTTGTTAAATAAATGTTTATAAGTGTATAGTATGTTATGTTTTGTTGTGTGTTATGTATGGATTATACTGTAATGCATGTCTGTTAGCAAATTCTTCAGATTGATTGACTACTATTCTAGAGTTTGTGTTGATCTGTTTAATGTGAGAGGAAGATATTTAATATTCTACACAATGTGACAGATATGCGATTGGGCCGTTCTCCAAGAAAACTGGGCTTAGTGACAAAATTATGAAAATCCTGAAAATATAGTGTCAGTAAGACAAGAACAGTTTCTGAAATTAGAGCAAAACTTGACTTCAATTTACAAAGTTACAGACCTTTAAAACCAACCAATCCCACCTACTTATAGAGTGATGTGGCAAAAGTCATCCTAAAGTTATTTGAAGTAACGTTAATAGCAAGCATTTCACAATCGAGTATTTGACGTACTATCAACGTAACTTTTCATAATTGTATCACATCTTAAAATTATATTCTTGAATTAATTAAACATATCAAAATTATGAGTGTTTACTTTTAAGAGAAATTTAGCTACTGCTTTTAATCACTGACCTCTTCTTTTATACGCCCATCTGAAAAACGAGACGTATTATGGGAACACCCTTGGCGGGCGGGCGGCGGCGTCCAGCAGTTTGTCTGTACTCTAATGCTCAGAGTTTTCATGCGATCGTCTTCAAACTTTGTGACAATGCTTATGGGCATAATATCTAGGCCAAGTTCAATTATAGGCCAAATCAGCAAGGGCCTTCTTGGGTTATGGTCCTTTAATTAAAAACGTTTTGGATTGTTTGTTTTTTTCATTGACCATGCCCGAGATGGGCGTACTTTGTGACATTTTGGCTCTTGTTCTCAATATGGGTACCTGTCAGAAATTGGTCACCATAGCAACGGTATATAACTTATTTAACACAATTTATGAGGAAATTACCATAGGCATATTATCCAATTACTTAAAATTAAATCAAAGAACATGATTTCTCATTTCAGAACGTTTTCTAGATCATATTACTTAACAAGAGATGTTTGTAAAACACATATGCCCCCATGGCAGCCCAATAGTCAGATATGGTAAAGGTCACTGTGACCTTAAACTGTTTCCGTTCAATAACCCAAGAACACTTCGCCCTAGGATCTTCAAACTTTACACGCAGGTTGGTCATCAACTGTAGATTACCCCTATTGATTTTGAGGTCAGTAAGTCGAAGGTCAATGTCACTGTGACTTTTTCCATTTGTAACTATTGGGCTGTTGGGGTGCATACATGTTTTACCAACATCTCTTGTTACTATTCAGTGTCACTAAGTCCAGTTTTCCTAGAGATTGTCAGCTGTTTGGTGCCTGCTGAGGAGCACTGGTCAGTGCTAGTTGGTAACCTAGGAGACACTGACCAGTGTATATAAAAGATACACAGTCAACCCTGTGTTAGTAGTCGGGTGAAATGATG
Organism: Spisula solida; assembly: GCA_947247005.1. Taxonomy (NCBI): domain Eukaryota; kingdom Metazoa; phylum Mollusca; class Bivalvia; order Venerida; family Mactridae; genus Spisula; species Spisula solida. The sequence continues at coordinate 46,146,184 of OX365944.1, read as the reverse complement.
AACCAATATAGAGGCTACGATAATCATCAAAACATCAACACGTTGTTTATTGGTCAAAAACAAGGTCTGCAGATCATAGCAAAACACAGAACCAATGGAGACTTTATTTTTAACTCGTCTGCATTACATGTGATTAGGTGAGTGATACATAGGGTCAAGTGAGCGATACATGGGTCTAGGTGAGCAAAGCGATTCATAGGGCCAGGTGAGCGATACATTATGTCAGGTGAGCGATTCATAGGGTCAGGTGAGCGATACATTAGGTCAGATGAGCGATTCATAGGGCCAGATGAGCGATACATTAGGTCAGATGAGCGATTCATAGGGCCAGGTGAGCGATACATTATGTCAGATGAGCGATTCATAGGGTCAGGTGAGCGATACATTAGGTCAGATGAGCGATTCATAGGGCCTGGTGAGCGATACATTATGTCAGGTGAGCGATTCATAGGGTCAGGTGAGCGATACATTAGGTCAGATGAGCGATTCATAGGGTCAGGTGAGCGATACATTAGGTCAGATGAGCGATTCATAGGGTCAGGTGAGCGATACATTAGGTTAAATGAGTGATTCATAGGGCCAGGTGAGCGATACATTAGGTCAAATGAGCAATTCATAGGGCCTGGTGAGCGATACATTATGTCAGGTGAGCGATTCATAGTGTCAGGTGAGCGATACATTAGGTCAAATGAGCGATTCATAGGGCCTGGTGAGCGATACATTATGTCAGGTGAGCGATTCATAGTGTCAGGTGAGCGATACATTAGGTCAAATGAGCGATTCATAGGGCCAGGTGAGCGATACATTAGGTTAAATGAGCGATTCATAGGGCCAGGTGAGCGATACATTAGGTCAAATGAGCGATTCATAGGGCTATGTGTGCTATACATTAGGTAAGATGAGCGATTCATAGGGCCAGGTGAGCTATACATTTGGTCAGATGAGCGATTAATGGGGTCGGGTCTAACCCCAGAGGCCACATTTGTGAAACCTGGCCCAAAATGATCGTACTCGAAAGAAATATCTTGTTAACACTTTTCCTGAAGCTTGGTCAGAATGATAGTCTAATGAATCTTGGACGAAGTTGAATCTGGGTCACATCGGGTCAAAACTAGGTCACTAAATCAAAGTAAAAGAAAAAACTTGATCTTCGTGTTCAAGGTAACTATCACAAAACTTGCAAGTCAATTATGACCAAGCACTAGGTCAACACCAAGACTGTCTATGTGAAATGTAAGTATAATACTTCGTTAAATGAAGCCAAACCTGGGTTGTATGGCCAAGTATTAGACATATCATTGGACGACGCTTGTACACGAAACTTTCATCACACTATAAGTACAATTTAGTACAATTGTCCGTCATAGAAAATCCTCCTGGACTCGGTAGTGCGTATAGTAACCTTGGATACTGGATTCAGTGATTAAGTGCCACCCTGACCACCCAAGTTCGATCGATGCATTACTTATAAAAATAATGTCAATATGTTCGTGTCTCTCATGTGAAGGTCATTGTGCTTTACAACATTTCTCCAGATTATCTCTGAGTTTAAAGTATATTATGCGCGCATTTGAAACACTTGAAACTCTGGCAAACATATAGAACGAGCTGTTATATGTGAGTGTTTGATTGAAGTGTGCCAAATGGGACAGTGTACTTTAGACAATATTGTTTTTTATTTTAAAATATCGATGTCATTTGCTCTCCATATTTCAAGTGATGAGCAAATATCATCTAGAAGCTTTAATGTTAGCTCGATAAGTTTCTTATGAGAGAAAGTATATTGAGGGTTGGCCTCACTGAAATCGTGGTGAAGTGTTCCTGTGTGGTACAGATAAAGAATCCGAATTTCTCTGTTTCGGCATTATACCGATAGCTTGTGGATATAGTCACAGATTCAGTATGGGGTGAAAAACTGAAAACAGTAGGTATATAAATGGGTCAAATCATTCAATATCCTTTTGTGGACAACCTAGATACATGTATTTTGGTGAACTCCGATAAGCGATTTATTGACATATTAACCATATTAGTGTACGTATGTTTTAACTTAAATTAGACTGTCAATAAAACAATCCAGGGTTAAGAAAAGCAATATTTATTCAGCTTTGATGTGTTGAAACTTTATAGATGTCTCGAGTTTACTGTAGTTAGTAGATCTATCAAACTTTTATACATTTTAAGATGTTATCTCTCTATATCACGGGTACAAATTGTACATACTTTTTAAATAAATTACCAAGGGCGGATTTGAGGGGCGGAAAAGGGCGTGCGCCCCCCTTCCAATCATCGGGGCATAAGTATTTTGTCTTTTGACTCAGAGTCTAAGAGAAAAACAACGCTCGCTAAATAACATTAATTCCACGGATTATAACTAGTAGCTGTTGAAAAACGTCTATGCCCTAAAGAGCGATTGGTCTTGCATGCGGCTCAGATAAGGTTTTCAATAGCTACTATCACTCTAATTGTCATTACTATGTTAAATAGGCCTTGTATAAACCGATATAAAATGTACACGTGTACGCGCAATAATAATTTTCATAATTCATGAATTCATTGGCTTCAATTTTGTAATAAAGGCCGACCCCTTTTATTACCAAAAAGGTACCCCAGATTGCACCAGATGGATCCATTGTTTTCAAACAATTACGGAGAGCATGGCCCCAGAGACCACCTACAAAACTGTTGCTGATTTTCAAACAATATATTTGCCCCATTTACACAGTGAATATTGGCAAGTAGCGATGCATGCTGCTGGTTTTTTTTTGCTCGCTTCGCTCGGACAAAAAGAGTTTTCAATGAATATCATCATGTAAGGAAGAGTTTTGTAGGCAAATTTCTCCGATAACACTGACTTTTTCTAGCTCGCTTCGCTCAGAGGAGGGCGTATGTCAACATTTACACCTCTCCTAAAACCAAATCCTGTGTCCACTCCTGATTACAGCTGATAACATATATAATTTATAGTTGTCCGCTATGGCGTTATAATACAAATGTACACGTAAAATATGAAAAATAAAGAAATTGAGCTCATCAAAATGTGCTTTACATAGCTGATGTAGATAAACTATATACGGTTAACCTAAATCTGATAAACAATGCGTCTACAGACTAGAAAATCTAATAGGCTAATAAGGGCTAGTGATATATTTAACCAGCGACTGCTATAGCCATAATATTTAATGGTTTGCACATAAAGATGCGATGTTTAGCATCTTGAAAGCCACATTGTCCAAAGGTCGAGGTCTATGTTTGTCAACAATAAAACGAATATGAGGAATGATTTATAACATCGGGAACAATGAAGCTATAAGTTGAGAAGGTTATCATTTTAAACCTTCCTTTCATGACATTCAGCGATAACCTCGTCAGAGGAGTGTTTGTTGATGTTTAGATAAATTCCATAATGATGTTACATGTACTGTTGCACCGATCTGGAAAATCACGCTGTGCCCAGAACAACATTTCATCCGTACAATTTTCGTTACATTTGGTAGTTATTTATACAAATGGTGCCTATAAACAATAAAGTCATGTATATGTTGGCCTGCTGCAATATATACACATCGTTCCGGAAATAATACATGGGCTTTATTGTAATTTGGTTTGGACGTATAATCCAGTTAGGATTTGGTGACAGTGACGTAGTTGTTTATGTGTACACAGAAGATTTCAACCACTGTCTGAATAGATAGTGCGAATATAGTTTGTTAGTTTAGCATTGAAATTATGGCTGTCAGTTTAAGCCTTATAATTGGATTTACACCGTTATAGTGGACCCGACCGCTGCGTCACTGTATCTTACCCTGACTTGACTGTACCGTCGATTTTATAGTATGAGGGACGTGTAATGCAGATTGTGTCCCTGAATGGCACCCGGCTCGTATTATCATATGAAAAATGTATTGTGGGTATTAGTTGGAAAGCATTGACTTCTGTCATGAACTTTTATAAATGTTATCTATATGACTTGTACAATGCGACGATATTTTATTGTTTTGTACTTAACTGGAAGTTTGAACGTATTGCTCGTATCTCACAATCTCACGACCCAGTCCCGAGTTTTTGTATTCCTATTATTTACCTAACGTTCTGTCTGCTGGAAGTTTAAACGTATTGCTCGTAGCTCACAATCTCACGGCCCAGTCTCGGGTTTTTGTATTCCTATTATTTACCTAACGTCCTGTCTGCTGGAAGTTTGAACGTTTTTCTCGTATCGCACAAGCTCACGACACAGGCCCGGGTTTTTGTATTCCTATTATTTACCTAATCAATCACACAATCCACTCAACGGGACAATATTCAACCGTGAATGCATTCTATTGTATGATAACAATATGTACAACGTAATTATGTTTGAATATTGTACGTTCATTGTATGTAGCATAGAAGGAGTGAGAATTAAATGGTTATTGCTGTAGTAAATGTTACGACGCGACCTGCATGAAGATAATAAATTAACACTGGCTTATTGTATTTATTTGAAACGCATGGATAATGAAAACCTTTTGTCAGACAATTCAAACGGTTTTAGTAAGTATATCATGGTGCTGTATGATGGTTTATTCTTACATCTTCGTTGCCAAAGCAACCACATATGACAACTGCAACAAATTGTGATCCTCCCGTTTTAATATATTTTTTATATTATCGGCGCTGTATATTGTAGACTGATACGGTCTATTTAATTATAATCCTACGGTGACAAATTGAATTACCCTCTGTTGGATACAAGTTCTCCATTGAAGCATTCAATCCGCGTTGAAACATAAACATCATAAAACTACGATCAAGGAACTTAAAATCATAAATTTATTCAATACTTGTGTTCTATATATGGATTGCTGGATGGCTGGATGGCTGGATATCTGTGACATTGTGTAGGGAAATCGGAGATAAGACAATATCGCATAGCTTGTTTATTATCAGTGAGGTGAATATAATAGGTTGCTCAATATATCGTGGAAATATGATATTTCTATAAATGATACAGCGTTTTCTATACATTACTGCGTACTAGGTTTAAATGTACTCGTTGTAGCTGACTTGTTAACTTGTCAGATTACTGACATAAACGGTATGAACATTTTGTAGGTTATTTTAAACAAGACATTAATTGTATTTGAAGCTGTTTAGGAGGAGATATTATGAAGTTCATCATTTCGGGGATCGTTTGTGTGCTTTCAGCGTTCGTGTGTGTATTAGGGTGTTCATACGCGGCGCTGATTGGACTAACCTGTGCAATACTAGTACTGGTGTTTTATAAGGAGACTTCAGTGCAGGTAGATCCGAGAAACAAAGCTGTATTCGTAACAGGTACGTACCTTACATTAAAATGCTATATCGCTGGCTAAGAATTAGAAGGACCTTGTAAGACTCATGCATATGTGAAATCTGCATCTCAAGGCGCTTCTTATGGGCCTATTTTCAAGAAAATCGGAAGTAGTCGTGTTGACCAAACTGAAGTTTAAAAAGCTTGTTTTCCATAAGTAATGAGTAGTTTTCAGACAGTTTTTCTTTGTTTTCTCAAAATATTCATGTTGTATCTACGACCTTCTAATTCTAAGCCAGCGATATGCCTTCGTTTGTGAATGTGATGTTAACATGTATTGAGTTTTTACCGTCTTCATGTTCATATATTACAGGGTATATCAGTATGAGGTCATCTATTTTAACATTGCAAATGGCGATATATTTGTAACAGTTGATACTGATAAAGTAAACAAACGATCATTTCTGTATATGGTATATCATCTGACTAGCTATACATGTACATTTGTAAAACCATTAACAAAAATGATACTTAATTCACAGGTAAATGTATCATTGATAATACATTTATTTCAAAGTTTGCGATGATAATTGGATACTTTAGAAGATGAATACATTTTTAAACAAATATTTTGTTTGTATTTTTTGCCATGACACAGTTACCTGTGAATTAATTAGGCCCCTAACTAAAATTATATTTGGTAAAGCTCATCTCAATAATAATTATTAGTAAAGCCACCTTAAAATTAAGGACATACTTTTCCAGTATATTTCTTTACTGTTATGAAAGGAATAGCAGTTTAGACGTTATTATTGAGGTGTTACTGTATGTTTGTATCATGACTGTAAAATCATTAATTTTCGCGGGTATTAAATTTTGCGGATTATGGTAAAATGGTTATATAGTGAATTTCAAATATTGATAAAAAATCTCTTGTAACGTTTTTTATGTCAATTATTCGAGGGATCTAATTTCGCGGTCTAGTTCATCCGAGAAATCGATGAAAATTATAGTCCGCTGCGAAGTTTACGGTAATGCGTACCTGTATTTAAATAGCTCCCAACGTTATTTATAAATTGCGTTGTAAATGTCACCATGAATGTTTCTGTACACAATGTTCAGTGGGTGTAAATTACCTTGCCTGTATAAGCTATCATCATGATGGGATTTTACTTGCTTTGAATGCAACTAAAACGGTATAAATTGAAGAGATTTAGCTTGAAGTATATGCTAAATGCATTTGCTAAAATATTTACATAACGCAGTGCAGTGATGAATAAGAATTTCATTTTACTTAATAGCGTATATAACACCATATTAAACGGCTAGAACTTGTTGCAAAACGATGTACAAAAACTATATATACAGATACATTTGTATATTTTAGCTCGTTCTTACAAAATGTACGAAATACAGCAAAACCTATTCACGATGACGACATGAAGGGCAATCGTGAAAGCTCGATCATTTCCGTTTGTCTCCGGTAAATATACCTCGTGTATAGCTCTAGAATACGTCAACGCTAACAGTCTGTGAGTTATAATGCCAACAATTGCATTGCATAAAGTCTATTGTAATGCATAAAGGCCAAAGTGGTCAGAATGTATGAAGGGATTATTCTTCTGAGTTGGGTGTGAGCACACATTTAACCCAAAACGCCGTACATGTACTCGGAGTTCGAGCCTCAGATCCGGATGCGTTCTGTCATCCCATCTGATTTACCCCTGTAGTTTTGTTAATTGCTATGTCAACTTTATGGTAAGTTCTTATCAAGTTGCAACAAATGACATTGTTGAAAATGAATTGTTGGCTCAGCAGGGGTTGTCCTGTACGCAAGATTGTGTTGTGATATTATACACAATTCTATACAGCAGTCGACGAGTTGCATACTTAAAATACATAAGATAACCAGGTGTTATAGTCTAAACTTGAAACGACGGACGGCGGTTTGTGCAAATAAATGAAACACGATAGAGATAATGCGAAAAAAGTAAAACAGTATGGCACGCCGTATTGGTAGGCCGATTGTTAGTTTTGTAGGGACGGATAAAGTCTGAACTATCGCGTGAAAAAATGTTTTCCAAGTACTATGCACTATGCTTCTACACAATGACAATGCTATCAATGTGTTTTATGTTTAAATGGTAACATTTCCGTAAATAAAAAAGACTTATAAAAATATTTAAATAACGCAATCTTACGTTCCTGTTATCCTATGTAAATACAAAAAGTAGCTATCTATGTCTTGTAAATAAATTTTAAGCCGTTGATTATCGGTGTATCCGTTGTTCGTTTAACATTGTTAGTGATGCCGGAATGTATATAAAGCAAGGGCTCCGGTGACAATGCGTGTGTCAATACTTCACATTTATATAAGGTCATGTTGAATATAATACAGACTGGAGATTTAACAATCAATCCACATCCGTCAATTGTTGAAAGCCGGCGACAACAGCTGGGCCTGGTATTTCAATGCATATAACACAATTTGCCCACCGCCTGACCGCTTCTACTTGAATGAACGGAAAGTTACAACATTTCACGGAGGCTCCGATGTGTAACATGCTGCCCCATGAACCCATCAACGACACTGCAAAAACAACATATAGCTTATATAGGTTCAAATGCAGCATACAGTCACCCATTCTGATCACCTCGGGCTTTATACGGAAATGGTCGAGATTTCACGATTGGCAGCCGCCTGAAGCAGTGATAATCTAACACATCAAAGAGAAAGGACGCATTCACTTTATGTTTAATTTTATGGAGATCAATCAAACTGCAATCAGTTCCAATATAAACGCTTAATATTAGAAAAACGCATGTGCGATTGTCCGGTGGTATTGATTTATGGTGTTACCAAAATCATTAAATGTTCCAGCATTAATCATCTCACTAACCAAACGTTCAATCCGTAAGCATGTGTCTACTTTGTATTCGTTCATCGTATTGTGGCAGACATATAATATATCACTGTATACCTGCATTATCGGTACAATTACATTATTGACAATTTAAAAAATGCATAAAAGTACTACAAGCAGTTACACAATAAGAAGAAATATGCGAGGACAATCGCACTTGCGTTCTTCTATCTATTTTTACGGCTGAAACTAGGTCATTCAGACGTTTTATAACAGAAACTAGGTATCTCTGAATTTTTATTGCTGAAACTTGCGCATTCGGCATTTTATAGCTGGAACTAGGGTTTTCAGCTGTTTGACAACCGGGGCTTATCCTTTCGATGTTTTGACAGCTGAAGCTTTGGCTTCCATCGGTTAAGCTCATTTTCTCGTCCAGTTGTGTTATTGTGGCGTATGGTGTTTTTTATGTTTTCTGTGCTCGACTTGTAAAGTTTGGCGCTGCCTTCCCTGTCCGATTTTCTATTATCTTTTTCATATTGTCAACAATGAACCGCACAAACATACACGCATGTACTGCCATTAGGTTATATTGGGTATTAAATCCGTGGTATAATTCTTACATCACAGACAATGATGTTAATGTTTGCCGGCGGGGACCACTCACTGTCATTGTATGGCAGACTTAAATAAATATATGTGTGCTTTGAATGACCCTGTTAGACATGTTAACACGAATCTGGATTCTCCCCTGGGCAAACAGGTTAATGTAACGCGAAACTCTGATTATTTACATTCAGGTCACCGGCCTTTACTTCAGGATTAATTAAAGCAATCTATCTTTCACCGCCGATATGATTGATGTCTAATGTAGTTTGTTTGTGGAAGTTTATATCGCTTTTGTAATCCGGGAAAACCTGGTTAGACCATTATAAATTTTATAGTTTATACTGGGTACACGAACTTATGTTTGGTCGATTGTGAAATCTATCTACAACTTATACGTACTATCACCCAGCCACCACGAGGGGAAGAGGAGCCAGTTTTTGGGAGGCTTTACATATGATTAGGTCAGAGATGACCCATTATCATAGTTTGTTATTTTAAACATTCATTCAAATTAACTTTCAAATACGGTTCAGTGACAATTGTTATAAATCACGGAGTTTAACAATGATATCAATTTGATAAAGATTTTAAGTGAAATGCAAGTTTGATATTTTCATGTGGAACAGTAAGCCCGTAACCAAGATGCAGCAACCAGAAAACCTCCCATCAGCACTATCAGTGCTTTGATTCTTTCTATGGAAGGCTTCCTAATGTATTGAAAAATATGCATGTAACATTTGCAGTATGTCATTTAACTCAACGCCGTATATCTTTTTTAAAAGATATTTCTTGGCTCCAGTTAGATTTAATTGTTTCATATGTGAAGTGTTTTTGTTGAAGTTTTGGGTCAATGATCAAATAAAGTCAATATAAAATACAGTTCATAAAACAGAACGATACATGAAAAACATGATCAATGTAGATACACAACTGCGTACATTTTTATTTTATAGAATAAACCCATGCATTGTAATGTAGTGAATTTCAATATTTGGGTGCTGAATGTAAGTATTTGTTGTAGTTCCGGGCCCATGTCCATGGATTGCAACTGTTATTCGGCACCCAAATACCAAACACTAGCATGCACAATGTGATACTATGTGCTATTATTTGTTTAATTTTGCAAATACAATGTATTATGGTGTAAATGTATGAAAATGTTATAAGAGTTGCTTTTACTTTTATTCCTCCAGTAATGAAGATATACATAATATATTTACATGCAAATAAGATACATATATACAATTGAAACTGTTTGCATTTTATACATCAACAAATATATCAACACATATATTACTACAATGATTGCGGCAAGTGTTCATTATAAGCTCTCAACATTGTCACTATGAATTTTGAAAGAGTGAATTTTCATACATGTATTTGAGATGCTGAGCGTACTTATTCGTTGTGTTTCCGGGCCCAGCCGAACACGTGACACAATTTGGTCTTATTGTTGAGTTTCTACTGTATATAATTACGTACAACTCAGTATCACATTGACAGGGAATACAGTACAGTAACACCATGTTTTTATTAAATCACATTACAACGTGTATGAAGACAATAAACAACTTATCATAAAAAGTAAGCACTATGTCAGACTGCCCTACAATGGTTTCAGTCCGTTTGAAATAAAAAATGTACTTTTATATAATATTATATAGTTACAGCCCAGTTCACACATTATGGAAATTTAATTAAGATACAAATGTACAACAATTTGTATACAACCCATTTATGTTCAAGCGAGCATGACTCTTTCAAATCTGTCACAACTGTAGTAAACGTAATAGTCTATAAAGTTTGTGACATGTGTATTATACTCATACTTGTCTCCGGTATTGTAGTCACAAGTTACGTCGATCCATTCAAAATTGCTCTATACATTTATTATAACGCACCCTCCAAATTGAATCCCGTAGCCAGTGCTAACAAATAAAATAACAGACACAAGCGATTTAATTAGCTCATTCGACGAAGAATTCTTATACATGTACCCCAGCCAATCGACGATCAATATAATATTTTCCTGATTTTACGCGAACTTCATTAAGTTCAATTTCTTGTACATCGTCAGTTCCTTTCGTTGTTGTCACAAACCACGTGTATGTTGGTGTATAAATCGAGGAATCCGATGTACATTTCACCTTATGTACACCAAGCCTAACATGACTTAATTACGAAGCACACGATATTTCCCTCCAAAGACTTGTAAATAATGGAGATGTACGTCTTCAGAAAATGTGTGGTAGAAGTATACAACACATAACTATACAGTGCATTTGGAAATGTATACACCAAAATGTACTGACTAAACGCACCTTATTAACTGGTGCGTAAAATTACTGGTTTTCTACTGTTTTTTTTCTTCAAGTTGAAATTTGGTGGACATAATTACATAACATAACAATGTACTATATTTACCATTAGACTTTATCTACGAAAACGCATTAATAAAGCGAGTTCATCAAGGCATGGCAAGCACTTTAATTGCAAATATTACCCTCCCCCTATTCCCTTATATGTATTTAGTATTTGCCCGAGTTCGAAGTTTCGTGGCAACAACGAATGGAACTGACGATGTACTAGATAACGAATATATCTTGTAACATCAGGCGATAGTGATACCGTCGATTGTATGAGATACATATATATATGTAAAATAGTTCTTCGTAGAATGAGTTTACTTGATCGCTTGCATATTTTATTTTATGTTGTAAGCGCTGGCTACGAGATTTTATTTTAAGGGGTTAGGATGCGTTGCGTTTCTTGTCATTATAATAAATCGTATATGGATAGAATTTCAAATTCCTGTATACGAAATCAGGCTTAAGCTTATTTCGATGAAATCCGTTAATTCTGAGAGAAATGCTATTATTTTATTCAGATGTTGTGTTGTAGAAGTCACAGCGAAGACAACAACAACAACAATAATAATAATAATAACGACTTTATTTATAGTGGATGACATATTTGGTTTGAGACCAATTTTCAATATGGTCCACAAATCAATAGACAACAATAGATCGGCGTAATTTTTGGATCAACATTTGAATATAAACAAACTTAATGGAGGAAAACGTGTGTATTACAGTACAACAATTTGTATAAAACTATTTTGTAGCATTGTATTGATAAGTATTGCTCATGCCCATGATGCAATGAGTAAAACCCCTTCATTTCTCATAGAGTATCACGTTCCAGTACAGTACTATACAAAGTAATGTTTGCGTTGTTGCAGGATGTGACAGTGGGTTCGGGAACCAGTTTGCCCGTCGTCTGGATCAGAAGGGGTTTACTGTGTTCGCGGGATGTTTACTGCCGGATCGTGAAGGAGCTCGACAATTGAAGGAAGACAGTTCAAGCAGGTTACATATCGTTCATGTTGACGTTACTGATGAATGGCTTGTACGAGGGGCGGTCAAATACGTCAAGGAAAACTTAGGAGATAATGGTATTGTCATATGATATTACGTACGTCTACAAATACAAATGTATGAACACTAATTGATTAACTGTCTATCATAAGGCGGACATCACCAGTTAACTGATTGTTTCACATAGTTTAGTAAATACCATGGACTTCATTGGTGACCTTTATGTCTAGTTCTCAGAACATTTGCGACCAAAAAGCTTGCTTCAATGATGCATGTAGTTCGATTCCTTTAGTTCGTAAATCATTTGTATATTATTGTGTAGTTTAAACGAGCGCACACATGCTGTATTGTTCAAACTAGTTAATGATAGAGCCTCCCTTACTGTATTATACCATGTATAATGTACGTCATGAGTATACTTGCATTAAAATTCAGGACGGTTGTATGAAATAGAAAACAAAGACAAACCTAATGTAATTTTGATCATGTTCCTTAAAATTAATACACGTGTACGTGTACTTTTTCAGAAAGGGTTTTGTGTTTATTTTTGTAAATTGCCAGGACTGTGTGTGGTGTGTTGATATAGTAATGGACGTCTCCATAAGACATGATTAACCATCCAACTGATAATCTGGAAGACAACTCAGTGATCTACTCAACGAATAACATATAGCGGCACAGTTTAGTATGACTTGCCATCATAATACAGTTATGTACTCACATAGAACCGATACTTCATTTTCTTTTCAATTTCAGTTTTATGGGCGATTGTGAACAATGCTGGCGTGGCGATCTTTACAGAGATAGAATGGTGTTCAGTGGTACAGTTCCAGCGTATCCTTGACGTTAACGTCATTGGTGTTGTCAGGGTAACCAAAGCATTCCTCCCTCTTATCAGAAACTCAAAAGGTCGTATTGTGAATGTAGCGAGCCTCGCTGGTAAGTTTTGTAACAAGACACTCAACTTCATTAATGTTTGAAATATCAAATCGATTTTATACATTCTAATTTCTACAGAACCGACGATATGATGTAAAACAAACATTAATTAAATACTCTGTTTCTATAGCGTGTTTATGCCTTGTGGAATATTGTATACCAGAGTCTGAATTACCATGGAAATATGTCAGATTTCACAGTGATACACGTATAAGGCTCATAGACAATACGGCGTGTTAATAATTTATCTACAATGTCTATAGTTTCTTTAAAACTAGTTAACAATTTGGCCGTATTATAAATATATATAGTGAAGTTGTTTTCATCGTTGCTGGTATCAATATGATGGTAGTTATTCGTTTCTCCGACCTGCACATATCGCTGGCTTAGAATTATAAGACCCATGCATATTTGAAATCTGCACCCCAAGGCGCTTCTTATGAGCCTATTTCCATGAAAATCGGATGTGGTCATGTTGACCAATCCGACGTTTAAAGAGCTTGCTTTTCCATAAGTGAAGAGTAGTTTTATTTTGTTTTCTCAAAGTATTGACTTTGTACTTACGACAGTCTCATTCTAAGCCAGTGATGTATTCAGATACAACAGGATTTCGATTGTGGTGCATGTAACATACATGACCATGTGACACCTCTGTTCCCCACGTGACAGCTTTGTTACACACAATAACTATATTTGATTTTACATGTTTCATTATCTGCCATTTTGCAGGAAGATTCACAATGCCTGCGTTTGCTGCATACTCTATGTCAAAGAGAGCATGTATCGCATTCTCTGACGCACTTCGTATTGAGATGAAGAAATTTGATGTTAAAGTTGCCACAATAGAACCATCCTTGTACAAGTAAGTGCTGCTAGGGAACTATTCACTGCTTGTTGTGTATGCATCACTATTTCCTCTAATTATATTTATTTTGTAGTCCGTATTATGCATCGACTAAATATTTTGTTTCTAATGCGGAGCATCACCAGTGTTCCCGATTACCAGTGATCCTGCAGAAGGTACTAAGTCGGTCTATTTATCAACAAACATTATGTGGTCCATGGTTACGTAAGGGGAGACTAATTTTGAGTTGGTATGTTTATAAAGTTTTACTGAATAGTGACTCACGTGGTCCCATCGCTGTCACACAAGAATAGGATTTCTTTTGACTCTCTATGGCAGTCACATGAAAAAATGGAATGAATGTTTTTTCTCCGAATTATTTTAGGACGTGGGATTTGCTGCTATGCATAATACCTTATGCCGCCACACAGCGGCATTACCTTCTTACTCATAAATTATTCTAACGTTTCATATTGCAGAACGCCGATATCTGAAACTAAGTACCTTGCCGATCAGAACCGGAAGTCGTGGAGTGAGACGCCGACGGAAGTGACAGATGCATATGGTGACGAATACTTTGATGCGTTCCTAAAAAATATAGACGCTCAGATGCAACGTGCTAAGCCAAACATCGATGAAGTAATCGATCTGATGGTAGAGTCTGTACTTGACGAGACACCGAAAATCCGTTACGTACCATCCAGTTCTGTCATTAGGGCGACAATCCTTACATACTTACCATCATTTGTCACGGATAAATTGTTCCAGATCTACACACCTAAAGTGTTGCCTAGACACAGTACAAGCAGCGTAAGCAGTGCCTCGGATAATGATGGCCCACAGTAAATGGTACATTCCACCAGCAGTGGTCTGACACATGTGTAGCTGAGCGTACGAATATTTCTGACATAACATGAAACTGTTCTATACACGTTTGATTGAAGGGACGGATATATTTATAGTTGTTCACATTCGGAACTCGATCTCTCGTTTCTTCTGTATTGTTGCTTTCTTCAGTGTAATTATGTGAGATATTGTACTAGTATATACGTTGCTAACGATCAATTTCCGGAATCTGTTCGGATAAACCGTTCGTTCACCACGTACGTTTTTATACAGATAAAGCACACCACACAACATAAACCTTCATGATAGGCGCACATGTGACAGTTTCTCGATTTTGGCCCTTTGAAGTATTATACAAGTATACAAAATGTATGTACTTCAAAGCGCCTAAATCACGATAAAGTCACGGACACAAAAACAACATAAAAAGATTATTGCTACGTAGTCTCTAATTAATTATGTTTCATATTGTGCTTAGTGATATAGATCTAATGATGTTCCCTGACAACGTCTGTTAACTGAATTTAGCTTTTCTATTCAAACATCTTCAACAAACAAGAAATATAATTAAGTAATATCAATGCTGCGATGTGCAATACAAAAAGGTACATGTTAAGGTGATGTAACAGAAAATACATATCAATGAAATGCACGATAGTCTACAAAGTAATGTATTTACAAAACTTACAATATACGGAGAACGCTAGACACTATAATTATTGTTTTACAATCTTTTATACATTTCTTAAAAATGAAAAGTAACTTCATTATAATTTTGTTGTTCGATGTTTTACACGTGTTTGTTCATATACAACTGTAGTATACAATGTATATACATTTGTAACTATTTTATCCTACACATGTGTTGTTTTCCTTTCGTATTTTATTCACACATTTTCATACTTGTGGTTTCCCCTGAATTTAGACTGTAGCGTCCTTTTAAAAAATGTTAAATATGCTTTGAAACACTTTATGTCACACTTTACATTAAAAAAAAAAAACGTTTCAGCGGTTGTTCTGTCACTGTCCGATAACTGGTTCTAGGTAAAACAGCCAAATTGAATAATAGTGACAAGTAAATGTATGCGTTCTATAACTTGAAAGTTATTCGTCTCCGCTTGGTGCAGTAAACAAAGGAACCAGGAAAACAACCGTTAAAAATGCTTGACCACCAGAAAATACAAGAAAGAAGAATTTATCGAGAATTCTACCAACTTCAGCCCAGCTGACATCTTCCTCCAGGTCAGCCAGTGAGTCAACTTCACTGCTCTCAGCAGAATCGCTGACTTCACTATCAGAACAGACGATATGTTTAGATCTTACACTTCCCCTCCGCTTGTCAAGACGAATGGACCCTGTCGATTTCCTTCTTTTATCTTTTTCGCTTACTATAGACTTTCTCCTTGATGAACTTCGTAATCGAACCGTTTCCGGTAACATGTCTTCAGCATCGGTTTCTTTAACGAATCTTACTTCCCGATTAAATTGCGTCTTTAACTCTGTTGATTCTTCGTGGTCTTCTTTTTCAGCTTGATACTTATCTGTATTAGCGTTATGTTTTTCAATGTTTTTATCATCATTATTTGTATCTGCAATCTTTTTTGTCTGTTGTTTTAGTTTTTTCTCTTTTGTTGCTGCTCTTTGTGCATGCGTTTTTAATCCAACATCTTCTTCAGCGTCGTCGTTGAGAGTATTTACCCCAGTTTCGATGTTGACCTGTGGCTTTTCTTTGTTTTTGTTCAGGCTTATCGGATCTAAGATCTTCCTCTTCCTATTTGTCGTGTCTGTCTGGCTACTGTTCCATCCATTTAGAAAACCAATATCGACATTAGATGCGTCTGGGTCATTTAAGGTTGGACGAAACTTGTTTGAGTCACTGCTTTGTTTTGCAAGCGGTAGTATGTCATTATCTATATCGACTATGTCTGAAGTAGAAATTTTCGTTTTTCGAAGAAAGCAGAAACAGCCACCATCGTAGCTCTCTTTTAGGGTACCGTTATCATGGCCTGTGCATTGAGGGTTGTCTTCTTTGGTATCTGCACATTCACCTTTTGCTTTTCCGAATTTGATGCAGAAACATGGAACGTTTGAGTTGTCATTATCGGCCATACCAGTTGGGTCGATTGGTTTTCTATCATCAGCTTTTTCCGCCTGTATTTTATCGCAACCAAAACAACACCCAGCCCTGGTAGGTGTGTCAATGTTGTTATCTTCCGAGAGTTTCGAATTCCACCCGTTCCTAATAAAACTACAACAGTTTGATTTCGCTGATTTGTTTAAATCATCAAGTGATTCTGCGTCTACATTATCAGTTTTATCTGGCTTACGCTTCTTGCTGCCAAGTATGACGTCACAACATCGCCGGAAAATACCACATTTACTTTTGTGTTTAGCTTGTGAATCGTCTGCATTTTTGTCTGATTTACGTTTCTTAACTGAATGTTCCATTATTTTGTTTTCTTTAACCTTAATCTCAACAAGAGAGTCATCATCTACAAAGTCATCTGTCTTGGTGCAACTACATTTCTTTTTATCAGGACAACAGCAACGTTCCCGTATAGCTCTACAACACAATACACAACAAACCAACTTTGCACAGCCACAGTTGACGAAAGTAACACACCTTTGCAACCATTTTGGCACAGTACTCTTCTCCGGCTTATGATACACTCGCATTAGAAGTATGGTGACAAGTGTCATTGCACCGCTGTTAGACATCATTACGACAAGATAGTAACATAGAAAGGAAATAGGACTTGAACTTCGAGGCATTATGTCCATAATCATGTTCAATAAAACCATGAATGACAAGAAACACGTCACAGAAAATCCGACCCTTTCTCCGGACTCTGCTGGTAACAGAAACACGGTGGAATTCAACAAACACAACACGAGCACTGGCAGTAAAATGTTGAAGGCGAAGTAGAGAGGTTTCCGGACGATATTCAGTGTGAATTTGATATATGACTGATCGTTTGCTACGTACGTCTCTGTCGCTGTTGCAGCAATATTCCACTCGCCTGATTCACCGTATTCATCTTGATTCCATTCATTTGATGTTGTTGTTAACAACACTTCATTTGCTTTGAATCCCCACGCTGTATAAATAAACTCGCATGTCTGTTTGTCGAATGGGTAATACGTCACATCTGGAGTGCACGAAGCACTTACGATAACTCGTGGTTTCCACAACACCCGATTCGTTATCATATCAAATCGACATAAATAAGCAATATCACCAACACCACTCGTTTCCCCTATAGCGTTGGTAAGTACAAGCTTAGGTGTCCAAATCATATCGAACGGAACAAGAAATTCACTTCTGTCCTGTATCTGAAATCCTATGGTTTGAATAATCGGCATCTCGTCCGTCCATGATATCACCATAGCGACCACAAGTTCAATGTTCCCAGCTACTTCATCGAAACCATTGATTGCGTACAGATGGATATCAATGTTGACTACCATTGATTGGCTGACGTCAGCTAGGGGAGGGAACTCGTTGGTACTGTATCCATCCAGATTGTAAGCAGAAACAAGGTTCACAAAGTTTTGAATGTGAGAAATATAATTTGTGACAGCAATACTTTCAGAAACCAAAGTCAATACTATAATTATTCCAACTTTCATTTTACAACCAGAATTTTAATCGAAGTGTAAAAATATTTATTATTCACATAACCTGCGGTCCAATATACACCAAACTGTTGCCAGTGAGAGTTGATCCTACTAGAATGTTCATCAGAAAACGGTCTGGTCCGCTAGTCTATTATCTTAACAATGTTCAGTTAAATACGTACTAGTAATACAATATAACGTTTAAATAAAAGAGTATAAAAGACAAAGGATTTGTGTTTCAAAAACATGCACAATTCTGTAACATAACACCCATATGTATCGGCGTATAATTATATTATGGTATATACCAAACAAAAAGGAACCATTACATATAAAAAGAAGCGTTACACTGTGGCCAATTTATTTTTAAAAAAAACTTGTCACCATTTTTAATGTTGCACCGTTCCATTTATCAACTACCAGTGTTAACCGTTCGCATTTCTGTTGACCATATGCCTTTTCTGCTGTCGGCCAAATGCTCATACCATATGTATAGTGCTAGACTGACGGTCGAGTGTTCAGGGTCCGACACACACCGTGGATAAAGTGCTGGACTGTCGGTCGAGTGTTAACGGTCCGACATACACTGTGGGTAGAGTGCTAGACTGACGACCGAGTGTTCAGGGTCCGACACACACCGTGGATAGAGTGCTGGACTGTCGGCCGAGTGTTCAGCTAGGTTCCGACACCTACCGTGGGTAGAGTGCTAGACTGATGGTCGAGTGTTCAGGGTCCGACACACACCGTGGGTAGAGTGCTAGACTGATGGTCGAGTGTTCAGGGTCCGACACACACCGTGGGTAGAGTGCTGCACTGTCGGCCGAGTGTTCCGGGTCCGACACACACCGTGGGTAGAGTGCTGCACTGTCGGCCGAGTGTTCAGGGTCCGACACACACCGTGGGTAGAGTGCTGCACTGTCGGCCGAGTGTTCCGGGTCCGACACACACCGTGGGTAGAGTGCTGCACTGTCGGCCGAGTGTTCCGGGTCCGACACACACCGTGGGTAGAGTGCTGCACTGTCGGCCGAGTGTTCAGGGTCCGACACACACCGTGGGTAGAGTGCTGCACTGTCGGTCGAGTGTTCCGGGTCCGACACACACCGTGGATAGAGTGCTGGCCTGTCGGTCGAGTGTTCAGGGTCCGACACACACCTAGGGTAGAGTGCTGGATTGTCGGTTGAGTGTTCAGGGTGCGACACACATCTAGGGTAGAGTGCTAGACTGTCGGTCGAGTGTTCCAGGACCGACACACACCGTGGATAGAGTGCTAGACTGTCGGTCGAGTGTTCCAGGACCGACACACACCGTGGGTAGAGTGCTGCACTGTCGGCCGAGTGTTCCGGGTCCGACACACACAGTGGTAGAGTGCTGGATTGTCGGTCGAGTGTTCCAGGACCGACACACACCGTGGTAGAGTGCTGGATTGACGGTCGAGTGTTCAGGGTCCGACACACACCGTGGGTAGAGTGCTGCACTGTCGGCCGAGTGTTCCGGGTCCGACACACACCGTGGATAGAGTGCTGCACTGTCGGCCGAGTGTTCCGGGTCCGACACAAACCGTGGGTAGAGTGCTGCACTGTCGGCCGAGTGTTCCGGGTCCGACACACACCGTGGATAGAGTGCTGCACTGTCGGCCGAGTGTTCCGGGTCCGACACACACCGTGGGTAGAGTGCTGCACTGTCGGCCGAGTGTTCCGGGTGCGACACACACAGTGGGTAGAGTGCTGCACTGTCGGCCGAGTGTTCAGGGTCCGACACACACCGTGGATAGAGTGATAGACTGACGGTCAAGTGTTCAGGGTCCGACACACACCGTGGATAGAGTGCTGCACTGTCGGCCGAGTGTTCCGGGTCCGACACACACCGTGGATAGAGTGCTGCACTGTCGACCGAGTGTTCCGGGTCCGTCACACACCGTGGGTAGAGTGCTGCACTGTCGACCGAGTGTTCCGGGTCCGACACACACCGTGGATAGAGTGCTGCACTGTCGGCCGAGTGTTCCGGGTCCGACACACACCGTGGGTAGAGTGCTGCACTGTCGGCCGAGTGTTCAGGGTCCGACACACACCGTGGGTAGAGTGCTGCACTGTCGGCCGAGTGTTCAGGGTCCGACACACACCGTGGATAGAGTGCTGGACTGTCGGTCGAGTGGCTGAAAATGTGTGCGTTTCCTTTTTATATCACCAGTATTATACTTTTGGTTTACAATGACATATTGAAGTTGTACGCATCACAAATCTTTCTTTGTCCTGTTGTGCCTTTGTCTATATGTTATCATATGCAATAACGTTGTCTCTAAATGTCATATTACCTTTGTTTGTGAACGGGCAATATTTGCTATGACATTTTGAAGGAAAAATACGCTTTTGAAATGCACTGACCCGCCACAGAAGGTATTCTGGTTAGCCGGTTATCTTAACAGGTGTAACGAAGGTTGAAGCAACCCATTATTCAGCAAATTGCTATTGTTTTCGATTTTAATGCAAATTTTAAGTGTAAGAAATTATCAATAAGAAACATTTGTCAGGGTAAAACAGAAGTTGTCCATGTTATTACAGCAGCTGTAGAGGAATATTAATGTTTTCCAAAAGTGTATAAATCAAGGTCTGTCCAAACAGTAGGTACTGAGTTTGCAGTTGTTTAAGAAATAAAAATCTGTTCGCGTATTTTCTATTCAACTGCGCGCATTCCATTTTCACCCATTTGACATTGAACATAATTCCACGCTGAAATTGACTGGCTTATTAGCTGGTAGTCTGGTTCCCGTTCCCCAATCTTACATTCCATTAGATTAGGGCCTTTACTGCGTAGATTGTAGAGATCGGGAACCGGATTAATTAGCTGGTACAATTACCTCCCTCGTTAATGAAAACGACATTCGTAATTTTCTGAAGGAAATACCACATTTTAAACATTGAAGCAATTTTAATAACACGAGTATAGGGTATCTATTTCATGAAATGAAAAATATAAATGAATTGATTATCAGAATTTTTATGAAACTTCAGTTTCGAGATTATATTGGAGTTTCTAAAAATAGATGCGTCATAGCTGTAATACTGGATTCTCGTGCCAACTCAAGACGCGTGGAAGTTTTTACTCTAAAGTTTACGTTCATTCATTCATAAATAGGTCACGTGATATGGGGCGTAAATAGTAACAGCCAATTTGATACCATGTTTTATTGCGGTAATAATACATGGTCAGGTCTGCTCTATGTTTAATGAATTAATCCGCAGATCGTGTTAGAATACAAGTTATCACACGCATGCTATTTCAGTTCTCCGTTTAGTAGCCAATCTCTGTTGGTATCTTCTTCTTCCTCCTATTAAAGTGCAGGGCTCTCTCTGGAACATCAAACGCACTGACTGGTGACTATTTACAATGACTATGAGGCGCAAAAAGGCAGTGCAATGGTTAAAAGCGATAAAAAAGTATGTGCGTCTAATGTAGAGAGCCCAGACCCGCCTTGAAGCTGACCGAGGATGGGGATGTGGCAACATCTTCAGGTAACTGGTTCCATAGGCGAGTTGATGAGGGGAAAAGGGAGTATTTATATACGCCCGTCCGGTAGAATGGAATGAGGTACCGCAGTGAGTGGCCTCTAGTTGATAGGGCAGCTGGATGGTAGTAACCGGGATGTCGATAAGCTGGTATACAATTCTGTACATTAGGACTAGCTTGGTGTCGGTTCTCCGCTCTTGTAGTGATGACCATCCCAGTGAGGTGACCATTTGACTGGAGCTGCTAGTTCGACGATAATCCCCAGTAACGAAGCGTGCTGTCCTCCTCAGGACTGCTTCCAGTTGGTTGATGTTTCTTGCTGTGCTAGGGTACCATGCTTGTGATGCGTATTCCATTATTGGTCACACTAGGGTCTTGTAGCACTGCGTTTTGACGTATCTCGGACAGCTGGATATGTTCCTTCTAATGTATGATAGGCTGTTGTTCGCTTTCTTTGTGATGGTGTCAATATGATCATTCCGTAAGAGTTTCTCGTGTTTTGTGGCACCGAGGTACTTCCCACTAGTAACAGTATCTAGCTTATGCCCATGGATTGTATAGTCTGATTTGATTGGCGTGCGCTTGTGGGTGATCCTGATTATGGTCTAAATATTTGGTTGAAAAGTTTCGAAACTTCGTATACTTCAAAAAGGATATGACTTGAAGTACCAAACGCCGTTAGTGCGCCTACTCAAAAACTTCAAGTCATTCCTAACACTACGTGTATAAGAAAAGTAAATAACGTTAGTGCTGATTTTACTTAAAATTATATTTACCTACGCAACTTCACGCTTGTTACCGCTATTAAACGGTTTTGTTGTATGCGCTAGTCAATAAACATAGGCGTGTATGAAAAAAATATTTTTAAAACTTATAACTATGGAAGTGTGACAGTGTACAATGTAGTAGACGCATGTTCCCAATGATTCTTATATTAGCGTTCCAGTTCCCGTGTTCTAGATTGTGTACGGATTTTACCTGTGTATCGATTCATATAAAGTGTACCCATAACCATATACAGTCAGTCAGACATTCAGCCAACTAACCACGGTGTAGGATTATAAACAGGTAAGTCACCTTCGCATATATAATGTTTTAATGTGCATTGCATTATCTGCATTTCTTACTGTATTGTTTAATCAACTATTTTTCAATGATATCACGGTGACCGCCGACTCATCGAATCTGGACTGTATTCCTAACCATGTCGTAGTCACAGGTGTTTGGCATGTGGATATGACCCCCATGGTCCCCTCTACAACCCAACAAAAAAAAATAAATAAAAAAATCCTATATGTTCTATAGAGATTTGGATTTTTTTATTTTTTTTTATGTTGGGTTGTAGAGGGGACCATGGGGGTCATATCCACATGCCAAGCACCTGTGGTCGTAGTAACTTATCCTACCACAAGGAAACAGTTAAGGTCTCCACATGAGGAGAAAAATCGTCATTGCTGTCCAATTGTCATGGAACGGATCAGCTGCCGCGTTCAAGAATCGAATACAGATCACCGGGTAAAATATCAAATGCAATGTCAAATGGCTGCAGCTCCCTTCAGTATCGCATAGCATTTTAATACAATATAGCACAGAGAATTTGACATGATCCTGACCTTTATGCATGAATATATTACCAGGTTCTTGTGTTGAATGTATCAATTTCCGCGAGCAAATCGTGCAATATCGGTTCTTTAGATTTGTGTTGGTATAACACCTCGAGCGTCTTCGTGATACTCCCCGCTTATGAAAACATACAACCAGGATTATAAATACATGTATAGACCAATTATGCAAATAGAAGTTCGAGAGTCGTGTCAAATTCTCTGGACTATAACAACATACGAATACATGGGCAATTAAAATATGTACAGAAACATACAACCATACATACATGTTCGCCACGCACATGCAAAATACATGTTGACATCACAACACCACACTATAGGCATATATTAGCTAATAAGACAGGACTAGTTAACGTATATAAGCACATAACCATGCATCATTATAACATCATATAGACATTCACAAACATATACTACTTCTCCAAGTTACAGAAATGTGAAATATTTTGTTCTAGCACAGCACAATAGGAAAAAAACTTAACTTATACATGTAACATGCATTGTATAATAGTATTACCTAATATGGAGTAGGAAAATAAATAAATATTAACTTATAAACCTTCTCGTGAATGTGTGTTTCCCAGATAAATAGGCAAACCTAGCTGCGAAAGACGAAACCGCTAGATTACATGTAATTAATTTTAAATGGAGTAACAAATACTCCAATTCCAAATTGTCCACCATTATTGACCATTCATACATAGACTACGAAGGTTAACTAGGCTAAATGTTACGCAATGATATTTGACCATTAGTATGTTGTGATTTAATAATCCAGTTAGGATCTGGTGACAGTGACGCATCCGTTTATGTGTACACAGACGATTACAACTATTGTCTGAATAGGTAGTGAGAATATAGTATGTTATATTGTAGTTTAGCATTGAAATTATGGCCGTCTGTTTAAGCCTTTATAATTTGTATTACATCGTAATATAGTGGACCCGACCGCTGCGTCCTGACTGGACTATACATACCAAGTTCACCAACCAAGCATACATAAACTTGCCATAGTCTCGTGAATCAGTACGCACACTCTGAATACACAACTTTACATAAACTATGAAGATATACCAGATACTATATACATGTATATCATTATTTTACCTCATTAGTATTCATGTTTTCGGTATAGACCTGTATACCACAGGTAACTGTATCATTGATTAAGAGATATTTAAAAAAAATCTTAATCAATGATACAGTTATACCTGTGGTTTCGAGGGTTGACGATATTCATGTCCCTGACACTTTTTGTCTATATAATTACAATATATACTGATGATGCCCCTTTCGGGTAGACTGGTAGCATATGATATGTATTGTATAATACTGTAACATTAAAGAGTGATAATTAGAAATTTAGTGTTGACTTCCTGCCATCCTTTAGAAAGGAAACAATCGGAATATCGCATATCACATGATGTGCTCTAAGCAAATCAAATCGCCCGAATTGATAAAAAATTAAAAGATGGGTAACGTTCAAAATGTCGCATATCACAAGGCGTGCTTTCACCGGTAAAAAGTTTAGATTGTTCATGAATAATGGTGAGGTATAATAAGTTATAGAGAACGAAAGCGCGAGGTTGAGACGTAGCTCGAGACTCAATAAGACGGACGAGCGTTAAGTATCGCCTTAGCCAAATTGTCCATAACCGTCTATTATACGTAATAATTAAAACAAATCCAATAATAACACGGTCTTTTAATTTTACAAAGGAATACCGAGCACAAATCAACCAATGGAATGAACTTATGCAATATAATATGTGTAAGAATGGAATACCATTCATTACATTAAAAATTGATTTTTTTATTGCACTTATTACTTCGACAATTAAGACACAAGTCCAGCAGATGCATTTAGTCACACTCCTTCATATAACAGCAATGTAAAATGTCGTAACTATGCTAGAAACCTGTTTTGTTAAACATATCGTTTAGCAATAAATCACGGATACGAAAGCTTATATTACATCACGTTATGCTTTCTAGAACGCGCAGCTGTATCTGTCTGACAGACACTCTAGTATTTTAACTGTTTCGTTTAACTTTGATCTCGAGATAATGACGATGTGTATTATTTTATTATGCCCCAATCTGTCTTTGTTGGGGGGGGGGGGGATATTGCTTTGCACATGTTAGTCCGTTGGTAGGTCAAACGGTTTCCGTCGAATAACTCAAGAACCATGAGAACGCTTGACCAAAGGTTCCTCAAACTTTATATTTCAGTCAGTCATCAGCAGTAGATGATCCTATTGATTTTGAGGTCAGTAGATCAAAGGTCAAGGTCACTGTGACCTTTAGCCTACCGTATCTGACTATAGGGCTGCCATGAGGACATACATGTTTTACAAATATCTCTTGTTCCATTCAGATTGTAACAGCACGATGGTAAAAAAGGTCATTATTGTTGTAACTAACGAATCCAAGATTCCAGGCTTGGACGCCGTTAAAACAGGATGGTATCTACCGGAAGTCGCACATCCGTATGAAGTGTTTACCAAAAATGGCTATGAAGTTAAATTTATCAGTCCTAAAGGCAAGAAATCACCAATGGTACGACTAGCAATGGTTTAATATTATTTTGAAATATTTGACAGTTACCTTAGATATGACGTTGTTTCCTTTTTTCTGGAGGTATTATTTATTTAAAGTTTTCATGCTCCCCGACAATTCGGGAGAGCATATAGTTGCCGCTTTGTCCGTCCGTCGTTCCGTCCGTCGTTCCGTCCGATATTTTTGGCCGGGCCATAGCTTGAAAAGTATTAGAGATATCAGTTAGGGGAAGTGCAGTACACAAGAACCATAACTCTTTATTTCATATGTATTGAGTTATGCCCCTTTGTAATTTTTCATACTTAATTCTTGTCCGGGCCATAACTCATACAGTATGAGAGATATCAATTTGAAACTTCATAGGTGAATAGATCTCAGTGAGGGGAAGTGCAGTGCACGAGAACCATAACTCTTTGTTTTATTTTCTTTGAGTTATTCCCCTTTGTAATTTTTCAAAATTAATTCTTTTCCGGCCCATAACTCATACAGTATTGGAGATGTCAATTTGAAACTTCATAGTTGAATAAATCTCATTAAGTTATAATGCTGTGCCAAAGAACCATAACTCTCTTTTGCATATTTCTGGAGTATTTGTACTGTGACAAACATCCCACGGGGAGCATCACCCGTCACTGACGGTTCTTGTTTTTAAAATTTAGTGATGTCACGAAAATGATTCGTACAATGTACATACCATTGTTAGCATTGTACCATTTTGGCTACGTCTTATGTACACATGTTAGTATAAAAAGCACACAGAGGTAAGGAATGAGTTTCCGGAAACATGTACTTAGTTTGTGATGTAATTTTAATACATTTCGAAAGGTGTAAGTAGATGGATAGATATTTTATTTTCCTCCAATACATGAAGAGTTAAAATAAAATAGAATAGTGCTTTGCGAGTGGGTTAAGTAAGGATAACAATAAAATATAGAAAAGTACCGTAAAATATATTTTTCTTGCCCGATCAGACACTTTTTGGTGCTAACTTTCCCGATCTGGCGAGGTGTTTGGCGGAGGCCCGCATTGCCCGTTCGGACGACTCTCCTCACCACTGGGAATAGCAGTTGTTAATTTAACTTAGGCTGATATGCTAGGTTTATTTTTCAATAATAATAGAAAGTAAGATATCATTTCAGGATGAGAAAAGTGGTGAGATGTTCAAAGATGACGAAATATGCAAGACGTTTATGACGAAGCATCTTGATAAACTGGACACAACCGGAAAAGCAGAAGACATAAAAGACCCTGAGTACGTGTTTTATTTCAATGCACTTAATCACCACTATGATATTACTATAAAATGCTACTGTCGCGCAATCTGCAGAGAGTTGTTTGTTTGAAAGACAGAAACTCTATTTGAGAAGTTTTTTGTTTGTCTGAAAATATCCTCTTGCTTAATAGTTTATCTAGTTATACAACATATAAATATGCAATCATCGTGTTGGCAATGGTATCTCCAGCTACGCACAACAGTGAGAATACTTTGTCTGGAAGTTAGTTATCAAGAGCACGGATATGTAACTGTATCAATGATAAAGAGTAAAACAAAACGTTTTATTAAAATGATGTGATCTTAGATAACATGAATTTGATAATAAAAAAACTCTTTATCAGTGATGCATTTACATGTGATCACGAGGTCCAATATAGTATTGCTGGGTGGTTTGTATACTTACTTTATTCGAATGCCTCGGTAAGACATACATTTGACTAGTATGTCAACAAATGTATTGTATTTTACCTTACAATATTGAACGTTAACATTCACTTAAGCCTGTCTTTATTATTTACATCGATTCTAAAATTTTAATGCTTTTATGATAATTCTTCATTCACCTACATGTAATAACCACATATCGAGTTTTGTAGTCGACTTTCTCTTTCGAATTCTTTAAGTATTTTTATTAGCTCAGTTAACCTCATAGTTTGTCTTTGTATACAAATTCTATACGTCAACATACAATGCTCCTTTAAAAGTTTAAAATTACAACAAACAACAAACAGTACTCACTTTAATAAAAAAACTTGACTTTTGTAGAAATTACTCGGGTTTGTTTTATGCTGGTGGACATGGACCAATGTTCGATCTTCCAAAAGCAGCCGCCATTGCTGATCTTGGCGCCAAAATGTATAATGCTGGGAAAATTTTAGGAGCGGTTTGTCACGGAACTGTTGGTAAGTTATATTCAATCGAAAATCTCGACGAATGGTTTTCGTTAGATAGTCTGAATCAGATTGCCTGGTTGTATAATTATGTGATTAAATCTATGTTCAGGACGTTTTTAGTATGTGAAGTTCATAGTTATACCTTCTATGGTTATTCCCTCATATTGAACAGCTGACGGGTCGCCCGTCAAATTTTAATTAAGATTATTCTAGCATATGTATGATGTCATACATACGAACATTGTAGATTTCTTAACATCGTGTGAACCAATTTTAGATACAGAAAAACTGTCGAAATTTCAATAAAATGTTCACCCTGTGAACTTTTATTTGGCTCCAGTATACAAATCAACTCCATGCCCGATTTGAAATAAATGTAATAATATAAATGATTTTCTTTGCAATAATCATCTCCGTGAATATGTAGTTTGCGACTTTGGAATACCCACCAGTCTATAAACTGTTTAAGATGTAAATCGATTTTAAGTTAAATGCAACTGTACACATCAGATTATTTTTTCGTTATGAAAGCTATGGCACTTGTGCCACTGGATGGTTTTAAGGGTGTTTGACACGGTGTCGGGTGGTTGAGACACATAGTCCACCGATTGAGATTTTAGCAATGTCTTGGTCGTCTTCGCCGTATTTTTCTTTATTGTTTTTCTTATAGTTATTTTTTATACCCCCGAAGGGTGTCATATTTGAATTGAACCATCAGTTCGTCCATCTGTCCGTTCGTTAGTCCGGACGTTCAGGTTAAAGTTTAAAGTTCAATAGTTTGTTTACTATCACATGTATCAATGGCATTGCATTAAAACTTAGTACACTTTTTAGCTCATCTGATTTTTGAAAAAAGATGAATTATTGTCATCACTTGATCGTCGTCGGCGTCAGCGTCGGCGTTGCATGGTTAAATTTTGTGTTTAGGTATTTTTTATATAAAATATCAAAGCTATTGCTTTGAAACTTGCAACACTTGTTCACCATTAATACCTGAGCCTGTAAAGCAAGACCCATAACTCCGATCTGCATTTTATTAGAATTATTGCCCCTGTTAAACTTAGAAAATGAAATGCCTTGGTTAAGTTTTGCTTTTAGGACCACTTTTCTCCTATTATTCTCCTGTTATTGCTTTGACTTTGTAAGAAGTTATGGCCCTTTTTAACTAAGACTTTTTGGTTAATAAGTTCAATATGTTGTTTACTCTCTGTAATGTAACTTGGTAGTCATACCTAACATAATTTACTAGACAAGTCATATAATTATTGGATAATTTTTAGGAGTTTTGAACTACAATGTATATAAAAAAAACTATATATATAATTCTTTTTTATGTGTATTTCCATTATTCCTACTCTATTTTGATCTTCTTTATTCTACACCCTAGTTTTAATATACAAATTAGCATTTCGCATGTAATTCAGTCTTCAATCTTTGTTATAATGCCGTTTTCATGTTTATCAGGATTTGAGCCGATAGAGAAAGTGATAAAAAACGGAAAGGAATGCCACCTTCTATCAAAAGAAACTGTCACATCGTTTACTAATGAGGAGGAGGATGCCGTACAGTTAACACAATTCATGCCATTTAAGTTAGAAACACGTCTGGGAGAGAAAGGAGCGAAGTTTGTAGCCGCCGCAAATTGGGCTTGTAACGTACAGGTAAGAACATGTTTATATTGTTGTCGCCGACAATTGGGCTTGTAACGTACAGGTGAGAACATGTTTATATTGTTGCCTCCGTCAATTTGGCTTGTAACGTACAGGTGAGAACATGTTTATATTGTTGCCGCCGTCAATTGGGCTTGTAACATACAGGTGAGAACATGTTTATAATGTTGCCGCCGTCAATTGGGCTTGTTACGTACAGGTAAGAAGATGTTTATATTGTTGCCGCCGTCAATTGGGCTTGTAACGTACAGGTAAGAACATGTTTATAATGTTGCCGCCGTCAATTGGGCTTGTAACGTACAGGTAAGAACATGTTTATAATGTTGCCGCCGTCAATTGGGCTTGTAACGTCCTGGTCAGAACATGTTTATATTGTTGCCGCCGTCAATTGGGCTTGTAACGTCCTGGTCAGAACATGTTTATAATGTTGCCGCCGTCAATTGGGCTTGTAACGTCCTGGTCAGAACATGTTTATATTGTTGCCGCCGTCAATTGGGCTTGTAACGTCCTGGTCAGAACATGTTTATAATGTTGCCGCCGTCAATTGGGCTTGTAACGTACAGGTAAGAACATGTTTATAATGTTGCCGCCGACAATTGGGCTTGTAACGTCCTGGTCAGAACATGTTTATATTGTTGCCGCCGTCAATTGGGCTTGTAACGTACAGGTAAGAACATGTTTATAATGTTGCCGCCGACAATTGGGCTTGTAACGTACAGGTAAGAACATGTTTATAATGTTGCCGCCGTCAATTGGGCTTGTAACGTACAGGTAAGAACATGTTTATATTGTTGCCGCCGCCAATATGGCTTGTAACGTACAGGTCAGAACATGTTAATATTGTAGCCGCCGACAATTGGGCTTGTAACGTACAGGTAAGAACATGTTTATATTGTTGCCGCCGTCAATTTGGCTTGTAACGTACAGGTGAGAACATGTTTATATTGTTGCCGCCGTCAATTGGGCTTGTAACGTACAGGTAAGAACATGTTTATAGTGTTGCCGCCGTCAATTGGGCTTGTAACGTTACAGGTAAGAACATGTTTGTATTGTTGCCGCCGACAATTGGGCTTGTAACGTCCTGGTCAGAACGTGCTTATATTGTTGCCGCCGTCAATTGGGCTTGTAACGTACAGGTAAGAACATGTTATATTGTTGCCGCCGACAATCGGACTTGTAACGTACAGGTAAGAACATGTTTATATTGTTGCCGCCGTCAATTGGGCTTGTAACGTACAGGTAAGAACATGTTATATTGTTGCCGCCGACAATCGGACTTGTAACGTACAGGTAAGAACATGTTTATATTGTTGCCGCCGTCAATCGGACTTGTAACGTACAGGTAAGAACATGTTTATATTGTTGCCGCCGTCAATTGGGCTTGTAACGTACAGGTAAGAACATGTTTATAGTGTTGCCGCCGTCAATTGGGCTTGTAACGTTACAGGTAAGAACATGTTTGTATTGTTGCCGCCGACAATTGGGCTTGTAACGTCCTGGTCAGAACGTGTTTATATTGTTGCCGCCGTCAATTGGGCTTGTAACGTACAGGTAAGAACATGTTATATTGTTGCCGCCGACAATCGGACTTGTAACGTACAGGTAAGAACATGTTTATATTGTTGCCGCCGACAATTGGGCTTGTAACGTACAGGTAAGAACATGCTTATATTGTTGCCGCCGACAATCGGGCTTGTAACGTACAGGTAAGAACATGCTTATATTGTTGCCGCCGTCAATTGGGCTTGTAACGTACAGGTAAGAACATGTTTATATTGTTGCCGCCGACAATCGGGCTTGTACTGTTCAGACCATAATAACACGACACAATACCCAACACAGACCATAATACCACGACACAATACCCAACACGCAACTGAACGAGAAATCCAACAGCTGAACGACCTAGAAACGCTTACACATCTCAAACATGCACGCACACACGCGCACACACGCACGCACGCACGCACGCATGCACACGCACACACATCCGCCCTCAGCCTCACACAACTGCTACTTACGACCTCATGATACCCATACATATTTGAAATCTGCATCACAAGTCACTTCTTATGAACCTATTTCCATGAAAATCGGAACAGGTCATGTTGGCCAAACTGAAGTTGAAAAAGCTTGTTTATCCATAAGTAAAGAGTAGTTTTCAGACAGTTTTTCTTGTTTTAAAATAGCGTTTTTGTACTTACGACCTTCTCATTCTAAGCCAGTGATACATAATATGTTTAAACTATGGGAAGTTGAACTAATTTCACTGATTGTTCTGATTTCAGGTGAGTGATCGGCTAGTGACTGGTCAGAATCCTGCATCAGCCACCAAGACTGCTGAAAAAATGGTTGAAATAATGCAATCAAAGGGCCTATAGTGATGCTCTTCTCTGTAGTTTTTTTATTTGCAACATTGCATTTGCTCATATTGTTGACTTCGAGTTGTACGTTTGAAATTCCGTGAAATAAAGGCCTACATATTTCAAAGAAATAAAAACTGTTTCGGTATGTGAGACTGACATTTCGTACATGTACACATTTAGGATTGTTGTTTTCTGGTACATGTACCTATGTA
Source organism: Spisula solida (assembly GCA_947247005.1). Taxonomy (NCBI): domain Eukaryota; kingdom Metazoa; phylum Mollusca; class Bivalvia; order Venerida; family Mactridae; genus Spisula; species Spisula solida. The sequence continues at coordinate 46,113,713 of OX365944.1, read as the reverse complement.
GCTTTCTCTGATGCAATCGTAGTGTTTTTGTGTGATTAAAATAGGAAGTTATACTCAATTGTTTGTAGGAATCTATGATAGTGCCATATTGTAACTTATATTCATAGCGTATAAACATAATCACTGTATGACTTATTGAGAGCAAATTAAAGTATCTTTGATTTCCGGTCACTGTATGACTTATTGAGAGACATTTACAATTCAACGTGTATGACTTATTGCAACAACCGGAAGTTGACTCGTTTATACACTGTGTGTATTGGTAGATCATACATAAACCATCTCATTTGAAGCTTATTATCGCCTTCGTACTCTTTCAAACCAAACTTTGATTGTCGGTGGCATTTTAAATTTGAACTGTCCGTCTGTTAGTCCGGAGTTCTTGAGTCATAGATTAGCAATTACCTGGAAAATGACGACATTGTGCCAACTAATCAGCAATTATCAATTTATGTCCGATTGTCAATGTAAGCCAAAGTTTAGCCGAAAATGTTTGTTTATGCTTGATTGGGTCCGTTCGTCATTTTTAGTACCAGTTTTCCTGGACTGTATCCTGAGAAGTACTTAATAAGCATTTGAACACAAGGAGCCTGCAAATCGACATTGATGTCAAATCTTCATGGAATGGCATAACCTTCTGCGTCTGGGATAGAACCCGGAACAGAATAGAACAAATGCAGCGCACTAGCAACCAGACCACTGCCACAGCTGACATGTTTTGTATATAACAATACGCTTGTATGTGAAGCTGGGTCTTGGACTTTCGACTTTTTGACTGAAACATGTTTAAGTGTTCTGTACTTGGCTGTTTGGGTTGAGTGCTGCCTTCCCTGTCTAATTTTCTATTATCCTTTACCTTATTCGTGCGGTTCAACCATTGCCACATATTGTTGAACTGCCAAAGTTGCCATTTAAAACACAAATTGTAGCTTATCGTAGTATGAAGTAAGTGTTGGATGTCTATCTGTCTATACGTTAAGCCTAGGTCCCACTGAGCATTTTTGCCTCGGCGATGTACTCCTGATTGCATTTAATGAGTATTCCGGACATCGGGAGCAGGTTCCTCGTGGTCTAGGATGAGCTTCGGCGGAAGTCATGAGACAGTTTGTGATATCGGAAGGAATTTGATGAATCGGGTGGTATCGGGAAGAAATCGTGAAAACATCGCCGTGTGGAATTCCTCAGTGGGACATAGGCTTTACATCAGCTCAGATACACTATGTAAAGGGTCCAGAAGTAAGTAGATATGTTACATAGCAATAAGTAATCTCCCCGTCTTAGCACGTGCTTTAAACGACCAGAACATCGTCTTAGCACGTTCTAGAAACAATCGGAACATCGTCTTAGCACGTGCTTTATAGAATCAGAACATCGTCTTAGCACGTTCTAGAAACAATCAGAACATCGTTTTAGCATGCTCTAGGAACAATCAGAACACCGTCTTAGCGCGTTCTAGAAACAATCAGAACATCGTTTTAGCACGCTCTATGGACAATCAGAACATCGTCTTAGCGCGTTCTAGATACAATGCATTAATTTATATGCTAAGGGAGGCAGCTCTTGCGAAATTGGTATACATTTTACTGAATGTGATTTTTGCATATTATTTCGACAGATAGTGTTAACATTATGTCGCCAAGTATAGGTCATTTGCGAAGAACATAATAATTCCTTGTATTTAGTCTATTTACTGGATGATCGGGAAAAGTTTTGGTTCGTAGATGTAACACCGGAGTCTAATAGGCTTGACGTAGTAAAACATAGGTTACCTACTTTAATGTACTGATCTGATAGGTTGTTACTCAGGAATTCATTCAGTGAACAACGTTCTATGTATTACAATGTACATGTTCATTTATGTTCACAGTACTGCAGACGAGGAACATTCAGAAATATAATAAGAGTTGAACGCCAAATATGGATAAAACCATATAAACTGGATAGTTTCTATAGGCTATAGAAACCTACGTATTAAGTAATAATCTGGCTGCGTATTGATGTATCACGTATTTCTGTATATAGCGGCTCACAATATAGAGAATACTGATCGTGTTTATACCTCGGTCGCGAATGTCTAGGCACGATGCGCACGCCGACCGATGAGTGGTAATGCATATTTAACAAGGGGCTTAAACATTCTCCTCCCGCAGCCCGGACCGACCGAGAGAATGACTCTCATGAAAATCATACAGGGGTCCGTATCGTCAACCGACTAAATATATAAATGACTTAATAAAAAGGTGACACGGTGGCCGAGTGGTTAGCGCTCTCGACAACCAATCCTGATGTCCCTAGTGCGAATCTCGGTCGAGGCACTGGAAATTCATAAACGCTTTTCAGTGTTTCTCACCCAAATAGAGATGATGAACTGATTGGTAGCCCAGTAGCAGTCTCGTATGTATCGGGAAAGAGTCAAGGAGTCAAATCCTAGAAGCCAGAGGTCAGTAGCCAAAAAGGCAGGGATAAAACTGAATAGTCACGCAAATATTGACCTAATGAAGCTTAGTGTATGTGAGGTCTGGTAGAGGTTACGGACACCTTTGATGAAAACACGTTCTAATCTACACTGAGAACATAAAGAAACGCACATGTTACATTTCTCCATAGGACTTATGTGTTAGCCTATAGTTTTCTTCGAAGGCCACGCAGAACTATGAGTTTGGTTCGTTTTTTATTGTAAACACAATAAAGTTTAATTGTAGTCTATTTCAAAACTTCACCTTTTCAGCCAAGAATTCTAGGAAGAAATTGCTGAATGCTTTATTTCTTGAAAAATACTTATTAACAACTTGCATGTAAAAATCTTCGAATAAGACTGCTTTGTGAATACGGTTTAAGAACTAAAGCAGATATACCTTGGAACAAGTAGACCCAAAATGACTAGTATACCTAGCACATGTAGAAGAACAGACTGACAAAAATTACCGGTTTAACATGTGACCCTATCGAGAACATGTAATATGTGCGTTTCTTTATGTACTCGGTGTAATTCCTGCGTATCTGTAAAAGACACATACTACAGAGTTTTTGTTCGAAAAAATTAATATTGAACCGACATTTTAAATAAATGAATAGACAAATGATGTGTTTATATAATTTATCGAATATAAATCTATATATATATATATATTACAATTTACATACAAAAATGTGAACAAAGGTTTTATACATTTCATTTGAATATCAACTTGTCTTTGTTAAAAGGTTATTATTGACATCGTTTCAAACGCATGTTTGTCTTAAAATGCGATTTAATGGTATAGAAATTACTAGACTAAGAGTCTAGTATACTGTGTTGAAAAGACGGCATAAGAACCTATAGTAATAGTATGTAATAATGTATACTTTATTTACACTTGAAGTTTATAATAGACGACATAATTAAAGCTACCCACTTTGATTTCTCCCTATCAACGCCTTTAAAAATAGAGATCCGTATTTCTTTATTAAGTTCTTGTGCATTTTTCACAAGAGCAATGAATTAAAATGACTCGCCAATAATCACAAATTCTAAACAATCAGTTACAACATGTAGTTTGTAAAGATGCCGCTACATCGTTTAGAAGACCATCAATGGAAGTTCCATTTGTGTACTATGGAACGCCACACTTGACAAAATATTCATGTACGTGTTGGGGACTAGTGATACGGGCCAGACCGTGAAGCCGAGTGATACAGAGCAGACCACTAGGACAAGTGACACGGTACAGACCAGTAAGGACTATAGTTACAGAGCAGGCCGTGTAGACAAACTAGTGCCACACACTAGACCATGGGGACTAGTAATACAGAGCAGACCATCAGGACAACTGACACATGGAAGATTGCCATTTAATTTAATTGTGAAATGAGTTTCCTCGTAAAATAAAGTCTTTATTATTATTATTACACGGTCCAGACCGTGAGACCAGTAATGCCGACTAGTCCATGGTGGCTAGTAATACAAAGCAGACCGCAAGGACAAGCGACAAGGACCAGGCCATGGGGACTAGTGATGTGGAACATACTTGGATGCCAAGTAATACCGTGCAGTCCGTGAGGACTAGTGACACGGACTAGACCACGGGGACTACTGATGCGGAACAGAACGGGTAGTCTAGTAATACGGTGCAGGCCACGAGGAGTAGTGAACTGAACCTAACCGTGAGGACTAGTGACATGGACTAGACCACGGGGACTAGTGATGCGGAGCAGAATGGATACTAGTAGTCTAGTAATACGGTCAGACCATGAGTACTAGTGACACGGATCATACCACGAAGACTTGTGATGAGGACTAGTAATACGGAGCAGACCGTGAAAATTAGTTAAACGGGCCATACAAATCTTCCAAACCAAAAGTAGTACTCAACAAGGATCTCACATCTATAAAATTGAATGAAACCAGTTACTATGGCTACATTATTGTTTAAAACACATTATTTATGTCAAATACTGAGACAAACAGAGATCAACAGAAATGCGTGCTAAGCAAATTGTCGCTCGAGAACCATAGTGTTCTATGTGTCTTTTTCTTGTTTTCGAGAAAATCAGGTTTTAAGATTCAGGGCTTTATATATTTTTTGTTTGTGGACGAATTCTAACAGAAATTGGTACGTGTTTTATTTATATAGATCTCAGGGACACTTCCAAATCGTATGAAGAATAGTTGATTCAAACATATCGCACTTGAAATCGGTCTACTGCAGATAGACCATTATACAACCATTTAAGTTTACATCACATGACTCAATGGGAGCAAATCATTTGTCACAAACGCAGATAGAACAATTTGGTTCTTAAAAAAACATGACAATTGCAGATAGAAGAACAATGGATATGTTGATATGTTAATATAGAGAGATGTTCCCAAAAAAGAACAATGTTACTGTGACATAGCTCTCATATATAACACTCATTTTTGGCAAAAATGACGATAGAACACTATGGTTCTCGGGTGACGAAATGTCAGACTGAAGTATTGATTGATGCGCAAGTATGGTATATAAATACGTTTTAAACACATTTATACCATTTCCGCTAATTATAAACATCCTATTGTATCATTAACATCACCTATGGAACATATAAGTTGGTATAGTTATCTCAATGAAACACAAATACAGTGTATTAATAGGAATAGACAGTTCTCGAATCAGTGATATGTCCTTGCGTTTGGCTGTTAATGGTTTTCAAACACATGATACAGCTAGGCTCTTTCTCCACACCACTCCGACAGGCAGGATTTCTTTCAAGCAACACAGCTCACTCGTTCGCAGTTTGTTGGCCTAAAATATCAAAATAGTCGTCTTCTGTTATTGTTTGTATGACATTTCCCATCACCGTATACATCCACAAGGCAAGCAGACGACCACATTGATTGGCTCATTAAAGTTTGAAGCATGCTACACATTTAGCCAGTTAACAAAGCAAATGAGGCTCTGCAAGCTATAGCAAAAACAACACGAAGCTAACACATGAACAGAATTTAAAACTGTAGCGCTACTCAAATAATAAAATAATAACTTTTTCATTCATCATCGGTTTTACTTTCAACTATTTCTAAGGGATAACCTTCTTCGAAAACGTCCGGTTCGATAACTTCCGGTTCTACAACTTCCGGTATATCCTCTTCGTTTTGTTTTCTGTGTTTATTCATATAAATCGCGTCATCAGTTTTATATCGTTCTAGAATATACTCGCCTTTTTTCTGGAATCTCCCTGATTTGTTTAGAAGAACGGCCTTCATTGATCGATCAGTGCTTGATTCTATATCGTCTGAGTAGAACGTATTCTCGCGCGATTTGATGGCTTCAAACCTCTTCGAGACTTCATTCCTCAAATTCTGTTGATGAGACTTGGGTACAATTCTCGCAGATCTTGGCGTTTGTCGACCTTCTTTCTTGTTTGTTGAGTATTTATACAGACGGCTGCATGTTTTCATATTTTCTAATGGATAATCATTCGGGTCTACTTTAGCTGGGGATAATGCACCGATAAACCGTCCGAACCTTCCGTCACGGTCTAATCCACCGTCTTCAAGGAGATGTTTGCCACAGTAGTTGTTATGCCTGTCTAGTAAATCTTGATCAATGTTAATAATTTCTGGAAACTTAGTCATAAAAGTATTTTCTTTGTGAGTTATAATTTCCGTCTGCTCGCGTCGTATGGTCAAATTCATTTTCGGCAACACAGGAGACGGTTGTTCGGACTTTTCTCCTTCCGGTTTAAACTCGGACATCCGGTACATGATTTTGCAACTTTTTGGTCGCTCTTCTTCGCTATTCAGATGTACACAAGGAAGATTCATATTCGAAAGGCGAATTTCGTCAACTCGCTTCCATTTTTGTTGTTTCCGTTTTTGTGATTGTCTAAATGCCCGCATGTTGGATTCCAGAACATGGGCGTTCCGGAGCCGGTCCTTCTGCATCGACTCCATTTTCATAGAGAGCTGTCGTGTGTAACTGACGTTTTCATATAGAATAGCTTGTGAAAGACGAGTCTTAGGAAGCGTCTTACGGAGACAGAGGAAATGTTTAATGCCAATATTACGCGTATCAGCTCCGGTTGTAAACTCAAGTGTTTCCGGTGTGATTTCAAAACTTTGAATCGGTTGAATATCCGTGTCTATTGCCATTGTGATTAGAATGCAGTATCACAAAATATTATAAGCACCAGTTAACGTCTTAAATTCCGTGTAAAACAAATCCATTCGATTGAACAGGCATCGGTAAGCTCCTTTCTCTTACCACCGTCGGAATCTGACTCCAGTGTTCGCTACTAAAATCTCTTACATTTATAATTTAAGACGTCATTTAAATTCAACATTACATTTTTGATTGCACATAAAAGATAGCTTTAAACAATTGTAAATCTATTTGATTAATGACAGTTGGATCTTGTGAAGATTTTACAGTTAACATTGAACATGTTTAAGCATTGTGTTATAATTCAATGTAGTTACCCCATTGTTTTAATCAGATATGGTAAAGTTACGGTTTTTACCAATGTAAAACAAAGTCATTGTATTCCATACGAAGTTTACAATCAGGTGTATATCAATAATGATTGCCAATAATACAATTGGTATGAAATAAGACAGTGTGGAAAACCTGACATGCTGGCTGATGGAACTTGTGAAAACAACGCAAAGATCATGTGACATTCTCGGTAGGGTGCATTTTCAGAATGAAATCGGCGACTGTAAAACTCGGTACATGTATGTATTCAGTTGAATTCGATAATGACGATATTTTTGCAGCACATATATTTCAAATTTACGTTAAAGCCATGTTTACAAGTTTATTATTACGTAAATAAAGGCCACCGGCCCAAAATACAAATACATACATGTTCACATAATAATTTCACAAAATAGTCAGTTGTGTCCTTTCAATTTTTTTAGAATAAGTCAATGGTACTAAACAACAGTAACAATATTGTATACATATAATGATATCATAAAGTAGGAAATTGGTCAAAATTTGCTCACAAAAGTAAAATAAAGTATGATTCTAACAAAGTTAAGTGTGTTCAAATAAAATGTTTATCGTAAATTGTCAATGCACTGCATTAGGTATGATACATATAGTGATATTCGTTTTAAAACAATATGACTCTCATTTCTCATTACATTTTCAAAATCAGATGTATCACATCTTCCAGTATACCAACTAAACAAGTATCGTTCTCTTATTTCAGAATATTTTGGACATATAAAGAATGCGTGATATTCATTTTCTAATATTAAATGATTGATATACATCTCATGTTTAAATGAACTATGATCGTTAGTAACGATATAAGTACATACTGGGTAGCCACTTCATCGGATATATAAATATTGCAGGCAGTTGCAAAGTACATTGTTTGCAGTAAGAGTATTTTTTGGCTGAACTGTTGTCTCAGAATCCCAATTTTGATCTTCGTAAAAATTCCTTTTCCGGACTAAATATGCAAATAAACTAAATTCTATTCTTTTCCAAACAATGTTGTTTTTCTTCAATTGCATTATTGTTAGTTGGTGTTTTTAATGAAGGTTTAAACATAGGTGAAGAACATGACAGATATAAGTTTAAATCTAGGTGAAGAACATGACAGGCAAAAGTCCTGAGAAACGCATAGTTTAGCTGTAATAAAAGGAAAATGTACGATTTTTTTGCATTGTCCTTCAACAGTGATACTTTTCGGTGCTGCTTGTCAAGAAATAAGGAAAGGTCAGAGGAAATGGCCACATTGGGGCTTCGAAATAAACTTTCCGCTGCTTAAATGTGTTCACTTCAAGTGAATCACATAAATATTTACAGAATAAAGGTTAAAAACTTACCGTCGTCCAAATACGCTATCCACTTTTACTTTCGTTTTCATGTGATGTAGGGGCTATATCCGGTGTACGGTGTCTACCAGTGCGTATGCAGCGTGGATGCAATGTAGTGACATTTCCAATATATCAAACACACATCTTTATTTACAAACAATCGTAGTGGTTAATGTATGTAAGGAATGATCCATAATCAACCGGCTGATGATAATTTTGCCACGTTCATACTTTTGGTAGATGTCAACATGTAAACGGTTTTCATGCACAAGTATTTTGGTTAGACGCTCGAAAGCTTTGTATTTTGTTACTATAGCAACCGGGGCGATTATTGCATGACCATAATAAGTAATCTGGCAAACACATATTTTTCCCTATACTCACTTTAATTGTTTTGTGCGACTTAGCATGTTTATTCAGTGATGTTATTGCCGTTTGCATGCCGCGTTTTACTGACATACATGCATGCGCACTTGCGTTATTGCAACACAAATTGCATCTACGTACTCAAAAGAAAATAAAATGTATAAAATGAATCAGACATGTAATGAGTGGAATCGCAGGCATACTGAGACAGTAGAAGATGCTACAGGACGAGGCCGAATGAACATGAACCGGTCTGCAACGGGATGATGTGTGATAATTCTAAATCATGTCACTATTGCGTGAAGTGTATGTGTCGTCTACACCAGGAAAAACGTGCTACTGATGGCTTTGTTGGATGTCTTACGACTGGACACCCTCGTTCAAAAAATCGATTAGATGTCATTTTTCTAAGGCTAAGAATACTTCTAGTCGTCAATGTAGCAGTTCTGAGTCGTTCTCTTGGAAACCCTGTGGTACGTATCGTGACGACTAGACGTTGCTCATTGACTTCCTGACTGGACCGTTTACAGTAATTCGGAGCACACCAAATAACATGGAAACGTCAGTATGACGTGTCTACATAGAGCGGCGTGTGCCATTTTCATTCAACCTTGGCATGGTGTTTTTTTCAAAATTGTGCTACAAGTGTAATACACAAAACAATGTGCGTCCATGTCTAGGCGACAAACATGTTTGCAATTGACCACTGCCCGACATAAAAACTAGAATCGACTTGGTAGACTAGACAAACACACTACCATGGTAACATAATTATGCACATTGTAGGCCTAAGTAACCGATATGAGTACACAAGTTAGTACATATGTAGTTCCAAGCTTTACTTTGGGATGTTGTGAAACTGAATGTGCAACAAAATTATTTTTGAGCATTTTGTCATCCTGATCTACATGTATAATGAAAGGACGTGTGTCGGCATTGATTTGTGTGCTACGTCAATCACTGTGGTCATTCCACGTGAACAAATTACATTTTACCCGTTTGTTTTAAACGGTTTTAATTGGTCGATTGTTGCGAAACAAAGGCGAGGATCGTGTTCTTTTAAAAAGAATTCTATTTATGTTGGTCTTTAAATAGGGGATGTGCATACTAAGCATTTGAATATTTACTTGCAACAATATCGAGGAATTGTTTTCAGGACTACAATGTACAGTTATTTCATGTATGTTTGGTTAACAGTCAAAACTATCGGGGATGACTTTGAACTGTTGCACGAGGCCGATAGGCCGGGGGCAACAGTTCAAAATGTCTTCCAATATACCAAGGGACAAAAGTTTTGCCTGTTAACCAAAAACAGACAGGAAATAACTTTATATTATATTTCCAGATGGTCAAAGATAGAAATAATTATATCCCCATCATTTCAAGCTATTACCGTGTAATAAATTGCATAAAACAATGATTATCAATGACATGAAAATAAGGCCTATGCTTTTGTATATTTGTATATATTTATGCTTGTTTTGTTAGATGACCCCAAGGGAGATAAGCCCTAGGTTTAATGGGTATATCATCGGAAAATAAAGTTATTATTATTATATTATTGTTATTACCCCATACTGCTGGCCACGTCCTGCTTGATATTATTAAGACAAATCGTGTCGTAACATGACATGCTCTGCTTATTATTGTGATTTGTGGAGAAACTATAATGCGATGCATTGTATATTTAAATTTATACGAAAGAAAAGAAAAAACTGTTTTTTATGAATATGCAAGAATCTGTCTATCTATGTGGGGGAGCATTTTCTTAATGTTTTAAAAATCGTATATGCACTCACCTGGTGGATGGGATGCGAACCCACGATCCCAACGGCAACGATGCCTAGAATTGAAGAAACTGCGACCGCGGGTTCATTTACGATTTTTTTTTAATATTTAACGGATAGGTGCTGTGTCTGTCACAGGCATTCATAAAACCCAAGTGGCCTGTCTGTTGGCGAGGCATATAAGTAGTTATAATTATCAGAGATTTTCAGAAATGTTATGTGGACAAGCAGATTTCTCATTTTTCGCACACTTAGTAGTTTTCTGTCATAAATGCGCTGCAGTGTTTCCGGTATTGATAACTATTCACATTTGTTTCCAAAAAGTACACCTACAATTAGGATACTTTCTGACCCGAACAACACACCAACCTTTGCAACGTGAAAATACAAATGTACGTGAATCAAGCATGTCGTCATGCAGGCATCTTAACGACATACGTTTGAAGTCTGCGGATGTCGGTTTCTCAATGATGTTATGCGTATGCTAGGGCAATGTTACCAAAGCGGACTGGTGTTTGTAAAATTATCAAAGTAAATTGTGTAACGGGTTTGAGGAACGCTTAGGATTTTTAGCAGACTAACTTGGTCGGTGTATTTGTTTGTCCTTCTCCAGACAAAGTATAACCATACCGGTCAACAAATACTTTTTCGAGGGAGTTGAATTTTCGTTGATTTCGTTGTTGAACTCGATCATGAAATATAACCCCACGATTCATCGACCTCCTCAATACAGAACATAAGATTACGCTACCATGTTTTGTAATCCACGAGTTTACGATCCCACGAAAATACACTTTTATAAACATCCACGAAATTTAACACCCACGAAAATATGGTGATCTTACAGATAAGACGTTAGTGTATTGTACGTAAGATTCATAAGGTTCATTATGTTAATCAAAGTCATTAATGTGCTCAAAATTTGCCCAGAAAGTATGTTTCTCAACCGAGTCAAATTGATTGGTCCCTTGACTAGGGGCGTCACTTTTAATAAATTAAACCCCTTTTTACAACAGTTTTTTTCTATGAGTAAATTTCCATACCATGGACCAATATACAAGGTTGGGTTAAATATGAAAATCACCAACATATGTACTTGACAGTTAAATATATCTACCGACAGTTTATGAGCAAACCATATTAAAATATAATCTTGAAATGTGTGGGAATATTTTATTTTATTGAAATTTTACAATAGAACATCGGATTACTGGGTATTCGTTGTATACCTGTAAAACTCGCAGTTAAATACATTGGTATAAAATACTCATAACAAAACAATATATAATCTTTAACAAAGACAGGCGGATGTCCAGTAACACTTGAACAATTATTGAAACGGCATGGCGGTAACACATGTATATATATATAGAAGCTATACAAACACCAGAAATATATTTATGATAAAGTCCGTGTATTCAGGTCAATCACTTGTATACAAACATTGCAATAAAAATTATCATAACATTGCATTTTTATTGTTTTAAACATCTTAATTGAAGAAAAAGGCAGTGAAATACGATACCTTATTCACTAAGCCACAAATTAATATACATAATATCTGTAAAATAAGACATTGGTAAGAGAAATTGCAATGTTTTTGTATAGTCCAGTCAGGATAAAAATCCAGTGACGCAGCGGTCGAGTCCACTATAACGGTGTAAAACCAATTATAAAGGCTTATACTGTACAAACAACTATAATTTCAATGCTAAGCTAACATACTAAACTTCACTCTACCTGTTTAGACAATGGTTGTGATATTTTGCGTACACATAAACTGCAACGTCACTGTCACAATATCCTTACAGGACTATACACAATGGTATGTAAACAAGTGACTGATCTGAATAATCGAGTTATACCAACCAAACCTAACACTGCCTAGTAAGCAACATGTCCATGAACAGGCAAACATTCATACAAAACTAACTCCCCTCAAAGTAGCACTTAGTCTTTGTCCAGATGAGGTCACATGGCCAGTTTTTATCATAGTACCTGGTGTGAATCCTCTAACATATGCATTGGTAGACTGTCTCCATATTTTACCTGGCTTAGAACTAGGTCTAACAGGCTGACCCCGGGTGCTTAAAAATGTTCTTTGAGAGTCATGACTAAAGTCCGGCTGTAATGCCGTCATAGCTGTATTAGAACGGCTAATTAGGGGTAGTCCTAAACTTCGAACTTCAGGAGGCGCTGATTGTAACTTTTTGAAAAGTTTTGAAATACTATACGTTCTTGAAGTGGTTGTATTATTCTTATTTCCAGTAGTGGCTCTTCTACGTTTGGCATTACGCACTACATCTTTAAGCGGCAAGTCAAACACTTCATTCGGATCATGCTTCGATGTGCCATATCCTTTATGCATACTGTACAAACTTACTGGTTCGTTGAATCGTGGCGCCTTCATTTTTTCCGCTCGCCTCAAAGATATGCTTACTTTAGAAATTTGGGGGGATTTGTATTGAAATCCATCTTTATTTTCTCTCGGACTTCCGGTATCGTATTCGCGATCAGCTTCTTCCGGTTCATCCGCGTTATCCGCACTTCCGGCTGAATTTTCACCAACATCTTTTCCATCTTTGTAATATATTTCATAAAGCGACGTTTGTTTTCTACCGATAAACAGTTTCCTGTCTTTGACGATTTCATCACTAAACTTATAAATATCCTCTCCGTTAAACCAGGGAGAAATCGGCTTGGAATATCTTCTCGGATTCTCGCAGTCTTCCCGAGGTAGATACACGTTAATATAGGTGTCCGAGCGTCCTAGATTCATTATGCACGTTGCAAGCAATATCCAATGTTCAAATACGTAACTAACAATAGATTGTGCGAACAGAAGTCCGTGTCTGAATTACTGGCAACACCGAGTTCAAACTATCGGTATCTAGCGAAAATACCGTCACCATATGTAACATATTCAAATGTTAAATTAAAACATGAAATCAGAATGTCGATGTAGTGTCATTGTTGTTCCTCATCAAGAAACAATTTATCATTGTAAGTATTTATTCTGTGTATCTAAACACCGCTTCTTGTATTCCATGTTTTGTTCCGAGCTCTATTCTCCTTCACACAATAACATTATCCCCGCTGGATCAAACGTCCACTCTTGAAAGCCACGATGAATGTAAAGCTTAGTTTAAATATTAATTACGTGAATAATAAATAACACAAATTGTGCAGTTTTGTTTTGAATAAACTCTGTCTCGGTTGAATAGAGATTTATCGCTGTACTTTATTGATTGCCTATATCACAATATTGATTCAAAAACAGTGTGATATGACCGCTCATATATAACCTGATCAGTTACACCGCTAGTCTTCAATACAATGGAATTTTATTGAAGTTTCAATATAACATAGTTTATGATAACTGATAAATGACCGGAGACTATATATCTTATTCAGAAGTCAACATAAGTGTGGGGAATATTGATAACCGCTTAGATCAACTGTTGGCCAATTTATCGGGCTTGTACATCTAATAGTCTTTATAAATTCGTTCCTGCACAATCGTGCGAACGACGGTCTAATTAACTAATAACGATTTGCATTATAAAGATTCATATTTTGTCAATTTGCATTGTCACACAACTGTTGTGTACTGGTAGTCTACGAGAACGTTTTAAATAGAATGTCAATATATTGCACAAGGTTGACCTTATATTGTTAATGGACCGGGGATTTAATGATTTTAATTCTATGTCTCATTTATAAAATAAACTTTGCCTATATAAAGATACCAATACAAGTTGAATGGCAGTTTTGTGAAGGTTGCTACATTAAATACTTATAATAACAAAATTATACCTAACGTTTTAGACTACCTCAAACTGAATACAAAATTAAGCAATTCAATGGGAATTTGATATACGAGCGTACGTATAGTGTACTTCGTTTTTGGTGGTGTACGTACATTGGTTTTATAATTAAAAGTATAGATTTAATCCCTATAAGAAATAGTGCATACAAATTATATATGTTGCTATTTCATTGGATTTGTGTAAAGTATTTTTGAATACATATTCTCTGTGACCTCGAACATTTATTTGATATCGGGCATGCGGTAAAACGCTTGTCAATGGTCGTATGACAAATGTCTTCAATACCCGAATTGAATTAAACTTACATACATGATACATTTGTATAATCATTTCAGTGTTGATTGATGATCGACATGTTTCATACATACATACAGCCCCCCCCCCCGACGCTATCAAATCCGTTAGCGATCAAGCTGGACTCCTATAACCTCAACTATCTTAAAAAGTACATTGCCGTTTTGAATGAAAAATGGTATATTGATATTGATCCACTGAAAAAGGTATTTTACATCACGTCCAATGTAAAAATATGAATTGTATCTTGTATGCACACCGTTGGAGGGACCCATGGATGTCTGCATGGAAGATTGTGTTTATATGCCAACGTGTTAACCTCGTAAAATAAATAAATTAATTAAGACGTAAGTCTAAAACAGAGTAAATACCTATGGGTGGTTCAAGTGTTCAGAATAGAAAAGTCAGCTAAATTGGTCCAATACAACTAGATCTAAATATAACTGTACATTAAGTAATACATCAGTGACCATTGCAAAAACACATGTATAAGGCGGCCCATACATCAATGTGTATGTGAAAAACATATATACAATGTATACCAGACGGTGTTCATATGTCCTTCCAACGGCACCCAGGGTCCCTCCGACGGTGTTCATATATCCTTCCAACGACACCCGTGGTCCCTTCGACGGTGTTCATATATCCTTCCAACGACACCCGTGGTCCCTTCGACGGTGTTCATATGTCCTTCCAACGACACCCGTGGTCCCTCCGACGGTGTTCATATGTCCTTCCAACGACACCCGTGGTCCCTCCGACGGTGTTCATATGTCCTTCCAACGACATCCAGGGTCCCTTCGACGGTGTTCATATGTCCTTCCAACGACACCCGTGGTCCCTCCGACGGTGTTCATATGTCCTTCCAACGACATCCAGGGTCCCTTCGACGGTGTTCATATGTCCTTCCAACGACATCCAGGGTCCCTTCGACGGTGTTCATATGTCCTTCCAACGACACCCGTGGTCCCTTCGACGGTGTTCATATGTCCTTCCAACGACATCCAGGGTCCCTTCGACGGTGTTCATATGTCCTTCCAACGACACCCGTGGTCCCTTCGACGGTGTTCATATATCCTTCCAACGACACCCGTGGTCCCTTCGACGGTGTTCATATGTCCTTCCAACGACACCCGTGGTCCCTTCGACGGTGTTCATATGTCCTTCCAACGACACCCGTGGTCCCTTCGACGGTGTTCATATATCCTTCCAACGACACCCGTGGTCCCTCCGACGGTGTCCATATGTCCTTCCAACGACACCCGTGGTCCCTCCGACGGTGTTCATATGTCCTTCCAACGACACCCGTGATCCCTCCGACGGTGTTCATATATCCTTCCAACGACACCCGTGATCCCTTCGACGTTGTACATAAGTCCTTTCAACGACAACCAGGGTCCCTCTCACGCTGTACATAAGTCCTTCCAACGACATCCAGGGTCCCACCAACGGTGTCTATATGTCCTTCCAACGACAACCAGGGTTCCTCCAACAGTGTACATGTGTCCTTCCAACGACATCCGAGTCCCTCCAACAGTGCACATATGTCCTTCCAACGACAACCAGGGTTCCTCCAACAGTGTACATGTGTCCTTCCAACGACATCCGAGTCCCTCCAACAGTGTACATATGTCCTTCCAAAGACAACCAGGGTTCCTCCAACAGTGTACATATTTCCTTCCAACGACATCCAGGTCCTCCAACGGTGTCCAAATGTCCTTCCAACGACAACCAGGGTCCTCCAGGGGGGAACATATATCCTTCCAACGACATCCATGGTCGTTTCGACGGTGTACATACGAGTATGTCCTTCCAACGACAACCAGGGTCTCTCCGACGGTGTCCATATGTCCTTCCAACGACAACCAGGGTCTCTCAGACGGTTTTCATATGTCCTTCCAACGACAACCAGGGTCCCCCGGGGGTGTCAATATGTCCTTCAAACGACAACCAGGGTATCTCCGACGGTGTACATATATCCTTCCAACGACAACCAGGGTCCCCCAGGGGTGTCAATACGTCCTTCCAACGACAACCAGGTCCCCAAGGGGTGTACATATATCCTTCCAACGACGTCCATGGTCGTTTCGACTGTGTACATATGACCTTCAAACGACATCCATGGTCCCTCTGACGGTGTTCATATGTCCTTCTAACGACAATCAGGGTCCCCCTGACGGTGTATATATGTCCTTCCGGCGACAACCAGGGTCCATCCAATGGTGTTCACGTGTCCTTCCAACGATATCCAGGGTGCCTCCATCGGTGTACATATGTCCTTCGAACAACACCTATGGCCCAACCAATCGTGTCCTTATGTCATTCCAACGATATCCAGGGTCCCTTAAAATGTGTCCATATGTCATTTCCACTGTGCCCAATGGCCATACCAATGTCCTTGAGTATTTGATATACATGTCTTACCAATGATGTCCGGAGCCCAACCAATTATGTACATGCGTCCTTACCATGATTGATGACAACAGTCCTTCTTGGAAACGGTGTAAGACCCCTCGATTCCTTGTAAAATGTGGCAATGTGATTCTGTGTATTTAATTAGACTGTTATAGATATTTTTCGTTTAGTTCTTTATTCTTGTTTTATGTAGAGCATCTGACATTTAAGAAGATTCCAGTCCCGCACCTGGCTGTGCATTTTGTCCTTGCCTATAGTATTACATAGCTAACACTTTATGACAGTTATCTAACATTAATACTTCATGCATCGGTAAATTACCCTTCCAACCTGTGAAAAGTATATGCGGGCAAAAAAATGGCTGCCATTTTCGTTTCCAATCATTTAGGAAATAGTGAAACTGCTATCATCGCAAGTATAGAAGTCCTTCATTATTAATTAGCGTAGCGAGCGCGTTTTATGCGACCTCAGAACAACATAAAAACGACATCGCTCCGACGTCGGCTGTTTGCTGGGTTTATTTTATGAGAATGTAAAATAATAGAAGATTATTTAATATTATTCTTGTTTGTTCTTCATGCAATGTAAAATAATTAAATATCATCAGGCGTCAGGGTCATATCCCGAGACAATAAAGCACCAAAACAAATATTTCTAAGGGTTTATTTTTGACATTTTTTTCTAAAGAATCAGTCTACTTGCTTGCCGTTTTTAAATTATTTACTGGAGATTAGAGCTGTGGTCAGGTGGTGTACCTCTTCATGGCCTTTGGCTTGATTATAAAGATTAATGACTATTTTCTTATTTTATATTTATATAGATTCTTCATTTGTAACTATATTATCAAATCAAGATTTCACTCAAAATAAGAGAAACAAAAGAAATACAATATTTTAGTGCATAACCATAGAAACATAGTTTCAAAACACACAGAAAAGAGCAATTTACTATACTTGTAATATTTGTAATACATGTACATATAGTCAACAGAAATCTTAAGAAAAGATTTGGCCCAAGTGGCTCCAAAGTGGCGACAACTTTTTTCATTTGGCGAATGTAGTGGCGGAAGCTAAATATTCTCCAGAGGAAGCCCTGCCTCATGGGTCCGTAAGAATAGCCTCTCACGCTGTTCTTTGGGCTCTCCCGTAGGAATAGTAAAACATCCCAGCAAGCCTAAGGGGCTATTCTTACGAGTCCGTAAAAATAACCCCTGCCATGTAAAAATTACTTACGTATTGTTTGAAATCGGGTAGTGACAATACACAGCGTAAAGAGGGTACTTTTACCCTTACACATGGTCCAATATTTCCACACGAATAGTGCGAGGCAGAAACAAGTAGAACATTTAATATTAAACATATGCTCAAATTAACACACACGTTCATGATTTTTGAATACATCTTAGTCACCGGACCATCAATAACTACTGTGAATATTTACCACGTCGTCACCAGTGACGTTAACGTTTACGTAAGTAAAGTAAGTGTTGACCACAGTTTTCAGCTAGGTTTCAATCCGACACGGAAGTACATATATGTTATAATCGATAACCACTTACAAAGTGTTTTGTAAACGTTCGATGTTTCCCGAGGCCAATAACAATAATCAATAGTAAAAGTCAACGGATATCTAGATGAGCTGTATTTTAAAATGCATGTTAAAAGGGAAGAAACTCGTGTCCGCTTTTTGTTGTATTCTTATTGCATGCCAACGTTTTATTTTGTAGCAGACATTTTAAAATAAGAGTTGAATGGTGCCTCTCTGGTACAAAATGGTGAAATGTTGACTAACAAACAATCCGCTAACAGACTAGCTGAAAACTACATATATGTGAGTAACATCCCTGTCAACATGGAACGCAAAAGAGAAGCAAGACGGGAACAAAGGGAGAGGAACATCAGATCACATGCAAGCGCACTTAACACTATGTAAGCTCCAAACTGTACAGGGCAGCTGAAAAACAAAAAGTCCACAGGGCCAGATGGAGTCTTAGGCAATACAGCAATGTAATCTATAACCCCTGTTGTTCATCAGGTACACTGCCATAGATATGGAGAGTGATAGGCATGATACCCATTTTGAAAAAAGTCAAGAATCAAAAACATGCTGCTAGTTATCGTCCATTAGCCTCAACAGCTGTGTTGGAAAGACCATGGAGAAGATTGTAAACCAAAGCCCGAAGTTGTCAAAGAACAACGACCTACTTGCTACACAACAAGTAGGATTTCGACAGTTTCGCTGCATCGAGAATCAGTCCACCTATTTGTCTCAAGAAATAAAAGACACCTTCCAAAAACAAAAGGTTGTCCTTACACCATTGATAGACCTTCAAAGAGCATTCGACAGGGTCCTGACTGACAGGCTTCTTGTCAATTTGATGAGGAGTGGAGTGAACGGTCACATGGTACAATGGATAAAACAAAAGAGGAAGAGTCAGCTTGGACCAAACGAGCAGTAGGAAGTTCCTTTTACGACATGGTGTCCCTCAAGGAGGAACCCTGTCCCCGACACTTTTTCTACTCTTAATTAACAACCTGACTCAGCACTATTAAGAGGAGTCCATGCTGTACTATATGCAGATGTCTGTGCACTATGGTGCAAAGAGGAACATGCCAACACAGCTAGTTGATGATACAATAGGCATTGAATATACTCACCGCATGGTCATGGCCTGAAGACTTTAGTGTCAACAAAGACAAGTCCTTAAGCACACTGTTTACACTGTCACAGGCAATGTATGGATGGACACAACATCACTCAAGAAGACACTCGGGCTATATATCTCGGAGTAACATTTGGCACTCATGGAAGCCGCACATAGCCCATGCAGAGAGAAAGGCTCGACAAAGGCTTCCTATAATTCGTAAGATCTCTGGACCCATTATCATACTCAAGCTAGAGTACAGCTACTCAGCATGGGCTACAACAGCCAAAAGTCGCCTACAGAGACTAGATAGAGTTCAAAATCAGGCACGGCTCATAATCACTGATTCAGCCACTACATAGGAAAGAAAGAACAAAACAATTCTTATTCAAGCCCAGAAGAGAAGCATGGGCGCCTCCCAAACAGTCCCATGAAGGACAAACTACTAGGCTATACTCAAAGAACAGACTGAAGCAAAGTAGTTTCGTCCACGAAGCTAAGAAACTGAAAAGACAGCATGCACTCGCCTTAGATATGCCAGTGCCCCTCTTGGGTAAGGCTGACATCACAAACTCACTAAACACGATTAAACGGCAGTGACTAAAAGCACCAAGGTACTGTACCTAAAACAGGGAACTAAAGCTGAAAACACCAAGCGAACCCATGCTATGTGAACTATACCCGTCAGAAACCTGAACTCATGTCTATACTGATTGTTCAACAGTAAATGCCATTCAGGACGGCGGGGCTGGTATTGCTATCTACTACCCTAGCGGAGACACGGACACAACCTGTTCTGTCACTGGAAAACACTGCAGCAACTACAAAACAGAGTCGGAGGTATTGATGAAGGCCATCTCTCTTGTTCAATGGGGATAACGTATAGAACGGAAGTGATACCCCTGACGGTTTTTCGAGTGTAAATTTCGTCGCTTCGGTAAGTAAATCTTGATTTTTCTTTGTTTTGTAAGACGCTTTCAATGGAATCACCTAGCCCACCGTTCCCGGCCCTATCGATACTTGCAGACCCAAGCCCATTTTCCCTTCAAATACCTGTGATAAAGGAGAACATTCGATTCTAGTGCGGTTTTGGTTACTGCACCCCTGACGACCCGTCTACATTTTTTCCAATTTCTGCCGATTTGCATGGCATGTTGCTGTTTAATGGGGCAAACTTCGTTGTTTACCTTATTCTAGGTATGCATTTTGCAAAATTAGTTCGATGCAGTCAGGTTATGAGGCAGAATAGACGAAAGAACCACTATGATACCCCTGACGGTTGCTGTCCCTAACTGATACACCTGACGCCTCAAAATACTATAATGTTGTAATACGAGACGGTCGGCTCTGTACATGTTCAACCACTTAAAAATCAAGATTCTAATCAATACAGTTATTGCGTAAATACATGAAGAACCTGATAAACAAGTCCAATAGACAAAAACAGTTGCATACATAGATTTGGAATCGTACAGCAAGTCAAGTTGTGTGAGCTATAACAATTTATATTATAAATTATTATAAAAGAGTCCGTATTAATTTATTTATTAATCTTAAATTTCGACGGCTCATAGTTGAATATTGGAACCACCGTAAATGGGTTGTTATTAAGCTGCTGTTTGCTGTGCGGGCGCCTTGATACTTCAGTAAGTACTACTTAGGAAGCTCCACCAATCAGAACTCATGATTCTGGCACTTCTCTACCAATGTAGAATAAACCGTTCAAAGAAGTCCCTACGCATTGTTTTATTGATATAATATAATCAGACACATGTAAAACAAAGACTGGCAATATAAAATATAAACAGAAATCGAAAGCGACCCATTTTGATTGACTATGTGGTGTGAAGAAGTATAAACTGAATTTATTTTTAATGTTAACGTTATTTTTGAAAGCCGATGTACTATTTGGAACTATAGGTACGCAAGGAACTAGTTTACGGATTTATTTATATTTTCTTCTACATGTATACTTAAGTAAGGACTAAGGTAGTGAGCTACTGCCAGGAGTTTGGTGGTATTCTACACATGTACATTACGTTCACAACTACACCGGTTTATAGCAAACACAGCGTTGATCGTTCAAATCAAACACACATGTAAATAAGCATACTTCAGACATAGAAAGGTTTGTCAATTTAAAGAGTTTGTTGACATGCATCGATGCGTGCAACGTCTGAATTGCTTGTTGACTATTTAGTGAACTGTCACAAGTTTCCGCGACCCGGAAATGATACCGAGTAGTGCCTGCGAGTTTCCGCTTATATAACTACACGAACGATCAGCAAAAATTAAATAATGTTATAAACTTGTGTAATTCAAAATTAATAATATCTTGAACAAGCATAACGAAACGTCCATGCGTTCAAGGAAAGTTACCTGCAAACATGTTAAAAATCACAGGGTTTTGTCGTTACAATCCTTGGTTGTACGCTTCGTTTGCAACAAACACATTGATAGTATAAATCCCCGTTTTTTTTCTTTCTCGGCCACCCTGCGTTCAACGAAGAATAACGTGACGTACGTTTTGTACCGGTACACAACAGGTACGAAACGTTTCGTACCAGGTACGAAACAGGTACGAAACATGTTCGAAACGTGCGTCATGTAATTCTTCGTTGAACGCAGGGCATTTCGAAATATGTACGGATTCATGGGTTGCACTATTACCATTTTTTTGTTTGCCTCTGTCCGCCATTTTGTTAAAATTTACCAATTTAGGTACTCCACCTCCTGATATGGTTAGTCAAAGTTCGCTCACGTGACGAACATGTTTTTTTAACATAACGTTCATTGAATAACAGCCCTGCGTTCAAGAAAAAAATAAAGTGACGCACGTTTCGTATCTGGTACGTACCTGTTATTCGTTGAACAATAACCATACCCTGAGGTGGTGGGCGTGTATTGGTGTAATTAAACAAAATGGCGGACAGAGGCAAACAAAAGAATGTGAATAGCAAAACCCATGCATGCGTACATATTTCAAAACTGAGAACGAAAAAAACGGGGATTTATACTTTCAAACTGTTTGCCGCAAACGAAGCGTACAACGAAGGATTATAGCGACAAAAAACCCTGATTTTAACATGTTTACATGTAACTTTCCTTGAACGCAGGACAGGTACGACATAGGTACGTAACACACCTCACATAATGCTTCGTTGAATGCAGGGCAGAACAAGGTACCTCAGATCCAAATATATTAATCTGCTGTATAAGTTAAACTACATCTATAATTTACATCATGTCAGTCACACATGACTTAATTTGATGGGTGGTTACTGGTCAAAGTGAACAAGAACTGGATGTAAATAAATAGAAATGTAAGTAATAAGTAAAGCGTTCAAAGAAAGAAGAATAAGAAATGAAATACAAGTACATGTCATGAAGTAATACAATGTCATATTTGAATTGAAACGAACGCGTGTACAAAATAATGTCCGCGTCACATCGTGAGGTGATCTGAATTATTAAGTCTGAATATTCACATAAGTTATATTTCCTAAACGCAATTCGATGCGAAACAACGATATATCACCATTAATTTATAAAAATGCTTGTCAAATATTGCCTACTATGAACAAGCATTTCGTTTAGATTGTTGGAGCTTCCTAAGTAGTACTTACTGAAGTATCAAGGCACCCGCACAGCAAACAGCAGCTTAATAACAACCCAATTACGGTGGTTCCAGTATTCAACAATGAGCCGTCGAAATTTAAGATTAATAGATAAATTTATACGGACTACTTTATAATAATTTGTAATATGAATTGTTATAGCTCACACAATTTGACTTGCAGTACGATTCCAAAGCTATGTATGCAACTGTTTTTGTCTATTGGAATTGTTTATCAAGTTCTTCATGTATTTACGCAATAACTGTATTGATTAGAATCTTGATTTTTAAGTGGTTGAACATGTACAGAGCCGACCGTCTCGTATTACAACATTATATTTTTTTGAGGCGTCAGGGGTATCAGTTTGGGACAGCAACCGTCAGGGGTATCATAGTGGTTCTTTCGTCTATTCTGCCTCATAACCTGACTGCATCGAACTAATTTTGCAAAATGCATACCTAGAATAAGGTAAACAACGAAGTTGGCCCCATAAAACAGCAACATACCATGCAAATCGGCAGAAATTGGAAAAAATGTAGACGGGTCGTCAGGGGTGCAGTAACCAAAACCGCACTAGAATCGAGTGTTCTCCTTTATCACAGGTATTTGAAGGGAAAATGGGCTTGGGTCTGCAGGTATCGATAGGGCCGGATACGGTGGGTTAGGTGATTTATTGAAAGCGTCTTACAAAACAAAGAAAAATCAAGATTTACTTACCGAAGCGACGAAATTTACACTCGAAAAAACCGTCAGGGGTATCACTTCCGTTCTATACGTTATCCCCATTGTTGTTGAGGACTCACAACAGAAGAGATCCATGATTGTTTTCCCCATAGACGCGCTGTCAGTACTACATGTCCAGAGTACCAACAAACCGCAACATCTAGCAAAAACCCTGCAAACTCTCAGCAATAACTGCAGAGTGACACTTCAGTGGATACCTGGCCACTGCGGTGTTCCTGGAAATGAACAAACAGACAGTTAAGCTTGCGAAGAAGGTTGCCCATGACAAGATCACCATTATTAAAGCACTGATGAAGCCAGGTAAGGAAAATGACAATCACGATCTCCTTAGTATAGTAGGCCCGATTAAGTAACAATGGTGATATTAAGAACAGGGCATAACCGGCTAAATGCCCACATGTACAAAAAGCTGAAAATGGTACCAACGGCTGCCTGTCCTTTTGGTGAGGACAGTCAAACCACAGAACATGTGCTCCAATACTGTAAACAATTTAATTTATTAATAATGGCGTACGATGATGGTTTAATATTTAATAAGTGCAGAGGGTATATCTGCTGCGTTGCCGTTTATTAGTATCATAGCTGGTAATCAGAATGTTATTATATAACTAGGAGGGTCCAGGGGCAAGCCCACCACTTTTTTTAAAAAAACAATGGATCCATTTGGTTCAATGTGTGCATTCGGAGATACCTAATCTGGTATTAAACAGGACAGTTATATTACAAAATCAAGAAAATTGAGTCCTTATTTTGTTATTCGTCATACTAATTTTTGCACAAGTGTCCACTTTCTGAGAACATGGGAAAGGTTTCAGCAAGAGCAATACAGCATTGGTTAATTCTAATCAAGAGCAATATAAGAGTTCATTCATACTTTATCTGACAATTTCTTTCTCAAATGGGGTGCGATTTCAGCAGGTAAGTGAAAACATGTGCCGATAATGCACAAACTACTACGAAGTTGTTGGATGTTACGGACAATTACATGTATGCCCTTAGGATAACGCTTCATGGAAAATTTTAGGGTTGATACTGTGAAATGAGTGTTTTAGCGGCATGCACGGCAATTTATGATATTGTTGCTGTGGCTGAAACATAGCTCGGGGACCCTCCGACATTTGCATTGCTGAACTTGTTCCCAGTGGCTACAAAATCAAGCACGTTCCTCGCTATGGATGTGGTGGGGGAGAGGCAGTCATATATAAATGTAATATAAAACTCTTATAAACATTCAGCTTCTTACTCCCACCAATGATAACATTTTCACAACTTTTGAACACATGGAATGCATTGTAGCCATCAACAAGGAACTTAAAAAGACATTGAATCCTCAGATTGGACTGCACACATCATACGTTGATGAACTCGTTGAGGTGTTTATCCATGGACTTTCATCACTAAATGACAAGCATGCTCCCCGAAAATCCAAAACCATAGTTTTAAGACACTCATGTCATTAGTACACAGAAGATCTATGACGCCAAACATCTGAGACGAAAATTTGAGCGAAGATGGCGAATGACTAAATTGGCAATAGATCATAACATATATAGGAACCAATGTTCAGTTCAAACAATCCAAAGTAAGCTATTATACAGAGAAGGTAGAGTCCTGTGGTCGTGATCAGAAAGGCCTGTTCAAAATAACTAGACTTAATTGTTTAAAGGATATATTGCGCTAGATGGAGGGAAATTTGCTGAAACTACGCTGACAAAACAGAGGTAATCCTGTTTGTACCGAAAAGGAATAATAGTATGTAGCAGAGAATCTCACGAAGAAAGATCAGACCAACGTCGATGGTGAGAAACATCGGTGCCATGTTGCATTCACATTTTGACATGGGTAAACATGTAAACTCTGTATCAAGGTCGTGTTTTGAACATGCAAATCCGACAAATAGGTAAAATCAGACAATATCTGACTGTTGACGTAACAAAATCCCTAATTAATTCTTTAGTAGACTGGATTACTGCAATTTGTTACTGTGCGGCTCCCCGAAAATCATTCTAATATCAAAACAAACTACAAAATATTCAAAATACAACTTCCCGCCTCTTCACACGGACATCGCGTTTCAATCACATCGATCACTCATGCACTGAAGGATCTTCACTGGTTACCTGTACAATACAGAGTGGAGTACAAGGTCTTGACTCATGTTTTCTAAGCACTACATGGAAAGTCACCTGGCTACATCAGAAGTATGTTGGAAGCCGCGTATACACTCCTGTCCATGACACTGTTCTTCTAGTTGTGCCGAGAATGCTCGGCACTGTCACGTACGGTGACCGTTGTTTCATGGCTAATGTACCGAAGCTCTGGAATGCATAATCTTGTGGGTCGGGCAGTATTGCCCCACATCCGTCTTGAGATATTAGCATTGTCTTAGATGGACTGAACATTCTATGTGTATTTAACCTGTATGCATAAATGAGTGGTGGATGTGTTGATTTATTAATATGTGTTCATAGTTTTATAATTTATGTATATTGTCTTAATCGAGATTGTACAGCACTTTTGAACGTGTATATACATGAAAAAGGGCTGTATAAATATGGTATAATAAACAAATCACTAAGAATTGCAAGCAGTACAGAAGTTCCCTACCGGTTTAAAGTCGTAACCTTTATTTTTGTTCAATACTTCTGTCAGAATAAAAAATATTTAGAAGTGAATAATCTCCTTATTGGCACCTACCCACATACCAAGTTTCATAAACATAGCTTGGACACTCTTTGAGTTATGGTAGGATCCAGATTTTGACTCTTTCTGTCTCTTAGCAACCACAATTTTGTCAGAATCAAAATAATTTCAGATGTGCATAATCTCCTTATTGGCACCTATCAACATACCAAGTTTCATAAACCTAGCTTAGAATCTGGTTAAGTTCATCAGGATCCAGATTTTTGACGGACACACAGACGGACAGACGTTCTCACTGACTTGACATTATGGGGTTTTCTGAAATTTCTGAAAAAATTATGAGAACATATCCCAAATAGGATTTGAACCTTTAACCTCCTGCTGCCAAGTCTGAGCACTTCAGCTTCACCACTCTGACACATACAGTACCAGGGTTTGTACCACAGTATATAGAGCAATATAGGATTTGAACCTTCAACCTATGGCTGCCAAGCATGCCATACCGTACCAGGGTTGGTACCACAGTATATAGAGCAATATAGGATTTGAACCTTCAACCTATGGCTGCCAATCATGCCATACCGTACCAGGGTTGGTACCACAGTATATAGAGCAATATAGGATTTGAACCTTCAACCTATGGCTGCCAAGCATGCCATACCGTACCAGGGTTGGTACCACAGTATATAGAGCAATATAGGATTTGAACCTTCAATCTATGGCTGCCAAGCATGCCATACCGTACCAGGGTTGGTACCACAGTATATAGAGCAATATAGGATTTGAACCTTCAACCTCTGGCTGCCAAGCATGCCATACAGTACCAGGGTTGGTACCACAGTATATAGAGCAATATAGGATTTGAACCTTCAACCTATGGCTGCCAAGCATGCCATACCGTACCAGGGTTGGAACCACAGTATATAGAGCAATATAGGATTTGAACCTTCAACCTATGGCTGCCAAGCATGCCATACAGTACCAGAGTTTGTACCACAGAATATAGAACAATATAGGATTTGAACCTTCAACCTCTGGCTGCCAAGCATGCCATACAGTACCAGGGTTGGTACCACAGTATATAGAGCAATATAGGATTTGAACCTTCAACCTATGGCTGCCAAGCATGCCATACCGTACCAGGGTTGGTACCACAGTATATAGAGCAATATGGGATTTGAACCTTCAACCTATGGCTGCCAAGCAGGCCATACAGTACCAGGGTTGGTACCACAGTATATAGATCAATATGGGCTTTGAACCCTCAACCTCTGGCTGCCCAGCATATCATACAGCACCAGGGTTGGTACCACAGTATATAGAGCAATATAGGCTTTGAACCTTCAACTTCTGGCTGCCAAGCATGCCATACAGCACCAGGGTTGGTACCATAGTATATTCAGCAATATGGGATTTGAACCTTTAACCTCTGGCTGCCACATGTAACAGCTTCAGCTTTATCACTTTGCCACGGAACATACAGAACCAGGTTTGTTACTGTAGTATATGAACAATATTGGCCAGATGCTGTCACCAGTCTGATAAGGAAGTCGGTATATATAAGGGTTGGTAACAAAACACATTGATCAACAACAATAACAACAACAACAACAACATGATCAGATCGTCCACATCTGTTTAATGACAACATTTTATTATTGACGGACATGAGTGTAAAATGAGGTCTCACTGCATTTTCATGATTTGACAATACATGAAGTCTAACATCACAATAACAATCTATGTATACTACACCTAGACAAGATTTAATATATCTCAACAGCACGAGAAACCTAACATCAATTTTTGTTCCTAAGGCCAGTTTTTTTATTTTTAGGTTTATGAAATTAAAAAAAATTGCAGTTGGGAGAAGGGTAGAGAGACCTAGGGGTCTTTTGACACTCTCCTCATATTTCCATTCCCGACTTCCAACAGCAAATTTTTTTCCAAATATTTCATGCAAAAAATGTTTGGCCTAAATCCTAAATGTCTATTGTAACAGCATCATGAGCAAAAAAAAACACTTTGATAACATCTGTAAGAGGAAATTCTACAGTGATTATACGATGATAAGATGCCCTAGCTGTTTGTATAAGAATTTATTGTAGTTAACAATGGCGAGAAATACCAAATCTTTTTTATTACCTCTGTTAGAAACTTGTCTACGAGCGAATATTTGACAACAGATACAAGAGTACCAGCAATTAGTGAACTTAAAAGCTAAAGTAGCTTAAGAATGTCCAACGTTTAGTAAATAATGAACGTAAAAAGATTTTGTAATAATTATCCACACTTGGCTGTTGATAAAGCAGTATGGAAAAAGTGCTATTTTTTGTTGTAAACATGCTGTTGAGATAGATTCTATTACCATGGTAATATATTACTCAAATATCAATTAATTCCATACAATTTTCTTTGACATTTCAATATAAGTACAGACTATTAATGAAATTGTTAAAACAAATATGTATGATCAATGATAATAAAATCACTGAACACATGAACTAACAGAGAGTGATGTAAGCTTACAGAAACTCGGAATGTTCAATTAGATTTTTAACTTATAGGCCACTTATAAATAAATTGCAAGATTATCATACATTTTTTCTAAACAGGGTGTGCCAGAACATGATAAAATTTTGTTTTCAAAAACTTGAACATTTTGTATTTCTGGTTTTGATATGGTCTGAATTCATTTCTTCAGATAGTTTAGGAAGTTTTAAATATAAATTTATATTGCTTGTGCATGTGTTTATTGGAATAAAACAAGTTGGGTGGTAATTGGGAGCGAGATGATAATCTAGTAATTTATCTGTTTTGGTCTAAAAGAAATTATTTTAAATGATTTTCATCAGCACAAAAACTACAATCTCTTTCATCAAACATTACCATTAAAGATGTTTAAATACCAGTAAATTCTCACAAAAATTAATTGAAAATATTTCTTTCATATAACTTCCGAAACTCGACAGTCCTTAAGAAACTTCTAAGGTTCAGTAGGAGGGTTACTAAAGTCTTATTAAAACCCCTCTTGATGTATTATAGATGTAGTAGGTATACTTTGGTGGTGCTTTTTAGTTTATTGCCTGGTACTAGTGATATATGTACACTGTCATTATAATGAGATGGAAAATACTACTTTCTGTTTGAAATTCAATGATTTTACCAAAATACAACAAAATTATCATACACAGCGAGTAGAATTTTAACTATTTCTCTAACATATTCATATCTGGAACTATAATAATGGAATTAAAATTGGATTTACATGAAACTTTCTAACCTAAACAAGACAACATTCATCTTTATAACAATCAGGTATATCTGATACACATGTAATATGTTGAGGGTCGACCACAAAACTCTTGTACTATAAAATTAGAAAATTTTCATAGAAGTTATTTTGCGTAACATTCGCGAGTTTGATTTGGCAAAAATTTATGTTCTAGAACTTAACTACCACACTAAAACGCACGAAGATTTTATCTGACAGAAGTTGGAATAATCCAAGCAACTTCGTCCTTACTGATTAATAATTCAAATATTTAGCCTTTGCTAATTTAAACTGTGAACAAAAAGGTTTGTAAAACTATTTATTATGAATTTAGGTAACTACAGTAGCTATAAGAAACAATAAAATGAAAATTAAAATATTATGCAAATAGTTTGATTATATTCCAAGGGTTTGTAGAGAAAATTACGTAAAAAACACCTTTCACCCAGAAATGAAACAGCTAGTGCAATGCTATACCTAACATGGCCGACCATATTTGCACGATAGAACCAACATGGCCGACCATATTTGCACGATAGAACCAACGTGGCCGACCATATTTGCACGACAACTGTAACTCTTATTTCGGCCTATATAATCCTTGTATATCATACAACTGCTCCAGACCATACACAATCAATTAAGAGGACGTTGATAGCTGATTTAACATTGTGTTCCTGATATCCAACCTCTTTTGATGGAGTGGGTAGGACCAACAATGGCAGGAACAAATGATCATATGCCATGCTTTCATATAATATTACGTAAAATTGAGAATACTCTTGACAAATAAAAGGATTTTATTTTGGTTGTAAAACATTGGAAGTATTGCACATGTTAGCATAATCCAATCGATTCCCTGGATAACCTTCGACAAACCAATTAGCGGGGAGTTTTCTCTACAATGACATATGGTCTCGATTGCCTCTGATGAAGTTATTAAGTTCATGTGCGCCGAAGTATAACAAGAGCACCGCCTTCGATAGCTGGACGCTCGACTTTTTTCGTACTTAATGGTAACCTTGCTCATATGCGAGTCAAAATTTTAAGAGTAACAAGGGCAAATAACTCATAAATATAGGTCACAAAGTTACCAGCCTTGTCTGTATGAACTCCGCTTGTGATAGTAAATAAGTATGTTGAGTTTCAAGTGGATACCTTTGAAAGTTTTGAGTAATTGACATTTTAGTGTAAAGATTCAAAGTCAGAAAAGGGGAAAAACTCTTATAAAATGCTGTATAGAGTTGTTTCCTCTTGTCAGTAGATGTAGGTCATCACATTCCACAAGTGTACTGACTTTCAAGTTGAAAGCCTTGATAGTGTTTGAGAAATTCAGTTTATGTGTAAAATGTGCCACTATTTCTTTGTACTAAATCCAAACAAGGGCAGATAACTCCACAAATATTGGTCAGAGTTATCAGCCTTGTCAGTACGGAATCCACTTGTGATGGTGAGTAACTATGTTAAGTTTCAAGTTAATACCTTTTATAGTCTGAGTAATTGACAGAGAAAATGACACTGACAATAAACTTAACAAACGCACACGCAGACGATCCCGTCACGAAAATAACTCGACTTTTTTTCTTCAAAAGGTCAAGCTAAAAATGTAAAAAAAACATTAAGTGACTTTCCAATATAAATTGAATGTTACATAGAGTTACACTTCAAACAAAGAATACCTGAAAACAGGATTACAAGTCCAATATGAATTAATCCCTAGATTACCATCCTTTTTTCTTCAAAAGTGGATGGGGGAGGATTTTATAGACTTTTTAAAATTTCATCCATTTGCGTTACTGAGCTGATTCTTTTATTGCAGTTTAAAGTTAGTTCTCAATAAATGTCAGTAACATACAGTGGCTGATTTACCTGACCAGATTTCCTAGGTTTTTGGTCTCAATTTCCACTGATTTCCTTTCACTTAAACTATTTTGAATCATTTAAATTAAAGTAAATACGGTACAAAAAGTCTGGTAGTCTTGCAAAATAGATGGTCAGGAAAGGGGAGGATAATCCAAGAATTGATTCATACTGACCTAACTACATAGCCATTTACAGTCACCAAGTATTTACTAGTATCTCAACAGTAAAATATCATAACATTGTATAAACAATACAAGAAAATACATTAAAACTTACACACCTAGTAGGTAAAGTATAAAAACAACTTATAGGTTCCTATAGTATTTGTAGTCAACTTATAACTTAACCAAAGTATTGTGAATGACTAAGATGGCAATGCATGGTTGCAAGTTAGAAATCCTCAAAACACCTGAAAAATTGTCAATTTATAAATATAAGTTTTCCATACGGTACTCTTGGATGCTGGTATTCGGTCATCCATAGCAAAGCAACAAACTTTAACCAGTAGTGTCGGAAGATTTTATGATTTAAAACCTGCATGTACATTTGAATAATTATGTAAAGCTAGTTTGTGATGACATATTAATAGGATGGTTCACAATGATAGGTCAAACAGAGCATGTAAGTGTTCAGGGTCAAGACTGTATAGAGAACACATACAAAATGTAATGCTACTATATGATCTGTCGACTAGCATACCAACTAACTACAAAACTCATACACAAAAGCAACAACAAACTTCTGATAATCAAGTTTTCATAAATAGCTACCAATACTTAATAACAACTTCATGTACCCTTTTTCAACCTAGATTCATAGAATGTATGTATATATACAGTGCCCACCAAAAATAGGTATACAGTAAATAATTGTTGCAAAATTAAACTTTTATTATTTATTATTCAATATCTGTTTATTAGACGGTCACATTAATACTAGTTTCTGAAACTACAGTTACTAAATGAGTCAAAATAGAGATAGGAATAATGATGAAGATGTTCGAAACTAAAATAACCATGTGATCAAAAAGGCTGAATTTTCCATCTTTTTGCAACAAAGTTACCATTCAAGAGGGAAAAGAAAACTTAAGATTTTGCACCTAGGGTACCAATTAATGTATGGCCTTTCCATTTAATAAACAAAAATATTCCTTTTCTACAAATATATTGTTGCTTCACTGTTCTGCAAATAGCATTATTACAGGCAAGTAAGTGGGCAAAATAACATCATTCTGTATACTTATTTTTGGTGGGCAGCATATATGCTATAAAACGCGTACAGTTCGCTGACAATATTACTATCCTTGATTGCAAACAAAACATGACAAATGCGTGTCCGGTGTCGATATTTGTTCTGTCTTGTGCATAGCCATATTTAAATCTTTTCACACTGCACTTGAAACAAGCAATCACCATACTGTGTCGTGTTTATAATATCAATCCTTATAAACAAGCCTATAGTTATCATCTGTGAGCTATAAGTTTTAATGCAATAAACACTTGAAGTCAAAGTTTACCCACTATTTTAATGGCACTGTTTATAAGGTTTGCAGGAGAAAAGAGTTAGGACTGCAGTTGAAACCCCCTAATCCGAACACCCTCAGGACTGACCAAAAAGTTGAGATTAGGGAGGTTTCGGATAAGGGAGTTTCTACTTTAATTCCATAAAGACTACCAGTACTTCTCAAAGTGCTTAATAAATACTGCCTTCATGTTTTGGTTTAACTTTATATATACTACAGTAGATGCCTAAAATACTCAATCTTTGGACAATATATATTAATCAATGATCAAACATTAATATATGATGTTCACTGGTTTGTATAATTCATGTTTCGTGGACAGTATGAAAATTGATAATAATATCTCTTCAAATTTGCCAAAACCATATCAATCCTATTATGCAAAATATTAACTTGACAGTTAAAAGACAGGTCAAGGGCGTAAACTTAATTGTTGTCAATTATGTATGTTCATATATCATTAAATACGTTCAAACTTACACAAGTAATACAGGTTACACATCACATCATCACATTACTCTTCACTCTATACATTAAATATTCAACCCTATTCTACTTCATAAATATACATCAAATATCAACCAACTATGCATAGTACTACACATGGTCTATCTAAAACCATAGTGGACAAAGACCAGTAACTTTATACAAGGTAGGTGCATATAAATCTAAAAAACAATAACACACAATATTTATTAACATCATATCAATTAATCATCAATTAAAGGCATTCCTGGCAGCTTTTTGTATGAGAGATAGAGCAAAATATTTTCAACAATAAAATTTGTTCAAACTTTCTTTATGAACAGAGCATCATGTGAGGAACAGAAAAATGCCCTTGAATACACAATTTGGAGAACAACACAAGGGCAGATAACTCATAAACAAGAGGGTTGACCAATTATTATTGTTTGCATTTTTTTGTATCTTACAGGATACTGGGTTCACATACAAAGTTTCTAACACATTTTTTTATTGGGTAAATATTTCGTCATATCTCACAAAAACTGTTGTGAACGCCCTTAAAAGATTAAACATGAATGTAATAATAGCCAATGTTACACACATCTGTCATCAAGTCAAAGAAGTCGATGCCATTTTGGTATAACCAATTTTTTTTAAATGGAACGTAACTAGTCCAAATTTGGAATTGGCCCCAAATCTGCTAACACACCTTTTTTTTAAATTCACTATCTTCAATTTCAGTCTTGTATAATTTAGCTGGCAAACACAAAGTCTCTTTTAATGCTTTTAAAACAATCTTTCAGTTATATATGGCAGCTGATTCACCCAATCAGTTTTCCTAGACTGTATTCTTTACTAAGTTGCCCTTCCACAAACAACCAGCAACTTCTCCAAAGTAGTGATTGTTATAAAATTTTCGTTTTCTGACATATTTCTAAAGTACAGCCTAGTACATGTATATATAAAACCTCAATGAAATGTTTTCTCCAGCATTTCCAGGTGTAGAAGAAACAGAGTACTCACAGTGTATAAACCTAATCACTGCATGACTTTTTGGGAGACTATACAATTAAACTGGTATGACTTTGCAAGCAAAATCACGAGTAACTTCCGTTCACCGTATGACTTCTTGGGAGAATATACAATTCATCTGGTATGACTTTTTGCTAGCAAAAGCACCAGTAACTTCCGGTCACTGTAGGAAATGCATCTGTAACCTGAAACTTCTGGTCACTGTATGATTTTTTGGGAGACATACAGTTCAACTGGTATGACTTATTGCTAGCAAAAACACTATTAACTTCCAGTCACTGTATGACTTATTGGGAGAATATACAATTCAACTGGTATGACTTCTTGGGATAACGGAAATTGACTTGTTCATAAACTGTGGTACTAGTAACAATATGCCTTGTACAATGTATCCAGGATACGTAACATTTACAAGGAAATATCTAAATAAATAGTGTTCTGTATGAGACAATGTTTATACTGTACAATTATGTAACCAACCATCAATTATAATAATGGCATTAACACATTCACACAGAAACATTCTTGATATGCTGTTTCTGTTTCCAGTGATAAAATACCAGCATTTTTGGGCAAATTGTTAAGTATGGTGAAAAATTATCATTAGATTATAACTTCTCCAAAAACATTGTTAAATGGTGTAAATGTTACCCTAAACAATCACTCCAGTGTTACTTGTAACCTATATTCAACCACCGCCAGTCTTAAGCAGACATGACCAAGCCTCAATCTGTATTGAATAAACCTGCTTTCAACAACCGTGCGTTCTCAACAGACAGTAAGATTAAGGCTCAGTCTGGCCATTTATTTAACACATAAGTAATTAACCTCCGCCAGGCCACCACAAGCGATGTATCCATCCACTCACTGCTTAAGACAGGTTAGATGGTAGATGTATTTAATATCATACTAGTAAAAGGAAGAATTCAACTCCACTCAATGTTTCATTTATTCCAAACATTCACTATTATTCACAATTCACTGATCCACTATTACTTGTTTCAATGAACTAATACACTGGATTATAACACATTTATTACTCAGATCTTACAACAACAAGGTACAATGTTATATCTAGTACGTACACAAGGAAAATTGCACAATTATAGCAATATACGCATGTCATAATATTCTACAATACATGTACAAAGCTTAACAATGGGGAGACAACTACGATAACTGACAAACTCCTAGACAATCATGAGTTGTCTTTCTTACATTGTGAAACAACTTTATACAAAACATGTTTAATATTAAACATCAGTAATCTATCGTGGAGTTTGATTGACCTGTCAAAAAATACAACTACAATGTACATAGTTTGTGCACACTGCAGTTTGGTCCTTTCCAGAAAAGGAGAGGATTACTAAACTACAGTGTGCAGCGACCGCTTAATTAGTTTAATTTTGACAGGTCAAAAAAAGCAGCACTAAACAATGTCTATAAAACAATAAGATAATAAATATGGAATGATTTCGGTTGGAATGGAATTCATTTTGTGCAGATGGCACGTTTATTGTGTTTTTATAAACATTCAAAAATCCACATTTATATGTAGAGATGACACGGTAACAAAAACAATGGAAAAATGGAGAAATCAACTTGTAACATACATACACATCATATCAACTGCCCCAAGGTATTAAAATGTATTCAAAGATAAGAAATTAAAAAAACTTTTCATATGACAAAATGCATGCATTTTCAACCACAGGCTTTCAACGTGTGCTGATCACAATTCAACTGAAATATCCTTTAATACAAATTAATGCATATATTTATTCAAATGGTTTTCCTGCAAATGATTATCTTAGCTGCAAAAACTTTCCAACCAGATTTTTTGCAGAGAAATTTAGTTTTTTCTATATCATTTCATAAATAAGTCCGGACAATATTATAGGGGATGGTGTATCTTACCTTTATTTATGACATTTTATCTTATTTATTTTATCCTTTCATGAAAATACTTAAGATTGCTCTTACTTAGCAACAGATTTAACTATCTTAACTCAGGAAGTGTTCATGAAACACATTTTCGCTGCTATGTTAACATAACATATTATTTACATTAAGCAAGCTAATCGTAAATGAAATGCCACCTAATTTCATGTTTTTATCCATATCAGGAAAACAACTTTAAACCTAAGGTTGCGATTTAAAAATCAAACACATCATAATACCTGTCATATGGTAACAATTCAATATTAAGTCAAATATTTTGGCAATAGAACAGGAGGTTCAGGGTGACAACAGAAACAAACTTTGCGTGTATTCGAAGATCCAAATAGGTAACACTCTTTAACAATTTAACTCAGCATTTGACATAACCTTGTTCTAATATAATACACTAATGGTACAGTACGAGATTCAACATTTCTCTAGAACACAAAGAAAACCAAATTAACAATGTTTTTAATCGAAAAAGAAATATAACCGACTATCTGTATTCCGCGTGCTAAGGAAGAGGTACATAGACCTGTGCTACTTTCATGCCTAGAGTCGGTTATACATATTTCAATGGATAGCTTGATATTTAAACAATACAAATATAAATATAATAGATATGCTTCAATAAACAAAAGGAAACAGAAATGAGCAAAATACAGCAAGATTAGACGGATAAAGCACACAAACACGGTTCCCGGTACTGCATGGTACACACCATATTATATACAACTGTTGGACTAAGTTGACGATAACACAGTCATGCATGTCACATCTTTTAAAAGGATTTTTTGTTTTGCACCACTGACAAAAAACATAACAAAATATAGAAACAGAATATATAACGATATAAACAAACAAGAAATAAAAAGTACACACTTAAACCTCAACAAACGTAAACAAATCATAAATGAGAGAAAAACTAGCAGTTTCATAATCATAATCAATACCCAATTTACATACTCTTGTATAGCGCACATGTATCAAAACTGATATAAAACCTAGTAAACTGGCTACCAAGAATAAGAAAATGCACGCAGACAAAAATATGTTATTAAATTTAAGAAAGGGTCTTAGCTAATGTATGAAAAATTGACAAAATGTTTGTTAGTAGAAAAAAATATAATCAATCATAAGTCAAACTGAATAAAACTCTAGCGCAACATTTCCTTTCTGCTACATTTGAAGACTTGGCAAAGAATCTACATATGTCATGCTATTACCCGGTAGATTTCAGCACAGACTGACTCAAACAACACAACCAGATGATGAATGTGGGTAGAGTTACCTCCCCTGAATTAACATGGGTAGAGTTGCCTCCCCTAAATGGGTTGAGCTCCCTCCCAATTCCAAGCAGACACATGATACTCTGTGTAGCATGATATGTGGTCTATGAGCGTGAAACAAGCGTAAGCATACTAATTTCTCAACAATATAGAGCCACAGCGTTTGCAATAAACACCCACATAAACGTATCACAAATAAAAAACAGAACACAAGTGT
The DNA here is from genome assembly GCA_947247005.1 of Spisula solida. NCBI lineage: Eukaryota > Metazoa > Mollusca > Bivalvia > Venerida > Mactridae > Spisula > Spisula solida. The sequence continues at coordinate 46,075,474 of OX365944.1, read as the reverse complement.
CTCCCTAATCAAACACAAGTTATCGAAAGCTTAGAGCATAATTATTGTCACCAAACTTCGGGAAAAGAAGGAATTACTAAAATTATGCTTCAAACTCACAATACATAATCTCTTAAATAAAGCTAAACATGACAAACATAGTATTGTTTTTATAGTTTATATAACAAAGTCAGCATGACTAGTAAGTGGGGGGCTGATAATCGGGGATGTCACCACTCTTCTGCGGATTAGTAAAAGGGGGCTGCTGATAGGGGTCACTGGCATCACTTCCTGGGAATGATGAATATGGAGATGATTGATTTTGTGGGTTGTCTTGGAAACCTGTGGTCAATGTGTCAGAGGTTCCCTCACGGTATCGTCGGAATGCAAAGAACGCTAAAGCAGCCTAAAATACAAATAAGAGAATATTCTTCAACTATACACATCTCAGATTATAGGTATTGTTTCATCAAATCACTTAATGATATCTTAAACTTGCACTCTTATTTGAACATTCTCACAAGACCATGCCTGAGCCCTGACAGAGGTATGATACATGTATAGGGAACCATCCTGCACAAAAAAGCCTAATCTGGGCCTAAGGGTGAGGTGCGTGTTTGTAGTATTGCTGTGGTTATTACCTTTTATGATTAAGGCTGAGTTTAGCTAATTTTAAAGTACTTTGTCCACATGATAGTCAGATGTATCAGTTTTACCAACAGGAATGATATGAAACTTAGTGAGACCAAATGCACACATGACTCCCTACATTGTAGTCCATGAGTTTTGCACAGTTCTTGACTCTGTTTACAAATAGAACCTTATCTTCCTAAGATCTCCATACAACTGAGTTTTGTTTGTTTCCCTTATGGAACAAATATTTTATACATTCATCTGAGAAGACGAATTTGTCCCAGTCAAAAGCAGATAGGTTTCTTATATTTTCGAGCAAATGCCGATCTTTTCAAATGATGTCTCTCAGACAGGTAAGGTTGGGACTGGCGTTTAAACAGAGACTAATTTTTCTCTTAGTGCAAGAAATTCCACGTAGTAACATAGCTTACAGCGTTTTCAACATTATTCAATGCTTTTGCAACACTTTTGATAGAATAACAACAATCCAAAATGCTGCCCTCTTTTCTCCACTTAACAACCCAACCGGGTAATTTACCAAGAAGGCAGGCAACTTCTCTTTCTAGGCTAGAACCAGCTTTAAACAATGTCACAGCTTTGAGCCTAAGCTGAGTATTTGATACTTAATAGTTTCTCAAGACCACCACCTTTAGGTTAAACTGCTGGCATAGTTGCTATTTACAGAATCACTAAGGATGAGGTCATTCAAGATGCCACGTATTCATGCAAAGGATAGCATTTTATTTACACAATATGATAGTAAAAGGATAGTTCTACAAATATATCAAATTTCAATTTTATAAAATTTATTGAACAAAATCGAATGTCTACAAACTTTTTAACACCCTGTATATATTTAACATTTTGAACATTTTTACCAATCACACTAGGTGACTTGTGTTTTAACACAATTTTAGATGAGAACAGGAAGTATTTAACCAGGAATATAATGAAATATCCTGTTTCACATACCACTCACGATACTAGCAGTATTTTGAATTTCATGCATAGTTAAATATGGAGAATTTGACCTGATCACTGGCTCATAAGGCAAAATATAACAACTGATATCTTGTCTATATTTATAACCCTGTACGTTTTCATAAGCGAGGGTATCACAAAGACACTCAAGGTGTAACGCAAATCTTCGGGACCGATATTTTTCGATTTGCTCGCGAAAATTGATATATTCATATATACAAAGCAAGAACCTTATAATATATGTATATTCATGCATAAGGTTAGGATCAAGTACTATACTATACTGTAGGGTTAACACATGCTTTTTTGGGCTATAACATCTGCAGAGTCCCGAGGGACGGTTTAACGGGCTTGGGCACCAACGCTCCCGAGGGACTCTGCATATGTTGTAGCACGAAAAAGCATGTGTAAACGCTATTATAGCATACAAAACATCAATTTATGCGTTTGTATTTCGGAATAATTACATTTTGGTGGGAGATTTTGTGGCGATGTCGCGTAAACAAACGTTAACGACGCGAAAACAAACGTTACATCGTAACAGTTTTTGTTATGAGCGTCGACTTCCGGGATCGGCAAATACCAAGAAATCATGGAAAATTCGGGTTTGTTTAAATGTATGATTTCAATCTTATAGAAAATTAATTAGTAGTTACAAATAAAATGGGAATGGCAGTTAATAAGACGATGTAAAATCGTTCATTATCGTCGTTGAGGCCCTGAAATGATAATTCGTAAAACTGGACGCTAACAGCGCGTTCTTGCGAGAATCTGTATGTTTACGCATGGTTTTCGTCCCGTTAACGTATGGGCAAAATTGCCGTTTTTATGCTATAATGTATTATAACACATTTTAACTGGTGTTATTTTAATATAATACACTCAGATTGAATTGATTTCATTTTGTAAAGCAATGAATCAAGTTAAATTAGAAACTGTAGGAAGCATATTTGAAACATTTTGTTGTAGTTATAATGATGAACTTTATACACAAGAGATCAGGACCAGCAGTAGCTATACCCATCTTTCATACCACAGGAGTTCAGGACCAGCAGTAGCTATACTCATCTTTCATACCACAGGAGTTCAGGACCAGCAGTAGCTATACCCATCTTTCATACCACAGGAGTTCAGGACCAGCAGTAGCTATACTCATCTTTCATACCACAGGAGTTCAGGACCAGCAGTAGCTATACCCATCTTTCATACCACAGGAGTTCTGGACCAGCAGTAGCTATACCCATCTTTCATACCACAGGAGTTCAGGACCAGCAGATAGTATCCATACTCATCTTTCATACCTCCATTCACAAAGTTATATGTATGAGACAGACCGTGCTAAATATACTACTGTGTTGTTGTTTTCTTTAAGACTCCACAAATATATAGGCTATACTTAGTATTACTTAGAAGACTATGGTATACATGAATAGTTTGTTTATTTATTAAGGTCTGTCACTCGTATACAAACAAAGTAACACCATAACATTTTAATTTTAATATTTGAACATTTTCATCAGATAAAAAGGAAATATAAACCAATATTTTATCCACTAAACTACATACAAATGTAAACACTACATGTACATTAACTATTTATTTAATGAAGAAATTAACAAGAGAAATTGAAAAAAAGTTTATGATAACAATATTATCTAAACAGGTGACTGACCTAAATAAATGAATCATAATCTGCCGATGATAACACTAGCCTTTGTTTACAAATAAAAGTGAAAATTAAATGCATTTTCAATGTCCATTTTTCTTCCAACTCATATTGCATACACTTTTATTGAAGCTCACAGGGAAGACTTGGCTTGCCCACATGTGTTGCCTCTTTAAATAAAGTTGTTATTATTATTACATGTATTACACAATCAATCTACACTGATAACAAGTGGTCAGTCGACCTTGCAGTGTTGATATTATCAATATTTATTTATTGATAAGGCTAGAGTTATCTCCGACGAGCTTTATATAAAACGTACCCATGAGAAGATAGAGAAGAAGGAGAAAGCTATTGAAGCTTGTATATTGTCCTGACCATGACCATGTGGGGCCACGGCATATGGTTTATCATCCCTACGTCTCCATTGGTCAGTTAGGAAACAGAATCCAACAAAATACAGGAACGACCAGAGACCTGAAATATACAAAACACGGCATGAAGGTTTAATTTATAATCGCACTGTACTTGTCACTTTTTATTTCGTACATGGACAGCCATAAATTTGGAATACTTCATACATTATCGCCACAGTGGATTATATGCTGCATGAGTGGTTAATGTAAGATAGCGACATGGAATATTGGCGATTCTTAAAAAAAATTTGCCAAATTCACTAAAACTTCCTCAAGAGTAAATTTTGGCCAACAAAATAGCTACAAAGAAATAAAACATCGCTGATATTTCTGCACGACAAATGAAATTCTGAAATTCAAATAATTCGTTCATTTTTCAACCCGCTGAATTTATTATCCTCTGTTACAGTATTTCATAGATTATGTACAGTTTACAAAATGAATAATTTACATCCTTAAACAAGACAAACATGACACTTCATCATTTTATCAGCAATACTGTAAAATCATTATTTTTCGAGGGAGTTTAATTTTCGTTGATTTCGTTGTTTCACTCGACCACGAAATCTAATCCCCACGATTAATCGACCTCGCAAATATCGAACATGTGTTTATCCTTTCATGTTTTGTAATCCACGAATTTATGACCCCACGAAAATGCATTTTTATCAAAATCAACGAAATTTAATACCCACGAAAATATGTGACTTTACAGTACGTGAATATAGTGCACTCACAGTGCCCCACATGACTCAAACAATCAACAGCTGAGCTAACATACCATAATGATACATCACTACATGTTATATAGATATACAATGTACAAGCATATTATGAAACATTGTGGTCATATTTCCACAAACACATGATGCATGAATTGTTTTTATAGAAAGTATACAGAGACAGGCCCTTCCCTAGAAATATTTAAGGCACTGAGACAATGCTAGGATTCGTGCTTTAGAAGTTCCACAAGAACAGCTCAATGGTTTTAAAGGAGAAGACTGCACGGGATTCCATCATAAATGCTACTTTAAGCCCCTTTTCACACAATAAAAGCTATAATCACTCAAATTTTACGTAATACAGAACAAAATATAAACACCCATTGTGATTCAAAGAGAGTGACCATATTAGGATTTAACCCTTTCCCCCACAGATACGACATTGTAATGCTAGGGGAGCTTATTTTGGCTTTAAGTTGCTGTAATAAACCAGCGCTGGGGAAGGGCCGGAGAGAAATCCAGATACTATAATGATATCACATTGAACACTATATTAAGGATCATGAATATTGAACCCCTAAATACTCGGCAAGTAACCTACATTGTAAGTAGGATTTGAAAATAGGGAGTCAAATTCAAAGGTTCAGAAAATCAGTTATTTTAACATTTTTAGAGCATACAACTTGTCATATCATTAAGAATATTCTGATATCTGGAAACTTATTTTAATTTTGGTAATAAATTATGTATGTATTAATTATGTACGGCAGAAATCAAACAGTCATAATGACAATCTTCAGAACTTTGTGCTCTGGTGAGCTAAATATGAGGCTTTTCAATTCTAAATGGCAATTCTTTGATAAATATGTATACACTGCTGTCTACAAAGTTTCAAACAAATTTTAATGTCATTTCTGTCTACAGACACATGTGTACAACTGTGAACAGCTTGTAGCATTAGTATATATTCTACACCAACATACAACTGTGATATTTTTGCAAGACTGGTGACAGCTTTTTTAATATTTATGAAGAAAACACAATTTATTTGGTTATTTCACAAAACCACATGTGCTCAAACCTACAGTTTTTGCAACAAAACCCCATATTCAACATGAAACCACACAAATTGATGTTCTGCTAAATGTTCAGACAAGACTGCACATTCTACTTGTATTGCAAAACTAAATCTCAAATATGAGAGTAAAATATCATGAACACAGGCTAAAGCATTCTATTAAGACTGATTATATGAACAACAATTTGAACCACGGTTATACTATTCAATGTTACGCAGAACAAATTATTCAAAATCAAAATATTGATTGTAACACAAAGATATATCAAGGAATTTCTTTGAAACTTTTACAGAGCATCACAATTAGGATTGGATCTATGCATGATGTACGTGCACCAGGGCATTTTATGTACTGTTATACGTGGTTTAACTTACACTAAGAGACCCTTGACAACTTCTTTAAATAAAATCATGCAGTCTCCACAAAAATTATATAAGAAGATCTGTATACAGATTAAAATTCATTTCCCACTTTACCAATATTTTTGTTCTCAAATTACAGGGCTAGGGCTCCACCTCCATCAAAAGCCCTGACTGAACAGTTTAGAAGCACATTACTTGACCTACGCCACATTACCCTTCCCCTGTACAACAACAATCCCAATGCAGATAAGACAACATTATTAAGAATGTTCTATGCTACACAACAGTACCAGAACACAATAGTGGGAGAGTAATTATCTACCACTTCTATTTCCCAATCTATATCGAGTGAAAGCAAACCAATGGCCTTCCTACTTCTATAAAGTGCAAGCTGTACATGAAGCAAAAATACCTATAATCATTAACACAGTAAGACTCAGTACGCCAATCTCATGTTTTAAATGAAACGATAGAGACAGGAGAGAGTCAGAGAAGGGGGAAGTGACAGATACAGGGCCGCGGAGTAAGTGTATACATACACACACAGTGTAATACCAAGTTATACTGCCTATTGGAAATCAATGGATTCCATTGCTATGAAAACTGCCTGGATTTAAGATTTACTCGGTCTCATAATTTTATTGATCTCTGAATCTCATCTTCTACACAGGGAACATAACACTATAACCATGTACTACAATACGTAAATAGTTCCATCCAAACATCATCCCAGAATATTTACAGTGATATTACCAGTACAAGAATCGACACCGCCGATACATCAATATCGTTTAAGTGCTTATACAAAACATACTTTAAAAGCTCACAGGAAAACACTGTCGGGCAAGATACTTTAAGAAACTTCATTATTTTCACACAATGCAAATCTTGTTACGATTAATTTCCTCGTTTTTGCAAGTTAAGCAAAATTTGTCACTTGCAAACAACAAATACATCGGCTTAGTGCTAAAAGAGTCTGTACAGATGGGTCTATTTGCATTGATCAATATATCAACTTTATCTATATCAGGCAAAAATAGAATGGTCTGGCATTGTGTTAGATATATATAAACTACCCACACTTTATAAATAAATTAAGTAAATCAACGAGAATGCATACAGCAGCACACAAAGCCAAATGGAGGATCGTGCTTCTGATAAAAAAAATTCAACTTAAGGAAAATGCAAGAAATCGTATGCATGCAAGTATCAAAGAGCAAGAAGCCTTTGAAAATAAATACAATGTAAATACCAGTAGCCATGTTTGACAACAGTTACTGATGTCATGGTCATGGAAAATAATTTACAAATGATAAATTAGAATTTATCACTCTTCAACTTCAAGGTCGCCTTTTTACAAGCATCAACATACTGGTACATTGTATTGATGGAATTGACCACATAACCGGAGATAGTAATGTAAACAATTAAACTATTCTATAATAGAAGGAGCCTGTACATAGGTAAATCTAGGATTAGAACTATTCTATTATAGCAGATCATGCTGTACAGAGGTAAATCCAGGATTAGAACTATTCTATTATAGCAGATCATGCTGTACAGAGGTAAATCTAGGATTAGAACTATTCTATTATAGAAGGATATTGTACATAGGTAAATCCAGGATTAGCACTATTCTATTATAGCAGATCATGCTGTACAGAGGTAAATCTAGGATTAGAACTATTCTATTACAGCAGGATACTGTACATAGGTAAATCTAGGATTAGAACTATTCTATTATAGCAGATCATGCTGTACAGAGGTAAATCTAGGATTAGAACTATTCTATTATATAAGGATACTGTACATAGGTAAATTCAGGATTAGCACTATTCTATTATAGAAGGATACTGTATAGAGGTAAATCCAGGATTAGAACTATTCTATTATAGAAGGATACTGTACATAGGTAAATCCAGAATAAGAACTATTCTATTATAGAAGGATACTGTACATCTATTAGGTAAATCCAGGATTAGAACTATTCTATTATAGCAGGATACTGTACATAGGTAAATCCAGGATAAGAACTATTCTACTATAGCAGGATACTGTATAGAGGTAAATCCAGGATTAGAACTATTCTATTATAGAAGGATACTGTACATAGGTAAATCCAGAATAAGAACTATTCTATTATAGAAGGATACTGTACATCTATTAGGTAAATCCAGGATTAGAACTATTCTATTATAGCAGGATACTGTACATAGGTAAATCCAGGATTAGAACTATTCTATTATAGCAGGATACTGTACATAGGTAAATCCAGGATTAGAACTATTCTGTTACAGCAGGATGCTGTACATAGGTAAATCCAGGATTAGAACTATTCTATTATAGCAGATCATGCTGTACAGAGGTAAATCCAGGATTAGAACTATTCTATTATAGCAGATCATGCTGTACATAGGTAAATCCAGGATTAGAACTATTCTGTTACAGCAGGATGCTGTACATAGGTAAATCCAGGATTAGAACTATTCTATAATTATAGCAGATCATGCTGTACATAGGTAAATCCAGGATTAGAACTATTCTATTATAGCAGATCATGCTGTACAGAGGTAAATCCAGGATTAGAACTATTCTTTTATAGCAGGATGCTGTACACAGGTAAATCTAGGATTAGAACTATTCTATTATAGTAGGATACTGTACATAGGTAAATCCAGGATTAGAACTATTCTATTATAGCAGGATGCTGTACATAGGTAAATCCAGTATTAGGGGTCTATCAAGGTAATGGTTAAAGAGATTTCATCGCAATTTCTCATTCCTAACTAAAGTAATTTAGCAGAAACTGATTTTCTATTTTTAGTAACAGTGACATTGACCTTTACTACATCCACCCCCACTTAATCACAGCAATCATCAGGAAATTTTTAATACTATATCTCGCCTCGTCTACTTGACTCAGTTTTTCAACTCTTACAGCTAGCCTCGTCTACTTGACTCAGTTTTTCAACTCTTACAGCTAATCATATTATCTAGCACAGTTACATTGTATTAAATACATCGTATTTGCTGAATCAAATACCAAGAAAAGATACAACTTGGTAAACCTTAAACATAGGACAAAAACTAGGAGAAACTTGTTAAACCTTAAACATAGGACAAAAACTAGGAGAAACAAATGTTCACATTCATTTGTGAGTGCAGTCAATAAGTCAATAAAAGTTGGCAGGTGTTTATTTTACATTGCAACTATGAAGATTGACTGTGACACAGTTTTGTAAACCGCTTCGCTTAACCAGTACCTAAAACTTACCCTTCCTCACTGAACCAGCAACTCAATGTGGAGGGAAGTCGACATGTTATCAAATGTTCATAGAAGGGCATGACCGCAGCAGCGACCGGGAATCTGAAACCCAGTCCACACTAAGTTACTGATCACTAGATCATGGAAACAGGTAACATGTACCAACTACTACATAAAACTAGTCTTACATACTGAGAATCCAAGTGTCAAGATATTTCAGTAATAACCACAATAGCTGAAACAGTTTTGAAGATATGTATGATTCAAGCACAACCACCCAACCATTACCAAATTGGCCAATCTACAATTAAGCACTTTTTGTCGGTATGGAAACTGGGTTAAAGAGGTGTGCCAATGTTCATCAATAAGATGACATTACCTTCAGAAATCAGGACAAACAAATCACAGAGTTTCTGGCCTTTACTAATGCAGAATGAATATTCCCCAAGAGCCATAATAGCATTGGGAAAAGGTTTATTGGAAAATTGGAGCTATTCATTAGGAGTCTCTAGTACAACGGATACCATAGTATTCCAATTATGTACCCTATTTGATACATTTGATACATGTAGTACAGCAAGACTATGTCTGTAAGCAATGCAGAGCCTCCTGACTTCTTCTCTATTTATGTGCATTTTCACTACTAAGTACTTTACCTACAAACAACAATATTACAATGTATTACGTCAACAATTTTCCTTATACTTAGGTAACATTAATCACTCAGACCCCAGATGATGTCCTTGCAACTAACAGTATGCAATGTGTTATAATGCTCAGCATATTTAAGGTTCTTAATTGAGCGTGTTGCAACAGTGAGTGTCAGGCTGTCCTTTAAAAAATATTTGTTTGTGGTAATGCTACCTACCCATTGAAATTGCCACCTACTCAACTTTTTTATAGCCCATTTCCTTATATTACTATAACGACCCAACTGTTTTTACAGGTTTCTATACAAACCAAAAAAAATTTGACCTACCTACCCACCTTAAAAATCTTGGGTTGTGTTATCGCACACCAAACATTTTTTAAGGACAGCCTCGCATAAAAAGAAGAGAACAAGATCTTTTTTCAAGTCTGTCAATTTAAAGCACTGATACAGTTATTTGGATAATTATGGTAGCGAGTATTTTTCTGAATCTTATACTCTGCAAAATTGCCATAGCTGACCATTGAGTATATATTATTAGTTAAGTCCCACAGAAAACTGGACAGACATTATAAGGAGTGTACAAAAATAAGACTCCAACCATGATAATGACAGTGAGATTATACAAATTACATTGAATATTTCAAATGACCGCAAGCTTCTCATGTATCGTAGTCAATAAGTTTCCAGACTAAAAGTAAAATGGTTTAAATATTTTATACCCCAGATACCATATTCTAAAAGAATGAAATATAACAATCAGTAGGACAGATGTCAAGCTGATAGGAAACATTTGGATTAGACATCTGTTTCATGTCAGCTCATTCCCTCTGCTTTTTGTCAACATTTCAAACCAAGCTACAGCTGAATGTTCTAACCAAACTGACTTCATCCTACCATATAAGGTGGTAATCTATCCAGATGTAAATACTCGAAAGCTTGCTATAACTCTAACGCGATAAATTGCAATACAAAAACAAACACAAAATCCGCCATATTTATCGTTTCTGAATATTTAGGAGCATGAAAACTTTACATGTTGTGCTAAATGTTTGAATGCTTTCATTGGTAAGTGTTACGGTCCTTGCTTTTAATCCATAACAAAAATATAGGCAATATTGTGTTTGTTTTTCTACTGCAATTTATCGCGTTGGAGTTATACCTATATAATAAGTTCCCCATAATACCAAAATATCAATATTCCCCACCTAATAAAACTAAGGTTGGAGATTTAAAATGCCCCCTACACAAAAATAGAAAACTAACTTCCGTAACGTAAGGTATGCCAATTTTTCCTGAGTCCAAGACCGTTTTCAGTCTGCACGGTGGTCGAGTGGACAACACTCTTGACTACGGGTCGAGAGATTGTTGGTTTGATTTTCAGCTGGGGTACTTGATCATTTTTTGAATGCTTTTCAGTGTTTTCCTACCCATTTAGAAATGAACTGATTGAGGTAACCAAGAGTTTAAGTCTTGCATGTATCTGAGCAGTACACCTGTTAAAGAACCAGATTCCTTGTAATTTTCACACAAATGTCTCTTTCCTTGAAGTTGGTGGTCATTGTAAAGAATTTCCAAAATTAGCATAAAGTAACCACCTGTCTTAAGCAGCAATAGTATAAAATCCTTACTGGCTATGTTGTAATCTGGCACATTTCATGTATCCATTGACTAGTTGCTTAAAGTAACCACCTGTCTTAAGCAGCAATAATATAATTGCTAAAGAAAGAGTCAGTCTGACTGACTGTACAATCAGGTACAGTACTTATACCTCCCTCCATAGAGCAACAACCTCTCCAGAGGGGCCCTCCATAGAGCAGCAACCTCTCTTGAACGCCACCCTCCATAGAGCAACAACCTCTCCAGAAAACCTCTCCAGAACGCCACCCTCCATAGAGCAACAAACTCTCCAGAAAACCTCTCCAGAACGCCACCCTCCATAGAGCAACAAACTCTCCAGAACACTGTCCTCCAAAGTGCAACAACCTTTCCAGAGCGGCCCTCCATAAAGCAACAACCTCTCCAGAGCGGTTCTCCATAGAGCAACAAGTAATTAAGAATTGCAAGCAATACACAAGTCCCCTACTGGTTTTAAGCCATTTTCAATGTTTCTGTTGCCATAGCAACCACAATTTTTGTCAGAATCAAAATTTAGACGTGCATAATCCCCTCATTGCCCCCTATTCACATACCAAGTTTCATAAACCTAGCTTGGAAACTGTTTGAGTTATGTCAGGATCCAGAATTTTTGTTGGACGGACGGACTGACAGACCTATAGTCAAAAACCGGTAGGGGACTAACAACCTCTCGAGAGCGACCCTCCATAGAGTAACAACCTCTCCAGAGCGGTCCTCCATAAAGCAACAAGCTCTCCAGAGGGGGCCTTCATAGAGCAACAACCTCTCCAGAGCAGCCCTCCATAGAACAACACCCCTTTAAAGAGGCTCTCCATTGAGCAACAACCTCTCAAAAACTGTCCTCCATAGAGCAACAACCTCTCCAGATCAGCCATCCATAGAGCAACAACCTCTCCAGATCAGCCCATGGTCCATAAAGCAACAACCTCTCCAGAGTGACTCTCCACAAAGCAACAAACTCTCCAAAGATGCCCTCTACAAAGAGGCCCTCTATAGAGCAACAACCGCTCAAGTGCGGCCCTCCATAGAGCAACAGCCTCACAAGAGCGGTCCTCCATAGAGTATCGACCGCTCCAGAGAAGCCATCCATAGAGCAACAACCTCTTTTAAGCAACATAATCATTTCGTTCAGAAGTCACCATTTATTATAGAGTTTACCTTTCATGAGCAACAACCTCTGTACAGCAACCAAACTTTGTATTCCCTTAAGGATGATGCTCTATACAGGTTGTACTGTACATATAATTGTAGATGATTCATTTAGACTTCAGAACCAGAATGTTGTTTTCACAAAACACTAATTGCAGAACATGGCAGACATAGCTTAAGCAACAGTATTATACAACCTAAACATTCATCAGATATTGATCCAGAATATAATAACACACATTGCAGATAATTCTAGCAAATAAACAACAAGCACACCACTATTAGATGACACAGAATAATATCTTACTGCAATCTGAGTAAATGAAAACTTAATGTACAGAAACCATGTAGAATCACAGAGCAATATTTTAGTATTACAGTGTTACATTCATAGAGGCTCACTTGGAAGACAGCAATTAGAGTTGCCTCCTTGAATTAAGTTGAAGTGACCTTGACCCCAGTGGCACCAAGTTTGATATCAAACTGTCTCTTCATCTTTGAAATAAATAAACAATAAACATTGCCCTCAATAAACATTGCCCTAACTCTTTCAGAGAGTATGTGGTACATAATTATACAGTAAAATCAGAAATTATTCACCATTTCTGCAAGTTTGTGAAAAATTATGCTCATGAACTTAAATAAAGGCAGTAAAATGCAGAAAGTACAATGTATATTCATGTATTTCTGAAGTTTAAAATCGCAATAATGTAACCTTGTAAACTCACAGCGTATTAACAAAATCACTTATTCAGGGATCCTATACAATTCAATTTGTATGACTTATTGTGAGCAAAAGCATCTGTGGTTTCTGATCACAGTATAACTTATTGAAAGACTATACAATTCAATGTGTATGCCTTATTGCAATAACCCGGAAGTTGACTCAATTATACACTGTGATACTGTAACTTCAGAATGACAAATTCGCGAAATTTTGACATTGCGAAAATATATGGTTTTTAGTAACAAGAAACAGAATGTTGTCCCATTTGATACAATAATGAATAAGGCTGATACGGAATAAATAAAACGCTACAATGGGAGACCATCTAATTGTTTTAATATCCAGATGAAAGATCTCATATTGCCATCATTATTGATACCAGGCAATACAATAAATATAACTGACTTAATTAGTATCATCCGGAGAGTTGTCTTATTTATGGTCTATTCTCTTCACCATTAACTATTTATAAATAGCCATTTTATGACACAGGAACCAGCACAGAACACTGACTGTTGCCATAACATGTGTAACAAAATCAAACTATTTTGACTAAAGTAAATCATATTAAGTTATCTAAAGCCAAAACAATATGTTTAAACACCACAAGAAGTTTGACTGAGAAAAGTTGAATTTCGCCTTACATTTCAAAAAGGGAGCTTAGCTAGAGTACTCAAGAAACCTACTTTGAAACAGTCACCACAAAACAAACCTGCACCATAACAGGCCTTTCGCTAGCAACCCTAAAGCTCAAATATTCTGACCCCTTCTCAAAGGCACATCAATTTTGACAACTTTTATATGCCTGGAAATAAACTCAACTGAAGTAATACTATACAAAACTGTTTATGAACAAAACACAGACCTACTGTGACAAACGTATTCTGGTCACCATGTTTTCCAGTTCTTTAGCTGTATTCTGGTTGTGAACCTTTTAATTTTGTGATATTTTCCCTCATACCAGTACAGTCATAAACCTCCTAAATGCCAGGTATATAAATATTGGACACTTACCAGAAACACCGAGGTCAGCAAGCACTGCATACTTTCTGTGCTGGACACTGCTCATGTTATCAAATAGAACATCTATGATGAGAAATGCGATGCAGAACAAGAATGCAATCACACCAATACCGATACCATATCCACACGCCCCACTGTCTCTCATCTGACAATGATGACCATAGTAGCCTCCAGCTGATATACACCCAAATACAATTATTGCAAAAACCTGAAAAATAATAGCATTTACATTACAAATGTACCAATAGCTTCTGAATCTGAATAGTCATTTTAACACTTTTGAATAAATATTACCATCTTATAAGCAAAATAACCATGATTTTAAGAGAAAATGACCCTTCGAACCAAAATCTTGATGGTCAAAAATGGCTTTTTGGAAATTTCAAGGGTCAAAACCCTACTCCCAAGTCAAATGGAACCCCTGCATTGGTTAATGTATTAGAGTAATTTAATTTGGATTTTCTTGATTATTATCAGTTCTGTGCCAACTCCTTTTTCATGTCTACCCATGACTGATAGGGGTGGGCCGATGCATCGAAATATCGATGCATTGCGATTCCGAGTGTCCCGATAGTATGGATCGATAGTAAAAGTCTCGATCCAATAACTATCGCCGATAGTTAGCTCAACAATCGCTAGTTACGATAGTTCCCGTTTTATAAATAAAGTTTATTATTAATTTAAAACAACTTCCGTTTTCGTTAAAAAACTAATTGTAAATAACCACAAGTATCAAAACAGCCACTAATTGGCACAATGGACCAATATAGCATTAATTTTATAAATCTATTTCTGTCGAATTCATTTTAAATCATTTCCACAAATAGTAGATTTTTATGTTGTACAAAACGTGATATCTTACACAGAGCAAATTTGCATTTACAAGTTAATATCTGGTTTTCAAATCTTGGCAATAACTATTGCAATAGTATCGCAATAGTTTCCAGCAATACAATAGTATCGCAATAGTTCTTTCAGCCATAGTATTGCAATAGTCAAAATTTGACTCAATAGTCACCCCTAATGACTGAGTGGTTTTTTTTAATAATTCGGTTGAAAATATTTGTTAAAATGTTAGCTCAATATTGAAGCGGAGTTGTTTTTGTCAGTTTTAAGACTTCAATTCACCAGTTTGGGTAACAATTGCTAGTCACTGTATAGTCATTGATTTTGTCAAAATGTTTATAATAAAGGACATTGGTTAAAATCTGAAAATAATAAGAATACATCTGGGTTTTTAAGATAAAAAGATTAAATCCTCTCTCCTCTTTTAAGAAAATTGGGATGATAACCCAATAATTAGTTTGTAATATGTTTGGCCTTAAACACTACAGAGCTGCTGACACAAGGATTATTATTATAAACGATTATTATGATAATTATGCGCAACATCTTAGTTTAGCTAGTTTATGCATAATTAATAAAGCCGCATCTTCATTGAGTACTGACAAAAGGAAAAGGAGATTGATTCTGCACAATTTAGCTTAGATAGACTGCAGTCTAATACAAGTGGAACAAGTTACTGTATCATGGGCAGTCCATAAATCATTCATCATTAATTTAATACTGATATAAAACAAAGGAGAGGGTCACAAAGTTTCTCATAGTTACACATGAACCTGTATCTTTACAATTAAGTGAATTTATTGTTAAGAATCACATATGAGTAAAGAAATGCTATAGTTTTGAAACGATGAATGAAAATTGTACAACACATACATCAAATGTTCAGTTTTGATATTTCAGTTGGAAAAGTTATTAATCATTCAAAGACTCTACTGAATGTCTTAACTACACAATGCATGATCCCTCACAGATATCCCATGCATGCTCCCTCACAGATATCCCATGCATGATCCCTCACAGATATCACAGGCATGTTTTCAATAATTCTAATTAACTTAATAATAATTAATGAAGTTCAATAACAAATGTTTTCCAGGCCGAACTTAAAATAGTCTCGGTTTCCCCTTCCCGACCCTAGCAGATTTAGAATGGGTAGGCAGGTAGGGTATTTTTTTTTTAAATTGTTTCCGTATGATAGTTATTTAGCCAATAACTATCAAACTGAAACAATTCCAAAAAAAATACAAATTTTAATAATGAAATTTAGAATTAACTCTAAGGTGAAATTGAACAGTCCTAAATTTAATGGTAAGAAAGAAGCCAGTAAACAAAAAATAAAATTTTCAATTCCATCTTTTAATATAAAAAATATTATTTCATTTTGGGCAATAAAATATTTTGGGTAGGGCCCTTTTTAATCAGGTAGGTAGGGGATGGGGAAACAAACAATATTTTATTTTAGGCCCCATGTACTTTGAAAGGGGTCTGGGTTCAGAGCAGTTACTGTCCCCAAGAAATATCATGCCATTTGTTAGAGTGGTTGTTTTATTTTATTGTTCAAACTCAAACTCAACCATTGAAATCAATCAACATACAAATAACCAACAACAATGTTGTTACATACAAATAACTAACAGCATGAAGTTGTTAAGTTCAACACCAATTTCAATTTTTCAATAAAACGTTCATACAATGTACAACCATACAAGTCTAAAACATTTTAAGAATAAGTTAATTAAAGTTTCAACATAATATTTTGATGTCATATATCCAAAAATTTAAGATCTATTGTGTTTTTGATAATCATGCCAACTGGTTTATATAGTGGTTGGAAAACTAGATGTAGAAACGGTTTATCCTTGAGTCATCCTTATAAAACTTACTGTAAAATACAATCAACCCTTCATATTAAAATTATTATAATAATGAACCCTCTCCAATGGTCATACTCATAGTACATGTATGGTCACTGTCATCATATCCGTCAGAACAGTTTTTTTGTTAAGATGTTGGATTATCACTCTGAGAGTCTATTAGAATGATACTAATTAACAACAAATTAAATTAACAACAAGAGGGCCCAAAGGGCCCTAGGTTGCTCACCTGTCGTAGTAGTGCATGCAAGTCCTGTGATTTGACCTAGATTTTGTTGAGATGATCATTGTGACCAAGTTTCATAAAAATTAGGCTAAAATGGTGACCTCTTGTGACTATACAAAGATTCCCTATGTTTGATCTAGTGACCTAGTTGTTGACCCCAGGTGACCCAATATTGCACTTGGCCTAGATTGCGCTAAAATAATCATTCTGTCAAAGTTACAAAAAGATAAGGCCAAAATTGTGACCTCTTGTGACTATACAAGGTTTTTTCTATGAGTTGACCTTGTGACCTAGTTTTTGACCCGGATTTACCCAATATAAATCTTGACCTAGATCTTGCTGAGATAATCATTGTGACAAAGTTTAAAAAGATAAGGCCAAAATCATGACCTCTAGTGACTACACAAGGTTTTTCTATGATTTGACCTTGTGACCTAGTTTTTGACCCCAAACGACCCAATATCCAACTTGGCCTAGATTTTGTTGAGATGATCATTGTGACCAAGTTTCATAAAGATTAGACCAAAACTGTGACCTACAGTGTCTACACAAATTGTGGACGGACGACGGACGGACGAAGAGTGATCACAAAAACTTTGTGACAGGTGAGCTAAAAATAAAATGACAATAAGTAGCCAGCAAGCATGCTCAGATAGCCAGTGAATTTTGCTGCCTACTTGCTAATTACTACACCCCTGCTTTAAATACTTAAAATACTCATGAATTACTTTTAATAATAATAAGTTTGTCTTGTCCATGTGCAATTCTCACAAGGAGGCCGTCCGGAAAATGTCGAGAGAAAACAATTCAAAAGACAGTGTCCTGGATGATACCACGGACTATTCAGCGTCAGGAGAGGATAGCATAGCTAAGACTTTGAGAAGGATAGAAAATCGGTTAAGTACTTTAGAACTCACATCGGTAAATACTGAAAGAATTAAGCGACGCGAGTAAGCTCTTTTCCTATGGCTAAGAATCAACATCCTATGTTTGCAAAAAAATATTGTTGCAAGCTTGAAAAATGTTTAGAACGTTATAGTTGGTCTTTAAGCAACACAAATTGACCAAAGTTTTTTGTCTGTGAAGTCTATTTGTAAAAATATAGCTATTTCTTTGACACAGGGTGTGTTAGTCTTAATTTTATAGGAAAGGATGACACCATAGTGAAGAAGGATAGGATATATAGTGTCTTTTTTAGTGAACAACCATTTTAATGATTTTATCATTTATTTTTCATTTTTAAGCTAATATTTACAGCAATTTCTATATATTTCAAGTCTTTATTTAATGAATAAAATAGTGTTACCAACTAAAACATTGGAAAATCAATAGATAGCACAATGTGCACGTTTCACACAAAGTGAAAATAGACATGACAGCACATGATAATGAGTCAAACATTGTGTGGAAAGAAAAACATTCAGTTAAAATCATAAAATGTAAAAAAGGACGAAGCTACAAATATCACACATACCCAGCTAACTATCCGTAGAATAACTTGGGGTCTTTTGATGAAGCCGACAGGGTCAAATGACCCTCCAGCCATGCCAGCCCCATAAGCTTGAGGTTGAGAAGTTGACATTTTTCCTCTTCCCTGTGAACTTTGATGTGACGTCATCAATTTATGTGCTTCATAAATAAATATTTTATGAGTGACATTCTTTATTTTCTAGTTATTAACATTTATTTGTGATTATATAATGCAGTGGAAATAGTCAAAACAGTACCAATAAAAACTAAACGAAAACAATAATTTTGTTCGAACCAACTGACAGTTGGCACGAACTGATGACGTGTACACATTCACCGTTTCACAACACAACGACACGGTTCCTATTTTTGGAAAAACGGTTGAATAAAACCCAGCTGAGTGGACGTGTCATCTTCAAAACTTCTGACGTTGGGAAACTTATAGTTACGATTAAGAATTATTTAAAATTATTTTTTAAAAATCTAAGAAATGGATTCTGTCGAGAATAATTGTTTGGTGTGCCATGAGCACGTTGAATTTTATGCGATTGGGAGGTGTGACCATCCGATCTGCTTCAAGTGTTCTACTAGAATGAGGGCTCTCTGTGAGCAGTTCTATTGTCCAATCTGCAGAGCTGATCTGCCAGAGGTAAATTTTAAGATGTTTTTTATGAAAGGCTCCTAAATTTTGTCATTGAGGGGTCATTATGTAACAGGACAAACTAAAATGCTCTAGTCAGTAGTCTACAATATTTCTACTTTCCTTTTAGATGTTCACTTCAAGGTTATTAAACAGAATGACCATAGTTAGATAAGCAGAGTAACCGCTGTAACTCGGCCTTGTGCATCGAAAACCAAAGCCCCAGTCGTACACAGGACGTCCGGAAATTAGGACATGCAGCAAATATCAATCAGCAAATTTTATGTCCGTGGTACAATGTCATTGCCAGAGACATAAGTGCCTGGTCATATGTTTTTTCCATGCTAGATTATAAAATACCTCTGACTTTGTGATGAGACCATACATGCCATGTTTCGCAGACCCCTTTGCGTGAGATTGGTGATGGAAATGCAGGAGATTTTATTAAAATGCAGGAGATTTTCCTTACTGAAACTTTAGACTTAAAGTATTGAAGTTTGTATGCTGTTTTCACTTATCTTAATTTGTTGACAATACCATGCATGCTTCATGTAGCAATTTAAACTAATATTTGTCATCATTTTCATAATGTAAACAAAAATGTCAGATTCTAGTTTGTCCATGAAATGCGTGAGATTTGATAAATTGGCCTCTGATCATGCAGGAGTAGAGTCTCAAATGCAGGAGACTCACGCATGATGCAGGAGATCTGGCATGTATGCATGATGAGACAGTTATTGTGATACAAATAATTTGGACGCTATATATATACCTTAATTGTAAATTGTGTAATAATGTTTACCTTAATAATATAGACACTGATTCTTTATAATCAGGGTTTTCAATACTGATTAATATTATTGTCAAGAGATTGGTTGAAAAAATGACTGATTGTGCCAGGGCCTTTCTCTTGTATCAATAATAATTAATTTATTACTTATTTCATGCATGCTGATATAATAATTTTACTTTCTCTGTTTCAGGTCTTTTTCCTTACCACTAAGGAAAAATTTGGTGAAATGCCTATGAGGAAATTCATTATGAACAGGAAACTGAAAATTCAATTTGAAAATGACACTGTTCGTGAGAAGTTCGAACAGTTACTTGAGCATAGGTGCCGGATATGTAAAGATCGATATGCTGAAAAATCTTTCAAGGCTTTGAGAGATCACATGAGAAGAGTGCACACAATGTTTTACTGTGATCTTTGTATAGAGCTAAAGGTACTTATAATCTAATTATAAACTCTCCTTTAATGGAGCAACAAGCTCTTGTGAGCAACATAATATTTTTGTTCCTGAATAGACTGCAATAAACTTTACCTCTCTAGAGAGTAGAGTAACAACCTCTGTACAACAACCAAGCTTTGTGTTTCCCAAAGAGTGTCGCTCTAGAGAGATTGTAATGTTAGTATAATGGCAAATTTCTTGTATATTCTTATCAATTGATGTTGAACAAACCTTGAAATGACCAATTTTCAGAGAAATATTGACATATATATAAAGTTTAAATCTATAAACTTACGTTATCATTTTCTATTTTTAGCATTTTCTGAAAGTAATTTAGTTGACACATGAACTATTTATAAATAACTGTTAACACTAAAAATAGCAAGATCAGTCTATTGATTATATTGTAAGTTAAGGTTATGGATAATCAGGTCTGTATGTGTACACCATGTTAACGAAGGCATTGTGTTTGTGATATAAGTAGTTGAGTATTAGTACCTTTATAAGTTAACCAAATCAATAGTGAATTTAAAAAATTATACATTTAGATGAAAAAATATTAGATTTGGACAGTTGGGCATCAACTTGTATGGTACATAAACATATATCTGAAGTACTTAGCTTTGAAACTACAAGAATTAGTATCAGAGATTTTGATTCTGCTGGAAACACTTTTCAGCCGATATATTGTAAGGGCCTTGCTTGAAAATTGGAGAAATCATAGAATTTGTGGAATTTCCTATTTTCTTCTTATGAAGTAAAAAAGTGTAAACTTTTATACACTCGGCAAAACTTATAAGTACACACTTGTTTATTTGCCCATAGCTCGATCAATACGTGTTTGATCTTGCTGAAAATTTCAACATATGTAGATTGGATGTGTTGAATTACAATACAATCGATATTTTTAACATCTGTTTAAAATTGTCACAAACAGAATAAACTAATAATGACATCAGCAGAATCTAACATCACACAATAATGCTACATGTGTTCATCGGGCGATTGTCAGGTTGCTAATTCTCATATGGCCCCGCTGCGCTGATACAGTACTGTTTCAAGTCTATGTTCTTATCACGGACACAGTAATAAAGAAAACAATGATAGGAACAAGCCCAAATTTAGGTTTAGAAATATCGACTTTGGATAAAAAATGCAATTTCGGACATGGTTAACTCCCCTTGACCATTACAAAAAAAACATTTTTAAAAGTAAAAAACTACCATGTTGTGTGAAAAATCGAATGATTTTTTTTTTGAATTTGACAATAAATCTAAAATTCCAATTAACGATACATAAAAATAAATTGCGCCTACGCGTCAATTTCTCGGCCATTTTAGTTTTACGGTTTTTGATGTTTCATGGTTCAATGAACCGCTGTATTTAATTTTGAAGAAAAACTTTTTTTATCCAGTCAATACTATGTACACAAAATTTCATGCAAAAATAATGAAAAATAAAAAGTTATAACGGTAAAACCATGTGTGTACTTATAAGTTTTGCCAAGTTTGAGTTTTTAATGCAGTTTTTGTTTGTTTTAGATATTCTCAAGTGAACGTAAGTCGTACAATCGTCAGGACTTGGCTACTCATCGACGTGTCGGTGATAAAGATGACAAGTCATACAAGGGACATCCTCTATGTCAGTTCTGTGAAGAACGTTACTTAGATAAAGATGAATTGTACAAACATCTTAGAAAAGATCACTACTTCTGTCACTTCTGTGAAAGTTTAGGCTCACAGGAATTCTATAAGTAAGTGTCCTACTCCTACTGGGCTTATATTTCCCCTTTTCTTTAGTCTCCATCTTGTAATATATTTTTGAATGTAACTACCGGGTATTGATACTTATTGTAAAATTTGTTTATGCACGCTAAATGACCGTAGCTGTCAATGCACTTTAACGCGCCATCAAATAATTAGTACTGTTGGGCTTCTTTTATGAAATTTGAATGAGGCATTTACTTTATAGATTTGGGAAACTTAAATTAAAAACTGAAGGTTGAAAGAAAGCTATGTTATAGGGCGATGCATGCTGTCCCACAAATGCTGTTTGTATCATGTTCAGTAGTGTCTATTTTGAGGGTTGCCCGCAAGACTGTCGTAACTGCTTATTTTGCTAGTGGAATTTTGTCATTTGTTTCACCAAGATGTCTAATTGTATGTTCTCATTATTTATGGTAATCTATCCAGTCACCACTCTAAATTTTGTTTATTTTGTATAAAGGGCCTTTTTACCAAATATTACCAAACTGGTGGTCTTTTGTGTTAAGAGTGTCCACTTCAGGAACAGACGATTCTGGCTTAAATCTCGAAATGTGACTTATACACAAATCATTAAAAATGGTGCTTGGCATAGAGAATATGAGAAATTTCAAGACATGTTGGGCCAGTGCCAGGTCACTTAGTTTCTGAAAAACGGTCCAGTGGGACATCAAGCTATGAACATACTTTATTTAATGTAATTTCATTTTGTTTTCAGTGACTATCCGGTATTGAAGGAACATTTCCGCACGGACCATTATCTTTGTGAAGAAGGGGAGTGTTATGATGCTGAATTCACCAATGCATTTCGTTCTGACATTGATTTCAAAAGTCATCAAGCCCAACAGCATAGCAAGGCAACTAACAAACTTCAGGCTAGGCAGGAACGGAAGATCAATATTGATATTAATTTAGCCCCTAGACCTCACAGTCGACCTCATCGAGGTAGGTCATTAAACCCTGATGATTATAATGAGCAACTTTGAAAAAAGCAAGCTATTTACAAATGTTATGAATAAAAAAAAATCAGAATATGATACTGGTAGAAGATACTACTTATGCCTTGATCACATCAATTATACGTCCATCTCAAAATTGAGGACACAACTTAATGATCCAGTTTTACAAATTTACTCACTGGCAATCAATTCATGTGGTCTCATATCAACCTATTCTTTCATTCAAATTTAGCATTTGTCTGAATATTTGTGCATATTAGTATCATATTCACACTTAACACATTATAATACATATCTTGCCATACTTATACTGTCATGCACTGTTAAGTTTATAAATAGAAAGGCTTCTACATACTGTATAGCGGGTATATTTCACGGGGGTTTAATTTTCGCTATATTCGCGGTCAACATCGATAGCGCGAAATCTAAACCCCGCGAAATATTCACCTCATAAATATACAAATTTCACAAAGGGAGACAATTCATGATTAAAAACATGTGACGGAGCAATAAGAAATAAAACGACGTTGACACAATCACTTTGCAAAAAGTACTTGGGTTTAGCAAAATACGACAATAACATAACGACTTATAATAAATCACAAAATATAATTCGAAATTAGACTCTTGTAAAAATGTGTTTAAACTCTAAGCATTTGTATCAAATATTAAACGTCATGTTTTCTCAACGTTACACGGTGTTAAGCAGGTACATCAAACTTGTTAAATTTAACGAT
This sequence comes from Spisula solida, assembly GCA_947247005.1. NCBI lineage: Eukaryota > Metazoa > Mollusca > Bivalvia > Venerida > Mactridae > Spisula > Spisula solida. The sequence continues at coordinate 46,051,441 of OX365944.1, read as the reverse complement.
TTTGTTTGCAAAATGTGTAAATGTTTGCCGAAAATGTATTTGTGTTCATTTTCTAATGATCTTTAACTCGGCTATCAAACAAACCGTTAAAAATTACAGTCGAAACGAGCGATTATGAATTAAATAAATAATCTTACTGTGTAATTTGTAAATCCCGTAAATCGTTTACGAATCATCAAATTTGGAAAGAAAGAAGCACACGCCCTTATATTTATGTTATACCGGTGGGGAGTATAAGTAAATCATGGACAGGGGGTCTAAATAATATTATAAATACGGCTGACTTCTTATTAGACCCTGTATACCAAAGAGTTTCCTTGTGTGCCCCAACAAGATCAAACGCTTTAAATAACATAGGCACAATGACGCTATATATTCCTGCATATCGGAAGTGTTGATTTGATTTTGCGTGCGTGAAAAATAATAGCATCGCGTTTGATCAGTTCTAAGTTGTCGGACTTGTTTAATTAATAATTAATTATGGACTATGATAGCAATATGGGATTGTGAAACGTACGTATGTTCGCAATTAATCGACATTTAATGAACAATTTAATCGTCATTACACACGGATTTCTTACAATATTGCATTTAAGTTTTAAGCTTTCTAAATTGCCGTGTTCAGCAATCAATTTCATTTTTTTCCAAGGTGTAACTAACGTAAGATTGACCTCCCATTTCGTGTTGTTGTTGTTGTTTACCAACAAGGTTTTAAATTCGCGGTCAGGGTCGTTTGCGCGAAATCAAGACACCGTGAATTCAAAAGGATCCAGATAACGCGAATAATGGACCCCGTGAAATATACCCGCTATACAGTATGTGACTTCAATGTTGATTTTCCTCCACATGTGGAGAAGTTGCTGATTCCTTGTGGAGAGTGAGTTGGTACTAGTTACAGTGTGGACATACCACATGGTATGTGACTTAACTTTAGGTGAAGAATGCAAGTAAAAGTCTGTCAACCTGGTATATCCACATTATGTTAGGTTACAGTCTGGGAAAAATGGTAAGGCGAAATGTCTGCCATATATTACTCAAGACCATTGAGAAAGGAACCTGAATAGACATAAATAGAAAGGGTTCAAAATATTATAACATTGAATGTTTACTGTATACTCTCAGGTGGACGAGATAACCATGATGAGTATGATGGTGGCCGGAGAATGGGTCCACGACATCAAGGTAGTCGTGGTGGTAGAGGAGGCAAACATAACGTCTCTCACAGGTAGGCAAACATGTTCATGTTAGACAATTTAACATAGGTACATTCGCTGTAGCTTTGATCAACTGATTCTATTCTGGGTTATCCCCCTATGATTATTCTGATTGGGGCCCTAGAACTTTTTGGAAGTCCATGAAGAATTTTAGGGATCTTTGCTCTTATTTATTGGTTAAAAATTGGAGAAAAATAAATGAAAGTTGCATCATTACTGTTTTTATGCCCCCCAAAGGTAGGGACTGCATATAGTAATCTGGTTGTCTGTTAGTCCATATGACGATGGTTGGAGTATTTAGAAAAGTACATTATTGTGAATACTATCAAAGATTTTTATTTGAAACTTAAAATAAATCTACACCAGGGGGAGCAATCCATGTAACATTTGTTTTAAATAGTTGACAGATTTATGCCCCTTTTTCTTAAATTTCAACAACTCCACCCAGGAAAGCAATCCCATTAACCTCTGTTTTGCATTTTGACAGATTTATGCCCCTTTTTTAACCTTCAAAAGTTTTTGATAATATCTAAATTCTTTAATCTTGGAAAAAATAATTTACCTTCAATATATCCACTGGAGAAAATAGTCTCCGTAAGTCGATGTCTCTTTGGGGCTATGTCCCTTACAATGACAGCTCTTCTTAACTCTTTGTTAACTTAAATTAGTGTGTATAGTACACTGTGTACAAATTTGGTTAAATTACTGAAATAAATCACCTTTTAAATTATGCCTGTGGAAGGTACGAGGACCTAGGGTGGTATTCAATATTGATCTTACTTGACTTAAGGATTAGAATAACCTATTAGATCACACCATATTAAACTGAGTCTCTTAGTCAGAAACAGGTGATATGATTGGCTATCCTTATTCTCCAATTAAATAAGATCAACATTGAATACCACCCCACGCCCCAGGTTAATTTGTTTGTACTCTACGTGTAATATGAACTAAGGCTCCGTCTATTTTAGCGGACTATGCCAGTTGTCCTACATTATATTTAACATGCTCATCCAGTACTGGATTATTCTGATGATGCATAACTTCACAATCACAATAAATTGTTCGGTTACCTGGAGCCCGTTACCTAACCAAGCCGTTTCCAAAAGGCGCTATCGAGCGCTTTCCTAGTCTATGCAACGACATGCTACGAGCGAGCAGTGCTCGCTGATAGCATGCCGTTTCTTAACACTTTGCTAGGCGAGTGCAAGAAAGCGCTCGATAGCGGTTTGATACGAAGTATTGGGTACGAAGTAACGAAGGACGATACCAACCTGCTATCCTTTCATTGTATAACTGCATTTGTACGTTGATTATGTGTACAAAATACGACTTTCCTTGTTTAAAACAAGTACTTTCGTGGTTTAAACAATTAATTTAACTGATATTTTAGTCAGTCTGCCATGTTTTGTGATTTTCACCGCTGAGTTTTCAAGATGGTGGTCATAAGTTCATAAAATTGTCCGAGGTGTCACGATTGAGTTTGAACCAGGGGAGGTAATACCACTGTTACTACGCAACAGAGTTCTTACCTCCCATGTCTTGTTAATTTATTATCTTTTTTAATGTTTTCTAGATAGGGGCCTACTCTAGTTTTTGGAATATTTTAAACATCATAAAAAAATAAAAGAAAAATAATGAGCTACAGAATATCGCTTTTTAAATAACTTTTGTTATCCAATTGGTAGCCATTTTTCAGTAACGTTCCGTCAGTGCGGAATGGTGACACAAATTTTCAGATCCATTAGTGAATTCAAACTCTGACCAAACCACGTGCACAGGTGTTAACGTAAACCGGATCTTATCCATTATTACTATTTAAGAAACTTATTATCTTCAATTTCTAGGGAGAAGGATGATATTGACCGAGCTATACAAGCGTCACTAAGTACAATCAACGATGAAGATATGAAACGTGACGTGAAGGAAAAACCATCTGTTGAAGTCAAAAGCCCAAGCGTCCAACTATCTCAAAATGAAGACAATTTCCCTACTCTCGGAGGACGGCCTGGTTCTTCTCCTACACCACCTGGTTCATCAGCAGTCTCCAGCTCAAGTTCAACAACAACTAGTTCTAAAGCTTCACTGGCTGATAGATTTGCTATGGGTAATAGTATGTCGGTGCAGCACGGTCTTCTAAATGACTTCCCAACTCTTAGCGCTCCTTCTGCACGTAGTGATAGCCCTAAAAATGTACCTCCTTCTAGGGGCGGACTTGGAAACAATTTTGTTAGTGCTAATAAACCAAAACGTGTGGAAGAGGACTTCCCTGAACTTCCTGTGGGTAAAAATCCGAAAAATACAACATCTGGAACTTGGGTCAAGCCGGGTAACTCTGTAAATGAGAGAGACAAATCAGCTAATAAACGCAGTAAGAAATCACATAATTCTAACACTCCTGTAAACAATGCATACAATGTTAATGATTTTCCTACTTTAGGTGCACCAACAAATGCATCAGTTAATAGAAAGTGGTTCTCTGGTAAAGGTTCTGATCCTCCTCCTAATAATACTAGAGGGTCTAAAAGTCACGAAGACACAAGTAATAATTCTGAAAGTTATAATATAATAGATCGATTTAGTCCTGTAAATGTGCCTGACTCACCAAAAACTGATAGGAATAAAAATAAAAAGAAGAAGAAAAAAGATAAAGTGACTGAAATAAAAACTGAAACAGCAAGCACTAGTGGCTCATTGCGTGGAAATAATTCCTTGGATGACATCGCTAGTCTATTGATATCAGATTCAAGCTTTGTGAAACCAGTAACAGCCACTGTCCAAAATGGCATTGATAAGCACCCAAAGGGAAAAGAAACTCCAAAGGTGAAACAAGACAAATCAAAAGGCAAGAAGAAGGAAGATAAAGTGGAGAAAAAGTTGGAAAAACCTGTGGAAAGCAAGTTGGAAAAACCTGTGGAAAGCAAGTTTGAAGAACTCAATTTGTATAGTGGGTTAGATGCTTCATCTAAGGAGCTGTTGAAGTCAGAGCCTGTAAAATTCACTGTTGCTGCTGAGGAATACCCAGCCCTGGGATCCAATAGTGCACCTAGAAAGCCACCACCAGGATTCAATGCTGGAGTTGAAGTCACCAAGTCAGCTGCTCCACCAGCCTCTAAATCAGCTGCTCCACCAGGATTTGGAAAGTCATCCGGTTATCAGCCCCCACCAGGGTTTGGGTCGCAAAACGTGTCATTTCCAAAGAGAGAAGTCATCCCTATGTCGACTGATATTGGCAACTTTGAATATGCTCAAACAGATGATTTTCAAGACAGAAACCGTCAACTTATTGGTGCTATACAAGCGTATTGTGATAGAGACCCTATCTTGTTTACCGACTTCAAACACATCTCTGGAGAGTTTCGTCGCTCAGAAATAGGGGCTGGAATATATTATCAGAGATGTGAAGAAATTCTAGGTGAGAAGAATTTCACTGAAATATTCCCCGAGTTACTAGCTCTGTTACCTGACATAAACAAACAACAAGAATTACTGTCGGTGTTCATGGCATCTGGTGGTATCAAGAACGACGACAAAGTAATGAAGATCAGCGGAAGATCGAGAAACTCTAAAGGTGCATGGTCTGTAACACAGTCAGGCTTCTTGTCATGTCCGACATGTCGGCAAGTTCTCGCACGCAAGGATTACAATCAACACATCTCCATGCATGATTTAACCTCAGACTTTCCGTCATTGTCGGACAATAAAGTGCCAAGTTCTAAGTTCAATGGTCGATCCTGGGTAAAAACTTAGCGAACTGTATAGTAAGGGATGCAAGATAATGTGATATTCAGCTAAACTACTGATTTATCTGTTTGTATTTGATGCTTGAATCAATTCAGGTTGTATATCATAGGATTATATATACATTCAGTGTTTTATTGAAATCTGTCTCATCTGTGTGTAGATAGACTGATTCTGTTTTCACTTCTTAAAATGTATCGTACAGTTTTTAGCTATATCCACCTTGTTTTCATAATTTCTGAGAAATGCAGTTAGCTTCTTTGATTTTACTGTGCCAAACAGCTTAATGCTTGTTTCAGCTGTTTGTTTGTTTCGTTGACACTCTTACTCTAACTATTTTGCATATAATTTATAGAGCCACTGAGTGTGTGTGAACAACAACCAGCTAAAGTTACCTAGTGTTTGATTATAGTGTCTAAATTAAAATATTGCTCTTTTGACCTTTACCTACCTGTCCAATAAAATTGCCCCTACTCAAATATTTATATTGCGGTCTTGCATGGAAAAGAAAACATTTTAATTTTATGCTTTACATTTATTTTTAAAGGTTTATATACATGTATAACAAGCGTACATTTGACAGAGTATCTTAAAAGTGTATCTACAAACAAAATGTAATATGTAGACTATATCAATTACTCAGACAGACCAAAATGTACATATTAACGATAATGAAATAAAAGTATTTACCTACCTACCTACCAAATGTGAAAAATTTAGGTTGGTAAATGTCAAAAAATATTTTAATTTAGCCCTTGTTAAGGGTCAACAACTGACTAAATGTTTGTGGTCCCTTCATTTCCAAATTGATGATACAGTTGAATAGTCAGGATTTTGTCTCGCATAACTGCTTGGTATATATTTTGCCCATGTTTTTGCCTTTTGTTAAACACATCAACTTGTATGCTGATGCCTAATTATATATATTCTAAATAATTAAATGGCTGTTATTGATTCTTCCATGTGTGTAAATGCTGTAAAATCATTAAATTTTAGTGGGACAAAATTTTGTGTTTTTGATGAAAAAGACCATTTTGTGGGGGATGTGATTTCAAGGATTTCAGATTTCATGAAAAATGGCATTGTCAAATTCACACAAATTATCAGAAATCATTCAAAACTCAAACAGACGTAATAATTGTTTTTTAATTACATGTTACTATAATTATGCAAGTAAACATCCCCAAAACCCATTCTTATATCTGAATGAACTTGAAAGCAAGTATGGCAGCCACAGTTAACTTGACATATTTATTGGTATAATTATTCACAGGTCTAAGAAATTATATCACAATATAGCAGAGCTACAGATAAGCTTTTGGTGTAATTGGGTAATTACCCCATGGTTTGTTTTCTAATTGGGTATTTTGTCATTACAATTGGGTACCAAAAATTTTTACCCCCCAAGTTCAAATCAATTGGGTAATATTTTTTATTGACGAACATTGTATTTTTTAAACATAACATAATCTTCGATATTGGAAGTTAACCATCCACAAAAGACGTGTAACAAGGGAAACTTGGTCATCAAATCCTTAATTGCTTACAGAAGAATAGTCATGTTTTTTGGTTTTGACGAAACCAATTTGTAACCATCGATAATTTTGTTTAAAATACTGTGGCTGTATAGTTGAATTACTAATTACTTCATCTATTGTTTGCTTGCAAATTACTTCGCCATCATCAGAACCAGAAGAAAAGAAACTATACAAAGTCATAATTTGTGTCGGTTGTGACCGATTTTTCCTGCCGCGAGCAGCCATGATTGAAAACAAAACCGGAAATTACGGCGAACGGGGTTTACACATTTCCAATCATAGACTGGTTTAAAATATTGACTAATTACCGAAATGAACGGAATGGAGAGCACTTTACCAACACAGTTCTGTACGAAGCGTACCGAATTGAAATAATCAACCAGTCTACGGAATCGGAAATTGCGTAAATATGTAAACATTGGCTTTTGTTTACGTTTTTACGCTCGTGTTTTTAAAGGGTTTACGTTATTCGTATTTTATTTGCGTTTTTGTACGCACTCATTTAAAAATAATTACGTTTTTTTTTAAATTAATTGCGTAATTACGCAAATACGCAGCTTATCTGTAGCTCTGATATAGAATTTGACATCCCAAATTTTTTGCCCATTTACTATGTATATGATAAAACAGACATGAAACGGACATTTCAGATCCTTACATGAATCCACTATTAAAAGCATCAACAGACCAGGAAATGGTTGCTGAAGTTGTTGTTGTAGTGAAAGGTATGGGTTAAAATACAGAAAATACTGACGTCAAAATCTGAAACTGGTTAAAAAACACCTGGTTCACTAAAACTACAACAACAACAACACAATAATGAAAAACAAGACAATGATTGTGACCCGTTTCGTACCTGGTTTTGTATACAGTGAATAGGTTGAAAAACTCAAGGATGTCTAGCTGTATTTTGTGATATAATTTCTTACGCCTCTGAATTATTCTTAGGAGATGAGGTCATCCATGAAAATCATGAAATTAAATCCTCCACAAATATTAATGATTTTATAGTAATGACTGTTGAATAAAACTTTAATTACTTGTTTATCTATATATACATCTTGTTGATGCAGAATATAAATTGGATTGCATCGACTTGGTTCATTTTGCAGATTTTTAACCAGGTTTTACATTAGAAAAACTCATTATTAGATTGGCAATTACGGTGGACGGGTGAGCGTTAAAACTTGGTTTCCGATGGATAACTTGTATATGGAATGAGATATCATGATGAAACTTGCTGTGTAGGTAGCTTACATGAATCGCTGCTTGGGATTGAAGTAGGGCCGATAGGGTCAAGGTCACAATTACTCAACATACAAAAAAAATGTTTCTGCTCAATAACGTCAGTTAGGAATGAGATACATGCATCATAATGAAACTTGCTGTGTATGTAGCTTGTGTTAAAATGAAGCATGGGATTGAAACTGGAGCCAGTGGGGTCAAGGCCACTGTGGGAGTATGCTTTCCTGGCATGAAAATCTGGTTTTCATGGAGTTTTCATGTTTTGTTTAATAATTCTTTTTATACCCCCCAAAACAACGAGTCGTAAGGGGGGTATACTGGATTCAGCTTGTCTGTCTGTCTGTCCGTAGACGCATTCTTGTGGACGCAACTTCTCCAACAGTTTTTGCAGCATTTGCTTCAAACTTTAACAGATGAACAACTCCAACATGTAGATGTGCATAAAGGAAAGAATTTGATCTGCGACGATTTTTGACAGAATTATGGCCCTTTGTACTTTTATGCACTATACAATATATTGTGAACAGTTTTTGTGGACACATTAACTTCTCCTACAGTTTTTGCAGCATTTTCTTCAAACTTTAACAGATGAACGACCTCAACATGTAGATGTGCATAAAGCAAAAAATTAGCTGCAATGATTTTTGCCACGTGGGGGGTATATTAGTCTGCCGAATGGCGACAGTTCTAGTTTTTAACTGTTTTACATAGTTTCAGATTTCAAATCTCTAGTTTAAGTATAAATCTGCCTTGTCGAATATATTATCATTATTCCTATTCAGTGTTGTAAGTTAACCCAGAAGATGGTTAAACGTTTTTATTTTCATTGACATTTTAGTTGAATATCAAATTTGTAAGAAATGCTGTAAATCTGTTCATTGTAGGTATTAATTTTCATGGTTTGTGATAAATATGGTTATTTCATGGTGTTGAAAATCATAGATTTAAAAAAAAGAATGAAATGAAAACCTATTATTTCGTAATTTGGCGGATGATTCAAATCACAGGGATTTGATAGTGTCACATGTTAAGATGCCTCTCAAATAAGTAATATTAATGTCCCATTGATAATATCTTTTTAGTCCCCTACCGGTTTTTGACCGGAGGGGACTATAGGTTTGCCCTCCGTCCGTCAGTCAGTCCGTCCGTCAAAAAATCTGGATCCTGACATAACTCAAACAGTTTCCAAGCTAGGTTTATGAAACTTGGTATGTGGATAGGGGGCAATAAGGGGATAATGCACGTCCAAAAATATTTTGATTTTGACACAAATTGTGGTTGCTATGGCGACAGAAAGAGTGAAAATATTGCCAAATCTGGATCCTGCCATAACTCAAATTTTTAGTCCCCTACCGGTTTTTGACCGGAGGGGACTATAGGTTTGCCCTCCGTCCGTCCATCAGTCAGTCCGTCCGTCCGTCAAAAAATCTGGATCCTGACATAACTCAAACAGTTTCCAAGCTAGGTTTATGAAACTTGGTATGTGGATAGGGGGCAATAAGGGGATAATGCACGTCTAAAAATATTTTGATTCTGACAAAAATTGTGGTTGCTATGGCAACATAAACATTGAAAATGGCTTCAAACCGGTAGGGGACTTCTGTATTGCTTGCAATTCTTAATTACTTGATTTAATTAGTCATACATTCTTGGCTACTATTATGCAAAACAAGAAATAAACAAGGAAAACTATTGATAAAACATGAAGGAAATTAATTCAAGACCGCCTGAAATGCTGAAAATCCTGGAGCTTCCGAGGGATTCGCGCCTTGGTCCCCCAGCAGGGCTCTGCCCTGCACCCGCAAGGGGACCTACGCTTGACCCACAGCGTTATTTTCTACTTCTTTTTCAATTACCTGTTGGCATCCCTGCGATATTACTAGTAAATACTTCTCATGTCGCACAATACTTCAATTCATAAAAAAGGTATGTAGGTAATAATATGATACCACCAGTAGTCACTGAATACATGTGTGAATTGTTCATGTGTTTTGCATACTAATATGTTATACGGTCATCAAATATACCATACTACTTGAAACATTATCTAAAACTGAAAAAACTGTATAATGATGAAAAGAATTAAATTAATCTTCTTTTCAGTAAACAAAAATTGAATTTTTTTTTACTTTGGTTTATGAAAATAGCTTGTGGTTCTTCTCATATGTCCCATTTAGGTGAAGTTAGTGTGCATATTTAACAAAAAGAGAACCTACAAGTCTTACATAGATTAAATGATATAAATGTGTCATATGATATTATTTGAGTTAACATACATGCCAGGTTACGCAGAACCATTTGCAGGAGATTGGTGATGAAAATGCAGGAGATTTCAATGAAATGCAGGAGATTTTCCTTGCTCGAACTACCGAATAAAATTAATGGAGTTAATAAGCAGTTTTACCTATTTTACTTGACGTGTGACAACTGACAACACCATGTTTGCATGTTTTCTTTGTGAAGCAATTTAAAATAAATTTTGTGATCATTTTCATTAATGCAATCTACTAATATCTGACTCTGAGGTTCCAGTATGTTCAAATCTGACCCACAGTTCAAAATATTTGTAAGTTACAAAAACAATGCTGACAGTGGAAACAATTTCTTTCTGAAGCATTTTCAGATTAATTCATAAAAAATAATTTTAAAAATAACTTTACAAAATAAATGATATATTGATAACTTATTTACTCAAACACAAGAATGCATTTATAAACAGAAATAAAAGCAATTAAGTTCATTTAACAGTTTCCAAAAAAGTTATCCAAAATTAATGTTGTCTGAATACCATGTGCAAGTATGAAAGATAGCCCTTCTCTTCTGCAAGGGGAAGTAACTGCTGCAGAGTTTAGTTCAGTACGGTCTAGTGTGGACTTTAGACACGACCAAAACCAAAACATTGTCGACTGCCCAATTACAATGTTTTATGACACCTTATCAGGGGTAATTATCGATTGTTTATTGAAGTAACCACTCTCATCAGATGTCATACAGGTTTGACATGTTGATTAATTGTTTATTCATCACCGGAAATTACGAGTGAAGTGAAAATGGCTCTATAAATTTGATGCTTACTCGATTTTTTACCAATGCGTGAGATTTTATCAATTTGCGTGAGTCCGGGAGTAGACTGTCAAATGCGTGAGACTCACGCATGATCCGGGAGGTCTGGCATGTATGAGTTAACCGTGTAGTTGTACTGGTCATTTGTTTCAATATAGGATTTCATAAGCTACACAGAATCTATGTTTTTTAGGACAATTTCTGTTTCATATGTAGTTTAGCATTTATGATCAAATATTACTGCTGTTAGTATGATTGATTTGAAATTAATTGAAAATATCACATACAAAATGCAATGAATTCTGTACTCAATGTTTATTGGTCAATAAATTGTAAAACCTTTTTTCATTGTTCAATTATTGTTAAACCTGTTTTCAATCAGTTTGGTCAGTTGTTGGTAAAACTTGCTTTCATTGGTCAATCATTTGCAAAATTTGTTTTCATTGGTCAATCACTTGTAAAACTTGTTTTCATTGGTCAACCATTTTATATTTTTTATAAACCATTCACAGGTAAATATAAACAGAGTACATGTACATATTTATATAGAAAGTTCTGCCAAACAAACAAGTTAGCTAGTGACATAGTAAACTCTGGACGTATATTTAGGTATCATAATTATCCAGAAGCTATAAATACTTAGTTGGTTTATATATTTAGGTACACAAAGAATTATAAATATAATTCATGTTTGTTTATCATGTTAACATTGTTCAACATTTTACTATTAAACGGTATGAAATGATGATTGACTGCTTGTTTTTTTTCAAACATGCATACCCAACAGTTTAAACAAAGCTTTAAGAGATTTTCTCACATCAGGTGTTAGTCCGAGAGCCCACAGACTTTTATTGCAACCACAGACTTTTATTGCAACGAAGGAGGCCAAAAGAAGTTTTTACGTATTTTGAAAGGTTATTTCATATGCTATATGAAAACCCATTTCTTAAGTGTCAAAGCTCTACATTTTTTTCTCATTTTTGTGTCGCCTGAAAAGGCGACATATAGGTGTTACTTTGGCGGCTGCGGCGGCGTCACAAATTGCTTGTCCGGAGCATAACTTTGTTACCTTAAGTTCAAATGACTCAAGATTTGGTATGCATGTTTTTTACAATAAGCTGAAGTGCAGTGCGCAAGAACCATAACTCTATCTGTCATAGTTTTTGAATTATTTCCCTATAATTGATTTTATTAGAGCATTTCTTGTCCGGAGCATAACTTTGTCATCTTAAGTTCAAAAGACTCAAGATTTGGTATGCATGTTTCTTACAATAAGCCGAAGTGCAGTGCGCAAGAACCATAACTCTACCTGCCATAGTTTTTGAATTATTTCCCTTTGATTTTATTAGAGCATTTCTTGTCCGGAGCATAACTTTGTCACCTTAAGTTCAAATGACTCAAGATTTGGTATGCATGTTTCTTGCAATAAGCCGAAATGCAGTGCGCAAGAATCATAACTCTACCTGTCATAGTTTTTGAATTATTTCCCTTTGATTGATTTTATTAGAGCATTTCTTGACCGGAGCATAACTTTGTCACCTTAAGTTCAAATGACTCAAGATTTTGTATGCATGTTTCTTGCAATAAGCCGAAGTGCAGTGCGCAAGAACCATAACTCTGCCTTGCATCGTTTTTGAATTATTTCCCTTAGATTGGTTTAATTTGAGCATTTCTTGTCCGGCGGATAACTTTGTCACCAAGAGGTTGAATGACTTGAAATTTGGTATGCATGTTTCTTACCAAAAGTCCAAGTGCAGTACACAAGAATCGGAACTCTACCTTGTGCCATTTTTTATTTTTGTCCCTTTGATTGATTTTATAAGCATTTCTTGTCCGTGGCATAACTTTGTCAACATAAGAATTAATGACTCCAAGATAGGTATGCATGTTTCTTGCTGTGACATCACTTTGTCGTTTTTAGTTCAGATGACTAGAGAACTCTTGTGAGTCGATATGTAGCCCAATAGTGGATAGTTTTCCATGACAAATGTGCATGTCGTCAGGCGACACATACGACTCGTGGAGCTTTTATTCTATCATGGGGTGTATGAAAAAAAGCATAATTTCCTAAGAGGGGTAAGGGTAGCTTTATGTCTAATAAAAAACGAAAACAATGTTCAATGCAGATTTTTTGGCCAAATTTGACAGAACACATAATGGGCAACATTTTAAACAAAAACAAACATAACATCGACTTGTAAGTATTAAAACTGTTATTAATTTACCCCACCCCTTCGTAAAATAGAGCACGAGCAACCAACACTGATTTCAAAATGCATAATTTCATTCACATTATACAAGTCAACCAAATATGATCTAAATACATAAAGAATTAGTTAAAAAGAGGCAGTTTCTTATTTTTTCACTTTTGATGTGAATTTACACCACCCACTTCACACCCTTAGGGATAGCATAAAACTAAAAAAGTTGTACATCTTACACCTTCAAATTTTTCACACTAAATATATAGAATAAATATAACCATTTAAGGGTAAAATTTACAGTCATAAATGTACTTTTAAGTTATTGACAATAGAAAATTAAGAAAAATACCCTAAAATAGCCAAATTTGGGCCTCTGTATGGGTCACAGCTTTTCCAAAATGTCGAAATTTACTATTAAAATAGATAAAGGTGTGTCTTCCATTCCTTTTTCAACTTATAAGTACATTTTGAAACAAATTTGTGAGAAAACAATTCATTTCATGCACAAATAAGCGTTCAGTACCATTTTCGCGTAAAAATGGCGGCCATCCTGGACGCCATCTTGGATGCTGAGCGGTTGTGAAAGAGGAAATTTGTATGAAATGGATTTTCTTAATGTTCGGTCATATGTCCAACTGTGGTGCAAGTTTAAGAGATGGACTCCAATTTTGAATAAATCGCCCTCAGCTCTTAGGCTAATACCAATGGCTCCAATATTACGACCGTCCTTCTATATACACAGGGTTGTAAGAGCCAAGAATGTTCACAAGGCGTAAAAAGCCTCAAACTTGGTATACTAGTAGTTGTTTATAGGTCAGTATGATTAAAAGATAAAGAAACATTCATGAGGGGTCATTCTCTCGTGCACAAATGAGGCCCCGTATGGGGTTCGTGAATTTTTACTAATTTACCGGTATAAATCGTGGAAAATGAACAAAAATGTTGAAAAGAGCTTGTGTACCCTTTTCTACAAATGTATCAGAATATCACAAAAACTCTCCGAACAAGACCGCCAAGGAAGAAGCAAGAAAAGGGACAGATGTAGGTGCAGCACAAGTTTAAAGACGAGCGATGATTTCCCTCGAAAAAAAAACGAATGACCACACACTACGACTGTCTCAGTATTCCTGACAAGCATAGTTGTTATTAATAATGAATGTTCGTCAGAAAGTTAACAACCAATACTGTACATGATATGGGTTTTCTTATCGCGCGGTAATTAAAGAGATAAATATTCATACGATAAAAATTTAATAATGGAAAAATTTCGCAAACTTTTCCTTGCGAGCTCGTATGAATATTTTATGTAGCTGGTCTATATTTTTTACTGATGTCTAATTTTAATCTATCATCTGAATACATGACTTCATTTTTAAACTCACTCACTGACGTCGTTTTTAGTTGTTCGATTTATTAATAAATTATCCAGCATATAAATGATAAAGCTATGACAGGGTAGCAATACCACGTGGCTTTTGACTACAGTAACAAGTAGAAATCTGTTAACATTAGATTACAAATATAGCCATAAGTATTTTATTTCTTCATCGATTTCTGTAAAATATACACCAGGCTAAGGAGAAAATTATTTGCTTTCCATGAAATATAATATCTTTTTCAGCAGTTTTACCGATTTTTCCATTGAAAAAACGGCAAAGCCGCGTAAAAAGATTTAATATTTCATGGAAAGCGAATAAGCGTCCCCTTAGCGTGGCGTATATTTCATAGAAATCGATGAAGAAATAAAATACTTATATGGCTATTTATTTTCCAATGTTTACAACTTTCTTCTTGTAACTGTAGTCAAAAGTCACGTGGTATTGCTACACTGTATGAGTTTCATTATTTATTAAACCACCCTCGTAATTAAGTACTGGTTTGTAAAAAAATGGGCGTACATGTTCGTACATGTTTCAAACTGAGTACATCCAACTGAGATAGAAATCGGTAAACATATAAAAAAATGTATTAGTATGAGAGCAAAAAAGTCATTTTATTTATAATAGGCTGATGGTACTGATTAGTGGAATAGGCTATATGTTATCATATAAAAGGATATTGTACACCCGAGTCGTTTATCACAAAAACGGGTAGTGCATTGCCAGTATAACTTACACGGTATATACTCTACGGTGACTTTTGTTAACAACTTGAGCATTTAGCAACCATCAATACATAGAGACAGTCCGCGACAATCGTACTCGGCAAGCGTTCCTACAATGGAACATAAAATGGAACTAGAGGCATTAAATAAAGCAGACGAAGCTCGTATCGATGACTGTATAAATGGAAGTGACACAGAGTCTTTTGACGTAGATGCTGGTATTGAAAAACCGGAAGTCAGACCAAGATGGAACAGCCGGACCGAGTATTTGCTCGCTTTGGTGGGGTACACTGTTGGAATAGGAAGTGTTTGGCGCTTTCCATTCTTGTGTGCAAGAAATGGAGGTGGTGCGTTCCTGATACCCTATTTCATCTTCATGGCCCTTTGTGGTGGACCCCTGTATTACATGGAAATGTGTCTTGGACAATTTTCGGGACGTAGCGCTGCGAAGGCCTTCGAATTCTGCCCTTTATTTAGAGGTAAGGTATTATAGTGATTTTTTATTTACATAAGTGTGCACTCTAAAAACGGATTCAAACAAACATATTACTCGTACAGGGGTACCAATTTTCTAACTTTCCCACATTAGGACGCCAATGTAATTATGTCTAAATAACCACGCTGATGCATATTGTTTCTTCTCTAAGTCAAACATCGCAGTATTTCATTGCATTGAACTGGAATACTGTATCATTAAACGCCTGTTGCAGTCATAATTACGTTGTTCCAAGTGATTTGTTTTCTTTTTACTATAGTCGTTGTATTGAATTGGTTGTGCTCAGGCATAATACACTGTATAAATATGTCAATTAATTAAAGGTGGGTCTACACTATAAACGTTTGTACCAGCGTTGGCCAGCGCATTAGAAGTCTAAAAATTACCCAAACGCCGACGAAGGAGCAGGTACGATAAGGGGTAATCTTGGAAAAAATAAAAACTGCATTGTATTTTTGCAATGTAAGTCAAAATAGTTTCAAACTTATTAGTAAAAATAATTATACCCCTTATAAGACCACGTAATCATAATTACAGTAAAATATCAGTTTAAAGTTTAAATTGACGAATGTCAATATTAGAGCTCTACATTTTGTAACAGCAATCTGAACATGAAGTATATATAATTATGTCGATGGTTGACTTGGCTTGTTAATTACTTGTCATTACAATGTATTTGTATGTAAGATGGGTTTTGTGAACAAAGCTTGTCAGTTCAGTGTTTTGTTGTATTAAAAAGAGAATTTTTGATGGGTTTTGTATAAGTCTAGCGTAAAATAGTATATACAAAGTAACTGCTAAAAATTGCATAGATCTTTTTATAATTATAATAATTTGAAAATTGTAATATTATGCAATTATGATTATAACAATGGCAATAATTATAAGTTTTCTTTGTGTTTATCCGGGCAAGTCATGATCTCGGTCAACATTTCATCTTAGTTTGAAATTTTGGCAACAATAAAACAAATGGTAACAATAATACGACACCGGTAGACGATTGGGTCAATTCATGGTATGTACGAGGGCCGTTCATTTAATAACCGGGCGATCAATGTTGCTGGAAAACTAAAGGACTGATAATGATGACAACTTCTAAGATTACATGCACACCATTCTTTTATTCAAATACGACATTGTCCCTAAACAACGCTTCACACACAGTAACAGTGCAGAAATGACATATAGAACCAACGTTATATAGCATATATGCGGTAATGTAGACATATGGAACGTTATCTGATGTTTTCCGTTGAAAATAGGTAACTATGTACACCACGAACTCTGTCAAATCATCACTCTTCAGTACACAGCAGATCTGGGCTGGATCGGGTGGTCCTTTGTTGTGTTACTATAGTATCCACAGTTTTTGTTCGATTGGATAAAATTATATCAAGTTATGTCAAATAATCAAGTTGGTGAGTAAGTCTTGTTAAAGAAATTTATTACAATGGCATGTTTTAATCCAGCGCTATGGCGATCGTCCGGGTATTAAATGAACGACCCTCGTATATATGTTTATGCACAAACCTTTGTTTTGGACAAGGACAAACCAGTTGATGTTATAACCTCTCTGGTCGTGCACCGAACGTCAAAATCGTCGTTTTGCACAAAGAGGGGACCGTTTTCTCATTTTGCACAAAGAGGGGTCCATATGCATATTGACCGTGTATTCGGCTCGACATTTGGGAGACGGGTAGGAAGAGCCAATCAGATATCGCCCAACATGATTTGATTGTAGACCTCTTCGCTCGCTTCTGAAAATACTCATCTCGGATCGGTTGTGACCAAACGAATCAGTTACCAGAATAGAACAGAACATTACTTTATTAGCTCTCGTTGCTATAGCAACACAATATACTACAATGCATAATACAATATTACAAATCATGACATGGTGTGAAGAACAGTTATATATTTTAGGATTTTTTGCCAATCCTGAAGTATAATTATATACATAAGGGGAGAGCCGTAACTAAGTTGTAGAACTTGTGGCTCGACCCTTTTACCCATGTATGTATATATATGTATTTATAGATCTATTTGTATGTCATTGTTTGGGTAATAAAATATGTTTAAACAAAAAAATATACATACGAAGTTAATTTGTATTTAATGAAGATATTCACATACATTGTATTTCATTTTTTGTTTTTTTAGGCATAGGTTATCTGATGGCGACGATTTCCTTCAACGTACAATGGTATTACATGAATATCATGGCTTGGGTTCTCTACTTCTTTGTTCATTCATTCAGTCCATCGTTGGCATGGACAACGTGTGGAAACTGGTGGAATACGGACAAATGTATAGGTAAAAGTACTTATACTATTGTTTTCATTCCATTATATAGTTACCACGTGACCCAAAAATAGTTTTTTTATAGAAATGTGATCAGTATATATAATAGGCGCCCTTTGATGTTGACATCAAAGCTTTTCTTGAATATTTTGTATCCATGTACGGTTTCAGCAGTGGGAGCATATAGTCCCAAGCTTGGTCGAACTATGGAATGAGGAAAAACAGAACTTGATGAGTTGAAAATTTGCATTTACTTGTAAATAGCTATAAAACCACAAAATATAGCAAATTATGTTTTATGTTCTAAAATGACAACACTGGGCGGACAATAAACACCAAAAGGAGACTTTGTTGGAAGTGACACCACCCATTGAGATAGAGTAGGAGTTTTAATCTTAAGTGTTTGTATGCAGATCATTTTTATTGCGTATACATAGGATGTATTTAATTTCCTAACCGGTTGTAATTCAATCTTAAACATGGTAAAGCTTTACAAGTGACAATTTGACAAATGCTGAAGAGTTGAATATCATATATCAATTGCATAGATATTACAATATTATTTCATGACTGAATGATATTTTAACATAAAATGGTGTCAGGTTAACAAACAGAATTCGCCCGTTGATGGGTCACAAGTTTTGTTATGAAAAGCTGTCTAAAAAGAAACTACATCTTGCTATTCCATCGGCGTTGGCGTCGGCGTAATGCGTATGTTAAAAGTTAGCTACAGGATTTTTACCCTCTTACATTTTCAAAGGCCTTTGACATATTGCTTTGATACTTTTGCATACTTGTTCACCATCATGACCCCAACCCTCATGCAGAAGAAGGTAACTCTATCAAGCATATTCTTATCATTTTGCCCCCTTTTTCAACTTAGTGCAAAGTCAATGTTAAAGTTTAGGTACAGGTTTTTTAACCTCTAATATCTTCCAAGTGCATTGATATGTTGTTTTGATACTTTGCATGTATACTTGTTAACCATCTTGACCCAAACCTCTACACAGGGATAGCTAACTCTATCAAACATTTTGTTGAAATTATACCCCCTTTTGGACTACAAATGCAAATCTTAAAGTATAGGTACAAAGTTTAACCTCTAATATCTTCAAAGTGTATTGTCATATTCCTTTGATACTTTGCTTACTTGTTCACCATCATGATCCCAAGACACCTACACAGGAGTAGGTAACTCTGTCCTGCCTTTTGTCTTTTTCGACTTAGAAGCCCCAACCGCTACACAACAGAAGGTTATGCTGCTGCTGCTGCTATGAAGCATTTTGTTTTGAATATATAATGATTATACTATCCTAAAATGGCACTGAGATTTTTGTATCTCGTTCGTGTTCTGCTGTTTCTGATGCATGCTGCCTTCCCTGTTCTATTTCTTTTAATACGTTGTCACTACCGACAGAATTGTTCGTTACAATTGAACTATGAATTATTCTGATCACTCTCTTACATTACATTCATTGACTATGAGGAAATGGACAACTGTACTACTTTCGTTGTTTCACTTTCAACATGTTGCAAGGTTAAATGTCGTACCGACGCTAAATTAATGTCGCACCCACATTGCGTCGTCGGAAGGTTTTGCGACATTTAGCGATTGGTTCCGACAGCTAACACCAGCCTTGAAACATACAAGTGCTATTAACTACAAGTAGAAATAATCTAATATATATTACGACAGAATTATAATATGCTGAATAAATTACAAATGCATAAAAAAGACTGTTTCTGAAAAAGTTCACTCGCGGTACTCAACAACGTCAACATAAAACTAGTATAGATAATAACATTTGTTTTCTGTGTGTATTTACTCTCAGTATCTGTGTGGGGACGCGCTGTATTTAGAACCATATCAGCTGTGTATAATATGAAATGTTTGAACTGGTATAACTCGTATAATCATGTAAACGCTGTTGTTTGAAATGATTGTTTGTAGAAACAACAGCAAGAACGGATCAATCTAACATGACTACTTATTGTGAAAGTAGCACCAATATGACAACCAACACGTCTTGTCAGCTGATTACGAATACGACAAGTTACAACACAGCGGCATTCGAGTTCTGGTCGTAAGATCTCTATACTTAATTATACTTACTATGTAGAATTATACGAGGGATGTTGAAAAATAACGTAGACTTTTGCTCTTGACGGTTAGCATTTGTTATGCTTGTAGTACGGAAATAATAAATACACCATCATACTAGTAAATGTAATTCGGAATATGTCTGCGATTAGTACACCAAAATAGGTATATCGGTATCAGTCTGTCATAAATTGTAGCTCGTAGAAAGTTAATAGTTAACCATTCCACAGGGTATTGGCGCATATTATTTTATGCGTGTGTGACCGCCTTATATCTCATATACGAATATAAGTTATTCCTACGAACCATCACTTTTTTATCCTTTGAATTTAGATTTCTCGATTTGGTAGATTTGATATGTCTTATTTGCTGTATTGAACATCTATTCGATGCCAAACTTGGTTTGTGACGTCATGATACATTGGCGTCATTAGACACAACCTAAACGATATGGCAACTTGAAAGAAATATTACAAAAGTTTCTTACTACTGATGGTCGTATCGTAATGTAGGCTAGTTTAGTAAACATGTAGGCCCTAGTATATATTTGTGTTTAGAAAGGTAAAACATATGAGAAACCCGCATCAAATTCGGTCAAATAATGAGGGACATATCGTGTTTTGAACATAATATTTACAATATCATTTACCATTCTTGATTTTATGGTCGACAGGATATCTGGAAAACCCAAAATGATTTTTTTGATGATAATGTAAAATCATTTAATTTCAATGGGACAAAATTTCGTGGTTTTTGGTGAAAAATACCATTTCGAGGGGATGTAATTTCAAGGATTTCGGATTTCAGGGAAAACAAGCAATGACAAAATTAACACAAATTATCAGCATTAATTCAAACATCAAACATACATAATATTTGTTTTATTCAAGTTGATGTAAGTATGTAAGTAAACATCCCAAATAACCTTGTCTTATACCTTACTGAAAGTTGAAAGGAAGTATGGCACAAGGTTCATTTATGGCTTAATTTGGCCGATTTTTATCGAAAAATAGATATGCATCTTCCTATAAATCTTTCCTATGTTTCTAATAGCCTAACATTGTATTTCAAAAAATTAAGCATACTTTTTCAAATTTCCCTCGTAATATGTCGACAAATCTACTTAAAATAGGTTAAGGTTAAGTTTACCAAAAAATGATTTACGTCGTTTATAGTCGTGAAAATGGCCAAACATGACATATACGTCATATTCTTGGCAGTTTTGTCAACAAATTACGAGGGAAATTGGGATATGTATGCTTATTTTTTACACAGGAAATGTTAAGTTATTTGAATTATAGGACATATTTATATAGGAACATGCATTTTTTTTTTCGAAAAATCACAGGGCCAAATTAAGCCATAAGTGAACCTTGTCCAAACATATTCATTGGTATACTTATTCATTGGGGATTTAATTTCATGATTGAGGTCACCCACGAAATCCATGAAACTAAATGCCCCAAAAATATCAATTTTACAGTAATTTATTACATTTAAGATACAAAGTTCTGCGAGTATCTTCCGGTATTGATGATATTGGTCCTCTACAGTGGCATCTGGTCTTATGTTGTTTTGTTGGCTGGGTTATTATGGTACTGGCACTTATCAAAGGTGTCCATTCACTTGGAAAGGTACATATAATACTACAGTCAGATCTCGATACAACGACGTTGTTTGTTTCCAAGAAAAATGTCGTTATAACGAATATGTCGGTATACTGAATTGATACAAAGAGCATTTTAATACTTTTGTCCCCAAGTTTGATGTCGGTATAATGAATTTGTCAGTATATCGGATGTCGTTATAACGAGATCTGACTGTATTCCAGTACATTATTCTGTGTGGTCCTACCACATGAGCTTCGGTGTCGTTGTAGCTATAACGTTAAACAAAATTATCCGACTAATAATTCATACATCACATTTTGGTGTAAGTACTACGATGGTTGCCTGCAAGATTGTAGTACTTCTTAATAAATAATAATAAGCAGTTACGCCAGTTTTGCGGGCAGCCGATTTAGTCTAGTACATTTGTATCTTATTTATTCAAAATGTCCAATGACAAATATATACGAGTATATATACATGTATGTCATGGTAAATTGTGTACTATATCAAACTAGTTGAACGTTAAACGTGGTATAAGGACGCAATGTTATTATGTTTAGACAACTATCATAACATCATGAACTTTCAGCTGATATATATGACCACATCATACTGTGATAGCCGATTTTTTCCGGTTCCGGTTATGCACCTATCAATATTATGCCCGCCCGGGGGGGCGGCGGGCATACACGGGACTTTAGACAGAAGACCATTCCCAACAGGCGTGAATTTGACAAACTTATTGACTCCAGGTCCCGGGTAATAGACTTTGGCCGGTTTTTACATCCCGGGACTGGGAAATTTCGACACCGCAAAATAAAAAGGGGAGTAACCGCGAAAGACGACGGTGATAATATTTTTGAATATGAATTCGTGTTTTTTTCAATTGCCCGGATGTTGAGCAGACGGCATGTGTTTCCAAGAATTTTCGGTCGATAAGATCGTCAGCTGGGGCGACAAGATCGCCCCAGAATTGGGGACAATATTTAAAGGTATACAGTGATAGTATTCTCCATTTATTTTCACCCATACAGTATTATATAGTAATTATTCCTAATTCCGAACATAGAAACATTTTATTAAAATACAATGTCTAAATGATACAGCAGGACTATACATGTACGTATTAATTAAAGGAGAATCTATGTCCACGTACTTCCCTTGTTATAAACATAAAGACAGGGGTTTAAGTAGCCTAAATAATAAATAAAAATCATACTGCAAAATTGTCAAACATCATGTGTAGTCATTACCTTTAAACAAACAGATTCCGGTAAGGGCTGCGATCAGTCACATATATACTTTATAAGTACTACACGTATAATATTATGCTACCTGTCAAACTCTACACGTAAGTGAATTCTATGAGGAGTTTTGGCTACCAGTATCTTCTACCCCAAAGGGCGTCAACATAAAATTTAGGACTCACAAAACATCAAAGAGTTAACACATGAAAGGACTTGTTTACTGTAGTGTTATTATAAAGCCAACCTGAATATGTTAAGTGTATCTACTACAACAGTCTAGCTCTATGTTTCCATTGGTCATCTCAAGTCACAAGAAGGAGTAACAGTTTACACGATCGATCGACAGAATCAGAACCTTTTTTATATAGAGACAATTAAGTATTGTCAATTAGTAATGACTCGGTTGTATTACAAATGTTATGTGGATACAATATGAACATTGGTTGCATAGTTTATATTGCTAGACTGAAAATTGCATGCAATTATAATGTCACATTACTTGAAAGGTTTGTATTTTAATGAATTGTAATCAATTTCCAAGTAATTTTCACTTGAAATATAGTTTGTTCGGAATTGGGAGCAGGTCTCGAACTTTGTATGTAATTCCGAACAGTGAAAGTTCCTCATGAATGTGACCTTCTTACCTTCCTATCATTGTCACAGATGATACTTACATGTATCTACATCATTTATTTCTATACAACGTTACTGGAGCAAAAATACGAAAGGTTGTATGACCTTAGCAAAAAAGTGCAAAAAATAAGTAAATTGATAATTTTACTTGATGAAAAGCTAAGACTATAGGTGAAAGTGACATAAACAATAACTAGTACCACCTCGGCGATCAAAGTTAGCCACAAACAAAGAGAAATAATGTGCTGTCTAAATTATGGCGACACATTATTAAAATCTTTTAAATTGAATCATTAGGTGAGAATTTTATATTTTGTTCGGAATTAGAAGCATGTTCGGATTAAGGAGCACCCGCTCTAGTATGCATTGATTCTAGCAGTTTTCATGTGTGTCATATGTTTCCGCGATTTAGACACGTTTTCTTTCAGAGCAAGTCGCATATACCAAAGGAACCTGATATTTCAATATATATGACCCAAAACACTATCCAGGCCCCGTTTATACTGACAATCATCAATAGAGAAAATAGACAGGAGTGAAACGGATCGTATCCCACCCACCGCTAATACAAGGAACTCCTTTGCAACAAGGTGACAACTAGAAACTCCGGCTCAGACAGCCACCGGAGATGGAAATCAAACATATGCAATGCTTACAATTCACATATTACAGCGTACACACTCGATAATTCACATATTTCAAGAGGTTTCATATCTCCGTAATACCATTGCGTAACAAAAAAAACCCTCTTGAAATATGTGAATTATCGAGTGTGTACGCTGTATCCTTCTTTCCTATGGTTTCATCCTTTCCTATGGTTTCAGCCACCCCCTTATTTTGAAAAATATAGCACAAAGTGTGGAAAATATTATTCCATTATGTGGAGTGCATGAAAAAACTAGGATATGCTTACTAAAAATATTCTTGAATTCATTTTTACAAAATTAAGCCATTTTAAGTGATTTTGTAGCCAAAATCACGACTTTCTTAGCGGGCCATTTGGAAAAACAGGGCGCTACGCTCTCTAAAGGCATTTGATACAAATAAATTTTTGTATAATATTAGTTGAAATGTTGATTTAAATAACCTACACATTTTTATGCCCCCCTATCGATAGATGGGGAGGCATATAGTGATTCACCTGTCCGTCCGTTCGTCCGTCCGTTCGTCCGTCCGTCCGTCCTGGTTAACCCAAATTGACCGTTTCTTCTAGCATTAATATGGCTTGCTACAAAGCTTTCATACTTGCATGGATGTTGTGTATGAACACTCTCCACACGCCTGTACCACCTAACCCCATTTTGACCTTCACCTTGACCTAATTTTGGACTTAGACTTATTGATGGACAAGGCTTCCACAGGGGGCATAAGCGTTTAGTGAACGCAGTCTTGTTCACTTTGAATCTTTCAAAAAATAAAATTTCTTGGACATTCAACTTGGGTGGCTGAAACCATAGGAACACTATAAAATTAAGACTAACACACCCTGGGTCATATAAATAGCTATATTTTTACAAATAGACTTCACAGACAAAACATGTTGGTCAATTTGTGTAGCTTAAAGACCAACTATAACGTTTTAAACATTTTTCAAGCTTGCAACAATATTTTTTAACAAACAGAGAGTGTTGATCCTTAAGTGGCTGAAACCATAGGAAAAGAGGATAATATGTTAATGGTAAGCATTTTTTATAATATTGTTTTAAGTCCCACTGGTCAACAGTATTTCAGTCATATGGAGACTACCCCGTCACATTTAATGTGCTGACACCATGCCAACCAGCAGTTTCTTGGAACTAACTATGCTGTCGGAGCGTCAAGCAGGGAGATAGATCTATACCAGTACCATTTTTAACGACTTGGGTATGTCGCGGCCTGGGATCGAACCCGGGACCTCTCGCACTTGAAGCGGACGGCTCTACCACTAGTGAATAGGCTATCAAGCTGGATAGCAGCTTTTTCTATAACGTATACACTTACTCACACTCCCAACGCAACACCTACATTTTTCATAATTTCTCATTTATTTTTCCATGGATATAGTTCAAACTTGGCATGTTAATTGATACATCTTCTTTGCATGTCTCCTAGAATTTATATGAAAATTAGTTCATTGAAAGATAAAAATTAAACCAAAAAAATGAGCATCACTGCAAAACTGAAAGTCACAAAAATTACACCATGTAAAAATACGGCATGACGTAGCTCTAGCTCACATAGCACGTGTACATCAAGCATTTCTGCATAATCACAACATACAACAGTTGCCAATATCATCAAAGTGTTCGGATTTCAAGATTATTTGGAATTTGCCGGGACCAGCTGTGTAAGCGACAAACGAGAAGACCACCAACCCCACAAAAACGACAGAAACGGGCCGTTTTCAGGAAATGGGGACCATTCCCCAGATATTGATACGAATTTTGTGCTTTCGATGGGACAGAAGAAAAAATATATCATAACATACATGGATGGACATACTAGATCCTAATTAACAAGGAACACAACGTTTTTCCTTTATTTATTTATTGTTATAAACTGTTTAGTAAAATTTACATCCATTTTTGTAATAGTTTTCATGGTGTATTTTTTTGACTTTTCAATTTGCAGTGATGGTCGTCACTTGAAATTATTTTCATCTTACAATCAATCGATTTTGATAAAATAATCATATAAACATCAGTTAAATATATATCTATAAATATGCCAAATTTTAATCAAATCACATTATAAATAGTTGAGAAATGATGAAAAGTGTAGGTGTTGCGTTGGAAGTGTGCGTAAGTGTATGCATATATAGGAATCCAAGGTGTGCTTGATTATTAACGTTTAAGGCTATAAAATGCAGAACATTGGCTATATATATATATATATTAGAATCAAAATTTATAATAAATATGTAGCTGTGTTTATAACGCTGTTATATCTATGATAAAATATGCTGCTTGCTTGGATGTGCACATTAAATCCTCGTACTACGCACTCGTGATTTAATTAATTCAAGATCGAGCTCATGACCACATTTTATCATATGATTAAACTCAAAACATATTTATTATTTCTTAATTGAAGATCTGCTTGCATTCAAAGCTTAGGGTGGCGCAGTGTGGTTACCACAGGATACATAAAAAACACAACCCCACCCACTAATATGTTTTAGGTTGATTATGAAACAAGTTCCTACAACTTAGATTAATCACTCTTGACACCTCATTCCTGATGATACCTATCGCCACAGGGTTTGAGCCAGATTTCCCTATGAAGAGCATCTAGTAAGGCCGGAATTTAATGCTGGAACCATGGTGGGGAATAATATGACATGGAGACCATGTGACATGGTACCTTAAATTTAAAATTGGTGGAGGATTTTCCTAAAAAAATACAATGCTGTTTCTAATGTCAATGGCGGCTACTCAAAGTCATATCAGTTATGCATACTCTCAAGAAAATACTTTCTATTAAACAAAATAAATTGACAAGAATGTTCACATCAACACCTGAATTTGACAGATTATCAATGGCTGCAATACCATATCACGTGGTCTCCATGTCACATGTTCCCAACCATGATTGCAAGATTTGTTTATTAGACTACTCTAGCAGTTTCATGTGTTTTCAACAAAAAAAATCATTCAGTACCATTTTTGTTCCAATAAAATTAAAAACAAGTTTTATCGATCAAAATATGTCGGAAATTGTCAAGTTGTGCTACCAAAGTTATTTTTTTTTATATTAAACACCAGGCTCAAAAGGCTCAAGTTCATATCCAGGCTCCAGCTCCTATACAGGCTCCAGCTCCTATACAGGCTCCAGCTCCTATACAGGCTCCAGCTCCTATCCAGGCTCTAGAGGAGAGTGCACCAGATTGTGAGTACACCATGCTACCCAACTTACGGAAATTTTGTCATTCCTGTTCATGGTGATCTATGATTGCTGTCTGTCCGCATGTGCATCGTCAAATCTTAGGTTGTGAACACACACATTTTTAGTCCAATCTTCATGAAACTTGATCACAATATATATCTGAAATCTCGGCAAAGTTCAAAACTGGGTCATGTGGTGTCAGAAATTAGGTCGCAAGGTCAAATCTTAAATATAATGTGGAACAAATTAGTGGCCACATGTTTGGCCCATTCTTTATGAAACTTAGTCCGAATGTTTGTCTCTATGAAATATATGTCATGTTCGAAATTGGGTCATGTGGAGTCAAAAACTAAGTTACTGGGTCAAACCTTAGAAAAAGCTTGTGTACATATTAGAGGCGACATTTTTTATCCAATTTAAATGATACTTAGTCAAGTTCGAGACCTAAAAAATAATAAATTGCCCTCTTTTTCAGGTATCGATGTGGAAGTATCTAGGTTTGGGCGCAGGAGGAGGAAGAATGTTCTTTTTAGTGATTTTTTATGTTAATTGACAATGTTACTGGAAATAAAATAAGAAATATTATCAAGTGTTGTAACTTTTTAGCTCACCTGAGCATGACGCTATTGTGATCAGTCAATGCCTGTCGTTGTGAGTTGTATGACGTCCTCAACATTTAGAGTGTTTACAAACACTCTAGAGGCCACAAATAATTGTTCAATCATAATTAAACTTGGACAGCATGGTGTTTGTCTGAATGATTATACCAAACCTTTAGAAACTAAGTTACCCCCGGGACATTTGATGCATCTAGCAGGCTCTAGGGTGGGGATTTAGACAAAAATGGTTGTCTTTAGGGTTGGGATTTAGACATCGAAAAATTTTTAATGTCAATTTCCCCTGGGTTAGCCCGCCGCCCCCCCGGGCGGGCAAAATATTGATAGGTGCATTATGGCGGATTGACTTGTTTTGTTTCGGAGTGTGAAATTATATATTGTAAGAGAACAGAGAGGTGGAAAGTTTAAGATGTACCACGTTAGATTTCAGTAGTGCTGCGAAGTTAACGCGATCCTCTTACCTTCTATTAGCATAATTCAACAGCTGATATCTAGAGAGCAATGTGCATATATATACATACTCCGTGTGCTTTTGGAGCGGATAATAGGTCAACGTGACACGGAACATGAAAGGAATGTGTCAACAAGGCTACCACTCACTCTTATCACATCCGAGTGAATACTTATAAGTACGAGTATGATAATGATTTGACAGTCACCTAATATTTGGAACGCGATCGGGATCCGAGATATATTTAAAATAATATATTTGACATTAACGATATGTGACTGTATTTACTCGCTTCTATTTATGCAATTATAAAGAAATAAAAGAAACAACTATCAACATCGTGATAAATGTATAAAACAAATATGTGACGTTGTTTTTTGGGTAAGATCAGTTGAGCCGGCTTCAGGCAAACCACTAACCCTTTGCACAAACATATTAATATTCACTCTCGACTTGAAATTCAGCGTCGGGGATGTCTCGTTAAATTCGGTTGAAGAATAAAATACTCATGGTTGTTTTAACTTCGTGTTCATATGTTTTTTCTTGCGTTCTAAGTAAAATAATAATATGTTTCCAGGTTGTTTATGTCACGGCTACGGCACCATACATCCTACTGACCATTTTGTTTGTGCGTGGTCTGACACTAGATGGCGGCGTGGACGGTATCATATGGTATGTCACTCCAGATTTCAACAAACTTGGTCAAGCACAGGTATGAGAAAAATAACCCTCTTTCTATTGAAGAATAATCTGACCATCTGTACTATTTTTTTTCTTGTTATTTGTTTTTTTTAAGATTTCAGAAAGACTTTTCTTGGAATATTACCTCGTCTATAACAAAGTCGGAGGTCACAGAGAAAAAATCGACGTGAACGCTCGGTCATTTCCGTGAGTCTCCGGTAAATATATCGTAACGCATAAAGGCCAAGTAGACCAGAATGAAAAATCAAATGGCTACACACTTGCGACTGTCTCAGTGGCTACATTGAACCATTACATTGTTATTTTCAAGTTGGAATGGAATTAATATGTGACATGTTCGTGTCATTTGTCTTAAATGATACTAGTTGTTTTATCTGTTGTTCTATAATGCACTATGTAGTACTCACACACTATTTGTGATGTTTATACATTAATTGTGTTCTAAATAGTTCTAAAACATCTGTTGTAAGTATCGTGTTCAAAACGCGACTCTCACTATATGAATCACAGATAATTCACTGCAAAGGGAGTTAACTACTGCGATGAGGTTTGTCCTTTTTGTTTCAAAGACATTTTTTAGAAACTCCATGAACCACTACAACTAATATGGTCGCACCCGTGAGAAATCCTAACTCCTTTTGAAGGGCCATTTTTCATTGGCTATTTTTTGTCTTAACCAATCGCGCTGTCAGTTACAATTGCCGGGCATTCTGATTGTTACCTGGTTTCGTTTTGGTGATAAAGGCATATAAACAGGCCGAGGCTGGAGACAACATTTGGAAATGTTCGGAGTTTTAGATGGTTCTTATAGTTAATTCATATCGTAATACTGGCCCGCTGTGGCGAGCCAGCATAATGAATGACATTTCCACAATGGAAACGCAAGCATACGTACTATTTTATAACGATGTGTTCAACTTATCTAAAAATATACTAATCTTTTTTGGCCAACAGTTGAATTTTACGACAACAACATCTCTAAACAAGTCTTTGTAAGTATCTGCTAGTGGAAACCACCATGGTGGTAGCACCGTAGCTCCCTGGCTTCCGCTACCTTTTGGCCATAAATTGTTTTTATTAATATCGTCAAAAATCAACTACTCACAAAACAATGGCCCCGTTCTTTTGACCATATATTCATTGTAAATATCGTTAAAACACGACAACCACAAAAATCTGGTGATATGACTACTAAATATTTTATATGCTGTGATCGTTTTTGGTACATGTAGACATGCATTCTCAGTATGACCTTATTTGTTGCATCTTTAACATTCCCATACAAGTTGTTGCAACATGACACAATATTCCAGGTGTGGATAGAAGCAGCTATACAAGTCTTCTTCAGTCTAGGACCAACCTATGGAGGTGTTATAACAATGGCAAGCCACAATAACTTCAAGCAAAACATAGCTACGTACGTTTTCGGTTTCTTGATTTATCTATATATATAGTCCGCATCTACCATTATCATGGTACATTAATAAGGACACCATTGTTAATATAATTATATTTGTATGTGATAAATATAAATGATGTAGGCTTACTCACGAGTTACCCCTACTTTGTCTAGATTGTCAGATACATCGAGGGCGCAAACAACGGTGACAGTTGTTAACTAACCTCTTGTGAGAGAAGCTAATGAAACTAAACACAAGGTCCAGTCTAAAACAACAGATATGTTGTTGGTCAAAGTAAAGATTTCTTTATAAATAGGCAATCATATGTTTGAGTGTTGAGACTGGTTCCTGAGCTTTTATCCTTACTGGACAGCAGTTGCAAATTGTGACCACCCGATCTTGATCGAGTCATGGATGTTGTTATATTTCCAAATGAGATTTAAACGATGTATTTATGTGATGTGTTTATTTATTCATCATTTAACCTAGTGATGCTATCATCTGTGTGGCTACTGACGCTCTTACGGCGTTCTATTCTGGACTTGTCGTGTTTACATGCATTGGCTTCATGGCTAAAGACGTTGGGTTGTCCGTAGCAACGGTTGCTAAAACATCAGGTGAGTCTTATAGAAGACGTTTTTGTTTTCTTCCACAGATGGCTGTATCAGTGCATTAACATGTAATGAAACTATATATTGAAACATCAACAAAAATATTGTATGCATTTTTTACGTACATTGTAAAAGGTTGTGATATTTTAATAAGATTTATTTCGGTTTTTTAATTAAATGTGATTACTTTCATGAGTTAAACACTGATATCGTCATTTTACCGTACTATTGATTTCGTAGCATGCGTATTCCTAAGGACTGGGACATTAAACGTTTATGGTAAATGGTTTATATACTGAGGTTAGTGATTCGCTTAGAAGAAGAAGGTCGTAATTACGAAAACGCTATTTCGAAAAAGCCAGAACAACTGCCTGGAAACTACTCTTTACTTATGAAAACAAGCTGCTTCAACTTCAGTTTGGTCAACATGACATGTTCCGATTTCATGACAATAGGCTCGTAAGAAGGGCATTGTGATGCCGATTTCAAGTATGTATTGGCCTTATAAAGTCGTTAGTAGCAGTTACGACCTTCTCATTCTAAGCCAGCGAATTATGGCTGGGATTTGGCGATACCTATGGTCTAATCTTTATTTATTATCTCAACATGTCTGGTTTCTCCAGGTGCCAAAATCCGAATTTACGTTTGGGTAGTTTGAAGATGGCGCAGATGAATCAAGAATAAAAGTAGCGATAGTTCGGCCATAGTTTGGCAACTAAAGGTGCTCGCGATCTCGATGGTAACCATGGTTAGCACTAAAACATAGCCTAAATTAAACGTCATTTGCTTTAAATTTTGTTTTATATAACTCTAGTTCAGTATTCTCTGTCTGTGAGAAATGAATTGTTTGTTCATTAGATCTATATACACGTATAGCGTGTAACATTGTACATGGCATCCGTGAATATACGAGCTCATCCACTGTCCAATCAGATAAGTTATGTTGACCAGTCTAACAGTACATTACGAAAACACACGAAGATTTTAAAATTAGCATCTGGTTAAATGCTTTGTACAAGTACTATATACTGAAAGGATAAAAAACGCGTTGTCAAACAATTTGTCGTTACAAGTACAATTTTCACACCGACATGTCGGAGGTCACGATGTTATATAGCACTATATTTTGGAGTCAGGCAAAACTGAATAATGGCGACGCCCAGTAAATGGAAGAGCTGTGGTTTGGCTGATAAATGTTTTCAGTGTTTAAGGCAAACAACTCGTCTTTAGTTGGGTCTTTATCCTTTCAGTATACTAGTTCTTGTGATATTTATATTAGATTTAATTTTGTGCTTTTCTTCTCTGTACAGCTTGTGTGATCAATGCGTTCCCAGTCGGCTCCGTCGTGGGACTTAGAGCTCGATGAAAAGTGGGGGTCGCTAAAAGTATACATGTAGGCCTTCATGCATTTAAAAACTTTCAATTAGACATACATTTGTAGCATACAATTTTCGATATCAGTAAAAGTAAATGCAATCGTCTTTACTTGACATGCTTACCTGTTTTTCTTTAGAAACTTTACAAATGAATTTTTCCGAGTCATATATCATAACATTTATTTTCAGCAAATGAGCATATACGAGGGGTGATAAAAAGTTCCCGGGAAAATGCTCTAAAATTAATATTGCTGAAACTTAGTCAAATAATAGACGACGTACATAATATGCGTACAATTGCAATTACACAAATACAAGGCCTTCAAACAACTTCAAATCGAGGGACATCTTTGGTCGAAAAATCGCAATGGCTAGACCGGACCGACGTACTTATAATAATTCATGATGCATGGCGCCTTTAATGATTTAACTATCGAAAACATTCCCTATGATACTTATAATTTTTTATAAGTAAGTAGTAACATAAAACTGTTTTAAATCGATCTCGAGATTTGGCATTGTTGACGTCGGGCGGTCCATTTCCGTGTGGGCATTAAACTTGTCTGCGTATGCACTTATGAAATGAACATACTATTTGTGCATGTAATTCTATCTTTGTTGCACTTTGCAACATTGTCATTGGTATTTTGTTCACGTCGTTTAGCAGCATGCTTGTATATGCTATTATAGTTTTGTACATTCAAAGTTGAAGCCATAAACTTTAGCAAATCAGTATACACTGTATTACAAAAGAACACATGAATAGTTCGCCACCGTTTGAACACAAGAAAATGAGTCGCTCGAAGTCTGGCCGTGTTACCACAGGCGTACGTGCGTCTGTTTGTTCAAACTTTGGTTAATAACAACGATCAATTTGATACATATACTGACGAATAAAGAAAAGCATTTTCCGTGTATTGAGTGATCACCCCTCGTGAATGCACCTTTAATCTCGGTGTTCTGCTTCTCAGATTTTATGCAGCTTCGACCTTTTTCACATGTAGCAGGTTAAATAACGTGTCAAAAAGACGAACTCACACCTTTCTATTACTGCTATATGCCGACGCTACTGCAGTTTCGGCATTTTGTCTACCACAGACATGTTCTTTTAGGCTTTTCTGTTGAACGTTTGCTTCGACATTTTGCAGAAAAATGCGTCTCGTCTTTACGATAATAATGATTATCCCAAAACACTAAAACTTATAGCTTCGGCATTTTAAAGTTATGACACCGATTTTCTGATTTGCATAGTGTGGCGTTTTGGCACTGGTATTCTGCCCGACCTACATGTATCTAAACTATTTAATAAAAAACATTCAATTTCCAATTTCAAGGCGATATGCACATAATCTAAAGCTGAATATTATTTAACTGTCATTCAATTATAATATATGTATTATTATAATGTAACTATTTATGTATGTATTATTATAATGTAAATATTAATATATGTATTATTATAATGTAACTATTAATATATGTATTATTATAATGTACCTATTATAATACCCTCTACTATGTTGTATTTACAGGAATAGGTTTGGTCTTTGTCACGTATCCAGAAGCATTGAGTCGGATGCCAATCCCTCAACTATGGGCTGTTCTCTTCTTTTTCACACTCATCATGGTGGCCTTTGATAGTGCGGTAAGTATTTATAAATGTATTTTATCGTTCTATCATCATGCATGGTTATTAAGCATGTATATGCTTGACAATAATACTTCTTTTATGTATAGTTTTTGGAAGATGAATGCCTATTAAAAAATACTACAAGCGTGGTTTTAGAGGTTAGGGCATCGCAACGTATGGGAACTAGCGCCGAAGGGAAATCGGTATGTGCGGCTTTGTATTGTCTATGCGCTACAGAATGTTTGATAATATACATTCGTTATACAAATAACACATAACTAATGTAGATGGCTTGTAAAACAGGAGACACTCTCCTATGCAGTAGTATGAACGCGGTTATTATTGAAGTTATAAGGTACACACAAAGGTAGATAAATCGGGAAAAGGAGACATTTTCTGTGCAATACACATTGTTTCTAACGAACGCTTGCAATAATTCAAAATTGACGAATCATAAGTAAGCTTCCGTAGACCAACGTTCTTTTGTCTCATTTTCAGTTTGGAATGTTTGAAACAGTCACTGGGGCCCTGGTTGATACATTCCCTAAACAACTAGGTAAACATAGCACGCTGGTCCTGATTGTGACCGCTGTGTTAATGTTTCTATCCGGTTTGCCGCTCTCCACCAAGGTCAGTATAAATCAATTATTCAGGTCAGTCACTTGTTTACATATATAACACTATGCCCGTACAAATTGCAATTTCTCTTATTTTAAAATAAATTATGTGTACCTGTATTTGTATGTATCTAGTGAATCTGGTATTGGCTTTCAATTTTTCTATTTTAAGCTTACCTGAGCACGAAGTGTTCAAGGTGAGCTATTGTAATCACTTACCGTCCGTCGTACGTCCGTCCGTTCTCCCTCACTTTCAAATGACATCTCCTCTGAAACCGTTTGACCAATATTGATGAAATTTTGTCTGGATCTTCCTGACATAGGGGATTTAAAAATTGCTCAAATAAAGTTGATCCATCTATGATCCATGGCAACCAGGTTACAAAACCTTTAAACATCTTCTTCTAAGAAACCACAAGGTATAGAGCTTAGATATTTAGCATGAAGCATTGCGCAGTGGACCTTTACCAAGATTGCTCAAATCATGACCTCCGGGTCAATATTGGCCCCGACTCGGGGGTCCCTTAATTTTGTATAAGAGATATATACAAAATAACTTTAAAATCTTCTTCTCTGGAACCACAGGGCATAGAGCTTAGATATTTAGCATGTAACATTGTCTAGTGGACCTCTACCAAGATTGCTCAAATTGTGAACCCCGGGTCAATATTGAAATCTCATAATTTTGTATAAGAAATATATAGAAAAACTTTAAAAAATCTTCTTCTCTGGAACCACAAGGCATAGAGCTTAGATATTTTGCTAGTAGCATTGTCTGAAGGACCTTTACCGAGATTGCTCAAATCATGACCCCTGGGTCAATATTGGCCCAACCCCGTGACTTCCTTAATTTTACATAAGAGATATATAGATTTTTTTTTAAAAAAATCTTCTTCTCTGGAACAACAAGGCATAGAGCTTAGATAGTTTGCTTGTAGCATTGTCTAGTGGACCCTTACTAAGATTGCTCAAATCATGACCCATGGGTCAATATTGGCCCCACCCAGGGCCTCCCTTAATTTTATATAAGAGATCATGAGCAAGGTGATTCAGGTGAGCGATTAAGGGCCATCATGACATTCTAATACAATAGAAATACAATGTTATGACATTGCAATGTTTATTGACAAGTGACAGACCGGAATAAACGCACTATTTATATACATTTTCATTAATATTTTAAAATTACTGTTTTAATTAAACATCTCCTTGACACGAGCTGACTCGGGTCACATGCTTTTTGAATACCCGAGTCACCACATTGGTTTAAGGACCCCGTACGAGCCAAATCATTGAGAGGTTGAGAATGATATACCATAAGAGCCTGCATTGTTTGAGTCGTATGACTCACAAGCATCCGTAGCGGAACGCTAATTTTACTAAATTTCAAGGCCTCAGTCGGAGGATTCCGGTTGGTTATGTTTAAGGATGAATCATACGGCCCACTGGAACG
Source organism: Spisula solida (assembly GCA_947247005.1). Classification (NCBI taxonomy): domain Eukaryota; kingdom Metazoa; phylum Mollusca; class Bivalvia; order Venerida; family Mactridae; genus Spisula; species Spisula solida. The sequence continues at coordinate 46,015,223 of OX365944.1, read as the reverse complement.
TGCACTTAGAGAACAGAGAACGTCTGGTGCCAATGAAATAACAATGCTCTGATTTCTTGTGACTTTTAAACCAAGTTATCACCATCGACATATTTTAGAATGTTAGCCGATAAATGAACAAGCGTTTGTAAAGATCTTGTCAAAGCATTTTAGATTCAAAGTACATGTATAGTCGTAGTCTTTTTATGCTATTTCAGGCCGGAATATACATATTTACATTGTGTGACTGGTATGTTTGTGCGTACGTGTTTCTACTAGCGTCTTCGTTGGAATCAGTTATGATAAGCTGGATTTATGGTACATACATATATCTGTTTCGGGGTTTCCTGTATATATTTAGATATACTTCTTATAATAGACCAAACACCCCGACAGCCGTGGAACTTTCAATTGTGAATAAAAGTGTCTTCTTCCTTATGTATTAATTTCGATACATAATTCGGTGTAATATGTTACCAAATTACCAGTTCTGTTATTTGGCTGAAATATCATAATACGTATATAAATTATTGACCGTCATCAGTGACGAGTAGTTAGATCGCTTGCTTCGGTAAGGGAAAGTTTGAAGGTGTTGTTATAGAAAGTTTGTTGGTCTACAGAGGGCCGCTCTTGAGTTCTTTATTAAATGTTGACATTTCATCTGTAGGTGCAGAGAGAATCTCCCGGGATATTGCCATGATGACTGGTCATGGTATGAATAAACTGATTAGGATTCTCCTGTGTTTGTTCATTCCTGTATCATTGGTTGTGAGTATAAACTACATTCTTGTATCATTGCTTGTGAGTATAAATTACTCTCGTGTTTTTCATTCCTGTATCATTGGTTGTGAGTATAAACTTCATTCTTGTATCGTTGCTTGTGAGTATAAATTACTCTCGTGTTTTTCATTCCTGTATCATTGCTTGTGAGATTAAATTACTTCGTGTTTGTTCATTCCTGTATCGTTGTTTGTGAGTATAACCTACTCTCGTATTTATTCATTCCTGTATCGTTATTTGTGAGTATAAACTACTCGCGTGTTTGTTCATTCCGGTATCGTTGCTTGTGAGTATAAACTAAGCTCGTATTTGTTCATTCATGTATAGTTGCTTGTAAGTAAAAACTAATCTCATATTTGTTCATTCCTGTATCGTTGCTTGTAATATAAACTATTATCACGTTTGTTCATTCCTGTATCGTTGCTTGTGAGTATAAACTAATCTCGTATTAATTCATTCCTGTACCGTTGTTTGTGAGTATAAACTATTATCGCGTTTGTTCATTCCTGTATCGTTGCTTGTGAGTATAAATTACTCACATGTTTGTTCGTGTCTGTATCGTTGTTTGTGAGTATAAACTAATCTCGTATCTGTTAATTCCTGTATCATTGCTTGTGAGTATAAACTACTTCGTGTTTGTTCATCCCTTTATAGTTGCTTGTGAGTTTAAATTACTCACGTGTAAATGATTTTCCACAAGCAATTGAAAAAAATCCATAATAAGTCAGAAGTAATTCGACTTATATGTATTCAGTACAATTATATGGGAGGATACATGCATATACGCTCCAACACGCGGAATTGAAAAAAATGTTTTTGGCGGATGAGATAGTGCTCGTCCGACGCAAATGAAATATACTCAACAAAAAAAGAAACTTTTCATTACAGTAGGTAAGATTAACTTTGACGCAGCTTGCCTTATGACAGTCGGGACATGGGCGTATCGTTTCTTGTTAGGTTGTGAACTAGGCATAGTGCCTTACTGTGCTCGGCTGGTTAAGTCGAGAGCTGCCTTCCCTGACCTACTTAATGTTATCATTTTTAGTTGAATCTGTATTCACCTAAAGGTCCCAAGCATTGATACAATAAGTGGAGTGGTATGAATGCAGAGGACTACAGCCGACACATTTCGTTTAATAATTCAACCATCTATGCAAACAGTTGACCAAAAACGCAACAGTAAATAAGCTCTTATTTTAATTCAAAGGGAGGTAATTTGAAAAATATCAATGTTTGACCCAAATTGAATTAATCAGCGTAAGCATTTTCAGTGTCAAACTTGGTTTTCTTAACAACAATTCGTGTATTGATGTTTACAACATTATAACAGGTCAACAGCCCATGAACGGATAGTTTGAATACGCATAATGCTGTTTTAACAAAATCGGTTATTCCCCTTTCCGTTCAGTAACTCTGTGTTGTTTTCCCTGGAATTCTTCAACGGGGTGGGCAGTTAAAATATCACGATGTCTGAACTTGGTTATTTCTTTAATGAGCATTGAAATATCAATATATGAATAACGTAAAGTTTTTTTTTTGCCTCAGTAATATGAAAATCTTGCGAATTCTTGCTATACTCTTTATACACGTATATTGTGTAGAAGGATCATTTGTTATTCTATTATTGATGATTTCAGCTGGGTTTCGCTGTAACAACGTTTACATACACAGAACCAAGTTATTTGGACAATACGTATGTGTACCCGAGGTTTGCCATTACCATTGGTTTGGTTATATCCATTACACCATTCATACCGTTTGCTTCTATCATGGTGTATGAGATCGTTAAAGCCAAGGGACCTTTACCGAAGGTAATGATAGCATATTGTTCATATAATGTTATTAAACATGTTTGTCATATACATTGTATACAGTATATAATTGCATACAGTTTTACAGTTTATTTCAGAAATTCATATACACGTATACATGTAGGTATGTTTTGGAAACCAAAAAGAAAGCCTCGTTTGCACAAAAAGAGATTCGCGTATTTTAAAGATTTATATAATTACGAAAGGCATTAAATACACGTCTAAGTAGTGAAATAGCAATCATTAACGCGTTACAGTAACAATATCATCTCAAAATCAAGACTAACCTACTACTAGTTCTAACTATTTATCTCCTTATTTACATTGTATTCTCAGTGTCATTGCCAACTCAGTATAAAGTAACTGAATTGTTTTCAGCGGATTTCGAACTTGTTGAAATCACCTGCAGACTGGAAACCGCATGATGAAGATGCTAGGATCGAATATCGTCTAAAGCCATATGCTTACGAAAGTACATTCTTCCGACGAGTAAGAGCGAACCTGTTTGGTGACAAAGATACTCCATGGTTTTGGTGATGTGCGATTAGTCGCCCTTTGTATATTTCGTACTCTTATGTTTCACTGTTCACATTTTTTGTGCCAGCCATGCAAGGTTGGGGACGTTTCTAAATATAGACGAGACATGTACGTGACTAAAATAAAATACCAATTATTGTAGATCTACATAATTATGTTTATTCCTTGCAACAAGTGGATGTACATTATGTGGAACACGTGACCAAAATAAGGCAGAATCCTATGAGTGCATTCATAAGCATAAAGTAAGGGAAAACTTATTTTAAAATCTTAAAATATCCTTAATTGTATCAGCTAAAAAGGAAAATCAAGATTATAATTTTTTTACATAGTATAGAAGCATTATGTAAAAAGCTTCACTAATCACAAAGAAAACAAGGGTTATTCTTTGTTCCTTGGGAAATATGTGCAGCTCAGTTTTTTAACTTAAGTCAAAATATTTAAGTTTTCCCTTAAGCTGCTTTGTGAATACCATCCCAGTTGTATTATTGACGATTAGCCAGATGGAGAACATTATAAATGAGTCTGAAACTACTTTTATTATCTACCAAATGTTTCAAAAACATTATTAAAGTACGTTTCTTGTGAGTCACCTTCTAGGGTAATATTTAAGGCCAGCTAAGGTCACCCGTGTAAAATGGTGAAATCGCACGCGTACCACTAGTCTGTCTATACATACCCTATGTTTAACTAAAGGAGACAACTCTTCAGTCTACTCTTTATTCCTGAAATTAATTCCCTTTGTACCCTCAAACATATCAAGCCCACATGAAATATAGCTTAAATTAAAAATGAAATTATGATAATTGATTGAAAAAAAAAATTATCTAGTCGGGTAGCCAGACTAACGTACCACATGCAAAAGAGTTCGGTCGTTTTTGATGAATGACTCAGTCCTCGTGGTCAGCAAAGTGAAAACAACACAATCTATAGTTTGGAATCGGTATATTTAATAAGATATGGTAAGAAGTGTTTCCTATCGGGGAACTCCATACCCCTGTTGGTCGTAGATTTATTGAGAACGAGAAAACATCAAGCATTGATTGACATAGGTAAACACACAGGTAACTGTGTCATTGAAAAAACCCATATCTAATAGCATACTAGTAAAACATAATTATATCAATTTCTGTAAAAAATAAAAAAACTCCTCAATGATACATTTACCTGTGGTTAACCCACAATACAAGGAATACAGTCTGAAATCATTAACATCACGACGTGTGGCAACAAGTTGACTTCATCATACCAAGCACAGTGGGTGACATTCTGAATACTGTGAAAACAACCACAGTTAAAGGGAAACAACTCATAAAAAAATTAGGCCTAATGGATAAGTGTAAATGAATTTATTCACGAAACATTCTGAAACAATAAGTATACTTGTTATACAGTCAAACCTGTGTTAGTGGTAATCTGAATTAAGCAACCACCTTCCTTAAATTGTTGTTTCCGCTCTAACCAAATAGCGTATACATTTTACGCAGTGATCATAATAATGTTATACTAAGAACACATTTTCATACAAGGTTGATTCTAACACGATCTGCGGCTTGATCCATATACGCATAGAAGAAACCAAGATTATTACCACAACAAAGCACACCTGACAAATTGGCTGGTACTATTTACGCTTCGCAAACAGCAAATTGGTAATATGTGTGTGCGCGCTCTAAAATGACAAAACAGCTCAATTGCATGGATATACAGAGGATCTTTCATGAGTGCTCATTATGCACCAGTCAATATTTTGCCTGCCCGGGGGCGGCGGGCGACCCAGGGGGAATTAGACATTTTCAATTTTTTTATGTCTAAATCCCCACCCAGGAGACAATGCTTACTATCTAAATCCCCACCGTGGGGCATAGTTTTTTATCCGGGTACTTTAGTAAAACACGAATAAAAGTATCACTGTCGTATTTCGCGGTGTCAAAATTCCCGGACATAAGTCTATTCCCTGGGACTCGGAGTCGATAAGGTCGTCTAATTCCCGCCTGTCGGAAAGATTAGTCTGTGTACTTCTCTCTGTATCCCCGCCGCCCCCCCCCCCCCCCCCCGGCGGGCATAATATTGACTGGTGCATTACATACGAGTTTTATTATACGAGTGGACAAAATGATGTGACACGAGGCTTTGCCGAGTGTCATATTGCTTTTGTCGACGAGTTTAATAAAACTCGTATGTAATGAGCACGAATGTAAGATCCTATTTATCGCATAACCTTAAAAATGCACATTATTGTTTAAAAGGATGATGTACGCTGCATAATTATGTTTCAGCCAAAATTCAGCGGTACAATGAGCGCTACGTCATGGCTACGCTGATATTATCCTGACGTCATTAACGGACCAATGCAAGGATTGGCTAACGTCACGTCAAGCTAATTTAAATATTTATTGCACAGTCTTGGAGTACCGAACGATATTTACGTGCCGGCACGACTTTACGGCACTCCTAGACCGTAGGTTATGCGATAAAAACATTTTCGTGTTGTAGGTTAAAAGACAGACCTATATCTCCGATTCATTACAAGTTTTAATTTGATAAAATCGGATAATAAAGATATAATAATAATAATAAAGACTTTATTTTACGAGGAAACTCATTTGACAATTAAATTAAATGGCAATCTTCCATGAGATCCTCAACAATAAACAGTTGAACAAGAACACTAGTACATAAAATGAAAAAAACATAATGGCAATTTGGCCCATATGACGTCCACAATATCATAATTTTATATATAATTGGGGAAATTCATAAAAGAGTTTCAGTGAAAGGATGTGCGAAACCGATATGTATGGAATCTACAATAAAAGGAAGGTATAAATCAAAATGCTAATGTGAATTATGAGGTCTTACATAAGAAAGAATTGGATTCAGCGTCGATAACATTGTAGACGGTGTCCGAAAATGAGACATGTGGTCCAGTCTAGATCCGGAAGCTCGACGTTACGTCAGTTATGTCCGAGGAGTCCCGAATGGGAAAAACTCCTACACACGCTACGCTGAGTACATTGCGTAACTTTATCGCTTTGGGGAGATTTCTGGTATGAAGGAATCGTCATTCACGAAAGGTGGAATGTGGCATTCATTACCTACCATTCATTACAACCATCTTGTACAGAGTTTAGCTGTCTACATTAACATTTGGTCTGTCAATTTAATACTACTGCTTATTGTTTGGTGTACTATGAGACGTTTTTGCTGCTAAGTGCCTCAAGGTATTCACATTGCATTCATTGCACCTGATTAACTGGCATCCAAAAAGTCAATCCGCTCCCGAAATCTAAGCGAACTGGTTCAACAACCGGCCCAACTTCCATGATGATAGCGACAAACCGGGAACTGTTGTATGTTGTGATTCTGCAGTTATTATATACTGCATGTGCTATATGAATCGGATTTCCGTCCTACAATATTTGTCTATGCCGCCATTTCGGTGACTTTTCGTTTTATAGTGATGCTCATTATTTGGGTTTATTTTCATAATTCAATGAACCGATTCCCATTCAAAGATTGTTATTTTACTCATATTCCAAATAGAAACTTTATCTATTGATAAATAGTTGAGGCATTAACAAAAGCATAATTTTTATGTGATGCGTTAGGAATGATTATGATTAATGTATATATCTATGGGATAGAATTTACGAGATATAACTGTATCTTGACTGTTTTCGAGCGGTCAGAAAACGCAGACGATAAGATAATACTTCACACAATTACATGCATGCATGCACGCACCACACATGCGAGTATTTGGTCCTATCGTCTGTCTGATGCTAATACCCTTCGTGCATACTATCAAGTGTCTGGTGCATTTCTAGGTGGCCCAAATATTTTACACTATCATTATATTATATAATAAATCATACTTGTGTGTGGGCGTTTTTGTTACCGAATTTACAGCCTATATCCTGTTCCAAAACATGCACATTTCCTCTATTTTACGCGATATGATAGATGATCATTTCACCGTTCAACCCGATATAGCGTAATCGGTTGGTAGCATGTAATCAGCTGGCAGCGAACGTGGTATCAGTACACACAATTTTGAGCAAAACCGTGTTATATTGAGTGAGATATCACGGAAAATGTGTGCGATTTTTCAAAAAAATAGTAATACTAAGGTGGGATTTTGCATATAGACGGGGGATGGATTATTTTTTGTTATGGACTAAGTAAAGGGGTCCGGTTTTGTTTAAAAATACCTTTTAGGGGTCGAAGTTTCAAACAACGCGTTTTCTTGAAAAATCGCACACATTTTCCGTGATTTCTGCCTCAGAATTTTGTGTACTGATACCTCTTGCAACAGCGATAAGATGTGCATACTTCGTTTTGTTCGAACCCTGCAAAAGGAATATAAATACAAGCAATACTTACTTCCGCCTGAAAGTCGCGCGACTTTCGCTGCCAGCTGATTACGTGATACCAACTGATTACGCGATATCGGGTTGAACGGTGTGAAGTCGTTTGTAACACTATGCGAACTAACTTTGTACATGTATGTCATACATCGCTTTTCGTTTCATTAGCTATGATTCCAATATGTACATGTGTATTGTGTTAGCTAGCTATAAGTGTTTGAATCATGTTTTATGGTTATACTTAAATATGAAGGCCTTAACAAATATAAATACAGTATGAGTTGCCTCTGTTAAAAATAAAATTTTACGGAAACCCGAATCGTAGTTCAGCTATCGTAAGTCAACAACCATCAGACATGGGATGAATTACTTGAGAATTCAATGCATTACATTACAATTACATTGTTAAAACAGTGCATTAGATAACAATTGCAATTACTTTGATTAAACATGTGTACTGCATTTAATTACTAGTACTAGTACCAGTGTAATACAATGCATTACAATTACTTTTCAATTTTGAAAAGTAATCACCATGACATATTACATAACCTGTCTGAAATACTTATATTTTATAGACATACCATTTTCAAGAATAAACGAGTAAGTACATGACTGTATATTTAAACTGTTAGGAACTGTTACATCTATTACAACGAGAAATTTGACATTTTTTGTGTTCGTATAACTTTATCTCTGTTCTCGCGTTTTGGTCATTTTGACACCTAAAGTAATAAATGTTATTCAAATATGATTTTATTGCTGCAGGCCCAACATTAAAGCCAGGCCGTATGACAATCGAATGTGTTATGTAATATGCAAGCTTTCATAAATTTGATAAAAATCTGTGTGACCCGCTAATATATGAAACCCCGCCTACCTAGCTTTTATCGTTAAATATTTTATTACATTGGTTAATTAAAATCACGTGATTACTCAGAAGTATTCACTGAAAGTAAATTGGGAATTTGGTCAAGTTAGTGTTTGTGACATACGCTTAGTGAAAAGTTCTTGTTGATATAAGTCTTAGTGACTACGTTACATTACTACGTTACATAACTTTAAATGTGAAACTTAATATTGTGACTTATTATAACTTAACTTTGTGATATTGAACTTTGTAACTTGATATACTGCATGATACTCTGTGGACATTTATTATTTACTGCACATTAAACAATCGTCATCGTTAAAAGAAACTGTGTGGTTGTCGTATATTACTCCTCCGTCACTTCCGCCCGATCATGAATCAGTGTTGTGTACATTACGTTACTTGTGGAGCCCGGATGGGCCCCTGTAACACATCTACATCCTACACCCAACCGTCGATTGCCAACTATTACAGTGTGGTTAAAAGCAATGTATTAAAATTACAATTTTGCATTACCCCATGTCTAGCAACCATTGCTTCTAAGAACTATTCTAGAAATATTTGGAAACAGCTGTGTTCCGTTTAAAAACATAATCGAACATGGGAGGGATTTTCCTCCTATGTATAGGGGGATTTCTCCTTTAAAAGTTTTAAAACCAATGTGACCAGATTAAATCTAACTGCTGAAAATTATGTTTTTGTAAGGGTGATGATGTTGGGTGAGTGCATTTACTCCTTTCTGCGCTTGTGACAAGCACATATCCGAAGATAGGTTCTGTATACAGACCAACTGTTGGAGAACACTTCCGACTAATTGGCAAATAAAACACTGATTGGATTGAACGCATAGTACTAACAACAAAGCCAAGAACAACAGTATGACTCATATGGTACTACGTTACTGTCTGACGATGGATCGTTCTGCTAAGATTAAGATCGAACGTACATTTAGCTGAATAGCGCATGTGTTATTATATAGACAGTTATTTGACCTGACCGAGTACCATGCCAGCTTGACAACAACAACAACCGATATACAGAACATAATTATAATACGTCAGATCATACGTCAGATCCATATGTACGATGACATTGACATACTAGTAACCGACATAAGAACAAATAGTTTACAGGTTAGTAGGATATATACTAGATACATTCATAGCACCAGGTACATGTAGCAGTACAAATATCTGAATATAACTGTATTAATTTAGTAGTAATACAAAGTAAAATAAGACCGAAAAGCACGGGTGTGCAAATAATTGTGTTTATTAGATTCACCGTGACCTCTGATTTAAATTTCCAAACTTGATGTCAAGGTTTCCAGCTGATCCCGAGCGGATCTATGGGTTTGAAAATGTTGTAAGATTCTAACATGTGTTTGTACATTTCCTTTTACCCAGAACAGATATAGAAGTAGCCTGAATAATGAATACGTTGCGAATGAATACGATTATTTTCTTGCAAAATGGTCATTATAGCATAAAAACGGTGATTTTGCCCATACGCTAACGGTACGAAAACCATGCGTAAACATAAAGATTCACGCGCTGTTAACGTCCAGTTTTACGTATGCTCATTTCAGGGCCGCACCGGCGACTATAAATGTTATATAGTGTCATATGAACAGTTATACCCATTTTATTGCTAAGTACTTATTAGTTTTCTATACTATTTAAATTATATATTTAAACAAACCCGCAGTATCCATGTTTTCTTGGTATTTGCCGATCCCGGAAGTCGACGTGCATAACAATAACTGGTATGACGTTACGTTTGTTTTCGCGACGTCGTCACAAAAAATATCATTATTTTGAGATACAAACGCATTAATTGATGTTTTGTATGCTATAATAGCGTTTACGCATGTTTTTTTCGCATTATAACATATGCAGAGTCCCTCGGGAGCGTTGTGCCCTCGCCCTGGCGGGCTTGGGCACCAACCGTCCCTCGGGACTCTGCAGATGTTATAGCCCGAAAAAGCATGCGTTAACCCTACAATGTTCCAATAAAAAGTACCGCGATGTACTAGTACGTTTTTCAGCGTTAGCTGTCTAGCTTGGATGTTGACCTACTTTAACAACCAATGAAATCTTTATAAATTTCTCAGGGGTGAATGAAATTCCACAATTTGATAGAATATAATATTGTATTCTTTTCACAAAAGGTTATGCTCGATTTTAAATAATTGCACTGTTCTAGCACTTGTGCTAAACTTATAGTACTATACTCACCTTTCAGTTATTCCATAGCTTTAGTTGTGCAATATACTCTAAGCAAGAACAATGTTGAACTTTAAGCGACCAGTTACTATACCAGCTGCAGGGTATGTGAAGGTCGGTCAAGTAATGTAAAAAGGGCGTTAAAAATACTATTGTTTTAAATTGGTTTTAAACTTCTAAATACAAAATAAAATGTTTGATTACATGAATACTCCGATACTGAATAAACTAACATTATTTTGTAGCTTGTAAAAACAACATGCATAATTAACAATATCTGTGACCATGTTTTATCTTAAGCTTTCATTAAACTTTTTGACACCAATAGATGTACTTCAAAATCAAAACAAAAATAATATTTTATTAAACATATAAACTTAGGGTGTGCACTTAGTTTTTTAATGAGAAGAATACAATAACGTGAAAATGCAGGTTTCTAGGGTAAACTGAACAAATGTCATGGACCATTCTTTATTTGGTATCTTAAGTGTGCAATCAACTTAATTGTCTATAAGTTATGATAGCATATTTTATAGTTTTATAACAGTATTTTGTGATGTAAATATTTTCATCCCAATTATTTAGGATAGTTTTTTATAATTATACAGGTGGATAAAAATTATCAAAGGTTGACAAAACATGCGCTCACGAAGGAATACATCGTTATAAGAAAACGATTTTGTGTTAAAATGGCGTTACCCATTAAAGAAACACGGCATAATATCATACAAACAGTTAAAAATGACTTATGTTCACAGTCCGACCTTCAAAAGCCGTGAGAAAAACGTTTTCCGTAAAATCCACCAGATCGAAAATACGCTCCGATCCCGCCCCTCGGTCGTATAAAAACAAGTCTCGCTGACCGCCGGGTATTCGAGGATTCAGTTAGTTTTAAACCGCTTTAGCGGTGAGGTATTTCATATCCAACTATTTGTCCCATTTGTATTCGCACATGTGACAATTTTTTTACCATTGGAAGGCATGGGGACTCCACGTTAAATTGTCCATATGATAATAACTATTTGAGATATTTCTTATGTGCAAACATATTTTGTAGTTTGATATGTCTACAATATAATGCATTAAATTTCATAGTTGTATCTTTATGGGATCAACCCCCTTTTTAAAAGGTTTTTAACATGACTATCACTCACATTGAACAAAGAAGGAAATAAACGGATTTGATATCAAACTTGGTTACTTTCTTGTCCGTAGTTCTTTTGTTTCTCGGGGAATATATTTTGTGCAAACTTGATTAATAGTTTAATTTCTTCCCGTCAGATTGGTGTTTTGATATAAGAAATGTGATAATTAGATCTGCCCCCTTTTTACGGTTTTTTAAAACAGGTATCATTTTTTTTTAGTAAAAAAGTAATACACATAATTTAATTTGCACATTGTTAATTGTTTTATGACGCGCCCCGCTGCGATTGTCACAGCATGTGGGGTAATAAAAGTGGTACATTCGCGTGAAGGGTTATAACCGCTATATTTCTATAACCGCTATATTTCCTGTATACATACTTTATTATGATTTTAGAGATTTGAAACTTTGACTTTATTGCCGATTTGGAAAGTAATACATGCATTAAAATAATTAAAAGTGAAATGTCATAAGCTCACGCATAATTTAAAATTATAATAATCGAACAGGTGAGACATAAAAATGAAGAATCATGTCATTCCTATGACACTTGTTAAATAAACTGGTTAATTGACACGTTGTACCACCTAATTGAATATATACGAATTGTAAAATGAAAATTAAACGTCAAAAAAGGTGAGAAAAAATCTGCTGGTTTCTGCGGTGAGGGGGCATACTTGCTCGGCTAACGTGAGCGGCTCACTAAAGAGCTGGCATGATGTAAATTGTAATAGACTAGGGTGGTAAATATCTATATTTCTATTATAAAACTGACTCCATTATTCAAGTATGTATTCATTATTATAGCTTGGCTAATTTGACACGAGCCTGACCTTTTGATTAGCATAATTTAACAGTCAATATATTATCACAATTTATTTTATAATCGGGGAGTATCACGAAGTAGCTCGAGATGTAATAGAAACACAAATTTGAAATACCGATATCGCACGACTTTCTTGCGGAAATTGATATTCATGTATTCAAAGCAAGAACCTTGTAATATAGTCTTGCATAAAGGTCAGGTTCAGGTCAAAATAGCCAAACTACATTTTGTGATAACTTGAAAATGAATATATGACTTTGTTGATTATATGATTGATGTTATGATTTGATTAAAACAATGAAAACTGATTTAGTATTTGTTTAACATTTCAACTCTTCATAACTTTGAAAGTTGAAAATAAATTGAACAAATGTTTCATCCCGATATCTAGAAAAAATAAAATATCTGTGACAATTAGGGGGAAAATTTGAGTTTCGTCGGGTCCGCAAGCGCGCGAATATTCTCCTATTTAATTCAAGAAAAAACGCTCTATTTCACGAACTTAAAATTGTCATAACTGTTTTATTTTTCAAGATATTAAAAAAACAGTTCCATAATTGTATGGTCTATGGCTCGACGATGCAACTGAACAATCAACCGTACAACATACTTGAAAATCAGCAGTGGTTGCTAAATTTCATTTAAACTGTACTTTGTGATATTGCACACATACTCAAGCATTGTACAGTTACTAGTAACCGTTTATTTTTTTATCATCCATCGAATATGCATGATAATAAGTATACATATCGCGACATGTATTGCGGTTACTAGTATAACAAAGGCATAATTGTTAGATTCCTCACACATGATCAACGAATTCTAAATTCATGGAAGCATTTAAATGTTCCTGATGATACCTACCTTATGAACAAAATTTCATAATGACAGAGATATGCCCATAAAAAGATCCTGGTATGCATCATATACAAAATGTCAAAAATACCAAAGTGTAACTGAACGCACAAAACCCCTCCAGCAAATGATATACATTAATTTATACACTCCGACAACCCGCTGAGTTAGCATAGCGCGATTACGCAATCGAGATAAGACCGATCAGATTAAAACCGGTATAACACCAGTCAAGGGAATGTAACTGTGGTCGACATGAAAACACATTCAATACAAATGGGACAAATAGTTGGATATGGTTAAATATGATGTATTTTATATGTATGACGATGAAATAAGGATTATTTGGGACATTTGATCCATTTACGACGAGAAAACAACGGGACGGTAGCAAAACAAACGAGTTTCGATGGGGTTTTCCCGAATGTTAGAAAAAACTACAAGTGCTATGAATTTTTCAATGCATAACGATCAAGGGACATTTATTGTAGGTCATCCTCGGCCAATTCACAATCTCATAGTTTTAAAATTAAAAGAATGGTGAAGCAAAACATTACCTTGACTCTCCGAACGATCCACTTTTCTCGCATTGCTCCGTCGTATTCGATCTCAACGCTCGAAAATACGCTTAGACAGGGTGGTATATAAACTAATTAAAACTAATTACATTCGCAAATGTATTGAACGAATACATGTAACAATCACAGACTGTCATTAAACTCAACGCTGTATATCTTTTTTAAAGATATTTCTTGTTATGTCATATAACGCTTCCGCGTGTATTTAACTATGTTAGTGCACATTTTATGTCGTCATCAGTGATGACCCACACAAACGTCCTTAAACCGATACTGCGGTCAGTTAATTACTTGAATTAGTTTCCTGGAATTAAATATAAACCAATACTAACTTAACAGCCTTAAATGAAAACGAATAAAAAGAGATTTACTAACGTACTCTTTGGCAAGCACGTGACAACGTCTCCACAAGTGATGGACACGTGACCAAACTACGAGGGTTGCCTGCAGTGCTACAGTAATTGCTCGGCTTAAATGATATGAAGTTACTACAGTCTTACGAGCAACCCAGTATCGCGATGAGGTTTTACTGTACATGAATGTTGTTGCCAAGTTATTGACCGCAACATAAATAGAATTGCGGTAGTATGCAGACGTATATCAAATGATTTGCTGTATGCTAAACTAACAGGAATAATACAAATGATATAACTGACCGGTAGACCCGAGCCAAATAAACAATTTATAGTCGGTATTGTTCAGTTGATATTAAGCGGCAGGTGGTCATACATGTACTTTCAATACCACTTACATTCTAACCTACTGAAACTCTTACAGCTAGAGAGATTTATTCACACTTACAGAAAGTAACAAAGATTAACGAAGATTGTCTGAAATTTCCGAATAATGACGGAGATTGTCTCCAACCATGGAAGTTACGCTGCTACCACCAAAATATTTATTGCTTTGACTAACTTTCAACTACACAAATAAATAAACGAATAATGATACTCGTGCGAGTAAATCTTAAATGTCAACAGATAGTGTAGGCCCGATCGTGCTTTTAACACCAACTTTTTGAGGCTACGGCCGCTCATTTTTTTCGGAACGCGAGAAGGGTGTACGTAGGGGTGCGTCAACGCACGTCACGCATACGGTTTCAACTGGCCGTGAGTAACAGCGTACATCGTACGTTGCACACAATCATGACATTGTTATATTAAGAAAACTGAACGTAAAGAGTACGATCACCGTGCGGTTATCACGTTATTGTACGGAGACCGTGCTGCTCACGTACGCTGTCCTTACGTTGTAAGTTGGTAGTAGAAGACACGGGCGTTACATGTAGACCTACTAGGGTGAATCCGTAGTCCGACAGCAGTTCGAACTCGGCAAAAATACCTTATACACTTAAAGTGCCACGTGCTCCAAAATCAGTACAGAGGCGGTACTCACCACGTACGAATTCTCAAATTTTGACCACCTTTTTGAAAATAGGCAACACGTACTTGCACGTACGGCGACTTGTGACCTCCGCTTTATAGTGTCATTACAGGGGTATAGTTATTGTTGATTTATAGAATGGTGCTTATGTATTTTATTGGAAATGATGGTCAAACGTAGAACTTCAATCAAATTATAAGTTTTGTATGGTTTTGTTAGTTGTGACGTAGGAAAACTTAATTTGACAGCATCGCGTACGATATACGTTGTGACGTATCGCACAATACTGGAACCACCCCGTCAAGATCGAGTGTCGTCGTTAATTAAGTCCATACTAAATAATGTCAAACGTTTCTATGTGCATAATATACATATTGTTAGAAAACATATACAATGACGAATCAAATGATTTAAGTTTCATGGAGATGATAAATAATTTTAAAATGAAAATAGACATCAAAGATAAATTTTGACTCAAAAATGACGTGTCACAACGTTGTGTTTTCGCATGAGAAATAAATACATTGTATTTTGGCGATATTTTATACTCTTTATCGTAAAGGAAACAACTGAAAAAATGAATATCAGAATAAGTTTGTATTGATGGTTTCATACATATTTTTTATTTTGAAATTGGAGACATACTCGGCGAATGCCGTTACTTTTTAATTGTCCACAGATTTTCCTGAAACGTGTCACAGGAGTGCCGTAAAGCCGTGCCGTAAATATCGTTCGGCACTCCCAGACTGTGCAATAAATATGTAAATGAGCTTGACACATGACGTTAGCCAATCCATGCATTGATCCGTCAATGGCGTCAGGATAATATCAACGTCGCCATGACGTCGCGCTAATTGTACCGCTGAATTTTGGCTGAAACTTATGCAGCGTACATCATCCTTTTGAACAATAATGAGCGTTTTCTAAGGTTATGTGATAAATAGAATCTTACATTCGTGCTCATTACACACGAGTTTTATTAAACTCGTCGAAAAAAACAATATGACACTCGGCAAAGCCTCGTGTCATATCATTTTGTCCACTCGTTTAATAAAACTCGTATGTAATGAGCACCCATGCAAGATCCTCCATTTAACGTTGAAAAATTAAAACAGTCAACTACGGCGATTATTTTACATCATTTATTGCAAAGGAATTCCCACCAGAAAAATATTTTAGAATACGTTTTCATTGTTGTTTATATAAATAGTATTGATTTTTAAATTGGATACAATTTTAAAAAATGCCGTTAGTTTTCTGTGTCCTCCGATTTTGTCCCACGCGCGTAAAAATAACAAAAAATAACGTTAACAACAAATCATGAAATTTCGACGACAATTTTAAAACATATATCACTAAAAGAACCGCTAAAGAAAAAAAATGAGGACATACCTTTTTAAATTATTTACATAAATAATTTCTATTTTGAAATCTGGCACATACACAATGCACTCGAAAATTGGCGTTAATTTGCCTGTGTCCAGTGAATTGTCCCACGCGCGTAAAAGTAACGTTAAAAATAAACATACACATTTTTAAAGAGAATGTTTGGTTAGTTCCGTTTATTCAGCAACAGTAACAGTGTGCTCAATTACAATTTAAACACCAATTACGGGGCTTCTTCACTTGTAGTTGTTAGCCACAAGAACTGGTTACGTCTGGACCCCGTACATATTAGATTTACACCGTAAATGCACAAACTCTTCAAATATACGAAATCATTTAATAACACCGTGAGAAATGGCGTCCGTCGCCTCCTAATGGCAACGGCATGCGGTGTTGCACAACGCAAGTTACAGTTTGCATATGGCACTAACAGAGTTTCGAATCTCTGAAGAAACACGCTTTGTTTATTCCGAGATTTGTCATCAAACTATACAAATCATTTGTATAACTCAGTAGTATCTAGCCACCACTTTGCGTGTTACAGGTTTGGGATTCCCCCTAAATCTGGCTTCGTCATGTCATATTATAATTATCACACTCGACAAATATCAAATTTAAAGGAACGGAAAGGATGTAAAAATACCTTTACAATAGGTAATCGATCCTCCCTAGTCTACTTGAAGTACATTTTGTACTTACTCCATAAGGCGTGCGTAAAATTTGATTCTTATAGAGGGTTCTTCGTCCTGTTATTTGTTTGTTTGTGTTCAAATCAAACAGTCAGTTTTATCCCGGCCTAATTGGCCGATGGCCTCCGCCTTCGAGGAAGAGTGATACAAGGAGTCCGAGTATTTAACTTGCACCGTGTACAGTTCCTCTGGGTCTCTAACCAGTTCATCTCTTGTTGGGTGGGAAACACTGAAAATCGTTTCAGAAATGACCAAGAGCCACGGTCGAGAATCGAACCAGGGACCTCACGATCCGTTGGGCCTAGTTTTAAGAGTGTTACAATACACTTGACCACCGTGTAACCCATCTTCATCCTTTTGGCTCTAGTGTTAGACAGGTTTTTCCGGATATAGTTCGTATGTAAGATTAATAAATCTTTACATTGAAATTTGATAATGAATAAATTATCATTAATACTGGTACGATAGTCATCATTTGTCTATTGTATTCATCAGTCTTTTCGTGTAAATTTGACGTTTATCTTGATATTTGAGTCTATCGGGACAGCATTACCATATACTGGGCAATTATAAAAGTAACTTGATCAAAGGAAAACAAGTATATGTTCCATGTAACCTTTCAGGTATCCGTACTCACCATTAAGTGACCCCGTGCTGCGGAGGAAGTCTGCTAATAAAAAACACCAACTTTTGTTAATGTTCGGATGATTGTTGTTCAGTTACCTTGATCTGAACTTACTGACATATCGCTGGTCGATCTGACTACACTGTATACTATCCTCGGTTAACTCGTCTTGTGCGCAATACCGGATATAATTATTGTCGGTGCTTGTCGGCAGTTTACGGAATTTCATAACGAGTGGCGGTTACTTTTTTGCAAGACTTTGCCGGTCAATACTACTAGTGTATAGAACTTACATCTGGTTATTGCTTCTATTAAAACAGAGTGTATAAAGTATTAGCAATATTAACTAATATTAATAAATGCTCGTTTAAATGATAAACAATGGAGTTAGAGCCTTTAAATAAAGAAAACGGGGATGTTAAATTTGAACCGGTGGATAATAAGGAAAAGAATGAAACTAAATCGGAGGAACGGGACCAGTGGGGTAGCCGTGTGGAATTTTTACTGGCTCTAATTGGGTATACAGTTGGTATAGGAAGTATTTGGAGATTTCCTATACTTTGTGCTAGAAATGGTGGTGGTGCTTTTCTCATTCCGTTCTTTTTCTTCATGATAACATGCGGTGGTCCTCTGTACTACATAGAGGTCAGTCTTGGACAATATTGTGGAAAAAGTGCCGGAGCTGCTTTTGATTTCTGTCCGCTGTTCAGAGGTAAGTTTGCAAGTTAGACATTTCGCATGAGACATTGGTTAGATGGCAAGGCGAATGTTTCCTTCATTCGTGTATCTCGGTCACCAGAGTGTAGCCCAGTTATCAATATACAGTCAACTCTCATTATCTCGAAAATTTCAACACCGTGAAAATTACTTCGACATAACGAAAATTCGAGATACCCGGTAAGTTTGAAAGCCATTTTGTTCCCTGTCCGGGATTTCCTCGTATTTTTAAGAAAATTCCGCTAACATAAGTTTGCACATTTGTCTTTATATAGAGTCAACTCTCGTTATCTAGAACTCGCTTACATCGAATTTTCCGTTATGTCGAATAAATGCTTTTTGTTAAGTCGTAAGTTTTACTTTATCGTGATTGATCTTCTTCGTTTACAGCATCTCCGTCAGTCTGAGAAACAGAATAGTACATCATCTTTAGTGAAATCTCCACGGAAGAAGTTTCCACGACCTCTAGATTATATATCCATCTCGTTAAAGTAAAACTTACGGCCTAATCCCGGTGTAGTAATGATGAAATTGGCCATTCATGACGATTAATTTTAATAGATATAAAATGACGATCAATTTTGCTAAGGCTGGTATTGTTACAATTTCTGTCTTGGTGTATTATTGTGCATGGAAACATGGTAACCTTTAGACGAATACATACTAAAGCATTCGTGCAATAAAATATGGAATAAACTAAGATACATGTGAAAGAGCACTCTATAGGTCAACTAATGATAATATGTAATTGGAATAATGTCGAAAAATGGTTTAAATCTGCATTCATTATAAAGTCATTTGTTCTATTGGCAAGTGCACAACCTAGTAAGTAGCTTTTTGCAATTAACTTAACATTGTACAAATAATTATTGACAGTATAGTAAACAGAAACATGTGTGGGAATATGGACACTAGTCGTTACAATGCTCAATGAATATAGTATTGTACAAAAAGCAACAGTAATGAAATCACGCTGTGTGCAAGTTTCCAAACGTCATTATCGCAAACAATATAGGTTTCATGACAAACATTTTTACTAATTATTTATAATGGCGTCTGTTATTTTTCTAAATTAAAACCATACATTTTGGGTAAGATTTAGTATGTCTAGAAATGTATAGCACAGCTAGGCAACCATTTTTCTCTAACGTGAATTATTCTAATGCTTTATCAGTTCAAAGGGCGTGTGGGCGAATGAATTCACTATTAACATTTGTTTGCTTCTCTCGAGAAATTTTGGACAGCGTCAGTGAAGCCAATGGTTCGTGTTAGCGTATTTCTCTTCTTCGTATTTGAAGCAGTGTCTAATTGTCGACAAATATTGTCATTGTTGGGGTAAGGCAGAAGCTAGTCACAAAACCGGATCCTTAAAAGTTGTACGATCTCTCGCGAAGTCCATAACGGAATACTCGTACGCATTTCAACTAGCAAGCTTCGTGTGTGTTTTGTGTGAAATAAAACGAGTGTTTTAAGGGCGTGCAATGTTCCATTAACATTATTGACAACTTTAAGGACATTTTCCCGCAGATGTTTTATCATACAATGACAATTTGCTTGTGTAGACACTGTAGGTCAATATTAGGTCATCTATGGTCAAAAACTAGGTCACTAGGTAAAATCATAGAAAAACCTTGTGTTGTTACTAGAGATCACAATTTCAGCCTAATCTTCATGACAATCGTTCACAAGGATCATCTCAACAAAATCTAGGCCAAGTTCGATATTAGGTCACCCGGGGTCAAAAACTAGGTCACAAGGTCAAATCATAAAAACACGTTGTATAGTCACTAGAGGTCACAATTTTAGCATAATCTTCATGAAACTTGGTCTTAATGATCTAGGTAAAGTTCGATGTTGGGTCATCTAGAGTCAAAACTAGGTCAAAATATAGAAAAGCCCTTTGCTTGCTATAGAGGTTGTACGTTTCACTAGATCTTTATGAAAACTTTTCATAACGTTTATCAAAGTTGAGTTTGAGCTGTAATTCAGGTCAACATATAGAGCTGTAATTCAGGTAAACACACGCGCCTGTTTGCATTACTATGACAGGTGAGCTACCTAGGACCCTTTTGGAGCCTCTTGTTGTGTAAATTAAACAGATGGCCCTATTTTCCCGTCTGTGTAGTTTTGTTTTTATTAAAATAATTAATATTTGTGTGGAAAAGTAATATATCTGTTACGTGACTCCTGTGTATATATTTACGTTCTAGTAAGCTGTATCCTTGGTGTTGGTGTCTACAGGTGTTCATGACACAAAGGCAGTAAAGTGTAACAACAGTATATTAAAACATAAACTTAATTAGTACATTGTCGATCAAAAACATTAATATGGTAGTAAGGTCTTTGATACCATCCTGTTCCTAATTTGTCATCGATATCAGAGCTTTTGTCATGTTTCATCAAATATTGTAATATTATAAAATAACATGATGGGATACTTCTTGCGCACATGTTAGTATTGTATTCGTATTCGTGAATTGCTTTAAACACATATTAAATAAGATATGGGCTATCATACACATGTTTTAAAAATCCCATTATTTTGAAATAATGATATGAATTGGTGATTATACCCAAGCATTGTAAAAAGTACACTTTCATCTCATGTCGTTTTATGCGTAAATTGATCTATAAATTGGCAAAAAATGTACCAATGTTTATTATTATTATTTATTTATTTAACTGTAAATACACACTCGCATCAATTTTGTATATTTATTATTTGTCTTCATGTTAACTGAGACAAAAAGCACATCATACACTTATATGTGAAGCCGCATCACAAGAATGTCGGTATAAATTTGATGTACGACATGACAAACTAATATTATTAAGATTACCTGGCTTGAAACACAGGTAACTGTATCATTGATTAAGATTAAAAAAAGTTGTAAAATTAATATATTCATACATATCTCTTAAACAATGACACAGTTACCTGTGGCTGGAACACCTTAAACTTGCAATTATTCAAAATCATAAATAGATTAACTCCAAGGATAAAAGTTGTGAAATCCGGCTTTGCCAGACACGTGGGTGATGTGAGGAATATACACATGTCGTCATAATTTAAAGAATACAATCTTTGTTATTAATCATGAAATAGAGAACCACATCCGGCTATTCCCTCACTTAGCACCCGCTTAGCAAACCACACATCCCATAATTCATTTATCAAGTGACAATAAACATGTAATTTGAACCCGTTCCATACCGGGCTCAACGGTTATAAACAATTATTATTACTTATTCTAAAGCTGGGTTCACAATTTACGTACGGCGTTTATACCGACGTTTAGGCAAACGTCCAACTTCGCTAGCAAAATTTATTAGAAGTGTACAAGAGTTGAAGTTGTTTGGCCAACGCTGAATTTAGCCGAACGTTTATCCAACGAATACCAGCTTGTCCAACGTAGACAAAAGGATATCAGAGCATTGAACGCAACGTTAACGCATTTGGTTTAGCGTAGGCTTACTTTCTTAAAGCTGGGTTAACACTATGAACATTTGTACCAGCGTTAGTCAGCATTTCAAAAGTCGGAAAATGAGCCCAAACGTCGGTGAAATTACGTTCGCGAGGAGCAATATTTTGGTTCACACTGCAAACGTTGTGTATCTATCGCAAACGAACTTTTGGGAACGTTTCCTAGCGCTTGGCTGCGTTTGACAGCGGTTACTCGCGCTTAACAACGTTTGCCTGCGCTGTACTTATATTTCATCAGCGTATATGAACTTAAGCCAACGCAGGTTAGCGTATATGCAACGGTCTCTAACTAAGTCTGACTAAGACGAACGAGTTGTCGAACGGCATGATCCGTTGCACTAAGTTAACCTAAGTTATGGAAACGTTATGGAAAGTTCGTCTCCGCTAACCACCTATCGTTCATATCGCGTTCATTGCGCCTGATACCCGTTGGCCTTCGCTGGACAAACGTTCATTTGCGCTGGGGAAAGTTCGCTTGCGCCAGTTCTAGCGTTACTATCGCGTTCATTGCGCTGACTACCCATTGGTCTCCGTTAGAGAAACGTTAGCCTCTATTTACCGACACCACCAGCGTTTCGGCAAACGTTTGCCAACGGAGTTTAACTTAAGCAAACTTTAATCAACTTAATTCAGGGTTCAGGAACGTTTACAAACGGAGCACAACTTATAACTACACCAGCGTTTATTTCCAAACGTCGACAAAGTTTTTGCATGTTAAAAAGTTTCAACGAACACAACGTTCTTCAACGTTCACCAGCGATCATCAACTTTTCAACACGTTTAGTAACTTTTAATAGCGGAGCTGTATGTTTGCCCAAACGTCGGTAAACGTCGACCTAAACTCCAGAGTGCGAACCCACCTTTAACGAACCCGTATGTATAGGTTTCTTCGTCGGAATCTAACGAAGCATGATGAAAGCCTAATCGTCCGTCTAAGCCGGCCTAAGTTGGGGACCGCAGCACATGTTATGTAAGTACATGTATACGCAAACCTACGTTTGCGAAAGTTCTCATAAGGTAATAGAAACGTTAAATGCAACGCTGACAAATGTTTTCCAAATTAAACGTATAGGAACGTTTGTAAAACTTGATGTGCGCCAGAAACACGCCCGATACATGTTCGAAGTGTGAAAGAAAGAAACCAAGACGAATGTAATTTAGCCGACGTGTGGGCTATTTTTTAAGACGCTGACCGATGCTGGTAAAAAACGTTGAGTGTGAACCCACCTTAACATGCTGTGTTTTTAACCGTATACATCACGGAGACTGTTTACAGTGAATAAGCTAAAGTAACTACAATAACAATGTACAGTGTACACACTTCTTTGAATAAACGAAAATAATTTTATATCATATAAATTTGTAACGATTTGCATCCCTAACAATCGTAACTATTCGGCAATTTCCGGAAAATCCCGTAATACATTCTTGATTCTAATAATGACCGCGGCGTTCCAACTGGACTAGATACGAGCTGTTCATGTTGCAGAATTATATACATATTTGCTGATCATGAACCGAACCAGTTGAAACTGTAGTTAAAATAGTTAGTTTCAAATGCAAAGGCATATTTGTCGATAATAAACTCATAATGTTATGCAGAGTAATGATTAAAAACAGATTGAAAACTTCTTCTAACCAGTTGGATGCGGTATATACAAGATAGCCAATCCTAGTTCAATATGACTGTAGCTTGTTATCGTATGAGTATGATAATATTAATTTAATATTGTATGCAAATACCACTGGTGATAACAAGAAGACACGCTAATCATGAATACAAACATGTCCGTTTATGTGTCAAGGTTATTGTTACTATACTGGGATCATATCAAAAGACATTCAAGACATGTTTCAATATCTATATCAAGATGAACAGCGGTGACAAACTAGAGTATTACCTCATCTAAGCTTTGTCACGTTAAGTCAACGGCACATCACCTTAAACAATCGTTTGTATAAAATTAACATGAACAACTCAAGTTAACACAAAATGACGTCATTGCTCTAACTTCTTGCGTATTATTGAGTAACATTATACAATCTCCCAAAGGCTGCTCTAGAGAAGTTGTAATGATCAGTCTCCCTAAGGGAGTTGCTCAGGAGCAACTGTACTGTAGAGAAGTTATAATGTTCAGTCGTCTGTACTGTACAGTCTTCCCATGTGTGTTGCTCTGGAGAAGTTGTAGCGTTCAATATCCCAAAGGGTGTTGCTCTAGAGTCGCTGTACTGTACACCCCAAAGGGTGTTGTTCAGGAGCATCTGTACTTTACAGTCTCCCAATGGGGTTTGCTCTGGAGTCGCTGTACTGTACACACAAAGGGTGTTGTTCAGGAGCAACTGTACTTTACAGTCTCCCAATGGGTTTTGCTCTGGAGTCGCTGTACTGTACACACAAAGGGTGTTGTTCAGGAGCAACTGTACTGTACAGTGTCCCGATGGGTTTTGCTCTGGAGTCGCTGTACTGTACACACAAAGGGTGTTGTTCAGGAGCAACTGTACTGTACAGTGTCCCGATGGGTTTTGCTCTGGAGTCGCTGTACTGTACACACAAATGGTTTGTTCAGGAGCAACTGTACTTTACAGTCTCCCAATGGGTTTTGCTCTGGAGCCGCTGTACTGTACACACAAAGGGTGTTGCTCAGGAGCAACTGTACGGTACAGTCTCCCAATGGGTGTTGCTCTAGAGGAGTTGTAACGTTCAGTCTCCCAAAGGGTGTTGCTCCCGAGAGATTGCACTTGAAAGTCCTTCAAAGGGTATTGGTGTGGAGCGACTGTATTGTACAGTTTCCTTAAGTATGTTGCTTTACAGAGGTTGCACTATACAGTCTCCCAAAGGGCGTTGTTTCGGAATTGGTTTACTGCAATGTACTGTATCACATTGCCAAAGGGCGTTGTTCCGGAATCGGTGTACTGCACTGTACTGTATCACATTGCCAAAGGGCGTTGTTCCGGAATCGGTGTACTGCACTGTTTTGTATCACATTGCCAAAGGGCGTTGTTCCGGAATCGGTGTACTGCACTGTTTTGTATCACATTGCCAAAGGGCACTGCTCCGGAATCGGTGTACTGTACTGTATTACATTGCCAATGGAGTTTGCTCTGAAAATGTTGTACTGTACCGTTTATACTGTCCTTTTCAAACTATAGAACAAATTAAAGTATCTTCACTGTATTAAAAAGTTTATGATTTACTTTTTTCAGGGCTTGGGTTCCTCATGGTATTGGTATCGTTCAATATTTTATGGTACTATGTGACCATAATGGGATGGATCCAGTATTACTTCGTTAAATCATTTAGTTCCGTGTTACCCTGGTCAGTTTGTGGTAATTGGTGGAACACAGACAACTGCAAAGGTAATGTACACGTACAAGTAATATATTTCTATCTTGAATGTATATACACCCCTCACATATCAATGTGTCTATATAACTACGACAAAGTGACATTCACATACAGAAACATGAAGACATTTGTGCTATTTCTAAAAGCAGTCTCAAGTCGAGTATTTGCTTGAGTGAGCGGTCTAAACAAACACGGCCAAACTGGTTCATTAAATATTATTTTTTAATGTATGATGGTTTAACTCAAGTATTGTATTCTTCAACTATTTACCTCGAGTAAAAAGTATTTCGAATTATCCGACATGTAATGTATTTCAGTGTTTACTGTTTTAAAAGTATGATGTACTCTATGTTGTCACTGTTAAATGGAAACGTAGTTAGACATATAGTTTATTTTATTTTCTGAAATATTGCGTCAGTATAGTTTCTCGAAGATCAAATATTGCAATCATTTTATTAGATACAGATCTAACAATATTCTCATGTTTTGTATCCCAGGGAAGCGATTCTCCGTTTTTGTTCAATCACAACACACTATAACACAACTGTGCGAACAACTATATGGGTGCTTGAAGTAACTTAAGACCTTCACTAAATGCTTGCAGCAGTTTACGCCATGTATTCAGTCCTGTTCTGTTCTGGTGAAATTTACATGTACGGTTGGACATCTTCATTTCTTCATCCTACAGCTCGAATCCCCGGTAAAGTCAGAATAAATCAATAAAAAGAAAGATCAAACCCGGTCTCAGGTTTTCCTTAATATAAAACGTATAAATAGTACGAAATGATATTGTACCAGTTTTAATACGAAACAATTTTTGAACCTGTCCGGCTTTATTTCTGAAATGTGAGCTGAAAGTTATTTTTCGGTCACGTATTTTTGGTGACGTTGATGTGAATGTATTTATGGTTCAACTATAGTTCCTGTGTTATTTACCCATTGGTGTGTGTGTTATATTGATGTAAACAAGTTGCGATCAATGTTGAAAGGTAACGTGATATAGCAATCCATCATAATGAGAATACAAATACAGAGTGATCCAAAAAAACATGTCCCACAAACAATGCTTAATAACTTTGCGAATTTTGGTAGAATAGTTATTGTTTTGGTATTGACAGAAAGAATATTGAATATAGTTTTTGTTTAATATAAAGACGACCGTCATATAATGTCATAGCAACCATGGTAACGCCCTCGGCTATGCCATTATATTCTAAAAGTTCCAAGATGGCTGAAAACGCAGAAATTGTCAATTTGTACTATAAAGTAGGCACATAGCCTGCACCTGATATAAGGAAACCTGGATCATCCTGTTTATCCTTATTGTTGTTGTGAATTTAAGAATAATTGTCGATTTTGACTTGGAAATCATGCTTTTGAAATGGAAAATTTCCACCATCGGTTAGACACACGGTGACAACACGCCAGTGCGTTTGAAACTCACGTAATGCTGGTACTGGTGACAAAAATCATCGGAACGCCAAAAAAGTCAAAATTGACATATCCAATTATACGTATTCAACATCTTTAACTTTACCTAAATATATCGCGATACATTTCTGGTTCCAATGGCACTGAATACTCGAATAACGTCATGTACATTTTTTTTAATTGCTGAGATCGGAAACAAACGCTTTTTGTGATCACTCCTCGCACGCCTTTAAAGAGCTTTGTTTCTTTCTTGAACTAGCTTTATTCCACAAAGAGTTCCAAAGACATAACCTCTAAACTGTCCAGTAAGCAGCTGTTTTGGTATTGTCTGCATGATGCTTCTACCTTAATCAAACTTAAGCAAACCTTGTACGATCGTAATAGCTTGGTTCTTAACTTGAAACGGTTATTTCCCATTAAGTATTTCAGAGTTACGGCCCCTACATTGGTTATCCTCATTCCCCTAGACTGTATAAGTAAACCACATTAAACTGACACGAGTCAGACCTGAATGAGCAACGGCTCAGAGTATTGGAGTCTCAGAGTCTCAGGTTTATATGGTCAGATAATACGATATATAATATGTGTCGTGCGACTATACATACAATACGGCCTTCTCGTAGGTAATGTACATACATTCCTAGTTCCGTACCTAACCATGATGTATTGCTAGGTGCGCAGTATTAAAACAATCATGTTAATAGCCTTCAGAAATAATTACATAATTGCACCTGATAGAACAGGTGAATTGCTACAACAAATGTCAGTCTATCTAGTACGCAACTTTGATGATACGTGTTACCCTTTCGTACTTGTCCTTAATCTATTAGTGTACCTATCTGTACATTCATGTGCGGACCCAGAGGGGTGACCGGGGATCCGGATCCCTCTGTTAGTTAGGCAACAAATGGCAATCGCATATATATTAACACGAGTGTGTCATTTTTCTGATCTGAACAACCCTCTAATAAAAATGATTGCTGGAACCCCTGAGTACAAATGCTGGTCGGACCGATACCTCTTCCTGGGAAAATTAGTTGTTGAACTTCTTTCATCCGAGAATAATGCTGGATCCGCGCATGACGTAGTCTGTTGTAGATTATTGTCAATGTAATTTTTGTCTTACAGTTGGCGCCTTCATATCAGCCAATCAGAATTTGACTATCTACAACACAACCAATATTACTGACGTCACCAGCTACAACAACAGTGCTCTATCAAATACAACACAGTTTACCTCGCCAGCGAACGAATTCTGGTTGTAAGTACTTACATCGTGTATTGGTATTGTTATTAAAGGGATAACTATACTATGCAAGCGACAGGATGACACTGGGGATGGTTTTCTTACACATTTGTGCATGCTTCACTTCAAAGAGTCTTTTTCGAAACTTTTGAAATAACCACCATAAAACAGCTACGTTTACTTGACTGTTACAATGCTATGATTTGATTAACCCCTGCTACATAATTATTCGCTAGTATACTTGATTGAAGATCTAAGAAACATACCACATGGTGTCTGAGCCATAATGCATTGGAGTATCGGGGACTTTCAAAAAAAATCTACTTTTCGGAAACTTAACCAGGGACCCAATATACAACCTTTTATTATATACCTAGCAATGTATTGTCACGAATACAGGCCAAATCGCGCAGTGGAATACAACGCGACAGATCGCATTTTCCGTATCATACATGTCTGGTTTTCCGAATCCGTAGCATGCATGTCTGACGTGTTATATGCCGAACATATGCCAACTTCAATGACGTCACGACGTAAACAATTGTCTTTTTATGAATAGGCGTCGCGTTATATGCCGAAAATATGCCGACGTTCATGACGTCAATGAATACACATCAAACGCATTTTCGCGCGTAAAAGCGTTTTTTTTTTACTTTAAATGTATATAATAAAAGGAATATTACTGCAGTGGTGTTGATCCGTTAAGCCGTATTACCTCTCGTTGCTTGTGAGATACGGCATTACACAAGCAACTCGAGGTAATACGGCCAACAGATCAACACACTGCAGTGATAGTCCGTATGTATTACAGGATCCTTGACTTGAACAGGTTAGTCATGCTGACGCTGACTACTAATACATCGTATATATTTTCTGCCGTCACGATCATGGCAATGACGTAGTTATTTAGGTACGACGTGTTGGTTTGTTTTTATTCTAGGTATAACGTGCTACGTAGAGACGGCAGTATGGAAGATATGGGCTCCATTCAATGGCATCTGGTACTGAGTAACTTTGTAGCTTGGACCCTGGTCGTAGCAAGTCTAATCAAAGGCGTGAAATCACTAGGGAAAGTATGAACACATGTTTTCTTTATATATAAGAAATGTATCCTAATTGCACACAAGTATACGTGGGACGTAACAGTTAATTATTATATTACTACGACCTACATGTAGAGAATTAAGTTATTTCATGACTAAACAGTCCGGAAGAACACAAACATACCGATATCTATAAAATTTTAATTCCCACTTTAACCATTGTGTTACCAAGTTAATGCGTAAGTATAAATATGAAATAATAAGTATACAATATTTTTAATATTATAAATAAGCTGTAAATGACAGGACGTAACGTCAAAATGTCCTTTTCGAAGAAAATATTATGAATAGTAATTAAATAACTCACATTTATTCATCATACCAACGAATTTTAGCATGGCTCGCAACTTTTGACTTACATCTAGGCTATTAACAATCAGGGATAATAAGCTGTTCAAACTGAATTATATGACTACTCTGTTTATTGGTCTACTATGTTTATAAAATATGTTTTAGGTCGTGTACGTGACGGCTACTGCCCCCTATATTTTTCTGACAGTATTACTCATCCGAGGACTAACACTAGATGGCGCCGCAGATGGTATTATTTGGTATATAACTCCAGACTTTCAGAAACTTGCATCCGCACAGGTATTGTTTTTGTGTTCCATTTGTGATTTTCCCCATTTGCCCGATGTACTTAGAGAAACAAGTGTCGCATCATAACTTGTGTCCAAATCACGTGACCTAAACAACAGGGTCCTCACCAATCTGATCACCTCGGCCTTTATGCATTGCAATAGACCTCTGACCTAACAAAGCGCCATATTGAACTATTTTCAGACACATAATTAGAAAATGGCAGCCCCTGTCATCAGTACACATTATGCCAATACATGTTCACACAAATACAAATAACCATCTTATTGACAAATACTTAAATTGTTACTTTCATGCGGACGTAGCTGGACTGATAACTCAGACTAACCACTTTGGTGTATTACTACACTTAAACATGAGGCATATTTACCGGAGACAAACGGAAATGGCCGAGCTTCACGATTGGGTCCCCATGGTGTTCTAGGTGTTCTCCAATTCTAAATTTCTACCGAGCAAGGAGCATTAAAAAAGGAGCATTATTGTTGATGTGGGTGAATGTTGTAAAACAAACCAGCTGTACATGAGCTGAAAAATATAAAAACCAAAGGTACCTGATTCGTGATGGAAATTTCCATGTTATAGTCATGGCTACCCTGATGGAATAATTTGGCATTGTGATATTTACACACTACAAAGAAGACATTATTCTGGATTTTTGTCAAAAAGCAAATAAATACACTAGCCATGCTACTATATTTTCTTATCTGATTATATTAGCAAAATCTGACTTCTTATGAGAAAAAACCTGAAGTTTGTCAAATGCAAATATTTCCACTTGTTAATCATTGACTATGCATTTTTCCTATAAATCACTTTTTTAAATCTAAATTATAACATATTGTGTCTTATTTGATGTGCTTTTCACAAAATTCGACTATTTAGGATTACGAAAACAAATAATCAATTCGTAACGTGACATGTGTATAACATATATTTACAAGTAACGGTAATATATTATTGCAAAACAATTAAATATACTAATAATGTTTAATTTGAAGCTGTGGCAATAATTTCTCTTCTATTCGAGACTAACACATGTCACATCATAAGTACAGTTGTCATGTAATTAACAAACACACGGCCGTTTTCAGATTTCTTGATTAATAGACATGTTTTAGACACACTCAACTTTGAGAAGGTTTTTGCCGTTTTAATAATACCAAACCTTCATTGTACTGTGAATAGAATTTCACAATATATTTTCTATTTAATATATTCCATAATGAATTTACAAATGTAATTATTTTAATTTGGTAGCATGGCATTCGATAGCCAACTCGTCAATGGAAACATTGTATAAAAGACTCATAATATAATTATTTTATTTTTACCATATTTACCTCTTTAATCACGTAATTACGCATTCAAAATTGCTCAAAAATGCTACATATTTGAAAGTAATAGCAATATGGTCTACTATTAAATAGCCTTTTATCAACAGAAATAACAGTTTTTTTCCAAAATAAAAACTAAATGACTTGTTGTGTATATTGAATCAAATTGTAATCTAAATTGGCTTGCGAAACCAAAAGTAAACGTAAGATGTATTATCTTGCTAGGGTTGAGGCATGTTTTCCGCACGAATCAAAGTGAGTGTGAACAAAACTCGATAAAAGCGTTTGCGAAATATTTCATGCCATACAATCGTACATACATGTGTGACGAGAACACACCTGAGTTGCGTCATTGCTCTTCATGTACGAGTAAGAAGTCAGGAAACTTTTTCACGTAACGCGCTCATACATGTGAGGCCTCTCGCATATTCAGTTCTACATTTTATGTTCATTTAGGCCATTGGCCCATGCATCACAAATATAAATACAAACAAGTTGTTTATTACAAACAAGTTATATAGATTGTATATCATACAATCACCCTAAAGACATGTTTAAAACGAGTTGGAACGGATATAAACATGTAGCATACTATATGAATAAAGAAAGGATTTTACTGGGACCGAAGAACCAATTCGAAGTATCTAGGGTGTTCGAGGCAAATACTGTCCGAGGCATCGAAGTTCTGTTGTATTTACCGCCGATTTTATGAATAATATAAAGAATATACAATGAAGCTTATCTGCACCTTTAAGTTATTCTTCTTGTTTTACATGTCACATCTTTGAGAACTTTATGAGGACGACAACGACCTGACTACATTTCTCTACGGAGTCTGATTTCAAAAGATTAACGCGGTCAAGAATAGCAGATTTACATAGTATGCAAATAATAGCCATTAACACTGTACCCGGCGATAAAATGTTGTGATCGTATTATACATTTTGGTAATACAAAGTGATATGTATGTAGATTAAACAGTTGCATTGATATGACAAACTTTAAAAGGTTCTTATCCCTCTTAATCTCGTTTTTGGTATGTGAGAGTGAAGCTTCAAAATAAATATCAAGGGCCATATTCACATCCTCTACTCCACTCTCACTAGTTAATCCAATTGTAATTATCGTTTCACCCATGCATTTGAGTGTGAACTCGCCCTAACTAGAAATTGGAATTCACATCGGTAAGTGTAGCTGGAGTTGACTCGACTGAGTAGGGATTTTTCGAGGGAAAAACATTTCTCCAGCTTCACTTAAACCGCGGTCCTAATTTATTTGGACTGTAATCAAGCACGGCTTGTAAACTTGTGGTAGCGGGGTGTTCCGTCAGTAAGTGTAAGAGATGGTAACGTAAGATGATTTATCTGCATTGACAGGTACATGTTTGTTTGTCCGAACATATTACAATGTAACATGATCCTCGACTTGTATGCATGAATATATTACAAGTGTGTGGAATACAATGTATATCAATTGACCAGAAGCAAGATATTTACAATAGATGCTTAGACTGACAAACAACATTGATACATTGCACATGTTTGCACAATCGAATTGTTTCGTTTTACAGATCATTGGTGCCGGTGCCTTTAATAAATTTAAATGATAAATTTAGATTAGTAATACTCCCCGTTTAAGAATACAAAGTTTAGTCAAGAAATAAATTGTTAAATATGTTTATACAAGGGTCGAGGATCAGGCTAATTTGATCGCATTTAGTTCATTCTACACAGGGGCTTGTAATTATGTTTCATGTCTGTGTTCCTGTGGTTAACTTGTAATTGGTGTGTTTCCCAATGTAAACTTGTATACTATTGGAAACGAATACATTGCCAATTGACTGTTTAGATTGCAACAAAATGAGCTTTGTGTTCGACAGGTATTTCCCGTGCCAGAAATGACTAGAATTCACGCGGTGGAGTAGTATGTACCGTAAGAGATGTGACGTCATATTGCAATCGTAACTGCTCGGTAATGTCCGACAAAGCTCGGAATAATCGCTGATGTGATAAAAAATAGCTTTGGGTTAGTTGATCACTAATTAGAGTTACTATGTACGCAGCGTGGAATTTGGTCATTTCAGGCTACCCAAAGAAGTCACTCCTCGATATTTAAAACTGAGGATGCACGTTTGAAGTTGTACTAATATCGATATTTAAAATTGTGTTTCAACCGTTTAAATTCGCATTTTACACAAGTCATTTATTTCCATGTAGATATAGACTAGTTTAAAGTAAACATGATAATTAGTACTTAAGGAACTTACAGGATATTTTACTATTTATTGCTTTTTATCAATTTGAATTTCACAGCAAGACGGGTGAAGTCCGATAGGGGACGCCTGGTTGACTCTGCCATCGACACAAGCGCAGAGTAAGACTTGATTAAAGAAACATGGTTGTAATTCATGTGCATGATTTCAGTTTTAGTACATATATTTTTTACTACATTAAACCATTTGTGTGTTTTATTTACATAAACTATTTTTAAACTTCATGATTTAGATTGTGTCGTATTTATGATAATCGTCCCCAATACGTAGCAAATGTTTCATTGTTCTTTTTACAAATATTTTTTCAATGAAACATTGCGGATTTTTAACATATAAGAATAAGCATAGAAGTAAAATTTGAAGAAAAAAACTGTCCATAAGTCATATTCGTCGCAGATTACATTGAACACCTCAAAATGATTACACGGGAATATCACCTTGGTTTTTGCTGTGTAATATTTGCAAAGGGAAGTAATCCCCGTAAGGAGTTTGATACATGGCTGACACTGAACACCTATCGATGAGCAGGTAGGGTTAGGTTTATATGATGTATGGATGTATTCCGTTCTATAGTCTTAATATGAAAGCCAGTTAATCATGTGCGATAGCTGTATAGGACAGTGCGGTTTCATATTTTACCACTATTTTGGTTTATTTTACGCTATGCTTTTTCTTAAGTTCAAAAGTTCGTAAAACCTTGGTATTTGACGCACTAAAGGTGACATATACAATCTTTTATATAGTTTGGTAGTTATATCTTTTCGTTTCTATGAACAATCAACGCCGCTTTCCGCAGGTGTATCGTAGGCAACAATTGTGCATTTTATCATAAAGTGACCCAATTGCATGTATTTTCATAAAACATAACAAACTTTCATCAAAACAAAATACCTATTACCAATACTTCTATTTAAAAGATTGACTATGATTCACTCACATTTATTGTAGGTATGTTTTTATTTATGAAGTAAAATTCATCGATAATTTTACCACCATAGTTACAACCCTTGCATGCACCGAACATATTCGGAATTCCTTTAGTATGATCATTGATTGCGACACGATTTTATTTTTATTGACAGAATTAGAATAAATAGAATTCGTCAAAATACACTCATTTGATTATTGGCCAATCTTTCTAAGTATCAACGTTAGGTAGTAATAGATTGGTTGGTGTGTTTTGGGTGGCAGCACTGACTAAACTGCAGACTAATTGAGTGTGGATTGAACGCATCCGAATAGGTTATGCATAACGAATATTTGACTTGATATTATAGACAACTCCCCCTTATCTCTTCACATTAATAATCCCCAAACCGATCGTGGTTAATTTTCAACAACTCTTCGATTAAAAAAATATGCAAACTAATATACCAGGTAATTCTTTACAGAATTAATTCTATAAAATACGTGTATTACTTCTATTTGTGTTAGGTATGGCTTGATGCTGCGATACAGGTGTTTTACTCCCTAGGCCCCACCTATGGTGGTGTGATAACCATGGCAAGTCATAACAGATTCCACCAGAAATCGATCGTGTAAGTATTCCATTTCAAATCTTCCAAATCTGACCTTTTGCCTTTACAGTAAAATGTTATACTCTTGGGCTTGTGAATCATTTGATTCCAAAACTATGAATAAAGCAATGAGTTGTAGTAAATTGAAAACCAATTGCATCAAAGTGGTTAAACTTACATTACTTTTTAGGTTCTTGTTTATTATATGATTATAAATAAAAAGATAATAACAAATCGGACATATGGTACTAGGTAACACTCATTAGAAAACACTGAGCGTGTAAGACACAAAAGTAACGCACAAAAAAGAACAAGTACACACAACAATAACAACCACAAAAACGATTAAGAAAAATTCAGCTACAAATTCCTACAATCAAGTTTTCATAAAGGCTATCCGCAAAATAAGGATAATTGCGGAATGGGTCAATGTCAATTCAACAAAATGTCGATTCAACAGTTTACTTAAGTTTCTACTTTGCGGCGCTATTGTATCCTTTTAATTCATGTTTTCTTGTATAAGACTGTGTCTGTACTTAGTAAAGGGAAAGCACTGCGTATTACATTACTGACACGTGTTTGCAAGTTGTATTACATGTTCAAGCATAGACTTACACTTTTGATAGACAAACACATATCTCCAGCTAGTGTGGGAACTCATAATAAAGTAATACTGTTATGGAAATTATATTACTGCTACACTGCAGCATATTTAGTTTGACCTTTATGTTTCTTTGAAAAGTGTTAATATGTAAAACACTTTATGTTCGACGTTCCGAAACGAAATTGACGACATTTTACGTCGGTATTGGTATAAGTTGACGTCATAAGGAGAAAGTTAGAAACGGCGAACTTTTCTAATTTTCATATATATTTTAGGTCATATATGTAAGTTAAACATATAAAAAAATTATCATTTTTTGACGGGCAGATATTTTTTAAATAGCAGAAACGTGCGCAATTTTGGCATACCAAGAACACGTCAACGACGTCATTTAAAGGATTTCGTCGGCGCGTTTTCAAATTAATGTGTAATTATTATGTATGTACGGACGCGCATTCATAACATAAATCGAATGCCATAAGTTTGACACTACTGACGTTAATATTACGATTTTCACCGGCGTTTTACGATGTGTAAGGCTTGACGCGCTGTAACGTAAAAACGTGCGTAACATAGCAACTTCACGACGTCATAGCAACGTCATTGTCTAAAAAACGGAAGATTAACGTTCAGTTTTTAATTGGAAATAACTTAAATTTTACAATGATACCGAATGTTTATATAGACTGCGACATTTTTTAATCCACTGGTTCCACCTTAAGGGCATTGGGTGTACATTGTACCGTATAATTATCTGTGTCATTTCAGGGAGACTTCCATATGCGTTTTGTCTGATGCATTTACCGCGTTTTATGCTGGACTTGTGGTATTTACGTGTATGGGATTTATGGCAAAAGAAGCTGGAATTCCTGTCGACGAATATGCAAAATCTACAGGTAAGATAACGTACCTCATTATCCGGACATGTGGTCTATAACAAGATAGTCGGTTACGGGTCTGTACCAATTCCATGTTCCTTCAACGCTGTTTCAGTCATCTTATTACTCGACCCAATTATCTACCTGCACTATGTCGAGTTACACGAAGCATATTTACATTTATTGCATACACAAAATACAGACAGACTAAAATTCCCTTTCAAGTTATTTGAATGTAGCGGTCATAGTCATTAGAATTATTATTTTAAATCTGCCTCCGCGTTAGCATTCATATTTTACATTCTGCCTTAGTCGTTAGCATTCGAAACTCAAAGCTGCCTATTTCGTTTGCATTTTTGTTGTTCCTGGTTCAATTTAAAACTCCATATCTTCACAGAAAATGTACTTATCGCAAAACGGTAGCGACAGATATATCACTATATTGGGTTACAGTTTATTTTCAATGATATAAAATTGTTCCAAACCACGAATTATGTCGAGATTGCAATTTGTCAAATGCGAAAGTTTCGAACTTTTTGCAAACAGTGCATATTTATAAAACAGCTTTCTCGATAAATATGGCATTTGTGCGCACAGAAATTGTACATACTAATTTCTTAATCATCGCATGTAAGTGATCATTCTTACAATAAAC
This sequence comes from Spisula solida, assembly GCA_947247005.1. Classification (NCBI taxonomy): domain Eukaryota; kingdom Metazoa; phylum Mollusca; class Bivalvia; order Venerida; family Mactridae; genus Spisula; species Spisula solida. The sequence continues at coordinate 45,977,977 of OX365944.1, read as the reverse complement.
GAGAAACACAGCATAACTTACAAATACGTACCGTACTGAAGTCGCACAAAACTTGTTTCCGGTGCCTTCCACCAAGAAAGCTGCCTTACACGCAACGGAAACACGTTCTAATGTCTTGAAGTACGCTACCCTTTAAATCATTTGCTGTTTATTGGCATAAGTGGAAGTTAAATATATACGAGTGTTTATGTATACTTTACGATCGAATAAATGTGTCCAAACGTTCACTACTAAGACTCTTTTACGATCACCATTACATACACCTACTTAACTTACTCATGGCGAATGAAATTAACGGACGTTAAATCTGTAATTAAAAAGCATCTCGATGGCATCAAAACTGACAGCAGTGAAACCACGCGACCTAGATTCGTTTTAACGACTGTGTGTCCCGGAAACGCTCTTATTTCAGTCTGATACGACTGACGATGATTATAAAAAAAACAGTCACAGTACAAATACAATATTCGGTAGAAGTAGACGAACAGATACCCTATATTTGGCCACCAGAGCATTAAATTGTTCCCTATGTTTTCAGGTCCAGGCCTAGCATTTGTTGCGTACCCGGAGGCACTGAGTAGAATGCCACTTCCACAATTATGGGCTGTACTCTTCTTTCTGATGTTGATAACAGTAGCATTTGACAGCACAGTAAGTATTATAAACCCGTTATCAACATAGTATAAGGGTTTTTCTAATATCTCACGTAATTTGAACAATGTTTCTTTTGCCTTGAAACATAAAGGTTACTGTCACATTGACAATATTGATGCTTTGTATTGTTCTTTGCGTCACTTCACGTGGAACAAGTTAAAGAACTGAAACACGAACTACTCGATGATGCATTGCAGTTATTACATTCCCCTTCGCGGTAACCATGATACAATATCTTGATATCAAACGATAATTAAAAATCGGACAGGGAAGGGAGCACTGAACAGCCAAGCACAAAAACAACATAGACCACAATTACACGGCACAGTGACAAAACACAGACCTCTGACAGTCTAAGCTTCAAATATCATAACGCTGAAAGACATACCGGTAGTTGCAGCTATAAAAAGGTTGAAAGACCTAGTCTCAGCTATAAATAGTATAAACATCAAACCATAGGTCATGTAAAGATGTCCCATACAGTGTAGCCAATGTTGTTTTATAACGTACTTGAAAGAAGCTGATTTATATCAGCATATGCATATACGTGTCTTGAAGTTTTGTTTTGTTGTTTATTCTCTTTTATTTCCTACTGTAATCATGCTATGTTTTTACATTTTCAGTTTGGTATGTTTGAAACGGTGACTGGAACACTGGTAGATTGCTTCCCAAAAACTTTGACACGTCATAAGTACCTTGTTCTCATCGGTACAGCACTTGTCTTGTTCTTGCTGAGTACACCGTTATCAATGAGTGTAAGTTGTTCATTTGTCCCTTCGTCCCTCTTTGTGTACGTCCCTAAACGTACAATCATGTGGAGAGCAGAAACATAGGCTATTTCTAGATTCTGTTCATTCAGTCACCCATGGATGCAAAATGGTGCATGTGGTGTGCAACCAAACAAAAGAAAGATCCAAATAACAAGTACCATTGGGTATGACCGAACGTCTGCCAGCTCGTTTGTTCATTCCTTTGTTTCGAAGTTTAGGTCGTTCCTTCAAACATGTAGAATTTACACATGTATATACGATGTTTCGATCATTGTAGTCGCCTGATAAACCAACAAATGTTGACCTGCTCCCCAGCTAGACCAATGACGTCTTCTTAATATACACCAGGGTATTGTTACAAAGACGGACGATACTTGACTTTGGATACACGAATATTCTGTCAAATACACTATACGAACATAAGTATTGTTCGGGTTTCCAACTGACGCTCTCTGTATCAGCCTTATAATAGCCACGGTGATTATACGTACCATCTAAGCTATAATAGTCTAGACAGCAATTAAATCATAGCATACATGACAGAAGCTTTAACGTTTTATACATTTGTATTTGGTTTGTCAGAATATTCATGTAAGTTTGAGCTTCATAAATGTTGAAGACTTTGTCAGTTTTATTATTTTTATGACATTCTAGGGAGGAATTTATCTGTTTCAACTGTCCGACTGGTATATCTCCTCGTTTGCCTTGTTATTTGGTTCCGCTTTAGAAGGCATCGTCGTATGCTGGATTTATGGTATGTTATACTTGGTTTTTTAATTTTGGAATACGGGTAATATGTGTTGCGGGATAGAGTGTTCAATGACAGAAGCAATACTTCTGATCTTAGAAAGTCAAAGTTGGCCTAATCAAAATGAATTACATTGACACTTATAGTTATAATGTTTATGACTGTCAATCTTGGTCCTTTAAAACATGCATACTCATTACTAGAATATTAGTTGATCAAAGGGTCTATTTCTGTCCTTTCCAACATACATATTCTTTTCGTAAATAACATTTGACCTAACCAGATTGTCTGTAATTAGTTACTAGTAACAACCAGTACTAACGTGTTCTTCGGACAATCAGCGGCAATCTACTATACGTGGAGGAAATGGCATGGGAAAATATATCCATCCTCATCTCGGGTATATGGAATAGCCATGTGATCGTAGAGAGTGGCCTACAATCGGTGCTGAGTCCAGAGGTCTGTAGTTGGTTATATTCTAGGTAACATCTGCTTGCTGTAATAGTACCTGGTACATGTTGAAGTCTTCTTACAAATCCTGAATAGTCCGATTGAAGTTGATATTGTACCTACTATGTACACGTAGATGCTATTTTCGAGTGGTTTTACACATCATTGTGTAATTATTTTTATTTTCCAACACCATAGGTGCGGACAGATTTGCACAAGATATTGAACTCATGACGGGAAGAAAATCATCCAAGCTGTTAAGGGTGTTCTGGTGTATTATAATGACGGGAGCTTTGTCGGTACGTATGTAGATATCGCATGTAATCCACCAATCTCAACTGATTTGTGATAAGTTCTGTTTTTACAATGTACACGACCCAGCTTTAACTGTTTTTTTTCTGAATAATTTAATTAAGACGATTCGGCCATATGAAGCAGTGCGGACTCCATATAAATTGTTTGACATTACAAACGTAATACTCAAGTATACATTAAGGAACCACATATTGCAATGATTGGGTGTCCAAATCACTCCCGAGATAGGGGTTTTAACTGATTAAATAAATATAGTAAATTCAATCATTTACGGTTTTTAGCTCACCTGTCACAAAGTGACAGAGTGAGCTTTTGTGATCACTCTTCGTCCGTCCGTCCGTCCGTCCGTCCGTCCGTCCGTCCGTCCGTCCGTCGTCCGTCGTCCGTTCGTCCGTCCGTACGTCGTCCGTCCACAATTACTTGTGTAGACACTGGAGGTCACAGTATCAGCTTAATCATTATGAAACTTGGTCACAATGATCATCTCAACAAATTCTAGGTCAAGTTCGATATTGGGTCATCCGGGGTCAAAAACTAGGCCACAAGGTCAAATCATAGAAAAACCTTGTGTAGTCACTAGAGGTCACAATTTTAACTTAATCTTTATGAAACTTGGTCACAATGATCATATCAACAAAATCTAGGTCAAGTTCGATATCGGGTCATCCGCGGTCAAAATCTAGGTCACAGGGTCAAATCATAGAAAAACCTTGTGTAGTCAGTAGAGGTCACAATTTTAACTTAATCTTTATGAAACTGGGTCACAATAATCATCTCAACAAAATCTAGGTCAAGTTCGATATCGGGTCATCCGGGGTCAAAAACTAGGTCACAAGGTCAAATCATAGAAAAACCTTGTGTAGTCAGTGGAGGTCACAATTTTAACTTAATCTTTATGAAACTTGGTCACAATGATCATCTCACCAAAATCTAGGTCAAGTTTAATATTGGGTCATTCAGGGTCAAAAACTAGGTCACAAGGTCAAATCACTTCAATATGTCATTGGGTCTAAATGTGATGTAAAATATAAAGCATAAGGCAATATAAAAACCTTGTACATGCAATAGAGGCTACCATTTGGGGTGCATGAACTACTAGGACAGGTGAGCGACCTATGGCCCTTTGGGCCCTCTTGTTACCTTACCTGTCACAAAGTGACAGAGTGAGCTTTTGACATCACACTCCGTCCGTCAACATTGGCTTGTGTAGTCACTAGAGGTCACAATTTTGGCTTATCTTTATGAACGTTGGTCACAATGATCATATATCAACAAAATCTAGGCCAAATTCGATATTGGGTTATCTGGGGTAAAAAACTAGGCCACAAAGTCAATTCATAGAAAAAACTTGTGTCGTCAATGGAGGTCACAATTTTGACTTATTCTTTATGAAACTTGGTCCTAAAGAACATCTCAACAAGACCTAGGTCATGATCTATATTGGGTCATCCGACGTGAAAAACTAGATCACAAGGTCAAATTATAACTTCAATATTGGTTATCTGGTGAAAATTACAAGGTCGCTGGTTACGTCAATTTTAAAACCGTGTACATGCAATAGAGGCCGCATTAACTTGATTCTTAAAAGTTGTATATGGTTTTTAATGTAGTCGCCATTAAGGGACCTGCATGAACTACTACGACAGTTGAGCGACCTTAAGGCCCAAAGGAGCCCTCTTGTTAAAACTTCGAGATTTTTGGCATTTATCGGCAATTGAGCAAATTGTGGGATTTAAAAGATTTTCAAGAGTTCCATTATTACGTGTTTTTGAGGACGTTAAACAGTTGCGTTTGCGTTTTATTGGCGTGGCCGGTTCATTGACCAAATCGATAAAATTTAATCTCTGTCAATATAAACGATTTTACGGTATTTCTTGGTATTTTTCAGATTGCATTTCTGATTACAATCAGTACATACACGGTACCTAGTTATGGTGACGGTTACGTGTATAAACCATACGCTGTGGGTATTGGTATACTCATGTCTACTATTCCTTTCTATCCAGTGGTCTTCATTATGTTGAAGGAACTTTACTACGCTCAAGGCCCTTTCTTGCAGGTAAGTGATTGCAAACAGACAATGCATTCATGAAGGCACATACCACAATCTCCAGTCCAACCAAAGTTTTTACTAGACTGTTAGAGATTATCTGGTTTTGGTCCGCGGTGGCATTTGATGACGAGTTACCTGAATTGAAGTATTTGCAAAATCTGTTATTTCTATCGATATTGGCATAATTATATATAAAAAAACTTATAGTGATTTCATGTGAACCTTGTAAAGCTTTTTTCTAATTCTAACCCTTGTCAATAACATTCAAACATTTTCCAACGTTAAATACACATTTAAAATAATGGAGTAAATTTTAGTTGGTTATAAACAATAATTTTGTAATTGGTATGATCGATGTCGAGGACTCAATGAAAAAGTTTAAGACACGAGAACCGAGATGTTGGCGTGGTTTTTTTTTGCATGTTGGTTTTACATTCGTAAAGCTACTAAGGCATAGCGATAAATCAGCGTTTCTTGAACATCATAAATATTCCAACTTAGACATGGTCTAATAATGAAGCTTGCATGCTGATAATTAATACGCAATCATTACAAGTAGCAATAAGTTCACTGTTTTAATCACATGGATTTACGCTGGTTGATTTATTGAAACTTTCTAGACCAATTACGCGTGGGCTGTCCATCAGTGGTAATATTTAGTCTTGTTATTATTTTTATTTGTACATTTGTATATTCTATTATGCTTCTTTATAGTGTTGGCTCCAATCGTCGCGTTGTACTCATTTAAAACTGAATATGTTGCGAATACCTGACATTTTCATTAAGTTCACCAGGAAGCATTCGTTTTTGGTTTCTAGATTCGCGCGAATGAGTTTCTGTGTTATTTTGTCCGAGGTTTCGGCATACTTACGAGAGTATGCAGAGTTTTAGGATCGTTGGATATCTCCCGTGCGTCACCAGTCAACATTTTCTTGTCTTCTCTAATCACTGAGTGGATTGTTATAAAATTACAAGGAATACACCTCTTTCAAAGTAATATACTAGTTTTACAAGTTTATTCCGAATAAGTTCAACATTAATCGCTATAAGATTGCTTAGGTAAAAATATACCTTATTCCAACTCGCTTGAATGCAAAAAATAATCACCGTATTGTCTATTACTGTTTTCAGAGAATATCATTCCTGATGAAGCCATCGGCTAGTTGGCGGCCCACAGATGACCGAGCATATGAAGTATATAAAAGCAAACCGTACTGGTATGAGGAAACATTCTTGAAACGATTGAAAGCGAACATCATAGGTGACAAGGACACGCCGTGGTTTTAAAGACGGAAAAATACCATGCTTTTAATTTTAATCAAAAATCAGCAGCTAAATCATCTGTTGTTGGCGTTAAAACTGCCAGAGTTCGTAAAATCCAAGAATAATCCGGGATTTGCTGCACTAGAAAGAATGAAATTTTCTGCAGAAAAAGTTATTTGATTAAGTATTTTCTGAGTTATGGTCATTTGAATTTGTTTATGCCTAATTTTGACAATAGAATTATACTAATTTTTGAAACAGAGTCTTAGTGTACATGATGTAGAGATGTGTGTGCTAATAGCTGCATTCGAAGCAGACTAACGTCTTATTTTCAAAATTTTGCATTATGCATCAGTAGGACCCTTGATACTGCGTTCGTTTAGTAAGGAAACATCAACGATTACTAACAGGAAATTGCATTGCCTGGTTACTGACTATTATAAGTCTTGACGAATGTCAACTCCGTAGTAACTAGACTGTCTCAAACCACGGGCATTTAGCATTCATTTGAACATCTTATATTATTTGTTTTCGACTACTACATAGTAAATATCTTCTACAAAAACATAGTAATGATAATAATAATAATACAGATTTTATTTGTTGTGGATTACATATTTGACAGTAAATATCAATTTTCAATAGATGTAGTCCACTGATACGAGAAGTTTTATTTAAAGTCGGTTATGACAAACACGATAACATTAGCTCGCATAGATGGTCTCATAGTAACCTATGATAGACGAAACAATATTCATATGAGAGATTCAAATAAATGAAATCGTTTACCTGTCCAAAACATTTATATCAGATGTTAAGTTTTAATTTTATGTGTTGAAATGGGGATTTTTTGTCAATTTCATTTACGTAAATATGCTTTAAAGCCCGCTATTGGTAGAGCCTCGGATTACAACTATACTAAGTGCGTACGTGTGTGCTTTTATGTTTTGAATTGAATCATATTAACATACATGTATAAAAACAAATGCCGGTCCAGCATTAAACAAAACTACTAGCATTACGTATTCAAATCGAAAAGGAGAGGCAAAAAGAAAGCGAAGCCTACATTCTTTACAGAATAAGGGACTATATCTTGTCGCTCTTCAATGTTATGAGCAGCTAATCTGTTCTTAACAAAAATGTACACAAGATCTAGTTCCAAATATGATGTTTTGATACACCTGAATGTTATGGTTTCACTTATAGTCCACCGACGATAACATTGGCTTTGTTTACAAATATACATTGGCAATCAAATACATTTCTGACGTCGATTTATGTTCGATCTCGATCACGATTTTCGAAAAGCATGTACTTTTTCAACATACAGTGATAACAAGTGTCCAGTCGACCGTGCAGTGTTGATATTATCCAACTTTGTTTATAGATAAGGCTAGAGTTATCATCCGAAAGATATACTAAATTAGCACTTTTCAAAATTACTATAATATGGCACCTTTGGGCATTATTTAATTAAGTGTTGGGTATATTTATTTTGTTTGTTTCAAAATAATGTGTGAGTGTTTGTAAATACGTTGATTAATGTACATTTATTATAATATATCTTGACTTATGAATACATATGTAAATGTATACTATAGTATGCATATATAATAAACTTTAGTGTGATGATCTCGTTTTGTTGAGTTTCGTACAAATGTAATATCATGAAATATATTTCTTTATTTCGACAATGCAGTCTGTCTACCTCTTGTCCACCTTTCTACAGGGACATTGCAACCCTTGAGATGTGTAGGTATTCCACACTTGACCTATCCATGACAATCGTTTATGCCTGATCTCGATGGAAAACAGCTAGTGTCTAGTCATTGATTGATTTGTCCGAGCGTATGGATTACGTTCAAAAGTACAAAATCAGTATTAGTACTTCTGTCATATTAATTGTGACTGTCCACGCAGACGTTGGACTATCTATTCTGCAACTGCATGTCGTCCCTTTGGCGCAACAAGGTCGTATCTCTCTCCGTAGTATATACATGTAGTAAGATGCAACCTTTTTGCGCCAAAGGGACGATGTACTCTTATTAGTCTTGTTCCTGACGTACGTTGTGTACGGGGCAGGTATTTCAGGCTACTCATCTTATACACTGAAACCAAATGTGCTATATAATGATTTTATTTGGTAGCACGTGACATAGGAGCGAACTTGCGACCCCTGGTCCCGTAGCAGACATTATAACCGATCATTTCATCATCTGGACCGATGTTTGCTATGACGTATGTCATCTAGACAACATTCTACACATGATGGACGTGTACTTTGATATCCATCAAGTGAATATGAAGATCAAGAAGATTGTGAGGAGGTCTGTAATCAAACAAGGAACCATGCCACGGGATGTGTGAAGCAGTTGTGAACACGAGTGTCGTGAACAAAGTTTGATGAGAACGGATAATAAAACATCGGATAAAGAATGCAGCAATCAAGATTGTTGACACTGTTGGAAATCGCCTGCAACGTATGATGACTGTGTTTGTGACTTGTATCAGGAAGTATTAAATACACAAAGAGACGAGACAACTGTTCATAAGTAAGCACTAGGTATGGCTCTCGTGTGTATTCATTATTTTTGCTATTTGTAATTGGTTGTGCGCAAGAAGCTCCATGTTTGGTGTTCGAATCCCAGTTGGGTAGTCTTTTTCACACATGACATACCATTGATATGTAGAGAGATTGCCAGTGGCCTGCGGGTGAGCATGGCAGTGTTAGTTGATAATTAGTTCCATAAAAACTGGTTAGATTAATTAGCCGTCGTTTAATTTCATAAAAACTGGTTAGATTAATTAGCCTTCGTCTATAATTGAATAACTTTTGGAAAATGAAGGAAACCACAATGAAGACTATTGACTTTGTTTTCGTTATTATTACCGCCAATCAAAATGAGTTGAGAATAACATGTAGTGAGTAGGAATGCCTGTTGGCCAATCGTTTGTAAACGTTCTATGATACATGTGGTATGTCTTGGTTAGCTAAATTACAGTTTGTTTATGTACAACGATTTTCAAGAAAATGTGAATATGCGAAAATGTCATACAAACTAAAACACTGCAATTTCCTGTGTTCGAGTACTCATAATCCATTTACCTTAAGGCTTTGTGCAGCTAAGTAGCGGATAAAATCCGGATATTAAAGTACGTACTGACCCGTAGGTCGGATCAAGCTAGGAATTAGTCTGGGGGTTTTCTCTACATTAATAAAACAATCATATATCAATCTCGTGTAATGAATTCAATGTTGTTTACATATATGTATTGAATAAGTACAACTATACAGGGGTTTACAGCCTTTTTCATCCATTTTGCTACTAAATACGAAAGGACAATTCACAATTCTGCCAACCTCATCCCCATTTCGACCAAGCTTTGCATATTTACCTCCCTTTGAAACATGGCAATCAATGATAAGCTTTTCTTCGTAGTGTAATTGTCTCCCTTTATGTCAAGATATTTGAATATTTTGGGAAGTACCATCCGAGTTTGCAGACGACACTTAGTGCAATAGCAGACGACAAGCATCAATATACCCTGATTGTCCCATCAATGTATCCCATGAATATTTGCCATGATATAAAGATATACCAATCTCTAAAGATTCCTCTCTTTAGTTTATGAATATTTTACGATTTCCTAACCACGATAATGAGACAAGCATGATAATAACAGACCAAGAAACAGATAAAAGCATGTTTAGTTGCAGACGACTATAATTTGTCAATTGAAGATCATTATCCACTTTCTGTCGTCTGATTGGTTCCATATTGCAAAGTCGAACTAGATAACGTAGTCCCAAAAATGCCATCCTGACATTTTTTCCAAAGTACATGCATGTGATATATTTTAATTAAATTCGTTTAAACGAATTGTTATTTCGTAAATTCGATAATTAGCCAACACTTTGTTCTTACGATATAAAATATCTCGTTTAAACCAGTTAAAAGTACACAGTCTGAAACAAATCGATAATTTGTTTACTTTGCTACTGAAAGGTTATTTATTCTTGATTTGTTATTGATACGAATGGATTTCATAGCGAAGATTCCAATCAGTTTGTATCATGTTAATGGATTCAACTTCTGATTCGATGAAAAAGAAAACAAACACAATATGTATGCTGAAATACAACCAATGACAGGAATACAACATGGTAGCTGGAAAGTTTAAAAGAGGTCGTTGTAAACAACACGTGCTTTGCCATCGTTTAAAAATCTCTGTATTTTTCGTATTCGTCCTTTGGCGACAAATTAGGTTTTAGAGTATTATATAGCAATGTTGTCATCAATTCGTATCCCGCCGTAAAACCTCATCCGAACGCTACGTGATTATCAATACAAAGCGGAACAGCACCATTCCGATAGCTGTAAGCCATTCCGCGAAATATTAATTAACGTTATAACAAGAAGCCACGGTGTGTATGTATGTATAATATTCATAGTGTTCCAAATGAACATTTATTGATTAGCCAATGAAATTGGATTCTGGAAGCAAACGATAATTAGCAATAAATAGTATACGCAATCCCTGGAAATGTTTGGGTGCTTTGGCTCTTATTGCGAACAGGCAGCCTGGTTCTTTAATGTGCCCGGTGTATAGCACCGAAACACAGCTTCCTGGCATCTTTACCCAGACACTTTGCATTGTACACGGTCAGATATAGCGGGAAATATTATAAATGTTTCAGAAATGTCAAGTTCCGATGCCGGGGATTGAACCCACGACCTCTGGATTGACAGCCCTGGTCGTTATCACTGAGCTAAATCCGCTTATTATTAGACAGGACTACCTCCCCTATCACTACGTTTAAAAAGGAATGTCGTCACTTTGTGAGCTTGGCAAATTAGTATGATTTGGTATACTGATAACGAATGTAATTTTGATGATTGGTGATCACGTTGTTACAGTGCAAAAATGAAAGAATGACTGGTGACCGTAATCAAGTTCGATTTCCATTGATAATTTCGCTATGCTTTTCGCATTATTTGCCAAAACATTAACAAGGTACTACTACATTCTCGATATCGACATTACACGGTAAAACTCGTTTTACCTGAACCGAAATTTTACGGTCAGGGGGGGGGGGGTAGCGGGCAATAGGCCATATAGTGGGAGTGTATATAAATATTCTTTTTCAACGTTTTAACATGAAACACGTATGAAACAATTATTGCACAATATCCATTTAACCTATTTGTTTTTAAACTTTAGCAATAATTATCCTATAAAATGCTTTATATTTGAAGTTTTGCATTTTATACTACACAACCGCTTCCGTAGCTCGATACCGATGGCGAGAAAATATACGCATTATTTCAAGTTCAACATAAAATTTAGGCGAAAATATTGACAGCGAGGTCGGGAAATAATGTAGTCATTGTGTTCAAGTAAGACTTTTTACAATTTCTTATAATTAAGCTAAAATAATCGCGATGTCTGCACGCTGTATATGCAGCCACCAACCTGAAGTATATTCGGAATACATGTATCTCGCGTATTGTCGCTCAATTAATTCCGTAATCCCGCAAACGGATTTTAACCTGTAATGGCGATATGGTGAATATAGTTCAAAATGTGACTGTGCATGTATGTGGGTAGTAGGGGTGGGGGGCGATAATGGGATTCTATATTTTGTTTAGTACTAGTAGTACATAAACACGAAACAGAGGCAAGTTAAGCATGACCAGTAGATTAACCCTACAACTTTCTATGGTCAACATAACTGGCAGTAAAACATTCTAAAAACATTTTTGATCCGTTTACATTTACTTCAGTTAAGTCAGTAAACTGCTTCACAAGCGAATAAAGTTTAGCCCCAGGCCTATTGTGCTTGCAGCGCTTTGATTCTTACAAAGGTTTCAACACAATGGCTCCAGTTATTTAAACCTAAGGTGACACATAAATGTTGATGTCTGGGCCTCATTATATACTTGCATTGGTTATACTGATGTGTCACGCAATGTACAGTTATATTGGACCACTTAGCTGACTTTTGCTGTTCTGGACACTTGAACAACCCATACACATTTACTCTGTTTTTTTACTTAAAATGTTACAATGGAATTAAATGCAAAATACACTTTTCTGTGGATCAAAAATGCGTTTTATTTTATTAGAGTTAGTAAGGTTGATATATTAAGATATGTATTCAAATTTGTGGCAATGTACTTTGTAAGATGTTATACGTTTATGTGGGTTCAACCTGATCGCAAACCGATTACGCCTGGTTGTTTAGACATTTAATGTACGCATTGTAGACTTTTGGTGAGACAATCTAGTACATGTATTGGCATACAGCTAATGTCAACGATGAGTATTAATGTTTGAGTTTTATTTGCCAATACCATTTTATGATAAATATACAATTGCGAAATGTATGTTGACTTTTTTAATTTTGTTCAAATGATTAACAGATAATTTCAAGTATAAGTATGTATGTCGGCAAAAACTTGCTCTCATTCCTCGTCGCACCGTGCCATCTTACTCATAACGCCCCCTTGCAATAGCATTTCGACTACTCTCCATTTTAGCTTCATTTGCCTTTTGCTTCACTCAGAATGGTTACCTCAAATCCGGAGGTCATCAGACAATTAGGAAAGACCAACACTGGATAACCACCACACGTTTACCACTGTTAGTCAAGCACACACAAAGAAATAACAGGATGGTAGAGAACGGAAGAACATTCTGGTGTCACACCGGTAAAATATTGTACATTTGTACTATCATTTCTATGTAAAATAACTCAATTTCATGTCTCTCCCTGAGTCACACTGGTTTTCCGAATTATTTCATGTGGTCGTTTCCATAGAATACATACAATGTCCTCCAAAATGAGTCACAGTTTACAGTTTATTTTCAAGATTTAGGCCATTGGCCCATGAATCACATATATATACAAACAAGTTATAAAGCATTTTACAATATATGTATAGTTCAATTTTGAACTCTGAGCCATGACCTATCCGACTAGTCCATTTTGGCGGGTAGACTATCATTTATTACGCTCGGAGCGCATTTTTTAATGATATGATTCTTACAGATATCTGTATATAATCAGATTACAGTTTAGTGCAGTCGGCAACGTTCAGAATTTCTAACCCAGAAGTCGGTGGTTCAATTCCCTGATTCGCTCATTTTTTAATTCGCTGTTTTATGTTATTTGAAGAGTTTGTAAGTTAAAGATTGTGTTTATATTTTTAATTAAGGTGTCGATTCAATATATTTATCATTTTCACTCATTTCGATCGTTGGTGTATTTCGAGCTTACTGACATCCTATATTCCGTTGATTAGCCTTCATAACGTTCTACAAATACATGTAACAAATATGGTTTGTCACATTTACTAGTATTATATTTAAAAAATATAATAAAAATGAAAAACTATTTTGGTGGGATTTGAACTCGCCCTGATCGGACAAAAATTATTTTACAATGTATCAAGCGCTTTACCGTCACGACCAGCCAGTCAGTTGAAATATTTGGCCTTAATTGTATTACTTATCGTACTGGTCAAACCTATACCAACCTATATCGATTAGTGGTTAACACCTTAAAAGTGCAGTCACGGCTCAATGCTCGAAATCGAACTATACATAATACAAATGGTATTGTATTGCGCGAGATTATTTACTGGAGACCCACAAAAGCTACATGTTTTCCGTTGTATCTTGTTGTTTTAACAGTTTGAAATATCCTAACAATTTAATTACGGAAAAGCACGACCGTACTAACGGAAAATAGTGGGTATCCGGTAAACAATCCCGCACCATACTACAAGTTATAATAATAAACATGATTGATACGTTCCGGTCAGCATAATAATCAATAAGATAATAATAACATCGTATAACAAGGATAGAGACATAGAATAAATTTGTATTTTCAATAGCAGAAAGGGTAGGTTGATAGTGTTGTTTCAAGTCTCCCAGGTAGACAATGCAATTTTCCAATACACAACAGCTAACTTGGCCGAAGCACCCACACATTTCCAGCCCTCAGTCAGGGTGTAGTAATCCTGAAAAGGATCAAGTAAAGACTGTTAGCTGTTGACAGAAAGTCCATATTTGAAATATATACAGGAATTTTAGTCAATAATTCACAGTTTCCACAGTCAAACAGTACTAGAACAGAACAGAATAAAACATTTGATAGGATTTTTTTAGCAATTTGTGACACCTTCTTATTATTTACAACTGCCTATGTCTTTCAATGGCATCATATTGAACTCGGGACGACATTAAACAATTACCATACGACTAGCAGAGCACAGTGTTGAGTTTATACGTATTGTTTGACAATTATTGTAGTTCATTCCTGTCAATGTTTTGTCAAATATATCCCATAGCATGTTTTCAATGTACACGATGGATTGCTTCACTTTTGGCGTGCCGTCTTAGCTGAACAAATACGACGTGCCGTCTTAGCATATTTTTTGTTTTTTAAGAAATACTGTTATTTGGTTATTGTGTTGAATCTATTCACCCCAATGTATTAAAAATGAGTGACTTGACGTCCAAATAAATTCAGGCAATTCTTACTAATTGATATAACAACTATTTTGATAAATTTACAATTGGCATGCCGTCTAAGCATTTCATTTTTGACGTGATCTGGCATTTGACTCGAATGTTAGACAAAAGTAAACCCTTGGTGAGAAATCTATCAACAACCGGGGAAAGTAAACACTTTTCCCCTTAGCATCGGCTATATTTCGTCAAAATCGAGTGGAAAATAAGATACTTACAGGTCGTTTTAGCTCCGAGTCGACGCTATTTGGCTGACAGTCTTAGCCAAAAATGACGTCACATACCACGTGGTATGGCCACACTGAATCCAGTCTGCATGTAGTCTCTACTTTCTGGCCGGCGTACTGGATTGGTAGTCGTCCGGATTTGGTGGTCGTCTGCCACTTGTCCTCCACCGAATGTTAGCCATTGTCGGTGTCTTAAACATTATTCCAGTCATGTACGATGGCCAACATGGTCCATGTCCTGGGTTAAGACTGCGCCATATTTTTAACCCCAAAAACAAAACAAAATGACTACTATTATGAACTAAGGCACGGCCTATAATGGAGATTTTTCTCCAATATTTACATGGAATGACACAGTATACAATATGTGTAAAGAATTTATCTATAGAG
This sequence comes from Spisula solida, assembly GCA_947247005.1. Classification (NCBI taxonomy): domain Eukaryota; kingdom Metazoa; phylum Mollusca; class Bivalvia; order Venerida; family Mactridae; genus Spisula; species Spisula solida. Next base: position 45,962,566 of record OX365944.1, on the reverse strand, counting down.
GCGTCACAGTTGAGCATGCCCATTCTTCCATGTGCGTAACCAATTTGGGTTACAATTAAAGTCTGGCTAAAGACCTGTCTTTACCACAAACAAATTTTAGATTTAACTTGTCAACTCAACAACTAAAATCCAAACCGGGACTTGAACCCAGATCCACTGCCGTTAAATAGACAGTTGTCATCCATAAGCACAATTAGATGGGTAATGTTTTATGGAACTTAAAAATAAAGTTGTTTAATTAAATGATAATCTGCGATAACTTTTCATGTTTAAACTATTATTTTTTCGAAGTTTAAACGATATAAAATTATCAAGTTATCATATTATATATGGAATAAGATCGAGGTCGTAAAATAGTGTCGCATTGTGTGCAAGTAAAAAAATCCATAAATCAGTATCTTTGAGTCTTAATAATCGCGAATATTGTACCCGTTTGCTCATGCGTTTATGCTGATATCTGTAAATTGGAAAATATCGCACAATTTAATATACCCTAAATTCCGGAAAACGGGAAATCGGGTTTTATCCTATAATGAAGAATTCATTATCGAATTACTTGAGTTATCAGAACTTGTAGTGTGGGTTATTTACTTTGGGCACCAAATGTAACCAGGTGAGAAAAATATGCAGCCAGACTGGTGCTCGAATCCGTGACCCTTCAACAACAAATCAGACATGGAAGGAACCAGTCAACAAAAACAGTATTCCACGAAAGGCACAAAACGAACCATACAATTGGTTAAACGTAAGGGACTTGTCTTGGAAACATGTAACTCTGCATAAAACCACACGGCCCCAATTGATAAAACGATTGAGCGTTTTGCTTTGTTAAATAGGTTAATCGTAGAAACGGTGATTGAACATTTTATGTTAAAGTAAAAAAGCGTACTCCTGCGCTTGCCAATAAACAAAATGTTAAGTTAAGACTTTCTCAGGGGAATTCAGAGAACGTTGACAGCAAATCTCTGGGACTAAATCAACACAGACTATAAATGGAACAGAGAGGCGTCACTGACATTTGAGAACTCGTCCTAACTTTTATTTGTAAGTTTGGGCTGCCTGTCAAAGTTTTCTTTTTTATTTCTACCAAGAAATATCTATCGACAGTGTGTATAATTGGAAGTTTAGACTTAAATAACGTTGTTAACAGTGAGAATTAGTGATCGGAGAATATTGGAAACTGGCTGGATATGTTCCATTACTGGTTCGATAGCTACACAGATTCTGTATTGATTCAAAAGTCTGTAGAGTATATATGAACGCGGAACTACGACGAGTAGCATGGTGTTTTATTAAAGGTCGAACGTAAGCGGTGATGCTTCGTAACACTTATAGGTTTGGATGTATCTGATATATTTATGGAATGGATCAATTAAGCGGAATTTTAAGAGGGAGGCATGTACGCGGCACGTTATGTATATGGCATTTAGTTCGCATGTAAGTATAGTTTTATCTTACTCTATAGATAGGTCTTCATGCAATTTGTATTATGTTTTACTGTTTCAACGGCGACGCACCAAATTCGATGTACGTGACGCTGTTCATTATGGCAAGGGCGATGTATGTAGGGGTCATGCCGATAGGAAAGTACTGATTGAAAATCAAACATCAATAAACTGAGTGATCGGTTACTTTGTATCAATAAGTTCAATTTAAAAACAATTAACTTTGAATTTATTTCATGTAAAAATACCGGTATGTCTCTATGTTTGTGAATATGATTACAATTTATATGTCTGATGTACTATCCATTTGGTCATTTTATATAAAAAAAATTAAACAGAATCGCTCACATAAAACTTTTGTATAGTTTTAATCAGTGATATTTTGTATCTAATAATTTTAAAATTTAGTCATTATTGAATCTTGGTGGAATTACATGTATTGATGAAATATATATATAGTACTAGTAAACGGCCACGACCAAACTTACAATGAGAGGGTAATAATAAATATACCGTACAATTATTGATATTAATGGGAAATTTAATTCCTTTGATTGTGTAGTTGACCTCGACCAAACTGAATCCACACTATTATCGTATAACACCCGCTTATAAGTCGATAGTAACGTTATTACCATTAATACTCGCACACACGAATCGTACGAATACGAGGGTCCATGTAAAATCCCAATTTGAGGGTTAATTGACCGGACGCGTCTTATGAACTCGATTACGAACTAAATCAACAGCATTACCTTACATATATCCATTTTACTTATAGGGGACATGGCCTAGGTGAGAGTCTATACAAAAAGCCCAATTTGTCGGTCCATTGTCCGGTGCAACTAATAGCCCCCGACCCGGAATTACAAAAAATCCTTACACTCAGCAATCAGCTCTCAGATATTAAAATTTAGTCTTTTGAGGTTCATATTGACACTATTTGACAGTGTTGTGAAAATGTTGAATGGTACTTAATATTATGTGTGGCTTATTTTCTTGTGTATATTAGTGTATTTACTATCAGTGTATTTATCAGTCTGAATGCTGAGTGCGGCACTCAAGTTCAATAATTACATAATTATATACCTCATAAAATTAATGTATCAAGTGTTATTTCCAACACTCTTATTACATTTTCATTCAATCTCCTCATCTAATTTTGCTATCTAAGACGAATAACAGCTCATCATATCAAACTTTCAATATTTGAGGGTTGAGTGCTACACCGAATACTTACACATATGTGTAAGTATTTAGTATTTGGTGTAATTCCGGGCCCAGGACGACACATAAGCAGGTCTGTACGGTAACTGACCTTGGAATTCAAAACAAAGAGTCATGTACATGTATTCGAATTAACAACCCCACTAAGTTCATTATTTATCACGGTCTACCATAATTGAAGTAAAGGTACTTGTATTTCGAGCCATAATATGCGAAATCGAATTTGGAAAAATCCAACCATGTTTTTGGGACAAATACGAATACTGCATTACATGCACTACATCATATCCCGAGTCAAAGTACAGTTAATTCATACAATTTCGTTGGCAAATGTTCGTAGGTGAATTTTGGCAAAATGCAATTTCGATAAGTTGTAGATTCATGAACTTTAATGTTCGAAAGAAAATGTATAGAAATGTACATTCTTAAATGTACACTTGATTTCATAGTTTAAGTAAAAAATGTAATGAAAATTCGGACAGAGAAGGCAGCACTCAACTGAAACAGCCGGGCACAGAACACAGAAATAATGCAGACCACAATTACACGACACAATGACCAACACACAACTTAACGATTGTTTAAAACTAATCCGCCGAAGTCCAAGTTTCAGCTGTCAAAAAGCTGAAAGTCCAAGTTTTATTCGTCAAAAAGCCGAAAGTCCAAAATTCAGCTGTCAAAAAGCTCAAAGACCTAGTTTCAGATGTCAAAAAGTCTTTAAAGACAACAAGGATTTTACAGTAAGGTAATGGGATACCCTTGCACCCGGGGTAGATTTAGAGCACATTCTGCAGACAAATATTTTAATAGAGTGTACCCTGGAAAGCTTGTTTCTGTATTCCCTCAAGGCCAGCGGCCATTGGCCAATCTGGCAGGGAAGAATTGAATAACCATGCACTTACAACTGTCTCATGCGAATGCAAATAAACAAACAAACATAATTTCTCAAATAAGGAATGTTTAGGCCATAGGTGTTAATTCGAAAAATTCGATGTAGCATCAGAAAAAGTCTGTATAAATTGATGAATTACAACTTGTCTGGGTGTCTGATATCGCCTGATGTTCGTTGTCTGGTATTGCCTGATGTTCGGCATGACAAATTTACTGCGTTAGTATGCTGGTAAAATTCGATGAGTATGGTACACGGAGACAAATGATGTACAAACACTGTAGGACAAATCGATTTGTCATCTTAGATAGAGCGTCTCAAGAATAATGAGAAATCTTTCTGATTTTGCTTTGATAAGTCATCGTTTAATTTGAATCCACTGATCCTACACGAAGGCTTGGCGTGTCATGTTAACTCTTGGTATAGTTTGTTGATGGTCGGATTAGTGGTCCCCATGGTAGCAAAGTTATGGTCGTACACATGTACTTGTATCAAGCCACGGTTTCATGATAGGTATATGTTTTGTAACTTCAAAGACCAACTTATGGTCGTTTCATTTATTTGCATGTGCACTGCTCTGTGGATTACAAAAGGCACACACTAAACGAACATAGTTTCACAAATAGACACAGTGACAAAATGTAATTGGTAATTTCATAATTCTCGTTATTGACGCTGACTGACAAATGTCACTGACGGTTCTTGGTATTGTCGCTGACTGACAAATGTCACTGGTGGCTCTTGATGACACTGACTGACAAATGTCACTGGTAGCTCTTGGTGACGCTGAATGACAAATGTCACTGGTAGATCTAGGTATTGACACTGACTGACAAATATCACTGGTAGCTATTGGTGACGCTGACTGACAAATGTCACTGGTGGCTCTATGTATTGACGCTGACTGACAAATATCACTGGTAGCTCTTGGTGACGCTTGCTGACAAATGTCACTGGTGGCTCTTGGTGACGCTGACTGACAAATATCACTGGTAGCTCTTGGTGACGCTTGCTGACAAATGACACTGGTAGCTCTTGGTGACGCTGACTGACAAATGCCACTGGTAGCTCTAGGTATTGACGCTGACTGACACATGCCACTGGTGGCTCTTGGTGACGCTGACTGACAAATGTCACTGATGGCTGTTGGTGACGCTGACTGACAAATGTCACTGGTGGCTCTTGGTGACGCTGACTGACAAATGTCACTGATGGCTGTTGGTGACGCTGACTGACAAATGCCACTGGTAGCTCTTGGTGACGCGTGCTGACAAATATCACTGGTGGCTCTAGGTATTGACGCTGACTTACAAATGCCACTGGTAGCTCTTGGTGACGCTGACTGACAAATGCCACTGGTGGCTCTAGGTATTGACGCTGACTGACAAATGTCACTGACGGCTCTTGGTATTGAAGCTGACTGACAAAAGTCACGGGGGGCTTAAACGTTTCATGGTGCACCAAACCTCACATTTACCCAGACAGATACATTTATGGGCAGTGTCCCATAACCAAAAGGCCTACGTGACAGGTTATAAAAGAATGTAAAACAAAAATTATGTATTAATAGAACCAATGAGTCGCACAGAAAATCAGAAGCCAGGCCATCAACAGAGCAATACATCTAAGGTTGAGACAAGACAATGTAATATACAAACATTAACACCCACCATCCTTAAACTTAAGACTTTAGGCATATTCATAAGTCTTAATATTGTCAGGTCATCGCACAATGAGCTCGGAAGCATAATAGCGAACTGTAAAGGGGTCCACCACTTCGCATGCATTTCGCTGTAAAATTAAAGGATCATAACCTCTAGTCGACCTCTACTAAAAGTCTGTTGACATGATATCTTCGTATGCGAGTAGCATAAGCGGCAAATCAGTTACAGAAGAAGCGCACAGCAGCCACATAAAATACGGTCTACTGTATGGTTTCTAAGAGAGTCTTTAGCAAAATGTTCTTGAAAATCAAATTTCTCTAATTCGCTTGCTGTTCATATTAATTTTGTTCTTCAGATAATGAACAAGAAATAGAACGACGCTGGAAACTTCGCATTAGAAGAGAATGCCCCATCAAGGTAAAATGATTTGCTGCGCCAATAATGTGTTATTTTATGCCCCCACTGCGCACGATGCAGTGACTGTGTGATATTCATTGGTTGATTGTATCACTAAGTAGAGTTAGCTCCTTTAAAACATACAGTTGTAGAAAACATTTCGGTGTTGAATGCACTTTGGTTTAGGACGCTTATTGGTGATAAATACCAAAACCGAACGCAATGTGTTGAAAATGTGGGGTTTTTAATGCAATGACTATAGTTCAGCTATTCTATTTTATTTGCAAGAATTGAAAAAATGAAAAACATCTTGTCAGATTTCGCCTGAAAATAATCAAATTTCTCAGTAAAACATCTGATTGACAAAGACCTCTGGCAAACAAACTCATTGAGAAATTTCCAATTTGAAAATCTAACACTGTTGCTTGGCAAGTTCAAAAGGTTGTTTAGTGCGAATTTACTTGTTTAAAGGGACATGCACTGGAACTGAAATGCCTCGAAAAGCAATCAAATTGGTATCATTTTAATACCTAAGTCAAATAATGAAAACCCTGTAAAAAGTTACGAAATATCCCGCTAGTTTTTAAACAAAATATTTCAAGAATAACTAAATATCATTGTCGTCAATAAAAGGCTGACAAACATAACTAAATATCGTTGTCGTCAATAAAGGGCTGACAGCCTTTTATTCAAATCGATATACTAACTATCGAAGCGCGCGTTATAGTGTAAATTTTTAAGTCAAAAACATCTTTGACTTTTCGGTAATCGTTGGTATAACAAGTGATAAACGCAATTTTGTTGTATACAAACTAAGACACTCCAGTTTCTGGGCATGCCCTTTTAAATGATGGTCTGTCTATGCCCTTCTAAATTACCATCCGTCTTTGTGTCCATAACATTTTGCGTCAATCTGGTATGTCCATAACATTCCGCATCAGTCTTTCTCCATCCATCTAGTAGGGTACATGGCATTATGCATGAAGATGGTATGTCCATCTGTTCTGTTCATGACATTCTGCATCAAGATGGTCTATCCATGACATTCTGCATCAATCTGTTATGCCCATGACATTCTGCACCAATCTGTTCTGTCCATGACATTCTGCACCAAGATGGTATATCCATGACATTATGCATCAATCTGTTATGTCCATGACATTCTGCATGAAGAGGTTATGTCCATGACAGTCTCTATCCATCTAGTAGGGTCCATGACATTATACATGAAGCTGGTCTGTCCATGACATTCTGCATCAAGAGTGTCTGCTCATGATATTCTGCATAAATCTGGTCCGTCAAATACATTCTGATAAATCTGGTATGTCCGTTACATTCTGCATCAAGCTGGTCTGTCAATGAGATTCTGCATCAAGATTGTCTGCTTATGACATTCTGCATCAAGCTGGTCCGTCAAATACATTCTGATAAATCTTGTCTGTCCATGACCTTCTGCATCAAGCTGGTCTGTCAATGATATTCTGCATCAAGCTGGTCTGTCAATGACTTTCTGTATCAATATTGTCTGTCCATGACATTCTGCATCACTCTTGTCTGTCCATGACATTCTGCATCAAGCTGGTCTGACAATGACATTCTGCATCAAGCTGGTCTGTCAATGAGATTCTGCATCAAGCTGGTCTGTCAATGACATTCTGCATCAAGCTGGTCTGACAATGACATTCTGCATCAAGCTGGTCTGTCAAGAAGATTCTGCATCAAGCTGGTCTGTCAATGACATTCTGCATCAAGCTGGTCTGTCAATGACACTCTGCATCAAGCTGGTCTGTCAATGACTTTCTGTATCAATCTTGTCTGTCCATGACATTCTGCATCAATCTTGTCTGTCCATGACATTCTGCATCAAGCTGGTCTGACAATGACATTCTGCATCAAGCTGGTCTGCTCATGACATACTCCATCAATCTTGTCTGTCCATGACATTCTGCATCAAGCTTGTCTGTCAATGACATACAGCATCAAGCTGGTCTGTCAATGAAATTCTCCACAAGCTGGTCTGTCAATGACATTCTGCATCAAGCTGGTCTGTCCATGACATTCTGCATCAAGCTGGTCTGTCAATGACATTCTGCATCAAGCTGGTCTGTCAATGACATTCTACATCAAGCTGGTCTGTCAATGACATCCTGCATCAAGCTGATATATCCATGACATTCTGCATCAATCGTGTCTGTCCATGACATTCTGCATCAATCTAATATGGTCCCGACATTCTGCATCAAGCTAGTCTATCCATGACATTCTGCATCAATCTAATATGGTCCCGACATTCTGCATCAAGTTAGTCTATCCATGACATTCTGCATCAAGCTGGTCTATCCATGACATTCTGCATCAATCTAATATGGTCCCGACATTCTGCATCAAGCTAGTCTATCCATGACTTTCTGCATCAATCTAATATGGTCAATGACATACAGCATCAAGCTGGTCTGTCAATGAAATTCTCCACAAGCTGGTCTGTCAATGACATTCTGCATCAAGCTGGTCTGTCCATGACATTCTGCATCAAGCTGGTCTGTCAATGACATTCTGCATCAAGCTGGTCTGTCAATGACATTCTACATCAAGCTGGTCTGTCAATGACATCCTGCATCAAGCTGATATATCCATGACATTCTGCATCAATCGTGTCTGTCCATGACATTCTGCATCAATCTAATATGGTCCCGACATTCTGCATCAAGCTAGTCTATCCATGACATTCTGCATCAATCTAATATGGTCCCGACATTCTGCATCAAGTTAGTCTATCCATGACATTCTGCATCAAGCTGGTCTATCCATGACATTCTGCATCAATCTAATATGGTCCCGACATTCTGCATCAAGCTAGTCTATCCATGACTTTCTGCATCAATCTAATATGGTCCCGACATTCTGCATCAAGCTAGTCTATCCATGACTTTCTGCATCAATCTTGTGTGTCCATGACATTCTGCATAAATCGTTTATTTCGTTGGCAATTTCTACTACCCGTCAGCAAAGTTTGCACCATTTTATGGTTACCAATTACAAAAGATGATGAGTAAATTGTATTTTTACGCGTGTTGTGTGCAACACAATTACCGAGTGAACTAGGAACTTCATAGGATCATTTTCAAGCAATCAATAGTACCAAGAAACAAAAGTAAAGTGATGATTAATCATTCATGCGTCTAATTAAGGTATGTCACCTCACTTTCTGCTCGTGTGAAATTTATGGCAATATTTTGTTAATACCACCCCTGTCAGAGATAACTGACGATCCGTCTACATTGAACTCTGCGTGGTAGTCTAAGTACATTCGAACTAGGTAAAGCGCCTTCTCTTTTTGTTCATGGAACACACCTGATACTTCCAGGAACACACTCAGGACTACCAAAAAACAAATATTGTAGTTCTGGCAAAATGCTGGGAAAATGGGGTAGGTTAATTGGTAGGTATGTAGGAAAAGCATTTTGTTAATGAAATTATTTTATTGATTTTATGCACTGGAAAATCAGCGGTCCGCTGTGACTTCCAGCAAAATGCCAATAAAATATTTAAGGTAGGATTGCCAGAACTGTAGCATTTAGTTTTTGCTGAAGCTTATTTAATTTTGGTTGTTCAATGTATTAAACTTGTGAAATTTGGCATGAATGTAAATATCTCATGTTGACACTGTTTATACATTACATGCAATGTGAGGTAATGAAGGTATGTTACGTTATGATAAAATGGAAATTGACTAGACTACAGTGTAGAGATCGCTCCACCCATTTTGTTTGTCGAAGACCATCAAGCGATTCCATTGGATTATGCAAACATGCGCAATACTTCCAAGTGTAGAGATTGCTCCACCCATTTTGTTTGTCGAAGGCCACCAAGCGATCCCATTGGATTATGCAAACATGCGCAATACTTCCAAGTGTAGAGATCGCTCCACCCATTTTGTTTATCGAAGGCCATCAAGCGATTCCATTGGATTATGCAAACATGCGCAATACTTTCAAGTGTAGAGATCGCTCCACCCATTTTGTTTATCGAAGGCCATCAAGCGATTCCATTGGATTATGCAAACATGGGCAATACTTCCAAGTGTAGAGATCGCTCCACCCATTTTGTTTATCGAAGGCCATCAAGCGATTCCATTGGATTATGCAAACATGTGCAATACTTCCAAGTGTAGAGATCGCTCCACCCATTTTGTTTGTCGAAGGCCATCAAGCGATTCCATTGGATTATGCAAACATGTGCAATACTTCCAAGTGTAGAGATCGCTCCACCCATTTTGTTTGTCGAAGGCCATCAAGCGATTCCATTGGATTATGCAAACATGCGCAATACTTGCAATGTTTTACAAATAAAATTAAATCCTTCATTGTCCTATACACTTCTCGATTTGCATCTGTAAAAAACCTGGGTACTGTTTTATCAAAGGACTTACGGAAATCGTAAACTTACGATCAAATTTAAATTCTTTATAATTTGTTTACAATTATAAAGTGTGGTAAATGGGGCTGCAATACTAATACTGATTTAGTTAATAAACTCCTGCAAACCATATCCATCACCAATTTGCACTTGTTAAAGAATTATAAAGAATTTAAATTTGAGCGTAATTTTAAGTTTTTCGTAAGTGCTTTGATAAAACAGTTCCCTGGCGTCCGTTCAATTTCGTAAACTCATAAATCGATCGTAGTGATTTGATTCCATTGTTATGCTAAACCACGAAATCAACAAGAAGTACTCCCCAGCCAATATCGATGAGTTTACAATATTGAATGGCAATTAATCCTGATGTAAAATTGCTTGGCCAAGTCATTTGATAAGCCCGATAGTAGAAGATATTTATCTTCAAGCAGTCGGGGATCAATAATAACAGGTATCAACCTTCAAGACACTTATGATGCGTTTATTGGTGACTAACGTCATACATGCCTACGCTGTATACCATTTGAAGCCTTCTGACTTGCACAACGCCTCGCGTGTAATGCATGTAGGTAGAGGCTATGCAAAAGTCGCCGCCTCTATTGAATAGTAGTAGAGTGTGGTTTAGAACGCGAGGGATACATGGTTCTCTAATTGACGCATCAAAGTAAAGACAAGTAAAATGATATTCGTGCTTCCCTTCCGTGGCACTGGACATAAAAAAGGGAATATCGTTCTTTCTCATATCCTCGTGACAATTGATACAACTAGGAAGTACTTGCTTACTAAATTAGAACCTCCATCCCTCCCAGGGTATGGGAAGCCAAAAGTTCAGAGTGCTCTGTCGTGGGCTGTGGACCCTTTTTCATCTCTGTCCAAGTGAGTCCCATCTTTGTCATACCCCTCAAGATCTCGGCGCCAGGTGTTTCTTGGACTGTTTCGTTTTCTTTTTCCCTGAGGATTCCACCTCAGAGACTGTCTGGAAATGTTGTTCGGTGGTTTCGTAAGGTGTGCTCATATCTATCCCAATCTCTTTTTCCTGATTTCTTACATTGCTGGAAGCTGTCCGCTTCTCTCCCATAGATCGAAGTTGACGATGATGTCAGGCCAACGGATTTTAAGAATCCTTCTGAGGCAGGAAGTGATCAATAATAAATATAAGTTTTAGAATAACTTGTGTCACAATTTCGTACAAATACAATTCCTGCATTTATATTGTCAAGTTCTGTTTATTGTCATCTTTAATTTTCTATGCAAGCAACGTAAATAAATGATTATTGTCACTGGTGATCGTATTGTTTCCTATAACTTGTAATACTTTAATTTACACAAATAATAATAAAATACGGTACGACCATCTTTGATTGCTGTATCCCTTGTATGTACTGTTTCAGATCCCTTGGACCTAGTTATAACAAGGTTCAGACAGCTGATGTTGTTAACTGGCGGGACTGGTTTAGTCATGTTAGCTTGTGGAATCTTGAAGTTAACTAAATATCAAGTTAATGAAAGTTTTGATGTTGGCATACCGTGTGTTGCATCAGGGATAGTGGTATGTATACACATCGCTGGCTTACAATAAGAAGGTCGTAAGTGCTACTTACGACGTTATAAACACATACATATTTGAAACCTGTATCACAAGGCGCTTCTTAATAGCCTAATTTCATGACAATTGGAACATCTCATGTTGAACAAACTGAAGTTGAAAAAGCTTATTTTTCTATTAGTAAAGAGCAGTTTGCGTATACTGTTTTTTCTTGTTTCCTAAAATAGCGTTTCAGTATACTTACGATCTTCTCATTCTAAGCCAGCGACATGTACAGTATACAAGTACACGAAGGTACAAAGTATATTGTTTGAAGGTCACACAAGGTTCATTGTAAGCTTGTGAAGCAATTGCTAAAGGTATTGACGTTCATGCCGCTTTATGGTGTGCCTTTCGGAATTGCCTAATTAATAATGTGCGTGTTTGTTTAGTTTTTGTGTTTGAAGTCTTACAATGATTCCGTTTTATATCGACTAACCAGCTACCTTATCTTTCCATTGTGTCAACTATATTTATAAATACCCAAAACGTGAGTTACATTGCATATAATGCACCCTTACCATTGTATCATTGTATTTTGTTACACCAGGCCCGAGTTATAACGAGCAACCTCCTGTTCCCGAGGGCGTCGCTCCGACCACAAGTCTAACATAGCTGGTATACAGTAAAACCTCTCTAGAACGACATAACGTTTGCTTGTTGTACAGAAAACGTTGCCCTTTATATGTATAATGCATGGTGACTTCTGGAATACAGTGCGTATGTTGCATGCGGGAGATTGTTGTATGGAGGGCCGCTTTGGTGAAGTTGCATGGTGACCGTTTTCTAACTAATAGCGCCACATAGCGCTTTGTTAAAGAGTATCTCCAATTCAGTTTAGCATAGCTAAGGCATTGATGAACTCCCTTGGAAAGTGCTAGTCTGTTTTCACGACCCCTGGTTGGGACATTAAACTGAAATTGTGTCATATATATTCGTCTGTAGTTTGCGTAGCGTACGTGAGATATTGTTATTGTCCTAATATCATTGCTTAACAAAAAAAAATTAAGTACCTGAATACCCCGATCCGGATGCTTAGTGTCGAAGCAGTAGGTATGGTGTTTAATTCACACAATGTATATTTCCAGGCAATGGCGACCTCGATATGGTATATGGTAGTAATGTACAAGGCTGGTAAATGTATAGCATGGCCGGTAAGTATGATAGACGTATAGACAGCAGATGTCCATATGAACTATTTGTCCATCCGGATATAAATGCTATTTAGAATATAACCTACATTATAGGCCAATGAAAATGTCGAATTTTGACGGTTAAATTAATATACGTGACGTCATGCGTTGGCGCTAACCTCTAGCGGCCAATCAAAATGCAGGATGTTATATTCTAAGTTAGTTACGCTTGCCCCGCCCTTTTTAATCATTAAAATTTACTTAATATGTACTGGCTATAACATAAATATAACATAAGTATAAATACATTATGAAAGATAAGCGGATCATGCGTCTGAAGAAGTTCCAATTGTATTACAATGGTCGGTTACAGAGTCTCATGGCGACTAAAACACAGCATGGTCGACCAGGGGTATGTTGCTTAAGAAAATCACTTGATAGTGCTTTCAAAAGGGATGATATCCATGCCTTCTATGTTTAATTGAAAGGGAAGTAATCCCCAGGGGTCAAACCAACGGTCATGCAGCGTTTGAGTTAGACAAAGGGCTCAAGTACTAACATGTCAATTATGGTAATAACTGACTAATCAACTAATCTTATACATGTAACTTACAACGTCAGCGATACTTCTGAAGTTAAGCAACCTGCTTAAAACTCACAATGATTATATACATGTACATGTACATAGATTGGTATATAACAATTTGTTATAAGGACATTACAAATAATATGTAAAGGCATACCTTTTATTATAAAGAATGCAAGAAACAAAGTACAGTTTTTTTCGGCACATTATTCATGTGTTTGTGAATGTGAAGGAATTGCTAAAGGTGTTGACCTTCTTGCTGCTGGATGGTGTACCTTTCAGAATGATCAATGTGCGTTTTGTTGGGGTAACAATCTACTAATGCTGTTATTACAATGTGAGGTATTTTTCTTTCAGGTCCGGATACATTTTCATGCTGCCAAACTTACAATGCTGTTTTACGTTGTGATAATCGGTGCCGTTGTTTACAACATAACGGCGCAGGACTCATCCAAACAAATAAGTATTGAGGAGCAAGTAATAAACGATGCACAAACTATAAAAATTCTCTTCATCTCGGCAACAGTGTTTAATGTTGTATTACTGATTGCGTCAATGAGGACAATCTTTCTGTATGGGCATTTTATTGGCGTCATGATGGCACCAGGATGTCTGTGTCAAGATAACCCTGAGGTACGCAGTGTTGTGGTCGATGTTCCGCACACCAGTAATGTAAGTAACGGGCGTGGAGTGTTGGTATGCACGCCAAACTCGACACCATCTCACGTGATGTCGAAATCTCACGATATTCACCGAGAATCTCTCGCTTTGAAAGCAACACAGTCCCATTACGACGGTACACCCGGTGGTACCCCTGGTACGCCACCTCTAAGTTATCAAAGAACGGAGATGGAGGACCTCTGAGACTGATCACTTGTTTCGTGAATTATTTAACTACGTTGTATTTATAAGGAGAACATTATCATCTCCATTCTCAATGGTGCTAGCTGTGGTGTGTGATTAGTCTGAAATAAGACACAGGAATAATGTACTAAGGTGAACAATTAACGTTGGATGTCAGCACTTAATTGTCATGAATATTCATGTCGCATTTAGTTGCTTTAGAGGGCTATATATTCCACACAAGGAGGGTTCAACATTCTAGTGATGTTTCCATTTTCGGACGATTACCATTTCCAACCTTTGTTCCGAGTCAGTTGAACGCATAAATTAATGAAATAGTTCCCCATAACAGTCATAACAAGCCAAGTGATAGCTGTGTGACAAGACAACGTGGTTAGTGACGTCATATAAGTACACACATTGTATTTGTTTCCGGTCGATGGAAATACGGCCATTGACTTTGTGTTGAGTACGCAGGATCGCTTGAGTTCTAGCTTTTGGGGAAGATAAAAATGACGTTACATTTCATGTTGCCGTGGTAAAAAGTCACATTGCGGACTATGTTAGAACACAGACACTTGGGGTCTGGACCCCGCCCCCTCCCCCAGCTACGCACCTGGGTATATTTTTATCATCAACATTGTATATCCAGACCCATACATCAATCACACAAACATTATTAAACGCATCCGGACAAATAAAAAATATTCGTAAATGCCTCTCTAGCTTTAATAATACAAAGATAAAAATGTTTGACTGAAATTTCTCGCACACCTTCCTCGAATATCGGGTCGTGTTTAACTCACTGTGCAACTTTCCTGCCAATATTTGGTGTCCTTTGGTCAAGTACACATTACTCTTTACGATGATGATAAAGACAGAAACCGATCACCGCCCCTGCCTCCACAATTTGCGAGAAAGTTGGCAATTTTCAACTCAAAACACGACTCGCACATAATCTTTCGACGCTGGTTTCCCGTCTGATCAATACGAAAATACGGCGCCGCGCCTTGAACGTTGGAACCAGATATGTAAATAAACCATTCGGAATACCTCGTTTGGGTCCAACGTTCAACGCGCGACACAGTTCTTATGTATCAGGCTGGGAACCACCGTTCAAATTGTCGAAAGATTATGTGCGCGGCGGAAAATGAGTTGACAATTGCAAACTTTCTCGCATATTTTGTCGACAAGAGCGCTGATTGAGTATTGTCAGTATAGTCATCGTAAAGATTAATTTGTTATTGACCGAAAGACATCAGAAATATACGGGTAAGTTGCAAAACAAGTTGTTACACGATCAATTTTTCTAGGTCGGTGTGCGAGAAACTTCAGCGAAACATTTCTATCTTTGTGTTATTTAAGCAGTAGATGAATTACTCAGATTTTTGTATTAATATCAAATACATCCAACAAATGTTTGTGTGATTGCTGAATGGGTCTGGATATATAAGAAATATAAAACATATTTCCAGGCGCGTATTGGGAGGGGGCTTGGTCCAGACCCCAAGTGTCTGTGTGTTAGAATAGGGAAGTGTCTGAAATAAGACTAACGATCTCGTCGGAGTTAAAGGTCAGTGGCTAGTATGACAGGAAAATACTTGTAACGATCACGCACTTACGACTGTCTCGGTCGATTGCAAATAAACAACAGACAATCAAGACAATAAACGTTTGGAAAAACTCTAGGGATAAGTCTTCATTGCATCCAACACGACCATCAACATAATTATGCGTTAGTTAGTAAGTATGTTGCACTAAACTGATTATGTATACATCTTCTATCAGTCTCAGTGTGGGCATACCACGTGATATGTGACGTCAGTTTGGTCTAACACCGCAAGGAAATAGTTAAACCACATGATATGTGACGTCAGTTTGGTCTAACACCGCAAGGAAATAGTTATGCCACGTGATATGTAACGTCAGTTTGGTCTAACACTGCAAGGAAATAGTTATGCCACGTGATATGTGACGTCAGTTTGGTCTAACACCGCGAGGAAATAGTTATGCCACGTGATATGTGACGTCAGTTTGGTCTAACACCGCAAGGAAATAGTTGAGTCGGTTTTGGGCAAAAACTGTAAAATCGTGCACAAAAATATGTCAAATGGCATGGATAGCACTCATTCTCGGCTTGAGCGTCGAGGATGTCACGTTAAAATCGGTCGAAGAATAAAATACTGACGGTTGTTTTAGTAGTATTTTCAACATAGCCATGACTGCTTCGCTACTGATATTCCGCTCGTCAACATAGCTTCTGTTACATGGCTCTCTTTGTCAACGAACTGAAAATACCCTTGTCTAAAAATAGCTCTCATTCTGCTGTCCTAAAGTATGTGTCTGTTTTGGAGTTGTACATATCTAGAATTGTCCTTTGTATTATTACCTTTGCTTCTTAAACTGATAAGTTATAGAATAGAGTACCGAAGCACAAGGTTATTTTATTTAGTCGAGGGATAGTAAAACAGGCACTCAATGCAGTATTGCAGTTAGAGCACTCTTTTCTAGTGCAGTATTGTAGTTATTGGATTCCATTCAAAAAAATAAATACTAGTATGATACAAAATATGTAGAATGCTTTCTTATATAACTTCCATGTCACACAGTGTATAAACGAATCAACTTCCGGTTATCGCAAAAATGGGTACACGTTGAATTGTATAGGATTGCCATAATGAGTACAGTGATGGAAAATCACCGGATGTTTCAATCACAATAATGAGTACACGTTGAATTGTATAGTATCACAATAATGTGTACAGGGATTTGGTTTATAAGCGGTGTGTCAGCTAGTCAACTGATTTCAATTATCTTCGCAATTTGCTTTTTGACTTTGTATACTGGGTTCAAATGTGTATGTTAAACATCTTTTGTACAAAGATCTCAGAAGAAAAAGATATATTATATTATAATAAGGTTATTTTTAACAAACGATCTCAGTAGACAATATAAAAGGCTTTAATGCCATTTCAATGTCAGTATTAAGTCTATACTTATTGATCAACTGTGCTGTGATGTTAAATTGTCAATACGGTCTGCGTGTCATGTAAATTGTGTCTGTGATTGTATGGGGTATGTGAGCTATATGCGTGTTGTACATATATGTACAAATGTATATACAATTGTATATACGCTGTTTATAAGTTATGTCCGCTGTTAATGAGTCAGGTGTGCTGTTTATGAGTAGAAAACAATGTATGCATGAATGCAGTGCCGTCTGTATTTGAGAGACAGTGCTATATGGAGTGCAAACACTGTGCGTTGACTTTGAGTAGTTGTGGTATATACCGGTATTATTGATTGTGATAAGCCGTCTTTATTTGGGATGTGCTTGTATTCATACACTGTTTATTAGTGGGTAACACTGGCCTTGAATGTGGTACACTAATAATGCATGTGGTACACTGTTTATGAGTATGGTCCGATAAGGGGATGTCCTGTTTATGAGTGGAATGTTCTAATGTTCTATGTATGTGGAGGTTTCACCGTGTATAAATGCGTTGCACTGTTGATGGGTTCAGTGCACCGTTTATGGGTGGAGTGCACCGTTGATGGATGGAGTGCACTGTTGATGGGTGGAGTACACTGTTTATGAATGTAGTTCACTGTTTATGACTGTAGCGCACTGTTTATGAGTATCATGTGGTGTGAATAAGTGTAGTGCCCTGTTTATGAAAGCGGTGTTGTGGTTATGAGTGTGATGCATTGTTTATAAGTGTGGTATGTTGTTTGCGAGGGTGTTGTATTGCTTATGGGTACGATGTGGTGTTTATGAGTGTGGTGGAATGAGCTGGGTGCGCTGTTTATAAGTGGAGAGCACTGTTTGAGTGTGGAATTGTGTGTTTGTTGTTTTACTAGTTTTCATCGTCTTAGGTTAATTGTTCTGATTGAGGTATGGCCATATTGCGAGGAAACAGTAATGTCCTTGTAGTGTATGTAAAGTCACCTCCGGGATATTTTCCCCGGTATAGTTTATGTACTTATTGTGTTGCTTTACTAATTACATTTTATACTCTAGTACAACTGTAGCATTTCATTTAGTTCATTTTAGCTCGACTTTTCGAAGAAAAAAAGTGGAGCTATCGTCGTGACGGGGTCGTCTGCGTGTGTGTCTGCGTCAACGTCTGCGTTGGTCAAATTTATTGTCAGCGTCATTTTCTCAAATAGCATCGAAGGTATCCACTTCAAACTCAACATAGTTATTCACCATCACAAGGGGAGTCCATACTGACGAGGCTGGTAACCCTGTGACCTTTGTTCATGAGTTATCTGTCCATATTTCGACTAAGTCCATATAAATAGTGGCAAAGTTTACAAATAAACTGAATTTTCTCAAACACTATCGAAGGTTTCAACATAAAAGTCAACACACTTCTGGAGAGTGATGACCTACATCTTCTGACAAGAGGAAATAAATCTATTCAGCATTTTATTAGAGTTATTCCTCTTTCTGACTTTGAAACTTTACACTAAAATGTCAATTTCTCAAAGACTATCAATGGCATCCGCATGAAACTCAACATAGATATTCACCATTACAAGGGGAGTCCATACTGACAAGGCTGATAACCCTGTGACCTATATTTATGAGTTATCTATCCTTGTTACTCATATGAGTTTTCACTCACAGATGAGCAATGGTACTTTCAAGTAGGAGAAAGCCGAGCGTCCAGCACAAGAGGCGAAGCTCTTGTTCACATTTAATATACATGTATATTAAAATACAAATGTGTTCTGTTTAATGGACTAAATAACATTTTCTTTTGTAAAGCATTAACATAATGATATGTTTGAATTCAAGTGCATATTTGTTTCTGTTTAAACTTCTTCATTTAAATTGGTTTTTTAATACATAGTATGTCATTAAATCGAAAAGTACAAGAAACACACCATTTTTTCCATTTAATACTTTTTCACTGAAATATGAGAGGACGATGTGTTCACATTGTGAGTAACAATATGCTAAGGGACCATTTTTTTGTTTAACAGTTTTAGTTCCAGAGGGGAGGGGGTTGGAATTTTGGCATAAATGATGCCCTTCTTATAGCTTATACCAGTTTGTCAGGGCTAGAGTCTGATCATCACAACCCTCTGGGAAAAATGTGTTGGACCCCTACAAGCAATATGACTAGACGGATCCCTTATTGAGACAAAAGCTGGATGGAGAAGTTGTGGATCTGCTCATGAACAATATGTTATACGACAGAGAAGATGGTGTTTGTTTCTTGTGTTGGTCAGTATACAACGGGTTGGCACTGGTAGTAAGCACACACGTTGTAACATTTAGTTCTTAGTTCAAACTCATTACATATTGTTTACACCTGGTTTTAATCAATTGTTTAACTGTTGTATTGTTGTTTATGCATACATCTGATTAATATCGCACTGTTATATGTGGTGAGGACGATCCTAAAATAAAGCAATACTTAAACAAGTGTTGGTTATATTCTTTTTCTGTTGGTTCTTTCAAATGTATTATCATTTATTAGCAATTTTGTACGGCGCCATTACCTTACCAGTTCGCGTATACTTTACCATAACCAGTACTACCATTCCACAAGGAATCAGAAACGCCTCAATGTGTGGAGGAAAATCGAGTTTCGTCAAATTTGGAATGACATGCCACGGCGACCGGAAATCGAACCCGGATCGACGTGTAAAAAATATAGCACACTAACCAATAGACCATGACCGCAGCTACATCGTATAAATGCAAACGTATCGGTCATTCGAGTATTTGTTTCACTATTTATGTTATATTGTAAGGGTGTGGTTGTTGTGTGGGTAAATGAGGCGTGTTTACCAGTACAAGTATTTATCAAATAATTTGATTATGCAAAATGTTTGCCTGACGAACAACGATCTCGTCATTCCAAAAGAAAAATAAAGACATGTACACTAGCACATTCAACCAAGGACATTAACTCGTCCAGAACATTGAACCAATCACGTTAAATGTGTAAATGGCAAATGTAATAGTAGTCGTGTGAAAACTCTACAACGACATGAAGATTCGTGACAGGTACTGAGAGACAAATCAGCTAGCGTTCTTGTTATTCGTACATTCAATGGGCAATGGAATTTATAAGACTTTATGAGAACATGAGCCAGTGAGATGATTATACAAACGCTCGACATGAACGACCCAGAAACAAATCTTAATGTTTCTTTTGATTTTGGATTATGTAAAGAGAAGTGCAATAACTTTCGTACATGATATGCTCTGTCGTTATAAAAAACAGTTATCAGTTTTCGAGGGCCGCTTTCAGCTATTCAGTCGTTCTGTCACACTTTGCAATTTAAATTGCCCTGGTCATTGTGCTATTTGAGTTAACCTGCATTCGAATCTCCCTGGGAAGATAATTTCCCTCCTGGTTGTTGTGCAGCCAACATCGAGATGCGGCGCCCAGGAATATCAAACATGTACAGACACCGCCGTAACACTAACAGGTATCAATTTATAGTCGAGTGGAACACTGTGGGTATTCTTGCTCAGAGGAATTAAGCAGTGGCACAGACGGGATCGAATCGGGAACTCTCGATCACAAAAGCGCGCACCCCACATTTGCTCGCCAGTTAGTGCACTACTTACTTTGAAAATCAAACCCCTCTTCAGTTACCATTGTATGTTATCATCAAAGTCTTGAATGTTTTGCTTGGTACCACATTTATCATGGTCCGACCAACTATTTACTTTGGAAAGTCTGGTTTGCATCCTCCAGACCTAATGAAATGCAGATCTACAATATTAAGTGAGTCCGATCAATGTTCAGTTTATAGTCTGGTTTAACCATATGGACGCCAATGTTACTGATCGAAGTGTTACCGATGACATCGATAAAATATGCCCAGCTTAGACTATAAAATCATTGTTCATTCTGAGTAGGTGCATAGTAGGATGTTATTCCTTTTGATTTTTTTATTATTTTCAGTTTTGTCAATCAAAACTTTCTGGACAAACTGTTGGAATGTTTGCCCGCCATATGAACTGCGATATGCACATATTATTAGATCTATATTGTATAATTATGGCATTGCCTATACCAGGACGTACGTACTTAGTGCATTCTGGTCCCCTTGGCTTTTATGCATTGCGATAGACCGGAGAAAAACGGAATGGTCTAGCTTTCACGGTTCTGGAATTGGTTCCTGTTTGCATCCATATATAGAAAACTAATAACATTTTCTAGTTTATTGAAGTTAAGCCGATTGTATAATATCACCCTCTGTACATAGCTAAATTAAACAATAGATGTAATGAAATGAATATATATCGGTGACTCAACCAAAGTCATGGTAAGGTCAAACTAAAATGGAGCCTTTATAGTTAGTTATTTACGAACAGTCAAATGTCTCTCCAGACGCACTCTCCCGATATCATGGTGTAGATTTCCAATTTGTTTAATAAACACCTAACACTCAATACATACTCGTATTACTTTGATCCGAAACAATCTCAAATTCAATAATAGACAATTTGTTCTATTATCGACACTCCCAACAGATGCCGTGGATCAAATATTTCAGCGAAGCCTCACATCAATAAAATTCTACTATTGTCCAATATGATCCTGTAATAAAATCAGCATGCCTTAAGCAAATCTTGACTAAGCCTTACAATATTACCTCGCTCCCTAGACAACCATGCACTACCAACAGTTCAATTATTCTATACTGTAGTTTGTTTGGAAGTCTAATGGAATGTGCGACAGCTATCGACCTAAGCGGTCAATTTTCATGGCAGACGGCTTTTTCGTTGACATAAAAGTCTTAGCCTATGTTTCTATTATAGTGTCCAATAACTTCGCTAATTCATATCCTGTCAATCAGGGATAATGCACTGTAATGTGTTCGCTGGTATTCTTAACCCTGTCGTGAATAAAGTTTCAATAAACATGTCATTTATAAAGAAAACAATTACCCAGAACTCGACACTATGGTCATAGGAGATGATATCAACCCTACGACAGCATTGTCGGACAATCAACTGAACCTCTTGAACATCATTGGCATAATTTAACATTTGGCATATTGTCTAGTTTTAACTACGGCTTTCTGTATATAGTAGACATGTTAATACACAGGGGGTACATAGGTTTCAATTACAAATCTGAAGGACAATGTACGTATGATGTGCTAGTGGAATTAACCTAAGTATGGCCTAATATATTCACACACGTACGTATATACTCGTATAAAGTTCGTGATCACGTTAATATCTACCTACTACTGTACAAGCATGATGCTGTATCAATATTTGTCCCAGGGGATGGATACAAATTTTATTGATGTAGCGGTTAAGCTCCAAAACAATAGACCTATTAGGCTTAGAATTTTCATGTCAGTAAGAACCGTAAATCAACGAGTGTGTCGCCCCACCCTATGACTCCCGAATACAGATACTTCTTAATTTTTCAGCGTGGAAGAGTCCCCTCCCTTAAAAAAACGTTTGACTAAGTTTGAGTCGGTAAGAGTGCTTCCCCTGGAAATTAGGGGAGGCAACTATATAAAAATGGAGTTGTCTCGCTTGAAATCGGGGAAGACAACTCTGTTTGACTTAGTTTAATTCGGTAAGAGTGACTTCCCCTGGAAATCAAGGGAGGGAACTCTCTTAGTACAAAAGCAACCTTCCTTAATTCCTTAAAATTTAAGGGAAATTAACTTGTTGGGCAAGTTAGGGTTTAATACTTAATTTTAAAATAAGTTCCCTTTTGCAAAATTGGGACTGAACAACCGAAGTGGAAGAGTGACTTCCCTTTGTAAATAACGTACCATTGATACCCACACTCATATACCTGTGTTCATGTTCAATCAATCAAACACAACATAAAATGCAATGAGATTTTATGAAATGGCTATATTATATAGAATGTTTTAATGCTTCGTGTGAAAAAATGAAAATGAGTAATAACAGCTACAAACCACTTATATAAATACTTAATAACACCAAAAACTATAGATAGGTGGACAAGTGGTCCCCATCGTACGGGCCACTGCCTGCTGATCCGAAGGTTGTGGATTCGATACCTACTCCAGCCGGGTCAAAAATAGAAATGCTTTTCAGTGTAACCCACCTATCATAAGTAAAATTACTAATAGTCTTTCGGACGAGAGGTTTTAAGCGATGTCCTGTGTATGATGATTACATCAGCACGTAAAAGAACCAGGAATGTTTCTGGAACTGGGGCACCTTCTGTAAGTGACTAACCTTTTCTTGGGATCTTGCCCATAAGGAGTTCTGGTGGCGAGGATAAATAAAAGCATACAAACAAAACTAACAATACCTGTTTCATTCATGAATTGTGTACTAAGCTCGGATATTTACTACCAATATCCTAATGTCAATCGTGCACGAATATTTGCTTGCCTGTTCAAACTTTTATAAGGGCACCAAACATTCTTGTTCACGAACATAAGTGTCAAGTGCCTTTAAGGTGGGGAACAGTAACAGACGGGACATGGTATTGCCTACGGACAGGCGAACACCGGTGTTATTACACGATAAAATGTCTCTCTCTCAGGGGCTTTCTCTCAGTATGTCCCTCTGGTCAGATCATGCTGTATATGCACAGGTAGATGATGCACCTGCGCCCTTGTGGCTGCAACACTGTAAGTAAAGTGCCTTTGGGCGTGTATTTGCATGAAAAGGGTGCTATATAAAAGCTAGTATATTTTTATTCGAGAAAATCGGAACAGGTCATGTTGACCAAACTGAGGTTGAAGAGCTTGTTTTTCATATTCAGACAGTTTTTTCTGGTTTTCTCAAAATATCGATTTTGTACTTACGATCTTCTCATTCTATGCCAGCGAATACATTATTTGTAAGTGACCGTGTTTATTTTTCAGTTATAAGTGCAAGGTTCGAAAAGCACAATGTAGCCTAGGTTCCGTATATATATGGCATTTTATTAGGTATTTGATGTTTTTATGAAACTTATCTCGATCTGCAAATTAAAAGTTAAAATTATCAGCATTCTAAATACGGAAGAATGTTTGAAATCGGCATACCCTACACAATGAGCGGATCTGTAAAGTAACGGTGGATTTTCGCGTTTTGTTGGTGATTACGTCAGCTGTGTCTGTCAGACAATGCGGAGTTCTACACTTAATTTTATTATTCCTACTAATATTGACGTTTGAGAGATAATTGATCTATCCTACGTGTAAATCAGTTCAGTTTGTAATAAAATATTGTCTCGTTTTTTTCTGGGAATCCTACATGCGCACTCACCCTAAGCAAAAGTGTGGGATTTTCAATACTGACTAATAAGGGCGCAATTCATCCTAATAATATTATGCGGAATTATTCATCTAAGAAGTCCTGAAACGAACCTCCTGTCACATATAAGATTTTCAAAATAGTTTTATACGCGTGTTCAAATTAAACAACAACCTGTCATTTTGTTTAAAACAAGCATAAATAAAGTCAATAACAAAAGAATGTCCACGCGTTTCACAGACATTCAAAATCATCAAGTTTTATGTTTTATCAATAAAATTGGCAAATTCAAAATCCTATCCTTTCAAACATGTTTAAATGCGGTAGGTTAGAGCGTGTGTAAAAGGAAACCAGCATTCTGAAAACTTGCAGATGTTTAAATAAAACGATAGAAAACGATTAATAAGTGTATTCGACGAATTAGCGTGCCTACATCATCTCATAAATAAGAGTATAGTGCCTCGCATAGCCTGTATTGAAAATCCCACACTTGAGTGCGCTTACAGGATTCCTAGAAAATAATGAGACAACATTTCATTACAAAATAAACTGATTTACACGTAGAAAAGGTCAATACAAAAACATGTACATTATATTGCAATAACATAAATATTTTGAGCGAAATTGGACTTTGAATTAGGTGAGGCGTTTTTAAAGTCCTTGAGTGTATACTGAATCTAGACAGGCCTTAGGGTGAAAGAAACTTTTTATAGGCCTACTGTAGATCTTGAGCTTTATCTCTGATATATTTCATATATTTATCCTACGACCAAAATTCTAAATAAAAATACTAAAACAGTATAATAGTTGGTTTTAATATTATAAATTGGGTCAAAAGTGAATAACACTTATCAGAAACAAATACATGTATAATGGATGATATTGGAAGACAGATAGATCTATATTTATACAGGGCCTAGAAAACATTAATAGAATAGCTCCTGATATATAATTTATAAGACATTAAAAGGTACGAAACGCATTTGGGTGAAAGTGAAATATACGACGTGCCAGATCTCACGCGACACAAACAAATATGGCGGCCTCCAGGATTGATTCATCCTGGAGGATTTGCCGTCGATATCGAATTTTCTTCTACTTCTGCTTCCTAGCGTTGTCTATACAGATATTTCTTGGTTACAGTTTTTATTCAATGAACAGTCAAGAGTTAAAGAAAGTGGATAAACGTAACAATGGCGTGATAAATGACGTGGAAGCAGTTCCAACTCCACATCCGGTTCCACTTGGTTCTGTGAGTTTTTTTTTAGTTTTTGGGGGTGTTGTCATCTCATAGAGAAATGAAATATGGTAACACCACTATTTTTAAAATACATGTGCCCATAGACAAAAATACATGCTGATCACATTACATAGTTTATGACTGCGCAGCCAATAAGTTGAACAGTTGAATAACACCAGAATGGCATTGCCTAAATTATTAGATTATCGATAGCCCTGTGTTAAGAAACGGTTGCTTAAAAAAGTGCTACATAGTAGCTGAAGCAAAAAAATCATCAGCTACTGGCGAGCTGTAGATAGTGCTATTTGGTAGCATTATGGTTAGGCAACGGGCTCCAGATTGGTAGGCCTATAACTATATTGGAAAATTTATTTATGTTCAGTTGGCGGAGCTATGGAGTCATATAATGGACTAGTAATTCTGGAGGTCAGGGGTTCAAGTCCCACATGCTGGGCCCTCTTCCTCTTAGATACCTTACCTGTTTCAATTTGAGACAAGCCGCTTATCTGCAATGGGGCTGTCAAACACTCACTGACAAGTCTGCCACCTTTGAAGTACAAATGTAATCGAACATCAAGGTGGAAAAGTGTGCCTGATATGTGGTCTGAACCCATGACCCCTTAAACGCAAGTACAGAGCTCTACCAGCTGAATTACATGTAATAAGGATGACTGTCTAACCTCTGGAACAGCCCTACGGTCCTATCCCTTCCAGCATAAGTTTTAGACTTCTGACTCTGAGTATGCGAGCAGTCAAACAAAGCTTGCAACATGTGAAGGGGGTGCATATGCCTTATGTGTAGCTTATACTGCTATCAGTATTAGGGCAGCGGTCTAACTCCAATGGTTATCGATCTGACAGGTATTACTACTATTAGCTTTTTTTGTTTTAAAACAAACAGTTTAACTTATAAATATATCAAGCCATTTATACTAATTTATAGACAATGTTACCAAGTTCATGAAGAAACATTCATCAACATCTGGGTTTACAAAAACTTAACGTGTTATAAAGTTATCACTGTTTAACACAAAATTGCATTTAACTTCCACTAGCTCATAGCATACATTGTGTCACTGTTCTACATGTAGCATTGTATCCAAACAGATTGTCAAGTTTTTACAATAATTGCTTGTCTTTAAAGATCAAAGTCAAGGTTCAAAGTCAATGTTAAACTTTCAAAATGATTAATAATAAAATGAATCTTTTTTAATTATAATTGCATTAATTATCATTTATTCAGATAAGATCGAACTGATCGAAGTGTTACCGATGACATCGATAAAATATGCCCAGCTTAGAACTAATTGTTGAGAGTTGAATAATCATAACTCTTGAGTCTCATTTAGGCATATGGGACTCCTATTTCCTGTACACATTTATTTCCTATTCTAAAATGTCAGACACCATTGAGGGAACTGTAACCATTAACTTTCTGTTTACTTTTTAGAATCACAAGTCTGATACTGGCAGCAAGAACTTAAGAGCTACTACGTTGGGTACAAGGGTAGAATCTAAAGCAAACTGTACTAAGGTTGCTGCACGGGAAGCAGCCTCAGCTATATCCAGGGCCAGTACTGCTGCCTGTAAACAGGAAATATTTGATACTGCTTGTCTTAATGAACAAAACAGATTATACCCACAAAATCTTCCTAGATTTTGCCACTTAAGGGGTAAGTATTATGTGATATAACTTTAAAGTCCGAAAGTATCTTTGTTTGTTTGTTTGTGATTGATCGAGGCAGATAGAATCTGACCTCTGAGTTGTAACCTTTGGGTATCCACTATATAAAGTCTATGGCTAAAAGTGCTGTCACGGCTCAACACTCGTTTTAGATCTATAGTATTAGTAAGTGATTCCTTTTTCCCTGCCATATTAGCCAATGTACTCCAATTTCAAGGGAAGGGAGAGAGTTGTGTGATACAAGGAATCCGAGTACATTACCAGTACCTGGCTCTTTCTGAAGAGACTCCTTAGTTCTTTAACATGCCCAGTTCAGCTCTGGTAGAATGTTTGTTTTCTGTTACATGCTGGCAAACTGTTGGTAGTATGGATGTATAATTTGATAGCTGAAGCTGATGTATGGAGATTTGTAACAGTGTATATATCTTATCTTCCTCGTTGGTTTGTTCAATGTTTGTCCTAGCCTCCTAGATACATTGTAATAAATTAGGCCAACAATAGGATTTATGTTTTCCATACATACACATACTGAAAGTGTAGGAGGTAAAAATATTTTCTGCTTCAATTACAGTACATTTGTACAATGAAAGAAGAAGGGTCAATTTGATAATTTTGTCCTAGATTTTACAATTTTCTGATTAAATTGTCTTTCAATATTGATTGCAATATTGATATACAAGTCACTAAATAATATTTGCCCAGAATACTTTCATTCGAAATTCACATTTAACCAAAACTACCAACACTCAGATCGCCAGCTTAGATCAACTGAAAATTGTGAACTTACAATTCCTAAACCACGGCTCGAATTCTACCGCAAGTCCTTAAATTATTCAGGGCCAGTCATTTGGAATGTCATCCCAAAACAAATACGTACTTCAAAAACACTCAAACAATTCAAAAACTCCTATCTACAGTGGATGTACTCTGGCCACATGATGTAACATCTACATGTTTCACAACATTCTGCTATTAATTATATTTACAAATTCCATTGTTGAATTTTGTATATCATAATTATTTCCTATTACCTTAACATTGTGCTGTTGTGTTTTTCTTTTGTTTTGCGTCTTTATTATTGACTTTATGAGTTTTTCTGTTATGTTTTTCTTTTGCTCATAATTATCATGTATTCCTGTAAATGATTGTATATATCCCATGTTCATGTGGACCATATTGAAAATTGGTCTAGAACCAAATATGTCATCCACTATAAATAAAGTTGTTATTATTATTATTATTTCATTTTTAAATTTTGAAAAAAATATGACCCTTCAGTTAAAATCCTGAGGGTCAAAATGTGGAACCCCTTGTTATATATTTTTATGTGCAATGTAAATACATGTAGAATCCACCTGATTGAAAATATATTTGATATTTTTAATGTTACATGTATGAATACGTTTCAGGGAAAGAAAGTCGTGGTACGTATCTTGGATGTTTTAAAGACAATCAGAAGGATAGAGACATGCCTAACTTCAACATACAGTTTACAGTGGATAATACACCAGAAAAATGTATCAGCTTCTGTCTTACTGGAGGTAAGTTTCAACTGTTTGTTTGCCTATTTTTGTTACCATAAAATATTTAAAAAATAATGAATAAGTGCGAGTTCAAAATCAGACATGGAAGATTGGGAAACCAAATGTGAAGCCTCGTTAAATAAAGTCTTTACTTACTTACTAGATACGAACATTAAATCACATAATCTAAGTGCTGCTTGTATTTTCCTCCATGTTAATGCATAGATCTGTAGCGTGATCAAATAAACGGTATATCACGGTTGAATTTCGGCTGTTTATTTTATCTCTCGCGTATATTTAGCGATTTTTATCAATGAAATTTACATCTTGTTTATTTCGTGACGTCATGAATTGAGACGTCGCCGTAGAGCGCGACGTTTTGCGTAGTTTTCTTTTCGTAGCGATTCTGTTTATTTATTTTATCATATTTGTATTCTAGCAATATGTTATTGCATGTATCAATTCATATGCGTAAACGTGAAATACATAATTGAAATTTGGCCTTGAATAAGCATCTGTTTAACGACAAACTTACGTAATAGTAAAACTCAAAAATCCAGGGGCGGACATTACATACTTTGATCAGCATAAGTTGTGTATCGCAACATGAAAAATAACTCATCAAATCATTCCTACGCATATGAACTCTAAACCGTGATCTGTTCACTGGTATATCACGCTAAACTGCAATCTATTTCCTGTGAGATGGATTTTTAAAGTTGCCAAGAATAATGTACATGTTACTAAATGAGTATTATGGCGTGAATTGCATGAAAACATGAAGGATTTAAAATTATATTCACCAATTTTTTAATAAACAATCAATGTGAAAGATTAAATGGACACTCATGGAAGTGGCATGGCATAAAAATCTATGGGGTCGTAAGATGGGCCAGATAGGCGATATATTCTCTTCTCTCATACCCTTGTGGCAATGGATAACATCAGGAATGAGGCGTCGAGAGTGATTAATATAAGTTGGAAAAACTTGTTTCACAATCGACCTTAAATAAACAAGTATAAACTATTACAGGATATCAGTATGCTGGTGTACAGTACAAGGTGGAATGTTGGTGTGGAAATAGTCATGGAAAGTATGGTGACCTACCAGAGACATCATGTGGTGCTAACTGTCCAGGCAATCTAAACATAACATGTGGTGGATACAATGCTCAGAGGATCTTCAGTACTGGCCTACCAGGTAGGTTTGATGTGTGGATTGGTTTAACATAATGTGTCAGTAACATTTGGCAGCCAGTTGCCTAAATCAGGTTTAAATGGAATAAATAATCAACCAGTACCTAATACTAGCTTCTGCACGGGACAAATGATCATGAAAAGACAGTGACCTGCAGATTGCACTCTTGTCAAATAATCATCCACCTCAACAGCCTATACTAGTTATAAAGCCTCAACAGGTGACTGCTCATACAGGGTTGACTATAGTTCATATTCCATTGGTTTCTATACAAGCTTCTTCGCAAAAATTATAATATCAAAAAAGAATCATTGATAATGGAAAAGGTTCTAATGAGAAGGTATAGAATTTTTTGTGCATTTAAGAAAAGTGTTGTCGAGTCTTCAATATTCATGACTAAACTAGGGTTCCCACGATCAGGGAAAATATATTTTTTTTAATGTCAGGGAAAAGTCAGAGAATTTCGGAATTAGTCTAAAAATTGATCAAACGTCCAGGAAAAGTTAGGAAATTCTTTATACATGTATGTAGCTGTGCATAAGTGTCATTTCCTGTGAAGAATATACCAAAAACAAACAAATCCTCACTTGCTATGCTCGCTTGGGATAATTCTAAATTACAATAACTTTATGTCAATCATCAGCCCTAAAACTGTTACCTTTAAGAATTCATATAAAGCAAATATAGCCTCCTTTGTCTATTTTTATTGGCATATTTTGCTCTAACAAAAATTGCTGTGGTGCCAGATTGCTTTAAAAATTCAGGGAAAACTGCTCTGTGGTCAGGGAAAAATCAGGGAAAAGTCCAGGAATTTGTCATAGAAAATTTGTGGGGACCCTTTAAACTGTTCCCAGTGGTCTTCATTCCTTTTGTATGTTTTCACAGAGAAGATAAAGAACAAAGCAGAGTTAGTGTTTGATCCTAATACAGTGAAAGCCTTGATACCTGTACGGATTGTGTTTGTGTTAACATTGAATGGTCGAGCTGTCAGGCAGGTCCTGCGACTCATCAATACGCTCTATAAACCTCAACATTTCTTCTTCATACATGTAGACAAGGTCAGTATATATAAGTACTTCTATCAGCCTTAGAAGCCCTAATTTACCATGTGGTATCATCCATGCAAATTAACCTGCTCCTCAACCTTCATGCACAAATATTACAAGCTTTGTATAAGAAATATATGAATTTTGGCATGAAAGTCTTGTCATACTAGTCATTTAAGCGGATTTAGCTCAGTGGTAATGCACTAGACTGTCAAGTCCAGAGGTCCTGGGTTCAATCCCTGTAATCGGAACTTGACATTTCTGAAATATTTATAATATTTCCCGCTATATCTAACCGTGTCGTCTGCAAATTATCTGGAAGTGCCAGGCACATTAAAGAACCAGGCTGTCTATTCGAAATGAGAGCTAGGCACACTTCTGCAGTGCCAGACATGCCTGTATCTAATGTCTCTCTCTCCCTTCAGGGGCTTTCTCTTAGTCTGTCCCTCTGGTGAGATCATGCTGTATCTGCACTGGTAGAGGATGCACCTGCGCCCTTGTGGCTGCAACACAATAATGTAAAGTGCCTTTGAAAAAGGCGCTGTATAAATCTGGTATATTTATTTATTTAGATTAGTGTTTATATTACATGTATTATATTAGTGTACATGTATTATCATACCTAACAGGAAAACCTAAGTTAAAGGTAAGAGGACCAGGTTAGTTTGTACCAGTAATTACTATCAGTGAGATGTTATTCTCCAATTAAAAGAAAAATGTTGAATTTAGTTTTGAAACATTTATTTCCAGATTTTGAAAAAGTCTTTTGTATTAATTCATTGTGTTTAATCTTTTGATTTTGTTAAGCATTAATTTTGTACACACCTAACCTATAGTTATTTATATTCTGACTTAAATACAGATTGTATTATTTGCGAATTACCGTCATAATACTTCTAAAAATAGACATATTGCATGGTTTACCAAATGTTTGTTTCTTAAAATAGACCAAAATCAAGCTGCATCAAAAAGATCAAAATTAACATGTTTATTAAATAAGAAAAGCAAAAATTCTGCAAGACTTTATATAATATTAATGTATCATGTAATATCGTATTCTAAAAATTAAAACATAATTCACATTTTATCTGCTTTCAATGATAATGCAAAAATAAAAATATAAAAGTGTATGCATACTATAAACCCTGAATGTAGTTGGATAAGAAAAGTGGTGTATATATACATTTCATTTAGCTGTACATTATTGGGTGGTCCGGAGGTAAAGGGTTATCCTAATTGTTCCCTTTCCACATTTGACCATCTTTTTTGCCAGGATCTCCGCAACATCTCAATTTGAGCTAAATCTCATCTCAAATATTGCCACGTGTCCTTGCATAATTTTCATGGGAGACTGTACTCAAAATTGGCAACACAAAATATTATTCTTAAATTTAAGAGGTAGAACCTCAAATTGATCTCAAATTCTGACACTGATTTGAACAAAATCTCAACTTGAGATGAGATTTCTACTTGAGATGTTTCGGGAGATCGGGGCCAGATATCACTAATTGTTTTACCCATGGAAATATACACTTTTACTGTATCATTTCATGATTTGTGTTTATTTTTTAGAGATCAACTTATATGTACAGAGAACTGTTGCCCCTTGAGAAGAAACTACCAAATGTGAGACTGTCACAGGAGAGGTTTTCTACAATATGGGGCGGAGCTAGTTTACTACAGGCTCATCTATCATTCATGGCACAGTTGTTAGAAATGAAAGACTGGCATTGGGATTACTATATAAATCTGAGTGAAAGTGATTATCCAATCAAGTAAGTTTTACTTCCTGTTTATCATAAATCACCCGGGCACTTGACAACGTGTGTGTATCTGATGTGTACCTAATGTCTAGGTATGGTCCGAACACCGGCCAATAAGTAACAATGCATATGTCAAAAGAGACTTAAATAACTACGGTCACTGCCCGATGAACGGCTGATGTCCATCAAGTCTACGGCCTGATTAGACCAAAGTATGCAGTCCTTAATATCACTGAGTGTGTTAGTCAGAACCTACTCAAGCTTGGATCCATAGGGTGGACCGGTGGTCTGGACCTCATCCCCCTGGTATTTTTCAATGTACATAAACATGCTTATCAGCATATGAAGTTGTGCACTTAGCTGTTTGTCATTATAGTAAAAAAGTTGTGACCATTGTGGAGGACTTCGTATATTGTGGCATTTCCTTGTTTTTTTGTTTACTGGATAATTCCCATTTGCTTACAGGAATGTTGATCTACTTACGATGTTTTTGACAAAATACCGAGGAAATAACTTCATGAAATCTAATGGAAGAGAAACACCAACGTAAGTCAGTGTGGTTATAATATACAAAATGGATGGAACGGTGGCCGAGTGGTTAGCACTCTCGATTACCAATCTGCATGACTCTGGTTCGAATCTCGACCAGGCACTGGAAATTTCTGAAATGCTTTAAGTGTTTCCCAACCAATTCCCTTCCAACTAGAGACGAAATGGTTAGAAACCCAGAGGTAGTTTCGTTTGCTATACACTTGGCACGTTAAAGATCGAAGGAGTCTATTTAGAATCACACAAAATTTTCGTCCCATCACTCAAAGTTGTTGGTCATTGGCCAATTAAGCACGAATAAAACCGAATGGCCACACCCTAGGACTGTCTTAGTCGAAGGCAAAAAAATATACAAAATGGAATGTGACTGCAATGCAAGAACACAATCTACCTGAGTAACGTCAAAAGTAAAATCTAAGGACAACCTGTTTAAATTCGCCATCTCTTGGATACAGATTTTCTGTTATTACTATTTAATAAAAGCATGGAACCAGCAAGCCAATCACATCATGCTTTACAAACGCCTCTTAGCTCAAACTGGTTTGTGCATTGTAAACACAGTCATTGTTTAGGACTTTAAAAGACAGGCCAATGTGCACACTTTTCTCTGGTATTCAAAATATGGGGCTCAAGTGAGTATGGTTATCATACATACAGATTTTGTTGCATGTGTGTCTAACATTCTATTAATGGTAGCATCGTTTTTTTACAGGTTTATAAAGAAACAAGGTTTGAATTGGTTGTTTTATGAATGTGACAATCATTTATGGCGTATAGGAAAGCGAGAATTACCGGAAGGTATACGGCTTGATGGAGGCAGTGATTGGATAGGATTGTACCGAGACTTTGTCGAGTATTCTATCAGATCTACAGATCACCTGATTACTGGTTTGAAGGAGTTCTACAAATATACATTGCTACCTGTAGAGGTATGTGTGATGCATAATAAATTTTAAATATTGTTTAAATTCGCACTGGTCAACAGTATTTCAGTCATATGAAGACTACCCAGTAACATTATCCTGACATCGAGTGAATCAGCAGTTACCTAGAATTATGCTGAGCATAAGCAAGGGATATATACTTTTACCACTTTTAACGACTCAAAGCGGACACTCTACAAATGGGCTGTCGTAGCTAATGTCAGATGGATATTCTGTAACCTGTATTAAACAGTCAGTTTATGCATTAGATATATCAAATATAGTGTGTATTTACTATGTATAAAAAAAACCTGAAGAAGCCTTTTGGGTGAAACATTGTGATCAATTGAATACACATTAAATGTTATTCGTGTTTGGTGGTTATATTCTATTTTTGATATATCTAGTAATGTCTGAAATACCAATCAGGAATAAATCAATTTTGATTGCTTAAGATATATATTTATAATTGAAGGACCACAGCCACAGGTTTGACTGTATATACTCAAGAACTGTTTCTAACAACTAGGACTAAAACAAATAAATTCATTAAGCAAATAGTCGAAATAGAGTTGCTTCCTTTTAAAACATCACATTTCCTCTCTGTCATAGGAAGATATAAATAACTGTTAAAAGCTATGTTTGTATATAAGCAGTACATGTACAAATAAAAGGCTTTAGTTTGTAGTGTACGAGACTATTCCAGGTTTTTTCCAGGGTTGAGCAAGTTATGTTCTTCTTTAAAATTTGCTACAGTTAATATGTCTTCTCTTTGTGAATACATGGGTGTCAATTTTCCTGAATTATCTGGAATTCCAGATGGTTTCTGACCAAAATAAAAGTTATTTGATGAAAATATCTCAAGAAATGGCAAAGTTATGATAAATTTAATCTGCTCTGAAGGATTTTCTTTAATACAAACTGAGCTATTATGGAAACAATTCACTGAAGGCCTCTTGGTTGGCAAAAATGCTCGGACACATACGATTTTCCTGATTATTAATTTGGCCCTGTTGACACCCCTGGTGAAGAAAGTTTAAGTTACTCACCTGCTAAGTTAGTGCTGTGTAATAAATACAACTATAATTGTAAGAAGTATGACTAACTAGCCACCTTATAGGCTTGTAACTACAGTATACTTTCTATCTATTTCAGTCTTTCTTCCATGTGTTATTGTTGAACAGTAGATTCTGCGAGTCATGGATAGATAACAACCTACATCTAACTAACTGGAAACGTAAACAAGGATGTAAATGTCAACACAAGAATCAGGTGGACTGGTGTGGATGCTCTCCTAGTGTCTTTAAAACTGTTGACTTTGATAGACTTCTAGTAAGTCATGTACATGTATGTCTTGCACGTAATATGAAAAAAAGATAATAAAAACCGTAAAATGAAGGCAGCACAGCTTGAGCGCAGAAAACGTGAAATCAACACAGACCATAATTTCACAACACAATGCCCAACACACAACTGAACGAGAAAATGAACTTAACAGCTGAAAGTCAAAGTGCCAACTGTCAAAAATCTGAATGACCTAATGTCAGCTGTAACAAAGGCTAAATTACCTAGTTTTAGCTGTAAAAAAGTTGTAGAAAGTTTAAGAATAACAATGAATGGTAATACCCTGAAGCTGCACAAATAAATTCTGACGGTAGTAAACAAAATAGCAGATATATTGATTTTTTGCAGGAGTAATGTCTGCATGAATGTATTTCACTAAGTTTTTCTACACTTGTTCTCCTTAACCATTGGTCAGATTTTAGGTTGAATTATTTTTTATTTAATGCCTAAAAAATAAGACCATCTAAAAAAAACACCATTTTGTAGTACATTTTCAACATTTTGCTTTTTTAAGCAACCTCAATATTAAGACCAACTCAATAAATAGACCCATTTTCAGTGTACCAGGGATGGTCTTATAATCAAGGTTTAACTGTGTTTTAAAGAAAGATAACTCTTGTTAGAACTATTGTAAAGATATGGCCCTTGTTGGAGTCTATGTTTGTGTGCTCGAGTTACAAAAATTCTGTGAATGGTTTGTGTTAGTAATGGAAGGATTGCTCTTTTATTTCAGACATACAAAGGCAAGCTTGCATTTTTTGCCAGGAAGTTTGAACCAATCATAAATCAAGATATTATAAACAGTGTGGATAGCATGATGATACAGGATAATACAGGTAGCAATAAATATAGTTCACTGCATATTTGGTTTATTTTTTCACTCAAATTCAATATAAGTTAAGTTACCAATTTTCGAGGGCATCTTTAAGCAATTTTGCAAGTCAGCCACCTTTTGACATTTAACTTCCCCTGATCATTGGTTTGTGCTGACACAACATGGAGATACGGCGCCCTGGAATATCAAACATGTACATACACCGCCCTCACAGGTACTTATTTACTTTGTTCAAGTGGAGCATTGTGGGTTATTCTTACTCAGACCTGCCTCTAGGCCACCGCACCCCACGCATAATATGTAGGCTTTATAAAAATGTATTTTCTATGTTTAGTAGTTACATAGTTATTAGTTATTTAAAAAGACCACTGAACTATTTAAACTTTCATGTATCCATCAACTTTCATTTTCTAGCATTTTCTACTAGCATATTCAAGCTTTTATCTTCTTCCACTTTTAAGTTTTTATCTACTTCCACTTCAAGTTTTTATCTACTTCCACTTTCAAGTTTTTGTCTTCTTTCACTTTCTTATCTTCTTTCACATTCAAGTTTTTATCTTCTTTCAGATTCAAGTTTTTATCTTTTTCCACTTTCAAGTTTTTATCTACTTCCACTTTCAAGTTTTTATCTACTTTCAATTTCTTATCTTCTTTCACATTCAAGTTTTTATCTACTGTGCTGAGGTTCCTACTAAAATTGCATTTACTATTTTCAGATTCGCCTGCGATGACTTATTACTGGCAAAATGTTTATCATCATTTAGACCCGCCAAGTAAAACAAGCCAGTTATATACATCCTACTTTCATTCACTAGTCAGACGTAACATGAAGGCTCTTGGTTCAGTGTCGTCTGCTTGCACTGTATCAAATATCCACATTATAGAATCTCATGTACTTCGTGTAGCTGATAATTTTCATAGGTGATTATTAATAACTTTTCCTTATATTCATTCTGCTTTTAGTTGAGTCAAACTTTATACATATTAATATTATAAATACAGTAAAAACTCAATGGTTGCGATTATGCATTGCATGCTGGTAAAAATGAATGAATGAAAAAGAAAAGTGTACTAAGCATGTGTTACTATACTCACTATGGTATGTTTCATTCTATCAAGTTAACACCATTGCACATTTCTGTATCTTGTCAAGATATCAGTAATAAATGGAAAACTATCAGTGTCTCATATTTTAGTGGTGGGTAGTATGTACCATAAAACTACATATCAGTCTGTAAATACTACCAGTTTACCAGGTTTCAGGATGAACTTGTAAGGTCATGGTTGTCTTTACCTTACTATATTGCAAGCTCCTGGAATCGTGAGAACATAACTGCCTCTGTAAAGTCTGTCTTTGTGTCCATACCCCTTAGTGTCCATATGGGTCAATCCCACTGTTTCTAAAGAACCTGGTCCCGCTTGATATTTTACCTGTTGACATTATTGAAGAAAAGATAAAAAATATTCTCAGCACTTGCAGCAGGTCATACTCTTCCATGAAAATTTGACTTCAATATCAGTTTTCCTCCACATGTAAAAAGTTGCTGTTTGAGTAAGATACAGTCCAGGAAAACTGGTTAGGTGAAACAACGGCTGTATATAACTGACAAACTGTCAAGGAATGGCATTAAACCTGAATAAATAAAGAAGTATTCTCACAGAATATTTTGGCTAAGAATTCGATAGATAATGTATGTACATGGCTTGTTTCTTGTTTCAGATTACTTGTAAAGTACAACGTTACCATGTCCGGGTTGAAACAACCAGTCATGCTAGAAAGTCAGTTCAGCTTTAAACAGCATTATAACATCTTAGACCCGTTAGGTCCGATAGGATCATTGCAATCATTAGAGGTAAGTGCGCTGATTTATATCCCACTTAGGTATATTACTGTGCTACATCCATTGTACCTCTATTCCTGATCCATCTGGGAAGCCATGGCTGTGTTCTAGTAGTAAGTGCACTTG
This sequence comes from Spisula solida, assembly GCA_947247005.1. Lineage (NCBI taxonomy): Eukaryota > Metazoa > Mollusca > Bivalvia > Venerida > Mactridae > Spisula > Spisula solida. The sequence continues at coordinate 45,924,088 of OX365944.1, read as the reverse complement.
ATTTGTATGCCGGGTTTGCAGCAATTTATACCCTTTCGTGAATATTTGACAAAACGTTGATTTTCATCCACATGTTGAGAAGTTGACGGTTCCTAATGAAAGGTTGAAGTTAGTACTGGGTAGGATACAGTCCAGGAAAGCTAGTTGGGTGAATCAGAGACCATGTGTAAGTGAAAATGGTTTAGGATTTTTTTTTGGAAAATAGCGTCCGCCCAAATTAACTTACAAATTAAAGATCCATGTGGGGATTATTCCAAGTGCTTACGAAACAACTGAAATACAAAAGACATTTGTACCATTACTTGTTAGATTTACTGTACAATATACACTTATTTCAGTCTAAACAACTGCCCCCTGGTATTTTATGTAATTAATCCTTTACTCTATACACATAAAACTGTTCTCATACAAGATCAATGAGAATCTGTACATATCTCATGTGCAGCTTTTTGCGACATATCAAGATTGATCCCCCTTGATAATGATCTTGATTAGGTCTCCCCTCCAGTTCTCCATACTCGTTTAGTGGAAAATATTTGATGATTAGGTGGGAATTTATGTCTATGTAGTAAAGGGTAAATAAAGGCAATGTCTACCTGAAACCTGAATGTTTTAGAGGACTAGTTTTTTCATTTCTTTACTATTTTCAGGTTGGTACTGATTTTGATGTCAAGGAACTTTTATTCCGTAACTATGCAAGATTTCTAGGTCCCTATAGTGATATTGGACTACGTCATGTTTGGGGTTATGGTATAGAATCTAACCTGGTAGTAGCGTGGGTGGATCCAGCAGGAACGGTTGCTGCGTACGAAGATTTAACTCTTGATAAAACTAGTAGAATAGATCTTCAAAAGCCAAAGTTTAAACACCCGCTCAGGCCAGGCGTGTGGACTGTTAAGTTATTATATAAACATAAAGTATGTGTAGAAGTACAATTTATTGTGTTACCTTATACAACTACAGCAGATGGAAAGGAGTTAACTTTAAGTGAAGTGGTTAAACTACATAATGGCCCCGAGGGTCTATATACGGTATCAAATTATAGTGATTTTTCTGAAAAATTAGGAATAAAAAATCAGCACCAGCTTTACAAGGATTCTGTGATCAATGGACATAAAGTTGGACAAGATTTAGAACAATGGGTGGATGAGTTGTCCAGTTTTTCGTGGAGTATTCAGGATACTTGCTCATCCAAAAATCTTCCACAGAGTTGTCTTCCTTTGAATATATGTTCTGACACTAGATGGAGCTCGTTGTCACCAGACCCGAAATGTGATATATCACCGCATTTAACGACCTAGTTTATTTTAGTATTAAGTTGTTGTTGTTGTCATTTTTTCTTCACATTAGTCCCCTTTACATTTAACACACATTTTACTCCTTAATATTAAAATGTTGTCCATTTCTTTAACAGAATTATGTCTCCCTTATATAATTGGGGAGACATATTGAATTTGTTTGCTCGGTTTCTGTCGGGATGGTTGGATGTTACAAAGTATGTCTGGGTTTGTTCTCCCTCCTTAACCATCAGTTGGATATCTATGAATCCTTGACATCAAGCCTTAATTTGCATATTGTCAAGAATTTTAGGTTGGATGATTTTTTATGCCCCCGTATCAATAGATGGGGAGGCATATAGTGATTCACCTGTCCGTTCGTTCGTCCGTCCGTTCGTCCTGGTTAACCCAAATTGACCGTTTCTTCTAGCATCATTATGGCTTGCTACAAAGCTTCCAAACTTGCATGGATGTTGTATATGAACACTCTCCACACACCTGTATCACCTGACCCCGTTTTGACCTTCACCTTGACCTAATTTTGGACTTAAGACTTATTTATGGACAAGGCTTCCACAGGGGGCATAAGCGTTTATTGAACGCAGTCTTGTTTGGATGAGTAATTACCCTTTGTGGGTGACAAACCCTTCTAGTTCATAATTTCCTGTAAATGATTTTGGTCCCAGTAATTTAACTTCAGTGAATGAGTGGATGTGTGCTGAATATATGAGGGTCAATACAAAAGTCAAACAAGATTCGTATACCAGACATCACTACATATTTGTTGATGATGAATTTGATATTTGAGTGCATCGAGTAGCTCTTAATAGCGAGTACAAATACAAATGAGCTATTCTCCAGAAAAGCTTAGCTTAGTGACATTATATAGTAAATAATGTGATAAGGTTTAGAAAAGGCTCTTTTGAGAAATAAGTCATGCTCTTTGGTTTAATTTTAAGTACTTGGAAAACATATTACTACGGTACCGTATGTCATATGAATGTATCAAATACTGGATTTGTGAAATCCGTGTTAAGATTACGTCAAATACTGTTTCAATGACATTTGTGACGTCCCTCAAAAACAAGGTTAAAGTGGTAAGATTTAAAGGTCTGTAACTTTGTAATTGGATGTTATATTTGGCTCAGATTTTCATTAGAGTCTAGTCTTTCTAACACTATTATCATGATTTTCAAAATTTAGTCACCAAGCCTGGTTTTCCTGGAGAACGGCTCAAATTATTATTCTAGTTAAGGTATTACTGCTTTAATATTATTTATTATGTACTTAGAGGATTAAGAATTTATTCACAATCAAAATGTGTGATATTTTATGTAGGGTAGCAGATTTTTCATACATGTATACAATGCCTGGTACATGTAGTTTCAGGTTTTTTATATGCATGATTATAAGATCATTTATTTTTGTATTTGCTATTTTGGCCAGTCTATGCTTTATTATACCTCCACACTGTCTGTACAGACATCCATAAGAAGGCAACTCCTAGATTTGGCAGGATTTTTGCCAGAATTATTGCCCTTTGCAGGCGGGGGGGGTATATTAGTCTGCGGAAAAGGCGACAACTTTATTTATTCATGTCTTTGATATGTATTACATGTTTTAAGTATCTGTAGAACAGATTTACTGAGTCAGTTTTGTGTTCTATTTGTTTAACTCTGTTTACATAATCCAGTTTCTGGCGTTACTATTATGCCAGCATTTCAGGTTTTTGTGTGTGCCAAAATTTGTTTTCCTTTATTTTCACTGCATAAATTGACAAATCTATAAGATTTCTGGTTTTTCAGAACTTCAAACTTGCACACGTATAACGAGGTATACATTTTAAAATTGACTGAATTTTTGTACCCTGTAACTCCAAAAGTATTTTTCCTATAGTAATGAAACTTGGACAGGAATGTACATCAACATGGAAAATTATGCATCAAATCTTATTTTAGAACCTAATATAAGTTATTTTTTACTTATAGAAAGTAAGGTTTCTCAATATGTCGACCCCATTTGGGTTTTTTCAAGGGATGAAACACTAAATTACCTTTACCTTGTTTTCAGTACTTATATTAGGAAGGTAAAACTTGTTGTGATGTTATTTCATGAATGAATAACTTGTTATGACATTTTATAACAGGAAAGTAAGGTGATTGCTATTTGGTTTATTTTTACAAGCTTAACATTGGTCTTTTGTATTTTTCATACATAGTTACGCAAAATATACAAATCTTGAGTGCCAAAGATTGTATGTGATTGGTGCAGGTATGTGCCATGTTGAGTTTTACCTGTTGTATTATAATATAATGAGAATACTGTTACAAATTGTAACCGATTTATTATACTTTCCACTTGGAAAACTCTTGTAAAAACTTATCTTGGCTACTCACTACATTGTAGTTTGGACACTTGATTGATGGAATTGTACTGAAATGTTTAGAGTCAGAAGTATTTTTAAAATTGAAGAGTCCAGTGTAAATCTTAGTCTTAAAATAAGAGAAAGTCCCAAGTACTGGGTCCAAGCTGGTATTGCTTAACTGGATTAAGCTATAATTTTCAGTGTTTATATTATTAATTGTTAATGTATGTAATTTATAAACTTTTATATAGCATTTTTGTACCATTGAATTATTATGTCTCCAGCATTGATTCTGTGCGGAAGTTTTTCCGTGTGCTTTTTCTCCTTAACCATTGGTCAGATTGTTTGAAGCTTAACATGAATACTTGGTACCAAGACTAGTTTCTATTGTCAGGAATTTATGTGGGATAAGTTTTGCCAGAGTTATGGCCCATTGTGGGAGACTTGTTTTGCCAGAGTTATGGCCCATTGTGGGAGACTTATGTTTTATGTGTCAAAAGCTTGAAAACCCTTGTAGTTCTTATTGCTAGTTTCAGTACAAATATTCAAATGTCCTACGCATTCTGAACTTTGAAATAAACCTGTTATAACCACAGGTAACTGTATCATTGATAAAGAGTAAAAAAACTATGATATAGTACAGAGAAGTTGACACGACTCTCAACCTTCTATTAGCATAATTTAACAGTTGATATATTGTCTATATTTATAATACCAGTTGTATGTTTTCATAAGCGGGGAGTATCACTAAGATGCTTGACACCAACACAAATGTGAAAGACGGATATTGCACTATTTACTCACAGAAATATATATACCATTTGCTGGTATTCTCGCGTTAAACCTTTCCTCGCGGTAATTAGATTTTTTATGAAGATCTCAGAACTGCGCCTACTATTGTAAACATAAGTGACCTACATAGATTCAGCATCACTTTGAATGACATTTTACCGATATGGATGTAAACAAAATGGCGCATGGAACATTCGTTATGTAACAGTGATTTTGATTGGGCAAATCTAAAGGACCTTGCATAATGCTCAGAAATACCCGATTTTAGTAGAATTCTTAAATTAATAATGAAATCAAATCCAAATTGTAGTGCATTAAATGTTTAATAAATTGCATTATATATTTTGAGACCCTGAGTTGTTTTCAAGTTGTTGTGTGTGTAAAAGATTTTTGCCGCGAGAATACAATCAACTTTTTCCAATGTCAAGGTTATGATACATGTTTTAAAAATGGCCGAAAATAAAATTGTGTCGATCTGACCAATATTTTGTCCATATAAATAAATCATTTAATGACCAAATTGGGTGAAGAAAAGAAAAAAACAACAAGGCAATTATTTTATTTGTCATTATATGACTTTATTTTCTTAGTAACGCATGAATACATCCAAACAGGGTATATTCAACTCAAGAACCTTGTTATATATTCATACATAAAGGTCAGGATCCAGTCAAATTATCTGTGCTATACTGTGATGATCAAGTTAGAGCCATCTTGTTTTGCTAGCAGGATATTTCTTGCTCATGTGTTCTTTACTAAAGTGTCTGTTATTACAAAATAAGTCATGTTGTGTTGTGTACTGTATTAAGTTGCAAAAAGTATACATGTGTTTGTTTAATGTCAGCATGCATTTATATATGTTCATTGTTGCATTTAATGCTTTGTTTCTGTAAAGAAATGATTATGCTATTTTTATAAAAGGCTTAAACAAACTTTACGTTGTTATGTTATGCTTGGGGCTTATACTTAAATATTTTATGACTGAATCTTCGACACATCAGGTAAACTAATGTCTATCAATTTGTACAATATACATTTACCTGTCTCATATTTTCATTTTATCTAAACAGATATAATTTTGTTAGAATAAATCCAAGCTAGGTTTATGAAACTTAGTATGTGGATAGGGGGCAATAAGGGAATAATGCACTTCCAAAAATATTTTGATTCCGACCAAAATTGTGGTTGCTATGGCAACAGAAACATTGAAAATGGCTTAAAACCGGTAGGGTATTGCTTGCAATTCTTAATTACTTGTTTTGTATGTACTTGCTACAGGATTCCAACTTTGGCTGGGATGTGTTACACTCCTGTCTTTTATGTATGGAAAGACTTCTATGACATTTTATGGATAGAATTTCAAATTCCTGTGTATGTAGTTAAACAAGAAAACAAGTAACAGTAACTCTGTAAGATTGACAAACACCTCACAGAAGTTACCTCCCTTGGCAGTACATTAACTTACAGCAAGAGGGGTAACCACTGAGGGGAGTTTGGGAGATTGATTATACCCAGGTTGTCCAACTTGCTGTTAATTAGTCCCCTACCGGTTTTTGACCGGAGGGGATATAGGTTTGCCCTCCATCCGTCCGTCAGTCAGTCAGTCAGTCCATACGAATGCACCAGTAGTTGTGGGGTGTGGAACAATAGGCTATTTTTAGATTCTATTCATTCCGTCACTTGTGGGGTGCAAAATGCTACTTGTGGGTTGCAACCAAACAAAAGAGAGAACAAAAGAAAACCCCACAAATACCGTCTTATGAGTACATCCGTCCGTCAGTCTGTCCGTCCGTCAAAAAATCTGGATCCTGACATAACTCAAAGAGTTTCCAAGCTAGGTTTATGAAACTTGATATGTGGATAGATGGCAATAAGGGGATTATGCAAGTCTAAAAATATTTTGATTCTGACAAATATCGTGGTTGCTATGGCAACAGAAACATTGAAAATTGCTTAAAACCGGTAGGGGACTTCTGTATTGCTTGCAATTCTTAATTACTTGTTAATTGTGTGAAGTGAAAAATAAGAAACTTGCAAAATAGTGTTTTATTTACATTTCATTCACCGAGTCTGATACAAAGTAAACAATTAAAACAGCCATAGTAAAATAATGCATGAAAGTGATACAAAAATAAGACAGTGTAACAGATTATACTGTAAATCCACAAACATAGACCACCTCATTGACAAGACTACCGCTAAAAATAAAAACTTTACCAGGGGTCCAGTAATTCCAGAGATCTAGATTTGCTGCACTACTTTAAAGAAAGAATGAAAGTGTCTGAAGACAATAAAAGTTATTTGTTGAAAATATTCAAAATATTGACAGAGTTAAGGTCATGTGAAATTTCATATGCTCAATATTAAGTAATTAACAATAAAACAATTTAGTGTTTGTAACAGAGTTTTAGTGGTAGGGATTTGTAGTAGTTATGGCCAACAGAACAAGACTTGCATCTTTTTTTCCAGTATTTGACATTGTTCCTCTGTAGTTCCGTCCTCTGTTAACAAGACCTACTCGACATAAAGAGTATTATTTTCAAGTTTCTTTCACAGTTTAGGTCTTCGCTTTATTCAATTACTATTATTACCACCCTCAAATAAAGGATGAGCTTTCAAAGGTCCCTTGGTGGTCTTAATATTGAGGTTTTACTTTACATCATATCCAGTTCAAGGGGTGATAGCGTTAGTGTGAAATTACTTTTTTTACCAAAAACTATATCTATTATTCTATATTAACATTTCATGGATTATGCGTCTTTTATTACATGAAACTTATTATTCTTAAAAAGTATAAATGCTCAAACTAATATTATTCACTGGCAAGCTTGTTGAAACAAATTTAGGACAAATATTGCCATAGTTCACGGAATTCAATTGAAAGAATGAGTTTTCAAACAGTTTAGAGTTCAGCCTGCGAAAAAAAAACATTAACATACAAAAAAATAATATGTAAAAAGAAAACCGGATACATTCAATAATATACAATAAAAACAGTGTGCTTGCATGTAGCACAAGCAAAGAAAAGAATATTAACTAATACAACAACAATGGAATAATACTTGAGTATTAAATCACAAATATTATTACATAACTACATGATTATTTGATTCCTATTATCACATCACATAATATTGCATGCTTGGTATTTTCCCTGTGTATTCTGCCATACAAGGGTCCTGGGGCCGGATTACAACCAATACTTACACTCAGCACCCTACACTCAAATCATGAAATTCACTCTTTTAAGGTTTATATGGACTTTTTTGAGAGTAAGAAGTTGTTATTATGTTAAATAGGTACTAAATATTATTTTTGACTTACTTTATCATGTAATTAAGAGTAATTTTGTGAGCTATAATTGTAATTTGTGAGTTGTAATTTGTGAGCTATAATTGTAATTTGTGAGCTATAATTGTAATTTGTGAGCTATAATTGTAATTTGTGAGCTATAATTGTAATTTATAAGTCTGAGTGCTTAGTGTGGCATTCAGATTTTATAATTACATATATACCTCATAAATAGTACACAATGGCAAAAAAATGTATCAAATGTTATTTTCAATAATCTTATAACAAATTCAATTCTATACATTTTTCTCATCTAGATTTGCAATCAAGGAAAAGTAAGGGCTCATTATATTATAATTTCAATATTTGAGTGCTGAGTGTAAGTATTGGTTGTGATTTCGGGCCCATGACTTACAGTCCTCCCATGAATGTTGTAATAATGAAGAGCAGGCATGTTTGACATAAAGTAACCTGACTAAAATGAGGTACAATTACGCTAAAATTGACTTGAGTCAAATTCTTATAAAAAACGTTCTATGATATCACCTTGCAATGCATTTCCAATGCTGTATTTCTATTACATTAAACTGAATATATTATGGTAATACTGATATCTAAGGTAATAAAAATCTTTGTAAAAAATATAGAAAAATCATTTTAATGCAAAAGTAATGATTTCAAGTGAATTAATGCTTGGAAAAGATAATGTTGAAAGAACAAGGAATTGACACATAATATTTATGTTTGCCTTAATATATCTCATAACTATGAAATAAAATAACAATATGCGTCAATGCCCGGTCGCTGATAGGAAAACTCTATGTGCAAGAATCTGCACAACATGAATTTATCCTGAACTCAATCAACTTTGATACATACTTGATATTAAATGATACTTCATTGAAACAAAATAAAACAGAGATATGCAAAATCCATAAAAAAAACATGTTTCAAAACAAAGCATGTGTAAACATAACTTATACAAAGCTAAACCACAGATGCACAACTCCACATGCTGAGATTGATGTATAATATCATGATCATGATTAAGATATGTATATGTGCGAAATTTCCCCCATCACACTAGATTTACTCATCATTTCATGTACTTCTGAAAATTTTGTTAAATCTCATGCATTTCATCAAAGATCTAAAAATACAAAGATTGGAATGATCAAATGTACCAAATCTCACAATATTTGACAGTCTTCTGATATTTCGCAATATGTTGTTATATATACAGGCTAGAATTTTTTTACAAATAGTTTTAGAAATCGTTTTGAATGAAACAAATAGATACAAAGCTAGTTCTGACTGTATGGCTGTCTACTGGTGACAGTTTTGAATTAACTGCATATCATATTATATGTTCCATAAAAATTATGAGTTTAGAAAATCTGCTGAATTTAATGGAATCTCCTTGAATTCCATTACCACACTTCTAGAAATTGGTCTACAAAACTGCATGTGTGTGACACAAAAAACTGTTGATTCCTGACCAACAATCACCAAGTTTATTAATCTTAAAACCAAATGTTTGTTTTCCATAGGAAAAACCACAGGTAACTGTATCATTAATAAAGAGAAAACAAAAAAGATAATTTTTTTTGATAAAATTTATAATATCTAAGATAAAATTAACTTTATAAAAAAAAAATTCTCTATCAATGATACAGTTACCTGTAGGAAAAACTTCGTTAAAAATAAATGATCTAATGAAGTATACAATGCATTGATATAGTTATGACAGATAAATTTCTATTTTATATCCAGGGAGTGTCCTCATCACCGAGCAGGTTCAAGCGTATGCGTTGCCATAACGTCTCCTTGTAAACGTATGGGTTAGACTTGTAGATTTCCTTGGCTTTATCATCAACTGGTTGCCAGGCTGCAGAGGGTTGAACCAAGTATTTGATTCTCTGAAAGAGAACACATGAAATCAATGACTAATTATTTATTTGGAGGTTGGATCATTACAAATTGAATCAACCGGAAGATAATCGTGATAACATGAGGTTGAGACATAATTCTTACACTCGTTTCCTCTTTTCACTGATGATCAATTAATAGTCCAAGTTTAACACGAGGTCGGGTCATAATTCTTACACTCTTTTCACTGATGATCAATTGATAGTCCAAGTTTCATTTAAAACCAAGGATGTAAATAATTAACCAGTTAACAATTCAAACATACCGTTATCGGTTGACAAAATCACAAACCGGTTGATGATAAAAAAAGTTGAATATAGGTAAAAACCCTTCTTTACCCGACCAATGTGTAATGGATGGAGGGATTAATCAAACAGTAACAATATGCTCTCCATTTGAAGAGCTTCAATGCAAAGTAATAAACTTCATTCAAATAAGTTACTTTACAGTTTAACACCAAGAGATAATGTTCAAGCTTCAAGTTGATAATATTACAGTCTTGTGAGACAAAAAACACATCAAACTCGCGGATCTAGAAATTTTTCTCAGGGGTGTATGACCAGCTGATTTTTCCCTAGGGGGAGTTCAATCAGCTATTTCTCTCAGGGGAGACTAACCAACAATTTTCCTTAGAGGGTTGTCCAGATCAGATTCAAAGCCCTGGCAAACTGGTGTAAATATATATTAGATAACCATATGCTACCCCTACTTTAAGGGGTGACCTCTGACCCCTGTTCCCCCTCTGGATTTGTGCATGATTGTGTCAGTTTTTGCTGCTGTCTATTGAATTAAACATACCTCGATGAGTGTCCCTTCAGTATGGTATAGCTGCCAGAACATCATACCAAACACTGGCACAAATGGAATCAGAGCCAGCAATATACCAATAGCAATGGCGTAAGGTTTATATTCATACACACCACCGTAGTTTGGTGCTGCATAGGTGAAGAGTACGTTTAAAAATGTTGCCTGAAAAAGTGAGAGAAAAAAAGATGCCATAATTATTCTCATTCATTTTTCCTTAAAAAATGCTGAAAATTGAACAATAATAAAATAAAGATAGCAAAATGTTATGTAACTGTGGAGTCATTCTCATACATCAGTTGTTCAATACATCAATTTATTGACATAATACATGTATAAAGTGGGTTAATTCACTTTATTGTATTGTTTTAGTTTGAGACCAACCACCAAGTCTAAGCACATGTATCTCCATGGAGTAATGGGTTAAAAACTGTACTCACTGTTAGAAATCCAGTCATAAAAATACACCAACAAATTCTGACAAACTTGGAGACCTTCCGTCCCATCATCAACTCAATGTCTTTTGCAAACCGGTCAGCACCTGAACAGTTCAATAAAACATGCATTACTATACAACACAATCTTTATCTCAAAAATTACACAATAAGTTATTTCAAAATACTTTGTTTAAAAATATATATACGGTAAAACCAGTGCTGTGTTAAACACCAACAATGAACACAGATCATTTAGACCATGTAACTGCAAAGATCACCAATTTATCTCCAATCAGAACATTTTGATATTGAACCTGCAGGGGTCCTACAGTCCTACTATTCCAGAATGATCCGGAAATCTGGATTTTCTGCACTGAAAGGAAGGAACTTTTATGCATAAAATGAAAGGTAGTTGATAAAAAATTACAAATTGTTGACTGAATTACGTTCATTTGAAATTTCATATGCTGTTCTGGTGTAGTGATGTCTGCTAATGGCACTCAAAACAAAATTACGTCATATTTTCAGGATAGGGCATTATGCCTCAGTAGAACCACTGAATCTGTTTAAAGAGACCACCTGTCAATAAAGAAGGCTTGTTGTTACCATGGGTGGTCTTTGTTACCATGGGTGGTCTTTGTTACCATGGGTGGTCTTTACAGACAGGTTTGTCAGTATTCTGTATTCCAAGACAAATATGGTATCAGGTGAAGAATATGCTGGTGGACAAGCATGAAATGGCCGAGGGTCTTTTAGTCTTGTGGCATTTTGTGGAGCGAACTCGTCTACTAGTACTCCTCTATCCAACAAAAAGTGGCATACGGCGACCATGTGGCAAAGTGGTAAATGTAACAACCTCAAAAGACCAAAGTTCCATCTAGCTGAATATTGGTAACCAAGTTTGTGTCTTGCATACATTTTATTGTTAACCAGGGTACTGTTTTATCAAATGCTTGTATTTAAATTCTTCATAAAGCTACAAATGGTGGACAGATATGCTAAGTAGGAGTTGCTTAACTGAAACATTATTGCACATGTATCTATTTATCTGTAAGTGCTTTGATAAGTGGGACAATGCAGTTCAGTGTATACAGTACAGTAAGAATGTTCACATACCATAAATCCAACAAACCATGAAAGCCTCGAGTGAAGAGCCGAATAATAATGCATAAGTGAGAACATACCAGTCGGCTAATTCAAACAGGTAGATACCACCCTGAAATATAACATACTCTAATTAGGCGTGTACTATAGTGCACCCGTAATAATGAGAAAGGTAGGACAATTTGGTATATTCCACTCAGGTGGATTAATCAGATGTTGACGATTTATCAGGGAAGTTTTTAGTACGAAACTGACCGTATCTGTTTACTTTGGTAATTTGTCAAACCAATTTGCAACAGTTGACCAAACTGATTCATGTTTGTAAACATAACAATATGCTGGGCACACTATAGTGCTCCTGCAGTGAAATATGTCCTAATGATCATCTGCAATAGGCTGGTCACCACAGTCAGGCTAAATCTTGAAAGGTACCTGGGTGAAATTTTAGTACCTGGTACTTGACCAATACAGTAGAAGTATGCATATAGCAGCAATAAAATACATAAATGATGAGGGGTAATATAGATTTGCACATGTTACTCAGTCTTTGTCTGTTTGTAAGTCGGTAGATCTAGCCCTAAAAGTTTCCTTTTAACAATTCAAGAACACTTGACCCTCAGATCATCAAACATTACCTGGAGGTTGATCATCAACAGAAAATGACTACTATTGACTTTGAGGTCAGAAGGTCAAAGGTCAAGGTCTCTTCGACCTTTAACATGAATATTGACCAAATGATTTCCCTTAAAAAACTGGGTCCAGGATCTCCAAACTTTATAATGAGGGTGATCACCATGAGCAGTTGACCATTATTAAATTTGAGATGACTATGTCAAAGGTCAAGGTCGCCGTGACCTTTTAGTAAGTCTTCAACTTGACAGGAATTCCCAATATGGGTGTGTAAATGTTTTATGAATATCTCTTTTTTTTTAAAAGTTGACTTCAATTTGTTTAATCCGTCAGAATTAATCAAACATATTAATCAAATAACTCTATGGACCCAATATGTAGGTCATAACAAGAGTTAACTAACCGAACAATCACATAAACTACAAACATAGAGTTGATTATAATAATAATTCTATTTACTTACGTTCATACAGAGTGGTAACCCCAGTATGAATAGAGCAAACGCTGTACCAAATCGAACAAGATACTCATATCGACGTAATTTTCTACCAAATATATCAAGTAGCGTATCAGTGACGGTCTCAAGGAATCCAAACTGAAAGACAAACAAATGCGTTAAAATTTTCATAAAGTGATTTTTAATGATTAAAAATCATTTGAGAAATGGAATGCACGAAAAACCAGTCCGACATCTAAACATTTAAGATTGATTGCCAATCACTCTCACTGATGTAGCATGTAGGAAAAGTATGACATATGGTGAAGAAACCGCTGCATATAGGATGATGAGTTACCTTGAAATAGTACCAAGGTTCAATAAATATAATGTGATAACCGAGTGGTCTAAGGCTTCTGTTGCATTTCTAAGCAAGGCACCATACATAATGGGTTGGAATCCCACAAGGTGGATACTATAAATCAGGAAGTGTAGAGCAATGATAACAATTTAAAAATCAATGATTTTTTTCGTAACTGCTAACAATCATGATTTTGATAGCAACATGCACATCTTCTGTCATTGTAAAGCTTCCAGTTAACTTTTGTTGAATTCTAGTCGAAAGTTTCTGAGAAACAGTTCAGGTATACATGAATTCTTCCACACAGATAACGTTCAGTTGGTTTCGACGTTGCTACTATATACATGTATACTATCACCAAGATGATCTAGGTTCGATACCCAGGTGAGGCGTGTTTCTGTTCCACCATGACATTGGCTACGACCATGTCATCATCATGTTTCACTAGAAGATCTTTGTAGAAATGTTGTTCTTTGCTTGCAGTACAGCAAGCAAGTTGGTGATTTGTTCTTGGAAAACTGACTCACTCACACAGCAACCCAAACCCACCCAAAATTTGTCTGCTTATATATTAGTGGGAAAAACTTGTAACCAAATTATTCTTGCTTCACAGGAAATATTTTCTACAGGCTATAAATTACAGTAGAACTCTGACACCTCAAACTTCCTTAATTCAGACTGAGCAAATAGTTTGAGCCATCTATCGGCTTGATACATCTACTGTATACTAGCACATCATCATTTTGTTGGGACCGAAGAACATGGGTGTGTCAGGCAAAACCGTTCGAGGCTTCAAAGTTCTACTGTAGTCTAAAGTGAAATTTTGTTTCCCACTTAAAAAAAATCTAAATATAGTAACACATTTCCTTATTGTTTCCCAATTATAAATCTAAATATAGTACTAAGTATCACATTTCTTTATTGTTTCCCAATTAAAAATCTATATATAGTAACACATTTCCTTATTGTTTCCCAATTAAAAATCTAAATATAGTAACACATTTCCTCACCGGGAAGCAAGAATTGGAAATCAAATGATATCCTTTTTAGAAAGTATCTTCCACCAAAGATATATACATATACTTGCTAAAAGTTCTAAATCCGCACATGCTTCATTTAGATAAATGTGTGATTTTAAGTACAGAGCTAATTTCGGGAAATGTATAATAGATAAATATGCAATAGGGAGTTCAACGAATGTACTTGATGTTGCTTAAATTTCTGTAAGTCAAGAATTATTTGCTGTATTTTTTTCGCAATTATTTTGGAATCAAGTTCCTTAAAAATTCATAAATCTATGTAGATATCCTTTCATAATAATCTTTGAACATTCGACCATGAATTTATAAATCTGCGGAAAAAGTCTGTTATCAAAATTTATGAATTCATTGTAAGTATCAAATGAAAAAAAAGTGATTTTCAATAAAAATGGTGAAGACTTATTTAATATATAATTAACATATCGTTCACTTTGTAACCAGATTAATGAAATTTCATAAAATTTACTACTCATAAACATGTTGTAACTCGAGGACCATAAACTTTAAGGTAAAACACATACAGTGCATATGTGCATTGATTATTACTCAACTACATGTGTACAACAAATACAGAATACATAAACTGTGAACAAAATTACGAAGTATCCATTATTTAACAAGCAATACCAAAGTCCCCCACCAGTTTGAGACCAGGACCCTTTTTGACATAGTTTCACTATTTCCATTTCCAAAGCAACCTTAACTTTTATCATGATAAAAAAAACGATGTGGATAATCTTTCGATATGCTCCTATCCACATACCGAGTTTCATTCTTCTAGCTTGGAAACTGTTCAAACAGGATCCAGAATTTTTACAAAAACAGACACAAACAGAAGGCAAACCTATAGTCTCCTCCAGTTGAAAACCATTAGGAACTATAACAACATTCATTTTTGTGCAGCTTGGCCCTATGATGACATAGTATTATGGTTAACAAAATGTTACTTAATAATATTTTATCTGACAAAAAAATTATATTTAACAGTGTGGACTTAGAACATTTGTTCAGTATACATATTGAACATACTGCACTGTCAAAAGCAACTGTGACAAGAGTGAAGAAAAACAAGATTGCCCACAGCTGGGGTAGTGGCATCCGGTTGATTGCTTCTGGGTAGGCTATAAAAGCCAAGCCTGGACCTAGTATAGAGAACCACGTGTTATATACAATAACATACAATTATGACAAATAATGGCAAGTTTCATTGCTTTTACATTAATTATTACTGATGACATTTGCAAACCTTTAATTATTTTTAATGCGGTGGTCTCCCTTTATTGGGAAGAACGATATTACTAGTACTTATTAGCCATATAACAAATACAAAATGTATTTAACTAGTACACATACATGCCATATCTCTCTTAAGGAGACTTTTCCTCCCTTATTTCAGTATGTTTCCTGGTAGGAGATTAATATAGTAGAATCAAAGCACTGAAAAGTCACCCAAATGAAATCTTTTTTTCTGATAGCACATATTCTAAAACTTGAGTGAGATTTAATAGGAATGTCTGCTGAATGATGACTTTATTCCTAGTGTCATCCTAGAAAATGTAACTTTGAATTTTTTTGTAAAATATCGAGTTCAAAACTGCAATTCAGTGCATTAAAATGAGCTTTATCTCCCTTTATAAAAACCTGTTGAGGCAAATCTCCCTTATTGATCATCCAAACATATGGCATGTATGATAGTATACTGTTCAATCATTTTCAGCATACATTTAACCCTCGCCTAAATATCGCCTCAATAATAAGATCAACTCAATAATAAGACCACCCAAATCATAAACAAGAGCACCGCCTACGAGTGCTGGATGCTCGACTTTCTCATACTTGATAGTATTCTTGCTCATCTGCGAGTGAAAATTCTAAGAGAAACAAGGGCAGATAACTATAGGTCACAGAGTTAGACTGCCCTTTAAATAGTGAATAACTATGTTGACGCACACACTCATGCTTATACTGACGCAGACGTTCCAGTCATGACAATAGCTTGACTTTTTCTTCGAAAGTCGAGCTAAATAACTCTCAAATTAAAAACACAATGTTTAAGTTCATTTTAACTGTTCAAACCCAGATTCCAAGAATCCCAAAGGTGGTTCTAATTATTGCATTCTTTGGGTGATATCAAATGTTTTCATTAATTTTATGTCATTTTGTTTTTATTTTGTTAAATGACCCAGAAATATGACCAATCTAAGCGTTTATATGATAATTAACAATATAGGAATGTTCAGAATGGATAGCAATGAATAGTTTCGTCTTTCTGCTTTACATTGATTTCATAAAAAATAACATTACTTTATTATCTATCAATAACTAGACAGGTTGCCATATTTCAATGAACAATAACACAATAAAAAGTGTTTATGTTGTCATTGAATCTGATACTAGTCTTGCGAGTTGATTATTTCAGAATTTAATGTATATTTTTTCCTACCTGATGCTGATTTTGCGATTTCCTCTACTGTGGTACCAGCTTCTTTTGCCATGAATCCGAGACACGTAAACACGACTAATCCACCGTACAATGCTGTAAACGCATCAGCAACTACACATATAGTAGTTTCACTGCAATAGATCCAGCAATCAAAATTATACACAAATAGTCTAATCTTAATTAAAATCGTATATGAACCCACACTCGATGTGAGTGGGATTCGAACCCACAAACCAAACAGCGAGTGTGGTTTCATATATGATTTTAAATAATTAATGGATAGCTTCTGTCCCAGGCATTCATAAAAGCCAAATGGTGTGTCTGTCTGTGAGGCAAATAAGTAGTTAAAATTATCAGAGATTAATTAAAATCATTTCAAAATCCCCATTTCATAGATATAATTACTAATGACATATTTTAGTCTGCAGTACAAATTTTAGGTTGATTGTTAAACAACATGTTCTACATCTCTTAATACATCATTTTTGATGGTATTTGGGCCAGGAGGTAATGAGAGAAGTAAAGCCAGTTTCCCTGTTTGAATGCTGAAAATCATTTAAATGTCTATGGTATATGATGTAGCAATGGGGAGCAAAGCCACATCCTCCTGCACTCTAAGCACAGTACGATCTCTCTAAAGCAACAACATTTGGAAAAAGAGGTAAAAATAGTACACTTGTAGTAAATGGTTACTTCTGAAACAAAATTATAATGTTGCTAAAGAGGGGTTTTTGCTCAAGGGGAGACCACTCTAACAAGGTTACACTGTTTTTTTTTAATTCTTTATCAATAATAAAGTTACCTTAGGAGCTAACAAATAAACCAACATATATATATCTATTACATATTGGTACAAACAGTCATGTATCTTTTTTTGTTCTTACACTATAGATTTCTGATGAAACTTGTTGTGGCTTGCCATAGTAATAGCCCCACCATAAGTTGGTCCTAGTGAATAGAACACTTGTACAGCTGCCTGCTGCCATACCTGTCAACACAAACAATCAGAAATATCATCAGGGGACGGAATACACAAATACATCCAAATTGTACACAAAGATACCCATATCTTACAGGAATACTCTCAAACAAAAGTATGCCAATATCATACTCAAATATACCCAAATCTTACTGGAATACCCTCAAATATGCCTAAATCATACCCAAATATACCCATATCTTACTGGAATACCCTCAAATATGCCTAAATCATACCCAAATATACCCATATCTTACTGGAATACCCTCAAATATGCCAATATCATACTCAAATATATCCATATCTTACTGGAATACTCTCAAACAAAAGTATGCCAATATCATACTCAAATATACCCAAATCTTACTGGAATACCCTCAAATATGCCTAAATCATACCCAAATATACCAATATCTTACTGGAATACCCTCAAATATGCCTAAATCATACCCAAATATACCCATATCTTACTGGAATACCCTCAAATATGCCTAAATCATACCCAAATATACCCATATCTTACTGGAATACCCTCAAATATGCCTAAATCATACCCAAATATACCCAAATCTTACTGGAATACCCTCAAATATGCCTAAATCATACCCAAATATACCCATATCTTACTGGAATACCCTCAAATATGCCTAAATCATACCCAAATATACCCATATCTTACTGGAATACCCTCAAATATGCCTAAATCATACCCAAATATACCCATATCTTACTGGAATACCCTCAAATATGCCTAAATCATACCCAAATATACCCAAATCTTACTGGAATACCCTCAAATATGCCTAAATCATACCTAAATATACCCATATCTTACTGGAATACCCTCAAATATGCCTAAATCATACCCAAATATACCCATATCTTACTGGAATACCCTCAAATATGCCTAAATCATACCCAAATATACCCATATCTTACTGGAATACCCTCAAATATGCCTAAATCATACCCAAATATACCCATATCTTACTGGAATACCCTCAAATATGCCTAAATCATACCCAAATATACCCAGATCAGTTCAAATAAAAAATGTTATATAATTACCGGTATGTAGCTATTGTGTTACAGGAATTTTTTCAGGTTTCTTTATAAAATTTTGATCTGTTTTTCAATTTTTAACTACCAGTACTTAAAGGTGCCCTTTGAAGTTTAAATTAATGTTTTTCTTGTTATAATCATGGACTAGTGTTTATTATTAGAATATTGGTTGCTAACCTGAAGGGAAGCTAATTTCTCCCATTTTGGTGTCAGATACCATACTATACCATCCACAGCGCCATCTAGTGTCAAACCTCGGATCAACAATATTGTTAATAGAATATACGGTGCTGTAGCAGTGACATACACAACCTGTAAACATGGTCAAAACATTATCATAGTCCGCTAATGATAACACTAGCATTTGTTAACAAATAAAAATTAAAATTAAATGCATTTTCGATGTCCATATTTGTTAAATCCTATACATGATCACTTTGAATGCATTTACCCTTTCAAGCTGTGCTGATAACAAGCTATCAATTGACTACGCAGTGCTTATATTATCCATGTTTGTTTATTGTGAAAGCTAGATTTATCTCCGGCGATCTATATTATAGTTTGATTGCGGTTTATTGAGACAACAATCCGCTGGACCTCATGAATATTAAATGCATATCCATCATACCTATTCTTAATATCTGACCACATTAAACTGATACTCTGAGGATAACTCGTTCAATATACAAGTCTGGATGAGTCTCGGTGTGTTGTGGATTATACAGCACACTATCAAACAAGAGTGCCAAAATGTCACAAAATACGCCCGTCTTGGTTGTGCTAGTGACAAAAATTATTGATTGTGAAATAAAAGCCCATATTATGTCAAAACATTTTTAAACAATTATCTTTAAACTAATCTTTATAATCACAAACTATATTATACGGTTTTGACAAATGCACAATATCAGTTGTTTCCTATATTCATACATGTACTAATTTATAGGAATGCTTTTGCTTGATTTATCTGTATCTTGCAAGACCACAAGATCGGGTCAGATTTAGATTCGGCGAACAAAATTCTGAGTTCATTCTATTTTCATTGAATCAAACTTGGCCTAGATATTATGCCTATAAGTGTTGTCACCAAGTTAGAAGACGATCGCACGAAAACTGTTTCAGTTAGAGTACAGACAAGGCCAATTTCACATTTTTTTGGTAAATGAAGGACCATAACCAAAGAAGGCCTGGGCCGATTTGGCCTATAATTGAACTTGGCCTAGATATTATGTCCATAAGCATTGTCAGCAAGTTTGAAGATGATCTCACGAAAACTGTTTGAGTTAGACGCCGCCGCCCGCCCGCCCGCCCGCCCACAAGCCCGCCTGCCCGCCAAGGGTGTTCACATAATACGTCCCGTTTTCAATGGGCGTATAAAAATACAAAATGCCGGAAGAATTAAGAGTTCCAGTGCAAAACTATAACACTATAATGAAAACTGTTTGTCAAAACATTCACATGGCATTTGAAAACATGAATATGTAAACTCGAACATGTGTAAATAAATGGTAGTCAATTAAACATCAACCACTCTAATGTTCAAATATTTCCACTCGTTCACAAATGTTTTTTGAGGCATGATGTACTTATTAACACTGATATTGCCGTCAGTGCTGTCCTGCTTCAGCCAAGTGCATCACTCAAATAACTATCAGTAAACCATTCAGTTAACTGTCAGTATTCATACCAGCCAAGTGCACCACTCAAATAACTATCAGTAGACCATTCAGTTAACTGTCAGTATTTATACCAGTATTTATACCAGTATTTATACCAGCCAAGTGCACCACTCAAATAACTATCAGTAGACCATTCAGTTAACTGTCAGTAATTATACCAGCCAAGTGCATGACTCAAATAACTATCAGTAGACCATTCAGTAAACTGTCAGTATTTATACCAGCCAAGTGCACCACTCAAATAACTATCAGTAAACCATTCAGTAAACTGTCAGTATTTATACCAGCCAAGTGCATCACTCAAATAACTATCAGTAGACCATTCAGTAAACTGTCAGTATTTATACCAACAAAGTGCCCCACTCAAATAACTATCAGTAAACCATTCAGTAAACTGTCAGTATTTATACCAGCCAAGTGCACCACTCAAATAACTATCAGTAGACCATTCAGTTAACTGTCAGTATTTATATCAGCCAAGTGCACCACTCAAATAACTATCAGTAGACCATTCAGTTAACTGTCAGTATTTATACCAGCCAAGTGCATCACTCAAATAACTATCAGTAGACCATTCAGTTAACTGTCAGTATTTATACCAGCCAAGTGCACCACTCAAATAACTATCAGTAGACCATTCAGTAAACTGTCAGTATTTATACCAGCCAAGTGCACCACTCAAATAACTATCAGTAGACCATTCAGTTAACTGTCAGTATTTATATCAGCCAAGTGCACCACTCTAATAACTATCAGTAGACCATTCAGTTAACTGTCAGTATTTATACCAGCCAAGTGCATCACTCAAATAACTATCAGTAGACCATTCAGTTAACTGTCAGTATTTATACCAGCCAAGTGCACCACTCAATTAACTATCAGTAAACCATTGAGTTAACTGTCAGTATTTATACCAGCCAAGTGCACCACTCAAATAACTATCAGTAGACCATTCAGTTAACTGTCAGTATTTATATCAGCCAAGTGCACCACTCAAATAACTATCAGTAGACCATTCAGTTAACTGTCAGTATTTATACCAGCCAAGTGCATCACTCAAATAACTATCAGTAGACCATTCAGTTAACTGTCAGTATTTATACCAGCCAAGTGCACCACTCAATTAACTATCAGTAAACCATTGAGTTAACTGTCAGTATTTATACCAGCCAAGTGCACCACTCAAATAACTATCAGTAGACCATTCAGTTAACTGTCAGTATTTATATCAGCCAAGTGCACCACTCAAATAACTATCAGTAGACCATTCAGTTAACTGTCAGTATTTATACCAGCCAAGTGCATCACTCAAATAACTATCAGTAGACCATTCAGTTAACTGTCAGTATTTATACCAGCCAAGTACATCACACAGTTAAGTGTTTAAATACTAGCCAAGTACCCCCTCACTGTCCAATGTTTATATTGATCAGCCAAGTGCACCAATACATTAAATGTCAGTGTTTGTATCAGCCAAGTGCACCATTGCAATATATTAACTGTCAGTGTTTATATCAGCCAAGTGAACCAATACATTAACTGTCAGTGTTTATATTAGCAAAGTGCACCATTGCAATACATTTACTGTCAGTGTTTATATCAGCCAAGTCAACCAATACATTAACTGTCAGTGTTTATATCAGCCAAATCGACTAATACATTAACTGTCAGTGTTTATATCAGCCAAGTTCATCACTCAATTATCTTCCAGTGTTAATATCAGCCAGATGCACCAATTCAACCACTAGTGTTTATATCAGCCAAGTGCACCAATTCAACAGCTAGTGTTTATATCATCCAAGTGCACCACTCAATTAACTGCCAGTGTTTAAATCAGCCAATGTACACCAATTCATTAACCATCAGTGCTCATATCTGCCAAGATTACCAACACAGAACTGTCAGTGTTTATCAGTGGCTATATCAGCACAATTTGAAGTCCTGTTTTCTTTGTTTAAATTCCAAGAGTGGTGTACATATACATAGCCGTGAAACATTGGCTGAAGATAATTCATTTGACGTTATTCGTCCTCCACTTCCGATTCATGTGGAGACATTGTCAGTTTATGTCAGGAGGAAAGATAAGACTTTAATGCTGGTTGGTAAGTTATGTTAGGTAACAGGACTGCCGCTTGATCATTATTTAAAATACTATTGTAGTGGTTTTCTGCTGGTTGATTCAATGGGCTAAGAGGTAAAATATTGAAATGGGATTCAATTCAATGGGCTTAGAGGTAAAATATTGAAATGGGATTCAATTCAATGGGCTTAGAGGTAAAATATTGAAATGGGATTCAATTCAATGGGCTTAGGGGTAAAATATTGAAATGGGATTCAATTCAATGGGCTTAGAGGTAAAATTTTGAAATGGGATTTAATTCAGTGGGCTTAGGGGTACAATATTCTTTAGAAATGGGGGGATTCAATACAGTTGGCTAAGAGGTAAAATATTGAAATGGGATTCAATTCAATGGGCTTAGAGGTAAAATATTGAAATGGGATTTAATTCAGTGGGCTTAGAGGTACAATATTCTGTAGAAATTGGGGGGATTCAATTCAGTTGGCTAAGAGGTAAGATATTAAAATGGGATTCAATTCAGTGGGCTTAGAGGTAATATATTTAAATGGGATTCAATTCAGAGGGCTGAAAGGTAAAATAGTAAGATGGAATTCATAGTTGTCTTAAATAGAGGGTAGAATAGATTCACTGGCAATAAAACATCCATGTTCATGTTTAAACACAGAATATAAACCAAATCACTGTATGACTTATTTGGATAATATACAATTCACCTTGTATGACTTATTGTTAGCAAAAGAATCTGTGATTTCCGATCACTGTATGACTAATTGGAAGACTATTTAATTCAATGTGTTTCCTTATTACAATGTATAGTTACCTTTCCTAGTGACTTCACTCCTTTAACCAATGCTATGACAACAATAAACCATGCCACTAAGTTGGTCAGTACTAAATGTAACTGAATGGTGCCCATATTTTCCAAACCATCCGACTGACGCAGGACATTGTTTCTGAAAGAAGTATATAAAATTCTTACTTTTTACATTATATTGGCAATCAGTCTGACTTTGCCGTTGCCATAGATATTTAATATTATTTAATTTTAATTCGCAAATCCGTTCTCATCAAAGCACTTTCAGAAATCTTAATCTTACGTCCAAACTTTAATTCTTTTTAATTCTGTTTACAAATTCAAACTGTCAAGCAATGTGCAATATTATAATAATGTTCCAACTAAGTAAGTCGTACAAACCATATTTGTCTCTTATTTGTAGATTTTAAAAATTTATAAAAAAAATAAAATGTGTATGTAACTTTAAAGGTGCTGCCTCACAGATTTTGCTAAAATGTTTGTACATCTTGATTTTCCACCCTAACCAAGTATTGATGTAATAGAAAGCCACTGACGGTTGCTTTATGAACGATTTGGTGCAAATAAGCAATTTTAACCACTCTCGATATCGCCCACTGAGTATTTTTTTCTTTAAAAGAAACGCTTAGTTTCCTTCCAACTTGCTTTGTCAATTATGTAATTCATACGTGATCGACCTGTAACATCAACAAACTACAGTGTAAACATCAATGAGGTATTTAGTTTGTTTTTCCATTCGTTTTCATCAAATGCGAACAAATTTCAGGCAATTTAAGTAATAGTAGTGTTAATTCTATAGGGTATTAATACCCTTTAGATTTTTTGATGTAAACATACTGAATACATGTAACTACTAAATGCCGATGTTTCGCAAGTAATTTTAGATGTCAGTGTGGTTGTTTATGGCATATACAGGCAACTGTACGAAAAATAAAGCAAATATTTGACAACTTTATTCTATTTTTACAATACACAAAAACGTGAGGCAGTCCCTTTAATATCGCCATAAGTGCTTTGATAATGTACATCACTGATGATTCCCAGCTGTCTATGTTGGGAAATATCATATTACAAATTACAGCACATGAATGAATAATCTAATAAATTTACATGAACACTAAGACTTTCCACAAAAAAATCTTGACAAATGATCTCAACCAATAATCAGACAGCACAATCTCTGCATTGGGATTATGCCAATTGTACAATACTCGTTTAGTACGGAGATATTGACATGATCCTGACCTTTATGCATGAATATATTACAAGGTTCTAGCTTTGAAATTATGAATTTCTGCGAGCAAATTGTGCAATATCGGTCCTTTTGATTTGTGTTTGTATTACACCATGAGATACTTTGTGATACTCCCTGCTTACGAAAACATACAATCGGGGTTATAAAAATTTGATAGACAATATATCAGCTGTTAAATTTTGGTAATAGAAGTTTAAGGATCATGTTCAAATCTCCATGATGTACATTTAATTATGAGGTGGGGATAGACAAGCTTGGGGTCCCGTAGTGGCTGCTGTCGAACGCGGCAGATTGGTTCAACTAGAGATTGATGCATAATGACAATGAATATGTTCATAATTGAGCAATTAAAATGCTTTGATGCATTTTATTCTCTGATTGCATGACTGTTATGTGTATCATGCCAGTATTTAATGAAATATATTACATTTATATACTAGTACATATGTTTGTGCAATTAAAATATAAATGTTTCCATGTCTTATGTATATAAATAAATATGTGATAGTTCATGTTATACACATCCTAAATCAAAACACCATTGGTTACGGCCTTTTGACATTCTTTTGAGGTTTATGTCAAGTTTTTACAAACCGTGATGACAGTCCTGAAGGAGATGACATAACCAGAGTTTGACCCGCAGTTGATCGAAATAAATAACAATGTGTCACAAATAATTTCAATAGGAGAAAGAGAAACTAAAACGTAGTTTATATCTGTATGTATAATGTTGACCGTAATCTAATGTGTATTATACAGCCATGGTCATATGTCATTGTTTGAGGCTGTTGAAAGTAGGTGACTGTTCAATATACACATGCAATGTAGTTGTCTTTTTCATGAGTGTATCCAGATGGGAACCCCCCCCCCCTTGGGGAATTTAGGTAAAAATGTGGTTATTTTATATAATGAGACAACTTATTGTCAGGGATAGTAAAGAGTCAGGTCTGGCCCCTCTTCAATAAACATAGCTAGGCAAAAAATAGCTGGTCAGATCACTTCCTTAGCAAATAGTTGGTAAGACCCCCTGAGCAAAATAGCTAGTTGGAATCCTTCCAGGCTCCGATCTCCCGAAGCATCTCAATTTGAGCTAAATCTCATCTTAAATATTGTCATACAGCCTCCTTGATAGCCTAGTGGTTGAGCGTTTGCTTTGAGTGTGGGAGTTTTCAGGTTATGGGGAAACTGGCTTCTCTTCTCTCTTACCCTCTTGGCGATGGATAACATCAGGAATGAGGTGTCAAGAGTAATTAATACAAGTTGGAAAAACTTGTTTTCACAATTGACCTTAAATAAATTAGTATAAACTAAATATTGTCACGCAGCTCAAAGTGAAATTCCATGGGAGGCTGGACTTAAAATTGGGATTACAAAACAGAAACATTATTCTGAGTTAATAACAGTAAAATCCCAAGAGCTCTAACTTCTGATTAATCTCAAATTCAGACTCTGATTTGAGCAAACTCCCAATTTGAGTTGAGATTTCTACTTGAGATGTTTCAGGAGATCGGGACCTGATACAAAATAGCTGGTAAGATCCCCTGAGCAAAATAGCTGCTTGCATGGTCAGATCCCTTCCTGAGACAAAATAGCTGGTTGGATCCCATCCAGAGCAACATGGCTGGTTAGATCCCTTTCTGAGACAAAATAGCTGGTTGGATCCCCTTCTGAGACAAAATAGCTGGTTGGATCCCCTTCTGAGACAAAATAGCTGGTTGGATCCCCTTCTGAGGCAAAATAGCTGGTTGGATCCCCTTCTGAGACAAAATAGCTGGCCTGATAGCTTCCTGATACAAAATAGCTGGTCAGACGCTCTAGCAAAATAGCTGGTCCGATCCCTTCCTGACACAAACAGCAAGTCAGATGCTCTAGCAAAATAGCTGGTTAACGATCCCTGCCTGAGACAAAATAGCTGGTCAGGCGCCCTAGCAAAATAGCTGGTCAGATCCCTTCCTGAGACAAAATAGCTGGTCAGACGTCCTGAGCAAAATAGCTGGTCTGATCCCTTCTTGATACAAAATAGCTGGTATAATCAACAGAGCAAAATAACCGCATGGTCGGGTTCCTTACTCAGACAAAAATATCTACAGTTGGATCCCCTGAGAAAAATCGTAGGATCTGCAGATGAAATAAAACACCCAAATTGCTGGGATTAAATAATACTGGCTGTTTAAGTCAAGGGGACCACTTACACAAGTTTGTAACCGTACTTACGTCCAGAATTCTTGAGCAGACGACACCCACACAGAGGAGTTACCAGTGGTATTATTAGAATCTGATATATTGTAGCTTGTCAGAGAGGACTGGTTGATGAATGGTTGTGATGTGGTATTCAGAGTATTGTTGCCATAACTTTCCAAATCACTCCCTATCTTCTTGTAAACTGTATACTCTGAAACAAGAATATTTTTATCGCTAGATTATCGTCTCATTTTTCAAAAACTACAAGCACATAATTAATATTGGTGTTTCTAGTCATATCTCTCTGCTTTTATTTAAAACAGTCTTAGCAGATTAGTAAAATCTAATTTTTAAAATTATATACAATTTTTTTTAATTAGGGTAGAATACAAAATAAGGGACAGACAGGGATGATAATCTAGGAATTAAGGTTTTCTGGCCTAAAATAATTAAATTATCTTTGAGTGGCCTCCGTAGCTCAATGGTTAGCATGCTTGCCGTCTAATCTGGCGACCCGGGTTGAAAACCGGTTGGAGGCACACATATATATGCCTGCCATATTTCAGCAGAAAGCTGACTGGCAAATAAAGGCTTTGCTTGGCATTTTTAAGAAAAAAAATAAAAAAAATAAAGACAACTGTTCAGAATGACTTTTATCTCAGGCTTGGAAGAATTTGTTTATGATAAGTACAACATTAGAAAACTATGTACAGTATACTTCATATACTATACAAGGAATTACAGTCATCTATAGATCAATTATAAGTTACTTTTCATACAAATTGCTATAAACAAGGCTTATATATGTTACACACAAGAATCCAGCATGAATGCCAAAACATTTATAAGGGAAAGCACAAATTATTTGTATTAAATGTATAGCACAATTTTAAAATCAATACAAGTACTATTATTTAGGAAATCTCAATTAAAAATTACCAGTACTGAAAGGAAAGTCGAATCATTATTTATTTGTATTGAAATGAAAGCACAATTTATTTGTATTGAAAAGATAGAATAATTTACTAGAACTGTAAGGAATGCATGATTTACTAGAACTGTAAGGAATGCATAATTTACTAGAACTGTAAGGAATGCATAATTTACTAGAACTGTAAGGAATGCATGATTTACTAGAACTGTAAGGAATGCATAATTTACTAGAACTGTAAGGAATGCATAATTTACTAGAACCGTAAGGAATGCATAATTTACTAGACATTCATATGTTCTTGAAAAAATATTCACATGTATTTAAATTAAAGCACAACATGCTTGAATATATTTACAAACATGAACAACCTTCAAACTAAAATTCAAAGAAACGATTAGATGCAAAAATTGTGAGAATGCAACGAAAGAATATGACTATAAGATTTGTCCATTGAAGACTAAAATAGATAATGTCTACAGCTGTGTATTAAGGACGCATTCAATTTTTGGTAACAGACTTACTCTTGATTGATAAAAGTGGAGGCAATACAAGGAAGAAACAGTATATTGTATGCATTATCAGAAAATATATATACTATTTATCATTATTATCATAAAATCAAGGACTAAATCAAAGTAATTCTCATACAAAATTCCCGAGCTCACGCAGAGAGAAGAAAAACAAAATTACATATGCTTTAACAAGATTCCTGGAAATTTTGCATGAGCTCAAAAAACTATGACTTACATTATCAAGCTTAATTATTTTATAAAAGCAGCTTTGATACTGTTATGAATGGAGTAGCTGACAGCCTGACACCATCTATATTCCCCACCTTCTGTGTATTACAGAAAGTATAGGAAAGTTTTGTAATGAGTGGAAAGAAACAACAACATGATGTGAAAATTCGAAGTGGATGGGGTGGAGGTCACTGAACTTTATCGTCATTGAAACACTTCTCTGTAAGTAGCCAGGAAGCGGAAAGGTATAAATTTATGTGGTCAAATGATAAGATGTGCTATCTATTATCATCTTTAATATTTAATCTGTAACAATTATATACATTGTGTCTATAAAATAAATGAGAACGATTTAGCTAAAACAAGGATATTGCTCTTATTAAGTTAACTCAGGGCCGTTATCAAGAGAAAACAAGCACAGAGGCAATTATGTTCTAGGGTCTATTTGAGGATTTTTCACTTCAAAAAACATGCTTTTTTGGTAATTTCTCAATTTTTAGCAGGATTAAAATCCATGACCGTAACATTTGCCTTTGAAAGCATTCAAACATTTGGCACAACCTATATAAAGTTTGTATGCTCCTAAATATTCAGAAACGATAAATATAGCGGATTTTGTGTTTGTTTTTGTATTGCAATTTATCTCGTTAAAGTTATACTTTAGTAATTCTATATATTTACGTTTAGACTTAACACCTTCATCAGAATATAATTCTTTTTTTAATAGAATATATCACTACACTACTGACTGCATGCCTACAAAATTATTGACCAATTTATTTTTCATTCATTGTTGTCATTGAAAATACATATAATTATTTTAATGATAATAAAGTCACAATCTATTCAAAGCAATGATTCAGAACAGAATGCTTCTGGTACAAACCAGATTGATGTGGAATATATACAAGGCCATCAGTTGAAATTTAATTTAACGTTTCGTTACTTCATGAAGATATTATGATATTGTATGCAAATTTGACTTGTTTATTGTATGCAAACTTTATTTGTTGTTACAGGAATAGTTACATGATGGTATATATACTGGTAATCATATTCATCGTCATATCTATGACCATGTAAATTCCAGTTTAAATCAGTTAATTAAAGCAATATTCCTGCTGCTGTTATAGTTTATTTATTTGTATGATGTATATGGTTGAATGACCTTAAATATCAACAACAAAAAAACGATTCCTATGTGTATGAATTAACAGTCTCATCTCTCATCAGTCACTCCCAGCAAAAACAACCTATTTTCTCATAAACTTCTGGCATGGTTACAAAATAATTTAATCAGTTCTTTCTCTAGGAGACACAGTACTAACCCCATCAACCCATGCTGATCCAACATAGTTGGTTTAAACATTACATACATGTATATGTTTTCCAAGAAGTTCATTGCACTTCCAGTAGACTTGTATTGGATCTGAACCATTTATTCCATATACCCTAAAATCTATTTAAACTTTAATACAGATAGATGTATTCAAACATGTCTCTATGTAGTAAATGCTCAGATAAGACAGAGGTGTTCAAACATGTCTCAATGTAGTAAAGGCTAAGATAAGATAGATGTGTTCAAACATGTCTCTATGAAGTAAATGCTAAGATAAGATAGATGTGTTCAAACACGTCTCAATGTAGTCAAGGCTAAGATAAGATAGATGTGTTCAAACACGTCTCAATGTAGTCAAGGCTAAGATAAGATAGATGTGTTCAAACACGTCTCAATGTAGTCAAGGCTAAGATAAGACAGAGGTGTTCAAACATGTCTCTATGGAATAAATGCAGAGGTCTCTATGTAGTAAATGCACAGATAAGACAGATAGGTTCAAACATGTCTCAATGTATTAAATGCAAAGATAAGGCAGATGTATTCAAACATGTCTCAATATAGTAAATATAGAGATAAGATGGATGTGTTCAAACATGTCTCTATAGGGTCTCTATGCAGTAAATGCTAAGATAAGAAAGATGTGTTTAAAACTATATGGAGTAAATGGTTATGGTTAAGATAAGGTATTTATGTTTAAATATGTGTCTATAGAGTAAATGGTTATGGTTTAGATAAGATATTTATGTTTAAACATGTGTCTATGGAGTAACTGGTTATGGTTTAGATAAGATATTTATGTTTAAACACATGTCTATGGAGTGAATGGTTATGGTTTAGATAAGATATTTATGTTTAAACACATGTCTATGGAGTGAATGGTTATGGTTTAGATAATATATTTATGTTTAAACACATGTCTATGGAGTGAATGGTTATGGTTTAGATAAGAAATTTATGTTTAAACACATGTCTATGGAGTGAATGGTTATGGTTTAGATAAGATATTTATGTTTAAACATGTGTCTGTAGAGTAAACGGTTATGGTTTAGATAATATATTTATGTTTAAACACATGTCTATGGAGTGAATGGTTATGGTATAGATAAGATATTTATGTTTAAACATGTGTCTGTAGAGTAAACGGTTATGGTTTAGATAAGATATTTATGTTTAAGCATGCGTCTGTAGAGTAAACGGTTATGGTTTAGATAAGATATTTATGTTTAAACACATGTCTATGGAGTGAATGGTTATGGTTAAGATAAGCTATTTATGTTTAAACATGTGTCTA
Source organism: Spisula solida (assembly GCA_947247005.1). Taxonomy (NCBI): domain Eukaryota; kingdom Metazoa; phylum Mollusca; class Bivalvia; order Venerida; family Mactridae; genus Spisula; species Spisula solida. The sequence continues at coordinate 45,892,825 of OX365944.1, read as the reverse complement.
TAGAGTAAATGGTTATGGTTTAGATAAGATATTTATGTTTAAACAGTGTCTATTGAGTAAATGGTTAGATATGTGTTCAAAGTGGTCTCAATTTAGATGAGTAAATGGTTTAACGGCTGCCACACTGTTGTCCATTATGCAATCATTGTACAAAAGTTCTGCCATATCTTACCTCTACAGTTTTTGGTGTTCCACCAATTATCACAAGTTGTCCATGGTAACGGGTTCAAGAAGGATTGAACGAAGTAATACTGTACCCAGCCCATAATATTCACATAGTACCAGAGTATGTTAAATGATATCAGTACCATGAGAAACCCGATACCTGAAAAGATAAGTCATGTCACAATTCATGATTGACCTAGAAATCTGTGCAGACAGGAACTAGATACAGACTTCGTCAGAGAGACTGACAATGTCAGACGCAAGCTTCCGTCAGGCAGACAAATGGAATAACAGATTGCCAAATATTTTTTAGTCTACTCAGATAGATGGAAGGAAAAACGCAAACTTTGTCAGACAGACGGACGCGTACTAGACGGGGCACGGGACGGACGTTCTCACTGACTTGACATTGTGGGGTTTTCTTTTGTTCATCCTTTTCTTTGTAAAACCCCATAAGCAACATTTTGCATCCCGTAAGCAACGGAATGAATAGAATCCCCACAACTACAAGTGGGTTAGTACGGACAGACAGACAGACAGACGGATGGACGCACGCACGCACGCACAGACAGACAGACAGACAGAATGACACAAGTTTTGTCACACAGACCAGTCTTGCTGCTGAAAGCAAGAATAAAAATGATAGATGGCTGTTTAATACAGGGTTGACTGTCGTTTGCCAGTTTGGCTTCCAACTAATGTAGCAACCCTCGTATGTATAACCTAAAAACTAAGCCAGATACTTTCATAGAAACAAGAATGATGTGTACACACATACTTGATTCTTAAAACATACATAACATGATGATAAACATTCGAGCCAGTATGTCTAGAAAATGTTGAACTGACATCTACATAATGATTGTGATCACGCCACCTCACCGAGTTCCTTGAAATAGAGATACGTGGATAAGCCAAGAAAGCATTATCTTCATAGCTGTTCATTGCTCCGAAAAAAGATATGATTGATGGAGAGGGCTGTTTCCACAACGAAGGCTAACTTCTACGTACATGTATTTACTGTCCATGGCAAACAACCCAGGACATACAATGCATCACATGTAAGTGACGACATCACCAAATATCATACACCAAATAATTATTACACGACATCAGCTGATCAGCGGATGAAGCCATTTCTAGCCTTACGGAGAAGTCACCATCAGCGGATGAAGCCATTTCTAGCCTTACAGAGAAGTCACCATCAGCGGATGAAGCCATTTCTAGCCTTGTGGAGGAGTCACCACCAGACATTCCTTGCCAGATAGAGTGCTTGTCAAGACTACTTGTACATACATCTACTGTTATTGTGGACCATAATGAAAATTGGTTTGCCAATTATGTAATCCACAGAAAATAAAGACGTTTTTATTATTATTATTGTCACAAGTGTATAATATTATGCCATTCCAAGGCCAATAAGAAACCAAATACTACTAGATGAAGCCATTCATATCCATTTGTAGAACTCCCTACCAGTGGTTAACTACTCCTAGCAAAAGCCATTCTTAGTCATATTAAGTACTCACCACAAGCTGATATGCCATGTCAAGCCCCGTTGAGACATTCATTACCTCTTAGATAAAACTATCCCTACCCATATGTAATACCCCCACCTGCAGTTACACCGATTCCCAGTCCTATGGGGGTACTCACCCTCAGTAGAAAAAAGCCATTATTGGCAGTATGGAGTATAATTATATATATAGGTGTACACCTACGTTTGCCTATCCATTGGTTTTAGCCAATATAGTCGCCACACTATAAACGCTCCTATTATCAGATACTTTACCCCAGCCAACCCCGTAAACTAAGCATGATCAAAATACATCTAGTTTAAAAACTACAATAGGTTTCATTAAATACGTAAGTATTTTATAACGAAAGAGATGTGTACTGTTTATATTGAGCAAAATAATAGTTTATTATGGGTAAGACGAAAAACAGAGATCAGAGAGTTTAAACAACCATCGGTTAATCTTGTTGTTTAGTTTTTTTTATTATTTGTGAAATTTTGCCCCACCCACTTCGTAAAATAGAGCAAGAGCAACCCAAACTGATTTCAAAAACACACCATCCCATGCACATTGTACAACATGTCAACCCATGATACTCTAAATACATAAAAGTAGTCAAAATTATGTAAGTTCTTATTTTTTTCACTTTGGGGTACATTTACCCCACCCCTTCAAACCCTTAGTGATAGCATACAACTAAAAAAGTTGTAAATCTTACACCCTCATTTTCTTCACACTAAATTTACAAAATAAATAAATCATTTAAATGTAAAATTTACAGTCATAAATGTAGAAATATACCCTAAAAATAGCCAATTTTGGGCCTATTTATGTGTCATAGCTTTTCCAAAATGTCAAAATGTACTATCAAAGCAGTTAAAAGTGTGTCTTCCATTCATTTGTCAACTTAAAGTACATTTGAAACATATTTGTGAGAAAACCATTCATTCTATGCACAAATAAGACATGATTGTTTGTACCTTGCATATAGTGACATTGTTCTCTCCCAGATCAGCGGTAGACTCTTGCACGCGTTATACTACGAATCAGGCCCCGATCTCCCGAAACATCTCAATCTGAGCACAATCTCAACTAAAATTTTGTCACCTATCGTTTGAGGTAGCTTTCATGCAAAATGTACTCTAGATTGGTATAACAAAACAGAAATATCATTCTGAGTTTATTACAGCAAAATTTGGAGAGTTTAAGATTCATATTTATCTCAAATTCAGACTTTGAAATTATCAAAGTCTCAATTTGAGTTGAGATTTCAACATGAGATGCTTTGGGAGATCGGGACCAGATCAGTGAAACAGACTAGGAACAGAATAAACAGTCCCAGTACGACAATGTGACCCAGCTAACATAAACTATACTACACGTGTACTGTTATATACTTGAAACGCTTTACAGACGGTATGGATTCAAGTTTCATAGATGCGTAGATAGATATTTTATCTCTTCAAATAAATGAAGAAATGAACATACAAATGTAACTGCAAACGATTCACATATAGCGCACACTTTATATCATAAATGCGCAATAGTTTGGCGCCAAAATATCCAGGTTAGGTTGGCCCGTGTATCAGACACTGTTCAAGAAAGGAAATCACTTAATATTGTAAACCAGTCAACGTGCAATCTTATTGCAACATCTCGGAAATTATCGTACAGGTGGGGTTTTTTTGTAAAAAGTCGAGATGTTTCCGGCGTTTGTAATACAGACAACGTGGAACGCCAATGACTGAAGATTGATTCGTGGCTAACCAATGGGTTTGCGAGGCTCAGATAAATCAGCACGTGTCATGCCAAGGAAGCTAGACGTTCCTGACCTTATTTTTAAGAACATTACCTTTAAACAATGGGCAGAACTCGAACGCTGATCCAGGACTTTGTCCAGTGAACTGTCCAAGGCATACTTCTATGTAATACAGTGGCCAACCACACAACACCATAAAGAAGAGGAAAGGTATGATGAATGCACCACCTCCATTTCTTGCACATAATATGGGAAACCTCCAAATACTTCCTATTCCCACAGTAAACCCAATTATTGCCAGCAAAAATTCCACCCTGCTTCCCCAATTTCCGCGTTCGTTCTTCGTAGATTCAGAGCGCTCGTCACTGCCAAGCATTGAACTAGTTTCACTTGTGCCGCTGGACTCATTTTTCTCATTTTTAAGCGATTCTAATTCCATTTTAATTAATAATATTCTTTTCCTAGAGATGAACACAGTACGTCAAGTTAGTCCGACACAGAACAACAGATAGTCCAGTAACTTGGCACACTAACAACACACGCTGGTAAATCGTTTTACTTCGAATAACCTTTAACTTATAATGTTAGAGCATAAAGATAAACCGGTGGTGTTATTTATAGCACAGATTCATGAAAGAAAAAATCCGAGAATACGCATTGTCAGATGCCGACCCACATGTATTCCATAGAATGTATGTACGTACCCTCCGCTACATAACATTTAGTATAGAGGCCAGCCTATACTTCTACCTTGACTAATTACTCACGAGTTACACTCAGCAAGCCGGTCTGCTTTATACAGTTACATACGACAGTTGCATACGAAAGCGGATATGTGATCATGAGATCATGTTTGTATAACAGAAGTATTCATAAGTAAATGTGCCCACCAGCTAGCTAATTGTGAATGGCAGGTTTCATTGTCCATTCATCCCATAGCGGACGACCGGTGGGCACTTTCCGAAAGAATAGAGGGGACCCTGATATTTTGTGACGTTATTGAGAATTGGGAATATTCATTTTTACATGTTTTTTTTATTTCTTGATTATTTAATTTTAATAAAAACATACAGCTTCAATATGTTTTCGCCATTTTTGTTGAATTGAAACAATTTCGGATAGCCACGAACCATCTCGCATCTATTTATTGGTTTTCAAGTTCTGTCGAAAAATAATTACTTACAGTCATGTATTATCGAGCAGATTTTCTATTCAAAGCAAAACATATAAATGTGTTAGATGTTTGTTTATTTAACTTTGATATTTATTAAATAAAGTTTTTTTCTGTAGAAATTCCCAGATTTCCGTGAAAAATCTTTTTTCCGTGAAGGTTGCATAAAATGAAAGAATATGTTATTCGGGATTTAAACATATTATATTTTGATACACGCAAATTTATCTTTCGAAGAGGAATTGATCTTAGTTTTCTTAAAATTATCCTGTTGTCCAATTCAATACCTAATTCCATGTATGCTACTGTTTTGTAATATTTCACACATTGTACGAATTTAGAAATAGTTGGGAGTCCATCAGCACAAAAGTCGCTTATTTTTCATGGTCCATGGCATTTTTTAGTAGAAGTGTTTCAATACCATATTTGAATTGCTCAATACCAGTTGTCTATGGTTTGGGTGGATGCCACGCGCAAAACCCTCTGTGAAGGTCATAAAAGAGGTCAAAGGTCAATTAAGTGCATAATAGCATGCGTCAACTTAAAAGTGCACCATATCTTGGTCAATTCTACAGGTATAATGGTCAAAATGATATCAAAATGATGCTAATGAATTGGTGCTTCATTTGCAATGATTTTATGCAAATTATCACATTTGCATACTCATAAATATTAATGAGGAAGTCAAAAATGGGTAAATATTTGTTAAAAATCTACTGGTATAGTTGACAAATGTATGCCATATCTTCCTTAAGACATACAGCTTTCGTTTAAATGTATATTTTTGGGTAAATATAATTTAATTCCACCGAGAATAACCGCCAAAGGTGGGTGGGGGTAAATTGAAACCAGAACGTAAAAATCTCAATACAGTCAGAATCAACATTAAACACCCATTAAACATGTTCCTTATATCCAAATATGATTTATTTGTGGAATTTGATTTTGACTTAATTAAATATTATGCTAATGAACTCATTTGCATATTTATGAATATTGATAATCTATTGTACATGTATGACAAAAAGCGTACAAATAAGGATCTATATCTGAGTGATAAACAAGCAGTGTCTTCTAATAAGTATACAAAATGCAATACATATGTCTCATTACACAATATATGTTGGTACATGACGTTTAGAACTGTATTATTTATTCTTATAATCATCGGCAAACCACTAGTTTCTACCGTTATTATAATCCAGAGAATTTGATACGACTCTCGACCTTCAATTAGCATAATTTAACAGCTGATATATTGTCTATATTAATGATTCCGGCTGTATGCTTTCATAAGCGGGGGATATCACAAAGACGCTCGATGTGTAATACCAACACAAATCTAAAGAACCGATAATGCACGATTTGCTCGCGGAAATTTATATATTCAACGCAAGTACCTTGTAATATATTCATGTATAAAGGCCAGGATCATGTCAAATTCTCTGCGGTATACAAATTATACCAATTCCAATCAAAGAAAACATGTAGTGTCGTCAACGTAAAATGTCGCCTGGTACAGTAGAACTTCAATGCCTCGAACTACCTTCGGATCGGGAAAATAGTTCGAGTCATCTACCTGTTCGAGGCATCTATGGTACTCAAGTATATGTATGTGTATAAGTTCGAACTGATGCCAGTATGTCAAACCGTACAAATCGTGTGTGTGTGTGTGTGTGTGTGTGCGTGCGTGCGTGCGTGCGTGCGTGCGTGCGTGCGTGCGTGCGTGCGTGCGTGCGTGCGTGCGTGCGTGCGTGCGTGCGTGCGTGCGTGCGTGCGTGCGTGCGTGCGTGCGTGCGTGCGTGCGTGCGTGCGTGCGTGCGTGCGTGCGTGCGTGCGTGCGTGCGTGCGTGCGTGCGTGCGTGCGTGCGTGCGTGTGTATTGCATAATTGATTTACATAACTATTGCATGTGTATCATTTTTGTAACAGTATTCATTATAATAACAAAATATAATAGTTTGACAAAATTGACATGGAGTCTGATTTATTATCTTCGGCAAACTCTTCGAATGTTCAAAATCCAAAGAATACTCGGAAATATTTATATGATAATTGACAAATCTTACTAAGGTTTCTTGTCATACATGTATAGTATATTTATGTTAAGGAGCGCACGGAATATTCTTATGACCGAGGTCAAGTTCGACTACCTATAAATAAATGGAAATGAAACAAAAACTTTTGATATATATACAAGTACGAGTACTTTAATTTAAAAAAGGATTATGTTATTCTGATATGTTGTTGCTTCTGAATTTCATTAACGAAAATAAGTTAAATTACAATTTCCCGGTCGACCTTCATTAACTATGTAATAGATTTATATAAAGTTAAGTCTTTTAAAAACTGGTTATACAATGCAGTCGTACACAAACAATTGTTAATTACAGTAATTATAACAACTTGTAACCTTAGTACACATGTCGCCGACTACCCGCATTCGAGCAATGTATTTCAAGAGTCAATGAAAGGTGCGAAACTTGTGTTCGACCTAGATAGTGTTCGAGTCATCTATTGTTTTACTATATTTCATTTGTTCTTTATTTCAGTCACATTATATATCACAGAAACATTATTATGTGACCATTCTAGTACAGACTTATATTAGACTAATAAAAAATCACAGCAATAGTACATATTAAAAATGCACCTATATACACACATATTATTAATTTGCAAGGATTATTTACATACATATAGCTAAGAGACTGTTGTTAATACATTGTTTTAAAAGGTTTTTAGGGATTCTTTTAAATAAGACATGTATGTTCTAATTAATTTTCAAGTCGATATTTTTAATGACGGTCCCTACACTACTCTTTAAGATTTTGTTAACAGTGTCTGTCAATACTGATATTTCACTGTAATAGGATATACGATCTTGAAATTACAGCGTATGATTTATTGCCTTAATTATATCGCAAAGATTAAAATATACCAATTATGTGTAATTTGATGCTGTTGCAATGCAACTTGCATTGAATTCTCTTCTATTCGAGACTAACACATGACACATCACAAGTACAGTTGTCATGTCATGTAATTAACAAAACATTTACAGTTTTCAGATTTCTTGATTAATAGACATGTTAGACAAACTCAACTTTGAGAAGTTATTTCCGATTTAAAAAAAAATACCGAACCTTTATTGTACGGTGAATAGAATTTTACAATAGTAAATAGATTATATAATGAATATAATTATTCAATTTTTCGCCAGTCATCTGGCTGATAGCTAGGCGTCCGATAGCCATTGTCAATCACTCGTCAATGGAGACATTGTATAAAGACTCCTAATTATTTCATTTTTACCATATTTATATAACTCTTTTATCATGTAATTACTCATTCAAAAATGTAAAAAAATGCTACATACACACAATGAAGACATGTTTAAGACGAGTGGGAACGGATATAAACATGCTAGCATACTATATATGATTAAAGAAGGGATTTTGCCGAGACCGAAGAACCAGTTCGAGGCATCTAGGGTGATCGACGCAAATACTGTTCGAGGCATCGAAATTATACTGTATATTAACCTCTTAATTAATAAGTTGGTATTTGTTAACAAACTACCGGTTTCGATTCTCTTCATTGATTCCTTTGTTGCTCAGGTTCGGCCTCTACTGTTCTTCGCATTGCGGTTTTCAGTCTTGTTCTTGGTCTCTTAATGCCACGAGTTATCAATTGAGACGCTTGAAGCTTATACATGTCCCATTGCGTATGTCTTTGTCTAGGGGATAGACTCTCGATGGAGATTCGGGAGGCATCGTAAATTGCTCGTGGTCTAAGGGAAGTATCGGGGAGGTCATCAGACAAGTTGTGACATCAGGAGGAATCATGATAATCAAGGAGTATCGGGATGCATTGCAAAAACTATCAATGTGCTCCAGACTTTATGCGTCAATTCTTCTTCCTCGGGGATGTGCTCCCGATGGATTTAAGAGCTTAGAAGGCGTCTAGGATCCCATGTATCTCAGGGAAGGTATCCGGTGTCTCGGATAAGCTTCCGTGAACGTTTTGGGGACTCTTGAGACATCTTGTAATAACGCGAGTACATGTACATACGTCAGGAAAATTCAATGCATGCATATTTTTACCTGATGCATTCGCGCTGTCATCTCGGGAATATCCCGGGAAGGCATCCCAGAAGCACACCAGAGAGTCGGGAATACCAGTAACCATGGATACTTATACGCTAGGCAGTGATATTTTGGGGACATACTCGCGGTCTCGGGATTGTAGTTCTGAAGGGAAACTTCGGGTAAGTCATGAGACATTTTGGATCATCGTGAGGAATTGGGGTGGGGGTATCGGTAGACATCGGATGACTCCCGATGTGGTCCTGAAGTTATACGCCTGTCCCACTGCCTCGATGATTTACTCCCGATGTACATATAATTTTCAGAACGTGTCTCCAAACGACCACCGTATCATTTTGGGTTCCTCTCTTTGGTGGGATGTGAAACCATTGTTCTGCTGGAAAAGATATGACCTTCTGTTGGATATTAGAAGAGACGTACATTCAGATGAGACAGACAGTTGTACAAGCTTGTTGGTAACCCCTGTTTGTTAAAGCTCTATAAAACAAGGCTTGAAATGCTTCCGCCAAAACATTAAACAAGAAGTTAAGTTACTAATATTCGAGGGCTGCTTTCAGCAGTTCAGCTGTTCAGCCACCCTTTGACATTTTAACTTCGCTGGTCATTGGGCTACCTAAGGAATCTTGCGTTCGAGTTTCCCTGGGGAGACTATTTCTCTCTTGATACGTGTGCAGCCAACACCTATCTGCGGCGCCCAGAACTATCGAACGGGTACAGACATCGCCCTCATAGGCACCAATTCACACCTTGGTTGAGTGGAGCATATGGGTTATTCTTGTTCTGTTTGTTCCTATTTATCACACTAAACTCGAAATTACTATTTGAAGTGCACGTGTAGGCCTACGTGTAGGTAGCTCATTCCTCCTTAAACGAATGTTGACATATTTTAAATGAATTGGTCCATTCCGAAACCAATATAATAGTTGTTACTTGTAAACCCATTCAATAAATCAATGCAAACATAATTTTATTACTTATTTATAATACTTTAGACGCTATTGTGTTAGTTTAAGTTCATGTGCCATTTTACCCCCACCCACTCTAAGCAAACGTGTGCCTTTAAATCAATGAGAAGGTAAGTGACCAGTTTACATATCAATAGATTAGTATCTCACCATTAAATTAGAATCTTTAAGGCTTTCAAATAGCAAAAATGACGACATTATAACAAATATATTGTTCATACACGTCGAATTTTTATAAAAAATATTGCTAAATTTAGGTGTTCTTATCAATATTCATGAGTACACAAATGCATAAATTTGTAAAAAAATATTTTTATTGATAGCCCAGTGCATTAGCTTCATTTTGATACCATTTGTATAAATTTTGACCGAAAACTGACAGAGATATAATGATATTTTTAGTGAGATATATAAAAAATGCACTCATTTGACCTTTGACCTAATTTTGAGAAAACGAGACAAAATCACGGATGGCATCCGGCCGTTTCAGATTACACACATATCAAAGATAACATTTAGCATGGATGCCACATTCTACTCTCCGATGCCATGGCCCGTCATATTTTCTCCGTATGGACTCCCGACGAAAATAAAATATCGTTTAAACTACATTCATCTCATAAATCGTGTGTGGCAAAACAAAACAAAAATAACGAACTTGACAAACTCAAAATAACACATTACATAAACACATGAAAACTCGGCATTCAGGTACATATTGCAAAACTTGACTGTGTCGTCGGTGTGCATTTTATAATCTCCGATAATCCGTCGATGTATAAATCGGTGGCTTAGAATTAGAAGGTCGTAAACTTGTACAACTTACAACGTTATAAGACTCATGCATATTTGAAATCTGCACCTCAAGGCGCTTCTTATGAGCATATCTTCATGAAAGGTCATGTTAACCAAACTGAAGTTTAAAAAGCTTGTTTTTCCATTTAAGTAAAGAGTTTCCAGACAGTTTTTTTCTTGTTTTTCTCAAAATGTTAATTTTGTTCTTACGACCTTCTAATTCTAAGCTAGCGGAGCCAGGCAGCTATCGGTAATAAACGGAATATTTACGACCACTTACGGAAACTACCGACCAACAATAAACTTGATCTGAATCGACTGGATTTACCGGATAAGCGAGATTGTTGTGTTTGAACCACATTGATTCGAAAACGACTAAAATAACAATACATGTTTACATTCCATTGTATGTCTTCATGTGCATGTTATATACAGTGCCCCAAACTCTGGTACAAAAGAGTAAGAATCCGTATAACGATTACGGAACGAACTTTGTTCATATATTAAAATACCATCCATTGTTCTGCTTAATTACGCCTGAATACTTCGTATTGGTCGTGCATTTGGTATGCTTTGACATAATGGCTTTTTTTCAGGTAAATGATAAGCCATATTGATAGGAACCAAAGTTGAAAGAATAACATGGAAATCGTTGTCCCCTTTATTCCCATACTGGGTAACCCAAAATGCCAAAACATAAAATACGGCAGCATTCTGTGATCACTGAAGTTTGAAAGTAGCATAAACAAATGGGTGAGGTTGGGCTTATCAGCACTTATAGGTATCAAATCAGTTTGAAGCAATCATTGCAGACGTAACATTATGATATATGAAAATACCATCAGTCCAATTCAAAGCAGTACTACAGTAAAGTTTCGCTTATAAGACCACTTTAATTATTTTGAAATCATGCAGATTTTTGCCAGTTTAAGGTCGCAAAGTATTAAATTTAGAACAAAAAAGGTCCGCTAATAAGACCGATTCGCTATTAAGACCACCTTTTTGACTGGTCTTAATAGCGGAACTTCACTGTAGTAATCATTTTGCAAAACATTGACAAGGAAAATTGGTTGACCCTTATCAAAGTTTGAGTAGTATAGATGTACAACGACCTTCGAAATATGACCTTAGGACGAGTTCATTTGCTAAGGTTGAAACGATATTTACCGTTATTTTTCTGATATATTATGAACATATCTTATCAATTCACGTTATATTTCAAGTTGACAGCGTGGCCTAGTGGTTAAGATGATCTATACTCAGAATAAGTCTGTACTCAGAACATTATTTTTATATGGGCTGTTGGTTTCAAGTCCGCTGCTAAACTCTTTTTCACCAATTTTATTATGATAATACATTTTGTACATTATTTTTTTTATATATTTTATTACTTAATGAATAATAAAATTATGTTTTAGGTTTAATACTAAGTTGCTTTGTTTCGTTTATTTTATTATTTAAGCCCGCCCTGGATATTGTATTTATTGCTCAAATGACAATCGGATTGAATTACAAACTATTTTCATCATTGGTTTTGCTGGAATTTGAATTGGAATCACCACTCTAAGAATATGCTGTAGAAACGTCAACATTAATAAGCGTTTACTCTGGTAATACAAGGAGCACAGTTAGTGTGACCGTTGACCGATATTTCTGTTCAACAGTCTTGAGGTGGGAATGTTTTCAATTACATGTATTAAAATACAAAGGAAATAGATATATTTTGGAAATATTTATAAAATAGACATGCACGCGAATGTTTTTTTAGCAAAAAATATTCAAAATGGGTGATATTCGAACCCAAGCAAAAAATCTATTTAGATTCATAAGCAGTAGCTTAGCCTACTGCGCCATGGAGGACGATGTAAGCTACAATTTCAAATAATAGATTTCTATTTCGAATACACCCCTTTTATCTGGATTATTTCATTATTAAAAGTACAGTTACGCCCGAACGATTGTGGTTTATCTATACATGCATAATTTAATATGTATTTCTTACATAAGTACAGAAATGTACCAGTATGAGTAATGTACGCCATCTCTCTGTTCTTTCCTTCTTCAGAACTGTGAGTGGTTCGCATGGTTGTAGGGCTCAGTGTGAACACACCATTGTGTCTCGTTTATCAAAGATGTTAAGCATGGACAAAAACCTGTATAATATGATCTTTTAATATTTTTTACACCAACAGAGTTCCTATCCTGTTGCAAGATTGACCGACACGTGTGATTATTTGCACTAACAAGAATGGAACACAACCAATCTAACTAAAGTTCACTAATATATCTTCCTAAAATCATAGCAATTATTAAATTGAGGAGATTCTTTTAATGAGATTGGGGCCCAAGTCATTCAAGATTATACAAAATCTGCATTTTTCATTGGTTGCACTTACCAATGGCTGTACTCGTTCATGAAGCAAATCTGCATGTAGATGTTTTTATGTACGTAAATCATATAGTACATTTCGTACTTCATCCCACGATCTTGTAAAAATATTCTTTGACATGCACATAATTCTAGTGTGGATGTCCTATTCCTAGTGTACAGCAACTAAAGCCTATGTCCCACTGAGCATATTTTACCTCGGCGATGTACTCCCTTTGACATGCACATAATATAGTGTGGATGTACTATTCCTAGTGTACACTAACTAAAGCCTAGGTCCCACTGAGCATATTTTGCCTCGGCGATGTACTCCCGGTGGAAATTGATAAGCTATCTGGACATCGGGGGAACATGTTCCTCGTGGTCTTAGAGAAGCTTCGGTGAAGTCATGAAACAGTTTGTGATACCGGAAGGAATTGAGGGGAATCGGTTGGAATCGGAGGAAATCGGGAGAACATCGCCGATGTGGAATTCCTCAGTGGGACATAGGCTTTAGTTATCAGTACAAAGTACAAGTACGTATACAGTACACCAAAATAATATAAAAAATTGTGTATACAACGGTTTAGTACATGCATACATGTATTTTGAATTATGAGCAAGTAGAAATGTGCTAGTCGTGCCATGTGCGTATGTTAAATATTTACGGGTTTATTGTCACAGAGCCGCGGTTGTGGTACAGTGCGCTGGATGTGTAACCCGGCGATCAGAGCTGATTCCAGGACGTGGTATCCTTCCATGACAAGTTGATATACCTGTGGAGAAGTTGCTGGTTCCATGTGGAAGGTTGAGTTAGCACATGTTATGATACAATATAGGCGAACGACCGCCGTGCATATAACTGAACACTTTGAGTACGAGAGACAAACTTAAATAGGTTATAACCCAACGATGTTTAATGCACCATCAAATAAGATTACATATTGTTGATTGTTGTACCGCGACACAGTGACCATGTTCTGTATCAAATAACATGTCACCGAGGTTGGCTTTGTCCAGGATTCTATTCAAACAGTATCTTCTTACCTCTGTGATAACACAATCGCGTTAAAGTGTTAGTTAACACAGAAAATGAGATTGGACGAACAAATAAGACGTTTGAAATATATTTTTGTATTTACGGTGCGATCAACATCACCGAGAAAATGAATGTGTACATTATCTAAATGTGCATCTTAAACAAACACGGGATTACTCTGCTAAAATTTGGGTCCTCAAACAAAATAAAAAATCACTTACAATAGGTAATAATGTTGACTCCATTCCGCCAAAATTCGCTTATTCAATAACCAGACTATTAGGGAACTACTATACTATAGAGTAATGGAGGTAACAAACAAGGCAATTGAAACCACGGGCCGCCAATCCCGGGGAACAGTCCCGTGTTTTACCCTTCGTTTTTACGGTGACCGGTGTTTCAAGACAGCTGCATCGAAACTGTGGAATGCACTGCCAACATCACACAGGGTCAGTTAAACACCACCACATTAAGACTGTAATAAGTTTTTCAGCTAAATCAAAAAAATACATTAGACTGTAAGTTTTTCAGCTACCCTCATCATTACCGGTAATGAATGTGTGATACATTACATCAACTAATATTTATCAATGGCATGACAATAGGTTACACGCTGTGCCCCCTACTGCTGGCAAAGTCCCCCTTTAAGGCGTTGGTTATGTTTTTCAGTGACATTGACTGCGGTTATGACCTCTACCTGTAGCTATAGTCTAATAAGTTTAAACGGTTGCATGCATAAGAGAGCAATTAACAATTAACAATTAAGTTAGACTTGGTTCAGTAGATTGGCTGGACACTGTATGTGTTTATGTTTGAGTTGCCTTGGCAATGTAGTTCATTTATATCATAATAAATATAGTACTAGTACATTAACATCAAAGTGGATTGAACGTGGCTGACAATGTCAGACGTTTTACTAATACATGTACTACAGAAACCATTGGGTCGACCGACCGGCCAAGCATTATGTATACACACATATATCCACACCTACGACAGAGGGCATACAATACTGAACTACTTAAACATACTAGATCTGTGATAAATTTCTATATGTTCTTAACTTATAGTTCAAGCATATAACTTCATAAGAGTGTACATGTATAAAACACAATACAAAATAAATTTTCCAGTCCTGAATATTGAAATGGAAAATTACCAGAATCCCGCATCGTCCTTGGCGACCGAATATAAAACGTCTACATTTTCCACAATTATTCCGACTATCTGTCAAGAAATGTCTGTTTTATTTGTATCAATATCTTCAGTGGTTCTTTCGTTTCTAACCGTGTACTTTGTTTATTTGTGCACTTGTTTTTGACTTCTTGAAACCCGGTTACCTATAATCATATACAATGTATGACATTTTCGGATCAAGAGGGTGGCCGAGATCCGACCCTCCCCCTGGAAATTTGAAAAAATTGGTAATGATATCTTATATATTTACACTGGGTTGTAAGAGCCCGACCAGACAATCATTTAAGAAATCAGCTAATTGGACCCACTCAGACAAATAGCCAGTCGGGCTCCTTCCTGAGAAAAAAAATCTGGTTTGGACACCCCCTGAGAAAATGTTCAGGGTACGCACATGTGTGACAATGAGGGAGTATACAGATGTTAATTCCATTATCTCGGCAACACTAACCGAATCATGCTCGTTTCTATATCCGTTTATCCGACAACGGTGGTGCTTATAATTCAGTTATTACCATTGGTTTCTTGAAAATAAGCATAATTCTATCCCAATAAGCCACTCTGGGTTAGCTTCAAAGGGGTACAGATTTTTATCAGCATGAATATAAAACTGAATTACTTTTGTATATGCATAAATAAATGGATTTTAATCACTAATTTGTATTATATTATCATGAATGTGTATCCCTAGGGTGAGAGGCTGATCTAGTCTTGCTACCCACATTGTCATTGTAACATCAACCTTATATCAGTCGTCGCCAAAATCAGTTACTCGAATAATAGGGTCGTACGTAGCAATTTACCCCCGCTTAGTCGAAACCCGAAATATAGAACAGTAATAATTATGAATCTCGTTTAAAGGGGCATGCCCTGGAACTGAAGTGTCTCGAATAGCAATCAAATTGGTATCATTTTAATACCTAAGTCAAATAATGAAAACCCTGCAAAAAAGAAGCATAAAAAGAAGATAGATCGGTTTAGTACGCATGCGCCATTTGTCACAATACGCTACGTCGTGTCATATAAACGTAAATATGCCTTAGAATTATTTAAATCAAATCAATTCAAACAGTTTCCTGCAATTAAAGTAGAAAAATACTAATCGAAATAACGGTTAACATTCTGAAAAAAATATGTAAAATATTAAAAAAATATTGCTATTTATGCCAAATGGCTTTTTGGGTTGTGGGTTTGGTTTGTAACAACCTTTCCTATTCTTCTATCAAAGGAGTGTCATTGTTGTCTGTTCTGTCACCTAGGCAGCGTTCTGAATTTTCCATTTTTAAAAAAGTTTCATCAGAGTTGTGTTTATTTACTTCGTCATTCGCCTTTATGGATTCCGTATGTATATTAAATTGGCAATCAATGGATGCAGCGTTCTCCTTTTTCCTTTAGAGGTTATTTGCTATTGGTGTTTTGCAACAGGTAAAAAACATACTCAAAGATTTGGTGTTGGCGCGTTAATAATGAACACATCCCCTCCCATGGTAAATTCACACATCCACACAGTAATGCATTATCTTTTTGATAAAATGCACTGTGTGTCTTGAAAGGTATAGACTACTTGGCTCTTTTCGTGCCTAGTGTGCAGTACCAAAACTAGACTACAAACCAGTTCATCTTTGAAATGTTCAGTGCCCAAGCCGGAATTCGAACAAGGGACTGTGATTGGTAGTCGAAAACATATCATTTGTAAAACTCTGTCAAAATCAGGGAAGGGGCACTGTTAGTCTGTTCCACGGAGCTGATTAGCAAATTGTTAATTCGTAGTATAAACGCGTGGAAGAGTCTAGGAGCACTGTAGTACAAAAGTTACTTCCCTTGCTATCAGGAGAGGAAATTCTGTTTGACTAATTATTAATAAGTCGGTAAGAGTGACTTCCCCTGAAAATCAGTGGACGGATTGTTATCATGGGAGGACATTCTGTTTGACTATGTTCTAGTCGGTAAGAGTGAAGTCCCCTGAAATCAAGAGATGGAACTATGTTGTTAAAGAGTAACTTTACGTGGTATCAGAGGAGTGAAGTTGAACTCTGTTTGACTTATTTTAAGTCGGTAGATCGAGCGACTTCCCTTGATTTCAGGGGAGGGAACTCTGTTTGACTTATCGGTAAGAGTGACTTCCCCTGAAAATCAGGGGAGGAACTATGTAGTCTGGCTTACCTCCCCTAGATCACTATGTTACTAAAACACATAGTACGCCGGGAACCAGACTAGGAACTCTGTTGTTAAAGAGTTACTTCCCTTGGTTTTAGGGAGTGAACTCGGTTTGACTTATTTTAAGTCGGTTAGAGTGACTTCCCTTAATATCAGGGTAGGAACTCTGTTTTGCTTTTTTTAAGTCGCTAAGAGTACTTCCCTCGAAAATCTGGGGAGTGTATTACATGAGTAACTTCCCTTGCTATCAGGGGAGGTAACTCTGTGAGACTAATTTGAAGTCAGTGAGAGTGACTTCCCCTGAAAATCAGGGCAGAGAACTCTGTATTACAAGAGTGACTTCCCTTGAAAATCAATAAATGGAACTCTGTACTTCAGCAGTTAATTTCCTTTTTATCAGGTGAGGAAACTCTGGTCGATTGATTTTAAATCGGTTATAGTAACTTCTGATAAACAGGGGAGTAAAAAATGGGATAAATTATCCCAAGTGAAAGAGTGATTTCCAACACTATAATTGATCATATACGCAATATCTTATAAACCTCTGCATCAATAATAGAAAACCACTTTCTTTTCATAAAATAGCTATATGTATACGCATGTATTTGCTTACAAAGCATTTAACGCCATGAGATTTCATAGAAAGCTAAAATATGCTTATAAATGTTTTAATGATTTTGATGATTGAAAAATATATTAGTGAAAAAGTTATTTCTGTCGTCAGAATGGTAAGTTTCGTATTTAACACACGTGCCCCCGGGGTAAAAACACTTCACAAGTTATTCATTCCTACTTATGTACACAAGTACTATAGAAAATAACAATACAATGTCTATTCACGATTTGTGTACAGTTAATGTATGAAGTATATTTTGCCTATGATACATTATGTTGATGTTGTTGATATGGACGTGGAATACATCGTAACATGAATCTGGGTTACATTTATAACATACAATCATACTTATTCATTTTCGTCCCCGGTGGGACATACGGCTGCAATAGTCTCTCTCCACTTGGGTATGTTTTTGCCATTCTTTGCTCTTCTCCATGAGATAGTCCCATCTCTGCAAGTTCAATACAAATGCACCTTTCTAAGATAACATAAAGTTCCTAAAAGAAATTTCTTCTTACTCATTATCAATGATACAGTTAAGTTACCTGTGATCGGGATTGCCCCATTCTCAAAGTATAGCCTAGCCACCTTAGTCTTCTCTGCTTGATTTCGGTTGTGATGCTATGACAACCCGTCTTTTTAAATAGCTCTTAATTCGTTATCTTTTTAGGCCAGAAGCTACATAATTTACGCATGTAACCGTTATTAAAATCTTCTATTTTCTTCATGTCACTCGCCATAGATAACTCGCCAACATTCAGATCCGTATAGAAGGCCAGATGAAAAGTTTAGTCTTCAGCAAATTTTGGTTCGATTACCATATTGGTCGAAGTATAGCAAAGGAGTTTCTGACTTCCCCAGTCTTACCTTGATGTCCTTATGGGCTGCGTTGTCTTTGCTTATCAAACTGCTAAGACAGGTGAAGTCTTCTACATATTCCAGGTGTGTTGTCAATGGTTACTTGTGCCTCCGGAGGTTAGTGTTGAGATGCACAAAACTATTGTCTTTGTTGAGTTAATATGTAGGCCTGTTTGTGCAGCAAATGTGTTGAGTCTGTTGGTTTTGTCTTGAATGTGCATTCGGTTTGAAGACAATGTGGCTAGGTCGTCTGCGAAGTATAGGTCTTCTAGATCTAGATACGAAAGGAGGGTCCATTGTATTCCGCGTGATTTGTCGGCAGTTGTTTGTTTCATTATCCAGTCCACAGTGACAAGAAAGAGAATAGGCGATTTTTATGAGGGGTTAAACATCGGGGTTTTTAACATAAAAATGACAAAGAGTATTATAGGAGCTTATGCATGCTGATTCTCTAAAGTGCTCTCTTTCAAAACCGTTTTTAAACGGCTACCCTTTGTTGATCAAAGCTATTTTACGACCGTATCCGCCTGTGAAGTCTGCGAAGTTGACGAACCACTGGTGTATGAGGATTGGAATTTATGGAGTTGTAATAAAATTGGTAAATTGTCGTGTACATCTCTATGATGAATCTTGTCTAATTATTTCTAATGTGAGGCAAAGACCTAAATATACATATATATTTATTTAGGTCTTTGTGTGAGGCAACATAAATAATATATCTTTTAAGTACAAAATGTAGATTCTAGACATGCAACTGCCTCGTCGACTCGTGCATCAGCTAATGATGGGTATTAAACTAAACGTCTACGTAATGTAGGCTAAAGGCAAATACCTAAATATATTTAGGTCTTTGCTATAGGTATTTGGTCTAAAATTCTGATTAATTTTCACAGGTTTGGTCTGAACTATTCCGATATTATTATTTTCATTGTCACCTAGGTCTTAAAGGCTTATTTTACGGTGGTATCAGAGGCGTCGCGACTGGGGCGGCAGGGGCGGCGACCCAATATTTCAGCGAGCAACGGCAATTTTTTTATACTAATATACACAATCACAATTTTAGCTGAACATTGGAGAGGCAAAACGGCGAAAAAAGGGCTATGGGTTTCCATCCTTCCTTCTAACATAACATTTGTCGATGATGACATCTTGTTAATTATGTATCACTAAGATGTGAAAATGTACGGTATAGATATGTACCGTATACATGTACATAGTGATGACAGAGGAAATATTTTTTATCACTTGCGTACATTTTGTATTTGATTCTAAATAATATTTGCGCCAACGATACGTAAATAAATGTCGATCATTGTGTCTGTCTTCCGTATTCTTTCGATCTGATAACATAGGCGGATCCAAGGGGGGGCGGACCCGGCGTACGCCCCCCCTTAAAATCGTCGGAGTCTAGGTAATTTATCATATTTTGGATGTAAGAACAATATTGATATGCAATTTTTTTCGCTCGCTTCCCTCGCGTAAATAAAACAATAATCAATTTATTGATTTTAAAGTGAACTTAATGCTGTATGCAAGCAAAAAGATATGGCTGATTGGTAGCATGGTGCCAAACATCGGCTACAGAGATTCTTGCACATTAAAAATGTCGGACAAGTCATAAAAGATTAATACAGTTGGCTTGATTTTCTAATAAATCTGTCCTTTTCATTAAAAAAAAAGATATCTCAGAATGCAGCTGACGAATTCCGTGGTTCTTTTTAGAACGTCACGAGGCAGAAAGCAACTGGACCCCCTAGTCGCTGGATCCCAAGTATTTCACATTTCCACTTGAACAAAAGTGAAGCCCTGGAGTTCGCAGGGTGTGCTGCTCAGATAGACAGTGCATTTTTTCTTCGTGACGTATTCACAGCAGCTATATATCAGTGAATATTATTCAGTCGATTATCGTTAGTCCTGGCTATATAAAAAACGATTTTTCTTGCTCGTTTCGCTCGCTGTAGATCTACGCAAAGTCAATAAAGGTTTTCGATTTATCAATGAGTTTGTTGGGTATGCTGCTCAGATAAACACTGATTTTTTTCCAATTCTTACAATTACTAAATCAGTGAATATTACCAAGTGATAAGTGTGTGGTGTATGCTGCTGAAATAGATGGTTGCATTTTTTTTCTTGCTCGCTCCGCTCGCACAACCGCTATCAGTTAACTTTGTCAAGTAGGGAATGAGTATGCGGGATATGCTGCTCAAATAATTAATGCTTATATTCTTGCTCGCCTTACTCTCACATTAACTTTATCAATGAATATTATAAGATGAAGAACGAAATTGTGTGGAATGCTTCTCAGAGATACATTTTTATGCCCCCATATCGATAGATCGAGAGGCATATAGTGATTCACCTGTCCGTCCGTCCGTCCGTTCGTCCGTTTGTCCGTCCGTTCGTCCGTCCGTCCTGGTTAACCCAAATTGACCGTTTCTTCTAGCATCTTTATGGCTTGCTACAAAGCTTCCAAACTTGCATGGATGTTGTATATGAACACTCTCCACACACCTGTATCACCTGACCCCATTTTGACCTTCACCTTGACCTAATTTTGGACTTAGACTTATTTATGGACAAGGCTTCCACAGGGGGCATAAGCGTTTATTGAACGCAGTCTTGTTTCTTGCTAGCTTCGCTCGCCTTTTTCTTTGAGGGGGGGGGGGGGGGTCAATACATGAATGTACGCCCCCCCTAACGCCAAATCCTGGATCCGCCCCTGGATAAAGTCCAAAGTTTCTTTTTCTTCATATCACTGATTAATCATATCATGGCCATTTGCTTTAAATATCACGATAAGTTAACAAACTATTTTAGTAAATTAGTAATTAATTTGTTCTAGAAACGCGCACTGTTCAGCGGCTCGGCGTCATGCAGACGCTCCGCCAGAACATGTTCAACGACCGATAACTCTGCACACGATTACTCATAAACATGGCACCCGGTACCAACGACGCTGCTGACTCGGGTCAGGAATTAGAAGCTATTGGGTTTGGATGCGTTCATGAAGAGTTTAAGGAGATAAACGAAGTGAAAGAATTAATAAATAGTTTGTCTAAAGTTTATAATGATCAAATTGCTGTTGAAACAGTGGTCGAAAAATTCACTTGTAAGTTGATGTTTATGATTCATCGCTATTTCAAGTCATAAGTAGAGATATTTCGGATAAGCACATATTCGTCTATTTTTGTGTTTACATTCTTAGCATGCAGCTTTTTTGGTGGGCTGATATTGATTTAATAATTTTCTAAGGGAACTTAATTCTATTACATTTGAATACTATGTCTTCCGTGTAATTGGAGAGCAATTTGAGTAGTGCAAGCAACATTCTTTTTTACCAATACAACTAAATGTAGAGCTGTCATTGATACAAGCAATATCGACAATATTTTTTATCAGATCAATTATCGATTCACATTTTAAAATATTGATACATGGGTAAATGAATGGAACCACCAAAAATCCTCAATTTCCATCTCAAAACAGTTTCTTTGTTAAAATGGGAATATCACAAATTGAAAAAATGGTCAAGTCTTAACTCAAACCAAAGGTGCTACTTTCAAAAGCTGATTCTATACCCAACATCTACAGTAGAATGGCTAAAAAAGGGAATCATGACTGAAGGGCCTGTTTCTTGTTTGTCTATATGTATAAATCGATAGCTATATCAATGTATCGCCGATGCTTGTCTTCCAATGTATTGGAATCATCAATATGCCTCGGCTCGTATCAATGACAGCTCTACTAACAACCAGCGTTCCCTAACTTTCAGTATAATAATTCTGCTTCATTGTGTAAGGCTACATATTATTTGGCAAATGTGCATCTTTGTGAGTGTAATACGGTTCTGCTCTTTTAGAGAAACTGACATCCACAATTGCCCAACAACAAATATTTCTACCCTTTATTAGCCTTTAAAGTTTAATTCCGTAGCACTATATAGTAGTAATATGTGACTATGCATCAGTTGTTAGCTTCCAGCTTTTCTCTATAGCCACAACCAGCTAGATGCCCTTACTAAAAAGCTATACTGCTTAACACCTCCTTTTCAAGTTTTGAGTATTATGCAATTTACTGGAACAACAGCAGATGTCTGACAGATCTATGCAGGCATATAACTTAAAAATCTTAAATAAAGAGGTAGCGGTTATTTCAATGAATCTCTGTGCAGTTACCTAGCTCATTCCGATTGGTTCTTTAACATGGGTGTGTAAACTTAAGAGCATCGATATAAACGAGACTTCCTCTTGGTTTCCAACAATTTCATCTCTAGTTGGGTGGGAAACACCTAAAAGCGATTTAAAAAATAGCAAAAGTCTCTGTCGAGATTTTAACCAGGGACCTCTACATCTGTAGCCAAGAGCATTAACTACTCGAAAACTGTACTTGCTCTAAACCTCTATCACTTTTAAAAGAAAAAGACATGCAATGATTTATCGGACACATGTTTGAGGCTGAATGACATTTTAAGAACAAATGTGCCGCCTTGAACCTGTCTGAACTCTGCTTAAACTCACGTAATGCAAACATTTTAGCCATCATTTTTAAGATTTTTGTATTTTTATAATTGATTTTCCAATATAAGCTAATATAAGTTCCAGGACCCCTATTTGAAACTTTTGAGGAACACATGTAAAGGAAAATCAAATAAAGTCGTGATTTGATTATTGAATGATAAAATGTTATTGCTGACTTCAGTTATTGTGGATCAGTATCAGGAACAACCACATTTGATAGATCCTCATCTAGGTATGTATTCAAGTATTTAGTGGTAATATATAGTCTTTGAGTTTGTCATTTAAGTCACAAAACTTATGTTCATCTCGCCGGTTTCCTGTAAGAAATTCCTGAATCTTATTTTGTAGGAAAACATTTTATACTATCTTTTATTTAAACAATGAACAGCTTCCAGCTTTGCCTTTCTCTTTACAGTATAAGTGGACTTACTCAAAAATTAAACATATTTTAGATCTTTGTCTTACTTGACATATTAAAATAAAAATGAATAATGATAATTAATACTGCATTGAACCTTGAGTAAAAATTTATTTTAACAGTTTGTGAAAACATTCTTCATATTATGTGTTGTTCTGTTACAGAAACATTAATGATACAGTTGCTGGATATTGGCAGAAATGATGAGTCAGCTCCAGATCTTCAACATCTTGCTTTCAAATTGCTCTATCTCATTACAAAGGTAGGAATCTAGTGCATTGAACTTAAAGATTGGTATTGTCTATAATGGATTATTTTGTTGTTACAGTGTTTTCCAAAAACTACATACACCACTATTAAGCACTTGACTGTATCAAATAAATAACGTGATCTTTCTTGTGAAAAGAAATCGCAGAACAATATTCTCCAATGTGTGATAACAAATGTGTGACGTCACCAGTTTTTGGGCGCTTAATCGTAACAGCGTCAGCTTAAATGTTTTTTTTACATTGTTTTGACTCGGTAACTATGGTAATGTGATAAAAAGAATCCGTCATTCGTTGTCTTTGAGATCAAAATTTCTTAAACTTGTCACAAAAACAAATTATTTTATTGTATTTTAGATGAGAGGAGCTAAGGTGATTGTTCGATTGTTTCCTCATGAAGTGGTTGATGTGGAACCTGTGCTAGCTCTTCTTTCTAAACAAGATCCAAAGAATCATGGGGTAATGTATTTTTGTTCATTGAACTAATAATTTAATGTTCTGATACAAAATCATTCTTATATCCTTTTATGTAACCTAATTCTGTATGGTGCCAAATGCATTTAATATTTAATTATAACAGAAAATTTTATCTTAATTATTGGCCTAATCGGTCTATTGGATCCCCATTCTGTTTAACTACTTCAAACTCATTTAATTTCAATGGGGCAAAATTTTGTGGTTTTGTTGAAAAAGACCATTTCATGGGGATTTACGTAATATCAAGGATTTTGGATTTCATGAATAATGGGGAGGTCAAAATTCTCACAAATTATCATAATTCATTAAAAAATCAAACAGATGTAATAATTGTTTTATTACATGTTGATGTATGCAAGTAAACTTTCCAAAACCACCCAGTCTCATACCTGACTGAACTCTCTTGCTCCGCCGCTTTCCACCAGTCTGAATCATAGAGAATGGACATACTTGTGAGATCTTGGCCTAGTATGAATTTCAGGGAGTCTTGTTTTAGTCATTTTGGGTAAATAGTGTAAGATAATTTCTTGATAGCTTCACAAATCCTTACTTTTGTTGCTACAACTTTCCGACATCTCAATGCAATGTGTAATTTTATAGATCAATTGTCATATTACTATATTAAGTACATGTATATGTCCACTATTTCAGGCCTGGGAAACGAGATACGTGTTACTGCTATGGTTGTCCCAAGCTTGTATGATTCCCTTTGATCTTTCAAGACTTGATAGTAACGTCATACAGGCTGATGGTGATCAAAAGCTGCCTGTCATGGATAGAATTTTCAATGTTGCAAAGGTATAGTATGTTCGTAGTTTACTCTATTATGGCAAACAATGTTAAAACAATATTTAAACAATATTGATTAATTAATTAACTCATTCATTCATTATGCCCCACAATCTTTGATGAGGGGGTATATAGCTTTACACATGTATGTCGGTCTGTCTGTGGGTTGGACGTATAAAATGGTTTTCGTTCAATAACTCCAGAACGCTTTGACCTAGGATCTTCAAACTTTACATGGAGGTTAGTCATCAACAGTAGGTCAAGGTCACAGGCATATGTGTTTTACAAACATCTCTTGTTTATCTGGTTGTGCAGTGAAGGCACCCCTATTGAGAGAGTGAGGTTCAATAAACCATTCTGGGTATAGCCTGTTAATGAACTATCAGCACTATCCACCTAGTGTCTTTGCCTTTGAGTCCAGAAGTACCTGTAATTGTATACTTTAATTATACAGTACAACCTTTGAAGAGCAACACCCTTTGGGAACTGCAAATATTGGCCAATGTTTAGAGGTTGTTGCTCTACAGAGGTTTAATTTAGAGTAATTATTAGCTTTGGGAAATTTTTATGGTGTTGTTATATAGAGATTGTTGCTTGACAGAGGGCCAATTTGGAAAGGTTGTACTGTATATTTGATTTGATATTTTTGAATTCGTAAAGAATGAAAGTATTAAATTTGGAAATAAAAATGGTCCACTAATAAAACCGAATCGCTATTGAGACCACCTTTAGACTTCACTGATACACGGTCACTATAAATACCAGGTGTTCCATTCGACTCGGGTGACTAGGACTTTTGACACTTGAAATCTCCAAAATCCCAAAATTAGTTTGAAGGATCATTTCCTCTTAAATTATGGGTATTTGTCTACAAAATGGTAACATTAGTAAAAAGAATCAAAATGACCTTTCAGATTCAGAAGCTAGTGTATCCCCACAATACATTCCTATATAAATCCCTTTTAAATTATCTTTATATTGATACCCTTTCAGCTGTATCTGTCTGTAGCTGATAAGTCCCGGGATGCTGCAGCATATCTCATGTCCAGATTTATGACCAGGCCAGATGTTAAAAAGAAAAAATTACCCGAGTTTCTAGATTGGACGTTAAAGTGCTTAGACGGTGCAGATTGTAAGTATACATGGACCACGGGATTGGTAGGTGACAGCCTTCTCAGTTCGGAAGACTAGGGTGACAACAATTCATGTGCCTCATGTATCTTCCAAAACAATTGAGCTATTGTCATCAATTTTCACAGGCATGTTTGTTTAACTGTAGAAAACAAAAGTTGTGTGCAATTACATTCAAATAATATTTTTTTCATTCTAAAAATGGTTAACTGTTTCATTATCATTAATTAGTTGAAACAAGACAAACGCCAAGCTGTTTTCAACATTTCAACTTTAATAATAAGTCTTCATCAGGAATTTAATTTAAGAAATGAATAAACAACATCAGGCTGGTATTCACAAAGCATCTTAGCAGAAAACTTAGAGATTTCTTAAAATCTTAATTTTTTCTAAAGTGTATCAGCTAAGCAAGATAATCAACATGATTAATATATTGCATAGTTTTGAAGCATTATGTAAACAGCTATTATATTCACTAAGAAAACATGGATTATATTTCAAATTGTGGGAAATATGAGCTGCACAAATTATTGACTTAAGTCAAAATATTTAAGTTTTCACTTAAGATGCTTTGTGAATACCAGCCCTGATGTTTATACTATGCCATTAATTTCCGGTATTTGGTGAATATTTTGAGTACACTTTGTGTTTAATGAACATGAGGTTAACGTTTTGTATTGCTTTTACAAGCCAAAATTCATGATATAGTTGTTGATTTTATTTCAGATTCTACAATGACTGGTATTATTAGTGTTGATTATATTTCAGATTCTACAATGACTGGTAGTTTTAGTGTTGATTTTATTTCAGATTCTACAATGACTGGTAGTATCAGTGTATCAGGACAACTTGCTACTCTAGGACTTATCTTTAAACACGGTAAAAGAGAAGATCTTCTTCAGTATGGTAAGTCTAGCTTGATTTTAAGGTGACAACAAATTGGTAAGGCATGCCTCGGTAAATCGACTTGTCCACTCACCCTGCAAAATATTTCCTTCTTTATTTATATAGCAAGACAAGTAATTTTTTTTTCTTTGTCTATGTTGAAAGACGAATGCTTTAAAACTTTTCGTCAAGGTCTGTAGCGATTTATACCAACTGACTGTAGTGTTATCATTCAACTAGTTAAGAAAAACATGAACTTTGCATAATGATGATACTAAAAGATTTAAACAGTCCATAGCATCAAGTAGGTTATAATGAGAAAAAGGTGTTTATTAGCCATTCATCAATTGGTACAGGACTTAAATATTAAATAAGAGTGAATTCATTTCTGGTAGATTTTTGCATGTCTTAATCAGTTGGGTGTACATGATTATCAAGTTGGTTGGTATGGGGTGGAATGGGTATAGTTGGATAGGTCCCTGATTCGCATCTTGGACGGGGCATGGTAATTTCTGGTAATTTCTGAATTGCTTTTCAGTGTTTCCCACTCATACTAAATATGAACTGTTTGGTAACCAAGAAGTAGTCCTTTTGGAATGGGCTACGGTATCGCACGCGGATTCCTTGTGTTACACAACTGTCTCTTCCCTCAAAGATGGATATTATTGACCTATCTGCTGGAAAAAATGAATGACCACATACTTACAACAGTCTGAGTCGAAAACAAACATTTACTAACTTAAATCATTTCACTTCTTCGTTTAGCACCTATGGTTCTGGAAAAGGTTGATAAATTAAACCTTGCTGAAAGTAATAATACCATACTGAGGAAATATGGGGTCAAGGTCGTACAGAGGCTTGGTCTTACCTTCTTGAAAAGTCGCGTAGCGAAATGGAGGTAAGAGTCTTGTTATACATTTGTAGAATAAAGGTGTTAATAAACTGTTAAATCACATCATTAATTGATTAAAGGTTTCTGAACACTGCTGTGTAAAGAAGTTTATTTTACTACCACAATCATTCTTATTTTGTCATGCATTGTAAAATATATGTTGGAATAAAGATGTTTTGGCAATAAAGCTGGCTGCCAACTTACACTTATTTCGGAAAACCTGAAGAAATTAACTTGGTTTCATTTTGTTTCAGTTTTATTAGTTATACTGAGATGGTATAGGTTTTAAATATAATTTTAGATATACGCGTGGTAACAGATCTCTGGCTGAAAATCTACAGTCAAGTAAAGAGTCTGTAGCCCAGAGATTGTCCATGTCTAATGCTGGAGTTGTTGTTGGTGCTGCTGGTAATGATGATGATGAAGAATATGACATTCCTGATGAAATAGAAGAAGTTATTGGTAATTTATGTTTGACACATAGTGGTCTATGATTCTGATGCTTATCAGATAAATATAAATATAGCATCCGTCACCAGTAATCTTTGGAGATCAACATTTCTGAAATGAGTCTAGAATACACAGGTTATTGAGTGAGCCTTTTGGAGTTTAAGAAAAGTTGATCTCAAAGACAACAACTAGTGGATTCTTTTTATCACATTACCATAGTTACCGAGTCAGAAAGAATGAATATAAGCCGACGGTGTTACGTTTTTTTGCTGTGACAAACCATAGTTAAAAGTGGTATGGGTATATCTCCTTTGTACTTTGCTTAGCATAGTTAGTCCCAATTGACTGTTTGACAGGTGTCACGACAATGTGACTGGGTTGTTGACCAGTGGACTCAATACGATATTTAACACCTTAACATCTTTCCAAAGTCAGATTTTAAAATGCAAATTGTAATAGTTATGATACACAATACATGTTTACATTTCTTTTAAATCAAAGCAAAAAAGAAATTTTATCATTTTTTTGCCAAAATGTTAATTTATGCTTGGCTTTGACCATCATCAGCCCTGCATTCAAGGAAAAATAACGCGACATACGTTTTTTACCTGGTACGCTACAGGTATGAAACGGGCGTCACATGATTTTCCCTTGAACGCAGGGCTGCTGTAATGATACCGGTACTTTTGGTGAATATATTCCTTTAAATGACCTTCAACATCTCAAATTTCAGAACAATTACTTACATGCCTGAGAGACAAAGATACAGTTGTTAGATGGTCTGCTGCTAAAGGGTAAGAATGGTATTTATGCATATCGTGAGAGATATATATTGATTTTGTGCTGGGCGTCGATCTGTCTGTATGTCACAAATTTTGGCGGCGCTTGTTCCCCTTTTGACCATTTGTAGGATTTCAATGGAACATGAAACTGGGTACTGAGCCAAGTTGTGCATATTGTCAGGAGTTTTAAGTTGAATTATATTTGCAGGAGTTATGGCCCTTTGTGGGAGAAATACGATTTTTAGCTGTACTATTCAAAGAATAAGGGGAGCTATTGCAGTCACTCGAGCATCCGCGTAATGCTAATGTTAAAGTTTAGGTACAAGTTTTTAACCTCTTATAATTTCTAAGTCCATTGACATATTGCTTTGATACTTTGCATACTTGTTCACCATCATGACCCCAACCCCTACACAGGAGTAGGTAACTCTATCAAGCATTTTGTTGAAAATATGCCCTTTTTTCAACTGAGTGCTCGTGGACAGCTCTTGTGTGTCAAAACCCTTCTAGTTTTAAATTATTTAATCATTTGTTGTCACATGACAAGTGATACACATGTATTTACTATATTTCAGTGTGGGACGTCTAACTGGTAGATTACCACAGGAGCTAGCTGATGAGGTGGTGGGATCATTGATGGAACTGTTTAATTTACAGGAGTCAGATGGAGCCTGGCATGGCGGTCAGTTTCCATGGTTTTAATATTTGTTTTGTTCAGTCAGGTCTCGATATAACGACACCCGATATACTGACAAATTCATTATACTGACATCATATTTTGGGGACAAAGTATTAAAATACTCTTTGTATCAATTTAATATACTGACATATTCTTTACAACAACATTTTTCTTGGAAACAAACAGCCTCGTTGTATCGAGACCTGACTGATCTTATTCCAAGCTAAAATAGCTATTATGGACATCCATATCGAGGGTATGGCGAGTTTTAGCAGGTTGTCTTCAGGCCTTGCTTTGCTGGGAAGGTTTGCTGAGAATTTTAGTCAGAATGTTTGAATATTTAATTTGAAATAAGTCTGCAAGGAGACAATCAAAATGTGATTCCATGAAGTAAGGAGTTGTGTTTATTTTGGTTTAATGCCATTTGTCAACTATTTTTCAGTTACATACTGGTGTGCCAATTCACTTAACCAGTTTTCTAGACTGTATGTTAGCCAGTACTGACTAACCTTCCCACAAGGAATCTTCTCTACGTGCGAAGGAAAATCACAATTGTTTTCAAATTTTCACAGTGCCACAAAGAGTCGAACCCCGATTGTGATGTTACAAATCCAGTGTACTAACCACTGGATCAAGGCCGCAGCTTTAAGTAAAGAGGTAGCATTACAGCGTTAATTTTACACTTTGTATTAACTATTGAAATGTGTTGAGTAATGTAGTATATGTGTTATTACAGGTTGTTTAGCTCTTGCTGAATTAGGGAGGAGAGGACTTCTTTTACCACAGAGACTACCTGATGGTAAGTGGTATATCTTTCCTCCTTAGGGGACTTACTATTTCAAAATAATAGGGAAATCCAGATTTGCTGATCTAAAAAGAATGAGCATTTCTTCTGAAAATAAAAGCTATTTGTTGAAAAACTTCAGCAAATTGAAAAAGTTATGTGCGTTTGAAATCCCATTAACTTTATTAATAGAACAATATTTGAATTGAGTTTGGAGTAGGGATGTGTCCTAATGGCACAGGAAACAGACTTGCAACTCATTTTCAGGATGGTGCATTATGCTGTATACAGTAGGGCCCCTGGCCTATATGGCATTATATGATATCATAAAAACAGAGCTACACTCTGACAAATGCTGTAAAGTAATGCTTAGATAAACTAGGGATATTTCATTTTGTATGAAATGCTAAATATCTGTTCCAGTTGTTATTGTTTATATATTATTTTCAGTGGTACCTATAGTGTTGAAAGCACTGGCATATGATGAAAGACGAGGCAACTTCTCTGTTGGAGCCAATGTCAGGGATGCTGCTTGTTACGTATGCTGGGCATTTGCTAGAGCTTACGATCCACAAGAAATCACACCCTATGTCACACAAATTGCTAGGTAATGACTTATTTATCCTCTTCATGCCCGCTGGCACTTAAGGCTTGGGAGTATACTCTTAATGTTGTGTTTTACATTTAGTGCAGTGTTTGTAAAATGAGAATGTCATGTTTTCACAATATTTTGTAAGTGCATATGTATGAGCCTTCATAAAAATACTAAAGGTCGAAATCTAAAATGAATAAACAGTTTCAGCTCTGATAAAGGCAGTTGGAGGTTTGAATTGGTACTAAAGTGACTCTCACAAAAACTGTATGTGTAAAGTTTGAATTAAAGTTCATTGCCGCAGTCTAGCTCTGAAGCAGCATGGTGAAATGTCCGCCCACCATGCTAACATCACAGGTTCAAATCCCATATAGGGACATTAATTTGTCATCTTTCTGAATTTGCAACAACTTGCTAAAAATAATGTGTGCTGCTTGAATTAATGTTCATCACCGCAGTCTAGCTCTGTAGCAACATGGTGATGTGGCTTCAGCCTGCAATGTTAGAGGTCACAGGGATTTGTCCTCTTTTTGAAGTGACTGCAACTTAGAGATATTGAAAGTGTACTTAATACTTACGTTGTTATTGGTTTTCAGTTCATTGATAATTGCATTCATATTTGATCGTGAGGTGAATGTACGTCGTGCGTCTGCTGCAGCCTTCCAGGAGAATGTTGGTAGACAGGGCACATTCCCTCATGGTATAGACATCCTTACTACTGCTGACTACTTCGCTGTTGGTCTGAGGAATCACTGTTATCTGGAGCTAAGGTATGTATAAGATGATAGATATGTCACTTCTTATAGACAGATTTATTGGTGGCATGAAGGTTGAGTGGATAATGCTCTAACTAAGGATCAAGAGGGCCGTATCATAGGAAGGACGAAATAATAACAGTACCAGTATTTCCCTTGCTAGAAAATCAGCATGAAAAGGGAATCTGGCTTCTCTTCTCTCATATCCTCTTGGCGATAGATAACATCAGGAATAAGGTGTTGAGAGTGTTTAATATAAGTTGGAAAAACTTCACATTCAACCTGAAATAAATAAGTATAAACTTAAAGGTCTCTGGTTCGATACTCGGCCAGAGCACTTGTTCATTTCTGAAATGCTTTTCATTTTTTCCCGATCAACTAGTGATGCACTGGTTGGTAATCCTGTGGTAGTCACACATACTGTATACCAGGTACATTATAGAACCAAGGAAAGAGCTAGAGTATTGCACACAGATTGCTTGTTTGACACAACTGTTTCTTCTCTCGATGTCGGAGATCAGTAGTCAATCTGGCAGGGTAAAAAAACGAATGACCATGCGCTTCTGATTGTCTCAGTCGAATGCAAAAAGACAATTAATTCCAGAAAACTGGTTTAGGGCAGCCATAGGTCATATGTAACTGTTGAATGGTCGAAAAGTTGTATACGATGATAATAGAATTGAACAGTGAAGGCAGCTCTCAACTTAAACAGCTGAGCACAGAAATCATATAAACATCACATGACACAATAACACAGAATGTGTTTCATCAGTTTTATGCCAAAGCTTCAGTATCTACCATTTAGCAGTCTTACAATTTTCCTTAAACAATTTATTGTATTGCCTTGCAGTGTGTACGTGGCTCAGTTCTCTGAATATACCGACACATTGATTGAGCATTTGGCTGATGTCAAAGTGCATCATTGGGACAGGTAAATAACCTTGTTACATTTCATGACAATTGTATTTGTAACATGGTTAGCAATTTTATTTCTAAGTTGGTTAGCTAAGTTAATTTAACAGTTTATCTATTTGTGGGTTTAAAATTTGTGAGATACAATTTATACTACATATTTGGGGAAGTTGTCAATTGCTTGCCAGTCAGGTTAGGATTGGTTGGTAACCTAAAGCACCTTTCGGAACGATTGATCTCAGTATGTAACTGAAATGGTGAACAATCACGGAATTGTTTAAATTTTGGAAGTTAATTTTGATTAACATTAAACATATCTGTTACAAGTAGATATCTATATTATTGTACTTGTGAATTGTGAACCTGTGTCTTATAAACTAGCTGCCTTACTTTACTTTACACCAGAAGCTTCATGTTAAACTGGTTGCCTTGGTGTTTGATTGTACCTGCTTTAAGTATGTAAAGTCTCTTGTGAGACACAAGTGTTGTTGTTAGAACATGAACAGTTATATCAGTCTCTTTGTGTAAGTTTGTGGACTATCTTATGTACACATTTATATATTTCTAGTGTCATAAGAGAGTTAACTTCCAAAGCTTTGCATAATCTGACAGAAAAATCACCTGAATATGTTGCTAAAACAAGTAAGTAAAACTTGTTTACTATATACCATTTACTACACAATTTACATGCATATGTCTGAACCACAGGAACTTGCATTTATGATTTAAAAAAAATGAAAAAACAATTTTTTTCACTGGGCCTACTGTGCAGCCTCTGTATTAAAGTATAGACAGGAATGCAATGCGATTGTATCCAGCGAACTATTCTCATACAAATATTTTCCCTATACCAACTTGACAGGTACGGTAAAATATATGATCTAGGCAGTTAAAGGGGTTAATAACAATACAGAATACATCCGCACCTCAACCGATCGGTACCGTTCATCGTCTAATATCGGCTTTTAAAGCCAATATCTGTGGAGTTTTGAAATGGCGTCAAATTTTTTTTCAATTTATAAATGCAAGTTCCTGTGGTCTGAACTTATGGTTTTTGAGTGTACCAAAAAGTCTGGTTTTTAGTTTCCCTACATGAATTGTCAGTTTTGAGAATGTTAGATTTTACCATATGTTGAGCTAGGGGCCAGACCTGAGAGAAGGATGCTCTTTATAGTGGATCAGATTTTATTGTAAACCATTATTGTTCTATATTAAATGTTTTTGCTCTTTTTATTTTGGTTCTATTCACACAATATCAGAATTATTTAAGTGGTTTTATTTGTGTAACTGAACTGTACGTGCTTTAGCTAATAAGACAGTGCATATCATCAATCCATGCCCCATACCCAGCCCATTGCTGGTTTTAAGTGATTAGTGAAAGATATACTAAGCAATGTTGTCATACTGAATAGTTCGAATCCCACCGTAGAAGCAATCTATTGGTACTTAGTTTCTGTTGTACACAATTCTAAAATCTTTAGTATCCAAAGTGTAATAATGACACAATTTTAAAGTTTTAAGCATATATTACTGCCAATAATAGAGTAAATGGCATATGGGTTGATCCACAAGTTATAAAACTTAGGGACAGCCCATGATCTGTGATGGAGTCTGTAATAAATAATATTATATAAGTGTGAAGCTGTTTATAGTATGGTTTATGTTTCAGTACTACCCAAACTATTATCAAGTACAACATGTATAGATCTACATACCAGACATGGTACTATACTTGGTGTAGCTGAGGTGATCTACGCTCTCAGTAAGATAGCTGTAGGTCAAGGGAGGTAATTATATTTAATACTATTTACTGTTGTCAATGACTTTATTGATTTACCTACATGACTGTTGAGGATGCCTTGCATTATTCAGATATCTGTTCAATATTGATTAATTTGATTACCTGGCTTGACAATATAGATCAACACACATACACTTCTTAGAAATGCATCAGATTATTTTACTTTCTATAATACTGAACATTAACCTGGATAAGTAAATAAGCGTTCCAGACAGAGTTGTCTTTCTTTGACTTTCTTAAACTTTTTAAAATTTGTATTATGCATAATTGTATTGTATTTGTTACAGATCTGTGACAGAAATGGTTGGACAGGCTGCAGTTGATGATATAAAGAAAATAGCACACCATGTAAGGATTATTCACTGTTGTTGTATTTTCATTGGATTTTAAGTCCATGTTCTGTCATGTACATCAGTCCGTTTATAGAACCAATTTTCCTGGAATTTATTATCACCCTGGCTCCAGTTTCCCAAAGCATCTCGAGTAGAAATCTCGGCTCAAATTGATTTTTTACTCAAATCCGAGTGAAAAACATAAAACTTGGCGAGAATAAGTTATACGAAACGCACCTCGCTTATATTAATGTTTTTCATAGATAGCAATCAATGGAGAATACATTCCTACCAAGTGCAAAAATATTCCATGCCATGCACGAGGACCGCATGCTTTAAGCCATTTTGTACCAACCATTCCGTATGAATGATTTTGTACATGAATACATGATTTCTTTCCGGAAATTGATTGATGAGTGCGTGGAATGAAAATATTAACACAACTTTAGATTTATTGATTCAATATAATAATATGATATTTTATAGGGTGGCCAATTAGAAATTCGTTGAAATGAATGTTTGAGATAGTAAAATTATTTCTTGTCTTTATTTTGTCATTGGTTTCAGTTACAAGACAAAAACTTATTTAAGGGAATGAGTGGAGAATTTATGAGAAAAGCTGTAAGCTGTCTGATAGAACGATGTTCCCTGGCTAATTTACCATATCATAATGATCCAGTTATAGGTATGTGCTATTCATATTACAGTCAGCAGGTCTCCATACAACAACACAGACTATACTGCCAAATATATTCAAATATTTCAATATGCTCTTTGTATCAATTCAGGGTCTTGACATATATATGACATTCAGCTTGAAAGCAAACTGAGTCATTGTATCGAGACTTGACTGTATGCCTTCTTTCTGTGTCAAAATCTGTTGTTGTTTACTAAGTAATATGAAATATAAAATGGTCTTTTAATTGAGTTGGTCTTAATATTGATTGTAGAATAAAGAGCAAAAACAGTAAAGTGGATAGGTTAAGTCGTAATTTTGTGGAAGTCAGTCATTGAGGATGATGTTTCAGTGATGTTATCCTGCATTCATATGTGGGGGAGACTTATTGATTGTGTGCTGGGTGTCTGAATGGATGCCACAAAGTTCGTCTGTCTGTCCTCCTTACCCACGGGTAAGATTTCACTGAAACTTCACCTGAATAGTTGGTACCGAGGCTAGTTGTGCATATTGTCAGGAATTTTATGTAGGATGAATATTGCTGGAGTTATGGCCCTTTGTGGGAGATAGGATGAATATCGCTGGAGTTATGACTCTTTGTGGCAGACATGTTTTATGATGAAGATTTATTTGTTTGATAGATTTATGGCAGGAGATTCTGGATGATTGTTTAAATCACACTGAACCCGACATACAACAGGCTGCAGTAACTGCTATCCCAGCATTCGTCACTGCATACTACAAAACGTCATCTGGTGCCGCCAACCCGAAAAAACAAGGTAAGGGGACATTAACTTGTGGCTTGTACTAGTTAACATCAGTAAGCTACAACATACACATTCCATTCATATTCTTTCCCACCAAAGAATGGGCTTACAAATATGTAGGGTATGTCCATCCTTCTGTAGGGAGAACATGTAAGCTTACAGAAGCTACAGTCTTCAAGCTTAGTAGGGAGGTCCGTCCTGACCTTCAAATAAACTTGTTTGTTTGAGTCAAGGTTACAGTGACAGTTAACATTCTTTACAAACCCTCTTTTCTTGAAAACTCTTATTCCTATGGTTTCTGATTTAGGATACATGTAGAACTACTAATTCTATCTATTAATTACAAATAAAGAGGCTTCTTTGTGGTGTTGTGTATTGCATTAAAATAAATTACATGTTCACTTTTAGAAATGGTGATTGAGAAATATTTGAGACAGTTGAGAAATCCTGTGGAAATATCTAGGTATGTATTGTGTATATACATGTTGTCATAAACATACTTCAGTAAAAAAAAAGTTTGATTCGCATGTTAGGTTAGGTGAAAGGTTGTAAAGTGTGGATGTTGATTGTTCCTCCAAGAGTAGTTCAGCTAAGTTATAGTTAAGAAACTTTTAGCAGAATGTTTATCAGCATTTGAAGTCGTGTACGTGTATTAATCTTGTTCTGGAACCAAGTTCATGTAAAATTATTGTCCGTGTTTAAAAACCAGATTTTGATGTACAATGTAACCTCTGTAGAGCAACACCCTTTAAGAGCTTCAAATATTGGTCGCTGTTTAGAGGTTGAAGTTGTAGTAAATATCGACTTAAGGAAATTTGGAAGGTGTTGGTATAGAGAGATTATTGCTCTACATAGGGCTGCTCTGGTGAGGTTGAAATGTAATTTCCATGTTTTGTGTTGATATTATAGTTGTTATTCCGTGCTAATGTTGTGTTTAAATTGACAATATCTTGACCATGTTTACATGCACTGTATATCATAATGTATTATTTAATGAAGCTATTGTACATTTACATGTCTGTTTTACAGACAAGGTCACTCACTTGCTGTTGGTTCACTCCCTCAGTTTATGCTGCACGGGAAATTACGTGCAGTGTTAGCGGGACTGATTCAAGCCACACAGATCACAGAGAAGGAATCAAAGTGGGCGGAGGCTAGACGAGATGCTATAAAAGCGTTAATGTCGTAAGTTATCTAACATTGAACACTGATAACTATAGCATGTGTCATATCAGCTGCATAATTTATGGGTAGCACAATCTTTTTCACCTGAAAATAACAACAAAACTACAACCATGCCGCAGACATCCAGATAGATGGTAGAAGTCACTAGACAGTTCTATGATACTCATACAGCTGTCTCATATGTCCCTTAGACACAGAAAAAATGCGATATCAGCATATCGCAAGCATTAAGAACTTTGTTTGAAATGTTCCATGCATTTTGTAGTGTTACACACAGTTTTAGGACAGTCTGAGCAATTTCCCACAAGGTGCTTCAAAATGTGATCATAGGCAGGTATGCAGCTGTCACAAGGCTGATGTGATATAGGCTTTTGTCTTATGCCATATTTGTGGAGAGATAATCTATCCATTGAATAAAATTGTATTGTTATTATGATTTTTCATAATTACCATTTTAAGTGCTGTGTCAGTTCAATGTTATTGTTTGGACTCAAGGTTGCTGTATGACATATTTAATGTATTGTATGTAATGTTTTAAATGTTAACTGTAGGTAATTTTAATACTTCATGTATGCTTTAAGAAATCTAATCAGTCCATAGTTACTAGATTAATTCAAAGTTTTATTGAGATATTTGTGTAGATATACTTTTATTTTTCTTACTCAGCCCTCATCATCTTAAACACAATTTTAAACTTTGGACTTTTTAGATAGTTTTCCATTTTTGTTATAAAATAGTAGTTTCCTATGAGTATGTTGCTAGTCTCTTATAATTCTAGTCAGAATGACCACATATTTTATTTGTTTGTATATAATGATGTTTTGTATATGTAAATGTGGATGAGACTTAAATAAACAATATATATTAAGTTTCAGTTCAAGGTGGCTGTTTGGCATACCTTGCCAGGTCAAGGTCACAGTTTGACCAATAATGATTTTAAGGTAACAGCTAGTAAGATTCAAGGTCATAGTTTGACGCATGTCTGTTCAAGGTCATACTTATGTATTTGGCAAGGTCAAAGATAAAATTGGCACTGTTTAGAGAATGTCATTTAGGGTATTTTTATTTTAAATATTTATATCTTGTTTATGTTGTATATTTATTGTACATTTCAGCGTGTGTTCCACCGTAGGTGTTCAGAAAGATGGAGATGCTAACAGAACAATATGTGCTGCTAACATCTCACAGATTTATGATGCTTTCCTGTCAGCAATGAAAGATTACACATTGGATAGTAGAGGAGACGTGGGGGCCTGGTGAGTGTATATCCTCTGTACAGCCAATGTTGTGATAGTGGTCACCTGAATTTAGCATTGTCCTGTCGCAAGAGTGTCGGCTAACATTATTAAAATCCAATTAGCCACCTGTTTTAAGCAGTTTCTGTGACTTCAGTTTGTGTACTTTTTTTAAGTTCTGTTGACTGTATTTCAGTCATTATAGTGGAGACTACCAAGTCTCTTTATTGTGACTCTGGCCAACCGATTCTAGAATCAATTAAATGTTATGGTTTTAGTATGTCTTGGTATGTGATGGAAACCACAACCTCTTTTTCCTGGGGCAGATGCTTGAAGTACTATTGGTTTTTGCCGACAATTGCCGAGATATGCCGACAAATCCCGAGCCATTAGGGTCGGAAATCGTTTACAAAATAAAATAACCTCAAAAGGTTGAATTGTCTCCCTTTGACCTATAAAAAAACATGAAAGTATCTAAGCTATGGAATAAAGCATATAATGACAAAGAAAAGGGTAATAATAATGTATATTAATGAATTTGTTTTCTTGATTTGAGTAAAGAATTGTACCTTTATTGCTAGTAATTTTATGTAATTATTATGCATGTTTTAATTTCAGGGTAAGAGAAGCCAGTATGAGTGGACTGCAGGAAATCACAACAATGATTGTACAAACCTGTCCTGAACTTATACCACCTCCAATGTAAGTCTATCTCATTCTTAAATTCCAGATATGAAGTGGTTGGTGACTGTATTGGAGTCAAGTTGTCAGTCCATATGTCCCTTTATAGACATGATTAGGTCTCCCACAGTATGTTAGAGACATATGGATGATCTTTTCATTAGATTGGTGTTTCAGTGATGTTATACTGCATTTTAAAATATGCGGGTACACATACAGTAGAACCTGTACGAACAACCACCTCTATTAAGCGACTTCTCTATTAAACGACCACTTAAGATCCCGCCCATGAATTTTCACTATATAAAGTGATTCCATTAAGCGACTTTTCAGTTACCCGACCAGTGACCGCCTTAAACCAGTCCCGTGAGTTAAAATTTAATCCATTCAACGACCACATACACTTAATCTCGTCGCGCATTCACACCTATGAAAACAGTTGGTCGATTAACAAACCCGTTAAATGGTCGTATGTAAAGATAATTGTTGTAGATTAGTGGTTATCAACTAAAAAGGTGAGAAAAAACAAACTAATAGTGAGGGATATGACGGAAATAAAACAAGAATCATGGTCAATTAACATTACATGGGTGGACAAGTGGTCCAGTGGGAAGAGCTACTGACTGCTGATCCAAAGGTTGAAGGTTCGATTCTGCATTTCTCTGCTTTTCCGTGCTTCCCGCCTATCATAACTAAACTTACTAACAGTCTTTCGGGCGAGACGTTAAGCGAGGTACTATGTAAAAGAACCAGACATGCTTCAATCATTGGGGCATCTTCTGTACTATGCAATATCCCCCCAAAAACTAAAGTGACTAACCTCTTCTTGGGACCTTGCCCATATGGATTTCCGGTGGCGAGGATAAATAAAAGCATATAAATCGTACAAAATAACATTACACATGTTCACCATCGTAATAAAAAAGTCCATATCAGTGCATATAAAATTGCAACTGTACTGTATTAGATAGTAGCAGTACTGAATAAAGATATGAAAACACGACATTGTACTTAAACTAATAATTTCGGCCTGATCTATTAAGAGACCACTTACTTAAGCGACCGTTTTATCCCGGTCCCAAGGGTGGTCGCCCAATGCAGGTTCTACTGTATATGTATTGATTTTGTGCAGGATGTTTGAATTGATGCCACAAGTTTGCCTGTGTTTGTTCTCCTTAACCATTGGTACCAGTACAATGCAACTTCACATGAATGCTTTTTACCATGCCTAGTTGTGGATATTTTGGGAATTTTCAGTTTGATAATTTTTGCTGGAGTTATGGCCCTCAGTTTCAAACAGTTGGTCTTGTTTGTCTATTTGTCTGTAACCATTGGTGGAATTTCAACAAATCTTCGCAATACTCTGAAGCTAACATAACTGTGTCAATGCATTAAGGGGGGTATTCATAGACTTCAGTAATACTCTTTGTTATAG
This sequence comes from Spisula solida, assembly GCA_947247005.1. Lineage (NCBI taxonomy): Eukaryota > Metazoa > Mollusca > Bivalvia > Venerida > Mactridae > Spisula > Spisula solida. The sequence continues at coordinate 45,851,672 of OX365944.1, read as the reverse complement.
ATCACTGGTGATGTGCTGTTGGATTTATGCACGATTTGCAGAATTGCTAAATAGAAACATTTATCGGAATTTTATATAAGAGATGTTTGTTAAAGGTTCCAGGGGTAAAGTGCCTAAATTTGGAATTTTACATATCTTTGGAAGTAATGTGCCTATAGGAATAGTAAGAACTATTTGGCTGCTGTGATGTCTGGAAAGGGCTAGGGTAATGTTTTATCAAAGCACTTAAAAAAATCTAATGTTACACAAAAAATTTAATTCTTCATAATTCTTAAACAAATACACTGTGGGAACATATTTACTGAAGCATCATTAATATTACGTACCACCTTACCACAGTTTGCCACTTTAAATTTTTTTAAATTTTAGTGTACCGGTAAGTGCTTTGATAAAACTGTACCCAGGTGAATTTAATATTCTATTGTAATGTTGTATGTTTGATATTACAGAAGTGAGCATTTATTGAAATGTCTGATACAACAATGCTGTGAGAAGATAGACAGAACACGGTCACATGCTGGAAATATATTTGCCAACCTTTTATATCATAGGTAATATTTTTTGCTGATACTTAATTCTTATGTGTTAGGTATGTTTTAGGTACTGTAAATCATTCATTTTGTTGGTATTAAAATTTATGGAGTTTGGTAAAATGCCAAATTAATGAGGGTCATACATTTGTGGATTTAAAAACATTGTTACATATTTCAGAGGTCAGGTAATCATGGGAAATACGTTCCAGATTTGAACATGTTGTTTAAATAAATAGTTGTTAGAAACTGTCGTCTATTGAAGATCTTCTAATGATTGTACCCCAGGCAAACACTTTTTTCATGACCCTACTTGCTGTCTTCAAACAATTTGGGGTATATTACTCCACATGTTGGTTGATGAATTGGTCTGTTAGTCAGTTGGTTTGACAGAAACAGATAATAAAAAACATAATGTGTATCATGTTTTCAAAAAAGTTTAATCAGTATATTTCCCTTGTGGTTTAATTTGAGGAATATTTACCAAAATCGTCTAAAATTGACTATTACATTCAAATAGAGCATATGGTAATTTGCATTTACACTATATGCATGACGTGTTTTCAGCCACACCTCAAATTAGACGTGTGTGTCATGTGCAGGTCATGGCAGTTATAGTAACATTGCTGATGGTGTTATTTTGCTACAATTCAACTGCACTGGGTGCACATTTAAAAAGTCAACAGAAATTTTTTTCAATATGGCTTGTCATTCCGGCATGACGTTGAGTGATTGGCGGCCACTGTTAACAATGCCGCCCAGTATTTTAATGCGCAAGGCCACCCAGTTAATTATTTACTGGCCTGGTATAAACAAAATAACAATGCAAGTGATAGACTTCGATCAAGACGTAACACATTGATCATCATCTAGTGACATCATTCTGATGTAAATCTTTAAAAAATCAGATATTTGGCTTGTGCACTGTTCTAAAAATGACACCGGATACCATTGAGTCCTTTGTAAGAAGTTAGTTGCACAGTCCACAGCCGAAGGACATCGCTTGTGTTTGGAGTCATGGAGGATACAATAGATTTTGAGACGTTTCAGAATTTTGGTTTTGACTGGCTATGTGTTTAATGCTGGTATTTGTGACAAAACGTGTTTTGTGGTGATCATCCTTTAAGGGGTACTTGTAGAAATGAATAAAGGTTAGGATAAAATGATATTTGTATTTTTTTTTACTTCCAACCATTTTTTTCAATAAAAATAGCATACAAAGTCCTACTGACTAAACATTTTGTTTTTAGTATATGTTATATATTAATTTATTATGATATCATATGTTCTTAAATTGCAGTCCAGAAATACCTAATATACCGCATTGTGAAAAACTACAGACTGTGTTTCCAAAGTAAGTAAGAATGAATGGTAAATACGGTAGAATATTGAAATCTCTCAAATTTCTCAAATATTGAATTTGGCTGTCGACTTTGTTGCGATAGCTGAGTGGTCTTATGCATTAGTATTCCACATTGCTAGGCATCGGGTCATATAGTGCTTTGAATCCCACTATAAGTGCAAATTATTTAACTTTTAAATTTGAAATTTTGACCCAGATATCATGGTATGTTGGTATTCATGAAACTGTCAAAATTAACTGAGTGGTCTAATACATTCCGAGGCAATGGGGTAATATGGTGTAGGTTTGAATCCAACTATAAGAGCAATTTATTTTAATTTTGAAATTTTGATTCCTATTACATTGCATTATGGCATTGATGATTATGTTAATATTAACTGATCTAATTATCTTACAGGGATGAAATTGTCAAAGTTAACTGGGCTGCACCTGGAGATACATTTCCAAGGTTTACACAACTTCTACAGTGTGAAAGTTACAGATACAGTGTATTACTTGGTCTGACAGTGAGTGTAGGAGGCTTAACCGAATCACTGGTGAGATCCTTGATTAGTCTACACATTCTTGATTGAGATCCTGAAAGAATCTTTATCCTTAATGAAGATCATATGTTAACCTCAGCATGAGATCCTTTATTAATATGCTGTCGATTGAGATCTTGTTATAATCTCAACATTCTTGATTGAGATCCTGAATGAATCTTATTTCACATGATTAAGATGATCAGGTAATCTGAGCACACTATACGAGATCCTTTATTGAGATTCTTCAATAATAAAAACATGTTTTATTGAGTATGTTTATAATATTATAATCTCAACACAGTATATCCTTTCCGCTACCATAGCGTACTAATGCAGACTGGCCGGGATGGCCATTTCGACCTTCCGTAGTTTTTTACCTAAATGACCAAATTCAGGAACTTTGCTGTCATGGGTACACAGGCATCACAGACTTAAGGATATTACGGGCCCAAGGTAGTGCACATGTTTTTGGGCCCGCTGGTCCCCTTTAAAGAGGGCTTTGAACGTAGATTTTCCAAAACTGAAATTACTGGTCCTACCCGCCATTGCGGTAAGATTCCCTGTGGAATTGCATTAACATTTGGCGCCACAAAGTTTTTATTTGTCTATAGAAGGAATATAAGGCTAGACAAAGGGGTCAGGATCAGTGCCCTAAAGGGGCCCAAAAGTAGGCGTACCAAGCTAAAAAAAAAAATAAAGAAGAAGTTTTTCGCGCAAGGGTCACCGTCACATCGTCATTTCCGGTGACCTTTAGTTGAAATGTTAACAATTTATCCTACTTTCACTTTGGGGCAGGTGTGTAGCATCCGGATGTATCGAGTTTTTTTCAGTGCTGCAAGTCAATAGTGTCTCAGGGACGGGGTATAGGGACCATATGAATTTCTCATGCCCCCCCCCAAAAAAAATTTGTGGTCGCGGAAAGGATATAAAGATTTGTGAACAGTCTCAACAGACTCATTGTCACTGAATATTTAATGTTACAGTATGACCTTTGATTACCTTATTAGTATTTTTTTCCAATAGAAATGCCTTTCCAACTTTAAAGTGTAGTTACAACTCTGGTGACAAAATGACTTATTGTGATACCAATGTACAAGTAAAATTGATACTATTCTTGTTCATGTTTTCAAACTGAAATTAATCTGCCTTTCATTTGTCTGAAAATGCTCTTATTTGCAGTACATCTATACTTTGAGGAAACAATTTCATCATGTTTTATCGAGCATGAAACATTTAAGTAAGTAATTTGCTTTTTCAGGTGAAACACTCAAGTATGTCATTGCAATCCTATTTGAGAAACATAAGTAAAGATGTCGATGAATTAACTAAAATAACTTCAACCCTTACACAGATCTTTCATGATTATCAGAAAGTGGATAGGTATGTATTACACTTAATTCTTCCCCAGTCTGCCCTGATAGCTGAGTGATAGAGTGTCTGCTTCCCCAGTCTGTCCTGATAGATGAGTGATAGAGTGTCTGCTTCCCCAGTCTGTCCTGATAGATGAGTGATAGAGTGTCTACTTCCCCAGTCTGCCTTGATTGCCTAGTTGTAGAGTGTCTATTTCCCCAGTCTGCCTTGATTGCCTAGTGGTAGAGTGTCTGTTTCACCAGTCTGCCTTGCGAGTCGAGTGGTAGAGTGTTTGCTTGGAGTGTGAGAAGTCTTTGGTTCAATAGAATTATCATAAATGACTATTATTTTAACTTTACGAAAATGTTTGGGCTCACTTAAAATGCTCTCAATGATCTAAGAAAAAGTCTGATTTTAGCTAAGATATTTCTGTCTGCTCAGATCCACTTTTTCTATGAAGCGGACCCCTGGTTTTTTATGATCATGTTTCTTGTTGTAATTTCAGAGTTTCCATTCCTATGTTAAAGATGTTAGATCAACTCTTGTCTATTGGTTGTTTTGATTCATTATTGGAACATGAAAGGTATTTCCAGATACTTATATTAAATGTCAATATTAATCCCCGAAAAAAACAGTTAGGTTATATCTTACTGCTGTATGTGACTGACAAAAATGCAGAAAAACAGCACTTAACGTAATAAAAAAAAATAGTTCAACACTCGATCAACCGAGCTAGCCGGGTTTGCTCTGTTTATTTATTCAGTAAATGTACAGAATTATCCGAACGCCAGTGAAAAGACCTCTCTGCACATTTGTTTGTCGATTTACAATCATCTGGCATCTGACCCATTCTCAACTCATTTTCAGCATGAAATTTGATTAGCTTATTTACAGTGCTATGATTAAATAATCTTTACCATATCAAGAAATTCTGCTTTCTTTAAGGCAATCAATTTAATATAAAAGTTTCAGAAAATTGTGAAACATTTTGAAACATTGAAAGTTTGAGCATGAAATTGAGTTGAGCATGAAAAGAGCTTTATAATCATGGGGCCTGGTCATTCGTTGAGCATCATATAACAGCATTTAAACCCACATGATCAATGTGTTATATATACCAATGTTATTCCATTATTTCAGTCATCCATTTCCATCTGAAGTATACAAACTTGTTAAAGCTGAGATACAGAAGACTGGTGATCCACAGAAATTACTGGCCAGTGCTGATGTGTAAGTACCGTGTACTGTACTCTAGTTGGTTGGTGTAGTACGGAGAATTTGACCTGATCCTGATCTTTATGCATGAATATATTACAAGGTTCTTGGGTTGAAAACCAATTTCTGCAAGTAAATTGTGCAATATTGGTCCTTTAGATTAGTGTTTGTATTTACACCTTGAGCGTCTTTGAGATACTCCATGCTTATGAAAACATACAATCAGGGTTATAAATATAGACAAGATATCAGCTAGTATTCAAGCTAATAGAAGGTCGAGAGTCAGGCTATACTATATTAGAAAACAATTGACAGCCTCAAATTAGAATTGGATGATAAATTAAGTCAAGCTTAAACTTGTCAACAATATTTGGAGCAGTTTCAAGTCCTTTTGCTACTTACTACAATGCTTGAAAATGCCATTGATTTAGTATCACTTATGTCTCAAAGTATTTAGCATTTTAGCGATGATCTTTAAATTTTGCAGGAATGATTCCAGTATAAGCATGATAACTCTTGTAATTGGGTGTTATGGGGGGACCAAGTTTAAGCAGTTAGAGCAAAATTTAATGTTTCTTGTTAACCCTCATAGATTGCATATACATGTACTGACAGTCTTAAACATACACATGTTTAGTTTAGTCTTGACTTGGAATTATTTGTGTTTTCAGATTTTGTGGATTGTTACAATTTCCTGGTGAAGTCAGAAAGAAGTGTTTGGTATCTTTATCAATATTCCTGTGTCATAGATTCCCTAGAGTAAGTACTTTGATAAATATTTTATATATAAAAATGTTGCTTTATTGTTGTTTGATTGCAGTTCCTTTCATACAGAACTTAGTTAAACACAGATTTAAAATCTTAGTGTTATTTACAATGTAAATCTGCTGGTTTACATCTTTAAAGATAGACAACTCTTAAATAATAAATAGTATTATTATATGAGTTGTCTCCCTTGATCAAACATTATAGATCTCTATGGACCTGTCTTTGGGTATTTTATGTGCCTCACACCAACGTTTAACACATATCAGCCAATTCTGCCATCAACAAATTGTCTGGCTCCGATCTCACTAAACATCTCACTCTGAGCAAGATCTCAGATATTGGCATGTGTCTTTATCTTAATTTCCATGCAAGGCTGGACTCAAAATTAAAATCACTTAACAGAAATGTGATTCTGAGTTCATTACAGTAACATTTCAAGAGTTGGAACTTCAGATTTATCTCAAATTCTGACTCTGATTTTAGCAAAATCTCAATTTAAGTTGAGATTTCTACTTGAGCTGCTTCAGGGGATCATCCACTGGTTATTAGAAACAAGATTTTCCAGAGGTTAAACAAGTGGGCATATTGTTGTGTAACACAATGTTTATGCACCTGATATATTAATTATAAAATATGACTCGGGTATCGGACACCTGCAGTAGTAATTAACTGGACAGTAGGCAACAGCACTGTTAGATTAAAGCAGTTTCATATACGCAAATAAATAACTATAACAGTATGAGGGAACAAAGCCGAAAGTTACTTTGTTGTATAATTATTTGTTTCATGATAATCTTTTGACAATCAACTCCTTTGTTTTATCAAGTTTCGGTAAATTAATGGATATACCATAAGTTTGTTTACAAGGTTCCCTTCAAATATAATTGTACAGGTCAATCATAATTAATCTTGATATACATGCCGAGTGTCGATAGTGATGAGATAATCCACCTGCAAAATCAATTGTCCCTAATTAATCCAATTACTACATGATGAGTAAACCACTTGTTATCATAACAGAGCAGATCATTAATGAATTTCTCACCTGTTTATTTGAAATATTATGAAACAAGGCACTAAGTTTACTTTGATCTATTCAGTGTTATTTTGTCAAAATTAATTGATGTCATTTTCACCTAGCTAAGTTGTACGAATGTGTGCTAATGGCACCTGAAAGAGACTTGCAACTTGTTTTCAGAATTGGTCATTATGCCTCAGTAGAACCACTGCATTTACTACTAGTATGTATGTTTTTAATGTCCAATTTTGCTATTTTCTAGATTCGTAATTTGACTGCCAACAAATTGTATGAAGTGTTGGTTACATATGATGATATCGCTCCCATAGAGAACCTTGAGGAACTCATGACAGTACTTAGTGAAACTTTGTGGTAAGTGATGAAATATCGTTCATCTGCTTTTTGGTATGTTTCATCTTTTGACTGCCTCTGTAGCTCAATGGTTAGCATGCTTGCCAGCTAATCTGGCGACCCGGGTTCAAATCCTGTTGGAGGCACTCATATGTCTGTCATGTTTCAGATGAAAGCTGGTAAATTGGTAAATGAAGGTTATGCTCTGCTTTTAAATAATCAAACTTCAATCTAATCTGGGTTGGTTTCAATTCCAATATGGCTGGTTGGTTTTGTTGCCTGGCAAATTTGATTCCAAAGACTTGACATATTATGCGTTTCAGATTAACGCTCTGACTGAATTTTCCTATTCTGATAGGTAAACAGTCTAAGAGACTATAATTTTTATGTCCCTCATCTTTGATGAGGGGGTATATTGCTTTGCACATGTCCGTCAGAGCGTTTGTCGGTAGACCAAATGGTTTCCGTTCAATAACTTGAGAACGCTTGACCCTTAAATCTCGAATTTTACATGGAGGTTGGTCATCATCAGTACATGACCCCCCTAGATTATGAGGTCAAAGGTCCAGGTCACTGTGACCTTTACCACTTCTGACTTGGGCTGCCATGGGGGAAACGTGTTTTACAAACATCCCTAGTTACTTTCCTATCTGCCCTTGTATAAAAACTATTTATGATTAAGTGTACCATGTGTTTATGTTGCATGGTTGTATAACTTGTTCAGATGGAGAATTTATAAACTCACTACTGGAAAATCATTATTTTTCAAGGAAGTTGAATTTTCGTTGATTTCGTTGTTGAACTCAACCACGAAATCTAATCCCCACAAGTAATTGACGTCCTAAATACAAAGCATAGGTTAACCCTTCCATCGAAAATGCATTTCATCAAAATTCACTAAATTAACTACCCACAAGAAAAAGTGATTTTACAGTATTATATGTTGTGTTACAGGGACAGTAAAGTGGAAGAGATCAAACCTATCAGAAATAATGTCTGTACACTACTGGATATACCTGTACCTGTCATCATGAAAAAGGTTGGTCATTCTTGCACGTATAGTGTAGAGATATTAACCTGATCCTGACCTATTACAAGGTTCTTGTGTTGAATATCTCCATTTTCTTAAGAAAATTGTGAATTACTCGCACTTTAGATTATGCTTTTTCAGCTTTTCATGCGTTCAACTGAGACAGTCGTAGTGCGTGGTAATTTTGTTTTATTCCTGCTTAATTGGGCAACGACCTCCGGCTCCTAGGGAAGAGACAGAAAGTTTCTGTGATACAAGGAATCCTTGCGCACTGCCCTAGCTCTTTCCAAATAAAACTCCTCGGTTCTTTAATGTGCCTGGTGAATAGCACCGATTCACACAAGACTACCTCTGTCTGATTTGATATAGACAAGAAATCAGCTGTTAAAACCTATACATAAAAAGAGAAGAGGATCAGGTTGATATATCTCCACAGCATACAGTCAGAAGTGTTCTCTGTTTTAACAAATTTTCCATGTAGCTCTCTCTTCCTTTGCAAATCTGGAAAAATAAAGATAAAAACATTGTCCAGATACCACCTATGGCCAAAAATATGAACATAGAGGATCAGGCCCAGAATTTTTCGAGTGGGGGGGGGGGGGCACAGCTAACTTTGGGGATGTTATGGTGGGGTGGGTGCGTTACGGGTATCCCCTCCTGGACCGCAGGTTATGTGATAAATTTTATTGCTGCATGAATGGAAAAATATCAGTACAGTGTAACCTCAATATAAGACCACTATACTTTGGACCCATTCTATTTGGTTTTCTAATCGAGTTGGTATTGCATTTGAGGTGAATGTTGAATTAGACTTGTAACAGTTTTGATCTCAATTTTGAGGTGGTCGTATTATAAAATTGTAGTTATGAAGTATTTAGTTAAAATATGATATTTATTGTATGCGTATTCAATATCTTACATAAAAACATTTATTTTGTGGTTAATTTCTGTATCAATGTTCTTGTATCTAATCAATAACCGACGGAACTGTTCTCATATTTTTCAGAATCAATCAACCTGATTGTCCTTTACATACAGAGTGATGGTGACTCACAAATAAAAAACACGACAATTTATTCAGATTTGTACATGGCTGTTTGGTCATATAGTGTGATCTTCTGATAACTTGGATATTATGTCTTATTCATTGAAAATTAAATATTGTAAAGCTTTTAAGATGAATTGAGAATATAATTAAAATCTCGTTAGAAGAAGGAAAAACATTTACTATGTATGGAGGTTGAAGGATTTATCCAAAATTGACTGACCCGCTGTCACTGATTATCTTGGTGATTGTTGCGTGGACAGATTCAGCTGTTTGACGCTACAAGATGGTGTTTTTTGTGTGTGCAAAATGTAACTATACACCAATTAGGAAATTGAAGTGACTGTTTTCTAGAGGTGGTCGATAGCTCCTACTGTTGTCTGTGTTATATGAAATTTCTGGTTACGCTTTTCCAGACCCTTCTCTAGAAAAATATTTAAGACGCTGGGGTCAAGCCCCTTTGGAAAGGCTTGTATGCCATGCATAGAATGTTTAAAAGGCAAAGTACATGTATGTTTTGAAGGTGTCAGATGTTTAAATATGTGCCAGATAAAATGTCTCTTAAATGTCATGTTTTGTTCTCCTATATTGCTTTGATTTATGTAAAGGTCATAGACATACATGTAGTCTTGGGCATTTTGATTTTTTTGTGTATCAAATGCAGATTATTTATTTATAACATTGATGTGTTGAAGTCCATGACTAGGTTTAAAAAACAGATTTGCATTTTTGTATTTTTAACTGTTATAGAGGTCTTACTTGTACTTTTGACAAGAGCTTACATTTACTTAATATTTACATATATATGAATGATTCATGTGTCTCGATTCCATTAAAGTTTAGAACAATATGTAATTTGATGTCGGGGCCCAGAACAAGAACATGTTCAGAAATATTTAACTTAATGTTTGATTAGTGAAAGTAAGACCTTACTAGTTGATTAGTAAAATTCTTTGCCCTAAAACTTAGTCAACTATTTTTCTGACAAAGATTATTTGTGGCAAAACTTTCGTAACACATAATTATGAAACATAGTTAATGAGCAGATTTCACTTTTAGAAGTTTGACAAAACCATAGCCATTCCTAGAGTGTTGATACACTGAACCATTTTTCTAATTGGTCACTTTTCAAACCCGAAATACCTTTAACTGTGATCGTATTTGATGGCGAAAATGCAAAATTGATCGCATGACTGACCATGCACACTTTGGCATGTGATTTTGATTTTTAATGATTTAAGTGTTAGGACAATTGCATTTAACGTTTGTGTGAAAAATATCATCAAACATTACGATCACAATTAAACATATTTGGGGTTTGAAAAGTGACCAATTAGAAAAGTGGTTGAGTGTATAATTAGATCTCATTGACTTGTTCCAATTATCACCTCAGAAACTTGTCTCTATGGCTACACGTCTTTCTTGAGTTCTTGTCTACACTATTTCTTGACAACCACCAACCTGAGTCCAATGAAGCTTCATTATTAAAAGGTGCTTCACAAATTATCTGCATGTTATTGTTCAATAATGTTTTTAACAGACTTCAGAGAGCATCCATTGATTCAGCTAATATCTTATCGAACAAAATAAGCACACAGATCTATGGCCGACAATGGCCAAAAATGGTTGAATGAACTACCATCTACCTAAAAGACATTCACTGTGAAGCCATGTAAGATCAAAATTGAAAACACATTTGTGTAGTCGGTTTCATGGACTATGGAGTGTGCTCTTGCTTATAGTCCATTCAGTGTTTTATGACTAAATCCAAGCTCTAGAATCCTACTGTGTCATGTAATTGTGAAGCACTATAAAATATGTTTAAATAATTGTTGCACTATATAAATGACATGTACTTGTATTTGTTTGGCATCTGTTTAATGAGTGATGTAATTGTATACTGTTTGTGTTTCTGTAAACTTTCAAACAGTTACATATACTGACCTATCAGTCTGACATTATTATGTCAACAACTCTTTCAAATTTAAAAGATCAAACTTGCTTGGAATAAGGCCAATGTTTCCAAGCCATTGTTGTGCACTTACATGTGTTTTATGTTATCATGAACAAATTTACTTGGCAGCCATGCATAGTATGTACATGTATTAATGATATCACACACTCCCAATACATTGTTCTTTCCACTTTATTACTCTCAGTTCACATATTGAGCCTTGCGCCGATCCAGAATTTTTTCTTTGTAAAATTCTAAGTTGGTATTACACATTTACTTGTAAATTCACCAATATTTCTACATTGTTGACTTAACTACTAATAATACAAGTTTAATTAATTTCAATGAGTGCTGTTGTTGATAGTTATCTTTATTTATACAGTATGTAAAATACTGCTAACTGGATGGTAGTTTCGACTACTACGTGCTATTAATATTGTACATGTCTATGTATAATTATGTTATTTGATTTCATTTCTGATATATTGTTCTTCTTTGATCTGTGATAATTTGTATTGATCTGCTAACAACTTAAGAAAATGAATAAAATATTATCAGTATATGTGTGTTGAAGTTATTATATTCCTGTCTATAGCTATTACTACATTATTACTACATCCATTGTCTACTTTGATTTAAGGAACATTTCCAGATCATCACAATAGGATAGGCAGCAATTTACCTGTTCTTGGGTGGTTGTTGTTCAGACATTAATTCAGTCTGTCCATACAGGCCCTATGTTTATAAGAGACGGCTCCTAAGTCTACTCATTTTTTTTTTAACAGAACACTCTTTTTATGAAATTATCTCCTCAAGCACTTTCAAACCAAACTACAAAAGAGGGGCTGCTGTAGAGAGGCTGTTGTGGGACAGAGGTTGTTATAGGGAGACTGTTGTGGGAAAGAGGTGGTTGTGGAGAGAATATGGGACAGGTTGTTGTAAAGAGGTTGTTTTATAGAGGCTGTTGTAGTGAGGTTGTGGGACCAAGGTTGTTTTACAGAGGCTGTTTTTGAGAGATTGTTGTTGAGAGGCTAATGTTGAAAGGTTATTTTGAGAGGCTGTTGTATAGAGATTGTTGTAGATAGGTTGTTGTTCAGAGGCGGCTGTTGTACAGTATAGAGTTTGTGGGAAAGAGGTTGTAGGAATGAGGTTGTTGAAGAGAGGTTGTGGGACAGTGTTTGTTGTAGAGATGTTGTAGTATAGAGGTTGTGGGACAGAGGTTTCTTTACAGAGGTTGTTATAGAGAGCTGTTTTTGAGAGACTGTTGTTGGAAGGTTGTGGTTGAGGGTTTTTGTACAGAGGATGTTGTTGAGAAGTTGTTGTTGAAAGGCTGTTGTACAGAGGTTTTGTTGAGAGGTTATTGTAAAGTGGCTGTTGTACAGAGGTTTTTGTTGAGAGGTTGCTGTAATGTGGCGGTTGTACAGAGGTTTTGTTAAGAGGTTATTGTAATGTGGCTGTTGTACAGAGGTTTTTGTTGAGAGGTTGATGTAATGTGGCTGTTGTACAGAGGTTTTTGTTCAGAGGTTGCTGTAATGTGCCTGTTGTACAGAGGTTTCTGTTAAGATGTTACTGTAATGTGGCTGTTGTACAGAGGTTTTTGTTCAGAGGTTGCTGTAATGTGGCTGTTGTACAGAGGTTTTTGTTAAGAGGTTACTGTAATGTGGCTGTTGTACAGAGGTTTTTGTTCAGAGGTTGATGTAATGTGGCTGTTGTACAGAGGTTTTTGTTCAGAGGTTGCTGTAATGTGGCTGTTGTACAGAGGTTTTTGTTAAGAGGTTACTGTAATGTGGCTGTTGTACAGAGGTTTTTGTTCAGAGGTTGCTGTAATGTGGCTGTTGTACAGAGGTTTTTGTTAAGAGGTTACTGTAATGTGGCTGTTGTACAGAGGTTTTTGTACAAAGGATGTTGATGAGAAGTTGTTGTTGAAAGGCTGTTGTACAGAGGTTTTGTTGAGAGGTTATTGTAAAGTGGCTGTTGTACAGAGGTTTTTGTTGAGAGGTTGCTGTAATGTGGCTGTTGCACAGAGGTTTTTGTTGAGAGGTTGCTGTAATGTGGCTGTTGTACAGAGGTTTTTGTTGAGAGGTTGCTGTAATGTGGCTGTTGTACAGAGGTTTTTGTTGAGAGGTTGCTGTAATGTGGCTGTTGTACAGAGGTTGTTATTAAGAGGTTGTTGGTGAAAGGCTGTAGTTGAGAAGCTGTTGCACAATGGCTGTTGTTGGAGGTTGTTGTACAGAGGTTATCGTACAGAGATTGTCATAGAGAGGATAGAGTGGTTCAGTACAGGAAAATGGTTAAATACTATTGCTCAAAAAAGCTGCTCTTGACAGGTTTCACCATACAGTAAAACTATTCAACTTACATGTATAACAAACCACTGATACAGTTTTTCTGTTTTCTGTTCCTTTGGCTAACCTTGATTGAAACATATAAGTTTACAACCCCATGAAATTGGTTTTAATAAAATTTTACAAGATTGTATGCATATTTCATTTCATGCTGTGCTATTTAAATACAAATACATAAATGTCCCTGTGTTACTTAAACGCTCAGCAAATGTGTTCATTCTTAAAACTAGTGAGTTAAAATCATAAACTTCACAGTTACTGAATAATTTGTGTGGCTGATGATGTACTGTTTGGACAAAGTCTGCAAATTAACATTCATGCACTTTCAACTTTTTTTTCTGATTCATAAAATGTACTGTACATCAGATAAACCTATGTTTGTAAAAATGCCAGTGAGAGAGTGGTGTTGTTTGGATCCCCCCCCCCTTGATCTGCTGATGTAATAATAATGATAACTTTATTTATTGTGGATTACTTATTTGATAGTTAATATCAATTTTCAATATGGTCCACTGGAAAAGAAAAACTAACCAAATAAACAGACAACAACAAATAAAAAAAACAACATACGTATGCATATACAAGTCCATATCATAATTAGAAAGTTAGCTCAATGAATATCTTACTGATAATTAGTTATGGCCAATATCACATGACCACATACTTAGATAAAGAGTAGATTATGTTAATAAGGAGTTCATAGTTCACTGACACACCTTGTAAAAAAAGCATTTAAATGTAAATTTAAGGTCTGCAAGCATAATAATGAGAAGAATAATTAGCACAATCTGAAGAATTAGTGAAATACTGCTTTACCTCAGTTTTAAGCTTACTACATTGTTTTGTCTCCCGCATGTAGTGGGGGAGACATGGTGGTTTTATGCTAGATCTCTGTTTGTCTGGATGGATGTCATAAAGTTTGTCCTCGCTTACAATTCTCCTTACCTCTGGTCCGATTACAATGAAACTACATGCATACTAGGTATAGTACCAAGCCTAGTTGTGAATATTGGCTGGAATTTTAGATTGAATGATTTTTGCCACCAGAGTTGTGGCCCTTTGTAGGAAACATACATTTTTGTATCAAAAATCCTTCATTTTAAGTTTGTAGAAGTATTTTTTTCTTGAAATATTTTCCCAAAATACAAAATGCAGTCATTAAGAAAATGACCCTGGTAATTTATTTAGGCCAGTGTGACATTTAATTTTGGGTTAATCTTTCCCCTTATCAAATATCTTATTTGCTTATTAAGCATCTTTAACCATTTGGGGCGGAAATAGACACTTAAAGTATTACTGTTAACTGTTAACTGTCCTCTAACACTTACATAAATAATCTGTCAATAAGTAATTTCCCATGGTTTATATTCGTTAGTTATCAAAATATGTCAACGGGTGTCTTTTGCAATTTTGAAACATGCTTAATCCTAAAAATGTCAGAAAACACATTGTATGTATTTAAGTTAGAACAGCCCCACAATGCCATCCAATTGACATAATACCAACGATGTCAATCAATATTCAATCTATTTTAACAGTCAGTTATAATCACTTGGTCAAATTGTTTAGTTTGAAAACTTTCGCTGAACAACTTCAATAAACACCACAGTGGGCGACCATCTCTGCTCTGGTATAATGTCAATTAACAATAGTTGATGTACAAGTACAATTCACACATTATTATAATAAAAGATTATATTTTATGCAACTGGATGTAGAAATTTTAATAAAACATAAAACATTATATTTCGTCATTACGTGAAGATCCTGCAAGAATTTTTAACAGGCTTTATTATATTATGCAAATTTATGAAAATTATTTATGCAGCAAACTGATTCTTTTTTATTGAACTTTAGTCCATGTTAGTCGGGAGCCTTGTTCTTTGTTTTTGTAAAATTGATTATTTCAATCCTGGTATTTTCATGTTATGCATGATTGAGAGTAATAAAAGGTTGTTGCTTTTTAATTAATACAATGGGCTAGCTTTCAGGTGTGAGATGATGTGGCCACAAACAGTTTTCAAATATAACCGATGTTCCACGTTTGCATAAAAAGTTTTCATAATGCTTGGCGATTTTACACTTTAAAGGCCGACCTCATTGTAGCAAGTTCGCTTAAACAGTTTAAACAGCTGCCTAAATGTTGGACCACAAATGTACTTTGGTAATGATTCTATTTAAACATGTAGAACAGAAGATATATTCATTAAGGCCAGAGTTATTTTATTTTTCGTTACTCGGACCCTCCTGCCCAATTTTTTGGCATTTTCAAAAAAAAAATTTGAAAAACTGGAAAAAAACCAAAATTGAATATTATGTTTTGATGATAAATGGACCAGCCTTGTATTATTATTTCATTATTTTGTTAATAATAAGTTTTATTATATTAGTGTTTCAATGCAGTGTACTAGCCTTAGATTTCTTGAAAACTAACACTGTTGTTGAGTGTTGATTGCTTTAAATCGGACCGTCATTGACTATTCTACCACCAACAGCTTGTGGAAGCTATATTTTGGGAGTTTTTATTTTTATTTTTTTCCCTCCTCCTGTGGACTTTTTTCTGAAAAATGTCTGAGTAACAAAAAATAAAAAAACTCTGGCCTAAGACTTGTAACAAATAGTTATACATTGTCTACACATTTTGATTTTATTTACAATCAATCACTTTTCTAATTGGTCACTTTTCAAACCAAAAATACCTTTTAACAACTGTGATCATATTATTTGATGTTATTTTGCACACGTGCGTTTTATGTATTGACTCAACACCTAAATCATTAAAAATTCAAAATCACATGCAAAAGTAAGCATTTTTTAATGAATTAAGTGTTACGACAATCGCATAAAAAGTTTGTGAGCAAAATATCATCAAACATTATGATCACAGTTAAACGTATTTGGGGTTTGAAAAGCGATCAATTAGAAAAGTGATTGAGTGTATGGACATAAATTTTATTTATAACGATAGAACATTTTATTACAAACTAAATTGAATTAGAATCTAAAGTCTACATGAAATATTATTTAACACACATAATTTTTCAATGAAATAAACAATTAAAGAGATAGTTGAATTTAAATACTGTGAGGCATTTTTAAAATCCTAGTGGATATTACCGATGTCGTGGGGAGAGGCCAAAGCCCGGGCTACTGACCGTACAAGATGGAGAACTGTGGTGAAGGCCCTATGCTCCGACCGGAGTGAAGAGGAATAAGTAAGTAAGTGAGTGGATATTACCCCCACTGTAGACAGCAGACAGGAAAGCAACAGTACAGTATTCCCTCTCCTAACGTCACCTCTCAGAAGCAACTCCCAGCTTTCAACAACTTCAATTTCCTCCCATGCAAATGTAGATCTACTGGTTAAGCATGGTATATAGCTACACTCGTGTGCCAAGTTCACAAAATACAAAAATTACAAAATAAATTGGTAAATTTACTCAGCTAAAACAGCAGAACAAAGGTAATTTAACGGTTGCTAAGCAATTCTAGAACACCACTTAAAATCTACCACTAGTCCACTTGATAATGTTACCGTGGTAACACAAACCAACTAACATTTTTTAAATTTAATTTGTCTTTAACAACAAAAGATTGTAACTTTCAACAAAGTTTATTTGAAGAAAATCTAATTTCTAAGATGAAAATAGCAAGCATTTAAATTTTGTTTCCATATTTTTTAACAATAAAATGACAAAGTTTACATGGGAGTCAATGGGAACCATATTTCGTGTTGTACTACTTTCAAATTTAAAATCTTGCCATTTGACAAACTGACCTCCTAATAAGAAATGAACCATATATCAATGAATGGTAATCATTCCTTTGTTATTATGTATGATAGATTTACAAAATTCTGAATGTTTGTAACCATGGCAACACAACTTATTCCATAGGTCAAGGATTTTCATTGACATTCTAAAATTGCCTAGCAACAAGAAACGTAATACATAAAACGTATTTTCTGATATGAATCAAATCACTGTTAGATTATTCTAGCATATGATGTCACATTCTAACTTGGCAAATTTCTTAATATGCTGTCATGCCATTTTACAAACAGAAAACCTGTCAAAATTTCAAAGAAATTTGCACTTTGTGAACTTTAATTTGGCACCCGACTGTAGTACAATTTTCAGAAGCAGTGGAATGCTGATTTCTTCCTCCTACAAACCCACAACTGCTCTAATTCACCATACTCTACTGTCAGGTACTACTGGTAGGCTAACCTCAAAGTGAGACTACCTGTTGAAGTAAATACTCAAACCAGAAGCCCCAACTTGGCCATTGACGCAAAGATGCCATCCTGAAACTATACAAAAATACTGTGGCTTGTGTTTATCTATAGTTGATGTAGCAAATATGTTGGCTCCTATATGGAAGGCCAAGGCGCCATGCAAAATGCCAATTGCTAAATGCGAAGCATGGCGCACCGGCCTTCCATAGGATGCGTTGCACTGTGCCCATTCGGTAAAAAAAATGTTGTGGGGTGAATCGAATGCAGACGAACTGCAACAACAACAACAGCAGCAGCAAATTTTGCGTTATTCTCTGTTGATATTTTGACGCATAAAATGGCGTAAAACTGTCGTAGCAGAAGTTTAGAAGTGAACACGTATGTGTGTAAAGGTAATGTTCCATTCAATATTTGCCATGCTGCATTATTTAAATGCATATTGCGTTTCGTCACGAATTTTCGCGACCTTCTATTTTTCGGCAGTTTGTCTGAACTCGAAGAACAATTTCATGCCTGATTTGATGAGTAAATCACTATTCAGACAGTTAGTTGCCTTTGTATGCCAAAAGACTGATTTAAATTGTGATACAAGAACTGCACATTGAAGAAAGTCTTTGTTGAAAGATTGAACACAGCTGGACATGTCCGACACCAGTGCCTGAGAACTCTGTGAACTCTAGAATCTGAAAAAGATGATATTATGCTCCAATAAAAATGTTAACCAAAACTTTCAAGTTCTTGAAAGTCAAATCTTTTCATAGTCCATCAAGGCATTGCTTAGCATCGCTAAGAAAACGAAAGCTGACGGATAGGTTTCTCAACTGGTGGTTTCATCAATTTGTACGGTGGTGCCTCAAGTCGTGTGGAGTTGACAATAGGTGAAAAAGTTTCATAGTCCATTTTGTGATGAATCAGTTTGTACACAAGCATCATGTCTTCTTCGATACTCAAGGGTGGGTAAATTCAAGGCTTGTAGTAGTTCAACTTAAAGAGTGTCAGTTCTGATATACTTAGCAACTTTTCTAAGTCCTCATTTTCATTTACCAATAACATTTTTATTACTAACAGTGACGAGGCAAAATTTCTTAAGTGAAATTTGTACAAGGTAGACAAAATCCATTTCAAAAACTGATTAGACGTCACGTGGTTTGTTCTATCTGAGATGCACGTACGTTTGGTGGTTTTTGCCTTCTTGCGGTTATACAACCATGTTATTTGTTCCGAATGCTTACGAACTATATCTAGAGACGTCGGTACGCATGAAAAATATTTTTAAATCGATTTTGATATCACCATTTGGCTTCAGATGATCAAAGAAAATAGTTGACTTGACGTCGGTACGGTGCAGAATGACATTTCCTGTCGACAGGTAAGATTAATTACCTGAAACATCACCGTATGGTCGATTTACAACGTATGCATGTCTATGAATTTAAATTAAAAGATAAAATCATTGTTTGTTGTATGGGGGAAGTTGCTAAAACGTTTGGCCGAAATGTGACGTTACAACGTAAAATTGAAAAAGCCTGGGGGCGTGTGACTAATCGGCGTCAATAAGGTAAATATTATCAATGAGTGTATTCATTCTGCAATGTTTCCGACTCGCTTCCTTGACTGCCAGTAGAAGAATCGAAATCCATGGTGGCCATACTAGATATAATATAATCTGTATAAATTTGTGACTTTTCAGTTTATTGGTTGTTATGTTAATATTGCTTAAATTCAATAAATTTATAACAATATCAACTAATGGTTGTTCAATTCAGCAGATCAATGCCTGTCCAATGTTATGGCAAAATTACAGTAATATATATACATGCTTGACAAAGTTATCACCAAAAGTATAAGTGAGGACTTAGAAAAGTTGCTAAGTGTAATTATTTCAGATGCAAGTTTCGTGGCCAGCCTTTGGACAATTTTTTAGTGTTGGAAAGTACACTGAGTTCCCATAATCTAGGTGTGGATGAACACGTGTCCTATACATCTTGAGAAGTAATTTTTTTCCATGAAGTTGAAGTTGCATTGAATTAGTCCCACTATACTATTTCTTTGTTTTAGGATATTTTTTGCTATAGCTTAAAACAAAGGATAATCTGCAATAATTTTGTATACATTTTTTGTTTAAATGTTGAAAACAGTATAATATACATTCCCGCTACACAGTCTATTGCCTGATATCTATACAATTACTTACACACATGTAATAAAATTATGAAAGATGCAACCAAAATAATTAGCAATATTTCAGTGATAATGCAGGTATCGTAAATTTGTTAAATCATTGAACTTTAATATGTATTAAGATACAAAAATGACAAGAGAAGTGATTGAAAAAAACATCCTACTGTACACAGTTCGATGATTTAACTACCAGTTCTATATTGCAACAATTTATGCTGAAGATGGTCATACAATACAGGAGCCTTATTTACCATCCTTACACTCCATAAACCCATCCACTATAACCCATGTTGTGTCCATTATATTTCTCTACAGTCCTATGTTTATACAGGTGTTTGACACAGCAAGCAAAGTTTTCATGTTTCTCATGATTCTTGTGATTCTTGTTCTAGAGTAGCTCTACATGTATTTATTGTGATAACACACAGTGCTTATTGCTACAATTATAACAGTTATCTAAACCTCCCCGGACCTTATCAGAGCACATGGTATATACTTAACAATTTTCTATCCTTTAATTTTTATTGTTCACAGATAAATACTACATTGTTGTAGGTATTTATCTATCTGGTGTAACTGTACTTCCTGTCATTATCTGATTATAGCTAAATTTCAGAACTAACAGATAAAACTACTCTTAAATCATGAATAGGGTGCTAATTACTCCCATTTATTGTATCCTACCTAATCTATCAGAGTTGGATTTTGTCGAAAAGAAGATTTTACTGCAATTTTTTAGAACCAATTTACTGTTACAAAATGATTTCACTCAACAAGGGTGTTGATAAAGTAGAAAGCCAGGCTGGGCTAGCAATAATTCATTCTGACATATCAAATGGGCTTGACAAAAGGTGTAGAGGTCGGTTGAAATGCAACACTGGCTGATTCAAGCACATTTAGCATTTTGGAACCAGGCAATGAAAACTATGAAGCTGTGAAACTACATTTCTTGGGGTTAATATGGCGGCTTTAGTGAAAAAGTAAGGATTTTTTCAGTGTTAAAATGATTGGATTACTTGAATCTGTGGAAAGTATACTGTATTGAAATCAGGTGTTGAAAAATAATCAGACAATGGGATGATACTGCAGTTGGATACTGTGTATATTTTCGGCCAGAGGCCTTGTTTTACAATAAAGTTGAGCTGAGGGAGTTACACAATGTAGAACCATTTTCTTTAGGTTTGGGATTAGTTTTGTGGAAGAGTAGATGATTCTCATACTGGGGAAGCTCTTTACTGGTACAACATAAGTGTGTGTTTATCCTTTTTAAATCCACAAATTTAAAATATAATGTAATTACAGTACCAAATTATATAAAATAAAAATCCACTAATGTGATGATTTAATCGTGTGGGTAGCCATGTTAATTGGATTATTTTGTGTTGGTTCTTTTAGTAGCGCTTTTAACAACAGCTGCTTGTTTCGTATGTGTCTTTAATGTTGTTTGTTTGCTTTTGAGTGAAATATATATGCAAATGGATTACATCGAAGACATTTTGTTTAACAAAGTAACAGTTTATGCAAACAATTGACTTTTAAAAAGTAATACTAAATATGCTCTTGTTTTAATTCTGACAAAGGGAGGTAATTTGGAACAATTACCAAAGTTTTGACTTGAGGTACATCAACCAGTGTTAGACATTTTCAATATCAAAATTGTTTTTCTTTGCAACAATATATGTATATATAGTGCATTCAAAGTCAAATGAAAACAGTTATAAACATAAACTCGCCGTCGGGTAAACTTTATATTGGTTCGATATCAAATAGTGTACAAATCTCATTCCATATATCAAAGGCGCTGTAGTGTAGTGGATAAACCCTCACTTCCTTCAAGTTTCTCTTTTATTCTGAGTTGTAAGTTCGATCCCCACTTCGGTCAACTTTTTTATACGCCCGTTGAAAACGGACGTATTATGTGAACACCCTTGGCGGGCGGGCGGCGGCATCCAGTAATTTGTCTGTACTCTAGCGCAAACAGTTTTCATCCGATCATCTTCAAACTTGCTGACAATGCTTATGGGCATAATATCTAGGCCAAGTTCGAATATAGGCCAAATCGGCCTAGGCCTTATTGGGTTATGGTCCTTTAATTACCAAATAAGTATGAAATTGGCCTTGTCTGTACTCTAGCGCTAAGATTTTCATCCGATCATCTTCAAACTTGCTGACAATGCTTATGGGCATAATATCTAGGCCAAGTTTGATTATAGGCCAAATCGGCCTAGGCCTTATTGGGTTATGGTCCTTTTATTACCAAATAAGTATGAAATTGGCCTTGTCTGTACTCTTACGCTAACAGTTTTCATCCGATCATCTTTAAACTTGCTGACAATGCTTATGGGCATAAAATCTAGGCCAAGTTCAATTATAGGCTGAATCAGCCTAGGCCTTATTGGGTTATGGTCCTTTAATTACCAAATAAGTATGAAATTGGCCTTGTCTGTACTTTTACGCTAACAGTTTTCATCCGATCATCTTCAAACTTGCTGACAATGCTTATGGACATAATATCTAGGCCAAGTTCGATAATAGGCCAAATCGGCCTAGGCCTTATTGGGTTATGGTCCTTTAATTACCAAATAAGAAATTAATTACCAAATAAGTATGGAATTGGTTGTCTGTGCTCTAACGCAAACAGTTTTCATCCAATCCTCTTAAAACTTTGTGACAATGCTTATGGGCATAATATCTAGGCCAAGTTTGATTATAGGCCAAATCGGCCTAGGCCTTATTTGGTTATGACCCTATAATTACCAAAATAAATGTGAAATTGACCTTGTCTGTTCTCTAGTGCAAAGAGTTTTCATCTGAGTATCTTCAAACTTGGTGACAATGTTCATGGATATAATATCTAAGACAAGTTCAATTGTAGGCCAAATCAGCTTAGGCCTTCTTGGGTTATGGTCCTTTAATTAAAAACAATGTTGGATTGTTTTTTTCATTCACCATGCCCCAAGACGGGCGTATTTTGTGACATTTTGGCACTCTTGTTATTGCATGTATCCATGTTATAAAGTCTTATGTTATACTGCTGTTTTAATGAATCGATACTTCAGTAGTGAATTGTATGAGTGTTGTAACGTTACTGCATATATAAAAATAAAATAATTGAAATACGACTTGATAACGAATGAAAACATAACACAAAAATTAATCTACGTACTGCATACGTTACTTCGTGTATGTTATTATATTAGTTACAAATAAAAAATAAGGTACTTGTTAAAAAATAAAAAATAACTCTGAAATTTAGGAAACTTGGATGGGTGTCGAACCAGTGGCGAGATTGAACAAAATAACTTGTATAATAGCAGCATGCTTACCCACTCGACTAACTAGACGATGTGAAAACTTATTTTCAAGTATTATACTATTGATTGAATGTATCTATTTTATTAGCTCACCTGTCACATAGTGACAAGGTGAGCTATTGTGATCACTCTTCGTCCGTCATCCGTGCGTCCGTCAACAATTCATTCAAACGACTTCTCCTCATGAACCACTTGATCAATTTCAACCATACTTCACAGGAATGTTCCTTGGGTGGTCCTTTCTAAAAATAGCTAAAAAAAATTATTCCATGCAGAACTCTGGTTGCCATGGCAACCAATAGTAAAATCTTTCAAAAAATCATAAAAAATCAACCGCTTGCCTGATTTCAAAATAATTTTACAAAAATAGTTGTTGGGTGACCCTCTTACAAAATTGACATATTTGTCTTGATTCGTCAAAAAACATGGCCGCCAGTGGGTGGGGTGCTGTTTTTCCCTATATATCTATAGTAAAATATTTAAAAATCTTCTCCTCTAAAAGTACTGGTTGGATTTCATTATAAATTGGTTAAATTGTTCCTTGGGTGATCCTTTCTTAAAATAGCTAAAAGAATTCCATTCCATGCAGAACTCTGGTTGCCATGGCAACCAATAGGAAAATCTTTTAAAAAATCATTAAAAAATCAACCGCTTGCCAGATTTCAAAATAATTTTACAGAAATAGTTGTTGGGAGACCCTCTTACAAAATTGACATATTTGTCCTGATTCGTCTTAAAACATGACCGCTAGTGGGTGGGGCGCTGTTTTACCCTATATATCCATAGTAAAATCTTCTCCTCTAAAAGTACTGGTTAAATTTCATATTAAATGGGTAACAATATTCCTTGGGTTATCCTTTCTAAAAATAGTTAAAAGAATTATAACCCATGCAGAACTCTGGTTGCCATGACAACTGATTGGAAACAACTTTTTAAAAAAAACATGGTTCTACTTGATCAATGTGCACAGGTGAGCGACCTAGGGCCCTGTGTGCCCTCTTGTTTGGTTTTCTTTCCATTCAAATGAGTATATTTTGTGTGTAGATGTTTTTATGGACTAGGCTTCCACGGGGGCATAAGCGTTTATTGAACGCAGTCTTGTTTAAAAACATGGTTCTACTTGATCAATGTGCACAGGTGAGCGACCTAAGGCCCTGTGGTCCCTCTTGTTATATAAAACGTAAGCCTCCCCTATTCTTTTGAATGGGACAGTTCCCTCATTAGTATTACTTATTGAACCGACAGTAACTCTTAACATGGTAAATTGCAGTACAAAACAAACACAATATTGTCTATATTTTTGTTATGGATTAAAATCATGGACCGTGACATTTGCCTATGAAAACATTCAAACATTTGGCACAACATATAAAGTTTGCATGCTGGAAAGATAAATATAGCAAATTTTGTGTTTGCTTTTTACTTTGCTTATTGCAATTTATCACGCAAGAGTTATACAAACGTTTAGACCATCAAAACAGTTTGGCAACCCATGATCAGATAGTTTCAATAAGTGTAATGCTGTAAGTTATTCCCCTTAAAAAAATATTCACTATTGATAGTTGGTGAAGCCTTGACAGTGTGCAACCAACATACAACACTTGGAAGTGAAAATTGTCATTACATCCTGCTTTACATGCAAAATGTTGAGACTGAAGAAGTTTTATCACAAAACATCCTTCTTCTTCTTCCTGATACAGAGCAGGAGTCCTATCATCCAATACATATGAATAAGGCATGTCATCAAAGCATGCTCTTCAAACTGAAAACTGTGATTGGTTAAACTTCCCAAAAAAGTGTTATGAGTTAAGGAAAGAAGGGTTGAGCAGTTACCGTAAACTTCCCTAAAAAGTCTGAAAAATGTGAGCGACCTAGAAAGGGCCCTCTTGTTTGTTGTCAGAGTAAAATTAAATTGCATGATAATTTAATAAATGCATGCATCGATGAATACATTAGTTTTGTTAACTTTTCTCAGTAATTTTCTAAAATCTTTTAATAAAAGATTGAGCAGTCCCTGAGGTTAAAATCTTGGTTGTGGTATTTTTGTCATTTCTGAAAAACCACCTACAGGTGAAACCACCCTATTGTAATACCATTTGTTTAATTGTTTATGAGTATTGTATGCTGCAGAGATTATGATATAAAGAAACTTAGCTTATGGTGTATTCATTAAGAACAACAATAATAGACTATTTGTTGAAACAATTAAGTGCCAGTGACATCAATTAGATTTACTGGTACCCTAAAATAATGAAGCTGAGCACATCAAAGTAAAGTGATAATGTCCTAATTGATCAGGTGTGACTCCATTGCTTGTTGTAACAAGGAACAATTACCCAGTAGGTATTAATTGCATTGATTGATTCTGCAGATAAAAATGACAATATAATAAGTTATTTATCTGTCTGAGATTGTTTAGATCAAATCACCTAGTAACAGGTGGTTGCTTACCTGCCAGTTAATTACATTTGCAGGTGTCTGTACCCCAGTCATAACGATAACTGTACATACCGGTTATGTTACATAATTATGCCCCCCACCATCTTTGGTGAGGGGATATATTGCTTTGCACATGTCTGTTGGTTGGTGGACCAGATAACTCAAGAATGCTTTGCCCTAGGACCTTCACACTTTCACATGGAGGTTGGTCATTAACAGTTGATGACCCCTATTGATTTTGATGTCAGTTGGTCAAAGGTCACTGTCACCTTTATCATTTCTGACTACTAGTATTGAAATGGTTTCCATTCAATAACTTAAGAACGCTTTGCTTTAGAATCTTCAAATTTTATATGGAGGTTGGCCAGCAACAGTAGATGACCCATATTTAGTCAGTCAGTCTGTCCGTCCGTCAAAAAATCTGGATCCTGATATAACTCAAACAGTTTCCAAGCTAGGTTTATGAAACTTGGTATGTGTATAGGGGGCAATAAGGGGATTATGCACGTCTAAATATATTTTAATTCTGACAAAAATTGTGGTTGCTATGGCAACAGTAACATTGAAAATGCCCACAAACCAGTAGGGGATTATTGCTTGCAATTCTTAATGACTTGTTATTTTAAGGTCAGTAGGTCGAAGGTCAAGGTCACTGTGACTTTACCATTTCTGACTATGTGGCTGCCATGGGGGCATACATGTTTAACAAAAATCTTGTTATGGTTTGGATTCTAAGGGAGATAATACTACTTATGTACAATCATTAAAAGTGATATTGTACGGTTTTTAAATCCCTCCAAAAAAAAAAAAGTTATTCAGAATGTAAAAGTACATAGAAATGCCTTCCATTAGATTGACATGATGCATGAGGCATATAGTGATTGGCCGGTCTGTCCATTCAATTGTTTGTTGAACGCCATGTAACACTATCCAACATTTCTAAAGAATTATGGCCCTTGGTTGACTTAGCTAATTATTATGGACAAGGCTTCCACTGGGGCATGAGCGTTTACAGCACGCAGTCTTGTTGAATTCTGTTTTGGATTTGGAATGATGTGATATACAGCATATATGAGTTTCCAGGGTATTGGTGTCATTATCACATGATTTCTTGTATACTTTGTTAGCACTTTATGTGATTCATGTTAATATCTGCTTGCATCGCAGCAGGAATGCCCTGTTATAAATAAAATACATGTACCAGATTTAAGATTTATATAGAGCCCTTTTCATGGGAAAACACGTTCAAAGGCGCTTTACATATAGTATTGCCATCACAAAGGCGCAGGTGCATCCTCTACCAGTGCAGGTACAGCATGATCTGACCAGAGGGACAAACTGAGAGAAAGCCCCTGAAGGGAGAGATACATAAGATACAGGCATGTCCAGCGCTGCAGAATTGCGCCTAGCTCTTATTTCTGATAGACAGCATGGTGTATTACACAGCTTCCTGGCACCTTTAACCAGATACTTCGCAGTCCACATGGTCAGATACATTGGGAAATACTATAATACTATAGTATTTCTGAAAAGTCCGGTTACCATGCCGGGGATTAAACCTACGACCTCTGGATTGACAGCCCCAGGCAGTGTGTTACTACTGAGCTATCGTTGCTATTATGTTTTCTGGAAGATGTTCTTTACGACTAAAAAATAATTTTAATTCTGAATTGAGCCAGTCTCTACATCAAGTGTCTCGTATCATTAGTGGTTTTAAGTAAAATCCCTTTATAATTCTTAGTATTGGTTTTTCAATAAATCTCAGATTGCATCATGGTGTTTGTTCTGGTAAAAATATTCTTCCATTATTGTCATAATTGTCATCAAAAATATCCAATCTGTTCTCTTCTGTTAACCAGGTCTGTTTTCATTGTTTGTGCTGCCATTGTTAATTTTAAGGTGTTAATGTGATTTTATCACCTTCTGTACCCTTTAGGAGATCCTTTTAAGGGAATAAATATGTCCAGGTATGTTTATTTATATACAGTCGGTCCTTTTTATGACAGATTTCTCCCAAATTCTGTCCAGGAGAAGGGAACAGTATAGCCTATTAGCACCTAAGCTTGATATCTAATTAATACGTATATACATAATATGTATCTAGACTTGACTCCTACACTTGCCTGATTTATTCATGGTTTGTTATTCATTTCTGATGTCCAGATGTTTAGCTGCTGTCCTCAAAATGATAAATTTACCTCATAATTAAATTTATTAATTTGAAGCTTATAAATTGTTTACATGTACTTTAGTAGTCACATATATTGCATGACCATGATATATCAGTTATATGGCCACGTGATGGTGCTTATTATGACCTTTTCTCATTACATAGCATATTCTGAACATTATTACATAATTACTTAATATTGCACTAAGCCCGGTTTTCCTTGAGAATGGCTCATATGTATTAATTTTCATTTCAAATTCCTATTTAATTTGATACATTTTGTATAAAATTTAATCTCTAATAAATGTATCCAGGCAGTTGAGTCGGTTTTTAACACAAAAATATTAAGTTGCGTGGATGGAACTTATTCTAGCGTTGAGAATGTCTTGTTAAAATCTGTCACAGAATAAAATACTTATGGTTGTGTATAACTTCGAGTTGACAGATTTTCTCTTGCGGTCTCAAGTCAAAATTACATCACATACCACATGGTATGTCCACACTCAGTTTACTTCCTTATTTCTTTCATAAATTATTTGTCACCAGGAATGAAATAAATTCTTACACAATATCTGTGAAATCCTACAGTTGTATCCACTCAATCAATCCTATGATAAGATGATATTTGTAATGTTAGAGATAGTTGTATAATTATAAGGATTACCACCTAACTGGCATGGGAACTGGGCATTAGTTGCCATATTGAGACATATAATAGAAGATAGGGTTAGGGAGTGGGCCAGGCTTTAATATTGTCAGTATTATGGTCATGTTGAATAACTATGTCAATATTTTAATTTGATGATAAAACTGTTCTACAAATGTGACCGTTTACTGTGGTATGATGTATTCTTGGTTTTATAACTTTTGCCTTCAAGTTTGGTAAGCTTTATAAACAATTTTGGTGATAATGTGTCTGTCCTACATATTAAACATACTTTATCCTAGTATAAGGATTTTAACCATGTTCCCCCCCCCCTCCCCCGCAGGGAAAAAACTGGTTGTTAGTTTGGAGATTAAGGAGGTTTGACGGACGGACGTCAACAATTGGTTTCCGATCAATAACCTCAGTTACGAATAAGATACCATGTTGAAACATGTTGTGTAGATAGCTTATGTTTAAACGTTGGTTGGAGGGGTCAAGTTCAAGGTCACGGTTACTGTTACTAAAAAAAGACAAACATTTCAGCTCTCTAACTTCAGTAAGGATAGGTTTCTTATGTGAAAAGGTTGTTTGGGATCGAAAAAAAGGCTGATGGGATCAAGGTCACTGTTACTAAATATAGAAAAAATATTTCCGCACTTTAACTTCATTTAGGAGTATGATGAAACTTGCTCAGTAGATAGCTTGTATAAATTGACTACACTTAGGATTAAGAGTGGGGGCTAACATGGGGGGGATGTTAAGGAACCTAAAAATCGAAGAAATGTTTCAGATCAATAACTTAAATTGGGTATGAGATAATATGATTGAACTTGTTGTGTTTGTAGCTTGTGTGAAAGCGTCACTTGAGTTTTAATGTGGGGCATTTGGGTAAAGGTCACTGTTACAAAACAGCATGTATCAATTTATGCCAAATTATGCTTGGCTGACATGAAAATCTGGTTTTCATGGAATTGTCATGTCTTTTTATGCCCCCCTATCGATAGATGGGGAGGCATATAGTGATTCACCTGTCCGTCCGTCCGTTCGTCTGTCCGTCCTGGTTAACCCAAATTGACCGTTTCTTCTAGCATTAATATGGCTTGCTACAAAACTTTCATACTTGCATGGATGTTGTGTATGAACACTCTCCACACGCCAGTATCACCTAATCCCATTTTGACCTTCACCTTGACCTAATTTTGGACTTAGACTTATTTATGGACAAGGCTTCCACAGGGGGCATAAGCGTTTATTGAACACAGTCTTGTTTCTTTCAGAAATAGGTATTTTGTAACGGAAGTCTCCTTAAGTGACTCCTGAGCCTTTGTATTATATTAGTGTAGTAAAGTTGACTCTTCAACTTATATTTTTAGCTTGTCCGTACTAAGTCATTGTCGGCGTCACTCTGGAGATGAAACTTATTCTCTTAAATGCTTTTAAAAGGCCTCCAACTTATATATATTTTCTGATAACTTTCATAATCTCTCAATATAAATTGTAAACATTGAACTAAGGTGAGCTATCCAGGGCCTTCTTGCCAAAAGGTACTTTTTGTCAAATAGAGTCAAAATGTAGTATCCAGAGTCAAATGAAAGCTTTTGTCAAGTTAACACACCTTAGTTAATTCCTTGTCCAGTCATGTTTATTGATATTATATAATGTTGAATAATATTGTGCTTCTATCTTGTTATCAGACTTAAGCTGTCAGACTGATGAAAGTCGATATGATCTTATTTCTTTTGTACAAAAACCTCCATTCTCCAATAGCCTTAAACCCTAAACAATGAACTACACCAAATGTAATTTGGTAAGATCGGTTGGACCGATGACCCAGGGAATGACTGTATATAGGAAAACTAAGGTACATATCAAATCTGTAACTTAAGAATTATGCATCCTGAAAGAATTATATACATGTACATTCACATTTACATATACAATTTTTTCGCTGAAAGATTCATGAATTTTTTACTTAAAGTACCTCACACAAAAAGAAACAGACTGTGGAAGTTGCAACCAAATATCTCTGCTAGGAATCCCACCTCCTGACCAGTGTGTTAGGTGAGGGATACTCTGTCATCTAATGACCCTAAACCCTAAAGAATCGACTATTGGTTTTTCCAGTGCCCAAATATAATTGGTTACGAGCGAGCCTTTAATTCATCCAGAAGCCCTTGTGCTGGACTGAAATTGCCTTATTAATCTAGGTATCATAAAAGGATCAATTATTAATCAAATCTTATCCTACAAGGATCAGTTATTTAAAGTATATCCTACATGGATCACTCTTTGCTGAAACCGTTCTGTATTGTTGTCATGACAATTCTGCCACAGAGAAAGTGTGAGAAAATGTATAACATAGGAACATATTCTGGCAGCCGATAAAAGTTAACTCCCCACAGCGCTTTGATTTCCTCTACTGTAAAATCAGACATTTTCACAAGGGATTAATTTTTGCTATAATAGCAAAATTGGTAAGATTGCCAAAATTCATGTTCGTGTTCTTGAACAACAGCAGTGAAAACCACAGAAAGTAGTTCTTTCTGAAAACATTTAACCGGGCTAATTACTTCAGAATAGGATTTGTAAAATTTTGACCTGGCAACATTTGTGATTTTACACTATGCTGTGATTTGAAGGATGCTCACTTTGGTATAGAGAGTACAAATAACTGCTGAGTCAGTTGGAATGATTCCAAAATGGATTATTTGTGTTTAGTAGTTAGGTCAATCCTGGGTCACCTAGATATTATGTTTCTGGTTATTTCCTATGATCAACTGACCCAATGGTCAAACAAAGGAACTGGTGTTCATCCATCATCCCTTAACACTTACATTTACTCTCCGAGGTGGCAATTAAGAGTTGTAAAGAAAATGTAGCAGTCATTGTGAATTTGGTTCTGTCCATTGAAAACTTTCAAAGATTTTTTTTTTTATTATGTTGCATTTTTTATGAAATTTGCTCTGAGTAATTCTAATATCCTATCTAACCCATTACTCCATGGAGACACAAACATTTTGGTGTTTTAAATACCATTAACTATCTAGTGCATTAATGAACATACTGTATTCATATTTAGAATTGATATATTGTGACAGTATTAATAGTTTAAACTGAGCAGAAATTCGGCAGGTTCTGGTTCAAGTAACAAAAACAGACCATCATAAATGTCATGGTTATGTCATGATTGTGTCAGATTTATCAATAAAACAGGATAATTATGATTCATATAACATAATAACTTCACTGGACTGACTGACCATACAATTTTGGTTATTAAATTACATACGACAGGATGCATGATGCATCTTCAAAGAGAGTGACTTCTTATAAAATGTACATGTAGTTAATTAACCCATTATTCATTGAGCTTAAATTGCATGTCAAAATTTTAATTTTGGGGTCAAAGTTAAGTGGGGCCTGAGTTTGACAGCCTTGTTTCTGGCCATATCAAATATGGCCTCCTATTAAATTTTTGTATTTTGAATAAGTCACTGTAAAGAGGTAGCCTAAGATGACTCAGAAGTCTGTAGGTATCCAAGCTTAAATAAGTTATAATGGCATTGTCCTCCTTCTAAGACACCAACTTCATTGATGCAAATTGTAAATGATTTGGTACAGCCCATTTAAATTTGGGCATTAACCTACCATATAAGGCTCCAAATTAGCATCTGAAATTCATTATGATCCAGATTCCAGCATTACTTATTGTCTTTCTATACATATATGTCCTAATTTTAAGAATCTTTTATATGGTACAATTTCAAAAGAGCAGGCCCCAATCTTCTGAGAAGCATCTCAAGTAGAAATCTCAACTCAAATTGAAATTTTGCTCAAATCCCAGTCTGAACTTGAAATAAATCTGAAGTTTAAACCCTTGCAATTTTACTGTAATAAACTCAGAATAATGTTTCTATTTTGTAATACCAATAAAGCCTTGTGTCATATTATTTTGTCCACTCATTTTATAAAACTTGTATGTAATGAGCACTCATGCAAGAACCTCTATTGAAGAAAATGTCATTAGACTATAGATCTCAGTAGCTAGCCAATCAGCATGGAGAAAAAGTGTTGAATAAATCCCGTATACAACACTTTGCTGTGGTATATATAACAATAGATTGCTATATACTATAGTAGGCCAAGCAAAATAATTGAGCATAGCTATAATCATGTATACATGCATTTAGCATAGAAAATGTGGATGCCAAACATTTTTGATACCAAGCTTAGTTTAGTCTATATTGTAACAATACTATATTTTAAACAAGTAACTAATTGGACTTATTAGAATACATGTACATGTATATCAAACCTTTCTACAGTTGTTCATTATTACTGTCATAATCTGAGACAACAATTTTGATAGATAATTAACCAATTAAGGTATTGCCAACATCTCTGCTGAGTTCTTACAACATTATCAGTAGAGGGTGAATGCCGAGGTAGCTTCTATGACTACAGTACGACCTCTCTAGGGGACATATGTAGTGTATCAACCTCTGTATAACAAAACGTTATTACGTACATGTATATACTTTTGTAAATTCTGTAGGGCAACAACTTCTGAACAATGACCAATATTTGCAGCCCACAAAGGGTCTCACTCTACAGAGGTTGTTCTGTACTATTGTGTCTTCAATAATTACATGCATATTACCCCTCTCTTCTAAGGCATCATGTTCACAGAGTAGAACTTAAACCAACTAAACGATTAAAACAAATTGTAGGGGTTCCAATGGTGTCTGGTGATTGAAGTAAATGACTTTCATACTATCACAACCCAAAATTTACAAATGAAGACCTCACCTTCAAGACCACCTTAAAATAAAGACCACTACTTGCTGTTCAATGACTTGCACATTATTCAACCTCAAATTCACAGTGAAATTGCACCTATATGAAGACCAACTCTTTAACCATTTGTTGTTCCGTTTTTATCTGTTTGCTCTTTTATAGAATGATGCAATCACTCAACATTATTGAGATAAGTTTTTTACAGTCCCAAGAAGGAGTTTCATTATTGAGGTTTTACTGTTAATAGCTTAATTTTGCCACTTAGATCTATATATGCATCATGCAACACTTAACATATTACACCAGCACTTAAATGGTTTATCATTCCCTATGTGCTGGTCGATTTATAGGCAAAGTGTACCTGATAAACAAAGATTATTTATCTATAGTCTAAGTCAGATAGAACGGCTCGGCTCGTAGGTGTTGATATGGGATTATAATCCTCGTTTCACTCGGAGTTATAAATCACATATACAACACCTACTCATGTTCTATCCTATACATATTTAGCTCAGAGTATGATGCTTAGGATGATTGGTGTCAGGTCTGACATTTTGAAAAGTAAACCCCTGAGGGTTGTCCGAATAGTATGTCAATTAGATTATATTACTCTGGTCATTTTCACTGCATTTGTTCACCTTTCATATCAAATCTGCAGTATCTGTTCTTACAATTGCCTCAAGTCAAATCTGTCATCTAACTTTTTGTGATCAGGTTCATTATATTACTGTGAATGGAGATAAGCTTGAAGGTGTTGATAATAGAGATATAACTGATGCTAAACATGTCACCTTGATCTATAAGTGCAAACAAATTAACGTGAAACTTGAAGGTGTTGATAATAGAGATATATCTGATGCTAAACACCTTGATCTATAGTGCAATAAATTAACCTGATCCTTGAGCCTTCCATTAGCATAGTTTAACATGTCTACATTTTGATTTAACATTGGTTTTCATAATATGTACAAGGTGTACTATAGTCCTCCGGAAGGTACGACCTTCTCACAGAAATTGATATATAGTACAGAGAATTTGACACGACTCTCGAACTTTTATTTGCATTTTAAATCACTCTTGATATTTGGCACTCAGATTTTTTCTGTTTGAAAATATCGCAGAGTTTCCTTCCAAAATGTTTTGTGAATTATGTTATTCACACATGATCAAACTGTAACTTCAACAAACTAAAGCTGAAACATCTGTGAGGTATTTGGTTCGTTTCGCAATTCGTTTTCATCGAATGGAAACAAATTTCAGGCAATTTAAGTGATGGTAGTGCTACTATAGGGTATTAATACCCTATAGAATTTTGGGTGTAAAAATGCTAAATTACTCAAAATGCCGATGTTTCCCAAGTTATTTTTTATGTCAATGTGCTTGTTTATGGCACATACAGGAAACTATTCCAAAATTATATGAATATTTGACAATTTCATTTTATTTTTGCAATACACCTAAACGTGAGGCAGTCTCTTTGATAGTAATGGATATTTTAAAAAATGTAGTATTGTGACAAGGTCTCAGAGACGCGATAGCAGCAGACTCATTTAAATCACACCACAACAGACCCATCATAATATAAATGAACTATCGAAACATCGAATGTGCCTGTGGACATCAAGACATACCAGTCCTGGTATTGCAGGTCAGACTCGCATAATAAATAGTATAAAAACATTTGTTAAAACGTTTCTGCGCATATAATTTAGTAATATACCTAAATAATATAAGAAATCGGATAGGGGATGAATGGAAATCCAGCGTCTAAAAACTACAAAAAGTCTTAATTCCACAATTATTCAGCTGCAATTTAATTATAAACTACCCGGATAGGGAACGATTATCGAGAACGTATAAAATAGGGGTCGAAACGCAAATGCACGATATGGTCTCGATTTTTGGCGGGGAAATTGTATGCGCAGCTCAGCGCTCGGAAAAAGGTTGTGCTTATATTACGAAAGATGCAAACTTTTACATGGTATGTGATACGAAAACCAGGTGTTCCCCCCAGTAAAAAGATAATATAAAGTTGGACAGGGAAGGCAGCACTCAACTTGACCAGCATAAAAACATCTTGTACCACAATTACAAAATAACTTTAGTTAGTAATGAAATATTGTGATGAAACATGCTGTATAGGTAGTTTATGTGAATATGTCGCTAAAGTTCGAAAATGGGGCTGCTGGGGTCAAGGTCACTGTTACTAAAAATAGAAAATCAGTTTCCATGTTATTTTATCGTCTGTCATGACTACAGGACCGTACAGTATGTACCTTTAAACAATTTATTCATTTTACAAAATGTGTTGCACAGTTCTCTGTGGCATGTTACAAGGATCAAAGTATGGTCAGCGCTTGTCAGACTAGGGTTGATGCTAGGGTTGAGGCTACTTGTCAGACGTCCGACTAGGGTTGAGGCTACTTGTCAGACTAGGGTTGATGCTACTTGTCAGACTAGGGTTGAGGCTACTTGTCAGACTAGGGTTGATGCTAGGGTTGAGGCTACTTGTCAGACGTCCGACTAGGGTTGATGCTACTTGTCAGACTAGGGTTGATGCTAGGGTTGAGGCTACTTGTCAGACGTCCGACTAGGGTTGATGCTACTTGTCAGACTAGGGTTGATGCTACTTGTCAGACGTCTGACTAGGGTTGATGCTACTTGTCAGACGTCCGACTAGGGTTGATGCTACTTGTCAGACGTCCGACTAGGGTTGATGCTACTTGTCAGACGTCCGACTAGGGTTGATGCTACTTGTCAGACGTCCGACTAGGGTTGATGCTACTTGTCAGACGTCAGACTAGGGTTGATGCTACTTGTCAGACGTCAGACTAGGGTTGATGCTACTTGTCAGACGTCAGACTAGGGTTGATGCTACTTGTCAGACGTCAGACTAGGGTTGATGCTACTTGTCAGACGTCCGACTAGGGTTGATGCTACTTGTTAGACGTCAGACTAGGGTTGATGCTACTTGTCAGACGTCAGACTAGGGTTGATGCTACTTGTCAGACGTCAGACTAGGGTTGATGCTACTTGTCAGACGTCAGACTAGGGTTGATGCTACTTGTCAGACGTCAGACTAGGGTTGATGCTACTTGTCAGACGTCAGACTAGGGTTGATGCTACTTGTCAGACTAGGGTTAAAACCTCTACCAGGTCTACCAGTGAAATAGATAAGCTTGCTCATTGATCATGTGAAAGAGCTGGACCTTTTGGCCAGCCATTAGCCAATTATGTCCCTGGATACTTGATTGACGGGTCAGGTCAGGTGATGGGTCATGTGATGCCTGTAGTAGGCCATTTGTTAAAAGTTCGGAACTGGACATTGGCTAGACAGTTATGACTCTGGGCTCACTCAAGATACAGTATATATACTTCTCTTGTCTTTGTCTTTTAAACATGGCTTGGGTAGGAAACGTATTTAATAATTATTAAATAATGTGAAGTACTTAAACAAATTATATCTACTGTAAAAGCATTTATTTTCGCGAGGCTAAATTTTTGCGAATTTCTAATTTAAAAGTAGTTCGCGAGGGTTAATGTTTGCGAATTTCAAATTTTAGAAAGAAATAAAATTTTACTTTCGCGGAAATATCTCTGGTACATTATTTAGTTTCCACGGCGTGATAATCACTCCGATAATTACGACTACTGTTGTATACTATAACAGTCAAGCGCATTGATTTTTAATTGGCCGAGTGGCTTAACTTGTTGGTTTTTACTAGTACTCCATTAAGCCAAACAAGACATACCTATTGTGTAATGAGAAAACTGTGAAAGAATATTGTATTCTGTCCATTGTTTCCGAGCTGATCGGAACAAGCAATAGCCGAAGGTGTTAAACATTGTACCTATAGACAGTGTTTTTATACAGAAATATTTTATGGTCACATTTTCTGTAGTATCGTTAACTTTTTGTAAATATTAATCAAATGAAGTTAATTTATCAGGCAAAAGTCAGCGTAGTGTTTTATCAATTCCGAGTAGATAGTAATGGCGTCACTCAATATTGAAGTTTAACATATTAGAAGCTATTATTACAGTAATAATTTCACGAGCATCAATTTTCGCGAATTTATTGAACTCGCGAATATAGCGAAAATTAAACCCTCGCGAAATATTCTGATTTTACAGTAATTAAATCAAAGCACTGAGAGTGCTGATGGGAGACGATCTGGTTGCTGCTACTAAAGCTTAAACCGACTTTACACGTTTAATGTTCGTTTTCTTACTGCTGATCTTGTCTTGAATGTCAAAATAGGCATATGTGACTATATAGGCATGTTGGGTATCTAAATAATTGTTAAAAGGTGCATATTAATTATTATTTATATATATTATATGTAATACGTGTATTGAATGTGTATATCAAAAGTGGCTTTAAAATAATACTACGCGCCTATTTATCAGATTCTACAGTACCGTCTTGTAATCACTTCCCTCACAGCGTGAGACGGCTAGCTAGTATAGCGACACCATATCATTGCATAACAGTACTTTGCAGACCGTATATGATTCATTGATAAAACCATCACTTGACCGTAGTCTGAAGTTTCTAAAAAAAGCTATACAGCCGGGACATTTGATGAACACGTCATTTTCATATTATAAAACAAGTTCGGTATCGGCTGGTGTAGTGATGTTTTTTGCAAAAATATCGATTTAACGAACAGTTTCACAATAATTGCTGAGCTTAGAATAAACAAATGTTGCTGATTGGCTTAAATCAGTTTAAAAATTTGGATTACGAGATTTATTCGTCAAATAAATAAATAAATAAAGTAAATCCACAAATACTTTGACATTGACTAAATCAATTACAACACTTGCTTGCTTGCTTGCTTGCTTGCTTGCTTGCTTGCTTGCTTGCTTGCTTGCTTGCTTGCTTGCTTGCTTGCTTGCTTGCATGCTTGCATGCTTTGGCATGTAGGGCCGCGAGGAACAACACTATTGTTTGATAATCAAATTAGTCTCATCTACATACAGCTTGTATACTGTATTGTCATTTTTATTCTGACCTGTTGCAGGTGAGCTGCTTGATCATTGGTAATGAGATAAGCCCATTATACTGGTAGCATTTCATGTCTGTACACAAAGTGAATAATTGTATTGTACAAAACATCAAATAGTCTTATACAATCAGTTTCTGTTGCAATACCTAGTATATTATCCGACCAGGGATACCTGACAGTGACGTCACATTGTGTTTACAATCCAATGTTTACTTTATTAATTGTTCTACAAAAATGTGGATTATCATTATATTTCTTTACCTATAATCTCAATATGATATCGTAGTCGAGAGGATAACGGGGCAGTATTAGTAGTTGAAAGGTATCGAGTTCGAACCCCGTCAGCGTAACTTTTTCCCGCTCGTAACTATTTTGCAATTGAATACAAATTATGTGTGAAAAATGAATTACATCTTTGTCATTTCATTGCTAATTTGAATCGCTAAGAACGTGTTTTAGATTATTGTAGTGAGTCACTTTTTAAGAATAATGAGAAAGCAGCGTCTGTTCTAAACGTGTTTTAGAGATAATGTGATTTTTAAGAGCTTTTATTAATCATAAGGCAAAAGAATATTTTTAAATTCGTTATTGTATTAAATCATTAAAAATGTTTCCCGTATATTGTACAAAAAATACATTCATACAGTTTGTCTACCACAAGCTTTGAACTTGGACCACCTGTGTGAGAAGCAGCTTACACATCCACAGGACCAGGTTTTGTTTGGACTATTAGAATTGATAAAGACATACTTCTATTTTATAAAATCATTAATCCGTTGGGGATAAACCCTGATTATTTATAGATTGTTTACAAAATGACTTAACTGTCAATTAGACTATAGATCTCAGTAGCTAGCCAATCAGCATGGAGAAAAAGTGTTGAATAAATCCCGTATACAAC
The DNA here is from genome assembly GCA_947247005.1 of Spisula solida. Taxonomy (NCBI): domain Eukaryota; kingdom Metazoa; phylum Mollusca; class Bivalvia; order Venerida; family Mactridae; genus Spisula; species Spisula solida. Next base: position 45,812,482 of record OX365944.1, on the reverse strand, counting down.
ACTTTGCTGTGGTATATATAACAATAGATTGCTATATACTATAGTAGGCCAAGCAAAATAATTGAGCATAGCTATAATAATGTATACATGCATTTAGCATATAAAATGTGGATGCCAAACATTTTTGATACCAAGCTTAGTTTAGTCTATATTGTAACAATACTATATTTTTAAACAAGTAACTAATTGGACTTAGTAGAATACATGTACATGTATATCAAACCTTTCTACATTTGTTCATTATTACTGTCATTATCTGAGACAACACTTTTGATAGATAATTAACCAATTAAGGTATTGCCAACATCTCTTCTGAGTGCTTACAACATTATCAGTAGAGAGTGAATGCCGTGGTAGCTTCTATGACTACAATACGACCTCTCTATGGGACATATGAAGTGCAACAATCTCTGTATAACAAAACGTTATTACATGTATATACTTTCGTAATCTGTAGGGCAACAACTTCTGAATAATGACCAATATTTGCAGCCCACAAAGGGTCTCACTCTACAGAGGTTGTTCTGTACTATTGTGTCTTCAATAATTACGGGCAGATTACCCCTCTCTTCTAAGACATCATTTTCACAGAGTAGAACTTAAACCAACTAAACGATTAAAACAAATTGTAGGGGTTCCAATGGTGTCTGGTGATTGAAGCAAATGACTTTCATACTATCACAACCCATAATTTACAAATGAAGACCTCACCTTCAAGACCACCTTAAAATAAAGACCACTACTTTCTGTTCAATGACTTGCACATTATTCAACCTCAAATTCACAGTGTAATTGAACCTATATGAAGACCACCTCTTTAACAAGATTGGCTCAGAACTAACCATTTTTCGTTCCGTTTTCATCTGTTTACTCTTTTATAGAATGATGCAATCACTCAACATTGAGATAAGTTTTTTACAGTCCCAAGAAGGAGTTTCATTATTGAGGTTTTACTGTAAATAGATTAATTTTGCCACTTAGATCTATATATGCATCATGCAACACTTAACATATTACACCAGCACTTAAATGGTTTATCATACCCTATGTACAGGTCGATTTATAGGCAAAGTGTACCTGATAAACAAAGATTATTTATCTATAGTCTAAGTCAGATAGAACGGCTCGTAGGTGTTGATATGGGATTATAATCCTCGTTTCACTCGGAGTTATAAATCCCATATACAACACCTACTCATGTTCTATCCTATACATATTGTTGGTGGGATAGTATAGATAAACCACAATCGTTCGGGCGTAACTGTACTTTTAATAATGAAATAATCCAGGTAAAAGGGGTGTATTCGGAAAAGAAATATATTATTTGAAATGGTAGCTTACATCGTCCCCCATGGCGCAGTAGGCTATGGTACTGCTTATGACACTAAATAGATTTTTAGCTTGGGTTCGAATCCCACCCATTTTGAATATTTTTTAAATTTTGCTAAATAAAACATTCGCGTGCATGTCTATTTTTTTATATATTTCTAAAATATATATATTTCCTTTGTACATTTTTTCTGTATGTTAATCCTTGAAATCACTCCCACGTCAAGACTGTTGAACAGAGATATCGGTCAACGGTCACCCGAACTGTGCTCCCTGTATTACCAGAGTACACGCTTATTAATGTTGAAGTTTCTACAGAATATTCTTAGAATGGTGATTACAATTCTAATTCCAGCGAAACCAATGATGAAAATAGTTTGTAATTCAACCCGATTATCATCTGAGCAATAAATACAATATCCAGGGTAGGCTAAAATCGTAAAATAAACGAAACAAAGCAACTTTGTATTTAACCTTAAACATACTTTTATTATTCATTAAGTAATAAAATATATGAAAAAACACGCATGTATTATGATACTAAAATTATTGAAAAAGAGTTTAGCAGCGGACTCGAACCCACAGCCCATATAAAAATAATGTTCTGAGTACAGACTAGTTCAGAGTATAGATCATCTTAACCACTAGGCCACGCTGTCAACTTGAAAGATAACGTGAATTTATACGATATATTCATAATAAATTAGAAAAATAACGGTAAATATCGTTTCAACCTTAGCAAATGAACTCGCCCAAAGGTCATATTTCGAAGGTCGTTGTACATCTATAGTCTATCACTATTGACTTGTCATCCTTGAATATCCGTGTTTATCAGTTTAAGAGTTGTCCAATCAGAGTTGTTATTTTAACTAATCAAAACATTATTACGATACAATAACGAAACACACAAGGATTAATTAGCGACAGGTCAAATGCTTTCGCCAATAATGAATCAAAATTTAAAGAATAAATGTCAACCAATTTTGTTTTAATACTCTGTTATAAATCTAAAATTTTATTATTACAAATAATTGCTGTTATTTGACTCGTTGTTAGCTGAAAATGGTTTGTTTTTAATTCACAAAATTATTTATTATTAAATTTTGCAACAGATGCAGGAAATGAATATGATATCAATCTTTTGTTTCTTAAAATATAAACTTGATTTTAAGGAATCACTGTAAAGTACAAAACACTATGATAATAAATTGAAAACGACTCTGTCATGGGAATTTATAAAACATAGGAATCATATAACAAACAAAGCACTTTTGTAATGTAAATAAATCACTGTTGGGTTAAGAGAACCACATTAAGTACAGGGTGTTATAACTCAGAGAACAGAAATAGTTCAGTGACTTCTAAGAGTACATTTCTAATATTATTGAAGATCAAGATTTTACTTCAGTCAGATTGCAAATTCAAACTTCAAAATACCGGTTTAATCACTGAAGCAATGAATTAAGATGTTTATTCCATTTTCAGAAATATCTATATTTAGCAATGATGTCTTTTTGGAATGTAGATAATTTTGGTAAATTGCCAAAAGGAGGTGTTACTGGCATGTTCTAAAGTATGTGCTGGTTGCCTACAGTAGACTTATGGAGGTGTCCTGGTAATAATTGGTGTGTCTAATGAAATACTACATTTATTTGACAGACTGGCAAGTTTCTTTTTGCAATTATCAAAGGCATGTTCCAATCAGTATGATAAGAATGAACACTCAACTAGTTCCTGTAAATAAGCATCAAATTTCAAATATTGTATTTTGGATTATAAAAATATTGTATGACCTGTGATTATTGTTGATATATTTCTTTAATTTCAGAATGTGTTCTTATCAAATGACACGGTACTGGCTGTTGCTATTTGCCGACACAAACTGGAATTAAGACCCTAAGTCACACATGTAATCATAATTCTAGGAATTAAAACTTTAAATATGATTACACATATATACCATATCTGACAGATAAAATGTCTGGTAGGTGTTTCACATATTTATGGTAATTCAGTTCAATGTATTTCTGTGTAAATGATAGTTTCCATAGAAATAGACTAGAATGTTATTCAATATTGATCTTACTTGAATTAAGGATAGGGACAACCAATCAGATCACAACATACAGTAAAACCTCGTTATTTCGAGGACCCATCGGGACGAGCCAAATGCTCGAGTTAAGCCAGTTGCTCGAATTATCAGAATTGTATGATGAATTGATGTTAAGACTAAGTGTAACTGTGTTTTACCACATACGTGTTTGGTGCGCGTATTTGGTTTCAACTACGAATATCGTCATTGTTTATCAAGTCCACACGCATTTAGAGTCATGCAGACATTCGTTGAATGATACCTGTATAGGTGAAATCATGTATAATGTTCTATTTGAGTTGATTTACGACCATTAAGTGATCAAAAATTCATTGTTTTGTGATTGTTCTCTGACTTGGATAAGGTCAACATTTAGATCGGTGAATCATAAGAGTTACACGCGGCGTGAAAATTACTTTCACTATAACAAATGTTGACTCGTCATTAAATTTCTCATAATTATCGCCTCGTAATTGATTTGTATTATTCAATCTTGCCCTTCGACACCTTTATCGTAGACAAACAACCGATTTAAGTGTTTGGGGTTACGCTATTGTCATAAAATGTGATAATCACGATGTGTGAAAATCACGAACCGCAGCAACATTAAATCTGACAATTTTTCGGAGGTGTGAAATTTCGCACGGATGATTGCCTCGAGATAAGTAACTAATTATCGTTCAAAATTGTTGAATGGACCAACACCTGCGCTCGAATTAGACTGGATGCTCGTTATAACATTACTCGAATTAGAGGGATAAATTAATGTACAATATAGAGCAAACACGTCGGGACTTTGAAATTTGCTCGAATTAGACCGGTTGCTTGAATAATCGCTGCTCGTATTACCGAGGTTTTACAGTATTAAACTCTTGGTCAGTAATAGGGAAAAAGATTTTCTATCCTTGTTCTCTACATAAATAAGATCAATATTGAATATCACCCCAGATAGTGTGCTGGGTAAATATAGGGTAAACACCTAGAAATCACTTCAATCAGTTTCATATGAACTACTTAGTTTATACTAATTTATTTAAGGTCAATTGTGAAACAAGTTTTTCAAACTTATATTAATCACTCTCGACATCTCATTTCTGATGTTATCCATCGCCACGAGGGTATGAGAGAAGAGGAGCCAGTTTCCCTTTTATGCTGAGCGTCTAGCAAGGGCATTTCTGGTACCTTTTTTATTTCGTCTTTTGTATGACGCGGCCAGGGATCGAACCCGAGACCTCCCGCACTCGAAGCGAACGCTCAACCACTAGGCTATCGAGGAGGCGGTATGAACTACTTGGTTTCTATTTTATGACTGTATTACTATTTCAAGTACATTTGAACCATTGGAAATGGTCATGATTGTAAAACCTTCAGCTGAATACATTAACAATGCAAATTTTATCAAATATCGTTTTAACAGAGCATGTTGTAAATCTCAAAATTGAGAAAAGTAAAAATGGTTGATGATTGCCATGCTGTACTGTTGGGTACGGATTTATCAAAGCACTTATGAAAATTGTTTAAAATTACAAAAATGTGTTCAAATAAAAGTCTGTATAATTCATTTACGACTTAGAAGTGTGGTAAAAGGATCTGCAAAACTATAATGATGATTCAGTTTATGAATCCCTAAAAACCATTTCTGTCCCCTAGTTGCAGTCGTTTAAGACTGTTAGTCATTAAAGACTGATAAAGAATTTAAAATTGAAAGTAAGTCTAAGATTTTTGTAAGTGCTTTGATTAATCAGTACCTATGTGTATGCATTGCACCACAAATAGTTTTTTAGCTCACCTGAGCACGAAGTGCTCACTGGTGAGCTTTTAGGATAGGTGGCTGTCCGGCGTCCGGCGTCGTCCGTCGTTGTCCGTCGTCCGTCAACAATTCCTTTAAATGACTTCTTCTCCTAAACCAATTGATGGAATTTAACCAAATTTCACAGGAATGATCCTTGGGTGGTCCTCTTTCAAAGTTGTTCAAATGGTTCTGGTTAATTTATTAATTAGGTCACAGGAGCTAAAAATAGATTTTAAAAGTGAAAACTTAAAAAATCTTCTTCTCTGAAACCACAGGGCCTACAGCTTTGATATTTTGCATGAAGCTTCATCATGAGATCCTCTACAAAGATTGTTAAAATTTTGCCCCTGGGGTCAAAACTGCACCCGTCCCGGGGGTCACTTGTTTTGCAATAGAGTTATAGAGAGAAATCTTTGAAAATCTTTTCCTCTGAAACCACAAGACCTACAACTTTGATATTTTGCATGTAACATCATAATTATTGGGGTCCTCTAACAAGATTGTACAAATTTTACCCCCATGGGGTTAAAATAGCCCCCTACCCCAGTCACTATGTTATTGTAGAAAACTTTGAAAATCTTCTCTTATACCACAATGCAGACTCCCACTGACCTCACCTTTAGATAAGAAATAATGTTGGATATTTCTTTCTTGCTGACATTAATGACTTTTCAATGAGATATACTAAACCCTGACTCTGGTATCTGAATTCAAACATGTGTAGACCATCTGGTCATTTGTTCAGTCAGTAGGAGAAGTTTATTGTGTGTTCAGCTAGTTAATGGTCAGTTATGTCACCTTACAGTTATGCTAGCATATCAGGTTACATGAGCCTGCCAGGTATTACAAGACTATATAATCAGGCCCAAAATAAAATGTAGCTATACATGGAAGAAGTTGATTTATTTGATAAAATATTATATAATGGGTAGCCAGACGAAAGGTGGAGTTCTACTGTAATTTCCACCTTTCTACTCTAATGCGTAGCCAGACTAAAGGTGGAGTTCTACTCTAATGGGTAGCCAGACTAAAGGTGGAGTTCTACTGTGAATATAAAAGGTATGTCAATTAAATAATTATTGTTATTGTTTGCTGGAGGAGGCAGTATTGTTTCTATCAGATTGTTTTTATTATATTCCTTTGTAGCTGTCTTCTTAATATTGTTTGTAATATAGTTTCATAAATACATTGCTTCAAATTTGCCATTGTTTTCATTCAATATATTAGTATCTGTATTGCCAGTATTATGAAGGAAAATATCTAGCTCTGTTCTTAAAACAATGCAAGTTTGTCTCTATATTTCATTCTACATGTCAGCTGTCTGGTACACTAAATGGTTTCAGATCAATAATTCGAGAACAGTTTGGCCTAAGATCATCAAACTTTGCTTTGAGGTTGGTTATCATCAATAGATGACCCCTATAATGTTTTTTGAGGTCATTAAATAAACAGATAAGGTCATTAACCTTAAACATAATTATCATAGAGGCATATCCTACTATTCCGGAATAATCCGAGAATCAGGATTAGCTGCACTAAAAAAAATGAACTTCTATGTAGAAAAAGTTCATTTCTCGACTTAACATCACTCGAATATTACTCAGGTGAGCGATCCAGGGCCTTCTGGGCCCTCTTGTTTAATAGTTTATGAGTGATACTATAATAATGAAAACATTTACAACCTCTAGGATGAACATGTGTTGTAAAAAGTTGTAAATGGCATTTATAAATGTATCGTCATTTCTGGCAATATATTTTTTAATTGCATAGTTATGATATTTCGGACTCATACTTTTTTACTGTGATATTCCGCACCAGTCCATACTTCATAATTGTGATCATTTTTACAGTGACATTCTACTCCAGTCCATACTTTACTTTTGACATTCCACTCCAGTCCATACTTTACTTTATGCTAGTTTGGTTTATTGCCCATCCCAATGTGATCATGCATGGCTGAGTTTACAATGTTACGTGGGGCAGTATATAAAGAGCTGAAAATTGCGGTAAGAAAGCAGATACACAAGTGAGACAGCTAAGAAAGCTGTTGAGACTAACTTATATAGTTGAAGGGACTAACTTTATAGTTGTTCTCCAAAGTTGGAGTAAAAAAGCAACAACCGGACTTACAATCCGTGTTAAAGAGAGAGGAAATATAGCTATTAATAAGTAATAGCTCGCTATTTAATGTTTACAATTTCGCAGGATTTGACTATGAAGTAAGTGTGCACGTCCAGCATGAGTTTGAAGCTGTATTTAATAAGAACTTTGATAAAATAGCAGTCTTAACAAACTCTTCTGGATATTTGTTATTTGCAACTTGTTGGATTTTGATGAATAATGTATTAATTATAGCATAAATCTATTATTATTCTAATATCTATATCAATTGCGCTTCTGTTCATTTCTTGATTTAGCAGTTCAGTATCTTCCAAGTTTTGTTCAAGTGCAGAAACTTCTTGTATCTTGTGTTCAATACAGATATATACCGGTATATTGTTTGTAATTAAAAAAAATAAAATGGAGTCTTTCTTTGTGCAACATAGTTGACTTTGATGTACATTTTTTGTACTTCATGATACAAATGTAATAGTATAATTTTTTTACCACACTATGTGTTGATTATAATCCTTAATTTCATGTTTTGGTGTATAAAACTATTGTTTATTATAAGGGACATTGAGGTCTGAAGACTGATTTGATGTTAAAAAGTTCTTCTGGCGTAAATTAATTTGAAAATTTGTTCTTTTGTACAACTCAAGAAAATTGTTCAAATATCCCTGGGATTATGAGTCATATTATTTGCAGACTGAGCTTGTATGAGAAATTGTTGAGCTGGATCAGGTGTTAGGTGTAGCCCATGTTGTGAACTATCAGTTAATCTCTAGTCTGGCTACCCGACTAGATAACATTTTGTCAATCAATAATCATAACTTTATTTTCAATTTTAGCTAGATTTTATTTTGGGCTTGCTTTTCTATGTTTGAGGGTGCAAAGGGAAATAATTTCATGAAAAAAGAGTTGGCTGATGAGTGGTCTCCTTCAATTAACATAGGGTCTGTATAGACAGACTATTTAATCTGATGAAGGGTTGGAGAAAAGTAAGCATGCACATCTGTAACAGTTTACTGAGGTTCTTATCATTATAAATGGGTAGGGGGTGCTCTAATTGATTCCTCTAATTATCAGTAACAGTTATCTGGAGATGTTTAGTCAGGAATTTTCTTTAGGTTGTTATCTTGAGGGTATCAATTGTCTGGGTTAGAATGTGAAATAGATATGTGGGTAGTGTAGTCAGTTATTATTCAAATATTAGCTGGTCTGGTATTTAAATCAAAGGAAACGTGTAATCTTGAAACTGTGCATAAATCTTGAAACTGTGTTATCTTGAAACTGTCTGGGATGAAAATTATCTGTTAACTGGTAGTAAAATATTTGGCTGGCTTGGAATGTAATTCAAAGGAAAAGTGTTATTATCGCGAAACAGGTGTTATCTTGGATACATATTATATTATAATTGGTTGCCTTTGGGTTTTTTGCAAACTGTTGTCATGGTTGTTCACTGATAAAAAATTGTGTTGTTGGAAAATTGCAGATATAATATGCTTAATCAGTCTGAAACTTGTATACACAAACATTGCAATATTATAACATTGTATTTTTATTGTTTTAAACATTTGAATACATAGTTCCCACATCTACAATAATTACCTCCCTTGTTTTTATTTGGCAGCCATCTTTGAAGGCAACTTTGTTATATGTTTAATAGAAAAAATCAGATAAATGAGCGCTAAACAACTCGATTTATATAAAATGACCTAATCATGAAGTTGTAAAGACTATTTTGTACAGCAGGTTTATGATAATGTGGTTGTCACATACCTTGCTAAATTTCAAATTATCGAAAAAATATAAATGTCTGCTATTAATGCTTATCTGATTTGCCTTCAAAGATGGCTGACCTCTTAGAAAGAGGGAGTTAAATATTGTAAGAATAAAGCAGATATGAAAACTATGTAAGATAATTTTAGGCAGTGAAAATCAATAACTTATTCACTATAATTTATAAAGGTATATACAAACACACAAAATGTATGTTAAAATAAGAAATTGCAGTGTTTATGTACACAATGTTTGGTATACAAGTGTCTGACCTGAATAACTGATTTATACCTGTTAATTTATAAACAAGGTAAATACTTGGCTTTGTTAATTTGGATTAGAAATAGATAAAAATAAACATACATATATATTTTCTATGTGGTTGTTTATTGTTTTATCTCAGAATTATTGTCCCCTATTAATTTAAACAGTTTTCATGTTTAAATAAGGTTGGGTTCTATAGCAGCCTAGATTTCAATTTTGACAAAAGATGTTATTTGAGATTAACATGATTACAATACTAAACATCTTAGTCAAGACTTGGTGTTGATGAGTATTTACACATATTACTAACTCCCGTATAATGACCTGGTGAAGTAAAACATCCCACACAAGGGTTAAAACTCCTATCTCATATAATTATTTTGCTTCTAAATGTTGAATTTCACAATTCTGAATTTAGTATATTCATGAATCATGAAAAGAAATTGGTTCAACACATTGTACGACTGTCACAAATTGTGTCACCTGGGAGTGTGGTTGAGTATTGTGAACATTTGTAATGGGATAATGAAATGTACTGTACACTGAAATTTTCAATGAAAAACCAGTTTAAACTTTCAAAAACATTTTTGTGTATTATAGAAACATTAAAGTCAAACCTGTGGTACCCTGGAGTTATAAAACTTAATTGCTTTAAGCTTCACATTGATGTTAAATAATTTTGTACATTCCTTGACCATACACCAATACTATTTTACTATTATAGGATAGATCATGTTTTTGTTTACAAAGGGATTAGTACCACCAGCTAGCTATCGGTGAATGGCAGATTTTTATTGTTCATTCATCCAATAGATTGCCGGCGGGCATTTTGCATATGAATATAGTGATCTCTTTTATTGCAATAAAATTGGTATAACTCCAACGCGATAAATTGCAGTACAAAAACAAACACAGTATTGCCTATATTTTTGTTATGGATTAAAATCAAGGACCGTAGCGCTAACCAATGAAAGCATTCAAACATTTAGCACAACATATAAAGTTGTCATGCTCCTAAATATTCAGAAACGATAAATATAGCGGATTTTGTGTTTGTTTTTGTATTGCAATTTATCGCGCTAGAGTTATACATAACAATTTACACCAGTCCTAAGCTTAGCATTATACATTTTCTCTGTACCCCAGGTAAAACGTAACTAGGTATAGTAAGTGGTGACCGTATTATGTTGTAGGTGACAGGTTTAACTGACAGGTACAACACAATACGGTCGTCTATGTATATATAGTGAAGTAATGTTGTCTACTAATTAATGAAAGTACTTCCTTGACCCTTGTCTTAAATGACCACTCTGTTGGTGATCTGTCAGTTATATATTAACTGACCAATGACTTTAATGTCTCTCTGAACTCATAGAATTCTGTTATTACATGAATTCGTAAGACAGTATAGTACAGAGAATTTGACACAACTCTCAACCTTCTATTTGCATAACTTAATAGCTGATATGTTAATTGTCTATAATTACAGTCCTGGTTGTGTGTTTCCCTAAGCTCGAGGTGTAATACAAATAAATCTTGGGGACATATTGCATGATTTGCTCGTGGAAATTGATATATTCAACGCAAGAACCTTGTAATATATTCAAGCATTAAGGTCAGGATCAGGTCAAATTCTCTTTGCTATACAATGTAATAATGATGTATCAAACATATATATCTATATCAGATAAAGTTAAGGAAATTATAAAAACCTAACAACAACCATGTTATAGTGCTAACATATTAAACTGGTTCTTGAACCTCCACTAGCATTGATGTCAACAGTTTAATTTTGGCGTTTGTTTTAATAAGTGGAGAATATTAGGACTGTGTATGTTGTGTACTATAAAGACTTATCTAAATCATCACAATATTCAGTGCAAGCCTGCAAGGAGCTTGTAATATATTCATACATGTAGATCAAGGACCAGGTTAATTTGTTCAGACTAAGCATTGTGTAAATAATAGCACCCTAATGGTAAATTATGGAATGCCTGTGGGATGAGCATGCATCTATGTTCTGTGATAAAAAGAATTACCTTTGATTTTTTGTACAAAAAAAATCTGATATGACATTAACATGTACAAGAACCAGATACTAGGAACATTTTATCTGGAACATCATCACTTCAGACTGATCTCAGTGCATTAGGTATAATTATTATTATGTAACAGGGTACATTAGACTCAGTCATTTGCATATTAATTATATTCATATTATATCAAAACACAAAATTCAATTCTGGTAATTCAAATAATTTTAACGTTGATATGACTTGAGTCCTATGCATGTACATACATTTTTGTGTGGCGTAAACGCCACACAATGATATTACCACTTTTCAGCTTACGACCAATTTAACGCATTAGGCCTCGGCAAATAAATAGTTCTATGATTTGAACAATATTACAAGCATGCAACACAGGTTACACGTATCATTGGACCTGATTTGTTTACATTACCAACATTTACTTATATTAAGACCAACAATTTTATCAGACTTTTATTTTTAGAGGATTTTTATAGTAAATCATTCCGCAACGGACTATATTTTTACTACCAACGAATGTTCTCACTAGTGGCGGGAATCTAATAGTTCCCACGGTTTTCAATCGTATACTGTAACGTATGTAAATCACTCCGCCGCTGCGCATTGCAGACGATGACCTAATTATGTTGTATACTAACATTGATGCTATATATAGCTGGTGGGGGGAACTGAAATAGTTCTACGCACATATCGATCGGCCGATTAACGATGTTATCGCGGTAAGCGTTAAACGCACTAGTCAATTTCTACCGTGCTTTATATAAGACCTCATAATTTTCGTATCTATTATCCGATTTTGAATATTTAAAGCTTGTAATGAAGCAGAGATATATGTCTCTCTTTTAGACAACATTCAACACGATACCCTAATTAGTTAATCCACGGCGACGAGTAAGAATCCGTTCCGCGTAAAAGTAAGTTTAAAATATCCCGTTTTATACCAAATAAACGGTCGAAAATCGTCAATTATTAATTTAATATTCGATCAATTTTGTTCGTTAAAGCTTGTTTTAAAAGCTAATACTTAAAGGTTTTATAAAATGTAAAACTTGTTTTTAAAGCATTAATCGGCCGATCGATATGTGGGAGCGACGCCATGTTTACCCCTTTTACATACGTTAATATAGAGTGTCATTTAATTAACATGCGTGGTCATACGGAGAATAAACAGTCAGTTATCTTGACACTGGTCGAATTCTCCAAGTCGTTAAAAATGGTATTTGTAAATATCCCTTCATTGATGCTCAGCAGTTACTTAAGTAAGTTCCAGGTAACTGCTGGTTCTCTTGGTGTCTTTAGCAGCACAAATGTTTGAGTAAGGGTGGGCTTATCAGAACTGTGACATAAAATTATGATACAACCTGGATTCGATATTGGATTTAATGGCATCAGTACGCCACACACTAGTACTTTCAGTGCTTTGATTCTCTATGTTACAATTAAAATTAAGTAGGTATGCCACTGAATATAACATTTAAATCCATTGCTGTTAAAGTGGTTTAAAGTGTCTACCTGGGTAATGGAAGGTTGCTGGTTCAATCCTATGCCACAGCATAAATGATACTGGTATGACTCCCTTGCTTGGCACTCTGTGTACTATAACAGTGTAGCAATACCACATGGTTTTTGACTACAGTTCCAAGTAGAAATTTGTAAACATTGGAACACAAATATAGCCATAAGTATTTTATTTCTTAATCGATTTCTATAAAATATACGCCACACTAAGGGGGACATTATTTGCTTTCCATGAAATATAAGATCTTTTTCAGCAGCTTTACCGATTTTCCCCTTACCCTGTGAAACCTACACGTTCCATGGTTTCACAGAGTAATGGACAAAACGGCACAACCCCTGAAAAAGACGTTACATTTCAAGGATAGCAAATAATTATCCCCTTAGCGTGGCGTATATTTCAAAGAAATCGACGAAGAAATAAAATAGTTATGGCTATTTTACTTTCCAAATGTTTACAAATTTCTTCTTGTAACTGTAGCCAAAAGTCACGTGTTATTGCTACACTGTATAATAAGGGACTGGACTGGTTATCATCAGGTGTCAGGATAATGTGACATTTTGCTGCCAGAATACTCAATTATAATTAAAATTCTGGCATCATAAATATTGCTAGTTTTATCAGATACCTCCTATAAATCATGTACGTTCATAAAGTCAATTGAAGTATATTTTAATTTATTCCTGCAATGATTTAAATCTTTAATTTGATACAATCTAACGATGACATTAAAAACATACATAACATGTAATATTTCTCATATTTAGTCCCTAGGTATATTAAAAGTTGGCACAGGCATTAATATAATAAAAATAAATACCAGGAAGCGCACATGCTGCATTTGTTACAGCTTTGTTTTGAAAATAAAACTTAAATACCACATGGGGCATGATGATGTTATTATAAAAATGCTGAGCATAGCCTTAATTTGCCAGTCAGCTTTCTGCTGAAACATGGCGGGCATATAAGTACAGAAAATGGTACATATTGGTATTTTATATCATCAGCAGGTCATGGTGATTGTCCTGGCCCTCATCTCCGTAAACCATCTCAATCTGAGCCCAATCTCACCTCAAATTTGCCATGCATATCTTTCACTTAGCTTCCATGCAAGGCTGCCATGAACTCAAAATTGGCATCATAAAACATATAAAACATTATTCTGAGTTTATTAATACAGTGAAGTTTTCGGAGCTCAAATTTTAGATTTATCTTAAATTTCGACTCTGATTTGAGCAAAATCTCTGTGATATCTATTAGAGATGATGGTGGCCAGGTGAACACTTGTTATTAACCCTTTGATCCATGTACTGATATTGTGCACACCTTCTCCATGCTGGTTATATGCCTTAATTAGTATAAAAATTATGATGTCATCATTGAGCTGAGTTTAAAGTTAAACCCAAGCACACCTTCCTTTTCTCTGTGTATACAGGTAAAGCTGCTGGTTTTGTCAGAATGAAAAGTTAGTGCTGATTGATATTGTGTGACTCAACAATTCGTATGAACATCTATAAACCCATGCATGAGAATGCAGTTTAGTAAATGGGTTGATAGTAAGGGGTTGATGGAGTAAATGGTTGATTAATAAATGTTTCAGTACACTTACTGGATATTATGATAAATGTCCTGCTCGTGACTATTTTGACATAAATTTCCAGGAATTGTCATGCTGGTGACATTAATTTCCAGGAAATGTCATGCTCGTGACTTTATTTCTTCCTAATTAGACAATTTATGTCAATTATGTTCTACTATAATTAATGCAATGGGCTAATATTAAACTTTCAACTTGCATGTTGTATTAACACTTTTACCATATATATGCTGTATACTGGTCTACCATAAATCACTGGTTAGAATATTAAGGTCCTGGGCTGGTATTCACAAAGCATCTTAGTTGAAAACTTAAATATTTTGACTTAAGTTAAAAATTAGTATTGCATAATTATATCGTGCACAAATTGAAGATTAACCCATGTTTTCTTAGTGATTATAGTAGCTCTTTATATAATGATTTAAACCTATGCAAAAATCAATAATCGTGATTGTCATGTTAGGCTGACATACTTTAGAAATTTTGGTGTTTTTAAGAAAAATCTAAGTTTTCTACTAAGATGCTTTGTGAATACCAGCCCAGATCTTTTATTTCATTATGAAATTCTGGGCAGATTATATAACTTTTTGTGAGCAAAGGTTAAGATTAATGATCCAAAGAGGTTATTTTCATGGTCAAAGGGCCCACCAGTGATCAAAGTATAATTGGGCAAATGTCAAGCACTAGACAAGTCCACTGTCTCTTAGTTCTAGTGGTCAAGTAGTTAAGACTTTTGTGTCAGATTGTGCCATGATTAATACGTAAGGGGCCTCCTTGATAGCCTATTGTTTGAGCATCCACATTGAGTGCTGGAGATCCAGGGTTTGATCGCCATGTCATACTAAATACGAAATAAAACCGGTACCAGCAATTCCCTTGATAGATGCTCAGCCAAAAAAGGACCCTTGTGGTCATGGACAACCTCAGGAATGAGGTGTCGAGAGTGATTAATATATATTGAAAAACTTGTTTCACTATCGATCTAAAAAAATGAGTATAAACTTAACTACATTAGGGGCCAAGATTCAACTGATATACATACTTAAACTACCTTAAATTGCTAGATTAGTATCCTAATTTAAAAGTTTTGGTTACAACTGATTTCCAAAAAATTAATAATTTAAGGCCTACAGTTGTCATATTTTGCAATTATTTTTTATCTTCTCAGTACTACTCTTCGTTGAAGATTAAGCTTTGATTTCAATGAATCAGAGTAATTGAACATTTCAACCGAAATATTGTAAATAATCAGCCCATGATCTTGTTACGGAAACAGAAGTATGAAACTGTACGTGAGATGTCATTTAGATAATGAAAACTAAGCCTAAAAATATACGTAAGATGTCATACTTCTTACTGAACCCTAAGAGGAAACATACTCTTGAGATGTTATGTACTCTTAATAAGATTATCTATCAACATCTGACATCTTTTCAGTGGCTCTGTTCATGAATCCATTGTTGTTCCAAGGTGTTTATTAGTCCCCTACCGGTTTTTGACCGAATGGGACTATAGGTTTGCCCTCCGTCAGTCCTGGATCCTGCCATAACTCAAATAGTTTTCAAGCTAGGTTTATGAAACTTGATATGTAGAAAGGGGGCAATGAGGGGATTTTGCACGTCTAAAAATATTTTGAGGTTGCTATGGCAACAGAAACATTTAAAATGGCTTAAAACCGGTAGGGGACTTCGGTATTGCTTGCAATTCTTAATTCTTTGTTTGACATACCATAACTTAAGCTTGAATTTAGATTTTAGATTTTTTGACAAATTGTGATATTAGTTGTGCAGTACAACCTCTGTGGAGCAACACCCTTTGGGAACTGCAAATACTATGCTTGTTTAGAGGTTGATGCTCAACAGAGGTTAAATTTATAGTACATATCAACTTAGGGAAATTTAGCAGGTGTTGTTATCGAGAGGTCTTTGCTCTACAGAGGGCCGCTCTGGACAGCTGGCTTTTGAGAGGTTATACTGTACTTGTTAAATGATACTTCTACACCCAATGTAATACAATTATGTTGTCACCTGCTGTGAAGTATCGATTGGTCAGTTGATATGAGTAAAAGTTCGTTGTTATTCATTGTAATATGCTTTGACTGTTTGAAGCAAGGCCAATTAGTGTCCATTTATCACAAGTACCTACTTTAATGACTCCAGCCAAGTTCTAAAATTGCCTGGTCATAGTGAAGTACTTCCATAAGTATGAGATTTAATGATCTACGGCACATATGATTATAATAAATACATGTATATTGTCTCCACTGATTTATTGTTAAACATAAACACAACTTTGTTACAGATTCCAACGACCTCTGCCAAAACAACCGTTGGCTCCTAGGGGACCATCATGGCATCGGCAGCCATCTTGGTATCGGACACCATGGTATTACTATATTATAGTTATGTAACCAGGTCTTGTGGTTGATGGTATTATATCATATTGCTTGGGCTTGGTTTAGTGTGAATTTATTCATACTTAATTATTCTTATTGATACCATGAAGTGCTCAGTCATGTCAATTAAATTTAGGCTTTTTCCTGTCATCCTTTTGCTTGCTTTACCTTTGTCTAGTGATGGCAGTGTTTACCATTGCAGATTTGTGTGCATGTCTCTTTCATGCTGACATGCAATATTCACTCATTTATTTCATGACTTTCTAAAGCATTCTTAAATTACTTTCACTCTGTGTTTGATTTCCCTGTAAAGTAGTTTGTGACCGTGTTTTAAGCTTAACTTACAACCTAGAATGCTCTATTTAATATACAGTCAATCAGATTCCAATTAAACAATCAATAATAATTATTGCTTTCCTAGCTACAACGATTGCAAGATTGCTTCTCATAAATCACTGTGTTTCATTAAACACCTGCCTAAAATTCTATTGAATTAATAAATAATTGCATTCCACTTGTTTTATTTCTATGAATTATAATAAATTGACTTGTTATGGTGTTATAAAGATATGAAAGATTAATTAGCATGTACAGGTAGCAGGTCAAGGTGAACTTTGATGCATGATTTTACTTCAGGTGCTGGTTAGGTGTTCTGACTTCCAACATACAAGATGCCAATCTGAAGGACACTTTTAAAACATTGCCATGGAAACAAATAAGCTAGTCGAAAATGAAAATTGAGACTAAATATATTTTATTTTAGTGTTAGCTTTGCCCACGACGGCTGGCCTAAATACCTAAAATGTTCAGTATAAATTATTATCCCACATAATTTT
The DNA here is from genome assembly GCA_947247005.1 of Spisula solida. Lineage (NCBI taxonomy): Eukaryota > Metazoa > Mollusca > Bivalvia > Venerida > Mactridae > Spisula > Spisula solida. Next base: position 45,794,728 of record OX365944.1, on the reverse strand, counting down.
CTGCTCAGTCATATTTTTTGTTAAAATTGTTATGTAGCTACCGAGATTTTCTATGTGTGTCAACTTGATTGGAATGCAATGATGAACATACTGATAGTGATCGTACTATTTGCATTTCTTCTAAGATGTTTTCAATAGATATGATATTGTTCAAATTTATTTACCTGAATATTTGTCCAAATCTTTTTACCTGGATACCATGAATATTTGTGCATATCTGTCATTCTATGAGATTTGTTATTTTAATCTGTCCAGACAGTTTTACTATACAATTACAAAACCAATTGAGGTTAAGATAGGTCAAGGAGAATCAATTGCACAATATTCGCATATTTCTTTATCCATATAGAGTCATTTTCAAACTAAATATACAGTGTGCATTTAGATCCAATTTCTGTGTGGAGTTTACTTTCAAACAGTTTTGTTTAATTCATATTTTTTGGTTGGTATTATAAAAAAATAAATTTGAATTTGTATTGTGAAAAGTTATTTACCTGTTACTCATGGATACTCTGTGCTTATCTGTCATATACCGGTAATGTGTTTAATCAGGTCTGTCACTTGTATACAAACATTGCAATATCATATAGTCAGTTCAATTGTATGGGGTGGTTTTCAATATTGATCTGATTAGATACCCAATCATATCGCCTGTTATTGACCCAAGAGTTCAAAATGGTGTGATCTGATTGGTTGTCCTTTAATATCCTCAAGTCAAGAAAGATCAATATTAAATACCACCCCAGGACTATATAGAGATTTCTGCATGTGCTTATTCATTTGTGTTAATCAGTAGATTAACCCTTTACTCCATAGATTCCACACTCATTCACCTTCTCTATATTGATAAGTGACTATGTCCCTTTGGCACAACATGGTCGTATATAGTGAGATAGTGAGATACAAGCTTGTTGCGCTAAAGGCATGATGTCTAGTTGGCTTGCATGCACTGTACATTATCTCAATAGATTTACTCAAGAATTCAAGCAATCTGGCCCCGATCTCCTGAAGCATATCAAGAAGAAATATCTGCTCAAATTGAGATTTAGCTAAATAAGAATCTGACAAATCTTAAGTTTGAGCACTTGGAATATTGTTGATGTAATGCTCTAAACAATGCTTTCATTTTGGTGATAGAAATTTTGAGTCTGATCCCGCAAGGATATTTACTCAAAATACAATCAACAAAATTTGAGCTGAGTTTTATCTCGAATTGAGATGTTTCGGGAGATCGATGCCTGGTTTTTCCACTATTATAAATCCTCTTATTTACAAGCAGTACAAACAACAGTAACTGTTAACCATGCTGCCGAACATTAAATATTCATATTTGGACTACTGACACGGGTAGATGCTTATTTAAATCACAATAGCATTAGCAACCGATGGCAGTCAATATCATTTGTACTGCTTGTAAGTTAGAGGGAAAACTTAAATATTGTGATCTATACAGTTATTGCAAACAATTTCGTTATGAACATCTGTATACTGATGAGACTGGACTATGGAGTAAAAGGTTAATATTACTGCATTAAACAGTGCAACCTCTCCACAGCAACACCGATTTGGGAACAATTTGTCTGTAACTGAGAGGTTGTTATTCTAGAAGGGTTTGAAGAAATTCTTTGTACGTTTGTTTAAGAAGGGTTGTTACTCAAGAGAGGGCTGGTGAAGTTATTAGCATGATTTTATGTTCACAAATTTGTTGGTGGTAACATTAACTTTATTAACTGTGATTTCTTGGCATTTGTTAAATTGGACATCAATAAATAAATAATCGCCTCAGTGACACCTGTAACAAAGTAAAGTAGCTGTGTGTGTTACAAATTTTTTTTTAGATTTGCCCATTTTTGCCTAGATTTGAGTCAGTTTAATGATTCTATTCTCTGTACCATCAACATAATGTAGTCCAGCTGATACTATTGACATAGCTGAGATTAGTTCCAGCTGATTTATCTGTGATTATCAGTATCTTGCATTAATTAGTTGTCTAAACAATTAATTAGTTGTCTAAACCAACTAATTGCAAACATATTACATAGATATCAGCCAACAGGATTTGGCTGGAGATTAGTCCAATGTGTGTACTTGTATTAATCACTACTATTATCAGTCTTGAATGTGTGTTATCAACCACAGATAATATACCAGTGTTTGCCAGGTTGCCAGATTATTCTCAGTATTATGGTATTAGCAGATTCACATCAAAGCATTCTCAGTGTGTATAGCAACATTTGAAACCTGAATTAGTATAAGGCCATGCTTTACATTAAGTTATTTATAAATCTGGAAGGAGAACTGGTGTATTTGCTGTGTCATTATGTGATTGGTTTCATTTTGCTCTAGATAACAATTTTTGGCTCTTTACAATTCAAGGTATGCCAATGACTTAATGCCAATATTTAAGTAGGACTTCTACTTAACCATGTTTTTATCCTAAGGGCACTCCACTTATTGTGCATTTTGTCATGTGACTAAATGCCCTGGCTTGCATATAAGTTACATGAAAAAACTATGAGAGATAATATGCAAAAAATAACTAATTTTTTTATATATTTTTTCAGGACTGCGAGAAAATCTTTCACAACACGTCGGGAAGATGTTGGATTGATAGATGAATTAGAAGAGACCGAACTCCTTCATCCTCCTGATCAACCCTATTATCATCATCCTGGGGTTCCGAACCAAATGGAATGGAATGAGCGCGATTATCATCATGGTGGATACCCTAGTCAGCATCCTAACTGGCGTGGTCATCACTCGCAACATCCTCATTACCAGTTAAACTCAAACGGTCAACATCATGGTGATTACAACAAAGAAAATGCATATCACCGGGATGCTAGAGTTGACCCTGGAAGTCTGACCCTGGACTATTATTTGACCGGTCGGGATGGATATAGATCTAGAGCTTCTGCTGGTAGACGTGATTCCAGGTCACCTGTGCATTTCCATGAGAGAGACATGCGAAGAAGTCCAGAACGCAGGCGGCATTCTAGGTCACCACAATGGAGACGAAATACATATTCTCCACACCATACTGATGACCGACGGTTTTCCAGATCTCCACAATATGACAGCAGAAGAGATAGTAGGGAAAGATTTGCTGAAAGAAATTCTTCGCCAAGGTCGCCTAACAAGCGATACTCCAGAACACCACCCCATGAAAATAAACGAAAGCTGATCAGACGGTCGAAGTCAAGATCTTCATCTAGGGACAGAGCCAAGTCTCGAAAAACTGAAACTATTAACATTGACTCAAGTCCTGAGCCAACACCTGAGAAAAAAAGACGTAGAAAAAGCTCTAGTCCTGAAACACCTGAAGAAAAAAAAAAAGTGCGAAAAAAAGAGACTTATTCAAAAGATAAACACAAACATAAGCATCATCATCATAAGACACACAATCATTCCCACAAAACCGCTTCCCCTCAGTCTGTTTCATCAGAGAGTTCATCAGGAATAGGTTTCAGAAAAAATCTAAAACATAATAAAAATAAGAGAAAGAATCTATACACTTGGGTACGTTCTGAAAATAACCCATCTTCAGGATTATCATCGGTTTCTAGTGAAGAATTATTGGAAAACAGTCAAAGAAGTGAAGAAGCTGAATCAGACTGTAATGGTGATAGTAATGATAATCAGTCAGTTGAAAAGAAAGATGGTGCTGATGAGAAAAACGTAAAATCTTCAGTCAAAAAGAAAGATAGTGCTGATGAGAAAAACGTAATTTCTAGTTCCAATGCAAAAATTGCTGCCACTGCGTCAGACAAAAGTAAGGAAAAACCTGAAACACAAAGCAGTGATAGTAAACGAAAAGTGACAATTGAAAAGTTGAACGAAAGAGTCATGGGGAAAATTGTTAAGGGTACCAAAGTTGTCATTTCACTTAACAATGATGAGCAAACAAGCATTTGTGAAAAAAAGGCAAAAGAAAAAACGAATGATGAGAATAAAGACAAGATTTATGAAAAAGAAAATGCTGTTGCCAAAGTAGTTGATAACAAAAGTGATAGAACGAAAACTAGCACCGACAAAGTTGTCTGTAAATCTTCTGAAAGGATTTCTCCTGATAGTAAAAATGATATGGAAGAAAAGAAGAAGTCTGATAGAAAAAATATGGAAGAAAAGAAGAAGTCTGATAGAAAAAATGATGTGACAATTGAAAAGTTGAACGAAAGAGTGATGAGAAAAATTGTGGAAGGTACCAAAGTTGTAGTTCCACTTGATAATGTGAAGCAAACCACCAATTGTGAAAAAAAGACAATAGAAAAAAACGAACATAAGAAGGCAGACAATATTAATGAGAAGGCAAATGCTGGTGAAAAAGTAATTAATAATAAAAGTGATAAAACCAAAACTAACTCTGACAAAGTTGACTGTAAATCATCTGAAAGGATTTCTCCTGAAGGAAAAAATATTGTGGAAGAAAATGAGAAGTCAGATGCTGAGGCATCAAAGAAGGTCAATGAAAATGCTAAATGTAATGAAACATCAGGAACAGATTCTTTTGAGCAGTTGAAAGCTACTTTGAAGCAGTCTAAGCAAAACATGGCTCCACACATGAAAAATGTCTTGGACAAACTTCTGACATCAGGTATTCTTAAGGATAAGAAAAAGCAGGAAACTGGTCTTAAGAATAAGGATACTTGTGTTGCCAGGTCAGATAATTTGAAGAAAAGTGAACTAAAAGAGCCTGAAAACGTACAAGGCCATAAGTCTAACTCGAGTGAAAAAGAAACATGTAAGAAAGTTCTGAATGAGAGCATTGGAAAAGAAACTAAAGACCAACAAATGGACAATAAAACTCTTTCTGATGAACTTGTATCTGAAAACAAAAGGACTAATACCATGAAAGATGGACGTTTAACCAGTATTGGTACTGAAAATAATGAGAAACATGTTTCATCGAAAGATGTTAAGAAATCTTCAGAAAATAGAACGCCAAAAACTGTTACGAATAGTAAAAGTAAAGATAAATCTTCTGACTTTTGTCAGGGTGCAAAAAAGCAAGTTCTAAAAAGTGTATCTATAAATAGTTCTAAAGAAGGTGAAAATGTTTCAAATAAACCAAAAAATGAAATAAAAAGTGACATCAGTAAATGTAACAAAACTGATTTGGAAGTGAAAAAGCATTCAAATCAAAATACCACCAATGAACCTGTCAAGAGTGTTAGAACTGAAGCATCAGTTAATAAAGTAGCAGAGTCACATAGAGAGATTCGAGATTCGGTATCCAAGGATAAACTAAGTGGTAGTGAGAGAAAGGAACATATTTCAGCAAAGTTAAAACTTGATGTGCAGAAGCCTAAAGAATTCAATGATAGACATGACAGAATAGTGAACGAGGAAAACAAAGCCTCTAAAAGTCCTAAGAATACTGACAAGTGTATTAGTTCATCGAAATCACCTTCTATAGTGAACAGAAACATGAGTCATGAGAAGATATATGATATGCATAAGATATATGATATGCCTAAGGAAAACAAAACCACTGACAGTTGTAAGAATGAAGGCAAATCACCATCAACTGTAAAAAGACGACATGTTAGTGGTCAATTACTACATGATACGGCAAAGGAAAACACAACCACGGATAGTCAAAATTTATCTAAATCACCGTCTATTGTAAAAGAAAACTTGTTACGCAGTTATAGTGAATTTATTCCTCTTGGAAAATCAAGTGAGAAGAATAAAACTGCAGTCTCTGCTTCGCGTAATGATAAAAAATCTAGTGAAAAGAATCAAACTTCAGTTCCTTCTTCAGATGATGATCCAGGCATCAAATGTCAGTTGTTTTCAAAAAACAAACCAAGAATTTCTCACTTCCATTCGGGTTCAAAACAAGTAGACAAGAAGGTTTATTTTTCTCCTGTGAAGAAAAGAAAGGAACTTAAAACAGGAAGAATTGTTAAACACCCTTTCAAACAGCACTCAGCAATAAGACATTTAAATTTAAGTAAAGCCAATTTATTGAAAATGACAAAAATAGAAAATGTGTCCAGTACCTTTACAGAAGTATCAAAAGAAAGTAATGAATCTGCGAGTAAGTGCATTGAACAATCTAACAAGCAAGAGAGAAAGGAAGCAGAGGTTAGAAAGCAGAAAGAAATCGTAGAGAAAATGCGGAAAGAAGCTTTGGCGAAAAAGCAGAAAGAAACTGAAGAGAAAATGCAGGCAGCAAGTGATGAAAAGAAGAAGAAAGAAGCAGAAGACAAAAGGCAGAAAGAAAAAGCAGAGAAAATTCAAGCAGCAAGTGAGGAAAAGAAGAAAGAAGCAGAAGAGAAAAGGCAGAAAGAAATAGAACAGAAAATGCAGGCAGCAAGTGAGGAAAAGAAGAAGAAAGAAGCAGAAGAGAAAAGGCAGAAAGAAATAGAACAGAAAATGCAGACAGCAAGTGAGGAAAAGAAGAAAGAAGCAGAGGACCAAAGGCGGAAAGAAAAAGAAGAGAAAAAGCAGGCTCGAAGTAAGAGGAATGACCAAAAGGAAATGTCAGTAGTCACAGGAGAAAAGTCAAATGCTGAACAAACAATGAAACAACATCAGAAAGTGAAAGCTCTACATGAAAAAGATGGATATAATCCAAAGGAGAAGAAAGATGTTAGGAAGCGACATAAATCTGACACTGTGGTAGAATTTAAGAAAGATAAGAATAAGCATGAAATTGTTTCTTCTGAAAAAGTTATTGATGAATCTCAAGATACCACAAAATCAATCAAACATGAACTTAGGAAGGAAAAGGTAGGAGGAGAAATCATGCCTCATGTAGTGAAAGAGACAAAACACAACGAACGGAAAAACTCATCTGAAAAACAAACAAATAAACTGGAAGAACGAAAAAAGCGCTCCTTTTCTGGTAATATATTTGAAAAAATGGAAGTGCAAAAACATGATCGGAAAGAAAGGCAAGAAGATAAACTAGTTGTAAATAAACCATTTACTCCTGAAAATTTGAATCTGTCAAATACTGACATAAAATTGAAAGGTAATACTGAACTTGAAAATAACCAAACATCAGACAAAGCTCAGAAGAAAGTGAACCCTAAAGATAAACTAGAAGAGAAGCAAATACCTAAGACACTGGAAAAGGAGGGTGATACTAAATCACAATTGAAAAATGATAACTGTGATAAAAAGTCTGAAGTAAATGATGAATCAGTTGCAAAACATAAAGATAAATCTGCAGTACCATCTAATGAAACTGGCATTGTAGCATGTGACGGTGTTAAAAGAAAAGATTCTGATAAGCTGGATATTGAAAGTACTGAAGTTAATAAAAGTAGTGAAACAATGAAACCTGCTGCTAATGACACTAATAAGAAAAATTGTGAATCATCTAAAAACACTGTAAAAGGAATTCATACTCGACTCCCTGCTTGTGTTCCGACTTACAAGAAAAAACTTTTTAAATCTAGTGAAAAAGATGCATCAGGTCTGCTCTTGACAAAAAATAGAAGACCAAGTAGTGAACTGTTGTCACTGAATGAAAATAATGATACGGTCAAAGAAACTCCTCCAAGTATGTCTGTTAGTGTAAATATGCATAAGACTGTAGGAGCAATGCAAGTAGAAAAGTCTGAGCTATGTGAAAGGGATGTAGAACCATTCGATAGGACAAACAAGTCTGATGAGAAACAACCTAAGTTATCTAATGAATTGCCTGTTAAATTAACAAATGACTTAAGTCCTGAAAATACCAATGTATCTAATGAAGAACCTAATAAACAACCTGCCTCTGAAAAAGTTAAACATCTAGATGCAGTTGAAGAAATTCAGCAGTATGATGACACACCTGTTTGTACTAATGGTGAGTTAATAACTGAAAACATGGAAGATGATTATATGAATTCAAATAATTATGATGAGGAAGACATCATGCCAATTGAAATGATAGGTTCTGTATTTACAAATGAAAGGGATCTTGATGCGGAGGATCATGAACAAAATGATTTTGTTGAAAGGAAACACAAGGAAAATGAACTTCTTGCAAACACAGGTGGAAACAATGTTATAAGTAAGGTGAAGTTTTGTGATGACTTAATGGTATTTAAAGAAGTTGAAAGTGACACCAATGATATTAAGAAGAAATACATCAAGCATGTAAGTGGTGCAAATGAAACGGAAAGTAATCAAACCAATGGTATTAGTCACGCTGATGAAGTTCAAAAGAATCTAACAATTGGCTCTAACAAAATTGAAAGGAATGATAAAATGAACATAAGTGATCCTTACTCAAATGATATCAATTTAGAAAGCAATGACATGAGTGTTATGAGTGGCCCTGGTGAAGTTGAAAGGATTCACACTGAAGATGTAAGTGACACTTTTGAAAAAGCAAGGAATGATTTGCAAAAAACCAATGACACCAATGATGAAATAGAAATGAATAATTCTGGGGATATAAACGACAACTTTGATATGGATATAAATGACTTGAAAGATACAAGTGACTCTGGTGAAATAAAGAGGAATAACATTGAAGATACAAGTGAGACTTCTGAAAATGACAGAAATGACATGAAAGATATGAGTGAATCTGATGAAGTACAAATGAATGCTAAAATGACTGTCAATAAAACGCCTCGAAAAAAAAGGTTTTCTAAAACATTATCAGGTTTAAGTAAACAGTTAAGTGAGCTAACTCAAAGTGAAGCGAAACCAAAGCGAGTCAGAAAGTCCAAAAAGAATAGTGAAGTTTCCAAAGTTAGTGAAGAAAAATCATTAAATGAAGAGAGTGATGATGATGATGCAGAACTTTTATCTGGCGGGTTTGAATTAACACCCTCAAAAATATCACCTGATTCCAAACAGTGGTTGCAGAAAGCTAAGTTAAAGCCTATTCGATTGCCCAAACCTGTGAAAGACCAAGGAGATTCAAAAGGTATTCAACACAGCTCAAATTCATCAAAAACTAGAACTACTCTAGAAGAAATGCAAACTGATAGTGTAGGTCCAATTTCTTCACCAACAGTGTCTGCTTTGGAAGAAGTGGCCGATACATCAGTTACTGATCAGCTATCAGAAAATGTTTACATCGATGTAGATGATAATGCAATGCCAGAAGAACCTATAACATCAAACGATAACCATGCTGAAAAAGATGTTGTAATGGAAGGAAGTACTGAACTAAATGGAACAGACAATGCTGCTGAAATGTCTTCTGATGTTAATAGTGCTATTGCTTCACCCACTTCTGAGTCAAATAATGAGGAAGTCGATGCTGATAAAGAAATTGAAGGTGAAAATCAAGAACCATTTGACTACAAGGTCTTCAACAAAGAAATGGAAGTTGCTCATAAGAAATACCTCACAGAAGGCTACTCTGTGGAAACTAGAGCATTCCTGTCTCCCAAGAAATTATTTGATACCTCATTAAATGGTGGAAGAAGTAAGGGTAAATGCCTTCGATGTCCAATCTGCTCCATGTACTTCTCACCTTTAGCGTTTACACAACATCATGACACCCAGAGCATCAATGTACTGATAGATCCAGTTAGAAGTAACTATTCAGAATACAGACTTGTAGAGAGACCCAGCAAAGCTGTTGCTACCATCTTCAAGAACTTTGTGGAATACTTTCGTTCTGAAAGAGAGTACCGGTAAGTTTATGTTCTTATTCTACTCTCGGGTGATGTGTTTGTGAAGATTCTAATACCCCAAGGTCATTTAACATTGTATCTGTAATTGTTATTTTTTTTTATTAACATATTCAATCATTATTTTAACTTTTAAAACCAGAATCAGCTTTTCCCTAGCGCCTTAATTCCTAGAATGGTGTCTTAAACAGTATGGGCCTTAATATATTTGGTCTGTATTGTGTTATTTGAGTGATGACGACTTGTATTGTGTGGAAAAGAGCTTAAATTAGTCTTTAAACTATGGATAACCTTGTAGATTTCTGTTCTAGATCTTTTTAGCCGCTCTTGCAGATCTCAGTAAGCACAAATCCTAGTATTGCCCCAGCGCCTTCAAAAATTTCTAGGGAAAGGCCTGATATGTAATAACAACATCCCTGCTACTAAAGTCTAGATTTATTAAGTAGGTGAAGATGAGTTTATCTATGGTCTTGAAGTATTTGAAAAACATCAAAAAAACATCAAACCTTGACCTGTTTGGTATAAGGCTGTCTGCATCTGTGTTTTCATTGTAAGAGATGAAAAAATGGTGGCTTTAATTTTCTTATATTTTCTAAAAATTATGACACAATTAGGACATAATGGTAATGCGGAGATATTAGGCTTATTCACTGATATGTCTAGTTTCATTCGTTATACCCCCGCACAACGAGTTGGAAGGGGGGTATACTGGATTCAGCTTGTCTGTCCGTCAGTCAGTCTGTCCGTCCGTAGACGCATTCTTGTGGACGTAACTCCTACAGTTTTTGCAGCATTTGCTTCAAACTTTTACAGATGAACAATCTCAACATGTAGATGTGCATAAAGGAAAGAATTTGCGCTGCGACGATTTTTGACAGAATTATGGCCCTTTGTACTTTTATGCACTTTACAATATATAGTGAACAGTTCTTGTGGACGTAACTCCTACAGTTTTTGCAGCATTTGCTTCAAACTTTTACAGATGAACAATCTCAACATATAGATGTGCATTAAGGAAAGAATTTGCACTGCGACGATTTTTGACAGAATTATGGCCCTTTGTACCTTTATGCACTATACAATATATAGTGTATATAGTGAATAGTTCTTGTGGACGCAACCTCTCCTACAGTGTTTGCCGCATTTTTTTCAATCTTTAACAGATGAACAACCTCAACATGTAGATGTGCATAAAGAAAAGAATTAGCTGCAATGATTTTTGCCACGCGGGGGGTATATTAGTCTGCCGAATGGCGACAGTTCTAGTTTTTCATGCTTTTCAGTGATGCTATCATTAAGATTTTGTTGTAATTTGCTGGCATATAAAAACTGTTATCGGTATCGTTGTAGGAAAGGAGGTAAATCAGCTCCTCTGAGGCTTCCTCGCACTAAGACACCAACCATCGAAGACAATGCTGCAGTTATTGATGGCAAACCAACACCTCAGAAAACACCAACCACTGAAGACAATGCCACAACTATTGATGGTAAACCAACAATTGAAGACCACACTACATCTATTGATGGCAAACCAACACCTCAGGTATGTGAATGTTTAGGGCCTCAGTGTGGACAAATATTTAATTTTTCTCATCAATTTCATTAAATGGTACAAAGTGTCACCTGTTTCTTGAAGTGTGTAATGATTGGCAGACTTTGAAAATTGTAAATTTTGTACAGATGTAATGGACCACTATTGATTCTTTTGGTCATTTGTCTTGAATGTTTGTTTCAATTGAAAACATACTTACACGTAATTAAAACGGAAATATGTATTTTATGATGTTTGTACAATATTCCGGATCAGGTATATGCGTAGGTTGCTAGGCTTTGCCGCCGTTTCTTTAAGGATTCAGATTGTCTGTCTGTGCATGTACAGTATTAAATATGAAACATTTTGGAAGACTCCATATATAACTTTAACTACATATGTGTTGTAAATATCTTTAGTCCCTTTATTTGTCAAACACTGCGTTATTCTCTCCCATTAGTGTTTCTGTACTTGCATTTACTACAATCAGATAATCAGAGGTCAGAAAGATGATTAATGATGATCTTTTGTGTCAGTTCATTTACATCAATAAGAGGTCACATAATAATATTGATGTCTAGTTTCTGTGAGTTAGGGTAACATAAAATCCTCATTTACATGTAATGTATGTATACTTTGATAGTTCATTTATCACTTCTAAGGGAAATACAAAGCATCTATATCTTAGGTTGTAAACCTGTCACCGATTACTTCCTGGTGACATGTGTGTATTCAGATTGACAGTTTGACCCCTACAGCATACTGAAGTGTAATAAGAGATACATGTATGCTTGTATTATTTTCAAGAACTACATACATTACAACCAGTTTTAACAGTTTGTGTTGGTTTATCAAACTTTGACAAGCTCTATTCTTAGTTATCAAAGATCAGTTAAACATGTCACTACTCAAAAATCAGATTTATTATTGCAAAGCAGTTATCTGTTCTTACAAAGCCTTATAGAGAATGTTGCCGTATTTTTACAAATTTTAAAATTATTGTGATTTAAATTAATGATATAGTGTTAATCACTTGTTTATATTTTTATGAAAAAAAAATGCAGAAGAGCCCTCCCCTTAAAATGTACAGATCATTAAAATGTTTAGTACAAAATGTTTTTAAAAAATACTGATGCTTTATTAGTATCACTTTTATTAATTTAAGGTGGGACCATAATATTACATACATTGTTATCATTATTTGCAAGTTTTTGATGTTAAAAATTTAGAATGAATGATCTGTACTATTTCTGCTATAGGTTGCTCTGCATTTTTTTGCATACGAATATAAAATAGTAATTACTATAAAGTTAAATCACCATTTTAAGATATGATAAGATACCGGTTCATCCCATTTAAAATTTAAATATGATTTTAATGGTCAGGCCAAAAATAAAATAATGCTTGTTTTCCCTTCCCTAACTATCCGAGCAAAAAATCCCCTACCCAAAATATTTTTGACCCTCTGAAACAAATAATTTTATTTTATACAAAAGTTGGGTACAAGAGTACGAAAACAAAAAATATTGACAAGAAAAAATGGGGTTTTTTTGGCCGGGAGGGTCTGGAAGGGGAAACAAGTTATATTTTATTTTTGGCCTCATTTCTAAAACTGAATATAGTTTATTTACTTTTTAGACCAATAATGTGCAACCAGTGGTGAAAATGGTGAACAGTTCACAAGATGATGTGGTACCTTCCGTACAAGTCACAGCTAGCGACACAGTGTCGACAGTGAGTCAAAGTTATCAAGTAACGGAAACACAACAACCTGCTGTATTCACTTCCCAGCCAAATGATTCAAATCTGAGACCAACAGCAACAATACCTGATCCCAACCAGTTAGTGAATGATTCCAAGCCAACAACTGATCCCAATGCTCTGGGCAGTCACAATAATGTTGGTAAAAAGAAATCCAGGGGTCGAAGAAGGAAATCTGGGCCTGCAGGGTTTTCAGCAAATGTTGGCAATGTTCCAATGTTCAATCCCTTGACTGCACCATATATGGGTGGTAATCAAACTCCAAACATGCAATACTATGGACCACAAAGGTCGAACTCAGTTGATCAATGGATGGTGGATAATGCTCAACATTACAGAAATGGCACAGCTCAGGGACAGATGGGAACATCTCCAAATATATATAATACAGGAAATGTGACCTTAGACCACCAAAGGATATCTGAAGCACAGATGAGAAACATACCTTTTGGTAATGACTGTATGTACCAAACCAGTCCATCTCAGATAGGACCTAGCCAGTATGGACAACAAATGGTGAACATGCCTACAGCCAGTTATCAATCCAGTGTTACACAGAACCCTGTACAACCACAGCATCCTGTACAACCACAGCATCCTGTACAATCACAACACCCTATGCAAACACAACACCCTATGCAAACACAACACCCTGTGCAACCACAGTACCCTGTGCAATCACTACCTCCCAAACTGAACCCATTGAGTTACCCACAAACAACAAATGTGTCCACAAATTTTCAAACTGGTACGCGGCCTCCACCATACCCTAGAAATAATCCAGTTAATATGGTCAGTTCAGGAAACACCCCAGTGGTTGCAGCATCTGACAAAATGCTAATGGCTCAAGAGTATCACACTCCAGAAATGTCTCAGACAAGAAGTCCGGCTATGCATACTCGACCTTTGAATACAGCTTCTACCATTAGAAGTCCTACTACATCAGCACAGTCATTGAACACAGCCTCCATTCAGCCTCATACCGGTAATCTACACAAGGTTGGACAGAATGCTCAAGGGATACCAGAGACTTCAAAGCCCTGTGGAGCTGTCCAGTGTCTGACTTCTGGTACATCTTCAAGCTTTACACCTATAAACACCAAATCTACATCTCCAAGCATTGGTCCTTCTACAAGCAGTGGATGCTTTATTCCTGTTGTAAACAGTGGACCTATTTCTGCAAGTTTGACACCTGCTGTTTCACCTGTTGTAAATAGTGGGTCTATATCTGCAAGGTCATCACCTGTTGTTAACCCTGAATCTACATCTGTTGTTAATGGTCGATCTACTTATGAAAACTTGTTGGAAGAGGTCGATATTGAGGATCAAAAACGTGAACTACTGGAAAAACTTTGTAAGCTGGAGAAGATTAGTAGTGGGGACAGTAAGTTTCAATTTATTTCAAAACCAGCCTAATCCTAAATGATTGAACTACTAGTATACCTTTTGGATACTCTCTGTTTAACCTTCAGTCCTGTGTTTGGTTGTGTTAAGGTACTTTATAAATGATTATTTGCTGGTTCCATGCGTAAGGCGAGGGTAAGTCAGTACTGGTTAGGATGCAGTCCAGGAACACTGTTTAGGCCAGAGTTCTTTGATTTTTCGTTACTCGAACCCTCCTGCCCTATTTTTTGGCATTTTCAAAAATAAAAAAATTGGAATTCTAAAATTGTACAAATGTACAAATGTTTTATATCAAATATTTTGATGGTAATGTTACTATACACCTTGTTTTATTATGTATTTCAATATTTTACTAATGATAAGTAGCTATAGTGCTCTCATTTACCACTGTGCCATAGGTATCATTGAAAAATTACCTAACTGAAATCTAATTTTAAATAAAATTTACATGTTATTAAATTTCTGTAGATTTTTTAAAATTCTTTATCAATGATACAGGTACATGTTCACTGTATTTGTTATAAGATAAATTTGCTGTTAGAACTAACATTGTTGCTTTCAATAATGGACCGTCATTGCAATCCACTATCAACAACATTTTGGGAGTTTTTAGCTCACCTGTCACAAAGTGACAGAGTGAGCTATTGTGATCACACTTCGTCCGTCGTCCGTCCGTCCGTCAACAATTGGGTTGTGTCCTCTCTAGAGGTCACAATTTTGGCCTAATCTTTATGAAACTTGGTCACAATGATCATCTCAACAAAATCTAGGTCAAGTTCGATATTGGGTCATCTGAGGTCAAAAACTAGCTCACTAGGTCAAATTATAGAAAAACCTTGTTTTAAACCTTTCAACATGTAGTCTTCGTGGTCACTTAACTCTCTGCTGTAACTCTCTACACTCTATACATACAAGTAAACTTACATCAACCAATGAAAATGTGTATCAGGGTTCACAGCAGTTTTGTAAAGGTCAAATATCAAAATATTCTAGAGGGTGTGAATTGTAATGGTTAAGTGGAAATCAAAGCGCTGTAGGGAGCATAGACATTTTCCTGAGGGTCATGGGTTCAAACCCCACTGGAACCATAATTTTTTTTTAAGTGTTTAGGTATTGTTCTGTCTTTATAGCATGTTTTTGTACAGTTATATGGAGGAAATATTTTGTTTAAATTATAGGTCAGATCATAGAAAAACCCTGTGTAGTCGCCAGAGGTTACAATTTCGACTTAATCTTTATGAAATTTGGTCCTAATAATCATCTCAACACAATCTAGGTTAAGTTTGATATTAATTAAGTCATCTGGGGTCAAATGCTAGGTCACATGGTCAAATCATACAAAAACTTGCAATAGAGGCTGAATTTCCTTAAATTTTATTCAGAAAATGTGTAGGATCACCATAGGGGTGTGCATGCACTAGTACGACAGGTGAGCGACCTAGGGCCCTTTGGGCCCTCTTGTTATTTTTATCTTTTTCCCTCCTCCTGTGGACTTTTTTCTCAAAAATTTGCGAGTGGCCTTAGGTGAATCAGCTGCCTTATATTACTGAAAAATTGTTGAGAAACCAGTTTAAACTTAAACAAACAATAATTAAATACAGATTAATTAAACGCCCACCTGCTTAAAGCTGTTACACATAGATGTAATGTTTGATTGGCTGTTTAATACAGATTATACTGTATACTGTTCATTAAAATGACTAAAGTTTTTTAAATAATTCTGGTATATTTCCCTTGCTTGACGCTCGGCATATATAGTTCCAGGTAACTACTGGTTCACTGATGTTCGGATAATGTGACTAGGTAGTCACAACAAGTCTTAAATACTGTTGACCAGTGCGCCTTAAAACAATAGTTTAAAAATAAAAAAAATGTATAGATCTAGTGTGGATTTGTATTTGAATTTATACATTCCAGGTGGTTTGGATATTCTCTTGTTGAGTGACAAACTGAAGATTCGAGGTCTCAGCACTGTTAATAAAGGTACATATCCCTTGGGTTTATTTCATCATTGTTTCAATTGTTCGTAATGATGTATGCTTGCATATATCACGGTGTCTTGTGAAATAAGTCTATATATGTTTAATATACTTTTCTAAGCGAGTTCACGAGTTACCTTTGCAATATGAAGTTTATTATTTTCTGTGTGTTTGTGACCAATATTCAAGAAAGATGAAATTTTATAACATATTATGACCATAATAGTTGCAATGACCTGTTTGCATGTTATAATTGACCATTTCCAGTTTAAACGTTCCTTTAATTTACAATTTAAACCCAGTCTCTTATCTCATCTTTTGAAAATTCTTAACTCATTAAATGTTTACTTTTTCAGAAATCCTGAAATTGTCTCAACAAAAATTGAAAGGTCAGACGAGTCCAAAACCCAAACCAGGAACAGATGAAGGTATGTGTTCATTTTAATTTACGTAAAATTCTATGTTGTTCACAAGATTGTTTGTTGCCACTTAAATTTAACATCTCACTTGACGACCACCTCAATAAAAAGACCATCTCATTAAAACAATCATCTCAATGAAATGAGCATTTAAAGAAAGACTGCCTCAATAAAAAGACCTCCTCAATGAAATGACCGCCTCAATAAAACAGACCATGTAAATAAAAAAAAATCACCTCAAAAGTGATACTAAGATAGAACTCAGTGAGTCTGTTTAGATTTTGATAAATATATAAGGCCTGGCTCTTCATTAATTGATGACCATACATTTCGTATTAACATTAAATTTAATTTAACGAGGGTAATTCATTTCTATACTTCCTGCCTTTGCATTGAAGAGGAAGTATAGTAACAACCCAATACTGTCCAACATTCCTATGAATGTCACTATCGTAAAATGACCATCAAAATATGGCTATAAAGTTTTTAATGTACATGTATTATGGCCATATTTAAACATTCTAAATAAACTTTTAAAGGCTAGCTAATATGGAAAATTGCAGCAGTGGTTATTATTGCCCTGGATTTGTAACCCAGTGTTCCGGTTTTGATTCCTGGTTGCTGCAATTTTCCATGAAAATTTGACTTCAATGTGGATTATCCTTCAAATGTTGAGTTATGGAAGAGTTTTAAAATTAGAACTGGCTAGAATACAGTCCAGGAAAACTGGTTCGGTGAAACTGCTGTCCTCCATAACTGAAATTATTGAGATACAATGTTAAAAGAGAACAAACATGAACAGCTTACATGATCTCAGGATAATATTATCAAAATGATCAAAATGTCTTCAGGGCTTTTACAGTGACTTACATTACGAGGGTTGCCTGCAAGACTGCGGTACATCCTTCCTTAATAATAAGCAGTTACGACAGTTTTGTGGGCAACCCTCGAAATTTAGTTGACTATACAGTTTTGTGGGCAACCCTCGAAATTTAGTTGACTTGTAATATACACCATGCAGTCTTTCAAAACATGTATTGTCTGTTGTTACATCTCTTTAAAGTACAAGAAAAAACACTCCAGGCTCTAAAGATAGTATCTACCTGTCCGCAGTATTGTTAGTTTTCATCAGTTAGGGTGTCTTTAACAAAGTAAATACCTGTCAATATGTAGACAACAGGTATAAGTTCATAAATATGCATACCGGTAATGTAAAATCAGTAATATTTGTTGGGCTTAAATTTCATTGATTTCATGAAATTGAATCCTCACAATCAATCTCCAATTTCTGTGACTCTCGAGGTCAAAGATCATTGGCCAATCAAGCAGGGAAAAATAGGAAGACCACGCACTGATGGACTGTCTCCTTCTATAAACATCAAGCTCTGAAATTCCCTATAATGTTTTTTTTCTTTCAAATGTTTCAAATTATGAATTTATAAACCAATGAGTATGCTTATGACAGCTTATCCATAGAATTGAATACCAATTGAAATAGTTTGTTTTACAGAACAATACTGATGTTGTCTAAAAACAAACAAGAAACATAACTCTTGATTAAATGTAGTAATAAAATTTCGTATAGATCATCAGTTCCTACTCAAAAACCACTTCATTTCTCACTCCATCAAAATTTAGTATACCCTCCTTATACGAGGGTGGTTCAATAATGACAGATGATTCATCACAAATAATAATAAAAATGTTGATTAAACACCGAATTTCCTGATTATCGACAAACAGTCCCCATTCGTCATTTCTTGACAAAATGATTCAAAGCTTTTAAAAGGTTACCACTTTGATAGATTGCCAAAAATGTCTTTTGTTGGAAGAAAACGGCATATTTGCAAAACCTGCTTGATAGTCAATATCATGTTGGTATAGATTATCAAACAGAATTTCTGTAAATTGTGAGAAACAGATAAGTTTGTAACAGCATGTTTGTAGTTGTTTTGGGGGGGGGGAAACATCTGGTTTAATGACCAAAGACTGCATCTTTCAATTGTTTATTCCTGCAGTACAACGCTATCATGCATGATTTACAATTTGTATTGATTTATCTTCCTACATTGTTATCATTATAATTTATGATTATAAATATTTCTAGTCAATGTCTGTTATTAGTTATGTTCTCATTGCTATATTTATACCTGTAATAATTTCAGAGAGAATACATCATATTGGTGACTTGAAGAAATCAATTAATAACGCTCCTTAATTGGTTCAATGAGTTTGTGGTAATAACACTGGTATCAACCTCTGCAGACTTGAAGAAATCAGTTAATAAAGCTACTGAATTGGTTCAGTGAAGTGTGTGATAACACTGGTATCATACCCTGTAGAGTTGAAAAGAAATTAATTAATAAGCTACTTAATTGATCAAGTGAGTTTGTGGTAACACTGGTATCACCCCATATAGATGTTTGGATAAATCATATATCCACCTCTCACTCACTACCCCACTACAGAAGGTCATTGAAGTATTGATCTCTAACACTTTGTGTTGGAATCCAACAGTCATAGAAAAATTGATTGTTGCCGATGCTGTGTATGTCTTCATTGATGAATGAGTTTGATTCAAAGTAGAAAACTTCAGCTGGAACTAATCAGCACAGAACGAATATCAATATGTTTTTTTATGAGAGAAAAAAATTTCATACAAACTACTCCAGTTAGACCTCTTTGTCTGGTCTATAGGAGAAAAAAATCTTATAGATCGATAGTACTAGCAGAAAGTGGGACTGGATCAACACTACTACAAGTGGATCAACACAACTACAATGTATCAACCCGCCCAAAAGTGGATCAACAAAACCTCTAGTGGATAGATACTACCAGACGTAGATTGACATTACCAAAAGTGGAGCAACACAACCACTAGTGGATCAACCTGCCCACAAGTGGATCAACACAACCACTAGTGGGTCAACCTGCCCACAAGTGGATCAATGCCACCACTAGTGGATAGATACTACCAGAAGTAGAATGAAATTACCTCAAGTGGATCAGCACAAACAGAAGTGGATTGTCATGCTCAAAAGTGGATATTACATCAGTTTTGTCAATAAGCTTGATCGTTACTGACAAGCAGCTTCGACAAGCAGCTTTAACTGACTATGCAATACATGTGTTTTAACTTGTTGTTTTGAAACTATGTATATAAAGTGTAAGTTTAATGTTTTAGGCCAGTTTTGTATAGTGATTGCATTATATAAAGTGTTAGTTTAATGTTTTAAGCCAGTTTTGTATAGTGATTGCATTTTCAACCTTCCAACACTGCTGTTAGATTTTATATAGCCTGTATATACACTCTTTGTTCTGTATATATGTCTTGTAGTATATGCATGGGATGCTGCTTTTGTTTTATTTTGTTGCTAGTATAAACATAGTTCCATGTGTGTGCAAGGTCATATGTATGAGTTAGATGTTGATGTATTCATGAAATACATGTATAAGTATGTTACATGTTTCTTATATTTTATGTTATGTTTGTTGTATATATCTTTGTTTAAATCAAAGCAAGAATATTTTATCCCTTTATCACTTTATTATGTGTTAAAACATATTTTAGTATCTTATTGATGTCCACAAAATACTTGTTATTAAACATTATATTGAGACATTTCTAAGAATGCTGCTCTATCATTGGTCAGTTTGAAACCATTGATAAAATGCAGCTCTATGATTAGTCAATTTTAAAAACAGTCTCAGAATGCAGCTCTATGATTGGTCAATTTTAGAACAGTCTCAGAATGCAGATCTATGATTGGTCAATTTAAGAACAGTCTTAGAATGCAGCTCTATGATTGGTCAATTTTAGAACAGTCTCAGAATGCAGATCTATGATTGGTCAATTTTAGAACAGTCTAAGAACGCAGCTCTATCATTGGTCAATTTTAGATCAGTCTTAGAATGCAGCTCTATCATTAGTCAATTTAAGAACGGTCTTAGAATGCAGCTCTATCATTGGTCAATTTTAGAACAGTCTCAAAATGCAGGTCCATGATTGGTCAATTTTAGAACAGTCTCAGAATGCTGCTCTAAGATTGGTCAATTTTAGAACAGTCTCACAGCGCAGCTCTGTCATTGGCCAGTTTGTAACCAGGGTCAAAATAAATCACATTAATAGATTCTGATTGAAAACTTTGATTTATGAATGTTTCCATTGTCACAATTTGTGCTAAAACGGTTGTTCTAAGTGCTAGTATAAATGAACGTACATAGTCTATCTTAAACAATAGTAGTTTTCACAAAGATATAAAAAATAGATTTTCAAAGCGGTGTTGGTTGATTATTGTAAATTTTTGTGGCGTTGGTTTATTATTAATTATTTTTAAATCAATATTAAGATGTCAATCAAAATTGGACTGAGATCACCAAAAAATTATATCAAAATGGTTAAAGATGCATGTACATGTATAGTGCATTATTTCTTGTGTTTTGCAAATATTTGAATCTTGTTCATTTTCTATGTCCATGTATTTTCTTCCTGTTTTGCTCAAAAGTAGAATTTTGTTAAAAATCTTTACAAGTATACCGATACTGCCTATTTGAAGATGTGGAATTCATTGTTGAAGCATCTTTCATTGTATTGGGATTAGTTAATCTTTTCAAGTGACTAGATTTTAATGCCAAATGTCAATAATGTCTAGAGTTTGAAAACGTAGATGTTTACGTAATTGTTTATCTTGTGTTCACCTACCGTGCTGTGTTCAAGGTTTTATTTTTATTTAGCCATCTCAATATATAAGTGGTATATATATTCATGTACAAATACTTTACTGTATAATTAAATATTTAGGTTAGGGATGTTTGCATACAACAACAACATTTATTCAGCTTCTAAGCCACAATTTGGCTTCTAGCCTACAAGTATAACAAAGTATTATAGTGGTTTAGCCATGTTTTGTGGCCTTACATTCAAACTATAAACAATACATAATCAAGTTCGTTTTTTACCCTGATTGAGGTCAATTCATGTCTATTTAGGTACATGTATCTACAATCAACAATTTCGTCATAGAAGTAAAAAATGGACTTTGCTATCTGTAGTTTATAGTTAAAATAAATATAAATTCCCTAACCTAGATATTAAACTTATAACCTATATATATAAACATATAGTGTTTCCAGGTACTCAATCAGCATAATCAGCACAATCAGCACAATTAGGTGTATGGTGTGTGTAGGAAAGTTTGTATTGTCCAGTCATGTGTACTTCATCCTATCCACACCCTTCCTGTATGTCCAAGTATACTTGGTATATTGTTGATATGGTTTTATAAATGTTTGGATATTAAAATTAAGATACTACTTATATTGTTTGTTATTTTGTCTATATTTGTGTTTTTATGCCCCCCCCCCCCCCCCACTATTTGAAGAATGTCAGGTAGGACATCATGTGTTTTCAGTCTTTGGTTCCATTCAAAAATTCTGTTTGTGTCTTAATTATTTCTGGATGAGTTTTGAAATGTTCACAATCATGAGACTATGTATATAGCGGGGAGTTACGGACACATTCCTAGCTATTTGGCCAAGCAGACACTTCACATGAGACATTTCTTTTGGAATCAGGAATGTTTACACATCAATGTATGGATTGTTTTCATACTGATGCATTTTTCCCACATTTATTTTACACACCGTACAACCCGCTGTGTGTAAGGCAGTTCTGTATGTTGAAGGCAGAGACACGCGCGTTTTACGCCACTAAAGAGGGGTAAGTATTTGTTATTTTATATGTGTTTTGCGTTGCTTTTGAAAGTGATCACTTATATATATCGTTCACGCGATGAATGAACAATAAGTATATACAATTTATGTGCCAACAAATGCCTTATTATTCGTGTAAACAGGGTTTAGGTATGCGATGTTTGCCAAAAGTTCGAAACTTTCGCCTTTGACATTGAATTCTCAACTTAATTCGTAGTTTGGAACAATTCTAAAACATTGAATACAAACTTCAATCCTTCCTCAATATATCTGTCGTTTCCGTTTTGGAAAATGTGTATTTTCAGTGAAGATACAGAGGTTTAAATTGAACGAGGTACAAAAAAATGCTAACGAAATAGGCAGTTCTGTTTTTCGAATGATAACGACAAAGACAGAGCGTTAAATATTAATGCTAACGCAGAGGCAGAGATAAGAGACTTATGCTAACGACAAGGGCAGAAATTCTATTGACTTGTCAGGGCCATAAAACCCCTTTGTACGATTTGTATGTTATAAATATAACCCAGATTCATGTTACGCTGTATTCCAAAGTCCATTTCACCAAGAATCACGAGTGTTTAGAGGTTATTTTCATCAAGTTGATTTACGGAATATATTACATACCTGGTGATCGCTGACGCCGGCAATTATCGGTTGTGAGTGGCCCTTTATGTCTGTAAATGACTAACTGGTGTGTTTAGGGGGGGGGCATTAAGCGCTCCATTTGTTATCATGAAGTTTAGAAACGAACAGTTTTTAGCATTCTAAAGAATACGTAAGTTTGAAATGCAGCAATTCAAATTACTTGACAGGGAACTTAATGCACTGTTTTTTTTGTACAAAAATGTATGTTATTTGTATGTTACAAATTTTATTTGACTATTTTTCGTGAATTATTCAACCGAAGAACATAAGACATAATGTCGTAAAACATCGTAATGTCCCGATACATTGCTATTTATGTGCAGTCGAACATATGATCTTGGTATTAATCTTCTAAGCAGTCAATGTTGATTAAAATTACCTGTATGAAATAAAACAGTCAGGTTATTTAAACAGTCATAGAGTATACGGTCTTACATCTATTTATGGGCTGACTGCTTTAAACCGTTGGGCAACACGTGCTCATGTAGCATCACGTATATCATGTAACATTTAATTCCATGCTAAGTTGTTTGGTCTTAATGACATCATCTAACGTCATCCGGACCGCAGATAATTATGCAACGAGGCGTAGCATAATACCAATAAGACGAGACGCAGGTACGCGTAAGTTTCTTTATGTATAATTAGATTTACGATTTACAAATGTAGTTGTAATCAATAACATTTCATATAAAATCAAAGCGCTGAAATCCAGAAGTTGTTCGAATGAATACCATTCTGATCACCTCGGCCTTCATGCATTGAAATATTTACCGGAGACAAACGGAAATATCCTAGCTTTCACGATTGGAATGAATGCATGCAGGAAGTACAAGTCAAATAGTTTTCTGCGGCCAAGTGTTTTTCAGCAGTTTGGATGCTGATCGAGTTTATTCCGGTGTATGTTTAAATGTATTAGTCCAAATAACCCAGATACGTGTAACATCGGATACTACCGTCTGATTAATCTAACCTAACCAACTACGTGTATGTGTAACAGTTTATATAGAGTGATGCTCGGAGTTATGGATATTCCGCGTACCGCTCGTTGAGAGTAGCTAGATTGATAACGCATGGAACCATGACCTCGATATAATTAGACATACTGGTTCTGTACCACAGTATATGATTACGTAACAGTTTATGCCGACGAAAAAGGTACGGAAGGCAGTTAACAGAAGTGGTAATTGCTTTGTAAATACAAAGAAATACTGGAAATAGGTTTAAATTATTTATTGGGATATCCAACTGTCCTATAGATTTAGAAATATGAAGTAGCTTTGTAGTATATATATGCTGCAATTGATGGAACTGTTTTGCATGACGGTTTACATCCGTGTCGGTAGTTATGTAATACCGGCTGACCGGTTTACTATTGCAAAGGTGGCCCTGCTTAGCGGCGGTGTAGAAAGAAAAGTAGTTTCATCAGCTAACGTATAGTCGATTGTAGAAACGTGTGTATATAACTATAGTTGGTCGATTCTCGAACAAATAAAAAGTATTTATTTAATGCTAACTGATGAGATAAAACCTATCAGTCACTGGTTATCACCTACAATTAATGTGACTGATAAAAGCTCCGCCCCCTCACAGGGATTACTTGAATATTACCAAAAACTCTCACCAGAAACATGTCATGCGGGGGTTTTTATTCTTAGTTAAAACATTTCCTACAAGTTGGTGTATGATTTGATGCAAAATTCTCAAAAAAGTTGTTTTCACCTATTCACCATAATCAAAGATGGCGGATTTTGAATTGACTAATATGAAAGGAATATTCATACACATCCTAACCACAGTGGTAGATTCTAATTTGGCATAAAAAGTACCAGTTTTGACACCAGATAAGCATTAAATAAATAGAATATTTGTTTTGTTTTATTGAATATGGTTAATATCTCATCCTGTAGTGATAAAATGTTAATATTTTCACTCGCGCTACGCGCTCTTGAAAATATTGAATTTTATCACTACACGATGAGATATAAACCATATTCAATCAAAACAAACAAATATCCTCTATCTATATAACATAAAGCAGTTTAATAGAGTGTCACGTAAAAATTCAAGTGTCGATGACTTACAGTTCATGTAATCTGCTGACAAACAAGTGCTGTATTTATAAATGTACCTAACTGTCATAGATCTACATTTATTAAATATGCAGACGTGCAAGGACATGTACTTAGTTAGAGAATTAAAGCTGAAGCACGGATAAGATGTAAAGTACAACCACCTCGACAGAGCAAGAACCTTTGATTTCCGACCATTGTATGACTTCAATGATTAGGAGACTATAAAATTCAACTTGTATGACTTATTGCGCCTCCCAAAAACTGCAAATTTCACCGTCATTTTGTTAACATTTTACTTATATTATCGATGGAATACTACGAGAACCATTCGTTTCTAAACTCTAAGACAGTGCCTGAAGAGCTTACGCCCCAAAAAAGCCATGCACTCGTCATTAACAGGCATAAAAGGCCACTCACAACCGACAATTGCAAGCGTCAGCGATCACCAGGTATGTAATATATTCCGTTAATCAACTGGACGAAAATAACCGCTAAACACTCGTGATTCTTGGTGAAATGGACTTTGGAATGCAGCCTAACATGAATCTGGGTTATATTTATAGCATACAAATCGTACAAAGGGCCCTTAGGGATTTTATGGCCCTGACAAGTCATTTGAATTTCTGCCTTTGTCGTAAGCATAAGTCTCTTATCTCTGCCTCTGCGTTAGCATTAGTATTTAACGCTCTGTCTTTGTCGTTATCATTCGAAAAACAGAACTGCCTATTTCGTTAGCATTTTTTTGTACCTCGTTCAATTTAAACCTCTGTATCTTCACAGAAAATGCACATTGTCCAAAACGGAAACGACAGATATATTGAGGATGGATTGAAGTTTGTATTCAATGTTTTAGAATTGTTCCAAACTACGAATTAAGTTGAGAATTCAATGTCAAAGGCGAAAGTTTCGAACTTTTGGCAAACATCGCATACCTAAACCCAGTTTACTCGAATAATAAGGCATTTGTGGGCACATAAATTGTATATACTTATTGTTCATTCATCGCGTGAACGATATATATAAGTGATCACTTTCAAAAGCAACCCAAAACACATATAGAATAACAAATACTTACCCCACTCACGCATGTTAATTTAATTAACATGCGTGCCCCACTCTAGTGGCGTAAAACGCGCGTGTCTCTGCCTTCAACATACAGAACTGCCTTACACACAGCGGGTTGTACGGTGTGTTTTACCACATGTAGATTCTACGCTGATTTCCAGCGTGAAGTTCGTGGGAATATTCTTTGGTGCTAAAATGAAATACTTCTATAATTATATCATAATATTCTATATCGTGACATTGAAACACTGATTTAGATTATAACATGTGTTTTCAATGTGCCAGAAATTATATTCTCCGTTATAAAGGTACGTGACATTCCACACGTGTCGTTTTTTATCCAACACTTGCATTCCTTGTGTTGATATACATTTTCTTTTGCATCGAGCTGCTATACTCCCGCTGAAGATTTTACTAAAGATACTAGTTGCATCTAGTCTGAGAGACTCGGTGAGTCATCACATATCACTCATGATTTAATGGAGCCATTCATTCTGATCACCTCGGCCTTTATGCATTGCAATATTATTTACCGGAGATAAACGGAAATGGCCGAGCTTTCACGATTGGGAGCCATTGTGTCAGTCGTCAGTTGCTTGTGGAGATACAGATTACTACAGACAGGTTTTATATACCAACAGTAATTCGGGTCAACTGATGGCGTAAAATCAGCGAAAATCCTCTTGGATGTATTCAAACAAGGCCCACCATAACCAGGGAATTTCATTACCACTTCACAAGACTTTTATGACCTCAGGGAATTCATTTTGGAGATGTGTACGACACTTATATTGCCGCCAGCACATCTCCCAACACAGTCTCTGTTTTTTGCCAGATTTTCCCCCAAATTCTGCTGGAAAAGGTAACGGTACAGCTTATTAGCACCTCAGCTTGATATCAGCTTGGTGTCCAATTTTCCTCAGGATTTGACCCCTAGTTCATCCATGGTTATGTATAATGTCTGTCCAGATGTTGTTTGTGCAGTATATTCTGGGATTCAGGGAGAAAAAGGATTTGGATGAGAAATACTTGCTTCATGATTTCAGTGATCTGACAAGGGAAACAAAATAATATAATGTGTTACACAACGTTTTAAGGTGGGTTTTTTCAGTGTGACTTTTAAGTACATACTTCGGTCCCATTAAACCTAATATCTGTAATAAGTAATCCATACTATTTGAATAAACTCATTTACAGGGTGTTAAAAAAGTTTATTCTCAAAATTTAAATTCATAAAGTTTTATTTGAGCTATGGATGTATTAGACAATGTTAATTTCTAACTCTAATAGCTTCATTTAGTGCCAGAGAGATTAGAACAATGACAGAACACTCTTGATTTTAACCTGGACATTTTAAAGTCTTCTGAAGTCAGAAAAATAAAATATTGAAACTCAAACATTGAGAACGAACTTTTTTAACACCCTGTACTTTGATTTTCTAAAGGATTTCTTTAAGATATCATGCCGCACTTACTAGATTCCAGCACCAAATCCTTAATTAAGATTGTTGGAGACATTTCATATGTGGCACTGATGGTGTAGAAATGGTAAAAATTTTGAGACGTGATAAAATGTATTATTAAAATATTATCTGAATTTATTATGATGTTTTAAATACTAATGTAAATACCAAAAAATGTCTAGGTTTAAAGGACCATAACAAAACCATCCTAGAGTTATGACATTCGTCTAGTAGGGTTGACTATTATAATAATAAAACTGAAGAATGACAAGTAATACAGAAGTTCCCTACCGGAAGCAAAGATACTTTAAATTATTTTCAATGTTTCAGTTGCCATAGCAACCACATCTTTTGTCAAATTTAAGCATTACTTATATGTCTCATCGGTTAGGGTGAGGGTAAAAATATGTAAAATAAATTTGCCATTTTTACATGCTTCTATTAAGTATTTAGGTCACCCATTTTGTGAAATCGAAATTTAACGTGTAGTATTGATCTGAGATGATTTGCACAATTTATACATTTCTGGTAAAATAATACAAAACAGATGGCTGATTAGCATCTTGTGTGAAACCCTAATGTATGCTGGAAGATTTATTACTCTCGTGCTGTGCTAAGCTGACCCCTAATACTTAGCAAGTATTTGATAAGTGGTTTATTGCCCTGTACATAACTGTACACCCTTCATCGCTAGTGATGAAAATTCTGGCATAAAAGTATAGACTGAACATAGGAAACCCTTGCAGTTACGCTGCGTGGTTATTTATGGTATGTTATCCATCTGAATGTCAAAATATGTTCATTATATCTAAGCATGTTACTTCAATTAACTTACAAATTATCCCCAGGTGGACGAACGAAATACCCATTGGAATATAATGCATTGTGTTGTAGAGATTTGTGGTTTTATAACCCCACACGCGAGACACTACTAGAGACTTGGAGAATAATTCTATTTCTCTGGTCCTACTCACGTGTTGGACGACACTTACCTTGTTAGCTTTTAGACTGATATTTGCTGGAGCAGCTCGCCCGGATTCTTCGTATGATCACACTAAGTTTCTGTCTCTCCCACCGAAGCCAGAGGTCATTGACCAATTTGACCGGGCAAAACGGCTGACCATGCACTTACTGTGCCGCAGTGTATCAGTACGCAAACAAACGAACATAGAGCGCATGGTGTTTGAGTCTGCAAAGGTGAGAACAACTCGACAACAAACCTTAATATAATTTACGTTTCGGCTTACGCCTTCTACAGAATATGTATTAAATGACTTGTTTCGCCTGCAAAGGGGCCTACCATCCTGAAAGTGTATACCGTTAGTTAAATGTGTTGTCTCGGCACAGATAAGGGTTACCAATAACACGGAAGAATGTTCAGAGTGGAGTATTTATAATTGTAGTGTCTTGTCTATTCTATAATTAACGGATTTAAAAACGCGCCACTGGGGTGTGTTGTTTTATAGCAGACACTTAAAGTTTATGCCGGTATTGGAATAGTGCAGATTAAAGGTAATTGTTTTGGCGTCATTTTGGTACTAAGATGAGAAAAATGAGATGAGTATTAACAAATATGTAGTACAATCAACACGTCGATCCAGAAAACAAAAGTCGCATTCTGACCACAATTACTTACAGGGTTACACCTCCCATTGACCATAAAAACATTATGCAGGTCTATGAGACAACGGTGTATGTTTCATGCAACAATGTTTCCGTGTCATATAGACACATTTTAAATAAAAGTTGTACATGTACGAGATATGTAATTTATTATATTTAATTTAATTTAGAATTTGTATATATAGAAGTTAGACTAGCGTTACGCAAACCATCAATCAGTTATATAGGCCGGTCATCTTCAACGATAAAACCAATGCGCCGATAAACATGTTACTTCTGTTTTCTGAACCAACGTCTTATTCGTGCGATAATTTAGTTAATACTCGTTGGATTTTGGTATCAAAATGACGACATTGAATTATGCTTTACGCATATACAAATACATTTTATATGGGAATTTGTTTTCTTAAAATATACCAACATATCCAAGTGTCGCGTTTTTAAATCTGTTAACCATAGTACAAATTGTAACATATGCTAGCAATTACATGTACAATATCCAAGTGCATTTAATTATCATATCCAATACACAACGTGGTGTTCATTAGCAAGATCTCTATCACGTAAAATGTATAAATTGAAGTGATAATGTGACCATATGTTATATGCAGTTATACAAACGGCGATATTTGAAGAGTAGCCAAAATTTCGAAGACAAAAGCAAACGTTGTACCAGAAACAAAATTTACGTGCACTGTGTAGCAATACCACGTGTCTCAGGCATAAATGCTACGAATGCAAGACGAAATTTGTCAACATTTGAAAATGAAAATAGTCGCACTAGTATTTTATTTCTATACAGATGTCTATGAAACATATGCCATACTAAGGGCAAATATTAGCTTTACACGAAATATAGGATCCCTATCGGCAGCTGGGCCGTTTTTCTCAAGGATCTTGTGAAACCTTGAAAATCAAGACGGCTTGGAACTGTAGTTCGCTCGCATACAAACCACTTCAAGGTTTCACAGGGTGCTGGAAAAACGACCCAGCTGCTGGTATCTAGATCCTATGTATATTTCATGGAAAGCATATAATTTCCCTTAAGGCTGGCGTATGTTTCATATTCATAAATCGACGAAGAAATAAAGTATTTATGACTATTTTGTTTTCGAAGCGGAGCGTTAACAAATTCGTCTTGGTTTTGTAGCCTTTAGTGATCTCCGAGTCACGTGGTATTGGCCCAAAGAAATTTTGTTTAGTTTACCGTGATTTCTTTCTGTTCTGGGAACGGTTGGAATTGTTTTTTGTAGTATATATTCTATGATAGAAAATGCATTTATAAATGTTGAGAATTTCTCGTAAAAAAATTCCTGTTTCCAAGGCAACTGACCAGATAACACCACACCGATACATTATGACCTTTATCAACACATTTTCTACTTTTAATTAAACCGGATGCCGAATGACTCTGTTTATCGACTTAATTATATTTATCAATTGCTGGTGAATGTAGTTTAATGGAAATTCAATTTTCTACAAATTGTAAATAATAGTATTTGTGTTATTCTGTGTTTATTTTATTGAATTCAGTTCTTCCAAATAGGAATGCCAAGTAAGGACTAATTGTGATTAAAACATTTTTTTTCAATACTAACGTGGTTACTACAATCAAAACACAACTTATCCAATCATAATATTATACTACTCAAAATTTGATAAGGGCCAAGAAATTTTCTATTTGAATATTTTGCAAATTGAATAAGATTGACCGGTAGAATTTTCAAAAACATAATGCTACATCTGCAATATTGTAAACCAATTAAAGGTAACAACTTCG
Source organism: Spisula solida (assembly GCA_947247005.1). Taxonomy (NCBI): domain Eukaryota; kingdom Metazoa; phylum Mollusca; class Bivalvia; order Venerida; family Mactridae; genus Spisula; species Spisula solida. The sequence continues at coordinate 45,763,679 of OX365944.1, read as the reverse complement.
AAATTTAATGTCTAAGTGCTGATAAGCCCAACCCCATTAAAATGTTCGTGCTGCATTCAAGCCTCTTGAGTAACGGGATGCGGTCATTTTCTTGGCATTTCGGGTCTAACACGATATGGTAATAAAAACGGGATACAATTTCCATATTAATCTAGCCACTTTGGTCCCCGCCAATAGGGCTTATCAGTTACATGGAAAACGTCCTCATTTTGGCAATGGGCATCAAATGCAAGACATCAAGCTTTGAACTTTAGAAGCAGATAATATGATATTTTATTAATAGCACAACGTTTTCTTCTTCGGTTTTGTACATTAAACGTGATACGGGCATGAAAATCAATGTCTTGGCCCTTAGCAAAGTTTGAGTAATATTACATGTATATACTACTCGACCACTTGCTGTTTCCTAGTATTAAATGTTGCTCGTGTTATTCTTACCTGGATGCTTACATATGCTTTAAACCAGTCAGTCGTTTCTCCCAAGTCGGTAAACATACCAATTGGAAATGTCTAAGATGACATATTTGGTTCTAACTCCCAACCAAGCAGGTACTGTTTAATGAATAGAAAAACTTAGCTTGTTTCAATTAAAAGCTCACAAGCCTGCATTTTAAAAATGTCTATTGCCGTGGTGCAGTTAATTTATTCAAAGTTTTTAAAGCTCCTTAATAGTCTATCTGGAAAACAATGTAACTAGCTATAGAGGACCAAAACAAGAATTCACTAGCTTAATTAGGCTGTTCAAAATACAAAGTCACAACTTATATTTCTGCTGGAGTGAAGTAACCTATTATTTTTAGGATACATTTTGACAAACAATTAAGATTAAAAGTCCATGCATATAATGTACTTTACTACAACATTCACCAAAAGGCTCGTCTCTGTGTGATATTTAAAGTAATTATCGTAATTTGGGAAGTGATTATGTTTCAATTAATGATTGAACTAGTAATTGCTTCAGATCAGGTGCTATTAACCCATTTATTTTTTTCGATAAATACGTGTTGTAATTACACCTGTATTTTGTCTGGGGTACAAGACAAAAACACGGACATTTTTTAAAACAAATTTAAGAGTATTATTTATTTACTATTCATTAATATATCGGTCACTATTTATTTATAATATATTTTAAGCCACACATACAAAGGCTCTACAGTGAGATCGACATGGTAACACAAGCTAGGCTTGCATTGTTAATTAATTCAAGTACCAGAAACCTGCAAGAACAATTAAGAATTAACCATCGGTAATTAACACCTGTATGTTTTCAAAACCAACAGGTGATATTATGCAAGAGCCATAATATGTTACACCACGGCTATGCGGATGATACTCAACGTTACCTAGTCATTAAATCAAAAGACATGCAGTTGGACTAGTGTAGTACCCGAACTTGAAGCCTGCCTGTCAGACATCAGTTCCTGGATGCGCCTGAACAAGCTAAACATTAACCAGGATAAAACGGAACTCATCGTCTTTGCAACAAACCATCGAGTCGAGGATTTCAGACTGCAAATTACAATTTGACGGAACAATTGTTCATGAATCATCATTCATGTCATTGGTGAAAAATGTGGGTGCCTTCTTTGATAAAACTCTAAGCATTTTGTGAATTCCTTTATGACCTCTAGACTGGACTATGCAAATGTTTTGCTATGTGGTGCCAACAGCAAGGTAGTAGGCAAACTGCAGCGCATCCAGAACACTGCTGCTCGTTTGATCACACTAACAAAAACGCGTGAACACATTAAACCGATCCTGCATTCACTGCATTGGGTTCCGATGTCATACCCAGTACAGTACAATGTCATTATATTCACATTTAAGATCAAACATGAACTTGCCCCTGTTTACATGAATGAGTTGATAAGTGAGAACCACCCAACAAGATCTCTGCAATCAGACTCAGCCAAATATTGAACATTCCGAGAACAAAAACTAAGACCTACGGTGAAAGGCGATTTGACAAATGTGCAGCCACACTGTGGAACAGTCTGCCAATAGAAAAAAATTGACTCTCTGCTGATTTTAAAGACACCAAAAACTCACCTTTTTAAAATGGCATATCAGTGATCAGTGAATGTTAATTAGATTTTCAAGACACTCACCAACATTCAAGGAATTACCTTTCTGTTATCTTCTATCATAATGCAATGAGTACGTGTATGTTTTATGTGTCACTCGGTTTACCCATATTTTGTACAAAATACTAATAAATACGTTACCATAACATTTAATAAAAGGGAAGTAATCCAGACTAAAATGAATTTACAAACAATTTTTAGATATAATGAATTGTTTAGTTGAATATGTACATACATATACGAAACGATATTGGTTATGTTCTATGCATGAGTAGGGCGAGTTTTTTTTACAACTTTAATACAATTTAGTTTTTGAATATACCACTCAATTGTGTACAGTGTCTAAAAATGTACATGTACAGTCCAAAATACGAAAAGGAATTTCCAAGTGAAATGAACGAAGGGAGCGAAAAGAAATTAGAAACTGAATTAATCAAGTTACCATTTTTCTTGTAGTGTAGTATTAACAGAATACTAATTCTTGAAGGAGATTTTTATGGTATCCGATGTACATTTAAGATTTTTCATGCCAATGTGTTTTTCTGTGCAACTTCGAGTACAGCAAAGCGACTTATTTGTCTTTAGAATATAACCTACATTATGAGCCAATGAAAACGCCGCATTTTGGCGGTTAACTGAAAATTTAATCATTAAATTTTTCTCTTCACAGACTTTACGTCATGCGTTGGTGCTACTTTCTATCGGCCAATCAAAATGCATAATGTTATATTCTAAGTTAGTTAGAACATATTAAGTAAATTTTAATGACTAAAAAGGACTCGCTTCGCTTCGCTCGCTCCGCCCTTTTTAATCATTAAAATTTACTTAATATGTTCTAACTATAACTTAAAAGGCACATGGGACTAGTAGTTGACTATCTTTAATATCGTTGCGTCACTGTCTGTTTAAAATACTGGTGTAGGTAATCGCTAGTCGGCATCTATATAGCCCAGTCATCGATATAACCACAGGGTATACCCTGTGGATATAACATAGATTATGGCATTTTTCGTAAGGCTTCGCCTACAACTGTCTGAGAGACACGGCTTATGTGGCCTGCGTTGGGTGAACAAAAACTAGATTCTTACTGTTGTAGGATTATTCTATGTTGCATATAGTGTTGTTATAGACATACATGTAAGGGCGGCAACCATAAATTGTAGTTATATAGTATGTTGTATTATAAAGTTGTTTTAATTTTACTGTCAAAAAATGTATAAAGGATATTGATAATGGTCAGAAATAGAACAGTGCTTAAACCGGTACTTGTGCTTCCAGAAGTCAGACCTATTGATACACTATCAACAACTGTTTTCTAAGTTTTATACAAATGCATCACATAAAAGCTTTGATCCAATTAATGAAAGTGTACACACATGACCTCTCTTACTTTTATTGGGCAGCCCATTTCGTTTTCTTCCTGTCTCCGTATGTCTTCATTATTTAGTCAAACCCTGTACTTTCGTTTTGATTATAGATCTAGATCACTGTGTTTAATTATAGGTTAACTTGCAGGTACATTTACACAGATGCATCGGTTTTCAATAAGGTGTTATAAGGAATTAATATAAAAAATTATATATTTTCTGTTATGTAACACGTTTTATGTGTTATCCCTTCTATATCCATGTTATTGTTGTTGTCGTTTGTATCATGGGGGATACCATCAGTCGTTCGTGCCAGACGAACTTTTACTATAGAGAACATCGGGAACCAGACTAGCCTACTAGTCAACCAGAACAGAACTGAACAGAACTGAACTGAACTGAACAGAAACGTTTCATTCTCAATATATTTCAAAAAAACAAGTACTCATAATTTTGTTACGAGGCTACAAAAGCATGCGTTGTAAATATGCATGACAATAAATACACGTACACGTAAATAAACATTGAGGACATACAGATCACGCCAATCCAAATATTCCAAGTTTAAATTAAAAACCATTAAACCGACACACTCACGAAGACTCGCAGACTTTCAGGAATCGGTGCCAAGCTATTAGATAAAACACAATCGCTGAGCTAGGCATCGTAGTTATTTTAATACGGAAGTTGAGAAACAGAACGCACAACGTGTACGACCACGTGGACAATCCAGGTTTCTGTAGTTTATACAGGCAATTCAACGAATTTAATGAGTGAGTATAACTCCAACGCGATAAATTGCAGTACAAAAACAAACACAATATTGCCTTTATTTTTGTTATGGATTAAAATCGAGGACCGTAACACTTGGCAATGAAAGCATTCACACATTTGGCACAAAATGTAAAGTTTTCATGCTCCTAAATATTCAGAAACGATAAATATAGCGGATTTTGTGTTTGTTTTTGTATTGCAATTTATCGCGTTTGAGTTATACTCTGTCACACAGGTATGCGACACGAGCTGAAACTACAGATTTAATATTTTTTATCTGCCACATGACTAATACGCGCGAGATAAATGAGTTATATTCGCAATTAAAATTACATTCTGGCGACTTTAATGGCGACTGTACGTCTAGCTATCTTTTGTAGTCACTCGATTTAGATACATATAATCTTGAGAGATTGCCTTGTTGACACATTCCTTAAATAATTGGATCACGTACACCGACGTCAAGTTTAATGGCGACACTTTGTCTAGCCACCTTTTTGAAGTTCGTAATGAATTATCACTCGAATGAGATAACATTGATTGGTGGCCTTGTTGATGCATTCCTTGCATAAATTGGGTCACGTACACCGATGTCAAGGTGATACCATTCTATACCAAGGTCGCTTCAAGGTCAAGCCAGTTATGGCCTCATTTACAGCCACAATTTAGTAAAGCGAAGTTATATATGGAGAACGAAATCGCGAGGTTGTTTTATTTTGTCATGGGGCGAAGCCCGAAACTAGTAAGACCGCTAAGTAAAACGTATTGCTACCTATTTTGTATCATAGCCAATCACCTTGTCTATAAGGCGTGTCTATTGTGCATACTTGTCTGTGGCAATTTAAAGTTTCCAATATCAACACGGTCAATTGCTGGTACAAAGAAAGAACCAGCACAATTTCGACCAGTGCCATTCACTTATATAAGAAATGTTATGTCATTCATAAAATTATAAATCGATTCTCACGTGAATCAGTTGTCAGATGGTAGCTAGTGTTTAGTTGGTTTAGTGACGTGACTTAAAATGTTTCTTTCGATCTTGGATGGGACAAAGGAGAATACATGTATAGTAATTTCTGTACTGTAGTTGTTGCAATCATTCCCTTGGTTTAAACTGTATTTATTTCAATATTCGTACATATATACATAATACAAACATGTAATAATTGATGGATCGGAAAACAAGTTTTTGAAAAGTTATATTAATTCCTCTCCAAGGTTTTTGTTAATACGAGAGGAAAGATCAAGTGATGACGGGTTTGAAAATTCAGACATATTGGGCGCCATGACATTAGTATATAACTACCATCAACTGCATATATTGTGATTGTGACTCTGTCCTAGAAGAACGTTAGTAGGTCAACGAAATCATTCATCATCCGATGACACTTGACAGGTCATTAACGTAATACGTTTTCATCAAAAGAAAGTAATTTAAAAACGCGACTGGATTCTAATTAAAATATATTTAAACATCCTTTTAAATTACATAGTGTGTTACATGAAATTGAATAATTTTTAATTAAAATGTAAATGAAGGGCGACTGTATGGTAAATTTTAAATTACTTCTATTCAACATTTTAATGAAGTAATCAGACATACCTGGTGTTCAGGGATTGTTTTCACTACTGCACAATAGAAGAATATACAGAAAAACCATCAAAATCCGACCAAAGAATATTATATGAAAGGTGTCCTGTTGGAGAAATGAAGTTGTAAAAGTGTTTTTGAAGTTTAATATTTTAAGTGACTGAAAAGGTCTGATGCCTTCTATTATTTTTCTGTCTGTACTGAGATGTGGGTGCTACCAATAAAACATTCAGACTCGTTTCTTTTATTTATTATATATATATTCTACAACCTTTAACTCACTGTTTGTCCGACTGTCTGTATTAAGATGTGCGTAATACGAAGCACATTTTAGAAATGAAGATATATTCAAACTTACATAAACTCAAGTAGAAAAAATGTTTCCGGCACCCTCACAGATTTCCAGAAATGTTGGTGCAAATCTATAGTTAAGACTAGTGTCGACATTTAGGGACCGTTCCGAGTCCATTTTAATGGTCTGCGACTGTTTCCGGCACCCTCGCAGACTTCCAGGAAGTTTAGTGCCAATTGAGATAAGACTTGTTTCGACATCTAGAGACCGTCATGAAACCATTTTAATGGTCTGCGACTGTTTCTGGCACCTTCGCTGACTTTCAGAAATTTTGGTGCCAATTGAGATAAGACTGGTTTCGACATCTAGAGACCGTCCTGAGACCATTTTAATGGTCTGCGACTGTTTCCGGTACCCTCGCAGACTTCCAGGAATTTTGGTGCTAATTGAGATAAGACTAGTTTCGACATCTAAAGACCGTCCTGAGACCATTTTAATGGTCTGCGACTGTTTCCGGTACCCTCGCAGACTTCCAGAAATTTTGGTGCCAATTGAGAGAAGACTAGTTTCGACATATAGAGACCGTCATGTGGCCATTTTAATGGTCTGCGACTGTTTCCGGCACCCTCGCTGACTTTCAGGAATTTTGGTGTCAATCGAGATTAAAAATATTATATTAAGTCAGACAGGGAAGGCAGCACTCAACTTAACCAGCCGAGCACAGAAAACAATAAAAACACACAAAGCACAATGCCCATTTCAACCAACCGAGTACAGGAAACATTAACACATACTTGTAAGGCACAATGCACAACTAAACAAGCAAAGATCCGCCCAAGGCCAAGCTGTCGAAAAGTATAATGAATTATTAGTTTCAGCAACGAAAAGACTTAATGCCTACGCTGGATGACCTAGTTACTACAGTAGAACTGCTGAAATACATAGCTTTAGCTGCCTTAAGCCCTAAAAGTTAAGTAACAGTATTAAAACGCTGAAAAGGCATGGCTTCAGCTGCATGACCTAGTTTCAGCAATAAATAAGCTGAACGCCCTAGACGGATGACATAGTTTCAATACGTAAATACGAAAAGTATTTGCTTTCCGTGAAATGTAATATCTTTTTCAGCAGTTTTACCAATTTTTCCATTACCCTGTGAAACCTACACGATCCACGGTTTCACAAGGTAATGGACAAAACGGCACAGCCACGAAAAGGGATTTTATATTTCATGGAAAGCAAATAATTGTCCCCTTAACGAGGCGTATAATTCATAGAAATCGATGAAGAAATACAATACTTAATTTTCCAATGTTTACAAATTTCTTCTTGTAACTGTAGTCAAAAGTCACGTGGTATTGCTACACTGATATAGTGACCTATACGCCCTTGACCACTGCTTTATAAGACTGACCGTAATAAAATAACCATAAAGTGAGACAGCCAATACGTTGGACAATCTACTATGTACGTATTTTATGTTTCATTGCAATAGATGGTATACATGGATTAAACAAATAAAAAGCATTAAAACCAAAATATCCTGTTCAAATGGCCGGAAGTCATAACAAAATACCTTAGTGTTATGGACGCTTGGCTTGACTGACCCAGAGCCGTTTCAGCGTTTCAAGTAGAGCTAATGAATACATTCACCACTATAAGAGAGATAACTCGATAAACTTTAAATAAAACTCTCATACAGAGTTACTGGTGCTATTACATTATCCTGTACATGCACAAAAGTCATGCTGAAACGGTGGCAGCGCAAGGTCACTCGTGAACGCAAGAGACAGGCGCAGAACGTATATGTACTATCTACATCCCCAAGAAAATTATGGATATTCCAAGCAAGTCTATGTACTGTCTCTAACAACTACGTAGGAGATAATTGTTTTTGGTTATAGGTTGTTTTATAAAGTCCAATATTGCGTTCACAATCAGTGCTGATGCGAAGAAACGTGATATAATAGATTTACTTACTGTTTCGGTCAACGGTACTTGTCAACTGTAGGCTGATTTTGTAAGGAGTTATGACCGTTTGAGATAATAATTATTTGCGTAGGAGTCCGGGTGCTATATCCTAGCTCTAAATGCGAATAGACTCCTTGGTTCTACAACGTACCCGATGTACAACACCAATACTAGTACACGCGAGACTATCTCTGAATTACCATCCAGATTATCTCCAGCAGGGTGGGAGTACCCGATGTACAGCACCAATACTAGTACACGCGAGACTATCTCTGAATTACCATCCAGATTATCTCCAGCAGGGTGGGGGTGCCCGATGTACAACACCAATACTAGTACACGCGAGACTATCTCTGAATTACCATCCAGATTATCTCCAGCAGGGTGGGAGTACCCGATGTACAGCACCAATACTAGTACACGCGAGACTATCTCTGAATTACCATCCAGATTATCTCCAGCAGGGTGGGAGTGCCCGATGTACAGCACCAATACTAGTACACGCGAGACTATCTCTGAATTACCATCCAGATTATCTCCAGCAGGGTGGGAGTGCCCGATGTACAGCACCAATACTAGTACACGCGAGACTATCTCTGAATTACCATCCAGATTATCTCCAGCAGGGTGGGAGTGCCCGATGTACAGCACCAATACTAGTACACGCGAGACTATCTCTGAATTACCATCCAGATTATCTCCAGCAGGGTGGGAGTGCCCGATGTACAGCACCAATACTAGTACACGCGAGACTATCTCTGAATTACCATCCAGATTATCTCCAGCAGGGTGGGGGTGCCCGATGTACAGCACCAATACTAGTACACGCGAGACTATCTCTGAATTACCATCCAGATTATCTCTAGCAGGGTTGGAAATTCCATTGCCCTGACGGAGATTCGAACCAGTTACCTCGATCCAGATTGGTAGTCCAGAGCATTAACCTCACGGCTACCGTGTCGTGTTGTTAAAATAGCAGACAATGGACGGATATACATTTAACAAGCTGATGGGTCACCAACAGGCCAAGTCAGAACGATAGAATTACTCGACCTCCGGGAAACGTGAACGTTTGTTACGAGGGCGTGTACACATTAACAATATCAAGATGCTTGTCGTACAGTAAGTTAGTGCGGGTTGATATAGAATTCCAAGGAGAATGGTTCTAGGTTAATTTACAGAACAAATACATGTACAACTGAACACAATACAAACAAACAAACAAACAAACAAACAAACAAACAAACAAACAAACAAACAAACAAACAAAACATTTCCTTCCTTGTTTCAATAGAATAACATAGAATGACATATATGTATAACATAAATTGGTACATCATAACAAAAGAAATTTCACAAACTCAACAATTATATATTCCATGAAATAATAGATCTATGTTTCCATATTTCAATTAATAACAGCAGTGTGCAAAGTTTTGCGTTTCTTTTGGCTATGCGTTGTTTAAGAAATAACGAATATGTGACCATATTTTATTGCGTAATAAAATATAGGCACGAGTGTTGATGCGTAGTAATTAAATCACGAGTGCGTAGTGAGTTCGCATCAAAACGAGTGCCTATATTTTATTACGCAATAAAATATGGCCACATATTCGTTATTTCGATTCTAACATCGCATAAATTTCGTATTTTACAGCAACAAAATGCGACCTAATTTTTTACCTCTGCACCGTTAAATCTTACGCGCTGTTCAAATTAACGCCCCATAGTTTGACTCTCGATTTATCGATTTTAATACGTTGTTGTTCAATATTTTCCATGCCGTTACACAATCGACATCTAAACAAATACACATCATCATCATCATCTTCATTAATCGCATCCCTCAATTTGAGTATTTTCGCGATGTGTATAAAAACTGTTCACACACAGCAGTCAGGCACTTCTATATACAGTGTTTTTGTTTTTAAAAGAAAGTTTTATGTTTTTGTACAGTTTAAAATCACGTTTAAAACGAAGCAGTTGTCTAATACTGGAATCCTGCCAAAGCTGTCTGAAAACCTGCCAAGGTGACTTGGCTGACAGCGACCTGGGGGAGTCTGTTCCAGAGGACGATACTTGCTGGAAAGAAGCTTTGTTGGTAGGTAGATTTGGCAGTTGAGAGCTGTGTCAGCTGTTGCTGGTTATGCCTGGTAGATCTAGATTGTCGTAGAGGCGGGTCTGGTGTGACCTCGACCAGTCCATGTTGAATCTTGTAGAGCATGGACAGCCTTGCATGATCTCTGCGTCTTTGTAGGGTGTCCCACTTCAAGTCTGTGATCATGTCAGAAACACTGCTGGTTCTTCTGAAGTCTCGCTTGACAAATCTGGCAGCTCTTCTCTGAACCATCTCTAGTTGGTTGTTGAGGCTCTCAGTATGGGGAGACCAGATCGTGGAAGCATATTCGACAGTCGGTCGAACATATGTCTTGTAGGCAGATGCTTTTGCTGACTGCGGGCATGATCCTATGTTGCGGCGTAGAAATGATAGAGTTGAATTTGCTTTACGAGTTATGTTGTTGATGTGCTGGTTCCAGGAAAGATCAGGTGTGATTGTGATGCCAAGGTATTTTGCAGAGGTAGTGGTTGATAGTTGAACACCATGGATGGAGTAGTTGGTTTGTAGTGGTTTTCTTTTTGTTGTTATGTGGATAACTTCGCACTTGTCCGGGTTGAATGCCATTTGCCAATCATTCTCCCATTCCTGGAGGCGGTCGAGGTCTTTCTGGAGTTCATCAGAGTCTGCTTGGGATTTCACAGTCCGGTATAGGAGGCTGTCGTCAGCGAATAGTCTTGCCTTGGAGGTGACCTTACCTGGTAGGTCGTTAATGTATGCAAGGAAGAGTAATGGGCCCAAGACGCTACCCTGGGGTACTCCAGATGTAACGGGCGCAGTTGATGATCTCGAACCATCTAGGACAACCTGCTGGGTGCGGGAGGATAGGAAATCCCTAACCCAAGAAAGAGTAGTGCCTCGGACTCCGTAGTGTTCAAGCTTTTGTAGAAGACGGTTGTGTGGTACCTTGTCGAATGCTTTAGAGAAGTCGAGGGTAACTGCATCAACTTGTTCGTTCTGGTTAATTCCTTTGGCTAGATCGTCTACTGTCTGTATAAGCTGTGTATCACAGGATCTTTTCTTTCTAAAACCGTGTTGACTGTCTGTTAGGATGTTGAAGGAGTCAAAATGTGAAGCAATGTTACTTGAGATGATGTGTTCTAGGAGCTTGCAAGATATTGATGTCAGGGAGATTGGACGGTAGTTTGAAGCAGATGATCTGTTGCCCTTCTTGAATACTGGTGAGACGTGCGCTGATTTCCAGTCGTCTGGAATCTGGCCTGTGTTGATTGATCTCTGGAAGAGGGTTGTGAGTCCTGGCGCAAGTTCACTAGCGGCAAGTTTCAAGAGGCGAGCAGGGATTTGGTCTGGACCTGTGGCTTTGTGCGGCTTCAGTTTCTGTAATAGTTTGTAGACACCATTGACTGTGACCGATATAGGGTTCATGGAAGGTGTGCTGCTTGGAGGAAGTGAGGGGCGGCGAGTCATGTCTTCATCTGTGAACACTGAAGAGAATTGGTCGTTCAAGATCTCTGCTTTCTTCTGTGCTTCGCAGTAGGTTATACCGTCCTTCTTCAGTTGAGGGACCCCAACGCTATCTTTCCTCCTTGACTTGATGTACGACCAGAAGACCTTTGGATTTGTGTTGTCCTCTCTCAACATGTTGTTGAGATGGTCGTTGTGGGTAGATCTACAAGCTCGCTGCGTGCTTCTCTTGATGTCTTGGTACTTGGCCCAGTCAGTTGGATTTCCAGTTCTCTTGGCTCGTCTGAACCTTCTCTTCTTCAGTCTTGACATCCTCCTGATATCCCTGGAGATCCATGGCTGTTCGAATCTCTGCGAGCTTTGTCGTGATGGGACTTCGTCCTTGATAATGTGTTGGCAGCCCTCTTTAAACACTTGCCAAAGTTGGTTGATACCAAGATGTTTTTGAGCAGACTCGATGATGGTGTCCGAGAGTGACTTGCATTTCAGTTTGATGTTGTCTGTGTTTGCTTTATTCCACATATGTAAGGTTCGTTTCGGTTGTTTTCGCCGTGTTGCACAGGAGTTAGTGTCGATGAAGAGAGCATGGTGATCACTTATTCCTGGGATGGCTGTGCATCTGTTGACAAGTTGTGGTCTGTTAGTCAGGAATAGATCTAGCGTGTTACTACCACGGGTTGGAAAGTCAACGATTTGTGAGAGGCCGAGGTCTGGTTCAAGCTGAAGGAAGGTTTCGTTAATAGATTTCCTGTAGTTGTGACCAGTAATAGAACTATTTGTCCATTGGATGTCTGGAAGGTTGAAGTCCCCTGTGATCCAGATGGTTGATTTCTTAAATTTGATTGTCACTTTGGAGATGGCATCCAGAAGGCTAGTAGCATAGTCAATGTCGTTGTTAGTTGGCCTGTATATGGATCCAACAATCACAGACTCTTTGTTGATACAGTCCACCTTCAGGAAGACTGCGTCACACGGCGTGTCGATTTCCACCGGTTCACAAACTATGTTGTCTTTGATGAGTATCATGCTTCCACCATACCCATCTGCTCTATCTTTCCGGAAGATGTTGTAGTTGCTGTTTGGGGGCAAGATCTCAGCATCATGAATAGATGGTTTTAGCCAGGTTTCACAGCCACATATAATGTCACATTTGACCGTATCCAGGAAGTTCCAGAAGCTGGCTTTCTTGGAGGAGCTTGCAACACTCTGGATGTTGAGACTAGCAATCCTGATGTTACTGGTACGTATCTTATGTTTAGACTTCGGTGTAGGGCTGGAGCAAGATGGTCTACCATAGTCGAAAGACGGAGATCTTGATGACCTGGTCTGATGAGAGATGCCTGAGAGATCAGAGATGTTACATGAGCTGGAGGTGCTCTCAGTGGATGAGATATCACTACTGTGAACTGAGTTTAGTTGGCTATCTCTGGTCTGTTGCTGGTTGCCGTCATAAACTGACTCGAATAGGCTAGTGGAAAAATTTGGAATACCGCAGGTGCAGCATGTGAAGGACATATCACTATCTGGCTTTGTGTATGGCAGGAATACATCGTCATTCATGTCAATACACTTCGGGTGATACCATACTTCGCACACATCACAGCAGATACATTTCTGATTCCAGTAACAACCCTTGTTACAAACACCACATGGAAACTTGATGGTTCTCTGTGTAGGTCCTGGGTTAATTTGTGTGTCTGAGGAGCGTAGAATCAGGAGAAGACTGAGGTAGCGTAGGTGACTCTTGCTTCTAACAAATGTCTGAAAGCAAGTACGAGCTGAAGCATAGGCTATATGAAGACCGGGGGATGATACTGGGATGTTTGAATATGCATATGGTCCAACGCAAAGTGCAAGTGAAGATTGGTCAGCAACTCGGATGATATATTCTGTGCTGGATGGCCCAAATAGGTACATATAGATCAGCATAACAAGCACAAATATGTCGATAATATGGTATTTCATGATGGAAGTCTAATACCTGTCTTGGCAGTATTCAACTCTATCTGCTGGGCTGGTATCTCGTAGAGAATACAGGAGAAATTCGTATAATAAACGCTTATTAGGTGAAAACGGAAGTGAAATGCCGGGAGGAAGTAAACAATAAAGCGGTGGTGATGTAGATTTCACTCCGGACGTTTTATCCTCTGGTGAAGAATTTTCCGGTGAGTATGTAGAAAAGTCCACGTGCAGGGTATCCCAGGTGGAGAAATTGATTCTCGGGCCTTGGGCTGTTTCTGTGGATGGTGAGGGTTTCAGGAGCAAGGCAGGGTTATATCAAACCAAAATACAGTACAATATGTGGGTGGATCGATCTTGGTTCCAAGATATATTCAAAAATTGGTCTCTGTTTACAAAAGTCCGCCTGACTGCATCAAGTGAGATGAGAGAAGAAATACTTGTTTAAGTATCATTTACAGTAAATTCAGGCGATTGTGTGTTTTGTTCTTTGGTTGTCAATGACTCTAACTGCTTAGTTCTGGATACCATAACTAAATGGTCTTTTATTTACACTGACGTGTCGGCCTTTTAGTTATGGAATTACCCTCTTCAATAATCAACTGTTTAAGCTTAACGCCTAAAATGCATGTTCATTGTTCAAAAATCGTCCAAAAACTATAATTTACGTATAAATGTAATATTTTTCAAGTGTTTTGTCTTAAAACAGTCAATGTAACACCTACTGATAATCATATATTGCTTAAAGTTTATTTAATTCCGGGTTTGATCAGCTCCCGCGGCCATTTTGAATAATTAATTTATCGCAGGTGCGTGCGAGAGCCGTTTTCGAAAAATCCGTTATTTCTTGAAACATGGTCGAAAACGTCTTAAAATTAAACAAAACCTTTAGATATACCTTTACATAAGAAACAAACACGTTATTTTTGCTATAAATCATGTAACTCCCATTTACACAAATAAATATTGCAATTTACGCAGCCGACAATCAAAACATTGATCACGTGGTTCGTTTCGGAACACTTTTGTTATAATCCCATTCAAATAAATGGCGATCGTAAACGAAAACAGTGAAATTGTACTGGTTTGAAACAATCGACGGAATTAATGGTATTTCTTGCAAAACATTTTGTTTTTTGGGGTATACTGGTAGAATATGCTCCAATTGATAGGGTGTCAATGATTATTTAGTTCAAAACGTGCGTTTTGTCATAAAACGAACGCGACTCAAACTGAGCCGTAGAGCTGTTAGGTTTCAAAGAACAAACGGCTTTGACGATAGTACTTGTGAACGATGGGTAAATGGGAACAGCCATATTTTATCGCGGTAATAAAATATGGTAAGCTCAACATACGCAAAGAAGGCAAATCTCACGTGCTATGTTAGAAATATATTTCTTAACTACCGGTATGATAATTATAATAAACAATTATAACATACATGCACATATTGTTTCAGACTTCATATAATATTTTCTGGAATGTTAGGCTTTCATGTACAAGCATAGTATATTTAGACTGTGATTTGACAAACAGTCGTCAATGACGGTCTAAATGTTGAAAAGCAATTGGGATGTCGAAAGTTGAGTACAAGTGCAAAAATTATGTCTCATTCCGCTGTGACACATGTTTCAGACTGTTTTTGTGATACTGCCACTTTTATTTTATTATTTTATTACACGTGTCGGGGTATCGACATCGTCGTAAACGTACGTTGACTCAATTGTTGTTAGTTAATTTCCAGTATATTTTTGGTTTCGGTATGTCGATTTCATTCATTTCATTATCTGCATTGATGTTTGTAATGTTGTGTCTAAAGGCTTTTGGAACGTCATAGTCGCCCTCGATATCCGTCATTGTGTTTATTGGACGAGCACCAGGTTTCAGCACATCGTAATCGCTCTCCTTTTGGTGAGCGTCAGCAAAAGGACCGGTGACACTTTTTACCATTTCATCAGATGTTTTACTGGGAATATTATTTTCTTTATTGAATCGATAAGGTTCCGTGAGTGTGTTTATTGGACGAGCACCTGGTGTCAGCGCATCGTAATCGCTCTCTGTTTGGTTTATAATAACACCAGCAACACGGTTTGTCATTTTACTGCGTGTGTTACTGGAAATGCCTGCTGTGGTATTGGATCGATGAGGCTCTGTGAATTTGTTTACTAGACGAGCACCGGGTGGCAGTGCATCGTAATCACTCTCGTTTAGGTTAACAGCAACAATAGCACCAGTAACACTTTTTGTCATATCATTTGGCGTGTTTCTTGAGATGTTAGTGTCATTATTGGATCGAATAGACCCCGTTGCTTTATCTATTGGACGAGCACCTGGAGTCAGCACGTCGTAGTCGCTCTCTTTTTGGTTTACATCCGCAATACTAGCAGTAGCACGTTTTGTCATTTCATTTGACGTGTTATTTGGAATGTTAGTGTCGTTATTCGGCCGATTAGGCTCAGCACACCTAACACGTGGTTCATCAGGTGCATTGACATAGTCAAGTGTCCACGAATTTGGATCTGCATAGTCGTGCTCCTCTTCAGATTCTGGCGCATTGTCGTTTCTTTGTAGACAGGTTGTAACTGTGTGCGATTTACTTACTGTGTTATTTCGTGTTAGCATCGAATTTTCCTGTGACTTGTCCATGTTAAGTTTGTTTGTATTACTGTCGGGCTGTTCAAGACTAGGTATACTTTCACCCATATCCACATAGTCATCAGACTCGGTCAAATCCTGTGCAGTGTTTAGGTTAATGTAATCGTTAGTTTCATTTCTTTCTGATTTTGGTATTGGGCTCGCATACACCGGTGAACCGTTAATGTCACCATCATTTTTATTGTCGTTTTCTTGTTCTACATGTAACACTCTATCATTGATATAAATGGCTTCAGTGATCAGCTCCGCGTGCGGCATAGACTCCCTATACTCATCAAACTTGAACATGTCTTTACGAACGCCGATAGGCGGAGCAGAATGTGTCTCCTTGTCAGCTCCAATACTGCAATTGCTTATTTTTGTAAGATCTGACAAGGACGCCATCGTATGTAAATCTGATCTGCGAACTGAGTCCGAATCCTCGTCCTCTTCAAGTATGTAGCTTGTGAAAGTTTGTCTAACGGGTAGTGTCTTTGGAGACCCGGCTGAAGGTCCAAATGATTCTTTGAGCGACAATCGTTTTCGCAATTTTCTCCAGTTTCCATTTGGCGTTTCTTGTGAGTCTATTTGTTGGCTTGATCTAGATGGGATGTCAGACGCGCCATAGTAAAGTTTAGAAAGTTCGTCATGAACTTTCCCAAATCCTGCCATCGACTTCATCATAACATAACGTAAATAATCTGGAAAGTTCTGCACCGGAACCTGAAAAAAATTGATGAACTAAGCCGATAAAACATATACATCTACAACACTTTGGTTTCAGCAAGTTTCTTAAAAACCCTGGAAATTGTAATAGGACATTTAATGCGATTTGCCGAGGACATCTAGTTTGTTGTTTTATATCTGCATACATTAAAGGTTACATTTTTAGTATATTTAGTATCATCTTAACGAATAATTTTGAAAATATATATAAAAGTAGATTGGTCAGTGTAGACAAATTAAACATAGGAAATAGTCAATTAACAGCTAACATTCGAGATGATTCGGACATGTACAATAAGTAGTTGACAAAATGGCCGTGAACTCGGAAATGAACGATAATTACTTCAATTACAGTTGTTGAACAACGGCTCAAATACCAGACTCATCAACTTCTCGTTTAATTGAACATCATATTTAAAATATCGAAAATTAGCTTATTTCGCTCGTATACTTATATAATTATGTACTTTTGATCCTTATATTGTCTGTGGAATTGAATGCGTTGTCCAGAGGTAAGTAAGTAAGGTCACTTGACTTTATAAGCAGGTCACAAGTTACTAGTTTGGCCCCGTGCCATTACTTAATTTACTAACAACCATTAGGTTGAGACTTTGGACGACATGTGCATGACAGTGTTGTTTTCCACATATCAATGTATTACTGGTCTGGCGTGATATAGTTACATTGATACCGGTTATTTGCGCAACCTTTTGGGGTTGTTATGATAGCCGAGCGGTCTAATACTTTCCTACTACGTACTGCTAGGCGATGGGTGCCGTACAGCAGCATAATTATAAGTTCGAATTTCCCTGTAGGTACACACGATCTACTATCTGGAACCGATGCATTGGTATATCCTATATCACATGTCCATGCCAACAGCATGGCTAACAATAACTCTCCGTGTATATTTTTTTCAAACAAATGAGCTAATAATGTGATGGAAAATGAATATAATATGGATTAAGTTATGCGCAAGTTTGACTAAGATCAAACAGATGTTATTGTGATCCAAGCTATGTGAATGTTTGGTTAAACCTAGTCTGGCTACCCGACTAGGTAATATATTTTTGCAATCAATAATCATAATTCCATTTTCAATTTTAGCTACATTTTATTTTGGGCTTGATTATGTTTGAGGGTGCAAAGGGAATTAATTGCAGGAAAAAAGAGTAGACTGAAGAGTTGTCTCCTTTAATTAAACATAGGGTATGTATAGACAGACTAGGTTAACCCCAAAGCCTATATAAAACCGCTGTCGTGCAGACAATACCAAAATAGCCAACTAATGGCCTTTCAGGGCGATAGGCCTAAAGCCAGTGCAAGAAAGAAACCGAGCTCTTAAGTTTTGTTAATAAAAGCTGTGTCCACATTTGGTTAAAATAATGAAACTACTATCGTGCACACAAGACCATCAAAATCAATTCCTGGCCAATTCAGGGACTGTAACTCTGGAACTCATTGGAGGGGTATAGCTGGTAATCGTGAAACCGGCCATTTCCATTTGTCTCAGGTAAATATACTATTGTAATGCATAAAAGCCGAGGTGATCAGAATGATACAGTTGGTTCAAGAAAGAAACCGGGATCCGATGGTGTGTAGCCTACAAGTTTTGTTAAAACCGAATTAAAACTGAAAATACATGTGTACTTTATTGTAACAAAACGCACAAACGAACGACGGGTGAGATCCCACAATCCCACAAACACGCTTATAAATTGCTAATCGGAGCACTAACATTCTTCGGTGCAGTCGTCTAAGTTCAACTCCCGGCGGAGAGGATGAATGAAGGCAACAAACAGAAGTTAACAAAAGTTGTAAATACAATTATACTTCTACATACGTGTGTAGGGGGACTTTCTGGTGCTTCCGTGCTAGCTTCTCTTTCCATGTTGAATATCAATATCGAGACCCTTTCTAGAATATGATCCCTTTCTGGTATATAATATAAAATTATCAACACAAATGAAGATGGACAGCTACTAACCCCACTTATATTTGTACAAGTATGACTAATTTCACTGTATACATTCGGCGAAAAACCACATCCGTAACATATCGAAAATTAGAAATCTACGTATGACTCTGAGTGGCATGGGTGGATTATCAGAAGACACGATCAAACTATTGTCAAGTGACGGACTAATCAAATAGTAATTATACATTTGGTGATTTCCGAGTGCTTTGACTGTCCTGTCCTCCAAAATTATTATAGACCAGTTAATGTAAAACCATTAATATCATCAGACGCGCGGATGAACTATTACATAATTGACCTCCAACATACGAAACACGATATTTTTTCTATATTTTAAATCCACGGATTTAGGAAACCACCAAATTACCATTACACCATTATCCGCGAAAATCAATATCCACGAACATTAATATCCGCGAAAATTAATGTTATAGTACATGTACACAGTTTAACTGTTTTGTTATTGTTGTTTTGTATTAAGAGTATTGTAATTATATTTATAATTGTGATGATGTAGTCATGCTAGAATTAATAGTTTTGTTGTTATGTATTATGCGTTTATGAGTAATGCATTTATATTTATAATGTTGCTGATGCTGTCATGTTAAAATTGCTCAGGAAACGTGCATTGTACCAGGAACATGAAACGGATACTCACTCACTTGATAGAGGATATACACATCCGCACGCGACCGTATATAGCCCTTTAGTTTTAATGCACGACTAATTCATAGAAACTAACTCTGAGTAATTGTTAATAAGATTAACTAATACACAAATTATCTTTATTTTAAGTGTACACGTCACATTAGTTATTTTGTTGGTTTTTAATGATGCATTAATTATCTACATTTTTCTCAAAATACATTACTTACCTTATGTGATTTGTTTGCATACATGTATTCATCTTTATTTCGTTTATTTAAACATGTCGTATATATGTTTTGTTAAAATTTTCAACTTGCAACATTATGTATTGTGTTGGCAATAAACATACTACATGTATATAGGTTTTCATCAAATCAAACATTGAAGTTTTTAATGTTTTTATTTTGGAGATGGTATCGGACTAATATTTTAAATTTCTAAAAAACAATGCACGTTTGGTTCATAATAAGGAGTCTGTACATTCACTGCCCATTAGGCTCGACGCTTGTTATAATATTATACATTTGTACATTTTGCAAGTTGTAGAAGGATGTGTCCTGTTGTATTCTAATGAATCACAACAGTGTTGCTTTGTGCATAAACAACCTGCAAAACTCATCATCACAAATTTGTTACAATACATAGATAGCCGTTCTCTGCATGTCATAATTGATACTGGTCAGAAACTCATTGTTGCAATCTGACTAATGTACTCGGTCGTCCTTACTTGATCATCATGCGTAGCGGGTTTTAGGATATGATTTTAATCAGATTGCTCATTGTTGTGTAGTGTAAATTACATAACCATCTGCCTTATAATTAACGAATTATGAAACTTATCTAGGATTACTTGTTGGATATCTTGATTAAATTCAGTTATGTTGAATTGATGTCATTTCCATATGTTTTTAACAATAAATTCCTTTGTTTCATCACGTTTCCGGTGAATTTATGATTATATAATCATACATTTATTGACGTCGTTCTCTGCAATATACATATTACATGTACATGTATTCGTAACCTCGTGCAGTATAGTGATAAAATGTAATTATATTTGGAATACACGCAGTCTATCGACAGGGTTGTCCCCTAATTAACCACCTGCAAAGTGGAGTTTTAATGTATTTCTCTCCTGTTCAATTAAGACATTTGATAAAACAAAGCCGCGTCAAATGCACCTGTTTTTACGATTAATTCCGTTATTGTCGACATTGTTCTTTAAATTCACGTGTTTACCCATTGTATGAATGGTTTCTGAGTACTGACCAATTGAACAGAGTGTCTCGGGAACATGATTAATTTCCCGAGGTATACCGTACCTTTGCAACGGGTTTTGTGAGTAAATTGAGTAATGAAGTCAGTATGTTGTTCAATACTCCGTACACAAACGAGATACTTAGCAAGACTCGGTACACTAAAATATTTGCGAGCTTCAAAGGAATTTACATACTTTCACGAATACCTGCTATACTTCGAGATTTAAAACATATCTGAAAATGTTAAAACCTCTTGGAATTGAATATGACTGGGAGCCGTGTTTGAGCTGCATGTAGGCTACGTACTGGTCGCAGGCTATGATAGTCCCTATCATCATCGTCATCACCACTAAGAATGTAGGTAACATATTAGAGTTATAAATGATCAAATTTATGTAGATAAGTATATTAATTTATAGAATGATTTCTATTTGCTTTGTTCGTTTCTGTACAAGTAGTTTTATATATATAATATGCAATGTTGTAAGGTTTGTGGGGATGATTCTCCGACCCCCATAAAACCATTGGACGGGGAAAATAAATGGGGTTACCCTTCTGGGGCCCGAAACAATTTTTTAAAAAATGATCTGTTATCCGGTATGTAAAAGTCGATCAAGTACATCGATGCGAACTTTTTACGCGCTCGTGATTTGATTACTGCTTGCGACGCATCACACGATTAAATAATACATCATGCATCAACTTATAATTTATATCTATAGTTCGAGAAAACACCAGTAATCGGAAGAAATCTTGCATTCATTTAAAACAACACAAACATTCTCATAGACATTGTCACACGTGAATATATCACTGATGAAGATTTATTTTACAGAAACTGATATACAAATGTACATTGTTTAACCAAGTCTTATTGTGCTGCAAAATGCAGAGCATTTGCGTTGTTAGAATCGAACTAATGAATATATAGCTGTGCCTTGTTAGAATAAAACACAGGCACTCGTTCGGATGCGAACATTAAATCACTTGTGCTACTACGCACTCGTGATTTAATTCCGAACTCATGTCTGTGTTTTATTTTACAACAAGGCACAGCTACATAATCAGTATGTCTTAAATCTCAACTGTGGCAGCAAGTTCAATACATACGAAGAAGGCGAATATCACGTACTATGTCAGTAGAATTCATAATACATGTACTAAATGAGGAATGGTTCATACAGTCAGTACAACGAGTATGCACACTCCCGACAGTTCGACATTTGGCGTACCCCCTCGGGGACACGTGATGCAGAGATGCAGATGATAATATAGATAAACAAAATCGGTGATGTCACTAGGATGTATGCTGCATGTCACATCACTAAGATACAGCAGGGTGCATGCAGATTGCAGAAAGATAGAGACAATTCAGAGACATGCCACCAGATCATTTGTGTTAACGTTCGACACTACATTTCATTGATTGACACGCATTTATTTTTATTTTATGGTGAAGTTAATGAGAAAGTAGATATTCTGTTTATCAAATATATGCTTTATGGATAAAATAATTAGCAATTCAAAAACATTATAGTTAAATACTTGTAAGTAGATATCTACTTAGTCGTTATTTGCATACCTTGCACAAATTTTGTTCTGTCCCGATAGTTCAGTGGAAACGCACTGGTCTGTCATTCTATTCGTAGTATTTCCCTCTGTATATGACCGTGTGGACAGTAAAGTATCTGGTTAAAGGTGTTAGGAAGCTGTGTATCGGTGCTGCTACACACCGGACACTTCAAAGAACCATGCTGTCTATTCGAAATAAGAGCACGCCTGCAGTACCGGGCATGTCTGTATCTAATGTCTCTCTCCCTTCTGGAGCTTTTTCTCAGCCCCCCCCCCCCCCCCCACTGGTCAGATGATGCATATACGTCCTTGTGACGAAGAGTAAATAAAATATTTTTTAAACAAAATTAATAATATCTTAGAAAGGTTTATAACAATGGAAATTGACCACACAGTCAGTTTTTTAATAAACATTTCATTTACTGGTGCTATCGTTAATATACATTTGTATTTACATAATCAGAAACTAGAGAGCTTCGTCTTTAATTTGATATTAATATTGTAAAAATCCGTCCTTTAATAAGAAAATAAACCCATAATGTGTGAAATCACTTTCTTTTATTTGTTCAGGACAGCATTGTCGTTTATCAGTGACTGACTGGACACCGTGGTATACGTTTCATGGTATAACTTTTTAAGTACATTTGTAGTTTGTCAATTTCGATGGTATTTTGAAGGTAATTACTTCATGAAGATATCGAAAGCCAATTCTTGTACACCTTTCTAAGATAACATAAATTTTGTAAAAGAAACTCTTAATCTTAGTTACCTGTGGTGGCTGCAACATTATGTGTAAAGCGTCTGTGAACGTGTGTTTCGCATGAAAAGAGCGCTATATTAATTTGGTCCACTATTTTTTTCTAAAGTACATGTATATAACATTACATACTTTTGTATTTTCAGTATCTATAGTTAATCATTGAATCGTTTGTTCTAATTATAATTGCAAACAATTGTCATTTATTGAATCAACGAAGTACATCGACGAAAAATCTTTGAATTGTCTCCCTTAGATAAGAAAACGGGAACGTATAAGGGAAACAATCGAAAGTAAAACTCAACAATTTCCTTATGCAGTTGTCTCCCTTTAAATCATTTCTGGATCTAGATTTATTCAGGAGCTATTCTTTAGGCCCTGATTTATTCGACAATGATTATATCTACGAGTTATTTATAGTCGCACTGGATGAATTTTTGTCGTTGATGAACTAGATCATTAAATTAAATAAACACTTTATAAAATTTACTTGCAACCATTTATAATCAAAGCACTGAAAGTACTTATATGTGGCGTACTGATGCCACTAAATCCAAATCGAATCCAGGTTGTATCATAAGTTTATGTCCCAGTTCTGATAAGCCCACCCTTGCTCAAACATTTGTGCTGCTAAAGACACCAGGAGAACCAGCAGTTACCTGGAACTTACTTAAGTAACTATGCTGAGCATCAATGGAGGGATATTTACAAATACCATTTTTAACGACTTGGAGAATTCGACCAGTGTCAAGATAAGTGACTGTTTATTCTCCGTATGACCACCACGGAAATATATCCGTGTGACCACGCATGTTAATTAAATGTATATGACACTCTATATTAACTTATGTAAAAGGGGTAAAATGCTGTCGCTCACACATATCGATCGGCCGATTAATGCTTTAAAAACAAGTTTTACATTTTATAAAACCTTAAAGTATTAGCTTTTAAAACAAGCTTTAATGAACAAAATCGATCGAATATTAAATTAATAATTGATGATTTTCGACGGTTGATTGAATTTTTATTTGGTATAAAACGGGATATTTTAAACTTACTTTTACGCGGAACGGATTCTTACTCGTCGCCGTGGATTTAATAATTAACGCCACACAATGATATTACCACTTTTCAGCTTACGACCAATTTAACGCATTAGGCCTCGGCAAATAAATAGTTCTATGATTTGAACAATATTACAAGCATGCAACACAGGTTACACGTATCATTGGACCTGATTTGTTTACATTACCAACATTTACTTATATTAAGACCAACAATTTTATCAGACTTTTATTTTTAGAGGATTTTTATAGCAAATCATTCCGCAACGGACTATATTTTTACTACCAACGAATGTTCTCACTGGTGGCGGGAATCTAATAGTTCCCACGGTTTTCAATCGTATACTGTAACGTATGTAAATCACTCCGCCGCTGCACATTGCAGACGATAACCTAATTATCGTCGCTGTTCTTCGAAAACCTCGTATATTAATTTTGGCTTTTTTCAGGAGACGAAAAAAACTGAATAACTTTTTACTAACAGTGAAAATTTATTTAATTCTTTGACACGAACATAGCGTTTGTAACTCCACTTTGAATGCACGTAAATGGACGTGTCGGCTGAGCAAAAGAAAATCCATACTTTAACTTTTAACTCGATTATACGAGCTTTTCGTTCTTATTTGTTGTCAAATTTGTTCCATTTACCGTTATTCGACTTTTTCGCGGCATTATTCAGTTTTTTCGCATTACGTAATTGCGTTTTCTAAATCCTCGTATAATTTAAATTAGCCATTTATAGATCTTTATATTGTTCAACGTTAAAATATTAAAGTGTTTCTACTTATCCGTTGTAATATACCATTACAGGTTAATTATTTTGCATATTTGACGTAAGCGCAACCAAAAAACAACAAAACAATTTATTCGAGATTTTCGCAGACAAAAATGTGGCCCCATGAAAAAAATCAAGAATTTTCGCACAAGTACTAACTTTCTCGTTTGAGGGGCTATTTTTAGACTATCTTATCCGGCATTTTCGCAGAAGACTTGTCACTGAATGGGCTTTCCGATGTGCGTATAATCGTTTTTGAGCCAAAACGTGTATACGAGGTTTTCGAAGAACAGCGACGTTATGTTGTATACAAACATTGATGCTATATATAGCTGGTGGGGGGAACTGAAATAGTTCTACGTACATATCGATCGGCCGATTAACGATGTTATCGCGGTAAGCGTTAAACGCACTAGTCAATTTCTACCGTGCTTTATATAAGACCTCATAATTTTCGTATCTATTATCCGATTTTGAATATTTAAAGCTTGTAATGAAGCAGAGATATATGTCTCTCTTTTAGACAACATTCAACACGATACCCTAATTAGTTAATCCACGGCGACGAGTAAGAATCCGTTCCGCGTAAAAGTAAGTTTAAAATATCCCGTTTTATACCAAATAAACGGTCGAAAATCATCAATTATTAATTTAATATTCGATCGATTTTGTTCGTTAAAGCTTGTTTTAAAAGCTAATACTTAAAGGTTTTATAAAATGTAAAACTTGTTTTTAAAGCATTAATCGGCCGATCGATATGTGGGAGCAACGCCATGTTTACCCCTTTTACATACGTTAATATAGAGTGTCATTTAATTAACATGCGTGGTCATACGGAGAATAAACAGTCAGTTATCTTGACACTGGTCGAATTCTCCAAGTCGTTAAAAATGGTATTTGTAAATATCCCTTCATTGATGCTCAGCAGTTACTTAAGTAAGTTCCAGGTAACTGCTGGTTCTCTTGGTGCCTTTAGCAGCACAAATGTTTGAGTAAGGGTGGGCTTATCAGAACTGTGACATAAAATTATGATACAACCTGGATTCGATATTGGATTTAGTGGCATCAGTACGCCACATAACAGTACTTTCAGTGCTTTGATTTAAATTTAATGTTGTTAGAGCTGATTATTCCGTCATTTTAATGAGGTTTGGTGAAAATTCGATCGTTTAATATAAGGCGGGCGTTCTACCTTAACAGAATAGATACAAAATGTATGTTAATATGTTTGCCTTATGCATTGAAATGAATAAAACATAGTTTTGTCTATAGAAGAATAAGACAACATAGTGTGAATCCAAATATGTAAACATGGAAATGTTCAAGAGTTTAATATCATCATGCATATTTCACTATTATTTTATGTTCATCCATTAAATTGTGATTGTCATGTCAGTAGTGAACCTTAATTGGAATAAACGTGTTTTTACAATTGTTAATATCAAATTTATCAAAGAATACAGGGCCGGTATTTATAAAACATCTTAGTAGAAAACTTTAGAATTTTCTTAAAGTCGTAAAATTTCCTTTTACATGTAGTGTTGATGCATTGCGTAGAGAGCTACTATAATCACTATGAGGAAACATAGGTTATTCTTCAATTGGCAGTGAATATGCACATCAAAAGTCAAAATATGTATGTTTTCCTACTTTAGAATAATGTAGTAACAATCATGCTAACCGTGGATTAACTGTACATAATGAAAGGTGATATTTATGTATAGGTGTAATACTAGGTATAGTTTGCGTAGTTGCCCGGGGGCACGAAACTAGATCAAGAAATTGTAAAATTATGCATCTAAATCATATAAATTCACTAATATCTATCTAATATTTTGGCTATTATACAAGAAACATTCAAAAAGAGGATACATCCTCCAGCTTACCAGGAAATCATAGTTGCATTACATGCTTGGTAAGAGTTATTCAACAAGAAAAATGTTCAGATATCGTAATATGCATGCAAGAAAGTATGTTTCTAGTAACTTAGCAGTGTTATAATAATAGTTTACCATTACACTCAAGAATCAAAGGGAAGCTACTCTTCCTATTGGGAATTCAAACCCATATTTTATGAAAAACCAAACCCATGTTTTTCAGAGTTATTACACCTGATTTTCAGGGTAAGTCACTCTTGCCGATTTAAAATAGGTAGGACAGAGTTGCCTCCCCTGAATTCAAGGCAAGTAACTCTTGCCGTGTGCAGAGTTCTCTCCCCTGATTTTCAGGGGAAGTCACTCTTGCGGACTTAAAAAAGGTCGGACTAAGTTGCCTCCCCTGAATTCAAGGGAAGTAACTCTCGCCCTGTGTAGAGTTCTCTCCCCAGATTTTCAGGGGAAGTCACTCTTGCTGACTAAAAATAGGGTCGGACAGAGTTGCCACCACTGAATTCAAGGGAAGTAACTCCAGCCCTGTGCAGAGTTCTCTCCCCTGATTTTCAAGGGAAGTCACTCTTGCTGACTTAAAATAGGTTGGACAGAGTTGCCTCCCCTGAATTCAAGGTAAGTAACTCTCGCCCCGTGCAGAGTTCTCTCCCCTGATTTTCAGGGGAAGTCACTCTTGACGACTTAAAATAGGTCGGACTAAGTTGCCTCCCCTGAATTCAAGGGAAGTAACTCTCGCCCCGTGCAGTGCAGAGTTATCTCCCCTGATTTTCAGGGAAAGTCACTCTTGCTGACTAAAAATAGGGTCGGACAGAGTTGCCACCACTGAATTCAAGGGAAGTAACTCCAGCCCTGTGCAGAGTTCTCTCCCCTGATTTGTAGGGGAAGTCACTCTTGCCGACATAAAATAGGTCGGACAGAGTTGCCTCCCCTGAATTCAAGGTAAGTAACTCTCGCCCCGTGCAGAGTTCTCTCCCCTGATTTTCAGGGGAAGTCACTCTTGCCGACATAAAATAGGTCGGACAGAGTTGCCTCCCTTGAATTCAAGGGAAATAACTCTCGCCCAGTGCAGAGTTCTCTCCCCTGATTTTCAGGGGAAGTCACTCTTGCCGATTAAAAATAGGTCGGACAGAGTTGCCTCCCTTCAATTCAAGGGAAGTAACTCTCACCCCATGCAGAGTTCTCTCCCCTGATTTTCAGGGAAAGTCACTCTTGCTGACTTAAAATAGGTCGGACAGAGTTGCCTCCCCTGAATTCAAGGCAAGTAACTCTTGCCCGGCCAGAGTTCTCCCCCCTGATTTTCAGAGGAGGTCACTCTTGCGGACTTAAAAAAGGTCGGACTAAGTTGCCTCCCCTGAATTCAAGGGAAGTAACTCTCGCCCTGTGTAGAGTTCTCTCCCCAGATTTTCAGGGGAAGTCACTCTTGCTGACTAAAAATAGGGTTGGACAGAGTTGCCACCACTGAATTCAAGGGAAGTAACTCCAGCCCTGTGCAGAGTTCTCTCCCCTGATTTGTAGGGGAAGTCACTCTTGCCGACTTAAAATAGGTCGGACAGAGTTGCCTCCCCAGAACTGAATTCAAGGGAAGTAACTCTCACCCCATGCAGAGTTCTCTCCCCTGATTTTCAAGGGAAGTCACTCTTGCCGACTTAAAATAGGTCGGACAGAGTTGCCTCCCCAGAACTGAATTCAAGGGAAGTAACTCTCACCCCATGAAGAGTTCTCTCCCCTGATTTTCAGGGTAAGTCACTCTTGCCGACATAAAATAGGTCGGACAGAGTTGCCTCCCCTGAATTCAAGGTAAGTAACTCTCGCCCCGTGCAGAGTTCTCTCCCCTGATTTTCAGGGGAAGTCACTCTTGACGACTTAAAATAGGTCGGACAGAGTTGCCTCCCTTGAATTCAAGGGAAGTAACTCTCGCCAAATGCAGAGTTCTCTCCCCTGATTTTAAGGGGAAGTCACTCTTGCCGACTTAAAATAGGTCGGACTGAGTTGCCTCCCCTGAATTCAAGGGAAGTTACTCTCATCCCATGCAGAGTTCTCTCCCCTGATTTTCAGGGAAAGTCACTCTTGCTGACTTAAAATAGGTCGGACAGAGTTGCCTCCCCAGAATTCAAGGGAAGTAACTCTTGCCCGTGCAGAGTTCTCTCCCCTGATTTTCAGAGGAGGTCACTCTTGCCGACTTAAAATAGGTCGGACAGAGTTGCCTCCCCTGAATGCAAGGGAAGTAACTCTCTCCCTGTGCAGAGTTCTCTCCCCTGATTTTCAGGGGAAGTCACTCTTGCCGACTTTAATTTGGTCAGACAGATTTGCCTCACCTGAATTCAAGGAAAGTAACTCTTGCCCTGTGCAGAGTTCTCTCCCCTGATTTACAGGGGAAGTCACTCTTGCCGACTTAAAATAGGTCGGACTGAGTTGCCTCCCCTGAATTCAAGGGAAGTAACTCTCACCCCGTGCAGTGTTCTCTCCCCTGATTTTCAAGGGAAGTCACTCTTGCTGACTTAAAATCGGTTGGACAGAGTTGCCTCCCCAGAATTCAAGGGAAGTAACTCTCGCCCGTGCAGAGTTCTCTCCCCTGATTTTCAGGGGAAGTCACTCTTGCCGACTTAAAATAGGTCGGACAGAGTTGCCTCCCCTGAATTCAAGGGAAGTAACTCTCTCCCTGTGCAGAGTTCTCTCCCCTGATTTTCAGGGGAAGTCACTCTTGCCGACTTTAATTTGGTCGGACAGATTTGCCTCCCCTGAAATCAAGGAAAGTAACTCTTGCCCTGTGCAGAGTTCTCTCCCCTGATTTACAGGGGAAGTCACTCTTGCTGACTTAAAATAGTTTGGACAGAGTTGCCTCCCCCGAATTCAAGGGAAGTAACTCTCGCCCCGTGCAGTGCAGAGTTATCTCCCCTGATTTTCAGGGGAAGTCATTCTT
This sequence comes from Spisula solida, assembly GCA_947247005.1. Taxonomy (NCBI): domain Eukaryota; kingdom Metazoa; phylum Mollusca; class Bivalvia; order Venerida; family Mactridae; genus Spisula; species Spisula solida. The sequence goes on along the minus strand of OX365944.1, from coordinate 45,733,881 downwards.
GCCGACTTAAAATAGGTTGGACAGAGTTGCCTCCCCTGAATTCAAGGGAAGTAACTCTCACCCTGTGCAGTTATCTCCCCTGATTTTCAGGGGAAGTCACTCTTGTCGACTTTATTTAATGTGTGCTCATTTTTCACTATTTTGCATTTGTTCCATTAACTTACCAAATATTTTGGGTCTACCGTTAGAACGACCCTTTTCCAAGCGCTATTGGATACATTTTCCATATCAGTAATTTATGTTTCATCCCCATCCAATCCGATAGCACTCTATCCAGTTTGTATGCAGCTAGAGTTATGGAATAAGGACCCTCTGTAGTTTTAAGTCACTTTTTTTTTTCTTTTTTTTGCGCCTTTGTTAAAAGTATTGATCGACTTTGATTGATTGCGTCTGTGGTTAGGACAACCCATTTGTGAGTGCTGCTGCGTATACAAGTTTCCCACCGAAAGTCAACACCATATTGCTTATTTGTGTTTCGACCCCTATCTAATTCGTTCTTGCTAATCGTACCCTATCCGGTTTATAATTTATATATGTATGCGGCTGAAGAGTTGTGGAATTATGGACTTTGCATAGTTTTTAGACGCTAGTTATTTTCAATTTTTTGCGCCCATTCATCCCCTTTCCTATTTCTTATCTTCTTTTTGTTTACTACTATCAAAATTATTAGCGCAGAAAGTTTTAACAAATGTTTTCATTTTTTTTTTTATTTAATGAGCATCTCATGCAGTTGTGAGTGAAAAACGGAAATCAGACGGTGAAACACTGAATCAAACACACAATGTGACAAATTACTTAGTACTACAGTATGTGTATTGCCTTCATGAGCTCTAGTATAGTGATGGTCCGTTGTAGTGTGCTTTGAATGAGTTAGCTGCTATCGCGTCTCAGAAGACTTGTCACAATATTTTTTGAAATCCTTTAAACCCTGTATTACCAAGAATTGCGAACCCCAGTAACGGTATTTCAGTACTTTGATTTTGTTCATTACTGATTATTGTTCAAAATAATACTTTATCAGCTTTATTTGCTGTCAACACGACGGCATAGAAAATACAGGCTATAGCCCAATGCCATTCCATGTGCGAGATATTCCATGGTTCTTCCAAGATTTATGTTTTGATTACATCAGAGCTAGTCCCCATCTCATGCTGGAAAGTAGCACAGACTTGGGTTGTATCTTGACTGTGTTTGCTCCAAGAGTAACAATGAGGAAATACCCTACCCCATCGCCCTAGTAAAAACATCATTTTCGACTAAATAAAGGGTGAATCTTAGTAGGCATGATAGAGACAGGAGTATATTATGTGTGTGTGTCCTTGCATGGTGGTTGATTACTTGTATCCAAACATACATGTAGCAAATTCCATTCCGTCTTGGATGTCGTTTTGATTTTCAGCGACAATAACATTCTTCACAAATCAATGGCTGAAACTGTTCTGTAGAATTCCTTGGCCTTCACCATGTGATATAGCTCAGATAATTTGACCTGATCCTTACCTTTATGCATGAATATATTGCAAGGTTCTTGCGTTGAATATATAAATTTCAGCGAGCGAATTGTGCAATATCGGTCCTGTTTAACTATGCTACATGTAATAGAAGGTCGAGAATCATGTCAAATTCTCTGGAATATACAAAATTAACACACAAACCATGGCTCTAAAAACAACATGCCAGTTTTCCTAGACAGTTTTCTAACCAGTACTAACTATTACCACCAATCAGCAACTTCTCCACATGCGGAGGAAAATCAACATTTATATGTCATGGAATGGTATGACCAGCTGCCAATGGGAATCAAACCCAGAGCACTGTGTTATAGCAGACTAACCACAGGACCATGGCTGCCGCATCATATCAATTCTTTACAGCATTGATCACAGGTTTTACTACATGTATATACTATAAAATATAAAACAAACACCTGATTATACTGGAAGCAGTTTAATCAAGACATATTCACAACACAGAATGATAAATCTAGGTTTTTATTCCACACACTGGTTAAGCCAGATTTCATGATTTTTTAGTAATCAGGGGAGGTAACACAGCAGAAAATACTGTCTCACCTCAAGTTCTCTCCCTTTGACTAAAACATAACACAAAGATTTAAAATGTTTACAGATATTTGGAGAAATGATAAGAAAGTAAAACAATTAGCTAACATAAAGGTATTATACTTCAACAAATATCACATCATAATTTTAATAAACTGAAGTTCATTTTAATGAGATTTTTCCTGCTCAAATTTTTTTTAAACGAAAAAAAGCTAAAAAAAAAATGAATGAAATAAACAGCTTATTCATGCGCATTCAGATTAGGCAATAGATAGGAATGAGCTAATATGTTATTATAAATAAAATTAGTGCTGTATATGCATACATTTAACCGACTTACAAAATGAATAGATGACATACATGTATAAGGGGATTCTACTGACCCTTAAATAAAGCCTTGTCACTGGGGCCGTAACAAAACTTTATTTAATGGGACGGACTTGTGCCCCCTTTTTTATTAAGTTCCAGTTTTGCTCACAAATTACAAAATGGACATTACCTTCTGTGCAGTGTTTATATATTTGATGGGCATAATTAATATCTATTAAACAATTAACATGTTCACCATTAAATTGAACAGGTGGTAAAATTAATCATTAATAATACAACAGTAATACATAACATAACAAAGCTGGTTCATATTTGTGTTTTGGCTCAAAAAGCCCTTGGTAACATATGCAATGTACAGAAACTTATATTAATCTTGATGGTTTAAAAATATGGAAGAAAGTTTATATACAAGTGGCACTGCACTCTGAGATATAAAAAGAAGCATTAGTTTATTTCAAGGAATAAACTTAACATGAATAGTACAGAGGAGTACGAATATAAAGAACAAATATTAGTTGAATAAATGAAAGTAAAGATTTGTTTATAAATGATACATATAAATCTAATGGTTACATATATTAAGTCAATCCATTACTTTCATATAAATGAAACAATATGCCATTATTGATACACATGTATAACACAATCTAGGCTGTATTATAAGGTCCCAATCCCAACCCTTGAATGATTCCAGTAGAATTCTTAAGTCTACAGATTCATTAAATAAATCCAATTCTTCAAATTTAAAATTTGAAAATCTAGGTCCTTCATATGGTCATGGTCCCCCATTTCCAGAACATGTTCTGTGTAAAAAAAAGGTTAATCAAGCAAACCATAAAAATGGTGGTATGTTTGCAAAAACCATAAAAATGGCAGTATTTTTGCAAGTGAATAGCAGAATAATTCATATACTATCATGGAAATTACTAACATGCAGAAAATCTGGGGGACACTCAGTCTAGGTGCTTTAAGCGTTCATACAGTAAGTTCATGTGTAAATAACAAGTGTAATGGAATTGTCAACATTTTCTCAATTCATGGTCTGTTTTAATATTAATATAGCAAACGCATGCAAAACCTACATCTATAATATAAGTCACACTTTAGCACTGCTTATGGATTTAAATGTGTAAAAATGTTTTATTTCAAAAAACACGAATGAAATATCCAATATGACATTCAAATTTAAATGTTGACCAACCAAATGAAGCAATTTTATACAATGTCCAATCAGAAAACAGGGATTACTCATCAGGTTGTATTGGTTTCTGTGATTCTGTCGGGCTTCCCATGAACTCGTCAATAATCTGCTGCATGCTATCACGAAGTTCTTCAGGAGCGTTGGGGTCAGTTTCCACCTTAGAGTCTTCATGTACAAACGTTTGTTCCTGACCGTCCTTCAGTACTGTAGTAGTATGAATTTCTTTTTTCATTGTAATTCTGTAATACATAGAAAATTTGAATGATTATTAAGTTTTTTTAAAACTTTCAAATCTTACCAAGATCATTATATACCTAGTAACAGCATATTATTAGTTGATCAATAGTTAGTCTATATATACATACACAGTACCTCTCTAGAGCACCATCCCTTGGGAAACACAAAGTATGGTTGTAGCTTTATAAAAGTAAAATTGAAAGAAAGTATTATTTTTGGAACAAAATGATAATGTTGCTAAGGAGAGGTTGTTACTCAAGGGAGGTCCGTTCTGGAGAAGTTGCAAAGTACACCATAACATATAAACTATTCATGAGGAGGAATATCATTAATTAGTTCAAACATTGACTTAAAACACTGCTATTAGCAAAAACATAGAGAAATTGATGAGCTTGGATTTCTTGGTTGTCTTTAAATGAGCATAACTGGTTATTAGCAATAACACACAGTTTGTGATTATTCAACAATATTCTCTGAGATAGCCTTCTTTGAGTGAGCCAATAACTGGAAAAATGAGTGTTGCCCGAGAAACTAATGTAACCGAACTTAAGTGAAGAACCAAATACGAGAGTGTTACGCTAAACCACTCCTTATCATTACAACAGTATAATAATGTCATCTGAAACCAACACCTAATTGATAAACGAGTTACTGGAGTATTCGAGTATTCGCTCATTGTCTAGAATCAATAGCGGAATAATTCAAGGACACTTACATATTGTACTGATATTACTTCCTCCTCATTCTTTATACGAATATTGATGTAACAAAATGTTACTAGTATTGACATAGGATATAGTTCATCGTTTCTCAACAGTTTTTTAGCTAAAATGTTGGCTTATTCACATAACCAGTTTTCCTGGACGTTATCCTAACCAGTACTTACTTGAGCAACTTTTCTACATGCGGAGGAAAATTGACATTGTTGTCAAATATTCATGGGAGGGTATGATGACTTGCGGTATACTTATCGCAAAGAAATGAACCATAATCACCGAATTACAAATCTAGCACACAATCCACTGCGGCTACTGACAAAGTATAGGATAACAAGTCACTGAGAAATGCAGGCAATACAGAAGTCCCCTACCGGTTTGAAGCCATGGCCTTTAAATTATTTTTAATGCTTTTGTTGTCATGGCAACCCCAATTTTTGTCAACGTGAAGCATTAATGAACAGGTATCGTCTCAACATTGACCTCTATGCATATACCATAAATTGTCAACCCTAGCATTGATAATTTTAGGTTTATACAAAGATCCAGTTAAAGGGAAGTAATTTAACTATTTCTGTATCCATAGCAACCACAAATTTTGTCAGCATAAAAAATATTTAAGTGTACACAATCTCCTTATAAACTCTGTTCCGTATACCCAGTTGCATTGCCCTAGCTTGTAAACTGTTTGAGTTATGGCAGAATCCCACATTTTGAAGTATTTCCGTATCCATAGCAACCACAATTTTTGTCAGAATCAAAATATATTTAGATGTGCATTATCTCCTTATTGGCACCTACACACATACAAAGTTTCATAATCATACGTAGAAACTGTTTGAGTTATGGCAGGATCAAATTTTTTTACATATTTTCACTCTTTCTGTCGCCATAGCCACCACAAACTCAAAATATTTTTAGACGTGCATCATTCTCTTATTGCCCCCTATCCACATACCAAATTTCATCAACCTAGCCTGGAAACTGGTTGAGTTATATCAGGATTCATACGTTTGACGGATGGACAGACTGACGGACGGAGGGCAAACCTAGTATTGTCGCCTCCGGTCAAAACCGGTAGGGGACTAATTATAAGGCATAATGGACTTTGTGTAGCAGAATTTTGATAGTAGATTGTGAACAGATGGAGTTGGCAATAAGACAATCAAATTGAAAGAACTGGGCAAGAAAGAGATTTAAATACAGAAAGGCAATGAGAATCAAGTATAGTACATGTATATGAAACATTGTGTGGTATAGAAATTGCAAGCTAAGTTTCATGAGCATTGGTACTTGTATGCTCAACTTATTACATTTCTCTATTGTTTTATGAATTGCAGAGTCATGAGAAATACATTTCATGGAAAGAATATTAAATTTTGAAATAGCTGAACAACAGTGGTTTAATTAACCATACAATACATATGCAGTGCTGCTAAACTACCCCGCCAAAAAAACATGAATACATATTGAGCAATCCAATATATTTCAAAATATATTCAAGTATAGCTGTACTACAATTAAGCAACCATCAGTCTTATACAATATGATGAAATCCCAATTTAACATGACTTGCGCCATCACAAACACATGCAACATCAACCTGCTTGAAGCATACTAGAACGGAAGCAGGCTAGACTGTAAATTAGTTGAGACGTATTTTCATGAGTTTGACAGGGTAAATACTGCAACTGTTTAACTTGAAAAACTTAAGTAAACCCAACAGAACTTAGTTTTATGCACAGATGAATTTTTCTTATGCTTGTTTCCAGTCAATCTAAAGGCCCTAGAAGATAACACTAGTTGATAACATGAGAAACTTATAGTTCAGAATTCCAGGTTAAGAAGATTCTTAGAATTATAATATTCAGCGGAAATATTCGAATTTGACAAAGTCACAGGAAAGGAGTTTTATGAGTGGGTCAAACCTGTTGTATTAAGACATCTTACAGCCTCTGAAAGCAAGCAGTTGTACTGTAATGTTCTTTTGATGAGAAATAGTGAACAATAATTATCTCCCATTGAAAGGAAACAATGAACAGTTGTCTCCCTTTGAAAGGAAACAATGAACAGTTGTCTCCCTTTAAAAAGGAAACTAAATATGTGTCTCCCTTTGCAAGGAATTAGGAACATTTGTCTTCCTTAGCATGGACATAATGAACAGTTGTCTCCCATTGAAAGGAAACAATGAACAGTTGTCTCCCTTTGAAAGGAAACAATGAACAGTTGTCTCCCTTTAAAAAGGAAACTAAATATGTGTCTCCCTTTGCAAGGAATTAGGAACATTTGTCTTCCTTAGCAAGGACATAATGAACAGTTGTCTCTCTTTGAAAGGAAACAATGAACAGTTGTTTCCCTTTGAAAGGAAACAATGAACAGTTGTCTTCCTTTGAAAAGAATCAATTAACATTCATCTTCTTATGATAGATAACCATGTTCATTGCAAGGACACAAAGCAAAGCCACAAGTACCTAGATATTGCTTATAAATACATTTGTAATATGAACATCTTGGTTAAACTTATTAAAGAAGCCTTCCAGTGTATTGGCATAAAACAATGATGCAGAAAATGTTATAACAATAAAGCCTTTGCAATGTGAATTGTTATATGGTAATATATATATATATATATGAGCTTTGGTGCCTGACTCAGGTACTTTAAATTATGAAGTTAAATGCCGAGCATAGCATTTGTTTGCTAGTCAGCTTTCTGCTGAAATAGGGCAGGCACATGAGTGCCTCCACCTGTATTTGAACCCGGGTCGCCAGATTAGACGGCAAGCACGCTACCCATTGAGCTACGGAGCTACCTGATACATTGTCATCTAGCAAAGCTATAAAGTTATAAAAACAATGTGACCATCCATTTTCTCTGAAACGAGTTTCAAACGTCGTTTAAAAATCTGTACATGATGCTGTTGCATGCAGCTAGGTAACCAGTCTCTTTTCCCGATGAATCGAATGTTTCATTTCATTGGACAGACCCAACAATATCCCTTCTTGAAGGCATATATGTATTTGGACACACTTATCAAGATTTCTTTTCTCTTAAATCGCAGATTTTCCCAATTCATAATAAAGTTTTATGATTTGAGTTTGGAAATACTCAAATTTATGACGTCATCAATGACGTCATAACGTCACTTTGAGGGCACAATGACAAATATTTTTTTCATTTCAGCAGAATTTTTGATTTATTACCTTTCCAACAATACCAAATTTATATGTGTAAGTAACGAAATAGTGAAGTTATAGGCATTTACTAATGTGCGGAATAAATGGATCACCCTGTATATTTGACACTTGAACTAATATTGTTACAAAGTATAAAATCAATTGAACACAAAAAAATGTGGAAGTTACAGTTGCATGTTTCAGTGCTCGCGACTTCTCAGTGATCCTCCGTGGATTACATTGCAGAAAAAGTTCATTGCATTATTGAGTGTTTTATTGTGAGAAATTGCAAAACAAATATTGAGTGAAAAGGGAAAATTAATGGATTACATGCGAACATTTGTTTTACTTTTTTGTAAAATTTGTGAAGTTCAAAACAAAATTAGAATTGAAAATGAAATTTGCAGTGAACTAGCTAAGCGAAAACAAGTGACAGAAAAATCATATTAATGACCTTTTTGTGTTGGAATAGGACTTTTTGAAGTTTTCAAGTAGTTATAAATTTATCCATTGTTTTTCATGAATTATATTAGTAGCATGTATACTTGTGTTGTTCATACTAAGGTAGCTTAACTCATTGACCCCTGTAGTGCCATGTAAATACAGTCAGTTTTCGATACAACAACATCTGCTGTACTGACAAACTCATATACTGACAACAAACTTATATACTGACATCAGTTACTGACGACTTAAAACGTAGTAACAGAAATGAATTAATATAGTCGATTAGTTTCTGTTTTATCCAACAAAGTCATGATTGATGTGATATTAAATGCTGAGCCTTCATTTGGATTGTGGTAGATAGATTAAGCATAAATGTGTTAGAATGATTTATTTTTTAAAATAAACAAGTTAGTATAAATGTGTTAGTATAAATGTGTTAGAATGAGCTTGCATCAGTAAAGATTTTACCTGATTACTTTATCAGGGTCACTTAATAAATAAATAAATGGATTCAAATAAAGTATTTAATAACAACTCACTCATACTCACAGTTATTAAAAACAATGTGCAAGATTTCAGATGTATCAACAAGGAACAAATCAATCTTGAATTGAAAGACAATTATGAATACCATACTGACAAATCTATTCATTATTATGGTCCCATACACTCGGACACTGAATAAATTATAAAGCATAAATTGTTAGATGCAAATCGAAAAATGCTAGATACATTGTACTGGCTGTTTGATTAGCCAAGTAAAAGCCATTACAGGTTAGTCCTGATGAACTCCAAATATCTGAGCTAACAGTAAGTAATCTCAGGATACAAAAACACAACATTAACTATTCACTGAAAAAAAAAGTTGAACAAACAGTACTTATAAGTACATGAACTAGCCAATTTAGACTAAAATCTTCAGGACTTAGCTGAGGCCAGCATCATCCATTCATATACAACATTAAACAACATTATTAAGTTTAATAGGCCTGAAATTGACTACAAGGGAACACAGGATATTTAATTGTACTGACAAAACTTAATAGAGAACAACATGTGGAAAGAAATGTATGAAACTATCATCGGTTACCTAGTGGTTTGTGTGTCACCTCCACGAGCACCCACAGCTTGGTCCAGGTCTTCTTCATCTACAAAACATACAATATAAAACATGAATACTTCAGAATCCTAAATAAATCATGACTACTTCAGAAACATAAATGAATCATGAGTACTTCAAAAGCTTAAATAAACCATGAACACTTCAAAAGCTTAAACAAATCATGAACACTTCAAAAGCTTAAACAAATCATGAACACTTCAAAATCTTAAATAAATCATGAATACTTCAAAAGTTTAAATAAATCATGAATACTTCAAAAGCTTAAATAAATCATGAACACTTCAAAAGCTTAAACAAATCATGAATACTTCAAAAGCTTAAATAAATCATGAATACTTCAAAAGCTTAAATAAATCTTGTATACTGGTACTTCAAAAACCTTAATAAATCAAGAATATTTCAAAAGCTTAAAAAATCTTGAATACTTAAAGCCCTAAATAAACATAAATCATGAATACTTATAAGCCTTAATGAATAATGAATACTTTTATAGCTTACATAAATCATGAATAGTTCAAAAGCTTAAACAAATCATGAATACTTCATTAATAACTTGAATGCTTAAATAAATCAATGAAAAGTTCAAAATCAAAAATAAATCAAGAAGACTTTAAATGCCTAAATATAACATTATTAAATACATCAAAAAGTCTTAGATAAAACATTTAAAACCTAGATAAGACAGACCATACTTTTTTACTGATCCTTAAATTTAATAAGATTGAAACTCCATAGGTTTAAACCAGTACCAGTACAGTGACATAATCTAAATGAAGAGAAAAAGGAGAAATTCTATCCAACAATTATCTCCATCAGTGAGTTAGACTCTTTGAGTTGAAAGTTATCAAATTTTCTGGGAATCTTTTATTTGGAAACATCCTTAAAAGAGAAACATTAGCCAACTTGAAAAACTTCTAAAATAACAATGGAAGAAATATAAAGAAGGATATACCCGTAGAACAACTGATGCTTAATAACCGAGGTATGTAACAATAAATAAAGTCAAGATATAATAAATTGACGAAAAAAAAAATTCTGGAAATAATATTAACTGACACTCTGATGGAGAGAAAAAGTGACAAGGTGTTTACTGTGTAGCAATATATTTAAATACCGTGGTGATTTCTTGCCAATGATACAATCAATACTAGCAGTGAGTAATAGCACCAAGACATGTTACAAACACCTCATAAAGGATGGCATGTCTGTAGTACTTAAAGCTTGGATTACTTTAGCTAACAGGTAAAACATGGGGAACTGCATGCAACATAGTTTCAACACGATATTTTCTATCTGTTTCCTGTCAGACATTCATAATTCTGTCACATTGATGATAAAAATAACCAATACATTACATACCAGAAACCGTTCAAGACTGGCACATTATCATCTTACCAAAATATTCATTTCAGTAGTTTTCATAGTAAAGAATGCATCTACATCCACAATGTGTGGTGGGAATGCACACATCTACTAAGTGTGATAGGAATGCATCTACATCCACAATGTGTGGTGGGAATGCACACATCTACTAAGTGTGATAGGAATGCATCCACAAAGTATGACTGGAATGCACGCACATCCACAAAGTGTGATGGGAATGCATCTACATCTACGAAGTGTGACAGGAATGCACGCACATCCACAAAGTGTGATGGAAAAGTGTATATAGAAGTGTGATACTTCCATGCACATTGTTACTTAATAGGAAATAACTTGTGTAGATGGATGCAAACAAATTTTTATGACAAACTATCGTAGCAATAAGCTTACATCCTTTACCCCACAGCGACTGTCTGCTAGTTCGATGTCAAGCACTTTATTGCCTGACAAGTTAGCATCATAAGAACATATTCTAAATAAGGACCAGGTTTTCATATATCGAAGACATGTCTGGGTGTCAGATGTATCAATCAACATCATGCCTACATGTGAGACAACATGTTTCATAACATCAGAAATACACCAATAATTGCGTAAGGAAGAACAGAATAGTTACAATTCGTGCTCTTTTAACACATAAAAGTGTCAGGGAGTACATTTTAGCAATGTTTAGTTCTAGAAACCTCTGAACATTTCATTATATTTCTGGGAAACCAACCAGACACGTTAGGTAATGACTTTACATGGTCTGAAAGTAGCACTGATAACTCCAGTAAGTACGAAATGTTGTGATTTGTTATAAGAGATGATTAAAATGGCACCAGGAAGTAAAGATGAGTGATTATATAAACTCTGGGACAATCAAACAAGAAAAGACTTAGCAATGGTTTCCCATCTGTATGTATGGTTTCTGTGTATGTGATGATAAGTAATTCGTCAACCTATCTTTATAACCCTTTATGAATATCAGTACAGTTGTAGAGACAATGAGTACAATGTTTCAACCACTTCAACATATCGCTGGCTCAGAATGAAAAGGTCGTAAGTAGAACTTACAACATTATAAGACCAATGCATATTAGAAATCTGCATCACAAGGCGCTTCTTATGAGCTTTTTTTTCATGAAAATCGGAAATGGTCATGTTGACCAAACTGAAGTTGAAAAAGCATGTTTTTCTATAAGTAAAGAGTAGTTTTCAGACAGTTTTTCTTGTTTTCTCAAATTATCAATTTGTACTTACGATCTTCTAATTCTAAGCCAGGGATATGAGTGCAGCTTTGAGGTGGCAAGCTGTCGGGGTAGGGTGTCACGTTTTTGTAGCAGTTAAGTTTCCTTTGCTCTTTATTCAATCTAATTCTGTCAACGTAACTTTTACATGTGGTTTGTGATTTATCTTAATTTATTATATGTGTTCATTTTTGTGCCTTAATTGTGCTCTGCTATTTTCGTAGTTTGTTACTACATTTTACCACAAAGACTTATTTAATCATCCCAACCCAGGAGTAGACTACATGCAGAGTGATACATGGGGATATTTTTAAATTAATTAAAGCTGACACGGTTCCTCATTCAGTACACTCCTACATCAATAAACAATACCATTACAGCAAAACAACCACTCCCTCAGTGCCAATAAAAATCTATTTCCCAGTTTTTTTGTACTAGCTCTTTGATTGCAATAAAAGCCTCAGTTTGTATCGGTCAAGTAGACCTTAAATATGCTATATGAGACATAAAAACAAGCTGTTCATGTGTCATATAATCTCAGATAGTGTTACAATGTGACAACTACTCTCCAGTATTCCACAGAATCACCTTCTCATGATGTAGGTGGGTGTAAACCGGGTGGGTGTGAACCGGGTGGGTGTGAACCGGGTGGGTACGAACCTGGTATCATCCTATCATATTTCCCGGTAATTCTAGCAAAGTTAATAAACTCTACCTACATGTATATGACACATTGTTTTTGCATTGTCACATTTCTATAATCATTTCATATTTACCTAAAATCACAAGTAAAAGAAGTTAGAGGTGACCAGCCAATGAAAGCATGTTTTACAAAAGATTGACCAATAGCAATTGAGTACACACAATCAGTTTATATTTACTGGATGAAACCAGCTAATGAAAACATGTTTAACAAATTATTGACCAATAACAATTGAATACACAAAATCAGTTTATATTTACTAGAGAATGGTTTTAAACAACCTAGGTGGCCAGCCAATGAAAATATGTTTTATAAAAGATTGACCAATAGCAAGTGAGTACACAAAATCAGTTTATGTTTACAGGACGAGACCAGTCAGTGAAAACATGTTTTACAAATTATTGACCAATATAGCAATGTAATACACAAAACCATTTCATGAAAGAATGCTTCACTAATTTTTAATCAATAGCACTTATATAGCTATACAAACTGGCGGACGTTCACACACCCACCTCAGAGAAATCAATCAAAGCTTTTACAGTCGGGAGAATTATTAATACGATGACACGATTGTAAAGTCGCGACAGGAACCTTAAGCAGGATATTACATTGCTGCAGCTTTGTTACACTAATCAACAGTGAAGATCAATGAATGACAGTAATATTGATTCATTTATTGATAACTGATCAGAAATTTAGTGCTAATGTTAATAAAGTATTGATGAGTTTGACTCATCATGAGCAAATCCATATTTAATTTGTCGCAAAGAAACTAACACATTCAGGGTGTATGTGTGTTAACAAATATTTTATAAGAGGGCATTTTTTGCACATAAAAAAGGACCAGACATATTGTTAATCATTGTTTAATTAGTGTTTTTATTGTTTACTTGTTGAGTCATATACAAATCTCCTTTCTATGAAATCTTGTCGATGACATGATACAAATTACTTCAATATGTACGAAATCTGCAACTTTACATCTTATGAAGTGGCAGTCTCAGATGATTTCACCCATCTCTTCTTTAAGGTTACAAAAATTATACTTCATAGTGAATACAGTACAACAATGTAATACTCCTGTACAAGCAAATGAAATGAGGAAAATCATAATGGTTGTATTGTAAACATATTTGCACCACAATGAATCTTGAAACATCAGCAATGTTTAGCTATTTGTTGCCATAGCAACTATTTCTACAAATTATTCAAATATGTATCTGCAATTTTACATCTGACATTATGAAGGAAATTCATGATTTGCAAAGTGTAAACAAGTCTGCTCTTCAAAATTGAGGAAACTTTTACTGACATGTAGCCTTATCCTATAATTAAACATTTGACCATGACAAAGATCTAGATCTATAAATATATAAAGGTTTTTACAAAATATCATAACTTTATACCTGCAGAGAATCAAAATTACATAATGCACTTATTGGTATTCTTCACAACAGAAAATCAAACCAGAATTTCCCAGACAACATGTAATTTAGATGAAGCTGCAATATAAATTCTTACTGCAGATGGATAATAAATGTGTCCTCCATGTTTATTTTATAAAGCACTGCTGTCTTATATATCTAGTTCTAGCACAGCCTGTCGTATATCTCTAGTTCTAGCACATCATGTAATCTAGAATGATTGTATCAAGACTATTAAACCAACCACTAATGTGATCAGGAAACCTTGGAAATATGCAAGTTTCATTACATGTACATACTAAGGGTTCAGAACATTGCTAGTATCCCCCAAGTACACTATCAATCAGAAGTATTGAATAAATGTAGTTTTTAGAATGTAGTCTGGAATTAAAACTTGACAAAATCAGAAATTAATTTTGTAAATGTATTGAAGTTTTCAACACAGAATTTTAATTTTCTGATCACTTCACTGCAAACAATTGGCATCTACCTTGTAAGAATACTAACAGCAAAATGACCTTGACACAGTGACCTTGTTAGAACTTTCAATGCATCATGACCTTGACCCAATAACCTTGTTAGAAGTTTCAATGCATCATGACCTTGTCCCAGTGACCTTGTTAGAACATGTGATCCTTTATGACCTTGACCCAATGACCTTGTTAGAACATTGATGCTTAATGACCTTGACCCAATGACCTTGTTACAACATTTGATGCTTTACGACCTTGACCCAATGACCTTGTAATTTTGACTAACAATCTGCTGCTGAGAACATCACAGATAAACTATCTCCATATCATTGTGTGCCAGGCAGTACTTAACAACACTACTCTACATAGATGATATATACCAGAACATAGTTATTACAGGATGAATCATTTACATCAGAGATACCAGACAAGCACATACAGCAATTAATAACAGCACTCTCAATATCAAAGGAACAGACATACCTTTGACAAGACATAAATTGTCTGCAAAGTCTTTAATTCCTTAGCAACACCATTAATGTATGTGCACACTCACACTCTTGGAAAGGTTAGACATACTTAAAGTCTACATTGCAAAGTCTTTAATTCCTCAGCATCACCATGAACATACTCACACACATTGTGGCAAAGGTTAGAGGAACATAATGTCTACATGCCAAGCATATGCCCAGCAAAGCCTTTATTTGCCAGTTAGCTTTCTGCTAAAATATGGCAGGCATATGAGTGCCTCCACCTGTATTTGAACTCAGGTCGCCAGATTAGAAGGCAAGCGCGCTAACCATTGAGCTATTGAGGCACACGCCTTCAATGGAGACACGTATCTTTAACTGTGTCAGTCAATTATTCTGCTATCTATAGTCCCGCTGTATAAATGAAATTGGTGTCCATGGTAAGTAAGTATCTTGGTGATGTTTCAAATCTTCTTTTTTATATCAGATAGAAACATGACCAAGCATTAGCTCTACAGGGCTTACTTTAGGTCAATTATCGTCTTTGAAAGAAGCACATGGTAGAGAGTGATTTATGGCAAGTTAATGGCATGTCAAACTTGCTTAGTAATTATCAAACAATTAGAGTAAAAGACTTGACAGCATCATGGGACATGGTGTCAATATAATACAACATTACAAGCTGCCAGCTTGCTAAATGATGTCTTAGCATCATTATGTGGTTGCTTAGTAACATACAAGCTAGCTAGCATCCATAAAAGGATGTACTTTAGATCAAAATATTGGTGTTGCTAAAGAGGTTTTTCATGTTAAGTTGGATTGATAATCGATATTTTGATTTAGGCGACCATAATACCTCCATATATATAAAATGGTGTCCAAGGCTTACTTTAAAGGGACTGCCTCACATATTGGTGTATTGCAAAAATAAAATTAAATTGTCAAATATTCGCATAATTTTGGTATAGTTGGCTGTATATCCCATAAACAACCGCACTGACATCTCAAATAACTTGAGAAACTTCGGCATTTGGTAGTTATTTAGTATTTTTACATCAAAAATTCTATAGGGTATTAATACCCTATAGAATTAACACTACTATTACTTAAATTGCCTGAAATATTTTCGCATTTGATGAAAACGAATCGAAACTTGAACCAAATACCTCACTGATGTTTACGCTGTAGTTTGTTGATGGTACAGTTCGATCAAGTGTGAATTACATAATTCACAAAGCATGTTGGAAGGAAACTTCATGCTTTTCTCAAGAAAAAAATACTCAGTGGGTGATATCGAGGGTGGTTAAAATTGCTTATTTGCACCAAATCTTTCATAAAGCAACCATCAGTGGCTTTCTATTACATCAATACTTGGTTAGGTTGGAAAATCATGTTATACAAAAATTTTAGCCCAATCTGTGAGGCAGCACCTTTAATGTGAACCCATGAAGTGAACCAGTACACATCGATATACAAGTATTTTTTACAACAAAAGTACATGTACATAATAAAAGCAAGAATAGAAACATCAAAAATAGAGGAACATGTACATTCACTTCATAACATTGTTTGTTTGTTTGTTTGTTTGTTTGTTTGTTTGTTTGCATTAGAACGAGACAGCCGTAAGTGCACGGTCATTCAGTTTTTCCTTGCCAGATTGATGGATGATCTCAGACTTCGAGAGAAAAGACAATTGTGTGAAACAAAGGACTCAAGGTGCCACCCTTTACAACTTGTTGATTTTATATTTTTTAGCTCTCCTTTGTTGGCTTAGCCATTGCCAATCTACTGCTGTATAGATGCTACCACAGGGCTACTTATTACTGATCTCACCGAGTGCTTGAAAAATGACATCAGAAAAATTGCAGAAAGAACAACAGTCTCTTGCTTGGTTCTGGCTTATTTTCCAGTTTAATTAAATTTATGGTACAGCATCATTATAAAACAAACAAGATAGTGAAACTCCTTGAGACTGTGCATGAGATACCGTATCCTTCAGGCAAGATCAACCCAATGATATAAAACTTTATGACCTTAGAAGGCCATTTTTCACTGTGATATATAAATAAAATCGTAGCAGACAGTAGATTAATCCAATCCATTATCACTTTAAGACACTAATATACCAAAGCAAGCAAGCAAGCAAGCAAGCAGTCTATACATACTAGTTATATATCTCGAAACTTCTAAATTGATTATTTTTACTAAAAACAAATCATTTTAACAAATTATTGTCTTTTCTGCTGAACCATATAAAGTGCCATGTAATGCTCATATTAAAGATAGATAAAACTAGAGCTGTTGCCATTCGGTAGACTAATATACCCCCGCCGTCAAAGGGACATAATTCTGCCAAAATTTATTACAGCGCAAATGCCTTTCTTCATGCACATCTATATGTTGAGGTTGTTCATCTGTGAAAGTTTGAGCGAAATCCTGCCAAAACTGAAGGAGGAGTTGCGCCCACAAGAATGCGTCTATGGATATACAGACAGACGGACGGACAAGCTGAATCCAGTATACCCCCCTTAAAACTTGTTGTGCGGGGGTATAATAAATGGTGGAAAACATGGGACATGTCTGCCAGTGCAAGAACATTTTTATGTACTTTATATAAATCAATAAAAACACTCATCCAAGAAATATGCTAACATGTTCTGCTAATGAATCATCTGAAATGACACATTGATCAACATCTTAACCAGTAAAAACATCATACATGTGACATTATCACATTTTGAGCTTCAATAATTTCCATGAGTTAGTGTTTTCTGACAGTGATTTGCAGTATATAGTAACCTACTTTAAGCTAAGAAACAGCAAGAACATAGGGGAGAAAATGTGATCTGACAGGAAAAATGACGCTGAAACTCTTAATGGACCTCAATTCCGGTATGGCATGTAAGAAAACAATGAGTTCATTAAAGCAAATTTAATGCCCGCTGCCTACAGAAAGTGCTTCCTAGTGCTCAATAGTGCTTTGCTAGGAAACTGTTTGCTACCAAAAAGCAATAAGTAGCGAAAGCATAGCGTATTACAGATCATTGCTCTAAAAAGCACTGTCAAGCACTTTTTTTAAGTGGTCAGTTGCACCGTAGAATTTGGACATAATATCCACAACAATAGACTCAGGAATGACTGGTTCTAGTAATAAAGAACAGAGAGGACCTTCCATAACAATAGGCTGGTACCATGCACTTATATAAAGTCCAAGTTAAAGGTACATATAGGATCAACACTAGGAATTTTGTAGTTATACAGGTTGGGCACAAACAATAGCTCACAAACGAATAGAATAGAAATCGTATCAAATAAAAGGAATAAAAAATCATTTAAATGGTCAGATTGTACCACAACAATAACAACGGAAATAAAACAGAAAAGTCTGTAAAACAGTCGGAAAAATTGCATGCTGCCATGGAAACTGAAATTTATAGGCTGGGGAAGTAACAAGTGTCAAGACTGCCACAAGATACATGCTCCACAAAGCTTAGACCTTGACATTCAACTATCTGACCTTGATAATCAACGACCTCATCCTCCTCTGAATCACCATACTGAGGATCTATGAACACAGGTCCAGTTTTCTGAGCTGTACGTAAATATAAAATACAAGAAATGTTATTGTTAAACATGCAAGTATAAAAAACAAAGAGGCAACTTTATACACCTGAAGATGTTTTCAGGGAGCATAAAAATGTCAATAAATATGTGACCTGTAATAATATGAGTGTCTATTTCATCCTTTTCTGTAGGGTTTGGAATCGTCATTTTTACACTTGACTTCTAAGTTCAACTCATTTCAATATTAGCGTTCACTCAATAAACATATTGAATACTGGTAACTAACAAACATAATAATATCATTGAATATACTTTAAGCTTTATGGTTAATGCTCTGTAAAAGATTAAACATATTGCAACAAAAATTAGTAAATATTACAGTTACACCATAATAAATGTATCAATTCATCAGTTCTTCAGTCATATTTTGACACAATTAGACAGTCAATGAATGCCTTATTATAAATTTATAATGACCCCCAATAAATAGAATGATTCAACAATAGAATCAATAACAACAATAGCTGCAACAACAACAAATGAAACAACAACAGCAGTAACAACAATCATAAATAAACAACAGAACTTTTTGATATATATATCAAGAGAAACGGCATATCTATTCCAATCAGGTACTTTACTGGAACTATTATAGTGTTTATTGGTGCAATTCTACTGTAGCACTGAAATTCCAGCAGGTTTCTTTAAGCAATAAAATAATATTCCATTTTTTTGTCATCAAAACTGAACTCCATATTCCTATCAAAGCCTTTGAAGAAGGCTACTTACAACCTTATTCAACCAATTAATACTCAAAATCTGCATCTGGCACATCAATGAAGTGAACCTATATTCATGAAAATTGGAAGAGGTCATGTTGACTAAAAAGCTTTTTTTTAAAGTAAAGAGTAGTCTTTACCATGTTTACGGGTGGAGGCACAGATAATGCCTGACATATTTCAACAGAAAGCTGACTGGAAAATAAAGGCTATGCACAGCATTTTAAATGTTTTGAAAATAAATCATACAGTTTTTCCTTGCATTCTCAGAACAGCATTTTTGCACCTACAACTTTGTTATACAGCAAAGATATGGCATATAGTCCTGATTCAAATAAATTTGTTTTCTGGAAGTAGTTTCTGACACGCAGTCCTATCACTAAGGCTCAGAAAGGTTATTCTCCCACTTAAACTGGTGTAAGATAGGTTTTCAGCTCATGTAAGAAACTTCTATATTACATGAGCGACCACCTCGCCTGATTTCATTCCGACCTTAGTTTCGGGATTTACGTGTTAATGGCGATATAAAGCTAATGAAGACGAACGCCAATAGGCTCTATACCATTTTAAAAGCATATTCTTGAGCATAACAGAACAGCGTACGCTTTACATTATTATTAATTACTGTTTTGAATGAGAACATACGGCAAACAGCACATTATGATGACGTCATGTGGATGCCATGAAAGCTAAATAATGTTATAAAGTCCCATTTTCTTATATTACGTCGGAGAAAAATAATCCATCATGAGACAGTCGATGTAGGATAAGGATATCTCACCCTCAGGGTCGGAATTTTAACCAGGAACTCGGCAAGCCTCATCCCTGGTTAAATCCGACCCCTCGGGTGAGATATCCTTAGCCTACATAGAAGCTCATGATGGATTCTTATTTTCTTCTAAGCCAGGCAAAGATATGGCAGTGAATAGTCCTGACTTTCTGGAAGTAGTTTCTGACTGGCAGTGCTTCTATCACTAAGGCTAAGTAAGGTTATTTTTCTAAGATACTAAGATATGGCAGTGAATAGTCCTGACTTTCTGGAAGTAGTTTCTGACTGGCAGTGCTTCTATCACTAAGGCTAAGTAAGGTTGCTAGCTGTAAATGTCATTCAGCCCTGACAACTAATCACATCATTAAATCTTCTCGATGCTTAATGACCCATACCATTAAACTTGTTCTTATCTGTACAGATGTGTCAGTGTATCAATGTACAGTAAGTAGATCAGTGTATAACCAAGGGGTATTATTTCAAGTCCAAATGGCTGCCTTAGGGGGGAATCACTTCTTAAAGTAATGAATGAATGAACTTACAAAAACTCCTGCAAATGGATTGCAATCAAACATTAACCTTATAGGGGTAGCCATTTAAGGTAGGACATTCAACCAATTTTTAGCATCAGAGTACTTTTAGAGAACTTGAGCAACATTTAACCTAATTACACTCCTTAACTCCATTAAAACAAAATCCACTGGAGAGATAATTATAAAAATGTAGTTATTATGGATCTCGCCGCTGCTGAGGTTAAGAAGAACAAATCCTTCTGCAAGGCAACAAATAACATAACAATGCTGCATAATGCTAGTTGCTGAAGAACTACAATCCAACAGCTTCCCATGGCCACTTCTTTCATTTCCAACAAGAACATATGCCCTTTAATTCAAGGGATTGTGAAATGACCATAGAAATCCATTGAAAGATTCTAGCCCATAACCTAGACATTTGCCTGTGATGTTGACATATGACCTGACCTTTGCCTATGACATTTATCAATGACCTTGCCTTGGCCTGTGACCTTTGTCTATGACATAACCTCGGCCTGTGACCTTCACCTATGATGTTGACCCATGGTATGTGACCTTTGTCTTTGATGTTGACCCATGACCTTGTCTTGGCCTGTGATCTTCGCCTTTGACATTGACCTAACCTTTGCCTGTGACCTTGATCCGACCTTGGTATGTGACCTTATGAATCTGTATTATACTACACTACTACCAGATTACTAGACCTCAGATTCTGTATCAAGCAGAGTACAGGCAGATAAATTGACTAATAAAATTCCATGTATAAGATTAATTCTGAAATCCATTTGATTAGACTTTGATCTGTTGTAATGTTACTCGATAAAATGTCAAAGTTTCCAATTTTTGTTCACACCATACCTGCCACGATCAGTGATCATTTAAATGTAGACGTGGCAGTATTAATTAACAAATTCAACTTCACATCATGCAACATTAACCTATCAGTATAATTAACTTAAGTAAAGTCTCTAATTCATTGATTAAATTCTGTAAAACATGACACCATGGTAACCATCGCTAAGTGATCACAATATTCCCTAACTGACGTATGTTCAATATACAGCCAGGAAATGAGGCATTGGTCCGAGTACAAGGTTTTTTGTAAAAAACAACTTCTCAGAATGATCTTGTTACAGAACTGGACAATAGGCCATTGTACGTAAGAATGAACTGTAATGTACTACATCTTTCTTGATGCCGAGGTAAACATATTTACATACAGAGCAGAGGAAAAGAACATAAACAGAAAGCACAAAAATCCACCTTTATATACAAATAATTATTCATATTTTAGGCTTAAGAATTTATAGACATTTTGAGGAAGTATTAGATTTCAGACATTTAATGGCAATAACTCTAAAACTATGGTTGCAATAGAATAGAATAGTAGATGCAATATTGTTGTACTAGGAGGGGGAAGGACATAAGACAAAAGTACCTGAGGACATTTAATCAGATTATCGGTTTGCCATTTATACCTAGTATTATGAACATGTCAATGGTTTGACCATATTTTGTAGACCAATGTGATGTTTTGGTCAGTAATTTTTCTCTTTTTTTGGTGTTCCTTTTTTGTGCCTTTGTGCTTGCCTGTTTTTGTTGAGTGCTGCCTTGCTTGTTTGTTCATCTTTTTGTTTGCCCATAGCAAAGTTAAAACAAGACAATTATAGTTCAACAACGAACCGCTCTCGTCGAACTCCCTCAGCGGAGAGAAAATATTAACCAAATGACAAATATTTTTTAAGGAAATATTATCAGCACTCATGAACCTTATTTTTCTATTACATCTTCTGTAAATTGAAAGAAGCCAACAGGACCTCTGACTGCGTAGTGGCATCATCGCTCAGCATCAACATATAGAACCAAGCAGCTGAATGACAATGATCAAAAAATCGTCAGACAAGCTGCTGGGTTATGAAGATTTTCATTCAAGTTCTCACCCAGCAAAAACATCGGTTATTTCCAATTATAATAAGAAAAGAAAGACAGAAACTGATTTTTCAACTGGTTATTACCGGGATAATATCAAGGGAATATGTGAATATTGGTTCATTAAATAAGTACATATGGTTGAAAGCTGACAAATGGGTTTATAAAAGAAATATATCATCAGAAATGACCTAGATCAAGCATTACTGTATTACTCAGAAGGCAAGCTCTTTCCTTTAAGAAGTTAATTTTTTAAGGGACATAATACTTCAAGAGAGGACCATTATCTATCAATAAAAACATATCAATTTTTTTTCATTTTTTAAAAAAAAAACCAAACTACAAATGATGTTGACATTTTATAACAATTATGTTACTTCATTACCAAGAAAATTATCTGCCTCTTTTTATTAAATACTAAAAGAAAAAGACACAAAATCATTGCAGATTTTTAATGAGAAATGAAATTTAAAACCCCAATCTGATAAAAATTGCGGAAGGTGGAGGTCCACACTACAACATTATACTCAAACAGATTAAGGAAATAATGTTGAATTTTATATGCAAGTTTATTGAATTTTCATAAAATACAATTTTGCAATATTTTCTTCTATTTCTGTAATTTCAGACTGGGATAGGGGTTACAGGCACCAAGAGGTGTAGCCTCTGTTTGGAGAGAAGGGAGGTAACCTATGACATCATTTTATAACTGGGGGAACCCCAAGTACTGCAAGTACATCTGAATTTTGAATGCCCTAAGATTTTAACAATGTAATTTCCCCACTGCCAATTCATCTGAGCAAGACTCGAGTGCCAGCAAATCTCAACCAAAATCATAATTTTCAACCATTTTATTTATTTAAAAAAAATCCAGTATGGCAATAATTAATTGGATTAACTGTCAAAATATACAAATATGTCTTCCTCGGATGCAGCTTGATCCTTTATACTTAACACAAATAAGATTAGAATGAGAATCTAAGCTCATGTCTGTTTAATTTAAGGGGAAAAATAGATAACATTAATTACAGATTATATTGACATTTCCTGGTTAGTCGCCTCATTTCTGTATTCTCAAAGGTCAACTTGTCCTTAGTTCTAAGGTTTTTGATGTTTAAGTGCTTTGACTTTGATGTGAACTAATTTGCAATGCTCTAATCCATTTAGAGATTTTTTTGTGTTTCATTGGAAAAAAGAAGCTTGTAATTTTCAATCGGGAATGGGTTCCTATAATACTAGTGAACAGGTTATTAAACAATACATACACATAATTAGGTCTAATATTATAAACTGTTGAGATGTTGGCTTTGAAGTTGGCAGACCTCAGAAACTCCAGAGTTTTGAAAAGCATACAGCATGCCTGATCCAGCATATAACTTTGCATAATCAAAAAGGTAACAAGGGGACAACCAGGGGCGTAGCTAGAGGTATTTGAATGTGTACGCAAGAAGGCTAGGGGTGTCTGGGAGCATGCTCCCCCTGAAAAATTTTGTTCGCTAGAACGTCTCTGGTGCGTTCTGGGGTTTTTTGCATCATCTTTAACATTTTTTTTACTGATAAAACCAGTTTTTTTGTGTATCAAGCTTTTTAAAGTGTTTCTAAGAAATGCTGAAAATACTAAAGGATTACCCCCTTTAGGGCTTAGGCATCAGTTTTTATTTCATTTTTCGATCATTTAATTTTTCACTTTTTGAGAGGCATGTGTACGCAGCTGCGTATTCTGCGTACAGGTAGCTACGCACCTGACAACATTAAATAAGTAGTGAGTGAGTAAAAATTCAATTAGAAAAAAAAAACTTCAGAAAGAAAATCTTGAGTGATGAAAAAAAAAATTCGAAAAAGCAGAAACAAACTGATAAGATTGAACAACAAAATATCACATGTATACCACAATATTATACAATATACACATATGAACACTGTAAGCATTTGTACAATATCAAACGGTACCAAAATGATCAGGAATTCCATGTCTAAGACTCTCAGCATGTTCATGTGGATCATACTCAGTCGTACCATCATCATCATCTATAGACAACATACGTTGTTGCTGCTGTCGCTCTGTAGATTATATACATGTCGTGTATTAAACCTTTTTATTACATGATGCTTTATGTTACAATCATATACAGCCAGGGTGTCATGCACTGACTCGTCTGGTCATTATGGTGAAAGTAAGAAAAAAACCTTAAAACTTCTTGTAGCATTTAATTGGGTCAGAATGCGGACACCTTGGTGGTACCACCATCATTTGGCAAGCCAGCGGGAATGCTTATCCATTTATTTTTAGGGAGCAAAATATTGAAATATCATCCCCCCCCCAAATAATTATAAACACCAAAGTTTCTTTAATTATTAGACCATGACAACTTGGCCAACTTAAATAATGACTTTCTGTCTGTTTTGCTGAAATCACCAATTTTTGCCCCCACTGATGTGCTTGTATTATCAAAATCCACTAAATATCATACATGTAGCACCCACAAAAATAAATAGTTTCACAGAAGAGCAATAGTGAGGTGCCCCCAATTGGTGCCAGAAAAAGATTGAAAACATTCAAAGGATCGAATTTCACAACATTTGCGATTCAAAAAAATTCCAATCACTCCACAGTATGATGAAACAATTACGGCTGTTATATTGAGATTTTATTACTTTAATGTGGTGAAAACACAATCACTTAGATTAGAAATGCCGTAAATACTTGAATTCCTTTCATTTAAAAGCTCATGTGGTTTAAGTTGGCACTTCTGAAATAATGAATACTGAGCTTTTAAAGGAAATGTTACAAACTATGTTAATCTAATGATTTTTATTCCAAATAGAGCTTCCAATCCAACATTAAGTGCAAAAAGTTCATAATACTTAATAACGCAACGAAAACACAGGAATTTTCGTTGAATCAAAATCCAGGATGACATTTCAGTGTAGTAAACTGATAAAAGTATAAATAAAATTGTACTAAGCATGATCATGTGACCATAAATGGCAGAATATTATGATCATGTGACCAGAATGTGAAATACATGATCACATGACCATAAATAGTGCAATATATGACAATGTGACCTGATAAATAGTGGAACTGAATACATGATCATGTGACCTTAAACGGTGGAATACATAATCATGTGACCTTAAATGGAGGAATACATGATCATGTGACCTTAAACGGTGAAATACATAATCATGGGACCTTAAATGGTGGAATACATGATCATATGACCTTAAATGTTGGAATACATGATCATGTGACCAGAAATGGTAGAAATTAGGAATACATGAGCATGTGATCAAATATGGAAGGAATACATTATCATGTGACCAGATATACATATACATGGTGGATTCTATGGTTATATGACCTTATATGGTGGAATACATGATCATGTCACCAGAAATGGTTGAATACATAATCATGTGACCAGAATATATAAGAGTTTAAGGTAATTATTATAAAAGCTGTGGAGTAACTTCATGCAGTCTGTGGGGACTCAGCAGTTACCAAAGCTATTAACCAAATGAATTCTCTGCTAGAATCTGTAACAGAGCAGACAAAAGTGACCAAGGACCATAGAAAACTGTATTCAAGTCTATTGTATAGTTTCATAGCTGATCAATGCAGAATTTTTAAATGTAATTGTGTCAACCATACAGCCATACTTTAGAATAGATGTGCATCAAGATTAAGCAAAACATGCATCCTTCATATGAAACATCGATGACCTCAGCTTAAGTTTGTGTCCAGCTGACTAGATGTCTACAGTACACAAAATGTGACTGAAAGCAAGTCCTTCATTTGATCGAAATATGATTCCAGCATTATAGTACATATGCATCAAGGTCTACAAAAAACATGTGTTCTACATCTGAAAGACAACTTTATAACAAGATTATTTCTTGCCAAGAGCAATAAATTATCTTAACATCAGAAATCTACTTTAATTTATTTCTGAAGGGAATACAATTTAACTGCTCAATCAACGGACACTGTTATCTCAGAAATCTTAAAATAGAGTTCTAAATATGTCACCATCCTTTATTTATAGCCAATGTCTTATTATTTTACAATTTTATTGCAATACATAAAACCTATAAAAAAGAAGAACTTTCCTTTCCAACTGATTACTCTTTAATTTGACTCTTCATTTTAGAGGAAGTGCTGTATACAACTTCCTGAAGATGTATTTCCAGACCATTAGTTGCCATTCATTTGAAAATAGCAGAAATTGTGGTTTATGATTATTTTGCACTGTGACTGTGACATTTCAGGGAAATAAACGTCTACAATTTTATTTTGAGGTGATGTGGTACATTATGTAAAGCAACGTGACAACATGAATAGTGCCTGAAAAAAAGTTAAGAGAGCCCACCTCTTGAATCTTCTCCTGGTGATCCTGATTGTAACGCAGCAATAAAATAAGAATATCTGTTAGTTGTAAGCCATTTGAAAAAATATCATTAATTAATTATTGAATATGTTACTAGATATAGTGACACTTTAAAAATGCACTATATTTCAACAAATATCATTATATATAGAAGTAGAACTCATAGCATTGCAAAGGAGGTTTGTAAGTATTCTACCCAAACTTGCTACTCTTCAATTGACTCTTCATTTTAAAGGAAGTGCATTTGAAAATACACTGTATACAATACATGTACATAGAAATACTTAGAATACTAGTATCTTAATGCAGCAGAAAATTTTATGGAAGAAAACTAAAATGCATTTGTTTCAATGGTAACAATGTACAGAATTTCTGAATGTGTTACAATGATGCCAAAGACATGTATACTTTTTATATGTAATAAACAGAACACTTCAACAGTATGATCTTTTACATAACTTTAAAAAAGCATCATGTTAAACATTCAAATAGCTTAATAATAAAAGCACCATGCACCATAAAGGAACTCAAAGCATTGTTTAAACTGAATATAAATGTGATACAAAGAAGTAAAGACAACATTTAAGCCAAAAATAAAAAATCCTTGTATTTTTTGTTCAGAAAAAAAACTTTTGGATCAAAATTAGTAAGTCATCCAATGTCTTACTTCTAAATAAATACTTGCAAGCAACATATGTTTCCTACTAACTGTCCAACCCTAAATGACAGGTTTTGAGGGAGGGGAAACCAACAATATTTGTTTCAGGTCTCAAATTGTTTTAATTTCAGCATGTTTGTTTACAGTGTTCCTTTATGGAACATTTCTCTGTAAAATTAAGTGAACTAGCAACTTCTCCTTGCACTCACAGAAAGTTGAAAAAGATTGTTTTCAAACCAGCTTGATTAGATTGCAATTTAAACAAATTACAAAATTAACAAGAAAAAATAAGCAGGAAGAATAAAATTCCTATGAAGCAGAACCTCAATTCCTCAAACTGCCATTGGACCGGGAAAATAGTTTGAGCCATCTATGTGGTCGAGGCATGTACTTATACTTAGTAAATCATCAGTTTGTAGGGACTAGAGAACCTGTAAAAGGTTTCTAGAGTGTTCCATGCAGAACTGTTTGATGCTTCAAAATTCTACAATATTATTAAAAATTCTTAATGTTACAGTGATGTTGTGGCAACAGGGATAGTGAAATAAAAAGCATCAAAATAAGGAATGAAAACTCGCATAGAAAATTCAGATAAACAGAAACGCAACACTTTTTAAGTTAATTTCTCATTAATTATTAATCAAGAGGTCATAAGTGAATAGTTGCTTAGATGACTAACATACTCCTCTATGCTAGTTGGTTTGTATTATGACTAATTTGCTCAAACTAATCCATGACATGACAAGTCAGTTAGGACCTTACATTCAAACCCACGACAACATAAATCATGGGATAAAACAATTAAAGTTCAATCAATCTATTGATTGCAAATAATCCAGACCAGGCACGAAATAAACAATTAATTCCATGATGTTTTATTTTAATTTCAGAAAAAAACTATTACCAGTAACTTCTGTTTCGTTAGTTACAGCTTCAATAGGTGAAAATGTTACTTGTTTATGGCAATCCAACTTTGAAATTTGGTTACAAACAATTTCCGTTCCATCCATGTTTATATGTTAATCAATTAGATGCACAAGAACTAGCTTTAATTCCATTAAGTAAAACTAATGAATGACCAAACATACAACAGATATTCCTCAAATCACATACAGTAACACCAATGAATAAGAACTGAATAAAATTTCCAATATATGAAACAGGTCGGACACAGAATTATTGAGCACTTTTTCTGTCAACAGTGTCCGTAATAGCCGACATAACAAGGCCACACAGCATGTGAAGGCAATAAGTCAGAGTTACAGCGAGTTTGTCCACAAGTAGATTGTAATTGGAAACAAATTTCACAAAATGTGTCGTTTTCCACGGCTATTGGAAAATAAAACACTTTGCCACAGAAAGCCTGACATTGCCTTTGATAGGAGGCTAACGGTAGAACCAGCAATTACATACTCACAGATCAATATCCACATTCACTATGATAGACCAGAAAATTTGACAAAAGATAAAATATTAATTTCATCTCACACCAGCTGTTACGAATGAAGGGCAATTAATCCAAACACATGTCAGTCAGTTGCAATCACCACTGACATTCCATTCCGTATATGGATTGAAGCAGAAATGGCCTACAGATCACAACTGAAACCACAATTAGCAGACCATAGCTTTGTAATATTAGAAGTCTCAAAATTTGTGGTGGATCATAAACCTAATCTTAATACAAACTCGTCAACATAGAAATAATAGAAATATATAAGGAGGTCATATCATGTCAACAACTCTTGGAAGAAGATGAGGACACTCACAACATAGCAACTACAAGGACTGCAGGAAAGCCTGTATCTATACAGTGTTTCTGAAACAATATAGACTTCATTTGATGATTTTGGTTACTATGCATGAAGAAAATTAGTGTAAAATAATAAAATACAATAGAATATGTACATGTCTTGTGTAATACATAGATACATATACATCTGTTTAAGACAACATATCCTGTAGGGGTAAAAACTTTATAACTAAAATGTACAAGTATAAAATTATGTATTCTATGTATTATATCTGTGTAACATATACATGTATTAATGAAGAATACTGGTGTATGTCGGCGCACTGTAAGTGAGAAAATATAGTTGATGAAACAAGCAAGACGTGTATAAGCAAGACGTGAGAACAAGACAGTGATTATATGAAGACTAGTGGTTACATGTATATGAAGACTAGTGATTATATGAAGACTAGTGATTATTTGAAGACTAGTCAATGTATCAAGTTATATTGTAAATGGCTCTTGTTAGGGTACATTGAGAGAGTTTTGTATCTAAACCCACTGTTGGCAAAAAATAGAAAATATAATCAGGTAAAAGAGCAGAAAGAGGAATGGCAAGGCAAGGCCAAGCCATCCATACTATACATGGAAAGGGGTCATTCACAAACTGTAGCTGCACACATAAAGGTCAGATTCATAAGATATGGCATCCCTCACAATTCCTTAGGATATGAAATAAATATAAACACACCAATATGACCCCCTCCCAACCATTGGGGAGGTAATTTGTTAGCAAGGTTACAGGTTTGTTTACACCTTAAAACGAAATAAGCTGAATGTTATCAGAAAATAATTTTTTAATTGCCAATTAAGAGACCATTTCAAAGTATGATCCTCAATACACAGTAGAACTGAAAGAAAATATTGAGACATGTAACAACATTATAAAAATAATTCACATACAAAAAATCTAGCAAACGGAAGGTGCACAAGCATGCATACTGGACAACATTGTTAAGTACCTTTCATTTTTTTGCTGGTTACAGCCGTTTCAGTAGTTTTCACCTTGATACATTCAGATTTTTCGAATGTTTTAGTAGAACTACTTGTTTCACTTACTGATATTTTAGTAATTGATTTTTCAGAGGAATCTGTTTCTCCTTCAATAGAGCTAGTTGTCATAGTACTTTCCATTTCAGATACTTTCTCAGTTTGTTTCATCACAGTACTTTCATCTTGAGGTGTTTTTACTTGTTCTTCTTCACTTTTCTCCTTTAATTTCTCTTTTTCAGTAGCTTCAGCTTTCTTGGATTTTTTCATGGCTTCCCACTCAGTCATAGTAAATATTTTCTTCTTTTCCTCATATGGCTGCTTACTTAAGTACAGCGATTTTTCTGAATCCAGCTTCTGAAAGTTTTCATTCCACCCAGGTTCATACATCATAAATTGGTAGTTATCTGCAGGCACATTTTCTTCAAAGTCATAATAAGGATGGGTGAATTCGGATTTTTCAGTTCTGGAAGTTTTACTCATTTCAGCCGCTTCTTTCATGCTAGACTGATACTTGGATATAATGTAAAAATTATCTGTTTCTTCTTCTTCTTCGCCTTCATACTCTTCCCATGATTCCAAGGATGCTTCCATCACATCATGAATGT
Source organism: Spisula solida (assembly GCA_947247005.1). Taxonomy (NCBI): domain Eukaryota; kingdom Metazoa; phylum Mollusca; class Bivalvia; order Venerida; family Mactridae; genus Spisula; species Spisula solida. Next base: position 45,702,895 of record OX365944.1, on the reverse strand, counting down.
GTGTCGGATCAGTAAGTTCTTCATGATCAGCTGATCTCATTGTATCTATAGATGACCTTGAAAACATAGAACTAGCAGAACTCCAACCAGTGCCAGCTGAATCCATTGACACTTCCATTACATTGTGTCTTGGTTCTATTTGATATGATTCTAACGAGTCCACAGATGTTTGCATTGCATCTGCAGCAGCCGTGTCCTCACCATGTAAGGAATCTCTGTCAAATTTCTCCAGCTGTTCATCTTTGTTTAGTTCAAGAGAATCTACAGATCTTTCCATCTTCCCAGAAGAACTTGAAGATTTTTCCATGATGTCCATACCTTTCTCAGACACTCCAATAGAGTCCAGAGATGTGTCCATAATACCAACAAACTCACCAGACTTTTCCATCAAACCCAAAGAGTCACCAGATTTTTCCATTAGGCCTTCATGTTCTTCAGATAATGAATCTGAATCAAATTTGTCCTTTGAAGCAGCTTTGGAACCACCAAGTTTCTCTCCAAGTGAATCAGAAGATATCTTCATGGCTCCATCACTGCTATGTGTGCTGTCATGTAATGAATCAACATCAAAATCAGTTCCTAACTTTGATGCTGATTCAGATTTTAATATGGCTGATGTTATAGATGCCGTCATTGACTGGTCACCGTCTAGTGAATCAGTGTCATCAACATTGTCTCCCCGAGCCTTCTTCTTACTTTCACTTAAGCTGTCCTCTTCAATATCGTCTTTGCCTTCTATTGAATCACGATCAATGTCATCATCCTTTGAATAACTTTTAGTCAGAAGAATTTCTCGAGTTGTAGTCAATGATTCAGAATGAGAGAGCTCTGGTTCACTAGTGTATTGGTTTGGTAGGAGACTTCCACTTTCTAGAATAGAGACAATCTTTTGTGCCTCTCTTTCTAGTTGTTCAGCAATCAAGAAGTCCTGTTCTAGTCGCTCAAATTCATTTAATGAAGCCTGGGAAGAGGTAACTGATGTAACACTTTGACGACTAAAACTCTCAATAGACCCAGTACTTGTAGTTCTAGTTTCCTCATACATAATGTCTTTCTCAAGTCGTTCAAACTCTGTCAGAGACGTAATTGACCCTGACACACTACTTTTTCCACTTTCATTTTTGTCTGGGGGTGATACCACTGCAGGTGATAAGATTTTCTCGACTGAACTGTCAGAACTTCCATGGGTCACTTCTCTTTCTAATCTTTCAAAGTCAGCTAATGAGGATGAAATAGAAACATCATCCTTTTCTAAACTTTTGCTCAGGAACTTGGATTCATCAAGTGACCCACCAAGGCTGTCTTTGCTACCATCTTCAACTGAACCGGAAGAGCGCGAATGATTAATCTCTCTTTCCAAACGTTCAAATTCTAACAGAGATGATGAAACAGAAATGTCATCTTTTTCTCCGCTTTTGCCGAAAAATTTGATATTACTCAATGGACTTGGAGGTGGGAAGTCAGGAGAACTATAATGTCTGGAGTCAGATCCTGTCCCTGTACTCTCACTTTCAACATCCTCCTTGTTAATGATTTCAAACCGATCCTCATCTGACAGTTCTGTAATGACACTAAGAGCTGTTCTATCAACATAATCGTATCTATCACTACCACCGATGGAGTCACTATCTTCTTCTTCATCTTTCCTCCAAGGATGCGGATATATACCTTTTATTTCATCTTTTTTGGGAAAATCGTCTTCCTTACTCCAAGGAAACATTTCAGCCTCTTTGTCTTCCTCTCTAATAAGTTCCTGTTCCTCTATTTCTTGTTTGGCCAGAAAAGATTCTTTTATCTTCTTATCCTGAGCCCAGGCAATTAACTCCTGCAGTGGGTCGTGTTTTTCTTCTTCCTCTGCTTCTGGTTGTGTGCCTTGAATATCAGAATGAATAGAAGAAGTTAATGAAGCAAAATCGGCCATTCTGTCTTCATCATCTTCTTGCTCCTCATCCGCAGCAACTACTGTAGTGAAGCTATCAACACTAGATGAGTCACCAGCGTCATCATATTCAGCACTTCTTGGTGCCTCTGTGGATCTGTCATCTTCCAGACTGTCGGCACTGTCAGATCTGTAGGATTTTATTGTTAAAGACGATGATGTTACTGTATGTATCTTATCTAATTTCACCACATTTTTTATCTCGGACTGGGAGTCATAGAATGTTTCATCGACTTTTTCCTTTTTTGCAGAAGAGCTATCAAACGATCGCCCTGATTTTAAAACTTGTTCAGACGCAGATTTGAATTCAACCTCTGAATGTTTTGGTCCTTGTTGACATTCAGATGTCCTTGAATTCAAACTCTCTAAAAAAGTATTAGAATCAGAGCATTTCCCTAAAAAACGATTCTGTTCAGAAATGTTTTGTGTTGAAACCGTTGTAAGTGTTTCTGAAGAAGTATGTGTTTCCGATGATGTTTGCTCAACCAGGTGTGTAGTAGAAGTTTGTTCTACTGTTTGAGCAGTAGATGATGAACTAACAGTGAAAGAAGATGCAACAACTGAGGAAGAAGCAGTTGTTTCAAACTGTCTTTCTTCATGGTCTGTTTTCACTGAATCTGTTTGGTCTCTAACTGTTTCTAAATGAAGAGTCTGAGACTGCACAGCTTCCATCTCGGGTTCAGTATCTGCTTCTTCAGGTACACATTTAACACCAGAATCACGTTCATCATGAGATAGTATACTGGCTGCAGTGACACCACTTGTAACTGCAGTGATTGTTTCTTCCACATGTTTGCTACTATCATCATCATCAGCTTCTTCTGGTACACATGCTTTTCCTGAATCAACAGTATCAGTTTTCTTTCTAGTTGTCTCAGAAGATGTTGCTAAGTCAGCTTGAATCACATCTTCTTCCACACTTTCTTCATCCTGTCTGGACTTTTCATCTTCTTGTCTGTATCGGAGCTCTTCATCACTATCACCAATTTCATCATGTAAATGCTGGGTAAGAGTAATTTCAGGAATTTCTTCCGAAAATTGTTTCACTAATACTGTAGGTTTGAACACAGGCCTCAACTCTGGAATTTCGTCTTTTTCAAGAAATTCCTCACATCTATCAACAGATTTGTTCTTTAAATGGGCATCATAGAAGTCTTCATCTTCGTCATCATCATCTGGCTCGTCAAATGGAAGATCATCAGCAAAATCTGTCATATCGCCACCGTTTTCTGATAATGGACTTTGTACTTGTGCAACATCATCATCAATTTCAAGCGCAACTTTATGCCGCACTTTTACTTTTACTTCTTCCAGTACATTTTCAACAAACTGACTCGCAGTTTTTTCTATAATTTCATCTTTTGAAACCTCATCCAATTCAAAATCGAGGGGACTTAATTCAGTTTCTTGTTCCGTTTTGTCAGGCATTAAATTTTCAGAATATTTATCAGTTGGTCCCTCGAAGTTTTCATCGAAAAAGCCTTGATTTTTGTCAACAGGTGTTGGTGTTAAAGGTCTATCGAGATCACAACTATCAGCTTTAAATTCAAAATCTGTTCTTTCTTCTTCAACACTTCTTGCAGTTTCTCTTATTTCATCAGGTGAATCTGATTTGACATCAATTTCATAGTCAGAAGCTTCTTTTAATTTCAAAAGTTCCTCGTCTAATTCATCGTCTAAATATGTTTCTGGAGTTCGTCTTTCTAAATCTACATCTTCGATATCTTGCACAGTGGCCTCATAACCTTTCAATGTGTCATATTTCAGTATGGTTTTCTCATCAATTTCTAATGCTCTTTTTCCTGGATAAACACTGGCTCTTCCTTCCGCATACTTATAGCTTTCGTCTATGCCTTCTGCCCCTAAAGGGACACCTTGTGAACCTAAAGGGGATGGTGTAAAACTAGTTTCAGTGGCAGCATAGTATGCTGTTGTATCAACAGGAGCACTTGTTGCAGATTGTGTATCAACCAAAGTCTCACCTTCTATAGTATCATGACTTTCCTCAGTGACAGGGGAACCAGGCATATCTTGTAATGATTCAGAAGGGCGTTCACTAACATCTTCCTCTGTTCTATCTACACCAATGGCTTGACTGAATGCTTCTCTGCTATCTACCTGACCAGAGGTGTCATCTTGAACCGAAGTGGATGTGTAAGCAGATATATTCATTAAATCATGTGAAGTAGTCATTGATGCTGCTTCATCAGAAGGCATCTCTAAACCATATAAAGTCTGATCTGAAACAATCAGTACATCTTGACCACTCTGTCCAGGCAGTTCTTCAATAACACTTTCAGTCATTCCGGTTTGTTGAGTAGTGGTTACAGACCCAGAAACTGCAACATATGAGCTTGTTAGCTGTTGGGAAGTCTGAACTGTTCCTTGAAACACTATAACAAAATTATCAGCAGAAGCCTGATCCTGCTGCTCTTCCTCTTCAGCTGGTGGTTGATAACTAGCATCATCATCATCACGGTCGATTTCCGGGTTGTATTCTACCTCTGTAGGTCCATTTGGTAAGGTTATTTGCTCTTCAGTTTCCATATCATCCGTTTCTTGTGGTTCTGATGACAAAACAGATGAGAGTATATCCGGTATATGTTCACCTGAATCAGGAACTGGCATGTCAAATGGTGACCCAAGGCTTTTCTCAGACGGCTCACTGCTTACTGGAGAAGAATGCTCGAAAGAAGATTCATTGGTAGATTTATCAGGGCTTAAAAGGTCAGGCATTGGTGGAGCAGTTGGTGTAATAGGTATTCCTGGTATTTCTACCTCAGTGAAACTGCTACCAGAAGCTTGTGATGAAGCAGACAGAGCCATCACTTTTTCAAATTCCACCTGCTTCTCAGTGTAAGCTTCGTAGCCATCTAGTTCACTAGGAGACATTATTTCAAACGGTGACATGATCTCCTCTTCACCAACAGGAAACTCAATATCTAAATCTGCCTTCTCAGTTGACTCAACTGAATCAGTTGGTTTTAAAGTTTTTATGATAAGGGCAGCACCTTCAAGGTTGCTGGTTGTGTGGAAGTTATTCTGTTGCCCTTCAAATGGTGAAGGGGCCGGAGGAGACGGTAAGTGACTACTACATGCTGAGGTAGATTCAATACTCCTCTGAAGTTTATCTGGGGAATCTCTCGGAAGAAGTTCAATGTCACCTTCAGTAGGAGTCTGTTCACTTTCACCTACAGTCACTACGGTGTCATTTGTTTCAATGGTCAAATCAGCTTCAAACACATCATCTTCAGGACTGGACAAAATGGTTTTTGGAGCTGGGGTCACAGGTAAGAACTGTTTCTCAACAGCATCCGGAGATAAATCATAGGATGTCACGACATGAGAAACTCTTCCTGACTCAAGGTCATATGAGGCTGCTAGAAGTGTTGGTTCTACTTCAGATGAGGATGTGGATGTTTTCACTAGATCTTCACTTGACACTGAGCAAAGATTGTGTGTGTCTGTTTGAAAAGTTACTTTCTTATCTCCTTTTATGTCCGGAACTTCAACATCATCCCCAGACGTTTCTTCAATAGGAGACAACCTTTCATCTTCAGTAGTATCTCTATCTGTTTCACTTGATTCATAGATCTCATTATCAATTAGAGGTTTTCCCCCAACATGAACAACAAGAGGGTATTTTCTGGACAAACCACTTATGTCAAGTTCCTCTTGTAATTCACGTTGGTTTTCGTATGTAGCGCACATTTCCTCACTGTCAATAGAAGGTGATATAGATCTGTCCTTTTCATCAAATGATTCTTTCAATAATTCTTCATGTGCAAGTCTAGATTCTCGACTAACTACAGATAATGGTCGACATTCAACAGTTTGCGACATTGTTGTTACCATTTCCACATTATTATCACTCTCTTCGTCATATTCTTCTTCCAGAACATCTTCATCTTTATCATCTTCCAATATAGTTGCTGATATATCTGAGGTATACATAACCAAATCTGCACTTGTAATTCTCACTTCAGTACTTGGGCTCACAACACTAGCTTCATTTTCGAAGTTTTCAAATTCTTCTAGTTGTCTTTGTCTAGCTTGTTCACTCTGAATTCGAGACTCTACAATCGAAGCTATGACTGCTTGTTGATATGCCATAGTAATATTCTCATGAGGTTCTGATGTAACACTATCTGTCCCAGATCTCTCCCATTCTTCATTTATCTTAACATCATATGGATGAAGACCAACATCATCTGCTTCATTTGGATAAACTTCCTCAGTTCTATCCTCTGACAGTGAGAATCTCACCCGCTGAGCTTTCTTCTTAGATACAGGTGATGTTTCTGGTTTTTCAACATCACTTGATGCTTCCTGCAACTCAGAATGAATTTTACTTAATTCTTCTTCGCCAAAACTGACATCAGTATCTTTTTTAGTATCTCTCCTGTAGAATTCCCCCATGTCTAATGATTTTGTTGAATCTACCTTTTCAATTGTATCTTTGTCTTCTTGGTCGACAAAGGAATCTGAAAACTGTCTGGAAAACTGGCTTTGTATTTCCCATGGAACAACATTTCCTGTAACAGTATCAAATATTTCATTTTCTGGACTACTAGAGGATGATGAACCAGATTCCGCTTCATGAATGTTTTGGTGCATGTCAGGAACAACAGCAGGACCTACAGCTCCAAGTAATGCCTCATCTATTTCATCTATACTTATTTTCTGTGACTCTCGAAATCGCTCACTTTCATCAGCAGGGAGGTCATCATAGCCTTGTGGAGTAGACATGTAATGGTCAATTTTCTCAGCACAATCAGCACCAGAAAGGGAAAGTGTACCATCTTCCTCAACATCTCTAACAATTCTCATTTCTGCCCTCAATTCTTCAGTGAAGTCAAACTTCCTCATCAGATCCTCTGGTGATATGTCTCTTTGTTTTCGAAATTCAGAGTCTTGGTCTAAGTAGGTCCCTTTCACAGAATATTCTTTAGGTTTCACACACTCTTCTTCAGAAAAAGCAATATTATCGAATGCCAGATTTTCAAGATGCTCTGCTGGTTCATCTACGTCAGAATCTTCACTAAAAGATTCATCATGTAATCCGCTATCTCTCTGCTGTCTTGCAATAGCTTTAGCAGATTTCTCAATGGTCACTTCATCTGGCTTGTTATGATCTACGTCAAAGCTTACAACTTCTTTTGAAGAAGTTTGTGACTTGAAGGTCTCAACATCAGTAATGTGTTCCTCTTTAACACCATGTCTTTCTTTACATGGTTCAACTGCAGGTTTTTCACCAGGTTTAAACTCTCCGACATCAAATAATACTTCAGTGATACTTTCTTTTTTCTTCAGATCAACAGAAGCTGTGCCTGTCTCTATTAATTTATCTTCTTCTGTATGTTTGTGTTCTTCTGATTGTTTTTCAGAACCCTCAATAACAACTTCTTGGTCATCTTGGACGCCAATCTTTCTCTCTGAAGTTAGTTTAGTCTCATCTGATTTGTGTTTACCTTCGTCAGTTACGGTATGTAATGTAGTCTCTAATGTTTCAACTTTGCTAGAGATGGTATCTAGCAGTTGTTCCTTGGTATCACCATCTTCAGTACTTTGTACAAATGGATATACTGTTTCCTTCACATCTTCACGTTTAGTTAATGCTTTGGAAGATTTCTCTTCTGTTTTCGTATTTGAGTCTTCATCTATTACTGCAACAAGTTCTTTGTTTTCTTTCCGAATTTCAGTACCGTCATCTTGAATTTCAATCTCTTCTTTTATGATTTCACTTGTAGTTAGATTGACCTCATCCTTGGATTCAGTATTTTTAGAGAACGTCTCTGTATCTTCTGTCGAAAATACTTTTTCCTCCATAATTATTTTTGGAGGTTCCCCTTCAACCTCTTCTTTTGAAATCTTTTTTTCTTCAACTGATGTAGATGTGGTTGTAGTCTTCTCTTCATGGTGACTTTCTTTTGAAACTACCTTTTCAAATTGTTTCAAATGTCCAACACGGCTTTCTTCATCAAAGAGTGAATCCCTTGAATCATGTAAGACTCTCTCATGTAACAAAAACCTCATTTTTTCAAGATTTTCTTCTTCGATTTCATCAGATTCTAAGAATACATCGGATGGGGAACGTCCTAAAGAAATGTTCATTTTGTCAACTTTCAGTTCAGCAAGTACTGGTGAGACTTCTGCTATCTCTTTTGTAGGAGAAACAGATTCGACAGGTGAGTCAGTTACTGATAATTTAGGGGCTTCAGTTTGAGCTTTAATATCAATATCTAGCTTCTTTTTTATAGCTGGGGATTGCTTCTCAGGGGTTACAGGGATCCTTTCATCCTTTAAGCTCGAAACCTGAGCAGCTGCATGCAAAGATTAGAAGTATAGAACAATACATAAATGATTAGTTGTTAATTAAGACATCTCGTTTGTAATTACGGTATTTCAATGTTAGCTTTAACAAACCATGCAAATTGTTTTCAAAACCCGAGATTTTACACAACTATTTACATTGTTGTATTTTAAACTTGTATGACATAAAAGCAAAAGCATATGAGGTACTTATAAATGCTAAGAGAGAACCAAGTTAAATCAGGCCTAAAATAAAATAATCAGCAAAATGGAAATAGCATACACATAAATTGTGGAAGCATTTCCAGTATTAGATTTGTGATTGCAACATGAAGACGGACATACATGTAGAGAGTCACAGATGACAAAAATGCATGGCTCTGGTATGTTCAAAGCTAAATCTGGTATGTTCAAAATTAAATCTTGTATGTTCAAAGCTAAATGGTTTAGCATAATAGTCACTATGGTAGTACAGAACATCTCATACAAAGAGACATTATTCTAAACGAGTGACTAGCAATAACAGGTATTTTTTAATTTGGAAAAAAAGAAATTTTAAATTAAATTTTGTATCTTTTACAATAAGGGTGGGGGCAATATGTAGTAGATGAGATCACAGTTTTTTTTATTATTAGGTTTACGGGAATGTTTTGAACATTTCCCTGTCAACAGGAGGGAATGAAAATATATCAAGAGGGTCCAAAGGGTCTATTTAAGTCACTCACACAATGGCAGGTGAGGGACTTAGGACCCTTTCGGTCCTCTTCTTAAATATCCATTCTCGCCTCTTTTTTAAAAAATCCCGTAAACCAAAAATTAAACAAAACTTTGGTCTTACCATTCTTGCATTGAAACATATTACAAAGCATATACATTTTTGTCAATGACAATTTGACTAATCATTCCTAATTGATGACACAGACACTGAATGCACAACAAGTGTCTACCTTTATTCTCTGTAGACTCGTCATGTTTGCTCTCTTCTTGTACACTTCCTATGGTAGCATTAAAATGAAGAAAGTGTGACTCTCGTTTATAAAATGGAATCATGAACACATACAAGCAAAGCACAAAGACATTCAAATCATTCCATTATGAGAAATATAAAAATCAAAAATGCTTTCATAAATTAATGCTAGTAGCAAATATGAAGTTTTCTGTAGAACAGCCATGTCAAAGTGACAGCATTAGAATTAAGTATGAATCTTACTTATTATCCCTTCAAAATGACAAGACATGCCTGTAATTAATTAAAATGGCTTTGAATAGAAAGTATGAGTCTAAATTACACAGTAACATGCAAGTCATGCAATAAATGTCAGGTTGAATTAATACTAGTATTTAGGACTCTTTTCTATGTGTGAGATACAACCAGCACGAATACAAAACAATGTGTCCATTGACAGGCAAATGGAACTAAGTGTCCATTAAAAGTCAAACGGAGCTATGTGTCCATTGACAGTCAGAAGGAGCTATGTGTCCATTGACAGCCAGAAGGAGCTATGTGTCCATTGACAGCTAGGAGGAGCTATGGGTCCATTGACAGCCAGAAGGAGCTATGTGTCCATTGACAGCCAGAAGGAGCTATGGGTCCATTGACAGCCAGAAGGAGCTATGTGTCCATTGACAGCCAGAAGGAGCTATGTGTCCATTGACAGTCAGAAGGAGTTATGTGTCCATTGACAGCCAGAAGGAGCTATGTGTCCATTGACAGCCAGAAGGAGATATATGTCCATTGACAGTCAGAAGGAGCTATGTGTCCATTGACAGTCAGAAGGAGCTATGGGTCCATTGACAGCCAGAAGGAGATATATGTCCATTGACAGGCAAAAGGAGCTATGTGTCCATAGACAATCAGGAGCTATGTGTCCATTGACAGTCAGAAGGAGCTATGTGTCCATTGACAGTCAGAAGGAGCTATATGTCCATTGACAGCCAGAAGGAGATATATGTCCATTGACAGCTAGGAGGAGCTATGTGTCCATTGACAGTCAGAAGGAGCTATGTATCCATTGACAGCCAGAAGGAGCTATGGGTCCATTGACAGCCAGAAGGAGCTATGGGTCCATTGACAGCCAGAAGGAGCTGGGTCCATTGACAGCCAGAAGGAGCTATGCGCCCATTGACAGCCAGAAGGAGCTATGCGCCCATTGACAGCCAGAAGGAGCTATCAGCATATGAAATAAGAAGGCCGATACCTCCAGTGGATGAATGAAAATATATATTGAACAAAATTTCCACCTAGACTATTTTTAAATGTTTTCCTGTTTTATTTCTAGTTTTGTTCTGTTGGGTATAATGAGACAAAGGTTGACTTTTTAATTGATTTAGAATGCTTTTAAAACTATCATCGAAATTTAAGAATAACGATTTGGTCTAGTTGGAACATTGCACAGTTGATATCATTTACAATCATGAAATGAAGGAACCTGTTACATCAAAATGGAACAAAATAATTAAAATCACAATAAGAAATTAACTTAAACCTGTGAAAAATAAACATGCAAAACTTAAAAACATGAATTTGTACAGAAAACGTCACAATAGACAAATCTGAAAGTAAAAAAAAAATGTTGATGAAATAGTTACAAAATACTGTAAAACCACTCATTTTTGTAGATATTAAATTTCGCAGAATTTTTATGGAATCTAAAAATATTCGCAAATTCTATCAGATTGTAGTTATGATTTGAAGGTAAACCTTACCTTGTAACTTACTTTGGAAATCAAAGTTATACCAGCAGAATCAATGAAAAATAATGCTCCAGAAAGATGAATGATTTTACAAAACACACATACATGATCACTATCTATGCTGCAAGCAGACGATGACTTAAAGCACTAGTATTCTATCATATATGATGAATACCACACATATAACAACTTGATGCAAGTGAAAAACCATAAAATGCAAAACTAAAACAAACAGAACTGTAGGCATGAACCAAAGCCATTGAAGAAAGATTAAGAAAACACGACAAAGGCTAACAACTTAGGTACCTCTGCCTAAACATGTTAGAGGGGACCTTGGGTCTACTGGGCTGAATACATCAGGGGAGGAAGTTGGTCGAAACATTTCTCCACTGCCACCACCGTAATCTGTAGTGTCACATGATACTGACCTCTCAGCAAGGTCGGCTCGTATCCTAGTGGATTTTGTACCAATCCCACTCATGTCTTTAGTGCTGCATGCAAGCTTATCAAGACCAGATTCTACTGTAATATAGACTGGAGAAGAATGATCTGAGCTGGTAGGGTGAATAATGTGTTTAGCAGACACAAGATTATAGCTAATGTCAATTGCAGCGGAAGCAGACGACATTGAATCCGACTTTGTGTGACACTCACCTGCATCCTCCACCTTTTCCTGGGGTTCATATAATTGTTCATAGCTAGAAGAGAGACCTGATTCCAGTTTAGAATCGGGCTGTTTTGTATCGAAACGATCACCAATATCCATTTCAGTAACGTCCATAGACATTCTATTGACAGTAGGCTCTAATGGTACGCCAGTGTAGACATTTTCATAGCTAGATACCATTTTCTTACGCTCTAAAGCGGCTACAGTTTCGAGTTCCATTGGTTGCGGGGGTGGGACTTCTGATTGTGGTACATCTGATTCAATTAGATCATTGCTGAATCCAGATACTGTGTTAAGAGTGCCATCAGACTGATCTGGAGTCTGGAGGATGGCTGCTTGCTCACTCGATGTAATAGAAGCAGTATCATCAGCTAGAAAAACAAAATAACACACATATTGTCAACAACAACCCATACTGACACTTACATATCACAGCATTTTATCAGTTTAGCTTATGTTATAAATATCAAATGCTCAGGTTAAAAAAGTTAAAATTACTTAATCTGGTACCAAAACTCCTGTTTTTAATTTTAACTGAAGGTGCAACATTTTAGCAAGTGTTACTCTGTTTGTTGCAAAGCATGAGTGGGATGGCCTTGATCCATACATACCAAATGACCAGGATTATAAAAGTATCTCATTCCAAAAAATGTAAATTACTGTATAACGGGTACATTACGATATGTACAGAATTGATCAGTCTCAGTATTTATTGCCATAAGGGTTCCCGTATTTGATATATTTTCAAAATCTAGCAGAAGAAAAGGTTGCACATAGACTGGGATTCAAACCCATAATGTATGATGCTGACCCTAAGTAATGTAAAATACTAAAAGCATTGAAATGTCTCCAGCACAATATAACAAGTATAAAATAATTTTATTTTTATATTACAGCTTATGGGATTTTCTCTTTCAGAGAATTGATGGTTACTTGAATATATGAAGTTACATAAAGGGGTACTTCTAGTTAAAGCATTCTGAATGTCTGATTCCAGGTAAATATATACAATAGACAATGGTTCTTTCTGGGTATATATGTCTATTATGCTTATTACAAACAAATTACATGTCGAACCAACAGACCATTTGAAGTTGATACCTATCGAAACAATAAATGTGACCATATTAATCAAACAGTCTGCGATAGTCTGTGAAGTACAGTGTTTTAACCATCTTGAGGACAATAATAGTGCGCCCAGGATAATGTGAAGTTTACTAACATGAATTGGTTTGGTCAACTGTTGCAAAATTGGTGTTACAAATTACTAAACAGATAAGGTCAATATTGTACGCAAAACATCACTGATAAATCCTGAACATCTAATTAATCAACCTTTGTGGTATATACAAAAAATTTCCCGCCTTTCTCATTATCATGGGTGCACTATAGTGGTAGATTTATAGAGAATTAAGCACGTTTTGAAGCCAACTGTCTCCACCTTAGAGCTACAGACTGAATCAATGGTCGTTTCATCAATATGCCTGAAGTCAGATTCCATTATTGATAATGTTTATCAATGCAAGGTTGTCAATTATAGGAAATTAACACCTTTATGTAGACAAAATTTAAGAATCATGGTGTCATTGGTCTTTTTATAGATCAGGCAGAATTATTATAGTGTACTCCCATGGCGATACTTTCAGACAAATGTCAATTAATGAATCTATTTGGGCGATCACACAGACTGTTTAGCACTGCAGAAGTATGAAAATCATTCCGAAGGTATTTGGTTTATTTTTGGTACAAGGCTAAATTTTTATTTCACGTAGTGCACAGAAAGCAAAATCATTGTCTGCAATAACGAGTGAAATCAAATTTAATCTTTTACCAAATTTCAACAAAATTATTAATGTTCCCTTTATTCTATTCTGCAGTTTGTATGGAAATACTATTTGAATAATTTGGATGGACTTTAATTGGAAAATCATTTTTATATGAGAATGTATAATGACATCATCGTTGATGTCATGTTCCATACATGTAATTATACAGTGTTGTCAAAAATAGTTTTGAAACAGTGAATTACCAATGTTTTTACTCAATACTTCATTGGGAAAAAATTAAATAATATTCTATCTTCATTACCACAATTATATTTAAGTTTTGTAATAAAAACTTTTCTGAGTTATTCGGTCTGTGAAAGAATAAGCCAAATTGTTTCCTTTGAAACACATTAACGACATATCTAATCAATTAATGGAGTAATAATTTGAAATTATATCTTACACACAACATTTAATGAGAATTTTCAGGAACAAAGACCTACTGATCAGTTCTAATCACATCATTTAGACCAATACAGAGTAATTATGCTATACCGGTGATTTTTCAATGATTGATTTTCTCAGACTAACAAGCAAAATGCTTCATGCAATAGAATAGAACAAATATTAAGTGCATTCTTATGAAAAAATGGACAATGAGTGTCTTTTCTTAAACATGCTACTGTTGTTTATAGGTCCATCAAAATCGAGAACTCAATCATGAAGACATTTTAATTAACATGCCAGTGTTGTTTATAGGTCTATTAGATTCGAGAATTCATTGATGGAGACATTTTAAATACATGCTTGTGTCTATTAGATACTAGAATGTTTTAATGGAAGATTTAAATGAGTTAGAAGACGGCTATGATAATAAACAATTACCTGTTGCATGCATCATCTCATAGCTATCATCATGCAATGCTGATTCTGACACCACGACCGTGGTTCCCTCCATTGTTTGATCCAGTCCTAAGGAAGCTCTGAGTGCATCTGGTTCCATACTTTCCATCATCATCATGTCACCACTACTCCCCTCACCAACATCAACATCAGTCTCACCAACAGCAACATCAGTCTCACCAACAGAAACATCTGTCTCACCAACAGAAACATCTGTCTCATCATGTTTCTCCTCTATCTCCTCCATATGTTCTGATGGTTCAAGACTACCTTCCACAACTTTATCTAAACCTAATGATGCTTGAAGAGCATCCTGATCCATAGACATCATCATTGGGTCAATATTTTCATTTTTCATCATTTTAAGGTCAAAGCTATCGTCTTCACTACCTTGGGTTTTTTCAGAGCTGGCTGATATTTTCAAACTCTCCTGTTCATCAGAAGCAGACATTTTATCCTGTGTAGTATCCTGTGTACCGAGTCCTAATGATGATTTTAGTGCTTCAGGTTCCATAGATGAAGCCATTGGGTCTTCAGATCTAAGATCAAATGATTTTCTCAGGGCTTCTTCATCCATAGACTCAAACATATCTTCCGATGCTTCAGTTGGTGATTCTTCAGTTATTCCAGACATTTGTTTTCCACCTTGTTCAATACTACTTTCACTTCCTGCTAAACCAAGTGACCTGTGAAGAGCATCTAAGTCATCAAATTCCAGCGAGGTTGTCATTAGATCAGCTGTTTTGTCCCCCGCTAAGGATACTCTTAACTGATCTTGATCCATTGATGTTTCCATTACAGAAGCTCTACCGAAACCTAAAGTTTTCTCCATCAATTCATCATCCAGGGAATTAGTGAGAGCAGTTGCTTCTTCTCGAACAACATCTAAAGATCTATGCATTTGTTCTTGTTCAATCGAATCAGTCATTTCATTCCCTTCAACATCCAAACCTAGAGATTTTTTCAAAGCATCTTGGTCCATGGAGGAAGAAATTCCAGTGTCATAAGTTAGGGAACTTCTCAGGGCATCTTGGTCCATTGAAGCAGTCATAATATCTGAATCACGTCCCAATGCTCCTTGAAGCATGTCAGGGTCCAGGGAATCAGCCATTCCACTTTCTCGTGCAGATCCTACAGATTTTTGTAACGAATCTTGGTCATATGAATCAGTCATAGCATCAGATTTATGTTCCGATGAGGACACAGAGTATTCTTCATCTCTAGTGGAGCCAACACTGCCTGTCACTCGGAGCATGTCCTCGGCTCCAAGGGATGATGCTATGAGAGAGTCTTGCATTGGATGCTCTGTGGATGATACCATAATGTCATCTTCATCATATACATACTTAAGAGCTTCTTCATCATAAGAAGCACTCATAATATCCCTTTCAATACCCAACTCTTTTTTAAGAACAGATTCATCCATCGAAACTGACAATATCTCTTCACGAAAAACTCTTGCTAGCTGAGGAGATTTCTTGTCTGGTGTGCTGAGCACTTCTTTCAATTTTTCCTGTTCATAAGAAGTAACAAGAGTGTAATCAGAAGGGGAAGGTGGAATTTCTTCAACCTTTTCCTCTCCATCACCTAACTCTCTCACTCTTGTTCTTTGTTGCTCAATGGATTGTTCAATAAATATTTGTTGGGATACATCTGCAGATATTCTACCTTCAACTTCTATGTTTTCGTCATCACCATCATCTTGGTCATCAACATCAGCATCGTTTGAATCACCAGCTATGGCAGAGTCCTCCATTTCCAGGGTAAAATCAGTAGGAGAAAGGGGCCTTTCTGAACTTTTTAAACTTTGTGTTTCAGGTTCACCTGAGCGATCAGATCTTTTCTCAATAAAAGAATCAATCTCTTCATCTTCAATCGAGTCTGATTCAATGTTGTCTATATCATCTTGAACGTATTCACCTGTTCCAGAAGTTGAGGTACCATTCAGATCCGTACCAGAAGAGGTAGCCCCTTCTTGTTGTTTTGATAAATGTATCAAAGCATCAAACCCACCTTTAACACCAACTTTGCCCAGTTTCTCTTTATTAGATTGATAATCTTCCCGTGATATTTCTATAAACCTTTCAGTTCTATCAATGTATGATTCATCAAATTCATCAACATTATATCTATAATCAACTTCTACAATTTCATCCTGATCAACTTCAGTAACATCAATGAATTCTTGTGAAACAGATAAACTTTCAATTTCAGGTTGTTCCTTTTCAATTTCAGGTAATTCCTTTTCAATTTCAGGTTGTTCCTTTTTAATTTCAGGCTGTTCATTTTCAATATCTTGTTGGACCTCTTCAGTCATCTCAGAGGTAGGTTTAGCTATTTCAGGTTCAGTTTCATGTTTGACATTTTCATTCACCTCAGTGCTAGGTTTTTCCTTTTCAATTTCAGTTTCTTGTTGGACATCTTCTGTCACCTCAGAGCAAGGTTTTTCTTCAGTTTCAGGTTGGATCTCTTCAATCACTTCAGGGCTAGATTTTACTTCTTCAACTTCAGGTTGGACATCCTGGGGCACCTCAGTGCTAAATGATTCCTCTTTACCAATATGATAGGGTTCATCATCTACCTCAGCAAATTCATGCTTTATAACAACATCACTTCTTTGAACATCGACTTCCTCTGGAATGGTGCTTTTATCTGCACTAGTCAATGACTCACGCTTCTCTACACCAACAATCTCCTCAACCCTATCTGTGTAACTAAGAGCTAGGTCGTAATCTGAAGTAGATTGTTTCATGGCTTCATCAGCTTCTATTTCTACAGTTTCACTAATAATTGATGGGCTTGGTGGTACAGCATCATCTTCATCATCACCTTCAATAATTTCAATTACTTCTGCTGTACACTCATAAGTTTCTGGTCCAGGTTTTGTTGGCACATCTTCATATCCCTGTGTTTGTTCTCTTTTAATATCATCCCCTTCATCAAGACCAAATTTAACACTATCTTGTGCATCATATTCATTTTCATCTTCAGACGTAGGTTCAACAGAAAACCCCACTGGTTCTCCGGCCATTTCCTCATCTGCAGCTTGAATGATGTCAGTATATATCCTACCATGTAAAGTTGTCTCAGACATTGCTGTACTGTCATCAGGCATATCTGTTTCTTTAGCTTGGTCCTTAACTTCATTATCTGGTATATCTTGTTCATCATCTTCAATGTCCTTTTCCATATCTGATTCTGGTGACTTATCCTCTAGGTTACTTATGATATCTTCCTTTTCTTTTGATATTTCAGTTTCAGTTTCAACTTTCTCCGACTTTACTTCTTCAAATTCAATTTTTTTATCAATTTCATGTTCATGGTCCCCAAATTCATCAAGTGTAATTTCAATATTGCTCTCTTGTCGAGACAAAAGTACAGTCTGTTTCATTATTTTAGTGGTTTGTTTATCCTGCACAAAGTATAAATCATGCTCAGATAGTTCAGTTTCCCTTGTTTCTTCGACTATAACCCTATCTGTTGTTTCAGTGGTAATAACAATGTCAGATTTTACTTCTTGTGTTGTTTCAACATTAATTTCTGTATATTCCTGTTCAGATTGTTCAGTTACCATTTTTTCATCAATTATTACTCTATCCATTGTATCTGAGGAAATAACTTTTTCACTTTCTGTAACAATGTCTGATTTTAGTTCTTGCGATTTTTCAACTTTCATTTCTGTATAGTCCTGTTCTAACAGTTCAGTTTCCCTAACCGTTGTATCAGTGGTGATAACCTTTGCACTTTCTATAACAATGTCTGATTTTACTTCATGTTCAGTATCTTTTACTTCTTCAATTTTTGTACTATCCGTTGTATCAGTGGAAATGACTTCTTCACTTTCTTTAAAAATGTCTGATTTTACTTCACGTTCAGTCTTACTTTGTTCTTCAACTTTTGTACTATCAGTTCTTTCAGTGGAAATGGCTTTTTCACTTTCTATAAAAATGTCTGATTTTACTTCATGTTCAGTCTTACTTTTTTGTTCAATTTTAGTACTATCAGTTGCTGCTGTGGAAATGGCTTTTTCACTTTCTATTACAATGTCTGATTTTACTTCATGTTCAGTCTCACTATCTATTACAATGTCTGATTTTACTTCATGTTCAGTCTCACTTTGTTCTTCAACCATATATGTTTTTTCGTAGGAAATAACCTTTTCACTTTCTGTAACAATGTCTGACATAACTTTGTGTTCAGTTTCCCTTTTTTCTTCCATTGTAACCCTATCTGTTTTTTCAGTAGAAATAACCTGTTCACTTTCTACAATTTCTGATTTCAGCTCATGTTCTATTTTAATACTATCGGTTGTTTTGGTTGAAATTACTTTTTCACTTTCTATAACAATGTCTGATTTTATTTCTTGCGATGAATCAACAGTCTTTTCAGGATAATCCAAACTGGATTCCCTACTTACATGAGTTGGTTTCTCAACAAGATCTTCATCTGAAACTGGTGAACCAACTGACTTTTCTTCAGTATATTCTAATTCAAATTTTTCTTCTTTCTCTACTTTCTTAATTTCAACTTTTGGTTCAATTTCTATTTCTTCAGTTATACCAGGAGCAGTTTCAATAATACTTTCAGTCTCTGGATCATCTTTTGTAACTCCAACATCTACTGCGACTTTATCATCATCAACATATTCTGCATCAACTTTTTTGTCTGGCTCAACTTTCTTAATTTCAACTTTTGGTTCAATTTCTATTTCTTCAGCTATACCAGGAGCAGTTTCAATAATACTTTCAGTCTCAGGATAATCTTGTGTAACTTCAACATCTACTGCAACTTTATCATCATCAACATATTCTGTATCACCTTTTTTGTCTGGCTCGACTTTCTGAATTTCAACTTTTGGTTCAATTTCTATTTCTTCAGCTATACCAGGAGCTGTTTCAATAATACTTTCAGTCTCTGGATCATCTTTTGTAACTTCAACATCTATTGAAACTTTATCATCATCAATATATTCTGTATCAACTTTTTTGTCTGGCTCAACTTTCTTAATTTCAACTATTGGTTCAATTTCTATTTCTTCAGCTACACAAGGAGCAGTTTCAATAATACTTTCAGTCTCTGGATAATATTTTGTTACTTCAACATCTACTGCGACTTTATCATCATCAATATATTTTGCTTCAACTGTCTTGTCTGGTTCTACTTTCTCAATTTCATCTTTTGGTTCAATGTCTATTTCTTCAGCTATACCGGGAGAAGTTTCAGTAATATTTTCAGTCTCAGGATAATCTTTTGTAACTTCAACATCTTCTGCGACTTTATCATCATCAACATATTTTGCTTCAACTGTCTTGTCTGGTTCCTCTTTCTTAATTTCAATTTTTGGTTCAATTTCTATTTCTTCCACAATGCCGGGAGCAGATTCAATAATATTTTCAGTCTGTTCATAAACTTCTCTATCTACCTCTACTTTATTATCTTCAGAATATTCTGCTTCAACTATTTGATCTTGTTGTACTTTTATAATTTCTTCTTTTGCTTCAATTTCTATTTCTGTAGCTAAGCCAGGAGCAGATTCAGTAACAATTTCTTGTTGACGCACAGGAGATTTGACATCAACATCTTTTTCAACTTCAATTTCATCAGTTTCAATTGAGATAACTTTTGTCTCATCATCTTTAGCAGCAATATCTTCAGTATATTCAGGTTCTATTTGTTTATCTTCATCAAATATTTTTCTAACTTCTGGTATTGGTTCAATAGTAATTTCTTCAGCAACAGAAGGAGCAGTTTCAATTATACGTTCCTCATGTTGATATACAGGAGTTTCAGCATCTAATATTTCCATTTCATCTTCAATTATTGCTTTACTAACAACAGTTTCATCAGGTAATATCGAACTTGCGATACTTTTATTGTCAATAGGTGTCATGTCATCATCAAACAGTTTTTCCTCACTCTTTTGTTCAATTTCATTAGCATCATAATAATCACCCTCAGTTTCTGATGAAGACTCAGGAAAATCAACATTCAATTGTAATTGATCTTTTTGTTGGGACCCTTCAGCCTCTGTTGATAACACTTCAGTAGTTGTAACAGAAGCAGACACTAGATCTCCATCCATTAGTGTTGACTTTGCAGATACATACTCACTACCTTCTATTGTCTCTGTCACAACATCTGGTTCAGTTACCTCACTTTGGGTAACATACTCAGTAGCTTTTACTTGTTCATCTTGAATTCTTTCTAGTTCCAAACCTTCACATTCAACCATCTCTTCAGACACATATTCTACTTCGCTTAGTTTCACTTCAGATGGTTCAATGTCATCTACTTTCTCTAATACTTCTCCACTCACAGATGGTTCAACTAGTTCCAAACATGGTTCAAGTTTTTCATCAGCCTCAACATATTTGGATTGCTCCTCATTTACATTTAATTCTTCGATAGTATACACAGGGTATTGTTGCTCTAAAGGTGATGGTAACTTACAAGGAGATTCGAGACTTTCAATGGTTTCACTACTTTCTATCATAGTAGATTCTACTATATTACTGTCATCAAGTTGTTTAAGTTTTTGTTCTTCTTCAATTAGATCATCGATATTATCAGTATAACATGGAACATTGGTTTCTTCAGGTTTTGCTTTTTCACTTCTTTCAATCACCTCCTCAACCGCTGAAGCTTGAACATCAATTTCAAACAAAGCATGTTGTTCATCACTAATACTTGGTGTTTGTTTAACAGGTTCATCATGTTTGTCTTTAGAAATCTTCTCAGTTTCGCCAGCACTATCATCACTACTGTCTTTTACTAAAGACTCATGTCTCTGCACTAACTCTCGAACTGAACGTCGTTTTTCTTCAACTTCAATAGAAGTTTCACTAACCGTACTCTCACATACGTCCGATTTTGTAACTTCGGTGGTTTGTTGTTCACTAATACTTTTTGTAATGCTTTGAGCTCTTGCCTCGATGTCTTCGACGATATGTCTGAATTGTGTACCAGGGGACACATCACTTCCAGCAATATCTGGAATATCAACCTCGAGACTATCACGTTTGGTATCGTCACGAACTTCAGACTCTGTTTCCTTAGTGACTGTTCTAGTAGTAACACTTTCAACTGTATAGGTCTCATCCTTTTTAGCACAAGTTTCCTTGGTTACAGAGGAATCTGATTCAATAGAAGCTATTCTTTCAAATTTCTGAATAATTGAGGAAACAGACTTAGGAATATCTGGTGAGGAATCAACTTCTATAATCCAACAAATCCAGGTGAAAGGGGATCCAACGAAAGGAGGCAAGCATTAAAAGAAATTATAGGGGAAAATTTGTTAGAATGTTAGAGCAAAATAAATTCATATCAACTTTAGGTTTAGTAGTGATATTTAATATGAAACCATTCAGTGAACTACGTCAGTAACTGTTGTACGCTGTGAACAAAAAAGGTTGAAAATGTTAATCTGGTACTAGGCTGAATCTACCAACAACGTCCAGGGTACCATGCATTTTGTGATGCCTGAAATGAAACTACCCTCATTTTCTGACTGCATGATATCACAACAGATTTTCTCTGGGTTTTTTTATCTTACAAACGTGATGAGCTGTGGACATCAGTAGATCAATAACTGGATTACGATTTAGTGCTAAATTACAGCATATATATATAGATTAGTAATCTAATGAAATGACATTAATACCATTAGGCAGAGAAATCTATGTGTCAGTGACATTTGATAAGGTGACAAGAATGATGTACTAAGTAATAAAACTGTATGCCATTATGATTTATTTTTCATCTTCTAGAAGTCATTTTACAATGTTTCTTAGACCTGAGAAAATGCAAATGACTCATGTTTGTCAGAAAAGGAGGCATCTAAACATACACACACAATTCAAAATCACGAACTATAGGTAGTTATAAACATCAACATAACCTAGGTTGTTCTTAGTTTTACCTTCAGAGAAGCTGGAATAATATGTAGAATAGCTGGAGACTGGGCTTTTCTCTCTCGACTCATAAGGTGCAGCTACAACACAAGGGGTTGGATTAGTAGTAGAACAACAACACTGACAACAATAATATCAACAACAGCAACAACCAAGCATTACTGTTATTGGTTCCATTCAACACACATGTCATGTAATGTATGGTAGTTTGGTGGTTGGTTCCTGATAAAAGGTTGAACAATTACAGTGTAGCAATACCACGTGACCTCTGACTACAGTTACAAGAAGAAATTTGTAAACATTGGAAAATAAAATAGTCATAAATATTTTATTTCTTTATCGATTTCTATGAAATATACACCACGCTAAGGAGACAATTATTTGCTTTCCATGAAAAATAAAATCTTTTTCAGCGGCTGTGCCGTTTTGTCAATTACCTTGTGAAACCGTGGAACGTGTAGGTTTCACAGGGTAATGGAAAAATCGGTAATACTCCTGAAAAAGATCTTATATTTCATGGAAAGCAAATGCTTTTCCCCTTAGCGTTGCGTATATTTTATAGAAATCGATGAAGAAATAAAATACTTATGGCTATATTTGTGTTCCAATGTTTACAAATTTCTACTTGTAACTGTAGTCAAAAGCCACGTGGTATTGCTACACTGAATTATTGCCACAAAGAAAGCTGAAGCCAAACTCACAAAGCATGAACAGGGAACAGTCAGGGAATACCTCAGAGGAGTTATATCATGTAGAATGTAGTAGACAGCAATAGGGCTAATTAATAAGCAGGATGTCTTAAGTAAGTAAAATAAGCAATATCTTTTAGAAGTAGTATTTTAAAGGTGACTGTCATCACATTCTGCCATAAAGTTTCTTAGCAAAACTTGAAGGGGGAAAACTGAAAGCAAGTCTTTATAGCAGAGAATAACACATGGAAATATATTGAAATAGCACATGAAAATATTTTCAAATAACCCATGAAAATATCTTCAAATAACCTATGAAAATAATTATCTTCAAATACTATAAACATGATCCTGAAATCAACATAATTATATCTAACAAACCTTTCATTTTTTTCATTTTTTTCATTTTCTTTGATTAATTATTTTATTTACCCGGGCTTATGAACAATTTAGCACATTTAACAACAATCTTTAAACAAATATAGAATTGAAATAATATTATAACCAATTTTTGTACAACATGTTCAAATGAAGTAAAATGAAAGATTTTATTAGCATTTACATAATATTATTTTATTAAAATCATGTAATTTAAGTACAAAGTCAGGTAAAAGCAACATTACCAAATAGTAAACATCTTTCTTGACAACAGGTGTAACCAGGATGGTCAAAGTGCACACACATATCTTCTGTCTACATCATGCCCGTGTAAAAACAAAGTCATGCACTACACACATAAAACATAGACAAAGTTACAACATATAGGACATTAACACAGAGATGGGAAAATTCATGATAATATGTAAATAAAACAATGTTGAAATAAAACCAAAATAAGTATGTTTCTTCAACAAATCTTTGAATAGTAAGTACACAGAGAAAAGTACAATAAATAGCAAGATTCGGCCCTGAATTTTGCATCAAGTCAGATGCGATGTCTCATCAAAACATCCAACAGCAATACAGATTAGATGTAAGATGAAGTATGCCATACATCACAAGGTCACAATATCTTAAGAAAGCCATGGAGTGCCATACATCACAAGGTCACAGCACCTTAAGAAAGCCATGGTCTGCTAATCGTCAAAAGGGTTATAATACCTATTGAAAGCCATGGTCTGCTATATGTCACAAGGTCACAGCACCTTAAGAAAGCCATGGTATGCCATACATCACAAGGTCACAGCACCTTAAGAAAGCTATGGTCTGCTATACATCACAAGGTCAGAGCACCTAAAGAAAACCATGTTCTACCAAACACCACAAGGCCTTAACAAAGCCAGCAACTTACGGACCATAGCAACCAACATGTGATCACCAGATTTACAGCATTTACCACTGGGATTAGATTGTCATGACCATAAATAGCCAGAATACAACAGTATTTACCAAAGACAAGGACACATCCAATACAAGAGAAATGTGATTACACTGTTTGACTTCCATGATATTTTCTTCTTTGATAAGAAGGTGAACACATAAACCATTGGGGACATCTGAACACGGCATCAGTTTAGTTGGATACCAATTAATAACAATTGCTACATTATTCTTTCAAATTTTCAATGAGTCAACTGACACATCAATATCAACTACTGATCAACCTTGATAAACATTGACAACACGTTTAATTATGACAATATGGTATTTCCACAAATATTACATTTGGTGGTTTCCTTTTTGAAGAGTTTTTACAAAGTAAGTGAAAAATAATAAGCGAGCAATCTTAAAGGAAGATCAACAGATTCTGCATTTCACACCAATGACTTGGCATACTTGAACTGGTTGAAACAACGCTATTTAACAATGTTTCTCCAATGAAGAAAGAAAGCTGCTGTAAGAACATGTTATATTTCAGTATTTTGTTTAAATTGTGAAAGCAGAAATGCCATAACGCCTTAAACATATTAAATGATATTTGTTTCTGTCACTGAGATCCAAGAATGTTGACATGCACGCTAAATTGTTTATAGCTCCACTATTTCATTTTTATGAATTTAATCATTTTATTCTTTCCTGACTGAATAAATTCACTGAAAAATACTGATAACAAAATTCTTTTGTTTAGGATGAAAATTACCAGGCCACAACATTTAGAATGATAAATAAGGACATTATAAAGTAATTATAATTTCCATGGGACACATATGGAACAAATACTGCTCTAAAATACAATGTATCTTAAAATCCGTGGAAAGTCATACGCAAAACTGTAACCCAGGGAACAATAGATGTGTCGAGAAGAAAATATTAAACCCAGAACAACAAGATTTAGGATCTCCAAGACAAGCTGCCAATTTGTGATCTACACGAGTAGAAATGTCAATCAATGGTAATTGCAGATGGAGAGATATTAGAAAATGTTATGATTTTGACTAATTACCTGCCGATCACACAGGGTGCTATCACAACAAAAAGGCAATAATGAAGCAGCTGATTGCAAACAGGCTCCCTGAAATCTCTCACAAATTGAAATCGATAATCATAATCTCGTTGACACTGGATGTGCCTAGTGTTCATGGTTTGATTATGCCATGTGTGTAAGGAATATCATACCCAACAAAACCTATACTCATTTATAGAAGATAAACATATTTAAAATGAAGATAATTCTGCATAGAAATATAGGAGTTTCACCTTAAATGAGTCACTTTAGAGTGAAGGGTTAATGTATCTACTGATTTGCAGTTAAAGACTGGTTTTAGGCTGTTATTGAAGCTTAACTAATGAAAAAGAATTGTATATGAAAATTAAATTGAATATACATGTATAAGAAACACAATGTTGTTTTAAGACCAACTGGTCAAGATTATTTTTAGTTACAAATATGGACAAGAAATTGATATTAGCCCACAAAGTATGAAGAGAATCATTAATTAGTAGATCACACACATTACACTTTACGAAAATTATATATGATATAAAACATGGAATGAGATGAGGACTAACAACTAATGTCATAGAGTTAGTAATGAAGTGCTCTTCAACAGACAAACGTGACATTAATATATGTCTTCGAATTTGACTGAATTTACTTCTAAATGAATAGTACAGGTAATAATCTTTCACCTTATAATCCCTTTATTCCTTAGACCCCTAATCCATTGACCTTTAGTATCTAGATAAAGATACTAAATGCATAAATTTGTACATCATAATTGGTGGTCAACCCTCTTCTATTGACAGTACATAAAATGGCTGTACAACATAAAGTAATGGGTTAAACCAAGCACTCGTGTAACTTTGTTCACCAGATAAATATCAATTAGCAAATCCAATTTAAATTTGTAAAATATTTGATTAAGAGAAATCTGCTTCATGTGGTAATTTCTTAATTTATTTTCAATTAATAAACGAAAGAAAATTAATTATCATAAACAAAACTGATAAACTTTAAATATAATATAACAAGGCAATTATATTACTTCATGCACCCAAGGCTGAATATATAGTCATTTCTATATAAAAATCAACTTCGAAGACTGTTTATAACTATGATAAAAGGTCAAGGTTACATGGGGTTACTTTTTTTAACACCCATACCTCGCTCTAGCGCTGGTGAATATGTCACTTTAGTCACCGGTCTCTTAACAAGACCATCATCCTGAAGCTCCTTCCATTCTGTCAAATAACAGACAAATCATTCAAAAAATCAAACACTGAAACAGACTCAAGTCATAAAATGTAAAACCATTTCCGAAACCCAATCATACTGTCTGATTATAGAAATCACCATCAGGGGGATTTGATATCAATCTATGTAACGTCATACTGTGATACAGACATTGTTGATGTAATCAAGTTTGTTTCTCAGCATGGCCAATGCCATCTACAAATGTTTCAGAACTTTTATTCCACAATCTATGTAATGTCATACAGACAGGCTTGATATACTAGAGCTTTGTTTTTGAGCAAGCTTAGAAGCTAGGCCAATACCATCAACAAATAGTTCCAAACTTTTACTCTGAACACCAATGCAATCAGCGAAGTTATTTTATTATAAATTGCTCCAGTGGTGCATTGAATCATTCTTCCTGACAGCAAGATAAATAGAATGTATGATTCAGTGATTGTTTTGCCGGTTTAGTTTTTATCGAGTTTATACCATTTTCCAATCATTTTTTCAATATCCACCAGCACAAAGCTCTCTTCCAAAGAGTTAACATGTACGGCTGACATATTTTACAATAACCAAGAAATCACAAGCCAGACATACCAGAATAATTTTCATTGTAACAATAAATTGCTTTTAGACAAAGTGAATATAACACACAAGGCTTTTTAATGAACGGTTTACTTCAAAGAAGCAATGCTGAAAAACAAACATCCAAGGGCCGCAACTCTGCTAAAACAACTTAATAAAAAAAATAACAAAGTTCAAATAGGCTCGTCGCTACACTCTTCACTAAGAATCAGTGAAAACCAATGCTCAAGCTCTTCATGTAAAGTTGTACATACTTTATGGCTTTATGAAACACATACAGACAGAAGTAGAAATAATCTGCCCTCTAAATTGGAAGACGCAATGAAATATTAAGAAATGTTTCAAGTGACTCAATAAAACAGTGAACAGTAGGTTTAACTTTATTTAGGTGTTAACAAACTTTTCAAGATCATATCATTGGCATTATTCACCGGTAGGCTAAAACAACATTACATCTCATTTAAATATGTCATACGCGCATATAATATATCTACTTTGTATCTATAGTAAATTATTTAATAAAATAATTAATGGCAGATATTTGTAAATTTCTAGATTATATACAAGGTTAAATAAAAAGTGCTATGTTATACATCTACAAATACCACGGTGTGGAGGGGTAATACATTATTCTGTAAACACCATGTGAGGGGAAACAACTCTATTCTTTCTAAGGGAAGTCACTCTCAAATGCCCATATATCCAAGGGAGTTAACTATTGTGTAATATTATTGTTGTGTCACTTGTACTAAAAGAAATATATGAATTTTGTGAGGGGACACAACTCTATTATCTCTAAGGGTAGTCACTCTCAAATGCTCACAGATCCAAGGGAGCTAACTCTTGTGTAATATAATTGATGTGTTAGTTTTACTGGTACAAATATAGGAATTTTAGGTAAAAATAAAATATATACAGAAGTTAATAATGCTAAATTGGAAGAGAAATGTGTTAATCAAGTTCACAGACGATTATTAGATGAGCAAAGAAGATGTTTAAAAGTGAGAAAGTGTGTATGTAGGCAGAATACAGTAACACTCATTCACTCGATCGCCTCATGTCTGTCTGTCTATAATTCTTGTGTATACATGTAATTATATATAGAAACCTAATAATGATTAAATAAATTTATCTGCCCCTCCCCTTGTATTGGGGAAGGCAACAAATCTATCCGTCCCTCCACTTGTGGTGGGTGAGGCAACAATTCTATCTGCCCCTCCCCTTGAGGTGGGGGAGGCAACAAATCTATCCATTCCTCCCCTAGTGAAAGGAGGCGCACAAAAACGTTTGTAATTAAATGTTGTTAAATCTATGTGGTCAGAAGATGTTTTTACCTTTTATGCAACATTTATATTATCAGTACATTTTAAGCATTTGTTTCCACTGTTTTTATTTAATTTTAAGGCTCAATAAAATTGAGTTTAAAAACAAACTAAAATCAAAATCAATGAATACAAATGAAAAAAAAATTGATCAATATAATTCCAAAAAACTAAACAAAATAATAGCAATAATTAACCACTTAAAATCAATCTCAGCTAATTAGCAACTTGCAGCCCAATTCAAGATACAAAATATATCATGCAAGAGCAGACGCTCATTCTTTTTAATGCAAAATGAAGCAACCAAATTCTCATAAATTGCAGTTAGTGTTATAGATGTATTTATTTAATGTATTAGTTGTTATAGGAATATTTGTAGAAGACATGAAAGAACTATACATTGTACAGAATTGTTGAGAGACAAACATACAGTATAGCTGTGTCTGCTTCTTTATGATATATTTTCATCTGTTAAACCATCCTGAATAGATTGTTACTTTGGCATAACCCTTTCCAGCTAAATATACACAGATAAGGGAAGTTGGCAATTATATTTTTTATGGTCATATTACTTAACTACATGTATTACTATGCTGCTGAATGGTAATCTGACTTAAACTCCTTATTAATTAAAATATTGGTTTGCCAATTATATTATTTACAGAAAATAAAGAAGTTAATATTGTCATTAAACAAGTTTTAGAAAAGGAAACTAGTTTTTGGATATAATGGGTTATGCCAAACTAACAATTTTTAAAGCCTGGCCTTAACACAACAGAAGCCTGAAATAAACAATGAAAGCTGAGTAAGAAAAAACAGAATATTGCACTAATAAAGCTAAGAAAATTAAAGCCAAAATGCATCTAAGCATACATAGTGCTCCGTGTTAGTCAAGGGTATACGGGTGTAGCATGTTATGCAGAGGCTAGGCTATTCGTGCGCTTTACCTGGAGCATCTCCGTCTTCTTCAAAGACTTCACCACTATCCTGTGGTACACTAGATCCACTAGCAACAGCATGAGGTGGTTCAAATGACTCTGTAGTGATATCAGTGGTTTGTTCTAAATCAGTCTCAGTTTCATGGCGAACTGTTTCAATATGCGCCTTTTTAATGGTCTTTTCAGCAATCTTAGCTGCCAGTTCTTGGATGTTTACAGGAGATTGGGACCTTGGTGACCCAGGAGGAGTGGACACAGGAGTATGTGCTGGTGTTATTCTACGCTCAGTATAAGATATTTTCTGCTCTGACTCTTCAATGGAACCAGACCTCGACCGTTGTTTCCTTTTTTCAGTGGCTTCCAGGAAGGTTGTTTGAATTTGTGTACCATCATCTAATAGTTCATCTTCTTCTTCGATTGTGGCTTGCATTTCATCAAGGTCATCTATAAAACTAGAGCTAGATGAGGAATCATCGTCCCTAGAAACAAAGAAGGACTGAGTGCCAGGAACAACCTCATCTATTTCTTCTTCATCTTCCCTCACCTCCCCCGTGCCTTCATCGATCGACTTTGTTCTTGTTTTGATCCTATGCACCATACTACTCATCATAATATGACGTTTTACTTTTGTTCCATCTTCTAGTGTCTCTTCTTCATCTTCCACTTCAATAACCTGCTTTGGTGGTTCATCGTATGTTTCAACAATCTCTTCTTTGCCCGGTAATTCCACTTCCTGATCTTCTACAATGTCTTCCTCTCCGGCATCAGATCTAAGAGACTTTCTAACATGTTGGAATGAGTGTTGATGAACTTTGTGTATTTTATGAACGGTACCATCTTCCAAGATTTCTTCTTCATCCTTGACTTCAGTTTCTGTACGTAAGGGGGATTCTTCAACACGGAATTCAACATCTTCTGTTTGGTCAAAGCTAACATGTCCGCGTGGTAAATGCTTAATTCGTCGAGATTTTAGAATTGATCCATCGGGCTTCTTCTGTTCCATATAACTCTCGCCACTTTTAAGATCTGGGTCAAACACTGAAATCAGATGGTTATATAGG
Source organism: Spisula solida (assembly GCA_947247005.1). Taxonomy (NCBI): domain Eukaryota; kingdom Metazoa; phylum Mollusca; class Bivalvia; order Venerida; family Mactridae; genus Spisula; species Spisula solida. Next base: position 45,672,490 of record OX365944.1, on the reverse strand, counting down.
CTGTGTACACAATGGGATTAAGGTAACTACACTGAAATGTTAGCCGACAAAATGCAGCAAGCATCGCTTATATATACAGGAATAACAAGAAGGCTGATCTGCTACCTGCAATGTCAAGACACTTACGATATATGACAAAAATAAGATTAGAAAATTCAAGCAAAAGGTTCTAAGATAAAAATCGCTTAAAAGGCTAAATATATAAAATAGCAAAGACTGCGAAGTACCTCTATCAAATGATAGCTGCTTCAACATGTTTTATAGTGAAATACTACCCAGAAGTAGAATAATAATAAGTATAATTATTCCAATGCTGCTCCTCACTTGTCTGTTCCAAGTATTTCACTATAATACTATTTTAATAGGCAAGACAAAACAATGTCTTATCAAATTAAAGCTAAATGAATTACTACATCAATTAATTAAAATAAATTATAAGTCTATTTAATCAAATGGTACTAATCAGCTAATTATGTAATATACATAGCAGTAATAGTTCATGCTACCTGATTTCATCTTTTCATTTTGTCTAAATATACACATGCTTTTAAGACAATATATCAAAATAGTAATTAGGTTTTCAAAGTCAAATTCTATGCACAAGATTACAAGAAAAGATGAATGCATCTATAAGTAATTGTTACAATTTTAATAGTTGTTAATGATCGTCACATAAGTATAGATACGTGATCAATTGATACAGTAATTCATTGTACGGTAAGCAAAAATAAACTACATAAAAAAATGATATGGCCAGCAAAAAATAGAAACCATCAGGATGCTATTCATATAAGCATTTTCAATGGAATAAAACGCACAAAGGAAAGGAAACGGCAAAGAACAATATACATTTTAAAGCAAGAACAATTTGAACAATTTACGGATTTATGTTTCATAGGTCAGAAAATGTTTCCGATGCTGTCCACACCAATATCAAGAAGTTTTCAAATATTTACAGAGGAAGTAGAAGTGGTTTTATATGATGTGACCGGTGTGATTGAATATTAAAATGTGTAGAACTCATCCCCATGAAATCTGATTAATTTTTATACCCAACTGTACAAGGGCAAGCGAGACAATCAGAAAACAATGTTTCAAAAGAAAAAAATCTGCACAAATAATTAAAACTGATTTGTTTATATCCAAATGGTAGCCAAACATCTTCAATAAATTGTACTTAACTACATGTACACTCCTTTAGTTATAACAAACAGTACATTCGTACTAGTAGTCAATGGAAAATAAAACGCTTACATTTTTCCAATTCCTGGCTGAATTCAATCACCATCGAGGAATCATCCAATTCCTGACTCCTGGTGAATTTAATCATAGTAGAGGGAACAAAGATTTAATTTCACACAATTCGTTTCCCAGGTTTCATTTTTGAATATGTAATTTTAAAAAAACCTTTTTTGACCTGTTTATTCACAGTTTCATATTCACATTCCTAAAAGTACTATTTAAAATCCGCTCAGTATGTCCGTACTAATTGTTAAAATGAAAAGATATAAGTACACAAACTATTATGATAGAGGAAATGACTTATATTGGTACTTAAAGTGCAGAGGAAAAATACTTGATGTGCGAATTAATATAAGTAGCAGAAAGCACAGTTTAGCTTTTAACCCTAAATTTGAGTTTAGTGCACAAGTATCTTAAATGTTCCTTAATCAAACTAAAGAAACGATAATTTGGAGCCAAATATTCAATAAATTATGTAATATTGGCATTGGTTAATCAGTTACATCAGATAGACATTAACCATGCATTCATAAAATAGCCAACTTCTATAACAATTGACATTACAAGCATATCAGTATTTCCTACCTGCCAATTGTTACACCGATTGTATTCAATATCATAAAATTATACAATTACTACAAAAAATACCGTAAAATAGTTTGGATATTCGTTGATGATTTTGGTTTTTGAAAATAATACAAAAAGAAACCCGAGTGATAATTATACGAAAATTTCATCTCTTTGTATCTCCCTATATAGATACACTATAGTGAGATACAACCTTGCGCCAAAGTGACAAACTTTCCCTTGTGATTCCCTATTGGAGATTATTATCAAGAAAATAAAAATAAATCTAACTGAATATAATGGTGAAGTATACTCAAATATTCATAGAAATATTCCCCTCTGTAACCCACAGAAAAAACAAGACTGTGTTCAATAAACGCTTATGCCCCTGTGGAAGCCTTGTCCATAAATAAGTCTAAGTCCAAAATTAGGTCAAGGTGAAGGTCAAAATGGGGTTAGGTGATACTGGCGTGTGGAGAGTGTTCATACACAACATCCATGCAAGTATGAAAGCTTTGTAGCAAGCCATATTAATGCTAGAAGAAACGGTCAATTTGGGTTAACCAGGACGGACGGACGAACGGACGGACAGGTGAATCACTATATGCCTCCACATCTATCGATAGGGGGGCATAAAAACACACTGTGAAATCATCATGAAAAAAATTTGTACAGATTATTTATTTAAGGGATTATCCCAGGACTACACATTGAATCAATGTTTCAGAACCAAATAAAAGTCAAACACCATAAAAAACCACTTCTACTTTCAATTCTTAAAGCAATGCACCACAGAGCCTTAGAAATAATAGCAATGAATTCTAAGTTCTAAGACAACATTAAGGTGTCAGGGAAGCGACCCAAGCAAGCTTATCATACAGTACTAGTAGGTTTGGCAAGGACAGATTTATCCATAAAAAATATGGAAATAATTATCCAATTTTACCTCATAAGCAGATAATTCATAGCTAGTGTTTTCAGTGATCTAAACATTATTAAGGCCTTAATACAAGACCATGGATAGTATTAATATCCTAAAACATCAGAATCACATCTCGTTTTAAAGCAGCTTAGTAAGTTGCATGTAAAAACTGAGTGCAAATCTAGTCTAGTCTTTTAATCACGGTCAAATGTCATATTATGACATCTTGTTCATCACAATAGTGCACAGAAGAATTTTTAACTTGCTCATCACGACCACATCACGGTCAATATGACATCATATTCATATGGAATATTTCCGAACAATCATAATGACCAGATTATGATTCCAATATTTTATGCCAGAAAGCCTGCCATAGAACTGGTATAATTATATCAATAGCATGTAAGTATAATACTAGACTATCCCTTAATGTCTGGTGCTAGCCAACCAGATGTGTCGTTAAGTACATTTGCAAATGGTTGTCTAGATCTCTAGAAACTATTTGAAATACACTATAGAAAATTAGATTTATTGTATTTAATATGTTTGTAAGCATTCTCAAAGGGCTTCATATAAAATATTTACTTAGCTGCAGTGAATACAAGTAATTGCAATATGTGTGTTATACTTTAGTTCTGGTTTGGAACAGGCCATTATCATAAAGAACGAGGCATTAAATTATCTGCTGTAAGGTGCATGAAGAACTGCCCAATCACATACATGGTGATCTAGACAGCTCTTCAAAACTTGTATGGGAGCTGAAAATACAACAGCCTTAAAAAATAGCCTTCTTAATAACATAGCTTAGAACACGAAACATGGAAATTCCATGTAAATAAGGTTTTATCGAAGGGCAGCAACTAAAACAAATCCAAGGAGGGGTTCACAATTTCACAGGCTAAAAGACAGGCATTACTGCCAGGTCTTAAGGCTGTAAGTGAAATAGTTTTGGCGATACAGACTAAGATTCTATTGACCAATGGCGGCCAACCTAATTTACCAATTCAATAACCAGGGTTTTTTCTGTTGGCACCTCTTGTTGTAACAACAACAGATTGATTTTACTGGAATAGTCCAGTCAGGGTAAAACTCCAGTGACGCAGCAGTTGAGTCCACTATAATGGTGTAAAAACCCATTATAAAGGCTTATACTGTACAAACAACTATAATTTCAATGCTAAACTAACATACTATATTCGCTCTATATAATAGTACCTGTTCATGGTTAATATTTTTCGTGTACACATAAACTGCAATGTCACTGTCACAATATCCTAACTGGACTGTATGTTTACCGAACATTCATTGGAATAGAATATTTCTTATAAGTCAGAATAACATTGTAAATCATAACCTACACTGGCATAATATGGTCTGATTGCTTCAAAATGTCCCCGAGCACCTTGGTGACATGATTGTCTTAATTGATACATACTTGATCATGCTATCCACGGGATACAACGTAATAATTGTATCACAATAACATTACGTGATGTTTACCACTAACAGCTATGAATCGAGTACAGTCATTTCCTAATACAATTTTCTTGAGCAATTTAATTATAGAAGAGATAACAAAACCAGGGAACCAAATCCCGTTAATCAAACTTAGTTTAGAAACAATAAATAGTTTACCAATGACTTAATTGATTACACCAACAACAAGATTCCATTAAGGAAATAAGATAATCATGTTTGAATGATAATAAAAGCCGGAGGATATCTTAGTCTAAAGTTAATACATACATATCACAATTTGTTAACTTTATTCTGGAGTTGTTGTAGATTGTTTATCTAGTACAGTTGAAACTACCGAGAACTTTGCATTGTCGTATTGACATACTTCTGTCCCCTTAGGGTAGAGAAGAGAATGTCACCTCTGTAACTCCGACAGTAAAAATTAAAAAGGTAACTAGGTAACTTTTCTAATTCTGTGTCATTAGTACTGTTGTCTAATCATGATTATGGTAATTACCAGTGTCTGGCAATAACACATGGTTAGTGACCTAATTTTTAGCTACAAGGACAAGCAAACATAAGTCAATTCAGATCCAATTTGACAAAATCATCCGTCCTTTATCAAGATGATTTTAACCAGATTGATTCAAACTAGCGACCATATTATTTTAATTTTTTATCCACTTCTATGGAACATCGACAGTGCTTAGTAACTGTCAACTGTACTCTACATAGAGTAATAGTTTTATGCTTGTTGTATATTTTTTCTAAAATATTAATAAAGTTTGATGAATGTTTGTGAAAGTAACTACCATATAACATAAATGTGGTGTACAATATGCCACTTAAGGTATTTGTCATAGAAATTGATGAAAAACATGAAACTTACTAATATTTTTTCTTCTTTTCCTTCAGTTTGAATTGATGAATTTGCTTGTCACCATAGCTACGAATAACATCACCTACCAAGTGGTATGGCTACACTGATAGGAGGATCTTTGTTTAATGTTTAATTGAGTCAGTTAATTTCTATGATAAATAATACTCATTATTAGTGTTAATTATAGTAACTCTTTTCATAATTATTATTCTTAATTATTACCAATTAATCTTATGAATTAGTGTTTAATAATAATACTTACTACTAGTATTAGCTTAAATAAATATTCCTTTATATTGTGTATATATATACAAGTATATGTATATATTTAAATACAAAAAAATGTACTGTAATAACTATTTGTGAATATCTACAAAGTGAAAAAATACTATTTATTCCGACAATGACCCGAGGCATACTTATAATTAAATTAATGCCAGAAAGTTCACCTAGTACCTGACCTGAGTCAAATCTGACTTTCATTTTTGCATTTTCTGAACATCCATACATTTAATATACAGAAAACTTAGGTTAAAACTTGACTAACACACCACTTATGTAAAAGATGATGTAGAGCAGAATCTATTGTGTATGGTAAATATGATTTTAAAAGAATTATTTTAAAATACGACTGTATTGAATCTATTAAATATTATTTCACACCATGTTATTCAATATTAGTATACCATTATGTTGAATATGAGATATGTATTTGTGACGTTGTCATGTCCTACATGTTTGTTACTGACCACATAGTTAATGGTATTACATATTGTTTGTATTTATCACAAGACTACATATACAGTGCAACCTCTCTAGAGCAGCACTCTATAGAGCCATAAACTCTCTTAAGCAACATATTGTTTTGTTTCACAAAGAACTATTTACTTTGTATTTTACCTCTCTCAAGAGCAAGAATCTCTGTACAACAACCAAACAATATGTTTCCCGATAGGTGTTGCTCTAGCGAGGTAGCACTGTATATATTATTTAGCATGGTACTTGTATATATATTTCTTAGTTTATTTTATATTGTATTTCAGACACTGGGTTACAAGGAGTGTTGAGGATTGGTTGGTAACATTACACAGGGTCATAGATGGGAGTGTATATAGTGTAGTACCTATGTGATTATATGAGATAGTATGTAGATATATGTGGATACTATATGTAGAATTACAAGACTATAATGTATAAATGTTTGTTTCACAACTTTGTAGTCCATGTTGGTCATACATACATCCACCCTTCCAGACTCATTCATCCACCCTTCCAGACTCATTCATCCCCCCTTCCAGACTCATTCATCCACCCTTTCAGACTCATTCACCCACCCTTCCAGACTCATTCATCCATCCTTTCAGACTCATTCACCCACCCTTACAGACTCATTCACCCACCCTTTCAGACTCATTCACCCACCCTTTCAGACTCATTCACCCACCCTTTCAGACTCATTCACCCACCCTTTCAGACTCATTCACCCACCCTTTCAGTCTCATTCACCCACCCTTTCAGACTCATTCACCCACCCTTTCAGACTCATTCACCCACCCTTTCAGACTACTAGTATTAGGAGAGACAGAAATCTTCAGGTTGTTTCACCAAAGATGTGGGTGTATGTGTGTGGTGTCACACAATGAGTAAGAAGTCCACTGCATAAACGCATCAGGTCAAGTCCAACCTCCATGTACCAAAGACTCAATCAGTAAATCACAAGATGTTGTGTTACTTGGCAACCGGATAAAGCTTTAATGGCATTAAGTGTTGCTGAGTGACTAGGTTAAGACTGATTATCTGCATCAATGTCAGCCATATGCATCTCATTCAAGTAAGAACAAACCAGTAACAATATGTGCTCTAATACAAGAGATCCCATCTCTTGTGACACGAGATTTGGAAGCCAGTCAATTCAACACTGGCTCAACAGGCATCCAATTCCTTGTGTAACTCCCATAGTCATGTCAGGCATCTAATTGGATGGGGCCCTGTTAAAAAGCTCAGGCAGAAGCAACCATTTTTATGCTGCATATTTAATATTTCAAGTGATTGAATGATACATATGGCAAACATTGAAGCCAAGCTTAAAAAGCATGAACACTTACCTCCAGAGTATATATGTGTGTATGTAGTTAAAGGTTAGGGTGTATGAAGCAAAAACAGCAAACCTCTACCCAATTAAGCTAGCCAATGATAGTGTGAGACAGAAGAAAGATCAAACCTTCAAACCACATCTATACCTTCTTCAGTTCGATCCAACTTGAACTCTCCTTCATCAGATGATGAGGATGCTGATGATGATGATGATGATGAAAGCCGAGTAGTTGGAATGTATGGCCTTTCTTGTACATATTCTTCCCTGTCTGTCTTACTCACTTCCATCTGGTCAGCAGAATGTAGAACAATGTACTCCTTGGCAGGAGGATTTGCCTCTTTCTCTCCACTGAACCTGTCTCCTATCTCCAATCGTTTCACTTGGTGTTCTTCATCCAGTGACCAGCTAGGTGATCTTGACCTTTTACCAGTTTGATGTCCAAACTCAAACACTTCTCTTTCCTTTGGTTTTTCCTTCTCAGTGATATCTTCTATCTTTGGCTGGTCATATTTCTTTTCTAAACTTTGCTCAATCACAGTTGGCTGTCTTTCAGTTTTATCACTTTCATATTTTTGTTTCACTTTGACCCTTCTAACTACAGTTAGAGTTGTTTCACAGTAAACTTCATCACTTGGAGGACCTTCCTCTCCAGGTTTACCGGTTTCTACAGGAATTGCTGAATGGTATTGAGTTGTTACATACTCAGGACGGATAGATCCAATATCAGACTCAAATGTTGGTTCGAAATATTTTGATTTGACTTCATCATCAGGTTCAGTAATGATAGGTTCAACATTCATTTCTACAGGTTCTGCTTTAAATGCAGCATCTAGATCAGTCTCAATGGGCTCTCCACTTTGTTTTGATTCAGGCTTTTCATTTTCATCTTCACTAGAAGAAGAAGATGATTCTTTATCAGGTTTACTGTCAACTTTATGTTCATCACTTTCACCTTCAGATGGTGACTCTTTTCTATCATATGGCACGTCTATATCTGTTTCTCTAGGTAATTGATGATATGGCACATCTATATCAGTTTCTCTAGGTACTTGACCAGTTCTAGAATCATCAGAACTTTCCTGCACAGGAATCTGGTCAACATGTGTTTCAAGTTGTTCTGGTAAATCGTGTTCACTAGCATTTGAGGATGAAGAAGATGTTGAAGATTTCCTAGATGATTGAGATGTTGGAATTCCAGAAGAAGAATCTTGTTTTTGTAATGTTATTGGAGTACCAATCCCAATAAATGATTCTACTCGGTTAGTCTCATTTTCATATTCATGCATTGGGAGGGGTAGTCCAGTGTTGCTGTCAGAATCATCAGATGATGGTTTAGATAAAAGCAGCTCATCCTGAACATCAGGGACAATGGCACTATCACTTTTTTCAACTAATTCAGTTGTGGATTCATCCACATCTAAAGTGGTAACATTCACTTCGTAGCTAGTATGTCTAGCTGATACAGTTTCCAAAAATATACCAGTATTAGGAATAACCACTGGAATGTCTTCCTGCAACACATTGTCATTTGGACTGGTAACAGTGTTCACATCAGTTTCACTGTCTACGGATTTTAAGTCCTCATCAATCTCAATTTCATCTACATTAGTTTCAATTAATGGCATTTTGTTCAATTCAGATTCATCACCACTATCACTAGAAGATGACCCACTAGACTTTTTGCTTCCTTTTTCCTTATCACTAAGTAAATCATCAACATTAGTTTCCTTTGGTTCAATTTCAGCCTCATTATCAGATGAGGATGCTGACTTTGTATCAGAATCATCAGATTTAGGTTCTATTTTGTCTTTTTCTTCCCCAAATACATCATCAATATTAGTTTCTTTAGATGGCTTCTTCTGACTTTCAGTATCACTTTCACTTGAAGACGAAGAACTAGACATTTTTCTAACATCACATTTGTCTGGTGTTGAAACACTTAATTCAGTATCTTCAGGTGTAGTTGAGGACAAGGTAGACACTACTTGTGGAACAGCTGAGTCTTTAGATTCTGCACCAAATATTTCATCAACATTGGTTTCTTTCGGCAGGGTTTTTTCTTTCATATCATTATCATCCTTATCATTGCTTGACGATGATGAACTAGACAATTTTCTCTGTTGTTTATCACTGTCCCTAGATGATGAAGACGATGTTGAAGATTTTCTCAATGTTTGAGGCTGTGCAATTTCAGAACTAAGGGGTCGTGTTTCAATATCTTGACTAGGTTGTAGTAAAGTATTGGTTTCGCCCACCTCAATGAATGATTCTACTCTGCTGGTCTCATGTTCTAATTCCATGTTTGGCAGTTGTGGAGTTCCATTATCATTTTCAAATGAATCATCAGTTGATGGCATAGCTGGATATTCAACAGGATCATCCTTATTTATGTCAGCTAGAGAAACATGCAGTTCTTCTTCGACATTAGGAACAATCATACCATCATTGCTCTCAACTAGTTCATTAGTGTGTTCATCTACATCTAAAGTAGAAGGAGGTCTAGCTGATACTGTTTCGAGGTAAAGACCAGAACTTGGTGAAACGTTTTTCTGAACATTGTCCAAATCAGTTTCTTTTGATTTCAAATCATCATCATTCTCATCAACATAGGTTCCAGCAGGAGACTTCCTTCCCTCACTACTGCTACTAGAATATGACCTGGAACGCTTTTTTGAAATAGCTGGTTTATCATTAGTTGGTTTATCTTTAGTTTCATTATCACTGCCATCTGATGAAGACTCGCTTGATACAGACTTATCACATGGTTTATTCTTATCATCAGGAATCTCATCAGTATTTGTTTCTGTTACACTCTCAGGCTTGGGTTCCTTTGTCTCATCACCACTTTCACTTGAAGAGGATGAGCTAGATAATTTTCGTTTTAACTCAGAAACTTCACAAACATCATCTTTGGCATCTGTGCTAGGTTCCTGTGCTTTTGACACTGAGCCATCAGGAATAACTATCTTTCTAGATGATGTCTCACTCTCACCACCAGGAGTATCAGTAAATAGATCATCAACATTTGTTTCTTTTGGTGTTTCATGATCACTTTCACTGGAAGATGATTCACTAGATGTTCGTTTTTCTTTTTCCTTGTCACCAAGTAAATTATCAATATTAGTTTCCTGTGGTTTAATTGCACCATGAATGTCAGATGAGGGTTCAGAAACTGACTTTGTGTCAACAGCAGCTTCATTTAAATCTTCAACATTGTTTTCAGCAGGAGATTTCCTTCCGTCATTGCTGCTACTAGAAGATGATCGAGAACGTTTTCTTGAGACAGCTGGTTTATCTTTTGTTTCATCATCACTAATATCTGATAATGAATGGCATGATACAGATTCATGAAGTTTTTTATCATTATTATCAGGAATATTATTGATATTTGTTTCTGTTGAACTTTCTGGCTTTTGTTCCTTTGTCTCATCACCACTTTCACTTGAAGAGGATGAGCTAGATAATTTTCGTTTTATCTCAGAAACTTCACCAACATCATCTTTTTCATCAGCGCTAGGTTCCTGTGCTTTTGACACTGAGACATCAGGAATAACTATCTCTCTTGATGATGTCTCACTCTCACCACCTGGAGTATCAGTAAATAGATTATCAACATTTGTATCTCTTGGTGTTTTATCTTTCTGGTCAGTTTCATTATCACTTTCACTAGAAGATGATCCACTAGATGTTCGTTTTTCCTTTTCCTTGTCACCAAATAAATCATCAATATCCGTTTCCCGTGGTTCAATAACATCACTTACATCAGATTTAGGGGCAGATGCCAATGGTTGTGACACAGACACTTCAGGAACAATTTTATCACTAGTGAACTTGTCACTCTCACTAGGAGTTGACGTTGGGCTCGACTCCCTTACTTTTGCAACATCCAATACATCATCAACATTTGTGTCTGTTGAATGACGTATCTTTTTATCAGGTTCATCATCACTTTCACTTGAAGATGACCCACTAGATTCCTGTGATTCAAGTTCTGCATTGTCACCCACTGATGATACTGGACCCAGTTTTACATCAGATACAGTAGAATCATCGGATTTAGGTTCTGTTCTGTCTTTATCTTCGACAAATACGTCATCAATATTGGTTTCTTTAGATGGCTTCTTCTCCTTTTCAGTATCACTATCACTAGAAGATGAAGAATTAGATAATTTTCTTACATCAGATTTGTCTGGTGTTAAATCATCCAATGTATGAAGTGATATTGTTGGCTTTGGTTCAGCAGAGTCAATGTATTCTTCATCTAATACTTTGTCTACATTGGTATCTCTTGACAATATGTACTCTTTTACTTCATCCTCACTACTGCTGGAAGATGATGAACGTGATGATTTCCTTTTTGATTTTTCATCATCCTCTATCTTATCAACAGTTTCATCAGGTGAAGGTTGTTGAGGCTGCACTAAATATTCATCCTTTACATCTTGAACAGGAACACTTCTTATAAATTGGACATTTTCCTCATCCAGAAATGTGTCATCAACATGACTTAACCTTGGAGTTTGAGGATCTGGTAATGTAGCAAAGTCTGTACTGACATCAGGACCACTGAATGATGTAACAGCTTCAGTAACATCATCACTTACAGCATCTATATCAGTCGTCATTTCTTTTTCAAATGCCGCTTCAACATCATATCCTCCTTCAGTCTCACTGTCATCAGAAGAACTGGATTTTTTTCCATGCCTCAAATTCATACTCCCTTCTGTACTACTGTTTGAATCAGAATCACTCTCACTGCTCTCTGTATCACTTTCATCACTTTCATCACTATCCTCACTTCCTTTTTCATTGTCAATAACAGTAACAGCAAATGTAACATGCTTCTTTACAGACTTTTTGGATTTTGTAGTGGTCTTATCTTTTTTTTCTTCATTCAACTTCTCTGGGGAATATACAGCAGTTGTGTCCTTGTCAACAAGTTGGTCATCAGGTTTGACAGGAGCACTAGAAGACAGATCAGCAACATAATCCCCAACAACAATCTGATCCTCTATATCATCATGAATCTTGCCAGCGTCTGTGTCAACAGCAGGCAGACTCTTTTCTATGTCATCTTCAGGATCTTGCATCTTAGTTTCTTCAAATGGAAATTCAGTTGTCACTGCCATTTTAACTTCTTGTTTCTTGGAATCCACCTCAATATCTACTTCCGGCTCCTGTATTGGACTAACAGGTCTTTTGTAGTCATCTTCAGGTCCCCGAATAGGAGAAGCTGGGGAAACCACTCTGTCCTCATGTTCATCAACAACGATATTGAAATCGGTTGTTTCTATCTTAATGTCTTTCTCAGGTCCGCTTAAGGCTTCAAAGTATTTTTCACTATCAGAGGAGCTGCTGCTTTCACTACTGTCACTATCTCGTTTGCGCTTTTTGGGTCTTTCCTTTGTTTTAGGATCCTTTTCGTCAACTTTTTCAGAAATGTCAGATGGCATACTTACAGGAGCCAATGCTTCTACAGAAGACACAGTTTGGGCACCAATACTTTCTTCTATAGTACCCGTGTTTGGCTGAGCGTACGTTAGTTCCATTGCATCAGCTTCGATGAATGGTTTGTCTGAAAACATCAGAGCCTTGAACTATTGAGGTAATAAAGCAAAGGTTTCTAGCAAATTTAAACATAAATAGCAAAACAAAATAATGTTCTTCTTGCAACTTTTTTTCAGGTTAGTGCAAAAGTTATATTTGAGTAGATTGTACCAAACAAGACAAGCACCATAACCAATCAGGCCCGCAGTATACAACCATTAGTTCAACAAAGTAGCTCCTTTTAAAACGGAAAGAAAAATAAGTTCAGTAAAACCACTGTGTGTGCTCTAGAATAGCTAACGCTAGCTGAATGGGAGCCGGATATAGAATAGCCCAGAGCAATATATAGTGCTCAGAATGACGATGAACCAAGCATAACTGCAATGATAATGGCCTAACTTGTGTAGCAGCATATACATGGGAGCAATCAGACTAAAAATGTTGTGTTATCATCATAAAGATGCTAGTAATAGTTAACTCTTGCCAAGTGTCAGAAAGTTTTCAGAAATTTGAAAGAACACTATGGTGTCATATTATTTTTATCAAAGAAAAGATCCATTAACTAGCATCTTTTTCATTCACTTCAAAACTTGTTAATAAAGCATTAAATTAGTGAGCTTTTTCACAAGCTGGCCAAAGAAAGAAGATAAAGAAATGGTGATGATCAAAAATCTTATATAGTATATATTGTAATATACAAAATGATTTCAGGTTTTCCGACTCACCTTTAATATTGGCATCAGCTGCAGATGATCTTGGAAAACCTTGTATAATAGGTAGGGACTGGTATAAAACATGCACCGATATGTTTATTATGTAGCAGAAGTAAAATATGATATATGAAGTCATATTTACCATTGATGAGGCTCCTCCGTATTATACATGCAGATACAATAGGTATATAATAAAAGTAAATAAATACCTTGATCCAAGCACCATTGAGTTCCATCCCTCGGAGTTAATTAATACTGATATACACACACATGTGAAATTGTTTTCCATTTTTTAAAAATTCCTTTCCTCTAAGTTATATGTGATTAACATATTTGCATGTTTGTTATTGTTTGTGACAAATAAAACACATTCCAAGTCTCCTTCTGCACAATATTCCTTGTCAGACAAAACAGGGACCAATACCCTGGGCCCTTCTTTTATGTAGGTATGTCTCCGGACATTTTCTATGTCTGGTTTGTGTTTGGAATCATCCATCATCAGACTAACTTTTGCATGTGCCTTTGCAATGTGATCAGTTGTTTTAATTGTTTTTCAGTTTGATTTTTCTTGCATATATTTATGTGGTACTCCTTGTAGCTTGTACTCTTGAGATTTTTCTTTTCTGTGCCTTCCGTGCTTTGCTGATTCTGCAAAATGCTACCTTACCTATCCGATTTCCGATTTGTTATTATCTGTTTGTATTTTGTAAGGTACTTTTACTACTGTAGTGTTTTTATGTCACTTTACCCTGTACCTTTGTCACCATGTCAGTTTATTTTGTTTTTGATTATATTTTGAGATGCATTTGGTTTTATTTTTGTTGCAATGAATAAGTTCAGTATTACTTTTGTAACTGGAATGTATTAAATATAAACATTGGTTCAGCTGCACCTGTGTACGATTGTAGTTCTTCAGGTGTATGAAATGCTTAAACAATTTGCAGTCAGATTTTACTCTATTTTGATGTCACTAATATATACATTTGTGTTTAAGTGTCCAGTACTTGGTGATATGCATTTACATTTGCCTTCAAATATTACCCTATTATGATATGTCACTTTGCTAATTGAAAGAACGTACAAAGATAAGTAAGAACAAAGTTTAACAACAAGTTATGTTGCAATAGAGAGTTTCGGGAAACAGTTCAATTACTATTTGTTTTCATTCAAAGAACAATTGCCATGCAAATTAGTAAATGAAACTACATGACCATGACCGTCCTTGGAAATAACTGAGATAATTAAGATTACTACATTCATGACAGCTTGCGATGCATTTCTATCACATTACCGCTTTTAAATTGCATAACTTAGGGAGAGAAAATGAAAGAAATTCAGTTTAGAAAATAAATGCTTTGATGCTTACCGTACGATAACTCATGCATGATCAGTGTTTGCCAGGTTCAGTAAGATGGCTATTGCAACTACGAATATACACAAATTCTGACTAGCAAAGGGAAACCACTTACAAGTGGCCCTCTAAAGTTGCAAGAACATCTACAAGTGTTTACCACTAAATCTTATACAAATCTACAAGTGAACTAGCAACTGTAAATGTCAAGGCATTACATAATTCTATAAACTGTTTCACTATCAGGATGTTAATTGAAAGTGGAATCAATATTAATGACCTACAAATGATGGTTGGTGAAGGTAATGATTTAGAAGGTGTAGACAGATCTCAGAAAGGGGATATGGATTATGTTAGTAAAGCATTGCAGCATAAACATCCCATACCACATTCGTGTATATCGTACAGTAAGTAAACTTGTTAAAAAATCAAACAATGTTTAGTCTCCTTTTCTTTATCTGGGAATCCTGTTTCTGATCAAGCAAACAAGCAGGCAACCATCAATACTAAGATGCTTATAGAAGGGACCTATATATATCTTGCACACTCATAAAAGCAGCCGTAAACCATATACTGCTACAATCAAAATTGACTTCAATTCTCATTAACGAAAGAAGTAAGGTAGTAAAGTGCTCTGTTCCCACTAAGTACCAGCCAAACAATATTTCTACTGAATAATTCATCTTATGGCTTGTTTTTCATCAAAATGCTTGACATTATAACAAGTATAAGTACTAGTATTTGGCAGGAACCATTGCAATCAATAATTCAGCATCAATAAATGTGCAGAGTCAGCTGCATGACTGTCTAAAACGAGTAATAATTACCCAACTTATGAAATCTTTCCACTGATTTGACACAAAGCACATTGCCACGATAGTTAGGCTCACCAAAAAATCATTCAATAATCAACCATATTATAATCTAGAAATTTCATAGACGGACAACTGTAACAATATCACTAGTCTCTTCCAAGTAACAAAATATGATGATATCAAGAGTGTGGTCATTATAGAGCCTAATTCATCAATATGACACTAACCATGCAGATTAGATGAGCACTTGATTTGACAGTAGGATGCAGTGGTATAAATGAGACTGCCAATGAAAGTGTGTAACATTTTATGATTCATGCATAATTCTGCAGCTTAAAGTGTATTTGGTCTGCAAGATGGAGACAAATTGTTCTATTAAAACAGCACGAAACAGAATACTTATGATCAAGACAGAAAAGGAGACTCCATTTTTTCAGTTTCACTCATCAGGTTTTAGTACATCAATGACAAATGCCATGTTAATTTATTGAGACTATTTCACAATCAAACACATTAAGTAACAAATCAGAAAGATTTTTTCTCTGTGCAAAACAAATTGTTTTGTTCATAGAAGAGTTTTGCGAATGATTTCCAATGAAAGATGAAAATGAATGAAAGAAGATAAAACTGAAAATATTGTACTATAGAAAAGCATGCCATGCACAGAGAAAGACAAACTGCAAGCAGACTGTGAAGCAAAAAGTTGCAGGAAAAACAAACATAAAGTAACCAATATATAGCCTGCTGCTCCTTTTCGAACAAATGCCAAAATTGTGGACATTTTGGGCCATGAAAAATGATGCGTGGGTGAAAAACTAGGAGCAGCAAGCTCCGAAATGGAGTTAAATGAATTAAGTGTAGAAATAATTCTCTACAACTAAGGACAGAGATAAGTTTAGTCTAATAGGAGTCCATATTGTGAAACAGAAAAATGCAAGACTCAGGTAAAACTGAAATAAAAAAAGGTTTTTCAACAGTGTTAATTTTGGCTGGTTATACGGCATTTTCATCGTTTAGTTTTCAATCTATTTGACCATGCTTTTGTTATAGATCTAAAGACAACATTCATCAATACACAAAGTGACATATCATGAATAGTTTGTGTTGATGTCATAAATCTGTTGAATTGTAATTCATGCCTTTAGGTTTTATCATGCTTGTAACTATATTTTTTATAAAGTTTAGAGGTTCTGGAAATAAATGGCTAAAAGAGCAAGGCAGTAAATCCTAAAAGCATAAAATGATTTTTTCAACAGATTAGTTACAGTTCAATTTTCAAATGTAAGCCAGCATTTCATTGGCTGACAAATAATAGAGGATCATGGGAAATGAGTTTGAATGAACCAATCAAGGAGCAGCAGGCTGTGCAACCATAATATGGTTGCAAATAAAACAGACAGTAGATTGTATAAGGCAGTAGCAGCTAATTTATTGCAAAACACATCAACATAAGATATACAAGCACAAACAGTGGTATAACCATTTAACTTATAGACGTTCCTACCTTTTAGACAACACTATACAGATACAATTTATTTTCATAATGTACATGAAGCTCTGATGGAAGAAATGACTCAAAATCTGAATATTTGTGATGCTAAAAATAAGAGTAAGTGTTCAAAAAAATATTTTATTATAAGTAATGAAAGTATCAACTCTGAATTTAAGCAAAATGTAGAATTGTATGATAGTCATAAAGATATCCATGATATGATGTATTTTATCATTTCCATGCATTATGAAAATACTATGTATGTTAGTGGCACTCAAAATTGGTGATGGTATATTTTTTCAACTAAAAATCTTATCAATGGATAGGTATTGTCAATGAAATAAATTAACCCATCATGCAGGTCTAGGGGGCAGGAAATAGTTGAGTCAGAGTCCAAAAGGTAGGAGCATGCCAAAATATGAACACAGGACAGTTTGTTGTGATCAATATCAATGGGAATGGTACTTTCCATAACCATTTAAGTAACATTCTAAGAATCGTAATCTGTCCCTTTGGAGCAAAAATGGTGTACCGACCATTATTGTCAAATGAAAGATACAACCTTGTTGCACCAATGGGATGATATACAAAACAGTATACATCTAATGTTGTAAAAACGATGTATAATCTTAATTAGAAAGTAACATGTAGATATACCTATAACAACATAATATTTCTGTAACATACAAAATATACCCTTAGTAATTATCAGACAATAAATGATACCATAATGTATATAAAGAATATAAATAAACAAAAAGGCATCTAAAAGTAACGGCAAGTTTGCATTATTGAAATATTGCAAGTGTTTGTGACGAGAAGTTAAAACCCTTTAAACCTTGTATCAAAAACATTTATTGCACATGATGATTGCAAAAATTAGTCTTACACCTTATAGGGGTTGGTTTGTAATTGTCCGAAGTATGTAAGTGGTTGATTGTTTTCGTGATTTAACCACATGATTGTGCAAACAGATGAACTATCATCTAAATGGTTGCAATAAGGTTGGCATGAGATTTGCATAGGTAGTGACCAAAAGTTTGGGCAAGTATTTTTATACAATTGATGATGACTGAGTCACTCATTCCTGAGAAGATGGTTAATACTCAAAATATAGAATAGACTCTCTGATGATTTACCTAATTAATCAAATACCTAGTGCAAAATAATTAGATACCATTCTAAGCATAGCCAAATGCATTGAATAATAAAGCGTAATAAGTAATAGTAAAAATAACTTTGCCTAGCCATCATGGGGCTGAAAGGGGCTGGGGGTTCATGGTGATTTTTAAAATTTTAATTATTTTAATAATGCTCAGAAACAACCCTAAATATTAACTGGTATCTAAATACTAAATGAAATTAATACATAGTAACTAATTGTTCAGTAATATACCCCACTGGTTATCCAAAGAGTTTTGAAGATAACCAAACATTAAAAGCCACCATAGATGTTGAATTACTACTCCTGGTAGTTTGTAAAATACTTGCAATGTGCACCCCCACTCACCTAATAAGGCATATTGAGTAAAATATTTACTAAAGATGTAAAGTTATATCCTTAAGCTTACAAGTCTTATAAATTAGCTTTAATATAAGAAATTGAAATTACAACACCCTACATAACTAATATAAATACAATGAATGATACATACAAGTATTTTGCAATTAAAAATTTGTAAAAAAAATGATCAAAAGCCATTTTTGGGCAAAAACCTATAATGAAGGTATAAAAAAGCAATATTCTTATTTTCTATCAAATATTTCAGTCAAGGTCAATGTAACTTTAAACCTCTGTCATGTGAAGTTAGGAGGAAACAAGTCATGCATATATTTGTGTGTCAAACAAAATATCAGCCAGTTAATTTTTCTGCTCTTTGCTACAATGCAACAGTTCCAAGCAGTTATATCTGTTATTTTTTATCAGACATTTAAGTGACTATATTTTCAATTATTTTTCAATTAAGTGCTAGATCTCTACAGTTCTAATTTTAGTTTTAATTGTAACTTAATTCTCATGCCAATCATCAACTATTGTTAGTTCCTATTTTCTTATCTTAATATGACAATACCTTACACACAAACATGTTTTTATTATGTAGGTGAAGGTTATTCATTTACATCAGTGTCTAATGCATTCCTATTGATCTTTTACGAAAAATAAATAAAAATAACGAAAAAATATGGATAAAAAAACCAAACACTGCGACTATAAAACGTACAAACAATTGCATGACCAGTCTGGTTGTCACTTAAATAATCACACAGTCATACGATAAAGGTCACATGACCAGATCACATGACTGAGTTCACATGACAGCAGTTCTATTTATAGTTACACACCAGTTCCATCGATATCCTCCTCTTGTTTAGCTTGAGTATCGTCACGAGGCTCTGACAGTCTGGCCGCTAACTGATCAATCGCTGATTCTTTTTCTGCTTCATCTGAAAAAGATAACCAATTTCTTATTAATTATACTTCATAAAAAATAATGTACAATTTTATTACCAAGTATCTAACATGGTGCATTTAGATGAATATTCATGTTGATGACTATTTAGATGATCATAACATAATTATATTATACGAATATTCATACTTATGAGAAAATTTAGATGAATATTCATGCAGTATGATAAACTGTTTGAAAATATGCGCATAAATTAAACATCAACCGAACTAATATCTGAAACAGAGTTCAGTTTAAAATGTAACTTATTGTTTTAATCAACAGTTACATTTTTATGCAAAACTCATCATGAAATACATATTCACGTGATAAAATGAGTAAATAATACAACAACATGATAGAAAACATGCTTATGGTTAATCCTACCTACATTGCATTTGATGAAATAATGCATTTGATGAAATAATGCATGTGATAAAATATTACATTTGATGAAATAATGCATTAAATGAAATGACGCATTTGATGAAATAATGCATTCAATAAAATGATGCATTCGATAAAATGATACATTTGACAAAATAATGCATTTGATAATATGCTAACAGTAATACATGCAGCGTATTTGAACAATGTGATAAAATGTAGCAAAATTGTATGAGTATACATTCCAATTCAATATACATAAGTTATGTACAGAATTTAACAATATACATCCATGTTCTTGCATAAACATAATTTTATTACAAGGGTGTGGATCCAAATTGACTTATTACAATAATCCCACACAAACTTTAAAACATTTACATTGAAACTTGAGCTGACAGAAGAAACACTTCTATTGAAGACATAATTATATATTATACAATGTAATGAAGAACAAGTATAAAATGTATACAACTTTGGAACAAGCAGAGTATAAATATTGATAACAGTAAATCCTAGCTCATCACATTGCCAGGTCATTTCAGACCAAATTTACGCCATAATAATAGAAACTCCTTCCTTATATGCATTCTCCTTCATTTACTTAGTCCTATCATGAAAGTAAACTACAAATAATATAACTGGAAAATGCTTCTGTAATTGATTATCTTTATTATTATCTTTAATGCTAACAATGATTACACAAAACAACAAACTAAATAATATAACATCTGCATTATATGATTGAAAAGACATGTGAATGCTAATATAATACACAGTTGAGTATATATGTCTAATGAAAACCATACAAAATCATTGTCAGCAACTGAATCAAATAGAGCACAAAATTTGAAAAATCAACAAAAAATTGAGCATGATGAAGAAGTATTTTAAACATGAGAGTACATATTGCAAAGAAAGGTATCTAACGCAGCATCTAATGAGTACAAGTTACAATCTCTACTGATATCTACTGATAACTAACATATACAATGAATTTAATTTTAAACAATGAAGTGAAAAATGTAGAAATTCAACAAACACTAATTTTCAAATAAGGACCTTATGTCTTGCAAAACTCTGTAAACACAAATCCCCATTTGCACATCCTGATAAGCTACAAAGTTTCATTGCCATAGCTAAAATACTGGTGGATATACATGCCAAAATGAAATGTTGAAGATCACCCTCACACTACTTACAAATCAATTCATGAGCCCTGCCATTCCTTGGTCACCTTACATACACAGAGATGGCACTTTAAGCCTTTGCCATTCCTTGGTCACCTTACATACACAGAGATGGCACTTTAAGCCTTTGCCATTCCTTGGTCACCTTACATACACAGAGATGGCACTTTAAGCCCTTGTCATTCCTTGGTCAAGTTACATACACATACACACCTAAGATACACATGACTGGTATTGCATGCTCAGGGATGGCAGCTTATGCCTTTGCCATTCTTTGGTAACCTAACATACAAATGAATAGCACATTATGCCTTTCCCACCCTTTGAAGTACATAGAGAAAGCATGTAATGCATTTGCCATTCTTTGGTTACCTTACATAAAGAATATTACAACCAACAAACAAAAATACTACAAAATAACCTGAAAATAGTAATGATTATGCAAACAGTATGTGCATACATAAAAAATATGAATACATAGTGATAAGTGATTACACAAGTAAAAATTATATAACAACTTCAGCAAAATACTGAATTTTATTGATATAAAGTGCTAACAATACTTGATAAATTTACATATTAACAATGCTTGAAAAATATAAGATTGCATTTGTTTATCATTACTTAAGATTAAGCTCAAAAGAAAGGTGTAAAAAGAAACACAGAAAGTCCAGGAAAAATGTTGTCTTCAAACAAGGGCCACAACTCTGCAGAAATTTTCTTATTGCAAAAACAAACCCACAGAGCACGACTTCAGATGTTGATAATAATAGTTTTTGAGATACAGGTGACACAAAAATATGTCAATGCTCACAGAATTCGCCAATCAAATAACCAGTTTTTGCCCTTGGAAAACATGGTCAAAAATAAACAGACTTGACAATAAACAGACGAGACAGATCACAATACAATATTTGACTTATTTTTTAATGGTGAAGATCACAAAGAAAACAATAATAATTGAAGTGAAAAGTTTGAAACATTTTTCGTTAGTGAGGGGTAAAAAACAACTACAATACCACAATTACTGGTTTTCATAGAAAATGGGAAAGCAGTTTAGAATTTAAGGAACAGTCTGTGTGCTTCTGACTAGACCTAGACAACCTGTGAGTTGGACAACCAATGAAAATATGTTTTACAAAAGATGAACCAAGACAGCCAATGAAAACATGTTTAACAAAAGATGGATCAATACAGCCAATGAAAACATGTTTAACAAAAGATGAATCAATACAGCCACTGAAAACATGTTTTACATAAGATGGACCAATACAGCCAATGAAAACATGTTTTACAAAATATACACCACCAGACATAACATACACATAGTGTTCTCACTAATTAAGAACCAATACAATGCAGTGAGACATATACTGGTAAATTATTTGTTCATGTTTGACTGAGACGGTCATAAGAGTGTGGTCATTTGTTTGTTTGCCCAGATTGCAAAATTGGACAATGTCCATGGACTTCTAGGGAATACTGGTATTTGACATTTTAAGCTGTCAGATAATTCCAAGAAACGGAATGTTACCTAACAGGATGGTAAATGAGGACCATGCAACAAGCTGTTCAGCCAATTGGTCACTATATAACACGACCAGTTTCATTTTTTCAGCTCCATAAAAAACAGCCATGACAAGTAAAATTCAATCCAGCCATACTCAATAGTGTAGCAAGATTATAGAAAATCGGAAAAGCAGCAGTCAACTTAAAGACTTCTTTCAATTTAAAGTTTGATTAAAACTGCTTTGTACAATTCAGTAAGGAACAAGACAAATGGAAAACAATACTAAACAACAAACAACAATGAGCCAGCCTTTACCAATAAACCTGAAGATGTGTTAAACATAAACCTATTTCTGCCAACTGATATTTCAAGATTATTTCAAATTGGGATTGACTAAAGTTCAAGTGTCGGATTATGTAGTTCTTAACCTCGAAATCAGAAACTAATGTAAACTACTGAAGTAATACCTTTCATCAGGAAAGCCATAGTAACATTCAACCCTGGATTAAGACAGGAAGAAAACAAATAAGATAGAACAAAAACTGGCTCTTTAAACGTCAGAGATGCAAGTTTTAAAAATGATTAGTAAAGTTACTGTCACAGAACAAGGCATTAAACCTTGTTTTATCACCTAAGTATAACTTTCATTTCTCTGGAGAAAATGCCAATTTCGAGAATAAAATCAGAATAATTCTTCAATATATCAAGCATCTCTGATCATTTCAAGTGGTAAGAGAAATTGGTACAAATGACTTTGAGAGAGTAGACTATGTACAAGAATCACATTTAAAGCCACTTAGTGCAGTACAATAATACCTCCAAGGACTATGATCTTCTCAGTCTGACCATGAGGAGTTATTGTCGTGATTTTCTTCACAGTTTTCCAGGTGACGCCATCTTCCGACACTTGGAATATCTCTTCAATCTCAGTTACAGACTCTTCCACTTCCTCCTCCTCTACGTCACCAGGTGCAGCAACTTCTCCATCAGCATTATCAGAAGGTTTCTCGACCTCTTCACTGACCTCAGTTACAACTCTCTCCTCATCTTCAAAATCAAAGGCTTCACCAGTTGGTGGTTCAGACTCAGTGATTTCCACAGTGGGTGGAGATCGTCGTGGTGACCTTTCTGGTGACCTTGGAGCAGACAACTCGTGTTCCGCTGCTTCCTGTATGGCGGCATTTAAGGATTTATCCTCGGTGACTTCTGATTGGTTGAATGTGCAAGCATGATGGGAAATAATGATATTTTATGAGGAGATAACTTTATACATGTTAATTATCATAAAAACTGCATAAGTGGATATTTCTGATTGGTCAAAAAGTAAGCAAGTCTTGAATTTAATTTGGCATGCAGAAAAATTAGCCGAAGCGGAGCATAGCCTTTATTTGCCAGTCAGCTTTATGCTGAAACATGGCAGGCATATATGTGTGTCCCCACCAAGATTTGAACCTGGGCCGCCATATTAGACGGCAAGCGCGCGACCCATTGAGCTATGGAGGCCACACAGCACATTTCAGACATTTGGCATGCAGAAAAATTAGCATATTTTTCTTAGTAAAGTTCTATGTAGGCCAATGTCTTAAACTTATCCACTTATACAGTTAGTTCATATCTATTTGTCATGAACTGTACACAAACCCTGATTCAAATATCGTCAACAAACAACTATTTATCTATAAGTTTAACGGCAAAAAAGACATGTCCGGAAAGACCATGCAAGCAAACACATGATGCATTGTACTTGTACCAGGGAATCAAGGTAAAGTATCGTACAATGCATTCAAATACAGAAAAGACATAATTTATACCATTTTAAGCCAAAGTATATGTCAAAATGCATATCCAGGAAATTCTTTACTTTCGCATAAATCACTACATATGTCCATAAAATTATATAGTCTAATCATATGAACTTAGAAGAATTTGAATGTATACAATCCCCATAATAAATTAAATATACAGTTTAAATAAAGGAGTACATAATTTACTTGTGCATTACAATTCAAATTGCGTATAACAAGAATCATGTAAGACAGAAAGAACATATCATCTAAAATAGAAAATAATGTTTGATTATCTTAGCATCTATCTCGACATGACGTAGACTATATTCAATCCATCATTTTGTTATTTTAAGACAATCATCACGTTATTTCGAGACAATGCACATATTTTTGTTATTTTAAGACAATCGTCAGGTTATTTGAGACAATGCACATATAAGTACATGATAAGCACATCACATCACTCATCTGTTCAACTATATAAGGAATAACATACTAAATTCTATCTATCATGCCACCAGTGTGATGGGCTTTTTATATAAAGTCTATGCATATATAAAGTATGGATTAAACTAAATTTTATCAGCTGTAGTGAGTAGCTTTTTATCAGCTTAATATCATTATCACACATCCACTTTTATTAATCAATTAAGTACAAAGAAATAACATTTCAAACAACAATAAACTCTGTAATAACAACATCAAATTTCAAGAAATCTCATAAAAAGACAACAAATAACAACAACAATAGATACATATCGGTAAAATTATAATATCAAAATATCAGACAGAATTCTATTTCAATATTACGGCTTTTTTAGTGACCGATTACATGTGAATTTGGTAGTGTCTATAAAGCCATACTAAAACATTGGGAAAAGACTATACCATGGAATTCAACAATGAAATATGGATTCAAGGCATAATGTACTGCACAAGTTAACAAGGTTGTACTACATATGTTAAGTGTTTGTTTTTATTTTTTTAACTATTTGTCGCTGAGTTGATAAAGTACCTACCAAATGAAAGTCATCAAATTACTAAGGTATAAATGTATTACAAGATTTAGAAGTAGGAAAAAAGAAAAGCAGTGTCGCTCCATAAGGTATAAGCTTAAAGCATTTTTACTATAAGCCCATTGAAACTGAATTACCGTACACAGAAGATGTCAATGGCCTATTTAGAAGCACCTTAAACTCCAACTTACATTAAGAGCATTGCTGATAAGCCTTACATTTATAGCTAGGACAGATCACATACATAAAGAATCAAGCCTAAACAGTTTAGACACAAGCCTCCTTTTACAGCAAGGTCACAAAGAAATGAAATTTGTACAAAAAACATATTTTCCAGTATGACCAAATAAATGCGGAGTTACACTAAATCAAGATGACAGAAGTCTCAAGAAGCATCTAAAATAGTAATTGCAGCTCAAATTGAGACCTTGCTTAAAATAAGAAATCTCAGCTCAAATTGAGATTTTGCCTAAAATAAGAGTTTGAGATAATTACGGTACATCTAAATGTGAAGCTCTTGTAAGTGTGCTGCTATATATTCCCAGATTATCTTTCAGGAAACCAATTTTGAGCCGTGACAACATTTGAGCTGAGACTTAGTTCTGATTGAGAACTTTCGTAAGATTGGACCCTGACATTTAACCGTAAAAAATTCTAAATATCCATTAAGTTACAAAATAAAACATTTTTTCACCCTATGTTTGGACACTGCCATTGTTAAGGTATTTTGTGCTAGACAGGAAAGGTAAAACTTTTTATCACCCAGAACAACATGCTATAATTAGTAACAACATCAGAAATTAGTAGTCTTTAGTAAACACACATTGATCAAAGTTGTATTTAAATCTCGTCCATTGTAAGAAAGGAAATTGGTTTTAAAGGACAAGCATGGCAGAAATTACAATATTGAGATTCACAGAGACAGAGAAATACAAGTATGAAGTTATCAGAGATTTCAAATCATTTCATTTTCATAGGGGTTTATGGAAGTTTATCAAAGGATTTTTAAGTCATAAATGTGGCTAGTCACCCTGATCCAGTTATCCTGGAATTGATTCTTAACTGGAACTAACTAACTTTATTGACATTTCTCCACATGCAATGATCGAAGGCAATTTAATTGAAGAACATAACATGTCCAACCCTGGTATCTAAACCCAGGAATCGAACCTGGGAATCCACTTGGAATCTAACCCATCCAACCTGTATCTAGGGAATTTAGTCAAGAAAGCCAACCCAGGAAATCCAACCTGAGAATCTAACCTTGGAATCCAACCCAGGAATCATACCTTTTCAATCTTGGAATCTAATTAACCTTTTCCATTCTGGGAATCAGACCCAGATTGTCTAGGTGACAGTTGAGTTCTTTACAAACTGTGTTAGCTGGACAGGATAAGGAATGAGAAATGGATGTGTTAAAAAAATCAAACTGTGTGAGACGGCCATTTGCATAGTGACAGTTTGGACCAGAGTTGAGATCGGAACACAATCAGCGAGCGAAGAAATTGTTTGGAGCATTGGAGCAAGACACTAGACAACTAAAGTAGGATAGAACAACATTGACTAAACAACAATCACAACAACAACATAAGTGTACACACACTGTTTACAAGGTGCTATAGTTTTGTTGGTTTTATTCAGATTTATACCTGAGACAGTCCTCTCCACCGGGCTGGGGGGTGGGGTCCGTACCCCTTCTTGGTCCTCCTCAAAATTGTCTGGAAGGACGTAAAGAACCAATGCTTACACAATAAGGTTAAAATACATAGCAAAATTTCATGCAATAAAATGGCTGAAAAAAGACATTCTACGAGAAACCAAGGCTCCGCAGCTCACAAAACTGCACAATCATATAAATTTGGCTTTAAAGTGCTGAACTGTTTGTTAACGTGACAACAAGACATAACATTGCTTTGTCTGAAGCTGAATAAAGTGCAATTTCTGTGTTCCAACATTAGAAAGCAGGCACAAACACATATATCAGCATTATAAAACTTAGGAGCCATGTTTTCATTGGTATTGAGTGTAAACTATTAAAACATATATTGGAAAAAATTCATACAAACATGTGCACAGAAATTTCTACTTTTAACTATGGTAAAAAAACACATTAAGGTGAAGGTCGTTTAGACTGAATAATAGTACTAAACAGATTCATAGACTTTCATGTATGCAATTCATACGAATTAAAAAAACATTTATCAATTTATATTTTGATAATTAATAATTTGCTTAAAATGCACACCATGCTAATTTTCTAAAAATAATAACGGTATATTTTACTACACATGTATATAGACATAACAGATGCTGTATTTCATAGACATAACAGATGCTGTATTTCACAGACATAACAGATGCTGTATTTCACAGACATAACAGATGCTGTATTTCACACAGATTTCAGACATATACAAACACATGGAACTTTATTAATGATTATCGTTTTGCCTAGATTCTTCAGATCCTGATACAGTAAACATTCAACTATTATTGCGCTTAACACGAAAGTCTAAATCATACCTAATCATGTGACCATGCATGCTAAGCAGTCTATATGCTAACACGGGCATAAATCTTATGTTACTTAAATCTAACTTAATATTGAATGGATCATATAGAGATAAAGCTCACTTTTTATGTTTTATGAGTAACAATAATTCTGCAATATCCGGTTTATCTCTAGGGGGCAAAATTTTATGGCATGCGCTTGTATACTAGACAACCAAAAATCAATCACACATTTCAATCTATTTTTCGAAGATTGAGCTGGATTTACACAGACAGACCATTTTCTAATGTACAACATTTCTGGAAGTTTTTTTTTTTACTTGGGCTCTACATTCGCCTTTTTGTAACAACAATTTTAACAGTTGTTCCACATATTGGTTACAAAAAAATTAATAGTTGTACATACGTGATCCATTCAGTATTAATTCTACCTGATAAATGTGAACATTCAAACATTCCAACAAACACATACCACAATGTACAAACACAGCACATATGGACAAACATTAAGTAAAATAGTAAACATGCTGAAAAACTCAGTGCAATAAAATAGTGAACATATGATTGATAATAAACCGGTGAACATGCTAAAATGTGGAGCGAATAAACACAAAAACAAACAATGTGAAACAACAATGAGAATATATATGAGTGATGTTTTAACAATGAGCTGACTGAAAGAGAAACAACGCATGTAACCAAGTTAGTTGAACAGATGTAACAGTATTAGAATATCATGCAAAGCCACGATTACGGGTAAACAGGATATATGGTAACGCCCACTACAGAATACGCATCATTCGGTGCTTGTTGTTTACCTTCAGAGGGTCGTGTTATTGAAGCATCTACAGAGGTTCCGAGGAGATTATCGTCGGGCTGAGCCTCATGTGAGGGAGCCTCGGGGGCTCTCCTAAGTTCGGCCTGAACGCCAAAGGTTTCAAGCCTTATTGCAGGTGACTCTTCTGTTTTCTTTTGTTCTTGAAAAATGGTGTCCTCTCCAACTGACCCAGTGTCGTCAATATCTACAAATTGTTTAATAACTTACTGATAAATAACACACTCACAATGTTAGACAATCACAAACCCTGGACCCTTTACAAAACAGTGCTAACACATAACATCCTTCATTAGCATTAATTTTGATAATTATTAAATGGCATAAATTCTATTAGGCAATTGGTCTAAAAAATCTGTCTAGCTTCTAAATCTTTTCTAATCAGAAGTTCACAAAAACGAGTTTAATTATAATAGTTAAGCGGAAGGTATTGACAGCAAATAAAATTTCATCGTTTAAGTATTGCAGTAAAAATTCAAAATGTATCAACAGCAGTCAATAGGAAATTCGAATCAGAGCATACTACCAAACAAAATTTGCATAATAATTAGAAAGATTTTATTCAATGAAATATTTACTAAAAGAACATATTGTTATGTTATTAAAAGAAAGAAGTATTTTTCATTATTATATTTTAGATATTGTTAGTTCCATTATGATTACGACTGTTATAAGTAAATTCATGCATATTTTTTTCAAGAAAAAGTAAATAGTTTCAAGAAATAGCAAACTTGCATTCAAGAAATAGCAAACTTGCATTCAAGAAATAGCAAACTTGCATTCAAGAAAAGTATTGTATCAAAGCAATTGTGGAAGCATACTAATTAAATTGATCAAGTTTCCTTTAATCATGAAACCAGGAAAAACAGATTAACATTAAATTAAATTTAAAATGCTAGATTTAACACAGTAAGTGATTAAAACTCCCACAATATAAATGAAAGAAACCAGAATTTGATGCCTGTTAAGTGAACACTTTGTCAGCCATTTCATCTTGTGATTTTTCCATAGACAGTCCACAGGTATCCAGTTGTTGCTTAACAGAGCATTGGTGGGACTCGGTGCATCAAACAGACCGCAAGGGGATACAAAACTCCAATTTATACTTATTAGTACATGTAGAACAGAGAAAATGTAAAAAGACAAGTTCTCGAAAAAATAGTTATACAATGCAATAAGTAAGGTATAGTATACAACAATTATACAAACACACAAGGGTACAATGTATAGAGTGCAGTACATATTACAAACAAGACAATTAGTATGTAATTACATTAATAACATTGTGTTTGTCAACATTTTCCACGATATTATCATCAGAATGAGACCATTTAAACAGTACCCTAGACCTCTCCACAGCAATAGCCTCTTCAACTACGCACCTTCCACACTTCATGTATGCCACAATATGCCCTTCCTGCACTACTATGCCCCTCCCACATTATGCCTATCCAATACTTACAAAGCCCCTCCCACATTATGCCTATCCCATACTTAAACAAGACTGCGTTCAATAAACGCTTATGCCCCCTGTGGAAGCCTTGTCCATAAATAAGTCTAAGTCCAAAATTAGGTCAAGGTGAAGGTCAAAATGGGGTCAGGTGATACAGGTGTGTGGAGAGTGTCATACATGCCATACTTTGCTGAACCATTTGCAGGAGATTGGTGATGGAAATGCAGGAGATTTCAATAAAATGCAGGAGATTTTTTTTGCTTGAACTATCGACTAAAATTAATGAAGTTTATATGCAGTTTGCACTTATTTTACTTGTATGACAATACCATGTATGCATACATGCTTCGTGAAGTAATTTAATCTAGTGTTTGGGATGATATTCATGATGCAAACAACAAATGTCCAGTATGTTCAAGTCTTTTGACTCATAGTTAAAAGAATTGTAAGTAACCAAACCAAATGCTGACTGGACATGTATTAGTTATTGTTACATTTATGCTATACCAGTTCATTTATCATACATCTGAAAAGAAGACATGTCAAGCAGAAGATTACCTGATAAAAAAACATAGAAAAGAACTCATATGTTCAAAATGGTGCTAACATATTAATTCAAACTCAAAAATGCATTGATAATACAGAAATAAAATCAATTCAGTTAATTTATAAAGCTTAAAAAATATATCTGAAATTGATGTGGACTGAATATCATGCAAATTCCAAATTACAAACTAAAACTTTTTGAGGCCTTTTCCTTTGATACTGTAACTGCAAAGGGAAGTAACTGCTACGAGTTTATATCTGTAATGTACGGTCATGTGTGGGCTTTAAACCTAACCAGTAAACAAACATATTTTCGGCTGCTTGAGAAGATGTTTATCAGTTTATCAAACTTTATGACACCTTAGCATACTCTTATCGGGACAATTATCGATTGTTTATTGGAGTGACCACTCTCCTGGGGTGTTATAAAGGTTTGTTATGTAATGACTTGTTGATTAATTGTAAGTTTATCACCGGAAATTACGAGGAAAGTGACATACTGAGATTCTTACGCGGATTTTTGTCTAATCCGGGAGATTTTATCAAAATGCGGGAGTGCGTGAGTTGAGGCTCAAATCCGGTAGACTCACGCACGATCCGGGAGATATGGCATGTATGAGAGTGTGCATATACAACATCCATGCAAGTTTGGAAGCTTTGTAGCAAGCCATAATGATGCTAGAAGAAACGGTCAATTTGGGTTAACCAGGACGGACGGACGAACGGACGGACGGACGGACAGGTGAATCACTATATGCCTCCCGATCTATCGATACGGGGGCATAAAAAGCCCCTTCCAATGTCATTATGGCTATCCCACACTAACAATGCCCCTCCCTCATTATGTATCCTTCACAATATGCCCTTATTACCCAATTTTGCCCCTCCCACAATATTCCCCTCCCATACTACATGTATGTGACTTCCACAATATGCACCTCCCACATCATGTCCCTCTTACACTAAGCCCCTCTCACACAATCATTACTCCACAGAGGTTGTACCATAAGTCACATCTATGTCTATCTGTGCTAAACCTTTACCCAATAGTACTTTCTATAAGTACTATTAAATGACACCATACCAATTAGTAATGCGAAATACAGTGAACAATATACAAACTACAATACAAATTTAAGG
Source organism: Spisula solida (assembly GCA_947247005.1). Lineage (NCBI taxonomy): Eukaryota > Metazoa > Mollusca > Bivalvia > Venerida > Mactridae > Spisula > Spisula solida. The sequence continues at coordinate 45,640,580 of OX365944.1, read as the reverse complement.
TAAATTAATAGTTTTTTAAATTATAAAATCATTAATTTTCGCAGACATTAAATTTTGCAAATTTGGTAAAATGGTATTTGGTGGTTTCTAAAATAAGTGGATTTGAAATAATGAAACAAATCTCTTGTAATGTCAAAGGTCAAATTATTTGATGGAATTTAATTTCACGACCTAGTTCATCCATGACATGAACAAAAATTAATCTGCCGCAAATACTAATAATTTTACAGTAAAAGACATTACAGGTAGTAACAATCAGTACATAACCAGGATAAAAAGTCGTAACAAATTATGGATCTTATTGCTTATTGTCTTGTTATCTTATTGATTATTTAAATTAATAAATAACCAAAAATTTAGCTGAAAAGGTACAGTCAATCGTTATTTTTCAAAGAATGGATGTAAATAAGTAGACCAATAGATATTGACAATGCAATCTGTAAAGATGTTGAGCAAAAGACATCGGATATGCAAATCAAGCGAGTGCGGAGACAATGATTAATGCTCCACAATAAAATTTGAATCAACTGTACATTTCAAATAGTGCAACAAGACTTAAAACAAAAAGAACCATTACAACAGACAGAACGATAATATTATGTGCAAGATATATAACATGTAGTCACAATACACGATCTAATACAATATTATACCAAACCAACAAATTCAGCTTTAATATACAGCAAAACCAAAGGCAAGCGAGTTTGTGAAATCAAAAATACAAATGTAGCTGTTTTTAGGTTGGTCCAAATTCTATGTGCATGTATGAAATGTTCTAAGTGCAACACCCGTAGTTCAAAGCCAATGGCAAGCTATTTTGTGAGACCACAAAAATGCAATCGATGTACGTGTTCCTATTCTACTTTTCCATCAATGTATATTGTTAGGGATGAGGTGAAACAAGTCATGTGTATGAATAACAAGTCTTTCAATTTCCTGTAAACACCATACAGTAATGAGATAAGTGCCTAGGACACTTAACGGTGGTATTCTTAACTGTGCTAACAGGAGTTACTTAATGGATATTGTTTGGCTATAAATTATCTAAAAAGGTCTGTCTATCTGGACATGACCAATTAACCAAATGATTTGGATGATGCCTTGAAAATGAAATTTTGGAAAATTCAGAAAATAAAGTTTTGGAAAAAATCGAAAATGTAGATTTGGAAAGTCTACATTTTTATGACAGCAATGATGAAATCCTTTTACACAATGGACAAACTTATAATATCTTCAGCTCTTACACATTTTAAACTTTTGTCTTAATTACATGTATGGAATATGGTTTTTGAAATGAATACCATGAACTGCCAAAGCTGAATTTGATTAGTACAACTCTGCATGCACTGGAATAATATGAAAGGTTAAAACAACAACAAACAACAACAGGAAATTGTTAGTAAGTATCCATCCCATCATGCAGCATAAACAAAATGGCGGCTGCTAGGGTTTTATACGTCAGCCATATTGGTTTTGTTTATTCTATACCTTCTTGTTTATTTGCGGCCATTTTACGATCCTTTTCGTCCTCAATTTGATCCAATTGCATAATAAGATCAAGGTATGCCTCTTTTTTCTTAGCAGACATTCCTGCGGAAGGTTCTTCAGGCTCTTGGACGGCAACTTTTCGCCGCTCGTCTATTGTAGCCAGAATATCCTCGGTGATGGATATATTATCTCCTGATTGACAATAACATAATAGATTTTTAACTTTTTTTTTATCATCTATGTTGTTTTACAGCCATACGATTCATAAATAAAAGGGAGAGAACTTGTTAAACAAAGGCATGAGAGGAACCAGTCTACAGTGTGCTTCAGTGTCGAACATAATACTGCCTTTCTAAACTGTATGATATGATGTTTGATGTTTGAGATCAGAAATAGAAAATAGGGGTATGAAACGAATGATAAATAACAAATCATGTCCCCCTATGGTATAGATGACAATGATTTGTATGTACATGGAATGAGTGTCTAATGTTGAAGGACAAAGATGATGACGATGGATATTTTACAAATATCTAACAAACTAAACAACTACACAATGATAACATTCTAAAATAACCTCATGGTTTTAACAAACAACATTTGCAATAAAAAGTACACAAAAGCCAGGACACAGGTCCATGAAACCTGTGAGCCAGGATGTCTATAAATGCTTCATTCTTATAGACAAACTAATTACTATTTACAGACAAAAATTAATCTTGTAAACATGGTTTAACCCTTTAAATCAAATAAAACGTAAAAATCTAGGAAAATATTAATAGCTTATAATCACTAACAGAAACACACTTTGATATTAAAATGTTCCTGACAGAAAATAAAATCTTATCAATAAATAGGAAAAAATAATTGTTTAATACCAAAAAATAACACTACGGACAATAAACATATAATGACAAAACAAGTAGACAAAAACACTAAGAATCACTGATACGATGACATGGTGAAAATGTTTCTAAAAATGTATTAAAGTAAGAGATTAAGGTCACACTGATGGATGATTTTCAGTTGCCAGTCATAGAAATGAGGTGAACATGATAATAGGTGTTGGGCATGATTGAATGGCCAATGTGTGACAGAAAGTGGATGAAAATGATCACTGTAATAAAATACATGAACCATGTCGGTAATCTAAAAACTTTTTTTTTCGTTAGAAAATTTGATTAATAAACACCTAGAATAAATTCTATTAATACTTTCCTACAAAACTTACTAACACAGTTTAGAAACATGATTTACTGAGCTAACTACAAACATTAAGTCACTGTAGCCTATCTTACACCAAGCAGAAAACAGGTTTTTCATTTGTTAAACAAGTCTATGAACAGCCAACATCTGAATTGACCAATGAATAAATAAAATCTCACCTTCTCCGGGAGCTTGAGGGGCCACTCGGGAATTACTTTTTTCTCCCTCACTCGAAATAGAACCATCTTCTTCATTTGCAGACTCTGATTCCTGTAACAACAACAATACAAGGGTGATAGTTAGAAATTCTCAACAACCGGAAATCCTCAAAAATAGAACATTTATACAGAGAAAATAAAGAAAGACATACTTTTTGGTTCACTCAAAAACCTGAAAATCAGGCATATGCTTGAAAACTTTCACCCATTTCTACTTATAATTAAACCCAATTGCACAATAATACACACTGAAACATTCCGACAAAAGCGTCATAACTGTAGCTAGAATACTTTTAGCTACATGCCTGGCAAATTGGCCGAACAAATATCCAATTTGTATTTGATTTGAAAACCAGGCCCCGATCTCCCGAAGCATCTCAAGTAGAAATCTCAACTCAAATTGAGATTTTGGTAATTTCAAAGTCTGAATTTGAGATAAATTTGAATCTTGAACTCTCAAAATTTTGCTGTAATAAACTCAGAATAATGTTTCAGTTTTGTTATACCAATTTACAGTACAATTTTGCATGGAAACTACCTCAAACGATAAGTGACAGAATTTGAGTTGAGATTGAGCTCAGATTGAGATGTTTCGGGAGATCGGGGCCAGATCAATGGCAATCAGAGACAGTACACAATAAGCAGTCATATTACTTTAGTTTTTAATGAAACTCATTATTAGATATGCCTTTAAATCACAAAGATATTAAAGATGAACCCGGTTTCTGTACACATTTGTCATCCTGTCTAGTTGTTGCATACCGGTAATGATAACACTAAAGGTATTTTAGAGAACCATTGCCGGGTGTATAAACATAATTTTCATCAAATATGTTTGAAGATCCTAGGGCAAAGCGTTCTTGAGTAAAACCAATCGACAGACAGAACGACATGTGCAAAGCAATGTATCTACTCATCAAAGATGGGGGGCATAATAATAGACAAAAATAGCATAGAAACAAAACTTTAGTCTTAACTGAATGATTGAGTACTAGACATTGATTGTAACATTGCTTCTATAGGAATGATTTACGGCACTGGGATAATGAAAATCAAACTGTACAAGATACTGGTATATATTGGATCATTGGGGCAGAATTATTACGTATGGAATTCATTATATATAATATTACATAAATACAACATTTGAACAGAAATACAGACAGGATATACAGAGGTCTGAAAGAGAAAATGTCTTCTACTTCATTGGCATACCCTTACAACAGATTCACACCTATTCCCTCCCCCTCCCCCCCCCCCCTTCCCACTCGGTGCCACACCCCTCTCATTATGACCGTTGTAAATAATAACCTCAATAACAAATGGTCTCCCTCATGTTAAATATAAAGGACTTCATACTGAGGCAAATAAAAGACAAACGTGGGTAAATCATAGTACAACAGTAACATACGTAGCACATATATCAACAGGGCCGCCGGTTATATCTACATTTAACTACTTCATGAATTCTAAACAGACATATACTGGGTGTCACTGAAAAGTTACCACTTACATATACCTCTGTATTTTGTATACAATATGGCCTATCGATACAAAAGTTTTATAGTGTGTGCATTTAAATTTTGTTAAATAGGATAGCTGTGACTACACAGTAAGGTCAAAACATAGTCGTGTTCAGCTTTTAACGCAGTGTAACGTGAATTTTAAAATATAATTTAAAATATAAGAGTCAATAGGGTTGTAACTTTTCATCGACGCTGAGTATACAAACAAAAGGACAAGGTTCACTAATGGCTTAATTGGCCCTGTGATTTTTCAAAAAATAAAAATGCATGTTTCTATAAATCTGTCCTATAAATCAAATAACTTAATATTTCCTTTGCAAAAAATAAGCATACATATCCCAATTTCCCTTGTAATTTGTTGACAAAACTGCCAAGAATATGACGAATATGTCATGTTTAGCCCAAAATGTCATTTTTAGCCATTTTCACGACTATTAACAACGTAAATCCTTCCCAAAAACCACGATGGCACTCTAGCGACACTTTTATATTTTCACATAACCAGTGTTCTGCAAGTCTTTATATATGTACAAAATATCAAAGTGTCGCAATAATGCCATCGTGGTTTTTGGGAAGGTTTTTCGCCATTGAAAGCCATGAAAATTGCTAAAAATGACATTTTTTGGTAAACTTAACCTATTTCAAGTAGATTTGTCGACATATTATGAGGGAAATTTGGAAAAGTATGCTTAATTTTTTGAAAGACAATGTTAGGCTATTAGAAACATAGGACAGATTTATAGGAACATGCATTTCTATTTTTCGATAATACTCAGGGCCAAATTAAGCCATAAATGAACCTTGTCCTTTGTCCCTTTGGCACAAAAGGTTGAATCTTACTATATACTGTATAGTGAGATACAACCTTGTTGCAACAAAGGGACAAATTGTAGCAATCAATTCTATCACATTTCACATCCATGCCAGTTGCTAAGCGTTACTAGAACATGAGCATACCACAGCTGCAAACTTCTCATTTTAGGAGCAAAAACTACTACAAGAGATATTTTGTAAAAGTAGTAACTTCGAATAACTAAAAAAAACACAAACTGATTGAGAATGTCTATAATAAGATAATGAAATCAGAGACATAAAACTGTGCTGTAAGGTCAAGGCTGACATGGCAAGGCTGAACAGTTTGTTCTCTGCTCATTCTGCTGTGTGCTGCTGTCCTCGTCCAATATTATTATCATCCATTGTTAACCAATCCAATAATATTGTACTTCACGACTTGAAAAAATAATCTATTTCAACTAAAATGCAATTCTTTTCCTACACATCTAGGAAACTGGGATAGTTTTAATGCACACACACTCACACAAATAAAACAAAAACATTGAAAATGAAATTGATGACGCTAGTCTGTAAAAGACACCAAAGGCTTTGGCATAATGAATAGCACACAAATTTAAAGCATGACAAAATCTCTAGAACTATTTGAAAATAATGTAACATCCAGAGAGATTGACAATAATCTTGAAATGATTCAACTTAAGTGAGTAATACAGATATATGTCTATCAGATGCGGACCAGAGGGACACAACTCTCACCTGCAATTCTTCATAGCTCTATGAAATAAGAGCAAGAAAAACATCACATCAATTTCTTTAAGTTAGGAAACTTATATTTTGTAAGTAAGATTATTAAGTCGTTGAAAAAAAATGATGTGTATTTTGAAAACACTAATTTTAATATTATTTCTTTTGCAGAATTCATTAATAAATTACCACAAACAATAGGATAACAGGGTATAAAACAGAAGTATAAATAAAACATTAAAAGCAGTAAAGCTCTCCATTTCTAATAAAAAATGTATGTTTGTAAAACATTTGTGCCCAATAGTAAGAAATGGCAACATTGACCAATTGAGTTTAAAATCAATAGGGGTCAACTAGGGATGGTGACCAACATCCCTATAAAGTTTGAAGATCATAGGCCCAACTATTCTTGAGTTATTGATTGGAATCCATTTTTTAAAAGGTCAAAATCAATAGAGGTCCTCTACTGTTGATGACCAACCTCCCTGTGAAGTTTAAGGACTCTAACTTCAAGCACTCTTCAGTTATTGAACAAATATCATTTTGTCTACCAACAGACAAACTGACCGACCGACAGACAGACAGACAGACAGACATGAACAAAGCAATATACCCCCTCATCAAAGATGGAGACAGAATAAATATGTGAAGCATTTGTAATTTGGTGGAATAGCAAGTGTGAACAAATTGTGCAGAAAACCAATGTTTATCCCTATATAAAGCACTGTGGCCAATGAAAAGGCTTGTAAGAAGTAAACTAGCCAATTGAATTACAGCTTATACCAGAATCAAACATTTGTAGCTTAGGTATAAAAACTAATTTGTAAATGTCATTGTTTGAATACTAACTACTTTAACTGTCCAAGAACCCTTGACCCCCAAACCCCTAATGACGCAAAAGCAGCTTGCTGGCACAAACAACACACACTGAACATGCTGTAAATGTGTTAGCTTAGGATGTATTAGGTGAAGGTGGGTTAAAAAACAACAAAAATAATCAAAGGGAGACCACTCTGTATTTACTTAATATTGTAATCAAGAGTTACCTAACTTTGCTCAATATATACAAAGTAAAGTCTAGAGAAAAAATAGAATTAAGGTCTCACAAGCTTTAAGCTACGATATATAGTAATTTTCAGCGATTTGTATGAGACCAACTTGGGCTCAATTAAGAGAAAAAAAATCTTGAATACTAAGGGAAGAAAATGAGGGAAAAGGGTTTAATACCTTAACTAAATCTTTTTCATCATATTCGACATCAAGGGACATGCCCTTTTTGAGTAAAGAGCTTTGTGTGATGCCGACTTCATCTTCGAAATTGTCAAAGCCTGAAAATAACAAACATTATATCTACAAACCACAAGTAGGGCTTTTATATGACTCTTAAGATACATGGAAATATTTATTGAACAAGTACCAAAAGTTGGATTCGTACTTTAGTACTCGGAAATTCTTCTGATTGAGTACTAGTGAAAATTTGAGTGAAAACTGAAATAAATCAGGCATGATTGTTTGTATCAGTAAAGACCAATTCATTTAGAATTTACAACTTGGTCAAGTGACAAGGCTAAATGACCAAGTACTTAGTACTTCTTTTCCAACCAGAATTATAAGTTTTGCCACTATTTTATCACCAAATGTTATCTTTGACACACATGTGTGAACATGTGTGAACTCTCATGTTAATACAGGCATAGTCCTGGGAAATTATTGGCTTTCCATAATGTAATCTCAAAGCTGATTGGTCAAATCAGGACTAAGTCCATAAATCTATGTAACAACAGATCGGATTGGCTAATCATAATGTAAACTCAAACCTAATTGGTCGAATTGGGATTAAGTCCATAAATCTATGTAACAACAGATTTGATTGGCTATTCATAATGTAATCTCAAACCTGATTGGTCCATTGCTGCTCTTGCTGCTGCAGCTTCAAGTTCATCCTCCACGACTTCAACATTATACATAGTTTTCTTAATAACATCTTCCCTTCCAACTTGACGAAGGGCATTTTCTAAGGCATTGCCTGAAAACAAGAACATAACAGTAATACACAACTTCAGTAAAGCATATCTAACAATACCAAACAGTCACAAATATAACTACAGGTATATGTCATTACTTCAAAGTGATTGTCTAGCAGGAACAAACTACTGATACAATGAATGCATACCACTTGAAGCTTGTGTGCAGAGCATTACTGAACAGGACCATGCAGAATGAACATTGGCTGTTCCCATGCTGTTTCATTAAATTCCAACTGAGTTGGATGGCAACGGATGAGAGACAGACAAATGGACAACTTTGTAGCTACATGTATATGTACAATCTTAACAGACAATAACAGAATTAGAAAGTACTCCAATACAATGCCATTGATTTTGTTTGTTTTTTCTTTTTATTTTATAGATCGTCATCTGCCTTTAGATGTATTTAGATCGTAAAACAACATTTTCAACAACTGCCAAATTTTACTTGTTTATTAAAAAACCTTGATTCCCATTCAAGTTGCACTGTATGTTGTATTACCAGGTGAAGAAAAGACAAGTATTTATCTTACATCTGTCTACAGGTAATAACCTCGCTGTAGACATTGCCAAGTGTTATAACTAACACATTCTTAGGTAACACTGCCAGCTGAGTAATATATATAATCACATACCAATACCTGACTGTGTTTATAACTACAAGAGATACAGATACTGGTGCAAACACTGATCAGATTTGCTGTCCCAGTAAATAGAAATATTGCCATAACCTTAGTTAACCTAAATAAACACAAATCTTAACCATCAAATCTCAAGTCCCAAAAGGGGCCACAATTCTTGCAAAAAGCAGGATAGTGTTATTTATGAATCTTGCTTTACAGACTCAGCTGTTGATAGAGAAAAAGAATTACAAGTTTCAAACCAACAGCTTTAGTAGTTGAGGAGAAAAGTTGACCTAAACACTAAATTTAAAAGGCAACACTTACACCGGCGTCAACGCCAATCAAGTAATTACAGTAACTCATTTTTTTTTCAAAAAAAGTTAGAATGAGCTTGAAAGTGTTTGAATAAGGCTCTAGATCCTGCAGGTGCTTACCGGTAGCGTCTTCTCCCTTCTTTGAGACCCAGAGTTGTAGCACAGCAAGGGCTTGGTCACTGACCGTATGGTAATCTAATTTTATTTCTTTTATTTCTGAGTCGGTGATATCGAGTTGTTGAGCGAGTATCACCCAATCACCCTGTACATTGTCTGCTACATCTGTTAACTTGATCTGGGCTCGGCTTATATTGTCTTCTAAAACTGTGGAGCAGATAATATGAACAAGAAATTAAGTTATGTTCAAATTAAAATTCCCATTTAGTGTCTTTGGATCGCTGACAACAAACATGGACATTTATAAGGGGCCTTTAAAGGTGTTTACATGAACTAACAGTTAAAGCAGCAGTGGCTTTCAGTTGTTTGCTTAATTTGAATTACTTCTAACAAACTGTATTACTTTTAGTCAATTGAATGGTGATATACGAGATTGGACAGGTTTATGTAGGTATAAGTACTTACCAATTCCATGTTCTCTAAGAAGGGACTTATAGGTATAAGTACTACCAATTCCATGTTCTCTAAGAAGGGACTTATAGGTAAGTACTTACCAATTCCATGTTCTCTAAGAAGGGACTTATAGGTAAGTACTTACCAATTCCATGTTCTCTAAGAAGGGACTTATAGGTTTAAGTACTTACCAATTCCATGTTCTCTAAGAAGGGACTTATAGGTATAGGTACTTACCAATTCCATGTTCTCTAAGAAGGGACTTATAGGTATAAGTACTTACCAATTCCATGTTCTCTAAGAAGGGACTTATAGGTTTAAGTACTTACCAATTCCATGTTCTCTAAGAAGGGACTGTCGTTTCCTGACTTCCAGTGATGTTTCACCTTCCAGTTCCATGGTAGAAGATGACTGAAAGTACAACATTACATTATAATACTATACTATAGTCCGAACAAATTAACCTAGTCCTTTTACCTTCAAATACCGTAATTTAATAGTTAATTTATAGTCCATAGTTCTTGTCAACCTTTGTTTTTATAAGCAGAGTGTATTAGAAATACATTCAGAGGCATCATATAAACACAAATGACAATGACTGATAGGGCACACATTACTCGCAAAAATTGATAGATTCCATCCAAAAATGCTTCTAACATATTCATGCAAACCTAAATTTCATTTCATTACAATTTTGGTTAAAAGCACCCCTAACTTTGGAAATATTAAATCACTCCTGCCCTACTATAAAAGCAAACAAGCATTGTATTATCACTTACTTTTGACCATCCTGGTAACGTAATATTGAGATTGCATTGGGGTATTTGTGGGGCCTCACCACGTGCCACCTTGGGTTCTTTCATAAATGCCACCCTGGCCGCCGACTCTTGATCTTGGTCTCGAATCCGCACAGTGCATGGTAAGCGGTTCTCACGAAAAGCTTTGAAATCGATGAAGAGTTGGTCGCCAGACTTTGTGACAGGAATAAGGTTGCCAGCCATTTCAATAAATTGTTGTCTCCCTTCTAACACCTATAACACACAAACAGGTTTACAACACTTACAACGTACAAAATCATTTAGTATATTGACTGAAAATTTCAAACTAACTTTCATTTTTAAAGTACTCTCAGAAATCAGAAGAGAGCGACGACACACACACACACATATGAAATACTAAATTGAAGAAATGAAAATTACTGAAATTTCTTCAGTACAGGCAAATATGAAGGATACATTATTGCAGACACAGATGCTTGTCTGAAGGCATATATGAGCACAGAGATTTCTACCATCTCCAAAACTGAACAAGGAGCAATATTAAATGCAAGTGGCGACAATACAAGCAAAACGCAGCAATAGCTTTTTGTGAATTATTTTTTATGAAGTTTTTTACATGCGTGATTTTTTTTACCTCTACATCCCTGCTACGAGCTACTTCTGTAAAGTTTTGTTGTTTTTCCAGAGTTTTATCAGTACGTTCGTCGGTCATACAGAACATACGGAGTTGTCCTTCCTCATTTCCGGTACGTTTACCAAAAACAACGAAGCGTGCCATGTAAGGAACGTTGATGGCTTCGTGGTAGATTTCTGTAGCCATGCTTGCTGACTCGGTAGTGGCTTGACAGTCCATAAGCCAAAATCTGTGGTTAAAGAGATACGTTAAGAATGACGATACCCAATGCACTAGCACACATTTATCAATTTTATTTTATTGAAACAGTCTAAACTATATAATGAAAGGGTGTTTGATACAAAAACATGTCTCCCACAAAGGATCATTACTCTGGCAATTTCATTCGACCTAAGAACTGTGAACAGAATGTAGTGTTTTTATAGGATATCTTTTCATTGAAGAAATAATCAAATTTTAACAATGCCCATACCTTGCAGACACGGTGGTGGTAAATGAAACACAGTCATTGGTAAACTGTAAGTTCTTATTCTCTGTAATGTCCTCCCATACAGCAGCATTAGCTCCGCCTACAATAGTAAGATAGTGTTACATTAACTCCTCCCACAATATTATTATTGCAACATAAGCTCCTCCCACTAGGAAGCTACAGTATAATACTAACATAGTAGTACCGCCCATATTAACACTGACTCCACCCACAATATTTTAACATAAGCTCCACCCACTATCCACCCACAATTTCAATATATTGTAACATAAACTCCACCCACAATAACAATATAAATAAACTAACAGTACCATTACACACATACATGTAACATTGGCAATAATGTAACATTTTGCTACCATGAGACCAAATAAACATCACAACAATTGAGTCTAAGGCAATTCAATGCCCATAATGATAAGCATACCATAAGCCACTATCAGAACAAGGAATGTTGTCCGACTGCAGTGTTCCTCCTGGCCACAATTTAGACCATACCACAAATCCGCAAATTGGCAATCATATTATATTTGGCAATGAAGAAATCTCCTATGGATCTCCCACCATAAACCAACAAACAATCATAGGACCAGACAAATGTTAACAATCATAGGACCAGATAAATGTTAACAATCATAGGACCAGACAAATGTTCAGAAACAATCATAGGTCCAGACAAATGTTAACAATCATAGGACCAGATAAATGTTAACAATCATAGGACCAGACAAATGTTAACAAACAATCATAGGTCCAGACAAATGTTAACAATCATAGGACCAGACCAACTTTAACAAACAATCATTGGACCAGTCAAATGTTAACAATCATAGAACCAGATAAATGTTAACAATCATAGGACCAGACAAATGTTCCCAAACGATCATAGGTCCAGACAAATGTTAACAATCATTGGACCAGACAAATGTTAACAATCATAGGACCAGACAAATGTTAACAATCATAGGACCAGACAAATGTTAACAATCATAGGACCAGACCAACGTTAACAAACAATCACAGGTCCAGACAAATGTTAACAATCATAGGACCAAATAAATGTTAACAAGGTGGAAAACAACGTAGTGAGAAATGATTAATGATGATAAAATACAGAAATGAATAATGATTAAATACTAGTTCATGAATAATGAATATATTAGTTTAACTATGTACAAATCGGTTGCATTTTGAAAACAAAATATGATGATTCAGTTTGACATAATTCCATTAGAATGGTATAAATGATGATTGTACCTAGTGCCAGTCAGTTGTACAGTTTGTCAGGGCATTTGTTGTTTTAATCAGTATTCAAAGAATATTTCTATCCGGTCATATGGCAGTACAATACAATTACACTCTGCAATGAATGGTAAATATTTACATGCTCCCCTCCCCCCCCCCCCCCTAAATCAGAAATCCTTTTTTCATTAGCAACAGTTCAGAAACTCTTTATTTATTTCCAAATGGTACTTATGTAAAACATACACAAACTCATGCCTGAATGATATTGTTGTTAAACTGGCACTACGTGAGAATATCTGGAATAATGACAATGGATAAAATATTGTCTGATGCATTATATACTAAGCTGTAAATAACTAAATCAACCACATTAACTAGCTAAATATTACATATTCCCCAAACTATATATTTATTCTTTGATACAAATTTCATATATCGTACATATATGTGTATAGGGCTAGCAAGCACAGTTCAAAAATAGAAGAATTACAGCAAATACATTAGAACTTCGATGCCTCAAAGCGTTTTGCTAAGAACATTCTAGAAACCTCGAAAAAGATCTTTGGTCCAGTTGACACCAGGCAGATGGCTCGAATTATTTTCCCTGTATGAAGATAATTTAAGGCATCAAAATTCTAGTGTATGTAACAGGTTTTTTCTATAGTAGAAAGACTCTGGTTTTTTCCTACATACTTTGGAAGCCGATGATATTTTAAAGAATATTTTGAAGAATAGCAAGAGGAATATATAAACGATCCTGTGTAAATAAATAATCTAGGTACCTACAACTGACGTATAACAAAGCTGCTTAAAACTAATACTCTTTCCTTATATGGTAAAACTGGTTATACTTGGTAAATACGGGTAGCTGCTCAATGGAGCAAATTTTTGAGTTAATTATATACGGGAAGCTGCTCACTAGAGCAAATTTCTGATTTTTTATCACAGGAAAAATGAAGCCATCACATTCAAACAATACAGAGCATCAGACTCACAGTACCTTGTGATCACCACAACATACACAAGTCTGTGCAGATTTATTGCCACTATTTGTTACAGACATTGAGTTTTGGAGTTTCAACAACTTAGCACCTACCGGTCATAGAGCTAGGCATTGCTATGATCATGTAAGGCGTAACATCCATAATGGTAAGACAGAGACTAAGAGAGGGAGTAAAGCCTGAGTATAGTATATAATCAGTTTATATAATACCAGTACAAACAGTAACAATACAATACCTTTATTCAACAGTTCCATAGAACCAGGTGTGTAGAAACTATGGACCGATTCTGGTCCTACCGATATAATAATACATTAATCCATGACCAATATCTAGGACTGATGAGCATTAACCATGGCAACTATAATCTTGCAAAGCATACACTAGTATTAAAATGTCATATTGCTTGGACAGTAAAATCAAATTTTTTACTGCTTTACATTCTTTAACACGATTTAACACTTTACCCTAGTTACACATCTTCATGACCAGTACACCGGACCATCTGTGACTAGCACACCGGACCATGTGACCAATACACTGAACGATCTGATAAATACATTATGAACTTTGAAGTTTGCAACGCGTGACCAAAGGTCCCAGCGTTGATATACTAATATATAATGTATAATTCATATTGCTATATCAGCATGCTTCATGCAAGCGTAAATTTAGGACAAGCATTCTATAAGAACGTCTAAACAAATGTTATAATCCTATATAATCATGGCTGAAAATTAAGCATAGAATCCATCCAGAAAAGCCTTATTTCTACAACATAATGAAGTATAATCTAAAAATCTTTATTCACGGTTCTAATACCGATACAATATTTCTCAGTTCCTTCAGAGAATTGAACTGTTTTCATATGGCTCTGACGGAACTGAAAACCGATGTAACGCTCTGACAGAACTCAGGATACATGACATTTAAGTTCCGTCCCAGCATTACATCGGTTTTCAGTTCCGTCAAAGCCATATGAAAACAGTATGATTCTCTGAAGGAACTGAGAAACAGTGTATTGGGATTAGTACCATGTTATTTCTACAACATAACATAGTAGATAAAATCAATGTTCACTCAGATTTTACCAAGCAGACAACTTGTGAACATTTTAATACTAAGCCCGAGGTAAAGCAAAGTACATTTGATAAAATCGATATCAAACTAAATGTCAACTTAAATGAACAAGTGCTTAACAAACTGTATGCAAAATTGCTGGGAACAGGCATAAGAAAGAATCTGGGAAAAATTAAGGCAAGAAGATTTGACGCAAGTTGGATTCACATGTTCGAACAGAAAGAGGAAAAGCAATATGCAGAGATCATAGCAAGGTTTGTTATAAATATCTAGGTAAAGTTTATCAAAGCACTTGCAGAAATCTTCACTAACACTCAAATTAAAATACCTTATAACGCTTTAATACAACTACAAAATGGAGATAGATAAGGTTTATAGGAGTTCATTAACTGAAATATTTCATAATTTCAGTCCCCATTGCCACATTTTGTAGTTGGTTAAGAATTATAAAGATTTTAATTTAAGGTAAGTTTAATATTTCTGTAAGAGCATTGATATACAAGTACCGTATAGATTCTAGGTGCGTTGGTATGATAATGTAGTGTTTATATACTACTAGTATAGTAAAGAAGTGAGAGAACAAAAAGAGACGCTCAGGTAATAGTCGCTTTACAGGCAGCTTATATCACTGAGAAAACAGAAATACACGATAACTATATGACTCCATGACGACAGGTTAGTTACCTCGATGTACGTGACTATTGCCTGTTAGTTAGCATTAAGAAAAGGTATACAGTTGTTTTTAAAACAATAAACTTAGCAATAGAGATTGTAAAATACAGATTATAAATATTTTAAAAATAACAAAAAACCAGTTAGCAGAGCAACAATGCCGAGAATCAGAAAATACCAAAATTTCCAGAAAAAAATGCTTTATAGAGAACAAAGCTGAACGCAACCTCATTCCGAAAAAAAAATCCGAGCAACGGAAATAAAAACATCAAAATTTGCATATTTAAATGAAAGAAACTGTTTATAAAATTGTTTGTCAACAGTACATCAGAAAAATATTTGTTATTACAACACACAAACAAACACCCTTATTTGAAGGGTTTTCACAACTTAAAAGGGTTGACCCTAAAACACCAAGTTGCTCACCTGTGATACTGCACAGCAGGCGTAATGAAGGGTTCTCATTTGGATACTGATTGATCATCCCTTTCTGTGCAGCTTTAGGTACGGGTATTGTCAATGTGATGGGTTTGTGGAATTTGCGTCGTCGTGGTTCCACGGTTACTATAGGACTGCATGCAACACGATTCCCGAACAGTTTGGAGATTATCTCAGGATTGATTGGTTGGGCCTGTAACAGAGTAAGATTACAATTAAATGTCACTACAATGACATTTATGATGTTGTACAGGGATCCGTTGCATAAGCAAAGCGCTACCGAGCGCCTTTATTCAGTAACCTCCCGTTCGATTAAATATAGAAGGCAAGGATTACCTCCCTTGGAAAGCGCTATGTAGCGCTCGCCCATGTTAATGGTCTCCGGGTAAACAAGTAACGAAGACAACATACTCTCGCAAAGTTACACTGGTTAAAGATACAATTGCCCATTTAAGTCATGTAAGAAACAAAATGATTACACAAAAGCTGCCCCATACTTTTCATTAAACAACAGTTTGCCGTTTTGATGCCTCGTCATTAACAACTGAGGCTTTGGCCTTCATGGTAATTCACACTCTGGTATGATATATTTTCATAATTCATTTCGTAATTTTACTTGAAACAAGCCTTCAGCTATTGTTCATATTAGCATTAATTGGAAATACCACAAGACTTTGACATTCAAATTTTTTTTTTTCATAATTTTTACATTTTTATTGAATGTCCGAGTCCTGTTGAAAGACACATGATCATTATATTGCCCTACCTGTAGTCCAACTCTGATCTTCTTGTTGAGGGCAGCCTGTGGGAACACTGCTTGCACCTGTGGGACGACCTTAGAACTAATGACTCCGCCTTCATCTCCAATCAACTGATTCTCGATCCTTACACGAGAGACGATAGCGAAGTATTGTGGAAGGTCAGAGGTCAAGATACGTGTGATCCTCTTAGCAGCTAGTTCATCTTCACCTTCAAATTCTGGAGTAGAATTAAAATGGAATCATAAAACTTTCCTGATGGGTATGATTAATAATAATAATACAACATCGTTCATTTTATAAAAACTTAATCAACCTTATTAACAAACACCTTGAAATAAAAGTATGACATTCTGACACCCAATCTCTAACATCTATATAAGCTGTATAATAATAATATTTAGCGATTCCCACAAAAAATTATCCTTAAATTGTTAAGTGATTCAAATGTCTCCCTAGAAGCCTACTTCGATGAAATTGAGTTGTTTCCCTTGCTTTATTGTGCAAATGTATCAACAGAATCCCTTGGGCGCAGTACAAATATATATGAGTTGTCTCCCTTGCATTGTTGAGCATATCTCTTCCTTGCATGAATGTTTTAACAATTTTGCATAAAAATATCATCCAAAATTAACAATAAAGCAGAGCTCATGAAGAGATGTATACGTCATTAGAAAATCTACAAATGTACTTTGGAACACAGCCCAATACACTTCCTGAATGTGTTGTTTTCATGAATTAACCAACAGGAACCACTTCTCAACTCATCCACAAATATTTATATTTTACTATTACTTTACAGCCACACTAAATTAACTGCTGGATTATCCGCCCCACTTGTTCTTCTCTTTCTTGAGCCCCGTCCTAAAGGATCTCATCAATGTTACACTAGAAATGGATTCCTGATGGTCAGTACGGGAGTACACAGAGAATTGCATATAGAGCCAAGTTTGGACTCTGATAGGGATTTGTCAGGATTCCATTTCTCTTGTGACAGAGACGGGCCACATGACCTAATTTTTTATTTTTGCTTTAAAAAATCAACACCCTGTGCATACCAATCAAACCTCCTTCAAACAAGTCTCCTCACCTTTATAGGACATAGGAATTACTTTAAAACATGCCTTCACAATTTGATAATGTACCGATTGCATGTGTTAAGTATTATCATTAAGGAAAAGGCAGCAAATTAATGTTCTAACATTTGCCAAAACAAACTGATATAAAATTTTAGTATTTTTTCTGTTTCACAAAATTTTTGTTATTCATCTTTCTAACATTATCATTACTTTCATTTTATAATCCAACATGAAACATTGCACGCATATAATTAATTCATAAAAGCAGCCTATACCAACAATAATTACCTCCATAAAATAAATTTAATATTATTACACATAACATTCCAATCAAACTGCATTTAGTGCTTTCCAAAAAGCATTAAAATAACATTATAATCAAGATCTGATATTCTAAACACTGTTTTAAGGAAAAAGGAAAAAAAAACAATCAATTCTAGCATCTCTTCATGGAGTCTAATATTTTCTAGGTAAAAGCAGTTTTTACAAACACTGACAGAGAGAAACATGTAAAGCAGTTAGGTTGGAGAAGAGACCACATTGAGGAGGACTGGACATATATCAGTAAAATTCTAAGTCAAAACACTCTAGCGTAAGGTAAGATGATTATCATAATTAATGTTTCAGTTAATTATGATGTCACCAGAAATTAAATGATGAAAAAAATGGTGTTATAAGAAGTGAGAGAAATAAAACACTATGATATAATAGATGTATGCAATGTTAACTATAAATCTATCAAACAATACAGTATTTGTAAGTGTCCTGAGTATCTAAGTATTATACACAAGAGGTGAACTACTCACACACAAGTGACATAAAAAATGACAAAGTATCTACTTTACAGACAGAGAATTATACAAGAGTTTTAGAAGTGTGCTTCATATTAATATTTTTGTAAACTGTGTGTCAGCCAATGAAAATATGTTTTACAAACGGTTGACCAATGGCTGCAGAGTTTATAAACTGTGTGTCAGCCAATGAAAAGATGTTCTTCAAACGATTGACCAATGGCTGCAGAGTTTATAAACCTCGTGTCAGCCAATGAAAAGATGTTCTTCAAACAAATGACCAATGACTACCAAATATGTAAAGATGTTTTATAAACAATTGACCAATAGCTGCAGACTTTGTAAACCGTGTGTCAACCAATGAAAATATGTTTTACAAACGACTGACCAATAGCTGCAGAGTGCACAACATTGGTCTCCACAACTGACCAATAGCTGTAATCAGCTTTATCCTTATAAAACTATTTGATCAAATTTAGGTTACATTATCCTGACATTGGGTTCATGAGTCATGGGAAAGAGCAACAAACAAGGGAACTATACCAGTTCATGATTTTTTACATATTCAGTATGTTAACTGTGGACTTAGGATCAAACCCCCAAATTACAGCCTCCAGGGGTCTGAAAACAGATGTGCTAACCAACTAGTCCACAGGAGGTCAGTTCAAGCGCTAGAGTATCAACAGCTACTGTATATCACCAGGGGATCAAGAAGGGAAGGCACACACAGGTAGAGTATTGTAGTAGCCACACAACCAACATACAGGAATAAAAACACATTGTTGTAGTCATACTGAGCAATATAGATAGATTACACCATGTATACCAAGGTTTCAATTAGTACATAGAACACATAATAAATGTGCTGTATGAAAAAGTGCTGTTGTTTTAAATTGGTATCCATTTGAGTCAAATACAAGATACTGGCAAATTGAATATCGATGACAACAGTGTTATTTTGAGAACACCAAAAAAGTTCTTTGCCTGTAGTTATCTTATTTATGTGCAGAACTTACCAATTCAAATTAACAAGAACAAAATCAAAATTTAAGGTTTCCCTTGAAACTTCGAATAATTTGAGAAAATTCTCAAATTTGATTTTATTAGTATTAGAAATTGTTTAGTGAATACAAGACAAGACCCACACGGCAGACGAAAGCATGTAAGATGTATGATGGAAGAAATTTTGTAATTAGCTTAAATTGAACAACAGCACTTTTTCATATAATGTTGGTTACAGACCTTGAAAATCTTCAACTATATTGTCTTTTTCCATAGAGAAAAAATATGATGAGTCATCAAAACATACATATTAATCATTCTTTATGTAACAGAATTTTCGGAGTAAGATTCGGTTGAAGAAAAAGCTCTCAATATACAACTGGCACTCATTACCATTACAGAAAAAAGAGATTCCGAAGAATTATATCAATATTGTATTTATTACACACTGTCTGGGAAATGAACAGAAGTTCTATAGCCGCTTAAATTTCGTTTTGCCAGACAAAGTTAATACAATTTATTTTAGATTTTTACTTTTTTTAGGAATAATGATTTATTTTTCCAAGGTCTGAATCATACATACACTACAACAAAACAAAACAAAAACAGGAAGCTCACTCAGCATGCTACTTATTGAATTCCCACCCTCAAATGTTCCGGTCATCGCCTGGGCAACAGCATCGTCAGTGGCGAGCGTGGGGTGTTCGTACCAAGTCTCGCCATTGTCGCTACGTAGAATCTGTATTTCACGCTCCTTCTCTCTCAGAGAAGCAAAATGTGGAATTTCGATCAACACCGGTCTGAAAATAGACGAAAAAATGCATAAAGACTTGAAATGTTATGAAATTAATACAATGCCATATTATCTGAAAATATGCCTTCATAATGCCCGCTGGGATTATCAACTGCATGCAGATTCCATTAATATCTCTGTAACCTAGACACAGCTGGCAGTTTTAGAATTCAATGGAAACTCCAGACTCTCAATATAATAGTATTCCTGAAAGAGACATTATATAGTAACCCCCCTCATTCAGTGGAAATGTTATTTTGAGATACCAAACTTTATCTATGGAATGACAGACTATTCTAAAATAATTATTATTACATAACTCACACTGATATATTATACATATTTTGGGTGCAAGAATAAAATCATTGTGAATTGGAGCTGCAATAAAGGCAAGCGTCAGGAAAGGTTTTGGATTAGGCTCACTAAGATTTACTCAAACTGTCTATCAGTGTAATGGACCCCTAAACATATTCATTAAAGTTTGATTTTTGGAAAAATTTATTTGCAGTCAAGCCCCTGATACGGAGAAATACAAAAATGACCTATATTCCATATGAATAATGAGATATGTCAGGCTGTACTCATCAAGGCATCATACATACAGCCAGTCTGGACTAATATAATATGATTGACGGACAAACCTTGTTAAGTTGATGACAAAAACTATGATCATATGGGGCAAAAAATGTTAATTAATCATGGCACCTCTGACCCTAGTATGACCTCATCATTTATTTTCCCAAATAAGGTACAACAAATACATCACAGTCCTGACCTGACCCTCCACTGACCTGATCTATTATAACAGATAACATTGTTTTCATATCAAAAGTTCTTTCATGAAAATAACAATCGAAGGCATACCAGCATACCACAGACATAATAAGTAGCTAATCAAATCTCACTTATCGAAATTCTGTTAATCTCACAGGGACAAGGTACAAACCGCTTTGTGAATTGAACATACCAGTACAAGCCGGGTACAAGCAGGGTCACGGTCAACTCAATCGTTTACTCTTGTCTGAATCATAGTTTTAAATCTTTAATGTATGTTTCGTAAATAATACCAACTGAATAACTTCAACTGTTGATTCATTAGAGCAATTAAGTTTTAATGTCATAATTATAAACTTCAACATTTTACATTCTTACATGTAAATATTAATTTAACATGATATGTTTTGTTTCCAGGTAATACATCATGTAAAACGTGTCATATTATAGGTGGAAGTGTGTCAGACAAGTACAGACTTTAGACATGTATGCACATGCATTAACGACAGCTAAGTAATTATGCAAATGAACCTGTAAACTCATGCAGGCGAGATTACCGATACTTCCTGAACACATGTGTTTGCATTAATTTAGATTATTAATTATAACAGAAATTTGTAGTTTCTCCTATCTTATTAATTAATGTGCTGAATCAGCGATTATGGGCATGTGTGAGCTTGTACATCAGACAGCACTTTATGTGCAAAAGCTTATCTCTTAATGAGTTCTACAATGATTAAATGATCAATCAATCAATTAATTAAATTAGTAAATCATTGCAGTTTTCAAAACACAAGCAATAGCCTTTCCCAGCTCCGGTGACAATTTACAAGTACTGCAGCTAGCTAGGATGTTATTTTCCCACGAGAACAAACTTAAGTTTACCATACCCGTAATGTAATTGACTAAGGATTAAAGGCTGCTTTGTAGTTTCAATATAAGTTAATCTGGAAACCATTTATCTCCCAATTCAATACCAAAATCAATGGAAAAACATAACCAATAACAGTATTTGCTAACAACAATCCATTAGTCACTGCATGCTAATCACTTTTGGATTTGTATGCATTAATTTTATGATTAATTCTCAAATATTGACAATTTTTATCAACATCAATAACATGCATCAACTTCAAGAGACAGCAAACAAATTGGTCTGTTATTTATAATGCAGTCTGAAGATGCAATCATAGAAATGCTGCAATGTTATCTGGGCCACTAACTGTAACAAGCTACCAGAAACTAAACAATTTGCAGTAAAATCATGGACCAATCATTAGGTTAATGGACTCTTGAGAAACTTGCCGATAATCTCAAGCATTCCTTCCTGTTGACCAAGATTCAACATCTGACAAAGTTCTGACAGATGTGGCTAATTATGTGATTAAGATAAAGTACATGTAGTGACTGGTGTAAAAATTAGATCTGTTTTCCAAAGAAGAGTGCTTCATAGCACTTTATAAGGGAGATAATTCATGCTTTTTATGTTAATTGAAGGGGGAAGAACCCAAACAAAGTGCCATGAAGCACTTTTATAGTTAAGCAACTGGGTCCGAAATAAAAGATTAGATGACAGGTCCACAGTCTATACAAACAAGGGTAATGATGGTGGGGCAATTGATTAAATGGAAGATATCTTTAGACAAAGCCCGGAGTTGAGCTGTAGGCTCGGGTATCACTGAAAAAGGTTGACTCCCAGTCAGTTAAAAGTTGACTCCAAGTCCGTGGAATATAACTGTGTAAGCTTTCTCTTCACACACCTTGGCACATTAAAATGATCTGAGATTATTGAATACTGCTAGGTTACACACCTATAAATAATGCAACATATAGGTATACTGTGGGGTTACACACCTATAAATGAAGGAATATTATCTGAAATCTGTCCAACTTCACTGATCCATGTAGCTTATCATAAAATTGATGATGGTATAATAACGGTACAGCTACTATACACATCCTAGTACAATGTAAATGTATTTTATTATATCAGAACTGACTTGGTAAAGCACTTAAACATCTGGCTCTATACAAAATCAGCAGCAAGAATTTCACCCTGAGAAAATCATTTGGCAACATTCCCTGCTAATGTACGCAAATATTAAGGTAACTGATTGACTCAGAAAAGAGAAGCATCATCATGCCGGCAAGGGGGGGGGGGGGGGGATCTTATATTCGAGAGATTTGGCAGAAATTGTCTACCTAGAGAACTGATTGATAAAATTCCATTACAACAGACAGAGAGAAGTGGAATTCAGTTTCTAACAAATTAGATGTCTGAGGCAAGCACTTATGGTAAATGAATGACAGATGCCTTGAAGTATGCTAGAAAAATTGGGTCAAAAACGTATCATTCATTTTTTGAAGATTTAGCATAAAACGACATTAAACACTGTTTTCGTAAACTAGCAGGTATGGAAGTTTTGCAACATTTTCTAGTTCAACAGTGAGTGAAGTTTGATTTGACAAACGTTTATAATCTGAAGAATTTAAAGCAACACCTATCATCAATAACAGCTTCAAAAGTTATGCATAGTAACAGAAATATGCTTGGCACTCGCTCCATTAATAGATTTAGGCCTACAATCTAGTATGCAACGTTCAATTGAATACACTTAATTGATTGTAATATGTTCCGTAACCACTACATTATCTTTTGTAAGTAAAGTGAAAGAGAAGATTTATCATGGATTAACATAATGAATACACAGATGATCCCTTTGAATTTTTTTTTGCAAATTAAAGATTTGTTTGTAAGGTTACTACAGGTGTATTTCTAGGTTATGCATGTTTATGTACTTTAACCATAGAGTTTGTACAGTTAACCCCCCCCCCCCCACCCCCCACCGTTTAGCTACCCAAGTTGGAAATTTACCTATAGTATAGCATGTATTAGACTGGTTACGGTGCCAGGAGGTAATAGTCAATCAACTATAAATATCCACCTCAAAATTGAGAATGTTCAGCTTCCCTTTTTGCTCTCAATTCCATCTCAATAAGTAGACCAGTTACAAAGTGGCAATGCCCACCTCAGTTCTTTGATTTTTACAACACACAACTTTAATTTCTACTACAATTTTCATTTCTACTAAACCATTACAAATTCACAAATTGTGATTTGAAAGATTAGAGCTCTCTATACGAATGGGGAGTACCAAGTGTCCTAAGGGTGGTGTTTTACTGTACGTGTATATGATATCTTGGATCAGTACCCAGAATAAAGCAATAATCAAAGACAATTGTTAGTCAACAACATGGGTGTGTGTATCTGTGTAGTGTCAATAACTTCTGATGTTTATACAAGACTGTATGATTTATAGCAAGTCAGAGAGGATATAGGAAGATGCCTCCGATGATTCATTACTGGAGTCATACAATAATCACAACACTTATCATCAACTATGTTTTCTGAAAGCCTCATGTTGGTATGGATTGAAAACGAGAATTGAGCCAAGACTGGACTTTTTTGCTATATACTTTATATACTAGTAGTGGATACCCAAAGGTAACGGCTCCGCGCTCAGATTCCATCTATAGATGTGTTTATAAATTACTGAGATATATCCATCATTAACTTTGACAACAATATTGATGTTCCTCCACATGTGGAGAAGTTGCTGCATCCTTGTGGAAGGATAAGAGAAGGCTAGGAGAAGTATTATAGTTATCAGAGGATCAAACATGAACTGGATGGGAGAGAACTGGGTTACTAAGGTTCTAACCATCAGATACCAACATATATTACAAATATAAAGACAGACTACCCTGCCTAATCAGGGATGTAGAAATGAGCCGGTAAATTTGAACATGCTTGCCGGCTACTTTTTGTCATTTTCTTCTTTGTTACTTCAAGTGAGATTTCAAACCAACCGCCTACTTTTGACGATTAACTGGCTACATGGAAACATTTCTACATCCTTGCTACTGAATTAAATTTTCTAAAGATTAGCAGTCATTTTACTTTGTTACATCATAAATGCATTTATAGGCATAATTATAAGTCTTAGGTAACAATGTAAGCCTCGACAGTGCGTTAATAGCCACATGTAATAAATCTCTTGTTGCTACTGTGGAAACAAATGTTCAATAAACTGACAATAATACTGAATGGAATAGGTCAGTCTGCAACACTGCAGCCTGATTGTCAGGAAGGGGAGTGCCAAGAGAAGTGGGCATGTCAGGAAGGAAATGCCAGGACACAAGTACCCATCAGGGTATCACGTTACAAACACACCGGATGTTAGAGATGTGACAACATGCTATGAGGTATCAGGTTACAAGCACACCGGATGTTAGAGATGTGACAGGTATCAGGTTACAAGCACACCGGATGTTTGAGATGTGACAGCATGCTATCAGACAATCATGGTGTGTCCTAACATCGAATTGTAATCACTTTCAGATCTGGTCATTAAGAAACCATTAACAAGATATAGGACACTGGGTGAGTCAATGTTATATGATAAAGGTGTATCCCTGCAGATAGAATGTCATACTTCTCTCTCTGATGTTCATAAGGCTTTTATATCCAAACAGCTGGTTGTTATCAACTATTTCTGTGTGAGACAATGTCATCCTTTTTATTATTTTTTATTATTGATACTCAGGTTATTACTTGGTCACATTAGCCAGAAACTGGGCACACAGGGAAGACTGGGCTTATGGGGAAGACTGGTGGCTCATATGGAAGACTGGGCTTGTCTCCTTAATAAAGTCATTGTTATTAATATTATTACAGCCTGAGAGTGAATGTTGGCCCCTCCTCGGATGATTCTAAAGGAAGATTCGCTAATGAGTCAGTCAATCCCATCATCAATGACATCTCAGGGGTTCCACTATCTTCTGAATGTGAAGGGTCATTTTGATACTTTTGACAAAATTTTACCATTTTATAGACAAAATACCCATGATTTTAAAATCTTGAGGGTTAAAATATGGCTTTTTGGAAATTTCAAGGGTCATAACCCCTACTTCCGATGGTAGCCCTGACATCAGATTTACAATATACCAGATTTCTAACACTTTACCCTTTCTTTAGATACATGTAGCTACTAAAATGTTGCAAATGTTACAAAACGGTCATGCACCCAGCAAGAGTTACCTCCCTTATAGACAGATAAAAATCTCCCCCAGCCAGATGGCTTATCAAGATGAGTTTGTTACAAAGTAGTTATCTCTACATCAATGTTCTTTAAGATGTTTCTTATCCTACAAACATTCACTGATTTGAAGACAGTAACTTAGATCTACATCCATGATAGCATATTACCAGGTAATGTAAACTGAATAACCTCCAAGTGATAGCCAAATATTTGGTTGGATTTAGGAAACAACAGTCCATTTCAGCTCCTACATCTGCTCAATTTCTGATACCTGCCCCCATCTGAGTTTAGAAAAGAGATGCTAAATGCTCAGCATAAAAGGAAGCCGAAGGGAAGCCAGGATCCCATTCTCATAACATCATGGCCATGGAAAACATCCCTAATGAGGTGTCCAGAGAGAATAATGTATGTTTACAATTTACAAACAACTATAGGGGCTGAAAGATTGAATAGAGTAGGGGCCATTGTAACAACTTCATTCTCCCTAATGGCATACCTTAATGTAATAATTAGTAAAGTAAATATTTATTTATGCCATATTACATAGACATTATATAAATAGTTCATGATTAGAATCAGTTGTATGTAAATATTGATGATAAACTGTATATCTGGTCACCTTACATGGCCCTAGGTCAAGGCTGTATTTACTTACTGATTTAATAAGTAACAATATAAATAAATACTTGGCTTAAGTCAGAATGTAGGCAAACTTAGAATAACAAAATTACATATTGCACTGCAAAAACACAGACTTTTTCACATAACACAGATTAAATCAAGATGTTTTATAAGGTAGGATAAAGGTAGCAGAAGACATTATCATATAGTAAGAGTGACCTACTATTAAAGGCCATGTGAGTGGGACATATAGTAAGAGTAACCTACTATAAAGGCCATGTGAGTGGGACATATAGTAAGAGTAACCTACTATAAAGGCCATGTGAGTGGGATGTTGGAGGGGGCTTTCAATATTTCAAGAAAGGGTCGGAGACCCAGACAACGTCTGAGTCTATCTGGTGTATTAACCTGATGTCTAGGCATCGTATACATGTCAGGCGCCTGCCGATGACAGGCATCGTATCCTGGACAAAAGGTGTCAGACAGACATCAGTCGCTGATCAGACAGACATAGGCTGGGCCATGGATGGGCACAGACAAATCTCTGTCACTTAGCTTTGTGTGACAAGGTTCCGATGACTTGTTGATGTCTGCCCGGGGGCCAAAGAAGCCAATAATCCACTGGATTTATGACCCGGGTGCACCAGGTTATATAGTGTATAAACACAGACCTTTAATATCATACATGAGACTTAAAAAACATACTGTACTGGTATATAAATGCAGTTCAGTCCAGGGTTTTATTATACAAATGGTAACAGTTATGACATTTTAATATTGGCAACAGGTGTTCAATAATATTCAGTCAGAATGTAAACATTGGTTATAGGTTTAGATCTAAGGCCCAACTTCAACTTTATAGCAAAATATAAACCAGGCAGAAAATTAATACTGTAAAATTATGAATATTTGCCCTGGGTTAATTTTTGTTGATTTTACTGATGAACAGGATCGTGAAATTAAATCCCCTCAAATAATTGACCTCAGTTTTTCTTTCAATATTTTAAATCCATTAATTTAAGAAACCACCAAATTAATTTACTAAAATCTGCAAAATAACTGCACAAATTAATGATTTTACAGCATACATTTCATAAAAATGTTTCATAATAAAAATAAATAACCCATTTGTTAATAGAGATATAAACAACTAAATAGAAGTAAATATAATGGTTACGAATCATAAAAGGCGCATAAGAATGTTACACACTGGATAACAATCTAAACTTTTGTACTGGCATTCATGTAAAGGCAGACAGGGACATTTGATAAATAATTATATAATTGCCATCAATTTATACCACTTAGGGCTATAATTGGGTTGAAAAGCAGGTTAGCTGATAAAATGGTGCATGACTTCTATTACAAATTTAAATATAGACTACATCTTGGTTAATTGAATAATTAGCATGCAAATTAATTTAACCGTTTAACATGGGAGTAAATGAAATGGGTAGGAACATGAAACAAAGTCAATTTGGCGGTTTGTTGAAATCGGTTAAATTGATAAATTATGCAAATAAGATTTCTATTTCATTCCTGGAGTACATTTTATGTGGAATGTTTTGCCTTCTGAGTCAATTGCACATGACACGGATTTTCATGACATTTAATCAAGGGCAATAACTCCGCTGAAACTATGATCCACTGAAAGCAACTTCAGATACATGTTCCTTGTATGGGTGTTAATAAATTAATTGGCATTGAATCATACTGGTTTACTTTAACAAGGGTTTAAATATTGTAAAATTTGAAGTAATAATGTTCAAACTCACCCTAAAAATTTGGTGCCATGAGGTCCCATCTCGATGATTCTGTTAGCCAGTGCCTCTCCTTCATTCATGACTGGTGGGTGAAGTAGCTTCTCTTTCTTGATCAGACGGCAGAGGATTCTGGTCGGCATGGCCGCCTTGCCAGGTGGTATGACGAACCTTATACCACTGTGGCGTGTTCCTCGCATTGCGCCGCCACGAGCATCCACCATAAAGCTCACCAGGAAGCTGCGTTCAATGATAGTCATTGTGTAAGTTATTTGTAGAAAATTATCCAAAATAATAATAAATCTTTGTAAGTCTTAAATATATTAATCCAGTTTACCGCTTTATTCACTTATCTCTACAAGTTTTTCATATAATCACAACAATTAATCAATCCAATTTAATCCGAGTCAATTAATCCATATACATGTATGTCGCAAGAAAGAGAAGTTCAATTAAATCCAAGAGAGTCTAACTTCTATTTTGTTTGTGTGTTGTTCGCATGCAGATAAAAATATCCTTCAAGCAGAAAGGAACATACAACAGACCATGTTTACACTATAACGATCACATTCTCACTGACTGACAGCTGACTCAGTCTGGTTGTAGGTATTTACCTATGTATCAGTATAGAATGCCGTGTACATGATAATCAGTCTACTATACACACAGGGTTATAATTACAACAATCAGAGTATCTGTGCACATCTATTCATCTATTGTGTTATTCGTGTGTTGAGACAAGCAAGATGACCTATCAGTTTTCACCCCCTCCCCTCTACCTATTGTTTTACATATATCATAATCCCATGGTATGATAATCGACCAATTACTGGCCGGAATGCAATTAACTAAACAGAGATAATTTACATCAAATCTACAACATATGTTTACTAGACCACTTAATTAATTCATTAATAGAACAGCCACACAATACACTGTCACAACGCCCTCCGGGGAAATTTATAAACAATTAGCATTTAATGCCACATATTCTGATACAAAAATCATGAAATATTCCAAATTCCATAACCACAGGTCGAAAACTATTCAGAAAATTTACAAACAATTAGCATTTAAAGCCATATCCGGATAATAAAATCATGAAATATTACAAATTCCATAAACACAGGTTGAAACTTTCCAAAGAATTTATAAATATTTAACATTCAAAGTCAGATCTGGACAATAAAATCATGGAATATTCCAAATTCCATTAATACATAACATGGGTTGTGCAAACTATATCCGCTTTCATGGAAACAACTTCTACATTTCATACTACTAGGTAAAATGTACATGTATTTTTTCTCAGAAACATTACTCAGGAAAACAAGGCACCATCTGTTACAGACTGATAAGCCCTTAGGAAAGTAAGAAAAGATACCAGCCTATTAACCAAAATAAACATTTCATGCATTTAACTGCAAATATCTGATCATCCGAACAGAAAAACATCACATTTATCCAGCAGTAAAACAGTCTGGGGGAAACTAGGTTAATACTTGACAGAGAAATCTATTATAAACAATACAACAGCCAAAACTTCTTCCAATATTATTTGTCTAAAAATTTGATGAAACAATTAACAGACTTTGGGCCAATTGAAACCGGCAACTCACTCAATGCATGTAATATTAATTTTTTATCAAAGGTTGTTCAGTTCATAAGAAGCCAGAATCATCAACTGTGAATGCCATTTTAACAGCTTGTAGTGTTCAGAGATATTGGGCAAATGAAAGTGATATGGTACAGGCCAGCCTATGTATAAATGCACCTGCAACCCGCATTCCAATAACAATTGCTGAGTGCAAACTTGCAACAAGAATGAAATGTCAGGCCCTAGGAACAAGAAAAGACAAAGTTAATAAACAAACACACTAAATTTCCATTTCCCAACTTTCCAATGAAGAGGCATATTGAACATGGAGATAAAACCAAGGATACCGGTATAGTACCCTGCAATTCACTTCACCTGTGCATGAAAATCAAAGCAGATAATGGAGGAAAAGCTATAATCAAACCAACGTATGCTTCATATTCCATTAATTCCATTTAATACCAAACAGATAAAATTCCAGACAGAAGTAATTCAACATCTAAAACTCACTTTTTCATGTCGATTTTGATGAGATAACGAAAATTCCTACAACATTCGAAAAAATAATGCTGTTAAGCACTGAACTTCCCCAAAACTTCCCCGAAAAAACCAAGAGATAAGAATTTGTGTTCCGGCGTTTCACCCTGGAAAGCATGAATTAGTTGAAAAGTTGGCTGATCTTCAACAGTTTTCATCAGTTTTCAGCATGGTTCTAACAGACAACATTCAGTTCTAACAGACAACATTCAATGATTCAGTGTAAACATCTACTTGTGGAAACCTAATCAAACATGGCGGATACTCAATTACCCAAGGAAATAGAAAACCTGCAAATTCCACCAAATACAATTCACCAACAATGCTTTCAATTTCACCATAGACCTCAACCTTGATTCCATCTGTCTTAGCAATTAACATAATGAAAATTGGTTTGCTAATTATTTTATCCATAGAAAATAACAACGTTATTATTATTCCTATAACTTTATTTCCAAATTCAAATAATCTCAACATTGGGGAACTATAGATAATTAGATATATTTAAGGATCATCAAAGTAATCATACAAGAGAGTGACCTTGACTTTTAACCCCTGGAGGCAGCCAAACACAACCCAACACACCCAATCCATCAAGGTCACCATTTAAGTTTACTAAGTACATGCACCAAGTTTGGCGACAAATTGGCAATTTAAATTGAAATCGATTTTATAATATTTATATATTTAGTGAAAGTGACCTTGACCTCAAACCCTAAGCTGTCTAACATAAGAAATCAATCTAGGTCAGCATATAAGCTAAGTATAAACCAAGTTTGGCAACAGCATGTCAATTTAATTTATTTTTATATTTAGTAATAGTGACCTTGACCTCAATCCCAGTGGCCCTATACTTTGTACCAATCTTGGTAACCATATAAACTTATGTATGAACAAGTTTGATGACAATATGTCAATTTGCGCTTACACAATAATTGATTGACCTGCGGAGACTAAAGTGTTTGAAGGTACTACCTGACAAGGTGCCAGACAGTTGACACCCATCCTATACCAATGCTGCATCCATGAATGCTTAAAACCCTGGGAAATAACATCACCAAGTAAATTACAGCTAAAATTGACCGAGAACATCCAATTTTGTCGACATTTACACGAAATGATGATAATACAACATCCTACTAACCATCAATCATTTTGTCTGAATATTTGCCAACCCATCTAGTATTATGTTAGCTGATATTCCAAGGTTAGATTGAATTATTGACAAGCTGAGTAAGTCAATCAGTTTATATATATCAGAGTCTGAGATAATGGGAAGCTTTAATGTAAGTGATGATGATATATCTCAGTGTGAAACATGAAGGGACCCTTTACTCTGCCAATACCACCAACTGTGTGCAGTATCTATAATCAGTCTTAGGTGAGAAAGGTGTGATCATACAGCAAAATCTGCATTATTTTAATACGGCCTATATATCCAGTCACATTATCCTGACGAACCACCAGTTACCTGGAGCCCGTTAACATGGGCAAGTGCTACGTAGCGCTTTCCACGGGAGGTAATACATGCCTTCCATATTTAATTGAACGGGAGGTAACTGAATAAAGGCGCTCGGTAGCCCTTTGCATAGGAAACGGGCCCCTGAAACTAACTATGCTGAGCATCAAGCAAGGGAGATATACCAGTACCATATTTAATGACTTTGGTATGTCGCGTTCTGGGATCGAACCCAAGACTTCTTACACTCAATGGGGCAGAAGAATCTTCATGTGAAGGAAACCCCATTGTACTGTGAACTGAGCTTAGTAAGTTCATATTTATGGATAACAACACTGTTACCAACCAAACCCTCTGATCAAACATTCATACTGATTATATTGCCTGAGTCTCCTATAGTCCAGTTAGGATATTGTGACAGTGACGTTGCAGTTTATGTGTACGCAAAAAATCACAACCACTGTCTAAACAGGTAGAGCGAAGTTTAGTGTGTTAGTTTAGCATTACAATTATAGTTGTTTGTACAGTATAAGCCTTTATAATTGGTTTTACACCGTTATAGTGGACTCAACCGCTGCGTCACTGGATTTTTATACTGACTGGACTATACATGCATGTATATCGAGGCTTCATCTTAATAAATATCTATAGACATTGTAGTATTACCCTCTTTCCCACATCCTATCAATATAAGACAACACTAGACCAGTATACTTCATCAGCACATCACCAGTGACCAGACATTGATTGACCACAAGACACAATCATTCATCCCTCCAAAGGCACTATATAAACATTGATTAATTCCCTTGCAGAAATGTCTTATATGTACAAACTTTACAATAAACTCATTATTATGGTTGAGAGAATAATTCTGGCAGAACTTGCATGC
Organism: Spisula solida; assembly: GCA_947247005.1. Classification (NCBI taxonomy): domain Eukaryota; kingdom Metazoa; phylum Mollusca; class Bivalvia; order Venerida; family Mactridae; genus Spisula; species Spisula solida. Next base: position 45,607,565 of record OX365944.1, on the reverse strand, counting down.
ATATGACCACTAAATCAATTTCACCATGATTGAACAACCTTTGAAAATACTGATAATGTTATAGTTTCCCAAAGAAAAATTGAAATCTAAGACAAATGTTGATAACATGTATATTATATTCTAATGAAGGAGTAAGCCGAAATGTAAAATATATAAAAATACGTAACACGTATTGTTGTCGAATTATTTTCATCAACCAGAAATATAAGACTGAAATGAACAAATTTACAGCCCTACATTGAAACCACTTTTGACCACTAACACAAAATTTTCATCTTTACAAAAATGGATGTTTTACAGTACAGTAATTACATAAACATTTCCGCTGAAGTCAGCAAATATCTTACAGCTAACCAGTTGTTGTTGTTCATATAATGTATCTGACGATTTCCATATATGGAATACATCGACACTCGAGATGTCAGCTCAACAAAAAGTCAGGCAGGCAACAAGACATGACAAGTTTTATAATGTCACATTTACCGGCCGCTAACAATGCATGTAACTGTGCAACAAGCAGGGCGATGATAGACATGGGAAACATGTTACCAGTTACCATTATCAAATAAATGAATAATCACAGCAATTAACTAACACAAGACACCTTAATTGGATAAACAACACCTTAATTGAATAAACAACAACTTGACATTTTAGACAAGCCTGCTGTATGTAACAGATAGGTTTTTTCTGCTATCCACTTCATTAAGATAAAACTTATATAACTCTGAAGGAACACCCAACCCTTTTAAGACAAGGTAGAGGAAAAATGACAGCGTCAGCATTATAAATCAGTTTAACTTAACACCAAATTACCACACTGGCTAAACCACCAAGAAGATGACCTTTTTCTCAAAGATCAAGTAAAAATTTAGGTGTTAAAACTACAATGTATTAACAAAATAATCTAAATTCTTCATAATCTTAATTTCCAGCTGAGTCAGTTTCATCACCATCAATTGTAATTGATTACACCAAGAAATGACCCAATATATCCACACACTTTGAACAAATCCAGGAATTATTGCAATCACTTTCCTACAAACACATAAACACATAGTGATCATAGATCCAAACTAAGAATACTGATAATGAATATTTTGCCAATAACTGTATTGCATACAAATGTGTTTTGCATGTTTCAGCTATTTCACGACTCACATCGAAGTAGAAGATAAAGCACAATGAGGAAACGGGTGACCTCTAGATGAAGCTTAATGCATTCTCTAACCTGTATAAACTCCACTCCTCAGGTTCACACAATCAGAATACAAACACTGAACGAAAACATCAAACAAAACGCACTTAAATTGAGTCAGAATGCATTGCAATGAATGAAATATAACTTTCTTTCACTTGCATAGCACCTCACAACTTTCGAACTACACTTCAACATGTAAAATCCACAATCATTCAAATAACTGACTTGTTTCCTGGATTGCCCGAATTACTACAACAAACTGAACACATAAAACACCAGGTAAAGTTGATTTTTTACCGTTGAAAATATTTTTCAAGTCAGCTATACATTCTCAAGTTTCTACTCTCTCAAGATTATTATGATAATAAAATTATGCTAAAAACCTCATAAATCAGCATGGGAAATGACAATTAGGTTTAACCTATAAAACCAAGTATGTACGCTGCTAACGGGAGGAAATACCGGCTAATTTCAAAACATGAAATATTTTATTACAATAAGTACAATGTAATTCATATAGATATTATGTTGAAACACTTGGTGTGTATGTGGTGTGGCTAGCTGTTGAATTGGTTGTTGTTGGATTCTTGTAGTTTGGAGTAGGCTAATCTGGTTGTAGCCTTTGACTCCAGTCGTTGATAAATATTTCAATAAATTGTCCACAAAGTAATTATAAATTGATCACACAAAGATCTAATTCCAATTTCATATATTTAATTCTGGTAACAAAGTATATAATTGTCCACAAGTAAAGATATTACACAAAGTTCATAAACACGAAGTTCAGGTACACAAAGTACAGATATTATTGATTTACACAAAGTATTCAATTGATTCTTAAATTTAATGTTACTTCACTGAAGTCTAAAGTTATTATCATTTAATTATTTACTGATCATCATCTTACACTCCATCTGATTGGTCCAACCTATAACTTACTTAGCCAATCACAGATCAGATAGTAAAATTGTCAAGGTCTCATAGGATAATCTTTGATGATCATGTTAGTTTACCAATTATCTACAAATATGTCCAGTATCAACTTTATGACTTAAGTATAAGAATTAACATGATTAACAGTGTGATGACAGGGACAACTGGTATTAATTGAAACTATGCAAAATAAAGACATGGCTTTGCTTTGAATAGACAAAGAGAATTAATTCCATTAAATAACAAGAAATGCAATATTCACTGAATATTGCACAAAAATCAACATAACATATTTAAAAATATGTAATTCATGATCCTCATAAAATAACAATTAGTTTGATACTAAACTTGTCTTTATAATATTGAAATTAAGTAAAATGTGAATTTTGAGAACTACAAATATTTAGCTTCAATATTATGCAATTTAACAGGAAAATGTCCTTCATAATAATTCTTCTCAACTTCGAAGACTTTGGCCCCGCAAAGTAATTTAAAAACATCCATTATAATTGCATAATATATATCTTCACATTTACCAAGACACACACATTATATAACAATTGTTTTATAATTTCATGTAACAGGAATAGTCCAAAAAAATACATGTTAACCTTTCTAATAAAATAAATCGAAAACATGAAATGGAAGACCAACAGAAGGTGGATTCATTCCATACATACACATATAACACAATAAAATATGAATATTCCTAAAAGTATTAAGCTTTAAGATTATAAGATCTGCCTGCCATGTTGTAAATAACATACATACGTGTACATGTATATACAAGTACATATATAATCCCAAGTTTCAATTACAGAAGAAATATAAAACATATACAACACATACTATAAAATACAGATATATCTACTAGTATTCAGCTTGAGAAGCTTTAGGACCTGCGCAATGTAAAAACATTTATAAACAAGTACCATAACATCTAAGTTCCAAATACAGGAGAAAATACACATACAGACAAACAAATACAACACAATAAAATACAGATATATCTACGAGTATTCAGCTTTAGGAGAATTATGATATTGGGCCATGTAAAAACATTTATAAACAAGTATCATAACATCTAAGCACAAAATACAAGTTTAGAGCAACCACACAGTTAGGAAATATAGACTGTCTTATGTCAGAACATATATATCGACACGAACAATATAACCTAGAAATGGGCATAACTTTTAAGGAAATACAAATATTGTCTTATGTATGAACACATAATAAGGAAGCATATAATATAACCTTCAAATAACCATAAGAAGAATAAATATGTAACCTGTGCCATGTAATAACATTTATAAACAGGTACCGAACAATATAACATAGAAACAAGCATATTAGTTAGGAATTATAAAGACTGTCTTATATGTAAGGACATATATATCGACATGAGCAATATTACCTAGAAATGAGCCTATAATAGTAAGGAAATATTATACAGTCTTAATGTAAGAACACATATACCGACTCAAACAATATAACCTACAAACAACCATAAGAAGTATATATATGTAACCCGCGCCATGTAAAAACATTTATAAACAGGTACAAAATACTCTTAGGAAATGAAATATATGCCTTATGGACAATATACTTTAGACATGTAGCTAGGTACCCGTACATGTAAAAACATTTATAAACAGGTAGTACAAAAAGTCATAAAGTGGACCAAAGGTGAACATATATTCACATGTGTACATCATCATCATTGTACACTACTTAAATTTTAACTATGCATCGATATTTTTTTCTCTGGGTACATTGTACTTCTGTAACCCTTTTCGTGGCTCACTAATATGCTTGAACTATTTTGCTCTTATTCATTCAGTCTTATTAGTTTGCTCATACATTTTGCCATGGTGTATTTGGGAACATACACATTCAGTTTTACATTTTTAATAATGTCATTGTCCTTTGATATTAAATCAAATCTTTGATATTAAGTCAACTTATTAATTTGCTTGTGCAAATTGGTGTAGACCATCTACATTGAGTGCCCAAAACAAATATTTAATTGACATTACTTGATCAGCTGGATACCGCTTCTTATTGTATAATTTAAAATGCTAACATTGTTCTCACAGATCAAATTATAGAAATGTATCTCTAAAACCAGTAATGGTAATTAACATTTAATTTACACAACTCAAGTGTGGTTTCTGTAATTTTGTCAATCCATGCTATCGTTTGATTAACAAATGTATAATGAAGACAAAAGTACATCATTCTGTACATCTGCAATTAATTTTTTTCTTTAAAAAGTTGCTGACAGGTATGTCACTCATCATGTATCTGTCTGAAAAGATTTATAAAAAAATAACTGATAGAGTGTTACAGTAGGTGAGATGAATATTTGGCCAAAATATTCCTTAGCACCCATAAACAACAACACTAGCAGAAAACAACTTTTGAATTTAGAGAGCTCGATCGAATATACCTAATTAACCAAATTAGGGTTTGTCGACAGATACAAGCTGGTAACCCCCATCTGAAATTTCAGTACTCTTCAGGCATTTAGCTGTCTCTACAGACTTAAAACTTATAATCTGAGGCCTACATAATTGCCTTAACAGTATTTTACAACAGACTGAGTATCACATGAGTAACAACTATATACAAGCCATGTAACAAAAAAATATTAGTTCTCTACAGACTTAAACTTTCAACCTAATGAATAATTTTGACCAACAGATTTCAAATAATTTGAAATTTCCATAGTAAAAATAGTGAATTCGGTATAAATACTTAACACAGGTAATTTAGCATTTTGGCTAGCTATTATTTAAAATACAATTCCTACAAAATTAAACAACAATCCACGAAACATGAAGTAAGAATGTTAATGGGGTAATTGTTTTAGTTAGAGAAGGTCTTGTCTTACCATATGATTATCTCCCTTAGTCACAAATAAAATAAGTAAAAAAAGTATAACATATCACATTTTAGAATTATCTATTTGGGCAGAATGCCGCAAATGTCCTGACTCCTGTTTTGTTTAAAATGGTGCATCTAGGCAGAATGCCGATAAATGTCCAGGTTGATCACAAAATTTGCAAGAATGTAAACCATGGTATTGAACTATATTTGCGATACAATGTTTGTCCTCTGTATGATATGTGGTACTCCCACAGTCGTCACAACTAAACGGTAAACTGAAGAAATGTTCCATCTTGGCCGTATCTTCTCCCGAACCTATTATTACATACAATTTACTCAAATAACTTGAAAGTATGATTATATCTTCACACAAAATGTCGTAGATTGCATTAGGATCGGTGACTGTGTTTTCTCTGGCTTCACGCGGAAGTTCTGTTTCTGGCATTGGGACATCTTTAGATACTGGTTTGTCAGTTGGTTTCAATTCATTGACATGGGTTTGTCGTTGAGTGGCATCATCATCGGATGTTGGGTTAGGGCCATTTAACTTCCATGTGTTGATTTCTTCCGCCAATCGATCCAGCTTGGTTTGAATTACTTTGATTTTGTAAGTAACTCCAAAACTTGAGTTGAACTGACATAGATCAGGTAAGTCCTTATGTTCACTAGTATGGAATGGCATCAATGAACAAATGTAAGCTCGTTCTTCTAGTGATGAGTCTTCTTTTGGGGTTGTTATTGATTTGTTTGGTTCCACATCGTTGATATGGTCTACATCGTTGGTGAGGTCTACATCGGTGATAGGGTCTACATCGGTGATTATGTTCCTTGTTGATTTGCAATAGTTGGAGTAGTGTCCGTAGCATCTACATTTGTAACACATTCTATGTAGTGCTTTACAAATCGAGTTCATATGATGTTGCTCGCCACATCGACCACATTTTGTCGAGCAGGAGTATGTCCATCTAGGTCTAAGGAAAGACCTAGCACTTGGTATTATTATCCTTTGTCTGAAATCCATTTTACACTTTCTTGCTAAGTACGGGGAATACTTTATCTCGCTTGGCAAGTTCAAGGCACCAAATAGTTCACTCGCTTGGCTAGCTATGAAGTCCACACACTTCCAGGTACCGGAAAAGCTACAGCAGCTGAAAAGTGCTGTATAACCAAGGTTCTCGACCAAAACTATTATGTTGAAACACTTGGTGTGTATGTGGTGTGGCTAGCTGTTGAATTGGTTGTTGTTGGATTCTTGTAGTTTGGAGTAGGCTAATCTGGTTGTAGCCTTTGACTCCAGTCGTTGATAAATATTTCAATAAATTGTCCACAAAGTAATTATAAATTGATCACACAAAGATCTAATTCCAATTTCATATATTTAATTCTGGTAACAAAGTATATAATTGTCCACAAGTAAAGATATTACACAAAGTTCATAAACACGAAGTTCAGGTACACAAAGTACAGATATTATTGATTTACACAAAGTATTCAATTGATTCTTAAATTTAATGTTACTTCACTGAAGTCTAAAGTTATTATCATTTAATTATTTACTGATCATCATCTTACACTCCATCTGATTGGTCCAACCTATAACTTACTTAGCCAATCACAGATCAGATAGTAAAATTGTCAAGGTCTCATAGGATAATCTTTGATGATCATGTTAGTTTACCAATTATCTACAAATATGTCCAGTATCAACTTTATGACTTAAGTATAAGAATTAACATGATTAACAGTGTGATGACAGGGACAACTGGTATTAATTGAAACTATGCAAAATAAAGACATGGCTTTGCTTTGAATAGACAAAGAGAATTAATTCCATTAAATAACAAGAAATGCAATATTCACTGAATATTGCACAAAAATCAACATAACATATTTAAAAATATGTAATTCATGATCCTCATAAAATAACAATTAGTTTGATACTAAACTTGTCTTTATAATATTGAAATTAAGTAAAATGTGAATTTTGAGAACTACAAATATTTAGCTTCAATATTATGCAATTTAACAGGAAAATGTCCTTCATAATATAGATATGAAATGTAATTTGATGGCTTAATAATGGTACAACGGTCCTGTGTGAGAAAATAACAACAATAGTCGTCATTATATAGTATATTAGATATGCGACTTCAAGGTTATCATCTTTATGCTGTCAACTGAATAACCCCACTTTACATCAAGTTGATATAAACTATTATATTTTTATCTTTATTGGATTTTCCACAAAATGGATATCCAAATATGGAAGTTGAAGAGCTCTGCATTCAGATTTGTCTTTATGTCTGTTTCAGGATGTAAACTTTGCCCTGTCTCAAAATGCAGGCTTACCATTGGCTTATTTTAACATTGAACTCTGAACCGACCAATCCAAAGCTGGAAATTCTAAAGTCAAAATACTAAACCCACTTAACCTTATAACCAAACTTAGTGTAAGGCCAAAAAGGTCAAATTTGTACAACACAAATTAGTACATAAATTTATAATAAGGGAGCAGAACATCATCAAGTTGACTGAAAACATAGCAGACAATTTCCTAAAGGTAGACAACTCTTACATGTGTATGTGAATACTTATATCCTGAGTTATCTTCTCATAACACCAGATTTGATTGTTATACTTATATCTGATTCATACTAAACAACACACAAACAAAATCTCCTGTATAAAAGGTATATGTATACATGTAAAACAGTTGAAAACATTTTTTAATACAAAACCTCTGAAAGAAAAGATTCGACACATAAATACATGAGCCAAAAAGAATACTAGCAAAACAATTCTTATAGGTAAATTAAGCTCATCGTGGATAACTTTATCCTTATCAATAAACAAACATGGAAAATATAAACACAGCACAGTTGACTGACCATTTGTTATCAGCGTAGATTGAAAGAGTATATGCATTTAATGTGATTATTCACAAGAATGAACAAAAATTGACATATAAAATGCTTTTAATTTTCAATTTTATTTGTAAACAAAGTTAGTGCATCATTGGCAGATTATATTTATTATGTAAATAAGTTTGTTTTGCTTGTATCTCTAAGTCCGAGAAACATTATTAAGGGAAAGGGAGAGCATGCAGAGAGGAAAGGTGAAATAGGGGATGATGTATAAATCTGAGGAATCTCATGGACATTTTCTGCTGATTGTAATCCCTGTGCTACACCAATATCGTGCATCTTAATGTTGCTCAGTAACATGTATTTTTGTGCATGTTTTTTTTATTTAGGATTAAATGTAAGGAAATGTCTCAGTTTTTTTTTTGATAATTGTATTAGCTAATAACTAAATCTTAACAATATTTTACCAGGTTAAAATATACATAAGTAATTATTAGAAAACACATTCGATCCATGATATGAGCCAATTATTTTAACTGAATTAATTCTAGCACTCTATGGCTGAGCACCCTATATACCTGTACAACCTCTCTAGAACACAAACCTCTCTTGATCATCAATTATTCATGAAGTAAGGTCTTTATGGATTTACATTTGACCTCCCCTTTTAGGCAAAACCCTCATAACACCAGCCAAAATATACAGATAACCCAAGGAGTAGTGCTTGAGAGAGGTTATTACACTGTTGAGTAAAACTTCAATAGTAGGACCACCTCAACATTTTCAGGCCGATTTTCACTGTTTTGAGTTTGATTTAAATTAATACCAATTAAACAACGAGACCTTATGTCACGTGGGTGGTCGTGTTATTGAGATTTTCCTTCATGAATAATCATAGGTTTAACTGGCTAAATAGGAGTAGAGTGAGAACATGGAAGAGTACATAGGGAAAACACATTTAGAAATATATAACTGTAGTATTCAGCCTTATTAACAGTCAAACTTTTCTTACTGTTCTTATTGTCATACCAACTTTAAAATATCCAAAATTACACCATAATTATACATATGGCATATTTTAATGATACCACAATACTACATTAGTCTCGTTAAAAACTCTCATCCCGTTGACTTGGCAACATTTGAACTTTTTTATTTCTAAACTAAGGGAAGTAATTCCTTTGAAACAACAAGTTTTCAACAGAAACTTATGTTGAATCAAAGGGAAGTAACTTATTTTGATACAAAAGGGAAGTTACTCTTTGAAACAAAGGGAAGCAACTAATTTTGAACCAAAGGGAAGTAATTTGTTCACAAACAAAGTAAAGTAATTCAACATGAAGAATTCTTTAATATATATAAGATATAGAGGGATGAGAATTTTCTTGCATTTTAATTTCTATTAAATATGAACATCTAATGTATGTATATATAATGTTTACATCTGATTACACTTTTTTCTACAACAGGATGTTAATGACATGGATCTACATATAAGGGTCAACTTAAGTTATGTTAAAATAATGTATCACGGAAATTGAAATATTTTGATATATGGTAAGTTTTTAATTTTTTGTAGTTCATGTCATGAAAATTGTAATATTTAATTCGTTTTTTAAAAATCTTGAATGTAAACTAGCCACACGTGTTTGATAGTTTTAATATTTACGGAGCAAAATAATTGAAAATGGAAAATGAATCTCACCTTCTTTCAGTGCTGTTAATTTTAGTAACAATGGTAAAAGATATTGTAATGTGGGAGATTTAATAAGACAGGTGTATGAAAGAGCATAAAGTATGTAAGACATTATTATTATTATAACATAATAAACTAAACCAGCTGAAGTACAAAATAACATAAACTGAACCAGTTGATGCAAGACATAACAATAAACTAAACCAGTTAAAGTACAAAATAACAAACTAAACGAAATAACATAAACTTAACCAGTTGACGAAAGACATAACATAAGCTAAACCTGTCTGACTATATAATAAAACCCTTCACTTCTGTTTCAATGAAAGAACCTTTCCTCTATCTAAGTACATTATTTAGGGACTATATATTATGTAATATGTTAAGACAGTATATCCCTTTCCTCATAAGTATTATCTGACTATAATGGTATACCCTAGCCCAGACCCTCGCCCAGAATTTAATAAATATTCAAACTAAATCAATGGCCAGTTTTATTCATTATCAAATCCATTTTTTTTATAATTGAACATTTTGATTCTACAAACTTTATTAATATTCAAATCCCCTTCCAACGTAAATTTCTATTAACCTGAATTAAGGTTTGGTCACTTGTGAACTTGTATTTTGGAAAAAAATTACCCCTGATTAAATTTCTCTAACAATATGGTAGTAAACACAACTAAATGCAATAATCTAATCCAAGATATCCTCACACATTAATGAAGACACTTGGCCAGGACATTATTATCAACCGCAACAACAATGTATTAGATATTATTCCACAGCAAATTACTACTCATCAGTAAAGTTATATACCGTATTTAAGGTATCATAAATATACTTTTGAAACATAATTTCCGCCTCGGATTTAGGATACTTTGCATTTCTTGCACATTCTTTTCCCCAAAATTCTGCAGGTTAATCACCAAGAAGAAACAGTTTAATGTCAATGAAGAAGTTTTTTGTTAATTTTGATGCCGGAGGTAAAACTACATAAAACTAAACTCATTATACATGTTTTAATAATAACAGAAAAATATTTCTTTACCTGACCCAACTTTGGAAACTGTCAGGGGATCTTAAAATAATTGAATACAATATCTCTTTTCTGCTTATCTATACCCTTAAATCACGGAGCATGCCAAATATAGTCAGTCTAGACACTTCAGGAAACTTGATTCCTTTCATGTTTTGTACCGAGTAAATTCAAATCTGGTTGACAGTCACCTGACAGCAAACTCTAGGATTCTGTTTTTCCGAAAAAGGGGAAATAACATAAGACTAAACTACCAGCATTGGGTCAAGTACTGTTAGGGGTTGAAGGCAACAACAATCTATCAGTACTATACATCAATAATGGAGCAGATAGAGTTTTGTTGCATCAACCCATTGAGTTAAAAAAAATTTAATGGTAAATAAACAAAACACGAACACAAAATCAAATCATTTTAGGGTTATTTATACCAGTGGCAGATCACATGTACGTCTGAACCATCACAATGTATGATTTGTTGCCAATCACATTTTGAGGCTTCCTATAGTATGCCAAATACAGAAATAATTCAGCCTAATAAACCAGCAATAAATTTAATGAAAGTTTTATCCCCAGAAATCGTTTAAATTTATGAACTGTGAAACAATTTATCGTAAGTCGGATTGGAATATTGATTTTATGTGTAGCGATATAAATTTCTGCAATTTTATTACCAATATCTGCCACCAGCTTTCAAAAAAACATTAAGTAAAACGTAAACACACAGAATGGGATAAATGCTCCATGCTTTAATACAGTTGCCATGGTTATATAAGATTCACAAAATTCCGTGCAGGAAAATATTGAGTCAAAGAAAATCAACAAACATAAAGAACACAAGTTTTTACCTCTTCCATTTAAGCTTGCTGTGTACAAGTAAAACATAAATTGTGAGTTCAAATTGAAGTTAAAAATTTGCATTTCTTTAATTCTAGATATGACCTTGACATTTACCAGTACATGCCCTTCATAATTAACAAGAATGTCACAGATATTTGACCTTGCATTTCTTTTATTTCACCTTGCATTTACGTGACCTTCATAAGAGATGCATAGGTTAGATATTGAACCTTCTAGAAGTCAAAATCTTATTTTTAACTGAATCACTTACAAATCTTCGGTCAGTAAATTAAGTCTGCAACTTACAGTTTAGCATAATATCGAAAAGCTCGGAAGGAAAGAACAAGACTGCGTTCAATAAACGCTTATGCCCCCTGTGGAAGCCTTGTCTATAAATATGTCCAAAATTAGGTCAAGGTGAAGGTCAAAATGGGGTTAGGTGATACAGGTGTGTGGAGAGTGTTCATATACAACATCCATGCAAGTATGAAAGCTTTGTAGCAAGCCATATTAATGCTAGAAGAAACGGTCAATTTGGGTTAACCAGGACGGACGGACGAACGGACGGACGAACGGACAGACGAACGGACGAAGGGACGGACAGGTGAATCACTATATGCCTCCCGATCTATCGATACGGGGGCATAAAAATAATTTCAAGTAAATGAAACATTAAAACTAAACTATATTTTGTTTATGTCATGTTACTAAGTCTTGTACTTCAGAAAATGAAGTGCATTCAGTTATAAATAGACATATACCAATCCTTGGCTATGCATTTCAACAAAAAGCCTGAATGATTTCTATAAATGTCTACATGAAGCATCCAGAAGTCTGGGAAACCTACAGTTTCATACTGCTTTCACACCAGCCCACACACTTGTGCAGGTTATTCAGTCTCCTAGAGGAATTTCAAATCTAATCAACAATTGTCAGACAATTCGACATAATCAAATTTACATTCACCATATTTGGAACTATCAGAAACGGATACAATTATTTTTTGTTCTCAGAATGCGAAGAAATCTCGTTTTAGATTCTGTAATAGATTTCAATCATGCCGAATCTTCATGAACTATGTCTTAGATTTAAGATTTTCATAACTGTCTGAATTTGATGGTATTGAATGACATCCAAAGCCTTGAGGTATCATCAATTAAACTAGCAAAATATTAAGAACTAGACAATCATGTCTTCAGGAGTCAAAAGTTATCAGGTATTTCAAAATGAATACACAAAAATCAAATATCTGCCTGCATTAATATAAAGTTTGCCTTGGGTTTTCATCAATAATACTTGCAAAATTATTAACCAAACAAACAAACCTTCATTTCGCTCGGACCATCTAGAATGGAGAGTTATGGGTATTTCACCATAAATATGACCCAATCAATAGACAGGATTGTTGTATCAATTAATTACAAGATTCTATGAATAATTATTAATTATCAGTCTCTTGACGGTAATTTGATAAAAAATTCATGTCTCGACCATGTTTGGAAAACTTACCCAGAATACACAGGTGATTTATCCAGGGCGATGTTGTCGGGATCGAAATGTGTGTTGAACGAAGATCCAGAGTATGAGCTGAATCTTGTTCCATCAGATTTTCCAGGGGCCGCCATGTAACGGTTGTCGGCTGTGCTTGGCATTATGGGAGCCTCATAGCTGCCAACCATCTGGGCCTCCATGTAGTCCTGCAAAAAAAGCCAAAATATTGCAAAAATTGCAATAATATTCATAAGCTTGTAAATCAAGTACTTAAGTTATTGTGATGCAAAACAAGCCTACCTGCTTCTTTTTTCCCAAGATATATACAGACAGATCAGTTTTGCTTTATCCTCTTATCCATGGTAACTGACTGACCTGAATTAGCTTTTCTTGCAACTGAATATAACTCAGCAAAATAAATGACACACAAAAGCAAGCACTAATTAATCTAGTCAGGTGTCAGAGAATGGAGAGGGATTTGAAGAAACAAGATGTTTCAAATGTAATGTTTGCTTGCAGTTCTGCTATCAACTTAAGTCTAAGTGACTGTCTGACTGAGGCAGTCTAAGTGTGTGGGCATTAGAATGTTTTTCCTGTCAGATTGGCCAATAACCTCTGACTTTGAGAGACCAAATGTGTAGTAATTCCGGGTAATTTTACACAAACTACCTCAAGGGCCTCTTAGATATTGTAGGATAGGTTCATCTAATTGTTGGTAATTATGATTTACCCTTATTCATACATTAATTATTTCTCTTTGGCTGGCACCTGGTAGCAAATATTTTCAGGGATGGTAAAGAGATACACTATACAAATGATGAATGTTTTCCACTGCTCATAGATGAAATACATGAAAGTCTAGTACAGAGCCAATGTTGACAAATACATTCATATTGACTGGCAAATAGACACCACGCTATTCAATAAGCATCTATCAAATTTAGGGTTCAGAGGCTTGAGCAATGTACCTTAAAATCGGACAATAATTATTTAATGACCATCTACCAAAAGACTAGCTTTGGCAAAGAAGCCAGGACAATTTTGCACCGAATTTTCCAGGATGGATAGTTTATAGACCATTTTAGATATTTGCGATATCTTGTATCTTGCCACACCGACATATTATCTTGTTCAAACAACATGAGATGAGGTTGTTTATCAATCAAACGGGGCATTAATGTGTAGATAGAAAACCCAGACAGAAAATTCAATACCTGTAAAAACAGAATCTCACGATTATAAAATGTCCAAATATCCAGCAATCAAAACAATGTCATGCAATAATTTTTTATCCCATGCCGAATATATGAACATACCGAACATACCAGTTTTGTTTTAATAAAATTAAATTTTGATGTGAGTACATTTATAACATCATGCTATGTCATGCGAAGGTGACTGTGCATACACTTAGTGAAACATCGAATAGTACAGACGGAATACGTTCTTACGGAATATGTTCTTACGTAACACAGGGATGGCATACTTGTACAAACTCTGCACAAATACAATATTGTGTTGTCAAGAGCTGTGTCAACTAACAGAACTCTGTCTCCATGGCAACAGAATCTAAATAATTTACCAGCTACTCAGTGACAGATTGTTCCTTGAAAATCATAAAATCTCTGGTTTTAGATTGTTGCACACCCATATTTACCTGTTGGGCCGTGACATCGACGGAGTCGTCAGGTAGGTAATGGAACTGATCGCTAAGATCGTAACCGTCGACAAGTTCCGTGGAGTAAGCCTTAGATTTTGATGGTATACCTATCCTTGAATTTCTTGTATCAATCATTTCTCTGTGCATCTGAGCCTCTGTCTGCTGGAGACGCACAGACTTCCGAGCGTAAAAGTCCTCCCCGAATAGAAGAGTATTCTGGAGAAATTACACAGAAAAGTTGCATGCACAAGAAGCGTGAAAACATGAACATCGAGACGAATGTTTCAATAGTAAATTTTGTTACTCAGACTTAAACAGATAAACAAATCAATCAAGCATCAATTCCAAGTCCAAAAATGTGTTTATCTTTTCCAGGATAATTGAAAATATACAACTTATTTTTTATCAAATTTGTCTCATAAACTAAAATTTACATTTAAAAACTTTTTAGGAAGAATTTTGTTTTTCAAGTATTTGTCTAATCAAGAATGGTTGGTGAAAAACCGAATTTGTTGACTCAATGTGTATCTAACATAGCGTGCTATTTATTTTATCAAAGCACAATTTTCCATGAAGTCTGAGTAACAAAAATCACTACTAAAACCTTTGCCCATACCAAACTGATGGAATAAGAAAAAGGTGCTATAACGTGAGAGTAACGAGTCAGAATCTAACAATAACTATATATATTTGCATTCAAGACTTTGCGTAGAGCAAATAAATATCTAAAGCATAACCGCATACAACATGATCTGAGCTCCAACAAAAAATGTCTAATTTCTCGAACGCATTCGCTGCCATTCAAGGTAATTTTCCTGACACGAACAAACATCATTCTATTTACAGCGAAACATTCATGTAACAACAGACCTTGCAATCACATGTTTTACGGCCAAGCACGTCATGCTTAATCAATTATATTTGTACAAGATAAAACATCATATTCGGAGCCAACAGTAACTCTAGTATGAGTGATGACGCTTTCAAAATGAGACGAGAACTCAATCAATGGAATATAATCAAACTGCATTAGTTTTAACTTTCTCGTACCAGTCTTATTTGCTAATGAATAAAAAACATTGACAATTTTATTACTATCAATGCCTAGTTCATTACAGAACTGCTCAAAATCATGATTTGTTTTTATATACCTTTCTACCTACTTTAATTTCAATTATGCCTGCATGTACATCATTAATTCTAATTGTTTCTAATTAAAACCAAACTTCATGTGAAAGTTTGAATTTCTCAGAAAAAGCAAGTGTAAATCAATAATATACTGGAAAATTATTTCCATCTATAATTGAAATTTTAAGATTTTTAAAACTGAAAATATGCATTACTAGTTATTGAAATAATGTTAGAGTGAGTTAAACAAACAACCCAACACCCATATTAATGCACCAATCAAAAACACACAATTAACAAACATTCAAAACAAGTTATTTGTTAGAAATATTTGTACTAGGTAAAAATGATCTTATTATAGAAGCATCAATCTTTTTTTGAAGTTTGCATCAATACAACTGAAAAGATGGGTCTTAATGCATGGAAAAGTGAGGGGCGGTTGTTAACTTTCAAAGGAAAAAGTGAGGGGCGATTGTTAACTTTCAAAGGAAAAGTGTGCTCTATCTGCAGGGGTGTGGAAATTCCTCATATATTTCTCTTGCTCATGGGCAAGTTGGACTGAAAAATCCACTTGCCCAAAAACTTAACCTACTTGCCCAGGAAAACACAAAAAAGCAACAAAATTTCATTTTCATTCATTTATTAATCTTGTCAAGGATTAGAGTATATAGGTTTAAATTAATGTATGCTATTTTAATCATATTTGGGCAGTAATTTAGGGATTCGTCTTAATAAAATAGAGCACATAATATTATTTTCTTGTGTTATTTTTGCACTTGTCTGTGGGCAACCTGGATGGAAAAATCGGCTTGCCCGCAGGCAAAAAAGCCAAAGTCGGGCAAGTCAGACATGGAATTCCACACCCCTGATCTGCAATATTGCACAGGATAAGTTAAGGGGCAGGGAACAAATGTGTAAATCTGATTGGTTTTTCAGGTATTCAAATTTATTTTCACGGTGCATGTTTATCTACCAATCAGAGAGCATTTAACAACTATTATTAATTTGGCAATCTAACCAATCAAATACCATGTAACAATTCAAATTATTTGCCCTGGATTTTGGTTTCAGAAAGTAATAGCAAAATCTGCAAATATTACCGGACACAGAATTAACCAAGACCTTACAAATATTGACTTAACAGTCTGGTTTGTAACAAAACTATGTTGTTTCAGGTTTTTTAAAATTACATTTCAATAAATAGTGGCAGAACATTATAAATACACACCATGACAAAACAAGAAACTGATCATGATAATGTCATTCAAACATGCTAAATGTAGTAAATCACCAGAAAAAAAGGATGAACAATCATAAAATAAGATATACGGAACAAGAAAATGTCAAAATAATAAACAAAATTTGAAGAACTATAAAGTATAAATGAATTCAATGTATTCAAGCAAACTGAAGGAGAAATAACTTTAAGGGATCAAAGGAAATATTTGTATCGGGATTGGCAACTGAAACATAACTGTGCATAAAACCAATGTCACTGGGTAACACCATTTCAACCACAGGGGGGGGGGGGGGGGGGGTAAAGGGGGAGGGAACACCTTTTTTAATAACAACAAGGTATGGGATAAAGTCCATCCAAGTATTCTAGTTTACCTTCTTAATAGAGTCATCAGTGACATAGTCGTCAACATCGAGTGAGTTCTGACTTGCATCAACAGAGCGAATCACCTTCCTGCTACCACCCCCACTATCTCGCTCCAGTGTGGAGTAATCAGAACTCAAAGTCGAGAAATCACCGGAGAACACCTTTTTCTCCTATGAGGTGCAATACAACATATATATATAATAATAAACCAAATTATATTACAGGGCTTTCTTCTCTATATAGTAGGGGGCAACTTTGAAAACATGCAGTTTTACCCCAAAATTACATTAAGCTCTACAAAATCAGTTCCCCATGTTACCAAAATATCAATATTTTGTCCCCTTATTTAATATAAAGGTCTAAGGCCCAACCCCGAAGGTAAGAAAAAAGCCCTGTATTAACACAACACACAGAAAAACACTTAAAACATATCAAACAATGCCATATGTTTCATATTTGTTCCATCATTATAAAACACTGGTAGTTTTTTGCCTCCTAAACTGCATTAAAACATGTTCAAATAGAATTTATTGACTTCTCCATTTCAGATTTCAAGAGCAACTTCATAATATGTAAATTTACCATTCAAAACAAGATGGGTCACACAACTTTATATCAATCCCCTAAATTACAAACTCTGTGTCGCTCACCTTGACAACAAATGCTATATCACCTGCATATAATAAAACTTCACACACCTTTTACCAGTACATATATTCCAAGTAGAAAGATATTTTGCTTAAGTTCCCAATAAAATAACTACTAGAATGGAATTAAATTCGAGACAACAGACCTGAGGACCTGGTATTATACTTGCTAATGGACTGGCAGAGAGCAGTGGGATAAACAAATGTCTATATATGGCATTGTTTCACATATTTCACACATAAATTAACACACAGAAATACATGTACATAGAAAATTAACAGATACATAGTTTTGTGGTGAAACACTAGATCTATAGCAGCTAAGGAAAATAAATCAAACAAAAATATGCAGTTGAAGTGCGCAGAACTAACAGTGCTCAAAATGTCTGACCGTGATAGGGGCTCACACAAGGACCAAATGCTTAAGGTGCAAATTGTACATTCGAAACTTCATTAAATGAACTCCATTAAACAATACATAATTACCACTATTAATTTATGATCACAATTAAAATATCGTAATAGCCTTGAACCGAATGTCAGTATAATTATGACTGGTACCATTGCCCATGTTGTGAGTAGGACAAAGACAGTATGGGACAAACAAAATAAGCAAACACTGAACTAATCTAAACATCCAATCTGGTCATTAGTGGCAACAGTGACCTTTCCCTTAAATGATTAGAATATGGAGTATTCTTGGTCTACAACCTGGTTAGCATGTGCACCAAAGACCTGATTGCAGACCCGTTTATATGCCTTGCCCTTGTTATGCTCTCGGACCCTTTTTATGTCTTGCCCTATATATTAAAGCTCAGACCCTTTTCTATGTCATGCCCTAGTTATGATCTCAGATCATTTTCTATGTCTTGCCCTTTTTTGAGCTCGGACCCTTTTCTATGTCTTGCACATGTTAAAATCTCAAGCCTTTTTTCAAGACCATTGCCAAAGTTTTCCGGACCCTTTTCTATGTACCAGTATGTGTGTTTCAACACTATGTGTTACCACAACAAATTGTTAAATGGTACATATACATGTTTTATATGGGATTGGTTATCATATAAACTATTCAAACGTGTAATAGTCTAACAAGTACAGATTATATATGTAACCTACATTCAAAACTACATTATCATCCTTTATTATAAGATGCATTCTTTCTACAGAAATGTACTATCCACAAATAAAAATAAAAAAACTTCAATATATCTTTAGTGTCAAACAGATTTGGCACGCCCAAAATAACGTAACTCTACATACTTTTTATTACATCTCTGTCAATATTTATAAATTTGTGTTTTTATTAAAACATTTGCACTGAATAGATCTATCACCAAACTTGATTTACCAATGATAGATTTCAGAGTGTTTGCCCCATCCTCTTACCCAAACCAGATATTTCCCTAAATATCGTAATAAATTATATGATTTCACGCAGCAAACAATTTTTTTTCATCAAAAATAGAGCATTTGTGGAAAGCACATTTTTATGGCTAATCTTAGACACGCACGAGAACTCGAGAAACTCATGAAATCTCAATAAACATGTATATATCAACACGAGTTACCTTATCCCTAGGGGAGAGTGTGTCCCCACTAAAATATCTCATTTCGGCCTCATAGTCAGGACCCCCTTCAAGATACGACGGATAATGAAGGGCTGTACTCATCTCACTTTTTCTCGTGCGTCTCGCATCTTCAGACTGTCTCAGCACAACATCCTGATATAAAACGTGCGCACGTGTACAACACAACATAACATGCAAGTACAAAATGATAGCACTTTAAAACTCAAAATATCATTTACAGAAATCAATGCCTACATAAAGCGATCTAGCGAAATCAATAAGAGTATAGAGCCACACATTGTTTTATCATTCCTCTGCAGACTAGAAGGCAGAACCAGGGTCAAACTATTCCACACAAGGCAGAATGAGGGTCAAACTATTCCACACAAGGCAGAA
The DNA here is from genome assembly GCA_947247005.1 of Spisula solida. Lineage (NCBI taxonomy): Eukaryota > Metazoa > Mollusca > Bivalvia > Venerida > Mactridae > Spisula > Spisula solida. The sequence goes on along the minus strand of OX365944.1, from coordinate 45,587,610 downwards.
TGAGGGTCAAACTATTCCACACAAGGCAGAATGAGGCTCAAACTATTCCACACAAGGCAGAATGAGGCTCAAACTATTCCACACAAGGCAGAATGAGGGTCAAACTATTCCACACAAGGCAGAATGAGGGTTTAACTATTCCACACAAGGCAGAACCAGGGTTACACTATTCCACACAAGGCAGAACCAGGGTTACACTATTCCACACAAGGCAGAATGAGGGTTTAACTATTCCACACAAGGCAGAACCAGGGTCAAGCTATTCCACACAAGGCAGAATGAGGGTCAAACTATTCCACACAAGGCAGAATGAGGCTCAAACTATTCCACACAAGGCAGAATGAGGCTCAAACTATTCCACACAAGGCAGAATGAGGCTCAAACTATTCCACACAAGGCAGAATGAGGGTCAAACTATTCCACACAAGGCTGAATAAGGGTTTAACTATTCCACACAAGGCAGAACCAGGGTCAAACTATTCCACACAAGGCAGAATGAGGGTTTAACTATTCCACACAAGGCAGAACCAGGGTCAAACTATTCCACACAAGGCAGAAAAAGGGTCAAACTATTCCACACAAGGCAGAATGAGGGTTTAACTATTCCACACAATGCAGAATGAGGGTTAAACTATTCCACACAAGGCAGAATGAGGGTCAAACTATTCCACACAAGGCAGAATGAGGGTCAAACTATTCCACACAAGGCAGAATGAGGGTTTAACTATTCCACACAATGCAGAATGAGGGTCAAACTATTCCACACAAGGCAGAATGAGGGTCAAACTATGCCACACAAGGCAGAATGAGGGTCAAACTATTCCACACAAGGCAGAATGAGGGTTTAACTATTCCACACAAGGCAGAATGAGGGTCAAACTATTCCACACAAGGCAGAATGAGGGTCAAACTATTCCATACAAGGCAGAATGAGGGTTTAACTATTCCACACAAGGCAGAACAAGGGTAAAACTATTCCACACAAGGCAGAATGAGGGTTTAACTATTCCACACAAAGCAGAACAAGGGTCAAACTATTCCACACAAGGCAGAACAAGGGTCAAACTATTCCACACAAGGCAGAATGAGGGTCAATTTATACTACTCACATTCTACAACCACGCTTTATCAATGATAACATGGGTAACCAATGTAGTGCCTGATCTTTGATGCAGTGTAAAACAATATATCCTCCATTTTAGATCACCATATGTGGGCATTGATAATGGAAGGAGACCAGACTTATTTCACACAGTGTTCACATCAGTTATAACCATTCACTTGCAATAGCTTTGTACTCAAAATCCTGTGATCTGCCAGGAATAGAATTACATTTTGATTCTTCAAAGTCAAGCATTTTCATTTCATTCTATTAAAGCTGCAAACTGTCTTTACATAATGTTGTTGGACCTCCCGTTGACTTTCCACAAGTCTAAAAAAAACGTGCTGCAAAAATGGCCATTAAATCTGATGAATTTTGAGTTTCCAGTTGTCATTGCAAGTTATAAACGGGTATAGGCTTTTTTCCTTGAGACGTCCCCCAATAAAGAGTCTTATACAAGGATGCAACTTATTTGGCATTTAACAGCACTATAACTAATTCAAACCCAGTCAAACTTGCACTGGTGGTTCATCTGAATTAGGCAGAATACAAGGCATGTGACAACCTTAAGTCCTGAGATAATCTTAACCAGTCACTTTACAACCTTTTCCCATCATGTGACAACCTTAACAAGTCATGTGACAACCTTAACAAGTCACATGACAACCTTAACCAGTCACATGACAACCATAACAAGTCATGTGACAACCTGAATTAGTCACATGACAACATTAATCAGTCACATGACAACCTTAGCCAGTCTGGCTGAAAGGTATATGAATACTAAAGTATGATGTTAAATTGTTCTTTTAATGCCTCTGAATGCTCATTACAAAGCAACAAATGTTCAGAATTATGCCTTCATTTGGATATGCATGTATAATACCCCACCAATCCCCTCTAAAATGGACAAGAACATGATTTTAATATCAGAATACAAAGCCAGCAAGTTTATGGAAACTGAAATAGCAGAATTACTTCGAAGAGAGCGTCATAATTGCAGTAAAATCATAGAAAGCATAATTATAGAGAAATAAACACTACTTTTGCACAAATTTACGGAGAAAAAAATATCTCAAAAAATAAAACATTGTGGCACACAATATGTATAGCTCTATGGAAATCACAACACAAAATACTGGTGTGAAAAGCCCAACAATGTCTGTACTGGAATATCATTAATAATAGACAACATGGCGAAAAAATACTGGTAGCTTTTACCTCTTTCTACCAGAAATAACCCACCGCAATCACATGATGTCAGCACCTTCGCTAATAAAACAAATTTTACCATCAATTCCTGAGACCAGATTGTCGAAATTACTTCCACAATGGCTGTCTGCGTTACCAGTCTTAGAACTTACTTGTCGACTCTCATATTCCAGAAGGGGCTATAAACTTATGGCAGGATCTTATAGCATCTCTCCACAGTGTCATTTGTCACTTTTGTTTGTCACAGTTCTTCGTATGCGGCTATATTTGGTAACACATTGATTTCTAGTACAGAAGATATACCCTACATGATGATGCCTAGAAATGATGCATTAAAGCCCCCCCCCCCCCTCCCCCCGAATTGTTTAAAGACCATCACTTTAAAAATATTACAGGAATGGATTGCTTAATGAATGTGGAGGTGTTAAGTGCTGTTAGACTCAGACAATGATGCTAAAGTACTTACTACCTTAAGATCAAAGGGACCCACTTACCTTAAACACAATTTACTGATCACAAGAATACAGACTTCAGAAATGTCACACATCCTATTCCTACCCTCAGTAGTACTGAGCTGTCACACATTGGTCTTAAGAACACGAACCAACCAGACTTGCTCAAATGAGCTCAATGTTTATTTTAAGCTCAAATGAGCTCAGCGAACATATCAAAAGCTCAATAAATCAAAACCCTACCTTATTTTAAGTTCATGTTTAGCTCACATGAGCTTAATGAACATTGTAAAAGCTCACTAAATCAAAAACTTACCTTGGTTTATATTCAATGTCAAGCTCACATGAGCTTAGTGAACTTAATAAAAGCTCATTGAATCATCCCAAAACATACCTTATCATACGATGTATTCAATGGAGAAACACTACCAGCTCTATCGGACAATGCATCTTCCCCTGCAAAACATAAAATAGCTTAATTATTTACCATAATAATAAAGTTTTTATAAATCATTCAGTATAGATTACTGACACATTGTTCTATATAAAAGTGATTACACAAGTGAAAATAGGCAATAACCATTCAAATATTAAATCCAACCAAATGCATTGCAAGTTATATATTTGTATACATTATGATATGTTATTTGATAATGTAGTTGAAATATATGTATGCACATATTACGTAATAATACCCAAACTCCTACTTTAATAAATATATAAAATATCGTAGTACGACACACCATCCAATTATCATATAAACATTCTACAGCATATTGAGGGCTGAACACAAAGTTGTTGAACTCTATAACTAAAACAAAAAGTTATAACAACTTGCATTCAACCCTTATCAATATGGTTTTGTAAAAGCAGCTATGATATTGATTACATGATTATATAGCATGGAGAATTTGACTTGATCCTTAACTTTATGCATGAGTATATTATAAGGTTCTTGCGTTGAATATATAAATTTCCGTGAGCAAATTGTGCAATATCAGTCCTTTAGATTTGTGTTGGTATTACACATCCGAGCGTCTTCGTGATACATCCCGCTTATGAAAACATACAACCGGGATTATAAATATAGACAGTATATCAGCTGATAAATTATGTTAATAGAGGGTCAAGAGTCGTGTCAAATTCTCTGGACTATACTAAATCGTATTTATAAACCAAGGCACTGCCTTTAATGGAGATTTTTTTTATATACTTATGTAAGTTACTATATATGTATAGTCCAGCAACAAAAATGTATAGATCATAAATTAGGTCAAAACATATTGAAATAATGAATAATAATTCATTGCCTTTTTATCAATACATGTATTATATGCGCTCACAAAAATTGAATTAGGTGACCTATTTATATTTTGCTATTAAACATACAAACCAGCAAAATTACCAACAATATTTAAAATGACTTTCTGGTATATAGAATGTAAATACAAAATTAAAATTTTATGTTCTTCAACTATTTACCATCACATAAAATAATGCTTCCAGTTACCTTTATTTCTAAAATAGAAGTTTAATTAACAATAATTTTGTAGCAACATTGAATTTTGTAGTAACCTAGAATTCTAAATTTATCACATAACGGTAATAAATATATCAAAGTCTTTTGACTGATTATTCAAAAATGAATTTTACCTCTATAAGTATCAAGTTATATTAATAAACAATGGTAACAATTGTAAGTATAAACAAGTGTTAAAAAGCATAACTTTTATACAATTTTGTATATCATGTACACAAACAATACATGAATAAATATGAATGACTACAACAGATTATATAATATAAAGCATGCAGGCTGCATCCGTGGTTCCCTCGCCACTTAATTATTTACTACATAATGAATGTTAACGATACCAAAGGAAATAAGATTACACAATTTATTTCTAGCTGTATAGATCTACTAGTCACCATCGGATGCTATAACAATATATATAAACCATACACCAACCAACCTCTATAGATCAGGCAAACAATTTTGTCCGAAATCTAACAAGTGTGCAGTTTCAAAACAGTAAGATAGTCCAAAAACATGTAATTATATTTCTTTTTAAATCCAATAAAACCTCTCCGCATGTCATAACACCATAATAATGTCTCAACGGATATTGTCTGTACTTTATCTTGTCATTGATTTTCCAGAGCATCTAGCCAGACACAGAACGGCGCCAATGAAGGTTGCAGTACAGACAAATTATCCAGAAAGGTCCTGCTGGAGGCTTTCAATAGTAAATGTCATTGTACAAGTAATGAATCAAGCTACAAAACAATACAAGAGGGACATGGGACATCCTGAAATGCTCACCTGAAATAACCATAGGGGAACTAACAATAATCACTGTTTGTATATACTATATTTATCAATATATGCTATTCAATCTGTATTGATGATTTTCATTTGTGATACACACTTATCAAATTGTACAAGTTTGTCTTGCCAGCAGAATGCTAGTTAACTTTAAACTTACAGTAACTATATTAAATTGGTCACTTCAATTAAACAACCACTTGTCTGGAACAGCCAATTATTATCAAATTCCATTCTAATATCAAACTGTATTAAACAGTTGCCTGATTGAAGCAGTAACCTTTGATGTACCGGGATTCGTTGATCGACAAAAAATGGGAAAGTTTTGTTAATTGCTATAATTGGCCACTCTCAAAGAATGTTTTCCTTGCTAACTGAGCAGTACTCACAGCTACTGCAGTGATTGCTTCATTCTTGACCAATGTCCTAGTTGATTGCTTACAAACTACTAACATTCTTGACCAAGGTGGGATTCATACCATGTGGATAAGTGGCCTTAAGAATGAGGACCCGGTGCAGAACCCCCAATAACCACTATACATCAGCATATCACTCAAGACACAAACACCTATAAATCAATTGGTCCCTTTTGGCCCTGTATTTTTTCAACTGCTTTCCCAACTTTTTTTATTTTATTTAAAAATTGTTTGTATGACAGTTAAATTGTTTCACAGTTTTTAAAAGGAATGAAAACAGACCAAATAAAAACCAGAAAATGATAAATTTATAAAAAACTTTAAAAAAATTTGGAAGTTTATTTATAACGACCTAAATAAACAGTAAAATGAGTGTCTATTAAATGAGTCTTATATTCCAACTGAGTATTTGAAGAAACTAGCATTAAGAGTTCAGGTGAGCTGCAGACTCCAGGCTACGCAGGCAATTCATCAAAATTTCATAACTAAAAACAAAACATCACACACAAATGTAGCAAACAATAATTTTAACATGTAGCAAATAAAGTAAACGTTCTTGCAAACTGTAACTAAAACTGTGAAAATACATAGTATACATGTACTAAACTAAAAATAATACATAATCTTGGGGTTGATACAAAAATAATGCAGTGAAAAAGAGGAGCCACGGAAGTGTTCTGAACATTAAAAATTTTGTAAAACCAAGATTTAAACAGTATTTTAATTTCTGAAAAAGAATTCAGAGAAAATTCAGAGGCAGTATGCAGACACATTATCCAGACACTGGTTCAACTACATGTACCCTTATATGCCTCATGCAAACCAGTGAGTCATTAATCCATACCCAGTTTTAACCAATTTCGTATGCTGCAGTCTGTGATCAAACACACAAACTACTGTTTCCCAGCCTGGATACTTTAACCAATAGATTGCTGGAATTGATGTAAAAATTAACAAGAGATGTAAAACATGTATGCCTCATGGCAGCCCAATAGTTAGAAATGGTAAAGGACTCAGTGACCTTGACCTACTGACCTCAAAATCAATAGGGGTCATCTGCTGTTGATAACCAACCTCTATGCAAAGTTTGAGGATCCTAGGGCAAGCGTTCTAGAGTTATTGAACAGAAACTGGTCTACCTACCGACGACCAACAGACCGACTGACATGTGCAAATACCTCCTCATCAAAGATGGGGGGCATAATAACATGTTACAAATGTAAATTTAGCATCTGACAACTCTACATTAAACACTTCTGTGGCTTTTCTATATACAACACTAACATCAGGTAGAGTCTGATAACAGAATACGAAAATAAAATGTTGACTGGCGCATTCCGAAATAAATCATAGCACAATACGCAACACTTAAACTTACGGTTCTTCGTGCCCTCGTAATACGGTAAATATACATGTTGTTCAGATAAGGGCTTGCCGAATAATGGAGACTGTGGCATAAAATCGTCTCCTGAGGCAGCAGAAAAAGTGGAGAAAAACAATAAATTTAATGTAAGATTCTAGACTGAGTGTCACATGGCCTTGTTTCCATTTTAAGAAACACCGAACCAGTCGCCATATCGGTTGTTTATTGGGAATTTTACAACAACCTTGAAAGGAGATGATAAATTACAATACACTATTGTAAAATTGAGAAACTAGGCATTCCAATGCATGCTATCTGGTTTCAATGTCATTCATCTTAAACAAAGCAGCAACTATATTATGCTCCCCAGATAGTTTTCGGAGAGCATTAAAATATTTACACAAAAAGCTAGCACAATAATCTTTTTGCATTAATAATACAGACCTGGTAAATTTTAGTTAGAAGAATATGTTGATATAAATACATATATTCTAACAATACAGTATACGCATACTACTTAACCACAGCGTCCAATCTAGGATGACTGACGAGTGTCTATGAGAGTCAAACACTTAGGATCAACATGCATCCAATTCTTGTGTGATTCCACATACAGACTCGACAAGTATCCATCAATATTAGATGCAAAACTCAACTTGAAGAAGGTCAAATATTTTTTATGCAAGTTAATTATGCAATTCTATGATTGTTACTATGATAGCTATTTTACATACTTTTTTTATTGTATTAACAAAATTTAATGGTGACAGCAAAAAAGTACATCTTTATCTCAACAAAGATGAAAGATGAGAACTTTACGTTCCCTATTGGCATAAATAATGAAAATACTTCATGGTGCAACTTAAAGCAAGTTTTTTTGCATCTAATGAGTATAATATAATTTTATACATGATCTATACAGCTGTAGCTGATATACTTGTCCCTTGAAGGCAGCATGCTTTGAGTGAAAGCAAGGCAGCAGCCTTTTAAGATCATTTTTCATTCTATACAATAACAAAAATTCATTCACAACATTGACATGCAAACTTGTTATGGTTAAAGGGAAACTACTCTTGGTTTGCATAAAAGCAATATTGAGGCAGTTAGCTCCCTTTGATTGATACAATATTATTTTAGTGTCCCACTATACCAGATTCAATTGTTAGACGTTGAAATCTCTTTTCCCACTTTTTCACTCATGCGAATATTAAGTTAACTTCTGAGCTAACTAAAAGAAGCTTTCATACAAGTATCAATTCAAAATTGTCTAGCGATAATTAAGAAATCAATTTATTATTGAATCAAACCATACGAGAACACAGAATATGTACCAGTCGGTAAATATTCGAGAAAAGTCCACTTTTCAAATTTTGCTTCAAGCAGCATTCTCAATGATTACAAAACTAGGCTAGAGTCAAAATATCTCACATTAAGATATGTATGGTTTGTAATTGAAGTGATACGGCCAATGAACATCATTTTTAAAAATAACTATTTTCTAACTCAGTATGAAGGCTTCATTAAGTTAGTCCATACAATTGGTTCAAATGGGAGGGATATTGAATATAAAGTATATATTTGGACATTACTAAGATCATATCTTCTTATTGAGGACATTCCCGACTTCAAAGAACCTAGAAAAACAAAGAGGTTTCAAAAAAACAAAATGCACACATACTGACAATGTTACAGTCAAACTGGTTTGTCTACAAATATGCCACTAAAATTCGTCTTGTTTTTGCTAATTAAAGCCAACTAAAACATCAATTAACAGGATACTAAATGACATAAGTTACAGCCAATCAAAAACGGGTGTTTTCAGTAATAACCAATGAAGGCCACAACTAAAAATCCAACTAATTAGTTCAATCAAAACATAAATTTGTAAGCAAGTGACCCAGGTTTGATTGCAGATAGCAAAGGGTTGATGGCAAAAAAGCATGGTTTGATGGCAAAATGTCGAGGTTTGATGGCAAACAGTCGTGCTTTGATGGTTAGTTGCCGAGGCTTGGTGACAAATAGGCAAGGTTTGATGGCAAATAGGCAAGGTTTGATGGCAAATAGGCAAGGTTTGATGGCAAATAGGCAAGGTTTGATGGCAAATAGGCAAGGTTTGATGGCAAATAGGCAAGGTTTGATGGCAAATAGGCAAGGTTTGATGGCAAATGGCAGTGGTTTGATGGCAAATAGCCAAGGTTTGATGGCAAATGGCAGTGGTTTGATGGCAAAAAGCCAAGGTTTGACTGTAACCATGCTGTAAACAAACAAACATTACATAAACAAATGTTGACAAACACAAATATAGCTAGCTGTATGCATAACATAAAGATCTCTTAGCAATTAGGAATAGGACAAAGCTACAAGTAACATAATTCATTCAAATCTAAATAGGATATTGTAAAATTAAATAGCACACACCCTAGCTAGTATCGCAATGCCATTTTTTCTATGCCATTATATAAATCATCTAGAGCTGTTGACTAGTTCAACAAAACCTTATTTCAGTACCCAACAAGTTCCGAAAATAAATTTTGAGTTTTTCATATAAATGCTCATTAGACAAGACCAGGGGTGGTATTCAATATTGGTCGTATTTAATTGGAGAATAAGGATAGCCAATCATATTCCCTGTTACTGACCAAGAGTTTGATATGCTGTGATCTGATTGGTTGTCCTTAAGTCAAATAATATCACATATCTGAGAAACTGAACAAACATAAATATAATTTCATCTTTATTTTCATCGAAGAAATCTAGAAAATTTATTGAATAGAAGCAAATTCACATCCCAACTATTTTACAAGTAAGAAATGAAATTATTTATAATTTAATTAATTAATTTACTACACAGAACTTGGCAAGTACTTGAAACAGGCAACTGTATGTAAGGAAGCATGGTAAGACATATCTGATATAATTTACATAAAGCGTAATATTTAAACTGTACGCCATTTCCCAAATAAGGACTTTGACTATTCTGTACACAAATAATGTAATATCTTTCTATGCACCAGTTTGTAAGTAAAATATTCCATTACACCTTATTTCTTTATTTCTTACCAAGCCAAACTTCAAACTCTGATAAAGACAAGTATTGTTAATAAATGTATGAACTAAAATGCTCCTATTCTGAGAAAATTTGCCATATTTACACAATTTCATAATTGTAATTACACAAATCAAGACAATTGCTATTACACAATTTGGAAATAAGACACACACAAAATTACCAATTATTGACTTGCCAAATTTTGAAAATACACAAATTTACAATAATACAATTTTGAGCTTACAGAAATTTGTCTAACTGAATAATACAATTTTAAGAGGAATACTCTAAATCGGGAAACAAATAAATATACACGAACTAGAAGTTTTCATTGGTTTGACTTATACAATACAATGTAATGTTATATTATTAATCATCAATTTCAATTGAACTCTGTTTAAGTATCATGCAATATTTTTGTTATTAAACATGTGATTACTGTGACATAATAACATGGACAGGCAAGAACCAATGTCTGGGCATCATTTTAGGCTTTGGTCAATATTTATACTATACAATTGTAAATAGAAAATGGGGATTTGCATTAAAGCATAATATTCATGCTACATGTATATGCAGGAATTGCTTGCTATATCAATTTATTTTAAAATCAGAGGACTATATATGAAATTATATATCTTAGACAATAAGATAATTATCATTTGCACTATATATTTCAAGCATTATCTATGCTAAGCAAATTGAACAGAACTTAGTTCTCAAGCAGGGGAAAAATTCTAGTGTAAAATTAACACATATGGGGTTGTTGCAATAAACGAGTGGTCAAATGCTTTCATACTTCACATTGCTAGGTGATGGCGCCATACAATATGCCAGGGTTCGAATCCCAGTATAAGTGCAAACTACTGACAATATTATTGCCAAAGTTACTATAAATAGCAATATACCAGTTATTGTACTGGATAAGCCTGATTTCTCCAAACATAGTCAGCTTACATTCAGGCCAGTATTCAGACTCTTGACAGATTCCCCATTAAAACACTACCAAGCGTCTAAGCATAGCTTCTAATTCACTGTACCAATACAGGTAAAAAATGAAATATGTTTTCACTTTTAAATTCATCTATCCTAGCTATTAAACTACATGTATTAAAACAAGCATTTACATTCTAAATTCATGCATGTTAGAAATTGCAGCATTTGTTAGATATTCAAGGTGTGATGTGTATTTTATCTACTACACAAGCATTATGGCATTTAATTTACTGGTCACATTCACTACAGTCAACTAGTCTTAGGTAAAGTTTGCCTGTAAAAATATGGAATATTGCTATCTGCTATGACTAAAACTGAGACAAACAGGCCAATATTTGTCATATTTAATTAGTGAAAACTAATCACAGACCATCTTTAGATGCCAGCACATGTCTTGTGCTTACACTGTTTATAGTGACGGCTGCACTGAGCTTGGCCAATAAAATAACACTTTACATTGTCCACTCCAAATTATCATGCGTTTCTGACTTCAATTGAAGAGTCACAAATTGCTACAAGCAATTTTATTAGCCAGCAGGTGACTCATTCACTGAATGGCTTATTAATATTCATGAGCTACAAAATTAAGCATCCAAACTTCTCCATTAAGCGGCAATGACAGAATATAGATCTTGGAATCCAAAAAGGTGACAGATTAACACATTTAACACGTGTAAGGCATAAAACTTATTTAAACTGACAATTTTTTCACCAGAATCAGTCCAACTATTTTATAGCTTTTTGTACTTCATCTGTTTATTACAGTTTTGGTCAGACAGTGTCAATTTCAAACCAACAGATTTTCAGCCTTTGTGAATCAGAAAGTCGATATGCTTTAAGAATATTTGATAAGAACAGTGATAAGAGTTAAATAAATCCACTAAACCTTGCACATGAGCAACTATTCCATAATACTTACAGGCAAACCTAAATCAAATACAATCAGCTACAAGTATATTAAATCACATGTTTTAGTTAAGGTATGTACATCATACAACAACTCTGAGCAGCTAGCAAGGGGGGATAGCATTTACATGTCAATTATCTGCATGCTCACCAAATGATTTGCGTTTAGGACTGTGATCTGAGAGGAAACACAACACAAATACGTTCAACATTCAAACATTATACAATATACATATATATATATACAGATATAGCAGTGTTCTAAATCCATATATACTGGTACCTAGTACTCTAAACTTGCATTTCATATTAAGTATTTACTATACTAAAGTAATTGATATAACTCTGCAACTATGACAAACATATACTGTGTACAGAGCTTCGTTATTATTTCTAATCTAATATTACTCTTATTACAACCAGGGGAAGTAACTCTAAGCATTATGATGAGGTTTAAACTGATTGTTATCAAGGGATGTAACTCTGATCAATACCAGGGGACATTACTCTGTTCATTATCAGGGACAATATTCTTTCAATTATCAGGGAACATCACTCAGTTCATAACCAGGGGACATTTATTTATATCATTATATTTTAAGGGAAGCCTGCAGACATGGTAGTTACTATAAAAAATGAATGAATGAGATATTTTGAAGGATAAAGTTGAAACGGGATATGAAACAGAGGGTAGAGGATTTAGGAAAAGACATTGACTTAATACAGCATGTTGACAGCTTTTATATAACTATAAGCATGACAATTGCACGTAAACTTACGTCATGAATAACATGTCCAGATTGTTTTTAATGTACCGTGTATACCCGATTTTAAGGCGACCTAGATTACGAGACATGCCCTCCTAAGAAGTCGGACGTCATTGACTGATTTGGTAGGGATAAAACCCAATGACCATGCACTTATGACTGTCTCAGTGGATCGAAAACAAACAAACATATATAAGACACACCTGGATGCAGCAAATTTGGAATTTTTCATCAACCCTTGTATAATCTAGGTCGCCATATAGGCAGGTATATGCAGTAACAGTGCAAGACTCTGATCATCCATATCAGAGTGTTGTAAATGGCAAACATATGGTAAAGCTATGGATGCTGGGTGGTGTTAATTGTAGCGTTAATGACTCAAACATTCAAAGCAAACATTTGCTGTGATGTGAACAGTAACTGCAAAATATTATCTCAACAAAAATGAAAGGAACAACAGTTTTTTTACTTATTGTTGTTAAAGCGTGTTGTTGCAACACCAGTGACAGACTAACCTGCTGCATAAAATCTTGGATAGGGATCTAGATTTAGAACGAAAACTGGACATTAATAAATCAACCAATTCTTCAACAAACGACAGGAAAACAATGCTTTCAATCAAGGCCAGTAACCTTCGTTGAAATTGGGTTCGAGCCAAAGGAAGACTAGAGGTAATGACCTTTACTTGCAGATGGACATTCCTGAAAACTATCATGACTTTAACGCCATGGTTGACAGGAAGATGATTTGTAAACATCCTCATATTAGCAGGTACATTTGAGAACAGACTTCACCACAATGGTAATTGCGAGATCTATTTTCACAAGAAATAGCCAAGGTGATCCGACTCATACAAATATGCCTTTATAATGACCAGGCTAACAATATTTGATCTCAGATAAACATCTAACAAGCATGCAATGTCTTCTTATCCCACATTGGTATTAATAAAGCAATTGTGTAAAGTTTTAGTGTGCTATCACCTACTAAGCTATTTTTGCAGCATTGAAAAATACTATGCACAGGAAATGCATTCAAGATCAGAAAACACAATTAACTGGGTCACAGGGAGATAAATTATTGAAGACATAAATTATCCTTTGAGAGTGTGAGGGTCATAATGAAAATTCGGCTAGAAAAAAATATTATAAATTTAAGGATTTTTAATTAAAGAAAGTAAACTATAAAGCACATGTATGATGGACGATTCTTAAATTTTCAAGACAAATCTAGCAACGTATAAATTTCAGAGTTCAAAACTAACATAAGACATTAAATCACATCAATATTCAGAGAGTCACTTCAAAATTCAGTTAAAATTCAATAAAATTCTTTTCCTATGTCATTCTTTAATATATTAATCATACTGTTGCTAATGATTAAAGCCATGGAAAGTACACGGTATGCCTTTTTCATGAATGGAAATAAACAGAGATCTTTGTTAAGTTTGTTAACAAAATGGAACTGTAAATAGTACTTAAGCAATAGAAATTAAGTTTACATTCAGACATTTTTTGTAAAATGTATTCATTAATTAACAGGCCCAAACTAAAATGAAGGTTTTTAATTATTTTTTCAATAAAGCAAAATGGTCACCATTGGCAACAGTTAACAATATATTCAAGAATATTATTTTAACATCAAATTTCAGCATACCTCCTTCATCCTCCGAGTCAGATAGGAATGCTTCCTGCATGGTCTCAGGGGAGACAACCTTGTATTTATCATCGCTAGCGGGTATCGTCTCTGTCACCTCTGTAATGTCCTTCAACGTATCAACAACAGAGATATAACCAAGTCTCTGGGCAATGGAGAGAGCTGTTTGTCCATTCTGTAATAAAACAAACATCATATTAAAACTTAGAATCTTCTAAGAGTGTTCCAGGGGAACAGTTTCTGTAAAGAAGCTAGCAAAAGACAGACTTAGATGGAGGTCTTTTGTTTAAGCTCTAAATGCACGATGGCATAACAGGCAGTAAATAGATTTGAATCTTCAATAGCTAGATGGATACACCATAATGTCAAAATGTTTAATACAATTATATGCTTCTTCAAAACTTCAGTCAATTTAACATCGAAGAACATAAGTCTCTTCCAGATTTCAAACCAATGGCCTTTTAATTACTTGTCAAGCACTCTACAGACCTTTATATTAGTTGTCAGGCACTCTACTAACCAAGCTAGCCAAGCAAGCGTTAATTTAATGAAATAAGAAGAACAATGAAAGACTTACATTTGTGACAGCATTTGGTGAAGCCTTGTGTTTCAGTAGTAGATTGACAACGATCACCTGACCTTGCTGGGCTGCCTGGTGTAGTGGTGTGTATCCAAGCTGAAAGAAAAAACATGAACATTGACAAAATACTCATGTTAGATACTAACACTGTATGCACGCTTTCGCCTTCAACAATGGATTTGGACACGTACATTCAAGGATTGAAACAAAACCATACCAGCCAACTGAAACCAACACGCTACATGGAACTAAAAGTCAGATTAAGATTTCAAAGTTTTTATATAACAATGTATTGTATTTTATGCAAAGAAGTTGATCAACTAAACAATTTCATTGGCCTAGCACTGGTAGTATGTTGTTCAAAATTACATAATACTTCTATTGTTCAATTAAGGGTCACTTTGCACATTGACTAAATTCAGTTTGTCATAAGAGTTAGGTGGGCATTAAAATGGACCAATTGTTTTATTTGAACATACAACCAATATTTTCGACCAACCAAAAATGTGCCATTCAACAATGAAGTCTAGAGCATAGTTCTACGTTCTAAACACTAGAATTTCATTGGATAGTGTGCATTAATGCTGGCCAATCAAATTAGAGTTAACATAATTGGTTATGAGACAGAATCCTGATGAACAACTCAACATAGAAATGCATACCTTATTCATAGAAACAAAATACACACCAGGTGTGAATCAAATGCTGTGTTCTGATTGGGTAAAACTAAACAGTTGGACAAATCACATTCTAGCTAACAATATTTGGACCAATCAACTTCTAGCTAACATCAATCATTGGGTAAGTGTATTTGGGATTGCTTTTAGATACAAATAATAAAATAATCTTTACCTAGAACTAAAAGAGGCACAAATAAAGTAATTCACAAGATTACTAAACTAACTTGATCGGTCTCCGAAAGCACATGCATTAGTTCACTAAATAGAAACTAATATTACAAAATATTCAAAAGACTCGGGATAAATTCCATTCATTTCAAATTTTCAGCGTTATCTCAAAACTGGCAGGCTATATGTCACATGACATAGTCACATGATATATGGAGAGTGCAATAAAACCACAGTGGATCCAATTCATCATGCATCTCCAAGAATCACATGACCTGGCCATGTCATGTGACCTAGCCATGTTATGTGATCTATAGGTGATGTAAAAGAATTAAAAGTGAATGAAATTTGTTTGAATCGTTAAATATTTGATAAACAATGCATCCAGAATACAGAAATCAATGTATTGCATCATAAACAGAGACATGACTGTGTAGTTATCAACCTTGTCTAAAGCATTTCTAAACATAAGACATTACACATTTAAGAAAGAGAGGCAAAAGTAACCAATAGAATTTTCTTGTCAAATAGTTGCACACATGGCATAATCAGCGTGCATGACCAAATATGGTGATAAGATGTAAATAAGCACAGGCTGCGAAATTAGCTTGACAAGTCACATGATCTTATAGTCACATGACCTTGTTGTGCTGCTGCGTGAAAGTAGTTTGATTCCCATTGTGTGAAGTACATTTTTTACTAAGCACAATTTTTTTTTGCATATGTATTGCACATATCTAAATATCTGATTCTAGTAGAAAATGTTAAACATTTAAGTTATGATTGCAATCTACTATAATTAGCCTTTTACTCCATAGATACCTCATATTACCTATATAATAAATTCTGATAATAGACTAGTTCATTCTGTACATCTCCATATTGGTTATTTGAAAGTAGCTTATAATTGACAGCCATTAGGAATTAGCATTGAAACTAGAAGGGTTTTTGAAGGGTTTTTGAATTAGCATTGAAACTAGAAGGGTTTTTGACAGAAAAACGTAGGTCTCCCACATTGAAAGGGCCTTAATCCCAGCAATAACTATCCATGTAAAATTCCTGACAAAAAGTACAACAAAAATTGGTTCATGTGAAGTTTCATAGAAATTCAACCAGTGGCTAAGGCGAACAACTGCAGACAAACTTTGTAACATGCATCCTCCTGATAGACTGACATCAATCCAGCACAAAATAAACCATGTCTCTCCCTCTATAAGTGGGAGACATATTTGGGTAAAATCATGTAAATACAGTCAACTCTCGTTATCTCGAACTCGCTTATATCGAATTTTCCGTTATGTCGAAGTTTTTTTCAAGTCCCGATTTTTCTCCTTCTTTGTCTATATGAAATCTCGAGACCCATCTCGAAGTTTCGGCTCGAATTCGGCTCGAATTTTTTGTTATGTCAAATTATTCTTTGGTCCCGATTAACCAATTTGCACTTTAAATCTGTTGTTCATCTCGAAGTCGGGTCGAAGTCTGATTGTATTCGACTAGCGTCGAATGTTTTTCACACTTCGCCAGTCTGAAATCTTCGATTTACCTGTAATTTTCGCGCCTTCCATTGTTGAACAAATATTTGTTTGCAACAATTTGCGCAAACATGTCATAAAGCTTCGGGTTACGTACTAACATCAATAAACATGTCATCTCGAACAATTGTTTGTAAAAATAATAATTAAAATAAAATGCATTTTCACGAGGAGGAATACATGTACATAAATATCACAACAAGCAATTCTCACGAATATGTCGTTCTTACGACCGTAACAATATGGCGGCGTAAAATGACAGAAACTGGAAAACTTGCAACTTCGATGCCGAAAATTCTATCTCGAATTTTCGTTATGTCGAAGTAATTTCCACGGTCCCGGGAAATTCGAGATAATCCCGGGAAATTCGAGATAACGAGAGTTGACTGTACATCAGCATCGAAATACAGGAGATGCATCCAAATGTGTTGCTATGGAGATCTCAATGTGTTGCTATGGAGATTTTAATGTGTTGCTATGGAGATTTTAATGCATTGCTATGGAGATACGAATGTGTTGCTATGGAGTAGAGGGTTAATCTTGTTAAGAAAACTCCCTAATACTGAGGAGGGGTTAATTTCGCAGTCTGTAAGCAACCATCTTACATTTTTACTGTTGCTTTTCCCATCATTTATTTTCTGAAATTTTATGTTTTGACAGATAACAAACTAACATTGAATGTCTCACAGAGATAATATCTAAACACACATTCTACAATCCCCTTCCCTAGTCCAATTTGTTTCCTAAATCAAACTGGACAAAATATGCAGCAATCTGCATAATAATTACTGTATTCTACGATCTTATTTTTTTTCCTGGCAAAAAAACAGAGTCGTACATGAAGATTTCTGATTATCGACACCAAACATTCTGACAGTGATCTAAGAAAGCTACAATCATCCACCACAGACAGTATAATGCATCTAGGGCATCGATCACCGACCGACAGTAATATATCATACATTCCTTGCAACATCAAGCTGATAACTCATTCACTAATCCAATACAGGATGACCCAGCATGTTCTTTGACATGGGCATGAGATTACAGGTTTGGAATATGGAGATTGGTTTTAGTTGATTTCACATTTGCTCGTCTGCCTCAGAAACTAATCCATTAAGACAGAGACACCATGTGACCAGTACCGAATAAATTACATTGATGCCAGTCATGCTGACTAACTGATTGCCATCAAACTTCATCCGACTATCTAACTAACTGTAATATCTAGAACAGAACTACATTTTGTATTACATTTGTATATGTAAATCTAAGACATTCTCTTTATTATAAGCGGGATCTTAACTATTAGCATCTTGCAGTACATTATAATTGGCATATAACACTATCCTTGGCATAAATCTTAACCTACAACCTTGCATGTAAATCTTCCATAACACAATATTCCTTGCATAAGATTTTGCATAAAACAATATCCTTTATTTTTTACATATAGTTTAAAGTCCGACAGGTCAACAGTATTCCAGTCATATGTGTGCATCAAGCAAGAGAGATATACTATTTGAACGACTAAGGTATGTAAACACCTGGGATTGAACCAGAGACCACTCACACTCATAGCAGAAGCTCTGTACAAAAGTGGTTGCAAAATTTTTTATTACATTTTGTGTCATCTCAACCAGTTTTGTAATAATTATTACAATTCTGGTTTTTATTACAAAACTGGTTGCT
The DNA here is from genome assembly GCA_947247005.1 of Spisula solida. Taxonomy (NCBI): domain Eukaryota; kingdom Metazoa; phylum Mollusca; class Bivalvia; order Venerida; family Mactridae; genus Spisula; species Spisula solida. The sequence continues at coordinate 45,568,713 of OX365944.1, read as the reverse complement.
ACAAAGCTCTACCACTAGGCTATCAAAACAGGCCACATTATCCTTTACATAAGACAAGATCATTATGGGCTTATATATAAGCCAAACCAAGTCAATATATATGCCCACAGCCTCTGACTCTACACTTGAATCTCAAGGACATAGACTAAAGCAGACATACCACGCACAGTCAAACCACATTCCTACAGCGAAGCTCGAATATAAACCTATCGGAACTGACATAGACTATCTATAACATTCAAGTACTATCCCCCATCTAATTTACTCTATAACATTACCCCAGTCCCTGTGAGTCTATCAAATTACCCCAGTCCCTGTGTGAACTGTATACACTGGTACATTGGAACATGGGGAGAAGATAAAAGGTCTGAGCCAGTGATAGCCCTAAAAACAAAGTAAGAAAAATATAGCAAAAATAAGCTATCACTGCGGAATACAACCAACATTAATTTCCGTGGATTTAATTTACAAAATTTTTAACAATTCAAGAACACTACATCTGGTATAACAATATTACAACACAGGCAAATCTTGAAGCCCCTAAATTACTTTGGTGGCGGCATAAAAACTGAATAATGAAAATTCTTATAAAATAAAATTCAGAATGGTCCAATGTGACCAATCACCATATGAATGACTTCCAGCTACAAACTATAATGATCTACATCAAGCCATGTTTAAAGTGTATAACAAAATATTTTAAATAATAGTCCCACAAGTCAACAGTATTTCAGTCATACAGAGACTACCTATATTATCCTGATATCGGGCGACCCAGCAGTTACATGGACCTAACTAACCTAGGCATCAAGCAAGGGAGATGAACTAATACCATGTTTAACAACTTTGGTACATGGTGGACTGGGATCGAACCTGAGACCTCTTACACTCAATGTGAATGCTCTAGAATCACTAAGCTATTGAGGCTATCTTTGAGAAGTTACCATTACAAGTTAAAGCTTTTTTTAAGCTTCATGAGAGTAAAGCAGCAAGATCAAAATTGGGGAAAAAAGCAAATGGCGGACAACTCAATTGTTATCTATTTAGAACTTGTATACCTCCAAGACCCCCCCCCCCCCTTCAAACTTGATCTACAAAAACATGAAAAGCTATATAACTAAATGAATCTTAAACAATACATACATACTACAACTCAAAGCATTTTCTAAAAACCAAAATTCTCCACAAAAAACCTGATAATTCTAGGGAGACTAAAATGACACCCGAAACTGCTAAAACCAGATACACAACTTCCCATGCTGATAAAACATTCCTGTAAAGTTTATGACCTTAGCTAATATGAACTAAGGCATTGCCTAAAGGGGATTCAATCATCCATTGATACTATATCAAAATAACTCATTACAGTTATTAGTGAGGGACATCTTCACAGTATGGTTGTTCATACAGTTTGTATTTATTTTACATTTCATGAAATTCAGATAGAATTTTAATAACTCAAGGAAAATTGACTAATACAACAAGAGGACCATTGGCTCTAAAGCGCTCACCATATGACCAGCAGTTTAGGCAGAATCAGTGACCTGGTGACCTAGTTTTTGACCCCAGATGACCTAGTTACGCACTTTACCTAGATTGCAAAGCGACAAACATTGTGACCAAGTTTCATGTAGATTAGGTAAAACATGTTCACGAGTGCTCAGGTGAGCTAAAAACTTGACGGACATCATCACAGTATGAGCGTTCCTATTCATTTTAAGTTTCATGAAATCATACCAGCTATTTACAAAGAAATGAATGTGAATGGATGGGCAGAGTGAATTATTCATTCGATCAAGGGCAATAACTCTAAAGAAAATTGTCCAATAACAAAACTTGACTGGCATCATCTTAGTGTGAGCATTCATTTTCGTTTTAAGTTTCATGTAATTTTACCGGCTAGTTACAAAGAAATGACTAAGAAAGGACGGGTGGAGGTAATTCTTCAATAAATCAAGGGTGACAACTCAAGAAAATTGACACACAGAATGTGTGTTCATATTCATTTTAAGTTACATGAAATTCTTCCAGCTAATTACAAAGAACTGAATGCAAATGGACTGGCGGATGAAATTTTTCAACAAATCAAGGGCAATAACTCTAAGGAAAATTTACCAATAATGATAACTTGACAGTCATCATCACAGTAATTGGGTGCTCATATTCATTTTATGTTTCATGAAATTCTACAAGCTAGTTACAAAGAAAGGAATGCGAATGGACGGTCAGAGTGAATTATACTGTAAATCAAGGGTAATAACTCTTAAGGAAAATTGACCAACTTAAACAAACTTGACGGGCATCATGACTTTTTTATTTTAAGTTGCTTAAAAATGTACCAGTTAGTAGAAAAATGGCTGCAGACGGAAGGACAGACAGAAATATTTAATAAATCAAGGTAAATGACTGTCAAAGGAAAAACACCTGACAGGCATCATCAAAGTACTGTATAGTTGTTCATATTTATTTTGATTAAGTTCCATGAAATTCTACATGCAAGTTACAGAGAAATGGCTGTTGATGGCGATGCGTCTTTGTAAGCCGTATGGCCAGTCCACACGCACATTACCCCAAGTGCCGGAGTAAAAGTTAAGCATTACATAAGTTCAGTGAGTCACAATGTAACTATATAGACTTCACATAATCTTCCTTTTTTGCAAAAATAATCGCGATTATTGTACCTAGTTGCTCTATTCGCTTAATGCAGCCACCCCCCTGTCAAAAAGTATTAGATTCAGAATTTCTCGCACATTGCTGTTAAATTGGAAAACGGGTTTTATCCTGTAATGTTGATATGGTCAGTGACAAACCGTATCTGCAGTTATAACTGAACTACCTTTTAGGAGACCCCTAAGGAATCAAAATGATAATGAGCCAGAATATGGTTTTAAGAACAGTGTGTTTTTAGCGCTTTCTTGAATGACGATTAGAGCTGTCATTGATACGACCCAAGGCATATCGATGATTCCAATATATAGGAAGACAAGCATCGGCTATACATCGTTATACAGTTACACATATAGACAGGGTTCTCGGTAGGATTTTGAAGTAGGAGTCCCAGGACTCCTTCTTAGCAAAATGTTGGAGTCCTATAATAGACGAACAAGAAACAGGCCTTTCAGTCAATGATCCCTTTTTAGCCATTCTACACTGTACATGTTGGGTATATATTCAGCTTTGAGATAGCACCTTTGGTTAGAGTTTAGACTTGACCCATTTTTACAATTTGTGAACTTACATTTTAACAGAGGGACTGTTTTGTGCAGGAAAAGGAGGATTTTCGGTGGTTCCATTCATTTACCCAGGTATCGGTTCTCGATATCGACATTACTCGGTAATTAAAACCCAATTTTCCGGATCCGGAATTTCACGGTCAGGGGGTTAGCGAGCAATAAGCGGTATAGCGGGAGTGTATATTTTTTTCTTTTTCAACGTTTAAACATGAAAAACATATAAAACAATTATTGCACATTATCATTAAACATCTTAATTTTATAAACTTTAGCAAGAATTAATCAATTATCTGAAAAAATGTTCAATATTTGAAATATTGCATTTTATTCTACACTGTCGCTTTCGAAGCTCGATACCGATGGTGAGAAAATATACGCATTTTTCAAGTTAAACATATTATTGAGGCAAAAATATTGTCAGCGAGGTCGTAAAATAATGTTGTCAATGTGTTCAAGTAAGACTTTATTCAAATTCTTATCTTTTGGCTAAAATAATCGCGATTTTTGTACCTAGTTGCTCTATACGCTATATCAGTTTCCCCCCTGACGTACATTCAGAATATCTCGCACATTATCGCTCAATTAATTCCGTAATCCCAGACAACGGGTTTTAACAGGTAATGTCGATATGGTGAATATTCTAAAATGTGAATCGATAATCGATTGGTTAAAAATATTGTTGATACCGCTTAGGTCAATGACAGCTCTTATGATGACATCACACCGGAGGTCACATGGCAGCTACATACTGTAATGGACAGTCACAGCAGAGCGACAGATGAATACCGATCAACACGACAGAAACTTTGTTAAACGCGGGTCAACCAACACAGACTTTAACTGGATCTGAGGGTTCTTTGAAGGGTCTTGGGACATCTGTCACTTCTTCGGTCTTATGTTTTTTTTTTCGAAAAAAAATTTCTTATAAATAATCATAAAAGCACTCATGAAAAGTTACATTGTATTTTGGTCAATTCTCATATTTTTTCACGGAGATCTGTATTGACAAACCAGCAGTAGACAGTTGTCCTACATAATAAGATCAATTAACATGGTCATCTAACACAGAATGATTGTTGATAATTAATTCACAATAAATGGTTTGTTGTTGACAATTTGGGTACGAACAAATTTGGATACGCTTCGTTTATCAAACTTTATGATGCAAATTAGCATCGAAAGTTGATTTCTTTGTTTACCTACGCCAATTATGTGTATAAAAGACAGTTTTCCTTGTTTAAAACAAGTACTTTAATCGTATAAGCAGTTATTTTAACGATTGTAGGCTGTACTTACTTGACGACAGTCGAATGAAACAACTTCTTCCGTTTGCGAGGGACAGTCTAAAATGCTAACCGACCGCCTTTATCTCGCGCGCTAGCATTCTTACCTCCCCTATCGCGTTTAATGTTGTGTAAGCTGGCCTTCGGTTATCTCAAGGAACATTTTTAAACATCATTAGAAAATAAAAGATAATTTATTAACAACAAAAATATTTTTTTAATGAGTTTGCCAATTCCATTCACGTCTTCAGAGTACCCCGAAAAAACACTTCCTGTACACACAAATCTCAATCGAACAGGGGTGACCAAATTTCGGATGGGTTAAAAACTCGCAACACGTACAATGCCGTCTTGGATTTTAATCGAGATGCCTTCGGCATCTCGATTAGAATCCCTATAATAATTGTGAAGATACATGCCATAGAAAAAATTTGACACCCACATCCTAAATTGACAATCTAAATGTTTCCATTTAAAATCCTGGTTAAATGTAAACAGAAGTGGGAAGTTAAAACCACATCTGTCACCAATGCATAGTATATACAGAAGCCAGTGATATTCGGGCATAATCTGTACACAAGCTTAAGCTGTAAGGAGAATTTAGGGCCATGTCCAGACCTGATCAACACACAAGCCATGAAAACCTCATGTAGCAAGTATTAGGTGCCACATCTTGACACAATCTGCATACAAGCAGTATTAGGGGCCATTATTAGGGATCTACATACTTTGGTTGTTGCATACAAGCAGTATTAGGGGCCATTATTAGGGGTCTACATACCTTGGTTGTAGCATTAACAGAAGCATCATGTTCCAGTAGGAATCTAACCATATTCTGTTGTCCAAAGTGACATGCTGTATGTAGTGGCGTGTATCCAGCCTACAGAATAAACATACATACAACACATGATTATAGCATACAAAAGGTGCACTGAAGAGTAAAATGTAATATTCGCAATAAGTCCATTATTTTCCATTTTTTCAGTTATTATGGTTAAGTATTTTTCTTCTGCATTCCATCTTCTTTTGTCATCTGTATCTTAAATTTGGATGTGGTGATGAACAACACTGTATTCTGTAGGTTGCCTGCTTAGAAATATGACCTTTATTACAAAATGTCAATAAACTCAACAGACATTCCCAAAGTAAGGTATTAATTCATTAAATTAATTTCATACAGGTTAATTAATTCTTACAACGTGTTTGGGAAATCTTACCTTAGTTTGTGGGTCAATCTGGGATCCATATTTGACCAGCACTTCAGCTACTGGCACTTTGTCTTCTTGGGCAGCCAGATGCATGGCAGTCAAACCATTCTACAAAACCAATAAAATAGTCTTATACAGGGTGTCTCAAAAGACATATTATTCTTTAAATTTTACCTTAAATTCAAATAAATGTTGAAATTACATAACAATTATTCAAAGTCATGTACACATAGGCTAGGATAAAGTAAGCATTTTGAGCATCCATCCCATATTCTACAAAACCAGCATAAGACGTCTTACATGCTTTGTTTCGCTAGCTCTGTCCTTTTTAATCTTTAATTTACTTATTATGTTCTTACTATCACATTATGAATAAGATTATATATAACGACATACAATACTTACATGAGATTTAGGATTGACGTTAGCCTTATGTTCTAGAAGTAGGGATACCATGTCTGTATGACCTTCCTGGCTGGCAAGATGTAACGGTGTAAAACCATTCTGTAATATATAATATACATCATTGATTTTTATTTAATGCTAACTGATGAGATATGGAGTTCTATCAGTGAAATAAAACCTATATCAGTCACTGGTTATCACCTACAATGTGACTGATATAAGCTCCGCCCCCTCACAGGGACTACTTTTATTTACCAAAATCTCAACACTAAAATGTCTGTAACTTTTTTATTACTGAAAGGAAACATGTCATGTGGGGGTTTTTATTCTTAGTTAGACCATTTCCTACAAGTTGGTGTATGATTTAATGCAAAATTCTCAAAAAAGTCGTTTTCACCTATTCACCATAATCCAAGATGGCGTAGTTTGAAGTGAAAAATATGATTGGAATAACATATTCATATGTAGCCTAACCACAGTGGTAATTTGGCATAAATAGTACCAGTTTTGACACCATAAAAGCATTAAATAAATAGAATATTTGTTTGTTTTGATTGAATATGGTTAATATCTCATCTTGTAGTGATAAAATTTTAATATTTTCACTCGCGCTACGCGCTCTTGAAAATATTGAATTTTATCACTACACGATGAGATATAAACCATATTCGATCAAAACAAACAAATATCCTCTATATAGCTCTAATATAAACATGTACACAGCAGCTAAACATTACCACTATTGACTTTTCAGGAAATAGAGCATCGGACACAGGCTCAACATGGATGGAAACACATGGAAGTTTTTAATTGAACAATATTTGATGTTCTAAATGATAGTTTGTTTTTATCAAGTCCAACATTTTAAGTTTTCAACAATTTTCATTCTGGGTCATACATGGCTAGCAGTTTTCCTGGAATTGATTATTAACCAGTTCTAACTTGTCTCTTCTGAAAGCAGTCAGTTGTCCTAACAAGTTATCCTGGAATTAATGATCAACCAGTTCTAACTTGTCTCTTATGAAAGCAGTCAGTTTTCCTAACAAGTTATCCTGGAATTAATGATCAACCAGTTCTAACTTGTCTTTTCTAAAAGCAGTCAGTTTTCCTAACAAGTTATCCTGGAATTAATGATCAACCAGTTCTAACTTGTCTCTTCTGAAAGCAGTCAGTTGTCCTAACAAGTTATCCTGGATTTAATGATCAACCAGTGATAACTTCTTTATTCTGCAAGAGGTCAGTTGTCTTAACAAGTTATCCTAGATTTAATGATCAACCAGTGATAACTTGTCTATTCTGAAAGCGGTCAGTTGTCCTAACAAGTTATCCTGGATTTAATTATCAACCAGTACTAACTTGTCTCTTCTGAAAGCAGTCAGTTGTCCTAACAAGTTATCCTGGATTTAATGATCAACCAGTGATAACTTGTCTATTCTGAAAGCGGTCAGTTGTCCTAACAAGTTATCCTGGAATTAATGATCAACCAGTGATAACTTGTCTATTCTGAAAGCAGTAAGTTGTCCTAACAAGTTATTCTGGAATTAATGATCAACCAGTGATAACTTGTCTATTCTGAAAGCAGTCAGTTGTCCTAACAAGTTATTCTGGAATTAAAGATCAACCAGTGATAACTTGCATTGATCTTCCGTAAACAACCAACAACTTCTCCACATGTGCAGGTCATGACCATAGCTAATGTCACGATGTACATAATCAGTCCTACTCAGTATTAGAAACTGTATCCCTCAGGATGGCTCGGGTAACAAGAGAGTGCTCTATTCTCTGCTCTAACAGGACAGGTAACCAGAGCGTGCTCTATTCACTGCTATAACAGGACAGGTAACTAGAGAGTGCTATATTCACTGCTCTAACAGGACAGGTAACTAGAGAGTGCTCTATTCACCGCTCTAACAGGACAGGTAACCAGAGAGTGCTATATTTACTGCTCTAACATGGCAGGTAACCAGAGAGTGCTATATTCACTGCTCTAACACGGCAGGTAACCAGAGAGTGCTATATTCACTGCTCTAACACGGCAGGTAACCAGAGCATGCTCTATTCACTGCTCTTACATGGCAGGTAACCAGAGAGTGCTCTATTCACTGCTCGAATATGGCCGGTAACCAGAGAGTGCTCTATTCACTGCTCTAACAGAACAGGTAACCAGAGAGTGCTATATTCACTGCTCTAACAGGACAGGTAACCAGAGAGTGCTATATTCACTGCTCTAACATGGCAGGTAACCAGAGAGTGCTATATTCACTGCTCTAACACGGTAGGTAACCAACGAGTGCTATATTCACTGCTCTAACACGGCAGGTAACCAGAGCATGCTCTATTCACTGCACTTACATGGCAGGTAACCAGAGAGTGCTCTATTCACTGCTCGAACATGGCCGGTAACCAGAGCATGCTCTATTCACTGCACTTACATGGCTGGTAACCAGAGAGTGCTCTATTCACTGCTCGAACATGGCCGGTAACCAGAGAGTGCTATATTCACTGCTCTAACAGGACAGGTAACCAGAGAGTGCTCTATTCACTGCTCGAACATGGCCGGTAACCAGAGAGTGCTCTATTCACTGCTCTAACAGGACAGGTAACCAGAGAGTGCTATATTCACTGCTCTAACAGGACAGGTAACCAGAGAGTGCTCTATTCACTGCTCTAACAGGACAGGTTACCAGAGAGTGCTATATTCACTGCTCTAACAGGACAGGTAACAGAATGTAAATATTACCTTGGATTCTGAGTCAGGTTTGCCTCCATATTCTAACAATGTTGTAGCAATGTCCATCTGGTTCTTCTTGGCAGCAATATGTAATGGTGTGTATCCATTCTGAAATACAAAATATACCTGTACATATACACACACTAATCAAATTCTGATTGGAGGCATTTGTGGTTTCAGGAATGTCAATAGAGCCAAGTTAAAAATCCTGAAAATCATATGCGGTGAACCGTTTTTGCCAAACAAAAGGCTTCAACCTCATTGTTCCCTATTTAACCCAGTTGATATTAAAGATAATTCCCCATAGCAAATTTAATTGACCATAGCTTTGCCATTGATATAGAATATAACAACCTTACAAATCTAATACAAACCTTGGCTGTAGAATGTGGTGAAGCCTTGTTGTTGAGGAGAAGTAAAGCGACACTGACATGGTTATAGTGAGTGGCTACATGAAGTGGTGTCAGACCATTCTTGCCTTGTACGTCTGGATTGGCCTCTTTCTGGAGCAGTAACTTAGCAACCTTCAGTTGTCCATACTTAGCAGCAATATGGAGAGGTGTGAATCCCTTCTGTAATAGTATAAACATACAACATGAGTCTTTGTTTATTTATTTATTATATTTATGTATGGGAACCTATTCATCTATCAAACTTGCCTGGACTGTATATTCTAACCAGTACTAACTTACCCTTCCACAAGGAACCAGCATAATCAATGTGGTAGTAAAATTGTCATGGAACCTGCAGCAACTTAGAAATGAACCTAGATTGCCAGTTTACAAATCCTGAGCACATTACTTATCATTGGACCCCGACCACAGCTCATAAAACATAAACACAACTCAATACAATAATGCTGTGTATAGAGTTGAACCAACAGTGGAAGCAGATTTTAGCATTTAAAAACTTTCAGAACACATGAGGAAGAATAAGAACTAACCAGCCATGTAAAACATTAATACAGGAATAATGACTTGCCTCCCTTAGTAACTATGACTACAAAAATTATCAATTGTGACTGCTTTATTAATATCAACACAGAAATCATGAGTTGTTTCCACCTTAAAAATATCCATACAGAACCGATGAGTTGTACCTTTTTATAAGATATCAATTATACAGAAACCATGAGTTGTCCCCCTTAATAAAATACCAATACAGAAATGATGAGTTTACCTTAGGCCAAAAAAAAAAAATTGTGTGTTTAGGGTAACGGTCTGAAAAAAGTTAGGTAGGGTAGGCTTTGGGTTTTTTTTTTTTTTTTTTTTTTTTTTTGCCTGCCGGGAAACCAGTCATGAATTTGTGGTGGCTTAAGATGATATATCTGTGTAAATTATATGTATATCTAGCTTCATATTTGATTTCAGATCATTCTAGATGACTGTTATTCTGACTGAAAGCACATTTGATATTTTGACTTACAAATACATTCAACTGTACAAGGGTTTTGTTCGAATTTGTTCTGGAAATTTAGTACCGCAGGTCTGTTTAGTTGACATAATATTGACGGACAGGATGCTGTGCTCAGATTAGAGCGTATTAAAGAAACACAAACATGAATATACTAAATATGTTCAGTATTTAATGCTGGTTTTGCATTTTATAATAGTAATGTCAGACTTATACAGACTTTCTGTCTTTTACAAAGTATTTTTATCACTAGTCTAGTTTATATCAACAAATGAAAATATATATGAGCTATGTCATGTCAGAAGAAAATATGCCTTTATGACATCTTCAGTATTATGCAACCAGTATGGGTCCAGTCGACCAAAATGAGTTTCACATAGCCAGACCAGGGTCCAAACTATTTACTTCATAGCAACGAAAGAGCTATTTCATTTCAGTATTATAGCTGTCTTAATTTTACTGTTAGGCCTTCATTGGCATGGAAAGGGGAGGTCAGAATACACTTTCTTGTGACCAGGCGCATATGTACTTTCTTATCTACAAATCATTTTCAGTACTGAAGAGTTTGAACAAATGAGGTTCTACTGTAAATATGATGCAAATAATCTAAAAGTATCTATAAAAATGGTTACATGCTACTCTCATGATTTTGCTCCAACCAGACAAGAAAACATAAGGGTTGACAAACCAACATATACATGTATGATCCTAAAGAAAGTTGACACAAATTGCAGATGACAAAAGTAATGTACTTTATAGTATTAGAAACATCTGAAAACATTTTTTGACACAAACATTTATGTTGGATAGAGTTTATGAATGAAAATCTTCAGAATGAAGAAACTTAAAGCGACTTTAGAAAAAGTGACTTCATCCGATAGAACGCGGAAGGTTCGTAATGCGGCCGCATGTTGGCATTTGGGACGAATGATCTGCACAATAGACGCCATGTTCCATACGAAGCCTACCCGATTTTCAATGCGGTATCCTTATTGGACCATATCAGGCTTCGCGAAAACTTTAAAAACCTGTCAGTCATTCAGAAACAAAAAAATTGTCAGTCCGAACGAACATTTGTCAGTCCGAAAAAATGAAGAGAGATGTATAGATAATGCATGTTCTTCTTAAATTATTCAGTGGTAAATTATTTAGAAATGCATTGTTAGCTTTAACACACAGTTAACAAGTGTTTTCAAATAGGCCTAATTATATAGTTTGCCTTTTCACAATGGGCTCATTCAGCCCATTCAATGAGTATATATCAGACAGGACTTTCTGTCAAGAGAAATTTTATTTTCATTTTACCATTTAATATCAAACATCTTTAAACTAAATCACGTGTTTTCGTGTTAAAAAGCCCCCTCGGAAATCGTCAAAATAAAAATATATTCAGAAAAAAAATCGCGAACATTCCGGAATCCGTACCGTGTAGTACGGGTTTTATCCGCATCCAAAAAATAATCAGTTTTCGCGACCTTCATTTCGCTGAATTATTTTACATTTTTGACGATTTCGGAGGGATATCTTATTGAATCTCGACGAGGATTTACGAAAATACATTCGTGTTACATTCTTTACAATAATCTTCAACTACGATGTGGGAATATCGTTGTCCAGACTTAAAATCTCCGTCGGACCAACCGTCCGACATTCAGTCAAATTTTGCCGGACCAAAGCATAAAATTATCGTTGTGGGAACGTTAAAAAATCGTTAGGGTCGGCGCCTTTCGGCTAGGTAGGGTCGGGTTACCCGAAACACACAATTTTTTTTTTTTGGCCTTAGTTGAGTTGTTCCCCCTTTATAAAATACCAATACAGAAATGATGAGTTATCCCCCTTTATAAGATACCAATACAGAAATGATGAGTTATCCCCCTTTATAAAATACCAATACAGAAATGATGAGTTATCCCCCTTTATAAAATACCAATACAGAAATGATGAGTTATCCCCCTTTATAAAATACCAATACAGAAATGATGAGTTATCCCCCTTTATAAGATACCAATACAGAAATTATGAGTTATCCCCCTTTATAAAATACCAATACAGAAATGATGAGTTATCCCCCTTTATAAAATACTAATACAGAAATGATGAGTTATCCCCCTTTATAAAATACTAATACAGAAATGATGAGTTATCCCCCTTTATAAAATACTAATACAGAAATGATGAGTTATCCCCCTTTATAAAATACTAATACAGAAATGATGAGTTATCCCCCTTTATAAAAAACTAATACAGAAATGATGAGTTATCCCCCTTTATAAAATACCAATACAGAAATGATGAGTTATCCCCCTTTATAAAATACCAATACAGAAATGATGAGTTATCCCCCTTTATAAAATACCAATACAGAAATGATGAGTTATCCCCCTTTATAAAATACCAATACAGAAATGATGAGTTATCCCCCTTTATAAAATACCAATACAGAAATGATGAGTTATCCCCCTTTATAAAATACTAATACAGAAATGATGAGTTATCCCCCTTTATAAAATACTAATACAGAAATGATGAGTTATCCCCCATTTATAAAATACTAATACAGAAATGATGAGTTATCCCCCTTTATAAAATACTAATACAGAAATGATGAGTTATCCCCCTTTATAAAAAACTAATACAGAAATGATGAGTTATCCCCCTTTATAAAATACCAATACAGAAATGATGAGTTATCCCCCTTTATAAAATACCAATACAGAAATGATGAGTTATCCCCCTTTATAAAATACCAATACAGAAATGATGAGTTATCCCCCTTTATAAAATACCAATACAGAAATGATGAGTTATCCCCCTTTATAAAATACCAATACAGAAATGATGAGTTATCCCCCTTTATAAAATACCAATACAGAAATGATGAGTTTACCTTAGTTGTCAGATTCAAGTTGGCATCATGTTCCAGTAGAACAGAAGCCACTTCCTCATGACCTTCCTTGGCTGCAATATGTAGTGGTGTGTACAAGTCCTTGGTAGTGGCGTCTGGCTTGGCACCGTGTTGTAACAATAAGACAACATTGTCCACATTACCGAGCCGGGCAGCAATATGTAGCGGTGTCTGTTGTTCCTGAAAATACAGAGAAAAACAAAATGTCAATCCAGATAAAATCCTTTTTCAACTTTCCAAACTGACAGCAAAATTATTATTTTCTTACATAAAACATGCAATTAATCATGACTTGTGGTCAAGCAGCTTAACTCACTTCATGTTATTTGTAAGGCATACCAAAAAAATATTATTATTATTAAGTACTGTCTTTACTTCATGCACAGTACAACCTCTGTAGAGCAACACCCTTCGGGAGCTGCAAATATTGGTCATTATATAGAGGTTGTTGCTCTTCAAAGTTTTTTATAGTAAATATCAGCTTATGGAAATTTTTAATGTGTTGTTATAGAGAGGTGGTTGCTCTACAGAGGGCCCCTCTGGGGGGGTGGTACTGTATAATATTGTCTCTTAGATTGCAAACAAGACTTAATCAGTAATCATTATAACAAAACAGGAATATAATAGCATTTGAATGGTACCATTTGCTGTTACATATAAACAGACATATGATATTGAAGAGTGACACATTTCTGGCAGTACTTATATGTATTCACAGATGAAAAGAGATATCATATCTCATCATTCTGTAACTAACTTATAGCTGTTTATAACATGATAACAAAATCATACAGAAATTGGCCGAGACATACGGAACCTATCAAAGCAGTGTCAGGGGAGTTAACATCGATTGTTCCAACGAGTCATATTACGGAATCTATAAATTACTGCTACAAATTACTGTTATACAACCTACTGGAAAGCGTCAAAATAAGGGTGTTACAATTATATAGCACAGAGCCCTATCAGAGCATACTGTGTCGAACAGTTTGTATCAAATATGAGGCAAATATAAAAGCTTGCCAAAATCACTTCATCAATACCCAGGCTATCTTGACTGTATGAGAATATTTTATACTCTATCTGATACAGGAGTGGCTCTATTTGGAAACTTGATCAATGAATAATACCAAATTATGGTAAACTACAGTCTCCAAATGTAGATTCTACTTGTTGCCTGATGAAAGGTTTCAAATATGCCCATGTTATTGTACGCTGTAAATATGCACATGCTAGTAACCAGTAATTCACTGTTCTTCTGCAGGTAAGACAACTTCTCAACGTGTATTAAAGGTAGATGACCTGTTTGTTTTCATATGAGTTACGCCATCTTTCAATTATAGTTGACTTAATCAGTTTTACTGGAATCAGTTATCATATTAACCAGCCCGTACTAACTTTGCTTTTCCACAAGCAACTGACAACAACTTCTCTACATGGGGATGAAATAACCATAGCTGAAGTCACGAAACAAGATAACCTGACAGAAAAACTTCTCTACATACGGAAGAAACAACCATAGCCGTTATCACAAAACAACATAACCGAATAGTAAAACTTCTCCACATGCGGAGAAAAATAACCACAGCCGTTATCACAAAACAACATAAACTTCTAGTAAAAACTTCTCCACATGCGGAGGAAATAACTATAGATGATGTCACAAAACAACATAACCTAACAGTAAAACTTCTCCACATGCGGAGGAAATAACCATAGCTTATGTCACGAAACAAGATAACCTAACTTTAAAACTTCTCCACATGCGGAGAAAAATAACCACAGGTTATATCATGAAACAACACAACCTGCCCATCCAGGAAATGCAACCCCAAAGTGTGATTTAAGGATAAAATGGACAGAACACATCAAATATGCTGAGAAAGCAATTGGTCATGTGCAGAATGTTTAAGACATGTTCAACGGATACAAATCTTCTGCGTAAATGACAATATTTGCATAAAACATGAAGACAATTGACTACAACAACACAGAATTTGTCAAGTGGTTGAAAACAGGCAATAAATATTGATTAAGTAAAACGATTCTCTCTTAGAATTGATAAATCCAATTACAGGAGTGTGACAATCCTATACCGTGCAGGATATTGCGGACAATTTATAGGAATGTTGGAAACACCCAAGGCAGCCATTTTACAGGCACCAGTTGCTGATGTAATACTATAACGGGTACATTAAGTATTGGTCCATCACTTTCAAGCTGTTTCCCCAAAGGGTTTATAGTTCTGTATGTGTTTTTTCTGTGTGAAATAATTTGTTATTTACATTTACAAGCTGTTACATCAAACGGTTTTCTAGTATATAAGGTCACGAAAACATATAAACAAATCAACAAGGAATGGATGAACAAGCCTTATAAAAACAGAGCCAGATAATAGCAATATATGTATACAAGTATATAAAGCCCCAAAGGATTTCACAGTAGAAAACAGGTATTTTTACAATTTTATGGAGTTTTTATTAATTTTATCAGGTTTTCGCCTTTTGCAACATCAACCATCACTACTTTGTTCTTGCACAATCAATATATAACTTCAGAATGTGTGAGTGAAAAAGAGAGGAGAAATATCAGTGAAAAGACCAAAGCCAATATCACCAAAGAACACAACAACCGAGTAACAGAACTTGAATATACTGAAGACAATCCAGTGCCCTACCAACCTTGTTAGCAAGAGAGATTGACTATCGATTAATGCAGATTAACCTTAAGAAAGAAAGCAAAGGACAAACATTTGAGGGAATTTTTTTAGCAACAAAATTCAATACATTGCTTTTCCGACAACCAGACTAAAAATATTCCACTTGTGATGTGCATTCGAGTTTTAAACCAACCAGGACCATTGAAATACCAAATAGGGAAACTCTTAAGGATCAAATATCAATCATCATGAAGCTATGGGTGGTGAATTTAGACTTTGATAAATGGCTTACACATTGAACCTCTGATGAATTCGTAATTTATTCTGCCAAATCTAAATTCAAGAATCTTAATGGGAATTCAGATACAAGAGAATGCCATGGTCTAAATATGTAATAAAGAAAGGATTAAAATGTAAATGCTAATTGCAAAATTGACACAAAATTGATGATGTTTCATCTAAAATCATAAAATTCCCGATACATTTCCTACAATATCAGTTTTCTTCGTCATGATATTTGCATCTTGAATAATTGGTTGTGACAACATTGTGTGACATCACACAGTGATTTATGCATACTACACAATTACATCATTGACCCGACAGACTCTTGAATTCGTTATCAATGGCACCATCCTTAAATCTCATAACTGATCTGTAAGAGACTAAAGAGACTAAATTGACTTCATGAAAATGTGGAAGATTCTTAAATTTGATAGCATTGTTTGTGCCAAAACCAGTTTCTGTGACCCATATTATTACTTGTCTATTTGTTTATTTGAGTTAAATGCCATTTCTAAACAAGTTGTCAGTTTTATATGATGGCTGATTCACACAAGGAACCGGCAACTTATCCACATGTGGAGGAATATCCACAGTGGAGGAATATCCAGTGGAGGAAATCCACAGTGGAGGAAAATCCAGTGGAGGAAAATCCACAGTGGAGGAATATCCACATGTGGAGGAATATCCACAGTGGAGGAAAATCCACAGTGGAGGAATATCCACAGTGGAGGAAAATAAAATCCACAGTGGAGGAAAATCCACAGTGGAGGAAAATCCACAGTAGAGGACAATCCACATTGTCAAAACTTGATTACTGGTCAGGACAGATCACAGTGGAGACAAATTGTCCACAAGTTGTCAAAAGCATCTGTACAACAATCCATGTCATGGGGAGATAGTGATAAGTAAACCTCTCTTGGCTAGATATATCCAACAGTGCCATCAATACATCCATATATGCATATAAACAAAGTTAAGCTCTGGTTAGACTGAACCACATCAATTTGGAAGGTTTCCAGAATCGACTGAGAACTGGAGAGGGAAATAACGATGTGTTGTATTGATTTTAGATGTCACCAGCTAACTATATGACTGTTCAATAATTCAGGGAGGAAAACATGCCAAGTTGTTCAACGAACCACATGTACCATATAGAAATACTGCCAGTGTCAACTTGAGAGTGTATTGCTATTTAATCTCGTATTTATGTTTGTATTTTACGATTTTAAGTAAAATATATCTTTATTGACTCCAAACATAGCTACACAAACATAATAGAAAAAGAATACTATAAATTATTTTTATTTGCGGAGTATAAATTTTGGTGGATTTTGTGGATGGACTATAGACCAAGGAATGAAATCCCTGACATTAATCACCCTCAAAATACAGATCAAAGGGGTTAACCTTCAATTTCCTGCTATCCACTAATTGCATCCCCATGAAATTACAATTTAACTAAAATCCCCGAAATTTGATGCTCACAAAAAAATAAACGCGTTACAGTATAGGGATTACTAATGACGGTACTGACCTAATGGTATTGCAGACATTACAACTCCTTTTAGTGGTGAAGCTTCTTGTTCAGTTCAATGAATCATAGCATAGACACAATTGTGGGACAGATGAACAAAATAAATATTGTTTGGTATGTCACGGCCTGGGATCGAGTCCAAGATCTCTTGCACTCGAAGTGGATGCTCTACCACTAGGCTTAGAAAAGCAGATATAGATGGTAAAAGCTGCATCTATACAGCTATCTTTTGAGAGTACAAATGTATAATAAATCAATGCTTATCACTGATTGTATGAGGACGATTGTGGAACATCAATATGAACAGACTGATAAACTGTTTATATATTGACAATATACTGTAACATAGTAACCGAGATTTTCCCGGATAATATTTCACACAATTCAAGCTTCCAAGTACATTGTAATCAGATTTTTCACATAATCAAAATTTCCAAGTAATGATGTGGAGTACACGACCATCTCTAATGTCACGAAAGAACATGCCCCAACCCAAGAATCAAGCCCCGGATCTATGGGAAGACACGTTGGCGCTATCAAATAATCATTGATTCTATCATTCAGAAAAATATGTACTTGGAGAACTAGCCACATTGTCAGGGTCTATATGATACTTATTGCAGTTGATCACATGTGTCCCCTATGATACATCAGACATGTACATACCCTAGCACGAGCATCCACTGTAGCTCCATTCCTCAGTAAGATTCTGATAATGTCCGTCTGCTGTGCACGGGCTGCTAGATGTAGGGATGTCTCACCACGTACTGTAGGGTAGTCAGGATTGGCTCCATGTTGTATCAGGTAGATGACAATGTTCATGTGACCCATAAATGAGGCAACATGAAGAGGTGACAGTCCAGACTAAAAATAAACATTGTACATTCAACAATATTTCTTAATCAAACAAAACTTACTTACAAAGTTTGATTGATATTTTGTAAGTCCAAAGGACAAATGAAGGATAAAATGCTCATTTTAGACAGAATGCATTTTGTACGAAACAGTATCATCAAATCTTCTGCTTTAGTTTTTATAAAAGAGAATTTGAATAAGCCTAATTTGAAATAAAATCATGCGAAAATAAGAATGTTATGAAATCCAAATTTTCAGACTGGAATCAATGATATCACTAATATTACACCAAAATGATGATCAGCATTTGTAATTACTAATATTCCGCTGACAAATCTTTGGATTTTACAATAAAGCATAACTAAATAGAAACTGTTGATAACAATTGGATTCAATTAGCATAAAATTGTTTGCAGATAATTTGAATGGATAGGAATTATCCTTTTTGGGCAATATATGCTTCTCGGACTGAAAAGCTGATACATTTTTATACATTCTCATTTTCATCGAAGAAGACACAAACTGGCCAAAACAGCGGATAATTTCCCACAAGTATATCATAAACAGACAAGGTGACAGAGCAATTTGAAAGCCAAATATAGCGAAGATTATGCATAGCTTTTAACACAGACTGCTTGCACGATATTTGGCCATCTATAACTTTCACTATATAAAGAGCTTTGAAAGGTCCTCAGGAGATATTTAAGATGATAATAGAGTTATACATCACCATGGAAACTAATCAATATCACTGAGACAAAATCTGACAAAATCTAATACTGATCTGTTCCCCTATATATTTATCACATTAGCATACAAAATGTGGCAACGCCATTTGGAGATACAGTCTTATCATTTTAATTCCATTTGCATGTTTTTTTTAATTGTTTGGCTTTATAGACATGTATTGGTAAGCAAGAAATTCTGCTCACTCGGAATTTGATGCAGTTAATACTTAAATTTTAGATTGATTGTGAAACAAGTTCTACAACTAATACCAATCACTCTGGACACCTCATTTCTGATGGTATCTATCACAACAAGGGTAGTGAGTAGCCAATGTTCCTGTATTATGCCGAGTGTCAAGCAATGGAAACTCTGGTACCACATTTTTCTCATCTTTGACTTATATGAAGCGTCCAAGGAGCGAACCCTTTACCACTAGAACTCAAAGTGAACGTTCTTCCGTAATAAAGCTATAGAGGCACAGAATTTTAAATGCATTTAAATCCAGGACAGATTTTATATTTAATATTCAAATCTGCATAAGTTTCTAAAAAATATAATTCTTTTATAATATATATAATAATACCTCAGTTGTGGCTTCAATGGAGGCTCCATATTTCAGTAGCAGTTCTACAACCTTAATTCTGTTCTTCTTACAAGCAATGTGCAGTGGAGTAAAGCCATTCTGAAATGATAGAAAAACAATCAAACAAGTGGTAGACTTCTTAGATCTGTTGATTACACAGATGATTATCAGAATCATTTTTCTAGCGTTTTTTCCACCCACCAAAGCTGCAGCTCTTTTTTTTACCAATTGTATCACAGATTCTTTTTTCACTGATTAAGGCTCTCATTTTTTTTCAACCAATCGTATCATAGATTTCTCTTTCCACCGATTAATTAAGGCTCTCGATCTTTTTTAATTAATCATATCACAGATTTCTCTTTTCAACGATTAAGGCTCTAGTTATTTGTCAACCATCGTAACTCAGATTTCTTGTTAACCAACCAAACCCCAAGTTCTTTTTTTACCAAATGTATTTCAGATTTATTTTAACCAATCAAAACAAAGACTAAATCTAAAGATTTCTTTGCCATACATAAACAAACCAGAGTAACTCACCAAAGCTCTGCTGTTAGGGTCGCACTTTCTATCGAGGAGAAGTTTGGCTGTGTTCACGTTGCCACAGTGGGCCGCTACGTGTAATGGTGTCAGATAATCCATGGTGACATCATCGACAGAAGCTTTATGGTAGAGAAGAAGACGTGCACAGTCTACATGGTCACCTTGAGCTGCCATATGTAGCGGTGTTAAACCATTCTGTAACAAGAAATATAGACATTCTGTGAGTTATCAAACAAGGGTCGTAACTCCGCTGAAACATCCTCCCAGTAAATGAAAATACAAACTGTAAAAGTTCACATGCTGATAAAGATTCCTTTGATATTTTATGACCATAGTTTAAATACATTTGGAGATACGACTGCCACAATAAATGTTGATGACAATATATTAAGATAGTTATTATTCTCATATGAACTATGTAATTTTAAGAAAGCCCTTACATTTGCTATACACTGTGGAATGAATAAAATCCACGTAAAAAGCCTACAAAACAGCTGAAATCGTAACAAATAACGATTCTCAAAACTTCACATGCAGTACTATCTCATTTTAAAGGAATGTGTTTCAGACGAAATAAAACCCTATAGATTATTAAACATTTGAGTCTTTTTTAGCACCTCTGATAAGCTGAGTTTAACACTTACCTTTGTCTTGGCTTGGTATGGTGCACCTCTGATAAGTAAAGTATCAACAACATTCTCATGTCCACTTCTTGCAGCACAATGTAAGGGAGTTAATCCATCCTGTAATCATCACAAATCATTGGTATAACAATTATATATCAATAGGAGAAGGCTATAATATATTAAACATTAGAAAACATTCCATATTTTTTTAGTTATTACTAATTTATTTTAGGTTGATTGTGAAACAATTTTTTCAAAGCAATATTAATCACTCTTGACACCTCATTCATGATGTTATCCACTGCCACAGGGGTTTGAGAGAAGAGAAGCTATTTTCCCTTTAACCCCCAGCTTTCTTTTTATGAACCTCTGGTACCACTTTTAGTTCGTTTTTGGTCATACACAGTCTGGGATCAAACCTGGACCTCCCGCACCTGAAGCGGACGCTCTACCACTATGAGCAGTCAAGGATTTGTTTTTTAAAAGAGAAAGAAGGGCATTTTAGTTCGCAAAATATTTTTTGTAATGATAACCACATTAGAAAGTAATGAGACTATCATGCAAACCCTCCATGTCTTAACTAATTGATCACGAAATGTTAGGCTTCTTAAGGAAGGCTTTTTTAAAGCCGTAAGGATGCAAATTTTAATCAAATTCAAATTGCTGAGATTTTTCCTACCAATGTCAGGAGCAATTATCCAAACATACCAAACACATTTAACCATTAGAAGAAATTCAATAAAATATCTACACAACATAGAATGCTCCAAATGCAAGAATCTAATTGAAATGCAAACTTAGATTACAATGTGAGAATCTGCAGTTCTTAAATAACACATGAATGTATGATAAGTTCTAGTCATTATGAACCAGATGTCAGAATGTTTGATGGAATTACAGTGCAGCCCACGAATGGCCATTTCTCCAAATTGCTAATGAGAGACCAGTTGCTAATGGAAGATAACTCCATCTCCCATGAGCCTACATGTAAAATAGGGCAGACTGCTGCCGTATCCTGTTCTAGGACATTCCTGTCCACCTTAATGTAAAAGGATGACCATGGATAAGCCCTACACAATTTATACAAATTCTTAATGTCTAAATGGTGAACAAGTTGTGCAAGCTTCAACGTAATTGGCTTTAATAGTTTATGAGAAAAATTGACCTTAAACACAAAACTTAACCAAACAACACCAATGACAATCAAGTGATGAAGATAACTCATCTTAAGATGAGCTAAAATTCTTAAAAATGTCATAATCATGCGATCAAGAATGAAGGATTTATAGTCTGACATAGTCTAAATATTAAAGTCCTGCACTAAGATGTTTAGTGAATACTAGCCCAAGTGTAACTCTAGCCGTCTCAAACTTACCCTTGTCTTCTCATCAATTGTGGCCTTGTTGTCTAACAACAATATAATCATGTTGTTCTTACCCCATCTACCAGCTACATGTAATGGTGTGATGTTGTTCTGAAATACAAAAT
Organism: Spisula solida; assembly: GCA_947247005.1. Taxonomy (NCBI): domain Eukaryota; kingdom Metazoa; phylum Mollusca; class Bivalvia; order Venerida; family Mactridae; genus Spisula; species Spisula solida. Next base: position 45,546,236 of record OX365944.1, on the reverse strand, counting down.
GAGTCAACTAATTAATTAAGAATCAAGAACAGTAGAGATTCAAAGAAACTACAAAATGGTGTTAAAAAAGCAAAATACAAACTGACAATTATGGACCAATTTGAATGTTCTCTTTACTCAAAATATCATAAAGCGTATGTAAATTCTGTGTTCCTGTAAATCATATGCTGAGTATGACACAAAAATGTTTGTGTTTCGCAAAGGGTCCTAATTCTAGAAATGTTCATCCGACCTTAAACTCCTGACAATAAGCACAACAACGCTTGTTACCAACTATTCATGTGAAGGTTTATTGAAATTTGACCAAGAAAAAGTGCCAACAAACATTGTGACATCCATCGAGACAGATAGACAACCGGACATCCAGAAGTCTATGTCTCACCACTATATGTGAGCAGCATAACTAGCAACAGAAAGATAGATGTACACTTACCTTGGCCCTGAAGTTGACGTCTGCTCCTTTCTGTATAAGTAGTGTGCCGACATTGACGTTACCGTAGTGTGATGCTATATGAAGGGGAGTGAAGCCACTCTGTAAAACATTCAACATAAAATATACAACTATTCATAGCCATATATAAACAATTAACTTTAAGGCCAATATAAATTCATTTCTAGATTATCCTGAAAAAAAATCTAAAGATAGAAAACAGGAATTTTATTTTCAAAAACATGATCATTCATTTTTATTACGTGTTGGATGTGATTTTATTTTTGAATTCCTTCCTTTGACAGTTTTAAAACATTTTACATGAAAATCACAGATTTCAAGAAATATACAAAAATTTGGAGCCGCATGATAATTAGGGAATAGGAGGGAGCAGTAATCTATTAATTGATTTATTCTGGCCTAAGAAAGGTTAACAATAGAAACAAACACAAAAAGTACAATGACTGAGACAGTAGACAATAAATTATGACATATGCATTTTAAAGTTTGAATAATGATGTTAGTTTGAAAATTTGTGCCATTTTATCTTCATAAAAAGAATGATTTAAACTATCATGATAGAATAACAATGTGAATAAGAAGATGTTGTATAGTCTTCGAGGCACACAAAATACAGAAAATAAATCAATGATTACATAGGATTTTCAGTACATGTATGTAAGAAATACATAGTGTAGCCAATTAAAAATAATGCTCAGATGAGTTAACACACAGTATATGATAAAACATTAATAAATGAGCTGATTCTTGCTAAATGAAAAACATATGATCCTATGAAAAATATCTTATTAACACATCAAAACATGCAGAAATGAATAACACAGAAATATGTACACCAATAATAGAGGGAGAAAAACAATAATTGCTTGTTCACAGTGGAAATCCAATCAAGTTCTCAAACAAGCATACCTCCCCTTACATTAGACAAGTTACCTCCCCTTACATCAGACAAGTTTCCTCCCCTTACACATTGGACTGTTTTGATCGATAATTAATCATAACATTATTACATTACTCAAAGCATTCATACACCTTTTCTCTGATAGTGAAAAGGATAATTAAATTGGTAATTAATTAGACAAATCATTCATTAGGCAGTAAAAGCAGCATGCAAATTAAATTTGTAATAGAAGATAAGTATAAGTTAACAATTTCTGTTTATGATTGTCTTAATATTATGTTTGTTTATCGTACTATCAAAGGAATATGAAAGATTGAAAGCAATTCGTCCCTTTGCTGCTACAAGATTGTATCTCTCCCTATACAATAATCATAGTGAGATACAACCATGTTGCGCTAAAGGGACGAATTCACTTTAAACTTAAATTCAATTTTCTAAACATTAAACCTCAGCCTAAGCTGTTTCCATAATACCAAGTTTGATGGAGATGTATTCAGCATTGTTATGTTATTTACTGAGGCTCAAATGGAAGACTTAGCGCAAGTCAAATTCTGCAGCCTCTATAAATCAAACCTTTATTTTATTACTGCTATTACTATAAAGATCATCTCTGTCCTAATTCAGTCCTAATTTTCCTGGAACTCATCAGTACTGTAGAAGAATTGGAGAAATGACCTTGACATTCAAACCCAGTGATATCCAGCTAACACCATTCCTACTACACTTTAAGTGCTATCACATCATCAAACATAACTTAATAATCCCCTTTATCCAAAACAGTTGCAAGTAAAATGTGAATAAAAAGCCATCAAGAAATGAACTAAAATGGTGCACACAAAACTGAAATCAAGCAAATAAACTTTGGAAATAAAACACATTACTGTAACAAACTTTGAAAGGCGACTAAAAAGGTGAAGGTCACAACATCTTTCAAGGTCACAAATATTACAAACCTTAGTCGTATCATTAACAAGTCCGGCACCCTGAAGAAAGCGATAAGCATAAAATAAAACTTTTTATGCGCTCTAAACTGGTCACCAAACAAGAAAATGATAAATAATACACACTATGTTCTATGACCTTTAGTCGCATATTAATTGCTTGGTAACCTACACTAGGGTACACATCAACGTTCAGGAAAGATTCTACAATATGCTTCACACAACCAATACTCAGTTGCTCAATGTATGCACACAGCACTTTGATTTTAACATAACTATTTGTGGAATTTTGAAAAAAAAAGTTTCTTAGAGCTCTGATTATAATTACTGGGAGTATTCACTGAGCTCTGATTTTAATTTGATTAATTTATTCTATAAATCTGTAATTGTGTTAACAGTACTTTATGAAAAGCACTCAATGACATAATAATAGTGCAAACAAATTCCTCATGCAATACAGTCTAAGAGCAATAGGTTTTTCAAGTTCTAGCTCGGAAAAGTATGCAATGACTTGAATATCTGTTACTTCATAACTGCCTTTGTTACATTCTTCAACCAAACTATATCATGAAATATGCATACAGCGCTTTGATATGAATCATACAAAAGTATGCATTTAGTGCTTTGATATTAATTCATGTACATTCAGACACCATTTAGGTGAGTTCAGCTATATCAATCATTTCACTCTATCAAACACTACATAAATTTTATTCTTAAAACACTAATATAGATCTAGGGCAAGATAAACAGAGAGTATTTTGTAAACTGTAGAACAATTCTGTGAGTCATCGGCATTTTAGAATAGAATCTCTCCGACATCAAAGATGGTTTTCAATGTTTTTATGGAACCACTTGAAGAGTGAGATAGACATCATTCACAGGTAAGGGAGAAGCTCTAGTGAAGGGAGAAGTTGAACATTTTATCATTTTTCAAATCTAACAAAATCAAGATTTTCAACAATCATAATCAAAATCAAGGTGGGAAATTACATGATTAAAACAGATTGTTTAAAACAAGTCAAACAACGAAGTTAAAAGAATGGCAGTAGGTTAACTGATATTTCTGGTGTTCATTCAATATGATATGTTACAATCCATGAATATGTAAGTATCAGCATTTAGATCGATGACTGCATGCAAAACAGTTTGGTTGTATCAATTTTCAGTTATATACAGTCAGGTGTCGATATAACGACACCCGATATACTGACATATTCATAATTTATACTCATACAATTTTTTGGAGACAAATGTTTTAAAACGCTCCTACTTATCAATTCAGTAAACTGACATATTTGTTCGACGATTTTTCTTTGGAACAAACAACCTCATTGTATTAAGACCTAGCAGTACTAGAATGCCAGCCTGTTGTCCTAACCAGTTTTCCTGGAATTATTTATTATCGTCCAGTACTAACTGAACTTACTACAACTTCTCCACATGTGGAGCAAGTGACCAAAAGCCCTATCACAGACGAATATTAACTGTGGAATCCAACCCTTATTGCTTGGCCGGCATTCAGGCACGCTACAGACAGTGTTAGCCAGGCTTGGCTGGCTGTAAAAAGATAATATTAAGCCAGACAGGGAAGGCAAGACTTCTTTATTTACGTACATTTAGAACATGTGACTGTTCCGTCCTTGATACAAATTATTCAGCTTTGACTCTTCACAAAGAAGGAAAGCAATTATTATCAAATTCCGGGACAAGACATTTAGGTGCACATTTAGGTGCACTATGAAATTGCGTTAATCAGACATGTTCCGTTCTGATCCATTCTAATTAAATTTAAAGGAATATGTCCTAAAACCCTGACGCTAACATACTGTATACACAGAATCGCATGCACTGAACACTATTACTGCATTAAAATGTCTGTACATTAATATCTTAATAGAGAAAGCATGCAACAAATGTCTAATAATCCTAAAATGAGTCAGGAAACATTGAGAACATTATTGATCCCCTAACTACTGACTCAGCCTTTAATAGAATGAATTCCAATAAGTGAAGGGGAAACAGAGAGATGTTCAATGAAGCCTTGCAGAGAATCAGGCAGGGGAAAATGGAAAATGAAAGTACTGATAGAAAGATCAATGCTTAAACTTAACATTGTAACACAGAGGAGCGAGAGCTTTAGTAGTGTATCTATATACAATGTAAAGTTACAGATAGACTTGGGTTGCTATAACCTTTTCATATGGTGATACATTTATTATATTAAATGTGTGAGAGTGAGAGGAGTGTGATTCATGGCATTTGCATATTTGATTCCCATAATGACTAGACTAAGAAGTACCAATCAATGTAATTAGATTTGTATCATTTCTAGAAATAACAGAGTTTTCTCCTTTATATTGCTAGAATTTCCAATATAACATCAAAATGAGTTGCCCCACTGCATACGGCCTCTGCAAATGTTTTTTTTGTGACAAGGGCATTCAAGGTATTTGAAGCAAAGTTTTTACCTTTATAGTTGCTATTGGTCCCTTATTTGGCTGTGGAAAACAATCGACGCCCACAGCCAAACCGGGTACCAATAGCAACTGTAAAGGTAACAACTTTTCTGTCTATAATTCACTATATCATCATGAAATACCTTAGTATTAAGATTGTGTCCAAATGCATTCAGATTAAAATAGCTAGTTCACTAACTAAATCAATGAACAAACCCAGAACACCCACATTTGGTTGAGGTACATGGGAAGCAAACAAAGCTCTAAAACAAAACATTCTCAGGCATTTTTCTCCAAACTCAAACAGCTTAATATTAAAGTACATTTCTAAATCACAATTAGAAACAATGAATCAGAAAGATGTTTGTAAAACATGTATGCATGCCACCCACTGGCAGAAAAATTGTCAGTGTGACATTGACCTTTGAGCTGCTGACCTAAAAAGCACATATGAATTATCTGCAGGCCATGACCGATCTCCATATATGTAACCAACTTGGGGGACATAATACGGAAAATGAAACTGAACAGATACACATGTATGTTCATAGTATAATATCAGTTTTATGTTCAACAACCACCGCCCGAAATAGAACGCAATACATAAACAAAAGATGTTTGTAAAACATGTATGCTCCCATGGCAGCCCAATAGTCAGAAATGGTGAAGGTCACGATGACCTTGACCTTTCTCCTACTGACCTTAAAATCAATAGGGGTCATCTACTGTTGCTGACCAACCTCCATGTAAAGTTTGAAAATCCTACGTCAAAGCGTTCTCAAGTTATTGAACAGAAACCATTTGAATAGTCAGAAATGGTAAAGGTCACAGTGACTTTGACCTATTGACCTCAAAATCAATACGGGTCATCTACTGTTGGTGACCAACCTACATGTTTGAAGATCCTAGGTCAAAGCGCTCTTGAGTTATTGAACGGAAACCATTTTATACGACAGACATGTGCAAAGCAATATACCCCCTGATCAAAGATGGGGGCATAACAACAGTTCTACTACTGTTACTCAATTATCAACAAATGTAAAATGATCAGTAAAAACTTGGTACAAAATTAGAGAAAATGTCGAAAAGATTAAATTATAATCATAACATTCCCATTTGGCAACAATTAGATTAAATTTCCCTGTATGTTTGCACCTTTGAAATCCATCAGCTGTTAGACAATTTATGAGTTTATTTTATTCCTGATCGTGATGATGAGTTACCTCAACCTACCTGAATAACTCACTTTATTTCTGCTGTTAGTCATTGTTCCACATTGGATTTAAAGTATGAATATACTTCGGAGTTTAATACAATTCAAAAGCGCATTACATCGCATTCAACTCCTTTGGTAAAAATAGCAGTGTATATAGGGTTAGTGCCTTTAAGACCCTTTTGAATATTCACCAGATTCTTCCATTAAAAGGAACATCTTTCTCAACAAGATATGTTTGTAAAACATGTATAACCCCATGGCAGCCCAATAGTCAGAAATGGTTAAGGTCACAATGACCTTGACCTTTCACCTACTGACCTCAAACCAATAGGGATCATCTACTAAGATCCTAGGGCAAAGCATTCTTGAGTTATTGAACAGGAACCATGTGATCTACCTACCGACCGACATGTGCAAATACCCCCTCATCAAAGATGGGAGGCATAATTAAATAACTATAACATCCACATACCAATGCAGAGTACCATACTACAGGTAATAACAGCTACAGCCCCCATGACAGCCAAATAGACATTTATGTACAAGTCATAGCAACCTTGACCTTTGACATAAAAATAAACTTTGAACATCCACGGCGCAACTGCTCTTGAGTTGTTGACCATTTGGTCAAGCCATTTCAGTCATAGGTCATGCAGACCTTGACCTCCAATCAATGGGGTTGCTAACTGATAATGACCAACCCCCTAGAAAGTTTAAACACCCTATGAACACAACAATGAAAGGCATTATAATGAATCAGACAATAACCCCCACCATCCCATACATAGTAACCCCAACCCTGAACTCTACAATGCTAAAAATGACCCTGTAAACAGAAACAAACATCATTTGATGTTTAAAAGCCTGGAACCAGCTCATGCCACATGAATAAACAAACTACTTCCTGCATGCTGGTACCCACAGCTCCAGTAAGATTTTGGTTATGAGGTTGGGGAACCAATAGGGTCCAACAAGGTCTTAAGTGGGTGGGGTATATTAATAATCAATTATCTGTAAAGCTTTATCTATAGGTAAAATAGCAACCAACTGGCACATATCTAAGTCTGGAACCAGTAAGCAGTTTTAATGTCATGGGTGTCAACAGAGCCAAATTAAAAATCCTGAAAATCAAATGCGGCTGACATTTTTGACAATCTAGAAGTCGTCAACCATACATAACTCAGTTTTCAAACTTTTTATTGAAGAAAATCCTTCAGAGCAGATATAATCGACCATAACTTTGCCATTTCTTGAGATAATTTTGGTCAGAAAGCAAAGCTCTTCAAGGATTGACAAATCCGGAATTCCGGATAAATCCGGAAAATTGACACCCCTGCAATATAACCCAAACAGGTATTAAAAACTACTTATATAATCAGTTGTATAAACATATATAAATCCAACTTTTCAATGTTTTAATTACCTTAGTTTCAAGGTCAACGGTATTTTGTTCATTTTGAAGCAATAATGCAGCAGATTTAGTGTCATCTTTCTTGGCAGCGATGTGCAAAGCTGGGAGTCGCACCTTTCCTTTTGTGTCATGTTCTAGAAGGACCGCAACCACTCGCTCATGACCTTGCTGAAGAGCAACTGCCAAGGGAGTGAATCCATCCTGTAGAAAACGAAGACAAGAAAGTTAATATTTGATTTAAAAGCAAATAAACATTTAGTGAAGCTACAAAATACCACCGCATACAAAATATTACCACAAATATCAAACAAATCAATCAGACAAAAGACTAAAAATTCTGACAAAGGTTTAAAAACATTGTGCTAGACAAAATATGCATATTTAACATTATTTATACAAACAAATCTTTAGCAAACAGTTAATGTATAGATTCAGAGTAAGTCAGCGACTACTGGTAATCAGAGTAAATCATTAGCCAATAATTGGAAAAGCAACAAAAACAGGTTGAAAAACATTGTGCAAGACAAAATATGCATATTTAACATTATTTATACAAACAAATCTTTAGCAAACAGTTAATGTATTGATTCAGAGTAAACCAGTGACTACCAGTAATCAGAGTAAATCATTAGCCAATAATTGGAAAAGCAACAAAAACATTAATGTGATAATAGTATTGGCAATATGATAATGAACATGAAATATGCATGAACAGTAATATATGATAATTATCATGTCAATATAATCTTACATTATTGTATTACTGGTATACTTGAAACATGAATATGATCCATCTATAAAACATCATCACAATTATCACCATACCAAGTGTATATTACCTGCATGTTAACCCCTGTCCAACCTGGGAGTCAAACCCAGATCAACCAATTCGGAGTCTCTTAGCACTCTTATTAACTGAGAAAGTTAAGTAGGTGAAAGAACTAATATACATCACTCCTAATTACTGCTTCCCGGGGTAGTGCCCCCCCCCCCCCCGACCAGTTCTTCCCCAGAGGAAAAATGGACAGGGGAAATTTGGCCTGTTACAGTCGCTTTCAAAACCAGTAAATTTGCACCTTGACCAAGCACATTTAGGTAAGGTCAATCACGTTCACTGATTCTTAAAATGGTATGCCTGCCCTACAAACAAACCTTCCTTACATTGCAACAAATGTTTTATAGCCACATGATCAAGAGAATCTTTAAGTTTAATTTTGAAAATAAAGTTGATATCCTTCAACTGTCAGATCATTATTTCAAATACAATGTACTAGTAAATAACCATGCTTCAATTTTGTATAATTTTTTTAAATTCTGCACACAAGACACATTCAATCTAACCTCAGGACTGTCAGGACTCAGACCCTACATATCACTCAATAATGAAGTACAGCAATATAAGTTCCCATGTGCCTCTGAAGACACTGTCTACAAGGGCACTATGACAAATGAATAAATAAATAATTTAAATGTATGTCAGCTCAATTATATCTTTCTTTCATCATTTATGGAATAAATTATTTAATTACACAGCAAAGCTACAGAATAGAGAATAAAGCTTATTCAATTATCAAGCAATAGGTTGTACCATTAACTACTGAACTACGGTGCCTGATCCACCAGAATCTTTAGGAGAGATGTTTGTAAAACATGTAGCCTCCTAATCCAGTCATTTATGTCCTTGGACCTTTTATAGGGTTCAGCTGCGGGTCATGACCACTCTCCCTATTAAGGTTTAGGACTGAATAACCCTCAATATGAGGAAAGAACTAGATTGAATTGTTTCACTTTCTGAGCCCTCTGTATGTTATATATTATTAGAAGTCTAAATTGCAAGCAAGATTCAATTTTTTTGTAAGCACTGCATGATAATGTTAAATATACCTAAGCCAAGTCCTCTTGTATTCCTTGTACTGCAGGTATAAATGTTAGCAAAACAAAGCACAAACTATGAGTTATTTTGTCTACACTACAGTACCGTATCTTCCATAAATCAATAGTACCAAGTTATATAACAGTAAACAACACAATGCATACTGTATGTGCAAGCTTTTCCCAGACAGTTTCAGGTTTTCCCATCAGTAAGTCAAGTAAAGTGGGAAAATGCACATTGACAAAGCAAGCCATGTACTTGGAGGGGAATGTTCATTGACAAAGCAAGCCATGTACATGGAGGGACTCGGCATTGACAAAGCAAGCCATGTACATGAAGGGACATGCGCATTGACAAAGCAAGTCATGTGCATGGAGGGCATGCTCATTGACAAAGCAAGCCATGTACATGGAGGGCATGCTCATTGACAATGCAAGCCATGTACATGGAGGGCATGCTCATTGACAAAGCAAGCCATGTACATGGAGGGCATGCTCATTGACAACGCAAGCCATGTACATGGAGGGCATCCTCATTGACAACGCAAGTCATGTACATGGAGGGCATGCCTTGATATTGACCTAGTTTTCTCAAAGTTATGCTACCTGAAGGCCATATCCTACCAGTTCCCTTTGAAAATATAAATAGCGAAACAATCTAATCAATATATAATGAGTATATTACTATACTATTATAGTAGGAATCAAAACAAATGAACAGTGAAGAATGCTGAATATTTTTACGAAGAAACTGTAAAGATCAAGAAACTGTAAAGATCAAAGGGTATCTGAGGGAAAGAAGATCCTGGTTGGTCAATGGCCAATAACAATATGTCAATGCCAAGTTTACGATTATATAAACTAAATAATAGACCAGAAAAAGCTAGTAATATCAGAATGTTTTAATGATCAAGATACCGCAAATATTTATTATCATGTTGGTTTTAGATTTATGATCTACCAGGGCAACCAAAAACTGCTGTCTGAGAATGGCAAACCCGAACTTGACTGGCTCTGGTGGTCAAGTGCACACAGAATCCACCATAGAAATGAGTGTTACTGATGTCAATAAATTTGAAAAGTTAAGCTTTCCATGTTTTAGAAAGGGGCCATGGAACTGCTGGGAAAAGCCAATTTACGCCATGCTAGTTGTAAGTGCATATAACTTGGTACAAGCTGACTGGAAGCATACCTACCTGTGACTCCACACTCCTCCTATCTCCAGCTACTGGTGGTACCTGATTGTTGTTATTTAGTGCCTAAAATCATAACCTCTAGTAAATATCACATGCAAGCTATTCTCATGGCACCATGACATCAGCAAAAACAAACACACATATATATATACATAGAAAACAAGATCAACAATACAAAACACGAGGTAGGTTACAGAAAATTCAACAAAATGAAGCTTCTGTCCTTGAATCTATGTCATCATTGAAATTAAGATTTGAGTTCAAAATCAAGTTGAACATTTAATGGTGGAAAACTTTTGTCGTAAATCTGTTCTATTGATAACATAGATCCAAGCAAATCATATTGAAAGTAACAGTGGAATGTAAACAACAAAACATCCATACATGGTGTAAAAGGTGTTGAAATAAATGTATAAACACTGTAAAATCACCAAAATCAGTAAAGATAACTTGTGATATTCAGTCAATGAAACTAGGTCAAAGACTTACAGAATAAGAACTTTTTTCTCTATTAGTTTGGGGAAAAAAATATTTCTTTTGCAAGGGGAATAGCTGCAGTCAGACAGCACCGAAATTCTATTTCAGATACATAAACTATTATATATTGCCAAGACAGTCATGAAATGTCATAATCCTCGCTGCCATTTTAAATCAATGAAACTTCTCATTCTAACTAAAGGATAATTAAATTCTATTCCTATGATATTTGATTACCAACCAAAACCTAGGACAGTGATGTCTGTAATCCCTATACATGTACAAGGCTAGATCAATAACCAGAATTCCAGAAGATAGAAGCAATGTACCCCCATGCGGAGAGTCGTAACACAGATTCTAGGAGTATCTCATTTATTATGTATTAGTGCACTATCATTTGATTTCTTACACCAGAAACATTATCACTGCTCAGTATTATAGAATAACAGCAAGTATAGTAAGTCAATATATTACTGGATGCAGTATGTTTTCTTCTGAATAATGCATTGCAGGACAAATTCATAACACTTAATACCTAAGCAGTTCATAGCTTATTTAAATGCCATCCATTGCTTATTTAAATGCTGTTTATATATATTTCTTATTTGAATGCCTTTCTTTGCTTAGCCGATCATTGCATATATGAATGAGGTTTATAGTTTATTTGAATGCAGTTTATTGTTTTACTTTGCATGTAGTTTATTGCTTCTTTGAAGCATGAAAAGAAGTATAAATTGCATTAAGCAATAAGACTCGTTGACACACACATAGGCTATGAGTTGTCATCAATTATTACTGAATTCCTTACAGTCAATGAATATCAAACTAAGTCGGTCTTCTGGTAGTTAGAGACGATTTAATCAATAGATTTTACTGAGATCAATGAAAGTAATTTCAGAGTAATTGTTAAATTCACTTGGTATTTTACAACTCTGTGATACTGTACAACATTTCACACTGCAATAAAAATGAGGTTGCCATGCCTTCAGACTGGTATAAACCCTCCATATTATGCTGACTGATCCAAGGTTGGGAGGCCACTCTATTGTTAAATGTCCAGTCTTGTACACTACTTTAAAGTCCTATGTATTCCCCCATTGCCATGATTCATTTACCTTCCTTTCGGGCAATGTTTTGCAAGTAAGACTTCCCTGTGCTAACTTTTTTTAATTTTATGATTCAAAATAAATCTGTTTCTAAGGAAACCAGAATGAGAGTATAAATAACCAGATTTTACACCCAACAGAGGAAGTCAACAATATAACACAACATGAAGTAACAAGGGGTGTATGGATGCGTAAGTTGGTGATATAATATGCACCAAAGTTACAATCAACAACATAAAGAAACATATATGTGTCCACAGAATGTTCACAGTCCAAACAACAGTAGCACAAGTTACAGTATGAGTTACAGTTTGTGTCTTAAAATGGCTTCAGAAAGATTCAACACCAACACGCTTGTACATCACTATGCGTATTCTATTGAATCAGATATTTCGGCATCACCCCATCATCTGTTTCTATCTCTCTTTTTTCTCTTTTTTTCAGTTTTTGTAAATGACTGGCAGTTCAGTAACTGTCAAATTGTCACTGTCTTCTACAGAATAAAACCCTTTGGGAGACTTAAATTTTAGCTATTACAGAGAATGTGTCATTCTTAGACAGTAAATTGGTGGTTAAATCTAACAACAGGAATATTTGACACCAGCTCCTTATGAGATGCAGCCCAGTGCACTATTTTGATGTACAAACATGCTCCTATTTACTTCACACACGTAGCATGGCTTATGAGAAGTTTCACTCCTGTATAATTCCTTTTATAAATATTTTAGGCTTTTAAGCACTATTTTGCCCAAAAAAAATAGGGCTAAAATTAGGACAATTTCACCAAAACAGAAGGCTAATTTTGCCCAAACTAGCTTCTAACTTGTAATAATATTGTACAAACTATGTCATTATCAATGACATTCACCTGTATACCATTGTTGGTATGGGTATTGGTATTACAGTAGTAATGTGCTATACATCAAGTGGTAAGACGAGATTTGAAGCATCATGCAAAAAATGCAAACTCAAATTCCATAATCCAACATTTATACAGTGTATACAGTACAAGTCTAAGGAAAGTAACTCACAAGACACAGCCATCAACCATGTAACAACAAGACTGCGTTCAATAAACGCTTATGCCCCCTGTGGAAGCCTTGTCCATAAATAAGTCTAAGTCCAAAATTAGGTCAAGGTGAAGGTCAAAATGGGGTCAGGTGATACAGGCATGTAGAGAGTGTTCATATACAACATCCATGCAAGTATGGAAGCTTTGTAGCAAGCCATAATGATGCTAGAAGAAACGGTCAATTTGGGTTAACCAGGACGCACGAACGAACGGACGAACGGACGGACAGGTGAATCACTATATGCCTCCCGATCTATCGATACGGGGGCATAAAAAGACACCATCCATGACAGAAAGTGAAATAAGTCTATTTGCATATAACTGATGTATGAGGTAACCTGAATTAAACAACCTCCTGTTTTAAGTGATGAATATTATTAAACATATGACCATATGGTGTCCATGCGAGTTCTTTCTGATAGTCCTGGCTCGCAGGCATTGTATGTTTTTTTACTAAATGTATATCTGTATTAAACAACTGTATGTTTAAACACATTTGTATCAATTGACTGGCAACACAAGACAGGTTGAGAACTATCTGCACAAGGCAGGTCTCTAGCCGCACAAGGCAGGTTTGACTGTATTATAAACAAGCAAATAGACTACTTTCACTTTTTGAATTCCCTTGGATTGATACTGTCATGATTACAATCATAGACATCACTGTAGACACATGCTGCCATACCAAACAACAACAACAAGATGTAGGTAGGTAGTATTGTACTCCAGACTTACCACGGTGGAGAGACTCTGGCTAGCCCCATTAGCCAGGAGAAACTTCACTACGTCCGAATGTCCTTCCTGTGCTGCCATGTACAGTGGTGTAAAACCAGTCTGAAATATAGAGCAAGAAAATCAGTGTAAAACCAGTCTGAAATATAGAACAAGAAAATCAGTGTAAAACCAGTCTGAAATATAGAGCAAGAAAATCAGCGTAAAACCAGTCTGAAATATAGAGCAAGAAAATCAGTGTAAAACCAGTCGGAAATATAGAGCAAGAAAATCAGCGTAAAACCAGTCGGAAATATAGAGCAAGAATATCAATCTTCACTCTTGTTACACGACAACAGTTTGGCTTCTGTCAGCTTGCATTTTTGTGGCTTCAATGTGACACCAGGCTTTGCACATGCTGCATATCAGTCAAGCATTGTCTGAATCATATCAAACATGTCCAGAAATAAAATGTTCTTATCCGTGCTCAAATGTGACAAGTATTCAATATAGCATGCCATTAAAACTTTCTATTGAACATGCTCAACCTTCGAGCACAGCTGGTAGAGCATATCTGTTCAAACTTTAGTTTTTAACAAGAGTGCCAAAATGTCACAAAATACGCCCATCTTGGGGCATGGTGAGTCTCAGGGCATGGTGAATGAAAAAAACAATCCAACATTTTTTTTAATGAAAGGACCAAAGCCCAAGAAGACCTAGGCTGATTTGGCCTACAATTGAACTTGTCTTAGATATTATATCCATGAACATTGTCAGCAAGTTTGAAGATACTCAGATGAAAACGCTTAGCACTAGAGAACAGACAAGGTCAATTTCACATTTATTTTGGTAATTATAGGATCATAACCAAATAAGGCCTAGGCCGATTTGGCCTACAATCAAACTTGGCCTAGATATTACGCCCATAAGCATTGTCAGCAAGTTTGAAGATGATCGGATGAAAACTGTTGGCGTAAGAGTACAGACAAGGCCAATTTCATACTTATTTGGTAATTAAAGGACCATAACCCAATAAGGCCTAGGTCGATTTGGCCTATAATCGAACTTGGCCTAGATATTATGCCCAAAAGCATTGTCAGCAAGTTTAAAGATGATCTGATGAAAACTGTTAGCGTAAGAGTACAGACAAGGTCAATTTCATACTTATTTGGTAATTAAAGGACCATAACCCAATAAGGCCTAAGCCGATTTGACCTATAATTGAACTTGGCCTAGATATTATGCCCATAAAGATTGTCAGCAAGTTTGAAGATGATCGAATGAAAACTGTTTGCGCTAGAGTATAGAGTACAGACAAGGCCAATTTCATACTTATTTGGTAATTAAAGGACCATAACCCAATAAGGCCTAGGCCTTGTTGTCAGCAAGTTTGAAGATGATCGGATGAAAACTGTTTGCGCTAGAGTACAGACAAATTACTGGACGCCGCCGCCCGCACGTCCGCCAAGGGTGTTCACATAATACGTCCCGTTTTCAACGGGCGTATAAAAACAATATGCATATTATGCATTGTTTATGTGTTGCATAGACACAGAGATAAAAGTTTGGATCTTAAGTCGTCCATGTTTATATAAATATTATGTTCTTCTACGATCTTGGATGTAATCATGCACTTCACATGTTGACAAGTTGTCATTTGCTTGTGGAAAAGCATAGGGCATGTTAAACTAGTAAGTGCAGGCTATTATATATAATATATTATACATAATTATATTAATTCCAGGTCAACTGGGTTACCAAACGGAACCCTATGATAACCAACAAATTGTATCCAAATGTCAGGCAATCTATTCAGCAATTATTGGGAAACTTGAAATGAGTTTCAGTGTAATCTAATTTTCTTGTATATTATCCAAGTTTGCTTTGACTTTCAATGATGTACTCATTACATACACTGAGGAAAGAATACAGAGTACATTACTCAGCATGACATCTATTGTCAGAGAAATCGGGGTAATTCAATTCTAGGCAGCATATTATATTGTTGCCACAAATTGCATGTCAAGGTCATGTTTTATTGCAAGCATCGATCATACCATGTTACGAAAGGAAACCATGAAATGTGAAGAACATTTATAATTAGATTATAGGGCTGAAAACAAGAATTATTAACATAACCGTAATTCAAGTTATGCCTGTAATGCATTAAGTTAGGGCACTAAACAAACTCTACTTGGAAGATATTTAAGGAAACAATGCAGCAGAGCTATACAAATGGAAAATAGCTATCAACAGTAACTAGAATGGGTTTTTGTTAAAAAAAGTACTTCTTCCACACCTCATTTTATAGGGCCATCACTCTGACAATAATCATCTGACCAAAAATTCATTGAATTATGCACAACTAGACTTGGAACCAACTATTCATGCTACATCATGTGAAGTTTCATAAAAATCCAATCACTGTTTCACAAGCACACACGCAGACAATCTTAGTGATCATTCGACCAGACAAAAATGCAGCATAAAAACAACAGGTCTCCCACCACTTTATGTGAAAGAAATAAGTAATCCCCTGGAAGCAAAACTTATCAAAATAACATCAAGTTAAGCTCCTAATGCACCAAGGCCTTAAACAGACTTCACTTGGAAGACATTTAAGGACAGTACTGTTTAAGGGGACATTGCAGCAGCCCTACAAATGACAACTTATTGTCTTAAGGGTAAATTATTGACTTGAAGAAGGGCTGAAGGACAATAACATTCCAGAAGGATCAGTGAACTAGCATCATTAACAAGAAGTGCATCAGCTGTTGTCAATGTGCCGTATCATTGCTTCAAGGTCAACAGATGCCAGCGCTAAATCATTTATCCACAACTGGTCTGCCTCCTTAGACATAATTGTCTGGATATTTCAAAGCTTAATGAGAGTGTTACACTTTCTACAGACTGGTTCAATGAATATGAAAATTGGAAAAATGAAATCATTATTAATAATTGAGACACAGTCCAGATAATTATATGACCAAATCCACATAAATATTAATTAAGAGGGTTAAGCTCTGGCTTGTAAATAAAACATCACTAAACAGACATTTGGCATGATAAAATTTACAAGAAGGTTTGATACATACAATACATGTGCATCAGTATGGAGTACATAAGATGCTGCAAATTTATTTCTGAGGTGTAAAGGGTTTAAATAGTGCCAACAGCATATATTTGAATGCCTCCCAAAAATCAACCTGCATGACCACACAACCAGGGAAACTGTTCCTGTATGACTAACAACTACAAGCATAACCACACAACAGCTCCTGACGATCACTACACTAACAAGAATATTATTTTTACCTTGTTACCAAAAAACACATATGGTATGTAATTGAGCAAAAATAATAATGTAAGTTTGTCCTTCACCGTAAACAACAATGTTCATCAACCTGACTAGTTATATGCTACGTGACAGTAATCTAGTAACAACATGGAACTTTCATCACTGGAATTATACACTGGGTATAAAAAATACTATGGTGTAATTATCTACAAATGCAACATTATTTCTAGATAGCAATAAACATCACGGGAACAAAAAAAACGTGATCAGCCGAGTACAATGAGAGGAAATATTCAGGATTCCGGCATTTCTTTGACTGGAAGATGACAAATACAAACTACCCGTACCTATCCATGCTCAAAGTATCTGTGGGAAAATAAGCATCATAATAGACAAACCTGATTCTGAAGGACAGGAGGAACACTCCGAGGAAATTGTCTGTACTGATGGCAAGTTTTTAGGAACTGCTTTATCATTTCAGTTTACCGTATATTCGGTAAAACCGTTATGATGAACTCGTTGATAGCATTCTAGAATGACCTTCACAAATGACCTTGACTTATCAGCAAGGTGCAGAGCTACAGATAAGGTTTTAGTCAATTGGGTATTTTACCCCCGAGTATCAATTTTGATTAGGTTTTGACAATTTTTAATTGGGTATTTAATAAAACTCAAAGGGTAAATAAGCTTTTATGTACTATTTTTCACTATAACACCCTTTTCTATTTAGGTATTTCAGATTGTCTTTGCTTTTTCTTATTCCCTCCTCTCAAAATCAATTGGGTTTTTAAGAAAATCAATTGGGTAATTACCCCAATACGCAGCTTATCTGTAGCTCTAAAGGTGATAATCTGATGGCCTGTTTCAGGAACAGTATTTATTCTTTCAGTTATTTTGATGAGGAACTCTTTGATACCATTTGTAGAATGGCTTTGACAAATGACCTTGACTTACCTGAGCCTGTACATTGACCTTGGCACCATTAGCAACCAGCATCTTAACAATGTCTTCATGACCAGCAAGGGATGCAATATGGAGTGCTGTGTTTCCTTTCTGTAGATAAACAAATTAATGCACATTGTGTATAATAAATACATAATAATTTGTAACTCAAAATAGTCCATTCTTTCATAGCTAGTAATGTCTGGCACACTTTTGTTAATTGAAATAACATGAAATCACAAATTTAAACCAATCACTTAAATCACAAATGTATATGAACCTACCCATGTATAATTTGCAATGTTGCTTGTAAAACATTGTATATGTTTGCATAATCCAATATATTTACTTGTCCATCAAGCAATGTAGGACAAACAATAAGGTGTAGCTTTGTCTACTCTGTCATCAATTATACTCCTACCCATACTAAGGAAAGTATACACACAACCTAAACCATCCTCTGGACATTGCCTGAAAGTTTGCTTCTCCAAAAGAAATGTTGCTGTATTTGTTCAAAGCAAATATTTGAAACTGAGCGCAACATGCTGCAACAAGCTCTCAACAACAGTCACAATTCAGATAAGATTGTTCAGTGAGATTGTATGAGATTGTATTTACAAAAGAGTAACAAACCTTAGTTGATGCTTCTACACTGGCTCCACGTTTCAATAATTCTGTTACAATGTTGATATGACCCTCCTTGGAGGCCAGATGTAATGCGTTCAACCCATTCTGAAATATATCAACAAATTTTATCAAATTCCAATGTTTTAAAGTTTCCAATTCAACAATCAACAAGGCATTATTAATGCAATTTAGATAGCACTATACACGTGACTTGGTATGATACAATATTGCTTCGAATACTGTTACAGTTTAATTTCCACTAGATTACAAATTCACATTTGAAGGACAAATAGCTCACTGTGAACCGATCAGTTGGGAGCAGGGAACTCCTAATGTTTTATACAATGTTTCCCAAGGATCTATCTGTGTAGGAGACAATGTCTTGCGAGAGTCTGTAACAACCTTTACACATTAGTACTCAACAGAACATAAAACACAGTTCGATTATTCACATACCAGGAAAGTTATGCAATACTATACACACTTTGCCAGACAGTAACTTACTTACAACCTGTTATGCCTTCTGGTATGTAGGGCAGTGCCAGGCAGTAAGTGTGTAGTAAAATGTGGTAACTGCCACATTAAGCCAATTTCACAACAACACAGAAACATATAAACAAGCAATAAATACAATGGAATTTCCTGAACCAGAATATATCTGTAACAGTATCACCTACTACCATTAAACAGAAAAGGATGTTGCAAGTAATACATTACTAGCATTAATCTATCCATAGTCATGATATATACCATGACAAAGTACAGCTTTTCTGATCACGAAACCAACCATTAATGGTCTTTCAAATTGAGACAGAATTTTTATACTCTGGAAAACATCTAAAAGCACAATAAGAAAGAACGCCAGACAGGGGTTGCATGTACTATCAATACAAAGTAGAGATGCGTAACCACCATTATCAGGAGGGGTTGCATACAACAAATACAAAGTGGGGGTGCCTACTACCAAATGTCGTTGGCATTCTACATGATGTAGTCAATGGATGCTCCTAATGTATGGCCAAAGGCAATGCTCTAGGCTGATTATACCAATAGACATTGAACTTAATTACGGTAAGCTAACCAGGTTGTAGTAATGTTTTTCTTTTTACTGTATTCAGTGTTATTTTTACTCCATAAGCTGGAGTGATTTAATGACACAATAGTGTACAACCTTTACTGTTACTTTGTTACACAACCATCACATCTTAACCATCGATTGTCTACCATTTTTATTAAGCAGCTCGGTGATATATGAACAGTAATACCCTAAGACCACGAATCTAAGTCAAACATAGAACAAGCAATTCCAAGAAATCAATACCGTCACAATAAAGCCAAGATGGAAGACATAAAACACCACAGTAAGAAGATTTTCCTTTAACTTATCACCTGCCACATGAGGGCTTTAATGGCAATGGTTTAACATCAAAATAATCACTATTCCATAGGTACCCACTTCAGAAAATAACCAGAGGTTAGAAACACAGTTAGAGGTCATAAATACATCAAATGAACTTGGGGATATAGCACAATGATTTGTTAATGTAAATAGGAGACCATGCGCCTGGACCATGTGCTGTAGACAGTGTATTTAATTCCACTATAAATCCTAGGATTCCATAAATTCAGTACTGAGATCTGACCACTAGTGGATAAAACTAGTGGTAGACTAATAAAGGTGGAAATAAAATGTCAGCAGGTGATAGAAGTGATTTATATACAACAGTAACAACAAAGAGATCCCTAATACTCTGTGGTATTGGTAAAATATATATGTATCCAGGGATGTTATTTCAGACAAAGTAAAAGTTTTGGTATCTCCAAATATGATTTAAGGCCAGTGCTATTTCATTACTAATGAAATGGCCAATAAAACAATGAGACAAACAGTCAAATAAGCGAAAATGCAACACAAGTCGATCCTGTGAAGCCACAGTGAGCTTGTCTGGTTTATAATTATCTTTTTGCATTTGAACATTATTGTTCAATAGCAACAATAGTCTGCGAAATAAGCACTTTTCCGGTTGTCCAGCACAAACAATTGTAGATTCGGGCAAGTAACTTATTATGAATTATAGTGTACATTATAGGAAAACTATTCAATTTTGCTGATTCAGGCAAGTTGTTTGAAATCCTAAATTCATAGACTGCAACAAACATGGCATGATATTTGCTGCTACAATCACTTGGCAAAACAAGACTGCGTTCACTAAACGCTTATGCCCCCTGTGGAAGCCTTGTCCATCAATAAGTCTAAGTCCAAAATTAGGTCAAGGTGAAGGTCAAAATGGGGTTAGGTGGTACAGGCGTGTGGAGAGTGTTCATACACAACATCCATGCAAGTATGAAAGCTTTGTAGCAAGCCATATTAATGCTAGAAGAAACGGTCAATTTGGGTTAACCAGGACGGACGGACGAACGGACGGACGGACGAACGGACGGACGGACAGGTGAATCACTATATGCCTCCCCATCTATCGATAGGGGGGCATAAAAAGTACTGTATAGTCAAGCAGTTGGGGGTCGCAACAAACATTTAGACATTCTACAAACTGTGCCACATGTTAGGAACTCTTCAACAGGAAAGTTACTTAAGGTTCCTATAGATTCACAGGTCTAAAACTCCCAGAATAGTCAGGGAACTTTTTTATGACCATAAACCAACATACAGACTGAGCAGTTCTCTTTAAGTCGTAATTCTACAATGGCTGGGCTGCCATTCAACACTGTGAAATTGTTGTTATAATATACAAGGGGTGTCAACAGAGTCAAATTAAAAATCCTGAAAGTCATATGAGGCCTACCAGTTTTGCAAGGCCTTCAGCACTATGGTTTCCATATTTAACTCAGTTTGTATTAAATAAAATCCTTAGGAGCAGATTAAATTGACCATAAATTGACCATTTCTTGAGATATTTTCATCAAATTACTTTTATCTTGGCCCAAATCATAGCTCTTTTAGGATAGATAAATCCAAAAGTCCGGATAAATCCGGAATATTGACACCCCTGATCATAATGTGTGGTAACTTACTGGATTGCTTGTGTTGATATCTGTACTACCATTTAGGTATTCTAACACTTCGTTCAGGTTACCATCACGTGCAGCACGCAGGAAGCTTGTGTTTCCATCAGTCTGAAAGTACACAATATTGTAAACATTAGCATGATTTAACTCAATTAAATCACTGCCATTGATAAAATAACTCAAGAAGATAAAGGATAATCAGACAGGGAAGGCAGCACTCAACTTCAACAGCCAAGCGCAGAAAACATAAAAACATCACATACCACATTACACGGCACAAAACTCACTTAACAGCATGTTTGTACATAAGTTGCTGTCACCAATATCTTACATAACACTAGAGAAGAATTGGCTCCAAAGGTTGATTGTCAAAGGGTTACAATTGAATTTATTATACTATGCATCAGGGAGTACTTAACGACTAATATACAAATTCTTCAGACTTCATCTTGGAAGATCAATATTAATGTCCATATTAATATTAAGAACATAATTTTCGAGCCCATTTTCACAATTAGCACTTTATGAAACCCACGTAGAAGAAGATAATTTATTTTGAATAGTAGTCTTATCATGGCAGTTTTACTTTACTTTTAATATATCAATTAGTTACATCTATATGACTTCCTTTATGCGCAAATTAGTTAAATGATGAGCATGAGCTAATTATTACCAAGCAACCCAATTAGTTAATGCGTTAAAATTCTTAACCATCAACTAACTAACTCATCTTTATAAAAAGGCTCATCAGCCAGATCGCCTCCCACTGAGCACTCTCAGTGCTTTGATTATAATAAGGTTCATCAATTAACTGATTGAGTTCCTTTTCATACTCAGATAATCCACAATTCTTGTGTACAGAGTTACCAAACATATACGTAATATCTATGAATTAAACTCATTGAGTTCCTTTTTGTGTTCGGAATATCCACAATTCTTGTTACAAGAGTTATCAAACATGTGTAATATTTACTGAGTTTTAAACTGATTGACTAACTAACTCTCATCTTTATAATAAGGCTCATTAACTGATTCAGTTCCTTTTCGTGTTCGGAAAATCCACAATTCTTGTTACATTTAAGAGTTACCAAACATATATAATATTTATGTTAGATTTTATCAGTTTTATCATAGATATTAGCAGCATCTATCTGTACATCTACAAGGTTATCAGCGACCTTATCTATGTCAGTATTCAACTCTTCACTACTATTTAACTACACATTAAAGTCTATTACTTTATTTAATCATCTTCATCAACGGAGGCTTCTTGAATAATTAAACTATATTCAGACACATATGATAAGATAAATCATAGTTTGTAAGGCCAGGGATACTAAATGGTTTTCATTTCGTTATTCAATGTAACATACAAAGAACTACTCAGTAGTGCTAAGAGAAGTTCGCAACAAGATGGCATTAAGCAAAATAGACAAGGCTCTAACAATTGGTGGAATTTTTGGAGGTTTGGACAAGCTTATGAAACATTTTGAAGGTAACAGCAACCAAAGTGAGCATCATTTTTGGAAATTTTGAAAGTTAGTGCTTTTAAAGAGTATTTTAGACAGGCTATGGAAAGTTTGGGGCATTGTTGCGGAATGAGACACTTAGGACAAACGAGTATATTTTAGAATGGCTTTTTAACTACAACAGTAAGATGACTTAATAAGTCTGGCTGCTCATTCAAAGAACAGTTCATAAAATGATGCAATCGTAATTGTAATCCCTGTGTCAGATATTACAACTGTGATAATAAGCAAGGTAACAGCTAGCACATCATTCACATCAATATGAACTAACATAAAACAACAGCTTGTAAATCCTTCATTTAGGTTGCTTCGGAGCAGCAAGAACAATAACAAATCACACCAGAAACCAATAATACGTAAGTTACGCAGAGTGGCTCGGAATTAAAAACTTTAAAATTCTCACCAGACCGATAAACGGAATCAAGATAATCATCCGGAAGTATATAGTATATGTTTTATATAGGAAACCCAGCATGATATATTTACAAAATGATACTTGGGTAAATTATTTACTGTTAGAACATTCGGAAAGAGCAATACACTGAGTTATTATCGTAGAAGCAGGGTAGGGGGAGGAATTCAAGAGAAACAAATAAATTAAATTGATACCAAAAATCAATGTTTACTGTAATCACTCACTTCATTACAGCAACAAGCTTAATCAATGGATATGAGTAAAATGACAAATTCATCAAGCGATCTTAATTTGTTTACACCACAATTAAGGGAAACCATTTGAACATTTTCGGGTACTTTAGAAGTCAATTTAATATAGGGAATTGGCTTTGAAGTCAAATTCTTTCACAAAATCAATGCAAATTATAGAGTCATGAATACTAAATAAATGATGTATACATATAATAAATATAATATAATGATTTGTAACAAATAATTAATACTTCATCAACAATAAAGATCTGCAAGAAATTCTTCTCTTTTCATCGTGTGATGACTTCAAAGTTACAGACAGTGGGAAATGGTGAACATCTCATGCAGCAGAAATACACCAACAAGATGAAAGATAACATTATTTTTTGATACGAAGAAACATTCCAAGAAACTAATTGTTGAGATTCTGAGATAAATGAGCTAGACTTAGTTTGAGATTACCGGTTAATGCTAAAGGACAACCATGCATCTGTAATTAATTATAACAGCATACTGATGTTGTTTATGACCTGACAAGCTAGGCCAGTAAAAATTGTGCCACTTTAGAACAGAAAGTTCAAATATAACTAGATCTCAAACATGCAAGAGGGGGATCATATAATAATAGTGGCCTACTAAAGGTAACAATTAAGTTCTTGAACATACGGTTTCAATATAAGGGAACACACTTCTTTAAAACGCTAGCTTAAGGAAGCTTGCATGCAGTCCTTGCATTATTGATGTTGTTTTCTGACTGAGGGACCATCTGGCAATTTGTGTAACTGTCAATTGCTGCTTTTATATAGATTTAAATTTAACCAGCATCGTATCAGAGTTTAATCAGGATCTATATTCTAACTGATCATGAATCTGTTCACAGGGGGCCTTTAAATTAAACCATGAAACCCTTAATTAAGCTGAAAATTGCACTGATTAGGTATTTGCACAGAAATTGAGATTGACTCAATTCTAATTACAGAGCTCATGTAATTTACCCAGACGCAGCAGTTTTTCAATTAACTAGAGGAATTTGTACTGATATTTCACTAAAGGGACCTCAAAAAATGTGACCCATCATACAAGCTCTGAACCCCAGACATTTTACATCATGAATCTCATCAATAAGTGTCAATGATCCACCACCAGTGCAGATTGAATTTCCCCCACCCGGACATCAATAACGAATGTTTCATACCGAAGCAATGATAAAACCAAGCAAGCAATCATGAGAGCCATAAAACATGGTGAACACCAACACACAGTGAATCAGGAAGCTGCAATAAACACAATCTCTTCTTGTTCATATTTTATTGCTTCATTTCAAGAAGTGAAAGTAGCAAGTTCCAAGTGAGTAATTTAAGAGATGAGTGTGCATGGGAAAGATCTTGATAACCTCCACTAGCAAAGTAACCATTGTTTTAGTACAGTACTTCTGTGTAAGAACCTATGGGTTACAGAGCAACATGATTAGCACCTAAATGTGTCTTTCAAAATGGACCCTCCCCCCCCCCCCCCAATAGGATATAGACCATAATAGTAAACTCAGATGGTCAAATTTAAATTCTGCTTTCTGTAATTTCCAGAATGCTTCAAGGTGGGCAAATGGGCATATGACTTTAAAACTGCAATCTGCCAGGAATATTAAAATTTGCCACACCTCTTTCAAATATCTAAATTTTAAAGCAGCTCACAATCACCTTACACATCAACTCTCATTATCAGATTACCATGGTTTCAAACTAGAATGCTACTGAATGGAATGAATATTTGATCTTGGAAATACACCCTAATTGAGAATTATGAACTTTTTACTACTTAATCATAATATAAATGACGCTCAAAGGATTAAATATTCTTCCCAAAAAATGTAAATATTGCATGCAGTTATATAAACTACATGTATATATATCTGATGCCAGAACAAATTTCAAGTGAACCTGACAAACTTTTATACAGGTAAAAAACATGTAATACTCCACCATACCCAAGATATTCTCCACTTCTTTTTCAAAGCTTTCATCACAGACATTTGTTAAATCCAAGATAAATTAATCACGTAATGATACAAAAATTGATAAATTATTACAACAGTTAACACAACGAGTTGCGAGTATATCCAATTCAGAAAAAAACAATTCAAGTCACGGTAATTTCATCCATACGATAATATATGAACTGCATTTAAAAATGAGTTCTGTATACACCTCATCATATATATCTAATAATTAGCCATGAACCACATGTGATGTTTCTGGCAAGTCTGGAAGGAATTTCAAGCAGTTGGAACGCTTAGCAAGGTGCTTGACCAAACACAGAACATGTGCAGTCAGTTAAAAGAAATTTTCTAATCAAGCATGTCTGCTAATATAAAAGAGCATAGCATGTTCCTATGTATAGGAATAAAAAAACTGGAAAAGATTCTTTTTCAGAAAAAAATGAGCTTCATCACCGCATGCATTAGCCAAGCACAGCTCGCACGTTCTAACAGAGGCAGCTGACTGTTTTATAAATAACAGATTTTCAATTCTCAGCACTGAGAATGTATTTATATACATACTATACCTGAGAAACCCGTACAATTATCCCACACTATCATCCTACATCATTTCATCTTCATTCTTATAGAAAATCTTTAATGTTTCCAGAAAGGTACCCGGCTTTAAACATTCTGAATATATGGGATATACCAGGCAACCAGGTAATAGTTATTTCATCATTTTGAAATGATGATAGAAATACAAATAAATTGATGAAAGTCAAGACTTATAATTATATAATATTAACAGTCATAACATGATAATTAGGAGATTAAAGGCTAAATTAAACAAGCCAGGTATCTGAGATAGGAAGGCATTTAATATCGCTTACCTTGATAGCCTGCATTAGATTAATGTGCCAACAAAATGGTCTGCAGGGTTCAGTCAAAATCTATTCAAAACAGTTATGCCACAGCAGGTTTGAGCAGTTTAAAAAGATATGGAATTTAATGAAAATGTTGACAGTCGATAACCCTTATAAATATGAGTTAAGGCCAGGTAAGTGTTCCTCAGGTGAAATTGTTAGGTCAAATTTTTTCAGTTGAGCTTATAGGTTTTTTTATTTCAATTTTTCAAGAATGTTTTGTGATATTAGATAAATTTGAATGATTTATAATATACCAACATGCTAAATAGCTGCAAGAACCATATTGGACTCACAAAATTATTCCTGTCAGATCAAAACTGATCAGTATTCATAACAAAATCATAAATGCAGAGTAAAAACCAATTATCAGAATAACAAGTCTGCTATTGTTTGATTTCCCTTTCCAAAGACCTTTGCTGGTTATAGCAGTGAAAAGTGTGTTATTGATTGGCAATAATAAAGCATACCTGTTTTACTGATATGGCTAATGGTACTAGATCTCTCTGATGTAACGAATCATGAATAAGCCAGGGTTATATTGATCATTATTCTAGGACTGATGATGAAACAGGATCGATCTATGGTACACAAAAAGTTGTATCATATAACCATATTGTGGGCACAGCTTGTGAAAATTATGGCCTGACAATATGTTTTTATAATGTGTCACAAAAGCACAATAAATATCCTAGTTGCATTACTTACAGCATTTTTAACAACCCAAAATACATTAAAACTACATGGCAGTATAGCACTGAGAATTTGACCTGATCTGACCCTTACGCACGATGATATTACAAAATTCTTGCGTTGAATATATAAATTTCAGCGAGCAATATCGGTAACATGTACATTAGATTTGTGTTGGTACTTCCCGCTTATGAAAACAAACAACTGTAATTATAAATATAGACAATATATCAGCTGTTAAATTATGCTAATAGAAGGTCGAGAGTCGAGTTAATTCTCAATACTATAGCGCAGTCTGAATATTGGGTAGAATAGAAACAAGACTGAGAGCTACATTGATCATGTCTATCTGTATATGTTGACTTTTTTCTGTATGTTTTACATGTCTGAAGGCCAAATCCAACTCATCACCACAGAGAAAATGACAAGATAATGAATGCTATTTTTTTTCTAAATGAATATACACATGCAGTGATTACATCTGTAAAATATTGATATCAGATTACCATTGATCACTGAAAGCACACTGCAAACAGCAGCTGCTGTATAAAACATGCACACTGCAGCATATTTCACCAATGATATGCAGTATCTATTACAGTTAACCTTGACTGGCCCTCGGGTAACCATGTGGTCATGCAGATTGTCCAATCGGCAGTGTTTCAGACTTATGGGAGTTAAGTCTGACACTAAACCAACCAGATCCTTACTTTAGCTATGCCTTATTAGTCCCTTGCTGGTTTTTCACAATATGTCACAGACTTAGCTGGTATCAAACCCACAACAAATCCAATTCACGAGGCTGAATATTGCTCTAACTACACCAATCCACCAGGGCCGGTACATTCATGCTGCACATTGCTAATTATTACTGGTAATTCTAATATATTGATCTTGACATTTACTATTGATTCAATGGTTTTCTCTGATTCGATGGATTTCTCACCATGTTGCGTTGGACAAAAACAGTAAACATACTGACATTTTCATTGCAAGTCTGTACCATCCATCACAACACTACAGCACTAGCAATATTTGTCATAACAATATCTGCATGGTGTGAGATATAGGAACTTTCTTGTCATGGCTGCCAAACCATATTCTTTACATTACCACGGTACCATAGGTCATCATGAATTAAATGTTTGTTTCACTGAATCCAGATATTCAAGAAACATATTCAAGTGATTAATATAATTAAAGGCCTAGATTTTTTGTAAGGAAGGAGGGTGATTTTAACTGAATGCCAATGGGTATCAGGGGCAGATGTTCCTGGGTTTAGGAGCTGTTGGAGCATCACTAAATTAAGTCATAGTCATGCTGAGTCAATCCTGTCTGAAAAGACCAAGCATGGATAAATGAAACTTGTGGTCTTTGCACACAGATTTTGTAATGTTACAGAGCTGTTGTTTACCTGTGGTCTTTAACTCAGGTTTAAAACAGTGCCTTACCAACCTTAGCCTTACCCTATTTTATCTTTTGCCTGGTTTGGTATGGTACACTACACCAAACATTTGTATAGGGATGGCCTTAAAGTAGTCAATGTCTACAATAAGCAAGATGGTGCAATATTTTTTACTTCTCCTCAGTATGAGAGTCTGGTTCTTACTATGCTCTCAAAGAATTCATATTTCTGACAAATGATAGTATTACAAGCAAGATGTATTGCATTATGAAGAGTCTGTTTATTTCTACAGAACCTGTTCCAGAACTCATTAGTGAGATCCATACAGATCATCTATATGATGTTTCTCCATGTTTACAGCCTGTGACGGTATTCTCACTGATTGTTTTTGTGCTTTTTTCCATGCCAGGCAAAGGTGCTTTTTTCCATGCCGGGCAAAAGTGCTTTTTTCCATGCCAGGCAAAGGTGCTTTTTTCCATGCCAGGCAAAGGTGCTTTTTTCCATGCCAGACAAGGTGCTTTTTTCCATGCCAGGCAAAGGTGCTTTTTTCCATGCCAGACAAGGTGCTTTTTTCGCTGGGTATTTACCATTTTTGACACAAGGGGAAAGGCCAAGGAAGCCTGAGTGTAGCTGCCTCTACCTGGTTGTCACTTCAAAACTCAAATATTGTTCCGATCAGCCTGACCCAAAGCTTTTATGATACCAAATTCATACATGTAACAGAAACTATTTTCTTAGTTATATATTTACCTTATCCAAAGAATATGCAGGATATCTGTTTTCTTTATTTTTTACCTAACATTGTTATATTTACTTTTAGGTAACACAACAATCATTATAAATGCAGGAAAGACAGGGCCTGCATAGCTGTATATATTACCTCTATAAATATAAATTCTTCATAATCATTTTTTATTATCAATGGCCCACAAGGCCAAAATGTACCAGGCTAGTCGATAAGGATGCCTTCACACTATAAGTTGCATTTTGGCCAATAAGTATGCAAACAAAGTTCTTAGGTTTCAGACAGTATAAAAATGCCAAAGTTTTCCGATCTTATAAATATTATTAATTATATTTGTAATATAGATGAATGATTCAGCAATTATACCTTAGAGAGATAAACACAAGATACCTGGTGATTGTGATAATCACCTAAAATATAAAGCATTATATTGCTGAACTATACAAACATATAGGGAATCAATATAGCTACCAGCATCATGTGTGTCATTAAATATTCAAATCAATACAAAACAAATAGTTCCGCATTAATGTAAATAATGATGCATAAAATGTAGGATTTTCAGTACAATAAAACCAGAGGTACCTATATGGAGAATAATAAAGTTATAATATAATAATATGGTAAGAATATAAATTTAATAATCATCATTAATAATTAAATTGTACAAACATACCCTTCTAGCCATTGTCGTTCTCCGGAAATGTCCTACCCCTTATCAAACAGAATTAATTCCACCATTCAGGGAGAAATATAATACCAGCACTTAAAGGAGTCTACAAGAATTTCTTAAACTTCTTCTAGAAAAGGCCAAACATCCATATAAGGTCAGCAACTGTCTACAGAAGCAGTATTTAGACTGTGCTCTACAGTTGGTTAAAATTCTGACTGGTTCTCAAGCTATGTACAAGATCAATACCAACACAGGACCAAAAATCAATATCCAGTCTGCCTCGTTACTATGGTTATTTCCAATAATCCAGTGACAAGAAATTACCTCTTTAACTAAGCTCACTCATCAATACAGTACGGGATTCCATGAATCAGAAACATTTTACACACAATATTACACTAATTTCACACGAAATTTTACACTAATTTCACTCAAATTATTGCACTTATTTAGCTTGAAAGACCTTTAAAGGAGGAAAATAACAGCTTAAAATTGGTAACACATATACATTGGATGCCTAACTAGCTAACATGAGTCCATGAATCCACAAATTTTACACACAATATTTACACTTATTTAGCTTAAAAGTTCCTTATAAGAAGCAAAAACAGCATTAAATTGGTAACGAATCTATTGGATGCCTACAACTATATGACTGTGTTCCAAAACCTCTCCAACAACTTGCTTGATTACTGACTGAAAATAATTGGCAACTTTTCACCAGAAGCATCTGTCATATGCGTTACAACAATTAACATAATGTAATTAGTAGTTAATTACTTATTCTAATACTATTATTACACCGGCTAAATGGGTAACAAATTACCCCGGGTACATCAGAATTATTTTAGAGACATAACACCTTTCGGTGAAAGAATGGTCATAGTTGTGTTTATATTACGCAGCTAAAACACATGTAAATACTATCATAGAGCCGGATCTGATGAAAAAATCATTAAGTATGAATATCAGAGAAATATTTTGGCCAGCTGTCAGATCATACTATTGAACCAGAGCTGATAGACATTGAAGATGATGATGATGATATTACTGTAAAATCACTAATTTTGGTGGGTATTCAAATTTGTAGATTTTGGTAAAAGGGTAATTTGGTGGTTTCTTAAATTCGTGGATTTAAAGTATAGAAAGAAACATCTATCGCTATGTATTTTTTGGTCACTTAATCAAGGGGATTTAATTTTCGAGATCTAGTTCATCCGGGGAATGAAC
This sequence comes from Spisula solida, assembly GCA_947247005.1. Taxonomy (NCBI): domain Eukaryota; kingdom Metazoa; phylum Mollusca; class Bivalvia; order Venerida; family Mactridae; genus Spisula; species Spisula solida. The sequence goes on along the minus strand of OX365944.1, from coordinate 45,514,705 downwards.
GAAAATTAATCCTCCTTAATTTAATATTAATAATTGTACAGTATATATGTTTATATAAACAGACATACAGTCACTCCTGTCTAAGGCAGCCACTCAAGGGATGCCCCTGTGGTGAATTAAATGTGCCCTTGTTAAAACAGGTGTGTGTTTATTATAGGTTAAGTATTTAATCCTTTTAACTCCAGAATATCCAGCAGTCAGGGGTGTCAACAGAGCCAAATTAAAAAACCTAAACTTCAAATACGGATGACCATTTTTGACAAACAAAAGGCCTTCAAGTCACTTCAACCACATTGTTTCCATATTTAACTCAGTTTGTATTAAATAACATCCTTCAGAGCAGATTAAATTGACCTTACCTTTGCCATTTCTCGAGATAATTTCATCAAACAAGAGATATTTGTAAAACATGTATGCCCCCATGGCAGCCCAATAGTCAGAAATGGTGAAAGTCGCAGTGACCTTGACCTTTGACCTACTGACCTCAAAATAAATATGGGTCATCTACTGTTGCTGACTAACCTCCAAGAAAAGTTTGAAGAACCTATGTCGAAGCGTTCTTCAGTTATTGAACGGAAACCATTTAAATAGTCAGAAATGGTAAAGGTCACAGTGACCTTGACATTTGACCTACTGACCTCAAAATCAGTAGGGGTCATCTACTGTTGCTGACCAATTTCCATGTCAAGTTTGAATTTCCTAGGTCAAAGCGTTCTTGAGTTATTGAACGGAAACCATTTCATACGACTGATAGACAGACAGTGTGCAAAGCAATATACCCCCTCATCAAAGATGGAGGGCATAATAACTTTCAGTTTGGTCAGAAATCATAGCTCTTTCAGGACAGATAAATCCGGTATTCCAGATGATTATTCCAGGATACCGTTTGGTCTACCAAGTAACCGACACACCGACTGATGTTCATAGCAAAATACCCCTTAACAAAGATGGAACCAACAGACAAGTGCAAAACAATATACCCTCATCATTACAGATGGGACCAATGGATATACATGTGTGGTTATAATACTAGAATGGCAAAATGTATCATTTGGAGTCATGGTTATAGTACTACCGCCACTGACCTTGAGATTTAAAACCTCAATTAAGTCATTATTGACCTTTATTATGAACAATAACTGATGATATTTCAATTGATTCAGGGATTGGCACCTTTTTACTTTCATAGCCGAAAAAAGCAGATAAAATACGCCTGACAAGCCATTTCCTGAGCCAAATCATACTAGTGTAACCAAAGCAGCCTGACAATTTCAATCTCACACTGAAAATCTAGATATGATGTCATTCATTTCAGCCAGAATTATTCCAATTATTCCAAAAACCAAACTTCAATTTAAAAACAATTTAATGCATATAAATTTTATATAAAAACAAACAAGGCTCACCATGATTGCAGAACAATGTTCCCCTCCAAATAAATATTCACATACTGTGCAGTCGCAGACAGGTTAACTTTTGCCCCTTTGCAAGAGACATGCAAATCTATAGGCATCAATATTTTGGCTGCTACGAGAACGATTACATACCAAATATGTAAGATTTCATTTGGCAAGGCCAACTCTTGTCTGGAACAACAGATAGTTAATTTGTTTGTTTTATCCATTATAGGAATCAATATGTTAAAGGTCATGAGGAAATAATGTGATCATTTATACGATCATATTAAGGCCCGGCCTCCTGATACTTGCTTAAGCATGATTTTCATTAAATACTAAATGGGCCTCCAGAAACAAGCTCCTTATCTACAGAGCTTCACTACTTTAATATGATTCTCAAACCTGAAATTCTATTAAATTATTGACTGAAATTTAATGGCTTAGGTACAAGGGTTTTTGACTAGCTTCTAAATCTGAAGGGTCATTTTATACTTTTAATTGAATTTTACCATTATTTAGGCAAAATACCCATGACTTAAAGAGAAAATGACCCTTCAAACCAAAATCTTGAGGGTCAAAAGGTGGATTTTGGGGAATTTTAAGGGTCTAAACCCTTACTCCCGAGTCAAATGGTACCCCCGCGGTACAAACATGAAGTTGGGTTAAAAGCCATTTCACAAGAATTTTTCAGTTATATACAGCTGCTAAATTTACCTTCCACGTGGAATCAGCGACTATCGCCGCATGTGGAGGAAAATCAACATCAAATTTTCATGAAAGGGTATGCCAGGTTCCAGACCCAGCCTACTGGATCACGGCCTCAGCTAAAGGTATATAAACATTTTTTTGCAGGAGTTTTTTCCTCAGACATGCCCAGACAACTTCAGATTCATGAACTTTCTGTTCATACAAACACAATAATTTGTTGCATTTCATCCCATCAAGATCACATTGATAAATGCCCTTGAGCCAAGAAGCAACACAGAAAGAGGGTCTTTTGGGACTCAATTACCTCAGACTGCATTGAAATATCATAGGCAGGGCCCTCATTTCATCATTCCACTCCTACATGAATATGCATTTCCCCCTATTTTCTGAAAAAAATTCCCTCCAAAAACAGAAAGTTCCTCAGCAGTTGTAGTAGCAGTTGTTACAGCTTGAAATTGGCTTTTTGTACCGTAAATATGTATTTCTTTCATAACAGTTTTGATATCTATAAAAGACAAAATTCCTATTATTCTTCAAAACAACACGGAATTCCCGTACCTGAGGGCCCCTTGGCCCCAGTCTTAAAAGTGCAGTGAGGGCCCTGATTAGGCATTGTAAGTTTACTTACTTCAAATATGAAGAAAATAAGTATATAGTTAATTAGCAACTGTCCACAAGAACATCTATGGAACACTAAATAGGACAGTCCCAGCAGGGCACCAGGAAATCTATAAATCAATGTTCAATACCAATACAGCTGCAGAGAGTATCAAATATTTTACATCCTTATATAATCTGAATTGAACATAACCAAGACAAACTGCATTGTATTCTAGCACTGAATTTATCAAATACATAGTTATTTGCAGAAAACAATTTTACTTTTATATGGGTGAAAGTTAGAAAACCTGAAAAACCTGAAATCCTCCAAAATTGACAAAATTTATAAGGGGAAAATAAAGACAACAAGACTGCACTCAATAAACGCTTATGCCCCAGTGGAAGCCTAAGTAGCTAAGTAAATCAGGGGCAATAATTCTGTTGAAATGTTGGATAGTGTTACATGGCTTTGACAATGCAAGGTGTTTGTGGTGGTTACGTTTGAAAGCAATGCCTTGATGGACTTCAAAAATATTTGAGTATCAATAAATTGAAAGTTTTGGTTAACATTTTCAGACAAACAGATGAACTAACAGACAGGACAATCACTATATATATGCCTCCTGCATCAGCAGATGCCGGGGCACAAACACCAGACTTTTTGGTATACTCATGCTTTTATTCTTGGTTTGTCATCATAAACATCCTTGGTATAATGATATCATTAAATGCAACAATATTTTCACTATGTGTGCAATGAGCCTGATATTGCAATGGCTTGTGTTTTAACTCAGTGAATAAAATACATGACTAAAGGTTTCCAAAGTGCAGACATATCGAATGTGACTTCTGCAATGTAATGAATCATGCTGAGTCTGCTGACCATGATTCTAAATTCCAGTGACAGATATTACACAATCACATACAATATTGCTTCTCAGTTTTCTCTATAACAAGGGAGAATACTCTGATATAATTTAATTGAATCCATTGTACAGTTGTCTCCCTTTGCTCACAAAATCTGGCTTCATGTAAGGAGCAGTTTGATATGTTGATCTTTGATACTTTTCAGTAACCTGGCTTCAAAGAGGTAGGGGTGTTCCAAAGACTTTTGGAAAAAGGTACTGTGACTCACACGTTGGTAAATTTGGGAGTCAATGATAGATTTTGATGGGTTCCAAATAACGAATACAAAGGCAATATAACTTGATGTATATGTGGATCAAAGAGATGCTATCATCCTTCAAAAATGTGGATCCTCATGTAGATTGGGCAAAGTCAATAAGACTAAAATCAAATTTGGTCTAGGTTTCTTAGAGACAAGCATATTGATGAGTTTTATGACGATTGGGTGTCAAAACTCAAGAGATAACAATATAGTAGCCTAGTGCCTAGCCCTATATGGTCATGTTGACCCTAGTCTAGATTTTATGAAGACATTTATATGGTGAACCAAATAGATCATAATTGAACGGAAAACGGATCAGCTCATTAATATGAGCCTTTTTAACAACCAATTCTAACTGGTACTATTGGTCCGGCAACTTGCATAAATGGTAATACTCAACATGAACAATTCATAACACATTTTTTTAACTGTGATAGAAAACAGAATGATCCATAGAAAACATCCAACTTTTTTGTGTGTCTTTAGCCAGTCATATGAATTAATTATAAATATGACACATTGCAGTACCCATTGCAAATATATAGATGGAAAACAAGTTGTGAATGCCCTTTTAGCTATAGACTTTATGTAGTGGATACCCAAAGGTTACGGCTCAGAGGTCCTATTCTAACTATACTGGATCCCATAGACAAACATTTATCTGTCTTGTTACATGTCATATCTCATGTTTTGCAGATACCCAAATAAAATCATGATTTATTTTAAAACACAACAAAATACTCTATTATAAAATACTACCTCACTATGCCTATCCTTTTCATGCCTGTTTGCATGTTTATTTCTGTCACTAGGGTTAGTCCATCGGTCGCTATGGTGACGTTTGTCACCGGGACTACTATCACAATGTTCGTTCGGCCACCATTTCTGATGCTCCAGCGTGAACTGAGTGGAGGTTGAAGTAATAATAGCCGCCATACTGATGCTAACAACACTTACTGGACACTACTCATAATATGCCTCAGACAATTTGTTTTTCATCGACAATTTGTTGTTCGTCCTTACAACATTTTTCTATAACCCATGTGAGCAGGCTTTTTGATAAAATATTAGAACTGTGCCTATTACATCCAAACAAATGAACAACTTTAAGTTCACCCACAATACAGTTATACAGTCGTCCTATGCAAATCAATACAATAATTATACAAACTATTTTCATTCCATTATATTAACCGATTTACTAGTCATCAACGAATGTCACTTTTCTGAGACGGTCTAGGCACCCTCATGCTATCCAATCATTGTTTATAAAACTATTTTCAATATTTGATCAGTCCAGACTTATTAACAGCTCTGTATGAAACGTCTAGCATCTAGAGAGTTATAAACAACATTTTAATTCAAACACTACTGGAAGCACTTAACTCAACAATATGGAGATGAGTCCATCCCTTATTTATTATCTAATAAATAGACCAATAAAGAAGTCTACCATCTCGTTCAAGTACCGTATTGTCCAACAATGTCCAGTAATGGTCAATAAATACTTATATACTCAAGAAAATAGCTCATAACTGCTTTGTAAAAATGAATGATTGCTTGATTCCTCGATCAAATGATTGATTGATTGATTTGTTGAGCAGTTAATTGATTTAAGCATTGTGTGAATTTATCAAATAGAATAAACCAATTATTATTATAAACGATTTATATCATTTTCAAAACACCCAAACATCAATTAATAAATTATTTAATTAATCAATTTATTAACTCACTATAAATTTCAACACATTTCAAAGAAAAAATAATCAGAGCATATATTCACTAATTAAGTATTGCAATCTAAATAACACAAGGTCAATAACACAGTGACAATCTTATAGTCCACTAGTCCATAGTTTCACATTTACCGGAATCCAGATTATTCTTATCTGTGCGTGACAAGTTTCCAATATGCAACAATTTAACTCCCAGACCAAAATTCAAATAATCATTTGTAACTATTCATCACATGCTGTTAGCAACAATCAACATCTTGGTACGCTCTCCAAATTGATCTAAGTTTTCAAATTGTCAACATCTCCTAATGATGCCATAGATACACGAATGGCAATTGACAAGATCGAGAGAAAAATGTCCGTGGTTTCTGAGAACAATGACAGGGTGACAAGCACAGACTTTTCTTCTAGGACTATAGGACTTAATCAATCATTTGCATCCTCAGATAATGGTTATGAATGCTCTCATATTTCACCACTGAATGGGGATAGATTTGTAAAACCTGATTTAGCAATTAGTCATACAAACATCACAAAAGCAATCAATGGGGGAGCACATCTGTAACACCACTAGTGGGCCAGCGGGATGGACAACCTATGAGGAGCACCAATATATGCAACACCACTTGTGGGCCAGCGGTATGGACAACCAATGAGGAGCAACAATATACAACACCACTTGTGGGAAAGGGGGATGGGCAACCAATGAGGAGCACCGATATACAACACCACTCGTGTGCCAGCAGCATGTGCAACCAATGTGGAGCACCCAAATGCAACACAACTTGTGCGCCAGCGTGACGGACAACCAATGAGGAGCACCAATATACAACACCACTTGTGTGCCAGCGGGACAGACAACCAACGAGGAGCACCAATATACAACACCACTTGTGTGCCAGCGGGATGGAAAACCAATGAGGAGCACCAATATACAACACCACTTGTGTGCCAGCGGAACGGACAACCAATGAATAGCACCAATGCAACACCACTTGTGTGCCAGCGGGACGGGAACCCAATGAGGAGCACCAATATACAACACCACATGTGGGCCAGCAGGATGGGCAATCAATGAGGAGCACCAATGCAACACCACTTGTGTGCCAGCGGGACGGACAACCAATGAATAGCACCAATGCAACACCACTTGTGTGCCAGCGGGACGGGCAACCAATGAGGAGCACCAATATACAGCACCACATCTGGGCCAGCAGGATGGGCAACCAATGAGGAGCATCAATGCAACACCACTTGTGTGCCAGCAGGATGGGCAACTATCAGCAGCACATGTCAACACCCTTTATCATCAGCAGAATGGGCAACCAATAGAGCACCTAACAACAACACCTGTGCGCCAGTTCAATGGGCAATCAAAGGAGGATCACATTTGCAACATCCTTTATTCATCAGCGGTTTTGGTAACAAACAGAGCACCTAGCTTACATCACCACATGTGAACCAACAGGATGGGCAATCAATGCAGACAAATGGTTATCACATTTTATCCATTGAGAAGCAATCACGATTCATCTTAAGATTGTCTCAGGGAGATATCTTCCTAGATGATAGCTGTCACAGAAAATGTTCATGTTTTTTCTCATTTTTAATCCAATCAGCTGAAAAGGTGTAAATCTGGGGAATTATGCTTTCAGATAGGATTAGCAACTCATACATTTACTTCCCACCATTTAGTCCTTGCACACAGAATAATGAAGCCAATTTGAAGAAACAATGGTGCTTCAGCCACGTTAATACTAAATATAATTCCTCAGAATATCTGGATAATACTCTATTGCCAACAAATATCCATTTCACATCCACAAGACAAATCAAAGCAGTTTCATATCAAATTTGCAATAAGAATTTGTCACAATTCTTCAGAGAATTAAAGGGAAGGGTTATATAACATTCTTGCAGAAACATAATATCCATCTTATTTATGTGCACAGGAAAGTTCACAGATTTCCCACTATGAAATAAAGCCAGTGGCAGCATAAAGACCATAGCAAAATGCAAAAGGCGGTGGACTGTGTTACAATGTACATGTTGTAAACAGGTTAATCTCCCAGTGTTAGCCTTAAAATGCCTTCAACATGAGAAGTAAGTCAAACATCACTGACAGCACACACAGACATTGGATACGAGCCGTCAGAAAGTTTGAAGTACATAACAACAAGACTTTTTTATTAATTCCCAAAACATTTACTGGAACATAGAAATACAGATACAAGGTAGTTAGACGTAATTGCATCATGAAATACTTTGCCAATATCGCCCGCAAACTAGTCTGTAATCATTCAAACTGAAAATATTTAAACATTTTTTAGCTATACCCCCTTAATACCAGACACATGCTTTGGCTATTTGCGGGAGGTTGAAACTATTTGTCACCATCTTAGTGAAATCATCAAAATAAAAGAGTTCACGAAAGATATTCTAATGCATTACTAATTGCAGTCAATTAATTAATAATTTTACCTCTAGAAGCTCGCTAGAATTCCAGCACTTCAACATATCCCCTGCTTTCGTACACTGACGACAGAGTAAAATAAACACTTTTTTAAAAATAATATTTACAAAAAATTTATATTGTTAAAAAAAAACGCTTATAAACACAAGCACTTATACTATTATTCCACTATGAAATTGAATAAATTTGTTAAGTTATTACAATTAAATAATAATAAAATCAGCTACAGGGTCAGCTTTATATCGTATTCTATTTATTACTAGAATATACTATATGCAAACCATACTGTAAGAGAATTGAAATGGTAACATAATTTTTTGGTGCTATGCAAATCGATACCCATAAAGGATGTAATTTTTTTTTGTAACTTCTATATTGAGGAGCACACAATTTGTTTATCAATGAAAATGGGACTGAAAAGTTATTTTTAGGCATCTTCATGAATGTACATTTCAAATGATCGTATTATAAAGATGATCGAAAATGAACAAAATTTAACAACTAAATTTCACAAAATTAAAATGCTTTGATATAAATACAGCTATACGTTAGCACAGCCAAGCAAAAAAGGAATTGAGCAGCATACCTCATACACCAAGTCAGAATACATTCTAGGCCTGACAACACAAGTATCATATAACTTATCATTCATAAATATCTTAGCAGTTAACATCTCTAAACCTATGTGAGAAATGATACAAAATAAATTGTATTGAATAATACAAACTCCGATACATGGCTGTCCATTACCTGAATGCCGCAGCTCCCCATCAATTGAATGTCATGTGTTTTTGTTCAGTATCAATTCAAATATCAAGGTGTGAGTCATATAAGATAAAATAATAAGATTTTTTTAATGAAATTTTTTGTGATTATTTTATGAAATTAACAACAGTGGGAACAGGGGAAAAACATAGCTCAGACAATTATGACATGTCGGCTTGAATGCCACCATTACTGCACAGCAATAAACCTTGCATAAACCTTCACATCATAATAACACGATAATGTTAGACCACTTCACAATATTGTTCAAGTGTCTAATTATTTCATACGCTCGCAACATGGTAAATAATGGTAATAATACACAGACTGACAATGAATGAATGAAAACAGTTAGACAATAAAACATATTACGACTTTTACCACCCGTCTAGGAGATTTAATGATGTGATTTGCATCAGAATTTGCATCGGAACAATAAAAGCATCTAAAAGAGAAAGATGTGAAGCTACTAGCCAGGGAGATTTATCTGGTTCCATGGGGCTTATGCCATTTTTTGCACTTTTTCTGTCAATATTGATGGTGGCTAGTTACAGTAACATGTTCCTGGACAATATAGTCTGACAATATAGTCTGACAGTTTATTTATGTGAGCTTATTACAGTTTCTCTAAATATTTTCAGTATATGAAGCCTGATTCAACCAACCAGATTTCCAAAACAGTAAACTGTATCCTAACCAGTACTAACATACTCATCCACTCCACCTGGATCCAGCAACTTCTCCACATGTGGAGGAAAATAAACATTTTTGTCAAATATTCACATTAAATTAAGGCATGACCAGTGCCACAGCAAGCAATGGAACCTGGATTACAGAGTTACAAATGCAGCAGTTTATAAATGCAGGTACTAACTACTAGACCATGGCGGCATCTTGTATGTCTTTCTGTCTGTCTCTCTGTCTGTCTGTACTACCTTGCTCCTCCACAAGCAACTTCTTCACAATACAGCACACAATTTACATTGTATAACTCAAGACTTATCAATAAATAAACATGGATAATATAAACACTCCATGGTCGATTGACCGCTTGTGATTATGTACAAGATTGAACAAAACTGGGCATCGAAAATTTTTCATTTTTATTTGTAAACAAAAGCTAATGTTCAACATCGTCAGTGGACTATATATTTTAATGCATATACAAAAACAATGTAAGGCTGGTTACATACAACATTAAGGACACGTGACCGGCTTGCCATAAACTCTCATAGAGGCTAAATAGGGCCATTGCAGAATATACACGTCACGTCGACTGCATGTGATCATGTTCATAAATACAAGAAGGCATGTAGCCAAAATGTTGAAATGACCCATAATAAATTTTGAAAATGATAGCATATTAGGTCTTTTTTTTAATCCAGAGCTATTGATCACAAACATTTTAAATAGTGATACAATTACTGCTGATTAAACTTCACATATCAAGACATCAACATTTGCTTTATTATTATAAACGAAAATGCCAATTAATAAAACTTCCTTTTATATGCTTCACTAATACTGACATAATCTGTCAACGTTTGACAGGCATTCATGGGCAAAACCATGACTTCAATATCAGCTTTTCAATCAGTTATCCCAACAAGAGACCAAGAAGATCTGAAAATAAACAAGTATTGTCATTGTTTCATAATGCACTGACATCAAGTCTTTGTACATTAAAGCCTATTATTTCATTATAGCCTTTAACTGCAACATTTCATTGCAAAATGAAAGGTAAACTTTGTAAAACATTGCATGATTTAAAATACTGATAACCTTGAATCTTAAGCCATTACTTGTACTTCACACAAAGTACATTGAAGGGTTTCGATCAAATTAAAGGGTGAATTTGCTCAAATTGAAGGGTGATTTACTCAAATTGGCTCAAATTAAAGGGTTTGGATCAAATTCACTAGGTATGTGTCTTTATGATACAAGTTTTATCTTTCACATCTCATTGAAGCCATGTTAGACCGTGGTTTTCAATTAATAAGGGGACAAAATTGACCTGTTCTATCTTTTATTTCAAGGGCAATAACTCTAAGATTATAACATAGCTTACTTATATATTGCATGATGTTCAATACTTCACACAAATTTCATTTCATAATGATCAGCCAATATTTTTCTGATAGCTAAGCATTTGTATTCAAGACAACTGGTAATGGCATAAAGCCTGTGTAAATGGAGTGAATGCATGCAAAGATTACCATCCAGTGTCCAGTGCACATGAACTATCTTCACACAATGCCAGTACCACTCTATCTCCACTTGTCCACAAATAATATATAAATCACAAATATTCTGAATAACTCGTCACTTGGAGGTCTCAAGCTACCAATTCTAGGGGTAATAATTCCTGACACTATTCTCCTCTCCGGAATCTCATAAAATCTATCATATGCCTGAATACATTACAATTAACATTGAACATTGTCTATCCTATATATAAAACTGGCACTGCTGAGATCGCACCCATACAAATACATGGCATAAAACTGATTCAACCAATTTTTGTTTTACATGTAAAATAAAATTAATATATAGGGTAGATGCAAAGAATAATAAATTTCAGGCCTGGTAATAAGCAATTATTCTCAAACCTGAACATCCCTGTCTCAAAGCTTGAAACTCAACTTTTCAATATAAAGAAGGAAGGATAATACAGGATTCAAAAACCTGAAATCAGACATAGGCTGAAAAATACCAGGCTTTTGATATGCATGGTAGGAAAAACATTTTATTTGTTAAAAAGAGGGTACTTGTTTATTTCACCGAGTGATCACAGAAAATCCATGTTTTCACAAGTGGCATAGTGACGAGTGTAAACTTAATTTTCGGTGATCACGAGTGAAATAAAATTGATCTTACACCAAAAATCAACAAATTTTCTGTTTATTATATGCCTCAATTTCTCTTAAAATGTGCCGTTATTGGCTTAATTGGAAAAAAATCAATTCGAAATTGGAACGTCACGACGTGAGAATTGACGTCATGATGACGTAACGCATATTCTAAAGCCAGGCGCCGTTGACGTTACGTTTCTTTTTCTGCATGATACTGGAACCAGCTTCAAAACAGGGAAAATACAAAGTAATTTCACTGTTATTTTCACTGTTATTTTCACTGTTATTTTCTCTGAAAAAACTCCATAATCCATTGAAAGCAAATAATAAAACTATTTATTTTATGTTTACTGGAATATCAACAATCATCTTCAAGCAAAACGCCATAGATTGTTTTAGGGTAGTCTGGGGCAAAAATAGGGTACCAGTAGGTAGGGTGACCAAAGTTATTATGTTTGGGCCCAATACAAAATTGCTGCACAACCAATGGTAATGTCTCACATCACTAAGTAAGAATTCCTTTTTTTCTCAGATAATTCTCGGCAGACATGATATATGAACCTTGCCTTGAAGTAGCACCAATCTGAATCATCATCATTAACAGCGTTCTTTATCTGGCCATAATCATCTCTAAACTATTCTGTATGCAAATATTATCTCCTTGATAGCTTGAAGTGTGCCAAGGCCATGTGATAGTAATGTCCTAAGTAAATGATCACTGAATATAACGATTACAGTACAACCTCTGTAGAGCAACACCCTAAGAGAGCTGCAAATACAGGTTGTTGTTTAGAGGTTGTTACTACACAGAGGTTAGATTGATAGTAAATTGCAACTTTTTAAAGATGTTATAGACAGGTTGTGGCTCTGGAGAGGTTGTACTGCAGTTTTCATAGTGTTTTATGCTGTTGTTGAACAATTTTGGGTAAGTCAGTGGACCTAATTAACATGAGCTTTTCTTGGACTAGTTATCAAACAGACAGTTAATCCAGTACTAAGTTGTCCTTCCACTTGCAAGTGTTCTTTATACTGTCCCTTCTCCATCAAGATAGTGCAAATACCAGGTACCTTAGTAAATGTTGGGAGAAGAACAAAAACTGACCATGCAACTCTGGAGTCAAACCCAGTCATGGTTCACCCATAAAAAATACTTAAAATCTCAAAGACAACTAACTACTTCTGTCATGAACTTTATTCTAGAATAACAATACATGCAATACATTTAATGCAGACCTATTACATGTGTACAGTTGTATTTATTCAAGAAAATCTGTGATCTTCAACGTTTCCAGGAAAACAGAAAATAATGGTTTTGTTACTATGGCAACCCAGTATTTTCAGTATTATATTTACATAATATGTATGATTCTTTAACAACATCCTAATGTATCTGATAGAATTTCAAGTTGTTAAAACATTTTACTTCCTTGTTGACATCTTGTCCGAGATACAGTACAACCTCTGTACAGCAACAACCTTTGGGAGCTGCAACTATTGGCCATAGTACAGAGGTTGTTGCTCTACAGAGGTTGAATCTATAGTAAATATCAGCTTAGGGAAATTTTGAATATGATGTTATAGAGGTTGTTGCTCTACAGAGAGCCACTCTCGAGAGGTTGTACTGTACAATTGTAAAGTATGATAAAGTTTTAACGGGGAAAGTGTCGTTCCTGTGGCATTACCCCACACACATACACCCCCACATATAATAGTAGGACCAAGGTATATTGGTGGAACAAAACCCCCACAAATCTCAGTCCGGATATAATGGTGAGACAATAGCACCCCACCACAAATCTCAGTCTGGATATATTGGCGGGACAATAGCCCCCCCACCACAAATCTCAGTCGGATATATTGGCGGGACAATAGCCCCCCACCACAAATCCCAGTCTGGATATATTGGCGGGACAATAGCCCCCCACCACAAATCTCAGTCTGGATATATTGGCGGGACAATAGCACCCCCACCACAAATCTCAGTCGGATATATTGGCGGGACAATAGCCCCCGACCACAAATCCCAGTCTGGATATATTGGCGGGACAATAGCCCCCCCCCAAAAAAAACTCAGTCCGGATATATTGGCGGGACAATAGCCCCCCACCACAAATCTCAGTCGGATATATTGGTGGGACAATAGCCCCCCACCACAAATCCCAGTCTGGATATATTGGCGGGACAATAGCCCCCCACCACAAATCTCAGTCTGGATATAATGGCGGGACAATAGCCCCCCACCACAAATCCCAGTCTAAATATATTGGCGGAACAATAGCCCCCCCACCACAAATCTCAGTCTGGATATATTGGCGGGACAATAGCCCCCCCCCACAAATCTCAGTCCGGATATATTGGCGGGACAATAGCCCCCCCACCACAAATCTCAGTCTGGATATATTGGCGGGACAATAGCCCCCCACCACAAATCTCAGTCTGGATATATTGGCGGGACAATAGCCCCCCACCACAAATCCCAGTCTGGATATAATGGCAGGATAATAGCACCCCCACCACAAATCTAAGTCTGGATATATTGGCGGGACAATAGCCCCCCACCACAAATCCCAGTCTGGATATATTGGCGGGACAGTAGCCCCCCACCACGAATCCCAGTCTGGATATATTGGCGGGACAATAGCCCCCCACCACAAATCTCAGTCTGGATATATTGGCGGGACAATAGCCCCCCACCACAAATCCCAGTCTGGATATATTGGCGGGACAATAGCCCCCCACCACAAATCTCAGTCTGGATATATTGGCGGGACAATAGCCCCCCACCACAAATCCCAGTCTGGATATATTGGCGGGACAATAGCCCCCCACCACAAATCTCAGTCTGGATATAATGGCGGGACAATAGCCCCCCACCACAAATCCCAGTCCGGATATATTGGCGGAACAATAGCCCCCCCACCACAAATCTCAGTCTGGATATATTGGCGGGACAATAGCCCCCCCACCACAAATCTAAGTCTGGATATATTGGCGGGACAATAGCCCCCCACCACAAATCCCAGTCTGGATATATTGGCGGGACAGTAGCCCCCCACCACAAATCCCAGTCTGGATATATTGGCGGGACAATAGCCCCCCACCACAAATCCCAGTCTGGATATATTGGCGGGACAATAGCCCCCCACCACAAATCTAAGTCCGGATATATTGGCGGGACAATAGCCCCCCACCACAAATCTCAGTCTGGATATATTGGCGGGACAATAGCCCCCCACCACAAATCCCAGTCTGGATATATTGGCGGGACAATAGCCCCCCACCACAAATCTCAGTCTGGATATATTGGCGGGACAATAGCCCCCCACCAGAAATCCCAGTCTGGATATATTGGCGGGACAATAGCCCCCCACCACAAATCTCAGTCTGGATATATTGGCGGGACAATAGCCCCCCACCACAAATCCCAGTCTGGATATATTGGCGGGACAATAGCCCCCCACCACAAATCTCAGTCTGGATATATTGGCGGGACAATAGCCCCCCACCACAAATCTCAGTCTGGATATATTGGCGGGACAATAGCCCCCCACCACAAATCCCAGTCTGGATATATTGGCGGGACAATAGCCCCCCACCACAAATCTCAGTCTGGATATATTGGCGGACAATAGCCCCCCCACCACAAATCCCATTCTGGATATATTGGCGGGACAATAGCCCCCCCCCCAAAAAAAAACTCAGTCCGGATATATTGGCAGACAAAATAATCCCCCCACACACACAGCCAGAAGATAAATGTACATAAATGTTACAGGAGTGGAGGCAAGTGTTAAGGCAAAATTTAATAGTTAAGTAAATAAACAACAACACACAGTAAAAGCTCAAACAGAGTTAAATCCATCTGTTATTTGTGTTTCGTTATTACACTCATTGAACATACCATATCTTCTTCCATTACAGCAAAGCTCACAGCAACAAACAGGCTTTCACAATTTTGATCTTCAGCAAGAAAATAATATTCTATTCATATCCGAGTAACTTAATACGGTAACAGCCATAAAATCATTAAAAGTACCTATTGGATGCTTGACTTTAGTTAAAATTTCATTATTCAAGGTTAATCAAGTGTAACAGTTATATCAGCTGCAGGTAATGTGTGGCTTAATACTCAATTATATCACCTGTCAATATTTGTTGACAGTCAATGACGCTCCAGGCCAGCCTCTGACTTAAAATAGGACAAATTTAGTGATGTTTTAATGATATACAACTATTTGTAACATTTCAATTGAAGTCCCTAAAGGGTTAACAATAATATTGATCATGATTATGATGTTAAGTTTTCAACTATAACTCTAACGCGATAAATTGCTGTACAAAAACAAACACAAAATTGCCTATATTTTTGTTATGGATTAAAATCAAGGACCGTAACATTTGCCTATGAAAGCATTCAAACATTTGGCACAACATATAAAGTGTTCATGCTCCTAAATATTAAGAAACGATAAATATAGCGGATTTTGTGTTTGTTTTTGTATTGCAATTTATCGCGTTGAAGTTATAACTTCAATAAGTAAACAAGTTGCGTATATACAATGGCCTAGTCCATTTTGTTTAGTAGGGGTGAATTTTATACCTAAAGGGAGACAATTCTTACAACACTATTAGACCGAAATGCATGGATTACCTCTCTTGCACATTTAAATAAAGTGAGGGTAATTTCCATGCAATGAGTCATTAAATAAAATCAGCAATAAAAGCAGACATAAATGAGAATTAAATCGATTGATCTGTGGCAGATAATGAGATAAACCTGTTAAATTAATCAGTCAACCCAACAAATTTACCTCCTCAAAGTGAAGAGTCATATGTTAAACCAGCTGTTACTGCAAGTTATATAATCACTTCAAAATTTAATTAATCAAGCACGTAGTACAAGCCACTATTCTTTATAGGCATAAACTATTATGAGAAAATTTAATGAGTTACAGGGTTATTCTTGAGAAAATATCGCTTATACTTCAATTTGAAACAAAAAACACAGGAGTAAGATTTCGAAATTGACTAATTTCGCCATGATTTTGAAGAAACCTTTCGCTTTAGGCTATGTATACTTCCGACATGACTAACTGAGTTGTTGGGGAAAAGCTTGGAGTTTGCATCAGGTATGTTTGAAAACAACAGAGAAAATTTAGGCAAGTCTTGATCAGAGACCCAACTATACAAGCACACAGGTTTTTATAAGTTTATATTATAGTACAGAAATGGTCATATTCACAAAATTCATAATTTTTAGGTAAATTAAAAATGTGCATATTCAGGTCCATATACACATTTAATCCTGAAAAACAAAGGCATATTTGACGATATTGATTATAACTATCTGTATATCTCACACATCCGTATCTCAAGACAATTTTTCATCCACTCACTCGATCATAAACATCAAGAAAGACTTAAATTTTAAACCATCCGGTGTGTTTACATATCACCCACTCAATGTCTAAACTAGAATGTTGTAAATATTAAAACGCTTTAAACAACTTTAATAGATTGTCGTTTCTTGTCTATTGACATACCAAACAATGGTCTTCAGTCACAGGCAATAATAACTCAAATTTATAAATAATTTATATCATAAACTCAATTTTATCAAATATACATCAACAGTGAGTCAAGTCTATTTTATCATTAAGTGCAATATTTTTGTCTTTAATAAATTATCGAATAAGTTCCAAGCAAACTTAAATTCACTTAAAATCCCCCAAATTACAGCATTTTAGTCAAGAAGTGCAAACAAACCCAAGCAGAACTAAAAATATAATCTGATTTTACTCAAACAACAGTATTTTTTACGTTTATGATACCAACATGCCAAAAATAGCCCTAGTTCTAATCATTGGTTATCTAGAACTGAAATCAACCCTGATAACATAAAGATTCTCAATCAAAGTTAAATATAACAGCATCCAGCAAGTTTTTAATACAATATAGTAAGACATTTTATCTAGACATATATCTCTGCAACATATCAACTGGAGGAGCAGCTGTCACAATAAACATAAAACATCTCCATTATATAACAACTGTATCCTAATATAACTTTGTAAACAAAGGGAGATAATAGGATAGTAAGCACTAACAGCTGACACGCCGCTCGCTAAGACTCTTCCACATGTTGTACTACAAATTCGATTCTTTAATCAGATCAGTGAAACAGACTCTCAGTTCGCTAACTGTATTTTGAAACTACCTCGCTTTAAAACCATAAGTTGAAATAAGTTTGCAGTACAACTTATATAAGCCATAATCTCACTCAACTCTACTTTATCCGACCTCAGGTTAGAGCACAGAAACATAGAGTATTGCAAAAACTGTAATTGCATGTAGCTGGTAACATATGCATATGCAAACTGATCTACAGCCAAACCTGTGTTAAGCAATCTATCAACAAATGCAGCAAAGGTGACCTGTTAAATCCAGGTGGTCATCTACTTCAGGTCACCAGTGTATCCTGAAAACGACTGAGATTCATTCAACTCGCCTTAAGACAAGTGCCTGCTTAATTGAGATGAGCTCTCAACAAAGGTTCAACAGGATAGCCTTTGATGTCATTGAATCCCCTAGAATCTACAGTCGAAGAAGGGAATCATAAAAAGTTACCAGAAGACAAGAAAAGAGGAATACATTCAAGACATATTGACTCTCCAGTCAAGAGGTGCAGAACTGCATGATTGTGATTAGGCTGAATTTTAAGGGCCCAACGGCTACATTGTACCTTTAAGGAAAGTGTAATTAAGACATTGTGACTTATGATGTTGTTGACAAGGGGTCCCTGAGGCACTAATGGAAATTTTTAACTTTGATAAAGTGTTACACGGTATAGTAACAAATATGTAAATAATAAAGTATACAGAAGTATGTTACAGATTTGCTACCCAATATATCTGATACGTTACACAACACCTACAGGTATATATCAGACATCTTACACCCAACAAACCTGACAGAGAGACATTAAAATGACACAATGGGACGTCCTTAAAAGGCAATATATTAAAATTCATGCCACCTCAGTATGATGCTGTATTACATATACGGTGCTGTATAATATATAGGATACAAACAGCTTGATTTATGCAGCTATGTGTAGTTACAACTAACAAAATAGACACTATAAGCTAGATTAAACTATCCTTGAATTTACATTCATAATATAGGACCAACATAAAAACAGTGTATCTGTGTATTTTATTGAATGTTTATATTTCATGTAGCAAAGTGAAATATTTTCTAGATTTACCCCTATGGTTGAGTTACTACATTTTTTGTATACATCCCGATATGGTGTTCATATATTCAGAGATGGTGTTACGAAAAGAAGACAGAAGTGGGTTAAAAATTAATGTAGGGTGATACATTGTACACGGTGAGTGGTACATCGTTCTATACTTCCAGACAAAAATCCCCAGTTTGTCACTCGCATGGATAGATGGAAAGTGAGTTGAGTATGCAAACCTTTCAAGTCTATGCTGGGATACATCAAATAAGAGGGCTTAAAGCAAGTGACGGTAGCATACAGGACGTAATTATAATCATGTACGTATTTATTGAATATATCTTAATCCTGACATATTTACAAGATATTATATGTTACTAGTACATTCCAATTCAATAATTAGTGTAACACCTTCAGCAATAATATAAAGTTATGAAATAATTATACAAAGTCAAATCCACTTTGCACTGAAGTAGTGCAACATGTTCTTGATAAAATATGTATAATACCAGTATATTAAAATGCGTTCAGAAGTTCACCAAGTCTCGGATAAAGCAATAGCAATACCATTAACAGGTTCACAGAAATAATTGGAAACAAAAAACAATTTTACTGAGAGGAAAAAATTAAGAAAACAGAATTTTTCTGATAGAAGTTTGCAGTTAATAGGATGTTACAAACATGTTTATTTTGTAGAACAGTGTAGTTGATAGATTACAAAAAGCACTTGAGAGAGTTGGTTGAGTAAGCAATATTATCAACGATGCAATATTCATAAGCCTTGTTACAAATAATCATGGGCAATACTGAGCTGTAACAGTAAGCTAGGCTGTCACAGATATAGACAGCTACATCTAGAATTCACTCGCAAGAAATGATGAGTTCAGAGCAAACATATCTCTTGGAATTTGTGAATATATAACTTTGTTTATTCAACTGAGAACTGCATGTCAAATTTCTGGGGTCTGGAGAGAACTTGACTATTTTAAGACAAGTGTGAGTTCAATATACAAACATTTAGCTGTCAAACAAATTTTTTTATCTAGCTGAACAAGTTTTAAATTGACGCCTTATTCAAGTTCTGAGTAACTGTAAAGGAGGACAAGCATAGTGCCATATGAATTGATATAGTGGATGCCAGGCTCCGCGAAAACTGTCAGCCCTCCAGTCCTATCTGACAAAATTTTATCAGATTTTAATCAGGCTGACAGAAAATCCTGTATTTTTCTATTAAACGAAGAGGAACATTCACTAATTTTACTAATTCGGACTGACAAGTTAAAAACTTTTCACGGAGCCTGTGAAGCCCAAGCTTATGAACGCATGTTCATGTTTGATCCCTGCTGATGTCACATCACTGAGGTTCCATTTAACTACGCAGTCTCAGGCTCAGATTTTTTTTTATCAAATTATAAGTTTTGACTCACTGTGTCCAACTCCCAGCAGTCTGCATTTATATAGAGGTATTATTCTTTCACTAGCAAAACAGACTAAACAGTTCTACAAATGAGTTTAATACTAGACATAACCTTGATTATAATATGTTATTCAAGAAATGTTTACTTCGAAGTTCTGCTTTCAACAAACAACAGAACCCCACCCCTAAACAAAATGTGTTTCATTCACATGTTGGACAGGTGGTAAATGTATTATTACAGAATTGTAGATAAGTCTACGGAAATAATAGCACTGGTATTACAAAGCTATCATACCTTTCACTGATAAGCCACTGGCTTGCAATACCGGTACATTCAAATGGTATGTGCTGAGACTCTATAACAGTTGTCGGTGTCAATTCTAAACAGTTTAGGAACCTATTTTTGCATGCTTTGAAAAAAAAAATCTTTATAATCTGATACAGGAATACTTTGTTATAAAAAGAACCTCAATGATTTAAGGCCACATCAAATAAACTCATAGATTACCATCCCCACCCTCCTACTAATTTTTCAGACTGCCCTGACCTTTTTATTTTCTTTAAATTGATTCATTCATTAAACAAGAGGGCAAAGATGTCCCTCTATTGCCCACCCTGGTACCTGGATCCAGAAGCAGATAATCACATTCAAACTCAACCATGATTTCATCAAAATAACGATTTTACAACCTGTTGCTATGGCAACCAGTGGTCTGGATAGATTTCAATTCTATCAGCTATTTTTAGAAAGGATCACCCATGGAACATAACTCTATGAAGTTTGGTTGAAATAGACAAGGTTGGTTATAAGGTCAAAGGAGGGGGTATTGTTTGAATGAATTATTGACAGATGTGCCCACAGATGACATACAAAGAGCTATCCCAGAAGCTCACCTGTTGTCAGGTGTTACAGATGAGCTAACAATCAAAAATCAAATTAATTCAAATATAATCAAATATAATCCAGAATCACTTTTACAAAACATGAAAACAAAATCATTCCATGGATGCTATTAAATCTAGCAAAAAATTCATAAGACCCTAAAGGCCAATGGATAAAGGTTTGATGCAATTTGGGGAAACACAGCAATTAACACAAATTTATCTAAAATGTCAAGAGTAAGCATTAATTACAGTGGCACTAAAATCAATATCCTGTAGCAATTACATCCAAATATTGTCAATACAAAATGCATTTGTGTTATTTATTTCATTGCAGAACAGAATTCATACTTGGCGCAACAGCTTCATACAAATGATTTAATGTCAAATGTCATAATCTATAATGAAAACAAGAATTAATTAGCACATTTTCTGTCTTAAGTTAGACTAACTTCAACTGTCAAGGAATAACAATAAGACTCATTAAAGTGAACAATTATGATGACTTAATACATGCAGATGCCTGCAAATGTCCAAATGTGTATCTGATGTCTACCTCAGACGTCTAGGTATTGCGTACATGCCAGATGTAGCTACATGTATAAGACCGGTGGTTGTTTAATTCAGGACACAAGTTTGTCTGGTACATTTTGATGTTGATCTCATTTTAGCTGAAAGCCTTACATTAGGAGTCACTAAATATTTGACCATACCGTGTCACATAATTTACTTCTTACTGGAATTTCTTGAAGCCGATCAATAATTATGGCTTCTTATACATAATAACATATAGTTTTTATGATTTAAAGGGCCATTTGGAATGACAATCTTCATTAATGTACATAAGTTGTCTTGGCACTCAGATGAAGCTAGCCAACCAAATGTTACAGCCACTAATATGAATGTACAGAGAAAATGTATGAGGTCAACTGATGGCTATTACTCATTGTATGGGATAGGAATCACCAAGAAAAGTTATATTGAGTGACCAAACAATATACAATCCTCAACAACATACTAAATGACGGAACCAGCCCCAACAATGCTATGTGGGACAATCCTCAACAACATAATAAATGACCGGAACCAGTCCAAACCTGGCTATGTGGGACAATCCTCAACAACATACTAAATGACCGGAAGAGTTTTTTTCAGTTTTCAGCTGACCGGCTACATTTTCGGCTTGGTATATGTATGTTTTAACACTACACTGAGAATTCTCATTGGCTAAATACCACAAATCAATCAACCTCTCTTCTCTTTAATAGAACAGACTTAATATCATTTTTGCACTTCATCTCCAATCAAATCAGACACCCTTTATTTCAGAATATTTTCATTGCAAAAAACGGAAACTGACGAAAAGCACAAAATATACTAATTTATTTAAGGTCAATTGCGAAACCATTTTTTCTAACCTATATTAATCACTCTCGACACCTCATTCTTGATGTTATCCATCCCCATGAGAGTATTAGGATTTTAATTATAAGGGTGTAGTAATAGAAACACCAAACAGAACTCTACATGCATTCAATATCATGCAGGTATACAAATCTCAGTCAAACAGCAACCCCTATCAGAGTATCTCTAAAAGCAGTTAGTGGTTCTTAGATCAAATAATTTTATATATCAAACAGTAATGATTGTTTTTGGCTTAATGATGTAACCCTTAGAATATATCATTTGATAAATCATCCGACACCATCAAATGCTTGTTTATGCCATGTATGATGGCTGAAAGCTTTCACACCACCCTGATGATAGAGGTTAAAACATCAGACAAATTGCAAATGTAGTTACAAATTAACTACGAAAAATACTTAGAACTACGTAATTATGCAACAATTTGCATACAATGCAGACACAGACATACTATTATACGATGGAAATGTTCTGCACCAGCAGCCATTTACTGGAGACAAACATACACAAGGATAATCTAGATCTTGTAATCATCTGTTAGCCCTCTGAGTATTTTATTGAATCATTAATATAATAATGCATGCATTCATCTTACTTGCGTAAAACACATGAACAACACAAATTTTACTTTCGACAACTACCAAGATTGTATACTTGTATATAAAAGGATATTGTTTATGTCTGTAAGTTTCCAAAACAACATTTTTAACAAAGATTTTATTAGCAGTGTATATAAGACAGGCATTAAAGTTCATGCTCAACAAATAACAAAACTGACAACAAATTGCCACACTTTGACCAAATTGAATTCCGCAACAATTTATAAATGGCATGATCACCCACAGCTTTCTAAAAATGTGAGCAAATAATGTTTTTTGTAGCTACTTGTATTTTTTTACCATTATACAAATGTACATGCGCTATACTAAAATGTGGTTTACCAGCTTAATAATTCATTTCATAAATCAATTGTTTATTAAATGTTTCAAAAGTATACTATTTTAGCATGAAGATATTAAGGCAGTCAAAATCAAAACCAATGGTATGTTGCATAATGCATATCACATGTGAATACTGCAGAATAATAGATTTCTCCATGACTTCAATCCACATTAATTCAATTAAGGATTTTATTAGCTGGTGAGTTATTATTGTTCTTTAACAAACATTATGTATACATACACATATGTAAGGCATGTGAAACATCTGGAACATGTTGAAGCACATGTATACGTATTATATATGTGAACAAGCGAAACATGCTCGTTTATTATATGTATGCTTGCTCCAGAACTGAGAGAATGATGGAATACTTCATGTACTTGATGTAGGCTATCATTGTTTATTGTGGATTGACCTATCTGCTTATATATCTATATACCCGCCACTTGTAGCCAGAGTGATGTAAATACCATGTTACCAACAGTTAAGTTACGACAGTTTTACGCTACACCCTCGATATATACAACGTAATAACAACTCCAGGTGTGTGCTTTACAAAAGAAAAACCTATCCCACTATCTGTGATACGATTGCCAGCATAATGTATTTATAGATAAATAATTGCTCAAAATCACTGGAAAATTCATTGCGAAATATACTGCCCAAAGTTTTTTCCTTAGAATAAATGATAGAAATACTTTTTTTGGAATTTTATATGTTCAAACCTGTCTAAAGCAGTCAAGTCATGGGATTACATCAAAGGTGGCATTTCAAAGCAGGTGGTTGTTTTTACATGTACATGTAACATGACTGTGTACATGTATATTCAAACTGGGATTTATTGAATTGTCTGCTGAAGACAGGACTGGTGGCTCCGCTGAAGACGGGGTGAGGTGGCAGCTTAAGTTCACGTGACCACTCTAGCACATGTCGAGCATAGCCTTTCAGCTTCTGCTTAAATATTAGGCAGGCATATAAGTGCCTCCACCCGAAGTTGAACCGGGGTCGCCAGATTAGACGGCAAGCGTGCTAACCATTGAGCTACAAAGGCACATGTCACATGTGTACCCCATTCACTACCTGACAAAAAGCTTGTACCAGCACTTCAAAATGGTAAAATTATTGTTTTGAACAATTTTTTTCTTATTAAACTGCTTAGAACTTTTTTTATTTGACAAACAACACCAGCAGTTTGCCTGGCAATCTCAAGCAATGGTAGAGTGCTGCAAGGTCATCCAAGTAATTTAAGATCAATCGAGCACTGGATAGTGAACAAGGAATCTAGTGTTTCATGTCACTTACCCAAGATATTGACAATGGTCATGTCTACCACATGTTAAGGAGTTAATTCAATTGCTTTGCAGGAGAGCAAAATAGTACTGATTGACTTTTTCATACCCATCGAGGTGTAAATGTTCTTTTTCAGTAGATGACATGGACTTAATATGATTCAGTATCCGTATCAGAGGTCCGTTGCCTATAAGCAAAGCGCTACATCCTATTCAATTGAATAAGAAGGCATGGATTACCTCCCGTGGAAAATGCTATGTACAATGTAGCGCTCACCCAATTTAACGGTCTTCAAGATACAGTGTAGCAATACGACGTGACTATGACAACACAAAAGCCATCAAGTCCAAGATGACATTGGAAAAACAAACAAACTGTAAGTGATTTTATTTTTGAAGTGAAGCGGAACAAATGTTGACAAATTTCGTCTTGGATTTGATGCCTTGCCTTTAGTGATGTCAGAGTCACAGGTATTGCTTTACTGAGGATATGCAGGTTGTTATTTCAAACAGATTCGCAGAAAATGTCAAAAGCAATCATATAAAGTTAGAAGAATTTACAGTCGGCAATATAATTATTCTGAATCTCTGTCATTGACATTGATTGCAACCTTAAAATAGCCAACATTTTATCTTAGAACAAGGTTTTGCTATCTGGAAAACATAACTAGTGCCGAGATTTACTACTGATATACCAGTCTGGCAAACACCAACAACAGCTCAATAAACCTGCAATCAGGATGTTCTAATGTGCAATAGCTTCCTTCAAACACACAATTGTAGTCAATGTAAATGTAATAACGACAGCAACATACTGAAATAACAGACTTCTGAAAAAGTTTTTAAAATGTGTGTTCAGACTTCTGGAAGAGGTTTTTAAAAAATGTGTTGAGGCAATTAGAATGACGAAGCCTGCAAATATTTGGGACCAGAAAGTCTGCCATTGTTACCAAAATACAAGTTTTAATGAACCAGCTCCTAGATGAATAGTAGGAATACTGAGTAAGAAATGTTTTCTCCAAACGCTCAATGTGTCGGCCACTCTTTTACGATGATTCAAGCTTAAATAATTCAGACAATCATCTACATTAGAATAATTTTTGTGACAAATTTCATTCAAAAAGTTAAACCCTTGTTTCATGTCAGAGTCTGGCATTTTCCAGTAATATTGTACTGGTTTTACATAACACATAATAACTTATTGTATTAAATATGTGGTCCCAGCTATATCATACAGCACAGAATGACAAATACCAGCACTTAGCATTGATAAGAGTCATCTAAATTCCTGGCATGTCAAGTCCAGGCAAATAATCACCATAGCAACCTAATATAACCATGGAAATTGAAGTTTTTTTTATAGCTTTGATATTATCAGCATCCAACAATATTGTTGTGCTGTGATACCTAAATAAACAGAATTAAATATTTCATACTATTGGATTCCTAACAAAATAACTATGGCTTGTGTCAAGTATCCTGAGTAAATGTTTTCAAAATTTCTTATGATTCCAGCAAACCAACCATTGCTAAAAGCAAAGGGGCTTAGGTGTTTTCTGGTATGAGGAGTTCTCCCATGAATATCTGAGCTTTCAGATTCCATATGTTTTAGTCAGGACATGGGATATATGTAACTCCATTACATAACTGCATGGTGACAGAATTAAATATGTCACCTGCAGTCACTCAAAAACTGAACTTGACCATGACGAAATAAACACCACTTGGGAGGCTGTCGGAATAGGTTATGACGAAATAAACACGACTTTGGAGGCTGTCCGAATAGGTTATGACGAAATAAACACGACTTTGGAGGCTGTCAAAATAGGTTATGACGAAATAAACACGACTTTGGAGGCTGTCAAAATAGGTTATGATGAAATAAACACGACTTTGGAGGCTGTCCGAATAGGTTATGACGAAATAAACACGACTTTGGAGGCTGTCCGAATAGGTTGTCATATTTTGTAGCTGTTGTTTTGTGGTCTTCATGTGACTTAAATTTGAGAGCTGTGATTTTTCTTTTTCGAGTGTTCTTTTTTGTGTATTTCATGCTCTGTTACTGTTGAATGCTGCCTTCCCCCAGTCTGTTATTAATATAGAACCAGATACACCTCCCTTGTCATGTTGAACATTAGAGTGAAATTGCTTTGGAATCCCTTGGTTCTTTCAAACAACAGATCAAGCCCTCAAGTGTTTCAGATAAACAGGCAAGCTGACACACTCACCAACAGTGACAAAGGGAGGATGTGATTAATTTACTATCATGCCTTTCTAAAGGTACAGTCAGAAATAATCACAAAGCACTTTAGCATAGAAAATTCTAATTGAGTGAAGATGATCTAATAAATAATAAATTAATTTGATAGTTCAAAGTTCAGCCTTGGATGTCAGCGGGAGATTTACCATGACAAACAGTGGAATCAATCACTTTTAGAAATATCACCATCCATATAGAACTGATAAATGAAAACAATCATAAATCCCGAGGGGTCGAGGAGGCACAAGAATAATGAATTAATGTTTATCGAATGATAGAGAACCAATCTACAGACTAGACAGGGTGATAAACAATAATTGATCAGAAATGAATATTTGAGAGACCTTACTGAGACACATTTTATGAGCTATACTAGTGTTAGGGTATTTTATGAGGCAATGCTGAAAGCAAGCCGGAACGATAATGGACTGTCCAACAGAACAAAAACAGAATTGTCACTGAGATTTATAGACCACATTTCTTTATTTCTGATTGAATGAAAGTTTTACCACACACAAGAGACCCGTTAATGACAGAATACGATTGTGTCAATATTTGACAAATAATGATGTCATAACATACATATTGAGATCCATTCCGCAGCTGAGAAGTATAAAATAGTAAAGCATTATGAGGGCATCATGAGGACGCTTTGGTCACTTTTTACTAACTTTTTTTATAGAGCAACATGAAAATGGAGTCCTTTATCCCGTAAATTGGCAAATTACAATTAATTTCCAATCAGACCATCAAAAATTTGAAAATCGGTCAAAATTATTTTCCTTTGATTAGATTGAGACAGTCGCTGCTGTGATAGAGATATTTAAAAAAAATCATTTTATAACAATGAAGTTCAGGTCTGGCAGGCTGAGAGATTAATTTGTTGAGATTAATTTATTGTATTAAATTCGATTAAAGAATGCAAACTTAATCCCATCCGGCATCATTAAGTGGACTGTAGTAAAACAGTAACAACAGTTGCATCATAAAGGGAGATCAACCATAACAACAGGAATCTGCACAACATGTTTATTATACAATTCACAGCTCTGACTGATTTAAAGTTAAACTTAAATTTAAAACATGTGTGATGCCAATTATGAATAAATATAGAGAGAAGACTCCGACACTGTTTAATACAACATTCAACCAATGATGGCCCATCTGAAACCGGTACCGATTGTGTTCATTCCTAGATTATCATCTCTGCCCCTACTTGTTCATGTCCCAAGCATGATTTTCCATTTGCTTTAAAACCATAGTGAGAATCACTCAATTCAGGTCCTTCCTCAGAGGCAGAAGGCGTTGTGTGGTAAGCTTGTAATGTATCATGTAAAACATACTTAAACATACTTAAATCAGCCTTTAAATTATGCATATTGATGCAGTTTTCTCTTTTAAAATATTTCGCTATTCTCGTCAATCTCCTTAAGCACAAATCCTAGCATTAACCAAGCACTATAAATAATTTCCAGGGAAGGGCCTGCAGTTACATGTATCAGCAAAGTTACTGTATTTCAACAATGAATGCATAGATTTGGTGTCAAAAAAACAAAATTAATAAAGAAAATTAGAATAACAGACTAAATGTATATAGTATAATATATACTAACTTTAACTAACTTAACTTCAAAAAGCGAAAGTTCTACCTATAAAAATAAAGGTTTCTTTTATTTCTACTCATATATTGCCAAATTTTAGAATAAGCATAAGTGCTTTATACAACAATATAATTATACATATGGATTGAAAACGGAACTAAACAGGAAGTTATATTATTATAATACACACATGTTTCATATAATAATCTTAAACGATTTATAATGTAAGAAGATGCGAATGGTGTTAAGTATATTTGATAGATAATATCCTGATCTCACTGATGATATGAAGGATGTAGTACATAGTTATTAAAATGATAGACCCTTCATATATAAACCAGACCTCCAAGCTAACAAACACCAGGCTCCTGTGGAAGTCAATAACAATGTTAGGCAGAAAAAAAGATAAATCATAGATTAATATAGACAGCTCAAGAAATTAAAGAATGCTGAATTTTATGGAGGTTTTATTTTTATTTTCATGAAGGGAAATTTCGTTGCAAGTATACAAGTAAGCATTTAGATCACACAGTGCCTTGATGCATAGCCTAAAAAATATTAATGTAGTTCTGGAAATTGTAAGACCATTTACTAGTTACAGTATAATATAAATAATAGATTCAATGTCCTCTGAACATACATACATGTACATAATCATTGACAACACTCTCACTTTATGACATGCAATTTAAGACATTATTTAACCTTGTAGACTGGCTTTCAACAATGAGTCATAAACACAAATCCTATAAATCAAGTACCTTAACGATATACTTGACTGAACATAGTTTAGCGGTAGAACTTAATACCTGAGACGAAATTAAAATTAATATTTCATCATTTTTATGACACCTGCACAGCTATAACTTTATAATCAAAGGGCTGGAAATGCATGTGATGATATCATCGACCATTTTCAAAGGAGCTTTAACATGTCTGACATAAAATATTCAAATTTCAACTGCGTACATGCATTTGACTACGGTAAACCTTTTTAAAATGAACACAAGGACCATTGAATTCTGTGATCACACCTCTAGACAACAGAAAGCTATACTATTATTATGACAAGAAATGCATCCAATGTTTAAGACACAGATTCCCAAAATTGACATTTGATCATGCCAAGGGCCATAACTCTGCTATTACTGGTTGAATCAGAATCAAACTTCAGAGGTTCACAACTATACAATATAATACATGTATTCAAATGCTGACTAGTAATGTCATAGTATTCCTATGAAGTTTCATGACTGTAGCTCAAGACATGTATTGATTTATGTGCAACACAAATAATTTCATCTACAAGGGCCACAACTCTGCTGTAATTAAGTAACTTTTATCGAAATAGGCTACGTCTGGTCTTTCAAACATGACCCTGAAGTAGTCTTAACGTTAGAGTACCTTTGATTTAAACACCCACATAAAGACTTGAGAACACTAAGTCTTGATCTATGTTTATTGCTATGCAAGAATGCACAAGGTTCGGAATACTGTAGAAAGTGAAGTACGGTAACTGTTGCATATTTATTCATTCATCAAAGTAGACAGCATTTAGTAGAATACATTAGATAGAATCATAGATCTACTTCGAAAGGCAAATCAGTCATTTGAATCCTAGAAAATACGGGACAAGATCAACAGCCTTTATGTCATACACTTTAATACATTCATAAATAGATGTACAGTGACTATAATTTATACAGTACATATCTAAGAGTTATAGTTAGCAAACAGTTCTTTTGAAGTTTTACGTTTCAGTTAAGAGTTCATAACTCACATTATTTCACAAGCAGTAACTAACATTTATAAAGATGTTGCTCAAATCAACCACAATTCAAATGGTCATCAAGTTGTCAACGGTTTATTAGATAACGTGGGCCGAGTGTCATAATTTACCTGACAAAATATTTTGACAATAAAATTCGTACCTGGTCCGTATCTTGAACCAATTCAGCTTCGGTACTCATCTCCAACAGTTTAACAAATCATCGAAACAAAAACGTGCATAAATTCCCTTTAATCCACTAGTTGCACTGAACTTTTAAAAGTTTACTACACAGAGTTTCCCCGCTCTCTTTCTGACCGGGAACGATGCGGTATCCTATCGATATTTGTTAATGGCGTCTACGGACGAATCCATTTTCGCGACGGGAGTGTCACGTTGGGAATTCCCCGAGGGTATAGTCTAAACTTTTACGAATTATTGAATGAATTATCGTCACAGTAAGGTCACCAAATTTTTAATTCATATAAACTGTGTTATAATGTGTAAATATTTTATAAGGAACAGCTTATATAATCAAGTACTGTACTTGTGTGTATTCATGAAAGAATAACACAAGGTAGAAAGCTGTAGTTGACTGGCTGCTACATACATGTACATACATACAGTACAGTAGAGCTTGCATTAGCTAACCAACTCAGTAAATGTTTTTACATGACTTTACTTGACTTGTTGGGTGGAACGGTGGCCAAGTCGTTAGCGCTGTTGACTACTAATCTGGAGGTCCCTGATTCGAATTTCGCATGTATACAATGTAGGTGCTTTACACAAGGCATGCTTTAAACCAAGGAGTCTTCTTCGGAAAGAGCTAGGGCAGCTTACCTGGATTTCTTGTATCACACAAACTTCCTGTCTCTTCCCTTGAAGCCAGAGGTCATTGGCCAGTTAGGCAGTGATAAAACCGAATGGCCACGCACTACGACTGTCACAGTTAAAATCAAAACAAAAAAAACTGGACTTGCAAAAATCATTTTAATCTCGGACTATTATTATTATAAAAAAATTAAAGACGAGGTGTCAGTTTCTTTTCATGTCTGAAAAATACAATTTAACAGTATGTAATAACTTACTAAGTGCATACTCTTACAAAAAAAATCCAGATCAAAGAACCTATAGCTAAAAATGTACAGGTCTTGAAATACGTAGGTTTTTTTCAAAATAGTTGCGAATATCAGTTACAACATACCCGGTTTGCATAACCTATTATGCCCCAACCCCGAAATCATTTAAGGAATGTAGTTCTTTAGGTGTTTTACATGTGACTGTACAGTAGTAATGATCAAATATAGTATATGTACAATATAAATCCGAAGTGTTAGATAATTAAGTTATTAAGATAATTAAGTAAGTGTATCAAAAGTACTGCTTCATCATCTTTAACAATATAATACTGGTACATTTGTAATTTCTTTATTTGGTATTACATCGTACCTAGCAATATTCAATCATTACAATATGGGTACATGTAGACAGGCTGGCAGGAGCTGTTCGCAGGAGCTGTTCTCAGGAGCTGATCTCAGGAGCTGTTCACAGGAGCTGTTCTCAGGAGCTGTTCTCAGGAGCTGTTCTCAGGAGCTGATCTCAGGAGCTGTTCTCAGGAGCTGTTCTCAGGAGCTGTTCTCAGGAGCTGAACTCAGGAGCTGTTCTCAGGAGCTGTTCTATTTTGTATAATAATATCCCTGATGCAGGTCAACATATTTTTTTTACATTTTAACATACTTTCTCCCAATAAATGCTGATTGGATGAAGGGATATACTGGCTGAGAAGGTCGTGTTTATGACGTGATAGAAATGTTATAGTCAGTGATCATCTATACCAATATGACCTAATCAAGTAATGAAGTGTATTAATGCTGTGTCAGGTCAGAGTAATGAGAGATTCATTTGTAACATTGTCTCCTTATACTCTAAGCAAACTTACATTATAAAAAACATGTACTTGCATAATAATGGAGAAAATTCGTCCAAACAATTTGGTCAGAAAGTCTTGTTTGATCAATAGCAAGGCTGTTCTCGGAGACTGATCATCTTCAAAAAAGCAATTTCATACCATCATAGTTTTGAGCATACATTTAACAGCACTTGACTTTAACCCTGATTTATGAAACTCACAATCGTCCAAGGTCACTTATATATATGCGTCAAGGTCTAAGAAAAGGACCCTTCATGACAAACTTTTTAAATTTCTTTTTTTTCATATTCTGCGGAATCTTTCTTTCCTGTGTACAGTTCAATGGAACTAATGACATTATGTTTTTTGTGCAAAACCAGTCTAAGCAACATTGACATATTATATACCTAAACTAGTTATTACCTGCGAGCCTTGAGCGAGCAGGTATATTGGATAGCATAAAGTAAAAAGTCCATGAAGGGGCACGTGACCTGTTCTCGATGGTTTACGATTTCAAAAAAAAAAATCCCCAAAAAGATGCATTTTGTAAGAATGTCGTGAACCAGACTAATTCCATTATTCCATGAGGATAACATCGGTCTTTGTCGCATTGCAATAGTTTATTTACCGCAGAAATCAGAACTGTCCGAAATTTCAGTGAGCGCTAGGCAATATTGAGACCATGGATCTAAACAGCAGGTGACTGCAGCTGCATTTATAAAGCACAGCGCTTCCCAGTCATTGTCATGGAATTATCTGAATTGGTTTATGATCTTTGATATTGTTGAACACTGAAAACATGTCTTATGATAATACCTTTTAATGAACTGATACAAGGTTTTATTTATTAGCATATAAATATTATATTGGAACAAGGGAGTCATAATATGCAATTAAGTGTCTTGAAAATTGGTTTGTTATACATGAAATTATTTAACAATTTGTCGATAAATTTCGTATGTCAAATTATCGTGCATATAGTTTTCCCAATTTGAAAGCTACCGGCCTATTGCGCTTATTTTTTTCTCACAGTTTTGAGATTTTCATGCGTAATTTTATACACATCAGCTGTTGAATTATGCAGATAGAAGGTCGAGGATCCTGTCAATTCTCTGTCAAATGAAGTCGGTACATCATTTGCTCGCAGGAACTATTTGACTTGTAGAAAGACTGGTTCTGCTAAATGTACAACACTCATAGTGTTGCATAAAATATAGACTGGTAACATTTACCCAGAACTGATAAATCTATAAATTATCACCAGGGAAATACAACAAGAACCACTCAATATAAGTGTGTATAATTATCTCTTGCTTTGTGAACAGCCTTTTTATCTGGGTAATGACTTCTACAGCACATAACTAGCAGCCTAACTTGCTCAAGTGACTGACAAGTCTAACCCACTGTACATGTCAGACTGGCCAACCTCACCCACTGTACATAACTGACCAGCCTCACCCACTGTACATGACTGACCAATCTCACCCACTGTACATGACTGACCAGCCTCAGCCACTGTACATAACTGACCAGTCTCACCCACTGTACATGACTGACCAACCTCACCCACTGTACATGACTGACCAGCCTCACCCACTGCACATGACTGACCAACCTCACCCACTGTACATAAATGACCAGTCTCAGCCACTGTACATAACTGACCAATCTCACCCACTGTACATGACTGACCAACCTCACCCACTGTACATAACTGACCAACCTCACCCACTGTACATAACTGACCAACCTCACCCACTGTACATGACTGACCAGCCTCACCCACTGTACATAACTGACCAACCTCACCCACTGTACATAACTGACCAACCTCACCCACTGTACATGACTGACCAACCTCACCCACTGTACATGACTGACCAACCTCACCCACTGTACATAACTGACCAACCTCACCCACTGTACATGACTGACCAGCCTCACCCACTGCACATGACTGACCAACCTCACCCACTGTACATCACTGACCAACCTCACCCACTGTACATAACTGACCAACCTCACCCACTGTACATGACTGACCAACCTCACCCACTGTACATAACTGACCAACCTCACCCACTGTACATAACTGACCAATCTCACCCACTGTACATGACTGACCAGCCTCACCCACTGTACATAACTGACCAACCTCACCCACTTTACATGACTGACTAGCCTCACACACTGTACATGACTGACCAACCTCACCCACTGTACATGACTGACCAGCCTCACCCACTGCACATGACTGACCAGCCTCACCCACTGCACATGACTGACCAACGTCACCCACTGTACATAACTGACCAGTCTCAGCCACTGTACATAACTGACCAATCTCACCCACTGCACATGACTGACCAACCTCACCCACTGTACATAACTGACCAGCCTCACCCACTGTACATGACTGACCAACCTCACACACTGTACATGACTGACCGACCTCACCCACTGTACATAACTGACCAGTCTCACCCACTGCACATGACTGACCAACCTCACCCACTGTACATGACTGACCAGCCTCATCCACTGTACATGACTGACCAATCTCATCCACTGTACATGACTGACCAGCCTCACCCACTGTACGTGACTGACCAGCCTCACCCACTGCACATGACTGACCAACCTCACCCACTGTACGTGACTGACCAGCCTCACCCACTGCACATGACTGACCAACCTCACCCACTGCACATGACTGACCAGCCTCAACCACTGTACATGACTGACCAACCTCACCAACTGTACATGACTGACCAACCTCACCCACTGTACATGACTGACCAGCCTCTCCCACTGTACATGACTGACCAGCCTCTCCCACTGTACGTAACTGACCAACCTCACCAACTGTACATGACTGACCAACCTCACCCACTGTACATGACTGACCAGCCTCTCCCACTGTACGTAACTGACCAACCTCACCAACTGTACATGACTGACCAACCTCACCCACTGTGCATGACTGACCAGCCTCACCCACTTTTCATGACTGACCAGCCTCACCCACTGTACATGACTGACCAATCTCACCCACTGTACATGACTGACCAGCCTCAGCCACTGTACATGACTGACCAATCTCACCCACTGCGCATGACTGACCAGCCTCGACCACTGTACATAACTGACCAGCCTCACCCACTGTACATAACTGACCAACCTCACCCACTGTACATGACTGACCAGCCTCACTCACTGTACATAACTGACCAGCCTCACCCACTGTACATAACTGACCAGCCTCACCCACTGTACATAACTGACCAGCCTCACCCACTGTACATGACTGACCAATCTCACCCACTGTACATGACTGACCAGCCTCAGCCACTGTACATGACTGACCAACCTCACCCACTGTACATAACTGACCAGCCTCACCAACTGTACATAACTGACCAGCCTCACCCACTGTACATAACTGACCAACCTCACCCACTGTACATGACTGACCAGCCTCACCCACTGTACATAACTGACCAGCCTCACCCACTGTACATAACTGACCAACCTCACCCACTGTACATAACTGACCAGCCTCACCCACTGTACATAACTGACCAGCCTCACCCACTGTACATGACTGACCAACCTCACCCACTGTACATAGCCGACCAGTCTCAGCCACTGTACATGACTGACCAACCTCACCCACTGTACATAGCCGACCAGTCTCAGCCACTGTACATGACTGACCAGCCTCACCCACTGTACATAGCCGACCAGTCTCAGCCACTGTACATGACTGACCAACCTCACCCACTGTACATGACTGACCAACCTCACCCACTGTACATAACTGACCAGCCTCACCCACTGTACATGACTGACCAGCCTCACCCACTGTACATAACTGACCAACCTCACCCACTGTACATAACTGACCAGCCTCACCCACTGTACATAACTGACCAACCTCACCCACTGTACATGACTGACCAGTCTCACCCACTGTACATGACCGACCAATCTCACCCACTGTACATGATTGACTGACCAACCTCACCCACTGTACATGACTGACCAACCTCACCCACTGTACATGACTGACCAGCCTCACCCACTGTACATGACTGACTGACTATCCTCACCCAATTCACATCACTGACCAACCTCACCCACTGTACATGACTGACCGACCTCACCCAATTCACATCACTGACCAACCTCACCTACTGCGCCAGACTGCTATCTAAAAGTTCCCTTTACATTTCAGAGGTTTCTCAGCAGAGTTAGCACAGTTCTTATTTACTGATCAAGTTGGGAGGTATAGTTTTCAGACGGCATCACAGTTCTCATTTACTGATCAAGTTGGGAGGTACATGTATAGTTTTAAGACTGTGTCACAGTTCTCATTTACTGATCAAGTTGGGAGGTCATGTATAGTTTTAAGACTGTGTCACAGTTCTCATTTACTGATCAAGTTGGGAGGTACATGTATAGTTTTAAGACTGTGTCACAGTTCTCATTTACTGATCAAGTTGGGAGGTATATGTATAGTTTTAAGACTGTGTCACAGTTCTCATTTACTGATCAAGCTTGTAGGTATAGTTTTCAGACTGTGTCACAGTTCTTATTTACTGATCAAGCTTGTAGGTATAGTTTTCAGACTGTGTCACAGTTCTCATTTACTGATCAAGCTTGTAGGTATAGTTTTCAGACTGTGTCACAGTTCTCATTTACTGATCAAGCTTGTAGGTATAGTTTTCAGACTGTGTCACAGTTCTCATTTACTGATCAATCTTGTAGGTATAGTTTTCAGACTGTGTCACAGTTCTCATTTACTGATCAAGCTTGTAGGTATAGTTTTCAGACTGTGTCACAGTTCTTATTTACTGATCAAGCTTGTAGGTATAGTTTTCAGACTGTGTCACAGTTCTCATTTACTGATCAAGCTTGTAGGTATAGTTTTCAGACTGTGTCACAGTTCCCCTAAATATACAAGTACCATAACCAGATTAAGCAGAATGACAAATTGCTCACTCTGTTCATTACATCTGTCTCCAGATTATAACCAACTTTCCAGACCAAACAAGAGAAGACATGAATGGCACTTAGTCTCACAAGAGGAACTCTGTATGTAACTCAAATGTATTCAAACGATAGTGCAAAAAATTCACATGGTCCTCAACCTTTATGCATGAATATATTACATGCTTCTTGCATAGAATATATCATTTTCGTGAAATGTCGGTCATTTAGATTAATGTTTATACTACACATCATACATATTTGTAATACTCTCCACATATGAAAACAACGACCAAAGGTAATTATTGAAAATAAATTAACTGTTAAATTATTGTAACAGAAGGTTTGAGGACCGTGTTAATTTGTTCGCACTGTAAATGTACAGTAAAATGTCACTTAAGACTACCTCAATGAGATAACCACTGATTTACACATTAGATAAAAGTTTCATGGTCAAGTGTTTGAAAGTTACGGAGATAATAATCTTGTTACAGACAGATGCACAGACACGGAAATGAATACCATTCCAGCATTCATATAATGCTCTTCATGGAGGGCAGAATGGAAGTGGCAAGGGATGAACAAATATGGTCCACGCTTAAGATCAATTTACTATTTAGAACACCTCTTTGTCTGATCTTGTAAGGGAAACTGAACGTATGAAATTATGTCGAATGTCTGTTTAGCAGGTGGTTGATGGCTTGTTCTCATTGGCCACCTGAGCACCCCATTCGAACAACCTTTTAATTGGTAATCAGTCTTTCTCCAATCAAACTAGATCATAATGTCGGGTATCGCTCTTTCCCGTCCTGCAAGGGGATCATATTTGTTTGGGAGCATTCATATTCCATAAAGCTTTATTCTCTGTGTACAGGTTGAAGCTGATGGTTACGAAGTGGCCTGAAATCTATCTTTATCACATAACCTGCGGTCCAGGAGTGCCGTAAAGCCGTGCCGTAAATATCGTTCGGCATACCCAGACTGTGCAATAAATATTTAAATTAGCTTGACGTGACGTTAGCCAATCTATGCATTGATCCGTCAATGACGTCAGGATAATATCAACGTCGCCATGACGTCGCGCTCATTGTACCGCTGAATTGTGGCTAAAACATATGCAGCGTACATCATCATTTCGAACAATAATGAGCGTGTTTTAAGGTTATGCGATAAATAGAATCTAACATTCGTGCTCATTACATACGAGTTTTATTAAACTCGTCGACAAAAACAAAATGACACTTGGCAAAGCCTCGTTTCATACCATTTTGTCCACTTGTTTAATAAAACTTGTATGTAATGAGCACTCATGCAAGATCCTCTATATAGCACTCAGGTCAACTCCTGGACACAGATTAGTTAACTGAGTAAACATTGTGTACCAAGTACAAGACTGAAGAGTTAACAGGTTGCCTACTTGAACAATACAAATAACAACACATGTTAAAACAACAACATTGATTAAATACGAATGTTTATTAATAAAAATCCTCACCAATTCCTGTATAAATGCCATTAAAATGCAGTAGACAAATTAATCATTGTCTATGAAATGATTGGAAAAAAAGGTCAACAAAATATCAGGATCTATAAAACAAACAAAAAATCAGTAAATTACAGTATTCTTGCACACACTCTTATCAACCCAGAAAATGGATACATCCATCACACAGCTTTAGACATTTTCCAAGTCTTTAAAGGGCAATTGGGGAAAGGCCATATTCTTTTGTTGTATTTTCATGACTTTTTGCATCTGACTACTTTCTTTGAATCTTCTCCCTTTTTTTACCTGAGTCTAATACACAGCTGCATGCCATACTTGACGAATACAGTATGTCACTCAGATATATACACCTGAGTCAAACCACAGGCCTAAGAAATTAAATCACAAATACAGAGTTTTGAAATTCCCCATCTTCCTGTCATTACTATTATAATAGTAATGACAGGAAGATGGGGAATTTCAAAACTCTGTATTTTGTGATATAATTTCTTAGGCCTGTGGTCAAACAATGAAATAAAACTTCGCCATTGGCAGTGCACCATTCTTTGTAGATGCAAAGTTCTACCTTTAGCTACTTTTGACTGTAATGACAAACTCAGCATATCTGCACACTTATTTTTTACCTTTAATTATCATTGGACAAAAGTTTCCTGACAACATTATCATCAATATGTACAACTAGGCTTTGAACCAACAGTTTATGTGAAGTTTAATTGGAATTCAACAAATGAATAGGAGGTACAAGCAGAGACAACGTTTTTATCATTACTATTAAAGGGCCCTAACTCTGGCAATAATCACCCAAAAAAAATTCCTGACAATTAGACTTGGTATCAACTATAGTGTACATGTGAAGTTAATTAAAACCAGTGGTTAAGGAGCACATTTGCCAACAAACTTTCTGACATCCATCCATCCATCAAAGACAATATGTCTCCCCCACTCTATGTGGAAGACATAAAAGATGACTAGACAAAACCAGATACCTCAGCATCATTTTCCGACCAATAATGACCCTTAGTTCCATAAGGCCTGTTTTCAAACAGTGATGTATCTATTGGAAGATACTGTTTTTTTCTAATGCCTAGTTAATACAAATCAGAAAATGATATTAATTTGCTTCAGGCTGCTGTGAGGAATTTTTGGGACATCAAATTGTATTTGTAGACAGCAGACAGTTCACCGAGATTCTAATCTACTGTATAGTGCCGCCTTAGACTTGGTATCAACTATAGTGTACATGTGAAGTTAATTAAAACCAGTGGTTAAGGAGCACATTTGCCAACAAACTTTCTGACATCCATCCATCCATCAAAGACAATATGTCTCCCCCACTCTATGTGGAAGACATATAAGATGACTAGACAAAACCAGATACCTCACATGGCTTCTCATACAACAGTTATACAGGTACATGTACAGGGTGTTAAAC
The DNA here is from genome assembly GCA_947247005.1 of Spisula solida. NCBI lineage: Eukaryota > Metazoa > Mollusca > Bivalvia > Venerida > Mactridae > Spisula > Spisula solida. The sequence continues at coordinate 45,474,339 of OX365944.1, read as the reverse complement.
AAGTTCCTTCTCAATGTTTCAGTCAATCGGGACACCTCGGACAATCTTGAATGAATCATCTCTCAGGTGTAAATAGAACGTCTCCATGTTTGAACTTCTTTTGCCATGATGTCATCATGACAGATTTAAACTGTGCTTCAATGGAATACATGCCCATCAAGCAAGCGCTGCATAGCTGCGTGTTATGCTCAAGGAGTGTAGCGAAATTGTATTGTTTAAACAATAAAAAAGCTTTTGATATTTTCGCTGCTGATCAGTTACGGTCTATTTTCTTCGGCCCATTTTCTTCTGCGTAGGATTTAAGAAAGAAAGCTGCTAGATTCATCCGCTTGATACATTTGAGGTATTTTATCCCGTAAAAATGCTGTACGGACCGTTCCGATTGTGTTTCAGTTTCAAAAGTTTATTTTTCTGACGTCAGATGAATGTAAAATGCTCAGGTTAAATTCCTGAGGGTTCTATCCTTGTTCTAATCTTTCTGGCATTAAATAAAGCTATTAGAGTAAGAAATTAAAATTGTAAACTGCTTATATAGCTGTGATAAAATTAAGTTTGAATTTAAATGTTGAGAACAAACTTTTTTAACACCCTGTATTTATATATTTTTAGTAGTATTGGTGACTTACATGTATTATATATTGTGATCAACATTTCACAAGCAAATAATTGCTTGTTTGAACTACATAGTATTTTACCTCATCATTAGGCCAGCAGGAACAAATATCACCAAACACCTTTTTGGCTTTGACACCAAAACCGGCAAAATCGATTTTTAGATATCAAACTGAAAGTTTAGAGTTTCCACCACACCATGATAGAGAGGCCTCAGTGTAAGTGTGGCCTAGATAGACAGTTTAACAAACCAAAGAATGGTTTCCCATTTAGAAGGTGTATTTCTACTTATTTAATATGTTTGTTTGTTATTTCCGTGTTCGAAAACAGCCGAAGGTACGGATGGTACAGGGTGTTTCAAAATACATGTTACACTTTTGTGACACATTTTATAATCTAGGTTGGCATGGTCATGTTGTATATTGAATTTAATTTTGAAATGTCCCCTTCCACTTGTGTTTTTTTATACATACACAAATTAAGAATTTATTATTAAACTCACATTCACAAATTATTTTGAAACAACCTGTACATGAATATTGTATCTGCCTTTCATGATTCTAGTACAGATATAATAATAAACTTTGCTATGCGTAGAACTCAATTTAGCTGATAAATGCATGTCCTATAATATTGTTAAAACATGATTCCCCGAAATTTCTTCAATGCGTTTGATAAACAGTACAATTACATATATGTATAAAAATATATATAATAACAAACACAACCAGAGCTGTCGCCATTCCGCAGACTAATAGACGCCCGCCTGCGAAGGACCATAATTCTGAAAAAAATCGTCCTTCATGCTAATCAACATGTTGAGTTTGTTTATCTGTGAAAGTTTGAAGGCAAAACTGTATGAGTTACATCCACAAGAATGCATCTACAGATAGACGGACAGACAGACAAGCAGAATCCAGTATAACCCCTTACAACTTGTTGTGAGGGGGTATAAAAATGATCACCATCAGCAGTAAAAATATAAAACAATGTTAATAAGAAAGCACAAGAAAAATATGCCCAGGAAAATTTCGATGATTCCGTAGTTTAGTCAACTATTCGGGCAACCGAATTTCTTTGAATACTAAATAGTCCTTTAGTGATGACGGAAGATTTAACATAGCAACACTAGTAGGCAGTGGTTTCCTGATACAACTTCTTATCACCATTCTACAATTATTGCGTAGAGATCTCGGGGAAGACAAAATTTTGTTTAAAAGTTCTATAATTTCAGGATTTTCTGCAAACTGCTCCTTAAATTTTTCATCGGAGTAAATGTCAAACACTTTCTTATAAGTACATGCCCCAGCCTGGTACAGAATATCCACCATGTGAATATCTTTGCGGTGTAAAGCACATTCGAAGCAGTTCATGAATTGGAATGTGCTGACGTCCCGACACATGACAGTCAAGTCACAACCTGCTTGTATCAAACACTTCAACCCTGCATAGTTATTGTGACTAATGGTAATAAACAAAGGTGTCCGTCCGTGTGCGTCTTTCTGATTCAGATCAGCACCAGCTGCAAGTAGAGTGTTAATTAATTCTTCAGACCCTGTTCTAGTTGCTATGGAGAGAGCAGTTCTTTTCGCCTTACATGTAATCATCACATTTGCCCCATATTTCAATAGAACTTTGACATTTTCTAACTTGTTATACCCTGATGCTTGCATCAAAGGGGTCACACCCCAAATATCACCGGCATTCACACTGGCACCAGCTTGTAGTAACATTTCTATAACATCCTCCGTACATTTGTTCGCGGCATGCAGCAATGCAGTGGAATCTTCCAGGTCTTTCTCATTCACTGGCATGTTCGAGTCTAATAACATTCTTAACAAAGTCTTAAAGTTATCAGGTTGTTTTAACACGAGTACAATTAATGCAGTGTAACCATGAGGCATGAATTTAGGCAGGAGGTTTTTCGCCGATCCGTTTGGTAAAGCACTGTGATCGTCAGGTGGCACTTCAACATGAGAAGCATTAGCACCATGTTTCAGTAACAATTCAACAGTCTCCACATGACCATTCTCACAAGCTTTCATCAGAGCAGTGTAACCCATACAGTTCTGCTGATGTATGTTCGCACCACGTTCAATCAGATTGTTTATTACAGGCACATGACCGAACTGTGCGGCCAACATTAGAGGCGTCTCCTCCGATCCACTGTGAGCATTTATATCAATTTTGTGATCCAGCAGGAGAGTAAGACACTCTAGATGACCTAATGATGCAGCTTGTAGTAAAGCTAGTTCAAGGTCGTCCTTGGTAAGTTCTCCATGTTTCCCAGCCAAGGCATCTCTCACAAAAGCAACATCATTGCAACTGGCTGCTTCATAAACATTACTGAAATATAACAATACAATTAACTTAAGAAGTTTAATAATAACTGTTGTCAACAGTCAAGCCTTCTGAATATGTTAACACTGATTATTGAGATAACAACATGCAGTATGAATCTTAAATGATTGAGAACACAAAAGATGAAAAATGGCACAAACTTAGTCTGTTATTATCTTAAAAGTGAACATAGTAATGAATCAATGGGAAACTGTGGCGCTCAAAACTACAACCTCCTGAACACTAGAGTGTGGCACAGTGGTCGAGTGAATAACGCTCTTGACAACTGATCGAGAGGCAAAGGTTCGAATCTCGGCCGGAGCACTTGATCATTTCTGACTCATTTCTCTTCTACTTGCTGTCCCTCCAGCAAAACACAGGACCCAATTGGAAATAAGTGCTTGCACTTTTATGGGTTATCCTTGACCAAAAGGCCTAAATAATTACATATATACATACTGAACTGATAGTATGGATATCTAGTCCTCTACAGAATAAGGTTGAAACATTGTTGGACAATATTCCAAGTGTACATGGACTTAAAATATGTTTAGAAACATTTTCAATGGCTACACTTACTGAATGCAGCAAGCATGGTAATATCTTATGCAATATGCATACATACTGATCACCACATAAACTTGTCTTGATGGTTTGTCTTAAATGTGAGATTTCTGAATCTGAGCAACAGACTCCCCTGAATATTTTTATTTCATTATTGAAACATTAAGAAATGTGTCGTATATGACCCAGATGGTATGGACCGAGATGCCCTCACTCATCATTTATTCAGGTCAAGGGCTGTAACTCTACTAATACTGAATGAACCTGAATAAAAATCCCTAGGATTAAGATGTGCAATTATACATGCTATCAACTAAAACTTAATTAAGTTAAAATATGTGAAGCAAAAACATCAATATAAATTATATAATTGGAGGGATCACCGTATTCATATGCAAAATGCCCACTAATCCCTTTGTATACAAACATGATCTCTCCTATTCAATCTCAACGGTACTTACCACTCTGTAGCATCCATTCTATATGATGACAGTTGTTAAGGCTACCAAATTTTTCCATGCTGCAACACAAATAATTCAGATGATCAATCATTAAAACTTATGATGTAGCAGTTATTTCTACTTCTTTTTGTTACTCCCAACAATCAATACAGATTATAACAGGGAGGGGCAGGTCTGGGTAACAGTTGGTTAAAATAAAGAGGTGCAACAACTATACAGTATAGTCAGAGACTATAGATAACATGTTATCTATAGTCTCTGGTATAGTCAAGTGAAAGTGATAAAAGAATATAGTGAAGGCCTAAATTAAAAACAGTAAAAATATGTGTGTAATTTAGAAGTTTGTTGTCGCCAGCCTCTCTCTAAAAATTTTGAGGCTGGGACTGGACTGTATGTAGGCTGGAAGAGAGTTCCAGTATCTAATTGTTCGAGGAAAGAAAGAGTTAAGATGATATTGTGTTGTGTTGAATGACGTATTAGGTAGTTGTAGTGTCTGGTTGGAATGAGGTGGTTATGGTCTACAAATACTAGTTGAATTTGTATAGGACGATAAGTGATTGAGAAGTTCTTCTGTATTGTAATGTATGCCAATTAAGGTTCAATATCATGGTGGAAACACTGCTGGTGTAGCTGTAATCATCAAAAATATATCTGGGGCAACCCTCTGGACTTTCTCAATTTTGTTACATAAGTGATTTTGCCAGGGGTACCACAGGACTGAACAGTATTCAACTTGAAGTCTTACATATGTGGTGTATGCTGCTTTTTTTACTAGTTGGTTGCTTGGTTTGATGTTTCTTTTGATGAATCTGAGTGAGTTACTCAGTTAGTTGCTTTTGAAGTGATATTGTTTGTGTGGTGTCCAGTTCAGGTCTTTCGTGATAGTCACACCTAGGTATTTGGCAGAGTCGGTACTACAAAATGTATTCAGGGGGATGTCATGTAAAGTATATCGGTATATGATAAGAGTTTTTCTTTCTATTTATTCTCCGAATTTCACATTTGTCTTGGTTAAATTCCGTGGCATATTCGCCTTCCCAGTCTTCAAGTCCATGTAAATTGTCGTGTAGTGTCTGTGTTTCAGTCATTGAGTTAATGGCCAGGTAAACTATAGTGTCGTCTGCAAAAAATCTTGATTTGCATTTGATGGAATCTGGACGGTCGTTTATGTATGCTAGAAAAAGATATGGTCCAAGGACAGATCCCTGCAGGACACCAGATAATACGGGCAGGCTGCTAGAGAGATGTCCATCGACTGCCACTCTTTGGGATCGATTTTGTAGAAATGACTTTATCCATTTGATAGTTTCATCATTAACTCCAATGGATTGCAGTTTGTTTGTGAGTTTATGGTGGTCTACCTTGTCAAAAGCATTGGCAAAATCCATGACTATTACGCCTGTCTGCTGTCCTTTATCCAGTTTGTCAAAAGTCTCTTGGGCGAAGCTGGCTAGTTGTGTTTCACACGATCTTTAAGATCTGAAGCCATGTTGTTTGCTTGTGGGAATGTTGCTGTTGTCAAAAAAGTCCATTAGGTTAGATACTATTATGTTTTCCATGAGTTTTGATGCGATACAGGTTAATGAAATTGGTCTGTAATTACTAGGTTAGAGTTTTGGGCCCCACTTGTGCACAGGGGCAATAGTGACTTCTTTCCAGTCTAGTGGGACCATGCCTGTGGAAAGGGAGAGATTAAAGATCTGAGTAAGTATTGGGACAACTTGGGTGTGTAGTTCTTTAAGGATTCTAGGTGATATTTTATCAGGGCCACAGGCCTTGTCTGGTGATAGTCCTCTGAGGAGTTTATCTACTCCATCAGTGGCGATGTTTGTAGACGGCATGGTGCATTCAGGAGGGTTCAATATTTTGGAAAATATTTTTTCAGGGATAGTGTTTGAGGATATGAGAAGACCGATTCTAATTTCTTGTTTAGGATATTTGCTTTGTCTAGGGGCCCTGGGGGTCGGTGTGGGTAGAGTCTTCATGTTTTAAGGCGAGACATCACAACTCTCAGTTTTGCTATGTTTGACAAAGCTATAGAACTTTTTGTTTTTCCAAGGCTGAGAGTCGTGTTGGAAAAGTTATGTCAAACATCAAACAATATTGAATATTTTTTTTATCAACATTATATTCCAGGTAAAATTACGAGAAAATTTTGAAGTTTTATAGTCGGCTTATGGCATCTCCTGTGTTTCCTGACAGAAATTGTGATGTTTCTCCAGTAAGCAAATAAACCTTTTCATTAAAAGGTAAAAAGTATTTTGTACAAAATGAAGTAAAGATCACAAAACATGTCATTTAAACATACATATGCACTATGCCAAACTATTGATCTACTTGTAAGTTGTATATATAATCAACTCTGACTGTTCTTTCAATTCACAAACATCATTGTACTAGTCCTAGTTAATGTTTATTCTTTTGACATCATTCATTAACTGTTTAATTGTAGGTCTACAATGTAAAACATAATAAATACGATTTTCTCATAAAATTTCTCCTACACAACGGTACGGACGGGCGTGAGTTTCATCACTAACCGAAAACGAAAGTAATTTCCGTGCGATCTCATATCATGAAATCACAGATTTAAAGAAGCCTTCAAGGGAATAGAATAAGTAGATCTATGCCAAAAAGGTTTTTAGATCCTACTCAATGAGATCGAAATTCGGCAAACTTGCGCGTTCGGCAATTAATCGACATAGTGAATACGAAAATTTAGATCCCGTGAATCTTCATAGATTTCTATCTAAAGTTTTTACATCGATCTGTTGTTGATATCTCGGTAGTATTGTCTTAAGGAAACAAGACTTTTCACGGCAAATGATTTATAATCTAACATAAGTATTGAAGAATTGAACGAGATTGAAAATTGTCCAACTTTAGAACTTACGAGAATTGTCAACGATGGCGGATCTTGATTATCTGAATATCGTCAAAATCACAATAACTTTCCAATGGTTAATACTTCGTCAAAGACTTTCAAGGCGCGATTTAAGTCATTAAGATTAATTTTAACAACATCCAAAAATATAACGTGTACACTGTGATGATTTACAGTACGCCCAAGTCTCTACACACGTGAGTTTACATATGACGTCACTGTGTAACTGACTGGAGTTTACACGTTTCTCTGGTAAATTAACGTTTTATATGGCGATGAGTCGAGGACTTAGTGCTCTGTGCGTTAAAATTCTTTTTGGATTCACCACATATATTTTATGGAGGATTAAACATGCTAGTCAACGGGGTTACATTGGTAAATAAAGGTTAGTTAGATCTGGTAATTAGCGCACGTTTATTTCCCCGCAATATACTAAAATGTGCATTAAAGCACTCACGTTGAATTAAACTTCGAAGTGTAAGAATGAATTGATAATTAACTTTTGTTAAACATTTCTGTTGAAATTGGCAGGTGCCCTCTCTGTTTTTTACTTGACTTGACCAAATTCACGGACAATCTGTGATCTAATTTACTTTGATAAATGCCAATTAGCTATCCACACGTTGCATATGCATGAACGTGAGACACAATCTCATTGGTTGATAGCCGATGCAGATGCGACAAGCCCCGCATCCAATGTTATTACTTTCGTAGGATTAACGATTTAACAGCGGACGGTGTCATTATCTTGTTTATTGCGATAGCGGCTTTTTAAAAGAAGAAGGCACTCGTATGATCGAGATAAAGGGGCACGGGGCGCTTTCGAAAACGGCAGGGCGCTAGTAAAAAGAGGCAGGGCGCGGCGCCCTGCTATTCCGCCCTAGCGGGAGCACTGAATTAAAGATGATATAACCATCAAAATATTATGGGTTGTCTTGACAGTGATTATAAAAATAAATCTACAAATATAAGTAATTAATTTTCAAATGACATATGCAGTGAATTAATTAAGAAGTTAATAAACAACAAAATCAGTGTTGATTATCCGAAATCGTCTAATCCGAAAACAACCCCACTGTCAATAAAGTCATAGTCTCAGACCACACCAGTATCTTAATAATTATGAAACGGAAAATATATTAAAATTAATTCCTGTCTTCAAAAAAAACCTTTAATACGATAGATCATTACTGAAATACGTACAATTTTACCAATTTCTCACGTCGTTGCAATTATCCCTAATTTGGTCGGATTGATTAGAACTTCACCGAATTTCTCTCGAGTAGAGAACATATTCTGCGTTGTTTGACCGATTCAATCGTCGAGTAAGACATGTCTACGTCATTTAAGTATGAATTTCAGTAAAATGATGTTATCTATCGAAAGTGGACAGTAGCTTGCACGCAATGAGTTCTCTATTTACCCTCAGAGAGATTGAAGGCGGGCGCAATTTTGTGACCTGTACCAAAGAATACTTCTAGTAGTATAGTGTAAATCCGTGCCTGTACCATTTTATTTCGTCTTTCAAGACTTTAATTGGTACGACCAGAGACTATAGGTATGTTGTCTGTAGTCTCTGGTATGACACGGCCTGTGATCGAACCCCGAACCTTTTGCATTCGAAGCACACACACTGTCACTAGGTTATCGAGGAGGCGGTTCCTGCAGATTTACAAGTTCTGCGAAATACCTAGATGTGCCTACATAAAAAAATATTCACAGAAAATGTTATCTTTTTGGACATATTCCTTCTATCTATATAGCACTAAGTAAAAGTTTATAGAAGGGTGTCTCATCAACTTAACCAATAGTCTGATACAATGAATGGGTTTTTGAAAGACAGGTCTAGCTAGTTCGGGCGTTGACTGACTTACTTGACTAAGGTGGTTCGCGATGTTGGTCGAGTGAAAACGAAAATTACCGGAACATTAGTAAAATTTGACATATTATAACTCATCAGTTGTACCTCCTCCGTGGATGATTTATGGTCCAATAGTATCCATAGAATTTCTCTAAAAGTCTATGCAATTAATATATTCTCTCTCGTACCGGGCTTTTCTTGCTCTTGGTTTTGAACTCAACAAATGCTCATGAATTGTTTCCCCCTTCCTTTCAATTCAGTTTTTCGAGGTTACTATCTTACAAAGGCTGGTACATGTTTTGCAATGTAATCTTGAAACTGTACATGTGTTTGTTATTGCTTTCTTTCAGCATATCAAAGTCATATTTCATTCTGTTGTTGTTTTGTACACGTTTTTTGAGCTTAAGTTTATTTTTCCCAACTACAAGAAAGTGGTCTGAGGCAAATCTGGTCTATTTCGTTTTCTATACATATGTGATGACATGGATGTACACATACTGCTTTGTGAATGTCCTTGCTTGGTTTTGGTAGTGGGCTTTTAAGTTATTACATGTACCTCGAATTGTAAGAATTCATTACTCACTATCTCACCCCACGACATAAAACTATCACGTCCTACAATAAGCTTTGTTTTAGATAAGTAAGACCTAATTCACATGTTCAGTATAAGTATCTGTGAACTAATTTATAGTGAAGTGGACATTATAGATATGAACGATAACTGTCCTAATTAGACGCGTTTTTTTTCAGAAAACCGAACGGTCAACCAAGATACGTTATAATAATAAAATTGTTAAGAAAAATAAGTGTTGGGATAGTGACATTATCTTGGATACAAGCCTTAAAAAGCCAGGTGCGACCACAAGTACATACATTTTGAAACACCATGCCAAGAAAGCGCCACCGAAGGAATAACAGAACTAGATCGCTGGATCTGTATGGCGGGGGAAACATTGAAGATTATAGACCATTTCATGAAAGGCCGCGGTGGTTTCATATTTTCTTCTTCTTCAGACGTTTACCCGATGGTCATGTTGCTAGGGAACCAGACTTCGCTGTTATTGTACCTGCCGAAGAGCCTCCACAGCCACCAAGAACTGAATTGGATGCTTTTACGAGCGGTTTGATTTGTTTCATTATCATTGTACTATGGCTAATGTACATGTTTGTACGGACAATTTTCGAAACGTAAAACGCCGTTAAGTACATGTGTTTATTATTATGCAGTGTTGGAAACATCGAAAGTCGAAGTCGTACTAAGTATACTTATTTTAATATGATAAACAACTTGTATGAAACTGACATACCATGATCGCGTTTACAATGTATTCCTGACGCAATTGATTGCTGACAATTAAATACTAACAGTGTGGCATATTACTGGCATAACTTTTTATTATATACACGTAGTTTTATGATTATATCCATCGTCACGATTAGTTTAAACCTTATCAAAATCACCGGATTTGAAACTTCTTACTTGGAACCAAACACGTGCGATGAAGACTTTCTACCACGTGCATCTGTTTCTGCAGAAAGAACGGAACTGTGTTTGTTTTGCCTGATTTGGGATGCAATCAAATCAGACTTATAACTATAATTGGGCCTGTTTTACTAGTTACCTAACGTTAAAAGGATTCAACCAAGCTAGAGCGTCAGGTCTTGTGCGCAACGTGCAAACTAAAATATCAAGGTGCCACTTGGTGCATTTGTGTGATCGTGTGGGAAGTTTGAATGTTTTACACAAAAATCAAGAAGTCAGCATAACTTTCACACGTGTGTCCTAGTGTATTTTTTTTCCATTTTCATTTAAACTGTTAGTGTTACTTTGGATAAAATCGTCAACGTCACAGTTGACTATTGTCATACTATGGTTAGAAGACGACACAAAGAAAGTGATGAAGATAGAAAAATATCGAACGCTCTTGAACAGCAAAACAGAAGAAACAGACAATCACAGGAAAGAACATTCTATCAAACGCTCTTATTCTTCAGAAGGTTGCCTTGCGGTCATGTTGCAAGTGAACCAGAGTTTGCTGTTAGTGTACCTGCCGAAGAACGTCAACAAATTCTGTGCCGATTCTCGAGCTTGAAGAAACCACGACAATGAGCGATGAAGTTCGAGATTCACCAAGGGTTAATCTTAACACGAACACAACATCACCAGAAAGCCAGACGAGAGATCGAAACCAGACAATGAGCGATGAAGTTCGAGATCCATCAAGTGTTGATCTTAACACGAACACAACATCACCAGAAAGCCAGACGAGAGATCGAAACCAGACAATGAGCGATGAAGGTCGAGATCCATCAAGTGTTGATCTTAACACGAACACAACATCACCAGAAAGCCAGACGAGAGATCGAAACCAGACAATGAGCGATGAAGGTCGAGATCCATCAAGTGTTGATCTTAACACGAACACAACATCACCAGAAAGCCAGACGAGAGAACGAAACCAGACAATGTGGCAAGTGGTTTTGTTTGGTTGTATTATCATTGCAGTCATTATATTATATTACAACTTTTAATATAATATAATATATGTTCGGTGAATGTACACGGAAACATTATCTTATCTGTGCCGGAAATTGTATTTGAAAATCAATCAAGTCATCGAAACCACATACAATTTTCAGGTAAAGCTGATAGGTCAAACAAACCTAGACTAATATCAAAACTTGACTATGAAAATCTGTAGACTTTTTCGCGAGTCTGTTCCTTGGATATGTATTAGTTTCAGTGTTCAATTGTTCGACGACATTACTAGCCACTGCTTGTTAATCACAATTTGGGCATTGTTTCATGTTTTATGATTGAAGTAATTTTGACAAAAATATCCGAGTTTCCACCGACAACCAGAATTTGGAGCTTAATCAGACGAATGAGTGCTTTATATTGTCCTGTTCCAAGAGATCACTTTGTTTTTAGTCAATTATGTTTTTTTTCAAATATGACTTTAAAACATGTACGTGGGTCAGTTTTGGATGAAATTAATATTTTTGGTAATTTCGGAGGTTTATAAATTTAATAACGACGTAAAGTGGTCGGTTAAACCAAGTTGGAGCACCTAGCATTGACTGTACGCGTTATCACTGCTGAATTGTGTTCGACTTTAAAAATGCTTTTTTAAATTTATCATGTTGGAATATCCTACTTTCAATGTTATCTACATGAGATTTGATCGCCAATGAATTCCTCAAGCAATGACAAAATTAACCTTTATGTTCTACATGCAATTGTTAGAAGCCTTTTAAAACATGTGCTCAGTGTATACAATAATCTCTCAACAATAATCTTCAGGAGGATTAAAATTGGTGTTCTTGGAACTGTTTTATCAAAGCACTTGTTAAACGGAAATATCAAACTTTTAACGTCCAAATTTCAATTCTTTATAATTCTTTAACAACTACAAATTGTAGCAAAGGGATCTGCAATATGGATGTCAGCAATAATTTAGTTAAAGGGACTATTTACCGGTGATTTAAACTTTCGTGTAATAGTTCTATTCGGCATCGTGATTGCATTCGTAACAGTTTTCCCGAAATTTCCCGAACAGTTACCTGCGTACAACCGATATTTCACGTCCATTGTTATACATGTACGGAAAGGTACGGAAATGTCTCCGGAAAAGTCCGAAGTTAAAAACTCCTTAAAACCATATCTGTCCTTTATTTGTAGTTGTAAAAGCAATCAAAGTTATTTAAATTTGAGCGTATGTTTAGGAATTTTTGTAAGTGCTTTGATAAAACAGTACATGTGTCGTTTGTTTTGAGATATGCTTCTCTATGTTCGGCTATATCAACTGAGTGCTGCGTTCCCTGTCAGATCTATTATTATCTTTTAAGTTTTTTGTTGTTGTTATCTAATAAAACTTTGAATATTGGCATTCCAGCACTGCTTAGTTTACATGGTCATTATGGTCGTGTCTACCTTAAAATCCTTAAAATTGTTTGACAGTGTACATGTGTATAGTTTATTGGGAATCCAGCACTGCTTAGTCTACATGGTCCTTATGGTCGTGTCTACCTTGTTACTATAATGATAATATCCAGATTGTTTATACAGTGAAGTTCCGCTTACAAGACAAGCCTATCGCCGTAAATTATTATTGATTTGCACTAGTCAAAGATCTGCCAGTACCCCATAGATCTTTGACTAGTGCAAATCGATAATTTACGGTGATTTGAAACCAAATGCCTATGGTCTTTTTAGCAAATCGGTCTTAATAGTTGACCTTTTGTGCAGAATTGAATAAGTTCAGAATTGCAAAAATATGCTTCGTTCATTAATCACGAATTAGTGTATTCTTACTGTATAAGGCATGTACTTCGAAGTTTTAATGATACATGTAAACAAATGTAATTGTATACGCCCTATTTCATATGCCCTTCCTTCACAAATAGGCCCACACTATAAAATGCAAAAGTTACAATTATATTTCTACAGAAACAGAACATAAAGAAATAATAAATAAGATCTGCAAAATCAACACTCATTTAATATGCTCTATGTAATAGTTCAACTTTTACGATATTGTGCCGGTGAACGTGCATACTATAAGAAGATTACATTACACTAAATTGAACTGTTGTAAGGTGTATTTATAACAAGTACGATATAACTGTCCTACTTCGAGCATTTTCGGAAAACAGAACGATTGTGCAGGCGTTGAGATAGTAATTATAAACAAGTGTAAATTCAATGTATAACTGTACATGTACATGTAATTTTGGATAACTCGTTGTGTTACACCATCACGGTGTATGATCAAACCTACATTGTTGGTACAAAACTGGCGTTGCCTTCACTTTTTGGTATAAGCAACGAACTTTTACGTACAAAAAAAACGAAAATACGCGGAGAAGGTCACGAAAAATTCAAACAGTTCTACTTCAGAGACGTACGATGAATATACTAATGTTACCACGGAACATTAGAACCATTCCAGCTTCCATCTGAATGAAAACAAAATGAAAAGCTTCAGCAGTTTCCGAAAAATAAGGGTTACAGTTTGAGTACTGCTTTACCAAATCGGGAAATGGAAATCGTTTTTGCTACTATTTTTATAACTTGTGATATCGGATTCTGACAAATGAAAGATCTAGACCATTTGGACGAATTATATTCAGAGAGACAAATGTTGACATAATATAGGTGCCCTTATACAAACGATATAGGTGACTTATCATAAGTTAATTATTGCAAGATATTTTCATGTTAGAAGGTTATTTCCGCTTTTGATGATTATCCCAATATCAAAGTATCATTGTAGTATAAATTGAACATCAGAACAATACCAAAAATAATAGGATTCGTTGTTCAAATACTTTTTCAATACACATGTCAATTTTCTTTTACTGTGACACGAAACAGAAGATTCGTTCATTTTCATACTTCGGATACAAGCTTCGACTTAATTTTGAGCGGATTACATTTTTACATCTTCGAGTGGTTCCGTAAAACCATTCCAGTTATGAACTAAAGCCAAATCTATGAGTAAATGGATATGAAAAAACTTCACTACACCGTCCATTTACGCTATTTATCCAAGATCAATAGGAAAAGTTAGGTGCTTGTACGAACAAGTGAGTTGAAAACGCGACTTTTGTACCAACAATGTAGGTTTGATCATACACCGTGACCATGGTAAGAAGACGGAACAAAAGGAGAGATGAGGATAGAACGAATTCTAGAGCGGTTGTTCAGCACAACAGCGGATATATTGACCATTACAGACCACCACGTGAAAGACCAGACTGGTATCATATTTTCTTCTTCTTTAGACGTTTACCCTGCGGCCATGTTGCTAGGGAACCAGAATTCGCTGTCATTGTACCTACGACAAAACGTCCTGAAATTCCACATAGTCCCTTACTCGAACTTGAAGACGCCACGACAACGAGCGAACAAGTTCTGGATTTACCAAGGGTTGGACATGATGCGAACAAGACAACACCAGATAGCCAGACGATGAATCGTAGCCCGCCAACGTGGCTAGTGATTTTGTTGGGTTACATTACCATCGTAGTCATACTATATCACTTCTTGTGAGAATTCCAAGCATTTTTAGAAAATAAGCTTTGACATAGAAAAGCATATACATGTAACTACATACAATTTCTGCGACGTGAATGTGTGATTTTACATGAATACAAAAGTAAGAAATAAAGGGATTTGCAAGTTGCCAACGATTATGCTAAAACACATTCAGCGAATGAACAATGTATCTTACAAAACAGTGTCTTGATGTGTGTCGGGAAATTGAATCTGGACAACTATCCGGTCATTGAAGCGACAGTGAAAGACAATTGCTACTTATAGCTAATAGGTTAAATGAACCTAGAGTTGTAACTTATTAAAACTCGAGGTGAGAGACGAACAACCAGACGTTATCTGGAGAGTATGATGACGACATAGAAGGACATCTAATCATATCTTCGTTCGTTGCGATTATGCGATAATCAACGCGCTGTTGAATTTCTCGACAACATGTATGTACATCGTTTACTCCTTGAAAATAACTGCTTTCGGTCTTATTATGTATTATGTCTCTGTGATTGAAGAAAGTTTGAAAAAGCAAGGTTTCCACCACCAATCGGAATTTGAACTTTGGAGGGAGTTCTTCATCTGCACCTGCTGGGGGAAATAGTGTTGTGTTTTATGTTCTGTTAATTATGTTTTGGATGGATAAACATTGGTCGGTAATTTCGAATGTTGACTCACGTACTAATTTAACTTAGCTAAAGCAAGTTGGACATTCTAGCCATCTTCACGCTTATACGTCGAATGCTGAATTGGTGAGTTGTGTTCGCCTGTAACAATGCTCTTTGATTTATAGTGGATTGACCAGTTTCAGTGACCCTAAGGTCTAATCCCTTCATACTGGTTTAATACATGTATATTGAAATAAATTTATGCTTAGTCCTAAATCCTTACGTCAAATATGCTTTGATCTATACCAAAATTCCTTCAGAATCGTGATGATATACACTGGAAGCTGCCATTAAGGTGGTACGCGCGCCTTTTATCTAACTATCGAATTTTCTCCGAAACATCTTAAAATGACAGAAAAATCATCTAAAACGACATTGAAATCATAAAAATGATATGTCATCAGGCTCGTTTTTGAGATGCATGGCTTTCTAATGAGTTTTTTTTTACCTTCCATTGTATTTTGTTCATTTTATCAATTTCTTGAATATAAGACACCATCATGTTCATTTTAAGATTTTTATTATATTAATCCACTTTTAAACAATACATGATAATGTGTGTGTTCAATGGTCATTCCTATTGACATTAGTCATAATTTCGGCTACCTGGTGAATAAATTCAGTATTTGTACACACTGCATATTTAATATAAGCATATGCATTTGAACAATTGTTGTGACTTATTGTACACCTATCACAATCCCCTAAAACAATCAAGAGCTACAACCATGACAAATAGATTCTAGTATCACAAAAATGCAAAATCAGACAAGGAAGGCAGCACATAAACAGACGAGCACAGAAAACAGAAATAACACAGACCACAAGCAACGGCACCAAAACTGAACGAGAAAATGAAAGTCCTAGTGTCAGCTGTCTAAAAGGCCTACTAGTCAAGTTTTCTATGCTAGCCATGTTTTAAAAGGGAGTAGAATCTAATCTTAAGTGAGATAGTGCACTTTTCGTTAAAAATCGTTTTTTGTCTTCAACTTAAAGTTGTTAAATAAAATAAGCATTGTATTATGATGCACTACATGTACTCTTGAAGTTCAACCCAAAATAAATATTGATCAAGTGAATTTATTGAAGCTTGACAGCATTTTTATTGCAAATCTTACTCGTTCACAAACAAAGTCAACATGGCATTAAGAGTCAAAGTTTGTTGTCGGGGACATAGCCAATAGTATAAGGAACAAACTCTTACAAAGAAATAATCATGAAACAAATTCATGAACTTGTATCATGCAAAAAATCAATGATCATCAATGACCTTGCAAACCGAAAGTAGAAAAATGGCAATGTTTCTTGAATATCTTTGTAAGTATACATTTTTCAGTCTTAAACTAAGTAAGAGTTTGTTCCCTAGAGTTATATTGTAAGAATGATATACATTTTAGCAAGTACCCTTGGGCAGTTTTTGTGTTTGCGAACGAGCAAGATTTACATTGAAAATGCTGTCATACTTCAATAAATTCACTTTATTAATATTTATTTTTTGTTTAACTTCAAGGGTATATGTATAGCGTCATAATGCTATGCTTACTGTACCAATCAAATATCAATTTGAAGAATAAAATGCATTTGAAAAAAGCATGCACCCACCCACTATAGATCATACTCCATGTCCTTAACCTCTGGCACTGAATGTATACACGATTCAATCCCCTGTCATTGCGTATACTTTTAAATACACGACAGTTTTCTGCTGTGTTTGGGTTAATGAAATATGGGCACGTGAAAAACGATAAAGATATCGAGTGTTTCGTACACTCGGCGAACATTCACGCTTTTGTGTGAGCTTGAGCCTGTTGCCTTACCAAAAGCGCTACATAGCGTTTTGTACAGAATACCTCCCGTGCAATTAAACATAGGTGCATGAATTACCGCCCTTTGGAAATCGCTGAGAAGCGCTTTTCTTGGCAATGAACCCTATATTCAGGAATGTTTCTAACACGGTCAGTAACTACACATGATCATGTAAAACTGTTGTATGCTAGTGGTCTGTCCAGTCAGATTGAAATTATACAAATGAAAGAGAACAGTCGGGCAGTACTTCGACAGAAAGTTGTTAAAGTGAATAAGATCAAGTGTTGAAAAACGCCACCGTCAGTTTGGATAAAAAGTCAAGACAGCATCACAGGTGAGTATTTTTACGTCATCAATCATGAAGCCAATTTATTTCCGTGCGAATGGGTCGTGGAAACATCCATCGTCTTACCTAATAATATCACGAAATGTTTAAATTAATACACTTGTACCTTTTATCATTTAATGATAATGTTTTTATCTAATCTACAGCGTGTAGATCTAGTTATGCGTGTGATTTACATTTGCACTAAAATAACGCCAACGTCATGTTACAGAAAATAGTCGCAACATTGTGCGTAACGCACTAAAGTGGCGTCTTTTCCGTAATTTGAGCACAAAGCCTGGACTTGAGATTTAATTGTGTACTAATACCAAGTCCCGTATATCAATGAAAAGAGCATAGCATGGGCTTCATAATTATATGATTAAGTTTAAATTATTGTGTTTTATAAGAAATCTATGACACGTTTTGAATTAAAAGAGACGCCAAAAATGTGTGTCACACATTGCGTCAAGGGCAAAACAGCAGCTCACTTAAACAATGCAAAACATGCAATTTCGTGAAAGTCAATCATCCAAAATCCTCTAAACTTCAACTTTCGTCTCGATGACTTGGACAGGTTTTACCACTCCCGTCCACACCAAATGAGTGTAAAGTGGTAGTGTTTCGAAATCCGGCATTCAATGTCCCAAAATGTCATTGTTTTAATTTACATGTTGTTGTATGATATGCTGGCTCTTATGATGTCCCTATATTAAGCTTTATAGTGATTAATTATAAATTTAATTGATTAGCATTTTGATTTATACCTTCCTTTTATTGTAGATTCCATACATATCGGTTTCGCACATTCTTTCACTGAAACTCTTTTATGAAATTCCCCATTGAATTATATATAAATTATGATAATAATAAAAATTATTGTGGACGTCATATGGGCCAAATTGCCATTATGGTTTTTTTCATTTTATGTACTAGTGTTCTTGTTCAACTGTTTATTGTTGAGGATCTCATAGAAGATTGCCATTTAATTGTCAAATGAGTTTCCTCGTAAAATAAAGTCTTTATTTTTATTATTATTATTGTAAATTACACAAATACAAGACTCGGTATAAGAAAAAGCTAATACATTTCAAAGAAATTGGTTAATAAACGGGGAATTATTAATTTTTAATGTACGTATGCATACATATCATATCGTGTTAAATATCAAGCATAATGTCCAAAAGTAGGCTGGTGCACACAAAAATAAAGACGTATGCCCCGTGAACGTTATGACGCCTTATTCCCGAATGAAATACGACAATTTTAAACGGACAATATTCAAAATCAAGAATATATGTTGTTATTTTATGGAGGGTGATTTTTATTTTTGATAACATTGGTTAAGATTTTATAACTATTTAGCTCCACTATTCGAGGAATAAGGAGATATTGCAGTCACCCGAGCGTTCCACTGAGGAATTCCTCATAGGCGATTTTCTCCACCACCCAATTCATCACGATTCCTTCCTATATCAAAAATTGTCTCATGACTTTCACATAGCTTCCCCTTGAACACGATTTATCTGTTCCCGATGTCCTGATAACTCATTAATTTAAATCGGAGTACATCGCCGAGGCAATTAAGGGTCAGTGGCACATAGGCTTTAACGTTTAGGTACACATTTTAACCTCCAATATCTTCAAAACTTGCATTGACATATTGCAATGATACTTTGCATGCTTGTTCACCACCATGAACACAACTTACATATGGGTAGGTAACTCTGTCAAGCATTTTGTTCAAATTATCTGCCCCTTCGACTTAGAAGCCTCAACCTCTACACAGAAGGGGATACTGTTGCAGCTATAAAGTGTTTTGTTTGAATATATAATGATTATACTATCCTAGCATGGCACTGAGAATAGTGGAGCGCGCTGTTCGTGGACAGCTCTTGTTATATAATGTTGTAAATGAGGTTAACATATCTACTACTCACCCCTTTGCTTAGCACATGTACTCGGCATGTGAATATAACCCCTGGACCTCCATCTCTATAACTCAACAGCATTGAAAACATTTCCAAAAACAATTGAAATCCGATATCTTTTTGGAAATGTTTTCAATGCCGTTGGGTGGTAGAGAACGAGGTCCAGGGTTCATATCCACATGCCGAGCACCTGTGTTGCTTAGTAGTAGTAGTATTTTCTAAATGATTATGTAGGTGACTATAGACGAATCATGGTGAGAAGACGACACAAAGCAAGTGGTGAAGACAGAATGGTCTCCAGAGCTCTGGTAACAAACAACAGAAGACATGCTCATCTATGTAATCAACGCAGACGATCACAGAGAGTTTACTTATTCTGGGATTCAGAATGCGCTGTTGCTGTTATCATATCTACGAAAGAACGTCCACAAAATCCGAATGATTCCCTATCCGAACAAGCAGCCTCCACAACCAGCGAACAAGTTCCTGGTCAACCAAGTGTTGTACTCGACGAGAAGACAACGCCGACACTTACCTACACAACAAACGATCAAGTTCTTGGTAAACAAAGCGTTGAACTTGACGAAACAACTACAGCAACGACTGTAGCATTAGACAGTAAGAAGAGAAATAAAATTCCGCTCACGTGGCAAGTAATTTTCTTTGCTTACATTATCGGCGTAGTTATATTATATTTCGTGATGTGATTTGGGAAATGACGAAATTTTACAGTGTTTATAATAAAACCATTATTCAGTCAATTTACAAGGAAATCGTGTAATGATTGTGCAAGTGTATCTTATTTGTGTCAGAAATTACATTTGAGCACCCATACAGTTTGTGCCATGGAAACGACAGACAGTAGATCTTATAATTGTGTAAAATATAATCTAACCACAGTGTTATACCAAAACATAATAGTGATCAAAACAGACTGTGTTCACAATGTTCAAGTTGCATTCCGTGTCGCCATAGCAACAGTAGTTGTTAAAATGATGCTGTTATTAATGGTATTGCACAATTGAAGACCGGACCTCACTGTATTTGTAAACTTAGTATTTAGTTTGCCACGGTATTCAAAACATATGGTACATTCAAACTTTCTAAAGTTATCCACCAAAAATATGTTGATTTTCCATTACCATGTGCATGTATTCATTACAACATCGTTTTCTATTGGGTATTATGTTGTTGTCGAATAAAATGCACGCAACTTTATAAAGACTCATTCGTTTCAAAGGGAGATAACTCGCACAGCCTAGTTAACATTTAAAGCCATTATTTATTGTGGAATTGTCTCGCTTGTTTTTTTTTTAGCGCGGCATACACTTAGTCCTGTAAACACTGGTAAACCAAAATCCGAATTACTTACAATGTCATCTACAGAAGCTGGGTCTTGTTTACGGGACTAAGTATACACTACATTTGGATATTATCTGATTACTCCCACCATAGGGTCCTTACTACAACCAAACAACAATGACAACATTTCCAACAACGTGTATATAGCATAATTTTTATAGTACAAATGTATATAGCAACAAACATTTTTCTTGAATGTTTATAAAAAACTGGTTGAAAAAAATCTTGCGGAATAATTCCACAACGAATAACTTCAACTTAACGTTAATTATGCTATGAGAGTTATCAGGCTCTTAACATAGTTCGCCGATGATAACATGCACTAGCCTTTGTTTACAAATGAAATTAAAAATAAGATGCATTTTCGATACTTTTAATGCATGTAATCTTTCAATCTACACGTACATTTGTACACTGATAACAAGCGGCCAGTTGACCATGCAGTGCTGATATTATCAATGTTTGTTCATTGATAAGGCTATCTAGTTATCTTCAGCGAGCTTTACTAGCTCACACTATTTATTGGTACATGTACATGCTTTGCGGGTAATGTTTACATTATACACGACAAAATGAGCAGACAGGTTGACAAAACGTTTTTAATAGCATTTAATTTATAGTTATTTAAAAACTGTCCTTTATTACTATAGATTAATCGCTCATACTAACAAGCACGGATACATGCATTTTTGTAAGCTGAATGCAACTCTCAAGAGTTGTGAAACATAACTTGTTCTTCATGAGTATACGTCAGGAATCGGTTCCGGTGACCAAGGGGTTATAGGTGCGCTGGTTTCAAAAGTGTGTAACCCGACTATCCATGTTCGATTTTCGGACACGGTAGCTGAAATTCCATAAATAATGACTATGATGTGTATTTTCATCCACATTTGGAGACGTTGATGTCCGTCCGTCCGTCCCGGATGCGTTACCCTAGCTGATTTCGAGTAGATTCCTTGGTTCTTTAACGTGTTCGGTGTATAGCACCGATACACACGAGACTACCTCTGGGGTTTCAACCAGTTTCGTCGGAAACAACGAAAAGCGTTTCATAAATGACCAAGTGGCCCGGCCGAGATTTGGTTCCTTATGTAATGGTAAGTTAGTGCTGGTTAGGATACCGGTCCAGAAAGCTATTGGATGTATAACTGAAAAACTGTTTCAAGTAACGGCTTTAAACCTAATAACAGACATTGTATGGTAGGCGCAGCATTACAAATAAAATACACCGTTCAAGATTTGGACAGGATATCTATAGGCTCACGTGTTATCACATACATGAATTTTAGTCACACATCAGACTTTAAAAACGGCATTGTTTCAGGAGAACGAAAGATGAAAAATGTAACAATGTTGGTGTGCGGCAACCACGTGTAGTAACGTTGCCAAGTGTACCGTTAATTGTCGCATAACTTGGCGGATTTTTATTCCGTTCTATATTTCAACTTCAATTATGTTGATCATCCAGATAGTGAAGTTTCATCAATATTTAACTAAAAATAAATAATTTATAAGCAAATTATACGAACTTGGCGATCACCACTCGTACAAACGTAAGTTGTATATTGCGGAGATATTGACGTGACCCTAACCTTTATGCATGCATATAATTATAAGGTTCTAGAGTTTAATAATATATAGATATCCGCGAGCAAATCGTGCAATATAGGTTCTTTAAGTTAATGTTTGTACATGTATTACAAATCGAGCGTCTTCGTTGAAAATATACGACCGGGGTCAGTGTAAAAAAAGACAAGACATCAACTGTTAAATTATGCTAATAGAATGTCGAAGATCACGTCAATATCCCCATACTATAACACAAAACACATACTGTAACAAAAGCAAATTATGTAAACACGGCTTTATTGACTTTATGAAACAACCTGTTCATTCACACGGGGAGTATGTTCTAAAAGAAAGATCGATTTTATTTCACCATGGAATGTACAAAAATACTTAAAAGTTGGTCTCCTTTTTGGAGGGTTGGTGCAATAACCGAGTGATTTAATGCTTTCGCGCCGATGGCGCCGTACACTATAATTATACCAAAATCGTTCAGAAAAGACCGCCATAGGCAACTGAATACACACAATATTCACCTCATTTTGTGGTCAAATAATACATGTATAATTAAGTGAAAAGATATATAACGTAGTATATATATGATATAGTATTACTTATAAATCCATTAGTGCGTTAAGACTGGGTGATAGTAGTTAAGTTGAGTACCCAATGATGCATGTATCCTGTAGCTATGTTTGAAAGATACCCCTATCTAAAAATCTGCTGAAGTACAAACAGGAAAATATAGTCGTACCAAACGGGTGCTCATTATTTCGGTGAAATATGCGAGTATTTTAATGTGGTGTACAGACTGTACCTATGCACAAAGTGAAATTTTATCAACGTCGGGTCACGTTGGTATTTATTCAATTTTAAGTTCATTTTAAGTTTAGTTTAAAGGCCCGATAACACGGATAATAAATATACTTTAAATATCAACTTACATGTACATCTACAACCTTCTACCGAAGAATGTTTATACGTTTAAAGCATACATGTACTAGTTTGTGAGCCTCATACAGTTTGGAGCTTTTGGATGTAACTAGTGTCAGCTTTGATACATCGACGGTAAATAACTACAATGATATAATGTGCTGTACGTATCAGTATTGGAATAAAAGACCAGTGTATCATATATTCGTGAATACGAATTAGATTTTACCAATTACCAATTAATGTGCACGAGAAGTTCGGGCTGTTCACAGTAATGGTGCTCTGCATGAAATTTCATTACATAGACAGTATGCGGATTAAATTAAAGAGAAACTGTCTCGGTTACGTAGTATGTGCAACTCTTCTAAGTTTCCTGATAACATTATACGTGATAGGTTTGCGGAACAACAAACAAGTGGGCACTAACTTTAATTTGAAACCTATCCGACATAAAGTGCGTAGAGATATACATGGACTTAATAAAGAATTTAGTGGTTTGTCACAAAATGTTGTAAATACACTTAAACGAGATAAGAGCGTACTGGCGCAGCTGGTAGGGGAAAGGGAGGATATAGGTGGTGGAAATAGTGTTACACTTGATCAAGCCGTGCCAAGAACCACACCTCCCTCTTGGCATTCAGATACACAGACTGACGTGCGAGGGAAAGCATTGAATGTATACGTTGTGGAGGAACATCATGAAGGTACTGTATACATTTATTCAGGTCTGTCACCTGTATACAAACATTTCTGTATCATACCATTGTGTTTTTATTGTTTTAACCATTTTAATTGGAGAAAAAGACAATGAAAACCAATACCGTATTCACTACGCCATATACTAATACGCATGATATCTATTAAAAAATAAGACATTAATAAGATAATTTGCAATTGTGATGTAAAACAAATGACTCAGTAATTCTAGTTTTATGTTACCGTATACTCTCAAACTGTGGCACTGTTTCTCATACTTCTAAGAGATTTCCTGCATTCTCTTGTTACTTTGAAGTAATTCATTCATTCCACGATTCCACGGATGCATGGCATACCCAACACACTTCCTTATAGTACATGACACGTATAATTAACTAGAATATTGTAAGCGGAAGTGGTTTGTTATTCTATTCTACCCCAGTGTCATTGAATAGGACCGACTCGTTACCAAACAACTTTGCAAGGGTCCCGACGTATCTTGTTACCGAGGTTATACAGTATACATGAATATAAACTTGAGGATTGAAAAACAAACATTTTGCTTATGTATAATTACATAGACAGTTTCGATTCCAAAATCTGGGACCTTATTCAATATTCACAGCGCAGACCGAACTTTTCCAACTGTGTTGACTCATTAGATAGAGTGGTTATCATTATTAGTTCAAGTTAAGTACTTGTAACTTTTGGTTATACCTCCGGATTATATCATGTGTAATCTTGTATGTGCTATATTTAGAAGTTCGATATTGTAAAAACTTTTAAAACCCATTCTTACAAGTACATGTGTGTATGAAATAATATTTGTGTTATACCTATATATATTACAGTGTATACGTTTTGTACGTTTTAAGAACATTGTCAATGCCTTTGGCAAATAACTATATGTAAATCAATGTCAAAATGAAAATACCGGTTATACTAAAATGTATATACACACATAAGGTTAGTTTATATATCATTTTCCTCAATTGAAAAATATAGATCTTTGAAAATTGATCTATTGTAAACCAACAAATTATGTCGCGTGATTTAAGTTCGCGTAGTTCGTTAGTGGTATGTATTCGCGAACCCAAATGTCCGTGAAGATGTGAAAAACTTCAAAAAACGCAAAACAATCTCGTTTGGATCTTCGATATTGATGTGCTAACGTAACACTTAACATATAGATTAAACATACATTTATTGTATTATAAGCTTTTTACATGTTTATCGCCATTTATATAGATAGATCAGTCAGGCCCGGCTAAACCGGGGGGGGGGGGCAAAGGGGGGCCCGTGCCTCCCCCCCCCAGTTGGCCTCGGAGTGACCATTATATACATCCCGAAAATGTTAAAATCCTTAAAATATTACCAATCGATCTGGCTATGGACAGATATTTTGTGATAACAGCCTCTGCATATTACACATAACGGAAGCGAGTGCAATAAAATGTGCCCCCCCCCCCCCCTGTTGTTTATCCAGGCCCTTATTACTCCCGATCTGTATCATTCAGACGCTTAACAAATGATTTTGAATCGTCTGAATGATCATGATTTAGGGGATCACTGGTGTTTGATACGCTTATCGATGTAACTATATAATGTGTGAACTGATCGATTTAATAATAGTGACACGATAGAGCTTTTAAAAATTACATTTCGAAATTTTCTTGTTGAGTTTTTAGAACATAAAAGCTGCAAAAACGATTTTAATACAAAACTGACAAAAATCTTCGCAAGGGGGGGGGGGGGGCACATTTTTAAAATTCATGTATCTAGCAAGATGACAACTAGTTATTGTTGACACAGGTTGCACACATGGGTGATGGCCCCAGAAGATAATCAGACATGTTATCAAAAGGTTGTTCCGTAAGACTCTTGGTTCTCAAACACCCCCAATGAAAATCATTGTACCTTGGACATTGTTTTAAAGTGCATAGTGTAAATAAACGGTTTGTTGAGAAGATAAACACATAACACAAACTGATTTAAACGTGTTTTACACCGCGCTTAGTTAAAATTGGTTTCTTCGAGAAGTAAGACTGGAACTGTCTACATGTTTTACTCTAATAAAATGATAGTGATAGTATATGACTCAACATGGTCAAATGTATATAGACAATGTGGGGTTTCCAAAGAAAAAATGGCCCATAAAGCCTTAATCATACGTCTTTCCTTGTAATTGGTACTTTTTATATAAAATAAGATCTGACTTTTAGGTATCTATTTTTAGTTAACATCTACTGAACAGTAACGACCTGCAACATACGACATGTAGCACACGACCTGTATCCTACGACCCTTAGGTCGTAGCTCGTCAGTCAGATGTTGCTCGTAGGTTGCCGGTGGCAGGTTGTAGGTTGCAGGTCGTAGGATACAGGTCGTGTGTATGGCTTTATAGGCCATTTTTTCTTTGGAAATCCCACATTGTCTATATACATTTGTAAATACATTGTATTTATCATTAATGTGTTTTATGTTTGCTTATTAAAATTGGTCACACTATATAGATGACCATGTTGAGTCATATACTATCACTATCATTTTATTAGAGTAAAACATGTAGACAGTTCCAGTCTTACTTCTCGAAGAAACCAATTTTAGTTATATATAGGGTTTGCATCATTCAGATCTCACCAAACGGACCCTTAAAGGTAATGCACCCATAAAAAGCCCAATGAATTACATTGTAGTTTCAACTGTAAAAGGGGGACTGAAAGGCCCAGAGCTGAGAAAAGGTATTAAAATATTAAGAATAACAGGAAATGGTAATATCAGGCAGCTGCACAAATAATATTTGACTATAGTAAACAAAACTAAAATATAAGTAATTGGACAACGGATGAATGGGCGCAAAAAATATATGAAAAAAAGCACCAAAAACTAAGGTAAGTCGTAATTCCATAAGTCTACTTAATTAACGTGCGTGGAAAAGGGCTGTTCTAAAAATAGACGTAAACTATTTAGCTGAAGATCTGAGGTAATTTATGGATGAGACGTCGATCAATACTATTAACAAATGCAAAATATTGTTACTAGTGAAAATAAGCACACATTATAATACGAGTTTCTAGCGTAACTGTTTATGAACATTATGAAACCAAACAGTGTAAATTTCGTCTGCTCAACCGTTTACTTTCTCAGTGACATTTTTATCACCCCTCAAAACTCATTAGTCATTTTACTGTGCGTAGGAATTTATTCGCACAAATACATTAACTCACAGAAACAAACACTCTAAATTATCTTGCAATACAAAGAAATAAAAAATAATTCAATTGCTAGGGACAACTATTCTTAACAATGATTGAAAATTATGATTTTGGTTGAGATTGGCTGAAACTCGTTTCTTGCTCGGATGAATTGGTGGTGGAGAAATTACATGGTTAAAATTGTAGTGATTTCTGAATTGGTATGTATACAATACCGAGTAAAAATAGATATCAGTAAAGTGAATTTATTGAAGCATGATAGCATTTTCATTGTAAATCTTGCTCGTTCACAAACAAAGTCAACGTAACATTAAGTTTGTTGTTTACGACATAGTCAATAGTATAAGGAACAAACTCTTGCAAATAAGTATGTATAAAACATAATGAACCTGTATCATGCAAAACTTCAATGACCTTGCAAACCGAAAGTAGAAATATGGCAATGTTTCTTGAAAATCTTTTAAAGTATACATTTTTCAGTCAAAAACTAAATAAGAGTTTGTTCCCTGTAAGCATGGTATGGGTTTTGGCTCGTGACATTTGCCAATTTGTGTGTTTAGGAACGAGTACTGAAAGGCACACACATTCTTTGAAACAAACTATTTCAAAAGGATGGCTCTTTTTTAACGAGTTGTTGGTGTTATGTTACAGTGATAGTTTACATACAATACAAGTCTGTCTGCTTGATGCATTTTATTTTCTCAAAAATTCTGAACTATTGTTTACCACACCCCTTCCACTTTTGTTCTCACCCCACCCCCTTAAGAAAGAGAGCGCGCGTTGAAGTTCATACCAGGGACTTGTTGACCAGCATTCATCGTTCACATGTTTCTTACTGAACACATCGTTGACGCAGAATCAGAAGGTCGTAAGCACATTATAAGACCCACACCTACTTGAAATCTGCATCACAAGGCGTTTTTATATGAGCCTATTTTCATGAAAATCGGAACAGGTCATGTTGACCAAACTGAAGTTGAAAAAGCTTGTTTTCATACGTTTAAGTAAAGAGTAGTTTTAAACAGTTTTTTGTTTTGCTTTCTCGATATTTTTTGTACTTATGACCTTCTCATCTTAAGCCAGCGACATAACCTCGAAAATAATGCAAACCAGAACATGAGAGAGGGAGAGCCGATTCAGCTTATTTTGTCCCGACCAAGTTCTTAAAACCATCGGACTATTCTTGAATTGCACTTTGCTTTTTTGACGATTTTCAGAATTAGCAGGTTTTAGCGAGTCGTACATTTGGGTTGTAATTCCTTTTAAACGGCGATGGGTAATTGTTGAATTGTTAGCATATACTCGGATAACCAGGACCTTTCCAAGATCCACGTTGTTTTATAGTCCCTGGCATAGCATATGCATTTCTATATCATACATGTACAATGTCATTTATTTATGTTAAAATGTTCACATTGTCTCTTATGTATATCACTGAGGGTTATTGACAAAACTTGAAGCGATTTTATTTCACCTACAGAAGACTGAAGATCATGAGTACAGTATTAAACCCGTGTCAACAACCTTTTGAAATCCATTTGACATTTCCTCGTATTGGCAACAAATTCAAACGACGGCTTTGCCTACATAAATCACAAATAATCGAAAAGCACTGCGGGATTATTATCGATAAAATAAGAAATATCACCTTAATGATAAAACCTATAAAAACTGACAACCTCCATAAACCGGATTATTATTCAGCTCCGAAGGTGTCCCGTTTAGAGAGGCTTCAATACATTTAGAATAAATTCAACTATTTGTACACCTATTAAACTTAACTTCAAATTGAAGTCAAATAAACTTTCGGCCATTTATTCATTCATATAGAATATGAATGAATAAATGTACGAAATTTTTGATATCTGAAATTTTACTAACGTTATATTGTTAAAAAAAATCTCTTCACGATTATTGAATAAAAAATACCCTATCCGGGTTCGTTTTCGAGATATAACGTTGAATTTGCTGACGGGTGTGCGTATATTCCAAACGTCGCATCACGTCGAAAACGCGTTAAAATATGGCCGTTTTCAGAATTGTTTTCTTTTTCTAGAGAAAACCTCACCTAAACCACCATATTTGTTTGCATCATTATATTCATTTTTCAAAATACCCTAACCGGATTCGTTTATCGAGATATACTTAACGACTTCTCTAAAACCTCATTTCCATTGCTAATAACTTTTTTATTATAATCATTGACCCGACAAAATTTCTCAAGTTAAGTTTGTTCGAGGCAGACACAACAATCCATGTCTAAACTGGCCGTATATGTCACGTGGTTTCCCCGATCCAAGACGCACGTGGGTTTTGTCTTTGTCTGCCTTCTCGCAGTTACACATCCCCCGGAATTGGTTCCTAACACTTATGAATTATGTCTAAAGACTCGACACGTATGAAAAATATTTAAAAAAATCAATTTTGATATCACAGTTATGCGTCCGGCGATATCAGAAAAAATATGACGTGAGGTCGGTACGGTGAATATTGACATTTTCTGTCGGCAAGTCAGAATAATTACCTAAAACATCACTGCATGATTGATTTACAACGTGTACATGTTTAAGAGTGTTTAATTAGAGGTAAACTTATTGTTTGTCTGTTGTACAACGGCTGGATGCGAGAGTGTTTGGTATTGAAGTGACGGTACTAGATATGACGTAAAATCGGGCTACTTGGGAGACGTGAAACCACTTTGTGTTCAGACAGTAACTGTCAACGAGTCTTTTCGCTCAACCATGCTTCAGAGTCTCACTATGATTGTCAGTAGAAAAATCAGAATACATGATGGTCATTCAAGACATCAAAATCAGTATTTGTGACTTTTACCTTCTTTAGTTGTTATGTTAAGATTGTTTTTATTCAATAAATGTACAGTATAACCTCCCGAAACGGCACCTCTGAGAAGCGACAACCTCCGAGAAGCGGCACTTTTATTTCCCCCGTTCGTTTTCACTCTTATTTTAACCTCTGTAGAACGACACTTCCACAAAGCGGCAAACGGCCGTTAAAATTGTTTACCTTTTGTATGGTTTACCTCTGAGAAGCGACAGGTGTGTTTTTACAACGGCATATTCACAGGTGTTTACATAACTCCATATGATGTTGTTTTCTATTTTTCGCACCTGCGTGGATTATAATAATTATTGCTCATCAGGTAACGATAGCCACGGGCGCTAGTAAATTAGCGACTGTCTTTGGGATCAGTTCGACAATATGACACAGTAACACCGTACATACCATGCACTTGCTGAGATGCATTAAACTCGATTTTTTTTAAATCAAAGTCGTTATTTAATAATTTTAAATGAATTATCAATATGCGCATATCAATCAGTACAAGAAAGGAAATTCACGTACACGTCGTGTTAATGCTTAATCATGTCAATTTCAGCATAATATTATGCACAGACCAAGTTACACGCGAGAGGTAAACAAATTATCGATCACTTGTGCAAATTGTGTACTGAGCGATATGACGTAATAGAGATTTAAACACTTTGAAGGTAAACAATTCAATTGAATACGGCATGTGCGTAAAATAATATGGATTCGGTTTATAATGTTGAGAGTTGCGTTTAATAGCAATAAATACTAGACCCGTGAATTGTACGCATTTTTGTATCTAATCAATGAAATCCTCATAATTATATCGCAAAACGCGCGGCTACGAGTAGATCTAATTTTATGCATTAAATCACAAACAAACGACGTCTATTTAAAATTACCGTGATTATGTACACTCAATAGTCTATGAACGACATTCTGAAACAATCAACCTCTACAGAGCGACACCCCCGCAGAGCGGCAGTTTTTTCTGTCTCCGCCGGATGTCGCTCTACGGAGGTTATACTGTATATCGAATTCGACTTTTTGATGTACAATTATGCAAAACGATAAATCACGCATATTATAGCAAAATTCCATTGATCACTGTTGATATATATTCATGGTTGGCAAAGTTATCATAAAAAATGTACGTGTGGACTTAGAAAAGTTGCTAAGTATAATAACATTGAATTTGCTGGCGGGTGAGTGTTTTCAGAAGTACACAAATAACAGTATTTCAGCGTTTTTTTCTTGAAAATTGTAAAGATATCGCTGGTTTTTTATAATTTAAAACATCTTCCTTTTGTTATTTGATCATCCGTGTGAAACATTATGAAGATTTTTTATCATAAAAAACGATGGTACCATGTCCGCAGCGTCAATACGCGCATGTCCGCTAGGTGGCGCTATTCCGTACGAAATAACGTATTTATGACAAAAATAAATACACCAACATAAAGAGAAGCACTTTTCCTATTTTTAATCGTAAATGAAAGGAAAAAGATAATATTCAATAATTGAGATATTTATATAGGATTGTTCCCTGTATTTCAGACTACATCAAACTAACACGGATGGAAACTGTTCTTAATTGCTTATAATGACCCACAATTTGGTCATGACGCTAGTTGGACATTGAATGTATAGGTCGCATATATTCCTTACTTCAAATCGATATGGAAGCAAGAATATATCTTCCTAATTAAGCAATTTTATATTCACAAGAAAGCTGAGAAATTAATCTCTACAAACATAACAAGGATGGAATAAATCAAACACTAGCTAAATGGTTTATAATACATGTAATAACTTTAATAAAGTCAATGCTATTGCTACTTCCCAACAGAAGCAATGGTAGAAGTAAAACTAAACATACCCTCAAAATACTGCTATTTTTCAATTGCTTCAATTTGCCCCCATATGATACAATACATGTTTTTTGTAAAATTCGGACATTTTCTTATCAATTTTATAACATTTTAAATTAAGTATACATAAGGAATGAAAACCTGTGCAAAACATTTAATTTGGAGAAAAATGTGAAATTTGGTACTAAAGTATACGGGAGCATATGTATAAATTCTATGAGTTGTATCATATTGTTGACCTTTGACCCCTAATTACTTAATACTTACAAGTCAAGGTTATTGTTTTTTATGTTTTAAGTATTGCCAATTATGTGTTCTCTCAAATGTAGCAAGAATTTTCCATATTGGACATTGTTTTCGTTTTTTATTAGACATAAAGCTACCCCTACCCCCTTCAGAAAGTATGCCTTTTTTCATAGACCCCATGATACAAAAATATAAAAAAAATGTAGATAGTCAGAGCTGTGACACTTAAGAAATGGGTTTTCTTATAGCATATGAAATAACCTTTAAAAATATGTACAAACTTCTTTTGGCCTCCTTCGTTGCAATAAAAGTCCGTGGGCTCTCGGACTAGTACGTATACTGTGGATAAATACAAGTAGTTGTCCCCAAATGCAAGTGGATAAAATTATCACTTGCTTTTTTTGCAAGTTCAACTACGAATAATTTCCGGAGCATCAGGCGCATAAAAATACCAATAAACATCAACTAAGTTTTAAGGACACCCTCACCACTCGCATCACTGTGATTTTATTATAGAAATAAAAATATGTTATTGTATTTTGTCAGTGAATAAAACACAGACAGGAGTTCTGATGCGGAAAAATTCAATCACGAGTGCGTAAATGTTTAATAAATGCTTATTATGTATTTTATTGAGTGGTTTTGTCATTTTTAAGACCAATTTGCTGTTTGCGGGGCGTAAAAAAGTACCAGCCAATTTGCCATGTATATTTTGTCGCGGTAATAATACACAGCTTGTTTTCCTCTTTGCGTATATGGATTAATTCGCAGATCGTGTTAGAATATTGAACTAAGTTGATTATAAAACTAAGTTTATTACATGCATCGTTGAAAATAATGCGGTTCAAACCAAATGGTATTCGTGTCTATTGACAGTAAAATAAATAGGATGAAACCTGAAATTGTCGTCGTGACTTGCTCTTCTGTCGGAACTTTTGTCGTTGTCGTACATCAAACGTCGATATAAGCCCAGCTTGTCTTGTAATATTTCAATTATCTCTATAAAGACTCTACTATAATAAACATCGTTCCATTAGCTATCGTACACCTGCTAACTTAAACAAATCATATTAAGTATATTTATGGATGTATTTGATATAGAATATTATGTAACAATACTCGACATCGGTTATATAATTATTAC
Source organism: Spisula solida (assembly GCA_947247005.1). Lineage (NCBI taxonomy): Eukaryota > Metazoa > Mollusca > Bivalvia > Venerida > Mactridae > Spisula > Spisula solida. The sequence goes on along the minus strand of OX365944.1, from coordinate 45,440,976 downwards.
GGTGTCCCGTTACTGCCATCGCTGCACATAAGTAAGTCGAAACACGAAACAACGATAGTACGATAGTGATAAGTCGATACTACGATAGTGAAAACTCGAAATAATATCGACTTTCGTTTAGTCTCTCAAATGTATGTATTCCCTCGCAAACTAGCCACCAACTCTATTGATACACGACAAGACATCACCGCGACGTTTGCATAATAATGATCAAGCAGACGTGGCAATTTGTCTTTCAATATTTAATTAATCTCTTCGAAATCAGAAACTCTTTTTCATAAGCTAAGGTGTCTGTCTCCACTATACACGACCGTTAAAAGACAATATGAGCACAGCATGCATTGCTTTGTATTTACAATGTAAAATGGTAATAACATATCATCATGTTCAATAGTTAATGGATTTATTCTCTATCTTCTTTCTTGTCAAATCTGCATAATTAAACTGGTATATACTAATGTATAGCCACTTATAAAACGGTCTAGGCACCGATAAAAAACCCGACCCATTAAATTTACGACAGCGTAATCGACCGAACATATCTACCGACCCCATTAAATTTACGACAGCCTGGTTGATCGAACCTATCTACCAACCTTATTAAATTTACGACAGCCTGGTCGAGCGAACCTATCTAACGACCCCATTAAATTTACGACAGCCTGATCGATCGAACATATCTACCGACCTCATTAAATTACGAAAGCTTGGTCGATCGAACCTATCTACCAACCCCATTAAATTTCGAAAGTCTGGTCGATCGAACACATCTACCGACCCCATTAAATTTACGACAGCCTGGTTGATCGAACCCCATCTACCGACCCCATTAAATTTACGACAGCCTGATCGATCGAACATATCTACCGACCTCATTAAATTTACGACAGCCTGATCGATCGAACATATCTACCGACCTCATTAAATTTACGACAGCCTGGTTGATCGAACCCATCTACCGACCCCATTAAATTTACGACAGCCTGATCGATCGAACACATCTACCGACCCCATTAAATTTACGACAGCCTGGTCGATCAAACACATCTACCGACCCCATTAAATTTACGACAGCCTAGTCGATCAAACACATCTACCGACCCCATTAAATTTACGACAGCCTAGTCGATCAAACACATCTACCGACCTCATTAAATTACGAAAGCCTAGTCGATCAAACACATCTACCGACCCCATTAAATTTACGACAGCCTGGTTGATCGAACCCATCTACCGTCCCCATTAAATTTACGACAGCCTGATCGATCGAACACATTTACCAACCCCATTAAATTTACGACAGCCTGGTCGATCAAACACATCTACTGACCCCATTAAATTTACGACAGCCTAGTCGATCAAATACATCTACCGACCTCATTAAATTACGAAAGCCTAGTCGATCAAACACAACTACCGACCCCATTAAATTACGAAAAGCCTGGTCGATCGAACCCATCTACCGCCCCCATTAAATTGACGACAGCCTAGTCCGTCGTACCCATCTACTGGGCCCCATTAACTTTACGACTGCCTTGTCAATCGAACCCCTCTATACTACCAGTCCCCATTAAGCTGTAATTATCGTAGGATGGAAACAACCGAGTTAATCCCATTTTACAAATGTTGGTTCACTTCATGTAATTAAGAGCATCCCACTATCACCATGTTCATGTGGCTAACAAAGGAACCTGACAGTTATGATGGATCTGTTGGAAGCATATACTCTAGTACATGTCATAATAATGTGTACAAATCAGAACACTTCCATCATGTACCAGTAATATCATTTTCCAATAGTCCCGTAGAGAATGTCGCATATAATAGATACAATGGTGAATAATGGATGGACGTATGGGGTACAAGGACACTCCAATCAACAAGTATGATAATATATAACAGGACCCGTACCATGAGACAAAAAAGCACCGTGGCAAATATGTTCTAGGTTCTATTTGAGGCATTGTTTCTCAACAACATTTTCTCAAAAGTTCGCCGACTCAAGCGCCTCGGTGAGCCTCAGCGTGGCTATGGTCATGTAGGCCTATTAATATAATTGTCATGATCATACGCATGTTTTCGCAGAACAGCTACGTTAGTACAACGTGGTAAGAATTCCATAGTGTCATATGTAGTGTGTGTTACAGGTCCTTGATAAGTACCCTAGACCACCAATATCATAAATTGATATCTGAAGCACGATCTTATTTTATTCAGTCAAGGACGTAGCCTGAAATTAGACGATACATCCAAGTGTTTGTTCTCTATCTGTTTTGTGTCATATTTGTTGTTGTTGTTGTTGTTGTTACCTTGTATGTACCTACACTAGTTATTACATTGTAGTTATATGAGCACTCCATCCACGTAGTCCAACTGAGGGCGCGGTAGGTGTGGTGGCGAAAAGGGTACAGTGTAGCAATACCATGTGGCTATGGGCTACAAATACAAGACAAAATTTGATTCGCTTCAAAAACAAACAAAGCCGTATTTTTATGTCTTCATCGATTATCTATTGAAAATTCGCCAGTCTAGAACTACATGCTTTTCACGAAATATAGGATCTTTTCAGCAGCTTACCATTTTTATCCGAAACCCTGTGAAACCTTCAGAATGTCGGGAACAGTCTCAAGCCGTCTTTTTTCCAAAGTTTCACAGGGAGCTTACATAGTTTCACTTAGAGTGGCGTATGTTTCATAATAACCGGTAAAGAAATAAAATACTTTGTTTTTCAATGTTGACAAATTTCGTCTTGGATTTGTAGCCTTTAGTGATGTCAAAGTCACGTGGATTGCTACACTGCTTTATACAAGAGAGATTGGTGTGTATGTTTTCCAGACATTGTCCACAAATTAATTGTTTAAAATGTCAAGTTCCGTTATATATAGATATCAATAGCAGCAAAAGTGCAGGTGCCTATGTGTTGCATAACGGTACAAAATGTATAATAATATTCATATACGTTTTCATTGATATCTGAAATGCTGCTTATCACGCAGGGAAATGTCAAATGTCCACGTTATATAATATGTCGCACTCTTATATAAAACGACACGCCATTGACAATAATTCTAGACTTCATATAACAAAAAACACTTCCACCAATCATTTTACGATCAGACAACCTTGACTATACATGTATAATATATTACCCGGCATGCCACCCACGCTTCTTGACCCAAACACTGCCCTGATATCTCCACAGACCAAAACTCTACAACCCTACATATATAATGTTTGTTATATAGAGCACATTATCAGGTACGATTAATAATGTTGTAGAGTTTGTATGGGTTATCAGAGTGGTATGGGTGTCTAGATGGTCGGGGCATAACCTGCCGGGTGCCTGTGGCTTTTCTGATGATATTCCTGAACCCGGGTATGGAAACTTAGAATGTTTGAGATTCCTATCCAATGAAGAATTACAAATACAGCTGTTGAAATAAAACATTCACGGTTCAGGCTCGAATATCACAATGCAATACTCGTGTTTCTGTTATGTAGGATAACACCTATCAAAAAAGGCATCACGCCTTGATGTACTTTTCATACTGATTGTAAGCCAGCCATTATCTGTGGCGTCATCGATTACAGACTATATAATAGATAGAAACAATCGGAAAATACAACTTGTTTGGTAAAATACAGGACTTTTCATTTACGGAATGTGTTGTGTACTGTTACAGCGTTCGATACCATCAACACTTTAATTGTGAAGAACAACATTCAAATGTATCATTACAGCATACTAGAGTATTATATATAATAATGTAGTAAAACCTAAATGATTAGACCAACTCTTCCATAATACAGAGCTGATTTGATTTCGGCTAGGTAGGTTGTGATCACCTTGGCCTTTATGCATACCGGAGACAAACAGAAACGACCGAGCTTTCACGATTGGTGTTCCTATTTTGATCACATATGCCTTTATGCATACCGGAGACAAACGGAAACGACCGAGCTTTCACGATTGGTGTTCTCATTCTGATCACGCCTTTATGCATACCGGAGACAAACGGAAACGACCGAGCTTTCACGATTGGTGTTCCTATTCTGATCACATATGCCTTTATGCATACCGGAATCAAACGGAAACGGCCGAGCTTTCACGATCGGTGTTCTCATTCTGATCACCTATGCCTTTATGCATACCGAAGACAAACGGAAACGACCGAGCTTTCACGATTGGTGTTCCTATTCTGATCACATAATGTTATGCCTTTATGCAGGTTACGAACCACCAAATACGATTTGTTCTTTAGTTCAATTTAAAGTGACAATGGCCGGCCTCGAATTTCAACAAGTTTTAGTCTATGGCCACATGGCACACAAATACCATCTAAACAAAGTATATTTCAGCTTCAAAATAATACAATAAAAAAGGGGTCATGTATCTTCTAAGAAAAATTTTGCTCATCTACATGATTGAGAACGCGCACATTGATCCCAGACCGGTTAACCCCTACACTACTTTCGCTTTCATATTTAAGTCTAAATGTTAAAATGTTCAAGATTAAACAGTTTCACTACACCCAATACATGTTCACAATGACTTTAAACTCAATTTTATTATTTCGAAGCAGAATTGTCAATGCATACCACCATTTCTCGTCAATCCAATATTTCTTTCAGGACTCGTTGAGTACATTGTATCACCATTTGGACCTCTTATGTATTTGGTGGTGCCTTACCGAAAAGTATATTTACCGGTGACAAACGGAAATAGCCGAGCTTTCACGATTGGTGTACTTCCGTGACGTTCTTAATTGCGTTAAGATGTTTCGAGTTGTTGACATAGAGCAAGTTAGCACTGGGGAATTAGAAATAATTCCGAGAAAACTGCCTTAAGTCAGCTGACCGCGCCATTAATGTATAATTATGATTGAAAATTTGAGGCAAATGGGGTACGATACACTTCAAGCATGTACGTATGGTACTACAGATGGTGAAGTGTATTTTATCACGGAAACGATTCCATTCCATACAACCTACAGCTGTCGTTGGTCATGTTTCAATGAAGAAACGCTTTTCTTTAAGGTCACGCGGTGGTAGATATGTAGAAAACTGACGATAGTGTTGAGTTATTCACCAGACGTAGGCTTAATGTAACATGTTCTAGTCACAGGTAACTGCATCATTGTACATGTATTATGTATTATTTTTATTTTTTTTCAAATCTTAATTAATGATACAGTTACCTGTGGTTCTAGTATACATATACCAAAACTGATTATTTAAAGCATGTACCTACAGACCACGACCTGTGCACATTGTATAAAATGGTCATTTGAGATTTCATGAAACTAGTTGAATGACATAGGGGGGGGGGGGGGGGGGGAGGGGGGGGTGTAATACCGGTGTATTGTACCACAATACAACATTCATGCGATTTTAAATACATAACTGATAAACCAGGTTCCGTAAAAGTCAGAATTAAGCGTCAAATATAAGCCGGGGATTCCGGTGGTCGGTTATATCAGATGCCGAATTAACCGGGTTATACTGTACCGCACGTCAAAACACTTAGAACTAATAGTCTCAGTACGCCAATGATGCCAATCAGCGGTTGCCATCGAAGATATACGTGTACAGAGCGATACATCCAGGGCTCAAATCTAAATTCATGCATGGGAGTACAAAACGTGACTTTTGTAAAGAGCGATTTTAATTTATTTTTTTAAATTCCAGGGCCCAAATCTAAATTCATCCAAGGTACATGTAGTACAAAACGTGACCTTTGTAAAGAGCGATTATAAAAAATTAAATTCCAGGGCCCAAATCTAAATTCATCCATGGTACGTGTAGTACAAAATGTGACTTTTGTAAAGAGCGATTGTAAAAAATTAAATTCCAGGACCCAAATCTAAATTCATGCGTGGTAGTACAAAACGTGACTTTGGTAAAAAGCGATTATAGAATCTAAATTCCAGGGCCCAAATCTAAATTCATCCATGGTACATGTAGTACAAAATGTGACCTTTGTAAATAGCGATTATAAAAAATTAAATTCCAGGGCCCAAATCTAAAGTCATGCGTGGTAGTACAAAACGTGACTTTTGTAAAGAGCGATTATAAAAAAAATAAACTCCAGTGCCCAAATCTAAAGGCATGCGTGGTAGTACAAAATTTGACTTTTGTAAAGAGCGATTATAAAAATTTTAATTCCAGGGCCCAAATCTAAATTCATGCATGGTAGTACAAAATGTGACTTTTGTAAAGAGCGATTATAAAAAATTAAATTCCATGGCCCAAATCTAAAGTCATGCATGGTAGTACAACATGTGACTTTTATCTTACACTCAATATTGTCAACCTACTATAATAAGAAATACAGTAACCACTCACAAATATGATTAATCGCGGATCAAACTGTACGGTGTTTCAATGGATAAAACCATTAGTATGTTCATGTAAATAAAATTGTATTCATGCGAACTGCCGTAGGAACACTTTTTAAAAGCTTTTCGTGGTTGGCCAAACAACTACGTAAATGAGAACTGTCAATACTATATTTAAGTGCCTGATCAAGTGTATGGTAAATACATTTATATTTATTGATACTTTTTATTATCATTGCTTTTAGTATTCGCATAAAATACAGAATGTCAACTAAATTATTCGTCGCTACGGAAGCCGTTGGGGGACATTTTTATCTACAGATACAATTCAAAGTCTTCAGTTATTACTTGATAATTATAATTGTGATGGAACTGAGTATCCGAGTGTCCGATTACTCGATCATGTGTCCGATTACTCGATCATGTGTCCCATTATCGAATAATCTAGCCAGTACTCGAATATCGGAAAAAATAAAATCGGTGGTATCAGGTAACTGCTAACTCTCCAGATACCTACTACGATAAGCCTGGTTCAATTATAGTTGCTCACAACTACTAGTAATGCGTGTGAAGTTAGCTGCCAGTTTCCAATTCAAAACAACTGAATTTTTGTCTGGCAGCTACAATAAAGTATCTGTAGGCACATCGTAATGCGGCGGCTTCGTCTGTCTTCTCTCACAGACGTCTGGCAGATCTACATGTACAAATAGTCTTACATTGTTTTGCATTCCAGACACGTAGAACAAAACAAACCAATTTGATTGTTTAAAACCAGGTTCTTCAAGTAATTAAAAGCCTGGCACATATTAGTTCATTGTGTTGAAAAGCAAACGAAAACAAGAATAAAAATAACCACAGCAGAAGAAAATATATTTCCATTGCTCGCATTGAACTTCCCACATTTCTAATAAAGGTCTACTCATAGTGTCATTGATCGTGTTATGTGTATAATATTATATACATAATTATGTAGCAGTGGTTTTCAGAATATTTAGACAGCATTACATATAGTTGACAGTGAGTGGGTCCAAAGCAATGATCGACAGTATAATTTTACAAACAGTTGACAGTGGTTTCAGAGCGTTGTCCTGATCAGTTTCTTATCCCAGCCACATCCGTGTAAATACAAGTAGATTCTATATGCATGTAGCAGGATATCCACATTTTTGCCAAAAACCCAATTGCAGGTCGGGACCGTATACCCGCTTTTGGATCTACGCACGACGTTGTTGCTTATCCATGACTGTTATAAATATATATAGCATTATTTACAACATAAGATGTATCCATGTAATCTTTGACTGTTATATAGCATTATTTACAACATAAGATGTATCTATGTAATCTTTGACTGTTATATAGCATTATTTACAACATAAGACGTATCCATGGACATATGTAGTAATATGTTGGAATACTCAGCTTTGATCAATATTAGCTAGGAAAACAATCCCTGGTTATATGTGCTTGTTCTTCAATGTGGATTTATGACTCTCGTTAAATCGTTTTTATTGAAGTACTACAATTAAGTTATTATTCATATGAACAATAATCGTAATATTATTTAAGGGGAAATCAGCGAGTAACGCTCACTTACAATATTCTGTGATGACGTCATTTATTGCCGGACATTGAAATTCGCGAATTTCTCTCAGATACGATAGTGGCTATTGCTTATTTTTCGAACTAAGATGCTATATCAATCAGCTACGATTTGATATTATGTAACTGGCATGCATACAATGCACTATAACATAAATGAATTATGTATATGATCATACATAACAGCATTATACACTTATTTCATGTCTGTTTGGTTCACAGTCAAAACTATTGTCCCGAGGTATCGGGGAAGACTTTTGAACTGTTGCACGAGGCCAAAAGGCCGAGGGCAACAGTTCAAAATGTCTTCCCCGATACCGAGGGGCAATAGTTTAGACTGTTAACCCAAAACAGACATGAAATAACTGTTTTATTACCTAATACTCTATATAACTACAGTAAAGTTCTACTTATACAACAAACAAAAAGTATATTTCTATATTTTGTCATACTATAGCGGATATTTTTTTGTTATAAATTCAAGATTGTCATTATCCCAATTATTTTATTATCAAACAAATAAAATCGGCATGTAATAAAACAAAAAGGGACAAAACATTGTTCAAGAGTTATATTAAAAATACGCTATAGATCTAGCAGGGTGTTTTTGCAGGAATTTATATTGCGCATCGTAGTGCGCAGGTAACAGTTCATCCAGGGGTGTAACAGTCAAAACTGTTGCCCTCCTGGCAATGAACTGTTTCATACCTGAATCTAAAAATAAACATTAAGACATGAAACAGTCAAAAATAACGAATTACTCGTTATATAGAGTGCTAGGTAATAATATACACTTATTTCATGTCTGTTTGGTTAACAGTCAAAACTATTGTCCCAAGGTATCGGTGAAGACTTTTGAACTGTTGCAAGAGGCCGATAGGCCGAGGGCGACAGTTCAAAATGTCTTCCCCGATACCGAGGGACAATAGTTTTGACTGTTAACCCAAAACAGACATGAAATAACTGTTTTATTACCTAATACTCTATATAACTAATATACAGTAAAGTTCTACTTATACAACAAACAAAAAGGATATTTCTAAGACATTTTGTCATACTAATAGCGGATTTTTTTGGTTATAAATTCAAGACAGTCATTATCCCCATGATTTTATTATCAAACGAATAAAATCGGCATGTAATAAAGCAAAAAGGGACAAAACATTGTTCAAGAGTTATATTAAGAATACGCTATAGATCTAGCAGGGTGTTTTTGCAGGAATTTATATTGCGCATCGTAGTGCGCAGGTAACAGTTCATCCAGGGGTGTAACAGTCAAAACTGTTGCCCTCCTGGCAATGAACTGTTTCATACCTGATTCTAAAAATAAACATTAAGACATGAAACAGTCAAAAATAACGAATTACTCGTTATATAGAGTGCCAGGTAATAATATCGATTATTTCTATTTACTCGTATATGATCGATCGACGTCGATATGCAACTATACATTTTGCAGCGTAATGATGATGATTTTGTTTTAATTACATAATTATATTCTAAAACCTGTTGCCATGAATTTGTACATTTGAATACCTTATACTGTAGAATTTATCTGGTTATTTTTTTACTGTATGAGGATTCATGTAAAATGAAATGGTTTCAATCACGTGACATCCAAAGGTAACTGTATCATTGATACAGAGTAAAAAAATTGTTGTTGTTTTTTTTATAAGATTTATGTTATCTTAGAAAGGTTCATACCACGAGAAACAAGATAACATAACTTTTATAAAAAAAGTTTTTTTTCTCTTTATTATTGATACAGGTATACCTGTTGGGACATCATGTTTTCTTTGTGTATTTGTGCTTGCAGTTTGATTCAAGAAATCCATGTATTAAACGTATGTTGTTCAGTGTAGCGAATCCTAAACATGTCATTTAGCCACTCTTTAATACAATTGAACTATAAAACCTCACATTATGAAGCAACAACGATCAAGTAAAGGGTACCACAGACAACCCGGATGTTACAAACAAATGTCACGTGACAATGCCGCACGCGATAGGAAGCTTTCTTCGGAAAGCATTATCCGTACAACAAGCAATTTTATTGCTCAATCGTTGACGTAACACAGATAATGAACACGTATAACCACATCCTGAAATCTGGCAACATCCGTCTTGGTGTCTAGGCTTAGTCATTATGTTATTTTCTTGTCTGTTTAAAGTTCTACACGGGACACAAATTACCAGTTTTCATGAACAGTAGTCGTTTTCATTCCTTGTACAGGCAATCTGCTCAAAGAGTTCCATTATCTCTTTGACAACGCAGGATACAGTGTATGATATTCCATTACCATTTACAGTTGTACTTTGTTTTACTTAAAAAACCAATATGTCCATAAAGTGTCCAACTTACATTTGAATGCAAGGTGGCATAGGTCTATGTACAAGTTGTTGCATACTTTTTTCTAAACATATGAGTTCTCGGATTACTAGTTTAGTAGTCACAAGTTGTAAAAGTCTCCTCGTAACTATTGTTTTACTAGTATTTAAAACCTAGATATATGTGCAGTCAAGTTATTTTAAATGGAACCCGTCTTCGAGCTTGTTGGGACTGACTACACGTGTTACATTTTCTTTGGTGAATTTGTATTTCGGTCAATCCGCTACCTTCCAGTTTCAATTTCTAATTTATGACTTTATAATTTTAAAACTGTTATCATGCTAAAACTGAGCGTGATGAAATGTCAAAAGTATCCATGTGTGATTTATACGTTCTTAACTTATGGTAATTAGTTCGATACGATCGCATGTAAAAAGGCAAGTGTAAGGCTTGATCGCCCAAACATCCATATTGTTGCTCTAAACATTCATTGGCTGCACAAGTAATGTCTTAACCAATATAAGTTGATAGACAATTATGTCGCCTGATATTATCTTTGAAAGTAAAATGTTGAAAGTGTACATGTATTTGATTTTTACTTTTCTGAAATGTGATTTTGTGAGTTTTGTTTCGTGTAGCGTTTTACGAAGGAACAGGATATAATATATTTATAAATATGTCTAACACGCGATCTCGTGTCGGTGATCCCTGTTCACTATCTTAAAACAACGTTACCATGACCACAAATTGTCAATGAAAAAGTGATAGAAATACCATTAACACAGAGGGTACGACACTTTCAAATGAATCCAAAATCATACATGTTCGGAGTCATTAAAATACGCTTATATCAAACAAGTCCTTCAGCAATCACACTATTTTGTATTTGATAATTGTTCTTGTACAAGGCGACTAAATGTGCCTGAACACTTGGAGTCCAAGCCACCCTCAACCACCGCGTGTGCACGTGCTCTCGTTGCGTTTTAAGGGTCCGGCAAAAATATTATATTATTGTTTTGACGGATCCTATAAACGCATTAAGAGCCTGTGAACGTTTGTGGTTGGCTTTCGTCCATACATTCTATATTTCCTCCTGTTTAGCATGTCATTGCCCATGCGGTTGCGTTGCTTTGCCTAACTCAACTTTTTTATATTACAGTTATACCATACTGGTTTGGAGAGGCCAGACGAGGAGTAATACCCAAAAGTGGAAACACACTCGTAAGTATCGCTTTATTTCGTTGTATTTTTGTGTTTTCTGGGTTTGAAGAGCTGTAAACGTACCCATGGCCCGTTACATCCATTTCTGAGTTACCATTTCCTTCAATGTTGCTGCCAACAATACATCTATCAATTGTTCTACTTCTAAGGTACAGAGTTGTATTTGTGTTTATAGTCATTATCTTGGAATTTACAGTTAATCCAATCTGTTTCCCAGGTGACTGTATGTCCTTCTTCTGGTCTGAACATCTTGGTGCCATATTGAGCCAGACGATCTATGTCATCGCTACACGTGTGACTATGAAGGTCTACATGTGTGACTATGAAGGTCTACACGTGTGACTATGAAGGTCTACATGTGTGACTATGAAGGTCTACACGTGTGACTATGAAGGTCTACATGTGTGACTATGAAGGTCTACACGTGTGACTATGAAGGTCTACATCGTTTGTGACTATGAAGGTCTACACGTGTGACTATGAAGGTCTAAATGTGTGACTATGAAGGTCTACACGTGTGGCTATGAAGGTTTACACGTGTGACTATGAAGGTCTATATGTGTGACTATGAAGGTCTACAAGTGTGACTATGAAGGTCTACACGTGTGACTATGAAGGTCTACACGTGTGACTATGAAGGTCTACATGTGTGACTATGAAGGTCTACATGTGTGACTATGAAGGTCTACACGTGTGACTATGAAGGTCTACACGTGTGACTATGAAGGTCTACACGTGTGACTATGAAGGTCTACATGTGTGACTATGAAGGTCTACATGTGTGACTATGAAGGTCTACACGTGTGGCTATGAAGGTTTACACGTGTGACTATGAAGGTCTACATGTGTGACTATGAAGGTCTACACGTGTGACTATGAAGGTCTACATGTGTGACTATGAAGGTCTACAAGTGTGACTATGAAGGTCCACACGTGTGACTATGAAGGTCTACATGTGTGACTATGAAGGTCTACACGTGTGACTATGAAGGTCTACATGTGTGACTATGAAGGTCTACACGTGTGACTATGAAGGTCCACACGTGTGACTATGAAGGTCTACATGTGTGACTATGAAGGTCTACAGTCCTCGATTTACATTCTTGGTGTTCTCTTTCATTAAATGTCGAGCATAACCTTTATCTGACATTCAGCTTTCTGCTGAAATATGGCAGGCATACGAGTGCCTCCACCCGTATTTGAGCCCGGGTCGCCAGATTAGACGACTAGCGTACTAACCATCCAACCAGTTAATCAAATACAGAGTGAGAATAGCCGAGAGGATAGTAGACAATTCTTGTTTTATACCAGTCTTGATTATGAAACTTGTTTTAGTTCTGAACTTCAGACAACTTTGGCACTGAAATTTGTATTTTTAAACACAATTTTTTGACTGGAATCCCATAATGTGAAAGTATATTCTAGACTGCTTACCTGTGGATACTGTCGGATGTTTCGTAAAAGTCAATGAAGTTTGCATAGACGGTTGCATTCCATTCATAACTCAGTTTGGTAATTTGTTGCAGTGTGAATATTTGCTCTGTATAAGACTTCCTGTTACGGAAACCTGCCCTTTGGTTCTAGCTGTTGCTTAGCAACTGTTTATTCTATTGAGAATTATTCTGCTCAAGATTTCAGTTAGCAAGATCACCTTTCTTCGGTACCTTTTATATGGGGGGGGGTATATAAGTCCCATTTTCCAGTCATTTAAGCTTACTTCTGTGTCATTCATGTTTACGGGGTAGATTCTAATTTACTTAAATTATTTCATATCTTTGACTATAGTTATAGTGGTCATTTTTACGACGTGTTAATGTATAGCTTTGTACAAATACATTTGCACTGTTGCATAGCCGAACAAATATTCCACAGAATTAATTTTCTGGCAATGAAACAAGTATTTGGCATTTGATCTAAAAACTATATAACACATTATTTGCACTCAGTGATATTTTTTCTACTTATACTGGCTTCATATGGTACATTATTGTTTTTCAGATCCATATTGATGGTCATAGTGACTTAGCTCCACCACAGCTTATTCCTGGCTATCCATTCTTTAAGTGGCCAAGTGACAAACAGCTCAAGTATTTCATGCAACGAAATGATGCATTCATACAGGTACTCTAAATCTACAGCATTATAAGGACATTACATGTTCGTTTCATAAGGACATCACAAATGTCATGTTGTTTCCACTAATTTTAAGACATATATATCCAATTGACTTTACCAGTTTTCTCTGGAATTATTATCTACTACTTTGTAGTACATGTATAACGTTTTATGCATCCACATGACTGAGAACTTCCTTAAAGAGCATGGCCACAGGTAATATCATGGAAAATATAACCGTGTCATGGTCACAGTCTAGTGCTCCAACCAGATAGTCTGGACCACAGTGAAATGACAGGTACACAATTGCATAAACAATGAAGAAGCTTCCACTGATATTTTGTAATTCGATTTTTGTCATGAGAAATAGCCACATGTGTACACTACCCAAACGTTCTAATCCGCCACCATAAGTATGTGTTATAATTTTGTTAATACTGCACGTACTCTCATGAAATTTTGCATACCAATACTTAAATTATACTTGCATTTAATTATTGATTCATTTTGGCAGATAAACCGTTTAGGCCATGTTACTCGTTACATGCGCGTTACGTAATGAAGTCGATTTTACAAAGTCACAACACATTTCACCCGAATTGTTCATGAACACGTGCATAATTAGAACGCAACAAACATGTGTGCATTAACATTTAGCACAACCGATGTCTGCCCTCCCAGAAAAACACGTAACATGCCGAGATTGACGCAAAACGAACTTGGCTGACGTGTAAGAATCTTACAACAAAACTTCACAAAGGCTTTTTCAATGAAATGTCAATTTTGCAAATTTTGCTTGAGTGTTGATTTCAAAAATTGAAGGTTCCTGTGAATGAAAAAAACGGAAATAATCATTAAAATAACAATTACAAACGAAATAGAAAATTATTTTTGTAATAAAAAGCAAAATTAAGGGCCGCAACTTTATACAAGCTGTTGACATCCCGACAGGTCAACCGCGTTCTGTTGCCAAAGTCAACATGTTAGGTGTTTTTTTTTCGCGTAGGATAATCTTCACTAACATCAAAACCGTACATAAACACGTGCTTTTCGACGCGCATGCATTACACGTGTAAATTATTCTAGATCATGAGCGTTCCTCTCGATTCAGTTTCGGCATTGTATGTGTTTTTCAAGATGAACAGTCATCAGTAATGCCGATTTTGTTTATGGGTCCACATGCATTGCACGTGCAAAAATGCAGTATTACGCAATGCACCGAATGCACTGAAATTAACTACAAAACTGTCAAAATAAACCAATAATCAGGTGCATCTCTTAATCATGTATCGGTATGCGAAATTTCAGGTGAATACATGCATTTTTCACAAAACGGGAATGAAATATAAACTGGCGGGTTAGAACTTTTGGGGAGTGTAATTATAACTTTAATAAACACACGCATATCAAGTATAATGGATCAATGCTAGTTTAGACTTTTAGTCCGTAGACACTTAAATAATGTTATATATATTATTATATTATTATTATTGTTAAATATAAATAATCCGTTTTCAGAATATAAAATTTGATGTACGACGTAATTCAGGTAGATATATTAGGGGTCTATGGGACGTGTAACTAAACTTGTGTCAATGTTTTAGGCTGCAGCAATGGCAGGTATGATAGACAGATTTGTGTGGGTATGGCCTGATTGGGATCGCCGAAACCATGGAGGTCGGTATGAAATGAACACTCTTAATCTTGGATGGGCGTACATTACTGAAGGTAATCGTAAAACCAAGGAGAAGACATTCTGTATGTGTATGATGTCGGACGGGGAGAGTGAATGTTTATCTAACGATAACGCGGAAGGAGAAGCTAATGAAGGCAACGAAGATGAAGAAGACTTTGGTTATAAAATTAGTTCCAAAAATTGTAAGATTAAGAAAAAAGTAATGGTAGAAGAAGTACATGAGAGTAAAGTCATAACGTACTTAGCTAAGTCTGAGTGGTTATCAGACAATGAAAACATTATACTTGATATCGATGAAGACTATTTTGGATGTGCATACGCAATTCAACCATTACTTAACGCTAATGTTAGTCAGGCAAAAATTGACAAGCTAGATGAAACGATATCAGCCCAACTGTGTCCATTATCAATTGCTCATGAAAAAGAATCGGATGCTTTCTTGATGGATTTGATAGGTACTGTGCGTGTAAGGAGAGCATGCAAAATAGATCCAAATCTTGCCAATTCTACAAAATGTTTGAAAATCGCAAAAATAGATGTACTAAATTCCTATGCAACGCTATTTAATGCAAAGGTCTCTCAGAAAAGCATAAATTTGTGTGATGATACAGCCTCTGGTATATTTAAATTTATTCAGAGTATCCAGCACCAACTAGCAAGGTTACGCATAAAACAACTACGTGCCTTGCAGGAGACAGGATTTTGTTCATCAACTTCTTCAAAGTCTTTCCAAGTCGACACTAGATTCAGCATTTGTTATGGTGCTAACACACCGGACCATACTCAAGTCCTTGAACATATTCCGACACAAAAAGAAATCCTAATTAGAACCGAAATACTTGAACACATTTTGTTGAGACTAAAGAAGTATTCACCAAAACTTGTGACAGTTTGTCGATCTGTGCGAGACGGTTATACACCTAGGTCTTACTTTGAACTTATTGAGAAAAATGTACTATCAACATTGAATACAACTTTAGAAAGGGAGTTAAATATTCATTATGATAGAGACTTGATAGGTGGAAAGCCAGGGTGGCCATCACGACATAAAGCATAATAAATACAAGCAGTGACGTATGAGGGATAGAAACTGGTTGATCTGGTAACATTGGGGGGGGGGGGGGGGGGGCTTAGAATAACATTCCTAGTTCTGGTACTGTTAAGAAATCTGTTAATGATCTTTACTTATTTTTAGTAATTATACCCACAGAAAATTAGTATGTGGAGGTTATATTGGGATTGTTTTGGTGGATCTGTTGTCCATTCTATTCGTCAAAAAAGACTCATTTACCCCAAGCCCAGTGCTGCATATTGGCTGTGTGTTATGTTTTCAATGAGTTTTTGCCTATGATTCTTGTATTCCTATATTTTGTTAGTGTATTCCTTGGTAAATGTTTAAACATTAGTAGGATTTCAATAAAATTTCACACAAGAGACATTACTACCAAGCCGGTTGTGCATATCAGCAGCAGTTTAACTGTTGGCCTGGACCAATTTTTAATGTTTTTATGCTGATGTTATTACATGTATTACATGTACATTTTGTTTATTGTTTTATGTTAACTTAATTATAATCTTGTTTTTACTTTTATCATTTTCATATACTGGTAGTTAATATTTTTATTATCATCATCATTTTGACCTTGAAGGCATTTCATGTCTCAAAGCCGTCCTAAACGGTTACAAACATTTGGTATGGCAGTATATGTGCCCAGTGTGCGGAATTCATCGTCTTAACTGATGAAAAAGGAAGTAGATTTGGTCCAAAGACCACGACAGGCCAAAGTCGATAAAAATGGTTCTTGTATAATCTCCTTTAATTCACGCTAAGCGTACGGGTGTGTTCATAGGCTGGTTTGTTCAGTGTCAGGGTGCAGGGGACTATTTCATCAAAGCACTTATGGAATTCTTAAACTTACGTCAAAATTTAGATTCTTTTTAATTCTTTAAGAACCTAAACTTGTGTTGAATGGATCTGTGATATTAACAATGATTAAGTTAATTAACTCCCACAAACCATATGTGTTCCCTATTTGTAAAGGCATCATAAAGAATTCAAATTTTAGCGTAAGTTTAAGATTCCATCAGTGCTATGATAAAACAGTACACTGAGCTCCATATGGATAATAATAAATCTCCATCTGATTTTAGATTACAGCCAAAATCCTAGGTTAGATGGTATAATAAATATCATATTTCAGAAAACTTTAAGAAGCAGTGGCTTTTTTAAAGCACATTTGAAAAAGGCCTAAACCTCAGAAATCAAGCAAACAGTAATAAGGTCCGACTCAATTTATTTTACTTGAATTAATTTTCTTTTAGTTCAGATAAGACCATAATAAATCAATTGCTATCAATTAGCATTCTTTTTCTCTTAAGAAGCGAAAGAATATTATTTTTTATAATATATTTTATTGCATGACTTTGTTTGTACCTAAGTTAGTAAAATGAGATTCTGAAGGTATTTTTTGATACTTAACTAGTGTAATATTATAATACAGTCAAGTTGAGGTGGATATGATGTTTTGTTGACGTGCAAAAAACTTGTGTGCAGTCAACTTAACATCCTATTCATCAAAACATAAGTTGACAATCTCCAAATCTCTAAACAGTGTTTGAATCAGTCATTTGTATGTAGTTTTTCTCTAGATATCTTCCTCATAGAATGAAATAAACTTCTGTTTTACAAATACTTATGTTTAGTCTCTTTTCAGAAAATTTTGTAGCTTGATCTATGATAAAATTAACAATGACTCTATACAAAATTTGTTCAGGAACTTCAAGTATATTTATCTTAGATGGCTGCATGTCTTTAGTGTATTTTAAAAGATAAGTTAAGTGATTAAAAGTATTGTCAGCAGTCCCAACTGCTGACTCCAGCATCAGTTTAAGGAAGTGAATATGAAAATATATTGACCAGAATCCTTGTTTCATACTAGGTACATGTATATAACATTTTATATATAAATGATTCACTATTGCTTATTAATGACATCATGATTTGGCGATTTTGCTAGTACGGACTGCTTTTCAACAAAATTATGCAACAAATAGAATTGATTCATGCCAGCATGATAGATAAGTTTGTCATTGTGACTATATTAATGCACCTGAGTCCTGTGATGGTAGCACCTTGTAATTTATTTTGTTGGTACTTGGTGATAGAATTTATTATTTTATTGTTTTTTTTTGTGTGCCACACTATGTTCGGATTTACACTTGTTTGCATGTACATAAATGATTATGCTTTAAATGATTGCATTGTTCATGCATATGTCAGGATTTATGTATCAGTCAGGTCTATCAGTAGATCAAATGGTGTTCAAACTACTTATCAAATATATCAGCCTCGGATCCTCAATCTTACTTGGTGTATTAGTCATGTTTGTTATGCCCCTCCCCCATCTTTGATGAGGAGGGTATATTGCTTTTCACATGTCTGTCGGTCAGTTTGTCTGTCGGTTGATAGACCAATGGTTTCCGTTCAATAACTCAAGAACGTTTTGCCCTAGAATCTTTACATGGAGGTTGGTCATTAATAGTAGATGACCCCTATTGATTTTGAGGTCAGTAGGTCAAGGTTACAGTGACCTTCACGATTTCAGACTATTCAACTAGTTTCCGTTCAATAACTCAAGAACGTTTTGCCCTAGAATCTTAAAACTTTACATGGAGGTTGGTCATCAATAGTAGATGACCCCTATTGACTTTGAGGTCAGTAGGTCAAGGTCACTGTGACCTTCACCATTTCAGACTATTCAAATGGTTTCCATTCAACAACTCAAGAACATTTTGCCCTAGGATCTTGAAACTTTACATAGATGTTGGCAACAAAAACTTCATTGATGTTGACATCACCATGTCAAAGATCAAAACGTACAAATACGTATCTATTGTAAGATACATGGATATCAAACTTTAGTAGCTTTTGTCTGTAACACAAGCCCTCGATGTCACTTTATGGTCCGGAACAAAAAAAATATACTACTCTGAGCTGTTTTAAAGTAATATCATTTTCCTGACCATAAAATCACATAGAGGGCCTGTGATCTGACATATATCAGAATATGTTGCATTCTAACTGTTCTTGTATTAGACAGTAATATACACACATTCATAGACCAATCAATTCAAACATTTTGTTTAGAACTTATTCTGTGATAAAATTATTCTGTAAGTGTAACAGAGTGAGAAATATGTGCAACCAGACCAGGTTCCGATCTCCGGAAGCATCTCAAATTGAGATTTTTCTCAAATTCGAGTCTGAATTTGAGATAAATATATAGTTCAAGCTCTTTCAAATTTACTGTAATCAACTAAGAATAATGTTTTCTGTTTTGTGATGCGAATTTTGAGTCTTGCATTCCATGGAAATTATCTAAACGACACTTGGCTATATTAGAGATGAGATTTAACTCAGATTGAGATGTTTCGGGAGATTGGCACCTGACTCAAACCTGGGACCATTCACTACAAGGCAAATGCTCTACCGACTGAGCTAACCAGCTGCCTACACAAGTTTCTCCCCTAGTAGAAATCAAATCCTATACACACTACTACATAATCATGTACCCAATATTTTTCACACCCTGTTACCGGTACATAAGTGTTTCCAAATAAAATGGCAAACAGAAATTGTACTTCATTTTATTTTTATGATTTGCAAAGCTGTAAACAAAAATACATTCATAATCAGTTAATACATTCAACATTGCTTTATAGTTTATATTCATTAACTAGACTTCGAACTAAAATGTAACATTATGCAGACGGAATCTGAATACAACAGTATGCCAGGATCAACTATCATGTACAAGTCAACAATGCAGGGACTCGAGGTGTTCATTAGTGTATTAACTTAAGAAATTAACTTGATCTTCCACAAGTAACTCACTACTACATTACTTCTATGTCTATATGGGACATGACTGTAGCCAATGTCATAGAACAAAACCTATCAGACCCTGATACTAACATACATTTCTACAAGGAATAAGCAACTTCTCAATGTGTGGAGGAAAATTTCACAGAAGGATTTGACAGAAGTAAAGTCCACCCAGGATAAGGTGATATTTACAAACATGAATCGGTTTGGTCAACTGTGGCAAAATTGGTTTTACAAATAACTTAAATAAACAGATAAGGTCAGTATTCTACTCAAATCATCACTAATAATTGGAGCACATAATTGTAATCCACCTTTGTGGACTATACCAAATTTACCCGCTTTTCACATTATCCTAGGCGCACTATGTAATGTAAACTATTTTGTTTATGGGAGAACCCCAATATTATAATACATCACATTGACGCAAAGTTTCATCCCCACATATATGCATTAAAACTATGGCCGCCTGTTGACCATATACACTAATCCAAAAATGTCAGAAAACCTTGAAGATTTCACTTATCCAGTAACTGTTGGAAAAGCTGGTAGAAAATGTCCATCTATTCTACAGGAAATTTCAAGAACATGTATACTTCTACCAAACTGACACTCTGTGTCACATGGTGTACCATGAATCCTTTTCATGTTAGAATTATGAACACAAGATCATCTGTAGGATGCCTCTACACTGTACGAGACATAGCTACAATTATCATTGTCAACATTTGGTTTCCATCATTTATGCCAAAGTTGTTTTTCCACTTTTACAAATGATGCTGTACTTGAGAAATATTTGGCATTGGCCTCCTGTACTCTCTTCTCTGCAGCTTGAGGATTCACTATCTCCAATCCCTGTAAAATATACACAACAATATTCATGAGTAATGAGAGATACCTGGGTATTACATCCAACACTTGGAATTTAAAGGGTTATTATTACTTTATAGTCACATGCACAAAGGCATACATACTACTCTGAACACATTCTGTTGAGTGAGGATATGATTATACCAATATTAGATAAGGCAGCTGTAGTTGACCATAATAGTATTAATACAATATGTGTATACTAGAAAACTAGATTGGCACAAAAATTTGAAAGTGAACATCAAAATTCTTTTAATTAAAGTTTTAAAAAGTCGCACTGATCAACAGTGTTTCAGTCATAGGAGACTACCCAGTCAGATTATCTGGTCACAAAGTGAACCATCAAGGCAGATACCCGTACTATTGTGAACGACTTTGGTATAGCAGCCTGGTATTGAACATCAGACCTCTCACATTGGAAGTAGACACTCTACCACAAGACTATCGAGGCGTATCACCAACAGGCAACGTTAGTCTTAACCATGAGTGGTCAATCAGAAGAGGTTGTATATATCAAGGCAACTTACCTGTAATGGTGTAAATGCAACACTAGATGCAGTACCAGACACTTGTTTCTTCACAGTAGTACTACCTCCCCATGTCTGCTTCTCTTTAGCTATCTTTTGCTACAATAAGGAATGATAGAAACGTGAATACACACACCAGTTATAACTCAGAAGTACTCACCTTGGTTTTAGGTTGATTTCATAAAACAAAACTGTTTAATAAAGATAATAGCAACAACTGTATAGTTCTATAGGCAAGTACAATTTTAAGTAAAATAAAAATACTAGTCATTTGGTACAATTCATTGAGATTTTCTATTACTCAAAACCAATAGATCATCTGAGGCCTTATCATCACGAAATTAAGAATACTAATGAGAAAACTGTGTATTGCGGTATGAAACACCTGTGGCGCGCATACTCAATACTGAGTCATTTGACATTATTTGCAAATTTTTCTTAACCATAATCCTGAACATCACACAGTTGATTTTAATTTCACAACAGCATTGATTTGTACATTTCAGACTTTCAGACAGTAAGTAAGTAAGTAAGTAAGTAAGTAAGTAAGTAAGTAAGTAAGTAAGTAAGTAAGTAAGTAAGTAAGTAAGTAAGTAAGTAAGTAAGTAAGTAAGTAAGTAAGTAAGTAAGTAAGTAAGTAAGTAAGTAAGTAAGTAAGTAAGTAAGTAAGTAAGTAAGTAAGTAAGTAAGTAAGTAAGTAAGTAAGTAAGTAAGTAAGTAAGTAAGTAAGTAAGTAAGTAAGTAAGTAAGTAAGTAAGTAAGTAAGTAAGTAAGTAAGTAAGTAAGTAAGTAAGTAAGTAAGTAAGTAAGTAAGTAAGTAAGTAAGTAAGTAAGTAAGTAAGTAAGTAAGTAAGTAAGTAAGTAAGTAAGTAAGTAAGTAAGTAAGTAAGTAAGTAAGTAAGTAAGTAAGTAAGTAAGTAAGTAAGTAAGTAAGTAAGTAAGTAAGTAAGTAAGTAAGTAAGTAAGTAAGTAAGTAAGTAAGTAAGTAACGACTTTATTTATAGTGGATAACATATTTGGCAGAGCCAATTTACAATATGGTCCACTTGATACATATGTACAATAAACAATAATAAAACAAGATTTTACAAAACATACAACAAAGTAAGGTTATGATAGGACAAAAACAATTTGAAATGAAAACAAAATAGAATAAATGTGATACATAAATATATGAACTAATAAAAGTGTACTTTGTAGTGCCATACACTTAAGTCTGTATATGTAGGAACTTCAAATACTATGGTCAGCATTTTGAGACAGAAATTGTGGTTGGGAAAAGTGCCATTGAAGATATGATTGTTTGAACTTTGCAAGCGTTTCAGCTGAACGTATATGAATTGGTATGTTATTCCAGATTGTGGGCCCAGAGTAGCTCAAAGATTTACGAAAAAATTCTATTCTCGGTTTTGGTACCTTTAGCTCATTGTTTTGATTTGATCGAAGTTCACGATCAGATGCTTGGTTGTTGATGAATTTTGAAGTAAGATAGTCAGGTGATTGCATATTTATTGATTTATATATTAGGATAGCTTTTTTGTAATTTACTCTTTCTGAAAATATCATCCATTTCAATTCAGTAAACAATTCTGTTGAAGGAGCATTGAAATCCTTATCGAGGATAATTCTTGCAGCACGCTTTTGAAATTTTAGAACAGTGTTTAGTAGTTCGTCATTGCAGTTACCCCATATGGTACAGCAATAATCAAGGTGTGGTAGAATATAGGCATTGTAGAATAACTTTCGTGAATGTAAGCTTAGGTATTGTTTTATACGTAACAGAAGATATAAATTGGTATTACATTTTTTAATGGTCTGTTCAACTTGACATTTCCAGTTTAGGTGTTCGTCAACATGTATTCCTAATAATTTCTCACTTGATGAGTATGATAGTGGTAAACCTTGCATTTGTATATTGTAAGAATTTGTATGCTCTTTTATTTTGTTGTTGTTATAGGAAGCAGTGATGTACATTGCTTTAGTTTTTGATACGTTTGGAAGCATTGAGTTGTCTTTGCACCATTCATCAACAATATCTACGTAAGTCTGCAGTATATTATGTACCTCACTTACTGTTTTACCAAACACAGACATTGTTGTATCATCTGCAAACATGTCAACGGTCGATTTGTTAGTGTGTAGAGGTAGGTCATTAATATATAGTATAAACAGTATTGGACCGAGGACAGAGCCCTGTGGAACACCTGCTGATATTTGTTGAGCAGAAGAAAGCTGTCCAGATACACATACTTGTTGAGAACGGTTTTGTAGGTATGATGATAGCCAAATTACAGCAGATTCACTAAACTTGTACAGTTTTAGTTTTTCTATTAATAGTGCATGATTCACTAGATCAAATACTTTGGTTAGATCTAAGAATATAGTTCCAACATAGGATTTGTCATTTATAGCTTGAATCCACTCATCAATTATATTTGTAAGAGCAGTTTCACATGAATGGTTTGAACGAAATCCTGATTGAGTGGAATATAGAAGTTTATTTGTTTCTAAGAATTGTTTTATATAATTTGAGACATGTCTTTCTATGATTTTAGATAATATTGGTAGGATTGATATTGGCCTGTAGTTGCTTTTTAAGAGATATGATACATTTGTTAATAGATTACCTGTAAAGATTTAGAGATTCTGGCTTTGGTCTTAGAATCAACAAGAGGTCCTCGAATTCTTCCTGTTTTAGATTTACCTATAGTTCCCAACGTGAATCCAAGATCCTCCTGATATGCGTCTTCTTCTATCTGTAAATGTGAAAGGTGTACATATTTTTAAATATTGTTTTAAATCCCACTGGTCAACAGTATTTCAGTCAAATGGAGACAACCTAGTCACATTAGCCTGACTCTGGCGAACCAACAGTTACCTTGAAATACCTGTATCTAACTATGCTGAGCGTCAAGCAATGGAGATATACAAGTACCAGTACCAATATAATGACTTTGGTATGTAGCAGCCTGGTATCCACATGAGAGGTCTTACACTCAAATCACATGCTCTACCACTAGGCTATCCACCTGAGAGGTCTCACACTCAAAGAATATGCTCTACCACTAGGCTATCCACCTGAGAGGTCTCACGCTCAAAGAATATGCTCTACCACTAGGCTATCCACCTGAGACGTCTCACACTCAAATCACATGCTCTACCACTAGGCTATCCACCTGAGAGGTCTCACACTCAAAGAATATGCTCTACCACTAGGCTATCCACCTGAGACGTCTCACACTCAAATCACATGCTCTACCACTAGGCTATCCACCTGAGAGGTCTCCCACTCAAAGCATATGCTCTACCACTAGGCTATCCACCTGAGAGGTCTCACACTCAAATCATATGCTCTACCACTAGGCTATCCACTTGAGACGTCTCACACTCAAAGCATATGCTCTACCAATAGGCTATCCACCTGAGAGGTCTCCCACTCAAATCACATGCTCTACCACTAGGCTATCCACCTGAGAGGTCTCCCACTCAAAGCATATGCTCTACCACTAGGCTATCCACCTGAGAGGTCTCCCACTCAAAGCATATGCTCTACCACTAGGCTATCCACCTGACAGGTCTCACACTCAAATCATATGCTCTACCACTAGGCTATCCACCTGAGAGGTCTCCCACTCAAAGCATATGCTCTACCACTAGGCTATCCACCTGAGAGGTCTCCCACTCAAAGCATATGCTCTACCACTAGACTATCCACCTGACAGGTCTCACACTCAAATCATATGCTCTACCACTAGGCTATCCACCTGAGAGGTCTCCCACTCAAATCACATGCTCTACCACTAGCTATCCACCTGAGACATCTCACACTCAAAGAATATGCTCTGCCACTAGGCTATCCACCTGAGACGTCTCACACTCAAAGCATATGCTCTACCACTAGGCTGTCCACCTGAGAGGTCTCCCACTCAAATCACATGCTCTACCACTAGGCTATCCACCTGAGACATCTCACACTCAAATCATATGCTCTACACTAGGCTATCCACCTGAGACGTCTCCCACTCAAAGCATATGCTCTACCACTAGGCTATCCACCTGAGACGTCTCACACTCAAATCACATGTTCTACCACTAGGCTATCCACCTGAGACGTCTCACACTCAAATCATATGCTCTACCACTAGGCTATCCACCTGAGACGTCTCACACTCAAAGCATATGCTCTACCACTAGGCTATCCACCTGAGACGTCTCCCACTCAAAGCATATGCTCTACCACTAGGCTATCCACCTGAGACGTCTCCCACTCAAATCATATGCTCTACACTAGGCTATCCACCTGAGACGTCTCCCACTCAAAGCATATGCTCTACCACTAGGCTATCCACCTGAGACGTCTCACACTCAAATCACATGTTCTACCACTAGGCTATCCACCTGAGACGTCTCACACTCAAAGCATATGCTCTACCACTAGGCTATCCACCTGAGAGGTCTCACACTCAAAGCACATGTTATACCACTATCAAGGTGGATACCAAGTTGTATCAAGGTTCTAAACATTAATGATGTCAAACAAGAGGGCCCAAAGGGCCCTAGGTCGCTCACCTGTTATAGCAGTACATGCAAGACCTGTGATTTGACCTAGTGACCTAGTTCTTGGCCCCATATGACGCAATATGGCACTTAACCTAGATTTTGTTGAGATGATCACTGTGACCAAGTTTCATAAGGATTAGGTCAAAATTGTGACCTCTAGTGACTATACAAGGTTTTTCTATGATTTGACCTTGTGACCTAGTTTTTGACCCCGGATGACCCAATATCGAACTTGATCTAGATTTTGTTGAGATGATCATTGTGACCAAGTTTCATAAAGATTAAGTCAAAATTGTGACCTTTAGTGTCTACACAAGGTTTTTCTATGATTTGACCTTGTGACCTAGTTTTTGACCCCGGATGACCCAATATCGAACTTGACCTAAATTTTGTTAAGCTGATCATTGTGACCAAGTTTCATAAAGATTAGGTCAAAATTGTGACCTCTAGTGACTACACAAGGTTTTTCTATGATTTGACCTTGTGACCTAGTTTTTGACCCCGGATGACCCAATATCGAACTTGACCTAGATTTTGTTGAGATGATCATTGTGACCAAGTTTTATAAAGATTAAGTCAAAATTGTGACCTCTAGTGACTACACAAGGTTTTTCTATAATTTGACCTTGTGACCTAGTTTTTGACCCCGGATGACCCAATATCGATCTTGACCTAGATTTTGTTGAGATGATCATTGTGACCAAGTTTCATAAAGATTAAGTCAAAATTGTGACCTCTAGTGTCTACACAAGCAAATTGTTGACGGACGGACGGAGGACGGACGGACGACGGACGAAGAGTGATCACAAAAGCTCACGCTGTCACTTTGTGACAGGTGAGCTAAAAAGGTATAATGTACCTGTTTAACAGCATATTTGACATTAGATGTGGCTGCTTAAAGCAGGTAGATGTTTAATCAAGTAGACTGCTAACACAGGTTTGACTATATTGTTTTGCTGATCATATCAATATAGCTTAAATCAGATTGATGCTGAATCATTTTATGTTTTGTTGTGACACTTACAGAGCCATAAGAACAAAATATTTTCATAATATATTATGGCCTTGTGTACAAAAGTTTTTCTGTCTTATGTCAACAAAAAATAAACATTTGCAAAATTTTAGCTGTTCCTTAATTGTATGTTGTAAATAAGTTATTTATATATTGATGTATGTGTATATTTGATATTCATTTACATTAATTTTGTATATGTATGTATTTTGTCTTTGCCATAGTTTTTTGTGTTTGTGAATGGCCAAAGGCAAGTTGTTTGCCGATTATGCCAATAAAATTGTATTGTATTTGCTGAATCATTTGACATCCGACTCCAGTAAATCTAAGTGGGAAATATTGACAAGCATACTTACTTCACCAAAGTTCATTCTGTTAGCTTGTTTTCTCATTTCTGTCAGTCCTAATCTTTCTTTCATCTTCCTAGCTCTGTAACAGTCAAACAACGGGTAGTATAATTATCATGTTAAC
The DNA here is from genome assembly GCA_947247005.1 of Spisula solida. Classification (NCBI taxonomy): domain Eukaryota; kingdom Metazoa; phylum Mollusca; class Bivalvia; order Venerida; family Mactridae; genus Spisula; species Spisula solida. The sequence goes on along the minus strand of OX365944.1, from coordinate 45,413,350 downwards.
TCCTCAGGGGTTCCATTTGACTTGGGAGTAGGGGTTTAACCCTTGAATTTTCCAAAAAGCCACATTTTGACCCCCAAAATTTAGGTTTGAGGCGTCATTTTCTCTTAAAATCATGGGTATTATCTAAATTTAAAATAATCCAACCTAAAATTCCTGACAATATGTACAATTGGTACTCAAGTATTCATGTGATTTTTCATTGAAATAACAAGTGTTTATAAGGAAATTAAGTACGGACAAACTTTGTGACATCCATCCAGGCTAAATCAGTATGTTTCAGCCACAACATAAGGGAGACATAATAAATAGTAATACTAAGTTTACATAAGACAGGTTGCTTCTTAATTAAGGAGACCACTAATACCGGTTTGACTGTACTTTGAATATAGATACAGAGAAAATGAAGAAAAATTTACCTGCGACCACCTCGTTTCTTCCGTGCTTGATCTATCGGAGCAGGTAAAGCTTTAGCATGTTTGACAGGTGGAGGCTCCTGTAACTTGTCAAGTTTCCCTTCAATATCTGCACGAAATTGATCACCAAAACTTCCATCTACACTCTCGTGACAATTATCAACACGCGCTGCAAGCGCACATTTAGCTGCAACTAGTCGGGCTGCTTTCTTCTTTAAATCCTTTAAATGATAGAAAATAAGAAAATAGAACTCCTATCATTGAAAAACAATAGAATCAAGTATCAACATGGATGAGGAAATTGATGGATCCCCAAGTTAACCATTTTATTCTGAAAGAAAAAACAAGGAACTAATCTGTGTTCTCCTTTTTTAATGTAGTTACAGTAAATAAAGATAAATAAATACCCTTGAGCACAATCCAAAGCCACATAAATAAAATCCAGCACAATAAATATTTGTATCATAGTCATGGCAAGTTAACAGAAAGGGGTGGAGCTTAACAGAGAACGGTAACTACTATGCACAGCAGTTATTGCACTCTGGATTGAACTATGATACAGATAAAGACACAAACACTCAGATACAAAAGCTGTTTATTTAGTCTCGTTAACCTACCTTGGGTTTTAAATTAAACTATCTATCTACAGGAGCAGTACTGAGGCATCATGCCAACTCCTGAAAATCAGACCCAAATCCATTCCGGCTGCCATTAGCATACATTCCTACACCTACACAATCTTCCAAACATTGTTCTATTGTGAAAATTTAGCTTATGGAACTTCAAATGGCCATAATTCAGGTTATAAATGTGACATGTTTAGTTAAGAAACAAACTTACTGGAGGTGACTTCACCAGTAGATCACACTCGTACAAATGACCTTGATGTGGTTGCATTACTGTGGATGAGAAACCAGCCAGTATCTTCCTTTGTGAACCTAACAACATGATGTTACATGCTGGCATCTTCGATAGATTCGTCAAACCACCGGCAACACCTGAATGGAGAAAATATATGTCAACTTAAAAAAAAAGTTCATACAGAAATTGTTTTACCTATGTATATTTTGTTCTGTAAATTGTTTGTTTGATGTATATATATCTATGTTTTGTTCTGTCAATTGTTTGTTTGATGTATATATATCTATGTTTTGTTCTGTAAATTGTTGGTTTGATGTATATATACGAGGTGTGTCAAAAAAGTTCGTAGACACTTGTGATAAAATAAAAACAAAACAACATATCCACATCAAACTTCAGTATTACAAAAAACATTGCATTTACCTATAACACAGAAAATTTCAGTGAAATGCGTGGAGTAATATTTTTTCTACAATAATTCTAGTGTACTCACTCGTACCCGAGCGTCGCAGGTGGTGACGTCAGTAACGTTCGCAGCGTAAATTAACAACGTTAAAATTGTCACAATGTTTCAAAGTAGCAGCCACCGTTATCAATGTTTTCGCCTGCCTCTGTCGAAATCTGTCAATCTTGGCACCCATACCTTGTTTATACCTGACTGCTGCTTAAGTATGTTATTTACTGTCCCACGGCTCAATTCAGACTCACGAATGCTCACACATCTATCCTTATTGACGATCTCTTCTATAGACGTCACAGTAACGTCGTTTATAACTCTCGGACGTCCGCTACTACCGTCCGCTTTATTAGTCTTATTTATATCTGAATATCGCTTGTGCCACTTGTAAACAAGTGCACTACACACAGAATCCTTGCCTGTTGCAGACAGAAGTGTTTTAATGGTTTGAACCGGTGTTTTGTCCTATGGTACACACAATTTAATGATAGTCCGTTGTTCTTCGACGTCAAAAGACGTCATTTCGTTTCCAATAATTAATTAGATCCTTATGATTAAAGTTTTTTTTCAACGTACAGTTGTTCTATTGTAATGATACTTGGGGGACGTGACACCAACACAACATCGTGGCACGTTGACAAATGTCAATAAAATAGCGCCAAAATTAAAAAATTGCCATGACATTATATCAAACGTACTAACTAACCAACTTGGCCTGCGCCGCTTATCAAAACCATGATACATAAACTGTCATATATTGTTTTTATTTTTATAGTATATTTAGTCAAATTAATACAGAATATGTATTTTGTAATAAAGTATAGAGGTCTGGTGAAAAAGAATTTGTCATGACGCCGAATATCTTTTAAAATGGGATGTCTACGAACTTTTTGGACACACCTCGTATATATGGATTTTTTGTTCTGTAAATTGTTTGTTTGAAGTATATTAATGTATATTTTGAAACAGACTCACAGGGAAGACTAGGCATTCCCAACTGTGTAGCCTCTTTCAATAAAGTCTTTATTATTATTATAAGTAGTAGTATTACAATCAACTCCCTCAAAATCTGGGCTCTGTTTAATAGTTTATACTAATTTATTTTAGGTCAATTGTGAAACACAGTTTTCCAACTTATATTTATAACTCTCGAGACCTGAATCCTGATATTATTCATCATCAAAAGGGTACAAGAGAGAAGCCGGCTTCTCTTTTATGCTAAGCGTCTAGCAAGGGAAAATTGGTACCATTTTATATTTCAGCCTACTGTGAAGCATTTTAGAAAGGATTCACATACTGAAGTCTGCGTAGACTACTTTGAAAGGATAAGAAGTTTAATATGACCATTTTAATCAGCTGTTTTTAAAATATTAATCAATATACATTACATAATGATATTGAACAACCCTCATGACGCATTTTCACAAGTTCAAATGGTGGTTCTATTATTAAGTTATGAATTACTGAACTCAGGTATTGTTTTTGTACCTACCCATTATTTTGGCAGCGCAGGATGCTCCAACAATGATAGACAGGTTTGGTGCAATGTATGTCATTCTTGATTCCACATACTCATGTATACGTCTCTTGTAATCACTCAGCTCCAACGCCTGCAACATAGATATATAGCAATAAACAATGCATTCAATTTTTGATAAATAAATATTACAAATCACCAAGAGAAATCACAACTGTAAAACTTCATACAATCCAAAGGTGTATAAATGAAAGCACACAATAAAGAAATTACAAGCAAAACTTACAGTGATGTTCAGTGACCATGTCAGTAAAGACTGTAGGAGAACATGCCATCACAGACCATGTCAGTAAAGACTGTAGGAGAACAAACTGTCACAGACCATGGCAGTAAAGACTGTAGGAGAACATGCTGTCACAGACCATGGACTTGGAGAACAAGCCATCACAGACCATGTCAGTAAGTACTGTAGGAGAACATGCCATCACAGACCATGTCAGTAAAGACTGTAGGAGAACATACTGTCACAGACCATGTCAGTAAAGACTGTAGGAGAACATGCTGTCACAGACCATGTCAGTAAAGACTGTAGGAGAACATGCCGTCACAGACCATGTCAGTCAAGTCTGTAGGAGAACATGCCGTCACAGACCATGTCAGTAAAGTCTGTAGGAGAACATGCCGTCACAGACCATGTCAGTAAAGATTGTAGGAGAACATACTGTCACAGACCATGTCAGTAAAGACTGTAGGAGAACATGCTGTCGCAGACCATGTCAGTAAAGACTGTAGGAGAACATGCTGTCACAGACCACGACAGTAAAGTCTGTAGGAGAACATGCCCTCACAAACCGTGTCAGTAAAGACTGTAGGAGAACATGCCATCAGACCATGGACTTGGAGAATATGCCGTCACAGACCGTGTCAGTAAAGTCTGTAGGAGAGCATGCCATCACAGACCATGTCAGTAAAGATTGTAGGAGAACATACTGTCACAGACCATGTCAGTAAAGATTGTAGGAGAACATACTGTCACAGACCATGTCAGTAAAGATTGTAGGAGAACATACTGTCACAGACCATGTCAGTTAAGATTGTAGGAGAACATACTGTCACAGACCATGTCAGTAAAGACTGTAGGAGAACATGCCGTCACAGACCATGTCAGTAAAGACTGTAGGAGAACATGCTGTCACAGACCACGACAGTAAAGTCTGTAGGAGAACATGCCCTCACAAACCGTGTCAGTAAAGACTGTAGGAGAACATGCCATCAGACCATGGACTTGGAGAATATGCCGTCACAGACCGTGTCAGTAAAGTCTGTAGGAGAGCATGCCATCACAGACCATGTCAGTAAAGATTGTAGGAGAACATACTGTCACAGACCATGTCAGTAAAGATTGTAGGAGAACATACTCTCACAGACCATGTCAGTAAAGATTGTAGGAGAACATACTGTCACAGACCATGTCAGTAAAGATTGTAGGAGAACATACTGTCACATACCATGTCAGTAAAGACTGTAGGAGAACATGCCGTCACAGACCATGTCAGTAAAGTCTGTAGGAGAACATGCCCTCACAGACCATGTCAGTAACGTCAGTAGGAGAACATGCCCTCACAGACCGTGTCAGTAAAGTCTGTAGGAGAACATGCTGCACAGACCATGTCAGTAAAGACTGTAGGAGAACATGCCATCAGACCATGGACTTGGAGAATATGCCCTCACAGACCGTGTCAGTAAAGTCTGTACAATGTCAGTAAAGACTGTAGGAAAACTTACCATATCACAAGCTTCTTCAACGATTTTCATTTCATCATCAGATAAATGTGAACTGAAACAATATGTCCTGACAATTAGTATAACATCTTAAAGTTTAAATGCTGATTTAAGTATTCCGTTGAACATAGTGATGATGCTGCATAATCATTAACCAACTTCAAGAAAGAGGTACATGTACAGCAAATGTGGAAAATTTGTATCATGCATTTTCAACTTATGAGGGATGTAAAGATACCCTCACCTCAGGATACGATATGTACCATTAATTTTTCTTACCCTTTGGTACATTTTGGCGCAATATGATATTTACTAACAGCAGCTTAAAAGATCTTCAATTTTTAATTGAGAAATGGTAGAAATTCTAAGTTGATCGACACATTATGGCTATCAATATTTGCTGTAATAGCAAGTGTTGCAAACAATTATGTATAACTCTAACGCGATAAATTGTAGTACAAAAACAAACACAATATTGCCTATATTTTTGTTATCGGTTAAAATCAAGGACCGTAACATTTGCCTATGAAAGCATTCAAACATTTGGCACAATATATCAAGTATGCATGCTCCTAAATATTCAGAAACGATAAATATAGCGGATTTTGTGTTTGTTTTTGTATTCCAATTTATCGCGCAAGAGTTATACCAGATGCAGTATATCTTTAGCCAATCAAACTGACTGATACATGATTATTATACACATAAGTAAGCTGCAGTATGTTTTCATTGTAAGGGTAGTATTTAGTAAACAAACAAGAGCTGTCACTGTAGGGAGATATGCCCCTGAAGTACCATGTTGATAGTATACACAAGTACTTTTAGTTACAACAAGAGGGCCCAAAGGACCATAGGTTGCTCACCTGTCCTAGTAATTCATGCAGGCCCTTAAATGGTAATCAAGTAAATGCAGCCTCTATCGCACTGCCACATACAAGGTTTTCATATTGTCTTACAAAGCCACCTTGTAATTTACATCACAAAAACCTATGTTGAAGTTTAAGCCAAGTTCTGTCTATGATTTGACCTAATGACCTAGTTTTGACCCCGGATGACCAATATCAAACTTAAGCTGGATTTTGTTGCGATGATCATGGTGACCAACTTTTATAAAAATATGGTGACTACACAAGGTTTTCTATGATTTGTCCTAGTTTTTGACCCCAGGTGACCAAATATCATACTTGACCTAGTTTTTGTTGATAGGATCATCGTGACCGAATTTTATAAAGATTAGGTCAAAATTGTGACCACTAGTGACTATGCAAGGTTATTCGATGATTTGAACTTGTGACCTAGTTTTTGACCCAGGATGACCCAATATCGAACTTGGCCTAGATTTTGTTCAGATGATCATTGTGACCGAGTTTCACAAAGATTAGTTCCAAATTGTGTGACCTCGAAAGGTTTTTCAATGATTAGACCTACTGACCTAGTTTATGACCCCAGATGACCCAATATCTATGACTTTGAGACATGTGAGCTAAAAATGTCAAAGTTAAACAAGAGGGCCAAGATAGCCCTAATTCACTCACCCGAGAACAAGAGGGCCAAGATAGCCCTATTTGACCTTGTGACCTAGTTTTTTACCTAAGATAACATATATATTCAAACTGGACCTAAATTTCATCAAAATGGACATCCTGACCAAGATTCAGTAAAATCAAATGCAAATTACAGTTTCAATTGCATAAACTTGTACACAAGATTATTCTATGACTTGACATATGGACCAAGTTTTATGACAAAAACGAAATCTTTACTTTCTGGCAAAGTTTGAGAAACACTGAATTGTGGGAATCAAACAGCTTGAACATCCTAAAATCGTTGTGGTAAATTAACTTGACAAACAGTTACCGGTACAAACAAGAGGAAGTATCAAACTAAACCAATACCACAAACTGTTTGTTGGTTTTCCATAAACATGTATATATGAAACCCCGGAGGTTATTTCATTTGGATGCAAGTCCCGGTCTTGGTAAGTCACAAAAGATCTCCAGATCTACAGTTATTATCACGGAAACTTTCAGGATGCAGAGTGCTTTTAATTGGTTAGATTCTATGACTTGACCTCTAGACCTCAGACAAGGTCAAAATTGTGACCTCAAGAGTATCTGCTCATTAGGTTTTCAAGACTTGACCTCATGCCTATTATTGTGTCCAAGTTTCATTAAGATTAGGTTGAAATTGAGACCTCTTGTGTATTGATTAGATATGACCTCATGGCCTAGTATTTGACCCCATATGATCCAATATTGAACTTGATCTAGATTTTGTAGTGGTGACCAAGTTTCATAAAGATTTGGTGGAAATTGTGAGCTGCTCTGTTGTGTTCATGAGGTTTTCCTGTCATTTGACCAAATGACCTTTTTTTTAACCCATATCCAATTTCAAACTTGACCTATTGGTAGATTTAACAGCAATCACCAATGTTACCAAGATTCGTAAAGATAAGATCAAAATAATGACCTCTAAAGAGTTTTCACAAGCTTTTTCTATGACTTAAGCCTTACTTGTGGCCTAGTTTTTACCCCAGATGATCCAGTATTGGTTTTCATCTAGATTTCAATGGTTATCATTGTGACCAAGTTTTATAAAGGTTAGGTCAAAATTGTGAGCTTCATTGTGTTTACAAATACAACTGTAGGCCTATCAAAACTTTTTAAGTACTTGATGTCCAAGTTTACATGATTTAAACAAATTATATAGGACAATCTTTCATTCCAGATTGTATTGGTTTGTTTGGTGATGCAGGCAGATGGGCAGAATACCATTTGCGATCCTGGCATGGACGTAAGTACCACATGATTTTCCTTGCATTCGGCTTAGTAAAACGAGTACACATATTCTAATATGACGTTACTATATCTCTTAAATGACATCATATCCCGTAAATGACGTCATTTTTGGCATCTCTTATATAACAGAGGATGTTCTCCAACAGAAAGATGACCCAATATTGAACTTGACACATAATTTTATAGAGATAATCATTATGACCACATTTCATTAAAATTGTGCCTCTAGTCTGTTTACAAGCAATTGTGGATATTGGAGGGCTCGATGACATACAGAAGCAGGTTAAAATAGGCAATCATAACTCCAAAATCAGTTCTTAAGCGCAGCACTTCTAGTCAATAATATCCATAACCTGTAAAGTTTCATAACGATATCTCATACACTTTTTGAGTTATACAAATGTACTAATATGTTTAATTGCTCCAAATATGTTGGTTTCAGCACTTGGAACCATGTGCTGAAGGAAAAGTGTGTGTTTGGAATCACTGCAGGTGTCCCGGCAAATCATGGTGCCGCCTGATTTGCTCTAACGACCCACGGAAAAGATGTACTGGTCTACACAAGGGTGATGTGAGTATATGTATAATTATAGTATTCTTTTACCTTTAACATGAGAACCAACATCAGTTACACTCATTATATTTATTATTTCTCATATATATTTGCAATGGTGAAAATCAACAGACAATTTGAAACATTTGCAGCATGTTTGTTTGTTTGTTTGTTGTTTAGGTGTGTTTGACAGTCATATGAGCGTGTTCCTCATATCTTATCCTGCCAGAATGGCCAATGACCATCTGACATCAAGGGAAGAGACAGTTGTATGATACACGGAGTCAGGGTGTGCTACCCTAGCTCTTTCCAAATAGACCCTTTAGTTCTTTAACCTGCCTTGTGTATAGCACAGATACATGTGAGACCTCTGAGTTACCACCAGTTTGGGTGAGAAATACTGAAATACAAGATATTAATTTGTTCCCTTGGTCCAAAAGGATCAAAGGAGCGAAATGTACGCACCTCTGAGTCAAGAACTACAGTCCACTTATTTATTGAATCTTAAGTCATATTTGGCTTAATGTCCTAACAAATTAACCTGGTATTTGACTTTTAGGCAAGAATTTGTATATATTATTTCTTGTTTTTAGCGTCATTTATCATTTAGATAATTAATAAGCCTTTATAGTACACCTTGTACATATTCATGATCCTGCCAGCTTAGGCCAGAGTTTTTTAATTTTTTGTTACTCAGACATTTTTCATAAAAAATCTACAGGAGGGAGGGAAAAAAATAAAAATAAAAACTCCCAAAATATAGCTTCCACAAGCTGTTGGTGGTAGAATAGTCAATGAGGGTCAAATTTAAAGCAATCAACACTCAACAACAGTGTTAGTTTTCAAGAAAATAGCCAATTTATCTTAAAACAAGTACACTGCAGTGAAACACTAATATAATAAAACTAATAATTAACAAAATAATAATACATTTATCTCCAGTTTTTCAATTATTTTTTTTGAAAATGCCAAAAAAACTGGGCAGGAGGGTCCGAGTAATGAAAAATAAAAGAACTCTGGTCTTATGTTCAGTTATAAAAGGCCAAACTTAAATATTATGGGCAATAATTCAACTGTTAAATAATTAATTACACTACTACAATGTACGAGGACCAGTTGAAATTGTTTATGTTATATAATAAAAGGTTAAACACATCAATTATATCTTTGTTTTTATAGCCTTGTAACCTGGACGTTCCTAGCACTTGTCAGAAAAGTAGAAAGCTGGTATGCATCCCCAGAGTGACCATAGACGAAGGCCCTGTACAACCATGCAAGTAATTGGATTGGAGTGAACATCAATAAGCTGAGTCATCACCACAATTAATCAGACATCTTCCTTAAGCAGTGTAATATAATTATAATTGAAACAAGACTATACAGTTATTTATTATATTCTGTAATCCAGTTATACACATGTTTGATATCTTACAGTGCCCACCAAAAATAAGTATACACTAAATAATTGTTGCAAAATTAAACTTGGTTAAATTATTCAATATGTGTTTATCAGACGGTCACAATTATACTAGTTTCTGAAACTACAGTTACTACCTGAGTCAAAATAGAGATAGAAATAAAGATGAAGATGTTCGGAACTAAAATAACCATGTGATCAAAAAGGCTGAATTTTCCATCTTTTTGTGACAAAGTTACCGTTCAAGAGAGATAAAGAAACTTGAGAATTTGCTCCTAGGGTACCAATTAATGTATGGCCTGTCCATTTAATAAACTACAAAATTCCTTTTCTATAAATATATTGTTGCTTCACTGTTCTGCAAATAGGAATTTTACAGGCAAGTAAGTGGGCAAATAACATAATTATGTATACTTATTTTTGGTGGGCAGTGTATTTAACTTTGTTGTCATTACAATGTAGTAGTATACAGCAGCATTAAAATGACACTCTATTCTATGTGTTTTCGTTATTGTACCATTATACTGCTTAGGCTTGTTAAAATAAACAAAAGGACCCTTTTGGGGCCTTAGGTCACAGACACCATGCCCCATGATTATAAAGCTATTTACATGCTCGACTCAATTTCGTGCTCAAACTTTAAATATTTCAAACAGTATAATGTATTATAATATACTGAAACATTTATATTACATGGATAGCCTTGAAGAAAGGGGAATTATATCCTCTTGTATAGTAACAATTATTTAATTGATGGTCTTTCAAGGAGCTTGTCAAGTTTCATACTCGAGTTGACCATGAACAAAAGCTTTTAATTATAATCATGGAGCCTGGTGTAGTGGAGAAGGCCTGTAAACTAAATATAGTAACACAAGTTATCATATTCAATTTCCATTGAAAATGTAGCCTCTATTGCATGCACAGCATTTGCATACTATTTACCTTTGTGTTCAGTATAGCTAATAAGTATTCTCATATAAAACGCATGAAAAGTGGATATATACCATACAAGCATGCACACAAGGAAAACCACCATTAACAACATGAAGAAGCCTCAGGCCAGTAATACAAATAAATCAATAGTAAACAGTAAATCAACATCATTTATACAATTTAGTGTTCATTGATTTGAAACATTTTACAGATTTTACTATAGATGGAAAACAAGTATTGAGCCATGACTGCACTTTCAGCATTAGACTTATATAGCGGATACCCAAAGGTTACAGCTCAAAGGTCAGATTATATCTATATAGATAGGGTATATAGAACAAAACAAGCCCTGACAAATCACATATATATATATCCCATCTGGACAAACATTTTGACCGACTTTCATGAAGATCCTTTAAACAAGAGCACCGCCTACGAGTGCTGAACACTCGACTTTCTTGTACTGGATAGTAACCTTGCACATCTGTGAGTGAAAATTCAAAGAGTAACAAGGGCAGATAACTCATAAATATAGGTCACAGGATTATCAGTATGGACTCTCTTTGTGATGGTGTATACCAATGTTGAGTTTCAAGTGGATACAGTCTTGGAGAAATTGACATTTTTGTGTAAATATTCGAAGTCAGAAAAGGGAAATAACTCTTACAAAAGGCAGAACAGATTTGTTTCCTCTTGTCAGTAGATGTAAGTCATCGCATTCCACAAGTGTATTGACTTTCAAGTTGAAAGCTTTGACAGTTTTTGAGAAAATTTGGTTTATGTGTAAAAGTATTTTTAAGTACTAAGTCAAAAGAAGGGCAGATAACTCTACACATATATTGTCACCTCTAGTGACTACACAAGGTCTTTCTATGATTTGACCTAGTGACCTAGTTTTTACCCCAGATGACCCAATATCAAACTTGACCTAGATTTTGTTGAGATGATCATTGTGACTAAGTTTCATAAAGATAAAGTGAAAATATTGTGACCTCTAGTGTCTATACAAGCAAATTGTTGACGGACAGACGACGGATGGACAACAGATGGACCGACGCATGTAATCACAAAAGCTTACCCTGTCACTTTGTGACTTTCATCTATGAAATAGCTTACCCTTGTGTAGTAGATGCTGTAACACTGACCACCATGATTGTAGCAGATGTTAGTATATCTTGTAGAGCTGAATTGTTCTTACTGTTCTCCAGTATATTATTTCCTAATTCCTAAAATAAAACACAAATAATTGAACAATGTAAAACTGATTATTTTGTTGGGGTTTAATGCTGTTTTTCAACCGAGACAGATGGCCAATGACCTGACTTTGAAAGAGTTTTCCTGGAATAATTATCAATTATACACACTAAATTTCCCATCAACAAGCAACAATCAACTTCTCCACAAATTGAGGGAAGGAAAAGGTGGACAAAGTCAAAGGTGGACATACTAGTAACATGCCCTGAACCAAGTAGTCAAACCTTACAAACAGCACTAGAATAGCATGCTAAACAAGAAAGTCTATGTAACTCTGTTACTTGGATTTAATGCAGTTTCTCAACAATACTTCATTCATATATGGCAGCCGCTACACCTACCAGTTTTCCTGGAAGACATTTTTACCAGTACCAACTAGCCTTTCCACAAGGAACCACCAAATTGAAGGGAAATCAACATTGTAGGCCATTTTCATGGAAAGTCTGTGACTGGGAATCAACCCAGATCATCGAATTCCGATTAAACACAATAACCATGGCTGTGTCACTTGATCTTAAGTGATGTTAAATTATTTTTATATCTACAAGAGAACTTGCAATTAAGATTTAAACATGTTACCAACAAGAGTTATTAGTCATAGTACGGAGAATTTGACATGACTCCAGACAGACTATTAGCATAATTTAACAGGTGATAGATTGTCTATATTTATAACCCTAGTTGTATGTTGTCATAAGCGGGGAGCATCACGAAGATGCTCAAGTTGCTATACCAACACAAATCTAAAGGACTTGCTCACGAAAACTTATATATTCAATGCAAGAACCTTGTAATATATTCATGCATAAAGGTCAGGATCAGGTCAAATTCTCCGCGCTATAGTTACAATTACTACAGAATACTATGTTTGTAAATTGAATACATACCTTAACGGTGCACACATACTGTAGAGGGTCACTGATGAGGGATTCCAGCTCTGGAAATCTTTTCAAGTAGCTATCTCTTGTAAATTTGTGAATCACATCTGAAATATAATTTGTATACTAGTAAGTTATTAGTACCGATATGATAGAACTTTATAAATTGGTATACATCCAATAGGTAGACATGATTCTTCATGAAAGAGCTGTCCACCTTGGGTCGACTACTATAACCCCACGGTGATACCATATTGTAACGACTTAGCCACCACTCATTTCACTATTCGTCTGCATAAATACGAGTCAAACTCGACAGAACAGCAAAGCCAATTTCGAGCCGTTATTGACGATAGAAACAATACCAGAAGTGATCTACCACATGCTATCAATTCCACATGCATTAGTTAACACCACCGGCGCGTCGACCCAAGATGACATGATGTTATTATTGTGTAAGATTCCATTTAAATCAGTCAATATTCACGCCCCGTGTTGTTTTCCGCCATTCAAGTCGACCAGCCGGATTTCAGCGGACATTTCGGATACCTCGGTTTTTATCGTTTTTTATCTATAGACGTCCGAGACGGCGCGGTCTAAATATCAGCCCAACTCCGAGTGAAGTAAACAGATGACGTCAATAACTTAGTGACTTAGCATGGGGGCGGAGTCAAGTACTATATAAACCATGTTAACACGGTGCTCCGGTTGTCAGTATTTGGCCAGACCCTGTCCTGCCGCTCCCAGGCTTTGTAATTCAGCTGTTACCAGGCTCATTATTATAAGTTCTGCCGTTTCCAGGCACATAAATTACAGGCATGTGTCAGCCCACTAAAATCAGACATTATTCAGCCCACTATAATCAGGCATTATGCTATTCAGCCCATTATCAGGCATAAATCAGCCCAATTAGATCCAGCCATATTAACAATAACCACACCACTTGATAGGTCTAGATTCTATCTCCATGTAGATCTAGGCATTACAGCCAGTTGACATAAACTCTATAAGACAAGATCATCAGTCATAATTAAAATACATAAATTCCTAGCCCCTGTAGACCCAGCCAATTCATCCAGTAACCATAACTCTTGATAGACACAGATTCTACACCCATGTAGATCTATTATAAACCTTAACAGTTATTTCCATAATTCTTGATAAGCTTAGATCTATACCCATGTAGTTCTAGCCATTGTTAGCTACTTCATAAAGACTTGTTAGACATCTATGCCCATTTAGATCTAGCCATATTAACATTAGCCTTACCACTTGATAGGTCTAGAATCTATGTCCATGTAGATCTAGGCATTACAGCCAGTTGACATAACCTTGATAAGCCAAGATTATCAGCCCATGTAAATCCAGCCAATAATTCTACAGCTATATTCCTATACATAAATTATTAGTACCTGTAGACTCAGCCATCTGAACCAGTAACAACAACTCTTGACAGACCCAGAATCTATATCCATGTAGATATATATTATAACCATAACAACTAATTTCATAATTCTTGATAAACCTAGAATCTATATCCATGTAGTTCTAGACGTAGTTAGCCATTTCATAAAAGCCTAGTTAGACAAATCTATGTCCATGTAGATTGAAAGCTTATTGTTCCATTGTAGACCCTTCTAATCATCTTCCTGCTGTTGTTCCATAGAAGACCCTGACCAGAATAATTCTTCATTTATAATATCCATCCGGATATTGTTCCAGTTCCAGTATATCTAGATACAAGCTAGTCCTATATGATCACAATTATCATATATACATATAATTATCGTCAAATATAATTATATAGCATATTAGGTCATTGTTCATATACAGGGCTCACACTGGCCATTTTAAAACAATAGCCATTTATTTTTGCCCAACAAAAATTATAGCCAAAATCGACGCGAACTTATAATATATGCATGGCGACTCAAACTTAATGCATGGTACATAAGGCTTTTTATGAATCATAGTCAGGGCCATAGCTTGATCAAAATGAATATGTGTGGCAGCTTATGCTAGGAAGTTTGGCTTGGCACATACTCCACTGGCAAAATATTTAATTTGATAGGGCTTCAGGTGCCTTCTGGGCAGTTTTCAATCTAGAAATCCTGACTAATTATGACTCAGTCTAGTGACAGATCAAAGACAAATTGATCATCATTTAACTTAATTAAGAATTGTCTTCATACAAATTATATGTACCTATATATCCATACAAACTTTAACAAAGACGAGGATTGATGTCCTCTGATGTCCCCTTATAGACGAGGCTGAAGACCCCTTTCAGATGAGGCTGAAGTACCCCTGTAGACAAGGAAATAATCAACGCCATCAGTCTGTTTTATTGTTTATTTATGTGTAACTCGTATTGTATGTGAATAAAATTGTGTTTAATCGTACTTTCAGATTGTGTCATTTATGTTTGTTCTCCTTGTACACATTTTGTTCTAAAAAGAACCCACGTGTCTAATATTGAGGTGTGCTTGGGAGAAGACACAATGCCGTTTCAATATATTCTTAGAACATATGAATATAGGGAAATTTTGCAGAACATGGAAAAGGAAAAGTGCATAAAAATACAAAGAGCCATAACTCTGGCAAAAAGCATCTCAGCACAAATGCTTTCCTTCATGCAAAAAAACATGATGAGGTTGTTCATGTTTGAAAGTTTGAAGGAAATCCTGTGAAAACTGTAGGAGTAGTGTTCACAAGAATGCGTCTATGGAATGACTGACAAGCTGAATCCAGTACACCAACCCCTTGTTGTGCAGGGTTATAACAATTAAGTAGGTAAGAGAAGGTAACAATTTGAACATTTTAAATGTGATACTGACAAACATGTTTAGAGCAAAAAGCCACGATGAACATCAAATAATATGGTTGTTTAAAAAGTCAGTTTTTGAATACCAGTGCAACAGCTATATGGGTAATTTAACTAAAAATGTCTGAATGTGATTTAAATCACATTTTCTTAAGACAAGTAAATAGACCACAGGACGGGTTTGGCGGTAATTTATAATACAAGAACATGCTGATGTATGTAAGCTAGAATATTGACTTACTGATTTCATTATCTATTTCCACTGTCAGGTTATTTGCTTGAACAATTAACTGATACTCAGGATCAAACTCCACTGGTCCAGCAACTGTAAATAAACAAAAGATGATTGTAAAACACATAGGCTCCAATGGTAGTGCAATAGTAAGAAGTGTTAAAGGTCACAGTGACCTTGGCCTTTGACCTACTGACATCAAAATAAATAAGGGTCATCTACTATTGATGACCAATCTCCATGTAAAGTTTTAGGATCCTGGGGTCAAGCGTTCTTTAGTTATTGAATGGAAACCATTTAGTCTACCAGTAAAACAGACTGACCGACAGACCTACATCTGCAAGCAGTACTGTATACCCCTAATAAAAGATGGGGGGCATAATAAATACAATAATTAAGTTGTCAGAATGTTCAGTTCATGAACTGGTCATTACAGACTTATGTATTCTTTTAGCTTACTACTTGATCCCTTACTCTTGTAAAGATATGCTGCTGCTATTATAAATCATATGACATATGTTTAATAAAATATTGTTAAACTGTGCACTTCTTTCAGGCTTTGTGAAACATTTTAAAACCTGTCAGTTGGAATCTGATGTAAGCAAACATGTGGTCAGTCTATTACCTGCATCCTTTCTTTTCTGTTTGGAATAAGTTTCTACTTTTTTCATAACATCAGCCAGCTGAAAGGTGAACAAAAAATGAATGCTGACAATACCACACAGGAATTTAAGAAAGTTTTCTAGCACTTGAGAAAATACAGCAAAATCGTAATAATGACATTACATTTTCCACATATTTGCATAAAAAAATCATAATCAATTTTATCGTACTAATATTTGGATCCAGAATGGCAATACTCAGACATAATTCTGCTAGTTATATTTAGCAAGTATGTCACACATTACTGACTTGTGACACTGAATATATACCGTAACTAAATAATACATACATAGTGACAAACTACAAGATTAATATTCTAATATGTAAGTACAATATAGATAACCAATGTCCATATACCTCATCACTGTCTCTCAATTTTGCAATATTTCTCACAGAATTCTTTGATTGAGATTGTGTTTCCATGGCAACATCTCCGACTTCAGCCAGTTCAAACATTTGATTCTCTCCATCATTGTCTTCCACGTCGTCACCAGCTTCCTCGAAGTCAGCGAGCAATTCATCAGCCAAAGACATGTTTTAAGGCTGTGTCAATTCCTCTATAATATAAACAGTATGATACATGTATCTTACATTTAGATTTCTTCAACCTCTTGTCAGTCCAACTGATTTAAACTCACTGACATAAAAGTGAACCATGGAGAAACAGAAAGACATAATAGGAGTTTGTTTCACAAACGCTTCCAATATAAGCATACTGATTTTCAGTGCTTTGCTAGGTGAGATCTATTGAGTGGTCTCGGTACAATCAGGGGCTCGCTAGGTGAGATCTATTGAGTGGTCTCGGTACAATCAGTGCTTTGCTAGGTGAGATCTATTGAGTGGTCTTGGTACAATCAGTGCTTTGCTAGGTGAGATCTATTGAGTGGTCTTGGTACAATCAGGGGTTTGTTGCCAAAATGAAAGCATTACCGAACGCTCAATAGCACTTTACTAGAAAACGGTTAGGTACCAAATAGTGCTAAGTAGCAAATGAAGTGAAAAATTTATTGGCTACTGTCAAGCGCTTGCCAATAGAAAACTTGTGCACAACAAAGCAGTCCATTAAAGTTTAAACAAGAAATCGCTTGACTAGCACAGCACAGAAAAACAGTATGCTAGAAATTAGCAGTGGATGGCCTTATTCGTCTAACATCGGATTTTGCCACATTGGAGAGGAAATGAGGGTAAGTTCAGTCACAATATTTTCCAAACTACCTATTACTTCACATATGTGACTGTCAACTGGGTTTCAACGTCTTTAGGTATTTTTATAGCTCTATAGCATAGCAAAGAATAGTAGGTTTTTGAAAAAATGTTATGTTTAAATTACCCCGCTGCCTACTAGCAAATATTGACCATAGTACTGAACATGCATTTGGAATGATAGTATTGAACACCAGTGATTTTTTTCCTTCTTTGTTTACTACTGGTAAACGGTACCTTCCCAATTTGAAAAAGGCTATTACATGTATTTTCCCAAATTTGAAGGTTGAAATTCCCAATGAACATTAAAAAAAAAGAAAATTCAAAATCGGACATAAAATGAAGAAGTTATGAACATTTTTGACAAGAGGTCAAGCATAAAAGTTTACAGAAACCAGTAAACAGTCACATGTAATCTCTTTTTCTGTTTTATTTGGCCTTTCTGCTTCATGAAAATTCCCAAATTCAAGTTGTCACGACACGAAAATTCCCAATCTGAACCGACCCGGACCCTTTCCCAAAGAGGCCAAAAAAAATCACTGAACACAAATGTGAACACTAATGTCCAAATTTCAGAAAAACTTTTCCAAGTACAACGAAGATAAACACGGAAACAGATAGAAATATAATATGTACAGAGTATTTATTTATAGTATACAGGGTATTGCTCAATAACCCCCAGTTCACTAAGACTGAGTAACAGGCTACATATATCGGCTAACACAATTTGCAGGTACCAGATCTGTAACGGTATGGCTAAGGGAAATTCTTCCAAACTACATGTCACTTCAGGGCTCGACACTAACACTGGTCCGTGACCAGTGAAAATCCAGAAGGACCCAGAGCTACAGATAAGGTTTTAGTCCTTTGGGTATTTAACCCCAAGTTTCAATTTTAATTGGGTTTTGACAAATTTTAATTGACCAATTTGGGAATTTAACAAAACTCATAGGGTAAATGATCTTTTATGTACTATTTTTCACTACAACATCAGTTTCTATTTGGGTATTTCAGATTCTCTTTGCTTTTTCTTACTCCCTCCTCCCAAAATCTATTGGGTTTTTAAGAAAATTAATTGGGTAATTACCCCAATACGCAGCTTATCTGTAGCTCTGCAGGACCTGTGAAAATTCTGGAGGACCAGTAACTGTCCTATTTGCAAATTGGGCGCTTTTGCCCTGTCGGACCAGTGGCCAAAATAGTTAGTGTCTAGGCCTGCACTTCTGCTGCTGATAAATATGAATACTGCACCACCTTTAAGGCTTTTCTTTTTTCAGCTATCAGTGACAAGGGCAAATCATTAATTTACGGTGAGTTCATACCAGGAGCCCGTTGTCCAACCAAACCCTACCCAACGCTCCGATAGGGCTATGCTAGGAAAGAGCTAGCTTTAAAAAAGCGAAAATTTATATGCTACAAGCAGGTGCTCGCAGATAGCAGAACGTTGCACAACAAAGCGCTATCGAGAAAGCGGTAGGTATCGCTTGCCTAGCAAAGTGTAGTCCCATAAATAAGACTCTACGTACGTTCCATTTTTCGTCTAATCAAAATTCGTACAAATGTCAGAACAACATTTGAAATACGTCGGCTCTGTTGGAGGGCTTCAATGGCGTAAATAAGGACATTTCAGTAAATTTGGAAGTGAAATGAAACAGGAATAATTTATGTATCAATGAGGTTAGTGTTCTTGCAATCATTCGTTTTCAATGATATATACCTCTGTCTCTTATTTTCGTGTCTTCTTCTGAAATTCGTGCTTGGTTTAATTTAAAAGCTCAAACATGTGCGCTACATAGTTATTTTAGTAAATTACCCGAAATGATAATCACCCATATAGTAGGTATCAATTGAGGCTTCCATTTTGGACGACTGATCATAGTTGTCACCTTGACAACGAGGTAAATATGGGTAGTAATTATTCAAAATGGTATTCTTCATCTGGTGTTAATAATTTTTACATGTCATTTTCATTACGCATTTTATTTATGACTACATATTATATCACCCAGACTGAAAATACATTTTAATAAGTACTACTCCAAATTTACTTAATTTAAAAACAAACTTAAAATATCACCACATGGGGCCCCAATACAGAGAAGTTTTTAGGAAGGCATGGAGTTCATGGTTACAAGTCTACAAGATTTAGAGCACCGACCTAGACTGTGAGTAGACATACAAAAGCTATCTTTTTACGTATTTTCATGCACATTTGTCGTAGTTTTTTGCTGTTTTTAGTTAAGTTGATATTTTTTCTTTCACAAATAGTGTACAAAATTATTGAACTTGGTTGCATGAGTGCGCATGCGCCGATGAAACTGTTAAGAAGCACGGATATACGAGACAGCAGCATAAAAGGCATTAAATGATTAATGAAGCCATGTGTGGTGTACCTTTACTTTGTTTTGCTTTTTAGGGCTCATAATCGGTCATCAAACAGCGACAAAGAATCGTGTCGCAAATTGCTACATACATGTACTTGCGACCCGGTGAGACCTAGAGTCAGTGTACTCGTTTTCGCACTGTTCACGGTTTCGCACACTTATTTTTAATCGCGATTATTCTATATTTACAATGTAAATATGCATATGCTCTGTCATCTTATTTGAACGTGACTTGTTTTCTCGGAAGTTGACCGCATGTGGATGTATCTCTCGCGAGATCTCGCTGTCACAACAGCAGACGTAAAAGTAAACAATCCTATGTAGGTCAGTAGGGCAGTTGTAAAACTTCTTTGTTTTCCTCACTTTCACTACAATTTTGCAAAAATTTGGAACAGAATCGAAGAAAAATATATACAAAACCAGAAAAGTAATTAAACTCTCCCATATCGAGTGTATTTTACATGATAATGACTATTTTAAATTGTTCTCCTAACTTAAAGTAGAACAACTTGATTCTTTCTTAGTAAAAAAAAACTTGTTCCAAAAGTTAATCGAGTAGATGGGTTGAATGGACCTTGTTCCAAAAGTTAATCGAATATATTTTGCTCTAGTTCAGAATATCCCAAAGTCATGTGTTCTTGCAAAAAAAATATTTTTTTTTGCATTCAGGTTAGCAATGCCAAAAAAGTCAGTTGAAACTGTTATGCCTCATGCTGTGTTTCAAATATAATTTTTGCAGGTGCCAATACATTAAAAATCGGCAAATTTGTGATGAATGGTGAGTTTGTTGATCAATTAACATTTTTTATTAATAAAATAAAATTTATTTGTAAATTTTCTTTTCAAAATTATGTGTGCGAAACCGGGTACAAAATTGTGCAGAACATGTTCCATATTGTTAATAACAAATCAAGCGCGCCAAGAGCATGATGTCCTTGACATTCACCAGCGTAAATACAAAATTTTAAACATTCAGTTATCTTCTTTCTTTTGTTCTAAGTGCTTTGAAAAATTTAACATTGCAAATAATTTACGAGGTTAAATGTGAAATAAGTGTGCGAAATCGGGTACACTGACTCTAACGTATTGTAATGAAATGATACGTTTGGTCTCGGTTGGGACTAAGCAAAGTGCTAGTGTGAAACGGTAAACTAATCGGCGAGCACTGCTCACAGGTAACATGACGTTGCATAGATGTAGTAAAGAGCTACAAAAAACTGCTCGATAGCGACTTGGTTAGGTAACGGGCACCAGATTCCTATGACTATGTCCAATATATGATATGCAACATCGCGAAAAGTGATAACAATACTCACCATTACTGACAATGTCCCGTGTACGGTATACCGTAGTGATACAGTGAATATTTAGTACGATATGGAAATAAAATAAGGATAGAATAGACAATGAAGCATACCAAAGTAACCAAATTGCTTACCAAATTCGTTTGTGCTGCGTTTAGTGCACAATTTACAGCGTTAAAAATAACACGAACACCGTGTCGCTTAGGTAATTTTATAAGGACCGAGTTAATCCGAGTGTTAAAAATTCGCAACTTTTTGGACTTTTCCATGACCTAAGCGATATAATTATTATCACGGGGATGTCTGCTGGAATTATCTAGGTCCTAGGAGATTGATTGTGTCTCTAAGACAATGACTACAAAGGGGAAAAGTGATGACAACTTTAAGGATAAAATTAAGAACCTCTTCCGTCGCAATAAAGAGAGTAGTCTCAATCTTGCCAAAGGACCATGTCGAGAAATTGCAACGATCCTGTCCCCAGAAATTCTGAAGGTTTGAGATTCCTGATTTGCAACCAATCACATTAGTTTTGTAATAAAAATCTAGTGGTGTGTTCAGCCAATGTTTCTGCATGCATTTAAGCGACTGTCAATCATTTTGATGGATTCATTTATCGATGCTGGTTAGACAGCCATGCCCCGGTTAGCTATTTGACTTGAGTCTGAGACGCGAGACGCTTCCCTTCAAAGATGCGGGTAGTGCCTCGGCGGTCTTTGATGGTGCGGCATGCGAATTTATCCCGTAAACTATATGCGATACACGTGTGTTAAATTTGAGGAATTTATTGATTGACGCAGCGAAATTGTTTCTGAATTTGCAGAGCGCGAACATGTTCGGAAGCATTAAATGGTGCTGGTATTATTCGAGTTTTAACACATTTTGTGACATTTAAACAACAGCAATTAAGATATGAGTTTAGGTGCATAAATTACTGCAAATGACCGGGAAAAGAACGACTTATATGACATACAAGTTGCACTATTTCGGATATGTACATATCTTCGGATAAACTCGTGTTTTATTTTAATCAGTCATACAGTTTTGGCTTCTATTATTGTAAGAATTCAAGTGTGTTATAAGTACTTAAATCAAGTAACATTTTTTGAACATCTAATTCTTAACCCTATACTCCATAGATATACCTCAATTTTCAATAAAATATGTAAAATATGTATCATGTTCAGAAATAAATTTTCATTGTTTACCTCATGGTAGTGTATATACATCTTGCTGATAATAAGGATGACCAATTAAAATGTTTATAAACAGGCTACTAGTAAAGGGTTAAAATGGATTGTAAATATGCTTGAACCAGTACACTGAACTGACCATATCATTGAGCAATCATACATGTAGCTGGATTGATCATATATCAAAACAATACACAGTAACACATATTAAGTAAGGGGTTAAATGGGCTCTAAGTACAGATAAAACATTTCATGTATGTAATCTGAACTTAGTAACAATGGTTGGACAATCCTACATACTGTTGGATGGCACTGCATTACTGAATGTACACGCAGAGTTGATGTTCGAAACTTGGGACTTCCGTAAAATCATACTGGGACTTCCCAAATCAAAGGTCAGGAAGTCAGGACTTCCTGAAATTTAGCCTTAATGCAGGGCCTGAATCAGAATGTTGGCCACAAGTCAGCAAAAATGCGAAAACATCTACTAAAAAAACAGACAGAACTTAGAAACTTCCATGAACCTTTGTGATAACAATCAGATAACAGTCAATGTTTTTGTTAAAGATGATTCTATGACAGTTGATTGCATACGATTAAATTGCTTAGTAAATTACCTGTATGTGCATCATGTGATCATCTTTTTTAAAGATCAAACTAGGCTCTGCAGCGTGTTTCATAACACCATTTGTAGCACTTTCATTTCTGTAACATGCTGAATCAATCATCTACTTAATTTGTAACAGGCAAGAATATTGACAACAGACATAGAGGGACCAGGATAGCATAATGCTTTTGTGACCGCCCTACATCCAGGTATCCAGTTATCAAATTAGGCAAACTGGGAACATGCTATGTCTTCGTCTTCTATATTAATGGCGAGCGTTCAAAACATTATTGCCATGCGTTTGGGGTTTACAAGAAAATATACTATTAGGTTTCCCAAGTTACTCAATGATCCACCTGGTACCTCCTAACTTGTGTCACTCCCTCCCTTACTTCACAAGCTATACATAACTTTGTTATGAGCAAAACTCGGCCTCTTACATGTTGCATGTTTATTTCTCAACGCTTGATTGACAGTGGTTTCGGCTGATGGGCGGGCATCTTCACACACCAGTAGCGTCTTTGATCTCGTCAGGCATATTAACTCGATTAGATACGGGCATGCTAATTTATTTGTTTTGGTAGCGGCAAGATGGTTTTATAGATTGTAGATTCTGTAATAAAGGCAATCAGGAAAAGGAATTTTCTCTCTTTTGAATTTGTTTATGTTTTTCCCCCAATGGAAAAAATAAGAGTAGTGAATTTTGATTTGTTTTCCACTTTATATGAAATATGTCTCCGGTTATGTTAGAATCGGCTCTGACCATGGAGCGCCTATACAGAGTAGGAATGGTGTCAATGAACACCAAACTGCTTTTCCTATAAATATTTACTTCCCATTTTGATTTCAGGATATTGGTCCAGAGAGTCCAGGTAATAATCGATTAAAATCAATAAAAGAACTAGCAGATACTGTCAGTAAGAAGAAACTAGAGCAGGTAAACAAATTACTAGTATTTAATCTTCTCTTTAGACGTTTCCTTACAAGGTTCGCATAGGCCATGAAAAGTCCTTTAATTAGGTTCAAACCTTAAAAACTACTTGAATTAAGTGTTGCCTTGAAAAATGCCAAAATTGTTCTTGAATTTAACTGAAAATCCTTGAAACAAACAGCGTTGAATATCCATAAAGTGTATGGATGTTGTCAAAATAACTCATTATTTACATAAAGAATGAAAACAGAAACACCAGTTTTTTCTCAAATAAAAAATATGTGAATGTACGAGTGTATGTCACTAGTACGTATTGAATTGAGTGCAGTTGGGTGTTCTTGTGTGTGGTATTTCATGTTTATCAAACATAAAGAGAGTTGTTATTGTGCAATATTACCTAGAAAAATATTTGGGAAAATGCCTTGAAAGTACAAATTCCACCTTGAAAAGTCCTAGAATTCTTTTGTGAGAATTTTATATGATCCATGCCTTAATTTAATGATGTACAACCCGTACAAAGATATTTATTTATTTTGAAAATGGTCACCAAAGGACAGTCACTGGTTCATTTTGTAGCTCTCAGTTGTAAATTATCTATACATGTATTAGTAATGCATTTAAAAACAACTTGGCTCTATTGTTTCAGAAAATGTTCATATATTTTTTACTGAGAATACACCAAAGTAATTTAATTTCAGAATGCTATTGAAGCTTTATGGTGTGCTGTACAGGACTTGTTTCTGCCACAAACATTATCAGAGAGAAGACATGTGGCCTTACATTTTCTCCGCTGTTTGCTGGAAGGACAGGTTTGTATTTACTATGTCTATACTATTAGTGTAAATTATAATAGTAATAAATAGAGATGGGACCGAATAATCGAATATTTGGAAACCGAACCAATATTTGAATCCAATTTCAATATTCGAATCTTAAAAAAAAAATCAAGTTTTATGTCATTTTCAATAAAAAAATGTCATCACTTGAATTATTCTCGTACGCTGTTAATAATACGTAATATAATCGGGTCCCTTATTCTACTGTCTCTGCCCTTATCGACGTTATGTTGCTACGTTTATCGATTTATTGATACAATCGTATAATCTGAATAAACAGCATGACACTTCTCCAAAATACACTCGAAAACGATTGCATTTCTGACACCCTAAACGCTTGCATTTCGTCTGTATTCAAGTGTCCTAAAAACCCGGATTTCACAGGCTAAAACATTTACTGACAAATGTGTGAGATTGTTTTAATTGACCAACAAAAGATAACAATTAGCCTAGGGGATCCACTGCAGGATTAGCATTTTGCATACATGTAGACGTATAATGTTGTAGTTGTTGTGGTATCGGTAAATGTGTTGATAAGACGCTCATCTTCAAAATGAACAGCAGTTTGAAAAAGGTGTGATGGATCTAATGTTCAGCTTAATTGGCCTGGTGCAGGCTGAATGGGGTCACATAAGAAACTTCTTATTAATTTTTTTTACCTAATGATCCAACATTAATGATCAAGGAGAACACATTTCATTCATATTGATAACTCTGTGTATGCTCGAACAGTGCGAAACATACGTTGTATGATGACAACGATTTTCATAATTGTAGTGGTACATACTTATACTATCTCTGCTAGAAATAACAACAAAACAATAGCATATTAAAAATCTATTTACACGCTGACCAGGAGAAGAAAAAAGAGGATTTATATTGCAAAAATGTTTTTATTACTGCCACAACATCGTTAAGTGTATATCAACGGTTCAGAAAACAATATCGAGTTAACAAATTCCGTAACTTTAGTTCATTACGGGGGTGGGGGTATAAGAAATTAAACGAATACAATGACATAGGCAATCGAATATTCGAATATGAATTTCGAATATTCGAATACTCATTTTGGTATTCGGTCCCATCTCTAGTAATAAAACTTAAATAAAAAAAATTACTTGATAAATGGTCAGCCTGGAGTTGATGTTCTTCTGTGACACTTGTACGGAAATTGTCAGTTTCTTGCACACGTCAAATTAGTACTGATTGATAAATGATTCCATGCAAGCTGTTTCAAAGTGAACTGGTCTGGAAAACTGTTGAAGAATCTGATGTACATGTAAACCAAACAGATGACTGGTTGATCTGTTCTTATTTCTGATGTTTACCATTGATAAACTGGTCACCGCTTAGCTGACCCTCTGTTGAAATGGCATAACACATAAGAAAAAAATGATAAACATGTTACAGTAACATTTAACATTTATCTCTTTCTCAATTATTTTTTTGTAAGATTAACATGGATTAACATTGTTTTCTCCATCTGGATTTCAGAAAGACAGTCTGGGCCTATTAAGGAGTCATTTTTTTCATGTTATTCAGAGTCTAACAAATCTTGAAAATATGGAGGAAAGGTATGTATAAAATGCATGTAGTACTTGTACTATCCATGTTTGTGTCCTAAATGTGGTCAGCATGGCCAAAAAAGCTATTTGTCCCCTATATCATTGGTACCATAGTTAGGCAGGTTATATGGCTACAGTCATGTACTCCGAGTGATAAAGTTGGAAGCTGCTTGCAAAATAGCAATTTAGCAATGGTAGATGATTCTTCGAAAGCTGAGCACCATAATCAATCATATAACTGAAGTGTTGAATAATTGTGTGCACCAAGGCCTAAAAGAAGTAAGAAATACATGTAGTACTATCCATGTTAGTGTCCTTAATGTTCAAAATAGAATAATTAAGTTATTTTTCCCTATATTCAATGTTAACATAGTACTTTTTATGCTCCCCGAAGGGTGAGCATATAGTCGCAGATTTGTCCTTCCGTCCGTCCGTCACACTTTTGTCTGGGCCATAACTTGAACAGTATTAGAGATAGCAATTTGAAACTTCATAGGTGAATACACCTCATTAAGAGGAAGTGCAGTGCACAAGAACCATAACTCTTGATTGCATATTTTTTTAGTTATTCCCTTTGTAATTTTTCATACTTATTTCTTGTCCGGGCCATAACTCATACAGTATAAGAGTTATCAATTTGAAACTTCATCGGTAAATAGATCTCAGTAGGGGAAAGTACAGTGCACAACAACCATAACTCTTCATTGCATATTTTTTTAGTTATTCCCCTTTGCAATATTTCGTACTTTATTCTTGTCCGGGCCATAACTAGTACAGTATAAGGGATATCAGTTTGAAACTTGATAGGTGAATAGATCTCAGTGAGGGGGAGTGCAGTGCACAAGAACCATAGCTCTTTATTTCATATTTTTTTAGTTATTCCCTTCTTAGCTCACCTGCCACAAAGTGGCAAGGTGAGCTTTTGTGATTGTTTTTTGTCCGTCGTCCGTCTGTCAGTCCGTACGAATGCACCGGTAGTTGTGGGGTGTGGAACAATAGGCTATTTTTAGATTCCATTCATTCCGTCATTTGTGGGGTGCAAAATGCTACTTGTGGGTTGCAACCAAACAAAAGAAAGAACAAAAGAAAACCCCACAAATACCGTCTCATGAGTACGTACGTCCGTCCGTTAGACTTTTCACAGTTAACTTCTAGCTCTTTCAATTTTGCTTTGATCTTTATCAAACTTGGTCAGTAGTTGTACCTCAATGAAATCTAGGTCAAGTTCGAATTTGGGTTATGTGGGGTATAAAACTAGGTCAATAGGTCAAATAATAGGAAAACCTTGTTAACACTCTGGAGGTCACAGTTTTGCTTTGATCTTCATCAAACTTAGTCAGTAGTTGTACCTCAATGAAATATAGGTCACATTTTAAATTGGGTCATGTGGGGTCAAAAACTAGGTCGATAGGACAAATAATAGGAAAACCTTGTTAACACTCTGGAGGTCACATTTTTGCTTTAACTTTCATCAAGTTCTGTCAAAATGTATATCTTGATGACCTTAAGGTCAAGTTCAAAGTTTGACCATGTTTAGCAGGTGAGCGCCCAAGGATCTATGATCCTCTTGTTTTTAATTTTCATACTTTATTCTTGCCAGGGCCGTAACTCATCCAGTATTAGAGATATCAATTTGAAACTTCATAGTTGAATAAATTATTAATGCTGTGCCAAAGAACCATTACTCTCTTGTGCATATTTCTGGAGTATTTTTTCTGTGACAAACATCCCACGGGGAGCATCACCCGTCAATGACGGCTCTTGTTGTATTTGTTTGAATCAATGTCAACTAACCACACAAAAAAATGGTCCACATTAAGTACTTTTCTTACAAATGATATTTTTATGGTTTATAGTATTGCATGTAATAAAACATGAAATCAGGTAGTGGCAACTCATATGTAACCAAAGTTTATGTTTAATACTGTACTTATTATTCCAGACTGGACTTGTTCGCTATACTGAGTGATAATGGAAAAAGCCTTCTCGACTTCGAAGAAGAAGCAGGTAGAACAATTTTGTTCATTTCATGAAACATTATGTTAATCAAGTGTTAAATATTCACATAATTATGCCCTCATCTTTGATGAGGGAGTATATTGCTTTGCATTGTTGGTCGATCGGTAGACCAAATGGTTTCCATTCACTAAATCAAGATCTTTACCTGGAGGTTAAGTTAAGTTACCAATTTTCGAGGGCTGCTTTCAGCACTTTCAGCAGTTCAGCCATTCAGCCACCCTTTGACATTTTAACTTCCCCTGGTCATAGGGCTATCTAAGGAAACCTGCGTTTTAGTCTCCCTGGGGCGACGCTTCCTCTCCTTGTGGGTGTGCAACCAACATCAATCTTCAGTGCCCAGGAATATTGAACATGTGCAGAGACCTCCCTCACAGATACCAATTCACACCTTGGTCAAATGGAGCATGGGGGTTATTCTTGCTCAGAGTAATAGGCAGTGGTGCAGATGGGGATCAATCCTGGCACCTCTCGATCCAGAAGCGTGCACCCTACCTCTAGGCCACTGCTCCCCACAGGTTGGTCATCAACAGTACAGAATTCTCGACCTATACAGTAACTAATTCCAGGTATACATGTGTTCACATTCTTGTTTTGTGTACAGGGTTGTTTTTGTTGTCGATCATGCCAGATGTGATACAGACAGGGAAAGTATGTCAACTCCTTCCATTGTTGATTAGTGTTGTCAAGTTTAATGCTGCCTATCTTGATGAGGATATCGTATCGGGATTTGTTAAGTAAGTACTCACATATAATGTTAACACAAACATTTATTAACCTGTCTACTGTAATGTCATTACTATTTGTTGGGATTCATTTCTATACACATGTTGAAAACAGGACGTATTATTTGAACATGCTTGGTGTACGGGCAGCGGCATCCAGTAATTTTGTCTGAACTCTAATTCAAACAGTTTTTATCCGATCGCCTCCACACTTGGTGACAATGTTCATGGGCATAATATCTTGACCAAGTTCAATTATAGGCCAAATCGAATTTTGTGACATTTTGGCTCTTGTTTTCATTGATTTTGTAGATGTTTATAATCACAAGAACAAATTATTGACTTCTTGGGTGGTACAGCTGTCGAGTAGGTTTATAAACCTCTCTCATTTATTTTTAGACAAACGTGTGTTGTCTGTAATAGGAAGGTGTCAGATGATCAGAAACATGATAAAGAAATCCAGGTAATATAATTATCATGTATTTATTAATCAGCA
This sequence comes from Spisula solida, assembly GCA_947247005.1. Taxonomy (NCBI): domain Eukaryota; kingdom Metazoa; phylum Mollusca; class Bivalvia; order Venerida; family Mactridae; genus Spisula; species Spisula solida. The sequence goes on along the minus strand of OX365944.1, from coordinate 45,383,551 downwards.
GAAAAAATGGTGATAACATTACTAAGTTCAGCATGTAGATGGGAATCTGCATTTTGTGGCGCTTATATCTTCTAAAGTATTTGCTCTATTGTCATGAAACTTTCCTGGTCTTGATTATTATCATCTAAGGTCTTGTGTACTAGTGGTTAAGCTTTCATTGGAATGAAGTTTTTACTGAGTTTTTGGCCTTGGTTGAAAATCTGTTTTTTTGTGTGTGAGAAATTTTCAATTTTCTTGTATTTAAAGCACCTTATATGACTAGTTGTTACTTGAATCAGGTGCAGAGTACTGAATTTGACCTCGTTTAGACTTACAAAAATATGAACAGAAAAATATGAACAAGAACTACTTATCTATGCAGTAGCTTACTATGAAATTGTTTTATAGTATATTTACAAATTGATTGGTCATGCAATTTGTGTTTATCGTTCTGTATGTACATGCAGTATGTGTGCATGTATTGTACTTGTATCAATGACTTTTACATTATACAGTACAACCTCTCCAGATCGGCCCTCTGTAGAGCAACAACCTGTCTATAACAATACCTTCAAACATTTACCTAAGTTGATAATTACTATATATTTAACCTTTGTATAGCAACAACCTCATACAATGGTCAATATGTAAGTTGCCGCTCTCAAAGGCTGTTGCTCTACAGAGGCTGTACTGTATGTGCTATCTGACATGAAAGGTAATGAATATTAAAATAAGTTTGTGAAATGATATATTTTTGTGTCTACAGTTAAGCCTAGATGTTCTAGCAGCTGTGCTGAGCTACAGTTATCTACCATCAGATGTACTGAAAGATGTAGTCAGTGCCTTGTGTAGAATGGTCAACATTAGAAAATACTGTGAACCAAGCTGGGAGGTAAAATTGTCATGATTAAAACTTCCTCAATGCATTTAAAAATGTAAAATGTGAATCAGCTCAAGTTTCATGAACTGATCTGGAATGCAAGATTTAAAAAACCCCACAGTATTATCTAATTTTATGCAAAATACATGCACATTTTAGCTAGACTTATCGAAGAAAAAAAGTCAAGCTAATTTGTAACAGGATTGTCTGAGTGAGTGTGTGAGTTTTTTGTCAGATTCAATTTCTCAAAGGTATCAACTTGAAACACATCATAGTTATTCACCATCACAAGGGGAATCCATACTGACAAGGCTGGTAACCCTGTGACCTATATTTAGGGAGTTATTTGCCCTTGTTTTGACTTAAGCTTTGAAATTTTTGTCAGTTTTGTTACTATCAAGTACAAGAAAGACGAGGGCCCAGCACTCGTAGGCGGTGTTTTTGTTTGCCACATATAGATCATGAGAGTTTATTACAATGTTTTAATGTACCTGAGGTGGTGAACGTGGAATTCTGGCATCCAAGTTTTAGCTTAGTTTGAGAATATATTTAAAAAAGGTGTTGTTTTTTTGTGGATTTTCCATTTTTGTTGTTGTATATATATTCTTTATTTTATGTTGTATGAACTGAAATGATTTGTTTTGCTGTTTCAGTTGATGAGAAAGTTGTTAGGTACTCACCTTGGTCACAGTTGTATTTATACCATGTGTGATATGCTACAAGTGGAGTAAGTAGTCTGTGCACTTGTTGTTCTCTTTCTATAATATTATTGATATTAGCCACTAGAGATTTTTTTCCTTCTTTGTTTGCTACTGGTAAACTGTACCTTCCCTATTTGAAAAAGGCTATAATTAAAGAGAAAGCGAAATTCAAGGAACATTTCAAAACCGTACATAAAATGACGAAGTTATGAACAATTTTGACAAGAGGTCAAGCATAATAGTTTACAGAAACCAGTAAACAGTCACATGTAATCTCTTTTTCTGTTTTATTTGGCCTTTTTCAATTTCAAGTTGTCACAATTCCCAATTTGAATGGACCCGGACCCCTGTCTCAAAAATCACTGGCCACAAACATGGTCCTTTGGTAAGTGCACTAGATAAATAACCCGGGTGTGATTTCCTGACTTGGTAGGTCATACTCTTCCATGAAAAATTAACAACAATGTTGATTATTCTTAATATGTGGAGAAGTTGCTGGTTCCTGGTGGAACGGAAAGTAAGTACTGGTTAGGGTACAGTTCAGGAAAACTGGTTAGGTGAATCTGCCGAAAACTGGTTAGTTGAATCTGCCACTGTATAAAACAGAATAGTTGTTGAGAAAGGGTGTTTAACTGGAATACACAAACATACACATTGATGTCAGCTTTTTGGTTTCTATGTTTATATAATTTGCATTCTTTTAGATAAATTAATTAGTGATATTATGAGTACATTAGTATTAATAATAATATTTGAAGAAGTGGTTGTTTGCATCTTACATGTTAATATTTGTTCTGTCTATTGGTAGACCAAAACATGTCCTGTTGATTGCATGAGAGTAGTTTACAGTCCTCAAATTTGGTTAGGAGGTTGGTAGTTAAAAGTGTCATTATGATCAGGTTGTGATGTGCTGTTACTCTTCTATGCTTGTTCTGTACATGTTCAGTGTTGTTGACAAGTATTATCTATATTATTTTCAGAGAAAATCCTGAGGATGATTCTTTATTAAGAGGGGCAATATTCTACATTGGTATGGCTTTATGGGGATCTAAGAAAGTTAAGGATTTAAAGCACACCCCTGCTGCAGTATTGCCATCATTTTTACAGGTAAATTGAAACAAACTGACTGTTATATCTAGACTAGCGAAGTTGACCGATTATAATCTCTTTTTCTGAACAGCAGTCAGGCATTATAATGCTCCACATCTTTGATGAGGGGGTACATGGCTTTGCACATGTCAGTCGCTCTTTTGATCTGTTTCCCTAAATAACTCGACATTGCTTAAGTCTTGGCCTGAGGATCCTCAAAATCTTCTACATGGATGATGTTAGGCAACAGTAGATGACACCTATAGAATTTGTTGTCAGTAAGTCAAAGTTGCCGTGACCTTTAACATATAATCAGGATTAATTCATCAATATTAATTAATCCATTTTATTCTGGCTCGAAGGTGAGCCGTTTGTTGGGTACGATGTTTTAAGGTGCAAATTAATTGGGTACGATGTGTTGAAGGTACGAATCTCGACCGGAAGTTAAATAGTCCGGCCAATTTGATTGGTTTTCGTAGCCACGTGTGATTTGCTCAGCTATTTCAGTCACTGCTCGGGCGAGATCTTCCTCTGTCTGCTGCAAAACCTCTTTGCGAACGTTAGCATTCTATACGCCATGTGGCGTTGGTATATGCCATGCGGTGTGGTCTATCTTATATGCCATGCGGCATCTACAATATTATCGCCATGCGGCGTTAGCTATCTTATATGCCATGCGGCATCTGCAATCTTATTCGCCATGCGGCGTTAGCTATCTTATAGGCCATGCGGCATCTGCAATCTTATTTGGTCAAAGATCAAGATTGCCATGATCTTTAACATTACTGACTAATTTGTGCTGCCATGGGGGCATACATATTTTATAAACCTCTCTTGTTTTTTATAGGCACTAGAACTAGAAAGTCCGAAGATACATTATGAAGTGATGTTATCAACACAGAGATTGGTGAAGAAGTATGGTAGAGAACTTCCACACGCTACATGGGAAATCATTCTCGATCTCTTAGAAACAGTCTACAAATGTTTAACTGTATGTCAACTTTTTATATCTACAATACAACCTCTCCAGAGCGACCCTCTGTAGAGCAACAACCTCTCTACAGTGTCACTTAAAAAATTGATATTTACACCTAATTTGACCTCTTTAGAGTAACAACCTCTATTACCCAAGGTCAATATTTGCAGCTCTCAAAGGGTGTTGCTGTACAGAGGTTGTGCTGCATTTTAACATTTTGAATTTATTGTTACCATTATCATTGTCACACCTTGTTTCACATATGAGCCTTGCCTCTTGAAGATTTTCAGTAACTACAGACCATCTGTCCTAAATATGTGTGTCACATGAAAATTGGAAGTTTTTACTCTTCAAAATTTAGATAAATTTTAGTCAGTGTTTGTTGTTTTGAACCTAGGTACTTTGATTCAGATTTGTCTATAGAGCTGTGGCACTTGATATGATAAAATGCTGCTTATGTTGTTCATAGCTCTAAAAGTATTTGAGCTACTGTCATCAAACTTCATAGGAACATTAGTCAGCATGTGTGTAGTTGGCCTTCAACATAGTTTTATTCTGATTTGCAGAGTTGTGTATGATTTAAATGTCATATTGATATTGGTAACTGCTTAAAATAAAATGAAATGATAACAAACTAATAATTGCACATTTTCTATATTTGCATGACACATTTTGGAATGTGAACCCTCCCAACTTGTGTTTTTGTATCTTTGGCCTATTAATGATTTATCTGCACACTACCTGTATTTGCAAGACAAATTTTGGACATGTGAACCCCTGTGTTCGAATCTTTCAGGCAGCTAAAGATCTATCAGCCCATCCACAGACCCCTGTGGAGTTCCATGATACACTTACCACAATTGAACAACTTTATGAAAAAGGACAGTACTCCGGACCTGTGGAGAGATTCTTTAGAATCACTGAGATGTGTGCTTCAAAGAGACCTGTAAGTGATATTACATGTGTGACAGAGTGAGGCAGTGCTTCGGGGGTATTATTCGTCACCGTGTGGCAATTCTAGTTTAACTGTTTATGCATTATATTCTGAGTGTACAACTGGTCCCTTTATGTGCATTATATTCTGAGTGTACAACTGGTCCCTTTATATGCATTATATTCTGAGTGTACAACTGGTCCCTTTATATGCATTATATTCTGAGTGTACAACTGGTCCCTTTATATGCATTGTATTCTGAGTGTACAACTGGTCCCTTTATATGCATTGTATTCTGAGTGTACAACTGGTCCCTTTATATGCATTATATTCTGAGTGTACAACTGGTCCCTTTATATGCATTGTATTCTGAGTGTACAACTGGTCCCTTTATATGCATTGTATTCTGAGTGTACAACTGGTCCCTTTATATGCATTATATTCTGAGTGTACAACTGGTCCCTTTATATGCATTGTATTCTGAGTGTACAACTGGTCCCTTTATATGCATTATATTCTGAGTGTACAACTGGTCCCTTTATATGCATTATATTCTGAGTGTACAACTGGTCCCTTTATATGCATTGTATTCTGAGTGTACAACTGCTCCCTTTATATGCATTATATTCTGAGTGTACAACTGGTCCCTTTATATGCATTGTATTCTGAGTGTACAACTGGTCCCTTTATATGCATTATATTCTGAGTGTACAACTGCTCCCTTTATATGCATTGTATTCTGAGTGTACAACTGGTCCCTTTATATGCATTGTATTCTGAGTGTACAACTGGTCCCTTTATATGCATTATATTCTGAGTGTACAACTGGTCCCTTTATATGCATTGTATTCTGAGTGTACAACTGGTCCCTTTATATGCATTATATTCTGAGTGTACAACTGGTCCCTTTATATGCATTATATTCTGAGTGTACAACTGGTCCCTTTATATGCATTGTATTCTGAGTGTACAACTGGTCCCTTTATATGCATTATATTCTGAGTGTACAACTGCTCCCTTTATATGCATTGTATTCTGAGTGTGATACTGGCCCCAGTATATACTAAGAGTATATTTGTCTGTTTTGATTGAATATGGTTTATATCTCAACATGTAGTGATGAAATTCAATATATTTCTGAGGAATAATATCAAAGTAATCTTTTCAGGGCAGAGCTTGTTTTACCCTGTTAAGTGAGTGATAATCTGATCAGTTTGCACAAAATGTTGTACATTATATACACATTTCTGTTTACAGGAAGGTTCTGTTATTCTGCTTATCACATACCTAGCGCTCGGGATTCATCCGGCAAAAGAAAACTGGATCCGAAATCTCTACCAACTTCTTGATAAATATTTCAGGTAAGTTTGTATTTAACAGTTTACAGTTTAACAAGGAGGTAATGTCACTTTTCTTGGAGTGAATATCGTCAACTAAAGAATGGGTTTGTGGGGAAAGCTAAGATAAACAATCCATTTTCAGCTCGACTTTTTGAAGAAAAAAAGAAGAGCTAATGTCATGATGGTCTGCATTGGTTAAGTTTATTGTCTGGGTCATTTTTTAAAGACTATTAAAGTTATTAAATTGAAACTCAACATAGTTATTCACCATGACAAGGGAATCCATACTGACAAGGCTGATAACTCTGTGACCTATATTTATGGAGTTATCTGCCCTTGTTTGGACTTAGCACATAGAAATAGTGGCAAATTTTACACATTACCTGAATTTTCTCAAACACTTTCAACTTGAAAGTCAATACACTTGTGAAATGTGATGACCAAAATCTACTGACTAGAAGAAACAAATCCCTCCAGCATTTTAAAAGAGTTATTCCCCTTTTCTGACTTTGAATCGTTACACAAAAATGTCAATTGCTCAAAGCCTATAAAAGGTATCCACTTGAAACTCAACATAATTATTCACCATCACAAGGAGAGTTCATACAGACAAGGCTGGCAACCCTGTGACCTATATTTGTGGTTATCTGCCCTTGTTACTCTTAGAATTTTGATTCACAGATGAGCAAGGTTACTATCAAGTACAAGAAAGGCGAGCTTATCTAGCTTGCTTCACTCAATTTTATTGTAGGGAGGGGAAGGCATGCCAATATAACTGTATGCCCCCTGAAACTAAATCCTGTACCCACCCCTTAGAACACTGGACCTATTGTCCTAAGTATATAGTTTAATGTACGCAAGTTAAATTTTCAAAATACCCAAAACTGCTAATGTCATATAATATTTGAAAACTTGATTAATACAAACAAAATGTAAATGCCTTACTTTCGTGATATACGGTCTAGGGACAGACGAGAAACCTGCCAAAACTTGTCCTTATATAGCTGCCCAAGCCATGTGTGGCTCTCACTTATTTGCGTGATCACAAATATATATTTATTAATTAACCCTGATTATTGATTTACATATTTTGCATACTGTAAAATCACTTATTTTCATGGGCATTTAATATTGTTAATTTTCTTTAAATGCAATTTTGTGGGGTTGTAAGTTCATGGATTAGAAAATAAAGTAAGGAAACCTTTGCTCAGTATTTTGAAGGCCTATTAATCGAGGGGATTAAATTTCATGGTCGAGCTCAACCATGAAATTCACAAAAAAATTATACCCACAAAAATTAATGATTTTACAGTATTATCATGATATGGTATATTATTTCAGACAAGATAAAAGAACAAAAGTTCGACAGAAATCTCTGGAAGTCCTGTCATTCATTATCAGTATTAACAAACATCTATTTGAGGTAAGTATTGTCCTTCTTTCTTCCTGGCCCTGATCTCCCAACGCATCTCATTTTGAGCTAAATCTCATCTCAAATATTGTCATATGTCTGAGTTAATTTCCATGGGAGACTAACTTTCAAAATTTGTATCGCAAAACAGAAACACTATTTTGAGTAAATAACAGAAAACTTTAAAGTTTGGACTTCAGATTTGCCTCAGACTGGGATCTGAAGAAAATCTCAATTTGAGAGATGCTTTAGGGTCCCAAGAACTCTCAATTAATATCTCAATTAAATCACGCATAAAAAATCCCAGTCATGGTCCTGTGGTTAGTGTGCTGGATTTGTAACCTGGCAATCTGGTTTCATTTCCAAGTCACAGCAGATATTACCCTTCCATGAAAATTTGACTACAATGTTGGATTTTCTTCCACATGTGGAGAAGTTATTGGTTCCTTGTAGATGGGTAAGTTAGTACTGGTTAGGTGTAACGATTACCTCATATAACTGAAAAAAAAGTTGACAAATGGCATTAAACCCGAAAAACCTTTAAACCAGTGTTTTTCACTGTTTCACCTTTAACTCAACTTCAGCCCTGGGCAAGGTTTATGAGAAACCATTGAATAGACTAAGTAGTATCCAGATTTTGACACACCCCCATTTACAAAAATTGTTTTTACAATATGTGTATTTATTGTATAATGATACAGGATGATCTGGTCAACAGTATAGTACTACCATTACTGTGTCATGTAGATGATGATGTCGACATTAGACAGATGTCTGTGGAAATCCTCCTGGAACTCGCCAAAAATTGTTATCCACATAACTTTCTCAATATTATCAATATTATAGAAAAGGTAACTATTATTAATTTCAAACCTGTGTTATACCTTGGTCACAAATCAAAATGCTGTGCAATGATCTGACGGCATACTTTTTGGTTAATCTGGTCGGGCTGACATTAGCAGGTCACTGAGGCATTGTGGCGCATCGGGTTGTGTCCAGGGAAGTTTTAAAGTATCACTTGAATAGAAAGATTTAATAATACTCATTGGCTAGTAGCCAGCATGTACGGTAAACGATTCCTAGGCATCGGGAAAACAACATATATGGGTGTTTCTTGACCCAGGTATTACAAAGCCTTTCAACTGATACTGTGATTGTGTCCTTTTAAAGAAGGTGGCCTTTTACTACACATTTATTTTGTATAATTTATATAATAAATGGCTTTTTAAGATTCATCAATTTGGAATGCTTAAGACAGACGGTGGCTTAATTAAGGTGACAGGTTCAACTGTATAAGATTTGGATGTCAAATGTTTCCAGTGTAATATTATGTATTATTACCTAGCACTCTATATAACGAGTAATTCGTTATTTTTGACTGTTTCATGTCTTAATGTTTATTTTTAGATTCAGGTATGAAACAGTTCATTGCCAGGAGGGCAACAGTTTTGACTGTTACACCCCTGGATGAACTGTTACCTGCGCACTACGATGCGCAATATAAATTCCTGCAAAAACACCCTGCTAGATTTATAGCGTATTTTTAATATAACTCTTGAACAATGTTTTGTCCCTTTTTGCTTTATTACATGCCGATTTTATTTGTTTGATAATAAAATCATGGGGATAATGACAGTCTTGAATTTATAACAAAAAATATCCGGTATTAGTATGACAAAATGTCTTAGAAATATCCTTTTTGTTTGTTGTATAAGTAGAACTTTACTGTAGTTATATAGAGTATTAGGTAATAAAACAGTTATTTCATGTCTGTTTTGGGTTAACAGTCAAAACTATTGTCCCTCGGTATCGGGGAAGACATTTTGAACTGTTGCCCTCGGCCTATCGGCCTCGAGCAACAGTTCAAAAGTCTTCCCCGATACCTCGGACAATAGTTTTGACTGTTAACCAAACAGACATGAAATAAGTGTATAATAATTATTTTTAAATGTAAAAAGTAAATGTATAAAATCAACTATGTTGTCGACCTGGTTTGAAAAACAGTGTGCATCAGCAGTTTTGTGTTGCACAGTTTTTGTGAAACACTTATGCAATAGTAAATAGTATGACTCACTGGACTAATGGAATGCGTTGCATTTACTAAGAAACAATTATGTCAATATCTCAAAGGCTAAGGTCATACTTGGAGTTCAAAGGTCAAAAGTAGCCATAATTGAGCTTGTTCAGCCCATGACTAAGTAATTTATTATGGGATTTGAGAATAATTTGGCACAAATGTTCACTACTACCAGAGGGTGTGTCAAGCAAAACGATTATGTCAATATTTCAAAGGTCAAGGTTACACTTGGAGTTCAAAGGTAAAACCTGTATCATTCATTGTCATTTCATCAAAATTGTGGGATTTTAAAATAACCTGGCACAATTGTTCCTTCTATGAAACGATGTGTCATATAAAACAACTATTTCAATATCACAAAGGTCAAGGTCACACTAAAGAATTAGTTACCTCATATGTTATTGAAGACATTGTTTCTGTATGAGGGAGCTGTGGCTTTGAGAATCTTTTGTGTTACAGTCAGGTCTGGATACAATGACGCTGTTAGTTCCCAAGCAAAGTATTGTTGTAACAAATATGAGAGTATACTGAATTGATACAAATAGTGTTGTAAAACATTTTGTTCCCATGAAAATAATGTCAGTAAATGAATACAGTACAACCTCTCTAAAGAGGCCCTCTGTAGAGCATCAACTCTATAACAAAACATTCAAAATTTTCCTAAGCTGATATTTACCATGAATTTAACCTCTGTATAGCAACAACCTCTGTACTATGGCCAATAGTTGCAGCTACCACAGGTGTTGCACTGCAGAGGTTGTACTGTATGTCAGTGTATCAGGTGCTGTTATATCAAGACCTAACTGTATACATAATACATGTACCGCAGTATTAGTGAAAGAATTTTCTATTTGTTACAGATCATCAGCTGTAAACAACAAATATACCTAACATCTGAGAATTCCGAAATTGTTGTAGAGTCCTCATTTCGAGTTGTTAAATCAGCTGTTCAGTTAATAGTTGATCTATTTCGGGTAAAGTATTCTTACATTTAATATACTATGCATTCCCCAGTCTGTATCCAAGTGGCAAATTTGGCGAACTATTCTCCCAAATTACAAGAATTCATGACATAAGAAAACCTGTTCAGAGATTTGAACAATTAATTCATGAAAAAGCTAATAAGTTACGATTTTTCTTTTGGACTGGTAAAATTTGGTCTGGTCCTTTAAAAATCTAATGTTTACAGGACTTACTGGGCGTAAAATTCTGACGTGTGGCTGAGACTGATAATTATAATCATGTGGATTTGATTTCATGATTGAATTCAACAAATGAATTAATAAAAGATTTAGCCCCACAAACATTAATGGTTTTACTGTAGTACAAGCATATTAAGCTATCATTTCGTGTTTTTACTATTTTCTTGCTACCTGCATTTGGCAATCAGCTGTTACGTAGTTGAACTGTTATGCTGTAATGATTTGTACATTGTAAATGACCTATTATGTTCTGAGTAATACTCACAAAAGTGTCTCCTTACAAATATATAAGACAGCTTTTGAATGGAATCAGTGGGTGGATCTGCATATAAGTTTCAACATGGTGATAATATAGTCTATATTTGACATGTTACAGGACAAGCTGTATTGTAGTCCACCTGGTGTGTGTATCAAGTTGTATGATATTCTAGTGAATCACCTCTCCTCACAGATTGACTCCCTCGACGACTTTCAGAGTTTAACTGCTGGTGCCGTGAGGAAGTGTGTAAGTCTTTGTATCTGTTAGTATATCCATCATGATAGTTGTGTGGCCGAGCCTCTGTAGTGCCCTTGCTTCGAGTGTGAGATGTCTCAGGTCAATCCCAGGCCATGACATACCAGTACTGGTAGATCTCCCTTGTCTGAAGATTAGCATAGTTAGTTTCAGTTAACTGCTTGTTCATCGGATGTCAGGATAGTGTGACTGAGTAGTCTCCATATGACTGAAATACTGATGATTAGGGGACTTAAAACAATCTATTAGTGCTATTGTAACTATCAGCTTCTGTTGTTAACAGCAGAGCCATATTATTGCTGCTACATGTGTATTACCCAAAGTTTGTGTATTGGATTTGAAACATTAATACATTCAAACCTGTTTTGAACAGTTAATCGATGAATGTGTCAAACTAGCTTCTTAAAATGAGTAGCTTTTGAATAAATGTCTATTGAATACAAATAGTAAACAATGCTGATTTGGTACTTGGTGATTTAGCTACTTTAGACAGGTGGGTGCTTGACCTGAATGACCCCTAACAGGTTCTAATATTTAACATTTAGTGGTATAGCTGGACCATTTTATAAATAATGATAGTTTAAAACCCTGTTACATGAGTGCTTATCCAACCTTTACATTGAATAACAGATATAACCAGTTTATATTTAATAAGGTAGTCAGTGGTTAGTGGATTTGATTTGTAACCAGGGATGGTATTCATTATTGATCTTACTTGACTTAAGGATAAGGAAAACCAATCAGATCATACAATATCAAACTCTTGGTCAGTAACTATCCTTATTCTCCAATTAAATGAGATCAATATTGAATATCACCCCTGATGATCTGGGTTTGATTCCTTGTTGTGGCAGGTCATACCCTTCCAGGGAAACTTGACAGCAATGTCGATTTTCCTCCATATGCGGAGAAGTTCCTGTTTCCTTTGGGAGGGTAAGTTAGTACTGGATAGGATATAGGCAAGAAAAATAATTGGTGAATCAGCCACCTTGTATTAATTAGAAATTGTTGAGACAAAAACATGTTATATTTCATCAGACTTGTTTCATTCAGATTGTTGAGTGTCTACTTAGTCTTCGAGCTGATGCCTTTATGAGAGTTGGAATTGTGGACAGAACATGTGATAAACCATTGAAGTTCAGTCCTTATATAGTCTGTGATTGGTAAGTTATGTTATTATACCTCACTTTATACTACAATGCTGAACTCCCATTACCTTCACCTCATGGTGACATTCTGCCCTCGGGCAATATCAATGTCTTACATGATGACATATTTATGATATTTATATCTTGTCAGACCTCAATGTACAAATTTTCTAACATACATGTTTATTAGAATTGCAAATTCAGCTTCCAAGCTGTGGTATGAAATTGTATTTGCATCTGTTGCACATATCTTTATCAATAGTTCTGCCATGGTCATTGGTCGCACAATTACACAGGTATGTTTATCAGCATGTGAAGTTATGTACTTCAGTGTTTTACCAAAGTTAGGCCTATTTGAAAAACCTGTTTTTGCGGCATTTCCTGTTTTCTTGTTTACTCTTAAACACAATGTCATTACAATTTGGTAATACTGTATTTTAGAAAGCTATCATGGATGATGTGCAAATTTAAACAGTATATCGCTAAAATCGGGGCTACCTCTGGCATTGGCATAATTTTATTTTTTGCCAATTTTGGAACTTGTCGGTGGAATTGCTAGGCGTCAAGGTCAAGCTAACTTTCGTATATCATGTTTGACCTTTATTTGTATTGCTAGGTGTCAAGGTCAAGCTAGCTTTTGTAAATCATGTTTGACCTTTATTTGTATTGCTAGGTGTCAAGGTCAAGCTACTCCACCATCTAGTCCTGTATCTTCTACACCGAGTTCTAGTCAATGGTGTAACAATACACACCTGTATTACAACAGATCTTTCTCACTCTTCATACAGTTATTAGAGCAGGTAGGTTGTTCTATGCTTCACAGAAACATTCCTTTTGTTGTTGTTAAATAACAGCATATCTGGCTAGCTCAATTAACCAAATGCTAGGCCATGGCCAGGCTAGCTCATTTACAAAATACAGGACCCTGGTCTGGCTAGCTCATTTTACAAAATGCAGGACCCTGGTCTGGCTAGCTCATTTTACAAAATGCAGGACCCTGGTCTGGCTAGCTCATTTTACAAAATGCAGGACCCTGGTCTGGCTAGCTCATTTTACAAAATGCAGGACCCTGGCCAGGCTAGCTCATTTTACAAAATGCAGGACCCTGGTCTGGCTAGCTCATTTTACAAAATGCAGGACCCTGGCCAGGCTAGCTCATTTTACAAAATGCAGGACCCTGGTCTGGCTAGCTCATTTTACAAAATGCAGGACCCTGGCCAGGCTAGCTCATTTTACAAAATGCAGGACCCTGGTCTGGCTAGCTCATTTTACAAAATTCAGGACCCTGGTCTGGCTAGCTCATTTTACAAAATGCAGGACCCTGGTCTGGCTAGCTCATTTTACAAAATGCAGGACCCTGGTCCGGCTAGCTTATTTAACAAAATGCAGGACCCTGGTCTGGCTAGCTCATTTTACAAAATGCAGGACCCTGGTCTGGCTAGCTCATTTAACAAAATGCAGGACCCTGGTCTGGCTAGCTTATTTAACAAAATGCAGGACCCTGGTCTGGCTAGCTTATTTAACAAATTGCACACCCTGGTCTTGCTAGCTTATTTAACAAAATGCAGGACCCTGGTCTGGCTAGCTTATTTAACAAAATGCAGGACCCTGGTCTGGCTAGCTTATTTAACAAAATGCAGGACCCTTGTCTGGCTAGCTTATTTAACAAAATGCAGGAACCTGGTCTGGCTAGCTTATTTAACAAAATGCAGGCCCCTGGTTTGGCTAGCAAATTTTACCAAATGTTAGACTGTGGCCTGACTAACTCATTTGACCAAGCGCTAGACTGTAATCAGGCAAGCTCATTTCTTAATTGTGACAGGTTATACCCTTCATAGAAAATTGTCCATTTTCCTCTACATGTGGGGAGACATTGCTGGTTCCTTGTGAAAGGGCCAGAACTGGTTGGGATACAGTCCCGGAAAACTTGTTAGGTGAATCGGCAATCTTATTACAATCAGACCCTAACATTTGCTCCATTCCTTTATGCTGTTAGAGATTTGACTACACTCCGTAAGAGGTCATGTTCAAAGACCTCCTTGGCACACAATGATGTCACACAGCCTCAGCAGACCCCATACAGAGTGTTGTCAGATCCTATATCAGCATAAAGTAGTGAAGGGTAATAAGGGTCTGATTTAAAAGAGATTTGTCAATTGGCTGGAATATATTACTGAACAATTGTTGAGAAACAGTGTTAAAACTGTATAAACATAAAACATGTCCTATTTACTTGCAGGAGAAAGATTGGGAGGTGCTCAAATGTATTTTGGAGAACTTACCTATATTACTGCAAAACAAAACTATAGTATTATCTAAGGAAGATTTCTTGGTAGATACATTATGTAGCAAACTTTGTGCCATGGTAAGTACTTGTACGACAGGTGCCCCATTTATATTGGACAGAGTTGAACATCGGATATTAACATGCTAAGCCAATTTAAATGAGGTAACTCTTTTAAGCTGTCAATAAAAATGTGTCGGGTATTATAATTATAGTATTATAGTTTCGTTTGTTTGCAATATGGTTCAAACCAAAAGCAATGGTTGTGTAGAGGATGTGGTGTTTGGCTTTATAAAGGCCAATCGCTCACAAAGAAGCACCTAGAAGGTGTCGGTAGAGCATGGATGTACCGTTTCAATTCCAACTAACTCTGTTCAGAAAAATTTTCTTCTAAAAACTTCAGAAAACCTTCTACAAAAAGTGTAGATTTGATGAGATAGTTTACGACGACTCTTATTTAAATTCAAGCTTACTATATGCGCATATTTGGGAAGTTTTCAAGTCTATTCATCTTAGACGGCTGCTTGTGCTATTTTAAAATATATTGGCATGTTAATTAAGATAAGTTTACAAATATATATTTACTTTCAAATTTTGACATTTTAAATGACAAGAATGGATAATTGCTATGTTAAACATTGTTGGGATTATTGTTTGCAGGTATAACTGACACTTATATCCAAGAATACAAATGTATTGCTGTGTACTGATTTGTTGTGTCAATTTTCTATTTCTAGATTATTGATAGAACGTTAAACTTACCAGAAGAACTGACAGCTGTGCCAGAGAAATTTACCAAGTCAAACTTCCATGAATATGTCTTCCCAGTTCTTGCTAGTTTAGTCAACTATCATAATTTTTTAATTAAGCAAAAACAGGTAATATTTCATTCTATGAAATTATTATCATTGAAGGGCAATTGGCTTATGTATGATCTTGTGAATGAACTGTTTGATGAAGTAAATTCTCATAATGAGTCAATCTTAGAAATAACATGTTTTCCCTTCCAATTTAAAATTGACAAAAAACTCCAGAAAATCACCATTTTACAAACATAAAATTTAATGCCCATGAAAATGAATGGTATTAATGTGAATATTGTTATTTTGCATTACTTGGTACTTTGTTTGAGTTAGGCCCCTTGTGTAAGACATAGCTTTTTAGTCCAGGGGACTATAGGTTTGCCCTCCGTCCGTCCCATCCGTCAGTTCTGTCATTCCGTCAAAACATCTGGATCCTGACATAACTCAAACAGTTTCCAAGCTAGGTTTATGAAACTTGGTAAGTGGATAGGGGGCAATAAGGGGATAATGCATGTTCAAACATATTTTGATTCCAGCCAAAATTGTGGTTGCTATGGCAACAGAAACATTGAAAATGGCTTAAAACCGGTAGGGGACTTCTGTATTGCTTGCAATTCTTAATAACTTGTTGTATCAAAACTCTTCAATTGAACTGTATAAAACATTTTGTTTCAGAGAGAGTTAATCAAATGTTTAGAGTTTGGTATGGTATCAAAGTTAGCTAAGTTA
Organism: Spisula solida; assembly: GCA_947247005.1. Lineage (NCBI taxonomy): Eukaryota > Metazoa > Mollusca > Bivalvia > Venerida > Mactridae > Spisula > Spisula solida. The sequence goes on along the minus strand of OX365944.1, from coordinate 45,367,484 downwards.
TGTGTGAATGCGTTGAGATTGTGTACACTAGAGATGCAGGATACCATGATGAGATTGTTACCTTCCGTGTTGTTACAACTCTCTAAGATCTCCGCTACAATCACCATGGCCATTCCTGTATTAGCTTTCCTATCAAGTAAGTTGATCATCTTTTCTCTTATTTCATGTTCTTTTCGATCATTAAGCCTCACATTTGTAGTGAGGCAGACATGCACGTTGAATTTGTTCTGGACATTTGTCTGTCCACCAAGTTCTTGCTTAAGCTGAATGTTTTTCAAAAGTTTCGATTTTTCACTTATTTGTCTATATATGAACTATGGCCAGTACCGCCTTTTAACTTCATAAGGCATATAATTTTAGATGTATGGTCTTAAAAGGTTTGTGATAACAAGGATCAGTTGTATGTGACAGTTGGTGTAGATATAACTTTTATGCTACACTAGAATGTTTACTGTTTTAATGTTATTCTTACAGTTTGATGATTGCACTACACATACTTAAACCTTAGATTTTTAGCAAACGTTCTTGTTGTAAATGTATTGAAATAAGTTTCATTTACTTTTTTAACTTCAGGTATTGTACGACTACCAAACATGTATGCTAACTTTGTGGAAGAAGAGTACATGAGTGTGTTTGCCATAGCTCTACCATACACCAATCCTTTCAAGTAAGTTACAGACATTTAACTTTTTAACCCCCGGCCACGAAGGATAAAGAAATGGTCTCTGTCCCTCCGTGCCCGCGTGTGTGTCCGTCAATAACAAAATCTTGTCAACTCCATTAATCTTCAATGCCTGGACCGAATTTCATGAAACTTACGGCAAATACGTAACTAATAAAGATGACATGAAGAACCCACGTTCCAACTGTGCCGGCTCAAGGTCATAGTTTAAGTTAATAACTTCTTAATGCCTGGGTCAAATTTTATGAAATGAGATTGACCTTGAGTATTTATACTTGAATGATATCAAAGTTCTGTTTGTAAAAACTTTCAGATTCAGCCATTATACTGTGTCACTATCTCACCATGTGATTGCTATATGGTTCATACGATGCAGGCTTCCATTTAGAAGAGGTTTTGTACAGTTTATCAATAAGGTATTATCTTTTTATGTAAATAAGTTTTAAAGAATCTTTATATCGAATCTTGTATCTTTTGATGTATACTCTGATAAGATTTTTAGGTTGTCTGAAAACAGATATTTTTTTTTATAATATTTGTTCTCAGAATCTAACCTTGTAATTTGTGTGATGAAAATCAGTATAACGCAGAAAAAAATACCAATTAAATGCCAATGCTGAGATGGCTCCTCCTAATGCTTTGTTGATCTTAGTAGTTACTCTGCAACGATTTAATAATATTTCGTTTATACTAATTTTTTTAAGGTTGATTGTGAAACAAGTTTTTCCAACTTATATTAATTACACTCGACACCTCATTCCTGATGTAATCCATCGCCATGAAGGTATGAGAGAAGAGAAGCCAATTTCCCTTTTGTGCTGAGTGTCTAGCGAGGGAATTTTTGGTACCATTTATTTCGCCTTTGGTATAATGCGGCCAGGGATCGAACCCGAGACCTCTGGCACTCAAAGCAAACATTCAACCACTAGGCTATCGAGGAGGCGGTAAATAATATTTACCTTATCATGAAATATTATCCTGCTTTCTTTAAGGCTATCCATCTAATAAAAAGTTTCAGTAAATCACTGTGTGAGACATTTGAAATTTGAGCATGAGAAATGTTTTATAATCATGGGACCAGATCATTGGTCAATTCCAGAAGCCTGTGTGATGCTGATTTACGTATTTTGTTATTCAGGGTTTAAAGCAGAATGTACTACAACAGTTTGAAGAGAATGCTCGTATAGCGTTACAGAATCAGAACCAGGACTCTAGTGATAGGATTAGATCTGGTAGTTACAGTGAGGCCGCACTGAGAAGGTAAATCATACATGTCGCGACTCTCAACTGTTAACTCTAACATGGCATTTAACACTTTACAATGTACAGTAAAGTTCTACTATTAATAAGACCACTTCAATTATTTAAAAGTCATGTACATATTAGCAGTTTTAAAGGCTCAGCCCATTTGACATTTACTTTATTATTGGCCAAACAAAATATATTAAAAATTAATCTAGCTCTTCATTTTTTGTTGCTAGGCAATATATAGGTTTTATTTTGATCGTCGGTGGCATTTGTGGTGGGGGCGCCAACAGCCCATGTTGCTTGTTTTACATGGCTGGTCTTATAAGCATGACTTTACTGTTACTGTATTATATTAATGCCATGTTAGCTTTAAGGGGTTTTGAGCCACTGGACCCTTTCATCATTCATCCTTTCATTATACTAGTATGCATTGTTTCTGAAGATTCTTCTAATACTGCCTGTAAAAGAAAACAAGCGCTTGTGGGTTTGAATGCCTGTCTTCAGCTGTCTTTGATTTGTTGATGTATCTGGAAAGTGCAATAAACTTTGTTTCTCTGTCTGCCTGTAAAAGGAAAAGCTGTTCTGGTGTTAGAATGCCTGACTTTGTTTGGTAACTTAGGTTTATGTAACTGAGAACTGCCTTGTTTCTATGATGAATACTGACCTGTACATACTGGTATACTTTCAATGCATGATAAATCTTTCAGTTGACATTGTTTACTTCTTTGACTTCAACAGTTCTCAGATGTCTTCTTATCAGCTATCCTCACAGATTATTGTGTTATACCTGTATTTGTGTAGTGTATGTAGTCGTCTAATTATAGCGGTGAAATGTATTGAAAGTTTGACATATTTGGTTTCTGTTACATGTATGTTGAGTTAATTTAACTATTTTTGAGTTGGTGTGTAGTATATTTGTTATTAGCATTTCTGACAGTATGTTTTGGTTTTTAGTGTAATGATATGTCAATAGTTGAATGTCATGTTTTGTTATACTTCAGTTTCATATGTTCTAAGTTTACACAATTCTCTTAGTGTGTCTTATAATCTACTCTATGTTGCATTACAAAATGTTCTTTCTTGTTGTTTTAGAATTATTAATTTCTGAGATGATTTGAAAATAGTTTTAAAAAGTTATAGTATGGAGTCTTTAGTAATGATCAGCTAAATTAGCAGGGTTGTGTAGACAAACTATATTATATATCATGCACACTGCTTGTATGGCATCTACATAATTATACTTTCGTTCTGAGTACCATTAATCACATAATTATTATTGTTTATAACAGGTACTGGAAAGCTTTGACTTGAAATCATCATAATACTTAGTGGCACATTATCTATGATCCTGTAGCTATATATTATATAGAGAGATAGATATTTATGTCAAACATAAGGCTTGAAGCCCAACAGTTTACATATATGTACATAAACACAAATGATATGATACAGTATATATAGAAAATGTGGTTTAAAGCATGCTCAGAATTATTTGGATGGTAATGGCAGTATTTTATCTTTCAACAAAATCAGTGACTATATGAACAAAACAATATAACAGCGAAAAGCGTCCACATGGTTACACAAATATGGTACAGTCGCGTAATTTAAAACTTATATATGTATATATACAGGATCTATCATGAGTTGTCAATTGATATAAATTTATCTTTAACGAGTTTCGTAAATACTAAATTCAATTGACTACAAGTGTTAGATTCTTTTTATCACATGACACTAATAAGACAAAATACACATCTTTCTGTTGAAAACAGACTCTGCTATATAAAACATCGCCAAAAAATGTGTCATTTACTGGATCAAGTGACGTCATTTTAACGTATAGTATAAGAATATACATACCGGTACTTGTTTAACTAACCCAGATACAATGATAAACTGATATACAGTCAAACCTGTCATAGCGGTCACCTGAATTAAGCAAGCACCTATATCAACTCTGAGATAGTAAATAATCTGAACTGATTATTCAGAATTCCCAACTCTGACTGTGACAGTCCGACCTACATGTGTTGCAAGATCCAAAGGGCATGGACCATTTTCAGCTGGAATCAGTCTCAATGACTTGCATCTAATTATCTAGTTTTTGTGCTATAATAATAATAACTATAATAATAGTCTAATCATTGTTTAAAGAGGCAACACAGTTGGGTATACCCATGTGCTGACAAGTTTGATTTTAGTCTGACAGATTCCAAGCCTTCGTCAGTCCAATGTCTTGCATGTCTCTGAAACTTTCATAAGTCTGCTCACTTCTTCTGCAACATGGATTTATTAAACAACCACCTGTTGTCTATGGATAGAACTGTGTTTATAGTTGACATTCTGCTTAAAACTAGTTTGACTGTAGACTGTATAAGAGGATATTTTAGCAGGTCAATTTTGAATTTCTCACATTGAGTGCGTAAAAATAGTAGCAAGTCTTTTTATAATTTTAGCCAATATTTCCAAGTGGCTAACTAAAGCACTTAGTAATGCTAACACCAGGGGTTCCACTAACTTCTGAATCTGAAGGGTTATTTTTTTGATACTTTTAACTACATTTGACCATTTTATAGGCAAAATACCAATGATTTTAACAGAAAATGACCCTTCAAACCAAAATCTTGACGGTCGAAATGTGGCTTTTTGGAAAATTAAAGGGTTACAACCCCTACTTCCGAGTGAAATGGAACCCCTGTAACACCTGGGTGCATGTAAGCTGCAGCACTAGATTGTATGCAGCCTTGTTAGAGAACTACTATACATGTATATTGCTGTGCTCTATCTCTCTGGGAACCTGTATTGCAGGCTAAGACAGGGGTAATGTATTATACTAGATGCTTTATTTTATATCATTTTGCTATCCTAGACTTTAGATCGAAAACGAGCATTGAGCTGTGACTGCACTTATAGCTATAGACTTTATATAGTAGATTCCCAAGGTTACGGCTCAGATGTCCGATTCTATCTATAGTATTTTGCTAGAGGTTGTTTGTATGTGTGTGTGGTTATTCATAATCATATATAAATGGTATAAGGTCTGGTGTTTGGTGATTACATAGTTACTAAGAAAGCATGTTACTAAAATTAATTGCATTCCTAGAGTATTAAAGCTAGAATCAACATATACCATATATTAAATGTCAGTGTTTATGTGTGCAGCTTTTGGAACCTGCTGGTCCGACAGAATTCTAGGTTGTTTTGCACCAGTAGACCATTGGACCATTGTTAGGAGTCGAGCCCTGCAATTCTAAATGGGATGTATTGATCTGCGCAAATTTGCCATTAAATCAAACCATATCATGTTTGATAATTGCATTACAAATATGTCTACATCTTAGCCTCAAAGGTAGGGAAGTGGGTATTGACAGTCATGCAGATAAATCCAGTTGTTTTGAGGTGATCAAGGTCAAAGTCTCAATGACCTTGAATACAATTGACTATTGGACTGGTAGTAGGGAACATGCATGTTTTATAAACATATCTCATTAATCTGATGTTTGTTTGTTTGCATTCAAGTGAGACAGTGTGTGGTTATTTGGTTTTCATAGCCAGATTGGCCAATGACCTCCAACTTGTAGGGATGAGACAGTTGTTTGCTACAATGAGTGCGACAGCTGGTGTGATAACCTAACTTCTACCAAATATACTTGTTGGTTCTTTTATGTGCTCTATGTACGGCTTGGATATATGCTAGACTACCTCTGGGTTTCTGACATATTCATCTGTGGTTGCTTGGGAAACGTGTAAAAGCATTTTACAAATATAAATAAAGTGGCCTAGCCAAGAATCGACACAGGAACCTCCAAATCTAGAGCATTATACACTTGACCGCCATACCACACATATTCTGTTAATTCAGTGTGAATAATGTGTGTGTCTTTTAACAGCATTTATATGCTGTTTTGTCCAGGTTGTGTCCTTTGACTGTGGCTGGTGACTGCTTTTATCCTCTCAAAACTGCCTCTTGACATCCATGTTGTTCTGCCTTTGCTATATCCACTCTAATTGTGTTTCTACATCCTTGCGGTTTTGTCTTCGCTTTGTCCTCTGTTGGTATCGCTTTAATGCTCATTTTGTGTCGTCTTTACGGTCAGTTGTTTGTACATTAGTACATTTCTCTAGAAATATTTGCCATGTTAATATTATGACTTTTGAAATGCAACAAGTCTTTGATCTTCACTGTTCTATCTACCAGGACAAGATATGTGTTTTGTTTGTATTTAAGTTTGCACACAGTATTTAGACCAAGGTTATGGCTGTCTAACCTGATAGTGTTTAGGGCACCACAGTTTTGTCTAGTGAATGAAATGTGTTGATTGAATATTTATTGTAATATTAAAGATTTTGTTCGAGAAGAAATTTATATTTATTTATTTACTCATATTATAGTATTTCTTGAAGAGAGCTGGCTTGTCCAGCGCTAGACTGTTACCAAGAAAATATGGGTTTGATTCCCTGAAGTGGGTGAGATTTCTGGGAGCCCATTTCATATCTCAGCTAAGAACGATTTTTCCCATAGATGATTTTGAGCAATACTAAGTGAACTCGCACATTTTCGTAAAGTAAAAATTGTTAAAATTCTAGTTCATACAAATTCACTTGAATGTACTATCTGTCTTAGAAAAGAATATGAAAATGTTGAATCTTGGCTAAGATTTGTCTATGAAACGTGCCCTTGCTTCTTTGACATTGGCTAAGGTCATGTCCTTCACACAGAGAGAAGTTATCTATGACTTGTAGAATTTGGTACTGATTGATAATTTACTCTAGGAATAGACACTGCTTGCATCAACTGGTTGATGTGTATGACTGAAAATTGTTGAAAAGCAGTGTAAAACTAAAACCCGTCGAAAAAATCCTTGTCTTAGTATGCTGTTTATTCTCAACTTATATTTTCTTCTCTTAATACATATGGTAATAGAATACAATGTATGATGACATGTATTGTACTGAGTAATCAGAATATTCTTTTCTTTCTTTTTTCTGTAGCTTTATATCTGTCTTTGGGCTGCTAATTAAAACCTTACTTCTACCTACATGTTTCTCTAGTTTACTACTGTTTGAATCTGTGCTGAAAACCCCTGCTTTAAAAGGCCACATGACATTGTGCTTTATCTCTTGGCTTGCTGTAACAGATTGGACTTTACTTTCATGTTTTCTTCTTTTTCTTAATTATAATTATGTAGTTCTCTCAAATTTATTGGTGGTATTCAATAGAGGATATTTGTTGATTTTGGTGTAAGATCGAATTTTATTTCACCGAGGGATCACAGAAAATCAATATTTTCACGAGTGGCGTAGCCATGAGTGAAAATTTAATTTTCTGTGATCACAAGTGAAATAAAATTGATCTTACACCGAAAATCAACAAATTTTCTGTTTATTATATATATGCCTCAATTCCTCTTAAATATGTGCCGTAATTGGCTTAAATTGGAAAAATCATGTCGAAATTAGAACGTCACGACGTAAGAATTATAACGTCATGATGACGTAACGCATATTTTAAAGCCCGGTGCCGTTGCGTTACGTTTCGTTTTCTGAATGATACTGGAACCAGCTCTAAAACAGTGAAAATAACAAAGTGGTAATTTCACTGTTATTTTCACTGTTATTTTCACTGAAAAATCTCCATAATCCATTGAAAGCAAATAATAAAGATAGATAATTCTCCAGTGGTGGTGTTTTTATCAGTGATGGTTATCACAATTGACTCTTAATGTTGTGTGTGGTAGGGCAAGAACTGCTTTAATCAACCACAGATCAGGGCTATCACTCAGGTGACGAGGTTTAATCCCTGGATTTGGCAGGCAGAGTTATTCCATGACATAGGCTACGGCCATGATATAGACTATGGCCTTGTCCTCTAAAGAACTGGATGGTGATTATTAACTAGAAAAAAATACTATTTAGATTAACTGACCTTCATATATGACTGAAAAATGAAAAAAAAGAAAGTATGAAGCCCTCTGAAATTATAAATAAACTTCTCTCCACTGCTTTAAGTTTTGGTCTGAACAAACATTTGTTCTTTTTGTGTATGTTGAAATTATTACATTTATGCCATCATTTGTAGTCGTCGCAGAATGCAGTCTGGTTCAGCTATATCCCGCAGTGAAGTTAATGCACCCGTAGATGAGAAGCTGTCACAATTTCATCGAGAGCTGACAGAAACATGTACTGACGTAATGGCAAGATATACATTTGGAAATTATTCTCCAATACCACACAGGTATTTGTCTTTATGTTACATCTATTACTGACAATTTATAATCGAGATAAAATATAAATGATCTTGTACACTTGCCACATGCAGATTTAAATCAATGTGTATAATGAATTTGACCTTACTCGTGGACCCCATTTCTTGTTACATCCTCTTGAGGTAGACCAAATGGTTTCCGTTCAATAACTTTGCTTTGCCCTAGGATCCTCAAACTTTACATGGAGGTTGGTCATCAACAGTAAATGACCCATTTCATTTTGAGATCAAAGGTCAAGGTCTTTGTGACCTTTACCATTTCTGACTATTTGGCTGCCATGGAGGCATATGTGTTTTACAAACATCTCTTGCTTATTTTAGGTCTCACCTGGCAGAGTTCTTACTTGCTGGTGGTCAATGTCATTCATGGCTTGTAGGTAACAAACTTGTAACCATAACAACCAGTGGCAGTGGAAATAAGTTAGGTAACTCTGGTGTATGTGATAAATGTCTCGCCGCCTACCAAACTGTCGAACAAAGAGATAACAGAACGGGTAGGAGGAGACATAAGTCAGCCTATGTACGCCGTCAGAGCCCTACTACTACGGTGCCGCAGCAGAGACATGCCCAGGATGATATAACCTTGAACTCTAGAACATCAGTGGATGACATTGACCTGGATATGGTAGGAAATGATGTTGGTGTTCAGACTGGAACTTCACTTAGTGATAAAGTTGGAGCATTTGATAATGAACTTTTGGAATCTCTTATTTTAGGTAAGATATTTATTATTTATTAGAAAGTGGAAATTGATTAAATGATTCACAATAATTCTTTTGTAACATGTGTATGTATTTACCGTACTGGAAAGCTGTGCTCCAGTGGTCTGTGAAACTGCATTTGTAAACCAGTTGTGACCATACCTTGCCTTGAAAATTTGACAAAAACATTGATTTTCGTCCCATCTATGCAGAAATTGCTAGTTCCTTTTAAAGGGTAAGATAGTACAGGTTATGATACAGTCTAGGAAACTGGTTAGGTGAATCGAAATTGTGACATATTTAACTGAAAAACTATTGAGAAACGGCATTAAACCTGATTCTAACATAGCATGTGAGATTTGCCTTCTTTACGTATATTGAGCTTACCATATTTTATTACCGCGATAAAATATAGCTGATTGATGACGTCACGTTTGACGTCATACAGTAAGACACATGACGTAACGGTGACGGTAACGTTCCTAGGAAAGAAAGTAGTTTGACGTCAACCTGTCTTGTTGTGCTATTAATGGTAAAGCATTGGCGATGTTAGAATCGAAATAATAAATAGGAGTTGTGCTTTGTTGTGTTATAAAATATAGGCACTCGTTTGAATGCGTACATTAAATCACTCGTGCTACGCACTCGTGATTTAATTACTACGCATCCAAACACGTGCCTATATTTTATTACGCAACAAAACATAGCTACGTATTCATTTTTCTTAAATAACAAATTCATGCATTCTGATTTGTTTTAGGAGTGTTTTATAGAATCAGATATTTGTAGGTATGAAGACAACAGATCCACAGATGCCTATCAATGTGTGTAATTGTTGGTGTACAAACTGGGCGGAGATCTATATTCGAGCACCTAGTGGTAATCTGTCCTGGATGATGAGAATTGAGAATGAAGCTGGTCATATCAATGTGCAGGATTCTCAGGTATGTCTTACTTCATAAAGGTACTGACATAAAATTTCGAGGAATCGGTTGTTTGCCTGAAGTTGTCTGTTGCCTCTGGAAGAGCGTGTTCATGCTGGTTTGAAGTCCAGGAATACAGGCTTGTTCAAATGGCCACAGTTTATCACTGAAAAATTGTTCGAGAACAGCATAAAACCCAGGGCAAATGATTCTGGATAAGCATTGATATGAAGTATTGCTCCATTTTAGGTGCACAATATAACAATGATGTTTGCATCACTAGGTAAGATCTGTTGTTCAGTAGTCATAATCACTGATCAACAAAACCCTTAAATCTCATACACTTCATATGTTTCCATATCCTTTTGTACGTTTCAATTTTAGGTGCAAGATATTACTATGATATTTGCATCGATGGGAAAGAAGCGACGCCCAGATGGTCAACATACTGATAGACGCAGTCATAGAATCGAGAGTGGGAGTATCGGAGAGGAAGAATACGAGACACTATATAAACAACATTTTGAAAATAACCCAGGTAAGTATTATTACACTTGTAACTAGAACTGCTTTCATTGGATATTTTGATAATAGTGACCAGGGTACTATTTTATCAAAGGACTTTACAAATTTTAAACTTATGTCCAAATTTAAATCCTTTTAACAGCTACCAATTGTGATTAAGGGATGTTCAATACTAAGAATTATTCAGTGAAGAGACTACTACGAACCATTTCTGTCCCCACTGTGTAGGTTTTAAAGAATAATTAAGGATTTAATTTTGAACGTAAGTTCGTGTTTTTCGTTAGTGCTTGGGTAAAACAGTGCCCTGGTGGAATGTATAAGCCTGTTGAATGCGGAAGTACCTATGCTTTGTTGTGTTATCACCAAAGGTTAGAGAGGTATTTGAGCTACAGCCATCGAACTTCATGAGATATTAGTCAGCGTTGGTAGTTTTTCACCCGAGTTATGGCCCCTGGCAAAGCTGTAGATATGACCATTGACAAAATTGAAATACGACTTGTACAAACTGCTCCTTCAAGAATTGACGGAGAATCAGTAAACTTTTTGCGATTGTTTATAGGGATGAGTCACTTTATAATCTATATCAGACCAGTAACAGCCACTTTATTACTCTTATTTTTGCAGAAAATGTCAGTACTATTTTATCCAAATCAGATCTGCCAAAAATTACAGGTAGGTATATTAGTTATAGATATTTAAATACTGTAATGTTCGGTGAATATTACTGAAGCTTAAATCTGTGCATATTCATGATAATATAATGTATACATGTAAAAATGTATACATGTAAAAATAGCTCAAAATAAGTTATTTACTTCCACCTCTTGTGAGAAAACCCTTCATTGACCACATGGTTCATTGCTGATACATTAATGACCTCTAATTCGCTATATTTCTCCTCAGAGAGGGTATCTTGTGTTGTTAATATCTAATGGTCAGTATGTTGGTCAGTCGGTCGGTCTTTAATAACAATAATTCAAGGTCACTTTGGCTCAGGACCCTCAAACATTATATGAGGATTACTTGTGATATATAGATGACAACAAAGTATTTTGAGGTCACAATGTTCAAGGTTGTAGTGTCCTTTCCTATCAGTAACCCAAGATCACTTTTGCCAAGATCTTCAAATGTTATATGAGGATTTCTCTTGACATGTAGGTGGCCCCTATTGATTTTGAGGTCACACAGTTTCTAATTAACAACAGAATAATGCTTTGGCCAACATTTAGTGAAAAGCACCATGAGTATAGCCCTTGTTGAAAAATAAAAGTTTTTTGTCTAAGATCATATCATTACATGTTTATATTTATTACCTGACCATGCTTACAGAGGTTGAGAGTTTGCTGGCCGACAGACCGGGAAGTTTAGGATTTACCGTGTCGTCACTGCCTGATGATCATAATGTTGATACACATGAGGTGAGAATGTCTATAGTTTATTTCCTGTTTACAAACTGAGTGATAATGAAGTAAAATTTGGTTCATTTACTCCCTCTCATGTTTAATAGTTTGGACCTACATTGTACAGTGGGATTCGAGCCTGTACTGTATGTTTCAAGCACCTAAAGCACCATTTTTGCCATGACAAACCCAATTTTATTCCTTGAAAAGTACTCAAATTTCTTTACGGTAGTTCTGTATGGACCATGTTCATTCTATACAAGGGCCGTCATGGGTTCACATTTTGTCCCTTTGGTGCAACAAGGTTGTAAAGTTCCGCTAATAAGACCACATTGATTATTTTGAAATCATGCAGATTTTTGCCTGTTTAAGGTCCCAAAGTATTAAATTTAGAACAAAAAAGGTCTGCTAATAAGACCGATTCGCTATTAAGACCACCTTTTTGACATGTCTAATTAGCGGAACTTCACTGTATCTCACTATATACTATATAGAGAGATACAACCTTGTTGCACCAAAGGGACGAAATTTTGTCTGTTTCTACTGGTAGGTAAATGTCCCCATTCCCCACAGGTTTCAGAGAGTACCATTAGTGTTTGAGCTGTTGTGCCAGATGGACTAAAATATCACATTGTACATTTGGTCATATTTGTTGGTTTGTATTTTTATTCAGTGAAATATCAGAAGAGCATTGTGATGTTAGTCTTGTTTAAGGGTTTGCTATCTGTATTTGTAGGTGTCAGATGCATTGCTGATTCCTTCAAGCGACAGTGCTAAAAATCATGATCTTACTCCAGGATCTATACGCAGATCAAATTCTTCCCCATCTGTGTTAAGTGGCAGTTCTGACACATTATCTCCACGAGACAGTATATCAGACGTTGTTCAGTTTGGACCAGTTCCGAAACCTAAATCTGTACCGAAATCATCAGACTCCGACATAGAGACTAAAATAACCATCAGCATACAGACTGACGGCAAGAATGCAAGGGAGGTAAACGTGCTAGACAATCAGAAGGCTGTGAACTTCAATGTAGCATCGACAAGTGAATGTGACGGTGCATTACTGTCAAAGTCAGTAGGTACCAATAAATCACCTGGAAACGCAGTGGAAGACTTAAAACCAGAGACTGGTAAAAATGGAGCAGTGCCAAAGGAGTATACAAGTATGTTAACTAGACAGTTAAGTCCATCACCTGCTAGTTCTGAGGCTTCGTCTACACCAGATGAGGTCGGTGAACTACCTACAACACTGAGAAGGCCACGAGGTCATACGGTAGCGGTTACACAACCCAGTGGTTTTATAGATTCAAGCACTCAAGCAAAGAGCCAAGGGTCTAAGATGTCCGGTGATTCCAAAGTGGGAGTCAGTCCTAGTTTCGTGTTTTTACAGTTGTATCATAATGGTCAGCTACAAGTGAATGATGTTCCACTATTGTTGCCTAATAACGAGGTAAACATATTGTTGTTTTATTGCTAAAACTTTAGCCTGATAGAGATAGTAAGTTAACTATCTTGGTCCAATCATGTATTCTGCCAAAGTTTAAATCTCAGTAAGTTTGTTATAAAACTAAAAGTCATCTTCATTATGCCCCCAATCTTTGACGAGGGGTGTATTTCTTTGCAAATGTAGGTCCATCTGTCCGTAGACCAAATGGTTTCTATTGAATAATTAAAAAATGCTAGACCCTAGGGTCCTTAAACTTTACATGGAGATTGGTCATCAACAGTTGATGACCCCTAATAATTTTGAGGTTAGTGGGTCAAATGTTAAGGTCACTGACTACATTACCACAACATACATGTATATAGATACACCTAGACCATTTAACCAAATAATTATATGTCACCGGTACTGGACCGAGTTTACGTGCTGAACATGCACGTAGACTATTCTCACTCTCAGACCGACAGTTCTCCACCCATCTCTATCAATATTGAACATATTTTCTGATTTTATCATGCACTAACATGTCACAATACTTTCGTTGGAATTCTAGTCCATTACAATATGATCCCGATGTATATGTATGATTGTCCACAACATTACTGTAAATATTTCCTCAATATACGGCCGATTAATTCGATTTCGAAAAACGTCATCGCTCATCGGAAGAGTTTTCTGCCATTTTGAATGTTGCCTGTTGGGAAATTTTTATAATGACGTCATGACATTTGGGGTGAAATGAATTACCAACAAGAGCAGTAAAATCATAATTGCATGTATTTTTTGTATGATTTTACCAGCTGGCCAATTATCTTGTATTTAAAACTGTTATATTCTCTACAACAATGGTTTATTATGGAAAACGGTTGTTCTTTGCTGACAATTGCCGAGATATGCTGACAAATCCAGAAGCTGTTAGGATCGGAAATCGTTAAACGTTGCTTTACTTGTGCCTTTTATCTCATTTAACAGTTGTTTGAAGTTAACAATGTTTGTATTTCTTATAGATGACCGAGAGAGCTATAAAGATGTTAGATCATATATATCCATATGAAACACACAAGATTGGTATTATATATGTAGGCCCAGGCCAGGTACGTGTATTCTCACATGGTATTATATATTTAGGCCCAGGCCAGGTACGTGTATTCTCACATGGTATTATATATGTAGGCCTAGGCCAGGTATGTGTATTCTCACATGATCTGTACTTGTGTTTTAATGTCTTTCTACTTATAGTATCTTAGTCTTAGTCCTCTTCACTCCCATTGGAGCATAGGTCCTCCATTGTCAGCCCCAGATTATATCAGGTTAAAGTCTATGGCCATTTCACAGACCTAGTATATCGTTGAAAATCAGAATGTTTCAGCTACAAAATAAGACAAAAAAAACAGCTTTGTCAAATATGCCAAAATCTCAAAATATTCAAGATGACATGTATAATAAAAGGATTCTAGTTCCATTTTGTCAAGGCATATCACCATTTCCAGGCAAACAGAAGTTTCCATATTAAAGGACTATTTGATTGTATCTGATTTTGGTCCAAGTATGCATTTAGTGGTTTCTAACCTTCAGTAAATCATGGCAGTAGTGTAATTACGATGTCAAGGTAAAGGAATTCTGACTAAAATTACATCTGTAAATACTTATAATTTAGCACAAGACTCAATAATTTAGCACAAGACTCAGTTCTTTAAGCAAAATGAGCTTCAATTCAAGAAAAGTGTTGTTAGGTCATTGTATAACAATAGGAAAGCAGGTTGATGTCAAAATGGTTGATTTGCAGCTCAATGTTCAATGTTTGTCCTTTCTCAATATTTATATTCAGCCAACCTAATTGAGTTTCAGTCACAGAAAGCCATGCTTTAATTTTCACTTAAGAAAAAAAAATTGGGCAAAAATGCCCTAAAGACCTTTTTGTGTGTCACTCTGTAGGATATAGTGTCATGGTAGACATTTGAAATCTCCTAGCTAAGACTGCTATGTGTGAAGTGCTAGAAACTGGGTTTTAAAACCTTATATTAAAAATGTATAATATTAACATTAAGGCAGTCGAGTCGAACATTTTATTGCAAATTTTAATTTCAGACGAAAAACGAGAAAGCGATTCTTTCTAATACATACGGATCTGATCGATATGTGAAGTTTATCCACTCTCTGGGTAGATTGTTCCGCTTGAAGGATTGTAATCCACAACGTGTGTACTTGGGTGGATTAGATACCAAGGGCAACGATGGAGAGTTCACGTACGGTTGGCAAGATGAGTCCACACAGTGTAAGTTTCTCTATGTACCAAATAATACACACATTGGCTTGAACTTCAAAGGAAAATTGCTGGCATACTTAAACTTATCATTATATTTTGTCATAGGTCAATCATAAATGTAATTTTCTACTTGAAACATGGTTGCAAATGCTTGCATTAAAAATTATGAAAGCATTCAAGGTACTGTTAGTTTATGTAATTACCATATTTTTACGTGGTAATCTGAAGTTAAAGCCTGTTTTGTAAGCTGACCTATTGTGGTACAAAATAAGGAATTTGAAACATATTTGATTTACTTTCAGTGATATTTCACATCGCTACATTGATGCCAAATAAGGAATCTGACCCTAATTGTAACACCAAGAAGTTACATATTGGTAACGACTATGTTACTGTAGTTTACAACGACAGTGAAGAAGATTACAAGATTGGAGTTATAAAGGTTTCAAATTCTTGGATTCATTTCAGTGTTTGTTTAAGAAATAATGAATATGTAGCTGTGGGTTGTTGTAGAATAACACACAGGCACGTGTCCAGATGTGTAGTAATTAAATCTCAAGTGTTATGCACTCATCATTTAATGTTCCCGTCTGAATTGAGTGCATTTTACAGCACAACAAGGCACCGTCTACCTCAAACTACATTCTTTCCTGGGACTGTTACATCATTTGGTCTAGTAATCAGCTGTGATTTAATGTTAATTAAAGCACACCTTGGTTTCGTCTATGTCTTTATAGGTAAAGCTGCTGGGTGTGTTAGAATTGATAATTCGTCACTTGGTACAACAAGGTTGTATCTCACAATATACTGTATAGTGTGATACAACCTTGTGCCAAACAGACGAATCAGCCTCCAGACATAACACATATACAAGTAACATAAATGTGTTGAATGTGTATTTCCTCCCAGAGTTTTCAGTTCTTAGTAAAAAGTTAAATTGGTGTTCAAAATGAATTAGAAAAAGTACAGTCATGTGTATAGAGCACTTTAGAGCTTTATTTAATTTTTTGTTGGACAGGTTAATTTCTTCTGTGATCTTGGCTGCAGTAATCTCCTCCGCTTGTGGAGAAGTTGTTAGTTGCTGGCAGAGGAACATGTTTGTACTGGTTAAAAATTAATTCCAGGAAAATTGGTAGATCAACGGAATAAAAAATTGTTGAAAAACAATGCAAAATATGATAAAGCTTACATGGTTACACTGCTCAGAATCTTTAAAATTTTTAAACATTATGTGAAGAAGAATATACATGTTTGTGGAAGCCCTCAGGGTGCAATAGTTTCAAGCATTTGTCTTAAAAATTCCGTCAGCTTGTAAAAAAGCAAATTAGTCAATATGTCACCAAATATTCATGCACAACCAAATAACATGAGTATTAATTCATCGTAAATGTCTATTCAATAAATAGTTAAGAATTGTGAAGTGTATCAATATATAGTTAAGAAATGTGAAGTGTATCAATCCTCTAGTAAATGAATGAGATTAATTCTTGCAGTGGAGAAGTTGTTTGCAGTAAAGGTGTTTGCGTTGAATTGCAAAACCGACCTGGTGCAATGTTCACTTTCTGTGGCATGTTTTGTATTAAGATTTGTATATTTTCAGGGACAATTTAACTATGTGAATATTGTGATCAAACCTTTAGATCATGGTAGTAATGCTGTAACACTACAAGCAAAAGAAGGTAATGTTCTGCTTATATTGCTGATATTTCTTACAAGGTGCTTCATGCATGCTGGGCTGGTAACTAATGCTTTATATTACTGCTAATTGTGTGATTAGGAACAGTTTTATCAGTCACTTTTTTCAATGGAAATAACCTGGATATTAAATTGGTGTATTTGCCTGTAGGGATGCAATTGCGGTAGCTTTTTGGGGGATTTAAATTTGATAGTGAAACAAGTTATTGAAAATTACATGATTCACTGTCCACACCTCATCCTCGATGGTATCAGTTTCTCCCTAAAATATTTTAGCTAAGGTCTGTACAGTAACTGAATGTGTTGATAATATGTCATTTTCATGATATAAATGTATAATACTATGCAATTTGTGTATCTTACCTATGAATCAAAATTGCTGCTTTATGAATTTATATGTCCATTATTTCCAATACTTTGGTAACTACTTTGAAATTTAGCTTTCAAATGTAACTCATACATACATATACTTGATTTAAAATACTTTGGTAACAACCATGTATACATTTTACTTGATGTATTTCTCAAATTCTTAAAAAGTTGAAATATTGACAAACAGCATGCTAATCTTATACTACTAATCATACTGTTTTATCATTAGAGATTTTATTAATGTATGTACTCATTTTAAGTTTGTTCAGTTTATGTCAAAATTTCAGCTAGGTTCTGTTTTCCTTGACTGAAACACTGCTTCTGGTTTACCATGTTCTACTAACATGTGCCTCATTACATAGACAATCTTAAGACATATCAAAGCTCTATCTTACTTTAACATAAAACCAAACAATGCATTCATGTATAATATTAACTTATATTTCATAAGCATTGTTATGCCCCCACCAATATTTGAGGGGGCCTATAGATTTTCTTAATGAAAATGATAACATTTATTGAAACTTTACAACAGTCTTAAGTTTTATTTGTATTTTCAAAATAGCATTCAGTAAACAGAGATTTTAGATTTATTTCTACATACAATGTAGAATTTACATGAACACCTGATGTTAGACAAGATACAATGTATATCTATGAAAGGGGACCAAGCATCTGAAAATTCGGTTTATGGTTCAAAGGGGAAGGATAAATGCTTACCGGTAATTGGATGTACATGTATTGTCTCAGTCAAATCATCTGGTGGAAAGTGATGCTTACCTAGGATTCAAACCTTCAACCCTCGACCTGATTCACCAGTGTGCTTGAATGACAGGATTTTTTTATTCATTAACAAATTAACACAGGTTATGTTGACACCATTTTTGTTTCAACCTGCATTTGGTTTTACCATCATTTGCCTGCTTTTATTTGATGATATGTGATGTATACTTTATGTTGTAGTGCCATTCCAAGATCAGATAACGACAGGTACAGTTCCCTTGTAACCCTTACTGCACCTCTCCATCATATTGTATTATCTGTGTGTCCGTTTGTCTGTCTCTGTGTGTGGTCATCGTCACAGTTTTGTTATTTTTAGGTTTACGGGAAACTTTTGAAAATTTTGCTCTCCAAAGGTGGGAATGGAAAAACAATCTGAGGCCCTTCAAGGTCCCTAGGCCACTCACATAATGGTGACCTAGGGTCCTTTTGGCCCTCTTGTTAGATTTTCATTGCCTCCTTCAGACAGCAAAAGTTTGGAAAAATTTTCTGCAAACTTTAATAAAAAACTGGCCTAAGGTGTATGGAGACGTTTCTTTATATACTTCGTCAATGCTAATGCTTTTACATGTTGCTCTTCGTCTGCAATACTTATATCAGCTAGCTTTCTTTCTCTTCTACATAAAATATAATAATCAAATATATCCTAATCAGCCAGTCAAGGTGTGCATCCAATATGGTGGTGGCTATCTTATACAATTGTATGAAGTTTAGAAATGCCTGATAGATATTTTGTAATACTAGTATTGGCTGTTTAAGACAGGTGGTTGCTTAATTCAGGTAACCACTAACTCAGGTTTGACTGTATTTGTAGATGTTCAGCTTTATGTATGAGTAAATATTCACCTGAAATATGCGAGCCACCTGTCAATTTAATTTTGTGAATCTCAGGGTGTCAATTTTATATTAAATGCACTTGTAGTTAACAACCACCTTGGGTGACACAGTGGTCGAGTGGGTATTGTTCTTTAAATCTAGAGGTCCCTGGTTTGAATACCAACCAATGAGCTTGGTTATTAATGACACTCTTTTCAGTGCTTCCCACCTAACTAGAGATTAACCCGTTGGAAACCCAAAGGTAGTCTTGTGTGTATTGGTGCTGTACACCAGGCACGTCATAGAACCAAGGAGTCTATTTGGATAGAGTTAGGGTTTCTCGCCCGGATTCCTTGTATCACAATAGTGTCTCTTCCCTCCAGGATGTAAGTCATTGGCCAGCAGATTGGCAGTGAAAAACTGGAAGACCACATACTTTCCATTGTCTTAGTCAAAAGCAAACAAACAAACGTCCACTTACCATTAAGGATCCTATTTGATGCATCCCTTGACCGACTCTATTTAGTAAGAAGATAACTTAGCATGAGTAGTTAAGCTGATATTTGGGAGAAATATGAATTTGGTCATCATTTCTACTCAAGTGTAGTGTATTACATTAACATTTCTATCAAACACTTATAACCTTGCCTTCTTTGTGTTGTATTATGTATAGTAGATGTGATCATTCTATATGCTATTGTAACATGATTCTAACAATGACTTAAACATGCAGTTCTATCTTACACCTGTGCTACTATGCAAGAGTCTACTTAGTTGTTTACCTATATGATGTCTAAATAGAATACCTGCATGATGAGATTTTAGTAACGGAGGTATACCAAACGTTTCACCACGCTATGCTTGTTCTTTATATTCTGGCAAAATCGTAGGTCATTTAACTATTTATAACATACAGGTAAGCAAATATAGAAAAATGGTTGGAAGTGTTGTGAATGATAAGAATGACAGTGTTAAGCAAAATTGAGTTCTTGAGCTTGTAAATAGTTTAGGTCATCAACTTGCTCATTGGTCTGTTGGTTTGGTTGCTATCCCCATAAACTGAAGGACGCACAGGTCAATGAAAAAGTATCATAGACAATCTACACATTTATATGTATAGAGAGGTGGTATATAGGACACTGGATTGTCTCTGTATGTCTGAAATAATGTCTGTACGACCATAAATCCAGTTAGAATTTCATTGTGCACTTTTAAGTACAGTTTTTGTATTGCAGTTGCAGGCCCATAGCCACACGGAGGCTAATGATAATTTCTGAAATGTCAAAAGTAAAACATTACGGCTCTTAAGGAGTTTGCATGTACATGCACCACATTTACCCCATTTTGTTGATATTTACAGACATAGCCGGTATATTGGGTCATACAGACACCAAGGTGATATCAGATCTTAATCTGTCAGGATTGGTTCGACAAATTGCCATTCATTGTAATGTAAGTATAGTAATACCGTAGCTGAATTGTGGATTATTTTCCAGGAAAATTGATAACAGTACAAGATTGTGACGTACAAGTATTTGATTTTTTTAAGTCATTCACAAGTTAATGTGTTCTCTTTTGAAGAAGTAGCGGTCTGTTGCTCGTTTGAAGAAGTAGGGGTCTGTTGCTTGTTTGAAGAAGTAGTGGTCTATTGCTCTTTTGAATAAGTAGCAGTCTGTTGCTCCTTTGAAGAAGTAGCGGTCTATTGCTCCTTTGAAGAAGTGGCGATCTATTGCTCCTTTGAAGAAGTAGTGGTCTGTTGCTCCTTTGAAGAAGTAGTGGTCTATTGCTCCTTTGAAGAAGTAGTGGTCTGTTGCTCCATAAAAGAAGTAGCGGTCTATTGCTCCTTTGAAGAAGTGGCGGTCTATTGCTCCTTTGAAGAAGTAGTGGTCTGTTGCTCCTTTGAAGAAGTAGTGGTCTGTTGCTCCTTTGAGGAAGTAGCGGTCTGTTGCTCCTTTGAAGAAGTGGTGGTCTGTTGCTCCTTTGAAGAAGTAGCGGTCTGTTGCTCCTTTGAAGAAGTGGTGGTCTGTTGCTCCTTTGAAGAAGTAGCGGTCTGTTGCTCCTTTGAAGAAGTGGTGGTCTGTTGCTCCTTTGAAGAAGTGGTGGTCTGTTGCTCCTTTGAAGAAGTGGTGGTCTGTTGCTCCGTTGAAGAAGTAGTGGTCTGTTGCACCTTTGAAGAAGTAGCGGTCTGTTGCTCCTTTGAAGAAGTGGTGGTCTGTTGCACCTTTGAAGAAGTAGCTGTCTGTTGCTCCTTTGAAGAAGTAGTGGTCTATTGCTCCTTTGAAGAAGTGGTGGTCTATTGCTCATTTGAAGAAGTGGTGGTCTGTTGCTCCTTTGAAGAAGTAGCGGTCTGTTGCTCCTTTGAAGAAGTGGTGGTCTGTTGCACCTTTGAAGAAGTAGCGGTCTGTTGCTCCTTTGAAGAAGTGGTGGTCTATTGCTCCTTTGAAGGTCAACGTGGATGTGGCCCTTCTGTTTGAAAATGTTTTTTTTATTGTTTACTTGAGAACAGTTGGACTCAAATTTGATAAGGAAGCGGGTTGTCACCAGTAAATAAACTTTGTTGATTCAGACGTCTCCCATCTTGGACACTATGAAAATAAGCTAACAAACGCGATACTAGTAATATGATATAAGGATAAGTCACATGTATATATATTTTGTGTTTGCAGTTGGCATCCATGGTGTTACAGAGACAGGCATCTCAACCACAGGATCCTTTTGCTAACAACTGGCTCGAGAGATTGAGAAAAATAAAACGAATGAGAAGGATTGTTGTGCCGGACACAGATTTAAACAAAAAGACGGATGATTTTACACAATATGTATAAGTTGTGGACTTGTGATATATATATAATATATTAGCCTATTCGTTGGAAGGTTTGTCAGTCAATTTGTCATAGACATATGTAGTTTTAAAATTATGTTTTCAACATATAGTGGGAGGGGACATATTGATTTCTTGCTGGATGTCTGTCTGTCTGTCTGTCTGAATGTCCTCAACCGTTGGTCAGATTTCAATGAAACTACTGAACTACTGAATAGTTGGTACCAAGCCTACTTGTGCATATTGTCAGAAGTGTTAGATTGGATGATTATTGCCAAGTTATGGTCCTAAGGCCTTTGTAGGAGACATACGTTTTTAGCTTAACTGTCACAAAGTGAGTGACATGGTGAGCTTTTGTGATCACTCTTCATCCGTCATCTATTCACAATTTTCATGAAACTTGGTCAAAATGTTTGTCTCTATCAAATTCAGGTCAAGTTCGAAACTTGTGGGGTCAAAAACTAGGTCACTAGGTCAAATCGTAGAAAAAGCTTGTGAACACATTAAGAGGACACAAGTATGGCCCAATCTTCATGAATTTTGGTCAAAATGTTTGTCTCTGTGAATCCTAGATCAAGTTTGAAACTGGGTCATCTGGGGTCAAAAACTAGGTCAAATCATAAAAAAACTTGCAAGAGAGGCTGCATTTTCCTGAATTTTATTCATAAAATATAAATGATTACTAAGGTCATCATAGGGGCTTGCATGCACTTCTATGACGAGTGAGCAACATAGGGCCCTCTTGTAATGGCCCTCTTGTTTGTGTTAAAAACCCTTCTAGTTTTGTTGTCATGTTCATCAACAAAATCTAAAATTTGATCCTCCCCAAATAGGAATTATTTAACAGTATTCTGTATACCTTTCTTAACCTGAACAACGCAAGTTACGATGTCTTAAAGAGTGTGAGACATCATTTCTTCACATAGTGCAACTGATTTAATATGGCCGCATAATGAAATGAAGTAACTGTGATTTATCCTGCTGACAAGTGCCTTGTATGGTTTGTCACTCTGGAGATGTCTCGTTACTACCAAGTTATTTTGAGAACATGCCCCGATCTCCTGAAGACTCTCAAGTAGAAATCTCAGCTCAAATTGAGATTTTACTCAATTCAGAGTCTGAATTTGAGTTAAATCTGAAGTTTGAGCGCTTGAAATTTTACTATGATTAACTCTCAGTAATGTTTGTTTCGTGGTGCCAATTTTGAGTCCAACCTCCCATGGTAATAAACTCAGACACATGACAATATTTGAGATGAGATTTAGCTCAGATTGAGATGCTTCAGGAGATCGAGACCTGAAATGTAATATTTTAAAACCACAATTAAAGCCTAAGGATTGAATTAACTTTTCTTCCATATTTTACAATGACCATCACTGTCTGTCATTTATTGTGACATCATGACATTACTACATGTACCGCAGTTAGTATACCTGTGAATTATTGAAAATAACACATGGTTATAGTTAAGCTATATTAACCTGCCTGCTTATACTGATTATTAGTTTATAAGGGTCAAGATCAGATTAATATACCGTATATCGGGTTATTTTCACGTACTCAAAATTTCACAATTGAAGGAATTTTAGCGATTGCTTATCTGTCTATGTAATTTTCACATTTACAATAGCAAAAATAACGCGATATACAATATTATTATGTCTCCAACATAATTATAGTGGGGGGGACAGGCTGATTTGGTGCCGGATGTCAGTCATAAAGTTTGTCCACCCTGAGCCACTGGTCAGATTTCAATGAAACTTTATGTGAATAGTTGGTACCAAGCCTAGATGAGCAATATTTTCAGGAAGTTTAGGTCAGATGAATATTGCCAGAGTTATGGGCCTTTGGGAGACATACATTTTTGTATCTAAAAACCCTTCTAGTTACATTATTGCTTATCTGTAAAATCATCCTATTAATGTTGTACAGCATACTTCTTAGAAGACATTGTCTAGATCTACTATTATAGCTTTGTGTCGCTGTTTACGTCTTCCACAATGTAATCAATGTTGCTAACAAGCTTAAACCTTTTTTTATTGACAATCAGTGCCAATTTTGGAATCAGTATAGCTGTTTTAAACGGAACCTCTAAAAATGATATCAAACACAATGTTTTACATTAAAAATGCCGAGCATAGCCTTTATTTGCCAGTCAGCTTTCTGCTGAAATATGGCAGGCATATATGTGTGCCTCCATCTGGATTTGAACCCGGGTCGCCAGATTAGACCAAGCGCGCTAATCACTTTTTGTCAGGTGTTGTTTTCGGGGTTCCATACTTTTACATGTTTTGAGTTATTATTAGTATTCTTGTGTCACCTGTAGATATGTTGTATGTATATTAAGGCGTCTACATACTTTGTTTATTCACACATACATTGTCTTAGATAAATGATTGATGATATTTCTGTGTGAATAACTTCAGCAATGGTTGTTTCCAGTGTGGCTGAAATGTTGACAGGCACTGTGAAACTTTCTCTGACTGGTATTTTTTCATCATGTTGGTTTAACCACGTGTACTGTAAAATTGTTAATATTCGCATTGGATTAATTTTCGTTAATTTCGCAGATGAACTAGATCATGAAATTAACCTCCTCGAATAATTGACCTCAAAAGTATGGAAAAAAAAGATTTTTATTTCAATATTTTAATTCAACAAATTTAGGAAACCACCAATTTACCATTTCACCAAAATGTTCGAAATTTAATAAAAAATATTTTTTTTATTGATTTTACAGTACATGACGTTTTTTAACATGGGGTAAAAAATGCCACAAACTGAAAGCTAGATTTTACCTTATACAGTAGAGGCCTTACAACAGCCCCTTTCCTTGGAAAATATTCACTACAATCATATTTTTTGAAAGGCATTGCTTTATAAATTATATTATGTTATTGATCCTTTATACAAGATTTCAGCCCCTACTATAGATATTTAAGGGGCATTTACCTGTATTATTTTGTGCCAGTATTTCATTTGCAAACATCTTGTATAATTTCATTATTTAAACATTTAGTACATTTTTATCAAATATCAATGAATTCCATGTTCGAAATAATGATGCAGAATTGATTAGTTCTAGAACAGACCACCTCAATAAAAAGACCACCTTAGAAATTGAATTAAGAACACTATTTTCAAGTTTTAGTCTTACTAATGAAGTTTTACTGTGTATTATTTCCTGTCATGTTGTGACAATCTTGCTGTAATAGACAGATGTTGATCACTTCAGTTTCTTGTTGCTTACGTACAGACTTATTGTGGTGTTATACCAGGACAACCCTGTGCCCTATTTCATATTTGATCTTGATATGTATTTTATCTCAAGTTATATCTAACAATAACATGCAGTCCAAGGACTTGGTTATGAAATTTTCGTTAACTTTCTTTGTACTTACGTTATTATGAAACATGTTGTAACTTGACGATAATGTCACATGTCTGTTAGTATGCCAACAAGTAACATATGATAAAATCAGACTTTATGTAAGAGTTAGACATGTCTATAAAACAGGCCGCTGGTTACATGTTTTGGTTACATGTTACTACATGTATATAGTACATGTACGGGTTGTTGAAATCATCTGCATTGTTCATGAAAAAAAGTTCCATGAAGAGAGCAATTGAAAATGTGTTAACTTTAGACAGTAATGGCAGATTTCTCACGAATCTTTGGCATTTATATGTTTACACAGGCCTTTGATTGCTCCAGGAGAAAGAATCAGAAAATGCCCTAACACCACAACCCCATCACCCTTGTAAAGTTTTTTTTGATAATTTAAAGATATTCACGAAACTAGTTTGTTAAATTAGTTTTTAAGATATTTATACCCCCGCACAACGAGTTGTAAGGGGGGGTATACTAGATTCGGCTTGTCTGTCCGTCCGTCCGTAGACGCATTCTTGTGGACGCAACTCCTCCTACAGTTTTTGCAGCATTTCCTTCAAACTTTCACAGATGAACAACCTCAACATGTAGATGTGCATAAAGGAAAGAATTTGCGCTGCAACAATTTTTGACAGAATTCTGGCCCTTTGTACTTTTATGCACTATGCAATATATAGTGAATAGTTCTTGTGGACGCAACTCCTCTTACAGTTTTTGCAGCATTTCCTTCAAACTTTCACAGATGAACAACCTCAACATGTAGATGTGCATAAAGGAAAGAATTTACGCTGCGACAATTTTTGACAGAATTATGACCCTTTGTACTTTTATGCACTATGCAATATATAGTGAATAGTTCTTGTGGACGCAACTCCTCCTACAGTTTTTGCAGCATTTCCTTCAAACTTTCACAGATGAACAACCTCAACATGTAGATGTGCATAAAGGAAAGAATTTGCGCTGCAACAATTTTTGACAGAATTATGGCCCTTTGTACTTTTATGCACTATGCAATATATAGTGATTAGTTCTTGTGGACGCAACTCCTCCTACAGTTTTTGCAGCATTTCCTTCAAACTTTCACAGATGAACAACCTCAACATGTAGATGTGCATAAAGGAAAGAATTTGCGCTGTGACAATTTTTGACAGAATTATGGCCCTTTGTACTTTTATGCACTATACAATATACAGTGAATAGTTCTTGTGGACGCAACTTCTCCTACAGTTTTTGCAGCATTTTCTTCAAACTTTACCAGATGAACAACCTCAACATGTAGATGTGCATAAAAAAAAGAATTAGCTGCAACGATTTTGCCACGCGGGGGGTATATTAGTCTGCAGAATGGCGACAGTTCTAGTTAGTATCATTTTTGAAACAATTTCTAAGTTTGTTTTTAGTCTAAAGTATTGCACTATGAAATTAGACAATTTCATTAGGAAATATCTAAGGATCTTTGTGAATACGTGCCCTGGACCCTTTTGTTTCAAAGATTGTGAGGCAAGTAGAATCACAGGCCTGGTTTACCTTGTCAGTGTTAAAGAATTGCTGCCATCTTAAAAATGTTATTTAATGATATACAAGAAAGTTCGTTTATCAATGTTGTTATTTGATGTTTTAATTATTCAGTTACCTGAATATGATCTATGTTGACTGTTTACTGTATTTCACTTTGTTTCTGCTTTTTTATACGAACTTAAGGATAAATCATGATGTGAAATGTTTGCTTATAAAGCAGTTTTGTGATATATATATTATACTTTATGGTCAATAAATATAGAAATCAAATGTTGTTGTTGTAATTGTCTGTGTGTTATTTAACTTAACAGTCATTGACTCAGTTTAGATTCAAAACTAAGGCAAGAAAATACTAGATAATCGGACAGGGAAGGCAGCCCTCAACTTAAACAGGCAAGTACAGAAAACATAACTATATCACATACCACAATTACACGGCACAATGCCGAACACATAACTAAACGAGAAAATGAACTTCACTGCTGAAAGCTCAAGTCCCAGCTGTCTAAAGGCTGAAAGTCCTAGTTTCAGTTACGAAAAATCTGAATGACTTAGTTTAAGCTATAAAAAAGCCAATTGACCCAGTTTCAGCCATAACAAATCTGCATGTCCACCCTGCTAGCTGAGTTAATAAGATTGCTCTAAGAGCAAAAAGGCTGATGCCCTACCCCTTTTGCAAAAATCGTTTCTGTTCAGTTGATGTAGGCCTAACATGAGTATTGATTTTGTGACCAAGTTGCATGAAGATAAGGCTTAAAGGAATACTCAGTATAATACATATATAAATGAACAAGGCAGTTCTCTCAAGATCTTGTAGACTTGCACAGCAATACAAGAAAAGAATGAACTACACAATTGGAAATACAAAACTTTATATTGAATAATTACGCTTTTCAATCCATTACCAAGGCTAAAAGTGTGTGTTTTTAAATGCATGTTATACATTGTTAATCTATATTTAATTCATTCTCCACATTTTCTTCATTTGGCAAACTGTTAATTGATGATTCTAAAAACGAATTTGATTCACGGAAGACACTTTGTTCTGAGGAAGGACTCGTGTCCACTGATCTTCTACGTATACCTCCATTGGCAAACGTGAAGGCATTCGGAAAATACTCCGAGCTCCTTTCTGACAATGCCTCAGACTCTTCAATCGTGTTAGGTTGTACTGTATTTACCTCCCTTTTGTCAAGTTTACCAAGCTCTTCTACTGGAGTCTCAGTTTTAAAATCTTCATAATTGTTGCTGTTACTACAGTTTTTGCACAAGCAGTCTGGAAACTTGGGAGTGTATATCCTAGAAATTTTAATCAAGTCATATATGAAATAGTACAACCACAGAACTCTCCACAAGCCCGGTAGTCAGCGATTTCACTGACAACATTTCTCAAACTGAAACAGTTTCAACAAGTTTAATGCTTAAAATAATGAAAATTAATGGTCGAATGACATGTAAACAAACAAACACAAACCATATTTTCCGTACTAAGTACTACTGACTACTCTGTCACAATCACTGGCTACATTTGAATTTATGGAGAGCCCTGCAACCATCAATGACAATTTCAAACAATGCTGTGAAAAGTTTAGAATCAAACAGAATGATTTACTGGTGATCTGCCTTACTGGTAATGATTTTTAACTTAGGAAAACTTTGTACAGTTATACAGAAGTATTGACCTTTGTTAAGCAGATAGTCAATTAATGCATTAAAAAAGTGAAGTTACCAGTTTTCGAGGGCCACTTTCAACAATGCAGCTGTTCAGCCACCCATTGACATTTCCCTTCCCGTGGTCATTGGGCTACCTATAGAAACCTGCGAGTCTCTCTGGGGAGACTATTAGACTATTTCTCTCCTGGTTTTTGTGCAGCCTACATTGAGATATGGCTCTCAGGAATATCGAACATGTACAGACATTGCCCTCACAGGTACCAAGTCACGCCTTGGTTGAGTGGAGAGTAGTGGTTATTCTTGCTCAGAAATTAAGCAATGGTGCAGACGGGGATCGGACCTATCAATCCCAAAGCGTGCATGCTACCTCTAGGCTTGAATTGAATTAAATTTAACCTGGTGCATGTTTTACAGATAACCAAATGTTTGACCGAGTATATGAATTATTACTATATACAAACCTGAAATCTATAAATTCTGTGACAGCTTCATTCAGTGGTGTCAAGTTGAGAAATACCAAGCCTACTGTTATACCGATAAAGAGAGTAGTCAGTACCACCTAAAACATATTGAAACTACATATAGCAGAGGGTAAAAGATGGTTAATATATCAAGGTTCGCACAGGCTTTGAAAAGTCCTAAATTGTACTTGATTCTACTGAAAATCCTTGAATTTAGGCACACGGCTTTAGGCAAATGATCTACGTACTGACCTAGTGGGTCGTCTTCACATATATTGTTTCTCTCTTATTAGTAATTCTATCTTTACACACTACTACATACACCCCTCCTTCAAAGAAGCATCCTCAAATTCCTGGAGTAATAAAAAACTCTTTGAGACATTCTTAAGGTGTAATGAGACTTATTTACTTAAGGTGCAAAACATAACAGGGTGAGAAAAATATGCAGCCGAGACTCGAAGCCAGGACCCTTCAGTTACAAGGCGAATGCTCTACCAACTGAGCTAGCTAGCCACCTTAACAAGTTTCTACCCTATTAGTAACTATCCCCCCCCCATCTTTGATGAGGGGGTATATTGCTTTGCACATGTCGTCAGTCGGTAGACCAAATAGTTTCTGTTCTAGGATCTCCAAACTTTACATGGAGGTTAGTCATCAACAGTAGAAGACCCTATTGATTATGAGGTCAGTAGGTCAAGGTCACTGTGACCTTTACCATTCGGCTGCCATGAGGACGTACATGTTTTACAAACATCTCTTGTTACATTTATATCCTATACACACTATTTGAGCAATTTACAATAACAATACTCACTGACATCCAACCAGGAAGGTAAAACTGACATAGAAATGATAAACCAAGACAGGAAACCACTGGAATAACGAAAACGATGACAGTCCTTACAACTTCCCATATAAGATCAACTTTATGGACTACTGACAACGCCTGAAGACAAATGTTAAGAAAATAATATGACTATACATGTAATAAAAGTATAAACATATATATAGATAATAATTTGGCTCATTCAAATGTTTTTATGGCAGCCGCTAATGATCAATCAGAAAGGGAAAGCAGCACATATATTGCCTATCATTGAAATAAGGAGATTTACCAGAGAAAATATCATTTTTAGAAGATGGTTCCATTGATATATAGAAAAGGAAACGTAACGTAAACAGCACCGGGCTTCTAACTAAAATGATGCGTAACGTCATTATGGCGCCATAATTGTCACGTCGTGATGTTCTAATTCCAACGTATTTTTTCCAATTAAGCCAATTACTGTACCACTATATTGATAATTATAAGCATATAACAAACAGATAATTTGTTTATTTTTGGTGAAAATATTGATTTCTTTAATCACTGTGAAATAAAATTCGATCTTATGCCAAAATCAACAAATATTCTCTATTTAATACTTTACCTGTTTGTGTAGTTCATTTTTAACAATCTGTATTTCTTCTGCAAGCTGTTCTCCAGAATCGATGAAGGTAAAGGCTGCAATTATTTAACGACACATTCAAAATCAAGGGAAATAACTCTGCTGAACATTGCTACATTTGTAAATGTTACAGGCCATGTGCACATGTAAAATCAAAGATCATGTATACTTTGGTAAAATCTTATAAAAAAATGCTCACTCAGACCAACATTCCTAAACATTTGCGTCTCGAGGTGCAATACTTTGTTTATAACTAATTTATTTTAAGTCAATTGTGTTTTTAACTGATATTAATTTGACTCTCCTATTGGCCGCAGCGTACACCTATTCCCAGAAAGGGGATAGGGGGTATAGATAGGAGTGCCCAACTAGGTCACTAGGTCAAATCTTAGACAATGATTGTGAAGGCATTAAAGGCCACAGTTATGACACAATGTTCATGGAACTTGGCCAGACTGTTTGTCTCTATAAACTCTGGGTCAAGGTTGAAACTGGGTAGTGTGGGGTCAAAAACTAGGTCACTAGGTCAAATCTTAGAAATAGCTTGTGAACACATTAGAGGTCACAATTATTGTCCAATCTTCATGAAATTTGGTCAGAAAAATACTAGGTCACTAGGTCAAATCTTATTAAAAGCTTGTGAACGCATTAGAGTCCACAATTATAGCCCACTCTTCATTAAACTTTGTCAGAATATTTGTCTCTATAAAATCTGGGTCAAGTTTGAAACTGGGTCATGTGGGGTCAAAAACTAGGTCAAATCTTAGAAAAAGCTTGTGAACACATTAGACACATGTGAACATAATTATTGTCCAATCTTCATGAAATTTGGTCAGAATATTTGTCTCTATAAAATCTAGGCCAAGTTAAAAACTATGGGTAGGTCATGTCAGCCTTAGGTTAAAAAAGAAGGTCAAATCTTAGAAAAGCTTTTGAACGCACTAGAGGACACAATTAGGGCCCAACCTTCATGAAACATGGTCAGAATGTTTGTCTCTACGAAATCGAGGTCAAGTTTGAAACTGGGCCATGTATGATAAGGTCAAAAACTAGGTCACTAGGTCAAAGCTTGAGCGCAATAGAAGCCCAACAGTATTACTAGTATCTATCAGATGAACTTATTGGAGCAATGTGGAACAGTCTTTGCCAACATTTTTGCTGCATTTAGGTTTGAAGCAGAACGTAAGCAATGTTTTTCAGGTGAGCGATATATGGCCATGATGGTCATCTTGTTTACCTTACCTGACCTCATTTTCAACCTGTCCCTAGTTTGTAAAACCGTGGTCTCTAGTGCACCAACAAGTGTTTGTGACGTGTCCTAGTTTTTACCCGACATGATTAAATCGTCACAAATTTGACAAAACTTTTGTTGCGTTTTCTTTTTTTACCAGTGGCAGGCCTAGAGTCAGTGTACCCGATTTCGCACACTTATTTCACATTTAACCTCGTAAATTATTTGCAATGTAAATTTTTTCAAAGCACTTAGAACAAAAGAAAGAAGATAACTGAATGTTTAAAATTTTGTATTTACGCTGGTGAATGTCAAGGACATCATGCTCTTGGCGCGCTTGATTTGTTATTAACAATATGGAACATGTTCTGCACAATTTTGTACCCGGTTTCGCACACATAATTTTGAAAAGAAAATTTACAAATAAATTTTATTTTATTAATAAAAAATGTTAATTGATCAACAAACTCACCATTCATCACAAATTTGCCGATTTTTAATGTATTGGCACCTGCAAAAATTCTATTTGAAACACACAGCATGAGGCATAACAGTTTCAACTGACTTTTTTGGCATTGCTAACCTGAATGCCTAAAAAACAATTTTTTAGCTAGAACACATGACTTTGGGATATTCTGAACTAGAGCAAAATATATTCGATTAACTTTTGGAACAAGGTCCATTCAACCCATCTACTCGATTAACTTTTGGAACAAGTTTTTTTTTACTAAGAAAGAATCAAGTTGTTC
Source organism: Spisula solida (assembly GCA_947247005.1). Lineage (NCBI taxonomy): Eukaryota > Metazoa > Mollusca > Bivalvia > Venerida > Mactridae > Spisula > Spisula solida. The sequence goes on along the minus strand of OX365944.1, from coordinate 45,335,068 downwards.
TACTTTTAGTTAGGAGAACAATTTAAAATAGTCATTATCATGTAAAATACACTTGATATGGGAGAGTTTAATTACTTTTCTGGTTTTGTATATATTTTTCTTCGATTATGTTCCAAATTTTTGCAAAATTGTAGTGAAAGTGAGGAAAACAAAGAAGTTTTACAACTGCCCTACTGACCTACATAGGATTGTTTACTTTTACGTCTGCTGTTGTGACAGCGAGATCTCGCGAGAGATACATCCACATGCGGTCAACTTCCGAGAAAACAAGTCACGTTCAAATAAGATGACAGAGCATATGCATATTTACATTGTAAATATAGAATAATCGCGATTAAAAATAAGTGTGCGAAACCGTGAACAGTGCGAAACCGAGTACACTGACTCTAGTTTTCAACACCACATGATCCACTTCCAAACTATAATCGATGTTATAAAGACAAACATTCAAATTTTGGCTTGTTTGTGTTAATTCTTACCTGATTTTTCTTCAGTCTTCTTGGTTTGAATAGTCTTTTCAGAGCAATTAGTTCCATTGTTGACGTACTCCGCCATTTTATCTATTTACATATGACGTCATGACATGACGTCATTATTTTTGTGTAAATACCCGGCACGCACTTTTGGCGCCAACTGTCAATAAATGTAACACAAATCAAAGCACTGGTGTGATACCCGAATTCTAGACTCTAGTCTAGTGCCTTTGAAATTTGAATATTCCAGATTTTAAAACTTCTGGTTTTGTGAAACATCACGAAGGTTTATCAATTAGGTTTATTAATTAACGTGCGTGGAAACATTTCTGGAAAAAAATAACGTGTCTATTTTAAATCTCTATCAATTGACCGGTAGATCTAGCAGGCGGTACAATTAATCTATGAAATGTATGCAGATGTAGTTTATGGGTGTATTGTGCTCTGTGGGTTTCTCTGCAGTAGCAGTACCGTGTAAAATTTGATTCTAGTGTCCAATATACAATGGAAACCGTGCAAGTGTTCGATTATATAATTATGTTTGGTAGATTTTACGAGTCTGCTAACAAAATACCATGATTATGTGTATTTTGGTGAGAGTTTACTCTTGTTTGGTGAAATTCAGTATGAACATTACTAGATCTAGCCATGGTCAAAACGTCTATAGATTCACATAATCAGAAACTAGAGAGTTTCGTCTTTAATTTAATATCATTTACTCTTTAATACCAATGATACAGTTACCTGTGTGTAAAAGTAGTAAATTTATAACATAAACACTCGAAGGCATGCGAAGATATACAATTGAAGAGTAACAATACCTTACAATTCTATGTATGTTAGGTCTAAAAAAATTGGTACGGGCAAGACACACGGACATTATACTTTCTAGAAGTGTCAAAGGGAACTCCTATACAGCGGTTCACTAGTTAGTATGTATAATTTTGACCTCTTAGAATTATATTTGCCCTTTCTTTGTTGCTTGGGCTTCAAAATAACACTACATGTTTATTATGTGTGCGCAAATGTTTGCACATATCGTATGCAAGATGTGAATGTGCCGGTGTGATATTTGACCTGTGTATACTCTTTTTTCCACATTATGTTCAGATAAGTTATATTTTTTATTTTTGTAAGGGCACGATGTCTACATGGAATGCGCACGTGTACCTCCTCTGTAGAACTTTGCTTTTGGTCGTTATTTCCTTGATATCTAATACTTTATGACGTGTCATATGCATGCATTGCTGAACATAAAGTTACTTTACTGTATCGATTTCTTAATTATAAAAAATCGTTAAATATGAGGGATGATCCAGAATTACATGGACCTTTGCTCTAAAAGTTAATTTAGATCAGATTGGTACGAAAATTACACAATTTTAGGCAACTTTTATTTAATTAATAGTATTGACATAACTCTCAACATACTAAAAATAATACCAATTGCATCAACAGTTACACGCTACCATGGCAACACACAAATGCTTCCGCGGATCAACACATATTTCTTCGGTAAAACGTGTTACATTGTATTGCCGATTGTTACAGTGTTTCTTCATTGAAAAATTTCATTTACAGTCGCAAAATATCCAATTCAGTGCACAGCTAGGAAAAACTCCAATACAGAGAAAAGAAATGTTGTACACATCAAGTGTTAGATCTACGATCGTATTGTAAATGTATCATTGTCAGTTGTTTTAGAAATGGTATAAACGTTTACAAGAAGGCCAGTATGATGTGACAGACAATTAATGAAGGTATAGAGGTAGAAACCCGACGTTGATAGAATTGGTGCCTACGATGTCAGAATCAACAATCCGTGGCATAACGGTACAGTTTCAGTGCATATTGACAGGACGATACAGTGAGTTAGGAAAAATAAATAGCAGTTGATGAACAGTGGACGATTAAAAAGGCATAAAATAAGAGTACAGTGGGTTTGGAAAAATAAATAGCAGTTGATAAACACAGTGATTAAACTTTTTATGAAATGATACAGGCGTGAATGTGACGTTGTAAGTTATTTCTGAGCTGCCCTGCGATTCATAACCGTACCCTCTAACAGACACTGTATCTACGTACGTTGTATCCGAATGTATCGTACTTGAGTTATCAAAGTCCCATTGTTACATGGTCCAAAAGTAAGTATAACGGTTTTTTAATTACAACAAAAGTCCACATAATTCTGGATCACCCTCGTACATAGACAAGATCTTGATTCGATATAGCAGCAAATTGTCCATTCTGTCAGATTTATCAAGAAAAAAGGTCCATCGATGTTTCAAAACCTTGGGTGGTATCATTATCATGATTTCGGTTATACTATCACATATAATTATGATTATTGGATGTAATCGCACGTACGTCACCGGGATCGGGCTAAAACAGAATGTGAGATAACATCTTGTAATGACGTCATGACGTTCTAATGTTCACGTGTTTTTTTCAATTAAAAGCCAATTACCATACCATGTTCTGAGAACAACAAAACACAATATATTTCCTTTGTTTCTGTAAATACCTTGAAATTGTGTTACATTCATTTATATCTTTAAGTGCATGTGTGGTTAAAATTATACTGTATCATACGAAGTATACGCATAACCCATTCTATTTATCTGTACAGTTAGATGAACACCGCTGTAGTTGAGTGTTATCTCGGTACAAGCGACAACCAATCAAATTGCTCGTTACATTTCAGGTCAACTGGATCAAAACATGGATAGACATGGCTGAAATGAGTACGATTGTGGAAGGGAATGTTAAATTCAGAGACGGAAAGAAGGTATTAATTTGCATATAACATGATTTAATGAATTGTTCACCCCCTTAACTTGTTCTTATACGGCTGTTTTTACTTACAGTGGAAGCCAAGATGGTGTGTGATGAAGAAACCGTCTCCAGTTGCGGGTGAGTGAACAACAAAGTTTTCTAAGTTTTTGCCTGAAACTCATTTCAAGACGGAGCTTCCTAAGTGCAATATTTATGTGTACTTCTATTTGACTTACTAGTTTATCAAATTATCAATTTAATGGTTGAATTTTTAGCAATTAAATTCTTTGTCATGACAGATTTATCTGAAAATTAGTGTTATTTCTTACATTTTTGGTATAAATTTTAATTCTTGAAAGTAAAAGTACTAAAACCATGATGTGTTTCAGTGCTTGACATCTTTATAGAAACTTGTCCTAATCTATCAGATGTCTATTGTCGGAACTTGCTCAATGTAAATATTTGTTCATTGATAGAAATACAGTTCAGTAAGTTGACCCCTCCTGAAATTGGTGAGGCCGGGAGCGGCTGTACCTTCTCATTTTGTGGGATTAAGCATGAATGTTGCTATTTCTATGATTTTTAATTAACTTCTGATATTATCATTTAAATGAGCAGAATGTTGTCAGTTTAAATCTGGATTTGGTTGACTAAAAGAATGAACTTTTCTGCAGATCACAAAAGTTATTTAATGAAAAAATTCTTAGAATTGACAAAGTTATGGTCCTTTGAAGTTTAATAAGCTGATATTTGACAGAAGAACTATGTTTGAAACAGAGTTTTGCTGTACAGTATGGGTGTGTGCAAATGGCACCAAAACAAGACTTGTGATTCATTATGTCTCAGTAGGACCCCTTGTTAAATACAACACAATATTGACGGAATAGATTATTATGTATAAATTTTATGTAATAAAAGCAATATTCAAAAGTTCTACTTGACCTTTGAATTTTGATCCCTGATCAATGGTTTTTTACTAAAAAGTCTAACATGTTTACCGGTAACTTAATCAGTGTTAGTGAAATGAATTGACGAATTATTGTTGTCACGATGAAAACATTTTGTGTCTGGAAATCATAAGAATAGAATAGAATATGTTTATTCAGAAAACCACATGAAATGGTGTCTTCCATACATAGCTGGGTATTGGCATGCCGAGACAATTCATGCTATGGGATAATACATAAGAACAAATTCAAACTGGTGTTCAAATCACTGACTGACACTCTGGGTAGATTACTTACTGTATGTTGTCTGTGATTTTTATTAACAAGTATGTTGTATCATTTAAAGAGGTTAAGTAGGGCTGATATCTCCAAGTGTTCTATAATACCATTTAGATACATCTCAGCATCAATTGAATAGGTTCTATTATATTGTAATTTACAGGTGGAATGTGTTATACTTGATTATTGATAAGTTGATTTGATGCCAGGATATGTTGATGTTATATGATTTTACACAATGTTTATCTTATTAGAGAAGGCAATATGATTATTTGAATGTAAATATTATGCTGGTCCAGTGTATTTTGGGAGCTATGATATCTCTAGAATGCTTGATTTGGATGATGGTTCACTGTATGACCTATATTATGGGATTCCAGCACTTACTGTAAAATCATATATTTCGAAGGAGTTGAATTTTCTTGATTTTGTTGTTAATCTCGACCACGAAATCTAATGCCTACGATTTATCGAACTCTCAAATACATAACATTGTTTAACCCTTCTATGTTATATAATCCATGAATTTACGACAAAAAATTATTTTTATTAAAATCCATGAAATTTAATACCCTCGAACAAAATGTGATTTTACAGTAAGTAGATAAAATGATTCATACAGCATTAGAAGGTATTTAGATATGCGTGGGTAGTTTTATTTCAACTTCTCTTAGCTGGAAACATTTTGGAGTGATAATTGATTTGATCCTATTACTGGTACTGAACCTTATTATCGGGAGAAATCAGGGGGTCTTCATTAAGAATCTTACTCCTGAATGAGTCCTGATTAAAGAAGATGCTGCTTTATTATCATGATCATTTATCATTCAGAAATCTGAGTGCTTTTCTTTAATAATTTTGTATTTCATTTAAAGTCAATGAGGCCATATTGAAGTACCAAGAAGATAAAAACAATTATAACATATCTACTATGTTAGTGCTAAGTCGAGTAACTTGGTTCTGAGATTGGCTAATAGAGTCATTAATTTGATAAACTTGCACAATTTAATCATAAAATTGGATCTTTCACCTAATTTTGACTGAATCATTTAGTGGCCAGATAAGAATGTTATAAGCTTGTCAGATGGCTTGAAGTGTTACTACTTACTGGCTCTGGTCTATGTAACTGTTGGGATCTAGGTAAATGTTGAGGCCTATGGTAGAACAGAAGAACTCATCAATCAAGTTAATGATCAACTGTTTTGACATGAAGTGCCAAACAAGTATTGTTTAATATAAGTGTTGGCTGTGAGGTATATCAACTGAGTTTGACCACTAGTTGTAGGTATTATATTTATAATGAGCTTGTGGCTTTTGTCATACTTGCTGCAGTTGTACAGTTCTAGTTTATGTCCTGCCTTTATCAAATAATTATTATATGATTTGAGTATACATATAATAATAAAAATGCTGTAAGCATATTACAATATAACAGTAATGGATAGCTTTTTATACACATTGATTTCTTCAAAATAGCACAGGGGTAGAGGATGTTATTTTTCTTTCAAAAGACTTGATGTATTTAAATTTGTTCTTGTTTCAAAATTTACTGATTTAAATTTGTTCTGTCTTTTGTTTAGTTTTGCAACAGTTTGATGACAATTGATGCAAGGCATGGCAAATAGGGACAGGATGACTTTGGTCCCCGGTTTTATGTGACCTGGCTATCATGGTATGACACTGTAAGAAATGTCAGTATTGAATCAAAATGCATGTGTTTATGTCCCAACAAGAGATTTCTTAATGATCTAAAGTTGCATTAACTTTTGACTTTATTGCCTTATTCCCACTCATAACTACCACAGATGTGTCTGCAGTATGCACAGCCACTAAATGTTGCATTACTGCCGAAATGCTCAGTTGCTGATGATATCAATAAATACCAGGTTTAGAAAGCTTTTTCTCTGTTACAGCATTTCACCCAGAAATTTATACAATCTGATGTGATGTATTATGACATTCAGAATTTCTGGTTCATGTTCGTCCAGATGTTTCAAATTCTTGGGCTGTTTATAAAAGGATTGAAAAAAAAGGTTATTATTTTCACAAATTCTGGAATTCTGTGGGTGGATGTCAACATATTTTGTGTTGCAAGTATCTCCTGAAGAATTTTAGTAATTGTCAAGAAGTTGACGGGAATGTTAATCAGCCTGTGAAGTTTTTAACTTTTTTGCTGAAGGCAAGTTTCATCAGAGTTACTTATGGGTCTCGCAATCGTTTGAAATCCCTCTCCTTTTCTTAAAATTTCCACTTTACTTGTTTTATTTATACAAACGGGGAACAGTACTCTTGCCCTTTCCATATGATTAAAAGTACAATTGTTATAATTTATTAGTTTATTGCTAGATTATCATAATTGTTTAAATACAATGCAAAGGAACATTCTATTTTAGATTATCTGGTTTTGATTTTGATAAAAAAACATATGAAAAATGTGTTTTTCATTTTGATGGATAATACACCTTTTTGATGGGGGTTCATCAAACTATGGATTTTTAAATCAAATAAAAAAAGTTAGCTTGACATGAAAGAGAGAGTAGACAGAACGGGTGACCGGTCGGATGATAATCCAGGAATTAAATTAATTTGTTCTTATCACGTGATATCGGCAATATCCTGGGTTATTTTTTCTGCTTAGAGATTTTACACTTGCTAGGGTATGTTTGATGGGCAGTTGTCACATACCCTGTATAAACTTCCTTCTTACTCCCTGATTGAGTGTGTTTCATACCTTCACAAACTGAAGAGCTATTTCCTGTATAGCCTACAACTACTGTAAACCCTTTAACTAAACCCTTTAAAGGTATAATAAGGTGATGATTTGAATGTAATCTCAGATAATACAATATGTCAATAGGAAGGCTTTGTAAGGTACAGGAAATAGGGGTGGCACTGGGTCCTATCTAATCTGATTATAAATATGGTAAAATGTACTCTCTATCAGTCAATGATCTTGTCTGTATTGTTGTAAGTTACATGTTTTCATTTTATTTCTTAATTGTTGTTCAAAGAAGCATGATTGTTATAATGGAATGACCAGTCATGGTGTTTGCATCTTTTGAATATTGTGGTCTACAGGGGGATGGGACAACACAATGTTCAGTACTAATGATTTAATAATGTAGGTGTCTGAGTGTCTCTTCACTGTGAGAGGGTATGATTTACATTCTACTACTTGTATTAACATTATACATGTCGTTTGAAAGTCTGAACTTTTACATTGATCAAGAAAAATGGAAACTGTAAATATTCTTAATTTCTGAAGAAGAGCAATGATTCTTTCATCTTGTTGTTTGTAAGTAACTTAGATAAAAAAATTGAGATGATAATTGACATATTCAATTAGTAAAATTACTTTTGGTACTAGTAAAATGTTTTGTCTTTAGTATAATAGAGTCCCTTTTCGTGGTATTGAGGGTTATGTTTTTTGTGTGAAAAAAATAGTGTGAAAATGTCTGAATCTGAAGCAAAAAACGACATCTAAAATTCTTAATTTCAGAGGTTAAAGGTCATATTCCCAAACTTGGTGGAAAAGTTCAATATTATATATAGGTTCAAAATTATACCATTCATGATGTACATTGTAGGCTATTTATATACAGTGCAATAAGTGCATGACATAATATGCCTCCTGTCATTGAGGGTATAGAAATGTAATATCACTACCTAGTTTAAACAAACTTGGCTACTGTTTCACTTGTATCTGCAAATGTCCGCTACAAACCTACCTAATACTATAATTGATATTCATCTTTTATGATCTGGGTGCATTCTCTATTCACTGTATGATATTATTTGAACAGTTCGCTCCTCTGTATCATATTACCGTTTACTTTTCATATTCAAAACATTTTCATATAGAGCTACCGGTACTGTCGAGGTTTCCCTACTCCTTGTCCTGAATGTTTACATTGAGTCTAAATTTTGGAGTTTGGTTATCTCATGATCTTCGCAATTGATTTTATTACAAGGGGAATTCGCTGGTATAAAGATTGCCCCTTTTTTCTTGCTGCTCTTAATTGTTGTAACCATGGAAACGATTTTTGATTTTAAACAGTTGTGCGCATTCTTGCAAATTCCTTGCATTGCCTGTCAGTTATGTTATGCTGTTCAAATACCAGAGATGGAAATCTTGTGAAATGTAATAAATTGTTTACTGATTAATAAAAAAAAAATTCCTGCTATCACTTGAAGACTAACCCTTCGCTCCATAGTGTCACTCATTTTGCTACTGTATTTCCGTGCAGAGTGCATTTATTAGTAAACCAAATCAAACGGAGGCTTGTCAGACTTTAACAAGCATAGGCTCTGAGTCTCATTTTAATGTGGCCGCACAATACCTAACTTTAATGCAGATCTATTAACAGACTGATTTGACTATTAAGATGCATGATAGGTGTCAATCACCAATAAATTATTTTTACATAACAAGTATGAATATGGTGTGCCTCTTATCAGCAAAGTTAGTAAATAGTGTCTCTATGGAGTAGCGGGTTAAGACTTATCTACGTATGTGGTAAAATTGTTTTAATTACTCAATTTAATGTAAATATTTCAGCTGATTATAAAGTTCTCAACAAGTAACATGCAATTCACCTTCAACTTTTTATGTCTACAATTTTACCTGCTTCTGTGTATTTAAATCTTCACTGTTTTATCTTAATCTTACCTGTGGATTATCCATTTTGTTTTAGTGTTTTTTTCATGCTAGCTCTCGAGTGCCTGGTTCAGCTGATGAAGGAAATAATGACTTAAATTGCTAGCTGGATCTCTGTATATTTCTGAAATCTGCTGATTATTATCATAATAATTGGAAAAACTTAAAAAACATTGGCATAGAGCGGGGGGGGGGAGGGGAATAAAAAATATTGGCATTGAGCAGGGAATATTTTGTCTGACCTATAGTCTAGTAAAACACTTGGCTTTGATGAATGTAAACGTGTTTAGGCCAAAGTTTTTATTGTAAGGTTTATGGGATTTTTAAAAAAAAATTGCTGTCTGTAGTAGGGAACAGAAAATAAACACTAGGGCAAAAACAAGGGCCTGAAATTGTGTTGGCGGCCTAATGCCCCAGAAGGCCTCTCTTTATGTTCCTTTCCCTCTTCCAGACAAGATTTTTTTTTATTTCCTATAAACCTAAAAATGAAAATATCTTTGGCCTTAAACTGATGGAAGATAAGGCCATGTTGTTTGTTATTATTTTGTGTAATGTTTGTTTTGTGATGTAAGATATGTATGTTATAGATCTGTTTTATATGCCTATCTTCTGACACAATCAGGAGACTGGTATGGTACAGCACTGCATCTGTCAACAGAAGGGAGCTCCTGGGGGCACATAACGGTGCTCTCAGGTGCATATAATAAACTTTGATTAGTCGCACCTGTAGAACAGGGCAGTTTGTCAATCTGCTGGAATAAACAACTGTTCCCTCCCGTAATAATGTGCCCCATTCTATAATAGGAGCAAAACCTATGTTTATATTTGGGTGCCATGCATTTTCATACTGATTTTCATATTTTTCTTAAAATTATGGTCAATAGTTGCATGTTACTTGAATAATTCAGTTGTATGCCAAAACTGATGCATGATTAATACATACCGGTATGTACTGAGAGGGCCATACATAATGTGCTTAGTTACAACTTTCGAGCCAATTCATGTGCTTATATTTATGGCAAAATATTATATGTTTTAATAAACTGAAGTAACTTAGTGGATTGACATGTACAAAGCAAGTTTTCCTCCACATTTTTGACTTCATTTACTATAACTAACATAGTATTGTCAACACTGGCGTTGATAATCTATTGCCGTATTGGGTAGTATTTTGCACTTCGGACATGTTAGTGATGGGGTAATCATTCGGCTACATTAATTGGTTGCCGAGTTTTAACTCGAGTAAATGTTTTAGTAGTTTGGTGTATATGCAATCGTACAAATGTGCGTGTAAATATTTATATGGCTACATTCTTTAACTGCTTGTTTTGAGAAGTGGTGACGAGTATTTGAGTGTTGCTGGGATCACCTGTTACTGAGTACCAAAGAGCGTGTCTGTGATAAGTTAGCTCCTTGTCCCTGCTGAGTCCTCTACAGAAATTGTTTAAGCACTAGGGATGGAACGTCATGCATTGTGGGTGTTACAGGGATGGGTTTACCCCGTATATACCTGTCTCTTGGAAACGTTATGTTCTGGTATTCAATTAACATGATTAGTAATAGTTGTTTTACTATTAATGAGTATATACATTTAATTGCCTGAATCTCATGGCAGCTGAATTATTTTTTGACAACATAATTATTGTAATTTATTATAACCAACAGTAATTTGTAGATATATTATTATTATAGACTAAACAGTCATTGAAATAAGTAGACATATTAGTCTGAAAAAAACCCACATTTGTACTTCTCTAAAAACTGGAACTCCCAGTAAACTGGATTTTTCTCCTAGTCTGGACTGAGTGGATTTTTAATGGAGTTGAAATAAAAAAAAACCTCAAAGATATGTATTAATACTACAATTGCTGTGGTTGAAACTTCAAATGATCTTTACTCAATATGCCAGTATGGAGCTCAAATTTAGGGGCCTTTGTCCAGGCAGAACTAACCAAGGGATTTATACTGTTGGAGTATTTAGAACTCAATTAGGGGCTTGCCTGGATACACCCTGAACTGTCAATCGCTGGTTAGTCTGGCTACCCGACTAGATAATATTTTTTTTTCAATCAATTATCATAATTTCGTTTTCAATTTTGGCTAGATTTTATTTTGGGCTTGATTATCTAGTCTGGTAGAATCTGCCAGCCTCTTGTAACCTGATATCTTAGCACAACCGTTACACCATTAGCTGCCTGACCACAAGTATTTAACATGTCAATAAATCTCTCCTACTGGCCACGATTATTCTGCTTCAAATGACCGTATGGTCAACACATGTGTGAGTTTAAATACCAGTTTCAGGGTTTTATACATCAGGCAAAATTGAAACACAGAATTAGTACAGAAAACTATGTTTAATGTTTATTATAGTATCATTCATCATTTTTTTTAATTCAAAGAAAACCTGAAACAAATGTAAAGTATAGAAAGTGATATACACATATATACACATTTAGGCCAATATACGATAATTGTTTGATCACCATGCATTGTTAAGTACAAAAGCAGGGTGTGTGTTTTATCTATTTTAAAAAAGTACTTTAATTTTCTTGTTATAATATATAAATGTGTACAGTTAAATATTACTATATATCCGAAATTATTTATCGTGGGCGTATGATCTTGCAAAGTTTTTACCATGTAAATGGGTTCATATTTTGATGGTTTATATGTACACTAATATTGTATATTTTAAAACAAACAGGATGGTAATCAATGTATTAATGTATTTTCGCGAAAACAATACATTGTGATACATGGACATAGGCAAACTCTACATGCATAACAGGATAAAATACGACTTAATGAGGCATAAGGTCAAGTTTCTACTGGGACATCATGCAGTCATCATCCATGAATTAATTGATAATATACTCCTCCCTGTTACATAATGGTGGTTACCAAATATTGCACACTGTATTGGGACACTTTACGCTACTAATTATTCTACGGATAAAGATCCCAAAATACAAACTTAAACATACTTACACTAAAACTGTTGATATTCACAGACTTAAAACTGTTGATATTCACGGACCTACAGTAATGTACATGTACTCGTAAATGGATATAGCCATACAGAAGGAATTATGTGCATACAGTATGAACATTTGAGACCCTAATCAAGAAAATGTAAATTATCAAATTCATGATGTCAAATTAACTCACTAAATGTACTGTACAGAGTGACTATTGTTGTCTCCTAACTAATTAAATGAATGTTTTTTCCGTCATTTATAAACCCTTTTGAGTAATAAATTATTAAACACTTATACATTTTTGTATTATATCATACACATATTCGATATCAAACACTAATTCATATACTATATATACATATTTTATATCATACGCTTATTTATATCAAACACCAGACACATACTTAGAAAATATATATGTTTCTACTTGAAAAATCACTGCTTATACACAAACTAAAGTTTCTTTTATCTCATAAAATCAAGGGATTCCCTTACAAATCAGGGTTTTATAACATCTGGGGCTATCACAAGTACCCGTCAGGAACCATAAATATTCTAGACTGACCAACTCACATACCAAGATCATTATCAGCTCTAATTACTTGACCTTAGGAAAAGTTCAATAGCCACAATATAGGCTACAAGCAAAACCGCTTTCGTACAGACCCTATGTTTGAGGGTCAAAAGGGAATTAATTTCATGAAAAAAGAGTAGACTGAAGAGTTGTCTCCATTATCTAAACATAGGGTATGTATAGACAGACTAATCGCTGGTATACAATTGTATATACTGTACAGGATCAATCCAAGGTTTTCTGTTGAACTGAACATTGTAATATAATATGAATCATTCTTTTGATGAGAAATTGATGCATTAATCAGAAACAGTCACATCACAGGTGGTACGCAAGGTATGACTCTTCATTGTTGGTGTAAATCTGATAATAATTATGTTAACATAGCTGTACATGCTGTCAAACATATACATGTCTAAAGCAGCTTGGAGTCTGAATGTATGCACTATTGTGGGTGTGTCAAGCTTTTAAAGAAGGTGGTTTTTATACGCCCGTTGAAAACGGGACGTATTATGTGAACACCCTTGGCGGGCGTGCGGGCGGGCGGGCGGCGGCGTTTGTCTGTACTCTAGCTCAAACAGTTTTCACCCGATCATCTTCAAACTTGCTGACAATGCTTATGGGCATAATATCTAGGCCAAGTTCGATTATAGGCCAAATCGACCCCGGCCTTATTGGGTTATGGTCCTTTAATAACCAAATAAGTATGAAATTGGCCTTGTCTGTACTTTTACGCTAACAGTTTTCATCCGATCATCTTCAAACTTGCTGACAATGCTTATGGGCATATTATCTAGGCCAAGTTCGATTATAGGCCAAATCTGCCTAGGCCTTATTGGGTTATGGTCCTTTAATAACCAAATAAGTATGAAATTGGCCTTGTCTGTACTCTTACGCTAACAGTTTTCATCCGATCATCTTCAAACTTGCTGACAATGCTTATTGGCATAATATCTAGGCCAAGTTCGATTATAGGCCAAATCGACCCGGGCCTTATTGGGTTATGGTCCTTTAATTACCAAATAAGTATGAAATTGGCTTTGTCTGTACTCTTACGCTAACAGTTTTCTTGCGATCGTCTTCAAACTTTGTGACAATGCTTATGGGCATAATATCTAGGCCAAGATCGATTATAGGCCAAATCGACCCAGGCCTTATTGGGTTATGGTCCTTTAATTACCAAATAAGTATGAAATTGGCTTTGTCTGTACTCTTACGCTAACAGTTTTCATGCGATCGTCTTCAAACTTTGTGACAATGCTTATGGGCATAATATCTAGGCCAAGTTTGATTTAAGGCCAAATCGGCCTAGGCCTTATTGGGTTATGGTCCTATAATTACCAAAATAAATGTGAAATTTACCTTGTCTGTTCTTTAGTGCAAACAGTTTTCATCTGCTCATCTTCAAACTTTGTGACAATGCTTATGGGAATAATATCTAGGCCAAGTTAGATCATAGGCCAAGTCGGCTTAGGCCTTATTGGGTTATGGGCCTTTAATTACCAAATAAGTATGAAATTGGCCTTGTCTGTGCTCTAACGCAAACAGTTTTCATGCGATCGTCTTCAAACTTTGTGACAATGCTTATGGGCATAATATCTAGGCCAAGTTTGATTATAGGCCAAATTGGCCTAGGCCTTATTTGGTTATTATCCTATAATTACCAAAATAAATGTGAAATTTACCTTGTCTGTTCTCTAGTGCAAAGAGTTTTCATCTGAGTATCTTCAAACTTGGTGACAATGTTTACGGATATAATATCTAAGACAAGTTCAATTGTAGGCCAAATCAGCCTAGGCCTTCTTGTGTTATGGTCCTTGAATTAAAAAAAACGTTGGATTGTTTGTTTTTTCATTCACCATGCCCTGAGACTCACCATGCCCCAAGACGGGCGTATTTTGTGACATTTTGGCACTCTTGTTAACTATTGGCACATTTGGCTTAACATTTCTGAAACTGGTTGTCTAAGACAGGTGATTGCTTAATCCAGGTTACTACAATCAGATTCAGCTGTTTGTGTCAAATTAATGGATGTTTTCATATTTTAGTTATAATTTCACACTGGAATGTGATTTTATCCTGGGTCAGTGGCTAGATTGTACACAAATCATTGCACTTTTCAACTTCAGACCCTGAAATTCCAGCTTAGACATAAACTCATCCTTCACTCAGTATTAATGAATGTTGAAAGCCAAGATGTTGTTAATGAATTCCAATCATTTCAAAGCTTTGAGTTCCTTGACTGCTGAGTGAGAGAGAAATCAGGACTTTGGGTTCCTTTAATTACTTTGAGCAGTTGCTCTGTACTGTCTAATAGGATGCTTCCCAGAAATGTTGATAGCTTCCAGTATTCATAAAATAGTTTTGTTGCCTCGTTAAAATTAATTAACCAAACTTTAATCCAGACTACGGAATTGGGATTTTTTTGTAGAAACTGCTGCAAGAAATCTGTACATGTTTTCTGGTGTAATGTTGATGATGTCTGGAAATGAAAAGTTTATTGTGACAATAAACAAAGTGCTGATTTTATGTGTTAACTTTCCTCTTTGTTTAAACTCCTTTGTTCTGGTGCATTTTAGCTCACAGGTATCTGTATCATTGATAAACAATATAAAAAAATATTTTTAAAAAATGCATACATTTTTATCAATTTATATAATATTTAGAAAAAAATCTAATATTTTGTTATTATTTATCAATGGTACATTTACTACATGTATTTAATAATTATGCAATGGTACAGTTACCTGCCTTTCAGTGTTCCTGAACAGATAAGTTCTAAATGTAGTGTCTATTAATGTAGTGTCTGTCAACTTCGGTTTTGATTTCGGGTCTCATCGGTCTATTTGAACTAGAGTTACATGTATGACCCTTGATTTGTCAAAATATGCCATATATGTTACATGATGTTATTATATACTTTCATGTTTGCACTCGTTAACTTCTACATCAATCTTATATTAATTGCTACAGAATGTGTGTACTTCAAGTCTTGGAAGATCATGGTCAAGTTCAAGTTTGATCTAGTATCAGAATGACTGATAAAGAGTTATGTGCCCTTGAGTTATCAAAATAAATGTTGTACTTCGACTACAATTTTGACTCAGTTTACAAAGAGTAAATGTTTTACCTAGCCTAAGTAAACATTTACTGGAAATGTATAGTGATTTTATGATTCATATTTCCTCAGCTTATTCATGTTGTTTTCACACTGCCAGGATTGGTCTGCTGTTTGTGGTTTTATCTTAATGACCCAGCCAATTACTGATGATTGTACCTTGTATGTTACAAACAAGTCTGGTTCCTAGCGTAGATTGTTCATCAGTATGTTCCAAACAAGTCTGGTTCCTGGCATAGATTGTTCATCAGTATGTTCCAAACAAGTCTGGTTCCTGGCGTAGATTGTTCATCAGTATGTTCCAAACAAGTCTGGTTCCTGGCGTAGATTGTTCATCAGTATGTTCCAAACAAGTCTGGTTCCTCCTCAGTATGTTCCAAACTACTGTCTCATGGTTCCTGACATAGATGATTGTGTTCTGGAAACCATCTTCTTCTTGTAAGCTCACCTGTCACAAAAACAGGGTGAGCTTTTGTGATCCCTCTCAATCCGATCCGTTGTCTGTCCATAATCCATTGTTCATTCCTCCTCAATTTGCCTGTAATACACTAGAGGTCACAATTTTGACATGATCTTAATGAAACTTGGTCACAATAATCATCTCAACAAAATAAGTGATTATAATTGAATAATACTGACTGCTTAAGACAGGTAACTGTTTAATTCATTTGACCTCAGACCACTAGGTTAGGCAAGTATACAATGTTTCAAATTTTGATTAAGTGAATTTGTGTTACTCACGCCTACATTTATCAAACCCTGGTACATAATAGATTTCCTGTCAAGGCTTCCTGTTCAGTTAGCACTAAAACCTAGGATGCCGCGATGAATAATTGGTATGAGAAATGGCACCTGTTGAAATCATAATTCCGGCAGATATTTGTTAACACTTGTAACACTAGCAGTCTTCTGTCAAACAAAAAACCAACAATATTGAGGTATCGTTTTGTTAGTTTATCTACCGGTAATGAACTTTTACTTTCTTGCTGAATGTTTCAATGAAGATAAGTTGGATAATGCCACTCCAGTATTTTAGATAATGGATAACGTTTGATTTACCAGTGCTTTGATTGGATTGGCTCCATATATCAGTGAATTATCTGTATCCCGTATTGTGATCCGCTTTTATTATCGGGTTCCTATATTTTCCGATTAGCTAGTTGATTTTGCTGTCTTAGCTGGCTCAATTCTACACCCCTGTCTTTTTCCTAGAAGTCCGAGGTCAGTGGCTAACCTGGAAGGGAAAGAACTGAATGACCATTCACTTACAACCGTCCCAGTCAAACGCTAAAAAACAAACAACAAGACATTCTTGTGTAAGCTTCAGATCTTATGGTTAACTAGGACGTTAATGTACATGATTTCTTTGGCATATTTGCCGCTTTCTCGGTACCAGAAACTGAGAAAATGCATACCTTCGACACAAGTTAAAGATTGTGTCAAAAAGTTTCCACAACTTATAGAATGATACGAAAAACATGTTTTGCCATGGCGTGATACAGCCTGCACTAAATTATGGATACAGATAGTTCTGTCTTGTGTGGTTTAAATCACATTATAACATAATTTGTGAAATGGTCGATTAAATACAAGAGGGTGTTTGTGTTGAACTTGTCAAAAGCGAATATATACATCCCCGTTGTTCAATGTTTTGAGTGGTCACAGCATGTTCACATTATTAAATTGGTGCAATAAATAGCTTATTTGTTATAATGAACTACTTGAGGTATCAATCTGTCATAATGTTTAAACTACTGGCAAACACTGCTTCTGTCTTATACTATCCCCATACTCTGATATCAGTGTTACTTTAAGGTCATGTTAGGTAAATCTAGAGGATTTCATAGTAGCCTTGCATTCTTTATGGATCAACAACATATAGATAGTTTAAAAGTGAACACTAATTTGTTTGTGTTTTGCTAGTTAAATATTGGCTTTGTTTTGTCACTATGATTTGAGAACAGTCTTGCATTGGATGTTGATGCATGTGCATGATGTCATGGTTTGTAAGAGAGTAACAGTGTGACAGTGAACAAGAAGATCATTTGAAGTGATCTAAAATTATTTGAACGAGAAGAAGAACACTATCGGTCTAATATCAAACCTGACATAAGATTTTGTAAAGATGATCATTGTGACCCAGTTTCAAAAATACAATGCCAAAAATTGAAGTGTTATGAAAATGTGCAAGTTGTCCATTAGCAATATCAAGTCTTGAATTTCACACCCCCTGCAGGGGTCCCACTAGCTCCTTAATCTAAAGGGTCATTTTGATACTTTTGACTACAGTTTACGATTTATAGACAAAATACCCATCGTTTTAAAAGAAATGACCCTTCAAACCAAAATCTTGACCGTCAAAATGTAGCTTTTTTTAAAATTCAAGGGTCAAACCCCTAGAAGTCCCTACTCACTCCTGAATCAAATGGAACCCCTGCCCTGTATGTTAAAACAGTTCTATCTAAACACTGTAATTATGAATCAGGGAGTCATGATATACTGGGGTGGGGGTATAAGGGAGGGTAACGGAACAGCTGATCTGGTAAGGTGGGGGGGGGTTAAAAGAACAGCTGCAGTCAGTGCTGGTATAAGGTTAGATAACAGTATCATACAATGTAGTTCCTGAGCACTCACAAATCATTCCTTTGTTTCTAAGAGACTTTATATACATGAAAGTAACCACATGTTATTTGTTTTGTTGTATTGTCTACTTGTTTTGTATTATTTACACTGTGATTATTTAGCACATTATTTACTTGGTATGACCAAATATGGGATAGGGTGAGGTCAATGTCAATGTTGTGGTCAGGCACTGTGACAACTTCATTTCCTAAAGCAATTGGCATTTTTGTACTAGTCTTCCAAGGCATTTGTATATACCGGTAATTACATTGCCAGTTTACATAGTTGTGGTTATTAATTTTATTTTACGTTTTTTTTTATGTGTGTGAGATATTCAATATAAGAGGTTTGTATTTAATTGCATTATAAGCTAATGTAATAAAAATACTGGTTTATTATTGATATTCAGGGCCTAAAATAAAATATTGTTTGTTTCCCCATCCCCAACCTACCCGATTAAAAAGGGCCCTACCCAAAATATTTTATTGCCCAAATTGAAATAATATTTTTTTATTAGAAATTGGAAGTGAATTTTTTTTGTTTACTGGCTTCTTTCTTACCAATTAATTGAAGACTGTTGGTTTTCACCTAAGAGTTAGTTCTAAATTTCATTATTATTTGTATGTCTTAACCAATAAATATCATACTGAAACAATTAAAAAAAATATTTACCCTACCTACCTACCCATTTTAAATCTGCTAGGGTCGGGAAGGGGAAACCAAGAATATTTTAAGTTCGGCCCTGGTATTAAGATATACAGTGCCCACCAAAAATAGGTATACAGTTGCAAAATTTTATACTTTGTTAAGTTATTCAATATCTTTTTAAAATAAAATATTGTTTGTTTCCCCATCCCCAACCTACCCGATTAAAAAGGGCCCTACCCAAAATATTTTATTGCCCAAATTGAAATAATATTTTTTTATTAGAAATTGGAAGTGAATTTTTTTTGTTTACTGGCTTCTTTCTTACCAATTAATTGAAGACTGTTGGTTTTCACCTAAGAGTTAGTTCTAAATTTCATTATTATTTGTATGTCTTAACCAATAAATATCATACTGAAACAATTAAAAAAAATATTTACCCTACCTACCTACCCATTTTAAATCTGCTAGGGTCGGGAAGGGGAAACCAAGAATATTTTAAGTTCGGCCCTGGTATTAAGATATACAGTGCCCACCAAAAATAGGTATACAGTTGCAAAATTTTATACTTTGTTAAGTTATTCAATATCTTTTTAAAATAAAATATTGTTTGTTTCCCCATCCCCAACCTACCCGATTAAAAAGGGCCCTACCCAAAATATTTTATTGCCCAAATTGAAATAATATTTTTTTATTAGAAATTGGAAGTGAATTTTTTTTGTTTACTGGCTTCTTTCTTACCAATTAATTGAAGACTGTTGGTTTTCACCTAAGAGTTAATTCTAAATTTCATTATTATTTGTATGTCTTAACCAATAAATATCATACTGAAACAATTAAAAAAAATATTTACCCTACCTACCTACCCATTTTAAATCTGCTAGGGTCGGGAAGGGGAAACCAAGAATATTTTAAGTTCGGCCCTGGTATTAAGATATACAGTGCCCACCAAAAATAGGTATACAGTTGCAAAATTTTATACTTTGTTAAGTTATTCAATATCTTTTTATCAGATAGTCACAATTATACCAGTTTCTGAAAATAACAATATCTAAGTGTGTTAAAAAGAAACAGAAGTACCCGGTAAAGATGAAGATGTTTTGAATTAAAATAATTATGTGATTCGAAGAGATGAATTATTCCATCTTTCCATGACAAATTTTCCTTTCACTCCGGTCGATGAAACTTTTTATTTTGCACTTAGAGTACCAATCAATGTATGGTCTAACATTAAATAAACTTCAAATATTACTTATTTTCACAAAATTCTTTTTTCATTGTTCAACAAGAAGTGTTCTTGCAGGTAAGTGAATGGTGGAAATAACCTCTGTATACTTATTTTTGGTGGGCAGTGTATCTCGTGTTTTTTATTCTACCTTAGTACTGGTTCGGAATTGGTCAGGATGTCTTGACCATGAGGTGCATGTAGCTTTAATATTAATCTTATCATTTAAGTAGAATGTCCCTAGAAAGATGTAATAATTAAATCAAATCAGACATTCAACAGAACAGCAAAGTAACAGAAAAAAAACACATTACAAAGCTATTAAAACAAGAAAATTGAAAGGCACATACAATTATGCAGTAAAGACGGTCTGAATTCAAATTGCAGCAGGTCATACATACCCTTCAATGAAAATTTGGCAACAATGTTGAATTATATCCACATGTGGAGAAGTTGCTGATTGTTTGTGGAAGGGAAAGGATACAGTTGAGAAGCACTGGTTAGGAACTGATGAATCTGTCGCCTCAAAACTGATTTTTTTTTGAGAAACGGTGTTAAGCTGAATAAAGAGGGAACATATCACAAAGGTTAATGAAAAGGCATGTACAATGCATACAGTCACCAACAACAAATCACAGATATCTGATAAAATGTGACAACTGATCGAGTTTTAAAATGGCCTTCCAAGCTTGTGTATTAATTGTTATGCTGTATTTAAATTGCGAGATTTTATGAATCTACTGTAATCTTTAATTCATTCAATATAATGTGTAGTCCATTTTCATCGGTTGTTACTTGTGTGTTTTTCTGATAAGAAGATAATATTGAGAGTTGATCGAGTGAAAATCAATTTGAAGTTTAAGACAGATATAGCAAAACCATAATGAAGTGTGATTTTGCATTTTTAATTATAAGGGATACAATCATTGGGTTAGGAATGTGATGGAATAATTATTCGTTTTTAATAGGGAATTACGGAGATCTTGAAAAAACCATATCGATGCACCGACCTTAGATGCACCAACCTTTGATGCACCAACATTAGATGCACCGTCCTTTGATGCACCAACCTTTGATGTTTTATTACAACGCTGAAAAAATGTACTAAATTGAATTTAAAGTCTACTTTCAGACATGCTCTTTCTATTCATCCGACTGTACATTTATTCCCCCCCCCCCCCCCCCCCCCCCCCGATCATGGAATTGCAAGTTTAATAGCTGTTACACTCGGCGTGGATGGCAGCCACAACAAATTGGCTTTTGACCCTCAGGTTCCCATTGATAAACCTGGGTAAAGTGTAGCATTAAGAGTATTTCATGATCAAAGAAATCAAACAGTGGCACATATCAGCCTGGTTGTTAAGACTTTCATCTTGCAAATCTGGGTTCTAGTCCCAGGTTGGGCAAGGTTACGTTGTTACCTGACATTGGCTCCAGTCATGTCTTCCATATGTGGATAATTTGTTTGTTGCTTGCGGATAGGAAGTTGGTACTGGTAGTAATATGTCACAAATTTTGAATCATGTAAATGTTTGTGCTACTTGTATAGCTTTCTAGATTGAATGGTTTAGGGAATAAATGTAAATATTTGGCATAAATCTAGTGCATCTCGGTCATTATCATAGTACCTACTGCATCAACATGTGGAAATGTCAGTTTTAGAGGATGATCAGTGTTACAACAACATACACTGTAACTAGACTGTCTGACAGAGTGCAGTATGCTGTGTTACATCTAGGATGTGTCTGTTAACCTTCACTGATATCATATCATTGTCAACAATCCTAAACCTTGTAGCTCCAAGTTTTGGAAAACATATTTTTGTCTTTTCTGAATCTGCCATTCAGAAGCACTAATATAATTAGTGTATGACGAAATGAAGTAGATTTACATACATGTAGATTAAGCAGCATTTATATCTTCATTTGTTGGAAATTTGCAAAAAAAAATCAATTTAAAGAACCTCCTATGAGACTTTTTTCTCTCCTGAAAAGTTAACGACGGTATATTATACATGGACACATGAAGTACTGTCTGATGTCATGTGTTCCCCCCCGTACTGTTTAATGTCATGTGTTCCCCCCCGTACTGTCTGATGTCATGTGTTACCCTCATGTTATACAGAAAATCTCCATCTGATGTCTTTAAGTCTTCTACAATTATGTAACCAGCATAAAAATATTACTAATGCAATGATTCCTTAGAAGTGTCCCATAAAATATTCTATATTTTCTTTGTTGTTCCCTAAGTGTTCAGTGTTTGTTTGATGTGTCAGACTGAACTGAAGTAAGGCTGTGGTGAATATATTAATTGTTGTCAATCATTTGTTAGACGTTCTTAAAAAGGGGAGGGCAGCACCCTATACTGGTATAGACTATGGCCTTTTGAAAGCCATAAGGCTTCATCATCTTTGTTTCATGTACTGATGAGCCGTATTTTTCTCTAGTTTTGATTTGGACTGTTTTCCATTCTTTTTGATTTGCTTGTGAAGATAGACAGGTTTGGGCTGGATGAAAATGGGGGCCAGAGTGGTAATTTCTGTATTTCGGCCTAACAAGATGATAGGACTGTTTTGGGTTTCAGTCCTGGAATAATTGTTACATACCCTGCAGTAATGTATGGTAAATGTGTTTTGTGTTTGATCTATGGGTCTTTTATTTTATTGCTCCTATCATTAAACACAATGAATGAAAATCAGAAGATCTATGCTCATCTGTAGATCATGCTGTGTCTGTAAATTCTATCTTGAGATTCCAAGATTCCAGGTCTGTTGGAAGGTACTACAATGTCTGCTGAATGAATTTATAGAATTACACACTTCTGGTACTTATGTCTGTTTTTTCAGTCACCACAGTTATTTAATAATTTTATGTTAAGGGAAGTAATTGATGCCAAGATGCCTGTAACCTTATGATTCATAAAAAATATAATGGCTCCCTATTGTTGGTCACTGCAAAAGTGTAGTAACTTAGTCTTATTACAGGCTAAGTTACAATAGGTGTAGACATATACTCAATGATGATATACTTCTGATAAATAGATTCTTCTCTAATCTTTTCAAGTATAATGATGAACTTATGTTGTTACAATTGGTTATCATAATTCTTATAATGATGATCAAAGAAATAGTATTATCACCCTAATGTCTGCAATAAGTTACCCAGTCTTGCATGCCACCATGATATTGGCAATGTTGGCATGGCATATGTTTTGGTTATGAAATTCTGTCATTTATGTTGGTTTTCATTAGGTTCTTACCTAACTGTTGATGGTGGCAAGTTGACCTTATCAGCCAGTTTTTTGGAATCAGTTATAAAGCAGTATCTTATTGTTTTGCTAGCAACTGACAATTTCTCCATATGGACCAGCATGACTATTTTACAAGCGTTCACCCCATGTCCCAATATCTACACTGAAGTGTGTTGCCTTGACTATACTACCCACGAGAGGCACTGTTTCCAGGGTAGCTCTTGTTTTACATCTTTACACACAATGTTTGAGGCTGTAGTCTTAATAATATAATGATATATAATAATGTGATAACAAACCTATCAACTACTAAAACATAAGACTGTATTAAGGAGCTTGATCTATTTTACTTCATTAATATGAAGTGTCCCTTTATTATCTCGCATTCTAAAACTAATCAGTCACTATAGCGACATGATTCTCCAATTCTAAAAAAAACAACCCCTGTTTTATGTTTCTGAGAAAAAAGTATAATATTCCATTTACCAAGGGACTAAGTTCTCTCTTGTATTTATATGTGGAGATCCGAGGGCTGATAATCTGGTCTGGTATCTTAACTTGCCTCTATCTCCCAGCACGCACAAGTTTTTTTCTTTTAGATAAAAGTTTAGTTAGCAGATGATAAAAGATATTTTGTGAAACTGTTTTTTAGGTTTCTTTTGTTTGTGGCTGTTTTTTTAGTTCATTCGGGTTACTTAGCTTTGATTGCTTATGTAACATTTAATTGTTCAACTTAGGTGTATTATGAAGCCGATAGCATCAATTGCAAGCTTATAAGCCCAGACAGCTAGCTCTGAGAAATGTAGCATTAATTTCTGCTGTGGATTAGCATGCTGCTTAAGGTCTATGATCACTTTTTGAGTTCCGGTATACTAAAAAATCTGCTTAGACAATATTTTCAAGGAACCCTGGATTTTAATTATGGGGTCTGTTAGAATCTCTGTACAGTATCCATACATCATTGCAGTGTATACCCTTGAAGTACAACTCTTTATTTTTGCATGCAAATTGAATTATTCTTAAGTTACCTACAAAGCCAATTTAAAGGTTTGCATGTCCGAGGATTGTTTGTGGAAGGTGAGAGGGGCTGTAATGAAACAGAGGTCTGGATCTAATCAGAAACCGTTTCACCCTAAATCCAGTATAATGGCTTTCAGATGATTTCAATTATTTTAAACTATCAAACATGATGTGAAGAATTTCTGTGTGTATTGTAGCATCTGTTTGTAGTATGAGAGTGATTTTGATGGAATCTTTACTGTGTTAAAGGTCATCATGTAGCCGTGGTAACATTACCAGAAATGTAGTACTGTACCTGTCATCCACATTCTTACAAAGGGAGGTAACTGTGTCTTTGCAAATGAGAGGGTGGAGATTTTGATAGAATATTTACTATGTTAAAGGTCATGTAGCCACGGTAACATTACCAGAAATGCAGACCAGTTACTGTATCTTTCATCCACATTCTTATAAAGGGAGGTAACCATCCACATTCTTATAAAGGGAGGTAATTGTGTCTTGGCAAATTGTCTTAATATTTGCTATTTCTGTGAAACCTTATTTAGGCCTTTTCAACTGGGTTGTTTCTGGTTCCGGTCCCCAATTATTACAGTACTCTTACAGTACTACTACTGTAACATTGAGTTGGGAACGAGGCTATAACATGCTCCAGAAAACAGCCTAGTCGGAAAGACCAATTGTCCGTGCTATTGACATGGTCAGCCATAATATCTCAGCTATTGACTTGAAATTGTAGCTCTAGTCTATGTTGTTTTCATCAGGGTTTATTTCAATTTCAACCGTTTTCTGTCAATCATAGCAACAGCTAGTTGACCATATCAGTTTTCCTGGGATTAGCTGTCAACCAGTACTTATTTGCTCTTCCACAACTGACAACTATTGACTTGAAATTGTAGCTCTAGTCTATGTTGTTTCCATTGGGGTTTATGCCAGCTTCAACCGTTTTCTGTCCATATAATCATGGCAGCTACCGGTAGTTGACCAGACCAGTTTTCCTGGAGTTAGCTGTCAACCAGTACTTATTTGCTATTCAACAACTTCTCCACATGACTGTTGCACATGATCATGGTGTAGCCAGTGTCACAGAAGAACATAACCTGAACAGACAACTCAAGGATCCAACCTAGATAAACTGCTGGGTAACCAAGTAGCGCTAAGAACATATCAGCAAGCCGAGCAGACACTCTAGTAACATTATTTTCACAAAGCCTTCGGCATTCATATATATACCCTACATGCCTTCTTGGATGCTTCCTACGCAGTTGCTAATTTTCTAAAAGTTTAAAATTTCTTGAACTTCCTCTGAAGTGTTAAAATCAAGTCCCATTATCACTTATAAGGCTTGTCTGAAAAAATACTGGAATTTTAATTGGCCTGTATCACAATGATCAACTTCACAAGATACCAGTATGTTAAATTCACTGCACAAGGTAATTATGTTGTTAGTTTTTTTACTTTGATTGAGATTTAATTTCATTATATATTTTTTTGCTGATTCTCATCTCTTAAAGTCGACTTTTAATCAGAGTTGCTGAGTGCTAATACTTGTTCAAGATGAAGGCAATCATGGAGAAAACCTGAAAAATAAAGGGAAAGCTACTATGTTATTCATTGCTGTTCGCAAGGTGATAATGAGTTTGTACTGTCTTCAAGGGTTTGTTCTCTTTTAATTTACTGGTGTCTGACCTGTCTGGTTATACTTGTGTCTGACCTGTCTTGGTAGCTAAAAAATGAATTGAGCTCCTTGTATGGCATCTGGCAGACCTTGTTTCAATTCCTGTATTGTACAGTTGAACTGACAATTAAAAAAAATCATTTGTGACTGAAAATTAAAACTTTATGAGGGCTATTTCGTTTTGGCTTTCAAAGGAAAATATAAATACCGTTATGTTAGACTTTTAACTTATTATGCAACATTATGTGCATAGTGGATATATCTGTCTGTTGTCTGGCTTGTATTATATACAAGTGATTAACGCTATGTCATGTGACTACGCTATAAATACTATGTATATATATCCAGTTCATTAAATGCATTATCCAGATTAGCTGAACGTGCATCTGTGTTCAATTTTCCTCCTACATGATTTCTGTTCTCTTTGAAGTTTCGAATTGTTTCACTCAAAACAATTTGAAGTTCCGGTACCTAGTTCTTAAGTTCCTCATTTGTGCTAAGAAATTTTTTTGAAAATATTTGTGTTTATTTTTTTGTTCAGCCTAGGATTTACATTAATTTTGATGAACGTAATACTATAAGCTCTTAAATCACATTATCTTAATGATGTAGGTCTTAGGCTCTTAACTACTTAATATATCTGCTGAATTACCTACCTGGGGATCTGGATTATATTGGTTTATATTTCTATTGTCAGAAATAGATACCTACATGAAATCATCATTTAAACTTTTTATCAATGTGTGTGATGGTTTATTTCTCCTCCCATTTCTGTGACCATTATTTAAAAAAAGTTAGTTAAGCATAATCATACCGTAAAAGAACAGAACATACCGTTAATTAACTAAAATCGCAAATACTAAACAAGAATATACAGAACTCAATAAACATATTTATATTTCTAACAAAAAAGGTAGGGATGTAGTAATTTATTTTTTGCAAACGCAAATGGTGCTCTTGTTTATTCGTAAGGGTTCTTCTTTAAAAGTGTCAACTATTGATATGGTTCTAAACAATCCAGTACTGACAGTAAGATCCCTAAAACATTCTGAGTAGGGGCCATCTTCATAAAAAAGGCTGGAATATGCCGAGAAAAAACACACTAAGTATAGCCTTTTTTTACCAATTAACTTTCTACTGAAACATGGCAGGCATATTAGTGTCTCCGCCCTGATTTGAACCCTGGTCTCCAGATTAGATGGCAAGTGGGCTAACCACTGAGTTATGGAGGCACTCAAACATTTTTTCAATCATGGCCTAACCTGAAATTTATATCCACCCAATGCAACCTTAGGTCAGTAAATTTTGTGTGGGCGACAAATGTTGACTGATTAATTATCCATTGTTAGGTTTGCCTCTTTTTTACTGTCTCCCGATTAAAAAACTACTACCTATGTCATATAATAAATGAAAAGTCTGAATTGTTTCTATAAATAATCCTGAAGCTAGTATATATTTTGTTATGCTTGTGTTTGATGTTGGTGGGTATATATTGTGCTTGAAAAGAACCATAATGTAAAACAGTAGGCATCCGTTAACATCTGGACAATATAGTTGGATCTTACTGTTGTTGTTATTGTTACTGTTGTTGTTGTTTTTATGGAAATGATAAAATTTGGCGATCAGGTAATTAGCTGATATTTTATCTCTACATATGCAGATAAATCTGATTATCACACGCTACCGATTAACATGACTCATTATTTTGATGGGTTTTTGTTTTCAACTTTTCATATTTTTGTAGAAGCTCATTTATTAAAACTTGATGTTAATGTTATCTGTGATAAAGTGTATGGACAGGAGTGCTTATATATGCATTTCCTATCAATGTTATCTAGTGTTATAAATGATGCATTTTTGCAATGTGACTACAATATGTATGATAGTTTCAAGTTTTAAAGTACATTTATTGATAAAAAAAAGTTACGCTCTTTGTGACTCATAAATTCTATTGATCGTTATAAGTACTGCCTTATTTTATCTTGGTTTTATCTTTTCAAATCTATTTGCTGTTATACAAAATTTATTTCAAAAGCTACTGATAATGAAATGTGCTATCAAATAAGTTGTACAGGTAATTATGTAAGGTATGATAGTAATTAATTGATTTGATTGGTTGTAAGTAGATGGTATTTTTGCTCAACTTTTCACCTGTGCATTTATGTCACATGATGCCTAGAGAAAAACAGATTTCGATTACTATCCACTGCGAAATATGAAGTCTTTTGCTGTTTACATGGTGAACTAAATAAGAGTAAAATGTAGACAATAAAAATAGGACATGGTTTAATAAGCAACATATAATTAGAAGAAACCACTGTACATGCTGTTGCTGCTAGTTGTTATAGAACTGTAATACTGGTATCCTCAGCCATGGTCAGCACCTCCCATGATACGGGCAAGGCAAGGTGAGTGCTCTCTGAACACGGAGGTTGGAAGCTTGAGCTTACTGAATAACACACTTTCTATACAGTATGCACTATGCTGTCACCTTGCGATTCCAAGCCAGGGCAGGTTGTGGTTTAACATGAGATTGACAACCCCTGGATGCTAAAACAAGCATTGGAAAATCTATAATCTACCTTGTAGATTCTCAGCATAACACGGGAGTCCCAGGACCAGTGCTAGGATAACATGCTGTGTTTTTTTCGGTCGATTTTATAGCCGTTTCTGGGCTATGTTCCAAATTGAAATTCATATATTTTTCCCAATTTCAAGCAAATATATCCCAATTCAAAGAAAAACATCTGAGAAAAATCAACACAACTAAACATTAGTATGAAAACATCAAACTAATGTTAATTAAACAAAAAAACTAGTTATTGCATAAATATTAAAAATGTTGCTTTAACAAGGTTGGATAGTAAATTTGAACTTTTCCCAAGTTTGACCAAAATGGCGCTAAAATTCCCAATCCTAAAGCCATGGCTATGTTCCCATATTAATAGGTGATAAAATACTGGTTGCATGTGACTGAAATACAATGTTAGTGGGACTTTCAACTTAAAATATAAAGAATTAATAAATCTTCTTAAAGTTATGTTTACAAATGTCTTGATAACTTTAGATTGCATCATTATTTCTTCTACTTTCAGACCGACTGATTGTTCACTTGTTCAAGGATGTCAGAGAGTCAGTGAAGGGAGGTCATCCGAAATCCGTGTTCCCATTGGATAACTTCTATGGTCTGGAATCTGGTATATGCTTCGATAAGGAGACCAGTGTACTAGCTATTATATGTCACAAACAGATCACATTGTTAGCATTTGATTCCAGGGAGACATTGATACAGTTTGAGATCAAGATCAGGAGAAGCTTGGGTGAAGGTAAGATACTCTATTGTTGATGGTTTGCTTTCAAGAACAGTCATTTGATTTTTCCCTGCCCAATTGGCCAATGACCTCTGACTTTAAGGGAAGATATTCAATGATTGGTCATAATTTCAGATTTTCGATAAAAAAACAAATTGAATAGTAGTAATTTAGAATGTGGACATGGGGGCCAGGTCAAGTGGAATGATTGACTGCAGATAGGGAATGTTAGCTCTGCTAATTCAGTTGATAGAGAACCGGACTCTCATCTGGTAGGTGCAGGTTTGATTCCAGGGCTTTGTAGGTTATGTGCTTTAGCAGTAGCTCCTGTTGCTTGCAAGTTAGAACTGGTTGATTGTCATTCTAGAAAATCTGAAGTAGGAAGATTCTGTGTTAGTAAAATGTTTGACAAAACTCTCTGTAAAAACCCTAATTGAAATGTGTTAGCATACTCAATTGGGGAGGGGCAGCAATATTTATTTATGTTTTATCAGTCCATAGGAAATACTTCCTGCAATGTGAACAAAAATGCATTCTTGGTGCTTAATTGCAGCAGCTTATTGGTATGTAATTGAGTATGTTCTTAACTGAAATATCGAGCATACTGCTGCATGATTTACCTACAGCATTCTTTAACAGTAAAACCAATTATTGTCTGCATTAATTTACTATCATTAATTGTGAGAAGTTCTGGTATTCTAGTTAATCTGGTAAAAATGCAGGCAATTAAGTTTGCCAGCACATACTGTACAATCACCCCATTATTTGAAAGGGGGGTGGTAGTTTTTTTCATTGATCTACTGGGGTGGTATTCAATATTGATCTTACTTGACTTAAGGATAAGGACAACCAATCAGATCACACCATGTTTAACCCTTGGTCAGTACCAGGCAATATGATTGGCTGTCCTTATTCTCAAATTAAGAAAGATCAATATTGAATACCACCCCTGAACTATAAAATCAAATCGTCTTGATTATTTAAATTGATCTAAAAAATATTATAAGAATTTCTCCCCCATATTAATGAATTCATGAATTTATCATTATTTTTATGACCCCACAAATTGATCAGGTTATCTGAGTCTATGAATTTAATTCCCATGAAAATGACAAGATTTTACAGCAGATTGGGGTATAATTTATCTGAGATGAAGTTTCTCTTTGATTGGGTATAATCACTTACCTTATTTTTGCATGGTAATATTTTTTGTGAAGTGGAGGACTTGATTACATTCAGTTTACTGGAGTAAGCTTGAAAGTTATTCACACAAATGTGTACTGGTAATGAAAAATGCTGACTTGGCTGTTTAGAATTAACCAAGTAATATGAATATTCTGAAATACTATATGTTTGTATTCCCCTTAGAGAAAGTGTGGGTATATATTGCTTACCACATACATGTGTGTTGGTGTGTGTTGGTTGGTCTGTAGGTGGACCAAACAACATTAATTTGAGAATACTTGAACCTATAGTCCTTAAACAGCTGGTACAGAACTTGTTCATGATCTGCATGTGAAAGCTGTTGCATTAGAGGTCGGCAGGTGTAAGGTCGCAGTTATTAATACAAAAAAATAATTATTATCAGCCAGTAGGGACATCATTATATAATTTACTATGAAAAACCTCTAATACGCCCTAATATATTACTGCTTCTTGGTAGTTAAATTCTGGATCAAATTTTGGGAAAATATCACAATTATATTTCATTTCCAAGTGAAAATTCTAGTAAATTGATCGATTTAAAAATATGACCTTAGTAGGATACTTGATTCTTTGAATTAGAGCCACTTTTATAAACATTCATTTTGTTGGAAAGTGCTCTGTCAGTGTCTACGCTAGTTGAAGTGTCAGACTGACTTGCTTGTATTAAAAATTAAGTAGTTTCGTCATTCAAAATGTTAATTATAAAAATTTAGAATTTATGTATTTAGTTATTATTTACTGAAAGATATAATAACTTACATCTTTATTTAGATAGAAACTAAGTGTTCATAATTCTTAGACTGGTATAAATTAGCAATGACATAGACAGGCCCAGTCTTATGGTACTTCCTGTCTTTAATTTCAGCTTTCAAATCAATTGCTATGCACATAAAATAATAAACCTAGATTCTTATTCCACCTGTCTGTTATCATTACACTCTGTTTCGACAGGTGCTTGATCCATCAGAATCTATTTCACTCAAAAGCTTGCACAGCAATCATAATGTTTCTGTATTTTAAAAAAGGCTAAAACCAATTAATATTGTGATTCTGGTAACATGCTGAAAAATAATAGGGTAGGTACTGTAGGTAGGAAAAACATTCTTTTTAAAAAAAATGTTTTATTGATTTCATGGACAGGAAAATCTAAGATCCTGTGTTACAGCAAAATTTCAATAAATTGTTTAGGATAGGGGCCAAAACAAGGTTTATATTCCAGTCAGGGTAAAAAAAGAGTGACGCAGCGGTTGAGACCACTATTACGGTTTAAAACCAGTTATAAAGGCTTATACAGAAAGCTATAATTTCAATGCTAATCTAACATACTTTATTCGCTCTACCTGTTCAGGCAATGGTTGTAATCTTTTGT
Source organism: Spisula solida (assembly GCA_947247005.1). Classification (NCBI taxonomy): domain Eukaryota; kingdom Metazoa; phylum Mollusca; class Bivalvia; order Venerida; family Mactridae; genus Spisula; species Spisula solida. The sequence goes on along the minus strand of OX365944.1, from coordinate 45,302,942 downwards.
ATACACATAAAATGGCAACGTCACTCTCACAATATTCTAACTGGACTGTAGGTAGGGTTACCAGAACCACAATATCAATATTGTTTTTGCCTAAAGAGTAGACAGACAGCCTTGGCATTTAAAGCGAAACAGGAACCTGGCCTTTCAAATATTTGAAATCTGTGTTGTGAAACATGTGCTTCTCTGCTTGGAATGAATCATTAGGTCGCTTGTTTCATATTGCAGATGCTCATCATTGTTTATGTTTTATCTAATTTAGGTTCACTGTAAATAGCTGAGTACAGCTAGTTTTTCCCAGTTGTGTATATTTTAAGTCACATGTTGTTTTGAGAGATTTGTTTTATTTCATGCTTCTGGTACATTTTTAATGCAGTCTCCTGATATTAATTGGAAGCTTGTGTCATATACTGGGTGAAAAGTCTTTTTGTTATATAAACTCCTATAAGTGGTCTACATCTTGAAGTTGGTTGTCATTCTGAATTGGAACAAACTGTACTACATACGCTCATCATGATGATCAGGCCAAGTGAGTGATCTCATCTCACTTCCTGCAGGAAACTTTATTTTGCTCCTTTAAAAGACAAGAAATCTTTTCATCAGGAAATATCAGACTGCTTTCTTTATAGCTATCCATCTTTTGTTAAAGTTTCTGTAAAACACAAGACGTTGGACGGTTAGAACCATTTGATGTTTGAGCACAGAATTGAGTTTAGCATGCAAAGAGTTTTATAATCATGGGGCCTGATATGATAATCAACATTAATAAAATGTTGTTGACACCCCTAAGGTTCATCGTTAAGCAATACTGGGCAATGAAAGTTATCTTGTTTAAAATTGAAGTATAATTTGCGGAATTAATTACCTAATCAAGGATATTTTTCCATATATGGACAACAGTGGTAATTTTGAAACCAGAACTGATTTTATTTGGTTTATGTATTTTGGTTTTATCTATTTACAGAGCACCAGTTTCCAGTACGTACAATTAAAGTGCCGGGTCACAGTAAACTGCCATTAGATTTGTTACGTATGCACATACATGGTCAGAAGTTTTGTCTGACGGGTCACATACCACCAAAAATACTGTGTTCTTGGCAAGTCTCTGAACTACGTAGATTTGGTATCATCGATGGAAGGTTCTGTTTTGAAGGCGGCTCCAGATGTGGAAAAGGTTAGTCAACAATTCAGGTTTTAAAGCTATAGGATACTTGGATAACATCTCGTCTTGTAGGCCCACCTTCCTAGCTTAGTTTGAAGACCGCTAGACTGTTACCTGACAGGACAGTTTGATTCCTCAAATCCAGGGTTAGACAGGTTAGGTTCTTCTCTCACAGCTCTCACAATGGCCATTGCCATGTCCTCTGCATTTGATAACAGAACCTGCACCATACCGATCAAACCCCTACCATACTGTACGGTTTAATGTACAATCGAGGACCTAACATTGTGGACCATTACACTGATATGGGACTTATGGTTTTTGGTCTGTCCATCTCTCTATGTGTAACCTTGCATTTATAAAATGATAACACTTAAACATAGAATCATCAAACATGTGGCTTGTTCATGATGAGTTCTAAAAAACACAACCATTGTGTTGTCAGGTGGTCCAAGATCAAAGTCACCATGACCTCTGTTGCAAACCTTTAACATTAAACTACAGAACAAATGAATCTAAGAAATAGTACATACAGTATTATGACACACTAAGTTTCAACGGGGACTTTATGTTTCAAAAACATAGTTTTTTTCATGCACAGAATAAATCTCCGTACCAAAGCTAAGAACGGTACTTCTGTGTTCGTGGTCAAGTTAGTGATGTGGAAATATTGGCGAAATTTTCAAATTTACAAAATTCTATCCTACAAAGAACTCTTCTAAGAAATGAAAAATTGCTTATATGCCAAATGTCTGAACTTGTTTGAAGATCGCTAACTTTTTGACTCAACTGGTACAGTTTATATAAATGTCATCTAACATTATAATGGTTGCTTAGTGATAGTTGATTGTTTATATTACAGGACAAGGATCACATGTACTAGAGACTGACCAGGTCGAGGAAATACTAGAAATCATCTCGCACGCCAGTGTAGGCAAGTCTGCACCACTCATCAAGAGACAGTCTGGAAAGAGAAGTATGTTTAATTCTGTTTGTATATTGTCCATGTTATTTTATGTTGTAAAAGCGACGGCCCCCACATAAGCTACATTAGGTGGTCTTTCCATAGTTTAAGATCAAAGGAAAGACAACTTATAGAAGAAAAGAATTAAAAAGTGGTCACTAAAGGAATTCAGTAGATTTCTATTGTGTTGAGTAACACCTCCGACAACCTAAGGTAGCTTATGTCTGTGCTTAGTTTCAGACTGTCTATCTGTAGACCAAATTGTTTCTGATCAGTAACTGAAGAATACATTGGCCCTAGCATCTTCCTCCATCTTCATGACCTCTAGATGATATATATTGACCTTGAGGACACTAGGTTAAAGGTCAACATTATTATGACCTTTAGGGATAAGAACAGTTCCATATTGGTATCTTAAGGATGGTTTAATCTTGACTGAAAGTTGGCTGTGAACAGTTGATTTACTAGGTCATTAGTCAAGGCTGTTGGAAGGAAGCATGTGCGTCATTCCGTCACCTCTTGTTTTAGTACATGCAAGCCACATTTGTTCTACCATTGCCTAAATTTTTTAGCTTGCCTGTCACTTAAGGTGAGCTTTTGTAAACACCCTTTGTCTGTCATCTGCCTGTCCACAATTTCTTGTAGATATGATATACACTAATCTTCATGAAACTTGGTCAAAATGCTTATCTTCATAAAATTTAGGTCAAGTTTAAAAGTGTGTTAGGTGCCACCCTGGGGAAAAATTATGTTACTAGATCAAACCAAAGACAGATCATCTAAGCACTCCAGTTGAAGTGAAAGTACAATGGATAATGTGACAGTTGAACTTTACATAGGCATACTTCCTCATCTGAAGACAAAACTGGTATTTTTTAGAACGATCCAAAGAAGTTAACTGAAATCTTAATTTAATTAATCGGTACAAAAGAATGTACATTTTGTTCATATTATTTCTTCATCTTTTGTTACAGGAAGCGAGTTTTTGGATCCAGTGAAAACTATCAGTGACAATGTATTTAAGAAGTTCCAGAACACCCAAGTGTTTGCTGATCAGAATTATCTAGAGGATAATTCTTGGCCACGTTACAAGCGACACTCTATTAGCTTTACTGACTACACCCGTGCCAAAACATATGCTGAAAAACAACATCTTCAAAGTATAGAAAATGTGGAACGTGAACGTCTGATGGCAATATATGACGTGCCGCCAAGGCGTATACGAAAAGTTGAACATGTGCCCAGTGAAAACACTGTCAATGTTAGAAGTTATGATGTTAATTTGAATGCTTTAAGGAATTTGAATTCGGAAAACTCTCAGGGAAATGAGAATTATTTAAACTGGACTGGAGAGTTCAATAACAATGTGATGTCATATCAAGTTCCCATGACAACAACCAATGTCAACAACCAATCAGAAAGCCTGATTACTGCAAACAACCAATCACATTCTACCTCTACACATGGAAGTGTTGCTTCGTTACATAGCACTGACTCATCCCAAAATGTTGTTCCAATGTCATCGAGTGAACCTGTTTTATGTGGCTATGGTAACCAGTTGTTTTTGAATCAATGTCAAGGTCATAGTCAATCAGTTCCCACCCAGATAGCTGAAGAATTGGATAAAGTCATTGGTAATGATAAGAGAGACGATGTAATGCAAAGATTGAACCAATCCGAACAAGATCTCGAGAAAGAAATGTTACTACTAGATGAAATGCTACAGGTAACCTATGATAAGATAAAGTAGTAGAAAGCAATAATTACTTGTAACAATACATGTTGTACTGTGATTTACAAACTTCCTTTAAACATGTTATTTTGTTGATTTAGTTGTAGCGCTTCTACTCGCAAATACAAAACCAGTAGTTTACAATTGTATCAGAAATTTTCCTTATCTGAAAACTACTCATTTGATTTTATGGGGATACCAGTTTTCAAAGAGTGGTTGTGAGGGAGTGTACTGTACTGGTTTTGTATGTTAATAATGCGACACAACAATATTTGATTGTGTTATGATCATGCTATGTTATGCCCTCCCTGTCTGTTGGCCAGTTGGTTCAACCGTTGGTCTATTGGTAGACCAAATGGTTTTCATTCAAGAATGCTTGGACCGTGAAATTTGGTCATCAAAAGTAGATGACCCCTATTGATTTTGAGGTCAGTAGATCAAAGGTCAAGGACCTTTAATATGAAGAAATAGACCAAATGGTTTCCATCAATAACTCAAGAATGGTTTGGTCCAAGATCTTCTTACTTAATAGGTATTTTAGTCACCATCAGTAGTTGACCCCTACTGATTTTAGAGGTCTAGGTCACCATCCAACCTTTTTAGCTCAGTGAGCTTTTGTGATCACTCTTCGTCCGTCGTCCGTCCGTCAACAATTTGCTTGTGTAGACACTAGAGGTCACAATTTTGGTTTAATTTTTATGAAACTTGGTCACAATGATCATCTCAACAAAATCTAGGTCAAGTTCAATATTGGGTCATCCGGGGTCAAAAACTAGGTCACAAGTTCAAATAATAGAAAAACCTTGTGTAGTCACTAGAGGTCACAATTTTGACATAATCTTTATGAAACTTGGTCACAATGATCATCACAACAAAATCTAGGTCGAGTTTGATAATGGGTCATCCGGGGTCAAAAACTAGGTCACAAGATCAAATCATAGAAAAATCTTGTGTAGACACTAGAGGTCACAATTTTGACCTAATCTTTATGAAACTCGGTCACAATGATCATCACAACAAAATCTAGGTCAAGTTCGATATTGGGTCATCCTGGGTCAAAAACTAGGTCACAAGGTCAAATCATAGAAAAACCTTGTGTAGTCACTAGAGGTCACAATTTTGACCTAATCTTTATGAAACTTGGTCACAATAATCATCACAACAAAATCTAGGTCAAGTTCGATATTGGGTCATCCAGGGTCAAAAACTAGGTCACAAGGTCAAATCATAGAAAAACCTTGTGTAGACGCTAGAGGTCACAATTTTGACTTGATCTTTATGAAACTTGGTCACAATGATCATCTCAACAAAATCTAGGTCGAGTTCGATATTGGGTTATCCGGGGTCAAAAACTAGTTCACAAGGTCAAATTATAGAAAAACCTTGTGTAGTCACTAGAGGTCACAATTTTTGCCTAATCCTTATGAAACTTGGTCAGAGTGATCATCTCAACAAAATCTAGGCTATTTGCGATATTGCGTCATATGGGGCAAAGAACTAGGTCACTAGGTCAAATCACAGGGCTTGCAGGTACTGCTATAACAGGTGAGCGACCTAGGGCCCTTTGGGCCCTCTTGTTAACTATTTGGTTGCCATTAGAGCATACATGCTTTCTGTACATCTCTTGTTATATTATGTTTTCGCTAATGAAACTGCAATAAGAAATGAAATGAATTTGAAATATTTTCGTTCCAATGAGCCAAATACAGCCTTTAATTCCTTGATTGCTTTCCAGCTTGTGAATATTACTTTGGTTACTTATAATAAGTTATATGTATGTTTTTTGTGATTCAGTTATGTCAGAGAAACGAGGGAGGATATGATGACGAGAAATCCCAGCAGCCTCCACCACTTCCTGTAAAGATATCTCAGCTGAGAGGATTTGTAGCAGACGACGATGCTAGGGGTTCTCTAGATAATCTGAGTATATCATCGGACAACACACATTGTCGACCGTCACCAAATACTGGATACACTAGGAGTGTTCTTCTTAGTCCTAATCTTGTGAACAAATTGAAAAGGATTTCTAAACGTTCAAAGATGAGTGCTCCATTGCCGTATGTGAACTTGGCTAAGTACGATGGTTGTGACAAAGATTCTAACCACATCCACATCTCTGCTGCTTCCACGTCTGCTCCAGATGGAGGTAGTTCATGGAGTGACCTTCAGAGGGTAAGGTCAAAAGGTTACGATAATGTTAAAGGTGACAGAGATTCGGAGAAAGAGAATAAGAGAATTTCTGTATCGCTTCCAGGAAGTCATGAAAATTTGAGAACTATCAGTGGATCAGACACAAATGTTAGTGGAAGGACTAGAAACCATAGTTTCACTAATGAACCAATTTATGCAAATGAACGATGCATAACTCCGCCCCCTGAACTGCCACCAAAAGGACCAGGATTGAGGAGTAAGACTAAAATAACTGCAGCATCTAGACCACCAGCTCCGCCCCGTCCACCAGACAGACAGACCCAGGCTTATCAGAGACAAATACGGCAGAGAGCACAAATTCAGAGTTCAAGGTCAGGAAATACTTCCGTCTCATCGTCATCTAGTCAACAAGAGGACTATTTCCTCATGGGCAACTTTGAGAAAGAGCCCACTCATTGTAAAATAGACTATTCAGAATCTCAGAGACTTAATGAATCTTTCAATGGACGTACATTTGTCAATTTGCCGCCAAAAGACCAAAGTTCAATGCGAATGGCTCCAACTGACTGCTACATGCTTATGACAGGTCTACCTGAGCCTGGGATACCAGCTGATGATAGCCCATCATCCAGACCTAAGTATGTTAGATCTATTAGTGTTGGTAATTCAACAGGAGAGAAGCCCATCCCACCAACACCATTGCAGAGACCGGATTCAGTAAGTGCGGGAAATTCTCCTAAAGAACCAAGAAGGGAAAAACTTATAAGGGAAGAAAACTACATGTTAATGTCAAATGTTAGTCCAAAAAGACCGGTACTAGAAAATTTACAAACTTTATCAGAATATGTTAATAGTTCGAAAATATGTGCTAGCATTTCAGCAAGTTCAAGCGAAAAAAGTTTGTGTAGAAATCTGTCATTCAATGGAGACTCTAGCTTTACCATTACTGGTCTAACAAATGACTCAATTAATACTAGTACTGTGGAGGAAATAAAATCTTCAAATAGTGACCTTACTGAAACCAGAGATACTAAGAATGAAAATATTAACATTGAAATGCCATTTGATAATCTTATTGACTTTACACTACCTCCCGAACATGTGAAAACTTCAAAAAGTGTGCAATTGAATGTTTCTGCAGAGAAAAATGACAGTTCAAATAATAAAACTCCTGGATTTTTTTCTCGACTTATGCGAAGAAATTCCAAGGATCGAAAGAGTGCATCACAAAGTCATGAAAATCTTCTTACCACAGTATCCAGTGAGCCGACAATAAAAGAAGACGTTGCAGTTTTCTCAGATTCTTCGAGTTCGGGTGAGAATAGTCGATCTCAAAGTCAACAGGATCTTGTCTTTGGGCATACTGATAGGAATAGGTCATCAAGTTTTCCAAATCGCTCAAGTTACATTGCCATGAATGAAAGCAATTCAAGTTCTTCTACTGGTATATCAGGTCTGTCGCAACATTCTGATCTGGCAGCGACAAACTCTTCCCTCAACAGTTGTGAAACAGCTTCCACTCGTACAAGTAGTAATGAGGGCCAGTTGAATGAGAGTTTGAATACTAGTGAAAATGTTTTAAGTGATTCAGAAGTAGCAAAGGGGAATTATGATCAACATTCATACTTCTTTATGGGTCCATTACAAAATAAGTGTAATCTAACAGATGATACATCGGAGGATAATCTAGCTGATGATGGAAAGTCTGGAGTCTTTGATGACTCACAGACTATCAGCAATGAAAAGGACAGTGAGAAGTATGAAACTGAAGTTGCTAAGGTATTTACTGTACTAAATGTTCAAGGTGGCAATTTTGACAAAGATTTGTGTAAAACGGATGATGAAAAATTGATAGAATTGTGGCATTCCACCCACTCTATAAACTTGGACAATAGTGACAAAATATCTGATCTCAAATCTAAAATGACTCTACCATTGGAGGAACTCTCTCCTGATGAGAAAGCAAATGCTATAGCCCGCCATATTTCATCATTACCACCATTTGTTCCTCCAAAAATGAAAAGTTATCCAACAAAGTTATCTCCTGTTCTGGAGAGGTCCACACCAAAGAAGGATAAACCAGAACCACTTAAATTGTCAGGAGCTGGTGAAGATGCTCTTGATCTTGTTGAGTCACCAGTACTGAGTCCGAGCCTGATGAAACAACAAGCCAAGGCTACGTTACGTATTACCCCACCATCTGAGGATGAACATGGCAAAATATGGATTCCAAGAACCTCACAGCCTGTTGTTGGTATGTACAGTTAATTTATACTCATTTATTATCATATGTCATTTATCAGCTTTTGTGCTGGATGGATGTCTGGATCTAAAATGATAATTATGAAGTTTCTTTTTTTGTTGAGTATAGAAGGAAAACAGTTTGTTTTAAATTTCCTGTGTTGCTCTAGATAGGTTGTACTGTACCGGTACATGTATTCTGCATAATAACTTGAATATACTTACAAAAAGTAAATATAAAGGTCAGAATCGGGTTAATAAAAATCATTTTCCAGCTCTTTACATATCCGTAATTAGTTAATGACCCTTTTAAGATTTTATTATTGCAATTTTTCAGAAACACCCGATGTCTTGAATGATACAAAGAACACAACATTGGTGGTAGACATCAGTGATTTAGTGGAGTCAGATTCTATATCATTGTCATCGTTTGAGAGTAGTTGCCATGGCGAGGATGTTGTACGCAGTAGTCCAGCTTCTACCATCCTCCGACCAAGGTCCGGCAAGGAGTATCAGAAAGTGGAACGACGTAGAACAATTGATGACAGCAGTACGACCAGTCCTCTCACCACACCACAGTCACCAGCTAACGGTTCCGTGTTCACGTTTGATAATCTTGGAACACAGTCACTTAGTAGCGGAACCAGCAGTGCTACGGGTGATTTTCACTCATTTAAGATCAACCAGTCCGAGCAGTCGAGTATATGTACCGCAAGCTTGAAGAATGATGCTAGTAATATCCTGTCACCTAAGGCTTTGTATATGAATATTGATTACACGCCACCAGAATCTCCGAAGTTACCGTTAGAACAAATGGAGCCCATGTTAAACTATGCCGAGATAGATCTTAGTGATACAGGAAGATCTGAATCTTCCGCCGCTCAATTAAAGAAACTAAACTATGCCGAGGTGGATCTTTCTCCGCCGGAGCTTAGATCAGAACTAAGATTCAGTAATGTCCGATCATCGAAGAAGGGTAAAAAGACTCCTGAGCCAATACCTATTGAATATTCTATGATTGACATGGTTGCCACGCAAGCTGCTCAGAAAGCCAGGAAGGAGCATGCTATTAGTCGTGATGGTAGTTTACGCAGAGATAGATTTACATCAACATCCAGTGCTAGCACCAAAGAAAGACTTAGTACTAAATCAGAACGTAAACAGTCTGCAGTAAGCGCAGTTGCTCAGAGTATGAATTCTGTCGATTCTGGCACTTTCTAATTAGATTGGTTATTAAATATTTAATTAGGCCAAAATAAATTAAGATTGTGGTTCTGGTCACATATTGAAAACAAGCGTATGTAGGTAGGAAATACAAAATTTTAAAAATTAATTATCTGCTGTGACTTTCAGCAATATGTCATAAAATGTTTTAGGATAGAGGCAAAAAATCAAATAGTCAGAAGGGTTACCAGAATAACAAAATTAGTTTATTTTGGCCTCAACACAGTTGAAGCTTACTTAAACAATCAGTGAAGGGATGCATCAAATGTGGCCTTGTAAAACAGGTGGATGTTTGGTACTGGTGTATTCAGTGCACTTCCCTTGAATTTATTATACTTCCATGTTTAAGACAAGTGGTTGCTTACTGTATTAACCCGCTTTTATGGCAACCTCTTTTATAAAACTCACCCTGTTTATATGCAGCCTAGGACACTTCACAGACCTGTGTGTCCCAGGCAATGGACTGGCAGATTGAGACTTGAAGTCTCATGTCAAAGGGTGGCTAAACGACTGAATTGCTGAAAGTGGCCCTCGAAAACTGATTTTAAAACTTTTTTACTTTTTATACTCTTGCATGTATAAACTAGGTCCCCTTTTAAGCAGGTTTATACAGTACCTCAAGTGCTAATCTGTGTAGGTTCAACTGTAGTTCTATATGATTATGAATGACCAGTTGATAGAAATATGTTAAAGTACATAATTATGCTCATATTATGCATGTGTTGCACTCACTGTGTGGTTTGATGGTTGTGTAATTTGATTGGTTGTAAGTTGATAATTTGTTGAACAGTTATTTATTTATTTCTGTTGTTTGTTGGACATGTTACTTTTGTATTGTACCAAATACTTAATGAATACTTAACTGTAAGTATGAGTATAGACAGGGGTCCTACTATTGTTATTTGATGAAAAAATACCAAATATTGACTGAGTTATGGTCATTTCATATGCTAAATTTTAACATTTGAACAGTGTTTGAAGCAGAGGTTTGGTATATTGATATGTGCTAAAAGCATCCAAAACCGGCTTGCATCTTTATGTCAGGGATTGGAAAGTATGCCTCAGTAGGACCCCTGATAGACAATTAAGCATAATAATAGACATATAAGCATGGGAATTGACATATGAGTATGGGAATAGACATACAAATGTATGAGTTTGGAAACAAATGTATGAGTTTGGGAATAGACATATGAGTATGGGAATAGACATATGAGTATGGGAATAGACATATGAGTATGGGAATAAACATATAAGCATGGGAATAAACATATGAGTATGGGAATAGACATATGAGTATGGGAATAGACATATGAGTGTTACAGGGTGATGGATGAGTTCTAAAGTGTTTCTCAACTCAACTTTTGGTAAGATGTGGATTGTTAATGGACTCTGATTGGTTGAAAAGCATATTCATTTACTGTCCGAGTGTAATGACCAACTGACCAATGAAATCCAATAAGAGGTAATGACTATGTGAAGGTAGCGTTGTCACTGTTGAGGAACCGCCCGCAATACAGCGGCTATAAGTTTGATACCTGTGGACCAGATTTTTTACTCTATTTTATTTTATACATTGTATTTTGATGTACAATTTATAGTGTACTGTTAAGTTCCTGCTCTTTATTTTGTTTCGCAAAGAGCTTGAATTGAAGGCAGTGCCAGATGTACATTTTATTGTAACATGCTGTTTGTTTTACTTGCTTTATCTTATACTTTACATGTGCTACACACATAATATTATTTATATTTTGATACAATGTAGTTATGCACGTAGTTGAAACATATGTTTTGTTGACCAATTTCTATTATATGGTGCTGTCTTGTCGTTGTGTCATAATTCAGTATTGTGTCATATATCACATACATACATGCCTTGCATCATCTATCACCCCACTCTCATTAAATACTCATTGTTATGAAAACTTTCTGTTCAGATCATATTAAATATTGATTTTGACAAATTTTGATATAAATTAATGTAGTGTGATATTTAGTTCCATCAATATGTATATATAGGGTCCAAACAGCTAGATGAAATTGAAGAGTTAGTGATTGTCACAAACTAGTAGAGTGTGTACAGAAAGCTAGTTCAAAGTTTGTCCTTTCTCCTGTTTCAGTAGTTTTGGTTCTTCCATGACATTTGCAGGGGTCCTACAATTCCGGAATAATCCGGAAATCCGGATTTGGTGCATTAGGAAGAATGATCTTTTCTGTACAAAATAAAAGTTATTTGATGAAAAAAATCAAAGAATTAAGAAAGTTATGGTCATTTGAAGTTTCATAATCTGAATTTTAACAATAAAACGTTGTTTGAAACCTAGTTTAAGGTGCAGGGATGTGTGTTAATGGCACCCAAAATTGACTTGCGACTCGTTTTCAGGATTGGGCATTATGCCTCAGTAGAACCCCTGCATTTGCTAGCATCATGTGTCTTCCACATTCAGAGTGGTCTTGCCCTATAGAAGAGTATATGAGATCAATTATCAATTCCAAGAACCGGTTCAGTCATCTGACTGCTTTATAGAACAGAACTATTGACATAAAACCTAATGAGGAGTTCTATATAAGGCAGCAATTAAAAATGACTTTTTGGTTAGGAAACTATTGGTTATGTAGCTTTATTCATCTTATACTCAATGCTTTAGAACAAAAAATCTGTCAGAAATATATTTGTATATACTGGTACTTATTACTAGCATATTGTGTTGTGTATTTCACTCATTTTACTCTGTGGTTTTCAAGGAGCTTTTGTTCAAATATTTCATAATTTGGTATTGAAAGTTTTATATTTATTGTTTGATATTTATTGTGTCATATTTTAGGCTGATAGTAGAGCATATTGTATTGTGTCATATTTGTTCGTTGTTGTATGTATACCTGCTTTCATTGTCATTCTCATCTTTATCCCCTCTACCCCCCCCCCCTCTATTTTCTGATATTTCCAGATTTTTCGTTTCACTTTGAACATAATAATTATGTTCGAGAATGTTTTTCTACTCTATGAAACAAATTGAAAAAAAATGCCAAACTGCCACAAGTAAAATGCTGTTAACTGTATTTGAGATATTTTTCTATGTATTGGTAGCTGTAATTTCTGTATTTGTTAAAAGCATCAAATGGCCTCAGATTGTCATTTTCACTGGTTGAGGACCGTATTGACATTTGTCCTACATTTATGTTGACACTTTATTACTGGTATCTCAGCAAACACCAAACAGAATTCAATTAAAATCTTTGTAAAGCTTCTTTACCAAGTCTTAATAGATGGACGAATTATCGTTCAATCGTCTTATCACTTAAAATTCTGGGGCCAGTTTCATAGATATATCTTAGCTAAGATTATTGAGGGCATACTAAGTAAACCCAAACATTTTTGTACAGTTAAAATGATTATCTATGATAATTCTAGTTAACATAACTTTGCTTGAATGTACTAGCTGTCTTAGTGTGTTTAAAATAGCACATGAAAAAGTCGAATCTTAGCTAAGATATGTCTATGAAACAGGCCCATGCTCCTTGTATACATATTATAGGAGAATGTTTAGCTTCTATCAGTCATGTTGCTTTGAATTAAGCTTACACTGTTTATTGTCATTTAGCTTCTCATGCAATTTGTTCATTCTCAGGATTTGTATGGCGAGTTTTAGGTATATATATATACAAGCAAAAATTGGGTATGAATTTGTCTCAGTTTGTGTCAAATATTTTTGTTATCCAAAAGTATATTTTATGTTTCGATTTATTTGTTGTTTTAATGTTTTGATTCTATTGAGTTATTTGTTCTGATGAAGTACTAGTCTTTGTTTGTATATAATTAATTTTAGTTTCTGTTTTATTTTATCACACTCTTAGGAATTTGATTGTGTTTAAATCACTGAGTGTAGATATTTACTCAGAAGATGGTATTTTTACAGGTTGAGAACATATTGATATATATTGAGAACTGTATTGGCAGAAATGACACAGTCTGTGTTACGGGACTTATCAGTTAAATACCCCAAATTGTCTAATTTCTAACACAATTATTACTGATCTATGATGGTATAGGTTATCCAAAGCAAACCCTATCCAAAGCACTATTTCAGATTTATTATTTCGTGTTTTATTTGGTGATTAGATACTGTTTTATGCTATTGTATGCATGTATATGTTTAAGTGATTTCAATAATTTACGAAGATTAGGTAGCTATGCAGTCTTGTATTTGAGCTTTAATGAACTTGTATTTTATATCATTTTAGAAAGTTGTTATTTTGGTCTGGTGACCTTCGTATTCAATATTTTTAATGGTTAAAAGAGTGTATAAATGCTCTGTCCATCTTGTGTCTTTTTCATTTTGTTGAAAACATGTTGAGTTATGCTGATGCCATTGTTATCATGTGACATATCATGTGATATCATGTGACCACATCAATATAAAAGTTTGAAACAAAGTTAAGTTTTTGGAAAAAGATCAGATGAAGTAGTATGTCTTATAAAGGAATGGGTCATAATAGTGAACCGTTTTTGTTCTCAATTAAGACTTCGGTTCTGTACAATTGCAAAAATCTGTATGATTTAAAAATAATTCAAATGGATCTGTTTTTGCGGAACTTAACTATGTTAGTATTGTGAGTTCTTTCTATTTGACATGAGTTTTCTCAACAAGCTTTTACATACGGTTGATATACACATATAGATTGACTCTGTGTTTCATAGTGATTGTGTTCATGTATTTGTTGTAAGAAACATATTCATGTACATACATATACCTTTACAAAATTGAAATATGTGCTACCATTTGAATCCAACTGATCTCTCTAGAGGTTATATTTAAAAAAGCTTCTGGTAAAAATTGTTGTTAACTTGAAGATATTTGGAATTTTGACTAAATGTGCATCTTGTTTACCTTATACTATGTATGCATCTGATCTAGAGACAAAGCTGTAGGAACAAGTGCATTGTCCATGACATTTATAAAGATCACAGTCTCATTGAGCATAATGGAGGATGTATTAAGGTCCAGAACTCTAGATAACCATCAACATTTAAATTATTATTAAATCACTGCTGATGATTTAAGAAAAGTTTGAATTACAAATTCTGATAGAAACATGCTTGAAATCTGGTTGCAAAATAATGTACACCGGTCTGTCAAACAAAATTATGTTAATATGTCAGTTCACTATTAGGGCCATCATGACCCGAAGGATATATTAAGGACTGTCATGACCCGGGGAATATATTAAGGGCTATCATGACCCATAGGATATATTAAGGGCTGTCATGACCTGTAGGATATGTTAAGGGCTATCATGACCTGTAGGATATATTAAGGGCTGTCATGACCTGTAGGATATGTTAAGGGCTATCATGACCCGTAGGATGTATTAAGGAGGATATGTTAAGGGCTCTCGTGGCCTATGTGTTGATAGTTAATTCCTGTCTTGTGATCTGTTTCAACATGTTTTATTTGACCATACAAATCAAGACAGATATTCTGTATAAAGTAAATCCATTGCAATTGATTTAATCATGTTACATGCCTATTTACAATCACTTTCCTAAGTAGGAGCAAATTTTTATATCTGAAAATACTGAAGTTGACTTCCAGTAATTTTTCTTTGATACTACTAGAAGTATGATCATGTGGATTTTAAGTCCCATATGTGTACTTAGTACCTTAATGACTTACCTGTTGCTAATTGTTTGTTCCAACCCAGCTAATTAAGCAATTTGATTTTCACTATGATTGTTGTATGTTAATCAATTGCGTTTATTATAGCTATCAGTTTCACTGTACTCTTGATAATTTCATTTTATAATCATGTTACATGATCGTATTTATGTTCATTGTTTCCATTGCTGTGCCAAGTAGTATAGGACCAAATTACAGGTAGTGTAGTTGTCTGCTTGTAGAGATCTATATATAAATTATATTTATATGTCAGCAATAAATAACCAAAAAAAGTTTCGCCTTTGTCTATTATACTTTCATTTACCCCCAAGGAACCTTATCAAATTGTTGATACAATGTAATGTATCCATAAAACCCAAGAAAACATGTTAAATGGCAGATACACAAGGAAACATGTTAAATTGCAGATACCCGAGGAATCGTGTTAAATTGCAAATACCCGTGGAAACGTGCTAAATTGCCAATACCGGAGACACCTTGTTAAATAGTTGATATCCCAGGGACCTTGTTAAATTTCTGAAATCCGAGAAACTTTGTTAAATTGCTGATATCCCAGGAACCTCGTTAAATTGCCATTACCTGAGTGACCTTGTTAAATTGCCATTACCAGAGAAACCTTGTTAAATTGCTGACATTCGAGGATCTTTGTTAAATTCTTGGTATCTCAGGAACTTTATTTCCAATATCTGAGGACCTACATTACAGAGGAATCTTCGTATCTGCATGCCTTTTGGTAAAAAGAGTAAATATGACAACATACTTCCACAAATTCACTCAATGGGCCAAATCTTACCAGTAGGTGCATGGATATAAGGCAAGAGGTCAAATTCAACCACATGAAGCAATTCATGTTCTATAAAGTGTTGCCTCAAAATGTATTGTAGTGATAATTTACTGTTAACTGTGTTATATAACATCTACAGTATGGCCCTAATTTGATATAAAAATTTCTATGGTGACAAGGGGGTCCTGTCACTGGTTTGATTCTCAACGGGGGAACTTGGCTATTTCTGAAACACTTTTGAGATGAACTGGTTAGTAACTCAGAGATGGCCTCGTATGTATTCATGTGCTTTATCAAGACTGGTGGCAGTGGTGCTGTACCTAGAACTCAATTAAGAAGTCTATTTATTTGTCCAGTTTTCTATTATCTTTGAAAGGAACTGGATTCCTTGTAGCACACCACTGTCTTTTCATTGTTATTTCTACACCTGCAAGACATCTACAAGTAATACTCGAAAATAGGCATTACACAGAAAGAAAAAGAGTCAAAAAAAAGCATTTGCAAAGGGAAACAATTGTGTGCGAATTACTGATATTATTGCAGGAGTTACCTCCCTTGTATACTACCAAGCGTCTGGATGACTTGGATGAAAAGTTCTTCTGCATATGTTAATTTGTTCTAATGCGAATGTTGTGGACTGCAACAGGTGCAAAACTTGCGTTATTTCATCCAATTGTATAGTTCCTTAGTCATCTGGTTTGTTCATTGAATGTTGCATTGCTTGGCGTTTCGATTTTAACCAACTCAACTCTGCAATCTTCTGGCAAATGTGATTGTGTTTCAAAAAATTTGTTTTTGAACTTTTTATGCCATTGTCATTGACTGATGATTGAGTGAGTGACATATCAAGACGTTATACGAAGAGTAGATTAATTTGAAGTGCAAATGTGAATAAAAACAGGACAGGGTTTGAGACCAATGATAAGTTGCCCCCTGGCACCCCCCCCCCCCCCCTAAAAAATACTTTGCTCAAGTCAAGTTGCTGTTCAGTAGTGTGGTAACGGGTGTCCTCTTGTCATTCAGGAGATAAAGGTTAAAACCTTTGTCGCTTCTTGTGATTTTTATCCTTGACCCTTCATTGAAGGATTTAATTTACTTTTAAAATAGATGCCTGTAACACGATACAAGCTGATGGAGAGCTCGCATCCTTTGTTAATTGCTCCTTGTGATTTTTATCCACTAATTTACTTCAGAGAGCTGCCGAGTTGGCTCAGTAAGTATAGCGCTGTACCAGAGATTTTAAAAGAGGTTGTTGGTTCAAGCCCTACATTGGGTACACTTTCCCTTCATTTACTTCAATGGTGGAAACTGTTTTTGACGGAGGAGTATACAGTAGTGGTTGGTATAAACGGCTGCCCAGTAATCGGTAGAGGGCCTTACTATTGGCCATAGGTTCTAGCCCCCATTATGCATACTTTTCCTTTAATTTGTTGCAACAGCTAATGTAAAAGCCGCTGTCAATGAATTGGACATTAAAGAAAGACTAAGCATTCAGGCCTCAATGAATCCACTCGTCCTGCACAAAATCTTCCTTCTTTATTTATATAGCAGGACAAGTAAGATTTTGGTGTTTTCTTCTTTATCTACTGTTGCAGGACGAGTGCTTCTAAAAATATTTGTTGAGGCCTGGCATTAAAGATGTTTTAATTTTGCAACTTGTGTCATGTTTTGGCATAAATTTATATATAATCTTCTAATGTTACATCCAAGGACTATGGATCAGCTGATTAGTATTGGTCAAGTTGATGCCAGCGACACATTAGGTTCCAGTTTGCATCAAGCAGCCTATCATGGAAAGAAAAAAATCTTGAAGAAGGCATTGGACAAAGGTACGAATCTTACTACCTCAAGGCTCATAATTTTTCCCAAATTAAGATAAAAATCAGGGGTTTCGCTTATTTGCACAAATATGACTGTGTGACCATTATGCATGCAAATTTTGTGACTTGATATTGGGATTATTTTATTTCAGGAGTTCTCTTGCAATATTCAGTGATCAGAGGTTGTTTTTGTCAAACATTTTGATTTTAGTGTGCCAATTTCATGACAATTTATTTAGCAGTTTCTACAAAAGCAGAAAAATAGATCAAAAGTAGTATAAGCAGTGCTGTTAATTGTATTTATAAGTTAAATTGGTTTTTGTTTTTCTAGGAATTCATGTGGACTACCCAAATGATGAAGGACAGACCCCTTTATTCACAGCATCATATGGGGGACATGAAAGAGTGGTTAATTATCTTCTGTCAGCTGGAGCTGATGCAAATGAGCAAGTACCATTTGATTTTCTAAATGCACACACTTCACAATCATACAGTGTTTCATTAGCCAAACATTTTTAAAAGCATAGTCTTACCTGTCAAGTCTCACGCATTCGCCATGAGACTCGCGCATTTGAACCCTAACTCACGCTGATCTCTTCCAGTCTTACGCTTTTTAACAAAGCCTGTTACGCATATTTAAAAGTTAAATTTCAAGTCGCAAAATTAATACTATTAAATGTGAAATACTATAAATATCATGTATTAACCAAAAACAATGCCAAACAAACACTTTTGATAATGAGTACAGCCAGATATGAAATACAAAATGCACCAGAATGCAGGACGTGAGGTTAAAAAATCAAATTTTCTCCACACCCTTTTGGCGGGAGGGACTAAATCTTTGAAATCCCGTTGAAAACCTTGATTATAACCTCATAATACTACATAACTTGCTTCATACATGGCAGGCTTCGCGAAAGTCGCCGGACCGCCGGTCATGACCGGTGAAAATTAGTTTGGTCTGACAAAAATTATAGCTCGCCGGTCCGAATGTCCGACAAAATTTTCGTATCATCTGGTACGAAATTTATCGGTACGAAGCATTATTTCCGGTAATTTAACAGTTTGGTTGTTTAAAGGACGGAAAGAGAACTTATTTGCAAAAAGACGCCGATTTGACGAATACTTATACTGTACTCTGTCTTCAGTATATTATTTTCCGAAACACATTTTGTGAATACAAATCTCAACAAAAAAAGACATTTGGTTTTTTAACTGTTTCCTATTAATATTGTTCGGTCCGGCCAAAATTGATTCGGTCCGGCCAAATTTATTTTATGCCGGACCGAATGTCCGGCCTTTTTTTCTCACTTTCGCGAAGCCTGACATGGGTATCATTATAATCATTATGATAACTGATAATATATGTACCGGTAGTCAGTATCCAGAAGGATTTGAACTTTCATCCTGCTTACACTGTTGGCTTCTGGGAGGCTTCGCCCTGAGTACTCCTGACCATGGGGCAACCGCCCGTTGGAACCCCAATCTCACTCTGACCATGTCTAAGGCCTTTACAGCTATGCATAGTTGTGTTCAACTGATTGCTACGACCCTAAAAGTGTTTTGGGGGATATTACCAGGAACAAGGTATTTTTATAGACCATAATTCTGTGTCATAAGTTAGCTAGTTATCAGAATCTTATATACATGGACATGCATTTTGATTGCATTTGTTACCACCAGCATATTGATGAAAATGCTGTTGAAATTCATTATTTGACAAGGTTTTAGCAATTTCATTGATTAATCTATTTTTAGTTTTAAGAAACTGAAATAGCATTTTTTGTACAGGAAAACCAACTTGGGCCTTACTGCGATACATGCTGCTTGTTTTTCTGGACATTTGAAGATAGTGATGAAGTTATTGCAGTCAGGGGGTGATCTTCGTCTCCATGACTATCAAGGAAGAAGTGCTAAAGATTGGGCCATACTGAACCCAAATCCAAAGAAACGAATGAAGATTTTAGAATTCCTGGACAAAACTAGAATGTTTGCAATGTCCAGTTCTGGTCAAGACTTGCTTCTGAATAAGGCATCATCAAAGACATTGCATAGGTAATAAAATTTCAACATCAATTAAAAATTATTAATAACACAATCATTCTGTTGTGTTCTTTTGTTCTTTCATCTTTTGTAACTGTTGTGTGATTGTTGTTCATTTTCCAACTATTATATAGCTTTTTATAAGGGGCAGAGTGTCTGTAGCATGTTTGAAAGAAAGTTGAACCAATATTTAGAGCAGGTACATACATGTACACCAACATGGCTTGTACAGTCAACTTTGTCCGAAGCTGCCAGACATGAAATTCATAGAGTATGGCCTTTCGAAGCAGATAGTAGTATTACAGGTGTATTCAGTATGAAGATGGCTACTTGGGCTTCATTCAACTCGGCTACTCCTGCTTAATTCAAATTAGTTGATCGCAAACACAGGTTATTAAAGGTGCATAAAATTATTATAAGTTAATAGTTTTATTTTTGATACATGGTGTGTTGTATTTTTCAGGGCTCACCACAGAAGAAACACAGTAACAAATATAATTCGCAACAAAATTGGAAAACCATCAATACATGGAAACCTTGAAAAGATGGCAACTAGTCAACACACATTAGGCTTTGGTCATGTAAGATTGCAGTTTTATTATAGCTTTCTCTTTGCTGTTGTTTATTAAACTAATATGATAGTACAATTCTGGTTGATTCGGACCACTCATATGACAGAATAAAGCACACACAAAAACGCAACTTCAGTTATAATTTACTTACACACTGTTCACATCCATGAAGTTTCATGAACAGCCGACAATCAAAGTTTTGTTCAGCAAATCCTTTTGTTACAATATTTTAAGTCTTTGTTTGGAAGCCAGAAATTCATGGAAAATCTATGTTTCTTGTTTGTGATTTGGTTTTATATAAGGACATAACATGACAATATGCTATGGCTTGTTTTAGGTATATTCCCATGGACATGACACTAGTGGATTCATGTCTTCTATACCTTTTGTGAATGAGAACAATTCAAAACATGACCAGAATGGAGAGACTTTTGATAACAGTGGATTTTGTGTCATGGAAAGGTATTATAGCAATAAATGATTTTTTAAGAGAAAAAAGCTTTTGGGGAGTGTTGTGTTTTTTGGCTGTTATCGAATGTTTTATAGAGTGAAGCTGCCAGGCTAACAACATCACTATGAAAGATCTATTATATCAAGTGGAATATTGTGGCAACTCATTTGTACTTATACTATACATAGAAATACAATTTAAATTTTCATTTTTCCGATGTTTTCCGAAGAAAATCCCAGGCTTTTCATTTAGTAGCTGAATTTTTCAAATGTATTTGGGCAGACAAGTAACTGGGCGGGTGTCAGCATTTTTTGTGTCACACTTTTATCCAAAGGTGTTTGAGTTATCATTATGACAAAATATTTTTAGAAATTCATAATCTGAGTTTGTATTACAGTGTTTGGTGGGACTACACAAAGGTAACAGCCAAGAAGTTACGGGATGATATAGATCCATACCATGGAGGTGTTGTGGATTTACTCATCAATGAAATAGAGCATATTGGGTAAATTATTGTAGATCTGGGTAAATTATTGTAGATCAATTATTTTGTCAACTAAGCTTTAAAATGTACTACCATTAATTTCCTTTTTGTCTATTAGTTGTTCATCTTAAGGTCATTGGAAATATAAACAAGCCTTGACAAATATTTTTAAAAGCACTCGTCCTGCAAAATAGACAAAGAAGAAAACCCCAAACTCTTCTTCGTCCTGGTATATTTAAGTAAAGAAGAAAAGATTTTGCAGAAGCAGACTAGTAGATTTATCGAGGCATGATCAATTTGATTTGACTTTACTTTATGAAGTCTTTTTCTTATGCATTCCCTCTTGAAGAAGCAGAGGTGCATTGTGTTGCAAATGTCTCTCTGGTCGTAGACCAAATGGTTTTCAATCATTAAAGTAGCATTATTGTTGTTAAACTCAAAATAATGGTTGATACTTTGTTTCCAGAAAACTCCGACATCCAAATATTCTTACACTGATGGGTGTGTGTCAGGCTTCTAATTTGGATGGATTGTATTTAATCTATGAAACTATACCAGTTGGATCTTTATTCAACTATATGCATCAGCAGGTAGGTATCTTTCATTTTGCTGGCTTAGATTTAGAAGGTCGTAAGTACTTGAAATCTGCATCTCAAGGTGCTTCTTATGAGCCTAGTTTCATGAAAATCGGAAGTGGTCATGTCCATCCAAGCTGAAGTTTAAAATACTTGTTTTTCGTTTAGGAAGTAGAGAGTAGTTTTCTGACAGTTTTTTCTTGTTTTTCAAAATATTGATTTTGTACTTAGACCTTCTAATTCTAAGCCAGCGATTTGTTAAAATGTTGTTTAATTAATGGTTATTTAATGAAGTGTAACTCGTTAGCCTGGTTTTCGATTTACCAGTATTAGATTGGCAAATTATGGAGATAGGCAATAGGCCAGCAACATGCTGTATAATTTAACTGTAATTTGGTTACTAGTAAATGATTGTTTTGAAATTATAATGTTGAAATGTTTATAAAATATTGGTATTTTTCAGCTGAGACGGTTACCTACTGAAATGATACAGGAGATTGCCTTACAGATCTGTGATGCTATCATCTTTATTCATCTTCGAGGACTTGTTCATTGTTCTATCACGTCACATGCCATCAGCATAATTAATCCTCATTTGTTCAAACTTGGCAACTTCGAATATATGATAGAAGCGTATGTTTTATATCAATTCTTGAAAATTAGTGTTCATGATTTAGTTACCAAGTAGGTGAATTATCAATTTATTAATCTCTATTGGTCTGCCATGTGAAATCAGGGTTTTTTCTTATCTTGGGGATGGGCCCTTGACCTTTAATTTGAGGGAAAAGTATTGGGATTCTGGTAATGCAGGGAACTTATTTTGTAGAGGTTATTTAATTTTGGGGGAAAACTGCATAATTTAAAGATTTTTTCATGGGAAAGGGACCTTAAACTGGCACCTACTATTTAAGGGGGAAACCCCTGGAAATGTATGCAATATCTGCAGTCCTTAAGCAAGTACTGATGTACATATATAGACAAATGTTGACCAATGTAAATGCCTGTAGCCTTAACAAAATTGAATTCAATGATATATTTTGAAATTCTTCATAATTTCATAATTAATTCAATGTGTTACAATGTGTTACAGATCTAAATGTGAATGGGGTAAGAAGAATGCTGTAGCAGGTAATACAGCAGAAAATGCTGTATATAACTGGATGGCTCCAGAAGTTATGATGGCTATGCCGGCTTCGTTCTATTGTGATATGTACAGTTTCTGTGTCATACTCTGGGAAATGTTTCATGGTAAAAATACTTTCATTTGTAATAAGTCATTGCTGCTGATTGTTTGGTTATCCTAGTTTTAATGACAATTTATACAAAGTACTAAAAGAGTATCACTGTTTGATTCAATTGTACAACTTATTTTGGTCAGGTATGCAAAATGCAAAGTGGTGTGTTGTAGTGATGGGACATCGGTTGCAAATCATAATCGATTATCAGCTAAAATCGACTGGCACTTCTGATGCGATTTTCCGATTAATAATCGGCAGGACAGTGACTGAACACGCAGTGTGCTAATGCCTGTTTTCCTACTTCCCAAGTTGCTTAAAAAGGTGACAAAGGGAAAATCAATGATTTTCGTTATCTAGATGTTTTACTATCTGAGTTTGAAGAATTTGTTTGAATAGGTTCTAATAGGCATTCAATTGGTTGAAACTTCCATGTTTTGAATTTTCCTAGCAAATATTTCATCAAAAAAGTCTTGTTTAACATTTCGTTATAATCATTCGATGGTCGATGCCATTCTCTGGTTTATGTTTTAAGGTGATTTGCCATGGGCAAATGAGTGTGCCGAGAGCATTAAGGGGAATTATAGCAGAGGGAAAGGCTTGAAAATAGCACATGGCAAAATAATTGAATACTTTCGCATAATTCTCGAATACGGGCTGCAACAGGAACCAACTAACAGAAAAATGACTTTCTTGCATGTAAGGGACTTCCTGACTGCTGCACCAAAGGTATGTAATTGTGTTAGCTTGGTAGAGAAATTTAATAGTTTATTGCATTTATACCCCAGATACATAGTATATGGGGGCTATATTGGAGTCATGCTTGAGGTTGGTTGGTGTGTTGGTTGGTCCGTGCAAAATTTGTCCGTGCTACTTCTCTGTAACCATTGGTCAGATTTTAACAAAACTTAGTATGAATGATCAGTACCAAGTCTAGTTTTGCATATCGTTGGCACACATTGGTCGGATCAATTTTAAGGTACCGGTAGTTATGGCCCTTTGTATTTTTACAGTTATAAATTTTGTCCGCATTATTTCTCAGCAACCAATGGTCGGATTTCAACAAAACTTTGCATGACTGATCAGTACCAAGTCTAGTTGTGCATATCTGTCATGCAGTTTCTTGGGATATTCATCACATTCAGTGATATTTTTTGTTGCAGTAGTTGTTCACGCAGAGCAAGGCAACATAACTAGATTCAATCTGGTAATTTTGGTTCCTATGTTGTTTTGTTGATTTGCTTTGGACTGGCACAGTTGTAAGTGTGCGGCCACCCAGTTTTTCCTGGCCAATTGGCCAATGACCCCTGGCTTCGAGGGAAGAGATATTGGTGTGATACAAGAAATGTGAGGGATACACTACCTTTTGCCTCTTTCTGAATAGCACCAATCAGTGATTTTTTTCCTTCTTTATTAGGGTCCTGAAAACGGACCCTTTCCCAATTGCAAATAGGCTATCATTTTCCCAAATTTGAATGGAGAAATTCCCAATGAACAATTTAAAGAAATGATTTTCATAATCGGACATAAAAGGATAAAGTTATGAACATTTTTGACAAGAGGTCAAGCATAAAGTTCAAAGAAACCAGTAAACATTCACATGTCATTCACATGTAATCTCTTTTTCTGTTTTATTTGGTCTTTCTGTTTCATGGAAATTCCCAATTTCAAGTTGTCAGGACGCGAAAATTCCCAATCAGAACGGACCCGAACCCTTTCACAAAGAGGCAAAAAAAATCACTGCCAATATACGCGAGTTTATCTCTGGGTCACCAACCAATTCATATATTGTTAGTGGGAAACACTGGAAAGCATTTTATAAAAAGGCCCAAGTGCCCTAGCTAAGAATTGAACCAGGGACCTCTTGATCTGTAGTGATTATTTTCTTGACTACCATGTCATCGTATGGCCACATAGTGATTAGTACTGTGCTCACAAACAAGAGTATTGGTTTATCTCTATTACAGGACGCCAGAAACTACATGAGAACTCGCTTAAAACATTTACACTATTCTGATGATGACACTGATCCATCTGGAGGTCGACTAGACAGACACGATGATGTATCACACTCACATCAGTCCTACCAACAACATCAGGGATCAACCAGCAAGAGTATTGACACAGCTATGAAGAAAGGTCAGATCAGAGACAGAGACAGGTATACTAGTAATAACAGGAGAGAAATGAACCCGTCAGATTACCAGAACAGACAAGATTATCAAAACAATAGTGAACATCATCAAACTCACGAGTATCAACATATGAAGAATTACCAGAACCAGCATGAACACCCACACAAGTATGACCATCACAATAAGCATCATCATGGACATAGACAGAAACTTGAACCTTTAAATATGCAAGATAATCCAAACAAGCATACATTACAAAATGAGACAGAGAGAACTGGTTTGATGCACAGAAATTCTGAAAGACAACATTATGATGATAGAAGAATGGCAGCGGAATCCATGTAAGTGGAATGATAAATCTTTCTGTAAAGGCCAGGCCTTCTTAGTAGTAATTCTTTACACCTTTTCATCAAGGATAACTTATAAAAGTGTAATCACATATTTCCAATGGGTCCAGTGTTTTTTGCTGGAGGAACAGAGGAGAGCTTGTAGAAGAGACAGCCAGGTGTGATACAAAGAATCTGGGTACAATACCCTGACTCCTTTTGAATATACTCGTTTGTTCTTTTACCTTCCTGGTGTACAGCACCTGTACATGGGAGACTACCTCTGGGTTAAAATCTCCTGTTGCATGGGAAACACAGGAAAGTGGTTTAGAAGTGACCAAGAATCGAATCGAACCTCCCAATCCATAGTCAAGAGCATGCTATTACCTACTCAACCAACATGCTTGGCAATTTAAGATTGAGGTTTTTGTTGTTGAATAGGGGAATTATCAAAGTTATACTTTAGTTGAGAAACAATCAGAAATATATTGCCAAAATGGATTTGATTTTTTTTATATTAGATACAGACAAAGAAACAGATCTGGCAATCACATTGACACTCAACAACCACAACCCCAGCAACAGCTGACATACTGTGCAGATGGGTAGGTGTGATTTCAATCATTTTGTTGGATACTATTATAGGCCGATCTAGCAATTTTTCTCAGCGGGGTCCTACCAGCTATTTTTCCTCATGCAGGTAGGAGTTCAGCAAGCTATTGTGCCTAGGGGATTTCAAACAACTATCTTTGAGGGGTGGCCTGAACAGACTCTATATAAGTATAGAAAGATAACCAACTTGTCAAGAGAGACCTCTTGTCAACAAAGACCTCATGGATGGTCTACTAGTATACCCATATGTTTCACTGTACATGCTAAACTTATTAGGTCTGTTTGTGTTATGTATAGATTGAGATGGGAGAACTTTCCTCAAGAAATTGGTGAAGAGTATATTTACACAGTTCAAGTAAAAAAGGAAGAATCGCCAAAAAAGGCCTCAGCACCCATTTTATCAACGGTAAGTAGTTATCTGTGGTTAAGATTTTGACCTAACAATTTTATGAAGATTCAAATTATAATTCTATATTTAAGGTACCAGTTTATTATTTTATTAATTTGCAAGCAAGCTGTTCAAAAGTAATATTTTGAATTGCTTGTTTGCATTGGACTTAAGGCAGTCGTAAGGGACCTTTTAATCAGTAGTAAAGAGCATTACCCACTCCACCATCGTGCTTCCATGTTTTGAATAATGTTCACCATTATTTCAAACACATAAAGCAATTAAAATAACAGTGTTATTGTCAGGAAACTTGCAGGAATATTGATCAGCATGTGAGATGTGCACCTGATGATGCAAATAGGTGGTTGGGTTGGTAGCAAGGCATCAATATATTTTGCCCCTGACATGTGTACATTTTTATGAAAAATATTTTTACTATGGTCATTAAATTTACAGGAATATTTATCAGCATCCAGTGTTTCGTTTTGATGCGACTCCTGAGTCCTTGACTTATAAAATTGGTTTCAAAGCCAAAATGAAACACTGTCATCTGTTGTTGTGCATTTCCTGGAATCAAGTGAATATTGAAGTGATGGCCCTTATAGTTTCAAAACCGGGTTTTCTTAAAACATCATCTTCGTGTGTTGTTTCATGACTTTTGACAAGCTATATGACTGTTCAATATTTCTAGAGCACCGGTAGTACTGGTAACAGCATGGCTAAATATGGAACAGCATCTAGGTATCTAGAATTCACAGAGTCAGAAACCAGTCAGGAAAACACTACAACAAGTCAAACAGGAATAACCACTGAGTCGACCTCCAGCGATTCTTCACAATTTGCTCAGGGAAGGTTGGCAAAATTTTCATTATCTGATTTTGTCTGTAATGTATTCTCTTGTTGTAGTTCTATTATGCTATTGCCATCGTGAAATGGTCTCTCTTATTAGTCCCCTACCCATTTTTTACCGGAGGGGACTATAGGTTTGCCCTCCGTCTGTCCGTCCGTCCGTCAAACAATCTGGATCCTAACATAACTGAAACAGTTTCCAAGCTAGGTTTATGAAACTTGGTATGTGGATAGGGGGCAATAAGGGGATTATGCACATCTAAAAAAATTTGGGTTCTGACAAAAAGTTTGGTTGGTATGGTAACAGAAATATTGAAAATGGCCTCAAACCGGTAGGGGACTTCTGTATTGTTTGCATTCTTAATGACTTGCTGAGAATATGTTTTTGTCTGTTTGATATTTTTAATCATGATTAAATAAAAAGATCATTGTGTCATCTCATCTATAGTTTAAAGCATACTTTACTACAGTCTTGCTCTAAGCATCGGCAATGTAACACATGACTTGTCGATCTATGTAATTTAAGAAAACAATTTGTACAATCCTTACATTATACAAGTCACAAGAAGATAAAAGATAACCAGACATTGGAAGGAAGCACTCAACCTAAACAGCGGAGCACAGAAAACATAACATCACCTACCACAAGGTAGCTCCCAGGCAGTACAGTAGTCAATATGGCACTTTGGGATAGAATTCCTAAAAAGCTTGCTAATCTGATCAATACTAAACTCAGATGACTTTGTACAGTGTTGGTGATATAGGATACATCATGGCCCTCTTATTTTCTTTAATTCATCGAGATGGAAAGTTACATGGTTTGGTTGTTTGGCAATTGTAACATATCTTACATTGATTTTAACTTTTAGGGAACTGGAAAAGAAGACATCATCTATGGGGAACTTTAGTTATCTGGCACTAGGTAATCATCAGAGATCAAGAAGTGCCGGGGCTAAACCTGCTACTCATGCTCATTATGAACTTGTTGCAGAAGAGTATACTACACAAGGTTTGTGCTTTCCCTTATAAGCAGTTCAGTGAAATTCTAATGATATGCTTTGTCTTGTATGGTACCAATGTAACGTCATTTTAGCTGCAGTAAAATAGTTCAGTATCTTATATAAGACTCTGTATCTGGTTATAGATGTGAAGAAGTAAACATTGAGTAAACATTTTGAGATCAGCATTCTTAATTTCTTTTTCCCAATCCTTACCTGTATGCATGAACGTCAGCCAAGCAGATTGCGCATTATCTGTCCTTCAGATTTGTGTTTGTCAGAACACCTTGTGTATAACTGCAGTGATTTTTTTTTGCTATTTTTAGGGCCGAATACAGGCACCTTCCCCTAGCAAAATAACCTCAATTTTTCCCAAAAAATCATGAACTGGTTTCTAAGCAACTACAGTATAGCTGTTTCAAAGTTAAAATAACAGATTTTTCAAACTTGCAAAAGTCTTTGCCACATTTGACTAGAGTATTATCAGTAGAAAATAGCAAAATATGAACACTTTAAACCCAAACAATCTTTTTTAATAATTCCCAATTTCGCGAATTTGTGCGCTAAAATTTCCCAATTTAAACGGCACAGGCTGTTCAATTTTGTTCAAGAAAAATCACTGAACTGTAATAATAATATGTGTTAAATGTGAAAGTTGTAGAGGATCAGGTTGATATCTCCAGACTATACATGTGATTGATATTGTGGTTGATAAGTATGTGAATGTGATATTTCAGGAAAGTTGACTACAGCTGGTAGCCTTTATTCTCTGTATAATGATCACAGTCCAGATAAACCACTGGGTCAGATTGAATCCAGAGTGGATCAAGGACACTATTCTACATTTCCCAGGAGGACTTGTCCACTATATCCTAGGTATGTATATACATGTATTACCTTCATCTGCATTGTCAGGGGTCAGTTTGATACTTTTGACTAAAATTACCATTTTGTAGGCAAAATAATCATGATTTTAAGAGAAAATAACCCTTCAAACCATATCTTGATGGTCAAAATGTGGCGTTCTGGAAATTTCTAGTGCCAAACCTCTATTCCTGAGTCAAATGAAACCCCTGATGGTAGTTATCATTATGGTCATGCACAAAAATGCATCTGAGTGTATGAAAATGTAGACAGACTAAGAAATTCTAGCCATTACTCAATGAATATGCAGATTCATTTAAATGAGATTAGGCCATATGAAATTGCAATAATCCTTGCTATATGTTTTTACAGCGTTGAATCTGAGTCAACATCAAATGGTGTAAGTAAAAGTGTGAGAGATCTGGCCAAGTTATTTCAACACCAAATTGCTGAGGTAATAGTCTAAATATACATACAATTTTAAACTTGAACAATGAGGTTAATGAATTGTACATGCTGTATACTTTGTATATTGGTATAAGTTCAAAGTTATCTTTCTTACAAAACCTGCAAGTGGATAATGCTCTTTACTACAGATCGAGAGGTCACAGGTTCGATTCTTGGCTGGATCATTAAGTCATTTCTGAAACGTTTTTACTGTGTTTCCCATCAACTTGAGATGAATTGGTTGGTAACCCTGATGTAGTCAGGTGTTCTACATCAGGTACATTAAAGAACCAAGGAGTCTATTCCCGGATACCTTGTATCACACAACTGTCTTTTCCCTCAAAGTCAGAGGTCAGATTTGGCCAATTTTATCTCGGAAAAAGCCAATGATCATGCTTTTACGACTGTCTCAGTCGAAATGCAAACAAACAAACAACTCGATCTCTAAATTTTGTGTCACATGTATTTGTTTGTGTTACAGCACAGTCATAACCAGGCTGTACTAGATGGAACAGTTAATAAAGATCACTCTTCAGAAAAGTTAGATCACGTAAAAGACAAGAAAAGTACTCCATATAAAGATGGTAGATGTAACAAAGGTAGTTTTAAGAGTATGTGATGTTTCTATCTTAACTTGTATCATTTTAAATTTTTATCTCAATGGATAAATCTCGTGATATAGACTAAATTGAAAGACAGAAAATTGCCGCTGTCAACAGTTTTGTGTTGTGCACATCTCCAATTGACTGCATTGATGTTATGTTGTGTGACTTATTATACAGTTGGCTTTTATCGTGTTAAGTGCTGCCTTTCAACAATTTTTAGCTATTTGTTGACCTAACTGGTGTTCCTGGAATAAATTATCATTAACTTTCTCTTCCATAATATATACATGTATGACCGTAGCCATTGTCTTGAAGGAACATAACCAGCAATACCCAGTATTCCAACTCTGATTGTGCGGGAAACAAACAACAATTGCTAACTGGTTATAAAAAAAAAATACATTAAATGCTATTCGTGTTTGGTGGTTATATTCTGTTTTTGATGTAACTGGTTGTATAAACTTCTATTTAATATGTCCAATGATAATCATTAGTTTTTTCTGGTAACTAAAGTTGTTTAATGGTAATATAAAGAAATATTGACTACTTTTTGTATTCAAAATGCAGATTTCGGTAATCATGCTTGTACCCCAAACAATAATGATGTTTTGAGTGAATGGGATGATCATAAAGATAAAAACAATGGTATGCCAACTTTTTTAATAATTTTATATTTCAAAATATTGTTGATTACATGTTAATTTGATTGATGGTCTTGTGTTACGTAAGCTGTTATGCTATATTGAACTGCAATATTTATAGTTACTTAGTTACTGATATTCAATGGATAATTTCTAACGCTATTTTGACAAGTTCTCAGAAAGTACTGAGTTGAAAGAAGTGGAGAGGCACTTTACAAATTACTTTATACCCAATTTTTCACCTATCTCTCGGTACTGATAGTATTTTAATAAACATGTATATATATATATATATATAATATATATATATGTTTTTGAAAAGGGTCAGCCTAGAAGGATCTGACCCTGGAGGTGGCAGGCAAAAGGCCTTGTACCCATATTGCATCACTTATGTTGGACATTCTCAATATCCCATTTTAATCAATAGATGATCACCGTGTCACAGAATCCGACAGCTCTAGTACGTTCTCCACTGGTGCGAGTTCAGAGTCTGAATGTGTGTCCAAGTGGGTGGATCATGAACTGCATAAAATAAAGAAAAAACTATCCAAGGAAATGTTTAAACCAAGTAGTCAAGAATCACAAGATACAGGTAATGATCAAACATTAATTATGTCTTCCACATATAGTGGGGGAGACATGGTGATTTTGTGCTGGACATTCCATCTGTCTAGATGTCTGTCAAAAAGTCTGTGCATGTTCTCTTAACCACTGGTTGGATTTAAATAAGAAATTATGTTAACATGAGAAGCAGTAAAAAACTGCAGGATGTGCAGTTTCTGACAAGAACTTTTTGTAGAAATTATGTATAAAATATAAAGGAAATCTGTTAACTTTTGCTGATTCGACAAGTAGTTTCAAATTCACAGATTGTAATATTAACTTGTTTTATAGTATGTTTCTAATCATCTTGAAGTTAATCATTTTGTACCATAATGTTTTCTTCTTATATTCACTTTGTGTTTCCACTCAAGTACGAACTGTCATATGTATGTTTCAGAACAATCACCCGTCTTGTTTACCAGTCCAGTTTATAAACCAGTTGAAAGAAAACAAGCAAACAAGTTGTATTTTAGTGATAGTGAATGCTCCGAACCAGCTGATAATGGATGTATTCTACAATGTAATGGTGACCATGTGAGTTTCAGTATAGTATAAATCCAATGCAACAGTTGTATACTTTTTTGTTTCGCAAATTGTAGTATAAATCCAATGCAACAGTTGTATACCTTTTTAGTATAAATCCAATGCAACAGTTGTATACCTTTTTAGTATAAATCCAATGCAACAGTTGCATACCTTTTTAGTATAAATCCAATGCAACAGTAGCATACTTTTTTAGTATAAATCCAATGCAACAGTTGTATACTTTTTTAGTATAAATCCAATGTAACAGTTGTATACCTTTTTGTTTTGCAAATTTATATGAAAGATGTGCAAACTGTTAATTGTTTGTATGACTTACATTGTTATGATTACGGCGACGATGAATGAATTTTTAATTGTATAGGGGCATCTCATTTCAATTGTTTCTTCTCGAAAATTAATTTAGCTATGAAACTTTAGGGTAATGACAATATGCTTATCAGCATATGAAGGTGTGAGCTAGGTAATTTTGCTTGAATCATGAGATATTTGTCCTTGTTTGAAGACTAGTTTTCATGCAATTTCTGTATTGCTTGTTTATTTTATTTGCCCAAGTATAGCACGCAGCTGTGTATTGGATGAAGGTAAAAATGGGAGAAGCTTGCAAGAAAAGTCAGATGCAAAAATCGTGCACATATAATCTGAAAGAACTGCCGATAGGAGATTTGGAAAACACCTAGAGCTATGAAAAGGACCGAACTTATGGCCACAATTCTGGTTAGGTAAAAGTGCGAAATACAGTAAATAAAATATATTTTGATTGTTATTGTAGAATGAATTGAATATTGAAGAAGGTTTTTTTGATGATGAGTTATATGTGGGAACATCCACCGGATGTACTGATTCTGACTTGTCATCATGCCTCAAATCAAACCTGCCAATGGCGACAGTTCTGAAGAAAACTGAATCTCCTTCTAAAACAACAAAAAGTGTAGGTGAGTGTTTAATGTATGAATTTGTAAGTGCTGGAATTAGTCTGTAGTATATAGAACTTCTAAAGTCTATATATCCCAATACAAAATATCAGCACTAATGTATTTAACAAAGTTTCATAATGACTACACTTTCTGTCACAGGATAATGAATGGCGTGAATAGGAAATGAACTACAGATCTGTTGGGTGGGTTCATTAGAAGAATTTGATAAATAATGTGTGTGTGTGCGATTGTCAGACCAATTCTTTTGAGGGTGGGTAGCTTTTTTTAGTCTGCCAACCTTTTTTTCTGGAACAGCACCTATCTATTATGCTATATTATAACCTCCTAGTTAAGTACAAAATTAATTTATTTCAATTGGATATATTATACAAAAATATGTATGTCATGCACGATAAGGGTGGTTTCACAGAATCTCAACTGCTGAAGTTTTGCACATGTACTTAGAACGAGTCTGTGACAGTAGTTTATAAGGATATCGGGAATGCTGGTAATGTTGTGACATGAAGATAAAACTCTTATATAGAGAATTGTCCATGTCTGAAGTATAAAGCATGGCTTTGTTGTAACTTACTTGTACTTAGCTAGTTTAGTTTATTCTAATTTATTCAATGTCGATTGTGAAACAGGGTTTTCCAACTTCTATTAATCACTCTCGGCACCTCATTCCTGACGTTATCCATCGCCACAAGGGTATTTTTTGTGCGGAGTGTCTAGCATGGGATTTCTGGTACCATTTTTATTTCGTCTTTAGTATGACGCGGCCTGGTATTCAACCCGGGTCGTTCCACACTTGAAGCTGACGCTATACCACTAGGATATCAAGGAGGCGGTCAACGCATACTTTGTTCTACTTTCAGCTGGTACAATTGATACTGAGCAAAACAAAAAAAAGGTTAGGAGAATACCTAGAAGGATACCACATTCCTGTTCACAGTTGACATCTAAACCTGGAGTATGTATGCTTCTTTTTATTTAAACATACTGAGTTCTCTTCATTCTACAGTATCTATTTTACTACAAATTGTTGTATTCTACACATGTAAGCAGCATTATTTCTATATTTATTTATGATATATTTTGTCATGAAAGAGCACCCAATAGAACTTTGATGCCTCAAACTACCTTGGCCGGGAAAATATACTGGGCGTCACTGAAAAGTTACCACTTATAATTATATACCTCTGTATTTTGTATACAATATGACCTATCAGTACAAAAGTTTTATAGTGTGTGCATTTGAATATTGTTAAATAGGATAGCTGTGACTACACAGTAAGGTCCAACCATAGTCGTGTTTGGCTGTTAACACAGTTTAACGTGAATTTTAAAATATTAGAGTCAGTAGGGTGGTAACTTTTCATTGAGGCCGAGTATAGTTCGAGCCATCTACCTGTCCAAGGCATCTACTGTATGCTATTAATCATCATATTGCTGGGACCAAAGAACCTTTTCTGAGGTTTCTAGGGTGTTTGAGGCATCATAGTTCTAATGTACTTACTTTATCACAAGAACTTACCATGATAGTCTGGAATACTCATCCATGGTCTGTAGTCACTTATTCCATAGTGCCTTGAAGGATCTGAATAATGTTAAGCAAATACTTTTAACTTAAATGTTGAAAATTTAGTTGCATTTTAAATTTATACTTATAAATTTATAGAGTACCGGTAATGAGGGTTCATTTGCCAATGTAATGACAATACGATCAAGCCTCAATGAAGCAGGAAAACACCATGTGACACATAAAATCAAGAATTTGAAAACAGGAGGATCTAGTACATTACTAAATGAACGAGTGACTGGACAAAGAGTTGTGGCTGTGTTTAAGGCATAAATAGTGTACTTACTCATTGTTTTGAAAAAAGGAGTATTTGCTCAAGGGATATACAGTATGTATTTTGACTCAGATATCGAAACCTGAACCGATTCCTGAGTGTTTTACATATTGGAACAACAGCATGACATCTTTTAAATGATTGAAGTTTGTTGTGTAGAAGAGGGCTACTGACCATCAGAATCTGTGATTTTCCATTCACTTGTTTATATCAAAGTGATAGTTGTGCATCCATTTTACACCATGTGATGTCACTTGACGTTGGCAGTAATACATGTATATAACTTAAATAATGATCTTGGTAGAACTAAACTCATTGCATTCTAAAGAGTACTTTATTTTTATATTGTTATATCACTGGCAGAAATCTACGTTTAGCTGAAGGCAAAAGTTTGCTATGTGCCTTGTTAAGTTTGTCAAATGTTTTGGTTGTGAAACTTTGCACAAATGTTGATCAGCATGTTGAAAGTTGTACACTTAAGGTTTTGTCTTTACTGTATTCAAGTTCTGGCACTTGTCTTGTTGTTTTGTTACAGAAATTGTTTTTTTTATAAATGTAGTATAACATTGTGATTTATTCCACATATGTATAAAACATTGTGGGCTGTTATCAAAGAAACTGTGATATATTTTATGCAATAATTCAGCCTTTAGGCCCATGCATGTTGTTAACTTGTTAAATAATGATAAAAAAAATACATATTTAAATTTTAGTTGATAAACATTGCTTATTCTATAACATGTTTGTACAAGTTGAGACAGTTTTCACATTGTGCAATCTAGTGTTCCCCCAATTGTATGTGTAGTTGGATAAAGATCCTGCCCTGCTAACACAGTTTCAATAGAGCCAAATTAAAAATCCTGAAAATCATGTGCGGCCACCCATCTTTGCCTAACAATAGGCCTTCAACCTCATTGTTTCCATATATAACTCAGTTTGTATTAAAGAAAAACCTTTTGAGCAGATCGATTTAATTGTACTTTTCCATTTCTTGAGATATTTTCGTCAAATGACTTTTAATTTGGTTATAAATCATAGCTCATTTAAAAGAGATAGATCCAGAATTCTGGATTAATCAGGAAAATTGACACCCCTGAGTCATCAAAGTTCAACACCCAAGTTGGTCAGGCAATGTTCATTGTTGACATTTGCTTTGGCAATCTTAGAATTAAAGTTGTAAGACCACTAGCCCAAATTCTTATACAATACTTGTAATCTGATTTATTTTTAACCAGGGACGGCATATATTTGACTTCCATATTTCTACTAGCCTGAATTAAATTTCACTAGCCTCTGGTTTCGGCTAATTGGTTAGCCTGAAGACTGCTATGATCATGTCCTTCCCAGAGAAACCTTACCGTCAGTTGCTCGAGAAAGGAGTACGCAAGTAGTAGATAATTGATTCCAGGAAAACCAGTTAGATCAACTGGTTAATTATATGCGATGAAACAAGACTGCATTCAAACACCTATGCCACCCGGTGAAAGCCTTGATTATAATGATAACTAAGTCAATCAGGGCCCATAATTCTGTTGCAATGTTGGATAGTGTTACATGGTGTTGACAATGTAAGGTGTTTTTTTGGTAGATGAGTATGCCAAATTTGAAAGCAATGCATCAGTAGATGCCGGGGCATAAAAATTAAGGAGTGTTAAAACTGATGACAAGAGGACCTTTGCCTCTAAAACACTCCTAGAGTACAAAGAAATCTTGCCCTGGTGACCTAGTTTTAACTCTTTCAAGCGTTTGTAAAATTTTCCAATAAAAAAACCCACCAAAATACCTGTAACCTTCAAGGTGTTTATTAGTCAAAAAAGCTAGCAAATAGTGGATTTTAAACAGATCACAAATATAACATAATACCAACTCAGAACCAGTCCTGAGGAACGATATATATATTATGACATGGTATCAAGTATCAAAGCAGACAAAACAAGATTCAAACTCCATTACTAAACTAGGCTCAATAAAAATGAGCGTTACACGATTCATATATGAGCACAGGCATATAGCGAAAATACTTTTGTCTAAATTGTACAACTATACTCGGTCTCACTGCCATAAGGAAGTACAGTCAACTCTCGTTATCTCGAGTTTCACGGGACCGTGGAAATAACTTCGACATAACGAAAATTCGAGATAGAATTTTCGGCATCGAAGTAGCAAGTTTTCTAGTTTACGCCGCCATATTGTTACGGTCGTAAGAACGACGTATGCATGATAATTGCTTGTTTTGATATTTATGTACATGTATTCCTTCTCGAGAAAATGCATTTTATTCATTTTCGTTTGTGAACTTTGTAATTGTTTGCATTAAAATATGATAATACATTGTATGTACTCATCAGTAAGTGTAAATGTACTAAGAATTTGATAATTCATATTGAATTGAGATCGAATGCCGGTTGTTCAGAATATTTATACAATTTAAAGCAATCACTCACTTTGACAAGGTTTAACATCTTGCGTTCTTTATTATTTTTACAAACAATTGTTTGAGATGACATGTTTATTGATGTTTGGACCTAACTCGAATATTTATGATATGTTTGCGCAAATTGTTGCAAACAAATATTTGTTGAACAATGGAAGGCGCAAAAATTACAGGTAAATTGAAGATTTCAGACTGGCGACGTGTGAAAATTTTTCGACGCTAGTCGAATACGATCAGACTTCGACCCGACTTCGAGATGAACAATAGACTTAAAGTTCAAATTAGTTAATCGGGACCAAAAAAATAATTCGACATAACGAAAAATTCGAGCCGACACTTCGAGATAGGTCTCGAGATTTCATATAGACAAAGAAGGAGAAAAATCGGGACTTCCAAAAAACTTCGACATAACGGAAAATTCGATATAAGCGAGTTCGAGATAACGAGAGTTGACTGTACCTAATTCAGAAATCATACTTTTATGTATGGTAATGCATGGAAGTTTCATCTTAAACAGGTTTCAAAGTCTGCAATGTTCTGCAAAGGTCAAAGATAAAGAAAGCAAAGCTATGTTCTCAGTATACATGTGTTAAATGTGGCTGATTTTGAATTGCCGACTTTATCAGTAATTAGTGAGGATATTCTTGCATTAAGAACTGAAGTGATACTTTCTTATGACAGTGAATATACTATTACTTCCAGTGTAACAATTCAAAAATAATTGTAGAATGCAACATTTATTGCACAAGTGTATCCCATTAGATGAGTAACACTGCTCCTATAACTGTTAAGTGGGCAATTTTCATCAAAACAAATTTGCATAAAAATTGTCTCGTTTTAGGTTGCATACAAGATTCTTTCATTAAAAGGGCAAAATGGATGGCAGATGATTTCAATAAAATATATGGCACAAAAGCTGATAAAACATAGATAAAACTTGCATAAAGCACATTATTACTAGTACAATGTATGTACATTTCTTGCACACAGCATAAAATAACCAAATCAATAAGTATATACAACACATAATACAACCAAGTTCATCTTAAAGAAAGAACGCTAGTACAGTAAAAGAAATGAAGGCAAAAACGCTTGATAGAACCTCAGAAACATGAATACATGTACAACTCATGTCTATAGGATATCTAAAATCTCGGAGATCTCTATAACTGGCCAGGTTTTGATTTCAAAGTGAACATACAAATATAGTATACACATTTTACTGCAAATGATTTGAAAACTGACATTAATACTTTTTAACACATTACCCTAGCATCCAAATAAACAAACATTATTCAAGTGCACCATACAACATTTAATTATTGCTTTATATAAATAAAAGAGAAAATGCATACATATTCATTCTTGTTACTATTTTCTGCATAGTTCAATAAAAGTCTTGAATGTAAGTTTGTTGAAGGACACAGTAATTTTAACAAAATATCTTTAACATTGGAAGTGTTGAAACTATGCATAAATTCAAGCATTACACAATAGATATTGTCATACCCCAACACCCAACAAAGCAAAAAGTTCTTCAGATAAAAACAAAAAGCTAACTAACAATTGAGCGATAAATGTAAGTACTCCAGTATTATTAAACCTTTAACTCCATACACCAATTCATTAATGGTGCTGTCACACTACAATGTTTAACAACAACCTATGATAGTTCATATAGAACTCTGCCATATGCTTTAGATGACCTGAAACAACAATCAGAAGCCTCTTGGATGTATATGAGTAACTCGTTTCTATCTTGTCGATAGCATATACAACATTATACTAGTGTACAACTTACCCAAGCTTATGACCATATGTCTGCATTCATTATCATGACTTGTGTTAGTTGTATGGAACTTATGCACAATGTCAGTCTCAACTTATGCCTATCTTATACTTAGGCTAGCGTGACTATCAGGTATATCATTTAGTCGGTGCTGTCATTGTACAGCTTATGTCATCATATTTCAGCATGCTTGCTAGTGTAAAACTTGCCCATGACACATTCGACATAAAATGGCAAGTTTGCCAAAGGTTTGGCATATGTTGTAGTGTGACTGCTCTATTTCATACACATTTCCGATCAGATACTAGTAAGCTAGTTTATGTACACATCGTCATACATATTATTGCAAAATATTGGATGAAGATATGCAATAGGGGCATAAACTGACTTATCTATGGAGTAAAGGGCAAACATTTAAAATTCATCAAACATACACACAAACATGGTCCCACGACGAGCATTTCAAACAACAAATGTTTATCTGAATCACAAAAAGATCACATAGTAAAATATGACAATTATTCCGCTTCCTTCAAGCCACATGGACGAAGAAATTCTTGTCCTCTTTCGTGTATCCATTTATTTGAGACCCATTTTGATCCAACAAGTACTGGACATGCTGCATGCCTCGTGTCATATATACCTTCTCCATTCTTGTATAGATTATACCAGAATACTGATGCTCCCTACAAATGTATAAAACATGATTAATATTCTGACCGGTCACCTTATCTCAAAACACACATTTCATTATTTTGGATATGTGGGTAAAAATTGTGAAAAAAAAAATCAAATCAGTTAGGAACACTAATAGATAATTCTATTAGAATTAGAAATGTTTGCATGTTCTGTTCAGTAGGCATTTGCTGTCAAATACAAGTACATGTATTGGGGGGGGGGGGGGGAATTAAATATACAGATCCAACAACAATGAGGATGTATATTTAAATAGTAGTATATGGAATTTAAAAGACTCATTAGCACATGACTTGAATGCTTCATATACAAACCTTTTCAGGAAATACTTTTAATCCGAGATATGGAAAGACTGTGGCACCACCTGCTTGAACGTCAGATATCTGAAATATGATATATCATAAAATTAAATCCTAGCTAATAATATACAGGACTGAACAGTCATAATCATGTCATAATTATATACCCCATGAAAGCATATTTGCAACGAAATCAATGTAATATTCAGAGTATTGCATACACTCAGAATGTAAAATATGAAACAGCATATACAGGGTACATGTATCCTTGATCTTACTTAAACAACAGTTTTGGCTAACACAATGGTATATATTGACAATATTGATAAAAGCATAAACTGAATACTGGCCAACGTACTCAGTAGAATATATAACTACATGGGATATATCTAATGCTACATGCAAAATGAAAGCGCTGACTTCTGAGCTTTGATGAAAATGAATTGATGCCTCTGTATTATCTACAGAAAAATGTCACTAAGATGGAGTAGAAATTAATGAACAGGAATATTTTCTAGAGTTCTTACAATATGTCTTGTAAGTAAAATCGACACTTTCTTCATCGACTACAGAATTTGTTGAATAAAATTGAAGCCAAGATAATTAGCATAAGCAGAAATATTACTAAGAAGCACCTATAAAGTTACTAGCAATATGATAGACGTGTATACATCTAATTAAGAAGAAAAGCTGAAAATAATATTAATGGAAAAGTTGTAATATAAATCGCCTTGATGTTTCAAGTGGTGCTCCTTGAATTTGTTTGTGCATAGGTGAGAGAACAATAGCTCCCATACAACTTTTAGGTCCTAGTAGGACTGAAATCTGTGATTTAGAGATGGCGACCTTAACCACTCAACCATACAGACCCTACATACTGATCAACAGTATTTCAGTCATATTGAGCCGAGTAACAACCCTGTCACATTATCCTAACACCGGGTGAACCAGCAGTTACCTGAAACTATGCTGAGCGTCAAGTAAGGGGATGCTGCGGCCTGGGAATGGACCAGAGATCACCGCACTCAAAGTGGAGACTCTACCACTTGGCTGGCAGGTCATACCTGTCCTATACTAATATATTTAAAATTTATGTTTTTCAAGTCATAAGAATATGACCAATGTGTGGAGTTCTAGTCCACTTTTCCCAATACAAAAACTTACATAAAACATTAGTGTAGCTATTCTGTTTCCTGTACCAAGACCTTGGAATGCACTCTCTTCTTTCTGAATTGATTTAAGGTGGTTATGATTAAGCAAAATAAAACAAGAATATGCATTGTACTCCATTAATACATGATAGACACTTGTCATGCTAAATAGTGAAATTCTATTCAATCTTACTGCATACATCTGAACTAAGAACTAACTTTTTCACAGTTTTTGGTAGAGTTTAATTACCATAAAGGCATAAAAAGATTAATGTCTCGTTTAATTCATCAAAATAATATTTTGCTATTGCTCAGATATGCTGTAAAATCATTATTAAAATTATTAAGCAATAAATGTTCATATTAATTATACGAATCTCACTGAGTAAAAATGTGGATTTTAGTAAAAATGTAATTTTACCAATTTTAGAAATCATATACATGTGGCAGAAATATCCACACAATAAATATATTGACTATTTGACTAGCATCACTGTGTACCAGTATTTACAATGCACTTTAAGCATGGTCATAGTTGATCAATTATGAAGTATAATCATACAAGTGTCTTCATGAAATGGAAGTACAATAGGGATAATATATAAACCAAAGTCTAATCATATCATCCCAATACCAAGACAAGATAATACAAAACATACTAGCCAATCAACCTCTGGCATACTGCTTGTACTAAACCATTACTTACATAAAACATAAACGTTGCAATCCGATTTCCAATTATCTGTTCAAATGCAGTTGGTTCCCTTTTCTGATGAAAGCATGGCATGATAAGAAAAACAATATATTTGTGTAAAACACAACATCATTGTTTCATTTATTGACCAATCATAGTAGTTATGACCATGTATTGAACTTCAATCTCAATGCAACTGGGTACTGTAACTACTGTTTTATCAAAGCACTTACGGCATTTTAACTTATGAAAATCAAATTTAAATTATTTATAATACTTTTTAACTATAAAGTGCGGAAAATGGAACTGCAATAGTAATAACGATTCAATTGATGAACACCTACAAACAATATCCATCCCCATTTCGCAGTTGTTAAAGAATTTAAATTTGAATGTAAGTTTACAAAATCTTTAAGTGCTTTGATAAAACAGTACCCTGGTCCGTGGAAAGTATCATAGACCACCTATATTTTCATGTATATATAGAAAGGTGGTACCGGTATATAGGACTTTTCACTGACCTATGGTCAATGAAATATACTGTAAAACTTCACTTAAAGACCTCAATAGTACGACCTCCTCAAAATCAAGCATTTCCAGTTCACTTAGAGGCTGGAAACCAGGCTCCCTATTTTAACAACCGGCAGGCAAATAAGCATATTTGCATTAGATACTGATTATGATAAAATTGACTTAAAGCTTTGACGTTGAATGCTTACTGTACCAAGTAAAACTGAATCTATGCCTGTTTCTATTTTATACTCTAAGTCTTATGCTCATCTTCAAACTCTGTTTTGTTCTTTGAACAAACTCAATATTAAGACTGACTAAAACAAATAACAGTTTTTACACCTACCATTGGGAGGTCTGAATATTGAGGTTTTACAGTACAATGTTTTTACAGTTACCTTACAAGGAACCTTAAACATTACTGACACTAAAATGCAAACATATCAAAGAAAATCCAGAAGTTTCATAATAATAAATGACACAGTAGGTATGTAAAAATGGTTAAATACATGAATGAAATCTATACTACTCATGCATCATCAACACACTCACTTGTTAAAAACATATTTGAATTAACTCTTCGATGTTAGCACATACATTTCTTCATAGCACAAAAGTAATTTGACTACACATGTATATAGCAGATATAATATACAATATCTCTTTCTTATATTTAATATAATATGCTTCGTGATATACAACCAACTGGAAGATTTCCCTATAATGACTGTTACAGTATTTTTGTCAACAGCCTACCTACTGTAATATTAATGTAACCTGATTTACCTTGGCTAACAAAAGAGGAATTTACCATTAAACAAAATGTACAACACAAAATTAATAGTTGGCAGATAAAACACTTACCCTAGCAAAATCAAAGTGTGGTTCATATTGACCACCAATACCATAATTGGCAATTTGTAGTTCCTCCGCAGTTTCCATATTGAGACCAGTTATTGCTGATATTCTCTGATTAATGGCTCCAATATCTGGAGAATCTGCTTCTGATAACCAACAACTAAAATATAATAAACACAACGTCTTCATACTTACTGAACATTTAAAAATATCTAATGATTAATTCAGAAATAAAAATTAATAGGAAATAGAGACAATCTATGAAAATCAGGTTTTCAACAAGGCCCATACCTGCGGTACCTGCGAAACCCGAGTTATGTGGATACTTAAATCAAGCAAAAAACTCCATGTGCATAACTTTACCTTCTGATAAACATGCCTGTCATAAAATATAACAATGTCATGTTGAGCACATCTTGTGTTTTATATAATATAGGGAAGATACTTAGCAATCACTTATTCACAACATAGAATCAAATCCGTTAACATATTGCTACACTTCTAAGTGTACAGAAAAAATTCCAGTACATGTATTTAGGAATCTCCAAACAGTTCTGAGTCTATATACTAGTAATCTCATCATTATACTCCTCGCACAATAATTACATGCATTATCGACTTAAATACATTGGAGTACATGTCTTTACCACCATATGCATCAAAATA
This sequence comes from Spisula solida, assembly GCA_947247005.1. Classification (NCBI taxonomy): domain Eukaryota; kingdom Metazoa; phylum Mollusca; class Bivalvia; order Venerida; family Mactridae; genus Spisula; species Spisula solida. The sequence continues at coordinate 45,258,948 of OX365944.1, read as the reverse complement.
CAAAAGCAGATTTTTTTAAGGTAAACATTTCATTATATATGCAAACTAGCAAAAAAGTTTGTTATTACATGAGCTCTGGATTAGTATTCTTCAAAATTTATTTAAATTTACATCATTTTTAAACCAAACATGCACCAACTTGCAATACTTAACAAAGCCACATGCAGTTCCATAAACAAGCAGGTTTTATACCGGAATACTTATGAACTTCTATGCAAAGACTATAGATAGAGAATTAAGTTATAATTATCTTGTAAATGCTCTATTACACAAATCATTACAATAATGAAATGTTATTAACCTTACAATAAGAAATGTCAGTCACACATTCTTGCATTATCATAAAAGCATAATTTTTTTTAAAGAATGTTTTTTAAGTACCACTGGTCAACAGTATTTCAGTCACATGCAGACTACCAAGGTAACATTATCCAGCTATCAGACAAACCAGCAATTACCTGGAATTAACTATGCTAGGCAACAAACAAGAGAAATATACCAGCATCATGTTCAATGGGATCAAACCTGAGGTCTCTCACACTTGAAGTGGATACCTTTAGGCTATCCAAGCTGATCATAACATTAATACTGGTTTTAGAAATTAAAAAATGCCCCTCGACTTATGACCGAGGTAGATTAATGGCCGCGAATTTACGGTATGTACATGCAACAAATCTGGTATGTGATCATTTTAATACTTAAGGACTAGGAAGTACTCAACTCACTTGCAAAAGAATATTTGTTGAGCAGTTCAGACGTGATAAAAGTCCAAATAGCTGAACTCGGCTAAAATACAGAAAACTCACATCCCTGAATATGTCTAAATGAAATACCTTTTGCTAACTCTATACATCGCAGTTTCTAGCTTGCCTGTCTTTGGATTGTGTACAGTGGCTCGATCAAGCTAAAAACAAATTCTTAATAATCAAATTTCAAGAACATGCGCTGACAGCATGTGGACATTTGAAAACATAGCAGCATCAGGCCCATAGTCATGCCAAGGCACAGCGAGGCACCTGTCTTGGTAAAAACTGGAGAAATTACCAAAAATCAGCATGTTTATGAAGAAAGATAATGCCTCAAAAAACAACTACCAGCAATAGCAGGTAGTGAAAACAAAATGGATTTGAAAGATGATATCTTATTATCAGCTGAACCTTTCTTCCAGTACTAACGAGCCAGAAAACAACTGTTGCCAATTTTTCTAAGTCCTAATTTTACTTCTTTTATGTACTACCGGTACATGAGCAAGGGTTAGCTGCCAGTTTTCAAATGTCCAATAAACATACCATTACAGCAGGGGCCACATTTATAAAGCATCTTAGTAGAAAATTTCAGATTTGCCTTAAATCTTAATATTCCTTAAGTGTATCTGCGCAAAACAAGAACAATATAAATATGTATTTCATGCTCTTCTCAAGCATAATGTGAAGAGTTGAATAATTTAATACTGGGACTACACAAGTTATTCTTAATTTTGTGAAGAATTTGTACATTGCAATTTTTTAACTTAAGTAAAAATATTAACAGTGACATTTTCCACTAAGATGCGCTTCATAAATACTGACCCATATAAGCATTAAAGCATCACACATCAAAATATGTAAGTTTTCCACTAAGATGCCTTATATAAATACAGGCCCACAGATAAGCATTAAAGCATCACATACATGCTGGTACTGTACTGTACCTTTTGCTTACTCTATAGTTAGCTGTCTCAAGTTTACCAGTCACTGGATTGTGTACTGTAGCTCGACCTAACTGTACAAAATAAATTGTACACAACAAAACATTAGTGATGGTTCAACTTCATTTATACCTCGGTCACAAATCCAATCTAATAACTGTCTGATGATTGGCTGGACTGGTCATTGTGGACCGGACAGACGTCAGGTCATTGTGGACCGGACAGACATGTGGACCGGACAGTCATCAGGTCATTGTGGGCCGGGCAGGCATCAGGTCACTGTGGACCGGACAGATATCAGGACATTGTGGACCGGACAGTCATCAGGACATTGTGGACTGGACAGACATCGGGTCATTGCGGACCGGACAGACATCAGGTCATTGTGGACTGGACAGACATCAGGTCATTGTGGACCGGACAGACATCAGGTCATTGTGGACCGGACAGACATCAGGTCATTGTGGACCGGACAGACATCAGGTCATTGTGGACTGGACAGACATCAGGTCATTGTGGACTGGACAGACATCAGGTCATTGTGGACTGGACAGACATCAGGTCATTGTGGAGCGGACAGACATTAGGTCAATGTGGAGCGGACAGACATCAGGTCATTGTGGACCGGACAGACATCAGGTCATTGTGGACCGGACAGACATCAGGTCATTGTGGACTGGACAGACATCAGGTCATTGTGGACGGACAGACATCAGGTCATTGTGGACTGGACAGACATCAGGTCATTGTGGACCGGACAGACATCAGGTCATTGTGGACCGGACAGACATCAGGTCATTGTGGAGCGGACAGACATCAGGTTATTGTGGAGCGGACAGACATCAGGTCATTGTGGACTGGACAGACATCAGGTCATTGTGGACCAGACAGTCATCAGGTCATTGTGGACCGGGCAGACATCAGGTCATTGTGGACCGGACAGACATCAGGTCATTGTGGTACGGACAGACATCAGGACATTGTGGACCGGACAGTCATCAGGTCATTGTGGACCGGACAAACAAGAGGACATTGTGGACCGGACAGACCTCAGGACATTGTGGACCTGACAGACATCAGGTCATTTTGGACCGGACAGACATCAGGTCATTGTTGACCAGACAGACATCTGGTCATTGTGGACCTGACAGACATCAGGTCATTGTGGACCAGACAGACTGAGACATCAGATCATTGTGGACCGGACAAACATCAGGTCATTGTCGAATCATACAGCAGCCAAAGAAATATCACTTAGAATATTCAATGTTATTCATGTGCCAGCATTTGCCTGACATGTACACTATGCCTAGACATCGGGTACACCAGCGAAACGCTCAACCACTAGGCTATGGAGGAGGCAGTATATACATCTACACAAACCTAATTGAGTTATATACATCTACACAGACCTTGTGTAATTGTCTGAAAGCGACATTCAAGCGTTTGAAGAATGCCTGATATTAAGCAGTCAAAATCGTTTAAAGACATGTTTTATAGTTCAAGAGGGAGGCTGCAAGAGGCTATCCATTTTTCCTTAAGATCTAAAAATGTGATGCACACAAACAGTACAATGTCAGATACACAGACGGGCCTCATATATGCTATATTAAATAGGTTACAAATACGTAAATCTACCATTAGACGTGTAACGTGACCATAAAATTGGCTGTTGCATGTATCGAGTCTTCTAACATGAAGTTTCATTGTAAACTACAAATATTTTACATAGGACTTATGAACAAAACCTTTTTTTACACATGCCCGATGTTGCTTAGATTTAATTGTGTATTAGGTAGATACATTTTCATTCACTCATGCAAATTCTCATACTTATAGGTCCAGTAAATACTGAGAAATCTTCATTTTAGACTATTATTTTTGCTGCAAACAACCTATATCAAATACCAAAATATTTAAGTTTTCCCTTAAAATGCCTTATATAATTACTGGCCCCATATAAGCAGTAAGGCATCAAATACAAAACTATTCAAAGTTTTCCACTAAAGATACCTTATATAATTACTGGCCCCATATAAGCAGTACTGTACTGTACCTTTTGCTTACTCTATAATTAGCTGGCTCTAGTTTACCAGTCACAGGGTTAATTACTGTAGCTCTATGTAACTGTACAAAATAAAGTGTACACAACCTCATTTTGAGTTATCATTTGTTCCAGTAACTGCATTTAATTGATTTAATATTCTTCCAATTGTATATTGGATTCTAACATAGCACGTGAGATTTGCCTTCTTTGCGTATGTTGAGCTTACCATATTTTATTACCGCGATAAAATATGGCTGTTCCCATTTACCCATCGTTCACAAGTACTATTGACAGAACGGGAAGTTTACATAAATTTCGTGGCTATAGTTGGGTTATAAATACTACAATTCAATGTAAACAAATACTAGAAACAAAATGATGCAAATAGATCCAACAAAAATTACATGTTTAAATAATAATCGATATTTTTTAAACAGTGGAGTTTTTACGGGAAAGCTTTTTACATGAGCGCCGCTTTTCAACGTCACTTGTCGAATGGAAAATAGCGCATTCTGTTTGAATGCAAATATTTCGCACATCACGCCTTGGTTTCTCATAATATATGTTTAGAAGAATTCCTTGTGCCTGTTTTATTTATCAGACACATGTGTGGATGTCAGATCAACACCAATCCGTTATTTATAGCTTTAAAATCGATATACATGTCCTTTTAGTTCGAACAGGAAGTAGAGCAGTTAGAGTCATTGACAACCAAAGAACAAAACACACAATCGCCTGAATTTACTGTAAATGATACTTAAACAAGTATTTCTTCTCTCATCTCACTTGATGTGTATTTGTTTAGATGTCGATTATGTAACGGCATGGAAAATATTGAACAACAACGTGTTAAAATCGATAAATCGAGAGTCAAAATATGGGGCGTTAATTTGAACAGCGCGTAAGATTTAACGGTGCAGAGGTAAAAAATTAGGTCGCATTTTGTTGCTGTAAAATACGAAATTTATGCGATGTTAGAATCGAAATAACGAATATGTGGCCATATTTTATTGCGTAATAAAATATAGGCACTCGTTTTGATGCGATCATTAAATCACTCGTGCTACGCACTCGTGATTTAATTACTACGCATCAACACTCGTGCCTATATTTTATTACGCAATAAAATATGGTCACATATTCGTTATTTCTTAAGTAAAAGTAACAAGAACGTAACTATATTAATATGACCTGCCATATTATGGAGATTTCGATATAGATGCAATTGGTCACTTTATTAAACGAGCCTTTTCTTAAACTCATCATGAAAACAAATTATTAAGCTTGCCAAAGGCTTGTTTAATAACATGTGTTTTCTGGGCTCGTTTAAAAAATGTTGATCTACAAAGACAACTCATGACGGATCCTATATTTGTGGGTTTCAAACCCTAAAATCAAAATAAAGTTAACTAACAGGGTTCTTTACTAAAAAAATGTATGTCTCCCACATAGGGTCATAACTCAAGCAATATTGGTCCAACAAGAATTCCTGACCATATGCTTTGTACCGACTATTCAGGTGAAGGTTTGTAGAGATTCAACCAGTGATTAAGAAGAAAAAGCGCAGACATACTTAAAGACAGACAAAAAAATGTCCAGCACAAAATCAATATGTCTCCACTGCTATATTTGAGAGATATAACTAACTGCATGGTTGTAACTTGTGGTTAAGCTCATCTATCAGTCTTCCCTGACTAAAATTTATGGTTTCACAGTATATACCTTATGGCAATAAAATAACAGTCATGTTTAAATGTACAAAACACGGAAAATATAAATGTCTGCATATATGAGTGATGTAGGTAACTACAAATACTGATACTAATACATAAGGTTGATACTACAGTTACATCTCTCTCGACTTTCGCTAGAACAATTATCAGGGAGCAATATCTGTACCATGGTCCCAGACTTCCCGAAAAATGTCAGTCCAATAGATATAAGTCTGGCAAAATCAGACGGGCACCCTTCATCCAGAATCAGTTCAAATGTCTGACACCTTTTGATAGTTTGTCGTCCTCTGCTTTTTTGGTCTGATGGATATTAAGCCTTGGTTAAGACCAAATGTCTGTCATGTATTTGAAACTTATGGGGAACCAGATAGCCTACCTACATTCTCGTCCACCAGCGTATTCTTCATTGGAATCAGATTGTCTGGGAACTTGACTAACCACTTGTATGAGGATGAATACCTACTGTTCATTTTAACCTAGAAGGGTTTTTGACACAAAAATGTACATCTACAACAAAGGGCCATAACTCATCCAACTTAAAATTCATGACAATATGCACAACTAGGCAGTGTAGCCAGTACTATTGTTTAGTTTCACTGAAATCCAACCAATGGTTAAGGACAACAAGTGTGAACAAATTTTGTGATATCCATCCAGACAGACCTTCAGCACAAAATCAATAAGTCTCCCCCAGTCTATGTGAGAAACATAATTCTAAAGAGTAACAAACTTTTGGAGTGGCAGGAGACATATTTATAAAGAGTAACAAACTTTTGGAGTGGCAGGAGACATAATTCTAAAGAGTAACACACCTTTGGAGTGGCAGGAGACATAATTATAAAGAGCAACAAACCATTGGAGTGGCAGGAGACATAATTATAAAGAGCAACAAACCATTGGAGTGGCAGGAGACATAATTCTAAAGAGTAACAAACTTTTGGAGTGGCAGGAGACATATTTATAAAGAGTAACAAACCTTTGGAGTGGCAGGAGACATAATTATAAAGAGTAACAAACCATTGGAGTGGCAGGAGACATAATTCTAAAGAGTAACAAACCTTTGGAGTGGCAGGAGACATATTTATAAAGGGTAACAAACCTTTGGAGTGGCAGAAGACATAATTCTAAAGAGTAACAAACCTTTGGAGTGGCAGGAGACATATTTACAAAGGGTAACAAACCTTTGGAGTGGGGGGGAGACATAATTACATGTACAAAGAGTAACAAACCTTTGGAGTGGCTAACTGTTTTATCATATGAATCTGATGATCTTGTATACTATCATGAAACATGACAACGTAAGGCTTCAAGTAGAGTTGTTCCTCTTTCCCCGGAGATAACAGTAATATAGGATTGTTGTTTCCATTGTTATACCGACATACTAATCTATCTCTATACTTGTTTTCCTGAAAGGCACGAATGTACACACATAGATAATTGTTCAATAAGAAATGAGACAATTTCATGAAAACAAGATTTGCTTTAAAGGCCCATAACTCTGGTGAAAATTGAAACTAGCAAAAACAGTTTTCTAGGCCAGACTTTCTTTTCTCTTTGAACTGAGACAGTCGTAGAGTGGCCTAATAGGCCAATGATCTCCAACTTCGAGGAAGGCAGTTTTATAATTGACAACACACCAGATGTTAACATATATGTAAATGGAGAATGCAGTGGACCATGAAAGGATGCAATTTTGGTGTCAAAACATTGTAATTTGCATAATCCAATGAACTCTTTGATAATCTGTGACAAACAATTGTGTTGAGCAGGCTTAAAAATAACGTCGGGTCAATTCCACGTAACTAAGATTTTCAAACAAGGTCTACAACTCAGCTGAGACTTTGTTCCAACAAAAGGGATTTTAATACCTGTCTTATAATTGAGGTTTAACTGTACTTTAATACCAGTATTTAATTGCAAAGAAATACGAATATACAATTACAGAAAGAATTACCTCGTAAATTAAGGACATGCTTTGTTTACACTATTATATGAAAGCTACAGGAATATTGATTTATTGAGTAACACAGAATATTGAACTACTTCTGTATTTGCTCAAACACAAATAAGTGTTCAGCTTAGTTTAAACAGTATTTATTCAGAAGATATTTTACAACATGTGTATAATAAGTTACAATTGCTAAAGGATTGGGAAACAAGTTTTTTAAACTTATATTAATCCCGCTCCTTGAACAAGGAATATACCGGTAATGTCAAGAAAAGTTAATTATTTATTGACCATTAGCAAATAACATTAAGGCCAAACAAAACACAAAAAAAACAATTGTTTATAGTGACATACTGCTTACAATAGGGTAGGTAGCTAGGAAAATGTGTTTTATATAACATAGTCTTAGAAAAATACCATTTTAAAGTATACAAAAATAGTGATAATTAAATATTACACTTTCAAAGGCCATAAAAACATTGAAGATTGTGGCAATTGTACAGAGTAGCTCAGGACACTGGAAACAAACAATTATTATAGTAACGCCTAATGAAAAATATATAAAGAATATTGCTTATTAATGAATGATATAAGTAAACTTCAAGAACAGTTTTAATACCAAAATTGGATTGTTTATAGCAATGTTAACTTATTACTGATCTTTAAATATAAACTAGGATAGATCTTTAAACTACAAGTTCCTAGAAAATAATCTGATCATACTAAACAGTAACTTGAAGACCATGAAAATGAGGAGATCAGAATTTTATATTTTATTTGCATGTACCTGGATAGTGAGTTTGTTCTCCACCATTTTGTTCCTGTCAAGTACACATGTGTGTAGAGTTAGGCAACTAATCAATGGTGAGACTTACATGGTGGATACTGGGCCGCAAGGTGTAAGGATGCCATATTCAGGAGATCTAAAAAAGCAGGAAGATGCACAGTACCCTGGACCAAGTGGAGTGAGGATACCATATAAAGAAGGAGATCTAGGAAAGCGGGAAGACATACAGTACCATGAGCCTCTTGGAGCAAGAGAACTATCTAAAGAAGGAGATTTAAGGAAGCAGGAAGACGTACAATACCCTGGAAGAGTTCTCTCTGACATCAGGCAGAACAATTTACCATCAAACACACAGACCACCAATACAGATGACATTGAATCAAGTAAGATTGATGAAAACAAAGAACTGAGAATGTGTAGTACCACACCAAGACAACTTGAAGGACGAATGAATATATCTCAATACGTGAAAGTGGAAGATTTCAGAAACCAACAAGTTCTGGCAAACGTAAAGTATGGTGGGGTATACCGACCAACAGATTGTAAGTCCAGCGAGAGTGTCGCTATAATTATACCGTATCGTGATCGTACCGAACATCTGAACATTCTCGTAAACCATCTACACATGATGCTTCAACGTCAAAAATTGCATTATGGGATATATGTGGTTGAAATGTCACTTCCTGTACAGTTTAATCGTGGACTTTTAGCAAATGCGGGATTTATGACAGCACTAAGTATACGTGAGTACTCGTGTTACATCATACACGAGGTCGATCTCTTACCTATCAATGACTTTAACACTTACACATGTGGCAGTGGACCGAAGCACTTTGTAGCTCGAAGTTCTAAATATAAACATGGACAGTTACCCTATGCAGAGTATATAGGTGGAGTTTTAGCCTTAACAAAAGAGCATATTCTTCATATTAATGGATTTTCCAATCTATACTTTGGTTGGGGAGGTGAAGATGATGATATGTATAAGAGAATTACAGGAAATAATCTGGTACTAGAGCGTGTACCGGAACATATCGGAATCTACATGGCTCTACCCCATGACGATGAAACACCTTTTCCTTCAAACTCTTACAGACAAACTCTAGTCAATCAAGCAGAAATGAGGATGAAATATGAAGGATTATCTTCAATAGTGTATCACAGAAAATCGTTAGAATTCAGACCACTTTACACATGGATTCTAATAGAGTGTGACGTGAATGAAGTCAGGGAAAGTTCCCAGCATTATAACAATGGTGCTGTATTAGTTGTCAATCTTAACAAGGATCCAAATGAATTGAAAACTAGGACAGTCGGAAAAAGAACGAAAACCAGGAAAATTGGCAAACTGAAAACTAGGTCATTTGGCAAACTAAGACCTAATGCAATCGAAGTTGTAAAATCACCAAATCGAGGAAACATAGCAAATGTACAAGGGTGAAAGTTGATAAGAGTCAAAATCACTGTTTTTTTAGCTGGCGTCAAAGGGGCAGCAGGGCTCGTCAACTTTCTGTGAGTGCTGAAAGATGGTGTTTTTCGGGTTTTTTTTAGCTTTTTATGTTATGTGAACATGAATAGCAAAATGAGAATTTCAGTTGCTGTAATCCTAATAAATTTCAATATTAGATAATAAAATATAATGTTCATTCTTGTTAGAAGCTTGTCTTTTTCACATGACTTCGCTACACTTGTGTAATATTACTATCCATTGATGTTACTTTATCTCATAAATGACATCATTCTACCCCATAAATGACATTATGTTTGGTGTTGTAGTATGATTATCTGTATGTATTCAATTTTAGGTCGAGTTTTTGGAAAAACAATAAAATAACAGATGATAAAAGATGTTTGTAAAACAAGTTTGTTCCATGGCAACGATTCTACTGTAGGTCGTGATGACCTTGACCTTTGACCTACTCACCTCAAAAACATTAGGGGTCATATTCCGATGATAATCAACCTCCATATAGATTTTACAGATCCGAGGCCCATCCATTGTTGAGTTATTGAACTTAAACCATTTGATCTAGGCATTCATGTTACAGGTCATAATGACCTTTGACCTACTGATCTCAAAATCATTAGGACATTTACAGATGTCAGATGAACAACCTCCACATATAATAGTTTGAAGATTCTAGAAATCATTTGGTCAACCAACAGACACACACACCAACATGCGCAAAGCAATATACACCCTTATCATCAATAGGGGGTACCGGTATTATTATTACTTCCCTTGCCTATAATTGATTTTGCCTAAAATTTAATATTTCAAAGTCCAATTGAATGTGTTTTTTTCAACTTCAATACAAACACAATTTACAAACACAATACCATAGTTCCATGGTACCATGGCAGGTCTTATACAATTATTATTGAGGTTTTACTGCATCAACTAACCAACATACCAGAACATTCTCTCCTCTACAAAGAGCTTCATATGTAGTGTATTCCTTTCCACTACGGTATTCATCTAGCTGGCGTTTATTCACGACAACATCACCATCATCTCCACGTTTTCCAATGTTTGAATCTTCCTCACCAAGAAGTTTCTCATAATAAGCCTTATTACTTCCAGCTCTGGTATGATCTGGTGCTACAAAACACAACATTACATTTCTTATTTCCATAGTCATATACACTAAGAGGCACTTATAACGGTGCAGTTTTCAATTCCTTATAACTTTTTTGTTTGTTAATATTTTTGAGCGAAATTTAGTGTATTTGGTTGTCAGTCGACGCGCAACGAAATCCGATATTTTTATTTTACGGTTCAATGAATATTGTCCACTGGACTGTGAAAATAGCAATTTAACGAATTGCACGAGAAAATGCTGAAACAGCGGGTAATAAAATAAAACGTGGTCATTTCCATTAAATTCATGACCTGTTATCCTAAAAAAACACAAACGTCAATGTTTGTCTAAATTGACGCCGTGACGTCGGGTTTATCAACACGGGTTTTTCAATGTTGCACAAAGTAACTGTTGGAATTTAATTATTATTGGCGTTCCAATAAGCAAAAGTACGCGTTTACAATCATTAACCCCCTACATGAGTTTGAGCCATGTTCTACCTGTATATCTGCTCGTTCATTGTTAAAAAAAATTCAACGTCATTTTTCTGCAATGACTGGTTGGAATTCAACGTATGTTGATAAGAAAGGCATGTTACGCTTCGATCAACAGTCACTGAGATTGCCAATCAAAGGTGACGTCAATGCGACAACATGGCAAAGCCTAAACTATCAGGAATACGCGTTCTTATTTGTTGGAAAACTGTGCGTTTTAAGCCGGAGCAGATTTCGTGACTTCGCAATTTTACGCAACGCTAAATTATGTGCTGGCGTTTCCTAAATATTGTTTGTTATAAAATGAAATATTCTAAGACATTATCACACATCTTTTAACTACACTTGCTGCAAATTTCAATAAAATATACACACTAAGTACTAAGATAGTGAGATTTGAGTAAGTGCACAGTTATAAGTGCCTCTTAGTGTAAGAATAATAATGTCCTATTACAACGAGGGTAAATAGTAAACTCCATGCATCCAGCCACACGCCACGTTGGACATATTTGAAGCCAGTATGTACCTATATTATATTGACATAGTAACTAAACCATTCGAATAACATCATAACATAGACATTTTTAAGATTTCAGTGTATTATAAATTCTCCAGACCTATTTTCAAAATATATTTTATTTTTACGTTTTCCTGGTTTTTCACACAGGTAACTGTATCATTAATAAAGAGTAAACAAAACAATTTTTTTCGAAAAATTTATAATATCTTAGATAACATAAATTTCATAAAAGATTATTATGTTTTCATTAAATCAGAAAAAAATCGCAAAATTTAGCCACACAAAAATGAATACTTACATAAGAATAACATTTCATTTGTAAGCTGTAGAGCTCTTCTTACATTTCCTTGCTGAAATACAATATTCACGATTTAATATCAAATTCCATATACATAACAAGATGTTTGTAAAACGTGTATGCCCGCAATAGCAGCCAAATAGTCATTAATGTTAAAGGTCACAGCAACCTTAATCTTGGACCTCCTGACCTCAAAATCAATGAGGTTCATCTAATGCGGGCAAAAAAACTCCCTATGAAGATATCCTGTGCCCAACTATTTTTGAGTTATTGATTGGGTTGATTCATTTCTTTTAAAAGTAAAAAGAGACCTTAACCTTTAACCTCGAAATCATAAGGGGTCATTTACTATTATCAACAAACCATCAAATTAAGTTTGAGGATCCAAGAGCTAAGCATTCCTGAGACATCGAATGGAAAGAGCTAGGTCTACTGACCGACAGATCAACCAAACTACATGTGCAAAGCAGTATATCCCTCATCGAAGATGGGAGAGGAAACATAAAAACAAATTTGTAACAAGCATGATCATCAAGTATTGTTTCTATTTTCATTGCTATATTCTATACCTGTAAACAACAAAAACATCATATTGTAAACATTGTGATACTGATAATCTCAGACAAATACTGTATAATATAATACACTTAAATGTTTGTAGTTTTCTATACTGTAAAATCATTAATATTCGTGGGGGATTAAATTTGGTGGATTTCGTGGATGACCTCAACCACGAAATCAAATCCCAACAAATAATTTTACCAACTAATCAATATGTAAATTGACAAAGTGCAAATTTACTGTGGCCGCCATTTTTTACAGAGTTCGTTTTTCCAGTATATGAGTCTGGGATTTACTTACAGCATAAACCATAATTACTTTTTATCACACTGTCCATTCATTACCAGATCAAAGCATATTACGTTTCCAATAAGGGATAAATTTTTTTTTGAATTGTGACTTCATAAACACAACTAACAGTATTCGTGATTTGAACTGCGTATGTCCTAATATCTGGGTTTAACCAGCTTCCACTAGTTGTACATACAGGTAAACTTACACAGTACCACTATGTCTATTTTTAGACGTGTCAAGTATGGTAGTCAATTTCAGCTTGACCAAAAGTGTTTAACACAAATTATAAATTACATGCGCGAACATGTAAACAATAGAGTAGAAAAGACGACACTTGTGCATTATAAAATGGATTGTTAGGTAATCGTTGTATCGTATACATGTATATTGTGTCACCACACATTGCAATAAACAGTTTGAAATATTAGTATAATTAGCACTACTGTATAATTGGAGTGTTTATTCATTAATCCATATTTGCTTTTCAGTTCATAGAGACTTATATTAACAATATTATTTATTAGCATTGATTGATGTTGGAATTCTGATAATTAGTGCAGATTTTCACCAGATTTCTTTTTTCCTGAAATACGAAATCCACGAATTAACGTCCCCACGAAATCCACGAATTAACGTCCCCACGAAGTGGTCTTTTTCACCAAAACCACGAAATTTCATCCCAACGAAATCAAATGATTTTACAGTAATTTGTTTTCGTGAGAAAAGTACCTACCTTATACCAGGAGAACTGTAGATAATCTAACACAATAGTTATAGATGTATTAGCACTTTTCTCAACAACAAGTCTATCATATGCTTCCTGCATCCACATCACAGTATGATAATAGTCCTTGCTCATGTAAGCTTGTCTACCCACTTCAAAACACTGTTCACCTGTAATTAGTTGAGTCAATGCCGATATACAACCAGGTCACAAGGTATGTTAGTATGCGTCCATCTTGTCAATAGGTTCATGCAGGTCCAGGGCACAGGTTTTACCTAGTAAGTTATATACATCCATCCTGTCAGCAGGTTCATGCAGGTGCTGGGCACAGATTTTATCTAGTAGGTTAGTATGCATCCATCCTGTCAGCAGGTTCATGCAGGTCCAGGGCACAGATTTTATCTAGTAGGTTAGTATACATCCATCCTGTCAGCAGGTTCATGCAGGTCCAGGGCACAGATTTTATCTAGTAGGTTAAGATGCATCCATCCTGTCAGCAGGTTCATGCAGGTGCTGGGCACAGATTTTATCTAGTAGGTTAGTATGCATCCATCCTGTCAGCGGTTCATGCAGGTCCTGGGCACAGATTTTATCTAGTAGGTTAAGATGCATCCATCCTGTCAGCAGGTTCATGCAGGTGCTGGGCACAGATTTTATCTAGTAGGTTAGTATGCATCCATCCTGTCAGCGGTTCATGCAGGTCCTGGGCACAGATTTTATCTAGTAGGTTAGTATGCATCTATCCTGTCAGCAGGTTCATACAGGTCCTGGGCACAGATTTTATCTAGTAGGTTAGTATACATTCATCTTGTCAGCAGTTGCATGCAGGTCCAGGGCACAGATTTTATCTAGTAGGTTAGTATGCATCCATCCTGTCAGCAGGTTCATGCAGGTCCTGGGCACAGATTTTATCTAGTAGGTTAGTATACATCCATCTTGTCAGCAGTTGCATGCAGGTCCAGGGCACAGATTCTATCTAGTAGGTTAGTATGCATCCATCCTGTCAGCAGGTTCATGCAGGTCCAGGGCACAGATTTTATCTAGTAGGTTAGTATGCATCCATCCTGTCAGCAGGTTCATGCAGGTCCTGGGCACAGATTTTATCTCGTTGGTTAGTATGCATCCATCCTGTCAGCAGGTCCATGCAGGTCCAGGGCACAGATTTTATCTAGTAGATTAGTATGCATCCATCCTGTCAGCAGGTTCATGCAGGTCCAGGGCACAGATTTTATCTAGTAGGTTAGTATGCATCCATCCTGTCAGCAGGTTCATGCAGGTCCAGGGCACAGATTTTATCTAGTAGGTTAGTATGCATCCATCCTGTCAGCAGGTCCATGCAGGTCCAGGGCACAGATTTTATCTAGTAGATTAGTATGCATCCATCCTGTCAGCAGGTTCATGCGGGTCCTGGGCACAGATTTTATCTAGTAGGTTAGTATGCATCCATCCTGTCAGCAGGTTCATGCGGGTCCTAGGCACAGCTTTTATCTAGTAGGTTAGTATGCATCCATCCTGTCAGCAGGTTCATGCAGGTCCAGGGCACAGATTTTATCTAGTAGGTTAGTATGCATCTATCCTGTCAGCAGGTTCATACAGGTCCTGGGCACAGATTTTATCTAGTATGTTAGTATACATCCATCTTGTCAGCAGTTGCATGCAGGTCCAGGGCACAGATTTTATCTAGTAAGTTAGTATGCATCCATCCTGTCAGCAGGTTCATGCAGGTCCTGGGCACAAATTTTATCTAGTAGGTTAGTATACATCCATCCTGTCAGCAGGTTCATGCAGGTCCAGGGCACAGATTTTATCTAGTAGGTTAGTATGCATCCATCCTGTCAGCAGGTTCATGCAGGTCCAGGGCACAGATTTTATCTAGTAGGTTAGTATGCATCCATCCTGTCAGCAGGTTCATGTAGGTCCAGGGCACAGATTTTATCTAGTAGGTTAGTATGCATCCATCCTGTCAGCAGGTTCATGCAGGTCCTTGGCACAGATTTTATCTAGTAGGTTAGTATGCATCCATCTTGTCAGCAGTTTCATGCAGGTCCTGGGCACAGGTCTTACCTAGTAGGTTAGTATAAGGTCATCGTGTCAGCAGTTTCATGCAGGTCCTGGGCACAGGTCTTACCTAGTAGGTTAGTATAAGGTCATCGTGTCAGCAGCTTCATGCAGGTCAATCTCTCAACATGCCAGATTACATTCAAGTATTTATTAATACTAGCAAACACTTACCTTTAGAAGAGTACACTATTCCAGCAGCTGAATAGAATCTCAGCTATAATGTCTAAATCTAAGCCTTGCCATTGGTCAATTTGTCAACATAATTTCAGAAACAGCCAACTTAGCATGATTGTCTAAGTCCTAAACCTTGCCATTGATAAATTTTTCAACATGGTTTCAGAAACAGCCAACTAAGCATGATTGTCTAAGACCTAAACCTTGCCATTGGTCAATTTGTTAACATGAATCCAGAAACAGCCAATCAAATAATACAGTCATCTAAATCATTAGCGTTGTCAGTGGTCAGTATGTTTAACTAACAGGGACAAGGCTTGACATGCAGGGCTTCATTCTCCTGATACACTGATATGTCAATGGACAACTTTAACACCACATAAATTTGCAACTTGTATCAATTTATCGTAACATGCCCATTAAATACTTCAGTTCAGACAGATAATCAAAAAAAAAATTACAAGAAGATGTTTAGTATCCTAATATAGCATACATCACATACCATACCTTATTGAGACAGGAAACCACATTCAACACCCTGCACCAAATATACCACACACTTGTACATATTGACGATAGAAGTGACTGTGACACTCGCTAAGGCATGAATATCACACTTATTGGTAGGCTGACTACAATCATTATCCATCTCCACCCACTACTTGCACTTGTCTCACAATTAGTAGAAATAATGAAATTACTGAGATGATTATACCAATGAATATACTATACAGTAGAATATCAGTATCAGCTTGGAAGTGTTATTTCATTCCATGCACATTAAAATAAAACATCCAGAAATAAGCAAAATTCTTACCGATCAAAGATGTGACAATAGTTCACTGACTGATTATACCTATTCCTCTGGCTACAATAAGAATTTCAACATACTGGAAGGGGTTAGCCCTTATTTCTGTGTAAAACTACCCATACTTATTCATCTACTACCCTGGCATACACCTGGCCCTGATCTCCCGAAAATTCTAAATTTGAGATAAAACTCATCTCAAATATTGTGATTTGTCTTTGTGGTAATTTCAATGAGAGACAGGACTTAAAATTGGCATCACAAAACGGAAACTTTATTCTAAGCTAATAACAGTGAAATTTATAGAGCTCAAACTTCAGATTTATCTAAAATTCAGACTCTGATTTTAGCAAAATCTCAATTTGAGTTGAGATGTCTACTTGAGATGCCTGGGGAGATTGGCGTCTGGTACTGTACATATGTTTAGAGTAATGCAACAACCATGAGTCACACAATTTTAAGAGACTCAGTACCAGTATGTCTGCTTGCACTATCCCCATATAGACTTACCAGTATTACAAAATTTATGTTCCTTAAAAATTAAATCCTTGACATATAATTTCCCCCATGTTTACCTTGTATAGAGAGAAAGCCAGATAATCCAATATGGCTACGATATCCACGAGATCTTCGTCATCCTGTACTTTACTGAGTTTACTCATGGCTTCATCCATCCACATGATAGTATGATAGAAGTCCTCATTGTTGTATGCCAAACGACCGAGTTCAAAACAGTCCCATGCTACAAATTCAACATGCAAATTAGACATGTTATCATGCTGTTAATTGTTTGGCCACAGAATGGAGGAGAGGCGCAATCTTGTTCATTCTAGTGTGTCCATGCAAGTTTTCAATTTTTTAATTGTTGCTTAAGTATACATGTAACAGTAAATTTGTATTTCAGTCATATGGAGACTACCAAGACACTGGGCGATCAGCAATTGCCTGGAACTAAATAATTATACGGTGACTGTGAGTCAAGTAAGGGAAATGATATTTTAAACAGCATGCAAAGTCATGAAGGGCATGTCATCTTTATTTAAGATTATTCAGCAGAAATAGATTCCTGATACAGTACTGATAGGAGCTTTAATGCCTTGAACAGATTTGCCTCGAACACCCTAGAATGTTCAAACAGATTCTTCAGTTCCGGGAAAATGATGATGTATTAGTATACAGTACATGCCTCTAATGCACCAGTCAATATTTTGCCCGCCCCAGGGGGAATTAGACATTTTCAGTATTTTGATGTCTAAATCCCCACCCAGGAGACAATGCTTACTGTCTAAATACCCACCTAGGGGCATAGTTTTTCATCTAGGTACTTTAATAAAAACACGAATAAAAGTATCACTGTTGTCTTTTGTGGTGTCGAAATTCCTGGACGAAAGTCTATTCCCCAGGAGTCGATAGTCGTCTAATTCCCGCCTGTCGGGAAGATTCGTCTGTCTTATTCCCCCTGTATTCCCGGCAGGCATAATATTGACTGTTGCATAATAGGTAGATGGCTGGAACTTCTTAACCAGTGCAAAGGCAGTTTTAGGCATAAAAGTTCTACTGTATTGCTGTCAGGTGTATTTACATGGCAAGTTAGTCACAGCAAAAAACAAATTGTTACATAATTATATCAACATTATTGTTAATAGAAGACTGAACTATTCATGCACCAGCTACTTTGGCAAGACAATAGGTTTTGAACTAAGTACACACACATTGTGCAATTCACTCATTAAATGGGTAATTACACACAAACAGTTAGACAACATATTTTGTCTAACCATACAGAAGAGGTCACTAGGAGGAAATTAACAGATAGTAAGTTAACATAACATAAATATTAGAATAACAGGTACATTACATCGGATAATCACTAACAGGTAGCTCGTCAGCAAAAAAAATTGGGATTAAATACATGATTTATGACTTAAATAATATCATATCACCTGATTATGGTTTAACAAGTTTAGAGTGTACAAATTAAACTATGATTTCAAACAAGGGCAACAACTCTGCCAAACTTGGTTTCAGCAAGAATAAAACCCATGATGGACAACTTTACATGTTGACGAACATTCCTGTAAAGTTTCATGATCATAGCTATGATAAGTTTCAGGATACAAATGACTCATAAAATACGAAAATATCAGCCAAATTTGCCATTCAAGACATTGAACAACCTATTTTCATTGAAAAGTTGTCTTAGTTAGTGGCTAAGAACTGTATTTGTTTAATGCCGAATAAATATATCGTATCATATTGTATTGTCTTAGTTACATTATTTTCCGCAATTAATATTTATTAGTAATTACTGTATACCTGTAAGCTCATTAGATGTAACACCTCCGACATTGCCGTTAGCAAGTTCAGCAGTATCCAGCTTGTATGTATCTTGAAGACGTAGAAGTGCGTTAACAGAGCCTGATAAATCCTCGTAGGTTGGCAAGAATTGACGCATCTCATCTATTGTACTGGATAGCTCTTCTTAAAATAAATACCGTAATTAACAAGAGCTTGTAGAAAACTAAATGTCTCCTTAATAGAGGTAATGATTAATATTCTTGCCTACTTTCCCTGTACTGAATTAATTAGTAATGTTATTACATAATTATGTATCATAATACTGGTACTATCTTATTACAAAATTAGCAATATAATTGCAGAATTATTAAACTCATTATTGGTTTGTTCAAAACATTCCGGTAATATCAAATTTGGTGTCAAAAAGATTGTAAAGATGCTTATTATAAAATTCAATTATTATAAACCATTTCCCAGTCTGAGGTCATTGCTACCTTGACCTTTGACCTATTGATCCAAAAAACAATACGCCCTTCATATAAAGTTTGATGTTCCTAGGCTGAAGAGTACATGATTTGGAGGTAAATTTTCTATTTTAGTCAAAGTGACCTTGACCTCACCAACCTCACTTTCAATGCCCACCTTTGTCTTATCCTTAGCAACCTAAACAGCAAGCTAGGCGGTTTGATCACATTCCAAGCAAAATATATTGAGCTGAAACTATTTTTTCTATTTTTCGTAACAGTGACATAGACCTTAAAACCCACCAGGCCCTGCTTTCTCTCCACATGAAAACTACCAATTGATACTATATAAGCAGCAGCGACAACCCCCCCCCCCCATAGATCTAATAATTTTTTTATTGAAAACCTGGTTACGGGCAATAACAAATTGAATATTGGCCAAATAAAATGCGTACAATCTTGTGAATAAACAGTATAACTGTATTGGGCTGGAGGACATTCAGTAGGAAAATATTGCTATTGATTTAACTTCACATTCTGACGTTTATTGTAGAATTAATAACATTGGGGCAAATAAGAAACTAATTTTAAACAGTCCTACTGTAATGAAACATCAGCATCACAAAATTTGTTCAAACCAAATAAGGAAGTTACCATCTCATTCGTCCTTGTCCTAAACAATTAACTATAAAGTATAATGCACTTTAATAGATCATTGACAGGCCTTTCCCAAGGGGCAGAAAGACGCTTCGGTTCCCCAGCGCCTTAATACCAAAATCCGCTTTCCCCAGCGCCTTAAATCCTAGTGTGGTGTCTTTAAATCACAATTGGTGTATATATTTTGGTCATTTGAGTTATCATGACTTGTATTTTATTACCAAGACATGCTTAAATTAGCCTTTAAATTATGGATGATTATGCAGTTTTCTTGTTCAAAAACCTTTAAGCCATTCTAGTGGATCTCCTAAAGCATAAATCCTAGCATTGCCCCAGCACCTTAAACATTTTTGGGAAAGGGCCTGATTGATTCATTCACACTTTGATGCTAAAAGATTGTACAGTGCAACCTTTCTAAACAACACTCTTTGGGACACACATTTTAAATGTTATAAAGAGCATTACGCTTAACCCATGTCCCCCCCAAATACGAGATTGTAGTTGTCTATCAATTGCCTCATATTTACGAGTTTCTACAACCCAATCTATCGCTCCCTAATAACGATAATATATGACTCTACCCAACGCCATACAAATACGCGTTTTTAGACCCTTATAGTTTAAAAGAGGTTGAATTTATCGTTAATTTCAACTACAAAACATTTTGATTTAGAAGAGGGTCATTCTGGATAAGTTGAACTGTACATGTTACATTTAAAATTACATTCTAACATGTCTGTTAGGCAGCCAGTGAGTCCGCACAGGGGTTCCGTTAAATGTTGCTGCTTTAAGTACCGGGTAGATGGCTGTTTAATACAGGTGTACTCAATATAACAATTTCTTAATATGATTTAATGATGTTCTAAATGCTCTAAACAAATTGCTTTATTGTGGTGACCAATAAACACAAGGTTTAAATGTATCAGAACACTTTTGTTATTATCCCATTCAAATAAATGACAGCCTAATCTAGTGGTTTGAAACGATCGATATAATTGATGGTATTTCTTGCTAAACAAGGTGATTTTTTGGTGTATGCAGATAGAATATGGTCCAATTGATAGGGTGTCATTATGATAATTTAGTTAACAGTAGTTATCTGCATGTTTAACATTGTATGTTGTACCTTGCTGTAGTACTTGTAGTGCTTGTTTATATTTCAAATACATTACAAATAGGCTGTTCCAGTTTGTTTATCGCAGAGATTAGTTTGAAATTTTGATCAGTATCAGCAGTATTCAATATTCTCATCTAACATAGATCTATGAGATAATCTCGACACACCTAGAGACCAGCTATACATACATGCTGATCAGATTACCATGATAAATCATGCACCACATGAGGACAGGGGGTAACATGGTAAGAACCCTGACATATTAGTTTACATTGACACATGTGCTGACACTTTGATCTCTGATGTGTTGAATGCATATATTAAATAATTCAAATCTAATATACCCGGACTCAGCCCTACAACTTATTATATAATGTGTGTAAGTCATTTGCATATATTTTATTCATATTATATCAAGAACTGCCTATAACTTATTACATATAGATCTACACCACATTTTGAAAGTCATTTTTCATTGATCAGTACTATCTTTACATCAAAATGTGGTAGCTTGGTTCATTTCATGAGATGTATCACAGCATTGTTCAATTTACAATCCAGGTGCGAGACTTGGCTCAGTGTTTTGTCCAAAAAAAAGTATGTTTGTAAAGATTTGTCATATTTTTCTAATAAACTAAACCCTACTTGTCACAATATGAAGCACATCAAGCTAGCTAACCCTATAAATACTTTATATTGTATTATCCTCTTCATCAGCAGAAAACCCCACAAAGTTGTGTCATAGTTAACATCGCAAAAAATGACATTTTCGCCATATTCATGACATAAAACCTTCTAAAATACCATGATGACATGCATGCTGCACATTTATATAATTGTACATTTATACTTTTATGTAGAAGAAACACAAAATCAAGCTAAAAATTTGTTTCAATTTACTGTCAATTACTCACAGTTGTTTATTTATTTTTTTATACTAATCTATTCAAGGTTCATTGTGAAACAAGTTTTCTAACTTATATTAAACACTCTCGACACCTCATTACTGATGTTGTTCATCGCCACGAGGGTATGAGAAAATAAAAGTCTGTTTCCCAGAAATTTCTGGTACGTTGTACCATTTTTATTTCATCTTTGGTATGACGCGACTTGGAATCGAACCCGGGTCCTCCCCAATCAAAGCGGATTTCGTTTGACTCTTTCACTCAAGTAAATTTCAAAAAGCCACACTTTGATTATAAGTAACTCAGTATGGTAATTATAGACCTACCTTGTCTACTGTTATTTCTTATGATGACATCAATTTCTTTATCCCAGTCGAGTGTGAAATGTTTCACAAATAGGTAGGCATTTACTGGATTGCCCATATACTTGTCTGGATCCTCTAAAGCCAATTTACTGTGAGCTTCAAATTCATCAGCCAAACTGAAAATAATATGCAAACAGAATCTTGAATGAGCTGCATAAGAAGAATGCTTCTTGGGTTTTCACCAGTAGTCAGGTATAGTTTCACATGCTATTTTTCCACATTGTAATGATTAAATGAAAATTACAAATCAAGTCAGTTGAAACAACCAGTATTTCTGGAATTAGTTACAAACCAGTACATAATTATACAACCTGTTTGTTTGTTTATTTGTGTTTAATGCTGTTTCCCAACAATTTTTCAGTTATATACGACAGTAGATTCACCTAACCAGTTTTTTTCTGGACTGTATCCTAGCCAGTTCTAATTAACTTAACCTTCCACAAAGAACCAGCAACTTCTCCACATGTGGAGAAAAAGCGACATTGTCAAATTTTCATGGAATGCCAATGGTATGACCTTTCGCAATCGGGAATCGAACTCGGATAGCCAGGTTACAAATCCATTGCTCTAACTTACGACCACAGCAGGTGACAATCTAACGCTCTATAAACTGTGGTAGCTAAGTCAATTTCAAAGGACAATGAGACGTCATCTAAAACATTTTCCGAGCGGCAAATAATCTAAGCAATTTATAAGCCACACATTCCTATGCCTAGAATAATAAATAACAGCTAAGCATCAGAAACAGTGTTCCTAGAAATTCCGGAAATAACGGAAATGTTGCTTTGAATAAAAATCATGTTAGCTGTCATTGTCAAACTACATCAGTGTTGAAAATTATTCATGAGGTATTGATCATACTGCATTTACTGAACCAAAAAATAGAACACATTCTATTTCGTTTACAAACTTCCAAAAATTGAATACTATAGTACGCCCAGGATAATATGAAAGGCGGGCAAATTTGGTAGGGTCCACAAAGGTGGATTACAATTATGTGCACCAATTATCAGTGATGTTTTAGGTACAATACTGACCTTATCTGTTTATTTAAGTAATTTGTAAAACCAATTTTGCCACAGTTGCGTTACCGGTAACCAAACCGATTCATGTTTGTAAATATCACATTATCCTGGTCAGACGATAGTTGTACATTGAGAGTTATGAACGTGGAACAACAGATTCGAAGTATTTGTCTATTTTAGTTTTACCAACATTTCTACCAAATAGTTGACATTACACTGTAAGAACAGTGAACATTATAATCATTATTTGTCAAGGGGTGTTTGTGAAATGTTTGGACATTTTAAGTGAATTCAATGGATCATACATCCTATAATTTACCATTCAAATAAATTTACAAATGTATAAGTTATTAATTGACAACTGGTAAAATGTCTGTCGTTGAAACTGAATTATAGGCCTTCATCAAGTATATAATTGTGTATGAAACCTGATTGTAGAATGTTCCAAAGAAATTTTATAAATGGTTTTAATATTCTGCTTCAAAGTGCTTATAAATCAACAACAGAAATTCAGTGTGCAGATTTTTTTTATAAATATTGTTTTCCCTAACATGCCACCAAGGTGACCAAACACAAAACATTTAAAACAAATTTTTAAATACTGCTCCATCATGAAAACAAATCATGAATATTGACAGTATTAATTAGAAAGCCTAGATCAATTCATACAAAAGAAAGAAAGTCCTGTCAATAAAAGAATGATTGAATGGGTTTCTGGGTATATAAAAGGGACACAAAAGATGAATAAAATGTCTATAGAAGGAAGGGAAATGATGGATAAACAAGAGCATTACAGGATCATTCCCTGTGTATTAATTTCACAGACTTCCTGCCGGTCAATTATCCTCCACAGAACACAATCAATACGTATAACTGCACTTTTATGGTTACATTACTGCTGGACTTCCCGAGAAACATACTGTAATAGGCTTAGATTAATCACGTCCAGAGGAAAATAATGACTTTGTAGAAAATAACAACAATATTATAGCAATGCCATTAAACAAAACAGAACTTGGCCATAGGACACACAAATAATTTGTTCTAAAGACTGACCAATTTTGGCAATTAAAGGGCAACCATGCTGGCGATTATAGCGATAGCATACCATATTCACTCAAGTATCGTATGTAGCTAAGTATTGGACTGGGCTGATAAAAGTGCATGTTAATGGTTAGACGAATACAGGGGTCCATAGCCTAAGCAAAGCGCTACTGAGCGCCTTTATTAAGTTACCTCCCGTTTAATTAAATATAGAAGGCACGGATTACCTCCCGTGGAAAGCGCTACATGCTCAGTATTGAGTAAGGTACCTCTATTACGTGCTTGTAAGTTGTATTCCACTTCCGTCACAATTCAACAATTCGGTATTAACATTATCACCATAGGCTAGAACTTCTCTAAATGTTTGAGAATACGGAATCAGGATAAGAATATTAAATAGCCATTGCTGTCACCCACAGATAAATACTGATAATTATGCATATATTTCCTCTTGTCTGTTTAGTGCTTCGAATTTTAATTCCTAAAAATAAGAGTTAAAGTTTTGGGTGCTATTAGCGCACACCCCTGCATCAAAACTTAGTTTCAAACATTGTTCTTTTGTAAAAATTTAGCTTAAAAAATTCCAAATTACAATAACTCAGTCAATACTCAAATTGAAAGAAATTCTTCATTAAAATAATTATTTTCTGCAGGAAAGCTCAATATTCTCTAATACCGCAGCAAATCAGGATTTTAGGAATATTCTGGGTTAGTTAGACCGCTCCTAATATCTTGCCAATAGTTTGGTTCAAAGCTCTAGGATATCTTTTGTATTAAAAGAACCACAATGGTTGCAAAAAGTTTTGATGAATTCAGTCGTGAAAGTTGTATCTAAATACATAATTACAAAATAGGGAGTGGCAGAAGGAAACCGCTCAAGGCTCGTTACTGCTGTATGTACATATTGAACTTACCACCTTAATTAACATTATCGATTAAATACAATTAAATGACACACCTCCAGTACAAAATTGATCAAACACATTAATTAAAAGTTCAAATTTTACACCAGTTGGTCAACAGTGATATATATAAGGAAATAAAACTAAAACACTAAACTTTCTATTCAACCACTAACACGAAATTTAGAATAATTATGAATTCAACAAGGCCAGACTTATTCACTTAAACATATTTTTTTTATTTCCCCTTTCTCAACCAAAGTAGATTAATTATGGGTTGGTAGGTGTGGGTAATATCTTAAAAAATTGGAAATAATTTCATTTTGCATGATTAAAATTTAAAGAAGAAATTTATAAATTACTGATAATATCTGCATTAAGTTAACACATTTTTAGATCTTTGGTAAATGAAGAAATGGAATTAATCCCTACTATTTAACCTATTTCAGTTTTCACAAATCTTGGTGTTAGGTAACTAGAGATTCTTTAAAATACTATAAGTGTATTGTCTCCCAAACTAATGCGGACAAATAAAAGTAATTAGGATTATACTGCAATATAATGATTTGGATTTGAGTAATTTTGGGTTGTTTTGATGTAAGAAATATATAGACATAGGATTTAACTTGTATGACTTATTGCGAGCAAAAACACTGTATGACTTATTGGGAGACTATACAATTCTACATGTGTATGATTTATTGCGTGGCCGGAAGTTGACTCGTTTATACACTGTGGGTCTGCTTCATCTTGGGAGGGAGCTACACCAGTGTATAGGTTATTGAGTGATATTATATGTAGGGATTTACACACATTGGAGTAGGGTTAAATATATATGCACACATACCTCTTTACAAGGAAAGGAATACTGTGCAAAGATATATATACACTTTTTTATGTAGGTTTATAATTTTTTTATCTATTTACCATCTTTGGTCTACGGTACATGAAAGAAAATTAAACACATGTATTTACTTGAACAAGCAATAAATCAGGATGCAACACATGGCCATACCAACTTGAACAAACAAGTGTTCACAAATTGTGCAACCTCAGGAGTTATACAAATGTATAACTATAGCTATTTATCACTAAACTAAGGGTTTTTTCTTGATCAAGTTCATAAACACATGTAGATATTATTATATATATTCAGATATAGAGAACCAAGCATAGCAGTTTACCAGAATACATATAATGTGCATGGATGTTACATGCAGTGTGCAATTACGGGTACTGTAATGGCCTAGCACAGGGTGCATGCGAACACCCCCACATGTCTTTAGAAGTTTAACTACTTTTAAGGCCATTATGAAAGAAATGTTAGGAGTTCCATTCAAACTTCAAACAGAATACACAAGTATATAATTTATGAATTCATCAAGATGCATGTCTACATATTATCATAGCTTATGGAAATTCTAGGCAGTCTCTATAACTACATGATGATGTATAGACTCTAAATCTAAACTACAGTACAACCTCTCCAGAGCGGCCCACCTTTCAACAACAATCTCTCTTTTTGTCTTAATCATTTTGCTCCAGAAGTTAATCAATGTACTGTAAATTTTACCTCTCCACACCAGTGTAACAACTTCTTTACAACAACCAAACAGAGGGTGTTGCTCTAGAGAGGTTGTACCCTACTTGTATTAAAAAAATTAAATTCACTAATTGATATTTAATTGGAGATAATTTGATACATTGGATACTTGATGCACTTTGTTTGTGCAAATTGAAGACTAAGTACTGATCAGTTTAGTTGAGGGCTCTACACGCATATGTCTTTAAGCTTTAATAGCACTATTGAAATTATCATAAATATATAAAAAATGTAAAATGTTAATAACATTATTTCAAAGGGGTATACCTGTTCAGTTTGTCAAGCCTCTCTTGCTCAGCATACACATAATGACGGATTTCCTTGGCAATATCTCTTTCAGCATACAATGCCGACTGCAGGTGGGTAATACTGGAGTACAGATCACAGGTGCCTGGCACTGCCACCGTGGCAAGAACTGCTAGCAACAACTCAAACATGTTTGTAAATCCTGCAATATTGCAATGTCAACACTTTACAGAGACTAGGCGTCAAATTTTAATAAAAAAGTAAACCAATAAACACACTTGCGTACAAACAACCAAACGCACGTTTTTGCTAGATTAAAATATGTCCACGTAGCTAGAATGTTTACGTGCTGATCAGCACTGCGGTTATGCCAGTTGCTTCTTTCTCGAACTTGTATCGTATTACACAGGCTCCACTATTTTGGTAAGTGGGCCAGTCGATATTAACCCCGGGTAGAACAGGGTAATATATCTAACCTTTGTAAAGCGATCGTATTTACAAAATATGAAGCCGATTTTACGAAACAAAGTACTTCAGACTATGTATGTAGTTTAAACACGTTATTTACCAATAATTCGCCTTTTAAAACAGAAATTTACGTCTGATCTTGTAAATCGACTACTCCACTGGACGTGTTTAAAATCCGTTCCAGCCGGCCAAATTAATTAACAGCTGATGCAAGTTCGGCTTTATCAGCCCCCGGCTGCTGATACTTCACACCAGGACACGTGTCAAACAATTAAGTAAATACTTAAGTGTGAAATAGATAAAAACACGTTGTTATAAAGGGGGATAGCTTTATGGATGTTTTTAAATTATTCATATAGGCCTATATTGATGATAGTTTTGTCAAAGATATAAAAATACAGTTTTGTAGATGTTTTTAAATTATTTATATATAGACAAAACATATTACCATACATTCAAAGATCATACACAAAAAGAATGATCCCGTATTCTTTGATATATGTTTATCACATAGACGGGTGCTTTGAAATTTTTATGATAATATAAATAATTAAGTAATATTTTACTGACATTTTCAAAACAATATGTCATTACATATCTGTTTGATTGATATTGTCAGGTTTTTTGTCATAATACATTTGTACCTTCAATGTATGTATAGTCAACAACAAAAAATATAATGACAGGAATTCAAAATAATATCACAAAATTACCCGTATACAGAGTTCAGCATTCCTAACAAAAATTATATAAAGATTAAGGATAGTCTCTCTTTTCCAAAGTCTATGGTTTTTCTCATAATGTATACAGGTAGAATAAAAGTTGGGTATGCCTGGACCTGTTTCATAAACAGCTTCTTCTTCTTCTTCCGTATACTGAGCTGGGCACTTGATAGGCGTAATTAGCTCAACTTTATATGCATGGTGATGGTGTACAGAGTCAAAAATTTAAAATAGTCCAAAACTGATTAAAACTATATACATGTACACAGCACTGATGTCTACTCATGTAGTCGGGTCTTGAAGGCGTCTAAACTTGGCGCCGAGACCGTCGAAGCTGGGAGGAGGTTCCATTCAGGCACAGTCCTCACAAAGAATGTGCTGGCGAGGGTCTGGTCATGGACCCTTTCCTGGTAAAGGCGGTGTTGGCCACGTGTCCTGGCATCACTCTAAAGTATGCGTCTGCTGTGATGTCTACAAGCCCATTCTGTATTTTGTACATCATGCACAGCCTGCTTTGTCTACGGCGACTCTCCAGGGACTCCCATTTCAGGTCTTTTAGCATATTCGAGACGCATCCTGGGGTCGTTGTTGAGTAGTCGTTGTGGACAAATCGGGCTGCTCGGCGTTGTACTTGTTCAAGCCTCTTGATGTGGTTGGCTTGGGTAGGATCCCATACCGTGGCCGCATTCTCAATGATGGGACGAACCATGGCTTTGTAGGAGGCTTCCTTGACTGGTGGCGTGCCCTCCTTGATGTTTCGTCTCAGGAAACCTAGAGTCCTGTGTGCCTTTGAGGATATGCTGTTGATGTGGGAGTCCCAGGAAAGGTTGTTTGTCAGGGTCACACCAAGATACTTGCTGGCATCAACAATTTCAAGGGTGTGGCCGTGTAGTATGTAGTGGGTGTTAATTGTGTCACGTCCTCTTGGCACTATGCGGATGACGGAACATTTGGCAGCGTTGAAGCTCATCTGCCACTGGCTTTCCCACTCTTCTCATGCAGTAAGGTCTTTCTGTAGCCTCGCTCTGTCATTGTCGTTCTGCACAACCCTGAATAGCATGCTGTCGTCAGCAATAAGCTTGGATGATGAGGATGTAATCATGTCTGGCAAGTCGTTGATATATGCTAGAAATAGCAAAGGGCCAAGGACAGTACCCTGAGGAACTCCAGATAGTACGCCGGCTGTTTCTGACTTGGTGCCATCCAGAACTACCTGCTGTGTCCTGTTGGATAGGAATGACTGTATCCATGTTTTGATGTTTCCTCTCACTCCATAGAAGTCTAGCTTGTGTAGTAAGCGTGAGTGGGGGACTTTGTCGAATGCCTTAGCAAAGTCTAGCAGTATTACATCAACCTGTTGTTTCTTCGCCAGATCGGAGGCAATTTCATGGATTGTTGTCAGTAATTGGGTTTCACATGATCTTCTTTTGCGGAATCCATGTTGATTGTCTTTCAAGATCTTGTGTTGGTCGAAATGTGACATGATGTTACTGTGTACAATATGTTCTAGTAGTTTGCAGGAAATTGATGTTAAGGAAACTGGGCGATAGTTGGCAGGTTGATGGCGATCTCCTTTTTTGAAGATTGGTACTACTGTTGCTTCACGCCAATCCTGAGGGACTTCTCCGGAGTCGAGGGATTGTTGAAAGATCTTGGTAAGTGCAGGTGATATTTCGTTCGCTGCCGCCTTAAGTATGAATGGTGAAACTTGGTCTGGACCTGCAGCTTTATGAGTGTTGAGATTCATGATAAGCTTATGTACCCCTTTCCAGTTTACAGTTATGTTGTTCATGGATGGTGTGTTGCTGGGCCCCTTGTCTGGTAGGTTTGAGGTATCTTCCTTCGTGAAGACCGATACAAATTGGTCATTCAGGATGTTGGCTTTCGCAGATTTATCACTCTGCAAGAAGCCATCCTTGTTCTTCAGTGGTGCGACGCCTGAAGATTCTTGGCCTTTGCTTTTCACATAGCTCCAGAACTTCTTGGAATTGTCCTTGTAGTTGTCGCTGACTGTGGTTTGAAGATAGTCTCTGTTGGCTCTTCTAACAAGAAATTTGACTTCATGTTGTAGTTTCTTATATCTGTCAAGGTCTTTCTTCTTTCTTGTGAGTTTTGATTTCTTATAAGCTCGTTGTTTACGTCTGATTGATCTTTTGATGTCGGTATTCATCCAGGGGTTGGTGTAGCGTGATGTAGAGAGCTTTGATGGAACTCGTTTTTCTATTGAAGAACATATGGTGTCCTTAAAGATGGTCCAGGATTCATCGACGGTCATGTTCTCTGTATCGATTTTCTCAGCAAGGTTTGAGAGGTCTGAATGAATACCCTGTATGTCTGCCTTTTTCCAGAGTGTGATCTTACGCCTGGGTGGTTTGGGGCGTCTGGCAGTGATGGTAGTGTCTAGTAGAACTATGTCGTGATCGCTAGTGCTTATCGACGGCATGGGTTTGCACCTTTGGATGAAGCTAGGGTGGGATGTGAGAATAAGGTCTAGTGTGTTGGATTTTCTAGTGGGAAACTGGACTATCTGTTCCAGGCTGTTGTCAGCGACTAATTCCAGGAATGTTTCGCTCACTCTAGAGGGGTATTGTACATAAAATCCCTGGAAATTTTAGCTCATGTTCTGTTACGGAATCTTAGGGCTATACGTAAACATCTCACACAAAAGTCTACAGCAACATTGACTTCTGCAACTCGTTATTTACTGAAATACCAGCTTGTGTTGATGAATGTAACTTACGATACACCAAGTGCTGATCTGTTGAAAGAACTGCACTGGCTTCCAGTTAAGGCTAGGATCATGTTTAAAGTTCTGGTAATGGTGTTCCGTGTCGTCAACGGTATTGCACCTTGTATTAAAGGGAAATGTTTGTACAAAGTAAACAACAGTACAGTTTGTGATCACAAAGTGACACTTACTTTCACATTCCTAGACAGCAAACAAAACTAGAACTGTCGCCATTCGGCAGATTAATATACACCCCGTGTGGCAAAAATCATTGAGCGCAAATTCTTTCCTTTATGCACATCTACATATTGAGGTTGTTCATCTGTTAAAGTTTGAAGCAAATGCTGCAAGAACTGTAGGAGAAGTTACGCCCACAAGAATGCATCTATGGACAGGCAGACAGACAAGCTGAATCCAGTATACCCCCCTTACAACTCGTTGTGCGGGGGGTATAATTAGCAGACAGATCTATGGTCGTTACTGGCCCAAAATGGTGAAACTATCTACCCAGCTACCTGAAAGACATTCACTGCGAAGCCATGTTTAGAGCAAAATTGAAAACACATTGGTATAGTCGGTTTCGTGGACAATGAGTGTGCTCTTGCTAATAGTCAATTTAGTGTTTTATGACCCAATCCAAGCTCTAGAATCCTAGTGTGTCATGTAATTGTGAAGCGCAGTAGAAGATGTTTGAATAATTTTTGTGCTGTATAAATGGCATGTATTTGTATTTTGTCATAGGATATTGAATTCCTGTGTTATAATAAGTCATTAAAATAGTTCATACCTCTGTCTATTTCATTATGGAACTTTAGTAACAAGAAATATTTCAAAATTGCTTAAACCATGTAAAGTTACATTGCTATAGAGAGCATTCAAATAATTAAAATTTCAATAAGGCCTCTATAATGATTTAAAAGCTACAATGTAGATTATTGTACAATGTTTTAAAAAATCAGATGAAAAAGATAATCATAAATCAAACAGTTACTGCGAAGAAGAGTTTCAAAGTTTTCTATATAGAGAAAATTAGCAAAAATGATTGGACATGCTAAATCCAACAGTGACACACAACTTGTATCACACCGTTATGGAACGAGGCAGCCAGACTAAAGGTTCCAAAGTAAGTTATAAAAAAGCCAAAATTGGCTATTTCGGTGTTGTCTGTATGTTGAGGTTTTATTTACGACATCATTATTTTTATAAAACATGCACAAGACTAGAATAATTTTTGTATTTAGACTCTTCTCTTGACCCAGGTGGGTTCCAGTCACTAAAATAGCTAGAAATCTGGGTACTGTTTTATCAAAGCACAGAAATCGTAAACTTATGTCCAAATTTGTATTCTTTATAATTCTTTACCGACTGCACATTGGGGACTGATATTGTTTTTAGGAGTTTATTAATTGAATTATTACTTGTAATACAGCTCCATTTACCAAACCTAATAGTAGTTGTAAAAGAATTTAAATTTAATCGTCAGTTTAGGATTTCCGTAAGTGCTTTGTTAAACAGTACCCTGGTGTTTTCTGTGGATGAGTTTTTAATTATGATTCCATATTTGCACACCAAGTGTGTCGTCATAACATTCCTTTCCTCTCTGGTATAATCTCACCATGGGTTCCAGAGTCATTGCCCCTGATTAGCAAAACAATTGCTATTCTGGTCTGTAGGTCACATTATAGAACTCCAATATACCAGAATGGGACAGGTGAGCAACCCTAAGGGCCCTCTTGTTTTATCATTGGTATGACATAGTCACAGAGAGAACACTGATCAAATCACCACACAGAGAACAATAAAATTAGGAAATCCAACATTAATACTTTCTTAATAACTTATGCCTACCACCCCTCCCGAGGCATAAGGCACTCTTTAGTCTTCTCCAAGCATTAACTGTGTCAAGAGTGGCCAATCCAACATTTCTACTTTATATACTAAATCTACAAATCGTAAGCAAGAGTCATAGAAATTCCATGAAATCTGGGGTTTTTTTGCACAAGGGCAGTAACTCTGCTACAACTTCATAAATCAAAATCACAAGAGCACGTCTTCGCAGGCTGATAATCATTCTTGATAAGTTTCACAAGTTCACAACTAAAGTATTTTTTGAGATAAGCACAGTAGGAGAATGTTGACTAATGCCCACATGTTGAATTCACCCATCTACTGGTAATAATAATTTTCCATTAGAAAGCCTGATTAAAAGTTGAGATTATAACTGACACAGGTGCATATATATGTATAATAAAATAATAAGACTTATGAATTGATTACAACTTTAATAATAATAACAACTTTGTTTGAAAAAGAGGCAACATAGATCAATGTTGAGTCATACATAAAACCTAAGTGTGCAAAATATCATCAAATAATATTATCTGAGGTATTCGGGTTTGAAAAGTGACCAATTAAAAAAGTGGTTAAGTGTATAGTATTGACATGGAATAGCTTATTAACATTTTATAATGCAAACTAAAACATATAAGTACAGTACATGTAGGTACAGTAGAACTTCAATGTCACAGTTTTGCCTTGCTAACCCTAGAAACCTTGAAGAGCTCCTTCATATCCTGGCAATATGGTGATGTACTAGCACACAGTAAATGCCTTGAACAGGTAGATGGCTCAAACTATTTTCCTGGTCCTAAATGACTGAGGCATCCAATTCTACTGTATATAAGTACATGTACAATCATACAGAACAAACAAGAAATCCACATAATTATAGTCAAATCAGTGTCACCCGAAATAAGTCTTAGGCAGCCAATAAAAGTAAATACTAATAAGCCATTTTGATATCATTTAAACACACATGTATTAAACAGCCACTTGCTTTATTAACAGTCATATAATGATGATGAGCCTCGGTGACTGATTACTTCAGACTGGTTAGACCATATATTTTCAACAAAAAAAGAAATGATCCATCTTGCATGTGTTTATTGTGACTTTTTAATTTCTGATATCCTTAAAAAAGGACGGAGAAAACAGCACATCGTTACCGAAAAACGCAAAGAGGAATCACTGATTTTAATTACGCGCATAGTTCAATATATCCGATAATGAGCTGGTGAACTGTTTTAATGTTGCAAACATCAGTACATTCATTATTGCAAAGAAAATCAATTTTGGTACTGAAAATGTTTAACTCTTGATTAAAAACAGCTAGAGTTTGGTACTTTCCAAATTACCTCCCTTTGAATAAAAGTCAGAGCTAACATATTGTTGTGTTGTTGGTCAACTGTTTGTATAAACTGTTAGTTTCTTGAACACTTAAACAGGATGTGTTGGCTGTAATCAACTGCACATCATATAATTAATTCTATCAATGCAGTAGACCTTTAGGTGAATGAAGAGTCAATTAAAGCGGCGTTAAGGGATATCTTATCTAAATTATGGATACCTTTTATTTATGTTGAGTATATAAGATGAATGGTCCATACTTGACTGGCTGCATAAGACAGATACAAATGTAGAGAATCCATCATGAGATGTCAACTGAATAAACTTATATTAAACAAGTTCGGGAAATTGTATTAATAACATAAAATATACACCTTTCTGTTGAAAATCACATTTCGTCATTTATGGGATATAATGACACCATGTAGGGGAATAGTGATGTCATTTTAACATTATACTACACATAGTATAAGAATATACATACTTGTTATATACAAGGAAAATCATGTGATAAAAGACTGTATATAACATAAATGAACCTGTAATGTGGCACAAACTTAATCACAATTCATACATTCATACATTTATATAAATGCTTTCTGTATGCTTCATCATCGTCAATAAATTCATATAAGCATCGTGGACATTTCTCTATCGAAGGAGAAGTCGTAGGTAGATTCGAAGGTTTCCTTTCAGCCGGCTGAGGTGACAGATTGTTCTGGGTAGCCGATCTTGGATCCGGCTTTATGTTAAAGGAACCTGCGGATGATGGAACTCTTTGACTGGTACCCAGTACTTCAGTTGAACAGGTAGAGGAACCAGAATGCTGTGTATCCGAGGAAACCAGTCTACTTCCTGTATAATGACTACTGGTATACTTCTTGCTTGGTCGCCGTTCCAAAACACGCTCCTTCTCTAATGCTTCCTTTTCCATTCTTAATTGTTCATGCTACAAGAAAATATCAGAATAATGACAGGTAACATTTAACTATTATTAACTACTAGTAAGTGACAGTGAATTGTATTATATACTATAACTAAGCTCATGAAAGTGTTAAATTTAAATGTTAATTTTACTTGACTTGTTTAACAAACATCATGTTGATAAAGTATTCAAGGAAATTTAGTGAATTTTACTGCAGTTCATGGAACATTTGTAAAAAGGGCTTCAGAACAGTAATGATGCATAACGTATAAAGGAAACAGCTGCAAGGATATCTTCTGACTTTAATTAAGGAAGTTTAGGGGTATAAACACTAATTTGAGAGCTTATTGTTTTTGCCTACAGCATCTACAAACTTTAGGTGTCATTTTAAATGTACAGCATATGTATAATATCACCAAGGGGAAGACTATATGTATAAACTACATGTATAATCAATATTCAGACATATTTTCTCAATAATTTGGTAATTTTCAAGGTCAAATGTCGTAATTATTGCAAAATACTTCAGTGTTGAATACATGGGCAGAAGTTCAAGTTTCAAAATACTGAACTAAATTTCCAAATTCTAAAATGGATGCGTTTTTCACATACATTACATAGCGCAATTATTTTTCTATATAGTGAAATCAGTATTAAAACTGAAAACTTCTACCAATTTGAATACTGATAATAATACAGAATTTATTCATAGAGGCAACACAGACAGTTATTGTCCAATCTTCCCTGTGTGCCTCTTGAATGTTGCATAAATTGACGAAATTTGCTTTTGGGAATATCAGACCTTAAGACTGTGTTAAAGTACCAGTATCTTGAATGTTTAATTTATATACTAGCAATTCATGTATATTCTACACATACCTGTTGCCTAAGTGAACCCAGGCTACTACTGAGTTTGGATGCTCTACTTTTTTCTTCTTGTAAACAAGTGTTCAGGACCAGCACCTGTTTTATAAAGAAACTAAAATGTTTGACCAATGTCCAACAATACAGACTACGTCCAACAATACAGACATGTCATAAGGGATGGAAGAATAAATACATGCCATATTTAGACATTGAAACTTAGGTTTTATTTCAGCTGTGGTTATCACTGTTTTCATAAATATCTCAGTCATAATTACTTGTATAATGGTAACCAGCAGATCAATTCAACGACTTTTAAAATTATCAACTTGCTATTCAACAAGCACTAGCTCATCCTTATATGTGAAAGGGTTTCCACAAACATTCCAAGACATAATTCTCTAACTTTTCCCTGACCACAGAGCAATTTTCCCTGACTTTTTAGAGCGATTGGGCTCCACAACATATTTTTGTTAGAGCAAAATATGGCAATAAAAATAGAACCAAAAATTTTATGATAGTAGTTTTAAGGCTTTTGATTGACAAATTATTATAATTTAGAATTATCCTGATTATCTTTGAAAAATTCCCTGACTTTCCCTGACTGCTTCTCAATTTTTAGATTTCCCTGACTAATTCCAAAATTCCCTGACCTTGAAAACATTATGTTTTCCCTGACCATGGGAACCCCGTATGAAAGACGTGGCTGTAACCAATGTGCACGAAAGGACATAAACTGTCTAACAAACAAATCGAAAAATCTGTATGGAGACAGTCTAAACCATTCTTTGAATATTGTTTCAAGTCCCACTCAGTCATATGGAGACTACCCTTGCACCGGGAGAACCAGCAGTTACCTGGAACCAACTATTCCTAGCATCAAGCAAGCGCAATATACAAGTACCATTTTTTAACAACTTTGGTAGTTCACATTCTGGAATCAAACCTGAGACCTTTTACACTCAGATGCTCTACTACTAGGCTATTCAATTGAAGTAGCCTAGGAGACAGAACTAACTTGCTTTTCCAAAAGCAATTTCCTAACCAAGGAATCAAAAGATATGTTAGGGGACAGTCTAGCGCTCTGTCAGGCAGGTTTATATCATTTATAGGATGGTCTGAGTCAGAAAATACAAAATGTTTACAACTAACATTTTCTCTCAGATTAGCAATTTCCCTCTGCATCGTCTGGTTCTTCTTCACCATTTCCTTGTATTCAGATACTTTCTGCTCATTCTCTAACTTTAGTGTCTGAAGACATAGAACATTGTTGCTAGGTAACAGAATGACAAGTTAGTTTAATATTATAATTCATTTTAAGTTGTTTATCAAACAAGTTCTTATAACTTACATTAATCCTCTCGACCAGACAAGTTTATAAATTTTTAATAGTAGAAAGCAACCAAAATGGGCAAGTGAACACAATGGATTTAGACTGGCCAATCAGCAGTTTTTATGGCTAGATATATCAGAGTTGAGAAAATTGAGAGAAAATTTGAATGTAAGGATCTTTGATATACCGACCCTTTGTGAAATGAAACATGTGATCAGATTATCATGTGGTCAAATGTTTTTATGCACAGGTAAGTTCTTCTAAGGTACATGAATGTTTAAATTGACCATTTTATTGCCCGATCAGGCAATTTTTCGAGCATAATTTCCGGATCGGGCAAGTAGTTATGGGAATCACCAAATTACCTGATTTGGCAATTTTCCCCACTATTTTCAGGCAAGTAGTCAGAGGAATCAATTTTCCCCACTGTTGGGTGGTCTTTACAGATAGGTTTGAGTGTATATATTTCAGTCCTACCTTATTGGTAAGTTTCAGTTCATCAAGTTCAGCTTTCAAGGTCACTGATACAGATAATGATGAATGCTGAAAACAAACAAATACTGGTACAATGTAAAGCCAGTAGAACCCCTCTAATCTGGTTCCATCCAGATACAACAAAACATCTGGTTGAGAGAGACTTCTGGATTAGAGAACTCAAGTCAGTGCATATCATCCTCTTGGTGCACCAAGGTTATATCTCCCTGTACACTTTATACTTTATAGTGAGATACAACCTTGTTGCGTCAAACTTCACCAAGTAATCATGAAACATACTAGAAACTTAAACTGAAAACGTTTTGGCAATGTCTTGTACAGTAACATCTCAATAATAAGACGACCCTTCGGACTCTCGAAAACTGATGTGCAGTGAGATGAAAATAAATGTTTTATAGAAAATTCAAGTAAACACAGGCTTTCATTTCACTGTTTATTCGGGTTATACCCAGGGGCGTAGCCAGCGATACGGATGTACGCACATGCGTAACATTAACACCTAGGATGATGTATTTTTCGTCCCAGTTTCAACAATCATGAGGACCCCAGACCATAACAACAAATTTCAAGGCTTGTGTGCGTAACATCAATTTAAGTCTGGCTACGCCCCGGAAACCCCAAACAAATTTTCAGTGACTGGCAGATACAGTGGCCGATTCATCTAACCCGTTTTCACAGGCTGTATCTTAACCAGTACTTATTTATCCTTCCACCAGGAACCAGCATCTCCTCCACAGAAAAATCAACATGTGTTTTAAATTTTCATGGGAGGATATGACCTGCCAAGACCAGGAATTGAACCCCGATTGCTGGGTTGCAAATCCAGCTCGACCATGGCCACAGCTTTTTTCATTTCGGTACTCTGTATACTGGTTACATGCTTTCATTTAAGAAACACATGTTCATACCTCTGTGCTTTCACCAAGCAGTTGACTTAAATCCAGATCATCTTCATTAATCTCCTTCAGTGGTGTTATCTGCTCTGTAGTCGGGAGTTTTGATGTCTGAAACTTCTTAAGACTCCTCTGTAATGTAATAATAGTCTTAATATTACAAGCATGGTAAACATTATGAAGAATTTCATCTCCTGCATAACTCCTTAAAAGGCCCTACAAAGAACAAGGCTTATCAGCAGCTACAGTTATTTAGGAATTCTTATAAAATATTTACTAATTTCGATTTATTCCACATTATTTAATATGGTAAGATAATATTATTTCATAATACATGCAGATAATATTTTACTTTCAGATTTAATGAATTAAAATCTGAAACTTAATTGTGTAAAAAATATCTTATGTTTGTACTGATTTCTTCATTTAATAAACATGGTAAACATATAGTGATAAAATCAATATGGACATAGAAATAGTAGCAAAGGGAGAAAACTCACAAAACTACAGACAATGATTTTCTTTCTAATTATCTCCCTTAGTAGAACATTAGTCACTGCCTTCACAAATATCCAAAATTCAATATGACTGTAACATGTGACACCAAGAGCTGCTGCTAGTACCTGGGTACACTATTATGTACATGTAATGTATACTCTTCTTATACAAAAGTTCCTTAGAATATTAACAATATTCAGAGCACTAAACTAGATAATTTTACGCCATTAAATAGCATGTTCCAGCTATCGACATCATTGTATTTGAATAGTTTCCATTAAATTTTATGTTCACTCTTATCGTTTAGTTGTATTTCACAAAGTACACATAGTTTGATACAGTTTGTTTAGAAATATGATTAGGCCACCGGCCCATACATAACATACAGTGCCCACCAAAAATAAGTATACAGTAAACAATTGTTGCTAAATTTAACTTGGTTAAATTATTCAATATCCTTTTATCAGCCGGTCACAATTATACTTGTTTCTGAAACAACAGTTACTATATGAGTAAAAAAAGACAAAGAAATAAAGATAAAGATGTTCTGAATTTAAATACAGTCAGATCTCGATACAACGACACTGTTGGTTCCCGATCAAACTGTCGTTATAACGAATTTGTCATTATACTGAATTTCACTAGTGACGAGAAATTTGATTTGAAAATTGTTTCATAGAAATCAATTAATGATTAACATATAATTTATTATGTCATAAAATTGACATAATCAGCAGTATGAAAATATCATAATTACACAAAATAATATTTAAAATAAAATACAATGTTTTGAGAGAGCTCCAAAATAAATGGCGTCCGAATTTAAAGATGTCCGGATATTACTACAGTAAACTATAAAATCTAACGCTCTAGAGAATAATTTGGTTATTTATTTTGTTAAAATTTTTACACTATCGTCTTTCAGAATTGATGAATTAATGAATCAAGTCAAGAAATCTCGATTAACATCGTTTATTTCGTGAACCGTACGATTTCTAAAATACGAATAAATGCGATGACTTCGCTATCTCCCTTGATTACGAATGCGCGAGCCGTAGCACACAAACTGTGATTCGACTGTGAAAGGTACCACTATTATAAAGAGAGCAATTAAGATTGATTTTCACAAGTGTAATTACATAATTAGGCTCCTTGCTCAAACGGTGACTTTGTGAAGCCGATAAATAGTTCAGGTGTGAAAAATAGTCCCTTGATAGTGTCAGTATATCGAGTATTAATTACTGTGTAAACAATCGATTCGTTCCCATCTTTTTGCTGTCGGTGTCGGTAAGTGCATATGTCGTTATAACGGATACTATTAACGTTGTATAGAATTCGTCCCCACCAGTTGGTGTCGTTATAACGAAATTGTCGGTATATCGGGTGTCGTTGTAACGAGTCCTGACTGTACCCATGTGATAAAAAAATGCTGATTTTTCCATCTTTTTGTGACTAAGGTACCATTCAAGCGGGACAAAGAAACTTTATATTTTGCACCTAGGGTACCAATTAATGTATGGTCTTTACATTTAATAAACAAAAGTATTCCCTTTTCTTCAAAAATATTGTTGTTTCACTGTTTTACAAATAAGGTTATTACAGACAAGTAAATGGGGAAATATCATTTGTGTACTTATTTTTGGTGGGCACTGTATATTTAACATACATATATACCAAATGTAGTGGTTATTGTGGCATTGACAATAGATAT
The DNA here is from genome assembly GCA_947247005.1 of Spisula solida. NCBI lineage: Eukaryota > Metazoa > Mollusca > Bivalvia > Venerida > Mactridae > Spisula > Spisula solida. The sequence continues at coordinate 45,217,781 of OX365944.1, read as the reverse complement.
ATATTTTTATAGCAATAGCATGTGATCAACAGCATGTATAAACAACAACATTTACTATACAAATTATAATTTCAAAAACTCCTCTCGTCTTTGAGAAGCATAATAGAGGAACATTGCAAGCTGTCTTATTGTATCAGTATTATTATCGGATAACAATCTATAGAAACTAAGATTTGACTTGTTTACAAGTACTATATATTTTCGGAATATATTTACTTCTAATGTCATCATATAAAGGGCAATTAAAAACAAATTGGATTTCATCCTCAATATAACCTTCACAATAAAGACAGAGCTGTGATACACCAATGAGATGTTATTATACAAATTACCTACATATGATCAGATGAATTCCATGTCTTGTCTCTATGAGGTAACAAACCACCAAATAGATTTGTTCTTTAACTCAATGTAAAGTGACAAATTGTTGACCCAAAAAATGTCAAACTTTTGTCCATGGGGACCTCTCAAAATCCACCAATCAATAGAAATAGCATATAGCCTCAAGAAAATGAAAAAAAATCAGGGGGTTGCGTATCATATAAGAAAATTTTGGTTCGTAAAACGTGGTGAACATATTTTCTCACACACGCGGACTGATTCGAAGTCCGTTAGCCACAACCCTACTTTCACTTTCATATTTAAGCCAGAATATCAAAATGTTCTAAATAAAACAATTTCACTACATCACGTACATGTGTACAAAGCATTTAAACCCAATAACATGATTCTAATGCTGATTTGTCAACACATACCACCATTCCAGCCAAATCAAAGTTTTTTACAGGACTACTTGAGTGTATCTGATTTTGGTCCGCGTAGTCATTTGGTGGTTTGTTACCTATGACAGACTAAGTCACTTTATTCTTCATTAAAATCATTTATTAAATCTATGAATTTTTAGCCCTAGATATAACTGAAATTGTCAATAAATACTGTCTAATTATTTATCATATAACAATTGTGAACCACATTGCATACCTCTAGTTTTTCATTTTTAAATCGTAAATTATGAAGCTCAAATTTCAATTCTTCCACTTTACCAATTTCATCTACCTGCAAAATGTCAAACACATATACCAGTAATTAATTACATAGTGATTAGTTTAATGTTTCAAAAACCAACACATACATGTAGTTGAATAAGTCTGCTTCAAGGGCTGAACCCCTGGTTGTTAAATGGAATACAAAAACATCCAACTTCCAAGTTGTTTAATGTTCAAGAACCACAACATATGTGTAGTTGATTTCAATAAAGCTGCTTAAAGGGATGTTCGATGGAATACCAAAACATCCAACTTAAAAGTTCAAAGGGCCAAAACTTCCAACAAAATATACTGAAAGTTATGCCACTTGTCTAGTACTGAGGACCAAGGATAGTACATTTCGCTGCAATAGCATTGACAGTAAACAAAAATTTGACTTTACAAAAATAATTTAACCGAGGCACAGACCAATGCACAGCTAAGTTTTAATATTCTACACTTCCGGGGCATAAAAAATACCCAGTAATACGACTGGTCTAAAAGTGCAAGCTGGCACAAATACAGACTGCTTTCTTACCTGATATTTCTGAAGACTATGAAGTAACGTCTTTGTTTTGATCAATTCATTAATAGCATTGTCGAAATCTTGTTCTGGAATTACTGCAGGTTCTTTGGAAGTGTCAATCAACTTCCATACTGCTTCAGTTTCTAGCTCGGTAGATTCAGCATCAGTTCTACTGCTAGTGTTGGCTAACTCAGATTTATCAGTTCTACTATTAGTGTTGGCTAGCTCAGATTTTGTAGCAGGGAAGAGGAAGATATCAGGATTGGATTGTTTCCGTGCATCAACACATGCTGGTTTATGCTCTGATCCGGCATACCTAGGCAAAAATATGGGAACACACTGTTCTGACCTTACTTCCCCACTAGTAATTCCTGATTGATATTTGTGTTCTAATACTTTTACACAATTCTGAAGCTTCTTAATCTCATCTTGTTTGGATTTTAAGGTTACAAGAAGAACTTCAATGAAATTTTTTGTGTTCACATCCGGTGTGTTTGACAGCATACCGGTATTACTGACAGTTAATCCTTCCATTGTAAAATATGATCACTGACACAACTTTCCTGATGCATGTACTTTGTCCTTCGTATGTTTGAACCTTCCTCATGAAGTTGCTCAGCAACTAACATTTGTATCAGTTATAAAGTTTATATTTTCATCAATTCCAAGGTTTACATCAAACATCTTACTTCCTGTAAAACAAAAGGTTTCAACTTCATTAACTGCATGACACAAACAGAAAATATTATAAAACATATTGAAACTGATCAATTTATAATTAAACATCTACATACTTCACTTAAAGAACAACAGAGCATGTTTGTTGTTGTTTGCATTTGACTCAAACAGTCTTAAGTGCATGGCCATTGATTTTTTTCTGCGCAGTCATGAAAAAGTTCAAACTAAAGAATGCAAGATATCTTTTAAGTGTTATAGCAGCTCAAACATTTATCAAGCTACGGAAGTGGGAGTGTAGAATAAGATACACTATTTAATATATAAAGCATTTTTCAAGGATAATTTTGCTTAAGCTTTAAAAACCAAAAAAAAATGATACTGTGCAATATTTTTTTTATACATTTTTCATGTTTAAACTATGAAAAAAATACACACCAGTCCTGCTATATGTATAGCCTTTTGGCCATAATCCCTTTCTTCCCCCTTACCTAGAATCCTGGATTTCAGAAAATTGGTTTTATCCTATAATGTTGATATTGAGAATACAGTTAAACAGACTATTATCTGATTATCATGCATGTTAATTTCTTTTTCTACTTTGCATAGTAGGCCTAATCTACATCAAATACTATTTAGCGTCCTTTCATTAATATAATTTAGTCTAGCATCTAGAGTTTTTTGTGTGAAAAAAAGGTCCAGAGCGTTTCTCAGTTTATTCGTGTAGAGGGATGCTTGAAGTTTAATTTTAGCGAGGGTGGACATCTGAGATCCTGTAGGTTACCATGGAAACCATGATGGCGTCAAAATTTCCCGCCAATTTTTTAGTACACACTCCGTCTTAATCTAACCTTTCTAACTAGTATGTACAAACACATATCAATTTTATTATGCGTAATATTTATAGTACCGGTATAGAGCTCAGAAATGATATGAGAGTCAAGGTCATTTAATGTCAAGGTCAAGGTCATTTAGAGGTCAAAAGACCTAAAAATGGGTAAAAAATGTGTTTTTACCCCAAATCGTTATCTTTCATATGCGCAATTTTGTCAATATACTTCATTAATTTATTTCAACATCGAATATTATCAGTTGCACTTAAAATAAAATTTATTTCGTGTTGACATGGCGAATAATAATAAAATTAGGGGGAATTTCGTAACCCCACCCCAATTGAAATTGTCCATATATTTTGATTATCATGACAAAACTGTATGCATTGCATTTGCTTCACCAAGTGTAAAAGTGCAAAATGTGCATACATACTACTGTATGTGCAACCTTATTACACAATGATACCTAGCTTAGCATTTAAATTGATATGTTGACCAATGTCACGAAGGTGAAGGTCATTACAAGGTGAAAGTTCAAGACAATTATTCCAGTCACATTTTTATCTTGTTAAAAGTGCAATAGCTTTGGGTTTTTTTGCTTCAGCGAGGAGTATTTCCTCCAATCATGTGTTGGTTTTGTTTATTTATGTAGGCAGGTGTTTGAAGTTTAATACTAGAGAGGGTGGATAGCTGAAAATAAAGTCAGTTACCATGAAAACCAAGATGGCGGCCAATATTACAGCTCATAACTAATCCAAATTTCATAGTCCGGGCCGAAACCCCGAAAAATTTATCTAACCCTTTCATTGTTTTTTCTTTAATGATTTTAGTAGACAAGACCGTTAAAATGGAATTTCTGACGGGTGCCATTTTGTCACCACTGAGAATTTTGAGAAAAATTCGGTAAAACGTTCCAAAATATAAACGAAACTGCGAATTTCTGGAATCGGTGATCTACAATGTCATTTTCAATCATATTTTGTAATAAATGACACTAAAATGTAATTATCAAGTTTCAGTTGAAGACTGTAAAATTTTAGTGTCTTGTATTTATGGAAAAGGAGTTATTTTTGGGGTTAAAACATTAAAAACTGCACATAAAAATGCGAATTTTTGGAATAAGTCGTCTATAACGTCATTGACCATGTAATTTGATAAATAATCGCTGTGATAGTTTCATAGTGACTTGCGATTAAGATATTAAGCATCTTAAGCTTTATATTTTTTGGGTAAAACATCGAAAATTGTAGTTTTTGGAATCGGTAGACTATGCACAATGACATCGATCATTTTATTTGGTGATTTAATATGTCAATGTAAATGGTATAAACTATAAATAACCCTGCAGTTTAGATATCAAACATCCTAAGATAGGCTATTGTGCAAAATGTGACTATTTGGGATGAAACTAAAAATATATACATGTTTTGAGTTGGTTAAAGCAATAACAGTACCAGGCAGAAGTTTGTACAAATGTATCACAAACAACTTGGAATACACCTTGTATACCAGGTAGTGTATTGTCACCCTTATATACATGTAGAACCAGGAATACCTTCCATATTAGTGTTAGGTACCATAAAGAGTACAATATCGCTCTCCCATGCAGTGTTTAATATCCTAATAGTATGGGATGACAATGACAGTCCCTATAAAACAAGGGATAACTCAGTCAGGTAGAATCAGAACGTCCCCATAGATCCAGGCATATCTGTTTCCAGCAGTACAGTATAAGGTTACCATACGGTCACACCCCTGGCATTATTGTAGGCAACGGCTATTTATAGAATTGTTTGTCTTGTCGAGTACAAGTTGGTCATACATAGCAATGGCACTACCCTAGGATGTACACCCACAGAGCAACAACGAGTAGTTGCAAACTGTGTTGGGTACCATATAAAGCCAGGAATGGCTGTTTCAGGCCATGCATGTGACAAAATGGAGCAATGAATAGTTACTCCATACCTTGTTTGATACTCTTTAGATTTACAGATGGCTGAATCCAGCAGTATTATGTATTAAGTGAATTCAGGAATGATTCTGTCAGGCATTTATTAACAAGGGAAGACTTTAAAAGTAATTTAGAATCAATCACCGTTTACAGCAGCATTAGGGTACCAATGTATGTCATACATAGCTTACAGTGATTGCTCGCCTGTAGAGCTAAGCAAGGATATGTTACATATATTACATAGAACAAGAAGGGCAGTCAGGACTGTGCATTGTTGAGTACCATATAAAGTCAGTTTTTGATATCTATCTAAAGCCTATGTTTCACTGAACATGTTTTTTCTCGGCGATGTACTCTCGATGGACATTAATGAGCTTCGCGAGGCAACTGAACCGGTTTCTCGTGGTCTAGGTGTAGCTTTGCGGAAGTAATGGGACAATTTGTGATATCGGGAGGGTTCGTGATCAATCGTGAGAAATCGGGATATCTTCCCGACGTTATGCGTCTGTCCCACTGCCTGGGGCATGTACTCCTGATGGTAATTTGGTGCGTCGAAAGGCGTCGGGAACATGTTCCCTGATGTCTCAGGGAAGCTCCCCACTTAAGTGTCAGGAACCTTAGACAACATTTCGGTGTCTCATTCGAGGTCTCGAGAGTTATTCCCCGAATGTTCGCTAATACTTATCGGGGATGATTCGTGTGGTACCAGTAGGCATCATGAGAAATTGATTGATTGAACACATTGGTCCTACTGCCAAGGGAATGTACTCCCGAAAATAAATCGGGAGTTTGGGGCGTCGGAGATGGTGTTGAATGTGCAAAATCACCGGGGGCCATCACGAGAAACTATATGTAATTCTTCCTCGTGGATGAGGAATTCCTCAGTGGGACATAGGCTTGATCGAGCAATATAAATTATAGCGAAAAATGCATGTGCCAGAAAGTGTCAGGTGGCAAATGAGGTTCAGGGAATAGTTTATTAGTTCGATTTTGAAGTAAATTCTTAATAATAATATTTAATCTCACTCAGGGCCAAATACTTGGTGTTTCCGTCACTCCAAGGGTATGAGAGAGAAACTAGTAAGGAGCTTACTAGTTGCATTTTGATTCGTTTTTGGTATGACCTGGTCTGGCAGATCGAACCAGGTTCACTCCGCACTCGAAGCGGCCGCTCAACCGCTAGAGCATCGAGGTATGACTGTTCTAAGCAGTACATAGTATCTATAGCGCATGGAACGACTGTGTTATGCATTGCTAGGTATTATATAAAGCCAGGAATAGGAAAGACAATTTTAGGTACCACAATCGGTGTCGGAATTGCTGTGTCTGGCAGTGAAAGGTATGTACTCATAGGACATTGAATGGTTGGTCTCATTGGTAGTGTTCGTACCATACAGGGCCTAGCAAGTTTGTTCTCAGGGGTTGAACACGTACATTTGCAGTACAACATTTCTGTGTCCCAAATAGCATGCACATTTATAGTGTTCCGAGTACCCGGGTAGTCGATCGGAAGAATGACCGAGTAACCGAGTACCGATTTTAGTACTCGTTGCCATCTCTAGTTCCACTAGCTTCTGAATCACATGGAATCCCAATTACTCAAAGGCCACATATGTGATGCCTGTATTTGGTTCTAATAGGTACTTTATATCGCTGGCTTATAATTAGATGGTTGTATGTACAAAATCAATATTCGGAGAAAACATGACAAAACTGTCTGAAAATTACTCTTTACTTTTGGAAAAACAAGCTTTTTGATCTTTTCGTGAAAATAGGCTCATAAGAAGCGCATTGAGATGCAGATGTCAAATATGCATGATTCTTATAAGGTCGACCTCCTAATTCTAAGCCAGCGATATGATCAAAATATAAGACCGGAATGGCTTTATGTTTATATTCAAAACGCCACACTTATCATATATTTAGTGATGTTGACCCCCAATATATCGCATTTAGCTCAAAGCATGGTATTAGATAAAGGATAACTTGAACTACTGATGATATGGCAATATTTTAGTCTTACAGTAATTACTACCAAGTAAAATTATTTATGAGAGTGTAGTAGATCGATTCACAAAAAAGCTAACCTTTCATTTCAATTTTGAATGTTTTATCCTAAAATAACAGATACCCCGAACATATCACATTTTTTTACCAAAGCCTAGCTGAAGATGTTTGATATCTTAATCGCAAGTCACTATAAAACTATCACAGTGATTATTTATCAAATTAAATGGCTAATAACGTTATAGACTACTTATTCCGAAAATTCGCACTTTTAGATGCAGTTTTTAATGTTTTAACCCAAAAATAACCCCTTTTGCATAAATACACAACACTAAAAATTTACAGTCTTCAGCTGAAACTTAATAATTACATTTTCGTGTGATTTATTGCGAATTATGATGGAAAACGGCATTACAGTTCACCGATTCCAGAAATTCGCAGTTTCGTTTATACTTTGGAACGTTTTACCCCAATTTTCTTAAAATTCTCAATGGTGACAAAATGTCACCCATCAGAAATTTCATTGCAACGGTCTTGTCTACTGAAATTATTAAAGAAAAAACAATGAAAGGTTAGATCAATTTTGTGGATTTTCGGCCAGGACTATGAAATTTGGACTGGTTATGAGCTGTAATATTGGCCGCCATCTTGGTTTCCATGGTAACTGACTTTATTTCAGCTATCCACCCTCTCAAGTATTAAACTTCAAACACCTGCCTACATAAATAAACAAAAAAACCAACATGATTTGAGGAAATACTCCTGGCTGAAGCAAAAGAAACCAAAGCTATTGCACTTTTAACAACATAAAAATGTGATTGGAACAATTGTCTTGAACTTTCACCTTGTAATGACCTTCACCTTCGTGACATTGGTCAACATATCAAATCGAATGCTGAGCCAGGTATCATTGTGTAATAAGGTTGCACATACAGTAGTATGTATGAACATTTTGCACTTTTACACTTGGTGAAGCAAATGCAATGCATACAGTTTTGTCATGATTATCAAAATATATGGACAATTTCAATTGGGGTGGGGTTACGAAATTCCTCCTTATTTCATTATTATTCGCCATGTCAACACGAAATGAATTTTATTGTAAGTGCAACTGATAACAGGCGATGTTGAAATGAATTAATGAAGTATATTGACAAAATTGCGCGTATGAATGATAACTATTTGGGGTATAAACACATTTTTTACCCATTTTTAGGTCTTTTGACCTCTAAATGACCTTGACCTTGACATTAAATGACCTTGACCCACATATCATTTCTGAGCTCTATACCGGTACTTTAAATATTACACATAATAAAATTGATATGTGTTTGTACATACTAGTTAGAAAGATTAGATTAAGACGGAGTGTGTATTAAAAAATTGGCGGAAAATTTTACGTCATCATGGTTTCCATGGTAACCTACAGGATCTCAGCTGTCCACCCTCGCTAAAATCAAACTTCAAGCATCCCTCTACACGAATAAACTGAGAAACGCTCTGGACCTTTTTTTCACACTAAAAACTCTAGATGCTAGACTAATTGGAAGTACAAGGCGAGGAAAAAGTGCAACCAGACTAGAGCTCGAACCCGGGACCCTTCACTTACAGGGTGAATGCTCTACCAACTGAGCTAGTTGCAGCTGCCTACATATCTATTAGTAATTAAATCCTATAGGAGAGATCATTGTATTCATATGCAAAATGCCCACCAGCAATCTATTGGATGAATGAACAATAAAAACCTGCCATTAACCAATAGCTAGCTGGTGGTATGAATACCTTTGTATACAAACATGATCGAGAAATCCTATACACACCAGAAATTTAATTGGGACTAAATGCCATTTAAATGATTTTGGCATACATGCCAGATCTCCTGCATCATGCGTGAGTCTCCTGCATTTGAGACTCTACTCCTGCATGATCAGAGGCCAATTTATCAAATCTCAAAAATTTCATGGACAAACTGGAATCTGACATTTTTTGTTTACATTATGAAAATGATGACTAATATTAGTTTAAATTGCTACATGAAGCATGCATGGTATTGTCATCAAATTAAGATAAGTGAAAACAGCTTATAAACTTCAAAATTTTAAGTCTAACGTTTCAGCAAGGAAAATCTCCTGCATTTTGATGAAATCTCCTGCATTTCCATCACCAATCTCACGCAAAGGGGTCTGTGAAACATGGCATGTATGTTTTGGCCACATTTGCATTTTTACTTTTCTAAATAATATTACGCATGTGAATATCGCTGGATAGTCCCGAGGCAAATTATTAGGGCATTTCAGTAAAATGCTGACATTTCACTGAAATGATATGTGACAGCTGAAACCAAAAAGAAACTGAAAGTAGAATGTTCTAATCAGTAAAAAAACAATCAAGAAAATAAAAAGCTTACAACAAAGAAAGTTTCTGTGATTTTCAAGTCATGTGAGTAAAAAACACGCCACAAAATGACAAAACTAAACTTCATTCAAAAGGAATACGTAGGTGGAAGCAATTAAGTGGAAACACAACTTTTTTTTGGAAATTCCATGCAAGCATCTACATGACACGGATTTATCTTTCACTTTCGTACTCTGTCGTTTCGTACTTGCGTCTTTTAAGATAATTTAAACTTATTAAAACCTCACGTTTTTAAATTTGTAACTTTATAAGTTAAAATTTATTAAAGAAATAAATAATTATTCGTTTTTATCACCAGCACGATGCTTAGTAATAGCGTTATGTTTGCAAAGATAAAACATCTGGAATTTTCGTAACTGCGTAGATTTAGAGGTGTCTGACCGTTGACCCAAATAGTTTTCATAACATTAATTTTTGTCCAACATTTCAATAGGACAAAGGCAGTATTTGTACCGTACGGACACCCATTTTTATCAAAAAGGTATAATGTGTTTCATTTGCCACTCATATATGCGTGTAAATGAGTGTTTGTAGATTGTCATATATTTTCACTAGTTTTCGCGACTGCGTTTTCTGACAGATTGTCACCAGCACAAATAAAGCCATATTTATGCCTTTTGACGCACTGACATACATTGAATATTATGGTATATAATCCAGATGCTGCAGATTACATGATTTGAATAATATATGACAGTCATATTGATGTTTATGATTGTTTTCATATTTGGATTCTGTTTTATTCAGAACATTGACTGGTCATAGTAACTTAGTTGAAAATATTTATAATTATGTACTTTGAATAGTTCTAAGTGTTTTGCAACTTGCAAGTGTTATCGGTCATATATTCTAAGTTGAAAAACCTAGACTGTATCAATACATTTAAAGGGAACAAACCACATTTGATTCAAATAAGCTGTTGCTATGGATTTACTGATATTATTAAAATTGGTCCCTACATACTCTTCTTTTTCCCCCTCCAGTATCATTGAGGGGTATTGGTTAAAATATGATGTTGTCAATCAGAGCTCCAGATTTATAAGGTGGGTTATTACTCATGAAAATTGACCCAAAAAACATGTTAAAAGTCATAAATTTTTATGTGTCTTGAAACACATTGAAAAAGACAATGACACATTTACAATATATATATGAGCCAGTCTCCAGGAAAACCTGCTATAATGACATAATGTAATTACTATATGTAACAAGATTTTGATAAAGCTCTAAAATAAGGAAAACTACAAATCTATTGATTCTATTTAAAGTAATTCACCCATATAGTACTATACCTTAGCTTTGAATTTTCCTATGAATTATGTCGAAACACACATACTTTGTTGCTATGGTGACCACTTGCAGAAAAGTACTCCGATTGAGAAAAATGAGGATTTAGTTGTTTAAAACAGAAGTATCCTTTTTCTAAATGCAAACAATTTCGTTTTTGATATATATTTTGAAAAGTGAAACATAATTATAGAATTTGGTACTATTTTGAACAGTTTATGTCAAGAATTGATCAAATGCTGTAATAATGAAATACTTATTTCAGTTACGTCGAATAACGTTTGAATGACGTTTGCGACGTCAGACAAAAAGCTCCGAATAGGGACTCTACAAAAACAGCTGTAACTTCCTTAAAACTCAATATATTAACATAATTTGTTTTGCAATTTGCTTATTTAACATTATCCTGTAATACTATGGAAAATCTTTAAGTCAATATTTTTGTCAAAATAGCAGGTTTTCCTGGAGACTGGCTCATATATAATTTAATGTGTCAGGGAAGTCACTATGTAATTTCCGTAATCATGTCATCGGTTAGTTTTAAGACACTACCAACTGGTGTGCTAGTACACAAATCCCCTATCAATGTCAAGTAGGAAACAAAAGTGACTGTAATTTGCAGGATTCCAATTCTATTTTGATAGTTATTTCAAACCAGATTAGGTAGACTGTGAGTCTTTTGTACATTCTAATGAAACAGCTATTGATGATGAGGCGTTAAACTTGCAACGAGAGGTACATGAAAAATATACTGCAATTTGACAATTGGTAATAAAGCATAGTATTGCAAGGTATTGAAAGTTTCCACAGCTTATTATTACAGATGACCTATCGTACTGTTGTGTTCTGTTACAGGTACATGTACCTGCTCTAGACAATATTTGTTTGTTACATATTTTTACACTATTTCAGGAATATGAAGTGGTGAATATTGAATTCTGACAACAAGTATGACTAGTATATTTTGTTGGGGTAGTAACCAATGTGGTCAACTTGGTATTGGTAACTTGGAACTGAGTAGTGTAAGTTAAGTTTTTAAATTTCTAATAATGTTTGTCATGAATTCAGTGACATAATTGTGATAAAATATAGGTTTTAAGTCTCTAGAAATCTTTTTAAACTTGGTCATGTTAAATGATCATCATTCTGTAATAAATTCAGGTAAAAGTTGATATTTTGTTACATGGGTTTCAAAAATAGGCCACTGGGTCAATTCATAGATAAACCTTGTGTGTACAATAGAGGCTTTACTTTTCTCTGTAACATCATTAAAGGTGGTCACAATGTTTGTGTAAATGCAGTCTATGTTGAGTTTGAACTTATATAAATACAACTGGAGGAAAATAAAAGGAAAAAGTCTTCTGTATGCAATAGAGGCTGGATTTGTGACTGCCTTCGTGAACGTTGGTCAGAATCATCAATGCTTTTACAGATAAAATCTAGGTTGAGTTTGAATATGGGTCATCTGGAGTAAAAAAAAATAGGTCACCAGTTCAAATGATATCAAAACCTTGTGCAAACAATAGAGACTATAGTTCCTTTGGAATTCCATGAATCTTAATCAGGTTACCTTTTGTAGATTTTTATATGTAAAGAATACCTTCATATTCAATTTTTATCATTTCAAAATGCTCTTGTGTAATGAAGAACTTGAATATTTCAAACTTAACATAAATTTTCTCTTTAATTATAAGAATTATTTCATTTTTTGTGACTTCAAATATTCCAAAACGGTGTTTTATGTCGCTTACCCAGTGTCACTGTGACAGCTAAATTGCTATTGTAAATGTGTTATGCTTATGTTTCCTGTAGTTTACAGGACTTGGCAATTATATAATAATAAACTGAAACTGAATCTTTGTAAAGCTTGTAACAATTACTCTGGTGAGATACCTAGGGCCTAATTAATCCTCTTGTTGTCACTAAATACTTGTTCTTATGCTTGTATAATAATTCTATCATTATGTGCTACAGTAACCGTTAATGGTTGCATATTACATTGACTTTACATGTTTAATGATCATAATCAATCTCTGTCTTATATTTTTTTTTAATTGATTTTTTTTGTAAAAAAGTTAATATGATATTGTGTTGTACAGGTATTTTCACCAGAATGTGTAAAGGATCCACCAGCTGGAGAAGTACATTACATTGTATGTGGGGAGACACATAGTTTATTTGTGCTGAATGATGGTCGACTATATTCATGTGGCAATAACGATTATGGACAATTAGGTCATGATAAGAGAAGGTCTAAGCCAGGTATGTTTGATGATCACGCAAATAAAGGTAGAAGTTGTGGCTTCAGATGGTGACAGTCCAGGGATTTCATTTGACACTGATTTGACGAAAGTGCCTGTTTTGATTCTTGGAAATGTAAACTCAAGACTCTGATTTGCTATACCTACAATATAATACAAGTCTTCTTGCAACATTTTGCTGACTTGAAAATTAAGAGTCAAGAGGTGGTTTGACTCTTCACTTTCAGAGTCTTGTGAAATGCCTGAACTATCCCCTTTTCAAACTAAAATCAACAACAGTTAGTTACAGTTAGCTACTTATTCGGGCCAGTCCAGCTAATCTTTTTATTTATCTGGATAATCTGGTTTTGATTCCCAAGTTGGACATGTTCTCATTTGTCTGTCTTTGCTTGCAGAAGAGCAAGTTAGAAGTTAGAACTGGTTGACTGGTTAACTGACCATCATATATATGTATAACTAAAAACTTTGGGGAAAATTTTTTTTCTCTTATAATTGACGATGAAGTTTTTGTATCAAGATGTCTGAATGTGATTTCTTTATTTTGAGAATGATACAATATAAAAACAAGCTGAGGTGAGAGCATGACTAAGTATAATGTATATATATATAGATGGGTGGAGGCACTTATATGCCTGCCATATTTCTGCAGAAAGCTGACTGGCAAATAAAGACTATGCTCGGCATTTGTAGAAAACAAGTATAAAGTGTTGGGATATTTACCTGGCCCCGATCTCCTAAAGTATCTCAATTTGAAATAAATCTAAATCCCATCTCACATAAATGTCATTCATCTTTGAAGTAATTTCCTCGGGAGGGTGAACTCAAAATTGGCATCACATACAGAAACATGTCAAGATCACAAACTTCTGATGTATCTAAAATTCAGACTCTGATTTGAGTAGAATCTCAATTTGAGCTGAGATTTCTACTTGAGATGCTTCACGAAACGGGGGCCATATCCTCTTACCTTCTATAAATATATGATCATTCATCAGCTGGGTTCTTGGCTATACACATATTTAACTCATGTTGTATGTTTTCATAAGCGGAAAGTGTTAAGAATATGCTTTAGGTTTAATACCCACACAAATCAAAAGGACTGATAATGCATGACTTTCTCGCAGACATTGATACATGCAAAGAAATAACCCATCAATATATTCATGCATGAAGGTCAGGACCGGGCTAAATATTTCCTGACTTTACTATAGTACGTATTTACTATTTATTTCGTTAACAGAGCAGATAGATTTATTGAAGCATCAGACAGTAGTACAGGCATGTGTAGGTGTGTCACACAGCATCTGTCTGACCAGTGCTGGTGAAATCTTCAGCTGGGGAGATAACTCTTACAGTCAACTAGGACGGGGTCGGTTAGAACCTGAACAATGCAGACAACCTAAGTAAGTGTTTTCCAATAAAACATAAAATGTTAATTTCTATAGAAATCTTTTGAAAATAAAGTATTTTTAATTCTAATACTGCCAGTATTTTCCTCCATGTAAACATATAGAGCTGTAGTATGATCAAATACAGCCTTCGTGATTAATTCCTACGCATATGAACTCTAAACCATGATCTATTCACCGGTATTTCACGCTAAACTGCATTCTATTTCCTAAATAAAACTTAATATTTTTTCTATACATCATAGCAAACTCAGTGGAATGGATGGTTATATTGGAACCAGGATCTGTGATTTTGTGCAAGTATTGTAAAAGTTGACAAAATTTGCTTTCCGTTAAACAAATATACCCTGTCTACAAAAATAAATATTTATTTAAAATTTGGCTTCAGTAAGATATTTTTGTAGCAAATTTGCTCAAATATGTTAGAAACCTATATGATTCTCTATTAAACTGTTGGTATGTTTGTATTTCAGGCTCATTAAATTTCCTCACACGGTTGTACAAGTCAGCTGCGGACGATATCACTGTCTTCTACTCACTGACGGTATTATACTTTAACCTTACTTACAGATTATCGTCATAATAATATCATCTCCATCAGACCAACTTAAGATAAATTAAAACACATGCCCATTTTCATTTTTTATGCCTCGCGTCTACTGATGTAGGAGGCATATAGTTATTGTCTGTCAATCCATTCGTCCATCTATCTGACTTACCCAGCAATACTAAAGTGGCTACTTTAAAAGGACAAACCAGTTGAAAATAGTGAAAACAAAAGTTTAACCACATAACTATCTTCATTTTGTAAAGCAGCCACATAAATACTGTCTCGTTAAAATGTCCCATCAAAAATAAATTTCCAAAACAGTCAAGTTTTTGAAACTCAAATATTTTCAAAGTCTGTCAAGGCATTGCTTTTAAACTTGGCATACTTGTTACCGTAACCATTATCAACACTGTTTGAGTCCTCGAGTACTTATTCATTGCCCCGATTGGGTACTCCAATATTCACTAATTGCGTAGATTGAGTACCGAGTACTGGCTCATTGTCCTGATTGAGTACAGGTTCCCAGGTACTTGCTCATTGTTTAAATTTAGTACCCAAGTACTTGCTTTTTTAGTTCCGATTAAGTTCCTGGGTACTCGTTCACTGTTCCGATAAAATTATCAAGTACTTGCTCATTTCCAATCAAGTACTCACTCATTGTTCTGATAAAGTACCAAAGTACTTGCTCATTCAAGTACTCAAAAGGTTGTAAAATGATACCTTTTAATAACCCCCCACCAAAAATAATAATGTTTGTTGGACTTTACTCACATTCTGTCAGTATGTATTGGTTAAATACCCGGTGAGAGACATTTTCCATGTTGATAAAATTAGTCAAATTCAAAAGGAATGAATGAAATACCAAAGAATAAAATTTCATAATATATTAAAAACATTTCTTGACAACGACTATGTACATTTGTATATATACAATGCATAAAAAAATGAAATCTGATATTGTAATATGTACTGTACATGGAATGATTTTGAAATACAACTACAATAAAAACAAGGTGCAATATAAATGGTGAGGAATAATGGATAGGTATAATATACAAATAAACAGGTGCTTATTATAATCACAGATCTGATATTTATAACACATGCAATTAGCAGCATCGGATAGGTGATTGAAGTTTATTACACATTGTTAATAGCCATGGCTGTAAACTGATTAATGTTTTCCTAGTGCTCTGTTACCGATTTTTACAAGTCGATAAACAGCCAAACCACTGTGTACTTCAGTTCTCAGACACAATTCTCCCATCCCTAAAATAAGTGCTATAAGAAGACCTGTGTACAAGATTTCAATGAATGGTCTTGTTATTGAGATTTACTGTATATTATTTTTGCTATTGTTTGTCATAATTATATTGTTTTTGCATCACAGTGACATTGACTCCCACCAGCACCACGTCAATGACATAAAATAATAATATTTAGATATTTAAGAATATTTCCTGCCCATGTAAACAGAGATTGTGTAAGGACAAACAATGAAATATCTATATAACCAGGTTTTCAATTTTAAAAATTATAGTTATTTGATTAGGGTATGTTGTTGGTCTGGCATGAGGCTGGTCTGGTCGAGGTCACATTGGTACTAAAAGGAGAAAATCCGTTTCTGCTCTATTATCTATATCTTAAGCTTAAGAATGAGGTATTGTGCTAGAATTACAGTGCAATCTCTCCAGAGCAGCCCTCTGTAGAGCAACAACCTCAGATGACCTCTCTATAACAACACCTATAAAATTTCCCTAAGCTAATATTTACTAGGAATTTAACATCTGTAGTGAAAGAATATCTGTACAATGGTTAATAGTTGCAGCTCCCAAAGGATGTTGCTCTGCTGAGGTTGTACTGTATGTGAATAGGAGGTTGCTTGCTTGATGACAATGTTCCTTATCATTAGACTGTAGCTTAATGAATTAGTCCTCGATGGTGTGAAGGGTTAAACTCCTTTATTTGCAACTTTTGCAACAACCCTTGTTCTTTTTTGTAATTTCCTGACTGTCATCCTCGTATGTTTATTTTCTTTTTTGTGTTTCCTGGCATATTTAACAATAAATTCAGCAGTAATTCGCAAATTTGCATAATTTTGCATAACTTCACTCTCGACACACTCTATAAGAATCCACGTATAAAGTTGTCTGAACTCCAATGACTTCCTATGGTATTGTATAGAGGATATTCCATCATTATACATTCTCGTTGCTGCTGAACTCACTAAAGCCTGTCTGTAAGGATTTGACGGATTAGATGTATCAGCGTCATGCAGTAGTGCAATGTAGGTACCAATATCTTTAGGTACACGTTCTAGCGTCAGATTGTTTGCCGCAATTCTACTATACATGTCATCATCTTCACCTCCCCAACCGAAGAACAGATTTGAAAATCCATTAATTTTTAGATACTGCTCCTTAGACAATGCTAACACTCCACCAATATAACCTTCATATGGTAACTCTCCCAGTTTAAATTTAGAATTTCGAGCTACAAGATGCCTAACCGTTGGTTCATTTCCACATGTGTAAGTGTTAAAGTCATTAATTGGTAGGAGATCAACATCATGTATAATGAAGCATGTATAATTACCAATACTTTCTGCAATCAGAAATCCAGCATTTGCTAAAAGTCCACGATTAAACTGTACAGGAAGTGACATTTCAACCACATATATCCCATAATGCAATTTTTGACGTTGAAGCATCATGTGTAGATGGTTTACGAGAATGTTCAGATGTTCGGTACGATCACGATACGGTATAATTATAGCGACACTCTCGCTGGACTTACAATCTGTTGGTCTGTATACCCCACCATACTTTACGTTTGCCAGAACTTGTTGGTTTCTGAAATCTTCCACTTTCACGTATTGAGATATATTCATTCTTCCTTCAAGATGTCTCGGCGTGGTACTACACATTCTCAGATCTTTGTTTCCATCAGTCCGACCAGAGTCAGTTCCATCTGTATTGCTGGTCTGTGTGTTTGATGGTAAATTGTTCTGCCTGATGTCAGAGAGAACTCTTCCAGGGTAGTGTACGTCTTCCTGCTTTCTTAAATCTCCTTCTATATATAGTTCCCTTGCTCCAAGAGGCTCATGGTACTGTATGTCTTCCTGCTTTCCTAGATCTCCTTCTTTATATGGTATCCTCACTCCACGAGGTCCAGGGTACTGTGCATCTTCCTGCTTTCTTAGATCTCCTGAATATGGCATCCTTACAACACGTGCCCCAGTGTCCACCATGTAATTCTCGCCATTGAAAGGTTGTCTAACTCTGCACACATGTGTACTTGACAGGAATAAAATGGTTGAGAACAAACTCATTATCCATACAAATAAAATAGAAAATCTAAATCTTGATATCCTCATGTTTATTCCCGTGTCTTCCCGAAACTTGTAGTTTCACGTCTACCATTCCTCATATTTAAATGTTAAGTAAGTTAACATTGCTATGTGCTATTCTGATCTATCCTTCCTTATATTTAAATGATTATGATTATTTGGTGTGGGCTATTTATGTACGTTAAAAAATTGGCCTTCATAGTTGCTTGTATAATTCATTAGAGGACAATGCCCATTATGGATTATTTATTAACAGTGGTGGTAAATGTAAAGTAAATATATGTTTTCCTTTCTCTCGGACTGTCTGCTGAGAATTACCAATGCTCTACTTAAATATCTCTGTTTGAACTAATATACGGTAATATTCGGTTAATAAATAATTGCTATTAAAAAAACTATTAATCAATAAATTAATATTCCAATACTGTATAAGTTGTAAAGTTAGCAACCATGAAATGCTGGGAGAATATCGAGAATTGACTTAATTTGCTATTGACACATGTCTCTATTTCTAACTATTCAAATGGTTTCCATTCAATAATAGTCACTAGTTAGTGAAATTCAGTATACTGACAAATTCTTTATAAAGACATTTTGCTTGGGAACAAACAGTGTTGTTGTATCCAGACCTGACTGTAGCGTATATTTTTGCTAACATAGAACTCTGCAGACTACTTAGAATTTTTCAAGATTGCTGATTTTTCCGCCAACCAAATGTCTGAAATTCAGAATTTGCCAATTTTTATGCCCCCGTATCGATAGATCGGGAGGCATATAGTGATTCACCCGTCCGTCCGTTCGTCCGTCCGTTCGTCCGTCCGTCCTGGTTAACCCAAATTGACCGTTTTTTCTAGCATTATTATGGCTTGCTACAAAGCTTCCAAACTTGCATGGATGTTGTATATGAACACTCTCCACACACCTGTATCACCTGACCCCGTTTTGACCTTCACCTTGACCTAATTTTGGACTTAGACTTATTTATGGACAAGGCTTCCACAGGGGGCATAAGCGTTTATTGAACGCAGTCTTGTTTAACCTGCAGGCGTATCACCTTTTACAGTAGTTCAGTGTTTATATAATTGTTTTCTTGTCAGACCAGAACTGATGAATTCCTTGATTATCGACACTTCCTGTCACTGATTGTTCATGCCTCCCCGGCATTCTTTTATTTTCCAAAAAATGATGATCTGTTAAAATATTTCATATACTGTAAAATCACATATTTTTGTAGGTACATGTATTAAATTTCGTGGATTTTGATAAAAATCCATTTTCATGGGGTCGTGAATTACAAAACATTGAATGGTAAATCCATGTTTTGTATTTGGGAGTTGATATATCGTGGGCATTAAATTTCGTGGT
This sequence comes from Spisula solida, assembly GCA_947247005.1. Taxonomy (NCBI): domain Eukaryota; kingdom Metazoa; phylum Mollusca; class Bivalvia; order Venerida; family Mactridae; genus Spisula; species Spisula solida. Next base: position 45,198,128 of record OX365944.1, on the reverse strand, counting down.
TGAGTTAAACAACGAAATCAGGGAAATTTAACTCCCTTGAAAAATAATGATTTTACAGTACATTTACATGTACCGGTAATTACTTTCTACGTAATTTCTCACCTATATAAAATAGACTGAACCTAATGTACTGTACAAAAGTTTAGTTCTTGTCTTCATGAAGTCTTACAGTAACAATCTGTTAAAATATTTTGAAACCTGCAAGACAGAGGAAAGAAGTCTAGCAAGTGTTCCTAATCCACGATCCTTCTACCATTGTAACAAAAGTGAGCATCTAGCGATGAATTTGTAGTGGTTTAAAGGTTAAGGGGAAAAAAGTTTTTATGCCCCCGTATCGATAGATCGGGAGGCATATAGTGATTCACCTGTCCGTTCGTTCGTCCGACCGTCCGTCCTGGTTAATCCAAATTGACCGTTTCTTCTAGCATCATTATGGCTTGCTACAAAGCTTCCAAACTTGCATGGATGTTGTATATGAACACTCTCCACACACCTGTATCACCTCACCCCATTTTGACCTTCACCTTGACCTAATTTTGGACTTAGACTTATTTATGGACAAGGCTTCCACAGGGGGCATAAGCGTTTATTGAACGCAGTCTTGTTTTGTTGTTCCAACCGACCCTAGTACTTTGCGATCCTGAATGTTTTTATGGCTTTTGATTTTTTTATGCCCCGGCATCTACTGATGCAGGAGGCATATAGTTATTGTCCGTCTGTCCATCCGTTCGTCCATCCAAAAATTTTACATGTAACTAAAATTTTCAAGGTGTTGAAACTCAAATATTTTTGAAGTCCATCAAGTAATTGCTTTCAAACTTGGCATACTTGTTTACCATCATAAGCACCTTACATTGTCAAAGCCATTTAATACTATTCAACATTTCAACAGAATTATGGCCTTTGATTGACTGAGCTAGTTTTTATGGACACGGCTTCCACCTCGGCATAAGCTTTTATCGAATGCAGTCTTGTTTTCTACTATTTTTTCCTTTCAAAGGGTAGTGTTGTGCCGAAATCAAACAGACTAGTACAATATTTCGTGGACTCCATAGCTCAATGGTTAGCTGGCAACACGGGTTCAAAACTGGGTGGAGGTACACATATATATGCCTGCCATATTTCAGCAGAAAGCTGACTGGGAAATAAAGGCTATGCTCGGCTCGGCATAATTCATATTTCATGTTGAACCTTCGTAACTTCTTGCTTGATATCACAACACTATTTAAAGTGAGTTCCTTTTTGTTCCAGATGGAAAATTATTTTCCTGGGGTGATAATAAGTTTGGCCAGCTTGGTTTGGGTCACACAAGCAAACATGATCAACCCCAGTTTATAACTAGTCTAAAAGGGATTCCAGTAGCCCAGGTAGTGTGTGGAGGCTCTCATAGCTTTATACTGTCAAAATCTGGTGCAATATTTGGATGGGGACGAAATTGGTATGTACTCTTTATAATTCTCAATCTTATCAATATACGTGGGTAGATCCAAAAGTAATGTCACTGTTCCACTGGTGAGTTTATTTGTTGGCGTACGTCAATAAAATTTATATCAAAATGTGAAGTAATTCAATTCTGATTAATATCATTTGTGTCATATTGTTTGAATATTAAAAAGCATTATATAGACATTCAAAATATACCACTGACGTCACGTCGCCGCACACGAAAATGACGTTATTTCGCCGGTGTGTAATTACAGTTGATGAGACATGGGTGTATTTCTATGACCCTGGATTAAGACAGGCCTGTAACAATGTGTTTTCCTCACTACATAAAGACTATGGTATGTAAATGTGTTAAAAAAATGTATGAACAGTCATGAGCGCTGTATAGAACATCAATGACGATACTTTGAAAAGAAAAGATGTAAGAAACGTCAAATTTTGTTTACGACGTCGATAACGTCATTTGCTTGTGGCGATGTCCTTAAGTAGGCTTCCTATGTATATCTCAATAACAAATAATTGCATTGTTATGAAATTTGGCGATTATATTGGAAATAGATTAATGTAGCTGTGAGTAAAATTGCGTTGTTTTATTTAAATTATGCACGATTTTACAGCACCAGTGACATTACTTCATTACTTTTGGATCTGCCCACGTATTTAACATATTTTGTTTCCTAGGGTTCCACCAAGTCCTGCATCTCAAAGGATAATATTCAAACTGTTATCAAATTTTACCATTATGGTCAAAATACCGAAAATTATAAGACAATCATTAGAGTCTACAACCATCTGAGTGAAAATGTGGCCTTTAGGATATTTTGGTGTCAAAAGGGTTTAATTAGTGGTGGGGGTCAGATGGAACCCTTGTGTTGCTCTGAAATCAGCCTATGTACCTGGTTGGGGGGGGGGGGTGGAAGCATTGTTTGTCGTTGATTGAGTTATGATCCTAAGTTGTTTGTGGCATTTTCATGTTGCAAATTCTTACAAATGCTGTAGATATGGAGTGATTGTGTGATTTGATAATTTGATTAAAGCTATTTTATTTATTTCAGTTTTGGTCAGCTGGGATTGAATGACGAAAAAGGTATTCAAGTTGTTTAAATAGAAATATTCACGAATTTCACTTTCAATATCATATGCTTAGTATCACTTAACATATAATCTGATCAGTGAAATACCATGCCTGGCCAGCAAAGTTGGCAGAGTGATTGGCTGTTGTCCAGAAGAACCTGTTTGAACCGTTCAGCAGGTTTAATGTTCTTCCATGACTTTGGCTACTGTTTCATATCAGTTGTCATGTGTTCATAGAAGATCAAGTAGTCACTACCAGGCCCCGATCTCCCGAAACATCTCAATTTGAGTTTAATCTCAACTCTCAACTTTGCCCCTATCATTTGAGAAAGTTTCCATGCAAAATTGTTATCTAAATTGGTATAACAAAATGGAAACATTATTCTGAGTTTATTACAGTACAATTTCGAGAGATTGGGCTTCACAATTATCTCTAATTCAGACTCTCAGTTTGAGGGAAATCTCAATTTGTGTTGAGATTTCTCCTTGAGATACTTTGGGAGATCGGGGCCAGATCAGGCCAACTATCTGCAATGTATGACTGAAGAAATGAATTTATGAGGAACTTGATTTGTTATTAGCAAACATAAAAAAATGTGAAGTGCTTGTAAAGTAACCAGAAGTCAACAAACACTGATGCTAACATTGTATTTAATTGAGAATAGTTTTAAATCCCAGTGGTAAACAGCATTTCAGTCATGTGGAGACTACCCAGTGACACTATCCTTAAACTGGGGAACCATCAGTTACCTAGAACTAACCATGCTGAATGTCAAGCTTGGGAGATTTATTAGTACCATTTTCAACGACTTTGGTAAGGTATGTTGTGGCCTGGAATTGAATCTGAGACGTTTCTTATCCTCGAAGTGCCCACTCTACAGGTTCTCGGTGCCATTTTAGGGTTTGACAAAATAATGTATCCTAAACTAGTTTTGAGTGTAATTTTTGCTGTACCCTAAAATTGCACCAAGAACATGTGCTTTACCACTAGGCTATTTAGGTGGATCTGATATTTTATAGAGTGTTTGGACAATCAACAAGGGGTTCAACTAGCTTCTGAATCTGAAGGGTCATTTTGATACTTTTGACTAAATTTTACCATTTTATAGGCAAAATATCCATGATTTTAAGAGAAAATGACCCTTCACACTAAAATCTTGAGGGTCAAAAAGTGCCTTTTTGGAAATTTCAAGGGTCAAACTCCTAATCCCAAGTCAAATGGAACCCCTGATCAACAAGTGGTGGTTTTATATTACAGACAGGAATTTCCCATGTTTGTGTAAATCATTGAGGAATCAGAGAGCTACATACATTGCTTGTGGTGAGGATCATACTGCTGCTCTGACATTAGATGGTGGTTTGTTCACATACGGGGCCGGTACATACGGACAACTTGGACACGGCTCAAAAGCTCATGAAATTGTACCAAAGAGAATTCTGGAACTAATGGGTTCTACTGTTACACAGATAGCCTGTGGAAGGTTGGTATATATAATGTAGACTGGTTGTCGTAAGTTCAGATGTAGACTGGTAGTCGTAGGTTCAGATGTAGACTGGTTGTCATAAGTTCAGATGTAGACTGGTAGTCAAAGGTTCAGATGTAGACTGGTAGTCACAAGTTCAGATGTAGACTGGTAGTCAAAGGTTCAGATGTAGACTGGTAGTCAAAGGTTCAGATGTAGACTGTAGTCACAAGTTCAGATGTAGACTGGTAGTCAAAGGTTCAGATGTAGACTGGTAGTCACAAGTTCAGATGTAGACTGGTAGTCGTAAGTTCAGATGTAGACTGGTAGTCAAAGGTTCAGATGTAGACTGGTAGTCACAAGTTCAGATGTAGACTGGTAGTCGTAAGTTCAGATGTAGACTGGTAGTCAAAGGTTCAGATGTAGACTGGTAGTCGTAAGTTCAGATGTAGACTGGTAGTCGTAAGTTCAGATGTAGACTGGTAGTCGTAAGTTCAGGTGTAGGCTGGTAGTCATAAGTTTAATTGTAGACTGGTAGTCATGAAGTCAGATGCAAAGTCATTACCATAAATCATGAGTACTGGTATGTCGTTTGACTAAATTAACTACATGTAAATGTTCAATCCAAAGTAAATAAATACAGAGTTTATTTTATATCAGAATCTATTATGCATGTCCCCCATCTTTGATAAGGGAGGCTTTACACATGTTTGTCGGCCTGTTGGTTGGTAGATCAAAGGGTTGATCATTTATCGCCATAAGTGAAGGAAGGAGCTGTCAGTTGTTTGTGCCATCAAATAACAGTTGATTGTAATTCAAAGATAACTGGTTAAGTAAACTGTTTTCTGTTTATCATATTACTGAAAGGTTTTGATTAATGATGTAATACTCACTGAATAAATATTAATTAGGAATTAATTGGACTTTTAGGAGACATACACTGGTATATGTTGCTGACATTGGAAAGCTGTACTCATTTGGATCTGGGGCTAATGGTCAACTTGGTCTTAAATCATCTGAAATCAAGGCACTTCCTACATATATAGATGGACCATTCGTTTCTTACAAAGAAATAGCATGTGATCCTGCAACATTTGTAGTGAAAGGAATATCGGCCGGTGGAGATCTGTGTTTTGTGTGGACATCTTCGAGTCAGGTTTGTATTTATGTTGGAATTGACCCTACGTCAGTATAGAGAAAGCTCCGCTAATTTGTTTGTCGAAGGTTTTGGGCAAAAGTTATCTACTGAATCCATTAAATTATGCAGGGCTAGGATATTTTTGAGTAAAAAAATGGGGTGGAATAATTTTGAAAACAAATTGGGTTAAGTAATTTTGTGTCACTTGCTGTCTGTTAAGCTGCTTTCTGAAAGATAATTCGGAAATCCAGATTTGCTGCATTAGAATAAATGAACTTTTCTGCAGAAAATAAAGTTATTTGATGAAAATATTCCAAGTTTTGACATTGTTACAGTCATTTTAAATATCAAAAGCAGAATTTTAGCAATAGAACAATGTTTAAACTGAGGTGTGTGCTAATGGGACCTGAAACAGATTTGCAACTCGTTTTCAGGTTGGGCATTATGCCTCTGTACGACCCCTGTAACTCTTACCGAACATTGTATTTCATGGTACATGTAGACTGTTAATGATTAAGACAACTGTGAATATTTTCAGGTGAAGAAAGCTCCACTGGACTTTAGAAATGCAGAATCTGTCCTACAGATTAGAACTTTGTCCACAGATTTATCAGACAGAATATCACAGCTGTCTGTTAATGACAATATCTCAGTGGAACTCGAAGAGTTAGTTACACTTTGTTGTTTTTACACTATGTTGTTTTCTACACTTTGTTTTTTACACTTTGACATTTTTTGCCCATAATTATACCCCTGCACAACGAGTTGTAAGGGGGGTATACTGGATTCAGCTTGTCCGTCCGTCTGTCTGTCTGAAGACGCATTCTTGTGGACGCAACTCCTCTTACAGTTTTGGCAGGATTTCCTTCAAACTTTCACAGATGAACAACCTCAACATATAGATGTGCATGAAGAAAGGAATTTGCGCTGTGATGAATTTTGGCAGAATTATGGCCCTTTGCCGGCGGGGGTATATTAGTCTGCCGAATGGCGACAGCTCTAGTTATTAATAGAAGTGCTAGATTTTCATTTACATATTTTTTGTAACCATTTTACAAAAATTCTATGAGGGAAGTAGCAGGATATTGTTGGTTGGCCTGAAATTGTGTCCAGGATATTGTTGGTTGGCCTGTTATTGTGTCCAAGATATTGTTGGTTGGCCTGTTATTGTGTCCAGGATATTGTTGGTTGGCCTGTTATTGTGTCCAGGATATTGTTGGTTGGTCTGTTATTGTGCCCAGGATATTGTTGGTTGGCCTGTTATTGTGTCCAGGATATTGTTGGTTGGCCTGTTATTGTGTCCAGGATATTGTTGGTTGGCCTGTTATTGTGTCCAGGATATTGTTGGTTGGCCTGTTATTGTGTCCAGGATATTGTTGGTTGGCCTGTTATTGTGTCCAAGATATTGTTGGTTGGCCTGTTATTATGTCTTTGTAGTTTCCATATGACTGAAATACTGTCGTGATTTAACATCTAAAATTTCAACTGGTTAGTGATATATTTTTTTGTAGTTAGACTGAATTTCTTTCTTTTGTCTTTGAAATCCTCTTAATATTCTATAATTGTACATATACAAACTGAATGAAGGTTGTATGAAAAATCAGTTGGCACATCTGGGAATTGAACCTGGGTGTCTCCAATTGCCAGTACATTATGCAAAGACAGCGCAACTACAATCTGACATTTTTGTGCTTATAAAATTTGTTATTTTAATCGTCTTTTTGTAAATGACCTGAGAGACCTGAAATGCACAAAAATGACATTTATATAGAATTCTTGATTCTAATACATGACTGTGACATTTTTTTGTAACATTGAAATAATGATATGTGTTTTCAGGGCAGTTACAAAAGTATTTTCATCTGCATCATGTTTGAATTCATCTTTCTTGTTGAGGTAAGTGGCCGTTACAAAAGTATTTTCATCTGCATCATGTTTGAATTCATATTCTTGATGAGGTAAGGGGAAATTATCTGTTGAAATGTGGACAGTACTTCATGGGATCATGTCTTTTTATTGATCACATTTAAATTGATAAAAATGGATATACTAGTCTTCAAAAATACCAATGCTTATTGTGGTTACTTAATTAACCAATTGAACTTACTGATGCATACCAAAGAAAGGATCTAATTCAGGTTGAAAAAAACATTGAAAATATTGCACAATAAAAAGTTACATATGTTATCATTTATAATCAAATTGATTAACTTTTGATGTCCGACAAAAAATGTCCTACAAACGACAAGTGTGCAGAACTCAGATATTTTTAGTGCTCAACTGAGACAGTAATAGTGTTTGGCCATTCAGTCTAGCCCTGCTTAATTGGCCAATAACCTTCGGCTTCGATGAATATGATGTTACGTATTTATGACATGGTGTGTGATTTTCATTGGTTTAGAATGGAAGTTATGTATTAAGTTTGTTTTGTATTTCAGTAAGAATGAACACTATGGTAGCAGTAGTAAGAAACATGGTGTAGATATGCAATGTGTTAGACAACAATTAGAAAAGATTAGTACCACAAGCAATGTGGTTATTGTACAAAAAGTAAGTTACATGTATATAGTAGTTTGCTGTGGAGAAATTGATTTTAACAAAGTCTGGAGACATTAACTGGAGCCCGCTGCCTAATCAAACTGCTACCAAAAAGTGCTATTAAACACTTTCCTTCGTCTATGCAATGATATACCACCAGTGAGCAGTTTATTTTGCTATCTGTTATAACATACTGTTTCTCAGAGCTAAACTACTACCGGTACTATAAAGTGCTATTGATCAGTGATAGCATACCATTTGTTCAATGGACTGCTTCTGTAGCACTTGATAGCACTTCATTTTGCAATGGTCTGCGAGTGGTTAGCACTTAAATGTAGCCGGTGAGTGTTTGCTTCATCTGCTTTTTGGTAGCAAAGTATATCCAAGTGAAGCACTATAGAGTGTTCGGTAGCACTTTCCTCAGGCAACGGACCCCCTGATCTGCTTATACTGTATAAACATGATTTAACACTAGATTTCATGTCTTTATTTAACTTCGGCTTTCTATATACATAAGTGGGCAGTATTATGATTACGCCTGCGATGTATTTGCATGACTCTCTCACAGAAATTAATGTAATATTCATGTTTATCACATAAAATAGTCTCTGGGAGTTTAATAAACCTATTACATAAAAGTCATAATACACGCGTGTAATAAACATGCAAATGAGGTATATACAAGGGCGAGTCACTTTATTTATGTATTCATACACGTTGTCAAAAAAGTAAAATAATACATTTTTAGAATAGAATAAATTTTATATCCGATTATGAGCACTCTAGGGCATGTTATAATCACACAATAACAGATGTACAAGAACTTAAGAGATATAACTGTAAGTAAACATTACGGTAGGTCCGTTAAACGTGGGTACGAATAAGATCGGGACGAAATTTACATACCAAATATCTGGCATCTACACAAACACGGCATCGGATGTTGATTTCATTGTATAAATCCGTTAATTTTGAGTATTAAAGACGATTTTCCTTGCTTACCAAGTACTTGCATCGTGTACAATCATTTTTTTTCGGCTATTCAGACGAACCGCGAATAAATTCACGCGGAAAACCTAGTTACTTCCCCTGTCCTTGGTTGTTACTAAAACCCGGAACGGAACACGGAACAGAACAGAATACGTTGTGTGGCTGCGGGCCTAGATTTAATTATTTACTTTGTTAAGCGTAGTTTTACATCTGCAGGATTTTAGATATCCTAAATATATTAGTTTCAAATGCAGAAAAATTAACATATTGGAGTATACATTGTTGCACTATTTTCTTAGCTCTTTCAATGAACCGCTTTACTCCTATGGAGTTTATTTGCTAAAGGGGAAGTGTGTGCATTCTTGACAAACTTTTACTGTGTATTTGGTTTATGTGATAAAAAGAATCTTACATTCATGTCATTCCATATTAAATTTATTAAACTTGTTGAATAAAAGTGATAAAATGCTCGGCAGAGCCTCGCATTTTATCATTTTATCCAACTCGTTTAATAAATTCAATATAGAAAGACACTCATGTAAGATCCTCAATATATTCTGCAGAAGAATGGAAGAACTTTGTTATATTTTCATGCATTGAAGTCAGTATCTGATATATATGGGATATTACATCAACACTGATGATGCTATACTAACAGAGGTCCTACCATATTGGTATTATCCAGAAATTGTAATCCGGAAATATTTCAGGATTTGCTGCACTGGCAAGAATGAACTTTTCTGCAGAAAATAAAAAGTTATTTGATGAAAAGTTTCAAATTATTGTCAAAGTTATGGTCATTTGAAATTTCAGAAATTAAATTTTAACAGTAGAACTATGTTTGAATTGAGTTTTGGAGTAGTAGTAATAATAATAATAATAATAACGACTTTATTTATAGTGGATGACATATTTAGTGTGTGCTAATAGTATCCAAAACAGACTTGCAACTTGTTTTCAGGATCGGGCATTATGCATCAGTAGGACCCTTGACTTAATGTATGCTTAAGTCTCAATATTTTAAAATTAGTAACTAGTACTAAAAAATCATTATTTTTCGGGGGAGTTGAATTGTTGCTGATTTTGTTGTTTAAGACCACAAAAATCTAATCCCAGCGATTAATCAAACTCTGAAATACAGAACATCGTTTTATCTCCACGAAAATGAATTTTTATAAAAATCCACAAAATTTATACCCACAAAATATGTGATTGTACAGTATATATCAGTCTATATATCAGCAATGTACGTATATATTTCAGATTTTAAGTAGTATAGGAAGTTCATTGTATCCGAGTCTTCCATCGTCCCCACCCGATGTTGAGGCCCTCAGAGTATACCTTATGCTACCTCACTTACCAATGTTTGAGCAGCCAAAATATTATAGTTCACTCATTGAGCCATTTGGACTTTCTATATTGAATTTAGATAAACATGCCTCACGTGTCCTTGGTAAGTGCAGGTTATTTAATAATATTTTCATTATCTTGACTTAAAATTACATTGTTATTGGTTTTTATGCCCCGGCATCTACTGCTGCAGGAGGCATATAGTGATTGTCTTGTCCTGTCCGTTTGTTGGTCTGAAAATATTAACAAAAACTTCCAAGTTGTTGGAACTCAAATATTTTTGAAGTCTTTCATGGCATTGCTTTCAAACTTGACATACTAGTTTACCATTATATTAGTCTTAAATAAGCATTACCATGTAACACTATCCAACATTTCAACAGAATTTTGGCCCCTGATTGACTTACCGGTAGCTAGTTTTTATGGACAAGGCTTCCAGCGGGGCATAAACATTTATTGAACGCAGTCTTGGTTGTTTTTTAATCCATCCTCTAAAAGTAGTGATTACTGAAGTACCCAGACAGGTGATTCACGTGATGCATACCCTGGTGAAAGAGAATTGAATTATTTGCTTGTATATCGCTTTCTAACAACTTTCTGTCTTACTCATTAGCCAGTTGACTGGAATTATGTATCAACTAATAATATTAACTTGCTCTTCCACAAGTCGCTTACTACTTCTCCACATGTGGAGCAAATGACTGTAATCGAACCTGGGCATCGAACCATGGATCTACAAAATTTCTGTCTAGCACTCCACCAACAGAGCCAACTCATCAACTAATCAGGCTGATAACATTGTACATGTACTTTGAAAATATTTGGAAACTAATGAGAAATCAGTGGTTTTGTTGTAAATTACATTTACTTGTATTTATTTTCATTGATCTTCTTTATATATTTATTCATTTCATGCATGAGTGCAAATAACAAACAGATATGATTACCTTATGATTCTGACTGTTACAGAGTTATGGTGGGGCAGTCTGGCATCTACTTATTTTCTCAGGGTTATCTATGTAAGTACGAACATTACTTTCTGTGTATAGTTTAATCTTTTGAATACAGTCTTAAAGACCACCTCTAAAATAAATGTAAGTAAAACCTTCGTTAAAGATCACCAATGAATAAAGACCACTATTACTGAACCTGTCAGCAAAAGATAAAAAAAATCGGATAGGGAATGCAACACTCTACTGAAACAGGAAAGCACAGAAAACAAAAACACCAAAGACCACAGTGCCCTACATGCAAGTGAATGAGAAATCTTTACCATTGAAATTCCAAGTTTCAGCTGTCGAAAAGTCGGAAGACCTAATTTCAGTTATAAAAATGTTGAACAACCTAGTTTCAGCTATAAAAAGCTGTGTGACCTAGTTTCAGCTATAAAAAAACTGAATAATCTAGTTTCAGCCATAAAAAGCTCAAGGACCAAGTTTCAGCTGTAAAAAAACACAAATTTTACCTCCCATATAAGTACAATTAACCTGTTAAGAGAGACAGCCTGTCAGCCAAGACGACTTCATTGTTCCCATGGTTGGCCTTAACAGGCAGGTTTGACTGTAACATAATTTCATTTTCACTTTCTTGCTTCAATGTTATGACTGTGGTCGACAAGTGATTGGACTGCTGGGCCATGGAGGCTCATGTTTGGAAAATAAAATCTACTTCATATGTAAAGTATTGTGAAACAGTCTTCTATGTATAAAGTATGACATTTTTTTATACCCCTCCATCTTTAATGAGGGGGTATATCTCTTTGCACATGTCTGTCTCTCTGTCTGTCAGTCAGTACGTTTACATGACGGTTGGTCATTATCAGTAGAAGACCCCTATTGATTTTGAGGTCAGTTGGTCAAAGTTCAAGGTCACTATATATGAACTTTTATCATTTCTGACTATTGTTTTTTACAAACATCTCTTGTTAATTTAGGTATTTAAAGAGACTGTGATATATGTACTACAACTTCCTGAACCCCAGAACTTGAAGGAGGTAAGTGAGAATCAAATATTTATGCTAAATCTATTTATGAAAGTTCCAATTTAAAGTGCTGTCAGGCACATGTCCTTACAGCCAACTGTACATTTGCAGCCAGTTTCTATTATAGCATTTTTAAAACAGGTATATCTATTATATCTAACACAAAAATAACATTGAGTGATAAGCAATCACTAAAATTTCTTTGCTCAAAATTAATTTTGACAAAAATCAGGAAATTTGGAGTAAGCGAAAATAATCTGATACACTGTTTGAAATTAAAATTGTTTGCTGTGTAACTTCAGATGGAGACAAGATATCAGGCGATGTATGTATCATTGGAGATTTTGAAGAAACTTAGCACAGTGAATGAACAGAACGGACAGATCGTACCATATAACAAGTTCTATGTCAATGATATGAAAGACAGAGTCAACTTGAAGGGAGATTACGTCCAGTGGGTTCAACAACAAAGTAAACCAAAATTTGGTCCAGGGGTTAGTTTCCATAATTGCACATAATTATAAGTTCACAAAATGTAGATTTTTTGTTTGAAGCTGGCACATAAATGCAATGGTCGTTTAATAACTGGTTTGATTTTAGTGACTAAATGACTAAGTCCCATTGGTCAATAGCATTTTTCACTTAAAACAATAATATTATTTAAAATATTTTAAAAAAAAATATGTGAGCTATTACAGGACATATAGAGGAGTTGCCTTATTGTTGTACCATATGTACATGTATAGCACATACAAATTGACCTGCTCCTCTTCACTTCATATTTGTGAATATCTTTTATTAATGCTTCTCAGATTTTCTTGTCAAAGTGACTGACATTTAATACAAGGGAGGTAATTTGAGAAACTATAATAAAAACACAATTTTCCTGTCCCGACTTTATTAAACATTACCAGCTCGATAAGCATTCCTTTAATTAAAAGTCCCAGGTGTTGTTACCCAAAGTGTGATCTTAATACTGAAAGTTTTCTCACACAATATCATTCATAAGACTATTGTATTTTTGTAATTTCAGCAAAATCAGTTACTCTTCTGCAACTACCCTTTTACATTTGATGCTGCAGCAAAAAGTCTATTACTTCAAACTGATGCCTTGATGCAAATGCAGGTACTAGGAGTGTGATACAGTACAACCTCTGTAGAGCAACACCCTTTGGGAGAGCTGCAAATATTGGCCATTGTACAGAGGTTGTTGCTCTACTGAGGTTAATTTTATAGTAAATACTAGTAGTGAGATACAGTACAACCTCTGTAGAGCAACACCCTTTGGAAGCTGCAAATATTGGCTGTTGTACAGAGGTTGTTGCTCTACTGAGGTTAATTTTATAGTAAATATCAGCTAAGGGAAATTTTGAAAGCATTGTTATAGAGAGGTTGTTGCTCAACAGAGGGTCGCTCTTGAGAGGTTGTACTGTATATTTCAATGTACTGAATAATTATTCATTCTTAATTCTTTTAGCTTATTTTTGCACTGTCAGATTTATGTCGTAAATTGGGAAAGTTTTACTATATTTTATTTTTTTGCGAATTCATCTCTTATTATAATACAAATTCAAGTAATTCTGAAATGTGCAAGAAATGATGGAAAAGTAATGTAATATAGCAGAAAGTAGTTCTTTACAACAGAAAGTAGTTCTTTACAACAGAAAGTAGTTCTTTACAACAGAAAGTAGTTCTTTACAACAGAAAGTATTTCATTACAACATAAAGTAGTTCTTTACTACAGAAAGTATTTCATTACAACATAAAGTAGTTCTTTACAACAGAAAGTATTTCATTACAACAGAAAGTAGTTCTTTACAACATAAAGTAGTTCTTTACAACAGAAAGTAGTTCTTTACAACCAACATAAAGTAGTTCTTTACAACAGAAAGTAGTTCTTTACAACAGAAAGTATTTCATTACAACATAAAGTAGTTCTTTACAACAGAAAGTATTTCATTACAACATAAAGTAGTTCTTTACAACATAAAGTAGTTCTTTACAACATAAAGTAGTTCTTTACAACAGAAAGTAGTTCTTTACAACAGAAAGTATTTCATTACAACATAAAGTAGTTCTTTACAACAGAAAGTAGTTATTTCTGAAATTTGAAAATCGCAAACAATGAACCTTGCAAACTGCTTCAGAATAACAACTTTGCAAAGTTTTAACCTTGCGAAAATATTTGGCTTTTAGTTACTGCCTTGGTACTACATGTATCTATGCTTGATATTTCAGACTGCTATTGATGAAGTGAATCGTCGAAATTTCCAAAGTTTGTTTCTACCTATTGACCCAGTGAATCCGTGCCTTGTATTTTATGTACATAGAAATAATATTGTACATGATACACTACAACAGTTGATGAATCAACAAAGTGCTGACTTGAAGAAACCACTAAAGGTTAATGCTTGCACTAATTGTTGTCTTCTTTAAGGAGTATTTTAGCTGCTATGGTTGTATTCTGAATGTGACTCATGTCCATGGCATACAGGAAAAAAAACTGTGTAGAGCAACACCCTTTTGGAGCTGCAAATATTGTCTGTTGTTTAGAGGTTGTTGCTCTAAAGAGGTTAAATTTATAGTAAATATTGGCTTTATAAATTGGAAAAACAACAATGCAAACCATTGAAATAATTAAATATGCAAAATGTAATGGCATCCAGCATCTATTCGTGTTCTGTTGGCACAAATTGTTCACATATGGTGGAGTTATGAACTAACAAGTGAAAACAGGTCAAGTCACACAAAACGTAGTTTGACGTTGATAGACACCGTTCGTATACTGATAGACGTTTCAAAGTTTCAAGAGCAATTTCTTACATCACTGTAACTCATTTTCTTGGGAACTGTGGTACAGAGACACATATAAACAATGTGGACAGTAACATCAGATCTGTTTTGAAAGTCAGGATGACAATATATAAAGATTACTTAGGATGTCTTTCGGTTAAATACTGTGTTTGAAAGGCGACGTTATCATAACGTCACAGCGCGACCCGCCTCCATGGTACATGGTTTATTTAATATATATATTTAATATATTTTTAATTGTTCAACAAATTGCTTTAATATTTCGCATGTTTGTCAGTGATAGGTGACATTTTATTTACAACAAATCAGTTTTCTAAATTTATCATTTACCGCGCTGCTATTAAAAAAGTCCTATTATTTCTGGAACACCCTATGTATAAAAAAGTCATACTTGGAAACACATTTTGCTATTACATATTGTTGTCAATTCAACTACTGTTTCTTTGAAAAATTTAAAATCTCTTCACGGTTAGTTTTAGTTAAACTTTGATATTTAGACCAACTTGATGCTTGCGTGGGTGGCTAGATGCTGCCGCTGGTTCTGTGTGGCTTTGGGTTGTCTGTGCGCTACAATATTTGAAAAGGAGTCGCTAGTTTGAATGGAGGTCGTATTATAAGGGTATACAGTGTACATGTATGATATTGCAGGTTGTGTTTCATGGAGAAGAAGCACAGGATGAAGGCGGAGTCAGAAAAGTGAGCTATATACTTGTTTCTTACCTAATCCTAGTCGTTGAAGCGCATTGATCTACATCTTTTCATGTCTTGTGAAAATACCGTTACATTCTCTTTAATTACCATAAAGATGAAATATAACAAATTATTAACAACACAAGTGCCTGTAATCAAGATAAAATGATGATAGATTGGTGGAATAGGCCGGGGACCAATATCATGTTGATAGATTGGGACACATATCATGTTGATAGATTGGTGGAATAGGCCGGGGACACATATCATGTTGAAAGATTGGTGGAATAGGCGCCGGGGACACATATCGAATTTTGTTGTTTCACAAATATCTCAAAACTAATTTATGGTATGGTCATGATACTTATCAGCAAGGTGATGTTGTGCATCTGGGTTTTAATTTGCTGGAGACTAGTTTTACCAGAGTTACATCCCTTATTTGTAGATTTTTTGTGGATCGTTCACAATTCCTGTCTATGTAGCCTTGTTTGTAGACTTTTTGTGGACCGTTTACAGTTCCTGTCTATGTATCTATTTCAAGCGTTTTGACTATAGTGTAAGGTTTCTATTGTTTGTCAACTTAAGAATAATCCTAAAGAAATTTTTTAATACTTCTTTTTTGTATTAAAGACCTCTTGCTTAATGAGCTGGGACTTTTTTTCAGGAGTTTTTCATGTTACTACTTCGAGAACTCCTGGATCCAAAATATGGCATGTTTAAATATGAGGAAGATTCCAGAATGCATTGGTTTTCTCCTTTTGTAAGTACCTTTACTTCAGTAACTTTTATCTAGGTCACAAATCACCCGGAATGACCCGGGCAATGGAAATAGAATCCTGGACTAAGGTAGCTGGATTGGCATTGATTGATGGTCTGAAGATGTCAGTCATTCATCGAGCGGACATCCACAGATCTTGATCAGATGGTCACCAAAAATCCTCTTTGTCCGTAAGCTATGCCTTGATTGTGTCTGACAATGCTCTGATGGCCAGTCAATATCCATCCTTCTGTCCGACTTAGTACGCCTACTACAATAAATATGCATTCTTTGCATTCTGCTTTCATGATTTTCATATTTTAGTTTTAAACTAATTTTAACTAGTTCGATTGTGAAACAAGTTTTTTCAACGTATATTAATAAATTACTCTTGACATTACATTCCTGATGTTATCTATTGCTACGAGGGTATTTTCATGTTACTTCTGGTTTCACTGTATTTTGAAATATTGATATTAATTAAAAAATCATACGATGCCACCTACTTAATAAAATTGTACTCTTTGCATTCTGCTTGTTTTAATTTTTGTGTTATTTCTGGTTTTGCTGTATTTTGAAACATTCAAGTATTTTTGAATATTGATAGTTAAAAACGTGTTGTATTTTCAGGCGTTTGAAGACCATCAGATGTACTGCTTGATTGGTTGTTTATGTGGCTTGGCAATATACAATTCTGTTATAATACAACTTAGTTTTCCTCTAGCATTGTTTAAGAAGCTACTCAATGGGTATGTTACGTGTTTATGTAGCTTGGCAATATACAATTCTATTCTGACATGGCAACAGAAGCATAAAAAATTTAAAGGGTCTTGGCTTTAAACCGATACGGGACTTCTGTATTGCTTGCAATTCTTAGTGATTTGTTTAAGAAGCCACTCAATGAGTATGTTATGTGTTTACAGTCAGGTCTCAATATGACAATTCTGTATACTAATTGATACAATGAGTGTTTTATTTGTGTCCCTAAATTCATTTATTTTATGACAATGATGACCCAATGCAATCCCCTCTGAAACATTTGCAAGACGGTAGGCTAAGGGATACATATAATAACCCCATTACTAAGCTTGTGTAAGCTGGATTCCATAATAACAAATGCTATAGTAAGTTAAACTCGATGTTATTAGCTTCTATGCAAATCACAACACATGGCAAACAATCTTAATTCGTAAAGTAACAATTTATCATAGTACTTAAAGTTTGTGGAAGTAATTGATCGCAATGCTTATTCTCCCTCCAGGTGTTGCCTTTGGAGGGAGGGAAAAATTCCAAGCGGCAGATTCCAGTTGGCCTTAAACCCCTATGCATTAATTGTATAACGTGTTCCTGTTAGTATCGCCGTTTCTAAGATAGCGCGCATGGCCCGCCAGCCGGCGGGCCATTTCTAACATATCGCATGTGGCCTGCCAGTCAGCCACAGCATTTCTAGCATATCAGCGTGTGGGACAATATTATAGCGCGGCCAATTGGCCAATCCGCGTCCCTGGGACAATTATAGCGCGGCCATTCGGCCATTATGCGTCCCTTAAATTTACAGAGCTCTGTTTTCATTAAAGTAGCGACACAGGAACCGTTCTTTTTATTCATATCACCATCTCAAAGCGCACCAAAGAGCTACTGTTACACAGCAATTTATGGGATGTGCAGGTAAACCTAGCCAAAGGCTGTAAGGGCTTAACCCAAATCTCATATGTCAACAATTTGAAATTCGGAGATGGTGATTGTAGACCACTCAACAAAACCATCCCACCTAGGTGCTACCAAATAGACAAGGGAGGTAATTGTGAGTGTTTATTGATATATGCAAATTATTTAGTCCAGGTAGGTGTTGCCATAGCCCCGACTTTTATGAATTTATTCTTTAATTACTGCTGGAATACTGCCGCCTAGAATTTTCCGCCACAGCAAAGGCCGTGTTATTACCTGGCGCTACTAACATGGGCTTTGTCCTCCAAAATTCTAGGCCCTCATACTGCCATGCCAAAGGGTTCCCATCCCCCTTATCCTGTACTTTTTCGACTCTTATGTGAAGTAATTCAATGGCCTATACTATGGCAACCGTTCCAATTAACAAGCGTCAAGCCAACACCATATGGTCAACAGCAGATCACAAGGCTTTCAAAATATAGGCTATACTATAGCTCCGATCATGATAACACATGGAAAGGCCCTTTTAACTCTGACATATCATTTTCCTAATATCCATGAGGTGCACATTTAGCAGCACCAGCACTGGTACATACAATAAGTCATTACACTATAGCTTCTATCATAACTAAATAGAAATTGCTTTGTCTCACACCAACACTGCCCACATTGGTGCAAGTAAAATATTCTGAAAACCTGATACCTTGTAAAATTGTCCATGTATGTAGAGAAAATAAAGAAAAACAGACTATTTGGTACATTCAAAACCTGAAATCCGGTATATACCTGTAAACTTGCATCCATGAGCCTAGGAAACAATGTCTAGTGACTAAGGCCATGTCAAGTGACATGCAATAAACTATTATAGGCCATTTAACTCCTTAAGATATGACTGCCTAATCAAAGTTGCTAAAATTAAACAAGTAACTGATCCTCATGATTTTGGGAATGCCCTCTGAATGGTAGTCTACGTTACTCATGCACCAACCAGATTAGACAATTGATGCCTGAATATCATAATGGTACTCGCCAAACCATGCACACATTGAACCTGCCCCCTGAATAAATTTGTACCTGCACCATACCAAGCGCACTGATATAATGCCGAATGAGCCCCGTTAACGTTAATCTCCTAACTAAATGCTCAGCCAACTACACTCTGCAACTCTGCCTTCATCAAGATTACACACCAACTACAGCTTGTAAAAACCCACCGCAAGGGCCTAAATGTTCATATAACCATGATTCACCAACCCCACTGAGACATGATGCACCATTTCAAAATGAAATGCCAGCCACTGTATCATAAACCAACACGGCCAGATGTGAGCAGGACAATATCATAATATTTCCGGAACTGTGCTGACAAACTTCTAAACACAAATAACATCCTAGATAGGATACAATATTTTTTATTTACCTACATGACCCGTACCATAGTCGACACTCAACCTGGTTACATCACAGATTGCATATAACATTTTTACTAACAAATCTTAACCATATATGAAAATCGACAATACTTTAAAATAGCGATCTACAAGCTGTATCGGTAATTACCCAAATATCTCAATTAATAGGCTTAGGTAAGCCCAGCGCATACCCTCAGACAAGCAAAAGCTAGAAAAATTACGTGTAGCCTCTATTCCTATAAGTTCGTGCATTCCTACAAGTTTGTGCATTTTAGTAAACGTTAGTGCTTTGCTAAATATGTCATTACTGTGCCCCAATTTATTTTAAGTTATAAAGAAGACATTTATCCAGCCGAATAATGCAAAAAATCGACAAAAACAGTTTTATCAGAGCAACAATTTCACTGTTTCACCGCTTCCGGTCGCAAAATCTGGAGACATTCCATACGTCAAAATTTGCATTATATACAATATGTTTACGAGCGGAAAAAGGTGCCAACTTACTGAAAAATATCAAACTTTATGTTACAAAACTTTTTATTTGCCAAATCATTCTCGTGTGCTTCTTATGACGTCATCATTTTATATGAACAAACTTACAGGTCATAAATGTTTATATCAAGACTGCATGTAACATTAAGGCTGATTTTTCAAGTTTTTGTAGCTTGAAAATTCAATTTGGGTTTGAATTGTGTTTATAACAGATAATTGATAGTTTATCACATGGTTGATGCCAGTGTATTTGTTTTTGTGCAGATATATCCATTTCAAAACTAAGATGCGCCGACTTGCAGGTGCAGAAGCTACCTGTATATACAAGCGTGAATATGTATGCTAGGGATCAAGGAAAGAATAGACTTCCGGTTTACTCGAAAAACCAAATATTGGGCTCTCAAAAACGTACAAATTTACTTATCATAATCGATTACACCAGCTTTGAAGTACGCTACCTCGAAAACAAACTATTTGTTGATATATTTTAATGCGGCCAAATGTGACAATAATTTTGCAAATCCCTGCAATGCCACAACTGTCAACTGAAACATGATAGCACTTTGACATACTGTACTACTAGTCTACTATGTACAGTCTTTTAAGATTCCAAGGGAGACAACTGCAGAATGTATTCATACGCAGATTATATGGCAACCTGGCAGGGGTATATAAATGTTTTCTTGCAGCCAGTTAATCTGCGAAGGTAAGCCGCGTTCTGAAATATTGCCCAGAGTAACAAAGAAAATGACAAAAAGTTGCCAGCAAGCACGGTTGCCCAGTGGAATTTACACACCTGGCTCATTTCTACACTCCTGCCCGGAAGATGAAGACTATCATTCATATAAATTGACCCCGCCGTCGACAAATTATATCCAAAACTTGCAAAACAGATTAATGGCAAGTTTGCAATACGGAACCTAGCTCAACCACAGCAGCACAAATTATGTTTCTCTGTGTATGCGATAGGGAATTACATAGTTTAGGTATGACTGGGTTTCTAAACAACCAAGTCTTATTTGTAGGACTAAATCATTTATTTTTTCCAAAGTAGAATAGCAAGGCCTGAAATACGAATATTCCACACGCATTAATTCATCAGATCATGCCGCTGAGGTTGAACAAGATGTTGTTTACAAGCTTAAATTATGATTCAGTGTCTGACTAAAATAATTTCCCAGGTTCGCCCCTGTATCTCAGAATGGCGAAACCATCCGTTTGTAGTAGCCTACATAACGGAACATGCGGGCCGAATTGAGATCTTACAGCTCTCGAAAACGACGCCCTAGCTGTGTTAGCCAGCCTAAAACAAGATTTTATATCATTTTTTTTTATCCCGATCGGTCAGTCTCAATATTTTCTTCTCTCGGCGAATCATCCTCAGTGTTTACACTCAATATGCCGTTCATTAGCCACTGACACGGTCCATTTTATGTTTTGCCGGGCTTTCCTACTTCGTAGCGTCGTCGATAATGGCGATTAGCGGCGATTTCAGTTAAATAAATATCAAATCGGCTGCTCTTTTCCGATGGCAGAAGCTGAAGGAAGTTGCATCGGAATACCTTTGACTTTTTCGTCTAATTCGTACCCGAAATTATTCGTACTCAATGGTTTCGTACCCGAACATATTCGACCCCACAATCCAATTATCGTTGCAAAATAAATATAATTATGTTTAATACATAATTTGTATAATTGATGTCATTATTTGATTACGATACCTGCATATTGGGTGTTGATGTATTGAAACCTGACTTAACAGTCAATTCTCAGACCAAACTACCTCAATAATGTTTGTTCATTTGCATTTGACTGAAACAGTTGTTAGTGCGTGATCATTTGGTTTTTCCATTTGGCCACTGACTTCGAGGGAAGAGACCGATGTGTGATACAAAGAATTTGGCACAATACTTAGTTCTTTTTCAATAGGCTCCTTGGTTCTTTAACATACCCAATGTACAGCACTGATACATGCAAGACTGCTTCCAAGTTACCAACCAGTTCATCTCCAGTTGGATAGGAAATGCTGAAAAGTGTTTCACAAAATGACTAAGTGCCCCAGGGGATTGTACCAGGGACCTCTCCATCCGTAGTCAAGAGCATTTTCCACTCAGCCACCATGTCACCCCACCTTAATAATATGTTTCTTTATTGTCTTTACAGAACTTCCACTCTAGATGATCTCAAAGAACTTATGCCAACTCTCGGAAGGTAAGTTTGAAAATATCTACTGTATCTGATAATGAATAATCATAAAATCTGTGTTCAAAAATCTTTGTGCTGAAGCTGCCTGGCATAGAGCTTTCATATTTTGTATATAGTCCATGTCCCATGTTTTCTTTGTGGTTGTTGTATTTCTTTACATAATGCTTCTAAAATATGTAAAATATGTAGAAATATCTTTTCCTGTTTAGCTGATACACTAAAGGAAATTTTAAGATTTTAAGAAAATTTTAAGTTTTCCCTTGTAAGTTTTCCCTTAAGATGCTTTGTCTTGAAACTTGAAGGTTTCCTTCCACATTTGTTAACAAATCCAAAAATCATTTTTGATTTGCTTGATGTAAAAAATCAGTTGATGGACTGGTGGAACACTTTACCAAATGAAGTATAAAAATGTTACCAGTTTTCGGGGGCTGCTTTCTGTAATTCAGCCGTTCAGTCACCCTCTGACATTTTAACTTCCCCTGGTCATTGGGCTTTCTAAAGAAACCTGCATTAGAGTCTCCCTGGGGAGTCTTTTTTTCTCCTGATTGGTGTGCAGCCAACATCGATAAACGGCACACAGGAATATCAAACATGTTCAGACACCGCCCATATAGGTCTCTTGATCCCTACCTCTAGGCCAACGCTCCCCATATGATGAGAGATTGCAGAGATCCACTGGATTGCACCATTCATTCTGTTGTAGTCAATACTGGAAAGCTAGTTATATCGCACTGTCTGCTTTCTAGTTTAAAAAAGTGATAAGGTATGCTCAGGACAATTATGACTTGCTTGTTATATTTGCAGGAGTTTTGAACAGCTATTAAAACATGAAGGAGATGATATTGAAGATGTGTTCTGTCTGACATTTGAGGTAAGTTTTTCTGATAAATATGTCTATCTTTTTATACTGCCAAGCGTCTCTTGCAAGTATTGTTGGCAGGGTGCACATCAGATATTAATGAAAGTAAGATTGTAGATAAAAACTGAAAGAGAGAACTTCCAGCTTGTTATGGTTAAAATGTTGAAATAGTAAAAAGTGAAAGGTAAAAACCTCTGTGGGGGATTACTGATATATCTTGGCCACTGACTGCTTGTACAATGTAAGATCAGTCAGGGTCACAATATGGGAGGGTAACCTATTCCACAGTATTACAGTATTTGTAGCTGCCATAGCCCAGCAATTGTTGTTTGATTCCCAGTCAGGGAAGATCATACCCTTCCTTGAAAAGTTTACTCCGATGTCAATTTTCCTCCACATGTAGAGAAGTTGCTGGTTAATTGTGGTAAGGTAGGTTAGTACTGGTTATGATTGAGTCCAGGAAAACTGTTGGGGTGAGTCTGCTGGGGTATATAACTGAGAAACTGTTGAGAAATGGCAATGACATTAGACCCAGTTAAACATAAACTTTCACTGGCTACATGAAACAGATGTTTTTGTTTAGTGTTAACATATGATCAAAACAAAACCACCAAACACAAATTATATTTAAAGTATGTTCATTAATTTACAACTCCCAGATCTATGGCTTCTTCAGATTAATGAATACACTAACACTATAAGCAGTCTGCTTATAAACGATATTACCACTGGTGCTGGTGCAAGTTGGTATTAAATGAATAACTTACGTAATATTCAAACACAATATATTTGTTCTTTCCACAGATCAGTCAAGATTGTTTTGGAGAAATAAAAAATATGGAGCTTACTCCAGGTGGTGCTTCAAAAACTGTAAATAAACAGAACAGGTAGGCATCTGACAGTTCTTGTTATTATATTTAATGAAATTCTAAGAATTTTGGTGGTTATTCAGAACATACCGGTATTTATTCAGAATCTCTACTTGTTGATATGACGGTTATTTGTTGGTTATTCAGCTAAATTGACCCATGGCTAAATACTTTGGTTGGTAGTGTTTTTGTACAGATTATGTCAACAAAATGACTGTTATTTGGCCCTTGATGTTGTCTTATTGATTTATATAAATCCAAAATCGCCATCATTTCACCTATACTTTCTTGCCCCTGACAGACATGGGTTAATTGATTAAAGTAATCATCATGATTAATAATCGATTACTATTTCCAAGTAATCATCATTAATCAATAATCAAAGTAATCGACTCCATGTCCGGCCCCTGACTGAAATTCTAAGATAAAAAAAGGAAATTAACTTTATTTTTATTAGATTATTGGGTTGTTTTGCACTGCCTGGCCCTGATCTTCCACAGCATCTCAATCTGAGCGAGATCTCATCTATATTGTCATGTGTCTCTATGTTAATTAACTTAATTTCCATGTAAGGCAAAATAAGCATCACTAAACAGAAATGTTATAGGAGAGATCATGGTATTCATATGCAAAATGCCCACCAGCAATCTATTGGATGAATGAACAATAAAAACCTGCCTTTCACCAATAGCTAGCTGGTGGTACTAATCCCTTTGTATACAAATATGATCTCTCCTATTCTGAGTTTATTACAGTATAATTTCAAGAGCTTAACTTCAGATTTTATCTCTAATTCAGACTCTGATTTGAGCAAAATCTCAATTTGAGTTGAGATTTCTATTTTAGATGCCTCAGGAATTCAGGACCTGACCCAGTTTAAATCAGTGTTGTTGTTTTCTATATTTCCAGGAATGAGTTTGTTGATTTGTATGTTGATTATGTGTTCAACAAATCTGTGGAGAGTCATTTCCATTCCTTTCATACTGGTTTCCATAAAGTATGTGGTGGTAGGGTCTTGGTAAGTGATTTCTCTAGTACTCTGATTAAACAGTCAAATCTGTGTAAGGGGTCAACTGAATAAGGTCACATAGTATATTGAATCCCATGAAGCACCGAACAATGACACAATGTTCTATAAAACCACATAAACACGGAAAGGCTGCTCGTGTTCGATGGCGGAAGCAGAATGAAGTTTCATCGGAATACCCTTTTCTTTTTGTCACATTCGTACTCAAAATTATCCATACTCAATGGTTTCATACCCGATTATTAAATTATTGACCCTAAAATCGAATAATCGTTGCAAAATAAATATAATTATGTATAATACATAATTAGTAATATTTTCATGGGTATTAAATTTCGTGGATTTTGATAAATGCATTTTTGTGGGGTCGTAAGTTTGTAGATTACAAAGCATGGAAGGGTAAACCTATGCTATGTATTAGG
This sequence comes from Spisula solida, assembly GCA_947247005.1. Lineage (NCBI taxonomy): Eukaryota > Metazoa > Mollusca > Bivalvia > Venerida > Mactridae > Spisula > Spisula solida. Next base: position 45,172,933 of record OX365944.1, on the reverse strand, counting down.
GATTTCGATTAATCGTGGGGATGAGATTTCGTGGTCGAGTTCAACAACGAAATTAACGAAAATTCAACTCCCTTGAAAAATAATGATTTTACAGTATTAATTTGCAGTTGGTTTTAAATGACCACATTTTGAGAATCCCTTGACTGGCTGACTGCTTAAAACAGGTTTAGCTGGACATGAATATTATTTTGGGGCAATTTTTTGTATAACACCAATGGCAGACAGACGTCTTCAAACTTGTTGACAGCTTTATGGGTATTATATTTAGGCCAAGTTTGATTATTTCATTTTCAAGTATTTTGTGACAGTTTAACTCTTGTTTGTGTGTAGTGATTACAAATAACTTTTTTTCTGTGTTTCAGGAACTTTTCCATCCAGATGAACTACGGTCCATGGTAGTTGGAAATGAAAATTATGATTTCTTGGAATTTGAAAAGGTAATACATGAGCTTGGTTCTCTTCAAAGATAGTTCTAACACATGCAGCATTTTTACCTATATACACCTGTAGAGGAAACAAAGGTGTGCTTGAATAACGTTAAAACACAGCTAATTGATTATGTCACTTTTGACGTCATCTACCAAGCCAAAGGATGTAATATTCTGAGTAAATAATGTTGTTTAACTTCGACTGTGTGTTATTGCGCTGTAAAATGCAGATCATTTGCGATATTAGAATCAACATAATGAACAGAAGCAGGGCTTTGTTAGAATAAAACACAGGCTATGCACTCGTGATTTTATGACTAAGCAACCAAACTTGTACCTGGGTTTATCAAAGACCTAAATATACAAAGATTGGAAAAATCTACCAAATCTCACAATATCTTGCGGCAGTTTTCTGAAATCTCGCGAAATCTCATTTGTTTTTAATACCTTATATCTCCTGTTTTAATATACATAGAAAAAAACTAATAAGTTTATGCAATAGATTTATTATTCTGCTTTAAAATGATACCTAATTGTTTGAAATCAGTCAAGGAATAAAACAATAGACCTCAAAGAGCCAGACCTACTCTCATTTTAATGGAAATTCCAATTTTATCAGAAAATACCGGATCTGCCTCATTCAAACAATATTTTTATGCCCCCGTATCGATAGATCGGGAGGCATATAGTGATTCACCTGTCCGTCCGTCAGTTCGTTCGTTCGTTCGTCCGTCCTGGTTAACCCAAATTGACCGTTTCTTCTAGCATCATTATGGCTTGCTACAAAGCTTCCAAACTTGCATGGATGTTGTATATGAACACTCTCCACACACCTGTATCACCTGACCCCATTTTGACCTTCACCTTGACCTAATTTTGGACTTAGACTTATTTATGGACAAGGCTTCCACAGGGGGCATAAGCGTTTATTGAACGCAGTCTTGTTTTAAATTCTATAAGAGATAGAAAAAAATAAGCTAAATCATGTAGTAGAAGAAGCTTAGCTCTTCAAAATAGGACATTGGTCAATAAAAAAGGATGACAAGCAAGTGTTCATGCAAAATATCAGAATTTGCTGCTTGCTATTTAGCATTTTCTCTCCGTTTTCAATTAAGTGTCCAATCTGTTTATATTTAGGTCTTTGGTTTTATTCTTCAACAAAGCACAGTTACATATTCGTTATTTCTTAAATAAGTGCCAATATGTGCACAATGTTCTATGTAGAAATATGGAAGTGAACTGACAGTCAAAAACATATAATTTTCATTTAACTTTTCTTTCTGAGGAATCATGTATTTAAAGTATATGTTTACCGGGGTCCTACATATCCGGAATAATCTGGAAATCCTGATTTGCTGCACTACGAAGAATGACCTTTTCTGCAGAAAATAAAAGTTATTTGATGAAAAAATTAAAGTATTACCAAAGTTATGGTCATTTGATGTTTTTAAAGCTGAATTTAACAATATAACAATGTTTGAAACAGTGTTTTGGTGTTTGGGATTTGTGCAAATAGCACTTGAAACAGACTTGCGGCTAATTTTCAGGATTGGGTATTATGCCTTAGTAGGACCCCTGAATTGTTTATGTATAAACTTGTACAAACTATGGTGTACTGTACAAACCATTCCTACATTGCTATGGTAGATGTATACTATGCACTATTTATCACTTTCAGAACACTGTGTACAAGGGTGAATATCATCGGTACCATCAAACAATCAAACATTTCTGGGACGTGTTCCATGATCTATGTTTAGAAGATAAGAAGAAATTTCTATGTAAGTTATAGTGTTCTCATCAAACTTGTCTTACAATGTCTTGTGTTACGTTGTCGTACAGTTCTCATCAAACATGTCTTACAATGTCTTGTGTTACATTGTCGTACAGTTCTCATCAAACTTGTCTTACAATGTCTTGTGTTACGTTGTGGTACAGTTCTCATCAAACATGTCTTACAATGTCTTGTGTTACGTTGTGGTACAGTTCTCATCAAACATGTCTTACAATGTCTTGTGTTACATTGTCGTACAGTTCTCATCAAACATGTCTTACAATGTCTTGTGTTAAGTTGTCGTACAGTTCTCATCAAACATGTCTTACAATGTCTTGTGTTACATTGTCGTACAGTTCTCATCAAACTTGTCTTACAATGTCTTGTGTTACATTGTTGTACAGTTCTCATCAAACTTGTCTTACAATGTCTTGTGTTACATTGTCGTACAGTTCTCATCAAACATGTCTTACAATGTCTTGTGTTACATTGTCGTACAGTTCTCATCAAACTTGTCTTACAATGTCTTGTGTTACATTGTCGTACAGTTCTCATCAAACATGTCTTACAATGTCTTGTGTTACATTGTCGTACAGTTCTCATCAAACATGTCTTACAATGTCTTGTGTTACATTGTCGTACAGTTCTCATCAAACATGTCTTACAATGTCTTGTGTAACGTTGTGGTACAGTTCTCATCAAACATGTCTTACAATGTCTTGTGTAACATTGTGGTACAGTGAGGAGATAGTAACCTGATCCTCTTACCTTCTAGTATAGAACCAAGAATTTGACGAGATCCTGAACCTTCTATAACATAATTTATTAGCTGATATCTTGTCTATATTTATAACCCTGGTTGTATGTTTTCATAAACAGGGAGTGTTATGAAGACGCTCTAGGTATAAAACAAACATTGCACTGTTTGCTTGCGGTAATTGATATATTCAATGCAAGAGCCTTATAATATATTCATGCATAAAGGTTAGGATCTACTCATCATTTCCATACTGTAATATAGTTTAAAAGCTGATTTTTTGTCGAACTTTAACTCTGTTGTATGCTTTCATGAGTGGGAAGTATTACAAATACTTAATATATATGATTTAAATTTGTTGTGAAATATTTTGTGTATATCTGACTATGAGGAACTGATATTTGTTATATTAACTGTTTTCAGTATTTTTGACTGGTAGTGACAAAATTCCTGTTATTGGCATGAAACACGTCAAGGTAAGAGAGACATGGTGTAGAGTATTTATATATTGTTTGAAATCCCATTTGTCAACAGTACTTCAGTCTGAGTCGTATTGGGAAGACTACCTAATCATATATCCTGACACTGGGTGAAGCAGCAGTTACCTGGAACTATGCTGAGTGTCAAGCAAGGGGGGGAATACCACTTTTAACAACTTTTTATGTCACAGCCTTGGATCAAACCTGAGACTTTTTAGCACTACAATGCTTGCAAATGAAATTAATAAGAAATCTATTTTATGTGAATTGCTTGACATTTTAATGTCAAATTGCTCAGTGATTTGTTTTCACTTGCTGTCCACATCAGTTACACAGTGCCCTCCCCTTGTAGCTAGATAGCAGACATCTTGGCCATCACAAGATGTTTTTGTCAATATTTTGAAATATCTTTCTGTTTTATAAATTTTTATTTGAACATTTTCATATTATGGTAGATTTATATGAATTACAGTACAACCTCTCTACAGCGGCCTTGTGTAGAGCAACAACCTGTCCAAAACAACTTCAAAATTTCTTTAACCAATAATAATTATAAATCAAATCTCCATAGAGCAACACCCTCTAAATAATGGCCAATATTTGAAGCTCTCATGGTGTTGTTATGCAGAGGTTGTACTGTAAATTAGATGACTTGGAAATATTGTAAAATACAGTAGAACGAGGTATCAAAGTTCTACTGTATTTCAACTCATTTAGATTATTTCTTGACAAAGCAAAGTAAAATAATGATACCAGTTGGTATAATATGGTTATAATTATTCTATATTTCAGCTTGTTATTCAGCCAATGAATGTTGAGGAGAAATATTTACCAGTTGCTCACACTTGCTTTAATCTATTAGATCTACCCAGATATTCTACGAAAGAAAGAATGAAAGATAAATTATTACAGGCCATACAACAGACTGAAGGATTTGGACTCGTTTGATTGTGGGGTCACCTACCACCCATGTGTTAACATATCCGTGTGTTATTGATGTGGAATGTACTATGCCTAATTTAGGCCACAATAAATTAATTCCTGGATTATTATTCCCACCATCCTCATTTTTCATGACAAATTTTTATTTTAAAAAACAGTTATATAGTTATGCCAATCCTTTGAAGCTATGACAGAGCAGAGATAGTCGGAGCTTGTTTTACTGACATTTACAATTTAATCTATTGGATCCTGCAAACATGTGCAATGTTTTTGCCACCAAAATACTGTCCTTTCATTGGTCAACTGAATGAACGATTTACCGTACATGTTTAAACATCCATCATAAGGTCAATTGATCTGTTTCCAGATTCAAAAACAATATTAATCAAAAACATTTCCCTTAATTGACATGATTCCCAGAGAAATTATTTTGTGTTATAAATTATAATAAAGAGAAGAAATTAGGTTCCTCGTTGCGATGTATAACATCAGGGGCCGGAATTACAACGAATACTTAAACTCAGCACTCAACACTCAAATATTGAAAATGTAATATAATGAGCTGTTATTTGTCATAGATTGCAAATTTAGAGGAGGAAAATGTATAAGATAGTTAATAGGTGTTAAAAATAACATTTGATTTATTTTCTGTGCAATTTTGTACTATTTATAAGGTATATATGTAATTATTGAATCTGAGTTCCACACTCAGCACTCAGACTGATGATTTGCAATTATAGCTTACAAATATACTAAATTAAACAAGGAAGTAAGCCAAAAACAATAATTAGTACCAATTTAACATTATTACAACGTATTGCTCTAAAAAAATGCTGCAATGAATTTCAATATTTGAGTGTTGAGTGCTGAGTGTAAGTATTCGTTGTAATCTCGGCCCCTGGAAGCATAATAACCTATAGGATGTAACTCTTATGTGCCTGTAGGATGTACCCCTTAAGTGCTCACTCATTATTTTTGAAATTTAGAATCAAATTCTCCTTCACCATTTTAAAGAAGTCTAGATGATAATTAAGCAGTTGATATATGATGGCCTAATTTTGACCTCTAACTTTGATGGGGGGTATATTGCTTTGCACATATCTGTTGGTAGGTTGGTCGGTAGACCAAATGGTTTCTGTTCAAAACTCCAGAACACTATGCCCTAGGATCTTCAAACCTTACATGGAGGTTGGTCATCAACAGTAGATGACCCCTATTAGGTCAAAGTCACTGTGACTCTCACTACTTCTGACTATTGGGCTGCCATGGGGGCATACATGTTTTACAAACATCTCCTGTTTTGTGGTTGTTTTACAGATTTATTAGGGCCCCGCAAAAAAAATTTGCGGTGCCCTATAGTAATCACCTTGTATGTCCGTCCACATTTTTCATGTTTTTTTTCTCAAAACCATTATAGGTATCGACTTCAAACTTTGAACATAAGCTCACAACAACAGTACGCTATTTTATGGCAAGTAACATTACTCTCGCTTCAATATTGAAAGAGTAATGGCCCTTTGTAAAATTCAAATAATCCTCATTTTTCAGGGTTTTTTCATAACTTCAAAACCATACAGTAATAGATATTCAAATGAAACTTGCTATACTTATTGCCAGTGATAATATCTGTAGCAAAGGGCAACAACCCTAGCTTTTATAAATTATGACTTATGCCCCTTTTTCAGCTTCAAAAACTTGAACTTTGGCCATAGTTCAAAAAGGATATTCGATTGCAACTCGCTATACTTACTGGTATTGACTACGACTATAAGTCATGTATGTGGAGCAAAAAACAATACACACATTTGTAGCAAAGGGCGACAACTCTAGCTTCAAAATTTATGACTGATTTCAATACTATACTTCATTACTTTCTTCCCCCCCCCCCTCTTCTGGAATGCTACCACGGGGCCCCCGCTCACCACAGTGATAATTCTAGTTCCATTTGTTACAAGCATAATATCAAACAGGGTCAAGGTGTGACTGTTGTTACTTCAAGGCATAAGTCTTATCAAGTAACTATAGTCCAACACCTAAGCCTATCTATTATAGTCATTGTGTGTTCTTATAATGTTTACTATAATTATTTATAATGGAGAGATTCATTTTATTTTTGCGCTGGACGTATGACTGTCTGTGCTTAAAAATCCATTTTTAAATTAATAAAAACTTTGATAAATCTGATTAGTTATTGTTTTGGGTTTTGGTGGCTTATTTTCATTTTATGTGACAAAATTAGTCAAAAACTAGCAGATTTATATTCATTTTGTATAAAATAGTCACATCAAAGTGTCATTAGAACGTCCAGATCGAAGGGTAAATGCAAAAACAAAAAAGTGACATTCAGTAAACTGAAAATTATGTCACAAAGTTGGTTTGCACTTTTTCTCCTTTACCATTGGTCAGATTTAAATGAAAGAACACATGAAAGCATAATAGCAAGCCTAGTTGTGATGGTGTCTGATGGTTATTGCCCGAGTTATGTCCCTTTATGGGAGGTATACATGTTATTGTCAAAAAACCTTTCTTGTTATTAAATTTATTGTTATCATGTTTTTATTACTCTTGGCCCTATATAGTCTTCATATAGTGTGAAATAGCAATACAGTAAGTGAAATACTTGCACTATATTATCTGTATGAATATTTTACTTCTGGCTTATTGTCACAGTTTAACATTGTGCTTAAAGGGGCATGCCCAGAAACTGGGCTTAAAGGGGCATGCTCAGAAACTTGAGTGTCTTGGTTTGCATACAACAAAATTGCGTTTATCACTAAGTCTTGTAAAACCAACTATTACCGAAAAGTCAAAGAATAATTTGACTTAAAAATTTACTCTGTAACGTGCGCTTTGATATTTTGTATATCGATTTCAATAAAATTCTGTCCATCTTTTATTGACGACAACAATATTTTTGACTTGTCTGATAATTTGTACTGAGCATGCACGCTGACTTTCAAAGCAAAAGTTGTGAAATAGACGAATACTTTCCGTTTTTCTGAGGCCGAAATTGGCAGGTTTAGTTATTCTTGAAATATTTTATTTTTAAAAACTAGTGGGATATTTGTAACTTTTTTACAGGGTTTTCATTATTTGACTTAGGTATTAAAATGATACCAATTTGATTGCTATTCGAGACACTTCAGTTCCAGGGCATGCCCCTTTAATGACCGAGACTACATTGTGAATTTTTTCACTTGTTATGCCCCCATCTTTGATGAGGGGGTATATTGCTTTGCACATGTCTGTCGGTCGGTCGGTCTGTCAGTCGTATAAAATGGTTTCCGTTCAATAACTCAAGAATGCTTTGACCTAGGATCTTCAAACTTTACATGGAGGTTGGTCAGCAACAGTAGATGACCCCTATTGATTTTGAGGTCAGTAGGTCAAAGTCACTGTGACCTTTACTATTTCTGACTATTTAAATGGTTTCCGTTCAATAACTCTAGAAGGCTTTGACCTAGGATCTTCAAACTTTACATGGAGGTTGGTCAGCAACAGTAGATGACCCCTATTGATTTTGAGGTCAGTAGGTCAAAGGTCACTGATGTTCAATTTCTGACTATTTAAATGGTTTCCGTTCAATTACTCTAGAATGCTTTGATCTAGGATCTTCATGGTCAGCAACAGTAGATGACCCCTATTGATTTTGAGGTCAGTGGGTTAAAGGTCAAGGTCACTGTGACCTTTACTATTTCTGACTATTTAAATGGTTTCCGTTCAATAACTCAAGAATGCTTTGACATGGAGGTTGGACAGCAACAGTAGATGACCCCTATTGATATTGAGGTCATAGGTCAAGGTCACTGTGACCTTCACCATTTCTGACTATTGGGCTGCCGTGGGGTCATACGTGTTTTACAAACATCTCTTGTTTCATTTTCATTTATACTCACTAACTCATTACATAATGCAACTTTTGTGATATTTACAACCTTGAATTTCCGTCAGCAACTGAACCAATTTATCTAAAAGTACATGGTAAATTTTTTTATTCTTGCAGTACTTTTGGATTCAAAGATAGCAATAATTACCTAGGTAATTTTTATGAATAAATAATGCAATAATCATTTGCTTTAATACATTTTCATCTTTGGGAATTTGGCCTTGTGTCATGTCATGAATTTTTCATTACCTGAACATTTCTTAATTTATCGTACATAGCTGCCAGTTGGAACTCATTTGATGTAAACTTTATACATGTATGTGTACGTTAAACAGGGGCCCTATGATTCCAGATTTGCTGGACTATAGGTAAATTTCCAACTTGGGTAGCTAAACGGGGGGATTTACTGTATAATCTCTATGGTTAAAGTACATAAACATGCATAACCTAGAAATACACCTATAGAATAAACTTTTTAGCAGTAATTAAAAATGTTATGGTCATTTGAACTTTATAAGCTGAATTTCAACAATAGATAACTGTTTGAAAGAGAGTTTTGGTCCCAGCAACTTTCCCTCTTGCTTTCATGATTCGGCATTATGTCTCAGTTAAGGACCCCTGATTATATGACAGTAAATGGTACCTTAGTATAAAGTATGCCTAATTGTGTTTTAATGGCCATTTAACATATTTCTTCTCTACCAATGCCACTGGTCATTTCCTGCTGTTGATGTTTAACAGGGTTTATATGCTTAACAGGGTTTATCACATTTACTGGTTATACAGTTCCACCTGTGTTCAAAAGCCAGTTGCTAGATTTAATTTACAAAGTTTAATCTACAGTTGAACCTGTTTTCAATAGCCAGTCAATGAATACATCAAATGTGACTGTTTAAAACAGGTGGCAGTTTTGGCTGTTAAATGAGGGTGTATTATTTAATTTATTGTTATACCAATTTAGAGTACAATTTTTCGCATGGAACGTTAGGTGACAAAATTCGAGTTGAGATTGAGCTCAGATTGAGATGTTTTGGGAGATCGGGGCCAGGGTACTGTTTTATCAAAGCACTTACGGATATCTATAACTTACGTTCAAATTTAAATTGTTTATAATTCTTTAACAACTGCAAACTAGGTAAAAATGTGGTTTGTATGAAGTCATTCACTGAATCTTTATTGGTATTGAAGCTCCATTTACCACACTTTATGGTTGTCAAAGATTACAGAGAATTTAAATTTGATCGTAAGTCTACGATTTTCGTAAGTGCTTTGATAAAACAGTACCCAGGTGACCACTAACCCAGGTTTGATTATATAGAGGATATTTGTTGATTTTGGTGTAAGATCTAATTTTATTTCAACGAGTGATCACAGAAAATCAATATTTTCACGAGTGGTGTAGCCACGAGTGAAAATTTAATTTTATTTGATCACGAGTGAAATAAAATTGATCTTTCACCAAAAATTAACAAATTTTCTGTTTTTAATATATGCTTCAATTTCTCTTAAAAGGGTACTGTAATTGGCTTAATTGGAAAAATCACGTCGAAACTGGAACCTCACGACGTGACAATTATGACGTCATGATGACGTAACGTACATTTTAAAGCCCGGAGCCGTTGACGTTAGGTTTCTTTTTCCTAACGATACTAGAACCAGCTTCGAAAACAGTGAAAATAACAAAATGATAATTTCACTGTTATTTATACTGAAAAATCTCCATAATCCATTGAAAGCTAATAATTAATCGCTTTATCAAGGTGTTTATGTTTACCATTTTATTTGTTTGATCTGATCATCCAGGTGGTTGTTTGATTAAAGTGACCACCAACACAGGTTTGACTATATTCAGTAAATGTGGTTATCTCCTGTGTATGTTTTATATTGTTTTATACCGGAATTTGTTATTGTATTTTTGACAATGTACCAAAAATAATAAATGATTCTATGAATGATACAAGAATTTGTTACTTAGTATTCCATTGACTGGATAGCAAGGAAACCAATATTGTTATGCCCCCCCATCTTTGATAAGGGGGTACATTGCTTTGCACATGTCGGTCCTTGCGTCTTTCTGTTGACCAAATGGTTTTGATTCAATACCTCAAGAAAGTTTGATCTTAAGATCCTCAAACTTTATATGGAGGTTAATCGTCAACATTAGATGACCATTAGGTCAGTAGGTTGAAGGTCACTGTGACCTTTAACATGAATATATAGACCTAATGTACTCTGTTCAATAGCTCAAGAACGCTTTACCCTATGATCCTCAAACTCAACATGGAGGTTGGTCATGAACTGCAGATGACCCCTATAGATTTTGAACTGTAGATGACCCCTATAGATTTTGAGGTCAGTAGGTCAAAGGTTAAGGTCACTGTGGCCTTTAACATGAATAAATAGACCAAAAGGTTTCCAATGAATAATTAAGTTTATAGTTATGGTCTCCATCAGTCACAAGTTGACCCCCATTGATTTTAAAGTCAGTATCGCCATCCAACCTTTAACTTTTCTGACTATTGGGGCATACCGTGCTTTACAAACAACTCTTGTTAGCTTGAAATACTTGTATCAAGTTTAACATTTATTATCTGCTATCCTTTGGGATGATGATCTTCCCTGGACTGGTCCTTGTAAACATATACCAGGGGAAAATGAATAAGTGTTAACAGTGAAGGTTCACTGGTTGGGTAGTGGAGTCATTTGGTTCAACCAAAGGCAAGTTTAGAAACTCACCTTGAGAAAGTTCAAACTTTGATTCAAATGTTGCTTTGAACAATCTTGAACCGTGGATTTAGGTTCCAATCCTACTTCTAGCAAGCTTGAACCTTGGATTTAGGGCCACATTCTGCTTATAGAGAGCTGGAATTTGGGTACCAATCCTGCTTTTAGTGAGCTTGAACCTTGAATTTGGGTTCAAATCTGTCTTTGGCAAGGTTGAGCTTTAAATGCAGCCAACCCTGCAATACATGTGGGTACCATCAACCATTGCCTGAGAGGGAATTCCTATAGAAAATTAACCCACATCTGCTCAAATAAGAAGAACTCGACAGAAATCAACAAACTTTATTTTAGAATTATAACAAGTTTATAATACATGTACACATTAACAGTCATGAACAATATGAGATGTAAGAACATATATTTATAGTGACATAATCTCACTGAGGTCTTGCCACAATCTCCCAAACATCTCAATTCAAGCTAAATCTCAGCTTGAGTATTGTCTCAATTCTTTGAGATTTTTCTTATAAATCAATGACAGGACACAAAATTTGCATCACAAAACAGAAACATTAATTTGAGTTTATCACAGTAAACTTCAAGAGCCTCAATTTCACATTTGAGTAAAATCTCAATTTCAGATTTGAGTAAAATATCAATTTGAGCTGGGATTTCTATGTGAGATGCTTTGGGAGGTCAGGGGCTGATCAGATAACTGTAAAAGTACAAGGAATAGTTACGATGAGGCCAATAGTGTTGTAAGTCATATTTGATGCCCCCTGCCAAATTATTTGGGGGAGGGGGGCATATAGATTTGCCCATTTTTCAACATGAAATACACTGCCCACCAAAAATAAGTATACTTTGGGTATTTCCTCATTAACTTGCAGGTTATAATACTTTGCCGAAAAGTAAAGTATCAACAATTTTTGCAAAGACTTGTAGTATGACTAGACTTAAAATGTAAAACCATACATTACTTGGTACCCTAGAAGCAAAATAAAAGGCTTCATCATCCTGCAGGCAACTTTGCCATAAATATTTATTCAAATGGGTCACATGGTTCTTTAGATTTAAACCAATTTCATCTTTACTTTCTATCATTTTTTACTCACTTAGTGATGGAATATTCATAAACTGCAGTTCAACTTCTCTAGAGTGGCCCTCTGTAGAGCAACAACCTCTATAACAACACTTTAAAATTTCCACAAGCTGACATTTACTATAATTTAAACCTCTGTAGAGCAACAACCTCTGTACAATGGCTAATATTTGCAGCTCCCAAAGGGTGTTGCTTTACAGAGGTTATACTGTAGTACAATTGTGACCATCTGTTTGACAAATATTGAATGTGTCAACCAAGTTTAATTTTTTTCGACTGTATACTTATTCTTAGTGGGCATTGTACTGGTAAAAATTTTCTTTGACAATACAGAGAGGTTGATTTGAAATCAAAGAAAAATTCTAACACTGTATTTCACTTCATAAAGACGTATATAACGGTTGCATGATTTAATAAACCTTTGATTCCTACGCATATGAGGGCATGGTTTACATTGCTAGACTAAAGAATAAAACAGTTACAACAAGAATAGAAGAATGTATAGTGTAGTCTAGTATACCATAATAGACAAGTTTGTTCAAGAACAAGATAATAAATTAAACAAAACAAGAAGCATTGAAATTAAACTAAAGCAGGATTTCAAACAAGGGCAACAACTCTGCTAAAACTTGTGTCCAGCATACACAAAACTCAGGATGAACAGACTTTAGCTACAATACTGTATAAGCAGTTGCATTGGCCAAGAAGAAATATTGGCAAATTAAGGAAATTTACAAAATTTGTTAACATTTCCCTAGTGTAAATTGGCCCACAAAGATTGCTACACAGAAAGAAAGAAAAAATCTCTAATATTCTTGCATGCTAAAAGTTAGAAATTCATAATTCGCTAACTTTTTTGACTCATGGAAATATCCACTTATACAGTAAACACATGTTAGAAAACCTAGTTCAACACACTGCAACCTACAAGACAATACAGGTAAAACCTAGTTCAACACGCTGCAACCTACAAGACAATACACGTAAATACTACAATCCATGCTTCTTACACTGATTTATAGGTCTATATACAGAAAAAAATCTTCTAAAAACAGACAATATAATAAATAAATTAATAATGAATTTATTTATAGAGGCTACGCTGTCAGGCAGTCACCCGATCATCCATGTGAGCCTCTTCATTAGAACACAGTATTTACATAACATACAGTGCCCACCAAAAATAAGTATACAGATGTTATTTCTCCATTTACTTGTCTGTAATAACACTATTTGTAAAACAGTGAAACAACACTTTTTTTGAAGAAAAAGGAATATTGTTGTTTATTATATGTAAAGACCATACATTAATTGGTAGCCTAGGTGCAAAATATAAAGTTTCTTTGTCCCCATTGAATGGTAACTTAGTCACAAAAAGATGGAAAATTCAGCATTTTAGATCACATGGGTATTGAAATTCAGAACATATGCATCTTTATTTCTATCTCTGTTTTTACTCGTTTAGTAACTGTAGTTTCAGAAACAAGTACAATTGTGACTGTCTGATAAAAGGATATGGAATAATTTAACCAAGTTAAATTTAGCAACAATTATTTACTGTATACTTATTTTTGGAGGGCACTGTATAACAAATATACATTATAGTACAGAGAATTATGTAATACCAACACAAATGTAAAGGACTGATATTGCACACTTTGCTCGTGAAAATTTATATATTCAATGCAAGAACCTTGTTATATATTCATGCATAAAGGTCAGGATCATGTCAAATTCTCGTGCTTTACATACGAATCATGATCATATTTTGTGAAGTTTAAAAACAATAAAAATAATGAAGTATGATCATTACAAGTGCCATATTAAGCAACACATCCTGTAACATCAAGTGTTCTCATTGTTTTAGAGAAGTACAGTGAAACTTACTAACTTCTAGTTTAAACACTACATGACATGTAAGACATGACCTTAACTGATAAACATTTCATGACACTGGTTTCGGTCTCTTAAACAGAAAAGTCTAATATAACCACCATTGGGACCCTTGAAAACTGTTTCAGCTCCAATCTCACAAAGCTTCTCGAGGTAAAATCTAGGCTCAAATTGATGTTTTGCTCAAATCAGAGTCGGAATTTAAGAAAAATTTAAAATTTGAGCGCTTGAAATCTTACTGTGATATATTTAGAATAATGTCTCTATTTTGCGACGCCAAATTTTGAGTTTAGCCTTCCATAAAAATTTACATAAAGACACACAACAATATTTGAGATTTAGCTCAGATTGAGATGCTTTTTGAGATCGGTGTCTGTTAGTCTGTGTTAATATTGAGATTGAGTAAAACTAAGATCGACCTGGCCCCGATCTCCCGAAGTATCTCAATTTGAGTTAAATCTCATCTCAAGTATTGTCATTTATCTTTGAAGTAATTTCCATGGAAGGCTGGTCTCAAAATTAGCATCACAAAACACACATTATTCTGAGTTTATTACAGTAAAATATCAAGATCACAAACTTCTGATGTATCTAAAATTCATACTCCGATTTAAGCAAAATCTCAATTTGAGTTGAGATTTCTACTTAAGATGCTTCGGGAGATTGGGGCCGGGTGACATTATAGTACTCTACCAACTAGGCTATCTGTGTTGGCTATGAAACGGCATGTATGTATTGTTAAATAGAGGATTTTTGTCACGAGAAATCCTCCTATATCAGTGGTGAGTTAAGTTCTCATACCAGTGAACAATACACTGGTGAAGGAGAAGGTCAAGAGTGGACAGCTCTTGGAGATATTGCACTAGATCCGTTTATAAATCATTGATTTTAAACTCTCCATACCTAACCATACGCAAGTGAGCACAAAATAATAAACATTCATTACTGTCTGGTATATGAGGAAATAAACCCAATAAATATCACAGCTGAAAATATATCATGACTTAACACAATGTGACTACAATGTCTGAAGTCCAATCGTAATGATACTGTTTATTGAAAGCATGTGAACGCTTCAAGTACACACCCTCCAAATCAGAACAGAAATAAACCTTAAACCTATTGTAAAATCATTGATTTAAGTACTTACTTTACATTAGCTGAAATCATGAAAATACGACTAAAGAATAAGACCATTTTAGATTTGCCTGATTGAGACTTTCCAAATATCTATGACTGTGTAAAGAATGCATCCCATTTTTGGTTATGATTCTCGGTTGATAAAAGTGTGAGCCATATTTGGAAGGATACAGTAATCCACACTATTCTAAACGTTCTAGTTCATGCAGTCTTTAAGGATAATAAAGACTGAATTACACCCCTAGGTTTGATTAAGCTTACAATTGTCTATTATTACTGGAGTTAAACAATAAGCACCAATAAATACTGTACACACGAGTCGCTGTCTAAGATTCTAACACTAATATCACATGAAACATTGGCAGCAAGAAATGGTCAGGCTTAAACATTTCAGTAATTCTTCAAATATCACATTCATGTCATCACATCATTATCAGATATGTACCGTACAGAAGACATGATAATCATTAAAGCCTAGGTCCAACTGAGGAATTCCCGATGTTCTCCCTATATTTGTTCTGATACCACCTGAATCACAACTCCTTCTGATATCACAAACTGTCTCATGACTTCCCCGACGCTTTCCCTAGACCACAAGGAACCTGTTCCCAATGTCCAGATAGCTCATTAATTTTAATCCGGAGTACATCCCCGAGGCAAAAAATGCTCAGATGGATTTAGGCTTAATATACTTGGTACAAGAATTATATACATGTATGTTAGTTTGAATATCAAAGTAATGATACTAAAATGACATTCCAATCTGTATTGCATTGATTGTTAACACAACAAACTCAGCATGTTTTAGTTAAAACCATCTGTAGGGCATGGATGGTAAAAATCCTAGATCTGGGTATCCGGCCGTTGAATATACCCAGCCCACAGGTGACTTTGAACTTCATGCCCTCAATGTGAGTATATCACCTATGCTGTAGCCGCCGGATTCTCCATTGTTCCGTACGTTCCATACCTCGGTCGACTCGCACTAGAATTACCCACTAATCCCTTGACCATATCCTTAATATCACCTAAGAATGATCCTTGACTTGGTGTCTTTCTTATGCTAGCGTGAAATTCAAAGTTTGCACTTTCAATATGCTGTATTTGTTTCCTTCTGTTCATGAAATATACTCCAGCAAACATCAACAATGTTATGGCAACCAATGCACAAATGACTGGTATCAGTATGTGTGCAGGGGAATGACCCTCTGGAGACATAGTGGTAGGTGGAGGCACTGAAATCATACAAAAATATGGTTTATTCAACTAATGCA
The DNA here is from genome assembly GCA_947247005.1 of Spisula solida. Lineage (NCBI taxonomy): Eukaryota > Metazoa > Mollusca > Bivalvia > Venerida > Mactridae > Spisula > Spisula solida. Next base: position 45,156,534 of record OX365944.1, on the reverse strand, counting down.
CAGATGACTGGTATCAGTATGTGTGCAGGGGGAATGACCCTCTGGAGACATAGTGGTAGGTGGAGGCACTGAAATCATAACAAAGTATGGTTTATTCTAATTGGGCCCGTAATATCCTAAGGCATTTTACAGTCACTGTGACTGCCTTTAACCATGACATGAAGGCATTAAGTTGAAAGTGTCGCATTGTCCGATCTGGTGTCATATTACCTGGCTGTGTTGTGTTATTGGGTTGTATGGTGTGATAACAAGAATGTAACATTTATGTGCTAGGTAAATTAAGATATATTGAAAATCAAATAGTTCTCTCACCAAATAATTTGATTCAATTAACAACAACCTAGAAGGGGTTTTAACACAAAAAATGTATTCCTCCCATTAAGGGCCGTAACTCTGGCAAAATTTATCTGACCTAAAATTCCAGTAAACATGCACAACTATGCTTGTCACTGTGCCACTGAAATCCGACCAATGGTTAAGGAAAAACAAGTGCTGACAATCTTTGTGACATCCATCCAGACTGACAAACATCCAGCGCACAATCACTTTATGTGAGACAAGTGATTTTGTTAAACATCCACTTATCAGTAAAGAAAATATCTTACCTGCATGCACAACAATAGTACTTCGGCTATGATAAGTACTGATATCATTTTCGATGGAAATATTGAGTGTATAAGAGCCAGTCTCCGAGAGCGACTCTGATGGCAAGAATATGTTTGATATTGGAGCATCTGTTACATTGACACATGACTGATTTACGGTAACAACATCATCGGGTAATACCAGCTCCCAACATACTGTATATGGTGCACTGAAAAACATGGAGTTCACAACATGTATCTACTCTCATTGCGAACAATAATTAAATAATAGTCATGAATAGGAACTGTTTGCTTTTGTTATTGAGTTACAAGATGGCATTAACACTTAGCACCCATGGCAGCCACAACACATCGACTTTCACGTACCAATACAACTGGATAAAGCAACCTCTAGGCTATCATTCCCCATGGCAGATTTGGCACAGTAAAATTAACTTAATGAACATACATTTGTATCTTATTTTATCAAAGGTAAATGACTAAATGTAAATAATTTAAATATTTGTATGTTTCTTTACCTGCCATTGAAGACTGCTTGTAAGCTGACGTTCTGACCTAAATCAATCGCCTTGTGGCCGAACAGAGTCACCTCCAGTACAGGGTCTGAAAATATTTTACATAAATAATATGTATACATCTAATATAGCTACATACAATCTCTTTGTATCCTAGTTACAGCGGAAACAAGTGCAATAACTGCAAATATTGCACTCAAAAAGAATGCGATAACTGTAATACTGCACTGGGTGTGGCTTCTTTACCATGCCCTCAGTTAAACCGCAATCCAAATTACATACAGAACAAACACTGGGATATCGATTTTAAAATCGGGCTATGGCCTTGACTAAATACAATAACCTCAAGGTTCAGTTCAGTATCTATAACTTATTTAAGGACACCGTGCAGCTGGCACTAGTGGTTAAAGTGTCCACGTTGGGAGCAGATGGTTGTGGGCCATAACATAATGAGGTCATTGAAAAGGTACTGGTGTAGCACCCTTAATTGGCTCCTCTAGACACCAGGGTCATATTTAAAGTTTTGTATAGGGAAACCCACATACTAGTGTAACTTAAATTGCATGCAAAGAAGCATTTCCTGGTATAAAACCATAAAATACAGAACAACATAATTTCTAAAGAAAAATTGTAAGCATTTTGAAATGCAAAGCCATGCACATAAATACATTATCGATTCAAAATTTACCACAAAGTGGCATACATGTACTTGGCAACAATTTAAACAGTCACTGTAAAGATTGCCCAGTTTAAGAGGTTTGAGGAGACAGCACATGTTTGACAACACTATAATAGACAATGACTGTAAAGACTACCTCGGTTTTGAGTAGAGGAAAAAAGCCCATGTTCACCACAGTTTTGAGAAGAGGAAAATTATGAACATTTCACGATGTTTCAAGAATATTAAGGTAGTTCCAGGATTGGATGTACTGTACTGTTGCCATATGGTTACAATAGAACGCAGGGCATTTTTTCACTCTATACAAGGGGCCTACATAAGACCCCTTCACAATTTCTAAAGGCCCCTTCACATTTGGAATTGGTGTCTTGGTTTTGTAAAACAAACTTCACCACAAAGCACCAAACAAACCAAACATAGAAAAAAACCTATATTCCTGTACTGGACTTGATATGAAAAAATATATCATAGATACATGCATGTTTGGGCAAGTGGACAAAAATTGAGCTAACATCTGAAAAAAATTATTTCACAATTTGGTGATTTATCGTGCTTAGTTTATCAAAATTTGAAAAGTTTCTGCGCCTACTTTTTCACAATTTTGAGGATTTTCGCGCTAAATTTTCACAAAACAAAAGGGCCTGGGCCTCTTCACAATTCAGCGAAAAAAAATCCCTGGAACGTGAGCATGTCTATACTTCAGAAGGGAAATTCAAAAGAAGGTTATCTAATCAAGAGGTTATCTAAACAAAACATTCTCATACTATCTCGAACAGTATCACAATGACTCGGGAAAGGGATATCAATTACACCACTCATATTTACAATAGGATAATTGATAGTACCATATATTGTACTATATTGTAGTACCAGTAACTAGTTTATCATTCAGTAGACATCTGTATAACACGGTCATATGTTAATTGTATGTAGTTGTACAACACAGACCAAAATATTGAACTGTGAACTTTATGTCTGCTTTCACAATCAAAATAAAGTTAAAAATAAAAACATGTCAAACAATATATATATGTGTATAATAGTTAATCGTGACTGATGTAGGGCCATGGGCCAAGGTCTGCATATGCAAACATATCTTACAGTCCTTTATCATCAAATCTGATGGAAGATGCAACTCGCATATAATTTATTGTACGAGTGAAACTGTTCAAGTTAGATGTCAAACCCATGGTAGAATATTCAAACTTATCTTGCAATCATTTCAACAAACAAAACTTACATTTGGAATATTTTTGGAAAATATATAAGAAGTACATGCCATTTGGACTCAATTTCCAAACAAAGATAATGTTTTTCATTATCAAATTGACCTACATCAGTTGAACCTTTGAGATCATGGGACCTGGAGACTGTTGCCTAACCAAACCGCTACCGAGCACTTAATAGCGCCATGCTAGGAAACGGCTTGCTTCGAAAAAGCACTATGTAGCTGACTAAGCGAAAATTTATATGCTACCGGTGAGCGCTCACAGATTGCAGACAGGCAAAAGGTTATCGTGCGCTTCACACGCAATCTGTTGCATAAGAAAGTGTTCAGTAGCCCTTACCTTTCATAGAGCTGAGAAACAGAATGCTCGCTGGTAGTGCGTCTTTGCATAGACGTAGTAAAGTGCTACCAAAAGCGCTGGGTAGCGCTTTACTTAGACAACAGGCTCCTGGCCAGCGGGGTGACAGTCGGGCTCTACAAATGACTCAAACGGGTAGGCTACCTACTTTAGCATGCATGTACTAATAAAACCCTGTAAATGCGGTCAACATTTTAATCACAAATCACTTATACTATTCTTGATTTAGGTCATCCATTGTTTATAAAGTCTATACAAACATTGAATATATAATACTATATAACATGGACAGTCCATCCATGTTATCCAGGTTAGTATCAAATGTTAAGTTAATATTTTCAATGTCCAGTGAAGGGTCAATAGAACTCAGTCAGGGCACTAACATTCAAGAACAGGTATACAAGTGCAGTTCACATAAGTCAAGCAAATAAAGTAAAACATAAACAAGAAATATCACTGAATGTGATGAATACCCCCAGAAACTGCTTGACACAGTCAGATATGCAAAACTAGACTTGGTACTGATCGGTTATGCAGCTTCATGGAAATCCGACCATTGGTTGCTGAGAAATAGTGCAAACAATATTTATAAGTGTAAAAAATCAAAAGGCCATAACTACCTTAAAAATGGATCCGTCCAACGTGTGCTGACGATATGCACAACTAGAATTGGTAGCGATCATTCATGCAAAGTTTCATTGAAATCTGACCAATGGTTAAAGAGAAATAGCGCAGACAAAATTTAAAAGTGTAAAAAACCAAAGGACCATAACTACCTTAAAATTGATCCGACTAACGAGCGTCGAGGATATGCACAACTAGACTTGGTACTGATCAGTCATGCAAAGTTTCGTTGAAATCCGACCAATGGTTGCAGAGAAATAGCGCGGACAAAATTTATAAGTACAAAAAAACAAAGGGCCATAACTCCCTTAAAATTCATCCGACCGACGTGTGCCGACGATATGCACAACTAGACTTGGTACTGATCAGTCATGCAAAGTTTCGTTGAAATCCGACCAATGGTTGCAGAGAAATAGCGCGGACAAAATTATATGGACCAACCGACCGACCGACCGACCAACCAACCAACCAACAACCAACCAACCAACCTCAAGCATGACTCCAATATATCCCCCATATACTATGTATCTGGGGGTATAATAATAAGACAAGCAATGGAACTGTTCAAAACTTGTTTTAGGCCAAAGTTTGTTTTTATTTTAAGGTTTACGGGGATTTTTTGAAAATTTTGCTGTTGATGGAATTGGAATTGACATAAATCAAGAGGGTCCAAAGGGTCCTTAGGATAGCTTACACAATGGCAGGTGAGAGACCGTGGGCCCTTTCACCTCACTGTATAATAAATCCATTCCCTACTCACAATAGCAAAATGTTTAAAAAATTCCCACAAACATAAAAAAAAACTTTAGCCATATTGACTTGATTCTAAGGAAAAATTTGACTCAAAATTGAGTAATATTTTTGGGGTGGTGTGATTATTGTGGTGGTGTTACTGTATACCAGAACTACAGGATGTACTAGCTTTTTAACTGCACTCAGTCCCAACATATGATGACTATGGACAGATGACTATGAACACTCCTCCTACACTGGAGTACATCTACATGTTATCATTGAAAACTTGCCAAGGATCGGTCAGAATGATTCATTATTTTGAGTCAGTTAAATACAGTCTCAATTTACTGAGACCTAAACAAAGATATTTTATCTCATGATAATGAAGTATATTTTGACTGAACTTGCACGAGACTTTAATTAGATATTCGCGTTATCTGGTTTAGCTACAGACAAAACGATAATATTAAGTCGGACAGGGAAGGCAGCACTCAACTTAACCAGCCGAGCACAGAAAACATAAAAATATACAAGGCCCAATACACAACCGAACGAGAAAATGATCTGCCCAGATTACAGACAAACCTTAACCAAACAAACGAATACAAATTCAGAGATTTTTTCCCAGTCACTCACAGATCAGTTACATGTATTTTGACCATTTTTTTGAAAGCAAAATCATTCAAAATCAGGAAATATTTCTGATTTCATTTCCTGATTTTGACAACTATTTCCCAGTATTTTTGCTCCCAAAGTTAAGTAAGTTTTGCATCAAACCCTCAATATTTTTATCAATATATTATATCTAAACTTACCTTTAAGCACCAGTTTTGCATGGAAAGAACCTTTGATACCATTGTCATATAACATCCCCTTGCAGTCACTCAAATACCCAGTAGATGTAGCATTCACCAGGACCGTGTGCTGACCAGGTTTTAGTATAGATATAGTTCTATTGTTATAATTGTCGGCATCAATCATTTTACCATCAAAATACCATTTATAAGTGAATGACGGTGCTACCCAGAATGAATCAGTGATATTTACAAGAAAACTGATAGGTTTGTGTGTGGAAAATATATTTTTGTGGACTCCTTTACGTCTGTGTATCGCTTGATCATGCTGTAGGTTGCCATTCAATGAATCTGTAAAGAAAAAAAACAACTATATACAGCTTAAAAAATAAAAATAATGAATTTATTTCTAGAGGCAATACAGTTATCCAATTGCCAAATCTTCCTTGCGAGCCTCTTTACATATAAAGAATACAGATACAAGCGGCTTTCATAATTTCAAAAAAATTTATGATCATGGTACATGCAATTATACTAACAAGAGATGTTTGTAAAACATGTATGTCCCCACGGCAGGCCAATAGTCCGAAATTGTAAAGGTCACTGTGACCTTAACCTATGACATACTGACCTAAAAATCAAAAGGGTCTTCTACTGTTGATTGCAAACCTCCATTTGAAGTTTGAAGATCCTAGGGCAAAGCATTCTTGGTATATTGAATGGAAACCATTTGAATAGTCAGAAATGGTAAAGGTCACAGTGACCTTGACCTTTGACCTCATAATCAATAGGGGTCATCTACTGTTAATGATTAACCTCAATGTTAAGTTAGAAGATCTTAGGGCAAAGTTCTTGAGTCATTAAATGGAAACCATTTGGTTTAACGACTGACCGACAGACATGTGAAAGGTAATATACCCCCTCATCAAAGATGGGGGGGGGGGGGGGCATAATTAGTTTAACCTAATGAAAATTCTAAATACATGTAACATTATGATGGATGAATTTGTGACAAAAATACAAGCGGTTATTTACTCTAAGGTAAGAAAAATGCATGAAAATTGCTTGAATTGTAATTTATGTATTACTCTTTAAGAATGATGTAACTAAAAAATTAATGATTGTATAATTGTTTATAATCTAATTTAAACATCGGACATTTAAAAATGTTCCAAAAATGAACTTTGTATTCAGGTGCTAATTTTAAACTGTTGCACATATGATGCATAAAACTAAGTGTTATACTTTACCTGTTATGATAAAATTGAGGCTCTTTTTCACAATAGGGTTGAATATAGGCCCAGATTTTAAACTGAACACAGTTACTTCCATTGTGTAATTTCTTGGCATAACATTGGAGTCAAAGCACCGGTTAAGACTGGTGTTATAATCAGCATGTTGGGTCTCCTGGAATATGCAAAACTAGCTTGATTTATAAGGCTGTAATACTAAGCACTCTCAAGATAATTTAGCTTTACTCAAACTTCCTGAAAAACCCGACGTTCAGCACAATCTGACTGATAAATGTAGGGAGTATTAGTTTATACTATTTAATTTTTAGATTTATTTCGTATGTAACCCTGATGACAGCTAAAGACACGGTATGGTATCAAGCTAAAATGTTTAAAAAAATGACTTGATAAACATATTTGTGGTAATAGTCATTAGTTCCACATACGTGTACTAATATATTGTATTCAATAATTAATTTAAGGTTAATTGTAAAACAATTCTACAATTTATATTTATCCCACTTAATCCCTCATTCCAGATAGTATCAGTCGAGTGATTGCCATTACCATTGGAGGGTGTAAGAGAAGAGAAACAATTATCTCCCAATTAGGTTGAGCATCAAACAAGGCAAACACAGATATCTAATTAATTTAGCTTTGGAAAGATGCAGTCACTAAATGAAACCGGGACAGGCTCTCCCACTCAAAGTGAACCTTCTACCAATGAACTTTTGAGACGGTTCAACGTTGGTGTATTGAGGTATTGTATAAGGTAGTATGTTAACAGCTTGAAAACAGAAGTAAACATTTTAGGAGCACAGCTACAAAGATGAAAAGTATAAAACAATTTTACATACCGTAATTCGATCAACATCACTTCTCCAGTCATATTTAAACAATTTCTCATCTTGTGGTGACAGGCTGGTGCCTTCAAACAACTTGGCATCAAATTTGATGATAGATCCATACACAGCTGGCGACGAACTTGACAGGTTCAGTTTATAGTCATCCACTGCAACATATTGAAAAATAACTTATTTTTTATAACAATATTTGTCCTTGTCTTTATACATGTATCATGTTCTATACCAAATCTGGTTAAAAAGCATTACCTTGTTAATAGGAATCTACGGTCTCTGACTTATCAAAAAATAATAATACTGTATTGTTATACAGCCTATTGGCCGAGATTGGTTTCTTTACCCTAATCGTTAATGCAGGAACTCCAGAAAGCAGGTTTTATCGTCAAACCAATTTGACGATATTAATATGTACAGTATCCCCGTCGAACACAAAAAGTGGCAAGCTCAAGACAGAAATTAAAAGCTTCCACAATGACTCTGAATGAGACAGCAAGCATGATTGTCTATGGTGATGCACCTATCAATATTTATTTAACCCAGATGGTTGTGCCGGCAGACCAAGGGGAATAAGACAATTCATCTTTTTTGGGGTCCAACTCTCCACTCTTGAGCTAAACATTGTGTCTAAATCCCCACAGTAGGAGATAGTTGGTGTATCAAAAATAATCAAATGGCCCGCCTTCTCTAAATGATTGCTTTTTTGCGGCATCTAAATGCCCGAATAAGGAAGTGGCTAGAGTTACGGTCCCGTAACTTTAGACTCAGATTCTAAAGTTACGGCTCTGATGTCACATGCCTTAACTTTAGTGAATCCCACAATGTTTGGCTAAAGTTACGTTTCTATTCCATAGTAAGAAATTTATAAGGAACCCATATTATTAAGTGATTTAATAACACATATTTGCCTTTTCTTTTTCAGCGATTCACAACTGCCGCCCGTTGCCAGCCATTCTGTGATGCATATATTATTATTATATATTTACTTTCGAATAAGAGAATATCGTTGTCATCATAACACATGTCATATGGCACATACTACCTAATTTGAGCTTTCAGTTATAGCTAGATAATTGTTTTATTTAGTTTCATGTTGTACATTTGTATATGAAATGAGTGTAATAAAATGTTGTTCATTTTTGTTGTTGGAGTATTTATAATAACTTTTAACCGAAATATGTCCACAAAGTAGAAAAAATAATGTGCATGGTATGTCAAATTTAAAGAAAATACCGCCCTGCTTTGAAGTCTTGTTCCTTGTTTAAACTTGTTTGATTTAGAAATAAAACCTTTACCCGTGCACTTTGATGTACCTAAGTTAACATGATCTAAATTCGTGTCTTGTTTGGAATAATTACAATTGGTACCTTGTTTGTGAGTATTTGTTTCAATAAGTTGCTACAATCGTTAGTCTAAACATATGAAGCGTAATGCATGTGCGATATGATATAAACAAAGCAATTAGGCGACATGCAAACAGTAACAGAAGATAATCAAAGCTAATCGGCTTTCTTTAAGTTTTTTGGTCTTGTCCATTAAAATCTAAGTGTGGAGCAAATTATGTTACACACTACATAGACAACAATGTACAGTCGGAAAGTCAAAGACATTCTGTAATTTTGCGTATATTCCCCCAAGATGTATATAAACCCCTAGAATAAAAACAACATTGACATATGATTAAGATTATACTTTGTTACATTGTGTACTATGGCTTCCGATATATCTTTTTATGTTGGGGAAAAATTCTGCAGCTACAAATCTATTCAAGCTACAATTGAATTGTAAGTTTTTTTACTCTTTTGACGTGCATTTCTACATATTTTTTTCTGCAACTTACTAAATTGTTTTTTTTTCACCTATAAATAAACAATTTTATGCCAAAATTAGACTCATAATAGATAATTGATATCATAATTTGGTACCTCAAATGTTTACCAATAATTAATTTTACAAATCTTTGAAACTATAATACTTTATGCAGGCTAAGTTAATTTCTTAAGTATTCTAAATTTTACGAAATTAAATAGGTACATTTTTATACAATTCAATTTCCAACGTGCACTCAATTAAGTCAACTACAACTAGAATAATAATTATCCATTTTTTTACTGCAAACATAGTTCCAGGACTACAGACGCGGCTCAGGCTTTCTACCCGAAGAAAGTGTTGAATACGGACAATAAATATTCAGAACTTACATTAAGTTGTATCAGTGGTGGAATTAAGGAATTTAAACCAAGAGGAACAGGGAAGAGAAGTCAAAGGTATGTCATTATAAATACTACAACAACAAAAATGAACAACGTTTTATTACACTCATTTCATATACAAATGTACAACATGAAACTAAATGAAATAGCTATCTAGTTATAACTAAACGCTCAAACAGCAGATATGAATCGCTGAAAAAGAAAAGGTAAATATGTGTTATAAAATCACCTAAAATACGGGTTCCTTATAAATTAATAACTATGGAATAGAACCGTAACTTTAACCAAACCTTGTAGGATTCACTTAAGTTACGGCTCTGACGTCAGAGCCGTAACTTTAGAATCTGAGGCTAAAGAGTAAAGTTACGGGACTCTAGCCACTTCCTTGAATTAATTTTTTAAAAAACCACTTTAATACTTTACAAAGACATGGCAATATACAATTAAACCACTTACCAATATCTATTGAGGAAGTATATGTCAGGCTACACATGTACAATAAAGCCACAAACAGGACGTTACTAAAGTTCTTTGAGAACAACATTGTTTAAGTACTTTAACGTATTACGAGCTCACTTTTAAATCCATACACGTTCATTGTTAGACCAGAAAGTCAATAAAATACGTGACAGTTATACAGACACGTCAAAATAATCAAAATCTATTCGTAACTAACAAATACTGTTGCAACGACACCCGATGAAAAAGAAAACAAAGAAATAAATTGCAACATCCGAGAAAATCTCCTAAGCGTCGTCCACCATGTTGATTAATATCATGTGACTTGCTATACAAAAACCCGTATCATACCGTACTTCAAACACGGAATAACTTAGTTCGCGCTCTCTATTTAAACTTATGAATTGATCGTTCGGTTTGATGGACGATTGAGATAATTGATAAATAGTCGCTCATAAATAAACACTCACATAAGATGAATACTGCCTTAATAATTCGAAACTTGTAATATTTAACCCGATCAGTGTGTCCCTATAGTATAGGGTGTTTCTGGGACGAATAACAAATTTGTTATTTGTCCCAGGGTGTTTTAAGATATATGTTAATTATGTACAGTTTCATGATTAAATACATTTCTTAATTAATGCAATATTTAAAAAAGTGAAATACACGTTTGGAAGGAGATTTCAAAATTGAATACCATTTACAACATCCGAACTTAGTTAACCTAAATACAATATACGTTTGGTTGGGGATTCTATATACGTACATAGTACAGGTCCTGGTTTGGTCTGTGGATGTATCTGAAGTTAGGATAGGTTGTAAAAAATAAAAACGGATATGTTTGTAAGAGTAGCAAGTGTGAACTAAAGGAGAATTCATCACCTTTTCAATTAGGCTACTCATATTCGTTTTGTTACTACCGTCAAACATTATTTGTGCAGCTGCATGATATTAACCCTTCTTATTCTTTTTAATACTTTTCTAAGCTAGAAATAGGTCTTTCAGTCCACCTTTTACAGTTGAAACTAGGTAATTCTGTTTTTTAAATATGGATTGCCTTTATGGGTCCGTTGGGTGAGCTTTGAATGAGTCAGCTGTTATCAACATTACTGAAAACCCATTACCATTTAAGGTTAATAATATTTTACCACGAATTTTGATATTCCTCTAGTACCACTACTTTTAGTACTTTGATTATTTGACTAAACTGGTGTTTCATATGATTCCCAGATTATATGAAATTTTAAATTATTTTCGACCTATTTTTGACGTTCATTTGAATTAACTTGTAGCTCAGCCTCCGTATTTGTACATGATAAATACACTCAACCACTTTTCTAATTGGTCCCTTTTCAAACTCCCGAATTACCTTAAACTATGATCATATTATCTGATGGCGGAAATGCAAAATTGATTGCATGACTGACCATGTATACTTTGGCACGTGATTTTGATTTTTTATAATTTAAGTCTTAGGACAATTGCATAAAACGTTTGTGTGCAAAATATCATAAAACATTATAATCACAGTTAAACGTATACATGATATATTGGGTTTGAAAAGTGAGTAACGATATTCGTTGTTTTGAATGTCGCATGTGGAGCCAACTTCACACAGCTTGAAATAAGAATTTTATTGACCAACGAAACTGTAACATAATTATATTTTTTTTAAAACACCAATGTACAGGGTGATCCAAAAACATGTTCCACAAACAATGCCTATTAACTTTGCGATGCTTAGTAGTATACGGATATTTTTTTTATTATTGACAGAAAGAATATTGAAGCAAGTGTTTGTTGAATAGAAAGAAGACCGTCATTATGAATTAGGCAAACAGCCTGCAATTGTTAGCAGGAAACTTTAAATTCAGAATCCAAAGTCACCAGTATCATATAGAAAGCAAATTAAAAGACTTGTGTCAAAATTTGAGAAAAAATGGAGTGTAACTAACAAGACAAGGAGTGATATACAGTGTATTTGACGTACGGATGAGAATGTTGAGCATATTCATCAAGCTGTAGAGGAAACCCTATGCTATGTTAGGGGGTGAGGGGTGTTATGAGGATATATCTAACCCTACATCAGATCTAATGCATTGAATTGAGAAGATGACTGGTGAAAAGATGTTTCATTACATGGCTAATGTTGTGCTGGACATTTGGTGATCTGCTGATTTCCCAACAACGCATGTACAACGCCATTGCCTCCGACGTTCCCCACTCTAGGTCCATTAGACTTATTCGTATGAGGTCCTTTGAAGAGAAAGTGTATGATTCAAAACCGAACATTTTACTTGATTTGAAATCAATTAGCAGGCAAATTGGTTTGATCATTTAACAAGCGTATACAGTGAAGCCATATAGATCTTTCGACGTCGTCTTATAGTCTAATACGCTGGTTGTGAAAAACGCACATGTAAAGTGTGATACTGTACACGTTGTTTAAAAATTTAACCTAAACGCCCGGACAAACTGATTGACAAACGGACTGACGAACGGGGGCATAAAAAGTAAAAATTACTGTTGTTACAATGGAAAGTCTTGTCCACTTGTGCATTCATCAATATGCCAGGAAGAGTTGTTTACCTTAGACCTAACAACAGGACTTGCGATAGAAACATTGTCTTAATTGTATAAACCACCATACTGATGTCTTTGTGCTACATTAATATTCTGATATATGATACTAGGGACTTATGTAATGTTTAAATATTTTTGTCCTCTAATTAACTTAAAGAGTCCTTATATACGTAGCTGAAAACAAGTGTTGTTTCCCCTTGGTCTTCACTGTTGTTTTCTGTTTAAACATTGTATATGTCCGCTCGCACATACAACATGTCTATACTACATATAGTAGCTGGTAAACCACATTTCTATTAATTATGTTAATTAAGTTGGTTTCCTAGTTATTGATAATGTGTTTGAACATACAGGGTGTCAATTGTATACCTACGAATGGTAGTTCGTCATGACCTCGGTCCAAAATCTTGCAACCAATTTCTCTTACTGTGTGCTTATAAGAATACCGGTTGCATTCTGGAAGTCAATCCGTGATGTTATAGCATGTATAATTTCGGGAACCAATGGCATCGGGATTGACTCTTGAAGGACGATGGATCAGTCCCGGCCTTATACATGCGGTTGAACGTTATCAACATCAATACAGAGGTATTACATTCTCAGTCGTTTGGATAAGATTTCACATCCTTGGAACCACACCCTGTGATACAACAAATCAACACAACCTGCCTGTACGATAAGGCCATCCAAACTGCAAACTATGTTCAGCGTCCGCGGGCTGGAAGGTTTTGAGTTCATAAAAGAAAAAAACCAAACAAACATTGTTTTGCCAATTAAAAGTGAAATTGCATGCACAAATCCCGAGCCCAGCATCTACATTTTCGCACATTCCGTTGAATACGATCAGTAACACCGCTGTCGATAGGTGCTTGAAACGTGCAAAATTACACCTTGAAAACAGATATGTTTTATATATTTCAAACCATTTATAGTTCATAACTAGTGTTTTTTTTCTGGAAGGTAGATAGGTTTTTGCGAAAAGTAGTTGACGCTAAAAAATATAATTTGGAATGGCCTAACCAAGCATCCAGTCATTCTGATCACCTCGGCCTTTATGCATTGCAATTTATTTATCGGACACAAATGGAAATGGCCGAGCTTTCACGATTGCCATCCAGTATTATCCAACATCTCAGTTCGTCTCATCTCTTCATTAAGATGACGTCCAACTTGCTGGTTTTCAATAGTTGTTGTGAATTTCAAACACAGATTAAAGTTACAGAAGAAAGTCTGACTCCGACTCTATTGACATTTCCACGCAGTTACATTTCCACAACTCACTTTGTTTCCATAGGTATGTCTTTCTCCGTGGTGTCAATGCGAAGCTATGTGTTACATTATAGATACTTGTAGTTCTATGGTTATGACGCAAATATATTGGAACGAATTTCGTTTTCACGCAAACTGATAAATGTTATGAACGGCATGCAAATGTGATCCTTTACTAATTAACTGTATATTTTAAAAAATAATTTTGCGGATCCATGACATCTCTCTACTGGACAAACAAACCTCAGGTAGTTAGAACATGCTATAAGAAAAGACATAAAACATGACAAGGACTTCTCTAAAACGGACAACTTCAGACGGCAAAAGACGCAGGGGAAGGCTTAAAGGGACATGACGAAGGAAAATCAATAGTGGCATTGAGAATATGGAAAAGACCGAGGACGAAATGGAAACTATTAGAGTAGCACTATTAGGTTCCAACGCGCACGGAAAGGATATGTAATTTCAAATTGAATTAGAGTTTATTTAGTGAAGGAAAATTTAAATAAATGCTCAAGTTATTTTCACATTTAAACATTAAAAAATGTTAAAGTTGAGGTAAGTGATTGAAGTAGGCCTACATTGCGCTGTCCGACAGAGGCCTCATTAACCGAAGTCGTCATTTTCGTACATTTAACAATATCTGTTGACCCTGCCCGTGTAAATGATTGATTATACGAAACAGGTTGGTAAATAGGATCTGTGATATACTGATTACTGATAAACAGTCCGAATGGGCATTTAAGGAATTTGTGAACCATTTGTAATTACTTTGTCTTCAAGCATGGTTTAAACGAAGATATTATCGTAAACAGGTTTAACGAACTGCGACTAATTTACGTGTATGACTTTGCGGACAAGTCAAACTATCACCCTACGTCAATTCTTTAAATATTTGGCAATTTGAGAAATGGTCGAAATAATTATTTGTGTTTCAAAGTTTGGCTACACTATTTTGTTTTGCTCAATCTCGTTTGCTGAAGCTCTCAAAGCATCGGGACGTAGTATATATTAATATATAGAGAGTCAATTGGAAACCAGATAAATTACCTCCTTTAACAGGCAGCGGTCATCAATTCTAGATTTTCCTGCCAAACGGACGTGCTATTCTCATAGGCGGATCCAAGGGGGGGCGGACCCGGCGTACGCCCCCCCCCTAAAATCGTCGGAGCCTAGGTAATTTATCATATTTTGGATGTAAGAACAATATTGATACGCAATATTTTTTCGCTCGCTTCGCTCGCGTCAATCAAACAAGAATCTATTTATTGATTTTAAAGTGAACTTAATGCTGTATGCAAGCAACAAGATATGGCTGATTGGAAGCATGGTGCCAAACATCAGCTACAGAGATTCTTGCACATTATAAATGTCTGACAAGTCATAAAAGATTAATACAGTTGGCTTGATTTTCTAATAAACCTGTCCTTTTCATTAAAATAAGATATCTCAGAATGCAGCTGACGTATTCCGTGGCTCTTTTTAAAAGGTCACGAGGCAGATCGCAACTGGACCCCCTAGTCGCTGGATCCCAAGTATTTCACATTTCCACTTGAACAAAAGTGAAGCCCTGGAGTTCGCAGGGTATGCTGCTCAGATAGACAGTGCATTTTTTCTTCGTGACGTATTCACAGCAGCTATATATCAGTGAATATAATCCAGTCGATTATCGTTAGTCCTGGCTATATAAACAACGATTTTTCTTGTTCGTTTCGCTCGCTGTAGATCTACGCAAATTCAATGAAAGTTTTCGATTTATCAATGAGTTTGTTGGGTATGCTGCTCAGATAAACACTGATTTTTTCCAATTCTTACAATTACTAAATCAGTGAATATTACCAAGTGATAAGTGTGTGGTGTATGCTGCTGAAATAGATGATTGCATTTTTTTTCTTGCTCGCTCCACTCGCACAACCGCTATCAGTTAAGTTTGTCAAGTAGGGAATGAGTATGGGGGATATGCTGCTCAAATAATTACAGCTTATATTCTTGCTCGCCTTACTCTCACATTAACTTTATCAATGAATATTATAAGATAAAGAACGAAATTGTGTGGAATGCTTCTCAGAGATACATTTTTCTTGCTCGCTTCGCTCGCACATTTCTTTGAGAGGGGGGGGGGGGGGTCAATACATGAATGTACGCCCCCCCCTAACGCCAAATCCTAGATCCGCCCCTGATTCTAATATGGCGACAACAATGCAGAAATATTGGAACTATGTCATAAATTCCGTGCAGTCATTTTAGGTAATCGGTAGCTGTTTAGTTGGGGGGGATGTGTTGGTTAGTTTGACGATTTCTTGGACGTTGCGGGTTGCTTTTCCTGACGTTACCATAGATACATACATCTTTGTTTCTCTGCAAAATATAATTTATTTTTAGCAAACGTCAACAGTTCTATGAAACTTTTCCTTGAACTTAAAAAAACGTCCCTCGAACATTGTATAAACCAAGTCATTCTTACTGCATAGCGTCACTGATGACAGTATTTTAGTCTTAAAACTTGATCTGACCACTGGCAAATACGTACTTCATTGGGTAGACCTATCAATGGGGAAATAATTATATGTCGGTGTCCAGCAATAAATTCACATTATTTCAGTTAAATATTCCACTTAAGTTGTGCGTAAAATACTGATGCATATTTAATATACTTGCCCAAGGCTTATCAGCGATTAATTTACTAGGCGAAATATTTGCCTCCAAGTCGAATTGTCTGCTTATTTGTATCAATTAACCGCGACATTGTTTTGGTCAGACTGGTGAATTTTGAATATGATCGGGTGAACATTGGATATGGGTATTTACGTGTACGCATGCGATGGTTTGAAAACAAGGGCTCATGTATGGTCCTAAGACACATTTCATTGAACCCAAACGTTACGAAATGCTAAACATTTTTTTTTATTTTTTTTATCAAAATTATGTAAAACAGTTGTAGACAAGGCTGTTAAACATTAACATGTACTGAAAATAGTGTTGTACTGATGTCCGAGTGGGGGCGGTGTCTGTACATGTTCGATATTCCCGGGCGCCGCATATGGATGTTGGCTGCACACCCACCAGGAGAAAAACAGTCTCTCCAGGGTACTCGAACGAAGGTTTCCTTAGGTAGTCCAATGACCGAGGGGAGTTCAATGTCAAAGGGTGGCTGGACGACTGAAGTGCTGAAAGCGGACCTAGAAAACTGGTAACTTAGCAATGTATAAACGATTCAACTTCCGATTATAGCAATACTAGTAAGTCATACAAGTTGTATTGTACAGTCTCCCAAAATGTCATACAGTGAGCGGAAATCACAGATGCATTTACTCGCAATAAGTCATAAACATGTAAGTTGACTTGCATAGTCTCCCAATAAGTCATACAGTGATTCGATTTATACGCTCTGAGTGTCTGTGTTAGCAAATGAGAAGGCATCTATGGACACAATATAGAAGACAGATTCAAAACTTGAGTTATAATGCGGTAAGTTCTCCATGCATTTTTTATGGTGCCCGTTTCAAGACATGTGTTAACTAGTTATAGGAGAAAATGAATGCATATTATTATTTAAGCGAGCATGAATATCTTCGTGATTTATTTCTATTGAGGGAATCAGCTTCATTCTCAAAAGTAATATCAAAACGTCAATCTAGTTTTATGTAATATTTGGAATTTTGCCGGATCTTGGCCACGTTGTCCTTTGGTATAACACCGTTAAGCAGTTTCATGAACATTTGTTTCCCCTTCATCAATATTTTATTTTCAACGAATTTGTTAATGGACCATCTTGTAATTAAACATGCAATAAAGATATCAAAGTTATATAATTGCGCTGTATGATAAAATGCGAGTTCAAGCATGAAATCCACAACTACATTTGTATTTGTAACTACAACATAGAATAATAAATGTGCGATGGTTAGTCCTGCCTTTCTCGTGACCGTAATATTGTTCTTCGGTCGTCCTCTTTTCATTCCGTCCAACCTTCGGTTAATCGTTTGTGCTCATACATTTTATACAATGAATTATGTGCAATTATAACTACATTGTATAATATAAAAACATGTGCTTTATTATTATACGTTTTACGAATAGTTGTGGATTTCATTTACTTTTCATATGTACGTACTACGAACTGTTCTCAACATATGTATTGGTTATCATATACATGTACCTTAGTATTGGCGTATGCTTAAAATCCAAATTTGTATATTAAGTAATACATGTAAATGAAATCTTACACTTGCTACTGTCAAATATCTTAGTTTTGTGGGCATTAAATTTCGTGGAATTTTGCAGCGTAAGACCTGCTGTCCTCTTAGCCCCTATGCTATGCGGATGGGTTGCCGATACTATTTTGCTAGTTTCAGGAACCGTTCGGGATCACTATAAACAATGAGCAAATCTTCGTCATCGGGCTAGTTCGGAATGTCGGGGATCAGCCTACGAAATGTTGCGGTATAAACGCCGACCCGTATTTGTAGTAGCCGAAGCGGCGCGGCGGGTGATTGCCGACACGGTTCCGGGATTGGTTCACGGGTGTTTTTCGATCGTGCAGAAAGGAAAGGTTAACAGAACATGCGGAGGAGTTTCCGAATCGTTGCCGATAGAATGCTGAAAGGTTGCCGAATATATACAACGCCGAACTACTCTTATAATCAGTCGCTAGTTGAACAAAATTGTTACAAAGGGACGAAAGAGTCATTGCCTTGACACTGTACTTAAGACTGAGAAAAAGAAGATGCTATGATGGACCACCCCGTGCTCACAAACCACAAGAGGCGTCAGCACTACCAGTAAAATACTTTGATACATTCACTCCGGGATGAAGATGTCACCTCCTCAAGTTCAATTTGTGTTTGAGGATTCAGTGTTGCGGTGGAATTTGTATGATATTTTGTCACATAAGTTTGTTCTACCCCGTCAAGGAGTACAATGCCGGGGTTTTGACCATTCCAAATGCCCAAGAAACACACCGCTTTTGATAGTGAAAGGATTGCAAAGTCTCGCAGAAGACTTCCCGAGGATGCCGGTTAATTACGACACGTTCCATAACGTACCATATGATTGCCGATGGATTTCCGATTGTTCCGAAGTCGTACCCAATTAAAAGGCTTTTAAGGTTTGGATGCCGAAGATTTATCGGGTCCGAAGTGCTGAGAAGGCTTTCATAAGCGTATAGGAATGACATGGAATGGTTCCCATCCCGAAGAATACCGGACCATCCAGATTTTGGGAATTTCTGCTTTGGGAACCCTTCGGGGTCTAGTAGTTGACGGCAGGTCTATAGGACAGGTAATCCATCCTAATCACAACGTTACACACCGATGCACTATTATATATAACTTCCATGTAATGTCATTGATCTGAAATTGTCTTTTCTTTCTTTTCTTAAATCATTACATCGGTGTTTAAAATGTGTGATCTGTCACACAGAGCAGTCGACAATTTATTGAGATTCATTAAGTTTTCATTTCTTAACTGATTTTCAACCGTTAAATAGCTTTTAATTAAGACTGATGATCGAATTTTTTTGTAAACAATGGTGACATGGTGTCTCAAACCGAACACTTTATACCATTTCTATGTTTGAATTATATAGTTAATACATTAAATTTTCATTACATCTGTTATCCAAAGAATTCCTTAAATACATAATTATTTATACATTATCAAAAAATGTACCTTCATAATTGAAATTCAGATTTAATCTGCTAATGACACTTCAAAGATACGAACAAACATCTCATAACTTTGTGTCGATTTTACCAACTTTCAATACTTTAAAGTAATTGTCATTAACGTGGATTTCCTTGGTGATATAACGATTTTGTTGGGTATTAAAGCATAACTTGATATTACTCCATTGTTTGTCTGGACTTTGACTTCAACCTGTCGGGGAACCCAAAAATAGAAATTGGAAATAGCATCGAATCAGGTCGTTAATATAGTTGTTTATACATGTATACAGAAATTCTGTATAGAGTGTGTCCGAATCCTTCTACAATAAATTAAATGTTTCAAACATATTTGATGGTTCTTTAACGTAACATATCATGCTTACTGTAATTCACTTAAAATATGCCTGTCTCGCAAAAGGTTTTGTTTGATGTCTATCTGTTTGCTTTGAAATAGTTATTTTACTGCTTTCTGATTGCTCTACATATTAACGTACTTGCACATGTGTATACATTTATTTATCTCATACATCATTAGTCTACGTGGGGATGATTGGTCCCTGTTTAGTCTTCATCAACAACTCCTGATTGCTGACCTGACAGACCATCGTATCTGAAGTATACTTCTAAGGCAAACAATATTTGAAAACAACCAATACAAAACAAGTGTGCTCTCTTTAACAATTGACACAAAAACAACACTCTTCACATGCGGACAACCGTGATAACCAATGTCACATAGGGACAACATAGTCAATGTTACATGCGGACAACATAGTCAATGTCACATGCGGACAACGTAGTCAATGTCACATGCGGACAACATAGCCAATGTAACAGAAGGACAGCATAGTCAATGTCACAGAAGGACAACATAGCCAATGTCACAGAAGAGCGAAGTCGTATGGGAGACAGCTTTGAAAGTGCTCAAACAACTCGACTAGCTAGACGAGGTTTGTTGTAATTAAAATCAGAACACCAATGTCTGTTTTCGAACAGTTTTTGCAGTGAATGCATCAAACATTATCAATTAAAGAACAAAACTGCAAAATGAATTATACCTACTTCACGTCAACAGTAATCACAAACAACCAAAGTCGTTACATCTTCAATGTCAACCCATTCTCATTACAAATACTGAAATAAGAAAAAACATTCTCTAATTAAATACAACGCTGGTTGTTTATGAGTTTCATCAAGTATAAAACCAATTAATTAACACGTTTTCTACAACAGATTGTTTTACACTTAAAACAAATTACAAACTGTACCTGAGAAGTTTATTTTTCTCAGAGATCTTTAAATTTTTAATGCATTTATTGGTGTGTTGTTCGATTGTGGGAACCGCTGCTGTGGACCAGCGGCTGAGTCAATCCGGGTTCTATTCGATTCCTGGTCGTGGAAGGTCATACCCTTCCATGAAAACTACGTCGATTTTCCTCAGTATGTTAATAAGTTGCTGGTTCCATTTTAAGGATTAGAAAGTACTGGTTAGAATACAGTCCAGGAAAACAGGTTAGGCCAATCAGCCCCCGATTACTGTACAGTAAATGTAATAATTTTCGCGGCGGATAAAGATCGTGAATTTCGCGGATAAATTAGATCGCGAAATTAAATCCCCTCGAATAATTGTCAAACAAATACTTGAGAAGAGTTTTTTATTCAATCTTTTAAATCCACGAATTTTAGAAACCATCGAATAACCATTTTACCAAAATCCATCGAAATTAATTAGCCGCCATAACTAATGATAATATAGTATTTAATTTGATTACAACAATACTAAGTATGAATGTACGACATGGGGGACACAGTCACCAGACTCCTTACTAATTTTTAAAATATTTTTCGGCGCTATGAGTTTTTTTAAAATAAAAGCTGATCCCCATTTTTTCAAAATTATTTTTGCACCAGATACACGTGACGTGGTTTTGCGAAAACACACATAGAACTCGCATTTGGGAGTATAGAACATCCTGGATTTATGACCACCTAAATAAAATACTCCCCGAAAATAAAAAAAAAACATCTAAACAATTTCATGTTGATAGCCCTTCTCTTTTTTTCAACCCAAGTTTTTAGACCACTTTATTGGAAAAGGACCAGCTTTCAAAAAGTGTGGTCTCAGTATTGAAATCACAAACAAATTAAGTAAGTTTATGTTTTTCTGTGTGTTTACAGTAAAATTACAGTTTAAGTGTCTATGTGCCATGCACAAGTTCCATTGCCATTCACCCACAGCAGTTACCTCCCTTACATGTATGATGATATTTACTGTAACTGCAAAGTAAGAAACCACTGTGAGGACTTTGGTTACACTGATGTTTTAGTTGGGTTGTATTTGTACGACTCGTCACCATCTCTTTACGACGTTGTCCCATAGGTATATAAAGGACAAGGTTCACTAATGGCTTAATTTGGCCCTCTGAGTTTTCAAAAATAAAAATGCACTTTCCTATAAATCTGTCCTATGTTTCTAACAACATAATACTGTCTTTCGAAAAAAAATAAGTATACAATTCCAAATTCCCTTGTAAATGTGTCAAAAGATTTACTTAAAGTATGCCATGTTTAGCAAAAAATGTCATATTTAGCAATTTTCATGGCTTTTCATGTCTTAAACCCTTCCCAAAAACATGTTGGCATTCTTGCGACACGTTGATATTTTATCCATATATCAAAACTTGCAGAACACTGGTAATGTAAAAATATAAAAGTGTTGCAAAACTGCCATTATGGTTTTTCGGAAGGTTTTACGTCATTAATAGTCGTGAAAATGGCAAAAATGACACTTTGGGCTAAAAAAGACATATTCTTCATATTGCTGGCAGTTTTTTTTAACAAGTTACAAGGGAAATTGAAGTATGTATGCTCATTTTTTACACAGGGCATGTTAAGTTATTTAAATTATTTTATTTGCAGTTTTATTTTTTGAAAAATCATAGGGACAAATTAAGCCGTTAGTGAACCTTGTCCTTTATACCTTCGCCCAAGTTCTCTGCATCCCTTGGTCAGTCCGTTAGAAAGCCAGGCAAGTTTGTAAGTAAAGCCTATAACATACAGATACCCTCACACTATAACATGTGGCCATCTATTAGAGATTTCAACATCAACGTGCGCTTTGGTTATTGCAGAGCAGAGCAGAGCAGAGCAGAGCAGAGCAGAGCAGAGCAGAGCAGAGCAGAGCAGAGCAGAGCAGAGCAGAGCAGAGCAGAGCAGAGCAGAGCAGAGCAGAGCAGAGCAGAGCAGAGCAGAGCAGAGCAGAGCAGAACAGAACAGAACGGCATATGTGGCTACATACCATAACAGAACAGCGTGACAAAAATTGAAGTCGAAATAATACAAATGCTCATTGTTTGATTTTACATACATGTATTACAATAAGATATCAACTATTTATTTATTCTATACACTGAGCTATTATATCATTAACAAACGTTAAGAGTTTTCCCCGTCGTGATTGACGTTTATTAATCATGATTTAGACGAATTGACATAGTCAGCGTGAACAGAGCACTAGTTGTTCATTTATGAAACCATATTGTTTGTCAATCACGATGATTCATTACGTAATATGACAATATCGATCTAATTATGACCTATGACCCCGTGTTAGTGTGACACAGACATCAGAAGATCCCGCGGTCATTAAACACATACCGATCATGTATGTTATGTTATGGTAGCAGTTCTCCTGTCAATATAGTGATTAGTGAATAAATACTATTGATAGGTAGCACGTGCATGCTATCGAACAGTTTGTAATACTTGCATACCACGTGGTATGTGAGATATTGATATCGGAACACTTCGGGTGTTTACGCGTACACTCTATGATCATCTGAATGGCGCCATTTCGATAATTTCCGTAAAGGATCTCCAAAAATAGCAAAAATGATCCGCTGTTTAAGCAACTAAATTAAAACCACACATGAACAAAAACCAATATAATCAAACCTGTTGACAAAGTATACCAATCAAAATTGGTTGAATAATGAGCGAGATATTACATTTTGTACATTGCCAGTTCTGGTACCTTCGACCCTGATACGTACATTGTCTAAATGAGCATTTGTCAAGATACTCTAGGTACAAAACGGACTACGTCAGCAATAAAGGCAATAGTATTATACATTTCAACTGAAACATTTTAAAAAGTTGATAAATGTTGCAATAGAGATTGTTATGATATGTTCAATTACACAATGTAACCATATACGATATTCCGGAAAGCACTGATGAAGGTTCGAGTTACTTCCCTTGAGTTGATAAAACGTAGTTCAATTGGTAAATACGTAGACCTATTATCAGTTATTTGAGCATATTTTAACTGAATTTATTGTTTTATTTATCAACTTATTTTTTCTTTCAGTTGATATGCATTGTCTTTATTACTGTCCTAGTTTTGTAAGTACATACAAGCTTGTAATCTACTTATTAAGACAATGTTTCAAATGGCTGGAATGACCGCCTACTGGTATAATATTATATGTTACCAGAATCGTACAGCAGCCCTGTGATGTCTTCGATCTGTCTGGAGTCCCTGGACGTTTGCGATTCTGTGTGCGTCTCGAATGTAATTTTAAATTATTTTCGGGAGTAACAAATCGTGCGACCAAATTACCCGACGTGCGGCTGATATGACACAGGTAATCTATGGCTTTACTGAGGCTATATCCTCATGGTGTGGGAAGTGACGGGATATATCCCAGACCGTGACATACAAACGTCGTAAACTTGCATCTAGCACGTCGCTCATTATTGTTGATTAGGTTATAGAGGTAGTTCCAGGACGATTTAGACTAGTGTCAGGATACTGGGTGTGCATGGGTAGTCTCTGTATAACTGAAATGGTATCGATGATACTGTAAACACCTCTCAAAAATATATCCGAACCCAAAACATTTATGAGAATGAATCGCTAATCGCAAACGGTCAGTCATTTGGCTTGTTTTTGTTTACAGACACAGACAGGATACTTTTATGATAACTTGCATAATTATCGTATAAACACCAATTGTAAAAATTATTTACGTGTACATATATGTATTTATTGTGTCTTCATAAATCACATACGTTTGTTCATCACAAAACAGCGAGTATGAGTACCAGTAATTGTTGCCTTAGTTTACACATCATTGTGATTGGTGGATCATAATTTGACAACTATAACTATATAGGTAATAATACCGTCACACAAATATTGTGATTTAATGATATAGGTAATTATAAGGGTATGTATTGTCAGATGTAACATTATGTGTACGTTATTGAGATATGTCCTGTAAGGACTATAACACACCCACTACACATAATGACAAGCGCACCAAACACTGGTTATTTACGATAGACGGGGTTTTGTTTTCATTTTCAGTTTATCAAAGTTTATATAGGTGGTAAGATCTGTAAAACACATGAAACATATGAATAACAATTTACAATTGCATTTCGAGCGTATATCGAATTTGCCATGTTTTACTGGAACCTGATACGAGACATGAGTCTAACAAGTTTGTTTTTGAAAATTACTGATAAGCCATTTTAAAAAGGTGAGTTTTAGAGACTTTTTAAGACCACCAGAGAGTCAATGTGTCTTATTTTGCTTGGAAGATTTTTCCGCATGGTGGCTGCGCATTTGTTAAATCGCGTTTCATCATAGTACTTGGTTCTGTTTCGTGGAATGTTCAATAGCTTGGCTGAGTCTGGTCGCAAAGATCTTGTTGTGTGATATTCAATGATCAACTCGTTCATGTTAACAGGAGCAATTTAATGCCTGAACTTAAATGTGTATATAATTGCGTTTCTGGAACTCGTCACCATAAAAAACCATTTGTCATATTGTTTATTGGTATCTGGCTTTAACCAAGATTTAGCCTCAACTATACAAGTTTGCATGTTGAGTTTATGTCAATTAATGTTAGGTGGGCTGCGTAAATTACTTCGGAGACCTCATTCCTGATGGCATCCATTGTCACGAGTGTAGGACAGATGACAATCCATGTACCTTTTTAAAACCCAGAAATCAAGGAAAATCCGGGCACCCATTTTATTATTATTATCTTTTTTGTTCGTATTTGGTATGGCACAGCTTGGTAACGAACGCACAATCTTCTCGCACTTCGTGAACTCTCCACATATTAGCCTATTGGGGCGATATTGGTACTAGGGTTTATTAATTATTCTTACTAATTACTCATGATCATTATTTCGTTTTGATACAATAAAATACGATGATTACTGTGATATTAAATGTATTAGTAACCAACACAATAAGTATTATTCTGATTTTTTTTTATATTTGGAGTAGGCCTACAATGCTATATTTTAAATGTTGATTTCGATAATACAACTTCCGAAGGAGTGTTTCAAACCCTATGATCGACAGTGTGTGCGTATTACGCATTTCATGTATTCTTGAGAATCCTGGAAGCTTGGCATGCGGTCTTTTTGATAGTCATGTCCATTTAAGGTCGTTTTAAACACCCAAACATCTGGGTACGCACTGCCGGATGCACACGGGAGAGTTTAACACCCAGGTGGTTGATGTGTTGGCGAGATGGCTTCGTCCTGGTGGACGGGAAAGATTGACATACTCAATGAAGAAATACATTATGATTAACAGCATATTAGTTTAAAATAGTAATAATGTATAAACATCAATAGTTGGGTCGTTCAATAAACCGTTTTATTGCAATAATATCTCTTTCAATTCACCTAGTTTTTTATGAGATATCTTTAAGATTAAAGTTTCATTGGATAATTTCTGGAAATAAAAGTTTACGTTTTATGATGAATATGAACGGTCTAGTATAAACACCTGCCTATTTTATATAATTTAATAAATATAATAAAACTCTAGTATCATTTATAACCTAGAAATTCCACCCGTAATTAAACAATAAATTTACAAAATTTCTCGAATCAAAAAGAATTTTATTTATTTTTATAACACATCATCCCGATATCACACAATATTGAGCGTTCGACAATTTGTTGGCATTAAACTTTTTTTTTATTATATTTGACGTCTCAATCAATGTGAGAATTAGTTCGAATTTTGTCACTTTTTAATATCAAATTAAACTTGAAGCAGCGTCGTTGCGTGTGCATTATTTATACATAAACGCCAACAAAGTCGGTTCAAATAAAACATATGTTTTTTAAGTTTTCAGATAAAGAACAGTTTGTGAAGCTTCCTCTCTATAAAACACATTATCATGAACAGATAGAGAACGAAAGATAGCTATTGTTATTGGCAACAAATTGCTCAACCTCCGTCACAAATTAGTATTTAATGGTTTATATAATCACCTATCAGTTGCTGTAAAGATCGATCGGGAATCTGATTTAATATAAATTCCTACCGAGACTACTGATATGTATGATATAGTATAACCTGCATTAAACAACCAGTCAAAGGTACACCAAATGTTCTAAATCCACCATGGTAAAGTGTCCGCTTCGAGTGCGGTAGGTCTCGGTATTCGATCCTCCGTCCGCGTCATACCAAAAACGAAAAAAAAGTATCAGTAATAATTCCCTTGCTTGAAGCTCAGCCTAAGCCCGGGGGGCAGCTGGTCTCTCTCTCTCATATACCCTTGAGCCGATGTATACTATTAGGACTAAGATGTCGACAATGATTCATTTAGAAGTTGTAAGAACTTAATTTTCTAAAAGCTAAACTTTTTTTTCGTCGCCATGTTGGTCATTATAAATACGTGCAGCTACAAAGAGCTTGTTTCAGAAGCACACCTGATGATCTTACATGTCAACATAAATTATTGTACACAACAACACTCTTGCCTTTAAAGTCCCATTCGAAAAAGTGTTAGAGTTCGAGTACGGTATCAAACTAGCGACTTCTAAAAAACTACAGCATATGGCTTGGGCAATGTGGTTGGACGCCGGGCGATGTCTAGGTACGAAACTACTAAATCCACAAAGAGACATTGACTGGAAATAATGGTATGCATTGACAAAGCCTAAAATAGAGTTCAAATCATAGTGCAATGTATGTGATGTAGTGAAACAGTTCCATTTTGAATGTGTTGACATTTTGAGCTAAATATGATGTAGAATGCTAAGTAGAGTAGGAGTTAGCATGAACCTGTCTCTGTCTGTAACAAAATATTTCTTAGAAGATACGCCATTCCCCTTTTATTGAATTATTTTGAAGCTCAAAGATACGTCTTTAAGATGTGTGCTAGGTGGTCCTAGACTAAAACATGTTGAAGGAGTCTGACTATGATCACTTTACGGTGAACTATTTGGTGGTTTCCAACCTCTATGTATCCTTTGTGTATCTGGGCGCCGACCGACGACCCTGGGCAAATGGGACCGGTGGGCAACGGTTGATGGTCGTACGATGTAGACCAGTCGTCGGGCGGACAAATCTCTTCGTCGTTAAGCTACGCTGTTATTTTGTCCGACCAGTTATAAGCTTCGTCTTGATGTTGTGCAGTTGACCGCCTCGATAAGCCAACAAATTGCCGAGAGGTCGTATTGGATTTGCCGTGATCCGTGTATAAGAGAGATGGTTTCGTTACTCAGAAGACCAAGTACACAAGTTAGTCGGTATATTTGGGATTTGGGTGTGCTTTAGTACAAAACAGTATTATTTTATCGCAAGTACGTTGTACGCATTTAGCGCTAGAGAACGTTTTTAATGATTTCCTTAAAAGCCAAAGAAATCAACCGTGAAATATGTAATATTTCGATCAGTTAAATGGTTTAATGGATACAAATGACGGAATGTGGATAAGTTAAAGGTATTATATGTACTTTAGAGCTAATACACTACTAATATGATTATTATATGATTAGTAGAGTCATCAAAGAAAACTGATATTATTAATTTACTAATTATTTCATTATAACATCATTATATACTTAGATAACTAACAAATTTACTTGATGAATATTAGGAAGAAATGAGCCTGTTAGTAATAATTGAATACCAAATCGTTTTAAAGCCTTCCGACATACCCAAAAATAAAAAATAATGATTGAGAAAAATCAAAAGAATTTAATCGGAAATCGCTTAGTACTTAATTTTAGGTAATTATTAAAATATTAAAATAATGAGTAATATAAAATATTCACTATTAAACATTTGTTGTATTTTTTACATCAAAAGAAAAGGCTTACCCAATCGCCCAACGTATCAAAATGTGTGGTCCAAGAGAAAAATATGTAAACAAAATTCTCGACAATGAACCAATTAAATTTTTATACTCCACAAATCAAAGGTTTAACTCATTCATATTAAAACACATTATTGATACCATGCAATAACAATTATAACGGTTTTATGCAAAAAATATTAATATAGCTGTCAAAAATTGTGATGAATCAAATAATGCACAAATTGTGTGATTTTTGAAATATTGTCATAGTTTATATAGCACTATAATGATAATTTATAGTAAATTGTTACCACTGTATATATAAAGATAACATCTAACGTATACATAACATGCATTGAAAACCACAAGCGTCACTTTTCTTGATGCATTCCGATAACATTATCATTCAATTTATTTGTACGCGAGTGGATGTTAGGAAAATACGTAAAAAATCAACTACATTGTACAGAGAAAATGAGCGTCGCGTGAAGTTTAACATCAAACATGTCGTTGTATCAATTAACGACACAATAAAACCCCATTGTCAACCACCTACTAAGACAATACCTTAAACACTTATTAACCTCAATATTAAGGCCTCCTCAATAAAAAGACCACTTGGAAAAGTATTACACAATTGTCATGTATATGACCTCAGTCAGATAAACCTTTACAGAGTAAGAGCCAGCTGACAGGAACTGGCCACAAGGATGAAGACGCATCACAAGGATGAAGACGCATCACAAGGATGAAGACGCATCACAAGGATGAAGACGCATCACAAGGATGAAGACGCATCACAAGGATGAAGATGCATCACAAGGATGAAGACGCATCACAAGGATGAAGACGCATCACAAGGATGAAGACGCATCACAAGGATGAAGACGCATCACAAGGATGAAGACGCATCACAAGGATGAAGACGCATCACAAGGATGAAGACGCATCACAAGGATGAAGATGAATCACAAGGATGAAGACGCATCACAAGGATGAAGACGCATCACAAGGAGATGACGCATCACACGGATGAAGACGCATCACAAGGATGAAGACGCATCACAAGGAGATGAACACACATCACAAGGATGAAGACGCATCACAGGACGAAGACGCACCACGAGGACGAAGACGCATCACAATGATGAAGATGCATCACAAGGATGAAGACGCATCACAAGGAGATGAAGACGCATCACAAGGAGATGAAGACGCATCACAAGGATGAAGACGCATCACAAGGAGATGAAGACGCACCACAAGGAGATGAAGACGCATCACATGGATGAAGACGCATCACAAGGATGAAGACGCATCACAAGGATGAAGAAGCATCACAAGGATGAAGACGCATCACAAGGAGATGAACACACATCACAAGGATGAAGACGCATCACAGGACGAAGACGCACCACGAGGACGAAGACGCATCACAATGATGAAGATGCATCACAAGGATGAAGACGCATCACAAGGAGATGAAGACGCATCACAAGGAGATGAAGACGCACCACAAGGAGATGAAGACGCATCACAAGGATAAAGACGCATCAAAAGGATGAAGACGCATCACAAGGATGAAGACGCATCACAAGGAGATGAACACACATCACAAGAATGAAGACGCATCACAAGGATGAAGACGCATCACAAGGAGATGAACACGCATCACAAGGAGATGAACACGCATCACAAGGACACTCCACAAAGCAACACCCAACAAAAAGCTTTTCAGAAAAAGAAACGAAGCAGCCTTGTGCTGGACTTCAAAATTACCAAAAAGGGCACACACAACACAATTTAACCAAGCGACACATTGACAAAGATCTTATTGCAATTTTCCTTATGCTTTTTCAGAATAAAGTTAAGTGGACAATGATGCATAAAAGAAGGGTTGACTGTTGGGCTTCTGCCTTGGTACTTGACTATTACATTCAAATTTAATAGGGGGACACGAGGATGGAGGGAGATCGTACCTTCAGAACCGAAAACTTCATATCTTCATATTTGAGCATGTCCCAATTTGGAGGAAATTGATCACAAACTCAACAACAGCTTCCCCGTTTCGTAACGTAAGAGAGTCGCCAAGCGTGATTCGTTGAAGTTTCAAGATCTTATTTCACAATCGATGGTAGATAAATAAGTTAATTTATTATATAAATTCAAATTAAATAATCGTTATGTAGGAAAACTCGTAAATATCAATTTCATACACTGAGACAAACCGATCCTACGGGACGACGCCAAACTGCGCCACTTACACTGTTCGAACTCAGAGTTTGAATAAAAGATCTAAAGTATTAAATCCACGTAAATCAATGTTTTATTATGGTATAATGTATTTGGGTGAATATTATTGATGACGAAACTTGGGCGGTCGGTTTCTATCAAGTACACGTACCCCGAGTACGCGGAACATACAGTTATCAATATTTCGACCTATTAAATTATCCACATAATTACAATTTTGAAATGATGTAAATATGGGAATACATTAAAATTCTAATTTATTGTATTTCTACTAACAGGATGCTGAACACACGAACAACACATGTAATAAGCATATGGTACTATACACTTAGTCACACTCCTAACGCAACACCAATGTTTGTCATAATTTTCATTATTTCTCGACAATTAATCAATTGATATAGTTAAAATTTGGATAGTGAATGCAATAATATTCTTTGAATGCCACCTAGAATGTGTATGCAAATGAATTCGTTGAAAGATGAAAATATAACCAAATTATGAGTATCACTGAAAACGTCGCAAAAATGATGCCATGTATTTAACTATTGCAGGACGGAGCTTCGGCTCATAAAACACATGCAACACAAGCGATTAAGCATACTCACAACATAAAACAGTTGCCACTATCATCAAAGTCTTCGGACTTCAATATTATTTATAATTTGTGGGCCGAGCTTGGCAGGCGACAAATGAGACGACCACCATGGCCCGTCAAAACAACAGGAACATGCCCTTTTTCAGGAACGGTTGAACGTTCCCCAGGTATTGATAAGGAATTGTATGCTCTTGAAGAAACAGAGGTATAAACAGATAAAAAAAGACATGAACGGACAAATAAGATACTAAATAACATGGACCAGAATGTTACAATGGTCCATCATTTGTAAACATGCTTTCATTGTTCCATCATTTGTAAAACAAGCTTTCATTGGTCCATCATTTGTAAAACATGCTTTCATTGGTCCATCATTTGTAAAACATGCTTTCATAGGTGCATCGTTCGCAAAACATGCTTTCATCCGTCCATCATTTGTAAAACATGTTTTCATTGACTGCCAATTTCAACCCCACGGCTAGTAGAATATCGAGTTTGAATTAAGGTTTTTGCTCAAATAAGGAACATAGAATAGCTTCGTAACTCATCTGTTAAAAACGTGGAGTCAATTGCACCACAGGCGCCACGCGCAAACTGCGTTGCACTCGTGCTTCGTTCAGGTTTTTGCTAATTGTTGGCGGAACGTATGTTACTGGTGAACGTATTTAATTACATTTGTAGTTACTTTAATACAAGCTACACTTACGTTAACCATAAAGTCGTCTGTGACTGCAGCAAGGGATAAGAAACCGAGTTTCGTGACGCCGATGTTTTCAAGCTATTCACATAGAAGTGTTGAACTCATCCCTAACAACGACTGTTTATATTAATAATTCATTCTAGGCTAGTCTTTGAAGAAATACTTGAGTTCCATAAATTCAATAATACTTCATCTTTAATCGAATTTCATTTTTGAAAACATATTATGATCTCGTTATCTTTAACTGAATGTAATACAAAATGTCATAGTTAAAAATCAACAGGAGACGCTACGACTGTGTATCTAAAATATTGTTCATAAATTTGTCGCGTGTTTTACAAGTCACTCATGCGAATCCGTTTACAGGATAAGTGGTAGAAGAACAAAAGTATTAACTTATTATAAATCACCTTTATTGGCTAATATTCACGCTTATTAACCGTACCGCCAGCAGTGATGAATACAAACATGGCAAGCAGCTTCTCCGATAGACGACAACGATGATGCTATCGTCAACAATTTAGCCATTTTCGTGACTGCTTCTCCATGAACTCGAGTTATTTCAATTAGAATCCACTTTTGTCTGCAATTTGTAGCGATTAGATCGCTTCTAGAAGGTGATTGTGAATGATTTATTCATGTGACAACTATACAACTTACATAAGACAGATAATGTGTTAAGCCAAATAACTACGAGACAGTTAAAAGTATATACTAATGGCGAAGTCAAGATATCGTCTCCATCTTGAAGAACACAATCAATTAATCCTTAAAATCACATTTAATAATGGATAATAAAGGATAGAAAATACATTTGTCATATTATTGAGGTACTAATTAATATCAAGATATACCTTGTTAACCTCAGTCAGATTAGTATTGATAGTTTATCCTTGATTAACCAAAAGTAACGTTTTGATAGCTTTTATTTCTCTTAATGTGAATGAACTCACGCGGGTTGAGGCAGGAAACTTAGATGTATTTTCTAAGTTTAAATATTATCCAATGACAATACATTGAACTTGATTAGCTGATGCATGTCTTGTTTTATAATCTGCCTACGTGTGCCATCACGTCGTCGTTTGCCGACGGTCGCGAGTAAGAAGACATTCACACGCATTTTCTATCACGGATGGTATCAATCCGGTTTCGCAACATAATCTTCAGAAAGTTAAGCGTCATTAATGACGTAATGGCAATCACCCCGTCGTTTGCCTCGGTCGGGAAATCATAAGCAGAAATTCAAACGCATTTTCTTCTGCGGGGAAATAAAACCCAGGTGTGTAATACTAGCAGTAGGAATATAAATTTTAAATAATTTTAAAATTCATTACTCCAGAGCCTACATATCTATTATTAAATTTAAGTGAGCGAC
The DNA here is from genome assembly GCA_947247005.1 of Spisula solida. NCBI lineage: Eukaryota > Metazoa > Mollusca > Bivalvia > Venerida > Mactridae > Spisula > Spisula solida. The sequence goes on along the minus strand of OX365944.1, from coordinate 45,122,663 downwards.
AAATGTGCAATTGCGTTGCGCATCATATAATAGATATTTATTCTAACATAAGGTATTGCGACCATGATTCACATATTAGTACAAAACAGATGAATTGCAAATAGTTAAATACATAATAGTATCTGTTCACTGAAGGCTCTTTGCTCATACGTCATTATTTAAGTCATCATAATCATTATAAGATCCGTACAAAAGGTGAGATATTGTTACGAATTGGATAAAAATGGGGTTCGACTGTTTGATATGGAAGCCAATTATGTCCATAAATTAAAGAATTACTACTACTGAAACAAAGGCGGCAGATGGCTGACTTATAAATAAGTGTTTAATTACATGTACTTGTTTCTATGGATACACTTGTGGTGTAATTGCTTCGACACAATCAGATGATATAATTAGCAAACATATTGTTGAAAAAAAATCCCATCAATTTGATGTTATCTCAGTAAAGAAACAAATGTTTGATTTTTAATATCCTCTAAGTTGTCACTTGTTCTCTTGTACATACCGTGTTAGAATACTCGATACATTTGAAATGGGGTCATGGAAGGAATCATTTCAGTTAGCTATTATTGTTATAGATATGATTTTTTAAGAGCATGTACCAGATTAGTTTAAGAATAGAATCGCATTAGGATCGATTTGAAATCGAACAATAATTATTGACATGTGATCGCCCGACATCACAAACAATCGTACATTTATTTAACAAAATCAAGGCGTGGTTTAACGACAACAAAACATCTTGCAGAGCCTGGATAAATGATCAATATAAATCGTCCGACATTCGGTTAAGGCAACCGGGCGGCATACGGATCGTAGCACGGCCAACGTCCAAATAATGCAACGGTTCAATCTTCAATACTCGACTGCCGGCCGAACATTGTTATAACTAATATCCACCTGGCACCTTTTTGTCATGAAACCACAGTGCCTACTCATACGATTCAATGCTTAGGCATCGGATTCATCGTCCGGCGTCCGGTTAATACTCTCTACTCTCTAAGTACCATGCGGATTACTCTGTTTTTATCCCTATATGATATGTAATACTACGTTTATCCCCCTTTTCCTCTAGAAGTCACTGTAATACTCAATTCGTCTTCATAAACAAATATAACACAACTCTTCACCTGTCTATAATCTAATTTAAATCGTACAGTTTATTATGTAAATGTATATCATATTTTAGTTAGCGTCATTACTTATAAAATAAAGTGAATGAAGTATTTGACTCCTTCCATATATCGAGCATTGAAACTATTCTATCACTCCATATCATTATATCATTAAACAACATGACGTTTGTGAATGGAATAATTATGCGTAGTATATCAGTAAAAATAATAATGACTCCTACATGTACAGTGTTGCAATACCACGTGACTTTTACATCACTAAAGGCTACACATCCAAGACGAAACTTGCTGCTGAAAAAATATTATATTTCATGGAACGCATACAATTTTTCCCTTAGACTGGCTTATATTTCGTAGAAAGTGATGAAGAAATAAAGTACTTACTATATTAGTCATAGTGATTCCTTAGAATTCAAATGAACGCGATTTATAAGGATTCAAAGGAGACTGAATCCTTAAGGATTCAAAGGAAACTGATTCCTTAAGGATTCAAATGAGAGTTATTCCTTAGGATTCAATGAAGAGTTATTCCTTAGGATTCAATGAAGAGTTATTCCTTAGGATTCAATAAAGAGTGATTCATTAGGATTCAATGAAGAGTTATTCCTTAGTATTCAATGAAGAGTTATTCCTTAGGAGTCAATGAAGAGTTATTCCTTAGGATTCAATGAAGAGTGATTCATTAGGATTCAAAGGAGGGTGAAACATTTGAGGATATTCTGGAATTTTGATTTATATTGTAAAATACAGTCTTTATTCTTATTATTATATTATTATTATTATTTATCCTTAGGATACAAAGTAGAGTGAGTCCTTACCATTTAGGACGTGGACCGAGGCAGCAACATCAGCTATGGAAAGCAGCATTCGAGGAGGACTTGTCAACGGCCCTGTTCTAACGAGGAAAAATAAGAAATATTGTCACGTCAAAAGTTAAATCAGAATTTATTGTAAACACGTTAAACTCAGCATAACGCATCTAAAGCGAACTAGTCAGGAATACACCGAATGCATCTTATTCGAACATTTGAGGCTGTGTATAGCATGTGCGCAAGGCCCCGTGTTTGTGGTTTAATAATGTTGCCCTTTTAACACAGATGGTGGCAAAATTTAGGTGACCAGTAATATCTTTTTAATTATTATGCAGATCACTAAACACTGGTAGGTCGCACATATAGTCGGAATTAGTCTTGCAATGCGAAATACGAAATGATTAGATCACTCTGTGCTCTCGCAACAAGAAGCATTATGTCTTACTTGTAAACACTGCTTTTGTGTTATTCAAGTGCATAACATTAAATTTTAACAAAATTCACTACAAACGATCACAACTATGCTTCCTTTACTTTGATAGATGGTATGATGAATCGCGACCTAATGTCATGAGTTAATTTTGTATTGTAGTTTTAGTTTAAATTAGTTATCGCCCTTTGTGGTCGGCTGTAAACAATCATTGTATGCCATTATATAGCTTTGTTTATACAATTTATGTGAGTATAATTCAATTGACGGTGAATTGGTTTTGGTTATGCGTTTGTAAGATCTAAAGGTTTGTGATAGAGTACTCACACCTGTAAGCTTTGCCATTATTTGCTAATTAAATCCATAATACGTTAATTAATAAGCAACCACATCCATGGGAGTTGATCTTATTGTTTTTGTAAAGTTTATGTATATAATTATGTAGCCAAGCAACCGCGACGTACGATATAAGGAGCACTTGTTGTACGCAATTCGTTATTTGTACGATGGACTAGTTAGTACTCAGTCCTTAATCTGAATTGTTAACCACAGTTATTTTAGAACAGAACATAACAGAATAAGGTTAAGTGATGCGAAAAAATATTATACGTCAAGCAGAGATCAGAAAGACATTAGAATACCGAGCATAGGCTTTATTTGCCAGTCCGCTTTCTGCTGAAATATGGCAGGCATATGAGTACCTCCACACGTATTTGAACCCAATTCACCAGATTATACCACAGGAACTTGCATTTATAATTTGAAAAAGAAATTGAAAAAAAAAATGAAAAAAAAATTTTTTTCACTAGGCCTACTGTACCATTAAAATATCATTTTCATTTTTTTTCCAATTTATAAATGCAAGTTCCTGTGATTATACTGATCAAAAGGTCACTGGTTCGAATCTCGGCCAGGGCACTTGGTCATTTCTGGAACGGTTTTTAGTGTTTCCCACCTAACTAGAGATGAGTTGGTTGCTATACACCGGGTACGTTAAAGAACCAATGAGTGTATTCGGAACGAGCTAGGGTAACGCACCCGGATTCCTTGTAACACATGCTTCTTTCTCTTCATTGATTTAAAGTCTGCCCTTGACAGTCACACCTGCCAATAATACTCGAAGAGAGGCGTTAGGCAGTATAAACAGATAGATAAATAGACGTCATTGACGTTATTTATGTGCGATGAGTTGCTGTACCCGAGGTTGTGAAACTGCTTATGCATGTACGTATCTATTGGCCAAAGGTCTAAAATCTTGCAATTAAATAAACTGTATCACCACAAATAATGGATGCATATTTTATATGAAACAGCAGACGGTGAGGGGATATATTGTGTTTTTTTGCAAACACATTTTCTTATTTTTTTACTACTTTTCTTTATACATGTACTGTGTTTCGTCTCATTACTTTTTGATCATCCCACGTCACGACTTTGCTCACTAAAATGCTTGTTTTTGAAATTGTCATACAATACGATGTGTTCCGAATCACGATGGGTCCGTACGGTTAATGCGGTGATTGCTGACATTGGCCTGTTTTTGGGCGATTTTTTGGCACTTTCCACCTTGAAATGTCGAAATGCCCACATTTTCTGGGCATTCAGTACCAAATTTAAACAGGTCTTCATTCGATTTTAGTCGTGTTAATTATTATAAAGTGTTCTTTTCCGATGTTGTAACGATCCCTGAGTGATTAACCGTTGACGTTTCCGTCATGGCACGATATAGGACTAATTGTTTAGCTAACCTTCAGTCTGTATGAAACCGTATAAGCGACCTTTGGTGTCGGGTACAGACAATTTTTCAATTAGTCGCCAATACTAATTGATTGTCTTTGTTCTCGTGGTAGAAGATAGACTTTTCCTCATTAACCGCCCAGTCTGTACCAGTATATAGATACTTTTTTCAAGGTGTGACCCCTTCATACAGAAAATTAATTACCTAAAATTTCCTAGTTTCAATAAGCGTTATCGGTATACAGTCAGAAACATATTAATCTTAATTTTAAGAAGACTATGTTCCTTTTATGTCAAGTTTGACAAAAAAGCAATGTTCGTTGATTGCTTATAGATTACTTGCTAACAAATCTGTCTCTACTTTGAATATATTGTGCAAACACGTTTACTTGATCCTTGACCTGTATGCATAGAGATATTACATGCTTCTTTTGCAGAATGTATCAATTATCTCGAGAAATTCGAGCCTTACCGATAATTTAGATGAAAATTTTAATTGTACCTCGTATGTATTTGTAATATATTGACACGTATTAAAATAAATCCTGAAATTATAGTATAGACAATAAATTATCTTTTGAATCATGCCAATTACATGTTCGAGGATCACGTCAATCTATTCGCACTATATTACTGGTTTTATGTGCCTTTGGTTTATCAGATAGGCAAAAGGACCATATATCTTAATATAATTACTTATACTTTTTATAATACTAATGAGCACGTCAAAAATCCATTAAATTCCAGATAAGTTTAATCTTTATTTGTTAATTCATGTTAAAACAATGATTATACGGATCAAAATAATCATCTAACAAGTCATCTGACAAGGAGCAATGCACGAGACGTAATTAAGACGGAAAGAGATGCTCGCGAGCAGCCACCTTCTTTTGAAACAATTAGTGACGTCAAACTATACTTATTTCGTATATGTCATGTGTTCGGATAAATGATAATCAACGATCCCGCGGAATGGACAGTATCAACAATTAATGGAGAACTCAAACTATATAGATCTGGGGTGGTATTCAGTATTGATCTTACTTGTCTTAAGGATAAGAACAACCAATCAGATCACACCATATTAAACTCTTGGTCAGTAACTGGGGATATGATTGGCTATCCTTATTCTCCAATTAAATAAGATCAATATTGAATACCACCCCTGGACATTGTGGTACGGTCACAAACGTTATGTTGACATCGTCTTTTCCAGCACCTTAACCAAGTTCATGGCATATACAATGCAATGCCCTTACTACATGGAAGCAGTCATCTAGTCAGAAAAAACGCAATCCGCTTTGCTACATTATTATTTTTATGTACCCAAAGTTTCTTCAGAAAGTACGTTGGTACAGGACTATGTCTGTAAGTTTTCCAATTGGTTACAATACGCATGCTATTATGTCGCGAACATGACTACAAGTTATCATTTTACAGAAAATACGTCTAAAATGTTTTTATCAGCTTCGAAATTCGAATCTTAGTAATAAGTTAACTTCGGGTGCTAATCTCTAGATCGCTTTGGATGCGGACGTGAGTCCGATCGGCAACACTACTGAGAAGTTATATACCATTCACCTCAAGCAAAGGAGCTAAATCATCAGCATTTTGGTATATCGATATAGTATCTCCCAAAGACTCCCACCCCTCCCGATGTGGATACTCCAAGCACTAGATCAGAAAAGGTAATTTGATACATTCCCATTTGTTAACCTATCACTACCTTCGTCAGACCATGCGAGTGCCCAAAGTTTCGGGTGATTTCTGTTAAAATGAATAAATAAAATAAATGAACACCCTTCTTCTATACTACACCGGTACCTCGATCTTTGCGTCATTAAAGACTATAACGCGTGGATAGAAGACCCCTTTACCCCATTTACACTACGTGTACTTGACCTCACACAAGAAGTTAATTGATTTTGTGTCTTATGATCTAGTTAGATGCCTAGTAATTATACATTCCTATGTTTTAACTATATATTGCATGGGACGGGGATCAAAGATGATTAAGTGTGCGGTAAGGTCTATTCTTGTGGGACAAGAAAAAGGGGACAGGTGTCTGATTAAACCCCTACTGACCTAATAATTAAACTAAACAGAGAGATGACTATACTACCCCCTTGTAAGGCGTTTCACTGTTTTGTCGCTAATGAATTTTGTAGGAAAATTTTACCAATTAATTTGTAATGGATATTTTCTTTGACCAAGATGTGTCACAAATAGAGTGATTGTATCGAATACCCAGTAGTACAACGACTATTCAATTAAAACCGTATTGAACAAAGCTTGTGAAGATTTAACAAGGTAGATAATATATTGCCATTAACTCCTACGTGGCATATATATAAGTGTTGTAGAGTTTTCTGACATATTTCTGACAAAGCCACTAATAATTCATGTCAAAACCGAGTAATATAATTACCCCTGCGAATTGTCTGTAAATTAATAATAAGTTTTATTTTTTTAACTTTGACCGAAAAGATAATACTACAGAACATATTGATACACACAGTTGAAACAATGGCGTTCAAAGTGAAAAACAATGTGGTATACATGTATATTCAAAAATATAAATTACTTTACCTTGGTAAAAACGAGGTAAATGTATCATAGATGAAGATGTTTTTACAGAAATTGATATACAGTGTAGTTTCAATTTGATGTATAGATTTTACAAAATAAAATTCTTCCTTTTTTAAATTTCTTTTTCATGATACAGTTTCCTATGGTTATACAACGTCCTGTCCTGTCCTGTCCTGTCCTGTCCTGTCCTGTCCTGTCCTGTCCTGTCCTGTCCTGTCCTGTCCTGTCCTGTCCTGTCCTGTCCTGTCCTGTCCTGTCCTGTCCTGTCCTGTCCTGTCCTGTCCTGTCCTGTCCTGTCCTGTTCTGTTCTGTTCTGTTCTGTTCTGTACTTCCACCTCTTCTTTTTCTTCTACCTCCGCTTCTTCTTTATCATTATACAGGCAAAATAGTATGTCATGGTAGAATGAACGTTGTGTTTTTTCCGGTGTGCACGTAATTACGTATACATTACCAAGACTCCGAGGTGATAATTTGAAAAATGACCAAAAATACAACTAAGCACTTTTCTAAAATAAAATGAGCGCTTTTTAAATAATCCTCTAGAATCGATTTGCCTCAGTGCGTTTTTGTCCCTGGATACGCCTCTGTAACCACTTTGACCGCTTGACTAGAGCCGCTATACTGCCACCCAATTATTCTGCCTGTTCGATTCCCGGGTTTAAACATCATATAGAAGATTGTCAAGTTTGTACATGTATTGTCAAATAGGTTTCCCAGTAAATTAAAGAACATGTTTATAATTCTTATTGTTGGACACGTTATGATAATTTATTATGATGATCCCCTGATAATACCACTAAACTTTGAATTTGACCTTGTAAACTAATTCCATGTAATACATGTATCAATAATATATAATCCAAAGTACTTCTTTGAGGACAAAGTAATAAAGAAATAGCCCGATCCCTTATCTCCGACCAAATATTTCCCAAAATACTAATAATCATTTTATGCCTTCGAAGTTGCTTGTGTTTAAGTCCAAATGTTTTGTTATTTATTGGACCTTGATTGCACTATGATCACGTATTCATATCTGGGTTAGTAGGATGGGTTTTCAGGAATGCCACACACCACTAAATTAAAAAAGGGTTTCAGGTTCGATGGTCTTAATCGCTGGTTAGTTACGTAGTTTATTAAATATTTATAATTAAACATTTCCTACTCCACTGAGTAAAAGCCATGACCTATTTCCCTTCATTATACTAGTTTTTCCTCCCGAAGGGTTTAGATAGCCTAGTGGTAGAACGTCCGCTTAGAGTGTGAGAGATCCGGTCGGGGTCAGCCCCCGTGGTCATATTATACGAGGGTCTTGTACCAAATATGTAACCAAATCGGTATCAGTGCTCATACTGTTTGATCCTCAGCATACAAAGGAAAACCGGTTCATCTTCTGTCATACCCCGATAGGTACCCTCCGAAATGAGGTGTCGAGAGGGATTGTTTTACAATCGGCATAATGCCCAATTGGCATAACATGAATGACAATGTAGCATAAACTACTGTATGCCTCTTTCTTAATAAATATTTAACTATTCAATTATGGTAATAAACTAGTATTATGTAGCTTATTATTCTAACACTATATACAGGATAACCACAGGTAACTGTATCATTGATAAAGAGTAAAAACATTTTTTTATTTTTTTATAACACAAACATAAAAAAAACACAACCCCCCATTTGTTTACTCTTTATCAATGATACAGTTACATGTAATAACCTACCGTAGAACCATTGAATCCCAGGATGCACCACAATGTGTCTTACATCGAGTTGGCTGCTTGGTACAGGAGTTTATTATATAAAAAACGACCGGTTAGGGTGTTATCTTATTGGCTGATTAAGACAGGTGGATGTTTGATTGAGGTGACAAATAACGCAGGTTTTGTGGTACACAAAGCTCATTAACTTCTCAATCAGTCATAATCATGATATCTGTTACATTCTGTCGACGTCAATCGCATGTTTCATTAATTAACAATGATAATAACGTAATTAGTATATGTAATTATTATGTTCACTTGAATAAATGCGTCAATTCAAACAGCGCTTCAGGTATGTGCGTTGGGTTGTTAACCCTGATATCTTATAATACCGTATTAGCAGGTTATTCTGTGGGCAAAAATTCTGCGAATGGGGCCTAAAAGGGTATGTTTTATTTCTGCGTTTTAATTTTATTTTTGCGACCTTCGAGAAAATCGTGAGTTAATTTCTGCGGTTTGCATGAACTGGAAGTAAATTCTGCACATGGGGTAGTTAGACATGGGGTAGCTGCAAACTGATAGAATTCCAATGCCAAATACAATGTTAGAGTAGACAAATATGGGAAAACATACGTTACCCTAAAAAAGCAAAAGGTTTTTGGCATAAAGTTTGCAAATTTAGATGACCTGGCAATCAATTGATGAAGATACCATTACGAAGTTCAACATTCAACCTAAACAATGATGTATAGATTGCCAGTATAGGTTAAGAGATAGATGTTTGGTAGCGATTCTTAAAATGTCACCCATTCTCCAAAACATGTGCGTTTTTCATTCCTTCAATAATTTCAAGTATTCAAATTGTATAATACACTTTTCAGTTACATATAATACCACTTTATGTATTTAAAATGGTTTATATTATATATATTAACAAGTCTCTTACTTGTAAGATATGTTAAGGCAATACTACATTGCACATTACGTTACCAAACATACAAATTAAATTAAACCAATTAAAAAAACAAAAAAAAATTAATCCTACTCAAAAATTATTATAGGTTTGCAGTTCAAACTGTATATTTAACTAAACAACATGTCAACTATAATGTACATGTATTTAAATATCTAACAAAATTACAATTTACTAGCCTTGTTCTGTTACTTTAGATAAACTTTACCACTAAAAAATAATTGATTTTCAGATCAAAATATCTTTTATCGCAGTTTGCATTTGAACTTTCAACACATATATTTAAAAAAAAATTATGTTTCAATTTACGTTACCTTACTTACAAACTTTACAATATCATATATGCTATATATGTCATTTTAACACAATGTTGACTTATCTTTGTAAAATTCCAAACGTACAAGTATTTTTGTTTGCTTTATACAATATGTAATTTAACTTAATACACACACACAAATTTAATAATCAAACTATGAAACTAGAACATATACCGGTATTGCCCCTCGATTTAATATCTTCATGAGAACACTATGCACACACATGACTTTTAAACATTTACTATATACATGTATACAATCGTATGTCAGTTATTTAATCACACTACATACAAATTAACACCACAGTGTATATTTGAAAATACGTTTGAAACATTCTCTAGGGTGCACCAGGAATTAGACCCCAAAAGTAAAATTGTCCAATTCCTCTTGATCTGTCCGCCCCTCCCCCACTAGAGGAAAATATTGATAGGTGCATAATTATCGTATGACGACTACCTGAATTTTTGTGCAATACTTAAAATAGTGTAAACTGTGTTACTGTTCATTGTTTAAAGCCTTTGCTTATATTTCTATATCTGTCTAGAGCCAGTATTGCATGTGTTACATACAACATGTAGTCAGGAATTGCTGCATCATATGACATTGTTTGGCTTTAATAAATGGGATAGTTACACAATATGGCCTAGGATGGCTGAAATATGTATTGGTGGGTTCCCAATATGGCATAGGATGGCTGAAATCTGTATTGTTGGGTTCCAAATATGGCATAGGATGGCTGAAATCTGTATTGGTGGGTTCCCAATATGGCCTAGGAGGGCTGAAATCTATGTTGGTGGGTTCCCAATATGACATAGAAGGGCTGAAACCTGTGTTGGTGGGTTCCCAATAGGGCATAGGATGGCTGAAATCTGTGTTGGTGGGTTCCAATATGGCATAGCACGGCTGAAATCTGTGTTGGCGGGTTCCCAATATGAACTAGGAGGGCTGAAATCTGTGTTGGTGTGTTCCCAATATGACCTAGGCGGGCTGAAATCTGCGTTGGTGTGTTCCCAATGAGGCCTGGGATGGCTTAATCTGTGATGTTGAGTACCCAGAATGGCTTTGGTGACTGTACTCAGATTCGGGGGGTACCCAATAGGGCCTGAGATGACTGTACTCTGAGGTTGTGGGTACCAAATGGAACCTGGGATGGCTGTTCTCTGTGGTGATGGGCATCCAATACAGCCCGGGATGTCTGTACTCAGAGGTAGTGGGTACCCAACAGGGTCTGGGATTACTGTACTCAGAGATGGTTGGTACCAAATGGGGCCTGAGCTGTTGTTCTCAGTGGTATAGGGTAGTCAATAGGACCTGTGATGGCTGTTCTCTGTATAGGTGGGTACCAAATCGGGCCGGAGATGGTTGAACTTGAGGAGGTGAGTACATAAGCTGGCCTGGGACGGCTGTACTAGGCAGTGTTAAGTACCAAATAGGGCATTGAATGTCTTTCCTCAGTGACTATGAGTATCTCTCGGGCATAGTATGGCTGTACACAGTAGTTGTGAGTAGGACATAGGGCCTAAGAAGACTGGTAGTGATAGTACCACATAGGGTCTGGAATGGCTATATTAAGTGGTTGCAACTACCCCGCTGGGATTAGTATGCCTATAATTGGTGGTGGGGAATTACCCAATAGAGCCAATGATGGCTATATTGCACCTGGTACGGCAGTATTCAGTTGGTCCGAGTGCCCCTTAGGACATAGTATGGTTGTTACCGCTTGTGGTAAGTACCACAGTCAGGTGTGACCGTACTCAATGGTTATGTGTACCACTTAGTGCAAAATATAAACTGTAATTGAAGGTGGTGATTGGGCCTTGGATGTCTGTACTATGTTGTTGTGACTCTTTTGTACCCTATACAACTTGGTGAGACTGTATATCATTGGTTATGAGCACCCCTATGGGGTTTGAAATTTGAAATTATTTGGGATGAGTAACCTTTTGGGCCTTATATGACTGTAGTTTTGTACTAGTGAGTAACCCATAAGTCTTTGTACAACTGTGCTCAGCAAAGTGAGTACAATATAGAGACTTACAATCCCTGTATATGGCTTTACTCAGGTGTTGTGAGTATACCTTAGGGCCTACCTTATGGCATACTATGGCTATACTTATGGGTGGTGAGTACCAATATGGTCTTGGTTGGCTGTATCCCATAGGGCCTCAGATATAGCTGGTGCCATTAAGAATTCAATAGGAATGGTTGTATTGGGCAGTTGTAAGTACTCCATTGGTTACGGAATGTATGTACAGACAGTGTTATTAGTCCCCATAAGGCCTGGGTTGACTCTTAAGTGGTTTAAGAACCCATAAGGGCATGATATGGGTGTACTCGGTGTTGGTTACACCGATTCAGGCCTAATATCTTATGGTGATGAGTACCCAGTCATACCTGATACTGGTGTAATTGGTAGTGGTAAGCATAACAAAGGGTTTGGTTGAGAGTACCCCTTATGGCTTTGTATGGCTATAATAAGTGGTAGTGAATACCCCATACGGCATTAGATGGCTGTACTCTGTGATTGTGAGTACCGAATGTGACATTGGGTGGTTGTACTTGACTAGTGTTATGTACCCCAAATGGTCTTGGGATGTCTGTACTTTGCAGTGTTGCATATCCCATAGGGCATATTTTTCGTAACTTGTCCTTGAAATGACATTGACTCCAAAGTGGTCAGTCTTGCATGTCCATATGATGCACATTATCAAATGAATAATATCTAAGCAAAATATATGTGACTATATACATAAATAAATAAAAATGCACCAGAACATAGAATTTTAAGTGTATTTGTAAATTATGGCGGCCATCTTGGATCTTGAATTTCCGGGTTCACATCACGTGTTGACAATTTATGCCGGCAGTTCCATATAGTACAGACATAGGCGAACCTTTTGGTATATAACATTGCTTGTTCTACTTTAGCTGTCACCTAGCTACCCTAAAAAAATCACCAATTGTCACCCCACTATATGTGTTATACCGAAATTTTAACTGAAATATTGTTGAAAAAAACCCCCATATTTTTAAAAGGTAACGTAATTTACATGGCATTTCATACCAATTAACTATTTGTGTAGTTGTATTATAGTTACATACATTATTGAGCTGCATACTAATCAGTATCATCATTTCTTAACTTAAAAACGTCATATACGTTGACTGTTTTTTTAATATTCTAGTAATTTCATGCAAAGTAACGTAAATTACGTATGTTATATCACATTTTTTTGCCTATAATAATTTGTACAACTGATAGTTTCAATTTTAAATACATTTAACATACATTAATGTCTTATTCCCATGATTTATTGAACAATTTGCATGTTTATAATATCATATAAGCAAAATTATTGATTCCTGTAGAAAATCGCATAGTCACGTATTTCAAATCTCCGTAACTCGTTAAAGCCCAAACAGAAACTTGCAAACTTTTGTCTGTGAATGCCACCTACCATAAGGTTTAAGAAAATCATAGTGTTGAAAATTCCCCCTGGGGGGAGCAGGGTCAATTGTCAGCTCAAGGTCTAAGTGTAACTCTACCATCAGCCGACTATTTGACTTGAGGGAGGATAGCACATTGCTTTTGGTGTTACATGTAAAATTACCGTGTTCAGTTAAATTGTCCTACCTGCGCCTTATACTGACTTTACTACCGGTCTCCAAATTGGCTTTCGAGTCGACCGACACAACAAACCCATTTCTTCGGTCGGTGCCATAAATCATTTGCAGCAACAACAGCAGAAACGCCAACATAATTAACAACAACGCCAATCTCTATTAAGCTGCAACATTGGCTTCGTGCTTACAAGTATGACAGAATTACGTACAGTGTTTCAGCCACATTTACTACTTGTTAAACCTTCGAGTGCGAGAGATTTCGTATTCTATTCTTAGCAGCAATACACAAAAGTAGTTAAAAATGGTACTGCCATATCTTCCTTGCCTGACGCTCAGTCATAGTTCCATGAAACTGCTGGTTTGTCCGGTGTCAGGATAATGTGACTGTGTAGATTTATATACCGTTGACCAGAGGAACTTAAAATATTACAAATGTAACAAATACTTTTTAAACGAGTTTCATTCAGCTAAATGTCAATAGTACGATATGTCTCTAAACCCTTTTAAAACTGGTCTTGTTATTTCGCTGATGATAGTTCCAGTTTTGAAATTTGTTGAATACCAAAATAAATGGAATAGAAAATGATGGTCTTTATTTTCAGGTGGTTTTACTGTTAAGGTGGCCTTGTAATGATTGGCTCACCAATAAAAATACCACAGTATATGTACGCACTCGATGACACGGGCTTTAAAACAAATTTGTTACTCATTAATTAATCTAACATACATTGTGTTATTACAAATGTCTTCATCTCACGATGAACTCTTAACAATTAAAATTAAGTATGAATAAAGCAGTGCTATTCAAGCGGTTCTAAAGGCCCATGCTCCAATGCGTTTTCAATATGTTATAGACAATATTGGTGGTCTGTAACCGAGCACTCTATTGCAAGGCGTAAATATTTAGTGACAGATAACCTAGAACTAAATTGACCTCAACATTCGGGGGTCGCTTATAGAATGTTATAATTGATATATAACACAAACTATATACTTATGGTTGATTATCTCATTTGTGTATACGTCATAGATAAGATGCTAGGGCTTTTGTCGACGACAAATGCATTAATCAATTATACTATTCATTATAATGATATAACTGACGGTTAATTGACAAAGTGGCTTGATGACACATTGATACACAATGTCAATGCTAACCCACACTGCCATTTCATTGCAGCTGCTAATCACACGGTCACACACACACAATTCTTATATATATATTTCTATTACATAAATGACAGAATCGTCTTGATTCCTATTCATTCTGATTTAATAAGAAATGAAGTCAAATACGCAGTTTATTATCAGTTTTATGTTTTGCAAATGTCATTGTGCCGCCATTTTGTCATCCGGGTATTTACAAAAAATCGTAATAGATATCTACCTATCCTAAGTACAATCTCAACACGTAATGTTTCTCTTTCTGACACATTATCGGTCTGTTTCAAACACATGATTCTTCTACGTTTTGATACTAGAATTTTAGCCATAATAAAATTATTTGTATTAATGTTTGTATTTGGACAATTTCCAGAAGCATCGCTTATACCAAAGTGTTTGTTTGGACATCACAACATTGCTGACACCAAAATGTTTAAATTCTTGTTTTTTTCTGCTCCGATTCCGTTTCTCCAATTCTTGTTGTATTAAGGACATGTGTAGTTTTTGTCTCCTGTTATAACTTGTATATTAGTACAAATGTATTGTTAAAATCATTGTTGATAGGTCGAGTTGTCTGCTCCTGTGGTCAAGTGGTTAAACTGTCAGGCTCAGGAACGATAGGTTGTGGGTTCGATGGCAAACCTCAACTTCCGACGTCATTATAAATGGTGTTGGTGTACAGGATGGTACCGTCGTTCTCAGCATAGCGGAAGTCATAGAATTTGTTGGATCGGTCCGACAGTACCGGGTATAAGGTGACCGGGCTTTAACCCCACTCCAAATATATCAAAGAAGCGTCTAATTATGTGATAATGACCATTATATTACATTTCTCTCTCTCTCGTTTTTCAGAACCCATCTTACACAATCGTGTTATGACAAAGAAACCGATAAGGTTATAGTTGTAGAAAGAAGTACACACACTATACAATAGCAATTTAATGACTAACTCGCGTTTCGATATGTCCAATCCCTTGTTTCATTTCAAACGTTGAATGTATCTATTTAAATCTTTTCTTTGATTCAATTAAGCGGTTTGGCTTTGGTTACAGTGTTTATAAATACCAAAATTATGTGAATGAATATAAAACGCGTTTTCACGATTTTCGTGTCAGGTTTTTGTACTTTTTTTCGTGTATTCGTTTTGTGTTATGTTCTCGTTAATAGTTATGCTGTATGTCTGTTTTTGTTCAACTAAAGCAGTTGTAAGTGTGTGGTCATTCAGTTTTAGTCGTCCAGATTCGCCATTGATCTCCGACTTCGAGGAAAACTAAACTTATGATAATAAAACCGAAAATATTGATCATAATTATAGTATGAACATCAAAAAAAACCCCACAATAATATCTTAATAACAAGATCACCTTAAAATTCAGTCAATCTTAATATCAAGATTAACCCAAATACCTAGATCATTTACGGATGGTCCTTTTATTTCAGTTTTACTGTAACTAATTAACACACCAACAATAACAAAACAACCATTTATGGGACCCTTGAAAAGTGGTCATATTTTAGTTGGTCTTATTTTTGTGGTTGAATAAAGAACGAAACAAACATTGTGTTTTTTCCAAGGTGGTCTTGTTATTAAGGTGGTATGTGCGATATTAATGTAGTCATATTACAATGTTGGTTGTCTGTCTGGACCATGCACAGATGTTGTAGTCTAAAAACTCTAAATCAACGATTGAAGTTTTGCTACAATCCCACTGTTTACCAACCAACATATGTCACTTAACAAATTTCAGATGCATAATTATTTTTTAGATATTTCGATAAAACTGAACATGTTCTTTCAACATATTAAAATCAAGGCTAAAATGATTAAAATGTTGGTTTGGCATTATCCTACCAATCCTTGAAATTGGCCCCTCATAAAAGTATTAAGGGGTCTGGGTTGGGATAATATTTTAAGAAGCATAATGCTGTATACAAGTGGCACTATTTTTAACTTTAAAACATTTACAAATGCCTACCCACCTTAAGTTGGCTTGGTATCATTATGCCATTGAACCACAGGAACTTGCATTTATAATTTGAAAAAAGATGAAAATAAAATTGAAAAAAAAAAATTCACTAGGCCTACTGTACTATTAATTTATAAATGCAAGTTCCTGTGATTGAACAGACATTTTTAGGATGGTCGCATGTATACACTGTATTTACATGTATATGGTTGTCTTTCTCTTTGAATTCGTGTGTTGAACTATGTGTACAAAATGTATACGGCACCTGTATATAGTACATGTACATTTATATTGTGCTTGCAATATGTGTTCCACAAATTTGTGTCACCATGAGGTTTGGAGTCCTTACACTTTGATTGACAAATATAAAATATAACATTTTCATAGTTTTATATTTTATTGCTGGTTTAACAAAAACATAGAAACATAATGCAGAAATGATAATATAATGGTAAATTGCAAATAAAAGACTCTTAAAATATAACAAAATGGAGTGAACATAAATGGTGTAAGCAATATAAAAGGAAAAAAGAGAAATAATGAGGTATTTGGTTAACAGAAATTGCATCTAACACCCACTGTGACTGTACGCGTATCGCTTGAACAAGAGCTGACTTGGAAACGTTTGAAGTTTCTAAAACAAGAGCTGACTTGGAAATATTTGAATGTTTCTAGTCTATTGTGTAAAATACAAGTGTCCAGATTACAACTAACATCACCCACTATGACTTTACGCGTATTGCTTGAACAAGATCTGACCTTGAAACGTATGAAAGTTTCTAGTCTATTGTGTAAGTACATGTGTCCAGATTATCATTCCGAGACTTTGTGTCAACTAATGCACTTCATCATCAGTAACGTCAATATCTTCATCACAGCTATCACTGTCATATGTGTGAGATTCATTATAGTCATGATTACTGTCTGATTGCACATTGGAAATATTATCAAATCTATCA
This sequence comes from Spisula solida, assembly GCA_947247005.1. Classification (NCBI taxonomy): domain Eukaryota; kingdom Metazoa; phylum Mollusca; class Bivalvia; order Venerida; family Mactridae; genus Spisula; species Spisula solida. Next base: position 45,105,249 of record OX365944.1, on the reverse strand, counting down.
TTGCCTTCATCTGATGACGCGCTATTGTCCATGACGTCATTATCGGATTTTATTTCGTCATGTCTTTGTTCCACGACAAAACCAATAGGTTGTGTGATTGGATAGAGCGGCATCATACCGATACCTAAACTTGGAATTGTTTTACATGCTTGTACTCGAGGATATTTGGAATTTGGTCTTCTGCCTCGTGGAACTTTCGGTTCTTCCAATAGTCGGTCAATGCTAAATGCGCATCCTTTCTTTTCTATTTCAACATCAACTTCTTCATCAATATCATCGATTTGTTCACAGTCTGAACCGTCATCGTCCAATTTATTTAAATCATCTTTATCATCAGAGTTTATATCATTATCGCCCAAAAACTTTCTTTTCTCTTCCATTCTTCTCAGTCTTTCTTCTTGTTTTCGCTTTTTCTTTTCCATTCTAAGTATTTCTTTTTTCTTTATCTCATCAGGATCCATTGGTTGCCCACTGCAGGTTTGTGGATGTGCGTTGTGTGCTGGACGACCTGGTCCTTTCTTCGTGTTATCTCTCTTTCTGAACTTGGCACGTCGGTTTTGAAACCAAACCTGAAGTAAAAGATATCAATATATTAACTAAATTATCATATAACTCATAAAGTTAAAAGCAAATATTAATAAATATTAATTTATTGAGAGTATCTTGTAGTTTATTTCTGTTTTATTGGCTGGGTAGAATTTATGTCAGTGAGTTACCAAAAATAATTGTGTTCTATAATTATTTTATTTTGAGGTTTTATTTCATGCAAAAAATCTCAGTTTTAAGTCAATTAGATCGCATTAGTAGTCACAAAAGTTATAGCAATCTACTCTTTCAATATATCCTTTCAATTTAATGTTGCAAAAACCCTACAGATGCTGAATGTTACTAACGAGGCCTATTATACGTGTCAAACGGTCGTTATATTTCGCTAACAAAATGAATTAAGTGAAATACGATCATGTAACTAGGTTAGGATAGATATCAATTTTGGAAATAAGGTCCTAGAGGGTGGTAAACGAATCTTAGGAAGGCGATATTTAACCCCGGCTCATCCAGACATCTTCACTACTTTAATACATAGTATACACTAACTGCACGCTATTCCGATGAGCGGTTTTCATACCAATGACCAGGTGTGCGTCTATGTTGATACCAAATGATATTGAAATGATCATACATTATCATGTGTTCTACCTTCATAAATTTTCTCTAACGACCCTTGCTTCATATTTGCTATACGGCTTGTTATTTTTATGGCGTATTAAATGGAAACAAAACAGATGAAATTTCGTCGTTTTTTTCTAGTTTTCTCTCGCATGTCTGATTAGCTAATGGTTGTTATGAGACTAAATTAAGTTTATCTAATTCAAAAAAATATATTAGCGCATGATTTTAACTTTCGGGTGAAATACTTTTACGCTCTGATGAAAATAGTGAAATTAGACATAAGGCGACAGAAAGCACACAATCTAAAGTGTTTGGCAAATTATCGTATTATTTAACATAATAGAAATGACACAAAATTATAACAAATTGTTAGCAAAGTGCATTTACGCAAATTTATTAGCGTGCTAAATATAATATTATAGCCTGCAAAATGCCCCGATTACGATGAATAATCTTAATTTATGACGGTGATTATTGCATGCAGCCGCTTCGTACATGCTGAATAAAAATCACGTTGCGTAAATGTGAGCTTTTACTGATGAAATTTCTATGTAGTATTTTTTGCTTTTTGCTTTTCAGTTTCTTTTAAAAGATTATTTATTCAGTTACATTAAAGAATAACTACATTGTTATATACAACTCAAATAATAAATAATATTCTACAAATGACTGGGGAAAATACGACAAACTAGAGCTTGGTAAATTGGTCGGAGAAATTATACGTTTTAATTCTTATTATTTGGATAGAAATATTTTCTTTCTTGGCAAAAGTTTAAAAAAATGCGAAAAACTGACAGATTAATATAAAACAGAGCAGACTATTTGGATACCCGGCATTGTCCTATTTTTATAATGTTAATTCTGACTTTTTGTCATTGATTTAAGCGCCCGATGTTTCATACATTTTTATGCGTTTGTACCAAACTAGGAGATTGTTTCCATTTATTTTTTGTGAAAGATTCAAAATTGTTTCCATTTAAAACCGTATGATTTTAGAAGATTCGAATGTATCAAGTTTGCTAAAACGGCCTGATACTATTACGCCGATTTGTTAAATTATAGACCAGATGTCTTGTTAATCGCATGATATAGAGCGTAATGTCGCCAAGTCAACATTTAACCACCACGTTGAGTTTCAAGCCTAAACTTAGCTGTGACCAGACACCGTATAATAATTCGATCATCCAGCCCTCTAATTACAAAAAAAATACAGGTTAGCATTTTAAATGTTCTAGCGTAAAACGAAATTTTAGAGCCAATTTTGATTATATACAACGTGAGAGAAAAGAGTAAATTGCCGATACTTGACCCAAATGACTAAATTTAGACTTATTTATTATTAACATCAAACGGTTAACATGTCTGACCGACAATAAAAATTAATATTTTTTTTTGTATAAGCAGGTTATGTGAAATATACTAAATATACATCCGTCTGGCCAGTAACCACAAAAATCTAGACTATACATCATCAATATATTACTTATTTGCCTAGTTATGATTGAATATATATGCCCATGCTTCGTGCATTTAGTAGTTGGATCACAATAAAAGCCACTCATTGATTATAATTGTATCTTAACTAATGTTACATTTGTTGCCTATAGATTGATAAATAATTGAATTAATGGCGGAAAGAGTCGTTTATTGATCATAATATTTCTCTATATTGACAGCTAATGGATCCTCCCAGTTTATACAGAACACTGGACCTTTGCCTACTACTTCCGTAAAAGCATTATTTCTCGTGACTGATTAATTTCCGTTTATTTCTTGGATAAATTGTACCACGAAATCAAATCCCACACGAATAATCGACCCACGAAATACGTAAATTAAAAAAGGCGTCAATCTAAAAATTGAAATCCACGAAATTACCACCCCACGTAATTATTTCAATCAACTCGCGCTGAATTTATTCCCCACGAAAATTAAATGAATATACAGTAAGATGTTGGCGAGTGTCTCTTCATCTTGTTTTATGAATTAGTACCAGCTGACAGGAGAATGTTGTTAATTGTTATTTTATTACTTGCTTAGGTGTGTTTCAGTTATAATCAGACATAAGAACAACAGTAAAAATATAAACTAATGACATAAATTATCCAATACTATTTGTTTCAAACCTTTTATCTCTGGACACTTTGACTGTTCAACCTTGATGTGAACATGTTTACGATCAGTTAAAAAATTGAAACTATTTCTTGTCATGGGAGAGATCAATGTGGTCTGACATGTGGAATGATGTGCGAAGGAAGAAATAATTCCCTAGAAACCGAACTCGTAATAAATATTCATTATACAAATGATATATTTATTTGCATTACAAATGTACTCTCAAATGCAAATAGTAAGTGTTCAGAAGATGCCCGGTAAGCCAATCAGCATTTGGTTGTCATACCGAAAGGTTCTTGCACATATGTAATTAAACAGAACAGAACAGAATACAAATGCTATGATTATTCATAAACTTTTATGAACAAGCTTTATGAATTTTTAAACATCGCTAAACATCGCTAAACACCAATTAGCACCATTGTGATTAATCCATAATACATAGCCTGTTTATTTGCTGGAGTTATGACTTGGAACCATCCTCAGAATAAAAATGGTTATACTAAAGATATTTCTCGCTTAATGACACAACTATTATTTTATACGCGGATTAATATTTGATTAATGATGTTCATATTGTCTCTTTTTTAATGTTTCGCACCAATTTTTGTGACTTTATCTATGAGGATTTATCACCTCAAATAATAATTTATTTATACGATTACTTAGCGATAAACTAATATAATTATGGCGATAAAAATTTTGTCTTTGAGTAATTAGAAAGTTGCTTTGAAGTTTGATCTTTTTCATAGATTTAATATTATATTTCTAATGAAATAGGATTGGGCAACAGGCTTGGCCTATATTAGCCCTCTCCTTAAATGAAACTTTTCATAGATAACTTTATAAGCTTGTTGAAAATGTTTTACAATACTGAAAACATATCTAGTCATTATATATAAGAGTATTATTATTAGGATTATTATTGACTAGCATCACTTCAATAATTATCATTATCATATGCACAATAATATTAACAATAATTTTCATCGTTATTATTATCATAAGCAACATCATCATCATCATATTATTATTATTATTATTATTATCATCTTTCGTGAAGCAACATCATCGTTTCATTAATATTATTACCATAAGAAACGTATTAATTGTTATCTTCTTCAAAGTTATCACCAACGATGCATGTTATCGAAAGTGTACAAACAATTAATGACCTCAAAGTTCAAAATACGATATGTTTAGGTATTTAGTGAAAGCATAATAGATTTTTATTAAAAAATTGTTCATTATATTGGGATATGGTATATTTTGAATTTATGTTGCAAATGTTTGAACACCAAGACGGTACAGTGATACAGGATTTATCAGTAAACGATACAAATGAAACAACTATGGATTACACAGACAACAAAACACGTTCATAGTAAACATGCAATATTTGCGTGCAATACAACAGTTTCAATGCAAAATGTAAACTGCATTTTCATTTAAAGGTGATAAAAAAAGCACATGTATTTACCTGCACACGAGATTCTACGAGATCAAGCCTCATTGCCAGAGCTTCTCTCATAAATACGTCTGGATAATGACTTTCCTGGAAAGCTCTTTCAAGTTCTTCTAGTTGCCAACCGGTAAAGTTGGTCCGAGTTCGACGTCTCTTCCCATGCTGACCGTCACTACCCTCACTATCGCTATCTGAAAATATACACCAAAAACGGCCGTTTAGATCATCTTGCAAGAATATCAGCGTACCAATACAACATGAGCAAAGTGCGAAGTCACCCAAAATCATAAACATACTCATTTACTTGTTTTCTGTTTTATTCGGGTACTCCGTCGTACCACAATCCGATTAAACAAGTGCATTTTTACATCTTACGTGTTTGGTTTATTTTAATTTGTAACAATCATACTATTATTATAATAGAACAATGTGCAAAATAAATGTGGTGAATTTATGTGTATTTTATAAGTTGAAATCATCACGAATATTGATATAATCATTGTATGAAATCTTTCACGAGTCATTAAAATTCAAGTGCAATTGATGCTCATTTAAGTAGTACATATTTTTCAGAATAATTTCTTTCAAACTAATTTATTGGTTGATTGCGAATTTGCGGATACGAGCGTCGCGAGGAAGGGTATGTCTACCCGACATAGCCGAGCCCAGCACTTATTTTCAAATTATATCGTTCAACGAAATTAAATTTCCCTTTGGTCATGATGAGTGTACCATCTTTAATCAAGAAAAAGACGTGTGGCTCGCATCATTTTGTCATTTCTTTACAAATGTTGATATTTGTCGGGTTGTTTGAATAACTCACATAGAAGTGTGAAATATTGATAGAAATCAAGTCAAATATTTGATGTCTGATGAGTAAGATAGATACTTTTATTTCCTCCTAGTAATAATAGTAAAAAATAAAAATATACCGCTAGCAGATTTTTAAAAAAAATGCATCGACTGAATTGCACCATGGCAAAATTAGGTGTTGTGAAAACGTAACTCACCACAATCCACTTTGTTATATCTGTCATCCTTTCCGTCAGAAATACTACTGTTTGGTGACAAGTTTATAGCTTTCCTTGAGGATAATCCTGAATCAACTCCAAAATTCACATGTGAAGCTAAACTTTGTGCATATTCATATGAGTATTGTCCTTGTGTCGCTAAAGCCAGAGCGGCTAAATTTCCCGGATAGTTCGCGTAAGCTAGTTGCGGGTACAACATCCTAAAAGCATTGGCCTGAGAGCTCGCCAAGTATCCCGCTTGTGCATGCATGTTTGTACGTCCAAAATCTGAAAGTTTGTCACTATACGATATCATTGCCTCACTCCTCTTTCTCAATTGATGTGCAAATTTAAAGAAACCTTGTCATTTAAACGCCGAACGAAGGGTATAAATATTCATATTGTCATCGTACAACGCAAAGGCGACCAATAGCGCGCCGTTTTGTAATAAAGTAGGCGGAGCGTATTACAGCGGCTCGCGCTATTTGCTATACATTTCTTGCCTCTAACCAAATCAATAATATGACTTGTCAAGCTATTTGTTCGGCTTTGAAATGCAAGCAATAAATATCATATAAAGATAACTTCATATGTACACAACTTTTGCTTCAGGACAATTATTGTAGATTTAACGGGTAATTTTATAAAATATTTTCGCTGAAGTATGAAATTCATTACATTGAGTCTGTAGCGATTAAAAAGTCCTCCGTAGCCTTTATTAAATATTTTCATAAATTACAAACGCACAATTTAGTATCCCCCACAATTTTTATGTTAAATTTTAGTTAAAATATTAAATATATATACCACACAACTTAGTGCTCCGATACCGTGGAAGTGAACGTAATTGCATGTATATAAAATATATATATCTGTGTACAGATACACGCCTTTCCAATACGTCCCTTCAAATGTTTTGTTTTTTTCAAAATTAAAACAAACATTTTTTACAATTGAATATGAATTAATATTAAAGTTAAGTGTGTTTCTTTCAGACAAATTTTTATATTTTGAAGCCCAGAAATTCACGAGATTTTATATAAATATAATCAATAAACCGGTAGACCAACAACAATTTATTCAGCAAAAAAATGTTAATATTGTGATTGTAACAGTTGGTGCTAATCATTAACAACATATAATGTAGGATGAATAACTATCACCAGTGTGTTATAATATCATTAGATATCAAAGAAATTAGATGAACAAGACATCATTGAAAACTAAAATTGATCTGCAGGCAAATAAAATTTAAAATAAAAATATAACTACCAAAAAAATACCATTTATCTGATAATGTATAAATTTCACAGAGGCTGAGAAAAGCATGTTACACATAGACCTACCCAGTGCTCAAATTAAATGGACAGGATACAGAATATGCTTCCACTAAGATGGATTGTGGCGATAAAATAAATAATTAAATTTCCAACAACAGCTCGTTTTTATTTCTCTTTCTCGATGTTTCATTTTCCAAGTGAATGTATTAAATGATAAAAATGATCACAAAATCAATAATAACTAATAAACATTCATTATATTTTAATTGAGTGAATTTGTTTATCATTAAATTTCACCAGCTTCAGCTGTTGATAATACCGAATAACGATAAAAACAAAGACTATCCTAATACCAACACGTGGTACAATTCAACAATCTGCTGTTTCGAGTGTAATTTTTATTATTATTATTAATGAAATCTAATTATTGATAATACAGATTTTGATCAAGTGTACAAAGACTGTTTAAAGTATCACAGATAATACATTTTTTAAATATTCATAACTAACATGAATTATTTTTGGGTTTGGTAAGAGTCGGCCATCATGATTTAGTTAAAAGAGCTTGTGGTTTAACCAATTCGTCATATTGATAATCATTCTTTGACTGAACTAATACATGTATGACACGGCTGTATGGCATCAACATGTTTAAACAAAATGTTTGTAATATATGCATGTATTTTTAAATTCAATCGTACTGTATCCCGTTAAATTACGTAATCACATTGCTGATCGTTTATAGGCGACAAATTGTTTCTAGCTTATTATAATTCGGAACAAAATTTTAAAATATTGTTCTGCTGAATAATTTATGTACATTCAGTCCTTCTTGGATATTTTTTGATTTTCATTTTTCAATTATATTTACAATTTTGTGAGGATATTCGGTTAGACAAACATACAGACAGACAGAATCTCGCCAAAAACCAGGGGCAATTAATTGTAATTCATTATTATTCTGTACGTCAATAATGGCAGTGACAAGAGTAGAGAAGATGCCATGTTTTATCAGTGTGATATCCAGCATCGTATGTTTGCATACTGATCTTCTCATTAAAACACTATATGATCAGTATATTAGGAGCTACAAATTGCCATTATTTGTATATTAACCACGTCTGTAATGAAGCGTCTAATGTATTAACACCCGGAGCACTATAATACACCGTCCAATCATTTTATTTCTCTGATGGTCATTCAGTTTTGCAATCCAAACAACCATCTGGCTATACAACACCATGTTTAACCGTATCACACTTATATTTCTTATTATCAATCAACAAATCGGACATTAAATCGGACTGAACTGGACGATTTTCTCGATTATGTATATTGACAAGTCTGGTTTAAACTATATCAGTTATTTGACGATTAGAGAAAAGCCCTCTGGATACAAAAGCCTCAGCTGAAACAAACAATCTGTATAGTGTCAGTAACTGGTCAATGTCTATTGTATGACAATGTCATGAATGACACTAATGATTACTTTCAATTAAAGTTTGGACAGTTGACTAATTTCACATTTAAATTTAACTGTACCACTAATGATATTTTAACTGTAACCTTATCACATGCGCAATTTCTTAAATAAGTACGTTTGTTTAATGATATAGGAGACATTATGCGTGGGACGTTACAACTCGTTCTAATTAGTACTGAGACACAGACCAAGCATTCTATCAGTAGTGCACCATTGAACTCTTAGGAGTTTCTAGTTTATACAAAATTATTTCAGTCGATTGTGAAACATGTTCTTACAACTTATATTACTACTAGTAATCATTCTCGACTCTTTATTTCTGTTATCCATAGCAAGTGGGGTATGAGAGGGAAGAACCAGCTCATCTCTTTTCGTCTTTTGTATGACCCGGTTTGGGATCGAACCCGGGACCTCCCGCAATCGATGCATGCTCTACCACTATCGAAGAGGTTTTTCTGCCTGGTGCACCCCAAACATGGCATATACGTAATCTAGTTAACAACACAACAAAATACAGTATGTCAACAGATAAAGGCCCGTCCGTCCCAGTAATAATATTTCAAAAAGATAATACAAATCGGACAGGCAAGACGGCACTCAACTTAAACAGTCGAACACAGAAAACAAGTGAAGTTTGCAAGGGTCCCAACAAGGGTGGCCTTTTAGTATTAAACTATTCATTTACATCTTGTTCATATCAAATGCTTTAATAGAGCCTTGAACAAGGATATGGTCAAGAGCCAAATACAAATATACGTTTAGGTAAATCTTCTCTATTACAAGTGGTCTCAGTGTTTAGAACGGTTACATAGGGTGGCTTTGTTATTGAGGTTTTACTATACTCCATCGCTACTATACGACATCCTTGGAAATAAAGCGTCTTACAAGAGACATACAATATGTCATACCATTACTCCAACCTCATTTTCAAACATTGATCTAATTTCTTTATTTAATTCAGCGAGATCAAAAAATTCTTTAAGAGGATCGTCTCGCAATCTCGCGAGTGTTATAAATTCCATCTGAAGCATTAGCATGACGACATTAATTTGCAATTAACGGTGATTCCGATTCTGTTTGTAATAATTTCGCGGACGTTCTATTAATTTTGATCCTATTTATCTCGCATTTACTGCTGGCCCGACGATTTACATTCCAAACTGATCTCTGCTTTTCTTTCTATACTTGGAAAAAAGCTCTCATTGTCTAATCCCTCCACATAAAACGACTTTGCTTCCCCGACAAAATGTTTGGCGACTCTATTCCCCTAGAAATCGTTAATTACAGAGAAATTTTGGTAACAGAAGGTAGATAGGAATAAATAGTAATAGGGGTTATTTGGAAATATTATCAAGATTTCTATTAATTACCCTCCCATGGCTAGCTAGGCTACATTCTAACCGTTATCTGCCATTCACTACACTGGTCTGGAATATTATCGGTCATTTTGGTTGAACGAATTCACACGACGAGCCCAGTTATTTCTTAATTCTCATTACTAAAGGAGCCTAAGCGTAAACGAACCAGCTGGCCAAATTGATTCAATGGTCTGTTTAATAAATATTATGATTTATGAAATTGGTTCTTTTGTCGCCCAGACACTCCTGTTTTTGTTTCAGAGTTGTCGTACTGTCATGAAAAAGGGGATACCAAGTTTGCAAAGAAACTCAGCTTTTTTAAAGACGACCACTCAATTATATGGCTACTAACAATATCATAAACTTGCCCAGTTTTTAAGGCAGTCAGAAAATGGAATTTGGTTTTTGAATGGACTATTTAGACTATTGTGTTTGACACACTGTTGTCGCAAGTTCTACACATGTTATCATACCCCTTGCTGAATCGGCAAAGCATCTGTCTTGGGAGCGGGTGGAGGTAAGGTCAGCATAACGATAATGAACTGTTCGAATATGAACGGTTGTTTAGCTGTCAGCAAGATATATAATAATAATAATAATAAATACTTTATTTATAGAAGGAACATACTTGACACAACTGTCGATCTGCCGTAAGATGATCCGTATGCCGACATGCCTTGATATAACAGAAAATATGTTTCGTCAGTCAGATATGACCTACATTTTAAAGAGCCAGCGATGCCACATATCTAGTAAACAAGTACTGTACTAATACTTCAGGTTGTTGTTTGTTAGAAGCCTTGACATGTTGGTACAGTCTGTTATCCAGCCGTTCTGTGTTGGTTCGATACCCGGACTGGACAGGCTATGCTCTACTTCTGAGACGTTGAACAAGAAGAGGAAGTTGGAAATGGTAAGATCAACGGTTTACCAAACATATGACTGGAAGCCATTTGAAAACTGACACAGTACCTTAGATAGAGGATTTGGTGGTTGTGTGTTGTTCCCCGATGTCGTTTGATTGTATAAACATGGGAAAAGATTGATATGAATCAGTACATGCATTTCGCAGGTTTTTTCCATTAAATTTGAAAAAAGTAATACATTTACACTTGAACATAATAAATGGAAGATATTTCAATTACCTGCTTCTCACAAACAGCAAATCAACAATTAATTAAAATTGTGTGAATGTGCCGTAACACTCTCTGCTTGAACCTCGGTAAAATAGAACTCACAATTTTGCATTTACATTTGATATTTCGGTGTCAACGGTCAGGTATGGATGTGAGAAATTGCAATCAACAAAACTTGTTCTGCAAATAATGCGTCATTTTCAATTATTAAAATTCAAACTGAAATTTAAGCCTACAAGCTATTACAATCTGACACTGTGATTTGAGTTTCAGTTTTTACGCACTATCTTCGCCATATTCAACTTCTTCACGACGTGTGTGTTTCCGCCAACCTAGTGGAATCTAAATAAGACGTGGGTAAATTTGATTTGATTTAATTTTAATTAAGTAACATTCACTTTATTTGACAAGCACACAATTCATTGAGATTGGCATTCGAACAATTATCTTGTCAGGAAAGATATACACTGTCTCACCATGGACTGTCGTGTCTGAATTCAGATCTACTTCTAACTTCAAGTAGGAGAAATGGCCACAAAATATGTCACGTCGAGTAGAGTGTCTTTGTTCGGTGAGCAGATTGTCAAACATTACATTTTGATGAAACATTGCCAGGATAAACACTTTGTTACAATACAAATCAGTCCTCATGTAGATCTTAAACGATTTTAATAATAGATCGAGAGCTTGTCAGATGGCCATTTTAATTTCATTTCCATCGGACGTATGTTTGACTTGTGTTTTAATTGAGACTTGGTGTCAGTTATACACAAAACTAACGGTAATAGAACGGCATTTAGTTACATCCTTTATTTGTACGGTGTCAACATTCCGTATAATTGACCAAGTGAGTGACGGCTTCTTTGCTTTAGCTGAATTGCAGTCATTGACTTATTGAGCGGGCCCACCAGTATAGTTCACTCCTCGTACCAGTAGTAAACCAGTGCATCTGGACGACGTAGGTTCGAAGCTTGAGCGAGAACATCATGTTCTCCATGAGTATGTCCGTAAGTGAAGATAAAACATACGAAAGCTATATTCAATAAGCGCAGAGCTATGTGTGGAGTGTCAGTGGTCTTGGAAGGACCATTCAAACTGGCTGTAAATGAAGGACCACTGGTTAAGTCCGATGGCAACCGTACATAACTTCAACACACATACCAATTCTAAGTGGCTAAGATAAATACATGTACAGTCTGCTGTTTGCTTGTGTTTGACTAAAACAGTTGGTTTTGGGTGGTTTTTTTTTGCTTCACCGATTGTCCAATGACCTACGACTGCGAGGGAATAGACAGTTGTGTGATTGAAGGAATCCGGGTGTTGTGCTGTAGCTCTTACCGAATATACTTTTAGGTTCTTTAAAGTGCCCGATGTACAGCAAAGATACATATGAGGACACCCCTAGGTGATCAATCAGTTCATCTCGAGTGGGGTGCGACCACAGTGTGTATAACACGTGAGGTTATAAGTCTGATATACAGTTAAACATTCTTTCATTAGTGCAGCATTGACCTCTTTGGAGTTTCTAATTTATTTTAGATCGATTATGAAACAACCTTTTCCGACTTATATTAATCAATATCGACACCTTATTCCTGATGTTATCCTTCGTCACTAGTGTGTGAGAGCCCGTGTTAGTAACCAGCAGTGAATTCAACAACCACATGTTGCCAACATTATTAAATCCTAAAATGAGACATTTTTATATTAACAATTTAACATCCATGTTTGATGAACTTAAGCTGGTTGCATCAGACAGATTATACTGTATGTAAACTTGAACGAGCATTGACCGGGCCCTGTTTCACAAAACACACACGTTTAAACGATGTAATTATTTAAATTTTACGGAGTGCAATCGTGAGTGTGCAATGTGACGGGAATTACTCATTGTTCGTTCGATAAAGTACAATCAAATCACGGTCATAATATAATATACACTCACTGTATATATAATTTCAATCACTATTCTATTTGTATGTGCACGTTAAACAATAGCTGAATGGGTTAAGACGGGGTTCGTTCAAACTTCATTTAAATTTATAAGCAATGAAACCATTTCATATGTCCTTTGAAGTGACAAGGCTTTTAATGGTCGCGCAAGTCTTCTTGCTTAAATTAATATTTCTTTCGTCTTCCGCTAATGAACGTTAATAAATATTAAAATTAATGACTTCTAATCGTTTAAACTGACAGTTATCAACTTAAGTCTGTTAATTTTCATACCTTAATATAGTTGATATATTTTCTAAAGTGGAAACCAAGAGTTAAACTATTTCGTTCGTTTGACTTCTGTCAGCGAGCGAGATGCTATCGAGCTAAATACGTGTTCACAAATATCAACTATTTGTATTCATTGACTCAAATATTTTTGATTTATTTCTCTTTAAACTATAAAGTAGTTATTATATTTAATGAATATAATAGCTAAATTGTGGTCATCGATTTGTACGGTCCATGCTTGGCGTGGTACAGTCATGCTATGACTATGTTATTACCTAGTGGACAGGACCGGGCGGCGTATGGGGGTAGGCAACTATTCCCTTGAGTACTCAATTACTTTAATGGTGGCAGCGGTTTAACGGCCCCCTCGAAAGCCGAAAAACGGCTTTAATATGATTATTTTCACTTTAGGTTTTATGACATACAGATAGGTTTTCAGTCATGCCGACACTACCTGACCCATGAACTACACTTTAAAAAATAGTTCCAAGAAATGAAGCTATATCAGCACATTGGTATGTCTAAAATCGAACCATCAACCACGAGCTCCACGATCGGATGCACAAACAACTACACCACCAAAGCCGATGTATATCAATGCTTAGAATGTTATGTAAAGAAATAGATATAATGCTTTTGAGGCAAAATTTCCTGAACTTTTGGTGAGTGGCTATGGCACTGCGGCAAACTCGCGACAACATTCTAGTCACATATCCTACATTAATTATCAAACACATCGTAAATTTGGTGAACCTGTCGTATGGACAAAGTTAAATATTTGTTCTATTCTATGATCTTCAGAAATATTGAGGCATTCTTCCAAAGACGCACGTATGTGACTAGTAACGTGAATGATTTAAAAATCTAACGAACGACCGGCGAAGAAATCGAACAAATAGGACCATTGTTTATATATATCTAATTATCTATCCAAAATAAGTTTACTCTGCATACCAGAAAATTAACCATAATTTAAATGATGTTATTATGTTGCGCTAACCACTATACTATCATTACCTGTCCGTATCGTCTCGTCCGCCATTGAACGACTCCCCCTCACTTCAATGTTCAATTGACGGGTTTACAGTTTAAAACACAAAGTTTGACGCCAGTTAGCTTTGTAATTAAACGCTATGGTCTATATATTAATTATGAAAATTGATAATTTACGAGGCAAATGTCACTTAAAAGGGAATCTAGATGATATAAAGCGATTAGATTGTCACATTCTCCTGTAATTAATCTGTAGATATCAAAGGAAACCATCCATTCCTGCTTTGTCATCGTGGCTCGAAGATGACTGAACACTGCTGGAATACCGTTTATAATATTTAATGCGACGATGAGTCACTAAAAAGCAAACGCCTTATGTTTGAAAATTTATAACAGTTATAAGTATGTAATTGTTTATTCGAGGCTACATCACCTCTAAAACAATCGGTATTGTCCACAACTTCCGCATTGGCATTCAAATCATAGTTTATGCTCATTCCGCTTCTTAAGCACCGTTTCGTTACCATAACCCTTCCGCAAATTTTACTGTCGAATGCCCTTAAATAAATTAGCTTGAAAATAAAATTAGAATGTCGTAAAGGGTATTAAATATTGAGTATCATTATTAATTATAATTTATTTTCACAATTGAATTAAATAATTGTCCGAAATATCCGCAGATCTTGCCATTTGAAACTGCTGAAGCAATTTAATTACGTATATTACTTTGCAATGCGGCTCTTAAGGTAGATGTATGTATGCATTAAGGTGGTTATTCATAATAATAATTGTGCTTTACGATTGTCGTAAAAAGTAAGAAAGTATTCAATAGTGTGTCATTTATCGGGATATTACAACGCTTTTATTTCAACCAGGCGGTCCCCATTCTTCTGCTATATTGACTGTTGCATAATAAGATCAAATAATATCGAAGTGACATTTATGCCAACTTTTTTGTTAAATTTTTACATCAATGATTTTTTTGAAATTTTTAATTATATACTTCGGGGGCTATTAGCAAATTTGGTGAAAATTAGACCAAAGGTTTTCCTCGTTTTATGTTATCTACAGATCCGCATATCTAAGATTCACTTCGTATCCGTAAACCCCTAATTTAGAAGATCGTATCGTGAAGGGAATGAGCTTATTAAGCAAAGAATGGTCAATTGAACAATAGCAGATTTTAAGACATTTCTGTATGCCACACGCCACTTGTAATTCGAGCAGACGACACTTAGTACATACCGTTGTTTATTTATTCTCGACGACAATGTTTTCGAAAATAAAACCGCGAAAATGCAACTAAATTGAAATTGATTATATCTAGAAGATTTCACCACAGACATGATATGCGTTTTTGTACAATTTAAGCATTGTGACAGACAAAAAATACCAACGCAGAAAAACTGATATGCAATAGCTTTGAAAGGTATCATATATACTTGTATTTCAATTTGGACGGCGTATTTGTTCATGAACAATAATTAAATTTGTGACAGTTATTCACAGTGAGAAATTCTACTAAATCAACTTAAATGACGCTGAGATATGTATTTCAAATTAAATTTTGTATCGCAACAACTTTCCGTAACCTAGTACCGTACTCTATTTAAAACTTAGAAATAATGTTGCCCACCCGATGTTCATAGATGTTTTATTTCACAATGCATACTACCACAAGCTGTGGAAAAGTTGTTAAAAACATGAAATGTGCGTACAAAGATAGAGTTTGAATTTTTCGAACATAAGTTCAATTTTTGAGTATTGTAATTTACGTGACCTTGACAACTGAGAATGTCATTGACCTATAAGTCATGTCACATGTCTGCATGTCATGTCATGTATATAATATATGTTTTTATCAAATACTAATTATAATAATCACTATTGTAAAATAACTTAATGTATCACAAATTGACACAAATTAACGGTAATTTGTCAAAATGACCACTTAGGCAACGTAAAATTACGTAACTAACGTACAATGCGTCGGGACATTATGCAGATCATCACGTGCATTATAATTTAAATATTGTTTGTTTATTGTGACGTAATTGTGACGTAATTGCGAGCGTAAATCTATGAATAATATAAAACATAATAATGCTAATAATAATAAAGTTATTTTCCGAAGGTAACACACTAATAATTGAAAGAAAATATCAGTGTTTTATTATCATACAAATTATTTCCAGTATGTCCTTTGACTAAATTTCATACATCTACATTCATAAAGCCGTCATAGATAAAAGCACTTCCCAATTATTATAATGCAAATCTTCTAGCCCCTGATAATCATATTAACATTTACAAAAAATTGAATATCCAATTAATTTCTGTTAACACGATGTATAAGTAGTGAAACCTCTCTCAATATTATAAACACTGTTTTCATGTCTACTTTTAAGCTTCTGCTCTGTATTCAACGTTTGTGTTAAGAGCAGCTAAAAGACCAGACTTGACTGTATGCTAGTTAATTCATGAATGAATGCCATTGACCTGTTTAAAGCCGACACGGTCCTGAAATTGCAGTTGCATTTTCAATTTCAGAATGTCAATAAAATTATTGTGAATAAGACCTCAGATATAGTATTGCTTGACATTTTAAGTTATAACAACAGTTCCTTATATCGGTGATATCATTACCAAAGATGACTACCTTGCCCCGATCTCCCGAAACGTCTCGATATGAGAAAAATCTCATCTCTAATATTGTCACATGTTGTGTAGTGAATTGCCATGTGAGACTGGACTCAAAACTGGTATCACAAAACAGAAACATTATTTTTAGTTTATTACATTAAAATGTCAAGAACTCAAACTTCAGATTTTTCTGTAACTCAGACTCTTATTTGAGCAAAATCTCAAAATCTCAATTTGAGATGAGATTTCTACTTGAGATGCTTTGGGAGATCGGGGCCAGAACTCCCGTGCTTTACCTTCCCTATGCTGAACGGTTAGAGTGGATGAGGTTCAATCCCACAGCGTCGTACCAAAAACAAAATAAATTGGACACAAGAAATTCCCTTGCTATACGCTCAGCATAGTAGGGAAACCTGGCTTCTCTATTATTACTCCGTGGCGATGGAGACCATCGGGAAAGAGGTATTGAGAGTGATTAAAACAAGTCGTAAAATAATTTTTCACAATCAATAAACACGTACAATATATAAACTAAACGGTTGAGTTCCTCAAACAGATCTCGAACAAAAAATAACAAAACATAAATAATTTCGTTTTTTAGACCATCTAATTATTCATTGTGTCTGATTTCTATAATTGACAGTAAAACGGAAAATTGACATATGAAATGTGTGTCATTTTGTGATACAACATGAAATATTGACAATTCTATTGTTTCTAACAAGATTTTGTTTTGATAAAATTTTGAAAATCGAATTATGACAAGCGAGACGCCGTTATGTGTTAGCAAATTAGGACACATGTTATAAATCATTAGTATCGTTGACAGCAAAATATTTACTTGAAATGTTTAAATTCTGTCAAAATTTAAAATAAATTAGTCTGCGTAAACTGTCTGCTTTTATTTCTAAAAGTGTAATGTTGGAAGAACAACTGACAAAGAGCGTGTTTTTGAATTTATAATCAAGTTATTCAAAATTGCTATATCATGGTTATCATTATTGACATTGTAGCGTGTTCCCTTATCAAAATACAATGCTTTGACCCATGTTCATTTTGCAAAAGTCGCCATAACATTCTGCATTCAGCTCTGTTGTTTGCTACTGCCATCGCTTCTCCTTAGGTTATTCCAAGCTATCTCAGTTCCGCCCCAGTTAGTCTTTGGTCTGCCTCTTGGTCTCTTTCTCTTATGTGTTCATCGAATGGCTATTTAGGTATTATTTGACCCCGACATTCTCGACATAGGATTGTGCCATAGCCATCGAAAGCGTCTATGTCGGCTTTGTCGGATGTTGCAAAACCCAAGTAGGACATATTCTTCCGTTGTAAAACAACGTCTACAAGTAATAGTATCACCCATGATGTTATTGAGCGCCACGATACCATGGAAGAAAATTATTCAGTACGCGAAAAGCTACTCACAGTCTCGTTATATTTTCTTACAAATCGTTTACGTAACTTAAAAATTATGAATAAAGAAATAATATAAACATATGATTTGTTTTAAAATTATCTTTAAAGAAAGGTCCATCTGGATCGACATATTGAGACTGGTTGCATTCCAAAGCAATGTTGAAACGAAACAACCCTTTATGAAAAATAGTAAAATTAATTAATAAGCTACAAAATGGCGTATTGACACCGTTTTGTCAAGTACACATTGCGATACACATAGACATACACGCCTTTATGCAACCAGTCATTGTCTCATCAAGATAATTACATTTGTATATCCTACGCATGTTAAACATTTTATAAATTAATTATTTCATTAACGTTCTTGTAGCATAAATTGTAATTAATAAACGACTTTATGTTTTTTTACAAAACGTTAAATGATAAATATATTGCTTTTATCTTTGAATACCTTCAATAATTATAATTCAAAACAATTAAACTGTCAATACGGTAGATTCATCAAGCCACAAAATGTATGAGCTATTAGGTAATTAAACACTTTAAGTTATTCAAAAACACTTCAAAGGTCTCATTCTTGGACTCTCTAAGATCCATCTTCATAATTCAAATTTAATTAATGACAGTCGTTGGACAATTTAGGTTAGTGAGTATCATTATAATTAATAAACACTACATTATGGAATGAAAATTAATTACATTAAGCCTAGTTTAACATTTTTGCATATTGGGGCAATACATCATTTTAAAGTCCAATGTAGCAAAAACTGTTTTAAATGTCTTTCGAATTGAACATTTAAATTTACAATGTTATTATTCAAATCTGGATTGTCTGTTAAATAATTATAAAACGGAGTCTAATTGCTGTGGCAAATGGCAAGCTCTGTCTCAAGATGTCACTTTCGTACATACCTCATTTCATTACATGAATTTGTTGGATAACGTATGGTGTTGTGTTATTTCTCCTTCTCGATATTTTTCAGACCATAGCAAAGCTGAGAAGATAACGACAACGTTTGTCACACCTTAGCAGGACTGGAGAAGCATGGCATTGGTATAACTGAGTCGGATATTATAGAATAGAGTACCTGTAGAAGAACATGATAGCAGATCAAACCAAGACAAACTTGTACAACTCATTGCAGGGCACATGGTTTAACAGAACATTGTACTAGTATGATACAGCCGACTAAAACAAAACAAAACAAAACAAAACAGACATTTCCAAGACAGATCTTATCATGACAAAACAAAGCAGACCTTTGCAAGACAGATCATAATCTTACTTAACAAAGCCGACCTTTGCAAGGCATATCTTAACTTTACAAAACAAAGCAGACCTTTGCAAGACAGATCATGATATCATTAAAAAAAAGGTCTTTGCAAGACATATCTTAAATTTTGTGTCGTATCTTAACATAACAAAACAAAGCATAACTTGGCAAAACAGATAATAATATTACTGAACTAAGCAGATCTTCGCAAGACATACCTTACCATAACAAAACAGTCCTTCACATTACGTATCTTAACGTAACAAAACAAAGCATAGGTATTTACTAGATACATGCAAGTCTAAACAGTACTAAACAAAACAATACTTTTACAAGACAAATCGTAACATAAATAAAAACAAATTGATAAAGCATATGTTGTTTGAAGAATATTTATTGGTACATCATTGTCATTTTAATATTGACAAACACGTGGATTTAATTGTGGAGCAAAGAGACAAATGTTGTGTAAAACAAAGGTGTACCGTTTGTGCCAAAGGGTATTCGTTCGTACGTTTGTCGAAATACACAATGAGGCCGAAGAAACGAAACATATATACAGTATGTAACACATTTGAGATTGCATCTGTTCAATTGATGATAGCAATCTCAATGGTTTGAAACATAAACTGTCGGTGATACATAAACAAGGATTGAAATCTAATGAAAGTCATTACACTCCTTTTGTTGTATCATTACATATAAGCCGACAATACTGTTATATTACGTAACTGTTTATATCCAATATGTGTATCATATGATATATATGTGTGATGTTATATTTATGTTGTTAGTTCTTACACGTCGTATAATTTTCGTAGAACATATAAAACAGTCCATAAAAGTGCATGGTATGTCATCGCAGATAATGTCATTCCGTAGCAACGCGGAATCGGATGGCGCTGAACATACCACCATGAACAGGACAGGTCAGAAATTAGCAGTTCACACCATAGCAGACTAAAACAAAAACATAACAGTCATAGCCGAACTGCAAATGCCACAGAAGAGCAAAGCATGTTATTGCAGAGCAAAAAAAGACTATTTCAAAGCTAAGCAGACTACAACAAAGCAACTTCAACAGAACAGCAACAACCAAACTGTACGAACTATGGCAGAACAAAGCAGGCTGTTGTAAGGCAAAATAGAATATGTATACTAGTAATAAAGCAGGATATTCCAGAGTCCATATTCTACCACATCACTAACACTGTCAACCGAACTGTACAAACCATAGCAGAGCAAATTTAACAATTGCAAGACACAGTGGAGCTTTTCAAAACATATACACCATATAAGAATTGTACAGATTATAGAAGGAGAAATCAGCAAATCAGATCTGTATAGCGACTAGGATATAGACATCAGCAGAGCAAAGGAAATATCAAATCCAGGATTGAACTTAACCGTGGTAGAACAGAGCAAACAAACATAAACGGGATGAAACGTTACATATAGACATACTTATAGATGAATACCAAAGATATGTTAGCAACTAAAATTTTAAAAGATTGAAACAAGGGCGGACGGTTTGTGCCTGGGGATATGGTACAAATACCGGTACGTTTGTCGGAATACACCATGCAGTCGGAGAAATGAAACATACACACATTGCGTAATATT
The DNA here is from genome assembly GCA_947247005.1 of Spisula solida. Lineage (NCBI taxonomy): Eukaryota > Metazoa > Mollusca > Bivalvia > Venerida > Mactridae > Spisula > Spisula solida. The sequence goes on along the minus strand of OX365944.1, from coordinate 45,084,060 downwards.
TTAAGATTGTATCTGTTCAATTGATGATAACGATCTCATTGGTTTGAAATATAAAATGTCGGTGATACATAAACAAGAGGTGACAATCTAATGAAAGTCATTATACTTCTTTTGTTGTATCATTATATATAAGCCGACAATACTGTTATATTACGTAATAGTTTATATTTTAAGTGTGTATCGTATGATACATGTGATGTTATCTTTATGTTGTAAGAATTTACACGTAGAAGAAAATAGAAAGATTAGACGAACGAAATATAAGTAAATATTGATGACTAATGATAAACAAAAGTTTCTTTGGTGTCGCAATATCTTTTATTGATTCTATAAAACTATTCGATTATAATTATCACTTCGATGACAATCTGTGAAACAGTATGCGCAGGGATGTATATGACAAATATTCAGTTCATGTCAAATTTACTACATGTAGAATATCGTTAAATTTTCGTAGACCATAACACAGAAAAGCATTCCATAAAATAGCATGGCATGCCATTACAGAAGTGCAAAACAGTCGATAGCAGAATAATCACTGTCGAACTGTAATAAGCCAAAGCAGAGCAAAGCAGGTTGATGTGAAACATAACGGATGACAACAGAACATTTTCCACCAAACTGTACAAGCCACATCAGAACAAAGTAAGCTACGTATTGTGGATCACAAACGCTCCACAGCAGAACAGTCATAATCGAACTGTTCACTCCATCGCATACCCCAACAGAGCAAGCAAATCTTAACAATTGCAGGACCAAACAAAGTAGAGCTTAACAAAACAAATGTACCGTTAAATAATACACACACTATCAGGAGATACCAGCAAAGTAAACAGTATAGTGTCAATGATACAAACATCAGCAGAGCAAAGGAAACTGATTCAATGGATGACAGGCAGATCCAAGATCTGACTAGACCATAGCATAACAGACAAACAATAAAACAACTGATATAACGGGCAAAATCTTATATAATACCGGCAAGACATACTTGTACTCATAGGTGATTCGTCATGTTTACATACCAAAAATGACCAAACTAACATAACTGATTTGTGCAAAGTTTCAACTGTCTTGCAATGGCAGTGGGTTTTTAAAACCTAATAAAAGGATATGCCTTAGGATATGAATCATGCTCGTTTGTCGGAATACACCATGGGGCCGAAGAAACGAAACATTAATATGTTACATAATATTTCTAAGATTATATCTAGTAATTAACCGATATCGATCTAATTATTCTGAAATATAAATTGTCGCAAGGGTTGAAAGTCTATTAAAAGTCATTATACTCTTTTTGTTGTATCATTATATATTAGCCGACAATACTGTTATATTATGTAATACTTTATATTTAATGTGTGTATCATATGATAATTTATTTATATGTTGTGGTATCTTTATGTTGTAAGATTTTACACGTAGAATAGAAGATTAGATGAACGAAATATAAGCAAATATTGATGACTAATGATAAACGAAGTAATGTTATTTACAAGTAACATGTAAATTTCTTTCGTATAGAAACCTCTTTTACAATTTGTTAAAAATAAATACAGTTATTCCATAAAACTCATAGTTTATAATTATCATTTCGATGGTACCCGGGGCAAACAGCATGTACAGGAATGTACAAATGTACATTGTATATGCCAAATGATCAATTCAAGTCAAATGTATTTGTTTAAATTACATAGACCATATCGAAGAAAAACATTCCATAAAAGAACATGACATGCCATTGTAGAAGAAGAACAAATTGTAAAAGTCGTATCAGATCAAAGCAGGCTTTTGCAGAGCATAACGAATGACAACAGAACACTTTCAACCTAACTGTAAAAGCCATAGCAGAGCAAAGAAGGTTATTACAGAGCATAACGAATGGCAACAGAGTACTTTCAACATAACTGTAAATGCCATAGCAGAACAACGCAGGCTATTGAAGAGCATACCGGACGACATCACAACACGTTCAACCAAACTGTACAACTCATAGCATTGCACAGCAGGATATTGAAGAACATACCGGACGACAGCGGAACACTTTCAACCGATTTGTTCAAGCAATAGCAGAGCAAAGTAGGCTATTTATTGCAGATCACAACATTCCACTATAGAACAGTCATAATTGAACTTTACACACCATAGCAGTCCGTAGCAGAGCAAGCAAATATACAATTGCAAGACCAAGTAAAGTAGAGCTTAACAAAAATATATACCGTATAAGAATGCATACAATAGCAGGTGAAACTTACAAAGCCAACCAGTATAAAGACAACGATACAGACATAAGCAGAGCAAAGGAAACAGATGCAATGTCGTGTTCGGCCGGACAAATCCAAGAACTGGCTAGACCATAGTATAACAGACAATCAATAAAAACCGACATACAAATCTTATATAATATATATTATATAATAATATAACCGGTCAACTGTCTTGCAATGGCAATAGGTTTTTGAAACATAATAAAAAGATGTGAACAAAGGTATACCGTGTGTGCCTAAGGATATGGCGCATGCTCATTTGTCGGAATACACCACGCGGCCGAAGAAACGAAACATAAATATGTTACATAACAATTCTAAGATTGTATCTAGTAAATTGCTGATAGCGATTTCATTGGTTTGTAATATAATTTGTCGGTGATACATAAACAAGGATTGAAAATCTAATGAAAGTCATTATACTCTTTTTGTTGTATCATTATATATTAGCCGACAATACTGTTATATTATGTAATACTTTATATTTAATGTGTGTATCATATGGTATTTATGTGTGATGTTATCTTTATGTTGTAAGATTTTAAGCGTAGAAAGAAATAGAAAGATTAGATGAACGAAATATAAGCAAATATTGATGACGAATGATAAACAAAATCATGTTATTTACAAGTAACATGTAAATGTCTTTGGTGTTGAAACATCTTTTACAATTTGTTACAAATAAATACATTTAGTCCATAAATTTATTAGTTTATAATTATCATTTCGATGGTACTCGGTGCAAACAGCATGTACAGGAATGTACAAATGTACATTGTATATGACAAATGATCAATTCAAATCAAATGTATTTTGATTAATTTACGTAGACCATATCGAAGAAAAAGCATTCCATAAAAGAGCATGACATGTCATTGTAGAAGAAGAGCAAAACAGTCGACAGCAGAACAGACACAGTCGAACTGTAAAAGTCGTATCAGATCAAAGCAGGCTATTACAGAGCATAATGAATGACAACATAGCACTTTCAACCTAACTGTAAAAGCCGTAGCGGAACAAAGCAGGCTATTGCAGAGCATAACGAATGACAACATAGCACTTTCAACCTAACTGTAAAAGCCGTAGCAGAACAAAGCAGGCTATTGCAGAGCATAACGAATGACAACATAGCACTTTCAACCTAACTGTAAAAGCCTAGCAGAACAAAGCAGGCTATTGCAGAGCATAACGGACGACATCACAACACGTTCAACCAAACTGTACAACTCATAGCAGAGCAAAGCAGGATACTGAAGGGCATACCGGACGACAGCGGAACATTTTCAACCGAATTGTTAAAACCATAGCAGAGCTAAGTAGGCTACTTATTGCCGATCACAACATTCCACTACTGAACAGTCATAATCGAACTTTACAAATCATAGCAGACCGTAGCAGAGCCAGCAAATCTTTCCAATTGCAAGACCAAGTAAAGAAGAGCTTAACAAAAATATACCGTATGAGAATGCACACAATAGCAGGTGAAACTAACAAAGCAAACCAGTATAACGACAACAGTACAGAAATCAGCAGAGCAAAGGAAACAGATGCAATGCCGTGTTCGGCAGGACAAATCCAAGAATCGGTTATTTACAAATAACATGTAAATTTCTTTGGTGTTGAAACCTCTTAACAATTTGTTAGTTATCATTTCGATGGTACTCGGTGCAAACAGCATGTACAGGAATGTACAAATGTACATTGTATATGGCAAATGATAAATTCAAGTCAAATGTGTTATGTTTAATTTACGTAAACCATATCGAAGAAAAGCATTTCATAAGGTGTAAGATTTTACACGTAGAATAAAATAACACCGTTATAGTGGAGTCGACCGCTGCGTCACTGAATTTTTTTTATCCTGACTGGACTATACATGGTCATCGTGAATTAAGCAGGCATTTCTTAAGGACATACTACACCCATTAAAAAGGCTTTTGAACTAGATACAAAAATAATCTTTTTTGTGATCGCATTGGATAAAACATACGTTATGAGAGTTATGTCGCATTAGTTCGTGTCACATACGTTATGAGATATGTGTCGCATTAGTTCGTGTTACATACGTTATGAGAGTTATGTCGCATTAGTTCGTGTCACATACGTTATGAGATATGTGTCGCATTAGTTCGTGGCACATACGTTATAAGAGTTATGTCGCATTAGTTCGTGTCACATACATTATGAGAGTTATGTCGCATTAGTTCGTGTCACATACGTTATGAGAGTTATGTCGCATTAGTTCGTGTCACATACGTTATGAGAGTTATGTCGCATTAGTTCGTGTCACATACGTTATGAGAGTTATGTCGCATTAGTTCGTGTTACATACGTTATGAGGGTTATGTCGCATTAGTTCGTGTCACATACGTTATGAGGGTTATGTCGCATAAGTTCGTGTCACATACGTTATGAGGGTTATGTCGCATTAGTTCGTGTCACATACGTTATGAGGGTTATGTCGCATTAGTTCGTGTCACATACGTTATGAGGGCTATGTCGCATTAGTTCGTGGCACATACGTTATGAGGGTTATGTCGCATTAGTTCGTGTCACATACGTTATGAGGGTTATGTTGCATTAGTTCGTGTCACATACGTTATGAGGGTTATGTCGCATTAGTTCGTGTCATAACAGTATTTTACAATTTTTGTCATGTACATTGTAATACTGCGACGAAGAAGGATATTTTCAGCTGCAGTTTTATCGCAATTGTTCTGGTAAGGGATGCTCAGCAAATGCGATCACAAGAAGAATGGACTATATTTAGCATGTTCAGATGGGCTTATTATATATTTAACTAATCTAAGAGATGATATTTTATACGGAGTACGTTATGCAGTATGTACTCACTTTCTTTAAAGGTTTCTTGCTGATGCAGCTGGTGTTTAAGACTTATTTCACTGTAAAATATTACACTGTTCTTGAATAGTTATAATTAGAAACAGTTCATCATGGTTTTACATTGTTTGGAAATATGATCACGTGTGTGCTCAGATGGTCGTTATTCCTAAAGGTGAAGTCTTATACCAAACCACACATAGTATATTGCACTTCTTACACATTCTTACAATGATCTTCTTTTGGCAAATATTGACCCCAAAGAGGTTAAAGTGGGGGTTTGATTATATTTATTTTACTGTTTAAAGTGAATAAACATACATAACCATTGTATTTCCTTATACTAATTATTTAAAATATCTTAAGAATATGTAACGTACAGTTTAAAGGACGCGCATTGGTCAGTCGTTTGTAACACATGTTTTCATTGGCTTATACCCTCAAAGTGGGTTGACAATCGGCCTAACGTAAATATTAACGATATATTATAGTAAAGTTATCAATACCCACAATTAAACAGTAATAAATGTTTAACGGTGACTTCATATTCCTTCTGATGTCATCTTTGTGTTGTCTTTATCACAATATATCGTATCCAACATGCCTCAAGTAATATTGATTGATACATATCTTTTGTGATAACGATTTGTTTATTTCATCATCAAACAATTTGTGTCGGCATCTTTATTGACAATAAGAATTCATCTTAACCCGTGTCTAATTGTTTGCTTGAAGGTTCGAACCTACCGACAACTTGAAACAAAAGATAGACGCACAAAATCTTACATCAGATACGCTGATACTCAAAATGAAAAATTAAACATGGGGCCACATTTAATCAAATGTATCGCCGTGGTTCCAAATACAGCAAAAACGATCATAACTTCTTTACAATAACACTTTCTAAACCCTAAGAAAACACATTTGAAGTACAGTTTTACCATGTTCTTTTTATGATTTGAAAGCTAGTGCTTCTAATTAAAAGGCAAATTTTTAAGCGTCCCAACGAAGGTCTTCATATTGATATTTTACGGTATTTTCCCGAAAATGCTGGAAGACGTGTTTTTTCACTGTTCATACGGGCCCTTGCGGTATGTACCGGTGTATTGCTTTACACTTAAAAGAGGCGTTATATGAAATCGTCCGTTGGTTTAATCATAGAACGTTCCATCTAGTCATAATTACACCCTTTCTGAGGTTTCAATTACCACGTAAGTCTTCTATCTTCCATAACTAAGGGGCAAATAGCCTTTGACCAAGTTGTGTGCGCGTGTGCCTCCTTTCAGCTCCTTTCAGCCAATTTTCCTCCTATTAATTATCCCTGAATTGGAAGAGCAGTCTAATTAGTGAAAAGAAATTGACTGGTTTATCTTTTATTTGTATTGTAGAAGATCGGCAATCTAGCTTGGACCGAGGGCGGTTGTTAACATTCCTGGTGGTGATTTCTGACAAGGAGCTTTGTTTTATGACACACTCATTGTATTAAATGGATTTACACGGAAAGCGTCCTGTGCGTTATATGTCAACAAGAACGAATACGAAAGCCATGCTTAATGAAATTAGAAGTTCCACTGCTGAGTATCTTGCTGACAACGTTCAAACGTTAATAGATAATTATGTAAAAAACAACAACAGCAATTCATAACGGAATATTAAGCAGTTTCACTACTCAGTGTCTTGCTGTTAAAGGGACTGCCTCACATATTGGTGTATTGCAAAATAAAATAAAATTGTCAAATATTTGCGTAATTTTGGTATAGTTGCCTGTATATGCGATAAACAACCACACTGACATCTAAAATAACTTGAGAAACTTCGGCATTTCGTAGTTATTTAGTATTTTTACATCAAAAATTCTATAGGGTATTAATACCCTATAGAATTAACACAACTATTACTTAAATTGCCTGAAATTTGTTCGCATTTGATGAAAACGAATGAAATCAAAGCACTGAGAGTACAGGTCAGAGGCGATCTGGTTGCTGCTACTAAAGCTTAAACCGACTTTACACGTTTAATGTTCGTTTTCTTACTGCCGATCTTGTCTTGAATGTCAAAATAGGCATATGTGACTATATAGGCATGTTGGATATCTAAATAATTGTTAAAAGGTGCATATTAATTTATATGTAATACGTGTATTGAATGCGTATATCAAAAGTGGCTTTAAAATAATACTACGCGCCTATTTATCCGATTCTACAGTGCCGTCTTGTAATCACTTCCCTCACAGCGTGAGACAGTCTATAGAAAGCGGCTAGCTAGTACAGCGACACCATATGATTGCATAACAGTTCTTTGCAGACCGTATACGATTCATTGATAAAACCATCACTTGACCGTAGTCTGAAGTTTCTAAAATAGCTTTACAGCCGGGACATTTGATGAACACGTCATTTTCGTATTATGAAACAAGTTCGGTATCGGCCGGTGTAGTGATTTTTTTGCAAAAATATCGATTTAACGAACAGTTTCACAATAATTTTTGATCTTAGAATAAACAAATGTTGCTGATTGGCTTAAATCAGTTAAAAAATTTGGAGAAACATATGTAGCAGTATTGGGAATGTTGACAGTTTCTGGAACTACTTGAATGCGGATTCACATAGCAGCCTAAAGGCGGTTAATTTTGTATTAAGAAATGGGCAATGGTAGTAATGAGAGGCTTAAACGCCTCCCAAAAACGAACCAAATACCTCAATGATGTTTACAGTGTAGTTAGTTGATGTTAATGTTTGGTCAAATGTGAATTACATAATTCACAAAGCATGTTGGAAAGAAATTTAGCGCTTTTATTTCAAGAAAAAAATACTCAGTGGGCGATATCGAGAGTGGTTAAAATTGCTTATTTGCACCGAATCTTTCATTAAGCAATTGTCAGTGGCTTTGTATTACATCAATACTTGGTTAGGTTGGAAAATCACGTTAAAAAATTTGTTTAGCCCAATCTGTGAGGCAGCACCTTTAATATTCAATTTTATAGATACATGTTCATTCAAGCATGTACCTCAATACGCAGACCACCTTCCAATAGAGAACATACAATGTAATTTTTAAGTCAATTTGTTACTGTTTTGCACTTTATCTATTGAATCTAAATAACATGGTGTATAATGCACATCGGACCCCTCTCTGTGCGGGCATAGTACACTCTCTATAACATGGTGTATGATGCATATCGGACCCCTCTCTGTGCTGGCATAGTACACTCGCTATAACATGGTGTATGATGCATATCGGACCCCTCTCTGTGCTGGCATTGTACACTCTCTATAACATGGTGTATGATGCATACCGGACCCCTCTCTGTGCTGGCATAGTACACTCTCTATAACATAGTGTATGATGCATATCGGACCCCTCTCTGTGCTGGCATAGTACACTCTCTATAACATGGTGTGTGATGCATATCGGACCCCTCTCTGTGCTGGCATAGTACACTCTCTATAACATGGTGTATGGTGCATATCGGACCCCTCTCTGTGCTGGCATAGTACACTCTCTATAACATAGTGTATGATGCATATCGGACCCCTCTCTGTGCTGGCATAGTACACTCTCTATAACATAGTGTATGATGCATATCGGACCCCTCTCTGTGCTGGCATAGTACACTCTCTATAACATAGTGTATGATGCATATCGGACCCCTCTCTGTGCTGGCATAGTACACTCTCTGCGCAAAACGATGTTATTGACGGCTGGCGCTCGGCTAGTCATGTAAGAAATTCAACTTTTTTGTCTAAAACAAAAGTTTATCTGCATATACAACGGTATGAATCCCGATACACCGTTTTTCAGTTCCGTGAGAGAATTGTTCTATTTTCATTTGGCTCTGACGGAAATGAAAACCGATGTAACACTCAGGGTACATGGAATCTGAGTTCCGTCCGAGCGTTACATCGGTTTTCAGTTCCGTCAGAGCCATATGAAAATAGAACAATTCTCTCACGGAACTGAAAAGCGGTGTATCGGGATTCATACCGTGTATACACTATGAGTAAGAGTAATAGCGAAACCAAACAGTTTTGAGTCAAGTGTATTCGAACTTTATTATAAGACTTAAGTATATCTACATGGTTCGTAGAATAAGCATTATCAAGAAAACTGTCATGCTTGATTAAAATACTATCTTATTTAAGGCACTGATTTTTTTGCAAAAATCTCTTTAAATCGACCTTTTACTTAATATTACTTCGATTAATAAACTATGACGTACGGCATATTGTTGTAACGCTACAACTTATAAAATACACATCATAAAACTATATTATACAGCATTTGAAACGACTCAGGATGAATTAAAATGTATTTAAACGTAAACTGTATTAAAGTTATATCATGTAACACGCCTCATTCCACCCATTCTCATCAGCCCCTCAGTTTGCTTTGACTAACTGTTGTTACGACATTTAATTGAGAACATATAACGATAAAAAACTGGAAAGTCATTCTTAGAAATTAAACTGTGACCGCTTTTATTACCACTTTGATTTAAATATTTTGTTTCTAATGTTGAAGTACCAGTCTGAGATCGACACATACACTCCACAATCTAAACGTTTTAACCGTGATTCATACTTAATAATACCAATATAACTTGAAAAGACATTTTTAACATCCAAATTAGTCTAATAACATATATCAATTAACATTAACTAAAGCATTCATAGAAAATTATTAAACATAATAACGTGTGTATCGAATAACATTTCATTAAAACGTGAATACGTCAACTTTAATTTGAATTGTCCCACCGCGTTGTCGGGTAAATATTCCGGAATGAAATGAAGCAAATAATTAATTATATGATACGTTGACAATTATGTATATACGACATATTTGGCGGTTAATAAATTGAATATTACCCTTCTAGACACACTGCTTTGTCAATAGGTTTATATTTTATTGAAAGCTGATGTGTTGAATGATTCACAATCAGAGTTGAAATCTATCTGTCTATCATAGTATAACCTCCATATCATGAAATTTATACTTCAAGTTAAATTACACACAACATTTAGTCATTTTTTACATTCAATTATTTGACAGCATTGCCTGTTCCACGAATAATACCATATAGTATTTGTTCTGGTAAGGCAATTGTTTTACATTCTTATGTAAGCACAGCACACAGTCATGTCTCTAGTGTGAATTACCACACCTTGTCACTACGTTATAGGGTATGGCAAAAATGACTTACAATTGCAGCGCCCTTTGTATGTTTTTAAAGGTAATTGTAAAGTATTGATATTACTGATCATTTTGCTCTGTCGACTGCAAATAACCCGGGTACATCCCGAACATTGTAGGTGGGCATGTGTATTTGTTGATCAGTTTTAAGAAGCGCAAAGAGTTGGACCCTGCTATGTCTTCAATGACGCAATGTTACAGCTAGAAGTTCTGTCACTGAACTTTGTTGTAGGGAGTATCCGAAATATGAATGACCACTTACCACGTCCAATATAGCTCGACATGACCTTGCAACAACGCCATTATTCACTGCGCTCCACCATTATTCACTGAACTTCGCATTTATTCACTGCGCTCCACCATTATTCACAGCGTTTCGCCATTATTCACGGTGATTTGCCGTTACTCACTGCGCGTCGCCATCATTCGGCTTTGACTGACCCTAAAACCGTACTGTAAGGCAACGGCTAATATGCCCTAAACCCAATAGGTGCATATCCAATTATATTTAAAAAAAACCCGCAATGTATGTTTAATCTCACAAGCTAATTACACACATGGTATGCATTTTTATTGTGTTTTTTAAAGGCCGATCTACCCGTTTTGTTCTCAGTTATTCTCTTAAAACGGAAATGAAGTTTCCGTTTTAGTTTTTAAGTCAGTATAATCACGGCATCGTCTCTTTTGCCAAGCACTATATATACAAACATGAACGTGCTTTTCTTTATAATCTCTTCAACCAGAACCAAGTTGAAGATTCATTAAGGTACTCGCTTTTGTTTTAAAACAAAGGGAGAAATGAAGAGCGACGTACCTTGATATGTCCACGTTTGCTGCGAGTTCTGCGCGTTATTTATATCATCACATATTTCATCGCGCCTTATCAAAACGGGTGCTGTGTTGAGTTGTTGTTTATGTTGTAAAGCAAAACAAGTGTTGTGTCGTTTTGTTGTTGTGGTTGTAAGTCAAAACGGGTGCTGTAATGAGTTGTTGTTTATATTGTAAATCAAAACAAGTGTTGTGTCGTTTTGTTGTTGTGGTTGTAAGTCAAAACGGGTGCTGTGTTGAGTTGTTGTTTATTTGTAAGTCAAAACGAGTGTTGGGTTGCTTAGTAGTTTATGGTTGAAAGTCAGAGGGTGTTGGGCTGCTTTGTTGTTTATGGTTGAAAGTCAGAATGGGTGTTTGGTCGCTTTGTTGTTTATGGTTGAAAGTCAGAATGGGTGTTTGGTCGCTTTGTTGTTTATGGTTGTAAATCAGAACGGGTGTTTGGTTGCTTTGTTAATTTATGTTGTAAGTCAGAACGGGTGTGGGTTGCTTCGTTATTTATTGTTGTAAGTCTGAACGGGTGTTGGGTTGCTTCGTTATTTATTGTTGTAAGTCAGAACGGATGTTGGGTTGCTTCGTTATTTATTGTTGTAAGACAGAACGGGTGTTGCGCTGATTTGTTATCTATTGTTGTAAGTCAGAACGGATGTTGGGTTGCTTCGTTATTAATTGTTGTAAGTCAGAACGGGTGTTGGGTTGCTTTGTTATTTATGGTTGTAAGTCAGAACGGATGTTGGGTTGTTTATTGTTGTAAGTCAGAAAGGATATTGTGTTGTTTTGTTGTTTTGTTGATTTGTTGTTTTTTTAATGTTGTAAGTCAGAAAGGATATTGTGTTGTTTGGTTGTTTATGATTGAAAGTCAGAACGAGTGTTGGGTTGTTTTGTTGTTTATTGTTGTAAGTCAGAACGGGTGTTTGGTTGCTTTGTTTTTTATGGTTGTTAGTTAAAACGGGTGCTGTGTTGAATTGTTATTTATGGTTGTAAGTCAGAACGGGTGTTGTGTCTTTTTGTTGTTAATCTTGGTAAATCAACTGAAGCTGTTGTAGTGTTGTTGGTGATGTTGGTAAGTCAACGGGTGTTGTATTGTACTGTTGTTTAGGTTGATGTATCAAAGGCAACGACACCGATGATTGTTGCTTACGTGGAACTGTTTTATGGACCAATGTGTGTTTTATTGATTTACCAGGTGGTGATAGATGGCCTGCTAAATGACAGTGGATCAATGATTCTCTCTGTCAATATATTGTTCAATATTGCGTGAAACAGTTTTGACTATTTGAAAAAAAATCATTAAAACAGAAATAATTTTTATACATAGTAACTTTTCTCAAAACTCCCGTTTTTGAATACTCTTGCAAAAGGGGATTAACTCGGCCATGTTGCTGTATGAAGTTAAGCCTATCTTCCGTTATCTGCGCAGATCGACTACGAAAATTCTATACCATGGGCAAAAGCATAAAAGGCGCACATAAACTGTCAAATAAATTACAATTAGGAAATATAATATAAAATATATAGAAATATGCGATGATCGCGTCTTTATGTCTTAATATATGAAAACTGTAAATGAAACGAAACATTTATGAGTCTATTATAAAGATATTATACTCAACGTGGATCAATATTTACTACATTTTTATTGGACACTAATATCATATCAAGAAACATAAGGCTTACCCATATACATGAGATTAGATATTTATGTGATTTTATCCATAAATGTTAAAAAAATGTTAAACTCTATATTAGAGGGGTGACAGTTTTGTAAGTGAGGACGATAATGATGAGAAATTAAGCTGTTTTACTCGCACTTTTACCCAAGATACCAAACTCCGCGAGAAAATAAACTGTGTTAATAATAAATGAAGCGGTGATATAGATAGGATATCTCGGTGGTGATTATTAAATACTAAGTGTATGTTAGTCGTTTCAAACGAAAATGCAAACAAGATAATGTCATTCTTTACACTCAAAATGATATGATTATCTTAACTGTTTTATTTTGCTGATACTCACAGGGGATGTTTTTTGCTTTTACCGACAAAAATAAAAGGTTATGGTGTACGGGGTATTGGGGTAAGTAAAGGTTATGGTGTACGGGGTATTGGGGTGAGTAAAGGTTATGGTGTACGGGGTATTGGGGTGAGTAAAGGTTATGGTGTACGGGGTATTTGGGTGAGTAAAGGTTATGGTGTATGGGGTATTGGGTGAGTAAAGGTTATGGTGTACGGGGTATTGGGGTGAGAAAAGGTTATGGTGTACGGGATATTGGGGTGAGTAAAGGTTATGGTGTACGGGGTATTTGGATGAGTAAAGGTTATGGTGTATGGGGTATTGGGGTGAGTAAAGGTTATGGTTTACGGGGTATTGGGGTGAATAAAGGTTATGGTGTACGGGGTATTTGGATGAGTAAAGGTTATGGTGTATGGGGTATTGGGATGAGTAAAGGTTATGGTTTACGGGGTATTGGGGTGAGTAAAGGTTATGGTGTACGGGGTATTGGGGTGAGTAAAGGTTATGGTGTACGGGGTATTGGGATGAGTAAATGTTATGGTGTACGGGGTATTGGGGTGAGTAAAGGTTATGGTGTACGGGGTATTGGGGTGAGTAAAGGTTATGGTGTACGGGGTATTGGGGTGAGTAAAGGTTATGGTGTACGGGGTATTGGGGTGAGTAAAGGCTATGGTGTACGGGGTATTGGGGTGAGTAAAGGTTATGGTGTACGGGGTATTGGGGTGAGTAAAGGTTATGGTGTACGGGGTATTGGGGTGAGTAAAGGTTATGGTGTACGGGGTATTAGGGTGAGTAAAGGTTATGGTGTACGGGGTATTGAGGTGAGTAAAGGTTATGCTGTACGGGGTATTGGGGTGAGTAAAGGTTATGGTTTACGGGGTATTGGGGTGAGTATTATATGTTCCAATATGTATACTGTTTCGGGGTATGGTAGTGGAACAAGATAGATTGAGGTTTTTGTTGTTGATTGAAATACGGTAACTGTGAGAAATAAACGTTTCTATCATAATATCTCTTCAACTATATAGAAAGCATTGATCATACATCGACCGTTGGTCACTTTCTTAATGGGTTGCACGGTGGTCGAGTGGGTAACGCGCCTGACTACGGATCAAGATATCCCTGGCTTGAATCTAATACCTGTTCATTTCTGAAACGCTTTTCAATGTTTCTAAGCCACCTAGAGATTAACTGGTTGTTTACCCAGATGCAGTCTCGTGTGTATCTGTGCTATACTGCCCGCGATCGTTAAAGAATCAAGATTTCTATTACACAAAAGCTAAGGTATCCTAAGATATCGGAGGTTTCGGGTTCGATCCAAAACCAGCACATGTCAAAGTCGTTAACAGCGTATTGGTATAATGCTATTGCTTGTCACTCAGTGTATAAGGATAGCCCAGGACATATTCTTTCAAGTGTCAGGGTAATTTAACTGGGTATTCTTCATCCGTATGACTAAAATAGTACCCTTCTCACCACCCACAAAGTTGCTTTCTGTGAGAAACTGACTCCACAAGGAAGAGACAGGGGGCAATGACTTTGGGTACCATGTCAAACGGGATACAGGGGCACAATTAAGTTATACGAAAAGAACTATGTGCATACCATTCTGATACACATTTCTATGACTTGCAATATTAATATTTTAAATTTATTTTAATAGAACATAAAGTACTTTAATCTTATAAATAAACGATCCATTGTTCATTGAATAAAAGTACTTTGAAGTCTTTAAAAACTTTATCGCATTAATAGACTGCGCATTTTGCCGATTATATATCCAAAATACAAACGATTGAATGTTTGTTTAATTCGTGTCGAATGAATGCCAATCAAGTTTTATCCACCGGGGCACGTCTCTGGTGTCGCTGTCCAAAAAATAAAAATAAATCAAGACATGATTAAATTAAGAAGTAAAATCTTTAAAACATATTAAACATTAAGGCGTTGATATAAAAAACTGAAATTAAGTAAATTTATAATAATGAACATTGACTTTATCTGAAAGAATTGTGACTATAAATGAAATGAGCCTCAAATACTTTTTGATCCGTAGATTCGTATCTCGCGATAAATTTCGAATACGCGGCTATGTGACACCGCGTAACGTCACGTGCCGAGTAACGCTTCTGATTTATATAGTTGATAAATTCCTTAACTAACCAAAAACTAAGTTTAAACCCGATGACTATTTTCTGATAATTAATTTTCAATATTTGAAAACGTGTAAAACCACTTTGCATCGGGGAGTGTTTAATTAAGATCAGAGGGAAGAAACTGTATCGATATTCTTGGTTTAAATGAACTATTCGGAGCCTTTGAAGTGGCCTGGTACGGCTATTAGTGGGTCTAAAATCATTGAACTTATACTCATTATGGGGTCTTGGGATGATTAAAGGGTCCGAGTAAGGCACACGACTGCTACACACACGTGAATCATAACTGTATGAAAAAAACAATAAAATATTTTTGAATTATTAAACATGATAAAATATCGTGACTCATTTTAAGTTTTGATGAAACAATAACACTTTGTTTGTTGTTTGTTTGTGTTGGACTGAGATCGTCGTAAGCGTGTGGTCATTTTGTTCTCCCATGCCAGATTGGCTAATGCCCTCCTTCCGACTTCAAGGGAAACAACAACAACAAACAACAACAAACATTTAATAAACAACAATGAAATTTGGAAATGAAACACCATCATGTGTTATGACTTATTGCTAGTGAAACACCTGTAAGTTCCGGTCACTGTATGATTTATTGGGAGCCTATATACAATTCAAGGTGTATGACTTATTGCGATAACCGGGTGTTGACTCGTTTATACGCTAATACTATGCATGGTGATCACATATATAGGTTGACCATGTTCTCGGTGGAAGAGTATCGAAGTCGAATCTATAAGTTAAGAACATAGACATATACCCATGATAGCTCTAAGTCTTAAAATCTTCAACAGAAGCACACGTTAATACAGAACATATACCCATGATATCTCTAGGTCTTAAAATCTTCAACAGAAGCACACGTTCATACAGAACATATACCCATGATATCTCTAAGTCTTAAAATCTTTTACAAGGACACACTTTCATACAGAACATATACCCATGATATCTCTAAGTCTTAAAATCTTCAACAGAAGCACACGTTCATACAGAACATATACTCATGATATCACTAAGTCTTGAAATTGTGAATAAGGACACACGTTCGAACAGAACATATACCCATGCTATCTCTAAGTCTTGAAATCGTGAACAAGGACACACTTTCATACAGACCATATACGCATAATATCTCTAAGTCTTGAAATCGTGAACAAGGACACACATTCGTAAAGAACAAATACCATGATATCTCTAAGTCTTGAAATCGTGAACAAGGACGCACTTTCAAACCCATGATATCTCTAAGTCTAGAAATTTTCAACAAGGACACACTTTCATACAATCAATCAGGGTCTATTTAACATGACAAAATATCGACCAATAACTAAATCAAACGTGCTAGTTGACGAACGCCTGTCAGTATTCAGAACATTTTACATAAACACGTTTATAGATTTCAAGACAAGATATTTCCATTGTCTTGCAGGCTTAATTAACGGATTACGTCTGCTCGTGTTTCTTTCATCTAAAAAACCAACATAGTATTCAAAATCGTCTCATCTCTGTACGATTCGTATTTTTAACAGATATGTTTCAAGCTGCCCGGATTATCAACTTCGATTAATAATTAAAGCTGATTTATTTCAATAAAGATGGGATTTTCTTTGAATTGATCATGTCCATTAATTGATAGACGTTATCGTCGAAGTTGAAGAAATTGATTTTAAATGTTATTGTCCTAATCACACCAATAGATCTAATTTGTAGAAGATTTCTGCGCTCGTTGATTGTGTTTAGCACGAGGAAATTGATGTAAATGGCGACAAATCAGGCTTCGTTCAGTATTTGATCTTCTCCAGTGAGGAATGGCGGGCTTCCGTTTCTCTCCCCATCTGCGGATATAAAAAAGATACAAATTTATTTTCAACTTGCACTTAATGACATGAAGTGAACACTTTACTGATTGCACAACAATTATGCGGGCGGAGTACTTTTTTTAAATTCAAATGTTGAATGATTGTTTGATTTGTTTTGAAGATAAATTCTTTATTACAATCTAATTAAAAGAAAATGAATAGGTTACATTCATAGGAAATGATTAACGAAAACGCATCCAATTTGATTGATTTTATTTTTCATTTGAATAAAATAATTAAAGTGATTGAACAATCGTTTTTTTTAAATAGATAAACCAAAATAAATAAATCTTAATTAAGAAATTAAATCTAAATCATGAAATACATACACGCCTAAAGTTATAAGAAAGCTTAATAAATATTAAATATTAAATATTAAATATTAAATATTAAATATTAAATAATAATAAATAAATAAATAAATAAATATGATTCGTGAGCTAATAAAAAATCGTCCAACGCACTCGCTCTTAAATTCTCCTAGTATAACTTGAGTACATGTATAACTAAAAAAGCAATATATAATCATAAGTAAAACCCTTCTATCTTTATGGTCTGCTACAACAACAGACCGGAAAATTAAATCAACTCGAGGTTCCCTGTAAATCAAGCCAGACGAACCATGATAAGACATTATTAATAATTCATTGCCAAAATGACCATTCTATGTTATTTTTGGCGTCTCATAAATACTGCCAACCAATGTTTTAACGAATTAGCTATCGTTGATCGTAAAATCTTCACAAAGTTACTAGGAGTGAGATGTAATTTCCCGAAATGTCAAGCCGAGTCAAATGAAACAATTGGTTTCACTTAATGGTTCATCGGTCGGCTGAAATATTCAATTCAGACAACTACATCAAGACGATGCCGCGTACAAGACAAGCCAAGTGAGATTTATATATAACCGACGATAAATTACGTCGTCTGTTCGTCTGCTGTTGTTTTGCACGAGCGCAAAATCTGTTAATCCGTTTTTTTGTGAGTTTCGCAACTTGTTGTTTCAGCGAATCTGATTCTTATTAGCCAAATGTAAATTAAAGGCTAGATTGTGTATTGCTCCCTTGATTCCTTTAATCTTCATGCACATTTTTTTTCTAAAATACCAGAACATGTTGATATAATATTGTACTTAGTAATACACAGTAAAACTTATATTAGGGGTAACCTACATTAACCGACTACCTGACTTAATCAGCCTTAATAAATAAATCCTGATTTAAAAAATAAATCCTGATTTAAAAAGCGCCTCTTTTTAGCATCCATATTCCATGTATCCCTTGCTTGACCTCTATAGACAGGTTGATCTGCATCACGTAATAAGGCACATTAAATTTCCGTTGCATTTTGACAATTAAAACGTTTATAATTAGGGTCACAATGATTAAATAATTATCCTTCGTAGAGTTTGAATTCCAAAGATATGTTATCTAAAATTTTAGAATAAAGTGGGCGGGGTGTTGAGTTCGTTAATTACGTTGTTTATACGACGAATCCATGTTATTCATTGTACTTTTTTCTGATTGGCAAATTCCACATAACCCTTGGCCTAAAGAGAACTATTTTGGATCAAGTGCCATGGTGTATTCAATTACGTTTTGTTCTATTTACCACGAATATCGCGGAAGAATTCAATAATAGACCATTGAAAAGCATTCTACGCTATGTTAATTAGCCCCGGTACTCAGGGGTTGCCATTCAAAGTGACGTCTTAAATTTTCGATCTTATATAGATTTGCGTTGTAATAAATAATTCGCCCGTCTGTGAATAGATTTCAAGATTTTAAGATTATTCCTCTGACAAATGCCGAACGTAAAACGAATATACGTTACTTCGGCTATCGGTTGATCTTAAATTTTATTGGTTTAAAATATGAAACCAGACATGCGCATAAATGGAAAATGCCAGTGAAATAACCTTCCTGACCCCTGGTGTTTTGTTTTTGTACATTATACACAATGTCTTAAGTAAAATAGTCGATACTTGTCATATGTATGCCATATATAACGTGTTTACACGACCATTATACTGCCTGGACATTGTTACATATACATTGTATTATAGCCATATAATTGATTGATTATTTATTCGTACCGATTTATTTTATGTCGACTGTGAACAAAGTTCAACAACTTATAGCAAATCACTCTCAACACATAATTGTTTGTTTAAATATAGTTTATTTACATCATAAAAACAACGTGAAATATACAACAATATGCAAGGATCTTTTCTTAAATAAGTTTCCTAGTAAAATAAAGAAATGTTATTATTATTATAATTATGAAAGTATACATGTGTACATAACAGACGTTGCTTATAAGCAGACAATGAACTTAGGATAAGACCGATAGTCCCCATGGAATGTTTTAATAGTTCTGTGACCGGTCACAGTATTAGGCCCCTATTTACGTAATAGACTTGTAAATAACTTAAAATAAGAATCTTCAAATCGTTTAAACTAATGATAATTATTGATCATATTAAGATTATCTTAAATAAGCAAAGTTATATGAAGCGGAAAATAATGTTGTTGACAAATTGGTACGATTACAGATCTAATGGTAGACATTGATGATGACAATCGTGGTTCTTGTATGAGAGAAGAGAAGTTCTGTGCCCTGGTTTTAAAATAAATGAATTATTATGTTTTATTTTATCAGTAGGTGATGAACTCCAAATTATCATAAAATTATAAAATATTTTTAAACCACTGTACATGACATAAAGAATATTTAAATAATGAATTTTGACTAAATATGCTTAAAATGTATGGTAACATTATGTTGTAGATCTAGTGTCAGGTCATTATTTAACCTGGTAGAGTCATATACCATACGAAACTCTTTTCAAAACGATTTTTGGACTTCTTCTCTGGTATTTCGCTATCTATACAGGGTGTTAAAAAAGTTCTTTCTCAATATCTAAATTCATATAAAGTTTTATTTGAGCTATGTACGCAGTAGACCACTCTAATATCTTCATTTAATGCCAGAGAGATTAGAACAACGGTTAAACGCTCTGGATTTCAACCTAAAATTTTACAGTCTTCTGAGGTCAGAAAAATAAAATATTGAAAGTCAAACATTGAGAACGAACTTTTTTAACACCCTGTACTAACGGCAATATAACTATAAGACTTTTGTTATTTTTTATTATTTATCCCTTAGAAATTTGCAGTGGTTTAAAATAGTACATATTACGATGGTCATTAGAGATTCTGTATTATCAAAGCACTTACGGAAAGCTTAAACTTACTTTCAACTTTAAATATTTATAATTCTATAACAACTGCAAATTGGGAACTAATACTAGTATACGTTGTAGGAACTCATTAGCTTAATCATAATTAGTATTGCAGATCCATGTACCACACTTTGTACTTATAAAATAAATGCATTAATAAAACAGTATTAATGAGTTTAGAACCTTTAAATGTTAAGCACCAACATAATCCTGCCATTCTATCGCCAAACAACTTAAAAGGTTGATATGTAATTAAGTACGGATGGTAGATTCTTTATATAACTACCATTATGTGTCTTTGATTATCCCTGCAATGATATCTTCATATAAATTGACACATTATCATTGATAGAGTACAAATATGTGTGTGCATAGGAAATAAATATTACGATGTTTGTTGCACAATGAAGACACAAGTTCAAAGCATATTAATGTACATTGTATTTAGATTATGTATGCATTATTTTGTTAAACTATAGGTAACTTGAAATAAGTGTAAAAGCTTGCTGCAATAACGAAGTATTTTGATATTCTCTTTGCATCGCTATTATCCGTATACATAAATGTTCTCGTATCCAACCTGCCTGTACAAGTTTCGAACACCCTACATGCTGATGACCTTGCCATCTGGAGTTCAGTGACGGAGAGATAACACTACCCTGTGGAACTCCGTCTCTTACGTTCACACTGTTGCTCAGATTGCCGTCGAGTATTACTCTTGCAGATCGGTTGTACAAGACAATTTTGAGACAGGAGAACATATTTCCAGATCTTCCATTTTGTGGCAACTTCAGAAGTAGACCTTCCTTCCAGACTCCGTCAAAAGCTTTGGACAAATCAAGGAAGACTGCCAAAACCGTTTTCTTCTCTCGGAAAGCGTCTTCAATGTCTTAGGCGAAGTAAGCCAGTTGATCTTCTGTACTGTGATGCTGGCGATATCCAGTTTGTGTTGGAACAAGAAGATTTTTTGACTCAAGATGCCAGAACTGTACCTTGTTTATGATTCTTTCCAGGAGCTTCGTACTGCAATTAAGTAGCCTAATCGGTATGTAGCTCTCTGCATTTATCTGGTCTTTTCCTTTCTTGAGGATGGGCTGAATATGAGTGTCTTTCCATTTAGATGGGAATTTGCGAGAGTGACAACTGTGGTTGAAGATCTTCAAATGGTTTGTTTGCCTTATACCCAAAGTGTTTGAACATTTCATTACGCCATCTGCTCCCGGGACTGCTTCGTATTGGTCGGATTATTTGGTCTTAAAAAAGCCCAAAACAATGCCCAAGCAAAATTGTTGATTTTGGTGTTAACTAAATTGGTTATGCAATAAACACTGACAGTACATGTTGCTTGACACATTTTTATACATGGTTGAATAATGACATTATTATAAAGACAGCGTGCTCGGACATGATCGTTCAACTAATGTCACGGTAGAGCATAACCTCAGGTTAACACCTGGGAATGTAAGAAGTGCTTGTTTTAAAATTCAGCTTACCAGGTGGGTCAGACGTCAGAAAGATAAAAACTCAACAAAATATGTTCAACATGACATAGAGGATATGAGATAATTAAAATACTGAATAATTCATAATAGATATAATCTACATCAAAGTACATCTAGAACAAGTTATTTGACTTAGAACAAATTTCTTGACGTGTGTTATAAACAAGACTGCGTTCAATAAACGCTTATGCCCCCTGTGGAAGCCTTGTCCATAAATAAGTCTAAGTCCAAAATTAGGTCAAGGTGAAGGTCAAAATGGGGTCAGGTGATACAGGCATCTGGAGAGTGTTCATATACAACATCCAAGCAAGTATGGAAGCTTTGTAGCAAGCCATAATGATGCTAGAAGAAACGGTCAATTTGGGTTAACCGGACGGACGGACGAACGAACGAACGAACGAACGAACGAACGAACGAACGAACGAACGAACGAACGAACGAACGAACGAACGAACGAACGAACGAACGAACGAACGAACGAACGAACGAACGAACGAACGAACGAACGAACGAACGAACGAACGAACGAACGAACGAACGAACGAACGAACGAACGAACGAACGAACGAACGAACGAACGAACGAACGGACAGGTGAATCACTATATGGGGGCATAAAAATAATAGCATATTAACCGAAATATTGACGAGGGTAATAAACTTTCACTCCACCTTAAACAAGCAAACTGAAATATTTCTAATCAAGTATCCTAAGTGCCATCCTGTGCTAATCCCTTGGAGAACCTAATACCAAATTAAAATTAGTTAGCATTACAGCAGATATGTATGGTATAAATAATTAATTGTTCAGATACAAGATTATGTCTGATAATACAATAGGTAATTACTATCAATTTATATATAATATCCGTGTAAAACAATATGCCTGTTATAAAAAAGATAAACAGGTGTATTCGATGGACGCACACTATTAATAGTACGTATACAGTACGGTATAGCTAGTTATTTCTGCGGGTACAATATTTTGCGTTTTTGCCCCAAAAATGGATGTGTTTTTTCTGCTGTTTTTTTATTCTGCTGATTTGTATAATGACTAGAATAAATTTCTGCTGTTTGCATATAGTGCCAACAAGTTAATATGAACGTTCTATTACCAAACGTGATTTGTTGATTTATAATATGAGCCAGTCTCCAGGAAAACCTGCTATATTGACATTATGTAATTGTTATTATGTAACAAGGTTTATAAAAAGCTCTAAAGTAAGAAAAAATACATATCCATTGGTTCTAATTTAAGTAATTTACCCATATAGTACCATATCTTAGCTTTAAAATTTCGCATAAATTATATCGAAATCACATACTTCGTTGCTTTGGTGACCAATGCCGTAAAGGTATTCCGATTGAGAAAAAAGAGGACTTAATTGTTTAAAACAGCCATAGCCTTACTCTGAATGTAAACACTTTTGATTTTGATATATATTTTAAAAATTAAAACATAATTCTAAAACATGAAATTATTTTGAACAATTTATGTCAAAAATTGATCAAATGGTGTAATTATGAAATTCTTGTTATAGTAACGTCGAATAACGTTGCAATGACGTTTGCGACGTCACACAAAAAGCGCCAAATAGGGACTCTACAAAAACAGCTGTAACTTCCTTTCAACTCAAGATATTTACAAAATTTCTTTTGCGTTTTGGTTCATTAACATTATCCTTTAAGACAATGGAAACTCTCAAAATCAATACTTTTGTCAAAATAGCAGGTATTCCTGGAGACTGGCTCATATATAATTTACCTTATTTCTTTGTTTTCTGTTTCGTACATAGGTTTATGGCCACCAAGTTTTTGCAAGCCTATATACAGATGGCCTTCTCGCTTTTATTTGCAACTGTGGTATAACGTATAATACTTCCTCAATTTGTTAACAAAGCTATATACGACACTATGGCCCTGCACGTACAAAGTGTACATTTATTAAACTAGCTTGGTTAGGTGCACATTATGTGAAGTCAGCAACGATATTCACCTGGCCAATGTGGCTCTCTGTTAGGGGTCGGCATTCTGCAGATGCATTTTTAAAAATGTTATAAGAAACAACTGTACAAGACGTGTCACCTGTGTCCCTTAATAAAACAACATATACATTGTATTATCGTAGTCTGTTGTGCAGAATTGTAAGTTGTTAATGTTAAGGACACTTAACTGGCCATTAGTTGTTCAGACTTTATGGACCGCTGTCAAAGAAAACGACGGAGAAGATCCATTAAAATCATTTGAGCGACTCTCTTAGAACAAAACGATATTTAAACCAGACTTGTAATTTGTATTATTGGTGCATGTCCTTACACCAGAAAAGGTGTGTTTCAGTGTTTTCAGACAAAGTTCTCATTCAATGTATGACTGTAAAAACGTTTAACCGGCGTGGTAGCAGTTCAATTTCTGTGCTCTGTCATTAGTAAGAGTTGTAACACTGGTATACAAACAGAACCTAATTGTTGTCGTATTTGTCCAAGCATTTATCTTGAAAATTGAAAACAATCAGCTGTTTAGGCTACCATTGTACGGACCTAGACACCGGTTGGCATAAAAACGGCATAAAATTTCATCCGTATTAAATTAAAGCCTTTAACGTAGATCGCTTTGCTCATCTTGGCAATAGCTGCGCAACGCTCCATCTAACAATTACCGTTCGCCGTGCAGCATGACTTTTTCATCTATACTTAAAGTCTCATTTCGTAAAATTTAATTTCATTTAAATAAGATGTCTTTAATTTGAGAGTAAATTGTCTGAAATCTTTGTCCTGTCAGATTAAATTCTCAAATAGAAGGAGGGACGATGTGGTTTACGGAGATATAAATGACATTCATTCAAAGGCTAACAAACAGGTGGTCCTCCGCAAGTCAATAAATTACACACTGATTAGCTCTAATGTCACATCGAATTGAAACACATCTAGACTTATTAATTTAATATAATTATAAACATTGTGTGGATCGGGAATCTAGATTTATAGAATGACATGTTAATGACCATAAAACTTGTTACAATAATCTTTAATTTACCGTGTTCATTAATTTCAGAGGTCGTCCTCCAAATACAATGTAGTCAAACATGTTCCAACACGGCTGTAGATTCTATATGAACAATGACACAGGTATTGAACATACTTGTGACTGGACAGACATGACACCGTACACACATAAAGGAGCATTTTTTTCATTTATTTTGTTAATTTGCATTGAAATTTGGCAACAAGGCTTTTCCCCAAAATATATCAGTTGTAATGAAATTAAGATTTGCCTTTTCATTTGCTTTGTAACTATTACAGTGTTTTCATTGGACAGTCATAAGTGCGTGGTAATGCGATGCTCCGCCAGATTGGCCAATGACTTTCAACTTTAAGGGGGAAAAAATTGTTTTAATTGAGATGAGCCAACAAAGGGTTCCACAACTTAGCCAAGGCTTGTCCAAATGAAACATCACCTGCCACAGACCATCGGAAATACGAAATTATACGAAGACAATTCGTGGAATTTGTGGAAGAGGGGAAGTAAGAAACGGAACAAAGTCACAATATAAGCTTAATGTTTTATTCATATCTGCAAAAAAGCTCTACATTCGGAAGGAGCATTTCCCCCGGAATACAAGTATCGAGCATTTTTATCGAAAATGCCTCTTGAATAGCAACAGTTGTAAATATATTGCACATATACGAGCAATCCGTATAAACGTATTGGTTTTACGAATTATGAAAGTAGAGACAAATACATTATACACACTAACAACATTGTTCAGATGAATTTGAAAGATATGGTTGAGTAAGGCTGGCAATGAAGCCTAATTATCGTTGCTGGCTTTATAATACCAGGGTGTGCCCCGAATACTGTACGTGTAGATATTTCCGTGCGACGAACATTCCGCGCACCGACAGCTGGTTTAGAAATACAATGTACTATTAAATAGCGCAAACTAGAATTCGCGCATCGACACATTTGTATTCGTAGGTGGGCAATGTTGGGACTTGAACCAAAACATGCACTAGGTTTGACAATCATTGTAAAGCAGCAAAGTGTTATATTTTTTCATAACTAAAACTATTGCCCTGCTCGAACAAAGGTCAGTAGATACTATATATCACAATTCCTACATATTATCAACTATAGATTACTGTTGCGTTATCTGGAGCACATGTAGTAAAACAAATATCTCCAAAATAAAAATTCTACAAAAGCGCTGTGCAAAAATAATACTTAGAAAACATTATTATATAACAATATAGTAAGCGCTATTGCATGTATGAATGTTTGTATACTAGTATTTGTATGGATGTATGGATGTTTGAATATTTTAAAGTATTTTATATGTTATTTTAGATAGAAGACCACAATGGAAAAAAGATATATTCATTTTGTATAATTTGTATAATCTTAATGTGTCATCTTCTTTAAATATAATAAATAAAGATAGTATTATTATTATAACACTAGGCTGCCTTCCTGTCGATCCTGGCTCCAGTTAATTGATTCACAGGAACAGTTCTTCTATGACAATGGCGTCGTGTCTTCCTATGTGAAGAAGCATGCAGATGCTTGTGGACGAGCAAGCTGATAACTCCAGAAATCTGGTAGGTGCATTGACCTCCTTAAATGACTGAAAATGGTTCAAAACTAGGGTAAAACCAATAAAAACAAAACTTCTAATTTAATGAAGGTGATTTAGAATCAGTTGTCACCAGAGAGTCTCTGCCAGCAACAGTTCATACTGATTACAAATCTACTACAGTAAAATAAATTAAAATGAAGATCGGATTTACAACACGAGGCCATTAGCTGCACAATCATGAGACCATAATCGCGGTATCATGTTATTCGCCTCATATACAGAGCAACAATCACAGTGCTCTAACAAGCTATTTGTAAACATGAACTTTTAAATTCAACATTAATTCCATGTTATTCGCTATTTCAAATTCCTGACATACGTGTGTTTAGTGCGTTTTAATTACCCTTAAAGACGTGCAACATGTTATTTTCACCGGGTTTAGCGACATCAATTTAGTTCAGCTTGTCATAACAACAATAGATGGCGCCACTTATTCCATCCGGGTGACAACGACGCATTTTATCCAATCAAAAGAGCGTCACGTGGCATAAAAAGCGATGATCCAAAATTAATAGTTCCGAACCACACGACCTTGGCAATCAATGAGAAAATTATAGAATTTAAAGAAGTGTTTACATGAGTCATAAAAATAATAATTAACTACAAAACATGTTTGACAAAAGTCTTAATTGGTGGACCAGTTTTAACAAAAGTGCGCATGCGCGAAAAGTTCCAAGTTTGTTGTTTATGTTTCATCTTTAGTAATACCTTACTTGAACATCAAGTCGATAATATAACCACTCAAAACTTAAGAAAGCCACTTCCAAGTCCATTGTCACTATTTTACTTATTATTTCAATCTCATCTTTAAGCCCTCTATAGGAAAACCAATTTTTGAATTTAATCCGCAAGATATTGTTTCTGGCATGGTCTTTATGTGACCCATTCGATAGCTTTATAAAACATATTTACCATTTGCATTACATTTTTGTAGATTTTCTGTTTGTTAAGAAATACAATATATATAACTAAAGTATCCAATCTCCTGCTATCAGTAGCTTTGTTTAGTGTAGTCATTGACTTGCTGCTGCAGTCAGGTTATTACGTAACAAGCAGTCATGTTGCTTTTTTATTTAACCTAAGATGTATCCCCATTAACTTAAGCAGTCATATTAAGTAACCTCCGTATATGACAAAACGTGTATATGCCTATTTCTATTGTTCGTCTGCTTTACTGGCGGCGTCTGCTTAACTCGCAACATCCAACAAATCTATCTTCCTGGGCGACAAATAATTTGTCTCCAATAGAAACAGGCAATCATAACCCTGACAATCTCATCTCTCAATCATTCCCCTAGTATTATTGTTATAGAATTTGATTAGGATGGTTATCAATGTCGGATACATTTCTTTATGACTACAGAAGAATCTAAATCAGCTTGATACTGATAAATAACCCAATACGAGAAATATTGGACCATCTCAATTATATTCCTTTATTTTCCCTAATTGAGTAATTTGTAATCGACGGCAGACATTATCTTGGACTATATTAAATACACCAATTTGTATCCATTGTAGCAGAACGATTCCGAAGTCGCAGATGATGGCCGCCCATCCGGGCATTTCGGCGTCAACAAAAGGCAATAACGATTCAACGAACAAATAGGAAATTAACTGTCGTCTGTGAAACGATTTCGGATGTTTCTTGCTGAACTTGATCAGAGTCAATCTTCTGTAACGACCAGAAAGTTTGCCTTCGTTGCCTCTGTATGACTTACGGTGCTTGTAGTGTGAGTGACTCGGTCCTGTTTAACGAACATTTCAGTATCTGTAAGGAATTTATCGAAAATCTGTCTAACAGCTCTCCGCCGTACAATATGACATGAAATCTTAATTCAATCAGGACTTCGTGCTTTCGTCTTAAATCGACACAAAATTTCCCGTATTTTCCTGACCTCACGCGACATCAGAAGTCAACAAAATTTCGCCTACTTTGTGTAGGAAGCGGAATTATTCAATGAATAATTGTCAGACTCTATCGCCTTGTCATTATTACAGTCTGGAAGCTTTGTTATTTCTGTTGAGCAGTTGTAATGAAATTTGAATTCATAAGAAAGAGCTGTACGTATATTATAGACTTTTCAGCATTACAATTTGGAATATTTCAATAACATTTATCTCAACAGTTCAAGCTGATACAGTAAGGAAGCCATACTAGCATACGTCATGATTTAGTGTTTGTTTTATTTTTCGACCAATCAGCGAGCTCGAACAAAAAATCTTTTTCATCAAGAAGTGATTTGAAGCCACTGCACATGTGCAAGCATATCATGCCTAATCGTGAACTTCGAGCAAACGTACAGGCGACATCGTGTGTTGCTAACCATGATATATTTATGGGTTCCGTAAGAAAACAATTCACAATGAACACCTTGTAGTGTTGGATATCCTTTATAAAATGTGATCGACCGTTTGACCATTTAACGAGCTTTTTATTCTAATTTTCAATGTGCTGACCAATGTAGAAATACGCAAACGCTTGCTTTTGGGTTAAACTACCGGATTGAGGCAGATGCAAACGCTTACACTGTTGGAGTTCATGAAAGCTTTCTTCAAGGATAAGTGTAACCACGGTCACTATATTCCCTTAAATTACCAATCATTGAAGAAAATGTAACCTCCACGTATTACATGTACGTATCATACAACTACACCAATCGTCCTAACAAGCCTGTACATGTACGTATCATACAACTACACCAATCGTCCTAACAAGCCTGTACATGTACGTATTACACAACTACACCAATCGTCCTGAAAAGCATGTACATGGACGTATCATACAACTACACCTATCGTCCTGACAAGTTTGTACACGTACGTATTACACAACTACACCAATCGTCCTAACAAGCTTGTACATGTACGTATTACACAACTACACCAATCGTCCTAACAAGCCTGTACATGTACGTATCATACAACTACACCAATCGTCCTAACAAGCCTGTACATGTACGTATCATACAACTACACCAATCGTCCTAACAAGCCTGTACATGTACGTATTACACAACTACACCAATCGTCCTAACAAGCCTGTACATGTACGTATTACACAACTACACCAATCGTCCTAACAAGCCTGTACATGTACGTATCATACAACTACACCAATCGTCCTAACAAGCCTGTACATGTACGTATTACACAACTACACCAATCTACCTGACAAGCCTGTACATGACCGAATTACACAACTACACCAATCGTCCTGACAAGCTTGTACATGTACGTATTACACAACTACACATATCGTCCTAACAAGCCTGTACATGTACGTATCATACAACTACACCAATCGTCCTGACAAGCCTGTACATGGACGTATCATACAACTACACAAATCGTCCTGACAAGCCTGTACATGGACGTATCATACAGCTACACCAATCATCCTGACAAGCCTGTACATGTACGTATTACACAACTACACCAATCGTCCTAACAAGCCTGTACATGTACGTACTACACAACTACACCAATCGTCCTGACAAGCCTGTACATGTACGTATTACACAACTACACCAATCGTCCTAACAAGCCTGTACACGTACGTATAACACAATTACACTAATCGTCCTAACAAGCCTGTACATGTACGTATCATACAACTACACCAATCGTCCTGACAAGCTTGTACATGTACGTATTACACAACTACACCAATCGTCCTGACAAGCTTGTACATGACCGTATTACACAACTACACCAATCGTCCTGACAAGCCTGTACATGTACGTATTACACAACTACACCAATCGTCCTAACAAGCTTGTACATGGACGTATTACACAACTACATCAATCGTTCTAACAAGCTTGTACATGTACGTATTACACAGCTACACCAATCGTCCTAACAAGCTTGTACATGTACGTATTACACAACTACACCAATCGTCCTAACAAGACTGTACATGACCGTATTACACAACTACACCAATCGTCCTAACAAGCCTGTACATGTACGTATCATACAACTACACCAATCGTCCTAACAAGCCTGTACATGTACGTATTACACAACTACACCAATCGTCCTAACAAGCATGTACATGTACGTATCATACAACTACACCAATCGTCCTAACAAGCCTGTACATGTACGTATTACACAACTACACCAATCGTCCTAACAAGACTGTACACGTACGTATTACACAACTACACCAATCGTCCTAACAAGCCTGTACATGTACGTATTACACAACTACACCAATCGTCCTAACAAGCCTGTACATGGACGTATCATACAACTACACCTATCGTCCTAACAAGCCTGTACATGTACGTATTACACAACTACACCAATCGTCCTAACAAGCCTGTACATGTACGTATTACTCAACTACACCAATCGTCCTAACAAGCCTGTACATGGACGTATCATACAACTACACCTATCGTCCTAACAAGCATGTACATGACCGTATTACACAACTACACCAATCGTCCTAACAAGCCTGTACATGGACGTATCATACAACTACACCTATTCCTAACAAGCTTGTACATGTACGTATTACACAACTACACCAATCGTCCTAACAAGACTGTACATGTACGTATTACACAACTACACCAATCGTCCTAACAAGCTTGTACATGTACGTATTACACAACTACACCAATCGTCCTAACAAGACTGTACATGACCGTATTACACAACTACACCAATCGTCCTAACAAGACTGTACATGTACGTATTACACAACTACACCAATCGTCCTAACAAGCTTGTACATGACCGTATTACACAACTGCACCAATCGTCCTAACAAGACTGTACATGTACGTATTACACAACTACACCTATCGTCCTGACAAGCTTGTACATGTACGTATTACACAACTACACCAATCGTCGTAACAAGTTTGTACATGACCGTATTACACAACTACACCAATCGTCCTAACAAGACTGTACATGACCGTATTACACAACTACACTAATCGTCCTGACAAGCTTGCACATGACCGTATTACACAACTACACCAATCGTCCTAACAAGCTTGTACATGTACGTATTACACAACTACACCAATCGTCCTGACAAGCTTGCACATGACCGTATTACACAACTACACCAATCGTCCTAACAAGACTGTACATGACCGTATTACACAACTACACCCATCGTCCTAACAAGCCTGTACATGTACGTATTACACAACTACACCAATCGTCCTAACAAGCCTGTACATGTACGTATTACACAACTACACCAATCGTCCTAACAAGCCTGTACATGACCGTATTACACAACTACACCAATCGTCCTAACAAGCCTGTACATGTACGTATTACACAACTACACCAATCGTCCTGACAAGCTTGTACATGTACGTATTACACAACTACACCAATCGTCCTAACAAGACTGTACATGTACGTATTACACAACTACACCAATCGTCCTAACAAGCTTGTACATGTACGTATTACACAACTACACCAATCGTCCTAACAAGACTGTACATGACCGTATTACACAACTACACCAATCGTCCTGACAAGCTTGTACATGTACGTATTACACAACTACACCAATCGTCCTAACAAGCCTGTACATGTACGTATTACACAACTACACCAATCGTCCTGACAAGCTTGTACATGTACGTATTACACAACTACACCAATCGTCCTAACAAGACTGTACATGACCGTATTACACAACTACACCAATCGTCCTGACAAGCTTGTACATGTACGTATTACACAACTACACCAATCGTCCTAATAAGCCTGTGCATGGACGTATCATACAACTACACCTATCGTCCTAACAAGCTTGTACATGTACGTATTACACAACTACACCAATCGTCCTAACAAGACTGTACATGTACGTATTACACAACTACACCAATCGTCCTAACAAGCTTGTACATGACCGTATTACACAACTGCACCAATCGTCCTAACAAGACTGTACATGTACGTATTACACAACTACACCTATCGTCCTGACAAGCTTGTACATGTACGTATTACACAACTACACCAATCGTCCTAACAAGCTTGTACACGACCGTATTACACAACTACACCAATCGTCCTAACAAGACTGTACATGACCGTATTACACAACTACACTAATCGTCCTGACAAGCTTGCACATGACCGTATTACACAACTACACCAATCGTTCTAACAAGACTGTACATGACCGTATTACACAACTACACTAATCGTCCTGACAAGCTTGTACATGACCGTATTACACAACTACACCAATCGTCCTAACAAGCCTGTACATGTACGTATTACACAACTACACCAATCGTCCTAACAAGCCTGTACATGACCGTATTACACAACTACACCAATCGTCCTAACAAGCCTGTACATGTACGTATTACACAACTACACCAATCGTCCTGACAAGCTTGTACATGTACGTATTACACAACTACACCAATCATCATAACAAGCCGGTACATGTACGTATTACACAACTACGCCAATCGTCCTAACAAGCCTGTACATGACCGTATTACACAACTACACCAATCGTCCTAACAAGCCTGTACATGTACGTATTACACAACTACACCAATCGTCCTGACAAGCCTGTACATGTACGTATTACACAACTACACCAATCGTCCTGACAAGCCTGTACATGTACGTACTACACAACTACACCAATCGTCCTGACAAGCTTGTACATGTACGTATCATACAACTACACCAATCGTCCTGACAAGACTGCAAACGCCTGTCAATCAACGTGTTATGCTGAAACCTTCAACCATATTGCAACAGACAAGATATTTGGTTAATTATGCTAAATGCTAGCATGTTAATCCATTCATGCTCCCATTTCAATGACATTGCTAGTGATGACACGTGACTATACAAACGCTTGGTCATATAAAAAGAACTAAAACAAAAAGACGGATTTAAGTAACTGAAACATCTCCGCTATTAAATAAGTCGCGTCAGGCGAGTCGATTAGTCGCGCAACTCAAGACATGCGCAGTAATTGTAATTCAACAGAAAACGAGGGAAATACGACAATGTACAAATTGACCGTAAACAAGGCTCTGAAGGAAGCAAACGACAACAAAATCTCTGGAATTAGACTCAATTAATACGTGATCGAAAGACGTTTCCGCCTCTCCTGATAATTAAATAAAGAGTATTTCAATTGACTTCCGGTGATGCATTAGTATTCGGTAGACCTCTGTTATTTCTGTGACACAACTAGTTAACTGAAAATTGCCTTGTACTTAATTGAGACAAGAAATGAGCGTCTTTGTACTTCGTTGTTTACACCCATTCATCTATTACACGTTAATCAATATCTAGAGATTTAGCCTTATTTCCTAACATTGTATTTTAAGGACAAGAATTTGGTGAGATGTGGAATAGATCAATTTAAATATCGTGTGTATGTTATGGGTTATCATTAAATGACCTTGATATTAGCCCATGCAACACACTATTACATTGCATAATTGCCTATAGATAATTTGAAATTAAACTTACTTACTTACATATTATTTGTTTTATGCTTATAAATTAACAAATGCTAAAGGGGATTGTTTTGTAACACTGCTTAGGGACGTATCCAGAGACAAAAAAACACCGAGCCAAATACTTTCTATGCAAAGACCTAAATATACAAAGATTGGAAACATTTACCAAATCTCGCAATATCTCGCGACAGTCTTCTGAAATCTCGCGAAATCTCGTTTGTTTTTAATTTCTTATATCTCCTGTTTTCGTGTACATAGGAAAAACTAATAAGTTTATGCAATAGATTCATTATTCTGCTTTAAAATGAAACAAATTGAATTTAAATTGAAATCAGTCAAGAAATAAAACATTAGACCTCAAAGAGCCAGACCTACTCTCATTTTAATGGAAATTCCAATTTTATCAGAAAATACCCAATTTGCCTCATCCAAACAATAATTTTCTGAATTCTATAAGAGATAGAAAAAAATAAGTTACATCATGCAGTAGAAGAAACATAGCTCTTCAAAATGAGATATTGGTCATTAAAAAGAATGACAAACAAAAGCGTTCATACAAAATATCAGCATCTGCTGCATGTCATTTGCTTTTTTTTAAAGTGTTCAATCTGTGTATATTTAGGTCTTTGTTTCTATGGTATAATTTTATGAGACGTTTATTTCTATAAAAACGTGCTTATATTGATAATTTTTCAAATTTTCACCGTGGCACCTCAGCGTGACTACGGGCCTTCTGCAACTGACATTACTTTTTGTTTTTCTTCAGCGTTCTTGAACATTCTTTTCCGTATATACCCCGTATATGGTAACTGGCACACGTTGACATTGCTTCAGTTTAACTGATTTCCATACATCATTATTGCAATTAAATAACATAGACCATCAGATTACGCTTTACTTGAATTTCGTTTTCAATTATGATCTTCCCGATAACTTAAATGAGTTGCAAGGATTAGCTAACGAATTACTTTTTGCGAGCTGTAATTGAATTTGATGCAGTCGAAGCATACTATATGATGGATGGTTTATGTTCACTTGTAACACACTCACTTAAATATATTTACGTCATCATTACCGTTTATGCTTCGTCATGTACTGCTAACTGAATCCCGGCAATGACGTTATGGTAGTTTTTATTACCTCCCCTTATCACTACTAGACATTGAACTAGGCTAACATCCTGGTACTTTATATATACATGTTTTTTTTTATTTCGTATAAACGAAACAATACTTCGTTGTGTTTGTGTTTTTCTCCCTTATGTTTGTTTTGTGTTTTGAGTTGATTGTGTATAATTTATAATTATACTTCTATATTGTCTGTGCTATAACTACATTTCGACATGTATTTATAATTATGTGAATTATGCATCATTGTTGCTTTGTTCGGGACTGAATAGTTATAATGTATGCATATAAATCTATTTCATTCCTACCACAGTTTGCTTGTACATGGCTTGTAGTTGTTTCACACAAATCAAAGCATAATATTGGATAAATGAACGTATGCTTAATAGTAAATACATGTACAATCATCCGGGTAATAAATAAATGAATATTATTTAAAGTTGTTCCAGCTGTTAGTATTACTTCTTCTTCTTCTTCTTCTTCTTCTTCTTCTTCTTCTTCTTCTTCTTCTTCTTCTTCTTCTTCTTCTTCTTCTTTCTTCTTCTTCTTCTTCTTCTTCTTCTTCTTCTTCTTCTTCTTCTTCTTCTTCTTTTCTTCTTCTTCCAAAAATGTTCAGGGTCCACTCTGGGGGCATTGTCCACTTCAGGGTCCACTTTGGGGGCATTGTCCACTTCAGGGTCCACTCTGGGGGCATTGTTAAACTGTATTATTTTTGCATTCTACTGTTAGAATTTCGTAAACATAGCATCTACGTACCTTAAACAAATTTGTTTTTATTTCTGGATGACTGACCTACCATAAAAAAACTTCGATCTTCGATCTTTCCACAGGCCCTCAATAACGATTTCTCTCTTCGTTTTACTTTTCTGAAGTCGTACTAAGTGCTATAAGTGTACTTTAACATCACCACAACAATAAATAAAAACAAAAAAATGAACAAAAATCAATACCCTAGGTAAAGCTTGAAACAGAAACTAGAATTTATCAGTACTATGCCACAGAAGTCTTAATACCGACATGGGGTCAACCATTTGAACGTTTTAAGCTTACTATTATAATGTTGTTATTTTTGTACAAAATCAAAGACATTCCAATAACCTCAAAAGCTATATGCAAAAGATAATAGCCACGTGCCGGTCTAAGATTTTCAAACTGATTATTCCAATTACGAGTTCATTTATGTTTTCGTCTTTATGATGTGTATTACTATCTCTGTAATTTAATTTCTTATCGTTCTTATTCAATTTCTTAAACTGTAATTGAATATAAATTTACCACTTAAGTCTGTTTTAAATAACATTTAAAATTGTAAGTTATGTATAGAAATGGAATGCTATAGTTTTCTTTTTTGGCTATTTGTTTTGTAGATCAAAAGGTAGAACCACGCGAGTGTTCTGATATTCGTTTCTATCTAGTCTTCTAATACACCTGTGAAGAACAATGCAAGGTGTAATTAAACGTGTTTTATGTCCTGTCTAATTACACGAACAGGCGAAAATGAAGAAATTGAGACGTCTTTAGTTAAACTCAATGTTTCCTAATGATGACTGAACACAATGGGGTGTTCTTTAGCATATTTGGGTAAATATTTGACGACATAAGAGGCCTTGTTTCTCGGTGCAATTTTCTGCTCTCTTCTTTTCGAACTTTATACTTGGCAATTTAAAAAGCCGACATCATCTATACTAGATAAAATGTATTAGACATGAAAACATGAATGTGTTAATTCGTCGTATAATTAGTCAGAATTAGTTGTTAGTTTTACAGCGACAAAATTACGAATACCATTTTCCAATTCATTTGCATTACCTAGTATTTTGCTATTTTCCCAACCAGTTCAATATGAAAAAAAAAGTTTTCAAGGGTCTAAAGATTTTTTTTTTATTCAGGTTTTATAAAAAATTTGCTTAGAAGGACCATTAAATATCTTAATTTTCCAAAATATTCACAACGCAAACTATGGCTGTCTGCGAAATGCTTGTGAAATCACTAATTATGTAAACAGTTAATTTACAGTCGAATTCGATCCACCAAGACTAGTTCATTACTTTATCTTAAATTTAGATGTCACCGTTTTAAAGAACAAAATCGTATATTTACTATTTCGTCTTTTTTTTTACAAAATCGCCACAAACTTGAATATTTTTATGATAAATGTATTCTTGAAATAGACTTATGTACACATGTAAAACCGTATAACTATATGCATTTAAGAAGCAGAGTGTTTGTTTTAGACAGTTACATTTTGTATTTTTCATTGAAATGAGACAGTACGACTTATTTCATGAATTATATATTTGCGTGTACATGTAATACATTTATATATATATGTATAGCATATTGTGTATTTGAATTTGGAAGTTACTCTTACTATTAGCATGAACTTTTTTTATTTTTGCCAGCCTGTGTTAGGGTCACCCTTATTAATCGACCGTCTGTCTTAAACCGCCAATATTATGAAAGCTCACATGCTGTTCTGTGATTGGATCTTCCACACGCGCGTCTGTAAACAATACATTAGCAATGGCAGTTTCACATGCATTAAAATTAGCACAAAAATGCATAAAAAGTTGTGATTATATTTAGTATCAGTATCATCACGCATTGGTACGCCGGGGGAACATTGGGTGGCCGCTTAAATATTGTCTGTAACAGGTTAAAACAACGTGTCAGGTTACAGTTGCAATTTGATTATTTTTATTTCTGGGCGTAACTTCAACACGTGCGGCGACACAAACAAATATTTGACTAGTTAACCCCGACCATCCAGCGCTATTGACTATCGGTGAAAGGTAAAACAGCGTCACAAAAGGGCCATATTTGATTCGACATTGTTTAAGTTAGTTATGTCCGGGTTAATACGGCTTCACCGTCGGGGAGCAATTATTTATTATAAACTATTTGGCATGAATATCTGTCAATATGAAAGGTAATTAACACACTAATGGTTTCAAATAATTGAGTCAATAATTAAAATAAAGATCGCGGGGCAGATGCTAACTTTATTAGTTCAATATAGGAAACAAATTATTTGAGTAAATTGAGAAAGGTCGATCTCTTGATACAATCAGGCGCACAACATTAAATAAAGGAACACATCCGTTTTAGGCTATTGACGGCTTGAACAAATGTATATAGTTATTGATATTTAGCTTGAAAACGATGTCTGAAAGAAGCGCGTATCTGAAATATTTGACATTATGCTAGTGTCGCATACTGCATCGTGTCAGATTTTGTTTAATTGTTATGACAGAAATTAAAACCAACTTTGACGTATATTCTTAATTCAAATTGTATCCGTCTTTCCGGCGAAACTTTCATTTAATAAAATAAAAACCTTTGGTAATGGTTTATATATAGACACTACACTGATCATTGTTTATTCATTGAAATGTATGATATTGATGTCAATAGCAGATAAAATGGAAACATTTACATATATACGTAAATACATTTATATATATACTTATTGAAATCGTTTTCCATTAGGCAAATGCATTACCATGTCTAATTGACTCTCTAATTGTTGGCGGATGTGTTTTGTTCATCCTGCTATTAGTACGTATCCGTATAACGGTTACTATTCAATAAAATGTTGTTACATTATTAGTTTACGAGCACGTGAATAAGTCAATTATTGTATAATATTGTTAATCATGAATTATTGTTTGTTTATATAGGTCTGACTTTTCGTACCGCATCACACAGATACCCGCTACCCGATGGTATAGCTATCAGAGTTATTCTATCATGATAACATAATTAAACAACAATATAATACACCCGTAAGACATTCAGCGCTCAATATCAAAGAAGAAGTTGAGCGGTAAATGCTTGAAAGTCCGATACACATCGTAAAACTAACCGATCGCCGTGTAGTAGTGTGATTACCACTGATGAGTTAATGATACGCGACACCGATACAAAATGGACGTCATCTTAAAATGGCTGCCCGCGGCCAAACACGGTCCTTCAAACAATAACCACATGATGTCCTATGACAATGATATGGTCTGTATTATGAGGACTTTATGTAATGTTTATTGCTCTAGAAAATTGTTATATCAACATAGGAAATAAAAGACAGAGGGTGGGTGGCGAGTCGCAAATGGGTGTCGCACGTAAGGACAATGTTAAGATGACAACGCGGTAAATGTCCAATTTGTAACCAAGATTTTGGCGCGTGTTAAAGACACCTCTATAATAAAATATCACCATGATTATGGCTCAATATAATTCCCTCATTATAAATCCATTCAAGGGACCAGCTGTTGCATGAATAAATTGTAAAAAACTGTATAAATATGTGTTACAGACTGTCATGTGTACAATAAAGACCAGATGAAGATGTAAGAATATTTATATAAATTTAAAGCAAGTGTTGGACCAATATTAATCACTTCGTCGCATCTTGATGGGCTTTTCATGTACATTAAGTGCTCGTGTTTTAATATATTGGTATCTGCTATCAATATTTATACCACTTTGGCCATTTAGAAATAATACACAAAATTGGAAATATACAAAATGTACTAGTAATACATGGCTATCGTTTCCTTAAGTAGCCTCATACATGGTAAGCATCAAATATGTGTGTCTGATATGAATGTTTTACCGACTATAAATTGACTGGTTGAAATTTAATGACAGTATGTGTTGCTAGATTACAACCATGTACTTAGTATAATTGTGGCATCCGTAGCTCAGTGGTAAGCGCGCCTGCAAATCCGGGTTCAAATACGGATGGAGGCACTCATATGCCCACCACGTTTCAGCAGAAACATAAAGGCTATGATCGGCATTTACTAAACGATACTGAATGCATGTTCTATTTACCACAACAATTGTCACAGTCGAGCATACCGAAGCCTAGTATGAGATAGTGTAAGTTAGCATCGATTTTGTTGTTTTTATCCTGTT
The DNA here is from genome assembly GCA_947247005.1 of Spisula solida. NCBI lineage: Eukaryota > Metazoa > Mollusca > Bivalvia > Venerida > Mactridae > Spisula > Spisula solida. The sequence goes on along the minus strand of OX365944.1, from coordinate 45,043,973 downwards.
TAAAATTCTTATAACCTTTTTCCTTTCTGCAGTGTACAGTTAAGGACATTTCAATGTTAAGGTAAGGTACTCGCACCTATATTATCATATTAAGGAGGTACCAGTGAAACTGACCAATCGAAAATTCTTATCCCCAACTCATAACAACAATGTACTAATAACTTGTGAGTTTTCACTTTACTAGGAAACTTATGTGACTATCTTCACATATGATGCTCACAAATAAACAAATGAACGAAAAAGTAGTAATGCAAAGAATATACATGAGGTTGTATTTCAGTTATGGAACGATATGTATAGCTCTTACGACAGAAGTTCGTCAACCTGTCTCGTTGTGTAGATGCTCAATCCAGTGTTGTTGGAGCGTCATTAAGGTAACAGAGTATGATTTATAGTGAGATTAAGCCTGTTTTTTTTTCAAAAGCATTTTGTTCTTAAAATTGAAATGTGTTGGATACAGTAAGCATAGTATTATGATGCACTATATTTACCCTTGAAGTTAAACAAAAAATAAATATCAATAAAGTGAACTTATTGAAGCATGACAGCGCTTTCATTGCAAATCTTGCTCGTTTACAAACAAAGTCAACATACTAGTAACATTAAGAGTCAGTTTGTTGTTGGAGACATAGCCAATATTATAAGGAACAAAGTCTTACAAAGAAGTAATTATGAAACATATTTATGAACTTTTATCAAGCAAAACTTCAATGACCTTTCAAACCGAAAGTAGAAATATGTCACTGTTTCTTGGATATCTTTTAGAGTATACATTTTCAGTCAAAAACTAAATAAGCGTTTGTTCCCTGGACTTATAATGTAAGCATGGTATGCGTTTTGGCTCGTGACATTTGCCAATTTTTGTGCTTATGAACGAGTACTGAAAGGCACAAACAATCTTTGAAACATACTATTTGAAAAGGGTGGCCCTTTTTTATTGAGTTGTTGGTGTTATGTTACAGTGATATTATACATACAACACAAATTTGTCTGCTTGAGCCCTTTTATTTTCTCAAACATTTTGACTTATTGTTTACCACCCTCCCACTTTTGTTCTCACCCCACCCCATTAAGCATTGGCCAAAGCGTGCATATTATGAAACAATTGTCTACGCAATTCGGTCTTAATCCTATTTAATCCTGTCTGAATATGGACAGCTTTGTCTTGAACATTAAAAAATTTGCGCACATCTCAATTGGGCATAATGTACATCCAATGCTTTACGGTATGTATGTCATCTCACCTTTAGGAATCGAGTTTGTGCCATCATGTTAAAAGTCGTTTTTCAACAATCTCCTAGTCATAGACGCCTTTCAAACGACCAGTATATAATACTAATGCCTAGGTCTTCTAGCGACTGACAGCTCCTACACAGGTGGATTACAATATGACCATAGCCAATTGCATGGTAACACAAACCCGGCCTGATCCAGTATACGTATTAATTAGGATCGCACGGGTAACAAGCAAGCGTGTGTTCTATCCGATTCTTTAATCAGGCGGACCAGGATTGCATGGAAACTAAAAACAACGTTTTTGATCATTGGTATCGTTCCGAACGCATTGACATAACCAGTAATAGGGTGACTTCGATATATTGGAGGGGCTTTGTTTCTTTCCCACGTTATTGCCATCTAGAAACACACGAATGAGTACGATATATCGTAATGGCGTACTTACTTTAGCGCAGTAAGACATAATTTACTGTTTTTCAAATACGAGAAATCTGTTTAAAACTAATTTAACGGAAATTGTGAAAAAAACACAGCGAATATGGTTAATTAGCCGTTGATTCGATCCATTTTAAGGAAGATATATCACAAACAGTGACGGATTGAAAGCCACCAATAGCATTTAATTGATGCGAAGTCGTATAAGGTAGAAATACGCATATTTAATGCCCAAACTGTTAATAAAAGCGTTACTAGGTAATAATTCTCAATAAATTATATAATTGGACATGATTTATGATATTACCGTATAATTATCAGTCGTTTTTGTGAAAGCCACCTATGACCGGTGGAAATGCTAATAGATGATATTATTTTACCGAAATGGCGTCTAGACGAATACTAATCAGTTTTATTATAACTAACGACCAATAAGCTTTGTTATTGACCATAATCGCTCAGTAATTTAGATTTTATGTATCTTGGTAAGGTCACACTGCAATATTGAAAAAAGAACCTCGATGATTTAAAGACCATTCGGATTGATTTACATGTATAGCCAAGTGTCCGTAAAGGGAACGGCTAAAAACTAACCTGTTTGAGACAGTCGGAAAAAAAATGAATACATTACGTGACTATGGTTGTTTAAACAGGATGTTGTTTTAATGGAAACGCTTTGAATTAAAATTAAGACTAAATTAATAAAGATTAGCAGCTTACTAAATTAGTTTGGATCTAATAAGTAGTGGAATGGAAAAAAAATAAATATTGAATATTATTTCTCTATCCTTGATAAAACAACTGTGTTCAATGATAAAATTCGAATATACGAATATGAACTTTGGATTCGAATACTCAATCGATTTCCGAATATTTTAATATTCGGTCCCATCTCAAATGTTAAGAAAACAGTTGGGACGAATAATATATGCTTTTCTATCGGATCTTTGCTTAAGTCAGGTGGTGGCTTAATTCAGGTGACCACTTCCACATGTTTAACTGCACCTTATTCAAATAGCTTTATTTAAAGTAATGTTCGCGCACCAAAACAGTTTACTTAAAACAGCTAAAATACCTTATTCAAATGACATGAAAAGCTTTATAATTTATTTCTTTATTTCGCGAAATTATTTTCCTCGTTTTTTGAATATCATCACACACATTCATATAAATTTGATAACAAAATTGATAAATTTATCAAATCTCAAAATAATAGACAATAAATATCATTATTCTCCGAAAATATATTAAAACCCGTTTTAATTGCAACAATGAATTATTGTTATTTCAATTTTCGGTAATTAATCTCTTTCCGCTAATTTATCATTCTGGGATAGAATCTATACGCTGTGCACCCATTCTGATCACATCGGCCTTTATGCATTCAAATAATGTATTTACCGGAGACCAACGGAAATTGCCGAGCTTTCACAATACGCTGTGTACCTTAACTGTTACAATTTTAACACCATCTAGATCAATACGTTAAATGACAACTAAAGGGAGGCAATGTCGACGTTACTGTGGTTACATTTATTATTTATATAACCAGTGTTCTGCAAGTCTTTGTATATGTACAAAATATCAGTGTCGCAAGAAAAGAGTGCCATCGTGGTTTTTGTGAAGGTTTACGCCATAAAAAGCCACGAAAATGGCTAAAAAGGACATTTTTTGGTAAACTTAACCTATCTTAAGTAGATTTGTCGACATATTACGAGGGAAATTTAGAAATGTATGCTTAATTTTTTGAAAGACAGTGTTAGGCTATTAGAAACATAGGACCGATTTATAGGAAGATGCATTTCTATTTTTCGATAAAACTCAGGGCCAAATTAAGCCTCAAATGAACCAGTAACAGTATACAAATTGGTACTTTTGAAACAAAATAAAAAAATGTCACCTTTATTTAACTGTAACAAGTGGGTTGGTTTGTGCTGTACATGCATTTCTTTTTCTTGGACACATGCCTTTTTGAGAGAAGAAAATGTTCGGGCAATTCATTGCTGAAATGTGTCCAAGAGTTTGTTTGCACTGACAATGGGAACCGATAGTGTACGGAGCCATAACACTAAATTAATAATACACCCATTAGAACCCTTAAAATCGGTCTACATATTGACTTGAACTAAATATCGATTTTGAAAAAGTAGCAAAACGATAAGAATGCGTATTACATACATGTATAATAATAACGCTCGATATCTATAAAAGGTTGGAATGGCCAAGCTGAAACTGCAAAAATGGCGAGGCCCAGTGACATCAGGGTTCATTCAATTGTCGACCTTTTTATTCGGTTCTCTGCTCAGTAGAGACCAAACGAAAACGCCATTGGCAGTCAATATATTCACATAAGTCAGATGATGTCCTACCTAATCCGTAGTAGTACAGATTATATATTATGCAATGGGGAATAGAACGATTTAATATAGCTTTAAAGTGACTTAACTAATGCATTATTATGATAAATAACTCTTAAAAGTAATGAATTAAATAAATGAAAAGAAAACTACACAGTGATTATCATTACATATTTTCATATTCTAAATACCACTAGCAGTATATAATAACCATATTGTGTGATGTGGTGTTTTTGTTTTTCGAATTAAGATTTGATATTGGATTTAAACTGTAAACATATTTGCAATGAAACGCAAACTTGACTGAACTACAGTAAATACTCTACGAGTATATCTACAAGTGATAACCAGGCCTTTTAACGCGCCTGAAAAAGCGTGGAATATCACCCGAACGTGAAACCCATCCAGAAACCCGCTAGACTGTCATCCGTTCAAGCCACCACACAGGAACCGCATGAGACTGTCATCTAGGATAGCTCTATTAGATCAGCAGATTTAACAGGGTGGTTTCATCCATATCATTGACTATGGTAATGCCTAGCACGTGTTGGGAGTTTGTCTGTACTGGTTGACAATAAAATCCATGAAAACAGGATAAGTCAACTGCAAAAGATAATATTAAGTCATTCAGTGAAGTGAACTTAACCAATCGAGCACAGGAAACATAAAAAACGTACAAGCTACAACCCGTACATATATAAAACCGAAACATAGAAAACGGCGTAAACCCTAAAAAAGTTCAACTATAACGCAATAATGTAGCTACAAACATATGATACAACAAAGACTGAAACCACATGTTACAATGTTAAATATTCTCAAACTTAACGAGACATTTAATACGACGCAAATGTTGTAAATTAATCGATATAGTTAATCATTTGGAAGAAAAGAATTCGAAAAACGTGAAAATATTTGAATATGAGTTCTAAGTTGTCGAGATGAAGATACAATGCATTTAAATCAACAATAACGATTCAACGAAAGGTGTGCAATTCTATTTGCAAGACTAATGCCAAATCGCATGACTCGCATTGGATAATAATAAATGATTCCAAGGACTAATAACACCGTCTATAGGAAGCGGACGACCGAAGTCTTTGTTAAGAATAAGAAGGATAAAAGAAGAAGAAACTTAGATAAAGCTCTTGGCCAAAGTAAGAAAACAATACTACAGCCTTTACGGAGAATTAAAAAAGATAACCTTTGCCAAAACAGTGAAACGCAAATGCCATATATAAACTTTTCCAAGAATGTAAAACAATAATAGTATTTGCCAAAAGGGCGAAAAAATACAAAATGCAACCGTGGTCTAGAAGGTATAACAAAAATACAACATATTCTAAGATTGCAAAAGCAAAATATAACCTTTGTCAAAAAGGAGAAGGGAATTAAGCATCTGAAAAAAGATAATATTAACCCAGACAGGGAAGGCAGCACTCAGCTTAAACAGCCGAGCACAGAAAACATAGAAAAAACACAAGGTACAATGCCAACCTGAAACAGCCGAACACAGAAAACATAAAAACACACAAGGTACAATGCCCACCTGAACCAGCCGAGCACAGAAAACCTAAAAACATTAAGACACAATGGCCGACTAAACAAGTTATAATCCTCCCATTGCAGTACAGACAAACATAACAGTTGGCAAGAAGTTTACACAAAACGTAACCTGTGCCAAAAAGATGAAACAAAAATATAATATTGCCAAGAAGGTTTAACAAAAATGTGTACGAATACCAAAAAGGACAAGCAAAAATATAATCTATCCTGGCTCTTACACCTGTTTAGTTTGACTGACTGAGGCGACAGATGTCGTAATTTTGTCTTTGCCTTTTTATGTTTTCTGTGCTTGGCTGTTTATGTTGAGTCCTGCCTTCCCTGTCCGATTATCTATCATCTTTTTGCCAAGACGGTTTAATAAAAATGAAGCCTAGCGCTTTGCCAAACAGATGAAAACGAACATAACCTTTGCCAAGAGGACAAAAAAACCATATAACATTTGCCATTAAGGGGAAAGCAAACATGGCATTTGGCAAGACGGAGAAACTAAACTATTGCCTTTGCCAAAAAAGGGTAACCATTGAAAAACGACCTTTGGCAAGAAAGAGAACAAGAATATAACCTTTGTGGAACTATAGAAACAAATACGTAAAATAGCCTTTGCCAAAGAAGCAGCAGATACATATAGCCTTGTCACCCAAGAGAAAGTAAAATATAACATTTGCCAATCAAGGAAACAAAAATATAACCACACACATACTTATACGTAACTAATCACCTACATCATACTATCATGAGATTAAGTAAATAGAGCAATGAAAAGAAAACAATATTATATTAAGTCAGACAGAGAAGGCAGCACTCAACTTAACCATCCGAGCACAGAAAACATTAAAAACACTCAAAGCACAAATGACATTTTTCTTATTCAAAAACATTCAAATGGCATTTTTCGGGGACCTATATATGTGTACTGTTAACTTGCTAAACATCTTTGGAAAAAATACCGGTATCTATTAAAATATTAATTATGTAAAACACGAAAACTTAACCACTTATTGACCTTTTAAACTTCTAATTTGTTATAAATGACACAGATACACCACTTAAGGCAGATACAGTCCATGGGATATTACAACGATTTAGTTCGTCGTAAATAATCCCTCAGTACTAGTCAACAATAGTGAAACTTATAGAATCAATAAATCATAATTATAGAATCATCGAGACTAATGCGCCTAGAGTATCACCTAAAACTTGTATAGATTAAATACAACAGTGATTTGTGAAGCTAAGTATATGTGACATTCAAAGTGGTACGCTTATTTATTTAATATTGACGAATTCTTTCCCTTAATATGACTTAATTCTTTCATTTATAAAGCATTAATGCCCTTGTCACTAATTACAGTATCCCCAGTCAACAACTGACACGCAAATTGCTAAAGAATATGTGAAAATAAAATCAGGCGTCATCAAATGAAGGGTCTGAGTATCAATTTTCTTACAGAATATCAATTAATGATTTAGCCTCTTTTTTGCATTTCAAATGTTTTCAAGTCAACTATCTGGATTGTATACGGTGATCAAAAGAAATATTTAATCATAGCAATGGCATGTTTTAGTATACTCGAGTATATAAAATGAAGACATGAGTCACAGAGAAATGGTTGTTATAGTACAACAATTTCCGTCAATATTAAATTGATAAATAATTATATCAATTAATAACAGAGCAAGGCCAAGTATTCGGCCTTACGTTAATTATATTTATTGCATGATCGAGAAATACAGGTGTGTGTATACTGTTCACAAAAAGAAGGCATATTTTAAGCGACCGTTTTCACCGTATAGCCCCAGCTACTGTTAGGTCTTAGGTGAGCACACTGTTAATAAAAGATACCGTACGTTATATGCGAACATATTATAATTTGACATAATATTATCATAATTATCATTATACTGAAGGGTGTCTGTGCACTTACTAAAAAACATATTAAAATGAATGCTAGTACTAATAATAAACTTTTAATAACGAGGAAAAGTATTTGACAACATAAATTTAACATTCTGCTGTAACTTTTGATTTTTTCGTGCAAACAAAATAAGTAAACCAATCAGATATACGTATAGGCTACGATAAGCACCCTGATCATGTCCTTAAACTGAATACAGACCAATGAGTTTATTTCTTTAATTATTAACACCGGCGATACCAGGTGCTCATCTGTTTAACAATTTTATTTCTATTTTATTAATCGATAATCATCGATAATAAAATTATACGAAAAGTTAAGACTTTGATCTGTCAGCGAATGATGTACATCTGTGGGACGTAAATTATTGAGTATAGAAGTAATGATTTGTGAGTAAACAAAATGATACGGGTGGTAAAACCATAACAAACAGAGAGTACACTGTGTTGCTTAGCATGAGAACATATAGACTTAAACGCATACTCTTCCATGTTTATAATGCATTACAAATAAACATTCTGCTCTCTATATAATGTATGTCCATTCAATATCATGTAATATCCTTGCTGCGACGCAACGTAAAAGGAATGTTTCTTTTCCGCCAAATAGGAAGGGCACTGCCGTTAGTTGTGTTTCTAACTCCTTTGCTCTAGATTTAGAACAGCCAATGCCATACATGTGCAAGTACAAAGCCCTCGTATATGCCACCAACCCAGTCTGTTTAGTTGACGGAGCGATAGACTGACATTACGTCCTGTCATTCCGTCATGGTCATGTCCTACACAAGTCAAAGGAGGAGCAAGTCAGTAATGTTTGATAGTTAATTCCATGAAACTTGTTACCTGTTCTTGCCGCCGTATGTGACTAAAAGTATGCTCATAATTGATGTAAATATGAATGCAAATTGACACTGTACAACGTCAACCCAAAATAAGTATTTGGTTTATAATAACAACATTATTTATTTGGTTAAAGATGCATATAACATGGCACATCAAGTCAGATAACAAATATCACCAAATGCAAAAATATACAACTTAACACAAACAAACAAAAATAATTTTTAAAAGTTTGCATATAAAAAACATTCTGGGCGAAACGGTGTGAATAAATGAATATGCATTAAATGTTATTCGTGTTTGGTGGTTATATTCTATTTTTGATATAAGAATTTGCATATTGATACAGGACAGAAGGAAGCCATGTCAAACACACCCGCAATAAGGATTACACAAAAAGGGGAGACTTCTTACTTTTATTGTGGTCAACAGGTGACATTCACAAAGAATTCTAAAGGAGAACTTTTAATTTTCTTAAAAATCTTAAAAGTGTATCAGCTAAAGAGGAACATTAAGATTATCCATTTGTACGTGGGACGTTCAAAAATAAACAGGACTATTGTCACAAAACCCGCATGCTTAAACGAAATAAATCAAATTATATACCATCAGAAATCGGAATCCTTTTTCTACATACTGTAAAAATATGAACTAAAGCAAATACGCGGTCCGAGAGTTATAAGTGACTAAACAAGGTCACTAACGCTGACCCGGCGCACAAAATGACGTCGCGCTACTTTGCACGCCGTTAATGCTTCGCATAGGGCTATGAAATATGATGTTTATAATGATATAGAGTGATGAATACATTCCAGTACCACACTGAACCACACAAGTAAAGCGTTGGTGAGAATCGCATGTATTTTTCCGAATCTTACATCGAATATCTGGGCGAGAATTCGTAACCATGAAACGTTGATACTTAGAGACTGTCTCGGTAACTGACGTCACAAACGTTCTTATGATTTCCTATTACTTCCCCGTCTTTCAAAGCTGAACAGTTATCACTAATGCATTTGTGCCATTCTAGAACTGATAGACGACTCACAGAAATGTTTCCAAAAGGAAGTTATGGTAATTTCATACGATTTAGAGGACAGAATCATCTTGCGTTTGACAAAACTCGGTGTCTGTCCGTAATTCCTTACGTTCTGATGACGTAACTTTTGCGTCACGAAGTTGTCACTCTTGGTGTTCAAATTTTGTTCATTTCAGTACCTAACGTCCAAATATCGTCATTTTTGCAGACATCGTCCAACATGAAACATGTAATGTTACGGCGAAGTTTGAAATCAAACGATACAATAGTATTAAAGATACACTCCATTACGTAGTCGCCATTAATGGAAATTGGTGGGCTGCGCCGGGTGTGTGTTACCATGGCTTCAAAATGGAATATTATGCGAGAACGAGATAGTGTAACTCGATAAATCAGATATCGATTTTTCGCAATTGAATTACAATTCCATATTATGTAATAATATTTGTATAATATTGAAAACTGTACCCATGAGGGCTCCAGTCCTGTTTATTTTTGAACGTCCCACGTACATAGTTTAGAAGCATTATGTAAAGAGCAACAGTAATCACAAAGAAAACAAGGGTTATGTTCTTGTTTCTTGAAAAAGATATGCAGCTCAAATTTTTAACTTAATTCTCAAAATAATTAACTTTCCCTCAAAATGCTTTGTAAATATACCAACCAATGTATACCGACACAAAGAGGCATGGCAAATATATTGCACCTACGTAAAATTGAAAGACACTTGCATTTGTAAGATCTATATCAAATAGAAAGTTCTCAATTGATATGTATATTGAAAAGTACTTTACTTGTAACAAATAAATGACTATATAAATAAATGTTCAAAAGTTTTATATATTTCATTATATTAAAGGATGTATAGACACAATTTAAATCTTGACAGTGTGGCATGAAAAACTATATATAATATCAAAAAGAAGAAGTAACGAGAAAGTTACTTCACTCCAAGAAGATGGTTTTTAACTTTGGTTTTAAAAGTAGTGAAACTGGTACTGCCGCTAATACTTGAAGGAAGACCGTTCCAATGGATGCATACCACTTAAGAAAATATCTTCTTACCGAAGGATCCAACGTTTGGCACAGCAAAACATCCATCTGGAATAATAAATCTAGTATTGTAAGAATGAAGAATAACGTATTATTTCATATATTCTTGGGATAAACCATTTTTAATTTTAGAAACATGGGAAAGGATAATGTTTTCAACTCACCTGTAGCTCACTGGTAGCCATTGTAGTGTTTCGAAATGATTTTGATCAGTGTGGACTTTACAGTCAAGATTGCCAACGAATCGTATTATTTTATTCTGGATGACCTGCATTTTAGACTAAAGTTGTTTTGTCAATGCATTCAATGTGGCATTGCAGTTAATAAAGATACTAGAAGTTTCTTAGCATGTTCTCTGAGGAAGATTTTTTATCAGGCATTGGCCTTTCTGATTACATAGAGTGCCATATAGGCCATTGAAAGCGTTTGGTCAAGAGGTTCAAATAATATTTGTTTGTTTTAAATTGCCCTACAATAAACAATACTGGATATAATGGCAATATACTAGTAAATGTAGTAGACAAGAATTTGAAGCTTGTGCTTATAGAATTTATTTCCTCTGCATATGGGTACACGAAAGGGCAATTTAACAACGGGTTTTGATATTCATGCCTATATCGTTTGTACAACACTTTGTTTTATAATAAAGAGTGGGTAGACAAGACACACAACATGATTCCAAACGTTATAATACATTTATATCATCGATACATCAGCACATATAAAGCTTACTTCAATGACTAGAGGACAAACATCAAAGTTCACAATCCAAAAAATAAAATGTATACTTATTTAACATCGTATCATGATAATTTCCACGGTTATCAACTGATTATATGTATATTTATTACCAATAAACTTGACTTTAAAGTTCGATTTATATTATGATTTGGTTCAATACAGCTAGAGTTCATTATGGGTGCGTACTAGGGTTCTACTAGGGATGATACTAACCTCAGTTTTCCTTCTTCGCAATTGTTAATTCTTTTACAGACCATGTTGTTGTACTAAATGATTTTCAATAAATTGTACCAACAAAAAATTGAAACAACGACTATTATAGATAATACAAGGGGTCCAATGACTTTTCCCCTTGTACAATAATCTACAACAATCAACACGGGTGTTGGGCATTAACTACAGCAGGCGAAAAGGAAGGGCATATCATACAACACGATACGAACAAATCAGACAAGAAAGGTTGCACACAACAGAAACAGCAGAGCATGAAAGTCACAAGCATGTATACAAATTATAATGCTTGCTTTAAAATATAAAATGCAATTTGATCGACATATATTGAAATACCGGTTTCATTTCTATTAGACGTACTTTGTAGCAACATACGACAGCAGGAATACCAGTAGGGATGTTGTTCCAGAAACAAGAACATCACAGCATATTTGTCTATGTGATTATCAGGCTCAAGTGAAGCATACAAGACGAGCAGATCCTTTGGACCTCGTCAGATTAACAACCAATATAGATGCAAATTTTTCTGATTATTTCCATCTTTGGTGGGTTCGACAATTACAGACACCGTGTCTTTTATTCAATACGATCGCTGATTATTCTTGTTTCAAGCTAGTTGATTAATTCAAATTTAATTACTTTCGACAATAAAGATATCTTGTGCTAGCTTGTGCTGTACTATCAGACAGTGTTGTACGCTCTGTGGCAGCCTATGTCAAGCCTATAATCCTATGGTTAGAACGTGAATACAGATAAGAGATTGCGAGGGAATTTCGAGGGCGCTTTGATGTCTAACCTTCGTTACATGGATTGTAAAGTTAAACAGAGAAAACGAATGCAAGGGTTTAAGAACAAAAAAACCCACAGTTTTTTCATAGTTCTTGGTTTCTTTTTTCATTAGGTTTTACGCCGTTTTTATGAGTTTTCCAGTCATATGCAGCGAGCGGTTTACCAAAGAAGTTTTCCTGGAAATGAGTTTGAACATTCGGTCGTTACTTGTTCTTCTGTAAGGGACTGACAACATCTAACATATGAAATACTTGGCACCGAAATCGATGACACAGAAGACAACTCTACCAACACTGGCATAGGATATGTGTACATATGTTTGATAGTATTTGGACGTCACACATTTAGGACAATGTCTTTTACTTGCATACTGTCACTATTATTGTGGCTAACTATTCCAGGTCAAAAACAAATCACGTTTCTTATTTCTTTTGCTTTCCAATTTTTCCGGCGGTCTATTTGATGTTTGTAGCGTCGATGACCCCAGAGTGTGCTAACAGAAAACAGATATTTTGGTAATTAAAAACAATCTATAAACGAAATTCAGACCAATTTGAAACACAAAACTATGTCTATCTTCGCAATCAACAACATAACCTGTCACATTATGATAAAATCCTATTTCTTTACCATTTCACAATCAGGAGGTTTAGACAAAAGCATGACTAAATTATTTAACAATATTTTCGGGCTCGTCGAAAACAAACAAAAGGTTGACATGATTTACAATAGCTTTAAATACTAGAAATGGATTTGTATACAAAATAATTACACCCGTTACTGAAGAAAGAAAATATTTAAAAACTCGCTCAGATTTCTGAAACTAGTGTTTTAAACAAGAGGACCACTAGAGGACCACTAGTTTTTATAGAAACACGGTGAACCTTATATTCGTAACACTGTATGAAGCTTTATACAAATGCGTATATTGATATTAAATTTCTTGTGTGAGTGTTTCTAATTGTTTCTGATTATTTGGAGCACACTAAGACCCCCCGATAGCAAGATATAGTGCCATAAAAACAGATCATGTATGGATATCACGGTATGTCGGTTGTCACATTTGCTCTAGAAGTTTCTCCGATTGTCAGATTTGAAGAAAAAAGAATTTTGTCACTGTGTATTTTGCTAAATTTTGTTCAATTTAGTGACTGTATGAGTCCTTTTGCAATTTTGAAGTCCAAAAAAGACTGCTTTGTTAATTTCAAAACTACAAATACAGTATATTGTTTCTGTTGAGTGTTGCTCTGTGGGTTGCCCTTGTGATGTGTGGTCATCCTTGTGATTCGTTCTTGTCGGCTAACTCTTACCCTGGTTGTGTTTCATTGACTGTCGTGCCAAGCAGTTAGAGTATGATGGTCTGTTTCGGTAGCTGTTCAGTGTTCACCATCAATTTTTCTTGTTCATTATGGTTTAAGCATTTTTAATTTTCATAAACATATTAATGTTACAAACATTCATTTTATAAATAAAGGATTGCGAGAAGAAAGCTAAGCTTATGTAGAAACTTGTTCCTTATACTACAGTCAATGATATTTTTATGGCTTTTTTGTAATTTGTGATTTTGCAGCACCAATCAGAAACAGCAGAACACAAAAAACAACAAAGGAACAGTGAAAAAAATGCTGGCCTCTGTATGAAAGTAGCGTCGGGCAAAATGACGATCGAGGTTTGATGACATTAAGTTAGAAATTACTATTGTTGATGGTTTTTGAGCTTAACATCACTTTAAGCACCATTTTCTAGTAATTTATGTTGAAAGTCTAAACTTGGTGATTAGAAAGGATAGCAGCCCTCAGTAGAAACAGCAGGACACAATAGGCACAAAAAAAGAACACACAAAAAAGAAAAACAACACAGACCAAAAACAAAAGTCACAAGGACAACTACAAACAATTAGCAAGAAAACAAATCATTTAATGATTGGTATGGGGATCTGTTAGCAAATCCAATGAAGTTCTGCTAATAAGACCAGTCAAAAAGGTGGTCTTAATTAATAGCGAATCGGTCTTATTAGCGGACCTTTTTTGTCAGTCTAAATTTAATTCTTTTGGACCTTAAAGTGGCAAAAATCTGCATGATTTCAAAATAATCAAAGTGGTCTGATCAGCAGACTGTTGTATGTAAGTTAATTATGCTATACTGGATACACCTCATACACAATTCTTTGTCAGGTTCTCATTATGTTTAATTAACTGGGTCCTCTGGTAGTTCTAAGAACACATACTTACATAACGTTACCACTGCATCAAACTGTTCAGCTTAAAATATTAATACATCTCTTATGCTGATCCTGTAATGAACGATATAAATTATATTAATGTTGCGTTAATTGTGACATAACCACGTTAAGCTATGAAGATATGGCAATAAAATCGAACTCCTTTCCTGATCAAAGCGAGTATTGATGTATGATTTGGGATGATCGTTTTATGACCTTGCAGTTATAATAAGTAACAATTTAATTTATTTATTGTACTATTATTGTCGTCACCTGTAACATTATTTTTATTGCTGATAATATAACATTTTTATGTCATTCTTAAAATTTTACTTGGTAAACTTTGTTAATACATCGCTCAAAATGGTGACACGTTATTTTGGGAAAAACGCATCTGTAATCGAATACTAGAACTAAGTAATTAGTTTCGAGCTCATGTCAAGTTGCACTACTTTCTCCGTGCAGAGGTACGAAGTAGGCCAACGTCCTACGAAAAAACCACCTTACATCACAAATACGTATGTTATGCAAATAAAATAGCTTGATATTTTCCAGCATTGAAAGCCTTGATAATACAAAAGCTGACCATGCAATATTTGTTTATTCTATCCCAATAAAATCAATAACTGTTGGTTCAATAACACGGTAGAGTTTGGGTCTACCTTGGTTGCTTTTCCGATTGTTTGAATACTCCCTTAAAATTCAAACTTGTAACAGTTATCTTCTGATTTGCTTAGCATAAGGTACATGGAAAGTATCTGGGTACGTTTGTAAAACGTTCTTCTCATCAATGCCGGACTGTTTCCAATTAATAGTACAGTTTGATCATTTATGACGTGACAGACATTTTGAATTCTATAGAATGTACCACGTTACTAATGATTTCATGAATGTAACCATGACATCTCAAGAAGGTATTCACTAAAGATGTACACATTTTCAATTGCTTGTCTTTTAAATAAGACCCAAACATGAACAAGGTGAATACATTTTGTTAACCGGTCGTTCCTTCAGAGAATTGTACTGTTTTCATATGGATCTAACCACAGGAACTTGCATTTATAATTTGAAAAAAAAATGAAAAAAAAAATTGAATTTTTTTTTCACTTGGCTATACTGTACTATATTTTTTTTTCAAATTATAAATGCAAGTTCCTGTGCTCTAACGGAACTGAAAACCGATGTAATGCTCTGACGGAACTCGTCATACATGACAACTGACGGAACTGAGAAGGGGTGTATTATGATTAGTACCGTGAATAATGACTATATTGTTCATACAACACTGTGGACTCTTCAAGCTTCACACATTTCTTACCGACGTTTACCTTAACTGTAGATGTATACTATTTATTATATACTTTGTAATAAACATTCCATATCGTTCTCATAAGACAACAGTTTACTGACATTTACTGACATTAGAGAGGTGCCACATTACAGCGACCCATCACTACCCAAATAATTGCTCAAA
Organism: Spisula solida; assembly: GCA_947247005.1. NCBI lineage: Eukaryota > Metazoa > Mollusca > Bivalvia > Venerida > Mactridae > Spisula > Spisula solida. Next base: position 45,028,076 of record OX365944.1, on the reverse strand, counting down.
TGCATTCATAATGTCCAGTGTATGTGTACATGTATATTATAAGATACTGTATTTTAAAGGCGACGGCATTATAACGCCACGGCGGACCTCGCCTCAATAATACGTAGTATATCTAGTCCTGAGATTGTTCTCGTTTTTTTCAGTGATAGATAAAAAAAATTACAGCAAATTATTTTTCTAAATTTTTGATTTACCTAGCTGCTATGATAAAAGTCCTATTTTATACTAGAATAAGTATTTGAACACGCAATTATTACATTTGAACTCTAATAGCTTTAACTCTATGGAATTTAAATGTATGGATTCAAAGATTCTCTCTTAAAATATTTCAATCCTTGGATAATTGAACATTTTTAATTTGCATTTTGTTGAAGTAAAGAGCTTATATATAGGAGATAGATGATTGCTATCAGACTGTGTCTGTCTTATTGTCGTACTCAGGTCTCAGCAGTGGGACCCACATTCTGTCATAGCCCCGTTACTCATGTCACTTCCAAATATCATAATTGATGTGGCTGTTTCCCCGAATTAAATATTTCCTATGCTGCGTTAGCGATCTTCAAATAGAATGTTTAAAAGAAAGAAAGATTAATTATAATAACAAATCAAACAGCTGTTTATCTCGAATCTCGCGAGATTTGGAGAAATTTCTGGAGAAGATCGGGATTAGCTTTGATGCTCGTCTGATGATTCTAGGATTGAATTTTAAAACAATAATCCCTCCGTTTATGCTTCAGTGGGTAATATTTTGTAACATTTTAAGAATCAATTTGACAGTTTAATGAAAATAATCCATTGGTTTGTCGTGTAGTGTGTCTTCCGGGACCTGATATCATCAGAAATAACTGACTGCATCATCCATCTGTGCTCCCTAATAGGGATCTGAATCACACGAGACTTTCTAATGCCTAACAAGGCAATACAAGCTAGAGACATGTCGTGTAATTTGTAAACATTTAATTGATGACCGATTAATTGATGGGAATGTTACCATAATCTCTGCGTACTTTTATTAAATTCCATTAAAATTCCGTGTCTTATATAATCGGGGAGTTATACAGTATGGTAGAGGGCTGTGTACGATTTCAATAATAAATCACGTATTGAGTTCTAGGTCTCGGCTGATATGTTAACATTTACTTGTGATATAAGAGATACTTTCCAGACAGAAGCAGTAATATAGTTTAAGAATGTTATAAATACTCAGTCATGTTAGTGGGTGTTTCAATTCGTTAATTTTGGTAAGAATGACAATTCCGTGGGAAAGTGCATGCGTGTTTTTGGTAAAATGGCGATTTCGCAAGGTGTCATATCCGTGTTTATAGTTAAATGACAATTTGGCAGGATAGTACATGCGTGGGTTTAGGTAAAATTTCGTAAGGCAAAAATAAACCAAGAAACCATATTGGTACGCATTTCGTCAAAAAAATGCGAGAATTTGATCTTGCAGTCTACTCCATAAAAACAAACATCGCATATTAATTCACCACGAATGATATTGATGTTACAGCAGTTGAGAATGTTTTATAATTTGCTTTCATTGGCAGCTCCGATGTTATAATGTGTGAAAACTAGTGAACGAACTTAGATGTGCCATAGAAACTAGTGATTGTAATAACATACACTGATTTCGTAATGCCACGAAACCAAAACCTTCATTTTGAAAGACTTAAAACTTAACAAACGCTGGTACTCTAAACTAATGAATGAACTTTTACCCTTATTGTCTCTTACCTTTCAAATTATGTGATATTTGCATAAAGCAAGCCATACTGCTACATTGAAATAAAAAGTAACAATATGAAACATGATTTGTTTCGTTTGTGGTCGAGTAAATAGAATACAGACAGTGTGACCATTGGATGTTCAAAGGAACAGCAAACAGTATGGTCATTGGATGTTCAAAGGAACACCAAACAGTATGGTTTTTGGAAGTTAAAAGGGACAGTAAACAGTATGGCCATTGGATGCTCAAAGGAACAGTAAACAGTATGGTTATTGGATGCTCAAAGGAACACCAAGCAGTATGGTCATTGGATGTTCAAAGGAACAGTAAACAGTATGGTCATTGGATGTTCAAAGGAACAGTAAACAGTATGGTCATTGGATGCTCAAAGGAACACCAAACAGTATGGTTTTTGGAAGTTAAAAGGAACACCAAGCAGTATGGTTTTTGGAAGTTAAAAGGAACACCAAGCAGTATGGTCATTGGACGCTCAAATGAACACCAAACAGTATGGTTTTTGGAAGTTAAAAGGAACACCAAACAGTATGGTTTATGGAAGTTAAAAGGAACACCAAGCAGTATGGTCATTGGACGCTCAAAGGAATACCAAACAGTATGGTTTTTGGAAGTTAAAAGGAACACCAAACAGTATGGTCGTTGGGAGTTAAAAGGAACAGCAAACAGTATGGTCGTTGGGAGTTCCAAGGAACAGTAAACATTATGGTCATTGGATGTTTAGTGGAACAGTAAGCAGTATTGTCATTGGAGGTCCCAAGGAACAGAAAACAGTGTGGTCATTGTATGTCCAAAGGGACAGTAAACAGTATGGTCATTGGATGTTCCAAGGAACAGTAAACAGTATGGTCATTGTATGTTCAAAAAACAGTAAACAGTTTGGTCATTGGATGTTCAAAGAAACAGCAAACAGTTTGGTTATTGGAGGTCCCAAGGAACAGTTAACAGTATGGTCATTGGATGTTCCAAGGAACAGAAAACAGTATGGTCATTGGATGCTCAAAGGAACAGTAAACAGTATGGTCATTGGATGTTCAAAGGAACAGTAAACAGTTTGGTCATTGGATGTTCCAAGGAACATCAAACAGTATGGTCATTGGATGTTCAAAGGAACAGTAAACAGTATGGTCATTGGATGTTCAAAGGAACAGTAAGCAGTTTGGTCATTGGATGTTCAAAGAAACAGCAAACAGTATGGTAATTGGAGGTCCCAAGGAACAGAAAACAGTATGGTCATTAGATGTTCCAAGGAACAGCAAACAGTATGGTCATTGGATGTTCAAAGGAACAGTAAACAGTATGGTCATTGGATGTTCAAAGGAACAGTAAACAGTATGGTCATTGGATGTTCAAAGGAACAGCAAAAAGTATGGTCATTGGATGCTCAAAGGAACACCAAACAGTATGATTATTGGATGTTCTAAGGAACAGTAAACAGTATGGTCATCGGATGTTCAAAGGGACAGTAAACAGTATGGTCATTGGAAGTTCCAAGGAACAGCAAACAGTATGGTCATTGGATGCTCAAAGGAACAGTAAACAGTATGGTCATTGGATGTTCAAAGGGACAGTAAACAGTATGGTCATTGGATGTTCAAAGGAACAGCAAACAGTATGGTCATTGGAAGTTCAAAGGAAAAGCAATCAATATTGTTATTGAAGATTGAATGAAATGAAATATTTTAGAGATATAATAATGCTAAATTAATTGACGGACTAGATAGCGTTTTCAACACCTGGACTAATTTAGGTAAATGAAATACTATATTTAATGAGAAGATAATGTGAACCATATACATGTATGGACTAAATGGTTTTAGTGTTAAGCTTCAATGATGAATGATATTCGTGGTATTATGATCACAGACGCTGCTGATATGGTCTACCAAATTATATTACCTTAAATTATACATGGTTTCATACTCTCGGGTCGGTTGTTAATTTTTGTGTGAAAATTCTCTGACCCTTAATATAATATACCATTAATATAATAAACAGAGCATATTTAAATATCTTTTTCTGTCATCATCCTTTACAATCGAAGTCTTATCCCCATCGCTTATCGTACATGATCTCTAAATCAACAAAGATGTGTAACGCATGATAAAACATTTTAAGTACTGACCACCTTCAACTTCAACTTCAACTATTTTTTAATTGACCACCTTGAACATACTTCACGTATTATACTGCATTAACCACCATTGTTTGTGTTGTCTTCTTACCTTTGGTGTTTTAACACTGTTGCTTTCTAACTTAGACAATCGATATGTTGGTGTTTCTTGTATCATGTCCATTAACTTTGTTATTGTGTTTAAGTTTTTGTATGTTATATACGATTATTTTGTTGTTTTTCTGACATAGACTAATGTAAACAGCCCACCAATCTACCGTGATTGGTATCAGGCTTGTATTCCGGCATATTCGGGTTCCTGGGTTGGAAACAGTGTATGAAATGTTCTCATGAAAATCGGAACCGGTTATGTTGACCAAATTGAAGTTACAAAAACTTCTTTTTCGATAAGTAAAGAGTAGTTTTCAGACAGTTAATATTTTGTTTTCTCAAATTAGCGCTTTTATATTTATGACCCTCTTCTAAGCCAGCGATATAAATGCATGAGCAGTGTTACTTCTCTTCTAATCACATACAGTGATGACAAAGTGTAAAACATCAAATATAAATAAAGCAAGATTTATTTAATTCTTTAATTGTTATAACATCATTTCAATATAATAATTAACCAATAAATACACGATAACATTTGTACACTTATGACAACCTGGGACCCGTTTCATAGACATATCTTAGCTAGGATAAAAAACTTCCATCGAGTATTGTGAACGTACTATTAATAAGTAAATCCATACAATTTCTTCAGTTAAAATATTTATTAAATGATATTTCTAGTTCACGTGACTATGCTTGATTGTGTTAGCTGCTGTAGTTTGCTTAAAATAGCATTATGAAAAAGTTGAATCTTGGCTAAGATTTACTATGTAACTGGCCCCCGATATCTGCATATTACAGTTTACTACATGTTACTAAAAAAAAAGCCAACATGCCATTCGGATTCCAGTGATATACTGTTTTCATTAAAATGTGACCGTTTAATAAAGCTATGTTATAAAATGTATATTCACTTCTATTACAGTGGCGATGTAATACACGAGTCACATCTCTCTGACTCGAAAAATGGACGCATTTCCATTGTCACATGAAGTCACATGAAAAATCGGATGCTTGTTGAGCCAAAGTGTTGACTCAATAGGCATCCGATTTTTCGTGTGGCTCCCATAGACACTCATCAAACATCCTATTTTTGTGTGACAGATATGGTGAACTGTTACTTAAGAATAATACGTCAATAGTGACCAATACAATATTGTAAGACTTGTGTTAAATAAATTGGAATTGTATTTATTTTTGAGATAAAGTTATGTATAGTCGGCGACAGAGGAAAAACGATGTATGAGACAATATGGAAATATTGGAGCAGAAAATACTTATACAGTAGAATAATGATTGTCTTGTTCACATGAAAAGAGAAAAATAGCAACAACAAAAAACAGACGCGACTGTTGTAGATACTGACAATAATACAATTATGTTGGCCACGATTATAAGTCAGTACGAGTATAGTTGGAAATTTCATTTTGTAGGCCATTGTAAAGTAAACTTTCCAAATATTTTTTTCAAACGAGAAGGACCGTATTGCTTTTTTATTTTCAAGAGTTTGAAATATTCATGTTTTCTTATTCGATTACAATGTGGACTGGTTCTTTTTTTTTTGGTGATTTTGAAACATTATAAATATTATAAATTGTTTAGCTGAAGAAAATAAAATAGCCTTGAAAAATAGGGAGCGTAAGGGATGTTGATCTACGCATTTAGTTAGTCTGGCATAAAATATATCCAAGGCTTATTCCAGTAGCAAATGACAGAAAAGACTGCAAGGCAATTGATACATTGCATTATGACTAGAAAAGTAACCAATGGTATAGTAACATACATGAAACATTAACATAAAACATTATAATGATTTTGCAGACCGCTTAAACATGTTAAACTGAGCCTTTACAGAAACACTCTCATGGACCGTTCGGAAATATGCTCAAACGTTCGGGAAGTGGTTTTACCATACCATGAAGTGAAATGTTTGGACAGATATTTTCTCGACATAACTCTTTTAGACTGAATATTTTAACCATCTGTTTTTTCAAGATCTTTGTCTATTTTGAAAAAAAGAATATCCGAGATAATCCGATTGAGTAACAGATCTTACGTCACAAATGTCAAGCGTTAAGCAGAGTAACTTGCATGGAATGTCAAGAGTAGAAAGATACGTCGCAAGAAGTAAACTAAGTGGTACAAATAATAATATGACGGAAACATTGAGGTATATAATAGGTCACTGGAGTGTTGTAGTTTCTAACTATCTTTTAATTTCCCATCACTTTCCACACTACTGTCTGATTTCTTTTCCAGCAAACTGTCGATACTAAAAGGATTTTTTCGACGATTTTCTTGTACGTTATTGTCCACTGGCGTATTTTGTTCTTGATGACCATCAACAGTGTCATTGCTGTCAACTGTTACATTGTTCAGTCTTACTTCATCATGTGTATCTTCAATGTCATCTTGGTTTGGTTTTGTAACATCTTTAGTCATATCACAACTACTGTTGGAAGTGTTGGAGAAACTGCTCATTGAATTAAACATTTTTTTCTTCTCCTCTAGTTTCTTTAATCTCTCTTCTTGTTTCTTCTTCTTCCTTTCCAATTTCTCCCGCTCCCTCTTTTTGATTTCCTCTTCACTGATTGGTTCCCCGCTGCATGTTTGTGGGTGAGAGTTATGAGCTGGTCTACCCGGTCCTTTCCGTGTGTGCTCTTGCTTCCGCCACTTCGCTCGGCGATTTTGAAACCACACCTGGAATGGAAGTAGATTTTATTAACTCAAGACGTTTTATTAAAGCGTTCATGAAGCTAGGACAATTTGGTCATCTTTCATAGAAGCAACAAATATGCCTTCCTTGCTTGTGATCCCTTATGACCCCTTATTGGCAATGACAGAAAGTATTTAATACGATCGTACTTAGTGGCACCGCCTTTTTGGACTTTATCAATGGTCACTATCTTTCCACCTTTTCGCAGTGTTCAGTTGGCAATGCAGAATGGATCTATTGGTTTATTCTACTGATGAAATACCATTGGTGCAACATAGTTTTGTTTTAACAACTTAAGTTAACCATTACTAGGTAGCTTGTTTTTATTATACTATCCGTGACTAATAGGAGTTCCTGTATTGTTAAATTGTCAATGATCATAGGTTTAAACACGGCGATACCATTAACTGATCTGTAGTACTGATATACACGGCTCTTACACACATCCAAAGATAGAAATGTATTTGATATTTTTATCGACAAGGGAAATAATACCCTAGTGCGTACTAGGCATGCGCAAATGTAGTCGTACCCTTTAATTATCGTGTCTTTATTGGTGTTTGGCGCGTGCAGGGGCTACTAATTACGCACACCCGTGATGTATAATTTGGTGTTCCTCTAACTTAAACAAATTTAGGAATATCGTTCGTTTATCTAAAACATGTTATCGTTCGGGAAAATGTGCAAAAATAATTGGATATTATACAATGTGCTGTTTTGATTTAGAAAACAATTTTCAATAACCAATTTCGCGTCTAAGATTTCTGATATCAGTTGAATTCTTTATCGCTTTCATCTGTCACAGTTCTGGTTTGATCACGTTCATTTTGACTTTTCGTAAATTAATTTTATGTTTTACACATTACATGGAACAATTATTCACTTATTTGAACACATTCGGCCAACGAGCATTTTCCTTTTGATTTTTTATATTCAATATTATTTCGTAATGAAATGTTATGGCTGTAAATGTTCTGTATGTCAATATCTGATGTAGACAAGCTATTGGGTGTTTATAAAGAGTCTAACATTAATTGAAATATTGCATTTTTCAATGAAGTCTAACTGCAGAAATTGATAATCTAAATAACATCAGAAAACATCTATAAAATAACATCAGAAATATCTTGAAAATACGATAAAAGATCGCTTCAACTTTTGTTGAAAGGGCTAGATTGTGTAATTTATGTAATGACACATCGTATGTAGCTTGCGGAATATCAAATCATTTTACGAAATTTCATTTATTTTACATGTATTTGTTGCTTGTATTTGTTGTTGCATTTTTGCTTAAAGCGTATAGAAACGTCAAACTAACCATTGTCATAATAGTTATATGTCTGTGTAACTAAATTTAAAATATATAAAACTTTACAAAAAATCTGTAAAACTGCTGATTTAAAATAAGGATTAAATAATATGTTCGTTTTAGTGTCTCCCTTATTGTACGTAAAGTTCCAGCCAATATGGCTTATGATGATCATTTTTGATGTACAACAAATAGATTTGTTTTAAATTTATTTCAGTAATTTACTATTTTAATGAATATAGATCTACATGCATTTCATTATGACAAATGATATTGTTTCATTCGTGTTTTCGTTTCGCAAATAGGGGCATCTTGCAATAATTGTAATACATATGTTATTTTAAGTTAAAATATACGAGTTCGGATTCGCAACATAAAATCTCCATGCTATATATACGAGCATGTGCATGTGTGAAATAAAAGATACGCTATAACATGTTCAGTTAATTATTTGCTTTATAGGGATGGTGAAAATGGCATCTTCATTTGCAAAATTCACGAACTATAAAATACAGACTGAATGAAAATATGAAAATAATCATTAGCTTAATGTGTGATATATTGATGCAGAAATGGTGTCAGCTTGATTTGAGTTGTTCTATATTTTTTTATATGCGTTCGACTGAAACAGTCGTAGTGTGTGGTCATTCGGTTATATCACTGCCTAATTGGGCAATGATCACCGGCTGCAAGGGGGTTGAGTTCTGATGACAAGTAATAATCGTCGAATGATGCAAAATATAACGTGAACAACTCAATATTGCTAAAGATACGTGTACGAGGGAAGTTAAAATAATAACTTAGACTTTTGCTGTATAATGCGACAACCATATTATACATGGATGACGAAAAAGAATTTGATAGCAAAAGTCTACGATATTTTTGAAGATCTCATGCACAGTATTACCTGTCTTAAAAAGTCATTAAACAAGGAATGCATCAGCCATAATTGTTTAAATCAAATGGTTCTTTAATTCTGGTAAATTAAATATTTAATTGGTATATAATCAAACTGGCTGCTAAAACAGATGACTGATTAATACGAGTTATTTATTTTATTTATTTAATATGGATGTGTTTAATACGGATGTACCGATTTTTATTTCATATATTTGATTGTTGGGGATACATGGATGGACTCACGCGACCATTGATGCAGAGATGACTGTATATATAATAGGCTGCAATCTTTGGTAAAATATAGTATCTAAAACTATTATTTTTCAAAAAATAACATACCAACTATGTTTTATTTCATTTCGTGTGATACCTAATAATGAAATACGAAAAAAAGATATATGATTGAATTAGTTTACAAACATGTTCTCTTAAGATTTAAGATTTAGTACATCAGTACATTGAATCCACATAAGTAATGCAACGAATACGTTAATCGTAAATGCATTTAATGATTGATTGACAAATAGACAAAATCTATTTAGTTTCTCCAATTCAATTAAAAATTAAATTAAAACAGATTATGTCATACAAGTTGATGTACTTTACTTTACCGGTGCTTGATAGAGTACTTCGCATTTTCGATCCTATAGTCTGTTTTCAAGACTTTGTACAGTTGTATTTGTAATGTGTAGACTATTAATAAAACTGTGAATCATAATTAGCAAAGATTTAATTAATATGCATCGGAAAAATAACATTTTTATCTGATATTAGCAATAGAAACGGGACGTGACTTCTTATATGATGTTACTCTTGTGTAGATGTACACATCTTTTGATGTTCTTTTAAAACAAATTTGATGTCAAAAAAAGTTTTGACAATGAATTTTGAAGTAAAATATAATTGTGTTTCTTTTGCAAGTCCGTATTTTATATTTTGGTTAATGCATGTTTTTCTATTTTATACATTCAGTAAAATATCAATATTAAGACCACTCATCACCTTTGAAACTGGAATTCTTGTTCTAATTTGGTTATGGTATTGAAGTATAAAACATACTAATGGACATGTCAGCTGTTTTATTTTTTATTTTGAGGTATTTATATTACAGAAGTGGTCTTTAATTGAGTTTTTTAAACTGTATATTTCTGATACAATGCGTAGTAAAAATAATCTGTCTTCACATGTCTTATTGTAGAATTTGGTGGGAACTATTTTGGTGAGCATTGAATTTCGTGGATTTCGGTAAAATGCAGTTTTCGTGGTGTAGAAATTCGTGGATTACAAAACATAGAAAGGAATTGCGGGGATTAGATTTCGTAATCGTGTTCAACCATGAACTCAACGGGAATTGAACTCCAAGAAATATAATTTCTTTACAGTATTTTAGACATCGTTTGCATGACTGTTGAAGTCGACAGCGCTAACTGAACATTAGTATCAATATGAGACTATAATAAAATACTGAAACCCTTTGTTGCGGGCATTGAAAAAAAGCACAGGTAGGCTGTTTAATATGTAATGAATTCTTCATTTGTTCTAGTTAAAGAGTCAAGGCTGAACTAGACAGTAGAACAAATTATCAGTAAGCAATTAGACGCATTTGAGGATACAGATAGTTGGACATGAATAATTAAGAACAAATTTTCAAGCCTTTCTTTATCGAGAAATAAACACCACTTAAGCGTTAATTTCAAAACATAGGTGATCAATTCATTGAGTTATTTGTTATAAACTAAAAGATCTGAACAGGTCTGTCGTTTTTCATGAGCTTTCTGACTCTTTGTTAGTAATTATATGTTTCCACCTAATAAACAGAATATTAAAACTACACAGATAAACCTCTAGTAAAATAAATTCTTTTAAGGTATCTGTTGTGTGTGGCATTACGCTAAAATACGGTCAACTAGGGAGCGCATTTTAATAACGTAAGCGGCTATACAAGTCCGTTAATTAAGTATTACTGTCGCGTGTCTTTTGAATCCAGTTAAATTACTGTTACACTCATAAAATAATAAAGTTCATAAGCATAATTACCATCTATGAATAAATCATGTGCAACACATTGTGAATTTAGCACTGACATTAGACTTACAATTATATCAGCAATGAATTTATAATGTATTTTTTTTTATGATGGGTATCAGATATTTCATCAGCAACAGATGTGTCGGTCTATTGTCGCTCTTGTTGTCATTAGAGAATAAAGTTATTCTACGCAATTAAGACTGTTGCATTTCTTTGAGGCATTACTATACATGAACACTTATTAACTATTTAACAGATTTTGGTCAAATGAGCTCATGTCGGTGCAAAAGCTCACATAGAGCTTATGTTGCGCAGTTTCTTGTCTTACCGACTCAAAAAACTTACTGTATTTAATATGAGGGGTGATCAACAAATACTCGTGTTACTGCTGACAGTTGTGGTTACTGCCTACTGCTCACAATTGTAGTTCCTGCTAACTGCTGACAGTTGTGATGCGATTTACTGCTGACAGTTGTGACGCTATTTATTGCCCAGTGCTCACAGTTGTGGTTACTGCTCACTGCTGACAGTGGTGATTCGATTTACTGCTGACCACGTGTGCTGACAGTTATTTACTACTGACAGATATATTGTGTGACACAAGGGACAGGGGAAGAAAATTATAAATACTATTCAGTAAAACTATATATGACTATTTTGGATAAGGTACTAGTAATCGTATGAACCGTATTAGATGAGGCTAGTTGTTGTATGCATACAGTTTCGTGAAACATTTCACCTCAACAAATGTTTCTAAGTCCATTTGGCTTGTTACTAAAGAAACTTTTTCCCCCTATAAAATCTCACATTATCCAACGAAAAATCGTATAATTAAATAATGAACCACTTAATTTTTATTTATTCATTTCAACATGATCTAAATCAATCAGGTTTTATTTCAATCAGCTTGTGAATACAAGGACTGAGGCTAACAGTAAGTATATTAATCAAATTCCAATCATTTTATACTGATTTCGGTCACATTTTATACCATTGTCACACTAAGATAATTGGGAATAATGGGTTCTAGATTTAACTATATAGACATTAAGCTTGCACGGATCTCTGAAACGTCTTCGCGGTCGTGATTTATTTCGGCATCGTAATTTCGAAGATTGGCCCAAAACCCTTTAGAAGCGTCAAATAAATTAGATGATCAATACAACAGAGCCGTCTTTGAACTAATATGCTTTTGAGAATGTTTTAGGATTAATTCATGTTCTTGTAAGATTGACCAATTAAATATTATCTTGTTTATTATTATTTAAGACTTCTGGATCACTTAAGATCGACCTAATGTTATATTTTGAGGTCGTATTTTCAATAGCTAAGAAGTTGTCAGAAAATGGAGTTAAATACAGTTAAACGGAAAAGAAATGACAAAACAATTCGATCACGCATTTTTTGGTCGGAGTATGTAATGTGTATAGATCGAACGAATACGACATCTATATTTTTAGTAAGGAAAGTATCGATGCTTGGTTTGTTATTGTGAGTTTAAGCGACGTTTTTCAACAGTGTTTCAATCATAAACGGTGGTCAGGTGAACTGACCAGTTATCCCGTTCTACCAACCATTGCTCCTGCGTTACCAAGCAGTTTTCCTGCGTTACCAAGCAGTGTTCCTGTGTTACCAACCAGTGTTCCTGTGTAACCAACCAGTGCTCCTGTGTAACCAACCAGTGCTGCTGTGTAACTAACCAGTGCTCCTGTGTAACCAACCAGTGTTCCTGTGTAACTAACCAGTGTTCCTGTGTAACCAACCAGTGCTGCTGTGTAACTAACCAGTGCTCCTGTGTAACTAACCAGTGCTCCTGTGTAACCAACCAGTGCTCCTGTGTAACCAACCAGTGCTGCTGTGTAACCAACCAGTGTTCCTGTGTAACCAACCAGTGTTCCTGTGTAACCAACCAGTGTTCCTGTGTAACTAACCAGTGCTCCTGTGTAACCAACCAGTGTTCCTGTGTAACCAACCAGTACTGCTGTGTAACCAACCAGTGTTCCTGTGTAACCAACCAGTGCTGCTGTGTAACCAACCAGTGTTCCTGTGTAACCAACCAGTGTTCCTGTATAACCAACGAGTGATCCTGTGCAACCAACCAGTGCTCCTGTGTAACTAACCAGTGCTCCTGTGTAACCAACCAGTGTTCCTGTGTAACCAACCAGTGTTCCTGTGTAACCAACCAGTACTGCTGTGTAACCAACCAGTGTTCCTGTGTAACCAACCAGTGCTGCTGTGTAACCAACCAGTGCTCCTGTGTAACCAACCAGTGTTCCTGTGTAACCAACCAGTGTTCCTGTATAACCAACGAGTGATCCTGTGCAACCAACCAGTGATCCTGTGTAACCAACCAGTGCTCCTGTGTAACCAACCAGTGTTCCTGTGTAACCAACCAGTGTTCCTGTATAACCAACGAGTGATCCTGTGCAACCAACCAGTGATCCTGTGTAACTAACCAGTGCTCCTGTGTAACCAACCAGTGTTCCTGTGTAACCAACCAGTGTTCCTGTATAACCAACGAGTGATCCTGTGCAACCAACCAGTGATCCTGTGTAACCAACCAGTGTTCCTGTATAACCAACCAGTGATCCTGTGCAACCAACCAGTGATCCTGTGTAACTAACCAGTGCTCCTGTGTAACCAACCAGTGTTCCTGTGTAACCAACCAGTGCTCCTGTGTAACTAACCAGTGCTCCTGTGTAACCAACCAGTGTTCCTGTGTAACCAACCAGTGTTCCTGTGTAACCAACCAGTGTTCCTGTGTAACCAACCAGTGTTCCTGTGTAACCAACCAGTGTTCCTGTGTAACCAACCAGTGTTCCTGTGTAACCAACCAGTGCTGCTGTGTAACCAACCAGTGCTCCTGTGTAACCAACCAGTGCTGCTGTGTAACCAACCAGTGCTGCTGTGTAACCAACCAGTGTTCCTGTGTAACCAACCAGTGTTCCTGTGTTACCAAGCAGTGCTCCTGCGTTACCAAGCAGTACTCCTGTGTAACCAACCAGTGTTCATGTGTTACCAAGCAGTATTCCTGTGTTACTAACCAGTGTTCCTGTGTTACCAACTATTGCTCCTGTGTAACCAACCAGTGTTCCTGTGTAACCAACCAGTGCTCCTGTGTAACCAACCAGTGTTCCTGTGTAACCAACCAGTGCTGCTGTGTAACCAACCAGTGCTCCTGTGTAACCAACCAGTGTTCCTGTGTTACCAAGCAGTATTCCTGTGTTACTAACCAGTGCTCCTGTGTAACCAACCAGTGCTCCTGTGTTACCAAGCAGTGCTCCTGTGTTACCAAGCAGTACTCCTGTGTAACCAATCAGTGTTCCTGAGTTACCAAGCAGTATTCCCGTGTTACTAACCGGTGTTCCTGTGATACCAACTATTGCTCCTGCGCTACAAGTCATTGTACCTGGATTATCAACCAGTGTTTCTGGATTACCAACCAATGCTCCACAGTTACCAACTAGTGTTCCTGTGATACAAGTGTTCCTTGTTTTACCGAACAGTGCTCCTATGTCACTAATCATTGTGCTTGCGCTACCAACCAGTGCTCATGGCTTTTTAATGTTTTCTGTGCTCGGCTGGTTAAGTTGAGTGCTGCCTTCCCTGTCTGACTTAATATACTCTTTTTACCAACCAGTACTAGCTCGTTCATATGCAAGTGACATCTACAATTTCCACATGTCCGCCAAATGATTTCGACAGAGTTCAGATAAGTATGAAAAAGTCAAACGCCTATGGACAGGTAAGTTCCTGGCACTCATACTCAAGTTCCTTGTACACACGGTACATGCAAGCATACGTCACGTGTATGACGTCATAACTTACCTGAACACGAGATTCTACGAGATCAAGCCTCATGGCGATAGCTTCCCTCATAAACACGTCCGGATAATGACTGCTGTGGAAAGATCGCTCTAACTCTTCTAACTGCCAGCTAGTAAAGTTTGTCCGCGTTCGTCGTCGTTTTCCGGACTGGTCGTCTCTTTCGTCGTAAATATCTGAAATAAAATATCAAACATATATTAGAGAAATATTCGTATTTTACGCATGCGCAGTGCACTTGGGAATTATGTACCAGTAATATGGTGCACCTGTTGGACCTCCGCTGATTTAATTAAAATATAATTTTTGTACGAACAAAAATATATAACTGAATCCATGCAATTTAGAACGGTCAATTTACTATATCATATAGAATTTGATGAAAATAGTACGCGATTACTTGAGCAAAATCAAGTATGTGCATTGACTTATATACTATAATTGTACGTAAATATAGGCTTTTATCAATTGCAATGAAAGCGATACAATTACAACGAATTAATTGAAGTAGATACGCTCCACAGTTTACCTTCAACTTTTCCACCACAAATATTTTAATATCTCTTTTAAAAATCAATTCAATTAATTATATAGAAAATCAGTATTTAGTTTCACTCGGTAATTAGCACTAATTCGTTTTATTGGAAATATGACATTGGATATTCAATTAAACTATTAAAATAACCCAAGTGAGTGTTTTAATGAACATGTTTTGAATTAGTCCAACACCTTCTACACCTGACCAGGGACAAGGAAATTGATGAAAATTGAAATTTAATTCGTTTTATTTGAATGAGGCAAATATTTACCGAAATAATATCGTTACTTAAGTACATAATTATCAATGTTGTATCCTTGTTTTTCCTTAAATGGACAATTTCGTCAAAACACTTAATCGTAATACGAGCCTCACTTTGAGCATTTTAACGATGTATATATAAACTTACTTAGTGATTAAATGCAATTAAAGTATGTGTATTGGTTACAATTATTATATTAATGCTCATCATGGAGAGGTGAATACATTTATGAAGATTGTATGCAGCTAATTAAGCGTATTTTACGAAAGAATTAAAGTGATATCATGCCTTGAATGTTCAATTTAATGATAATTATGATACAAATTCAACTGGTTTCGATTAAAGTTATTTTAATGCCTTATACTACGTCAAGTTCTAGCGTGTTCTAACTAAACTGACGTGTTTACTTTCGCCTGGTTACGATGACGAATCACTTGTCATAGGTTGATTTAATCTAACAGATCAAAATCATTTATCACTTTCTGTTGCTTATACTGCTAAGACTGACAATTCTTTGTTCTGTTAGCATTCATTTTGAACATCAGCCCTGCGTTCAAGGAAAAATCACGTGACGCACGTTTCGTACCAGGTACGAAACGTTTCGTACCTGGTACGTACCAGGTACGATACGTGCGTCACGTTATTTTTCCTTGAACGCAGGGCTGCTTTCCACTGCGCGTCATTCTTGCTTTTAAAGTTAGTTAAGGTTAATGGAGTCCAGCCTGATTGCTAATGGAATATACCTTACTATGTGCTTATTAAAATCGTTTAAGTATTTTTCTTTAAATTTAGTTATAGATAGAATTAGAAAAACGAGATTTTCATATAATATCGAGGGCTTGGTCTGAGTTTGTCACGTGATAAGATATCCGAGGGTTAGTTCTCTATAGGTTGTATATTGTTTTTCCATTGCAGTTATTACATTATTTTTATTGCATTATTGCAGTTACTGTACTCTGTTTAAGTGCAGTATTGCAATTATTTCACTCTTTTTAGTGCAATATTGCAGTTATCGGCACTCTCTTCCAATGCAGTATTGCAGTTATTGCAGTCTATCCATTGCAGTATTGCAATTATTGCACTCTCTACCAGTGCAGTATTGCAATTATAGCACTCTCTACCAGTGCAGTATTACAATTATAGCACTCTCTACCGGTGCAGTATTACAATTATAACACTCTCTACCAGTGGAGTATTACAATTATAGCACTCTCTACCAGTGGAGTATTACAATTATAGCACTCTCTACCAGTGGAGTATTACAATTAAAGCACTGTCTGCCAGTGCAGTATTACAATTATAGCACTCTCTACCAGTGCAGTATTACAATTATAGCACTCTCTACCAGTGGAGTATTACAATTATAGCACTATCTACCAGTGCAGTATTACAATTATAGCACTATCTACCAGTGCAGTATTGCAATTAAAGCACTATCTACCAGTGCAGTATTGCAATTAAAGCACTATCTACCAGTGCAGTATTGCAATTAAAGCACTATCTACCAGTGCAGTATTGCAATTAAAGCACTATCTACCAGTGCAGTATTGCAATTAAAGCACTATCTACCAGTGCAGTATTACAATTATAGCACTATCTACCAGTGCAGTATTGCAATTAAAGCACTATCTACCAGTGCAGTATTGCAATTAAAGCACTATCTACCAGTGCAGTATTGCAATTAAAGCACTATCTACCAGTGCAGTATTACAATTATAGCACTCTCTACCAGTGCAGTATTACAGTTCTTACACTCTCTTTGGGTGAAGTATTGTAATTATCGCTCTTTTTCGCCGTTACTTTGATAGAATAATACGTTTAGTAATATTCGGACAGTGTTTTGGCATGTAACGAAATTGTATGTTAACAATTTTTTAAATGTTGCGTTAACAATGTTATACAAATTATTCTATATTGCTGAAATATGTTAAAAAGTGTTAATAAAATGATGCTCTACATTATACGCTTGATGTGTTTCTAGCGGAACACAGGGGCCAGCTCCCAGGGAACACTTAACAACTGGTCCAATTCTTATATCTTGTCTCGACGAATAAACATGAATAAATTTTGAAAATATTCAATTCGCTTATAGTAGTAAATTGATACAGGAAGCGGCCTCTCATTTACATCGTATTTAAAATAAAGAAATAAATTAACACTCTTATATTTTAATATCGCGACACCTAGCGTATATAAACAATCCGAATCGTCCCTGATTTGTAAGTATTTTTTTTCATAAAAAATATGTTATTAATGAAAGAATAAGTAGAAGCTCGAAATGGTCCATAAAACACACATGCTTAAAATTCTTAATTAAAGACACACCGTCGAACACTATACTGTAACTTGGTGTACATGTATAATGTATCAAAATAAAACAAAGCATTTCTTATATACCTATAGAAATGGCAAAAAACATCATTATCAAAACAATGCAATTAATTAAAAAGTATAATTCATAATAATTTTGGGGATTTGCATATTTTCGCGTTTATTTCATCTGCACAGAAAAAAAATAGTAATTTATAATTTTTTTCAAGCTTAGTTTGAAAAATGACGGTATTCAATCAAAATTATCGTCGGAGAAAGTCATATTTACACAGAACAAGCATGTATGATAATGTTTTTAAATATACCAATTATTGAGAAAATAAGTATTATAAACATATTGTTATGCCTTACAAAATAATTATATAATAAATTATATTCTTAATTGTGTTTAATAGGCATTTTCCCAGTGTCACTGGGACAGTTAAACTTTCTGTGTTCAGATGCGTTCCTTTATAAATGCCTTGGATGCTGGAGGACCACGCAAAATAATGAGCAAAAGCTGAATACTGGCTGTTTCTCTCATGCCTTGTGACAACGGATACCATCAAATTTAAGGCATCGAGAGTAATTAATATAACTTATAGAACATGTTTTAACAATCTACCTAAATTAAATTAATATAAACTAAAAAATCAACAAAGTATAGAGTGAGCAGAACGCAACTAAAATTTACTAAATCTTTATTGCGCTTTGAAGCTATCTACACATATGTACCAGATACAATCATTCCTTGGCGAGATTCGTCATTAAATATGCATGTAATTAAACGTCAAACTAATTGGCAATTTGTCATAGGAGAAATACGCCGCTCAATCAACAATTAAAATATGTAGGCATCAACATTTGGCGTTAACAAAAACTAATAACAGTCTTAACTGATAAAGATAATACACTATTGTCTGTTAACCGAAAAAAACCCACGTGCAATGTTAATAGATCATTTAAGATCGATTGTTTAATTAATATTAATTTCATAATTTTAACAGCAGTTAATTAAGCTAGAGTGATAAGCAGTTCATATCATATAATAATTAATTATAAATATATAAATAACAGGACGGGGTCGTGGAATAATATATTGTTTTAATAAATAATATTCAATTCTTTAAACGTAAAAAAACAAGATGCTGTATTTAAATCACGCGACGAAGTCATTTGGATTACACGGATGTTTTCGTTAATTACGACAATGACAGAGTGTGACTTGTTTTAGGGTCATTATTGTATTCCTTAACTAATATTTACGTCATTATTTGTATTGTCATAATTTGTCTGAATTATAATACTCATGGAATAGAAAAGAACAGATCATACAATGTACACTTGATTTGAAAATAAATATAAAAATATTCGATTTTTGTTTCAGAAATTGTCCGTACTAGAGGGGTGGTCGTAATGACGGAGTCGACGTAAGTTGGGGTTTTACTGTAATTTTAAATACGAGAGTTCGGTGCTACTGAATAAGAGACATTTTTTTATATAGAGACAATGTTTTATGAGAATGAACATTTGAAAATATTATTTCATATGTAGCATGTATAGCATTTGCGTTATTTTACGGAACATAGGGTGGAATAGACAAAATGTGCTCCGTAACCTGTGGATTGGATCCACCTTCTACATTTTGACAATTACACGCAAAAATTTACCATATTTAATATACTATTTACATAGACGAAGCACACAAGAATTGCACAATCTGCATTATAAAAACATTGCATCTCAGAAGCTTGAAACGCGTTGGAATTTATTCAAGACAGATTTAAAGGGACATACTACATGTACACTGACATTTTTTTTAATGTACGCGGTTGTCACAAGAACAGTTTTACCAGTGTATAATAAACGGTCTTCCGAATTATTATTTTCATATTGTGAATTAAAAAGTCAAGAAATGTTTTTTTCCCATTTTTGGTTCCCAATTTTTACCTTGATCGTGATGTCTGGTTCCTATATCTGACAGTGGGTCACTTTTCGGCGACATTTCCTGGACAGGTCTGTTGCCACCGAAGCCATTTGACGTCACATCACCACTGGAAACCAAAGAACTTAGAGAGTTTAAGGTGTTCAAATATCCATTATGATAGTGTTGGTTTTTCCCTAGAGATAATTGAGCTATAGTGAATGGATCCAGTAAATGTGAATATCCCGCCAACGGATGAAAATACCGCAATTGTTGCAATCCATAATTAAAACGCTGTTGTTGTTGTTGCTGTTGTTGCAAAAATCCCATTGGATTACTCATTGTTTTAAATGTACGTTAACACTGCGGTTAATAAATTATACTATCCAATGTTTTATCGTATAGTATATCCTTATCTGTATAAACTGTTTCACTTCATGCACGAAACGTTATTTTATAATATTCCCCAATGCACACTCTTGTCCATATCATAGAAGTATCACGCACAAGATCTATAAAAAAATAATTCAAAAATTTACAAGTAACGTCCCATCTTCATTTCCTCCGTCTTGCGAGATTTTATAGTTGCGACATTCTATCAAACGTCAACATCTTTGTGTGAGTCTATCATAACCAAAACGTTCAGGTTATTTATTACTACATATTATCCATAACATTATAATATGTCATTAAATCAGGCAAGCATTTTAGCAATTTACTATTATTTGTATTGAGCACAAGTTGTTGAAATTGACAGTTGTCAAAGGGTGCTGAACAAAAGAGAAAATTCGATACATGAATTCTCCATTCATACGCTATACTTGTTAATAGCGCGTCAGCCAATCGGAAATCAGGCGCACACAAATGGCAATGCCTTTCGTTTTAAGGAGAGACAAAGCTAGTTGGTAACTTTAAAAAGTGTATGTTGTCATTTAATGTTTTAACATTACGATTATTATATATGCTATACCATTAATGTTTCTTTATAGTAATAAATAAATAAATAAAGTTATTACAATATTTGTTTAAAATAACTACATGTATAGCACATGTTTCGTTTTATCAATAAAAAGAGGCATGTTATTTATATGTATACAAACATCGTCTAATGCAAAAGTTTTACATCGGATTGCGATTATGTAAAACCCTGCATACAGACCACCCCAAACAATGAGACCACCAAAGCACTAAAAAACGGTTTGTAGTTGTCCTTGTCATTTAATCTCGTTATTATAGTATATGTATCTCAATAGAACCATTTCACTAGGAAGACCGTTGTTGTCATTTAATGCAAGTCTTGAGGCATGGACGGAACTTGACATTTAATAATCATAATAGAAGTGTAAGCACTCACGATAAAATCATTCTAGGTATTTTAATTGAGAAGTATGCAAGTATGCTAAAATAACAAACTATTTATCTGGCTCAATACGCATGATCGTAGAATATATACGAGGTTAATAAATAAACGTATCTCCATTCATCGTCGAATTATTTTTTTACTAATTTGAGAGAAAAAATTAAACTGATCAATTTAGTAATTCAATAGCATTAACATCAGACACTTCCTCTTACGAGCACATTCAGTAACTGTCTTAACTAGAGTCGAGTAGGATTTTTTTACGCTAGTTCCGCGCCATTTGACAAAACTATTAAAGGATTAAAGACACGAATTAAGCGAAAATGATTAATTACAAATGTCGACCGATTTTACGAAGACATCGCAGGGTGTAAAAGGTGATTTAATAATGATTTATATATTTATTTAATATTCAAAAGAAACATCAATGTTAATAAATCATGATAATTACCCGACAAAAATACAAATGACGCCTAGATAGGGAACGAATGACGGAAAACACGATGTTTATACAAATAATTTGTCAAGTGAGAACAAAGTGTGTATATTGCTGGGTAACGCTCCGTTGATACGCCGCCAAGTGTATTCTGCTTCCTTTCATTGTCAAGCAAAATAATTCAATTCCATTTTTTGTTGATAATTTTATACTTGACAAAACTTTATCAGTGTTAAGTATCTGAAAATTTATGAAAAACATGTCACTGGTATAGTTATTTACGCATGTTTAAGATGATCATTCATAGAAGAGACCATCACACATCTGACGAATTCACAACTGAATTAAGTCATTAGTAACAAAGTTGTAAATTGTGAATACGATATTCCCAAAATGCACACGAAGCAGAAATGCATCTATAAATTGTCTATATCTTATATCTAATGTATACCAATTTATTTCAGGTTTATTGTGAAACAAGTTCTAACTTATATATTTATCACTCTCAACGCCTCATTCAATTCCTGAT
The DNA here is from genome assembly GCA_947247005.1 of Spisula solida. Taxonomy (NCBI): domain Eukaryota; kingdom Metazoa; phylum Mollusca; class Bivalvia; order Venerida; family Mactridae; genus Spisula; species Spisula solida. Next base: position 45,005,971 of record OX365944.1, on the reverse strand, counting down.
GTTATTCATCGCCACAAGGCTATGAGAGAAGAAAAGCGACTAGCAAGGAAATAACTGGTTTTGTTTTTCAGGGTATGACATGGTCTGGGATCGAACCCGGGATCTCCCGCATTGGAAGCGGACGCTCTTCCACTAGGCTATCGAGGATGCGGTAAACATTAATAAAACTATTGAATGGGATCTGGGAGCCTAACGATCACGATTTAAACATTTACGGAGACTGACAAGAAACGAAAGAAGAACCATTCTAACGGTGCACAACATCAGCTGAAGTCCCAATAGGAGTCTGAAATATATGTACATTTTTCAACACTTGGTCTAACTTGAATTTTCCAGAAAAACATTTAAATGGTTATGTTCATCGTACTATCGTTGTTTCGTGTTTCGACTTACTTCTATGCAGCGATGGCCCTAACGGGACACCTAATGTTTGACTGACTGAGGTGACAGGCTGTCGGAGCAGGTTGTCGTGTTCTTGTTAGCTGTTCAGTTTCACTATACTCTTGTTCATTTTGTAGTGGTCCTTGTGAGCTTTGATTGGATCATCTGCCTGTTCATTTTGTGCCCTTTGTGATCGCTGTTTCTGTTGGGTAATACATTCCCTGTCCGATTGGTTTTGGTAATACCTTCCCTGTCCGATTGGTTTTGGTAATACCTTCCCTGTCCGATTGGTTTTGGTAATACCTTCCCTGTCCGATTGGTTTTGGTAATACCTTCCCTGTTCGATTGGTTATTACCTTTAAGTTCTACATGTACTTTATTTATGTCTCAATCAATATTCGATACCGATGACACAATGTCTCGTTCTGTCCACAGCTAATTACGTGTAAGTCATACGGTTTCAAAAGGAAACATGGCGAACTGTTTTAACCATCGTGAAATAAGTCTCCACATATGTATTTACAGTATTTTTGCATCAACTATCGATAGACGGTTTATACAATTACTACATGTATTTTTTATTGCTATATATGGCAGCGATCACAGCAGGGCGCTGATTTTGTGATAAGATAACCACAAGCTGATCGATATGATTATATATAGATGTACATGTATATAGGGAGTCATGAAAATATACATTTTTGTACATGTACGCAAGTAGTTGTATTAGACTACCTGATGTACGGAGAATTTGTATTTGCCGAGAGAGGTTATTTTTTAAATGGTAATGTTTGAAAAATAAAAAAGATAAAACTTAAATATCATAAAAATAATTTGTACCATAATATGATTTCACTATAATAATTATAAATTACTTTTTTATAGATTACTCGTTATCAATTAAGCTATGTTTACTTTTACATGTATATGTAGTATTTACTTGAAAACATAGGTGTTCCATAATAATAAATGTTAACGTTGTTTGAAAGTATAGTGATAGAATGAATAAAACTGTAATAGACTAAAACTGCGGACCCTATATTCAGATAGCTTCGCTGAATAAAACATTGTCAAAGAGATCTACATTAAAAAATATCTTGAACTTTGAACATTAGCAGCCTGGTGTAAAGTATTTCAAAAAAAATCTATAATAAGCTCCTTTAAATACTACAATGAAACATAAAAAGATCGAATTAATGATATAAATGCAGAAAAACATGTGTCATTTGATTAGATGACCGACTTTAAAATAACTTGTGTCTAAAAGACGTTTTATATAAACACACTTATTACATAGAAAATGAAATGATTATCTGCAATGCGCCAATATGAATTGTGTTGAATGGTGTTGTTCTTTCGTTCTTTCGTTCTGACTCGACACAATAAAAAAACACAGTAAATTTATTGTATCTATTCTAATGCGTTCTGATTCCGTGTCTTTCCGTTTGGCGCCCCCGCGACAACATCAATACTAAGTTGGCGAAAGCCATCGACTATACTTTATGATGGTACTTATAAGAAATTAATAAACAAGTTTTACTATCAGAGCTCGATGAGAAAATCTTATATTATGTGGTATACTCTGTTTCCTGTGTCACCATCTCAAATATCTTTCATTACAAAACACTTCCTACTTATGGAAAACATACTTTAGATACAAAACGATATCAATGACAAATTAGCTTTAACTGAGCATATTACAATATATGGATACGTCGCTATGATATTAGAGTAACTACCAATACGCTTGATATAGATGGTTCAGTGACATTAATCTTTCAGAATCTACACCCAAAATAATAAGGTTTGTTGTCGTGGATGCCATATGTTTTAACGGCAATATCTCACTGACATATGATGGGAAATTTAAATACAATTCTAGTATATAAGTGTCCTAAACAATGACCTGGAAGAATCGTCACAGGGTTCCTAACAAGGAGCTGACAACCTCCTTCTTATCCACATGGAGCTGTCAGGCACTTCACAAGGTTCCGAAGAAGCTGACAACACGTCACAAGGTTCCCAACAAGGAGCTGACATGCACTTCACAGGGATTCCTTCAAGGAACTGACAAACTCGTCACAGTGTTCTCAACAAGAGGCTGTCAGCCCTGCACATGTTTCCATCAATGTACTTACAGTCCAATCACAACCTAGTTCCATACAAGGAGCATATAACCTCGTCATATGGTTCCCCAAAACAAGGAGTCGGCAGCCTCATCACTGAGTTTTCCAACAAGAAATCGGCAGCTTAATCATCGAGTTCTCCAGCTAGAAATCGGCAGTCTCATCACCGAGTTCTCCAACAGCAGCTTCATCACCGAGTTCTCCAGCAAGTAATCTGCAGCTTCATCACCGATTTCTCCAACAAGGAGTCGACAGCTTCATCACCGAGTTCTCCAACAAGGAGTCGACAGCTTCATCACCGAGTTCTCTAACAAGGAATCGGCAGCTTCATCACCGAGTTCTCCAACAAGGAGTCGACAGCTTCATCACCGAGTTCTCTAACAAGGAATCGGCAGCCTCATCACCGAGTTCTCCAACAAGGAGTCGACAGCTTCATCACCGAGTTCTCTAACAAGGAATCGGCAGCTTCATCACCGAGTTCGTTCTCCAACAAGGAGTCGACAGCTTCATCACCGAGTTCTCCAACAAGGAATCGGCAGCTTCATCACCGAGTCCTCTAACAAGGAATCGGCAGCTTCATCACCGAGTTCTCCAACAAGGAGTCGACAGCTTCATCACCGAGTTCTCTAACAAGGAATCGGCAGCTTCATCACCGAGTTCTCCAACAAGGAGTCGACAGCTTCATCACCGAGTTCTCCAACAAGGAGTCGACAGCTTCATCACCGAGTTCTTCAACAAGGAGTCGACAGCTTCATCACCGAGTTCACCAACAAGGAGTCGGCAGCTTCATCACCGAGTTCTCTAACAAGGAGTCGACAGCTTCATCACCGAGTTCTCTAACAAGACGTCGGCAATTTCATCACCGAGTTCACCAACTAGAAGTCGGCAGCTTCATAACCGGGTTCTCTAACAAGACATCGGCAGCTTCATCACCGAGTTCTTAATTAAACAAGAAGTCGACAGCTTCATCACCGAGTTCACCAACAAGAAGCCGACAGCTTCATCACAGAGTTCCTAAACAAGAAGTCGACAGCTTCATCACCGAGTTCACCAACAAGAAGCCGACAGCTTCATCACAGAGTTCCTAAACAAGAAGTCGGCAACTTCATCAAGTTGGCAGTTAACGCTAGCAATGTTGATACACCTGTACAAGCGACGAGGTAACAACTTTTCTGTTGGACATAGTGCATTGTATGTTTTTTTATGTTTACTGTGCTCGGCTTGTTAAGTTGAGTGTTGCATTCCCTGTCTGACTAAATATAATTTTTTTGGGATGTCGTGCAACCTTGGATAGAATCCACAACCGTCAGTTCCCGACGTCAATGATTCATTCACTGCGGATGGTGTTTTAACATCGACGCAAGGAAATGTCTAAGGTGCAGAGACGACCTTTACCGAACACGGCTTGTTCGCTACTTGTTCGGTAGGAAATAGTTTCTGAAGAATTATTTTAGGGAAAAAAACAACAGAATGGAATACAGGAATCAATACCGCTTTGTACAAAGAAAGAAGTACTGGAAGAAGCATATATTTGTGCGGTCGTATTTAAGGGGAAGTAACTCGTCAGGACGTATATTACCTAGCACATAGTTATTTTTATTACATTCTGGCATGTGTTTGGCTCGTTTACATATACCACACATATGTTCATGTTACATCGTGTAGGTTCTTGCTTCATGACATCTTCGTCAAGTTTGAGAAAAACACGATTTTGTAAGTTAAAAGGTAATTGATCACAAAAACACATACAACCACAGAATTTCACATTTTTTTGTAATTAATACCCAACGGATATAAAGTTTCCCATACATAATGTGTTGCAAAGTAAATATATTCAATTTACCAAAATATAATCCAAATAACAGGTACGTGTTAATCTGGAAAATTAAATTTGACGTCAATATGATTACAGTATGTCAACGTGAAAAGATTAAATAAAAAGAGGTAAGCTATCGGAATGGCATTTTCTGTTAAATAGAAATTTCACTAATCATGTTTACCCAAACAAAACTAGTGAATTAAAAGAAAATCTGAAATTAAATGTTTTACCATAAAAACTCTCATATGGCATGATTACAATTATATATGACATGTCTAAAGATAGGGTAATCCGGATCATATGTTTATCGGAGAATAGTTTTCAGTATTCTCTGTTGTCGGTATATATTGACATAAGGACATCTTATTAACTAGATGTTGAATTTTCAGTGTATTTTGAAGTATGGCATATTATATCTACCACTCGTGAATTACTCATCTCAAACAGCTGGTCCGCCCCCTCTGCTTGTATCATCGGAAGATAATTCTATCTATCTTCGCCATATAAAGATTCAAACATGCCTCAGTTAGTAAATGAATTATTATACTGGACGTCACTGAAAAGTTACCACTTGCGTATACCTCTGTATTTTGTATACAATATGACCTATCTGTACAAAAGTTTTATAGTATGTGCTTTTGAATATTGTTAAATAGGATAGCTATGACAACATAGTAAGGTCAAAACATAGTCGTGTTCGGCTTTTAACTCAGTGTAACGTGAATTTTAATATATAAGAGTCAATAGGGTGGTAACATTTCAATGACGCTGAGTATATATTAGCTGGCTTGGTATGCACAACGTATCTTAGTGGAATACTTTAATTTTAAGTTAAAATTTCTTGCTGCATGTATTTCCCAAAGAATGTTGAGCCAATGTTTTGTTAGTGAATATAGTAGCTGCTTACATTATGCTTCAAGTAAACAATAATATATTTTTGTGATATTTATTATCATGTTCAGCTCTTAAGGATTCTTTATTATTTTAAGAAAATTTTAAGTTTTCTACAAAAATGCTTTGCGAATACTTGAACCCTTATTCACAAATGGTTTAAAAGTGTTTAACACTCTATGAAAAAACCGCAGTTTCGAGTCAATCTTTACTACATTTTTTTGTTTTTGCTCTGAATTCAATCTCAACATTACGATCAACTCAACATGAATGCCGGTTTTGAAAAGCGCCACGGGTGGTCTTATTATTGAGGGTTTATTGTACGTCACATGACCGCTTCAAATTTTAAAACTATTAATAGTACCTGCCACTTATTACAACAGACGGGTGATCATAATGCACCTTACGGGAATGCAAATAAATATTTCACTCAAAAAGATGACACCAATCGCAGACCCCTAATTTTTAAATGCCGTTACAAATCTACCCCTTGGTAATGTACAATAAACTACCATGTGGAAGACAGTTCTACAAACTGAAATAAATGTATTGCTAATGAGGTGATGGGAACGCTGTCGTAAATTTACCCGGAAACCCGCTGGTCAGACGACTTTGTCAACAGTGTCATTGTAACGTCATGCTGGGGGTAGTTAGTAGCAACAGTAAAATTGGAATTAACTTTTAGCGTAGTAATTGACAAATAATCACTAATAAATGTCATCTCCCGTATGTGGATTTCGGCCCGCGGATGAATAAATTTTGCGATTTATGGTCTATTTAAGAAATAATGAACATGTACCTGGATTTTATCGTAGAATAAAGCACAGTCACGAGTTCGGATGCGTAGTAATTAAATCACGAGTGCACCCGAACAAGTGACTGTGCTTTATTGAAGATAAAACACAGGTGCATATTTATTATTTCGATTCTAACATAGCCAATGTTCCACATTGGATAACATACAAATACATATTTACAACCGCTGCATTATTACCTGCGAGCCTTGAGCGAGCAGGTATATTGGATAGCATAAAGTAAAAGGTCCATGGAGGGGCACGTGACCTGTTCTCGATGGTTTACGATTTCAAAAAAAATCGAAATAAAGATGCATTTTGGTAAGAATGTCGTGAACCAGACTAATTCCATTATTCCATGCGGATAACATCGGTCTTTGTCGCATTGCAATAGTTTATTTACCGAAGAAATCAGAACTGTACGAAATTTCAGTGAGCGCTAGGCAATATTGACACCATGGATCTAAACAGCAGGTGACTGCAGCTGCATAAGCACAGCGCTTCCCAGTCAATTGTCATGGAATTATCGGAATTGGTTTATGATCTTTAATATTGTTTTCTTCCTCAGAACGCTATAAGTTATTTGGTCGTAGTTGTGCTTTATCGGTAAATCACGGACTTCTCGATTTCCTCTATGTTTATAAAGGTGAAACCACTGGTTGTGTCAGAATGGTAGTTTCTGAATGTCGCGCTCAAAGGGAGGTAACCTTGCTGTGGATTATCAAAGATGTACAAGAGTTACCTTTCCTGAATAGTTCATTTCTACAATAACAAATGTGTTTTTTAACACTGTGAGGTCGCTTGTACATTGCGAGTCAGTGAAAAATGTCCAAATTTCCTTCAAGAATGTAATTATAAATGAAATATGCCTGCAGAGAAACAATTAGTTACCACGTGTAGTGATTTATTTTATAAAACAGAGCAATTTGTTGTAGGATTACGTACGTGTTTTCTCTAATTAATATGTTTTACAAGTAAATTGTACCAACAACGATTAATTCCCGTTTATATTAGCCTCGTTCTACTTGCATTTGACAAGCCATATCACACATCGCACTTAATACATGTAGAGAAATGTCTCTATTTGGAATATTGTTAAATGTTGGGATTTTATGTGGATTTTTTACTGAAATTTCGGCAGGATTGCGGGGTAATGGCTGTAGTGAAAGCATGAGATATTTTTGTATAATTAGAACAAAATATTATAATAATCAATACATAATCACTTACTATGTTAACACTGCCTCCTCGATAGCCTAGTGGTTGAGCGTCCGCTTTGTGTGCAGGAGGTCTCGGGTTCGATCCAAGACCGCGACATGCCAAAGATGCCAGTATTTCTTTTGCCAGATGCTCAGCACAAACCGTACCTTATACCCTCTTGGCGATGGATTACATCAGGAATGAGGTGTCAAGAGTGATAAATATAAGTAGGAAAAACTTGTTTCACAATCGGCCTAAAATAAATTAGTCAAGATAAACTAAAAAAACTTTAAAAGAGATGTATGTCTGAGCGCGATATTATCACCCGATCCACCCTTATAATAATTGGAACCTTGGTCATACTGACTAACCCGGACGCCAGACCGTGTATTCGTTGTCTAAGCAGTGGGAATCGTGGTGTACGCATCTTAGCGAGGCGCCAGTCGAATAGTAGAACGGAATAGGTTGCCGGACGAATATCTACCGTACGCTACGTCCGTGCACCTCGATTGCCAACAGGATGACGGACGAGTTTGATGGTATCGAAGGAACATTGGCCGGTCGCCTACCTAGCTCCATCAGATTGATTGCCTTGTTTTGGTCGGCACATGTATAATGCACGATGTCCATGATATCGGACGATCATCGGACGGTTGGTAGTCGACCGATTCTAATTTGATCTTTATTAGGTTACCCCCGTACCCGACGCTTAGAAGAGCCCGACGCTCTAAAATGCCCCCAATGTCCACGAGGACTCCCTCCCGATTTCTTCTTCTCCACATACTAAGCTGAGCACTTACTTACTGGACGTAATCAGCATATTCGAGAAGCATCCTAATGTGGATACCTTGATGGGGATATCAGACAGCGTGAGAATAGAATAGTGCACGTCAGGCAGCCTTGACTGGATATGTTCGCTCCCCGATATTCCGCCTAAAATTTGCAAAATCCTATGCCAGCCAGGTGAAAAGGTGACGTATCAATCAGGAGGTCCCTGATTCGAATCTCGACCGGGGCACTGGAACTATCAGACACGTTGTTCATTGTTTCCCAGCTAACTAGAGATGAATTTGTTGGTAACGCACCAGGATTCTTTGCGTCACAGAACTGTTTCTTCCCTCGAAGACGGAGGTCACTGGCCGATTGGCAGTGGAAAACGAATGACCGTCCAGTCATGAGTGTCTCAGGCGACCACATAACAAAAAAAACCAAAACAATATGCATGCCTTTCATTGGACAGCGTTGGACTGGATTTATGGCTCATTTTCCATTTAGAGGAATGACCGGCGTTTGATGCATTTTTAGAAATTATAATAAGCATGTATTATCAAAACTGAAACAATTTACTATAATACAGATTAACTTTCACATATGCCTCGCTGGACAAGTGATATACCTCGGTGACATTTGGTTGAAGTCATTTGTTCCCCAACGTTGCTTGATGTGTCGTAGTTGACTTGTTGGTTGCAAAATAATTTCAGGATAACTGTTCAACTAAAACGGACCGCCATTTATAACCGACGTAAAAGAAATGAAATTTAAATGAGTATATAGGCTTGCTTGAAATATCCATGTTTATAACTAACACTCTTTGGACGAGAGGACGAGACGTTAAGCGAGGTCGCGTGTATGATGCTTTACATCGGCACGTACATTAACCAGGGGTGCTTCTGGAACTGGGGCATCTTCATTCACTATCCCCCAAAAACTACCTCTTCTGTGGGCCTCGCCCATATGGATTTCCGGTGGCGAGGATAAATAAAAGCATATAAGTCACAAAAATCCATTTTTGGGGATATGGATGGTTCGTTCTATGTCTGACTCTTGCATGAATGGCTAGGCGCTGGCGTCGTTTCTGTGTGGCTTTGGATAGACTGTGCGCTACAGTATGTTAGTATCTAAATGTTTCACAGTAGGCAGACCATTGACTCATTATTATTATTATGTACTGAAAACAGAAAATACATAATTGCAACAGTTTCGTTTTATCACTACGTGTTCATTATATTTAAGGTGGTAAGACAACATGTGGAACTAACCAGTGGCAATGCTTGGACAGTACTTGTATATTTTTAATTGGAAGATGTGATAACTACCCGGACTGTACAGACGGCTCCGATGAAAGGGGATGCAATTTTGGTAAGAAAAAGTGAACACATGTAAGAAATAAGTCCAATGAAAAGCCAATGTATTCCTTTTATTTTTAACAATAGGGTGTCGTTCTAACTGTTGTAAACTTACTTATATACCACGATTTTTCATATTTGATTTCTTAAATGTATACTGAAGACTGTTATGTATAAGGATTATGTACACCAAAACAATAAATTGTGAGATATCATGTTTTTGTAATTTTCAAGAAAAAGTGGTGTTGTAAATTTTAAATGACAACTTAAGAAGCACTGCGACAAATTTCTATATATTCAGCATATATTAAATTTTATCAATACACGTATATCCAATTTTTAAACAGGTATGAGTTCCTTTTATTCAACGATCGAAATTTCACCAAAACAATTTTAATATGGCAGAGTTATCTTCTAAAATGCCTAATGCTAAGGTCACATTTGCCCTACGAGTTCCTTACGAGCTCCGTACGAGTTGATTTTGGCAAACTCGCACGGCGTCCGTACGGGCACCGAAGGCTCGTGTGAGCATCGTACGGATTTTCTTAACTGGTACGAGCATCGTACGGATATCATTAGAGTGCATCTCTATAGATCGTTCGTAGTCCGTACGATCTGTGACCAGACGCCACGAAGATACAAAAACCGTTAGGATTTCAAAAATTGTGAACTCGTACCAGTTTTGTGACCGTTGCATTAATAAAATACTAGTAGAGCTAAATGATGTCATGGAGCTCGTTTTAGACATTTTGTCTTGCTCATTCTATCAAATTTTTGCATATTCATTTGCATATAAGTTTTTCGGAGAGAAGTGGATCGTTGGATAAAAGTCTCCAATACCTCCTTAAGGGAGATAAGACTCGTAAGCAGGAAGGTAATAGGTGCAGCAATTGTGGCATATTAAAGTAGGCACTCATTGATTATAGTTCTATTAAATATATTTTAATAACCAATTGGGGTTCATCAAAATGGGCTGCTTAATTAGGACGATTGTGGCCTTTAAATCAGGTTTGACCGTATTTATATAGTGTGTTGTACGTACATACATAAATACCTACATTAATATATAAAAAATCTTCATTAAAGGCAGTGCCTTAGTTCATATTATAAAAAATAAATAAAACATTATTTGCATTCTTCAAACGTATTACAAATACAGATTTGTGCGAGAAAATAATAAATTGTTCAGCTCAGATAGATTGTTACCTATAAACAATGACATAACTAATTGAAGTGTCACCGACTGCCATACTAGGTCTACATCAATCTCAGACAGGTATGTCTACTATCATGACGATAACATGTTGTTAATATACAAAGTGAAACACATTTGTATGTCATTCTCAAGTTCTCAAGTTAAGTGACATTTTTGTCAGCTTCTATTTGATACATCCACATTTGTATACCTTCATAACAGCTCATATTTGTGACTGACATAAAACCGTGAAGGGATATTAGATAAATGATGGTGTGTGTAGTTTTTCCGCTTATTAAGTTATTAGTTAGCCTATAGATTACATATACATGTATGCACTTTTTGTAATAATTTTACAGTAATTTAGAATATGCATGTACTTAATGTACCGGTACACAAAAAAGCTACAGCATGTGTTGACGTTATCCCATTTTCTTCCATTAGCAACCTTTATATGGTGTTTAGACGAACTCGTTTTCAAAACCTTTACTAAAAACGGACCATCGGGCCAACTGCGTAACAATCTTGCGTACCTTGATCACATAAAACCTTTAGTGTGTGATATGTCCATAGCTGTGACGTATCCGACTTTGTACGTTTAATAAGGTTGAATCCGCAAAACCTGAAACTGGTACCATTTCACCAATATAATGTTTTCGAATGACAATATCATCTGTATTACAAGTATAATTAGTCAACTACGTTTTTTTTCGAGACATTGACACTAAGTTCGGACTGGGGACGTTATTCACAAGTCATTGTCTTAAGGCTTAATAGACCTATAAATAACACTGAAACCTACATGTATATGGTTTTGGTAACACCATCATACCATTAATAGTATAGTTTGATCCAAGACCTATATAGACATTACTACGATTGGCAAGTAACCTACATCTCGCAAAGTCACGCAGCAGATTGACAAAATCTCGCTAAGTAACGTTTCCTAATTGTTTATTTTCTATTCAAGATACATCAAAGTAAAGGATATCTTGTCATAGAGCAAGAAATTCCCTACAAAATTACATTGTTGAAAAGAATTCGAGTACAGGCAAAAAGTTTTATGCAAAATACGACGGTCCGTGCATGAACCACGTATCATACATTTTGTCATTTTTCTGCTGTACCAGTCAAACTTAAGTAAATTTAAGTAATAATTTCCATGAACTTTCTTAACAAATTTTAACGACTTGAAAATATTTTCTTGCAACAGAGAAATAACCATTCTATGAAAATTCAAAGATTTGCCGCATGCAAAAATAGCATTTTCTACAGGCTTTTAAGGGAGTTTTTTTATCTTTGTGATGTATGTATAGGTATTTGGTATAATGATGTGCACCGATTATCACGAGTTTTTATGAATTTCTAGTTGTTTCTTTTTGTTGTATGCTGATAGATGTATGTAGCGAAGGTCACAGGAAATGCTCATCTGGTGAATGTATAGACGGACAAAAGTTTTGTAATGGTGTGGTAGATTGTCTAGATGCTAGTGACGAATTGGCCGCCGATTGTCAAGGTAACGAATCTTGGTAGTATTGACATTTTGCCTGTTAGCATTTAGCATTTTCCAGTTAGCATTTCCAAAAAACACCCCTATTCAATGCAACGAGAATGGGAATGAGCCAGAATGTCGTAGGAATATCAATTTCAGAGACGTACTTGAATGCTCTGTCTATATTCCAAGTGCGTTCCATACATACTGATCACTTTGAAAGTGTTTCAAATGCTATTAACATTTGTGCATTCATTCGAATACGCCAGAGTACACATGACAAATATCGTCAGAATGAAAATTCCGATGTGCATTCCAAAGATTCTGTCCGTAATTCGGTTTGCATTCGTAGTGCATTCCATATATTTCATCGCAGTCTTGTGGCCACTTCAAATGTTTTGCGCATGTTCAAAACTTAGAAATTACATTGCTGGTACTATTTTCGTTTCGTCTCTGGTGTGACGCTGTCGAGGATCGAACCCACGACCCCCGAACACGAAGCGCAAGCTCTTTTATTTGGTTAAAGTGTCTATTTATTTATCAGTTTACTCCTGTCAACCAAGTTCAAAAGTTGGGGAAATCATTTTAAAATACCATAGGAAAGGACTTACGTAAGAATATTATTAAATTAATACCGTCACTGGATAGCTTAATGTTCATTTCTCAGTTCATTGTATATATGTCTATGTCATGGCTTATTTATGATTACGCATTTTTGACATTTTTTGTAAATGGTCTTGGGCAATGTATATTGCTGCCTATGCTTATATATGTGAACTGTAGTCAATCCATCTTCTGAAATGGGTTTTACAGTTTTGTCGTTGAATGCAGTTTTCCCAATTGGCATTGTACTAGCCCGACGTGCTCGTGCACGTGTATTTGATGTCTTCTTGTGCATTTGATGTGGAAAAAGTTAACAAATGTTTCCTATATAATATTAAATAATAATTGTAAGACAATGCCAAAAGGTTCGTATATGCCCATTGGGCAGGGTGTTGTAATATAATGTCATGAATGTATATTTGTAATCATTGCAAAGGTCACTCAAATAAGTACTCTACTCTACTCTGCTCTGCACCTGCGCTGTGGCTGCTCTGCTGTGCTCTGCTGTGCTCTGCTGTGCTCTGCTCTACTCTGCTATGCTCTGCACCTGCGCTGCGCATGCGCTGGGTCTGCTCCCTGCGCTTTTCTTTGTTTTACAACCTCAATATGGAATACATTGGATAGATACATGTTTAATTAATTAACACACTTCAAAGTGACATGATGTTCCGTAGTATTCTGCTGATTAATAATATCATCATGAAATCATGACTGTAATAATATTATTATAATTATGATGTGTGACGTGACGAAGTCGACAGGAAGATAATTCAACGAATGAGTAATAACCTATTAGTCCTACAGTTGCACCCATTTCTCCCAAAATCATACCAAGGACATCAGAAGTCTTCTACATGTATTAAGATTGGAAAAGAAACTAAATATCATTTAAACACGGTGATATAACTGTCTAAGACATTCTATATTTCAGCTAAGAATTCCATTTCAACAGTATCCAAGATGTCAATTACGGAGATGAATACCACACAGCGTATCACTTCGCCACCTTCAGCGACGTTAGCACCACTTCCACCTTGGGTGCCATTTCATGTTGACTCTCAACCTGTACCCATACCGATGCCAACAGTTGTCAGTAACGCGGACACATCCACAGACAACAACAACCAAGTCAAAGAGACGCCAGTAACAACGTTGTACAATGTCCCGTCGTTCCCGAGGAGGGATTCGAACTTACTGCCAGCAGCACCCGTTGATCAACACTCTCCCACGACATCCAAAACCCCATGTGTATCAAATGATGAAATATATGGTAAATATACATTTGTATGGTCTAACGTTATTATAATTATACCGCTGTGAATCGGTGCGATACATCGGGCACATTAAAGAACCAGGCTGTCTATTCGAAATAAGAACTAGGCGAACTTCTGCAACACTGAAATGTAAAGTGCCGTTGAACGTGTGTGCGAATGGAAAAGGCGCTATGTAAATCTAGTATATTTATGTTTAAAAATATACATATGTGCAGATATAAACAAAATAATTACCAGTGAATCTCTTTCAGAAAATTGTTATCATCTGTATTTCGATTGCTATTTTCGAGAAAAAAAACCCACATCAATTAGAAAACAGGCATTCTGTGGATCAATAATTTAATAATTGTACCAAGTTAACGTCCCAAAACCGATCATTGATATTGCGGCCGCGGTAAACTTTTACTTTCCATTTGACATAATTTATTTGTTTGTATAATTATTCATTGGGGATTTGATTTCGTGTTCCCCCAGGAAATCCATGAACTTGAATCCCACAGGACTGATTGTTGGAGGCTTGTGTGGATGACTTTAAACTTTAAAATCCCTTCAATGTCTCTATTTTCGTTTTATAGGTTTTTAACGTATATAGAAATTCTCGCAATTAACTTTTATTAAATATCATGAACTTTGTTATCAGAACAAATCTCTCGACAGTTACCCCCCTTGTCAAAAACGATCATTAAGGTGACTGTTCTATTGCGATTGTGTCCTTGACCTGTAGTCGGGGGGGGGGGGATTTAAATTGAATACGTGCGTTTTAAATGGTTGCATGTCTAAATGTCTTAAAGTATAGGACAATACAGTAAAATATACTTACGAAAGCAAAATTGCAAACTTCTTTTCCGTATTTTGATAATGCACAATTTTTAAGCGTTACAATTAGACCTATAAAATTATGCTCTTTTTATATATTTAGTTAAGTTACTCAACGTCATTTAAGGTTGATTATTATAACAGGTTCGGCAACTTATATTAATCGCTCTCGACACTTCATATCTGATGTTATCATCGCAACGAGGATATGAGACAATGGCCAATGTTCAATTCATATTTGGTATAATGGGGCCCTTCCAAGCACACCTACTTCCATTACGATACATTTGTTTTAAATATCGTATATATGTGATGAAAAATGAGTGGATTTGTACTCCATAATTTGTGAAATATAATTCCAGAATTCTGTCATCGGCGATATAGAGGATACTTTAAACATCCAACAGATTGCAGTATGTACATAGTTTGTGAATGGGGATTTATGCACGTGTGTCGGTGTCCAGAGGAGACACATTGGAGTGTTCAATTTACGACATGTGTCTGGGATTATACCGAGCCATGTGACAACGGGCCCGTACCGCCAATTGTCAGGTTCGTACAACGAACGTCGAAAGCTACAACAGTCGCTACCACTCCTACAAACAACGCGATAACGACAGAACCATACATGGTGTTTCCACAATTCGGAGTGCGTGCACAGTTCCCTGTTACTCCGGCTTGGTTGAAGAAATTGTCAGAAAAATCCAATCTAATGAACATTGACAAACAAACCCCACAATACAAATCATTGCTTACTAGGTTCTTTAAAGCGGTGCCACTTGAGGATGTTAAACCAGGCATGCAATGAGGGACCTCGTTTTTAAGTGATTTTTTTCGACAAGTTATTTCGACGTTGTCGGCTCAAGTAGAGTTTCTTGTTTGTCAAGTTTTGTTCTTACTAGTATCATGTTTGGCAGCAATGTTCACATTTCTTTCAAACATATAACTATGCACTATGTATGTGTGTTGATGTAAAAAGTCGTCCTAAAATTAAGTATCAGCCAGTACTTTCTTGTTCTTCCGCAAGCACCTGGTACCTTCGCCACATGTGGAGGACAACTTGTCACAGAAGCGAATTATCCGCCTGACTCTCAGTATATGTACTTTACTCACTCGAGTAACAGCAAGCACACTATCCACTGCGCTATAGAGGAAGGCGTGTTTGACTTTTTATATATACTCAATATCACGTGACATAGAAAATCACAATGTAAAATGTTTTCTGTAGTTCCGTTATGTTGCAGATTAATAAATAGAAAATACACCACCATTGATTTTTATTCAACCAGGTCGCACAACCTACGGTTATGTATGTGCCTGTGCACAAACCATTAAATTGTAATTCACTTGTACGAAATGTACCGTTATAAATACGTTATGCTAAGGTCACATTTGCCCTACGAACTCCGTACGAGTTGATTTTGGTAAACTCGCACGGCGTCCGTACGGAGCCCTTGCGGACACCAAAGATTCGTACGAGCATCGTACGGATACCGTACGAGTGCATCACTATAGATCGTTCGTGGTCAGTACAAGCTGTGACCAGACGCAACAAACATACAAAAACAATTAGGATTTAAAAAATGTAAACTCGTACGAGTTGATAGATTCGTACGGATATCATACGAGCTGTGTGACCCTAGCATAAACTGTCTACATTTTGTATACCTATTTATCTAATCGACCCGTCAAATGAATATTCTTTGTCACAGTACCTACGACAGGTCAGAAAAAAATCGTCTTATGTATATAGTCTAGTTAGGATATTGTGACAGTGACGTTGCAGTTTATGTGTACACAAAAAGTCACAACCATTGTCCAAACAGGTAGAGCGAAGTTTAGTATGTTAGTTTAGCATTGAAATTATAGTTGTTTGTACAGTATAAGGCTTTATTATTGGTTTTACACCGTTATAGTGGACTCGACCGCTGCGTCACTAGATTTTTATCCTGACTGGATTATACATACGTTGTTTCTGTAATAAACATGTACAATGTTTTCGACTTGTAACTTATACCAAAGTCTGGTCTTTTACTCCAGATTGAGCTTTTGCAATGGATTAGGGCATGTTACTATATAGACGCCCACTAGGGTATTCGTAATAGGTATGATAAAACTAGAATAATGACACTTAAAGAATATGTAATATTATGCGTTCTTAACTCTCTAAACAAGGGCGCCAATCGAGTAAAATCAACGCAACTGTAAAATTACTACGGTTGTTTCCCTTGTATCTTTCGCAATCTCAGTTCTAGATACACTATTCTGACAATGTTATAACCGGTTCTGCCACTACCCGTATGCACATATCTGGACCCCTCCTGAATAAACAATGTTGATGATAAAAATATATTAAGGAACGTAGCGGGAAGATATGTGATCCAGACCCCAGGTACCTGTGTCCATATGCCCTAGAGCTATACCAGCACCATACCAGCCTTGATCGAACCTGCACCTTTGCATTTTCTGGAGACGGTGACAGGTTTGCAACATATTTGCATCTTAGCAAATATTTGACTTTTTCATAAGTTGTTTTAGGCGATTATATATATCTACACAACTAGTGCATTTAAGCAAAGTCAATAGAACAAGAATCATGCATATATATTTTATTTTAACAACAATGTAATATACTCTCAATAGTCTATGGACCAAGCCGATCATTGCTAAGATATGCCTTTGAAACGAACCCCTGGCCACGTGGGTGTAACAACGAGACGAAATATCCATTGATAGAGTAGTTGAGAAATCTGTCTTTAGAGCAGTAGGTCAAAGGTTCGAATCTTGGAGGAGATCCGCTTTGATATAACCGGTTGGGTAGCTCCCGAATCCCTTGATTATGGGTACCTCATGACTTGCTACTAAGCCGGTCCCTCCTGAGCACAGGTCCATGAAAAGTGACCTAGCTTACATATATATCCATATTTAAATATGTATAAATAGACGGTATTGGACACTTTAAGGACCTGTGCTTCTGAGAGGTGCGCGTGGTAAATAATCTTCGACTGGACTATATATGTGTTTCATAAGCCAAATTGGCTTGTGGTTTAAATACGGTAACATAAAATAAATTAATTTCACTTCAGTTCGGTACCAGTACAAAGATATTAAATGCTAGTTACATATGTGTACCTCGTTTGGTAGCGGCTCAAGCCATTTTGTGTAGATCCTACGCGATGCTTAGACGTAACGCACAAAACTAAAAGTACTCCGTAAAGATCGATCATAGTCGTCAATTAAAGACATAATAAATAATATCCAACGTTTCTATGTACATGATCTTCACATACATGTATAATAACGAATCGAATGAGTAACTTTTATGGAGACGACCACTAAAATAAAACGTTTGTTTGTTTTCTTTTATAGACGTTTTGTCATAACTACATTGATCTCAAATGACCGAATCTCTTTGATTGTTGCAAAATCTCGATTGCTCACAATCCTATGAACGTTATTAAATTCAACGAAATTGGCAATTATTGCAGCCTTGATTTAATATCATTGGCATGAAAGTAAATTGATCGACAGGTTACACAAACATTACGCAAAATTAGTGAATGTTTACTGCTATATTCATGTTTTCCCACCGCTATATAAAAACAATGCAACAATTGTCATAATATATGTAAAATATTGTAACATTAATACGATCATCTGTCGTAGGTTAATGGGGTCTTGTGCTTGAATGACAACTATATATTACTCTCTATGATTATTGTATTTATGTCGCCGAAATTACGGAAATATCAATGTAATATATGCCACTAGGGCAAATCAAGACTCAAGCGATAATTGATACACCGCAGGTATGCACTGTTTGAAGGTTCATAGTACACTTCAACGGATTTCAAAGTAAAAGAGAAATAACTGGAAAGGCTATAGATCGAACAAATCAAGATTATCACATAACATAAAATTTATGAAACAAACGCGTTATCATGCTGTTTTGAATAAAACATTTTCTAAGCGGATTTAGCTCAGTGGTAACGCAATGGACTGTCAATCCAGAGGTCGTGGATCGGAACTTGACATTGCTGAAATGTTTATGATAATTCCCGCTATATCTGATCGTGAGGTCTGAAAAGTATCTGGGTAAAGGTGCCATGAAGCTGTGTATCGTTGCTTTACACCGAGAATAATAAAGATCCAGGCTGTCTATTCGAATTAAGGGTTAGGCGCTCTTCTGCAGCGCCGGACATGCCTGTATCTAACGTCTCTCTCTCTTCTCTCTCTCTCTCTCTCTCTCTCTCTTTCTCTCTCTCTCTCTCTCTCTCTCTCGCTCTCTCTCTCTCTCTCTCTCGCTCGCTCTCTCTCTCTCTCTCTCGCTCTCTCTCTCTCTCTCTCTCTCTCTCTCTCTCTCTCTCTCTGGTCAGATCACGCTCTATCTTCACTGGTAGTTGATGCACCTGCGCCCTTGTGGCTGCAACACTATAATGTAAAGTGCCTTTGAACGTGTGTTCGCATCAAAAAGGCGCAATATGAATCCGGTATATATATTTTATTTTATTTATTTATTTCTCACAAATTCATGTACAGCGCCGTGCCATAAGTGAACGTCAAAATTTCGTGTACATGATGCATTTGCGCAAAACGCGTGTGTGAAAGCGTTTACGTAATTAATTTTCTCTGAACAGTATGTCTAGAGATAGCTGAGACTATAGTCTGATTGATAATATTTGTAATGTCAGATAAAATTCGTGTTCTCTTCTCTTCTCTTTAATTGTAATCAAAAGTCGTTGATAAGGCCACTTTCAACAAATTTACTGGGAAACCTTTCTTGGCATCTTCTCTACATTATCACGTTGTCGAAATTTATTAATAATTCATGTTATAGCAAAAATCATTTCAAAGATCATATTTCTTGGTTATGGTAATCCTAGGAATGCCTAACCAGCATGATATGGGTGTTTGTTTGATTTCTGAGTAGTACAATGATACCGAAGCTTCTTTTGTATCAGGGCTGGGTTCATTCTGCCTTCCGACAATGTTTGTTTACCTCAAAACGAAAGCACACCACAGGCGCTTCTGTTATGTTTATTGTCTCAAATATGGCGTCATTATTTAGACGAATAATACTATGGTCCAAATGACACAATCTCTTCTTCTTTTAAAGATCATAGCGTTATTATAATTATGTTATCCACTCAAAACCAAGCGTCATGTCAAAACGACGCTTTGATGTCACTTGTGGCACGACTCTGTACGTGGGTGTACGCTTTAATGCAACACCACTATCGATTGATAGAAACATTTGCTTGACGTATGGAACGTCAGCGGGAATGAACAAAAATATTCGCAAGGCAAACGTTGTTCTGGTATAAATTCCCAACCTTTCTTACCAACTTTTGAAAAAAAGGTGCAATCAGGCCTGTGGTAAGTGACACGTGACAAAAGCAGCCGTGTGACTTATGCGGCACATTTTATATTTATAAATAGTCCACTTGTATTAAACGCACACCTCCTTTATTTGAGGAACGATGGCCTAGAGGTAGGGTTCGCGCTTCCGTCGTTCGATCCCCATCTGCGCCATTTATAATAATAATAATCAGTTTCTCCGTGCAAGACTAACTCTCATTGTTCCATTTTACCAAGGTATATGAACGGGTAACTGAGAGGGTCAAAGGCAAATGTGCTGTGGCAGCCAGCGACGACCAGTCTAACAGTCGACTTGCGTATCAATTGTCGGAGGGTTAATGTATACATGTAGTTGGTTGTACGGACGCATGTCTGAAATAAGACTTTAACTGGTTATTTTAACTGGGTACTTGTTTACTTTATCTGATTCTCATAAAACATGCACATGTATTATTTCATTTCAATATAAAACACGCACTTGTCAGATATGTACAACATATAGTCGGTTATTCAGGTATGACATTTGTATACAAACATTGCAATGTAATAACATTTATATTTTTATTGTTTTAAACATTTTAATTGGAGAAAAGGGAAGTGAAAACGAACACCTTATTTACTAAGCCGCATACACATACATACATAATTTATTATTAAACTAAGGCATTATTAAGTGAAATTGCAATGTTTATGTACACAATGCAATGTAAACAAGTGACTGACCTGAATAATCAATGTATACTACATTTGTGTTTGACATGGTTTCATGTAAATACTATGTAAAATATCACCTTTTCTACATTATAAACACTTGTTCACTGAATCATCGAACACACATATACAACATTTTCCTTCTAGAACAGTTTGTATATGTATTGGGTCGAACCACCCCGAGTACGAATAGTATATGCCGCATACAGTAAAACGTCATTTAAGAACACCAACAACACAAGACCATCTCAAAATTAAAAACGCAATGTTCAAGTTCATTTACAGTCTGTTCCAATTGCACACCCTCAATATTAATACAATTGCAACAATAAGAGCAGTTTTGCAAGTGTCCTATTGCGGTCATATATCTAAGGGTTTACAGTACTGTGTGATTCTACGTATCCTTAATAATGATATGTACACGATATAAAGCTTCCGGTTCGAAACACAGCATATGCGTCACTGGTATTGTGTAATACAAAACATTGCCCCGCCTAGACCTCATCCATTGGTCCATTAGTCTTGAACACGTGATTATTCTCACCAATCCCAGAAGCTTATTTGGTGCACGTGACCAAACTGTCCCAATTACACACTTGGATTTTGCTATCAAACATAGTATTTGGTGGACAAGAGCATCTATGCAAATATCCCCACATACATACATAAAATGTTCGACAATCTGTCGGGTTGCTGAAGTGACCAGAGCGTGTCTGACAAAATCCTGAAAAATAAAAAAATAATTTATTACTTATATGTTATTTCTGAAATAGTAAAAATGACAGGTACAATTTATGTGTAAGACATCAAAATAGCATATACATTCATAATTAACTACCGATCAATTCCAAACAAATGACAGATTCTGATTTAATTAAGAGGAATTACAGAAACGAAATGACATATTGTATAGAAAAGGGGGAAAGCAGAAACAGCAGATGACGAAAGGCTAAATAAAGAAAATGGAAAAAGAAATATCAAATATTGTAAGTACAAGTCCCAAAGACAAACAACAAAAAATGAACAAGAGACGTTAAATATATGCACACTCAACAAACCAGTTTAAGGTGTAATCATTATATTGTTTTACATATTTTACAGTTCATTTTTCCAACCTTAGAAAATGTCTAATAATATACGAATTAATATGCATTGAACATTGTACTTTATTTATTTCAAGAAGTTATATGTATCACTTTTACACCAACGTCCTGGTCGTGCCCATTGCCACAAGGGTACGACAATTCGCTGATGAGATTGTGAGGGATATTGCAGCAGAGCCACTTCAGATAAGTTATCTAAATGTGCTTATTTTTATTTCCAACTCATTTTGCTGTTTTAGCTACAGTGAGCATCGTTGATGACAATTTGTAAACACGTAAAACTACACCCATTGCCCAACGTCATACAAGTATAATTGAAACTAAACAAACAAAAAAGAATTCATAACGACCAAATTAATAGTAAAACACTTAATTAGTTACCTGTAAGATCTTGAATTTCATAACATTGTTCTGCTTCATTGAATGGGGGTGAGTATGTAGTTGTTGGCGCCGTAAATATATCTGTTGGTGTCGTAAATGTTTCTGCTGGTGCCGTAAATATATCTGATGGTACCGTGGTATATACTTGATGCCACCACGAGGAAATTCTCTCAACAGGCAATCCTGCATATGAATTATAATGCTCAGCATTCTTGTTAACACCAACTTTTATGGGATTCCGCGTCGTAGGATAAACTTGTTCCGAATTAAGTTGATTCATGTTGTCTAGGTTTGAATCTGCGTTGTTACGGTAAATTGGCAATTGTGTTGAAGGTTTCGGTGTCGTTATAGAGTTGGAAAATGGTATCTGATTGTTTTCTGTTGCAGACTGGTACTGGTTCACGCTCGAAGATGTGGATTGTTGAGTTGCTAATGGATTTGGTGATGTGATGTAGTTATTCGATTCTCCATTACCATTTTGTAAGAATGATGATTGTGTTTGTCCGTTTTGAACAGTATCTTTTTTCCAAGGCTTTATGGTTGAAGGAGGACTGATATCATTGTTTATGCTATTGAGCTGCTCGTTTGACTGTCTTGGATTAGTGGAAGCTTTCTGGTTACCTTCTGATTGTGCCATACCACTGACACTACCGAACAATGTATCCCAAGATGCTGGCTTTGGTGAGGCCATGTATGGATCCTGATCGATTGGTGGTGCTTCAGTAAATCCAAACAAATTAACCAAAGTAAATGGTGGATTTGTTGTTATTGGTAAGGTAATGGGCGCTTCGGTTACATTATATATTTGCTCATCAATTATTCCAGTGACTGTTGGAATGGTTGAAGGCGGTGTTTTGGGAACTGTTGTCCGCGGTGTATTTACATTGACCTTTGCCTCTAAACTGCTTCTTACATTTTTTATATGAAATTCCCTCAGTATAGGTAATGATGAAAAATTCGTTTGTTCTTCGATCATTGAATGCAACTTCCCAAGAATGATCCGTATTTCGTTTTCCGGAGACATGAAATCTTGTTCAAAAGAAACTTTATTTTTTGAAGCTCCTCCTTTATTTTTTGATGACACAATCGCAACATTCATTGCTTCACCACTTTTACTCGTATTGTAAACATGTTCATTGCCACCGTTGTTGACATTGGTTGTATTTTCATCGACCGAATATTTCGAAATACTTGTTTTATTCAAATCTCTAGTAATATCAACAGATATATTTTCCGAGTTAGGTAAAACAGTGTTATTAGGTACCTCCTTCGTGGCATTTTTCTCATGTAAGAAAGTAATATGATGTGTTCCAATGGCCTGTTGTTGTCCAGATATTTCATTAACTATACTGTTGGTGTTTGCATCTAACTCCGAATCAGTAGTGTTTTCCACCGTTGGCTCATGTGTGTTATTGTTACGACTTGTAACATTTATGCCGTAGGTGCTAGTGTTACTTGTAACCTTTGCCTCGAACGTGTTTTTAATGTCGCTAGCATTAGAGTTTTCGGTGTTCTTGTTTCTCGAAGCATGTGACTCTGAGCTGCTTGTAGCGATTGGGTTATGAATGTTATTGTTGTTTGTAGTATCTAACTCGTATGTGTTGTTACTTCTTGAAGCATTTCCAAAGGTTTCCTCTTCAGACATGTTTGTTGAATTAATAGTGGTTTCGCTTGTTATGTAGACTAGCGATGTTCTACTTTCAGAAGTATTTAAAGAGATTCGATTTTGGACTGAAATAGTCGAGATTCCCTTTTCGTTGGATGTAGATGCACCAATGGGTTGTTGTGTATTAGTCGATAAATCATTGACTAAAGGTTTTTCTGTAGGAGTGTGGTGTGTGGTCTCTGCGGTTTCTGTTATAATCGTCGTCCCAACGGGTTTTGCGTCATTGTGGTATGATTCAGTCGACATGTTTGTTGACTCATTTTGCTGTCTATTTGATGGTAATTCAGTTGTTATATTGGGCGCATCAGTCGAAGATTCAAGTTGTAACATTTTCGAAATGCTTGAATTGATCTCAGCTATCATATTATCAATTAATGTACGATTTATTGGTGTTAGAAAATTAGTCTCTGTCACGTTGGAAACCGATTGACTGGCATTGTGTGAACCAGAAGGGGTTACCGTTGTTATTTGTGAAGGAAGTTTGGGTTTCAATTGTGTAGCAATATCTTGTTTCGATGAGAAGAAGGCATTGCCTAAACCAAATGATACTGGTATACCCATTGTTCTTTGTGTTGTTGTAGTAGGCATCGACAGTGTTTTGCTTTCGTCAGTCGTTTGTCTTTCAGTGGTGGAATTGGTGGTATCTGTAACCATTGGTGAGTTACTAGATGAATGTGAAATGTCTTCTATGACCTGTCCTGTTATATTTGCTGATATGTCATCAAGTTTTATTGTTGGTGAGGATGAAGTAGAATTTGTTGTCGTGGCTTGCGTTGATAACACTTTGGATATAACATCCGAATTTACCGTGTCGAGTGTTACGGTGGAATTTAATTCCGTGACTGATTTTATTATAACTTTGGATACCTCTTCTGGTTTTATAAAAGTTGATGTAACGGAAGAATTCGATTCAGTGGCTTGTGTTGGCAAAACTGTGGATATGTATTCCGGTTTTGACTGCATCGTTAAATTTGATTCAATAACTTGCGCTGTTGTAATGCTGGATACCTTATCTGATGTTTTGGCTGTTGGTGTTACCGTTATATTTGATTCAGTAGCTTGTTGTGTTTCAATCGTTACATTCTGATCTTGCACAGATGTTGTTAAATCAGTCGCTTGGGTTACCGTGTCAGACTCGGATGTTTGAGTTACATTACTTGTATTTGGTTGAATTGAAAGTGAGGTTGTGGCAACAGTTGAACTGAGATAAGTGTATGTCGTTGTTGGTGTTGTTAGTGGTGCATACTCATCATCAAAGCTCAGAGTAGGCGTGTCTGGTATAGCTGTAGTTGTCGTAGCTGGTGTAGTTGTCGTAGCTGGTGTAGTTGTTGTAGATGGTGTTGTACTTTCTACTGTTGTTGCTTCAGGTGACGGTTGTGGTGGTATTTCTCGACCTTGTAGTCTATACAACAACATTCTCCATACTGGCATTTCTGTTGTTGATGCCACTGTTGTTGTTGGAGGTTTTGCGTCTAATGTACCTTTAAGATTACGTAACAGCTGTAGCCATACTGGTAACGGTGTAGTGGTTTCCCTTGACGTGAAACAAACATGGTTTGGATTTCTATCATATAAGTCAATCTTTTCTTGTCGAAGTCTAGATTTCAAGATGTTAAGAATAAAAGGGACGAACACCGGTGGTTTCTCATAAGATAGCAGTTGTTTGTCTTTGTCGTTACCTGTAAAATATATATATCCGTATAAACTGTAATTGTGTGGCATTCGTTCCCTTACCCAACATGCCCCAATTATTATGGATATTAATGGGACAAAATGCTGCAATTCGGTTTCCAGAGGTCAACAACGACCATGTTTATGCATATATGATTAATGAGTTTAACACAGCAAAAGATCATCCGGGAACATTTCAAAATATGCTAGATATTTCTATTGTATTTTTATCATTGAAAGAACGAATTGATTTTAAGATTAACTGCAAATGACAAACGGTTAGTCCAATAAGAAAAACACGAACGGGATTTATGCAAGGTGTAAATGTAAAAAAAGTGTAGACATATAAATGGATTCCATATTTAATGCATGGACAGTACTTACTACATCCTAGCTCGTCTGAGAGATCATAGCAGGTAGGTTTACCATCACACCGCACACAATCCGCGGGACACAGATCGTTCTGACAACAATGGCTCCCTCCTGAAATCATTCAATTACGTGAAAATAAAAGTTGCCAAGTGGTATAGTACGGAGAAGTTGACTCGAATTTCTATTGTAAATTGAACAGTTGATATAGTGTCTAAATTTATAATCCCGGTTGTATGTTTTCATAAGCGGGAAGTACATATTGTAGCATGACGACGCCTGGGGTGTAATACCAACACAAATCTTAAGGACCAATATCACACGATTTCTCGCGGAAATTAATATATTGAACGTAAGAACCTTGTAAGGTCAGAATCACGTCAATTTCTCCATGCTATATAGTCCGGTTATTCAGGTACGAGGGAGGATAAAAAAGTTGCGGAATTTGACCATAACTGTTTTATTTTCAGCGTTATCGTCATCATATTTACAATGAATGAATACGTCGGCATTTTCTTTGGTTTCACAAATGTATAGCGATGTGTGGATAACCGTTTGAAAAATATCAAGATCTTATAAAAAATGTCGGAGTCCATATACAAATTTGATATCATTGTAAAATTGAAGTTATTTCCAATTTAAAGGTGCTGCCTCACAGATCGGGCTAAAATTTTTGTATGACGTAATTTTCCTACCTAACCAAGTATTTATATACTAGAAAGTGACTGGTGGTTGCTTTATGAAAGATTTATGGCATATAAGCAATTTAAATCACTCTTGATATTTGGCACTCAGTATTTTTCTGTTTGAAAATATCGCATTATGTAATTCACACATGCTCGAACTGTAACTTCAACAAACTAAAGCCGAAACATCTCAATTCGTTTTCATCGAATGGAAATAAATTTCAGGCAATTTAAGTGATAATAGTGCTAATTATTTAGGGTATTAATACCCTATAGAATTTTGGGTGTAAAAATGCTAAATTACTACAAAATATTTCCCAAGTTATTTTTTATGTCAATGTGGTTGTTTATGGCATATACAGGAAACTATACCAAAATTACATGAATATTTGACAATTTAATTTTATTTTTGCAATACACCAATACGTGAGGCAGTCCCTTTAAAACTGAACGTTAAACTTCCGATTGTTAGAAAATGACGTTGCTATGACGTCGTGAAGTTTAGAAGCCAATCCATATGTTAGCTTTTTAAGTTTTAAATATTTGAAATAAATGACATTTCAGTACAATATAGTTCGATGCCTCAAACTACCTACGGGCTGGGAAAAAAGTACGAGCCATCTACCTGTTCGTGGAATCCATGGTATTCAAGTATAGGTAAGGACCTGTATGTGTATGTGTACAGATGTTTTAACTGATGGTGTGTACCAGTACAGCATTGTGGAATCATGCGGTATACTTCGATATTCATTGATATACATTTCAATGGTGCCACCATAGTAATAAAACAGTATCATTTGTGCCAGTAATATCTGACAGTTAAATAAACAACAGTACAAGTATGTAATACCTAAAATGGCATAAACGTTGTTGCTTTTTTGTGCCGATATTAATATAACAAAGTGTTGTTCAGAATGGGTAGAACTATCATTACTTTTTACTCAATTACTAAGGTTACCGAATCGAGTAAATAGGCCAGTAAATTTAGACTTCAACATCGTTCTCTTCAACACTTCGTTATTCAATATTTACAGAGTGGAGTACAAGGTCTTGACTCATGTTTACAAAGCACTACATGGGAAGTCCCCAGGCTACATCAGAAGTATGTTGGAAATATATACTCCACAAAGACAGCTTAGGTCACAAAATGACTCTATTATTCTAGTTGTGCCGAGGATGAGGACTGTCTCGTACGGTGATCGATGTTTCATGGCTGCAGCACCGAAGCTCTGGAATGCACTGCCAACAACACTCAGAGATAGTAAAACACTACCATCATCAAGAAAGCGCTAAAACACACTGTTTTACTGAAGCATATTCTGGCTGATTGCCAAAAGTAAAATGACCATGGAGGGACACGTGACATGTTCTCGATGGTTTACGATTTCAAAATAAATATCCCAAAAAAGCAGCATTTTGTAAGAATGTCGTGAACCAGACTAATGCCATTATTCCATGCGGATAACATCGGTCTTTATCGCATTACAATAGTTTATTTACCAAAGGAAGCAAAACTGCTCCGAAATTTCACCTTGAACGCGAGACCACGAATCTAAACAGCAGGTGTCTGCAGCTGCATAAGATTTCCAGTGAGTAATAAATATAGTGGGCAATGCACTACATCCCGTAGAGAACACATCGCTTTGATTAACAGAAGCATGGTATTGATACATGATAAAAAAATTCTAATTCTTTTGAATTTGTTCATTCGTTCGGCACATACATTTAACACAACCAAATAATTGGATGATAATCGGTATTGTCCGATTTTACATGTATTGGAATTATTTTGACAGAAACATTAATTTATACTTACACCGGAATAAATTCGAATTGCACCCAAACTGCAAAAACCACATCCTAAACAATACAACTTAATTACAAGACCGCAGGTAATCACCCGCAGGAAACTATTTGACTTGTTATTAGTTTGACTTCTTAAGGGTCTCCTATAAGGTAGTACATTATACCTTTGGAGACGGTTTCTCGAAGCAGTGGTATGTGACGCTGTTCTTGAAACACTAGTACAGTAGTAAATAGTGCCGGGGGTTTCCTGTCTCCTTTAATGAGGTATCACTATTCCTTTGGAGTTAGTTTCTCGTGGCAGTGGTATGTGACGCTGCTCTTGAAACACCCAAATTAAGGGGGGGGGGGGGGGTACTTAAGGGGGGTTCTTTGTGTTATTTGTATTATGTTTAAATGTATACATTTTTTATGTTTGCATGCATATATATATGTCAAATAGTTTTAACCATGTCTTAAATGTGATTGTACAGCACTTTTGAACGTGTAATTACATGATAAAAGTGCTATATAAATATGGTATAATAAAAAAAATTAAATACTAATAATTTACGTATTCTGGTAGACCTTACTACACCTCAGTCGTTGGGTCAGAAAAATAAATACGACGTGCAAATGATTTATTTCTGTATAGAGACTATAATTATGTATTATTTTTGTTGTCTTAAATGCCTCGTAGTGTAGTAAACACCTCATTGGCCACAACTAGTTCTGCACTGTGTGCATATATACGGTGCATTTTATGTCAATTATCGGTTCCTACATGACAACATCTTGTTAATTAGTGTTATTATACTTGTCTGGAATAGAGTTTGGAAAAAAGAGCTGAATATTAATACACGTGTATTAACAGCTTACAAGTTCAATAAGTCATCAGTGACATTTCTATATTATACTCGATACATGTACCATGTTATACAAACATACCAACACTGCTGTACCGAGTTCACTACGTGCATCAAACGATATCTTAAATGTACGAGTAACCTTGCACAATATAGGAATACTTCTTCTGCACTCATTAACATGAAATACAATGTACATCACGATTATTCAGGTCAGCCATATGTTTACATAACATTGTGTACAATAACATTGCAATTTCTCTTATAAGTGTCTTACTTTAATAGATATTAATAAAATAGTTGAAAGTCCATGCAATTAACAACACTAATTAACAACATGTAAAATACATATTATGTGTATGAGTAATTAGCTGAGTGAATAAGGTTTGGTGTTCACTGCCTTTTCTCTAATTGAAATGTTTAAAAACAATAAAAATACAATATTATGATATCGAAATGCTTGTATACACGTGACAGACCTGAATGAACGGACTATACATGGCAATACACCGATGGTTAAGTACAATAAAGTAAGGCTTAATTAAGGACTTTACATTTAATTGATATGTTTACTGGGTCACTTATTTAATTAATGCATATATACAAACATGCACATTTATAACATGGGTAGTTTAAATATAACCCGAGTCCACTTGAAAGCTATTTTTCCATTCATTTTTGTCTAGTACCATAAACCATCTTTTATTATTTCTAAAATATTGTTTAAAGTTCCACAGGTCAAACAGCATTCGACACAGTCAACCATTCTATATCATCAATGAAATTTCAAGCTATGGATCTCAGTAAACCATCTATTAGATGGCTTTCATCCTATCTTTCTGACAGACATTTAGTTAGTTGAAGTTTCAGGTTTGCTGTCCCCAACAGCCAATATTTCCGGTGGTGTTCCCCAGGGGTCAATACTCGGACCCCTTCACTTCCTAATGTATGTCAACTGTTATTAAAAACAAGCTGCTTTTATATTCGCGCGTCCTCTTAAAATACGCCAATCATAGAATACAATTAAATCAAGACCTTAATACAGTTAGTCAGTGGCTTATACATGTATGTAACAAGTTGACCCCGGACCTTGGTAAAATCGAGTCAAATTTGTTTGGGTCTCAGCAGAGTTTAAAGTCGCAATCCTTATTAATATTGTTTGCAATGACCAATGCATCGAGTCCTAGTCATCAGTCAAATGTCTGGGCGCAACCATTGATTAAAATTTGTCTTCTTAGTCCATGGCATGATCTGTCATTAATAATCTAAAGTAATAATAATAATAAAGACTTTATTTTACGAGGAAACTCATTTGACAATTAAATTAAATGGCAATCTTCCATGAGATCCTCAACAATAAACATTTGAACAAGAACACTAGTACATAAAATGAAAAAGCATAATGGCAATTTGGTCCATATGACGTCCACAATATCATAATTTTACATATAATTGGGGAATTTCATAAAATAGTTTCAGTGAAAGGATGTGCGAAACCGATATGTATGGAATCTACAATAAAAGGAAGGTAGAAGCTTAAGTTTTTATAACCGAAGAGTCAATACCTAACCGGGCAAACCTAGTTACACCGCTTGTCCAATGTCACTTTCACTATGCTTCATCTGCATGGTTAAATGGTGAAACACAAGAATTGCAACATAGGTTACAAGTTACACAAAGTAAACCTATTCGTTTTGTGTTGAACCTATATCCTAGGTTACACATTAGTAAAATCATTTTTCAACTATCAATTGGCTCTTTGTCATGTATTTAAAATTAATTCGAAGCTTGCAGTCCTAACATGGGTGAGCATTTGACACCTTTTAGCACGGATCATAATTACCACACAAGGTTTAGGGTAAAGTCAGGTCAAGCATTGGATAGCCTTGAAACCCTGTCAGACAGCAAAGATTTGCAGTTACAAAGGTATAGGGTTTTGGGCTCAAATCATATGCTTATGATAAGAATTCCCTGTGGAACTCCGGGACTATCTCAAGTTTCAAAACAGAGTAAAACATTACTGTTTTACATTTTTTCTGAGCTTGTTTACTTTTAATTTATATTAGTTTGTATCATTTCCGATACATTCAGCGATTTTGTTTACACCAAGTTCTAGTCACATAAGCAGTTATTGAATTTATAAACATGTATATACATGTCTATATACGTTTATAGTATGAGATTGCCATAACATATAACTAGCATTAGTCCGCTCGTTAATGAACTAATGCGAAGAGTAAGGGACATTCAGTCAAGATGGAATAACTATGTACATCGTCATGATACAGCTGTTTCAATTTTCACCTGGAGTAACTTGTTCAGGCTGTCCTATGACTTATTGTTTACAAACATTTTAACGATCTCCGGACGACAATAAGTCATTGACCGTAGGCTGACAAGTCGCCTTACAGTCGCTTAAATCAACTGCCGACAACAGTTTACTGATACAAGGTGTTGCTGGTGGGTGTACCTCGGTCGTCAGCCCGTTACAGGCTAAATTTTCACCGAATACCATCGTTCAGTGCGGGTAGGCGGTTCATAACGCATGGGTAGACGGTGATTTTCATTGCATATTCTGTTTAGTCGTTAGCTTTCCGTTTGAAGCGTTTTATCACAAATTTTGTTAGCCTGATGTGGACACTAAGGCAAACGCTACTGGAAGTGTATGTTAACTGTAAACATGCACTTCTAATACCGTTTAATGTCTAGACGAAAACTTATATAGTTAAATCAAAACATCACGAGAAATCATATTTAATTTTCCAAAAGAGAGCAATTCATCTTACTTCATGGCCATGTGCAAACGTTCTAATTTGAATCGGGGAATCTGAGAGTGTAATATTTCGATTATTTAAAAAGGGAAATTCATTTGTGACTTGCAGAATAATGCCCGCCTAATACGACCAGCTTATGTTTTGTCTGCTATATTTTATAATAATAATAAGATTAAATACTTGTTTCGCCGTCTAATTTCAGTTTGTTATTCGGGATGTATATTAAAACACTTTTCCAATCAACTGGCATTGATTTCGGACCTGAGCAGATTCGGTACAGGCATGAATTCTAAATCCCCGTATCGACGAGAATAATATATGAATACACATTGCATGATGTACGTTATTTAATTATCGAATCCTAAGAATTTATAAACTGGCTCCGCCGCGTGTTTCTTTTATTATAGTGTCAAAGCATTTTATTTATTTTGGCAATTTCCAAAAAAAGAAACAAAATAAATCATCACGTTGCATTCGATTTCGTGGCAGTCAAGGTCATACAATGCTGACAAAAAACCCGTACATGTATTTGTAGCCGAAAGAATTTGAAAATAAATGAAATCGAAACTAGCGTTAAAGTAAAGTCCCTTGTTCAAGTAATATTACACAAGAAAGTTATGCATTTCCTGGAATTTATTTAATAAGAGTCTTTATTAGTCAAAATTAAGTGTCCTTAGTCATAGTTACCGCGCGTAATTAAAAAAGTTTGGCTGCGACTAGAAAAAATACTGGTGAAGATGCTCTTATGATAAAGAATATTTAACATGGTTCATATTTAAAGAATTGTTGCAAGGAGTTTATTTATAAAATAGTCTATGTGTATTGAACAAGACACAAACACTGGCGTAAGATATTAGACCCACTATATATTCAAATGCATCATCCGACTCGGAGACAGACACCACTGATGGATAGCCAACCAATACACCAAGTCGAAAATCTTTGACACACGTTTAAGTATTGGATCCAGTAAAAGGTAAACTAATACTGGGTCCGTGGAAAGAAATGAAAACAGTGAAACATGAAAACCCATTGCTTGTAGATTGAAAAGTCATAATAATAAAATGACTTTTAAACAATGTCTTCATGTTCTTGATGAAAAAGAAACAAAAATATGTAGTTGAGAAAAAAGTGTTATCAGGACTTGAACCCGCATGTCTTAGACTGAAAATCAAGCTCTCTACCGATTGAGCCAGCGATACTGACAAAGTCATGTCATACAAAAATATATATCAACGCATTTTAATTGCATCCCAACCAGTATATTCACATACCATGACTAAATAGTGTAATCTCCCGTCACGGCTCAAAACTCGTGGTTGATCTATAAATACAAATATTTAACAAACAAAATAACGTAATCAAATGTGTTTATATTTGAGTATACAAACACTTAATCCAATTTAAAAGGGCAATGTAATAGAATGTGAAACTAATTGTTTCTATGTCTGTTTATCTAATCATAGCATACCTGATTGAGCTGCCAGCATGGAAGTAATGTCGAAAAGCACCAATAAATATATTAAATGGAATTTCATTATGTCGGTTTAACTGAAAGTAATCACGAATCGAAAAAAGGTAATCCTTAAATTAAAATCCAAGAGGCAGAATTAGTCCATTAATATCCATCATAACTTCATAACTGAGCTTGTTACAGTTGTCCTCGATACTAGACCATTTAGGACCGCATAAAATCAAAAATCGCCATTTACGCAATTGGCGTGTGCGCTGAGGTGCGTCGGGGGTTATATTCCCGCCATTTAGACGTGTGCGGCGAGGGTTATATTCTCACCATTAAGACATGCGTTATAACCTTACGAAAGACAATGATTGATCAGAATCTATATGCAGTTAATGTCATAATGTAGTTGGGTACATTGTTCTAGTGATATTTTGTAAAATATCCTTTGATAAACAATGTAACATCTGATGTGACAAATATAGCTGTGTGATATTGCCTTTGTACGTAATGTCACTGAAAACTCTCGCCCGCAAGTTGAAATAAGAACGGGCTCATTTCGTGTAAACATCACGGAGCGTGTGACGGTTATTTAAGTCATGACAGCAAAGTAACAGCATGCAGACTGGAAGTGATCATGTTGACCAAACTGAAGTCAAAAAAGCTTGTTTTTCCATAAGTAAAGACTAGTTTTCAGACAGTTTTTTCTTGTTTTCTCAAAATATTGATTTTGTACTTACGACCCTCTTATTCTAAGCCAACGATATAAATCTAATTATACTTAATGGTGTCCGAAATTGTGAGTGGTTTGTATGGGGCCTCGTTTCTTTCTTGTTGTTTCATTATAGACATAATTACAATTACTGTCCATCACACATACGCTGTTACAACTGCAATATAGTTTGCCGTATAATACATTGATGAAAAAAATCATAAATGTCATTAGCAGTGTCAGTTAGACGTTCTTCGTTGTGTTGACATATTTTATACCAGGCTTATTACTTACCTTCGTTTATTTCTAGTATCGAGATTGGCAACCGGTCATCAGTGAATGTCCATTTGTCACACGTATGTCATCTAACAAGATATTTGATTTCCTTTTTAAAGGTTTTCATGTTTAATAGTATATCGCGATATTTTAATGGTCGACTTTTTACTAGTTTAGGTTTTATCCAAATTTTCAACAAAAAAATAACAGGTCGCTGCCCTAAAAGAATAAGGTCGTACGCGCTACGTACTACAAAGTCGCATGTTATGAACATATTTTCATGAAAATGGAAGTGGTCGCGTTGACCAAATTGATTTGTAGTTTTGTTACATCCAGTGTATGCTAGGTCGATAGGGATCACAATAATTAAATTATATAGACTAAGCTTGCTCTAAATAATAATATACATGTACGTGCACTATTGTACAGCCGGTCCTGAACTAACCAGCGACCTGTGTTAAGCATAGAACGTTTATTAATTAAATCTAAATGAAATTTAAAACGTTTCAAAATAAAAAAAATACAATTAGGTACAATATTCCTGTACAACTGGTCCTGTATTAACCAGCGATCTGTCTTAAACATACACTGTTGATCATCCTCATACATCAGTGGTTAGTCAAGTTCCCAGACTACTATGTTTCGGACGAAGAATACTCTGGTGAGCGAGAATGCTGTTGATTAAATCTGAATATATTTTACTGAGTTATGCGGAATATTCCTCTTCTAACACTAGGATAAGCGTTGGTTGCATCTTGAAATAGGCCGTATTATGATGTAGCCTACATGTGTAATGGTTCTGCATAATCTGTGAAAAGCTAAAAAAATCACGAGGCCCAAACGGTGTTCGGTTTCTCAGATTACAACTGTATTCGGAATTCGATGCATTTTTGTAAATCATACCGCTAAAATTAATAAAAGAAGTTTTACGTTGCCAAACACAACTTGCCATGCGAAAAATTGACCTTACGTCTTTACCAGGAACGAATTAATTGCGACTGGTACTTTATCTAAGTGTATACATATTTATAACATGAGTCGGTCAACCACGTATGACTTATATGGCAAAAATACAACAATACGTTTGAAACCATCTGGCTTATAAAAATATACGATTGTTTTATTTGACAAAAACTCGAAACATGAAAGGTACGTCGGCAGATCAGTGTGTTATTAACACGCCTTAAGGATACGTCAATAATTTAGCTCATATTCGTGTTATTAAGTGGGTTTCGATAAAACGTGTGACTGGCATTCTTTTGTTTTAGTTGTTTTTTGGCTGAACATTGACAGGTATGCGTTTGGGTGTTGTTGGGAGTTGATGTATCGGAGATTAAAGTTTAGATTATTATAATCGAAGTCAGACCGGTGCACAAAACCAACATACTGACAGTGAAATAACACAATTTTCTTTAATGAAAAAACACAACATCGAACGTTATTTGTGTCAGTGAGTTTTACTTTCTGTGCTATTCTACTGTATGTTGTTTTTTTACATATTTTTTGTCTTTTGACATTCTTTTACCACCTGTCACAACGAACTTTTGTTTGGTTAGGGGGGCATTACATAGCAGGAACTTTTTATTTACACTGTCCTTTTCATTAGCTTGTCTTTGGGATAGCTTAAGTTTGATGTTTGGTGCACTGCAAAACCTTGAAGCCCTCGTACTGGTAACATTTGAATAAGTATGTACACCGTACCATGTTTGACAGATATCAGATCTCAATTTAATACGTTATATGTTTTCGATCGAATCTCAATGTATCTGTATAATGTATTGTTTGCAAATAATATAAATCTCAAATTATCATAAATAAAATGATAATACAAATAATAATAACGACTTTATTTATTGTGGATTACATTATTAGACAGTAATATCAATTTTCAATATGGTCCACACAATGTTAAAACTCAAAGAAATGGGACATTCGGAACAATTTTTCTTTAGTCAAGTGTATGACTCGGTCACGGATCGAACCCCTACCCCCACTTTAAGCGAACTATTCTCCACTACTAGTACTCCAGGCTATAGCGGCGAATACTATTAACATTAATTATTCCTCG
This sequence comes from Spisula solida, assembly GCA_947247005.1. Classification (NCBI taxonomy): domain Eukaryota; kingdom Metazoa; phylum Mollusca; class Bivalvia; order Venerida; family Mactridae; genus Spisula; species Spisula solida. Next base: position 44,969,372 of record OX365944.1, on the reverse strand, counting down.
AGTGTTAGGTCTATTATACTAAATAATTACTTTCAAATAACAAGTGTCAATGCGGATAATGATGTCCCCAATAAATAACCTCGTAACACACTTACTGTAACACCTGTTTATGAAATTATTCACATATTTATGTAGTATAATTAATAATTAACCAGGTTACGGTGCATCTCTCAATGTTTGACCTTATGTAGGCATATAAGTATATAAATGCAAATAAACATGTCAACTATGGCATCTCGAAGTGCACTATTAGTGCATAGCGGTACGGTATTTAATGGCATTTATACGGTTTACAATGATGTTACACATAACTTGTAACATATACAACTTGTATATGTAATGAAAAACTTATATAAGTGGTCAGAAAGTAAGACAATGATTTACTCACCTTTGGTGTGCTTTATTCGTCCAAATCGTAATCATGGTTCGCGATCATGGTTATTTTAAAAATTGCCATTTATGTGATAGAATTAGTAGTAAAGAATAAATTGAAAGGGTAACGGTGAATTAAACCAAATATCTAAACACATTTTTTATCTTTGATTCAACTAATATCGTTTCATACCACTTTTAATACGAACTAAGGCACAGCCTATTTTTAGCGGACTATGTCAGTTGTCCTACATTATTTGTAACATGCTCATCCAGTACAGTAATTTTTTGATGATGCATAACTTTACAATAAATAGTTCGGTTACGAAGCTACGAACCTGGAGCCCGTTACATAACCAAGCCGTTTCCAAAAGTCGCTACCGAGCGCTTTCCTACGTCTATGCAACGACGCGCTATGAGCGAGCAGTGCTCGCATGTAGCAACGTCAAACGTCGCATCGACGCTAAATGTCGCTCTTGACGTTAAATATCGCAATGCTGATGCTAAAATTAATGTCGTAACCGACGCTAAATGTCGCAATTCCCCCTGACGCTAAATGTCGCAACAAATTGGACTGACGCTAAATGTCGCAACATCAACGCTACTGTAAATGTCGCAATCCTTTATAAACACTCTTTTATAGTATGACTGTTATTGTTTTTTCAAGACTTAACAAAGAACAGTTATTCGGGGTTAACATGGATGAACCGAATCTTGCTCGGTATACCCGGTTCAGTGAATAATTAAGCGTTATATGTATCATTTCCTTTGCCTTCCACGGAACTACGTTAAAACGCGTTTTCCATGGTAACTTCACGACGTCATAGTAACGAAATGGGAATACACTCAGATAATATATAAGACGCGACGTTGAATTGGGATTAAATCAAAGTTTACCATGATACACATTTTAGCTCCACTATTTGTAGATTAAGGTGATCTATTGTCGACTAATGTTAAAGTTAGGGTACATGTTTTTTTTAACCTCATATATTTTCAAAGTCATTTGAGATACTGCTTTCATACTTTGCATACTTGTTCGCCATCATGACCCAAACCCATATGTAGGAGTAGGTAACACTACATTTTTGTATTTTGGTGAAATTATGCCCCCTTTTGGACTTTGAAATGCAAATGTTTAAGTTTAGGTACAGCTTTTTAACCTCTAAGATCTTCAAGGTGCATTGATATATTGTTTTGATACTTTGCATACAAGTTCACCATCATGGCACCAACCCATACACAGGGGTAGGTAACGCTATCAATCATTTTGGTGAAATTATGCCCCTTTTTCAACTTAGTGCAAGAATGCAAATTTTAAAGTTTAGGTACAGTTTTTTTAAATTATAATATCTTCATAGTGCATTGACATATTGCTTTGATACTTTGCATACTTGTTCACCAGCATGGCCCCAACACATACGCAGTGGTAGGTAACTCTATCAAGCATTTTGGTGAAATTATGTCCCCTTTTTCAACTAAGTGCAAATGTTAAAGTTTAGGTACAGGTTTTTTAACCTCTCATTTCTTCAAAGTGCATTGATATATTGCTTTGATACTTTGCATACTTGTTCACTATCATGACCCTTCCCCTGTGTGGGGTAGGTAACTTTATCAAGCATTTTGTTGAAATTATGCCCCCTTTTGGACTTAGAAAGGCTTCTTCACCTTCTTGACCCAGATGACCTACACATGAGTAGGTAACTGTCCTGCATTTTGTCCATATTATCTCCCTTTTTCAACTTAGAAGCCCTAACCTCTATACAGCAGGGGGAATACTGCTGATATGAAGCATTTCGTTTTGAATATATAATGATTATACTATCCTAGCATGGTACTGCGAATATTGGAGCGTGATGTTCGTGGACAGCTCCTGTTATATAGTATTAAGACTCGATACCAACCCACTGTACATTATCCTGATACCGGGAAAACCTACAACTAACTAAAGACTAACTTCCCATTAATATATCAGGCGAGTGAACATAACTTAGGATTTTGAACTCGGTGCCACTTTCTTTAGTCAGTAAGAGTGACTACCCCTGATATGTAGAGGGAGAACTATTTAGTACAAGATTTATTTCACTGAAAATCAGTCGGAGAAATGCACAGGACAATAATTACTTCCCATGAATTGAGGGGAGGCGACTCTGTCGGACCAATTTTGAGTCGGAAAAAGTGACTACTCCTGAAAATTAATGAAGAGAACTCTGCACATGGGCAAGAGTTACTTCCCTTCAATGCAGGGGAGGCAACTCTGTCCCACCTATACTAAATCGGCAAGAGTGACTTTCCCTGAAAATCAGGGGTGAGAACTCTGCACAGGGCAGTAGTTACTTCTCTTGAAATCAGGAGAGGCAACTCTGTCCGACCTATTTTAAGTCGGTAAGAGTGACTTCCCCTGAAAATCAGGGGAGGGAACTCAGCGCAGGGCAAGAGTTATTTCCCTTGAAATCAGGGGAGGCAACTCTGGCGGACCTGCTTTAAGTCGGCATGAGTGACTTCCCTTGAAAATCAGGGGAGTGAACTCTGCGCACGGCATGAGTTACTACCCTTGAAATCAGGGGAGGCAACTCTGTCCGACCTATTTTAAGTCGGTAAGAGTGACTTCCCCTGAAAATCAGGAAAGAGAACTCTGCATAGGTCAAGAGTTACTTCCCTTAAAATCAGGGGAGGAAACTCTGTCCGAACTGTTTAAAGTCGAAAAGAGTTACGTCCCCTGAAAATCAGGGGAGAGAACTCTGCACAGGGCAAGAGTTACTTCCCTTGGTAACAGGGGAGGCAACTCTGTCCGACCTGTTTTAAGTCGGTAAGAGTGACTTCCCCAGAAAAATCAGGGGAGTGAACTCTGCACAGAGCAAGAGTTACTTCCCTTGAAATCAGGGGAGGCAACTCTGTCCGACCTATTTTAAGTCGGTAAGAGTTACTTCCCCTGAAAATCAGGAAAGAGAACTCTGCATAGGTCAAGAGTTACTTCCCTTGATAACAGGGGAGGCAACTCTGTCCGACCTGTTTTAAGTCGGTAAGAGTGACTTCCCCTGAAAATCAGGGGAGAGAACTCTGGACAGAGCAAGAGTTACTTCCCTTGAAATCGGGGGAGGCAACTCTGTCCGACCTATTTTAAGTCGGTAAGAGTGACTTCCCCTGAAAATCAGGGGAGAGAACTCTGCACAGTACAAAAGTTACTTCCCTTAATAACAGGGGAGGCAACTCTGTCCGACATATTTTAAGTCGGTAAGAGTGACTTCCCCTGAAAATCAGGGGAGAGAACTCTACACAGTGCAAGAGTTATTTCCCTTGTAAACAGGAAAGGCAACTCTGTCCGACCTGTTTAAAGTCGGTAAGAGTGACTTCCCCTGAATCAGGGGAGAGAACTCTGCACAGACAAGAGTAACTCTCCTTGAAATCATGGAAGAGAACTCTGCCCGACCTATCTTACGTCGGTTAGAGTGACTTCCCTGAAAATCAAGAGAGAGTACTCTGCTGCTCATGAATTACTTCCCTTGATTCAACGAGGGGCAACTCTGTTTGACTTTTATGAAGTCGGTTAGAGTGACTTACCCTGAAAATCAGGAGTAATTACCCTGAAAAACAATGGGAAGAGTAGCTTCCCTTTGATCCTTTAATGTAATGGTAGGTTATTATTATACTACTGCTTAGTAACTAGACACATACTTTATTTTATGCATATTACGATATCTGACGATATCTGAACGTTTTTCTTGTTGGATAAATCTAACCAAGCATGTAATGCAACTATGATTTTCTGGAAAGCTTGAGTATGTATTATTTATCCTCTTTTTTAATGTTTCTTGTATAATGGCCAAAACATAAGATAGATATTAGTGAATTTATTTTATTAGGTGCAGAATTTTACAATTTCTTAATCGAGTTTCGTGCCCCCGGGCAAACGACAAAAACTATTTACCTAGTATTACACCTACCGGTATACCTAATATCACCTATCATTCATGATTTGTGAATGACAGCTAACCCACGGTTTCCATGATGGTATTTATAATGCATCTTAGGAAAACAAAAATATTTTGACTTGCTATATGCATATCCACTGCAAATTTAAGAATAACCTATGTTTCCTCATAGTAATCATAGTAGCCCTCTGCACAATACATCAGGACTACATGTATATAATTAATTATCTTGGTTTTATTATTTAGCTGATACACTTAAGGAAATATTACGACTTTAAGAAAATGTTCTACTAAGACGTTTAATAATAATAAATACTGGCCCTGTATTCTACTAAGACTCGACTCGATAGTCGATTAGGCACGCATTAGCATAGGTATCTGTACATACCCCTATGGTTGTACTGAGAGAAAAATACGCATTTTCCTAAAAACTTTCTTCATCAAATGCAAGAAAATGGCGTGGTCTATCGATGGGGATTTTTTTCTGTGACAATATTGGGCGATACTCGGAATTCCTTTGCAATTTCGTCTAGGTAAAGACCTAGACTGACTGGACTTATTTGTCCAAAGCCCATCTGTTATTATATTTTGCTCATTAATTTTTACACTTCTCTTTAAGTCTTTCCGAATGTCAGTTTTCGGCCAATTCCGACAAAGAGTGGAATTGCCTTCGTGTGTTTCCGATAATCTCCGTTGACCAAACATTTTCCTTAGAATATTAGTATACTTACACTAACTTCGCTCCCTCCCTTGTTTGCATTGAAAATATAGGTTTGCTTAATTGATTTATTCAGAGTTTGTAAAATTTACATATACGTTTTATTTAAGGGAGGTAGTCTTGGTATTGAATAAACTTTAAGACATTTGCAGCTCCCTCAAGTTATATTTATTTGTAACGCACCTTTTCACAGAACGTTCGAATTTAGTAATGGCATACAAACATAATCTATACATTTAAACGCATTCATTTGGTTACATTTTAGCAGGTATGAGAGTTCCTAATTGGAAGAATAGCCAACAGTCTAATATCCCAATTATTCTACATATAGAAATGAAGCAGTTTTTACTGTTGTCTAACCACCGCTAGTTCGCTAAACTCACGTTTAGTCTGCGTCATATTGAAACGACTCAAACGCAATTATACAGTTAATTGAAAAAGGCCAAACATAAGTTCTGAAATCGTTAGTTATAAAAAAAACAATAATAACAAATCGGACAGGTATATTCCAGTCAGGATAAAAATCTAGTGTCGCAGCGGTCGAGTCCACTATAACGGTGTTAAACCAATTATAAAGGTCTATACTGTACAAACAACTATAATTTCAATACTAAACTTCGCTCCACCTGTTTAGACAATGGTTGTGATTTTTTGCGTACACATTAAATGCAACGTCACTGTCACAATATCCTAACTGGACTATAAGGTAAGGTAGCACTCAACAGGGGCACGGAAGGTAACAGACAAAAAGCACAAATTTATAACAAACGCAAGTCACAATTATGACTACAGTACCATAAAATGAACAAAACAAAAAAACGTAGCAGCTATGTAGTAGTTAAATCAAGACAATGGTATTTTTGTGTTTTAATGTAAATAAAGAAAATAATTGCAAATGAAATGACTTTCTTTGAGGACTACATGCGACAATCGTTGATTTTTTAGGAATGTTTATATTCCGGTTACGATGGTTTCCATGATGAACAACATGCAAAATCTTATCCAACCTAGATATGTATAAGGACATCACAAATGTGCGAGTTGTTAACGACATTTCCGACACCTTGCTGACATTTTCGGCGACCAGTTGGTCTGACTAGTTATCCTCTGTAATTAATTATCATTCCGTATTAATTTGCTCTTTCGCAAGTAATTAACCATTTCTCCTCTCGCTGTGACTGACGTGATCATAGCCTTTGTCACGAAATGTACATACTCTACCCAACCAGGAAAACGAATTATGATTTGCATACATGAGCATTTTAAAACGCTTTACCTAATGAGCTTAATAGATATACAATGCAAGTTTTCGGCGGCCAGATAATTTACCGACTAGTACAGGGTGGTCACTAATAAATGTCCGAATAACAAAATGTAGTATGTTCATTATAGGCCTCGTTATCGATATTAAGCTCATTAAAAGCACATGTGAACATTTTGTTTACGTATTTAGTTCCAAGATTGATTACTTAAATTGTCTGAAGTAGGTGTTTAACATGACACCTCTTTTTTTTAAAAAAGCTGAAAGCGACGCCAAAAATTCCTAATCACGTCGTTGCACACTGCAAAATCAACTTGTCGCTTTTCTCGGCGAATGGAGGATTTCAATAATTAGGCCTATGTCATTATTTTGTGGTTTGTTAACTAGTACATGTATTAACCCTGCCCTTAACATATCCCCTTAAAACAATTCAGTGGGCTCAAGAATGGCGATTGAGGAAGGGTATGGGTGAGTGGTTTTCAGTGAAATAAACCGATCTTCAAATGTTTGCCTAAAATATCGAGAAATGTTCGGATGAAATAGCCTCATCAAGTCAAAACCAACTTTTGTCAATGAATCTCCTCCTTTTGACATATATGTGTACAGTAACATTCCCTACAACAACACAACATATAAATTTGCATGTTTTTATCTCTACATGTAATTTATTTGACGCACTTGCTGATTTTTTTCACCTGTACTGGCAGTTCGGGTAGAGGTCTAAATACTCCCGCTGGATTCACTCTTGCAACGGTAATATTCTGATTTGCTTGTTAGTAGGTATATCAACATCTGATAACCTCCTTCTAATCTATGAGAGGACATTTTCAAACTAAATAGTACAGTTTGATCATGTTTGACGCGTCAGCCATTTTCATATTCTATAGAATGTATGACGTCACTAATGACACAATGAATGTAACCATGGCATCACATGGAGGCATTCACTAATGGAGTACACATTTTCAATTGTTTATCTTTTAAATAAGACCAAAATCAGCTCTCTGAAACAAACATGGACAAAGTTATTAAATTTTGTTATCAGAACATATATTGAATTGTCACCCTGAATTAACGACTTTATTACCGATTACCTCTAACCTAATAGCCAACTCTACTTGAAACATGTAACGTTATGTAATACCACAGGAACTTGCATTAATAATTTGAGAAAAAAAATGAAAAAAAAATAGTTTTTTTCACTAGTCCTACTGTACTATTAAAATATATTTTAATAGTACAGTAGGCCTAGTGCAAAAAAAAATTCATTTTTTTTTCAAATTATAAATGCAAGTTCCTGTGGTAATACGGTAGTATATGTATAGTAATACACGATGTTTACTAGGGGTGACTATTGAGTCCAATTTTGACTATTGCAATACTATTGCTGAAAGTACTATTGCGATACTATTGTATTGCTGGAGACTATTGCGATACTATTGCAATAGTTATTGCCAAGATTTGAAAACCAGAGATTAACATGTAAATGCAAATTTGCACTGTTTAAGATATCACTTTGTTGTACAACATACAAATCTACTATTTGTGGACATGATTTAAAATGAATTTGACAGAAATAGATTTATAAAATTATTGCGATATTGGTCCATTGTGGCTGTGTTGATGCATGTAGTTATTTACTATTAGTTTTTTTAACGAAAACGGAAGTTGTTTTAAATTTTAATAAACTTTATTTATAAAAAGGAAACTATCGTAACTATCGATATTTGAGCTAACTATCGGCGATAGTTATTGGATCGAGACTTTTACTATCGATCCGTACTATCGGGACACTCGGAATTGCAATGCATCGATAGGCCTATTTCGATGCATCGGCCCACCCCTAATGTTTACTAAGTCGAAAGCCAGACTGAGACATTAATCAATCGGACATTGATGCTTTGTCACGTAATAATATACGTACAAGGCTTGCGTATGTCAGTTCATGGATCGTATTTACAAAGCATCTCAGTGGGAAATATAGGATCCGTCATGGGTTGTCTTTGGAGATCAACATTTCTTAAACGAGTCTAGAAAACACAGGTTATTAAGCGAGCCTTTGGCGAGTTTAAGAAATGTTGATCTCAAAGACAACGAACGACGGATTCTTTTTATCACATTACCATAGTTACCGAGTCAATACAACGACAATAAGAACGCATTTAAACCGCGTTGGAGAACATTGTTCCGTCATTTGTTCTCGCTTGGAATATCACGGTATTTATGTAATAAACTTAAATATTTCGACTTAAGTGAATTTTTAATTTGTGTCGCTCAGATTTCCCACAATCCTAGTTTTTTAGTGATTATACATAAACGAAGAATTCGTATTCTTTGACATAAAGCAACCATTTCAAAAATGCTTCAAATATACGCAAAATTACTAATCTTGATGCTCTTGTTTAGCTGATAAACTTAAGGATTTTTTTTATTTTAAACACATTGTTATGCCCCCCTATCGATAGATGGGGAGGCATATAGTGATTCACCTGTTCGTTCGTTCGTTCGTTCGTTCGTTCGTTCGTTCGTTCGTTCGTTCGTTCGTTCGTTCGTTCGTTCGTTCGTTCGTTCGTTCGTTCGTTCGTTCGTTCGTTCGTTCGTTCGTTCGTTCGTTCGTTCGTTCGTTCGTTCGTTCGTTCGTTCGTTCGTTCGTTCGTTCGTTCGTTCGTTCGTTCGTCCGTCCGTCCGTCCGTCCGTCCGTCCGTCCGTCCGTCCGTCTCCGTCCGTCCGTCTCCGTCCGTCCGTCCGTCCGTTCGTCCGTCCGTCCTGGTTAACCCAAATTGACAGTTTCTACTAGCATTATTATGGCTTGCTGCAAAGCTTCCATACTTGCATGGATGTTGTATATGAACACTCTCCACACACCTGTATCATTTGACGCCATTTCGACCTTCACCTTGACCTAATTTGGACTTAGACTTATTGGAGGACCAAATTCTTGGTAAACCCAAATTGACTGTTTCTTCTAGCATTAATATGGCTTGCTACAAAGCTTTCATACTTGCATGGTTGTTGTATTTGAACATTCTCCACACACCTGTATTATTTGACGCCATTTCGACCTTCACCTTGACCTAATTTGGACTTAGACTTATTGGAGGGCCAAATTCTTGGTTAACCCAAATTGACTGTTTCTTCTAGCATTAATATGGCTTGCTACAAAGCTTTCATACTTGCATGGTTGTTGTATTTGAACATTCTCCACACACCTATATCACCTAATCTCATTTTGACCGTCACATTGACCTAATTTTGGACTAATTCTTGCAATTGGTTAACCGAAATTGACAGTTTCGTTTTACATCATGTCCATCATGGCGTTGCCTTAAAACTTGGCATACTTGTTTACTACCATAAGCCCCTTACATTATCAAAGCCATGTAACACTATCCAACATTATTACAGAATTATGGCTCCGGATTGACTAAGCTTTTTATGGACAAGGCTTCCATGGGGGCATAAGCGTTTATTGAACGCAGTCTTGTTTTTCTTGTAATATGCTTGTGAATACCACCTCATGCTTAAAACGCAACATACTCGTAAATAGTGTTACTTATTTTTTGTACAAATACTTGGTAAGTCGTTTAAAAGTACGAATTCATGACTTGGTAACATAATAATAAATGTATATCATCATAATTAAAAGCAACTTCTTTCTACTTATGTACGAAAAATGTGTCAACACTGACATTTATTGTTCACCGTCGTCAAACTGGGAGAATGCGGACACTGGGTTGTCATGGGAGTGTGGTAATTTACAAATACACGCGAGTCATAAAATAAAACAATGAATGCATATCGTGAAATGCATGTTGTGCAATGACAGCCTGGAATAAACGTGTTTATAGACGATGGCAGATTCTGGTTCTGATTATTGTCTTGCATGAAGGTACGTTTAGTAAATTGTAGTAATTTTATGACATCTAATTTTCATTTTAATATAATTTAAAGCCGTACGCGCATTACATCAGTTGGTCAGTTGCTTGTATAAAATCATGGTTTTCATGGGCTAATAACGTCAATGTTTGTTAACAACCTTTCGCTTCTAAATATAAATAAACAACTATATATACACATCAAGGACAAAATTGTGACATTTGTTGGTATGCAAATGATATTCATATTTGATTTGTTGGCCACAACATCCTCGCTCGGAGATATTATAGTACATGAGAGTCTTGTATATCATTCGTTGTTTTATTAGTTTGACGCTCCCTAAATATTATCCAACATGACATCATGTTCACGATCGAATTGATGAGAAAAACGAGATTTTAGAAGATCCTCATGAAACTACAATCGACCCGTGAACCTTCACTGACTAAAAGCAATGTTAAAAATATATAAAATAATATACTCCTTTAGCTTATTTCTTAACCCCTGTGACTCCAACCATTGATTAACTACATTTGTACGTGTTTTACCAAAATAATATTCTCCTGTGACTATGAATAATATATTTCAGTGGTGACAAACATCATTAACAATGCTTTAATAAGTGTTTCCCAAAAAATCTTCAGTTTATTTCTTAGCCCCTGTGACACCAACCTTTGCAGTGGTGATAGTAGACCTACACTGATTAAATACGTGTTTTACCGAAATACCTTTATAGTTTTACCCCTGTGACTCCAACCATTGCAGTGGTGACAATAGACGACATACAATGATTAAATAAGTGTTTTACCAAAATACCTTTATATTTAACCCCTGTGAGTTCAATGATTACAGTGTTGACAGACAACATAAAGCATGCATGTAGCGCTGGGACAGATGGTATGTGTGTAAGGTGTGACGGTGTACCACAATGCTTTGATTTGTCCGACGAGAGAGGATGTATAAACACGACTATAAATCTTGCACCGGTCAAACAAGCAACACGTTCATGTAAGTTGTTGGTTGTTTACAAGTTTTCGTAGCCATAATTGATGTACACACTTGAATAGGGGAACTGAGTTTTATTGTCTTACGCTGTTTAAGTTTGTACGATGACCAACTATTGACCACACCATGTTTGTGAATTACAATAACAACCAGTGTAACCTGGCCTTCACGCATGCAGTAAATAAATTCTAGTTTAAACAATTAATAAATTCTCAATGCACAGAGTAACTGGCTGTAACCAGTGTCTCAAAAAGATCAGTCTGCAAAGTCCGGGAATTGTACTCATATAGGCCGAATGAGACTATAACGTTTCCAATCGTGAAAGCTCGACAATTTCCGTTTGGCTCCGTTTTATTATGTAATACATGAACGCCGATGTGATCAGATATGCCTTCCCTATATTTACCGGAGTTAAACGGAAAAGACCGAGCTTTCACGATTGGTATTTCCACGAAATGTAAACACTTAACATGAAGAAAATTTAAACATGCAGACATGCTTGTTGAGACACGCTATGTTAATTCACTAGTATTAATTGAGAATGACATGATAATACGTGTAATGTACGTTAATCTGTCAAACCAGTCAAGTAACTTGTTAAATTTGTGTTAAAACATATAGGCACTAGCTGTTTACTTTCCTGAAACATGTAATAAAAACATTGTTAAAAATTTAAGAAAAGAAATAATGTCAAAGAAAATAGTTTTTTATTGGGAGGAGATGGTATTTATATTAATTTGATAATCAAGAACGGCTTAATACATATAAGCATTTTAAGCATACTACATTCGGTAATGTTTTAGCATTCTAAAAATGGTTAGTTGTGGTCACAGGTAACTGTATGATTGAAAAAGAGTAAAACATATTTCGTTTTTTTTAAATAAAATTTATGTTTATGGAAAACAACATGCACCTCAGTAACTGCCTGGCCAATTTCCTGTCACGGTTATGAACCATTCTAAGAAAACATATATTTTATAAAAAATCAATATTTTTTAACTCTTTATCGATATATATATTCTTTATTTCGTCTCATTTATGTACATACATATAACATACGATCCATATCGATGATACAGTTACCTGTGGTTGTGGTAGGACAGCTTTACAACAAATTATGTTATGTCGAAGGCGGAAAATATAACAGTTTTGTTACTATCAGGTTTCGGTAATGGCTGTGTCGACAGATTTCCACGTCCTCCGCCTCTACCACCATTCTCCTTGTGTAAGCATGTGGTGAAGACAACAACAGAAACACCGCCCACTGGTAAACATTAATTTTAAAACCTTAATATTATAAACTTGAGATCCGGGTTGAAACAAAAAGTATTGTTACACTTGTTTAATAATAACTGAAAAGATTCTGATTTTAAGTACATGCATGTAGATCTACATCATAAAACTTAGTTGTCCGTGAATAAATGATAACTTTGCTTGCTTATTGACAAAGTCCACCATTTTGGATTTTATAATATTGGCTGTTATGTGATTGTTTAATTAATCTTTTTCTTAATCAAACACATTTTGAATTTTGTTTCCTCGGTGATTTATGGAGTCACTGCTCTTTTTTAAGTTGTTTAATGGTTACAATCGTATTCTTTAGTTACAACAACACCAAGTACAAATATTCCGGAAGTGACGACACAATTAACATCCCGTGAGAAAAAAGTATATGCTACTACACCAACAACAGAATCGACGCCATTATTAAGTACTTCACCGACAACGTATCCAATGACAACCAGCACTCAGTCAATGTCAAGGTCAACTACCACTACCGGAAGTACAACATTAAGACATGCGCAGTCAACACATCTCCCGGTGTTGTCCACAACACAATGGCTCCCGACGACTACTTCTAAACCTAAACATACTTTCATGAAAGTTCTGTGTGAGTAAAGGCATCACAAAATTCACAAAACATTATCTTAAAATGGCACCCACTTCAAACCCAATGATTGAAGTGTAGGTACATATATGTGTTCTAGTACTGGCACCCATCATTATTTTCGTTGATTTTTGTCCCATGGTAACTTTGAGAACAGCATAGTATGACACATGCGATGGTTTATTATACTGAAACGGAAACCATATTTCAACGTTTTTTCATTGTTTTTTTTTCGATGAATAAACTACATGTATTCTAAATGTGGTTGTGTGTAATACCATGCCAAAGTGGTGTAACACCACATGAAAGTGTCTTCCCTCTTAAAAGTTATCTGAGTACATGAATAAAACACATATACACTAATTGGTCAAAAACATTTAATTAGATTATCATCCAACCCCTTGAAAAGTCAACAAGTGACTTGGTCTTCTTATTCAGTTTACACATACATGTAAATAGAAAATTCAAAAGTGAAATGTTTATACCGCAATTTTTGCCCTATAGACACGAACGTAATAAGCCCGAATAACAAAGAACTGGTTTTGGTTAAGATAATAATTGTAACCAGAATTCCTGGATGATGAATTCAGATAATTATATGTGTATTATAACATCTCATTTTTTATCATAGTATACAAATTTCTTCTTTTATTGTATTTTCCAGGGTCTTGTATGACTGTTCATCACCGTATAGAAGATGTAATCAGATGTGTGGATCGATATTATTGGTGCTTAAAAAATAGAACATGTCTTCTACCATTAAAAATAACTTATCCAACAAAGAACCACAGAATGCATCTATACACGACCTTGAACAATAGTTATAGAGTAAAACCTAATACCACACCGCAAATGTCTCTAACAACGAAGAGACCTGTCCAAAATGTTGAACATTTAAACTACCAATTATTTCCAACAAGAACACCATATTTTCAAAACCAGAGAATTTTTGCACCACGCCCAAGTCCCGAGAGACACTTCAAACAAATCCCAAGGAGTAAGACACCCTTACCAGCATCTCCCGTGTCGCATTTATTCCCGGAGAACCAGCCGCGTCACATCAATAGAAACCCGGATATATCAAACAGAAAATATCCATGGCAACCTACAAGACGTCCAGTAACAATGAGACCTTGGTATAGAACAACAATACCACCGTACACAGCACCAGCCATTGTCACAACACAAAATGCGCTGGGATCATTCAACAATCAAGACTATGTTCAATATAGAACAACCAATGCCGATTTATTGTATGCTTTAATGGTTCTGCAACATTTTTAGACAACTCGCGTATTTTTCTACTATCAACTGCAAACTTTTATATCACTGTACATTGTATTGCATTACAAATATGTAAGTTTTCATCGTCAATGTGCTCAATAAACATTGTTGAATTGTTTTCTGTTGATTTATTTCTAACTAGGATTTTTACGGAACATTTAGGTATACTTAATTTTACCATAGTTATAAACATGATGTTTGTTTGTACGTGTTATTGTCCAAGGTATAATTTACAAGAAGCCTCGGGTTTATCCACATACAAGAAAGTTTCTCTCCGCAGATACCCCGGCCCGAAGAAATAATCTGCACACAAAATAGGGGAAGAGAAAAGGTTAAAAAAGACATGACAATAAGTTTGGCTGGTTATCAGAAACAAGTGTGCGTGAGTGAAACAAGCACAGGGAAGATGGACCGGCTAGAGAACGAATCGATGGGACAAGCACAGGGTATAATGGACCGGCTAGAGAATAAATGGGTGGGATAACGGGGGGGGGGGCACGCTTCCCATACCCTGGCACCATTTTTTCTGTGCTCGGCGTAAACCTCACGTTGTGCATAGGGGAACTTTAACCTGTACATTATTTGGAGATGTGACTGTCTTGTCCCAAATTGGTACTCCCGGACCTAATCGAGCCCAAAGGACAATCTAGTCTTTGAAATTCTGTCATGTGCACGGAAAAGGTAAAGCCGAAGTTCATATCCACAGCGGCAACAACAGCAGCAGTATTGGTGAGAGCAGTTATATTTAATTTATGATTTGTACTGGTACGATGTACTTAACTAGCAGTTACAGGAAATGCAGCAGCAACTACCAGTGACTTCCATCAATTGAATCCCAAGAAGCTTTAATTTGAAACCTCAAAGCTCAACTCCGTGAAGTCCGTTGTACCGCCATCACGAATGAGTCCCTTTTCCCTGTCTCCATTGTCACAGCTTTCACCTGGGACATTTTCAAGGCAGGGATATTCTCAATCAACTTGTAAGGGGCTATTGTTTTTATCATGGCCCGTTTAGACATTACGTAACCTCCCCACAACTTGTATATATAAAGAATCTATCGGGTGTGAGTATGCTGCGTTAACGGTGCCCCGCATCGTCAGTGGAAGGAAATTGAGAGTACAGTGAGAACACAACAAAGTAAACAGTAGCAGGTCTTGTATTCAATATTGATTCTGGTGAATAAAATCAGCTATTCGACATTTTTTTCAATTTCATAAGTTAACCAACAATAAGCCGTCTTATTTAGTCGATAACAACTACCACAATCGATCAGTGTATTTGACATGGTACCAAACCTAAACTGGAAATCCCTAGAAGTCCGCAGAAGAGAAGCCCGGCTCGTCATGTACGTTATATAAGATTCACGATGAGCACGTATATTTCACCAGCTCTTCAAAATAGTGCATTCCGGTTACCAGGAACTCCGGACACCCAGATCCTGAAACATCCTTCCAGATTCCACAAGCCTAACATGGTACTGGCTCAACTCTTTCTTCGAAAGAACAATCAGTGACTGGAACAAGCTACCACCAGACATCCAGTCAATCTGGGCAGTCGATGCCATCAAGGAACCAAGGAGAATAATTTTATGAGTGTCTTCCATTCTAATCCTTCTTTACATAATTTGTGTTAATGAATATCAAAATGTATGTATACTGTATATATTTGGGAAAATAAATATGTTTAAACTAAGGAACCTTTTAATTTTGGTCGTACTTTTTATCTTTACAATGTATATCTATACTTATTTTTCCTTTGTGCAAACATTAGCAAAATTCAAAGTTCCAAAACTAAACTACGGCTCTCCCCAAATATAAATACCATTATCGATAGTATGTGAGTATAAACATGGCAGTATATTAGTAAAAAACGCAGCTATTCGTGTTAAAGAGTTTCAAAAAAATTATGCCTCCAATATGAGACAGGGGAAGTAACCGTTCCGAGCCGAGAAACGGAATGAACGGGTTTTATACATTAATACACCGGAAGTATTATACAGGAAGTTGACTGTATCTAAGCAACACCTCTTCAATATTGGCGAACATCGGATTGGGTAACTAACTACCGCTATTTCGGGTAAGTTGTTTACTTTTAATATTTGCATTTGCTTGTGGGTATTCGCTTTACTTATCGTTATTTGCTATTTAATGAATTATAACCATAACTTCATCAAAATGACTGAAATTGACATGATGGTTGAACCAAGAAACCGGGCAACATCAGACTCGGTGACAGGTCAGTTCAACAGTTGTTGAACATGAGCAATCGTTGTTTCAGACTGAGACTGTTGTTATCAATTGATCTACTTTGTGTTGAACTTAAGCTATTTTCATCTGGCATTTACAAATATTTTATTGTTCACAACAAACATTGCAAATGGTGATAATTACCTGCGTATGTTTTAGAAACACTTTGAGTTTGATCAAGCTAGTTAGATAACCATATTGAATGAATATATAATCAGTATTGATTGTTGGGAGTATCAAATAGAAAATGATTGATGATCGATTCTGTAAATCATTTGAGTTTTGGCCCTTGGGTCTGTTTTGTAAAGCAATTGAATGGTAAACTCAGGGTCATACTTCGTGTGATTAAATTAGGAGGCGCATGCAACTGTTTATATTCAATATAATTTTATATACCTCGGAATTATCGTTGGGTACCACAGACAGGGCTCTCCATAAATTTAAATGTAGCAATGATTATGACAAAATAGTCAGTGGTACGTAGATAAAAAGGGTTTAATTGTCATTCGATCATTAATTTCTTGTTATTTTGAACATTGAACAAGTTTGACAAAAGTAGCCCTTGATAAATTCCTTTGTAGTCGGGGAAATCACTGGCGCTGTGGCTTATGGAGAACTCTGCATGGAAATATACAGCTTAACAACATAAAATTCCAACAATAATTCTGATAAGTCGATTCGATTCTTATTCATCGTGTAGTGATGTGGGATAAGAAAGATTTCAGTTAGCTCAGTTGGTGGAAGAGTATGCTACCGTTATGAGTCATGGGTTCAAGCCCCACATAGGGCATAGTTTTCATAGTAGTTTATTCAAATAATAATAGTGAGAATTCATGCTGCAGCGCTTGGCTGACATTTGTTAGCATTTCACATTTCTAAATTGTTTTTTTTTTAAATTTCAGTTGACTAGCCAAGCTCAACAATCATGGCTGCTACTGCAGCGATAGACAACTTCCACAACTCTGTTCGTACTCTTGCCCAAACGAAGAGGATAAGAGTCACAGAATTTTTCCAGGACTTTGATAAACTTAGATCAGGATTTGTAACAGGTATAAACTATAATAACTTCCTATCTGTCTATCTGCCATTAATGTCAAACCCCTCGCATGGACATACACATTGATTATCAATGCAACAAGTGATTCATTTTTGACATGTTATCAAAAAGGTAAGAAACTGCATGTCTCTTATATGCATTTGAATAATTTTTGTATCTGTATGTGATGCTGTCAATTTTAACTTACCATTATATCACATGCGCAAGAGTAAAACCAAAACAGAAAGATAAAGAAGAGCCATGGAAAATCGCAAAAAAAAGTAAATGGTTTGAAATAGAGTGAAATGTACCCAATAACCCTTCTGTGATAAGAAGTACCACCATCAAGGAAAACTGGAATCTTCTTAATGATATTAGTTATGCTTAATAATGAGATTGAATTAAGTATAAAACTGAAAATAGATTTGAAATTGTGTTCCTAATTTTGAGCATCAAATGATATATCATCAAATTACATCTTACACGGCCAAGTTTTGGAAAAAGTAACATCTGCTAAATACCTCGGTGTCACCATCAGCTCAGACCTAAACTGGAACAATCATATACACAACATCTGCCAAAAAGCCAACAAGACCATTGGATTCCTTAAAAGAAACCTCAACATCAACAACAGAAAATTGAAGGAAAATGCTTACAAGTCACTAGTCCGACCAACACTAGAATACGCCTCTACAATTTGGGACCCACATCAACAAAATCACAAGAAGAAACTAGAAATGGTACAACATAGAGCTGCTCGATACGTCATGAATAATTATAGAGGAACGTCATCTGTAACTGACATGCTAAACCAACTACAATGGCAAGAATTAGAAAAAAGACGAGAACACACAAGACTCTGCATGATGTACAAGATAATACATGGACATGTAAACATCTCAGACTCGTCAAGACTATTACCACCAAGTCGAATCTCCCGAACATCACACCTTTATTCATACCAAGTTCCATCATGCAGAACTGAGGCCCGGAGGATGTCCTACTACCCAAGAACCATCAGGGATTGGAATGCCTTACCACCATCCACAGCTAGTGCCCCAAGTCTTGAATGCTTCAAGGCTCGGCTAGCCAACTAAATATGGACTTGTGTTTTTAACTGTGCACCTGTAAAAAGTGTTTTTAAAGTTCATTATTTTGCGCACCAACGTTATAAGTGACAGAAAAATCAGCATATTGATTGTGGTCACCTGATTGGAAGAAGAAGAAGAGCCCCGTTTAATATTGATGTAGCTGTTAAGTGAGATTTAAGATTTACTATAACATTGAGGATTAAATTGATATATTTCCTATTTTAATGCATTCTATTGTTTGCGTATTTGCAGGACCACAATTTTCGAGATGTTTGTGGCAGACTTTAGGGTTACAACTTTCTCAGGAGCAGGAAGCCTTGGTTAAGAAGCACTATGATGTAAAAAATGACGGACAAATCAAATATACTCTGTTCTGTGATATCATTGATCAAAACTTCAATGCCAGAGATTTGGCAAGAAATCCAGAGTCCCAGACAGTCCCACCACCCGAATTGTATGTATAATGTTACCTAAAATTTGTTGATTTTTCAGTTATATTTTTCACTCTAAGCAAAATTTTCATTGTTTGAAATATGCAGCACAGTTTGTCTCATAAAATAAATGAACTGTACAACCTCTGTAGAGCAACACCCTTTGGGAGCTGCAAATATTGGTCATTGTTTAGAGGTGGTTGCTCTTCAGAGGTTAAATCTATAGTAAATATCAGTTTAGAAAAATATGATGGTGTTGTTATAGAGAGGTTGTTGCTCTACAGAGGGCCGCTCTGGAGAGGTTGCACTGTATCTATTGAAATAATAATAAAATAATTATAATATCAAAGAAATATTCAGTTTGTGGATTGTGATGAAGTAAGAATATAAATTCTTTAAAAGTTTGTGTGTTTGTTTTCTTTTACAGTTTAGGAACTGTACGCACTGTGCGACCATTAAGTGCACAGTCTGAGAGGCGTTTAATTCAACTTTTGAAGCATATAGAAGAGTATTATTATTACCATGGCATTAATTTGCGTACATGCTATGAGGACTTTGACAGACATCATATGGGAATTGTCACAGAAAGCCAGGTAAAGTTAATTATTTGATCAATATTGTACATTGCTAACAACTAGCAGTTGTTTTGACAAATTATGAGACCTTTTGAGGGCTACTAATTTTATTTTTATTGTCATTGTTTTTTTTAATATCCCTTATGTCACTATGCCCCTTAAAATTGGTTTTGTAAAATAGTAGTTTTATTGGACAAAAGTAATAATTTGATACAATAATAATTAAGTATTGAACGCTGCATCCTGTTGTTTATATTTTGTTCTTCCGACGAGTGCAATTTGCCAAAATTTTGAGGTAATAATAAATGCTATAATTGGCGCCATAGGTGTTTAGTTTTTATCTACTACAAGTACTAATTACTTTTTAAAATTACCACATGGCTTTTTTATTATATAATAGTGGCTGTAATAAGGCCCCTTCTCCTTGAAAAAATCGTAAAAATCCTTCAGTTTTTCACTAAAAATGAAGTTTATCTCAACAAAATCATTCCCTATGTTACCAAAATACCAGTTATTTTTCCCCTTATTAAAGGTAAGGCCCCATACCCAAGGTTTGAAAACAGGGTATAATAATCTATACCTTATATTTCAGTTTTTCCGTAGTTTCCCTGGTCCACCTGATGTCAGTGAGGCTGATATGACATTACTTGTACAGAAGTATCGTGATCCATTGAAAACTGGACTTCTCAATTACTTAAACCTTCACCATGATATCGTTGCAATAGGTGAACAGTGTGCCAAGGACAAGGAGTTGATTGAAGCACCAAACACACACGTTGATAACACTCCAGAAATGGTATGTTTACACCAATATGCCATTATTTTCAAATCCGACAAAAAGTTACTTAGATATGGTTTGGAAAAGCTCAATTATTGACATTTTTGGCCTTTGAACTCCATGTGTGACCTGTGAGATATGGATGTAATTGACTCAGTCTCAACGCTTGAGATCAGTTTATAAAATAACAATTATGGTATATGTGTGAACATGGCTCAACACTAACATTTATAAACTGAGGGTGGCAATTGTTAAATGGAATCAAATTCATTACTCAAAATATAACAAAATTGTGTCCCATTAAAATTAAATGATTTTACAGAATATTTATGGCAATGAATTATGTTTAACAAAAAGGAACCTACCGGTATGCACTGATAACATATCATTTTCAATGGGTATCAGGAAAATGTTTTAGTAGTTAGTGTATGAAAAGATAGTTTTCTGAATTTCATGACTTACGACATAATTTCAAAATGACGCCATAGTATATGATAAATGCCAGAATCCATATTTTGGTTCAACATTTTGTAATCAAACTCTGTCAAATCTTAGATGAATTGAGCATTCTTGATTTGAATACAAAAGACAACTATTGTATCAATTTGTCCTTTTCGATTTCAGTTGACGTCAGATCCTGATCTTAATACCATTTTTGAGAAAATTCGAGTAGCAGTCTTCAAGAACGGAATCAGGACGACAGAGTTTTTCAAGGATCATGACAAGTTACGTAGTGGTATAATTACAGAGAATCAGTTTGTTTGTGGACTTGCACTTGCTGTCGGCAAAGAAGCTCAGCTTTCTCGTGCTGAGATACAGAAAGTAGTAGAATACTATCGTCAACCTGATGGGCGTGTCAAATACAAGGAATTCTGTGATATCATGGAAAATGGTATGTTAATTAACATTATGATAGAAATGATTCAAGTTTGTTTCCCTTCCTCACGCTACCAACCGGCCAAAATTGTCCCTTAACTAGAATTTTTATTTAAAAATCAGAAAAGACTTACTGTTTAGGGAGACAAAATTAGCGAAAAGCCCTGACATGTAGTTAATCTTTACTTACGTAATGGCCAGGGAAAGTTTTTGAAGAAGAGACACATGTTTCAATATACAGTAAAACCTGCCTAAATCAGCAAGTTATGGCAAACATGTATATCAACGATTGCTGCTTACAACAGGTGGTTTTTTAGTACAGATGCATCATGCATTCAATATAAAATTGATCAATGGGGTTTGATATTATTAGCTGCTTATGACAGATGGTTGTTTAATTTGGTTGACCAATAACACAATGTGACATGTTTGATTGTTCAATTATAATGGTAATTTGTAAAACTGACTGGTCCAAGGACGATTGTCTTATATTTTTAGCTTTTACCATCCCTGACTTGGAAAAGAAACCACTGCAAAGTGTTGTCAGACCAGTAAAAGGAGCATTGTCTAGAGTAAGTCATTTTAATACTTATAATAATCTTTTGATAGAATTCATATAAAAGGCTTAAAAGCATATTTAGTGTTGGCATAGCAGAATAAGGTTGCTATTGCGGTACTATACCACTTTTAAATATTAGGGCGAAATGTTTGTACATATCGACGGCTCAGTGCAAAACAGTTATAACAACATATGATTTTAGAACGAGATACAACTGTTTTGCACCAAGCTGTTTAATCAGGCCTCTCACTTGTATACAAACAATGCAATATCTTAACATTGTATTTTGATTAAAAATTATTTTTATTGTTTTAAACATTTTAATTGGCGAAAAAGGCAGTTAAAACCATAACACTATTCACTAAGCTACATACTAATGCACATAATATCTATTAAAATAAGATAGTAGTAACAGAAATTGCAATGTTATATGTACACAATGTTATGCCAACAAGTGCCTGACCTGATTTATTGATTTATACGTATATTTTTCCTGAATCAATATTGAATGTTTTCTAATTTTGTCCTTACATGACATGATTGCTGCATTCTAGTGTGCAACTGCAATGGAAAAAATACAGTTGAAACATTTCTTATTAAACTTATCATCTTTGTTTACCTGTCATGTGATGTATCATTGGTCACATGACATATTATGGGTCACATGGTTGTGGGTTGTAGTTGCGAGTAGTACTGTGGAACTCAAAGTCAAAGGAACCAGTCCAATTTCTGTACAGAGGTTGGTTAAATGTAGGTCACCGTAGATACCTAGACTTATATACATATTTATACAAAAAAGGAATGCATTGGGTTTTTGATTAAATAATTGAGTTTTGATACTCATTTCGTCATTTTTTAAAAAAAAAAAAATTTTTTTTTTTATTTTTTTATTTTGATACATATTTATATATATTCAGGGTTTACAACCACTGACTGGAGCTGAAGAAAATCGTATACGGGAGATCGTCTGTCAAATATCTGACAATGTAAGGCGTAGACGATTAATGATGTATCCTTACTTCAAGGACTATGACAGGGTATGTCCATCTTTTATTTCATCTTTGTTAGTGATTGACTGAGACAGTTGTAAGTGCTAGATGATTCTTCTCTTGCTCGATGGGCCTATGATCTCTTGACTTCAAGGGAATAGATAACTGTATGATACAAGGAATCCTGGTGTTATACCCTAGCTCTATCTTTCAGTTTCAGTTTATTTCATTATTGCAGAGTCCTGTAAAATACAGGATACATATGCATAACACATTTACAAAAGCAATTTAGCTGTCACAGTGACACTGGGTATACGACCATAAACGTCGTTTTGGAATATTTAAAAAAAAAAAAGTTACTAAAAATGAAATAATTCATATAATCGAAGAGAAAATTAATGTTAAGGTTTGAAAATATTTAAGTTTTCTATTACACGAGAGCATTTTGAAATGGTAGAAATTAAAATGTTGTCGTTTTATTACACTAACCATGTGTGGCTAATCGGTTCAATAAAGAAAGCGAAAGTAGACTAGCCCGGTGTAATGTACAGATATTCACAAGACTGCCTCTGTGTTACCAACCTGAGTTCATTGCTAAGAAATGAGATAGGTAAACATGAAATAAATGTTCATATAATTCCAGACAGTTTCACCTTTAAACATAGGAAACAAGGAATCGCGCAGCCATATTCACATGTCTGCAATTCTTGTAATGAATACACCTTTGGTAGACAACCATCTGCATTTAAAGGCCATATTTGATGTGTCACTTGACTGGTTGTTTCAAACAGGTTTAGCTGTATATTACTATTATTTAATGTCAATTTCAGGGTATTGCATACACAAGGGTTGTGACACCTACTCAGTTTGGACGTATTCTCCATTTCTTGTCTCTCAACGTCTCACCAGAAGATCTAAAATTGTTGCTAAGGAAGTTTGAAGATCCCGCGACTGGTGATGTCAACTATCCTGCATTTGTACAGGCTGTAGACCAAGGTAGGTAACTCTAGAATAATACTGTTTTATCCTATGAACCTATTACCAAGGTAGGTAACTCTGGAATAATACTGTTTTATCATATGAACCTATTACCAAGGAAGGTTACTCTAGAATAATACTGTTTTATCCTATGAACCTATTACCAAGGTAGGTAACTCTAGAATAATACTGTTTTATCCTATGAACCTATTACCAAGGTAGGTAACTCTAGAATAATACTGTTTTATCCTGTGAACCAAAATTATCTTATCCCTGTACTTCATATTTCACATTATTCACTCTGAACACCTAATTCCTGATGTTATTCATTGCCAAGAGGATATGAGAGAAGCTAAGTCAGTTTACTTTCATGCTGAGCATCTAGCAAGGCATTTTCTGGTACCATTTTTATTTCGTCTTTGGTATGACACAGTCTTGGATTGAACGTTGGACCTACCATACTTGAAGCAGACTCTCAACCACAACTAGCTATCAAGTAGGCGGTATCCTCAGTTATGAGACCAGAAAATATATTGAAACCATCTTTGTCTAAAAATGACGACCCATATTTGTGAAATAGGCGGACTGAAGGAGTCTTTAAAGAAGTAAAGATCCAGAAATAAGTTTAGTCTTATTTGAAATGAATTCAGTGCATGCTTGTTAAATATAAAGCAGCCTTTTAATAATTAATTGTTACAAAGTATTTTGTTATACATGTATCCCTTTTGTTTACTTAAGTTTTTGTTATCTTACTATTATAATACTGATTTTAGAATTTGTTGGACATACTATGGATGATGCTGACCTCAGTCAGAAAGGTCGTACAAATACACCAGTTAAAGAAGTTCCCACAACTGCTGCAGATAGTAACGTTAGCTACGAGAATCTGATGTCTAGGATCCGACACATTGTTCTAACTAACAGACTTAGAGTGAGTATGAAATAATTGTGTCGCATGACTCACCAGCACTTGCTGTTTTAGGAGTCCCTTATAAGTTTGACAGGTCACAATTTTATATTCAGATAATTATATTCATTTGCCAAATAAAAATGATAATGAAATGAAGATGTACCACAGTATAATTCACTATTTGTATGATTAAAGATTTCTTAAAATGTTTGCAAGCCAGTTTTTAAATTAGTATTCACGGTCTAAAAATGTCATCAGGGAAAATCGGTAGAAAAAATACAAAACATTATTATGAGAGTGTTTATGGTTAATATTTTGTTATCAATGCCTGTAACACTTTTTGCTTATTTTAGGTGGCTGAGTTCTTTGAAGATTACGATCCTTTAAGAAGTGGTTCAATCAGCAAATCACAATTCCGACGAGGCCTAGGCTTACTGGGTTTTAGTAAACTAGGTCAACATGACATCACTGAGGGACAGTATAATCTACTTTGTGATATTTATAAAAATCCAGCCAAAGAAGGTCAATGCTTGTGGACCAAATTCCTGTGGGACATAGAAACTGGTAAGAAACTTATATGGAAAATAACATAAGTTAATACCTACTAGTAATGTACTTTGCCCTGAGTTATTATATGTATTAACTTTATTTGAGCTGTCTGGCCGTCCCTCCTGCAGTTTGTCCGGGCATTCAGGTTAAAGATTTTAATAAAGTTACACTGTGACAAACTTCAGTATTAAGTGTCATTATGATTGAATATTTCTCTATAACCTGAGATGATGTATATGAACCAACTGGTCATTTTGAAGCAGATATAACAGATTAGGGGTTTATGGAGTTAATGGTTAAACAAGATTCAAAATTTCATGTTAATTAGTGGGAAGTGGTGAGCTAGAGGTAGGGCATGCACATTGTGTCCCAGATATGATCCTTAGGTCACTGCCTGAATAACCAACCATTTGTTCCACTTGTATGAATAGTATAAATTGTATGAATAGGTAACTGAGAGGTCAAAAACCAATATGCTGTGGCTGCCATTGGAGCCAAGTGTAACAGCCGACTTGCGACTCAATAGGCCTTTTTCGACTTGACTGGAGCAGGTTATAGATTGGTTTCCATCCCCAATATTACCGTATCCCAGTCGAAAATGCCTAATGATTAGGATATATGTACATACAGGTTAATGAACATAATAATTGTATGCCTAACAGTAGATTTTAAATTGATACGGTACTTTAGATATACATAACAAGTATTGTTAAGCAATGGATGACTGATTTAAAGCACAATTATTCCATTTCAGTATTTACTCAGCCTAATTTAGAGAAGGACCCAGAAACACGTGTACCTCCACAAGAAATATTTAGGGCACCAAAACCAGGCACTATGGACTGGAGTTATGCTTCTGATGATCACAGATCACTGTACGATGCTACAATGGATCGTTTGAGACAACGCTCAGATCAGCGACGAGTTCTTTCAAAACCAGTTTTCCAGGACTTTGATAGGTAAGAGTATAATTTGTATATTCAGGTTTTCATTCAAAACATTTAAATGATGACGTGAAGCAAAGTAGACATATCTGTACATAAATAAATGTGCCACCTCAATAGCTTAGTTGAAAAGTGTCCACTTCAAATACAGGAGGCCCAAAGTTCGATCTCAGGTCACGCCATAACCAAAGACGAAATAAAAATGGTACTAGTAATTGCCTTGCTAGATGCTCAGCGTAAAAGGAAAGCTGACTCTCTCATGTCCTGGTGGCGATGGATAACATCAGGAGTCAGGTGTTTAGTATGGTTAATAAAACTTGTTTCACAATTGATCTAAACAAAAATTAATAAAAACTGTATGGAAATAAAAAAATAAAAAATCATTGCATATTCTTATGTTGATGTGTACAATGTGCAGTTTATGCTATATTTCAACACTTGACTGATCAATTATATAGTAGACAGTTTAACTGACCATTTTTTCCTTGAATTCTGTCATTTATGACTTTTTCTTCCACAAACATATGACGTCAGGTCAGGATATGATCATACCCAATATCACAGAAAACCCTACCTGGACTTTCCCAAATAATTCAGTGAAAAATCTTGCCAGCACACTAATAACTTCGCTACAAGACAGGCTTTATTTAAATGTTATAGTTTTCATACAATGGGCACTTACAATGGAAGGCAATGCTATTATTATAGTCTGTGTATTCAGGTCTGTCACTTGTATACAAACATTGCAATATCATAACATTGTATTTTTATTGTTTTAAATTTTAATTTGAGAAAAGGGCAGTAAAAACCAATATACTAAGCTACTTACTAATACATGATATCTATTAAAATAAGACAATTATAAGAGAAATTGCAATGTTTATGTACACAATGTTATGTAAACAAGTGACTGACCTGAATAATCGATTAATACATATTTCAGACGTCATTCATTTATTTGGATGTGATTTTATTGTCCAAAGTTAGTAAAAAAAATCATTGAACTTTACTTTTTTGCATATACATGTACATGTTTTTATGGTTGTATACAGTATGCAAAACGACCAACACACTGTATGGACATGTATAAACAATGTTTTCTTTTTTACCATGCAGACACAACAACGGTCACGTCACCAAATCTCAGTTCCGTCAGTGTTTAACCATATTAGAACTACATTGTAAGGAGCCTGAGATGATTGCATTGGAAGCAAAGTTCTGTAACGATGTAGGATTTAACTACATAGCCTTCTTATCCGACCTACAACCAGTGGAACCACCACAGTTCATGTACGAAACTCGCTTGGAAGAAATACGACAAACAAATGTGAGAAAAACACTACCAGAACTGAACGCACAGAAAGATTTGGAGGGTGTCCTACTAAAAGTGAAAACTAAAGTAAGTTAATACAAGTGTATGGAAGTTGGCTAAATAATTTTGCCACAACTTGAGAATATACTGTAATAATAATAATAACTAATATAATACAGTGTTCCCTCTCGTAACGTCACCTCTCTCAAACGACTCCCTCCTTTAAACGACATTCAAAATTCCTCCCGTGCAATTTCAACGTTAATTTCCCTCCGAGAAACGACACCTCCCTTCAACGACAAACGTCACTCAAAAGTCGTACCAACACTAAGAATTACCTCTCCGGAACGGCGTAGGTTAAGTCAGTTGTTGATTGTTTTCATTGGTTCTGACACTGTCTGCCAAAATGTGTGAATATGGTATACTAATCATCATTGAGAAGCTTTTCACACTTGCATTTTGACACGATTAACAAATCGTGGTTTGGTCTAATTGAATAATTACGACGATTAGATTGTTTTCATTCATTGGTGGTCTGTATAATAACTTTGATCAGGGTAAGGTGAGAAAACCTGTAACTTCTGATTAAAATAAGGTGACAATTAATGCATCTTTTCTAACAAGAAAAAGGAAAGCATTCGTGTATTTTAATACAAATGGCGTCGGGCATACGGTACCGTCTAAAGCCCGTCCGATCCGGACCGTCATGTATGTAAATTGGTGTACACGAACATTCTGTTATTTTGTATGTACATGTAGTCAGTACTTATAATCATGGCAAAATCGGCGAAATAATTAACTTTTATAGAATTAATAAGATCATAATCTGGTCAGGAGTTAGCAACCTCAATACACTGTATTCATCTTTACTAATTATGACACGCTGCTTGTGTACATAATGTACATATTTTGGAGGTTAAATCATGCTATTTATGCAACAGTCTGTTAGAAGTACAATCCCTCTCCACAACGGCTCCCTCTCTACAACAAACACTATTTCTGTCTCCCACAAAAGTCGCTCAAGAGAGGTACCACTGTACTAATAAATAATATTTTCTGTGGATAACATAATTGGCTAGCCAATTTTCATTATGGTCCAATATGGTATTATAAGATGCTATATGAGAAATAATAGGAAATGAAGAATTTCCATGTCACATTAAAATTCTGTGATTTCAGTCACTGCTAGGTGGTTATTAGCTTTAGTATGATCAAATTAATCTGGTCCTTGACATTTATGCATACAATTATTGTTAAGTTTCTTGTGGGGAATAAATCATTTTCTGCAAGAAAGTAAGCCAATAGCTAGCTGGTGGGCACATTTGCATATGAATAATGCTGTATACAAACATGACCTCTCCTATACCAGTAAAAATGATGACATTGAATTGTCGAATTTAGTCCATTATACAGCTAAAGCACAGATAGAAATCAGGTGTACTTCTTTTGATGTAATATATTAATGTTTTATTCTAGGTGAGTCGAGAGAGAATGAGGGTTCTTGAGTTTATGAGAGATTATGATAAACTACGATCTGGAAGAATGTTAAAGACATCATTCCGTAGAGCTCTCGATCTTTGTAGATTTGAGCTGAGAGAGTCGGAAGTTTCTATATTGGAAGATAGGTATGTATTAGAGTCAATCATTAGAGTTCATGTATCCTCAGTACCTGAAGAAATGAACATAATATGCAGACGTAGAGCGGGGATTGGTGGGAAGATATAGGTACTGAATACTGTAAAAGCAGGATAATTGGCGAGAGTTTAATTTTCGCTATATATGCGAGTTCGATAAATCCGCTGATTACGGCTAAGCGAAACCATTATAATCTACTCAGAATTGATAAAACACTGATGACTACACTGACTTTTGCCGGACAAACTAACTTTATTTAATTGATATTTACAAAAAGATAACAATACAACAGAAAATGTGAACATACAATATTTCTGTCAAAAATTAGCAGTTCAATTGCAATGAATGTGTACCAGTATAAAAACACGGTCTACAGGTACAATGTTTAACACCTACGGCCATTGCTTGTTCCGATAAGCTCGAAAACAATGGGATGAATACGATATACTTTCACAGTTTTCTCATTAAACAATGAGACTGTCTTGTTTGGCTTAATTGAGTACTAGTAAAAGTTCAAAAGTTTGGTAGGATGACTGTTATAGTGTACAAACAGTAGTCGTAAATATCGAAGTGATTATCATGCATTGGCAACTAAATAATGCACCAGGGATATTGCCGAGAAAGTAGAATTTTATTTTTTCCTGAAATTTGAAATTCTCAAACATTAACCCTCGCAAACTACTTCCAAATTAGAAATTCGCAAAAATTTAGCCTCGCGAAAATAAATGCTTTTACAGTACAATACAATAATGAACCTGACTGAAACTTAGTTCCAAACCTTAATAAATAGTAAATTTGTGCAAATTCTCAGGAATTTTAGGTTGGATAATTTTTCGCTAGTTACATTTATGGTCCTGTGTGGGAGGCATACATTTTTGTGTCAAAAGCTCTTCAGTAGTCCCGTAGTGGTCGAGTCCACTGTTACGGTGCAAAACCAATTATAAAGGCTTATACAGAAAGCTATAATTTCAATGCTAAATTAACATACTATATTCGCTCTCAGACAATGGTTGTAATCTTTTGTGTTCACATACCGGTAAACGATAGCTTCACTTGCACAATATCCTAACTGGACTTAGTTATGTTTGATATGATTTTTGTACCAGTCGTCCCAGTCTAGTCTAAATTCTAACTACAATTATTTTACAAACAGGTACCAGTCAGTGCAGAATATTGACTTTGTTGACTATCTAAGATTCTGTGACGACGTAGAATCTATCTTCACTACTAAAGAGTTAGAGAAGCTCCCTCTTGAGGAAGTGATCCAGTTCAAACCACCAGAGGAATGGGAGAGAAATAATCTGCCCGCTGACCAACAAAACAGATTCAGAGCTTGTATGGAACGTCTCAGTGAAAAGGTATTGTATAAAATAGTTTTTTTATCATTATTTCTATTAAACTCATAAACAATTAGACCTGGCCCTGATTTCCCAAAACATCTCAATCTGAGCTCAATCTGAACTCAAATTTCGTCACCTATCGTTTGAGATAGCTTCCATGCTAAAGTGTACTCTAAATTGGTATAACAGAAAAAGAAATATTATTCTGAGTTTATAAATCTTAGAGTTAAATTTGGAGAGCTCAAGTCTCATATTAATCTCAATTTCAGTCTTTGATTTTATCAAAATCTCAATTTGAGTTGAGATTTCTACTTGAGATGCTTCGGGAGATTGGGGCCTGATCTTAGTGGCCTGCATAAGCCGAATTTAAAAGTTGACTGTTTCTTTCCCCTTCTGTATAATTATGCAGGTATCAATTATGCTAAAGTTTTCCTATAAAGATTGGATATTGCAATTTGCTTGCAGAAATTAATATATTCTGTGTCATAACCTGTATGATTTTATAATATATTCCTGCATGAAATTCAGGATTTGATTTACAATTCTAAAAGGCCTTGTTTTAACTTCAAATGTAATGGTCATAAATTATGTGTTTATAAACTCTTTTAATGATTTTTTTATGTTACAGATTTAACTTTATGTTCCATTTTAGGTCCGCAAGCATCAGATGCAGTTGTTTCCCCTGTTTGAAGATTATGATAGAGTTCATAATGGTACAGTGTCAAGGTCACAGTTCCGTCGGGTGCTTACAGAGCTGGAGCTTGGTGGCCTCGTCAGTCAACAAGATTTGGAGTTGTTATGGCAACAGTTTGATGTTAAGATTGGAGGGAAAGATGATGTCAGTTATATAGCGTTTTGTGATATGATTTACAAACTGGCAAATTTTGAGGCAAGGAAACCATAGATTGGTGTTTCCTTCAAAAAGACATTATTTTATTGTTAAAACGTGTCAGCCTATGAAAACAGGCAAATTGTGTGTAAATAAATTCAGAAGGGGAGTGTCATTCATTGTATTTATTTTTTATCCCATGATTTATAATTCATGGTATATTGTTAAAAGACGTGACACCGACTACATAATTTGATATAGGTTACCAAATGTTTGACTACATGTAAATATAAATCATTGCCTGTTTTCAGGAATAATAGTTAAGTGAAAATGGAAAATGCATATACAAGTATGTACGTTCTTCATTGTATAAATATTGTTGTACAATTTCGTATATTTACATGAATGTGTGCACCTGGTTTGTATGTTTACCATCTTACATGTATCAACAATGCATTTTTTAACACACAAACGCTTAAATAAAAAAATAAAAATATTTACACTTATGTTTTAAATGTATAACTTGTTTCTGACTATATGAAAAAAGCAACCATTGCGACCTAGCTTATAATTTCTCTTGTACATTCTGGAAGCCAAATTTTCTTACATAGGGCACTGCAGGGGTACATTTGATATAATTTTATGTGTGTATCACAATGAATAAATGAACTTAAATACAGAAGCTGGTCATTATTGCTTCATTTCTGCAATTTTATTTAGATGTCTAGTTTTTCTCACATTGATTAGTGAATTAAAATGAACTTTCTCTATACATGTATATAACATTAAACCATTCTTAATATAACCAAGTGATTATATATGTTTAATTGTTAAATTCGAATTACTCACTCTAATATATGTATAAAATATTGGAACAGTCCTTACTCGTAATATTTTTAATGACAGTTCTTGAGAAAGAGACTTTGGTCAGAGTGTGTTATATTGACCTTTCTCAAACTATTGCATATCTGTGATGTCATTTGTTGTGAATACATGTTATTGTGATATACTTTATATATACTTTTCTTAAACAGGTATTTTTATTTAAAAATTAGTTATAAAAATAGTAATTATTCTTATACACCCCAGATACATATATTGCATGATTCCAGTTCATGAAACGAGCGTCATCAAAAATTGTTAAATGTATCATAGATACATTCATTATTGCAATTATAAAATATTGATAAAATGTAACATGTTAAAAGTTTATATCAATGAATAAAGGTTGACAGGGTGGTCTTCATTTACTTTTAGCTTTATTTTTGAAATATGTATATATAACTATGCCATGGGCTGATTTTTACCTTTTGGCTAAACTAAACAGTATTCTGAAATTGTTTACCAGTATATATCAAAATGTTTACAAGAAGTATATTTGTCTTGTCCGTATTGTCATAGTCTACTACTAGTATTATGTTGTTATGTCTTAAAGGAGTATTATATTGTTAAAGAGTATTATGTCTTGTTACGTATATATGCAAGGAGTATTATGTGTTTATTGTTTTACGTCTACAGAATAGTATTTGGGCAAAATGATATATTTTTCATTTCTTTGTCATTTAATCAAAATGTGATCAATCAAAATAGTTATGAAGTCACAAAATGCTATGACGACACATTGAGAAATGAAATTTATACCATGGCCGGGTTTCATAGGCGATCTTAAGACGTATTTTATTGTTATATGTCCTTCCTGTTGTAATAAATATACAGAAGCAAAGTCTTTAAACAGCCAAAAATAACTCCATATTATGACTGAAATACATACTGTTGCCCAGTGGGATTTAAAGCAATATTTAAAAATATCTTAAAAAGTGTTTCAAGAACATAATCTGAATCATTTTGTTACGATGTTATAATTCATCAAACCAACAACACCCTTTGATGCTTTGCATTAATGGTTTTCTTATAACTTCTTTAGTATGCTTACAATAAGTTAAAGTAAATTGAGATCTTAGTTAAGATACGTCTATGAAACTGGGCTGATATTTGTCCACATTTATAGCATACCATGAACATTGTGTCAGTATTAACAGAGTTTACTAATATCATGTCTACTTTCAAGTGCATTCTGCTATATTTTTCACACATCTTTTATTGTATTTATGAATGTACTTTTTTCTTGTATGATATGTATATTGGAGCATTTCTGTATGAATGTGGATATTTCCATACCAGCAGTTACACTGCCCATTGGAGGGGACGATTTTTAGATGAATAATACCTTTTAATACACTGAACCACTTGGTTATTGGTCACCATGTGTCTCCCTTTTTCAATTGATTAGAATCATATTATACATGCATACATCTTTGTGCAAAGTGAATTCTAGGGTTTTTCTTGAGTTTTCAGTTCAAATCATTGAAGTTTACTCATAGGTAAGAATTAAAGAAAACAAAACTCAGTAATTTCATTTGAATATTTTAATTTCAAACACTACCACCTTAGAGTCCCTTATACGGAAGAAGAGGTGACCAATATAGCAGTGGTTCGGTGTAGTGAATACATGTACACAACTTGTGTTACAAAAGGTAGAATTTCTCACATTTTCTGTCATTTCATTATTGAATTAATGTTTTCAATCAAAGATATGTTTGATCTGTTTAGTTCTCTGATTGCTACATGTATATACAGTGTAGCGATGATTTGTTAGTGTGTCTGTGATATACAATGTGAACCAACTTTTTAAATAAACTCATAAACTTGATAGTGTGTTTTTTGTGCTTTGGAAAATACTTGAAGTAGAATTTGTTCTGTTCAAGGACTAGCTGTTTTTATCGGTAATTTATGCCATTCTCGTTCCACAGTTTATTCTTCACCTAGGTACTGTTTCATCAAAGCACTTTTGAAAATCTTAACTTATATATGTTCAAATGCTTTATAATCCTTTAACAACAATTTGGTTAATTGTAGTAACAGTTGATCTTGCCCGGCCTGCGTCACAAAAGGCCCTGAAACAGCCGTAAACTTGTCTAGTCTATAATCACATCTTGAGGCACCTTTTAGGAAAATTGCTTGTGTTTTGTCCAACTGACTTTCCTGCAAAACCTTAACGCAGCAAGATTGCAAACGAAATTCTCTTATCATATATGAACACTCACCATGAAATTCTCTATCATATATGAACACTCACCATGAAATTCTCTATCATATATGAACACTCACCATGAAATTCTCTATCATATATGAACACTCGCCATGAAATTCTCTACCATATATGAACACTCACCATGAAATTCTCTATCATATATGAACACTCACAAGCCTTGTACAGCAGCCTAGCAATGTCTACCATCTATCTGAATGTGATCTTCTTTGCAGTCTGCTTGTAAATTTCATTTTTATGTGTAAGAAATCGTGTGACCAATACATTGTGCAGCTTATGCGACACTGGCTTTAAAGACAGGTTTGATATTGTAGACCTAATGCAAATGCAAGTGATGACTCATATTATAATCATAGTGACAAGTGATGACCCATATTATAATCATAGTGACAAGTGACTCGTATTATTATACCTTGTAATTATAGTGTCGAGTGATGACCCATATAATACCTGTCATTTAATCAGTGTCGAGTGATGACTCATATAATACCTGTCATTTAATCATAGTGTCAAGTGATGATCTATATAATACCTGTCATTTAATCATAGTGACAAGGGATGATCCATATAATATCTGTCATTTAATCATAGTGACGAGTGATGACCCATATAATACCTATCATTTAATCATAGTGTCAAGTGATGACCCATATAATACCTGTGCTATAATTATAGTGTCAAGTGATGGCCCATATAATACCTGTCATTTAATCATAGTGTCAAGTGATGATCCATATAATACCTGTCATTTAATCATAGTGTCGAGTGATGACCCATATAATACCTGTCATTTAATCATAGTGTCAAGTGATGACTCATACAATACCTGTCATTTAATCATAGTGTCAAGTGATGATCCATATAATACCTGTCATTTAATCATAGTGTCAAGTGATGACTCATATAATACCTGTGCTATAATTATAGTGTCAAGTGATGTCCCATATAATACCTGTCATTTAATCATAGTGTCGAGTGATGACCCATATAATACCTGTCATTTAATCATAGTGTCAAGTGATGACCCATATAATACCTGTGCTATAATTATAGTGTCAATTGATGACCCATATAATACCTGTCATTTTATCATAGTGTCAAGTAATGGCCCATATAATACCTATCAGTTAATCATAGTGTCAAGTGATGACCCATATAATACCTATCATTTAATCATAGTCAAGTGATGACCCATATAATGCCTATCATTTAATCA
Source organism: Spisula solida (assembly GCA_947247005.1). NCBI lineage: Eukaryota > Metazoa > Mollusca > Bivalvia > Venerida > Mactridae > Spisula > Spisula solida. The sequence goes on along the minus strand of OX365944.1, from coordinate 44,933,633 downwards.
TAGAGTCAAGTGATGGCCCATATAATACCTGTGCTATAATTATAGTGTCAAGTGATGTCCCATATAATACCTGTCATTTAATCATAGTGTCGAGTGGTGACCCATATAATACCTATCATTTAATTATAGTGTCAAGTAATGGCCCATATAATACCTATCATTTAATCATAGAGCCAAGTGATGACCCATATAATACCTATCATTTAATCATAGTGTCAAGTGATTACCCATATAATACCCGTGCTATAATTATAGTGTCAAGTGATGTCCCATATTATACCTATCATTTAATCATAGAGTCAAGTGATGGCCCATATAATACCTATCATTTAATCATAGTCAAGTGATGAACCATATAATACCTATCATTTAATCATAGAGTCAAGTAATGGCCCATATAATACCTATCAGTTAATCATAGTGTCAAGTGATGACCCATATAATACCTATCATTTAATCATAGTCAAGTGATGACCCATATAATGCCTATCATTTAATCATAGAGTCAAGTGATGGCCCATATAATACCTGTGCTATAATTATAGTGTCAAGTGATGTCCCATATAATACCTGTCATTTAATCATAGTGTCGAGTGGTGACCCATATAATACCTATCATTTAATTATAGTGTCAAGTAATGGCCCATATAATACCTATCATTTAATCATAGAGTCAAGTGATGACCCATATAATACCTATCATTTAATCATAGTGTCAAGTGATGTCCCATATTATACCTATCATTTAATCATAGAGTCAAGTGATGGCCCATATAATACCTGTCATTTAATCATAGTGTCAAGACATGACCCATATAATACCTGTGCTATAATTATAGTGTCAAGTGATGACCCATATAATACCTATCATTTAATCATAGAGTCAAGTGATGGCCCATATAATACCCATCATTTAATCATAGTGTCAAGTGATGACCCATATTATACCTATCATTTAATCATAGTAAAGTGATGACCCATATAATACCTATCATATAATAATAGTGTCAAGTAATGGCCCTTATAATACCTATCATTTAATCATAGTGTCGAGTGATGACCCATATAATACCTATCATATAATAATAGTGTCAAGTGATGACCCATATAATACCTATCATATTATAAAAGTGTCAAGTGATGACGAGTCCAGTAAAGAAGCAACAACTACAAAGTATTCTCCAAATATATATGATTTATTCATACAAAGTAGTATAAAATAGCATAAAAGTTAGCAGTACATTTGAACACAAGATTATAAAAACATGGCAACCTTCAAAGAACAACACATACTTCAAACGGACTATAGATTGCGAGCAAATCACCAACATACACAAACTATAATATCATACAGTAAAACCTAACATCACATAGACACACATACACATAGTACAGTTACCTGACACCTGTTGACACAAACACCACATAGACACATGTAGAAATTAAAGAGGAACCTTACACCATATTAACAAACAAATATTACAAATAGACATGCAATACGTAATCTAACACCACATAGACAAATGTATTTTCAAATTGACAGAAAATCATACTAGACCAGCTCCGTAACTGTTCTACAATCATTTTTTCATAATTTCTGACTAAAAAAGTTGTGCTTAAAAATTCACAAACAAACACCTTGAAAACTCTGCAGAATAGTGTTTCCATGACAAAAATTCCTGGAAAGTTTCTGAGATATGGGTGAAACAAAAATATTAATGTCAGACTACCCACCAAATATGACTATTTAATAAACAGTTTTTTGGTCTATTTGAAAAACTGGTTACAGTAAATACTTGGGAACTATGGTATAAGTAAAATATGTATGGTTCGTATGCTTACAATTACCCGAGTAACACTAATAAGCATGGTCATATACTGTCCGTTGCCAACACACATTTGATCGCAAAAAAGCTCACACAGAATTAAAGCTAAAAGGATTGACGTATATTATTAATAGGAAGCCAATTATTCATGGTGTACTCCCAGTAAGTTAGAATATATACATGTGTACAAATACACACACTTAGGTCATAATACATAACATATAGGTATAAATTGTGCAACAAATATGTAAGAAAAAAGCATTAGTAAAAACAATTTAAAATTAATGTAAAAATTGTATAACAACTCATACATATTTAAGAACTGTGAGTGACTACGACTCAAGTGCCAGCTAGGCCCCCGCCCCCAAAAAACTTTTCAAACTAGACAGAAAATTCAGCTTCAGCTTGGGTTCTAGCAATGATCAAACCCTAAAAAGTACAATTTCACATGCTAAAAACATCCCAGTGAATTGAATTTCAACAGATAAAATATTTTGGTTGTATCAATTGTAGTCTTTAACAAAGCATGTATATTACATAATTATCAAGAACAATATTTCAAACAACAATAATGATTTTTTTTTAAATTTAGATATAAAAGTTAATTTATGAAATATAAAGAAATATACAAAATGTCAGTAAAAATAATTCGATCACAAATATGACCATGATATGTCTCTAAATAATGATATGTATTGCAATAAATGTTATAATTAGGAGTATTAGTAGGTATGTATGTTTTACATGAATTTGAAAATTAATTAACAGTCACTCTGAGATGGCTTTTATTATCTTTTTCATTTGTTTAATGTTCAATGAATTTGTCATGCACCATTAAGCTCGCCACACATATTGTGGCTGGTCATCCTGCTCATCACCACCATGTACGCTGGGTCGTTCTGCTTGCCTGTATGGATCTAGTTGTGAGCCAGCTTCGAAACTTGTGTCAGGTCTGTAACCTAGGACTGGATATCCGACAGATCTATAGGGAGCAAGTACAGGCTTTTGCTGGGGATAGAGACCAGCGTTGTCATAGATTCCGTACGAATACTCAGGATCATTCATATGCCTCTTTGACTTGTTTTTATCTTGACTGCAATAAAAAACATACAACATATACAGCATATAAACAATTTTTTAAACTTGTAATAATAAGTAGTTCTCTTTATACTATAGAACTCATACAAGTTATTGAAAGAATTAACTTCTAATATCTACAACACAATTTATGCCTTTCAAGATTCAACATTTATTCAAATCATTATTTTTCTATGTCTCAATATGATAAAAATTAAAATAAGTGACATAGTTTGACCACATTCTTATTATATTTCCACTGGTATTTCTAATTGTCATATGGCATTAATATAAAACATAAGCTGAGGATAGGACGATGTCCTTCCCCCTTCCATTTTCATGTAATAATGTAAAATCATTAATATTCATGGGGAATTTAATTTGTGGATTTCGCGGATAACCTCTATCATGAAATTAAATCCCAAAGAATAATTATACCAATAAATATGTCAAGTTTACTGTATTAGGCCGTGCCATTTTTTCATGAAATCTAAATTCTTGAAATAACGTCCCCACGAAATGTTTTTTTTTGCCAAAACCATGAAATTTTGATCAATGGAAAATGAATGATTTACAGTACAAAGTGTTAACACTAAAATCCGTCAATCTTATCTGCCTATTCCAGTCTCAGTATATTAAAATTTCCATGACTTTTTTGTATATTACAGCTAAAATATACTGTATCCACAAAAAATAAAGTTGCTATTATCATCACAAAGAAACTAAGGGGTTTTGGACACAAACACGATGTCTCCCAACAGGGGCCGTAAATCCGGCAAAAATCATCAGCATTCGTGTGAATTTTCTTTGAAATCGGAAAAGTGGTTCAGGAGAAGAAGCGCCAACAAACTTTTAGACATCAATCCAGACATCCATCCAGCACAAAATCCATACCCCCCCAAGGCATAAAATAAGTCTGTTTCGGGTCCCATTAGCACACTCCCTACATTCAAACATTGTTCTATGGTTCAAAATACAGCTCAGACATTTCAAACTGCAATAACTTAGTCAATAATTCATTTTTTTTCATCAATAAACTTTTTTATTTTTTCTGCAGCAAATCCAGATTTCAGGATTATTCCGCAATTGTAGAGCCCCTGTCTACTTTATGTAGGAGAGAGAACAAAGCATAAATGGTGACTTACTCAGACATATATCTCCAACAACCAATGATAATTAAGATGATGACGAGTAGGCCACCACCTCCACCTATTGCTGCTCCCAGTATCACATCCAGGCTTGACTGTTTCTCTGTAACAGTAAAAACAACCACACTTTTACCAAATAATTATATAATTATGTATCACAATTAAATCTTAAATTGTAAATGTAGTTACAGTAAAATCTCTTCTAAAGTCAACCTCAAAATAAAGACAACAATTTTTATGTCAATATTCACTGTATATACATAAATAATACTGCATACAAGGAATAACCCCTATGAGCATACTGCTTTCATCAAGATCAACACAAGATCGAGCGGGCACAAAATGGTTCTCCGTCCACTATCAAACCAATGGACGGGGAATAAAGGAAAGGGAGGTTATCCTTCTGGTGCCCGCAAAAATAACTAAAACAAGACTGCGTTTAATGAACGTTTAAACCACAGTGGAATCCTTGTCAGTAATGTCACTAGCTAAGTCAACATTTAGTGGCCATAATTCAGTTGAAATGTTGGATTGTGTTACATGGATTTGAAAATGTATGGCGATTATGAATGCCAAAACAGGTGTGCCAAGTTCAAACGCAATGCCTTAGTGGATTATGAAAATATCTAAGTTTAAAAAACTAAAAAAGTTTTGGTTAAAATGTTCAATGGGACAGACGGATGAACAAACAGACAAGACAATCACTATAATAATGCCACCAGCGATAGATTCCCCGGCATAAAAATTATACAAATATAAACAGCAATGGCATTACCTGCTACATTTTCACACAAACGTCCCTCGTAATCTGTATTACATGAACATGATGCAGATCTTCTTCCAGTTTCTGTACAGGTTCCACGTGAATTACAATACAGTGGGTTCGATTGGCAATAACCTTGAAAATACAACATAACCTTGAAAATACAACATAACCTTGAAAATACAACTATACATTCCAATCATACTGATCTACCAAATAGTAACGTGTCCCTTAGTCATTCCAGGACAACATGTGTCTTAATCATTCCTGGACAACATGTGCCTCAATCATTCCATGACAACATGTGCCTTAATCATTTTAGAACATGTGCCTCAATCATTCCAGAACATCAATTGTCCAGAACATGTGCCTTAGTCATTCCAGGATAACATGTGCCTTAATCATTCTAGAACATTCACCTTAAGTCATTCCAGAACACTCACCTTAGTCATTCTAGGACAACATGTGCCTAAATCATTCCAGAACATGTGCCTTATTTATTCCAGAACATTCACCTTAGTCATTCCAGAACATGTGCCTCATTCCGGGATAACATGTGCCTTAGTCATTCCGGGATAACATGTGCCTTAATCATTCTAGAACACGTATCTTAATCACTCTACAGCATGTTCCTTAGTCATTCAAGGACAACATGTGCCTTAATCATTCAAGAACACCATGTGCCTTAATCATTTCAGAACATGTTCCTTAATCATTCCAGAACATGTGCCTTAATCATACCAGAACATGTGCCTAAATCATTCCAGAACAGAACATGTGCCTTAGTCATTCCAGAACATTCGCCTTAGTTTTTCCAGTACATGTGCCTTAATCATTCCAGAACATGTGCTTTAGTCATTCCAGGACATGTGCCTGAATCATTCCAGAACAAATGCCTGAATCATTCCAGAACATGTGCCTGAATCATTCCAGAACATGTTCCTTAGTCATTCGAGAACATGTGCATTTGTCATTGCACTATATATGCCTTTGTAATTCCATGACTTTATGTGTCTAAATCATTCCAGGACAACATGCACCTTAGTCATTCCAGAATCAAGTATGGTAAGATGATATTGACCAAACTGGCAAAAAGTATTCATTACAAACAGTCGCTTACAATATGCGCAAAATGATATAGGTGCTAAACTTTCTGTTCATATATTCAGGGCTTTTTCCTTTTATAAGGCCCCTTCCCCATGAAGAATCATTAAAATCTTGCAGGACTAAGAGATTTTACTCTCTACAAAATCGGTTTTCTACTAATTAAAGGTCTAAGGCCCCATCCTCAAAGTTAGAAAAAAGCCTTGATATATCTCAATCTAATGCAAACCCTATTATTATGTAAGTAAGTACATAAATTCACCTCTACATGCTCCACTGGTTGTAGCAGCCAGGTCATCGTTAAATGTCAGTGGAGGACATTGCTTGCAGGAGACTTGTCCGGTCTCATTCTGATAGGTGTCTGTAGAACAGCTCTGGCAAGCAGTATCATCGTCGCTATAGTAACCAAATGGACATAGCTCTGTAACAAAAATACATACATGTATATCACTCAACTCTGCATACCACAGGGGGCTGTACCGTTTTTTATGATTTGAGTAAAGTGCTACGACTACCTGCGATGAATATTGGACATATAAATAGACTATTACCAGACAAACATATCAAGGAAATAATGATTTGGGTACAAGAGCCAACCAGTTATATAATAAACAACTAAAATAGTCATATTTCATAGATTATTGAACATTACAACCATATGGTTACAGAGAAATTAGCATGGACAAAAAATATTAATTAAAATCAAAGGGCAATAACTCAGTGAAATGAATGTGTTATAATTGTCAAATATTCGCGTAATTTTGGTATAGTTGCCTGTAAATCCCTTAAACAACCACACTGACATCTAAAATAACTTGAGAAACTTCGGCATTTTGTAGTTACTTAGTATTTTTACATAAAAAATTCTATAGGGTATGAATACCCTATAGAATATAGGGTATGAATACCCTATAGAATTAACACTACTATTACTTAAATTACCTGAAATTTGTTCACTTTTGATGAAAACAAATCGAAAAACAAACCAAATACCTCATTGATGTTTACGCTGTAGTTTGATGATGTTACAGTTCAATCATGTGTGAATTACATAATTCACAAAGCATGTTAGAAGAAACTTAATGATTTTTTTTCAAGAAAAAAATACTAAGTGGGCGATATTGAGGGTGGTTAAAATTGTTTATCTGCACCAAATCTTTCATAAAGCAACTGTCAGTGGCTTTCTATTAGATCAATACTTGGTTAGGTTGGAAAATCATGAAATACAAATTTTTTTAGCCCAATCTGTGAGGCAGCACCTTTAATATTTCCAAAAAGCCATATTTTGACTCTAAAGATTTGAGCTGAAGGATCAATTTTACTTATAATCATGGGTATTTTGCCAATAAAATGGTAAAATCCAGTCAAAAGTAAAACACGACGCTTGAAATTCAGAAGCTAGTGGAACCCCTGAAAAGGGCCATGGGTCTGTTACTGACCCTTTAGTACTAATCAGTTACAAGCCTTGTGATGTTTAAAATTATTATAATCCTACCAATGATAACAGACACACAAAAATAGCACATACATTATAATTCTCTAACAGTAATGCACTACAGGAGCAAGCCTCAATATGCGATTAATTTTCACTGATAAATCTGTATAATCCATTAAAAAGCATATAATAAATCTGGTTAATAATCTTACCACATGAGTCGGTGTTAGTCTGGCTGACCTGTGAACCTGAGCCACATACTGGAGTGACGATAGGAGCATCTGAATCATCGTATACAATATCAGCCTAAAATATGGTACAATCATGTTATAATTTAAGCAAGAAACAAGGATATTGCCATGACAACAGCATAATTATTATTATAGCTCTGCAGAAACGTGGTTTCCTACAAAAAGAGTGAAATACTAAACACCTTGACCTACTCACATATATTTTGGATTTTATTTCGGCAGTGTTATACAAACATAACTATCATGCAGCACATACAACATATTGTATTCAAATAAGGTGTGGAGCACACTTAAGCAAAATAAGGAGATATAATGATACTAGAATTATATAAGATACAAATACCCCACTTGCCATTTGACAACGTCAAGGGTCATTAGTCAAATGCACATGATTACCTATATTTCTACAAATTTTAGGACTATTACACAAATACTTATAGAGTTATGAGAAAAAAAAGCAAAATTTCATCATTTCAAGGGCCAAAAATCTGCTAATACAGGCCAAATTCAAAATTTGAAGTTAGTCTGTAGCTCAAATACTTTTCGAGTTATGAGCAACACAAGGACAATTTCATCATTTCAAGGGCCACAACTCTGCTAATACTGGTTGGATCCAAAACAAACAAGAGATGTTTGTATAACACCCTGGCATCCAAATAGTCACAAATGGTGAAGGTCGCAGTGACCTTGACCTTTACCTACTGACCTCAAAATCAATAGGGGTCATTTGCTGTTGCTAACCAACCTCCATGTAGATCCTAGGTCAAAGCGTTTTTGAGTTATTGACAGAAACCATTTAAATAGTCAACAAGAGCTGTCCACGAACAGCGCGCTCCACTATTCGCAGCGCCATGCTAGGATAGTATTAGCATTATAAATTCAAAACAAGATGCTTCATATCAGCAGCATTTCCCTCTGTTGTGAAGAGGTTGGGGCTTCTAAGTCGAAAAAGGGAGATAATTTGGACAAAATGCAAGACAATGAAATTAGAATTGCTGTACAATGCTGTATACAAACACAGGATAAATACGTACATCAACAGAAGGCTCATCGGTAGCTAATATTCCGCTGATAACATCATCCGTTGGAAGGTCCTCAATTCCATCATTGACTGTTTCACTGAAAGCAATATCATACCTGTCACACCAAAACTAGAAGGATTTTAGAAATGTAAAAGTACAGGCCATAACCATGAAAACAAAGGCCATACCCATGGCAATATTCATCCAACTAAAAAATCCTGACAATACGCACAACTAGGCTTTATAGATGTTAAGTGTTGTACCCATTATGGTATTGTATGCATCCGCAAATTCATAGTACTTTTTCTTCGATTAGTGTATACAGTCACAGGCCTTTAACGAACGACTTTTCACTTCCTGACATTAGGTTGGCCTGCCTCGGATTAATGTGTGGTGATCGATGCTCTGTCATCATGGAACCGCTTATTCCAACAAGATCATTGTGACCAAGTTTCATACATATTATTAGGCCAATATTGTGACCTCTAGTGACTACACAAGGTTTTTATATGATTTGACCTAACGACCTAGTTTTTCACCCCAGATAAACCAATATCAAACTTGACCTACATTTTGTTGAGATGATCAATGTGACCAAGTTTCATAAAGATCAGGCCAAAACTGTGACCTCTAGTGACTACACAAGGTTTTTCTATTATTTGACCAGGTGACCTAGTTTTGACCCCAGGATGACCCAATATCGAACTTGATCTAGATTTTGTTACGATGAACATTGTGACTAAGTTTCATAAAGATTAGACCAAAATTGTTACCCCTAGTGCCTACGCAAGGTTTTTCTATGATTTGACCTTGTAACCTAGTGTTTGACCCTGAATGACCCAATATCGAATTTGACCTTGATTTTGTTGTGATGATCATTGTGACTAAGTTTTGTAAAGATCAGGCCAAAACTGTGACCTCTAGTGACCACACAAAGTCTAGTGACTACACAAAGTTTTTCTATTATTTGACCTTGTGACCTAGTTTTTGACCCCAGGATGACCCAATATCAAACATGACCAAGATTTTGTTGAGATGATCATTGTGACCGAGTTTCATTAAGATTAGACCAAAATTGTGACCTCTAGTGACTACACAAGGTTTTTCTACGATTTGACCTTGTGACCTAGTTTTTGAACCCCAGATGACCCAATATCGAAGTTGACCTAGATTTTGTTGTGATGATCATTGTGACCAAGTTTCTTAAAGATTAGACCAAAATTGTGACCTCTAGTGACTACACAAAGTTTTTCTATTATTTGACCTTGTGACCTAGTTTTTGACCACAGGATGACCCAATATCAAACATGACCAAGATTTTGTTGAGATGATCATTGTGACCGAGTTTCATTAAGATTAGACCAAAATTGTGACCTCTAGTGACTACACAAGGTTTTTCTATGATTTGACCTTGTGACCTAGTTTTTGAACCCCAGATGACCCAATATCGAAGTTGACCTAGATTTTGTTGTGATGATCATTGTGACCAAGTTTCTTAAAGATTAGACCAAAATTGTGACCTCTAGTGACTACACAAGGTTTTTCTATGATTTGACCATGTGACCTAGTTTTTGACCCCAGATGACCCAATATATAACTTGACCTAGTTATTGTTGAGATAATCATTGTGACCAAGTTTCACAAAGATAAGGTCAAAATTGTGACCTCTAGTGACTACACAAGTTTTTTCTATGATTTGACCTAGTGACCTAGTTTTTGATCCTAGATGACCCAATATCGAACTTGGCCTAGATTTTGTTGACATGATCATTGTGACCAAGTTTCATAAAGATTTCATAAGTGACCTCTAGTGTCTACACAAGCCAATTGTTGACGGACGGACGACGGACGAAGAGTGATCACAAAAGCTCACTCTGTCACTTTGTAACAGGTGAGCTAAAAAGACACAGTGGTCCACCTACACAATCATATAGACACAGTGGTCCACCTACACATATAGACACAGTGGCCTACCCACACATATAGACACAGTGGTCTACCTACACATATAGACACAGTGGTCTACCTACACATATAGACACAGTGGCCTACCTACACATATAGACACAGTGGTCTACCTACACATATAGACACAGTGGCCTACCTACACATATAGACACAGTGGTCTACCTACACATATAGACACAGTGGTCTACCTACACATATAGACACAGTGGCCTACCTACACATATAGACACAGTGGTCCACCTACACAATCATATAGACACAGTGGTCCACCTACACATATCCTACACATATAGACACAGTGGTCTACCTACACATATAGACACAGTGGTCTACCTACACATATAGACACAGTGGCCTACCTACACATATAGACACAGTGGTCGACCTACACATATAGACACAGTGGTCTACCTACACATATAGACACAGTGGTCTACCTACACATATAGACACAGTGGTCTACCTACACATATAGACACAGTGGTCTACCTACACATATAGACACAGTGGTCAACCTACACAAAGATTTCCCTAAAACTTCTCTAAAAGAGACTCTTCAGTTTTACAGGTGTCTGACCAAAATCTTTACAAAGCTATAGCATGATCCCTTTTTTCCAAATTATCAAATAATATGCTACATTTTACAAAATATTTGGGATGGGCCAGGTAGCCCATTGGTACAAGTGACTATAGAAACCAGAGTTTGTGTTTGGTTGGATGAAATTACAGCATGTTTATTCAAACACAAAAGTGAGTGAGTAAGCGTTATTAAACAAAATTGTATTACAATAATTATATGTTATGCCTCAAAAGTAAATGAATAAAACTGTATTTTGTATCAAAATACTTACGGTACACTATCTATGACTACGTCCATAGACACATCATGCGTCAGCGCTCTCTTCCTACGTTTGTTTGAGCTCTTACTTTTACATTTTTTCACGATATTTGTGTCGAGAGAGAAGTTGATTGATACATTTATACATTCATCCGTACAGAAGGATCTACTACTGGTGTATACTTGACTTCTGCTCCATAGAATTGTTCGAATCTTGATAGAAATAGCAGACCTAACCCTAGCCAAGGCAACCGAATCGGAGCATGCATCGATAGCAACTGAATACGACACCCGGATCTTTATAGATATGAATCTGATAGGAGCAGACGTTCCTGAAAAAAGATTAAAAAGTATTCGGAACCAAATACAGTAAAGCTTTGTTTTCTTGGAAAGTGATCGGGACAGGTAATATGCTCCAGATAAATAGTGTGATACTTGCATGCTCTATTAAAAATTGCAAGAATTTCAATATTAGCTCAATACAAGCAGGTACTAGCCATAATGATGTTCCTCAAGTTACTTAACATGTTAAAAAAACAACAACATAGAACAAAAAAGCTAGGGCCGTAATTCCAGATCATAACAATAAATTTCATATCAAGAAAATAAGTTTTCCCTGCCATGACAATAAATTCCAGACCATGACAATAAATTCCAGACCATGACAATAAACCTTACCATGACAATAAATTCCAGACCATGACAATAAACCTTACCATGACCATAAATTCAAGACCATGACAATAAATTCAAGACCATGACAATAAACCTTACCATGACTATAAATTCCAGACCATGACAATAAATTTCAGACCATGACAATAAACCTTACCATGACAATAAATTCTAGACCATGACAATAAACCTTACCATGACCATAAATTCCAGACCATGACAATAAATTCCAGACCATGACAATAAACCTTACTATGACAATAAATTCCAGACTATGGCAATAAAAGACTATGGCAATAAATTTAATCCGGACCGTGAGAAGACATTCCAGACTTCTGGACCATGACAGTAAGTCCAGGGTTGATATTCAATATTGATCTTACTTGACTAAAGGATAAGAACAACCAATCAGATCACCTATATTGAACTCCTTGTTCTCCAATTAAATAAAATTAATATTGAATACCGCCCCAGGCCATGAAATAACTGTAAGAGTGGGTCACTTACCAGTTTGATCCTGTGAGCACGATGATTGTCCAGACTGTAGAGTGTAAGAACCGTCAGGACATTTCTTACACATCTCAGGATTGTCGCCTGTTCTATCGTTGTAGAAACCAACTGCACAATTTTGACATGACTTACTAGGGAAAACTCTTTTTTGACCCAAAGAGCATGGTGCTGCAACAAAGGTACAATATATTAATCCTTTATTCCATAGATACTTCCATACAAGCCTCATGTCTATAAATCATTATTCTCTAACGTATGTGTAAAAACTATACATTGTAAGCAAGTCAAAAACTTCTGAATTTCAAAAGTTTGGCGAGCAGAAATATGTGCTATATTTTAAGTTCTGAGTAGTCAAAATTTTTGCAATGTTACAAAGTTCATGCTAAACGTCCCAGTTTTAGCTGTAAACAAGTCGAAAGTCAAAGTCCCAGCTGTCAAAAAGTCGAAAGTCCCAGCTGTCAAAAAGTCGAAAGTCCCAGCTGTCAAAAAGTCGAAAGTCCCAGCTGTCAAAAAGTCGAAAGTCCCAGCTGTCCATAAGCTGAAAGACCTTGTAACCCAGCAGAGAATTAAAAGTGAAACAACATCATCAATGCTGCAGGTATTTCTACTGGCTGGTTTAAGATATTTCTCAAATATGCATATCTCTATCTTTGGTAGGGGAAACCAAGTTAACTAAACTTTAATTGCATTTAAACATTGACGACTGAACAGGTTTAGAGGATAGTTGTCCAAATGATATTTTTCATAAAACAAGAACAAGAAATGTAGAAAATTTATCCATACCAACACACAGACTCTGCTTAGTACTCTTTGAAAACAATGTGGATAGTCCAGGGCCACACGACTTGCATTGTGCTGCCATTTCAAGATCGTTATAGAAACCTTTAGCACATTCAATACATTCTACAACATTGTCTACTCTTTCAAAGTATTCACCAGCTCCACAAACATCTGAAACATGTAAATCAAGTATAACCAACTATCACCTTCCATTTAAAGGTAAAGTATTACCAACTATCATCTTATCATTTAAAGGTAAAACATAACCAACTATCACCTTACCATTTAAAGGTCAAGCATAACCAACTATCACCTTACCATTTAAAGGTTAAGTATTACCAACTATCACCTTACCATTTAAAGGTAAAACATAACCAACTATCACCTTACCATTTAAAAGTCAAGCATTACCAACTATCACCTTACCATTTAAAGGTCAAGCATTACCAACTATCACCTTACCATTTAAAGGTCAAGCATTACCAACTATCACCTTACCATTTAAAGGTCAAGCATTACCAACTATCACCTTACCATTTAAAGGTCAAGTATTACCAACTATCATCTTACCATTTAAAGGTCAAGTATTACCAACTATCACCTTACCATTTAAAGGTAAAGCATTACCAACTATCATCTTACCATTTAAAGGTCAAGCATTACCAACTATCACCTTACCATTTAAAGGTCAAGCATTACCAACTATCACCTTACCATTTAAAGGTCAAGCATTACCAACTATCACCTTACCATTTAAAGGTCAAGCATTACCAACTATCACCTTACCATTTAAAGGTAAAGCATTACCAACTATCACCTTACCATTTAAAGGTCAAGCATTACCAACTATCACCTTACCATTTAAAGGTTAAGTATTACCAACTATCACCTTACCATTTAAAGGTAAAGCATTACCAACTATCACCTTACCATTTAAAGGTAAAGCATTACCACCTATCACCTTACCATTTAAAGGTAAAGCTTTACCTCCTATCAGTGTACCATTTAAAGGTAAAGCATTACCAACTATCACCTTACCATTTAAAGGTAAAGCTTTACCACCTATCACCTTACCATTTAAAGGTAAAGCTTTACCACCTATCAGTGTACCATTTAAAGGTAAAGCATTACCAACTATCACCTTACCGTTTAAAGGTAAAGCTTTACCACCTATCAGTGTACCATTTAAAGGTCAAGCATTACCAAATATCACCTTACCATTTAAAGGTAAAGTATTACCAACTATCACCTTACCATCTAAAGGTAAAGCATTACCACCTATCAGTGTACCATTTAAAGGTCAAGCATTACCACCTATCAGTGTACCATTTAAATATTAACTATTACCAACTATCAGTGCCCAATCCTGAAAATAAGTATGTTCTGGGTGTCATTAGCACATATACCTCCAACAAAATCCTGCTTCAAACATTGCTCTATTGTTTTATTAGCAAACGAAAGTTTCAATGACCACAACTCAGTCAATTAAAAACAATGGTTTTATTTCATCAAATTACTTTTATTTTGAGTAGAAAAGATAATTTATTCCTAGGTGTAGCACATCTGTATTTCCAGATTATTTTGGAATTGTAGGACCCGTGTTAATGTACATTTAGCAATCCTCCACTTACTTTCTGAGCAGTCATCTTCTGATGTTGAAGCAAATGTTGTGCTGGTTGTACCAGCTGGACATGCTACACAGGGTGCATCATTGCCTGGCTGGGTCTTGTACTCGCCCACAGGACAATCAATACATTGCTTAGTTCCCGCATCAAAATATCTCCCAGCATCGCAGATTTCTGAAATATTAATAAATTCTATCATACAGTCATCATGTACAGTATAAATGGATATTTTCCTGGCTTGAAAAATGAACAAATTAAGAATTTCTGACATTTAGTGTTCGAACATATAAGCAATATTTTTCATTCTTTGAAGCAGCACTCTAAGTATAGGCCTATATTTATGCTGGGAAAAATTAAGTTAGGCATTTCTGAAATTTAGTGTACAAAAATATTAGCTATATTTTACATTCTTTGAACTACTCTTAGAAGGCCAATATTTATGCTGGAGGAAATATTAGCCAATTCTGTAACTTTGCGAAATTAACCACTTAAACAGTAATTCAATCAATCGGCAAGAGTAGTAAGAACACACTCACAATCACAGTAAACTACATGAGTATAAACTATAGTATTACCTATACAATCAGCCAGAGAAGTAAGAGCTCACTCACAATCACAGTAAACTACATGAGTATAAACTATAGTATTACCTATACAATCAGTCAGAGTAGTAAGAACTCACTCACAATCACAGTAAACTACATGAGTATAAACTATAGTATTACCTATACAATCAGTCAGAGTAGTAAGAACTCACTCACAATCACAGTAAACTACATGAGTATAAACTATAGTATTACCTATACAATCAGCCAGAGAAGTAAGAACTCACTCACAATCACAGTAAACTACATGAGTATAAACTATAGTATTACCTATACAATCAGTCAGAGTAGTAAGAACTCACTCACAATCACAGTAAACTAAATGAGTATAAACTATAGTATTACCTATACAATCAGCTAGACTTGTTGAGTTTGTAGATTCAGTGAATGTGTTATCTGGACATGATTCACATGATGTTTGTCCTACTTCACTCTGGTACGTATCCATCGCACATGCCACACAATCAACACTGTTCACACCATAATATCCAGCTTGACAGTCAACTAGAAATATACAAATTATACACTCTATCATATGTTTGACATCGCGGAAACACTGTCTACACGTAATATCCAGCTTGACAGTCAACTAGAAATATACAATTTATACACTTTATCATATGTTTGACGTCGCGGAAACACTGTCTACACGTAATATCCAGCTTGACAGTCAACTAGAAATATACAATTTATACACTTTATCATATGTTTGACGTCGCGGAAACACTGTCTACACGTAATATCCAGCTTGACAGTCAACTAGAAATATACAATTTATACACTTTATCATATGTTTGACGTCGCGGAAACACTGTCTACACGTAATATCCAGCTTGACAGTCAACTAGAAATATACAATTTATAAACTTTATTATATGTTTGACATCACGGACGTGCTGTCACTTTTCGGATGTGTAAGCGCTCGTGATTTAGTAACTGCACATCGATACTCATGACCGTGCTTTATTCTATGATAAATGACAGGTGCATATTCATTATTTCTTAAATTAAATTTGAAACAACACCCCTTCACTGTTGATACAAGGACTTGATGTGCCATACTAAAATGATGTTCTTTTAATGCATCCTATAGTAATTGCGAAGAAATATTAACCATCACTCACTTGCAGCTTACTGGTAATATTAAAAGCATTCACATACTTTACAGCCCACGATTATTCCTAGGACCAAGCATGTATTGAAGTTATTTATACAAGCAGTGGTAAATTTAAAGGATTTTTGAAACAAAAACATTTCTCCAACAAAGGGCAAGATCTCCATATATGCTCTGCTTGGTTTGGTACTAACTATTCATGTGAGCAGTGGTAAATTTAAAGGATTTTTGAAACAAAAACATTTCTCCAACAAAAGGCAAGATCTCCATATATGCTCTGCTTGGTTTGGTACTAACTATTCATGTGAGCAGTGGTAAATTTAAAGGATTTTTGAAACAAAAACATTTCTCCAACAAAGGGCAAGATCTCCATATATGCTCTGCTTGGTTTGGTACTAACTATTCATGTGAGCAGTGGTAAATTTAAAGGATTTTTGAAACAAAAACAATTCTCCAACAAAGGGCAAGATCTCCATATATGCTCTGCTTGGTTTGGTACTAACTATTCATGTGAGCAGTGGGAAATTTAAAGGATTTTTGAAACAAAAACATTTTTCCAACAAAGGGCAAGATCTCCATATATGCTCTGCTTGGTTTGGTACTAACTATTCATGTGAGCAGTGGGAAATTTAAAGGATTTTTGAAACAAAAACATTTCTCCAACAAAGAGCAAGAACTCCATATATGCTCTGCTTGGTTTGGTACTAACTATTCATGTGAGCAGTGGGAAATTTAAAGGATTTTTGAAACAAAAACATTTCTCCAACCAAGGTGAAGAACTCCATAATTATATACTCTGCTTGGCTTGGTACTAACAATTCATGTGAAGTTTCATTTAAATTTGACCAGTGTTTAAAGAGACATTTAAACTTAAGGAGATATCCCTACATTTATCCAGAAAGACATACAGCACAAATTCAATACATCCCCCCTCACTATATTTCGGAGACATAATGACCAAGGTACATACCACATGCATCATTGACACGCTCTTGTCCAGGTTGACACACATCTATATACTTGGCACCAGTAAAGTCAATGAAAGTTATACCTCTCGGCTGAAAATATATAAAATATCTGATTGCAAATGTCTTTAAATCACACTTCTTGTATATAATTATCTAAAAAGATCTTGACAAGAATCCACAGTCAAGTAGTTAGACAAAAGGTTGCTGGTATGTTTGTTTATGGTCCACTGAGACAGCTATACTGTTGTTAGTGCATGGTTATTCCATTTTTTCCAAAGCTGTCAAAGATTAAAAGGACAAAGAATTTGATCTCCTTTGATTATGTGTCCTGAAAATAGTTTGTTACCCGCGGCCTAGAGTTATTGGATGCATTAAGTGATTCGATTACGGAGGAGCACTTTAAAAAACACCCTGAATATAATCATGTACAAGGAGACTTTTTATTGCCATAAAACTGCACAGATAGCATTGTAAAACCGTAACTTACTAAATCAATCAGTGCGTAGCTGCGAAGAGTCAAAATTTCAGCAATCACTTCTAGAGTTGAAAGATTCGCATCATTATCTGAAGTGTCTGCCACAAAATCACTGAAATACAAACAAGAGGATCATAGATCCTGGAGCGCTCACCTGCTAAACATGGCCAAACTTTGAACTTGACCTTATGGTCATCAAGATAAACATATTGACTTTACTTGATGAAGGTTAAAGCAGAACTGAGGCTTCCAGAGTGTTAAAAAGGTTTTGCTATTATTTGACATATTGACCTAGTTTTTTACCCACATGACACAACTTCAAAAGTGACCTTAAGGTCATCAAGATAGACATTTTGACCAAAGTTGATCAAGATTAAAGCAAAAATATGGCCTCAAGAGTGCTAATTAGGTGTTTCTATTATTTGACCTTTTGACCTAGTTTTTGACCCCCATGACCCAACTTCAAACTTGACCTAGATGTCATTGAGATACAACTACTGACCAAGTTTCATGAAAAATGTGGCCGCCAGAGTGTTAACAAGGTTTTCCTATTATTTAACCTTTTGACCTAGTTTTTGATCCCACGTGACCCAACTTCAAACTTGACCTTAAGGTCACCAAGATAAACATTTTGACCTAACTTCATGAAGATTAAAGCAAAAATGTGGCCGCCAGAGTGTTAACAAAGTTTTGCTATTATTTGACCTTTTGACCTAGTTTTTGACCCCAAATGACCCAACTTCGAACTTGACCTAGATTTTATAGAGATACAACTACTGACCAAGTTTGGTGAAGATCAAAGCAAAATTGAAAGTGCTAGAGTGTTAACGGTGATTTGTCTAACAGACGGATGACGGACAAAAAACAATCACAAAAGCTCACCTGCCACAAAGTGGCTAACAAAACATAAGTGATCACAAGTATGTACACCAGTAACATGCACATTGACAAAAATGAAAGTTGTCAGTAAAACATTTTATTTGCCTCCGTTGCAGCCATATTGATAGTCATTAAAGTTAAAGGTCATAGCAACCTTGACCTTTGACCTACTGACCTCAAAATGATTAAGGATGTAAAATTAAAGATGACAAACATCCCTATAAAGTTTGATCTGAGACTAAACTGTTCTTTAGCTGTTGATTAGAAAGACCAACAGACAGACATGTGCAAAGTATATACCCCCTTATCTTTAATTGGAGACATGAATATACTAGATCAAGAACAATAGTGGAAACATGCTTTGTGGTGTGTGGTGTCCGGTTGTTGGACTGAAAGATACCCTTCTGACCTATTTGAAAGTCTGGAAACAAGACAGACTAAAGATACCCTCTTGACCTTTTTAAAAGTCTGAAAACCGGACAGACAAAAAGATACCTTCCTGACCTATTTGAAAGTCAGAAAATCAGACACAAATCCTAACATTACCCACAGCAGACGGCAATATAGAGGTATAAGTTTACCTGATCTGTTGGAAGAGTACATCAAGGGTAATTAAGTGAGATCCTTGTGCATCTACATCACATGTATTAAATATGGACATGATGTTTGCACATCCGTCCGTGCAGAATGTAAGATCGCCATTAAATCGAGAATTTGTCATTTCAACAAATAGATTCCTAATTAATACATCAATCTGTTCTATGTTGATATTAATAGCATCCATGAAATCACAGCCATCAATCTGAATCTCAAATACGAGGGATATGAAAACATTGACAGCATCTTCCACACGTGGATCATCTGAAACAAAAGTATATTATACAGTACAACCTTTCAAGGGCTGCCCTCTGTAGAGCAACAACCTCTGTGTAACAACACCTTCACCTTCTCTAAGTCACTATTTACTATAAATTTAACCTCTGTAGAGCAACAACCAATATTTGCAGCTCCCAAAGGGTGTTGCTCTGCAGAGGTTGTACTGTACTGTAAAAAATAAAAAGATTTCTTCATGAGAGTTAAATTTTGTAGTTGTTGATAATGCAGGTTTTACAGGCATGGTACATACACAATATTTAATTGTCACAACTAAATTCAAGGACTTTTCAATTTTTTTTCAAGGTTGAATTTGTATTTTCCAGACATCTTTTCCCGCAAAATTGACCACTTGAGGTTACATTGTACGATTGTCACTCTTTGTGCCAGATAAACATGGAAGTTATTGTCATCATGACTTACTGCTTAGCACAGTACGTCTCACTCCTGCACCTATACAATTACATACATTTGTTTCATTTTTTAAGCAAACAATGTGTCATTTTGACAACATCCTTACACTTTTATGTATATTCAAGGCTGTTTGCCTAAATTCAAGGATTCTCAGCTAAATTCAAGTACTAGTTTGGAATATTTTCAAGGCAGCACTTAATTTTAGTACTTTTCAAGGTTGAAACCAAATTCGGAGACTTTTCAAGACCAGTGCGAACCTTGTTACTCAACCATGAAATGTAATCCCCACGATTAATAAAACTCCTAAATATAGAATATGGGGAACTCCCTTCCATGTTTTGTAATCTAGGAAACTGTGACCCCCACAAAGTCTCAAAATATTGATTGTGAAACAAAACCTAATTAACATGCTATTGTATTGTCAGCAAGTTTGTATTGGTACTATATACACTGGGCAAAAAACCAAGGAATATATTATGTCAGAGCAAGGGCAGAGCGACTGGATTCCTTCCTCCCTCGAAGCCAGAGGTAATTGGCTAATGAGACAGACACTATGACTGAACGCAAAAAATCATACAAATCATGCATGACATTCATGCAGCCTGCCAGCCCACCACAGGTGTATACATAATATAACCCCTTTTTACAGGGTCACAGTGTAAAAAGTCAAAATGCAATGCAAATTTTTTATTTCAAGGTATTTATTCTCATAGTCAAGTGCTTAGTGACTGTGTGAATTGGACTGAGAAACTGTTCAATATTGGCCAGAATTTCAAACTGGGAGTATATATATTTAATATAATATTACCATCTTCAAATTCACAGGTATCATCCCCAGAAGCGGTGTTCGTTGTTCCTGCAGGACATCTCTTGCAACGAGTCGGATTCTTGCCATCTTTGTCATTATACTCACCCGCAGGGCAAATTAAACATTCACCAGCCACTGTACTATAACCATGCCCCAGTTCACAGTCATCTACAAGATATAAGTAACACACACATTACAATCGTTACTGCATCAAAGTGAATAAGAGGAGCTTAATAATAACTGAAGAAGATGAATATCCCCAGATTCATTGCCTGGCACAGTTTGGTAAGCTTCAAAGCCTTGTGAAACTTAGTTGAAATCCTACAAAAGGCTACAGAGAAATAGCCCCAGGCAAAATTACCTTGGTAGTGAAGAAAGTATACTTTCAGATCTGAACAAGGCAGAAATCTGCTTTAAGCAATAATGATACAAAGAAATTACACTTTTACACAGCCTTTTATAAAAATACATACCATCAAATGGCCAATTAAGTGTTAACAAGAAATGTTTGTAAAACATGTATGCACCAAGCATGGAAGCCCAATAGTCAGAAATGGTAAAGGTCATAGTGACCTTGACCTTTGACCTATTGACTTCAAAATCAGTAGGGGTCATCTACTGTTGATGACCAACCTCCATAAAAGTTAACAGATACTAGGGCAAAGCGTTTGAGTTATTAAACAGAAACCATTTGGTCTACCGTCCGACCTTCCAACCAACCAATGGACCAATATGTGGTGAGCAATATACCCCCTCATCAAAGATGGGGGGGGCCATAATTAATACAACTTGAAAATTAGTACAAACATACCAATACAATGATCTAGTGATGAGCTGTGGGGGTATCGGGTTGTTTCTCCATCAGGACATGTCTTGCAGGATTGCATGTTCGACTCATCTGTGTACGAGCCTTGTTCACATTCATCACATGATGCGACATTGCCTCGTACAGCATAATACGTTCCAGGTTGACACAGATCTGTAACATGAAGTTTCCGATTATTCAGGGGTTGTCAAAATTTGTCTACAATTTTTTATTTTATATACAACAGCAGATTCACCTGTTTTCCCTGGACTGTAACCAAATAACCTAACCTTCTTACAAGAAATCAGACCCCTCTCTATAATTTGAGGAAAATCACATTGTTGTTAAACTTTCAAGGAGTTTATTCAGAGAGAGAGCTTGGGTATCACATTGGATGCTTCGTACCTCTTCTGTATAAAATGGAATGTCATTGGCAAATCTTGCAGGGAAAGACCAAATGACCATATTTGCACTAGAAGTACAACAGTCTCGATCAAATGCAAACATACACCCATTTATTGAAGGTCCAAAGTAAGGTCTTAAGGTGTTATTGTTATTTTTAAAATAAGTACACTATATCACAGTAAATCACTTTTTTTCGTTAGAGTTTTATTTTTGCTAATATTAGCAAGGATTTTGGCATGCAAAATCATTATTCTTGCACAAATTGAGCAATACAAAGTCGGGAATTGGAAATCATTGCCATTGACGGGAATTCAAAATTCTCGAGAACAAAAAAATATTGAAATTTTCATAAAAATTGCGAAATAAAAGTTATGTGAAAATTAAGTGAATTATAGTACATGATTTACCTTGTGAGCAGTCAGATATTTGTGTTTTGCCACGACCAACGGTTGTTTTATCCTGGGGACAGGCTGTGCAGGTATCAATGTTACCTGTAGTAGGTTTGTAAGAACCAGGTGAACAGAGTTCACATGTTTTCGTTGTATCATTGAAGCTTGAACCTGGCCCGCATTCAGCTAGAGATAAATAAAGAAAACAAACTTGCATTAAGCTTTCTCATATGCCCTGATTTATCTGCCCCTGAAACTAGTGTTTTTCTCAAAATTTGCATATTCGAGGGCAAGTAACTCATTAGCAAGAATGGTGACCTATTTTTTATGTATCTAATATGATACACTGTCCATATACAAAGTTCACCTCTAGACATATTAGAGTAACTACACTGTATTATTTTTTAGGTCAATCAAAAGTTCATTCACACAATATATAAAGATTTTTCTCCAATAAAAATACAATTGTGCAGAAAGCGACTTAAAATAGATAAATTGAAGCTGAAGGTCGTTGACTAATCTGGCTTGAAAAAACCTCAACAACCAACCGTCACCAAGCACCATTGTCTCAGTCAATCGCAAACAAACAAAAAACAACTACCAGTAAAAATAAACTTACGAACACAAGCATCTTCACTCGACTGTTGATCATCCATAGTGATTTCGCCATCACCACAAAGTACACAACTTGTCTGTCCAGTTTCCGGTTGGTATGAGTTTAATTCACAGTCGGAACACAAACTTATCTGACTCGGTTCACGGTACTGACCAGCGGGACAAATCACTGAAATGGCAGAACAAATTGTTGAAAATGGTGGAACAAATCACTGAAATTGCGGTACAAATCATTGAAAAAGGCGGTACAAATCATTGAAAATGGCGGGACAAATCACTGAAATTGTGGTACAAATCATTGAAAAAGGCGGTACAAATCATTGAAAATGGCGGAACAAATCATTGAAAATGGCGGGACAAATCACTGAAAATGGCGGGACAAATCACTGAAAATGGTGTAAATTACATCACACTATAGGCTGGAGCACAACTTAATTACTATCAATTCATAATCATCAGAACACAAAACTAAAATACTGTTTAAGTGGTTACCTTCAAAAGTAGTTTTTTTTGTGTGCAAATTTTGAATTTCAGAGGTTTGGTGCATGGAAATATCAGTATTTTAATTATTTCTTAGTCAAGTCCTTTGTAGGCCAAATTATATAGGAGTGGAAATGTAAGCACATATTGTAAATTTGCTAGTTTTTTCAGGTTGCTAATTTAAACACTTGTCTTGTACAATACCCATAAATGTATGAGATAACTGTTAGAGCATCATATTTAACACTGGCATTGACTTTTCAATAGGTGTTGTAAATATATATGAGCCAGTCTCCAGGAAAACCTGCTATTTTGACAAAAATATTGAATTTAAGATTTTCCGTAGTATTACAGGATAATGTTAAATAAGC
Source organism: Spisula solida (assembly GCA_947247005.1). Classification (NCBI taxonomy): domain Eukaryota; kingdom Metazoa; phylum Mollusca; class Bivalvia; order Venerida; family Mactridae; genus Spisula; species Spisula solida. The sequence continues at coordinate 44,909,410 of OX365944.1, read as the reverse complement.
AAATTGCAAAATAAATTATGGTAATATCTTGAGTTTTAAGGAAGTTACAGCTGTTTTTGTAGAGTCCCTATTCGGAGCTTTTTGTGTGATGTCGCAAACGTCATTCACACGTTATTCGACGTAACTCAAATAAGTATTTCATTATTACACCATTTGATCAATTCTTGACATCAACTGTTCAAAATAGCACCAAATTCTATAACTATGTTTCGCTTGTCAAAATATATATCAAAATTGCAATTGTTTGCATTCAGAGAAAGGCTACTTCTGTTTTAAACAACTAAATCCTCGTTTTTCTCAATCGGAGTACTTTTCTGAAATTGGTCACCATAGCAACGAAGTATGTGTTTACGACATAACTCACAGGAAAATTTAAAGCTAAGGTATAGTACTAAATAGGTCAATTACTTAAAATTGAATCAATAGATATGTATTTTTCCTTATTTTAGAGCTTTTTCAAAATCTTGTTACATATAGTAATTACATTATGTCATTATAGCAGGTTTTCCTGGAGACTGGCTCATATGTATACATGCCAGATCTCCTACATCATGCATGAGTTGCATGGATTTGAGACTCTACTCACACATGATTGGAGGTCAATTGATATAAACTTCAACAGTTTAAATTTAAAGTCTCAGCAAGGGAAATCTCCCTCATTTTAATGAAATCTCCAGCATCATGACCAATCTCATGCAAAAGGGTCTGCGAAACATGGCATGTATGGGCGTAACACCACTTTAAATAACCGGCATAATGCCCAATGGCAAAAATGTTTCTGGTGTCTGAAAAACACACATTCTTAAATAATCTTTGTAATCATGGGGCCAGGTTAGGAAAGCATGGAGTAAAGGGCTAACCAATATAATCAGGGGTGTCAATAATCTAAGAGCCAAAATCCTAAAATCATATGCCAAACAGTAGGCCTTCAATCTCTTGGTTTCCATATATTATTCAATTTGTATTAAAGAAATTTCTTCAGAGTAGATTAAATTGACCATAACTTAGCCATTTCTTGAGACATTTTCATAAAAAAATATTCATTTTGATCAGGAATCATAACTCTTTTAGACTGGATAAATCCGGAATTCTGGATAAATCGGGAAGATTGACAACCCCGTATAATACTGTATCAGAACACAAACCTATTTCACAATCTAAAGATGATGTTGAACCCTCTCCAGCAGTTGTATAATCACCACTACATACAGTACATGCCTCATTTCCAGCATCAGATTTAAAGGTACCTTTCAAACATGGCACACATTCGTCATTATCCAAGTACTGTCCAGCAATGCAGAAAGCTACAATACAGCAATAATATGTAAATAAGACAAAATGGAAGGGGTTTTACAAATAAAGGAAGGGGTTTTACAAATGAAAGAAAGGGTTTTGACAACAAGAATGCCAAAAAAAGCCCTTAATCCTCCACCTTTTTTCACCCCAGATGATTCAATGACAAACTTAACCTAGATTTCATCAAATGACCAATGTGATCACAATGCATAAAGATAAAGGAATAATAGAACCTCTAATGTGTCCAATTAGTAGCTATTATGCAAATTTGGCCTAGGGACCTAGATTTTGACCCTGGTGACACAATTTCCAACTTGTGATCCAAGATTTGGCGAAACTTATGACCTCCAATGTATTCACAAGCAATTGCAGAGGGACAAACAAAAAGTGATCACTATATGACAGGTTAGCCAACAAAAACATATCGAACGCTCAGTGCATAACAGTTGTAACTACATATGGTTTTAGAAGGAGTAACAACTGTTTTGCACTAAGCCCTCGATATGTCTCCCACGAAGAGCCATAACTCAAGCAAAAACCATCCTACCTAAAATTACGGAGAATATGCACATCTAGGCTTGGTACCAAGTACTCATGTGAATTGTCAATATATCTCCCGTCACTATAATATATGTAATTATGTAACATGCCCAAAACAAATAAAATATGTTTGTCATATTAAATGTAGGTTCATTTTTTCAAACATCATAAAAACATTACGGTTGGGAAGTTTGGATACTGGAAACAAAATACATTTTATACGTATTACTTTTCAACATGAAACTTACGTAAAGTACAACTGTCTTGTCCAGTACCATCAGTCGTAGTTCCGGCTTCACATGGCGTACATGCATCGTCATTACCCTGCACGTCCTTGAAGAACCCGAGATCACATGGTTCACACACATCATCATCAGCATTATATTCCTTCCCATAGTGACAGTACACTAAAAGAAATGTAGAAATACAAAATATGCAATATGAAGTATATCAAGTCTAGAGACAGCCAGCATGCATCAAATTGAACTTCAACATACAAAATACTCAGAAGTTCAATATGAAGACCATGTCTAGAAACAATTTGAACATAAAATACAAAATACTCAGAAGTTAAATGTGAAGAACCAAGTCTAGAGACAGCCAGCATGCATCAAATTGAACATAACATACAAAATACTCAGAAGTTCAATATGAAAACCATGTCTAGAAACAATTTGAACATAAAATACAAAATACTCAAAAGTTCAATATGATGAACCAAGTCTAGAGACAGCCAGCATGTATCAAATTGAAAATATTAACATACAAAATACTCAGAATGATACATACCCACATTACATTCTGTATGTTCAGCATTAGATGTTGTATCAATCGCGCATTCGGTACATGCATCAAAGCCTTCTGTACTCTTGAAATAGCCATCTTCACATTCTTCACATTTGTCAGTACCATGAAAACCAGGTCCACAAAACACTACAAACAATTATATACAAAACTATTTAACATATACAGTCAGCTCTCGTTATCTCGAACTCGCTTATATCGAATTTTCCGTTATGTCGAAGTTTTTTTCAAGTCCCGATTTTTCTCCTTCTTTGTCTATATGAAATCTCGAGACCCATCTCGAAGTTTCGGCTCGAATTCGGCTCGAATTTTTCGTTATGTCGAATTAGTTTTTTGGTCCCGATTAACCAATTTGCACAATAAATCTATTGTTCATCTCGAAGTCGGGTCGAAGTCTGATCGTATTCGACTAGCGTCGAATGTTTTTCACACTTCGTCAGTCTAAAGTCTTCGATTTACCTGTAATTTTCGCGCCTTCCATTGTTGAACAAATATTTGTTTGCAACAATTTGCGCAAACATGTCATAAAGCTTCGGGTTACGTACTAAACATGTCATCTCGAACAATTGTTTGTAAAAATAATAATTAAAATAAAATGCATTTTCTCGAGGAGGAATACATGTACATAAATATCACAACAAGCATTTCTCACGAATATGTCGTTCTTACGACCGTAACAATATGGCGGCGTAAAATGACAGAAACTGGAAAACTTGCAACTTCGATGCCGAAAATTCTATCTCGAATTTTCGTTATGTCGAACTAATTTCCACGGTCCCGTGAAATTCGAGATAACGAGAGTTGACTGTAATATCAATCAGTATTGTTTTCATACATTTTGACTGGGTTTTTTATCAGTCTCATATACATTGGTGAATTGACATGGAACCAACTAATGATGTGACGGTATGTAGTTACATTGATACTGCACAACCATTTTAATAATTATGTGGCGTTGCAATGGCATGGTTCTGGACATGTACCTCAAAATCAAAAGGGGTCACAACTGAGATGCATATCACATTTAAAGATTCAAGGCCAACTATTGACCAACAATAGCTACCCTTTGGAAACAATCTGATCTACCGACCTTAGTCACCCACAGTCAGACAGTCATACCCACAGTCTGATGGACATATCCACAGCCAGATGGAACTACGCACAGTCAGACAGACCTAGCCACAGTCAGACAGACATACCCCCAGTCAGACAGTCATACCCACAGTCAGACAGATATACCCACAGTCTGATGGAACTACCCACAGTCAGACAGTCATACCCACAGTCTTATGGAACTACCCACAGCCAGATGGAAATACCCACAGTCAGACAGACCTACCCACAGTCAGACAGTCATACTCACAGTCTGATGGAACTATCCACAGCCAGATGGACCTACCCACAGTCAGACAGACAGACATACCCACAGTCAGACAGACAGACATACCCACAGTCAGACAGACCTACCCACAGTCAGACAGACCAACCCACAGTCAGACAGACCTACCCAGTCAGACAGACCTACCCAGTCAGACAGACCTACCCAGTCAGACAGACCTACCCACAGTCAGACAGACCTACCCACAGTCAGACAGACATACCCACAGTCAGACAGACCTACCCACAGACAGACTGGGACCGACTTATGTGATAAACAATTTAATGAGTTTTATCTCAAGCAATGAAATACCAAATGGAAAGTAGACTCAGCTTCCTCATTTGGAATTGAACATTCATCCTCTTGGCCAAGGGTATGAATACTATTATTGGGTATTCTTCATTTAATTGAAATTCTGTATGTGGGATATCTTATAGCTCAGAGAATTTGACATGATCCTGATGTTTATGCATGCATATATTACAAGGTTCTAGCGTTGAATATATAAATTTTGGCGAGCAAATTGTGCAATATCCGTCCTTCAGATTTGTGTTGGTATTACACCTCGAGCGTCTTCATGATACTCCCCACATATGAAAACATATAACCAGTATTATAAATATAGACAATATATCAGCTGTTAAATTATGCTAATAACAGGTTGCAAATCGTGTCAAATTCTCCGGACTACACCCAGTCTATAAAATAACTATTCTTACCAGAACAATCGCTACTAGATGTTTTGCCTTCTCCAATAGTGTTGCGGTTTGGACCACATGGGTAACAGAAGTCTTGTCGTGATTCATTCTGGAAAGTTCCGGTCGGACAATCCTCACATTCGACGGGATCACCTACCATTTTTGTACCCGGTGGACAATTTCCTATACAATAGAAATCAATCGATTTTTACCTAGTATAATATAACATGACTGATTCTATATTCGGATAATAGACCTCTTTATCATAACTACTTTATGTTAGCCTTTCCAATATCCACCATTGAAATATAATAAGGGCCTTTCAAGAACAATTGTTATGTGGAGTTGGGGTCAAAAGTTAATACAAAAGTCATACATACGTATTGAGCATTCAGCTTCATCAGTGGAGCCAATCTGTTCAGTAATAAAACCTTCTGGACAAGCCGTGCAATTTGTTCTAAACCTTTCATCATCAGCTTTATAACTTCCAACTTCACAATGTTCACATGTATCATTATCAACAGAATAGTATAAGCCACCCGGACATGTCGCTGAAATAAAACATATACGAGTATGTTAATTTGCAAAATATACTCAGATATTAGTTTGAAGGTCACCTGTATTGAGCAACCACCTAAGCAGGTCAAAACCAACCAGATAGTTAACCTAAAGGGGTATTTTAGCCCACAGGTTATTTGTAAAACATGGTAATACCACAGGAACTTGCATTTATAATTTGAAAAAAAAAAAAGAAAAAAAAAATTTAATAGTACAGTAGGCCTAGTGAAAAAAAAAATTTTTCTTTCTTTTTTTTCAAATTATAAATGCAAGTTCCTGCGGTAATACATAGAAAATATAATAAATTATAAAAAAAAAAACACATGATTTTACACATACCGAAACATAGTGATCTATTATTGGTGCCCTCATTTTCTGTTCCATAATCTATACACAGATCACATTCATTACATGGTATACATTCATCGTCGGATGTTGGTTCGTCAATTTCGGAGTATGTGTTAAGTGGACATTCGCTGCAACTTCCATCAACTATAACAGATCCTGGTTCACACTTTGCTAAAAATTGAATAAAGATAAATCAAATAAACAAAATAATAATACGGTAAACCAAGAAATTATTTTGCGATTGAATTTTGCTGGGTTTGCGAGTGTTAGAATTTCAGGAAGTTAAGACGCTGCGAAAGTGCTAAAAACATTAATATGGACATTGCAGAAAACGCGGAAATTTGTAGTTGGCGAATATGCCGACGATCAGCAAAACACGATGGTTAGTATTCGTGAAGAAATTGGTTTACAGTAATAACACATGCTATCCAACATTCCTTTGATCTTTCATGGCTCTAGGTAAAAATGTTCAAATTCATTATAAGTAAACCCACATTAAACTGAGAATCCACCAAACCTGAATGAGTTTTGCTCGAAATCTCAGTTAATGTGGTCAGATTATACAACACACAATCAAAATAGCGGAACTATAATGTTAGGGCAGTGATAAAGTACCATATATACATTCAAGTTAGGATATTGTGAGAGTGACATGGCTGTAAATGTGTACACAAACATTACAACCATTGTCTGAACAGGTAGATGGAATATAGTATGTTCATTTAGCATTGAAATTATAGCTGTCTGTATAAGCCTGAAATTATGAATTCTCATTAATGAGAGTCATTATATTTAAATTACCTCCCTTGTAAGATTATAAGAATCAATCATGAGATTCTATGTAGAATAAGGATATCTCATCCGAGGGGTCAGATTTTAACCAGGGATGAGGCTTGCCGAGTTCCTGGTTAAAATACGGATTGACCCCGAGGGTGAGATATCCTTATCCTACATAGACTGTCTCATCAACGATTATTTTACTCCGATGTAACTTGAGAAAATTGGAGTTTATAACATTATTTAGCTTGCATGGCTTCAACGTATAACGTGACATTTGCATTACGTTCTTATTTATAACAATCATTAATAATAATGTAAATGAAGTGTACACTGTTACGTTATGCTCAAGAAAAATGCTTTTTAAATGGTATAGAGCCTATTAATGTTCGTCTTGTTAGCTTAATATGGTCAGTAACTAGTAAATTCGGAAACTGAAATAGTCTGCTCTATGTCACGTGTACGCTCATGTAAGATAGAGCTATCTTCTATTAGCAATGGGCCTATCTTTCATTAGCAACGTTGGAGAAAAAGCCTGCAACAGACCAATTGGCGCATTGATACAGACTTTTTGAAATCCTCAGACGTTGTCCTTGTTTCTCATAGAGATATCAAAGTTTTTTGATATGCAATTACCATGCACATTTAACAAAACAGGGATAAAAGCAGAGTAATCCGCATGATAGGACTATTAAACAAAACTGGGATAAAAGCAGAGTAATCCGCATGAAAGGACCATTAAACAAAACAGGGATAAAAGCAGAGTAATCCGCATGATAGGACCATTAAACAAAACAGGGATAAAAGCAGAGTAATCCGCATGATAGGACCATTAAACAAAACAGGGATAAACACAGAGTAATCCACATGATAGGACCATTGTAGTTTTAGAGAGTAGTAAGGGGAGATAACTGACTAATATCTCTCATTAGAACCTAAAGTAACTTACGTATAGAGCACTCCGATCCAGTAGTTGACCCTTCATCTTCTGTAGTCAAATCATTACTACAAATTGTACAAGATTCATCAAATCTACCATCAGAATCCTTGTATGTACCTCTGGGACACAATGAACATCTATTTTCAAATAAATATTCCCCATCGGGACAGAAGTCTGAAAGAAATGACACTCATTAGACCGCAATACATTCAAATAAATGATTAAATCTAACATGATTGACCATTTATCCTATATAGACAAAGAACAAACATAGGGTTGTACAATGTTTGATATAAAACGAGTGACGTTATATCGTGAAAGTATTCCATTAATGAGTCATCCAGATAAGCAAGTTGAGCAAAGTAACACTGTTTATTATTACGTGCTTTAGTACATATATATTTATAAATTTTACAAAAAGACGCATGAAAGATTGTGTTCAAAATTTATACAAGTGTGTTAACCTTGTAAAACAAGCGATGTTTTTAAAACATGTATGTTCCCATGCTAACCCAATAGTCAGAAATGATTAAGGTCACATAATAAAGTCATCCTAATTATTAAATAGTTTTCTTACATTGACACTGGGAAGAGTTTGATCCTGTTTGTTGAGTCCCAAAACTATCATGACATGGGCTACATGCAGTTGAAATGTCAGGCAACATAACGTCAGAATACGAGTCTAGCTCACAATTTTCACACTGATCGTCCAGTATGTACTGTCCTTGTACACATTCAGCTGAAGTTCAATACAAAACAAAAAGCTGATTAAACCTAAACTCCCATCATGTTACTACCCATCAGCATAAAGATTTCCATAATTTTTTTAAATTACATGAGACAATTGATATCTAGTTAGTCTGCTACAAGTAAATATTTTTAAAAATATTAAGGTTATGCAAATTTTTGTACTTTAAACGGTGGACTTTTCCGATTAGAGGTATATTAAATAAGCTTGTTGATTTTTACCGTTGTCATAGATACCCAACATGACAGCATGCCTCCCCTATTCAGAAGACAAGTCTATGTTTGGATTACCAAACTTAAATATATACTTATACCAGTAGAATTTGATAAAATGACATCAATGACAAAAGAGTGTCAACTTTGTGAGAATTATATTCTATGAAGTTTGACATTTTTCAAAAATTACCTGTGACACATTATTTTTGGCAGACAAGGGCATATCCAAACATTAGTGGGGGGCATAAAATGAATATGCTAGTCCAATCTAGAGAGTCCCTGGTTTGAATCCCAGCCAGGCACTAGACTTTTCAGACACGCTTTTTTCCACCCAACTAGAGATGAAAAACTGGTTCAAAACCCAGGTGGTCTTGCATGTATCTATGCTGTACACCATGCACATTAAAGTAAATTAAACCAAGAAGACTATTACGAATGAGCAAGAGTATAGCATCTGGATTCCTTGTTTCACACAAATTCCAGAAAACCCCCGAATAATTCACTTACGAATATCACAATAATCTGCAGACATTGCTGCCATCATGTTTGTTGTTCTATCATTAAAACACTGCATGCAGAGACCAAACATATCAATTTCATTGTCCTTGTAACTTCCTCTAGGACACGGGTAACACATTTCCTCCTCCGCCTCATCCCCAGCCGTATATCCACTCGGACAGTAGACTAATATACAACATAAACAATGTCAATATACAGAGTGTATAGTCATTTAATCAGGTCAGTCACCTGTTAACATAACATTTTGTATAGAATTATTGCAATTTCTCATATTAATTTATAAATGTACAATACATTGTGAATGAGTATATGGCTTGGTGCATAAAGTATTGATTTTCACTGCCATTTTATCTGATTAAAATGCTTTAAACAATAAAAATGCTTTGTTTTGATATTACATTGTTTGTTTGCAAGTGACAGACCTGAATAACTGAACTATACAGAATGTTTTTAAGGTCAGCCATTTGTAGACCTATACAAACAATGTAATATCAAAACAAATTGTTTTTATTGTTTAAAACATTTTAATCGCATAAAAAGGTAGTGAAAATCAATGAGAGTATTGCTAATTGCAATGTTCCTATACACAGGTATGTAAACATATGACTGACCGAAATAATCAAGTTATACAAAAAGACTATTATGCGTAAAACAGTGTTAAACATAAATAGGGAAATTACTAAGGTTAAACAAATTTCGTTGTTGTATTTTAACATGTGTTCAATAAACGCTTATGCCCCAGTGGAAGCTTTGTTCGTAATAACTGTGGTAGCTAACTGAGTCAATCATGGGCCAAAATTGTGTAGATAATGGAACATGCCTGTGACAAAGGTGTTTATGAAGAAAAAAAGTGTTCCATGTTTGAAAGCAATGCCATGACGGGCTTTGAAAATGTTTGAGTTTAAAAAAGAAGTTTTTGGTTCATATTTTCAATTCGGTGAGCGCACAAAAGAATGGACAGGACAAACACAATAATAATGCCATCCGCATAAGCAGATCAGGGGCTATAAAAAGCAAAGTCCATTGATTTTGTAAATCATAAAAAAGCGAAAATTTCCTTACAGTGTTTGCCAATGTCATCAAAAAACTTTTAGGGTTGCTTTAAGCCATAGAAAAATTCCTAAAGTTATAGTATCAAATGACAAGGTACTCACAAAGACAATCTGTGGTTCCATTGAATGAGCCTGGTTGTTGTGTGGTCCTGTTACCACTGCAAGCCTTACATGATAACTGGTACAATTCATCTTGGAAGAAGCCTACTGCACACTCCTCACATTGCCGCGTTGTCATGTTGAAAAAACTTCCAAGGTTACATATATCTGAAAAAGAAAAATATCCATCATAAATCAAATAACCTACTGTACAGTAAAACACTTTTTGTAGCAGTTCAATTTCAGGACCCCCCTGTGCAGTTAAATGAAATAGAATTATGTCAACAGTTTCTGAGATTTTAGTATTCCAAATTTATGGTGAGTCAGTGACTCACTCAAATTACACCATAGAAAAGTATTTTGAATCTTGGTACCCATTGAACATGAATCCTCATTCACTCCAAGTTCATTTTCGAATGTGGTTTTTCCATCTGGACATGGCTCACAGTCATCGAAATTAAGGGATCTCCAAAACCCTTGTTTACATGGAATACACTCCGCTGTTTCCGCATCCCGAGCTCTGCCCGCAGGACAATCAGCTGTAAAAAGAAAATATCGCTAAATTGTTGAAATTATAAAATATTATAAATGAGTATATCAAATGTAAACTTATAAATTATTTTTTAATTTTATTCTAATGTAAATTTGTAAAATCTAAAATTATACATGGTAAAATATTGCGAATTTGTGAAGCTAAAAACTCTGGCCTAAAAATAATTAAACATACCTTTACAGTCCTGCTGGCTGTCAGAACCGTTTAATACTGTCTTATATCCAATCATGCAAGCATGGCAGAAATTCTTGCCATCTTCATCCTGAAAGTAATGTCGGGGACATGCAACGCATCTGTCTTCATCTGCTTCATATTTGGTACCCTTTAAACATTCCTCTGAAAATGTATATTTAAATATTAAATGTATTTTTGATCACAAAAACTTGTCTCTCTTCCTCAAGGGGACATAACTCTATATATGATAATCTGACCTGAAATTGCAGATATTATTTACTTTCTTATGCTTAGTTCCAAGTATGTAAATGTAAAGTTTCATTGAAATTCACCCTAAGAGTTAAAGTTGTTTTATAACAAAACAAAAAGTGTTCAAACTTGAGATTTCATCAAGCATTCCAACTTGAGATTTCAAGAAGCAATCAAACTTCAGATTTTTTCTTGACCTGTATCAAGAGATCAAGGCCACGAGATAATGTGAGTACTATTGTTACTAGCTCCATGTTCAATTGAATAGCATTTTTTAAATATTGATATTAATTCCCACTGGCCAACAGTAGTTTTGAGGTACCACCACGGGACAACAATAAATCAGTAAATAAGGGGACTACAACTGTAATACTGTTAAACCATTGGGACTTAAGCAAAAATGAAAAAAAAATGACCAACCTTTACATTGTGCATCTGAGGTAGCGCCAGGAGCATAGGTTGTAAACCCATCAGCACACTCTTCACACATAGTCTGTCCTTCTCCTGACTGATAACTTCCATGGTCACATGCTTTACACATTCTTGTTTCATCATCAAAGAACCAACCAGCACTGCATGGAGCTGTATAGAATAAGAAAGATGTTTAGTCAAGCAAGAAATATAGAAAATACATCTCAACATATGTAGTCCTCGGACAGGGCACTTGACCAATTTTAGTGCTGAATCAGTTAAACTGAGCCCGCAAGATGAAAGCAGTTCCTTTAGTTATATAGTTATACAGGGCTGTGGAATTCCTATGTCCGATGTGGCGAACCCGGCCTTAGCACCCAGGGTTCTTAGTTCGTTCGAGCCGGTTCTCTCGTCAGGATGACACTACTGGCTATCTAGGGTCAGCCAGAACCCAATAAGTACAAAATTATAAAAGAAGTACGACAAATGCCAACTAAACTGAACATATTTTAATTATATAAAAGGTCGAAATCGTACAAACGACACAAACGAAATAATGTAGCCTAAATGTTGGTCGTAAACTAGGGATTATGATAACAATAAAGCAATAATTACAAAGATACAAAAATCAAAGTGTATTTACAAGATCAAAATACCAAAGTAAAATGAAATAAAATGTACAAGTATATACAAGTGCCAAGTATTCAAAATACACCTATTGCTCTACAGTTTTAAGTTCAACAGCTATATTCTGCATACGACTCTGCAGGAGCGAGTTTCTTGAGAAAAATACAAGTCCAAAACTCATAATAATTGAGAAAAATATAACCCAGTTTGTTACAAAGTTAAAGACAAGTGCACAGAGAAATAAAAGCCACATGGTTTATAAGTGATGAAACTTCACAATTGAACAAACAATAAAGTTTACCAATAATTACTAAAAGCGCTATCAAAGTGTACAATTGTCTCAAAATTTTTAAGTATAAACCCAAATTATGACAAAATGCTAAAAGTCCAAAAATACTCTAAGTGTCTAAATATTTTCCGCTAAAAATAACCTAACTTAAAAGTATAAATCTAATTTTACATCAAATTGCCAAAACTCCAGAAATTTCCTAAGTGTCTGAGACACTGATAAGCACCGCCTTAAGTCTGCCAGTGACTCATCTCACTAAGCCAAGTAAAACAACAACATTCAATACGCTAATATTTTGTAGAGGCAATTACCATAAAACTAAACTTCCAATCAACAAACTAACAATGCCATCATATTCCTAACAAAATGCTGATTAAATAGACACCAAATATAACTACATTCTGATAAAAATAAAGATTTTGACCATTTAACACTTTTATGTGAAACACTGTGAGTGCACATGCACTGGAGTAAGCAAAACAAATAAAAGACAATTTCTACAAAACTAGACTTCAAATCTTCATTTTAGCACTGCTATCTTATTACTTATGAAATACTGAATAAATCAACACCAAACGTGACAATATTCTGTTGATAATAAAGAAATTAACAATTTAAGCATTAATTAAACACAATACACAATATAATCTAATTGAAGCTTGACATATCTATCTACATTTGTATATGCATATCTGTATAAGACTGTATTGGTATTTAAACTCCCTTAAACTTGCTAATTATCTAATCATGGCCAGTTAACACCTCCTGGGGTGCTCATTGATAAGATCATCAACTTCCACAGAAGTATAGTACCATATATGTAAAGGGATTTGTATAGACTGGCCCCTGATTACTGCAGTGCAGAGAAAGGCCTGGGTACACTAAATACCCAATATAAAATATAATAATATAGTGCTAACAATATAGTGCTAATAATATTTAGTGCTAATAATATATAGTGCTAGATCCCAGAAACTTCACACCGACTTGGGCTTTTTTATCTGCGGGCAAGTAGATTTTTCCATCCTTGCCCTTGGGCAAGTGCAGAATTATCACAAGAAAAAGAATATTAAGTGCCTTATTTTACCTTAACAATGATGAATCCCTAAATTACTGACCCAAAATGATTTACTCAACACACTTTGAATTAAATCTAGTACTCTAATCCTTCACATGATAAATACTTGAATGAAACTGAAATTTTGTTGCTCTTTTGTGTTTTCCTGGGCAAGTAGATTTAGTTTTGGGCAAGTGGATTTTTCAGTCTAACTTGCCCATGCGCATTTGGGAATTTCCAGACCCCTGGTTATACAAATATGGGACGTGGTCAGTGACCTTAAATTATGACCCAAAAGACATGACTGAGTAAGGTTTCAGTTGAATACCATCATCATTTCAGAGACATGACGTTGTACGCAAAACTTAAAAACCAAGATTTTCTAAATTAATACGGTTAAAATCCAAAGATAAGTTATGGGACTTTGTCATTGACTCTAAATTATGTCACAGAAATCAATATGTCTCCCCTGGCACGATTTGTGAGAAACATAATTACCTAATGATGAAATAGATTGGACAAAGCCACTTACGGTTCTGCATGAAACTGAGGTGTGTTTAATGTATTACAGTCCCATATAGTCCAGAGAATTTGTCAAGACTCTCGACCTTCAATTAGTAATATTTAACAGCTGATATCTCTGTCTATATTTATAACCCCTGTTGTATGTTGTCATAAGCAGGAAGTATCAAGAAGACGCCCGGGATGTGTAATACCAACACAAATCGAAAGGACCGATAACCTTGTAATATATTCATACATAAAGGTCAAGATCAAATCAAATTCTCATTGCTATAAAAGTTAGTCTAACCAACCACTAATGTATTTCATGGTGTTCATGAATGCTTGAATAAATGTACGAATATTCATATCAATTGCATGAAGACTGTCACTCTGCAATGGCAAAACTTTAAAACAAGATTTTCTTTATGTGTTGAATCATCATGTAAAATACTCTGAATGTGTCATTGTTCTAGTTCTGTAAGAAAATGAATTTATGATATATTTTTTAATCAAAAGAAATTTCTGTTGGGCATTTGTACATTACTCTATTTGTCCTATATTTCTCTGGGTTTCCATGAAACTTACCACAGATACTTTCTTCAATCAAAGCATGGCCAGGTGGACAAACAACGTCTGTTACTACGAAGAAAGTTTCCATCAGTAAAGAAGCTTCTCCGAAATTCTACAATAGAACAAGAAGTTTACTACATGTATACCTACATTAGTTATGGTTCAGACTAGTCATTTTATGGTTATTTTGACTTTTAAACACAAAGTGTGTCCTTGACCTTTGAGACATTGAGCAGACGCAGGTTTTTGTTAGTGACAAACTGTCTCATGGTGGTGAACAAATGTGCAAATTTTTTCTGAAATTCCAAATAGGAGAGATCATGCTGTATACAGATGTATTCATATGCAAATTTGCCCACCAGCTAGCTAGTGGTGAATGGCAGATTTTTATTGTTCATTCATCCAATAAACTGCCGGTGGGCGCTTTGCAAAGCTATCTAATCTCCCCTATAAGATGACTCAGTTACAGTCGTCCAGACACTCTCAATAGAGGTCATTTTAACCTTTGTGTCCTTGACCTTAGAAATATGAACAAAGCCTTTGTACAAGGCCATGCACTGTATCATAGTGGTTAACAATTGAGTCATTTTTTGTTAAAAGCCCTTAATAGTTGAGAAAGAGAGTTTGGACAACGTTAAACTAAATACTAACATAATGTGGCAACTACACAGCATATAACTATAACATAATTTGAGAAGAAAAAGACACTACCATGCTCGTACAAAGTCACTGATTTTTTACTATTTAAATTTTTTATGTAACAGGCAGAATGACTCTCCATTGAGAAACAACCTCTCTCAAACAACAGTATCATTTTGTTACAGAAGTAATAACCATGTTTTCCTCTCCAAAGCAACAAACCTCTGTATACAAAACAACCAAACTCTGTGATTCCCAAAGGGGGTTGCTCTATATATATTGTAAAGTAATTCAACCTTAGCACTTACATCAAGATTAAAATCTTTCTCCAGAAGAACAATAATTTCCATAGCTTCAGAGATAGACATGAAACTTCCATCTACATCACTTATCGTCATACTGTAATATATAAACATAAAATAATTAAGCCATAAATAGACTAGCTAAAAAAAGAAATAGCAATGTCAAATCCATCCGTCTTTGTGGTGTAGTGGTTAGCATACTGGACCTGTAGTCCAAGGGACCTGAATCCTGAATCCTTTATCTACGCGCAGTACAATAATAATTGAATATAAATAAACGGTCCAGGAGGTACAGTCGTCTAAACAGGGTCTTTAACACCGACCCGGCTTACCAATTTAAATGACATCAATGACGTCACGATATTTTACACGGCGTTAGTGCTTCCCATAGTGCTATGAAATACCCAGTATATAGTGACAATGGTGATGTATGCATTCCTGTACTACACACGTAAACCATTTGTGAGAATCTCATGTATTTTACGGGATCTTCACCGAATATCTGGGTGAGAATCCTTACCATAAAACGTCGGTATTTTGACAATGTCTTGGTAACTGACGTCACAAAAGTTCTTGTGATTTTATATTACTGCCCTATCTTAAAGGTCTGGACAGCCATCCATATGACGCTTATGTCATTCTAAAACTAACTAACGACTTGTAGGACTCTATCCAAATGTAGTTACGATAATTTCATTGCCAAGGGCATCTGATCTTGCTGTTGACATAATTTGTTGTTTGTCTGTTTTTCCTTACATTCTGGTGACGTCACTTTTACGTTACAACGCTGTCAATCCTTGATTTCAAGTTCTGATTATGTCAGCACCTAACATTCAAATATCTTCATTTTTTGCTTACAATGCCAAGCCTGTTACATGTAAGGTTTTGGCCATGTTTGAAAACTATCGTTATATATAGGGTAGTATAAAAGATATGTCTCATAACGTAGTTGACATCAATGGTTATTGATGCGCTGCGCCGGGTGCATGTTACTACGCACACATTTAAGTGTTACATGATAAATGGGATATTGACTTTTCGCAATAGAATTCCGATTCAAGATTATGTAATAAAATTTGTATAAAATTAAAAACTGTTCCTGTGAGGGCCCCTGTCCTGTTTATTTTTGAACGTCCCTCATATATATGTTCATGTATAACCAGCGTGTTTGCCGAAGATCTTGTACAATAGGCATACATTATTGTAAAATGTTGTAGTGTGACAGGGCCATATTAGAGTAAATCACTGACAATAGGTACTACATGTATACAAAGGAACAATAAGAAATATGGCGATTCAAACAAAAAACAAGTTTTCTGTCAAAGTAAAAACCATTCAAGAAGCACAAACTTTGACAAACTATTAAAGGAGCACAATTCTTCACATGCTGACTTTGACAAACTGTTCAAGAAGCACAAACTTTGACAAACCATTCAAGAAGCACATTATTCTCCACAATAATGCTGACACAATCCAGCAAAGTTTCCAACTTTTGGCTATACAGGAGACACAAGTTCTTGTGACAAACTAACTACAGTCAGATCTCGATACAACGACACTGTTTGTTCCCGAGCAAAATGTTGTTATAACGAATTTGTCAGTATACTGAATTTCACTAGTGACTAGAATTTTGTCATAAAATTATATTCAGCAAAATCAGCAGTATGAAATACTCATAATTACATAAAAATAATATTTTAAATAATATGTAATGTTTTGAGAGAGCTCCAAATAAAGTGCGTCCGAATTTAAAGGTGTCCAGATACTACTACAGTAACCTATAAAATATAACGCTCTAGGGAATAAATTGGTAACTCATTTTATTAGAAATGTTACCTATCGTCTTTAAGTTTTGATTAATTAATAAATCAAGTCGAGAATCTCGATTAACATCGTTTTTTCGAAAATACGAATATATGTGATGACTTGGCACTTATCTCCCTGGATTACGAATGTGCGAGCCGTAGTACACAAACTGTGATTCGACTGTGAATGGTTCAACTATTATAATGAGAGCAATTAAGATGTTTTTCACAATTATAATTACATATTTAGTCACCATGCTTAGACGGTGGCTTTGTGTAAAGCTGATAAACTTGTCATGTGTGAAAATAGTCCCTGGTCAGTGTCAGTATATCGAGTAGCAATTACTGTGTAAACTACCGATGCGTTCCCTTTATTTTGCTGTCGGTGTCGGTAAGTGAATATGTCGTTATAACGGATACAATTACGTTGTATAGAATTCGTCCCCAGCAATTGATGTCGTTATAACGAAATTGTCGGTATATCGGATGTCGTTGTAACGAGATCTCACTGTACTAAGTTATGGTCATTGTCCTGTGAGAATATAATCTTCTATGAATTCTTCCAGATTTTTCAAAAACATCAAATCAGCGAGGGGTGTTGGCAATGTTTCAGGACAAGTGCCTTTATATTTCTATATCTTGATATTTTTCATTGAAAACTGATGAAGACTATTGAATAGTTGAAACGTTGGCTATACTCAATAAAATATATAAACTTGACCCATCATGTCCGTGTGTTCCACTTTCCTACTTTTACTTGTCAATTGAAATATTTCATACACCCCTCATATTATAGGCTCATATATAAACTTGACCCATCATGTCCGTGTGTTCCACTTTCCTTCTTTTACTTGTCAATAGAAATATTTCATACACCCCTCATATTATAGGCTCATACTTTTCATACACCCCTCATATTATAGGCTCATACTTTTCATACACCCCTCATATTATAGGCTCATACTTTTCATACACCCCTCATATTATAGGCTCATACTTTCCCACTTACCTGGGTGATGTTAATGTAAACTCCAGACTAAATCTGCGAGGGTTATCAATACCAACACATACAGGCATCATCAGCTCAATGTTATCACATCTGCCGTTGCCATCATCACTACAGATATTAGGCCATTTAGCATTTAAGTCTACAAATTGCTCATGGGCTTGAGTTTCCATTTGGGATATTACGCTAGGTTCGAGTATGGTCAAACAGGGAATTGCAAACTCATGCTCCATTGTAACTGTCAGTCTATACTCAGCTTGTTCTGGCACTGAAAGTTAAGCAAATACATTTACAGTCTAGCATGTCTTAAAAGCATTACAGAACGATTTTTGACACAAAAATGCATTTTTTCAAACAAAGGGCTATAACTCTAGCAAAATTCATCAGACCTAAAATTCCTGACAATAAACATATTATAAACTGGGCTTGGTACCAGTTACTCATGTGAAGTTTAATTGAAATCTGACAATTGGTTAAGGAGAACAAGCACAGACAAACTTTGTGACATTCATCCCTCCAGACATCCATCCAAGGTGCTGTGAAATTTGGCATGCATGACACTCAAAATATATTTACATAATTAAGCATTAAAGATTGAAGACCAAGAGGCAACATGCTTCATTATGTACATATTATGTAAATGTGTTAATGAGGCTCACAGGGAAGACTGGGTATACCCAACTGTGTTGCCTCTTTAAATAAAGTCTTTATTATTATTATTATTCAAACAGCAGATGGACAGTTTGTATTACATGTAATACTATGAAGTCCAAATAGTCAGTAATGTTAAGGGTCAAAATGACCTTGACCTTTGACATACAGTCCTCAAAATCACTAGATGTCATCTACAGTTGATGTTTAACCTTCATGTAAAGTTTGAGGATGCTATGGCAAAGGGTTCTTGAGTTATTGAACGGAAACTGTTAGATCTACCAACTGGCCAACGGACACGCAGACAGACTGACCAGTGCAATTAGCAATAATTATACCCCTCATAAAAAATGAGGGGATACTTATAAATAATAACTATTGTCCAATAATTTTTTATTCTAATCTGACATAATGTCAGACATAATTATGTAAGAGATGTAGTGCAGATGAGATCAACAATGCAACATATGTTGGGAACATCACTATGAGAGTGTGTCTATACCTACCAACACAAGATGGCAGTGGTATCGATGCATGTGGATGTGGAGGTACCCACACACCCAAAGAACCACATTGAATAACATTTGGCAGAGAGGCTGGAATAACCAAGTCAATATCCTGACAATGAATACCACAGGCACCGGCTCCATTTGAGCATGTAGGGGTCGTTAATGATTGGTCTGCATCCAGAGTCGGACACTCGCCATTATCTGAAATATATAATAGTCATGCACGGTTACAAGTACCAAATAGTGCTGTATAATGTGACGCTGTACAATGTAGAAAGCAACAATTTGTCAAACTCATAAACTATTGATAGAAATTTAAGGCTGACTGATAATACAGTGTTTAGTCCAGTCAGGGTAAGAATAGAGTGACTGTCAAATCCACTATTACAGCTTAAACCAATTATAAAGGCTTATCCAGACAGCAATAATAATTATTATTTCAATGCTAAACTAACCTACTATATTCGCTCTACCTGTTCAGACAACGGTTGTAATCTTTCGTGTACACATAAGGTCACTCTCACAATATCCTAACTGGACTGTAATTATGATTAAGGATAAGACCTTGATACGTCAGTTTGTTTAGTTTGGTTGAACACCGTTTCTCAACATTTTTCACTTATATATATCAGCCACATGTTTCTAGACTGTATCCAGTACTAACCATTAATCCACAATGAACCCCCATTTTCTCCACTTCTGAGAATGGTATGACCTTGAGCACCATTATGATGACCTTATAAGGGTCTTTATGTTATCCAGTTATCACTTGGACATGACATCATATACCATCTGACCACAATCTCCCGAAGCATATTATTTCGAGCTAAATCTCATCTCAAATATTGTCACATATCTTTAAGTTAAATTTTCATTGGACTCACAGACTGAACTCAAAATTGTCATCACTAAACAGAACCATAATTATTTGAGTTTATTACAGTAAAATTTAAAGAGTTTGATCTTATTCTGATGTATTCAGACTCTGTTTTGAGCAAAATCTTAAATTGAGCTGGGATTTCTACTTGACTGCGATGCTTTGGGAGATAGGGTGTTGTCAGTGCACCAACTTGTATGAGCAAACTGCACTTAAGCCAACAATTTATATCAGAACCAGAAGGGATTTTGACTTAAAAGCATATGTCTCCCACAAGGGGCCTTAACTCTGGCAAAAATCCTCTGACCTAAAACTCAATATGTTCCCCCACATTGTGGGAGATATATATATATATATATATATATAACAATGAAACATCAACATACATCTGACAAAAAGGTAGTTGCGACATTCTCTGTATAACATGGATGTTCTGTCTGTGGCGATCACAACCATGGGGTAATAGTCGTTGCTCAATGCTGAAATAGACAATATAAAAATCAAAGCACTTGTTACAATATAAAAACTGTAGCACACGGCATTCCATAGTCACACATAAATGGACGCCCCTAAATACACTACCGCAGGTGGTCTTTTCTTTGTTTACAATCAAAGGAATGATCACTTAAAGAACAAAAGAATTAGTTCAATATGTTTCTATTGTGTTAGGTCACGCATCTACTCCTCCAACCACCTAAGGTAGCTTATGTGGGTGCTGCAAGAGTCAGATATAGACCAAACGATCCATATCCCCAAATAAATCAGGTTTCCATTTGTATATATATGCTTTTATTTATCCTCGCCATCAGAAATCCATATGAATGTGGCCCCCAGAAGAGGTAAGTCACTTCAGTTTTTGGGGGAATGTGCATGATACAGAAGATGCCCTAGTTTCAGAGGCATCCCTGGTTCTTTTATGTGCCTGATGTAAAGCATCCTACACTGGACCTCGGTTTTTATAGTCTCATCCGAAAGACTGTTAGTAATTTTAGATATGTTAGGTGGGAAACACTGAAAAGCATTTCAGTTTTTTATTCGGCTGGAGAAGGGATCGAACCAACAACCACAATTCAGTTATTGAACGGAACCATCTGGTCTACCAACAGACTCACCCACAGACATTTACAAAGCAATATACCCCCTCATCACAGATGGGGGACACAATGAATGATCAATCTACATCAATATTCAAACCCTCAACAAGTTGTTAGCTACCTTCAGGTACAGTATGTGCAACGTCCACATTGTCGACGCTGTCCTTAACTGTATTGTACAAATCTTCAAAGTCGGTGATATCACCAAGAGAGGTCACTCTCTCGGTCGACACAAAGTATATGTCTTCAAATGCCGAACAGTTCAACTGAGGGCTCATACTATTCAAATCTCCTAAAAATGAAACAGTTGGAAACATATTACAGAATAGAAAACTGCTTGAAAATATACATGATGTAATGTGATAATTATATTTGATATTTTCACACAAAATCATTGCTATATAGTATTTCCTTTTTCAAGAGTTCATTTGGCAGAGCTCTTAACAGGGTATAGTCACTTCAGGGTATAACAACGACGTAAGCCAAATGTTTGAACTTTATCCAGAAGGCTGGTCAAACAACTCCTACTGCCTCATTTGAACACTTACTGTAAAATCCTAAAGTTGAATTTCCGTAGATTTCATTGTTGAATTCGACCTCAAAATCTAGTATCCAATACAGAACATCTATAGGTTTCCCCTGCCATGCTTTGTAATCCATGAACTAACGACCCAACAAATATGCAATTTCATACGAAATTTAATACCCATGAAAATATGTGATTTTATAGTACTCAATGAATTAATACGTTTTCCGTAGCTTATACATATTAAACACAACTTACACAGACAGAACATATGCATAACATTTGTGGAAGTTATTTATGTAACAAAGCGTGTAAGCGTGTCTTACGACACTCATATACATGTGCACATTTTAGCTGGTATCAGTGTACAACAACGTATTTCAGCATGCTCAAACATTGTTAAACTTGTGCTTAACATACTTAATGTACACCAGCATGTTTGTAAAATTCTCATACACTCCACATACATAAGATCCGCATACGTTGTTGTCATACATTGTGACAGGGTCCTAATAAAGAGATTTTAAAAGAGGGATTTCGGAATCATTTATAGTAAATTGTCTCTCCTGAATTGACAGAGCACAATGCTAATGCATGCCTTGTTTATCAGTGATCATTTGTTGATTACAAATACCTATTTTAAATAATATCACAGCTATCTAAAATGTTCAACTTACCCACTAAGGTGCCTGTTAGTTTTTCACGTAGGACAGTTGTGGCATGCGTTTTAAAATAGTTCCACCAACCCTGAGCTGGAGCAATTGTAGGGTACTGATTGTTTGTAGCACGAACGAAATCCCCTGATGTTAGAAGTGTATCAAAGACCATCACATTCTCGATCTCAGCTATGAAGCCGTATCCCAGGAAATTCTGAGCACTGAAAGAACAAGCAAGCAAATACTAGAACACAAAACATAAACGGCCATAGCTCTGTCAAAAATCATATGACCTTTAATTCCTGACAGTATTCACAACAATACTTGGTACCAACAATTTGTGTGAAGTTTCGTAGAACCATCAAACCAATGGTTAAGGAGAGATAGTATGGAGAAACTTTGTAACATTGGACCATCCAGCACAAAATCATTATGTTTCCCCAACTATAATTTCATGAATATTGGAGATCACCAAGAAATGTAATCATACGATAAAGATGCCCAGATGATACCTTTCCATGAAAATTTGACAACAAATGTCGATTTTCCTCCACATATATCTTGAAGGTGCTGGTTCATTGTGGTATATATAGGGTAAGTCAGTACAGGTCATTTATGACAAAGATGGGTTTGAAATACAGACCCAAAAGCATTACAGATTTACCCTTTACTCATTTCCTTACACATATCATTTACTCTTTGTTCTGTTTTCAATCATATCAGTATTAAATGTTTATGTCCCAGACATGTGTGTGTGTCCAAGACATGTGTGTGTGTCCAAGACATGTTTGTGTCCAAGACATGTGTGTGTGTCCAAGACATGTTTGTGTCCCATACATGTGTGTGTCCAAGACATCTGAGAGTCCCAGACATGTGTGTGTCCCAGACATGTGTGTGCCCCAGACATGTGTAAGTTCGAGACATGTGTGTGTCCCAGACATGTGTGTGTCCCATACATGTGTGTGTGTGTCCAAGACATCTGAGAGTCCCAGACATGTGTGTGTCCCAGACATGTGTCAGCCCCAGACATGTGTAAGTTCGAGACATGTGTGTGTCCCAGACATGTGTGTGTCCCAGACATGTGTGTCTCAGACATGTGTATGTCCCAGACATGTCGTCCCTTTGGCGCAACAAGGTTGTATCTCACTATATAGTGTATAGAGAGATACAACCTTGTTGCGCCAAAGGGACGATGTGTGAATTCCAGACATGTGTGAATTCCAGACATGAGAGAGTCCCAGACATGTGAGAGTCCCAGACATGTTTGTACTCCAGACATGTGCGAGTTCCAGGCATGTTTGTATCCCAGACAAGTGTGTGTCCCAGACATGTTTGTACTCCAGGCATGTGTGAGTCCCAGACATGTTTGTATCCCAGACATGTGTGTGTCCCAGACATGTGTGTGTCTCAGACATGTTTGTACTCCAGGCATGTGTGAGTCCCAGGCATGTTTGTATCCCAGACAAGTGTGTGTCCCAGACATGTTTGTACTCCAGGCATGTGTGAGTCCCAGACATGTTTGTATCCCAGACATGTGTGTGTCCCAGACATGTGTGTGTCTCAGACATGTTTGTACTCCAGGCATGTGTGAGTCCCAGACATGTTTGTATCCCAGACATGTGTGTGTCCCAGACATGTTTGTGTCCCAGACAAGTTTGTGTCCAAGACATGTGTGTGTCCCAGACTTGTTTGTGTCCCAGACATGTTTGTATCCTAGACATGTGTGTGTACCAGACATGTCTGTGTCCCAGACATGTGCGAGTCCCAGACATGTTTGTGTCCCAGACATGTGTTTGTGTCCCAGACATGTGCAAGTCCCTGACATGTTTGTGTCCCAGGCACGTGAGAGTCCCTGACAAGTGTGTGTCCTAGATATGCGTGTGCCCCAGACATGTTTGTGTCCCAGACATGTTTGTGTCCCTGACATGTGTGTGTCCCAGACATGTGTGTGTGTACCAGACAAGTGTGAATCCCAGACATGGGTGAGTCCCAGGCATGTGTGTTACCCAAACATGTGTGTGTGTTCCAGACATGTGTGAGTCCCAGACGTGTATGAGTCCCAGACATGAATGATAAATTAAAACAATTCTCTTACTTGTAATTGAGTGAGAAATTCCGCCCTATATATACAGGTTCCTGCAAACTGACAGCGTCCAATGTAGCCGTCATATACCCATCAGGATTAATGGACACTCCAAGTTGTTTCCATGTTCCATCAGTGACTTTTGTAAAATCATCCTCAAACGAAATAGCAGCCACAATCTCATCATCAAAGGCAACAACTATGCCATAATCAGTGATAGCCAAGTAAAAGTCATTTCCAACATTGGCACTCCACATTGGACGCAAGTCTGATGTCCTACAATAATTTAAAACGAAAGTAATAATCGGACAGGGAATTTAGTCAGCACTCATCAGAAACAGCAGTTCACGAAATACTGAACAGCTACAAAAGTAACAACAGGTCATCCCACTCCGACAGCCTGGACATCCCACTCCGACAGCCTGGACATCCCACTCCGACAGCCTGGACATCCCACTCCGACAGCCTGGTCATCCCACTCCTACAGCCTGGACATCCCACTCCGACAGCCTGGTCATCCCACTCCGACAGCCTGGACATCCCACTCAGACAGCCTGGTCATCCCACTCCGACAGCCTGGTCATCCCACTCCGACAGCCTGGACATCCCACTCCCACAGCCTGGTCATCCCACTCCGACAGCCTGGACATCCCACTCCGACAGCCTGGACATCCCACTCCGACAGCCTGGTCATCCCACTCCGACAGCCTGGACATCCCACTCCGACAGCCTGGACATCCCACTCCGACAGCCTGGACATCCCACTCCGACAGCCTGGACATCCCACTCCGACAGCCTGGACATCCCACTCCGACAGCCTGGACATCCCACTCCGACAGCCTGGACATCCCACTCCGACAGCCTGGACATCCCACTCAGACAGCCTGGAATCCCACTCAGACAGCCTGGACATCCCACTCCGGCAGCCTGGATATCACACTCCGACAGCCTAACACCTCATTCAGCGAAACAAATGCTGCATAAGTTGTGTCAATGCTATTATTATGTTGAAACAATTGGTGTGTATGTGGTGTGGCTAGCTGTTGGATTGGCTGTTGTTGGATTCTTGTAGTTTGGAGTAGGCTAATCTGGTTGTAGCCTTTGACTCCAGTCGTTGATAAATATTTCAATAAATTGTCCACAAAGTAATTATAAATTGATCACACAAAGATCTAATTCTAATTTCATATATTTAATTCTGGTAACAAAGTATATAATTGTCCACAAGTAAAGATATGACACAAAGTTCATAAACACGAAGGTCAGGTACACAAAGTACAGATATTATTGATTTACACAAAGTATTCAATTGATTCTTAAATTTAATGTTACTTCACTGAAGTCTAAAGTTATTCTCCTTTAATTATTTTACTGATCATCATCTTACACTCCATCTGATTGGTCCAACCTATAACTTCCTTAGCCAATCACAGATCAGATAGTAAAATTGTCAAGGTCTCATAGGATAATCTTTGATGATCATGTTAGTTTACCAATTATCTACAAATATGTCCAGTATCAATTTTATGACTTAAGTATAAGAATTAACATGATTAACTGTGTGATTACAGGGACAACTGGTATTAATTGAAACTATGCAAAATAAAGACATGGCTTTGCTTTGAATAGACAAAGAGAATTAATTCCATTAAATAACAAGAAATGCAATATTCACTGAATATTACACAAAAATCAACATTACATATTTAAAAATATGTAATTCATGATCCTCATAAAATAACTATTAGTTTCATACTAAACTTGTCTTTATAATATTGAAATTAAGTAAAATGTGAATTTTGAGAACTACAAATATTAAGGTTCAATGTTATGCAATTTAACAGGAAAATGTCCTTCATAATACTATTGTATGTTTAATATTTTCATTTTACTTGTACAGGTGTTCCATTTGACTCGGAAGTAGGCGTTTTGACCTTTACAATTTCCAAAATGTCACATTTTGACCCTCAAGATGTAGGTGTGCAGGGTAATTTCTCTGACAATTATGGGTACTTTGCTTATTAAATGGTAAAAATATGGTAAACAAGAAATATCACTGAATGTGATGAATACCCCCAGCAACTGCTTGACACAGTCATATATGCACAACTAGACTTGGTACTGATCTGTCATGCAAAGTTTCATTGAAATCCTGCCATTGGTTGCTGCGAAATAGCACAGACAAAATTTATAAGTGTAAAACAACAAAGGGCTATAACTACCTTAAAATTGATAAGACCAACGTGTGTCAACCATATGCGCAACTCGACTTGGTTCTGATCATCCATACAAAGTTTCATTAAAATCCGACCAATGGTTACAGAGAAATAGCGCAGACAAAAGTTATATTATTATTAAGTGTAAAAAACAAAGGGCCACAACAACCTTAAAATTGACCCGACCAACGTGTGCCGATGATTATATTATATGCACAACTAGAAATTGTACTGATGAGCTATGCAAAGTTTCAATGAAATATGACCTAATGTTGCAGAGAAATAGCACGGATGAAATTTATAAGTATAAAAAAATAAAGGGCGATAACTCCCTTAAAGTTAATCCGACCGACGTTCGCCAACGATATGCACAACTAGACTTGGTACTGATCAGTCATGCAAAGTTTCATACGAATACGACCAACGGTTGCAGAGAAATAGTGCGGACAAAATTTATAAGTATAAAAAATAAAGGGCCATAACTCCCTTAAAGTTAATCAGACTGACGTTCGCCAACGATATGCACAACTAGACTTGGTACTGATCAGTCATGCAAAGTTTCATACGAATACGACCAACGGTTGCAGAGAAATATTGCGGACAAAATTTATAAGTATAAAAAAATTAAGGGTCATAACTCCCTTAAAATTAATCGGAACCGATGTCCACCGACGATATGCACAAGTAGACTTGGTACTAATCAGTCATGCTTAGTTTCAATGACATACGACCATCAGTTGCAGAGAAATAGCGTTGACAAAATTTATAAGTATAAAAAAATAAAGGGCCATAACTCCCTTAAAATTAATCCGACCAACGTCCGCTGACGATATGCACAACTAGATTTGGTACTGATTAGTCATGCAAAGTTTCAATGAAATACGACCAACGGTTGCGGAGAAATAGCACGGACAAAATTTATAAGTATAAAAAAATAAAGGGCCATAACTCCCTTAAAATTAATCCGACCAACGTCCGCCGCCGATATGCACAACTAGATTTGGTACTGATTAGTCATGCAAAGTTTCAATGAAATACGACCAACAGTTGTGGAGAAAAAGTGCGGACAAAATTTGTACGGACCAACCAACCAACAGACCAACCAACCAACCTCAAGCATGACTACAATATAGCCCCCATATACTATGTATCTAGGGGTATAAAAATATCAAAATGACCCTTCATATTCTGAAGCTTGTGGAACCCCTGCTTGTATATGCAATATGACTGACTATCAAATAAACATTGAATTAAATTCTATCATACAATTAGACTAAAAGCAGTGTGTTGCTGCTTGGGATCAAACCTGAGACCTTTTGCACACGAAAAGGACACTCAACCACTAGACTATCAAGGCAGATAAATTATACTGTTAAATACAAGCTGAGACAATGTCACCTGTTGACTTATAATAAAATACCTGGTATTCCTGCAATGTTTGATTAAAAGATTTATATATAACATAAGCAAAATTTCATCATTTCAAGGGACATAACTCTTCTTATATTCGTATGAATCTGAATCAAAATACGAAGGCACAAAACTTCACTCATATCAATAAAGTTTGACAACTGTAGCTGAAATACTTCCAGAGTTACATTTTAACTTACTAGTAACACAAGCAAAATTTCAATATTTAAAGTGCCATAACTCTGCCATTATAGTAGGAATCTGGTTCACAACTTCAAACACTAATTAATATTCCTGAAAGTTGGATTACTATAGCTACATTACTTTTAAAGTTATGGTAAAGGTAGAGTAGGGTAATTTTTTGTTTATTATAGTGAAAGGGCCAGCCAATTAAATTATGAGACACATATATTTCATGCGCACAGTACCTCCCGAATCCCTTCTTTTATTGCTGGGCGCTTGGCAGAGATGGGCCTACGGTAACCATTCTTTAACTAGCTGGGGCTCACCAACCGACCTCATCAGTTCTAACCCAGTTTCCGCAGAGATTCAAAATTTTTATCTCCTGCTTCCAAGGCGGATGCCTTAACCACACGGCCATGGTAGCGGTATAATTATGCAACAAACAATCTAAGACAAAATAACAAATTGACAAGGGCAAATCTATATGCCCCCCCCCCCAACTTTGGTGAGGGCAGAAAAAGGCATTTACAAAAATAAAATTTTGAAGTTTATTATAAGGTTTAAAAATGTTATTAACATTCCATACATACCCTAGTATGGTCAACAAGCTCCGGTCTCCATTTTCAGGTTTAAAATCATGTATACGAAAGCTCATCATCACGGACAACTCATTTGTATGTAACATATAGGGGGTGTTCAAGTACGGCGTGGCCTGGTTATTGTAAGAGTTAATCAAGAAACTGAATCTATCATCCATCTCTGAAATGAACAGAAACATTTCACACGTACGTATTCACCAAATATTGCAAGAAACTGGTAAAATAAATAAAATAGATCAGCAACAACTCACTACAATAAAATATTGTGTAATTTTAATTTTTCATCACAGATCTGAAACTGGTAAAAAATCCAAAGATTCAAAGAATTTGCCAATGGCCAGTTTTTTTCCATTGGAAAATCTGGTTAAAAATCTGGTTAAAAATGAAATAGATCTAACAAATCTGGCAAGTAAATAGCAGAGCACAAAAAGCACAAACAAGTACAGCTAGGTATGAAAATTGCTAGCTCTGCTTGAACGTGGCCCGGTCAAAATGACCAATCCTGAGTTTTGATGTCTTTTGATTGAGAATTTAAGTTTGATAATTAAAAGTTTACTTTGAATACAATACCTTTACAATTGTCTCCTGTCCATGTTACACCTCTGTCACATTGGCATATGTGATCTGTAGGTCTTGACTGACATTTTGCAAGGTTCTTACAAGGATTAGTACTACAAGGGTCCATTACATGCTGACAATTGACTCCATAGAAACCTTAAAAGAATAAGATGTGTTTGTAAAATATGAATGTACTCATGGCAACGAAAGAATAATGAAATGCTAAAGGTGACCATCCTTCAGGCCTGGTAATATTAGAAATCATTCTCAAGCTTGAAAATACCTGTTCCAAGGAAAGTCATTTTTAGCTATGAAAAAGAAGGAAATTTCACCTTGACCTTTAACCTACTGACGTCATAACCAACAGAGGTCAAATCTTTCGCTATGAAAAAAAAGGAAATTTCAGAATTCAACAACCTGAAATATGAGGTACAGGCCTGAAAAATCCTGGGCCAAAATATTCTCGAGTTCTTGATTGGAAACTATGCGGTCCATTCATTATTGGCCAAGTCACCTTGACCTTTGACCTATTGACCTCAAAACCAACAGAGGTTGAATCTTTGTCAACATTTGTAAACTATGAGACAACTTTACATGAACCCAACCCAAAGTTTAAAAGTTTAAGATCCGAACAGCTTTAGATTATCCTGATTTATTTTTAAGCTCTAAAACCTCCAAAATACTGGTTACAATGTATATATAACATAATACTATGCCCTATCCTAAAATTAATCAAAGTATTATGCATTATAATTCTTTAAAAGTGATAGTAATCATTGATCCGTGCATTTTTTTCCTAAGAATACAATTAAACTACCAGTAGTAACTGGTGCAAGATTAAATAGCAATTTCAATATATGTAACAAGAGCCGTCACAGACAGGGTATGCTCCCCGTGAGGCGTTTGTCACAAAAAAAATGCTAAAACAAGACTGCGTTCAATAAACGCTTATGCCCCCTGTGGAAGCCTTGTCTATAAATAAGTCCAAAATAAGGTCAAGGTCAAAATGGGGTTAGGTGATACAGGTGTGTGGAGAGTGTTCATATACAACATCCATGCAAGTATAAAAGCTTTGTAGCAAGCCATATTAATGCTAGAAGAAACAGTCAATTTGGGTTAACCAGGACGGACGGACGGACGGACGGACGAACGAACGAACGAACGGACGGACGGACGGACGGACAGGTGCATCACTATATGCCTCCCGATCTATTGATACGGGGGCATAAAAATATGTTATTATGCCACTGCACTGTAATAATAAGATTTATTTATCTATAAATTTTCAAATTGATATATCCATAAAAGCTCCGCAAGTCGCATGTGTCGCCTGACGAAATGCACATTTTTCATGGAAAACTATCCAGTATTGGGCTACATATCAGACTCACAAGAGTTCTCTAGTCATCTGAACTAAAAAACGACAAAGCGATGCTCTGGACAAAATAAAAGCTCCGCGAGTCGCATGTGTCGCCTGACGAAATGCACATTTGTCATGGAAAACTATCCAGTATTGGGCTACATATCAGACTCACAAGAGTTCTCTAGTCATCTGAACTAAAAACGACAAAGCGATGCTCTGGACAAAAAAATGTCCTGATAAAATCAATCTGAAGGGAATCATTCAAACACTACACAAGCTAGAGTTATGATTCTTGCGCACTGCACTTCATGTCACAGCAAAGAAACATGCATTCCTATTTTTGAGTCATCAATAGTTATGGTGACAAAGTTATGCCACGGACAAGAAATGCTTATAAAATCAATCAAAGGGAAAAAATTGAAAAATGGCACAAGGTAGAGTTACGGTTCTTGTGTACTGCACTTGGACATTTGGTAAGAAACATGCATACCAAGTTTCCAGTCATTCAACCTCATGGTGACAAAGTTATCCTCCGGACAAGAAATGCTCAAATTAAATCAATCTAAGGCAAATAATTAAAAAAGGATGCAAGGCAGAGTTATGGTTCTTGCGCACTGCATTTCGGCTTATTGCAAGAAACATACATACAAAATCTTGAGTCATTTGAACTTAAGGTGACAAAGTTATGCTCCGGACAAGAAATGCTCTAATAAAATCAATCAAAGGGAAATAATTCAAAAACTATGACAGGTAGAGTTATGGTTCTTACGCACTGCACTCCGGCTTATTGCAAGAAACATGCCTATCAATTCTTGAGTCATTTGAACGTAAGGTGACAAAGTTATGCTCCGGACAAGAAATGCTCTAATAAAATCAATCGAAGGGAAATAATTCAAAAACTATGACAGGTAGAGTTATGGTTCTTGCACACTGCACTTTGGCTTATTGCAAGAAACATGCATACCAAATCTAGAGTCATTTGAACTTAAGGTGACAAAGTTATGCTCCGGACAAGAAATGCTCTAATAAAATCAATCAAAGGGAAATAATTCAAAAACTATGACAGGTAGAGTTATGGTTTTTGCGCACTGCATTTCTGCTTATTGCAAGAAACATTCATACCAAATCTAGAGTCATTTGAACTTAAGGTGACAAAGTTATGCTCCGGACAAGAAATGCTCTAATAAAATCAATCAAAGGGAAATAATTCAAAAACTATGACAGGAAGAATTATGGTTCTTGCACACTGCACTCCGGCTTATTGAAAGAAACATGCCTATCAATTCTTGAGTCATTTGAACGTAAGGTGACAAAGTTATGCTCCGGACAAGAAATGCTCTAATAAAATCAATCAAAGGGAAATAATTAAAAAAACTATGACAGGTAGAGTTATGGTTCTTGCGCACTGCACTCCGGCTTATTGCAAGAAACATGCTTACCAATTCTTGAGTCATTTGAACTTAAGGTGACAAAGTTATGCTCCGGACAAGCAATTTGTGACGCTGCCGCAGCCGCCGCCGCCGCCAAAGTAACACCTATGTCGCCTTTTATGGCCTGGACAAGAATTAAGTATGAAAAAATACAAATGGGAGCAACTCTAAAATAGGAATAATAAGTTATGGTTCTTGGGCACTGTACATCCTCTTAATGAGATCTATTCAGCTAAGAAGTTTCAAATTGATATCTCTTATACTTTTCAAGTTATGGCCCGGACAAGAATTAAGTATGAAAAAATACAAAGGGGAGCAACTCTAAAATAGGAATAAAGAGTTATGGTTCTTTGGCACTGCACATCCTCTCAATGAGATCTATTCACCTATGAAGTTTCAAATTGATATCTCTTATACTGTTCAAGTTATGGCCCGGACAAGAATTAAGTATGAAAAATACAAAGGGCCATTACTCCAAAAATATACAATCAAGAGTTATAGTTCTTCTGCACTGTACTTCCCCTCAATTAGGTCTATTCACCTATGAAGTTTCAAATTGATATCTCATATACTCTTCAAGTTATGGCCCGGACAAGAATTAAGTATAAACAATTACAAAGGGGAATAACTAAAAAAATAATATGCAATCAAGAGATATGGTTCTTGTGCACTGCACTTCCTCTCAATGAGGTCTATTCACCTATGAAGTTTCAAAATGATATCTCTAATACTGTTCAAGTCATGGCCCGGACAAGAATTAAGTATGAAATATTTCAAAGGGGAATTACTCATAAAATATGCAATCAAGAGTTATGGTTCTTGTGCACTGCACTTCCTCTCAATGAGGTCTATTCACCTATGAAGTTTCAAATTGATATCTCAAATACTGTTCAAATTATGGCCCGGACAAGAATTAAGTATAAACAATTACAAAGGGGAATAACTAAAAACATATGCAATCAAGAGTTATGGTTCTTGTGCACTGCACTTTCAATCAATGAGGTCTATTCACCTATGAAGTTTCATATTGATATCTCTAATACTGTTCAAGTTATTGCCCGGACAAAAGTGTGACGGACGGACGGACGGACCGACAAAACGGCGACTATATGCTCACCCTTCGGGAAGCATAAAAATAGGGCAACAACCACGTTAATGCACCAAACAGTTTCCTAACAATAAAATCAAAGTACAGTAAGTTACCTGGTTCACATAAACATTGGTAGCCAATGGGTTCCATGCACTCACACTTTCCATCGTTCATACAGGGGTTGTCTGCACACCAGTCCTTTACAAGTTCACAAGAAGGACCAACATAGTCTACACAAAACATAAAATATACATAAATGGTGTAAATCAGTTTTTTAGAAAACGAACATGACAAAATGTCACAAAATATGCAACTCTGGGAACATGGTGAATGAATAATTATATAACAACGAAACTTGGCTTTTTCCTCAATTTTAGTAATTCAAGGACCAATATTCAAGAAGGCCTGGGCCAAATTGACTCATAATCTCACTCGGCCTAGATGTTATACCCATAAACATAGTCATCAAGTTTAAAGATGACCAGATGAAAACAGTTTGAATATAAGAGTACAGAACATGCTAATTTCTCATTTTTTGACCATAATCTAAGAAGGACCAGGCCAATTGGACTCATAATCGAACTTGACCTAGATACTATGCCCATAAACATTTTCACCAATTTTGATAACAATCAGATGAAAACTGTTTAATTAGAGTACAGACATTATGCTAATTTTATTTTTGGTAAAACAAGGGCCATAATTCAGGAGGGCCAGAAGTTTAAAGATAATCAGATGAAAATTGTTTGAATTACGAGGCTAATTTCACATTTATGGGCCTGTCCCTGTCAAGAGCCTGTCCAATTGGGCTCATAAATCAAACTGCCCCTAAATTTGTTACCAAGTTTGAAGACGATTGGATGTAAAACTGTTTGAATTAGAGTACAGACAAACTACTGGAAGGCGTCAGCCTGCAAGTCGAATCCTTGCCTGCATGCCACATGTTTTCACATATGTCCAGTTTTCAATGGCTGTATGAAAACTAATTTAGTTCAAATCAGAGTAACCAATCAATGCCCATTCTTAACATCTACTACCAGAATCAGTCATAGTACTGGAAAGGTTTTTGACACGAAAATAATGCTACTGTGGAATAAAGGAGGGACACTCAGACGACAGAATAGAGACTTAATGTATTATACAAATAAGGGTGACATAGTGGTGGAGTTGATGAAGAGGTCTCAGGTTGAATTCTCGGCTGGGCACTTCGTCATTTCTGAAAGTTTTTCAGTGTTTCCCATCAGACAACAGATGAACTTGTTGATAAAGCAGAGGTCATCTTGAGTGTAATCGTGATATACACCAGGCACATTAAAGAACCAAGTAGCCAAACAAACAAACGAACGAACGAACGAACGATCGACCGACCGAACGAACGAACGAACAAACAAACAAACAAACAAACAAACAAACAAACAAAAAACAAACAAACAAACAAACAAACAAACAAACAAACAAACAAACAAACAGCCTTACCAATAGGACACATTCGGTAGAAAAGAATGGAGGTATCAGCTTCAACTTCAACTAAATCATCTGTTTCATAAATTGTACATAGTGAACTTGAAGGGATGACAGTATGTGCAACTGCAACACAGCTTTCCAATTCCATGCATTCTGCTAGGCATGATTCCACATCCAAATCTTGAGAAAAATTTGCTGCCTGAGAGTTATCTCCATACCAGCCTTTCATGCCTTCATCAAAGTAGCAACGTGAAACATTATGGGCTGCAATATAGAACAATAAAGAGTGAGCTGTAACGATTTTTAGGACTTTTGACAGCTAAAACTAGGTATTTCAGCTGTTTAACTGTTGAACATAGGTCATTCAGCTTAGGCATTCAGCTTTTTGATCGCTGGAACTAGTTCATTCAGCTTTTCTACAGCTGGGACTTGGGTGGATCATTTACTCATTCAGTTGTGTTAGACATTGTGCATTGTATGTTTTTTATGTTTTCTGTGCTCGGCTGGTTAAGCTGAGTGCGCAGCCTTCCCTGTCTGACTTGATATTATCTTTTTTCATCAACAGAATACAAGTAATGACATAGCAATGTTTGAAGAAGCTTAAAGTACAGCGCAACCTCTGTAGAGCAACACCCTTTGGAAGCAACAAATGTTGGCCATTGCTAGAGGTTGTTGCTCTACAGAGGTTAATTAGATAGTAAATATCTGAACAAATGAACCTGGTCCTTTGACCTTAATGCATGAATATATTACAAGATTCTTGCACAGAATATATCAATGTCCGCAAGAAAGTCATGCTATTTTGTTTATAAGTGATAATGCTATATAATTCTAATCATGATTATTACTTTTTATTATCTTTTAATTTAAACAAAACATGACAAACATTACAACATATAAGCAGAACAACTCTGAATTTCATACATTTTAAGACGGGAAATATAAGCGATCTTTAAAATTTCTCAGTTCTAGGTTCTATATTGATGAAAAATGACGGGTCCGATGTAATATTAACGATTTTAGTAAATTAGTGATATTTGCCAACATTGCCCCATTAATAAGGATTATGACTTCTTGTATGCCATAATCCCCTTTAAACAAATCCAGGATTTTTTGGTCGCGGCGATAATTTTCGGTCGGTCCGGTCCCAATATGCACTTCCGTTTCCTCTTTCGAAAAGCTCCCATAGAAAACAACCGTGTTTACGAAAGTCACAACATTGTTTACTAAAATCCGCCGTCATCCAAAGATATTGGGCGATGCCGAAGTCAAGAGGAAGGGGCAGACGGGCCCAAGGTACACCAGTGTCTCGGAGAATCGCTACAAGGCCGGCAACAGCGGCGAATTTGACGCCTGGAACATCCGATGAAGCTGGTGAAAAATTTATTTTATTCCCACCGCCGCCAACCGACATGCCCAGCCAAAATTTTACTGTCGGGGCATTAATACCCTCAGTTGACGACTCGTTGTCCTCGTATGCAACAGAAACAAGCGTGTTCGACCCGGTCGGGGGGCTAGTTCCTCTAAAATTAAGGAACAAATTTGGGAGGGTCGTTACCTTGACCTGGCCGTGCTATTAAAATCCACCAAGGATATGAATGATTTTGCAGACCACGGCAATTCCGGGAGCTAGTTTTGCAGTCGTTTGGTGTCCGCCCAATACAGGTGTTTGTTTAATTGCTTATATATAACTCCTAATACAGTAATTCAAAATGTGTGACCTTGAGAGTAGTATGAATCATCCGACCTAGAACTCCTGATATGATAAAATGCACAATTAGGCTTGGTACCAAGTGTTCAAGTGAAGTTTAATTGAAATCCAACCAACGGCTATATAAGGATAAATGTGCAGACAAACTTGGTGAAAAAAATCCAGACAGACTTCAAAACAAAGAGAAAAGTGCAGACGAATTATTTAAGTGTCTGTCAGTCCCAATAAAAAATTTGTCAGCCAGGACTGATGTTTATGCAAAGTCTTGAAATACCGTATTCCCTCGAATAAACACTCCTTCCTAATAAATGCCCCCCCCTCCACTATTGTTGAAGAAAAGTAAAAAAAATTAACAGGCCCCCAAACAAACGCCCCCTTTTGCAAATTACATCGTCCCTGGGGGTGTTTATTCGTGGGAATATAGTACTTAACATACAATCAAACAAGTTAAACAACCACTTCTCTTAAAACACACATTCTTGTTAAATCCCAAAGGCCAATAGATGTTATATTAAATACAGCTGCATTAAGTAGCCATATTTGATTTTTAAAAAATCAGAATAGTTTATTTGACTTAAACGTACAAGTTTTGTCTAAATACATGTAATTTGCATACATTAAGAATATATAAATGTATAAATGCCAAGGTTATATCTTGAGCTGCTTCTTTAATCCTGTATCACATCAGCCTGATGAATGAAATATAAGGGCTGCAAGATGAATGCAATGTCACAAACCAATTCTGCCACATGCCCTTTCTTCCTGCGATTTGTTTAAGAGTTTAACCATTATAGCAATATTTCTACTACATTCCAGCGACGCGTATGATAGACAGCCACACCAGCATTGTAAGGCAATCTTGCAATGTTTGTGATCTGTCTGGATGTTTGCGATTTGTGTATAACCTGGATGTCAGGGCTCGATACTAACACTGGTCCGCTGGTCCGAGACCAGTGAAAATCCAGAAGGACCAGTGAAAATTCTGGAGGACCAGTAACTGTCCGATTTACAAATTAGGCGCTTTTGCCCTGTCGGACCAGTGGCCAAAATAGTTAGTGTCTCAGGCTTGGATGTTACTTTTAATTATATTTTTTCAGGAGTAACAAATCATGCGACCAAAATATTGATAGCGCGACTGATGTGACACAGGCCTCAGACAGATAAAAGACTTGCACTTACTAATTGGACATTGGCATACAGCAGTTCCATCCTGGTTCTTGCATTTACCATCATTGATACAGGAATCTATACCAGCCATGATATCACACATTGCAGCAGCATTTTCACAGAATTCACCGAGAGCACCCCCTACACATCTACAATACAGAAATAATTAAGAGTGGCTGGGGTACCATAATAACAGGCCTCTTCAAAATTAATGTCAGAACTAGACCTAGACCATGTCTCTTCAAAAATCTAATTGTTTTGTGAACTAAAATTTGAAACAGAAGTGAAGCTAACTATACTGCACCCAGGATTATGTGATACTAACAAACATGAATCGATTTGGTCATCTGTTGCAAAATTGTTTTTACAAATTACTAGAGTAAACAGATAAGTTCAGTATTATACTCAAAACATTACTGATAAACTGTACACGTCTGATTGATCCTCCTTTGTGGAATATAACAAATTTCAAATTTATTCTTTGTGTAATTTGTGCTTTGCATCAATATGTATACATGTTATGCCTTGTTTGTGTTTATGTTTACCATGTGTTATATCAGCAACGAAATAAATAATTACAGAAAAAAATGTCTCTTCAAAATCAATATCAAAACTCTACCTAGACTAGACTATAAAACAGATTAGTACATGTACGCATGGACAAACTGACGGACAGGCAGACAAGCTGAATCCAGTGTAACTAGAGCAGTCACTAACACAAGACATTGAAGCTTCAGTATTATTATTAATATTATTATCAGTTACCAATACAAAAAGTTTCATCACAATATCTTATTCTTAACTAAAGATATTGAGCAGAAACTCCGCTTCAATTGAACCTTATATTACCAAGAATTGCGATATCCCAAAGTAGTGATTCTTATAGTCCTTTGATAAGTAACAGTGACCTTTATTTCAGAATAAAACAGTACAACCAAGGTACACATAATCAATTTTTTTAAAAAATTTAATGCCGAGCATAGCCTTTATTTGCCAGACGGAGTCAGCTTTCTGTTGAAATATGGCAGACGTAGGAGTGCCTCCACCTGGATTTGAACCCAGGTTGCCAGATTAGACTGCAAGTGCGCTAACCATTGAGCTACGAAGGCACATACAGTACCTGCAAAATGCTTGACCATCTATGGTGTAGCATTGTCCTCCATTTTTGCAAGTTATACTAGCACACTTGTCTTCTACAATTTCACAATCATCCCCTGTCCATCCTGGAGGGCATTCGCACGTATAGTCATTCACCTCATCTTCACAGACACCCCCATGTTGGCAAGGCAGGCTAAAGCACTCATCCAATTCCCTCTAAAAAGTAAAAAGTGACTTAAAAAGTTATAAAAATCATAATTTATAAATTTATATAGTCAAAGGCTATGTCTGGTCTTGCAAACTTAATGAACTGCACATACAGTGAGTACATAAAGAAAAGCACATGTTACATTTCTCAGTAGGAGTACATGTTAGCCTATAGCTTTGTGCAAAGGCCATGCAGAACAATGAGTTTGGTGTGCTTTGATTGATGTTAACGAAATGGTGGACAAAATGATATGACACGACGCTTTGTCGAGTGTCATATTGTTTTTGTTGACGAGTTTAATAAAACTTGTATGTAATGAGCACGAATGTTAGATTCTATTTATCACATAACATTAAAAAATGCTCATTATTGTTCAAAAGGATGATGTGCGCTGCATATGCTTCAGCCAAAATTCAGCAGTACAATGAGCGTGACGTCATGGCGACATCGATATTAGCCTGATGCCATTGACGGATCAATGTATGGATTGGCTAACGTCATGTCAAGCTAATTTAACTATTTATTGCACAGTCTGGGAGTGCCGAACGATATTTACGGCTTTACGGCACTCCTGGACCGCAGGTTGTGTGATAAAGTTGTTTTAGTAGTCAGTTTCAAAACTTAAATTTTTTAGCCAAGAATAAAAGTGGCAGAATGAGTAATTTCGAAGAAAATGCTTTTTAATAACATGCATTTAAAAATTTCAGATAAGAGTCACAAGTAAATATTGTTAAGAGCTAACCAGAGATACATTGGAACAAGTAGACACAAAAAAAGACTGATAAATGTAGTACAGGAAGAAAATGGCAGTCTGACAAAAATTATCGGTTTAACTTATAATTAAAGTCGTCTTCTCAACTGTAACTTCGAATTGTAGTCTACATACAAAAGGTACAAACAATTGACAATATGCCACTAGTCAATCAAAAGCAGAGCAGAGCAGAGCAGAGCAGAGCAGAGCAGAGCAGAGCTGAGAGCAGAGGTTATTACAGACTTGCACATTGTACATCGTCTTTCGGAAATGGTCCCATGGCGCAGTGTCCATTGAAATTGAGTCACTGTTAAAGCAGTAAATAGTCACCCTTACTGTGACCTATATGTTTGACCTTATAGTGACCTTAAAATAACCAGGGTTTATCAGTTGGTCACGATCAACCTTTTAGACAAGAGTTCCAATAATTCAAATGCAACCCTTTTTTTGTTCATGATCTTACAACTCATATTCTCACCACCATTAGACATTTGCTCATGATCTTGTAGCAACTCATATTCTTGATGTGTTATTAGATCTAAAACTCTGAAAAGGACAGTCGACTTCACACATGCAGTTGTATTACCCATATTTTTATTCATTATTTTTAATGCACAAGCAGTGACTGTAAAAATATCACAAATAAATGTACAAAAATAGCATTGTTAGTTTCACAGAAGTTCTCCTGATACACCTTTAGAGATTTGATCTGTCTTTGTATGGCTCTGATGGAACTGAAAACCAATGTAGCGATCTGATGGAATTCAGGATATACGACATCTGGAAGTTCCAATGAGCGTTACATCAGACTGCAGTTCTATCAGATCGAGCCATATGAAAACAGTAGAATTCTCAGACAAACGTGAGAAGTGGTGTATCCAGATCACTACCGACAGTATGTCTATACAAGTTAATCCATGTTATACCTCACATTGTCCACCAGTAAATCCTGCATTGCATACACATTTATATCCATTGTCCAACTCCATGCATCGTCCATTTGTCATATTACACGGTCCAGGGCAGAAATCTATGTCGAAATCACAAGTCGTACCTGTGGATAAAAATTAAACTGCATCTATAAAAGCCATAGCCCACCACACTATCAATTTTTTCAACTGTTGTTTAAAGCACTTTCTTAATTATTTCTTAAATTAAATAAGTCTTCAAATACATTTTTACTAAAACTCTTTTATTCTGCTGATACTGAAATCAATTAAGGTAGCTTTATGCTTCCATATTAAGTTAAAACCTGCAGTTAGTTTAATATATATTTTCTTTCAAACAAAATATGATTGGGCAACAGGCTTGGCCTATATAAGTATATTGATATAATTCTGTATTGAAAAACATTTGCAAAAGAAGATCACTATGGCAAAACCTGTCAGTAAAGACCACCATTGTTTAACCCCTTCATTCTATTTTCACTATTTACAGCTAAATCTAGATATTTCAGCCTTTTTACTGTTGAAACTGAGAGGTGCTGAGTGAATCGATATCAGTCATACAGGGATTTGACAGTACAGTAAAAACTCTCATAGAACAGCTCTCTGTAAATCAACAGCGTCTTGATAACAACACCATCAATTTTCCCTAATAAAATATTTACTATAAATTTAACCTCTGTTCTTGCATGCAAGGTATTACCGGACAGCAGGTATTACCGGACAAGCGGTCCTAGACGCTTATTTTCTTGAACTATGTATTAAAATTTGTATCTAATCACTCAGAAGCTTGTTTGGAACAAGAGCCGTCAGTGACGGGTGATGCTCCCCATGGGATGTTTGTCACAGAAAAAATACTCCAGAATATGCAAAAGAGAGTTATGGTTCTAAGCCATTGCACTTTCCCTCAATGAGATCTATTTACCTATAAAGTTTTAAATTGATATCTCTTATACTGTTTGAGTTATGGCATAGACAGCAATTAACTATGAAAAATTACAAAGGGGAATAACTCAAAAAAATATGCAATGAAGAGTCATGGTTCTTGTGCACTGCACTGCCATTCAATGAGATATATTCACCTATGAAGTTTCAAATTGATATCTCACATACTTTTTGAGTTAGGCTCCGGACAAAAGCTAAATATGAAAAAAAACAAAGGGCAATAACTCCAAAAACAGGTTATGTAGAGTTTTGGTTCTTGAGCACTGCACTTCTACTCA
Source organism: Spisula solida (assembly GCA_947247005.1). Classification (NCBI taxonomy): domain Eukaryota; kingdom Metazoa; phylum Mollusca; class Bivalvia; order Venerida; family Mactridae; genus Spisula; species Spisula solida. The sequence continues at coordinate 44,867,441 of OX365944.1, read as the reverse complement.
TTGAGATCTATCCACCTATGAATTTTCATGATGACATCTCACATACTTTTTGAGTTAGGCTCCGGACGGACGGACGGACAAAGCGGCAACTATATGCTCCCCCGAATTTTCGGGGAGCATAATAAATCAAGAAGAAAAATATATTCAAGATTAACAACACATTGTCTATTGTCTGGGGGAAATCTCCATTGTGTGCGCATGCGCAAAATAACACGAGCGGAGCATGTGCGTCATTGATTTTATATAAGTAAATTAATTAGTAGTGGTTAACGTCTTTGATTGTGAAGTGAGAGGACCCGCGATCGGATCCTTACGGCATCAAAACTTTATCTTTTTTTAAAATTTAATTTCGTCTATTCATACCAGCTCTAATTTCAGCAGGATATTGTTAATTACGAAATTGGTCAACATATATCAGTTGAGTAACCCTTTTTAATATCATATCCATAAGTCTGAAATACTTTGGGTTGATTTTTAATCGTTTTAATCGACTTTTGATCGGTAAATTATGTACGGTATATTACGGCATCTGACCTACCATAGAATGCCACCTGGTGGGAAAACATGGCGCGTCACGAGTTGTAATTACGAAAATCGTGACATATTTTTGCATAAATAGAAAGTACGAACTCTGGTCTAATCATTACTATAATAATTTTCCAAATTTTAAGTTAAAAATGGTTGAAAACGACTATCCGGTAATACCTGCTGTACGTCGTTGAAAAAAGCGTAAAAAGTGCCCCTAAATTTGGATTAATACATTTAAATAAAAACAGAAACTAACTCCAATGTTTTAACTCTTTACTACGTTTCAACACTTAATAGTGTCTTCATCAGGTAAAATTAATATAAACAGAAAATGACGTCATCAATGTGCGACGTCGTTGACGACGTCAAAAAGAAGAGCAATATTTGGTGTACTTATTTTACAAAGAACAACAATGTATAGGATCTATAAAAGATTATTATATGCAAAAGTAGGAGGAGTACCAGTAACAACTATATACAGTATATAATTCGATGTAATAAAGGATATTTGTTGATTTTGGTGTAAGATCGTATTTTATTTCATCGAGTGATCACAGAAAATCAATATTTTCACGAGTGGCGTAGCCACGAGTGTAAATTTAATTTTATGTTATCACGAATGAAATAAAATTGATCTTTCATCAAAAATCAACAAATTTTGTTTATTATATGCTTTAATTTCTCTTAAAAGTGTACCGTAATTGGCTTAATTGGAAAAATCACGTCGAAATTGGAACGTCACAACGTGACAATTATGACGCCATGATGACGTAACATACATTTTAAAGCCCGGCGCCGTTGACATTACATTTCTTTTTCTGAACAATACTGTAACCAGCAGCTGCTTCTAAAACCGTGAAAATAACAAAGTGGTAATTTCACTGTTATTTTCACTGAAAAATCTCCATAATCCATTGAAAGCAAATAATAAATAGCCATATTAAAACTGCAACTGATATAATATTTAAATAAAACTTAAGAATTTAAACCATCTGGGGAAGTGTACATTATATAGCACATGAAAATAGACTCACCGTTAAATCCTGCAGTACAAGCACAAGTAAAGCCTAAGTGCTCATCAGTACAGGTTCCACCATTTTGGCATGGATTATTAACACAGTCGTCAATATTGTGTTGACACATTTCTCCCTCAAAGCCATCTTGACAGGCGCATTCAAATGACATGTCGTTATTTGTGTTCATGCATGTACCATTGTTGCAACCAATCATGTCACATGGTAAACTGGATCTCTCACAGGTGTAGGCAAGTGCTTTAATGAGTAAACATCCATAATCAAGAACTTGTCTTAAAAAAGAGAACTTTGTAGCACATGTACAGAGAGTTAAAAAAGTTTGTTCTCAATATTTAAATTCATACTAAATTTATGAGTTATGTACGAGAGGTGCCCCACTTATATTTGAACACCATTGAACATCCGATATTTTCACGCGGACACGTTATAAACGGAATGTCTCTATACAGCCACGTATATTAATGTATTGACTAACATAATATATTATGCACACACTGATTTTTATTTTTGCAGTTTAGTTACACCCCAAATCAACAATTTGGTAGGGGCATTCAATTCAGCTTTTTTAAGACAGAAAACCCCAATTGATGGTGTAAACATTGATCGAGTGTAATCAATGCTGCTTTATCGTTAAGATTTCAAAGTTTATTAATACAGGATTGTAGGACCTCGGCATTTACTATTCTGGTGTAATATACTCCGAATTCGTTTTTTTAAGGTATCGAATAGCGTGATTGTGGTGGGGTATGACGCCTAGTCTTGACCAAAACACCATGTTCCAGGTGTTGTCGTCAGGAACGAGATGTGGAAAATATTTTGTCCAAAAACTATTTTAAATGTTAGCGGCATAGTACAATGCGCTTATTTTTCCCTTTGTAGAATAAATATGAGTTCTATTTTATTAGTTTTAACAAACAACAACACTAGTCATGCAAACGGGTAGGAACTCACGTTGCTTAACGAATGTTAACTGTTTGATAGTCTCGTAGGCATTTCTCAAATAGCAATCTGTTCTGATACCGTTAATATCTCAATGATAAAGCATTATCTCAACAGAGATGACAGGGTTATCTAAATTACCGCTGCGTTGAAGCATGTACGGGGTTTAAGACGATTGTCTCCCTTGGATTTTTTTGGTAAAATCGCTTGTGAACACTGACCAGTTTTCAGAGTTTGGCATTCGCCATTTTCGAAATTACTTGATTAATAGTTTCGAAGGATACTCCTACCTTCATTGCTATCCAAATTTTGGTTATTGCAGTTATCCTAGTTATCAAATAACCAATGGGTACGATTTTTGAAGGAATCGTCACTTTTTGGCATTTTTTAATATTTTGTGTTATTTCACATATTAGAGCAACAGAATGTAAAGCACCCTTCAAGGGACGAAAATTACTGAAAGTCTTTTCAGTAACGGTATAATCATGATTTATTAACAACTTCTTGGTGCTCCATACGGAGCATTCACCCTTAAAAAAGCCAAACACCACATCCTCTACAAAATTGCTGATTTCGGCTCGATTCATATTGCAAACAAACCAAACGGTGAGTGCACATGTTACCTGACACATTATTTTACGCGGTTCAAAATAGTTATTTCATTTATATTGGGTTCACATGAAAATATCGGATATTCAACGGTGTTCAAATATAAGTGGGGCACCTCTCATACGCAGTGTATACTTTTAATTTCTTACTATAATAGTTACATTTAATGCCAAATAGATAAGAAAGATGGTATAACCACAGGTAGCTGTATCATTAATGAACAGTAAACAAACAAAACATATTTTTATAAATTTATAATATCTTAGAAAGGTTCATAACATGGGAAATTGACCACACAGTCACCGAGGTACAGTTTCTTTTTAATATTTTAACATCTCATTAATACTGGTGTTATTTTAAATATATTGACATAATTAGAAACTAGAGAGCTTCGTCTTTAATTTGATATCTTTCTTTTAAAAATCCGTCCATAAACAAGAAAATAAACACATAGGGCGTGAAATCACTTTCTTTTTTCTTGATTATCTTGTTTAGAATAGTAGCATTGTCGTTTCTATTGAATGCGCCTCAGTGATTGACTAGACACTGTGGTTTACACTTCATGGTATAACTTTTTAACTAGTAGATCAATTTCGATAGAATTTTGCATGGAGGTAGTTTTAACGATGTTGTCTATGAATGTAATTACTTGATGAATATATTGAAAGCCACTTTTTGTTTTTGATACTGTAAATTTTTTATCACTTTAGCACACATGCACCTTTCTAAGATAATATAAATTTTATAAAATATTTGTTTTTAACTTTTTATCAATGATACAGTTACCTGTGGGTATAACTCTCTGGAATTAAACCTGTAAATTTTACACCCTTCTGACATCAAAAAAATAAACTATTGAAAAAAAGGTCTTACGTTGTACTACAATTTTAAGTGGATCAAGTTTGCATATATATCATTATCCATAAATAAACAATAAATCTATACATAATTGAAGCTATTTTAATTTTTTTTTTTAATTCTTTAGAAATAGTATGGGGGGGGGGGTTATTAGGGGGGAGCGTTTATTCAAGGGATAGGGTATGTCTCAAAATAAATAAAATCTTACGTCTATGATTATCGCAGTCTTTATAAATGGAAGTTGACACATCACTGGTCATCGCAGTCAAGGTAGCGTTAAACAATGTACACAGTCCATTGAACAGATCAGTAAATACTGCGACAATGCATTCAGTATTATACTGACACGAGTATTCACATTCTTGTAGAGTTGACGGTTGAATATTATCAATGGCATTCATGTTTATATCAACACTAGTCGTATTTTGTTCGTAGGACATAGTACACTTGTACACTGAAAACAAAGGTAAAAGCATTTTATCAACCGTTATAACAAGATACGACACAAGTCAAAGACATACCCTCATTCTATGTAGGACAATAGATATTCATAGCTAATGTTTAAGAAATAAAAATCTGTTCTAGTGTTTTATCGGTGAAAATCACGCCTAATTTAAATAAACGCCATAGGCGTTTATGTAAGAAATTAGGCGTGGTTTTCCCGACAGTTCATACACCAATGAACTGCAGAAAATGTGTATTCATTTCTTATAATTACAATAAAAAATAAAAAGTGTTGTTAATTTTCATAGGGACTCAACTTTTCCCATCGTGTTATGTTTAGTCGTGGCGTAGGAAACTGTTGTCCCCGGAGATGAACGAAGCTAAATTAAGTAACAAAACCAATCAGCGCGGAGGCAGCAATGCTCCCGAGGGACTCTGCAGACGTCAAAACATGAAAAACATGCGTTAACACTATTTTAGAATGAAACTTACATTATAACTTCCGTAAATGCGTTTGTATTTCAAACAAATTACATTTTGGCAGTAATTTTAAGGCGACGTTGCGTACGTTACGTTCCGAAAACAAACGTTACGTCATACAAGTTTTTGTTATGAGCGTCGACTTCCGGGATCGGCAAATACCACGAAAACATGGATAATGCAGGTTTGTTTGAATTTATCATTTAAATCTTATAGAAAATTATGTAGTTGGAATTACAGTTCATTTGAAGCTAAAGTACATCAACATGTCCCAGCTGATGAACGATGCTAGATTTAGAATGAATGAAAAAGAAGTCCGTCGATTCAAAGCTGCTTCATCGGGATATGAATGACAGGTCACATGTCCGTTTCATCCAATCAGAATGCAGCATTTATGTGAAAATACACAAAGTTGTAATTATTCACCAATAAAACACATGAACAGATTTTTTTTTCTTAATTCAATTCAATTCAAATGCATGTAGTTCAATGCACAAAAGGCAGCCAAAATAAAACATGACACTATGAGTTATTAATATAAATACATGTTTGGTCAAAATAAAGCTATAGTATATACTATGAACAAGACTTAGTCAAAACAAAGCTATAGTTATATACTATGAACAAACTTAGTCAGTATTAAAATTAACAAGAGCTGTCCACGAACAGCGCACTCCACTATTTTCAGTGCCATGCTAGGATAGTATAATCATTATTTATTCAAAACAAAATGCTTCATAGCATTAGGCCAACACCGAAGCCGCCACTCGGGTAACTGCAATAGCTCCCCTTATTCTTTGAATAGTGGAGCTTAAAATTTATTGAATAAATTGAATGTATTTAGCATTGGAGAGAACTGACTCGTTTATTTGATGACTGTTAATCTGAAATCTGTAGTCAAGATTATGCTATCGAACACAAGCTTAAAGAGATGTATGAGAAATAAACATCCTGGAGAAATAAAAAACAAACACAATGTTAGCAGGGGTGCGGAATTCCTATATCCGACTTGCCCAACTTGGGCTTTATTGCCTGCAGGCATGTAGATTTTTCCATCCAGCTTGCAGACCGCCAGTGCAAAATTAGCATGAGAAAAAAAAATTCTCTATTTTACCTTAACAAATATGAATCCTGAAATTACTGACTAAAAATTATTTGATAAACAAACATTGAATTAAACATAGTATTCTAATCCTTGACAAGATAAATAAATGAATGAAACTGTTGCTTTTTTGTGTTTACTTGGCAAGTAGATTTAGTTTTCGGGCAAGTGGATTTTTCAGTCCAACTTGCCCATTGGCAAATAAATAAATTGAGAATTTCCACATCCCTGGCTAGTTTAGACAGGTAAATAATGGGACATATATAGAGAGATATTTTCAGTTACACTTTCGTCACAATGTTTCTAATTATAGATGTTTTGGCTAAAGTTTTTATTAAAAACAAGAGGGCCATTGGCCCTGAAGCGCTCATCTGATGACTAGCAGTTTAGGCTGAATCAGTATTTGTTATGATATATGACCTTGATATTTTATTAAGATGTTACAGTGACACACTTTGTGGCCAGGTTTGATAAAGATGAGGTAAAAAATGTAACCTCTAAAGAATAAACAAGGTTTTTCTTTGATGTGACCTGGTGACCTATATCTTTACTCCAAATGACTTTATTTCGAACTTGACCAAGATTCTACAGATACACATATTATGACCAAGTTTCATAAATATTACGCAAAAAACATAACATCTAGAGTGTTAACAATGTATTTCTTTGATGTGACTTAGTGACCTAGTTTTTGACCCCAGATGACCCAATTACGAACTTTACCTAGATTTCATAGAGACATACATTGTGACCAAGTTTCATTAAGATTAATTAATATACCTGTTACTATATATAGTAACATTTTTACGTTGACAAAACCTGTAACATCAAAATGTTGAAAACTGGGATATTATCGGTCAGATGATCAATAATCGCCCTGCGATCATGCGCACGCGCGACGTGACGTTATTTACGCGGAATTTACGTTAAACGTATATATACATATACATTGAAACGTACACTTGAAGGCTAGGCCTAATAAATTAAGGAAAACGGGACATCCATACTTCTTTATTTTACTAAAAAGACATAATATTTTAATTGACCGTTTTCTTTTAGTTCTAGTTTGCCTCTAGCTTTTTCTCGTTGTTTCGAATGTTCATTCTTATCATTGACGAATGAGGATGTGTAACCTTTATTATATACTGTTATGTAAGATGTTGGCATTGAGCGCTTTTATATATTTCCTATGCTGGAACATGTATATTAAACAGTTCAATAAATGGGTGCGCTGTGGCATTGAATAATAATATTCCCGGCGCTTGATAATGGCACTCGGGCTAGCGCCCTCGAGCCATTATCGTCGTGCTGGGGATATTATCATGCGATGCCACAGCGCGCCCAGTTATTAATCTCTAAGTAAAACATGTGACCTCTAGAGTGTTAACAAGGTTTTTCTTTGATGTGACCTGGTGACCTACTTTTTGACCCCAGATGACCAAGTTACGGACTCGACCTAGATTTCATAGAGAGAAACATTGTGACCAAGTTTAAAAAAGATCAAGTGAAAATTATGCCCTCTAGAGTATTTACAGTCCAATTGTTGACGGTGGACGGCGCACAGCGGACGATGCACAAAAGAGTGATCACAATAGCTCACCTTGAGCACTTTGTGCTCAGGTGAGCTAAAAATAATCACAAAGGGATTTTAAAACAAGAGATGTTTGTAAAACATGTATGCCCCCATGGCAGTCCAATAGTAAGAAATGGTTAAGGTCACAGCGATCTTGACCTTTAACTTACTTACCCAAAAACAATAGGGGTCATCTACTGTTGACGACCCACCTTCATGTAAAATAAGAAGATCCTTGGGCAAAGCGTTCTCGAGTTATTGAACGGGAACAGTTTGGTCTACCAACCAACATGTGCAAAGCAATATACCCCCTCATTAAAGATGGGGGGCATAATAACTTAAAAAGTTTTGTTTTTTTAAATTGTTCTGGAGGCCAGGATATAAACATTTAATTTACCTGAACTATAGTACTGTGTATCACACGCGCATGCTCCATTCATCTCATCAAGGCTGTTAAAGCAAACATTGTCTCCATTACATTCATTGTCATCGCAGAAATTTGGCGTTATCTGGCAAAAGTCACCGCGGAAACCTGCTGGGCACTCACAGATGAATGGAGGGGTACGTCCGGGAAGTTGATCAACGCAGGTTCCACTATATCCACAAATGTTCGGGTGTTGTTCACAATGATCTGCAAGAAAAATAATGCGAGCATTCAAACTAATAGCTATAGTCAAGTCAGGGTAGTATAGAGTGATGCAGTGAGTCCACTATTACAGTGTAAAACCAATTATGAAGGCTTAATAATAATAAATTATAGAGACAGTTATAATTACAATGCTAAAATTACATACGTAACATGTATATTGCATGGCTCTACCTGTTCAAACAATGGTTGTAATCTTTCATGTGCACATAAACGACAACGTCACTTTCACAATATCTTAATTAAACTGTAGATCTATGTGTTAATTTACAGGTCACAGAAAGATACCATCTATTAAAGCTTAAGGCCATACTTAAAAGTTCTTTGTTTGCTGTCTCCTAGGACTCTCTTTAAAATTTCTGGGTTGGTAGCAAAGGTAAACAATGATGTTGTTTTTTCAAGAAGCACCTTATAAATTATGCTATATGATTACAAAAAGAATGTAATAAAATTAGACTACTCATGAGAAATTGAAATCTGACTAATGCGTAATGAAAATTAACATGGAAAGACTTTATGTCATCCACAGAAACAGACAGACGCCCATCCACCAAAACAGACAAACGCCCATCCAAACAGACACCCATCCAAACAGACGTCCATCCAAACAGACACCCATCCAAACAGACATCCACCCAAACAGACGCCCATTCAAACAGACGCCCACCCAAACAGACATCCACCCAAACAGACACCCATCCAAACAGACATCCACCCAAACAGACACCCATCCAAATAGACAACCACCCAAACAGACGCCCATCCAAACAGACACCCATCCAAACAGACGCCCATCCAAACAGACACCCATCCAAACAGACATCCACCCAAACAGACGCCCATCCAAACAGACGCCCACCCAAGCAGACATCCACCCAAACAGACACCCATCCAAACAGACATCCACCCAAACAGACACCCATCCAAATAGACATCCACCCAAACAGACGTCCACCCAAACAGACACCCATCCAAACCGATGTCAAACCAAAAAGACACCTATCAAAACAGTCACCCATCCAAACAGACGCCTATCAAAACTGACGTCAAACCAAAAAGACACCTATCAAAACAGACATCCACCAAACAGACGCCTATCCAAACAGACGCCCATCCAAACAGACGTCCATCCAAACAGGCATCCATCCAACCAGACGCCCATCCAAACAGACGCCCTTCCAAACAGACGTCCATCAAAACAGACATCCATCCAAACAGACATCCAACCAAACAGACGCCATCCAAACAGACGCCCATCCAAACAGACATCCATCCAAACAGACGCCCATCCAAACAGACGTCCATCCAAACAGTTGCCGATCCAGACAGACACCAATCCAACCAGACGCCTATCCAACCAGACGCCTATCCAAACAGACGCCCATCCAAACAGATGTCCATCCAAACAGGCATCCACCCAAACAGACGCCCATTCAAACAGACGCCCACCCAAACAGACACCCATCCAAACAGACGTCCATCCAAACAGACATCCATCCAAACAGACATCCACCCAAACAGACGCCCATCCAAACAGACGCCCATCCAAACAGACATCCATCCAAACAGACGCCCATCCAAACAGACGTCCATCCAAACAGATGCCCATCCAGACAGACACCCATCCAACCAGGCGCCTATCTAACCAGACGCCTATCCAAACAGACGCCAATCCAAACAGACGTCAATCCAAACAGACGCCCATCCAAACAGATGCCCATCCAAACCGATACCCATCCAAACAGATGTCCATCCAAACAGACGCCCATCAAAACAGATGTCAAACCAAAAAGACACCTATCAAAACAGACACCCATCCAAACAGACACTCATCCAAACAGACGCCTATTAAAACAGACACTCATCCAAACAGACGTCCATCCAAACAGACACTCATCCAAACAGACGCCCATCCAAACAGACGCCCATCCAAGACGTCCATCCAAACAGACGCCAATCCAAACAGACGTCCATCCAAACAGATGCCCATCCAAACAGACACCCATCCAAACAGACCTCCGTCCAAACAGACACCCATCCAAACAGACCCCCTCCAAACAGACGCCCATCCAAACAGACGTCCATTCAAACAGACGTCCATCCAAACAGATGTCAATCCAAACAGACACTCATCCAAAGAAACACTCATCCAAACAGAAGTCCATCCAAACAGACGTCAAACCAAACAGACACCCATCAAAACAGACACCCATCCAAACAGAAGCCCATAAAAACAGACGACCATCCAAACAGAAGTCCATCCAAACAGACGCCATCAAACAGAAGTCCATCCAAACAGACGCCCATCCAAACAGACACCCATCCAAACAAAAGTCCATCCAAACAGATGTCCATCCAAACAGACGCCCATCCAAACAGACGCCCATCCAAACAGACGTCCATTCAAACAGACGTCCATCCAAACAGACATCCATCTAAACAGACGTCCAACCAAACAGACGTCCATCCAAACAGACACCCATCCGAACAGATGTCCAGCAAAAAATGAATATGTCTCCCCACAAAGTAAAGTGCTACCAAGCGCCTTTATTCAGTCACTGTAAAGAGTAGAAAGTAAGCGCATATTTGAATATAAGCAGAATATCAAATATAAGCGCATACGGTCATACCGTCAATCCATACTACATAAGAAAATAGCCCTTTGAAGACTACACTTTAATGTCATTTTCATTCAGACCAAATATTACAAAAACCTGATATGCTCAGACGAGCTAAAAACCATAGTAAAGAATGATTTACCTATATCTATATCACAGTTATATCCTGTGTAGCCCTCATCACATTCACATGTGTAACTCACAGTTTCCCATGGTGTACATTGTCCATTAGAACAAGGATTTGGATTACATGGGTCACTTGTAGCAAGACACCTACATAAAATGAAAATAAATGTAATGAAAAAATGTATTATATCTCATCATCATCATCTGATGGAAATCAACTCTATCCTCACCTCACTCTGACTGGAGTATCCTCGCCTCACCTCACTCTGACTGGAGTATCCTCGCCTCACCTCACTCTGACTGGAATATCCTCAACTCACTCTGACTGGAGAATCCTCACCTCACTCTGACTGCAGTATCCTCGCCTCACTCTGACTGGAGTATCCTCACCTCACTCTGACTGGAGTATCCTCGCCTCACTCTGACTGGAGTATCCTCACCTCACTCTGACTGGAGTATCCTCGCCTTACTCTGACTGGAATATCCTCAACTCACTCTGACTGGAATATCCTCAACTCACTCTAACTGGAGTATCCTCGCCTCACTTCACTCTGACTGGAGTATCCTCGCCTCACCTCACTCTGACTGGAGTATCATCGCCTCACCTCACTCTGACTAGAGTATCCTCAACTCACTCTGTCAGGTGTATCCTCACCTCACTCTGACTGGAGTATCCTCGCCTCACCTCACTCTGACTGGAGTATCCTCGCCTCACCTCACTCTGACTGGAGTATCCTCGCCTCAACTCACTCTGACTGGAGTATCCTTGCCTCACCTCACTCTGACTGGAGTATCCTCGCCTCACTCTGACTGGAATATTCTCAACTCACTCTGACTGGAATATACTCAACTCACTCTGACTGTAGTATCCTCACCTCACTCTGACTGGAGTATCCTCACCTGACTCTGACTGGAGTATCCTCACCTCACTCTGACTGGAGTATCCTCACCTGACTCTGACTGGAGTATCCTCACCTCACTCTGACTGGAGTATCCTCACCTGACTCTGACTGGAGTATCCTCACCTCACTCTGACTGGAGTATCCTCACCTCACTCTGACTGGAGTATCCTCACCTCACTCTGACTGGAATATTCTCAACTCACTCTGACTGTAGTATCCTCACCTCACTCTGACTGGAGTATCCTCACCTCACTCTGACTGGAGTATCCTCGTCTCAATAACACAAAAACATTTTGTTAGGATTAAGATCATAAGTGGTATTCCACAACCTGACCAACAACCAAGGATTGTATCATTTTATTCTTAATAAAACCATTATTATTCTGAACAAAATCAGTAATAATAATAGTGAATTAACTGTTTTATGATGCTGATCAAAAAAACATTGTGCCCATAAATGGGGACGAGGGACTAGTTTTTACCTGACTAATGGCGGAGGATAAACATAATTATGACCTAGAAAGTCCATTTCCTAATCCTAAGTCCTAATTACCTGCTGGATATGAAATTATAAATTTATATTACACCCTGATGAAGGCTATTGCATAGCCAAAACATAGGTAAATAAAAGAAGATAAACCAACATCTGTTGTCAGTCATTCATTACACTTAGTACATATTTATTGTTTGAACTTATAAACTGGGTAACTTACAAGTCCCCACTGTAGCCTCCTGATGCTGGACAAATACATTGAAATGCATCAATCATATCCTTGCATTCCGAATCAGCATGACATCCAGCTGTATCGCATTCATTCTTTATGTCACGTTCACAATTATCACCACTAAACCCTGCAAACATACAATAAATCTTTATGTCCAGTTCACAATTATCACCATTAAACCCTGCAAACATACAATAAATCTTTATGTCCAGTTCACAATTAACACCATTAAACCCTGCAAACATACAATAAATCTTTATGTCCAGTTCACAATTAACACCATTAAACCCTGCAAACATACAATAAATCTTTATGTCCAGTTCACAATTAACACCATTAAACCCTGCAAACATACAATAAATCTTTATGTCCAGTTCACAATTAACACCATTAAACCCTGCAAACATACAATAAATCTTTATGTCCAGTTCACAATTATCACCACTAACCAAAACCCTGCAAACATACAATCAAGTTCATGACAAGTTGAATGTTTGTACAGCGGAAAATTGTATCAGGCAGTTGAATACTAGGATGAAGCATATGATTTGTTGTAATTAGAATGTGCAAAGTTTCATACATATGTATAATATAATTTTGACCTGAAGAATTACATGTATGTCATGTGCAGGACAAAACTCGAGGTATAACCATTTCTGCCAATTTATTAATTATTAAGTTTCAGTTAGGAGTCACTCGTTGATTGAATGATGAATGGACATATATATGAAAGTGCATCCGCCCCGATCTCCCTAAGCATCTCAAGGAGAAATCAAAGGGACGCTATTTCTTTTACCTCATTGCAGGCAGGAACAGTCTTATCAAATGTCAATTTATTTTATCTTATAAGTCATACCAATAGATGCTTTTTTATATGCTATTATTAATTTTGATAACTGATCAATGAAAACACTTCACTTAAAAGCACGCGTCGTGTCCATTTAGTTCTCGGTAACAGAATGTTGATAGCAGTGCAATGTACATACAGTCAGGACTCGTTACAACGACACCCGAGAAACCGACAATGTCGTTATAACGACACCAATTGGTGGGGATGAATTCTATACAACGTTAATAGTATCCGTTATAACAACATATTCACTTACCGACACCGACAACAAAAAGATGGGAACGAATCTATCGTTTACACAGTAATAAATACTCAATATACTGACACTATCAATGGACCATTTTTCACACCTGAACTATTTATCAGCTTCACAAAGTCACCGTCTGAGCAAGGAGCCTAATTATGTAATTACACTTGTGAAAAGCATCGTAATTGCTTTTTTTATAATAGTGGAACCTTTCACAGTCGAATCAGTTTGTGTGCTACGGCTCTCGCATACGTAAATTAATCAAGGGAGATAAGCGAAGTCATCGCATATATTTGTATTTTAGAAATCGTACGGTTCTCGAAATAAACGATGTTAATCGAGATTTCTCAACTTGATTTATTAATTTATCAATTCTTAAAGACAATAGGGTAAAATTTGTAACAAAATGAATTACCAAATTATTCTCTAGAGCGTTAGATTTTATAGTTTACTGTAGTAGTATCGAAACGTCTTTAAATTCGGACGCCCTTTATTTGTGTTTTATTTTAAATATTATTTTATGTAATTATGATAAGTTCATACTGCTGATTTTGCTGATTATGTCAATTTTATGACATAATATATTATATGTAAATCATTAATTGATTTCTATGAAACAATCTCCAAATCAAATTTCTCGTCACTAGTGAAATTCAGTATAATGACAAATTCGTTATAACGACATTTTGATCGGGAACAAACAGTGTTGTTGTATCGAGAGGTGACTGTACACACATGCACATGCCATATGTTAATAATCATTTGGTCGACCGTATGACTGACCGACAGATGGTCAGACATGTGCAAAGCAATATACTCCCTTATCAAAGATGGGGGTATTAAATTATTGTACCAAGCAGTTTCAAAATCCAGTAAGAAACGACAAAGTTATACAGACCAGACATGACTTGCATGACTAAATATTAACCTTTTACCTCTAAGAGTGACCTTTGAGCTAGGAACCAGGGTCTTATGGATGACAAACTGTCTTGTTGTGGTTAACATTTGTACAAAGCAATTATAAAATCCAGTAAGAAACAACAAAGTTACAGAGCGACATGATTTGCGTAACTATATAACCTTTGACCTCTATATGTGAGCTTTACCTTTGAGCTAGGGACCTGGGTCTTGCATACGACCAACTGTCTTGATGTGGTGAACATTTGTACCAAGTAATTTTAAAATCCAGTAAGAAACGACAAAGTTACAGAGTGGACACAATTTTGATAACGGACCAACAGACCAAACACCATGATGACTCCAGTATACCCCGTTCAAACTTTATTTGCAGGGGTACAGAAACACAAAATTTATTTACCTATAACACACTCTCTTTTTGAACGCACCCCACGGTCAATACCAACATCACTAACTTCGTTTTCTTCCAAGGTATCATTGTATAAGGAACAAAGAGTGGCTGGACCTATGACAGAAAAGCTTGCTTCAACACATTTTACTTCTAAACACAGATTGTTACACTCTTCTTCAGACAAGTTAAAATCTTGTGCTATCAATTTATCTTTAATATTGTTCCCAGCATGTGTTGTGTTTATCACTGTCATAGTACATTCGTCATATTCTACAAAAGAAAACAAATACACAAATATATATATATATATTTATCCAGGCACTTCCGGAAAAATCTGCCAGTTAACTGGTTGCCAATTAAACTTAAATTAGCTATAATCAGTCTCCTGGTCATGTGACTAGTGATAATCCGTCACCTTACCCAAGATCTGACCAACTTCTTCTTATATGAGAGTCGCTGGTTGCAATTCCTGCCCGAGGGTGAGGTTTTCCTATCCTAAATGAGCTGGTGATTGATCTATTATTTTCTTCGACAGCATGTTCTAACTTAGTCCTTGAATATACATGCATTAAGAACAAATCTATAATATGGTTGAGCTATAGAATATCTTTAATGTATCTTAAGAAACAAAAGACACAAATCCTAACCCTATCTACGTGTTTTGTATAGGTCTTACCTAAAACAAGTCATTAAGAATTGCAATACAGAAGTCCCCTACCGGCATGAAACCATGACCTTTCAATTATTTTCAATGTTTCTGTTGCCATAAAAACCAAAATTTTAGAATAAACAAGAGCCGTCAGTGACGGGTGATGCTCCCCGTGGGATGTTTGTCACAGAAAAAATACTCCAGAATATGCAAAAAGAGAGTTATGGTTCTTAGCCATTGCACTTTCCCTCAATGCGATTTATTTACCTATGAAGTTTCAAATTGATATCTCTAATACTGTTTGAGTTATGGCATAGACAGGAATTAAGTATGAAAAATTACAAAGGGGAATAACTAAAAAAATATGCAATGAAGAGTCATAGTTCTTGTGCACTGCACTGCCATTCAATGAGATATATTCACCTATGAAGTTTCAAATTGATATCTCAAATACTGTTGGAGTTATGGCCCGGACAAGAATTAAGTATGAATAAAGTATGAAAAATAACGAAGGGCAATAACTCCAAAAATAGGTTATGTAGAGTTGTGGTTCTTGAGCACTGCACTTGTACTCATTGAGATATATCCACCTATGAAGTTTCATGATGACACCTCACATACTTTTTGAGTTAGGCTCCGGACAAAAGCTAAGTATGAAAAAAAACAAAGGGCAATAACTCCAAAAACAGGTTATGTAGAGTTGTGGTTCTTGAGCACTGCACTTCTACTCATTGAGATCTATCCACCTATGAAGTTTCATGATTATATCTCACATGCTTTTTGAGTTAGGCTCCGGACAAAGCGGCAACTATGGGGCCATGATGGTGAACAAGTATGCAAAGTAACCAAGTAATATGCCTATGCACTTTGAAAATATTTGAGGTTACAAAACTTGTACCTAAACTTTAACATGGATTTTAAGTTGAAGAGGGTAGATAATTTTGACAAAATTCTCAATAGAGTTACATACTCCAGTGTTAGGGTTTGGGTTATGATGGTGTATAAGTATGCCAAGTATCAAGCAATATGTCCATGCACTTTGAAAATATTTGAGGCAGTACCTGAACTTTAACATGTGTTTCTAAGGCAAAAAGTAACTGCAATAGCTCCCTTAATCTTCGAACAGTGGAGCTATGAAAGGTTGCTCAAATAACATGTATCAATGCGACTACATCACAACACAAACTTAGTTGCTTTCAATTCAGTGGCTGCTGAGAAATAGAGCTCACAAAACGAGGTCATTGCACGACAACTGTATTATGTCAAGGTTATTTACGTCACTTCATCATAGGGAAGAATCCTGTGAAATTCGGGTAAAGTTGATAGTTGTTTAGATTTTTCTCAATAATAACTACAGGGGTTTCATTTGACTTGGAATTACGGTTTCGACCCTTACAATTTTCAAAAAATCACATACTTACCCTCAAGATTTTGGTTGGAACGGTCATTTTCTCTTAAAATCATGTAATTTGCCTATAAATTTAGTCAAAAGCATCACACTGACCCTTCAGATTCAGAAGCTAGTGGAACCCCTGTAATTGCAGAGTGACCCTCTGTATAGCAACAACCTCTGTATAGCAAAAACCTCTGTTTAGCAACAACCTCTGTATAATGATACCCTCAAACTTTTCCATAGCGGAAATCTACTATGAATTTAACCTCTTTAGAGCAACAACCTCTCTTTAACCACAGGCCTAAGAAATTATATCACAAAATATAGAGTTTTGAAATTCCCCCATCTTCCCGTCATTACTATATATAATAGACAGGTTGGCAACGCTTTTTTCCGGCGCCTCCAGGAATCCACTATTTGATGCACCATCGGGCCGGGAAACGGTTGGAATCTGGTCTAGATATGTTTTACTACATGAAACAATCAATTTATCTACCATTTAACTCGTTATAAGTTATAGTTCGAGTATTTCATTTTTAGATCGATGGTTCTGATTCCATGACGGTCGGCCATTTGTTGACAAAATAATTCCCACTAAAATACGCATGGAACGAATGGGATGCGGCTATTTCGTAACCAGGCTGAATCGTAACCGCCCATTTCGGCTATTTTGTAATTGGTTTTAATTGTTTTGCATAACATTTTCATTACGAGTTTTATTTTATCACCACTCTCTATTACACTAAAAACAGATTATGATAAGTACTACTCCAAATTTACTTAATTTAAACACAAAATTTCACTCCATGCATGGTGCCCAAATAATGACTTATTTATACGGAGGCACGGATTTCATGGTTACCAGTGAACAGGATTCAGAGCACCGACCTAGAGACACAAAAGCTATAATTTAACGAATTTTCATAAGCATTTTGACATTGTTCTTGTTTTGTGTATGCTCTTTGAGTTGGTGCAGATAAATTTTGAACTCGTATGCGCGAGTGCGCATGCCCCGATGATACTGTTAAGAAGCACGGATGTACGAGACAAAGGATAATGGCTCTTTCTTACATGGGCCTACACGCAACATAGAGCGGCTATTTAGTTCTGGGATTTAAAAGTAACTGACGATATTACATGTAAGCTAACTAGTCGAGCATCAATAGGCTCTATACCGTTTAAAAAACATTTTCATAACTTAACAGCGTACGCTTTATTTACGCTGTTATTAATAATTGTTATAAGAACGTACAGCAACTGTCTCATTTTCTCAAGTTACGTCTGAGAAAAATAATCATGAGACAGTCGATATAGGATAATAATACCTCGTCCCTAGTTAAAATTCGACCCCTCGCTCGGGTGAGATATCCTTATCCTACATCTCATGATGGATTTTTATATTCTGATTTGCAGAGTAAATTTCCCATTCGTAGAGATAATTGTGAATGCTGATATATGAGAAAATATACAATTTGTATACTGTAATTACTCCAAATAGCCAGTAGGAAGATACATATAAAATCTCTGATGCACCAGCATAGAAAATTTCCGATTCGCAGGTACATATTACCGATTCGCCATCAGGTTAACGGAGAATTTCTGATATGCCAACATACGATTTAAATAAATTATGAATAGAAAGAGAAAATATATTATTTGAATTGATTCATGAGAAAATATACAAATATACAATTTGTGTAATGTAAATTACGTTACAAAAATTGTATATTTGTACTAATTACTCTAAAATTTTCGATTCGCCGGTATATACAATGTATAGATAAAAAGTTTCCAATTCGCCAAATTACAATTTATGAATGGAATGACAAAGTATATTATTTGAATTATGAAATTAGAAATATACAATTTGTATAGTGTAATTACTCCAAATGACAAATGGAATCCGTAGAGTTGTACATATACAATATGTGAGGCTCCAGTACATAGATATAGAAAATTTCCGATTCGCCAATTGGCAGATAGAGAATTTCCGATGCACCAACGTACATATAAGTAACAGTATATATGTGAATGAGACCGAAATAAAGAATACATAATTATATATACGATAACCATGCTTTATATATGAACCCCCACGTTCAGTAATAAAAACGTTACGGACAGTTTAGTGTTGAGTTTTTGGTAAAAGTAAAGTAGTCCCTGTGAGGGGATGGAGCTTATATCAGTCACATTGTAGGTGATAACCAGTGACTGATATAGGTTTTATTTCACTGATAGAACTCCATATCTCATCAGTTAGCATTAAATAAAATTCCTAAGACCGCGATAAGCCGCAAATAGCCAATCACAGCGTAGTATTGCCATCGTCTAAATCCCGTATTCAACACTTTTGCCCTGAATAACCTGTGATTTTGATCCTTTGTTGATTTGAGTAATAAGTACTGAATGTTATTCTATTCTTAGGATTAAATTGCTTGGTGCGAAGCAGGCAATGCTGCACAATCAACCATCGCTGACGATAATAACTGTCATGTATACAAAGAAATATAACGGTGTCACTATATTTGTTTACAACATTTTAAAAAAGTCTGACTTGAAACAAGCCGTCTCTTATATAATTCCTTTACAAATTAAGTCATGTCGAATAGTATTCATTAAGTATTAAAACTACTTATTTTGTAATAATAAATAATGTTGTTTCAAAGTGAAATGTTAGCTCTTTTAGACAACCATCCGTGTTAAGCGTCGAATATTGCTAATGATAGAATACGGCCAGCTGGTACCGTGTATTCGTATTATTTAAGCGGCCATCGGTTTTAAGCTTCCAGCGTTGCCATGTCATTGTTTCTGTTTGAATATAGCATGAAAGTAACTAAGGTTCAACCCTTATATGATACCTTCCATATTATTTAATTTGACGGGGATGTTTAACGTGTCATTTTTACCTCCAATCGTTCTAATATAAATGTATATAAATGTATTGGCATTTTTTTCACTTACAAATGTCATATTATTTCTTCAATGATATTTTTCACCTGTGTGCCAATTAAACATGAACAATTGTACATTCCCTGTATATACATGTATACTGTCAACAGCTGCTGTGAGTAACACGAACACATGTAATTTAAATATTAGTCGATTTTCTGAGCGATAACTATAAGAAGTCCTTTCATAAAAACAAATATAATATTTGTAATATGTAATAAAGTCAGCATGAATATCATCGAACTTTGATCAAAATCTAACAAACAAGGCATAATTATCGCGGTTTTATAAAAGATCAACGTTTTTGGTAGGCAATAAAATAACCCTAGCGAAGAGGACGGATTTATGCTGGGAATTCACAGTGGGTAATAAAATAAGTTACAGAGAGATAGTATGCGATATGTATCGGTAAAAAATGTAAATAATAAATAGAATTTTTTACAAAAACATCAAAAAGGGCCAAAATCTGTTTAAAGCAAATTCTTTCACATTACATCATTGGACAGATAATATATTTTCATAAACGAAGCTGTTCGCACAGGGATGATGTGATTTTTATTAAAATAGTAAACGACCTGACAGTGTAATGACTATTTCCCATTCCTTCTTTATTCTATATGAATGGGAGTGACAATAAAAACATTAAAAAGGACCAACATGCTTTTATTTTTCCAAATTAAGACTGCTTGAAAGATGAATAATTAAACTAAATCACCCCGTTTGCGTACAGTCGATAGTTATCACGGTTATTAATTTATAATCGTTTTTCTAAATCTCCACTCTGTAACTCTATATAGATCTGAGCGTCTTATCGGTCGCTCTCCATGGGACCCAAAGTTGGACATGTTCTCCATCAACCTATTGGCGAATCTGAAATTTACTCTCTTTGAATCGGACATTTTCTCTCTACTAAACGGAACTTTTCTCTATCTATATTTATTTATTTATTTGAATCTCATCTATGTTTACAACACATATTGCACACGACATAAACACAAATCATATATAGCCACTCTTAATAAGAGTTATAAGAGACATTATCTACATTATAATAAAACATCAACTATCACAAGGTACATGTACCGTATATAAAAATCTGATATTACACATTTTTACATAGTATGACTGTGTTTAAAACTGAAAAACAGTTTTTAATCTTTATTAAAATATAAATTTAAAAAAATAGAAATTATTAAGATACTGAGAGTTACCGTGCACTATAGCGCATATTTAAGAAATGACTTATGAAATCTACTTAGGACCAATCAGATTGGTTCTAATTTGATTAACAACTGTTCTTCAGACGAACTAAAATATTATAATTTAATCAAATACGTACATTATTTACAAAGATAAAAAGAACGACGCTGTAAAATATTGTAGCAGGTTTTGGCACTTATACGTATCATCTCTGAGTTTTTGAAAAGAAAGATTAATTTATCCATATCTGTCATATTCAAAAAATTATAATCAATTGAAGTTGCTTTTGTGTACAATGTTTGTCTCAAATCAGAGTAAGAAATACAATCTAATATCACATGTTTCTCATCCTCAATGATGTCACAGAACGGACATTTTCTGTTATGTATCGGAATGCCTTTGTACCTGCCAGTCTCTATACGTATGGGAGCCACCCCACATCGAAATTTGCTAAAGGCGGCTCTGTGTCGTGGTGGCATAATGATTTTACAGTACGTTTCAACAGAGAAGTCAGTTTTAAATAATTGGTATGTACGTAATTTGTTGCCACCACGGCCCGACGGTCCTGTGACATCATTGATTGATTGGTTCCAGTCATTACAATATTTTACATGTAAAGCAGATGCAAGTTTATCAACAAGTACATGTTTATGAAAAGCAATATTAATATCACAGAACTGTTCTAAATCACACTTATTCAACATATTCTTTACAGTATAAAACCAATTTAAACATAATCTACTTGACAAAGCAGAGGCCCAAAGTGCAATTCGCTTATTTATACGATTAGTATTCATGTTTGACAACCTGGCCCAGTATAAGGAAACGGATCTATGTACCGACGAATCGGAAATTATGTATATACCGAGCTATTTAGAGTAATTACATGACATAACTTGTTTAATTTTAAAATATCATAATTCACGATTCAATTAATATGCTAGTACTTAGTTGTTTTATTCCTAAATCGTACATTTTTATTATATGTTATTATTTATCCTGGCCACCGGAAATTCATATGGGCGAGGCCCCCACGAAGAGGTTAATCACACACTTTAGTTTTTGGGGGATAGTGCATGATACAGAAGATGTCCCAGTTCAAGAAGCATTCCTGGTTCTTTTACGTGCAGATGTAAAGCATCATACACGGGTCCTCGCTTAACGTCCCGTCCGTACGACTTAATAGTTATGTTAGGTGGAAAACACTCAAAAGCATTTCTGTTTTTGATCCGGTTGGATTAGGGATCGAACCCACAACTCAGAAGTCAGAAGCCTTTACCACTGGACCACGTTTCCACCTTAAAAATTGTACATTGTCGCAGGGACCCTATATATACACAAGGATGTGTTTCAAGGCGTTAAATCTTGACTAACCTGTCGACCAATCACAGCTGTCCTATACAGAATTGTCGATATTGAAAAATCCCACGAAATCGTAGACACAAAAATGATTTATCGATTATTAACAGATTCAAAAATCATAATTGCACTGAAATGAAAGTTTTCATTTTTATTCAATGGAACGACGGAATTAACATATCCAAATCAAGTTAAATACCATTCGGTGAAATAGGTGTGATCAACACGCTAATCGCTCTCTTAGTCCACGATACAGGCCATTTTTCAACTTACGGAACATATTTTTACCATTACATAATACATCCCTGCTCGTGATAGACATAGTTTTATGCATACTAATTAATGCATTTTTTGAACAACGTTTGTATCTGAATTCAAAATACGCCTATTCGCCGTGTGTTCAGTAACCATTTTATTATTTTTCAATAGTTATATAGTAATTTTCCAGTTTTAGGATCTCCAAATGTATAAAGGTAAGTTATCTAAATCTTACTTTTACCATTACATAATACATCTCGGTATATATAGGGTCCCTAGGTGGCGCATTGGATATTATTAACTTTTATACTTCCGTTTCGTTCCTTTTCGTTCAATTCGTAAAATATTTCCGATGCGTGTTTGTTAGTTGTAAACAATAACAGTCATGGAATCGGAACCATCGATCTAAAAACGAAATACCTGAAATATAACTTATGACAAGTTAAATGGTAGATAAATTGATTGTTTCATGTAGTAAAATACATCTAGACCAGATTGCAACTGTTTCCCGGCCTGGTGATGTGTTAAATAGTGGATTCCTGTAGGGGCAGGAAAAAAGCGTTGCCAACCTGTCTATTATATATAGTAATGACGGGAAGATGGGGAATTTCAAAACTCTGCATTTTGTGATATAATTTCTTACGTCTGTGCTTTAACAATATCTTCTCTAAGCTGCTATATACTATAAATCTAACCTCTGTAGAGCAACAACCTCTATATCAATACCTTCCCTAGTAAGCTGCTATTTACTATAAATTTAACCTCTGTAGAGCAACAGCCTCTAAACAACAGCCAATATTTGAGGCTCCCAAAGGGTGTTGCTTCACAAAGGTTATACTGTATTGTGAAATTTACCTGTACTACATTCACAGTGATAGTCAGTGATGTTTCCAGGACCTGGTATACAATTTCCATCATTTTGACAGGGGTTTCCATCACAGATATGGAACATGCTCTGACAATTGGAACCATAGTAACCCATTTCTGAAATGTATATCAGAAAATAGTAAGAAAACAATTGATGCAAAGCATCAAAGAATGTCATGACGTAGTTTGGTGGAGTAAGAGAGAATACTTGTGAAATAACTCAATTAGAAAGCCAATTTAAGGTGGAATAGACCCTTTTCGGGGAAAATCGCCTGTAACTCGAATTTTGCTGAGATTTTGCACAAAAATAGTATCAAATGTTGGCTTTCGGTTTTTGGTGGTTTTAGGGAAAATTTTCACGCTCTGTTTGATAAAAAGCGCCACCTATCGGGACGTGTTTTTGCAAGAATTTCAACGTTTATGATCATTTTTTGGGGTCTGTATTGACGTCAATCAAAAGTGAGAAATATAGTTCTGCAGGGAAATGTATGATGCGTACTATGGTGTAAAGTATAGAAAGAAATAGTACACATGATGTACATAATGCTTAAATTACCGCTCCGCACAAGGCGTATTGACGGCATAAAAATCGTTACTTTTCTTTCATTCATTTGTAAATAGCAAGAAAACGGGACGGTCAAAGTTTTTTTAATTTTCCTATGATATTCTTCAAAGTATCTTCTTTGTTTTAGATAAACAAGAGGGCCCAAAGGGCCCTAGGTCGCTCACCTGTCAAACCTAGATTTTGTAGAGATGATCATTGTGACCAAGTTTCATACAGATAAGGCCAATATTTTGACCTCTAGTGACTACACAAGGTTTTTATATGATTTGACTTAATGACCTAGTTTTTGACCCCAGATAAACCAATATCAAACTTGGCCTAGATTTTGTTGAGATGATCATTGTGACCAAGTTTCATAAAGATAAGGTCGACATTGTGACCTCTAGTGACTACACAAGGTTTTTCTATGATTTAACCATGTGACCTAGTTTTTGACCCAAGATGACCCAATATCAAACTTGACCTAAATATTGTTAAGATGATCATTGTGACCAAGTTTCATAAAGATTGAGTCAAAATTGTGACCTCTAGTGACTACACAAAGTTTTTCTATTATTTGACATTGTGACCTAGTTTTTGACCCCAGATGACCCAATATCAAACCTGACCTAGATTTTGTTGAGATGACCATTGTGACCAAGTTTCATAAAGATTGAGTCAAAATTGTGACCTCTAGTGACTACACAAGGTTTTTCTATGATTTGACCTAGTGACCTAGTTCTTGACCCCAGATGACCCCATATCAAACTTGGCCTATATTTTGTTGAGATGATCATTGTGACCAAGTTTCATAAAGATTAGACCAAAATTGTGACCTCTAGTGACTACACAAGGTTTTTCTATGATTTGACCTTGTGACCTTGTTTTTAACCCCTTATGACCCAATATCGAACTTGACCTAGATTTTGTCGAGATGATCATTGTGACAAAGTTTCATAAAGATTAAGTCAAAATTGTGACCTCTAGTGACTACACAAGGTTTTTCTATGATTTGACATTGTGACCTAGTTTTTAACCCCGGATGACCCAATATCAAACTTGACCTAGATTTTGTCGAGATGATCATTGTGACCAAGTTTCATAAAGATTAAGTCAAAATTGTGACCTCTAGTGACTACACAAGGTTTTTCTATGATTTGACCTTGTGACCTAGTTTTTGACCCCGGATGACCCAATTTCGAACTTGACCTAGATTTTGTCGAGATGATCACTGTGACCAAGTTTCATAAAGATTAAGTCAAAATTGTGACCTCTAGTGACTACACAAGGTTTTTCTATGATTTGACCTAGTGACCTAGTTTTTGACCCCGGATGACCCAATATCGAACTTGACCTAGCTTTTGTTAAGATGATCATTGTGACCAAGTTTCATAAAGATTAAGTTAAAATTGTGACCTCTAGTGACTACACAAGGTTTATCTATGATTTGACCTAATGACCTAGTTTTTGACCCCGGATGACCCAATATCGAACTTGGCCTAGATTTTGTTGAGATGATCATTGTGACCAAGTTTCATAAAGATTAGGCTAAAATTGTGACCTCTAGTGTCTACACAAGCCAATTGTTGACGGACGGACGGACGGACGACGGACGGACGACGGACGAAGAGTGATCACAAAAGCTCACTCTGTCACTTTGTGACAGGTGAGCTAATAAAAAATGGGGTGTTCTCGAGTCCGTTTTCGCGCTTTTTTTTAATTTAAGCGTCTTTGTCGAGGTAAAAACGTTAACGTCAATGTCGGTAACGTCATTTTATGTCCGTCGCAACAGAAATACTAACGAACGAATTAGCTGACAAAATTAGCAAAAAAACTGGACGGTAAAAGTTTAATCGAATTTTTGTATAGTATAATTTAAAGTATCTTCTTTGATTTTGTTAAATAAAAAACGGGATGTTCTCGAGTCCGTTTTAGCGATATTTTCAATCTAAGTTATCTTGTCGGAGTAAATGAACGCAACGTTAACGTTAGAGCGCTTACAGCCCTGCCGGGGTTCAAATCGTTCTTTATTTTCCTTCAAACCGACATACTTAGCAAAAAAGGACGGACAAAGATGTTTTTAATTTTCCTATGATTTGCTATTATATTTGTTCTTTACTTTAGTGGAATAAAAATGCGGATGTTCTTCAGTCCGTTTTCGCGCTATTTGCAATTTAAGCGTTCAAAAAATGCCGTTGTCTGGAACGTCTTTATATATCCACCGCAACAGAACTATTAGCAAAAGAAGAAGCCCCAAAAAATTGATGGACAGCATAGTAAATGCTTTGGACATTATAATTACAAAGAACTCTTCATTACTGTTGTGGATCTCTCTCTCAAAGGTATGACGATCGGGGTACTGGTAAATCTTTTCGAATTTTCCATTCATGATACAACTATTAAATAAATGTTGTGACTGAGTTGACATTCTGATCACAGCTTTATGTATCATGAATAAGACATCAGAGACATAGTTACAAACATGTACGATTGATAAAGTTGATAATTTATCATTTTTAAAATTGATTTCCCTCGTCTTTCTGAGGTCTCCTAAGTTCAAATCTCACGCACCTAGTCATGGTTCACAGACGAGAAGTCAATTTGATGAGCTAAAATGGCGAGCATTTCCATAACATTAAGTCTAGTGACATGTCTGACTACGAGACACCTTAATAGACATAAAAACATAAGCATTCACAATGATCTGGTTTTCTTTCTTAACCACACTGCTTTTAATAAACGGATTTGTAAAAAAATATACAAAATATATTTTATACACCACACTTTACACAATTCATACTTTAAAATAATTCATTTGAGATCGATTGTTTTTTACAACTTACGTATATTACCATGGACACCCCATTCACGACGGTGTACATCGCCACGAGGTATGAGATACACGCCAGAAGTCCCTATTATGCTGAGCAAAGGAATTCAAAATACAATGTTTTGTCTATGGTATGGCGTGTCCTGGGTTGAACCAAGGACCTCCCACAATCGAGGCGGACGCTCTACCACTAAGCTATCGAGGCGTATGAAACACAATAGTTACTATTTTATACTGTTTAATTTAGACTGTAAAATATGGAGTGAGAATTGTGAAGTGTGAAATGTGAAGTTTTTATGCGTACTTTTAATATTAATTCATTTGTATATACAGTGTATGTCAAATTTCACATTTCTTAATTAATTTTCTATGCTGCATGTATATTTTCAATCCCTACAGTTAACTGTATGAAGGTTGAACTAGGAAGTGTGAAAATGGAATTATTAATCCAATGTAGAGTTTATATCCGACAAGTATAATGAACATAAAGTGTTGGCCGTTCGTGAACAATAGACGTTTGCTTGAGAGTTATTCTACTATATCGTTTATAATTGTGTAATAACATGCAAAACGAGCACACGAACACCATCAGTAGTTTGTCGCCTGGTTATTATTTCAAAATATCTGCGATGAATATTTTAGAACAGGAAACAACTTAAATTAGAATACTGGAGTAAATGCATAAGATTGCCCCCAAAGTCAGACATCGTGCCAAGAAAAATTCAATCTCGATTACTAGTACATTTGTATTTCAATCAGAAGTGATAGCTCAGCGATAACGCATTGTCCTGTCAATCAAGCGGTTGTGGGTTCAATTCACGGCGTGGGAATTGGATATTTCTTTAACTCTATTCGTAGTATTTCCCGACATATCTGACTGTGTGGACTGTAAAGTACATTTTTTGTATCTGGTTAAAGTTGTAAGGAAGCTTTTATGTGTATCGGTGCTATATACAGGACACATTAAAGAACAAGCTGTCTATTCGAAATAAGAGCTATGCACATGCACTCCTGCAGCGCCGGGCATGAGTGTAACTAATGTATCTCTCTCACTTCGGTGATACATCTGTGCCATTGTGGGTGCAAAACTGTATGTAAAATACCTTTGAACGCGTGAGTCGCATAAAAAGGGGGATTATATTTAGGGTATTATAATTAATAAATTAATAACATTGCATACTAGTTTGATTGAACGTAATATCCTACGATGGACGTACCCATGCGTATGGATCGAAATGTCCCGCGATGATCTCTGTACTTTCAGCTTAATTCCTCAAAGCAAGAACATCCACAATGCATCACTTTACACAGACCTGTGTATAAATTGGTATCTTGGAGGACCAAAACCTAATGTTATGTGGCCATGTGGAGTATAACAGCCCACTTGCGGCTTAATATCGCGGCGGAGGGGGTGTACAGTTTTCAGAATTGGCGCATGTCAAAAAATAGACTTTAAAATAGTATCTTTTACCCCTGAGCACCAATCATCGCTATAGCATCAACTGTAATCTACAAATCACTCCAAAATGAACTCATACCAGCGCAACTAAATTTTGCATGCTAAGGAGCGGAATTATTCACATTTGATCTAAAACAGGTACGTCAAAACTTAAACGTTTAAGTAGAGTACTTTTAGTCTGACCCGATAACTTAAAATGGAAATAGCGTTTAAACGGATCCGACAAAACCCAAATTTTATTCCACTACATAACGAAAATACTTTATATCAAATCATATGGAAATTAAAACAATTTTGACTGTCCTGCTTTTTCGCTAAGGAATAAAAAGAAGCGACTTTAACGTCATCAAAACTCAGCGTTCTAACGTTAACGTTGCATACTTTTAGTCCAACTTTACTACGTGAATTGAACATTGCGGGAAAATGGACTGGGCAAACGCCCAATTTAATTGCACTTAATTAAAGAAAATACTTTATAGCAAATCATATGAAAATTAAAACAATTTTGACCGTCCTGCTTTTTCGCAAAGCAAAGAAAAGGAACGATTTTAACGTCATCAAAATCAACGTTATAACGTTAACGTTGCTTATTTTTACTCCGACTAAATATCTTAGATTGAAAATAGCACGAAAACGGTCTCGAGAACACACCATTTTTTATTTTACTAAATCGAAGAAGATATATTAAATAAAATCATACAAAAATTTAAAAAACTTTGACCGTCCCGTTTTCTTTCTATGTGCGTATGAATGAAAGAAATGTTGCGTGTTTGACGCCGTCACTACTTAGCGTGCGACGCGTTTTGTATATCATATTCAATATTTCTTTCTATAAATCGCACCATATGACACAGCATTCATTTCCCTACACGAATATATTTTTCTAGTTTTCATAGCATAAGTATTGACCACAAAATATGAGCAAAAACGTAGAAAATCCTGCAAAAAATACGTCCCGCTAGGTGGCGCTATTTATCACTCGGAACGTGATATTTCTCCCTAAAACCTCCCAAAACAGAAAGCAAACATTTGATTCTATATTTGCGCGAAATTTCATCAAGATCCCAGTTACAAACGATTTTTCCCGAAAAGGGTCTATTTCACCTTAACTTGAGTTCTATTTTAATTAAGGGAAGTTCCATCCAAACCTTGATCAGCTGAGCTGTGGGTCTGAGTCTCCAGGACTTAAGTTAAACTCAACAGTTGAACTATCGGTTTGATACTGTAAATTCATTGAATTTCAATGAAACAAAGTTTTATGGTTTTAAGTTGAGTGCTGCCTTCCCTGTCTGACTTAATATCATCTTTTTGGTGGAATAGACTATTTCGTGGTGACGTAATCATTATTATCAGAACACATTCAAAAATCAAACAGATATAAGAATTGTTTTACATGTATTACATGTTGATATATATGCAAGTAAACTTCCCAAAAATCCAGTCTTATATAAGGCTGAACTTGAAAGCAGGTATACTAGCCACTGTTAACTTGATATATTTATTGGTATACATTGGGGATATAATTTCGTCATTTTCAAATTAAGCCAACTACTGTACCGTTATACGAGAAATTGAAGCATAAAATAAACAGAAAATTAGTTGAACTTTGGTGAAAATTTTTATGCCACTCTTGAAAATATTGATTTCTATGATCAATCGATGAAATAAATTTGATCTTACACCAAAACCAACAAATATCCTTTATATGTTAACGGGACAAAAACCTAAGGCATAATCCATTAAAAGTCCAGTTTTATGTATGCTCATTTCACGACCCAACGGACGACATAAAAGATAAACAGCATCATATGAACTGTAATTTCCTTTTGATTACTAAAAATTAAGCCAAAACTGAGACCTCCAGTATCTACACAAGCAAATTGTGGACGGACAAAGAGTGATCACAAAAGATCACCACTTTGTGAAAACAAAATTGAAGAAGATTTTAATAAAAGTTAGATGCAATGATTGTGAACATACGACCTAAGATATGGTTGTTCCCCATAGAAGACATGGAGAATGTCTAAAGCTGTATATAAGGGATGCATGCATCCAATTTTGGGATGCCATTGCCGGGGGTGATAAAAATGCAGGCAACACTTGGAAGAATATTAAGAGCAGTTCTCTGAGAGCACCAAATTTTTTTGGCCAAGCAATCT
The DNA here is from genome assembly GCA_947247005.1 of Spisula solida. Taxonomy (NCBI): domain Eukaryota; kingdom Metazoa; phylum Mollusca; class Bivalvia; order Venerida; family Mactridae; genus Spisula; species Spisula solida. The sequence continues at coordinate 44,836,784 of OX365944.1, read as the reverse complement.
CTCAGATTTTGATAAAAATGTGTTAGTTGTGTAGACCGACCCCATATTTTAATTTCAATTTTTTTCCGTTTCTTGAACTTCCTCTCCGTTTCCATAGCAACCGGTCTTAAAGTTGGGAAAATGTGAAAAAACGTGAAAAACAGACCTGTTCTCGAAATATTAATTATTTTTCCAACAATTGCTATAACAACAAATATTTGAAGTTATAATCATAAATTGAAATAAATTACCTAACAACTGATAGCAAAAGAAAACAAATACAGTCATCTCTCGTTATCTCGAACTCGCTTATATCGAATTTTCCGTTATGTCGAAGTTTTTTTCAAGTCCCGATTTTTTCCTTCTTTGTCTATATGAAATCTCGAGACCCATCTCGAAGTTTCGGCTCGAGTTCGGCTCGAATTTTTCGTTATGTCGAATTATTTTTTGGTCCCGATTAACCAATTTGCACTTTAAATCTATTGTTCATCTCGAAGTCGGGTCGAAGTCTGATCGTATTCGACTAGCGTCGAATGTTTTTCACACTTTGCCAGTCTGAAATCTTCGATTTACCTGTAATTTTTGCGCCTTCCATTGTTGAACAAATATTTGTTTGCAACAATATGCGCAAACATGTCATAAAGCTTTGAGTTACGTACTAACATCAATAAACGTGTCATCTCGAACAATTGTTTGTAAAAATAATAATTAAAATAAAAAGCATTTTCTCGAGGAGGAATACATGTACATAAATATCACAACAAGCAATTCTCACGAATATGTTGTTGTTACGACCGTAACAATATGGCGGCGTAAAATGACAGAAACTAGAAAACTTGCAACTACGATGCCGAAAATTCTATCTCGAATTTTCGTTATGTCGAAGTAATTTCCACGGTCCCGTGAAATTCGAGATAACGAGAGTTGACTGTATATACTTCAGTAATTTTTTTATAGCCTGTTAAACCCAAGGTTTTGAAGCAAAAAACATGATTTTGTGGTCTTTATTACCTGCATTTATACAATTATCGCAGCATTACTCAATATAGCCATTAATATAGGTGAATGAGCATAGAGTCAGTCTACGAGTATAAAGAAAAACATTTGTGGGCACTCTAAAAACAAATCTACAACTCAGCCAGAAAATTGACAATTTTGAGAAATATTTGCTGTAATTTGGTGGTCTCTTGCCTAAATTGATGTCCTGAGTGCTCTCCCTTGCAAAAATAACTCTTCAATTCAAAATGGCGGACATTAGACTTTTGGTTCATAAAGTCAAACTATTCTTTGGATTTACAGTATTAATAGGGTGACAGCAATCTGTTTTGATCAAGATTGAGACAGGAACCATCAGAGAATAACTGTTGCAGATGTTATATTGTATATTACTGTGATTTTCACTGAGAAAGGGCCATTTCTGTGACGGATTTTTTGACAGACGACTGAAAACAGTGTAGGTGTCAGAGACATAAATGAACGAACTTGTGTTTTATCTAATTGTAACGGTCCAAAGTGTTAATAAATTTTGGTTGACCATCTTAAACTACAAAATGAGCAGAAGAAGAGATATAAGGCGGGTTCTTGGTACAGCTGCACTGAAACTGGCATGATAGTTTAAGACTTGCCTCAGTTGGAAGTTGGGATATTGCAATGCCAATGGAAGTGTTCAGGTAAATCTTTCTATTTGTCTGCACATATACAAGAATAGTTTCTGTTGTCACTTAAACCCCTTAAACTATAAATATCTTTCATACCATACTTTAAGGGTTCATTGGCATAAAGTTTTATCCCATCCCCCACCAAATAATGTGGGGGCATGTATGGATTTAATTGTCCTTCCATCACAAAATATTGCGCTGTCTGTGACTTGAAATGTAATTGCTACAGTCATTGAACTTCATAGATATTGATCAATATTACTCAGCATGTGTTGTTGTGTAGCTATACATTTCATCCGGATTTGACCAATAATATTGGCAGAGTTGTTGCCCTTGAAATCTGAAGAAATTTTTCTTATGTCATCTGCTACTTAAAAAGTAATTGTGCTATTGTCATCAAACTTCATATGAATATTTGTTTGTTTATTTACATGTCATTCCATCATTAATTTCTTCTTATTTTAAACATTGAACTTGTTCAAACTGGTTCAGTTTGAGAAAAAGAGCCGGTGGTGAATCCCTAAGGAGTCATTGAAATCGCTGACCGCCGGGGCTTGTGGAAAGCTCTGTTTACACGTACCCGGCTTCGCTATTAATAGGCTAGTATTTATAATATTTACATTAAAAGTATGCTCTGCACTAAGTGTTTGCTTCATTGTTTGCAACATTGGAACCATGAATATTATCAGGAATACAAGCATAATTTTACCTGACAAATACAATGGAGTTTCCTTTCTTTCAGTTTATAGTTCCCAACCTGTGTGCTGAAATATGCTGATGTGAAATACATCAAACAGATCAATCTATCTGGTAAGTGCCCTTTGTTTATGATGTGTTTAAATAATTATGCAAATCATATATGCCATACTATTAATAAGTCTGCATTAGTATATGAATATAATTTGAAACAAAACATCCCAGCCATAATTATTTGTTTATGATAAAAAAAAATCCAATAATTAAAATTTGACTGTTTAAAGTGGGTGACTATTTAATACAAGTGGCTACTGATAGAGGTTCAACTGTATACATACTAGTCTATATATGTACACTCTATCTCATTGAATGGTTTGGTTCTGTTCAAACAACTAGCACACAGATAAGTATTGGTCAAGTATTATGCTGAAGTTATAAACACATATTGCTAAGGAACACCAACAACCATTTGTTATGTCAGCTGCAATATTTTAAAATCACTTATGCTATGGTCTGTTTATAACTGTTCTGATGTTCTTTTCATGATTTATTGTTATTCTGTGAATTTCATCTAAACATACATCCTTGCAGAGTCTGTTTACTTTCATTTTCAGAAATTGGAACTACAAAGTATATGTATCTGATTATGATTGAGGAGACTAGACTAGCACTTGAAAATGTTCTGTGACAGAATACAGGTACATTAGTATAATATAAATTAATACTAAACTTAGTTTAGAATCCATGTTAGTAGTCTGTATATAAAATGTGTTTCTTTCTTCAATTGGGATTTATAAATTGAAATGGACAGCACTTTTGTAAAAAGATTCATGACTAAGATTGTTATCATTCTTCTTCAACAAACATTTTGAACCTTTCAAGTTACTGTAACATTGTTGGTTTTTAGTTTTAAATTCACCTGGTAAAATTATGATGTCCTATGCTTCTTTGGAACAAACTCATTGACAAACATGGAACTTCTTAATTTTAATGAGATGTATAATATAAGAAATAATACATGTCTAACTCAGTAACTGTGGTGGCTATAATTATGACCTCCCTGAAAATATCATGACTTTAAATTAATCATTGTTTGGAAAGGTAAGTTTGAATTGTATGTTTCTCTTTTATCAAGGTTTAAATTTCCTTTTCTTTTTTGTTTTCCAGACTTCAAGGCATCATACACGAAAACAGATTTTCAGTTTGATATATCTTCTTGGCTACATGGATAATGGACACTTGATCACCATTCTAGTGCATACTACATAATATCTATACAAGAACTAGTGACTGAATTTCACCAGAAAAAGTTCATCCGTTATTTTACATAGTGTTTAGAATTACCTTAATGAACAGTTTATATCTGAGTGAAACTTGTAATAAGATGATTAAAACTGACTAAATTTTTTAGCACAAGTCTCAGCTGGATTTTGATAATTTGTTTGAGAAACAGAATTGGTTCAAAACTGTCACATAAATGAGTTTGGTTTAAACAAAGGTTTTATATAGACCATTTTAATGAACTATAGTACAAACAAATTGATTTAGTCCTCAACCCCTCTATCAGCAAGATTTATTAGTTGATTTCTTGTCTACAATTTAATTTTGTCTGATGTTTAATATGCAGAGAACATTATGAATGCCTACTATAATCACTAATCTAAATCTCTGCGGACATTGATACATGTATATTCTGTGCAATAAGCTTGTAAATATATTCATGATTAAAGGTTGAGGTCCATGTTAATTTGTTCCAGCTATACCCTAATGCTCAGATGCAATATTTTACAGTTCAGTTTATACATGTACATTGTATATCCTATCAAACAACTTCACCATTGCATGACTTGCATTGACAAATAATTATACCGGTAACCCCTACCCAACAAAGTTTGGGAATACAAGTGTTCAAACTTGTCCGTCTGTCTGCCGGTCAGTCCCTTTTTAGTTTCCAGATGATTAGTTAAGTTAAGAATGAGATATTGTGATGAAACTTGCTGTATTGGTAGTTTACGTAAATATTGGAAAGTGGGGATGATGGGGTCAAGGTCACAGTCAAGGTCACATACTGAAAACAGAAAATCTTTTTCGAGACAATAAATTTAGTTAGGAATGAGATATTGTGATGAAACTTGCCTTATAGGCTACCGTAGTTTATGTGAATATGCTGCTCAAGTTCAAAAGTGGGGACAGTGGTTGTCAGAATAAAAAATATTTAAGTGTACATGATATTCTTATAGACTCCTTTCCATATACCAAGTTTCATAAACCTAGCTTGGAAACTGTATGCGTTATAGCAGGTTCCCAGATTTCGAAGTATTTTCACTGTTTTCGTATCCATAGCAACCAGAATTAGCAGCAAAGTAAAAATCAATTAGATGTGCATAATATCCTTATTGGCCCTCACCAACATAACAAGCTTCATAACCTAGCTTGGAAACTGTTCGAGTAATGTCAGGATCCAGATTTTTGACGGATGGACTGACAGAAGGTAGGGGCCTAATAAAGCGTATATATATTCTATGAAGAAATTATGAACCTAATAAATGATACAAATCAATAAGAATATGTAGTATTTTGCCATAAAGAAAAATAAGTATTGGTACTAGAATGTTTTCCAGCACATTTGACAACTCAGAGCGAAAAAACAAACATATTTTGGTATTTTTTTCGAAATGGTTGCCATGGCAACAGCTCTGGAAGTATTTTTTGCAATTAAATTGAACTTAAAATTAAATACTGCGAACATAGAACGTTTTGATCATGCCAAAACGCATGTTAATACGACATTTGAAAAATAATAGCATTGTGTCTTAGAAAGAGAGAAAATCAAGAATTTACACAGTACAGATTTTGGGTCATTTTTGATGTTTCCTTAAAAAAAGTTTCCGGAGTGCCCAGCGATTTTATTTCATCATATGATAAACGCAGGCTTGGTCTTTCAGAAAATATGCACTTCTGTGCCTAGTTTGGCTGCGTTAAAAAAATATATTACTTTAAAAATTGCCATTTTTAACATTTTTAAAAAATATGAAATTCAGCGAAAATGCCTACTTTTGTAACAACCATTGGACAGTATTTAGTCAACGCAAAATTTTGACTGTACTTTATTATGTTAACCTGATAATATATTTATTCAATAATGCAGACTACATTTTACTGTATATATACAGTTTTCCAGCAGGGTTAGTACAAAACTGGTGTTTTATGGAAAATTTTCTACCTCAAATCACCCTATTTTGACCAAAAACTTCAACACCCGTTACCATGGTAACCGGAAGTGTCAGGAATAAAATGAACCTCAATACTTTGTATGTGCATGGATACGACCAAGTCCTGAAAGTTTCAGGAAAATCGGTGACTGTGCGTGCCGCACCCCTTCTTTAAAAATTTGGTTTTCTCAGAGAACTGCTCTTAAGTATCAAACAAAAGTTAACATACCGCAGTCACATTCCAGTCTGTTATTGTAAACACATTCACCATGGTCACTGCAGTATGTGCTGTTACAACCTGTAAAATATATCAACATCATTTTTTAATTTATATGTGTCAATATCTAGGTTATGGGAATTTTACATTTTTTAACTATAAACTACAGATAACAAAGTCCATTATTTTTACTAATTTGCAGTTACTGTTTTATTGTAAATATCTATATAGGACAATATTACATTACTGTTACAATAACCAATTCTTTTGTATCGATTGCTGATTGAGTAACTACCGCCTCCTCGATAGCCTAGTGGTTGAGCGTTCGCTTCAAGTGTGGGAGGTCTCGGGTTCGATCCCTGGCCGCGTCATACCAAAGACGAAATAAAAATGGTACCAGAAATTCCCTTGCTAGACGCTCAGCATAAAAGGGAAGCTGGCTTCCTTTCTCTCATACCCTCGTGGTGATGGATAACGTCAGGAATGAGATGTCGAGAGTGATTAATATAAGTTGGAATTAAACTTGTTTCACAATCGACCTTAAATAAATTACAGTAAAACCTCGGTAATACGAGCAGCGATTATATTCGAGCAACCGGCCTAATTCGAGCAAATTTCAAAGTCCCGACGAATTTGCTCTATATTGTACATTAATTTATCCCTCTAACTCGAGTAAAGTTATTACGAGCATCCGGTCTAATTCGAGCGCAGGTGTCGGTCCAATCAACAATTTTCAACGATAATTAATTACCTTATCTCGAGGCAATCATCCGAGCGAAATTTCACACCTCCGAAAAATGTCATACTAAATTTTGTTACGGTCCGTATTTTTCACACATCGTGATAATCACAGTTTATGACAATAGCGTAATCCCTAACACTTAAATTGATGTCCATATTTTCGATCCGTTACATTAAACACGAAGTAGAAGATATTTAATTAATGAGCGTGATTTAAACTACACATACGTTTCAGAACAAGTTAAATAGGCAACACTTGGGAACATTAACTTATACGAGAACTAGAATTATTAAAGGCAACATCGTTGCTTCGAACGTACTGACTCGCACATACTTTTAAATTATCGTAAGATAAACCGACGTCCATGTAGAATCTTAAATATTTAGGCTCCGTTCATTATAAAACTGCAAGTAAAAATCATTTCAAAAACTTTTCATTTCCCGTATTTTATGAAAACCTGCGAATGTAAGCTTACGTACAGTACAATTTCACGTGTCTGATACTGAATAAGTGAAGTAGATCAAGTCCGCGATTAAATCCAATTCTTATCAAACAACCCTGAAGAATAAAAAATTTGTCGACTTTGTACAGTAGAAAATTAAATGTCAATTGAATCTACACTATGCGCCGATTGGCGAATTCATACCGCGGTATGGAACTCTGACTAAACACTACTCCCAACTGTACCGGCAATTTCTTTGATGTGCGGCGCGTTTGAAGTCAGTCGAAAGACCGCCGCGTTTGATGTCTCCAAATTGTCGCGCGCATTTCAATTGGAAACCACAGGGATATAACTCATTCAGCTAAACATCATGTCCTAAATAAATTATCATAGATAATATAGTGCATGTTTTTTACTCGATGAGCCGTATCCCTGTGCTGGAAACTGGATCGACTTTGCATCCGGGTTTTATTTTATCACGTGCGATTTTTGTGCGTGGGTGTTTGTTCAAACATGTAGGATCTATCGGCGCTAATGTTATCTTTTTGCTGATGCAAACTTTTATTACAATTTTACCGTTAAACGGAGTTTGATATTTAATGTAAAAAGATTCATTACGACTTTCATATGCAATTTGTTCAATTCGGCAAATGTCCACACGATTCAAATTGCGTATAGACTTGATAAACAATGACAGTATTCGTAAATACAACCAAATACATGTATCATACGTGTTTTCATTATAAACACAGTTACACTTAGTCATAACAACAATTCATCATAGACTTCGGATATTTCGAGCACCTGGTTTAACTCGAGCATTTGGCTTGTCCCGATGGGTCCTCGAGATAACGAGGTTTTACTGTAGTATAAACTAATCATGTTAATCGACCTTAACCTTTGACCTACTGACCTCAAAATCAAACAGGGGTCTTCTACTGTTCATCACTAGCCTCCATGTAAATTTGGATGATCCAGGGTCAAAGTTATTGATCAGAAACCATTATTTTTGGTCTACTGATCGACAGACTTACCGACCGACCGACCGAAGACCGACCGCCATTAGCATAACAGTATACTCCCTGTTTTTCGAATAGGGCCATAATTAAGTCAATGCACTTATACTACAATGCTTAAAATGACAATCATAACTCTGTCCATCCGTTTCCTTAGAAGAAATATTTGAAGTCAGTAAAAAATGACTAACGGTACTCACCAATAACTGTACAGTTGTTAATACTGGTACTTTGATCATCTGCAGTAATGCTGTTAGCTGGACATCTTATACATTCTGTTTGTCCAGTCTCATCTTGATAAAAATTCAGTGGACAGAGCCCACAACCTGTGTCATGATATCCCGACAAAGACCAGCATCCAAGTGGGCATGGTTCTGTCGAAAGAAATATGTAAAAGAGATACATATAAGGCCACAGATTTTGTTTATTTTATGGTTTACAGGATTTTTTTTTACATTTCGCTGTCAGGCAGAGGGAATGGAAATATAATAAGAGGGTCAAAAGGGCCCTACGTCGCTTACTTGCCATTGTGAGACCTATTGTCCCAAAGGGCCTCTTGTTGCTTTTTCCAATCTCTATTTACTAAAACTCAAACAGTGCCAAATTTGATACTTAATGAGAGTTGTCTCTGAAAGTATGTATTTGAATTTGTGGCACTCCTGTGAGCTGTAAAATTATTAATATTCGCCGGAGATTAATTTTCATTGATTTCACAAAATAAATTCCCCCTAAATAATTGAACTCAAAAATACATAACATGTGATTTTTGTTCAATAATTAAATCCGCAAATTTAAGAAACCACCAAATTACCATTTCACCATAATCTGCAAAGTTTAATAACTGTGAAAATTAAAATGATTTTTCAGTTTAAATTTTGAAATCCTTCCAGTTATGCTCCCCAGAATGTTACTGTAACAATGCATCTTCACATTAGGACATTTGACTTCTAAGTGTGACTTTTACATTAAAGCTCAATACAGGCTTTTGCACAACACATTTTTTACGATTTTTTAAAAGATTTTCGTATTGGTTGCCATGGTAACCAGAGTTCTGCATAGGTTATAATTCTTTTAGCTTTTTTAAGAAAGAACCACCCAAGAAACAATTTTACCAATTTATAGTGAAATCCAACCACGACTTTTAGAGAAGATTTTTAAAGATTTCACTATAGATATATAGAGAAAAACAGAGCCCCAACCACTGGCAGCCATGTTTTTTGACGAATCACAACAAAAATGTAAATTTTGTAAGAGGGTCAACCAACAACTATTTGTGCAAACTTATTTTGAAATCTGGCCAGTGGTTGATTTTTTAAAGATTTTCCTATTGGTAGCCATGGCAACCAGAGTTCTGCATAGATTATAATTCTTTTAGCTTTTTTAAGAAAGGACCACCCAAGGAACAATGTTACCAATTTATAATAAAATCCAATAAGCACTTTGAGAGGAGAAGATTTTTGAAGATTTTACTATAGATATATAGGGAAAAACAGCGCCCCACCCACTGGCGGCCATGTTTTTTGACAAATCAATACAAAAATGTCAATTTTGTAAGAGGGTCACCCAACAACTATTTCTGTAAAATTATTTTGAAATCTGACCAGCGGTTGATTTTTTAAAAGATTTTCCTATTGGTTGCCATGGCTATTGGTTGCCATGGCAACCAGAGTTATTTATAGATTACAATTCTTTTAGCTCTTCTTAGAAAGGACCACCAGAGGAACATTCTTGTGAAGCTTGGTTGACATTGGTCAAGTGGTTTAGGAGGAGAAGTTGTTTGGATGAATTGTTGACGCATGGACGGACGCACGCACGGACGACGGACGAAGAGTGATCACAATAGCTCACCTTGTCACTATGTGACAGGTGAGCTAAAAAGGCCGGTACAGGAGTATGAAAGCAAAAAATATTGACAATAAATTCAAAAAAAAAATGTGCAACATTTTTTTCCTATCTAACTACCCAGCCCTATTTGGCCAGGGTAACGGGAAGGGGAAAGAAACCTTGACAATAAGACTTGGCCTCTATGTGCGACCTTGACCCCATTTCATGATTGGAACTTAAAAAGTTCTTACCATAGCAACTTTGATCAGAATCCACAGCATCATGGCCTACAGTTGACCAATTTGGTGGACAACTCTCACATGTTGTTTTATTTGTCCAAAATGTATCAACAGGACAAGGTGAACATGGATAGAATCCATCTACAGAGGTGAAGCCAGGTGGACAGGTTTCTGCAATATAACATCATGATAATACTGTTTATATACCTCATGCATTTACATGTCCTATAACTTATCATGCTCAGATCAAACACTTTCTTAGTATTGTCTATCCATCATACTGATGTTGTCTATACATCATCCTGACGTTACCTACCCATCACACTGACGTTATCTACCCAACACACTGACGTTTCTACCAATCAAATTGACATTACCTACCCATCATACTGACATTACCTACCCATCCTACTGACGTTACCTACCCATCACGTTGACATTACCTAACCATCACACTGATGTTACCTACCCCTCATACTGACGTTACCTACCCATCACGTTGACATTACCTAACCATCACACTGATGTTACCTACCCCTCATACTGACGTTACCTACCCATCATACTGACGTTACCTACCCATCACGTTGACATTACCTAACCATCACACTGATGTTACCTACCCCTCATACTGACGTTACCTACCCATCACATTGACATTACCTACCCATCATACTGATGTTACCTACCCATCATACTGACGTTACCTGATGTTACCTACCCATCATACTGACGTTACCTACCCATCACATTGACATTACCTACCCATCATACTGATGTTACCTACCCATCATACTGACGTTACCTACCCATCACATTGACATTACCTACCCATCATATTACCTACCCATCATACTGATGTTACATACACTCATACTGACGTTACCTAGCCATCACGCTGATGTTACCTACCCATCATTATGACATTACCTACCCATCATACTGACGTTACCATCCCATCACACTGAAATTTCCATACTGACGTTACCTACCCACCACACTGACGTTACCTACCCATCATACTGACTTTACCTACCCATCATACTGACATTACCTACCCATCACATTGACATTACCTACTCATCATATTACCTACCCATCATACTGATGTTACATACACTCATACTGACGTTACCTAGCCATCACGCTGATGTTACCTACCCATCATTATGACATTACCTACCCATCATACTGACGTTACCATCCTATCACACTGACATTTCCATACTGACGTTACCTACCCACCACACTGAAGTTACCTACCCATCATACTGACGTTACCTACCCATCATACTGACGTTACCTACCCATCATACTGACATTACCTACCCATCACACTGACATTACCTACCCATCATACTGACGTTACCTACCCATCATACTGACATTACCTAGCCATCATACTGTTGTTACCTACCCATCATACTGTTGTTACCTACCCATCATACTGACATTACCTACGCATCACACTGACGTTACCTACCCGTCATAATGACGTTACCTACCCATCAGCACAATTATGGTAGATTTTAAACCAAAACAGCTCATCTAAGTTTACGCATTAATTTAAAAGTAGAAGAGTCTGGATTTTATAACTATGACAACTTAACAAAAGTGAATTAGTGAACCAAAATAGCATACCGGTAGATTCATTTTTCATTACTTACTAAATACAATATGATAAATGCACAAACCTAAGCAAGCTGTTTTCTGTGCATTGGGATACTGGGTTCCAGTACATGGATTACATGATGACTGTCCAAGTTTATCCTGGTACGTTCCTTCTGGACATTCAAGGTACTGTTCACTATCACCATCATAGTATTCTCCTGGTCCAATTGACACTGAAACAAAAATAACAAGTCACTGAAAAATTGCAAGCAGTACAGAAGTCTCCTAGGCTTCAAATCTATTGGACACCTTTTCCCATACATATTTTGTACCAACTTAGCAACCAATACATGGAGCTACAAATTGTTGATATTCCCTATTTCATAATTTTCTTCTAAATTCTTCATGAAATCTCAACATTTGCAGTGTTAAACAATTCAATCAACCACTCTCTTATCACTCAGTAATCATATAATAGTAAATTTATAAGAACGGAAATAACAATTTGCGGAAAATTCAAGCACTTGAATGTATACTATTTTATCAAAGCTTTAATGGAAATCTTAAACTAATGTCCAAATTTAAAGTATTTATAGATCGTAAACAAATACAAACTTTGGTAAAGGGATATGCAATATTAACAATGATTCAGTTAATTAACTCCTACAAAACATACCAGTCCCCTAGGTAGTTTAAAAAGCATTATAAAGAATATAAATCAGAGTATAAGTTGAAGATTTCATAATGTTTCAACCAATCATTGTGAGTTCATATTCTGCAAGACTTACCACAGACTCTGTTGCCATCTGAAGACCTATCTGTTAGATAGAATGCCTTATTTGAACAAGTCAATATTGGTGCCTCAATTAAATTCACACTATCAGGAAACAGGGCTGCTGAGGATGAACAGGTTAGTTGATTTCCAATAATATTGAACACCCCGTTATTGATGTCTGAAATCTTATCCAGACACTCGGTTGGGTTAAGTGTAGCGTCACCAGTATCATCTGATGTAAGCAAAAGTTCTAAGTCAAACTGCAAAAGAAAACAAAACAATATTGTTTTCAGAAAACGTTTATGTCTCGGTGGAAGCCTTGTCAGTACTAACTAGCTGAGACAATCAGGGGCCATAATTCTGTTAAAATCTTGGAAAGTGTTACATGGCATTGACAATGTAAAGTGTATGATGTTAAACAAGTATGCCAAGTTTGAAAGCTGAATGCCTTGATGGAGTTCGAAAATATATAATTTTCAAGACCTTGTATTACTGATTCTCCTATCGTCAGGCTTTCTCCTATTTTCTGCAGACATCAAAACTTCATTTCTGAGTTACGGTTTAAAGCATTTTTTATAATAGATTAAACAGATATCACTTGATTTTCACAAATGCATCAGATTAGACAAAACACGTTAATATAAAAAAAAATTGAGTGGACGTTACAAAAGAGGGAAAAAACTCATCTTAATCTTCAAAAAGATTTTTTAAGTTGACTAATAGCATAAATAAGTCTGTCAAATTTCAATGCAATAGCATTGAGAGTTAATAGTAAACAAAATTTTAATATTGAACTGTTTAAAATTTTTTTAACCAAAATTAAAAAAGGCCATAACTCCTTACAAAAGCAACCTGGAGTTATGCCACTTGTCTAGTAGGGCTTACGTATGATAATAAATAAGTTTGCCAAGTTTCAATGCAATAGTGTAGATAAAAAAAAAGAACTAAACAAACTCTTTATTAAAATCTTTAACCTGAATGTCTGGACGAATGGACTGAGGGGCAGACAGATGGACGGTCAATTTTAATATGCCACCCTTTTGGGCATAAAAAACACATCCATAAATAGTCTCAACAACATTTTCAGGTGAGCTATAAATTAATTGCATTAATATATGACATATATATAACATATATAGCTGCAACAAACAGCGCGCTCCACTATTCGCAGCGGTTGGGGCTTCTAAGTCAGAAAAGGGAGATAATTTGGACAAATTATGCAGGACCATTACCTACTCCTGTACCTAAACTTTAACATTTGCATTTCCAAGTCCAAAAGGTGGCATAATTTCAACAAAATGCTTGATAGAGTTACCCACCCCTGTGTAGGGGTTGGGGTCAGATGGAGAACAAGTATGCATAGCATTATGTGAATGCACTTTGAAAATATTAGAGGTTAAAAAATCTGTACCTTAACTTTAACATTTGCACTAAGTTGAAACAGGAGGCATAATTTCACCAAAATGCTTGATCGAGTTACCTACCGCTGTGTATGGGTTGAGGTCATGATGGTGAACAAGTATGCAAAGTATCAAAGCAATATGTCAATGCACTTTGAACATATTAGAGGTTAAAAAACCTGTACCTAAACTTTAACATTTGCACTATTTGCACTAAGTAGAAAAAGGGGGCATAATTTCAACAAAATGCCTGATAGAGTTACCTACTCCTGCATATGGGTTGGGGTTAAGTATGAAGTCAACATCTCAAAGGACTTAGAGAATATAAGAGGTTAAAAAACCTGTACCTAAACTTTAACAAAAGTGTTACACCGAAGCTCGGGTGACTGCATTAGCTCCCCTTATTCTACGAATAGTGGAGCTAAAAATCCATCTTATCCATGGCCAGATAGAAACACTTTACTTGTATCCAGATATGTACACTAGTGCAGTATATAACGTTCCAATGACGTCACTTTATCTTTTCAATGACATCATTATATCCCGTAATGATGTTTTTTTTGGCATAGGTAAAAAAACAGAGTCGATATATCTGAAAGATTGGTATTTTTGTGTTGTTTTGTGTCATATCATAAAAAGAATCAATCACAAGTTATCAATGAATGCATACAGAATATCACTGCAGTGTGTTGATCTGTTGGGCTGTATTATCTCAAATTGCGTGCGTAATGGTGTATGGTGAAAAAGCCCTTTTATGCGCCAAAATGCGTTTAATGTGTATACATTGACGGCATATACATCGGCATATAGCGCGATGGCCATTCATAAAAAAGTTAATGTTTATGTCATGACGTCATCGACATTAGCATATGTTTTCATCATCAGACATGCATGATACCGATTTCGAAAACTAGACATGTATGGTAAGAAAATGCAGTCTGCCATGTTGTATTCCACTGCGCGATTTGGCCTGTATTTGTGACAATACATTGCTAGGTATATAATAAAAACTTACATTCAACTCATTCAGGAAACATTATTAAGCTGGCCAGAAGCTCTCTTAATCAAATTTCCACAACTTGTTTAATATATAAGTTTGTATCAATTGACAACTTGTGATAGATCCTCTATATATTTCATTTGCTAATAACATAACTAAAGATACACTTACTATAGTTGGGACATTACTTCCGGTAGCTGCCACTACATCAACATTCCATGTCATTCCTTCGCAAAGAATTGATATTCTACTTTTAAAAGTTGCCAAACTGTCGTCAACCTTTGTTTCAAATTCATTGTTTCCACAGAAAGTTACAAAACTGCTGTAAATGTATTTTATATTCATTCCAACTGATAGTATCGGATATTGAACGGCTGAAAAAGAAAGCAGAATGTTGATTAATATAATGTATACCAGAAGTTTGGTTTTAAGCGTAAGCCTATGTCACATATGTACAATCTATTGGTCGCACAATTTCTTACACTCAAAAATAACAAGAAGGTCATAGGTCATTCACCTGTCGTAGTATTGCATGCATGCACCTATGGTGAAAGCACACGCAAGGTTTTTTTCTATGATTTGACCTAGTGACCTAGTTAATGATCCCACATGTTTCTTTGCTAAAACTCACCTATGATTACATCTTAACAAACATTTTGGCTAAGTTTCAAGAAGATCGAGTGAAAGATATCGCCTTTGTAGTATTTCTGTTATATAGCTTTTCTATTATTTGACCTAGTGACCTAGTTTTGAGTATAAAAGACTGAAATTGAACTTGGCCTAAATCTTGTTAACATGATCATTGTGACTAAGTTTCATAAAGATTATGCCAAACACAGTGACCTTTAAAGACTATACAAGGTTTTTCTATGATTTGACCTAGTGACTTAGTTTTTACCCAAGACGATCCAATATTAAACTTGACCTAGATTTTTTGGAGATGTTCATTTTGACTAAGTTTCATAAAGGTTAGTCCAAAATTGTGACCAAGAGTGTCTACATAAGCAAATTGGGGACATATGGACGGACGATCGACAGACGAAGAGTGATCAGAAAAGCTCACCCTTGAGAATTCAAACAGTACCGTTGCATGCATTTTTACAATCGCATGAAACACTAGTGATTTCCCCAAAAGGTGCCTCAAAATGTGATTGTAGTCAGGAATATGACTGTCGCAAGGCTGATACTGACATACTCGTTACATCCACATAAAATGGGTTGGAATTTTTCATACATTATACAAGTTTGTCGTAAGTTTACAAATAACAAAAGCTGTCCATAAGACAGCGCGCTTGACTATTCACAGCCATAAACTTAAGTTCTAAACAGGCTATAAGTTGTAAAACTTAGTTTCAACGCAATATTATTGATAGCATATGAGAAAGTAATTTGTCTGAATGTTACTTGCACATAAAACTTTTACCAAGAAATGTCTTTGTAAGAAAGGGGTATAACTCTACTTAAAATCAAAATGGAGTTATTGCACTTGACCAGTACTGTTGACTTTTGATAATGAACAAGTGTTGTAATGCTATATCATTGATAGTAAATAAATAGAGGATATTTGTTGTTTTGATTGAATATGGTTTATATCTCATCGTATAGTAAAAAAATAAATATTTTTAAGAGCGCGTTTTTTTTGCATCAAATCATACACTTACTTGTAGGAATTGGTCTAACTAAGAATATAAACCCTCATGTGACATGTTTCGGTTCAGCAATAAACAAGACTGCGTTCAATAAACGCTTATGCCCCCATGGAAGCCTTGCCCATAAAAAGCTAAGTCAATCGGGGGGCATAATTCTGTAATAATGTTGGATAGTGTTACATGGCTTTGATAATGTAAGGGCCTTATAATAGTAAACAAGTATGCCAAGTTTTAAGGCAATGCCATGATGGACATGATGTAAAATGAAACTGTCAATTTGGGTTAACCAAAAATTAGATGCTTAATAAGTCTAAGTCCAAAATTAGGTCAATGTGACGTCAAAATGAGGTTAGGTGATATAGGTGTGTGGAGAATGTTCAAATACAACAACCATGCAAGTATGAAAGCTTTGTAGCAAGCCATATTAATGCTAGAAGAAACGGTCAATTTGGGTTAACTAAGAATTTGGCCCTCCAATAAGTCTAAGTCCAAATTAGGTCAAGGTGAAGGTTGAAATGGCGTCAAATGATACAGGTGTGTGGAGAATGTTCAAATACAACAACCATGCAAGTATGAAAGCTTTGTAGCAAGCCATATTAATGCTAGAAGAAACGGTCAATTTGGGTTAACTAAGAATTTGGCCCTCCAATAAGTCTAAGTCCAAATTAGGTCAAGGTGAAGGTTGAAATGGTGTCAAATGATACAGGTGTGTGGAGAGTGTTCATATACAACATCAATGCAAGTATGGAAGCCTTGTAGCAAGCCATAATAATGCTAGAAGAAACAGTCAATTTGGGTTAACCAGGAATTTGATCCTTCAATAAGTCTAAGTCCAAAATTAGGTCAAGGTGAAGGTTAAAATGGGGACAGGTGATACAGGCATGTAGAGAGTGTTCATATACAACATCCATGCAAGTATGAAAGCTTTGTAGCCAGCCATATTAATGCTAGAAGAAACGGTCAATTTGGGTTAACCAAGAATTTGACCTTCAATAAGTCTTAAGTCCAAAATTAGGTCAAGGTGAAGGTCAAAATGAGGTCAGGTGATACGAGCGTGTGGAGAGTGTTCATATACAACATCCATGCAAGTATGGAAGCTTTGTAGCAAGCCATAATAATGCTAGAAGAAACTGTCAATTTGGGTTAACCAGGACGGACGTACTCATGAGACGGTATTTGTGGGGTTTTCTTTTGTTCTTTCTTTTGTTTGGTTGCAACCCACAAGTAGCATTTTGCACCCCACAGTGACGGAATGAATGGAATCTAAAAATAGCCTATTGTTCCACACCCCACAACTACCGGTGCATTCGTACGGACGGACGAACGAACGGACGGACGAACAGGTGAATCACTATATGCCTCCCCATCTATCGATAGGGGGGCATAAAAAGCTACGGACAGTTTAGTGTTGAGTTTTTGGTAATATTGAAGTAGTCCCTGTGAGGGGGCGGAGCTTATATCAGTCATATTGTAGGTGATAACCAGTGACTGATATAGCTTTTATTTCACTGAAAGAACTCCATATCTCATCAGTTAGCATTAAATAAGATATGGTATCAATGTAACTTTAACCAAGAAGTCTAAGTTATAAATCAGCTACAGTATGTAACTGACAAATTGTTGAGAAATGGCGCCGTTAAACCCAAATAAACAAACCAGCAAAGAGGTAACCGTAGTTACGATAAATACTGACAATGATAATCTAAGAACCAATTTATTCTGGCCAAGGATTAGGACTAGGGGTGGTATTCAATACTGATCTCACTTGACTTAAGGATACGGACAACCAATCAGATCGCACCATTTTAAACTCTTGTTTGATCAGTAACAGGCAATATGATTGGCTATCCTTATTCTCCAATTTAATAAGATCGATATTAAATACCACCACTGGAGGATTAGAAATAATACAAACCTTGACAGTATTTCTCATTTGGCTTAGTATCACCAGCACTCCAGTCTCCTGAACCAGTACATGTAAAGTTCTTGGATTGAGTTCCATCCACGTATAAATATCCTTCATTACAGGTAGATTCACATGTTAAACCATCAACACTGTCAGAACATGCACGAACTGCATTATCGTCAATAAATAGCTCTTCTTTAAAACAGTCATCAGCTGTCAACAAAATTATTCAAATACAGAATTTCTTCAAATCACTGTCATCATTTTATGTTTAATATTATCATATGTTGAGTTAATCTCACTTGCTTGTTCCATGGTGGGGGAGGGCAATTTAAGACCTACATCCACATGGACGTTTTCACAAGTTTTTGCTGTACTGAATTAAGTAAAGTAGATGTATACATGTATAATCCTTCACTTGAATGTAAATTATCAAAAGGTGGATAACGATTATAATATCACTATAAGTATGGGGGTCAGGGGTGGTTGGGGCATCATGTAACTCCGTGAAATTTTTTGAAAGCAATGGATCCATCTGGTGCATTCTGGGAGTTCTGAGGTACAATATTTGGTTTTAGAATTATGAATCAAGCGAATTTTAATTGTAAAACTTTGTAATTGTAAATCCTGATGCAAGTGCCCGTTTTCTGAGAACTATTATTGGGAAGGGTTTATCAAGGGATATTAAAGGGGGAATGGCATACAACTCGTTGTGCAGGGGGTATAAATATGCCTTGACCTTCCATCAATAGGGCCTATTTACAGCATGTTTTGCAAAATTCTGCCCATTTAATTGTACTCAATGGTTCTGCATATTCAACAGTTTTTAAATCTTTCAAACAGCGTAAAAGATACAAAGCAACATGCATATGAAAAGATGGAAAATCAGACTTTTCACCCACTGTGACCTTGAACTTCAAAAAAGATTGTAAGCAGCTTTTTCTGAAAACATTCGCCGGTTGTGCAAAATAATTCTGCTAGGTAATTTTAAAATCCATCAACTGACACAAACGATACTGAGCGGGCATGAAGAGAGGACCAAAACCCATTCCCCCTACTGTATGAAGAATGGAAACAAGGGGATCAAAACCCTTTTCCCCCAAATGTGACCTTTCTCCAAATGTTACCTCGACCTTAAATCAAGGTAACCAAACTGTATGCTCGGCACATTAGTTTGACATGCTTTAATTCTGCAAAGTTGTTTTAAAATCCTTAGAACGGTTTAAGAGATACAATATGAAAGGGGACAGATAGATGGAATAACTAACAGATGTTACAGAACTTACCCACAAAGTGAACCATGAAAGAACAATATGATTTGGTTTCATAACCATTGGTTGCAATAACGCTCACAGTTGTTGCTGATCCAATATTATGATGATCGTAGTCAATAGTAGCGGGTAGAACCAAAGCTTCCCCACCAGACACTGTGATGAACTGTGTTAAATCCACTGTGGTCATAGTATCATTGTCTACCCTAATTGTTTCAACAGGTGGACAATTCAGGTCAGGTTTAATGGTACGATCTACAAGAAACAAGCACAGCCATACAAATGAATAAAACTAACAGCTTTAAATTAGTAGAAAATATAAATGGATTTAGGCCCGTTTCATAGACATATCTTAGCAAAGATTCAACTTTTTGTTATGATATTTTTTAGCAAATAAGGACAGCTAATACATTTAAGCAAAGTGATGTGAACTAGAATTCTCATAAATAACTATTTTGAATTTACTGCAAAATGCTCTAAATCATATCCGGAAAAGTCCTATCTTAGCCAAGACATGTCTATAAGTACTGTTTTATCAAAGCACTTAAGGAAAACTTATTTATGGCAATCTTAAAGGAACTGCCTCACGTATTGGTGTATTGCAAAAATGTTTCGGCTTTAGTTTGTTGAAGTTACAGTTTGATCTTGTGTGAATTACATAATTTACAGAGCATTTTGGAAGGAAAGTCTGCAATATTTTCAAACAGAAAAATACTGTGTGCCAAATATCAAGAGTGATTTAAATTGCTTATATGTCATAAATCTTTCATAAAGCAACCACCAGTGACTTTCTTTTATATAAATACTTGGTTAGGTAGGAAAATTACATAATACAAAAATTTAGCCCGATCTGTGAGGCAACACCTTTAAACTTACGGTCAAATTTAATTCTCTATAGCTCTTTTACTGCTACAAGTTGTAATAAAGGGTTTTTCAATATTAATCACCATTGAGTCAAGGAACTCATACAAACCATATTTATCACTAATGTTTAGGTTTTAAAACAATTATTATTAATTTAAATTTTAACTTAAATTTATGATTTCCCTAAGTGCTTTGATAAAACAGTACCCAGGTGATTAAAAGCCAACACTGCAAAACTTTCCCAGATCTGTCAAGAGAAACTTGGTACATTCTGAAAATATTCAAATGTTGGACCTTGTTAGTGGAATGTCTTTATTTTGCTTTTCTTTGCAAATTTAGCTGAACTTCCTTTTGAGTTTATAAAGCCCACAATAGATCATAACTTGTAATATTCATCTGACAAAAATTCAAGACAATATTCACACAACTATAGGCTTGATACCAACTATTCATGTAAAGGTTCATTGAAATCTGACCAGTTCTTAATGAGAACAAGCAAGGACAAACTTTGTCACATACATCTTTCCACACCTACAGCTTTATGGATCCAGCACAAAGAAACCAATAAACATCGCTGGCTTAAAATTATAAGGTCGCAACTACAAAATCGATGTTTTGAGAAAACAAGAAAAAAACGGTCTGGAAACTACTCTTTACTTTATGTAAAAACAAGCTTTTTAAAATTCGGTTGGTCAACATGACCACTTCCGATTTTCATGAAAATAGGCTCATAAGAAGCGCCTTTTGATGCAAATTTCAAATATATATCAATCTTATAAAGTCCAAAGTAGCACTTACGACCTTCTTATTCTAAGCCTGTAGGAGACATTAGAACAACTGCTTGCGTATAGTGTGGCAAAATTGAACTGGAACTAATGAATATTCTGTGCTTATATATCCCTTGCTTGGCAAGTAGTTTTATTTCAAGAAGTCAAAACAACATGACCCTACAGTAAGGAAAACACATGAAGAATAATCAGAATCAATTCAATAATGTTGAATATTACAAACTCATAGACATACTGAAAACAACCCTACCTATAACATTGAAGTCAACGGTACATGTATCATAATTGCCATTGAAGTCTACAGCTTCCCATGTAATAGACCGGTTAGATATAATATAATCATTATCTCTGATGAAGTCGCTTGCACTCCATGACATAATTGCAAAGTTGTCTGTAACGAGAGGTAGATCCAAGCTTACTCTCTCCATTGCATCATATGTTTTGGTAATGTTGCATCCTCCGGTGAATACTGGCTGTTCAACATCTAAAAAAAGGAAGAACAAAAATGGCTACCTTTTTCTACATATGCTACTACTTGTATATAATTTTTCATTGTTACAATTTTTTTTAAATATTGTTTTAAGTTCCACCCACTGGTCCACAGCATTTCAGTCAAAATGGAGACTATATACAGTTAAATTATCCTGAACTATGCTGAGTGTCAAGCATGTGACATTACCAGTACCACCTTAGGTATGTCGCAGTCGGGATCAAACCTGAAACCTCTTAAACTCAAAGCGGACACTCTTCCACTAGGCTATCGAGGCCCTCATTCAAAACTGTGCAAATTTTACTCAGATTAATATGATTCCTGATTTTAAAGACTTTCAAATCTAACTAGAAGGATACTACACTAGTGTAGTATATCCTGTTGTTCCCTATTCTCGGGCATCTAAGCACAAAAAATGATTTTAAAAAACTTTTTGAATTTTTAATTAGAGATAAATATGACTTAACCACTTAAGCAAAACAGGCAATCAACAAAAACACGAAAAAAATAACTTGTATGGTCTATTTTTAGCATCACATCACGTGACCTCTATAATCTGAGTTCAAGAGCACTTTCTCGTATAGTCGTCCTTTTCGTATTGTGCCTCGACTGGTACTCTTACAAACTTTATATTGGGCCCAATTTGTAATATTGTCCTTCAACCACACGTGAAGTCTCATTTGTGGTTGAAAACAATTCAAAAAAGAGTTTGAGCAGAAAAATTTCCCTTTTTTGAAATGTTTGCCATTTTTTTTGTTTTTTCGAAAATTTTCGTTTTTTGCCCAAATCTGATGTATTTTTTTGTGGAAATCAACTAAAATATGTTATAGCTATCAAAATAATTCAAAATCATAACTCAGAAACGAAGTTTTGATGCTTGCCGATAATACGAGAAAGCACGACAATACGAGAATCAGGGATATACATACTTGTTAATACAAACCCGGATACAACAAAGGTCTAGTGATAAATTTTGTATATTAGTATGTGGCAAAGTGTATAACGCACTGCCTTTTTCTCAAATTAAAATGTTTAAAACAATAAAATGTTATGATATTGTGATATTTGTGTACAAGTTACATATTTCATTTTGATTTCAAAGTGTATTTCTTTTGGAAGCCATTTTACTTTGTAAGAGAATATTATTGTTTTAACTCTATAACATCATAACTGTGGTATACAAAAGGTCTAACCATGGTCATGTCATACTAGAATTGATATTATAACTATAGGAGGGTATTGGGATAATCATTGCTAATTAGAAAGAAACTAGAGCTGTCGCCATTTGGTAGACTAATATATCTCCCCCCTGCCAAAGGGCCATAATTCTGGCAAAAATCATCGCATTGCTGGGAAAATTATTTCCATTATGCACATCTACATATTCAGTACATGTTAAGTTTATTCATGTGTGAAAGTTTGAAAGAAATCCTGCAAGAACTATAGGAGTTGTGTTCAAAAGTATGTGTCTACGGTACTGATGGACAGACAAGCTGAATTCAGTATCCCCCTTACAACTCGTTGTGCAAGGGGTTTAATAAAGAAATATGTATACAGAATACATCAATCTCACTTAGTCCTATCAAATATGTTAACTTGTAATGTACAAGACGGCAGGGTAGATAAATGCTTCATCCATTTGTTTGTCTTTTTTTTGTCGAATTAAGGTTATCCAACGAATCTATTTGATTATACAACAAAATTAAATCCATTCATTGGTCAATCCAGTTACCAATTGACATACTTAGTAAACATCTGGCATTTCATCAATTGAGAAAATTTAAGATTTAGTCCCATTCAATGTCACTAAAAAGTTCATACTTACCAACGCACATTGGTAGAATGTTAGCAAGATCATTTGACCAAGAAACACTGTCTGTATCCTGATCGTAATCACACGTGTAGTTAGCGTCCCCCGTTATCATGAAGCCTGGATCAGTGCATGTGTAATACAGTACAGAACCAACTTCATACTGGGCAGCCACTTGAACAGCACCGGCTGGTGTGCCCGGATCACTGCACAGTTTACCTGTAATCAATAAAACTAAGTGTAGTTATAATTTAAAATTACCTCCCTTTATTGTTACCAGTAATTATGCACGAAATTCAAAGTCTGTAGTATTTCATTCATTGTGGGATGATTATATAAGGCTTGATTGAAATATCCTTTTTTGAGGATAGAGATGGTTTGTTCTATGTCTGACTCTGGCGTGGGTGGCAAGGCGCTGTCGCTGGTTCTGTGTGGCTTTGGACTCTTCGTATGCTACAGTATTTGTTTTAGTACCAAAATTTGTATTAATAATAGTAAATATATAATACAAATGTAGTTAAAAAAATTTTTTTTTTTATGTTTCGGTTCAGAAAAGCTAACAAATGATAAAAAGAACATTATACTTGGGATTTTCCAAATTTAATACCATATTCTACAGTCCAGATGACCATGTACCCTTTTCCAACTGCATAAGCCAAATGCCAACACTAAACAAGAAATATCACTGAATGTGATAAATACCTCTAGATACTGCTTGATTAATTGTTACACAAGTATCAAAGGTCCAAATTAGGATGATGTGCACTGCATGGTCTAGCTTTAGAACTGATGCACCTATCAATGTTTTCCCCCAGGGGGGGGGGGAGCGGCAGGTATACACAGGACTTTTGACAGAAGGCTGTTCCCGATAGGTGGGAATTTGACAGACAGAATGGTGCCGTGGCCAGGGACATTTTGACTTAGGCAGAAATTTTGATCCCGGGGGGTATGTAAAGCATCTCCCAGTGAGGGGATTTTGACAAATTGCCCTTGCTCTAGGGTGGGAATTTAGACTTTAAAAAGTAAAAATGTCAAATTCCCCTGGGTCAGCCCGCCGCTCCCCCCCTGGGAGAAAACATTGATAGGTGCATGATGAATCCTGCAAAGGCAATCATTAGCAAACTCTATCTAACCATGGTAACTTAGATTTTGTTGAGATGATCTTTGTGACCGAGGTTTGATGAAGATTATGTCAAAATTGTGACCACTAAACTAAACAAAGTTTTTCTATGACTTGACCTAGTGACTTTAGTTTTTGACCTCAAATGACTTTGAACTTGACCTAGATTTTGTTGAGACAATCATTGAAACCAAGTTTCATGAAGATTAGGCCAAAATGTTGGCCTCTAGTACTAAGTAGCAACACAATGATTTTAAATGATTTGACATAGTGACCAAGTTTTGACACCCAATGACCTAATATCGACCTAGATTTTGTTAAGTTGAACATTTGACAAGTTTCATAAAGATCAGGCCAAATTGTGACCTCTAGTTTCTACACTTACAAATTGTTGACAAATGACAAACAAAGAGTGGTCACAAAAGCTCACCCTGTCACTTTGTGACAGGCTAGCTAAAATCAAAGGGTGGCACTTACCATAGCAAGCTAGGGTTCCCATATTCCAGTAACCATCTTCTGTGCATGTAACAGTATTATTCATATCTCCTGATGCTCCTGATAGATCAAATCCAGGGTCACATGTGAATTCAAAACCAGACCCGACTAATGTAGAAGAAGGTGCATTTTCATCTAGGTAATTACCACCAGTTGGCCAAACAGGAGAGTCGATAGGATTACCACAGTCTATCTCTGACAGAAAAAATACATACAAATCAATAGACAAATACAAGATTTTTTTACACAAAACGTATGTCTCCCACAAGGGCCATAACTCTGGTAAAATTCATCTGATCAATTCCTGACAAAATGCACAACTAGGCTTGGTATTAGCATGTGTATGAAGTTTCATTGAAATCGGACCAGTGGTTAAGGTGAACAAACGCATACAAATTTTGTGACATCCATCCAGGGGATGTGCATATCATAATGTGGGAGACATAAACATACAGAAGTATAATTTAACCCTATGTTTTACTCGCAGGGTAAAATTGTTTTACCTTTTGTTGTACTTCAGACTGTTAGTTAATGTCATGCTGATTTTGTAAACATGTTTTTGGTCATAGAGACTTACAGGGAAGGCTGGGTTTGCCCAACTGTTGCCTTTTAAAAAATTAAATCATTATTATTATTATTAAACAACCTCTCTAGAATGACCAGTACTTCATAAGAAGATATTTCGGACTGACCAAAAGTTGGCCAATTTTTTATTATAGACATTAAAAATTATAGAGAGTGAAAAATATTACTTAGCAATTACTTTATTTCAATCTTAATTTCGTGTTCTTTGTAGATCAAACTTTACGCTAGAGGAAATATTCAACAGTTTCAGTGCTAAACAGAAAATACTTTGAAATTTATACACTTTTGAATCACTGCTTTCATATTTCGACCAAGTGTTGCAGTATTAAAGATTCAATTTGACCAATTGTAACATTAAACAGCGATTCGTATTAAACGAATTGTCATGCACAAAAATTGCACATAATATATAAACTAATTTAAAGAACTGTCTTTGGAAAATACATGTAAAATAATGAGTACCATATTATCATACCTGTATATTGGAATTCCATAGAACTTTTTTAAAGTGGAGAATATCAGTCGGAGTGCTGAGTAAGGCACTCAAATTTAATAATTACATTTATACCTCATAATAGTACACAAAGGCAATAAAATGTCTTATTTTCAACACTCGTATAACAATTTTATACATTTTCCACAAGATACAGATTTTCAATCTAGGACAAATAATAGACGATTGTATCACATTTTGAATATTTGAGTGTTGAGAGCTGAGTGTAAGTATTGGTTGTCATCAATTTCGGGGCCCGTTGAAGGTGTAAGTATTTAAAAGATGGCCTCCATTGACCAATCCTGGTAATAAGATGACCAGAAGATAAGATGAAATTAACATTCAGTACCTGGACAAACATCAATATTTTCTCCAATTATCGTCATAAAACCATCTTCATAAACACATTGAGCAGAGTATCTCACACTTCTCTGGTAAGGCAAAGTGCAGTCGAGTTCAACAAATGTGCCAAACGTAACCTCAGTCCCATTAGCTAAATTACATGTCCTGGCTGAAAGGAAAATCAGGAGGAAATATGCATAGATTGTAATAACATCCAAACTATCAATTTCTATAATAACAGGGCATCCAATATTGACAAATTTAGGTCTTCTAAAATTATATTTCATTATTCTACATGATAGTTAAAAAAATTCTGTATTTCCCACATAACTAGATATGAACTGGTTGGTGAACCCAGAGGTAGTCTCTTGTTGTATGTGTGCTTTATACATTGGGCACGTTAAAGAACCAAATAGTCCACATTAAAAAAACTAGGGTATAATGCACCCGGATTCCTTGTATCTTTTCTTCCCTTGAAGCCAGTGGTCATCCGCCAGTTAAGCAGTGAAAACCATATAATCCGGAACTTACAACTGTCAGTCAAACGAACACTTGATGATAAATTGTAGACTCAGGAAAGCCTACAAACTCGACTTTACTTACAAGCATGAAAGATGCCACCTACAAAGACAGGCGTCAGATCAACGGTCAACCTGTGGCGGCTAAAGTTAGTACATGTAAAGATGTTGCATATTTATTTTATCAATAAATTTAGATTAAACGAGATTACGGAATAGTTCGAATCTCGGCTGGGGTATTTACCGTATTAGGTCATTTCTGAAATGCTTTTTAGTTTCCAAACCAACTAGATATGTACTGGTTGGTATAATTGCATGTTATGTGTATCCATTCTATACACCAGGCATGTTAAAGAACCATGGAGTCTATTTGGAAACAGCCAGGGTAGTGCACCCAGATTCCTAATGCTGTATCACACAAAGTCTCTTCCCTCGAGCCGGAGGGCATTGGCCAATTACCGGTAGGCATGAATATAACTGAACTACCACACACTTCCAACTGTCTCAGTAAAACGCAAAAAGAAAACCAGGATTACCAATACAGCTGTAGAGTTGTGTCCAGCCTCCAGTAGAATCACACGTCAACTCAACCCGTGTAACATCCTCGTCCATATCACTTACATGGAAACCATCATTACAATGTAGAGTAACAACATCAGCCACATGAAAGTTCTGTAAATCTTTCGTCAGATATAACCCATTGTCAACAGCCTCAAGAGCTGGGCAAAGTAATGCTAAGAACAAAGATAAATATATACATTACATATTACCAGATAGCTGGTTATTTCCGTGGGTGTAATATTTTGCATTTTAGCATAAAAAATGGGTGTGTATTTTTCTACTATTTCTAATTTCTGCTAATTGTGATGGCATTTAATTATTTATTGAAACTTTTAATTTTGCAATAGCACAAAATAGCAACAATCGGAAAATTTTCATCCAAAAATATGTATCGCTGGCTTAGAATAAGGTCCTAAGTATGAAATCAATACACATCAGACTATAAGTGTGCCGGATAAAGCAATGTGCCAGTAAAACCAGGTTTTACAGAAATACACAGAGCAACAGATAAGGTTTTAGGTGATTGGGTATTTACTCCCAAGTTTCAATTTTGATTGGGTTTTGACGAATTTTAATTGGGTATTTAATAAAACTAATTGGGTAATTGATCTTTTATGTACTCTTTTTCACTATAACATAATTTTCTATTTGCTTTTTCTTACTCCCTCTTCTCTAAATCTATTGGGGTTTTAAGAAAATTAATTGGGTAATTACCCGAATACGCAGCTTATCTTTAGTTCTGAATACATATAACTGTATAATTGTCTTAATTATAAAATTGTATAAATCCATGCTTTGATCCCCCAATAAAGTAAAGATAATGTTTAGACTGTCCCATAATACCAACGTCTTCACGACAACACTCTTATTGTCACACTTAATTTTGATTGAAATATATGCATAATACATTATCATTTTAAATGAAAATGAGCGTTCTCAAAGGTTCGGTGATGAATGCAATCTTACATTTTTGTTCTTTACACACAATTTAAAAAACTCATCAGCAAAGCCTTGTGTCATTTTATTTTGTCCACTGGTTTAATAAAACTTGTATAATTTTATGTAATGAGCGCTAATGCAAGATCATCTATTTAATATCAAGTACTAAGGGGAGAGCCGTAACTAATTATTGGAACTTGTGGCTCGACCCTTTTACCCATGTATATAAAATGTATTTTTAGATGTATTTGTATGACAAATATTGTTTATTTTGTGGGTAATAAAATATGTTTAAACTATCAAGTACTCACGGACACAGGTGTGGTTGATGTGGTACATGTCCCCTCTCATAAGTCCAGTATCAGAACCCAAGGCATATCCTTGGAAGCCGTCTCTTTCATACAAGACATAACCAGGAGTAGTAGTACATCTACATTCATACGGGAAGACATCATTGGAGCACTCATCAGAACATCCACCATTTTCATTGAGACAGTCATCAATGTCTTTATAAAACGACAAGAATATCTGCATCAGCAATAACATAATAGGCCTTTTGATAAAACGTCTCACTGATTCAATTCAAGGCTACGATATACCATACCTACATACATGAATTGTGTCCATAGGACATGGATGCTCCCACATGCCATTTGACCATGTCAAGGGCCATTATTCAAATGCACATGCTGATCAATATTCCTACAAAAGTTGAAGAGTGTAACACAAATACTTGTAGAGCAATGAGAAACAAGACACGGCACTGCCACAAGAACCAGGTTTTCTCTGCAGTGTCCACATAATGAGGCAGTCAAATTGCTGTGTTGGGTACGTCTCCAAGCCAGCTTGCTATATACAAAGTTTCATGAAAATGTGTCAATCCAAATTCAAGTTATTGACCGGAAACCTTTTTTCTATTTTTAGTAACAGTACCAGTGACTTGACCCTACTGAATCCAAAAAAAAACCCCAAGCTAGATCTCCATGCCAGCTTACTTAAAATACAAAGTTTCATGAAGATGTGTCAATCTGAACTCAAGTTATTGACCGGAAACCTTTTTTCGATTTTTAGTAACAGTGACTTTGACCCCAATGAACCCGAGATTAAAGTAAAATCAACTTGTTATGAGCCTTTTCTTTCCCTTTAAGAACAGCACATGCACATTAACCTATGTAACAAGCAAATGAGCAAAATGAATACAAGTATTCAGTATGGGTGGTATACAGGGTGTTAAAAAAGTTCGTTCTCAATGTTTAAGTTTTAATAGTGTTTTTTTTAAATCACAAGATATCGAATGTAAAATATTTACGTTAAATTCCACATGGTTCCACCATTGTTCTACTCTGGCTGGCATGGAATGTAGCTATTATAGCAAGAAATTGAAATTATACACTGTGTCATAGCTCAGGTAAAATTATTATGTGTTCAAATTTGGAGAACAAACTTTTTTAACACCCTGTATATTATAATCTCCACAAACCTTGGCAAGATGTTTCAGTATTATCATCTTCATAACCTTCCAAACATTCACATGAATAATCACCGTCAAAGTTATCACAATAAGTTGACATGTTATCACAAGGAGCAGTACGTTCACATTCATTAATGTCTGAAATATAATCACATATTGCAAAATTTATATCTACTTCATTTTTGCAGCGTCTAAAATTCAGCCAAAGTCTATATTTCCCTGGACCTGTAATCATTCAGCATGTCAAATTCCCGACAGTCTGGAAACGTCTTCTGCCTACAGCCTAAGTATGCCCACTACTCCCCCCTGGGGCAAAATATTGATAGGTGCATTATGGCTGAAGTAGATCTATGGCCCTTAATATACAGTACATCATATCTAACCATTTACAACATATAAACATAATTTGTTTACCAACACTTTCCAGAAAAACAAGACTGCGTTCAATAAACGCTTATGCCCCCATGGAAGCCTTGCCCATAAAAAGCTACTCCAATCAGGGGCCATAACTCTGTAATAATGTTGGATAGTGTTACATGGCTTTGATAACGTAAGGGGCTTATGATTGTAAACAAGTTTGCCAAGTTTTAAGGCAACGCCATGATGGACATGATGTAAAACGAAACTGTCAATTTCGGTTAACCAAGAATTAGACGCTTAATAAGTCTAAGTCCAAAATTAGGTCAAGGTGAAGGTCAAAATGAGGTCAGGTGATATAGGCGTGTGGAGAATGTTCAAATACACCAACCATGCAAGTATGAAAGCTTTGTAGCAAGCCATATTAATGCTAGAAGAAATGGTAAATTTGGGTTAACCAAGAATTTGGCCCTTCAATAAGTCTAAGTCCAAAATAAGGTCAAGGTGAAGGTTCAATTGGGGTCAGGTGATACAGGCATGTGGAGAGTGTTCATATACAACATCCATGCAAGTATGGAAGCTTTGAAGCAAGCCATAATAATGCTAGAAGAAACGGTCAATTTGGGTTAACCAAGAAGTTGGCCCTTCAATAAGTCTAAGTCACAAATTAGGTCAAGGTGAAGATCAAAATGAGGTCAGGTGATACAGGCTTGTAGAGAGTGTTCATATACAACATCCATGCAAGTATGAAAGCTTTGTAGCAAGCCATATTAATGCTAGAAGAAACTGTCAATTTTGGTTAACCAAGAATTTGGCCCTTCAATAAGTCTAAGTCAAAAATTAGGTCAAGGTGAAGGTCAAAATGAGGTCAGGTGATACAGGCGTGTGGAGAGTGTTCATATACAACATCCATGCAAGTATGGAAGCTTTGTAGCAAGCCATAATAATGCTAGAAGAAACGGTCAATTTGGGTTAACCAAGAATTTGGCCCTTCAATAAGTCTAAGTCAAAAATTAGGTCAAGGTCAAAATGAGGTCAGGTGATACAGGCGTGTGGAGAGTGTTCATATACAACATCCATGCAAGTATGGAAGCTTTGTAGCAAGCCATAATAATGCTAGAAGAAACTGTCAATTTTGGTTAACCAGGACGGACGAACGAACGGACAGACGGACAAGTGAATCACTATATGCCTCCCCATCTATCGATAGGGGGGCATAAAAAAAGCTAGAATTCTAGGACCGGCAAGTCATGTACTTGGTGACAATGATAACAGTGGTGTCCTCCACATGCGGAGAAGTTGTCAGTTGCTTGTGGTAGTTAGTACTGGTTGATACCTTAGTCCTGGAACACTGGTTAGATCAACTGACTCTCATTCAACCAGTTGTTAGAATATAACCTACATTATGAGCCAATGAAAACGCCGAATTTGGCAGTTAACTTAAAATTTAATCATTAAAATTTTCTCTTAACAGACTTGACGTCATGCGTTGGCGCTAATTTCTATCCGCCAATGAAAATGCAGAATGTTATATTCTAAGCCAGTTAGAACATATTAAGTAAAACTTAAGTAAGACTTGCTTGGCTTCGCTTGCTTCGCCCTTTTTAATCATTAAAATTTACTTAATATGTTCTAACTATAACATCTTGCATTTTGATTCATTTTATTGTGGGCTTAAATACTATATTTGTCTGAAAGTACAGTTAAAGTCTGATCAAAATTATGTTACATTTTTGAGAAGTTTAAATTATCAAAACGCTAAAATATGTTAAAATAATTGCTAAGCAGATATTGATCTCAGCCTCAGCCTGCTTCTGGTGATTGAGAAAATTTCTTGCCAAATTCATCCTTAAAATAATGAAGGACATTTAAATACAATGTCTCAGGTCAAACTACTCAAGGCAACTATCCAGTCTCTCTCAAATATACACACTTACTGATCCTGAACCATGAAAACAATCTACTATTATTAACTTGGTCCATGAACCTTCTAATAGCATAATTTAGCACAAGATTTCTTGTCTAAAATTAAATTCGGGAATTTGTTCTCCAAAGCGGTAAGTATTATGACTACGGACAAGGTGGGCTACAAACCCTTATCAATATCTCCGACTAGGAATGACCACTTTCCAATGGAAATTGATAATACTAGCATATAATACATTCATGCATAAAGGACTAGGAGCTGGTTAATTTGTCCACACTTTACCTTTACAAAGCTGTCCATCTTTGTCTCCAAATGTTTGATTAGCCTGACATTCCATAACCCAAGTTGATCCCAGTATTTCATTGTCATATCCTTCTTCACAGGTAACAGTAACTTGAGCTTGAAACAAGACTGAGTCATCCTCAGTGTTGATAACTGCATGTTGCACAGGATAAACAGGACATGATAATCCTTCAATAGAAATTGTATGTTATATAGTATATACAGGACATGATAATCCTTCAATAGAAATTGTATGTTATATAGTATATACAGGACATGATAATCCTTCAATAGAAATTGTATGTTATATAGTTTATAGAGGACATGATAATCCTTCAATAGAAATTGTATGTTATATAGTATATACAGGACACGATAATCCTTCAATAGAAATTGTATGTTATATAGTATATACAGGACATGATAATCCTTCAATAGAAATTGTATGTTATATAGTATATACAGGACATGATAACCCTTCAATAGAAAGTGTATGTTATATAGTTTATAGAGGACATGATAATCCTTCAATAGAAACATGGTACTGATGAACGACAGGGGATCCAGAAATAATACAACTTTTCTTCACAGCTAATGTATCTGGATTAAAGCCTCGTTAAGCATTGAAGGGGCTGCCTCACAGATTGGGCTAAAATTTTTGTATGACGTAATTTTCCTACCTAACCAAGTATTTATGTAATAGAAAGCCACTGGTGGTTGCTTTATGAAAGATTTATGGCATATAAGCAATTTAAATCACTCTTGATACTCTGCACTTTGTATTTTTTCTTTTGAAAATAACGCAGAGTTTCCTTCCAAAATGATTTGTGAATTATGAAATTGACACATGATCAAACTGTAACTTCAACAAACTTAAGCCGAAACATCTGTGAGGTATTCGGTTTGTTTCGCAATTCGTTTTCATCGAATAGAAACAAATTTCATGCAATTTAAGCGATAGTAGTGCTAATTCTATAGGGTATTAATGCCCTATAGAAATTTGGGTGTAAAATGCTAAATTACTACAAAATGCCGATGTTTCCCAAGTTATTTTTGTTATCAATGTGGTTGTATATGGCAACTGTATCAAAATTACATGAATATTTGGCAATTTAATTTTATTTTTGCAATACATCAATACGTGAGGCAGTCCCTTTAAAATACTTTTTTCAAAAAGCATTGTTTTGGTAACTTATCTGCAGAATGATGCATTTTGAGCACTTCAGTTAATACCAACAGACGGAAGAAAACGAAATACAGCATCCAGTTTTTTTGTTCAAAATAACTAATCATAAACAATAAATGCACAATCTAAAGTCTAAGGGAAGCAACTCTTGCAAAATTAGTATTTTTTCATCCATACACTTAACTTAAATGCTCTTTCAACAGATTTAGTTAACATTTTGACTATATTTTTTAACTAAGTAAATACTTAGAGTATTGAGTATGTCACAAAATACTAAGTAAATACTTAGAGTATTGAGTTAGATATGTCACAAAATACTAAGTAAATACTTAGAGTACTGAGTTAGATAAGTCACAAAATACTAAGTAAATACTTAGAGTATTGAGTTAGATATGTCACAAAATACTAAGTAAATACTTAGAGTACTGAGTTAGATATGTCACAAAATACTAAGTAAATACTTAGAGTACTGAGTTAGATATGTCACAAAATACTAAGTAAATACTTAGAGTACTGAGTTAGATATGTCACAAAATACTAAGTAAATACTTAGAGTATTGAGTTAGATATGTTACAAAAAACTAACGTTCACATGTTGGTATATTATTCACATGGGTCCATCCTGTACTGCTACAGTGTGATATGTCTGGTCCATATAGCTCAAAACCGTCATCACACAAAAACCTGACCACAGTATTAAACTCAGCACTTGTGTCCGTAAAATCTAATCCTGCAATTATCTCAAAGCTGCCATCTTCAATTATATTGTTGGGTATCACCTCACATGCGGAAGCTGCAAAAAAAATCCTAATACAGAACAGGTAGTTATATTACCAGTAATTTTCATACATTAAACAAGACTGCGTTCAATAAGGCTATCCAAATTGCAATTTCTGTTTGGCGTCCGGGGACGGGTAAATAAAAACTGTCTGGTTTTCAGCTCATAAAATAAAAACACACACTTTTTCACTATTTTTTTTGCTAAAAAAAAGCGAAATTGCATGTGCCAATCCGGAGCCAAACATCTACAGTTATATTGTTAAAGTGTGCTCATGGTTCAAATGTGTTCTAGTCTAAAATTTGCAATTTAAAATTAAACATTGAAAACAGACCTGTTTTAAATAATTCAAACCATTTATAAATAGTTCACAAAAAGTTTTTTCTTCTCGGTTTGTGTGTTTTTCTGAAGGGTAGATAGGTTTCGCGAAAAGAAGTTGACGCTAAACATAAATACAATTTGGAATGGCCTTAACGCGTGTTCAATAAACGCTTATGCACTGGAGGAATACTTGACGTCTATAATAACGAGCTTATTCAATCAGATGCCATCATTCTGTTGATATTTTGAACAGTGTTACATGGTGTTGTGGTTTAAAAGTCAGACAAGCTTAAAGCAATGACTTGATGGACTTAATATTTGAGTTTCAAAACTTGAAAGTTTTGGTTAACATTTTCAATGGGACAGATGAACATCACTATTAAGCCTTTGGCACCAGTAGTTAACGAGGCATAAAATTGAATGGCAAACAAAATCATGAACCAAATTGTGAGTTTTTAGTATATACTACTTTAGTTTAGGTCATTTTTCCAACTTATATCAATCACTCTGGACACCTCATTTCTGATGGTATCCATCACCACAAACAAATGAGGGAAGAGATACCAGTTTCTCTTTTATACAGAACATCTAGCAATAGAATTACTTGCTTTCAAGTTCAGTTAGGTATAAGACTGGGTTTTTGAGTAGTTAGCTTGCATATATCAACATGTTATGAATTAATTAAAATATCTGTTTGATTTTTTAATGATTTCTGATAATTTGTGCGAAATTTGACCTTGCCATTTTCATAAAAGCAAAAATCCTTGAAATAACATCTCCACAAAATGTTTTTTTTCACCAAAACAATGAAATTTTGTCCCATTGAAATTAAATGATTTTACAGTAAATTATAGTGTCTGATAGTAAAATCTTTTGAAAATAACATAAAACTCAATGATGAATGAAAGAATACATTACATGAGCAAACTGGAGTATTTATCCATACTCCATCAGCACTGCATGTGGCATTTTCTGCATCGTTTTCCAGAATAAATCCAGGATTGCACGAGTATGTTGCAATAGAATTGTAAGTAACGCCACTCGTATATACAACACCACCGTTAGGAATGGATTCAGGCGTGCCACAGTATACAACTGTAAGAAAAATAAAATAGTACGTAAGTAAAGACTTTATTTAACGAGGCTAACACATTTGGTTTCCCAATCTTCCATGTGGGCCTCAACAAATCTCAAGTAAAGCCTAAACATTTATTTACCCACAATTGTAAACAAAAATTGAATACATGATTAATTTCCACATTAATTTTTCTATGTCCAATTTTTGTCCTATTTTTCTCTGAACCTTCTCCCGT
Organism: Spisula solida; assembly: GCA_947247005.1. Lineage (NCBI taxonomy): Eukaryota > Metazoa > Mollusca > Bivalvia > Venerida > Mactridae > Spisula > Spisula solida. The sequence goes on along the minus strand of OX365944.1, from coordinate 44,800,507 downwards.
TGTTACCTGTGGGTTATACACAATTGTAACCAATACTTGAGTTTCTACATAGACAGATAAGCTGTTTCCAAGTGGTTGCTTTTAAATTCTGATAGCAAGTAAATAATTGTAAAGTAAATAATTAATTATTACATAATAATGTAATAAAATATAGCAATAACACAATTGTAAAAAATGAAATAATAATATAGTAATAATTACTTTGGCATTCTGGAATACATGTAGTCTTGTCCTCTACAGTCCAACCATCAGATTCACATTCTATTGTAACAGTACTATATGTCTTATACTTTTCCAAATCAAAGACATAACCTTCTGGACAGGAAAGATCTACTGAATGTTCAAAGCCAGTCAGATGTGTCGACATAATAGTTTCATCTGACAGGTTCAAACTTTCACAATCTGAAATGTAAACAGTCATATATTTCTTAGTATTTTAAATACTTAAGATTTATTTATGAATTTAAACTACAATAAAGGTCTCACTGACTAAGATGGAAATCCGCTTGGTACTGCTTAAGTTAGCATTAGACATCCACATTATGATGACATGTTTAACTTAGTCATGACTTAGGTGAAGATGAGGCTTATGGAGTATCTTTGAAATTCAACCAATGGTTACTGAGAAATAGCATGAGCAAAATTAATAGTGGAAAAATCAAAGGGTAACAACTCCCTAAATATTGATCTGACTATCTAATACCAGTGATATACACAACTACTGGCTAGGTACTAGTGAGTATTGCCAAATTTCAATGGATTGAATATAATGGTTACCAAAAATTAGTGTGGACAAAAAATCAAAGGCCAATAACTCCAGAAACATTTAGTATATTTTGCTGACTTTTTTATATAAACAATGTCAAGCATTTAGAATATCTATACGTCAAAATGTTCTCATGCACAGATTAAATTTCTAGAAATAGTAGTGGACAAATTTTTCACCCAATCGATGTATTTTTTAGCAAAATTTCCCAATTTAGCAATTCAGGGATACCGATACCCCTAAAGCCTTGCGTAATCTCACAATTGCCCCCAACTCTTTATTGGGATATAATTTAAATGCCAACTTATTTCCAGAAGGAACTAACTTCAGTACATGTATACGGTTTTTATTTTACTCTCCTTGATAATATTTGTCACAATAACACCTCTTTTTGAGGAATTTGGTGTTATGTTTATAATCTTGTAAACACTTCTCATTTAATTGTGAATATAAACAAAAGGTATCCAGGCGAAGCTGGGTATAAACTTTTGTGCATTTAAATTGTTGTAACAAAAGATGCCTTTGCTTCTCAAATGAATATCAGTCAATTGTAAACGAGAAGGGTTTCAGATTTCGCTTCCAAAAACATTGTTAAATGCGGAAAGGGGCACCAGCTTATCTAGTCGTATGAATGAATAAATTATAATTATGTTTTTTTAAATTAATTAAATACTGTAGCACACAGACAATCCAAAGCCACACAGAAATGACGTCAGCACCTAGCCATTCACGCTAGAGTCAGACATAGAATGAAACATACATATCTCCCAAAAATGGATATTTCAAGTAAGCCTACATACTCACTCCGCAATAAATGACACACTTTGGAAATTCCGAGCATTATTAACCATAAAGGGAGGTAATTATGAATGATAACTACACTGAACTCACCTGTACCGAACTGGAATACAAATGGACCCGACTGTAATACTAAATCAGACGTAAATGTGACCGACACTTTTCCACTAGGTGCATAGATTACATCATCATCAGTGACTTCAGTAACTGGAGCAGATCCATCAAAACGCTCAATCTGAAAGTATAACACAATGTCCCTTACATTTAAAGGTGCTGCCTCACAGATTGGACTAAAATGTTTGTATATCGTGATTTTCCAACCTAACCATGTATTGATGTAATAGAAAGCCACTAACGGTTGCTTAATGAAAGATTTGGTGCAAATAAGCAATTTTTACCACTCTCGATATCACCCTGAGTATTTTTTTCTTGAAAAAAAAAGCGCTAAGTTTCCTTCCAACATGCTTTGTGAATTATGTAATTCACACGTGATCGAACTGTATCATCAACAAACTACAGCGTAAACATCAGTGACGTATTTGGTTCTATTTTATTAATACCCTATAGAATTTTTGATGTAAAATACTAAATAACTACCAAAATGCCAAAGTTTCTCAAGTTTTTTTAGATGTCAATGTGGTTGTTTATGGAATATACAGGCAACTATACCAAAATTACGCGAATATTTGATAATTTTATTTTATTGTTGCAATACACCAATATGTGAGGCGGTCCCTTTAACAGTCAGTCAATACATCAAATGTGGCAGTTAAAAACAGCAACTTATAGAATGTGGCTGTTCACGGGCAGGTTGCTGAATGAAAAAGGTGTTCACAGATTAAACTGTTTTAAGTTGTCAATCAATAGATACAAAAAATGTGGCTGTTAAAAACAGGAACTTACAGAATAACTGGTTTTAAGATGTCAATATACACATAAAATGTGTCTGTTTGAAATTGGTGTTCACAGATTAAATTGTTTTAAGTAGTAAGTCAATCAATAGATACATAAAATGGTAAATAAGTGTTCACAGATTAAACAGTTTTTAGGCATTCAAGTGATAGATAATTGACCTTTCTGCAGATGCCATAGTTACAGGTATTCACTGTAACTATGCAAGACAAGCTTCTATCAAAATGGCGTCTAATACAGAGATGCCGTGTTATAATCTTAGTTTAAACAGTATTCATTCAGAAAATATTTTACAACATGTGTACGATAAGTTAATATATAATTATGATCTTGATACATCACTGTTAAATCTTTCACTTTCAGTTTCGCTTTTAGTCAATGTTTAGAAAATACTATAAAACGTAATTGTGGGCCTCTGTAAAACCTTGACCTACCATTTAATTTTGTAATAACAAATTCAGCAAATCACTGTCCTAAAATTTGTAAATGTAATAACCTACCTCAAAGCCATCCATTGAATTACTTCTTGCGTCTTCTCTTAAGTCTGTTTCTACAAAGTTAACGGTCATACCTCGTCCAATTTTTTCGCCACAATCAAAAGTCCAGGTACAAGTTAAACCATTAGGTATGAAAGGTCTAGGAGAGATGACGTAACCATAGGCTGCAGATGTTTCCATATCACAACCTGACAAAATACAGCAATACAAAATTATTTGGAATATCACACCAATTAACAATAACATACAGTAGACATACTGTAGAGCAATGCATATGTTTGGAACACCAAGTTTGGTTGTGGTACATAGGTTGTCACCGTGGAGAGGTTAAGTTAATAGTAAATGATCTTTCAGCAATGAAATAATTTTGTTCCTATAGAGGCAGAGGGGCCCTTTGCAGAAGTTCCACTGCACAGTAAAGTTCCACTATGATAATGCGGCAGATCAGCGAGGCATTCTGGTATCTAACCCGAGAGCTCTCACACTTGATGTGGATGATTTATTAATATGCTAATGAGGCGAATCATTCAATCTTAACATCATTGAGTAAAATGTATATCCTGGCATTCTGTTACTTGATGGATTCAGAGTCCGACGGAAATGTCAGGCAAAAGTCGATTGGACCTACAATGATGATGATTTTGAACAATTATCTCCAGTCTCAAAGTCTGGGAGGGTTGTATCCAGTCTCTAAGTCTGGGGGTTGTATCCAGTCTCAAAGCCTGGGGGTTGTATTTTGTCTACATGTATTGGTCGGACAGAGATTTTGTTCCATCTTTGTTTGGTACCCTTCAATGATACCTTCCCAATCAGACAAAAAAATATCCATTTTCCCAATTTCAAAGAAAAAAAATCCCAATTTGGTGCAGTGCTGCATCTTGACCGGGATGATTCATGCTAAAAGTTGAAAGTTTGCACATTTTATACGCAGGAATACATGGCACAAGTCATTAATGTTAATTTAGAAGTGTTCTAAATAAGATAAATTATTCGTACTTTTCAAGATATAAAAAATCTCAAGTTGGTTCAAAACACTGCACATTTTCCCAGTTTGTTTGTTACACTGAAACCTTTATCAATCAAGCAACTCATTGATGTCTGATAGAACTCATTGGTGTTCAGCAACGTTTCAGCCTTTATCATTGAAGATTCAATCAGTTTGTTGTTTAATTGGCAAAGGTTGCAGATTTAAAAACGTACAGTATAAAAAATAACTGAATTATTTTAAAATAAATTAATTTTCTCCTGAAATTTATAGTTCACAGTATATCTCCAGTTTATAATCTTTAACTTAGGCACAAAAAATGGAAGATTTATAAATCGAAATACCCCATCAGCAGAACTTTTCTGTTTTTGCATGTTTTGCATGTGAAGCTCAATCGTGTCAACCTAACAGATCGATATTTGCTTTAGATTGTACACTGTAGGTTTAAACATTGAAAAAACAACATAAACAATACTTTCTAGTAGTCATGTTATGAACTGCTATTATCTCGAAAGATTTGTTTGCATGCTTTTGGTTAATTAAAATGGTTTTAATGAATTTGGTTAATTCAGTACAAGCTGACATGAGCCATTCTGAGGACTGTAGCATGGTGGTTCAGCTGCCACTGCACAATGATTGTGTTCCAAGAACAGCGATACCTGCTGAATGACACAGTCAAAGACCGACCATGATCAGACCAGTCCAAGTTTATGACCCTGAGCCTTGAGGCAACATTACACATGCTGCATCACTGGAATTGGTTTCATTTGGCTGCACCAATGTTAGATGAATGTCCAGTGTTACCGGATGAGTTATAAATATACTATAGCATTATTCCTTTAATGATTTCAATAATGAGGTTAATCTTTTTAGTACAAGTTGGAATGATTTTCTCCCGTATAGAAATTGCGACTTTCATCTACATTATTCACCTAGTTAATCATATCATAATTGCAGACTAATATACCCCCGCCGGCAAAGGGCCATAATTCTGCCAAAATTCACCGCAGTGCAAATTCTTTCTTCATGCTCATCTATATGTTGAGGTTGTTCATCTGTGAAAGTTTGAGCGAAATCCTGCCAAAACTGTAGGAGGAGTTGCGTTCACATCAATGCGTCTACAGACAGACAGACGGATGGACGGACAAGCTGAATCCAGTATTATAACCCCCTTACAACTCGTTGTGCGGGGGTATAATAACTGAGACAAATCTGACGGTACATACCTATGCGATACTTCAATTTGACCACTCCATTCTTGGGGACAAAATGGGATCTAACTTTGATTTCATTTGTACTAGAAACATAGTAATCTCTGTACTCAATCTGCTGATCATCAATAGAGATTGAAAACTCAGCCTCTTCCGTGGATACCGGTACTTCAAGCTGCAAAAAATGACAACAGTTTTTACGCATCAAATATATGTCAAATCAATAAGGCCGTCCAACCCAAGATTTTTAAGGTGGGTAGGTAGGTCGAATTTATGTACAAAATATTTTTTACGGAACCTGTAAAAACAATTGGGTCGATAAAGTAATACATTGTATAAGGAAATGGGCTAAAAAATTAAGTAGGAGGTAGCGTTACTGCCAACAAACATTTTTTAAGGACAGCCGAACAGTGCCATAATAATTAACCCAGATATGGAATTTTGACCTACTGGAAAAGGTCCAATAAATATCAATATTTTGCACACTAGGTTGCATGTATGTGGGCCTCATCTTGTCTCTAATATACTAGACAGTTCACCGGCTTAGAATTAGAAGGTTGTAATTTAAAGTTAAGTGTGACTTACGACCTTATAAGACTCATGCATATTTGAAATTTACATCATAAGGCGCTTCTTATGGGCCTATTTTCATGAAAATCTGAACAGATCGTGTTGATTAAACTGAAGTTGAAAAGCTAATTAGTCCATAAGTACAGAGGAACAGTTTTCAGACAGTTTTCTCAAAATATTACTTTTGCAATTAAAACCTTCTCATTCTAATTAAGCCAGCAAGTTAAAACATTGTGCATTTTTTATACTATATTTAGTAACATGTGCACATGCGATAAAACAAAGTTCCCTTCTTAGTTCATAAGAACAATGAGCTATAAAATGACAAATAATCAACATACGTAATATGTAATGTATTTTCCTTTCTCAGCAGTTATTATCCAGTCCAAAACGAGATGAGCTGGGGGAAATGGTTCCTCGCTGAATGGGAAGGCGAGTATTTGAATATCGTTAGCTGCTTCGAGTTGTGTTGGTGTCGAGGGTATCTCATTAATTGCTGCAAAAAATAGTGTTTGTAAAATATACAACTGAAGTAAAGTCATTTAATTTCAATGGGACCAAATTTTGTGGTTTTGATGAGATTTAAGATCATTTCGTGAAGACTTAATTTCAAGGATTTCTGATTTCAGGAAAAAAAGGCAAGGTCAAAATTCACACAAATTATTAGAAATTATTCGAACATTAAACTGATAAAATAATTGTTTCATTACATGTTGATAGATGCTAGTCAACTTTCCAAAACATATTTTGACAAAAGTGACGTGTGACTTTATAAGTACATGTTACAATTTTACATGACTTTCAGTGAACATTGTATGCATTCTCTTTACATTTGGCATGCACTTTCTTAAAACAATGTGTCAAATGTTTATGGAAATTAAATTCGATTTTATAATGCAAGAATGGACTAAAATGTTCTCTATTGCCTTAGACAACCCATGTACACCAAACGGCACTTCTAACGCTACCCTTTGATTTTCCTTGATATCTCCTAAACTGTTTGAGGCAGCCTCATCAAATTTTCACCCAAGTGAGTTCAATGCATGTGCATGTTACCGCACTAGTCAATTTAGAAATTGATGCATAAGACGCGGTAAAAGTGCAATTTACGTCACCCGAATTTCAAAAGTCACAAAATTGAACAGCATATTTATTAAGGGTAAATTGAGTATTTTTACTTTTTTATTTCATTACTGTTTCAAATGTTATATAACACATGTACACAATAAAAATACTCATGAATGTCATCTTCGTTACAACTAGGTAGCAGTTGGTAAGCTAAGGCCGCCTCAAAATAAACATCCTTCATGGGTGAATCGAGTAGATAAGCCCCACGCTTGTTTCAACCAGGCGAGTTGCCTGGGCATCAATTGGGTACACCAACAGGGCTAGTTGATAGCCCAATTGAAACCATGCAAGACATACAAGTTTATACACTATGAAAACACCCCAGTAATTTATTATTTAATTCTCACAAATGTACAGTAGAGTGAGTGACCCTTATTCCGAACATGTTTCCAATTCTGAACAAAATACGGAAATCTTACCATATCATTCAACTTAACATATTTCGATAATGTGTCGTCATTATTTTGACCATACGTCCTTTCTCTTTGTTTATGGCTACATTTGATCATTGAGATGGTACTAGTTATTGTTTATGTCACATTCAACAAGATTCTTTGCTTTACAGGAAGTGAATTTATCAATTTCCTATTTTTTGCACTCTTTTGCTAAGGTCATAAATCCACTCGTATTTTTGCTACAGCAACGTTCTATAGAAATAAATGATAAACTCCTCACAGTCTTCACTTACGCGAAGGAGTCTGACAGGTAGCGTGTACACATGCAGTGTTTATAGAACTTAAAAGTATATGTGACTGATCGCAGTCCAAATGCTGTATAAGGCAAAGGCAATTTCTAAGAAGAAATACAAGATAAATGACTACACATGTATTGTGACAATTTTGCAGTATCATTTTTATTTAATATTTAGACTAGTTAACCTCCTGTTTTTATGTTTATAACAAGGAAAGTGTTGTGGACATAGATTCTTCTTCCACTACTACGTCCATGTATATTCCTGGTGTATCATTTAGCCATTGTATTAAAAAAAATGTTCAATGTTCGGAATTAGGAACACCAAAGTTCGGAATTATAATCACAGTTCGGAATTGGGGCAGTTGGTTGCGCTTTTTTATGGACTATTATGTCTTTCTTTATACACATAGAGTGTTCGTTAATAGACAAACTTAAAAGTTGTCTCCCTTTGCTTGTTAGGGTTCCTATTTCAGAATAACATAAAAAGTGACTTAAGTGTTCGGGAATTGGTGCACCCGCTCTAGACAATATTTATAAGCAACAAAATTTGGTTTATAAAAACTATTGGGAGGCATAAATACTGACTGATTTACTATATAGCTAGATGAGGTATTACTTGTACCTGTTGTCCATGGAATCCTGACAGTTCTGCGTGACGTTGTGATATCTTGAGCACTATAGCTTACTATGATGAAGTTGTTCATAGAGTACACAAAATGACTACTTTCTTCCCCAGTTATTCTTTCTATTTCCTCAGCATATTGTGGGGTTGGACTCCCAGTTCGAATGTCAAGATATGCAACATTTTGCGGCAAATTGAGTGAAGGGATCTGAAAGATAGTATCCATAAGCAGAAAGTTCTCTCTGGGTAATACCAGGGTCACATATCACCTGGATGCCGACAATGCCTGTGTATCCGATGTATAGGCATTGTGCAGACGCAGGCTGATGGGTAACAATGCATATTACTTAACAAGATCTCAGTATGACTTCTGGCCTCGATCTCCAGAAGCATCTCAAATAGGTATAAATCTGAAGCTATAACTCTTGAAATTTTACTGCAATAAACTCAGAATAACAATTCTGTTTAGTAATGCTAATTTTGAATCCAGCCTCGCATGGAAATTAATAGACTAGTATGTATGTAGCTCCAATTGAAGAAAAATTCATTGAAAATTGGAAGAAATAAAAAAAAATATAACACTTGTCTCGTTACTTTCCAAACACCCCGCGTAGTTATCAAATTGGGTCAATTTGTTTTTGTTATTGATTGGAAACATGTCATGTTTGTATTCATTCTTTTAGTTAGATCATTGCCCACATATTGTTTTCCTTCGACTTTGGTGGGTTTTTAAGGTACCGTACAACCTCTCTAGAGCATCACATATTGGGAAACACAAAATTGAGTTGTTGTACAGAGGTTGTTGCTCTGGAGAGGTAAAATTCACATTGAATAGTTACTTCTGGAACAAAAAGATTATGTTGCTTTGGAGAGGTAGTTGCTTTATGGAGAGCCACTCTGGAAAGGTTGTTGCTTTATGGAGAGCCACTCTGGAGAGGTTGTTGCTTTATGGAGAGCCACTCTGGAGAGGTTGTTGCTTTATGGAGAGCCACTCTGGAGAGGTTGTTGCTTTATGGAGAGCCACTCTACAGAGGTTGTTGCTTTATGGAGAGCCGCTCTGGAGAGATTGTTGCTTTATGGAGAGCCACTCTGGAGAGGTTGTTGCTTTATGGAATCCCACTCTGGAGAGGTTGTTGCTTTATGGAGAGCTGCTCTGGAGAGGTAGTTGCTTTATGGAGAGCCACTCTGGAGAGGTTGTTGCTTTATGGAGAGCTGCTCTGGAGAGGTTGTTGCTTTATGGAGAGCCACTCTGGAGAGGTTGTTGCTTTATGGAAAGCTGCTCTGGAGAGGTTGTTGCTTTATGGAGAGCCGCTCTGGAGAGGTTGTTGCTTTATGGAGAGCCACTCTGGAGAGATTGTTGCTTTATGGAGAGCCACTCTGGAGAGGTTGTTGCTTTATGGAGAGCCACTCTGGAGAGATTGTTGCTTTATGGAGAGCCTCTCTGGAGAGATTGTTGCTTTATGGAGAGCCACTCTGGAGAGGTTGTTGCTTTATGGTGAGCCACTCTGGAGAGGTTGTTGCTTTATGGAGAGCCACTCTGGAGAGGTTGTTGCTTTATGGAGAGCCACTCTGGAGAGGTTGTTGCTTTATGGAGAGCCGCTCTGGAGAGGTTGTTGCTTTATGGAGAGCCACTCTGGAGAGATTGCACTGTACATGAACAGAACATACATATTATTTCTCATCAATAACAGGACTTATTATATACATATTGACTGTTAATTTGAGTTCATACAAACACAACTTTGACAGTACTTTCACGGGAATGTGTTTACTTACAAAAAGTCTGATTCTTAATCCAATTGGCACTTCAATAATATAGGTTCTGTCAGAGTTTCCTGATGTAACGGTAAATTCAATATTCCCGTTTGTATCACTGGTCTTTATATAGGTTTTACCATATTCACCTAAAAAATAATAAACATTTAATATTATAGTTTCAATATGCATAACTCCAACTAGGGCTGTCTCAACTAGAACTAGAAGGATTTACGACAATAACATTTGTCTCCCACAAAGGGCCATAACTACATTTGTACTGCAAAAAAATTATCCAACCTAAAATTCTTCACAATGTGCATGCTCAGATAGGCTTGGTATCAAGTATGCATGTGAAGTTTCATTGAAATCCGACGATGGCTTAGGAACCTGGACAAACTTTGTTACATCCTTCCGTCCAGACAGACAGACAGACAGACAGACACAATACTAGTAATAAATGTAAGTCTCCACCCCTTCATGTACTCGGGAGACATAATAATCCATTCAACTATACTGCTTGGAAGAATTGAGCAGAGCTACAGATATTATTTTAGTTTTATTAGATACCAATTTTTTTTTTAAACCAAACAAAATTGAAACTCGTGGGTAAAATACCCAGTGGACTAAAACCTTCTCTGTTGCTCTTAGCATTCTTGTGTCAGTAATGCCATATATTATTTCAGGGCTATTTCTTGCAGTTTTGAGAATGTGTATCTGGAACTATGTGAATGGTAAAAACAAATTTACTGTTGTGTGTATTTTAGTGTCCAAGTATACATTCTATAAAGTAAATGGTAAATACAAATTATCCTTGAATTACCGGTACAGTCAGATCTCGATACAACGACGCTGTTTGTTTCCAAGAAAAATGTCGTTGTAACGAATATGTCAGTATACTGAATGGATATAAAGAGCATTTTAATACTTTTGTCCCCAAATTTGATGTCAGTATAATGAATTTGTCAGTATATCGGGTGTCGTTATATCGAGATCTGACTGTACTTGTAAGTGTAACAATTAGTGATATGCTTATGACACTGTGTAGCTCTATCATAATACAAGGAAAATGCTACACATACATACATTAACTACATACATATCACATAAAAAGTGACATTCAAAATAATGTTATGCTCAAAAAACCATAGGGGTCCGTATCAACTCACAGGCCTCTCGTTCACTATTAAAAGATATATACTCAGCCAAAAATGAAATCTGACGCATTCAATTAGTAATGTCACATCTTTTTCATTTGTGGATTAAATTTAAAGCGTTATGTGACTTGTCAAACAGCAATGATTTATCAATACGCTATGAGTGCAACTTTCGAGTGCAGGATATCACCCCAATTTGGTAAATCTCCAAACTGTCATTATTACACGTGGACGTCGTGTACAGTGATAAATCTTAAAACACCAAGTCACTAAGAATTGCAAGTAATACAGAAGTTTCTATTGCCAAGGCAACCACAATTTTTGTCAGAATAAAAAAAAATTAAATGAGCACACTTTCTATATTGACGCCTACCTACATACCAAGTTTCATAAACATAGCTTGGAAACTGTTTGAGTTATGTCAAGATCCAGATTTTTGACAGATGGACAGACATGCGGAGGGCAAAAACCGGTAGGGGACAAAAAGGGTATACATCTCCTTGGCACTCTTAAATTCATAATTAACACCTAAATGATTCACATTTACACTCTTGAAAAAACAAGCAATGAGGTGTGACTGCCGTTGACGTCAGTAGGATGTTTAACTGCAGCCAAAACGCAGTGTATGAACATGTTAGACATTTTAGACGGACAGTTGATCATGTACAAGATCGCCCCAGGCCAGGTAGACACGGAAATGATCAGAATCAATATGGCCCCTACCTTTAATTGACGCCATTTAAAAACAACACACATTCCTAAGAAAGGTGACAATGCGCATATCGTTGTTACAAATAAATTGAACTTTTATGTCCAACCATTGTTTATATTGTATCTGGATCCGCTTTCAGGAAATTGATACATTATACGGTATCAGGTTTATTGGGTATATCATATTAGATATATATATTTGTGAATGAGATGCCCCGGAGTAGATACAGACCCCTATGCTTCAACTTAATATTTATGCAAACATATATAAACATACTGCAATCATTTTCATCAAATCCATCCTCACAGTCTGGCTTGCCATCACAAATCTGACTGTCTTTTATACACTTTGATGCAAGGTCACATGATCGAAACCCTGAAAATGAAAATAAATAGGTCAGCATATAACTTTATAATAAATATAATATAGATGAACAACAATCATTTGGGTTTAACTGCACTTTAACATGGGTTTCTAAGTAAAAAAGGGGCAGATAATTTTACAAAATGCTTGATAATTAGTATGGAGAATTTGACACGTCACTCGACCTTCTATCAGCATAATTAAACAGCTGATATATTGTCTATATTTATAATCACGGTTGTATGTTTTCATAAACGAAAAGTATCACCAAGACAATCGAGGTGTAATATAAACACAAATCGAATAAAGAACAGATATTGCACCATTTGCTTGAGGAAATTTATATATTCAATGCAAGAACCTTGTAATATATTCATACATAAAGGTCAGGATCATGTCAAAGTCTCTGTGCTATAATAAGTTAATAACCTACTCCTGGATAGTGTTGAGGGTCATGATGGTGAACTAGAGTGCCAAGCACACTTCAACAAATTTCTAATTGGCCACAATATAAAATATTATATTATGCGATATTATATTCAATAAAAAACACAAGTGCTGTATTATTTTTTATTCCACACACTAAACTATCGATTTCTGTTTTCTGCCGCACTTACACAAAATGATAATAAAACATGTTTTAAAGTATCATAGTTACGGCTGAAAAGAATACAATAACTGAAATACTGCATTGAGTGTGGCTTGTTTACCACACCCTCAGCTAAATTAATATACAAAACACATACAGGCCAAATACTCGGATATTGATTTAATCTCCGGCTACACCCTCCACTAAACATACGATAGCTTAACTATTATACAAAACACATACAGGCCAAACACCCTGATATTGATTTAATCTCCGGCTATGCCCTCGACTAAACACAAGATAGATTAACTATTATACAAAACACATACAGGCAAAATACTTGGATATTGATTTAATCTCCGGCTACACCCTCCACTAAACACACAATAGCTTAACTATTATACTAACGCATACAGGCCAAATACCCAGATATTGATTTAACCTCCGGCTATGCCCTCAACTAAACATACAATAGCTTAACTATTATACAAAAATCATACAGGTCAAATACTAGGATATTGATTTAATCTCCGGCTACGCCCTCGACTAAACACACAAAAGCTTAACTATTATACAAAACACATACAGGCCAAATACCCGGATATTGATTTGATCTCTGGCTACGCCCTCGACTAAACACTCAATAGCTTAACTATTATACAAAACACATACAGGCAAAATACCCGGATATTGATTTGATCTCCGGCTACGCCCTCCACTAAACACTCAATAGCTTAACTATTATACAAAACACATACAGGCCAAATACCCGGATATTGATTTGATCTCCGGCTACGCCCTCGACTTAACACACAATAGCTTAACTATTATACAAAAATCATACAGGCCAAATACCCGGATATTGATTTGATCTCCGGCTACACCCTCGACTAAACACTCAATAGCTTAACTATTATACAAAACACATACAGGCCAAATACCCGGATATTTATTTGATCTCCGGCTACGCCCTCGACTAAACATACAATAGCTTAACGTTTCAGTTCTGTATCAATACTGTTATCAATACTAACCTTGAAGACAAGCACGGTGCTTGCAAAGGAAAGGTAAAGGCTGGTTAGAATCAGCAATTGTGATCCTCTCCTCAGCGCTAACAGCAATTCCAACATGATCTGAATAATTAGGTTCACCATACCCCCAACCAGGTATGGTGTCCAACGGGGTATCAGATCCAAAAAGAACGGGTGTTTCAGCAAAATTAAATTCTGGAGGATTTGTCACGTTCACAGCTCCTGAAAGAGAAAAGATTGCATAATGATGTAACATACCATCTCCTGAAAACTAAATAATTTCAGTAAAATTATAAAATATGAATACTTGCTTCTACAATCTTCCTATCATGTTACAGCCTACTGTATTTAGGGTTAGACACAAACTTGTCCAAGCGAATACCCAAGAAATAAGGGTTTGATTCCTGGTACTGACACAAAGGCCATAACCAAAGAATACAGGAGAATGGAATTGACACATAGGATAATTCCCAATATGAGCCTCCATTTTGGAAAAAAATAAGGCGATCGGCTAACCAATCGGGACACCTCAGACAATCTCTACAAATCATCTCTCGGGTGTAAATGGAACGTTGCCATTTTGCATTGTCATTCACCATGACGTTATTATGACAGATTTAAACAGTGCTTCAATGGAATACAAACAAGCGCTGCTTAGCTGCGTGTTATGCTCAAGGAGTAAAGAGAAATTGTATTGTTTAATTAATAAAACATCGTTTGATATTTCTGCTGCTGATAAGTTACGGTCTATTTTTTCTTTGGCCCATTTTTTTCTGCGTTGGATTTAAGAAGGAAAGCTGCTGGATTCATACGCTTGATACAACCGATGTATTTTATCCCGTAAAAATGCCGTACGCACCGTTCCGATTGCCCGCGAACTAGAAAGTGATTTTAACGATGACGCTATTTTTACGGCTAGGCGCTGCCATCTTGGATATGTAAAGCTTTAAACCTGCGAAATATTTGGATTAATTTTAAGCAATCTTTGGTCAAATTCAGCGAAGGTGGGTTTTGATTGCGTTTGGAATGTTGTTATATAAGTTATTCAGACGATTCATCTGTAATTTCTGAAATAAACTAATTTTTTTGTGACCTTTCCGGGTCGATAATTTCTCAATCGACAGGTTTTGGATTGCTTCCGAGATTTAATTTTCAGATCCCTAAGGAAACTTATTTACGGCTTTTATTCTTGTAAATCATTATTTTTTGTGATCTTTGTTCTCTATATCTGCTGCAACTGATCAAACCATCGTTTTTTGGTTTTAATACGAAAAAACAATTTCTTTTTGATACACTACTATGGTATACTATAATGATGAAAGAAACGGAGTTACCCGAACGTTATTAAACCTTTGATAAAACGGACACGGCCTATAATTACCGAAGCGTGTGCAATGCATTATGGTAGTATAGGTCATAATTCGGCTAGCTTAAGACTTGCCTATCCATTTTAATATGATATTTGCCATAACCTTCCATGAAAATTTGAAATCCACATCAATTTACACCACAGGACTTAGAGAAGTTTCTTCAGGTGGAAGGTAGTTTAGTAATGGTTTACTAAGGATACAGTCAAGGAAAACTGGTTAGGATACAGTCCAGGAAAACTGGTTAGGATAAAACTGGTTAGGATAAAACTGGTTAGGATACAGCCTTTTGATGGGGTACAATTACAATCTGCATTTACAGATTTGCATGTTCTCAAAATGTAAAATATTGTTTAACAACGAATAAATAAATAGCAAAATTGTTTTATGACAGTTAACTGTATCATTGAAAAAGAATAAAAAAAAAAATGTTTTTGGTGTAAAATTTATACATCTAAAGCCTAGGTCCCACTGGGGAATTCCACATCGGCAATATTCTCCCGATTTCTTCCGATACCACAATCAAAATTCCTCGATATCACAAACAGTCTCATGACTTCCATGAAGCTTCCCCTAAACCACAAGGAACCTGTTCCCGATGTTCTGAATGCTCATTAATTTCAATCTTAAATTACATAATATCATCAATTTCTGTAAATAAGATCTTCATCAATAAGACATTTACGTGTGATGTTAACTAATAAGATTCATTAAGTTCAAACCACATACCAAACCATATTTTCTGTGGCCAGTGTTGGCTGATAAAGTCCCAGTACTCTAGTTCATTATCTGGATACAACAGGTATCCACCTTGACTGAAAACATAGGAAATATACAATAAGTGAACACACAAATACATGAAAAGCAAGAATATAATGTCATATATACCAGTTATTCAGTGAGTCAGGTTAGTCACTTGTTTACATAACATTGTGTATGATATATAAACATCGCCATTTCTCTCATTAATTTCTAAATTTAACAAATATTGCATATATGAGTATATGACGTCGTGCATAAGGTATTATCTGATTCAAAAGTTCTAAACAATAAAAAGGCTTTGTTTTGATAGATGCATCTTTTTTTATACAAGTGACAGACCTGAATAAACGGACTATACACATATTCAAATCATGTGTAATGTCACTATTACGACATAATTGCCACGTCGTGTCATTCTAATTTCAGCGTCATTTTTCCAATTTAGCCAATTATTGTACCATTTTACGAGAAATTGAAGCATATAATAAACAGCAAATTTGTTGATTTTTGGTGAAAGACCAAATTTTATTGCACTCATGATCACAGAAATTTTACTTTTTTTAAAATATTGATTTCTGTGATCACTCGGTAAAATTAAAATTTGATTGACACCAAAATCAACAAAATTTAATATCCTCTATGTAATCAACAAATCACACAAGCTCAGCGGATGGAAAAACAGTGTTATACCCCTTCACATCCAGTAGCAAAGGCCAAAGTTTTTTATTTTTAGGTTTACAGGAATTGCTGTTTTGGTACTTTGGGCCAAAAATAAAATATTGTTTGTTTCCCCTTCCCGACTCTGGTAAATTAGGGTTAGGTAGGTAGGTAGGTAAAATATTTTGTTCTCTTACTCTCATACCTACCAGTAACTTTTTCTTATAAAATAATATTTTTTCAGAGGGTCTAAAAATAGGTAGGGGACTTTGCTTGGGTAGGTAGGGAAAGGGAAACAAACAATACCATATTTTATTTTTGGCCTTGAACTAAATCCACGCATGAAGTATAGACCGTTAGTGACTAGGCTGGACCCCCATAAACCTTAAATATCTTAAAAAGTACAATGCCAATTAGAATAATAATTGGTATATATTCATAAATCAACCTTACCAACTCTCATAAATTAACAAGAGGGCCATTGTCGCTCACCTGTTGTAGCAGTACATGCAAGACCTGTGATTATGCAATATCACACTTGACCTAGATTTTGTTGAGATGATCACTCTGACCAAGTTTCATAAGGATTAGGCTAAAATGGTGACCTCTAGTAACTATACAAGGTTTTTTTATGATTTGACCTTGTGACCTAGTTTTTACCCCGGATGACCCAATATCGAACTTGACCTAGATTTTGTTGAGATGATCATTGTGACCATGTTTCATTAAGATTAGGTCAAAATTGTGGCCTCTAGTGACTACACAAAGTTTTTCTCTGATTTGACCTTGTGAAGTAGTTTTTGACCCCAGTTGACCCAATATCAAACTTGACCTAGATGTTGTTGAGATGATCATTGTGACCAAGTTTTGTAAAGATTGGGTCAAAAGTGTGACCTGTACTGACTACACAAGGGTTTTTCTATGATTTGACCTTGTGACCTAGTTTTTGACCCTAGATGACCCAATATCGAATTAACATTTTGTTTATACAAATGATTATTACAACCAGAAGGTGGGCTTCAACTATATACACATTGATGACCAGTCAAATGTAGGTCAAAGTTATCCAGATATATCCCATTACAGTTATTCCAAATAGTCAATAGCATTAGTCTAACTCCCTGATCGTCATGGCTTATTTTACTCCCTGTCTTTAAAATTAATGAGTTCGTAAAAAATTCTAAATTTAGTTGGTAAAGGTAATTCAGTGAACCACATCAAATTTCAATCAAATTGCATAATTACTTTAAAAGATATTTAAGGTTTATGGGGGTCCAGCCTAGTAGCTAACGGCCTATACATCCTCTTTGATTATATATATAATCTTAACTGCCCTGTGTTCAAGGAAAAATCATGTGACGCACGTTTGGTACGCAAACGGTACAAAACGTTTCGTATCTGGTATGTACCAGATACGAAACGTGCGTCACGTTATTTTTCCTTGAACGCAGGGCAGTACAAATATAAGCTCACAAAACCCATCTGTAAGGGGTAGGTAAATTCTTACCGCATACAGGCATATGATGCCTGTTCCAAAACAAGAGGGTAGTCTTCATATTTGTAACAGTTGGCCTTGTAGATACTCCAACCTAAAAAATATAAAGTTGCATGTATCACATAAAATTTGTTTAATTAAGCACACTAAAGAGATCTCAGAGCAAGATCAAAATTATTCATCATTTCACTAAATTAAGACCAAAACAATGATATGGTGGTTCTCGTAACACAATATGCCCTATTTTTGCCCCTACTCTAACAATTTTATTGGAATTAAAGAGCTACATGTATAAAGAATTAAAATTTGAGTGTCACTTACAGTGCTTTGATAAAACAGTTCTCAGGGACTTAATCATGGTTCATACATAACTTCAAGTACCTTTCAAAGACTTTTCAAGTACATTCCCACCAATTTCAAGCATTAACAAGAGTGCCAAAATGTCACAAAATACGCCCGTCTTGGGGCATGGTGAGTCTCAGGGCATGGTGAATGAAAAAAACAATGCAACATTTTTTTTAATTAAAGGACCATAACCCAAGAAGGCCTAGGCTGATTTGGCCTACAATTGAACTTGTCTTAGATATTATATCCATGAACATTGTCACCAAGTTTGAAGATACTCAGATGAAAACTCTTTGCACTAGAGAACAGACAAGGTCAATTTCACATTTATTTTGGTAATTATAGGATCATAACCAAATAAGGCCTAGGCCGATTTGGCCTATAATCAAACTTGGCCTAGATATTATGCCCATAAGCATTGTCACAAAGTTTGAAGACGATTGGATGAAAACTGTTTGCGTTAGAGCACAGACAACCAATTTCATACTTATTTGGTAATTAATTTCTTATTTGGTAATTAAAGGACCATAACCCAATAAGGCCTAGGCCGATTTGGCCTATTATCGAACTTGGCCTAGATATTATGCCCATAAGCATTGTCAGCAAGTTTGAAGATGATCGGATGAAAACTGTTAGCGTAAGAGTACAGACAAGGCCAATTTCATACTTATTTGGTAATAAAAGGACCATAACCCAATAAGGCCTAGGCCAATTTGGCCTATAATCGAACTTGGCCTAGATATTATGCCCATTAGCATTGTCAGCAAGTTTGAAGATGATTGGATGAAAACTGTTTGCGCTAGAGTACAGACAAATTACTGGACGCCGCCGCCCGCCCGCCAGCCCGCCCGCCCGCCCGCCAAGGGTGTTCACATAATATGTCCCATTTTCAACGGGCGTATAAAAATTGGCAAAACCTGCAATATATGTGTCTTCAAATCTTGAAATAATGATAGAAGCTTGTCAGTAATCGGATACTCAATGTCACAGTGGTCATTTGTACTTGCAATTGTTAGGAATAAAGATGACACAATACAATGGTGTGTTTTGATTTTAGTCGACCTTTTTTTAACAGTTTAGGTTTGCTTTTTTTATGTTTTTTTATATTAGCATCAGAATAAGCCTAGGCTAATTACCCAAAAATATTTAATTTTGCAAATTTCAAGTTCTTTCCCAAGACTTTTTGACAGTTTAAAGTTTGAGTACTAGGCATCAAATTCAAGTACTTTTCAAGTCCTGTGCGAACCCTGCTAATTCAGCAATGTATAATCCTGAAACTTATGACTTAAAATCCGTTAAAATTAAAGCTGTCATTCATTTCATTACATTTATATGCAAGGTTTCCAATACATTGTAATCAAATTTATACACAACAAAGTAGAATTTGTGATTATAACTTTCCATATACATGAATATAAATAACTTTCTTAAATATTTAAAATATTTTGGAAGAATTTTTATTGAATTTCTTGTACATTGATTGCTTCATCCTGACAGCAAAATTTTCAAAAATTTCTAACGCAGAACTTTAAACGCAGAGCTTACCTTCTTCACACTCAAATGTCAAATCACGTAATTCTTCTGTCTGGTGATGTCCTTTAGCTGTGACCTAAAATGAAAACAAGAGTTGTTAAATGAATAACATGTACGCTCCATGGTAGCCAAGTTCAGTCATTCATCAACCGCTATATTGGTGAGCAGTTTATCACATTCTATCAAGTGGCTAGCCTCATGAGTACATACGTATCTAAAGCTGTTATGATGCAATCAAAGTCAGTTGTTCGTTAGAACAATTAGAGTAATTATATACACACGTTTCAACAATCAGCCCTAGTTTAGTTGATGAAACTACTTTCCTTCCTTCGCCGTCGCTAGACAGCACCACCTTTGCAATAGTAAACCGGTCAGCCTGTAAATATTGCGTAACTACCAACGACGCGGAGGTAAACCGGTCATGCAAAATAGTTCACCAATGACAGCATAATAATACTATAGAGACTTTTGGCTATATAATTGAGACCATGCTTCTGAATGAATGTCTCTGTTGCATAAGTTTACCACATGGTCAATATAAATAGATTGATTTCAACGTTACAATTTATCAACCATGTATATCATTTACTGGGTCACATGTTTTGCTGCTTAAGGGCAAAACATAGACTGATAGGCCATTATACATTGTGTATGTTGTATGTGAAGGTATGGTTTGTTTTTAAATTGGCATATTTGCATGGCCATAACTAGGGATGGTGCGTCGGGTGCATACGCCCCCCCCCCCCCCCCCCCAGCCATAAAAAGTACCTTATGAGCATTTCATGAACAATTATTTCTAGACTGTTCTTAAACCATCACTGAGCTGTTCATCAATTAATTCATGAAAAGTTCTTAAAGTATTCATGAAACATGGCTTCCTGTCACATGTTGATGACATCACAGATTTTCAAAATGGCTGCCAGCAATGACATGTGCTGATGTTTGACAAATTTTAATGGGTGTTTTTATCTTAATGAGAGATCGTATAAAAGGTAAGTTGCAGAGTTTAGCATGTCAAGTTTAAAAGTATCTTGTGTGACTAATATTTAATTTTAAGAATAGTTGTTCAAACTAAAAATGTAGGAAAACAAATTAGCAAGTGGGTGGGGTACGCTTAGCATGAGGTTTTAAGAATAAGTGTTCATGAAGTGTTCAAGAATTTTTTGGTTTTGTTTGTTTGTTTATTTATTTATATTATATGAGGTTACTGTATATTGTCTTGATAAATGTAATCTATATTAATTGCTTACTTTTGTAAATTGAATAGTAGGTAGTTTTAAACTCTGTTAGTGTAATCTTTAAAAAACCATTGAACTAATGTATGTAACAAGAGCTGTCCACGAACAGCGCGCTCCACTATTCGCAGCGCCATGCTGGGATAGTACAATCATTATATATTAAAAACAAAATGCTTCATAACAGCAGCATTACCCTCTGCTGTTTAGAGGTTGGGGCTTCTAAGGGGAAAAAGGGGGATAATTTGGACAAATTATGCAGGACCATTACCTACTCATGTGTAGGTCCTCTTGGTCATGAAGGTAGACAAATAAGCATTTCTTAGTCCAAAAGGGGGCATAATTTCAACAAAATGCAAAATATTATCTTCTCCTGTGTAGGGCTTGGGGTCATAATGGGGAACAAGTATGCAAAGTATCAAAGCAACATATCAATGCACTTTAAACATGTTAGAGGTGAAAAAACCTGTACCTAAACTTTAACATTTGCACTAAGTTGAAAAAGGGGACATAATTTCACCAAAATGCTTAATAGAGTTACCTACCCCTGTGTATGGGTTGGGTCATGATGGTGACCAAGTATGCAAAGTATCAAAGCAATATGTCAATGCACTTTGAAGATTGTTAGAGGTTAAAGACCGTACCTAAACTTTTACATTTGCATTTCGAAGTCCAAAAGGGGGCATAATTTCAACAAAATGCTTGATAAAGTTACCTACCCCAGTGTATGGGTTGGGTCATGATGGTGAACAAGTATGTAAAGCAGTATGTGAATGCACTTTGAAAATATTAGAGGTTAAAAAACCTGTACCTAAACTTTAACATTTGCACGAAGTTGAAAAAAGGGGACATAATTTCACCAAAATGCTTAATAGAGTTACCTACCCCTGTGTATGGGTTAGGGTCATGATGGTGAACAAGTATGCAAAGTATCAAAGCAATATGTCCATGTACTATGAAGATATTAGAGGTTAAAAACCTGTACCTAAACTTTAACATTTGCACACTCTATTTGCACTAAGTAGAAAAAGGGGGCATAATTTCAACAAAATGCCTGATAGAGTTACCTACTCCTGCCACGCATGCGTGCTCCTGCATATGGGGGCAAACAAGTATGCAAAGTATGAAAGCAATATCTCAAAGGACTTAAAGAATATAAGAGGTTAAAAACCTGTACCTAAACTTTAACAAAAGTGTTACGCCGACGCTGACGCTCGGGTGACTGCAATAGACTGCAGAAAGCTCGGCAATTCTCGTTTTTCTTCGGTATTGGCAGATGATAGACTAAAGGTCGTTATTTCGGACCAAGGTCCGGGCTTGTGATACAAGGTTAGCTCTTTAAAAAAGCTAGAAAATGGTTCGGTTCTGGAAGAGGTGTTGCATAAACAAAACATTGTTATGCAGAAATAGTATTCCAAGTGTTTCAGGGTTCCAATAATGTTTCACTTATATATAAACTGACCGATTCACCAAAGGGCAAAGGCTAACCAGCTTTTCTGGACTGTATCCTAACCAGTCCTTACTTGCTACAAATGTGTTTTACCGACGGAACCAGGACCTGTTCTATAAATACGTATCTAAACTCCCTGACGGAACTAACTTTTTAAGTAAATACAATGTAGCATTCGTTGAAAATGGCTGTATAGATCTTCCCTGGTCTGATTAACCGGTTATTCAAAGCACACTATGCTTTAAATTGCACTTAGAAAAATACAATATGACTGTAAAATCTATATACACAATGACTGCTATATGTAATTGATAAAATCTAACAAACACTTATAAAACCCGACACTCAATTTATAATAATGCAAATATTTTCATAAATTTACAATGAATCAGGAAGTGTTAATGCAAACCAGAGTGTTTTGTATTACAATGAATACCACTATAATGTAAACTCGATCCTATATATACAGAGATATGGGGGGTTCTCAAATTGAGAAAAATACTTGATATAGGCGTTTTATTCTTCTGATCTTTTATTCAGCAAAAATTACTCCACATATTTGTGTCCCTGATAAAATGAACACCTGTGCAAAATGGCTGGATTTGTCTTTTTTCTCCTCGTGGAAAAAAGGGCCGAACCATAGAAAATTCCTCTCCAAATATATACTTCTTTCCCTGTCTGATATAATTAATTCCCCGTTCTCACCCTGAAGTCTAAGGAATCTCGATCGTGAAAGCTCGACCATTTCCGTTTTACTCCTGAGTACATATACGACAATTGCAATATGCAGAAAGGCCAAGGTGATCAGAATAAAGGAATCTCTCAGTTTCATTTTCCATGGCGCAAAATAACACCATTCTCTTCTGACACCAAACATCTTGGCATTTGACTACCCCTGATGTATAAACGGATGAATAACACCCAAAGACAATATGTTTTTAGATCACTCCATCAGGAACGGTATAATTTAGATAATGTATATATCTAAATGTAAGTTCTTGTTAGAATTCAATTAGCTCTATATTGCAGTATTCGGTTAACCAGAAAAATGGATCGATTGGTTAGAATTACCATTCTGATTATCTAGCTTGGCTTTTATGCATAGCAAAAGGAATATTTACCGAAGACAAACGAAAATGGCCAAGCCTTCACGATTGTAGAATTACACGATTGATGTTTTTTCATGATTTTATTTATCATCACCGATTATTAAGGTTGTGTCACGACTCATATAAGTCGAAGTTGTGTAATTAAAACGCACTGGTTACTCAAGGAACCATAGGGTTTCCCGCAATAAAAAGCTTGACCTTTGACTCTACACGTTTTCCTCCAGGATTTATATCTGCAGTCACTTGAAATCGTTCCTTTAGGTAAAGAATCCTTAAATAAATTGTTTCACCAGCTTTAATCTATACAAACAGACTATGTAATTGCTTTCAAATTACACACCATATTCCCGATTTTTCTCTTATGGCTACGATGTGAGTCACGTGACCTTAAACATATTTAAATTGAAACGCCCAAATTTCAAGAGATTTTGCACTACGGTATTAAATTATTTTTTCATTGCTTGTTCAGTAGTTATGATGTTTTTATAAAAACGGGCGACACCGCCCTATTAGTTGGCAAATTTGCTATGCTTTATTAATATGACATAAGGACAACTTAAATCTATATAGATCTACAATAATAACATATGTAAATGATATCAAGCGAAATGTTATTATAACTCTATTTGTAAATCTAATATTCAATATATTGTCATTTCGGGTTTTTATTAACAAAATCGACTTATTTGTATGCTTTTGGTCAATTTACAACAGAAAACTGGTAAGTTTACTTGTATATACGTACATGTACATGTATCTATATACATTGTAGTATATTGGGGGGCAGTGCACAAGCTTTTTGCTCTACCCGTAAGCTGGATTTTACCAAGCATTTGTTACTTTTATGGATGGACATTATAAAGTACAGGGTGTTAAAAGAGTTTGTTCTCAAAACTTAAATTCATACTAAATTTTATCTGAGCTATGTATACAGGGTGACAATTAATATATGTCTGGATCACAAAATTTAATAAACTTTGTCCATGTTCGTCATAGAGAGCCAATTTTGGTCTTATTTAAAATAGAACATTTGTACACCATTTGTTAATACATTCTTACGATGTCATGGTTACATTCATGAAGTCATTAGTAACGTGGTACATTCCATAGAATTCAAAATGACTGTCACGTCATAAAAGATCAAACTGTACTATTAATTTGGAAATGTCCCGCATTGATGAGAAGAAGGTTTTACAAACGTACCCAGATACCTTCCATGTACCTTCTGTTAAGCAAATCAGAAGTTGAATGTAATAAGTTCGAATTCTAAGGGAGTATTTAAACCTTCGGCATAGCAACCAGGGTAGACCCGAATTCTACGGACAGATTTGAACATGGAACAAATGCTCCAAATTATATGTAACGTTAGAAGAAAACCATGCATATTTATTTACATTGTTATGTGAGATGTTACTTTTATATATACATCTAAAGGAGGGGAATCATTGACAAGTGTTGTGTTTAAAAGGATGAGGCTCCTCCGTCACAATATTTCTCGATAATTTAAAGGAGACGTTTCAAGATCAACTAATTTCACTGAAAACCATCCATCCGTAGCCCCTCCCGCCCTCATTCACCAGACTTGGGCCCACTGGGTTATTGTTTGGGGATATGTT
Source organism: Spisula solida (assembly GCA_947247005.1). Lineage (NCBI taxonomy): Eukaryota > Metazoa > Mollusca > Bivalvia > Venerida > Mactridae > Spisula > Spisula solida. The sequence goes on along the minus strand of OX365944.1, from coordinate 44,775,149 downwards.
AGGGCGGCTATATACGTACAACCCACAAAATATCGATATACTTCTTGAAATCATCCATTTGCCGAGAAATGTGAAGAGTTGGTCATGCAACTTGTGCAATGACGTGATTTGTGAAGTTCCGACGTCGCTTTCGGCATGTTTTCAGAAATAAGGGGTGTCATGCTAAACACCTACTACATACAATTTAAGTGATAAATTATTGAATTAAATACGTAAAACAAAATTTACAGATGTGCTTTGACTGAATATGCATTGGTAAGACTCATATCATTAACTTATTTGAAAATATTACATTTTGTTATCCGGACATATATTAATTGTCACCCTGTATGTGTATATTTTTAATGTTTTATTCTAATAGCTTCATTTGATGCTGAAAAGATTAGGACAATGGCAGACCACTCTGGAATTTAACCTGAAAAAACTATATTCTTCTGACGTCAGAAAAATAAACTATTGAAACTTAAACGTTGAGAACAAACTTTTTTTACACCCTGTATATTTACATATAATCTATAACTAGTAACTTTCACATATACACGCCATATGCACATTTCGTTCCCACAATTACTACCACCGTGACCACATTACGTAGATCTATTATTGTTAAACGTTCATTCTCAGGTCATCGTTTGTGCATCGTTGAACTAAGCATGCATCTCAATAGCCTTTGGACAGGCCAATATGTTCACAAAATCTGTCATTTTGATGAGATTACTGTCCTGAGATGATAAAGTTGACTGTTGTCATAGCAACCGATTTTAAATAATTATTTAAAAGAAAAAAATATTAGACTAAATTTTCAGGTGTTTAACCTTAAATTTGATGCAGCTAATTCCTTATATTCATTCTTAAAATAGTAACAAGGTGTTTCCTGAATCAGGACCCTCGGACATTACTGACATAACATGTCTCACGTGCGAATAGAACGTCGCCATTTTTTGAACAAAGTTCAGTCAAAGAGTAATGATCTTTGGTTTAGTATTATTGAATGAGCAAATTTTCGTTGTATTACCATTGATTTAAGTTTGAAATAACTTTTTTCGATTAAACATGCACCAAACTCAGTAAGTTCTAAAACGTAGATACATGTATTTATTATTTTTACGTAGGTGAACACGAGAAATAGAGAAACGTATCATATTTGATTTGGTAATCCAGCATCCACATCGCTTATTAAAAAGACATTTAAATAATGTTACACAATATTTATACACTTCGTTTTTATGATAAAATAAAGTAATGAGACTGCTATATATGGTTTCAATTTTCAAAACTGCAAGGAACACATGAGTAATGATTTGCATAAATTAGAAATGAAATTACAAGAAAAATAGAAACATGAAACCGTCTCGGCAGTCGTTTAAATGCATTGGTTAAGTTTTCCGCGGCTTATTTTTTTGCGTAACGCTTAAATTAATATAGAAATTTATTCAAAATAATATTTAGATAAACTAATTTATAAATAAAAACGTTAGTGGAAATGCTTATTTGACACTGTATGTTTCAATTTGCCTGCGGGGAACTGATGCAAATGTGATTACACTTTGTAATGAGATAAGTAAAGATCTTTAACGATAACCTGCGTTGAAATGTCGGCTTGAAAACGACAGGTAAATGTGCATACATTGTATATATAGAATGCATATCGTTGAACTACATATGGAAGACTCAAATATATATATACATGTATTGTACAATATGTTGAAAAGATACTAAGATTTTCATCTGATCTCACCTAATGGTTAAATCATGACACTTATGTGACAGCCCATTTATGGCATTCCTTTTCACGATGAATTTCGCAACAACCCATAATATGGTAATGAGATACGGATCAAGTAAACACTATATGTTTATTCACCGTTAAATACTATTATAGTAGATATATGATAAAGATTAAAACGGGTACACCAGAAAGTTATATAGGAGCTTCCGGCCTAGACATTTTATACTAGACATTTTATATATCAAGTTCTGTTACAATGTTCTAACATTAATAACACCGCCAACTATTCAACATAACCCAGCCACATGCTATACCACACCGTATAAACATAATCACTGTATGCCTTACTGGCAGACTGTATACAATTCCACTTGTATGACTTATTGTTAGCAAAAGTATCTGTGGTTTCCGGTCACTGTATGACTTATTGGGAAATATACAGTTAAACGTGTATGACTTATTGCGATTACCGGATATTGACTCGTTTATACAACGTGCATACTACCTTAAAGACACAAACACGACAATTACGAAACCGTCTGACTCAAAGTTACGAGCGATAGTGTACTTTAAAGGCAGACGTGCAAATGTTTGTTTACATCAATATTGCCAAACGCGTCTTACTGTTGCAAAACAAATAAGCATGTAAATTGATACCCGAACAACGCATTTTTTGACAAATTCTTGAATGAACTCAACATATTTCAAGTTATATCTTATATTTAATATTTTTATGCTCTTTTCATATTCAAATTGTTCACATTTATAGCGTGGTCATCCCATTACATTTGAATAGCTGTATCATTTCATAGTGAGATAGTCGTTTTTCATCCAGCATTATTTTCAAAAGTTAAAACTAGCTGTGCATTGTACTAAAACGTGACATTTTTACAAACTTATTTCAAATGTACATTTTCAAGAGATGTTTCTAAAACAAATTTACATTAAGTTTACATAAATATCACCAGTGGCGCTGTGTTCTTGGTAAATATTTGTTCTGCACTTCCGTTAAATTGTTAATAAAACACGTTGTTGAATGAAGTCTCAACGACGTTTTCGCTGATTTCACAACAGGTTGAAGAAGTGCGCTGATGCACAGAAATTTTAAATTCCCAAACGAGAAGGTCGTGAGTGCTTACCAACTTATTAGAATCATACATACTTGAAATATGAAAGTTGAAAAAGCTCGTTTTTCAATAAGTAATGGGTACTTTTCAGACAGTTTTCTTGTTGTTGTTTTTCAAATAGCGTTTTTTTTTACTTACGACGTTCTTATTCTAAACGTTACTTATTAGTCTCCGCTATCCACGTGGTTTCAAATGTACCTTACTGCAAAGGGGGGTATACTGTATACATGAATAGTACAAACGTGGTTTCAAATGTAACTGTCAGCAACTCTACTGAAAAAGGACAGTACAACTTATTCAGAACACTCCTTTGTAGAGCAACAACCACTAAATAACACCAACTTCAAAAGTTTAACATCTGTAGAGCCACAACCTAAACAACAGCTAATTATTGCAGCGACAAAAGGGTGTTGATCTTAAAAGGTTGTACTGTAAACAATACTGAGTGTAATTCAATACAGCAATTTGGTTCAAATCATTAACATTTCTGTACTGCCGGGGTTGTCTTCAGAATATTATGACTATGTGCATTTGTATGGACCCGTTCTTGTGCATCATCGATCCATCGAAACTCCTAGTCGAACAAACTTTTATTGACCATTGGTATGCAAGAACGTTACTAATTATAAGGAGTAGGTATAGCATCATGCCATCATCGTCACTGACTTTACAATTGGAATTTGTACGCAAATCGATGCAGAACGAAGCGTAATTTGTATGGAAGCTTGACGGCTAATAACGAAATTTATTTTTTCATGCAAACTCAGCAGTTAAGAACGAAATGTAATAGTAATTCGTGTGCAAATCGACGGGTAAAAACGAGATATACTTTGTGTGCAAATCTACGGTTTAAGCCTGTGTCACATCAGCCTTGCGAGAGTCGTTACCTGTTTACGATCACTTTTTGGGGATACCTTTTGGGAAATTACTGGTGTGCCGGCCGTGCGACATCCGCAAGACAATCCTTAGACTTCCGTACGAAATATCAGCACCACAAGATAAACGTAACGTCGCAAACCACATTCTCGACATGACGACATTTTCTGCGTCTTGCTTGCCATTTACCGTGGCAGCAATATGTCTACTATATTCACACGACGCGTATGACCACCGTGCGGCTATCGAACGACAGCCTTGTGATGTCTACGATCTGCCTTGATGTCGGCGATTCTGTCTGCGTTCTGGACATTATTGTAATTTTATTTCGTGAGTAATAAATGGTGCGACCAAAACTTGCATCGTGCGACTGATGTGACACAGTCTTACAGGTTTAAGCGACAATGTACAATGTAGTTACGGGAGACGATATAGAAAACCATTTTAATTCAACTCTCGAAATGCACACCATAGAGAAGAGTATACTGGTAAACCGAACATCATCTTCACATTAAAGTCCACAATGTAAAGTTATACCCCTGCTGAACACCAGGTGTTACTTCAAGCATAACGTGAAGAAATTCCATATACTAGGAGGTGAAATGTAATTACCTGACTGGGTACGATGAATAGCTTATTGCGATACGATCAGAAATGCGGGGATAGGAAGGTATTTTGTAAACAGGACAAGATCACCAAATTATATTCATTTTTAAGACATACCTACCTTACTATTTTACTATGAAATACGCGTCTGTAAAATTAAATGACTTGATATAATGTCAATATGTAGTAGAGACGAAAAAGTCAGTTTTGGAGGGCGTATCTTTTTTAAGCTCTAAGCAAATAGAAGAAATTTGTCCTACATATCGGTCATATTAAGCATTGTCATTGTGCAATACGTTACCCGTAACGGGATACGCCGAAAGAATCACGATTGTTTATATAACTATATTTATATAAGTAAAATGTATAATGTGTCAATCAAGAAAACGAGACCAAAATCGTGACTTAACGCACACTGGTAATGGTTAGGGTGACTCAAGAAAACAAGACCAAAATCGTGACTTAACGCACACGTAATAATAGTTAGGTTGACTCAAGAAAACGAGACCAAAATCGTGACTTAACGCACACGTAATAATGGTTAGGGTGACCCAAGAAAACAAGACCAAAATCGTGACTTGACGCACACGTAATAATGGTTAGGGTGACTCAAGAAAACAAGACCAAAATCGTGACTTAACGCACACGTAATAATGGTTAGGGTGACTCAAGAAAACGAGACCAAAATCGTGACTTGACGCACACGTAATAATGGTTAGGGTGACTTAAGAAAACAAGACCAAAATCGTGACTTAACGCACACGTAATAATGGTTAGGGTGACTCAAGAAAACGAGACCAAAATCGTGACTTGACGCACACGTAATAATGGTTAGGGTGACTCAAGAAAACAAGACCAAAATCGTGACTTGACGCACACGTAATAATGGTTAGGGTGACTCAAGAAAACAAGACCAAAATCGTGACTTAAAGTACACGTAATAATGGTTAGGGTGACTCAAGAAAACAAGACCAAAATCGTGACTTAACGCACACGTAATGGTTAGGATGGCCATTGAACTTAAAGTTGGTCGCTAACAAGTCGTATGTTACAAAACATGATCTTAAATGTGAAACTAACACAGTGTGGTCAGGTATCAAACATCTAAAAGGCTTGTTGTGCGTAGATTTGCTCAAACTCTGAATGGCGGTATTGAATACTTAAAATCGTATAAAGCCATGCAATTTAAAACTTAATAGAAATCTAAACCCACCTTGAAGACCTTTTGTTCATGGGTCAATGACATTTTATGTAACTATTTGAACACAAATAGTATTCACGAATTCCTTAACATTGTAGGTTTCCTTTGAGCGTAGTAAGTGTACATGTATTCACAAATTATCATTCTTAGTTCAAACCTTCTAGTGTTTCTATAGTTCCGGGTACTCGGTCGTAGATATCGATTTGGCATATCCAGGAAATATTATACAACTTTACTCGGGACAATTTGTATTTTGTAGCAGTAGGCTATGTACAGGGTATTGATCGTGGCAATCTAGTAGGGAAATATTTACAATCGTTTTAGCCGTGCTTTGTAAAACCGTTTGTACCTGATTAACGTCTGAATCACTTAAAATACATTTATAGTACAATCGGTATTCTTTCATTTAACAAAACCCTGAGTATGAATAGGCACAATCATAATCTCCGGGTGTGTGAAACGGTTAAGAATGTATAATTAATGATTTCCTTTTGCGACACATACAGTGACAAAATGCGTCGACGGATGGCACCAATTTCAAATAAGTTAACTATCATGTATTATGTGTGTTTATTTTACATCGTATTTTATGATGATCATAAATAATCTACGGTTGCATTAACACATTATATATAGAAGAACATAACAGGAAAAACATACTCATGTATTTACGACAGGTTCCAAGTTTAAAACTCATAAACGCTTTTTTGTATTCTGGTAATCATATTACATAAGCAAACGTTAAAATAAATGAATAAATTTACCTGTTTTGCTCCTTCGAGCAAACAGATGAATACGAATATGTCCCAAAGCCTCATACTTCCATACTTCCTTGAGCTCGAAATAAACTAAAACTAAACTGGTCTATACGAGGGCGTGGTAAATGAAACAATATCGGGTAGCGCCATGTAAACTCGGTGTTTTCATTCAAATCACCCGTAATAAAAAGACTGGCGGACAATGGGCGGTAATAAAGTTTGAATTTTCGTGACTTCAGGCTCGAACGCTCTCGTATATCCTGGTTTGGACGAAAGGTAATTGTTGTTGCTACAATTGTATGTAATTTATGTTTAAGCTAAGTTGCATCGAGACCGAATGAGACATTTTGGCAAGTTTTAACGTAATACGGTGCAACGCAATAACTATAGCAGAGAACGAAATGGCGTAGTTAAATGTAGAAAACGTACCTTAGTCACTTATACGGGTAAATGCGTAGAATAATAATTATATAAAATTATCACATGACAATAAGGGTGGCATAAATATTGTCAACCCGAGAAACCGTGACAATCACTGCATGCGGTGAAACCGAAGATGATAATCGAAGATTTACAATGATTCATGTCACCCTCATATCACTGCGATGTGAGTATTTATTTTATTATACCGAAACACTGGGGCGGGGGGGGGGGGAAGAGAGCTATTTTGAATACTGTCCTTATGCTGCGGGAAAGATTCCATTAGGAGAGTACCATTCATGAAAATCTCAGATAAATCGCTGGCTTAGAATGAGAAAGTCGTAAATAAGACTGATATATATTTGAAATCTGCATCACAAGGCACTTCGTATGAGCCTATTTCCATAAAAATCGGAACTGGTCATGTTGACCTAACTGAAGTTGAAAAAACGTGTTTTTCCATAAGTAAAGAGTAGTTTTCAGACAGTTTTTCTTGTTTTCTCAAAATATCTATTTTGTAGTTACGACCTTCTCATCCTAAGCAAGCGATATTTACATTACATACATGTAAATACCATATGCCAGCGTGTATGGCATCGATATTGTCAACCTGGTGTCATTCCCTGGTGTCAGAATGACACCCTCGACATTCTACCCTAGTGATGACAATACCGATAATTGGATATTTGTATTTGGCTTGGTGTAAGCAGTGAACGGTGAACTCTCCAAATTCTGATAAATGCACGTGCACAACACTGTGTATTGTACAATGCATTGAAAGGTTGACTACACATTGTCCAGCAATACCAAATCCAAAAAACATAAATCTGAAGAATTCCGATTACAGAAAGAAGAAGAGATGTTTGTAAAACATGCATGTCCTCATGACAACCGAATAGTCATGTATACTAAAGGCCATCCCGACCTTGAACTTTGACCTATTGACCCACACATTTGTAGGAGTCTTCTGCTGATGATCAGCTATCTGTCTGTGAAGTTTTACGATCTTAGGACCCACCGTTCTTACGTTGTGGATCAGAAACGGTTGTGTATTCGAAGGTCGCGGTAATTTTGACCTTTGAACCATAGCGACCTCAAAATCAATGGGGGCCATCTACTGATGATGAACAATCTCCACTGAATGTGTAGGTTCTAGGTCCGACCGTTCTGGAGTCATTGATAAAAAAACATTTACTCTACCTACCGACCGATCGACATGCATTTGTAATAAACCCCACATCTACGATACGGAGACATACAAACTATTAACTGTTTACACTTCCTAAGATGTTTAAACATAATAACTTTAAAACAAACATAATATCCGACATTTTGTAGTTCTATATTGTGTAATATTTCAAGCATTATATCGCTCTTTAGTCTTTACTGTGTTGGTGTACTTATAACGTTTAATGGGTGTATATATTGTGCTACAGTTGTCAAACTTTGTAGGAATATGAATCAGCCTGTGTGTTGGCGTTATGGCCCTTACAATGATCAAACGGCTGATGAGGTATCTATTCATGTCCTATGAACACATGTCTATCTAGTTTCACAATATTTCTACTTGTACAAGTTATATCGACAATAGAATGAAACCACCAAACACGAATAACATTTAATGTAAAAAGTTTTACTTGTACGAGTATCAGAGAATGCAACTGCCGTTTACTTTGTACACCCTGATTCATGAACTTCATAAAATAATGAACGATTTCCGACTGCATATTTCATATCGGTTCCCAGTAACCTTTTATTTTCTGCTTTATTCGAAACTCATGAATACATAATATACAAGTGACATGTGTCAATTCAGTTAACATAGGAAACGAACGTTGTATGTAAATGAGCAAATATCCATTTTTAATTTGCTGATCATTGCAAAACAACTACAGTGCAACCTCTCCTGACAGACCCCCATAGAGCCATAACCTCTGTAACGCAATATAGTAATTTTGTTACAGAAGCACGATGGTTCAAGTGACCATTTACTCCCCTATAAGTATTACCACTCCAGGTCCAATGTTAACAAAGAATCAGGTTTCATGATCAGTTCTGTTTTTACTATTTTTTGAAAGTAATAAATTTTGTAAAGTTAAGAATAGTAAACCCAATTGGTTTGGCACAACGTCAAACGACGAATTTACCTGTATAGTTTATAGATCTGTGCGTATAACTAAATCATTAAAGGTATTTTCCTGAGCATTTACAGACTTCCTAAATATCTTCTAGATAACTGATTACGAACCTTGAAAACATCTATTTTCTTATAAAAAAAGGTTTATCTCATACATTCAGGATCAAGCTTGAAAACCCAGCTTCATGTTTTACATGATCTCATGGTTTTGAAGCATGATTAGATGTTTTCAACGAGAGGGCCAAATGTCACCTGGATATCATGGTCTATAATTAAGGGCCTCGAGCGAAAGGGGTAAATTTTTAGTTATACGCACAGATCTATAAACTATACAGGTAAATTCGTCGTTTGACGTTGGGGCAAACCAATTGGTTCACTATTCGCTTTACATGGACTCCTTCTACAATGTATATAATTATGTGATTTAGCTAGACAAGCTCAAGTTTCTTATTTTACCAAGGAAGGGGCTTTAACTGGGTTGTAACTTAATATATTGGGAGAAGGAATGTGTTGTAATACCAAGAAATACAAGTCAAATAGTTCCTACGAGCAAATGATGTACCGACTTCATTTGACAGAGAATTGACAGGATCCTCGACCTTCTGTCTGCATAATTCAACAGCTGATGTGTATAATATTAAGCATGAAAATCTCAAAATTGTGAAAAAATAAGCGCGATAGGCAGGTAGCTTTCAAATTGGGAAAACTATATGCACGATAATTTGACATACGAAATTTATCAACAAATTGTTCAATAATTTCATGTATAACAAACCAATGTTCAAGACACATAATTGCATATTATGACTACCTTGTTCCAAGTAATATTTATATGCTTATAAATAAAACCTCGTATCAGTCCATTAAAGGTATTATCATAAGACATGTTTTCAGTGTTCAACAATATCAAAGATCATAAACCAATTCCGATAATTCCATGACAATTTTAAGTCTCTGAATCGACATTAACACTCTGTGAACTTTAATTTGGCACCTGACAGTTTGATACACGATATGGACTTATTATTTTAGGGAATTTACGACAACAAGAGGGTCATGCACTAGTCAATATTTTGCCCGCCCGGGGGAGCGGCGGGCGACACAGGGGGAATTAGACATTTTACATGTTTTGATGTCTAAATCCCCACCCTGGTGACAATGTTTACTGTCTAAATCCCCAGCTTGGGGCATAGTTTTTCATCCGGATAATTTAATAAAAACACGAATAAAAGTATCACTTTCGTCTTCCGCGGTGTAGGAATTCCCGGACAAGTCTATTCCCCGGGACTCGGAGTCGATAAGTTCGTCTAATTCCCGCCTGTCGGGAAGATTCGTCTGTCTAATTCCACCTGTATCCCCGATGCTCCCCGGGCGGGCATAATATTGACTGGTGCATAACCATCAATCAGCCATTTGTGTATCACTCGACCAATGACATTACATCATGTCCAACAAGCGCGTTAATCCACCTCTGGACATGGTCAGTGTTTATCCCCACCGAATCCAGTGACATTTAGTCTTGTAAAAAATCCAGTGGAATTGACTCTTTAAATATTTTAATAGATTTAAAAGTAAACACTCAAGGCTAATGTCTATGACGTTTGGTGGAGATACATTCTTGAAAGATGTTATACTTGTGACCTACGCTTTTACCAAAGATGAAATAGGTTGGCACTTGATCCAGAAAGTTATGCAATATGTAGCTTGCTGAAACGTTCAGTATGACATTTATAGTGTTCACAAACATTTTCTGCAATGTGACCAAGTGACATAGTTAAGGACCCTCATGACATACTTTCAAACCAGTCCGAATACAGCTACTATCCGATCGATGAAAATCATTATGATACCGAAAGTCAACCTCTCCAGTTTATCTGCATTTTCCTTCAAGATCTTACCCAGATCTAGTTTTACAAAGACATTCATCGTAGGAAGATCCTTTTGGTAAGCGGCGTCCCTCAATGTCCAGGGCCCTGAGGGAATGCAAAAGTATTTACAGTATTTTAAAGTATTTACAGACGACTGCATTCTATGTCAGACTGATACAAGCAGCTGCTCCAAGCAGCCTTGGATTCCCAAACCAAGTTGGAGCTCTTAAGGTCTTGGGCAATCATTCTCAGAAACGAAGCGTCTAGTGAATTACTAGGTCTGAACCACCTCTTTGGACCAACTAAATGTATTATTCTCGCAATCATTCTCAGAAACGAAGCGTCTAGTGAATAACTAGGTCTGAACCACCTCTTTGGACCAACTAAATGTATTATTCTGAAAGCATATATTTTACTGAAGTTCGTTCTTTGACATGCTATAAGAACGAGGTATCCAGCCTGAATGGAATGTACAGTTTCAAAGTACCGCCAACTGACTGGCTTGGGTTCAGCGGGGTGTCGCACCCTGATTATGCCACGGAAGCAGGAGTGACTTTGCCTGGTCGTAACTCGTCGGCTGGTTCTAGTAGTGATCAAAATGCCAAAATCATGTTTTTGAGAAAATAGGGTTGAACATTTGACTTGGTCAAATATCGTTTTGTTAACCAATTTTAAAAATTAAAAAACGAAGATGTAACTTACAATGGCTTGATTCTTCTCATTGTATTCATTATTCTGCCTTAAAATTGACGTAGATACGTTTGTTTTGAAAAAATGATTATACCGAATTTGGACATTGAGCAACTTTTGCATTTTTTTTGTTGCACACCAGGACTTTGAACACAGTATTTCCGAAATACCGCGATTACATTGGTTGATCTGGACATTGGCTGATATAAGAACGATTGGTAGAGGACTATGAGTATCCCTACTTCCGACGGTCAAAAACAGAAATGCTATTCAGTGTTCCCACCTAACATAACTAAAATTACTAACAGTCTTTGGACGAGACGTTAACCGAGGCCCCGTGTATGATGCTTTACATCGGCACGTAAAAGAACCAGGGGTGCTTCTGGAACTGGAGCATCTTCTGTATCATGCACTATCCCCAAAAAACTTAAGTGCCTAGCCCCTTCTGGGGGCCTCACCAATATGGATAAATAAAGCAAATAAACAAACAATGAGTAACTTAACAATTAACATACATTGTATTTCAGTTAATCACGTGACAAGATATAGGACAACCATTGGTCAACTTTATTTTTTTTAGTTTAAGTTGCTCTTAGAGTAACCTCATCAACATGCACGCTACGAAGTGGTTCAAATAATAGCACATTGCACTTGAAATTATGACGTAATATTTTCACAGGACATTGAGCAATGTCAAATGAGATAGAAAATGCAAAACTGTCGTTTTTGAAAACAATGGACATTGTAGACTGATAGAGCCAGCAGACGAACTATGTTCAGCTTTTAGTTATAGTTCATGTATGTTTAGTCTTTTATCACCATGTTAGTGTCTATAGTATGTCTACTGATATTTCCTTTTTCTTGTGTAGTTCAAATGTGTGCTTATAAAAATATCTCAGCGCCATATCTGCTTATTATCAGGAAGACTGTGTTTCATATTTTTCTATGTGCAGCGATATGTTGATTTTATGTGATATTATGCTGCGCGTGTGTTTTATTGCACAACGACAATATGAGAGTCCCATTAAAATATATACACATATCTGTGGGGGTCCCATACAATGTAAAAGCAATGAAAATCACTCATCCTGTTAATAACGATTATACAATCCGAGGTTGGTTCAAAATGATAGAAATACGCAAAAAAATAAATTGTTAAAAAAACGAATTGAAACTTGAGTAGGCCTTATCAAGGGACGGGATTTGGAGCGTATACAAACCAGTCGACTTCCTGCTTCTAAATTTTATGTTAAATTTAATTATATCGAGCACTACTTAAACATGATTCACGTATACCTATGGTATTCATTTCGTTTTTTTTCTACATCACTACATGAAATATATACGTTTATAGTTACCATTTACGCATTGCTGAGTCAGTGTGAACGTTACCAAAGATACACCGGGCTAGTCCTTTTAATCGGTTGCTCTCCACGCACGTAATGTCACAAATCAGTATATTAATTGTAAATTATATCCGGTATATAACTTACAATAAATATACTGATTTATGACTATACTGATTTGTGACATGTATTCTCGTAAATTTAAATGCGCATTTTGTGCCCAAATCGTTGTTTGGGTGAACAATCGTCCGAACTCACATGGCGAACATTCTAGCATTTTGCTGGCTTATCGATGAAATTGTCTCCCTTGTAATGTTAACAACATAGTGTTTCTCGAAATCGACTCTCGATACATTTTTTAATAAAAATATAGAGGGACATTTTTTGGATCAAGTAATTTATTTTCAAAGTTCTATAAGTATGTGAAGTAAACTTCAGACTTTCCAGTTTACTTCATTATATTATTTTAGTATTTTTTGTTTCCATTTTCGTTTAAGGTTAACCACTACATGCCGCTATATAGCCTTTGTAAAAAATAGCAAAATCTCATTTTTGATGACTTTCAGCGTCCAATAAAAACAGTTTTAAAATATAAATACAAAGTTCTATAAGTGGGATATTTTTTTAACGTGCTCTCGAATGGAAAATGCCGAAACGTTTCGATTGGTGCTGTACTTATTTTCCATCTTTTGTCAAAACCGCAACGAACGTCAATAAATACAAAAACCCGAGTGTCTTTAATGTACATGGCCAATCATGTGTCATATGAAGCTGAATACCATATTAACCATTAAGTAAACATGTCCTTGTCGTCGCATCTTTAATACGTAAGAAAGGAGGGAAGATCCATTTCAATTTTATTTACTGTTTTATGGTAGATCAAGCAACTAACAATAGCTGGATAAAAGGGCGTACACGACAAAGTCTACACTTTATTAATACATGAATACTTTTGGTAATGTGTAACGTTAAGGCCGAATGTCACAGGTGTTAGTGCGCATATTTATGTGCATATTTTGAAAATATTGTTTAAAGTCTGTTTCCCCCGTTTTATTGATAATATTGTATGGAAGAAACTTGTGTACAAGTATCATACACTTTGTATATGGTGACATTTTGAACTTTTGATCGGTATAAAAAAATAAAAGCATTAGACCAACACTAATTATTACATTTGTTTCTGCCAACAAGGCAAACATTTGGCGCAACTTGTTATTGGTATCTCGAGTGTCCGCTTCGAGGGCGGGAGGTTCCGGGTTCGCCCCCTCGCCGCGTCATACCAAAGACGAAATAATAATGGGACCACGGGACTTAGTTTTTCACGATTGTTCGTGAACAAACGTACGTATAAAGATCCTTGTTATTGATGGGTATCGTAATCACAAATCTAAATAGATGATTATCATGATCCTTGCATACATAATATAATAAATACAAATGTAATACTCAAAATATGCGTAGTTGCAGCCGTTACGTACTGTATAAAGAAGAATAATGTAAAACTTAAGACGGGTGATCAAAATATTCGAATACAAATGTACTTTCCTTCTAACATTTTAGATATTGATTCTAGAACAATTAAATTACCAGGCAATATAGATCTATCAATTATCTAGCGTTTTAATTAATCAATTATATTGTTTTGATGACGTCACTTATTGTGACTAAGGTGCAGCGCGCGCCGTCGAGCGTGACGGACAATAAATAATCACAGAGCAACGGTATTTCATTTAGATTAACCCCTAACTTGGAAAATCCATGTGATAGCTCGAAGATGACTTGACCAACATGTATTGGGATTCCTTGCACTCCAAATCAGTGATCTACACATGATTTCTTTGTTTATGTGATTGTAGGGACTCTGTCAAACTGACGCCATGGTAAAATAAGAATAAACGGAAGAACTAAGACAGAGTTAGGTATACTTCTCATAAATTTCTGAGAAATAAGAGGCATATTTCTGAACGGTATGTTCCTGACGAAATCTACGATCAGTATAGATTGCAAAACAATACATCTTTCATTCCATTTGAAAGGAGTTCTTTAGAAATTGCGCCCTAAACTTGTTAGGTCGTGATTCCTTCTTCGTCGGGATGATGCTACTGTGTAAAGCCAACCGCTTTTTATGAGTTTTAAGTCCAGTAACGCAACGAGACAATTTCTATTACATTCCAGAGTTTGCTATTTATGACTTATTTCTGTATTAAAAGTAAATAAATCGTATACAGTGGGTCGGATATGAAACCAGAAAGGAGCACGGTGCTGCTCAAACGGTGACGCTTGGAATGACGTCACGTGACTGCCTGCGTCACGCACCCATTACATGAATAAAACTATGTTATATAGGTGCATTCGGTCGGAGATATCCTACACTGAATAATGCTAATTTGCTTTTGAGCATTGCTGACAAAACAAAATTGCTAGATGAAAAGTCCACGAATATATTTATCACCCCTCGTATGTACACCTTTTTCATCTATTTTGTGTCATAGTTCAGCTGAAGGCGTGGTAGGGTGGGGTGGTAAAACACAAAACGCAGTATTGTAGTTATCGCACTCTTTCAGTGCAGCATTGCAGTTATTGCATTCTTCCAGTGCAGCATTGCAGTTATTGCACTCTTCCAGTGCGATACTGCACTAATCGTACTGCAACATTGTATTTATCGCATTCTTCCGGTACAATAATGTCGTTATCACACTTTTCAAGTGTAATTTCGCAGTTACCAAACTATTCCAGTGCACTATCGCAATTATCGCACTCTTCATTTCCAGTGTAATATCGCAGTTACCAAACTCTTCCAGTGCACTAGCGGAGTTATCGCACACTTCCATGGTAATATCGCAGTTATCAAACTCGTCCAGTGCACTATCGCTGTTATCGCTCTTTCCAGTGTAATATCGCAGTTACCTAACCATTTCAGTGTACTATCGCAGTTATCGCACTCTTCCAGTGTAATATCGCAGTTACCAAACTCTTCCAGTGCAATATCGCAGTTTCCAAACTCTTCCAGTGCAATATCGCAGTTATGGCACTCTTCCAGTGCAATATCGCAGTTACCGCACTCTTCCAGTGCAGTATCGCATTTACCACACTCTTCCAGTGCACTATCGCATTTACCACACTCTTCCAGTGCAGTACTGCAGTTGCCATACTCTTCCAATGCAGTATCGCAGTTACTGCACTCTTCCATTGCAGTATTGCAGTTGCCACACTCTTCCAGTACAATATCGCAGTTGCCACACTCTTCCAGTGCAGTACTGCAGTTGCCACACTCTCCCAGCGCAGTATTGCAGTTGCCACACTCTTCCAGTGCAATATCGCAGTTACCACACTCTTCCAGTGCAGTACTGCGCAGTTGTCACACTCTTCCAGTGCAGTACTGCAGTTGCCACACTCTTCCAGTGCAGTATTGCAGTTGCCACACTCTTCCAGTACAATATCGCAGTTGCCACACTCTTCCAGTGCAGTACTGCAGTTGCCACACTCTTCCAGTGCAGTACTGCGCAGTTGTCACACTCTTCCAGTGCAGTACTGCAGTTGCCACACTCTTCCAGTGCAGTATCGCAGTTACCACACTCTTCCGGTGCAATATCGCAGTTACCACACTCTTCCAGTGCAGTACTGCAGTTGCCACACTCTTCCAGTGCAGTATTGCAGTTGCCACACTCTTCCAGTGCAATATCGCAGTAACCACACTCTTCCAGTGCAGTACTGCGCAGTTGTCAAACTCTTCCAGTGCAGTACTGCAGTTGCCCCACTCTTCCAGTGCAATATCGCAGTTATCGCACTCTTCCAGTGCAATATCGCAGTTACCGCACTCTTCCAGTGTAATATCGTAGTTAGCAAACTCTTCCAGTGTACTATCGCAGTTATCGTACTCTTCCAGTGCAGTATCGCATTTTCCACACTCTTCCAGTGCAGTATTGCATTTACCACACTCTTCCAGTGCAGTACTACAGTTGCCATACTCTTCCAGTGCAGTATCGCAGTTACTGCACTCTTCTATTGCAGTATTGCAGTTGCCACACTCTTCCAGTGCAATATCGCAGTTACCATACTCTTCCGGTGCAATATCGCAGTTACCACACTCTTCCAGTGCAGTACTGCAGTTGCCACACTCTTCCAGTGCAGTATTGCAGTTGCCACACTCTTCTAGTGCAATATCGCAGTTACCACACTCTTCCAGTGCAGTACTGCAGTTGCCACACTCTTCCAGTGCAGTACTGCAGTTGCCCCACTCTTCCAGTGCAATATCACAGTTGCCACACTCTTCCAGTGCAGTACTGCAGTTGCCACACTCTTCCAGTGCAGTCCTGCAGTTGCCACACTCTTCCAGTGCAATATCGCAGTTACCAAACACTTCCAGTGCAGTATTGCAGTTGCCACACTCTTCCAGTGCAATATCGCAGTTGACACACTCTTCAAGTGCAGTACTGCGCAGTTGTCAAACTCTTCCAGTGCAGTACTGCAGTTGCCACACTCTTCCAGTGCAGTCCTGTAGTTGCCACACTCTTCCATTGCAGTATTGCAGTTGCCACACTCTTCCAGTGCAATATCGCAGTTACCACACGCTTCCAGTGCAGTACTGCGCAGTTGCCACACTCTTCCAGTGCAATATCGCAGTTGCCACACTCTTCCAGTGCAATATCGCAGTTACCAAACACTTCCAGTGCAGTACTGCAGTTGTCACACTCTTCCAGTGCAATATCGCAGTTACCAAACACTTCCAGTGCAGTATTGCAGTTGCCACACTCTTCCAGTGCAATATTGCAGTTTCCACACTCTTCCAGTGCAGTCCTGCAGTTGCCACACTCTTCCATTGCAGTATTGCAGTTGCCACACTCTTCCAGTGCAATATCGCAGTTGCCACACTCTTCCATTGCAGTACTGCAGTTGCCACACTCTTCCAGTGCAGTACTGCAGTTGCCACACTCTTCCAGTGCAGTACTGCAGTTGCCACACTCTTCCAGTGCAGTACCGCAGTTGCCACACTCTTCCAGTGCAGTACTGCAGTTGCCACACTCTTCCAGTGCAGTATCGCAGTTACCGCACTCTTCCATTGCAGTAATGCAGTTGCCACACTCTTTCAGTGCAGTATCGCAGTTGCCACACTCTTCCAGTGCAGTACTGCAGTTGCCACACTTTTCCAGTGCAATATCGCAGTTGCCACACTCTTCCATTGCAGTACTGCAGTTGCCACACTCTTCCAGTGCAATATCGCAGTTACCAAACACTTCCAGTGCAGTATTGCAGTTGCCACACTCTTCCAGTGCAATATCGCAGTTGCCACACTCTTCAAGTGCAGTACTGTGCAGTTGTCACACTCTTCCAGTGCAGTACTGCAGTTGCCACACTCTTCCAGTGCAGTCCTGCAGTTGCCACACTCTTCCATTGCAGTATTGCAGTTGCCCCACTCTTCCAGTGCAATATCACAGTTGCCACACTCTTCCAGTGCAGTACTGCAGTTGCCACACTCTTCCAGTGCAGTCCTGCAGTTGCCACACTCTTCCAGTGCAATATCGCAGTTACCAAACACTTCCAGTGCAGTATTGCAGTTGCCACACTCTTCCAGTGCAATATCGCAGTTGCCACACTCTTCAAGTGCAGTACTGCGCAGTTGTCACACTCTTCCAGTGCAGTACTGCAGTTGCCACACTCTTCCAGTGCAGTCCTGTAGTTGCCACACTCTTCCAGTGCAGTACTACAGTTGCCACACTCTTCCAGTGCAGTATCGCAGTTACCGCACTCTTCCATTGCAATAATGCAGTTGCCACACTCTTTCAGTGCAGTATCGCAGTTGCCACACTCTTCCAGTGCAGTACTGCAGTTGCCACACTTTTCCAGTGCAATATCGCAGTTGCCACACACTTCCATTGCAGTACTGCAGTTGCCACACTCTTCCAGTGCAATATCGCAGTTACCAAACACTTCCAGTGCAGTATTGCAGTTGCCACACTCTTCCAGTGCAATATCGCAGTTGCCACACTCTTCAAGTGCAGTACTGTGCAGTTGTCACACTCTTCCAGTGCAGTACTGCAGTTGCCACACTCTTCCAGTGCAGTCCTGCAGTTGCCACACTCTTCCATTGCAGTATTGCAGTTGCCACACTCTTCCAGTGCAATATCGCAGTTACCACACTCTTCCAGTGCAGTACTGCGCAGTTGCCACACTCTTCTAGTGCAATATCGCAGTTGCCACACTCTTCCAGTGCAATATCGCAGTTACCAAACACTTCCAGTGCAGTACTGCAGTTGTCACACTCTTCCAGTGCAATATCGCAGTTACCAAACACTTCCAGTGCAGTATTGCAGTTGCCACACTCTTCCAGTGCAATATCACAGTTGCCACACTCTTTCAGTGCAGTACTGCAGTTGCCACACTCTTCCAGTGCAGTACTGCGCAGTTGCCACACTCTTCCAGTGCAATATCGCAGTTGCCACACTCTTCCAGTGCAATATCGCAGTTACCAAACACTTCCAGTGCAGTATTGCAGTTGTCACACTCTTCCAGTGCAATATCACAGTTGCCACACTCTTTCAGTGCAGTACTGCAGTTGCCACACTCTTCCAGTGCAGTCCTGCAGTTGCCACACTCTTCCAGTGCAATATCGCAGTTGCCACACTTTTCCAGTGCAATATCGCAGTTGCCACACACTTCCATTGCAGTACTGCAGTTGCCACACTCTTCCAGTGCAATATCGCAGTTACCAAACACTTCCAGTGCAGTATTGCAGTTGCCACACTCTTCCAGTGCAATATCGCAGTTGCCACACTCTTCAAGTGCAGTACTGTGCAGTTGTCACACTCTTCCAGTGCAGTACTGCAGTTGCCACACTCTTCCAGTGCAGTCCTGCAGTTGCCACACTCTTCCATTGCAGTATTGCAGTTGCCACACTCTTCCAGTGCAATATCGCAGTTACCACACTCTTCCAGTGCAGTACTGCGCAGTTGCCACACTCTTCTAGTGCAATATCGCAGTTGCCACACTCTTCCAGTGCAATATCGCAGTTACCAAACACTTCCAGTGCAGTACTGCAGTTGTCACACTCTTCCAGTGCAATATCGCAGTTACCAAACACTTCCAGTGCAGTATTGCAGTTGCCACACTCTTCCAGTGCAATATCACAGTTGCCACACTCTTTCAGTGCAGTACTGCAGTTGCCACACTCTTCCAGTGCAGTACTGCGCAGTTGCCACACTCTTCCAGTGCAATATCGCAGTTGCCACACTCTTCCAGTGCAATATCGCAGTTACCAAACACTTCCAGTGCAGTACTGCAGTTGTCACACTCTTCCAGTGCAATATCGCAGTTACCAAACACTTCCAGTGCAGTATTGCAGTTGTCACACTCTTCCAGTGCAATATCACAGTTGCCACACTCTTTCAGTGCAGTACTGCAGTTGCCACACTCTTCCAGTGCAGTCCTGCAGTTGCCACACTCTTTCAGTGCAGTCCTGCAGTTGCCACACTCTTCCATTGCAGTATTGCAGTTGCCACACTCTTCCAGTGCAATATCGCAGTTGCCACACTCTTCCAGTGCAGTACTGCAGTTGCCACACTCTTCCAGTGCAGTACCGCAGTTGCCACACTCTTCCAGTGCAGTACTGCAGTTGCCACACTCTTCCAGTGCAGTATCGCAGTTACCGCACTCTTCCATTGCAGTAATGCAGTTGCCACACTCTTTCAGTGCAGTATCGCAGTTGACACACTCTTCCAGTGCAGTACTGCAGTTGTCACACTCTTCCAGTGCAATATCGCAGTAACCACACCCATCCAGTGCAGTACTGCAGTTGCCACACTCTTCCAGAGCAGTACTGCAGTTGCCACACGCTTCCAGTGTAATATCGCAGTTACCGCACTCTTCCATTGCAGTTGCCATACTCTTGCAGTGCAGTACTGCATTTGCCACACTCTTCCAGTGCAGTACTGCAGTTGCCACACTCTTCCAGTGCAGTATTGCAGTTGCCACACTCTTCCAGTGCAATATCTCAGTTACCACACTCTTCCAGTGTAGTACTGCGCAGTTGTCACACTCTTCCAGTGCAGTACTGCAGTTGCCACACTCTTCCAGTGCAGTCCTGCAGTTGCCACACTCTTCCAGTGCAGTAATGCAGTTGCCACACTCTTCCAGTGCAGTACTGCGCAGTTGTCACACTCTTCCAGTGCAGTACTGCGTAGTTGTCACACTCTTCCAGTGCAGTACTGCAGTTGCCACACTCTTCCAGTGCAGTCCTGCAGTTGCCACACTCTTCCATTGCAGTATTGCAATTGCCACACTCTTCCAGTGCAGTATTGCGCAGTTGTCACACTCTTCCAGTGCAGTCCTGCAGTTGCCACACTCTTCCATTGCAGCACTGCAGTTGCCACACTCTTCCATTGCAGTATTGCAGTTGCCACACTCTTCCAGTGCAGTACTGCAGTTGCTACACTCTTCCAGTGCAGTACCGCAGTTGCCACACTCTTCAGTGCAGTACTGCAGTTGCCACACTCTTCCAGTGCAATATCGCAGTTACCGCACTCTTCCATTGCAGTATTGCAGTTGCCACACTCTTTCAGTGCAGTATCGCAGTTACCACACTCTTCCAGTGCAGTACTGCAGTTGCCACACTCTTCCAGTGCAATATCGCAGTTACCACACTCTGCCAGTGCAGTACTGCAGTTGCCACACTCTTCCAGAGCAGTACTGCAGTTACCTCACTCTTCCAGTGCAAAATCGCAGTTACCGCACTCTTCCATTGCAGTTGCCACACTCTTCCAGTGCAGTACTGCAGTTGCAACGCTCTTCCAGTGTAATATCGCAGTTGCCACACTCTTCCAGTGCAATATCGCAGTTGCCACACTCTTCCAGTGCAGTACTGCAGTTGCCACACTCTTCCAGTGCAATATCGCAGTTGCAACACATTTCCAGTGCAGTACTGCAGTTGCCACACTCTTCCAGAGCAGTACTGCAGTTGCCACACTCTTCCAGTGCAAAATCGCAGTTACCGCACTCTTCCATTGCAGTTGCCACACTCTTCCAGTGCAGTACTGAAGTTGCCACGCTCTTCCAGTGCAGTATCCCAGTTGCCACACTCTTCTAGTGCAGTACTGCAGTTGCCACACTCTTCCAGTGCAGTACTGCAGTTGCCACGCTCTTCCAGTGTAATATCGCAATTACCACACTCTTCCAGTGCAGTACTGCAGTTGCCACACTCTTCCAGAGCAGAACTGCAGTTGCCACACTCTTCCAGTGCAATATCGCAGTTACCACACTCTTCCAGTGCAGTACTGCAGTTGCCACACTCTTCCAGAGCAGTACTGCAGTTGACACACTCTTCCTGTGCAGTACTGAGTTGCCACACTCTTCCAGTGCAATATCGCAGTTACCACACTCTTCCAGTGCAGTACTGAAGTTGCCACGCTCTTCCAGTGCAGTATCCCAGTTGCCACACTCTTCTAGTGCAGTACTGCAGTTGCCACGCTCTTCCAGTGTAATATCGCAATTACCACACTCTTCCAGTGCAGTACTGCAGTTGCCACACTCTTCCAGAGCAGAACTGCAGTTGCCACACTCTTCCAGTGCAATATCGCAGTTACCACACTCTTCCAGTGCAGTACTGCAGTTGCCACACTCTTCCAGAGCAGTACTGCAGTTGACACACTCTTCCTGTGCAGTACTGAGTTGCCACACTCTTCCAGTGCAATATCGCAGTTACCACACTCTTCCAGTGCAGTACTGCAGTTGCCACACTCTTCCAGAGCAGTACTGCAGTTGCCACACTCTTCCAGTGCAGTACTGCAGTTGCCACACTCTTCCAGAGCAGTACTGCAGTTGCCACACTCTTCCAGTGCAAAATCGCAGTTACCGCACTCTTCCATTGCAGTTGCCACACTCTTCCAGTGCAGTACTGCAGTTGCCACACTCTTCCAGTGCAGTACTGCAGTTGCCACGCTCTTCAAGTGTAATATCGCAGTTACCACACTCTTCCATTGCAGCATTGAAGCTACCACACTCTTCCATTGTAGTATTGCAGTCCGTCGGTCGAAAACTACTTGAGCTGCAGTCTTCAAACTTCATAGGAATATTAGTCAGAATGAATTGGTGTGCACATATATTATTTTTATTAGGATCTGACCAGTATTACCAGAGTTATTGTCCCTGGAATGATGCAATTTGATGAGATTCAATCTTCAAACTTCACAGGAGTGCTTTGTGCAAATCTGTATTTTATTCAGATCCAACAAGTATTAACAGAGTTATGGTCCTTGAAAAGATGAAATTTGTTGATTTTTCCCATGTGTCGCTCATAAGTCAAAGTATTTGAGCTACAGTCTAAATATTTTGTAGTAATATTTGTCAGTTTGTTAAGTTGCCCACCTAAATATTTAAATTTGAATCTAACCTGTATTAGCTGTTTTGTAGCTGTCACAATGATGAAACTTTGCTTTTTGTTTCTGATAACACTTATGAGTATTTGTGCTAAAGTCGTCAATCTTGGTAGCAATATAAGCCAGCAAGAGCTTTTGAGTCATGACCCATAACATGGCCAAATGGCAACTGGTGGGGGAGGGGAACATTTCTCGTTCTTTCTCCGATACTCATGTACATTACGCAATCTATGACAAGTGAATTCAGTTGAAATAAACCTGTAAAGTCACAAAATTAAATGTTATTTGTAACATGTATCGAGTATGTATGAAATTACGGAAGTTTATACACACAATTAGTCATTTAATACAATTACCAGTACTATTTTTGTATTTTGGTATGGTAATACTCAGTAGTTATTTAAGTTAAGCGAAGTTTTGATTGGGTTAAGTGAACTAGGAAGTTATCTACGAGTTGTAATAACCAGATCTTATTTTATCGGTACAAACGTATATAACTTTTTATCACTAATTACGCATACCAGTACGAACATTCCGTTTTGAATAAAATCAATCATGCGTTTTTTCCTTTTAATCACTTGTCATGAACATTTGCAAAAGAAGTACGTCTTATAAATAATTATGTTTCGATTTATATATAAACATTCTTAAATCTTTTGAAAGCTGATGTTTACAAATACGAATGGGCCGTTCACCAGGAAAACCGAGCTTAGTGACATTATGATATTGATAGTACATTGTAATTATGTGATATAAAGGTTTAGAAAAGGCCCTGAAATGAGAAAAGGGTCATGTTGATTTAACTTTTAGTAGTTAGACCATTTAGTGCTGTCTATTAGAATAATTTTTTTCATGCATTATGATAAATTCTAACACGATCTGCGGATTAATCCATTAAACAAAGAGAAGACCTGACCATGTTTTATTACCCCCATAAAACATGGTAACAAATCGGCTGTTACAATTTACGCCCCGTATCACATGAACTATTTATGAATGAATGAACGTAAACTTCATAGTAAATATTTAACGGACCGCGAGTTTCACGAGAATCCAGTGTTACAGTTATGACGCATCTATTTTTAGAAACTCCAATATACTCTCGAAATTAAGATTCATAAAAATTTCTGATAATCAATTAATTTATATTTTTCATTTCATGACATAGATACACTATGCTCGTGTTATTAAAATTGTTTCAATGTTTAAAATGTGTTTTTTCCTTCAGAAAATTACGAAGGTCGTTTGCATTAACGAGGGAGGTAATTGTACCAGCTAATAAGCCACTCAATTTCAGCGTGGAATTAGGTTCAATGTCGAATGGGTGAAAATGGAATGCGCGCAGTTAAATAGTGCGGAATATTATCGTATTTAGAATCGAAATAAAAACTCTGTTCTTGTATTTTGTCGGTGAATAAAACACGGGCACTCGTTCGGATGCGGAAAATTAAATCACTCGTGCTACGCACTCGTGATTTAATTTTTCCGCATCCGAACTCCTGCCCATGTTTTATTCACCGACAAAATACGCGAACAGATTTTTATTTCTTAAATAACGTCTGTCGTTGCTATGGTGACCAATTTCTGAAAAGTACCGATAATAAGAAATAACGATAGGTTAATAGTTAAAAACAGTAGCTACCTTTATCTAATAGCAAACATTCAAGATTTGGATGTAATTTATTAAAACATGAATAAAATTCTAAAATGCCGTTGTTTACGTTACGTCAATTTAATTAAAACATTTGAATGGTGTTTGCGACGTCACTCAAAAGTAGGCGGGAGTGGTTAGTTATTGACTATTCAGGATCTGTAACTTTGTAAATGGATGTCATATTTTACTCAAATTTTCAGAAACTGATCATATGAGTATTGTCTTTCTAATGCTATAGTATTATAAGGTTGTCACTAAGTCCGGTTTTCCTGGAGAACGGCTTAAATAATAATGGAAATAATGGCTTACACATACATTATGCCCAAGACAACCAGTTTGGATTAAATGTATGTCACAATTAATATTATGTCGGATGAACGAACTTCATCCGCTTACATTTTTACTGAGCCAAATTGATACATGTATGGACGCAGGACGTGTAGTTGTGCAATTTCATTACTTCATGTTCACTTTTCTGTTGTTTTTCATTCTTTTATGACGTGCTCTTGTGGTCAGTGATTTTCTTTTTTTCACACTAAGGGTTCCTTGTTTTGCCTTTCGTGCTCTGCTGTTTCTGTTGAGTGCTGCCTGTCCGGTCCGATTTGCTGTAATAATTTTGACAAATATTCTGATGCAATGCGTATACAAACATCATATACACGTGCAAGCATGTGCCAACATGTCGATCCTGAATAGTCAATTTGATTGTACATTTGTACTTGTAAACGTTACACACGATGTGCTCTTTGCTTACCTGTTTACAATTTTGTATATCACATGTACACAATTAATGACTCCAAACATTTAGAAGAGTTCTATATTGTATTTAGTATGATAGGTCAAAAGACAAAGACAAACTTGATAAAGGTGGTAGGCCGGTACCAGATTTCAGCATCAAAAAGTGACACTTTGTTTCTCTATTTCAGACTCTCGCGGTGATGGATACCATCAGGAATGAGGTGTCGAGAGTGATTGCTATAAGAGATGTAAAACTCGTTTATTTTACATTGTATTTTGTACATAAACGAAGGGAAATAACTCGTAGAATGCTTACAAAGGGAGACAATCGCATGTGACAACAGCTTTATAACAATTATCTTTACGCAATTTCATGTATCCAAATGACGTTTTGCTCTTGGTGGCAGGACGCCAATCCGCCACTTTGCTCAGAATGTTCATACATCGCTCGTGCAGAGAATGTACTAGTAGTCTGGCATTATTTTATTGCTTGTCTGTTATGTCTTATAATTACATCGTAGGAAACACGTGTATTAATTATGTTAGACCATGTACATTATTAGAAATGTATCTACTACTAATACATATAGAAGTTCACCTAGACGATACATAATCACGTTTTTATTCCGTTCACCTCGGCCTTTGTGCATTACAATAAACGTATACTGGGTATTTACCGGAGATAAACGGAATGGCCGAAGTTTCACGATTGATCTCGTTTCATTGAAACAGACGTAAGTTTGGCATTTTTGCGGAATAAAACGATAAGCAGAACTTGCTTTAATGGTGCTGGATTCAGACGACCCTCAAAATACGAAATACATGTACAAAAATATGTACTGCAAGGTTTGAAATATGTTTGAATAATTAATGTCGATTGAAATCTCATTAAATCACAAAGGTATGTCAAAATTTGTTAAGTAAGGTCACTCTGTTACTTTGTACACTTACCAAAGGAAAGACGTTTTCATATGTCAGTATGTGCTGTTCACTAGAAACTCTGCTGGTAAGTAATACTAGTAATTAATATATTCAGTACTACTATTTATTTACATTGTACGGACCCTTAGAATCGTAGGAAAAGTTCGTTTTAAAACAGAGACTTTAATCACCTGGACTTCAGTATAGATCTCCGTATCCCCAACCAGTCTCATATTCACTTATAATTACAATACTGTGAATGAGGCCGGTGGGACGGTACGAACCCCTATGGCGTTCAGCATACTGTGATTGAGAGGCCGATGGGACGGTACGAACCCCTATGGCGTTCAACATACTGTGAATGAGACCGGTGAAACGGTACGAACCCTTATCGAGTTCAGCATACTGTGAATGAGCCGGTGGGACGGTACGAACCCATATGTCGTTCAGCATGCTGTGATTGAGAGGCCGGTGAGACGGTACGAACCCCTATGGCGTTCAGCATGCTGTGAATGAGAGGCCGGGGAGACGGTACGAACCTCTATGGAGTCCAGCATACTGTGAATGAGAGGCCGGGGAGACGGTACGAACCCCTATGGCGTTCAGCATTCTGTGAATGAGAGGCCGGGGAGACGGTACGAACCCCTATGGCGTTCAGCATACTGTGAATGAGAGGCCGGGGAGACGGTACGAACCCCTATGGCGTTCAGGTATGAACCCCTATGGCGTTCAGCATACTGTGAATGAGAGGCCGGGGGGACGGTACGAACCCCTATGGCGTTCAGCATACTGTGAATGAGGCCGGTGGGACGGTACAAACCCATATGGCGTTCAGCATACTGTGAATGAGAGGCCCGGGAGACGGTACGAACCTCTATGGCGTTCAACATACGGTGAATGAGAGACCGGGGAGACGGTACGAACCCCTATGGAGTCCAGCATACTGTGAATGAGAGGCCGGGGAGACGGTACGAACCCCTATGGCGTTCAGGTATGAACCCCTATGGCGTTCAGCATACTGTGAATGAGAGGCCGGGGGGACGGTACGAACCCCTATGGCGTTCAGCATACCGTGAATGAGGCCGGTGGGACGGTACAAACCCATATGGCGTTCAGCATACTGTGAATGAGAGGCCGGGGAGACGGTACGAACCTCTATGGCGTTCAACATACGGTGAATGAGAGACCGGGGAGACGGTACGAACCCCTATGGAGTCCAGCATACTGTGAATGAGAGGCCGGGGAGACGGTACGAACCCCTATGGCGCTCAGCACCTTTAACTATTTGATTAAAAGAACAAGTATATTGTATATTAATTAAATATTGCCAGAAGAGTCTTCTTAATTGCCTTGTTCACTGTTGTAGATTGTGTCATGGCTGACAAAACTCAAAGATGATATAACATATTTTATTAATTGAATAGTACTCTCTGGAGAACAAAAAGTTGCGTGTCTGACTGTCTGCCATCATTACGAGTATTCAATTTGAGATAGCGGTTCCATCTTATCTACTCCGCGATGTTATCCTGCTTGCAGTAACTTTCCTATGGCAACACGCAGATGTCTGTTACGCATTTCATTATTTATAAACGTATGGTATCTCTTATTGTTTGCTCTATGTTGCTTCGTTGTAGTGTGTTCTATCAAATAAAATAGACTGGAATAACATTTTGTAATACAATAAATTTATCTTTGGAGCTGGATTATCAACAGTTTACTTTTAAAACATTACCTAAATTATTAATCGCATCATTCATCACGTGTGTGCATAAGAAACACATTGAGTAAGACTTGGAATAGCAACATCCGTCTAACGTACGGATATTTCAATTTAATACATACTCGGCAGAACATTTTATTCTCGTTAAAATGAGTAACGTTACCATGATGCAAGAGAAATGGAGTGTAGCTTTTAAGTTGCTTGATTTCAACAAAGATGGCGTCATTTCCGGTTTGGACCGTGATGAATGCAAGAAATCGTTCATGAACGTGTACCAGGTCACTGGTCAAGCCAGCGATGCTATGCTTGCTGAACTAGACATGTTTTGGAATAAATCTGTCTTTTTGAAGGAATCGCCGGATTGGAGCAAGTCGTATACGTTGAATGACATACTTAGAACTCGTCAAGTGTCTTATGAGGCAGACCCGTCTGGTACAACGGAAGTTGTGCGCGAAGCAATGGCGCATTTGATACAAGCAGCTGATGTCAACGGAGCCAAGCAGTTCAATTTGGAAGAATTCAAACGTCTACATGAAGCGTTTAATCTCAACAATGAAAGTTTGATTCAGGGAATATTTGCAATAACTGGTCATGGAGATGGAAAGTGTCCAAGCGATGCGATAGTTGAATTTTACACGGAACTAACCATGGGTTCGGATGTATCGAAACACGAACAGTACAAGGCTGCCCTCGCTTCTGTTGGATTTTTGTAATCTTAGTGATAACAATATTTTATATCAGCAATAGCCAACTCGGCAATTTCAGTAGGCTGTCGGAAAATAGAGCCGGTGAGGTCTGATTGACATGTTTGGACTGTATGCGTGTCCTATACATGTTCGTGCACATGTACATGCGTTTGTTCCCCTATGAACATTTTAAAAAGTGGTTTGCTCCAGTGCACATTTTGAAATAACATTTGACACATTATCTCTGATTAGAAGTTACTAAATTCAGGCACAGAAGAGGGACTTTTTTGATGGATAACAAACTATGTACATTGTACATTTTCACATTTACATGATAAATACTTATAAAGGTTCACAGTTGTGTTGGTATTTATTGGCATTTGCAATGCCTTTGACCAAGCCATCTACTAGTATGTATGTAGATCTAATGTGGGTCAGTTATGAGTGTGCTAAGAATATAACATAATGCATTTACCAATGTTTTCCCAAGAAGGGGCGAGGGGTGGGGAGGGGGGCTGTGATGCACGGGGAATTAGACATAAAGACTTTCCCGATGTACGTGAATTTGAAAAACCCTGTCGTCACATGTAGCGAGACTAAGACTTGGTCTGTATTTTATGGACCGGGGGCGGGATTTAGACAGTCGCATATGTTCACGTGCGATTATTAAATCTACCATATGGATATTTGACATCAAGAACAACCACGTCCCCATGGAACTAGACAGGACTACCTACACATGGGAGGGAAATTTGACAACCAATTTCCATAAGTGTCTTATTCCTCTATATAATCCCGCCCCCTCTGGGGGGAAACCATTGACAAGTTCGTAACTTTAAGGTTCACTCTAGTGGGCGAAAATGTGTATTTTTCTTCAGTGAATTAAATACGCTTTTGGCATAAAAACACATTAGTCTCATATATCATTTTGTAGCTTAAAGTTCAAATAATCTATATCAATGAGTGTTTTTGTTATATTCACTTGTTATAAAAATGTATTTATAAAAAGGTAATTACAAAATAGGTAACATTTTTCAAAATGTCAGTCTCATTTATTGGGTAACAAAATGCTAGAAAAATTAGAAATTGTGGTTGTCAAATATTTGATCAAGATCATGCCTGTCCATTTATTTTAATAAAAGCAGTCAAAATGCATTGATTTTGAACAATAAAATACATCAACATTAATTTAAATATATCACATGTGTATGTGTGAAGGCCTACTTTTAATAAATCCTGAATAGTTTAGGGTACAGTGGGCCTGACGGACCAGATAGTTGTTGGTATGTCAATAACCGATTTTAATCGGGTCTATAAGACTTAAAACTTGATTATTTGTACAAGTTTTAAGTTACCTCGAAAGAACTGAAACAGGTTTATGGAAAATTAATTAAAGCTTTAGTATTTCTTTCAATTATACACATATTTAGTTAGATATTCCTTACCACTGTATTTTATTTGTTCATATACCAAAGAAATTGCTAATTTATCTTTAGTCGTACTGGTCACTGATAACGTTTGTTCCGTCCGTTAGCCCGTTTCTTTTAACATGAAGAAAATGCTGTATTTGGTCAGCGTTAGCCCGTTTCTTTTAACATGAAGAAAATGCTGTATTTGGTCAGTTTGTGTGTTAAAATGGTTAAATATTACTCAAAAAACTATTTGCAGACGATGATATAGCATGGCAGTAACCTCACACCATACATAAACTTACCGAGCACGTCGTAACATTTGCACGGACTATTCGTGTGGATTGAAATATTTTGACAGCTACATGTAATGACTGATTTTACACAAACTGTATGTGATCGAGAAACGATCCAGACAATCGAGTTACAAAACTGTGTTTGCAATGATTATACGAGCATAAATAACATGAGGATTATTTAAAAACGCATAGTACTTTTGTAATTTAGCTAAAATAATGTTTGACAGACAGCCTTGTAACACATATAAGATTATCAATTCGCTAACATGTGCAGCATGTGTTGAGATAGGAAAATGTTGATACACATGTATTGATGTTTCATTGGGACTTATATTAAACAGTAAGTATCATATTGTATTCGATGTCATCATTCGTTATGAACGGTTCATTATGAACACCGCATTATAATGGTTTCGTCGATAAACTGTCGCACTACTTTGGCGCATGAATCTAAATTTGCTACACAGCGCGAAATTCGTAAACAAACGAGATGAAAACAATAATAAATATTTGGATTTCATTGTTATTATCGTAGGATCGTTTGTAAAGTTGATAAATTATGAATGCAATAAAGTTCATTATTCGATCTGGCTATCGATTATGTTGATTACTTTGTTTGAAAAACATGTTGCTGTACGTTTACTGTGGTGACAGGAGGGAGCAAACATGGCGACTTCCTTGTCGAAATTACACATCAACATGAAGGTGTTTTTCTCGTAAACAAAACACCAGCAGCTAATTTCAAGCCTGGCATGCCCTTGCGACGATTAATTATAAAGTATATTCAACGAGTTCGTATTATAAAATACAATACTGATAACGTTTGACATTTTGAAAAAAATGCTGTATTTTTCAGTCAAAAATCGCCTTTATTTTAGTGTTAGCATTTGAATAAGGCGACTATATGGTACATTTCACATCACACGCAAGTGCTACAATGGTTTCTTATAATATATGATAAAATCAGATGGCATACGCTGTTTGAAATAGTTTTTTTCAAGTGTATGTTTTTCAAGCATTTTCAAGGGGTAGGATCTACCTTAAACATCAGTTTTACTAATTGCTTTAACTTTGCATTATATAGAATGATAAATACCTGCTGTGTATTTCAGCGCATTAGTTCTCTCTGAATCGCGGGTTCGTATTTTTTTCATTACACAATATGTCGCTTGCCTCTACAACGTTTCAGTCTTATCACCCGTATACAGCGGTCAGCTTATCTAACCAAGTGTCCTCGATAGCGTGGTGGTTGAGCGTCCGCTTCGAATGCGGGGAGTATTGGGTTCGTTCCCTGACCGCGTCATACCAACGACGAAATGAAAATAGTATCAATAATGCCCTTGCCAGACGCTCAGCAAAAAAGAGAAACAGACGTCTCTTCTCATATACCCTCGTGGCGATGGATAACATCAAGTTGAAAAAACTTGTTTCACAATTGGCTTAGAATAAATTATAATAATAATAATAACGACTTTATTTATTGTGGATTACTTATTTGACAGTAATATCAATTTTCAATATGGTCCACAGGAAAAGAAAAACAGATTAACAACAACATAATAAATAAACAACATAATAAACAACAACAATTTAAACATGCATGCATGTATAGTTCGCCTGAGATAACTCTAGACCTATCAATAAACAAACATGCATAATATAATATAAACACTGCAGGGTCGACTGACCACTTATTATCAGTGACGACTTAAGAGTATACATGTATCACTAAGAGTGAATATCCACAAGATTGAACATTCAACTAGGACACTGAAGTGTAAATGTAACTACACATAATTTTTCCTCGACAAACGTTTCGGCTTTTACCAGCCTTCATAAAGGCATTTAGTTTACATTTGTATTTGTAAACAATATCAAGAGTTATCTTCGGCGGAATCTACATTAAAATAAGTTAAGATTGCTATCAGTATGTACTCCAAGGAGATTTTCTGTGGCGGAAAACTGCAAGTCATCATTTTGAAAGGTAAGGAGTGCATGAGTGTTTTGTTTGTGAGATGCAGATATGATCATGGATTTTGTTTTTGTGCTATTTAAAATCATTGAGTTTTGATTGAACCGTTTAGAAACTGTATTCAACGATTCTTGCAATCTTGAGTGTGTGTCCTGGGAACTTTTCCCACATACATAAAATGTTGTGTCATCAGCAAACATGTTCGTTTCTGAACTGCTGATATGTAGTGGAAGGTCGTTGATGTAAAGTATAAAAAGGAGAGGTCCAAGAACAGACCCATGAGGAACACCAGCTGTAATCAGCTGAGGTGTTGAAAGCTGTCCAGATATCGAAACCTGTTTCGCTTTAAAACAGGAAGTTAAGAGGGAGAAAGTGAGAAGTATACTAAATAAAAGGGAAGCAGACAACCTTCAAATATTCAATAACAATCACCAAAAAAGCAAAATATAAAGATTCATTTATTATTATTGAGAACAATCAACAAAACAGCGTAGTAAGAAGCAAAATGTAATAATGTGAACTTATATCCAAATCAAACGTTCATATATGTATATTAGAGTTATTTAGTGTGGCAGCATTTATAAGAAAGCATAAACCACTTCTTACAACAAATCAACAACAAAAGCATAGTATGTTTGCAAGAAAGTACGGACATTTGACCTCATACCTTTGGACAATTGGCCAATATATAGCTCGGAGATGGGCCCTATAGTGAATCTGTTTGCCAAACATGATGAACAAGTGTATGCAAATCAATTATCTTTGACAATGGAACACCTGATGTGACATTTGCGGTCAACATGTAAATCTATTTATGAACACTCTGAAATCCCCTGTTCACTACACGTAGAATAGAATAGAATATAGTTTATTTTCCAAATTCTCCCACGTATGATAGTATACCGAAACACGTGGTTGAAAACAAGGGAGATAACTCTGGATAATGGGACTAAATAATTACAATAATGATGTTGGTATTTTAAACTATATTCATCCCTTAATGTTTTGTCATGTTGACAATGTGTTATTAATAACAGAGAAAAATTTACGAATGTTTAGCCTAGGTCCCCGTTTGTTTGGGTCACCCTGTATATAATATGGCATCCACCAGGGTACTAGTAATCAAAAGTACTAAGACTATACGAACAATAAGATTCATTTTAGATTAAGTTTAGAATCACTTTGAGAAGTACTAAGACTATGCGAACAATAAGAATCATTGTAATTTTAACCATTTTTGGAACCTGGAGATTTACTAAAATAAAAAAAACAGGAAAAACACAATTAACGTGGCTTTGTTATACTTATTTTCATAAAAATCGGAACTAGTCATGTTGACCAAAACGAAGTTTAAAAAGCTTGTTTTTTCATAAGCAAAGAGTAGTCTTAAATTCAGTCAGTTTTTTTCTTGTTTTCTCAAAATATTGATTTTGTACTTACGACTTTCTAATTCTAAGCCAGCGATATATTGACAAATAATCCAGAGACTGGTATAGGGCAGTTTAACACATTATCTCATAACTGTCTAAGAGTTTAGAGTGTTGAATCACAGAACTTTAAACAGGTGAGAA
Source organism: Spisula solida (assembly GCA_947247005.1). Taxonomy (NCBI): domain Eukaryota; kingdom Metazoa; phylum Mollusca; class Bivalvia; order Venerida; family Mactridae; genus Spisula; species Spisula solida. Next base: position 44,741,054 of record OX365944.1, on the reverse strand, counting down.
AATGCAGCACCGGTCAGACTTTCACGGGCACATCTTTAATCTATAAAGACATTATTGCGATGACAAAAAAGAGACAAATGCAACTGGAGTTAACGCAAGGACGCTGTCGATGCTAAATCATGATCGAAAACAATACACATTTAGCATATAGCCCCGATTTGGCGCCTTGTGATAATGCAATGAAAATAAGAATGAACATTAAGGGGGACGATTCTAGGTTACAGGTGCGTCATTATCGACGGCACATCACATAGGGCGGACATTATTACATGCCCAGTGGATCTGAACATGACAAAAGTGTATCGAATGTGCAAGACCACACTTCGTGAAAGAATAACACATGGACGATCAAAACGTGACAGATGCGTTGATGTTGGACGACGTTGTGACGTCGAAAAGTGCACCGGGTGGCTGTCGGTCATCTTTTAAATCATTTGAATATTTTATTGTTATTAGCATACAATTATAAGCATGTAATTATAACCTAATTTGTTATTAGTATCTTAGTACAGAAATGAATATATTTAAAGATAGCAATACAAATAATCAAATCGCATTACGCACATTAAAAGCAACGGATAAGTGCACGAACATTTTGATACACCATAGGCTTGTATAAATTTTTATCCTCCGTTAGCCTTGTTTCTAGCTCCTCCTTTCGCCAAAAAAGATCTCCTTTCATATTTTAGTCAAACCCAAAATTGATATTTGTCAATTGGCCATAGCCCACCCTTGTTACCCTGATAAAACAACATGATTGGATATTCCCAACTTGATTGAAAAATGGCCGACATGAAAAATGTGATAAGTGCATTGTTTTTGCAATATTTTCCATATAAACTATCCAGATTGTTTATTTCAATATTACATAATCAACATATGAAGAGAATGTACTATTTGCACTAAACAATTTGCATATAGGTAATATTTTTCACTATGTAAAGCCTTAACGAATGTGTGGATTTTGCATTTGAGAATGAGTTTTGTACTTAAAAACGTTGTAAAACTCATTTATTGGACTCTATGTAATGAATATCGTTTGGGAAGTATCGGCAGTTGTATAAACTATGATTTGGACGTTTCATTTTTTTTAAATCTTAGATAAATTAACGCTCACCAACAATAATTCAAACATGTGTAGTATTTTTTGGATACTGACCGACGTGATTGTTAAATTTATTAGGATACTGGCCAACATGATTGTGGATAAAAACCAACATTACAAATTGAAATCTTGCCAATGGGATTCTCAAGGTACAAATAATTGTACATTAAAGAAGTGTGGTCATGAATTGTGGTAGCAGGTTTATGAGCATACCCGATGTAAGGCATTTCACACCCAGTCTATGGCACTTGCTTTTAGGACATTTAATAATCAAAGCACTAAGAGTGCTGATGGGAGGCGATCTGGTTGCTGCTACTAAAGCTTAAACGACTTTACACGTTTAATGTTCGTTTTCTTACTGCCGATCTTGTCTTGAATGTCAAAATAGGCATATGTGACTATATAGGCATCTAGGGTATCTAAATAATTGTAAAAAGGGGCATATTGATGTACATGATGTATATGTAATACGTGTATTGAATGCGTATATCAAAAGTGGCTTTAAAATAATACTGCGCGCGCCTATTTATCAGATTCTACAGTACCGTCTTGTAATCACTTCCATCACAGCGTTAGACATCTCTAGAAAGCGGCTAGTATAGCCACACCATATGATTGCATAACATAACGATATACGATTCATTGATAAAACCATCACGTGACCCTGGTCTGAAGTTTCTAAAAATAGCTATACGGTTGGGACATTTGATGAACACTTCATTTTCATATTACGAAACAAGTTCGATATCTCCCCGGCTGACTGATTATCTGCAAAAATATCGATTCAATGAACAGTTTCACAATAATTATTGGGAATGTTGACAGTTTCTGGAACTACTTGAATGCGGATTCACATAGCAGCCTAAAGGCGGTCCAGGTTGCATTAAGAAATGGGCAATTGTAGTATAGAGAGGCTTACGCCTACCAAAAATGGGTACAAATGTTCACCACATCAAGACGATGTGTCATGCACAAAACCCAGGTCCCTAGCTTAAAGGTCAAGGCCACACTTAGAGGTCAAAGGTTAAAAAGCTCAAATAGGCATGTGATTTGTGTCCGCTCTGTAATTTTGTCATCTCCTATTGGATATTTTATAATATTTGGTACAAATGTTTACCACATCAAGGTGGTTGCCATGTGCAAGACCCATGTCCCTAACTTAAAGGGCAAGGTCACACTTAGAGATCAAAAGTTAAAATTCTCAAATAGGCATGTAATTCATGTCCGCTCTGTAACTATGTCATTTCTTATTGGATATTTATAACACTTGGTACAAATGTTCACCACATCGAGACGGCGTGTTATGCGCAAGACATAGGTCCCTTGCTCAAAGGTAAAGGTCACACTTAGAGATCGAAGGTAAAAAGGCTCAAATAGGCATGTGATTCATGTCAGCTCTGTAACTATGTCATTTCTTATTTTATATTAATATTACTTGCCACAAATGTTCACATCATCAAGACGAGGTGTCATGCGCAAGACCCAGGTCCCTAACTCAAAGGTCAAGGTCACACTTAGAGATCAAAAGTTAAAATTCTCAAATAGGCATGTGAATCATGTCAGATCTGTAACTATGTCATTTCTTATTTTATATTTATATTACTTGCCACAAATGTTCACATCATCAAGACGAGGTGACATGCGCAAAACCCAGGTCCCTAACGCAAAGGTCAAGGTCATACTTAGAGATTAAAAGTTAAAAGGCACAAGTATACGCTTCTGGTCTGCTTTGTTTTTTTTTGTTATTTCGTTCTGGATTTTAAAATTACTTGGTTACATTCGCATTTACACCCTGACTCAAATGTAAAGGTCACACTTACAGACCCAGCTCTTGTCTGCTGTTCAATGTCACATTTAAGCAATTACAAACTTGTTTCAAGTTATTCCATTTGCATAGCTTTATACTTAGATGTCTGATGACAGCTTTTAGCGGGGGCATCCGTGTCCTGTGGACATATTTCTAGTTAAATACTTTTTTCTGCTATATGTTGGTAAAATTCATAATAAGTCAAGACAGGTAAATTTAACACATGTATCTAAATGTGCAAAATTCACCGGGAATAGGAACAGTGAATTATGGGGACCACCCGTGCAGAAACTGAACAGGAATTCCTGAGATTATCCCAGGAATTCCTGGGAAGTCTCAGGAATTTGTCCTGGAAAATTCCCAGGAATTCCTGAGAAAATCCTGAGACTTTTCACGCCGTTAAATGGGACTGGACAATCCCAGGATTTTCTTGTGAACAGGAACAGAAACAAGAATTTGTCCTGGAAATTCCTGTTCCCAGGAATTTGTCCTGGAAATTCCTGTTTCCAAGACAAATTTTGTCCTGGTCCCAGGAATTCCCAGGATTGTCTTGAGAACAGGAATTAGTCCTGTTAATTCCTGTTCCCAGGAATTTCCAGGACAAATCACAGGAATGTAAATCTGTCCCCCCTTTTTATGTAAAAAAGCACATGACACTTGAATGTGAAAATAAATGTTTATTAAAATTTGGTAACAAAACAGCGTACAAATGTATATTTCAATTTTGGATTATTGAGCCAACAACAACTGCTTGCTTTCTTGAACAATTTTAATCGATCCCTCATCTTTATCCGTCAATGGGGCATCCAATATTCCTGAAATAAAGCATTTGTAATATCTGAGTTTTACTGTATACAGCAAAATACATTCCAAAATACATTTAAGTCTTGGAAAATATTTCAAACCTTTGTTTATAATAATCTATTGAAATAATAAGTACAAGTCGGCTATGGACCAGTGCACTCTGTTGAGTGCTAGACTTATTATTAATTAATACTCTTAATAAAAGCTTTAGTACTTGTTGACAATTAATCTCGGGAAAACATTAATCTTAATTCATCTGTTCTATGGTTATTTCCATATATCAGTAGCAATAATGACCTCTCTAATCTATAAGAACAATAGATAATATCTGAAAAATAACTCAGTATATTCTACCTTTTAAGGAACACCAAAATCTCAGCACTTTCTACAGTAAACTTTGCTTTGGTTATTCCTGGCTGTATACTGAAGTAGCCAAATTAAATTCCTATTACCCGGCGTGACTCATACCACACTTGATTGTGTTCAGCCATCAGAATTTTAACCTGAAATTCATAGTGGAGAAAAAGCTTTCACATTAAAAATATAGCACATAATAATAATAGTATGTTCTTCCTTTTCATCAATACAGATATAAAAACTTCTGAATTTTACATTATTTAACCAACCTTCAATTAATGTGTGTAGTAGATGGTATACATGTATAATATATTAATTCAAATAGAGGTAGAACCTAAATTATTTCAACATAGAGTTGTTTCATTCTGAAGGTGCAATGCAATGAGGCAAATAACATATTTTTTGCATCAAAATCAACGCTGTGATAAAAATCCAGCATAATGTTTGTGCTAATAAAGCACTTCGATAATAACTGCACCCTAAAGCTACATGTGGTTTTGATTTCTTAAATCTAAGACATGGTTTTAACCAACTTTTTAGGACTGAATTAAAAGAATATATTAATGTATGCATCAGGTTAGGCAACATATACAATTATTGTAATTTGTATAAATATCTAAATTCATTATTAAATATAAAGCACATCTTACCTGACGTTGGGCTGCACCATCCCTTACACCATTAAATTCTTTCCTCCTGGCATTTCACAGATTTGAATAAACCAATATTTTCCAAATTGTTTGTCAGTCTATTATTAACTGACATCATGCACCTTTCTGAGACTAATGGTTTTCCAGTGATCAAGGAGTTAGATCTATATGCCCACAGAATAAAAACACTAACCACAATTAACTTAGTCTGTAAACGAACACTTGATATTTATGTTGGTATCTGACCTTTTCATTCTATATTTCTTCAGAAATGGACTGTCTAAAGCCAATAGCTTATCAAATTCAGTTTCAGCTGTGGGGCACACTTGGGGTGAAATGGTCAGTTGGTAATTGTACACATACCAGCAAATGTATTATTCTGCCTATTGATGCCCCTGAACACATGTTTCAATACTGCAGAAATGAGGCTTATCAGTAGATCTAATTTACGACTTTCTCTCCTCATTATAGTACTTGACCAGCATTTCCTTTATTATGTCCTGTGAACAGGAATTAACAGGACTTCTTATTTTTGACTTCACAAAAGGCTTTCAAGCAAAGTCCCTTTCTTGTCTTGGAAACTGGACTTTTCTATAGCAAAAGTCCTATTAATTCCTGTCCTCAGGACATTTATAAAAATAAAAGTCCTGGCAATTCCTGTCTTTTCTTGTTCTGAGATAGAAGTCCTGACAATTCCTGTCCTGTCCTGTTCAGCTTGTGATTAAAGTCCTGGAATGTCCTTGAAACAGGACTTTTGTTAAGAAGTAGAAAAAAAATCCTGGGAATTCCTGAGAATTCCTGGGATTTCCTGACAACAGGAATTATTTTCTGCACGGGTACTGGCTAAACGCTGTGAGCATGTCTTGAATGGTGCCAAATTGTATTTCTAATTTAAAAAAGGGGACATAATTTCAACTTATACTTAGTACGTCTAGAAACGCAACGGTTTTATCCCCATTTTTATGCCCCCCTATCGATAGATGGGGAGGCATATAGTGATTCACCTGTCCGTCCGTCCGTCCGTCCGTTCGTCCGTCCGTCCGTCCTGGTTAACCCAAATTGACAGTTTCTTCTAGCATTATTATGGCTTGTTATAAAGCTTCCATACTTGCATGGATGTTGTATATGAACACTCTCTACACGCCTGTATCACCTGACCCCATTTTGACCTTCACCTTGACCTAATTTTGGACTTAGACTTATTGAAGGGCTAAATTCTTGGTTAACCCAAATTGACCGTTTCTTCTAGCATCATTATGGCTTGCTACAAAGCTTTCATACTTGCATGGATGTTGTATATGAACACTCTCTACACGCCTGTATCACCTGACCCCATTTTGACCTTCACCTTGACTTAATTTTGGACTTAGACTTATTGAAGGGTCAAATTCCTGGTTATCCCAAGTTGACCGTTTCTTCTAGCATTATTATGGCTTGCTACAAAGCTTCCATACTTGCATGGATGTTGTATATGAACTCTCTCCACACACCTGTATCATTTGACGCCATTTCTACCTTCACCTTGACCTAATTTGGACTTAAGACTTATTGGAGGGCCAAATTCTTGGTTAACCCAAATTGACCGTTTCTTCTAGCATTAATATGGCTTGCTACAAAGCTTTCATACCTGCATGGTTGTTGTATTTGAACATTCTCCACACACCTATATCACCTAACCTCATTTTGACCGTCACATTGACCTAATTTTGGACTTAGACTTATTAAGCGTCTAATTCTTGGTTAACCCAAATTGACGGTTTCGTTTTACATCATGTCCATCATGGCGTTGCCTTAAAACTTGGCATACTTGTTTACTATCATAAGCCCCTTACATTATCAAAGCCATGTAACACTATCCAACATTATTACAAAATTATGGCCCCTGATTGACTTAGCTTTTTATGGGCAAGGCTTCCATGGGGGCATAAGCGTTTATTGAACGCAGTCTTGTTTTCTTACTTGCATTATACAGTCATGTATATTTGAATTTTGTGTAGTAATATTGTATAATCTTGTAGAAACTTGGCCATCATCCAACTTTTATCGATCGTGTTACGTAAATCCCGTGCACCGATATAATCACAAAAAGCATGATTTCCACGTGCACCAATTACGCATGATAAATCTTGGTATTAATTGAATCGAACTTTTTGTAAAGTTTGCTAATAAAAAGAAAATCACAAAAGAAATGGCATATGTTCATGAATAAAAATGCCATGATTGTCCGAATATGAGCAAAATCAGGCCATCCGGATGCTTATGGCAGAGATGTTTAACAGGAGTTTGCACGACGGTTAAATTGTCATACACCGAACATTTCTCATCTAGAGACACGCTACCAACACACTGGCACCATTTGCGACAGCCTAAGTTCAGGCCATGCATGCGTAACAAGCCTCCCACAGGATGAATAAGACAGCGTGAAACAGCTCCAGATCAGGCTCACAACTGCTGCCGACAGTGTTCAACAACTTGTTGCTCATCATGAATAAGTAATCAATCAATATTTGATCAATACTTTACATATTGACATAAAACAACGATTCCGAAAAAATAGCTAATTTATAAAAAAATCGTTATTTTTCGCCCGCACTATATTTATGTTTTGTTATTTTTCGGCCGCACTATACACCAAAACACTGCTCTGCACCTAAATGTAGCTCTATGTGATAAAATGTTACAGATGTATTGGAAATAGAATAAAACTGCATCAAGTAAAATTAATGAAGTTTGTTTGTCCATCATCAGATTGAACAAATATTGACAGTAGAACCCAGTGTTGCGTTTCTAGATGTACTCAGTATATATTTGATAGAGTTGCCTATTCATGTGGAGATTATGGCGTCATGATGGTGATAAAGTACGCAAAGTATCAAAGATACATGTTTTAGAGGTTAAAATTGTGTACATAAACTGTAAACTTTTGTATTTCTAAGTACATTAGTCCAAATGGGGCATAACATTTAACAACATGCTTGATAGAGTGCAGATGTTGTGGTCAAGACGGTTGACAAGTATGCAAAGTATCACAGCAATATGAACATGCACTTAGATATAATAGGTTAATACCTTGAACGTAAACTTACAAATTTGCACGAAGTTGAAAAAAGGGACATATTTTCCAATAAATACTTCATAGAGTTATCTACTCCTACGTACGTGTTGGGGTCATCCCATTATTCTTCTAATAGTGAAGCTACATATTAAATTCGCACTGCAGTGCATCAATGAAAATTCAATGTTGGTCAGTATCCACTTTAAAAGATAAATCATGTTGATCTTTATCCTCATATCATGTTGGTTTTTATCCATTTTTCACACATGGGTTACTTTAAATAGTTATCACGTAGAAACGGCAAATGTAAATAACTTACTCTAAACTAAGTCTGATAGTGAAATGAATTAGCTGTATAAACAAAAGATCTTAACCCAAAATAAACAACAATATATATGTTTTATAGACTGTCAAATAAATCCAACACAGATTTTTCTAACTTTTTATCGTATTGTGTATCAAATTCACAAACATACGGATAAATAGTTTTAGTTTCATGGAAGGAATGTACAAGTTTATCTTCATACAGCATCAGAAGGTGGTTAAACCCGTAGATTTTGAAGAATTGGCCGAAAATGCGATGAATATGTAAACATACATCCGCCATTTTTCAATCATGTTGGGAATATCCAATCATGTTGTTTTATCAGGGTAACAAGGGTGTAGCCGTGCTACAAATTCGATTAGGACAGGAGCATATGTATTACAACTTGGTACCACGCATGTTAATTAACATGCGTGTTGGTACGGAACAGGCGAGTACGAGTTTTACGTTCCTGATTTTAACAAACTACAAAGGGAGGTAACTACTGCGCGGGATGACACAGTGGTCGAAGCAAATTCGTTAGTTTATTAGACCCTTCACCGGAACTCAACATACGGGCATTTTGTGACGTCACATCCGTCTCTTTCGTGAAAGGTTTTTTGTTCACAAAGTTAAAATGGGAAGAAAAAAGAAGAAGCAGTTAAAACCGTGGTGTTGATATCCTTTTTATATCAATAAGAAGTTCTTGTTAGGCCTGACTAAAGTTTCTGAAGTCTGCAATTAAAGTAACACTGCGGACTCGTTATGTCTCACCTGTTCCCGACAGTAGCGTCACGAATCATTATTTTGTCTTATCTGTTACTGTCTGAAAATCGAAATTGAAGCCGCGTCCCATGTCATGATGTATGAGCCTGTGTATACTAGTTCTGATATAACCTTTATTTCAGCCAAGTTCAGGTGTCAACCTGAGCAACACACTCCTTCGCAAATTTGGCGGCCCAAAGGACAAGCTCGGAAGATTTTGATAGTGTTTGCTGTTTATTTTGCACCTGCTAGAACTTAATATCCACCAGAGCTCTTAACAAGCACCAGCGGTCGAACGATTTCCCTGACTACCAGCCTTCGCAAAAACTGTTGTCGATTTAGTTCTGGATACCATAACTAAATGGTCTTTTATTTACACTGACGTGTCGGCCTTTTAGTTATGGAATTACCCTCTTCAATAATCAACTGTTTAAGCTTAATGCCTAAAATGCATGTTCATTGTTCAAAAATCGCCCAAAAACTATAATTTACGTATAAATGTAATATTTTTCAAGTGTTTTGTCTTAAAACAGTCAATGTAACACCTACTGATAATCATATATTGCTTAAAGTTTATTTAATTCCGGGTTTGATCAGCTCCCGCGGCCATTTTGAATAATTAATTTATCGCAGGTGCGTGCGAGAGCTGTTTTTGAAAAATCCGTTATTTCTTGAAACATGGTCGAAAACGTCTTAAAATTAAACAAAACCTTTAGATATACCTTTATATAAAAAACAAACACGTTATTTTTGTTATAAATCATATAACTCCCATTTACACAAATAAATATTGCAATTTACGCAGCCGACAATCAAAACATTGATCACGTTGTTCGTTTCGGAACACTTTTGTTATAATCCCATTCAAATAAATGGCGATCATAAACGAAAACAGTGAAATTGTACTGGTTTGAAACAATCGACGGAATTAATGGTATTTCTTGCAAAACATTTTGTTTTTGGGGGTATACTGATAGAATATGCTCCAATTGATAGGGTGTCAATGATTATTTAGTTCAAAACGTGCGTTTTGTCATAAAACGAATGCGACTCAAACTGAGCCGTAGAGCTGTTAGGTTTCAAAGAACAAACGGCTTTGACGATGAAATGGAATGATCATCTTAAAGACCTTGGACTATTGTCGATTAGGACTCTTCCAGAGCAATACTGCAGTTGCCACACTCTTCCAGAGCAAAATCGCAGTTACCGCACTCTTCCATTGCAGTTGCCACACTCTTCCAGTTCAGTATTGCAGTTGCCACGCTCTTCCATTGTAATATCGCAGTAACCAAACTCTTCCAATGTACTATCGCAGTTATCGCACTCTTCCATTGTAATATCGCAGTTACCAAACACTTCCAGTGCACTGTCGCAGTTATCGCACTCTTCCAGTGCAATATCGCGGTTACCACACTCTTCCATTGCAGTATTGAAGCTACCACACATTGTAGTCGGTCGGTCGAAAACTACTTGAGCTGCAATCTTCAAACTTCATAGGAATATTAGTCAGAATGAGTTGTTGTGCACATATATTATTTTTATTAGGATCTGACCAGTATTACCAGAGTTATTGCCCCTGGAATGATGCAATTTGATGAGATTCAATCTTCAAACTTCACATGAGTGCTTTGTGCAAATCTGTATTTTTATTCAGATCCCACAAGTATTAACAGAGTTATGGTCCTTGAAAAGATGAAAATTGTTGATTTTTCCCATGTGTCGCTCATAAGTCAAAGTATTTGAGCTACAGTCTTCATATTTTGTAGTAATATTTGTCAGTTTGTTAAGTTGCCCACCTAAATATTTAAATTTGAATCTAACCTGTATTAGCTGTTTTGTAGCTGTCGAAATGATGAAACTTTGCTTTTTGTTTCTGATAACACGTATGAGAATTTGTGCTAAAGTCGTCAATCTTGGTAGCAATATAAGCCAGCAAGAGCTTTTGAGTCATGACCCATAACATGGTCAAATGGCAATTGGTGGGGGAGGGGAACATTTCTCGTTCTTTCTCCGATACTCATGTACATTACGCAATCTATGACAAGTGAATTTAGTTGAAATAAACATGTAAAGTCACAAAATTAAATGTTATTTGTACACGGAAGTTTATACACACAATTAGTCATTTAATACAATTACCAGTACTATTTTTGTATTTTGGTATGGTAATTCTCAGTAGCTATTTAAGTTAAGCGAAGTTTTGATTGGGTTAAGTGAACTAGGAAGTTATCTACGAGTTGTAATAACCGGATCTCATTTTATCGGTACAAACGTATTTAACTTTTTTATCATTAATTACGCATACCAGTACGTACATTCCGTTTTGATTCAAAGTCGGCAAGCAAGAATAAAATCAATCATGCGTTTTTTTCCTTTTAATCACTTGTCACGAACATTTGCAAAAGAAATACGTCTTATAAATATGTTTCGATTTATATATAAACATTCTTAAATCTTTTGAAAGCTGATGTTTAGAAATACGAATGGGCTGTTCACCAGGAAAACCGAGCTTAGTGACATTATGATATTGATAGTACATTGTAATTATGTGATATATAGGTTTAGAAAAGGCCCTGAAATGAGAAAAGGGTCATGTTGATTTAACTTTTAGTAGTTAGACAATTTAGTGCTATCTATTAGAATAATTTTTCTCATGTATTATGATAAAATAACGTCTGTCGTTGCTATGGTGACCAATTTCTGAAAAGTACCGATAATAAGAAAAAACGATAGGTTAATAGTTAAAAACAGTAGCTACCTTTATCTAATAGCAAACATTCAAGATTTGGATGTAATTTATTAAAACATAAATAAAATTCTAAAATGCCGTTGTTTATGTTAGGTCAATTTAATTAAAACATTTGAATGGTGTTTGCGACGTCACTCAAAAGTAGGCGGGAGTGGTTAGTTATTGACTATTCAGGATCTGTAACTTTGTAAATGGATGTCATATTTTGCTCAAATTTTCAGAAACTGTTCATATGATTATTGTCTTTCTAATGCTATATTATTATAAGGTTGTCACTAAGTCCGGTTTTCCTGGAGAACGGCTTAAATAATAATGGAAACAATGGCTTACACATACATTATGCCCAAGACAACCAGTTTGGATTAAATGTATGTCACAATTAATATTATTTCGGATGAACGAACTTCATCCGCTTACATTTTTACTGAGCCAAATTGATACATGTATGGACGCAGGACTTGTAGTTGTTCATTTTCATTTCTTCATGTTCACTTTTCTGTTGTTTTTCATTATTTTATGACGTGCTCTTGTGGTCAGTGATTTTCTTTTTTTCACACTAAGGGTTCCTTGTTTTACCTTTCGTGCTCTGCTGTTTCTGTTGAGTGCTGCCTGTCCGGTCCGATTTGCTATAATAATTTTGACAAATATTCTGATGCAATGCGTATACAAACATCATATACACGTGCAAGCTTGGGACAACATGTCGATCCTGAATAGTCAATTTGATTGTACATTTGTACTTGTAAACGTTACACACGATGTGCTCTTTGCTTACCTGTTTACAATTTTGTATATCACATGTACACAATTAATGACTCCAAACATTTAGAAGAGTTCTATATTGTATTTAGTATGATAGGTCAAAAGACAAAGACAAACTTGATAAAGGTGGTAGGCCGGTACCAGATTTCAGCATCAAAAAGTGACACTTTGTTTCTCTATTTCAGACTCTCGCGGTGATGGATACCATCAGGAATGAGGTGTCGAGAGTGATTGCTATAAGAGATGTAAAACTCGTTTATTTTACATTGTATTTTGTACATAAACGAAGGGAAATAACTCGTAGAATGCTTACAAAGGGAGACAATCGCATGTGACAACAGCTTTATAACAATTATCTTTACGCAATTTCATGTATCCAAAAGACGTTTTGCTCTTGGTGGCAGGACGCCAATCCCCCACTTTGCTCAGAATGTTCATACATCGCTCGTGCAGATTGTACGGGTAGTCTGGCATTATTTTATTGCTAGTCTGTTATGTCTTATAATTACATCGTAGGAAACACGTGTATTAATTATGTTAGACCATGTACGTTATTAGAAATATTTCTACTCCTAATACATATAGAAGTTCACCTAGACGATACGTATATTTACAGAATGTCCGAGGTTTCACGACTGAGAGGCCTGTGGGACGGTACGAACCCCTATGGCGTTCAGCATACTGTGAATAAGAGGCCGGTGGGACGGTACGAACCCCTATGGCGTTCAGCATATTGGAATGAGAGGCCGATGGGACGGTACGAACCCCTATGGCGTTCAGCATATTGGAATGAGAGGCCGATGGGACGGTACGAACCCCTATGGCGTTCAGCATATTGGAATGAGAGGCCGATGGGACGGTACGAACCCCTATGGCGTTCAGCATATTGGAATGAGAGGCCGGTGGGACGGTACGAACCCCTATGGCGTTCAGCATATTGGAATGAGAGGCCGGTGGGACGGTACAAACCCCTATGGCGTTCAGCATATTGGAATGAGAGGCCGGTGGGACGGTACGAACCCCTATGGCGTTCAGCATATTGGAATCAGAGGTCGGTGGGACGGTACGAACCCCTAGGGAGTTCAGCATACTGTGAATAAGGCCGGTGGGACGGTACGAACCCCTATGGCGTTCAGCATAGTGTGAATTAGGCCGGTGGGACGGTACGAACCCCTATGGCGTTCAGCATATTGGAATGAGAGGCCGGTGGGACGGTACGAACCCCTATGGCGTTCAGCATATTGGAATGAGAGACCGGTGGGACGGTACGAATCCCTATGGCGTTCAGCATATTGGAATGAGAGGTCGGTGGGACGGTACGAACCCCTAGGGAGTTCAGCATACTGTGAATAAAGCCGGTGGGGCCTTACGAACCCCTATGGCGTTCAGCATAGTGTGAATTAGGTCGGTGGGACGGTACGAACCCCTATGGCGTTCAGCATAGTGTGAATGAGGCCGGTGGGACGGTACGAACCTCTATGGCGTTCCGCATACTGTGAATGAGGCCGGTGGGACGGTACAAACCCATATGGCGTTCAACATACCGTGAATGAGGCCGGTGGGACGGTACGAACCTCTATGGCGTTCAGCACCTTTAACTATTTGATTAAAAGAACAAGTATATTGTATATTAATTAAATATTACCAGATCGAAGAGTCTTCGTAATTGCCTTGTTCTCTGTGGTAGATTGTGTCATGGCTGACAAAACTCAATGATGATATAACATATTTTATTAATTGAATAGTACTCTCTGGAGAACAAAAGGTTGCGTGTCTGCCATCATTACGAGTATTCAATTTGAGATAGCGGTTCCATCTCATCTACTCCGCGATTTTATCCTGCTTGCAGTAACTTTCCTATGGCAACACGCCGATGTCTGTTACGCGTTTCATTATTTATATACGTACGGTACCTCTCATTGTTTGCTCTATGTTGCTTCGTTGTAGTGTGTTCTATCAAATAAAAAAGACTGGAATAACATTTTGTAATACAATAAATTTATCTTTGGAGCTGGATTATCAACAGTTTACTTTTAAAACATTACCTAAATCATTAATCGCATCATTCATCACGTGTGTGCATAAGAAACACATTGAGTAAGACTTGGAATAGCAACATCCGTCTAACGTACGGATATTTCAATTTAATACATACTCGGCAGAACATTTTATTCTCGTTAAGATGAGTAACGTTACCATGATGCAAGAGAAATGGAGTGTAGCTTTTAAGTTGCTTGATTTCAACAAAGATGGTGTCATTTCCGGTTTGGACCGTGATGAATGCAAGAAATCGTTTATGAACGTGTACCAGGTCACTGGTCAAGCCAGCGATGCTATGCTTGCTGAACTAGACATGTTTTGGAATAAATCTGTCTTTTTGAAGGAATCGCCGGATTGGAGCAAGTCGTATACGTTGAATGACATACTCAGAACCCGTCAAGCGTCTTATGAGGCAGACCCGTCTGATACAACGGAAGTTGTGCGCGAAGCAATGACGCATTTGATACAAGCAGCTGATGTCAACGGAACCAAGCAGTTTAGTTTGGAAGAATTCAAACGTCTACATGAAGCGTTTAATCTCAACAATGAAAGTCTAATTCAGGGAATATTTGCAATAACTGGTCATGAAGATGGAAAGTGTCCAAGCGATGCGATAGTTGAATTTTACACGGAACTAACCATGGGTTCGGATGTATCGAAACACGAACAGTACAAGGCTGCCCTCGCTTCTGTTGGATTTTTGTAATTTTAGTGATAACAATATTTTATATCAGCAATAACCAACTCGGCAATTTCAGTAGGCTGTCGGAAAATAGAGCCGGTGAGGTCTGATTGACATGTTTAGACTGTATGCGAGTCCTATACATGTTCGTGCACGTGTACATGCGTTTGTTCCCCTATGAACATTTTTAAAAGTGGTTTGCTCCAGTGCACATTTTGAAATAACATTCGACACATTATCTCTGATTAGAAGTTACTAAATTCAGGCACAGAAGAGGAGCTTGTACATTTTCACAACATTTACATGATAAATACTTATAAAGGTTCACAGTTGTGTTGGTATTTATAGGCATTTGCAATGCCTTTGACCAAGCCATGTACTAGTATGTATGTAGATCTAATGTGGGTCAGTTATGAGTGTGCTAAGAATATAACATAATGCATTTACCAATGTTTTCCCAAGAAGGGGCGAGGGGTGGGGGCTGTGATGCACGGGGAATTAGACATAAAGACTTTCCCGATGTACGGGAATTTGATAAACCCTGTCGTCACATGTAGCGAGACTAAGACTTTGGCTGTATTTTATGGACCGGGGACGGGATTTAGACAGTCGCATATGTTCACGTTGTGCGATTATTAAATCTACCATATGGATATTTGACATCAAGAACAACCACGCCCCCATGGAACTAGACAGGACTATCTACACATGGGAGGGAAATTTGACAACCAATTTCTATAAGTGTCTTATTCCTCTATATAATCCCGCCGCCCGCCCTCTGGGGGAAACCATTGACAAGTGCGTAACTTGAGACATCATTTTTACTAATTGCTTTAACTTTGCATTATATAGAATGATAAATTCCTGCTGTGTATTTCAGCGCATTAGTTCTCTCGGGTTCGTATTTTTTTCATTACACAATACAGTGTATGTCGCTTGCCTCTACAACGTTTCAGTCTTATTACCCCTATACAGCGGTCAGCTTATCTAACCGAACTTGTCCTCGATAGCGTGGTGGTTGAGCGTCCGCTTCGAATGCGGGAGGTATTGGGTTCGTTCCCTGACCGCGTCATACCAACGACGAAATGAAAATAGTACCAATACTGCCCTTGCCAGGCGCTCAGCAAAAAAGAGAAGCAGACATCTCTTCTCATATACCCTCGTGGCGAGGTGTCGAGAACGATGGATACGAGTTTATGTTGAAAACTTGTTTCACAATTGGCTTAGAATAAATTATAATAATAATAATAACGACTTTATTTATTGTGGATTACATACTTGACAGTAATATCAATTTTCAATATGGTCCACTGGAAAAGAAAAACAGATTAATAACAACATACTAAATAAACAACATAATAAACAACAACAATGGAAACATGCATGCATGTATAGTTCGCCTGAGATAACTCTAGACCTATCAATAAACAAACATACATAATATAATATAAACACTGCAGGGTCGACTGACCACTTATTATCAGTGACGACTTAAGAGTATACATGTATCACTAAGAGTGAATATCCACAAGATTGAACATTCAACTAGGACACTGAAGTGTAAATGTAACTACACATAATTTATCCTCGACAAACGTTTCGGCTTTTACCAGCCTTCATAAAGGTGGAACAATAAAAATGCATTTAGTTTACATTTGTATTTGTAAACAATGTCAAGAATCTACATTAAAATAAGTTAAGATTGCTATCAATATGTACCCCAAGGAGATTTTCTGTGGCGGAAAACTGCAAGTCATCATTTTGAAAGGTAAGGAGTGCATGAGTGTTTTGTTTGTGAGATGCAGATATGATCATGGATTTTGTTTTTGGATTTTCGTTTCTGAACTGCTGATATGTAGTGGAAGGTCGTTGATGTAAAGTATAAAAAGGAGAGGTCCAAGAACAAACCCACGAGGAACACCAGCTGTAATCAGCTGAGGTGTTGAAAGATGTCCAGATATCGAAACCTGTTTCGCTTTAAAACAGGAAGTAAAGAGGGGAGAAAGTATACTAAATAAATGGGAAGCAGACAACCTTCAAATATTCAATAACAATCACCATAATATATAATAACAAGCAAAATATAAAGATTCATTTATTATTATTGAGAACAATCAACAAGAAAGCGTAGTAAGAAGCAAAAGGTAATAATGTGAACTTATATCCAAATCAAAAGTTCATATATGTATATTAGAGTCATTTAGTGTGGCAGCACTTATAAGAAAGCATAAACCACTTCTTACAACAAATCAACAACAAAAGCATGATATGTTTGCAAGAAAGTACTGACATTTGACCTCATACCTTAGGGCAATTGGCCAATATATAGCTCGGAGATGGGCCCTATAGTGAATCTGTTTGCCATACATGATGAACAAGTGTATGCAAATCCATTATCTTTGACAATGGAACACCTGATGTGACATTTTCGGTCAACGTGTAAATCTATTTATGAACACTCTGAAATTCCCAGTTCACTGTATGCTTGTATACTGAAACACGTGGTTGAAAACAAGGGAGATAACTCTGGATAATGGGACTAAATAATCACAATTATGATGTTGGTATTTTAAACTGTATTCATCCCTTAATGTTTTGTCATGTTGGCACTGTGTTATTAAAAACAGAGAAAAAGTTACGAAAGTTTAGCCTAGGTCCCCGTTTGGTTTTTTTGGGACACCCTGTATATAATATGGCATCCACCAGGGTAATCAAAAGTACTAAGACTATACGAACAATAAGATTAATTTTAGGTTAAGTTTAGAATCACTTTGAGAAGTACTAAGACTATGCGAACAATAAGATGCATTGCAATTTTAACAATTTTTGGAACCTGGAGATTTACTAAAATAAAATAAGGAAAAATCAGTCATGTTGACCAAAACGAAGTTTAAAAAGCTTGTTTTTTCATAAGCAAAGAGTAGTCTTAAATTCAGTCATTTTTTTCTTGTTTTCTCAAAATATTGATTTTGTACTTACGACCTTCTAATTCTAAGCCAGCGATATATTGACAAATAATCCAGAGACTGGTATAGGGCAGTTTAACACATTATCTCATAACTGTCTAAGAGTTGTGAGTGTTGGGTCACAGAACTTTAAACAGATGAGAAAATGCAGCACCGGTCAGACTTTCACGGGCACATCTTTAATCTTTAAAAACATTATTGCGATGACAAAAAAGAGACACAAGCAGCAGGAGTTAACGCAAGGACGCTGTCAATGCTAAATCGTGATCGAAAACAATACACATTTAGCCTATAGCCCCGATTTGGCGCCTTGTGATAATGCAATATTACAAAAAAATAAGAATGAACATTTAGGAGGACGATTCTAGGTTACAGGTGCATCATTGTCGACAGCACATCACATAGGGCGGACATTATTCATATCCAACTATTTGTCCCATTTGTATTCGCACATGTGACAATTTTTTTACCATTGGAAGGCATGGGGACTCCACGTAAAATTGCCAATATGATAATAACTATTTGAGAGATTTCTTATGTGCAAACATATTTTGTAGTTTGATATGTCTACAATATAATGCACTAAATTTCATAGTTGTATCTTTATGGGATCAACCCCCTTTTTAAAGGTTTTTAACATGACTATCACTCACATTGAACAAAGAAGGAAATGAACGGATTTGATATCAAACTTGGTTACTTTCTTGTCCGTAGTTCTTTTGTTTCTCGGGGAATATATTTTGTGCAAACTTGATTAATAGTTTAATTTCTTCCCGTCAGATTGGTGTTTTGATATAAGAAATGTGATAATTAGATCTGCCCCCTTTTTACGGTTTTTTAAAACAGGTATCATTTTTTTTTTAGTAAAAAAGTAATACACATATTTAATTTGCACATTGTTAATTGTTTTATGACGCGCCCCGCAGCGATTGTCACAGCATGTGGGGTAATAAAAGTGGTTCATTAGCGTGAAGGGTTATAACCGCTATATTTCCTGTATACATACTTTATTATGATTTTAGAGATTTGAAACTTTGACTTTATTGCCGATTTGGAAAGTAATACCTGCATTAAAATAATTAAAAGTGAAATGTCATAAGCTCACGCATAATTTAAAATTATAATAATCGAACAGGTGAGACATAAAAATGAAGAATCATGTCATTCCTATGACACTTGTTAAATAAACTGGTTAATTGACACGTTGTACCACCTAATTGAATATATACGAATTGTAAAATGAAAATTAAACGTAAAAAAAGGTGAGAAAAAATCCGTCTAGACAATGGGATACTGTACACCTTTCCTCATATCATGTTGTTATAAAATGTTTCACATGTAGTTCTCATCCAGTACAGGAAAGAGCTATTGACTGAATAATAAGAAAATCAAGAAGACATCTAATGTTGTAAGTATACATTTTCTTTATTTTCATAATATAATAAAAAAATAAAAAGAGAAATGTTGCTTTTGTTTGGTAACTGTAAAGTAAGAATCACTGACCGGTACGTTAAATAAAAGTTCTACATTTGTTTTCGAAAATTCAAAGAAAATAACTGTTCTATACTTTATTAATCGAGTATATTGTTCTGCATTCTACACATGTCATTTGGTCAAAAGTCATTCAACGATCTCTAACATTCCGATATGTTCTTTTAAGTATATAATTATAACTACAAGTAACTATTACACCAATTAAAACTAAGAAAGCGTTAAAATCCGTTTAACATATAACACTGAGTGTCTGTTGCTCAGTATATACACGGTGGTAGAATAAACTTTGACTATCATCTATCACTTGCTAATGATTCGCGCACTCAAGTTCACAAATGTTTTGTTTTAAAGGTCGCTAAAACTACATGCTTCTGTAACTGAATACATTATACACTTTTCAACTGGGACTGATTTCTTAACAACCTTGCCGTTGCTGTACGAAAACACATTTCGCATGTGAAGTTTTGGTACAAGCTTCACGGGGAATTTCAGCCTTTTCCCAATTCCGTCCTTGTTTATACGATAATACCAGTGTTCAGGAAGGTTTAAACATGTAAAATCTTCGAAACTGCACAATCGTGTATCTTCACCAAAATATGCACGATATATATCAAGGTCAACAAACAATACTGAGCTAGGGTTGGTCGATCTCAGTCGGAGGTGAGCCGCCCTCTCTAAAGTAGTAGTAAATACTTCCTTGCGGGTCTCAGAAATTTCCGGGTTTGTATACTTTCTGGCGATTTGGTCTGGAATATGTGATTCTGGTTCCCATGTGCTTTCGGTCACGTGATAGTTTTGCCATTTCACTAGATACTGGAAGCCCTGAAATTATACAATGACATATGTGTCAGAAAATATTACTTAATACATAGGCATGTACTTAGCTTGCATCGGGAAAATATTTAAATGATTTCCGAATACTTTTAGAGGCATGAATTCAGATGTTGAAATGTATGTTTTACACTAAGGCAGATTAAATACATGTCCATTATAGCTTTATGGGTCATTTACAGTATACATGTACTTGCTTATAAGCTTATATAAATATATTGCCACGCACGTTAATTAAACGTGCGTGATATTGCTAATAATATGCGTATCTTTTAATGATAATCACTTAACTATAGCCCGGCTAGAGGAATAAAGCGCGTCTGCTCTGACCAGACAGATTACGAAGCCAGTTGAGATTCGAACATTCTATATATTAATTAATCATATATATTAGGTTTTTTTCTCCTGAAAATTTATGTTTTCCATCATTGTTATAAGCATTGTTTTAAGCTTTATGCAAAGTATATTTTCATATTCGTATAATAAGTATCATAAATATTTTTTTATCATACATGTATGGTCGCATCGCTGATACCTATAACCACAATGTAAAAATAAAACAGTAAGTATCATTCAAGATGCGTTTATATAAAGTTTCTATCTGCCTCCTTTTTTCATTTGTAGATACAGCCTTTTTGCTATAACAAGACAATACATGTATTCGTAAACAAACCCCTGTAACTTTTATTGCGGGTGTCACCGGAAATTCCACGGGCATATAACGCATCATAAATCAAGCCACAGTCTACAGTCTATATATTATAACAAGTCTGATAAAAGCACAAATTCATATTCAGATATAAATTGCCGATGTGATTAAATCCATTTTAAGTATTGTACTCATTATTTTAAAAAATCAGGATGATGAATTGACTTACATGTCCGTGTGGTGCGTTTCTCTTCCATATCAAACGTTGAACATCGTACAAATCTGGTAATACATGTTCAGGGGTTTGCTTGACAATTCTCTCGTGACTAAACGTGTCTCCTTCATGTAGATGTTTATAATTAATGCTTTTTCTTGTGCGTAGGAAAGCCATGTTATCTCTTCAACAGTTCGACTAAATGTAATAAAATACTTCTTTTAAATCCAGTTGAACTGAAGTTTGTAATTTGTGTGAAAGCTATTTCTTTTGATGTCATTGTACATGTCTGCTAAAATTGTGTGCTAATTGACACACACTTTAACAAACGGTAATATTGTATTATTATTACATAACATAATCATCAGTCATTGTAGCAGAGTGTCATCCTTTTAATCGGTTTTAATGAACTGCTAATTGGCCAATCATAGTGAAGTTAATAATGCATTTCGGATAAATGAAATGATCATGCGGAGTATACCTTTGCTTTTCGAATAAAAAATAAACATTAAATAAATTAAAACTGAATTTTATCAACTGATTTTTCTAAAAGGGTTTTGTAATTAAATGCATATATATCATTTCAGGTATTTCTCAACAACATGGGTGAAGATTTACGTTTTGAGCTGACTGATGACCAAGGCGGGGTTTTGATTTGTAAATTTAAGTACTTGAGAAAATTATTGTCACAAGAATGTGAAAGTTACGTCGAGGCAGTTAACGAAGGCTTGAAAAACGTTTCTTTGTCCGTGAATGAAAGATTAGAGGAACGACTGCGTACTGAGTCTCGTAGGAAAGCTTCAGAGTTTAAGAGAGTTAAAGGTGGTAATAACCAGCAAAAATTCGATAAGAAGGAGATGCGACTTCAGATACATGACGATGAAATCAATGAAGCCCGAACTTCCATTCAAACGGACTGTGAATCAACACCCCAACTAAACAATAGGTCCAGGATTGATAACAGTTCGAAATCTCACAGACACAGACTAATGAAACAATTACGATGTAGTTCCTCTAAGGCGCTGTCATTCTCTGATGGTCTAGGAGTGCTCCCCAAAAAGTTGATATTTGAAACACTTGATGGTACAGAATGTAGAGTCAGCATTGATGGTACACAATCTAACCGAGTTTCGTTCGTTAACCTCGACGAAAGAACGAAAAAGGAAGTCAAGGATATGGTCAACATTTGTGACAGGACGAGAGTTTCCGATGCAGCATATCACGAGTTTGCAATGAAATTCCCTGAAATGCCCCGAAAGTATCAATTAACTGACTGCCGCAACAATATGAATCAAGATTATATAGTGAAAAGAACACCAGGGTTACTACAGGGCTCATACCTGAGCATTAAATCCGAGCTATTGAAATATCTAGAAAGGTGTGCAACCGAGGGGTCTCTGCCGAAGTCCATGCAAGTAAAAATCTCAGGTGACGGCACCAGAGTCAGCCGAGTGTCAAATTTTGTAGTTATATCTTACACAATCATAGATAAGCAGGCTGAACAGTCACACCTGAACCAACGCGTTATTGCTATTGTGAACTGTGAGGAAAAGTATGACAATCTAAAAACTGCTCTCGGGCCAGTTTTTGGTGAAATCAATAGTCTGGTAGATGATGGATTCGTTGGAGTTGGCGAGGAGAGAGTTGATCTCGAGTTTTATGTAGGAGGTGACATGAAATTCATCCAGTTGATACTAGGTTTAAACGGAAGTCTGGCCACATATTCATGTCCTTGGTGTATTGTGTCTAAGGATGAGAGAGGCAACATAACATATCCATATGATCACTACCACACAAAAGAACTGTTCCGCACCGTCAACCAGTTAAATGACTTGGTTTCAACATCATCGAAACAAAAATACGGTGTTGTTCATAGACTTTTACTGGACATTGAACCGAATCATTATATACCAGATGAACTACATCTACTCTTGAGGATTACAGATGTTCTACTACGCAACATCATCAATGATGCCAAGTCCAAAGACGATTTTGCCAAGATTATTGGAGGTCATACCGACAATCTGTCAATGCTCGTCCAAGCTATTCAGTCATGTGGCGTCACTTTCAGGACATGGCAAACAAAGTCTGGAGAATTAGAATGGACATCGCTTACTGGAAACGACAAGAAACGAATTCTTCACCTTTTACCTGCGAAAATGTTGTTTAGTTTACACGAAGACACCGCGGAAGAAGTAATACAACTCTGGAATGATTTCGAAGATATCTACAACGTCATTACGGACACAAACAAACGTCAGTATGATCCGTTGGAAATACATTCACAAGTCCGTGCCTTCATGCAGCGGTTCTTTAAGATTGGGTATATGAAACGGGAAGGGTATGGTCCTTCTAACGTAACGCCTTACCTCCATGTGTTGCTGTACCACGTGCCATTGTTTCTGTCAAATTTAGGAAGTTTATCTCTATATTCCGGCCAAGCAGTGGAAAAAACAAACGACATCATTAAATCGATTCATCAATCAAAATCCAACAAACACGATCCTACGACCGATGCTCTGTTGACACGAAAGAGGCAGGAAGCTGCATACTCATGCGGGGAACAACGCACAAAAAGACACTACAGGAAAAAGGATACGCATTATTGGTCCAGTGAAATTTCTAACATTAGACAGAGAAAAGCTAACGAGATTCAACGTGAACAAGTGTCGTCAGATGAAGCGTATAAACAACATTCTGGTCTGTCACTGTACGAAAATTTGTCGGACGTTGAATTAAAAGACATTTTGAACAAACTTGAGGTAAAAACTAGAATCAGGAAAAGGGAAAAGTTGTTGCAGCTCGTTCGGAAACATAAATAAAACAACCACATCGCACTGAAGCTTATTCTCGATACCACTAATGTGGTTATTGTACCTGGTTGCTCTTTATGCTATATATGAAGCCATCCCTAGGTTCAATTAGGAACATCTCGCGCATGTCGTCCAATTTATTCCGTAATCCCGGAAAAAACTGTTAATATACTGTTAATATGGTGAATCTACAGAGATCCTTTTAATCAAAGTTTGCGTCTGAAATGACAAATTTGAAATACCGATATCGCACGACTTGCTTGCGGAAATTGATATTCGTGTATTCAAAGCAAGAACCTTGTAGTATAGTCTTGCATAAAGGTCAGGTTCAGGTCAAAATAGCCAAACTACATTTTGTGATAACTTAAATAATGAATATATGACTTTGTTGGTTATATGATTGATGTTATGATTTGATTAAAACAATGAAAACTGATTTAGTATTTGTTTAACATTTCAACTCTTCATAACTTTGAAAGCACTTGTCCAACATAAATAAGTTGAACAAATGTTTCATCCCGATATCTTGAAAAAATAAAATATTTGTGACAATTAGAGGGAAAATTTGAGTTTTGTCGGGTCCGCAAGCGCGCGAATATTCTCCTATTTAATTCAAGAAAAAAGCGCTCTATTTCACGAACTTAAAATTGTCATAACTTTTTTTATTTTTCAAGATATTAAAAAACCAGTTCCATAATTGTATGGTCTATGGCTCGAAGATGCAACTGAACAATCAACCGTACAACATACTTGAAAAATCAGCAGTGGTTGCTAAATTTCATTTAAACTGCACACATACTCAAGCATTGTACAGTTACTAGAAACCGTTTATTTTTTATCATCCATCGAATATGCATGATAATAAGTATACATATCGTGACATGTATTGCGGTTACTAGTATAACAAATGCATAATTATTAGATTTCTCACACATGATCAACGAATTCTGAATGATACCATGGAAGCATTTAAATGTTCCTGATAATACCTACCTTATGAACAAAATTTCATAATGACAGAGATATGCCCATAAAAAAGATCCTGGTATGCATCATATACAAAATGTCAAAAATACCAAAGTTTAACTGAACGCACAAAACCCCTCCAGCAATTGATATACATTAATTTATACACTCCGACAACCCGCTGAGTTAGCATAGCGCGATTACGCAATCGAGATAAGATCGATCAGATTAAAACCGGTATAACACCAGTCAAGGGAAGGTAACTGTGGTCGACTTGAAAACACATTCAATACAAATGAGACAAATAGTTGGATATGCCATGCCCAGTGGATCTGAACATGACAAAAGTGAATCAAATGTGCAAGACCACACTTCGTGAAAGAATCTTAGTACAGAAATGAATATATTTAAAGATAGCAATACAAATAATCCATCGCATTACGCACATTAAAAGCAACGGATAAGTGTACGAACTTTTTGATTCACCCTCGTACGTATAGCTCCTCCTTTCGCCAAAAAAGATCTCCTTTCATATTTTAGTCAAACCCAAAATTGTCAATTGGCCATAGCCGTGCTACAAATTCGATTAGGACAGGAACGTATGTGTTACAACTTGGTACGGGAACAGGCGAGTTTTACGTTCCTGATTTTAACAAACTACAAAGGGAGGTAACTACTGCGCGGGATGACACGGTGGTCGAAGCAAATTCGTCGGTGTCTTACACATAAGGACTGGCGCCAGTCCTTAAGGACTGGCGCTAGGGATAAGGACTGGCACTATAACTCAATAAACAAGCACAAATATGATGTTTTTATATTTTAAAATGATAAATAATAGTATTTCGGGTTTATTGTGTGAATTTGAGTCCAATTGGATCAATAAAACATAAGTTATGACCAATTTTGGGATAAAATACATGTATTACCTCCCTTTCATTAAGGACTGGCGATCGACAATCGATAGATTCGAAGAGAACTGGCGCTATAACTCAATAAAAATGCATACCTAAGACGTTTAAACGTTTTTAAATGATAAATAATAGTATTTCGGGTTTATTATGTGAATTTCAGTACAATTGGAATGATAAAACATAAGTTATGACCAAGTTTGGGATAAAATACATGTATTACCTCCCTTTCATTAAGAACTGGCGCTGAGAGTGTAATTGAACAGAAATACGAACTAATTAAGTAACATGTTGTAATGATTATTAATGATACTATATAGTAATTATGAACATCACATATGTTAGGATATGTCGTATATATAAATTAAAGTCGAATTATGTTATAATAAATGTTGTTCTTGTATTATTACTTGAATTACATACATGATACCATTTGCGTCCTATAATTATGATAGCTAATACAATTAAAACATATTGTATGGAACATTCGGAATGGAATGCGACTAACAATCGTAATTCGTTTGTCACAAATTCTTTAAGATATAGTTAATGATTGTCGTTCGGCGAAATTAGTTACATCCAACTGTGACAAACATCAATTATATACTAGTGTTAATGCATATTTTATTTGTTAATTGGTTTTATCACATTTCCAAAATAACAATCAAGTCGCTGACATTTCATACTCAACTAGCGGTGTGATCTATCAGGCACGGCATATGATTATCGATATCAAAACAGAAAAACAAATATTTTCTATTACAAACACAATCAGACAAAGACATAATTATGTCAAGACAAACTAATTACCAAAGTTCTTTATTTGTGAACTGTATATAATTGTATATTCCCTTAATCAAATCAGTATGATAGTATATACGTATGCTATGAGAAGTTTCAATGTTCAAAATTATTGTTCAATTATTTGTGTTAATTGGAATAATTTGTCTGCTTCTTCATTATTTTTTAACATTAAAATTGTCTGTATATCGATTAACTTAATAATTTGTTAGTCGAGTCTGCATTATTTGTTTTACGGTTTGTAATTAATCATTTGTTGCAAAAATTAATTAATTGTCTGTTGCAATTATACATTTACTGTAAGTCTAGTTTTACAGTTTTAAATTAATTATTTGTTGAGAAATTTAATTAATTTAAGTGTCTGTTGCAATTATTTGGGACTTATTTACAAATTCTGCATTTTTTGTGTATATGTTTTCAAAATGAAGGAGACAAAATATCCTTGTTCAATTTGTACTAAGGACTGTGCGAGTCAAACAATTTGGTGCACACCGTGCAAAAGTTGGGTGCATCGTACATGTTGTAAGTTGACAGAAGTAGATTTTGACTCTTGGTCAGTACCAAGTCTCAAATTTGTGTGTGCTAAATGTGCCTTGGATAATGAGGATTACAACTACAAAGCAGCTTTGTGCAGGTAAGAAATATTACTATACATGTATATGGTATGGCTGTTAATTGACCGTTTTCTTGGGCACACTTAATTGCATTCATCATTCGCACCTTTATTGTCCCTGTATAATAGTGTCATATTCCCTCAGGCACAGTATACTGCCAATTTCACTGATAGTACGAGTTTATTGTATATATATTACATGTCATAAATGTTTTGTACAGACGGTAGATTTGTATAAATGTTCATCTATAAACAATACTGGTTATGTATACCATATCTGAAATGCTCGAAATGCTTTATTTGCACTTAATAAAATAATATGTTTCGTGGATCATAATTAGACCATAGATTCGTTTGGTGTGTGTATAATGCACGTGCGAATTGATTTATTTATTATGTTAAGTTGTATGTTGGGGGCAAATATAATGTGCAGTAAAACCGCAAATAACGACCACCTCAACAATAAGACCATAGATTCGTTCTGTTTAATTTTTGTGTGTGTATAATGCACGTGCGAATTGATTTATTTATTATGTTAAGTTGTATGTTGAGGGCAAATATAATGTGCAGTAAAACCGCAAATAACGACCACCTCAACAATAAGACCATAGATTCGTTCTGTTTAATTTTGGTGTGTGTATAATGCACGTGCGAATTGATTTATTTATTATGAGAATATAACAATAACACAATAATTATGTTTAAATTTTTATTTCAATTTACAAACATTTTCTAACGGCATGAAAAAACTTTCGTGTCCCATTTTCATTAAAATGTACGCAGCTAGTCTCTCTCATAGTCCTTATTTAATCTTATTTCATTGAGTCTTATTATGGACACTTGTCTACTCATTAACTTATTGATTAACAAGCTGTCCAATACGTTTGTGTTTGGCTTGGCTGCTGTCATCCTTATGCAACGAAACGCTCTCTGTTCTCACCATTGTGTACGTCACTTCATGTAAAGTCAAGACTCGGCTATATTATCCTTCGAAAATTAGACTAAATCCGCTTTAACTCATGTTTTAACAATCATATAATATTGAAATTAGCCAATTATGATCATAATACTATTATTTATCATTTAAAACCGTTTAAACGTCTTAAGTATGCATTTTTATTGAGTTATAGCGCCAGTTCTCTTCGAATCTATCGATTGTTAAGCGCCAGTTCTTAATGAAAGGGAGGTAATACATGTATTTTATCCCAAAATTGGTCATAACTTATGTTTTATTGATCAAATTGGACTCAAATTCACACAATAAACCCGAAATACTATTATTTATCATTTAAAACCGTTTAAACGTCTTAAGTATGCATTTTTATTGAGTTATAGCGCCAGTTCTCTTCGAATCTATCGTTTGTCGAGCGCCAGTTCTTAATGAAAGGGAGGTAATACATGTATTTTATCCCAAAATTGGTCATAACTTATGTTTTATTGATCCAATTGGACTCAAATTCACACAATTAACCCGAAATACTATTATTTATCATTTTAAAATATAAAAACATCATATTTGTGCTTGTTTATTGAGTTATAGTGCCAGTCCTTATCCCTAGCGCCAGTCCTTAAGGACTGGCGCCAGTCCTTATGTGTAAGACACCCCAAATTCGTTAGTTTATTAGACCCTTCACCGGAACTCAACATACGGGCATTTTGTGACGTCACATCCGTCTCTTTCGTGAAAGGTTTTTTGTTCACAAAGTTAAAATGGGAAGAAAAAAGAAGAAGCAGTTAAAACCGTGGTGTTGATATCCTTTTTATATCAATAAGAAGGTCTAGTAAGGCCTGACTAAAGTTTCTGAAGTCTGCAATTAAAGTAACCCTGCGAACTCGTTATGTCTCACCTGTTCCCGACAGTAGCGTCACGAATCATTATTTTGTTTATCTGTTACTGTCTGAAAATCGAAATTGAAGCCGCGTCCCATGTCATGATGTGTGAGCCTGTGTATACAAGTTCTGATATAACCTTTATTTCAGCCAAGTTCAGGTGTCAACCTGAGCAACACACTCCTTCGCAAATTTGGCGGCCCAAAGGACAAGCTCGGAAGATTTTGATAGTGTTTGCTGTTTATTTTGCACCTGCTAGAACTTAATATCCACCAGAGTTCTTAACAAGCACCAGCGGTCGAACGCTTTCCCTGACTACCAGGCTTCGCAAAAACTGTTGTCGATTAGGACAATTAAACGGACCAGGGCTCTCACTATATCCCCGTGGTATTGGAAATGGCGCACTTAACAGTTTACGTCGTTATTTTGTTATAAATATTAAACATTCATAATTAAAATGATAGGGCATTTCAATGGGAACATGTTGACACTAAATATCAATAGTCAATTCCATCAATGCATGTCGTATGACCATTACAATGAGGACACACTCGGCTTATTATGTCAGGCCAGCGTGATATGAAATGGCGCACCTATCCTGTAGGTCCCTAATGGTAAAAAAATAAAAGGATTCATGATGTAGTTGTTTCCAATTTTATTTTATGGCTATATAGTCCATTTTTATATAATAGTTAGCTTACTTTGTATACTTCTTCTTAGATAATAAATCAATAATTAGTATCGAGACAGAATTGCACTGGTTACTAATTGCCATTATACTGTTTGAGTCACCAAGACAACTTGAAGATGTCCAAACAAGTGTTAAATCATCTATTACTGTCATGTAAGAATCATTCATGGCATCTGCATAGTCTGATCTGTCACCAACTTGACTTGGGAATGCCGAAAATATCAATGACAGTTAATATAAACAAAATTTTCGAAACATATTATTTCAGAATTTGACTAGTTTTTTCAGTTTTTCTTATTAAGAAAGTTACATCCTTCTGGACACCATTTCCTGTGTTTGACAGTGTGTATGACATTTTAATCATGTTACATGGTGTTAACATGGATGCCAGTGCTCTTTACAAAAAAAATTTTGAAGTTAAAATTTCATTTTACAAATTTGTGGGATTACGATATTTGAGGAATAAAGTGACATAAGAAAATAACAACAAATATGGGTACAGCATACCTTTCGAGTTCTAAAAGCACCAAATTTTACTTTGAACATTGTTTATTTGCATTACAGACCAAAACCATACATCCTTCCAAAAATATACTGGAAATGTATGTCATTTTGGGTCTTAAACTCAAGAAAAGACCACTAATCTCAGGTGCGCCATTTCTGATACTGCGCCACAACCCATACCACCACGATACTTTTGGGACTGGGGCCACAGGTATTCGGCATGTTGGCTGGGACCCCCCCCCCCCCTAGTGACCCACTCTACAACCAATCCAGAGAGCTTAAACATGTGTAAAAATTGTTCAAACAACATAAAATAACATTTCACTAAACATCTAAAAAACACCAGTTGGTGTTGTATAACATAAGAGAAAGGGTGAACAAGAATGGCACCATCAGCCACCACTCAACTTCATAGAAACACTACAAACTTCTACAAATACAGGCCGAGCTTGACAGCTACAAGCTATTTTCAAGCGGGAAGGATGCCTCTATATAAATAAACACAAACAACTACCGGGCCTTCAACAATTCGTCGATCACAGAGTCCTAAACTCTCGACATACATGTTTTTACGTTGGTCATCTTACATCTGATGTAAGGACGAATAGTCCAGTCATTCTACAGTAAAAATAGGCTTAACCTCAAACAAATTGCAAAAATAATAAATTTGACTGTTTTGGCATCAGAAAACATTGACAAATAACATATCAAAAGTCTAGAAAAATCTAGGAAGGGGAAGTTGCCGAAAAATTAACATATGTAAGGTCACTATTGGAAACTCTAAAGCTGCTTTTATGGCAGTGTTTATTTTCATTTCCATGTAACCTAAGTGCACATATCCATAAAGTACATAGTAAAGTAATTGGAATATGAACAATATTATAAACAGATGAAAACAACGTGTCATAGATAACAAATAAAACCATTTTTGATTTAATATAGATGCTTAAAAATCAGTACAAGTGGGTGGGGTAATGGAGTGTGACAATCTCAGAAACAAATCCCGGTGTAACCTCTAGGTCAACAAATGAATTATTATAGTTTAATGTTATATGTGAAAGTTCTGACATTGCAAGCATAAATTGCAAAAGTGATGGGGTCTGTGAAATTCAAGATGGCGTCCAAAATGGCCGTCTTCTTTAGCATTACCAGTTAAAATAAAAATAGATACATGAAAATAGCAGGAATATGTGACAAAATTCATTGAAATTAATGTCCTTAAATGATGTATATGTATTTAAGAAACCACAAACATCGTTAAACAAATATTTTAGATACATAATTTACGTTGAAAATCTTCAAAAAGCAATGTCAGTCAGTGTCATTTGCAGGTAAAACATACGAAAAACAGGTACAGAGGCAATTTCAACTTTCTAATCTCTTATGTCTTTGGTTATGATTTATAATGTTGATTAATACATATCTAAAATACGCTTTTATGAATAAATGATATAATTTGTTAAATAAAAAACACTTCTTTAATTGGAACTCAGTGCATCCATGCAATCTGAGGTGTAATATGTGGTATTATTACCCCACCCACCAATTTCACACAATGAATATGTAATCGAGTAATTTGAAGTTTCACAAACTAACTTCGTCTTGCATGAAGTTTATTAAATCATAAATGTAAATTGGTACACATACAAAACTTTTATGTCGGAGATTACTTCGAGAAATCCAAGATGGCGATTAATATGGACGTCGTGGTATAGGAAAAGTGATTAATTTGGCTATATAGATGATACAGGTAAATATATATTACTTCCAACTTTGTATCCTAAATTAGTATCGGTTCTCGACAACTCGGTGTGTTCTATCAAATATTTCTGTGAATCACTGGTTGAAGATAGTATCTCTACTTCATTATACCCCCGCACAACGAGTTGTAAGGGGGTATACTGGATTCAGCTTATCTGTCTGTCGGTCGGTCTGCCCGTCCGTATACGCATTCTTGTGGACGCATTACTCCTCCGTTTTTGCAGCATTTCCTTCAAACTTTAACAGATGAACATCCTCAACATGTAGATGTGCATAAAGGAAAGAATTTGCGCTGCGACGATTTTTGACAGAATTATGGCCCTTTGTACTTTTATACAATATATAGTGTATATAGTGAATAGTTCTTATGTGCATAAAGAAAAGAATTAGCTGCAATGATGTTTGCCACGTGGGGGTATATTTATTTAGTCTGTCGAATGGCGACAGTTCTAGTTATCCTTGGATACAGTGCGACTTGAAACTACTTTATATGAATGTATGAATCCGAGATCAAACTAGCAATCAGGTATAAATAAAAGCTGGCTGGTAATCATAGAACATATCGCACATCCATTGCATGTACAGGCCTGGGTATACCCATTGCATGTACATGACTGGGTATGTGATCAGGTCGTTACGAAACCTGTACTTGGTAGGTGGTCCATTTGGCTCTGTTATGGACATTGCTGTGCGTTTTGTTGCCTTTTAGGCACAGTTTGCGAGATGTTAGATGTGCTTTCCATGTTTGGTTCAGGATTACAGAGCTCGATGTATCGCTTAATTTTCGCTAGCATAATTATACTAGTATCATAAATGCAAGGCTCAATACTAGATCGCCTGTGTTTATACTAGTCGGAATACTTGCTAACATCTATGAGTTCAATGCCCGACCTTAGACCTGCGTTCAATGCTTGTTAGAACGTGTCCATAGTAGGTACACGCTCGATCTTAGATCTAAACTCAATGCTGGCTGGAGAAGGTTCAGTTAGACATTCTTACTAGTGTATGTCCACCTTAGATCTGCATTGAATGCTGCAGGAGTAGGTCCAATTAAACATAAGTTCAGTGCTTACTAGATTATTTCCTCAGTACAATGTTCGACACTAAACCTACAGGACAAGGTTCAGTTAGACTTAAAAGAGAAGGTCAAGAGTGCAGGAACCAATCTAAGACCAAATTGGAATATTGGAATAGGTTCAGTTAGACTATACATTCTATGCTTGTCAAGATTACCGGACTCCTAATACATACCTTAAATGCTTGCTGGAATACAAATGTAGGGCCAGTTCAGACCTACGTTCAAGACGTGCCAAAATGGGTCCATTTAAACCATCGTTCAATGTTATCTATAGTATGTCCTCAGTGCAACGATCAACCTAAGACCTGCGTTCAATGCTGGCTAGAGTTGGTCTACAGTGCAAGGCTAGATCTAAAACTTAAGTTCAATGCATACTTGTAAGATTAGGTCAAGTGAGACCTACGTTTTGAGTTTGTTTGAATAGGCCCATACTATGTGCAGCCCTAAATCTAGACCTGTGTACAAAGCTAGGTTAACGTAAGTAAGTATGTAGACTCTACATGTGTATAGTGGCACTCATTTAATTCGTCAAATACACAAACAATATCAATAGAAACATACACAAAATGCATTGTTATCCGTATAGAGGGCGGTTAAGACAATGTCCGTAATGCGCTTCCATAGAGAGGAAGTGTATGCATAATCTCAACGTCAAAATAACGCCGATTTATTTTCTTAAACCATCGTAAAATATTTGACTTTTGTATATAACAAGATTATTACAGTTCCTATTTTTAAATAATTAACTGAATTGGTTGGTGTGTACGTGTTATTTGATATTTAAATAACATATTCACGTAAATATGACGAGATTATGCCTTCGTAATTACATAGTTCATCGCACGCGCTAAGCTCATATGACGTCACTATGGCGAGTTATATTTGCCATGTCGTAGTTCGAAAAAATGAACAAGTTTAAGGTTAAATTTCATCGTTTTCCCCACCTTAGATTTTTCTAGACTTTTTGTATGATTATAATCATACATTTATCTACATGATTATCGAAAAAGAAATTCTTTTGCAATTAGTTTGAGGTTAAATCGTAGAATGACTGGACTAGAAACTAAATTGCACGTATTACGCAGGTAGCAATAATAACTGAGACTATGCATGCTGGTGAGTTTAATATAACACTTACGATTGGTAACACTGAATGACTGATGATTCGAGGTCAAATGAAGCTGTAAACACTAAATTTGGGACCCCTTTATGAAAATTCCAAGTGAAAACCCTGAATGTATATTTAGGAGCGGAATGGGGCCGATATTCGGCCCCAAAAATAGTCAAACGGAAGACCTGCGGACACTCATATCCATATCCCATGGCAAATTTGAGTGCAGAGGAGGTTAGTTCGGCATAGTAGTCATACATTATTGTAAAGAATGTAACTTGGACGTATTTTCGTAATTCCTCGCCGAAATGTACTATGAAAATCCCTCCAAATTGTTAAAAAAATGTAAAAATAATAGACTAATTGTTTCGACAGCAAAAAATTTACTGCTCAACAACTTCAGTTAGGAAGAATACAGGTCAAGCAGGGTCAAGGTCATTGGAACTAAAAAAACAGATTTTGCTCAATAATTTTTAGTTAGGTATGAGATACCATTGGTGGAACTTGCTGTATTTATAACTTGTGTGAAAAGCGCCCATTTTGGGATTGTACATATGGCCAGTGTGTTAATGCCTCTTTTACAAAACAGCAAGTATCCATATCTGCCAAAGTAATATGGCTGACGTGAAAATGTAGTTTTCTTGGAATTTCCTCTTCTTATTAATTATTTAAACATTTAACACCTTGTTGAAATTGGTTCAGTTTAAGAAATGTAGCCGGTGGTAAATCCCTCAGAAGTCAGTGAAATCTTTAAAACAGGGTTTTTTTTGTTAGAACTAGTATTTCGTCCTGCCGACATAACTAGGTAGGAGGTTACAGTTCTGAATGCTTGTAATCCGACATAACTGGACTGCGGATGTTTGAGATTCGAGTGCAGTATGCTGTGAAACTCCGTCGCCAACAAAATTACAAAGTAGAAAATGAACGAAAACTGGAAAAAAATATTTTTAATACCTTTTAAATCAACAATTGACTCCATCTTAAGCAATTTTCAATATAAATTTCTAATGAGACTAATACCAACTAACACATATTTATATAACTGTCAATTATCCCCCTCAAGACTATGCGATTTCTGCAATATGCAAGATGAAACAATAGAACACCTATTTTGGGAATGCCATGTAGCTCAAAATATCTGGAATAGAGTGAGTAGTTTTCTAAAAACAAAACAATTTCATATACAGTCTAACTTGTACTAGCGACCACACTTATTAAGCGACCTTTGTCTTAAACGACCGGGTTCAACTCCTCCCGACCATATTTGCTCTATTTTTCTACTGTATTAAGCGACTTTTGTCATACACGACCAGCGACCTCTGTTTAAGCACAAAATTGGTTGGTAAAATTGCATTAAGCGACCAAAAAGTTATGTGTAAATCACTGGTCTTCTGTAGTGACAGGTTGTCGATTACTTTATACCTCGTCATAAATCATTGTTTGTTTACACTTCAGAGTTTGTCTTTTGTTAACTGGACCTCAATTTACAGCATTGATAATCACCATTGTGTCCGTAGGGCATGTCATACAGATGATTTTAATCCGATTACACACATTATTACAGATTAATTGTAGTATTTTTTGCTGTAATCAGTTTGTTAGATTGGGCTAAAACACGGTTTATTTCGGGGTTTTTTCTTCGAGTGCAACAGCAACAACAACAATGTGCAAGCAAAACTGACTTACATTAACATCATTGCGTAATATATGAGTAAGTTTATTAAAATGATAAATTAAATGCTTATGAAGACGATGCATACAAGTATATAATCATCATAAAACATATTTACACACTAATGTTTATCAATTGAAGTTGAATAGTATTCGGACAGCCTAAAGTCGGAAATTTGTTAAATACATCCTATGTTTCTTGCATTTGTGTTAAACGACCATTCCGTTAAGCGACCGTTTTCAGACCTTCCCCAGGGTGGTCGCTTAATACAAGTTAGACTGTACAGTTCAACAGTCAAAAAGTATTTTTTGGTATTCAAGAACAAGGTATAACAAATACTGCCTTAAACTATGTCATAATTTTATGCAAATTCTACCTCTTTAAAATGAAACAAGTTAAAACAATACCGAGAATTGAAAGCTTAACAAAATATTTAGAAAATAGAATTCTGTTAGAAAAACACATAGCTTTTAAAAAAGGTAAACTATTGTTTTTTAGACAGAAATGGAAACGATTCATATGATGGTTTTTTTTTGTGTTTTTTACACTTCACATATTAAAGATATATCTATAACTTCATAGATGATACGGTCAAACCCCCACCCCCCTTTTACTTTATATCTTTTTGAAAACTTCCATTATCTTATTTTTTAAACTACATAAACATATGAAAAATAAATGGGACAAAATCATATATGAAAAACATTGTTGAATATACATTTGACAGCAAAATGATAAAATGTTTGCATGTAATTGAAATATTGTTTCTTTCT
This sequence comes from Spisula solida, assembly GCA_947247005.1. NCBI lineage: Eukaryota > Metazoa > Mollusca > Bivalvia > Venerida > Mactridae > Spisula > Spisula solida. The sequence continues at coordinate 44,704,299 of OX365944.1, read as the reverse complement.
TGTTGTTAAATGTATTATAAATGAAAAAATAAACGGGGTAACCCGAAAGGGGCCTCAAATGAAAAAAAAAAGTATCCATATCTGCCAAATTAATATGGCTGACGTGAAAATGTAGTTTTCTTGGAATTTCCTCTTCTTATTAATTATTTAAACATTTAACTCCTTGTTGAAATTGGTTCAGTTTAAGAAATGTAGCCGGTGGTAAATCCCTCAGAAGTCAGTGAAATCTTTAAAGCAGGGTTTTTTTTGTTAGAACTAGTATTTCGTCCTGCCGACATAACTAGGTAGGAGGTTACAGTTCTGAATGCTTGTAATCCGACATAACTGGACTGCGGATGTTTGAGATTCGAGTGCAGTATGCTGTGAAACTCCGTCGCCAACAAAATTAGTAATGTCACTTCAAACTAAGTGTCAGACTTCTTGTTTGATTTCAGGCACAGTGTGACAAACTTGTTTCGATAATATTAACTGTCATGGGCTCATCGTGAAATGCTATGTTGCAAACATGAAAGGCGATTGCTTTGTATTAATGTATACAAAATGTTATAGAGATGTTACTCAACCGAGTCACATTGCATGTAACTTTTTTTTAATCCAGCGCTCTGATATATTATAAGCAGGCTCTGGAATATGTTCCATTGCCTTTGAATCTGGTGTGTTATATTGATATAAAAGATCTTTTTCATTTCATAGAGATATTTTTAAGTTCATGAATAAATTCCTTAACATTTTTCAAGTACTGCAACCGAGAATTTGATGATGAAAAAATTTTGATACAGCACCAGAAAGCAAAACATTTTAAATGCCACATTTGTCACAAGAAACTTTACACTGGGCCGGGTTTGTCTATTCATTGTATGCAGGTAAGTAAAGTTTATGTATTAGTTTATGATTAATTGCTCTGGACTTGTGGAATGCTTTTGCTAATTAATGCTGTTGTCATCAACTCTTCATAGATGATACTATTTGATATAATGTCAATAAGTGACGGTTACTTACCGGTAAGACTTAAGTTCAGTTCTTACGTAGAATTTGTGTGTGCATATCTTCTTCGTATACAGGACAGGAATCCACTGATTGGATTGTTGTTTGTCCACGTTTGGGGTTGGGCATCACATTTAATGATTGAAATAATTATATTCTCAATTAGCATTATTACATGATATTCATAACCTTTCTGGACTGTAACATTAAAGTGTTTGAATATATTCAAATAGTTAATTCTTTGGTCTTTAAAGTTGTATATATACTCAGGACTTTCAATGTCATAATTAAGTGTTTCATTTTTAAAAAATATTTCGTATAATAGATCTCATTAGGGATTTGAATCTTCTGACTTTCATATTAAAGTTACGATGTTAATTTTGCAGGTACACAAGGAAAAGGTTGATAAAGTACCAAATTCTGTGCCAGGAAGACATAATATTGAAATAGAAATTTATGGAATGGAAGGAATTCCGGATGAGGATTTAAAGGAACATGAAAGACAGAAAAGCAGTAAAGGTAACACAAGTAGAGATTGGAATCGGACAAAGAAGTGATAATTTATTATCCATTTCGGCACAATTAGATTGATATCGATTCAAAGTCGATCAAGCCTTTAGACTCAAGGCATTGCTTTCAAACTTGGTTACCATCATAAACACCTAACATTGTCAAGGTCATGTAACACTATCCAACATTTCGACAGAATTACATCCTTTGATTGACCTTAGCTAGTTATTGTGGAGTGGACAAGGCTTCCACTTGGGCACTAAACACAGTCTTGTTCTGTTGTTATTTTTATGTGACAAAAAATTGAATTGTGGGTGAATCGGTTTTTTTTCTCATATTAATGTGTGAAAACTTAATGCCATTCTATCAGCAATATTTTAAATTATCAGTGGTACTTAATTGCCTGGAGACATGAGAAGATTGATTCCCGTCTTCCGAGTTGTGTAATGGAGTGAATAGCACGGAGAATTTGACCCGATCATGACCTTTATGCATGAATATATTGCAAGGTCTTTGTGCTGAATATATAAAAAAATTCGCAGGCAAATCATGCAATATTGCTCGTTCAGATTTGTGTTGGTATTTCATCTTAAGTGTGATACTCCCCACTTATGAATACATAAATCAGGATTATAAATATAGACAATATATCAGCTGTCAGAGTTGGGTCAAATTCTCTAATGTACATTTGGAATGAATATTGATTGAGTGTATGATTGATTATTTTAGCTCAAGTTGCTAAGGGAGGTGATGACAGTGATGAAGAGGATGGCAGTGTGCCACAGAAAACTACAACATCATCCTCTAATGGAATGGCTCCTCCTCCCATGCCAGCCCCGGGGGCAATGGGCTTCATGGGTCCTGGAATGCCACCAATGCCTCCCCCTATGGGGATGGCTCCAATGGGAATGAGACCGGGTATGGGGCCAATGGGTAAGTACAATATTTATTATGCCCTCCATCTTTGATGAGGGAGTATATTGTCCATGTCGGTCAGTCTGTCGATAGACAAATTGGTTTCCGTTCAATAACTTAAGAACGCTTTGTCCTAGGATCTTTAAACTTTACATGGAGGTTGGTCATCAACGGTAGATGATCCCTATTGTTTTTGAGGACAGTAGGTCAGACGTCGAGTTCACTGTGACCTTTACCATTTCTGACTATTAGGGTGCCATGGGGCATACGTGTTTTACAAACATCTCTTGTTACACTTTTGTAAATGTGTTTCTTTAAATAGATAGGCTTCCTCTATACAGGTATGTTTGTCAGATGTTGGTCTCAATTTCACAAAGATGTATTATTAAATTTGATTAAGTCAAATTATTTGCTCATAATCATAAATGATACTTAATAAAGTTAATTTCATTCATACTTATAAGTTACATTTCATGATGAAACTTATTAATTGCCTATTTTCTTGCTTAAGGAGTTGATGTGCAATTAAACTTGGATTGAATTTTGTATCTTTTCAGGGCCAATGGGACCAATGTAAGTAAATATAATGGTGTTCAACAAAGTCAAAATTGTTTTTTATTTTGACATGTGTTTTACTCTTATTTTACTCGTTTAAAACATTTAAATATTATATAATTTGATAAAATACGGTTGCTCTTGACTTCTGATTTTGATCACTTATTATTAAGTCCAGGGGCGTCAATATTCCTGATCAATCCGGAATTCCTGAAAGAGCTATGATTTTTTACCAAAATAAACGTTATTTGATGAAAATATCTCAAGAAATGGCTATGTTATGGTCAATTTAATCTGATCTGAAGTATTTTATTCAATACTGATATGGAAACAATGAGGTTGAAGACCCCTTGTTTGGCAATAATGGTTAGCCTCTTACAATATTCTGGATTTTTAATTTGGCTCTGTTGACACCCCTGTAAGTCTATCAATTCAACTATAAAATTTAAATGTATTTTTAATTTGTGTCTGTCAGTGTATTTGTTGATTTCAACAATTTTGCACAATGTATATAAAACTTTAATCTTACATCAGCATTTGTTACTTGTTGCATAATTAGCTCATCTCACTCTTCTGTCTTCATGCTAAAAAATTGTTCTTTATTTTTCAGGATGGCCCCAGGAATGGGACCGATGCCCCCTCGACCATTTATGGGAGGACCTGGTATCCCTGGTCCCAATCCTCCAATGCCTGGACCTCCATTGTCAGCACCATCTAAACCACTCTTCCCGTCTGCTGCAGCTGTAAGTTTATCATGTTTTTAGCTCACCAGCTGTTTTGATCACAAGTCATCTGTCAAGAACAAGGTCACTAGGTCAAATCATAGAAAAAATATGTAGGCACTAGAGGAAATAAATTTTGCCTAATCTGTATGATACTTAGTCACAATGGTCAAAATTTGATTAAGTTTAATATTGGTTGTTTGTTTATACCATTTCAATGATATCGGCTTTTTAAGACAGGTGGCAGATTTATTTAGAAGGCCACTTATGCTAGGCTTGTGCCTAGAATGCGCTGCAACTCTGAAGCAGGCAGCTTCAGCCCAACACATCTACTAGCTAATGATTTGAAAACAGGCACTTTCATAAACACTCATCCGTAGACCCGACTCGATCGCCATCATCAAAATTTCGATAAATATGTCGCATAATCGCCAACAAGTATCATATGCTAGATATAAAACATCTTAAACTATACATCATTGGAAAGATAAATTTATTAGCTTTCTAAATATATCACATTGAACAAAATTGATGGACCAGAAATATGATTAATACGGTGAAAAAGAAAACACGGTAAATTCAAGTGGGCTTATCAGTTTATCTGTGGTTGCTACTACTTCTACATGCCTTCATGTTTGAGCGATTGATTCTTGACTGTAGCTAATAAATTAAATAATTCTATATTCCAGTCTTCAAGTTCATCCTCACCGTCAACATTATCATCATCTGGTGTTTCTAAACCAACATTTCCTGCAGCTGCTTCCATCACATCATCACCAACAGTTAGTAGTGGTGCAACCATCACTGGAGCTCCACAGATCAAGAAACCAGAATCTAGTTCAGGTTTGACATCTAAACTGATGCATCCTGATGAGGACATATCTCTGGTATGTGGCGATATTTATATTTACATTTCATACTTTAGTCACCACACAGTAAGTTTCATATTTTTGTTTATTTTACCTCATACTACCGAAGTATAGTAAGAGGTTGTTGTGTCCTAATGGAATTATTTTTATCCCTCCATTCCCCCATGGAGAGGTTTCCTTGGAGAGGTTTCTGATAAATAAAAGACTGAACAGGCCTAAGATCCCCAAACTTGGTTTGCATGTTAGACAACATGACCAGTAGATGACCCCTATTGATTTTCATGATGATACGTCAAAAGAAGTAAAGGTCACTGTGATTGTAAACAAAAATGACTGGCTGCCCAGGGGGCATGCATGTTTTACAAACATCCGCAAATTGAAATTGTAGATTAACTTTAAATTTTCTGTTTTGTCGTGTTTATTTCTTCTATTGAAGCAATTTATGATTGCGTGCTATCTAATGGATCATGCAAGTTTCCTGTTTATATTTAAGGTTTAAGTTGAACAAGAGTTGTTAAGGTAAGCTAGATTTTCAGTTTGTTCCTACTTCAAACTGTATAAATAAATATGTTTCTTTGTACTAATGGTTGATTTCAGGTGTGTCTACGTTTACCAGGTAAGATAATACCTTATTGAAGAATGTTGCATTTAACTCAAAATTTAATTTGTGCATGTTTTGCCTCTACTTTATAACAGGAGGAAAAACGATTGTCAATGTCTAAATATGCCCACTTTGCTGGAAAAGGGTTTTCATCATCTCAACCAAATATGGCCCCACCATCAACAATAGGTATGGCTCCTCCAACGATGGGTATGCCACCAAACAGCATGGCAATGGGTAAGCTGGTACTTTTTACTCATTGATAATTTCAACTGCAAGTAATTAGAAAACTTAGTATAGGTTGTTTGTGTACGGGTCTTACATTGTTCATCGTTCAAATGAAAGTACGCAAATTCCGTGCGCCATAGATTATAACTTTCAAAGTAAATTATCAATGGAATGCAAGCTTACAATGTACAACAAAGAAGACAACTGTCTTAATAATAAATGAAAACATATGAAACAACCATGTATGTGAGTTGGTTTGATGTAATCATGGTGCTATGCCAATTTTGACAGAAATCTGATGATTTACAATTAATACAAGTAGTTGTACAGCAATCCACCTATATGACATTACTATCTGTTTAAAATGTGGTGCTACTTTAACCAGGTATGCAACAGGTTACATTTTATAGATTGGCAGGAGGTATTTGTTGGGGGTGTCCCCTTTAATGTGTTGCAATGTTGCTTAAGACATGCCAGCTAGTTTAGTCATGAAATTTTGAAAGAATATTCTCAGCATATGAAGATATGTTTCTCATGTTCTATTTTTGCTTTTCTGCAGTTTCAGCGTAGTTATTGACCTTGCTTAAAAGACTGGTTTTCTTGGCATTATTATCAAGTCTTATTTTTCATTAGTAAGCCGGTGTTATTATTTGCTTGTGACCAAAACAGGTGTTTGATATTCATAAAGGTTGTTGAAAAATGAAGAAAACTTTATGAAAATAATCTTATTTCACATGTGAAATCTGGCTTCTCTTAACACTTCGGTCACCCATGTCAATACTGTTTTATGGAATAATGTTATTCATATGCTTATAAATACACACATAAATTTAACTCTTAGGCTTCAATTTAACAGGTATGGGTCCTGGTAATCCTGCAATGAGGGGACAGATGCCTCCACAAGGTTAGTTGTTACTATGGTCTAGTGGACTGACATAACACTCATTACTATGGTTACAAGTGAAAACGATAAAACACTGGCTCTGGAGTTTCGCTTTTGACTTGCATGCTCCCTACTAAAACGTGAACACATTGTAAAATAATCATACTTGTTGTATAAACACAACCTGTTGGTGGTCTACAGTTTGTAATAGACTGTTAAGGTGTCCAATATTTATCATTTATTGAAAAAAATGTTCCTGTGGAATAAAGACATTTGTTAGGTTGGCTGCTTATGGGAGGTCATCGACATTCTTTATGTTTCACACCAGAAGTATTATGTACATCAATGTTATGCAGAAGTTTCATCAGCATCTTAAATTGTATAACTTGTATTTGGAACCAAGTTTCAACAAGAGTTACGGCCCTTGTTAGAAACACAGTTATTGCGGAATTTCCAAGTTTCTTGTTCAATGCTTGCACATGATACCAAGATATGAATATACGTTGTTTGCAATTATCATACTAAACTAAGGTCTCCTTTTGTTTGATTCCTGGTCATGGCAGGTTATACCCTTCAATGAAAAGTTGGCAACAATGTTGGTTTTCCTCCCTCATGTAGAGAAGTTGCTGGTTCCTAGTGAAAGGTTAAGTTAGTACTGGTTAAGACAGTCTGCAAAAATTGGTAAGGTGAAATTTGCCACTGTATATTACTGAAACATTGTTAAGAAACCACATTAAACCAGAATAAACATAAAACGATGGTCTCCTTTCTATGAATGATTTGATCACTTTATAATGATAAATATTATTGCAGGAATGATGGGAATGCCAAATCAGGGAATGTACAACATGGGTTTCCAGGGTAACCGACCACCAATGTTTCCAGGACGATACTGAGCCGGGATGATACTGAGCAGAACTTGGTCAGATAACTGTGATGTTGCCTGGTGCAATCTGAGCACTTGTTAGTGAAGTGTACCAGTTAAGTGTCATGTGCTTTCCTGATAAATTAATATTCTGTGCTTTAATTGAACCAGTATGAATGTCAATGTTTATTAGACAGACAAGAAAAGGTAAGCTTGACACAGACTCAGATATCCACAAACCTTGTGAAAGCATTCAAACTACCGCCTGGTAAGTGGAGTTGATGCGTCTCAATTCATGTTATGTTGAATTTCAATTTATTGTACTTGTAATTTTATATGTATGTACATGAACTGTATGTTTTATCTGTACAAATTACTACAGTACAGTCCGTATGTTGAGTGAAAAAGGTATGTAAAGTGTGAAAATGTTTTTTTAAAGAAATTTCATTATACATTGACGATTTTGGTTTCCAACCTACAAAGGCATTATGCTATGAATGTGATAAATTTTTATCGGAATTTTACTTTCATTTTATTATCTTCAAAAAGTATGAAAACAAGTCTTCGTTTAGGATCAGAGATAAAATTCTTTTGAAAAAGTTCTTCACAGTGCCATTTATATTTTGATAATCTTGTGGAATAATGTAATGTAACAGTTAGGTTATACATGTATCGTGTAGTAAGCTGTAGGATTGTCAGCTGAAACAAGGCAAGTGTGTTATGTCACAGCAACAGATAGTGTTGTTGTTGGGCCTTGCAGAGATGCTAGTCATTGTGTTGTGTGTAAAACATACCAATATGGAATTATACAGTATTATAAGTAATAAACACTATCCTTCAAGTGTTAAAGTATTGGAATATAAGTTCTATGGCCAGCACCGTTTATGATTCCTTTGTTGTTTTTCGTAATGGCATCTTTAATGTTTTGCTAGCATCTCTGGTTTTTGGTCCCCAACTTGTGTTGGTGACTATTTTATTTGTTGATATTTAGTAAATACTTAAATGCTGTATAATCAAGGCAACATATCCTGGGATCAAGTAACCAAGGCAAGTCGTCACAGTTGACTTTTTAATCAACTGTTGGGCAAAATGCTGCCCCCAACATAATGTTGGTGACTTGTTCTTAAACTTTACTATTAGATTGTAAATGATGCTATTGTTGTTACCTCTTTGTCTCATTTTGAAGAGTGGTGGGGAATTCTCGCAGACTAATTTTGCAGGCAAGTCGTCACAGCTTTTGCTGTTGGGCCCTCTGCCCCCAACAAATTTGTTGGTGACATTTATATCATATATTTTTGGTTCATTAAATAATTTTGCATTCAGTTTATCTAATTTAAACTAACAGATTAATGGCTTACTCATACATAAGGTTGAATATTTTTAGTTCACGTAAAGAATACCATAATCAGTCCTTGATTATTGTTAAAACAATATTGATATTATTTAGAGAGGCAAAACCGTTGGCATGCCCAGTCTTCCCTGCCAGACTGACCACAAAAAGCATAGATTGCAGGTAGTTTCTTTAAGAGAAATATACCTCATCTCAAAAGGAGTGAATACATTCTGTGTCTACTGCATTAAACTTCCATTCTTTCCATGTTTGTCTGTTTTCTGATGTGGCAAATTTTATGTAAACACATGGATATAATCAAACATCCTACCATCATTTTGGTAATGACTCATCACCATATGCTTTTGATAGCTTGTCACCGTATGCTTTCTGTTGACGCATATACATGGGCTTGTTGTTTTCTTTTAGCAATGAAATAGAAGAAGCAGATAGCTACAGTAAATATAAATGGTAGGTGTTCTGCCTATAATATATCTTGATGACAACATCTGTGGGGTGGGAAGTAATTAAACGTTTTAAGTAATCTACCTAAACCTACATATACATTATCATTAATGTAAGTGCATGCTTTGGCCAAAGTTTCTCACATAATAGCAGTTACAAGTCACAATTTCTTGATTATAGTCTTGACTGCCAGTTCTACATCTGCAACAAGAATATGTGATAGAAATTGTTGGGCAATCGTCCCCCAACATGACGTTGGCGACTTGATCTCATTTTATCAAATTTTTTCAAAGCCAATTTGTGTTCATAAAATATCTTGTTACAGGTCTCAGAAAGTCTAAATTATGTTATTTGATCTTGATTCATTGTGAAAGTGACTTTGGTTTTAATTTGTGTATTGTGATTTTTTGAATGCAGAAAATTATTGTTAGAAAATATTCAGTAAAGATATTTCAAGGTGTCAAAATTCCTGATCAAACTGCTCGGTCCTTCCCTTCCTGAATAGTCTGAATTTGTTGCAATAGAGAGTATTATTAGATAAAAGCTTGTTATCGTAAGGTGAATTTTATCAATAGAACACTTTGAAATAGCATTTCGGACGTGTCCTTAGTTTCACCTGGGACGGACTTGCATCTTATTAGGATTTTGCATTATACCTCAGTTTGACCCAGTCCCCTGATTACAAAATTTGTTAAAATGAAGGAATTAGTAGAAGGATTAAATAGCTATTCATGTGTGTAAGGGTAATTTTAATGGCCCATTGAACTCGTATCTAGGGTTCAGTACTAGTTATTCCCATTTTTCGATCCCTTGTTCTGAATCAACAAGAAAATTCTTATTACAACTGGTAAAATATTTCATATTTATTTGGGAAAGTGTTTATTTTTATTCAGTAAATTTAATTTGTTCTAAAATCATGACTCTTTGTTAGACTACCGGTACTATATATATCTGTTAATATGACAATCTGGATTATTAGACGAACCAGCTCAATGGACTGACAAATTAGGATTTTAGCTTTGATCCCTGGTTGTCTTATGAGTGGGTATTTTATGGTAATATTTACTTACTGTATACATTTTATAAAGTTCCTCCATGTTTTCGATGGTGCATCAAAGAATATAGAGTAAAAAGCAGATTTTCCAACATAGAAACATTTAGTTGGCCTGTAACATTTTTGTTGTCCATATTTTCATAACTATTACCGTCATGATGATTATCGACATTGAAAGATATCGATTTTGGAATTCACTGGAACCAACTTCACCAGTATTAGGTCTCAGTTTCATGGAATTGCTTTGTTTATTTTCGTCCGGAAATCTGTATCTCTTCAACTGCTAGTCAAAGTGTAGTCATATTTTGTTTGATGTGTGTAAACTTGTACAAGTTTCCAAACAATTACATTGCAAGTTTGACTGATTTTCAAAGGATTATTATTTATATCATGCCAAGTTGGACTTATTTTCAAAGGATTTTCAGGACATTGTTGTAACGGTTAACTGTCATACACTGGACTATAAACTGTCATACACTGGACTATACTGAATCTTTATGACAGTCGTGATCATCATATATTCATCACTTTTATGTGTAGTATTACAAATATATTATTACAATTATGAGAGTTTTATCAGAACATTTTCAGCTGAATTTCTTTGTGTGTACATGTATGAACGTTGTATGAATTGTTTTTAAATGAAACCAAATTGTGAATGTTTTTATTTTTATCTTGAATTGTATGAAATATCTGATAAAAATGCTAAAAAGGAAACTTGTGTTGTGTTATGCTTCCAGTATGAGTTATCAAGCAGTATCAAAGTTTGTCAAAAGCTTGCTCATGTAGGTCTGAAAAATACTTGAAATGCTTAAAGGATCTTGCACAAGGGCTCAACACACGCAAGTTTTATTGAACGAGTGGACCATATAATATGACACGAGGCTTCACTTGTATGTAATGAAGGGGTCCTATAATTAGATAATCCAGATTTTCTGCACTAGAAAGAATGAAATTCTCTGCTCAAAATAAGTTATTCAATTTGAAGTTTCATTTTGGGGTATGGACTTGCGTCTTACTTTCAGGATTCGGCATTACAGCTCAGTAGGACCACAGGTAATGAGAACAAATGTAAAATTCTTTTTTATTACATACCCTTGGAGAACTCTCATCATTTCAAATGATCATGTATGCTTCATCAGATTCAACCAAAATTAAGCGGTACAATGAGCAGGACGGCATGGCATGGTTTGGCTAACAGGGAGTGACTGCTTTGCTAGGCCACATATCAATATGAAGTCTTGCTCAGTGAATAACCAAGATTTGTTCAGGTCAGGAGGGATGACCAAATATCTCAGTCTGGGAGGGCCATTCTAAAGATAATGACAATTGGACGACTTATTGCGAGCTAAAGCATTTGTAATTTCCGGTCACTGTATGCCTTATTGGGAGACTATACAATTAAACATGTATGACTTATTGCGATAACCAATACTAATACTATGTTATGTTTAATGTGCTAGTATCAATGATTGACCACATTTCTTATCAATTTTCTCAAATCAAGCAAGTTCCATAGTTGTCCAGGTAGACTTCAAAACAAAACCTGTTAATATTAGTAAACCAGATTAAACTGAGGCTCTGAGTCTCCTTTCAATGTGGTCAGACAATAACACACAAGTATCTCTTGATTTGATTAGTAACATGACAATAGACTTATTAAAATATTTATTTTACGTCAATACTCAAATGTACAGACTCGAGCAACATATACAAGCAACAAATACAAGCATGATCATAAATACACTTTATACAATACATAAATCAATATAATACATAAATCAGTATCTTGAGAAAGATTCTACTTAACAATCTCTTTATGAGTAAATAATCATAACAGTACTTCTATGAAGCATAAGGGAATCGGGCATTTAATCAAAATATTGATACAGTAAAACCTCGCCTACAGACCAACTAAGTCGAAGACTGCATTGGTCAGGTCCATTTTCAATGTTTCAGGGATCCTACAATTCAGAAATGTTGTAGTAGAAATAATTTTTCTGCAGAGTCTGAGTTATGGTCATGTAAAATTTCATATGCTGAATTTTACCAATAGAACAATATTTGAAGCGGAGTTTCTGTGGAGGTATGTGTCCTAATAGCACTCAGACTGGAGTCTTATTTTCAGGATTGGGAATTACGCCCCTGTATAACCCCGATGTTTTGATACTGAAACCCAGTTTTCAAGGTCTCAGAGGTGGTCTTACAATTGGCATAGGTTATACTGTAAATAACTAAATCCTTGAATCTCGCATAACAAAATCTGACCACGATAGTTAAGTGCAGCACTGCAGTAACTGGTTCTTCATATGCTGTGAGTTATAACAGTTCTGTATCTAGTCCAGGGGTGGTATTCAATATTGATCTTATTTAATTTGAGAATAAGGATAGCCAATCATATCACCTGTTACTGACCAAGAGTTTAATATTGTGTGATCTGATTGGTTATCCTTAAGTCAAGTAAGATCAATATTGAATACCACCCCTTGAAATTTCATTTCATTGCATCAAAGCTGCCATTTGATTTACAGTTAAATTGAAATAAATATTTTCTTCCTATACATAAAATAGGAAAGTAAAATCCAAACTGCAGTGTCCAGTATGTTGATTGGTAGGTACACAGTGTGAGACCGGGGTTGTATTCCCCAGAATGTTCTCCACGGTTGTTTAAGAATCTCGTGCCCCATGTATAACATGATAGCATTCATCCCTGTAACATAATATAACAGGTTTTAAAAATTTGACGAGCTGGTTTTTAATTTGTTCATAGAACTGACCATGATGTCACAAAGCATCTCTATATGAGAAAAATATGGACACAAATATTGTTTAAAGTCCGAAAAGATATTGACATAAACATTGTTCATTTAAAATCCAAGAAAAAATATTACATGTAACACAAATATTATTTAAAGTCCTAGAAAAATATTGACACAAATATTTGTTGAAAATCTATGAGAATTAATCTAAGTCTCACAAAAAAGAGATTTGAACAAATCTGTTTGAACTGATATTTGGATTTGAGATGCTTCTATAGGAACAATGAATGAGTTTCCATTAACAAGAGGATCATAGATCCTGGGGCGCTCACCTGCTAAACATGGCCAAACTTTGAACTTGACCCTTAAGGTCATCAAGATAAACATTTTGACTAAACTTGATGAAGGTTAAAGCAAAACTGAGGCATCCAGAGTGTTAAAAAGGTTTTGCTATTATTTGACATATTGACCTAGTTTTTTACCCACATGACCCAACTTCAAAAGTGACCTTAAGGTCGCACTTGACATTAACATACAACTACTGACCAAGTTTTGTGAAGATCAAAGCAAAAATGTGGCCTCCCAAGTGTTAACAAGGTTTTCCTATTATTTGACCTTATGACCTAGTTTTCGACCCAACTTCAAACTTGACCTTAGGGTCACCAAGATAAACATTTTGACCAGATCAAAGCAAAAATGTGACCTCCAGAGTGTTGACAAGGTTTTGCTATTATTTGACCCCACATGACCCAACTTCGAACTTGACCTAGTTTCATTGAGATACAACTACTGACCAAGTTTGATGAAGATCAAAGAAAAATTGAAAGTGCTAGAGTGATAACGGTGAAAAGTTTAACGGACTGACAGACGGACGACGGACAAAAAACCATCACAAAAGCTCACCTTGCCACTTTGTGGCAGGTGAGCTAAAAATGTACAATGTCAAAAGGCATACAATCTATGAATAATTCAATCCTTTATGGCTAGTGTTGGTGTATGGTACCAAGTACTAAGACCTGGAAATAAGGGGAATATTCTCTCATACTGGTAAGTTACTTCCCTTGCCTGATAATGCCTGCTTTGTTACACCATTAGGTAAATTACTCTGTTACAATATTTGGAATAAAATACAGTTAATGCCAAACATGACGAAACATACCCACAATGGCCGTTGCGAGAAACAATGTCATTATTATCAGGCTCAAAGTATTTCCTTAGAAATTGAAGTTCAGTACATCATTGAATTTAAAATGTGCAATCAAATATTGACTATAATAACTGAAAGGCACTGGTGCAGAAATACATGGGGATATAAATGTGTGAATAGTGTGTCGGATATCATTTTGTGGTGGATTACAAGAAACATAAATGTGTAAACTGGGCAAGATACTTCAATACAATCTACAAGAGGGTAAATGAACGGTGTTTAGAATTTTTCCGGGTTTAGGCAGTATAAAAATATACAGGGAAATAAAACTCAAATCACTTAGGATTCCATGCGAAGACGGCTCAATTACACAGTAATAATGACTTTCATTTTGAACATTATGTAGGTAGCTATACACCAGAAAGCCGGTCCCCATAAATTCATGGCAAGCATTGCCCAGTAGGATGTCTCCGATACATAGAAACTGATGGGAAAATATGGCTGCAATATGAGGTGTGCCACATACACCACGATGGAGTTCATCCCTATCAATACAAGAAATTTATAACACATCAACATTATAATTATTAGGTAGTACTCCGTTTGTTGAACGAAACCTGATGGACACCATCAGTAACATATACAGGCAGACACCTACAGACCACCTCTAAATGAAGACTGGTTTCCAAGGATACTGATGACGGCCTTATAATAGAGGTTGTACTGTAGTAAGTACAATCCAACATGATTAATCAAGCTGAATCAAGTTGATAAATACAGAGTTTAAGATTTTTTTGTGCTCGACTGAGACTCAAGTGTGTGGTGATTTAGTTTTTCCCTGGCTTAGTAGTCGATGACCTCCAGCTTCAAGGGATAAGGCAGAAACTTTGTGTGATACGAGGCATCCTGTTGTGCTACCCCAGGTCTTTTTGAATAGACTCCTTGATTGAATGTGTGTATAGCACCAAGACGCATGAGACTGCCCCTGGCGGCCTATCAACTAGTTCATCTCTAGTCGTTCAGCAATTCGTCCATGTGTGGCATATATAGTGAGTTAAAACCAAATGGACGAAGTTATAATGGCCATCAAACAAATGACTGAATGAATAATAATACATGTAATAATTTACCTGGATAATAAAAGGGAGCACCTGACCAGACTTTATACACATCTATAGTAAGGTAGCAGAAAGCAAACAAAAAGAAGGCAAAACAACCATTACACAGCACAAAAGATAATGACCTGAAATAGAGCAATACATTGTTAAAGAAGTCTTTTTACCTGTCAAAAATATAGATAAGCAAACCTCGCCTTTCTGGAAAAGACTAATCTTTAGTGTTCAAATTTATATATTTCTGATGGTCGAATGAAACTACAAAACATATCATATAGGCATAGTAGAGTTTAGACTTTACAGGTATCAAATTTCATAGGAACATTAGTCTGTGTGATGTGTCGTTGTGCACCAAAGGCTTTTGATTCAAAATCACCAAGTAGTAGCAGAGAAATGCCCCTTCAAAAGATAGGTTAAATTTTGCCTATGTAGCACTAACTGTATTTGAGAAAGTATTGGAGCTACAGTCATCAAACCTCAGAATTATTAGTACGATGTATGTATAGTTGTGCGCCTAGCAATTTTGATTCAGATTCACCAAATATTTGCAGAGTTATGACCCTGGAAATGACAAACATCTATTTTCAACGAGACTTTTAGCAGTTACTTCCACCACTCGGATACAGAAATTGAATCGCTCTAGTGAAATATAACAGATGTATTTAACTGAACAATGCAGGTAACAGGGGTTCCATTTGACTTACAAGTAGGAGTTTTGACCCTTGAAATTTACAATAAGCCACATTTGGTTTGAAGAGTCATTTTCTCTGAAAATCAAGGATATTTTGCCAATAAAATGGTAAAATTTAGTGAATCAGAAGCTAGTGGAGCCCCTGGGTAATCATAAACATCAATATGTAATAAATTATATTACCAGAGATTTTTGTTGATAGGGATGAACCCTTCATTCTTCCTTCCTTCACACAGTATCACAGTGACTATTCCCTACAAAAAGCAGTCCAGAATTCATTAGGCTGTTCTCAAACACTTACATTGACTTTAAATAAGATACGTTATCATGGGTGAAAACTTTTATTTAAATGGGTGTAGTTTAAAGAAACATTTTATTCATAGGTAAACTTGATTAAGACCATTGTGGAAAGAGAAATTACCAGCATATAGGCAGGTCTCCATATCATGACGCAGTTTGTTCTCAAGAAAATGTCATTGTAACGAATATGTCAATATACTGTATTGATACAAAGAGTGTTTTAAAACATTTGTACCAAAAAAAAAATGATGTCAATATATAAATATGTTGGTATATTTGGTGTAGCTATATCGAGATCTGACTTTAGTGACTTCAAGGAAATTTGTAACTTGATTGAATATCCAAAAATAAATCTGACAGTGGATTTCTTTTCAAAATTAACAAAACTTGTAATACTGTATGCAGAACAAGGCAATTTGTGCTGTTTTCCACAAGAATAAAAGCAGCAGAGACAAGGTACAGAGTGGTACCGAGATAGTACTGCTTTATAGCCGTGGGCTCCACAATAGTACAGTACTGCTACATGTGTGTACATATTGTTATATATAGCAAGTTTAATAGCAACATGCAACTAAATTATCATGTATGTATACCGATATTTTTTTAAAGCAGGTTTTATCTGCTTTTGTTGAACAGGAAAATTAATTCAAAACACAACAGTGAAAACATAGTAACACAGTTATTAAATCAATATAGGAGAACACTACAGTGAAAACATAGTTACATAGTATTTAAATCAATATAGGTCAATGATGTTCTTACCAAAAGTAAACCCCATATCACAAAACGTTTTGTTCTAGCTACCCAATCTGGGAAAGTTAATAAGATCTTTCCAGCCTGCAAATACACAAATATAAGCTGCAAGGTAACCAAATTGCACTACACAAACTAAATTAGGGCTTTTTTCACTGAATTGTGAAGAGGCCCAAACCCTTAATTTTTTGTGCATGAAAATTTAGCATGGACATTCTCAACATTGTGAAAAGGTAAGTGCTTTTTTGTTCACAATTAAACAGGGGCCTATAGTAGGCTGCTTCACAGTTCCGTTCACAATTACCTATAGACCCCTTCACAATCTTCACAATTACCTATAGACCCCTTCACAATCTTCACAATTACCTATAGACCCCTTCACAATCTTCACAATTACCTATAGACCCCTTCACAATTACCTATAGACCCCTTCACAATCTTCACAATTACCTATAGACCCCTTCACAATTACCTATAGACCCCTTCACAATCTTCACAATTACCTATAGACCCCTTCACAATTACCTATAGACCCCTTCACAATCTTCACAATTACCTATAGACCCCTTCACAATTACCTATAGACTCCTTCAAAATTACCTATAGACCTCTTCACAATTAGAATACTTGCCTTATTAGCAATTTTGCACACGAAAAAGAATGGGAGGTAGGAATTTAACGTTTTTGACATCGTATTGCAAGGACATTTTTCAAGTACAAGAAGTAAATTAAAAAATGCGAAAGTATGTAAGTTCTCCTAAATGTTTTCATTATTAAAAGTGAGCCAGACACATATTAACAACTTCCTGAGATGAATTAATCCTGGACCTTAGAACCAGTTTGTTTGACATAATGTCCAAATCAAATGTCCAGAAAAGGTAATCTTTTTAGATGTAGACTTATGCTATTATATAGATGCATGATTTTACATACTTGTAGTCCAAGAAAGCACAGAAAACAGGAAGTGAAAATGCCAAGAAGTCCCTCTGGGTCATGTGGTGTGGTCGTCTGATAAATCTCCTACAGGAAACAAAAATAATTCTATGAAAATTAGATTTTCAAACATAGACCATATTCTGCCAAACCTTTGATTCAGGAAAACAAAGCCTGAGGTATTTAATCCAATAATTTGTGTTCCGATACACATTCCTATTAAAGTTTCATGACCATAGCTGAGGCTAAAATAGTTTTAATAGAAGATGCAGGAGGCGTAAAAATATATCCTCGCCAATCAATTCACAAATTTGATTGAAATGACTGTGCATTACACATTCCGTTTAATTTTATGATCTTAATTTCTGAACACTAACATTACTTGTTAACACAGCATATATCAGAATTTATTCATAATTTGTTGCTGTAACTATACAGGCTATGACATGAGATTGGATTTCTTACACAAATAAATAAACTTGGAATAACACATTAATGAATGATAGAGACTACACATTTTGGCATTAAAGGTTGATATATAACTCCTATTTACCAAACACGATGGATGCTGGTATATTCTTTCTGCACCAAACACTTTCCTATCTATATAACTAGCCATACCACCTGTGCATAGTGAAACATTTTGTTGATCATCACCATCATTTGCCAAACCTCCCGGACCTATATAACCTCTGCAATCAACAAATCCATATCAACTTAGTCACAGAATATTTAAAATAGACTAGCAGGACCTACATGTTTATGACATGGAGTGACGACACATGTACAAAATGTTAGTTTCAAACCAGTCATTGTCTCTGAACTATAGAACCAATGCTCTCAGCAGGTGTCATACACAGCAGATTAACCAAGTTAAACAGCCTACATGTATGCAGTATATTATGGCATTGAGTGAAGACACATAAACAAAATGTTAGTTTCAAACCAGTTGGTCATCGTCCCCAAACTATTAAACAGCCTACATGTATACAGTATAATATCGTATTGAGTGAAGACATATATACAAAGTGTTAGTTTCTAAGCAGTTGGGGCATTGTCCCCAAACTATTGAACCAATGCTCTCAGCAGGTGTCCTACACAGCAGATTTACCCAAGTTTAACAGACTAGGTAGTAAAAGAAAGAAGGATTGGCCTTTATCATTCAAATACAATTTACAATTTTGGCTTAAATGTTCATCCACGAAAGATTTAACAAATCTGTTACAAATTGGCATATATTTAGATTGATAAGTTGACATTCGTTATAGACAAGATTGAAGTACGTACAAACTGGTGGCAAAATGTGCCCAAGGCTGTCCTAATTTCGAAATTAGTGAGAAGAGAGCAATCCCCTATTGTGCACCCCTCCTTATAGAGCGTGATCACATGTCAGGTGCAAACTTGCATTTAAAGACTTTTGATATGAAATTTTATTTTATCTGACTACGTCCCTGTTAAACATTGTTATAACGCCTCCTCGATAGCCTAGTGGTAGAGCGCTTGCTTCGAGTGCGGGAGGTCTACGGTTCAATCCCTGGTCGCGTCATACCAAAGACAAAATAAAAATGGTACCAAAAATTCCCTTGCTAAACGCTCAGCATAAAAGGGAAACTGGCTTCTCTTCTCTCATACCTTTGTAGCGATGGATAACATCAGGAATGAGGAGTCGAGAGTGATTAATATAAGTTGGAAAAACTTGTTTCACAATCAACCTTAAATAAATTAGTATAAACTAAACATAGTTATGGTTTATATTGATGGTGCTTACTTTCCACATCCAGGTACACTGATGCCAAATGTCATTATCAGCCACACTGTAACAAATATAACGTTGAAGAACCATTCCCAGGCATAGTCTGTTAAATCTCGTACAGTGCGCCACCATGAGTGCTGAAAACACAAAACAATTACTACATGCATATTTCATCATCAATCGTATGTAATCAAAGTATGTAATGTAATTACATCAACATACCACGGGACCACTTTAATATCCTATAATAGACGGCAATTAAGTTTTCATTCCATTTCCTTAAGCCAAACAGAATGCAAAGATTCTTCCAACAACTTATAACTGGAAGGGGTTTTGACACAAAACTGTGTCTCCTACAAAGGGCCACAGGTGTGTAGAAATTTGCACGGGAAAGTTGTACTGAAAATTCTACTTGCCCGAAGACTTAATCTACTTGCCCAGGAAAACACTAACTTTCAGTTTTATTTATTAATAACCTTGTCACTACCACTAACATATCATAATTAAGTAGTAGTGTGGTCACTAAATTAATGTGCAACACAGACTGTGTTGACACCCACCAACTGCTAATTCAATAAATATTTTCTGACAAAACCGAGAGTTAAAACACTAATTTAAAAGTCAGATACATAATGCAATGCAGTAGTAGACAACAGTTCCACTATAGATGTAATCAGAGTGCGATACCAAGGCATAATTATATACTGCTTTATATGATGTCAAACATACACATGTGCTGTGTACAGTGCTCTTAAACTGATGAAGTTGAAATAAACGAAACACATCGTTTTGAACACACATTATTTGAGTTTTCTTATTTCATTGATATTATACTGCTTTAATGAAATTAGGAGTACATGTATTAATAAGTTAGAGTCTTACCGCATTAGGATCATTAGGTTTTGCACAAAACAGATGTAGAGTAGCTGTGATTAGGTAAGTACCAGCAAACCTTTGTAAAACACCAGGAATACGGAATTTCTTCATTTTGGCAGCTATAAAAATATTACACTGTAGTTAGCTGTAAGCAAGACTGTGTTAGGCATCCATACTCGAATCATGCCAATGAATAAAGTGATGTTAGTGTAAAGATCTAACAGGCTTAACTTTATATAGAATCAAGCGGGTAAAGTCCACATAAGCTCATGTGAGCTTTTGAACCGACAGGTCATGATGGCACTTACATACATTGTAGGTCACCTTATATTAGTCTCAATGTATTAAGACTCAGATATGCAATGAACCGGCGCAGTATAATGAAAGTTAATATTTTTTAAAGAGGGTCACCAAATGACCATTCTACTACGGTATGCAGTTTAGAACAAAAGTTTCAAAATCTTGATATTTACAATGTATGATAAGACTGGTCACATGACTGTTTTAACCAACCAGAAAGCAGCATTTATGTGAAATTTCACAAAGTTGTAATTATAAGCATGGAAGTACGTGTATTATAACTAAGTTGATACACAGATCAGGCCTGATTTCCTGAAGCAGAAATCTCAGCTCAAATTAAAATTTTGCTCAAATCAGAGTCTGAATTTGAAGTAAATCTGAAGTTCGATCTATTGAAATTTTACTGTAATAAACTCAGAATAATATTTTGTGATGCCAATTTTGAGTCCAAACTCCCATGAAAATTGACTGGAAGAGGCAGGCCAATTTTTAAGATGAGATTTGGCTCAAGTTGAGATGCTTCAGGAGATCGGGACCTGTCAGGTACTAACGATTTAGACCATCCGATGAGTTGATCAGTAAACCAAGCATGAACAAAATACATGAACGTTTGAATATCTTTATGAACATCATTTTTCTTGGTGTTGGACGTCTCAGTTGTGACTTCATTGAATAAGCCATAGCAGTACCCATAATCCATACAAACCTACGACAAGCAATACAATGGTAAACATAAATTATAGAAGTGTATTATTATTTCTTAACCATGAACATAACTATGAGAGTCAGTTGATATTTAAAACAAAAACGTAACTCCTTTAAATGAAATACTGTAACTGTAGTGATATTTAGTTTGTTTATCATAGACACTCGTCAGGTAACTTACAATAGTTTGAACTGGGAGTCAATAAGACTTGAACATACTGGAACCTGACATTGGATGATTATATTATGAAAAAATGATCACAAATATATAGGCTGTATCTTTAATTGAATAATTATTATCAAACATGGTGAATCATACATTGTTATCACCCTCTTTATTTCATAATAATTCGACGCAACACAACTCGAGACGCGTCTCGTGACACATTTCGCTTTACCACTCCACTTTTGGATTTTGGAAACTTGGCAGGTATGCTATTCACTGACTTTCATAAGCGCAGAGGAGTCTGTTGACAAAAACAAAACCCACAGCAACAAGCTAAGGTGTTAATTATTACCCAAAAAGATCTTTCAGGGTTGGTTGTTTAAATAAGTGTAGAAAAATTGGCTTAAATGTAATTTTTACACACAATGTTTTGCTGCAACAATGGAAAATAGGACAACAAGCAAACTTGCATAATTATATTTTGATTAGAAACCATCATGGCACATGTATGCCAATATTCAGCCAAAATAATGAAGTCATGAAGACGTGGGGGGGGGGGGGTGGGGGGGTAAGATGTGATGAGAATCATGTACTATGTAAGCCAAGAAAACATTACCATGGAAACACAAGATCAGCAACTGTTAGACCATTCCACTTTGAATGTTTGAAGAACCAGTAGTCTCCACCACCGTAGTTAACAAATATCATCAGGATGATAGATATCCTAAAATACAGAGAAGTAAAGGTACTGGCTACACAATGTCTCGGCGCAGCGCTTAGTCGTTAAACTAGTTTCGTGCTATGTTGCACTCGTCAGTAACAAAGACTGACCAGGTATTTATACCCGAGACAGGGAAACATTTTTGTTTGCCTGTATCAGTCCGAATGGGAGTTTAAATTGCATTGTGGGATCGATTTGCTGTCAAGTTTTTTAGTTTGGCTTTGTTGCCATGGTGTAGCTGTGAAATTTCACAGGCAAACTATGTTAACTTCCGGTTTGCAAATGATTCCGAGAAATTTGTATTCAAATGCAGATTCTATTATTCTGCTGTGTGAATGGTGTCTGCAGACGTGTTTTCGTCTGTTTGATGTGGAAATTAAAAGGAAACGTTGATCCATTATTGTTCCGCTATCAAATGTTAGGAAAGTTCAAGTTCCAATGTATCCTAAAATACAGTTTGAATATCA
This sequence comes from Spisula solida, assembly GCA_947247005.1. Lineage (NCBI taxonomy): Eukaryota > Metazoa > Mollusca > Bivalvia > Venerida > Mactridae > Spisula > Spisula solida. The sequence goes on along the minus strand of OX365944.1, from coordinate 44,681,632 downwards.
GTTATAAGTCCTTCTATATATCACTGACAAGGATAAGATAATGGCAGTAACTCTCATTCTTCCTTGGATCTCCAGTTACCTGACCAAAACATTTTGAGGTCTGGAAAAAAATTATTTACTTTTTTAAATACACTATAAACAATTGATTCAACTTAATTTTGCACCTCTAATGGGAATCAAACCTGTAATGTATGGCGCCAACACCTAAAATATATTTTATGTGCTTATAAAGCAGGGTTTAAAAACGCTATTTCTCTAGAAACATTCATTCAAAACACAGCAGCCAATGCACCTAACCAGTTTTCTTCGACTGTATCCTCAACAGTACTGACTTACACTTCCATAAGGAGTCAAGAAACTTCTCCAAATGTGGAGGAAAATAAACACTGATGTTGAATTTTCATGGAAGGGTATGACCTGCCCCCACTGGAGATCAAATCCAGGATTTCTAGGTTACAAAATCATCGCACTAACAACTGCACCATGTCTGCTGCTATTGCAATGCAACACTACAACACAGGTTTTGAATATAAGATTGTTAGGCATACCCTCGAAATGTATCCAGAGACTTAAGACGTTCTTTTGCAGGTGGTCTGTTGACATCTTCCTCAGTTAAATTAGTAGGTAAACCAAGATCTTGTTGAGAATACTCATTCTACAATATACATTATGACATGTATCAATTGGTATAGATTGCATACTGGTTTATAGTTAAGACTGTTCTAACCACCTTCAAGAAGTATTGTTCTGTAAGAAAACATGGCATATTCAATCTGACATGTCCTAAGCAGTCGGTCTACAGTCTCATTCACCAGTGTATTCTTCACATAACTCATACTGCTGGTTAAAAACTAAGGGTGGGCCGATCCCGAGTGTCCCGATAGTAAAAGTCTCGATCTAATAACAATCGCTGATAGTTAGCTCAACTATCGATAGTTACGATAGTCTCCTTTTTATAAAAATAAAGTATATTATTAATTTAAAACAACTTCCGTTCTCGTTAAAAAAAACCTTATTTTAAATAACCACACGCATCAAAACTGCCACAATGGACCAATATCGCCTTAATTTTATTAATCTATTTATGTCAAATTCATTTTAAATCTTTTCCACAAATAGTAGATTTGTATGTTGTACAACAAAGTGATATCTTACACAGTGCAAATTTGCATTTACGAGTTAATCTCTGGTTTTCAAATCTTGGCAATAACTATTGCAATAGTATCGCAATAGTTTCCAGCAATACAATAGTATCGCAATAGTACATTCAGCAATAGCAATAGTATTGCAATAGTCAAACTTCGACTCAATAGTCACCCCTATTAAAAACTAGCAAATCCTAACCAGTTAAATCTTGGTCAGGGAACGTGCCTACCCACTGATGTATGAGGATGCGAGTCTAGGAATACATCAAATATTAAAGTGGGTCTGGGAACTTGCCTAACCACTGATGAAGGAGGATGCGAGTCTAGGAATACACCAAATATTAAAGTGGGTCTGGGAACTTGCCTAACCACTGATGTATGAGGATGCCAGTCTTGGAATACACCAACTATTAAAGTGGGTCTGGGAACTTGCCTAACCACTGATGTATGAGGAATACACCAAATATAAACGCAGACGGTAGTTTAATACTGGTGTATTTATTCATATAAAATATAATTTAATCAATTTAGCTGTTTAGGACAGGTGGTTGCTTAAAATACAGACTGCTAGTAACACGGGTTTGACTACATACAGTCTAACTTGTACTAGCGACCACGCGTATTAAGCGACCTTTGTCTTAAACGACCGGTTTAAACTCCTCCCGACCGCATTTGTTCTATTTTCCCATTGTATTAAGCGACTTTTGTCTAACGCGACCAACGACCACTATTTTTGCACGATAATTGATTGGTCAAATTTCATTTAGCGACCGAAAAAAAACAAAAAAAACATTGGTCGTCTGTAGTGACATATTGTTAATTACTTTATATCTCGTCATAAATCATTGTTTGTTCACACTTTAGAGTTTGTCTTTTGTTAACTGGACCTCAATTAACAGCATTGATAATCACCATTGTGTCCGCAGAGCATGTCATACAGATGCTTTTTAATCCGATTACACTAATTATTACGGATTAATTGTTGTATCTTTTGCTGCAATCAGCTTGTTGTCACCATCCATTTGAAATGGGTTAAAACCCGGTCTATTCTGTTTTTTGTTCTTCGAGTGTAACCAAAACTGACTTACATTAATTGAATTGTGTAATATATGAGTAAGTTTATTAAAATTGATAAATTGAAATGTTTATGAAGACGACGCATACAAGTATAGACTCATCATAAAACTTATTTACACACTAATGTTTATCAATTGAAGTTGAATAGTATTCGAAGAGCCTAAAATCGGAAATTCGTTAATTACAGTCAATGTTTTTACCATTTGCGTTAAACGACCATTCCGTTAAGCGACCGTTTTCAAACCTTCCCAAGGGTGGTCGCTTAATACAAGTTAGACTGTATATATAATATATAGGGCATTGAACTAGTATACTAAGCAACTTTTCTAAGTCCTCACTTATATTTTGGATGATAACTTTGTCAACCATGTATATTTCTCGATGAAATTTGGCTATACATGTACTATGCTTGTGTTATCGTTTTGCAGAATTGCACATCAACACGTCGATTTCGATATATATTTATTGAATGAAAACAATCTTAACATAACCACTAAAGAAGTTAAAAGTCACAAATACAGATTTTGATATCTTGAATGACCACCATGTAGTCTGATTTTTCTGCTAGGTGACTCGGAAGCATTGCTGAACGAATACTCACTTCAAATTGACAAACGCTCAGGCAACCGGTATTTTACGACAGACAATCAATAAAATTACCTTTAACTGAACACTCGAAGACATGCATATGTTGTAAATTAATCAGACAGTGATGTTTTAGGTAATTATTCTCACTTGTCGACGGAAAATGCCACACTGCACCGTACCGACGTCACGTCATCTTTTTCTGACATCGTCGGACGCATAACTGTGATATTAAAATTGATTTTTGAATGTTTTTCATACGTGGCGAGTCTTTAGGCATAATTCACAAGTGTTTGGAACAAATTACGGGAATGTGTAACTGCACGGAGGCAGAAAAACTAAAACCATGTGACATACGGCCAGTTTGTGACATGGATTAGTTTGTCTGCCGCATACAAACATCACTTGAGAAATTTAATCGCGTCACTGTTTATGATAAAAGTTGTTTTTCAATGAAAATGAGGACTTAGAAAAGTTGTTAAGTATACAAGTAATTTAATAAAGCAGACAAAGCATGCATCTGACAAGAACAGAAACACTGTAAGTGGTGGAGTAAGCTATTGTTTTAAATTAAAGTATTTGCAGGGAAGTATAAGTGGTTCACATATGGTACCACTTAAGTCACTTAGTGCACTAAGAACTATATGATTTATAAATGCAGAGGATAGGTATACATGTACAGTATGCATAATATATGTAAGGATAGTGCACAGGGTGACTGTAGGTACATAATAGGGTACCAGGAATGTGCAACCCCTTTTTGTAGATTTTTTACCCTAGATGATTACTATCATATCTTTGATTTTATTAAATGGTAATTTATAGTGGTAAAGCTCAGTTGAAACAAACATATTACACAAATTTAACCCTGTTTCTGACAATTCTTAAACGCTCGATCTATTTCACGAGCCATGCTAAATTGGCACTCAAGTAATACATGTATAACCACTTTTAACATGAAATGATTCAGGCATCAATGATGTACTTGAACCTTCAGGAAGTCAATAATTGGTGCTATATTGCTGTAAAGATAAGTACTGTATACATCTCCCTGACAAGTACACAGAATTTATCCTAGCAGTCTATAATATGACAAACTGCATAATGTCCAACAGGCGCGCCTGGAAAAAAATGATTTGGAATTACTAGAACCAATTTTCTTTTTGACTAGGTTTGAATGTTTGGCACCTAATTGTATCTAGTCCAAATTTTGGTCTAGAAAGTTTATTTTCATTGGACATGGTAGTCTGGTTCCCAGTTTCTAATATTACAGGGTGCGCTAGAAGGTACATGTAAGAGCAGACAATCCAGACTACAGACAGACTTTCAGACATCCTGGGCCCAACTGTTCTAGACTTATTGTTCATTCATTGAATCCTTTATCTATAACTGGGGACTGGTCAATTACTTCAACAGGATTACTGGTACTGTGTCTTTGAATTGGAAAGCTTATGCTAATTGATTTTGGAACTTCACAAGAAAACAAACAAAGCATAAGACAAGAGCAGTCAGGCCAAATCTAATCAGCCTAATCAAAATTTTATTTTATTATATTTTTATTTTAAATTCTGGTAACATTTTCAAATTGATCTGATAATATAAGAGATGAAGGTAATAGCCATAGGGAAAAGCTTGGTAATAACATAAATCAAATAACTTACAGGATCGATAAAAGCATCTGCATCCCTACAGCAGTTCTGGAGACGTCGTAACATGTGGTTCCTTAAATCATATAATGCAAGAAGTGTATGAATCATGAATGAGACTATTTGAGGGGGATTCATTTTCATAGATTTAGTGAATGAACTTGACCATGATATCAAATTGGCAATGGCAACCTTGACCTTTGGCCTACTGACCTCATAATCAATAAGGGTCATCTAATGTTACTGACCAACCTCCATGTACAGCATCCTCAGACTTAGCGTTAATGAGTTAGTCTATATCTACTGCTAGACTGGCATACAAGTGTGATTCGTACAAGTAAAAGGACCCATTCCCAATTAAAAATAATTGTCATTTTCCCAATTCAGACATAAATTTTCCCAGAATATGAAAATTGTTATATAACATCGTCATGCATTAAGAATCCTCTGCTATTTTGAGTCACTGAGATGTTCGAGTAGGTAGGATGCTGGGAATAGGTGCTGTAAAATCACATATTTTTGTGGGTCTCAAATTTCGTGTAAAATCCACTTTCGTTGGGTCGTAAATTCGTGGAATACAAAACATGGAAGGATAAAACCATGTTATGTGTTTGGGAGTTAGTTCGGTTAATTCAACATCCTTGACAAAAAATTATTTTACAGTATGATAATGATTACTGCAAACCAAGAATGTATTAAGATCAGCCTTACCTGTAGCAGTATTGTAGTAGAATCACTAGTATTGTGAGACCAACAAAACATCCTAATGCCACATATAAAGCTGAAAATGAAAATACAAAATTACTGTAATTATACTACCGGTAAACCACAGAAGCAATGTCATCATGTTACAATGTATAGTACAACCTCTGTAGAGCAACACCCTTTGAGGTCTGCAAATATTGTTTTTTTAGATGTTGCTGTTCTATAGAGGTTACATTTAGAGTAAATACTACCTAAGGGAAATGTTGAAGGTTTGTTATAGAGAGGTTGTTGCTCTACAGAGGGTTTTCCAGATATAAACAAAATTAATGGCGAACAGAAAATAATGTACAAACTCTGTATAGGATAGACAATGAGTATCGCTGATTATAAGATATAGATGCGAGTTTCAGCGAGTGTCTAATCTCATAACCAGTGATACGAGATGTCTCTCCGACTTAGACCATGTGACTGACTAATTTGTACATGTACCGTTATTCATGTACATTAAAGAAGTTGTACATTGTATTTCTGACCAGGTTATGCAATTTGCTCTCAGCAATAGGATTAAATTCTGCACTTATTGCTCAAAGCAACAAAGGATCAAAATGACAGGTTATTCAGCTCAAAGGTGTTGAATACGGGATTTAGACGATGGCTATACTGAGCTGTGATTGGCTATTTGCGGCTTAAAGTGGTCTAATGATAGAACTTACGTATATTACTGTCATCTGGTGAGTTATTCAGAAAAGGTTGACCACAATATATCTGGTTCGCATGTAAGGACACAAAAATACTGTAATTTCCACCTTCCTCAAACCAAGTACTTAAATGTTCCACACTGAAAACACAAATAATAGACTACCGGTATATTAAAACATGGCATAGCATGGAAGAATTATATAGACACACAGGAAAGACGTTATAAGGGCAATGCCTCTAAAAAATTTAATCAATACACTTACTGTCTTAATTAAATTCTTATGTTATCATAATTAATATCGGTTTGAATCAGCACCCTCACACTACTTTGCAGAGATTTTTTCCAAACAGGGGGAACATTTCAAAAAAACAAGAAACTAATCTTGTTACTTCAATACACTGTCACATGTTTAAAATGAATGTTAATTTATAAAATAATATTGTATAGGAATGAGAAATCCATCATGCTGTTCGTTTTCTATGTTGTTTCTTTTGGACGGGAAAAAACTTTTCAGGAAGGGGACCGCCTTGAAATTTCGGTGTCAAATTTGATAGATTGAGGGCCATGTGACTTATTTGTCTTATTTTTATCAGAAAAGTATTTATATAAGTAAATATAGAGTAGCCAACCTGCAATTTCTTGCAGCTTTTGTGAGATTATCTCCATCTATAGATACTTTCATCTTCCATCTTGTATCAACAAGAATTGTACATGAATTTCTCTGAGGTTCAATAGTAGCTTTATGTTGGAGATTGCACTAAAATGGGAATAATATTTTTGTTGTAAACTCTAAAAAAATGCATTTTTACATAGTGTGCCAAGGATAATGTGATGTTTACAAACATGAGTCGGTTTAGTCAATTGTTGCAAAATTGGTTTTACAAATTACTTAAGTAAACAGATATGGTCAGTAAAATAAGCATTAATTCTAAAATGGATGTCTATTTTTTCAATTATATAATAGCTAGAACAGAAATTATCTAAAGGTTACTCACAGTGTAACATTCTGTGGATATAGTGTTAACAGTCACCGTGACATTACGCTCTCCGAAAAATCTTTCTGTATCAATGGTAAGAAATGCTTTATTGATGGCTTTCTTTGGTATGTGTTTACAAACTTTGTCTGGGTCTTTCTGAACGCCATCTCCATAACAATGACTGGCAATGGTTAGAATACCTGAAAGAAATATGTCCTATTCATTTCCACTTTAATCAATATACTCCAGGGGTCCTACTGAGCGGTCAAGGTCAACTTGGCGGGTATACAAACTTGGCCGGCATTCTTCGACCAGGTTTAAAAATTACAATGGTCGGACTCAGCCGGATCAAAGGATCGCTGTTTTTTCTGTTAAAAATGTACATAAAATGTGTGTCTTTTCAAGTATACATTAAAGTTTTCTGTTAAAATATATATATATATATAAAATGTGTGTCTTTTCATGTACACATTCACGTATACAAAATGTACATAAATGCTTTCTATAAAAAGTGTAGATAAAATGTGTGTCTTATCACGTATACATCAATGTTTTCTGTTAAAAATGTATATAAAATTTGCGTCTTTTCATGAACACATTAATGTTTTCTGTTAAAAATGTAATTAAATGTGTGTCTTTTCATGTATACATTAAAGTTTCCTGGTAAAAATGTATATAAAATGTGCGTCTTTTCATGTATACCTTAAAGTTTTCAGTTATGTATGTGACTTTGTGTATGTATATATGTATTAATATGTACAAACATAAACATTTTACAAATTTATTCAGTGTGCATTAACAAAGATACAGTACACTCAACACTTTTGAACAGTATACAATATAAAACACATACATATATTAAAAAAATATTCACAAAGTATTATGCGTAAAGATACAGTACACTTCTATGTGAGCGTTGAGTTTATCAAAAATAAATCAAAACAAACAAAATTGCAGAACAACTCCCACACGTCTTTCATGGTTAAAATTGAAAAAATAAAAGCTCCGCGAGTCGCATGTGTCGCCTGACGAAATGCACATTTGTCATGGAAAACTATCCAGTATTGGGCTACATATCAGACTCACAAGACTTCTCTAGTCATCTGAACTAAAAACGACAAAGCGATGCTCTGGACAAAAAAATGTCCTGATAAAATCAACCTGAAGGGAATCATTGAAACACTACACAAGCTAGAGTTATGATTCTTGCGCACTGCACTTCATGTCACAGCAAAGAAACATGCATACCTATTTTTGAGTCATTAATACTTATGGTGACAAAGTTATGCCACGGACAAGAAATGTTATAAAATCAATCAAAGGGAAAAAATTCAAAAATGGCACAAGGTAGAGTTACGGTTCTTGTGTCATGCACTTGGACTTTTGGTAAGAATCATGCATACCAAGTTTCAAGTCATTCAACCTCATGGTGACAAAGTTATCCTCCGTACAAGAAATGCTCAAATTAAATCAATCTAAGGGAAATAATTAAAAAACGATGCAAGGCAGAGTTATGGTTCTTGCGCACTGCATTTTGGCTTATTGCAAGAAACATACATACATAATCTTGAGTCATTTGAACAGAAGGTGACAAAGTTATGCTCCAGACAAGAAATACTCTAATAAAATCAATCAAAGGGAAATAATTCAAAAACTATGACAGGTAGAGTTATGGTTCTTGTGCACTGCACTTCGACTTATTGCAAGAAACATGCATACCAAATCTAGAGTCATTTTAACTTAAGGTACATGTAACAAAGTTATGCTCCGGACAAGAAATGCTCTAATTAAATCAATCAAAGGGAAATAATTCAAAAACTATGACAGGTAGAGTTATGGTTCTTGCGCACTGCACTCCGGCTTATTGCAAGAAACATGCATACCAATTCTTGAGTCATTTCAACTTAAGGTGACAAAGTTATGCTCCGGACAAGCAATTTGTGACGCTGCAGCCAAAGTAACACCTATATGTCGCCTTTTCAGGCGACACAAAAAATTGAACATGCTTACTAAATATAATAATCAAATCACTAGATCAAGTAAAACATGATTTTTATTACAAAAAAGGCAGAATTATTCAGTTCCGACCGAGTTAGAGCTTGCCGAATAGGAATTCCGGTAGAGTTTTACCGGGCGAGTTAGTTATCTGGCCGAAGAATACACGGCCGAGTTTATATTTCGGCGGAGTAACTCGGAGTTGACCCTGATTCCTACTGAGCCATAATACCAAATCATGAAAATAAGACCCAAGTCTGTTTTGGTGTCATTAGCTCACATCCCTACAACAAAACTCTGCTTCAGACATAGTTCTATTGTTAAAATTAGCTTATCAAACTTCAAATGACCATAACTTAGTCAATTCCATGCACTAATGAGGCCCTAATAAAGATCGTTCATCATAGAATAATAACTAAGATGCTATTCCCAGACTTAAATAAATATGGACAAGTATGTTCACAAAAATGTGGACAAAAACCCATGGTAACAATCATAGGTGTTACTGCTCACATTTTTCAGGGTTGGTTGTAAATCAGAGAATAAAAATTGTGCTTTTATGTACATTTTTTGCTGTAGCTACAGGAAATAGTCTAGCTACCATCAAAGTTGCATATGTTTTGGATAGGAACTACCACGACATGTGCGTATATTCTGCCCAAACCATTACTAATTAGGCCTTAGGTCGATAAGAATCAAGTCTAATTCTCGACATCGACATTACAGGATAAAACCCGTTTCTCTGGATATGAAATTTCAGGGTCAGGAGGTAACCATTCGGAGCACCTCATACATTTCTGTAGAATGATCACTGTCGCTTCCGCAGCTCGATACCGATGACGAGAAAATATACGCATTTTTTCAGTTAAACATATTATTTAGGCAAAAAAAATTGTCAGCGAGATTGTCAAATAGTGTTATCATTGTGTTCAAGTAAGACTTTTTACAAATTCTTATCATTTGGCTAAAATAATCGCGATTAATGTATCTGGATGCTCTATACGCTATATGCTTTAACCACCCTGACATATATTCGGAATATCTTGCACATTGCCGCTCAATAAATTCCGTAATCCCGCAAAACGGGTTTTACCCAGTATTGTTGATATGGTGAATGGTTAGCATTGTGACGCATATTATTTTATTGACCGCCTTATATCTCATATACGAATAAAGGGAAATAACGCTACCTTGATAGTGGTCTTTGATTACAACGTGGAACACACATTTACAAAGATATGGAGAAATCTTGCTTGTTATTCGATAGAAATATGATTTATCTGCATGCAACACAAATCCAAATGTCACAAATTCATGTAAATTTTTGCCGATGTCAGTTTGTCCGGCCACATGAGAACGATCCATCCTCGGCGTTTCTCCATTTATAACTCCTAATTATTTCGTGAAACGAAAGTACAATGGTATATTTCGTGGTATAAACCAACATCTTTGTGGTATTTTGTGTTTTGCAATTGTGACAACAAATTAGTAAGTTGTATATTGGAAGTAAGCTTTTTGGTATAGCTCTATTGTGTTAATTTTTACACAACTTTCTTAAATTCTGCGACAAAAATGCGAAATAATAAAAAGTTTTTCTATGTTAATCATAGATATGCCATTGGACTAACTTTTCACAAAAGAAATAGTAAACACAAGTTGAAATTAGAGGAAAAACAGCGAGGGACTGGGAGTGTCGTGCTTTATATGACGTTGGCAGGCCAAATTGACATCGGCGAAAAATGGCGTGATTCTGTGACAGTTTTGTTAATTTCTCGCTTAATTTAGACCTGACGATCATTTTGTTTGGTGTTGCTTGCAGATAAATCATATCCCCGTGGTATTGGAAATGGCGCACTTAACAGTTTATGTCATTATTTTGTTATAAATATAAAACGTTCATAATTAAAGTGATTTAGCAATGATAGGGCAATTCAATGGGAACATGTTGACACTAAATACCAATAGTCAATTCCATCAATGCATGTTGTATGACCATTACAATGAAAGACAAGCTCAGCTTACTATGTCAAGTCCGCGTGATATGAAATGGCGCACCTATCCTGTAGGTCCCTAGTGGTAAAAAAATAAAAGGATTCATGATGTAGTTGTTTCCAATTTTATTTTATGGCTATATAGTCCATATTTATATACTAGTTAGCTTACTTTGTTTACTTCTTAGATAATAAATCAATAATTAGTACCGAGACAGAATACATGTAGCAAGAGGATTTTCTCCATATCTTTGTTTATGTGTGTTTATTACGTTGAAATCAAAGACCACTACAATGTAGCGTTATTTCCCTTTATTCGTATATTAGATATAAGGCGGTTGCACACGCATAAAATAATATGCGTCAATACCCTGTGAGCAGGTTACAGAATAACTCGGACAAAATTTGCACGGAACAACCAACAGACTTCAAGCATAACTCCAAAATGAAGCTATACTTCATATCTGGGATATAAATAGCTTTTGAATTATACCTGCAGTTCAGGCAAGTAACCTTCATAAAGTCAGAATAACTACAGCTAACCGGTAATTTGACGGTTACGAACTATCCCGAGTCCGAATCTATAACATCCTTGATTGTGTTTACGGGCAGCGGTTAGAATCTTCATCAGTAATCACACTGAATATGGATAAATATACCTACCAAACAATAGTAAGATAATCCTGGTTCGACATCTGACACTTGAAGAGTAGATCATTTTGTTTGTTGTTTTTTCATCGAGATTTTGTGCATCACGTGATTTTCTTTCGTCACGTGATGAGTTAATGCTTACGCCCGTACAGGCACGTACCGATACCTGCAATGGACATAATGACACAAGTACGCCCTTCATCAGTCTCTATTGTGTAAATTCCGTTTACTATGACCAATATGTATAGGTTATAGATCATATATTAGAATAACAAACAAATTAAGTGCAAGGGAGCGAAGCGACCGCAGCACTTAATTTGTTTATAATTCTATTATGATAACAATTTCACCCTATTTTGTATGGCTTTTAAAAATGTTGATTTTGTCTATTCAAACTCAGATTACCAATTTATTAATATACATTCATTCCATTTCTAAACTGATTATTATCCTATTTTAGTAATTTAGCCTCAGTGTGTCTTCATATGTCTTCATGCATTTTCATAGGACTTCTTTCTAAGTATATTATCTTGAATTGTTCTTTGTGAATCAGGTGATTAAGTCAATCCAGTTTGTGATTGTTATTATTTCTTAAATGGTTATCATACTTTTCTTTCAAGTTTAAATTGAATTATCATAGGTGTGAAATACTTTACATATCCAGTCTGATATGACTTGATATATTTTGTTTAATGACTTGATTGGCTTCTCAGATTGAGTGAATTACTCTGTCTGCTAGAGTTAAGGGTTACCTTATAAAAATGGACTTAAACTGTAGACATAATATAGAACTTAAGAAGTTAACATAATATATATAATTCAATAATACATAATACAGTATCTTTGTGAAGTATAGACTTTGTGCATTTGATTTAATTTGATAACGTGTGACTCTGTGAAATAATTAATATCTTTGTGATATATCTGAACTCTGTGAATATAAACTTTGTGATTGTTATTGTTACGATTCATTAAAATTAGTAAACTACAGCTGGCTTTGTGATCTCGGAACATTAATCAGCAATTTAAGTCAAAAAGTTTTTGAAAGGGAATGTAAATGTGATTATGAATCAATACTCAATCCAGTAAATACAAATGAAGTGGAATCAAAATCAATCCAGTGGTATGAGAGTGAAATTCAGCGACTTAAATATCAGGGTACCATGTTCATAGAAGGGAATATAGAAGACATCCAGAAGTTATCAACATTCATCAGCGTTCAGCTCAGGGAATATTGTATGCCAGATTTGGACCCATATTATTGTGAATGTTGTGGTAGTTCCAGATACCATGATCCTGACGATTGTGTTGCAACCATACTTAGAGGTGTGTGTGAATTTTGTAATGGAAGACACTTTACTTGTCTCTGCAATCAGAGGAATGATGATTTCTGTCCATAGACAAAATTGTTGTTACACTATGTATTTGTATTTCAACTTTCGGGTCGAAAGCTAAGGTAGTTGAGGGGAACTATTATGATAACAATTTCACCCTATTTTGTATGGCTTTTAAAAATGTTGATTTTGTCTATTCAAACTCAGATTACCAATTTATTAATATACATTCATTCCATTTCTAAACTGATTATTATCCTATTTTAGTAATTTAGCCTCAGTGTGTCTTCATATGTCTTCATGCATTTTCATAGGACTTCTTTCTAAGTATATTATCTTGCATTGTTCTTTGTGAATCAGGTGATTAAGTCAATCCAGTTTGTGATTGTTATTATTTCTTAAATGGTTATCATACTTTTCTTTCAAGATTAAATTGAATTATCATAGGTGTGAAATACTTTACATATCCAGTCTGATATGACTTGATATATTTTGTTTAATGACTTGATTGGCTTCTCAGATTGAGTGAATTACTCTGTCTGCTAGAGTTAAGGGTTACCTTATAAAAATGGACTTAAACTGTAGACATAATATAGAACTTAAGAACTTAACATAATATATATAATTCGATAATACATAATACAGTATCTTTGTGAAGTATAGACTTTGTGCATTTGATTTAATTTGATAACTTGTGACTCTGTGAAATAATTAATATCTTTGTGATATATCTGAACTCTGTGAATATAAACTTTGTGATTGTTATTGTTACGATTCATTAAAATTAGTAAACTACAGCTGGCTTTGTGATCTCGGAACATTTATTGTACTTGCAACTGCGGACGTACAGTTAAACGTCCAGCAATACACTCGATTTGTTGGAAAACATCAGAACAGCAGTGTACACCGCTGCACTGTTCACTTGAATTTGTGAAAGTAGTGGACAACTAAAAAGCGGTCTAACTACCTTCATAAAAATTCTAATATGTGATCAATAACCAGCTTATAGTTTACCCGCCCACTTTTTGGTGTCATTTCCAATGCTTTTGTTTGCAAACAATAGCATGCCCATTGATGGAGTAATGAGGGTAAAATAAGGCAAGATTGTATGTACGAGGGATGATAAAAAAATACGCGGGAAAATGCTTTGAAATCTTTATAACATGACCAACATGCACTTAAAATAATTGGTCATATAAAAGATTGAAGTATTACAAACACACAATGTACAGAACTATAAAACATTAAAGTCAAGGTAATATTTGGTCGAAAAAACATAGAAACTGTAACGTTACTATGGCTACACTATGGCGATGTTGTTACCAGGGGCGGATCCAGGATTTGGCGTTAGGGGGGGCGTACATTCATGTATTGATACCCCCCCCCCCTCCTGAAGAAAAAATGCGAGCGAAGCGAGCTAGAAAAAAATGTATCTCTGAGAAGCATTCCACACAATTTTCGTTCTTTATCTTATAATATTCATTGATAAAGTTAATGTGAGAGCAAGGCGAGCAAGAATATATGCATTAATTATTTGAACAGCATATCCCTCAAACTCATTCCCTACTTGTCAAAATGAACTGTCAGATAGTATTTGTGCGAGCGTAGCGAGCAAGAAAAAATGCAATTATCTATTTCAGCAGCATACACCACATCCTTATTACTTGGTAATATTCACTGATGTAGTAATTGTCAGAAGTAGAAAAAAATCAGTGTTTGTCTGAGCAGCATACCCAAACAACTCATTGGTAAATCAAAAGCTTTCATTGAATTTACGTAGTTCTTCAGCGAGCAAGAAAAATCGTTGTTTATATGAACAGCATAGCCAGGACTAACGATGATTGACTGGATACTATTCACTGATATATAACTGCTGTGAATTTGTCACGAAAAAAGGCAATGTCTATCTGAGCAGCATACCCTGCGAACTCCAGGGCTTCAGTTTTGTTTCAGTGGAAATGTGAAGTACTTGGGATCCAGTGACTAGAAAGTCCAGTGGCTTTCTGCCTCGTGACTTTTTAAATAGAACCATGGAATTCGTCAGCTGCATTCTGAGGTATCTTATTTTTAATGAAAAGGACAGGTTTATTAGAAAATAAAGCCAACTGTATTAATATTTTTTTCTTGTCGGACATTTTTAATGTGCAAGAATCTCTGCATTTCTGTAGCCGATGTTTGGCACCATGCTACCAATCAGTCCCATATCTTGTTTTTGCATACAGCATTAAGTTCAATTTATAATCCATAAATTGTAATTGTTGTATTTCCGCGAGTGTAGCGAGCGAAAAAAATTGCATATCAATATTGTTCTTACATCCAAAATATGCTAAATTACCTAGGCTCCGGCGATTTTAGGGGGGGGCGTACGCCGGGTCCGCCCCCCCCTTGGATCCGCCTATGGTTACATATAACAGTATACATACTCATTTGTGGAACAATTCATAATGTATAATGCAGTAAACGACTATCAAAAAATAGCTGTACAACCAAATACACTTCATAGACATGTAAATCAAAAATATTTTTTTCCTTTATAACTTGCATGTAAATTATAAGAATTAGCTATTGGAGATTATTAGTATTGATTTCGTAATATGTTATTGACATCGTATAGCCCATTTGCATGTCAGCATTGATTTCACACGGCTACATATGATAGCATAATTATACCAAACATACACCTGTTTTGTACATAGTTGTTGCATTGTGCAATATTGCCATTAGTATGTTATGACGTTTCAATCGCAGCAACACTTCTACCGATTTCTGTATCACACTCATTTTCTGACGACTTTGAAGCAAATAGTTCTGAAACGGAATTTTGACATTAAAATTTGTTTTTGAAATCATGAAATTAATACTATATCATTACATATTCATAACCCGCCCTTTAGAAATGATTACAAACGCACGAATGGTACGCCATCGTTTGCTAAGTTCAACGTTGGAAACTATGAAAATTTGGGCCGCATAATGTCGAGTGATGTTGGCATAGGAAACCGCATTCGTTCTGACTTTGGTTAATAGCGGTGAATCAACTTGAAATACATTTATCTTCATGCATAGAAAATTTCATCCACTTACAATGACAAATAAAGAAATTAGGGCTTTTTCCTTGTATTTGTTGGTCACCCCTCGTATATAAGCTGGTAATTGCTGATACAAAAATGTATAGGAATAACAGTACAATTTAGAGAGAAGGCGGGTCTAGTTTTCCATATATGGAAACAGCCAAATTGTCCTAATAAATGGATTTATCACATAAAATAGGCTCTGGGAGTTTAATAAACCCATTACATAAAAGTCATAATACACACGTGTAATAAACATGCAAATGAGGTATATACAAGGGCGAGTCACTTTATTTATGTATTCATACACGTTGTCAAAAAAGTAAAAGAATACATTTTTAGAATAGAATAAATTCTATATCCGATTATGAGCACTCTAGGGCATGTTATAATCACACAATAACAGATGTACAAGAACTTAAGAGATATCACTGTAAGTAAACATGACGGTAGGTCCGTTAAACGTGGGTACGAATAAGATCGGGACGAAATGTACATACCAAATATCTGGCATCTACACAAACACAGCATCGGATGTTGATTTCATTGTATAAATCCGTTAATTTTGAGTATTAAAGACGATTTTCCTTGCTTACCAAGTACTTGCATCGTGTACAATCAGTTATTCTCGGCTATTCAGACGAATCGCGAATAAATTCACGCGGAAAACCTAGTTACTTCCCCTGTCCTTGGTTTTGCTAAAACCCGGAACGGAACACGGAACAGAACAGAATACGTTTTGTTGCTGCGGTCCTAGATTTAATTATTTACTTTGTTAAGCGTAGTTTTACATCTGCAGGATTTTAGATACCCTAAAAATATTATTTTCAAAGGCAGAAAAATTAACATATTGGAGTATACATTGTTGCACTATTTTCTTAGCTCTTTCAATGAACCGCTTTACTCCTATGGAGTTTATTTGCTAAAGTGGAAGTGTGTGCATTCATGACAAACTTTTACTGTGTATTTAGTTTATGTGATAAAAAGAATCTTACATTCGTGTCATTCCATATTAAATTTATTAAACTCGTTAAATAAAAGTGATAAAATGCTCGGCAGAGCCTCGCATTTTATCATTTTATCCAACTCGTTTAATAAATTCAATATAGAAAGACACTCATGTAAGATCCTCTATTTACTTCATGAACCACTTACTAGATATTGTGCCCATTGCACTAATAAATGAATAAGTGGTCCAAAAATTTGAAAATCCCTGGCTTATGATTGGACAAAGAAGTAGGGTAAACTATAAGTATCCATTGTTGCATAATATTTTAATGAAAACCAACCAACAAACGGACAGACCCACCTCAAACATAACTCCAATACTGTATAGATAACGGTAAAACAGTACAAAAGCTGTCCACGAACAGCCACTATCTATCTTCCATTAATGTCAAACCCCTTACGGGGACGTAGACATTTGTCTAGGTAGACTTAAAATCAAGAGAAAGAGGTGTGATACAAGGAATCCAAGTGCGTTACCCTAGCTCATTTCGAATAGACTCCTTGGTTCTTTAACATGCTCAGTGTATAGTACCGATACACGCTAGACTACCTCTGGGTTTCCAACCAGTTTCGTCTCTAGTTAGGTGGGAAACACTGAAAAGCGTTTCATAAATGACCAAGTGCCCCGTCCGAGATTCGAGCCAGGGACCTCTCGATCAGTGGTCAAGCGTGTTACCACTACACCTCTAATCTCAGTGCCATGCTAGGATAGTATAATAATTATATATTCAAAACAAAATGCTTCATACCTGCAGCATTGCCCTCTTCTATGTAGAGGTTGGGGCTTCTAAGTCGAAAAGGGCAGATAATTTGAACAAAATGCTTGACAGAGTTACCCACTCCTGTAGAAGGGTTAAATTAGGGGCATGATGGTAAACACACATTATGTAAAGAATCAAAATAATATGTCAATGCACTTTGAAGATATGAGAGGTTAAAAATTTTGTACCTAAACTTTAACATCTGCATTTGTAAGTCCAAAAGGGGGCACAGTGGTCAAGTTGTTAATACTCTAGACTACTGATCCAGAGGTCCCTGGTACGAATCTCGGCAGGGGCAGTTTGTCATTTCTGAAACGCTTTTCAGTATTTCCAATCCAACTGACTATGTATCACTGCAAAGTATCTGAGCAAGGTGCCAGGAAGCTATCAGTGCTATCCACCGGGCACATTCAAGAACCAGACTGTCAATTCGAAACACTAGTAAGAGCTAGGCGCACTTCTGCAGCGCTGGACACGCCTGTATCTAACGTCCCTCTCTCCCTTGAGGGGCTTTCTCGCAGTCTTACTGGTCAGACCATGCTGCATCTGCACTGGTAGAGGATGCACCTGCGCCCTTGTTGCTGCAACACAATATGTAAAGTGCCTTTGAACGTGTGTTCGCATGAAAAAGGCGCTATATAAATCTGGTATATTTATTTATTTATTCAATAAAATGCTTGATAGAGTTACCTACCCCTGTGTTGGGGAAGGGGTCATGATTAAACAAGAGCCGTCAGTGACGGGTGATGCTCCCCGTGGGATGTTTGTCACAGAAAAAATACTCCAGAATATGCAAAAGAGAGTTATGGTTCTTAGCCATTGCACTTTCCCTCAATGAGATCTATTTACCTATGAAGTTTCAAATTGATATCTCTAATACTGTTGAGTTATGGCATAGACAGGAATTAGGTATGAAAAATTACAAAGGGGAATAACAAAAAAAAATATGCAATGAAGAGTCATGGTTCTTGTGCACTGCACTGCCGTTCGATGGGATATATTCACCTATGAAGTTTCAAATTGATATCTCAAATACTGTTGGAGTTATGGCCGGGACAAGAATTAAGTATGAATAAAGTATGAAAAAAACAAAGGGCAATAACTCCAAAAATTGGTTATGTAGAGTTGTGGTTCTTGAGCACTGCACTTCTACTCATTGAGATATATTCACCTATGAAGTTTCAAATTAATATCTCAAATACTGTTGGAGTTATGGCCGGGACAAGAATTAAGTATGAATAAAGTATGAAAAAAACAAAGGGCAATAACTCCAAAAATTGGTTATGTAGAGTTGTGGTTCTTGAGCACTGCACTTCTACTCATTGAGATATATCCACCTATGAATTTTCATGATGATACCTCACATACTTTTTGAGATAGGCTTCGGACAAAAACTAAGTATGAAAAAAAAACAAAGGGCAATAACTCCAAAAATCAGTTATGTAGAGTTGTGGTTCTTGAGCACTGCACTTCTACTCATTGAGATATATTCACCTATGAAGATTCAAATTAATATCTCAAATACTGTTGGAGTTATGGCCCGGACAAGAATTAAGTATGAATAAAGTATGAAAACAACAAAGGGCAATAACTCCAAAAATAGGTTATGTAGAGTTGTGGTTCTTGAGCACTGCACTTGTACTCATTGAGATATATCCACCTATGAAGTTTCATGATGATACCTCACATACTTTTTGAGATAGGCTCTGGACAAAAACTAAGTATGAAAAAAAACAAAGGGCAATAACTCCAAAAATAGGTTATGTAGAGTTGTGGTTCTTGAGCACTGCACTTCCACTCATTGAGATCTATCCACCTATGAAGTTTCATGATGATACCTCACATACTTTTTGAGATAGGCTCCGGACAAAAATATTCGGATGGAACGACGGACAGACGGACAAAGCGGCAACTATATGCTCCCCCGAATTTTTCGGGGAGCATAAAAACTTGTACCTAAACTATTAACAGCTATTAACATCTACATGAAAGTTAATGTGTAGTCACTAAATAACTTGACTAATTGCATGATGTTGGTCTATATACATGAGTTGATGGGATAATTTCTTGCATAAGGTTGGCACAGACAGTTTCATGGTCTCATTGAAACATTAATTTCATTTCTACATTGGCCAATAAGTGTAATATATGGCTTTCTTTCAAATTGATTCAACCACAGGAAACTGTATCATTGACAAAGAATAATAAACATTTTTTACAGAAATTTCTTTTCTATAAATATCTATAAAGTTCTGTATTTTAGTTTAATATTCTTAATCAATTATCTGCAGTTACCTGTGACTTTATCTATCCAAAATGCAAAGACAACAATATGTTGATATAAAATCATCTACATAAAATTTATTTATTTAATAAACAAAAGAATACTGTAAAATTATTAATATTTGTGGTGGATTATTTTTCTTTCATTTCATTGATGAATTAGATTGAGAAATTAAATCCTCTCAAATATATGTAACACAATTTTTTCTCTTTCAATATTTAAAATCCACAAATTTAATAAGTCACCAAATTACCGTTTTACCAAAATCTGCTAAATTTAGTACCAATGCAAATTAAAGATTAATTTACAGTTAACAGAATGTATGACAAATGATTAAACATATCGTCAAGATAAATATCTGAATGTAATCACCAACATAATCACCCCACACATTGTCTTGAGATCGAGTACTCAAACCGAAGGGATCACAGGGCCGTATCCAGGATTTTTTTCGTGGGGGGGCCAAGAGGGGTGGGTGCGGGAGGGGATTCCCCTCCCGGTGATTTTTTTTTTAAAATCTTGTTATTGTAACGGTGCATTTTCCTGATATTTCAGGCATCATAAAGCATGGAAAAAGATAACTAAAGTAGTGCTACTGATGAGTGTTCCCTCTCCATGCGAAGATTTTTTTTATTTTTGCTTAAAAATGATGCAATTTCCTGCACTTTTAGTTTTGAAATCAGACATTAAAATAATTAAAGCAGTGCTACTAAAGAGATCTACTAGTTTTTAAAAACTTAATAATCTGATCATTCATGTTTTACCATTTTAATATGAATTATTAAGAAATCCAAATTATACGAACATGAATTTTTTAAATGTAATATGATTTCCTGCACTATGTAAATTATGAACTTTAATATTCGGATATAAAATTGGACTATTACATTTGATTTATGAATCAGATATCAATGAAATGGATGCATATTAAAAATATTTCAAGAATGTGACCATTACTTTCCACTCAAACATTTAATACTAGTATATATAGGAATCCTTATATTAATCACCCCATTAAACAATTAAATAATATACCTATTTTTCTCACTGTAATGATTACAATTAGTAACTTACATTTTAACTACCAATTCTTCAAGTCAAACTTTAATTTTTAATCATCATGCTCTAATTTAATGGGATTAAATGGTGTTAACTATTGACATCATTATGTAATATCTGACTGACATTCTTTAATCAACCTCAACACACTTAATTTCTTATCAGTTGCAAAAATCACACCTTCACCATCTGCAGGTGGTCCTGTTGAGTGCTTGATTAGTCATGCCTGGGGGCTATACAATATATACACAGGATGTCATCTAGAATGTCCAATATAAAGGTCACAACAATTATGATCAGTGGTGTATTAAATCAATAGTTTTAGGGGCCGAAAAAAATCGATATATGATAAAAACGTAGCTAGCCAGCCAGCTGGGGGGGCCAAGGCCCCCTGGCCCCCTACCTGAATACGTGCCTGGATCAGTAGCGGGTCCATCACCCTCATATTTAAGTAGGACCAAGACAATTACTCAATTAATCAGATACAATTCCATTACAAAGTGAAACCAGTTTAAATTTAGCAAAACTGCTAATCATTCTAAAACAATATGCATCCTTAAATGCCAATAAAATGCATGTTACTGCGTCTATATGCATAATGTGTGTAATTCTGACAGGCCTGCAGCCTATAGATACTTTGAAACAAATTTACTTACTAACTTAGTTACTCTATACATTACACCTTTGACAGTAACATACATTAATATGTTTATCAAAACATAAGCAGGTACATTAAGCTGCATTTGTTGGATTAAATTGTGATAATTGAATCCATAATTGATCGTATTTAACATAAAAATCTTATATTGTTATTGTATACATCAGAGAATGAAATAAACACCAATGAGTTAAGCTGCTGAAAGTACCTAGATAAGGTCCTAACGAATTTTCAATATGGCAGCCAATTAACCGGTTTCATTCAATTTCAAACAAACAATTACCTGGTTTCAGAATTTCTAAATTGTCCCGGTCTTATATTTGAGTGTATATGAGTTTCATGGACCCACTACTGACCCCTTTGTCTCAAACATCATAAAGTTTATGCTAGTGTTTCACAGTTTGTGATGTAACTAGTATCAAACATCACAAAGTTTATGCTAGTGTTTCACAGTTTGTGATGTAACAAGTATCAAACATCACAAAGTTATGCTAGAGTTTCACAGTTTGTGATGTAACAACTGTCAGTATAGTACAACCTCTATAGAGTTACACTAATGTTGGTTATTGTACAAAGGTTGTTACTACACAGAGGTATAAATAATAGTAATTGTATCGATCACTGTAAACAACAAATTTACATGTATACGCAATACACCCAAAATAGCAAACATGAAAACAAAAATACTTCTGAAACAAAATGATAATGTTGCTAAAGAGAGGTTGTTGTTGGTGAGAGGGGTGCTCTAGAGAGGTTGCACTGTATTACGGAACACAAACATCCACGAATGCACCAGTATCACAAAATGTTTAAATATGATGTTAATTTCATCGGAGATGTGCAAGTGCTCTGTTAGCTTCACAAAGTTTATGTAAATCTTGTTTTCTTCGTATTAAGCCTCCCTGAAATGTCAGAAAGTTAATATTTTATTGCAAGCATGCACAATAAGATTGTCAAACTGAGCTAGCCTATATAATTCCAGAGCTTGTTAAACCTTTTTCTTGTTACTTTGGGAAAGGGTTTTGGGCGAAAATGTTCATAAACATATCTCATAAGAATGACATCACAATAGTGTAATAATGTGCTTTATTTCAACCATGAGACTCTCCTAATTGGTTTAATAAATAACAAGAGATGTTTGTAAAACACACATGCCTCCCATAAGGCAGTCAATAAGGTCATAGTGACCTTGACCTACTGACCTCAAAATCATTAGAGTGCTGTTGTTATGCACTAACTTGATACTAACATGTCATGTGAAGTTTCAATGAAATCCGACCAGTGGTTACAGAGAAATAGTTTGGACAAATGTAAACAGAACAGGTAAACCAACCAACTAACTGACCAACCTCAAACAACCTAAAGCTCACTAAGAAAGAATTCAATTGATTTCTTAATCTGTTTTACCACCTTAACAGTATGAGCAACTAAAAAAAACTGTAAAGTTACTAATATTTGCAGTGGATTCTTGATTTCGCGGATAAACTAGATCGCAAAATTAAATCCCCTCAAATACTAGTAGTTTACCTCAAAATACTTAACACAAGATTTTTCTTTCAATATTTAAATTCATGATTTTTAAGAAACCACCATATTACCATTTTATTAAAGTCCGTGAAATTCAATACCCATGAATATTAATGATTTTACAATAAACAAGATTATCAACAAAGACACCGAAGTGTAAATATAGCTACATGATCAACGCAGGTTAAGGTTATAAACAAGATTGGAAAACACATTGCCTACCTCATGGTTACAAGCATTCAACATTTCTATTCCAAGTTTTTCATGAAATCTCATATTTTTAGGTTTTTCTTTGGCAGCTTCTATCAACCATTTCATTGTGAGGAAGTTTTGACGTAATGCAGTAGCTGCTACAGGAACCTGGAGAGTAAACATGTAATACAATCAAACCAGTGTTAACACAAGGTCATCAGAAAACAAGAGATGTTTGTTAAACAAGTAAGCCCCCCATGGCAGCCAAATAGTTTGTAATGTTAAATGCCATGATTACATTGAACTACTGACCTCAAAATAAATAGGGGTCAACTACTGTTGGTGACCAATCTCCCTAAAAAGCTTGGGGCCATCTTTCTTGAAATGTTGTTGATTGGACACCACTTTGTCTATTAATTTATGTTAAAGGCCACAGTGACCTTGACCTTTGACCTACAAAAATTATGATTAATAGGGGTCATCTAATGTTGCTGATCAACCTTTTTGTAAAGTTACAGGATCTTAGGATCAGCATTCTTGAGTTATTGAACAGAAACCCTGATTGTGAACTACTGACAGAAACACATACAGACTCACATTCATTAAGTATACAAAATGTACATTGATGTCAACTTTTCATGGAAGGGTATGAGCTGCCACAACCAGGAATGGGACCTGGTTCACCAAATTCAGTACCCTAACCACTTGACCACGGCCATGACTGAAATAATCTTAACCAGATAATCTCGAGTAAATACTTACCAAATGATTTTGTCCACCAGACCTTACTTTCTTAGTCATCAACATAGGTTTGCCATTCTCTAGTGCTTGATATAAAATCTTTACAGGATCAAGTTCAATCTTTGATTTCTCATCTTCCGGTGCTTTGTGGTATTTCTCAACTTGAGCATGCTTGACATGCATTAACGCCTTAATAAAACAACAAAAAGAAAATAACAGTATTATAAGATATAGTACATGTAAAAGTGTTTAAATGAATCCCACAACATGTTTATATGACCAACTGTCTCAGGTTTGATCCTAGGCCACGACATATCGAAGTCCTTAAAGATAGTATGAGGGATGTTCAGAAATAACATAGACTTTTGCTATCTATACGATATTCAGCACGCTACCACCAATATTATCAGACATTACGATAACAATTAGTATAAAGGGTTTTTTGAAAAGTTCATTGGGTGTCAATTGTTATATTCGAGACTTTGTGAGGTGATAGTTGAGGTTATTTCATCGACACCGACATTGTAACGTCACTGACGTCATTTGTGTTGCCCCGGGTGCGTGGTAGTGACTGATTTTGAAGAGCTATAATTTATGACAGACTTCTTACAGATATATACCATATTTCTTGTACTGTTCACAGAAAGCTTCGGAATTATGATGGTGTATTTTTTTTCCGTACTATAACAAATGCTAACACCAGAGTAAAAATCTACATTATTTCTGAACATCCCTCGTATTGATGTAACTCCCTTGCTTGAACCTCAACATATTTAGTTCAAAGTAGCCTAACTGCTGGTTCGCTGGTGTCAGGATAATGTGACTGGAGAATCACTGTATGACTGAATTTATACGGTAGACCTTTGGGACTTTTAAATTAAATAAATTTCACCTGTTTTATAATCAACTCAATTAAGTAAACTTCAAAACAGTAATATAATAATAGTATAAATACTGCATACCTTTCCAACTAGATCTCTTGCAAGAGCTTTCTGGCCCTCTTTTAAAACCATATTAGTAAATTTTCTGAAAAAGTATATGACACCAATAGTAAGTGTGCAACTACAGAGGCTGACTAAGTAATAGTTATGTCAATGAAGTTCAAATACACTCAAACACTTTTCAAGTTACGTGTGACAAAACATTTCTGGAATGCGTGGCAGATAGAACAGAACAGAACATCTTTTATTTAGACTTGTACGACGTACATTGTCTTGTTTGCATACATTTACAATTATGTACAAATAATCACATGATCAAGAACTACATACAAAGATAATTCAAACAAATAATTCTATGGTACCGGTATGTTAATCTATACAAAATGTAGTTGTAGTTGAGAATGAACATATAATTATACATTCAATATAGTTTTTCTTAAGCATAAAGATAGACAAGGGCAAATTTATATAAAACCTACAACCTTTCTGTTTCATGAACTGTTTAATTTTCATCTGACTCTCAATTGAACCAAAACACGTACACAACTTAAGGACAGAAAATTAAAACACATATTAAAATCATGCCCACTATTAAAACTTTATGATGAGTTAATTTAAATGAAAAATTAGAAATGCCTACTATTAAAACTTTTACATTAATTAATTTTAACTATTCAAACATCTATGTTAGATGATATTAAAGTATGTACAGTAGAACTTTGATGCTTCAAACTGCCTTCAAGCCAGGAAACTAGTTTGAGCAATCTATCAGTTTGAGTCATCTACTGTATACAGTCTAACTTGTACTAGCGACCACGCTTATTAAGCGACATTTGTCTTAAACGACCGGTTTCAACTCCTCTCGATTGTATTTGTTCTATTTTCCTATTGTATTAAGCGACTATTGTCTAATGCAACCAACGACCACTATTTAAGCACCGAAAAAAATGTAAATCACTGGTCGTCTAAAGTGACAGGTTGTTAATTACCTTATTTATACCTGGTCATAAATCATTGTTTGTTCACACTAAAGTCTTCAGAGTTTGTCTTTTGTTAATTGGATGCCAATTATCAGCATTGATAATCACCATTGTGTCCGCAGGGCATGTCATACAGAAGAGTTTTAATCCGATTACACACATTATTACGGATGAATTGTTGTATCTTTTGCTGCAATCAGCTTGTTGTCACCGTCTATTTGGAATGGGCTAGAACCTGTTCTATTGTGGTTTTTTCTTTGAGTGCAAGCAAAACTGACTTACATTAATTTAATTGTCACTTTGTGTAATATATGAGTTTATCAAAATGATAAATTGAAATGTTTATGAAGACGATGCATACACATATAGACTGATCATTAAACTTATCAACACAAATGTTTATCAATTGACGTTGAATAGTATTTGTATAGTCGGAAATTCGTTCATTACACTCAATGCTTCTAACATTCGTCTTAAACGACCATTCCATTAAGCGACCGTTTTCAGACCTTCCCAAGGGTGGTCGTGTTTAATACAAGTTAGACTGTATTAGTACATCATCATTTTGCCAAGACAGAAAAACCTGCTCGAGGCAAAACAGTTCTACTGTAACTATTTAAACATGTACATACTGAACAAGTGGATCATAGTCTCCGAATGTATTATCATCTGTTGGAGCTGCCTGGATCTTTTTGAAACGCCTTAAATCATCTTCTTGTAAAGGCTCTTTGATGGACTCATATGTCTTAGTGGGTTCTATAAACTGGCTGTTGTATATTTTACTTCTGGTACACCTACAATCATACATATATGTAACATGTTATGTAAATCTGCCAAGGTATATGTCATGATCACTAAAGAGCTCAATTACAAAAATTCAGAACAGATCATATTGGTGGCTAGGCGCTGTCACTGCTTCCGTAAAGCTATGAATTGTCCGTGCATAACCAGCTCCGACACACTTTCAAATATTTTGCTTATACAATGTTTACATAGTTTTTGTAGGTTGATTTTATTGAAGTTGGGCTTAAACCTAGAAGTTTGGAAACATTCCTCGATTTCGGGTGAATCAAAATACCTAGCACATACAGGGTTGCCAGCAAGTTTGAACTAAAAAAATTCCCTGACGTTTCCCTGACTAAATCATGCTTTTCACTGACCACACTGCCATATTTTTTCGGCCTTATTAATTACAGCCAAATACAATCAACCTTAATCAGACTATTTAGCAATAAAGGTATTTGGCATACACTATTGACTACTTCTTCAAAAAGATTTAAAGGTTATTTTTGAAATACAAACTGCAAACTTATATCATTAACAATTTCATAAACATCTTGTCCTTATGTCCATAGCAACACTTCACTCTTCATAATCCCAAAATGAAATATAAATCATAAAACTGTGTGTGGCAAAGGAACGTAATGGAAATTGATAGAAGCATCCTTTATAAGTGATTTTTTACAGTTTTCTTCTATCATGTTCATCAACTACTTCAACCTACTTGATATGTTTTGACTGATCAAAGTTATTGCGCAAGCATAGTGAGCCAAAAAAGATGTTGTTTATATTAAAAGAACATAGTTTCCTTTCATAAGCTACTTAATAATTAAAAGTCTACATATCAAAGCTGTTGTGCAAGCACAGCGAGCAAGAAAAAATCAAAGACAGTCTTCGACTTCCACAGCCACTGAACATTCTAAACATCAACCTATAATTTCATTTTCCCAGACCTTTCCCTGATATTTCTAAAATTTTACTTTTCACTGACCATTATCAATAATTCCCTGACAATTCACTGACCGTGAAAAAAATCAATTTTCCCTGACTTTTTCAGGTCGCTGGCAAACCTGACATAGTCAACCCAACTTGACGTGTATAGTACCACACTGTAGCTAATAACTAAGCTAACAAGAGGGCCCAAAGGGCCCTAGGTCGCTCACCTGTCGAATTTAACCTAGATTTTGTTAAGATGATCATTGTGACCAAGTTTTATACAGATTAGGCAAATATTGTGACCTCTAGTGACTACAAAAGGTTTTTATATTTGACCTAATGACCTAGTTTTTGACCCCAGATAAACCAATATCGGACTTGACCTAGATTGTGTTGAGATGATCATTGTGACCAAGTTTCGTAAAGATCAGGCCAAAACTGTGACCTCTAGTGACTACACAAGGTTTTTCTATTATTTGACCTTGTGACCTAGTTTTTGACCCCAGATGACCTAATATCGAACTTGATCTAGATTTTTTTAGATGATCATTGTGACCGAGTTTCATAAAGATTAGACCAAAATTGTGACCTCTAGTGACTACGCAAGGTATTTCTATGATTTGACCTTGTGACCTAGTTTTTGACCCCAGATGACCCATTATCGAACTCGACCTAGATTTTGTTGTTATGATCATTGTGACTAAGTTTCGTAAAGATCAGGCCAAAACTGGGACCTCTAGTGACTACACAAGGTTTTTCTATGATTTGATCTTGTGACCTAGTTTTTGACCCCGGATGACCCAATATCAAACTTGACCTAGATTTGGTTGTGTAGATCATTGTGACCAAGTTTCATAAAGACTAGGTCAAAATTGTGACCTTTAGTGACTACACAAGGTTTTTCTATGATTTGACCTTGTGACCTAGTTTTTGACCCCTGATGACCCAATATCGAACTTGACCTAGATTTTGTTAGGATGATCATTGTGATAAAGTTTCATAAAGATTAAGTCAAAATTGTGACCTCTAGTGACTACACAAGGTTTTTCTATGATTTGACCTAGTGACCTAGTTTTTGACCCCAGATGACCCAATATCGAACTTGGCCTAGATTTTGTTGAGATAATCATTGTGACCAAGTTTCATAAAGATTAGGCTAAAATTGTGACCTCTAGTGTCTACACAAGCCAATTGTTGACGGACGACGGACGGACGTACTCATGAGACGGTATTTGTGGGGTTTTCTTTTGTTCTTTCTTTTGTTTGGTTGCAACCCACAAGTAGCATTTTGCACCCCACAAGTGACGGAATGAATGGAATCTAAAAATAGCCTATTGTTCCACACCCCACAACTACCGGTGCATTCGTACGGACAGACGGAGGACGGACGAAGAGTGATCACAAAAGCTCACTCTGTCACTTTGTGACAGGTGAGCTAATAAAAAAGCAGCCACTTGGAGACAGCAAGGCTGTCTAAACTAACACAATGTCGCACAAAAATTCTGTAATTCTGATACGGTGAATACGACAGCTTTAATTTAGTAATGTTCAGAACTTTGTAAGAAGAACTAATACGTAATTGTTCAGTGATTTTTTTTGGCTATTTTTGGGGCCGAATACAGGCCCCTTCCCCTAGCAAAATAACCTCCATTTTCCCCAAAAAATCATAATTTTGTCCCCAAAAAGTATGCATGATTTCCCCCCTTTGTGCTCGCTGGTTTTAAAGCAACTACAGTATAGCTGTTTTAATGTCAAAACAATGGATTTTCAAACTTCCAAAAGTCAATGTAACTTATGATTAGAGTATTTTCAGTATAAAATAGCAATTTATTTTAACCAAAACAATCTTTTAAAATAATTGTAAAGGCACAGGCTGTTTAATTTTGTTCAAGAAAAATCACTGTTGTTTCGGCCTTTTGGTCAAGGATAACCCATAAAAGTGCAAGTACTTATTTCCTATGGGGTCCTGTGTTTTTGCTGCCGGGACCGGACAGCAAGTAGAAGAGAAAGAGTAGTGATACAAGAAATCCGGGTGTGCTACCCTTGCTCATTCCGAATAAAGCCGCCTATAACGATTATGTCACCAATATCATCAGCCCAGATCAACAGTCAAATCCTAAGAAATTCTACAGCTTCATCAAAAGTAAGAAAACAGAAAACCATGGAGTCGCACCACTTAAGGCAAAGACTGGGATCACACACTCAGACAGTGAGACCAAGGCGAACATCCTTAACGAGCAGTTCTCGTCCGCCTTCAACAAAGATGAAGATAGAACAACCATCCCAGACATGGGACCAAGCTCCCATCAGCAAGTGGACAACATCACTGTCACAGAAAAGGGAGTCCACAAGATCCTCGCTGGATTGGATCCTCACAAGGCGACTGGGCCCGACCAACTTCCGGCGAGGCTTTTGAAGGAACTTGCTGTTGAATTGACACCAATTTACACGTTTTTCTTCCAGGCCTCGCTGGATTAAGGTACCATGCCAGATGAATGGAAATCAGCAAATGTGGTCCCTATATACAAGAAGGGTGATCAAAGCAAACCTGAGAATTACAGACCAGTCTCCTTGACGTCAATCAGTTGCAAGGCACTAGAGCATATCGTCACCAGCTCAATCATGAAGCACCTAGACAAACACCAAATCCTTACAGATGCCCAGCACGGCTTTAGGAAGCGGAGGTCATGTGAGACCCAGCTCATCCAGACCATACAGGACCTAGCCAGCAACATGGATACTGGAGGCCAGACTGATGTCATACTACTGGATTTTTCGAAAGCCTTCGACAAGGTGCCACATCTACATCTCCTCTCGAAGATCCACTATTAGTATTATGGCATCAGAAACAACCTGCACAAGTGGATAAGCAGCTTCCTGGGAGGACGTAGCCAGACAGTCTTCTTAGATGGCAAGCATTCTGCGCAGGCGTCTGTGGACTCGGGTGTCCCACAAGGTAGTGTCTTAGGACCCTTACTATTCCTACTCTTCATGAACGACCTGCCTAAATACATCTCACCTAAGTCCACCTCTCGAATGTTTGCTGACGATTGTGCGCTCTACCGAAACATCAAGACAGAAGAAGATGCCCTAGCCTTACAGCGTGACTTAGATGGCCTACAAAGATGGACAAAAGATTGGCTAATGGAATTTCACCCCCAGAAATGCCAGATCCTACATATTACTAACAAAAGAAGACCCATCAAACTACCCTACAACATTCACGGACACATACTAGAAGAAGCAGAAACAGCAAAATATTTAGGCCTCAACTTCCAAAAATCACTCAACTGGAACCATCATATCAACACCATCACCAAGAAAGCCAACAACGCTAGATCATTCCTCCAGAGAAACATCAGTCAATGCCCCAGGAAGACCAAAGAACTCTGCTATCAGACCTTGGTGAGGCCACTAGTGGAATATTCCTCAATTATCTGGGATCCCTTCACTGATGCCAATGTACGAAAGTTGGAGATGGTGCAGCGAAGATCAGCACGAATGGTCTTCTCAGACTACAGAAGGACCAGCAGCGTGACATCTATGTTACAGCAGCTCCAGTGGCCATCGCTTCAAGAGCGCAGGGCACAAGCCAAGGTCACCATGATGTACCGGATTGTATACCAGCTGGTTGAAGTCCCTACAACACATCTCTCTCCAATCTGCTCAGTTAGAGGTCATGGACTCGCCTACATGGTACCTTTCGCCAGACCCTATGCTATCAGAGATCCTTCTTCCCAGACACCATCTGCCTATGGAACAGCCTTTCCCAGTCAGCCATCAGCTGCCCTACCAATGACAGCTTCAAGAGGGAAGTGCAGTCAGTCACCCTACGCTAGACTCGTATTGGATGTTTTTAACCACACTATAAATAGTTGAACTTTTAAATATTCACTGTAAATATTGTACAGACACCTCTTTCACCGTCGTGCGCCAGTACGAGTTTACACCAGAATGGTGTCTGTACTTTAATGGAAGAAGAAAGAAAGAAGACTCTCTGGTTCTTTAATGTGCACGGCGTTTATAGCACTGATACACGCGAGACTACCTCAGGGTTTTCAACCTGTTCATCTCCAGTTGGGTGGGAAAAACTGCAAAGCGTTTCAGAAATGATCAGATGCCCCAGACGAGATTCGAACCAGTGACCTCTCAATCAGTAGTCAAGAGTGTTATCCACTCGACCACCACACCGTAAAACTGATGAAAACAAAATTTAACAATGTTAACAATAAAGGAAGAACATGTAATCTTAAATGCTAACGAAGTCTGAAACAGACAATGAGTCGTAAGGACTCAACACTTTCTTCGATCTCAAATAAAGGAACAATTTTGACCAAATGCGTCCTATATCCGAAATGTGTCAGAACCGAATTCATATCAAACTCTAAATCAAGTGTCATCCACATTTGTTCACCATACATGAATTGTCTTGTATTTATAAACAACAGGTACATGACTGAAAAATACAATTTGATTGCTTACACAATACTAATTACACGCTTTTCATGCGATAAAAGCCTTGAAAGTGGTCTGCAAATGTCTTTCAAGGAGGCTGCCATTTTGTATCTGTTAAAACCCGATCGCCTATAATAAACCGTCAGAAGGCAAGGTCGTAAGTTAGGGAACCAGACGTTTCGTACACTGTACGTTTCGTATACTGTAAATTTCAGTTGTTTCGTACACTATCGATCGGTCGTTTCGTATACTGTTGAAAATCGTCGGTTGTTTCGTACACTCCTATTGTATATGGTGTTAATTGGTCTATTAACATATATTTGATATATTATGCATGTATAATTGTGTGTATATAGTTGTTATTCGCACGTATTGTCACGATGTATTTAAGTTTATTTCATGCTTTTATAGGTATTATTTACCATAATTAAGGATGCTTTTTGAGCATTTAAATGACAAACTTTAATCTAATTTCCGAAATAAATGGCCATACTGTATAGAATGTTAGTAGAGAATTATAAAATAGTTATAAAAATGAGTTTTAATAAAAACTGTACTGTAACCATGGAGTCGTATACTGCATGTACATGTATAACTCAACGATCTTAACATAGATGTTATATTTTTGTAAATTACCGACAGCTGCGAGTCATAAAACGTATACATTGTGGCTCTTAATTATATTTATTTGTATGAAGTCCCAAATGCTTATAATCGTATGTATACAAGTTCATGAGCTAAAAGCATATAACAAAACAGAATAATGTGTACATGTTTTTTTTAAAATTTGTTTCATATATACATATATATTATACAACATATCAATTAAGAATGAATACAACTCATCATTACAGTGTAAGAATATTTTTGTTAGTCAGCACATCTGAAATAAAATTTCACAAAGAGCAGGAAACGAAATTAAATATGCACAGCGACATTTTATACAGACCATAGAACACAATAAAATCACAGACTCATGGTTTCAAATTATCCTAGTGTACTATCTGAGTGTACCCTAAGTATCTATATAGGGGTACTCTGAGATAAGTTGAAACCATGTGCCTACGAATTAAATATGAACATTTAATACAGAATGATATTTTAACCATTTCATTGTAACTAAAACATAAATGTTTAACTTTCACAAATTCCAACAGTACTCATAATATCAAAGATCATACAAAATAACGAGTATTCTATGCTAATATACAGGTATGTGTTCTTGTAATGTTTGTTCACTAATTAGTTATTTTAAAATTATCATACATGTATGTAGACTAGTAAATAAGGATCAGGAGGAATATTGAATGTACATTTTCTGTACTTTTAGATTTATCTATAGTTCTATTTATTAACAAATTAACCCTTGATTAATTTGTTCTATCAATTGCTATGAATTTTATATATTCAATAATTAGGACTCGCGAACAACATATCTTATTATCGTACCAAACATACATTAATTACAATAATAGACCACTTATATATACAAATACAATAGGGTGTACGAAACAACCGACGATTTTCAACAGTATACGAAACGACCGATCGAGAGTGTACGAAACAACTGAAATTTACAGTGTACGAAACTACTAGTGTACGAAACGACTGTAATCCGTAAGTTAGGCCTACTATAATTATAACACATTAACAAATTTAGGTCTTTGACATTAATAATTCTAATCAATTTGTTTTAAATGGAGAATAACACTGTTTGGTTATCTAGTTGAAATTTCTTTAAACTTTCTAAACCATGTATGGATACAGTACATGTATCCATAGCTACCATTATTAGCGAAGACAAAGAGCATGCAGCTATCATCCAAGCCTTTGAAACGTTACAGAATATTGGTAATTGTTACCACAAATGTTTTTAACGTCTAAAACTTCCACTGGAGGTCATTAATGAAAGATAGAAAAACAGGTGCTTTTAAACTATGCTCGTCTCGTAAACAGTCAGGTGACATAAATAAGACCATACAAATACAATACAAACTTTATTTATTGTCGGAAATTATACAACATACATGTAGTAAACATTAGCTTTGACTAGCTATTATGTCGACATTACATGCACATACACAAATACAAAAAGAATATAAATTAACATAGGTAATTTTATATAAATGAACAAAAAAGTAGATTAAGACGCATAGAAAACATGAGCATATTAATACGAGGGTTTTTCAAATTGGAATGCAAGTGATACTATATCTTTCTTGTATCAATGAATTTTTAATCATTGAGAACTGTATATAAAAAATCATTGTAATAGCTTTAAATCGATACCTCACATTTTAAAATCCGTTCAGTATAGCTGTAACAGTAGGTCAATTTACACTGTCTACTCGTGTATACTAATGCTTAAATGATAGGAAAGATGCCACTTTTTTCTTACCAAATTCGGTTCCATTTAAGAATCGTTGTTTTCTTAATGCGAGAGCAAATACAATATTTCTTACAACTTGTATGGTGACACGGTGTCATGTAATGTCTTACTAATCAAATACTTGATAGTTTAAGAAGTTTAAAAGTGGTGTACTTTTATTTGGAAATGAACCTCATGCACGCCACCCAAATACTGCAACATACTAGAAAAGGGTTGCTAAAATCAAATATGTTTTGAAAACTGGCGGAGTATTTACAATTAGGCAAGTAGCTTAATGTGTTGGCACATCATTAGGAGCTATTCATACAATTATCAAGCATATTACAAAAAATAGGACGATATGTATAGTTTGGATACCCCTACTTGCTTTGAGACGCCAGCACATATGCCCTTGCAAACTGTCCAAAACTAGTTGGAATAACAGAAACCAGTTTCTAGATAAAAAAGTCGACCGTTTGCAAATGTAATGACCATAAACGAGACAATGGTTCATTTTGTCACCCATGCGACAGTCCCATAAACAAATATAGGCCAACAAATACTGCACAAAAGTATGCATTGCAAAACGCACCTTTGGTGCCAGTAGAAATGTACACCTTTTTCGATATAAACCAAGTTTCTACCATTAAGTTTAATGTATTAAATGGACAATGGGTAAATGCACAGCTTAGCAAAGATAAATCCTTCAGAATTTGAAGAAATACTCAGACAATCGCAGCCAAGCCAAATATTTGAAAGATTAGATGCAGAGAAATGGGCCTCCACATGCAGCAGCCATTAACGTGAATTTCTGAGAAGCGTGCAGAATCATGAGCTTTCCAACCATCCTTATTTGTTAAGCATGGTCCCTTTTGATCTTTATTTGTTTTAAACGACTCTTAAATTGCATTGTCGGAAAAAATATCAGGTAGGTTAAGATCTCGGTTTGGCTCATGTCCAGTATATGCACAGTGTACTTAGGAATGATAACAAAATCGCATTTTAAAAATGGAATAACTGAATAAAACTTCGCAATATACATGTATATCGGAAATGAATACTGCAATGGAATCAAATGCTTGTTTCATTAGAACCTATCAAGGATAAATCTTTATGGGCTCGTATAATACCTTTACAAGCATTAAGCCATTAGTAAAGGGTTTAGAAAAAAATATGATGATGCAATTATGAAATTACATAAACATTTTTATAAAAAAATAATATTAGGCCTATAAAACAGATCACAGAAACTCAATATCACAGTCTTATCTTCTATTAGGGAGTTCACAGTAGTGCTTCAGTTTGTTATTATATGTATCAGTGTGGCAAAACTGCATAAAAAATTATAAAATCTAAAATGATTACTGTAAGCACAAAACACAAAGTTGACATTATTAAATCTGCATATATTTCAAAGCAAGCTAGGAGAAAAATATGATGCATGACATGATTATTAGAATCCTTACTTAAATACTTATCCTCTTTGTGCCTGCTGACACATAAGGCTGCTACCAGGTTTCTCCACTGAAGTATGTCCTTTGCAATCTTTTCGATTACGCCAAGGGTATTTCCCATACTTTTGATCTCTCTGGTGATTGTCCGTCTCCACGTCTCTTTTGGCCCTCCTCTGTGTCTTTTGCCATCCTTTTGAGAAATTCTTGTAATATGGTCGTTGTCTTTCCTAATTACATGTCCTAACCATCGGAACCTTCGATGTTTGATTTATGTGGTGAGGCTTGTTTGTCCGGTTCTTTTGTAAAGATCGTTGTTTGAAATTATTGTAGGCCAGTAAATTTTACAAATTTTTCGAAGGCATCTTGTATGAAATCCTAATAGTTTTTGACTGTCTTTTACAGTTACTCCCCAGCATTCTGTTCCATACACCAAGACCGAAAGGACGTTGCTCTGATAAAGTTTCAGTTTAGTTTTTTCACTTATGTTAGCTGATCGCCGTATCTTGTTAAGTTGGTGGAATGACGTTCTTGCCTTTTGAAGTCTGTTTCTTATGTCTTTTTCTGTTGCATTATTTTTACTAAGAATGATGCCTGAGTATGTAAATTCCTCTACCTCTTCTATTGGTTCGTTGTCTAGTTTTAATACTGATGGAGTGTTGGTGAGTTGCATTGTCTTTGACTTTTTCTTGCTGATGTTAAGTAAAACTTGGTGAGCATGTTTTGCTAGATCTTCTGTTGTCTCCTGTAGGTCAGCATTGCTTGAGAGTAGAGCAACGTCGTCTGCAAACTCGAGGTCTTCTAGTATTGATGTAATGTAAGTTTCCATCTGATTCCTCTGTTCTTGTTTCCTATGGCATTCCTCATCACCCAGTCAATAGCAACAAGGAAGAGCATAGGAGACATGATACATCCTTGTCGTACTCCACTGGTGATGTTGAACCAACTGCTTAATTTGTTGTTGTGGATGACACTACATGAGAAATTTTCATAAAAGCTCTTGATCATGTTATCTAATTTGTCTGGGCATCCATAAGCTTTCTCTGTGGATACTAGTGTCAAACGCCTTTTCAAAGTCGATGAAGTTTATATGAACCTTACTATTCCATTCTATGCATTGTTCCATGATGTTTCTAAGTGTAAAACTATGATCAGTGCATCCAACTCCTGGTCTAAATCCCGCTTGTTCTTTCCTTAATGTTCCATTAATATAGTGCTGCTGAGTCTCATGCAAATGATTTTGCAAAATACTTTACTTGGTACAGACATAAATGTGATACCACGCCAGTTTGAACAATCCATCTTGTCACCCTTCTTTGGTAATTTTACTATGAGGCCTATGCACCAATCGTCAGGAAGTGTTTCTGAAGCCCATATCTGTGCAAATAGTTTGTACATTTGCTCAGACGCCATTTTTGAATCTACTTTAAGTATTTCACTCTCAATGCCGTCAATTCCCGGTGCTTTATTATATTTGAGTTGGTTTATCGCCTTCAGTATTTCTTCTCTGGTAGAAGGATCTAAATCTATGTCAAATGGTTCTCCAAGGTGTTCATCAATGGTTGCGGCTTCTAATGATTCTGGTCTGTTCAATACTTCATTAAAGTATTCAGCCCATCGTAATAGTTGTTCATATTCTAGGGTGATCTTATCTCCAGCCATAAAATGCTTTTGGTATGACTGTTGAATTGTAAATTCGAGCAGACGATATTGGATTGATATCGTAATCGTGTATGCAGTTGACACTAAAAAGAGTTCCACTCGCTACTTTGCGGACTTTGTCTACGCTGGCAGGCGTTTTACGTGAAGTGCAAGTGCTGTGTGATTCATAAATGTTTGTATTCCGCTACCACTTTTAATTTTGAAGTCCCGTACATAATGCTGATATCTTGAGGTCTAGTACGCCGTTGATGGTTAAATACAAGTACGGCAGGTTTCGTTGGATTGTAAACATATCGCCACTTGCTTGCATAATTGTAACAACTGTTCACAAGATCAGAGAGACCCTTTTTGCTTAGTGATATCAGAACAATGTCATCGACCTGAGTGGGTGCATAGAATGGTATATTGTTTATTTTCAGACCGCTTTCAGATTCACTTAATTGATTTAGTAATCTATCTAAGAACATGGTGTATAGGAATGGGGCACATATGCTGCCTTGCCTCGTTCCTTGGTGGGTGTTAAATGGCTCTGATAAGTGATTGAATGCCATAACACGACTAGAAGCTCCCTAAAGTAAGGATTGGAATATTCTGAGGGCTTTTCCGTTCACACCGAAATGTAACAGTTTATACAAAACACCATTGATCCACGTCATGTCGAATGCTTTCATGAAACACGTATATGTAAGGTCACCACGCTCTTGACATTAGTTGACTGCTTCCTGGAAGATCAGCGAAACCATCTTGCTAGATTGGCCTTTCTGAAATCCATACTGCATAGGGTTAAGTCATATACGAGGGATGATCCATATATAACGAGAAAATGCTTATAACTTTGCTATAACATGTTATTTTCTAACAATAGTTTATGTGGTGGCTAATACATATATAAGAAGAAAACGTGCGAAATATTTATGAGATATAGCGAACAATAAATTGTTTGGAACATTTTTGCCGACCTATGAAACCGATAGGCGGGGCAACGTCATTTTAACTTTTTAACGTCATTCAGAATTTAACTATGATCTTTTTAACGATCACATTCCTTAGGTCCTACTGTATTGATTTTTTTTAAAGTCAGATTATCCTCCTTCAATATGTATACGTCTTCGCCAATGCGATACCAAGTTGAAAAAGACGCACGATATAGTCTTCCTTTGGAATTTCGTTCAGAACACCAAATATGTTCGTGCTTAGTTCTGACGTCGACGTCACGTTGCGCCTACTTTGTGTTAGATCACTAGTCTTTTCAAGTAAATCTTTAATGTGTTATAATGTACACAAATCGAAAGCTATTGACAAGACATGATCACGAAATGATTACTGAATAGCAAGCACACTTTTATTATTACTTGTTTTCTTCAAAACTAAATATTCTAATGATAATCGTTTGTCGTCCTTTATGTTTGCTATCACGGAACGATAACACGTGCGTGAGGTAACGAATGGCAACACAACCCGTGTATGACGTCAACAACAGTACGGTTAGTCTTAAGTGACCCCAAGTACCAACTTTAATCGCATTGCTTGTGCTTACATGAAAATTGTGACGGTTTGAATTTGCGCGAAAACGGTGAAAATTCCACAAAATGACCCGTCTAGGCGTATCGAGGGTTACCTTAGCAACCATAGATTTTAGCATGGTGACATTGTAATCATGGAAATTCAGGGAAACATTGCTAATGTATGCTATTACTTCCAGCTAAAGTTTGAGTAAAATCGAAAGTATCATAAGAAAATTATAAGCATTTTCTCGTTATACATGGATCATCCCTCGTATTTAACTCACACTGTTCAAGTCGGTTGAATAGCATTTTTCTGAAATAACTTTGACACAACAGGCAATAAGGATATAGCCCTAGAAGTGTTCGGGTCTTTTGTTGATTTACCACTACCCTTGTGCAGTGTTATTGTTAATGTTTGAAATACTGCAGAATACTTCAATAAATGTATTACTTTTGTCAATTAAATTGAAATAATATTTGTGATGAGGCTTTTGTGGCGTTAAAAGTTTACCGCTCTATATTTCAATAGGCGAACGTTGACATATTCAAGGGTTTCATTAAGCTGTTAATAAGGCTTGATATTTGTTTTAAAAGACAACGCTGTTTACCGACTGCATTTACATAAAGTTTTCCGGGAAACATATTTTGAAATTAAAAATGAATTGATGACACTGTGCCTAGTTCATATGTGACCTTCACGTTACCGTAGTCACGTGAGCCAATGTCAAAGAGGATCATTCATGAATCTGAAAATTCAGATGCTGTTATCGCACAATTTTCCAGTGCAGTAGCATTCATTTTTGTTGCACCGATCTTCGCAGTTATAATTTGGAAGTGCACGTAGAGGTGGCGTATGCCATACTACATTTTCACAGATATGTGTTCTGACATGCAAATACATTATTGCCGCAGGTTATATTGGATTGCCAAAAGTAAAATGACCATGGAGGGGCACGTGACATATTCTCGATGGTTTACGATTTCAAAAAAAATATAAAAAAGAAGCATTTTGTAAGAATGTCGTGAACCAGACTAATTCCATTATTCAATGCGGATACCATCGGTCTTTATCGCATTACAATAGTTTATTTACCAAAGAAAGCAGAACTATTCCGAAATTTCACTTTGAACACGAGACCACGAATCTAAACAGCAGGTGTCTGCAGCTGCATAAGATTCCCAGTCAGTAATAAATATAGTGGGCAATGCACTACATCCCGTAGAGAACACATCGCTAGATTAACAGAAGCATGGTATTGATACATGAATTTGTTTATTCGTTCGGCATATACATTTAACACAACCAAATAATTGGAAGATAATCGGTATTGTCCGATTTTACATGTATTGGAATTATTTTGACAGATACATTAATTTAAACTTACACCGGATTAAATTCGAATTGCATCCAAACTGCAAAAACCACATCCTAAACAATACAACTAAATTACAAGGCCGCAGGAAACTATTTGACTTGTTATGCTATGAATCCGATATTATGTAGACTTGTATGCGTTTATTTAATATATGTAAACAGTTGTATAATAGTAATCATGCTTAATTAAATTTATTGTTTTTCTAAACTTCAAAAATATTGGTCAAATAATAAATATTTCTAAGCATTGTCCTTGTATTTAGGACCAATGACCCACAGGTAACAGTATCATTGAAAAAGAAAACTTATACACTGAAACAATACATCTTTAACTAGAAAATTTACATATCAATTTCTGTAAAACAAGTCTTCACCTATGATGCATTTACCCGCCAGTACAATGGTCGTGTCCCAGACTGATAAAGCGTAATTTTGTGGCTATCGTCAGTGTTGCCTTCGGTGGGTAGTTGAGCGAGCATTTTGAGTACATCGATATATATCGACATATTCCATTTAA
The DNA here is from genome assembly GCA_947247005.1 of Spisula solida. Classification (NCBI taxonomy): domain Eukaryota; kingdom Metazoa; phylum Mollusca; class Bivalvia; order Venerida; family Mactridae; genus Spisula; species Spisula solida. The sequence goes on along the minus strand of OX365944.1, from coordinate 44,640,555 downwards.
TATCGGAAGTGGACTGTTGGGTTAGACTCCAACAATATTATCGTACATATCTTGTTGTAATGGTTCAGTAATGGTCTTACGCGCGCTTCGGAAATGCGGACGACATACATTTGTGAATAAAACGCATGATGCCCTTTGACATTTTCTTTGTTCGTATATAAGGATATAGTCGATGGGAACCCGTTAGATATCGTGCAATATTCGGAGAAGGACTGGAGGACTGGCTGATCATTTGTGGAATAAAATACTAGTAGTACAGTTTTTGTATAATATATGATAAAGAACATCATGGGATTTTTTGACACGTTTAAAGCTTTGGCAGTGAGGATAGTGTTAATGGTACATAGTTTGTTGGTGATATGGCTAGCCTCTAGTGTTACTCATAACCATCTGTACTGGCTTCTGGCTCTCGTTAACATCGCATTGATCATTGAAACATTTGTTACGGTAATAAAGAATAAGGCACAAGAATGGAAATGGTGAGTGTAATTGAGCCGTTATCCTTGGATTTAATTATTATCAAAATTATAGCATAATCTATTTTAAAGGTGCTGCCTCACAGATCGGGCTAAAATGTTTGTATGACGTAATTTTCCTACCTAACCAAGTATTTATGTAATAGAGAGCTAATGATGGTTGCTTTAAATATGAAAGATTGATGGCATATAAGCAATTTAAATCACTCTTAATAATTAGCACTCAGTATTTTTCTGTTTGAAAATATCGCAGAGTTTCCTTCCAAAATGTTTTGTGAATTATGTAATTTACACATGATCAAACTGTAACTTCAACAAACTAAAGCCGAAACATCTGTGAGGTATTCGGTTTGTTTCGCAATTCGTTTTCATTGAATGGAATCAAATTTCAGGCAATTTAAGTGATAGTAGTGCTAATTCTATAGGGTATTAATACCCTATAGAATTTTGGGTGTAAAAATTCTATATTACTACAAAATGCCGATGTTTCCCAAGTTATTTTTTATGTCAATGTGGTTGTTTATGGCATATACAGGAAACTGTACCAAAATTACAATAATATTTGACAATTTTTTTTATTTTTGCAATACACCAATACGTGAGGCAGTCCCTTTAAAAATACTTGATTTTATGAAATATATTTAACAACAAATAACGTTTGAATGACGTTTGAGACGTCGTGCAAAAAGTAGATTAAGCTTTTAAGGTATGTAACTTTGTAAAGGGATAATTAATAGATCGTATATTTTGCTAAAATTTCAGAATCTTCCTCTCTAATTTTCTCATGATTTAAAAAAATGGCATTAAGACCAGCTTTTCCGGAGACTAGCCCATTTGTTTGTTAATTTGTTTCATAGGATTTATAGGATCAATGTAAATAATTCACAGTTAATATCAATACTTTTTTCCAATTGACAAGCGTAAACAAATCTGGTTTTGAAAATGTCCATGATGAGAAATTGTTCAGTTACGATGCAATGTGTATTTCATAAAATGTTTTGAGATTTATAAATGTCAATAATAAATAAAAGTAGCTTTTGGGTAATGTTTATACCCATCTTACACAAATGAACGTTTTACAAAGAGCAATGTTCATGGCGTAGTTTTGGATAATCCGTCTTATGTCCGAATTTGCACATGTACTATAGTGCGAAAGCAGAATAATAAGAATACAAGTTTTAGTACAACCTGGGTTAGGGTTCTTGATTCGGGGATGGTTATATTTTAAGAAAATTGGTTTTTAAGTCAAAGGATAACATAATTATAGCATTCGGGGGGGGGGGGGGGGTAATATGTATATAGTTTGTGATTCTGGTAAAATAATAACAAACAAGTAGATGAGTTTAACCTTGGCTTTTATTAAGCCGTAAAAATATCAAACATCTGCAATGTACAAAGTATGTACAGCAAAGTATTAGCAGATTATTCACAGTCCAAATCAAAAACTAACTTAATTTATTTGACATCAAATATAACTGTGTGTATCATGATAACGAAACTATCCATATAGATAAATAATGATTTCATTCCTTTCTTATTATAAAAGGACGGACACATACTTTTGATAAACTATGACCAATGTAAACAAACGTTGTTAAGACGGCAAAATATCATTTAATACACCTACCAAAGTGTACGGTAACATGGACTGTCATATTAATGACAAAAATTGTAATATATTCGATGTAGGTGTTATCAGTTAATATAACATGTCCAAGGTAATATCTACAAACGGCACTCAACGGTCGCCATTTTAATTTCTAACTCGAGGGCTCTGAGTACATTGTACATGCATAGAGATCTCAGATACGTGCAATATTACAAACACATTCGTATTCGTGAACATAAAATTTCGTGGGTTGTCGACAATTATCAATAAAATATATTCTGAAAGACAATCATCAATAAAAATAGAAAGACAAGTATCAATATCATTAAAATCAGATCCATAGATAGCTTCCGCCTCCTCGATAGCCTAGGGGTTGAGCGTCCGCTTCGAGTGCCGGAGGTCTTGAGTTCGATCCCAGACGAAATAAAAGTGGTGTCAGTCATTCCCTTGCTAGACGCTCAGCGAAAAGGGAAACTGGCATCTCTTCTCTCATACCCTCGTGGCGATGGATAACATCATTGGGGAGTCGAGAGTGATTAATTTAAGTTAAAAAAACTTGTTTCACAATCGACGTGAAATTAATAAATATAAATAAATAAATAGCTTTACGCTGTTAGATATAAACTACATCTGACAACATTCCGTACATTTTCAAATGACTTCTCTCGCGCGCACTGCCATCTCAGCCACCAGATATCAAACATGCTTATTGCATGTTTGTTAAGAATCGGTGCAGCCACCATTCCTTTCCTTTAAAATGGTGTTCAAGTCAGGCTGTTGCCAGTTAAACCATTTTTGCAATTGTCATACGGCGATCTTCCCTGTCCGCTGTTTCTTTTATCTTTTTTACAATGGGTCTCTGATGCAAATTATGATAATATCGTCGTTCGAATAGTCTCCATCGAACGACTGGAAATGTGTTTATTTCTTTCTTGCTTTGAGTTCGACTGAGGTACTAGTAGTCGTAAGTGTACAGCGCCGATACATGCTAGACTTTAATATTATATGGGTTACCAAACAGTTCATCTCTTGACCACTGAGTTCCCCATATTCAACGTGAATATTTTAAACCCTGGGCTAAATGTAGCAATATATATTCAAACTCGGCCTGATCTTCTATTTCAGGTTCTGCCCTTGTTTCTTTTTCTACATCTGTAGTACCATACCTGGTATCTGGATTCTTGAACTCAATAAGATGAATGAGTACCAAGACGAACAAGATACACAAGACGCTGCCAACTCTACTATAACACACCTAGAAGCTGTAGCGGGGGTAAATGTCAAAAAAGTTTCAAATATTCCTCTAAGATTTTGTTATTGCTTATTCTAACAACCCGCCCGGTAGATATATTATATGTTCAATCACCGGTACTCGCGCCTAAATAAGCGATTGTCAAGTTAAAAGTGATAATGCGGCTTGAACTTACGATCTTGGAATCCAAACACTTAGTTACTCTACCCCTTGATCACCACGCCTCCCATTTCATGTTAGTAATATGCTATGTCTTCACTTCACAATCATAAAACGTTTGAAATTTTTTTTAGTATTGCTATAGCAATGACAAACGGAATTAAGTGCTTGCTAGAGACAACCATTGCTAACGTTACTGTCTTGTACCATACACATGATATTTACAAACTAAAGACATGTAACAGTGTCCATTTTTCACTTGTGAACTTACCATTTCCTTGCCTACTGGCACATAAAGCTCCTACCAGGTTTTGCTATTATTTGTTGTCTGTCTATTGCAAACTTTTTGATTTTGCTCAAGCTCTTTCCGAAATATTTTATTTTCACCATTGACGACCCTTCACCGTGTCTCTTATGGCCACCCTCTGTTTCTTTGCCATCCTTTGGTGTTTATTTTACTGATTATTATGTTATTTTGGTCTTTTCATACTACATACCCAAGCCATTCAAAGGTTTGATGTTTAAGTTTGCTTTCTAATATTCCTTTGGACTGCATGTACGAATATATTCAGCTTGTTGAAAAACACACGACGTTTTGTTTATGTATCTTGTAGGTTGATATTCCTATCGAACTGGAAACAGATACATGGGTAGTTGTCATGGAGCAGTTGTTCTTATATCTGATGATTATATCAAGATGGATCCTTCCACGCGGTGAAATAACACGTGATGAACTGTCCCAATTACTGTTTGTTTTCATTGGGATTGCTTCTGATATCACCGAGCTGTTTGCATTGTTCGAAGAGCCGACGGTGCGGGAGAATACAGGCCTCACGTACGCCATCTTGTGTGTATGGACTGTAAGTTTGCTGCAGTTTACGTTCGTTCTTACGTCAACTCACAGCCCAAAGAAACCACGTGTTGCTTTTTCGTCACGTGCCGAAGTCAGAGATGAAAGCGAGGCTGGTGATGAAGAAGAAACTGTGGTGACGACCTTATTCCAAACAGAAGTATGGAGCATCTGTCTGAATTTCCTGCTTCAAGATGGACCATTCCTGGTCGTACGACTATATGCAATGATAGCTCTATCGTTGTTAACGTACAGCATAATATTTTTCACAGCCAAAAATGCTCTGTTGGTCCTGCTGTTAATTTATCGTCTGTCCGTTGTGTTTTGTGAGCGGAAAAGCAAAGTCGGCAATGACGAGCATCCCGAGAAAAAATCAGAATCAGTTTCACCAGAAAAAAATGAACTGGCCGCTTAGTGATAGTGCATGGATTAGACCTTTCTTGAACGTCTGAATATGTTCAGATGAATGCATACTTAAGCTACTCCAAGTACAATCAGGAAAAACAGACAGACGGGTCTCATCATACACTACGTGTTTGCGCATGCGTCGAAGGATCGTGTTTCTTTTGTTTTAGTGTTGTGCTGTGCGTCTTGTACATTTATAATTATGTAGTTCCACATAACTATGTATTTTCTTGTTCACAAACATTTTCAACGAGGACATGATACACGTGACTGATTCGGTGCTCTCAGTATCTCAAAACACTGAGATGTTATAACTGATCAGTTTTATCATACGGGTATGAATAATATATTAAGGCGGAACCACACTAGATAACAATTTTAAGATATATATACAAATGGTATCATAGTAAACTTTTATTTATTCCAATTCAACGTGGCATCTGATTTCTCCGTGCGTATTCCCAGGACGTTACTATGGCGTCGTGAAGTTACCATGGAAAACGCGTTTTGATGTTGTTCCGCAGAATGAAAAGGAGCCAAGAAGTAGTGCTTAATTATTACGTTGAATTGGGATTATATCAATGTTTTCGAATTTAGGTTTCTCTTTTCTGAGATGAATTTTAATAGTAGATTTCTAATCTTAGTCAGGATTTCAAATAATATTTGTACATGTACCTACACCGTGAGCAAATTGTATTGAACCAGCCTGATGTTATAACTGATCTATTTGAACATCATCTCCGTGTAGTCAGACAGGACGTTGTAGGAATGTTATGGGTACGTGAAGTTGTGGATATGGACGTTTGATTTCGCTGGAACCAATTTTTTGTAGGTGAAAGAATCGTGTTGGAGCACTTAGTTTTCGTGAAATTGTTACATTTCTCATATCGTATTATGCTAACTTTATAAAATATAACTACATGTCTTGTAAATATTTGTACATACTAGTATTATAGAAGGTTATCAATTATTGTTGATAGTATACAGGTATACAATCTAAGAACTCATCTACCACCTCTATTTAAGGTAAAATTAAAGGCACTAAGCAGTTTTTTAAAACTAAATATACTCACGAGTATAAAACTACAGATAAACATTAATGTATACTTAGTGGTTTACGACGTACTGTTCGGGCCACCTTTAATTTCCGTTAGGTTTAACATGGTCGTCTCTCTAGGCGTAAACGTACGCTTTGTTAAATTTAGTCATCATGGCCTCGCGAATACTTAGTTACTAGTCTCCTGCGATCCTGTGCATACGTCATTGTAATTACACTTTCATTACAATATTTACGTTGAACTACATAGTGTGATCCCCCATAAGGGTCATTTCATTTTCATGCGCCTCAATTTTTGTACAATTTACAAGTGTTTATTGGTGTACATTTTCTGTGTATTGCACTGTAATTTACTCGTTTTCGATCATTCATATTTTATCTGTACATATTAACTTATGTGTATAAACCGATTAATTAAACAATCTCATATACTCTTCGTCTTTAATATGTTTTCAATATTCACCATGTCATGCAAACTTTGACTAAATGGCCATATGATGTGGTCTGAGATCCGACGCCGAGAAAAATACCAAAGGCATCTAGACCTCCACCCCTTCATGTATATCGCATATCTTATGTTTCTAGTTCAATACTAGAAACGTAGACCACCATTTTTTATTTTTCGGTTTACGGATTTTTTTGGGGGAACATTTGCGGTTGTGAAGAGGGAATGGACGTATAATTAGGTGTCACGTGACGTATAATGAGGTGTCACGTGACGTATAATTAGGTGAGCTAAAAGGACCCTCGATCGGTCACCTGTCATTGTGTGAACTACCTTAAATCAATTTAGATATACTGAACTAATGTTCGTCAAATAGACTATTTTTAATTAACCTCTAGTATTTTTTTTATTGACTTTGTTCTGAAAAAAGATTTACGATATGTGTTGGGTACACTGTATATTTTTTTATTAAATAAAACTGTTTTGTCAAGTTCAATAAGCCATATTATGAGATAAACATTGATTTTTTCAAACTTGTTATTTGATTTAGACTGCTTATACCAGTGGAATATAAGAGAAATGAAGGGGTATAGTTGAAAGATTTGCACAGTATATAACAGGTGTTTTAGTCTATTATTCTGAAGTTTACATTGTCAATATTAAAATACAAATGTAGCCGTAAGTATAATATTATTTATTATCATAACAACGTCTAAATTGATTAAAAAAACTTCAAACACTTTATTTAACGAGGAAACTTATTTAACTTCCGATGTGTAGGTCTTTCATTAGATTCTAAAATAGTTGCAAAACAATGAAAAAGAGAACAAGAAAATCATATTAACCAAAGAAATATTGATATTTTGTTATATACGACGTCATCAATAAATTACTAAGACCCTCACAGCTGGCAGAAATTCGGTATACAGTAGTCTGTTTTAATTAAAGCAAGGAAGTCGAACACAATAGACGTTTAAATATGTGTTGTTGTTGAAATTTTCTTAGTACACTGAACTACATTTAACTAGTTCACCAAGGTAATAAAATCACGAAATGAGAAAAACATTGATGTGTTCATATTGTTCATCAATGTTGCCTGTTTTTATGATTTAAAAAGGGAAAATAATAAAACCAAAGGGTTCCAGTTGGAACATTGTGCATAGTGTATAATAGTTGAGGTACATACTCTGATTGCAATAATCACTTGTTTAAATATCTAGATGAACTTTTAGATTGAAAGTTCAAGAAAAGTAAACGAAAACGTCGCAAAGTACACTTTTCTGTTGACAAAACGTAAAAATCCATATGTTTTTATGAGAGTTGGTAAGGTTGTTTTTATTATGACACGCAATATTTTGTTCGAATCAGCAATATACTTTTTCAAGGATATTTAATGTTTATGAGGTTCAATCTGATTGCAATCAAATCAAATTTATAATTTATCAAAGAATCTAAGCATAGTACTTGAATCAAAGTTGAAGGTCACAGCCAATGAGAGTGACAATATGACATTAGGCTTGACACTTGACATTTGACACGCGCTTTATTAAGAAAGAAGGTTTAGTTTTAGGCTTATATAGGGCTATGCCCTAGGCACCCCCTTTGTCAAGCTTAATAATCCTTCTTTCAAAACATAAACAAAAACATTTTGGCACCAAACTCAAACGAAATTCCTTATTGACTTGCAACGCTATATGTGTGAACTTTCCTAATCAGTTAAGTTTTTAAACTCATCGTCTGAATTGGTAAAATTATTGAATGATTATCTTCATCTGATAGAAAGTACAGATTTTCTGCCAGTCGGAATAAAAATTTGTCATTCAGGACTAGAGGACTGCCAGTTATCGCGGAGCCTGTTTGGATAAACTAAGTCCTAAAACATCTTTTAAAAGCGCCCGCGGTCGCAAACGTGATACCAAACTATCATTTTGAGTGTGGTGAGATGCATGGTAGTTACATACGTTTTATTTGAATTTGACCAAAATGTGGAGGCCTGATAGTGCCATCCCGGACAATACGGAACAGTACGCGATGGTAGCGGAGAAAATATGAGGTAAATCATGGGAGTAAGAATAGATCTACCAGATGTACATAAAGCCAAAGTTTGGTTCACATTGTCATTTAGTTTGTTGCAGTACTGTGGCTGTCTGGTTAGACCGACGTTGTTCATTGCGTTTGTATAAGTACCGGCCTTGAAGCATTGCAATATTTTCGGAGACAACGGAAATGGCCGAGCTTTCACGATTGTTAACAATGCTTTTTATGCACAAGATGGTTAAATAGCAACAATATATCATGGTTACACCGTTACTCTGTTGAAACACTCGCTTACAGAATTCTACTTAGCACCTAAAATAACATCACATCATTTGAGCGATTTTTTAGTTTTCTGTAAAAAATAGGTTTTATATTGTTTTAAGAATTGGTTTACAGACAGAGACGTTAGAATATTTAGTGATTTTCTGACGTTGGTTTCCTCGACGTTTCTGGTCTGTTTAACATAATTAACAAACCAAAGAATAGTAACAAACAATGGTTAGAATATTGAATAGTTACGAGACGGAGTACCTACCACGAGCATCTCGAACTACCGGCCAATTGACCAGGCGCCTGTGTAGAGAAGGCTCCGCCCATTTGTTTGTCGAACGTTTTTTTGTCGAATGTTACTACATTGTAATCGATTATGCAAAGATTATTACAACCATTTAAATCATTTTATTGGTCAGCTTAATCCTCGATTAACACATGTAAGCATAGGGTACTGCTTACGAAAATCTTACAGTTACGCTCATATTTAAGTTCTTTATAGTTCGTTAACAACTGGCAAATGGTGACGGGTATGGTTTGTTGGAGTTCAGTAACTGAACCATTATTATAATTGCAGCTCCGTTTGCCACACTTTACAATTGTAAACAAATTATAAAGAATTTAAATCTGAGCGTAAGTTTACGATTTCCGTAAATACTTTGATAAAACAGTACCCAGGTTGGTGCATGATCAATTCTGTGACACATAGGATTTTGAATTATTTCGCTAAAATTGTTTGGTAGTGGTTTACGAAATAAAACGGTAAAAATAATCAACATCATATTTTTTATTATGCATGGAGAATGACGATTGATCGGAAAGTTGGACACTATATTTCAATAGGACCCGCTAATAAGACCACTAGCCTTCAGTCTTTAAAAGGTGGTCTTCATTAAAGGGTTATCTTAAAAGCAGAGAGCACATTGAAAAAAACCGGGGGCACGATGCCTTACTCAAAGCTCTACGCAGCTTCTTTGTACAGTTACCTCATGTGCAATTAAACACAGTAGGCATGGGTTGTCTCCCTTAACAAGCGCTAAGAAACGCTTATCTTGGGCAACGGTCCCCGGAATGTCACCTTTAGGGGTCCTTACATCCACGTGGTAATTAATTATCAATATAGCATATTTATATAACATATTTCCAGATAATCCTTTTATACCGTAATATTTACAGGGGTAATAATACGAGCCACATAATAAAATACAATGTCAATGAGTAAACAGTGATTATCGATTCTAATTAGTGGGAATACTTCAATTAATAAATGGTTCATGTTGCGTTACGAGATCATACAATAATACATTGTATATGGTGAATGTAGATGTCATTAATGGCGCCAATGTTGATTGTGAGATCCCGGTAAATGTCAGTAAATGTCAGGGATATACGATATATGTCAATTATGGACATTGTCCGATATGTGTTCCAGCACATACATACATGTTGGATCATTTGTTTGATAAGCGTATAGGCACATGTCAATCAGTTTAATGTTACGATATAACGTCTCTAAAGCTGGCTCCATACCATGACCAAGTACGTGCGTCGTAACACTTGCTTGAAAACTAGAAGGGTTTGTGATACCAAAACGTATGTCTCCAACCAGAGACTGATTTGACACGACTTTCGACCTTCTATTAGCATAATTTAACAGCTGATATATTGTCTATATTTATAATCCTGGTTGTATGTTTTCATACCTCGTAATATATTCATGTATAAAGATCAGGATCATGTCAACTTCTCTGAGCTATAACTCCGGCAAAATTCATCTTACCTAAAATTCCTGACAATATAAACAACTATATTTGATATCAAGCATTCCTGTAAAGTTTCATTGAAAAAGGACCAGTGGATTTTGTGAAATCCATCCACCCATTCAGTCGTCTAGCACACAGACAATGTCTTCTCATTTTTATGTTGGAGACATAATAATAAGACCATCTAAAATGTTAATGATTTTAAATGAGAGCAAATAAACTTTTTGACTCTTTATTTTTTTTATCTTATCTCAATACTCCAAATATGATAAACTCCACGTACTGTTTGATCAAAGCACTTACGAAAATATTTAATTTGTGCACCCATTTTATTTCTTGATTTTCATTTCATACAAATTGTGGTTTAAGGGCTGTGCATTATTAATAACGGTTTAGTTAATAAACCCTCCCAGACAGTTGTTGTTCCCAATTTGTAGGTCTGACAATATTACAAGGAATTTATTTGTCCGTCACGAATATTAAGATTTCTCACGGTAAGTGCTTTGCTAAAACAGTGCCAAGATCTCTGCTAAAACATAACATATCTTAAAACCAATACAAATGTTTCAAGCTAAATGTCAAAGCATAAAATCAATAATCAATTTCTGTTGAAACACGTTAAAAATCTCATATATTTTAATTGCAAATCTACATATCGAGGGTTGTCCGCAAAACTGTCATAGCTGCCCATAGTTTTGCAAATGTTATGTTAAGTCAATAAATAATAATAATAAAATAATAATTTTTACATGTACGAATATCTTAAAATTGTGAACGTGTGTGCTTGCACGTATTCCTGGCTTCTAAACGATCTAATGGAGAAAAAGTGACGTTTTAGGTGCGAAAATGGCGTAACGTCACAATATTTTGACGTCGACCAGGGCCGACTTATATAACATGTACTTAATTAAACAATGATATTATATGAACGCTTTGTCGTAGCAAGTTGAAATTCCATATGTAAATAAAGGAATGGTATGAATGTATTACTGTGTGTTTTCATCAATATCAGCTAATTAGTTTGCCTGCTATATCAATTGTCCAGGCATTAAATAAACAACCCTCGTAAACCGGTAGGCATGTTCACATAATTATATTTAATGGACTCTCAACTAGAATTCGCAAGCTATATGTGATTGATACATGTATAACCCTGAACTATTTCACTATTTACATTGTTAGGACCCTAACAAACATTGGCAAACGTTTTTTAAATAATATTTTTATCATCATCAGGTATTCAACGCTAAGTTGCATTTACAAATGGGCAAAGTTTTGATAACAACACTAATGAACCGACTGAAAATACACACCAATTAAAAAAGAAAAAAACAGACGACGGTGATCAGCAAATAACAGCGGTCAATGAAAGTTTGTTAGTGTAACGATTTTGAATCAAAAGTATCAAGATTGATATTTAAACGTTCCAGACAAATTATATCGTGTAGACCGTGTTGAATGATAATGTTCACAGACTATATATCATCACTGTATCCGTACTCGCTATACTCATCATCGTCATATTCACTTCCGCTTCCGGTTGTGTAACTGGATCCAGACGTATAACTTCCGGTCTCTTCACTTGCTAATGAATATATATCGGGACTAGGTGATGCACTATAGTACATATCATCCATGTCGTGGACAGGTGTGTCGTGGTGAATAGAATTTTCTCTTTCAGACGACAGGTCATCGTTTTCTGAATGATTGGAATCCGTTTGCGATGCCGGAAGTTGATCGTCAGATTCAAAATTAACTTTTATTGTTTGTCGGCGCCTTGCAATTATCTTATCCAGATATTGTTCATCATCACTTTCGTCGTCACTATCATTCAGAATTTTGTTATTCGCTATTGACGGTCGCCATTTTGGTGATATGTCTCGAGCGGCTTCGTCGGTATCAGTTGCATTAGTATCTCCAACTTCATTTTTCTCTGCTGGTTGTGATTTCCGGTCGGGAGCTTTTGCTTCTGAAACCCCGATACGTTTAAGCAGATCTTCTTCCCAAACAACTTTGCTTTGCCTTCGAAGCGTTACAAGGAAACTCTTGCGTAATCGCCTAGGCTTTCTAGGAGTTGGTGGTTTTGGTGGCTGTGACGACAGCGCGACGGCGGTCTTAATAATTTCCATACGTTTTTCATCAATTGGAAAATTGTCCTCAGAATCGGAATCTTGCCATAACACGGATGCCTCCTTGTGCAAACCCTCCTGGTGATCGTCAATATTTTTACTGATACATCTATTCCCACCTTTGTTATCTTGCTGTCGATCCATGTCTTGTTGCCTTAGCTGACTTAAAAACTCCTCTGACCTATTTTGTTCATTTACGATATTTTCATTCGAACCAGATGAAACGATAGCACGGGAATATATATTCGGCAGCCTTGTTGCTGGTCGTCTCCCATTTCCCGGAATAGTTGCCAATTTCGTAATCCTCGGATTTCCAAAAGCGTGTATGTTTGGCAGTTGTTGCTCGATTTGCATCGCCTCTTCTCGCAATGGAACAAACTCATTGAAATAAACATCGTAAATCTCATGTTGCACTTTACTGATCTTTTTATGACAATCGGCGTCGAATGCGCTTTTCTTGTCTTCAAGCGATTTATGAAACACCGCGTTCTTATGGTGCGCCTTAAGCATACGTTCGCTTCCCGCCATAAAATAAGTCAGCTTTCGTGGTCGGTTATTTTGAAACATTGTTTTAATTGTAAGTGTATTATCCGTTAAACCGTTATGTTACACATATATCTACATGAGAGTCATACTGCCTTAGTCTTAAAATTCCCTCTCATTGTCTTACACAAGTGGAATAAACAGTTTCACTTTTGTAACAGTGGAACATATATAGTATTACCGGTATTTAATCTCACTCCTTAAGAAATCATTCAATATCCTTTATTTGCATATCAGTATAGTTACATGAACAAGTATATCCTACACACATGTAATAACATATTTTATTCTTGTTTTGGAGATGTGATAAATACATCGGACTGCAATGAAATGAAAGTTGCGAACAATAAAAACGAATTGTAAAATTGTTGTTCATAAATACGTTTGTCATTAAAATTTCATTTACATTAACCCAATGTTTACCAGCTTTATATATCCAGGCAACTGGACATGGATATACTATGTGTAGCATTGTTTCTGATTAGGAAAAATACACAATCATTTAGAACAATAGACTTAAATGAAAGTAATTTATCTTTAAATAGACAACTTTGTTTTCTTAACAGAGTAATATCAATGCCCACAAGATTAGAGATTATTGCATGAAACATTACAACGCACGTGATCATAACATTTATCACATTGCTATTTTATATTATGCTACTATCAGTCCTATCAATCATCGTGAAGCTTTATCACACAGAATAGAGGGGAATGTGAACGCCAGAGTTATTAATTGCATCCGTGTAGTTTGCGCTTATAGTGGGATTCGAACATATCAACTTACATGGCGCCATCGCCTTGCATTTTGAAGTTGGAACGCGTTAGACCACGCGCCTAGCACCACAGCCCCTCTCGTCCCAAACTGTTAGACCACTCGCCTAGCGCAACAACCCATCTCATTACAAAATGTTAGACCACTCGCCTAGCACCACAACCCCTCTCATTACAAATTGTTAGACCACTCGCCTAGCGCAACAACCGATCTCACCACAAAATGTTAGACCACTCGCCTAGCGCAACAACCCATCTCATCACAAAATGTTAGACCACTCACCTAGCGCAACAACCCATATTATCACAAAATGTTAGACCACTCGCCTAGAACAACAACCCATATGATCACAAAATGTTAGACCACTCGCCTAGCACAACAACCCATTTGATCACAAAATGTTAGACCACTCGCCTAGCACAACAGCCCATCTCATCACAAAATGTTAGACCAATCGCCTAGCGCAACAACCTATCTCATCACAAAATGTTAGACCACTCGCCTAGCACAACAACCCCTCTCATCACAAAATGTTATACCACTCGCCTAGCACAACAACCTATCTCATCACAAAATATTAGACCACTCGCCTAGCGCAACAACCTATCTCATCACAAAATGTTAGACCACTCGCCTAGCGCAACAGCCCATCTGATCACAAAATGTTATACCACTCGCCTAGCACAACACCCCATCTCATCACAAAATGTTAGACCACTCGCCTAGCACAACAACCCATCTCATCACAAAATGTTATACCACTCGCCTAGCACAACAACCCATCTGATCACAAAATGTTAGACCACTCGCCTGGCACAACAACCCCTCTCATCACAAAATGTTAGACCACTCGCCTAGCACAACAACCCATATGATCACAAAATGTTAGACCACTCGCCTAGCACAACAACCCATATGATCACAAAATGGTAGACCACTCGCCTAGCACAACAACCCATCTCATCACAAAATGTTAGACCACTCGCCTAGCACAACAACCCATCTCATCACAAAATGTTAGACCACTCGCCTAGCACAACAACCTATCTCATCACAAAATATTAGACCACTCGCCTAGCGCAACAACCTATCTCATCACAAAATGTGAGACCACTCGCCCAGCGCAACAATCCATCTCATCACAAAATGTTAGACCACTCGCCTAGCGCAACAACCCATCTCATCACAAAAAGTTAGACCACTCGCCTAGCGCAACAACCCATCTCATCACAAATTGTTAGACCACTCGCCTAGCACAACAACCCATCTCATCACAAAATGTTAGACCACTCGCCTAGCGCAACAACCCATATGATCACAAAATGTTAGACCACTCGCCTAGCGCAACAACCCATCTGATCACAAAATGTTAGACCACTCGCCTAGCGCAACAACCCATCTCATCACAAAATGTTAGACCACTCGCCTAGCGCAACAACCCATCTCATCACAAAATGTTAGACCACTCACCTAGCACAACAACCCCTCTCATTACAAATTGTTAGACCACTCGCCTAGCGCAACAACCGATCTCACCACAAAATGTTAGACCACTCGCCTAGCGCAACAACCGATCTCACCACAAAATGTTAGACCACTCGCCTAGCGCAACAACCCATCTCATCACAAAATGTTAGACCACTCGCCTAGCGCAACAACCCATATTATCACAAAATGTTAGACCACTCGCCTAGAACAACAACCCATATGATCACAAAATGTTAGACCACTCGCCTAGCACAACAACCCATTTGATCACAAAATGTTAGACCACTCGCCTGGCACAACAACCCCTCTCATCACAAAATGTTAGACCACTCGCCTAGCACAACAACCCATATGATCACAAAATGTTAGACCACTCGCCTAGCACAACAACCCATATGATCACAAAATGGTAGACCACTCGCCTAGCACAACAACCCATCTCATCACAAAATGTTAGACCACTCGCCTAGTACAACAACCCATCTCACCACAAAATGTTAGACCACTCGCCTAGCACAACAACCTATCTCATCACAAAATATTAGACCACTCGCCTAGCGCAACAACCTATCTCATCACAAAATGTTAGACCACTCGCCCAGCGCAACAATCCATCTCATCATAAAATGTTAGACCACTCGCCTAGCACAACAACCTATCTCATCACAAAATATTAGACCACTCGCCTAGCGCAACAATCCCTCTCATCACAAAATGTTAGACCACTCGCCTAGCACAACAATCCATCTCATCACAAAATGTTAGACCACTCGCCTAGCGCAACAACCCATCTCATCACAAAATGTTAGACCACTCGCCTAGCACAACAACCTATCTCATCACAAAATGTTAGACCACTCGCCTAGCGCAACAACCTATCTCATCACAAAATATTAGACCACTCGCCTAGCGCAACAATCCCTCTCATCACAAAATGTTAGACCACTCGCCTAGCGCAACAACCCGTCTCATCACAAAATGTTAGACCACTCGCCTAGCACAACAACCTATCTCATCACAAAATGTTAGACCACTCGCCTAGCACAACAACCTATCTCATCACAAAATATTAGACCACTCGCCTAGCGCAACAACCCATCTCATCACAAAATGTTAGACCACTCGCCTAGCGCAACAATCCCTCTCATCACAAAATGTTAGACCACTCGCCTAGCGCAACAACCCCTCTCATCACAAAATGTTAGACCACTCGCCTAGCACAACAACCTATCTCATCACAAAATGTTAGACCACTCGCCTAGCGCAACAATCCATCTCATCACAAAATGTTAGACCACTCGCCTAGCGCAACAACCCATCTCATCACAAAATGTTAGACCACTCGCCTAGCACAACAACCTATCTCATCACAAAATATTAGACCACTCGCCTAGCGCAACAATCCCTCTCATCACAAAATGTTAGACCACTCGCCTAGCACAACAATCCATCTCATCACAAAATGTTAGACCACTCGCCTAGCGCAACAATCCCTCTCATCACAAAAAGTTGTACAAATTATCAACGTAACTACGTCACACCACACATCGGTTGATACACGTATATACAGCTCATATAACCTTCAATGATAAATTATTAATATTATAATTATAACGAGTCATACCGAATGCTCGACTATGATCCGGCAAGCTTTCGTTAGGCTTACTACTTACCACCAGCCTTCGGAACACGAACTAACGGTCTTTGGTCCCAAGGCTGATCAAAACCCCTAACAACGGTTGTAAGGGACAGTATCACTGAAGCATCTCTGGTGTATAATGTATTCGAGACCACAATGTACTATTTGCATTTCTCGTAGTGGTTTAGTCGTGTACACAGCAAATGTTTAAATATAACAAGATAGGTAGAGGGTCGGAGGGGATGAAATCCAGGAAGGTCTTTAGTTTGGCCTTACACAAATAAGATACATGCACGAGTATACAAAATGTGTTCGAAAACGATATTAATATGTCTATCTCATTATAGTTAAGGATAGACATTTTCTTTCAGATTTACCGACTAGTTTTTAACGGCATTTACTTCATAGTATTGTAGATATATCGTAAGTTGGGAATTATAACAATGGTCTAAGTAAAACGGACCGTAATAAACATGTCTTATTTTATGTACTGTCGGTTTTACTTTGCTGCCTAGACTAATACCATGGACCTGTACTGTCATTGTTTTTGACAGATTTTACGAATTAACCCGCCTTCCGAATATCTATATTTCACAGTATGTATCAAACTTTAACTACAAACAATATTTAATAAATATTGTCCACATGATTTGTGCATACATTGTCTTGTCGTACCGGAATGCATTTAAACAATTTTACTTGATGAATTCGTGATACAGAAATCGTTTCAATACTGCTGTGTTTCTGATATGGATTTGACGAGACAACGTTTTATTCGTCTAAAATTTGTGAAGTCAACGTTATTTTAATTACTAAGAATTGACAATTGCAAACTGGCGCTATGTGGCCGTACCTTGGAAAGAGAAGTACGAACAAAGGTGGACAGTTCGATTTTGCCAACAATAAAGCGTTTCCGTTACTAACGAAAGCTGGCGAACCAGATAAGGAATATTACAAACGGCTGACAATGTCAGTATCCGTGGGATTACGGGGATTTCCTGCGAACAAAATCGCATCAGATGGACGGATTGTTAGACAATACGGAATTAACGAACATGATGTAACCGATCAATTCCTAGTACCAGACCATTCTGCATCACGAGGTAGACTTCCACCGCGACAGAATCAACTGCATCGTCGTAATGTTAGTCGACTTAAAGTAGTTCTCAATATGCCTGAACGGCAGCGTAGAGATTCGTTGACTCACATCACTGGAGCCATAGTTCGTAATGAGGTTGTACCACCATTGTCTCAGTTAAATAATGATGAGTTCTTAAATGAACATTTGAAAAAGTCTACAAGTAACTTACAGAGTAAGGTAATGAAACTCCCACCATTGACAAGACGGACATCAATCGAGCAAGTGAAACAACTGGAACAAAACTTGTCGTTAAATACCAAGTCAGAGGAAAGTAATAAATACATTTTGACGGATGATACACAAGGTGATCTAGTAGATGAAGATGGGTTACCAGTCCTTAAACCAAGACTCGCTCGTCGTTATAGCAGCGAACATTTTAACGTGGACGGCTTCGACAGAAACCAATCTCGTAATAGCAATGTTCGAAAGCAACGAGGTTTTGGATATACGCATAGGCTTAAAACAAGTACACCGAAAACTGACCGTGAAAAGTTATCGAGCGCAACAAGAAAGGATTCTGTGGGATTAGTGACAGAATCAATTCACGAACAGTTTAAATCTGCCCTTCAGAGACCCCAAGTATCTGACCAGGAATCCATGACCCCTAAACTAGCATTGAGTCTAACTGGTTGCGTTGGAAATGAAAGTATTGTTAAACAAATACCACAAGAACCACCAAAGAGCGTTACAAATGGGTACAAACTCAGACACGAATATGGAAAAAATCTTGAACGAAATTGGTTTATGAATCAGGTCATGAAGAAAAACACGAGAGAAAATTGTGATAATGCTGGTTACGATCTTCGTTTAAGTATATTTTATAGTCCGGAACCTCAAAGTGACGCTGAGCTGGCAGACACGGAAGATGGGGATGAATGCACAGATGACGAGGCCAGTATGCAGTGTGGTGCATTTTCAACAGCTACTGCAGAAATAAAATCCCGACGCCAGCGAATTGACTTTGAATCAATGCGCAAGTCACTGGATGCTAACGGAGGCATTAATGAACAATCGGATGATGATTCATCTAATACGGATATAGAAATCATTCTGAAGGATAATGAACTAATACAGAGAAAAACGAAACATAAAATGAAGAAGAAACGTCGAAGACAAATGGAGCGATATCGCGCATTTTTGCCCCCGGAAATGGACGTCGTTCGCGAGCAACAAGAGATTGTGGAAAACGTTCCACTAACAGATCAAGAAATTCGGGCGCTCAGGTTAAATCTGAAACACAAGGAGAAGGTGATATGTTTGAAAGGTAAACGGAAGTTTGTTCAGATTGCTAATACAGTATACGCGGTTGTTCAGTTCAGAAACATCCTTCAGAAGATAAGACAACGCAGGCGCATGTTAATGAAGAAGAAGCAGCTGAAAATGGCACAAATAGTTGCGAAAAAGATGGCAAAAAAAGCTAACGAAAGTTACGAAGAATCCGAGCGAACACCGACACCTAAACCGACGTTGAAAGAACAGTTCATGAATGAAATCGGTGCAAAGCTTGTGTTTGATGTAGAAAGGTTGAATATACCACTGGACGATAAAGCAGACGATCAGAGCGGTAACGAAACCGACAGTGAATCTGGCGAGGACGACGTTAGAACACCAAGGAATGATGAAAAACGTCATGAATGTAAACCGGAGACTCAGAAAGAAACAAAGTACGAATTAGAATTAAAGAAAGTGTCGCTGTCCGATGTAAATAATATGCATACAAAGCTAAAGAAGCGAAAACGTCGACGACACCGTAAAAGACGACACAGTATCCCGATGTCTGGCGGTAGGCCTCTTGAATTTACTGTACAAATACCAGTCAAACAGAAGCGAAGGAGTCGATCAGCTCAGAAGAAGCAGAAGGAAATTCGGAGACCCTTGTCTCCCCCAGTACCGAAATGCAGCTGTCACCGAGCAAAGATGGCAGCAAGTATTCAACAGAAATGCCCCCATCAACCGGAAGTGAAGAAACCGAGAATGAAAAGTATCAAGGTACAGACAGGAGGGCTCATGAGAACACACAGCTTACCAAATATCGCAAAGATGAGGCCGATAGAATTGCAAGACCTGCTGGCCGATATTGATATCCCAGCGAAAGAAATCAAGCTCCAGATCCTGGCCAGAAAATTCCGTCGTCAGCGCAAAAGGAGGCAACAAGTTCGATTGTCGCCGTGTAGAATTCCAGAACGTTCTCCAGTTCCACATGACGACAGTGAAGACGGCGGGTCAGTGTCAGGGGTATCGGAAGAGAGTGATGAGAGTGAGTATGATTTTGTATACGGCGGACCATTTGTTGGTTCTGGTGTCATGTGGAATCAGAATTCAAGAGACGCCAAACGCCGTACGTGGACAGATCAGGATGTTGACAAAGAAGTTAAAAGAATTACTCGACTTTACCATGAAATGAAGGAATGTACGTACCTAAGATTGGACGGGTTCAACGATGCAATCATGGACAGACTTAGAATGCTTCAATCTTAATGTTACTTATTGACAGTAGACTATTTACATGCATGTTTATATATAGTGCCCACTAAAAATAAGTACACACTACACAGTTACCAAATTGGTTAAATTATTCACTGTCTTTTTATCAGACGGTCATAATTATACTAGTTTCTGAAACTACAGTTACTGAATTAGTCAAAAAGTATATACATGTAGAAGTAAAGATGAAGATTTTCTGAATTAAAATAATCATGTAATGCAATAGACTGAAGTGTTGACAAGTTACCTTTTAAGCGGTACAAAGAAACTTTATAGCAAAGTTTACACCTAGGGTACCAAATAATGTGTGGTATGTACACTTGGTAAACAAAAACATTCCTTGTCTTTAAAATTATTGTTGCTTCACTGTTCTGCGAATAGTGTTATCACAGACGAATACATGGGGGAAAACATCTGCATACTTATTTTTGGCGGGCAGTGTATATACGATACTATATATATGCGTTTTGTGATGTTTTATCTGATTTACATTTTTATACCCAATTATTTATGTATAACGTGTGGTAACATTGAACTGGACGTCATGTATATTTCTTGCTTTTCCGTCGTTACATGACCATGATATAATAGCGAAAATACGCCAAGAATAATGAGTACCAATTCAATTGTGCCACACATTATTTGAACCTTTTTTTATAGTAACAAGTTGTGTGTGTATACATGTTTGATTTGCAATCTGGCGTCACCTGCAGCCCCAATCTCCCGAAACATCTCCAGTAGAAATTTCAACTCAAGTTGAGATTTTCCTTAAATCAGAGTCAGAATTTTAGATAGATCTGATTTTCGAGCTCTGGAACTTTTACTTTTACTGCAATAAACTCAGAATGATTTTTCTGTTTTGTGATGCCAATTTTTAGCCCAGCCTCTCATGGAAATTACTTCAAAGACACATGACAATATTTGTGATGAGATGAGATTTAGCTAAAGTTGAGATGCTTCTGGAGATCCGGGTTAATTCGGTGATTTGTCACCGACGTATGTTTCGTGAGTTATTCTGTGAAATATTATTTATTTTTTATCGAAATGATTGGAGTTGTGATTTAATTTTGACATTCATTGAAACCTATGAAGGATATTGAGTTCGTTATATAAATAATGTATAAAACTTGTTACTGCCAATAAAAACCTAATGGGTTTAATCAGAAGTTCCAAAAACCCGCCTCGATAGCCTAGTGGTATCTAGCGTCCGATTCGAGTGTGGGATGTCCTGGGTCACAGTATTCTTCACCTGTGATATCACACAGTCCGGGAACTTGACTAACCACTGATGTATGAGGATGATGCTTCCAAACAACACTACAAACATATGAAAACTCGCTAATATTTCTGCATGCTAAATGAGTGAAATTCATAATTCGCTAACTTTTCGTCACGCTAAAATTCCCCCTTATACAAATGTACAGCATAGTAACCATATACACCGCGCATAAACCAAATCACTGTACAACTTATTGGGATACTATACAATTCAACTTGTATGACTTATTGTGATTGAAGCATCCGGTGATTTCCTATCACTACATACGACGTATTGCTAGACTATACAATTTAACGTGTACTCATTATTGCGATAACCGGAAGTTGACTCGTTTATACACTGTGATGTACAATTGACCACCACAGAAAGAGGAAAGGTATTCTTGCCTTAACACACATTGACACTTAAAGGGGCATACCTAGAAACTGGAGTGTCTTGGTTTGCATACAACAAAATTGCGTTTATCACTTGTAAAACTATTCATATTACCGAAAAGTCAAAGAAGAATTTGACTTAAAAATTTACTCTTTAACGCGCGCTTCGATATTTTGTATATCGATTTGGATAAACGATATTTATATAGTTATTTTCGAAATATTTTGTTAAAAAAACTAGCGGGATATTTCGTAACTTTTTTACAGGGTTTTCATTATTTGACTTAGGTATTAAAATGATACCAATTTGATTGCTATTCGAGACACTTCCAGTTCCAGGGCATTCCTCTTTAATAATGTCAAGTTGATCAGAAACAAACACTGGCTGGTTACCATTATTTGCTGTTGTAGATAGCCCATATAACGACTTGAATCACCAAAGCTGTGTACCTCTGATGAAACAGGAATGTTAGCACCCACATGATTCGTTTCATTGATAACCCAAACAATCATTCCACACAGTGTCACATCTCGGGGGAGCGATCATATGAAATTATATGTATTGATATGCATATCAGTACGCACATACAATAGCCCGTAATCAAGTTAATTATTCATACTAAAACAATATATAAAATATTATACGTACACATAATATGTATAATTGATAACCATTGTCGATAGCAGTGTGAAATGTCATCAGATCAACAAGTATTTTCATGAGAAATTTATCAGTAAGACCAAAACAAAATAATGTTGTTGTTCTGGGCCCCGATCTCCCGAAACATCTCAAGTACAAATCTCAACTCAAATTAAGGTTTTGCTAAAATCAGAGTAGAAAATTGAGATAAGTCTTAAGTTCAGGCTCTTGACATTTTACCGTTATAAACTCAGAATAATGTATATGTTTTGTGGTGCCAATTTTGCGCATGGCCTCCCAGGGAAAGTATCTCAAAGACACATGTCAATTTATAAGATGAGATTTATCTCAGATTGAGCTGCTTCGGTAGACTGGACTTGGTAACATGCTAAAAATAATAAGGTAGATAGATAGGAACAACATTTCGTTTTTTACAATTATTTTATTGCTTATTTACGAATGGGAACATTGATGGTTCGCGGTAACTACAAGCAAAATGCTAAAAATTTGGAGCAAGGGCAAAAGATAGGGTTACAAAACCACAATTTCGTTTTTTTTGTTTTCGCCTAAATGAATGAAAACAAGCAATTAACATTCCTTATCAGCATGAACAAACGGACGATTGTAATAACTATATCAATTATGGAATATTGAGGAGTGTTTCATACGATTTATTCTACAGTCACACGGTCTGAAAGTTTATGTAATGATTTATATGTACTAGTCAGACCAGTATTAGGGGTCTCCTGAATTTTACAAACATCCGTTAAAGCAGCAACTATAATAATTGTTTATTTATTTCTTATCATTGTTAGACTCGTATCTAAGCAGCTACATGGATACATGCATATTCATATGGCTGGTTGCATAAAGACAGATTTCATAAGTGACAAATTGCGTCAAAATCGGTTGAATAAAAAGCGTAATAAGCGTAAGTGCTGATCAGCTCAAGGTTGGGGGTCAGCGGCGGTACCTGGAACACTGACGAAGTATCAACAGAATGGGGGAGGGACAATGATGAAGGACTTGGCTTATCAGCTGAATAAGAAGTTGCTATATATGCAAAGTATTCAATCACCTGATAATACGGTATTTACTAAACTTCGACACTGATCAACTGAAGGGATGCCACTCAAACATTCAAAATTCCCAAATATCGTATCATCAGGCCATTGAGCTTTCAGTTGATCAACATAGCTACATTTTGTAGGTCTTATTACTGTCTCCGTCCGTTTTGTAC
This sequence comes from Spisula solida, assembly GCA_947247005.1. Lineage (NCBI taxonomy): Eukaryota > Metazoa > Mollusca > Bivalvia > Venerida > Mactridae > Spisula > Spisula solida. The sequence continues at coordinate 44,616,500 of OX365944.1, read as the reverse complement.
TCGGAATAATTATTTAGGCAATTACTAGCTGACCATCAACCGACAAATTGTCGAAATACAATTTATTGCTTATCATTCTTCTGATTTTGACTGTGCTGTTTTCATCCATTAGCCATATAATCATTCCTCTTTGAATGTGTGATAATCGCCAGATAGCTCAATGTTCATTGGAAAATGACTTTCAAACCTTAAATTGTACAAAAGGACATATAACCATATGTGTTACCTATGGGTCATTTTTATACTGCCGCTACCAAACCTGTCTATATAACGAACACCCATGGGAACAACCAAAGTTGTATGTGTTGCCAGGTGGTCTGTCATAAATAAGTTCATTGAAAATGTAGTTTCCTCATACCCTCGTGGCGAAAATGATAAATATAAGTTAGAAAACTTGTTTCACAATCGAGCCAAACAATACCGGTAAGTATAAACTATTTTGTACTGATGGGAGAAAAATGTTGTTTGAAGGACATACTTCGTCACAGTGGAAAATACAACCTCTGTAATAAACAATGACTTGCTTCAATCAGGTACATTTGATGTTTCAATGGAGTGAATGTTTAAGAAACAGATTATACTGCAGTTTAATACCTAAAATATAAAAATAAATACCAGATTTATAGAGTGCGAACACGTGCACACTCAAAGGCACTTTACAATATAGTGTTGCAGCCACAAGAGCACAGGTGCATCCTCTACCAGGATGATCTGACCAGAGAGACAGACCGAGAGAAAACCCTTGAAGGGAGAGACATTAGATTTAGGCATGTCCGGCGCTGCAGAAGTGCGCCCAGCTCTTATTTCGAATAGGCAGTCTGGTTCTTAAATGTGCTCGATGTATAGCACTGATACACAGCTTCCTGGTACCTTTACCCAGATACTTTGCATTGCACACGGTCAGAAACAGCGGGAAATATTATAAATATTTCAGATATAGCCCAGTTACCATGTCGGGGCTTGAACCCACGACCTCTGAATGGACAGTCCCGGTGTGTTATCACTGAGCTATCGCTACAAGAACAAATTATCTTGTTTCATACTTGATTCATTCGGGAATGCGGTTGAATTGTAGTATTTATACTAATTGTGTCGAGTAATTAATATAAGTAGTTCATTCAGAGATACTAGTAGGCGTATATGCTATAACAGCTAATTATACGCAGTACACTGTATGTGATTCGACTTTATGCATAAGTTTTATGTGTGTTTGTCATAAACTCTTGTTACTTTCTTGAGGGAGCTGCTCAGTACTGGCTTGAGGGAGCTGCTCAGTACTGGCTTGAGGGAGCTGCTCAGTACCGGCAGAAGAACAACAATGAATTATCAGAAAGCCAGATGGAGACAAGGGGAGACAAATGTTGATCCCTTCAAGTACCAACCAGTATTAATATAAAAGTGTTTAGCAGTCTGAAGCAACCAACATAACCTGCCTAGTTACACCCATACAATGTTTGATGTGTCAAATTTCTATGAAGTGTTTGTACTTTTACTTAGGTGTTTGCGGTTTACACCGTACACATGCGTATAAACTGTTCCAGGATTCTAACTCACTAAGTGGGTTTCACAAGGTCATTCTCCACTATCAGCAGACCATTAACTGTACATGAAATACCCCACAAAAGCATTACGCACTAACTGTTCTGCATGGATGATTTTGTACCAGAACACACGTTTTATTTCTGTAAATTGATAGATTTGTGTGTGGAATGAAAACATAACACAACTGTATATGTATTGATCGAATATATCACATAGTATCAATTTTATGGGGTGGCCAATTAGAAATTCAGCGTAGTGTATAAAAGAAAACAAACCACATATATACCCCAGCAACAATATCAGACTTTATTTCTCTTCACACATGTTACATTAACAATGGCATCAAGCAATCATAAAACAAAACTAGGACATTTTCTGTTCACGCTAAATCATACATTCCCACACATTCATGTATAGCATGGCACAAATGAACTGGTAGTCATTATTATTCGCATGTTTTCATTCTTGTACATGTACCACAAGCATGTTTGTACATTTCGTAAAATAACCAACCTGATAGGACGACGGAAACCATGGAATAATCAGGAGTACCAGTTAAATGTTGTCACAACATACATATATTCCTCAACATACTGGTATAATATATACACAGGAATATTGTCTAGGGTTATTCCCTGTTTTGACAATGTTTGTCAAGCAGGCCAAAGAGAACAGAAGTAAATGCAAAAAAACAAGGACAAATATATATGCCTCAACTAGGTGTGTCTGTAACCAACCTCCATGTAAAGTTTGAAGATACTAGGGCTAAGCGTTCTTGAGTTATCATTGAGAAACCATTTAAATAGTCAGAAATGATAAAGGTCGCAGTGATCTTGACCTTTGACTTACTGACGTCAAAATCAATAGGGTTCATCTACGGTTCATATACTGTTGATGACAAACCTCCATGTATAGTTTGAATATCCTAGGGCTAAGCGTTCTCAAGTTATTGAACGGAGACCACTTGGTCTACCGACAGGCCGACCAACATGTGCAAAGCAATATACCCCCTCATCAAAAATGGGGGCATAATGAGTGACATACATGGCAACAGTGATAGAAGCTTAACAAGAAAATCTTTTAACAATTTAAGCTTCCTTAGAAAATAAGAACTAAGTTTAAACAAGAGATGTTTGGTAAACATGTATGCCCCCATGGAAGCCCAATAGTCAGAAATGGCGATGGTCGCAGTGACCTTGACCTTTGACCTACTGACCTATAAATCAATAGGGGTCATCTACTGTTGCTGACAAACCTCCATGTAAAGAGTGAATATCATAGGTCAAAGCGTTCTTAAATTATTGAACGGAAACCATTTAAATAGCCAGAAATGGTAATGGTCACAGTGACCTTGACCTTTGACCTACTGACCTCAAAATCTATAGGGGTCATCTACTGTTACTGACAGACCTCCATGTAAAGTGAGAAGATCATAGGTCAAAGCATTCTCAAGTTATTTAACGGAAACCATTATATATGACTGATCGACCGACATACTGACCAACTGACAAACAGACATGTGCAAAGCAATATACCCCCTTATCAAAGATGGGGGGCATAAAAATATTGCATTTTACGAGAACAATCACCTTATAACAGTCAGACAAGTTGAACCAACAGTCTATTCTTATAACCAAGTTTCATCTCTTCTTCAAGAAACAATCTAATATTATGATCTCCATTAAAATGAAACCAAGTTGTATGGTCAGATAGAATCATCATTTTAGTTCTGAAGCCACACATAGTTGTCAAACTATTTTACATTTGTACCAGAATGAAAATGAAACCAATCTCATGTAGCCAAGTACTATCGGACAGAATGTTCATTTTTATACCTACGCCACACATATCACGGTATATACCCCGATACACCGTTTTCAGTTGTTACACTCTGACAGAACTCGGGATACATGACTTCTTGAGTTCTGTCTGAGGGCTACATCGGTTTTCAGTTCCATCAGAGTATCATCATAATCATGAAAACAGAACAATCCTCTGACGGAACTGAGAAGCTGTGTATCAGGAAATATACTGTGCATAGTAGTCATACCAATTTACCAGATTGATAGTTTGACATAAAACTAGACAGGTAAAGTCAGAACAAATACAATCTTCATGTGACACTTTCAATTGGTCAATCATTAACATATGTACAGAAATATTTATCAATGCAGCAAAATAAACAGTACACATTATCCTCAACATCCATTGTGGTCAATCAGAAAACTGGCATATTTTGTAAATCTGGAGAAACAGTTGTATAGTGCAAAGATATTAACACTATTCTGACCTTTATGCATGAATATTTTACAAGGTTCTTGCATTGAATATATCAATTTCCGCTAGCAAATTGTGCTTTAATTGGTGCTATAGGTTTGTGCCCACAGTACACCTTATGCATATATATAACACTTCCAGGGCTCACACTGGCCATTTTAAAATAATAGCCATTTATTTTTGCCCAACAAAAATTATAGCCAAAATTGACGCGAACTTATAATCTATGCATGGTGACTCAAACTTTATGCATGGTACATAAGGCTTTTTATGAATCATAGTCAGGGCCATAGCGGATCAAAATGAATATGTGTGGCATCTTATGCTAGGAAGTTTGGCACATACTCCACTGGCAAAATTTTTAATTTGATAGGGCTTCAGGTGCCTTCTGGGCAGTTTTCAATCTAGAAATCCTGACTAATTATGACTCAGTCTAGTGACAGGTCAAAGACAAATTGATCATCATTTAACTTAATTAAGAATTACCTTCATACAAATAGGCACCATTGTACTAGGGTGGGTCCAGAGGTATGCTCCCTCAAGTTCAATGATTTTAAATTCTACACTGAACATTGCATGTGACTGCAAGTTAAGGGCAGCATTGAAACAATCATTGTGTAGCTTAAAGACCAATTATAATGTTCTAAACATTTTTCAAGCTTGCAACAATATTTTTTAGAAACCCTAATATCTTTAATCTTAAGTGGCCGAAACCATAGGAAAATAGGATAAATATGTCATGATAAAACCTTTCTTTTGACCAAGACTTATAGCTCAAGCAACAAGCTGCAGCCTCATGAACCTTTTAAAATGGATAATTGTATTTAAAGTTTTTTAAAAAATAAGCACTTATATTTTACAAATTACGAATATCCGAATTTTGCATGTCCGAATACTAGTCAACTTACGTTTTTCAAACAGCTCGTAAAAATAAGATTTATTTAATAGTATGTTCATTTTTTAGTCAAAGCAGTCATTAGTCGATAGATTATAAATCAAACCACCTATTATTAACTATAATTAACCCTAAATTGCAATTAATCTTGTCTGCATCCCATGTCCCGGATTCGTCAGTATTTTAGACATGTTCGTCAGTATTTTAGACCTGTCCCACGAACGTTGTTGACAGTTGATTACACCAATTAAATGGGGATTAAAAGATGTTATCACAACAATTTATCAGTAATTAGACCTCCTGGGGCTAATGGTAATTAACAATGAAGATTATATGGGTCCAGTTTGAAGTGTGAACTTGAAAATTTGTGACACTCGATACGTAGCTGATAGATAAAATAAGAAGTTATGGAGATATTTTTTTTGCAGTTTGATAAAATTATCGCCATTTTTCATCGCCAAATTGAAATAATAATCGCCACTTTGATAAAATTATCGCAAATGGCGATAATGTCGATTGACAGCGTGAGCCCTGCACTTCCTTTTATGAAAACAAAACAACTGGAGTGAAATGTAGACACAAAACCAGCTGTTAAATTATAAGAAAGCAAGAGGATCATGTTTATATTTCTGCAAAGTATCAATGGTAAAACAAAACCCAAGGTACAATGTAACAACTTCACATGCTGGTCAGAGATTCCTCTTACGACTGTATTTTTAAAATACATGTACTTTTGAATGTATTTGTGAAAGTTGAATTTTTTGGGCATTCTATTTGGAAACCAACATTATTCAAGACCTAAGCACACATTCTTTCACTCATTAACTGTCAATAATACTGCTAAATCAAGATTAACGAGAAACATGGAAATTCTACAAATTTCAGGTATTTAATCAAGACCCCTAACTCTGATAAGAATTAGGTATTCATTCAAGACCCATAACTCTTAAGAATTAGGTATTCATTCAAGACCCCTAACTCTGCAAAGAATTAGATATTCAATTATTATTCAATCAAGACTACTAACCCAGCAAAGAATGAGGTATTCATTCAAGACCCACAACTCTGCCTAGAATTAGGTATTCATTCAAGAGTCATAACTCTGTTAAGAATAAGTTATTCATTCAAGACCCATAACTCTGTTAAGAATAAGTTATTCATTCAAAACTCATAACTCTGCTTACAATTAGGTACTCATTCTAGACCCATAACTCTGCCACAAATAAGGTATTCAATCAAGAGGGGCTATAACTTGACACATTAATTGATTCATAACCATAGTTAAAAGTAAAATACTTTCAGAGATATGTGTGACACAAAAGCTTTGGAACTGCCCACACGACAAATCTGTAAGATTAATATTATTGTCAATGTAAAATTTCAAGACCAAGGCTAAACAGTTTTAGACATACATCATCATCGTATTACATATATGTGGGAGATAAAAATGTTGACACCAATCTAAAAACCATATTTGTCATAAGTGCCAAACTGTTTTGGTTTTATAATAAGCACACCAATTATGAACTTTATACAAGTATAACATTAATGCTGCTAAAGCTGCTGATGATAAGCATTATATTGTAATGTAAAACTGATTTTACAGACACATCAGGGTACTGTTTTAGCAAAGCATTTACACATATATTAAACCAGAGTTTAAATTCTTTATACCGGCATATCTGGAACAAATACATCATAGTAACATATAAGGTACAAAATATTACTTGCTTTGCAGGAGTTCATTAACCTTATCATATCTAAAATCGCAAACCCCTTTACTACAACTTGTACCTGTTAAAGAATTATAGCTTAATTTTAGAGAATATAAATTTGAACTTAAGGTTAAGATATCCCTATGTGTTTTGATAAAACAGTACCAGGTGGCCTAGCAATAGCAGCAGCAATCCAGTTAATACCACATAATTTCTTATGGACAGGACATTGCATTGTAACAGACTGCATTGAACACAGCTTCACTGTAGTGTACACAATACTTCTATGAGATGTTAAACATTTTGAAAAAAGTCACATGATAATCTTTATCCTAGGATATAAATCCTTAATGCTTAACTTTACTACAAGAGGGACCATCGTAATCGTCCTGTGAATGACGTCTCTTCGTACCTCTCATTCTACTAGCCATGTGGTCTGGACCGCTAGGTACAGGGCTGTCAAATGGACTTGGCTGTAATAGCCAACTAATGTTGTTTTCTAGAAACTCTCGCAATCCAGGTGGCATGTCTATCACTTTGAGTACATCCAAATGTCCAGGAATAACTGTTCGTAAAACTTGACAGCACATAAATTGAAGAGATGTTTTAAATGAACGACATTTGATGACTTTCATACCACTTCTTGCTGCTGTAGATGATACCACAGGATAGAGTTGCTTGCCCTGTAAACCTCTATAAGCTATACCTGGAAATGAAACAAGATATAAAGATTGGATGATGAATTTGTAATGCAATCATAGGCACATGGTTTCAAATTATGAGTGCACTATCTGAGTGTACCCTATATATAGAGAAGGTTGTGCAGGGGCCATGTTTAGCCGCAACAGATCTGATGTTACAGGAACTGGTGTCCGTGTTTGCTGTGACAACTGTAGAAAATCTGGGTACAATTATTCGTAACGTCACATTCGTTGTGGCTAAACATGGCCGCTGCACAACCTTCTCTATATCATAGGGTACACTCATGAGCATGTGCCTATGAATGCAATGTGACCTCTATCAGTTTATACTTATTTATTTTTGGTCGATTGTGAAACAAGTTTTCTAACTTACATTAATCAGTCTTGACACCCACTTCCTGATGTTATCTATCGCCACAAGGGTATGAGAGAAGAGAAGCCAGTTTTCCCTTTATGCTGAGCATCTAACAAGCGGATTACTGGTACCATTTTTATTGTTTCAATTATCAAATTTTTATTGTAACATTACAATTGATAACTTCAACTTAACTATAATTCTGCATAATATTTATTGCTGTTCTTGTCCATTTTGTACCAGGGCATGTTGAAAATAGATAATTTATTGTGGCAATATTTCAAGTGACAGCACAAACAATGCTTATTGCAGTACGGAACGACAAAGACATAATTAAATGCTTACGTTAAATTAAATGAATTTTTGTAGCATACTAAGCGTAAAAATATCTTCAAAATACAAACTAAGTGGTTTTCCTTTTTGTAAATATTAATGTCATATGTCATATTAATACTTCCCTTTTTCGATACACAGGCAGATTAAAGCATAATAAGGCTAAAATATCTTTAAAAGTACTAACCAAGTGGTTTTCTGTTTTTATAAAATGATAATGTTCCATGCCACATATCTAGATGAACTCCTATTATAGTGCCTTGTCCAAACTTTGTTGCATACGTTTGTTTGTGACCCTTATGATGTAACATGCCAGTATAGGACAGACCCCAGCTATCACCATCACGTCCAACTAAACTACAAAACTTGTGCCTATACTTATTCAGATCCAAGTCCACTGTCCCTACACCAACCATCTGTAAAATAAATATAATTCTATTAGCAACCCCAGCTAATCCAATAATTATGTGATTACGCTTAAAAAATATTAAGGGTCAGTGTAGAAAACTTGGCATAAACCAAGTTATCTCTATGCTATTCTCATATCAATTACATATAATTAAAGAGAAATAAATTATCTTTCCATTGGTATAAGTTATGGCAAGATTCAACAATAAATAAAAAAGGAGTAATAATTAACATTTCAGATTATCAGTATTTTTTATCGATTTTCACACCTCCTTTAGAATTTCTATCCAGCAATGGATCATACCTGTACATACAAGAGACTCTGATACACATCTCCACATTTTACAATAATTGTTACATATTTTTACTAAATGTTTTTTAAACTCTAGAAAAGAGAAATGTTAAATCATACATGTGACATAATAAAACAAATCTAAAAGGCACGAAAGATTTAAAATAAAGCAAAAGATCTTCAGCTGGATCCTAAATGATACTAGAGCTGTAAGGGTTTGCCTCTCTGACGTTTTGGTATATTACATATTGACAATATGGGACTTGATTTCCATTTTTTTACGCTTCAATACATCTCGACAAAGCAGATCTATGGAACAGGGACTATGTTATAATATCTATATGCCCTATAATACAGAACAACTTCAGTAGAGTAACACCCTTTGGGAGCTGTAAATATTGGTTGTTGTTTAGAGGTAGTTGCTCAACAGAAGTTACAAAAGTGCCAAAATGTCACAAAATACGGCCGTCTTGGGGCATGGTGAGTCTCAAGTCATGGTGAATGAAAAAAAAAACAATCCAACATTTTTTTTAATTAAAGGACCATAACCCAAGAAGGCCTAAGCTGATTTGGCCTTCAATTGAAATTGTCTTAGATATTATATCCATAAACATTGTCACAAAGTTTGAAGATACTCAGATGCACTAGAGAAAAGACAAGGTCAATTTCACATTTATTTTGGTAATTATAGGATCATAACCAAATAAGGCCTAGGCCGATTTGGCCTATAATCAAACTTGGCCTAGATATTATGCCCATAAGCATTGTCACAAAGTTTGAAGATGATTGGATGAGAACTGTTTGCGTTAGAGTACAGACAAGGCCAATTACATACTTATTTGGTAATTAAAGGACCATAACCCAATAAGGCCTATGCCGATTTGGCCTAAAATCGTACTTGGCCTAGATATTATGCCAATAAGCATTGTCAGCAAGTTTGAAGATGATCGGATGAAAACTGTTAGCGTAAGAGTACAGACAAGGCCAATTACATACTTATTTGGTAATTAAAGGACCATAACCCAATTAGGCCTAGGCCGATTTGGCCTATAATCGAACTTGGCCTAGATATTATGCACATAAGCATTGTCAGCAAGTTTGAAGATGATCGGATGAAAACTGTTAGCGTAAGAGTACAGACAAGGCCAATTACATACTTATTTGGTAATTAAAGGACCATATAACCCAATAAGGCCTAGGCCGATTTGGCCTATAATCGAAGTTGGCCTAGATATTATGCCCATAAGCATTGTCAGCAAGTTTGAAGATGATCGGATGAAAAATGTTTGCGCTAGAGTACAGACAAATTACTGGACGCCGCCGCCCGCACGCCAACATAAGACGTCCCGTTTTCAACGGGCGTATAAAAATTATCATAGTAAATATCAATTTAGGGAACTTTTGAAGGTGCTGTTATAGAGGTCGTTGCTCAGCTTGTACAGAGGGCTGCACTGAAGATGTTTTACTGTATAGACATACTATTCTTATTCCATTCTATAAATGAAGTTACTGTTACAGGTATACAAATTTCTGAAAAGTTTACCATGTCAGTGCCATAGACTGGAGTGGTCATCTTTACTTCCCAGTAATATTGGTCTTCTCCCATGATCTGACCACCTCGTACTGCAGCGGTACCACAGCTATAATCCACGTGAAAGACAACTTCTCTCTGATCATGTTTCAAAAAACTTGCGGATGACTTGGAATTATTATCCCACACCCATTCAAAATCTAGAAAGAAAGAAAAAACAGCTTTAAAATAATCTTAATATCATTTGTGAAATTGAAGGTTAATTTAAAGAAATTGCTGCATATGACTGAGCTGAATGGAAAACATACGCATTGTCATTATAACCACGTAAATGTTAAGTTTTACAGGCATATTTTAGATCAATTAAGACAGCAAAAACTTTTTGTCCGAAAAAAATAATTTAATGGCCAAATTAGGTATACATAACTTACTTACAGTTGTATTCATGGAGGAAATTTTTTAAGGCGATGGGGCATTGCTAGGATTTGAATTTACACAGATCCACGAGAATGGCTAAAAAAATTAAAAGTTATAACTGCAAGGTTATCATTGATTTGAAGGCTAATTTAAGGACTTGTCCACACAATACAAGCCATAATCACTCAAAATTAAAATAACACAACACAGACCAAAAAAATATTGACACCCATACTGATTTAAAGACACTATTCTAGGATTGAAGGCGCTGGGGGAAAGCTGATTCTGGCTTGAAGGCGCTGGGGTACCACAGTGCCTTCTGTCCCTGGGGAAGGGCCTGATGTCATAGGAGTGATAATTTAACAACAAATGTTAATTAACATTCTATTGTTCATGAACTGATCGAAAATAGGAGAGCGATACATTTAAGTAAAGCAGCCGTAAGAAAAGTCACTCCTGGCCGGTTACTTTATTCTTAAGTGAGAGCCGTAAGAATAGCCTGAGAGGTAGTCCAGAAATCTAGACATGTTGAATACTGAGGAACTTTGATGATTGGCAGTATCCAACGTCTAGACGGGAATGCTCAATCTTCTTCCGCAAATTACAAAGATACGTGTTCTTGCGTCGAAATATCAATATACATATGACATAAACTTATATATCAAACACTAAACACTTATAATGTAAAAGTTAAACTTCATGTATACAAGTTAAATCTGATTTAAAGCTGAATTAAACGATGTAAACACGATTGTCAGCTGGTTCTGTCCGCCGCTGTGTTACACGGTTGCGTAAACGCTTTGATCTCGTCAATATTACAGATCGGGCCAATCAAATTAAACGAAAACATTACACTTACTGGCAACACTACAATTTTCGTTAACAAAAAAATTGTAATCCAGTATCGACCAATATTTTACTTCATCCAATCATATCGCTGTATGCATTTATGCGGTCAACGTCATTTGCATATTGAAAGTCAACAAATGTAAATATTGAACCGGTATTTGGATAATTAAGATAATTGGATGTAAAACGCATTTCGCAAGATAACAATTTGAGTTTATGACTACAATAATGGTTTAGGTTTCATAGTATTGCATTATAACGGCGTGCCAAGTAAAATTCAGTTTGATTTTAATGTAAAACCTTCCGCTGTAAATCCGGGCGGAATCGTGAGATAGGAAATTGAGCTTTTTCAGTATGACTTCGGTTTATAAACGAAAGTCCTAAGGTTAAAAAAAACAACCGAAAGTCATATTTGTAGGACTACCTGTGAGGCTATTCTTACTGAGTTACTCTTACCGCGAAAGAAAAGCCACTGCCTTATCAGATACTGAGATCCACTAAATTAAAAGTGATTATTGAGTAGTTATAAAAGAAAATCATACATGAATCATCCTCCCCACAAACGCAGTCTTTTTCACGCCCCGTCTTGTAGCAGTCACAGTACGCTTCCCCTTTAACTGGCTTAGCTGACCCAACAGCTAATGGAGACACTTCACGATCAGAATTGTCCTCGGACTCGGAGCTACTAGCGTCCGTCTCGTAGTCTAGGGCAGAATTGCTTGTTGAGGGGCGATCTTCGGCGAGATTAATGTCTTCAGAATCTTCCTCATTCAACATTTTATAGCATCTCAATCAGAATTTTGTAACAAATTAAATTTAGTAAGGTCATCAAAACATAAACATTTTTGACATATCGTGGCGATCGTAACAGAGATATTCCGAAATCCTTCTTCCGGGCTCTTTGGATGGAGATAAAGTCCAGTCTCCGTCACAGTTTACAGACTCCTAGCTTCTTCAGCATGTTTTGATGGGATTGGTATTAATAAGATGCCGATACACCCTTTTACTTTAGTGTTCACAGTTAATTATATGTGAGGGAGGTGCGAGAGGATGAGAGTGAGAGGATGCCTAGGGGAATCTAAAAAAACATAGAAATAATAACCAAAGGAACAATGGACTTACTTAAAAAATACCCATAGGGAAGACTATATTTTAAAAAATTTAATTTTCGTTGTCCAAAAGGATTGCCACAAACATAGTCAGATTAATGAAATTTATCAATGGCCTGTGCTCTAAAGGGCTACCAAAGGGTCTGAGAAAAATCAGACATTTTCTAAAAGGATTGGTTAATTGACACAATTTGTTATATGGTACTGTAGTGAACTATAGCTAACGCAATCTGTTTAAGAAATCAAGAATTCTACAAAGTGATCGCAAACGCAATGGTATATATGCTCTTTTTTTATTTCAAGGAGAGGTAATTTGAAACATACCAAAGTTTGCCTCGATCTGCATCAAAATGCTTTAGACATTTTTTGATATCGAAATTGATTTCCTTAACAATGGAAAACTTATCGATGTTTACAGCCCGAAAACAGTTCAACTACCCTTAATCAGATTGTTTTAATTAATAAACGTATATAATGCTGTTTGAACAAACTTAGTTATTTTCCTTAAGTTTGTGTTCAGAATTGCGCGGTTAATTGCTTTCCTTTGAATTCTTAAAGACCGAGATTGGTAGCCCTGTGCAACTTTTCATGATTGACAGGAAGCATTAATGTTAACACATTTTAGGCTGGGGCCGTTAAAATACGATTTTATGGCCATTTGCATTAGCATTATTGGGTCAGCTTAAACTCTTGAATTAAACCTGGAAGCTCCATGCATTCTTATGGTCAGATTTTCAACAAGGCACATTCTGAACACAACATGGATTTTTATACCTTTATGTTACCGACTATAATGCATGTATATTGATACAAAATAAAATTATATTTGTAGTTTTCATATAATTTAATTATTTTTAATTACATATCAATATAGATATATTAAGTGTCTGCATTATAAAAATTAAAAAGTCGAGGTTGTGTCTATAGTAGTATTTCATATTTAATATAATACAATCAGTTTTACACAAATTTATACATACATGTACTTGTCTCTATAAGTATTATTATATCACAGTTCTTCGTCATAGTGGTCAGAGTCAGTATTCAGCATCCACACGTATTGGTTCTTGAAGTATGTGTCCATCGACTTTAATGGTAAGAAGTAGTGACCAAATGTCATTAACAAAATTGTAAGACATTTTTGTTAGCCTTTTTACCAAGGTTGCGTCTGCTCTTTTCAATATTTTGTCTTCCATACGTGGAGGTAAATCTTCATGTTCGTTCCAACTGAATGTAGCCAAATTAATCCCTGTGTAACGTGCACCGGACAGACGGACACAAACAAATCCCGTCAGTGAAAAGCTAGCTCACCACTAAGGGTGATTTGTTGACCTTATGTATGCCATTCTACTCTCATGACAACATACAGAGTTTACTTTGTGCATACTTATCCAATTACCTACCTTTATGCACCCAACAACCGTTACATTACTCCCCCCTCCGAGAAATCTCGTCCCGAGATTTGGCCTGGGAAATACGTGGGTAAGGCAACTCCGGTCTGGCAGTTGACTTCATCCCACTGCTGCCACCATTTGTAAGGTGCACCGGACAGACGGACACCAACAAATCCCGTCAGTGAAAAGCTAGCTCACCACTAAGGGTGATTTGTTGGCCTTATATATGCCATTCTACTCTTATGACAACCTACAGATTTTACTTTGTGCATAATTATCCAATTACCTCCCTTTATGCACCCAACAACCGTTACACTTGTCTTATAACTCAAGTCTTTGTGATGAATTCCTTTATCTAAAGAGGCTAGAACACTATTATTAAAACTTTCAACATAAAATGTGTCTTTTGACAGAGCAAAAGTTTCAGCATTTTTATATAACGTTAGACTGGGCAGAAACTGCAACAGTATTCTTACTGCAGCTGGTTCTCGTAGCACTGTGTAATCAGAAGCATAATTCGGAGTTGTTTTGCATTTCGATTCTGCTGGACATGCATCATGGTTGTTTTGAAAATGTGGAACATAATTGAGTATACTTTGTCGCAAACTGTAGGATTATTCCTGTCATAACTGTCAGTTATCAATAGCAAAGTACTTGTGATTTCTTACTCTGTCGTTTTTGTCTGATAATTCATGCTTTTAGTTACGGCTTCAGTAGCATGCCAATTTTCATTGCAATTTTGAACATTGTCTTTGTTGCGAAATGACTTATTGACAAAAAGGGTTTTATCATGCACATGTACTCGTATGTTGACATTTATATTTTCTCTCTCGATCAAAATAATTATGTACATTTGTTCACATCTGATGGCTTCATGTTTTTGTTTGCTTTGTTCTTGATGTTTAGTTATATGTTCAATGTTTATAACTTTATGTGTGTTGAGTCATAGTGCAACATGGTCAGCATGGTAACTGTTTTACGACAATGATGTCGTGCATCTGTCATTGCTGTTATTCCACCTTTACCTCTTGTCGTTTGATATTTGAAGCAAACTGGGCTAAAACAGAAATTACAACAGAAAATGTAAGTGATGCTTGAAGTCTAAAATCTGGGAAGTCAGAAAAACGTTCATACTGTATCTGGGAAACCCAGAGCACAAATAAGCCATCATAATACGATAATGTATTGTATAGTGTTTATCCAGTTTTGTAGAGAAACTCCATTTTATAATGTGACCATTTGCCACATGCCAAGATTGGGATAAGGATTATGGTATATATGTTGTTCGCATACTCTCTGGTGATCACACACTTTTTCAACTAAATCCAATACACACATATTCTCACAGATGAACATCTCATGCCTTGCATTATTTAATACATATTTCTATTTCCTTTGAAAACTTTCCTTTGCTAGCAATTGCATGTTTGATTCATTGGAAGTAGGACTCATAAAATGTTCAAATACAAATGTAGTTCTTTTGTTGATTTTAAATTACATTTTGTATTATCCTTTTTAATTTTATCCAATTTCTCTTCAAACACCAGTTTCTCTGAATCTGAGGTAAACACAACTTCATGTTAAAGTTGTCTCCCGAACACCAATCTGATGAAATTACAGCGTTTGATAATACTTCCCAATACCTTGATAACATTTTAAATATTGATAATCCTTACTTTTCGAATAAGACCATAGAAATTTACCCTGACGAACTAACATTAAATAAAGCTAATTCATCCGATACACGCGCATCATTCCTAGACCTCGATCTTATAATAGAAGCAGGTCAAATTGTTAGTAAAATTCACGAAAGAGAGATGATTTTAATTTCGATACTGTAAATTACCAACACTTGAATGGAGATGTTCCACGATCAACTTCATATGGTGTTTACGCTTCTCAATTATTCCGTTTTGCTAGAGCTTGTTCTCGAGTGGAAGACTTTAAAGGTGCTGCCTCACAGATTGGGCTAAACATTTTGTATATCGTGAATTTCCAACCTAACCAAGTATTGATGTAATAGAAAGCCACTGACAGTTGCTTTTTGACAGATTTGGTGCAGATAAGCAATTTTAACCACTTTCGACATCGCCCACTAAGTTTTTTTTTCTTCCAACATGCTTTGTGAATTATGTAATCCACACGTGATCGAACTGTAACATCAACGATCTACATCATAAACATTTGTGAGGTATTTGGTTCGTTTTTAAATTCGTTTTCATTAATTGCGAACAAATTTCAGGCAATTTAAGTAATAGTAGTGTTAATTCTATAGGGTATTAAATACCATATAGAATTTTTGATGTAAAATACTAAATAACTACAAAATGCCGAAGTTTCTCAAGTTATTTTGAATGTCAGTGTGGTTGTTTATGGGATATACAGCCAACTATACCAAAACTACTCGAATATTTGACAATCTTATTTTATTTTTGCGATACACCAATATGTGAGGCAGTCCCTTTAATACTCCAAATTTTTGTATTACTAATATGTTACTGCAATAAGGGTATCGCTTCCATTAACTTCGTAATACTTTTGCAAAATTTATTGGCGTAATTCAGATCTAATTTCTAAATATGGTATAAATTTAAAGACACTTCTACGACAAGGTCTGTCTCAGCCTGAATTTTATGGTGATGTGCTTTACAAATTTCGAAAGGTTTTGGGTCATAGTTAGTCAAACCATTTCGACGCAATCTATACAGGGATGTCTGCACGTAGTGGCTGGACCGTCAGAATTTAAAGCAGCCACTTGCAGACAGCTTATCTGTCTAGGTCATAGTCACTTTCATGATGTGTTTATCAAGATTATAAAACGTTTTAGAGGATACCCGGCTGTACAATTTCCTAGGTGTCCGAGGAAAATGAATGAAACATACTTGGACGTCCAAGCTTTTTCCAAGGAAAACGTTGGAAATCATGGACATTGATCAAGTTGTCCAAGCTGCCAAAACAATTTCCGTGGACATTTCCATGGACAAATAAAATTTTCCTCGGAATAGCTTGAACATTATCTCGGAAAGTGAAACTTAGTCTATTTTATGCTCGGAAAATACGTACAATCCAGAACTTAGACATTTTTCAGCTTGGACATCACTTGGAAACCTCAACTTAGTTAATTTTTAGCTTGGACATTGGACCTCTTGGACTAATAGATAATTGTACATGTCTTATATACACACAAATAGCCTCCATTCACCACCTGGGTTGATGAGAAGCTGAGATAAGAGCCTGTTTACAATCTACCAGTCTGATTTATTGCTAGTTTAAATTTCCCCCAAAATATTTCCTCTCTTCTGATTGGCTAGTTTGAACTTGTCTGGGGTTCATTGTCTCAAGATCTCACAAAAATGTGCAATGTTTTCAACAGTTTATGGGATATGGCTAGATTGAGTATTTTGGGAAGTGTTTTGAACCAATCAATCCTCTAATACTTAAATGAAGGATATTTCTGCATCCGACTTATATACTGCAGTACAAGGATTATTAAATGTGGAATTATTTATTCAAAACAACAATTGTAACAGAGCTCTGTGAAGTTTGATGAATCATTATAATGGTAAGTAATTTAGTATTAAACAACAGTTTTTAAGTAATGTACACAATGTTTTATTTAAATTGCTATGCATTTGAGCTTAATTTACATCATGATAGTGTTAATGTCAAATTATAATTTAATTATATTACCTAGACTGTCAGGAAATGTTGAGGTACTATACTACAGATTGTAATCTCAACCCTGAATCTTTATATATAGTCTTGGTACAAATTGTTATAACTACTATTTAAAGGTCAAAACCTCATGTGTTTATTATTTTTATCTAACTTTAAAATAACAGAATGTCTGAATATCTGTACAATTTGATAGTAATTAATGTTTACTAATTAACACAATCAACATTAAAAGTTCAAATAAAGGTTAATTTTAAACAAAAAATGATATCTAATAAATTCTAAAACATTTTACAGGAACAAGCAGTCATTTTAATTTAGGTTGAAATGAGATATGAGGATACTTTTGGAACCTGCATGGAAGCAACTCAAAATAATGGTACTTTGATGTGTGTGTGTGCATGAAACTGGGCACAATGTTAGATGGGTAAGAAGAACGTGAATACATCGAAGATGGAGGCTTATAATGAACCAGGTACAAATTTAAATCATTCATATAAATAACAATATACAACTTTAAACAATTTGCCATCTAAAATGTCAATGAGCCATTTAAAATGATATCAGAAGCTGTAGTGAATATATAACAAATGGAAGCATTGCACTCTAACCAAGGGTTTTATATCTAATGTCACATGTATATACTATAAATTGTTGATAATCACAAATTAATAAGATGAAGCAGTATATATTGTTCTATTGCAATATTATAGACACTGCTAAGAACATCTTGTTGAGGAACTGAATATCGCATTGCATCAATAGTGCAATGCTGTAATTTAAAATTATTCATACATTTAAAGATAAATATGGTAGGGAAATTATACATATTGTATTTATGATTTTAGCATACTTTTTCTTTTTAATATTACTATTTATAATTTACAGGTTGATAGCTTTGATGAACAAGCTGGACGCAGTATTACAAAATTGTGGTTGAAGATACCGACTGTCAGGCTTATAAGATGATAATTTGCTGCAATTTATGATCAATGTAGCTATAGCAAATTGTGATGCTGTAGGAAATGAACACATCAGGCTGATCATATGATAGTGATTTGTGTTTTGTTAAAATTTGTTATCTTAGTTAATTACATATTTTAATTATTTTATTAATTTTGTTCTAGTACTTTTTAAGCACACTAAAGGTTTGTACAGGTGTCTTCATAGGACAGGTGTTCATGGAATATTCCTCGGACATCCAAGATTTTTTACCTCGGTCATGTCCAAGGTTTATTCCTCGGGCGTCCAAGGTTTTAACCTCGGACCTGTCCAAGGTTTATTCCTCGGACGTCAAAGGTTTTTACCGCGGACACGTCCAAGGTTAATTCCTCGGACGTC
Source organism: Spisula solida (assembly GCA_947247005.1). Lineage (NCBI taxonomy): Eukaryota > Metazoa > Mollusca > Bivalvia > Venerida > Mactridae > Spisula > Spisula solida. Next base: position 44,597,666 of record OX365944.1, on the reverse strand, counting down.
CAAGGTTTTTACCTCAGACGTCCGAGGTTGTTTCCTTGGACAGGAATTTTTTTTTAATCGAGAGAACCTTGGACAATTTCTAGGAAAAAACCTTGGACATCCAAGCTTTCCGAGGATGTCCGATGAAAATATCTCGGACATCCAATCTTCCGAGAAAAATACCTTGGACTTCCAAGATTGCTTGGAAATACCTTGGACGTCCAAGCTTTCCAAGGATGTCCAAGGAAAAAACCTCGGTCCCAATACTCCGAGGTTTCCTAGGAAAGTATCTCGGACATTCAAGCTTCCACGTAAAAACCTCGGACGTCCAAGCATCCTAGGAAAATACCTTGGACGTCCAAGCTTTCCGAGAAAAAAACCTCGGTCCCAATACTCCGTGGTTTCCAAGGTTTCCGAGTAAATGTCCAAGCTTTGACCTAGGAATATTATGCCCCTGCCATTTTTTATATTTTCACTTGGTTACTGAACAGCTCGGAAAGTTCGTCACCAATACTCCGTGGTTTTTTTCTCGGACAATTGGTGATATTTTCCGAGGAAACCTAGGAAATCGTACAGCCGGGAATGACCCTTTAATTTTGCAAAGGACTGCATGCTTAGAAGTGGGTCCATTTACAGCTCGCCATTATGCTTCCTATTTCATTGGGCGATGACCGGACAGTATACAGACTCTATGATATGCCTAACTTCAAGCCTTTTGGACGGCTGGCATTGATGCCTGTCTGTTACATTGTCTTGTTGTACCCTTAAATGTTTTGCTCTCTTGTTGCTCTGACTTCTGACTTTCTGTGCTACTCGATGGACGTTATTTATATAATGTTTCATGTAAATTTTTACATTCTTTTATTACCTGTCACTGTGGCCTTTTTGTTAGAGGGCATTACATGACGGGAAACGTTTATTAATCCCCCCGCCACGAAGTGGGAGGGAATTATAGGAAGGAATGTTCTCCGTCCGTGCGTGCATCCGTTCGTCTGTAACAAAATCGTGTCCGCTCTCTAACTTTTTAATGCATGAAACTCATACCAAAATGTGTAACAAATAAAAACGACGTGCAGAACCCATATTCCAACCATGCTGGTTCAAGGTCAAAGGTTTGAATCTTACATTTCGTAACCGTTCCATAACTTTTTAATGCCATAGCCGATTTGCATAAACACATACCAAGTGTGTAACTAATAAAGACGACGTGCAAAACCCATATTCCAACCATGCTGGTTCAAGGTCTATGTTACAATTCAAGGTCAATGGTTTGAGTCTTACATTCGTGTCCGTTCTATAACTTAAATGTCTGAGCCGTATTGCATGAAACTCATACCAAATGTGTAACTAATAAAGACGGCGTGCATAACCAATATCCCAACCATGTCGGTTCAAGGTCAAGGTCACAATTTAAGGTCAAAGGTTTGAATCTTACATTCGTGTCCGTTTGTATGTGCCATTCTGCAATTTCGTTGTCCAGCACAAGGCTGCTTCGTATCTTTAAAAGTTGCATGTACACTATATATGTTGTAGATTGTCCTTGTGGTGTGTAATGTCTGGTTGTTATTTTCTCGTCACCTGGCTCTCGTTGCGTTTTAGTTTGTCTGACTGAGGCGGCAGGTTTTCGGGACGGGATGCCATGTTTTGTATTTGCTAGATTTTTACGTTGGACATTGTCTGTGCCGTTGTGTGTTTTCTGTGCTCGACTGCCTTCCCTAACTGACTTAATATTATCTTTTTCAAACTATTTCCTTCGTTTTACATAATGATAGATCTACTCTTTGATATTCCCATTTCTTGGTCTTTTACGTTTAGTTATTCCTTTCACACTATTTGTATTGACACAAATGTTTGTAGTGTCACTCAAACCCATTTTGACACTAAGTGTAAATCTTCATTGTAGACAGTTATAAAATGTTACATTAATTATCCATTTTGACCACAATATAATAATTTGAATTTTTTTTGCTAAATTGCAGGTTAAACTCCTAAATTAATGTTATATTGCATTACTTAGTTGTTTATAAATCATTTATTTCTTGCTGCAATAACTGTCAGCAGTATTTTGAATTTTTCATATTTTTCAAATTTCCTACCAAAATCTAGGTGAAACGATTGGCTGATCAAATTGACCACAGAGATCAGTGTCAGAACTTCAGTATGATAGAAATGGTTACCAGACTTGTAACACTAGAATTGACGGGAGAACAAGACAGGTCGCTCGTAAACCCGTCGTAGTTGTGCATGCAATCCCCTATGGTGACCTAAGTAACTATTTACATTTTCTGAATAAGAAAATAAATGTACAACAAAATTCAGCCTCTATTACAAGACTTTTTATTATTTGTTCTTGTGCCCTAGTTTTTTACCTCAGATGACCTAATATCGAACTTAACATGGGTATTTTTGTCCCTTTCTCAATTCTCATATTGTGTAAGACCACAGGGGATTGACACATAATTTTTTTTTGTTCACGATAGCCTTATACCAGTATGTATAGTACTATACATACTGGTATAAAGCTATCGTGAACAAAAAAAAGTATGTGTCAATCCCCTGTGTGTAAGACCCAAAAAGCAAAACTGTATTATGTTGTCACAGATCTAGGCTTGAATGCAGCACAAACATTACAGTGAGGTTGGGTTTGTCAGCACTTAGAAATCGAATTTTCCAACAATCTGCGACCATGTGAATTATTGAAGATGTAGATCTATCATTATGTTTCTGAAAATTGCATCAGTCCATGTGATCCAATTTAGAAAATATTCACAAGGAAAATGTGTCGACCCTTATCAAATTTTGAGTAGTATACCATGTAGTACATGATGAGCATTTGCCACATTCAGGATGCATACAGACTACATGAGCCATCAGGCATGACTACCTCCTCTGTTCCCGGAGTTATTTACATGTTTTGTCCGCAGAATTACATCAGGAGATGAGGACATGTAACTTAATAGGAAACTAGAATCATCACTGTCGTGACCAGGGCCCCGTGGTAGCAAAAGCTGAATATGGTGCATAAGTCAAGTTTAATTGATAGTAAAGCTCGAGTTGTTGACCTTTGGTACAGGTATATGTATTATCACTGTCAATAAGTACAGCAAGTTTCATTTGAATATCTATTATGGTTTTAAAGTTAAAAGGATGAAAAATGAGGGGAATTTGAAATTTACAAATGGCCATAATTCTTCCAATATTGTAGTTACAGTTATGTAACTTGCCATACATTAGCATACTGTTGTCATGAGCTTGTCTTTAAAGTTTGAAGGCTTTGCTATAACGGTTTGCAAGTTATTTAGAAAACAAGAGGGCTCCTATATGTCGCTCACCTATCATAGAAGTGCATGCAAGCCCCTATGGTAACATAAGCATTCATATATTTTATTAATAAGATTCAGGTAAATTCTGACTCTATTGCAAGCCTTTTATCATTTGACCTTGTGACCTAGTTTTTGACCCCACCTGACACAGTTTCAAATTTGACCTAGATTTTATAAAGACATACATTCTGTCCAAGTTACATCAAGATTGGGTCATAAGTGTGATCTCTTATGTGTTCACAAGCTTTTTCTAAGCTTTGACATAGTGACCTAGTTTTTGACTCCATATGACCCAGTTTCAAACTTGACCTAGATTTCATAGAGACAAACTTGACCAAGTTTACGCAAGATTGGGCTATGGTTGTGTCCTCCACTGTTTCACAAGCCTTTTCTAAGATTTGACCTAGTGACCTAGTTCTTAATCCCACATGACCCAGTTTCGAATTCTAATAGAGACAAACATTTTGAAAAAGTTTCATGAAGATTGGACCATAGCTGTGTCCTCTCATGCGTTCACAATCTTCTTCTAAGATTTGACCTAGTGACCTAGTTTTTGACCCCGTATGACCCAGTTTCAAACTTGACCAACATTTCATAGTCAAACATTCTGACCAAGTTTCGTGAAGATTAGGCCATAAGTGTGGCCTCTAATGTGTTCACTAGCAATTCTGAACAGACAGACGAAGAGTGATCACAAAAGCTCACCCTGTCACTTTGTGACAGGTGAGCCAAAAGCATGAAAAATATGGACAAGTGGATGAATGGACAGATGGACAAGGTGATAAATATAGGGTGCCGCAAAAAATTGAGGGGCCCTAATCTGAAGAAGTGCAAAAAAGAGCATGAACCATAACTACATCATCTGCTCCCAGAGTTTCGGTAATTGTTGGTTTGTTCACAGAGCATTTTCTGGAGTATTATCATCAGTATCATGTAAGGATATTGGCATGAAAGTGGCAAAATCAGTTGAGTGCTGCCTTCCCTGTCCGTTTTCTATTATCTTTTGGCATAAAACGTGACAGATCACAAACTGTTGAGTGCTGCCTTCCCTGTCTGATGGCGTGCATGCAACATCCAGTTATTTGTCTGTACTCTTATTCAATCAGTTTTCATCTGATCAAATTCAAACTTGGTGACAATGTTTAGGGGCACACTATCTAGGCAAAGTTTGATTATAGGCCTTATCAGGCAGAGGCGCTTTGTCGATTATTTCGTAATTCTGCCAAACCATGTGGATAATTACCAAAACTGATTGTTCAAATCATTATAGTCTCCATTGTGACACTGGGTCTATCTGAAAGCGCAGATATGATTGCACATGTAAGGTAACAAACAATGTAAGACGGGTTATGATGAAGTTGTCTTTTATTTGTCCATTTATTTTTAATTTAGCATAAAATTACAAAAGTATATTGTTAATTTTACTATAGTATAAATATATAATATAATTATTAACTATTGTTGTGTAAAAAGAATACAAATCAGTAAAATGTCGTTTGTTTGGGATAACCTCCATTCCTCCAAGTACTCCTTAAACTTAAATGCAAGAAACATGGAAATTATAAGAAAACGTGGTTACAATTGCAATTTCTATACTTTTTTGGCGTAAAAAAATTTGTTTCACAGTAATACCCGCCAAGGTAAGAAAGACATGGAGAAAGAGCAATTACCCATCGAAAGGTACAAAAAATAGGAAAATCTAGATTTTTTCAAATGCTATAAAAACATCTAGGATTAGGGTAAATTTGAGGGTGTGTACCAGACACCAGAAACAATGCTATGCCTTTCTCAGAAACAATCTTAAATTAAACACATTAAGAAACACTGTAATAAAATCGAAACTTGAGAGACAATGGCTGAACATATTGCTGACAGACAGCCAACTAGAAACTTGAGAGACAATGGCTGAACATATTGCTGACAGACAGCCAGCTAGTTGATCAACAATTTACGGAGACTTTAAAATTGTGTCTTACATCAGTACATGATAGAAATAGTGTGGCCGAAATAGATTAAAATTATCGTTACATTGCTTTCAAGTGGTACCAGATATATTATATAAGAACCAAGACAGAACTTATGGAAGACTGATATATAATATTATATACATATTATGAAGTTGTCAGCCCAAATAAATTACCATGACTCTGAATCTTCATAAATACACTGTGGTTATACAGTCGTTTTCAGAATTTGTCTACAGTTAAGTTGATTTGTTTTGCTTGTTTGTTTCAATTTCATACCATTTTTCCAGAAAAAATTAGTTGTAATGGCAGACAGTTGATTTGAATTTATCATTGGGTAACATTGACTTATTTGACCAGTAATGACTTTCACTTCCACAAGCTAGTAGATTACTCCATAAACAAGTGGAGGACATGACAATAGGCTTGCAGTCTGGCACTCTACCAACTGCGCTAACCATGGCACACTACCAGGTACAAACTACACATACCATGGCACCCTATGGAGTACCAAAAGCTCTATAGCTAGTTATGTGGATTTAAATCTATCAAAATTGGTGTCAACAATAGCAGTCAAATTATGCTTTAAGAGGCAATCAGAATCATGTTAATTTGTTTGAGTGATAAATGGTATGAAATACAGTGTCCACCAAAAATAAGTATACAGTAGTAATTTTTATCTTGGTTAAAAAATTCAATGTCTGTTTATCGAAATAGCCTGATTTTTTCCATCTTTTTATGACAAAGTTACATTTTATGTCCAACAATGAAACTTTATATTTTAAACCTCGGGTACAATGGCAATCAATGTATGATCTTTACATTTCATAAACAAAAATATTCCTTGTCTTCAACAATGTTAGTGCTTCACTGTTCTGCAAATAGTGTTATTACAGACAAGTAAATGGGGACATAACCTCTGTATACTTATTTTTGGTAGATAGTTTATATAAAAATAAAATTTGATGAAAACCCGTCACCATTGGTAGATGCATAATTATTATGCTTTTAATGACCTTTAACCTTTTACTCCATTAGTGCTGTATTCTTGGACAACTAACATACAAGTAATTCCTTGACAGTGGTTTTCAAATAACTGATACAGAATCATTTTTCTTAGTAGTTTCTTATCAGGCTAGTTTATAACCCCCACCCCCCCCAACAATGGCTAAAATCTTAGCAGTGCAAATCCTTAACTTAATGTACATCTGTGAAACGTTTTTAAAGTTTTTTCCCCAAAACTGTATTTGTGGGGATTTGTGTCCACAATAATTTTTGAATTTAAAGTGAACAAGATATGGCGACTGTTCATTTCAATTAAAGTTTATGCGTCGGTTGAAGCCTTATCCATTATAACTAGCTAAGTCAATCAGGGGGCATAATTCCGTTAAAATGTTGCATAGTATTACATGGCTTTGACAATGCGTAAGGTGATTACATATATAAGTTAAGTATGATTGCAAATGGAAATACTTAATATTTATAGGCAAAAACGATTTTAGTTTTTGTTGTCTCTTGAAAAGTGGTCATATATAGTTTACGAGGTTTTTCGAAGAACAGCGACGATTTACAATGTACTTCAAACATAAGTCTAGCCTAGGGTCCATGTCTCAAATAACATACATAATTAAAACATCACTAAAATATAAACAAGAGGGCCCAAAGGGCCCTAGGTCGCTCACCTGTTATAGCAGTACATGCAAGACCTGTGGTTTGACCTAGTGACCTAGTTCTTGGCCCCATATGACGCAATATCGCACTTGACCTAGATTTTGTTGAGATGATCACTCTGACCAAGTTTCATAAGGATTAGGCTAAAATTGTGACCTCTAGTGACTATACAAGGTTTTTCTATGATTTGACCTTGTGACCTAGTTTTTGACCCCGGATGACCCAATATCGAACTTGACCTTGATTTTGTTGTGATGATCATTGTGACCAAGTTTCATAAAGATTAGGTCAAAATTGTGACCTCTAGTGACTACACATGGTTTTCTATGATTTGACCTTGTGATCTAGTTTTTTACCCCGGATGACCCAATATCGAACTTGACCTAGATTTTGTTGTGATGATCGCTGTGACCAAGTTTCATAAAGATTAGGTCAAAATTGTGACCTCTAGTGACTACACAAGGTTTTTCTATGATTTGACCTTGTGACCTAGTTTTTGACCCTGGATGACCCAATATCGAACTTGACCTAGATTTTGTAGTGATGATCATTGTGACCAAGTTTCATAAAGAGTAAGTCAAAATTGTGACCTCTAGTGTCTACACAAGGTTTTTCTATGATTTGACCTTGTGACCTAGTTTTTGACCCCGGATGACCCAATATCGAACTTGACCTAGATTTTGTTGAGATGATCATTGTGACCAAGGTTCATAAAGATTAGGTCAAAATTGTGACCTCTAATGACTACACAAGGTTTTTCTATGATTTGACCTTGTGACCTAGTTTTTGACCCCGGATGACCCAATATCGAACTTGACCTAGATTTTGTTGAGATGATCATTGTGACCAAGTTTCATAAAGATTAAGTCAAAATTGTGACCTCTAGTGTCTACACAAGCAAATTGTTGACGGACGGACGGACTGACGACGGACGACAGACGACGGACAACGGACGAAGAGTGATCACAAAAGCTCACTCTGTCACTTTGTGACAGGTGAGCTAACAAAACACAAAGGTTTTACAATAAAGTAATTTGTTGTAAATTTTTGAATTCAAAGGAATACTCACAAAATTTCATAAAGTTTACAATAAGCATTAAAAGCACTACAAAATTATAAACAAAACATGGCATATGTTTTGTGAATGTTCAAATTCCAAGAAATACTAAAACAAATTTCAGATAAGTACAAAAAGTTTGATAAAAAATTTTTTCAAATACATTATAGTGTTCAAAAACCCATTAGAGCTAAAATCAGATGGTTTAGTAGCATTAAATATAATGCATGTTTATTTTTAATTTACAATATAGTGGAGTCTAAGAGTGGAGCCATGGCAAGTTGAATCTCAATTGCCACTAATACCAATGCTTTTTAATTGACATATAGCTAACTCCACTCCATGACTTCACTCCATGTTTTCTAGTATGCTAAGTGTTTATAATGTATTGTCCCTATTACAACCAAATGCCATGACAAAATGCTCGAGATCATATGAATTTGTCAACTACCAATGGAAAGCTTATTTTTTTGTTCATTATATTGCATGACCGAACAACGAAAATTCAATTTGGACTTCATTATAACATTAATTGAAAAATGGGTTTTTGTAAGAATCTTGATTCCTGTGTTGCATTGATAATTACATGTAATTATATAGTCAGGCTATATATTGAATATAATTTTAAATGCTAGCGTTCCATTGGTATATGGAAATGTCATATAAGATAAAGCATTTTCTCATGGCATTTGGTTGTAATGGGGACAGATATTACGAAACACCCTGTATATTAAAAGAACAACAAACAAACACTGATCACAATACCATAGTTCAACAGATTTGATCTGATACTGGTTAAGCTTCAGCAAGGACTTTGTGGCTAACATCCATCAGTTGCAATAATGTGTCTGAATGTTTAAAAAAAAACTTGATTAAGGAAGAAGGTCATGGAATATACTAATGTCTTGGGACAATTCTGTTAAACTATACATAGCCTAGGAATCAACACATCATACAAGGTCACATGCATTTTAGAATAAATATAATGTAAAGTGATATAAAAAATAAAAGATCGCCAAATCTTTTACAAGAATAAGATCCAGCTTTAATTCTTGTAAAAATTTGTATTGGAAACAAATGAGCCAAGGTCTGTAATTTTGGTGCACACGGTGCAATGCAAGTTGATGAAAATATTTTCAAATTTAAATTGTTTCTATTATAAAGTCCACTACATGGTTTGATCTGGGTTTTTTTCAATGGGGCCAACAAATTATTTTCTATAGACAGGGCAAGACCATGTATTTTTTATTTCTAACAGGGGGACTAGTACCTAGTTCTGACTCTTGAATCCCTGACAAACTTGTGTACACTTTTAAGAAAACCACTTTTTGCAATAAATCATGACCCCAAGTTCCCACTCTATATCCACAAAACCAACTGCCTTTTTATTTTGACGTTGTTAAGATATTTTGGAGGTTAATTAAGAAAAATGCATTTTTACAAATTCCCTTCTATTTGATGTCATATCTGGATTAATTTACATTTGTGACATTAAACACCGGAATTACAGACTGTGGCTATATTGAGGATACATGATTTACATAAACACCAGAATTACAGACTGTGGCTATATTGAGGATACATGATTTACATAAACACCAGAATTACAGACTGTGGCTATATTGAGGATACATGATTTTAATAACACCAGAATTACTGACTGTGGCTATATTGAGGATACATGATTTTAATAAACACCAGAATTACAGACTGTGGCTATATTGAGGATACATGATTTTAATAACACCAGAATTACAGACTGTGGCTATATTGAGGATACGTACATGATTTAAATAACACCAGAATTACAGACTGTGGCTATATTGAGGATACATGATTTACATAAACACCGGAATTACAGACTGTGGCTATATTGAGGATACATGATTTACATAAACACCGGAATTACTGACTGTGGCTATATTGAGGATACATGATTTACATAAACACCGGAATTACTGACTGTGGCTATGTTGAGGATACATGATTTACATAAACACCGGAATTACTGACTGTGGCTATGTTGAGGATACATGATTTACATAAACACCGGAATTACTGACTGTGGCTATATTGAGGATACATGATTTACATAAACACCGGAATTACTGACTGTGGCTATATTGAGGATACATGATTTACATAAACAATCAATACACATATTCAGAAAAAATAACAAAACTTGATAATATACATAAATAAAATCCCTCAACCACTGTTTAGATTATTGACATTCAAATATGGTACACCTGAGAGGATGTTCTGTCTGATCAGTTAATAATAATTTCTTTGAGCAGCCAACAATTAAGCTATAGAAAGGAACAAGACTGCCTTCAGTAAATGTTTATGACTTGAAAAAGTAATGTTATGTAAGACTTGCATGGTGATAAAAACTAGGTCAGTCCACCAAGGGCCATAATTCTGTTAAAATGTTGATTGTGTTAAAATGTAAGGACATTGTTTATGATGGTAAACAAGTATGCCAAATTTGAAAGCAATGCCTTAATGGACTTCAAAAATTTTTGAGTTTCAAAAACTTTAAAGTTTTGGTTAACATTTTCGGACGGACGGACAGGACAATCATTATATGCCTCCGCATCAGTAGATGCCAGAGTATAAAAATAGTTAAATGCATATTCAAGATCATTTAGTTTCTATGTAAACACAGAAATACATCCTCTCAACGTACATATTTGATCACATTTACTCACATAAATAAGATGTTTTTTTATCAGCTAAATAACATTATGGTCAACATTTTCACAATCTTCATGATGGCAGAACTGTTTCAATTTCAGCCAAATAGAATGAATTTTGCTTACCACCCTGACCAAGGCACTGTGTAAGAACTCAATACCTATATACGTAGGGTGATCCAAAAGAAATGAGACAAATACTATAATTTGTAAAGTTAGCATGTTTTAACCATAAAAATATCATATTCGTTTTAGAGCATTTAATGCCGATTTGTAGGTGCAAAATATAATATTTTATTAAAGTTGTGCCGTGAAGTAAAACTTCTAAGTGTTAAAATGTAAGAAATTGCAGCATGTCTTAGACATTTATATGTTAACATTCCCTTATTATTTATTATGTGACAATTTTTTGATAGAAAAAAAACAAGAGTGATTATCAATTATACACTGTAACTGATACAGAATCATTTTTGTGTGGCGTAAACGCCACACAATGTTATTACCACTTTTCAGCTTACGACCAATTTAACGCATTAGGCCTCGGCAAATAAATAGTTCTATGATTTGAACAATATTACAAGCATGCAACACAGGCTACACGTATCATTGGACCTGATTTGTTTACATTACCAACATTTACTTATATTAAGACCAACAATTTTATCAGACTTTTATTTTTAGAGGATTTTTATAGCAAATCATTCCGCAACGGACTATTTTTTTACTACCAACGAATGTTCTCACTGGTGGCGGGAATCTAATAGTTCCCACGGTTTTCAATCGTATACTGTAACGTATGTAAATCACTCGGCCGCTGCACATTGCAGACGATGACCTAATTATGTTGTATACAAACATTGATGCTATATATAGCTGGTGGGGGGAACTGAAATAGTTCTACGTACATATCGATCGGCCGATTAACGATGTTATCGCGGTAAGCGTTAAACGCACTAGTCAATTTCTACCGTGCTTTATATAAGACCTCATAATTTTCGTATCTATTATCCGATTTTGAATATTTAAAGCTTGTAATGAAGCAGAGATATATGTCTCTCTTTTAGACAACATTCAACACGATACCCTAATTAGTTAATCCACGGCGACGAGTAAGAATCCGTTCCGCGTAAAAGTAAGTTTAAAATATCCCGTTTTATACCAAATAAACGGTCGAAAATCATCAATTATTAATTTAATATTCGATCGATTTTGTTCGTTAAAGCTTGTTTTAAAAGCTAATACTTAAAGGTTTTATAAAATGTAAAACTTGTTTTTAAAGCATTAATCGGCCGATCGATATGTGGGAGCGACGCCATGTTTACCCCTTTTACATACGTTAATATAGAGTGTCATTTAATTAACATGCGTGGTCATACGGAGAATAAACAGTCAGTTATCTTGACACTGGTCGAATTCTCCAAGTCGTTAAAAATGGTATTTGTAAATATCCCTTCATTGATGCTCAGCAGTTACTTAAGTAAGTTCCAGGTAACTGCTGGTTCTCTTGGTGTCTTTAGCAGCACAGATGTTTGAGTAAGGGTGGGCTTATCAGAACTGTGACATAAAATTATGATACAACCTGGATTCGATATTGGATTTAATGGCATCAGTACGCCACACATCAGTACTTTCAGTGCTTTGATTCTTAGTAGATTCTTATCAGACTAGTTTATTCCCCCCCCCCCCAAATAACAATGGCAAAAATCTTAGCAGTGCAAATCCTTAATTTAATGTGCATCTAAGAAACGTTTTTACAGTATTTTCCCCAAAACTGTATCGCAGGGATTTGCGTCCGCAATAATTTTTGAATATAAAGTTACAATGGCAAGTTTAAAAAAATCATAAATTTGCAAATTTAGATAAAATATTATCAGTTTTATGGTTGTTGACTGACTGCTGATCAAAAATACAAGTGCTGCTCACTGCTCACTTCCCAGGTTTTTCCTCTGGCTCGACTATATCACGTGAACATATTGTACCGATTACTTCATCCACTGATGGCAGAGCGCTATAGTCAGGAATAACAAACTGCATGGAACCATCAGAAGCTAGGTTTCCATCTGTTGTAGCTGCAAAATAATTTGTTTATCTATTTAATCATATTATACATGTACATACAGAGGCAATATTTATCTGGTGTTTTTTGTTTGTTTATGTCTTAAGTAGAGCTGTCATTGATTCGAGCCGAGGCATGTCGACAACAAGTATCAACGATACATCAATATATCGATTTACACATATAGGCCAACAAGAAACATGCCCATCTGTCATGATTCACTTAATTAGCAATTCTACACTGTATATGTTAGGTACAGATTCAGCTTTTGAAAATAGCAACTTTGGTTTGAGTTTAGACATGACCCATTTTGACAATTTGTGTGCTTCCATTTTAACAAAGAAACTGTTTTGTGCAGAAAAATGAGGACTTTCGGTGATTCCATTCATTTATCCATGTATCGATAATTCAAAATGTGAATCGATATTCGATCGGCTAAAAATATTGTCGATACATTGATATCGCTTCTATCAATGACAGCTCTAGTTATAAGTGATAGGTCATTAATTTTTTCCCTGATAGGCAAATGACCTCAGACTTAAATAAATAGTTGGAAAAATCCACCAAGAAAGCCAGCTTCTTTCCAGTTTCTAAACAAGGTGGAACCCCTGCTAGTGAAATAATAAATAATTTGTCAAAATTTGACCCTTGCCGGTCATAGGAAGTTAGGCATACAACCTTAAAGCATGACATCCAAGTTAAAAAAGTGGTAGCAACAGAAATGTACAAATAGATCAAGTCACAGTCGACATTCATGTCGGTTTGCAAAACTATACATGTGGTCAAAATCTAAAGACTACATGTGCCTAATGAGAAATGTGAATGTTACTAAGGTCTCTAGATCAAACTATCAATTCATTTAGGAACACAAAACTAATCATGTATTCAACATTTCAAGCCAATGTGAAAGTAGGTCATGTGTATCATAACCTTCACCAAAGAAAGTCAAGACTGCTCAAGAGATATGCAATATTCACAAAATTTAGTTAGAACAGCTGACCTTAAACTTCTACCAAGACCTGGGACCAATTAGTCTGAGTCATGCACTATGCACATTGTATATGTTGAAAATTTGTGTCAAGCCTTTCAGCCTTTCAAAAGATGCGGAGTAGACTTACATACCTACTCCTTTATTGTTTGTAATAGGTCCATATCCTTTAGAAAGACCTGTATTAACAAAAGAATTTCGTGCACTGGTCTGTTTTACGCTGACCAGGTCTGTATTCGAAATAAAATAGACCTGCCCACGTGCACAACTGACTAAAACAGACCCGCGCACGTAATTCCTTTGATAATACCGATCTTTCTAAACGATACGGACCTATTCGTGTGTAACAGAGTTTATTGTTTGTATAAACACTGTGTAATCGTTACTTGTATGCGTTAGGTGAATTTCGCCAACGTTAATTTCAAAAGCGTAATTAGCCGTTAAATAGCAATTAAGCACTTTAGGTACTAATATAGCATGTGTATTAAAAGATACGACATAGTAAAAACTAACTAAATACTACATGTGTCATATCAATACAAACTTAAAAGAAATGATTTGATAATTTAATCTGTTTCAAATCAGTGCATGACAGCATACATATACATTTAAATTTGAAGAAAACAAGACTGCGTTCAATAAACGCTTATGCCCCCATGGAAGCCTTGCCCATAAAAAGCTAAGTCAATCAGGGGCCATAATTCTGTAATAATGTTGGATAGTGTTACATGGCTTTGAAAATGTAAGGGGCTTATGATAGTAAACAAGCATGCCAAGAGTGTTCATATACAACATCCATGCAAGTATGGAAGCTTTGTAGCAAGCCATAATAATCCTAGAAGAAACGGTCAATTTGGGTTAACCAGGAATTTGACCCTTCAATAAGTCTAAGTCCAAAATTAAGTCAAGGTAAAGGTCAATATGGGGTCAGGTGATACAGGCGTGTAGAGAGTGTTCATATACAACATCCATGCAAGTATGAAAGCTTTGTAGCAAGCCATAATGATGCTAGAAGAAACGGTCAATTTGGGTTAACCAAGAATTTAGCCCTTCAATAAGTCTAAGTCCAAAATTAGGTCAAGGTGAAGGTCAAAATGAGGTTAGGTGATACAAGCGTGTGGAGAGTGTTCATATACAACATCCATGCAAGTATGGAAGCTTTGTAGCAAGCCATAATAATGCTAGAAGAAACTGTCAATTTGGGTTAACCAGGACGGACGAACGGACGGACGACTGGACGGACGAACGGACGGACGGACAGGTGAATCACTATATGCCTCCCCATCTATCGATAGGGGGGCGTAAAAATGCACTATCCCACAATAGATTTTATCCACCTAATGAAAACAACAGAAAATGAACAGGGGTAAATTTGGTAAATATAAAACAGTCGAGTATTTTGGTGTATTTGAACCATACATTTACCATTGCAATAATAATTTAACAATGCAGAAGCTACTTGTTTAATGACTTGTTTAATATTCTGTATTGTTGAGTAATTTTCGCTCGTACAGACGTGTTCCATGAGCGCGATAAATTAAGATTACAAATCAAAATACTGCAAGCCATCAAGCGTCATGCGTTGCTAAACCATTGCTCTAAAATTAGGTTTAGCTTTTAATTTTAGTTAATTATAAACGTTATATTTACTTGTTCCTTACGACACTCTTCACAAAAGTATAATGCCAGTGACATGTCCGACATATCAATTGGTCGTATGGCATGTAAGTCGGACAACAACCTCGTGCATCGGTCTATCTGTGTAGGACAGACCTGGTCACCGTATTCACGAAAGACCTCGAGCGCTTCGCGCTCTCGGTGTTCATGTGAAAACCGTGACCAGGTCTGTCCTACCCAGATAGACCTCCCACTCGGTCGATATCCTATACATAAACTACAGTCAGAATACATTTGACCTTGTATTGCGACCTTGATCAATCTGAGTCAAACATTTGCTTTGCATGTTTCAGGAGATACAGAGTGAAAAGAAAACATGACACAGGGACAGCCAAGACAGACAGTTTCACTTACAAGTCACTAAGAATTGCAAGTAATACAGAAGTCCCCTACAGATTTGAAGCCATGACCTTTACTTTTAGAAGGGCATTATCTCTTTATTTGCACCTACCCAAATACCAAGTTTCATAAACATAGCTTGAAAACTGAGTTAAGACAAGATCCGGATTCTTTCTAGAAAGTCATCATAGCAACCACAATTTTCGTCAGAATCAAAATATTTTTAGACATGCATAATCCCCTTATTGCCCCCTATCCACATAGCAAGTGTCATAAACATAGCTTGGAAACTTTTGAGCTATGTCAAGATCGAGACAGACATGACAGACAGACGGACGGATGAACAGCGCAAACCTATAGTTCCCTCTGGTTGAAAATCAGTGGGGACTAAAAACAATTACCTATGTCTGGGGGACACATCTTTAGAATGTAACATAAAACAATAACAGGAGATGCAAAATGACTGTTTACATGACTAATTAATGTGTAACTGGATTAAGGAAGCCTATAACAGCACAGTCACTCACAGTCATTAAATTCAAAAACATGAATACCAGGTACACAATTCAACTTAAGTTTGTAGAAAATATGTGACCCTAGGTGGGTCCAGTTTTTGCTGCAAGAACAAAGTTAGAGCCATTTTGGTAGAGCACCCCTGTACCATACTCAATGCAAAACATCAAAGCCATTGAGCAAACCAGGAATGTTCAATATATACTCTTATTCAGTGGAGCATTTCACTATTTTGCATGTGATTATATTTTCTAGTGGATCATCTTTTTCCTGACAAATTAAGACAAATGTTATACTCTTAACAACTGTGTATACAATATAAGAGACTCTATAGTTGTTTTGAGATAGGCGAGTCACACAAAACGTTCACATGAACAAATGGCCTTTGTCACAACCTGTTATCTCCGGAGTGAAAACAAACACTAGGCACATTGGTACTGTTTTATCAAAGCCCTTACAAAAATCTTAAAATTTTGTCTGAATTTAAATGCTTTATGATTCTTTAATTGTGGTTTAAAGGATCTGAAATAATGATTCAGTTAATGAACTCCTACAAACCATATATGATGTTAAAGAAATAGTTAGTTTGAATTTGAATAACATTTCAGATTTCTGTAAGGGCTTTGATAAAACAGTACCCTTATGTTCACTCCAGTTGAGCTAAAACTAGAATACTTACATATGACAGCCACATCAATATTTCGATTACTGAGTCTGCTGGCAGCTGCGCTTGCCTTATCAAAACAAGCATTAGGGTTAGCCGTCATCAGCAACATGACCTTATCACAACCTGGCCGAGATTGATATTGAAACATGTGATCAGCATGCTCAAGAGCTAATGCAGTATTTGCCTTATAATTTGGACTGCATTTTAAGAGCTGAGACAGCCTACTACACAAGCGTTCACTAGAGGTACCACTATGAAGGGATACTAGTGTTGATGTTGACTTTCCATATAAGACGATTCCAATTCTAACATTGTTGGTATGGACATCAAGTCTGTAATCAAAGGAAACGGTTGGGGTATTATTATGAATAGAGGATCTAACACTTGTTGCCAAAAACTTAAAATAAACTTGTTCAGGAACTATTATGCTGGATATTTGTATTAAACAATCTTCTGGTGAATATCATTAAGAAATGAACTATGAAAAACCGTAGTATACTGGCTGTTATACAATGGTTTGGAGTTCTAACATGTAGGAATTAACCACAAAGGTCGTAGGCCTGAGTGGATAATACAAAGCATCTAAACAATGAACTATAGTATAACAAAGGCTTTTGAATACTTTATTTTGATTCAATCTGGTATAACTCTAACGCGATAAATTCTGTATAAAAAACGAACACAAAATTGCCAATATTTTTGTTATGGATTAAAATCAAGGAAACATTTGCCTATGAAAGCATTCAAACATTTAGCACAGCATATAAAGTTTGCATGCTCCTAACTATTCAGGCACGATAAATACAGGCGATTTTGTGTTTGTTTTTGTATTGCAATTTATCGCGTTGAAGTTATAGCACACTTACTTTTCAAGTTACAGAAGAAACAATATTTTGGGACGGACTAACTGACAGAACCCCCACATTATAATGCTAGTACTACCTTAATATATAATAGGTTGTCTTGCCATTGTTTAAGATCCAAGAAATGAATACTTAAAGAACAAACTAATTAAGTGGTTCCTGAATGAATTCATTATTTAAAATTCATATTTTGTTATGCTACACCTCGGACCACCGAATGTAACTAACATGTGTTGGGACTGAGGGAGGGAAGGACAAATCTATGATTTTTTATGCTCCCACCCCAAATATTTGGTAGGGGGGCATTTAAATGTTTCTGCAGAGAGTAGGGTAGATGTGCGAAGAACTCCTCTATGGAGAATAAAATGTTAAAAATGTTTATAAAATTGATAGCAACCCACCTTTTTGTGGAATTTTATGAGTGTATATTTTGTTTACGAGTTATCTATTGCCTTTATACACAAATTTGGAGGAAAAAACACTAAGTTTCAAGGACAGACAACATTGAACAAGTACTCTTGGACAACTCGAATTTGATTATTTTGTATTTTTCTGTTTGTAACAAGATAATGTGCTCAAAATTTGAACATAATCTATTGTTAGGATTTTTGCCACATTTTGCTCATACAAGGAACTGAAGCCTTTAGCCAAAAACTTGCATACAATGTAGCAGGCAATTGCCTATGAGAGCTTACCGATTGACTAACTCCTTGAGCCAATATCTCAAATTCCTCACATAACCGCAGCTTGGTATAGTTAGATCCACAGCTATGATCATATCAAATTTCCTGGAGCATATCGCTGTTATAGAAAATAACAAATTACATATTGAAAATTACATAAAAAAGTGTATTAAAATAAGCTATAAAAAACTCAAATAGTGTAATATACTATAAGGGCATTTACAAACAAAATCAAAACTTTTAAGTGAATAATTTCACATGCATGCAGACAATCATTCCTGTGAAGCTTTGAGACAAACGTACAGATACTTTGGCAAACTTTAGAACAAACAATTAGGACACTAAGTCTTGTCAATATAGATAGCTTTTATTCAGAAAAAGGCTATTAGCCTATCATTCATCAAACATGTATACAGGTATAAACATAGCATGTCAATGGTGGTACAAGAACATAATTATAAACAGTGTACATAGATATACGTATATGTATAAGCACTTGCAAATTTGTTAATGAGTTATAAATGTAATTCAATAAATTTGCACATATTAAAGTTAAACTAGAAATACATACGAACATGTGTGTATAACAAAAAAAAGATGATAGTTGGTAAGGGGAGAATTGGGACTATAAGAAGTATAGTAGTGATCTTAATTCAAAACTTTTGTGCACAAACAATGATAGGTTTTTTTATCGTAAATTGATTTTCGCTGTTCAAAACATGTGCAAATTTCAAAACGTTCGGATTTTTCCAATAATATTTTTTATGTATACTTTTCTTAAATCCTGATATAACGGACATTCTAAAACGAAATGAAATGAATTCTAATATGCTATACTAGGTTCATTTTTGTGGACCTGAGTAAAATCAAATTTTTGATCATAATTAAAACATTATTCCAAGGGAAACAACTTTGAAAATAACAACTTACAGACAACTCTTGTTATCTGGAATTTCACGGGACCGTGGAAATAACTTTGACATAACGAAAATTCGAGATAGAATTTTCGGCATCAAAGTTGCAAGTTTACTGATTTTTGTCATTTTATGGGTCGCCGCCTTATTGCTACGTCGTAAGAACGACATATTCGAGAGAAATGCTCAACTTGATATTTATGTACATGTATTACTCTTTAATCATTGTTTTTTACAATTTTACAAACAATTGTTCGAGATGACAATGTTAAATGATGTTTGGACGCAACTCGAAACTTCATCACAAATAGTCATGTTTGTGCAAATTGTCGCAAACAAAAAATTGTTTAACAATTGTAGACGCGAAAATTACAGGTAAATTCGAAGCTTTAATACTGGCGAGGCGTGAAAAACATTTGACGCTAGTCGAATACAATCAGAATTCGACCCGACTTAGAGTTGAACAATACAATTAACAAGGGAATTAGTTAATCTGGACCAAAGAATTAATTCGAGATAACGAAAAATTTGAGCCGAATTTGAGCCTAAACTTTGAGAGAGGCATCGAGATTTCATATAGGCAAAGAAGGAGAAAAATCGGGTCTTGAAAAAACTTAGACATTACGGAAAATTCGATATAAGCGAGTTCGAGATAATGAGAGTTGACTGTAATAGGTTTAAAACTGGTTCACAATACAGTATACCGAAAGTCATTGGTCAACATTTGATAAAATATTATTTTACTTGCATATCAGGTAAAAGTTCATATTATCGAAAGTAGGGACAAGACAGTTTGCTGGGGATAATTCTAGCCTTATCTATAAACAAACAAAGCAAATTATCAACACTGCATGTTCCTAGATACTTTCGCGCATACAATATTTCGCGTTTTTCATACAGTCGGCATATTCGCGGCTACAAATTTTCACGGAATCATAAGGCCAGGGAATTCCGCGGAACTAAAGTCGCTACGTCATAAAGGTATGTTTGACACATCTCGCAATTTTAATCGGACTGTTTGTCATCACCATCCGTGTATACACGATAAAATTCAATTGATTGTGACCTTAACTGACCTGATAACAATTGCGATGATCAATTAATCTCTTCATAACAAAGGATTTCATAAAGTTTTCACTAGGTGTTATCAACATAAACCAGTAAATAGTTATTATTATAAATTAACCACCAAACATATGTTAAACAAATAAATGTGAAATGATTATTGTAAATACCTGTACAGGAATACATTGACTTTAATCATGACAAAAACAAACTTACGTATGTATAGTCCAGTCAGGATAAAAATCCAGTGACGCAGCGGTCGAGTCCACTATAATGGTGTAAAACCAATTTTTAAGGCTTATACTGTACAAACAACTATAATTTCAATGCTAAACTAGCAAACTAAACTTCGCTCTACCTGTTAAGACAATGGTTGTGATTTTTTGCATACACATAAACTGCAACGTCACTGTCACAATATCCTAACTGGACTATAGAAGTAAACTGAATGTTAACACCCCACCCATGTACCCCCGTGCTTGTTAACATTGAGCATATTACACGCTACGTCATCAGTGTTTATATCTACACAGCCTAAAATATGCACAATTCTTACAGAATCGAAATTGATGTTTAAATTGAGATAATTAACGCAATTAATCTTAGATTTTATAAAGATGAATGTATTGACAGAAGTTCCCACATCATGTATGCGCAAGTACAATTATCCTTCATCAAATGATTTTGCGATTTTCGTATGAAGAAGCTAGAAACGTTCGCGGATTCGTTGGAGGTAACATTTTCGCAGCTATAAAACTTCGCGAAATGATACCTCCCGCGAAAGTCGCGAACTTAAAATGTGCGAAACCATTTCTAGGAATACAGTATATGCACAAGATTGAACAACTAGAGCTGTCCACGAACAGAGCAATCCACTATTCGCAGCGCCATGCTAGGATAGTACAATTATTATATATTCATTACCCTCTGCTGTGTAGAGGTTGGGGCTTCTAAGTCGAAAAAGGGGGATAATTTGGACAAATTATGCAGGACCGTTACCTATTCATGTATAGGTCCCCTTGGCCATGAAGGTAAACAAATAAGCATTTCTTAGTCCAAAAGGGGCATAATTTCAATAAAATGCTAAATAGTTATCTTCTCCTGTGTAGGGGTTTGGGTCATGATGGTGAACAAGTATGCAAAGTATCAAAGCAATATATCAATTCACTTTGAAGATATAAGGGATTAAAAACCTGTACCTAAACTTTAACATTTGCATTTACAAGTCCAAAAGGGGGCATAATTTCACCAAAATGCTTAATAGAGTTACCTAACCCTGTTTATGGGTTGGGGTCATAATGGTGAACAAGTATGCAAAGTATCAAAGCAATAAGTCAATGCACTTTGAAGATATTAGAGGTTAAAAAAACCTGTACCTAAACTTTAACATTTGCATTTCCCAGTCCAACAGGGGACTTAATTTCAACAAAATGCTTAATAGAGTTACATACCCCTTTGTATGGGTTGGGGTCATGATGGTGAACAAGTATGTAAAGCAATATCACTGATTTTCAATTACTAGGTCCATGCCATGTTCCGTTGTTTTATTAACAAACAAACCGCTAGAAACCTAACAAATATGTCTCTACAGAAGGTTATTACATCAGCCCAAACACTGCGATAAAATAGTCTCTTCCATCGTCCATAAAAAAGTTCAAATTTTCAAAACATCTATCAAAATTTAAACCTTCGTTACATGTATTGTCGCCAACTTAAAATACCTAATTGAACAACGTTTTCTTTTAACGAGTAACTCATTGGAGACGGTATTTTTTGTTTTAACACCAAGCTCAAACCTTCCTTTCAATAATTCATGAGGCAATCTGATGTCCATTGCCAGCTATAGTGTCAAATATTGATGCGTTTCATGTGTCGCCAATTTTTTCAATTTTAAAAAACCTTCGTTATTGCCAATTAATATAGTGTAGCAAACTAAGAAATAACTTGTTTATGACAAATGAAACAACATTATTTATACCACAAAAGACTAAATAAGACTATAGGAACGCAGGCATATACGCATTATTTATTAAATCGCGAACACCGTGCATCATAAAATATTAACCTTTACTCAAAAGTAATAGCGTAAAACTTTCGTGATTATAAAAGATGCACATTAATTCTAAAGCTGACTCCTGATAGGCTATTTATACAACCAGATATATCATCTTGGTGTAATACAAACGAAATTTATGTTTAATACAGTGTTATACATTAAGCTAATTTCAGTTTTGTACACAACTTAAACCTTCGTGATTTAAACTTTCGTTACCAAAATTCGAAACTAACGCTAAAAACGCAGAAGATTACAATTATATGACTTTTTGTCAGTCCTATTTGAAGTGTAGACTTACTTGAATGCGAAATCTCCGAGAGATGTCGTAAAACTTTGCTTTATTTCCAAATAGAGCTGTGAGTATTTTTACCTTACTTTCCAACGAAAATATTTTTTCAATAAGATCGACTGAGATAGTATCTAACTATGATATTATTCGCACAATGTAACGTTTTTTCTAAGACATGCATTTACATAAGAGAGTATGGCTTCCTTTTTGTATAACATCTATGAAACCTTCGTTATCCTGTGATAACGAAGGTTATATCACTGCATTTGGTGAGAAAAGTTATATTATAAGGTGTATGTACACATTTTACTTCATTGCATTTAAAAGTATGTTACATGGGTATGAAATTGGTACCATTACCTAATTCGCAATGTGTTCTGTTATTATTTGTTGAAGAGCAAACAGGGCTACGGTAAAATATATAATAGTCTTCGTGTTCTGCAAGTGATTGTTAGAACAGTTATACTATTATACACACGCAATATCAACCTAAGTATTGCTATTGCATAGGCTTATATCATTTGTTAAGTTTTATAGTGCATTAATATAATTACAGCCTTACGATTTGGTTTATAATTACGATAACGAAGGTTTCATAAAGATAACGAAAGTTTTATTTATTATATGCGTTTTTATTACTATGACTAAGAGTAATGCTGAAATCCAAACGGTATATTGTAAGCGCCTGAAAGAGCAAAACAATGAAGACTACCTATGACTGGAACGAGAGAGAATGTGCCGTAATTCTGTACGTTCCTCTAAACTGCCAGAAAGAAGGTGAAAAAGGAGAAACAAGCAAAACAGAAAAAGCTGAAAATGACAGGTATGAAGACGTTAGCAATGTACAAGAAGAAAGGGAAACCGGCATTGTGGTTGAAACAAAATATGCAGTTGGTGATCATGTTACTGCTGTGTGCAAAGATAGCTAGTTTATTGATAACATTGTTAATCAAGACGATGAAAAGCATGAAGTGAATTTTATGAAAACAAATACGCAGTTTTTCTATTGACCTAAACATAACGACATAGTTTGACGGAAGTCTTGTTAAATATTGATAACAGTAGATGCACCAACGGCTACTCGAAAGTCAAAGTCATTGTTAAAAGTAGTGGTAGTGACAGATAGTGTATTTTGAACATGTATGCGGTGTATACTGAAAAGTTCTGATGTCACTAAACCTTCGTTATCAGCCAGGTTGTTGGTGCTGACGTTTTCAATTAGCCTGTTTGGTATTATGTTTAAGTTTTGTTACCAAGTGTCTCTTGTACATTTCAGCATGCTTATTAATGTACTTACAACTCAGATACTTACCAATGTTCCCAAAATAATTGTTTACATGTTATATTCTGATTCTCAGGAAACCTTCGTTATCATTGTTATTTTACCGTCTGTCTCCATGTTATAAGTATGTTGCATTATGAAAATGATATCACAACGTGTTTTGTGGTAAATTGAAATCAGAAACATCCTAGAAACGTGTTTTATGTTTGTATACGTTTGCCAGTTTGACTTTTAAGTGTTGTTCTGATTAATTGCTGACATGTCAGGTATGACTTTGAAATAAGTTTTCTTCAACTTTTTAATATGATAGCACTAGATATTTATTGTAAATGCATGTTATTCATAGTTGTACTTGTTAATCCTAGTTCTGAACATTAAACAATTATTTAGATTAAAAATATGTTGCTTCTTTTGTATTTATCCATTATAACACAAAACCTTCGTTATTATTTGGTTGATTGTTAATGTTTGGTCTACTTTATGAATTATATGTAGATGGATCGAAAATAATGGTTCACTTTAATTCTATATACGATGAACAAGTTGCATTTGGGTTGATGCGCGATCACACAATCAAGCATTGTCTGTTTCAATGAAAGTTAAAGCAAGCATATACTTATATTTATTTGGTTTACAGCCAAACGAGTAGTGCAAATATATCGGTAGGAATTCAAACTTGTTATTTGACCATTTCGTTCAGACCTGATCACATTTTGAATCCATATACATCATAATTGCGATTACAGTAAGTTGAGAAATATTTTTGATATAGTATTCCAATGAGGTGTGCAATTAACAACATTGGGCTGTGATAACGGAGATTTTGTAAGTATTCGAATTGGTTTCTACTTACCTGTGTTTGCATGATCATAACATAAAAACTACGAAAGTGTTGCATTCAAGATTTTCGGGCATGGTTACTGGATGATATATCAAACTTTTAAGGTAAGTTCAAACTGATTAAGGGAAGGTCGCATTTTTAGTTTTTTCCCTTACCATTTGGACCTAGTTATTGAAAATCAGTGTTTGTGAATGCACTCTGAAAATATTAGAGGTAAAAAAACCTGTACCTAAACTTTAACATTTGCACTAAGTCAAAAAAAGGGGGCATAATTTCACCAAAATGCTTAATAAAGTTACCTACCCCTGTGTATGGGTTGGGGTCATGATGTTGAACAAGTATGCAAAGTATCAAAGCAATATGTCAATGCACCATGAAGATATTAGAGGTTAAAAAACCTGTACCTAAACTTTAACATTTGCACTTTTTGCACTAAGTAGAAAAAGGGGGCATAATTTCAACAAAATGCCTGATAGATTTACCTACTCCTGCATATGGGTTGGGGTCATGATGGCAAAGAAGTATGCAAAGTATGAAAGCAACATCTCAAAGGAGTGCAATAGCTCCCCTTATTCTACGATTAGTGGAGCTAAAAATGAATAATGAAAATGTATTCAATTTTCATTTTTATTTAAGAAATAAAAATCTGTTCGCGTATTTTGTCGGTGAATAAAACATGGGCACGAGTTCGGATGCGAAAAAATTAAATCACGAGTGCTACGATAATATCCCGCACTATTTAACTGGGCACATTCCATTTTCACCCATTTGACATTGAACATAATTCCACGCTGAAATTGAGTGGCTTATTAGCTGGTACAATTACCGCCCTCGTTAATGAAAACGACCTTCGTAATTTTCTGAAGGAAAAAAACCACATTTTAAACATTTAAACAATTTTAATAACACGAGTATAGTGTATCTACGTCATGAAATGAAAAATATAAATGAATTGATTATCAGAATTTTTTATGAACCTTAATTTGGAGAGTATATTGGAGTTTCTAAAATAGATGCATCATAGCTGTAACACTGGATTCTCGTGAAACTCGCGGTCCGTTAATTTTTTTTACTATAATGTTAATGTTCATTCATTCATAAATAGGTCACGTGATACGGGGCGTAAATTGTAACAGCCAATTTGTTACCATGTTTTATGGGGGTAATAATACATAGTTAGGTCCGCTCTTTGTTTAATGGATTAATCCGCGGATCGTGTTAGAATTGTTAACAAAGGCTAGTGTTATCTCCAGCGAACTGTACAATCATCAACGAAAAGCAATAAAAGCATAGTGCTTGTATATTGACCTCAGGCACTTCTAAATACTTTAATTATGTTGTCTTAACGTTATCAACTGTTGTTTGCCATTGGCCCTAAAGCGCTCACCTGATGACAAGCAGTTTAGGCAGAATCAGTTTTTGTTATGATATATGACCTTAATATTTTATTTAGATTTAACAGTGAAACACTTTGTGGCCAGGTTAAATAAAGATGAGGTAAAAAATGTGACCTCTAAAGTATAAACTAGGTTTTTCTTTGATGTGACCTGGTGACCTAGTTTTTGACCCCAGATGACCAAGTTGCAAACCTGACCTAGATCTCATAGAGACATACATTGTGACCAAGTTTTATTAAGATTATGTCAAAAATGTGAGTGACCTCTAGAGTGTTAACAAGGTTTTTCTTTGATGTGACCAAGTGACCTTGGTTTTGACCCCAGATGACCCAGTTGCAAAACTTGACCTATATTTCATAAAGACAAACATTGTGACCAAGTTTCATTAAGATTATGTCAAAAATGTGACCTCTAGAGTGTTAACAAGGTGCTCAGGTGAGCTAAAAATAAAGACAAAACATGGATTCTAACCAGCGTACAAAAAGCATACCTGGTACATAACCTATTGACTGACGCTTTACCACTGAGCCACTGGTGCTATACGAGAAGTTATTTCACAATTATCATGTCTATCATTTTTTTCCGGTTAATTAGATGTGAAGGTCATCGTCGTGTTTATTTGTTAGAGCTAAATTTAGCCCGGCCAATTTATGTTTGTCCAACTATACACTTTTCTGCGAGTTATAGTGCGTCCAGGATAAAGTGATGTTTACAAACATAAGTCGGTGTGGTCAACTGTTTCAAAATTGGTTTTACAAATTACCAAAGTAAACAGATTATGAGATATATGGTCAGTTTTGTACGGAAAACACCACTGATAAATCATGCACATCTAATTAATCAACCTTTGTGGAATATACCAACTTATCCCGCCTTTTTTTATTAAAGGCGGCTATCTTATGTGATACAAACTAAGATTCTCTCCTGGAGGTGAAAGGACAAGTTACTGCTAGTTAATACAATGAATAAATTTGTTTGCATGAATTTTGCAGCTATTTATTGATGACTATATAAACATATTTCAATGCTTATTAATCCCACTATATTAACATTTTTTAGATGGATAAAGTTGGTAATTAAAAGTCAAAATTTCTGTTTTAATAATAATTGCTGATCCCTTTGACCGTATACCTGCTGAGGTGTCTATTTTCTATATCTTCAAAACAACTGAACCTGATCGCTAGTTTTATTCATTTACAAATGATGCTGATGTTTTCGCGTGAAAACAATAATGCGAATGGGTGTGTGCAGACATGTCTTATTAATTTTCACCGATGACTGTAAGATTTATATTCTTACTAGCCCCTGTGTTAGAATGGTGACACAATAATGTTTCTGTGATTTATAATGTGCTTGTAATTGTTTATATGCGAGGGCTGCACGCTTCATGCAGTTACGTTTGTTACTTCATATCGTGCAGCACGTATATATTAGAGCGTATAGAAATGCATTTGTAGACGAAATTGTTGTTGATGAATAAATATAAAATAATAGATCTAGATCTATTACACACTACCGGTACTTATTTACTCAGCGTCAATGAAAAGTTACCATCTTGTCAATTGACTCTTATATTTAAACTTCACATTACACTGTGTTAAAAGACAAATACGACTAATGTTTTGACCCTACTGTGTAGTAACAGCTATCCTATTTAATAATATTCAAATGCACACACTAGAAACCTTTTGGACCAATTGATGTTGGTTGTCTTCACAGTAGATGACCCCTAATGTTTTTCAGGCCGCTAGGTCAATTTGACTGTCATGGGAGCATACATGTTTTATAAACATCTGTTGTTTATTGGAAGTTGGTCATCAACAGTAGATGACATCATTTGATTTTGTGTCCACTAACAGAAATTCACTGTGACTGTTGCCTGCATAACACGTTCTTATATTACTCAAATTGTTTTTATGTCAAGTTCACTGTGGCAGTATCCATGTGTGTTTGGAAATAGTACAATATATATCACATATAAATGCCAAACCAATACCAATTGATATTGATTACTGTATTAGAGATTACAGTTGTTCAGAATAATTTATATTCTAACACAATCCGCGGATTAATCCACATACCCATAGAGCAAACTAGGGCATGTATTATTACCCCCATAAAACATACCTCTCAAATTGGCTGTTACTATTTACGCCCTGTATCATGTGACATATTTATGAATGAATGAACGTAAACTTTATAGTAAAAATTCTACGAGTCGCGATGGTAAGGCAAGTTGCATGAGTATCGAGTGTTACAGCTATGAAACATCTATTTTTAGAAACTCCAATATACCCTCGAAACTAAGTTTTATAAAGACTTCTGATAATCAATTCATTTATATTTTTCATTTCATGAAATAGATACCCTACACTCAGGTTATTAAAATTGTTTCAATGTTTAAAATGTGCTATTTCCTTCAGAAAATTACATTTAGAATCGAAATAAAAACTCTGTTCTTAAATGCTACGCGCTCGTGATTTAATTTTTCCGCATTCGAACTCCTGCCCATGTTTTATTCACTGACAATATAAGCGAACAGATTTTTATTTCTTAAACAGCGTTATAGTTTAAGCTTCATATAACGCGTTACAGTATGCATGCCATGTGAACCACAAAATTGCGGCTACTTAGATGCATTGCATAATAAATTTGTCTTGTTATCATGGGCGCACTATACTGCATTCAAGGTTACAGTATTCAAGGACAACAAAACCTTTCGAAGATTTTGCTCCAGGTGAGTAAACAAATGCTAGATCCAACATCACTCACTTTGTTTCAACATGAAAATGGTCTATATCTAATGTTGAATATATCTAAAATATAATTATGTTCACTTACGGACACATTGGGTTGGACTGGCCGCAGCTGTTGCAAGAGTGGTAGAGCCATCAGGACAAGGCACACATCGACCATCAACTTCTGTTTCTATGTAGAAACCTATTTCACAATCCACACATGTGCCGCCTAACACCTGCTGTCCAGGTTCTGGGCATAGAGGGGGGACTGAAATCAAGATATCAAATACAATCTAAGATTAATGAAACAGGATAAGCTGTCTTCAGAAGCCTGTCTAATGTGGCAGGATAATGCACTGTTTAGTAAATGTACCGGTGATTATATGCAACTGGAGGGCCTTTCTAATGTGGCTGGATAATGCACTGTTTAGTAAATGTACCGGTGATTATATGCAACTAGAGGGCCTGTCTTAGATGTAATTGGTTAAGGCACAGAAAATGTACAGGTGATTTTATGCAACTAGAGGGCCTGTCTAATGTGGTTGGTTAAGGCACAGAAAATGTACAGGTGATTTTATGCAACTAGAGGGCCTGTCTTATGTGGTTGGTTAAGGCACAGAAAATGTACAGGTGATTTTATGCAACTAGAGGGCCTGTCTAATGTGGTTGGTTAAGGCACAGAAAATGAACAGGTGATTTTATGCAACTAGAGGGCCTGTCTTATGTGGTTGGTTAAGGCACAGAAAATGTACAGGTGATTTTATGCAACTAGAGGGCCTGTCTAATGTGGTTGGTTAAGGCACAGGAAATGTACAGGTGATTTTATGCAACTAGAGGGCCTGTCTAATGTGGTTGGTTAAGGCAAAGAAAATGTACAGGTGATTTTATGCAACTAGAGGGCCTGTCTAATGTGGTTGGTTAAGGCACAGAAAATGTACAGGTGATTTTATGCAACTAGAGGGCCTGTCTGAAATGCTTACCTTAGATTACAGTGCCATTTAGTATTTAATATTAGCGAAACTTTTCTGTTTTGACACGGTTAAACAAATTTATGTTCTAAATAATGTCTTTAGCAACTACAAATTATAGACAGATCTGGTTTGTAGAAGTTCTTCAACTCAAATATTAGTAAAATTGCAGATCACTTTATTTACTTAAAGTTAGCTAAAAATAGTCGAAACAGTTAAAAGTGTACGAGGGCAGGGATATCCCCAACACAGGTTTCTTGCATCTCTGACATAATATTGTGGCGTTGGACCAGCATTTGCAACTGTGTGTGCGTCCTCAGGACCCGCAATTACCAAAGTCCTCTGTAACTGGTTCGCTGCGTTATGCAATTTTACATTATTGTATAAAATATTAATTGATTATTCTCGGCAGCGATATTCCGTGATAGTTCCGAAGTAAACAGACTTTATTGTTGCCCAGATGTACGTACAATGGGGACACCTCAGACAATCTTACGAATCCTTTTCAACATTTGTATGATGTACCATAAACTATAGTGAGTTACCTACAAAGATGTGCCAACCCTAACAATGTCATTTTGTTTCCTACTTTATCCACGAACGGTAGGAATTTTGCAGAGTATGAATTGTTTGGGTACGAAACCTTCACGTCGACAGGGATATTGCTTTTAGTGGCCCCCTTTTTTAGACCGCGACGTCATAACAGACATCAATGGGAACAGTCAGTACGGCATTTTTACGGGATAAAATAGATCTAGTTTGATGCAGTAAACTTGACTCAAAACCTTGAGCTGTGGTATTATCAGTTTTTAGGTTTTCAAATTATCATGAGTCGAAATGCATATCTGCATATGAGGGACCCCAAAAATGCAAACCCTGAGAGTTTGTGGGACACACAAATGAAAATACCAAGGGAAAACCCTTGAGGGAGGATCAAAATGTCCACAGAATTTGGCCATGATATCAGTTTTATTTTCAGCGCTATTGTCATCATATTTACTCTGAATGAATACACTGGTATTTTCTTTACTTTGCCATACTTATATCGATCTATTGACAACCGTTTCAAAATTATCTATATCTTGAATAAGGTCAATTACATGTACCGAAGCACACAGATAAATTGAAACATAATTTACTATATTTTGTAAGAAATCTAAAAAAAACACCAAAATTTGACGTTTAATTCCAAGATGTCATACATTTTAGGCGACATGAGCATCATCACGCTATCAGAAATACCCGCAAAATACAGGATTTGGTGCTAGAGGGGCATAGAAAACATAAATTCCAGAGGCGGATGACACAAAAAATGGTGACATAATAATTATAAAATTGATTTACTGTAGTTTGCGAGCGTAGCGAGCCCGAAAACATGCATAGTTTATATTTCCACTGAAATTACAAAAAAAAGAAGAAGTAAGTATCATTTTGCACTTAATTAAATTTTTATTGTCACTTTGAGATAAAAAAGTAGGGATAATAGGGCTGTTTTGGAAAAAAAGTAGGGCAAAGTAGGGCTCAGATCAAAATAGTAGGGAAAAGTAGGAATAATAGGGCCCAGTAAAAAGCCTGAATTTAGATGATATTATGTCAAAGGTGAATACATAGATGCGCGGACATCATTTCAGTGACCAGCCAGCCAGCCAGCCAGCCAGCCAGCCAGCCAGCCAGCCAGCCAGCCAGCCAGGGATGAATTTTGAATGTCGTTAAAAGGAGGGAGTCGTTTGAGAGAGGTGACATTACGAGAGGGAACACACACTGTACCTTTTACTGTTATAACCATTTGAATTTTCAGCAATTCAGGAATTGAGTTGAGCATACAGTTTTGTATAATCATTGGGCTTGGATCCCCTTTTGGGGAAATTAGCTAGACAGATCTGCTCTTGAAAAAATGTCTGAAAAAGTGGAGTAAACAATGGACAACAAAACACAAATTATACTTTGTTCACCTACCTATACAATCGACAGCACTGGTTGATCCTCTCATGAGGGTGGTAGAATCTTGTGGACAACCTTCACACATCAGGCGATTTCTTTCTGTTTTATAGAAACCATATTGACATGGAACACAATGACCATGTATAGATTCAAAACCAGCATTACATGGATCCACTGAAAGAAATAAGTATATCAAATTATTTTACATATTTAATCACTGTATTGGGCCTGTGATTGCCTGTGATTGCTCTGAAAGCAAAAAGGTTAAATATAAACTTCCCTCATCACCCTTGCAATTCAATTCAATTCATTTTCAGTAAGTCAGATTGAATGTGGACACTTTTGTTTCAAAGACTTTAAGAAAAAAAGGATGAAATCGGCCTAAAGGAGGAAGAATCACACGTCTGTGTAAGCAAGCAGGGCAACATGACGGCTGTAACAGACATACATAAAGAACTCAGCTTTCACCTGAAAGGTGTGTAAGGTTGATAAGTTCTGGTATCCCAGACCCCAAACATTTGCCTTGGTCATTAATCTTTTTATGTGATTGAAATAAAATCTATAAACTTGATATTTTAATTTTTTTAAAGGGTAGTAACTGTTGCTCTTTCTCCATGTTAAAAAAAATACAACAAGAGATGTTTGTAAAACACGTATGCTCCTATGGCGGCCCAATAGTTAGAAATGGTGAAGGTCGCAGTGACCTTAACCTTTGCCCTACTGACCTCAAAATCAATAGGGGTCATCTACTGTTGCTGACCAACCTCCATGTAAGGTTTGAAGATCCTAGGTCAAAGCGTTCTTGAGTTATTGAACGGAAATAATTTAAATAGTCAGAAATGGTAAAGGTCATAGTTACCTAGACCTTCAACCTACTGACCTCAAAGTCGATAGGGGTCATCTATTGTTGCTGACCAACCTCCATGTAAAGTTTGAAGATCCTAGGTCAAAGCGTTCTTGAGTTATTGAATGGAAACCATTTTATACGACTAACAGACAGACAGACCAACCGATATGTGCAAAGCAATATACCCCCTCATACTATATTAAGATTGGGGCGCGTAAATATTCTGACAAGCCTTTAATTTACATTCACCATGAAAATCATACATTCATATACAGTAAAACCTTGTTATCTCGAGGACTCATCGGGACAAGCCAAATGCTCGAGTTAAGCCAGGTGCTCGAAATATCCGAAGTCAATTCTCATAGCTCGCTTCTACATGTCAGTATTGAAACACAGCAGTAGACACTTGTCAGATGTCCTTAATTATTAGTAACATGATCGTCCAGTACAGAATGATTGCTGATCATATGATTCATATATGTACAGTCAGTAGAAAATTTGTGACATTTTTGGGTACGAAGTAATGAAGGACGATAGTCGATACGAACCTGCTTTCGTTTTTAAGTTCACTGTATAACTACCTTGATTATGTGTATAATAATACGACTTTCCTTGTTTAGAACAAGTACTTTCATGGCGTAATCAGTTGATCAATTACTGATTCTATGCAGGCTGTCACATTCTTTGTTTTCTCTCTGTTTTCCGAATTTTTCCAGCGTTTCAAGATGGCGGTCGATCAAAGTGCTATACGAAGCAACCGAGTATTTATCTCCCTTATTAAAATGTGTTCTAGATGGGCCTACTAGTTTTTAGAATATTTTTAAACATCATTAAAATATAAAAGAAAATTCATGAGCTACAGAATAATGTATTTTAGGTAACTTTTGTTATTCTATTGGCGGCCATTTTTCAGTATCTTTCCGTCACTTCGAAACCGTAACACAAATTTTCAGATCCATTAGTGAATTCAAACTCTGACCAAACCATGTGACACGTTGACTTATTGCGAAATTTATTCGGGTGCTCTACGCCCGAAAATTCACTATCAAACTCCATTTAACAGTAATGTAATAAAAGTTCGCATCGGCAAAACTATAACATTACACAAGAGCACGATAGATCCTACATGACTTGTGTAACCTACGCACAAAAAACGCACGTGATATGTAACCTACGCACAAAAAACGCACGTGATAAAAAACCCGGATGCAAAGTTGATCCAGTTTCCAGCACAGGGATACGGCTCATTGAGTAAAAATACATGCACTATATTATCTATGATAATTTATTTAGGGCATGATGTTTAGCTGGATGAGTTATATCCCTGTGGTTTCAAGTTGAAACGCGTTGCGACAATTTGGAGACATCAAACGTGGCAGTATTTTGTCCGACTTCAAACGCGCCGCACATCAAAGAAATCGTCGGTACAGTTGGGAGTAGTGTTATGTCAGAGTTCCATACCGCGGTATGAATTCGCCAGTCAGTGCATAGTGTTAATTTAATTGACATTTAATATTATACTTTACAAAGTCAACGATTTTTTTATTCTTCAGGGTTGTTTGATAAGACTTGGATTTAATCGCGGACTTGATTTACTTCGCTTATTCAGTATCGGACATGTGAAATTGTACTGTACGTAAGTCTACATGAAATACGAAATAGGAAAAGTTATTGAAATGATTTTTGCTTGCAGTTTTATAACGAACGGCGCCTAAATATTTAAGATTCTACATGTACGTCGGTTTATCTTAGTGTCTTTGCGAGGCTGTATGTTCGAAGCAACGATATTGCATTTAATAATTCTAGTTCTCGTATATGTTAAAGTTCCCAATTGTTGCCTATTGAACTTGTTCCGAAACGTATGTGTTATTTTAATCACGCTCATTAATTACATATCTTCAACTTTGTGTTTAATGTATCAAATCGAAAATATGGAAATAATTCAAGTGTTAGGGATTAAGCTTTTGTCATAAAATGTAAAAAGCACAATGTGTGAAAAATACGGACCGTAACAAAATTAAGTATGACATTTTTCGGAGGTGTGAAATTTGCTCGGATGATTGCCTTGAGATAAAGTAATTAACTATCGTTGAAAATTGTTGAATGGACCAACACCTGCGCTCGAATTAGACCGGATGCTCATAATAACTTTACTCGAGAAAGAGTGATAAATTAATGTACAATATAGAGCAAAGTCACCGGGACTTTAAATTTGCTTGAATTAGGCCGGTTGCTCGAATAATCGCTGCTCGTATTACCGAGGTTTTACTGTATATGCTGCCAAACATGCATGTACCAGAAGCCTGTTGCCTAAGTAAAACACTACCGAGCGCTCAATAGAATGCTTCAAACAAGAGGGCCGAAAGGGCCCTAGGTTTTTTATCTAAGTTTACCCAATATCGCACTTGACCTAGATTTATAGAGACAAACATTCTGACCAAGTTTCATGAAGATTGGGCCATAACTGTTGCCTCTAGTCTGTTCACAAACTCTTTCTAAGATTTGACCTAATGACCTAGTTTTTGTCCCCACATGACCCAGTTTCACACATGATCTAGATTTCATAAAGACAAACATTCTGCTTAAGTTTCAAGAAGATTGGTGCATAAATATGTCCTCTAATGCATTCACAAGCTTTTTGTAAGTTTTGACATAGTGACCTAGTTTTTGACCCCTCATGACCCAATTTTGAATTGACCTAGAATTCATAGAGACAAACATTTTGACTAAGTTTCATGAAGATTGGACCATAATTGTGTCCTCTTATGTGTTCACAAGCTTTTTCTAAGATTTGACCTAGTGACCTAGTTTTTGATCCCACATGATCCAGTTTCGAACTTGGCCTATATTTCATAGAGACAAATATTCTGACCAAGTTTCATGAATAATTGTGGATGGACGGACGACGGACAAAGAGTGATCAATAAAGCTCACCCTGTCACTATGTATGCTACTGATAGCAGATGGTAGAAAAGCAAAGCAGTATCGAGTGCTACTCAGGCCGACAGAGGTCAGTTGCACAAGAAAGTGCTCAGTAGCACTCGCCTAGCGAAGTGATGGGTCACGGTTTGTTTTCAGCGAGCATTGCATAGATGTAGGAAAGCGCTGATTAGTGCTATTTGGTAGCAGTTTGGTTAGGCAACTGTTACAGGCTCCAGTACTAACCCTAGTGTCCAAATCCATTAACTGGAATTCATTGAAATCCTACCTGTGGTTAAGGAGAACAAGTGCAGACAAATTTTGTGAAATCCATCCAGACAGACTTCCAGCACAAAATCAAAATGTTTTCCCCGCTATATATGTGGGAGACATATTTAACTGTGAATGCATATACAGTCAACTCTCGTTATCTCGAACTCGCTTATATCGAATTTTCCGTTATGTCGAAGTTTTTTTCAAGTCCCGAATTTTCTCCTTCTTTGTCTATATGAAATCTCGAGACCTATCTCGAAGTTTCGGCTCGAATTCGGCTCGAATTTTTCGTTATGCCGAATTATTTTTTGGTCCCGATTAACCAATTTGCACTTTAAATC
Organism: Spisula solida; assembly: GCA_947247005.1. Classification (NCBI taxonomy): domain Eukaryota; kingdom Metazoa; phylum Mollusca; class Bivalvia; order Venerida; family Mactridae; genus Spisula; species Spisula solida. Next base: position 44,561,319 of record OX365944.1, on the reverse strand, counting down.
TATTGTTCATCTCGAAGTCGGGTCGAAGTCTGATCGTATTCCACTAGCGTCGAATGTTTTTCACACCTCGCCAGTCTGAAATCTTTGATTTACCTGTAATTTTCGCGCCTTCCATTGTTGAAAAAATATTTGTTTGCAACAATTTGCGCAAACATGTCATAAAGATTTGAGTTAAGTACTAACATCAATAAACATATCATCTCGAACAATTGTTTGTAAAAATAATAATTAAAATAAAATGCATTTTCTCGAGGAGGATACATGTACATAAATATCACAACTAGCAATTCTCACGAATATGTCGTTCTTACCACCGTAACAATATGGCGGCCTAAAATGACAGAAAATAGAAAACTTGCAACTTCGATGCCGAAAATTCTATTTCGAATTTTCGTTATGTCGAAGTAATTTCCACGGTCCCGTGAAATTCGAGATAACGAGAGTTGACTGTATCTGATAATTAAAACGATCATGGTGTCTAAGGACTCTGTAAGTATACTGTTAACTTACCTATTTTAGGAGTACATTTATCAACACCTGTCGCTCCTTTCTTTCTAGTTGTTTTACCGGCTGGACATGCCACACACAAGCCGCTACTACTTCCTTTTGTTCTATAGAAACCTTTTTTACATATCCCACACTTGTTATGTCTGTATTCATAACCACTCTTACATGGGTCATCTAAAATTAAGTATCAAACAAATCTAATTATTGCATGCATTTAATTGAACATAAAGCAATGCCCTACATTACAATGTACTTTGGGGGAGGGGTAAGCAGTCCTTTTGGGGAAGATATTACTTCAACAAAGGGGTATTTTATAAAGAACAAGAACCTCATTTTTACATAAAAAAGGTTTTAAAATGACATAGCATTCCGAAATCCACCATGCTTTTTATTTTCTGTGCCTTTAAAACCAAAATCAGCTTTTTAAAAAAGAATTGGGGAGGGGGGAGGGGGTATTTCTTTTAAGATAGAAAACTGCACAGACATTCGGTTGGAAATTTTTACCTGCAGCCCCAAGTGTATATATATAATTATATATATACTATTATATTGTTACAACCCTGAAGAGCTTGTAAGTGGAAATGCATTGGGTTTTTAATTAAATTATGGAGTTTTTGAGTTTTAATTACTCATTTCGTCATTTTTGATATACAGTCTAACTTGTACTAGCGACCACGCGTATTAAGCGACCTTTGTCTTAAACGACCGGTTTAAACTCCTCCCGATCTTATTTGTTCTATTTTCCAATTGTATTAAGCGACTTTTGTCTAACGCGACCAACGATCACTATTAAAGCACTATAATTGATTGGTCAAATTTCATTAGGCGACCAGAAAAAAATCTGAAACACTGGTCATCTTGTCATAAATCATTGTTTGTTCAACACTTCAGTTTGTCTTTTGTTACTTGGACCTCAATTAACAGCATTGATAATCACCATAGTCAGCAGGGCATGTCATACAGATGATTTTTAATCCAGTTACACACATTATTACAGATTAATTGTTGTATCTTTTGCCGCAATCAGCTTGTAACTTGTCACCGTCCATATAGAATGGGCTAAAACCCAGTCTATTCCATTTTTTGTTCTTCGAGTGTAAACAAAACTGACTTATATTAATTGCATTGCGTAATATATGAGTAAGTTTATTAAAATGATCAATTGAAATGTTTATGAAGACGATGCATACTCATCCTTAAACTTATTTACACACTGAAGTTGAATATGATTCTGACAGCCTAAAATTGAAAATTCGTTAATTACACTCAATGTTGATAACATTTGCGTTAAACAACCATTTCGTTAAGCGACTGTTTTCAGACCTTCCCAAGGGTGGTCGCTTAATACAAGTTAGACTGTATACTATTATATAGCTACTGGAATGCTTGAAGTGATGAGGCTATGTATGTGCATGTGTCCAAGCATCAATACCCGATTAGCTTAAAGACCTCTTGACTAAAAGTGTACATATGCATTGCATATATTAATACATAAGCTCGACATCATATACTAGTTTGTACATATATAAATCTTATACTTACCCTGGCAAGCATCAGCAGTTATGGCATTATCAATTAGAGTATAACCACCATTAGGGCAAGGAAGACACTCTGGATCATCATCCCCTCTATAGTACCCATATCCACAATTTACACATATACCACCATCTTCTGGATGACCTCCAACCAACTTCTTGCCCGCATCACACCAATCTGTAGGTTAGTAAGTAAGTAAGTAAGTAAGTAAGGACTTTATTATATATTCAGCAGAGACAATTTACAATATGGTCCACTGTATAGGTAACCATAGTGATAAGCAACTTTTAAAAGTTGAATTCATGAGGTTTACATTTTACCATAATCATTCTGATTAGTATATGGAAAGGGTGTAAATAACCAAGGGGAGCTAGATGAAGCAATCACTGAGACAGTTGCAAATTGCAATCATACTGGGCCCATATCGATCACGAAATAGTATTTTTTGTTAGGCTCTAAGAAAAATATTTTTTCAGCGTTAGCTGTCTAGCTTGATATTTGACCTACTTTAAAAACCAATAAAAAGTTTGTAAAAATAATCGAAGAAACTATTTTATTTACGTCCATTGGTCAGAATATGCTATACTCATCACAAAAGATACCGCGAAAAAAGTTACAATTCTGTTAAACTTTCAACCAAAGGTACCGTAGATACACAGAGATCTGTTATTCGCGTTTCTCTAAGTGCGTAGTGTATTTCTTATTAATTATATTTTTAACTGTTTGACCTTAATGTGACCCGGGTCATGTATAGAATGGATTTATAATAGTAATTCAGCGCTTAAAAATTTAGTATCGGAATTAGCTACATTCGTAACACGTTGGTCTACAACTTATCATTTTGTGAGCAGAGGCCTCGAGTTCAAATCCTACATGAGCCTATTTTTCTGATTATCTTTTTTCCCATTTTGTTTTTGTCTATAATTTTGACGTTAATTTGAGGTATTTTAAGTCCCGTCTACAGTTTTTTCAGACACAATGCGCGCTAAATATTAAAGTCTGAGTTAAGTTTGGAATCACTATATATCGATATAATTGCCGGATATAACGGACCGCAGAATCTAGACTAATACATATATCTATATTACTACCGTATAGCTGGTTATTTCTGCGGGTGTAATATTTTGCGTTTTTGTCCAAATAATGAGTGTTTATTTTCTGCTGTTTTTAATTTCTGCTGATTGCCAAAATGGCACGGATAAATTTTTGCCATTTTCGTCATGGTAAGAATAAAAACTATCTCAATATGCTCATTTTCGATATATACTGATTCGCAATTAAAAAGGAATGCTGTTTGAATACACAACGAATACAATATATATACATGTACCTGCATGTAGAGATTAAATAAATGTTCACTCATTTAGGCAAACTGAGATGTTGAAACGACTAAATTCTCACGGAAAAATATGCATAAACATTTATGCTCGTGATTAAATATCTCCGTAGTTACACTCATATATATAAAACGACGATGAGATGATTACAGTGATAATTGCCCATAATTATACCTAACCGAAAATCGATATTCAAAATGCTTTGGACTTTTCAGCAATTTATGGTGGACAAAGATTTTGTTGACATCAGCGATTTTATTCTGCTTGATTAATTTTTACGGATGATATTATTCTGCGTGGATTTAATTCTGCGAATTGATCTTGGACCGCAGAATGGCAGAAATTTCCACCCTGCAGAAATAACCAGCTATACGGTATTCTTTTTTTATTTACTGACAAACAATTTACATGGATAAATATATAAATTCTAGTTTGATTAGTGTTTTCAATTTCAACGATATGAAATAATGTCCGCATCTTTATTGAAAACAAGTACACATATCTGCTATCTTAACGTTGTTTATCTTTTTTAAAGATATTTCTTGTTAAGTTTGTAGAAGAATTATCTTAGATTTTCGCAAAAATAGGTAAGTCAGTATGAAAACAGAGAAGTAAAGGTACTGGCTACACAATGTCTCGGCGCAGCGCTTAGTTGTTAAACTAGTTTCGTGCTATGTTGCACTTGTCAGTAACAAAGACTGTATTCAGTATGAAAACAGTTAGAAATGTCCATATGGGCCCTCATTAATGTAAAACTACAATATTTGTAATACGTTCTTCGAACAGACTGATAGTAACCAGTATTTAATTATTTCTCCTTCCTTTTTTTATTAAAAACCCTAAAAAATTAATGATATCTCTTTTAGTACTAAACATTTTCTTGTCAGACCTTTTTGAGTTTTTTGTCGCAAATCAGTCTCGGTGACCTAATTTCAGAAAAAGCTCCAATTAGGCACATGGACTTGAGTTTAGATGATGTCACACCCAAACACAGATTTGAAAGTTACATAATTTAATTAGATATCAAACGTTTCAGTGCACTCTCAGACGTAACCAGATAACCAGTATGTTGGCAGATGAATGTTTGATAGTAAACATGAAACAAGGTGTAATCGTCAAAGGATAAAACAAAAAATCACCACAGTCAAACATATGCTTACATTTATATCAACATTTAAGTTACGCTAAGGCCAGAAACAAATTAATCTACTATATAAATGGAAGCATCAACTATAATAATAATAATAATAACGTCTTTATTTTCTGTGGATAACATAATTGGCAAACCAATTTTCATTATGGTCCACACCCATAACTGACTCCAGAAAATAATGTTTCAGCTCAGAGCTTTATAAATCACACATTTATTCTACTTATACCAGTGGGTCACATTAATCCAATTTGATCACCATTCCATGATCAACTTGCTAACGTTTTGGCTAAATGAGCCAGAGGCAGTACTAACAAGGGACAATTGTCAGACAAAATCAAGGCGTCGGTTAGAGTAAAAATATCGACAAATGACGACTACATCATACAATCATCAGCTGATGCCCGTCCAGCATCCTTTGTTCAGGATTTAATGCTGCAACAGGCCTGGTGTGTACCATTATGCCCAGACCAAGGGTTTCATTTGACTAGGGAGTGGGGGTTTTGTACCTTGAAACTTCCAAAAAAACACATTTTGACCCTGAAGATTTTAGTTTGAAGGGTCATCTTCTCTTAAAATCATGGGTATTTTGCCTGTAAAATGGTAAAATTCAGTCAAAAATATCAAAATGACCCTTTATTTAGAAGTTTAGTGGAACCCCTGTCCTACATGTTATCTGATTCCGAGCATCGTTTGGAGTCAAGTTGAAAATTGTCCAGGTGATCTTTGACCGGGTACTAAATCAAATGTAGATATTTACAAGGAAAAATTAAGTTTACATTTGATGGTCAACTTATGACCACCAAGCTTGTTGGTCTTAACTTCTTCAAAGAGTAACATAACAGATACTGTTAAGTTATTAATATTCACGGTAGATTAATTTTCATTGATTTCGCAAATGAACTAGATTGCGAAATTAAATCCCCATGAATAATTGACATCAAAAATGTGTATAAAGATATTTTTCTTTCAATATTTAGATCCATAAAAGTTAAGAAACCACCAAATTATCATTTCACCAAAATCTGCAAAATTTGGTACCTGCGAAAATTAATCATATTATTATAGTAACAGATATCATAGTGATAACATGACAGAATATCATGCGTTTTCTCACATATCATATATATAGTTTATTGCTCTCAGCCAAACAAAGTGACAGACTATCCTGTGTTTCCTCACATATCATATAGTAATTGCTCTCAGCCAAACAAAGGGACAGACTATCCTGTGTTTCCTCACATATCATATAGTAATTGCTCTCAGCCAAACAAAGGGACAGACTATCCTGTGTTTCCTCACATATCATATAGTAATTGCTCTCAGCCAAACAAAGTGACAGAATATCATGTGTTTCCTCACATATCATATAGTAACTGCTCTCAGCCAAACAAAGGGACAGACTATCCTGTGTTTCCTCACATATCATATATATAGTTTATTGCTCTCAGCCAAACAAAGTGACAGACTATCCTGTGTTTCCTCACATATCATATAGTAATTGCTCTCAGCCAAACAAAGGGACAGACTATCCTGTGTTTCCTCACATATCATATAGTAATTGCTCTCAGCCAAACAAAGGGACAGACTATCCTGTGTTTCCTCACATATCATATAGTAATTGCTCCCAGCCAAACAAAGTGACAGAATATCATGTGTTTCCTCACATATCATATAGTAATTGCTCTCAGCCAAACAAAGTGACAGACTATCCTGTGTTTCCTCACATATCATATATAATTGCTCTCAGCCAAACAAAGTGACAGACTATCCTGTGTTTCCTCACATATCATATATAATTGCTCTCAGCCAAACAAAGTGACAGACTATCCTGTGTTTCCTCACATATCATATATATATAGTTTATTGCTCTCAGCCGATCAAAGTGACAGAACACCATGTGTTTCCTCACATATCATATATATAGTTTATTGCTCTCAGCCAAACAAAGTGACAGACTATCCTGTGTTTCCTCACATATCATATATATATAGTTTATTGCTCTCAGCCGATCAAAGTGACAGAATATCATGTGTTTCCTCACATATCATATAGTAATTGCTCTCAGCCAAACAAAGTGACAGACTATCCTGTGTTTCCTCACATATCATATATATATAGTTTATTGCTCTCAGCCAAACAAAGTGACAGAATATCATGTGTTTCCTCACATATCATATAGTAATTGCTCTCAGCCAAACAAAGTGACAGACTATCCTGTGTTTCCTCACATATCATATAGTAATTGCTCTCAGCCAAACAAAGTGACAGACTATCCTGTGTTTCCTCACATATCATATATATAGTTTATTGCTCTCAGCCAAACAAAGTGACAGACTATCCTGTGTTTCCTCACATATCATATATATATAGTTTATTGCTCTCAGCCAAACAAAGTGACAGAATATCATGTGTTTCCTCACATATCATATCGTAATTGCTCTCAGCCAAACAAAGGGACAGACTATCCTGTGTTTCCTCACATATCATATAGTAATTGCTCTCAGCCAAACAAAGTGACAGAATATCATGTGTTTCCTCACATATCATATAGTAACTGCTCTCAGCCAAACAAAGGGTCAGAATATCATCTGGTTCCTCACATATCATATAGTAACTGCTCTCAGCCAAACAAAGGGACAGACTATCCTGTGTTTCCTCACATATCATATAGTAATTGCTCTCAGTCAAACAAAGTGACAGAATATCATGTGTTTCCTCACATATCAAATCGTAATTGCTCTCAGCCAAACAAAGGGACAGACTATCATGTGTTTCCTCACATATCATATAGTAATTGCTCTCAGCCAATCAAAGCAACAGAATATCATGCGTTTCCTCACATATCATATAGTAATTGCTCTCAGCCAAACAAAGGGACAGAATATCATGTGTGTCATCACATATCATATCGTAATTGCTCTCAGCCAAACAAAGGGACAGAATATCATGGGTTTTCTCACAAATCATATAGCAATTCCTCTCAGCCAAACAAAGGGACAGAATACCATGTGGTTCCTCACATATCATATAGTAATTGCTCTCAGCCAAACAAAGGGTCAGAATATCATCTGGTTCCTCAAATATCATATAGTAATTGCTCTCAGCCAAACAAAGGGTCAGAATATTATCAGGTTCCTCACATATCATTTAGTAATTGCTCTCAGCCAATCAAAGCAACAGAATATCATGTGATTCCTCACATATGATATAGTTTATTGCTCTCAGCCAATCAAAGCAACAGAATATCATGTGTTTCCTCACATATCATATAGTTTATTGCTCTCAGCCAATCAAAGCGACAGAAATGCTCATGAATAAAAATAAGGTATAATTAAATAAGCATGCCATACCTGCTTTACAGTGTTTTACGTCAGTTCTGTCTATCATGTTAGTGTGATAATTAGGTTTTGGGCAAGCCTTACACTGTCTTTTTCCAGGTTCATCTTGGTATTCATGATATGGACACGCCACACATACACCTGTTGCCTCATTGAGAAAGTCGCCAGCTGGACATGTTACTGAAATAGTATTGAATAATTGTGCTAAATAATTGTTCATGGTACTCATATAACAGTATTGAATAATTGTGCTAAATAATTGTTCATGGTACTCATATAACAGTATTGAATAATAGTGCTAAATAATTGTTCATGGTACTCATATAATAGTATTGAATAATAGTGCTAAATAATTGTTCATGGTACTCATATAACAGTATTGAATAATAGTGCTAAACAATTTTTCATGGTACTCATATAACAGTATTGAATAATAATGCTAAATAATTGTTCATGGTACTCATATAACAGTATTGAATAATTGTGCTAAATAATTGTTCATGGTACTCATATAACAGTATTGAATAAAAGTGCTAAATAATTGTTCATGGTACTCATCAAACAGTATTGAATAATAGTGCTAAATAATTGTTCATGGTACTCATATAAAAGTATTGAATAATAGTGCTAAATAATTGTACATGGTACTCATCAAACAGTATTGAATAATAGTGCTAAATAATTGTTCATGGTACTCATATAACAGTATTGAATAATAGTGCTACATAATTGTTCATGGTACTCATATAACAGTATTGAATAATAGTGCTAAATAATTGTTCATGGTACTCATATAACAGTATTGAATAATTGTGCTAAATAATTGTTCATGGTACTCATATAACAGTATTGAATAATAGTGCTAAATAATTGTTCATGGTACTCATATAACAGTATTGAATGATAGTGTTAAAAATTGTTCATGGTACTCATATAACAGTATTGAATAATAGTGCTATATAATTGTACATGGTACTCATCAAACAGCATTGAATAATTGTGCTAAATAATTGTTTATTGTACTCATCAAACAGTATTGAATAATTGTGCTAAATAATTGTTCATGGTACTCATATAACAGTATTGAATAAAAGTGCTAAACAATTGTTCATTGTACTCATCAAACAGTATTGAATAATAGTGCTACTTAATTGTTCATGGTACTCATATAACAGTATTGAATAATAGTGCTAAATAATTGTTCATGGTACTCATATAACAGTATTGAATAATAGTGCTAAATAATTGTTCATGGTACTCATATAACAGTATTGAATAATTGTGCTAAAGAATTGTTGATGTAACTCATCAAACAGTATTGAATAATTGTGCTAAATAATTGTTCATGGTACATGTACTCATATAACAGTATTGAATAATTGTGCTAAATAATTGTTGATGTAACTCATCAAACAGTATTGAATAATTGTGCTAAATAATTGTTCATGGTACTCATATAACAGTATTGAATAATTGTGCTAAATAATTGTTCATGGTACTCATTTAACAGTATTTAATAATTGTGCTAAATAGTGCTACATAATTGTTCATGGTACTCATTTAACAGTATTGAATAATTGTGCTAAATAGTGCTACATAATTGGTCATGGTACTCATTTAACAGTATTGAATAATTGTGCTAAATAATTTACTTAACACTTATTAAAATATGCCATGTTTCGCAGACCCCTTTGCGTGAGATTGATGGTGGAAATGCAGGAGATTTCATTAAAATCAGGGAGATTTTCCTTGCTCATCAAACTTTAAACTAAAATTAATGAATTTTGTAAGCAGTTTTCACTTATTTTACTTTTATAGCAATACCATGCATGCTTCATGAACCAATTTAGATCATTTTCATTATGTAAACAAAAAATGTCAGGTTCAGTATGTCCAAGAAATGTGTGAGATATGATAATTTGCCTTCGATTATGCCTGAGTAGAGTCTTAAATGCGTGAGACTCATGCATGATGCAGGAGATCTGAAATGCATGTAAACAGTATTGAATACCGGTAATTGTGCTAAATTTAGTACTTGGTACTCATTAAACCGTATTTAATAATTGTGATTAATTATTTTCATGGTACTCATTAGACAGTATTTATTACTCATTAATCTTTTGTTTGTTTTTGTACTGTAAGGACATTTTGACAAGTTAGAATTTCAAATTTGATAGGACTTCAGTTTACTTGGAATTTTCACCAGTACCAAGTAAATTTAGTGCCAAACAATATACTGTTATGTTAAATAATGCAACTTCTAAACAAGAGGGCCCAAAGGGCCATAGGTCGCTCACATGTCCTAGTAGTTCATGCACCCCTAATGGTAGCCTCTATTCCATGTACAAGGTTTTCATATTGTCTTATGCTTTATAATTTACATCACATTTAGACCCAATGACATATTGAAGTGATTTGACATTGTGACCCAGTTTTTTACCCTGGATGATCCAATATCGAACTTGACCTAGATTTTGTAGAGATGGTCATTGTGACCAAGTTTCATAAAGATTAGGCTCAAATTGCGACCTGTAGTGACTACACAAGGTTTTTCTATGATTTGACCTTGTGACCTTGTTTTTTACCCCGGATGACCTAATATCGAACTTGACCTAGATTTTGTTTAGATGATCATTGTGACCAAGTTTCATAAAGATAAGGCTAAAATTGTGACCTCTAGTGTCTACACAAGTAATTGTGGACGGACGACGGACTGACGGACGACGGACAGATGGATGATGGACGAAGAGTGATCACAAAAGCTCACTCTGTCACTTTGTGACAGGTGAGCTAAAACGATACGACTAAGGCATGGACAAGTAAATTTAAATGTTTTTACCCTGGATATGGGTATATGGCATGGTTCAACTAAACTGACCAGACACTGATTAAAGCACAATAAGCTCTCCGTAGACTCTAGTGAATGTTCAAAATTTTACCAATGATGATTGTTTGTTGTCTTTGGTCCTAAAAATCTGATCAAACAGTTCAGAAAATCAAAGCAATGAAGGCACATGATTTTTATGAATTCAAAACACTCTGTGCAATTTGGTCAAAATCCATTCAGTAAAGATAAAACTTTATGACCCACTTATGTAGCAGACAAGAACGGTTTATACTAGCACCCTTCATGTGCAGTTTGGTCAAAATCCATTCAGAAGTTAGGAGAGGTGATATTAAACAGTTTTCACTAGTGTTTGATTATGTGTTTTTTGAGGAGATAGCATTTAAAGAGTTTGTTGATGGATAATGCACACAGGACATTGAAGCGTCCTAAAAGCTCAATTTGCTCGGGTAGAATATCAATGATCCACACACTTGTAGAAATGGGTTATAGTTATTCTGAATTAGGTTCTATGTGACTAGTAATTAATTAGGGCTGAGTACCGGTTCACGTATCGAATCGAAGACCAGCATTTAGGGTTTGGTCGATATACCGTATCGAACGTTCACATATCGAAAAATATCGATCAAAACAAAATTAAATAAAAAAGCGTGCTTTGCTTGGTTTTTGTGTTGTTTTTTATTGCCAACTTCAACTCATTTTTCACGGTAAGGGGCATCATAATCTCGTTTCCATTAATGCAAGTCAATGTATTGTTTACAAGCCGTCATAACCTGACCTACTCGTATTCTATAATCCCAACATGTAGCCCCACCAATTATTTGCCTTGAAAAATGTTACTTTGATAAATAAGTCTAATATCCAACAGATAGGAAACGTTTCTCTGTTTTTATTTCATAGGTATAAAATATCAAACGATATATCAGATATCAACCATTCTGTATCGATACAAATATCGTATCTATCATTTTGATCGATACTCAGCCCTACTAGTAATACACATACATCAAAGCTTTTTTTAGTTTTCTTTCCCACACTCATTCTCTTTCACACTCTCATGCATTTCAGACAATCATACACCGTTACTTTCTATACATATACTTACATATAAATATTATCATGCATAATTATACTGTACTTACCATAACATTGCGTCACACTTGTTGCTTCTCGTGTGTAAGTATGTTTCTCATCTGGACATGGTTGACATTCTTGATCACTTGGACCTTTGTAAAAGTCAAAACCACAAGGCAGACATGTTGTTGGGTTATCCACATTATTAACTTTATGGCCGGGAGGACAAGCCACTGAAATAATTAATTTATATTTTCATTATAAATTCACATAGACTGATACTATATAGAGGATATTTGTTTGTTTTGATTGAATATGGTTTATATCTCATCGTGTAGTGATAAAATTCAATATTTTCAAGAGCGCGTAGCGCGAGTGAAAATATTAAAATTTTATCACGACAAGATGAGATATTAATCATATTCAATCAAAACAAACAAATATTCTATTTATTTAATGCTTATATGGTGTCAAAACTGGTACTATTTATGCCAAATTACCACTGTGGTCAGGCTACGTATGAATATGTTATTCCATTCATATTTTTCCCTTCAAAATCCGCCATCTTGGATTATGGTGAATAGGTGAAAACGACTTTTTTGAGAATTTTGAATTAAATCATACACCAACTTGTAGGAAATGGTCCAACTAAAAATAAAAACCCCCACATGACCTGTTTCCGTTCAGTAATAAAAAAGTTACAGACATTTTAGTGTTGAGATTTTGGTAAAAAAGTAGTCCCTGTGAGGGGGCGGAGCTTATATCAGTCACATTGTAGGTGATAACCAGTGACTGATATAGGTTTTATTTCACTGATAGAACTCCATATCTCATCAGTTAGCATTAAATAAGTATATATATATGAGCCGTTCTCCAGGAAAACCGGGCTTAGTGACAAAAATATGAAAATCATGATAATATAGCATTAGAAAGACAAGTATGATGGGGGAAAGAACTGACTAGTCAGTTTCTTCCCCCCTCTGTTCAGACATTTACAAGTATGATGGGGGAAAGAACTGACTAGTCAGTTTCTTCCCCCCTCTGTTCAGACATTTACAAGTAAGATGGGGGAAAGAATGGACTAGTCAGTTTCTCCCCCTCCCCCTCTGTTCAGACATTTACAAGTATGATGGGGGAAAGAATGGACTAGTCAGTTTCTTCCCCCGTCAGTTCAGACATTTACAAGTATGATGGGGGAAAGAACTGACTAGTCAGTTTCTCCCCCCCCCCTCTGTTCAGACATTTACAAGTATGATGGGGGAAAGAACTGACTAGTCAGTTTCTTCCCCCCTCTGTTCAGACATTTACAAGAAGGGTGGGGAAAGAAAGCACTAGTCAGTTTCTCCCCCTCCCTCTCTGTTCAGCCGTTTACAAGTATGATGGGGGAAAGAATGGACTAGTCAGTTTCTTCCCCCGTCAGTTCAGACATTTACAAGTATGATGGGGGTCATAAACAAGTTGGTGGGGGAAAGAACTGACTAGTCAATTTCTTCTCACCTCTGTTCAGACATTTACAAGTATGATGGGGGAAAGAATGGACTAGTCAGTTTCTTACCCCCTCTGTTCAGACGTTTACAAGTATGATGGGGGAAAGAACTGACTAGTCAGTTTCTTCCCCCCTCTGTTCAGACTTTTACAAGTATGATGGGGGAAAGAATGGACTAGTCAGTTTCTTCCCCCCTCTGTTCAGACATTTACAAGTATGATGGGGGAAAGAACTGACTAGTCAGTTTCTTCCCCCCCTCTGTTCAGACATTTACAAGTATGATGGGGGAAAGAACTGACTAGTCAGTTTCTTCCCCCCTCTGTTCAGACATTTACAAGAAGGGTGGGGAAAGAAAGCACTAGTCAGTTTCTCCCCCTCCCTCTCTGTTCAGCCGTTTACAAGTATGATGGAGGAAAGAATAGACTAGTCAGTTTCTTCCTCCCTCAGTTCAGACATTTACAAGTATGATGGGGGTCATAAACAAGTTGGTGGGGGAAAGAACTGACTAGTCAATTTCTCCTCACCTCTGTTCAGACATTTACAAGTATGATGGGGGAAAGAATGGACTAGTCAGTTTCTTACCCCCTCTGTTCAGACATTTACAAGTATGATGGGGGAAAAAATGGACTAGTCAGTTTCTTCCCCCTCTGTTCAGAAGTTTACAAGTATGAGGGGGAAAAGAATGGACGTGTCAGTTTCTTCCCCCCTCTGTTCAGACGTTTACAATAATAATAATTAAATATTAGAGAGTAGAATCTAGGAGATATAAATCAGGGTGGGGAAAGAAAGGTCTAGTCAAGATTTCTTCCCCCCTTATATTCAGACGTTTACAGGTATGATGGGGGAAAGAATGAACTAGTCAGTTTCTTCCCCCCTCTGTTCAGACGTTTACAATAATAATAATTAAATATTAGAGAGTAGAATCTAGGAGATATAAATCAGGGTGGGGAAAGAAAGGTCTAGTCAAGATTTCTTCCCCCCTTATATTCAGACGTTTACAGGTATGATGGGGGAAAGAATGAACTAGTCAGTTTCTTCCCCCCTCTGTTCAGACGTTTACAATAATAATAATTAAATATTAGAGAGTAGAATCTAGGAGATATAAATGAACAAAAAAAGTTTTAAAAAAACTTCCCCATCGCAAAATATTTCATTATAGGGGGGAAAAAACTGACTAGTCAGTTTCTTCCCCGGAGGAAAAAATTGACTAGTTAGTTTTTTCCCCAATCACAAAAATATAATTGTAGGGGGGAAAAACCTGACTAGGGGGGGAAAAAACTGACTAGTCAGTTTCTTCCCCCGGGGAAAAAACTGACTGGGGGAAAAACTGGACTGTTACACCGGTTTTCCTGGAGAACAGCTCATATACGCTATATCATATACGCTCATATATGCCCCAATGGAAGCCTTGTCCATAAAAAAGCTAAGTCAATCAGGGGCCACAATTCTTTTAAAATATGGATAGTGTTACATGGCTTTGATAATGTAAGGGGCTTATGATGGTTAACAAGTATGTCAAGTTTGAAGGCAACGCCTCGATGTAAGACGAAATTTGGGTTAACCAGATTTGGACACTATGATACTTATTAAGTCGAAACTGTCAATTTAGGTTAACCAAGAATTTAGCCTTTCAATAAGTCTAAGTCCAAAATAAGGTCAATGTGAAGGTCAAAATGGGGTAAGGTGATACAGGCGTGTGGAGAGTGTTCATATACAAAATCCATGCAAGTATAAAAGCTTTGTAGCAAGCCATATTAATGCTAGAAGAAACAGTCAATTTGGGTTAACCAAGAAGTTGGCCTTTCAATTAGTCCATGCAGGCATGTGGAGAGTGTTTATATACAACATCCATGCAAGTATGAAAGCTTTATGGCATGCACTTAATAAGTCGAAACGGGTCGATTTGGATTAACCAAGACTTTGGCCTTCAAAAAGAATGAATTTTATCACCCTTGAATATAACAGTCAAACCAAAATATGTAGAAATGTAGAACACCGGATAAAACTAGAAGTGTATTCAACACAAAATTATATGTGTCTCATAAGGGGTCATAACTTCGGCAAAAATCATCGGACCTAATATTTCTGATACTGTATGCTAAAGAAGGCTCGGTTCCAAGCTTTCATGTTAAGTTTCATTTGAAAAGAACGAGTGGTTAAGGAGAACAAGCTCGAATAAACTTTGTGATATCCATCCATCCGTTCAGACATCCGGACATCCAGCACTAAATCATTATGATTTGTCCCTTCACTATACGTAGGAATCATAATAAATTCAGACATACGGCACTAAATAATAATGACTTGTCCCTCCACTATAATATGTAGGAAACATAATAAATTCAGACATCGGGACATCCAGGACAAGATCATTATGACTTGTCCCTTCACTATATGTGGGAGACATAATAAATTCAAACATCGGGACATCCAGGACAAGATCATTATGACTTGTCCCTCCACTATATGTGGGAAACATAATAAATTCAGACATCTGGCACTAAATAATAATGACTTGTCCCTCCACTATAATATGTAGGAAACATAATAAATTCAGACATCGGGACATCCAGGACAAGATCATTATGACTTGTCCCTTCACTATATGTGGGAGACATAATAAATTCAAACATCAGGACATCCAGGACAAGATCATCATGACTTGTCCCTTCACTATATGTGGGAGACATAATAAATTCAGACATCTGGCACTAAATAATAATGACTAGTCCCTCCACTATAATATGTAGGAAACATAATAAATTCAGACATCGGGACATCCAGGACAAGATCATTATGACTTGTCCCTTCACTATATGTGGGAGACATAATAAATTCAAACATCGGGACATCCAGGACAAGATTATTATGACTTGTCCCTACACTATATGTGGGAAACATAATAAATTCAGACATCGGGACATCCAGGACAAGATCATTATGACTTGTCCCTTCACTATATGTGGGAGACATAATAAATTCAGACATCGGGACATCCAGGACAAGATCATTATGACTTGTCCCTCCACTATATGTGGGAAACATAATAAATTCAGACATCGGGACATCCAGGACAAGATCATTATGACTTGTCCCTTCACTATATGTGGGAGACATAATAAATTCAGACATCGGGACATCCAGGACAAGATCATTATGACTTGCCCCTCCACTACATGTGGGAAACATAATAAATTCAGACATCGGGACATCCAGGACAAGATCATTATGACCAATGTCCCTTGACTATATGTGGGAGACATAATAAATTCAAACAACGGGACATCCAGGACAAGATCATTATGACTTGTCCCTCCACTATATGTGGGAAACATAATAAATTCAGACATCGGGACATCCAGGACAAGATCATTATGACCAATGTCCCTTCACTATATGTGGGAGACATAATAAATTCAAACAACGGGACATCCAGGACAAGATCATTATGACTTGTCCCTCCACTATATGTGGGAAACATAATAAATTCAGACATCGGGACATCCAGGACAAGATCATTATGACCAATGTCCCTTCACTATATGTGGGAGACATAATAAATTCAAACATCCGGCACTAAATAATAATGACTTGTCCCTCCACTATATGTGGGAAACATAATAAATTCAGACATCAGGACATGCGGGACAAGATCATAATGACTTATCCCTTCACTATATGTGGGAAACATAATAAATTCAGACATCCGGCACTAAAAAATAATGACTTGTCCCTCCACTATATGCGGGAAACATAATAAATTCAGACATCAGGACATGTGCATCCAGTACTAAATAATTATGACTTGTCCCTTCACTATATGTGGGAAACATAATAAATTCAGACATCCGGCACTAAATAATAATGACTTGTCCATCCACTATATGTGGGAAACATAATAAATTCAGACATCCGGCACTAAATAATAATGACTTGCCTCTTCACTATATGTGGGAAACATAATAAATTCAGACATCCGGATATCCAGTACTAAATAATTATGACTTGTCCCTCCACTATATGTTGGAAACATAATAAATTCAGACATCCGGACATCGAGCACAAGATCATAATGACTTGTCCCTTCACTATACGTAGGAAACATAATAAATTCAGACATCCGGTCATCCGGCACTAAACCATTATGACTTGTCCCTACACTATATGTTGGAAACAAAATAAATTCAGACATCCGGACATCCAGGACAAGATCATTATGACTTGTCCCTTCACTTAATAATATGTGGGAAACATAATAAATTCAGACATCTGGACATGTGCATCCAGTACTAAATAATAATGACTTGAACCTTCACTACATGTGGGAAACATAATAAATTCAGACATTTGGACATGTGCATCCAGTACTAATAGATAATAATGACTTGTCCCTTCACTATAATTTGATACTATGTGATATATTCAATCAATACATATGAAGTTGCGTTATGTTTTCATTCCACACATTAATCTATCGATTAACAGAAATAAAACACATACTCAGGTACAAAATCATCCATGCGGATCAGTTAGTTCGATGCACGGTTTTATGCACGTGGTGCAAGTGCAAGGTATGAACTATGTCCGTATTTTGTTGGAACACATCCTCTGTGGATCTCCTTTTATGAACAAGAGGGCCCTTTCAAGAGGGCCCAAAGGGCCCTAGGTCGCTCACCTGTCGTACTAGTGCATGCACACCCCTATGGTGATCCTACACATTTTCTGAATAAAATTTAAGGAAATTCAGCCTCTATTGCAAGTTTTTGTATGATTTGACCATGTGACCTAGCGTTTGACCCCAGATGACTTAATTAATATCAAACTTAACCTAGATTGTGTTGAGATGATTATTAGGACCAAATTTCATAAAGATTAAGTCGAAATTGTAACCTCTGGTGACTACACAGGGTTTTTCTATGATCTGACCTATAATTTAAACAAAATATTTCCTCCATATAACTGTACAAATACATGCTATAAAGACAGAACAATACCTTAACACTTAAAAAAATAATTATGGTTCCAGTGGGGTTTGAACCCACGACCCTCAGGAAAATGTCAATTGACATTGTGACCTTGTTTTTGACGCCAGATGACCCAAAATCGAATTTGGCCTAGATTTTGTTGACAGGATCATTGTGACAAAGTTTCATAAAGATTTAGTTGAAATTGTAACCTCTGGTGACTGACTACACAAGGTTTTTCTATGATTTGACCTTTATTTTAAACAAAATATTTTGGAATATTTTTCCTCCATATAACTGTACTATAAAGACAAAACAATACCTAAACACTTAAAAAAATAAAAATTAAAAATTATGGTTCCAGTGGGGGTTGAACCCACGACCATCAGGAAAATGTACAAATACATGCTATAAAGACAAAACAATACCTAAACACTGAAAAAAATAAAAATAAAAATTATGGTTCCAGTGGGGGTTGAACCCACGACCATCAGGAAAATGTACAAATACATGTTATAAAGACAAAACAATACCTAAACATTTAAAAAAAAAATTAAAAAAAAAAAATTATGGTTCCAGTGGGGGTTGAACCCACAACCATCAGGAAAATGTACAAATAAATGCTTTACAGACAAAACAATACATAAACACTAAAAAAAAAAAAAAAAAAAAAAAATTATGGTTCCAGTGGGGTTTGAACCCACGACCCTCAGGAAAATGTCTACGCTCCCTACAGCGCTTTGATTTCCACTTAACCATTACAATTCACACCCTGCTATAGAATACTAGAATATTTTGATATTTGACCTTTACAAAACTGCTTTGAACCCTGATACACATTTTCATTGGTTGATGAAAGTTTATTGTATGTATAGAGAGTAGAGAGTTACAGCAGAGAGTTAAGTGACCATGAAGACTACATGTTGAAAGGTTTAAAACAAGGTTTTTTCTATAATTTGACCTAGTGAGCTAGTTTTTGACCTCAGATGACCCAATATCGAACTTGACCTAGATTTTGTTGAGATGATCATTGTGACCAAGTTTCATAAAGATTAGGCCAAAATTGTGACCTCTAGAGAGGACACAACCCAATTGTTGACGGACGGACAGACGGACGGACGGACAGACGGACGGACGACGGACGAAGTGTGATCACAAAAGCTCACTCTGTCACTTTGTGACAGGTGAGCTAAAAACTTAAAACCTTGCGAGAATGAGCAACGGGAACGCGCTCAAGCCGTCAGATGTATGCATGCACTTCAATAAATTTCTGATTGACCACGTGTTTTTCAAATGTATTTTAGAAAAAGGGTTTGCAGAGGAATACAAATAATCCAAAACCCAATGATGTCTACTTACATTCATAGGAAAACATGTTTCCCACAGTAGTTTGCGCTAAATTAAACGTAAATAAAGAGTTTGCATTTTTCAAAAAAGAGTGTGGCGCACTTAGCTGTTTTTGGTGGTGGTAATCATCATTCGGAGGGCTTTGGCGAGTTCCACATTAATCAATCTCCCAAAGTTTAATGCTTTTCATAAAAGGCAATCCACAGAGGATACATTCAGACAAAATACAAACATTTTTCATCCCGTGCTCGAGCACCACGTGCACAAAAGCGATTTCGCACTAAGCGTTTCGCATGGATGATTTTACACAAAAACACATGTTTTATTTTTGTAAATAGATAGATTAATGTGTGGAATAAAAAAATAACTCAACTTCATATGTATTGGTTGAATATACCACATAGTATCAGAATTTATAGGATGGCCAATAAGAACTTCAGCGTAGTGTATATGTGGGAAACATTAGGTTAGTTGAACTTACATATAGTACATTGTGATGAGGATGTCGCAGCATCTGTCGAAGTAGAATAACCCGTTGGGCATGACGTACATTCATCTTCCTCAAATTGCTCCCGATAAGTTCCTTGAGGACATTTGGTACATACTGTCTTATCTTCTGATAGTCCGAGACCACTATTACATACATCTAAAAGAAACTCATTAACTTTAAATTTTTCATCATAAGAACCATAAACTCAAGACTTTAAATCAATGAAAATCATCATAGTGATATACTGTAAGATCACATACTTTTGTAAGTATTAATTTTCACAGATTTTGATAAAAATCCATTTTTGTGGGGTCATAAATATGAAGGGTAAAATGAGAGTTTGATGAATCAAGGGCATTAGATTTTGTGGTCCAGTTCAACAAGATACAGGAGTGTCTGGCACAATAGGTCACCTTGAGTACATAGTGTAGTATGACATCAATGGACAGAATGTCTATGAGAGACATTAGATATAGGCGTGTCTGGCACAATAGGTCACCTTGAGTACATAGTGTAGTACTAAATACAGTGGACAGAATGGGAAGTCTATGAGAGACATTCGATACAGGAGTGTCTGGTACAATAGGTCACCTTGAGTACATAGTGTAGTACTAAATACAGTGGACAGAATGGGAAGTCTATGAGAGACATTAGATACAGGTGTGTCTCGTACAATAGGTCACCTTGAGCACACAGTGTAGTATGTCATACAGTGGACAGAATGGGAAGTCTATGAGAGACATTAGATACAGGCGTGTCTCGTACAATAGGTCACTTTGAGTACATAGTGTAGTATGACATACAGTAGACGGAATGGGAAGTCTATGAGAGACATTAGATACAGGTGTTTCTGGCACAATAGGTCACTTTGAGTACATAGTGTAGTATCACATACAGTGGACAGAATGGGAAGTCTATGAGAGACATTAGATACAGAACTGTCTAATACAATAGGTCACTTTGAGCACATAGTGTAGTACTAAATACAGTGGACAGAATGGGAAGTCTATGAGAGACATTAGATACAGAAGTGTCTGGTACCATAGTTCACCTTGAGCACATAGTGTAGTATGTCATACAGTGGACAGAATTGGAAGTCTATGAGAGACATTAGATACAGAACTGTCTAATACAATAGGTCACTTTGAGCACATAGTGTAGTACTAAATACAGTGGACAGAATGGGAAGTCTATGAGAGACATTAGATACCGAAGTGTCTGGTACAATAGTTCACCTTGAGCCCATAGTGTAGTATGAAACACAGTGGACAGAATGGGAAGTCTATGAGAGACATTAGATACAGAAGTGTCTGGTACCATAGTTCACCTTGAGCACATAGTGTAGTATGTCATACAGTGGACAGAATAGGAAGTCTATGAGAGACATTAGATACAGAAGTGTCTGGTACAATAGGTCACCTTGAGTACATAGTGTAGTATGTCATACAGTGGACAGAATGGGAAGTCTATGAGAGACATTAGATACAGAAGTGTCTGGTACAATAGGTCACCTTGAGCACATAGTGTAGTATGAAATACAGTGGACAGAATGGGGAGTCTATGAGAGACATTAGATACAGGCGTGTCTGGTACAATAGGTCGACTTGAGTACATAGTGTAGTATGACATACAGTGGACAGAATGGGAAGTCTATGAGAGGCATTAGATACAGGCGTGTCTGGTACAATAGGTCACCTTGAGCACATAGTGTAGTATGACATACAGTGGACAGAATGGGAAGTCTATGAGAGACATTAGATACAGGCGTGTCTGGCGTATTAGGTCACCTTGAGCACATAGTGTAGTATGTCATACAGTGGACAGAATGGGAAGTCTATGAGAGACATTAGATACAGAACTGTCTAATACAATAGGTCACTTTGAGTACATAGTGTAGTATCACATACAGTGGACAGAATGGGAAGTCTATGAGAGACATTAGATACAGAACTGTATAACACAATAGGTCACTTTGAGCACATAGTGTAGTACTAAATACAGTGGACAGAATGGGAAGTCTATGAGAGACATTAGATACAGAAGTGTCTGGTACCATAGTTCACCTTGAGCACATAGTGTAGTATGTCATACAGTGGACAGAATTGGAAGTCTATGAGAGACATTAGATACAGAACTGTCTAATACAATAGGTCACTTTGAGCACATAGTGTAGTACTAAATACAGTGGACAGAATGGGAAGTCTATGAGAGACATTAGATACAGAAGTGTCTGGTACAATAGTTCACCTTGAGCCCATAGTGTAGTATGAAACACAGTGGACAGAATGGGAAGTCTATGAGAGACATTAGATACAGAAGTGTCTGGTACCATAGTTCACCTTGAGCACATAGTGTAGTATGTCATACAGTGGACAGAATAGGAAGTCTATGAGAGACATTAGATACAGAACTGTCTAATACAATAGGTCACTTTGAGCACATAGTGTAGTACTAAATACAGTGGACAGAATGGGAAGTCTATGAGAGACATTAGATACAGAAGTGTCTGGTACCATAGTTCACCTTGAGCACATAGTGTAGTATGTCATACAGTGGACAGAATTGGAAGTCTATGAGAGACATTAGATACAGAACTGTCTAATACAATAGGTCACTTTGAGCACATAGTGTAGTACTAAATACAGTGGACAGAATGGGAAGTCTATGAGAGACATTAGATACAGAAGTGTCTGGTACAATAGTTCACCTTGAGCCCATAGTGTAGTATGAAACACAGTGGACAGAATGGGAAGTCTATGAGAGACATTAGATACAGGCGTGTCTGGTACAATAGGTCACCTTGAGTACATCGTGTAGTATCACATACAGTGGGCAGAATGGGAAGTCTATGAGAGACATTAGATACAGGAGTGTCTGGTACAATAGGTCACCTTGAGCACATAGTGTAGTATGACATACAGTGGACAGAATGGGAAGTCTATGAGAGACATTAGATACAGGCGTGTCTCGTACAATAGGTCACCTTGAGTACATGGTGTGGTATGTCATACAGTGGACAGAATGGGAAGTCTATGAGAGACATTAGATACAGGAGTGTCTGGTACAATAGGTCACCTTGAGCACATAGTGTAGTATCACATACAGTGGACAGAATGGGAAGTCTATGAGAGACATTAGATACAGGCGTGCCTGGTACAATAGGTCACCTTGAGTACGTAGTGTGGTATGATATACAGTGGACAGAATGGGAAGTCTATGAGAGACATACTAGTAGATACAGGCGTGTCTGGCACAATAGGTCACCTTGAGTACATAGTGTAGTATCACATACAGTGGACAGAATGGGAAGTCTATGAGAGACATTAGATACAGGAGTGTCTCATACAATAGGTCACCTTGAGTACATGGTGTGGTATGAAATACAGTGGATAGAATGGGAAGTCTATGAGAGACATTAGATACAGAAGTGTCTGGTACAATAGGTCACCTTGAGTACATGGTGTAGTATGAAATACAGTGGATAGAATGGGAAGTCTATGAGAGACATTAGATACAGAAGTGTCTGGTACAATAGGTCACCTTGAGTACATAGTGTAGTATGAAATACAGTGGATTAAATGGGAAGTCTATGAGAAACATTAGACACAGAATTGTCTGGTACAATAGGTCACCTTGAGTACATAGTGTAGTATGAAATACAGTGGATAGAATGGGAAGTCTATGAGAGACATTAGATACATGCATGTCTGGAACAATAGTTCACCTTAAGCACATAGTGTAGTATCACATACAGTGGGCAGAATGGGAAGTCTATGAGAGACATTAGATACAGAAGTGTCTGGTACAATAGGTCACCTTGAGTACATAGTGTAGTATGAAATACAGTGGATAGAATGGGAAGTCTATGAGAGACATTAGATACAGAAGTGTCTGGTACAATAGGTCACCTTGAGTACATAGTGTAGTATGAAATACAGTGGATAGAATGGGAAGTCTATGAGAGACATTAGATACAGAAGTGTCTGGTACAATAGGTCACCTTGAGTACATAATGTAGTATGAAATACAGTGGATAGAATGGGAAGTCTATGAGAGACATTAGATACAGAAGTGTCTGGTACAATAGGTCACCTTGAGTACATAGTGTAGTATGAAATACAGTGGATAGAATGGGAAGTCTATGAGAGACATTAGATACAGAAGTGTCTGGTACAATAGGTCACCTTGAGTACATAGTGTGGTATGACACATACAGTTGACAGAATGGGAAGTCTATGAGAGACATTAGATTCATGCATGTCTGGAACAATAGTTCACCTTAAGCACATAGTGTAGTATCACATACAGTGGGCAGAATGGGAAGTCTATGAGAGACATTAGATACAGAAGTGTCTGGTACAATAGGTCACCTTGAGTACATAGTGTAGTATCACATACAGTGGGCAGAATGGGAAGTCTATGAGAGACATTAGATACAGGCGTGCCTGGTACAATAGGTCACCTTGAGTACATGGTGTGGTATGACATACAGTGGATAGAATGGGAAGTCTATGAGAGACATTAGATACAGAAGTGTCTGGTACAATAGGTCACCTTGAGTACATAGTGTGGTATGACACATACAGTTGACAGAATGGGAAGTCTATGAGAGACATTAGATACATGCATGTCTGGAACAATAGTTCACCTTAAGCACATAGTGTAGTATCACATACAGTGGGCAGAATGGAAAGTCTATGAGAGACATTAGATACAGGCGTGTTTCATACAATAGGTTAACTTGAGCTCATAGTGTAGTATGAAATACAGTTGATAGAATGGGAAGTCTATGAGAGACATTAGATACAGAAGTGTCTGGTACAATAGGTCACCTTGAGCACATAGTGTAGTATGACATACAGTGGACAGAATGGGAAGTCTATGTGAGACATTAGATACAGAAGTGTCTGGTACAATAGGTCACCTTGAGTACATAGTGTAGTATGACATACAGTGGGCAGAATGGGAAGTCTATGAGAGACATTAGATACAGAAGTTTCTGGTACAATAGGTCACCTTGAGCACATAGTGTGGTATGATATACAGTGGACAGAATGGGAAGTCGATAATCTAGGGATTCACATCATTGAATTATTTCTTGATGCTACTTATTTCGACATTTACCATACAATGTAAATTTTGACATTGAATATGTATGCTTTTAGAATGATCACCTTTGCCATATTGTTATTCTAACTCGTTTGTGATCACCATCCCCACCACCCCGCCATTGTACCATACCATATTGTATAAATTCATGTATGTATATTTGTTCACATGTTATTGTAAAACAATGTTTTACATTCTGTGTCTCAAAATAAAAAATATGTTCTGTTCTGTTCTACAAATAAATAAAAGTTAAGAGTTTCTAAGAATAGTGTGTATTACCTATACAAGCGGAGGGAGATGTTGAAACTCGTGTAGTTGTGGATTTACCAACCCCACACAGCTCACAGAACGGTTCTTCTGGTGTAGCTTTGCTTGGCTTGTATGATCCAAATTTACACATCTGACATTCCGTCCAGTCATCATTAAACTCATATCCCTCGGGACAGTCAACTGTAACAAAACAAACATATTATAGTATGGAGATATTGACTTGATCCTAGCCTTTATGTATGAATATATTACAAGGTTCTGGCATTGAATAAATATTTTAATTTCCATGTGCATGTGCCAACAGTGCATTTTCGGTCTTCTAGATATGTGTTTGTATTACACTAAGAGCTTACTTGTAATACTACTCAATATACAAACATACAATGAACATTAAAAATGGACAAGAAATCATGGCCTATTGCCACAGAAAGTGCAACTAAGCTCTTGTTAGCGCGCTTTGCTAGGAAACTGCACTATGTAGCGAAAGAAGAAAAATTGTATTTGCTACCGGCATGCGCTTGCGGATACCATACCCAAATTGGTGTTGCTCAAGGTTTTGCTGTATATATACTTACGATAACAATCAAACTGAGAGTCATTTCCTTCGTCTGAGGTATATCCATTTGGACAGCGTTCACATAATGTCATTGATGAACTTCTATAATAACCAGGTAGACAGTCCACACAATCCGCTTCCACTGTACCCAAGATTGGTAGTTCCTTACCAGGCGGGCACACAACTACAGGGTAAATTACAATGATATACTAACAAGAAACATTGAAATTTCATGAAAATCAGGCTTATAAACAAGGGGGGCAATTATTGCAGCAAATACAAAACTCCTCAACTTGACAATACAAAACTCCTCAATTTAATTAAGAGTTAGAATTTCTTGAAAATAAGTTGCCGCGAAAGTGCTAAAAACATTAATATGGACATTGTGGAAAATTAAAAACTGGAGCAAAATGCGAAAGTTAGTATTCGGGAAAGTAAATTGATTTACAGAAGTCCCTTGCTCATCTGTGAATAAGTCAGAAGTTCTGAGTCAGAAAATGCTGGATAAATTTGTTTCCTCTTGTCAGTAGATGAAGGTCATCACATTCTACAAGTGCATTGACTTTCAAGTTGAAAGCTTTTATAGTATTTGTGAAATTCTGGTTGTTTAAAATTTGCCACTACAGTAAAACCTCGTTAATACAAGCAGCGATTATTCGAGCAACCGGCCTAATTCGAGCAAATTGCAAAGTCCCGACGAATTTGCTCTATATTGTACATCAATTTATCCCTCTAATTCGAGTAATGTTATTACGAGCATCAGGTCTAATTGAGCGCAGGTGTTGGTCCATTCAACAATTTTCAATGATAATTAGTTACTTTATCTCGAGGCAATCATCCGGCGAAATTTCACACCTCCGAAAAATTGTCAGATTTAATGTTGCTGTGGTTTGTGATTTTCACACATCGTGATTATCACATTTTATGACAATAGTGTAACCACCAACACTTAAATCGGCTGTTTCTCTACGATAAAGGTGTCAAAGGGCAAGATTGAATAATACAAATCAATTACAAGGCGATAATTATGAGACATTTATTGACGAGTCAACATTTGTTATAGTGAAAGTAATTTTCACGCCGCGTGTAACTCTTATGATTCACCGATCTAAATGTTGACCTTATCCAAGTCAGAGAAACAATCACAAAACAATGAATATTTGATCACTTAATGGTCGTAAATCAACCCAAATAGAACATTATACATGATTTCACCTACAAAAGTTACATTCAACGAATGTCTTCACGACTCTAAATGCGTGTAGATTTGATAAACAATGACGATATTCGTAGTTGAAACCAAATACGCACACCAAACACGTACGTGGTAAAACACAGTTACACTTAGTCTTAACATCAATTCATCATACAATTTTGATAATTCGAGCAACTGACCTAACTCGAGAATTTGGCTTGTCCCGATCGGTCCTCGAAATAACGAGGTTTTACTGTATTTCTATACATGAAACAAGTCAAAACAATGGCAGATTACTCGATAAGTATTATACTATAGGTCCCAGGATTAACAGCCTAGTCAGTTTCGATTCCCCTTGTGATAGTGAATGACTATAATCAGTAACAAGTGGTTACCATTGATAGTATTTGAGTATATTACTTTCAGAACAAGCTTAACCAGAGCACAGACAGACTCACACTCTGACAACCCCGTCATGACAATAGCTAGACTTTTTTCCCTTGAAAAGTCTAGCTAAAATTGGTTATTAACCTCTTACAGAACTAATACAGTAAGGTACACTGGTAATACCAGTCAAAAAGCTTGTTTTTTTGTTCTAAATTTAAGAATTTGAAACTACAAAATTTCAAAAATCTGCTTCATTTCATAATAATTAAAGTGGTCTTATTACGGGAACTCTATTACTTTTATATAAAATTGCACTCAATACCATAAAATCATACATTTTGGTGGGTATTTAAGTTCGTGGATTTTGATCAAAATGCATTTTATTTTGTCGGGGAAGTTTGTGGATTACAACACATGGAAGGGTAAACCTATGCTCTGTATTTGGAGGTCGATTAATTGTGGCGGATTTTATTTCATGGTTGAGTTCAACAACAAAATCAACGAAAATTCAACTCCCTCGAAAAATACTGATTTTACGGTACCTTCACACTGAGCAGCATCAGCAGCACCAGTTGCCAATGTTGATTGACCCGGAGGACATTTATTACACCGATACTCATTCTCTGTCTCTGACTGATAGGAGCCAACTGCACATTCAGTACAACTTCCAATGTCAACATCATAGTACTCTCCTTCCTCATTACACACAGCTGCAAATAAACAAGTAATTAAGAATTGCAAGCAATACAGAAGTCCCCTACTGTTTTTAAGCTATTTTCAATGTTTCTGTTGCGATTTTGGTCCAAATCAAAATATGTTTGGACATGCATTATCCCTTTATTGCCCCCTATCCTCATACCAAGTTTCATAAACCTAGCTTGGAAACTGTTTGAGTTATGTCAGGATCCAGATTTTTTGACAGACTGACTGGCGGACGGATGGTGGGCAAACCTATAGTCCCCTCCGGTCAAAACCCGGTAGGGGAGTAACAAGTCATTCACCATACTGACATTACAGGTTTAAAAATTTTTTTTTAAGGAATACGGAATTAATTGAGCGGCAATATGTGCCAGTTATTCCGAAAATACATCAGGGTGGTCGCGGCATATAGAGAATAGAGCAACCAGATACAATAATCACGATTATTTTAGCCAAATGATAGACACAATGACAACACTATTTGACAAACTCGCTGACATTTTATTTGTATATTTTACAGAAGCAGCAGTGTAGAATAAAAATGCAATATTTCATATTATAGCATATTTTAGGATACTTCTTGGCAAAGTTTAAAAATAAAGATGTTTAATGATAATTTGCTATAATTGTTATATTCGTTTTTCATGTTTAAACATTGAAAAAAGAAATTGATATACACTCCCGCTATACCCCCTTGAATCCGGAGAAACGGGTTTTATCCTGCAATATCGATATCGAGAATTAAAGAACTTTTTACAAGTTACTGGGGTCTTCGATGTAAAAATATACATCTCCCACAAATATCATCCAACCAAAGATTCCTAACAATATGCATAACTAGGCTTAGTTATGGTACTAATTATCATTCATGTAAAATTTCATTGAAATCAGACCAATGGTTAAGGAGAACTATCGCAAACAAACTTGGTGACATCCATTCATAATGAGGGAGACTAAAATATTGTGAGATATTTCTTAAAGCATGTACAGTAAAGACTGTCTGAACAACCCCATGATAATTAAACCACTCCTTAAGGGTAGGGCAAGTTGGAAGAAAAGTATTGACGCTCTTTGTTGGAATATATAAGACACAATACATAAAACCACATCACACTATTTCATGCACTGAATAAGTAGTTATAATAAATGCCTTAATGTATTATGAACAAAATACATTTTTAATGAAATATTTTGTTATGATTTGATTGTTTTGATTAAAATACAATAACAAATAAAGTAAAAAAATATCAACTGTATAGAGCGTGCAGCAGAAAAATGTGCTGCGAAAAACCTCCTACTTGAGCCTCCAAATCTCCCACTAAATACATATCATGAAAACTCCACTTGAGAGTAGAAAAAGGTTGAGAAGCATACAACATGCACATTACCGGGTAATTAGCTTGTGCGCAAATGTTTAGGGAAATATATTTATAGATTGAATGTTACAAAAACTCACAGATACATGCTTCTGGATCAGCTGAACCCTGTAACCTGGTACTGAATGGAGGTGAACAACTCTGACATTCACGTGGGTCATCTACATTTTGCTCACGATATGAACCTATAGCACATATTTCACATTCAACATCGGTCCTGTCACCAATATGTTTGTATCCGTCGGCACATATATCTGAAAACAAAATGATATAATACAAAATTAAAACAAGACTGCGTTCACTAAACGCTTATGCCCCCTGTGGAAGCCTTGTCCATAAATAAGTCTAAGTCCAAAATTAGGTCAAGGTGAAGGTCAAAATGGGTTAGGTGGTACAGGCGTGTGGAGAGTGTTCATACACAACATCCATGCAAGTATGAAAGCTTTGTAGCAAGCCATATTAATGCTAGAAGAAACGGTCAATTTGGGTTAACCAGGACGGACGGACGAACGGACGAACGGACGGACAGGTGAATCACTATATGCCTCCCCATCTATCGATAGGGGGGCATAAAAAGAGCCGAAATGTCTCAAAATAAGCTCATCTAGTTCTTCTCACATTCTCGTGTGTTTGTGGTTTACTTAAGCTATAATGTGAGATTTAGGCAAGAGTCATAATGAAATATTTGAACGTTCAAGATAAGAGTTATTTTTGTTTCATTTTTGCTCCAGTGAAAGTCACGAGATAGGTAACAAGAGCTGTCCACAAACAGCGCGCTCCACTATTCGCAGCGCCATGCTAGGATAGTACAATCATTATATATTCAAAACAAAATGCTTCATAACAGCAGCATTACCCTCAGCTGTGTAGAGGTTGGGGCTTCTCAGTCGACAAAGGGGGATAATTTGGACAAATTATGCAGGACTGTTACCTAGTCACGTGTAGGTCCTCTAGGTCATGATGGCAAATAAATAAGCATTAATTTTCTTAATCCAAAACGGGGCATAATTTCAACAAAATGCTAAATAGTTATCTTCTCCTGTGTAGGGGTTGGGGTCATGCTGGTGAACAGGTGTGCGAAGTATCAAAGCAATATATCAATGCACTTTGAAGATATTAGAGGTTAAAAAACCTGTACCTAAACTTTAACATTTGCATTTCCAAGTCCAAAAGGGGGCATAATTTCAACAAAATGCTTGATAGAGTTACCTCCCCTGTGTAGGGGTTGGGGTCATGATTGAGAACAAGTATGCAAAGCAATATGTAAATGCACTTTGAAAATATTTGAGGTAAAAAAACCTGTACCTAAACGTGAACATTTGCACTAAGTTGAAAAAGGGGGCATAATTTCACCAAAATGCTTAATAAAGTTACCTACCCCTGTGTATGGGTTGGGGTCATGATGGTGAACAAGTATGCAAAGTATGAAAGCAATACCTTGAAAGACTTAGAGAATATAAGAGGTTAAAAAACCTGTACCTAAACTTTAACAAAAGTGTTACGCCGACAAATAGTGGAGCTAAAAACGTGCCTTGAAGTGTCAAGGATTTCCCGTATTTTATGGAGATTTTTGTTTATTAAATTTGGTCTTTTCTCGCATCTCGAAGTTGCATAACTTGTTTGTGCAAATTGATGCCAATACTAAACTAATCAGCAAGGGAATGTGTGAGAATTACAGGTAAATCTAAGATTTCATATTGACACATCTGACTTTGAGCTGAACAATGCATTTTAGGTACGAATTAGTTAATAAATATTGACGTCAAGTTTTAAGATGTTCAGATGAATTATTTGAAAGAGTACAGACAAGGCTTAATGCACATTTTTTTGGTAATTTAAGTGTCATAATATAAGAAGGCTTGCATTATATCACTTGACTATTGCATCACTATCACTATTGTTAAGCAAGATAAGAAAAAGGCTGTCTACAAAGGTCAAGTTCTGGGTGGCATACTATATACCTGCCAAATTACAAGAAAAATGACAATATATTAATTAAAATTATCCACAGTATGTGATTCCGTAGCTCAATGGTTAGCATGCTTGCCGTCTAATCTGGCCACCCAGGTTCAAATATGGTTGGAGGTTCATATGACTGCCATATTTTGGCATTTTTTTGTTACTAAAGTAAATTGATATTGTCTTGAACAATCACGGTTTGATCTGTGAATCGTTAGCCATGACTTGTGGATTGGATCGAATCGCCACTTCCCTGAGGATCATCCACAGCCATATTATTTCCATGTGCTGACCAATGTTACTTGATTAGTTTTCCTGGAATTAGTTATCAACCAGTACTAACTTCCACAAGCAACTGACAACTTCTCCACATGTGGAGGACACGACTGTAGCCAATGTTACTGAAGAACGAGCTGTGGGAATTGAACTATGATCCAGGTACCAGTTTACCAGCTATGGTTTGCTCAAGCTGGCTCAGGTTTATTGAAATAGGATACAGTAGAACTCTGATGCCTTGAACTGCCCTCTAGACTGAGAACAAAATTCAAACAATCTCCCAGTCAAGTCAATTATTGTATACTAGTGCATTTTCTTTTTGCTTGGACAGAAGAACAGGTTCAAGGTTTTCTTGGGTGTTAGAGCCAAACTTATCATACACTCAGTCGCAAAAGAAAGTATACATTGTGCATAAATGAAATTATATCGCCGGGGGTTTACAGAAACAGTCATTATGTTAATATTTACTAAATAGTATGTTTATCTGACATTTTAAGATCAAGCAACAACATGTCGACAAATACAATACTGCACAAACAGAGTCAAAGCTTTTGGACTTGAAAAATCAAATTCACACAAATGGTCACACACTTAACACAAATGTGTACATGGATACATTTACCCATAGCTCGGTCAATAGGAACTTGATCTTGCTGAAATTTTCAACATATGTAACTTGGATATGTGGCATTACAATTCTATTGAATTTGTTATATCTGATTGTAATTGTAACAAACAGAATAAAAATGATGACGTCAACGTGAGCTTATGTCACACATTTGTCATGATGTGTTCATCGGGCGTTTGTCAATTTTTAGTTCAGCTAGATGCCCGATTTGCTGATAAGGTTCGTTTTCAAGTGTACATACTTATCACGAAGACATAAATAAGGACAAAAAGGTTTACAACAAAGCTCAATTCAGGTTTAGAGCTTATCACCTCATAAAAACATCTTTTTTCACATGGTAACCTCCCCTTGACCAAGCAAAATGACAAGTTTTTGTACAAATATCGCAACCATCATGCTGTTCAGTGAAAATTCGCATTATTTTGAGTGTTTTTGTTTAATTTGACGATATACCTAGTCATATTTAACATACATAAACATAATTTGCACCACTGCGTAAATGTCTCGTACATTTTACGTCGGAGGCGGACATATAAAATATTTAACATTTTTGTTAATTTGATTTTCAAGGTACCGACTCTGTTGACTTTATTTGTGAGATATTGCATTTATTGACATGTTATTGTTTGATCTTAAAATGTCTGTCAACGCCAAAGGAGACTATTTCAAAGTATGAACAATGTATACTTTCTTTTGCGACTAAGTGTAGTTGGACTATTTTGATTGAAAAATAACAGAGTTACCTATGCAATCGTTCCTGCTTGTTGAACCAGATGAGGGAGTAGTCCTGCCATGTGAACATGCAATACATGCAACTTGACCCGAAAATTCCTGGAAGGATCCTGGGTCACAATCAACACAGGCTTTTGCCTCTTCCATGTCATAGTATTGACCTGGTGAACAATCTGTCAATATAGATATATTCATATAATGATGGAATAATGCTTGAAAACTACAGCTGTCCTTTAACGAATCAAATTTTCAAAATGGAAGAGTTAGATAGGAATTTCAAAAAACCTAATCAAAACATCTCCAATAATTATAACTTGTTTTCAATATTAAAGCAGTGAGTATATAATAAACTCAGCATTTGTTACCTTTAGAGAGCTGCAGTGTAACTTGAACACTCTTACTGACTTATATTTCACTAAACTTCACAATTTCACAGAGAAATATAGACATAAACCTAATTACAAATAAGTACACTGTTAATACAGATAAGTCAGAAATTTAAGATTATATCAAGGCATCGAAACATTACAAATATACAGAAATAACAGTTATTATATATACAGATAGTATGCTTATATGCAATGACAGTCTGTCTGATGCAAGCCATCATGAATGTAAACGCTTCTAGTAAACTGCAGATGAAAAACAAGCATTATATCAATAGGCCAATATTTGGGGGGGGGGGGGGGGGTGAAATAAAAGTATCATATAAGCCAATATTTTTATTTTTAGGTTTACAGGATTTTTTAAAAAATTTTGCTGTTGACGGAGTGGGAATGGAAATATATCAAGTGGGTCTAAAGGGTCCTTGGAAACTTAAACATGGGAAGGTGATGACCCTTTTAGCTTACTTAATTATATGTCTAATTGTCTATTCCCTCTTCCCAACAGCAAAAAAACAACATCAGGCCTTATTGTACTCTTACCACATCCAACTTCATCCGATGTATCACCTACTGGGCAATCATCTTCATTATCACATCTATCAGAACCTGGCAGACATGTGTCATCAGCACATTTCCATTCCCCTTGAGAGCATGATCCTTAAAGCATACAAAGTCATAGGTCAGTACTAGAACAGTTGTTTAGGAGACTGATTTATTATAACAAGAGGGCTAAAAAGGACCCGAGGTCGCTCACCTGTCATAGTAGTGCATGCCCACACCTTTGGTAATTATTTACAAATTTCCTGAATAAAATTCAAGAAAATTCAGACTCTGTTGCAAGTTTATTTTATGATTTGACCTTTTCTTCAAAAAGTCGAGCTAAAAATGGACAAATACCAAGTTTTCTCAACAGCAAGATGACATGCCCTCGGCATAGTATGAAAATATCTCAACTACAGTGGGGTAGAAATGTAGGTAAAAACATGTATGCCCACATGGCAGTCAAATTAATTGTGAGAAATGTTAAAAGTCATGGCAATCTTGACCTACTGGCCTCAAATCAATAGGGGTCAAATACTGATGGTGACAAACAGCCCTATAAAGTTGAAGATCCCTTTAGATATTAATTGGAAATATCATGCTAAAGGTCACAGTGACTTTGACCTACAAACCTCAAAATCAATAGGGTCATCTTCTGTTGATGACCAAACTCAATGTAGAATTTGAAGATCCAGGGCTCCAGCGTTCTTGAGTTATTTATCGAAAACCTTTTGGTCCATCTAGGAACTTAATTTATGCTGGTCTTACTTCAGAAGGTTTCCAGTTTTGATCAATACAGATAAAGCTTTAATGTTCATACCAATACACTGAGAAATGTCAGTAGAACCCAGAAATTGGGTAGTCTCGTCATTCCCACATGGTTTGCAGTCTTCTTGTTTCTCCTCATTTTGGTAACTTCCAAACCAACATGGTTCACATTGATTATTGTCGTCGTTCCATCCTTCTCCCATACCACAGGGTGCTAAAACAGTAGTGTACAAGTCAAATAGTTTTCCCACCGCCAGATAATTTACCAAAAAGATTATATTAAGTCAGACAGGGAAGGCAGCACTCAACTTAACCAGCCGAGCACAGAAAACATTAAAACACACAAAGCACAATGGCCAACTGAACCAACCGAGCACAGGAAACATAAAACACATAAAGACACAATGCCCAACTAAACAAGTGCAGATCCGCCCAAGTCCAAGCAATCAAAAATTATAATAAATTATAACTAGCTGATGACCCGGTTCCACAGCAAAAGGACTACAATGCCTAGTTTTAGCTTAAAAGTTGATTAGAAAAGATTCAGCAAACAAAATGCAGAATGCCTACGCTGAATGACCTAGTTACAACAGTAAAACTGCTGAGTTACATAGTTTTAGCAGCCTTTAGTCTCAAAAGTAAAGTAACAGTATTAAAATGTTGAAAGGCCCGATTTCAGCAACAAAAAATCTGAAAGCCATAGGCGAGTGACCTAGTTTCAAGAAGTAAATATTCGGTTACTGACTTTATTACAAGTTAATTTAACCTAATCAATGTGTATGTAACAGTTTATTCACAGTGGTATAAGACACTTTATATCAATTGTAATGAACCAGACACCCTAATTCCGAATAAGCGAGACCAATTTACATAACAGTCCAAGCAGATGATAGCACTGTTCATTCATTAAAGTCAAATTGATCACATAACTCTGTGCAACATTGTCTGGATGAAAATTGAATTAGTCTGGTTCACAACATTCTTAAAAAATCCTTCATTTAATTGAATTAATATGACAAGGAAGTGAGATTCATACTGAAAAGTTCCACTTATAAAACTACTTCAGTCGTTTTGAAATCATGCAGATTTTTGTAATTTTATGGTTACTAAGTCTTAGAATATAACCTACATTATGAGCCAATGAAAACGTCGAATTTTGGGGGTTAATGAAAATTTAGTCATTAAAATTTTCTCTTCACATACTTGACGTCATGCGTTGGTGCTTATTTTTATCAGCCAATCAGAATGCAGAATGTTATATTCTAAGCCAGTTAGAACATATTACATAAATTTTAATGACTAAAAAGGACTCGCTTCGCTCGCTCCGCCCTTTTTAATCATTAAAATTTACTTATAATAATATGTTCTAACTATAACTTGAATTTAGAACAACAAATGTCTGTTTTAAGACCAATTTGCTACTAAGACAAGCTTTTTGACATTTGGTAAAATATCTTAATGTTCCAGCATGTTTAAAACAAGTATGCACAACACAATAATCAGGCTCTTTGATTATAATACTGCTTGTAGATGATAAAAGCAGTAAGCTCCTAATGTATTTCTCCACTGGAATTTTTTAGTAACCTATATATATCGTTTTCAACAAGGCCACCGATTAATCTGATTGGTTCGTTTTCATCCTAGCGATTAACTTGTTGTAGAGTTTTTACATTGTCCCAAATGGTTCATACAAAATTCTCACACCACAATTTAAGGACTTTTCAAGGACTTTTCGAGGTAGAATATGCATTTTCAAGGCTTTTTCCAAACATTCACCATGGTTAAATTGTAAGAAACTGCAATAATTCAGTGCCACTGTTATACTATTTCTAGTCGTACCCTAAAGTGCTCAATTCTTCAAATAACAGCGAGATTCGCACTCATACATTTATGTACTTTAATTTTTGAGAAAAAGAGGTTTTTTTGTTTTTCTATTTCTTTTTTACACAGATATTAAATGTGCCATCTTGACAACCTCAATAAGCTTTTATGGATATTCAAGGCTGTTTGTCTGATTTCAAGGATGTTCAGTTAAATTCAAGTACCATTTTGACATTTTTTCAAAGTAGCACTAAATTCAAGTACTTTTCAAGGTTAAAACCAAATTCAATGACTTTTCAAGGTCTATATGAACCCTGAATTTAACGCTAAAGGTTCAAGATAGTCCTTTATTGCTCACATAAACAGGTTGCCCTTCATTAGGTAAATATTTCCAATTTTGAACAACAACAACATTTATTCAGCTCGGAAGCCACAATTTGGCTTCTAGCCTACATATATAACAAATTATTATGGTGGTTCATTCATGTTATGTGGCATTTAAAAAACCACAAAGGAAACAAACATATTGTAACGAATGTTGGGTGCATAAAGGGAGGTAATTGGATAATTATGCACAAAGAAAAACCTTGTAGGTTGTCATTAGAGTAGGATGGCATATATAAGGCCAACAAATCTCCTTATTGGTGAGCTAGCTTCTCACTGACGGGATTTGTTTGTGTCTGTCCGTCTGGCACGTTACAATATAATGACCAGAGTGATCAGGCGCACTAGTTTTTTTTATCCCACATGGTCGATATTGGAACACATCTAAGACTTATGAAACACAAACATTTTGATAAAGTTAACATAAAAATATATCCTATGAAACATACAGCACCACTTAAAGTATACAATGTTTAATCTAGTGACCTAAGATGGGACTCCAAACATCTCTTTAACATCATACACCATCTGATATTTTTAACAAGATATTTATTCTGACCAAGTTTCATGAATATTCCTTGTGATATGTATCAATTTGATATTCCCTGCACAAACTATATTATGATGCGTGACAGGCAATGGATGGAAGACAAAGATTGGTCACAAAAGCTCACCATTAGCAATGCAGTCTATCTTGATATTATAGAAAGCAAAAATTCGAATTGAGGGCATTAAAATTCGAATTATCTACACTTAATCTCGATTGGTTAAGTGTAATTATCACAAGAACATAGATATTATTATGCGTCAATTCAAAATTGCACTGATGCCAAAAAAGGTAAAATGTGAATATTTGACAGATTTTTGGACTGTATTCATTAAGTATTTCAAGGTCATAAATACATGTATAAAGTATTTCAAGGTGACTTACGTTCACAGTCGGATATGCTGGTAGATCCGGTTGGTGATGTCCAGCCAAGTTTAGGGCAGTCAATACAGAAGAAGGCTGATGATGATGGTTGATATTTACTAGGTTCACACTTGAAACATTTCTGTTTGTCTGAGTTAAAATACTCGCCACCGTCATCCGCACACTCAGCTGTGGAATACATCAAACATACAGTCAAGGTAGAACTAGTAGAACTGCTCCTTAATTCATACACAGTGAGACCGAGATTGCCTTTATTATCACTCTACTACAAGACTCGACTAAATCATCAACCGTTAGCCTACGAGGATTGTATTGTCGTTCAAACATCATACAATTGTTGTATGACCATCCTATACAGGGATAATACCCCTCATAATATTAGATATTTCACAAATTTGTCGATAGAAACACTCAAGTCTTCACGTTATGACAAGACTGGTGCACAGGGGCATAGCTAGAGATATTTTAATGTGTACCCAAAGGCTCAGAGTTTTGCTAGAACATCTCAGATGCGTTCTGGCGTGTTTTTTGCATCATCTTTAACACTATTTTTACTGATAAAACCAGGTTTTGTTTTGATTGTATAGAGCTCTATATATATTTTTTAAAGCCAAACTAGAATTAAATGTAAGCAATTAGACTATATATCAGTCTAAATGCTACAAATATTTTTTTCGAAAAATGACAACTCCTGTCATCCTTCAATCCATTTATAAAGCTGCGTCATATTTTCATAACAGCAAATGATTATCCAATGTTTACAAGTTTTGAGCAGTTGAGAAACTATTCATAAATCAGTTCTAACTCCCTGTTTTTTATCTCCTCATGAAATTGTCAAGTACAACCTCGCTTTCCAGCTCTATTTTAGCAAACAGAGTTTAGCAAACAGAGCCTAGACAGTCTAGTGGTTCTCATGGTGTTACAGATTTTCATACTTGTGGAAATAAAAGTTGTAGCTTTTTAAGTTTTCTAAGAAATGCTGAAAATACTAAAGGTTTACCCCCCTTAGGGCTTAAGCATCAGTTTTTATCGCATTTTTTTATCTTTCATTATTTAACTTTTTGAGAAGCATGTGTACGCAGCAGCGTATTCTGTTTACAGCTAGGTAGCTACACCCCTGGTGCATGACAATTGTGACTTCTCAAGATAAAACACCATCACGTAACAAAATGGGCGTCTGAATAACATGTGACTACGGTACATAGAAACTCCAAGTGCATAAACAATGTTAATCTTACGTTTACACTGATCCAAAGAAGTTGCAGTTTCCGGGTTGACCTCGTTAGCAGTAGTCAATCCAGCAGGACAATCTTTACAAATGTTGTCATCACCTCTGTACTTATCTACTCCACAAGGCACACATATGTTGTTATCAAAATCCCAAGTTTGACCAGCCGGACAAGGCTCTAAAGATGAAAATACTGGTTATAAATATATATAACATACACAAATACCCAAACTCAATCGAGATCCCATCATGTATTAAGAAAGCAATCGAAACTCCATCATTTATTACCAAGTAACTTATCTTGGGTGTAAATAGAACATCACCATATCTGAAATAGATTTTGTCAGCAAAAAAAAGAATTAAATGCAATGATTCGTTATTTGCAGACTTTTTTTACAAAATTAATAATCAGTCCTGGTCTGTCAACAAAGTATGGACGGAGAGATGGGGGCATAATTGAGTGTCTTAATATATTTTTGTATGAGGTACTCTGATTCACAGATGCCAGCTAGTACTAGGCCCCTTGATTGGTTCCAAAATCACAATAAAGTGGCTTAAAATATGTCAATAAATCAGTAACAAAACTAATTCAAAAACAAAACAAAACCTGAAAAAACTCTGGCCCGATCTCCCGAAACATCTTAATCTGAGTTTAATCTCATCTCAAATATGGGCATGTGTCTTTATGTTAATTTCCATGGGAGACTGAACTAAAAATTTGCATCATTAACAGAAAACATTATTCTGAGTTTGGTACATAAAAAATTCAAGAGCTCAATTTGAGTTGAGATTTCTACTTGAGATGCTTCGGGAGATTGGGGCCTGATTGAAGGTTTATTGTTTGTGTATTACCTTCACAATCTGTTAGTGAAGTTGAACCAAGAGGATTGTCTCGAGTAGAAGTAGTAGTTCCAGGTAGACAATTCAGACAGAAATCTTGGTTTGTATCATCCTGATACTTATTTTCCGGGCATAACACACATTCAGGATCATCCAGATCCCTGTCCCAAAAAGATCCAATCTCACATTTCCCTGTAAATA
This sequence comes from Spisula solida, assembly GCA_947247005.1. Lineage (NCBI taxonomy): Eukaryota > Metazoa > Mollusca > Bivalvia > Venerida > Mactridae > Spisula > Spisula solida. The sequence continues at coordinate 44,520,956 of OX365944.1, read as the reverse complement.
TATCAGTGCAATTCCAACTAGAGCTGTCGCCATTTGGCAGACTTATATACCCCCACCAGCAAAGGGCCATAATTCTGCCAAAATTCATCGCATCACTAATTCCTTTCTTCATGCACATCTATATGTTGAGGTTGTTCATCTGTGAAAGTTTGAGCGAAATCCTGCCGAAACTGTAGGAGGAGTCACGTCCACAAGAATGCGTCTATGGACAGACAGACCGACAGACAAACAAGCTGAATCCAGTATACCCCCCTTACAACTCTTTGTGCGGGGGTATAATAAGTGTAAGAAAACATAAAAGCTCCGCGAGTCGCAAGTGTCGCCTGACGAAATGCAAATTTGTCATGGAAAACTATCCAGTATTGGGCTACATATCAGACTCACAAGAGCTCTCTAGGCATCTGAACTAAAAACGACAAAGCGATGCTCTGGACAAAAAAATGTCCTGATAAAATCAATCTGAAGGGAATCATTCAAACACTACACAAGCTAGAGTTATGATTCTTGCGCACTGCACCTCATGTCACAGCAAAGAAACATGCATTCCTATTTTTGAGTCATTAATAGTTATGGTGACAAAGTTATGCCACGGACAAGAAATGCTTATAAAATCAATCAAAGGGAAAAAATTGAAATATGGCACAAGGTAGAGTTACGGTACTTGTGTACTGCACTTGGACTTTTGGTAAGAAACATGCATACCAAGTTTCAAGTCATTCAACCTCATAGTGACAAAGTTATCCTCCGGACAAGAAATGCTCAAATTAAATCAATCTAAGGGAAATAATTAAAAAACGATGCAAGGCACAGTTATGGTTCTTGTGCACTGCATTTCTGCTTATTGCAAGAAACATACATACAAAATCTTGAGTCATTTGAACTTAAGGTGACCAAGTTATGCTCCGGACAAGAAATGCTCTAATAAAATCAATCAAAGGGAAATAATTCAAAAACTATGACAGGTAGAGTTATGGTTCTTGCGCACTGCACTCCGGCTTATTGCAAGAAACATGCCTATCAATTCTTGAGTCATTTGAACGTAAGGTGACAAAGTTATGCTCCGGACAAGAAATGCTCTAATAAAATCAATCAAAGGGAAATAATTCAAAAACTATGACAGGTAGAGTTATGGTTCTTGCGCACTGCACTTCGGCTTATTGCAAGAAACATGCATACCAAATCTAGAGTCATTTGAACGTAAGGTGACAAAGTTATGCTCCGGACAAGAAATGCTCTAATAAAATCAATCAAAGGGAAATAATTAAAAAACTATGACAGGTAGAGTTATGGTTCTTGCGCACTGCACTTCGGCTTATTGCAAGAAACATGCATACCAAATCTAGAGTCATTTGAACTTAAGGTGACAAAGTTATTCAAAAACTATGACAGGTAGAGTTATGGTTCTTGCGCACTGCACTCCGGCTTATTGCAAGAAACATGCATACCAATTCTTGAGTCATTTGAACTTAAGGTGACAAAGTTATGCTCCGGACAAGCAATTTGTGATGCTGCAGCCGCCGCCGCCGCCAAAGTAACACCTATATGTTGCCTTTTCAGGCGACACAAAAACTGTCAGTAGATTGTGGAATGTTATGTTATAGTAACCAGCTTGAGGCCCACATGGAAGTTCGGGAAATGGAATGTGTCAGCCTCGTTAAATAAAGGCGTTACTTACTTACTTACCAGCACAATTAATATAAGACACCCATAACAGCCTTTTGACAATAAGGGGGATAATTATCAACACAATGTAAATAAACAGCAATTGAAGTGCTCAACGAGCTGACTTTTCAACAAAACATTTGAACTGTAAACATTGTTTGCTTATATATATATATACCACACTGTAACCACTAAATGTTAATATACGTATATTATGTATTTTGTATAATCGTAATGACGGTTTCCATTCTGAGAAAAATATAACATTACAAAATAGGTGGGTGGGGTAAAAAATTAAAAATATTGCTAGTTATGGCAAATAACTTTTTTGGGAGTCAGGTTTGTTTGGTAATGTTTGTTTATTGTGTGTTGATGTGTTTTCGCGATATTTACATGTTCAATAAATTTTATTTTAAGCGTTTTCATTGATTTTCTTGGCATTTTAGCCATATTTAACCAAAATACAAACAAAAATCGCGAAAAAGGAACCTCCGTGACATATATTTTTTATTGCATAATTTTGAAGATCTATGTCATTGGACTTTTTTAACAAAATATAAAAAAAAGTTTAAGGTAGGAAAAAAAGTTATTAAGATTTTACCTGGGTGCTATTTTGCTGCATTAAATATGAAGTGGGTGGGGTAAAAGAGCAATATATATTAGACCAAAATTAATTATACCCTTTTTGGTATCTTGATCATGTATAACAATGTGTACCCAAACTTTATTGAAAAATATTTTATTATTTAGATCACAGACATCAAATAAAAATGTCAAATTTGAACACCACCAACATTTTACCAATTTCCATGGAATTATAAAAATAATTCATACACACTTCGATCAGGGGTGATTACCCGAAAAACGAGTTCCGTGACCTATTGTTTTTTCATGGTATTTTGTGTCAGGATAGATTTCTTTACTTCCTGGCAAAATTTGAGCAAATTCTAAAGGTGGGGTCCTAAGCGCTCCGACATCCTTAAACATTTTCTGAATAAACTGTAAACTGCAAATGTAGATTTGTTTTGATACACCAATTGATAAACACTGTTTGATATTTCATTATCATCTCAAAATGTAATAATGACTGTGATATATAAAAGGTGCAGTGTTTTACTCATATCTTCTTCTCCGTACTGAACTGAACCAAAATGATTTTTCAATCGTTGAACAAATTTCAAATTAACATCTAAGTTTTCAAGTTATGCTCTAGACAAAATATCGGACGGAAGGACAGAAGGATACAAAAACTGTTTTCCCTTCACCTTTGGTGGGGGATAAAAAACCAGTTGAAAACACAGCAGTACTTGGTGCACTTTGATGGAGCATTACATCTCTTTATATTACGAGTGGTGTTCAAGAAATAATAAGACTTTTCACATAACCGTCTCACATACATACCAACACATTGACTCTGGCCAGTAGCACCATCCACAATGGAGCCGGTTTCATCTACGGTCACCATAAAGCCTTCTTCTCCAGGACATTTTTCGCATTCAAACTGATTGGTACCATCGCCGAAAGTCCCGCTCTCACACTTCTCACATCTATCAGTGTCATAAGACCAGTATTCTCCTATACCACATGGAGCTGCAATATACAAGTAATACCATAAATAACATGTATCACAGTATGATAGAGGGTGGACAAGTGGTTCATTGGTCCAGTGGTGAGAGATACTGACTACTGATCCAAACATTGTGGGTCGCTCCCTACTCCAGCCAGATCAAAAACAGAAATGCTTTGCAGTGTTTCCCACCAAACATAACTTATATTACTAAGTCTTTCGGATGAGTTTAAAAACCGAGATCCCATGTATGATGCTTCACATCCGGCATGTAAAAGAAGATTAGTATTCAAGGTTGGTAAAAATGTGGAAAAGTATAAAATGGCCAATTTATGAGGTACTGAAATATTTGATATTCCCTTCATAAAGGTATGCAGTTCTACTCCCTTAATGTTGTGTTCCCATGCATGTAATTAGCTATATGTGTTACCATTATAGTTTGGATTTATTCAGTAGTTTGTGGCATTTTCAAATGTATATTTTATTGAATAGGAAAGCCCATTTTGATGTCATCTATTGATAAAAGTACCTTGTCAGCCTCGACCGTGACACTCCAAAAAAGACCACCTTTAGACAAGACAAGTCTCACAAGATTTACTATTGCCATGAGCTTTTACTAGTATGCTAATTTTTTTTATCCAGCACTGCTTTATCTGTATTTGTGATGTAACAGATTTATATCAATTATTACATACTTACAGGGGTAAACTTAGTTTCAACTTACGCAGACAGTCTTGTAGAGATGAACCAATGAACAAGGTGAAAAAACCTGGTGGACACTCAGTGCACTCGGTTTGTATAAATTGGTCTCGGCCCGTATTTTTTGGACAAGGGGAGCATGAATCGTCGGGTTTCTTCTCATATCCTGTCAGGCATTCATCTGAAACAGTACACAATAACAGTACAAGTCAAATAGTTTCCTGCGGGTGATTAACTGCAGCCTTGTAATTTAGTTGTATTGTTTAGGATGTGGTTTTTGGAGTTTGGATGCAATTCAAATTTATTCCGGTGTAAGTTTAAATTAATGTTTCTGTCAAAATAATTCCAATACATGTACAAGTCAAATAGTTTCCTGCGGGTGATTACCTGCGGCCTTGTAATTTAGTTGTGTTGTTTAGGATGTGGTTTTTGCAGTTTGGATGCAATTCAAATTTATTCTGGTGTAAGTTTAAATTAATGTTTCTGTCAAAATAATTCCAATACATGTAAAATCGGACAATACCGATTATCTTCCAATTATTTGGTTGTGTTAAATGTATGTGCCGAACGAATGAACAAATTCAAAAGAATTAGAATTTATTTTATCATGTATCAATACCATGCTTCTGTTAATCTAGCAATGTGTTCTCTATGGGATGTAGTGCATTGCCCACTATATTTATTACTGACTGGGAATCTTATGCAGCTGCAGACACCTGCTGTTTAGATTCGTGGTCTCGCGTTCAAAGTGAAATTTCGGAATAGTTCTGCTTTCTTTGGTAAATAAACTATTGTAATGCGATAAAGACCGATGTTATCCGCATGGAATAATGGAATTAGTCTGGTTCACAACATTCTTAAAAAATGCTTTTTTTTTTTTGAAATCGTAAATCATCAAGAACATGTCACGTGCCCCTCCATGGTCATTTTACTTTTGGCAATCCAATATAACCTGCGGCTCAAGGCCGCAAGTTAAAAACATTGTCAGATAAACTTCAAGGATTTCTTTTACACAAACATTTTAATATTATGTCTCCCACAGGGACCATAACTGGCAATATCCAACCAGCCTAAAATTCAAGACGGTATGCACAACTAGGTTTGGTACACCATAGTGATGGGACATCGGTTGCAAATCATAATCGATCATCAGCTAGAATCGACTAGCACTTCCGATGCGATTTTTCCGATTAATAATAGGCAGGACAGTGAATGAATACGCAGTATGCTGATGCCAGTAATCCTACTTCCCAAGTCATAAAACAGGGTGACAAAGAAAACATCTATGATTTTCAGGAGACGTTTACTATCTGAGTTTGAAGAAATTGTTTGAATTGGTTCTAATAGGCATTCAATTGATTGAAACTTCCATGCTTTGAATTTTCCTAGCAAATATTTGATTAAAGAAGTATTGTTCTACATTGCGTTATAATAATCTGATGATCGATTATGGATGAATGACATCGATCATCGGAATCGGCTGACTTCTGCACTCCACTAATCAATGCTATCCGATAATTGGTACATCACTAGTAGACAATGCAGACACTGATATATTGCACAAACTCAAAATGCCTCAAAAATGACACCAACCACACAAACAGGATCATGTCAATTCGGTCACTGTTCTTTATTTTTAGAATTGAGGGAAATTTTATGGGACAAAATAAGAACCCCTTAGGCTTCTTGATTTATTTCCATTACTTCATTCAGACAGCAAAATTTTGTAAATATTCCCATTTAATCTAAAAATATATGAACTGTTACGCCTTTAATATGCTTGACAAGAAGAAGATATATAACTGAATGTGATGAACAGTCATTTTAATCAGGTGATTTTTTTACTACCACTGATTCACTGGATGTATAATTATACAAACCTTCGATTAATCTGCAATCAATACTTGAAGTCTTTCCAGTTCCATCAGTTTTCCTATCAGGGGCACACTCTACACATTGGTAAGAATCAGCCTTATCTCTAAAAAAGCCCTCAGGGCACTCATCACACACTCCATCACTGTAAATTTGAGATCCACTTTCGCATGGTGCTACAAAAAAACAGTATTTCCGAAATAACTTTTTTTTCTCAAAAGGGTAATAACTTGATTATAGCAAAACACGGGACCAGGGTCTAACTTAAGTTTTTATAAAACAATCTAAAACTCAACTATCTAATAAATGTATTATGCAAGTTAAGTTCCCAAATTGATACTGAACTTCAAAGTAGGGTTCAAGCATGCTTTTCATGCTATAACACCTGCAGAGTCCCATTATAGGGTGAGGGCACCATGCAACACTCCCTAGGGGCTCTGCATTTATAGCATACAAAACATCAAATTATGCGTTTGGATTTCAAAACAATGACATTTTTGTGTGAGATTTTGTGGCGACATTGCATAAACAAACGCAATGTCATGCCAGTGTTGGCTATGAGCGTCGGCTTCTTGGATGTGGAACCTACCAAGAAAACATGGATAACGAGTATATGTTAAATTCATAGTTTTAAATCTGATTAAAAATGAATAAATATAAATGTAGCATAGAATTGCATTTTCATTTGTTTATTATGTTACATGTTATATTCTAAATAAGGATAGAAACTCGATTAATCAGACAATCAAAGTAACTGTGATCATATGCAAATGCATCTACGAGGGGTGATCAACAAATACGCGGAAAAGTGCTATAATTTCTTTATTTGTCATTTTAAGTCTTTGAAACTTTCTAAACATGACGATTTATTTACATGATTTATTTGCAATTGATTCACCACTGACCATCAATATTGACCAAAGTCAGAACGAAAGCCGTTGCCTATGGCAACGTCTACTGATGTTATGCGGCCTAAATTAGGATGCGGCCCAAATTAGGAACGTCACCTGACGTTATGCGACCCAAATTAGGAAAAATGATGTGTCAATACAATCAATGGTGTGTTGACCTTCTGTCATTTTTTTTTTCATCAGCTTTTCCTTTACCTATACAAATACTCCAAAGAACTTTAGTAGTGACCAGATCATCAGCGAAGTCAAAGTTGGTAAAAACCAGTTTGTTTGAAGATGTGTCCGATGATGCGTAAGGTTCCCAATCATCTTGAGTATCCGAAGTGACAAATGCCAGGACCACTCCCTGGTCCTGTTAAAAACACACAAAATAATAAGCATGTGTATAAAGCGCCCAGGATATTGTGATGTTTCTGAACATGAGTTGGTTTGATCAACTGTTCCAAAGTTGGTTTAATTTACTTAAGTAAACACATTATGGTTAGTTTTATACTATAGTGCACCCAGGATAACGTGATGTTTACAAACATGAATCGGTTTTGTTATCAGTTATTGGAAAGTTGGTTTTGCACATTACAAAAGAAAACAGATAAGGGGTGGTATTCAATATTGATCTTATTTAATTGGAGAATAAGGATAGCCAATCATATCGCCTGTTACTGACCAATAGTTTGATATAGTGTGATCTGATTGGTTGTTCTTATCCTTAAGTCAAGTAAGATCAATATTGAATACGAGCCCTGGGGTGGTATTCAATATAGATCTTACTAGACTTAAGGATAAGAACAACCAATCAGATCTCACTATATTAAACTCTTGGTCAGGTACAGGTGATATGATTGGCTATCCTTATTCTCCAATTAAATAAGATCAATATTGAATACCATCACTGGTCAGTTTTGTTCTAAAAACATAACGGATAAATCATTCACACCTGATTAATCCACCTAAATGGATTATACCAAATTTTCCCGCCTTTCTTGTTATCATGGGCGCACTATAAAACATCAATGATAAATCGTACACATCTGATTAATCAATCTATGTTGAATATACCTAATGTTCCCGCCTTTCTCATTATCCTGGGCGCAATATGACTTAGACATACAATGTATTACATAATCATAACATAGTTATCTTTCGTTATATCACAATTTGTCTTTTGGGTGTAATGCATGGAAAATTTGACTTGATCCTGACCTTTATGTATGAATATATTACAAGGTTCTAGCGTTAAATATGTAAATTTTCAACAACCTTTGCATGTCAGGGCTCTTTTCTTTATATAATAGGGGCCATAAAAAGGCCCCTTCCCCTCAATATTTTTTTTCAAACCATGCAGTTTTCCACATAAATGAAGGTTACCTCAACAATATAGTTCCCCGTTTTACCAAAAATTCCAATACATTTTGCCCCTAGTTAAAGGTAAGGCTCCATCCCCAAGGTGGGAAAAAAGCCCTGCATGTATATAATATTATACCCTCCAGTATTCAGCAACTGCTCGATCAGCTTGATCAGCGCCTTGGTTAGTTATTACTACAAATACTCGAACCACATCATTCCCCGTCATCATCTTCCCAGCTTCTGCCAAAGCTTTGTCCACCGTATCAATACTGGTATCTGACCTTACTTCAACAAGTCCAGCATTAGGTACCGACATCCTTAAATATGGTAGCTTTATTTGTTAAGATAAGTCATGTACGAGAGGTGCCCCACTTATATTTGAACACCATTGAATATCCGATATTTTCATTTTAACCCAATATAAATGAAATAACTCTTTTGAACCGTGTAAAATAATGTGTCAGGTAACATGTGCACTCGCTGATTGGTTTGTTTGCAATATGATTCGAGCCGAAATCAGCAATTCTGTAGAGGGTGTGGCGTTTGGCGTTTTGAAGACCGAATGCTCCTTAAAAAGCACCAAGAAGGTGTTAATAGATCATGGATATACCGTTTCTGTGAAGACTTTCAGTAATGTTCGTCCCTAGGAGGGTCCTTCACATTCTGTTGCTCTATTATGTGAAATGACACAAAATATTAAACAAGAGGGCCCAAAGGGCCCTAGGTCGCTCACCTGTCGTACTAGTGCATGCACACCCCTATGGTGATCCTACACATTTTCTGAATAAAATTTAAGGAAATTCAGCCTCTATTGCAAGTTTTTATATGATTTGACCATGTGACCTAGCGTTTGACCCCAGATGACTTAATTAATATCAAACTTAACCTAGATTGTGTTTAGATGATTATTAGGACCAAATTTCATAAAGATTAAGTCGAAATTGTAACCTCTGGTGACTACACAGGGTTTTTCTATGATCTGACCTATAATTTAAACAAAATATTTCCTCCATATAACTGTACAAATACATGCTATAAAGACAGAACAATACCTTAACACTTAAAAAAATAATTATGGTTCCAGTGGGGTTTGAACCCACGACCCTCAGGAAAATGTCAATTGACATTGTGACCTTGTTTTTGACGCCAGATGACCCAAAATCGAATTTGGCCTAGATTTTGTTGACAGGATCATTGTGACAAAGTTTCATAAAGATTTAGTTGAAATTGTAACCTCTGGTGACTGACTACACAAGGTTTTTCTATGATTTGACCTTTATTTTAAACAAAATATTTTGGAATATTTTTCCTCCATATAACTGTACAAATACATGCTATAAAGACAAAACAATACCTAAACACTTAAAAAAATAAAAATTAAAAATTATGGTTCCAGTGGGGGTTGAACCCACGACCATCAGGAAAATGTACAAATACATGCTATAAAGACAAAACAATACCTAAACACTGAAAAAAATAAAAATAAAAATTATGGTTCCAGTGGGGGTTGAACCCACGACCATCAGGAAAATGTACAAATACATGTTATAAAGACAAAACAATACCTAAACATTTAAAAAAAAAAATTTAAAAAAAAAAATTATGGTTCCAGTGGGGGTTGAACCCACGACCATCAGGAAAATGTACAAATAAATGCTTTACAGACAAAACAATACCTAAACACTCAAAAAAACAAAACAAAAAAACTTATGGTTCCAGTGGGGTTTGAACCCACGACCCTCAGGAAAATGTCTACGCTCCCTACAGCGCTTTGATTTCCACTTAACCATTACAATTCACACCCTGCTATAGAATACTAGAATATTTTGATATTTGACCTTTACAAAACTGCTTTGAACCCTGATACACATTTTCATTGGTTGATGAAAGTTTATTGTAGGTATAGAGAGTAGAGAGTTACAGCAGAGAGTTAAGTGACCATGAAGACTACATGTTGAAAGGTTTAAAACAAGGTTTTTTCTATAATTTGACCTAGTGAGCTAGTTTTTGACCTCAGATGACCCAATATCGAACTTGACCTAGATTTTGTTGAGATGATCATTGTGACCAAGTTTCATAAAGATTAGGCCAAAATTGTGACCTCTAGAGAGGACACAACCCAATTGTTGACGGACGGACAGACGGACGGACAGACGGACGGACGGACGGACAGACGGACGGACGACGGACGAAGTGTGATCACAAAAGCTCACTCTGTCACTTTGTGACAGGTGAGCTAAAAATGCCAAAAAGTGACGATTCCTTCAAAAATCATACCCATTGGTTATATGATAACTAGGATAGATCCAATAACCAAAATGGGGATTGCAATGAAGGTAGTGATATCCTTGGGAACTATTAATCAAGTAATTTTAAAAATGGCAAATGCCAAGCTCTGAAAAACTGTCCGTGTTCACCAGCGATTTTACCAAAAAAATCCAAGGGAGACAATCGTCTTCAACCCCCGTAAGTTCTACAGCGGAACGGTAATTTCGATAACTTTGTCCCCTCTGTTGAGATAATGCTTTATCATTGAAATATTTATGGTAACACAACAGATTGCTATTTGAGAAATGTCTACGAGACTATCAAAAAATTAACATTCATTAAGCAACATGAGTTCCTAACTGGTTGCATGACTTGTGCTATTGTTTGTTAAAACTAATGAAATATAACTCATATTTATTCTACAAAGGGAAAAATAAGCACACGGTACTATGCTCCTAATGTTTAAAATAGGTTTTGGACAAAACGTTTGCCACATCTCGTTCCTGACTACAATACTTGGAACATGGTGTTTTGGTCAAGACTCAGCTTCATACCCCACAACAATCACGCTATTGGATACCTTAGGAACACGAATTCCAAGTATGTTACACCAGAATAGTGAATGCCGAAGTCTTACAATCCTGTATTGATAAAGTTTGCAATCTTAACGATAAAGCAGCATTGACTAAACTCGATCAATGTTTACACCATCAATTGGGGTTTTCTGTCTTAAAAAAGCCCAATTCGATACCCCTACAAAATTGTTGATTTGGGGTCTAACTAAACTGCAAAATCAAAAAATCAAAGTACTGAAGTATTGTTACTGGGGGAAATCGCAATTCTGGGTATTATAGGGTTTCACATTTAATGGTACTGAAATCAAAACAAATGTTAATATTGTGACAAGGTTTCTGAGACGCGATATAGCAGCTGAATCCGCATTCAGATCACACCACAACAGACCCATCACAATTCTAGAACTCATAAAGGCAATACACCTGCTGTATTTCTAAGTAATATGTCACAAGGTGTGTTCGATTCCAACGTGTTTCATCGTGTTTTTCATTTTTCACATACATAACTTCATAAGATGCTCGTTAAAAGAATTATCAAACATCGAATGTACCTGCAGTCCTTGTATACACTTTGGCAGGTCAGACTCGCGTAATAAATAGAATAAAACACATTTGATTAAACGTTTCCGCGCAAATTATTTTGATGGTAGTAAACCAAAAGAATGCAAGAAATTGGATAGGGCATCAATGGGCGCAAGAAAATATAAACTAGCGTCTAAAAACTACACAAAGTCATAATTCCACAACTCTTCAGCTGCATAATTATGTAAATTATAAACCATCCAGATATGGAACGATTCGCGAGAACGAATAAGAAAGGGGTCGAAACACAAAAGACGATATGGTCTGGATTTTCGACGGGAAATTGTATACACAGCAGCGCACGGACAAGGGTTGGCCTAACGACAGACGCAAACTATTCAAGATCTATGGCAATTCAATGGACCAAACGTCGATCAATACTATTAACACGGGCGCAAGAAAATGGAAAAAAATAATAAACTAAAAACTGCGTACACAGAGTCCTTATTCCATATTTATACCTGCGTACGAACAAGATATGGTATGAATAGCGCGAACGAATATGACGGGGACGAAACATAAATAATTCATATGGTCTCGACGGGAAAATTTATGTAACAGCGCTGGGAAAAGGGTTGTTCTAACGGTAGATCAAAACTATTTAGCTGGTAAGTTAAAGGACGAAAAGTGGATTAATACTATCAACAAATGCAAAATATTGTAAACAAGAGGGCCCAAAGGGCCCTAGGTCGCTCACCTGTCGTACTATTGCATGCACACCCCTATGGTGATCCTACACATTTTCTGAATAAAATTTAAGGAAATTCAGCCTCTATTGCAAGCTTTTGTATGATTTGACCATGTGACCTAGCGTTTGACCCCAGATGACTTAATTAATATCAAACTTAAACTAGATTGTGTTGAGATGGTTATTAGGACCAAATTTCATAAAGATTAAGTCGAAATTGTAAGCTCTGGTGGCTACACAGGGTTTTTCTATGATCTGACCTATAATTTAAACAAAATATTTCCTCCATATAACTGTACAAATACATGCTATAAAGACAGAACAATACCTAAACACTTAAAAAAATAATTATGGTTCCAGTGGGGTTTGAACCCACGACCCTCAGGAAAATGTCAATTGACATTGTGACCTTGTTTTTGACGCCAGATGACCCAAAATCTAACTTGGCCTAGATTTTGTTGACAGGATCATTGTGACAAAGTTTCATAAAGATTAAGTTGAAATTGTAACCTCTGGTGACTGACTACACAAGGCTTTTCTATGATTGGACCTATATTTTAAACAAAATATTTTGGAATATTTTTCCTCCATATAACTGTACAAATACATGCTATAAAGACAAAACAATACCTAAACACTTAAAAAAATAAAAATAAAAAAATAAAAATTATGGTTCCAGTGGGGGTTGAACCCACGACCATCAGGAAAATGTACAAATACATGCTTTAAAGACAAAACAATACCTAAACACTCAAAAAAATAAAAATAAAAAAATAAAAATTATGGTTCCAGTGGGGGTTGAACCCACGACCATCAGGAAAATGTACAAATAAATGTTTTACAGACAAAACAATACCTAAACACTCAAAAAAATAAAAATAAAAAAATAAAAATTATGGTTCCAGTGGGGGTTGAACCCACGACCATCAGGAAAATGTACAAATACATGCTATAAAGACAAAACAATACCTAAACACTCAAAAAAAATAAAAAAATAAAAATTATGGTCCCAGTGGGGGTTGAACCCACGACCATCAGGAAAATGTACAAATACATGCTTTAAAGACAAAACAATAACTAAACCAAAAAAAAAAAAAATAAAAAAATAAAAATTATGGTTCCAGTGGGGGTTGAACCCACGACCATCAGGAAAATGTACAAATAAATGTTTTACAGACAAAACAATACCTAAACACTCAAAAAAATAAAAATAAAAAAATAAAAATTATGGTTCCAGTGGGGGTTGAACCCACGACCATCAGGAAAATGTACAAATACATGCTATAAAGACAAAACAATACCTAAACACTCAAAAAAAATAAAAAAATAAAAATTATGGTCCCAGTGGGGGTTGAACCCACGACCATCAGGAAAATGTACAAATACATGTTATAAAGACAAAACAATAACTAAACCAAAAAAAAAAAAAAAAAAAATTATGGTTCCAGTGGGGGTTGAACCCACGACCATCAGGAAAATGTACAAATAAATGCTTTACAGACAAAACAATACCTAAACACTCAAAAAAAATAAAAATAAAAAATAAAAATTATGGTTCCAGCGGGGGTTGAACCCACGACCATCAGGAAAATGTACAAATACATGCTATAAAGACAAAACAATACCTAAACACTAAAAAAAAATAAAAAAATAAAAATTATGGTCCCAGTGGGGGTTGAACCCAAGACCATCAGGAAAATGTACAAATACATGCTATAAAGACAAAACAATAAATACCTAAACACTTAAAAAAATAAAAATAAAAAAATAAAAATTATGGTTCCAGTGGGGTTTGAACCCACGACCCTCAGGAAAATGTCTACGCTCCCTACAGCGCTTTGATTTCCACTTAACCATTACAATTCAGTGAATTCACACCCTGCTTGATATACTAGAATATTTTGATATTTGACCTTTACAAAACTGCTGTGAACCCTGATACACATTTTCATTGGTTGATGAAAGTTTACTTGTATGTATAGACAGTAGAGAGTTACAGCAGAGAGTTTAGTGACCATGAAGACTACATGTTGAAAGGTTTAAAACAAGGTTTTTCTATAATTTGACCTAGTGAGCTAGTTTTTGACCTCAGATGACCCAATATCGAACTTGACCTAGATTTTGTTGAGATGATCATTGTGACCAAGTTTCATAAAGATTAGGCCAAAATTGTGACCTCTAGAGAGGACACAACCCAATTGTTGACGGACGGACGGATGGACGTCCGGACGACGGACGAAGTGTGATCACAAAAGCTCACTCTGTCACTTTGTGACAGGTGAGCTAAAAAAAAGAACAAGCACACGTTAAATTAGGAGTTTCTAGCTAAACTGTAATATGAATATTATAACCACGAAGTGTGTTAAGTTCGTCTGCTCAACGGGTTACTTTTAACAGTGACATTTTTATCGCCCCTCTAATATCATTAGTCATTTTACAGCGCGTAGGAATTTATTCGCACAAATACATTTTCTCATCCAAATAAGCTTTCAAAAAGTTCACACAATACAAACAAATGAAAAAATATTAAATTGTTGTAAACAAATGTTCTCTTAAATGGTTGAAAATTACGATATTGGTTGAGATTTGCAGGCACTTCTTTCTTGCTCGGATGAATTGGTCATGGAGAAATTACATCGTTAAAATCGTAGTGATTTCAGGATTGTTAATGTAGTACAAATACTGGGGTTCCCCCAGTAAAAATGAGTGCATATGTTAGTCGACACATTAATATACATGGCTGTATAGAGACATTTCGAATATAGCGTGTCAGTATAAAAATATTGGATGTTCCATGGTGTTCAAATATAAGTGGGGCACCTCTCGTATAGGGTGTATTGTCGTTGTCTGCCATAATGTGTGTGTGCTAATCATCATTGAGAAGGTAATTAACACATTGCTATTTTTCACGCCTGGGTTATGGCATGATTCTGGTCGAATTGCATAATGACGGCAACTAATTCTGTCGCTGGTGCCCTATTCAATTAACTTTGGTCAGTGTGAGGCGAGAAAAAACTTCAAAACAAGGTTGTTATGAGTCTATTCTGATAAGCAATTGAAAGCATCGAAAATTTGTATTTTGCAGTACAGTTTAAAGCAGTCAGATTCGGATTATTGAGCAGTAACGCTTCACCCCTCTGACGGTTCGATGCATATAGAAATTTGTGATTTTCAATTTGATACATTCTCAGATGTTCAGGTGACTGCAATAGCCCCCATATTCTTCGAACAGTGAAGTTGAAAAGTGATTGAATAAATTTAACAAGACTCACTGCATGACGCTTTCATTTAAAGCTTAGGTCCAGGTGGAAGCCTTATCCATAATAATGAGCTAAGTCAATCTGGACTAAGGGGCCATTATTCTGTTGAAATGTTGGATAGTGTTGCATGGCATTGACAATACAAGGTGTTTAAGATGGTAAACAAGTCTGCCATGTCTGAAAACAATGCCCGGATGGACTTTGAAAAATATTTGAATTTCAAAAAGTTTAACAGATTATTGGAATACATACATATTTGAGAGATCTTGTGTAAGTTGAGCAGTCTTTGACTTCAAGTCAGCATCATTGATGTACCAAATGAACACAACTTGTATGGGTTGATGGCACTTGGTGGATGTCAGACAATCTGTAGCTGTCGTTAGTTGAGTTGGTGAAACCGAAAGATATCCACCATCAATTTGGTTAAACTGTCCTGATGAACTGATGTAGCTAAGTTCAGCTGCACTGGTACTAGACGTATCATCAGGTCCCATAGCGACAATCTCAATACCTGCAGCCTTAGCCTGTGAGAAAGAAAGAAGCAATCAACATAATTCTAAAATAGGGCACAGTGGTCCAGTGGGCAATGCTCTTGAATACTAATTGAGAGCTCCCTGGTTCCAATCTCATTCGGGGCACTTAGTCATCTTTTCAGTGTATTTCCCACACGACTTGAGATAAACTGGTTGGTAACCCAGAGGTAGTCTCCCATAAGGGTACTATACACCAGGCACATAAAAGAACCAAGAAATATATTTGAAAAGAGCTAGGGTATTGCACCCAGATTCCTGTACCATGGAAGAAGGTACTTTATTTACATGCTCATTGATATCCACCAGTTAGTATAGTTGGTAGTTGGTAGAGTGTTGACCTGTCACATGGGTAATCTCAAGTTGGATAGCCTTTCTGTAACAATGGTACTGATTAGCTTAGTAGACTTGCAAGTTCACATACTATTGGTCAATGCTTGTAATATAGCAAGACTAAATTACTGAAGTGTAACCTCTAGAGATCAGGGGCGGATCCAGGATTTGGCGTTAGGGGGGCGTACATTCATGTATTGACCCCCCCCTGAAAGAAATGTGCGAGCGAAGCAAGCTAGAAAAAATGTATCTCTGAGAAGCATTCCACACAAGTTCTTCAGCTTATATTATTCACTGATAAAGTTAATGTGAGAGTAAGGCAAGCAAGAATATAAGCATCAATTATTTGAGTAGCATATCCCTCATACTCATTCCCTACTTGACAAACTTAACTGATAGTGGTTGTGCGAGCAGAGGGAGCAAGAAAAAATGCAATCATCTATTTCAGCAGCATACACCACACACTTATCACTTGGTAATATTCACTGATTTAGTAATTGTAAGAATTGGAAAAAAATCAGTGTTTATCTGAGCAGCATACCAAACAAACTCATTGATAAATCGAAAACTTTCATCGAATTTACGTAGATCTACAGCGAGCGAAACGAGCAAGAATATATATATTGTTTATATAGCCAGGACTAACGATAATAGACTGGATAATATTCACTGATATATAGCTGCTGTGAATACGTCACGAAGAAAAATGCACTGTCTATCTGAGCAGCATACCCTGCGAACTCCAGGGCTTCACTTTTGTTCAAGTGGAAATGTGAAATACTTGGTATCCAACGACTAGGGGGTCCAGTGGCTTTCTGCCTCGTGACGTTCTAAAAGGAACCACAGAATTCGTCAGCTGCATTCTGAGATATCTTTTTTTAATGAAAAGGACAGGTTTATTAGAAAATCAAGCCAACTGTATTAATCTTTTATGACTTGTCGGACATTTTTAATGTGCAAGAATCTCTGTAGCCGATGTTTGGCACCATGCTACCAATCAGTCCCATATCTTGTTGTTTGCATTCAGCATTACGTTCACTTTAAAATCAATAAATTGATTATTGTTTTATTGAATCGAGCGAAGCGAGCGAAAACAAAATGCATATCAATATTGTTCTTACATCCAAAATATGATAAATTACCTATGCTCTGACAATTTTAGGGGGGGCGTACGCCGGGTCCGCCCCCCCTTGAATCCGCCTATGGAGATCAACATCCTTTGGGATCTGAATATATTGGACATTGAGTAGAGGTTGTTGCTCTAAACAGGTTTTTGCTAAGCCTCTATAAAGGGCCTTTCTTGAAAGGTCGTACTGTAGTTTTAATTCCTCAGAAAATTGATGTTAAAAGAAAATAACAGGTTCATATATGAATACTTATTGTTATAATAATACTTTCAATACATTTCGTCAATGCTAGTATCATAGTAAGTACTAACTAGTTAATAAAGTTCTTAAAAAATGGCACTCAAACAAAAAAAAATGTTTTCACGTGTTGACAACTTACATCATCTGCGGCAACCTTTGTGTCCTCAGTAAATGTAGAAGAACCATCACTAAACACCATCATCATCTTACGATTAGTATCCCTTGCTGCTTCTAACAAGGCTTTACCTTCATCGATTGCCAAATGTGTGTAAGTGCCAACACTTGTACCAGAAGTAGATATATCCTGTATATTTGTCAGTACCTCTGTCTCAATATATGAAATCGGTCTAGAATCTATAATTGTTCCATCATAAAAAATGAGACCCACACCCCATCCACTGTTTTCAATTGAAAGCCTGTAAAAAGTAAAACCCAAGTGTAGAAATGATATTACTGTAAATAGGGAACAGAATGAATTATTCCATTTTATAACAATTTCACTCATATAAAGTATAATACATCCTGGGGCAAAGCTAAAACTTCAGCAGCATGCAGACAATTAGCACAGTACTATTTCATTTAGAAGAATGAGTTTTAGACAAAAATAAAGAATGAATTCAGTAGTTTACTGAGACCATATAAGGCCATTGATATGTGAAAAACCCTAGTTTTTGACTGTGTGATCTACACTTGCAGCAGAACAGTTAATACTATAGTTTGAAGAGGACTACCCAAGAATAATTTCTTTGCAGTTTGGTCAAAATCCGTAAGTCGTTCAGCTTAGAGTATCACTCAAAACCCCTAGATTTTTACCCTTTGACCTACATATGCTCCAGACTGAAACGACCGGAACAAGTAATTGAGAATTGCAAGCAATACAGAAGTCCCCTACCGGTTTGAAAACCTATATTCCCCTCCGGTCAAAAATTGGTAGGGGACTAACAATTGATGCTGCCTTTTGGATAGGACCACTTATGGATCATCCTTTGCAGTTTGGTAAAATAACATTTAGAAGTATAGTCTTCGGACATGATTTTTGGGAGGTAATTAGCCTCTCATTGCCTATTACTTAATGCCAACAGAAGACCTTAAGGCTAAACAATGTGAATCCGCACTGAAGTAGTTCCAGAACAGTCAACATTCCCAATATTGCTATATATATTTCTCTAATTTTTTTAAACTGATTTAATTAAATCAGCAATCTAAGATCAACAGTTATTGTCAAACTGTTTGTTAAATCAATATTTTTGCAGATAATAACTCGGAGCAATATCGAACTTGTTTCATATTATGAAAATGACATGTTCATCAAATGTCTCGCCTTTACAGCTATTTTTAGAACGTGTATTTAAGGTTCCGGATGTAGCTATTTTTAGAATAAAGGGAGAGTTGTAACACCCAGCTCCAGACCAGGGTCACATGATGGTTTTATGAATGAATTGTATATTGTTTGCAAGGTACTGTTATGTAATCATATGGTTTGGCACTGACCCAGATATAGGCACATTTCATATTATTGTTTATGTTCTAAAAATAGTAACAAGATATCATAAAGATATGGATTATTGATTTTATCTGGATGGCAGGAAATATATGGTTAATATTGTCTTGAAACTAGTAATCTTTTTTTGAGACTACCAATTTAATTTTCGTACAATTTTCAAGTATCTTATATCTGTGGAAAGCTCTTCAAATTCATAATTTGATTATTTAAAAAATACTTTCTTATCTGAAATTCCATGTGATTACAAGATGGTACTGTAGACTCTGATAAATAGGCACATTTTATTATTTTAGAGCCATTTTTGATAAAAACATACAATACATGAACTGCAAATAAATTAATATGCCCCTTTTCATAATTAACAAGACGCGAGAATGACTATCGCTCCGCCCACCTGCATCACGTGACTCTGTTTTCAAAAACCCCGACAACTATCGCCCGTATCATACTGATATATGCATATGTTATATTTTTTATTTTACGTTAAATATGTTTAAATTGACTAAAAGTAACAACAGAGTATTTTGTAAATTGATTGTTAAATGTGACTTCATCGCGACTTTTTGTGGAGTTTATAATTTGTGTTTTACAAGCATTACGGTTACTAAGCTGCAGTATGTGATCTGTAAACTTTATTGTCATATCTCAGCATGTTGTTTAGCTCCCTACATCATAGAGGCACACCGCCCAGTCGCATCTACCAGTCCATTTCCTGTTTATTTGGGTATAAAGCTCTGTTTCCATGAAGCGTAAAACCTACACCTTTTCAGCGCGTATTTATTCGCCGCGTATTATGCGCCGAATAAATATAATTCGCTTCAGTCTATGTTGCATGATGACGTTTCCATTGACGCGTTTTTCGGTGCGTAAAATAGTACGCGCTGAAAAAATTCGCATCGGGTTGCGAATTTTTTACGCATGGACGCGTGTAAAATGACTTTTGGGGTATAAATTGATGTAATTTCCTCGATTCTAGTAATGTTTTATTGATGCTATTCATCTTAAATTGCATGAATTTTGTTTTACAAGTTGACAAATAGCTCATAGAAGTATTCCTGTCTTTTTGAAAAACATCAAAAATTGTGTCTGACCAAAAACGCAACCACCATCTTCTCCACCTCATATTCTTTCAAATGGGCCAGAAAACAAGCAATTGCATCTTTTGTTATGGCCTGAAAGTCCCATTTTCTTTAAATATTGATGAAAGATACGCGGTTTTATCCAAAAAAACGTCTGTTTTCAGCTTCATGGAAACAGTTTTTCAGCGCGTAATCGGCGCGTAAATTATCCGAAAATATATATACAAGATCTGATCTATATTATCTTCCCCTTGTTATCAGCAGAATCATGACTTGTCAAATTTAATGCATGTACAATAAAGATAAAAGAAATACAAGTATTATATGTTTGTATTTCACATTTATTCGGTTGGAAGCATGTTACGTGGAAGATAAAGAGGGTACCTGTTATGATAACAGGTGTTGGGCTTTTTGAATTAGTATTCGGGCATCAAATGTGTTTGAAAAAGAAAAATATAATGCGCATATACCTATATGTTTGTAGTTAACATATTTATTGTCTCTTTCTAATGATCAGAAGGAAACAGTTTGTGTTCGAATTATTTTTAAATCGAATTATTTTTAAATCTATCGAGTTTAAACCGTCATAAAAATGTTTCTGTTCCACCGATTTTCAAAATTATTGGTGTTTTCCTTTCTTTAGAAGTATATCTGAAATTTAAAACCACTGTCATAAAAAATTTTCACAGGCAAAAAAGATATTTGTGTTGTCGGGTTTTATAAAGCAATGATCCCAATAAAATCTTAATTTTTAAACCTTGATAAAAAAGATCAATATTTCATAGATCTTTATCATTTTTGGTGGTGTCATATTCTACAAACCTATAGCTTTCATTTGCATCCACTGTCATTTAAATAAATTCAAAAATAAAAACAATAAAGAGGATACATTGATTTCAAATGCAATATCCCTATATATTCTTATTGAATGGTGTCGGAGGGTTTAATCCTAATTAGCATCAAGCAATACTGTTATAGCGATAGCGCGTTCTGATTGGTCAACGATTTTTATCGCTGTTTATGTGGGGGGAGCTCGCGTCTTGTTAATTATTTAGATACCCAAATAGGCCTATTTTGACATTCAATACAAGATCAGCAGTAAGAAAACAAACATAAAACATGTAAAGTCGGTTTGAGCTTTAATAGCAGCAACCAGATTGCCTTTCATCAGCACTGTCAGTGCTTTGATTAGTACTTGTCAGCAAAAAGATAAAAGAAAAGATAATGAAACATCTAACAGGATCGATTGAGTCATAACAAAAGGCACAAAAACAGAAAATAATTATACAGTCTTGCATAAGAACATGACAGGTTACTTACCATTGGACAAACGTGTGAAGGATAGATTTGAAGATTGTAATATCTGCAGTAGAAACACTCAGTGACAAATCCACAACAAATACGATAGCGACAGGAATTTCGCAAATACCAGCTACAGGCGGCACATATGGGATCCAGTCATCGGCAGCTGTCAACATCAAATAACATGGACTGTTATCAGAACAGAACAGAACATACATTTATCATACATGCCAGATCTCTTGCATCATGCCCTAGTCTCCCGCATAATCGGAGGCCAATTAATAAAATCTCATGCATTTCTTGGACATACTGCAACCTGCCATTTTTGGGAGGCGATTAAGCCTCTCATTACTACCATTGCCCATTTCTTAATACAAAATTAACCGCCTTTAGGCTGCTATGTGAAGATCAAAAATTATTGTGGAACTGTTTGTTAAATCGATATTTTGGCCAAAAAAATCACTAAACCGGCTGATACCGAACTTGTTTTATAGTACGAAAATGACGTGTTCATCAAATGTCCCGGCTGTAAAGCTATTTTTAGAAACTTCAGACTACGGTCAAGTGATGGTTTTATCAATGAATCGTATACTGTCTGCAAAGTACTGTTATGCAATCATATGGTGTCGCTGTACTAGCTAGCCGCTTTCTATAGACTGTCTCCCGCTGTGAGGGAAGTGATTACAAGACGGTAAGTATTCATTTTTTGACAGAATATTTACCTGGAAAGTATGAATTTGAGAGGAACTCAATGCTAAGTAACAGCAAAAATAAAAAACATCATGAATATATAATATCCAACATACAGTAGTATGATGTAGCCTATAAGCAGCCACTTTTGAGACATAAAATAATTGTATAAATAAAAGCTCCGCGAGTCGCATGGGATGCCTGACAACATGCACATTTGTCATGGAAAACTATCCAGTATTGGGCTACATATCAGACTTACAAGAGTTCTCTTGTCATCTGAACTAAAACTGACAAAGTTATGCTCTGGACAAATAATGTCCTCTGCACAAGGTAGAGTTATGATTCTTGCCCATTGCATTTCATGTCACAGCAAGAAACGTGCATACCAATATTGGAGCCATTCATACCTATGGTGAACAAGTTATGCCTCAGACAAGAAATGCCTATAAAATAAATCAAAGGGAAATAATTAAAAAATGGCACAAAGTTGAGTTATGGTTCTTGTGCACTGCATTAGGAATTTTTGTAAAAAGCATGCATACCAGGTTTCAAGTCATTCAACCTTATAGTGACAAAGTTATGCTCCGGACTAGAAATGCTCTAATAAAATCAAAGGTAATAATTCAACAAGAGGATCATAGATCCTGAGGCGCTCACCTGCTAAACATGGCCTTTGAACTTGACCTTAAGGTCATCAAGATAAACATATTGACTTTACTTGATGAAGGTTAAAGCAAAACTGAGGCCTCCAGAGTGTTAAAAAGGTTTTGCTATTATTTGACATATTGACCTAGTTTTTTACCCACATGACCCAACTTCAAACTTGACCTTATGGTCATCAAGATAGACCTTTTGACCAAAGTTGATCAAGATTAAAGCAAAAATATGGCCGCCAGAGTGTTAACAATGTTTTTCTATTATTTGACCTTTTGACCTAGATTTTGACCCAACATGACCCAACTTCGCATTTGGCCTAGATTTTATTAAGATACAACTAATGACCAAGTTTGGTGAATATCAAAGCAAATATGTGATCACCAGAGTGTTAACAGGATTTTCCCATTATTTGACATTTTGACCTAGTTTTTGACCCCACATGACCCAACTTCTAACTTGGCCTAGATTTCATTGAGATAAACATTTTGACTTAACTACATGAAGATTAAAGCAAAAATGGGACCTCCAGAGTGTTAACAAGGTTTTCCTATTATTTGACCTTTTGACCTAGTTTTTGACCCCACATGGCCCAACTTCGACCTTCACCTTAAGGTCACCAAGATCAACATTTTGACTTATCTTCATAAAGATTAAAGCAAAAATGTGACCTCCAGAGTGTTAACAAGGTTTTCCTATTGTTTGACCTATTGACCTAGCTTTTGACCCCACATGACCCAACTTCAAATTTGACCTTTATTTCATTGAAATACAACTACTAACCAAGTTTGATGAAGATCAAAGCAAAAATGTGGCCTCCAAAGTGTTAACACGGTATTCCTATTATTTGACCTCTTGACCTAGTTTTTGACCCCACATGACCTATATTCAAACTTGACCTATATTTTATTGAGATACAACTACTGACCAAGTTTGATGAAGATCAAAGCAAAATTGAGAGTGCTAGAGTGTTAACGGTGAAAAAGCTAACGGACGCACGGACGGACGACGGACAACGACAAAAAACAATCACAAAAGCTCACCTTGCCACTTTGTGGCAGATGAGCTAAAAACAATGCAAGGCAGAGTCATGGTTTTTGTGCACTGCACTTCTACTTATTGCAAGAAACATCCATACCAACTTTTGAGTAATTTGAACTTTAGAAGACAAAGTTATGCTCCGGGCAAGAAATGTCTAATAAAATCAATCCAAGGGAAATAATTCAAAAACGATGCAAGGTAGAGTTATGGTTCTTGCACCCTGCACTTCGGCTTAATGCAAGAAACATACATACCAAATCTTGAGTGATTTAAACTTTAGGTGACAAAGTTATACTCCGGACAAGCAAATTCAGACGACAAAGTAATCCCTATATGTCGCCTTTTTATGTGACCCAAAAAGTAAGATGTTTTACCATCCATTGAACCTTAGGGTCACTCACTTCATAGTAGTGCAAGCCCCTATAGTAACCAGGGTAATCATTTTCTGCTTACGATTAAATAGGTTTTTATTTTGACTGGACCAGTGACCTAGTTTTTTACCCCAGATGACCCATATTCAAGTTTTTAATAAATATCATCCAGACAAACTTGCTGAACAACTTTTATGAAGATCAAGTGAAAAATACCGTCTCTATATCATACAACAGGCTTTCACTAGGATTTGACCAAGTGACCAAGTAACCTAGTTCTTGATCCAAGATGACCAACATTTAAACTCAACATCTATTACATCTAAACACACATTCAGTATCACTTACAGGAAGATATAGTGGAAAAAAGTCTAGCGACACAAACTATTTTAGATTTTGACCTAGTGACCTTGTTTTTGACGCCATTTGATTTAATATCCAAGTTGACTTTGATTTTGCTGTTCATTGTGGCAAAGTTTCATAAAGGTGAACTAGGCTATAATGTGACCTCTAAAGGGTCTACACAAGCATATTGTGGACAGACAACAGAACGACACACGAGGGGCGATCACAAAAGCTCACCTTGGGTTTTTATGAAATGTGAGTTAAATAGGCAAAGTTGTATCTTAACTTACCTGCACATATGGTTCCAGAAATGTCCAAACTTAGCAATTCCATGTAATTAGAGTGCCTGAGAACATACTGACTTTCTGGTTCAGAAGCGATTGCAATCAACTCATCAGTAAAGTATTCTTCACCAACACCTAGTGCAACAATCTTAAATCCATACAAACGAAGTATAGCCGCCTCAAATGCTGTTCCTAATGGATTAACTGAACGACCATCTGTGATTACTAAGTACACAGTAGGCGTACTAGGACTAGAATCTGCTAGAACTTTTTGTCCTGTCACTTTTAAGGCACTTGCTGTATTGGTCATCATTGCACCACTCTGAAATGTATTAAAAGTTTAAATAAATGGTCAACAAAGTCTGGAAATAACGAGATATGGTAACTTTGTAAAACCTGTTACCATGGCAGAAATTACATATTTACCTTAAAAAGTCAAAAGGGGTCAACTGCTAACTGTGTGTATATGGCATGATATGTGTTCAGATAGGCTCACAAGAGATAATCTTTATATATGAATTAATATTATATTTGGCAGTGGCTAGGGAACCGGCACCAGACGACTAGACAGCAAAATTATTCATCCGGCAGTGGTTATATTTAATCATTGATATTGACTCAACTGAATAAAACTGAATAAATTGTAAAAAAACTTGTCACGAGATATGGCTTCAAATAGCGAAATCAATCGTAATTACCAGCATTATGACGACATGTCTAAGACAATTCTTCATCGCGTAATGAAGGTTTGTTGTTCATTATAATAATATTTTATAGCTCAGCACCAGACACCCGAAATTATTCATATTAGTAATATAATTGTGTAATTGGATATTTCAGGTATGTAGAGATGAGAAGCAGTCTGATGGATTACAGATCCCAATATCATCACCCATGGAAAGAGCTGCAAACTACACAGGTCAGGGGTCGAATTTAGCACTTGCTTACTTGCAAAATGCAAGTAGATTTCCCAAAATGCAAGTGGATAAAATCATCACTTGCTATTTTTTGCAAGTACAACTACAAATAATTTCCGGGGTCTCGGGCGCATAAAGATGCCAACAAACTTCTGCTAGAAGAGGTCACAAATGACAATTTACAACTTGCTTAAATTCTGTAGTCAAATAGATGTATATCAGGTTCACAAACAATATGATTATAGCTCTATGTTACCTAGGTATAATACAGGTGGATATTGTAACGTTTTTAATTGAATGGCTAAATTTGCAAGTAGATTTTTTGATTTAGCAAGTAAGAAAAAAAAGCTACTTGCTAAAATTTGCAAGTGACCAAAAAAGTTAAATTTGAGCCCTGCAGGTGTCTCACAGTCAACATTATAGCGTATGCATAGGTCAAGGAGTAAGCCAGCCACTTCAAGGAAAGTAAGGACAGACAAGGTGATATTGGATGACTTTGATCTTGGTGTTGTTAGGCACACAATGCAGGAGATTTTTGTGCAGCAGAAGCAGATTCCAACGATAAAAGCGGTCCAAACTGCCTTACGAGAGAAAATTGGATTTAAGGGCGGGAGGGAAACTATACCAAGCACCCTGCATAAGCTTGGATTTGTATGGAAGAAGACCAACAGAAGTGTGCTCATGGAGCACTCAGATATAGCTGCGGCCAGAGTTCACTATTTGAGACAAATCAAGAAGTACAGGTATGAGGGCAGAAACATTGTCTATACCAATGAGACTTATCTTCACACTTCTCATACTGTGCCCAAATCCTGGCAGTCGTCATCTATGGCTCTTAGATCGTCAATGAACAAAGGAGATCGATTAATCATTGTACATGCTGGTGGCGAGAATGGATTCGTTCAAGGGGCTTCCCTGGTATTCAAGTCAAAGTCATCGACTGGAGACTATCACAGTGAGATGTATGGTGAGAATTTCTTGAAGTGGGTCAAAGAAAAACTTCTTCCAAATTTGCCAGCAAGATCTGTTTTAATTATTGACAACGCTCCGTACCATAATCGTCAAATCGACAAGTGTCCCACTCAGGCGACCAGAAAGGCAGACATCCAGGACTGGTTACAACGACATGATATTGCATTTGAGGAGAACATGCTGAAGGCCTAGCTACTACAGCTTTGTGAGTGTAACAGACCGCCGATGAGATATGTCCTTGACAGCCTTTTGGAAGAGCATGGGCATGATACGCTACGTCTTCCAGCATACCATGCTGACCTGAATGCAATAAAGCTTGTCTGGGCTGGTGTTAAGGGGTCTGTCGCACGTCAGAACACAGTGTTCAGCATGGCGGCCCTGTTAGAGAAAACACTCTAAAGAAGCACTCTCATCGATCACTGTCGAAGGGCCCTAGGTCACTCACCTGTCGTACTAGTGCATGCACACCCCTATTGTGACCCTACACATTTTTTGAATAAAAAGTTTTTATATGATTTGACCATGTGACCTTGCTTTTGACCCGAGATGACTTAATATCAAACTTAACCTAGATTGTGCTGAGATGATCATTAGGACCAAATTTCATAAAGGTTAAGTCGAAATTATGCCCTCTGATGATTACACAGGGTTTTTCTATGATCTGACCTATAATTTAAACAAAATATTTTGGAAAAAATATTTGCCTCCATATAAATGTACGTACAAGTACATGCTTTAAAGACAAAACATTACCTAAACACTTAAAAAAAAAATTATGCTCCCTGTGGGGTTTTAACCCATGACCCTCAGGAATATGTCAATTGACATTGTGACTTTGTTTTTGACCCCAGATGATCCAAAATCGAACTTGACCTAGATTTTGTTAACATGATCATCGTGACAAAGTTTCATAAAGATTAAGTTGAATGTGCACATGTAACCTCTGGTGACTACACAAGGTTTATCTATGATTTGACCTATAATTCAAACAAAATATTTTGGAAAAAATATTTTCCTCCATATAACTGTACAAATACATGCTAGAAAGACAAAACAATACCTAAACACTTAAAAAAATAAAAATAAAAAAATAAAAATTATGGTTCCAGTGGGGTTTGAACCCACGAACCTCAGGAAAATGTCAATTGACATTGTGAGTTTTATAATTGACAGTGTAACCTTGTCTTTGAACTTCGAACTTGACCTGGATTTTGTTGACATGATCATTGTGACCTAATTTCTTAAAGATTTATAAAACATTATGACCTCCAGTGACTACACAAGGTTTTTCTATAACTTGACCTAGTGACCTAGTTTTTGACCTCAGATGACACAATATCGAACTTGACCTAGATTTTGTTTAAATGATCATTGTGACCAAGTTTCATAAGTTTCATTAGGCCAAAATTGTGACCTCTAGAGAGGACACAGCCCAATTGTTGACGGACAGACGGCGGACGAAGAGTGATCACAAAAGCTCACAGGTGAGCTAAAAACAATACTGGGAGCTGGACATTGCAGTTGACACAGAAATTGAAAACATTATCATAGAACTACGCTCGAGTGATGAGGAAACCGACACAGCGGACGAGGGTGAGGAAGTGTTGACAGACTCTGAATAATCTAGTTGAACTTGGTGATATCCTTATGAAATTGTACTGTAAATTAATTAAATGTAATGTAAATTTGTTATGAAATGTTATACAATTGCAATAAAATGAAAACTTGTATGAAAAAAATATTTGAAAAAAGAAAACAATATAAAAAATATAACCAAAGATCATACACATATATCCTTTGATATAACAACTATTCTAACACGATCCGCAGATTAATCCTATAAACATAGTGCAAACAAGAGCATGTTTTATTACCCCCATAAAACATACCTCTCAAATTGGCTGTTACTATTTACGCGCCGTTTCATGTGACATATTTATGAATGAATGAACGTAAACTTTATAGTAAACCTTCTACGAGTCGCGATGGCAAGGCAAGTTGCACGAGAATCCAGTGTTACAGCTATGACGCATCTATTTTTAGAAAATCCAATATACTCTCGAAACTAAGTTTCATTAAAACTTCTGATAATCAATTCATTTATATTTTTCTTTTCATGAAATGGATACCCTATACTCGTGTCATTAAAATTGTTTCAATGTCTAAAATGTGTTATTTCCTTCAGAAAATTACGTAGATATTTTCATTAACGAGGGAGGTAATTGTACCAGCTAATAAGCCACTCAATTTCAGCGTGGAATTATGTCCAATGTGTGAAAATGGAATGGGCGCAGTTAAATAGTGCGGGATATTATCGTATTTAGAATCGAAATAAAAACTCTGTTCTTGTATTTTGTCTGTGAATAAAACACGGGCACTCGTGATTTAATTTTTCCGCATCCGAACTACTGCCCATGTTTTATTCACCGACAATATACGCGAACAGATTTTTATTTCTTAATTCTAACATAACCGGCGATTTTGCCTATATAGACATAGAACAAATCATAACGTTGTATATCGGCCGATATACAATGGAAATTGAACTACTTTCGACTTGGCTGTTCTTTTTTACACGTCGGGAAATTTATTAATGAAATCACGTGATGTTGTATTATTATCGCTGTAAATGTTTTTGCGTATTTTAGACTATTTGTAAGTAAGGAATACTTAAATGATATTTAATTAAATAAATATCCATTGATATTGAACAGATTTTCTTCTTATTTCATATTTTGATTATTGTTTGAAGTATAGTAATACTGGGGGTGATAAAGATAATCGTAACAGCCGTCAACAAGTGACCTAAGCAACATAGATCTCGCAAAATAACACTGGCTTTTTATATAATTCCGGGTTTAAATCATGTTAGAATCGAAATAAACTATGAAAACCGTTGTATACTTTGGTTGAAACTTTGGTCCATGATAGTTAATTCCTCACTGTTAAATTTACAGCCTTCGTGGTTAATTCCTACGCGTCAGAACTCCAAACTATTGTATAACAGCCAGTATACAACGGTTTTTCAAAGTTTATTTCTTAAATATTACATATAAGAGTATAGATTTAACCCAAAGAAATTAACGAAAACAATAAAAATAAGTATGTTAGATCCGTTGTGGTCCGACATGGATATTTTCACAACAGTTATAACAGAAAAGATCGCTACCGACTGCGCTACGCCGACAGTTGATTTATTTACCGATATATTTGTCTCTATATACATATCTAGTCTAGCAGTATACATTTAAATTATATTAGCACAGATATCTTGAAACGATGTCTATATTGACCATCAAGTCTAATCACTAACTACAAGTTAATAAATTAAATGTGAAATGTGATAGCATTTCCATGTTAGTGTGTAAGTACATATAACTTTGTATGTGGTACGAAATCAAGAAATAGTACGTGATATAAGAGGTACGAAATATATCGAGTCGGTTTTACATCGTAATAGTGGACTCAACCTTTACGTCACTGTATAATTATCCTAACTGGACTATATTTTACATGTACTGTTATATAAACAAAGTTATGTTGATTTTAGACCAAATGAATACCGTAACAACATGTACCCTCTGACAGAAGAATGGTATGCAGTTGATGGAATTTTAACCATGTCGCCACCAAATTGTGGTAATATCGTAACAAGTCACACAAAACTCACTGAATATCGTATAGATGTCGTAGTGGCGTCGTGGGAACTCGCCGCACGTTGAGCAGATATCGCACACAAGTCTACAAAACTCG
Organism: Spisula solida; assembly: GCA_947247005.1. Taxonomy (NCBI): domain Eukaryota; kingdom Metazoa; phylum Mollusca; class Bivalvia; order Venerida; family Mactridae; genus Spisula; species Spisula solida. The sequence continues at coordinate 44,490,383 of OX365944.1, read as the reverse complement.
CAACAAACTCATACTTTGTCGTAGATCGATTTTATTTGCTACGACATAGGAAGAAATGTCTACGACATCTGTTCGAGAATGTGCAAGATTTCTTTGACACGTCCTCGACACATGTACGAGACAAAAGTTCGGCGAGAATTTTAAACGGTTTAAAATTCTCGCCGAGCCTTGGAGAGATATGGCGATATAAGAAGACATCACTGCGACATAGGACAACATGGGTACAAGATCTACATGACACCGGTTACAACTCGCCACAACTTGTAGCTCCAACTAGCCACTGTGTGACAGGGGCTTTAGTCTTGGTGTTGTCATTGTCACATTGTATCATTGTATATAATAATTTTTCAAACCTAGAACAGTAGGTCCCCATTCACAGTTTATAACAAACTGCCATATCAATGTAGACTGGTATGTATACACTAGTCTTTTACCCGCCGATTTTGCATGTGTGATCACACAGCTTTTGTCATATTTGATGTTTTCAAGGCACATCGCTAACGAACAGTAAAGGAACAATGAAAGCAAACTCGGTATATAATAACCCAGATGTAATCCGACGTTAACAAAAGGAGATATAATAGGACTGAATTAATCAATCATAATAAAGTGTGTTTACACCGGTGACTCACCCATATGCGTATGTAAAATAGTCATGACAGTTGAGTTGTCAGAACAATATTTAATTCAGTAATTTTCCACAGTATTTGTCTTTTTACACTAATGTGTTCTTTATTGTCATTTATCCAGTCACTTCCGGCAAAATCTGCCAGTTAACAGGGTGCTGATTAAACTTAGCTTTGATCGGTCACCTGGTCATGTGACTAGTGATAACCTGTCACCTTACCACGTGATCTGACAGACTTCTTCTTATGTGAGAGTAGGCGGTTGGAATTTCGTACCCAAGGGTGAGGTTTTCCTATTCTAAAAGAGCTAGTGGTTGATCAGTTATTTTCTTCGACTAACCTTCGTCTACAGGATGTCTATCAAGATGTTCAACGTCGTTGTTTATTGTGACATCACGACACGAATGTCACGCGCTATGTAATGAAAGAGTAACGATATAGTCCCGATCAAGTTTGATTCCCTTATACAGAGCAGATTAAGCGACTGGATAAATAGAATAATAGGTTTAAGTTCCATGAATAAAGTAAACGTTTATCCGGCTGGGCTGCGGAAATTATCCGATTCGCCTACGGCTCACCCGATAAATTCTGCCGCCTTGCCAGATAAACTTTTTCATCCACAGCACTAACCTATTATTCTCTTTATCACACTTCATTAAGTGAGTTCCTATATTGGTTTGTATAATATGAACAAACAAATTAAGTGTTAAAATCAAAGTTGATCGTACTAATAAACACCGCTTTTTGATAGCAGATATTAACACCGGCGGAAAACTTCGCAAAAATGTTCCATTCGCGAAAAAGCTAAGATTTCCACGACGCGAACTTAACCACTTATACAGTATAGTGTGTTCACAAGCAATCATAGATGGACAAAGAACAACATCAAAGCTCACCTTGTCGCTGTGTGCAGACAGGTGGGCTAAAAACATTTGACAAAAACAACAAACATACAACAAATGTAACATATAACTCGATTAATCAGGTAAGTCATTTTTTTACATTAAACAATCATTCTCTTATCAATGTATTATTTTAATAGATATTTTGTGTATTAGTATGTGGCTTAAGTGTATAAGGTATTGGTTTTCACTGCCATTTTCTCAAATTCGAAATGTTTAAAACAATAAAAATATAATGTTATGATATTGCAATATTTGTGTACAAGTGACAGATCTGAATAAACAGACTATACCTCAAGGCTTTGTATTTGTGAGTAAATCGCTGATGTGTCCTCAATAGGGATAAATTCGGACACTTCGCTATATATGGTTTCACTCCCAATAGTTGCTACAGCTACACGGGTGCCAGACCCAAAACTTGAAACAGAAGCAATTAGGTTTAAAGAATTTTATATTTATGTTAACAACAAATGGAGCAACAAATATCTTCTACATACTGCTATAATTATAATTGCAACAATGTTAGCTTAGAAGAATAAGGCCGTAAGACTACTTGTTACCTTATTAGACCCATACATATATGGAATCTGCATTGCAATGTGCATCTTCTGAACCATTTTTCATGAAAGTTTGAAAAAGCCATGTTGACAAGAAACTGTAGTCGAAAAAAATTTTTTGCAAAGATAAGAAAAGTTTTTAGACAATTTTTCTTGTTTTGTCAAAAAGCACTTTTGCACTTACAACTTTATTATTCTAAACCAGCAAATGGTTGTATACGGACAACAGGATTTAAAACAACAGAAACTCTGACAGTGTAAATTTAGAAGTAACTTGAAGGGGTTTTGACACAAAAACAAGGGGCCATTAAACTCTATCATCCATAATTAAATTCCTGACAGATGAGTCAACATAAGGGTGTCTTGGCTAATATTAACTTTCTGTCATGTTTTTGTCATCGTGTATACAGTTTGTTATGATGTTCATCCATTTTCTAGTTGCAAAATGCCTGTAAATCAAGACCAATTTACCACAAAATAAGCTTTTTTCAAAATCCAAGTACTTTTCAAGGACTTTCGGCATCTGGACATCCGACAAACAATAAACTTTGATTAACATTTCCCCGTCATAAGGTCATTTCTGAACAAAATGGTGAAAAGAAGAAGAAAACAAAGAAAAATCAACTTACTTATCCATTAGACCGATCAGAGTCATTTTTAGTATATTGAAGTTTGCAGGAGCGATACTTGCTGAAGCATCTATAACCATCATCAGATTCAATGGTATCCCGCATATGGTGTCAGCTATTTAATATTAATTATTCATAATATAATAAACCAACATCAAATCTAATGCTATCCCGCATATGGTGTCAGCTATTTAATATTAAATATTCATCTATAATAAACCAACATCAAATCTAATGCTATCCCAGACATGGTGTCAGCTATTTAATATTAAATATTCATCTATAATAAACCAACTTCAAATCTAATGCTATCCCACACATGGTGTCAGCTATTTAATATTAAATATTCATATTAAAATAAACCAACATCAAATATAATGCTATCATGCGCATGGTGTCAGCTATTTAATATTAATTATTCATCTATAATAAACCAACATCAAATCTAATGCTATCACGCATATGGTGTCCGTTTTTTATTATTAAAGTATTCATCTATAATAAACCAACATCAAATACAAGAGATGTTTGTAAAACACATATGCCCCCATGGCAGCCCAATAGTCAGAAATGGTGGTGGTTGCAGTGACCTTGACCTTTGACCTACTGTCCTCAAAATCAATAGGGGTCATCTACTTGTGCTGACCAACCTGCATGTAAATTTTGAAGATCCTAGGTCAAAGCGTTCTTGAGTTATTGAACAGAAACCATTTAAATAGTCAGAAATGGTAAAGGTCACAGTGACCTTTAACCTACTGAACTCAAAAGCCATTGGGGTTATCTATTGTTGCTGACCAACCTGCATGTAAAGTTTGAAGATCCTAGGTCAAAGCGTTCTTGAGTTATTGAACAGAAACCATTTAAATAGTCAGAAATGGTAAAGGTCACAGTGACCTTGACCTTTGACCTCAAAATCAATAGGGGTCATCTACCCTTGCTGACCAACCTGCATGTACCGGTAAGGTTTGAAGATCATAGGTCAAAGCGTTCTTGAGTTATTGAATGGAAACAATTTTATACGACCGACTGACCGACAGACAGACAGACAGACAGACAGACAGACCGACTGACCGACCGACAGACATGTGCAAAGCAATATACACCCTCATCAAAGATAGGAGGCATAAATATTCATATATAGAATACCGACATCAGATGCAATGCTATTTCACACATGGCGTCAGCTATTCCAATATCAAACGTTCTTACATAAATACCAACATTATATCCATTGCTGTATCACACACAGTGTCAGCTACCGGTATTCAATATAGATTGATGATCTCAAAAAGTTCCAGAAACTAGAAAATGTTATTGGCTACCCCTTCTGCATAGTATCTAGGCCTAGTGGATGGAAGGAAAGAGAGTTACAAAGGCTGAAAGTCTATCTTTCAAGACAAAATGGGACAAAAACATGTGAACACATACCAATACAGTTATCAATAGATGTAGATCCAGTTCCTTTGGTGATCGGCCTTTCTGTTGGGCATGCAGTACATTGGTCAAAGCCACTCTCCGCTTTGTAAAAGTTTTCTGGACACAATTCACATTGCACCATTAAATACTGACCAGGACCACAGGTTACTGAAATACAAATAACAATAGTCTATCTATATATTTTGAGCTCGAGTCTGATAAATTGCAAAACATGTTCAATCAAGAGCTGTCTCAATTTGCGAAATGTATACAATATTGTAAGCAATAGGGTGCACAACCATTTGTGAAATGTATACAATATTGTAAGCAAAAGGGTGCACAACCATTTGTGAAATGTATACAATATTGTAAGCAATAGGGTGCACAACCATTTGTGAAATGTATACAATATTGTAAGCAATAGGGTGCACAACCATTTGTGAAATGTATACAATATTGCGGGCAATAAGGTGCACAATGTATACAATATTGCTGGGAAATAAGGTGCACAACAATTTGTGAAATGTATACAATACTTCAAGCAATAAGGTGCACAACAACTTGTGAAAAGTATACAATATTGCGGGCAATAAGGTGCACAACCATTTGTGAAATGTATACAATATTGTGAGCAATCATGATGGCTTAATATTTCATGTCGTTTAGATATATAAACCCCACAACCTTTTAATGTCATAAACGACTGCAGGTTTCGGTTCCTCCAGATCATATTTGGTCTATTTTTCTATTGTATTAACTATTAAGCCACTTTTGTCTAACGCGGCCAGTGACCACTGTTTAAGCACTTTTATTAATGGGTCAAATTGCATTAAGTGACCATAAATTGTAAATCACTGGTCGTCTGTAGTAACAGGTTAATTACTTTATACTTCTTTATAAATCACTGTTTGTTCACACTTCAAAGTTGTCTTTTGTTAACTGGACCCAAATAACTGCATTGACAATCACCATTTTGAACATCAATCCGATTAGAAACATGATTACATTTTAATTATTGTATCTTTTATTGTCATCAACTTTTTGTCACTGCCCTTCAGAAAGTTTTTTTCCCCGTTTTTTCTTCGTGTGTAGCAAATCTGACCTATGTTTTTTTTTCTTCCTGTGCAGGAAAACTGACCTACATTCATTTCAATTTGTAGTACATGTGAGTAAGTTGACATAATAATGACTTAAAATGTATTTGACGTATACAGTAAAACCTCGTTATTTCGAGGACCCATCGGGACAAGCCAAATGCTTGAGTTAAGCCAGTTGCTCGAATTATCAGAATTATAAATTATGATGAATTGTTGTTAAGACTAAGTGTAACTGTGTTTTACCACGTACGTGTTTGGAGTGCGTATTTGGTTGCAACTATGAATATCGTCATTGTTTATCAAGTCTACACGCATTTTGAGTCGTGCAGACATTCGTTGAATGTTACCTTTGTAGGTGGAATCATTCATAATGTTCTATTTGAGTTGATTTACGACCATTAAGTGATCAAATTAGACAAACATTCATTGTTTTGTGATTGTTTCTCTGACTTGGATAAGGTTAACATTTGGATCGGTGAATCATAAGAGTTACACGCGGCGTGAAAATTACTTTCACTATAACAAATGTTGACTCGTCATTAAATTTCTTATAATTAACGCCTCGTAATTAATTTGTATTATTCAATCTTGCCCTTTGACACCTTTATCATAGACAAACATCCAATTTATGTGTTGGGGGTTACGCTATTGTCATAAAATGTGATAATCACGATGTGTGAAAATCACGGACCGCAGCAACATTAAATCTGACAATTTCCGGAGGTGTGAAATTTCGCTTGGATGATTGCCTCGAGATTAAGTAACGATTTATCGTTGAAAATTGCTGAATGGACCGACACCTGCGCTCGAATTAGACCGGATGCTCGTAATAACATTACTCGAATAAGAGGGATAAATTAATGTACAATATAGAGCAAATTCTTCGGGACTTTGAAATTTGCTCGAATTAGGCCGGTTGCTCGAATAATCACTGCTCGTATTACCGAGGTTTTACTGTAGTATAATGTCATCAAACTTGTTTCTACACAAATGTTTATCAATTGAAGTTGAATAGTATTCGGGCTGCTTTAAATTGGGAAATTCGTCAAATACACAAAATTTCTCAAAACTTTTTGTGTTTTGTGTTTAACAACTATGCTGTTTTCTGGCCTTCCCTATCATGGTCACTTAATACAACTTCCACTGTTTTTCAATTGTAATAAAGTATGTCAATCCAAAGCTAGGATAGACAGGAAGCCAAAAAACCCTACTTACCGATGCAATCAGTATCTGCTGTGGAGGCAGTAGCTACGGTAGTGCTATCACCAGCACATTTTATGCACGATGTCTGGTCAATTTCTGGTTGATAATATCCTATATCACATGGTGTACATTCAGATGTACTAGTAAAATAATTCCCAGCCGAACAAACTGAAATAATAATCACAGTAAAAGAGTTAAGTTTTCAATAATCTTACCTCAGGCATATTTGCTCTGTACTAGTTTATTAGACTTAATTAAAATATAAGCATCTAAGAGGGGGTATACGGGATATTTGGAATTTAATCTCAATAAGGCCAGAGTTTTTAAATCTTTTTTGTGTGAAATGTCAGCAGGAGGAGCGAAAAAAAACCTCCCAAAATATAGCTTGCACAAGCTGTTGGTGGTAGAATAGTCAACGATGGTCCGATTTTAAGCAATCAACACTCAACAACAGTGTTAGTTTTCAAGAAAACAGCCAATTTATCTTAAGACTAGTTCACTGCAGTGAAACACTAATATAATACAACTTATTATTAATAAAATAATGAAATAATAAAACAATGCTGGTACATTTATCATCAAAACATTATATGCAATTTTGTTTTTTTCTAGTTTTTCAAAAACAAATTGAAAATGACAAAAATTGGGCAGGAGGGTCCAAGTAATGAAAAATCAACTCTGGCCTTATACACATCATATAATAAGCAATCAAATTGTTTAACAGCTAGTTACTTTAACAGGAAATAGATTTTGATTTTGGAAGATATAAACAGAAACGCTATGAAATCATGCAATAAACTAAACATAAATTTCATTCATAAATACCTCTAAATATAAGCGGCATTAAAATTCAAGAGCCAAAAGTAGACCTTGTTATATTTATGGTAAGAATTAAATATATTGTTAGAATTCGGTACACTAATATACCCCTGCCGGCGAAGGGCAATTATGAGTTCTGAAATGAAGCATCGGAGTGTAAATTCCTTCCTTTACGCGCATCTACATGTAAAGCTTGTTCATTTGTGAAAGTTTGCTGGAAATCCTGGTAAAATTGTAGGAGTTGAGTCCACAAGAATACTACATCTACATAGTAACGGCCGGACAGACAGACAGCCGGACAGACAGACAAGCTGAATCCAGTTTACCGTCTTACAACTCATTGTGTGGGGCTATTATAATTATTTTTAGAGGAAGTTAGAACAATTGTAAGAATAAGAAAGAATATAAGGAATATTTAATCAGGAAACTTACCACCTGGTCGTATAACTGAAAATATATAAAACATCATTTTATTATTTGCTTTCAATGGATTACAGAGATTTTTCAGTGAAAATAACAGTGAAATTACCACTTTGTTATTTTCACTGTTTTAGAAGCTGGTTCCGCAGTATCGTTCAGAAAAAGAAACGTAACGTCAACGGCGCCGGGCTTTAAAATGTACGTTACGTCATCTTGACGTCACAATTGTCACGTCGTGACGTTCCAATTTCGACGTGATTTTTCCAAATAAGCCAATTACGGTACCCTTATAAGAGAAATTAAAGCATACAGTATAACCTCCCGAAACGGCACCTCTGAGAAGCGACAACCTCCGAGAAGCTGCACTTTTATTTCCCCCCGTTCGTTTTCACTTTTATTTTAACCTCCGTAGAACGACACCTCCGCAGAGCGGCAAACGGCCGTCAAAATTGTTTACCTTTTGTATGGTTTACCTCTGAGAAGCGACAGGTGTGTTTTTACAAACGGCTTATTCACACGTGTTTACATAACTCCATACGATGTTGTTTTCAATTTTTCGCACCTTCGTGGATTATAATAATTATCGCTCATCAGGTAACAATAGCCACGGGCGCTGGTAAATTAGCGACTGTCTTTGGGATCAGTTGGACAATATGACACAGTAACACCGTACATACCATGCACTTGCCAAGATGCATTAAACTCGATTTTTTTAAATCAAAGTCATTATAAATAATTTTAAATGAATTATTAATACGCGCTTATCAATCAGTATAAGAAAGGAAATTCACGTAGACGTCGTGTTAATGGTTGATCAGGTCGTCTAAAACTGTCAATTGCAGCATATGCACTGACCAAGTTACTACACGCGAGAGGTAAACAAATTACCGATCATGTGTGCAAATTGTGTACTGAGCGATATGACGTAATAGAGATTTTAACACTTTGAAGGTAAACAATTCAATTGAATATGGATTCGTTTTATAATGTTGAGAGTTGCTTTTAATAGCATTACATACTAGACCCGTGAATTGTATGCATTTTTGTATCTAATCAATGATCTTAATTAAATAATCCTCAGAATTATATCGCAAAACGCGCGGCTACAAGTAGATCTAATTTTATGCATTTATTCACAAACAAACGGCACCAATTTAAGATTACCGTGATTATGTACACTCAATAGTCTATGAACGAAATTCTGAAACAATCAACCTCTACAGAGCGACACCTCCGCAGAGCGGCAGTTTTTTCTGTCTCCGCCGGATGTTGCTCTACGGAGGTTATACTGTATATAAACAGAAAATTTGTTGGTTTTTGGTGAAAGATCAATTTTATTTCACTTGTGATCACATAAAATTATATTATCACTCGTGGCTACGCCACTCGTGAAAATATTAAATTTTCTGAGATCACTCGATGAAATAAAATACGATCTTACACCAAAATCAACAAATATCCTCTATTTATTGAAGTCTGATTATAATTAAAGTTCCTTGTAACACAAAAATAGATCTTTATAAAGATAATGTCATCAAAACTTGGAACAAATAGTATCATTGATATTGACTTATCATACATTGTTTTGTGCTACAAATCGATTACTCAGGTCAGTCACATGTTTACATAACATTGTGTAGATAAAAATTGCAATTTTTCCTATTCTTTGTACATGTATTAATATGTAACTTAGTGAATAGGGAATTAGTTTTCACTCACTTTTTCTCCAATTAAAATGTTTAAAACAACAAAAATACAATGTTATGACATTGCAATATTTGTATACAAGTGACAGACCTGAATGAACGGAATATAGTAGACAGGATATATTTGAATTAATAAGAAACCTAGCTGGGAAAATCATATTATGAGTACCAAGCAGGACCAGTCCTATTACACAGAGCAATGATTCGTAGTATTTTATTCTACCAAGTATAGACTAATTATTCAACTCTACATAATATCAAACATGGTTGCCTTAAAGATGTGACATGGCATTATCAATATACAACTGTTGAGTGTGGGGTCATTGGCTCTAAAAGGCTCACCGGGCGCAGAGTAAAGTAACATCATAGAAATTGGAGCAAATAGTTTTCACAATATTTGTTTCTATGATTTGACCTAGTGACCTACTTTTGAAGCCCAGATGAACTAGTTGCAAACAAAGAAAAATAATAATGTGCTCCTAAATTTACAAAAAGTTATCTGATTAAACAATTTTTAGCATGTTAACCAGTTAATGAAACGGTTACGCAATAAAATTTGTATCATGAGAAATCTGTAGTAAATCTAATTTAAATAGCAGATGTGTCACTATGTGCATTATTTATATAGAACTGAAAGTCAGCAGTTTCCCCACCTATGGCAGCCGTTGTTTTTTAATGGATCAAACTGGCTTGAATGAATTTTAGCGAGTTAAACCCAAGAAACCTTTCTGCAAAGTTTCAAATTTGACTAGTAGTTTCAGAGAACAAGTATTCTTTTATAGCCGTTATACCATAAAATATACATATTGAATTTCAGTGAGAAACAAATCACCATACAAAAACTATATGAAAATGTTTGAAGCCAACTACAATAATTATGTACCAACAACCCGTAGAAGGGTTTTTGACACAAATATGCATGTCTCCTGCAGGTGCCATAGTATTCATCCAACCTAATATTCTTGACTATAATAGGGAATTTGCGGCCGGGAAAATCCCCATTAACGATAACATGCAAAAAATGCTGTATCAATGTAGTTGTTTTGCATTGGCTATGGCCTACTGTTTTTTTGACAGACAGGATAAAGCATAATGATTCGGTAGACTCAATTTCACGTCCCACTTCCGGTAGAGTGTAAAACTATTATAAATGTTTATAGGACATGTCTGCACAACCCCTCTCCTAGATTGGAAACACTCTTTTCTAAGTATTTTTCGCTTGGTCTCCTATGAGGTGCTGCCTGGCAGCCAGAGGCCATAGTCTCTGTGGAGCAAACAAATCCCTTAGTCATTTTTTTCCTCTGCCAGATTATTCCAAAACCTGATGGGAAATCCCTGCTGGATGCAGAGCATTTTTTCGGTGTACGACCAAAATCCCCTTCGGACAAAATCCCCTCCATGTCTTATTGAGAAAATGGAGAAAATCCCCTTCATGCTTTTTTCAAGGCGGACATAATCCCCTTCATACTTTTTCCAGGGCGGACAAAATCCCCTTCAGATAGAATCCCCTTTGGACAAGATTCACTCTAAATAATATTATTCTTTCAAACTGGCACAGAAAATACATGTATTAACGTTGGTGTTGATTCAAAATTATTGGGGTCTGACATGTATTACTTTTGTTTTTATTACTAAGTTCTGTACCTTTGTATTAATTATTGTTATTTTGTCTGTGTCATCATTCAATGTTTAAGGGGACTTTGTTATATGTTATAAGCATGGTTCATTTATTACTTAAAGTAAAGCATACTTAATATTGATTCACGTACAAATGTATACTTTATTGATACATATTATATTAGAACAGATTTATTCCATACATACATGTATATCATATAGATAACATTTTCATAGCAGATAATAGTGAATACAAGACATAGAGTAACACACTACCATGTTTTGTTTGTCAGGGTTTTCATACAAGATGGAAAAACTGTCACAAACTGGCAATAATTAATCAATTTAATTGTTAATATAAAAGGAAATTAATAAACTTGTTTGCAAACACAATCAAAGCAATTCAATATTTACAAATGTACATGTAATGATAAGTGGTAGGTTTTAACAAAAAAACTAAACTGTGAACATCGAGTACCAATCTGTCAGCTAGTAGTAAAATGTGTACAGTAATTCGCCACAGGTTCTGGAGATAAATATGATATTTTTAAAATCTACAACTCATTTCTGTTCACTCATCATGTACATGAATGTACTAAATTCCTGGGGATTTGCAGAACTACAAATCATTTAATGCAATTGGAAACAATTTCCAACATACTCAAGGAATTCAAACAATGACTTTTAAACACTCCCATCCTATCATATGCTGTTCATGGATTGTTTCTTTATCACAATTGGCCTTCTGTCGCAAAATTTTACCAAGTTTTATAGGAAAATGTAGTGGAACTTCTAGATTAGGTAATCAACACATGGTCTAAGGAATAGTAGTTTTTTAGTACAGATGATTTAGCAGTAGGGGATTATGTCTGAAGGGGATTTTGTCCACCCTGAAAAAACTATGAAGGGGATTTTGTCCCGTAGGTGAAGGGGATTTTGTCCGAGGGGGATTATCATCCTACAATCATTTTTTCATATTATTGTATAACTAATGAGACTTGTTTAATACTAAACATTCTTTGCAATCTGACTATAGTGCGCCCAGGATAAGGTGATGTTTACAAACATGAATCGGTTTTGTCAACTATTGGAAAGTTGGTTTACCACATTACTAATGAAAACAGATAAGGTCAGTTTTGTTCTAAAAACATAACGGATAAATCATCCACACCTGATTAATCCACCTAAATGGATTATACCAAAATGTCCCGCCTTTCATGTTATCCTGGGCGCACTATAGTGGTTTAAAGGGGATAAGGCATAGACAAACTTTGTGACATGCATCCAGCCAGTTAGACATGAAATCAATACGTCATTGCTTTGGCGCAACAAGGTTGTTTCTTACTATACATTGTATACTGTTTAGTGAGATTAAACACAACCAATATTGACTTTAGTCTTTACAAATTTTATGATATTCGTAACACTTATCGGGGCAATTATCGATTGTTTATTGAAGTGACAACGGTCCAGGGGTGTCATAAAAGGATTGTTATGCAATTACATGCTCATTAATTGACCTTTCTGCCAATTTTGATTGACAGGTGGCGTTAGCCAATCAGATTGCAGCATTTGGGCAACGATTTATCGCTTCCATCTTGTTAGACAACCTGGACATTAGACAAGCTAAAATCAATGTAAATTGTGCAATATTCAATTAAGCGTTATTTCATTAATATTTACCACATTTTTAAAGTTCTGGTATGTTTAAAAACTAGAGAACTTAAACTTTAATTTGTTAGCAATGTCATGAAAGTGAATTAATTTATTAAATCGATAAGGCCTCAGAAGTAGTAGCTATATAATATTATGTATATTTTGTCTCAAATATAGTCTGATTTAAAAGTTTAATATATCATTGATATTTACATCAATATAATTCGAATAATTACATGTTGTGAAACTAGAAAGCTTCGTCTTTATTTGATATGAAAGTTTTAAAAAATATATACTATAAACCATAGACTCATGATTTTATTTCATTATTTGATATAGAATAAGGACACATAACCCCCAAATAACGAGAATGTGTGTATTTCCCATCAAAAATGATTGTGAAGTGTTTTAATAATATTGAACATTATGTTGTTTTGGTCTATGTAATAGTTAAAGCGCTTTTCAGTTGATATCCTTGTGGTGCTAATTGCATTCAAATTTTTTTTATATATATGTACTGTATGGTCCGGACAGCTATTGTAAATCATGATAGATCGATACATGTACAAATTCATTTCAAAGTATCTATAGGTCAGAGACCTGTCGAATATATACACATTACTACAAAACATGTATAGCAATTATGTATAAAACTAACTGACCCCATACTGTTCCCCTGTCCTGACGGAAACCGCTATGTGTCACATTGATTATTGACAATTAACAAGACACCGCGGTATATCACTGGTCCCCGACTGATGTCCGAGATACGAATTTAAACGAGATCATCAAAGTATATAACACATTGGAATGTTAACTAACTTATAATCTAGGGCTTATTTATTTCTTGTATAATGGTGCATATAAAATATGTGTAGCCCACATTATTGCACTTGACCCAACAGTTTTAACGTTATGTTAGAAAACGATATTTATTTACTTGATAACGCGTGATTGTACATTAGAAATTTGTTGATATGCTGACTGTCAATGACAAACCATGTATTACATAGCGATGTGGGATTTGAAAGATTCACATTCATCTATGTTAACATAGCATTAATTGTTTTGCGGAAGTTGCAATCAAATACAGACTCAGTCGTAAGTAATCAACAAAATGTATGTCCCCACTATAAGCGGTAGATCACACGGAAGACATCAATAAAAACACGACGCAGAAAATCAGGAGTACTTAAATAATATTTTACGCACATTTGAATTCGATTATTTAATGTATTAAACACACGATTATATGAACGTATACGGAAGATGAAATGCTATAGTGTATGGAAGATTCCATTATACTGTGTATATGTAAATATATGCATTAACACTGAATGATTTCTTTGTTACAATAAAGGGTGTATCTTTCAAGTCAGGTCATTCCCGATTTGCGCAAAAACTGTACATAAATAGCTATTTAGATAAAAAGAAACTTTCTGATTGAGCGGCAAAATTACGCTTGTGAGTGTCTGCTTGGCTCCGATTTAGTAACTGTTTACGTAAAATTCTTCGATTAAAAACCATCGATTTGATCGAGTTTTAAGTAGGCACATAATTATGTTTCACAAAATTTTCAAAACATTGGCTAAAAGCGAAATATTTAACAGAATTGTATCAAGAGCATCACACGACATCTCCGTATTAGACGCCATTTTAATGAAAGCTTGTCTTGCGTAGCAACAACGAATACCCGTAACTATAGGGGGGCGTGGCTACGAAGCGTCTGCAGAAAGGTCAATTGTTAGTTCATCACTAAAAATTTGTTTGTTGAAAGAGTTTGTTGCTAAACTGTAATATGAACGTTATGAAACCAAACAGTGTAAATTTCGTCTGCTTAACCAGGTACTGTAACAGCTACATGTTTATCAACCCTCAAAACCCATTATAGTTTGTGCTAGATTATGTGGCAGTCCCCTCTAATCCGGAAACCCCTCTAATCCAGACAAATCAGTTGGTCCCAAATTTTGTCCTTCATGTTTTAATGTAATTTTACCCCTCCAATCCGGAAACCGGACAAATTTTCAGGAACCATTTATAGATTTGCTCTAAATTTCACCCCTCCAATCCGGACAGTCAATGTAGACAATTTTCGTGTTGATGTTTTGACAGGTGTCAGTGAAAATCTTGTATATTCCCAAGACATTGGGGACAATAAAAGGTGTGAAAATTGACAATAGGCTTTATAACTCCAACCAACTAGGATGCAAACAGACTTAGTCACATAATTAAATTAATCCAATTATACAAAACTATGCAGAATTTGTCATAATTGTCCTAAAATTATATAGTCTTTAAAACTTGCAATTAGCCAAACAGAGTCATGCAGCTGGCTGTTTCGTATTATTTGATGTAGGTAGATGAGTAAAATAATAATAAAGTTTAATGATATTTTTGAATTGATTAATTCATATTTAATTTCTGAAACAGATTTGCGAGTTAAATGTATTTAAAATGTTACCAGTTTCTTGACTAGGGCATTTTATTTTACTTGCATATAGTATCCTGGACCCATATTACTAGAATTTCTCTAAATAAAATGAAACTTTTTTGTCTAATACAAATTAATTTTGTTGAATAAATATGTTAGAACAATCTGAAGCATCTAGTTAGTGTCTATGGTCAATAAAGTTGTGTGTTTTATGCAATACATGAACACAATGTAATCCCATCCAAGTACGAGGGTTATCAAATGAAATAGGCTGAAGAGTTTTAATGTATAAAAATAGAAACCCCTCTAATCCAGAAACCCCTCTTATCCGGACTTTTTGTCTGGTCCGGACAGGTCTGGATTAGAGGGGTTCCACTGTATTGATTACAGATAACTTTAAAAGAATCTAATTGTTTGTTGTTTGTTTCATTAAATACTATGTAAGTGGTATAACTCTAACGCGATAAATTGCAGTACAAAAACAAACACAATAACG
Source organism: Spisula solida (assembly GCA_947247005.1). Taxonomy (NCBI): domain Eukaryota; kingdom Metazoa; phylum Mollusca; class Bivalvia; order Venerida; family Mactridae; genus Spisula; species Spisula solida. The sequence continues at coordinate 44,474,808 of OX365944.1, read as the reverse complement.
GCCATATTGTTGTTATGGATTAAAATCAAGGACCGTAACACTTACCAATGAAAGAATTCAAACATTTGGCACAGCATTTAAAGTTGTCATGCTCCTAGATATTCAGAAACGATAAATATAGCAGATTTTGTGTTTGTTTTTGTACTGCAATTTATCGCGTTGGAGTTATAACTGTTGAAATACAGACTAAATATGGACTAGTGTTTGTTTACCTTTCAGACCAGTATGACTGCCAAAAATATCGATATCGTTAGGAAGTATCTACGCACTAAACCACTCGGCTATGAAGTATGTTTTAATTGGTGGATGGTTAGAATGATTTTTAATCACAAACCTTAACCATGGTTTACCTAATTCAATCAATTGACATTGTCCACATTGTGTCACGTGACTGCCACATTATCCTGCACGGACTATAGTCATTTTACAGCACGTAGAAATTTATTCGCACAAAAACATTAACTCACAGAAGAAACATTCCAAAATTTCTCGCAATACAAATTACAATGAAATACAAGAGGGCCATTGGCCCTATAGCGCTCACCTGAGTTTGTTGCAATTATGGCAGTAATAGCCAAAACAAAGTGTTCATTAATATTAATTTTATATGATTAAATGAGGACAAAGATGTAACTGAGGTATAATACTCAATAATGGAAATAAGATGCAAGTCAGTTATATAGTGCCCATTAGCCTTACTACACAATCATGTTTATACTAAAACTCAAAATCAATGGGGATCATGAATTACATCATAACATGTCAAGACTAATGAACACAAAGTTTAAAGATCCTTGGTAAAAGCGATCTTGTCAATTGGAAAATGTTTTCTCCTTCCAAGGTCAGTGACGTTGACCTACGTTACATCGAAATAAATAGGTGTCATTTTAATGTTAGGAAGGATTTGCACATAAAAGTTAGAGGCGTTCTTAAGTATTTGATTTCCTTATTGTTTCTTCATGGACATCTAAATGTTGAGGTTGTTTATGTCTGAAAGGTTTAAGGAAATCCTGTTTAAACTGTAGGAGCTGCGTCCACAAGAATGCGTCAAAGGACAAACTGACCGTCAAGCTGAATCCAGTATCCCCCCTTACAATACGTTGTGCAGGGGGTATGCTTTTCATTTAAATTAGGTAAAAAATGTGACCTCTTAGAGTATTAACAAGGTTTTTCTTCAATGTGACCTTGTGACCTAGTTTTTGACCCCAGATGACCCAGATGTAAACTTGACCTAGATTAAATAAAGCCACACATTGTGACCAAGTTTCATATAGATTAGGTAAAAAATGTGACCTCTAGAGCGTTAACAAGATTTTTCTTTGATGTGACCTGGTGACCTACTTTTTGACCCCAGATAACCCAGTTTCATATACTTGGCCTAGATTTAATAGAGACAAACATTGTGACCAAGTTTCATTCAAATTAGGTAAAAAATGTGACCTCTAGAGTGTTAACAAGGTTTTTCTTCAAAGTGACCTTGTGACCTAGTTTTTGACCCCAGATGTAAACTTGACCAAGATAAAATAAAGCCACACATTGTGACCGAGTTTCATATAGATTAGGTAAAAAATGTGACCTCTAGAGCGTTAACAAGGTTTTTCTTCAATGTGACCTGGTGATCTAGTTTTTGACCCCAGATGACCAATTGCAAACTTGACCTAGATTTTATAGAAACATAAATTTTGACCAAGTTTCATTAAAATTATGTAGAAAAATGTGACCTCTAGAGTGTTAACAAGGTTTTTCTTTGATTTGACCTAGTGACCTAGTTTTTGACCCAAGATGACCCAGTTACGAACTTGACCTAGATTTTATAGAAACATAAATTTTGACCAAGTTTCATTAAGATTATGTAGAAAAATGTGACCTCTAGAGTGTTAACAAGGTTTTTATTTGATTTGACCTAGTGACCTAGTTTTTGACCCAAGATGACCCAGTTACGAACTTGACCTAGATTTCATAGAGACAAACATTGTGACCAAGTTTCATAAAGATTAAGTGAAAACTGTGACCTCTATAGTGTTAACAGTCCAATTGTTGACGGCGCACGGTTCACGGCGCACGGTTCACAGCGCACGACGGACAAAAGGGTGATCACAATAGCTCACCTTGAGCACTTCGTGCTCAGGTGAGCTAAAAAAATAATTCAATTGCTAGGGACAAATGTTCTTAAAAATGATTGAAAATTATGATTTTGGTTTAGATTAGCTGGAACTCATTTTTTGCTCGGATGAATTGGTCGTGGAGAAATTACATTGGTAAAACCGTAGTGATTTCTGAAGTTGGTATGTAACAATACTTGGGGGAATCCCCTAAGTAAAAATTGGAGAAACTCTGACTGAATAGGAGAACTTGGCAGGTATGCGTAATAACTTACTTTGACAAAGCCTTCCCTGTAGTGCTAATAGCATCGTTATATCTAATGATCCTCCACCAGTGATGCTAAACAAGTTATGTGGTGAATCCCTTACAATATCTGTCAACTCATCAATATTATTACTTGCGCCGACACTAAGACCAAGCATAGTAATACCCGCATCCCATGCTTCATTAGCAGCCTGTATAAGTAAATATACAACCATAAGTAAATATACAACCATAAGTAAATATACAACCAATTTTAATAAGAATTACACATATTATAGGAGATATCATGTGTGTAAACAGAGTTATTTATATGCAAATTTGCCCACTAGCTAGCTATTGGTGGTTGCCATGTTTTTATTGTTCATTTATCCAATAGACTGCCAGTAGGCACTTTATTAATGAATAGGTGATTTTCTCTAGGTTTGAGCAAAGTTATCTATAGTTGACTTTTATCAAAATGTGATTTTCTCTAGACAAGACATGTTGACAGTTTTTCCCATCAGTAGAAGCCAGAGCATAAAAATAATGTTCAGATTGGCTTAAGTACGAGGGGTACTCCCAAGGATCACGAAATAACTTAAGTCCAAAACTCAAGCTCAAACTCAAATATCTGACTCAACTGTTGGCTTGAGTTGAGTTCGATATTTGAGTTAGGATCACAAAACATATTTCCAGCCTTAAGTCTGAGCTTGAACTTTGAGTTGAGTTCAATATTTGAGTCTACTAATATGCAAACTCAAAGTGAATATTCTGTCTCAAATTAAGATGCTTACTATTGAAATACTAAATTATATCATATTATAAATATAAAACAATTATTCTGCTTAATCATTCACACTGATAGTGATATAGCAATGTCTACGCTACCCGAACTACTTGGATTTTTTCATCAAACTTGAGGGATATTTTCAGCAAAACGGACACTTAAATGCCCGTAACGCTTTTATAATTGAACGGAAACATGTCAAGTGAGTTTTCATTTTCTTGATTAGATCAGTGTCTACAAGATGGCATAGGTTTCGATGCAAATTCTAAAAAACTTGATTTTTCACATTTTGGCTGCTAGAATGATGCATTTGGCCAGGCAGAACTTAAACAGGACACCATCTTTCTATTTACCCATAAAAGATCTACAAGAAAAAGGTTTACAGAATATTAGAAAAGAATGTAGATCTTAGATGGATCTAATTTCTTCCAAGGAATGTCTGAATCATTGTAACCGTAATGCAAGACATCATAATATGTATCAAAAACAAGTATTAATTACTATGTTTCTATTGGTTACAAGTCAATTTGACTGTAGCAGAAGACTTAAATTGACAGTTGTTCCCATACTTTTACTATTTTGTGTCTCTCATTGAAGATTATATTGCTTATTTTGATAATAAATATTAAAAGTTGAGATTAGACTTAAGTTTGCTTGTGTACCCAGACTTAAGTTCTAAACTCAAGTGGGTTAAAAATCGAACTCAAAGGTTGACTTAGTTTTGAATTGAGCACAAACTTAAGTTCTTTCGTGATACTCATGGGGCCCAGACTGTTGTTATTGAAACCATTAAAAGTTTTTAACATCACATTAGTAGTCGAATTTTGGTGTTACAAAGATTTATTTATCAGTAGCTAAATAGATAAAGTGTATGTGTAATATGATATTATGTGGCTCTTAATCTATCTCTTCATTTCATTGGAACAGTCTGGGAACTGACAAAACACCCCTCATATATTAATTGAAATTTCATAGTTCAAGTGACATTTCTTGTGTGAGACAAGCCTTGCCCTACAGATGTAGATGTAGGCAGTTGTTTGAAGAAGAATAAGTAATTGAGAATTGCAAGCAATCCAAAGTCCCCTACCGGTTTGAAGCCATTTTCAATATTTCTGTTGCCATAGCAACCACAATTTTTGTCAGAATCAAACCGTTTTAGACATGCATAATCCCCTTATCGTCCTCTATCCACATACCAAGTTTCATAAACCTAGCTTGAAAACTGTTTGAGTTATAGAAGGATCCAGATGTGGGCATATTTTCACTCTTTCTGTCGCCATAGCAACCACAAATTTTGTCAGAATCAAAATATTTTTAGACGTGCATAATCCCCTTATCGCCCTCTATTCACATACCAAGTTTCATAAACCTAGCTTAGAAGCAGTTTGAGTTATGTCAGGAACTGACTGACTGACTGACTGACTGACTGACTGACTGACTGACTGACTGACTGACTGACTGACTGACTGACTGACTGACTGACTGACGGACGGACGGACGGACGGACGGACGGACGGACGGACGGACGGACGGAGGGAGGGAGGGCAAACCTATAGTCCCCTCCGGTCAAAAACTGGTAGGGGACTAATAAATTAATTATTACTGAATATAAATTCGAGCAAGACAGTAGATCAACCAGCTATAAATTGTACTGTAAACAACTAAACAATGATATAAAACTCAAGGAAACAAAATAAAATATAGTAGCAACAATGATACGCACATTAACCGTGGCAGTTGGGTTTACAGATAGACCATCAGTTATGAGGAGCACAACCTTTTCAGCACCATCAACAACAGTATACTTCTCAATCGATGCAAATTGTGATATGGCATCTAGGATTGCTTGTGACGTTCCTGTTTGCAAAAAGTTTGAATCCATCTCTAAATCCAATAGATGCAAATAATTGTCAGCATAGGTGGAGTACTGGCCAAGCGCTATTTTATTTTCCTGGACTATGGTTGAAAACAATGTAAAACCAAAATCTACATTGTTGAACCTGTTAAGAAAATAAAAATGAGAACAACATTGTTTTAGCATTTAAAAAGTCATATGATATAATCTGATTAAGTCAGTTAATCAAATTTATATCAACTAGTACTGTTACAGTAAGATGAATATGCACTACCTCACAATTAAAATCACCTTGTCGGAGAAGTTTGGCAAGTCCCAACCAAAGAATGTGTAAAAAGAAATATGACCTTGAGCAAAGTTATCTAAAGATGACTGTCAGCCAAATGACTAGCCGATAAAAAGAAAGCAAAAGTGAACAAGGTCAGTCAGACTAATTTTCAAATACGAGAGTCGCTCAAAAAAACTGAGAGTTGCTAAATAATGCTAAGAAAAATAAGTGTAAATATATTTTCTATACATTATCGTGAAATATGGTATCCCACTGATGTTGTGGCCAATACCAATCTTGGTTATGACAATTTGATTCATGTGACCAGGCAATCGAAGAAGATATTCCAATGGCATGCGTTTGTGCTGTTAGTACAACCATATTTAAGTTCGCGTTGCTACATAAACATAAGGTTACATTTGACAATTAATTTTGTAATACATTAATGTATCAGATAGACTTAAAATTCTAGTTGATTTGTTCCTCCAATACAGAAAATACACTTGACAAAAATATAACTTGTCATTTTACCCCACCCAAAAGATCGAATAATTTTTTTCCAAAGGGAAGTTATACATTTTATTTCTATTACGATTACTGGACTCCATAAGATGTATTATTAATTCTAATGAAAGAAATTGTAAAATCAGTTATTAGTTTTAGAGCACCATGGCAACGAAAAGAAAAAGTGTCAAGAAAATTGATAAAATGTGGTAAAAATTGTTGCAACATTAGTGACCATCCTGAAAATGCTCATTATTATTTGATTTATTCTATTCCACATGATACACATGTTAGTTATAATAAGTCATGCTATATAAGGTTGAAATAAGCTATTGAATTTACAACAGATTCAATCTGAGACTCACTGTTCGACATTGGGTCATCCAGGGTCAAAAACTAGGTCACAAGGTCAAATAATAGAAAAACCTTGTGTAGTCACTAGAGGTCACAATATTGGCCTGATCTTTACGAAACTAGGTCACAATGATCATCTCAACAACATCTAGGTCAAGTTAGATATTGGTTTATCTGGGGTCAAAAACTAGGTCATTAGGTCAAATCATATGAAAACCTTGTGTAGTTACTAGAGGTCACGATATTGGCCTAATCTGTATGAAACTTGGTCACAATGATCATCTCACCAAAATCTAGGTCAAGTTCGACAGGTGAGCGACCTAGGGCCATTTGTGCCCTCTTGTTTTAATTATCTCCCTTTTTCATACGAATTAATGCTTGGCAGTACTGATGGCATTTGATTGAAACTTCACATAATGATAGAGAGGAAGTGCGGTGTCAAAGAACCATAATTCTACATTATTTTCTTTTTTTATCTGTAATATGTTATTTCCAATGTTGGGACAAGCACTTGCTTCAAGGAGCATAATTCGGTTTTACCGAATCCTTGTATTCTTCTTTTACTTTAATCCAATAAATATGTGGAACTATCAAGTACTTTAAATTTATTTTGAATTATGTTAATAATCTGGTGATATTGCAACACTGCACATCCAATTGGTAAAAGGAATGATGACTAGTTTCCAATGCCAGTTAGCTATTTAGAATGGTCACACAATAATGTTTCAGTGATTTATAATGTGCTTGTAATTGTATATATATATATACATGTATGCGAGGGCTGCACGCTACATGTACTTAGGTTTTTTAGAACGTTTTGTGTGTCCATATAGAAATGCATTTGTAAACGAAATTGCTGTTAAACAATAAGTAGAAATTAAAAGATCTAGATCTATTATACAACACTGTTACTTATACTCAACATCAATGAAAAGTTAGGTACCATCCTATCAATTGACTCTTATATTTAAAATTCACGTTACACTGTGTTAAAAGCCGAACACGACTATGTTTTGACCTTACTGAGTAGTCACAGCTATCCTATTTAACAATATTCAAATGCACCCACAAGAAATCTTTTGTACCGATAGGTCATATTGTATACAAAATACAGAAATATATATAAGTGGTAACTTTTCAGTGACTCCCAGTATATAATGTCAAATACCTGTGTATATTGGAATATTTCCCGCTCAATTTGATTCTGTCTGAATGAAACGTTAGAGATTTCAGTTGTTTAGAATAATTTATAACAGCGTTATAGTTTATGCTTGATATAACAGTATTCATGCCATGTAAACCACAAAATTGCGGCTACTTTGATGCATTGCATAAAAAATTTGTCTTGTAATAATTGTACTAGTGATTAGCCAAGGCTACTGGTCAATATTGATACATTGGGAGGTATCTAACTATCCTATGATAATTGTACTAGTGTTTAGCCATGATCAGTGGTCAATATTAATACCTTAGGAGGTATCTAACTATCCTATGATAATTGTACTAGTGTTTAGCCATGGTCAGTTGTCAAGATTGATACATTGGAAGGTATCTTACTATCCTATGATACTTGTACTAGTGTTTAGCCATGGTCAGTGGTCAAGATTGATACATTGGAAGGTATCTTACTATCATATGATAATTGTACTAGTGTTTAGCCATGGTCAGTGGTCAAGATTGACACATCAGAAGGCATCTAAAATCATCATAATTAGAAGGTATATTGTTAGATCTACATGTAACTAATTCTACTAGTGTTTAGCCAGTCTCATATCAGCTAGAGTTGTCGTTCGTTACTCTTTCTGAAAAGTGGACGTTGTTGATAGTAGGCAACCTGGGTGACTGGTCAGTGAACTTATGTATATTATTTGTCATTCTTAGTTTTTATCTGCACCTTTGAAAACATAGCTAAAGTTTATACAAGCAAAATTGCGTTCAAATAATGCCGCCATTTTCATTCAGTAGAACGATTTACGGCAGTCTGTAACGGAATACGGCATTTCAGATTATATTAGTGTTAGCCAAGACACAAGTGTAATTACATAATTAGTCTCCTTGCTCAGACGGTGACTTTGTGAAGCCGATAAATAGTTCAGGTGTGAAAAATAGTCCCTTGATAGTGTCAGTATATCGAGTATTAATTACTGTGTAAACAATTGATTCGTTCCCATCTTTTGCTGTCGGTGTCGGTAAGTGAATTTGTCGTTATAACGGATACTATTAACGTTGTATAGAATTCGTCCCCACCAATTGTTGTCGTTATAACGAAATTGTCGATATACCGGATGTCATTGTAACGAGTCCTGACTGTATAGTGACCTAGTTTTTTTTATCCCAGATGACCCCTCCTTATAACTAAGTTTTATTAAGATAATCATTGAACCCAAAATTTCATAATGATTAGGCCAACAATTTGACATCTGATAACTACACCAAGTTTTTCTACGTATAAACCTAGCGACCTAGTTTTTGAACCTGGATGACCCAATATTGATCTTGACCTAGATTTTGTTAGGAAGTTAATTGTGACCAAGTTTCATAAAGGTTAGGCCAAAACTGTGATCTCTACTGACTACACAAGGTTGCTCCCTCTCGGCCAAACATGTCAGAATTGTACCAGACAGTAGGTCCAGCAAACTTTGGATATTTACAGGACCATTCCTAACTTTACAGGTCCGAAAAATAGAGGGCCAAGATGGACCTGTATCACTCACCTGTGCTAATTGAACTAGTAGAACCATATTCAAACAAGACCTTGATTTTGGTTGCCATGGTAACCAGAGTTCTGCATGGATTCCAATCATTTAGCTATATTAATAATGGACCACTCAAAGAGCGTTGCTACCAATTAGGAATGGAATCTGATCTGTACTATCAGATAAAATTATGTTACTAGGAAGAAAACATGCCCCCTCTTAGATGGCCATGTTTTCTGACGAATCATGACAAAATATTGATGAGTGTTACCCAACAACTATTTCTGTAAAATTGTTTTGAAATCAGGCCAGTGGTTGATTTTTTATGTGTTTCAGTTAGTCAACCAGAGTTATATATAGATTTCAATTCTTTAAACTATTTTAGAAAGGACCACACAAGGACTTTTGTCTACGCAACCAAATGACATAAGGACGGACGGTCACAGATGAAGAGTGATCACAAAAGCTTTACCCTGGACTTGAAGAAATTTGAAAGTGGGTCACCCAAGAAATATTCCTGTGAAATAACTTCAAAACCACATAATTAAAGTGTTTTTAGGTATAAAGCTTTTCAAACTTTTCCCTACAAATGTATAGATAAACTATGCTTAAAGGCGTTTAGGAAAGGGCTACTTAAGTAACATTTTATTAGTGAAATTATTTAATAATTTCATCATAAGTTATTTATATGGCATATTATTGATATACATGTATACAGAGAAACTAACTGATGAATAGTTATCAGGCTTGGGGAAGTTGTTTGGATGAATTATTTAAAATAAACTTGCAAATGCGCCAAGGATAATGTGATATATATTTACAAACATGAACGAGTTAAGTCAACTGTTGCAAAATTGGTTTAAAAATTATTAAAGTAAACAGATATGGTCAGCTTAAATATACTAAAAACATTGTTGATAAATTGTGCACTTCTAAGAAATCCACCTTTATGGAATACCGGGTTACATAATACCCATTAATTTTCCCACCTTTCTCTTTACCTTGGTGCACTATAACAATGTACAAGTATGTGTATCTGGTTGTATGAAAAAAACCAAACCAACTCACCCGGATATTAAAACTGCCAGAGTATCCAAGACATGGTTAAAGTAGTCCCCCATACTAGCAGAGACATCAATCAGGACTATAATGCCAGCTTCATCATTACATTTATCTGAAAAACAAGTCAAATAGTTTTCTATGCCCAGATAATTTACCGAACAGTATTAACCAACTTTATCATCGCGACAGGTACCCTATATAGCAATATAATATTATGTTCCTGTTACTTGTTTATCTAACCTTCCAACTCTACTTGAAACCTGTAAATGGTACAGTTTATGTACAGTGGTACACAGTGTTTAATTACTGCATTTCCACGCACTTCTTGTGTACAGTAGATAGTCTAAAAATAGACGAGATAAGAGGTAGACGGGTACCTATATAAGTAGTAGACTGGTACCTATATAAGTAGTAGACTGGTACCTATATAAGTAGTAGACTGGTACCTATATAAGTAGTGTTAAAACACTAATTTGAGCTTGAAGTTGAAAGCCAGACTGAGACATTAGCCAATTGGGTATTTTAAAATGCTTGGTCACAATTTGCTCATACATTGCCAAATCACTTTAAAGCATTTCAATAGACTGCAGGTAATAACATCAATATTCTATTGTTGTCAGAAGTGCATACACAGTATTCCCACTTACGTAAAATCTTAGTAAATCACACAATGACATTCACTTTCATACATAAATTTTGTACTCTGAGGGCGATATATCATGTAAGAAATTTTCTAGGATGAAACCTGCAAGATGGGGAAAACAATGAAATTTAACCTTAAACTTGTGCATAATATTTCGAACTTATGAGGTTTGAAGATGATTATATGAAAACTGTTCGAGTTAGATCGAGTACAGACAATGCCAACTTCTTATTTTTTTGGTAACTGAAGAACTATAAAGCAAGATGGCCTCGGACAATATCGCCTTCAATCTAACTTTGCCTAGATATTATACCTATAAGCACTGTCACCAAGTTTGAAGACAATCGGATGAAAACTGTTTGAGTTAAAGAACAGACTAATAATGTGATGCTGCAGCCCGCCAAGGGTGTTCCCATAATATGTCCCATTTTAAAGGTGCATAGTGTAAAAAGGGGCCTGTTCTGTCTGAATGTTTGTGAAACAGACTAGCGCCCAGGTTCTTGGGACTTTGTGTCAAAGCTGTTGAAGCTTAAGTGCATAAAGTTGTACCTCCAAATAATTGGTAGCACCCCTGACCGTCTGACCGACTTTGGTAAATTCCATATTGATTTATCGTTACAATTATACAATGTATTACACTGATTACACATAATTTGTATCACTTACCTTCTAGAACAACAATATCCTGTACAGTACTCGGTTCAAATTCTCCTCTAGCAACTGGAATAAATTAGTCAATATTATTTGAAGTTAAAGTGACAGTATTTCTATAGTCAGTTTATATTTTACTAGTAGTAATACCAAACATCACCAACCATAGGACTGAAATACTGGACAGTGGTCACCAGGGCTGGTATTCACAAAGCATCTTAGCAGAAAACTTAGAAATTTCTTAAAATCGTGATTTGTTCTTAAGTGTATCAGCTAAGCAAGAAAATCAAGATGCTTAATATTTTAAATAGTTTTGAAGTATTAGGTAAATAGCTACTATAATCACTAAGAAAACATGGATTATTTTTTAAAGTGCGGGATATATGAACTGCACAAAATATTGACTTAAGTCAAAATATTTAAGTTTTCACTTAAGATGCTTTGTGAATACCAGCCCTGAACTTGAACTATATGTAACAAGGTTTAGAACCGGCATTTAGCTTTCCAACTTCAATGCTATATTTTATAAAAATCATATAGATTAATTTCTATATTAATAATCTTGACTTTAATAACTAACTTCACCAAATGCACTTTATAGCCTAAAGCTGAAAGTCAGACTCTTATTAGATAAGATCTGTGGTTTTAAATAATTATGATCCATAATTATACATGGCAACATAATGTCTATTGATAAGAATCTAAGAGCAGACCAAGTATTGTTTCTAGAAACTGCCAATGGTCAAAAATATTGTTTATAGTCTTTAGAATTGTCACTTAATGATCTTTATCAAAACTTAATATGTTAATATTTTATATAATAAATAGAGACTTTTGATTGGTTAAGAACACTTGACCAATCAGGTATGTTGAAATAATTTAATGTAATTTTAAAATAATGATTATTGAATTAGTCTTAAATTATGAATTGAACAGTTAACATCTACGTTTAAATTATTTGGTGTTAGCTTATAGTCATCTGGTTACTAATACTTAATTTATCGGGTTTTTTTAAAGTAATAGAAGTTGTTATCATTGGAACTGTTGAATACATGTAAAGAAATAAATGAAGAAAACTTAAATGGGACTTGTCGTTGTAACATTATAACATGGTTATAATATTGTTGAAAGAATCAACATTGGAGATACTGATATTATCATATGCAATATAGATTGCAACATTGGAGAACTACTCGATACACATTGGAGATGCTAATACAACGTAGTACATCAACTGTTACTGATGTACTAAAGCAAACATCACAACATTAGCTTTAAGCTAAACATTTGAGAACACTGCACGACTGGAGGTTTGGAATACAACAACAACACGAGGTTACGGGTGGTGATCGACTAAGACACACTAAGCGAGTTTCCCCACAAATAGCGCGACAGTCGACGCCTCCGCCCAACCTCCGGTCACAGCTGTTTATGGCGGAGAATCCGGGTATACAAGATCCAATAAAATGAGGGATGCTGAACAAATATACTAGAAGAAAATCGACATTGAAACGTTTTGGAGGATTTAGATGAGTGGTCCATACGAAAACATGTACCAGTGGAATGAGGGAAAACCTTTCGTGAGAAGTACATATTACAACCAAATCCGGTGGAACAGAGGAAGCCAAGAACTATAGAATGAACTGTTGCTATTGAAGTTATCCACACACAGTTGGTAAGTGGAAATCATTATTTTGTGCTAATATCTTTATTGTTGCAAGGTTCAGCAGTTGCTATTTACAAAAGTTGTTTTCTGTTATACAGTATAATTTCTGTTATACACTTGTTATTTACTTGTTATCACTATAGATTTTAATATAGTCCAATATAGGTGAATTTTGTTTCATCCAATTATATATTATTTACAGAAACCAAATTTTTTCATTAAATTTTTGCGCATAAATTTTCATTGTGTTAAAATTTTGATTGAATATCAGATATTAAGTATATATCTTGAAGGCAAGAGTAAAATTTTGTCAGGTTCTGATAAATTTCATGGAAAATTGAAGTTTTTGCTTACAATAGTACAAAGTAATTATTATTAGGTTATTGATAACAGTAAGTTTTCGAGAAGTTATACATACTTCTTTGCAAGTAATTAGTTTTATACGTAGAAATAACAGTTTTCAACAAATTAAATTATTAAGTGTTTTAGAGAAAAACAGCTTAAAATGGCTCCACGTAAGACGAATTGGCAGTGTTCTTAACAAGTAATTGTTCTACTGTACGTACTATAGATATGAACAACCCTCAGTTTCCCTGAATGTCTCCCTTAGACCTATATGATAGCAAGTTAGTGCTCCTAGACTATTTGATTCAGGAGCTACAACTCTTATGTTAGTGAAAACATTATAGTTTACAAGGTATTCAAGTCCTCCGGAAATCAATGAAACTTTAGAAGCAGTGTAATACACTGAAACTGTTTTAAGAACGATTGAAATTTTTAGACTCATTTAAGACTCGAAAAGGTCCTTACGTCTGCCCCTATCCTGTCCTTCCAAAATTTACCATCTTCCCATATTGGTGACTGTAGGCTTTAAGCCGTCCCAATTTGATTATAGTGGTATAAGGAATATATGGTAGCTTATGGTGGCAGAGTGTAAAATGGCCAAGTAACCAGATGACTTAATATGGTAGGGTTGGCACCGGTTGAAGCTGTCAATGGTATCGGCCATACCTTGCTAACTCTCCATTCACAGTGTATACTGATCACCTATCAGTCAAGTGGATAAAGCAAATGAAGAAATTTGGTGGACGCCATGGTAGATGGGCACTGCATCTGCATCCCACAAATTCCAGATTGTCCACAATTCTTTATCTGCTTAATGGAAATACTGATGGTCTTTCAGGGTATACATACCCTGAGAATGGTAAACTATGGGAATTAATTCTGTTGCCATTGATGATAATTGTTACCAACATGATAAGCCAGAGCGCTTGGTTGTGTAACCCTCATTAATGGTCATGATCAGAACCCATTACCACCATCAGTTGATCCAGCCACATTACACACTGAAGCAACACCAAAACATCAAACAGAGCCACCAGACTCACAAAATAAACGGTTTCCTCCACAGCACAGAACATAAGTTGCTATTTGAACATCAGAATCACAGAACATACCTTGGCACAAAGACATCAATATAGATACAATTTATTGATGCAGAGATGACATGACATTCACTTGGGTTTGTTAAATACGCATTGGTCAACGGCCTTTACTCGAACTCTATAAAGTGTGTCAAACAATTCTTGTTTAGAATTTGTGCCAAAATTTGTCAAAGTGGTTCAATATTTGTTCATAACCCTAGAATTCAGATTTAAATTGTTGTATACAGTATATTAGATTATTGTTTTCGCTTGGTCATGTTGCCAAAATTTGAGGTACTGATAATGTACAAGCATTATGTATCAAACTTGTGTTAAATGGATGAAACAATCAATTTACCTATTGTTACCTTTATTAAAAGTAAAATTTCAAAGATTTTAGTAAATAAGAGATAGCAACTGTGGTTTTGCAGAAGTAAAGATGTTTCATAGAGTTTTGATTTTCACAATACCATACTATATTGTATTTGCTGAGTAATTGACTAAATGTGATTCCAAGGTACTTATTTAGATGGATGAACAAATTCTATAGACACTGGACCTACAAAGAAGTAATATATGTGTTGTGCTGTGCTGTGAACAATGTGATATGAAATGATATGATATTTGATAACATATGGAAATGTTATTACGAACAGGTGATGAAGAACTAGAGAGAATGAAACGAATGATGAGACGAAATCATTCAGAGACATAATAAGGTTGCAAAAGTAGTTGCATGTTATAGCATAAAAAGAAATTAGATATTATATATGTGTTAGTTGGAATAAAATAATAATACGGCTGATCCCATAATGTCAAATAATACTCGATTGATCAGTTGTCCGAAAAGTTGCAAAAATGAGTACAATCATATTGAATGATTGGTGAGATAAAACAAAATATGGTAATGATACTGCTGGCCCCCAAGGTTGCATAATACTAGATTTGGTCAGTTAGTCCGAAAAGTTGCAAAAATGAGTATAATCATGTTGAATGATTGGTGAGATAAAACAAAATATGGTAATGATACTGCTGGCCCCCAAGGTTGCATAATACTAGATTTGGTCAGTTAGTCCGAAAAGTTGCACAAAGTGTGTATACAAAGAGTGTATATTGAACGAAAATAAGTAATGATACTGGTGATCCCCAAGGTTGCATAATACTCGATTTGATCATGCAGTTAGTCCGAGAAATGCAAAAGGCAGAGAAAAGTTGCAAAAGGCAACAGTAGTAGAAATTATGAAATAGGTATTGTGCATTTAGTCTAGAAAATTAATAGATTTCGCACAGTTGCAGAAAGCAAAACTATTAGAATTGTACAAGACTCATATTATGTTTATTGTTATTAAATATGTCTATAATTTTTGTTTATATCAGAATGCAATCAGATAGATTGTTAATGCCAGGCATAGGCATGACTGTATGTACATTTGTAATTAATGTATGTTAAATACAGGTGAATTTTAATGAAGTACATTATCTAATCATTGGATTTTCACATTTTAGTCATTCATTTAAATATGCAGTTTTTCATAAACATAAGTCATAATTGTTTGACTATTTATTTACTGCTTTTACATTTTCTTAATGTATAATTATTGCAGGTGAATTTCAATTTAGATAGTACAATTTTTATTTTCACATAAAGCCATATGCTTCAGGGCAAATTCTTCAAACATGAATTAAGGCATATAAATAATGGATCCAGAAAAGAAATTTGGCTATTTTAATGATTTTTGTATGTGAAGAAATGCCTGGATAATACTGTTGGTATTATTGCAAGTGAAATGTGGTTGACTTATCATAATCATGCATATAATTTTTTATAAAGTTATTTTGGTATCATTTCAAGTGGTTTGTTTAGTTGGGTCACGGCTAGTGGCAAATAGTTGTGAGCTGGCTATTCAGATTCAATTGAACTTTCAAATGAATTGTTTAATTGGCTTTTGACCAGTTGCCAATGGTTATGAGTTGATTACTCAGTTCTTTGATAAAGAAAAGTTAAATAGATTTTACATTGCCACTTTGAATATATTGGTAGCATCACAAACTGGGAAAATCCTGAATGTTAGGACATGGTTACAATGAACTGTTGAAATTTGGAAAACTTCAAAACTTTCCGGTTTCAGCCTTGCTGGGACACTATGTTTATTTAACTCTAACATTTATGGAATAAGCACAATATATTCGATGTGCGTGGCTGAGAATGTTTTAGATAAGTAAATTTTGACCAAATTGGGTCATTAGTTTTAGAAATATGCATTTGAGAAGTCAACACCATACAAAAGAAAATGTTTTAATAATTGAATTGAAATATTAAGTTACATTATGTCTAATTGATATGTTTATTTCAGGTACATATGTATTGTTGTTATTATTATTATTGTTATAATTGTGTATGCAGTTCTGTCTTACTAGAATTATGTATAAGAGATGATAGGTATTTTTACAGATGATATGTTAATTTCATTTTGATAAATTGTTGTTACTATCAGATTGAGGACAATCTTTTTAGAAGGAAGGGTGACATGTAACAAGGTTTAGAACCGGCATTTAGCTTTCAAACTTCAATGCTATATTTTATAAAAATCATATAGATTAATTTCTATATTAATAATCTTGACTTTAATAACTAACTTCACCAAATGCACTTTATAGCCTAAAGCTGAAAGTCAGACTCTTATTAGATAAGATCTGTGGTTTTAAATAATTATGATCCATAATTATACATGGCAACATAATGTCTATTGATAAGAATCTAAGAGCAGACCAAGTATTGTTTCTAGAAACTGCCAATGGTCAAAAATATTGTTTATAGTCTTTAGAATTGTCACTTAATGATCTTTATCAAAACTTAATATGTTAATATTTTATATAATAAATAGAGACTTTTGATTGGTTAAGAACACTTGACCAATCAGGTATGTTGAAATAATTTAATGTAATTTTAAAATAATGATTATTGAATTAGTCTTAAATTATGAATTGAACAGTTAACATCTACGTTTAAATTATTTGGTGTTAGCTTATAGTCATCTGGTTACTAATACTTAATTTATCGGGTTTTTTTAAAGTAATAGAAGTTGTTATCATTGGAACTGTTGAATACATGTAAAGAAATAAATGAAGAAAACTTAAATGGGACTTGTCGTTGTAACATTATAACATGGTTATAATATTGTTGAAAGAATCAACATTGGAGATACTGATATTATCATATGCAATATAGATTGCAACATTGGAGAACTACTCGATACACATTGGAGATGCTAATACAACGTAGTACATCAACTGTTACTGATGTACTAAAGCAAACATCACAACATTAGCTTTAAGCTAAACATTTGAGAACACTGCACGACTGGAGGTTTGGAATACAACAACAACACGAGGTTACGGGTGGTGATCGACTAAGACACACTAAGCGAGTTTCCCCACAAATAGCGCGACAGTCGACGCCTCCGCCCAACCTCCGGTCACATATACCTTAAACTAGAAGGGTTTTCACAAAACTCTTAATTTCAAGTACATGGTTTTCTTATTGCCTTGTCCAGTGAACTTGGTATTTACATCAGATGACCCATATTGAAACTTGACCTAGATTTCACCTAGACTAACATTTTGACCAATCATAAAGATCCAGTGAAAAATACAGCCTCAATAGCATACCACAGCATTTGACCAAGTTTTTTTAACCCAAGATGACCCATAATCAAACTTGACCTAGGTATTTTTTAGTTGACCATTGTGACCAAGTTTCATAAAAATTTGGCCAAAAATGCAGCTACATTTACAGGCATGTCATTATTCAATTAAGTATGTCAACACAAAATAAGACAGCCTATCAAAAAAATGTTCAAAACATTAATTAACTAACATAATTATTAACAATGGCAGTTGAATTCTGAAATACAGTCCCTTCTTGCAAAGTTGGTATATTGTCTGAATGGTATGTAAAGAGAATAATGTTAATTTTCAAATCATTTAACTTGGAGAGTGTCTCAGAAGAAATATGCATAACAAGGGCCTAAACACGCCTGTCTGTGGCACGGTCACTATATAAAAACAAGAGGGCCCAAAGGGCCATAGGTCGCTCACCTGTCCTAGTAGTTCATGCACCCCTAATGGTAGCTTCTATTCCCTGTACAAGGTTTTCATATTGTCTTATGCTTTTGAATTTACATCTAATTTAGACCCAATGACATATTGAAGTGATTGAACATTGTGACCCAGTTTTTGACCTGGATGACCCGATATCGAACTTGACCTAGGTTTTGTTGAGATGATCATTGTGACCAAGTTTCATATATATTAGGCCAAAATTGTGATCTCTAGTGACTACACAAGGTTTTCTATGATCTGACCTTGCTTGTAACCTAGTTTTTGACCCCGGATGACCCAATATCAAACCTGACCTAGATTTTGTTAAGATGATCATTGTGACCAAGTTTCATAAAGATAAGGCCAAAATTGTGACCTCTAGTGACTACACAAGGTTTTCCTATTATTTGACCTTGTGACCTAGTTTTTGACCCGGATGACCCACTATTGATATTGGCCGAGATTTTGTTGAGATGATCATTGTGACAAAGTTTCATAAAGATTAGGATAAAATTGTGACCTCTAGTGACTACACAAGGTTTTTCTATGATTTGACCTTGTGACCTAGTTTTTGAACCCAGATGACCCAATATCGAACTTGACCTAGATTTTGTTAAGATGATCATTGTGACCAAGTTTCATATAGATTAGGCAAAAATTGTGACCTTTAGTGACTACACAAGGTTTTTCTAAGATTTGACCTTTTGGCCTAGTTTTTGACCCCAGATGACCCAATATCGAACTTGACCTAGATTTTGTTGAGATGATCATTGTGACCAAGTTTTATATAGATTAGGCCAAAATTGTGACCTCTAGTGACTACACAAGGTTTTTCTAAGATTTGACCTTTTGGCCTAGTTTTTGACCCCGAATGACCCAATATCGAACTTTACCTAGATTTTGTTGAGATGATCATTGTGACCAAGTTTTATATAGATTAGGCCAAAAGTGTGACCTCTAGTGACTACACAAGGTTTTTCTAAGATTTGACCTTGTGACCTAGTTTTTGACCCCTGATGACCCAATATCAAACTTGACCTAGATTTTGTTGAGATGATCATAGTGACCAAGTTTCATAAAGATTAGGCCAAAATTGTGACCTCTAGTGACTACACAAGGTTTTTCTATTATTTGACCTTGTGACCTAGTTTTTGACCCCAGATGACCCAATATCGAACTTGATCTAGATTTTATAGAGATGATCATTATGATTAAGTTTCATAAAGATTAGGCTCAAATTGCGACCTCTAGTGTGTTCACAAGCTTTTTCAATGATTTGGCCTCGTGACCTAGTTTTTAACCCCAGATGACCCAATATCGAACTTGACCTAGATTTTATAGAGATGATCATTGTGATCAAGTTTCATAAAGATTAGGCTCAAATTGTGACCTCTAATGTGTTCACAAGGTTTTCCTTTGATTTGGCCTAGTGACCTAGTTTTTGACCCCAGATGACCCAATATCGAACTTGACCTAGATTGTATGAAGATGATCATTGTGATCAAGTTTCATATTGATCAGGCTAAATTTGTGACCTATAGTGTGTTCACAAGCAATTGTGAACGGACGGACGGACGACGGACGAAGAGCGATCACAAAAGCTCACCTTGTCACTTTGTGACAGGTGAGCTAACAAAATGATCAACCTTCGCCTAGTTATAATGCCAATACATATTGTTACCAGGTTCAAATGAAAACTGTTAGATTTGAATACCGACAAAGTGAACTTCTCATTTTTAGGTAATGATAAAGGGCACTTTCAACAAAGGCCAGGGCTGATTTGGCTAATAATCGAACTCAGATTATGCTCATATAGATTGTCATCAAGTTTGAAGATGATCCAAGCCGTTTCCAAAAGGCGCTACTGAGCGCTTTCCTACGTCTATGCAACGACATGCTACAAGTGAGCAGTGCTCGCTGATAGCATACCGTTTCTTAACACTTTGCTAGGCGAGTGCTACCGAAGCGGTCCGTTGCACAAGAAAGCGCTCGATAGCGGTTTGATAATAAATATTTGGAACTAAGTAACGAAGGACGATATGAACCTGCTATTGTTTTTAAGTTCATTGTATAACTACGTTGATTATGTGCATAAAATACGACTTTCCTTGTTTAAAACAAGTACTTTTGTGGTTCAAACAGTTAATTTAACTGATATAGACAGCCTGCCACGTTCTTTGATTTTTGCCACTGTGTTTTCCAAGATGGCGGTCAGTTGATTTAAAACCAGGGGAGGTAATACCTCTGTTACTAAGCAACAGAGTTTTTACCTCCCATACTGCCTTGATAGTTATTATCTTTTTTTAATGTTTTCTAGATAGGGGCCTACTCTAGTTGTTGGAATATTTTTAAACATCATTAAAAAATAAAATAAAATTTATGAGCTGCCGAATAACGCATTTTAAACAACTTTTGTTATGCTATTTTTCAGTATCATTCTTTCAGTGGGGAATTGTAACAAAAATTTCCAAACCCATTAGTGAATTCGAACTCTGACCAAATCAAGTGACAGGTGTTACCATAAAGCGGATCCATAATCTGCAGGCCTTTTGGCCTGTGTACAGTCTGCTATTATAGTGCACTTTTGTAAGGTCATAAACAACAAATGATCAAAGGCAAAAGAAATCAGATGTCATGTCATGGTTGTGAAACTGCAACATCAGATACTGACCTGCAATAACATTATGGTCCATCTGTGGTGTGTATGTCATTGGTACAGATTCTATATTATAGCCTACTTCTGGATGGAAGGCCAAGTTGTGGATCTCAGCAGGGTCTGCATACGGTCCAAAACCATGGGCAAATACGGCTATACCTATAATAACAAGGGGCAATATAGCTGTACCTGTAATAATATGGGGAAATATAGCTATACCTGTAATAATACGGGGAAATATGGCTATACCTGTAATAACATAGGAAATATAGCTGTACCTGTAATAATATGGGGAAATATGGCTATACCTGTAATAACATGGGGAAATACGGCTATACCTGTAATAATATGGGGAAATATGGCTATACCTGTAATAGCAAGAGGGCCATTGGCCCTATAGCGCTCACCTAATGACTAGCAGTTTAGGCAGAATCAGTGACCTGATGACCTAGTTTTTGACCCCAGATGACCCAGTTACAAATTGGACCTAGATTTTATGCAGACAAACATTGTGACCAAGTTTCATATAGATTAGGTAAATCAGGTGATCTCTAGAGTGTTAACAAGGTTTTTCTTCATTGTGACCGACCTGGTGACCTACTTTTTGTCCCCAGATGACCCAGTTGCAAACTTGACCTAGAATTCATGAAAACACCTAGTGTGACCATGTTTCATTCTGATTACATAAAAGATAAGACCTCTAGAGTGTTAACAAGGTTTTTCTTTGATTTGACCTGGTGACCTAGTTTTTGACCCCAGATGACCCAATTACGAACTTGACGTAAATTTCATAGAGATAAACATTGTGACCAAGTTTAAAAAAGATTAAGTGAAAATTGTGACCTCTAGAGTGTTAACAGCGTTTTTCTTTGATGTGACCTAGTGACCTTGTTTTTGACCCCAGATGACCAAATTACAAACTTGATTTAGATTTCATATAGACATACATTGTGACCAAGTTTCATTAAGATTAAAAAATGTGACCTCTAGAGTGTTAACTAGGTTTTTCTTTGATGTGACATGGTGACCTAGTTTTTGACACCAGATGACCCAATTACGAATTTGACCTAGATTTTATAGAGATAACCTTTGGTAACAAGTTTAAAAAAAGATTAAGTGAAAATTGTGACCTATAGAGTGTTAACAGTCCAATTGTTGACAGCAGCGGTGCTAGGTGGACTGCGGACGACGGACAAAAGGGTCACCACAATAGCTCATTCTACAGATTTCTGTGTAACCTTTTTTATTTTCAACTTGAAATCAGGGAAAGAACTCTCACTTTCACTCAAGCAAAAACTTTTAACTAAAATTTGGGCTTATTCTATCAAAACACTAGGGCTAATTTTGAGAAAACGAGGGCTAATTTTAACATATATCAACCTCCTACTAAGGGCAAACAGCTTGTTTTTTGCAAATTCTTAGTCTACAGCAAAATATTTTATTGTTTGACCATAGCGTGTCCGAAAAAATGCATATTTTATATTGAAGAGCATTGCTTTCATTAATTAGCTGCTTTAAAATAGATCTAAACAAATCAAAATTATAAGGCACACGTAGCGAGCCAGAAAAAAATAAATTCAGACAGAAATTATGAAAACTTAGAAATAACATGAACAAGAGTGCCAAAATGTCACAAAATACGCCCGTCTTGGGGCATGGTGAGTCTCAGGTCATGGTGAATGAAAAAAACAAACAATCCAACATTTTTTTTAATTAAAGGGCCATAACCCAAGAAAGCCTAGGCTGATTTGGCCTACAGTTGAAATTGTCTTAGATATTATATCCATAAACATTGTCACAAAGTTTGAAGATACTCAGATGAAAACTCTTTGCACTAGAGAACAGACAAGGTCAATTTCACATTTATTTTGGTAATTATAGGATCATAACCAAATAAGGCCTAGGCCGATTTGGCCTATAATCAAACTTGGCCTAGATATTATGCCCATAAGCATTGTCACAAAGTTTGAAGATGATTGGATGAAAACTGTTTGCGTTAGAGTACAGACAAGGCCAATTTCATACTTATTTGGTAATTAATTTAGCCCCATAACCAAATGAAGCCTAGGCCGATTTGGCCTATAATCGAACTTGGCCTAGATATTATGCCCATAAGCATTGTCAGCAAGTTTGAAGATGATCGGATGAAAACTGTTAGCGTAAGAGTACAGACAAGGCCAATTACATACTTATTTGGTAATTAAAGGACCATAACCCAATTAGGCCTAAGCCGATTTGGCCTATAATCGAACTTGGCCTAGATATTATGCCCATAAGCATTGTCAGCAAGCTTGAAGATGATCGGATGAAAACTGTTAGCGTAAGAGTACAGACAAGGCCAATTACATACTTATTTGGTAATTAAAGGACCATAACCCAATAAGGCCTAGGCCGACTTGGCCTATAATCGAACTTGGCCTAGATATTATGCCCATAAGCATTGTCAGCAAGTTTGAAGATGATCGGATGAAAACTGTTAGCGTAAGAGTACAGACAAGGCCAATTACATACTTATTTGGTAATTAAAGGACCATAACCCAATTAGGCCTAGGCCGATTTGGCCTATAATCGACCTTGGCCTAGATATTATGCCCATAAGCATTGTCAGCAAGCTTGAAGATGATCGGATGAAAACTGTAAGCGTAAGAGTACAGACAAGGCCAATTACATACTTATTTGGTAATTAAAGGACCATAACCCAATAAGGCCTAGGCAGATTTGGCCTATAATCGAACTTGGCCTAGATATTATGCCCATAAGCATTGTCAGCAAGTCTGAAGATGATCAGATGAAAAATGTTTGCGCTAGAGTACAGACAAATTACTGGACCCCGCCGCCCGCACGCCCACACGCCCGCACGCCCGCCCACCCGCACGCCCGCCAAGGGTGTTCACATAATATGTCCCGTTTTCAACAGGCGTATAAAAATAAGGTTTCTTTTAGAATTTGGCCCATTTTGAGTGAGTTTTTAAGGAATTTTAGTCTGCGAATTTTAAGTGCCCGATGTCCTGATAATTAATAACAATAGTACATCACCGAGGCAAAAAATGCTCAGTGGGACCTAGGCTTAAGCTAGCCGGATTGAACCCTGGCAATATTCTATTGTGGAAGGTTAAATAAACACAGCAGTTTGAATACTAATAAAACAGTTATCCAACAAAGTATCCCAATACAACTTGTATCTAATCAGAAGTTTCATTTTGTTTTTCACCTGGCCAGATCGGCCAATGATGTCTGACTACGAGGAGAATAACAGTTTTGAAAACAAGTAATCCAGATGTGATACCTTAGCTTTTTTCCGAATCGGCTCCTAAGTTCTATAACATGCCCACGTATAGCACTAATAGAAACAGGACTACCTTTGGGTTAGCAACCAGATTACCTCTAGTTGGTTAGGAACCAATCAATTGAAGAGTGGGGAGTGGTGGCCTAGAGGTAGGGTGCACTTCAAGACTGAGAGGTCCCGGGTTCAACCTCAGTCTGGACCACTGCTTAATTTCTCTGAGCAAGAATAACCCACATGCTCCACTCAACCAAGGTGTGAATTGGTAATGTGGTTGAACATGTTAGATAGTCCTGGCCGCCGCAGATTGATGTTGGCTGCACACCCACCAGGAGAGAAATAGTCTCCCCAGGGAGACTCAAACACAGGTTTCCATGGTTAGCCCAATGACCAGGGAAAGTTAACATGTCAAAAGATGGCTGAACTTCTGAAAGCAGCCCTCGAAACATTTTGTCTTTTGAAGATTAAAACCCGGGCCCAATGGGTCTGTAGTCAAGAGCATCACCCACTTAATCATCACAAACAACCACTCAACAAGCGGTAATAAATCATAATTTTGCATGACGAGCAACGTACAAGTTTCAATAGTCAGCCTAACTGTAGACAAAATTTGTTTTACCAGCAGCTCGCATTGCATTAGCTTTCAGTATTAAGTCCATATCAACACCAATGGCACCATCAAACCATAGCATCACCATCTTTGGAACGTCTCGTGGGTAAGCAGCAAACATGTTAGTGGCTTCATTTAAACCAGCAAGAATATCTGGCCCTCCTATAAAAACAAAAATACAGGTTATTGTTAAGTCACGGTCTTTGAATGTTGTTTGTATTTACTTCATAGAAGTAAGTTGAATCAATGGTTTGAAATAACCTGCTTTGATCAATAAACATTGTGTACAAAAACAGTCCTAATTCTAAGATATTACTAAATCAATACAAATTAAATGAACAAAATGCAAAATAAATAAATGATCAAACATGTTGCGATTTTCACGAAAGTCCAACTACATTATATTTCTTTTTCAAGTACATGAATACATCTCATAATTTCATGCTCATAAATCTTTTCCACCAGATATCGTGGTTTGATCAGGAGGGAAACAGGTAACTATTAGTTCACTATCTCTGATGGGTGTTTAGCTCACCAGACTCTTAAGTCCTTACAAACTACCCAACAGAATTTTGGATGTAAACATTCCAAATAACTACAACATGCCAATGTTTGGCGAGTTGTGTTTATTGACAGAGTGCTTGTAAACTCACCTGGGAAGTATAGTTTCACTATTTCTGTATATATCCATAACAGCCATAATTTTTATCAGAATCATAAATGTTTTCAATGTACATAATCTCCTTCTCGACATAATCTCCTTTTCACAATTTCTCTTTCCATAGCAAACCACATTTTTTGTCAGAATAGAAGAATCAAAGAATATTTAAAAGTGCCTATTCTCCTTATTGGCCCCTATCCACATACCAAGTTACATAATCCTAGCTTCAAAACTGTTGGAGTTATATCTGGGTCAAGATTTTTGACAAACAGACAGACCTCAATAAGAATATATATATTCCCTTAAAGTTAAAGAGTGATAGGGGACAAAAACAGCACTTTTTCTTACCACTTGGGGTCATATCAAGTGTGATTATTTTCCCAAACAGATTTTCATAGGCTACATTTAGATCAATCTTTTGATTCTCTCCAGTTAGAACGGCATCACCAACTAATACTACCCCCATTCGTACATCATTGGAAAACCTGTTGGAAAATAAAACAATAATGTGAAGTCATTTTGATTGCTACGCAGTTTCTTATTTTCATAATTGATTTCAATGTAAAACAGTCAAAATCTCTTATACCGTATATCTGGTAATTTTCGCGTACTGCAAATTTCGCGATTTTCGGCAAAATCAAATTTTATCGAAGCTAATTTTAGCGATTTCCGACCTCTGTTTTTTCGCGTTTTCCATCTTGTAAGGGGAGGATTACTCCAACAAGATTGTTTTAGCGCAGCTAAAATCCAGTATGTATCGGTTGGTACGGGCGTGCGTATTTTTTTATCTGAGTGAATGAACTATTAAGTATTTTGTTGTCAACAGCGGGATAGCATATTATTAAAAACCAGTATGTACTGCGCATATTATATTTTGAACTGACTTAATGTAGTCCCTTGTTGTCGTGCGAATCAAAGATATACATGTGCACCTATTTAAAAACAAACTTTGCATGAATTTATTTGGAGTAGAACATTACCAAAACACGATTTTCGTTGTCATATGTAAAAAATATATTTTCACAGGTAAAATACAGCGATATGTATTTCACAGCTCGTCATTTATTTTCAATTGTTTCATACAATAGACGGGAAAGTTCTTTTGTTAAATTGGCCCCTGTTTGTTTACATTCAAGACTGATGAATAGGTGATAATACGCTTGTTGGTGTAATAGCATCTTAATTAAACAACATAATTGTTTAAACTTGGAACTTTATAGGCATTTTAGTTAAATTATTTTTACTAAAAGCTTATGTAGGATTTATACGGATTATGTTATCGTATAGTACTAGTAATTAGTATAAACTATCGATTTTCATCACACGTTAATATTACGACGCCGTTAGACGAAAACGAAAGTAGAAGCATTCATCTTAGGACAATCGCGAAATTCTGGTATGCATTTTTCGCTGTTTTCAATTTTAGCAAATTGGTTTGGACGCAAATAAAGCGAAAATTAGGTACGCGCGAAAATTACCCGATATACGGTAGTATAGTTTAAACTGCCACTATCTATTGGGCACTTCGACATATGCACAACTTTTTATTAAAGGTTACAAGGTATATTTTTTACTTTTATTCAAGGCTTTAATACGAGGGGTGTTCGATATGTATTGTCACTGTCCTTTGCATTTTTCTATGGCAATATTTAAAATGATTCTACGTTTACTGGCTAAAAGGTTCATGTTTCTATTCTTTATCTGGAAAATTACATAGCCTTTCGTCATCAATTTTAAAGTAATTTATTGAACTTAGAAGAGGCTCGAGTACACTGGCCTTATGTTAATTTTAAACTAAATTTGTGTCATCTTAGCAGTAGTTGTTTAGAAAAGTAAATGTCAGTATTCTTTAAACTGCAACATACGATACGATAACTGGATCCTTATACTTTCATTAGAACTTAAAATCAAAATGAAATTATTTTTTGTCTACGTGTTAGACGGTCAAAACAAGGGAGATCACTCTTATTTATACCAAATGATGCTTGTTGTTTCACGCACTAATAACTTCATATCAATTGTACTTTGATCGCAAATTCTTCCAAAAAATCAATGTTGATGGTCAATGGCTTACATACATGTATGATATGTCAAATTCCAATCAATTAAACTAATCGAAAATTTTCATTGAAAATTAGCATGCTTTTTGACTAATTTTGACACCTATTTTCGCGACTTTGAAATGCTCTTATTTTGTTAAAAATGGCAATCAAGTACAGAAAATCATGTTTTATCGAGGGAATTTACATTATTTACG
Source organism: Spisula solida (assembly GCA_947247005.1). Taxonomy (NCBI): domain Eukaryota; kingdom Metazoa; phylum Mollusca; class Bivalvia; order Venerida; family Mactridae; genus Spisula; species Spisula solida. Next base: position 44,446,984 of record OX365944.1, on the reverse strand, counting down.
GTATGATAGTTGTGGAATAAGATAATTTCCCGAAAGGAAGTTTTAATCGACAGTTATTCGCAAAAAGTCGCAGTGTCCATTACTAGCCCTTTGAAAAGACAACAGAAACAACATTCCGGTAATTAAATTTTATTGATTTTTTCACGAAATATCACGGAAATCTTGATGGTTCTAGAAATGTATAAAGATTTAAAGATGTCATCGAATTTTTTTGATTTGTGACCCAAGTGACAATACATATTGAACACCCCTCGTATATACTTATTCAGGTCAATTGTGAAAACAAGTTCTTACAACTTGTATAATTTATAACTCTTCAGACGTTTCATTCCTGATGCCACATCCATCCCCAAGTCTCTATCCCTTTTATGCTGAGAGTCTAACAAAGGAATTAAAGGCACCATTTCCATTTTATCTTCACAGATCAATATGGGACCGTCTGCACTCAAAGCACTCAATGTTATTAATGTTTTATAAACCAACATAAACTAAATTGAAAACTGCAGACTTTTGCAGTGACATATTAACTGCATACATACCTGTTTTTATGGTCTATCAACATTTGCTTTACAGGAACACCTTTATTGCTACGAGCTAATTCTGTGTCAATGACGAAGATGAAATCAATTTCATCATTCCATGGATCTGAAATATCATTTCATTCCAGCAAGTAAGAAATCAAATAACATCGAACCAATACAATGCTGTATGCAATACGGTCTGTCTGGGCCTGGCCAGGCCTGGCCCTGCTGGCACAGCACAGCATAATACAATACAAACATACAGTAATGAACACCAAACCTGTTTAATTTTCTACTCAAATCATATCATTATCATTGCTACAGTTTTCTTTCAGTCCACAAAATTTTGACCTTCTGTTGTTCGTTTACTTAATTTGTTCAAATTCTTTTTTCATAAATTACAGCTCCCTGTAAATCACTTTATGAGCTCTGCTTGATGAGGCAAGTAATAACAAACACTTGGGCATGATTGAAATTTGTCATTTAATATTTAAATACCATCCTCTTATCCCCCCACGTCTTTTTCGGACATCCTTGTTTGAGTTTTTTTATTTATATATAAGTAAGAGATGTAATTTTCCTAGCTGGTAATATTTTTGTGCTTAAACTGCAATTATTTTGACCAAACAACAAGCAAAAATGTAACTATTGCACCATTCTGCTTTCATATATTTTCCTTCCGGCAGCCACAGTTAAGTCAGATGTCTGTTACTTTGACATACACATATATATAGCATATCAACTAACATACTAGACACATAATAAATAAAGCAAATATTATAAAAAAAATGGCCACCACCTATCTCAGCCATAAAGGCACGATGTTGATGTCATAAAATCGTAACATTTCAGAATGAAATAAATTCTTACAGTACTGTGCGGTTCTTCTCAAACTTTCATCAGTTGCATCTGTAATAGTAAATATATAGAATATATATGTCAGTGTACATGTACGTACAAGGTAGGGGCAAACAAGGGCAAATCTATATGCACCTCCCCTAAACATTTGGTGGGGGCAAAATAAAACTATTCGATGGGGGCATAACAAACCAAGTGGTGACAATAATGCTCCCCGGTAATTTTTTCGGATATAACTCACTGGTGTCCTTGGATCGTCAGCATCGATAGTTTTTCTTCATTTTGTCTAAGGTCAGGTCAATTATCACTTTAAAGTGCACTGCGGAGCATTATTGAAGTTACCAAAGAAACCGCCACATAACCGTACTCAGTAAAAGGTTACATTCAATTAAAATTTGTGAAATAAATTTAAAAAAAGTTGTTTTAAAGTAACTATGTATGGTTTTTACTGAAATCAGTCAAAAACTCAACTATAAATGACATTGCCACTTAGTGCACAAACTTTTTGATACCCCTTTGTATACTGACCAAACTCTAGTCAATAAAAGTGTACATAACTAAATATAAGGGTATTATTGAGTGTCAGCACTTACATTGATACAAATCAAGTTTGAACTGCTGCAACGTAGCAGGCATTGCAATTGTTTGTATGCTTGTTTGGTACGCTGGCCCACCGAACAACTGAAACACATAATCACAAGTTTAAGGTTAGTTTTAAATGCTTCATAATTTAAATGTAACAAACGAGAGTCCAGTGGAACTGGCAGATGCTCCCCAAATGGGCTTTGTCAGTGGTTTTACTAGCCATGGCATGTTAATTTTGAGTCAGGCTGGTATTAAGCAGACCGGAATATTTTACACTATCCTTCAAGGAGGACCTTCTAAGGATCTTTCCTGTGTAGTTTGATTAAAATCCATTTAAAAGTTTATATGCAGATACCAGTTTCCAGTCTTAAAGCCTCGTTTTTTATCATGTGAACTACTTATCGAGCAGACCCAAACATTTAGTCTATCATTTAAACAGAACCTTCTTAGGATTGTTAGTGTTTGCTCGACTTTTCCGACCAATCAGCAGACTTGATAACCATCTTCTAATCCATGAAGTACTTTCTATTTTTCACAAAAATTCATCTTCACCAAGAAGCAATTTGTAGTTACTGCACTTGCTCTTCGTGCAAGTGACAGTGTGTGGTTTTAACAATGAACTATTAATGGGTTGTATCAGTGAAGAAAACAATGCATAATATATACAAACAATCTATGTCAGATACTCCTTATTAAGTATGACTGTCCATTTGGCCATCAAACAAGATTTTGCACACCAATTTTTTATGCGCTGACGAAGCAGAAGAACACGCATAACCATGCGTTTAACAATTGTGGGTGGAGCAAAGATTAAATAGTTTAAAACGTTTTCTTCAAGATATTAAACCATGCTTCCATACTGCTCACTTAAGTTAATAATCTTTGAAGAAAACGTTAAATAAACTTTATAATTAACCTATACTTCCTGGGAAATTTGATTAAAATCCAATTCAGCAGTTTAGTATCTAAAGAAATTTGTGACACACAACAATATTATCCTGCACTGTAGTAATAGCACTCATTCCTTTGAAAATTAAGACACACCCCATCAGTTATCATCGGATTTAGCCACACCGCCTCTGTTAACATCAATGTAAATTGCCGTAGCCATGATATAAGCTGAATATATACTTGAGAATGGCATTGTTGACAAACAATATAATTCAATCTACAATTTACAGTATGGCATAATAAAGTCAAAGGAATAATAAATGCTGATTAAGCCAATTTACTAAAACTTTGTAATATGATTTGTAATATGTTACCTGTATATCGTTAGGATTCACTGCATCACCCATAGCTATGACCATTAACTGAATACCTCTCAAAGCAAGAGCTCTGGCATAAGCCCCAGTTAGGATCTGATTGCTTGTAGAACTCATGGTTATCAAATAGGCAAGTGTATGGTATCCTTCACGACTATTCTGGTCGTAGTGTGACAGTATTCCATCTAGACCTGAAACAATGATTTACAATAATTTTGTTTTAATGAAGTCTTACTTAGGTCAACATTATTTCAATAATAAGGAGGCTATACCCAGTCACATCATCCTGACATCTGGCAAATTTTAATGACTTTGGTATACACACATCAACACAGTATGAGCAATCATCCTCAGATGAGGAATACAGATCATAGAACATTACTTGACAATATATAACTACAATGCGGCAATTAATACTACAAGAGGGCCGCTTACCTGTCTTGTATTGCATGCAGGCTCCTATGGTGGCCTGAGTAACTTAATGTGACCAAGTCTCATAAATATAGGTCAAAATTGGGACCTCTAATGACTATGCAAGGTCTTTCTATGATTTAACCAAGTGACCTAAGTCTTAGACCCCAAAGGCCTGTTTCAAAAACATATCTTAGCTAAAATTTGACGAGATTTATATGCAATTTTAAGCAAACTAATACAGTTAGTACAGGGTGTTTCATGTGCTTCGCGCCCGAATAAATTTCGCAATAAGTCAACGTGTCACGTGGTTTGGTCAGTGTTTGAATTCACTAATGGTTCTGAAAATTTGTGTTACAGTCTCGCAGTGACAGGAATATACTGAAAAATGGCCGCCAATAGAAAAACAAAAGATACCTAAAATGCGTTATTCTGTAGCTCATAAATTTTCTTTTATATTTTAATGATGTTTAAAAATATTCCAAAAACTCAGTAGGCCCATCTAGAACACATTTTAATTAGAGAGATAAATACTCTGTTGCTTCGTATAGCACTTTGATCGACCGCCATCTTGGAACGCTGAGAAAACAGAGAGAAAACACAGAATGTGACAGCCTGCATAGAATCAGTAATTGATCAACTGATTACGCCATTAAAGTACTTGTTTTAAACAAGGAATACGAAGACGAAAGGATATAGTAATAGTATGCGTCCTTCCGTCCTTCCGTCCGTCCGTCCCATATCTTGTCCGGAGCATAACTCTTAAACTATTTGAGGTATTGACTTGAAACTTGGTATGTAAATAGATGGCAACTAGAAGTGCAGCGATCAAGAACCATAACTCTATATGGCTCAGTTTGGAAATTATCTCCCCTTCTTCAATTTTAAAATACTTTTTTGTCCAGAGCATAACTGTAAAACTATTTGAGGTATTGACTTGAAATTGGTAGGTAAATAGACAGCAACTTGGAGAAGTGCAGTGACTAAGAACCATAACTCTATATGGCCCAGTTTTGAAATTATCTCCCTTTGTTTAAATTTTTAAGTGTTTATGTAATATTTTGTATCTAAATCATGCATTTATACTGTTATAATAAATATTATGGTGGAAAATAAATATTTTGTTTAGATTATAGGAATTTATACATTGTTAAAGCATGAAATATGGTGGGTGGGGGTCATTCAAAATATATATCTTGATAATGTCAAGGTGAACCTTTATTTTATTCGGTCTAAGTATGTGCATAACAGTATAAAGAAAATGTTTGGGTAATTGATAGTGATATATGCCCATTGATTGGAGTTTTATTTAGGAATTTAGACATTATATATTTTGTTGAATGAAAAAACTCACGAAAAATACAACTATGTTGGTAATATATATGAACATAACTATCTTAAATCCATCTTCTGCTTGTTATTGATTTTGTTTTTATTAATATAAATATTAGGCACATGGGAAATCATTTCATTTTAAAAATTAAATTAAATTTGATGATTTATTAGACATTTTTGTCAGTTTAGTCCTCACATTTTTTTGACAAATTGCAATTATGGGGGTGATGAACCAAAACATTTTCCCTTCTATTGAACTCTGCCTGGTTCCATTTCATTAATTAACACTTTATTTATTTTCCCTTAAATGACCCAATATCGAGATTAACAGGCCTAGATCTCATTGAAATGATCATTGTGACCAAGTTTCATAAAGATTAGGTCATATTTGTGACCTCTAATGACTACACAGGTGTTTCTATAATTTGACCTACATGTAGTGACCTAGTTTTTTACCCAAAATGACTCCATAGCAAACTTTACCTAGTGATCAAGTTTCAAAAAGATTAGGTAAAAATTGTGACCTCTATGCAGAACCTACACAAGCAAATTGTGGAGGGATGGACACTTAGGACGAAGAGTGGTCACAAAAGCTCACCTGGTCACTTCATGACAGATGAGCTAAAAACAAACACAAAATGTTTATATTTCGGACCAAGGACAGACACATGAAAACAACCTAGGTAGGTAGGATAAGGGGAAACAAACAATGTTTTATTTTAAGCCTAACCTCTCATTTTTTTCTCTCTAAAATTCTGTGTTTGTATCCTTAAAACATTATGAAATATTGATGAGCAGCTAAGAGAATATTTAAAACCTCTAAAATAATTCTTGTCTAACGACACTGCAGGGACTCGTAAATTCAGGAGTGGACAATTAGAAAATGGGTATTTAATTATATATATAACCTTGTCTTCTAGACAGCTAAATGTATTTCTGACTAGTTAAGTGGTCTAAGTACTAGTAACACTTTAAGTGATAGAACCCAGCTTTGTCAGATTTTTCCTTGGTGGCTCTATTTTTCTGATTTGCTGTGGCATCATGTTTGAAATGGTATCATACCCTGAACTTCCAGATGTCTAGATGGGTCGAGTTGGCTTGATATTTGTTTTCTGTTTGTAATTGAAGGTTTCAATTCGATATGAGAATATCCTTTTGGAATGTAACCATCTTGTATTGTCATTAAGCTATAGTCTTTGTTAGATTGTTCTGCCCATTACCAGATCATAATGTTGTCTTGGAATTCCATTGTCATTATACATACAGCATATCATTATATAAAAACGTCACAAAGCATGTATGTGTCACATAGAACTCCTGAAGAATATGTTACAGGTTGTGGTGATCACATGACCAGCGGACCTCAACAGAGCGTGATCGTGATTGTATGACCAGCTAACATCAACAGAGCATGATCATGATTGTATGACCAGCTAACCTCAACAAAGCATGATCGTGATTGTATGACCAGCTAACATCAACAGAGCATGATCATGATTGTATGACCAGCTAACATCAACAGAGCATGATCATGATTGTACGACCAGCTAACATCGACAGAGCATGATGGTGATTGTATGACCAGCTTAGACCTCAAGAGAGCATGATCATGATTGTATGACCAGCGGACCTCAACAGAGCATGATCATGATTGCATGACCAGCTTAGACCTCAACAGAGCATGATCATGATTGTATGACCAGCTAACCTCAACAGAGCATGATCGTGATTGTATGACCAGCTAACCTCAACAGAGCATGATCATGATTGTATGACCAGCTAACATCAACAGAGCATGATCATGATTGTATGACCAGCGGACCTCAACAGAGCATGATCATAATTGTATGACCAGCGGACCTCAACAGAGCATGATGGTGATTGTATGACCAGCTAACATCAACAGAGCATGATTGTGATTGTATGACCAGCTTAGACCTCAACAGAGCATGATTGTGATTGTATGACCAGCTTAGACCTCAACAGAGCATGATCGTGATTGTATGACCAGCTAACCTCAACAGAGCATGATCATGATTGTATGACCAGCTAACATCAACAGAGCATGATTGTGATTGTATGACCAGCTAACCTCAACAGAGCATGAGAATGGAGATGAACATCATCTGGTTCCATAATCAGGTAGTAATTGTCTATGACACTGGCAATGACAATTATATATTTGGAGATTTGTCTGATACATATCAGACAGATAATTGTCATGTCCATTATACATTACTTAGGAGTTTTGTCCATGACGTTGGACAGAATATAGTCATGTCCAATACATATTAGGAGATTTGTCTGTTACATATCAGACATAATAGTGTCATGTTCATTATACATCAGGAGATTTGTCTGTTACATATCAGACAGAATAGTGTCATGTTCATTATACATCAGGAGATTTGTCTACATTGGACAGAATGTTATGGTCATGTCCATTATACATTAGGAGATTAATCTACATTGGACATAATGTTATGGTCATGTCCATTATACATTAGGAGATTAATCTACATTGGACATAATGTTATGGTCATGTCCATTATACATTAGGAGATTTGCCCATGACATTGGACAGAATATGGTCTTGTCCATTATACATTAAGAGATTTGTCCATGACATTGGACAGAATATGATCATGTCTATTATACATTAGGAGATTTGTCCATGACATTGGACAGAATATGGTCTTGTCCATTATACATTAAGAGATTTGTCCATGACATTGGACAGAATATGATCATTTTATACATTAAGAGATTTGTCCATGACATTGGAAAGAATATGATCATGTCTATTATACATTAGGAGATTTGTCCATGTCATTGGACAGAATATGGTCGTGACCATTATACATTAAGAGATTTGTCCATGACCTTGGACAGAATATGATCATGTCTATTATACATTAAGAGATTTGTCCATGACATTGGACAGAATAGTGTCTTGTCCATTATACATTAAGAGATTTGTCCATGACATTGGACAGAATAGTGTCATGACCATTATACATTAGGAGCCTTGTCAGTTGAATTGCTGAAGAAACAGTCAGAAATAGTTGATAATTATTAAATATTTTAAAAATATTAATTAAACACAGCTTGAAGAAATGATTTTACAACAAAAAAGTTTGTTATCTAATATACTATCAAAACAAGAGGGCAATGATGGCCCTAGATCGCTCACCTGAGTACCAAGTCTACCTATGTAATTATGTACAAGGCCCGCCACAGGCAGTCATTATTTCTTAACAAATCAACAAAGACATTAGTAGGAATTTGGTAGAGGGTCAGCCAAGGAACATTCCAGTGGAATTATATTGAAATCAAGCCAGCTGTTTCTGAGAAGATTTTTAATTTTTCTATATAGCCATACAGTGAAAATTAGCCCTGCCCCTGGTGGCCAGGTTAATTAAGGAACCAACATCAAAATTAGGATTTGGAAAAGGGTCATACAAGGAATATTTCTGTTGAATTATATGAAATCGGGCCAGCAGTTTCTGAGAAGAAGATTTTCAAAGTTTTCTAAATATATGTAGTGGAAATTTAAGCCCCATGCATTTTGGGGAATCAACATGAAAATTAGGAATTTGGTAGAGGGTCACCCAATAAACATATTGAAATCAGGCCAATAATTTCTGAGGAGAAGATTGTCAAAGTTCTTATTGATAAAACAAGCCATGTTTTTTTTAAATTATTATAATCATCAAATGATATTAGAAATCTGAAAAAGGACCATCCTAGCATCATTCTAATGAAGTTTCATCAAAATTGGCCAAGTAGTTTACGTGGAGAAGATGTTTGAATGAATTGTTACCGGCGGACGGATGACGGACACAGACTGGTCACAATAGCTCACACTGAGCACTTTGTGCTCCTGAGCTAACAATCCAAAATTAAAATTAATGGTAATAGATACCATTGACATAAATCAAGCACTGAAATGTGCGGTATCACATTTTGATCAAATTCATGCAAAAGTAATTAGCTAAATTAGATAAATGCTAGAGTCGAAACTCATAGACAAAATTATGGCTGTCAATGTACGACAGTAATGTACATTTACAGCGTACATATATGATAGCCACTGTGTTGTGCATTCATGTGGTCTCAGCTCAGGTATAATTTGGCAGTTATAAAATCATTTCAAATGTTGGATGGATTTCCCTTATCATCAGCAAATCCCAAGTCTCAAAATGAATATACTGATATATATCACAGTTCAGAGTTCATAAAATGGATTTAAACATATATTATCAGATAGTTTAAACTGTTAGTGCAACCTGACACAACAGTCATGGTGAAGACAATAGCATCTAATAGAACTTGTTTATAAATGACTGTATGATGGGGAGGTTTATTGTCTGAATGAGATGAGAGTCTTCCAAAAATATGATTTGGCCACAAAGAAAATATTCGTGACTCAAAGTTTGGGCACAGGAATTTGAAGTTCTACCAATAAAATAATATACAAGTCGGTCCATCACAAATCACTCTATAAGTTATATAATACTGAAGGAACGCAACGCCTTCCCCCCTCCAAAATGGAATCCCGTAGCCAGTGCTAAAAAAATAAAAGATACAAGCTATCAAGTTAGCTCATTTGACGAAGAAAACTGAAATGTATCCATCCTGATCGACAATCAATATATTTTTCTGAATTTACGCGAACTATTCGTGATTTACCTCTCAGGTTCAATATCTAGTACATCGTCGGTGCCATTCTGTCTCTTCACAAACCACGCCCCAAGCTGAGTTTTTATATGGGAAACCCTGTATTTTCCACTCATGGTCAGTTGATTTTACTATTTTTAACACATCGGTCCACTATTTGCGCATGATAAACTCGTGCACCGATCCAAGTGAGTAGCTAAGGAATGTCACTGGTTTGTAAATATTACCGATTTGCCACGAGGAAAACGTGCAACGGCTGGAGATTATTGTTAAATGATCAATTTGGAAGTCTAGAGTCACTCCCACTTTGTCGAAACACTTAAGGGCATTCTGTAGTACGATAGGGCATGTTTTCAGAAAGCGTTTTTTCTTTAAATTAAAAGTTGGTGGGCATAACAAACATAGCATTATAATGTACTATATATACCCTTAGAGTTAATCAACAAATACGCATTTATAAAGCATATTTATCATAGCTTGGCAACACTTTAATTGCAAATCTTGCCCATCTACCGTATCCCCTTAAATGTAATTTAATATTTGCCAGAAGGCGTGGTTTAGTGACGACACCAAATGGCAGAATGGCACCGACGATGTACTAGATATTGACATTTCGTGAAGGAAATAAGGAATATATCTCGTAATATCAAACGAAAGTGAATATTTTTGTTTGCATGAGGTACATATAAATATTCTTAGTCGAATGAGCTAACTTGATCGCTTGTATCTCTTATGGTGTTAGCACTGGCTACGGGATTCCATTTTGGAGGGGGGAAGGCGTTGCGTTCCTTCAGTATTATATATACGTATAGAGTGATTTGTAATGGACCGGCTTGTATAGTATTTTATTGGTAGAACTTCAAATTCCTGTGGTTTGGGTAGCTAGAAAGGTAAAAAAAATTCTGAAATTGTTTTTTTTTCAATATTTTTTTTTAATTAATAAAAAAATGATTGTATATAATTTTAGTTTTGCCTATGCACTTTACTTGTTCTGCCTCACTTAGTGAGGACGTTTTACTCGGGTAGGTAGGGAAATGAAAACATACAATATTTTGTTTTTGACCTTGGAAAATAACATTTATTTATTAGGTTTAACATTTTAGGGAGATGCATGATCCCCTAGATTAGTTGCATGTCTGAAGGTGTCATTGGGTTCTTGGTTAATTTGATATAACTAATTGTTGGTCAATTTGTAAATTAATCAATAAAGTGATTCTATCAAATATACTGCACATAAAACAGGTATCACTTAACACTGAGAAATTACTACATGGTGTAACGTTCACATCCGTTATGATTGCACATCATATTAAAACAAGACTGCATTCAGTAAACATTTATGCTCTGGTGGAAGCCTTGTTCATAATAAGCTATGTCAATCAGGGGCCATAAATCTGTAGAAGTGTCGGATAGTGATACATGGTGTTGACAATGTAAGGTATTTAAGCTGGTAAACAAGTATGCCACGTTTGAAAGCAATGCCTTGATGGACTTAATAAATATTTGAGTTTTGTCAACTTGAAAGTTGAAAGGGCATAAAAATTTTAATTATTATAATGTCATATGAATTCTATTCAAATTCTATATAACCTGTGAAAATAACAATTTCTTGACAATCATAGATAAAGCTGCAAAATGACACTGGAAAACTCAAAAGCAACAAATACTCATATAATGTTTATAAGGTAGGTACAGAAATGGAGTTCATTAAAGCCATATAAAGCCATATGGATATTGGTATTTTCTAAGCGGATGCTTCTAGTCTGTTGATTGTTTGTGCAGAAACGTATTACCATAGCTTCAGGGAAGTTGTTAATGGTAATTCTATACAGAAATATTTGTCAGGCGATATAGTCATTAAGGACAATTTAAGCACGCTGCTGAAAACATTGGACATAATACTGGTCAACTTATATCTTAAGTGGACATAATTCAAGTTTTATGTGCAACAAACATTCACTGCCTAAACAATACATTGGACATAATATTGAAAGTGGACATAAATCCTGTTTTATGTGCAATAGAAATTAATAACATAATTTTGTGCATAGTGCATAATTATTATGGAACAGTTAAACTAGGCTTACAAGAAATGTTATAGTTTTTTATTACGTGTTTAATATTGTTTTCTAAAATGGAGAATTTCAGTGATTTCATTACTCCAAGTTACACAAATTCTACTGTCTTATTCCAGGAGCAAACCAATCAAACATTTCTCTACGAGAAGATTTATAAACTGATTATAATTATAGTTGGTATGATAGGGAATGGAGGAACGATAGTCATCCTGACGAACAAACGTAATCGGAAGTCAACGACCGCCATCTATCTCACAGCTTTAGCAGTATCCGATATCCTTATTATCTTGTTTGGACCTTTTTGCGATTTGTTGGAATTAATGTGGAACGTAATTTTAAAAGATTACGGTGATTTTACGTGTAAGTTACAAACGTACATATTATATTCGAGTTCGAGTACATCGGCATGGTTACTGGTTGTGGTAACCATAGAAAAGACTATCAGTGTAACATTCCCATATAGGGTTCGATCCTCATGCACTAGGAGACTCACCTTGATCATTATAATGACAACATGGATTGTTATATATGCTTTAAATATCCATATACTGTTTGGTATGGGACATACATATAACCGATTATGTGACGTTGTTTCTGATCATTACGTCAAAATTACATTGTACGTTATACCATGGCTGGACTTTAGTGTGTGTTTTGCTGTTCCGTTCCTTTTTATGTCATTCGGAAACACTATCATTATAAGAAAGTTGGCAGTGACTCGACTGAAAAGGCAACTGATGACAAAATCCAAAGTGTCGAGAAATATATCAGTATCGCTGATACTAGTAGCTGTGAATGTTGTGTTTATATTAACTGTCGGCCCTATACACATCTTCTCTATTATATTTCCTTACGTGAAGGACAGAGTTAGTCCACAAGTTGTGACTTCTTTACTGACTTTTTGGGGACCGATGTTGAATGGGCTGTGGGAGATTAATGCTGCTATCAACATGGTACTGTACATACTGAGCGGAACTAAATTCCGCAAGGAAGTTAAACGTTTATTATGTTGTACTGACACAAAGAAGGATACATTTGGAGTCTTTGATATTTCAGTGCATCTTATGAATAGAATAAACATTGTCAATGGCAGGAGACTAAGACTTACAGATCTCAAGTTGACCAAAAGTGTCCCGTTGGAGCCCATTGACTTCGACCAACTCAGCCAGAGAACCATTAAAGTCTAGACTTGATGTAACAGTTCTTGGTGATATAATTGTACAGTATTTGTTATAGTCCGTTTGCGGCGAAAAAAATCGTCTAAAATGAAGATTTCTCAGTATATACTGCACCTACAAGTATGAGATTTTGCACGAGTGAATGAAATGTATCTACCTAATATACAAATAAATCTAAGCAACATCGGACATGTGTGAAAAAAGTTTTCTTCATAAGTTATATGTAAAATATTTGTAGTTTACAATGAAACTTCATGTTAGAATACTCGATACACACAACAGCCAATTTTATGGTCCATTGACTAGTCTAACGGTATATTGACGTATTTGTAACCTATTTAATATAGCATATACGAGGCCCGCCTGTACATCTGTACTGTCTATGTGTATCATATTTTCGGGTCTAAACGTAAAAATGGCTTGCGTCTAGCAACCTCCTTCTCGAACTATAAAAACACGGATTTTACAGCGTCTTTAAACAATTTTGACGGCTTAATATTAGGCATTCTTCAAACTTGTTCATGAATGTCGATTTCAGACTAATCTTAAAGGTTTGGGTAGATGTATATTACTCAATTATTCAGGACTGGTTCAGTCATAAGACTACATATGCATGTCACTATGCACATAAACATTACAATGCTTTATTAAGTTCTTAGTGTAACATTACTATAAACGGATTTCGATAACATGGATTCCGTGGTTCATCGCATTCAAAGCATATAGGGGAACATGTTTTGTTATCTATTTAATCGGATTAGAGCAAATTTCATCCATTCACTGGATTTAATATGTATATTGCAACGTGCCATATTCAGTAGCCTCTGTGGCTGAGTGGATATGTGCGTGGACATATTCGTTTTCGAAATATTTAATTTTGAGTTCAAGCCCTACAGAAGTCGTCATATTTTTACTTTGCTTTTATATAAAATAGAGGTTTTTTTATTCCATGTATGTATGGATACATATTTACGTGCATAAACTGGTTCGTCCTGTACGATGCTTAAACATTCTGTCTTATTTGTGGGTCTTTTATGCATATGTACATGTAATTTACACTTTTTGAGAAATTTTCGATTTCGATTTTCATTCATTAATTTAATGTTTATACTCTTTTATCAGTCTGAGAGCATTAAACAAAAAGAAATTAGCAACGGTTTATTCATATGCGTTTCTTTTTTTAAAAAAAAAAAGTACAATGAGTGGGGGTTGAACCTAAAACGTTATTCCTTTGGCGTTTGTAACTGTCTGCTCTGCCAACTGCGCTATGCTGGCAATTGAAAATTATGTGCTTTATGTAGCCTAATAAAGAGTTTGTATGCATGTTATCAAAGCTGGATCACCTGTATTATGTTTATGTTATAGCCTCTCTATATAAACAAACGGTCAAATTATCGAAATCGGTCTATATATACGTGTATGTCCATGTAAAGGATATACATAGCTTATGTAGCTTAGTGAATAAGGGTTTGGTTTTCACTGCTTTTCTGTGATATTACATGTTTTATCTGTATACATGTACACACAAGTGACATACCTAAATAAATCCACTTATATGGGCCTCATAAATTTCGCTTTTATCACAGCAATATTAATCTCGCTGATCACGGATTATAACAGTTAATAAAAAGACAGTTAAACATCCATGGAATACCAGATTTCCTCCCTGCGTTACAGTGTTCAAACGCAAGTAATATCAATATACAATAAAGAATAAACTTGTTTAAATAAGTAATTAAAAATTATGAAATTTAAAATGGGAGTAGGTAGAATGTAATTATGATTCTACGTAAATTTTTATCAACATCTGATGAATAGATTTTTAACACTTCAAAATTTAAACGATTTTTTTCGCTGCAAACGGGCTATATTCATCTTCAGTTTAAGATTAAATTCTTTAATTTGTCACAATTGTGGTTTTCTTCTATTATTTGCTCTGCTAATATTTCAAATTATTTTTTAGCTAAGAATGTAATTTATCAACATAGTGTAATTTGGCTATACTGAATACAAGGCCCATCAAGAATTTCAACATTATTCTCAAATTTAGAGTACATTTCTAATGCATTTTGGATGAACAAACTCTTAAGGTGATTCCCAACACACTCACTATAGTAATTGTGCAAACCCATAACAGTTTTGCTCGGCTAGTTTTTAAGATATTTTTAGATTTTGGGGAAACCCTATAAAACCTGATATTTGCATTTTACGGAAAGAGTTTGACATTTAATTACATGAAACTTGTCATGCACGAAATTTCGTATTTACGGAATCACACGATAACGTTTGTTTTCGAATATGCATGTTATATGTATTTTTAAATGATATTTTTAAATATGTGAATTTTCATTTTTAAGTTTTACGAAAAAAGTAGTTGAACAGCATACTGTTTTTGTACATGCAACCAGTAGAGTAATTATTATAGAAGCTTTATTCCAAATTTCATGACAGTTGCTCGGCTAGATTTTTTTTAATTGACACTTTAGTGATTTCGGAAATGTTGAAAACCAGGAGAGTTTACAAAGTACATCAACGTTTTGAATACGTTGTATCCAGTTTTCGCGATACTTTGTTTTTGAAAAATGTGTATATTTAAAGATGAGCCCAGTTTTAGCTACATGCTCTTTTGCATTAGCTTGTCTATATTCTTAAAAATTAAATGCAACAGAACCTTCCTCTATTAAGTGGTTGGGATACTTGCTAAACAAATATTAAACTTGGATAAAATTTTGTGTGGGCGCATTATAATATGTTTTACATATGTTGTAGCTAGTACTCGCTAGTGTTGGCATTTCAAACATTTTGAATAAATGACGCATAAAGTTTTAGCTATAGCTTTTATCTACAAGTTTATTATGGTATAATATAGTAATAACTATACAGTAAATTCGCGTTTTTAAGACATGAGAACATGCTGACACATCAATTTTAAGTTTTTCGTACTATTTCATCATGGTAGTCAGAAGCTTTCAATGCATCTTATTTACACCGATTGCTAAACTTCCGCTCAACTGAAGAGTTTGCAATCACCTTAAAATAGGAAGATACTGGCCTAACATGTTTTTGTGTAAATGAAAGCCTGTGTACCAAAAGATTAGGACTGGTCAATGCATAATACTGTAAAATCATTATTTTTCGTGAGGTTTACATTTTCATTGATCTTGTGGTTTAACTGAACCACAAAATCCCATCTCCACAAATAAACGACCTTCAAAAGATGATATAGCTTGCTGTAGAGAACTAGCTTTATCAATAAATAAACATTGATAATATCAACACTGCACAGTCTACTGGTCGCTTGTTATCACTGTGGATTGAAAGAGTAGATGCATTAAAAAGGATTGATTACAAGATTGAACAAGAATGAATCGGAAGAATCGGAAATGTTTATCTGTAAACATAGGCTAGTGTTATCATCAGCAAACTATACAGGTGTTCTCTTCCATGTTTTGTAATCCAAAATATTTACAACCCCACAAACTGGATGAAAACCGCAAATTTAATACCCACACAAATAAATTATCTCACAGTAGTTAATATGAAAACTTTTGACTTCTACAATTTGTCTTACACCACTGCCATTCTATTGGGAATAGTTTCAACAACCTATTAGTTTAACTTGCAAAGATTATATACAGGTGAGCTAACTAGGGCTGTCTTGGTCCTCATATTACAATATGAAAACACGCAATAATCCTTTCAGTATCATTCCTGTGGGTTTGTTACTGAAAACCAGGAAATTAATCATGCAGATATTCAATGATGAATCTTTTCAGATTTATAACAATTAGAATAATAGCGGACCCAGTGTCGTGCTGCTTGCCATATCATCTGTCTACATTGCATACCTGGCGAAAAACATGGGCCAAGAAAATACGAAGGCGCAAAAATTACACATATAATTTGACAGATATTTTTCCTGTATCGTTAGATAATCAAACCATCATTAGAGAGATCACTGCTTTGGCGACAGGTCCATTGATCTGTAATATGAATCAAATGATAGTGAACATTATAGTGCAACCTCTCCAGAGCTGCCCTTTTTTGAGCAACAATCCCTCTCTTGAGAAGCCGCACTCTCTTGAGCAACAACCTCTCCAGAGCCGCTCTCTCGGGTAATAGTCCCTCTCTTCAGCTACAATCCCTCACATAAGCTACAACCTCTCCACAGCTGCCCTCTCTTGAGCAACAATCCCTCTCTTGAGCAACAATCCCTCTCTTGAGCAACAGTCCCTCTCTTGAGAAACAGTCCCTCTCTTGAGCAACAGTCCCTCTCTTGAGCAACAATCCCTCTCTTGAGCAACAGTCCCTCTCTTGAGCAACAATCCCTCTCTTGAGCAACAGTCCCTCTCTTGAGCAACAGTCCCTCTCTTAAGCAACAGTCCCTCTCTTGAGCAACAATCCCTCTCTTAAGCAACAGTCCCTCTCTTGAGCAACCGTCCCTCTCTTGAGCAACAGTCCCTCTCTTGAGCAACAATCCCTCTCTTGAGCAACAACCTCTCCAGAGCCGCTCTCTCGGGTAATAGTCCCTCTCTTCAGCTACAATCCCTCACATAAGCTACAACCTCTCCACAGCTGCCCTCTCTTGAGCAACAATCCCTCTCTTGAGCAACAGTCCCTCTCTTGAGCAACAGTCCCTCTCTTGAGCAACAATCCCTCTCTTGAGCAACAGTCCCTCTCTTGAGCAACAATCCCTCTCTTGAGCAACAGTCCCTCTCTTAAGCAACAGTCCCTCTCTTAAGCAACAGTCCCTCTCTTGAGCAACAGTCCCTCTCTTGAGCAACAGTCCCTCTCTTGAGCAACAGTCCCTCTCTTGAGCAACAATCCCTCTCTTGAGCAACAGTCCCTCTATTGAGCAACAATCCCTCTCTTGAGCAACAGTCCCTCTCTTGAGCAACAGTCCCTCTCTTGAGCAACAGTCCCTCTCTTCAGCTACAATCCCTCACATAAGCTACAACCTCTCCAGAGCCGCCTTCTCTTTGGGAACAGTCCCTCTTTTGAGCAACAACCTCTCCAAACCAGCCTTCTCTTTAGCAACAATCTCTCTCTTGAGCAACAATCCCTCTCTTGAGCAACAACCTCTCCAGAGCTGCCCTCTCTTGAGAAACAGTCCCTCTCTTGAGCAACAACCTCTCTTAAGCAACATAATTTGGTTGCAGAAGTTACCATTTACTATTACTTCTTCCTCTCAGGACAAACAATCTCTGTACATCAACCAAGCTTCATGTTTAACGAATGGTGTTGCTCTATGGAGGTTATACTATATAATATGCACTGTTAGATATCCTCTGTATCTTCTATGACCAATTGTGAAAGGTCTCTTAGTATAAGCACAAACTCATCAAATATTTATAGTATAACTATTGTATAACACACAAGTGATAGCAAAGATGCATCCAATTTTATATGCTTAATTTGATGCAACATTTGAGAACAATACAGTTTCAGAAAACCAAACCATTACATGCCAGTCATTGTGACCTAGCTCTGTTCGTACAGTGCAAGTTTTTTACCAGGCTTATCTGGATTTCATATATTGAATTTTTAGGGTTAAGTATGCCCTTTCATGTTTCGCCGACCCCTTTGCAGAGATTGCAGGAGAATTCACTAAAATGAGGTAGTACTTTAAACTTAAATTAATGAAGTTTGTATGCAGTTTTCACCTATTTCACTTTTATAATAATACCATGCATACTTCATGAAGCAATACTAATATTTTCATAATGTAAACAAAAAATGTCAGGTTTCAGAATGTCCAAGAAATGCCTGAGATTTGATCAATTTGACTCCAATCATGCCTGAGAAGAGTCTCAAATGCATGAGACTTACACATGATGCGGGATATCTGGCATGTATGACATGTGGTCATATTCTCTACATAAGGAGATGATTATCAGCAACAGCAACTTGGCGTTATGTACTTTTTAAACATGTTTCTGCATGATTTAACAGAACTTCTCCCCTAGGATGTCAAACATACAACAAAACAGACCATGAATATGTATTTGCATCAATTTCAGATACCAGTACATACATGTATCATTAGGTAGGCCAAACAAACAGAACATAATGTTTAACACCAGTCTCAGGTCACTCGCTTCACTTAAACTACATTGATCATTGAAAAAAATTATTTCTGGTGTTTTCACTATAATTTATGCCTCCCGCATCAGTAGATGCCGGGCATAAAAAAATTTGTGTGGGATTCGCTTGTGTGGTCTAGTTTATCCAGAAACTTCAGGAACTCTTCTTGTCAAATAATATAAATGATTTTAAAATCCGAATCAGCTGTGAGTATTTGTGAGATATTTATTTCTCAAATTTCAGTAACAGTTTTATTTCAAGAATTAGCAGCGGAAGGTTCCAGGAATGCTCTCAAATTTACGTTATTATAGAATATTGATGTCTTTTTTGAAAGTTTGTGAGGAATTTAATTAATAAATAAATTCAAAAATAAATTCATCGCAGATAATACCAAGCATACAGTGGTTTGATTTATATATAGAACCAAAAGAATTTCCACTTAAATTTACAATCCTAATGGTCCAAACAGGAAACAGATCTGTGCATGATCAATTGGAGGATCATATTACCCTACTGCAGAAACACTATATGTGCTATTTTGCATATAAAATCTATCTATCAACATGACATTGATCAAACACATAATTATGACACTTTTCAATGTCTTGAAATAAGGCCAGTTTTTTTTTTATTTCTAGGTTTACAAAACTTTTTTTGAAAACTTAAACTGTAGGGAGAAAAAAATTGAAAATGTGTGTAACAAGAGGGCCAAAAGGGTTCTAGGTCGCTTAATTGTGCAAGCAACCTAGGCCCCCAAAAGGGCCTTTTGTTATTTTTATTAATTCTCCCTTTTTTTAAATTTCCTTAAAACCTAAAAATAAAATAACCGTGGCCTAACTATACTTCACATCGCACCTAATGATTTACAGCATGATATCACATGATTTGTTCTCGATGAAAATATAAATCTCTTTGATTTTTTTTTAAATATTAATTTCAAATTTTATCATTGGAACCTGATTCACGGTGTATAACCATATCGGTACCCTCTCAGTGCAAAATGATATATCGGTACCCTCTCAGTGCTGGCACCGGTCTCTCTCAGTGCAAAACAATGAATCCGATTGACGAAGATCAGCAGGAGAGGTAAGAAAATCTTTTTTTTGTCCAAAAATACCAGTTTATGCATAAAAATCGATAGCCCACGGAACCCCCCATTGATTAGAACAAATTTAACAACAGGAAGACAATGGTTAATCATCGGGGGGTTCCGTGGGCTATCGATTTTTATGCATAAACCGGTATTTTTGGACAAAAAAAGATTTTCTTACCTCTCCTGTGGATCTTCGTCAATCGGATTCATTGTTTGCACTGAGAGAGATCGGTGCCAGCACTGAGAGGGTACCGATATATCTTTTTGCACTGAGAGGGTACCGATACGGTTATACACCGTGTGATTGATATCATCATAATATATTCTTCCTTGACATTGGTCATGTCCTCCATTTGTCTCAGCTCAGGTTATAATAGCATCGGATTTAAATTTAGTACCAAACCATGTGTAATATATCAACTTGTGTTGATGACCACTGTATGAAACTAATTTATCTTAGATGTCATCTTTGATAAAATACTGCATATAACTGATAAAAAGTGTTATTCCGGTTCCCAACAATTTTTCGGTTATATACGGTGGCTGATACACCTAACAAGTTTTCCTGGACCAGCATTACAAACTATAATTCTTCCATAGGGACCAGCAAGTTCTCTGCATGTAAATTAAGGAAGATAAACATTGCTGTGAAATTTTCATTGAAGGGGCCCCCATCATTTGCTGCAACTGGGAATCAAACCGAATTGTCACATTACCAATCCAGCATACTTACCATTTCATCACGGCCCAAACTTCGATAAAAAGTGTATGATTTAGTTATACACAAGTACCAAATGCATGTACATAGTTTATTTGTAGATATTTAATATAAATCACACTAAAAGATTTCCTGATACTGATTTCATAAACACATATCTAGGTTTATTAAACACATATCTAGGTTTATGTCCTGATACTGATTTCATAAACACATATCTAGGTTTATGTCCTGATACAGATTTCATTAACACATATCTAGGTTTATGTCCTGATACATATTTCATTAACACATATCTAGGTTTATGTCCTGATACAGATTTCATTAACACATATCTAGGTTTATGTCCTGATACTGATTTCATAAACACATATCTAGGTTTATGTCCTGATACAGATTTCATTAACACATATCTAGGTTTATGTCCTGATACATATTTCATTAACACATATCTAGGTTTATGTCCTGATACAGATTTCATTAACGCATATGTAGGCTTATGTCCTGATACATATTTCATTAACACATATCTAGGTTTATGTCCTGATACAGATTTCATTAACACATATCTAGGTTTATGTCCTGATACAGATTTCATTACCGCATATCTAGGTTTATGTCCTGATACGGATTTCATTTAACGCATATGTAGGTTTATGTCCTGATACAGATTTCATTAACATATATCTAGGTTTATGTCCTGATACATATTTCATTAACACATATCTAGGTTTATGTCCTGATACGGATTTCATTTAACGCATATCTAGGTTTATGTCCTGATACAGATTTCATTAACATATATCTAGGTTTATGTCCTGATACATATTTCATTAACACATATCTAGGTTTATGTCCTGATACAGATTTCATTAACGCATATGTAGGTTTATGTCCTGATACAGATTTCATTAACACATATCTAGGTTTATGTCCTGATACAGATTTCATTAACACATATCTAGGTTTATGTCCTGATACAGATTTCATTAACGCATATGTAGGTTTATGTCCTGATACAGATTTCATTAACACATATCTAGGTTTATGTCCTGATACATATTTCATTAACACATATCTAGGTTTATGTCCTGATACGGATTTCATTAACACATATCTAGGTTTATATCAGTCACATAGTCAACTGTAGACGTTCATTGTACACATATGAATGTTTCAAATAATGCAGAATGAATCAATATAGCCGATAGGAAAGTTAGATAATTTTGAGAGATATATTGACACCACTACTGTCCGGTCTCGGTACAACAACACTGTTTGTTCCTAAACAAAATGTTGTGTAGTATAGTCCGTTTAATCAGGTCTGTCACTTGTATATAAACATTGCAATATCATAACATTGTGCTTTTATTATTTTCAACATTTCAATTGGAGAAAAGGGCTGTGAAAACCAATACCTTATTCACTGAGCTACATACCAATACACATAAGTTCAATTACAATTATACAATAATAAGAAGAATTGCAATGTTTATATACACAATGTTATATAAACAAGTGACTGACCTGATTAAACGAGTTATATAACTCGTTTAATCAGGTCAATCACCTGTTTACATAACATGGTGTACATAAACATTGTCATTTCTCTTAGTTAATAATAAATTTAACATATAATAAATATATGAGCACATAGCTTGGTGCATAAGGTATTGATTTTCAGTGCCTTTATATCAGATTAAAATGTTAAAAACAATAAAAATGGTTTGTTCTGATATAACTCATTTAATCAGGTCAGTCACCTGTTTACATAACATTGTGTACATAAACATTGCAATTTCTCTTGATAATGTTTTATTTTAATAGAAAGTTTGTGTATAAGTATGTGGCTTAGCGAATAAGGTATTAGTTTTCACTGCCCTTTTCTCCAATTAAAACGTTTAAAACAACAAGATACAATTTTATGATATTGCAATGTTTGTTAACAAGTGACAGACCTGATTAAACGGACTATTCTAGTGTTACATTGTTTGTATACAAGTGACAGGTCTGAATAAACGGACAATAACAAATGCTTAGTATTGTCCGACCAGATTAAACTGAGACTCTGATCAAAGTCTGTATACCCCTCTGGCTGTACTCGGCTGTTTTCAATTCGTATGTTTATTTACTACATCTGCAGTAATCTCTGCATTTGTAACAAAATTGAAAGAAAAATCAAGCATGAATCGTAGTGCGGTGGAAATGTTTGCGCCTTTAACGTCAGTGGTCGCAGGTTCGAAACTTACTGCAAGCCTTTGTCATTAATATTTTTATTTAACTTTCTATCCTTCAATCAAGGGTTTTATGTTTAAAACTATAACCTGTACGTTCTTATATTATTTTGTCTTTATTATCGTTTTTTGTAATATTTTTAATTGCATATTGGTTTATTTCAAGTACATGAAAAAGGCTTCGACGACTTGGTCATTATAAACTTAATGTATGACTGAATTGTGTAATGGATATGTGAACATAGGGATGATTATAATTCACAAATAGCATACTTGCATAAACAGATATAAATGTTAAAAAAAAAAATTCAGTAAGCCTCGAACCCGAAACTTTGTGGTCTACACACCACACACTTAACCATGCACTGAGCCATTACAGTTTGTTATCTAGTAGCAACTCAATAAAGCCACATATAGCGATAAATGTAATTATATGTTTTCCGGACTTGAACGAATTATGCAAGGAGTCTCAGTTTAATCTGGTCAGACAATATACTGAATTGATACATAGTCATAGCACTTTTGTATAAAACATCTCTCTCCATGAAAATGATGTCATTATATGAATATCCTTGTATCAAGACCAGACTGTATCAAAAATGATTAAGTTGATTCCTGCAACAATTTGTAACAAAGTTACTGCAGATAGAGTGTTCTACTTGTGAGCATACTGCACATTAAAGAAGGGTGATCTATTTGAAATACTGCACTTTGTAAGCCTTGTTTTCAACTACACCTTCAGTTGAACTATGATATAAGATAGAGAACAAGTACTTGGATAGCTTATTAATATCCTTGAATAAATAAGATAACCTTGTGTTTTACTTCTCAATAGATTACTATGAAAAACTACATTCAAAGAAAAAATTAAAACACCCATCAATGAATGTGCAAAATTTGCACTGCAAGAAAATAATCCCAGATATGGCATAACATTTGTCAAGAGCGATCAATTGTAAGGTTGGGGAATAATTAATGAAACATAAGAAACACATTTTCTGACCAGTGCTGACCAGCCAAATAAGTGTTAGATTACTATGATTTTACATGAAATATCAATTGGCAAGCTTTAGTGAAGTCCATTCAATGAGGAAAGTTATGTAAGATAGGAGATTGATTGTCTGCTAGAGAGTGTTGACTTGGCAATTCAAGTATTAATTAGTCCAAACTGCAAGGGTTATGCATTCATACAAGTTGTTTCCAAGTGACGCCACATCTATCTAAGTAATGAAGTTGGACTTGGATTACTACATGTATAACTATGACAATAGATACAATCAGATCAATAGAGTGGAATACAATCATAGAGTAATATGATTTTAAGTGAGTTTTTGCCAGGAGACTGGAATGCCTGAAAGTAAGGGAGAAAAGTCTCCCTTTAGGGAGATATGGCATGTAACATAGTCTGTTCAAGGACTTTGTAGCTGAAGTTCAAGGATTAAACAATTTGATTGCCACGGCAACAACATGCCATGAGTGTCTTAAAATTAAATGAAATATTGATAGAAGATGCTCAATGTCACCTTGGTCATTTGCAGTCATATCTGTCAGGAAAAAGATGAGTCAATATGGCAGTGGGTTGATTCAAGTCGACCTTGCATCATTTGTCATCATCTTTTATCTATTTTCAAATTGGTATTTTTGTATTTTAGAAGCAAATTTATTTCAAGGCAATTTACCAAAGATAATGCATTTTTTCAAAATTCAAGTTCTTAAATTTCAAGGACACTTAGGCAGTTTCAAATTCAAGTGTTAGGCATCTTGAGTGAATTCAAGTACTTTTTAAGACCTGTGTGAACCAACCTTGTTATATTATGGTAGGTGAGAAAGGTTTGTTTCAAATGTTTAGTGAAACCCAGAAGTCATAATGTTCAGAGAATCGGTATTTGCACCTATTAAAACATACATCACAAGGGTTGGCAAAAATGGTTAGACATTCAGTCTGGCAAGGTCTTACAAACTGCCGAACCAAAAGCAAAACTGCTGGACCAAAAAAAATAAATATATGACCAGCTTTAATATTTCATCAATGTTTATCTTCTCGTCCCTAAGACCAGTATGGAACAATACCAACATACGGCTTCACACCAAAATCAGTCTATCTGTGCAGACAGCCGAAGTTAAATTAATCTTTTTATGTGCATGCACATCATGAAAATTGTTTAATGACGCCATTATTTAATTTTGACACTGCAGATAAAAGCCGGTCAGTCAGACTGGTTCAGGATTAAAATCTGTGGACTGTTTCAAAATCTTCCAAACATTTTCATTTCAGTATTCCCATATACAAGTACATGAATAAGTGTAAAAAAACACCTAACACAAATTTTTCTTCGAAGATTATTTGATGAAAGTTCCACCCTGTAAGTCTTACTCAGGATAATTCTAGTAAACAACAATGGTAAGAACGATGTAACGTCACTGGCAAAAAAGGGCGGAGGTGACAAAAGACTTTACATAGTAAGAACATAATATATGCAATGGTTTTTAATTTTTTTTTATGTTTTTCAAGACAGCTACTGACCAGAAATCAGAGGTTTACATAATTATGTAAATGGAAAATTTAGTTGACCAATAAAGGATTTGAAGTATTTGAAGTAGTGCACATGTTAGCACAATCCAATAGATCCCCTAGATACCTTTTGAGATGAACCCAGCTTCGACAAAAAATTGGGCAAAGCATTCTTTACACGGATGTTTAGCATCTGGTCAATTGGAAAGTTAAGAGTCTACAAGTCTTACCTTTATTTGGATCAGCGTTTGCTGTTCTACGTAAGAGACTGAGCTTATTGTTGAGTTGATATATGAATTGTTCATGATTGAAATTGACATCATATCCAATGGTATCATACACCCCGGCATCATCATAGAGAGAGACCGACACTAGTGCAGGAGGAATGTTGAAGCTAGAAATATAACATAATAAAATTATTGTCTTATGATACCAGCAGAGCTCTCCACAAGCGCCAGAAGTCAGAGATGTCACAGACTTCTCAGGGATTTACCGCCGACTACTTTTCATATCATTTTGTCCACTCGTTTAATAAAACTCAGATGTAATGAGCACTCATGCAAGATCCTCTATAAAATACATCAGCAACAACTTTCTTCAATTATTTTTTTTAAATGTTTATCACAAGCATAATTACTAATACAATGTCACTACGTTTTCCTGGAGAACGGCTCATATATTTTTATAAATATTCAGCTGAAGGCTGTTTGCCTAAATTCAAGGATTTTCAGTTAAATTCCAGTACAATTTTGACATTTTTTCATGGCAACAATTAATTCAATAACATTTCAAGGTCAAAACCAAATTCAAGGTCTTTAAGGTTTGTGTGTACCTTGATTGCCATATAAACACATGAAAAGTGGATGCATTTTTATTTTGCTGAGTAAACATTAATTGCTGAGTATACATTAACTGTACATACCTTTCAACTAGGTCTTGAAGAACTCTTTTAACGATTGCATAATGTGGCATGTGCAGCATAGCAGCAGATCCATCTACCATAAAATCCACCATTACATTGGCTGACCATTTCTGAGGTCCTGGTAATGTAATTATAGTATACATGCACATAATTTAATCATGAAATTCCTGACACTATAAAATCATCCAATGTTTTGATTTTAAAGTTTTGATGAAATTTGGTAATAATCAACTTTGTCAGATCATTAGAATAAAAATACCTTAAACTTAAATTCAGAGGTGAAATAATCTCAGGTATTTAATTTTGTGATCACGTTTATCTACAGAATGATCAAAAATGAATCCCAGCAAATAATGAGCAATTCACTGTAAGAACAAAAAAATAAAGAAGGGGTCTGGCAGACATAGTCACCAATTTTCACAAACTTTCACCCTTTAAAACATACCATCCACTAACAAGTTAACAGTAAATTCTGTCTGCCTTCCTGCCGGTCTAGCGCTAAAAGTTGTATCAAAGGATTGGTCAGTCTGGTAGTAAATGTACTCAGAAATTATATGTGTCTCATACTAGTCAAATTGGCCAGTCCTTTAATAGAAGTGACACTATATCCTTCTTTCCTATGGTTTCATCCTTTCCTATTAACGTTTCAGCCACCCCCATATTTTGAAAAATAAAGCAAATAATGTGGAAAATATTATTCCATTATGTGGATTGCATGAAAAAACTAGGATACGCCTATTAAAAATATTCTTGAATTTATGTTTACAAAATTAAGCCATATTAAGTGATTTTGTAGCCAAAACAAGAAAAATCACAACTTTCTTAGCGGGCCATTTGAAAAAACAGGGCGCTACGCTGTATAATATTAGTTGAAATGTTGATTTAAATAACCTACTAATTTTTCACTTTGAATCTTTCAAAAAATGTAATTTCTTGGACATTCAACTTGGGTGGCTTAAACCATAGAAAACACTATAAAATTAAGACAAACACACCTTGAGCATATAAATAGCTATAGTTTTACAAATAGACTTCACAGACAAATCAAAGTACTGAAGTACTGATACTTGGGGGATATCGCAACTCCTGGTATCTATAATATTTAATATAGGGTTTACATCATTCATATCTCACCAAACGGACCCATAAAGGCAATCCCCCATAAAAAGCCCAATGAACTAGTTTCTACTGTAAAAGGAGGACTGAACGGCCTAGTTTTAGCTGAAAAAAAAACGTATTAGAAAGATTAAGAATAACAGTAAATGGTAATATTATGCAGCTGCACAAAAAAAACGTTTGACTATAGCTAGTAAACAAATATAATATAAGTAAATCTAATTGGATAACGGATGAATGGGCGCAAAAATATGAAAAATAGCACCAAAAACTACACTAAGTCGTAATTCCATAACTCTACAGCTGCATTATAAACGAACTGCATATAATGTGAATTGTGCGAACGAATCATGCAGATTGGGGATGAAAGGAAAATCGACAGACATGGTCTCGAATCTGGAAGGGAAATTTGTATGGAATGGGCCGTTGTTTTAAAGATATACGCAAACTATTTCACTGAATATATGTTGTAAATTAATGGACACAGTGTCGATCGAACCTATAAACATGAGGCACTAGAAAATAAAACAAAACTAGCAAGTTAACTACACAAAATCCAATTCCCATATACTTAAATTCTAGCTACATACGAACTGGATATGGTACGAGTAGCGCGAACGATTCAGAATGGGGACGAAACCAGTATCGGGAAATGTATAATCAACAGCGCTTGGAAAAGGACTGTTCTAAAAATAGACGCAATATATTTAGCTGAATATCTGAGGTAATATTATGGATAAAACGACGATCAATACTATTAACAAATGCAAAATATTGTAAATAGTGAAAATAAGCACACATTATAATAGGAGTTTTTAGCTAAATTGTTATATGAACATTATGAAACCAAACAGTGTAAATTTCGTCTGCTCAACCGTTTACTTTAACAGTGACATTTTTATCACCCCTCAAAATTCATTAGTCATTTTACAGCGCGTAGGAATTTATTCGCGCAGATACATTAAATCAAAGAAACAAACATTCCAAATTATCTCGCAATACAAAGAAGTAAAAAATAATTCAATTGCCAGAGACAAATATTCTTAAAAATGATTGAAAATTATGATTTTGGTTGAGATTGGCTGGAACTCGTTTCTTGCTCGGATGAATTGGTTGTGGAGAAATTACATGGTTAAAATCGTAGTGATTTCTGGATTGTATGTATAAGCAATACTTGGGGGATAAATCCCCCAAGTAAAAACTGTGGTCAACTTGTGTAGCTTAAAAACCAACTATTATAAAAGTTCTGAACATTTTCCAACCTTGCAACAACTGTTTTAGCAAACCTAGAACAAAGACCTGTATATTTAGGTCTTTGCCTAGAATGTTGATTCTTTAGTGGCTGAAACCATAGGAAAAGAGGATAATAAGGTAAACGCTTTACTACAAATACAGGAATGCAAATCGTACCCGAAAAACCTAACTTTGGAGTTTATTTAACAATGAATTTGCTATAACTTTAGAGCAATGATATTGCAGTACAAAAATAAAAACGCAAGTTGTAACGTTTACTAAATGAAGTGTTCAAACATTTGAGGCAACAATAAAAGTTCACATGCTCCTAAATATGCAGAAATGATAAAAAGATCAGAGTTTATGTTTGTATTCGTATTGCAACTTATCACGTTAAGAGTTAAACACCTTCTCAGTTGAGTTATACTCCTCAGATGATAGGATATTTCTAGGTAATCAGCCAGTGGCTTGTCTATAATTTGTTGATGAGACAGGTAATATCAATGAAGACAGGCAATGTTTGTAAAACATGAATGCCCCCCCCCATGACAGCCAACTAGTCATGTATGTTCAGATTAATCTTGACCAATTGACCTTGAGATTGACCTCAAGGTCAATATGAGATCATCTGCATAATATTACTCAGACCAATCCACACATGAAGTTTGAATCTCCTTGGTCAAGGCAATCTGGAGTTATTGATCGGAAACAAGGTCAAGGTCACGGCTAACTTGACCTTTCACATAGTGACCTCTAACTCAGTATTATAGCAGTCACCTACATGTCAAGACCAATTAACACATGAAGTTTGAAGATCTTTGGCTAAAGTGTTCTTGAGATACTGATCAGAAAACATATGGTCTACAGACCAACAGACAAACAGACCAACATTAGCAAAACAATATGCCCACTCTTTTCCATAGGGAGGGCTGAAAACATTAACTATACTTTACACCCACCTCGGTTTGTAGGGACGAAATTTCCAGTAGCAACTGAAACATAAAATTCACATAATGTCAATCTCATGAATGAACAGTGAACAATATAACAAAGGCAGTAACTGTGTGTATAAAGAGATGGTGAAACCTAATTTATCGCATATATATACAGTCAGGTCTCAATATAACGGCACCCGATATACTGACAAATTCATTATACTGACATCATATTTGGGGACAAAAGTATTAAAATGCTTTTTGTATTAATTCAGTATACCAACATATTCGTTACAACGACATTTTTCTTGGGAACAAACAGCCTCGTTGTATCGAGATCTGACTGTAGTAAAATGCAGTCTAGCAGTGCAGTAAACCTGTCTAGCACTCATAATTTATTATGTGTGCATTTAATATTTAAATCATACTTGTCAAAACGTTAGCCTTGATTGGCCTGTATTGAAAAACAATAGTTTAATAGCTTTAAGTGAGTTTTTAGTGACAAAATACATGTGATATATGAAATAACGGTCAAAATCGTTTTAAGGGTGTGTCCATTCTAAGTGTTGGAAACTACCTGTAAGAAGAAGAAGTAGAAGAAGACAGTATAGTTCCGGTTAGCATTGTATCATATAATTTTTTGTCACTTGTATATACACATGAATGTATAATGAGCATTCATTGCAAGACCATCTATACTATTGGTGACAGTTTAAAATTTGGTTTGTTTTGTTTTTGAGCTCTGATTTTGTTGTCTGTTTTCTGATGAACATAGATGAACTGAATTCATATACATGTATACACATGAAATATACGACATACGTTCATAAATTCGCTGCCGAACTTCCCCGACCATGTTCAAGGATTCCTCGGTGGTCCCAGCAAGGCCGGCATAGTTTGCTGTGTGAAACCAAAGCTTGGGGTCATCGTAAGCCATCACCTTCATCTGATTCTCCCATTCCATGCTTGATGGACCTACAAACCAAATAACATGAGATGTTTGTAAAACACTTATGCCCCTCATGGCAGCCCATTATAGTCAGAAAGTTTCATGCCACTTATTGTGTCAACAAAAAGTCACAGATTTTGCCCAAAACAGACTATTGTATAGCAATTGAGTCAGTTTCAGGCAAAAACCATGGCATTTTACACAAAAATAAATAAATGGATAGTACTAATTCTTGACTTCAGCGTGGAAGGTGTCTCGTCAAAATTGGTCAACAAATAAAATACTTCCGGTTGTTTTTAAATTTGTGTTGACAGAAATTTACTTGCGTTCTTAGCCAAAAATTACGTCAAAACATGTCAACGAAACTTACAATAGCTACACACAGAGATCTGTTATATGCGGTTCTCATGATACGAACAGTATTACTATACTAACTGTTTGACCTTAAAGTGACCCGGGTCAAGTGTTGAGTGAATATATAAACATAATTCCGCGCAGCTTAGTCTAGTAGCGAGATTAGCTATATTGGTTATGCGTTCATCTGCTTGACTCGTGTTATGAGCAGAGGGTCTTGGGTTCAAAACTCAGATGAGTCATATTTTTTTCCCATTTCCGTTTTTCCCATTTTGGTTTTGTCTATAATTTATTTAAGGTAAGTTCCATCTATAGGTTTTTTTCAGACATAATGCATGCTAAATATTTAAATCTGAGTTAAGTTTGGAATCATTATCGCTATAATTGCCTGATATAACCGCACATAGAATATAGACAACTATATATACCTATATTATTATTCTTTAAACAATGTACACGTATAAATATATAAATTCTTGTTTTATTTGTGTTTTTCAATTTCAACGATATGAAATAACATCTGCATCTTCATTGAAAATAAGTACAATTATGTGATATATTAACGCTGTTTATCTTTTTAGATATTTCTTGTTAAATCTTATCATAAAGAGGACTTATAAACAAAGGGAGACCACTTCCTGTAAACGTAACATGAAGTTTGTCAAACTCCTCCTAGTAGTTACCTCCCTTTGCAGTACATTATTTAAAGTAAGTACAAGGAAAGAAAACACTGGGATGAGTTAGAGAGTTTGTAACATTATCGATAATTCACTAGTGACGTCTTCAAGAGGGGTCTGGTCAGCGAATAGATAAGAATAGCTGTTTTTAAACGTTTTTAAACTCTCACACTGTAAATACTTGCTACACCGCTCATACGAGTTTAATAGTATGATATTGCCCCAGAGTGGGATCTGTACTAAACAGGAAGAAGAAGAAGTGTAATAAAGCTTTGATGTGACGTCACTCAAAGTATAGGCGACGTTGTCAAAGTTGCGCGATTATTATAGTGAAAATAAGTAGCTATTTTATGTTTCGGCCGGAAAAGGCTTACATGTGATAAAAAGAAGAACATTACATTTGTGACTTTCCACATTGAATTTATTAAACTCGATGAATAAAATCGAAAAAAGGCAGAACCTTGCATTTTATTATTTTATTCAACTTGTTTAATAAATTTAATATGAAAAGACACTCTGTAATATCCTCTATCTATAGGATTCAGACCATAAGTTCAGTTTACTAGGTCCAAATAGCCAGCATGGTTAGTAGAGCATGCTTCATACATTCCAAACTATATGGGAGAGAGCTTGTTATGGTTAATTGAAAGTCTAACCTGCTCCTACAACCAGTAGGTAAACATTCGGATTCATCATCAAGTGGAATTTAAGGGCTTCGTTGATTGCAGCAGTGCTGTCTCCCGATATACCCGACATAACCAGTACGACAATAACTGGTCTGCTAGCCATTCCATAGTCAGTAATAATCGACTTGAGATGATTAAATGCCGGGTAAAGATTACGTTCATCATCGTTCAGTACATTGTGACTCAATTGGTTCATTTGGGTATCTAGATTTTCTGCACTGGTAGATCGTGAAATAAAGTGAGCACCATCCAGCAATACTGATTCTCCATATTTGAAGACAGAGACAATTGCATTATCACTGGACATACCAAACCTGCAACAATAATGTGTACATGCAATGTAAGAAATTGAATCATTTCTTGCAACTTGCCGATATCTATATAAACAATTTCTGAAGTCGCACCAATCTGTGTTAGTAGTCATCTGTATTCAGCAACTACCTGTCCTGAGCAGTCAGTTACATGTTTTTAAATAAGCAATAATAGGTACTGAAAGAAACTTATTTTCCTATCAATCTATGTGAAACAAATTATCAGTTTGTTGCATATAGTTCACCGGGCATAACTCTAGCCTTATCAATAAACAAACCAAGCAAATTATAAACACTGCACGATCGAATGGCCGCCAGTTATCAATGTAGATTTAAAGAATATATTTTTACTGGGGGGAACGCCCAGTTATTGTATTATTATACCAACTCACTACGATTTTAACCATGTAAAAATTTCTCCACAACTTATTTATCCGAGCAAGAAATAAGTGCCAGCAAATCATATTTATCATAATTATAATATTCATGATCTTAATTTTGTGTTCCCTCTCCTAACGTCACCTCTCTCAAATGACTCACTCCTTTTAACAACATTCAAAATTCCTCCCATGCCATTTCAACTTAAAATTCCCTCCCAG
Organism: Spisula solida; assembly: GCA_947247005.1. NCBI lineage: Eukaryota > Metazoa > Mollusca > Bivalvia > Venerida > Mactridae > Spisula > Spisula solida. Next base: position 44,413,650 of record OX365944.1, on the reverse strand, counting down.
GAATGACACCTCCCTTGAATGACAAACGTCACTCTGAAAATGGCATACTCATCATCATTGAGAAGCTTGTAAATTGCTCTGTTTCACATCTGCGTTGTGACACGATTAACAAATTGTGGTTTTGTATAATTGGATAATTATGACAATTAAAATGTTTTCATTCATTGGTGGACTGTTTAATAACTTTGGTCGGGTTAGGTGAGAAAATATTTTACTTCTGATTAAAATTAAGTGTGTGTGTGCAATTAATGCATCTATTCTGACAAAAAAATATAAAGTGTTTGTTTATTTTAAAACAAATGGCGTACGGTACCATCTGAAGCCCGTCCTATCCAGACCGTCACATATATCAATTGGAGAACGCGAACATTCTGTAAATTTTTGTGTACATCTAGTCGATACTTATTTTTATGACATAATCGGTGAAATAATTTACTTTTATAGAATTAATAAGATCATATTCTGGCCAGGAGTTAGCAACCACAATACACTTTATTCATCTTTACTAATTATCACATGTTTGACGTCGCGGCAGCGTAATAAAGCCATTTTATTATTTTTGATAATACACTAGTGTAATCAAGCTATCACGCGACCTCTATCGGCAGAGCCTCGCATTTTATTATTTTATTCAACTCGTTTAATAAATTCAATATGGAAAGACACTCATGTAATATCCTCTATTTATAATATGCTGTTTGTGTACATTATATATAATTTATGTACAAATTTTGAAGGTTAAATCATACTTTTTAAGCACCAAGCCGAGCATAGCCTTTATTTGCCAGTCAGCTTTCAGCTGAAATATGGCAGGCATAAATGTGTGCCTCTACCCAGAATTGAACTCAGGTCGCCAGATTAGACGACAAGCGCTCTAACCATTGAGCTACAGAGGCCACATGCACCAGTCAGTTAGAAATACAATCCTTCTTCAAAACGACTCCCTCTCTACTACAAACACTCTGTCTCCTACAAATGTTGTTCAAGAGAGGGACAATTTAAGGTATACCATAAAATACATGTACGTGGGTAGATCCAAAAGTAATGTCACTGTTCCACTGGTGAGTTTATTTGTTGGCGTACGTCAATAAGATTTATATCAAAAATTAAAGCAATTCAATTCTGATTAATATAATTTGTGTCATATTGTTTGAAAATTACAATAGCATTATATAGACATTCAAAATATACCACTGGCGTCATGTCGCCGCACACGAAAAAAACGTTATTTTTCCAGCGCATAACTACAGTTGATGAGACACAGGTGTATTTCTATGACCCTGAATCAAGACAGGCATGTAACAATGCGTTTTCCTCTCTACATAAAGACCTATCTAGTATATAAATGTGTTTAAAAAATGGGTGACCAGACATGAGCGCTGTATAAAACATCAATGACGATACTTTGAAAAGGAATGATGTAAGTTAGAGCTGCAGTCCACGAGGACCCCTAAATTTGCCTAATCGGGAGGGTTCGGCATGTCTTCGGGACGTTCTGGAACCCTTCTGTGTTGTTCCTGTATGCTTCTGGAAGCCTTCTGGACACTTCAGGACCGAAAAATCTTCGCCGAAGGTCTTGTTCGGGAGTGCTTCGGGAGTGCTTCGGGGTAATCGGAAACCCATCGGCAACAGTTCGGGGTGTTCGGGAATCCATTGTCATTCTCTCGGCACCTTCGGGAAGCCTTCTGCGAGGCTTCGTAATAATTTATACCATCCCGAGCGGTTCCCAAAGGAAGCTGAAGCAATGCCGAAAGCTCCCCGAATACGACAAATGGATGAGTTATACACACGGAAGCTATGCTGATCATGTTAAGAAACATGCCGAATAGTTGCCGAAGGCGTCCATTGTGAACGGGAGGGATGCCGAGTCGAAGCAGTATTTCCCGAACTATACAAGAGCGACTGCGGAAGCGATGAAGTCAGGTTGCGGATAGTTTTAATCTTGAATATTTCATTTTCATCATGGCCCTACAAACCAAGGACAGGCTACCAAATAGGGTTGTGTCAGACCCTATAGAAAACGATGACTTAACCAGTGTCCCATGGTCTTCAGCTATTAAAGAAAAACACCGCAAAGAGACACCCGGTATATCTACCTAGGACTGTAAGTTTTTTACATGAGCTTAATATGTCAGTGCTTTTTATACCTGAAGTCATTCAACTCTTGTGTAGCAGAAAATATGCCTTTTAATTTGTATAGCTGAAACTAGCGAGATTAATGTCGTCTTCCATCAATCGTATTCAACTTTCAACTGATAAGAAGATAGTAGTTTGGCATCGTTTATATACATCTGCAACCTTTCAGCATTCTATCGGCATCGATTCGTAAACACTTCCGCATATTCTGCAAAGTAACCGCAACCTTTCTGCACGATCGGGAAACATTCGGGACAAAATCCTGAGCTGTCGGAATTCATTCGCGTTGCCTTCGGCTACTTCGCATAGGTTTCGGCGTTTATACTGCAACATTTCGTAAACGAACCACGAATGCATCCCGAACGATCCCGATGGCAAAAATCCGCCCATTTTTATTGATAATTGATCCCGAAAGGTTCCCGAAACAAGCAAATTGTAATCGGCTACCCTTCCATATATCATCGGGGTCTAGTGGACGGCAGGTCTAACGTCAAATTTTGTTAAAAACGTCGTTAACGTCATTGGTTTGCGGCGATGTCCGTTAAAAGGCTTTCTATGTACACGTATATCTCAATAGCAAATCATTGCATTATCTTGAATTTTGGCATTTATATTGGAAATGGATTAATGTAGCTGCATGTAAAATTGCGTTGTTTTATTTACATTATGCACGATTTTACAGCACAAGTGACATTACTTTTGGATCTCCCCACGTATGTATAATAATTTTTCTCAAATATTTAATAACCATCCTTACGTATTCATGATCAGCTTAACGAATTGTTTTTGACTATTAAAATAGCCCTCACTTCCATATGATTCGTCCAGTATAAAGACAACATCCATGGGAATATTCACTGAGCCAACTGAAATAAATAACAAGAGATGTTTGTAAAACATATATGCCCCCATGACAGCCAAATTGTCAGAAATGGTAAAGGTCACAGTGACATTGAACTTTGACCTACTTACCTCAAATTCGATAGGAGTTTTCTACTGTTGATGACCAACCTCTATGTAAAGTTTGAGGATCCTAAGGTAAAGTGTCATTGAACAGAAACCATTTGGTCTATTAACTGGCCAACCAACAGGCTGACCAACCAACATGTGAAATGCAATATTATAACCCTCTTATCAAAGATAATAAACAATACTTTAATTTAACAACTACTCTGGAACTCAATGATCTTCGGTAGTACTCTAAGTACAGTATGTTAGGAATAATTGGACACAATGAGAAAAAGTAATAAAATTGTCAAAAACATAGTATGTACACCTATAATGTGATTCGAACCTGTACTGTAAGTCGTCATTGCCTAGCAATTCACAGTACGAAAGCATTATACCACTCAGCTATTGCAACAACCCTAAACATGCTTCAGCAAGTACACACAACACCAGCAATCCGCTATGAGGAATACATATACAAATAATAACATATAATAAATCATCATAGAATAAAAACATTTTGATAAAAATTATGGGTTTATGACCATTGAAACATTATTTTATTACTGTCTCCAAAGACCTCATTTAGGTCTTTGCTGTTTCACAGAATGTTTGTCCAGTTTTAATTTTCAAAATGATAAAACAGAACAATATCACCAGTTTTCCCCCGAAATAATCTGAGAATTTCTTCCTGTAACTGACACTTGCATTGATGGAGGACAACTTCTCAGCTGGTGTAGGATATAATCAAAGCTGTAAATGTCTGCTCAATAAAACTGAAGGATGAACAAACTAACTATCGGACAGGACAATCACTATAATGCCTCCTGCATCAGTAGATACTAGGGGTGACTATTGAGTCCATTTTTGACTATTGCAATTCTATTGATATTGCTGCAAGTACTATTGCGATACTATTGTATTGCTGGAAACTATTGCGATGCTATTGCAATAGTTATTGCTAGGATTTGAAAACCAGAGATTAACTTGTAAATGCAATTTTGCACTGTGTAAGATATCACTTTGTTGTAAAACATACTACAAAATGTAATCTACAACTTGCGGAAATTATTTAAAGTTAATTCGACAGAAATAGATTGTTAGAATTAAAGTTTGTATTATGTTCAATGGAAGAATGATTGCGAACTTGGTCCTTTGTGGCAGTTTTGATGCGTGTGATTATTTAAAATTTGTTTTTTTTAATGAGAACGGAAGTTGTTATAATTTAATAATTACCTTTATGTATTAAAAGGAAACTATCGTAACTATCGATAGTTGGGCTAACTATCAGTGATAGTTATTGGATCGAAGCTTTTACTATCGATCCATACTATCGGGACACTCAGGATCGCAATGCATCGATATTTCGATGTATCGGCCCACCCCTAGTAGATACCTGAGGGCATAAAAACGAATGAGAAACAGAAGAAAAGGAAGAAAACAGTCTTACCGTCAAGGGATGGTGTAACATCTACAGTACCTGGTGTAAAAGAGGAACAACAGTACAGTAAAACATAGTTAATTTATAGTAATTTGTCTCATTTCGATCTTTATTCAATATCACCATTAATTATGACCAACTCTATACGGTCCACTTTGTGATACTATTATTGAGGTCTCACTGAATACAGATTAACCTGTGTAGTAGGGCTGCATACCGGTTTCCGATATAAATCGAATACCGGTATTTTGCGTTCGATTGATACATCGATCGAACGTATCCGTAAAAAAATCGATCAACAAAAACACAAATGTAAATCAACACAATCCCCATTTTCAGTGAAGTTTTTTCGTAGTCTATTTGTTTCGTCTCAACATGGTCAGGTCATCGATGCAGCTTATGTCCGAGTGAATCTAATTTTCAAACAAGAATCTGCTAGACAAACCACTTGTTATGACTCTTGCAATTTAACACTTGCGCAAATAGATTGTTTATCACATCTCAGGCCTGACTTGATTGTGTTTTGCAAGTTAAATGCATGTTGTAAGTCCGCCTTTTTACAGTATTTAGATATGTTATTGTCAACAGAAAATATCAAATGATATATCGAATATTGACCATTTTGTATAGATACAAATATCGAATCGATCATTCTTACTGATACGCAGCCCTACTGTGTAAATTGCATCACATAAACATATGCTTTGCACTTTTGTCTGTTATTGTAACTTGCATAGTATTCGGACAACTTCGAAATTCGGAAAAATTGTGCTTCAGAGAATATAAGTATTATTGCTGCCTAATTGTGCCGTTTTAATTAATAGATACGTTATATTGTATTAATTAAATGTGTATGCTGTACATTGTTTTTGTTTTTATTATATTTATATACGTATAATAGCTTCAAAGACTATGTTCACCAGTATATAACAACCAGTACTAGCTTCTTCAAGATACATACACACACAGACTCGCTATTAAGACCGACTCGCTATTAAGACCACTTTTTGTCAGAACGGTCGGTGGTCTTAATAGCGGAACTTTACTGTATAGTCATTACCGGTATATCTCCACCAAATCTATAAAGACTCATATATTAAATGGTATGTTAATTTGTTATTCAAACTCCATAATGGCACTCAAACCTGTGTGAATTATGTAAATGTCAAAGAATAAAGCAGCCAGACAAGAGATACTCATACACTGTAAAATCAAAGTTGAATTTTTGTTGATTTCGTTGTTGAACTCGACCACTAAATATAATCCCCTCGATAAATCGACATCCCCAATTCAGAACATAGGTTTACTCTTCTATGTTTTGCAATCCACGAACTTACGACCCCACGAACATGCATTTAATATCCACGTAAATGTGATTTTACAGTAACATGTGGCTGTTAAATAGTTATATAGGTCAACTCAATATAAAAATGGCTGAGTAGATTTTTGACAAAACAGGCTGCTGAAGACAGGGCATTGTTTAACATCAAGTGACTTTTTGTAACCAGTTTAGGTAGAGCTGTTGCCATTTGGCAGACTAATATAACCCCCACCGGCAAAGGGCCATAATTCTGACCAAAATCATTGTTTAAAATAAAGTGACTACCAGCTTAACTAGATATGTCACCATTTGGCTGACTTATATAACCCCAATCAGCAAAGGGCCATAATTCTGACCAAAATCATTGCAGTGCAAATTAATTTGTTCATGCACATCTACATGTTGTAGTTGTTTATCTGTTTGAAGGAAATCCTGCCGAAACTATTGGTGTAGTTGCATCCACAACAACTGTTCAATATTTATTACATAGTGAATAAAAGTACAAAGGGCTATAATTCTGGCAAAAAACATTGCAGTGCAAATTTTTACCTTTCTGCACATCTAGATGTCAAGGTTGGTGATCTGTGAAATTTTGAAGGAAATCCTGCAAAAACTGTAGGAGTTGCTTTCACAAGAATGCGTCTACAGATTGACAGACAGCGGGACAGACAGATGGACAAGCTGAATCCAGTATACCCCCTTTGTAAATCGTATAATCATAAGACTGAACAAGAAAATAATAATTAAGAAATAGTTCACATCACAGAGGGCCCTATGACATTATATGGACTGGCTAGTCAGCCCAAGTTGTGTATATGGACCGAAGCGAAGCTGAGGTCTATATAAACAAGCGGGTTGACTAGCCAGTCCATATAATGTCATTGGGCCCGAAGTGATGTGAGCTATTTCTTATATTATACCGAACATTCAATTTCAATATTATGTTTTTCTAACGAGTAAACATTAATTACATCTGGTTTCAAGTAATAAACTACAGATCATTACGACGAGACCTTACAACTATGCTTCGTCTTCCTGTGTAGGCCTATTTACAAAATAACCCAGAAATGTGAAAAATGTTTTATTTTGGAATTTTTATTCAAAACATACATAAACCCGTAGCAAATGATCTGACCAAGAAAATTAATACCCACATGCCATGTTTCGGTTCAACAATAAAAAAGTTACAGCAGTTTTTGCCACTGGAAATAGCGTAAATTATGTTCTAAAAATGGAGCGTTCTATGTCACTACCATAGTTACCTGCTGGTCCATATTATTTTGCCGGTCCATATTTTTTATAATATTGACCAGCTGCTGTATTTGGAACATGCAAGTCAGTCAGTCTATCGCTGGATATATTGACTGATTGGAATATCAAAGAAACAGTTGAATGAAATTAGGGTGAGGTATAATAATTATAATTAGTATTAGATGAAACGCTTAAAATTCATGATACCACTGACATTAATCACATGTCTGCAGCCTCCCCAGAATGGCCCTCCAAAGAACAACAACCTCTCTTAAGCAACATAATCATTGTGCCAGAAGTAATCATTTACTTTAAATTTAACCTCTCCAGAGCAACGACCTCTGTACAACAACCCAAAGGGTGTTACTCTGGAGAGGTTTTACAGTATATTAGTCTTACCTTCACATGCATTATCAGCGACAATGAAACTTTCTGGTAAATCTGCTGATAAATGTATTTTTGCATCAGTTCTTGACAGAAAATTCAAATCATAGTTTGAACCAATAGCAACAACTATCACTTCTATATCGGCATCTTCCATATCATTTAATGCATCATACAGTTCCTGTTTATTGTCTGGTTCCCCTGCAATTTGAAAATACTTATGACACATCATGCATTTGTACTATCAACAACCAAATATATTCAAAGTATTGTTTGTATAGTTGTAGAATAATCTACCTTAAAAGATGTCTGGATATTCAAGTGTTTATGGCAGTACTGATAACTTATAGATTGAAAACCAGTATTGAGCCGTGACTGTACTTTTATCCATTGCTCACTGGAAATAACTCTAGACTAATCAATAAGTAATAATAAACATACATAATATAAACACTACTGCTTGTTATAAGTGTAGACTGAAAGAGTATTTGCATTAGAAGTAATATGCACACGGTTGAACAAAATGCATTTAATTTTCGTTTTTACTTGTAAACAAAGGATAGTATTATCATCGTTGAGCTATAGCCGTTATATCGTGGATACCAAAAGGTTACGGCTCAGAGGTCAGAATCGATCTATAGTCTTGTTCTCGATAAATAACTCGATTAACCAGGTCAGTCACCGGTTTCCATAACATTGTGTACATAAATATGCATATTTCTCTTTTTGTCTAACCAGATTCATATGAGACTCCAAGCTAATGCTCGTTCGAGTGAGCAAGATAACTATTAAATATACATTTTAAATATCTTAAAATCTAATCATCAGATTTCCAAAAAACAAGCCATAATAAGAAAGTTTGTTTTTTGTTGTACATGTATATTGAAATTAACCCTTTCACTGCCATTAGGACAAGTTTACCCGTCAGCATAACATGCTAACTATTTGCCATAAGGACAGCCAATCACATTTAGGGAATGTTTTTCGTCACCATATACAGTTCTATCCTTTATTTACTGTTATAATTTCTGGAGCCAGGATATATTCCATACCTTCATCCTTATAATCATCATTGTAAGGCATGTACACCTACATAAAGCTTTTGTAAATGTATGAATTTGACTATCATGCGGGGATGATATTAATGTGTTGCATTAATTACTAATGTAAACACATTGAATATCGGGATGGGTCTTGTATTTTATAAATAAAACTTTGAAGATACTGAAAAAACTAGATGCCTGACACATTTTCCGTGTCCAGCTGATTCTGATGTTAAGGTAATATGATTAAATAAATCATTTTCACGTTTTATTTTTCTGAATACTATCTCATAATTGATGGAAAAACATTGCAAATATTTGTGTCTTTGATTGATTTTGAATATTTTGTTTGAGCTCGATTTTGATTGGACGATGACAGGAAAACACCAGTAACAAATATCAGTCATTGCTATAAATAGAAAAGAGCGAAGTGAATTTGATTGGTTGATTTTTCGTTCGTTTCGCTTGAAATGTGTAGTTTTGAACCAGAGTGTGATATTACAGGCGAAAAACACTCTGGTGAAGAGCATGAAAATTCCCTGACATTGATTTATTTCCCTGACTTATCCCTGTCCTTGGGAACACTATGACACCCATCCACACAGACATCAAACACAACAAGAGGGCCCAAAAGGCCCTAGGTCACTCACCTGTTGTAGCAGTGCTTGCAAGCCCTGTGATTTGACCTAGTGACCTAGTTCTTGGACCCATATGACGCAATATCGCACTTGACCTAGATTTTGTTGAGATGATCACTCTGATCAAGTTTCATAAGGATTAGGTCAAAATTGTGACATCTAGTGACTACACAAGGTTTTACTATGATTTGACCTTGTGACCTAGTTTTTTACCTCAGATGATCCAATATTGACCTTGACCTAGATTTTGTTGATATGATCAATCATAAAGATTAGGTCAAAATTGTGACCTCTAGTGTCTACACAAGCAAATTGTTGACGGACAACGGACGAAGAGTGATCACAAAAGCTTACTCTGTCACATTTTGACAGGTGAGCTAAAAAGCAATACATAGGAGACATCAATAACATAGTTCACCTGATGTGCAAAACAATATATCAAAGATGAAGGGACATAATATTTTTATATGCATCAGAGAGGGGTACAAGATATTTGAAGAAGAAGACAATAGGCTATAATGTAGTAAGGGTTCACTAGGTCAATTGTCAAACACCTGCTGGTAATGCAATGATGTGGGAGGGGGATCGTTGTAATGAAGGATTTTCACAGAGATATTTCCTTAAGGTGAATCCCAACTCTAAATTTTTTCTGTACAAGAGGTATCAAACACCTGATTTTTATGAAGAACACACTCATGAAAGTGATTGTGCAAACCCATAACAGCTTTGCTCGGCTTGTTTTCAAGATATTTTTAGGTTTTGGGGAACCCCCTAAAAACTGATATTTGCATTTCACCGAAAAAGTTTCACATTTAATTGCATGAAACTTGACATGCACAAAATTTTGTATATACGGAATCACACAATAATGTTTGTTTTAGACTATGCATGATATATGTATTTTTAAATGACATTTTAAAATATGTGATTTTTCATTTTTAAGTTATACGAAAAAAATAGTTGCCCAACATACTGTTTTCATACATGCAACCAGTAGAGTAACTATTATAGAAGTTTTATCTCAAATTTCATGGCAGTTGCTCGGCTAAATTTTTTTAATTGACACTTTAGTAATTTCGGAAATGTCGAAAACCAGGAGAGTTTACGAAATACATCAACGTTTTGAATACGTTGTATCCAGTTCTCGCGATAATTTGTTTTTGAAAAATGTGTATATTTAAAGATGAGCCCATATGCTCTTTTGCATTAGCTAGTCTAGCTATATTCTTACGAAATATATGCAGAAGAACCTTCCTCTAAAGTAGTCGGGTTGCTTGCTAAACAAATATTAAAACTTAGATACAATTTTGTGTGGGCGCATTATATTACGTTTCACATACGTTGTAGCTAGTATTCTCGAGTGTTGGTGTTTCAACGTTTGGAATAAATTGCACATAGAATTTCAGCTATAGCTTTATTCTGCAAGCTTATTATAGTATAATATAGTAATAACTACGCAGTAAATTCGCGATTATAAGAAATGAGAACATGCTGACACATCAATATTAAGTTTTTCGTACTATTTCATCATGGTAGTCAGACGCTTTCAATACGTCTATTTACACCGATTTCTAAGCTTCCGCTCAACTGAAGAGTTGGGAATCACCTTAAACAATATTACAACTGGAAAACATTTAAATGTTGGCTTACCATCTGTTACCAGGATTATGACTTTATGTGCAGTGGGTCTCGAAGTAGGGTTAGTAATCATCGTTAGTGCTTCCTTCATTGCCTTCCCAGTTTGAGTTCCAACATTACCACTTGTAAGAATGCCCTCGTTCTGAAAAGGGCAAAAGCGTGACATGGGGTTGTACAAGGGTGCGACAATTATATTTGAACAGAGTTGAACATCCAATATTTTCATGCAAACACAACATAAATTAAATACCTCTTGCACTCTGTAGAGCTATGTGACAGGTAATATATACATTGATTGTTTGGTTTGTTTGAAATATTGTTAGAACTAAAAACAATACATTTGTAGAGAGTGTGGTGTTTGCAGACAAAACATTTTTTGATCACAAGAAGAGTATTTTGCATTCTAAGTTTGCTCTTATAATACAAAATATTAAAAACGCCAAAAAGTGATGACGCCTTCCATTATATCATACTCATTGGTTATTTGATATCGAGGACAAATCCAACCAGAGGGTCATGGTGGCCTTTTATCGCTTACCTGAGTACCATGTCCCTTAATATGTGAATTAGATTACAATTTCACCCTATTTTGTATGGCTTTAAAAAATGTTGATTTGTCTATTCAAACTCAGATTACCAATTTATTAATATACATTCATTCCATTTCTAAACTGATTATTATCCTATTTTAGTAATTTTAGCCTCTGTGTGACTTCATATGTCTTCATGCATTTTCATAGGACTTCCTTCTAAGTATATTATCTTACATTGTTCTTAGTGAATCAGCTGATTAAGTCAATCCAGTTTGAGATTGTTTGTTATTGTTTCTGTATAGGATAGAACATGCGTAGCAGTTGTATATTAAATGGTTATCATACTTTTCTTTCAAGTTTTAATTGAATTATCATAGGTGTGAAATACATTAAGTATCCAGTCTGATATGTTTGGTTTAAGTAACTTGATTGGCTTCTCAGATTGAGTGAATTACTCTGTTTGCTAGAGTTAAGGGTTACCTTATAAAAATGGACTTAACTTTAGACAGAGAATAAAAATAATATATAATTCGATAATACATAATACAGTATCTTTGTGAAGTATAGACTTGGTGCACTTGATTTAATTTGATTACTTTGTGACTCAGTGAAATAATTAATATCTTTGTGATATATCTGAACTCTGTGAATATAAACTTTGTGATTGTTATTGTTACAACTCATTAAAATTAGTAAACTACAGCTGGCTTTGTGATCTTGGAACATTTATTGTACTTGCAACTGCGGACGTACAGTTAAACGTCCAGCACTACACACGATTGGTTGATCAACACCAGAACAGCAGCGTACACCGCTGCACTGTTCACTTGAATTTGTGAAAGTAGTGGACAACTCAGAGCTGAAAAGGGGTCTAACTATCTTCATAAAATGTGTAAGCATGTACAAAATGTGAATATTATTAACATTGGACTGACTAGTTTGTTGGGAGTCCCTGAAACATGCATACATGCCAGATCTCCTGCATCATGCGTGAGTCTCCTGCATTTGAGACTCTACTCCTGCATGATCAGAGGCCAATCTATCAAATCTCATTTCATGGACAAACTGGAATCTCACATTTTTTGTTTACATTATGAAAATGATGACAAATATTACTTTAAATTGCTACATGAAGCATGCATGGTATTGTCATCAAATTAAGATAAGTAAAAACAGCATATAAACTTCAATACTTTAAGTCTAAAGATTCAGCAGGAAAAATCTCCTGCATTTTAATGAAATCTCCTGCATTTCCATCACCAATCTCACGCAAAGGGGTCTGCCAAACATGGCATGTATGAACATGTTATAATGCATCAATGCAGTGGCCTAGCAGTTTTCCAAATGTAATAAACCCTGCCCCTGGTGGCAATGTATTTTGTCAAATCTTGAAAGAATTAACACTTTTGTAAGAGGGTCATCAAACAATCATATCTGCAAATTATTTTGAAATTTGACCAGTGGCTTCAGGTTTTATTTTTAATATAGCTATAAAGGAAAAGAGCCCAACCCCCTGGCAGCCATGTCTTTTGACGAATCAAAATTATTTAAATAAATTCTGTAGAGGGTCACCCAAGGAACATGCGTAAAGAATTATTTTGTAATCGGACCAGTGGTTTTTGAGTAGAAGACTTTCAAAACTTCACTATAGTTATAGCTATATAGGAAAAAGAGCCTTACCCCCTGGCTGCCATGTTTTTTATGGATCACAATTATTTCAAGGAATTCTGTAGATAGAGGGTCACTCAAGGAACATGCGTATAGAATTATTTTGAAATTTGCCTAGTGGTTTCAAAGGAGATGTTGAACTGTTGGCACACGCACGCATGGACGACAAGCAATCCCAAAAACCAAAATAGGGACTTCAAGGAAGTTAGTATAAGTATCCACTGGAACTGTCGAACAGTTCCTTTAAAAGATTATACACATGTTAAACTCTGGATAGAATCGTTGTTCACCAGTTCAATACCAAACAAAACATAAGGGAGCCGAAAGTCTTTAACACTGTATAATTAACTTTAACAATGCTTTATCATTAAGAAATTTACTGGGAATTAATAGACTGTTATATTTATTTATTTATATGTATGACAAATGTTAACAAGGCTACCCATAAGTTGACGTTCATTAAGCATCACATGTTGGCGGCCAGTTGCATGGCATGTGCTTTTGTTTGCTATACTGCTTAAATGGAACTCATATTAATTTACAAAGGGTCAAAAGTGAGTGCACATTACTATGTTTGTTACGTTAAAACATATTCAGACAAAGAGTTTGCCAAGCCTCTTTTCTGGAGATAATACAGGGAACATGCATTGTGTTTTGGTCAAGACACAGCTTCAAATCCCACCACAAAAACACTGTTCTGTACCTTAAGAACATGAATTCCATTACGCCAGAATAGTTAATGCCGAAGTCTAACAATCCTGCACCCATAGACTTTTAAATCTCGAAGAAATAGCAGTGTTGATTACATATGAAGCAATGCAAATATAATCAATTGATTTATTCGGTCTTAAAAAGCCAACAAAATTGTTGATTTTTGTGTTAACTAAATTGCAAATATTTTATTTAACTACTGAGTGTACAAGTTGCCTGACACATTATTCAACAGGGTTCAATAGAGGCATTTCTGACAATCATATCTTGTCAGCACACCACCTCCTCGATAGCCTAGCTTGTGGTACAGCGTCCACTTCAAATGCGGGAGGTCTTGGGTTTGATCCTAGGCCACGTCATACCAAAAACGAAATAAAATGGTACAAGTAATTCCCTTGCTAGAAGCTCATTATAAAAGGGAATTCAGCTTATCTTCTCTCATACATCGGGAATGAAGTGTCAAGATTGATTAATATAAGTTGGATAAACCTTAAATAAATTAGTCTAACTTGTCAGCATGAAAGTATCACATGTTTAAGACTGTTCTTATAATATAAGTAGGGCCCCTCTCATAGTGGTGGTTGCTCCTTGTTGGAGTAAGGGGGGGGGGGGGGCACAGTTCCCCAGACACTATCACAGAGAAAATATAATTTTTCATCCCAAAATGGACCTAACTACCTAGATTAAATACCAGTGTTTCAGTGAGGCCGTATTTTCTGTGTTTTTGACAAGGTGAAATTACCTGTGACACAAAAAAGAAACAACACAGTGTATTTTGTACAAAATATGACGGACGAGGACAAAGAAAAGCCCAAGTAAAGTCAAACCAGCAAAATAAATTTACATTTGTGGTATGGATAAGTAAACCGTATTACCTCAAGAGCACAATATTCCCTATAATGTGTTTGAATCAACCATAGAGCTCATTGATTCCAACTGAGGCATATCCGCGATTCCGATATATCGAAAGACAAGTATCACTGATACATCGATATATTGATTTGCACATAATAATTATAGATGAACATGTAACAGACCCAATAATTATAGATGAACATGTAACAGACCCGATATAGATTCAGATTTTGAAAGTAGCAGCTTCGGTTTGAATTTAGACTTGACTCATTTTGACAATTTGTCATCTTCCTTTTAACCCAGGAATTCATTTTTTGCAGGAAAAATTACTGGGATTTTGGGTGGTTTCATTTATTTACTGATGTATCGATATCGATAATCGATGGGCTAAAAAGTATCGACGATACATAAATATTGCTTCTATCAATTCATTGACAGCGCGGTAATCATCTGACTTAAAATTCACGACAATATGCAACACTGGGCTTGATACCAGGGGCGGATCCAGGATTTAGTGTTAGGGGGGGGGGCGTGAAATGAAAAAAACTCGTTTTGGAGCTGGCGCATCCATCTTTGTTGTCATAAAATGCAGCGAAAAGAGAATCAATGTGCAAAAGGAGCGATACATCAGAATCGCAAAGTTTGACCTGAATAATGGGGCGGCAGAGAGTCTATCGAAGTGTCTGTGGTTGGTGGAAAATGTTAATTGCGCGCTGTGCGCGCAGAAAGCAGAACAAAAATGACTTTAAATATGTGATTTAGTGTGATACAACAAATTAATTGACTCTACTTTGTCGATTTAAGGGGGGGGGGGCCTACGCCGGGTCCGCCCCCCCCCCCCTTGGAACCGCCTATGGATACCAATTATTCATAAAAGTTTCATCGAAAACTGACCAGTGGTTAAGAAGAACAAGTCACTAAGAGCTGCAAGCAATACAGAAGTCCCCTACCGGTTTGAAGCCATGACCTTTAAATTATTTTCAATGTTTCTGTTGCCATAGCAACCACAATTTTTGTCAAAATCATAAAATATTTAAATGGGAATAATCTCCTTATTGGCATCTACCCATAACCAAGTTTCATAAACATAGCTTTGAAACTGTTTGAGTTACCAATTAGCAGGATCCAGATTTTGGCCATTTTTCACTCTTTCTGTCTCCATAGCAACCACAATTTTTGTCAGAATCAAAATATTTAGATGGCATATTCCCCTCAAATACCCAATAAGAGACTTACGGATAGGGGACTTACAAGCACAGTTAAAACTTTTGACAGAAAAACAAATTTAACACTTGCCCTTGATGGTTCTTGTAAAAATGAGGCAACCTCTTCCGGACTACTGGTCAAATCTAAGACTTCTTCGTAAACACTACTTGCATATGGAATTGCACCGAATAATAGTGTATACTCTCCACTGCCTTCTACACCAACCTTCACTGTTGTGTAAATGTCTTTAGCAAAATTGTAGTTAGCTTCCAGCTGTGCATCACTTAAACTAGCTGATGCATCGAGAACAAACACCAGGTCCACATTACCATTACACTGTACATCTGTTAAATATGAATACATTTATAACTAAACGATAATCATCACTTAAAGATCCATCTAGACAAACATTATAATCCATTTTCAAGGAAGATCCAGTGAAAATGCAGACTCTATTGCATAAACAGAGTTAATCGATGATATGACCTTGTGATCTTTTTTACCCCAGATGACCCATATTCAAATTTGACCTGGTTATAGCGATAGTAATAATGATCAAAATTCATACTGAAAAGGTTAAAATTTATACCCCCTCTCAAGATTGTTTTCAAAGTTAGTCAATCATTTGCGACCTAGTTTTTCACCCAAAATAACCCATATTCAAACCTTGATTTTGCAGAGATCCTATGACCAATATGTGACCAAGTTTCATGAAGATTAGGCCAAAAGTGTGACCCTAGCGTATTTATTAAACTGACTAAAGTACTTGATCTTCCTTACCGGTAGCAGGTTTGAGGATATGATTTTAATCAGATTGGTGCATTTATAAGTTGACTATGATAATGACCTACACTTTGCTACTGCCATTGACATAAATAACTCAGTATCTACTAGATTTATATTGTCTTAAGGTCGGATTGTAACAGTTGGACACTGAACTCCTTCAGTCCTTGTCGGATGTCCAGTAAATCTAGCTGATATTGGCATCGCAAACACACATGGTCACAATATCATTGTTGATCACAATTAATTACAAAAATCGATGGATTCTAGGATAGCATAAATAACTTACTATTTTGTGCTTGTGTTACTGTTGCCATGGAAATTAACACAATAAATCCCACATACGTGATGAGCCGATCTATAAGTCGACTTGAATTCTTTCTTTGTACCTGAAAAGTCAAATAACCAAGTTAGCGCAATTACCTTATTTACCCAAAGTACTGCATGCAGCTGTGTAGGGTATTAAATGCAGGTAATAAATGAGAGAAATTCAAAGAAAAAGTCACCTACATGTACAACTAGAAATGTGTCCATAGAGCAATGATGCCCCCACTTGCCATTTGACCATGTCAGGACCACAAACTGAAATGCCCCATGTTAGTCCTAATTCTCTCAGTTCCTATTTTCAAAACAATAGCTCCTTAACTCAACTTCACATATGGAATCTGAAGCTTATACGTCTGAATAATACTATGCATATACACCTCAGTGATTTTCTCCTTCTTTGTTAGGTACCCCAAAGATCTAAACACATTTTAGATCTTTGGGGTATACCCCTGAAATATAGCATCCAAATTAGATTTTTTTTCCATTTCCCCAATTTCAGACAAAAGTAATTCCCAATCGGAGGTTAACAAAACACGGAAATCTCGGAACTCATTGATTACGGAAATCTATTACAATTGATAACAAACCACGGAACTTTCACAGAAATTAAATCAAACTCACAGATATCTGAAATAAATATCTAACAAACCACGGAACTTTCGCGGAAATTAATATCAAATCACAGAACTTTCACGGATAATCATGCCAAAACACGGAACTTTCACCGATAATCATGCCAAAACACGGAACTTTCACGGATAATCATGCCAAAACACGGAACTTTTACGGATAATCATGCTAAAACACGGAACTTTCACCGATAAGCATGCCAAAACACGGAACCTTTACCGATAATCATGCAAAACACGGAACTTTCACCGATAATCATGCTAAAACACGGAACTCTCACGGATACTCATGCTAAAACATGAAACTTTTACGGATAATCATGCTAAAACACGGAACTGTCTCACGGAACTTTCTCAGAAAATCATGCTAAATCACGGAACTTTCACGGATATATTCACGGAATATCGCCAACTATTTTGCTGATGATATGTAGTATTTTAATGGATCAAACGGGGATCAATATTATTAACAAGGGCGGAAGAAAATGAAAAAAAAACTAGTTACTTAAAACTACACAGAGTCATTATTCCATAACACTATCTGCATACGAACTGGATAGAGTACAAATAGCGCAAACGAATCAGATGCAGACGAAACTGAGGTGACTGATATGTTCTCGACTTTCGGCGGGAAAAATGTATGCAAACAGCGCTGGGAAAAGGGTTTTTCAAACGGTAGACCCAAAATAGTTAACTGAAGATCTCTGGCTCGCTATAATGGATGACACGCCGATCAATACTATCAACAAATGAAAAAAGTGTAAATAGTGAAAAATAAGCGCACGTTAGATTAGTAGTTTCTAGCTAAACTGTAGAATGAATGTTAAAACA
This sequence comes from Spisula solida, assembly GCA_947247005.1. Classification (NCBI taxonomy): domain Eukaryota; kingdom Metazoa; phylum Mollusca; class Bivalvia; order Venerida; family Mactridae; genus Spisula; species Spisula solida. Next base: position 44,395,307 of record OX365944.1, on the reverse strand, counting down.
ATGAATGTGTAAAGTTCGTCTGCTCAACGAATTGATATTAACAACTTTTAACAGTGACATTTTTATCGCCCCTCAAAAATCATTAGTCATTTTGCAGCGCATATGAATTTTTTCGCACTAATAATATTTACGCATCGAAAAAAACTTAAAGTAGAATGTTCTTAAAAATTATTGAAAATTACGATATTGGTTGAGATATGCTGGCACTTGTTACTTGCTCGGATGAATTGGTTGTGAAGAAATTACATGGTTATAATCGTAGTGATTTCAGAATTGGTATGTATAGTCCAGTCAGGGTAAAATTCCAGTGACGCAGCCGTCGAGTCCACTGTAACAGTGTAAAAACAGTTATAAGGGCTTATACTGTACAAACAACTATAACTTAAATAATAAAAACTTACTATATTCGGTCTACCTGTTCAGACAATGGTTGTTATCTTTTGTGTACACATTAACTGCAGCGTCACTGTCACAATATCCTAACTGGACTGTAATTCGAATACTGGGGATCACACAGTAACAATAATCCTCATGGGAGACACATACCGATTTGCTGTAACTTATGGCGACTTGGGTGTTTCCCTTTAGCAAATTGTTTTATATACTCCTCCAATGCAGATTTTCTACGCTGTAACCGAGTTGAAAAGGTTTTCAGGTCACCGTAGTATTTTGGCGTGCGCCGCAACTTTAATCTGACACTGGATCAACCACTTCTTTTATTTAGAGCCGATGAATGTATTGCGCATTTAATGTCATGGATTTCAATTAATTGCGATTGAATGGAGTTGTAAATTCTTAGATGAAGAGGAAACAATTGCTTTGATTTTGGTAGGTCGATTGATCGTGGGGATTAGATTTCGTGGTTGAACTCGACAAGGGAAATTTTACCCCCCAAGAAAGTTAATGATTTCACAGTGTATGTTTTGTGGGTAATCGGCACTAAATATGATATTCACGTGTCCCATGTGGTTTCGCGTCATTATGAATAGTACAAGTATTCCATTTGTTGGGTTGAAGCGATTTAAGGACAATTTATATATGATAAAGACAACAGGTTTACCAGATTGTTACTTTTATGTTATTATTATATAAAATATGAAGATACAGCGTGCCGTATATGTAATAGAGTATTGACGTATTTTTAAGATTTCGTTCATTCCTAAATGAAAACCGTGAATGCATTGTTATATTTCTGGTAGATCTACATTGTATTCGATTGCTAGTCTGAATTATTTGACTATAGTGCCCATTCATGCTTTGATTAAAACTGTAAATTAAGAGTCCTGGAACAATAATTTCAATATTGCTACACTTCAATTTTATATTGAGTGCTTGCTGTATTTTCCCAAACCATTTCCTGTAAGCTGATCAAACAAGTTTGTTCCTGAATAAATAAACGTCACAACTAAAGTACCCTCTTATTTTTCTGTAAGCATTTGACAACTTGTCCAAATGGCGAGGACATGACACTAGCCAATATCAGGGGAGGATAATGGTTCACGTAAATCTACTTTCTGAAACACCAACAATTGTTGAGGAATAATTATATAATCCAAGAGACCCTTACTATTGTGAAACTCGGTGTACTGGACTGAGTAAGTCACCTTCATTCTAAAACATGAACATAAATTACCTGCATAATGGTAAATCCAGGACAACACATGTATTTAAAATATAGAAGATGTGTTCCAGGGAAATGTATATTCCGTGTAATATTGTTCCAATCCGTTGCGAAATGACGTCAGTTCCGTTATAACGATCCTTAATAGTACATAGTATTTAAATATTTCGTACTTTCTCCTAGTTTGTTTCTATATTACTCACTTAAAAGTATTCGTTGTTTGACTTATTGAGAACAGTTTGTATTTGCCTGAAGCACGTTGTAACATTGTGTTTTCGTGTCATCTTCCTGAAGGATGGTTAAACTTTAACCAATGGAATGTAAGAATTGATTTAATTTGCATTCAATGTAGTTTCAAAATACTAGATATCCTGTAATTTATTATAATATATGTTATACTCTTATAACCACACAGGTTGTATATTGTATTATTTACTAAGAGTCGCATTTAAATTGAATAACGGGCATTATGCAACGCTCCACAAGACTAGCAGTGCTATGGTGAATATTTTAGATAACTACAGTACACCCTGAAGGAGCTGCAAATATTGGTCGTTGTTTAGAGGTTGTTGCTCTATGTAGGTTAAATTTATAGTAAATATCATGTAAGGGACATTTTGAAGGTGTTGTTATAGAGAGGTTGTTGCTATACAGAGGGCCACTCTGGAGAGGTTTTACTGTACTAGAGTAGGTCAGTAAATTATATCAAAGCCAGAATTTCATTTAAAATGCTCCAACACCGCCATGATTAATTGTTTTAATGGTCATGCTTCAAACTAGGAGTCTGTGCTCTTCATACTCTAGTACAGGATGTTATGTTGTTCCCTTTAAAGAAATAAGGAAAACGTTTAGTGACCGTAGCCTTGGTACTGTTGGTCCGAGTTTGCGGAAGACACTAAAAGGACTGCCTCACGTTTTGGTGTATTGCAAAAATAAGATTAAATTGTCAAATATTCATGTAATTTTGATATAGTTTCCTGTATATGTCATAAACAACCACCTTGACATAAAAAATAACTTGGGAAACATCGGCATTTTGTAGTAATTTAGCATTTTTACACCCAAAATTCTATAGGGTATTAATACCCTATAGAATTAGCACTATTATCACTTAAATTGCCTGGAATTTGTTTCCATTCGATGAAAACGAATTGCGAAACGAACCGAATACCTCACAGATGTTTTGGCTTTAGTTTGTTGAAGTTACAGTTTGATCATGTGTGAATTACATAATTCACAGAACATTTTTGAAGGAAACTCTGCGATATTTTCAAACAGAAAAATACTGAGTGCCAAATATCAAGAGTGATTTAAATTGCTTATATGCCATAAATCTTTCATAAAGCAACCACCAGTGACTTTCTATTATATAAATACTTGGTTACGTAGGAAAATTACGTCATACAAAAATTTTAGCCCGATCTGTGAGGCAGTACCTTTAAGATGTATTATATATTTTTAGAGATTGCTTTAAACCTTTTTGACGGAATGAGCTGTTTTAATCACGGATAAAACGACCAGATTGAAATTTAAGTATCATCGGTCGAATAGTGTATTTTAATATTAACAAAATTTGATTTTAATTTCTACAACGTTGTGCCTAAAGGTTGTATTTAGGTTACGTTATTTCACAAAGTTGTCTCAACGTAAGTCTATTATTTGTTTATGATATACAGTCAAGAAGTTAATGGCAAACAGACCGTCAATATGGTTTTTATGTAGTACCTTAATCATATACATTGCTTCTGTTAAATAGTTTGAATTTGGCAACGTTGGTCCTGTACGTTGTCGTACGTCATTTAAGTGACACTATTTTAAAATAGTTTCATTGGCATATGTTCCCTCGACCAATGCTCTTTCAATATCAACAAAACGGCTTATTAATAGTTTAATACATAAAAGAATGACTCGACTATGTATACAATTCTTACCGACGGTAATGGCGATTATATGTTACAATGTGTGTGTCATTTTCATTGTTTAAAACAAGGAGTGTAAGATAAAATCACCCTCTTGTTAGGAAGCATGACTGTAGGTAAAACGCATACATTCTTTTCAAATGACTTGTATGATTATTGCTTAATGATGTAAACTTAACAAAATGCAAATTTCAGAATATCTGCCTGTAAAAATCAACGGTGAATTATTTGTTTATATTACAATATAGTTTGAGGCAAAACTGACGCCCCGTGTTCGTGATTGACCATGAAGGCGCCATCACACACGGCGCCTACGTAGCCAAACCGGTTTTCATGAATTTTGTAACAAGTTTAAGCTTTCTCTTCCACAAACAACAGCCAACTTCTCAACTTCTCAAACAAGTTTGCAGCATGGCTGAGTCTAATGCAACTTGTGGAAGAATATAACCTTCTTACACCAAAAAAGGCTCGAAAATATCTTTACTTCAGGTTTTCTCTTCATCATTAATTTCCATTTTAACATAATTATCGAGTGAAGTGATTTGCCATTTTTATTATGATATAACCATGTACATAAGAATTCGTGGCTTAGCTGTGAATGTTCAATTTAATGCCACCGCAAATGGCTTAACTGGACTAAGACTGTCGTCATCTCTTTCTGCACCAAGCTTACATGGTTTGTATCTATTTGCATATTATCACTTTTACAACAAAGCATAAAACAGGGCTGAAATGGCCACCTGAACTAAGTAAACGGATCCTTTAAGATTTTCTGAATATTTCAGCATTGTCTCCTGGCCTGAATAAATTGGATACTTAAACGGCTGACGTAGTAATCAGCTGTGTCGAAAAGCATGAGTAGTTAGTTAGTTGGCAGTAGCTGCAGATGACTAGGCCTACTATCACCATTTTCCAAGAAAGCCAGCAAAACTTCAGTTGTCCATTAACGCGCTGGTTTAAGAATACAACGACCAAAAAAGCGCGATTGCTGCTCACAGTTAGAGACTCTTTCGATGAGACGGTTTGAAATACTGGAATAGACTAGTCAGAACTAGATGGAAGCTGCTCACAGTTAGAGACTCTATCGATGAGACGGTTTGAAATACAGGAATAGACTAGTCAGAACTAGATGGAAGCTGCTCACAGTTAGAGACTCTATCGATGAGACGGTTTGAAATACTGGAATAGACTAGTCAGAACTAGATGGAAGCTGCTCACAGAGACTATATCGATGAGACGGTTTGAAATACTGGAATAGACTAGTCAGAACTAGATGGAAGCTGATCACAGAGACTCTATCGATGAGACGGTTTGAAATACTGGAATAGACTATATATAGTCAGAACTAGATGGAACCTGCTCACAGAGATTCTATCGATGAGACGGTTTGAAATACTGGAATAGACTAGTCAGAACTAGATGGAAGCTGCTCACAGAGACTCTATCGATGAGACGGTTTAAATACTGGAATAGACTAGTCAGAACTAGATGGAAGCTGCTCACAGAGACTCTATCGATGAGACCGTTTGAAATACTGGAATAGACTAGTCAGAACTAGATGGGAGCTGCTCACGGAGACTCTATCGATGAGACGGTTTGAAATACTGGAATAGACTAGTCAGAACTAGATGGAAGCTGCTCACAGTTAGAGACACTATCGATGAGACGGTTTGAAATACTGGAATAGACTAGTCAGAACTAGATGGACGTTGTCGGTAAGTCTGGTCGTAGAATAAACTGAATATTGGTTTAAATTCCAAGACAGGCATTTGACACAATACATCACCAAAGGTGGGGAGCATCAGGTAATGAAGATAGAGGAGCATTAGTACAGGGTGAAGTCAGAGAGGAGAGAGAACAGTGGCGATGATTCCGGGCTGCAGTACAGTTAGCATCAAAAGATAACTGGACATGGTAGAACCTCACAGAAAGGAAACTCAGTTGGTAAGAGTTTTAGAGGTATGAACAACTCCAATTTAGCTTTCTCATTCGTTCAGTATACGAAGTCCTACCCACTCCAGAAAACCTACCCATGCTTAAGGACGTTTGATAGGGTAAGTATTTTTTTAAAAAGATACCAAAAATTAGGCACAATTATAGTTTAATACGTATATACTGAAGCAATATATGAAATAAAAAAGGTATGTCGCGATACTATTTAAGGGGTCATGGGCCATTTTGCAACATCACTTTTCAAGAAAATGACCAAACATTCTGATATTGCGCAATGTATTCAGTTTTGCATTAAAATCGATATGTTTTCTTATGACAATCATTTCCATTTCCATGGGTTTGTATGAACAAGCACATATTATTCAAACATTCCTATACACTTTTGGTATTGATTAGAAAATTCACATATTTTTGACAAAACAAGAATTGTCAAACTTTCCGAAAAATGACTGCTAAAAAACAAAAAAAAATACACAAAAACGACCTCGATGACCAATATAATTTTTGTGTCTAATTTATCTAATAAAAGTGTACTCAATCCAAATATTAAATAAAAAAAATATGTCGCCGGACTACTTTTTGCGCTATGACGACATTATTGTCCCCCTATATCATAAAAACCTAAAGTGAAATTGCGTAAACGTGACGCATTATCTGCGCGGTAAAAATATTCTAATACCAAAAGAGTACTTACATTTGCATATTATGTACAGGAAAGTATAGTTAATATAAACTTAGAAGAAATTGACGTGTTACAAGAATTATTGTAGGTGCAGTTATAGTCCATGGGCCAGTGGGGTAAACCCTCCCCTCCCCCCTAGGGAATTTCGGACACTATATTTTTCTGAAAGCGTATGACCAGTAGAGTATTTTTCTAAAGTCTGCACTTTGGCCGTTGGGGCGTTAAGATTTTTTGGGGTAAAACGTTAAAAATATGAACGAAAGTGTGAATTTCTGGAATTGGTTAATTACTATCACATTTCATAAGTTATTTTGTAATTAAACACTTTCATGGGTTGATATTAACTCATAGTTTAAGTCTGCAAAATTCAAGTCCCGTGTAATTATGCAAAATGGGATATTTTTGGGGTAAAACATTAAAAAATACATGAAAAAGTGCAAATTTTGAGAATCGGTACACTTTAATGGCAGAATACAATGTCATTGATCTTTTTTTTTGGTAATTATGAAAGGCTTTGACCTACCAATACTTTTCCCAAAGTCTGCACTTCAGACATTGGGGCGATACGATTTTTTGGGGTAAAACGTTAAAAATATGAATGAAAGTGTTAATTTCTGGAATTGGTTAATTACTATCACATTTAGTAAGTTATTTTGTAATTAAACACTTTCATGGGTTTCATAGTTTAAGTCTACAAAAATTTAGTCCCGTGTTATTATGCAAATGGGATATTTTTGGGGTAAAACATTTAAAAATAAATGCAAAAGTGCAAATTTTGAGAATCGATACACTTTAATGGCAGAATACAGTGTCATTGATCTTTTTTTTGGTAATTATGAAAGGCTTTGACCTACCAATACTTTTCCCAAAGTCTGCACTTCAGACATTGGGGCGTTCAGTAGGAAAAGCAAAAATAAGATTATCTCCCCTGCTTTTAAATGGTGTACAAATTGTAACGATGTATTCACTTAACTATGCTATAACACATTGTGCCTTACTGTAATTTAATTGCAATTGTGAATACCAATAAAGGCATATTCCCAAAATGTATTTTAACATTTAAATGCACAAAAGGTGGGTCTATTATGGAAAATGGCCATCAAAATGGCCATCAAAATGGCCGCCGAAATGACTAAAGTATTGAAAACAGCCGTTCTACTTATTTACAAGTACTCACAATATGATTTTGAAATCTATTTCCATTTTTCACTTTGTTTGCAATGTATGTTATATTTGGCATCAGTAACATTTGTATGGATTGTGTTAAATTATACTTACATGTATTTTACAAGAGTGGGTGGTGTAAATATACATTCATTTTTTTTTCAAATGTTATTGTACAGCTATTCCTTGTGACACAATGGCTGTGCATCATGGTTGTGTCAGGAATGGCTGTTCTGGGTGGTTGTGAGTATCCAAGAGGACCAGGAATCTCTCGACCTTGTAGTTGCCAGTACACATAGTGCAATAAATGGGATACCACATGATAGTGCACATCCTATAAGACCATGGATGTGTGTATCCAGTAGTACTGTCTGCTCATGGTGTGTGTCAGTACCATACAGCACCATAAATGCCTGTACCTAGTGGTATTGGGTACCCTCTAATTGATGCACCTAGTGGTTATGAGTACCAAATACAACCAAGTATGCATGAACACGGTGGTTGTGGGTACTCATTAGGACTAGGATGGATGTACCTAATGGTTATGAGTACCTAATAAAACTAGGAGTTTATGTGCAAGGTGGTCGTGAATACATACATGGACTGATTTACCCAGTGTTTATGATTGCCTAACAAGACCAGGAATGTTCTACTTAGGCACTAAGTCGTCAATAGGACGAGGAATGGGTGCTCCTAATGGTTGTCTGTACCCAACAAGACCAGTAATGTATATACATAACAGGATCCGGAACAGTGGCTATGCATACCAAATAATACCATGAATGTATGTACATGTACTAGTAAATGATGGTAGTGGGTACCTAATAGGACCTATAACGGTTGTGTATTGTAGCTGCAAGTACTTTATCACACTTCTTATGCATGTACATGGTGGTTACGGGTACCCACTTAGTCTAGGAATGTATGTATCTAGTGGTTATGAGTACCTAATAAAGTCAGGACTGTCTGTACATCGTAGTAATCATGACCCAATCAGACAAAAAATGACCACTCCTTGTGGTTGTTAGTACATAATCCGTCTGCAATCCTCTGTACATTGTGGTTTGGAGTATCCAATAGGACAAGGAATGCATGGGACATGATAGTTGTGGGTACCCACTAGGACTTGAAATGTATGTACCTAGTCGATATGAGTATCTTATTAGACCATGCTTCATGGATGAAAAAAATGGTCACAGCTGAGGGTTAGGCATGCTCACTGCTGAATTTTAAAGACCACAAATGTCTCTACATGGTGTCAATAGGACAAGGAATGGGTGATCCCAATAGTTGTCTGTACTCAATAAGACCAATAATGTATGTAACTAGTGATTGAGAGATGTCTTAACATGATGATGTTCAGTATCTATCCTTAACAGGAATGTCTGTTAATCGTGGTTATTGGCACCCTATACGACCAGGAATGTATGTATATGCATGGTAGTCAGTACCCACACGAACCAATAATGGCTGAGTATAGTGGCTGTGAGGACTCGATTATACCACTTAAGCATGAACATAGGGGGTTTGAGTACCCACTAGGACTATGAATGTATGCATCTAGTGGTTATGTATCCCTGATAGGGCCAGGACTGCCTGTAGATGGTGGTAGCAGTGACCAAATAGAACAACATGTGACTGCACCTAGTGGTTGTTAGTGCCCAACCCAGTCACAAATGTCTGTACATTGTGGTTTTGCGTATTCAATAGGACCAGGCATGCATGTACATGGTAGTTGGGGTACCCACTATGACTAGGAATGTATGTATGAGTATCCAATAAGAACACCACAGTCTGTACACGGGGGTGGTGATTATACCCAATAGGACAACAAATGGTCGCACTTGGTAGTTGGTAGTTCCCAATCGGACAACTGATTTTGTACATGAAGGTTTCGAGTAGTACATATGTTATGAGTGGTCAATAAGGCCAAGCATCTAGCCATATGGCGCGCCTGAGTTGTCAATAATAATTATTGATGATCGGCCGTACCCAACAAGAATGTCTGAACCTAGTGGTTATGAGTATTCTTTACGACCAGCAATATATGTACATGGTGGAAATGAGTACCCAATTGCACCTATAATGCCTGTACATGGTGGTTTAGAGTACCAAATAGGACCAGGAATGTCTGTAAAAACTATATGGATTATGTAAGTCACCACTATGACTGGGCATGTATGTACTTCAATAAGCAGTTACGAGTACCCAATCAGAACATGGTAAGTGTGACTACCCATTGAGACGAGGAATGAATGACTTACCAGTGGTTATGGGTACCCAGCCTGACCAGCAATATTTGTATAAGTATGGTGGTTTGGAATATCAAATAGAACTAGGAATGGTATTGGCTATGCTATCAAATTAGACTAGGACTGTCTGTGCATGGTGGTAGTTAATACCCGATAGGACAACTGATGTCTGTATAGGGCTGTTTAGTGCTAAATAGAACCAATATTGAATGTAATGGTTATTCTTATGTACCAATTAGGACTAGGTATGGATGTACTTAGTGGTTTAATAATAATTTACCCAACAGTACCAGAACTGCCTATATATGGTTAGAATGTAATTTTGAATACCCAGGATACCTAGGACTAGGAATGTCCGTACCCGATGGTCGTAAGTTACAACTAGGACACCAATTCCCAAAAATCACACTTTCCATTTATTATTTTTGTAATTTTCCCCCAAAGTATCTCATCTGGCAATATATATTTGAAATCTTAAACTGCATGTTACCACAAATTTATCACATTAATATTATTTAGTTACAAAAAAATTATCATAGGAATGGTTTTATTGTAATCTACAGATTCCTAATATTCCAACTTTTCGGTTTATATTTTTTGATGTTTTACCCCAAAAATATCACACTTTGCGTAATAACATGGCTTTAATTTTTTGCAGTATGAAACTGCACTATAATATCTTTCAATTAGAGTACTTTTTTATAAAAAAAAAAATAAATGCCAATGCAGTCCACAGATTCCAAAAATTCGCACTTTTCTCTTATAATTTTTAGCGTTTTACCCCAAAAAAGCCATTTTGCACAATAGCAGCACTCTGATTTTTTCAGTCTAGATAGGACAGGTTAATATCTACCTGTTACAGAGATTTATTTTAAAATAACATAATAAATAAGATTGTAGTTAACCGATTCCGAAAATTTGTACTTTTCGTTTATATTTTTTGACGTTTTACCCCAAAAAATCTTAACGCCCCAATGGCCAAAGTGCAGACTTCAGGAAAATACTCCAGGGACCATATGCTTTCAGAAAAATATAGTGACCAAAATTCCCTAGGGGGGGGAGGGTCTTCTATTGGTGGCTCATGGACTATTACGTCGTAATTGTGTCTCTTTGTAATGAAAATTGCAGTAAAATAGTGGTAAAATGGCTCAAAAAGACCAAATTAGTACATTTTGCATATATGTTTTTTTCCATAATGTCTAGTCTTTTCATAATTTATTTTTGGCTAAGGATGTTGATTTAAGTGTATTTTATCTAAAAATAGGTTATCACGCTACACTTTGTGCTATTATGACTGAATTATCTCCCCCTTTTTCCCGATTTGGCAGTGACGTCGCATTCCATATAGCAAGGGGGCACATATAAGCCCTGAATCGCTTACTTGAATAGTCTTCACACTTTTAGTCAAGATATCATTAATTTATTCCCTATATATCAGTAAAATGGGAACTCTGTAGTCCCAGGCAATACAAACACTCATTATAAATGGGTACAAGTAACCCAAGTAATAATTTCTAATTTCACAAAAAAGAATGAAAATGTAACCGGTATTTCACGCAGTGTTTTCATATTATTTGCTCAGTGAATTTATTTTTTACCCCAAAGTACCCATATTTATACTAACCCTAGATAGTATCACGACAAACATTTGTTTCATTTTCATTGCGATTCAGTTCAAAACGCAGCTTCTATCCCCATTTAAGCTATATGCGCAGAAATGATGCGCATAAACAACTGTATCAAACGTCCTTAAACTGTCGGATGAAGCTACCTGTCTTTTGCGCATTAGCAAAGAAACAAATGCGCAGCATTCGAAAAGCTGCCAAAGTTTTCGGGATATTTTTTTATGAAGTAAAATTCGCGCCCCAATTTATTACACGTTTGATACAACGTTCATTTTGGTGAGTTGGTTGCTGTGTCCACTGGCAACATAGTACTGTTCATTCAGGTTGCTTATATAGTGATGCGGTGGTCGAGTCCACTATTACGATGTAAAACCAATTGTAACGGCTTATCCAGACAACTATAAAGTTCGTGTTTAACTACAATACGTTACCTGGGTGGTATTCTATATTGATCTTATTCAATTGGAGAATAAGGATAGCCAATCATATCGCCTGATACTGACCAAGAGTTAAATATGGTGTGATCTGATTGGTCGTTCTTATTCTTAAGTCAAGTAAGATCAATATTGAATACCACCCCTGTTCAGACAGTGGTTGTAACACTTTGTGTACTCATAAAATGAAACGTGACTCTTACATTATTCGAACATGACTTCGTTGCGTATTATTTTCGAGTGTCATCATTCAAACTATGCGAACCCTCAAACTGGTATAACCATAACAAAGAACTATTTTCTGACCGGAACATACGGTAACCTTACGTGATGTCCATAGTCAATCAATTAGGTTTATTGGCATATGCACTTTCTTGTTCGTCGCCTCAAAACACCGGGGGGGGGCATAGACTAACATGCAAACATAAATGCAATACAAATATTAACAATATACATTTGCGAGCCGTAACATTACTTGAAGATAACAAGAATATATTCTTAGTGTTAGTAAATCACTTAAAGGTGCTGTCTTGCGTTTTGGTGTATTGCAAAAATAAAATAATATTGTCAAATATTCACCGTGGTAATTTTTGTATAGTTACTTGTATATCCCATAAACAACCACACTGACATTGGAAATAGCTTGCGAAACATCGACATGTCGTAGTTATTAAAATAAAGTAGTTATACATCCAAATTTTATAAAGGGTATTAACACCCTATAAAATTATAAGTACTCACTTTAAAAATTACCTGAAATTTGTTCGCTTTCGATGAAAACGAATTACAGAACGAATACCTCACTGATGATAACGCTGTAGTTTGTAGATGTTACAGTTCGATCACGTGTGAATTACATTATTCACATTGCATGTTGGAAGGAAATTCGGCCCTACTTTTTAAAAGAAAATATACCAAGTGTGGTTCAAATTGCTTATTTGCAACAAATAATATATAAAGCAACCGTCAGTGGCGTTCTTTTACATAAATACATTTTTCAGAAAAAGGTAGCTATTTCTTTGGAAAGTATATCTAAACCTATTCTCTGGAAACTTTATCTGAATTTTTACATTTCAAATAATGTTGGAAGCGCGTTCTCACTTTTTACGGGGAGGTTTCAAAAGTAATGCAACTGGCGGAGATAAAAGAGTGCGCATATGATGTATTTTAATTTCTCATAAAATGTGTCAAAAGTGCTCTAATTATTTCAGAAACCGTTGATGCAGTTGTTCGGGCACCCCCACTTTTCTTGTGAAATCTGCGTAAAGCAAGACGGTACGGTACGATCATATCAGTTGTATTACTTATAAAACGTCCCTCGTGTCTGGAATTGATCATATTCTCAGCTTTCCGGTTCTGTTTGTTTAAAACTATTATTAAATATTTCCCTGGCATGTTTAGAACTGATCAAAGTTATTTGATACTCTCAGTTGTTGAAATAGAATTCGGTGTGTGGTTTGTTTTGAAAAAGTCGTATTATATTATATTAAAGTGCGCCCACGATAATGAGAAAGGCGGGAACATTTGGTTTATTCTACTGAATGGTGGATTAATCAGAGAATGCACGATTTATCAGTATATTATTTTCCTCGCTATTCCCTTAAATGTGCATTTTCGTCAATTTACAACTAACAGCAAAATTTACAGCCTAGCTACCAATTTGAGCTTTTACTGTATTTGTATGCAGCTACTCCTTACATTTTGCATTGTGTCTACTTGTGATGAAAATCATGCACGAGTGTAAAATTGTAAACTAATATTTGTTTAGATAATATTAAAAGACAATGATGTTCAAGAATTTTTCCCAAGTTTAATCACATTTTCTGCATAATTAAGTTCCGAGTAGCATCAGCAAAACATGGAACATCACGTTCATTGATAACCTAGATATCACAAAAAATACTTACTACACAAGCCATTAACCGTTTGCTATAGTTTGAAACTTGCATACCCTATTTAAACATTCTAAATGTCAGTATTTGTAACAATTGAAATCGCTTTTTACACAATATAATCCCGTAGGAATGAATCATAACATGTATACATGTACACATATTGTAAGTGATTTATCTGTCCACTGCTTTCAATATAGAACCCTACTAAAATACAACATCCAAAGATACATGTAACTCACAATTATTAAAAAAAAAATTCAAATCTGTTTCATTGTTCAGCTTGCTTTTTAAAGATTGTAAGTGTTGTGTTATCATTGAGGTTTGGCTGTGTTATTTAGATGAAAGTTATTTAGGCATACATACTATCATGTATTTAACCACACGAAATAACTAACTATATTTACTTTATTTGTTCAGGGGACAACACACTTGTTTATTTGTTTATTTCAACGTGTTCACGTGATTTGCAATACACGACCAGTTGATTACCAACCAATATAAATGTGATCCCCCCCAACAAGCCAATGTGCGGCAATCGTGAAAGCTCGTCCATTTCCGTTTGTCTCCGGTAAATACTTGGTATACAATTGCAAAGGCCGAGGTGATCAGAATGTCTGTGCGCAAGGCGTGACCGGAAAAAACTTGCCCAGAGTCTGCTGGGAACCGATTGAGAGTTCCATTAAGTCAATTAGCTTAATTAACAGATCACTTGCATATTGGATACCGGTATGCTATCATATTACCTCGTGCTAAGAGTGATTAGTTTCAGAGTCAATTAATACCAATTAATAAGTTAGGTTACCAGTTTTCGAGGGCCACCTTCAACAATTCAGCCGTTCAGCCATCCTTTGCCATTTAACTTAATACGTTTTGCCAAAGTAATACAAAAAATCCCCATCCCCAACTATCAACTTCCCAAACCCAAAAATAACAAAAAAATAGTCATCGATATCAAAATTGATTTAAATGCCTGTTTGATTTTTCTCCTATGGAATATAGTATTCACGCAACAACAAGTGTAGACATGAACTATTGAACATGCACAAGTGAAGATTTTAAAACGTGACCATAGATATAAATAATCAATGAGATAAAGACTGGAATGCGGCCATAGAATGGTGGGTGGCACAAACACTTCTGTTTTAAGTTCACTCTCCCATTATCCTACAATCGGTCTCGACTTTCAATCCCAGTGGACTCCGTGTCACGACCGAACGTTCTCCGTAATAATAGGGTTTCAGCTATTTTCGTAAGTGGAGAATGGAAAGCAACACTCAAACATATTTTATACTTACCCGAATAAAATAACAGTAAGCAGTGAAGGTACATATTTCCTTATATTCTCACTGGTGTCTATTGGTTTTGAAGTCCATTTCGTGTACCGGTCGCCGGGGCATGATCCTATAGGTAAAATCGTCATTGTCTTTGTACAGCTGTCTAGACTTGTTCCAAGAACTGTTGGTCAGATGCCAGGGCTATGTGATGGGGTAGTTTCTATGGACAAGACACACTGGTAATGGACTTCAAACTAAACTACAACACCTCCTTTATAGCATGTGCCAATAGAGAGTCCGCTTCGAGCGCGGGTGTCCCAGGTTCGCTCCCATGCCGCGTCATACCGAAGAGGAAATAACCTAGACACCATTATCCCCTAGTTCAGTGATGAACATTGAAAAACTATGCTTCCCAACTCTTATACCGTCGAGACTAACGGTATCACAAGGAATGGATTGTCCAGGTTAATTAAAATTCAGTGTACATGTTCTATCAAACTACATATACAGTAAAACCTCGGTAATACGAGCAGCGATTATTCGAGCAACCGGCCTAATTCGAGCAAATTTCAAAGTCCCGACGAATTTGCTCTATATTGTACATTAATTTATCTCTCTAACTCGAGTAAAGTTATTACGAGCATCCGGTCTAAGTATTACTATAAGTAAAAGTTCCACTGCCAGGACCAGCCAGATAGCGAATCGGTCCTAAAAGTGGATCTTTTTATTCTAAATTAAAGACTTTGAAACATTAAAATGGCCCAAAGCCATGCATGAATTCAAAACAATTGAAGGCAGAATTTTAAAGTATGTAATAAACATTGAATCGCGTGATCTAGGTATGAAATTATAGACCTTGTTTATACCAACTGTGATATAGTATACAGATTACCTTCATTCTCGCTGTTTGGTCCTCAAAATGTACGAGTAACATCCAAATATTCAAAAGCTTTTAACTTTTTCTCAAAAATGTGAAACACAACTTTGACTTTCCTTTAGTTAAGAAAACTCGTTAATGAATACATGAGCAAATAAATAACTGTAGTGTTGTGTTATATAGCCGCTGGATAAATTGAAAATTTATAAAACGATATACTTCCGTCAAATTAACCAATCAACTTAAAACGTATAATATTAATATAAACGTAAAGATTTTCGCGGTCATTTGGATTTGTAATTTTATGTTATTTATCACCTGTTGAAAATATGTGCTTTGTCATGTTTCAAGTACCAACCGTAGGACGCTCCTAAAATGACGCTCCTAAAAGGACGCACCATGGCATTGGACGGATAAAGACAAGATTTCATACGCGGGTCCAACTTTTTTTCTCATTTTCCAAATAGTTCTAGGGGGGGGGTCTGTATGCGTGCCTGACGTGAATGATTGGACAGTGTTTGCGGAAGTTACCAGGAAAACTGCTGAAGGAAACTGACCTTCGTGTTTTTAATGCATGTATGGCTGAGAATTGTTGAAAAATGGCATAACACGCATACCTCATTCACATGGTATGGCTTTAAATGTTTTTTTTTGTATTGATACAAAACACTCAACAATGCAAGCCTATCATTTCACTGCACTGATCCAATTAATATACTGTACTGGTATCGAACTCTTATGATAATATTATATACAGTTGATTTTGTGTTAGTGGCCACCACCTTCCGTAAACAATCCATTTTAATGCACCGTTGTAAACAGTTCACGCATAAATACTTTTACAAAATGAACGACTAGTTAATAACACAGGACTGACTTACGTTTTTAAAAAACAACACGTGTTTCATTAGTTTATTGTTCAAAGCAGCATGTTAACAAAGAATTGAGTACGTTACATACAGCCACAGTTCTTAGCAATGTATACACGTAGGACATGGACGGGCAGGACGGCGTCCCGGTGGCGTCCCGGTGGCGTCCCGGTGGCGTCCCGGCGGTGTCCCAGTTACGTTTTGGCTGAAATACAGCGTGTTCTGGATGGAAGCCGAGATGTTCTGGATGGTTTCCGGTGCAGCAATTAGTACCAGCGCATGACCAGCACGTCATTGAATGTTGGACATTACGTGTACATCTACCCGTCCATGTATAGTAATACGATACACACGTTAGGTAATATTTGTATGATGTGATTGGGCGAATAACGAATATACAGTGTACAGGTAGTATCCGTTTGAAGCGAGTTCATTAATTCGGCCTGTGTAATGACGATGGTGATGATGATTATGATGGTGATGATGTTAACACTGATTATAATGATGATGTTGACTTTATTGATGTGGATGCCCTAATAGGTAGTATGTGAATCTTGTATGTACAGAATCATACTTTCCATAGGAACATAGGTATGACGTTACGAAAGCTGGTACCCTGTTTTTCTACAGTTTTTACAGCAAACACGGACATCAGTTCCTGTAACATCATATCCGATGCAGCTTAAAATGGCACTGTACAACCTTCTCTCTATGTAGGGTACACTCAGATGAAAACATGTGCCTATGATCATATTGATATAATGATGATGATGATGACGATGATGAGTGGGTGGTGGTGAAGTTATTGCACATTGAAGGGAGAGAATGTTTTACAAGTACAGTGGCATGGAAGCAAAGGTAACTTTTCTCCACCATTTCTGATCATGTCCCTGTAAATTATGTCTTCCGAGTCTATAACCTGGAAACGGTTTATTTGACGCGTCCACTTTTCTCGTTCCCTGTGACCGGAAAGCCGGATTTTCTACGTCATAATCTTGGCCATAATAATCGCCGTCATAATCCGTACTCTGATCGACGGTCAGATTTCTTGGGAACGCTTCATGGTGATGCCCGTGGCCATGGTGATGATTTAATGGATGAAGCTGATGTTCATTTCCTAATTTGCTGTCAGCACACGACACGTCTGGCGAACTGTATCGTTCTTTGGTTCTAAACGTTATGGAAAGTTCAATAATAACAAATAGTCCAGAGCAGACGACAGCTAAGCCGGCGATAAGTAACGTGTATGGCACGTGTGGTCTAGGTACGTCGTGAGCGTAATGTCTCTTAGCAAAGTCTATGACAATCAGCACCAGTAGGATACCTGGAATGACGAACATATGTAGACTTAGAACATTGGCAATCAGCAGCAGTAGAATACCTAGAAATACGAACATATGTAGACTTAGAACATTGCCAATCAGCACCAGTAGAATACCTGGAATGACGAACATATGTAGACTTAGAACATTGCCAATCAGCACACATAGAATACCTAGAAATACGAACATATGTAGACTTAGAACATTGCCAATCAGCACCAGTAGAATACCTGGAATGACGAACATATGTAGACTTAGAACATTGCCAATCAGCACCAGTAGAATATCTAGAAAAACGAACATATGTAGACTTAGAACATTGGCAATCAGCACCAGTAGAATACCAGAAAATACAAACATATGTAGACTTGAAACATTGACAATCAGTAGGATACCTGGAAATACGAACATATGTAGACTTAGATCATTGACAATCAGCACCAGTAAAATACCAGAAAATACAAACATAAGTAGACTTAGAACGTTGACAATCAGTAAGGTACCTGGAAATACAAACATATGTAGACTTTGAACATTGAACAATAAAGGGAGGTAAATGCTTTAGTAGATAACAAATATCACAAAACATACCCGTGGCGCTACAAGGACGACTTGCATTTCGTAAATTGGATAGAGAATTAGAGATACAAATTGGGAACTAATAGTTTTAAGGTATTGTTGGTTTTGTATTATTGGCTTTTAACACCATTTGCAACATTTGTTCAATCAATTGCTTGGCAGGCTGTTGAGCGAATTACTTGTTCTTTCCTGGAACAAGCAATCAATATTTTCTCCACAATCACAGGACATTGCCCGGGCTAATGTCACGGAAGTTCAAGGATACACACGGTGAGCGTGGGCAACGTTCTTGACCACGGATCGACAGGTCCCTGGTTCGGATCTAGGCCTGGTTTCATTTCTGAAACTCTAAAATGAGTGTTTCCGATTGAATCACAGTTCGTCTGGCGTGTATCGCTTCTATTCACCAGGAACGTTAAAAGAAACACGTATGACTAAGGACTAACGACTGTGTAAGTTGAACACAAACAACAGTAATAAACTATCCAATAAGGTTAACCAGTAGAATGTGAGGATAACTAGTAACTATGCGTGTATTGAATGAACTACGTCAGAATTACGAGTTGTATTATAATTATAGGCATACGCACACCACAAGCACACGTGCTCAACTGAACCACTGCTGCATGAATGTGGTCGTTTCTGATGACGCTTACATTGGTATGTTTTGCATTCAATACGCATGAAATTTCTCTCCTTTATGAAAACAGTTGGCGACTGGTACAACTTTTTTGTGCAGCTTTATAATTAACGCATTTTTTGTGCATACGAATCGGGAAACGTAAACTTTATTACTGGGATTCTAGCAGTTCTTTAATTATTCTTCCTTGTAGAAATGGCAGCACGCTTGCTTTCACCAGGGTTTATGTCGTTAATCAACCATTTTCAGTCACGTATGGAGGTCAAATGCCTCTTAGGCCAAACCACAATAACTTTGTGGTTTCATGTAACCCAACCTATCCTATTTTTCCCACCCTAAATATGTTATTGGAATTTTGTTGGAAGTCACCGCGGACAGTTGAATTTTTTAGTGTATAAGACCAATATAAAAGTTAACGAATAAAATATTTTTTTCTGCCTACCTACCCTGTATGTATTTAGCATGTTACCAGAACCACAAAAAGTATTTGTTTTTGCCTAATAAATAACCAATTAATACCTGCACTTCTGTAAGCAGATGACAACTTCTTCCCTGTATTAATTAAATGTCATAAAAGAACATGCCTACCCAAGGAATCGGTTCCTCGTTATAGTTGGACGGATTTTGTTTGAGGCTGATCAAACTTCGGATAAATATCGCCTACTGTTATAACGCATCGGACTGTTATTCATTGCAACTCATAGCCGTTGATTTATGGAATAATGTCCCGCCGACAGCATATCTGTCATATGGAGACCCACACTCCACATTGCGGTTACTTCCCTACATACATATGCCTGCACTGGGAGGTTACTGATGCGAAGCGTTTGATGGGTACTACCCAACCTCAATGCTAGTTTAGTGTTACAAAACCTACCAGTCCCGAACCGACAATAAACACACACCGCGTATAAACCAAATCACTGTACTCATTATTGTGATACAATACAATTCAACGTGTACTCATTAATGTGATTGAAACATCCGGTGATTTTCCATCACTGTTTTCATTATTGCAATCCTATATTATTCAATGTGTACTCATTATTGCGATAACCGCAAGTTGACTCGTTTATACACTATGACACAGAGTGCCAAACGAGGGAGCTGAGTTACTAAAACCACGATTGTTTTATTCAGGTCCTAAGGTGGACGTTGTAACCCCTGGATGAACAATTCAGTTATGGATGAAAGTGAAGAGACGAAATCATCAGTAAACGGTAAGCACTTTTAAATCGACAGGAATGTTTCACTATTACTATATGACGGTGATCCAGAAATGATAAGATAATAGACAAGTTTGTGTGCTACAGTTTTTTTAAATTGAAATGATGGTGATATGCATACGTTGGTGACCAGGGGCCACCATAGCTTCTGTAAGACTTCAAATTGTCGGTGCATGTATACTAATCAAGCTATTTTAGAACATAAAACGGCTGACATGATATTACCGGAAAATAGTTGGAACACAGCTGAAAATCCTCCACTGTACAGGAACTTGGCTCTCAAATTACACGTTCCCTTAGGTTCGTCCTCGTATATTGAAGGTTGTCCTAATCTCTGTTTACGGAATGTCAACAGTTGATATGTTACCAGTAGCAACGCAAATATCGCTAGAATGAGACAAGCTGTTACTTGAGCCTGTGTTCGTATGACGGCAGAGAGCGTTGTTCCTGAAATATAGGAAAATAGAATACAATTACAAGTGCGCTGCTTCAAATCTTGACATAGTGTATGCATGTACGAAACGCGCTTCATAAGTGATTGTCCACCTGGCTTTGCACGAGATTCACATGAAAAACATGCCGGGTTACGAGACATTCATTTTTTTACCTGTCAAAATTAACATTCTGTTCGACTAGAAACAGTCGGGAAATAGCTTTACAAATTTTCAAAAATATGATTAAAATCTGAATTCTGGCAATATCACTGAAGCCAGGGATCCTGTAATACATGATCAATTTATTCTAGTATTCTATTCATGTTGGAGAATAGACATGAGTACACATTTTTGAGTCTGTTACAGAAAAGTTGTAATTTGGTGGATTCTTCAATTCGAGGATTTTAAATATTGAAAGAAAAATATCTTGCTTTGAATTTTTGAGGTCACTTATTCAAGGGGATTTTTTTTCGCGGACTAGTTCATCCATGAAATCCACGCAAAATAATCCACAGCGATTATTTATAACTTTACAGTATAGAAAATTAACAACACAATATTGGCAACAAAAGACTCATATCAGTACCGCCACCACTTTAAAATTGCCAGAACATTGACCAGCCTTTGCTATTTTTTTATATCCGTAGTCCGACTATGCAACTGATCATTATCTTTTTATTATATGTCTTTGTCATTTGTAATACAAAAGTACTTGTTTGTGAGCTTTGTTTTAAACATGTGCCCTGCAGGTGTAGATTGTTGTGTTGTTATATTGACACTTTGATTTGTAACCATTATTTGTAAACAACTGTTTACAACTACTTTAAAATAAAGGTATTTATTTACTATCGGTTGTGAAACTATTGCTTGCACATTATTATTAACTCCGGATCCCGATAGCTGCAAATAGTTCCACCCAACCACTTCAGTCCCATATGAGAGACACAAAGATACATGCGAGCAGCTTTTTTAAAGTAATTGTTTTTTTATCAAAATATTTGTATCATGAGGAAAGATTTAATGGTGTATTTTCTCTAAATATTTCTTACACACTACTCTTTATATAGGAGTCATGCACTGATGTAAATACTTTGTGTATTTAGGCCCATATAAATAGGTTTATTCATGTTCAGTTCACGGAAATATACCAAGTAGTTCACGGTAACATATGAGATAATTGACGGAAACTTACGATATAATCCAAGGACAGTTACGAAGTAGTTCACGGAAACTTACGAATACTTTGGCGAAGATTATCCAGTCTCTGTTAACTTTGCCGTACACCATCGTTATTTATAAATAAAACATCTATGACACAATTTATGTGTTGCTAGAAGAAATAGTTTGTATGTGGTATTAATATAAAATGCATTTACTGCAATTTTATGACATGTTTTAAGCACATGGCTGATTGCCAGAACGTCTGATGCTTATTTTCTATTATACCGCAAATTATATAAATACCATTGACTTACTGTATAATTACATAAACGCAAAATAAGATAAAACATTCATTTTATTGTTCCCCCTAATTGCACTTTGGAAGAGACGTATGCAAGATATGGTACACTATGCTCAGTCAGAGTGTAGACTCTCAAGATCGCATGTGGAAGGAATGTAACAATTTTTACAACACAATCGACTACATAATGTATCGCAATTTTCATCACCCAACCGACAATGCAACAATTTTCACGACTTTGCAACAATATACACGGCCTTGTAACAAATTGTACTACCAAATTGACCTTTTAACAATTTTCTATGACCACAAAACTGTAACAATTTTCTACGACCATGTAACAATCTATTACGACAATGTCACACATTTCTGCGACCGTATAACAGTTTTCTACGACCATTTAACAATTTTCTACAATTTTCTACGACCATGTAATGTTTTTATACGAGTTTTCTGTGATGATGTAACAATTTGCACAACCATGTAAACATTTGTAAAACTATTTATCAAATTTTCTACTACCAGGTAACAATTTTCACGACCACATAACAATTTTCTACGACCAAATCTGATCGACTGAATAACTCACGCAAGTCACTATGTGAACCTAGTCTTTCGATTTATACCAGCTGGGTGCAAGAAAATCGACATGAACAATTCCTAAAATGGAAAGCAATATTTGATCAGAAACTTTTCACGACGGATGGTACCTCAACTAAATGAAAAAATATTATATAGCATAGCCTGATATGACTTTCAATTGGTCTTTGTACATTATACAAAGGATAAATATACGTAATCAGTTAAGGTTGTCAGAAGGGACAATTGTGTATACACTGTGCGGGGTGTTGGTAAATAGAATAAAATTGCGTTCTTCTGAAGTCCTCTCATTAATACTTAGGTCGATGTTCTCTGGTTTATGAAGTCTCTACGTGACAGCAATACAATAACGGTACGATTGAAGTGTAGTCATCATGATTCATCTTATAAGCATTGTACATTTGTATTATGAAAAAAGAAACATTGTGGATTTGGTCGTCCTAATTGTAACATTGTGGTGTTAGTGGTTCAAATTGTAACATTATTGATATGGTTGTTCAATTTGTGACGTTGTGGATTTTGTCGTTCAAATTGTAACATTGTGAATCGGGTATCGTAAATTATTCCATAAAACAATCTAGATGCAATGTGTAAAATTTCTAAATGCTAGAATGTGCATAGTAGAGTTTGTCTTTCAATTTGTTTTTTGAGAAAATTGTAACATGGTAGTTAAGGTTGAACACAGATTATGACATGTTCAATGTTGTCGTGAAAAGCGCTACATAGTCCTTTTTCTGTGCACATGATTACATAACATTCCATACAAGCGTACTATGATAATTACAAATTACGATAAGTATATGAGTAAAATTGGTTGTCTAAGACAGATAACTGTAAAATTACATTTAAAATTAGCAATCGGGATCCCTATGGACATTACTGACGTAACGCTAGCTTCCGGGTGCATGACGGAAAGACCCGAGTTGCTACAATTGTTTAATTCAGGTGGTCACTAACAAACATTCGACTGTAGCCTATGAACATTGCGTTCTCCACACTATCATTGTCATTGATTTATCATAATCCATCGTAATCTTCTCTGGATATGATTTATCATTTAGCTTATATTACACACATACACAACCATCCATTTCCTATTGATGGTGGAATATGTTTCCTTGTCATGTTTATCATTCATCTACTATTATAAAGTATGGTGGTTGTTTTATGCCATGTCGTATACTAGTATTCGACTTTATCGTGTTTTCGCATTGCTACATTTTCGCCACGAAGAAGTAAATATACGACAGATGTAAGGCGAAAACACGACACAGTTTTTGTGTTGTATCGTCACCCTTCATCTGTCGTATTTTCGCTTTTTCGCCACAACAATGCAAAAATGCAACAATGCATACATGCCACAAAGTCGACTTTTTCGCGTAGTTACATTTTCGTATTTTCGCTTTGTTGTGGCGAAAAAAGTGAAAATACGACATGACATAAATCAGCCACCATATAAAGACACGTTCATTACCGCAACAGACAACCAACCAGTTAAATACAGAAACAAGAAACGCAGTGATGTAATCATCCAATGGCGCCTTCAGGAAATTAAATAAACATACCAAACATATAATAATTTCATTTATAGATCTGAAAAGTAGACGACACAATTACTACAAATGTAACATTTTTTCTGTTTGTAATAATTGTAAAGTTGTTGGATAGCTGGATGTTTTGGACCATATTGTATTGTTTGTTTTATATGACGAGGTGCTCGACTATAGGATCACGACATTAAAACACTTCGTAATACGTATTACTCAAACAGTAAAAACAAACATGCGGCCGCCACCCAAAGGTGTCAGTAGTGGATTCATAACCTTCTTATACGTGGGTTGTCTCACAACAGCGTTTAATCACGTTATATAATGTTAACTATCAAGTAGGCGTTTAATGAAATTATAATTAACCTTTAGAGAACTTTTTTTCTTGACATACTAGCAAAATTACATTATATATCATCCATAAAACAGACACATTGTGTATATTTTACAAACACCATGCGAAGCCGGGTGATCCATAGAACGTCAACACTCGCCTACGAGGTCATGTTATTAATAGTGTACGTATATGAGGGAAGCCGCTACTGACCACGTTGTGTTCACCCACTGCCAATGTCGTTTATATAACCTCACAATGTCTGCTAATGAAACATGAGATACAATAGTATTTCAATAAAACAGACCAAAAAACGTGAGGTACTTCGGCAATAAAACATGATTGTTTCTGTCCGGTTTATGTCTTGAAATTAATCATGTTTATTGTTCTTATTTCCTCAAAGCAATCTTTCTCCAGATGTGGTTTATTAAAGCAATATTAATACCATAACACAGTTTTATCATACAGGATATTGATGGTAGGCATAAGTGTAACGGATCCGATCTATGAAGAATCGGATTCTTTTAAAATTATTTAGGAGCTGTATTTGATGATATAAATATAATAGAAATTCGGACAGGGTTGGCAGCATCCAACTTAAACAGTCGAGCATAGACAACATGACATACCACTATAACTCTTCCACCTGCAAACGATACATGGAATCATAGGCAACGATTTTATAGCTTCGTCATTTGTAAAAGATCCGGTAATTATACTCATATCAGAGAGAATCTGTCTTGGAAGTTTTTTGTTGCACAAAAACCGATTGAATGTATACTTATACAAACATATTTGAGGCCAAATCAAAGACTTGCATAGATTATCAGCGCTTCCCGCTATTGTTCACGCGTATCCGATCTTTTTATTTCTTTACAAATTTATTGTTAACTGACTTGGAATTATTTAAAAGAAGGGAATCAGCCCAACAGAAAGAAATCATTAATGATAGTTTAGTAACTTCATCATAATGGCCTTAGGGACGTTTCACTGGCTTGTAGTTGATGTGCTTGCGTCAGTTTTAGTTCCTGCCCCCCACACTAACACATCAACACGCACATCTGGCAATGTGTCATCATTTGTTATTGTATTTTTGGATCGGAAACGTGAAATATGTAACCTTGATTGTTTACAACTTCACTCGATGTAAAAATACTAAGGATTTTTCTTATAGTTGTTGTTGCTATTTCTAGTATTTATGTTATATTTGTTTACAATTCCTATGCTGAAATCGCTTACCCAGGCTATATAATAGAGTGTGGTGTGTCGCTAGAGTAATGGATTGTTCAGTTGATACTGCTATTCATGTTGTTGAGACTGATGTTGTTGGTATGCATTGTATTTTGTTGCGACACCTGTGTAACTTCGGATGTTGGAGGTTCATCTCGTTGCGATAGCTATATAACTGGTGTTTATTTTGGGAAGCTGTTGCTGCTTATACTACGACATTAGGTTGTTAACCTTCTGTTAAGTCAGACGGGCGATGTTGTTACTGTCTTAGTATTTATTGCTTATCATTAGTAATGTTGTTGCTATTCTGAATTATTACAAAGCTTCTGAATTGTTTGTTTTTGGTGTTAAAGTAATGTGTTACATTGCATGACAATCGTTATTCTTGTGCTGTTGCCGGCGTAAACTGTCCTGGTGCTATTGTTATGTTCGTAAGAATGTTTGATATACATATATTCTGTACTCACTGAATGAAATTGTTGTGCAGTCACTTATCCTGCCTGAATAAAGCACTGAGAATAAGACATAAAATTACAACGCCAATGTTTCTGACAGCATTTCCATATATCCTGTCTCAAACTCGACACAAATCGTAACAAACTAATCAAGATACTCCTGAAAGCCTAAATTGCAGTGAATTACATTTGTTCGGGTTATTATCGACGAATCATTTTGTCGTATTTATAACCACTAGACCTCCATGACAATATTGATTCAGTTCTATGATAATTGCCCACAGTCTTTGTTCGGTTCTTAATTCCTAGACCCCCGAAACGTGTGTCGACTGTGTTTCCAAACAATGTAACTAGAATCAGATATGTTCTCTTTTTTTCTATAAATAGATCATAATAGCGTTTGTGCTGACAATAGTTTAGAAAAAATTGTGTTCACTAACTGGTTGCCATAGACACAATTATGTGAACTCGTAAAACTCAACAAGGATGGTTTTTTAAATCGGGTTATTAAGCATTTGATTAAACGTGCATTACGCTTGTCTGGTAACTTAATTTACTTCTTTCTTGTAACGTGATAAAAGTCAAATAAAATTAAGGAAAACACTCCACTACCAGTCCTGAAATTCCTGATAGAAAAACATGTAGATTTGTATGTTAACACAATATTTTTTCATTATATTATTATGAACAAGAGTTTCGATTACCACGCCTGAAATTGCTGATAGAAATACGAAACAAAAAAAAACAGTTTTACATATGGCCTGAAAAAAATAATAAAAAATATACTATGTAATGCCTAGATTATTTAAACAAAGCGCTCTGGTAACAGACTCTATAACCAGGTGTAAATGTATTGTTGATTTTAACGATTGTGATGCATGTGATGTTTTATGTTTCTGAGTTTATAAGACATAAAATCGTTCTAACAAGGTTTAAGTTGGAAACCTCAATCATTTAAACAGTTCTCCTGTCTTTGTACATTGTCCTATTATTGGATATTACTCACAGCAGAGTTTGTGATGAACAGTTCGACTTGTTTTATGTTTTTATGCCCCCGTATCGATAGATCGGGAGGCATATAGTGATTCACCTGTCCGTCCGTTCGTCCGTCCGATTCTTGTCCGGGCTATTTCTCAAGAACCACTGCTCAGATTTTAACAAAACTTCATGGATAGCTTCACTACCAAGTGGAGATGCGCATATCGTGGGCACGTTCCGGTTCGCTGATTATTCACACAGTTATGCTCCTTGGAAGATCGCACTATAACTATATACTTATCTTGTCCAGGCTATTTCTCAAGAACCACTGCTCAGATTTAAACAAAACTTCATGGATAGCTTCACTACCAAGTGGAGATGCGCATATCGTCGGCACGTTCGAGTTCGCTGATTATTCACACAGTTATGCCCCTTGGAAGGTCGCACTATAACTATATACTAAATTATTGTTTATGGACAAGGCTTCCACGGGGACATAAGCGTTTATTGAACGCAGTTCTGTTATTATTATATTACAATTTATTTTGAGATGGCTTGATGTTTTTCAGTTAAATACAGCGGGCAGTGGATCTAGACAGTTTTACTGGAATTACCTTGCTCTTCTAGAAGCAATTGACACTTGTCAATATGTCTGTTAGTAACTGACAACATTGCAATTTATGTGTATGTGCTCGGAAATCACGGAAGACAATTAGGCGGTTTCAGCATGCAGGCATGAAAACGATAATATTAAGTCAGACAGGGAAGGCAGCACTCAACTTAATCAGCCGAGCACAGAAAGCATTAAAAACGCACAAAGCACAATGCCCAACTGAACCAACCGTGCACAGGAAACATAAAACACATACAAGGCACAATGCCCAACTAAACAAGCAAAGATCCGTCCAAATCCAAGCTGTCGAAAATAAATAATTAGTTTCAGTAACCAACAGACTGTTCCCTCAACTAAAAATATATGATTGGCATGACAACATTTTGCCATGTCGCACGTAACGTGGTCATGGCACTTTTTCGGGGATGTTTATCAGAACGTAAAGTTGTGCATACATGAGTTTGTTTTAATGGAAAATTATAACCCTTGATAATGTAATCTTACAAAATTAAAAAAGAAAATTGGATTTAAAGATGAGTTCCGGATTTCGAAATATATAGCATCGCTGCAAACAGTTTCTTGCTATAATTATTAAATTGTATCTGCTATGCAAAATATACATCTCCCGGGATCTGTAACAGTTAAAATCAATTAAGCTTATTTCAATTAAGGCTAATTAACAGATACCACTGACACCAGAACTCCAGAATTTTAACAGATTGCGTTGAAGCCATGCCAGTTTGAATTATTGATGGATTTCACTTTAACTTTAATAATCTGGTTAACTGGAATCGTGTACTATTGTTGATACATTTGTACAGAAAATAAACAAATGAATAGGCCTTAATAATACCTCGACATATGCCGTCCATGAATCAAGACTTGTATCCAGACTTGTCTGAAACATACTGAATATTTGTAAACGAACATGTCATTATAACCGTTACCAGCATTTAGTACGGCGAGTGATGAGCAACATGTCATTATAACAGTTACCAGCATTTAGTACGCGAGTGATAAACAATATTTCATTATAACCGTTACCAGCATTTAGTTCGGCGAGTGATGAGCAACATGTCATTATAACCGTTACCAGCATTTAGTACGGCGAGTGATGAGCAACATGTCATTATAACAGTTACCAGCATTTAGTACGCGAGTGATAAACAATATTTCATTATAACCGTTCCCAGCATTTAGTTCGGCGAGTAATGAGCAACATGTCATTATAACCGTTACCAGCATTTAGTACGGCGAGTGATGAGCAACATGTCATTATAACAGTTACCAGCATTTAGTACGCGAGTGATAAACAATATTTCATTATAACCGTTACCAGCATTTAGTACGGCGAGTGATAAGCAACCTGTCATTATAACCGTTACCAGCATTTAGTGCAGCGAGTGATAAACAATATTTCATTATAACCGTTACCAGCATTTAGTACGCGAGTGATAAGCAACCTGTCATTATAACCGTTACCAGCAGCATTTAGCGCGGCGAGTGATAAGCAACATGTCATTATAACCGTTACCAGCAGCATTTAGCGCGGCGAGTGATAAGCAACATGTCATTATAACCGTTACCAGCAGCATTTAGCGCGGCGAGTGATGAGCAACATGTCATTATAACCGTTACCAGCAGCATTTAGTGCGGCGAGTGATAAGCAACATGTCTTTATAACCGTTACCAGCAGCATTTAGCGCAGCGAGTGATGAGCAACAAGTCATTATAACCGTTACCAGCATTTAGTACGGCGAGTGATGATCAACATGTCATTATTACCGTTACCAGCATTTAGTACGGCGAGTGATGAGCAACATGTCATTATAACCGTTACCAGCATTTAGTACGGCGAGTGATGAGCAACATGTCATTATAACCGTTACCAGCATTTAGTACGGCGAGTGGTAACCAACATGTCATTATAACCGTTACCAGCATTTAGCGCAGCGAGTGATAAGCAATGAAGATTCTATGGAATCACGTAGAAGCTTATCAGATTCTCTGTTATGATTGTTACATTATCAGGAGTACGAAGAATAAAGACCACTAAGGCACAGATATATTTGAGTCGTTAAAAAAGTGTTATATTAAAGCGTTAAGAGATAATATAGACACCACTGAAGTGAATAGAGAATGATATGAGGTTGAAACCACTTGGCAATTAGACAAACACGCGGTATGAGATGCCGGGTAACGCCAAGACAATAATATCTGGAATAAGCACCAATGACAGTCCTTGTTTGAAGCGGATAATTGTACGTTATGCTCATTATTTGCAGCAATTGAAATAATTTCGGCTTATTACATCCACATGATGGTAATTACTTAATATAACTCGACATCCAACGGATTCCAACCCACCATTGTGGTGTATTTGTAAACAATACGTAATTATTATATAATAAGACTTCTGTGAACTAAATGGTAGCAGGTATGTATTACTGTAAAATCATTATTTTTCGAGGGGGTTTAATTTTCGTTGATTTCGTTGTTTCACTCGACCACGAAATATAATCCCCACGATTAACCGACCTCTCAAATATCGAACATGTGTTTATCCTTTCATGTTTTGTAATCCACGAATTTATGACCCCACGAAAATGCATTTTTATCAAAATCAACGAAATTTAATACCCACGAAAATATGTGACTTTACAGTAGTCGATAGTGTAATTATAGATCTGAGAGAATAAAGGTGCAAGATACGGATTCCACTAACTCTAACATTCTACAATACATCCAGAAACAAATCTCAATACAAGATTGATACTTTTCTCGGAACAGGTCCTGGTAATGAGTAACACGTTGAAAGTTTAACTTGCATTTTAAGAAACCATGTCGACATTGATTCCACGACAGCTGGGATGTTCTTACGCGTAATTGTTTCTTGAGTGTTCGACTAATTCTGTTTTATATTCAGGAACCAATTAAACTCAAGTTAATTATTCCGATAATCTCTAGCAATAAGTGTCGGTAATACTTGTGTGGGATCTGGCCATATAATGTGCATATTTCAAATTAAACAAGTGTGGCGCATTTGGATGGAGTAGAAAAAGTTCAAAACATGGTTTAAAATGTTCGGTGGTAGACTAAGAAGCACATACAACAATCTACGAATGAAACCAACCACATTCCAATTGCTATTAAAATACGTTTAATAAATGATAAAATATCAAGATCGACCTAGTGCCAGAAACAATTTGCTTCAACTTCTAGATAACTGCAGGTGAAATGTCTATCAATTCAAGGCTGAAAAGCTCAACATTACTTTACATCCATTATGCACACGTAAGTATTCACACCCAGCTGGCAGAGTTCTGTATACTCAATGCCTATTGGTCAAACGTTTGTTAAACTTGTTTTCATTGGCTAAAACTATTATTGTTCCGAATATTGAACATTTATAGTAGTATAATATGATTCTACAACAGCTCAAGTTCTAGTATGACTCGTTTATGCCTATGTAGGGTTATACCAACCAAACAGTTTTATATATGGCCTGGAAATAATAATACAACATGTAATATGGAATTTCTAGATGCTGTAACAAAGCTTTGGTAAAATACTTTATAAACAGGTTGATATTATTGATTTAAACGATTGTGATGCGTGTTGTTTTTTATGTTTCAGAGTTTAAGAGATAAAATCTTTCTAGTAAGGTTTATGGTTGAAAAACGTCTATCATTAAAACAGTTTTCTGGTCTTTGTACATTGGTCTGTTATGAGATATGATTCATAGCAGAGTTTGGGATGAACAGTTGGACTTGTTTTATGTTTTATTATTGTATTACGTTTGTGTACGAGATGGGTTAACGGTTTTTAGTAACATGCAGCGGGCATTGGATATAGGCTTGCTTTGTCTGGGAGCAACTGACAACTTGTCAATAAGGTTGTTTGTAACTGACAACATTGCAAATAATATGTGTATGTGTGTGAAATGATTCCTTTTCAAACAAATGTTCTAATACGAAAGTCAAGTGAGCTTTTCAAGTATGCAGGAAGGTTAACAACCATGTTCCCTCAATTAAAAAACCCATAATATTGGCATGACAATATTTTGCCATGTCGCACGTGTCGTGTTCGTGACACTTTTTCACGGATATTTATCAGAACGTAAAGATGCGCATACACGGGGCTTGTTATACTGGAATGTTATTACTTTTGATAATGTAATCTTACAGAACATGAAAATCGGGAACTGGATTTGAAAGTGTGTTCTGGATTTCGAAATATAGCATCGCTGCAAGCAGTTCATTGCTACAGTTGTTAAATCGTATCTGCTCTGCAAACTATACATCTCTTGGGATCCGTTACAGTTAAAATCAATTACGTTATCATTTTGACAAGTAACAATCTAGTTAACTGGAACTATTGAGATTGAAGCATTTGTACAAAAACAGACCTCTGAATATGCCTTAATAATACCGCGACATAGGCCGTCCATTTACGTGAACCAATAATTGTCTGAAACATGGCAAATTTGTGTGTCACGGTAACCGTTATCAGCGATTTAGTACAGTGAGTGATAAGCAATAAAGATTATACGGAGGCATGCGAAGCTTTTCAATATCTCTGCTATGATTGCTACATTATCAAGAGTACGAAGAATAAAGACCACTAAGACACAGAGATATTCGAGTCGTTATAAAAAGATGTTATATCAAAGTGTTAAGAGTTCTTATCGGCGCTGAAGTGAATCTAGAGTGATATGAGGTTGCAGCCAGTTGGCAATTAGACAAACATGCGGTATGAGATACCGGGTAACGCCACGACAATACTATCTGGAATAAAGCACCAATAATAGTCCCAGCTCGGGGCGGGTGCATTATACTTCATGCTAATTATTTGCAGCAATTGAAATAATTTAAACTTATAGCATCCACATGATGCAAATATCCAACGGATTCCAACCCACTGTTGTGCTTTATTAGTTAAGAATACGTACTTACTCGTATATATAAAATAAGACTTCCGCGAACTTTATAATAGTGGGGATGTATTAGTCATTAGTGTAACTACATGTATATATCTGAGAGAATAAAGCTGCACAAAGCTGATTACACTAGCTCTAACATTCTACAATACGTCCTAAATAAAATACTAGTACAAAGTTGATACTTATCACTGAACAAACAATACTAATGAGTAAAACTTTAAATTACATTTGGTAAAACCATGACGGCATAGATTCCTCGACAGCTGGGATTTTCTTAGCCGAAATTGTTTCTTGAGTGTTTTACTAATTCTGTTTTATTTTTCGTTTTGCAGTGATGCTCATTATCTTGTTTAATTTTTATCTTTCAATAACCTGATTTGCATATAAATTCTATGAAGCATGCGAAGAACATTAGTTCATTTACATTCCAAATTTTAATTATATCCATTGAATAATAGTGGAGAAATAATGAAAACCATAGGTGTTGCGTTGGGAGTGTGATTAAGTGTAATACAATAAAAACCTTCCAAGAATAGATCAATCAGTTCTTGAAATGGTAACCTGATATTATATTTGTTATTAGAAATAATGCGGGATTAATTTAAGTGATTCTCAAAAAATATTTGTTTAGTGTAACCATAGTCCGTATAACGTTGTAGCTAATTAACTAGTTAAGACCATATTTTAAGACCATTTTTAAGTGTCAAAAATTCAAAATATTTTAATGTATTATAATATGATTCTACAACAGCTCAAGCCCTTAAATGTTTGAGTATGGCTATTAATGCCTAAGTAGGGTTATACCAACCAAACAGTTTGGCCTAGAAAGGATAATAAAAAATGTACTATGGAATGTCTAGATTATTTAAACAAAGCTCTGGTAACAGACTTTATAAACAGGTGTTTGATTTTAACGATTGTGATGTGTGTTGTTTTTTATGTTTCTGCATATAAGAGATAACAACGTTCTGACAAGGTTTATAGTTGTAAACTTCTATCATTAAAACAGTTCTCGGGTCTTTGTACTTAGTCTGTTATGAGATATGACCCAGCAGAGTTTGTGATGAACTGTTCAACTTGTTTTATGTTTTTATTTTTGTTTTACGCTATTTTACGATATGGCTTAATTCGTCCCTTTTCAACCGTTTTGTCAGCCATATGTAGCGGGCAGCTGATCTAGCCAGCTTTTCTTTGACTAACTTGCTCTTCTATGAGAAACTGACAATTTCTCATTATGTCTGTTAGTAACTGAGAACATTGCAATTGATGTGTGTGTGAAATGGTTCATTTTCAAACAATTAAGAACATAAGACTGGCATGACAACATGGTGCAATGTCGAACATGTCGTGGACATGACACCTTTTCTGGGATGTTTACTAGTATATTTGTGCAAACATGGGGTTTTCTTTACTTACAAAATGAAAATTGGGAATTGGATTTGAAAGTGTGTTCCTGATTTCGAAATACAGCATCGCTTCTAAAAGTTCTTAGTTATGATTATTAAATCGAATCTTCTCTGCAAAATTACATCTCTCGGGATCTGTTACAGTTACAACCAATTAAGCTTAATTAAATTAAGGTTATTTAACAAATACCATAGTCTACCAGAACTTCAGAAATTAAACACGTAGCGTTAAAACTATGTCGGTTTGAATTATTTTGATAATTAACAATCTGGTTAACTGAAATTATATATTGAGATTGAAACATTTGTACGTTGTGAATCGCGTTTTATTGCTCATAAGGAATAATAAATAATATCATCATAATCTTCTATACATTATAATACTCTCTTATAAAAATGATTAAAAAAACCTCAAACAGTTACATAGTTACGTCGATTCTTAAACAGTCATTATGCAAAGTTGCCGCACACTAGAAAACTAAACGACGTCACATAACGTCAAACGCAATTTAGGTTCCAATGTATGGACCACTTTCCCACATAGTCACCACGCAAGGCTACGGATGTCTGATGTTCGACCTACCTAGCTCTTTCGTATAGATCCCATACATAGTTAAAGGACAACTATTGAGCCTCGCTGACAATCTGTCTAAAGGTTTTACGTCTGTTTTTCAGATGATTCCTCTCACTTTTTAAGCAATTCAGTATTTCATTCATCACGTACATACGGAATCACTGTTGATGGCCATCTTTCTGTTTTGTTGTTTTCAATTGATCGTCTGTGCACTTAAAATCGTCTGTGTCATTTGTAGGTAACTGTCATACTGAACGCTTATAAATTCTCGCACATTTTAGTATTTCATTGGTTTTAGCCAGTGTTTTCATATTCCCAAGCAACATCCTCAATTCAAGGTCGTCCGTAGACGTCATGACCATGTTTCCGTTTCATAGACTGTTCAGATAAATACAGTGTTAATTTTATAGCGGGTGTAGTAAACAACATTATATTTTAGGGAAATGACCCCATGACGTTGACGTATAATGTGATATATTTGCGTGAATTTTAGCCATTAGGAATATTTTAAAAATGGCATTGTCTCAGGGCAAACAAAAGATGACAAATATATTATATTTAATGTGCGGCGACAAGGCGCTGCAGCGTTGCCAAAAGGTACCGTTAATAGTCGCATAAGTTGGCATATTTTTATTCCGTTCAATAATTCAACTACAATCAAGTTAATCGTGTTGATAGTGAAGTTTCATCAATATTTAACTAAAAATAAATAATTTATAAGCAAATTATACGAACTTCGCGATCACCCTCGTACATAAACAGACCACTGCATATGCCTTAACAATACCGCGACATAGGCCGTCCATTTACGTGTACCAATAATTGTCTGAAACATGCTAATTTTGTGTGTAAAACAACATGTCATTCTAACCGTTACCAGCATTTTAGTACGGCGAGTGATAAACAATGAAAATTCTAGGGAGCCATGCCGAAGCTTATCAGTTGCTCTGTTATGATTGAAACATTATCAACAGTACGAAGAATACTAGCCACTAAGACACATGGGTATTCGAATCGTTATAAAAATGTTATACAAGTCAAATAGTTCCTGCGAGCAAATGATGTACCGACTTCATTTGACAGAGAATTGACAGGATCCTCGACCTTCTATCTGCATAATTCAACAGCTGATGTGTATAAAATTAAGCATGAAAATCTCAAAATTGTGATAGAAAAAAAGTAGCTTTCAAATTGGGAAAACTATATGCACGATAATTTGACATACGAAATTTATCAACAAATTGTTAAATAATTTCATGTATAACAAACCAATTTTCAAGACACTTAATTGCATATTATGACTCCCTTGTTCCATATAATAATTATATGCTTATAAATAAAACCTCGTATCAGTTCATTAAAAGGTATTATCATAAGACATGTTTTCAGTGTTCAACAATATCAAAGATCATAAACCAATTCCGATAATTCCATGACAATTGACTGGCAAGCGCTGTGCTTATGCAGCTGCAGTCACCTGCGTGGTCTCAATATTGCCTAGCGCTCACTGAAATTTCGGACAGTTCTGATTTCTTCGGTAAATAAACTATTGTAATGCGACAAAGACCGATGTTATCCGCATGGAATAATGGAATTAGTCTGGTTCACGACATTCTTACAAAATGCATCTTTTTGGATTTTATTTTTGAAATCGTAAAACCATCGAGAACAGGTCACGTGCCCCTCCATGGACTTTTTACTTTATGCTATCCAATATACCTGCTCGCTCAATGCTCGCAGGTAATCAGAGCGTTAAGAGTTCTTATCGACACTGAAGTGAATCTAGAGGTTACAATCACTTGGCAATTTGACAAACACGCGGTATGAGATGCTGGGTAACGCCAAGACAGCACTATCTGGAATAAGCACCAATAATTGTCCCTGCTTGAGGCGGGTAATTACACTTCATGCTCATTATTTGCTGCAATTGAAATAATTTCGGTTCATAACATTCACATTATGCTAAGTTCTTCATATAACTCGACATCCAACGGATTCCAACCTATCATTGCTGTTTATTAGTTAACAATACTTATATATAATAGGACTTCCATGAACTAAATGATTGCAGGGATGTATAAGTCGTTAGTGCTATTACAGATCTGAGAGAATAAAGGAACAAACAGCTGATTACACTAGCTGTAACATTTTACAATACGTCCTTAAAAATCCTATTACAGATTGGTACTTTTCTTGGATCAAACCATGCGTATGAGTAACCCTTTAAATAGCATTCTGAGAAACCATGGTGGCATCGACTCCACGATAGCTGGGATGATCTTAGACGTAATTGTTTCTTGAGTGTTTGACTAACTCTGTTTTATTTTCAGAAAACAGTTAAACTCCAGCTGATCATTCCGATAATCCCATGCAACAAGTGTCAGTTATACGTGTGGGATGTAGCTAATATGGTGCATATTTCAAAACAAACAGTTATGTCACGATTAGTGGAGGGGAAAAAACTTCAACACCTCTGAAGTCAATGCTTCGTGGTATAACAAAGAAGCACCTTCTATATTATACAAGTAAAAGTATCTCTATAAGTCGCCTTATTCCAATTTTTGTTAAAATGCGCTTAGTAAATGATATAATATCAAGATCGACCCATTGCCAGAAACGAATTGCTTTCAATTCTAGATAACTGAAGGATGAATTGTCTATCGATTCAAATATTTTATAGGCTGATAACTTCAATATAAGTTTACATTCATTCTACAAAGTATTCAAAAGAAGTTGAGAATACTTTGTCTCGTCTTTTCGATATCTATTGGTCAAACGTTTGCAATGTTTTCATTGGCTATCAATCTCATAGTTAAGAATGCTGGTTATTGTGTAATCAATGTATATAAGTCATATGTAAAGCATGTGTTTATTGGTTGACTTCCTCGTAGCTGAGAATATCGGTTGTAATGTAATCCGTTGTCCTTGATCAAACGTTTTCTATAAACTTTCAATACATATGGACTATACCAGTCAGACGGAACCATTTGCAACATGAAACAACACAAACTTCCTAACATTGGTGTTTTGGTAGTTCATTAGAATCCAGAATATTGGCAGTGGTGAATTTCTATGCTTTACTCTCGATAGGAAACACATTTTCCCGAAATATTCAGTTTGAGTGTGAAATCATACTTGACAACATGATACAGTTTCGATGAATATCCAGTATACGAAATTGCCCCATGTAAATCAACATGTAGTGTAACCATTAATCCTGTCTGATAAAATCACTTCAGAATTAGACATCAAATTACAACGCCGATATTTCTAACAGTATTGTACATATATCCTGTCTCAAACTCAACACAAATCGCAACTCACGTTACCAGATATTCATGAAAGCCTAAATTGCAGCCAATTACATTTGCCGGGTTATTATCAACGGAACATATTGTTGTGTTTAAAACGGCAAGACCTTAATGACCGTACTGAATAATTTCATGATAATTGTCACCAGTCTTTCATTGATTCTAGATTCCGCAAACACGTGTCGACTGCGTTTCCAAATAATGCAA
The DNA here is from genome assembly GCA_947247005.1 of Spisula solida. Taxonomy (NCBI): domain Eukaryota; kingdom Metazoa; phylum Mollusca; class Bivalvia; order Venerida; family Mactridae; genus Spisula; species Spisula solida. Next base: position 44,356,882 of record OX365944.1, on the reverse strand, counting down.
ATGAAATATGTAATTGTCTCACTTTCTCTATCGCCTTATTCTAGTTATTAGATCGCAATAGCGTTTGTGCTGACAATTGTCAAGAAAGGAATTTGACGACTTTTGTTTAAATGTTATTTGAAATGTACAACCTATGTACAATTTGTTTAAATGATGTCGTATTGTCCAATTGAAAACAACATTTATCAAAACTGCCTTTTAGCACCAGACGTTATTATAAAAAAAACGGGCCCCGAGTTAACCAAATGACTACATATTTACGGGTATGATGTTTGACAAAGCTCTGGTAACAGACTCTATTAACAGGATAGGATAGAGTGTTGATTTAATTTATTTGTGTGTCTTCTTAACAGTGTTAGTGATAAAGCCGTTCTAAGAAGACTCATAGTTGAAAAGTTATATCATTAAAACAGTTTTCGAGCCTATGTACATTGGTCTGTTATTGCATTTACAGCAGAGTTTGTGCTGAACTTGTTTTATGATTTTCATAATTATATTATGGTAGTTTACACTGTGGCTTATGCCGGTTTTTAATCAGTCAACGAATAGTTGCTCGAGCTAGTTTTCCTGGAACCAACTTGTTCATCTGTAAGCAACTGACAACTCAGCATGAGGAGGACATGATAGTAGCCAATGTCAAAGAAGAAAATATTCTGCCTAATCCAGGAATCGAATGCTGATCATCATTTGGCACCGCAGTCTTGAACTCTAGAACGCATGTAGAGCTAGTTGGAACGGAGTGCTACATCATATAAGATTATCAAAAATGGAATGAGTGAAGACTCATGATTAAAGACCCAACAGAGTTTCAAAGTTAGTTAAGTTTTATACCAACTGCTTCGTTTCTCAAACTTTAATATTTCGTGCCTACGGTCTTTTTCAAAACTGAAAATATTCATTTACGTTGCAAAATAAAAATAAACCATAGGAAATAGCATACTGAGTTAAGGAGGTACGCGCACCTTTTATCTAACGATCGAATTTTCCTTGAAACATCTTAAAATGACAGAACAGTCTTCTAGAACAACATTGAAATCATAAAAATGATATGTCACCAGGCTCGTTTTCGACATACATGGCTTTCTAATGACCTACCATTGTATTTTGGTCATTTTATCTATTTCCTGCATTTATGGCACCATTATGTTCTTTTTAAGATTATTACTGTATGAAACCACTTTTAAGCAATGCATGATATTTTGTGTGTTCCATGGTCATTCCTATTCACATTAGTCACAATTCAAGCTGCCTGGTGAACAAATTCAGTATATGAACATGATAAATAGTTACCCCACCCACTTGCTAAAAAGTGTGATTTTCAAATGATTTCAAATGAACGTCAAAAAATACCCAACGATCGAAAATGATTTAAAATTGGCCCTAAGTTTAGTATCAAATAGAACACCAGTTTAGTCAAATAAAAAATAGGGGTCACCAGCCTTTTTTGGGAGCTGTGCATAAAAAAGCACTAATTATGAATAAATTTGCATAAAATTAACCTAATTTGCATATTGTAATGAAATAATTTTTTCTTAAAAATATTTCAAAGTGTGGCTACCTCTTATAACTAAACCATGCACTACATATTATATATAAGCATATGCATTTGAACAATTGTAGTGACTTATTGAGAACCCATATTATTCACAATTTTGCCGTTCCCCACCCACTTTTTCATACAGGCAAAAAATAAAAAGTTAAAAATATCTAATTTGTGCGATAATATTTTGTTTATTTTCATTAATCAACATTCATATGCAATCATTGAAACTAAAATTCATGTTTGTTCTTATCTAATACGATTTTGAAATTTCGCGCATGCGCACAAGGCAGCTCGTACCTCCTTAAGTCCTCTTCTTTCTTATGCGGTTAATATAATTTAATCAAAAACATTCATTTCTATATAAAATATAATAAATGCATTAGCTGAATATGGCAACTACCTGTTTTAAACACTAGTATATAATTTATCTCACGCTAGTCTGTATGATTACACTATACACTAATATGTTAACTGCTGCTTTTGTTATTAACTCCCAAAAAATTACATCTTAGTAGGATCCAAATACTCGAGATTATGTTTCTTTGAGTGACTTTCATCGACTTGCAAAAGGTAAACCAATTATCGGACGCCATTGTAAATTGAGTAAATATTTTGTGAATGTGTTCCAAGTCATGCACTATCTTTTAAAATTGGTCGTTGTACATGTATTTTCCTCACCAACTTATATCATAACTACGTGAAAATGTTCAGAAAATCTATTCTATAACAGTAGGTAAGCGATTACAGTATACAGGTAGGTTAACAATTAGCATTCTCGTTCACCAGAGTATTCTTCGTCCGAAACATACTCTGGTTCAATACGGTCAAATCCTAGCGTAGTGAACGAAAATCAACCAATCAAATCCATTTCGTTCATTTCTATTTATAGCAATTACGATGGGTGTTTCCCTGTCATCGTCCAATCAAAATCGAGCTTCAACAAACAAAATATTCAAATTAATCGTTCGGAAAACCAATCGAAGAAAAAAAAATTGCAATGTCATTGTATCGATTATAAGATATTTTTCAGAATAATAAAACAACTATAAAACATAATTGAACAAGAAAATGATTATCTATTGCCTTAACATCCTAATCAGCTCGGCACGGAACATTTTCACTAATGGCGAGGGCGAATGAGTTCCGAGGGCAACTGTCGGTTCATCGTTGTTTACAAATTGTTTTTAATCCCGTTTTAGAAGTTCACGGACACAGTCTCAGTTTTTCTTTTATTATTCAATTAGATCTAATGTCTGCGGGTTATTGTAATCGTCGTTTGCATGTCTGACACAGCTATATAGATCTTTTTCGATTCACGACTTCACACCCATGGACACTCGTCGTCTAAAACCTTGGACTCTGATTTCATATCACGATATATCTAACCGCTCGTACAGTACTCTCTGTAAGTATATTAACGGCTGCTTTATAAACTATATTTAATTTAAGATGTACTTTATCCAATTAAGTTCGGTAATATTTAAATCCTATAACCCGATCCATGTTAACATTTTCATAAAGTAAACTTAATTACATAAAGCTTAATGGATAAATACCACGAACACCAGAACTCCAGAACATCATTTACAGGTGGTGTTAAAACTATGTCGGTTTGAATTAATTGCGTGTCATTTAAACAACAGCCTAATTATATGGAAGTCTACATTACGGTTAGCATTATTTTTATAAAAAATGTGACTGATCATGCAAGATTTACATACCGCGACATTGAACGTCTGCTATCTTGTATCTAGACTTGTCTGAAATGTGCTAAGTATGTATGAAACAATAAATGTCACTATAACAGTACGCCGAAAGATAGACAATGATCAAGTTTAAACAGACTGTTGAAGCCTGACGACGCTTATCAGTTGATCTGTTATGATTGCTCGTCATTATCAATTGTACGAAAGATATAGGCTACTATAAGGCACATATATATTGCAGTCGTTGTACAACATTTATATCAAAGTATTAATAGTTCTTATTGGCGCTGAAGTGAGTAAGAATGATATGAGGTTGCAGTCAATTTGAAATTAGACAAGCACGCGACATGAGATGCCGGGTAAAGCCAAGACACCACTTTTTGGAATAAAGGGCCGATAATTGTCCCAGCTTGAGGCGGGAAAATATACTTTATGCTTACTTTATGCTAGAATTGAAATAATTTCTACTTGTAGCATCAACATAATGCAAATTACTTAATATAACTCGACATCCAACGGATTCCAACCCACCATTATAGTTTATTAGTTATCAATACGTACTTAAATATAATTAGACTTTTATGAACTAAATAATAGCATGGCTGTATTAGTCGTTAGTGTAGTTGTAGATCTGAGAGAATAACGGAGAAAAACTGATGCCACTAGCTCTATCATTCTATATACGACCGAAAACAAATCCAAATACAAGATTGATACTGTTCTCGAAACAGACCATGGTATAAATGAATAACACTTTAAAAATTTAACTTGCATTTTGAGAAACTATGTCGACATTGATGCCACGACAGCTGGAATGTTCTTAGGCGTAATTGTTTCTTGAGTGTTTGACTAATTGTGCTTTATTTTCAGAAAACAATTAAACTCAAGTTAAGGACTCCGATTATCCCAAGCAATAGGTGTCAGTAATGCTTATGTGGGATCTGGCCATATAATGTGCATATTTCAAAACAAACAAGTATGGCAGGTTTGGAAGGAGTGGAAAAAGTTCAAAACATGGTTTAAAAGTGTTCGACTAAGAACAACCTACTAATAAAACCAGCCATACTCAAATTGCTATTAAAATGCGTTTAATAAATGATAAAATATCAAGATCGACCCAGTGCCAGAAGCAATTTGCTTCAACTTCTAGATAACTGCAGGTGAAATGTCTATCAATTCAAGACTGACAAGCTCAACATTACTTTACATCCATTATACACATGTACGTGTATTCACACGCAGCTGACAGTGTTCCGTATACTCAATGCCTATTGGTCAAACGTTTGTTAAACTTGTTTTCATTGGCTTAAACTATTATTGTTCCGAATATTGAACATTTATAGTAGTATAATATGATTCTACAACAGCTCAAGTTCTAGTATGGCTATTTTATGCCTAAGTAGGGTTATACCAACCAAACAGTTTTACATATGGCCTGGAAATAATAATACAACATGTAATATGGAATTTCTAGATGCTGTAACAAAGCTTTAATAATAGACTTTATAAACAGGTTGATATTGTTGATTTAAACGATTGTAATGCGTGGTTTTTTTTATGTTACAGAGTTTAAGAGATAAAATCTTTCTAGTAAGGTTTATGGTCGAAAACATCTTTCATTAAAACAGTTCTCGGGTCTTTGTACATTGGTTATAAGATATGATTCATAGCAGAGTTTGTGATGAACAGTTTGACTTGTTATATGTTTTTATTATTGTATTACAATTTTTAATGAGATGACTGAACGTTTTTCAGTAATATGCAGCGGGCTGTGGAGCAGCCAGTTTTCATGGAACTAACTTGCTCTTTAAGGAGCAACTGACATTTTCTCAATATGTCTGTTAGTTACTGTCAACATTGCAATTTATGTGTGGGTGAAATGATTCCTTTTTAAACAATTACTCTTATACGGAAGACACTAAAGCATTTCCAGTATACAGTAAGGTATACAACCATGTTCCCTCAACTAAATAAACCATAAGATTGGCATGACAACATTTTGCCATGTCGCACATGTCGTGGTCATGACACATTTTAAGGGATGTTTATTAGAACGTAAAGTTGGGCATACACAGGGTTTGTTTAACTTACAAAATAAAAATTGGGAATCGAATTGAATGCGTGTTCCGGATTTCAATACATAGTATCGCTGCAAAAAGTTCTTTGCTATAACAATCAAATCGTATCTGCTCCGCAAAATATACCTCTCTCGGAATATGTTACGCTTAAAAATATTTTAAGCTTAATTAACTGACGGTTAATTAACAAATACCATAGTCAGCAGAACTCCAGTACTTTAACGCGTAGCGTTTAAACTATGTCGGTTTGATATAAGTGTGGATCGTTTTGATAATTAACAATCTGGTTAACAAAAACCAGACAAATGAATATGGCATTTTAAAACCGAGACATAGCCTGAGACAAGTTGAATATGTGTAAAACAACATGTCATTATAACCGTTACCAGCATTCAGTACGGCGAGTGATAAACAATGATGATTCTAGGCAGGCATAACGAAGCTTATCAGTTTCTCTGTTATGATTGCTACATTACCAATAGTACGAATAATATAGGCCACTAAGACACAGAGGTATTCGAGTCGTAATAAAAATGTTATATCAAAGCGTTAAGAGTTCTAATCGGCGCTGAAGTAAATCTAGAGTGATATGAGGTTACAACCACTTGGCAATTAGACAAACACGCGGTATGAGATGCCGGGTAACGCCAAGACAACACTATCTGGAATAAAGCACCAATAATAGTCCCTGATTGAGGCGGGTAATTACACTTCATGCTCATTATTTGCAGCAGTTGAAAAATTTTCGACTTCTAGCAGCGACATGATGCTAAGTACTTAATATAACTCGAAATCCAACGGATTCCAACAAACCTTGTGGTTTATTAGCTAACAATAAGTACTTACATATAATAAGACTTCCGTGAACTAAATGATTTCATGAATTTATTAGTCGTTAGTGCAATTATATCTGAAAGAATAAAGGTGCAAAAAACTGATTCCACTAGCTGTAATATTCTAAAATACTTCCGAAAACAAACCCCAGTACAAGATTAATACTTTTCTCGGAACATACCCTGTTAATGATTAACAATTTCAATTGTATTTTGAGAAACCATGTCGGCATTGATTCGACGACAGCTGGGATGTTCTTAGTCGTAATTGTTTCTTGAGTGTTTGACTAATTCTGTTTTATTTTCAGAAAACAGTTAAACTCAAGTTAATAATACCAATAATTCCCAGCAATAAGTGTCAGTAATACGTTTGAGGGATGTAGCTAATATAAGGTGCATATTTCAAAACAAACACGTATGTCAGGCTAGGTGGGGTTGATAAAGTTCAAAACATGGCATGTACAGGGTTGTTCATAAAACTGTCCCAGTTTCAAACTAATATAACTGCTCGTTCCTGTACAAGATATACATGACTTTGGGTATGTATCATTTATCATTTGAAATCTGATATAATAATGTTCTATCTAATGTAACCGACAGCAATAATTTTGACATCATGGCGTCATTAACGATGCCATAAAGAAATGTGCATTTTCCAAGACGTTACTTACCAAACAAAACTAAATGTAGCATTATTTTAAGTTCTGTTTTGAAAGCCATTCTCTTGTTTATTATAACCATTATAGCAAGACAAAAATATTATCCTGGTTATGATAAGTACACTGACTTGAGTAATTTATAGAAGATGGCAATATTTTAATTCACATTAAAATAAGCATTGACGTCATCATCAAACAAATAGATGTCACATTGAATTATGGCATAACATTCAATTCCATTTGTAGACTAAAATATACATGAAAGTATGTGATAGTGTGTATCAAATAAAACTTTAAAACGTACGTGTTTTGAATGTGCAAACTAATTGTGGTTATATCATTTGAAAAGTGTAACGGATATTTTGAATCACCCTATAAATGTTCGCTGGTACACTAAGAAGCATCTACAACATAATATAAATAAAAGCAGTCATACATTTCGCCACATTCCCATTGTTATCAAAATGCGTTTAATAAATGATAATATATGACGTCATATCCTGTTTATTAAAATTGCGCCATTTTATTTATGCTTTTGAAAAAACAAGATGACCATGTAGTGAAGAAAAGTATATTTGTAATTTTCGATAAAGCCTGTAAGGCGAAATATTAAAGAACGAGTGGAATATTGAACAGTGTTAACAGTATTATAGTTCAGAATATTTTTTTTGCACACAAGGTCCATTGATCAAACGTTTGTAAAACATACTTTCACTGACCGACAAACTCTATTGTTATTCTAATATATTTTATCTCTAGATATATACAGTGAATAATATAATCACTACAATGGTAAAAGTAAAATGGTGAACAGGCATCATATTCTTCTTCTTACTCCTAAAGACACTCGACACACATGCAAGTTTAATACATAGGGAGGGGATCTCGTGACTATAGATATTAGATAGATTTTATTCAGTATCGAATGTACATACATGGATTTTAAAGTCATTCAAAAGCAATTATTTTCTTAACTTATGTGTGTTGAAATGTTGGTTACGTTATATACGGAAAGTACACTGTATAAGAGTGCAGAAAGTAAGTGGAAATACAGGTGAAACAATATATCAATCATATCTTTTTAGTTTATGCTGACGCAAGAAATACCTTGTTGTAGGGTTAAATATCAATATTGTAATATCTATTTATATACGTAACTTAGTGGCGAATAAGTTCAAGTGGCATTATTAACTTTTAAGTTTAAGCATTTTTTAATTGCTAATAATAAACTAAATTGCTAATGGGTTAAACCAAAACTTATTTACGGCTCGCCCCAGTGATTTTAATTTCAAAATTCGCATTCAAGAAGTCATGTCTCGAAATTACTATAGTGAATACATTGAAAGCCTTCGCATTTTTTACTGTGCCTTAAAATCTGCCAAAATTTGATGTTTAAAAAAAGGCCTTACTCCACCCACTTTTGACAGGAAAAAATGGCATGTTGCAAAGTTCTGACAACATTTTAATTTGATTACATTATAAGAGATAGGTATGTATACACAATTTAATCGAATGTTACACATTTATGCAGGATATTTTAACGAAAAATGTGATTTTTTTGTCTGAAAAATAGACATTTTTAAGCCAAAATATTATTTTCTGGTTTCCATACCAACCGGACCACGAGGGAATCAAAGATGCACAAAAATCTTTGTTTTGCCCCCTGATATACTTTCATGCAAAGTTTCAAGTCAATCTGAGATACACCCTGAAATTAACCCTATAGGAAATGTGAAAAAAATCCATGCAGGGACTGTTAATATGATCAGTCAGACTAATATATACTAGTAACTGAATGAATAGCCATGTTATAGGCCTAACATGTATTAATAATTTCAAAATCATTTGACAATACAGCCGTTATAGATAATTTATGGCTATAATAATTCATGGCTACGAGTATAATTGGTCAATCATATGTTAAAGATGTTTTTATTGGTGAACCATTTTTACAACCATATGAATGTATAGTCGAGTCAGGGTAAAATCCAGTGACGCAGCGGTCGAGTCCACCATATCGGTGTAAACCCAGTTATAAAGGCTTATACTGTACAAATAACTATAATTTCAATGCTAAACTCGCATACCATATTTGCTCTACCTATTCAGACAATGGTTGTTATATTTTGTGTACACATAAACTGCAACGTCACTGTCACAAAATCCTAACTGGACTGCATAATCGAACAAATTACAGGTAGACTGACACAGCGACAAGCCTAACATAGGAACCCATCGATTCCATGACTTCAGTTTTTATTCTTCAGATTTCAAAAGTAAATGTGTTTATAATTATGATCATATTGAAAGTATATACGAGCACAAGGCTGGTCAGTATAACTCTAGCGCGATAAATTGCAATACAAAAACAAACATAAAACTCCGCTATAGTTATCGATTCTGAATGTTTAGGAGCATGCACACTTTATATGTTGTGCCAAATGTTTGAATGCTTTCGTAGGCAAGTGTAACTGTCCTTGATTTTCATCCAGAGCTTAAATATAGGCAATATTGTGTTTGTTTATCGCGTTAGAGTTATACATATGCATTTGGACACCAACCTTGCTCTAAGCACAGGTAGGTGACTGTATCATTGAAAAAGAGTAACTTTTATGAAAGGTGCATTTATACTAAAGTGGTCAGATGTTCATAGTATCAAAAACAAGAACTAGCTTCAGATGTCTTCATTAACTAATAACATTCATAGACAATAATGTTAGAACTACATCCATGCAAAATCCCAACGAGTTATACCATGAAATTTATACCATGGTGTCCAAGTCAATCACTGGGATGCATTTAAGAATCAAAGTACTGAAGTACTGTTACTTGGGGGATAACGCAAATCTTGGTAATCTATCAAAAATTACCTTAATGGTATTGGATTAATAAGTGAATATTGTGAAAACTTTTCAGAAATATCGGTGACAGCTGACTTATTCAAATTTCATTTAGGCAATCCGCCCGTTAAAAAACTCAATGAACTAGTTTCAACTTTAAAGGGGGTCTGAAATACCTAGTTTTAGCTCAGAAAAAGTATTAAAAAGACTAAGAATAACCGTAAATGGTAATATCATGCATCTGCATCAATAATGTTTGACGGAAATAAACAAAAAGAATATAAGTAATTGGATAGAGTATGAATTGTCGCAAACAAATAAGAAAAATAACAACTAAAACTACATTAAGTCAAAATTCCATAACTAGCTACAAACGAACCGGATAGGGACACAGAAGAAACATTCCAAAATTTCTCACAATACAAAGGAATAAAAAATTTGGAAATCCCCCAAGTAAAAACGAGATTGCTAGTTGTTTATTTAAGAAATAACAATCTGTTCGCGTATTTTGTCGGTGAATAAAACACGGACAATAGTTCGGATGCAGAAAAATTAAATCACGAATGCTTAGCACGAGTGATTTAATTATCCGCATCCGAACGAGTGCCAGTGTTTTATTCACCGACAAAATACAAGAACATAGTTTTTATTTCGATTCTACATACGATAGTAGTCCATACTATTTAACTGCACGCATTCCATTATCACCCATAATCGTAATTTTCTGAAGGAAATAACACATTTTAAACATTTAAACAATTTTAATAACACGAATATAGGGTATCTATTTTATGAAATGAAAAATATAAATGAATTGATTATCAGAAGTTTTTATGAAACTCAGTTTCGAGAGTATATTGGAGTTTCTAAAAATAGATGCGTCAAAGCTGTAACACTGGATACTCGTGCAACTTACCTTGTACGCGACACGTTGAAGATTTTACTATAAAGTTTACGTTCATTCATTCATAGATATGTTACGTGATACGGGGCGTAAATAATAACAGCCAATTTGATAGGTATATTTTATTGCGGTAATAATACATGCCCTGGTTTGCTCTATGCGTATATGGATTAATCCGCAGATCGTGTTAGAATTTCGTATGTATGGAAAGAGTTTTAAAATACTGGTATCAAATTAAAGACGAAGCTCTCTATATTCTGAATATGTAATTATATCTAAAATAACACCAGTATTAAAGAAAAATTTATTAAAAACAAATAGCACGTCAGTGACTGTGTGGTCAATTTTCCGTGTTATAAACCTTTCTAAGATGTTATAAAAAATGCTTTCGTTTACCCTTTAATAATGATACAGTTACCTGTTGTTATAGGCCTAATGTGTATTAATAATTTCAAAATCAGTTGAAAATATAACCGTTAGTGTATAAGTTATGGCTATAATAATTTATGGTTACGAGTATAATTGATCATTGATTTGTACAACATGTTTTTATTGGTGGGTCACTTTTACGACCATTCGCAACTTATTGCGTGTATAATCGGACACATTTCAAAGAAAATATCTCATCGACATGCCTAACATAGGAACCCACCACCAATTCCTTGATTTTAGTGTTTGATTCTACAGAAGTTTTCCTTTCAAAAGAAAATATGTTGATATGATCATATTGTGGTATATACGAGCACATGGCTGTTCAGTACGTATCTTGGGCCAAAACCTTCCTCCAAGCCATATGTAAACAAATAGTAAGATTAGATTTGGCTTGGAGGAGCATTTGTGGACCAAGTAGAAGCCTACTAGTATTAATAATAGGAGCGAATAATAATAATAATTAGATGATAATACATATAATAATGATAATAATTAGAGGATATTACATATAAAAATAATAATACTAAAGGCTGTATTTATATTCCTACGAGTCTCGAGCTTAAGCAATTTTGCTACAGAATGTTGAATCTTTATTTATCAAGATGTCCGCGATTTTAAGGACTCTATGGTTTTCGCGAATTTACCCGACTCTCGTGAAATAGTTGAGTATACAGTAAAGAAAATGGAAACAATAGAATGGGTAATGTTTTGGCGTCGATTACCGGTTGATAAGATTGATAGCCAGGAAACTGTTAACATGTTTGATTAATAAAAGATGTAAGAACTTTTCCCCTTTCCACAGATAGCTAGCGCTATATCGTTTATTTTCTACACTTTGAGAAATGAGTGTTATAATGCTACAATTTGAGTAATGAGTATGATAATGCTACAAATTGAGTAATGAGTATGATAATGCTACAATTTGAGTAATGAGTATGATAATGCTACAAATTGAGTTATGAGTATGATAATACTACAATTTGAGTAATGAGAGTGATGATGCTACAAATTGAGTAATGAGTATTATAACGCTACAAATTGAGTAATGAGTATTATAACGCTACAAATTGAGTAATGAGTATGATAATGCAACTATTTTAGTAATAAGTAACTTGTCATCTTTCCTTAGTCACGAGTAGTTTAAAATTAAAAAGAAAAATACGATGCAAACACCTATGCGAAATTCATGTAAAATAATAGCAGAAATAATTGATATGGGTTTATCGTCTGGTGAGGCACAGAAAATACCCGACATTGGGTCCAAGCGGAGAGAAAACATTGCAGCCTTGTGACCAAACGGGGACGAAGAGGATTTCGTAAGTATTAAGTCACTATACATACCTAATAGAAATGAAGCATCCACGTGTATTTCTGTAAATATTCGCTCGTATGTGATAAGTTCACAGTTATCCGTAGTGTTCGTAGCATTCACACCCAAATCACAATATATCACATACCACAGTGCCATATTTAGACTAAACGTTTTTGTCTCAGTTTGTAGCCAGCCGGGGATGATAAAACTAACCGTCTGAAGTAAAGTGGACAATCCCGCCAATATGGCGGATAAAATCACACATACTTTAACAACGGTCATATCCTCGGAATACAACGTCACATAACAGAAACTATACGACCGTATCCTAGGAAATATGTAACCTGAATCCAACAGGTTCAAAGAAACGTGTGATTACTTACAAGTGTTCCTCATTTCTGTAGGAGGAATTGATTGACGTAATATATGATTAATGTGACAGGTATGTAGGTCCACAAATCATTACTTTAGATTAAACACTCTCATAGGTTTCAGTTTTCATTATATGTCACCCTTTGAGATGTATATATCCACCGTATGTGCTGCACATCTGTTGCATGAATCGAATATCTCTGATATCCCTATTTAATTTCCGTACAGCAATAGCGTAGCAAGCACTCTCTCTGGTGGTGATTCAGTTGTACACAGAATAATCCGTTACTCTAATAATATCCCTACATCAAAGTCACGGAATCCCAAAGGTTTTTTGCGGTTCATTATAAATATCGTGGAATTTGATTACCACACTACTAAACTAAACTACTTCACGTCATGCAATGTCGACATAATGTACATTCCGGTATACTCTCACGTAAAAATACCATAGTTTCAAACCCTAACAGTAGTAATCGGCTTTCTATAGAAGCGATGTTTCTCTGCAATACATAAGCAGCATCAGTTATACAGCCTAAGACTCTTAGAGAACACACATTGTTAAATATAACGATGCAACTATACGACACATAGCGTTATGTAGCATTTTTTAAAAGGTCCATATGGTTTGTTAATATCTCACATCCCCTGAATATGAAAAGCATTAACACAACCCCTCCAATAAGGTTACTAGTTCTCTCAACGTAGAATCCCAAGACGAAAGTCAAGACCAGTCAATCGTTTCTCATTTATAAGACGTCATTCTATAAGCAATCAATTCCCTGATTGAATAATTATTCGAATAGCAAATCGTCCATTACGGAACAATAACATAGTCGATATTGGATGTAAACTACGGGCATCCAACGGGCAACAGGTTCCACGAGACAGCACAATAACAATAGATCAGCATTAGCTAGATTGAGATGAAAATAACATAGAACAACTGACCAGAAAGAAACGATAATACTAATGCGTCTCGTTTGTTGTGCTTTGAAAATATGCCAATCTGTCACGCGTTATGTTATTTAGAAGCATAATGTTTCTTAGAATCTGACAAATGTTTGTAAAACATTAACCGATATAATCACGTCGGATTAGGGTATTTAGCGTGTTAGTACATACATTCTTCGCTAACAACATAAGATAGCATATCATGAGAAACTACAGGGATTTTACCTTTGAACTTGTTATAGTGGGGTGAACCCCCCCCCAGGGAATTTCGGACTCTATATTTTTCTGAAAGCCTATGATCAGTAGAGTATTTTTCCAAAGTCTGCACTTTAGCCGTTGGGGCGTTAAGATGTTTTGGGGTAAAACGTTAAAAATATGAACGAAAGTGTGAATTTCTGGAATTGGTTAATTACTATCACATTTAGTAAGTTATTTTGTAATTAAACACTTTCATGGGTTGATATTAACTTACAGGTTAAGTCTGCAAAATTTAGTCCCGTGTTATTATGCGAAATGGGATATTTTTGGGGTAAAACATTAAAAAATACATGAAAAAGTGCAAATTTTGAGAATCGGTACACTTTAATGACAGAATACAGTGTCATTGATCTTTGTTTTGGTAATTATGAAAGGCTTTGACCTACCAATACTTTTCCCAAAGTCTGCACTTCAGACATTGGGGCGTTCAGCAGGAAAAGCAAAAATAAGATTATCCCCCCTGCTTTTAAATGGTGTACAAATTGTAACGATGTATTTACTTAACTATATGCTATAACACATTGTGCCTTACTGTATTTTAATTGCAATTGTGAATACCAATAAAGGCATATTCCCAAAATGTATTTTAACATTTAAATGCACAAAAGGTTGGTCTATTATGTAAAATGGTCATCAAAACGGCCTCCAAAATGGCCGCCAAATTGACTAAAATATCGAAAACAGCCGTTCTACTTATTTACAAGTACTCACAATATGATTTTGATATATATTTCCATTTTTCACTTTGTTTGCAATGTATGTTATAGTTGGCATCAGTAATATATGTATGGATTGTGTTTAATTATACTTATTTTACAAGATTGGGTGGGGTAAATATGCATTCAATTTTTTTCAAATGTTATTGTACAGCTATTCCTTGTGACACAATGGCTGTGCATCATGGTTGTGTCAGGAATGGCTGTTTTGGGTGGTTGTGAGTATCCAGGAGGGCCAGGAATCTCTTGACCTTGTAGTTACCAGTACACATAGTGCAATACATGAGATACCACATGATAGTGCACATCCTATAAGACCATGGATGTGTGTATCCGGTAGTACTGTCTGCTCATCGTGTGTGTGAGTACCCTACAGCACCATAAAATACCTGTACCTAATGGTATTGGGTACCCTCTAATTGATGCACCTGGTGGTTATGAGTACCAAATACAACCAAGTATGCATGAACACGATGGTTGTCGGTACCCATTAGGACTAGGAATGGATGTACTTAATGGTTATGAGTACCAAATAAGACTAGGAGTTTATGTGCAAGGTGGTCGTGAATACATACAGGGACTAGGAATGATTTACCAAGTGTTGATGATTGCCTAACAATACCAGGAATGTTCTACTTATGCACTAAGTAGTAAATAGGACGAGGAATGGGTGCTCCTAATGGTTGTATGTACCCAACAAGACCAGTAATGTATGTACCTAGTGTTTGAGAGTGCTTAATTTGACCAGGAATGGATGTACATGAAGTACATAACAGGATCCGGAATAGTGCCTATGCATACCAAATAAGACCATGAATGTATGTACACGTACTAGTAAATGATGGTAGTGAGTACCCAATAGGACATATGACGGTTGTGTATTGTAGCTGCAAGTACTTTATCACACTACTTATGGATGTACATGGTGGTTACGGGTACCCACTTAGTCTAGGAATGTATGTATCCAGTGGTTAGGAGTACCTAATAAAGTCAGGACTATCTGTACATCGTGGTAATCATGACCCAATCAGACAAAAATGACCGCACCTAGTGGTTGTTAGTACCTAATCCGTCTGCAATCGTCTGAACATTGTGGTTTGGAGTATCCAATAGGACAAGGAATGCATGGGACATGATAGTTACGGGTACCCACTAGGACTTGAAATGTATGTACCAAGTCAATATGAGTATCTTATTAGACCATGCTTCATGTACATGGGGTTAGTGATTACCCAATTTGAAAACAAAATGGTCACAGCTGAGGGTTAGGCATGCTCACTGCTCAATTATAAAGACCAGAAATGTCTCTACATGGTGTCAATAGGACAAGGAATGGGCGATCCCAATAGTTGTATGTACTCAATAAGACCAATAATGTCTGTAACTAGTGGTTGAGAGATGTCTTAACATGATGATGTTCAGTATCTATCCGGAACAGGAATGTCTGTTAATCGTGGTTATTTTTATCCAATACGAACAAGAATGTATGTACATGCATAGTAGTCAGTACCCACAGGGACCAATATTGGCTGCGTATAGTGGCTGTTAGGACTCGATTATACCACTTATGCATGAACATAGTGGTTTTGAGTACCCACTAGGACTACGAATGTATGCGTCTAGTGGTTATGTATCCCTGATAGGGCCAGGACTGTCTGTAGATGGTTGTAGCAGTGACCAAATAGAACAGCATATGACCACACCTAGTGGTTGTTAGTGCCCAACCCAGCCACAAAGGTCTGTACATTTTGGTTTTGTGTATTCAATAGGACCAGGCATGCATGTACATAGTAGTTGGGGTACCCACTATGACTAGGAATGTATGTATGAGTGTCCAATAAGAACATCACAATCTGTACACGGGGGTAGTGAATACCCAATAGGACAACAAATGGTCGCACCTAGTAGTTGGTAGTTCCCAATCCGACAACTGATTTTGTACATGAAGGTTTCGAGTAGCACATATGTATGAGTGGTCAATAAGGCCAAGTATGTAGCCACATGGCGCGCCTGACTTGTCAATTGATGATCGGCAGTATCCAACAAGAATGTCTGAACCTAGTGGTTATGAGTATCCTATACGACCAGCAATATATGTACATGGTGGAAAGGAGTACCCAATTGCACCTACAATGCCTGTACATGGTGGTTTTGAGTACCAAATATGACCAGGAATGTCTGTATATGGAGGTTTAAGTCCCCACTATGACTGGCCATGTATGTACATGTACTTCAATAAGCAGTTACGAGTATCCAATTAGAACATGGTAAGTATGACTACCCATCGAGACGAGAAATGAATGTACCTACTAGTGGTTATGAGCAATATCTGTATAAGTATGGTGGTTTTGAATATCAAATAGAACTAGGAATGGTATTGGCTATGCTATCAAATTAGATTAAGACTGTCTATGCATGGTGGTAGTTAATACCCGATAGGACAACTGATGTCTGTATAGGGTCGTTATTAGTACTTAATATAACCAATATTGCATGTAATGGTTGGTCGTATGTACCAATTAGGACTAGGTATGGATGTACGTAGTGGTTTAATAATAATTTACCCAACAGTACCAGAACTGCCTATATATGGTTAGAATGTAATTGTGAATACCCATTCGGACTAGACATGTCCGTACCCGATGGTCGTAAGTTACAACTTACCAATTCCCAAAAATCACACTTTGCATTTATTATTTTTGTAATTTTCCCCCAAAGTATCTCATCTGGTAATATATATTTGAAATCTTAAACTGCATGTTACTACAAATTTATCTAATTAATATTATTTAGTTACAACAAAAATATCATAGGAATAGTTTTATTGTAATCTACAGATTCCTAATATTCCCACTTTTCGGTTTATATTTTTTTATGTTTTACCCCAACAATATCACACTTTGCGTAATAACATGGCTTTAATTTTTTGCAGTCTGAAACTGCACTATAATATCTTTCAATTAAAGTATTTTTTATAAAAAAAAAATAAATGCCAATGCAGTCCACAGATTCCAAAAATTCGCACTTTTCACTTATAATTTTTAGCGTTTTACTCTAAAAAAGCCATTTTGCACAATAGCAGCACTCTGATGTTTTCAGTCTAGATAGGACAAGTTTATATCTACCTGTTACAGGGATTAATTTTAAAATACAATAATAAATAAGATTGTAGTTAACCAATTCCAAAAATTGTACTTTTCGTTTATATTTTTTGACGTTTTACCCAAAAAAATCTTAACGCCCAAATGGCCAATGTGCAGACTTTAGGAAAATACTCCAGGGACCATATGCTTGCAGAAAAATATAGTGACCAAAATTCCCTAGGGGGTCTATAGGTGGCTCATGGACTACATTGTCCCTGTTGTAATACTTGAATCATACCGGATAACTCTGTAGGGTTGAATTGTTAATTTTGTTAAATTTCATTATTTACATGTATTTATTAGAGACTCCTTTCTTTCTATACATGGGATGAAGGGGGTTGCTACAGAGGGAACGCGCGCGTGCGAGAGAGAGAGAGTAAGAGAGAGGGGGTGGGGAGAGTGAAGATAGAGGGTGACAAATAACTACCTAAATTACAAATTTATTAAACAAGAACAATGATTAATTTCGGTTTCCTCTATCATTCTGTTTAACTATATCTATAATAAATACCCGGGTACTGCTTTATCATGGCAGTTACTTACAGAAATCGTAAACTTACGTTCTGCTTAAAATTATTTATACATGTATATCTTGAACAAATGCATTTTGGGGACAAACCACTGGCTTACTGCATTTTGGGGACATACCGCTGGCTTAGAAGTTGAAGGTCTTATCAGACTCATGCATATTTGAAAGCTGCATACCAAGGCGCGTCTTATAAACCTGTTTTCATAAAACTCTAAAGTGTTTATGTTGACTAAACTTAAGTTTAAAACGCTTGTTTTTCCATTAGTAAAGAGTAGTTTTCTGACAGTTTTTTGTTATCTCAAAATATTGGTTTTGTACTTACGACGTTCTAATTCTAAGTCAGCGAGATATGGTTTGTAGGAGTTCATTGACTGAATTATTATAAGTACTGCAGATCTATTTCCCAGACCCCGTCGTTTTAAGAATTAAAATCTAAACGTAAGTTTGAGATTTCCACAATTGGTTTGATAAAACAGTTTCATGACCGCAGCTGCTGCAGGCTGCAAGCTGACCGACTGCAGCATAACTGTATTTAGGTATCGAGAAGTAAACGTGACCAGGCATCGTTCTACCGAAGTATCTCAGCTCAAATTGAAAACTTGCTCAAATCAGAATCTGAATTTGAGACAAATCTGAAGTTGGAGCTCTTGAAAGTATACTGTAATAAAATCAGAATAATGTTTCTGGTTTTTTTTATATCAATGTTGACTCCAGCCTCTCATAGAAATGACCATAAAGACACATCACACTATTTTATATGAGATTTAGCTGAAATCAAGATGCTTCGGGAGTTTGGGGCCTGACAATAGATATTATCTCGTAGGTCAAACTGATGGGCTCTTAATATTTGATAGTACGTTAATTTCACAGATGACCTATCGTGATGTGGGCTATTTTAGTATGATTACATCAATTAATAATTTTATAATCATACTTACAGGACATTAATAACGATAATGTCACATGGGGTTTATTTCCAAATATTTAACGTGTGTCCCTTAATTGAAATGGATCTAGATCTACAATGAGTAAAGCAAAGTGAAGTCATTGACATGATAAAATCAGAAAGTCAATGACTTTTTTTCTAAACTCTCGTTATACGAACTTTACTTTCACAACAGCTAGTTATCTTAACTTCCTAACTTGATGATAGCTGTTAATTAATTAAAATGAAATTCAACTGTGGTTTTCAAGTTTTTATAGATCATGAAATATGCATAGGTCTTAACTGATTACTCGCAAATAAGCTTTAAAATAGTCTACTTGTCGGCAACAGATGTCACGAGTTGCCCAGAGCTAGATGTTTATACATTGAGTTAAAATTAATTACTAAAATCAATAGTATATGACTGAGAGTTTGACTTGATTCTCGACCTTCTATTACCACAATTTAACAGCTGATATATCGTCTAGATTTATTGCCCAAATTGTATGTTTTCATGAGCGGGTAGTATCACGACGACGCTCGATATGTAACCCAAACACAAATCTACGTAACCGATATAGCACCATTTGCTCGCGGATATTGAGATATTAAACACAAGAACCTTGTTATAAATTATATTCATGCCTTAAGGTCAGTTTCAAATTCTCCGTACTATATAACTTTCTCATTTACAACTTAGATTGGTTATATAGAAATATATTATTTTACGAGGTTGATATTACTAGCTATTGTTGCTGTTTTTATGTGAATACGGTAGAAATACTAGAGATTCAAATGGAATGTTTTGCGCATAAATATCGTAACTGTTACGTTGCCGAATGTTGGGGAAAATCTATTAGGCGTTGAATGCTTGAATGTTTTATAATTTTTTTACAAACTGGTAAAACTATTTTTTTAAAAACTCAAGGTGAGAGCAGAAAATGCATTAAACTGTGTACATTTACACGTGAACATGATGGTATTAGATGTACATACTACACACGAAGAATGCCAACACGAAGCATTGGGGATGGGGAATAGAGTACAAACAGAATTACATTCGGAACATGTTGAGTTTGACTGCATATTCTTATTAAAATTTTTTAAGTGTGGTACAGTGTATTTACTAGCTTTGATTGAATATATTTAATAATAGGATATCCAGCAACACATACTGTGTTTATCCGGCTAGCTCAGTTTGGACTGTGTATGACTCACACTCTGACGTCACACTATGTTCATCCGGCTATCGCAGTGTGTCACAGACACCACTTGTACGGCTAGCGTAGATGGCATTGTGCTTGACTTTCATCCTGACGTCGCACACCTCTCAACCTGTTGTCACGCAATTCTCATCCTGACGCCACACACAATACCAGTCTGGCTATCTCAGTTGGCATAGGGCTTGACTCTAATCCTGACGTTACACACAATACCAGTCTGGCTATCTCAGTTGGCATAGGGCTTGACTCTAATCCTGACGTCACACACAATACCTGTCTGGCTATCTCAGTTGGCATAGGGCTGGGCTCTAATCCTGACGTTACACGCAATACCTCTCCGGCTATCTCAGTTGACATAGGGATTGACTCTAATCCTGACGTTACACACAATACCTGTCCGGCTTTCTTAGTTGGCATAGGGATTGACTCTAATCCTGACGTTACACGCAATACCTGTCCGGCTATCTTAGTTGGCATAGGGCTTGACTCTAATCCTGACGTTACACGCAATACCTGTCCGGCTATCTTAGTTGGCATAGGGCTTGACTCTAATCCTGACGTTACACACAATACCTGTCCGGCTATCTCAGTTGACATAGGGATTGACTCTAATCCTGACGTTACACGCAATACCTGTCCGGCTACCTCAGTTGACATAGGGATTGACTCTAATACTGACGTTACACGCAATACCTGTCCGGCTTTCTCAGTTGACATAGGGATTGACTCTAATCCTGACGTCACACACAATACCTCTCCGGCTATCTCAGTTGACATAAGGATTGACTCTAATCCTGACGTTACACACTATACCTGTCCGGCTATCTCAGTCGACATAGGGCTTGACTCTAATGTTTGTCTGACGTCATGCACCTCTCACTATGACGTGCTTCACGACAATATCACACACCTCTCACCCTGACGTCACACATAAATCACACGGACGTCACGCATATCTCACACTGACGTCACACACAATGCATGTCCGGCTATCTCAATCGACATAGCGCTTGACTCTTATCCTGACGTCACACACAATTTTTGTCCGGCTGTCTCAGATGGTAAGTTTTTGTTTTACATCCTGACGTCCCTGACGCCAGCCCAACTATGTTTTCTGTGCTTATCCGGACGTCACACTCAATGGCAGTTTTGCTACCTCAGATGCCATAGTACTTGACTTACTTGCCATTCCCAACTTGAACATACCATTTTTTCTATGCCATATTTAATCGCTACATTCCAGCCATTCGTAAGCCCCGGGCTTTATTATTGCTTACACAAAGGTAAGTTATAATTTACAGAATATATCGTACAAAATCATTCTGCGTAATTGATGATTTTTGCTTGCGATCGACTGAGACAGTCGTAAGTGTGTGGCCGTTCGGTTTTACCTCCGCATTCGAGAGAAGAGACAGTTGTGGTGATACAAGGAATCCGGGTATACTACCCTAGCCCTTTCTAAATAGACTCCTTGGTTCTTTAACGTTCCCGGTATATGGCAATGATACACGCGGGACGACATCTGATATATCAACCAGTTCGTCTCTAGTTGGGTGGAAAATCACCGAAAAGCGCTTCTGAAAGCACAAAGTTCATGGCTTGATTTGGCTCTGTGTTTTGTCAAAAAAAATGAATGTTCCTATTAATACGTACTATATTTTAATAACCTAACACTGTCTTGCAAAACATATAGCATAAATATCCTAATTTCCATCGTCGTAATCTGTCGACAAATCTTCTGAAAATTTTATATATGATGTTTAGCAAAAAATGTTATTTTTAACCATTTTCATGGACGTGGAACATGAATTTTTTTTAGAAAAATCACAGGACCAAAAAGCCGTTCGATATCCTTGTCCTTGTTTAAAATAACAATGTTTAAATTCGAACCAGAGACATCCTAATTGGTAGTCAAGGGCGCTATCAACTCGACTACCGGGCTATCATTGAATAGGTGATAATAAAAAGGCAACTTTTTAGATAAGAGACAACCAAAACAGAGTGAAGAATTGTTGTAAAACAGCATACAAGCTAGAAAAGAACAATTAATAGTCCATGGGCCAGTGGGGTGAACCCTCCCCCCGCTAGGGAATTTAGGACACTATTTTTTTCTGAAAGTCTGCACTTTGGTCATTGGTGCGTTAAGATTTTTTGGGATAAAACGTTAAAAATATGAACGAAAGTGTGAATTTCTGGAATTGGTTAATTACTATCACATTAAGTAAGTTATTTTGTAATTAAACACTTTCATGGGTTCATATTAACTCATAGTTTAAGTCTACAAAATTTTAGTCCCGTGTTATTATGCGAAATGGGATATTTTTGGGGTAAAACATTAAAATATACATGCAAATTTTGAGAATCGGTACACTTTAATGGCAGAATACAGTGTCATTGATCTTTTTTTTTGGTAATTATGAAAGGCTTTGACCTACCAATACTTTTCCCAAAGTCTGCACTTCAGACATTGGGGCGTTCAGCAGGAAAAGCTTAAATAAGATTATCCCCCCCCCCCCCTGCATTTAAATGGTGTACAAATTGTAACGATGTATTCACTTAACTATGCTATAACACATTGTGCCTTACTGTATTTTAATTGCAATTGTGAATACCAATAAAGGCATATTCCCAAAATGTAGTTTAACATTTAAATGCACAAAAGATGGGTCTGTTATGTAAAATGGCCATCAAAATGGCCGCCAAAATGACTAAAATATTGAAAACAGCCGTTCTACTTATTTACAAGTACTCACAATATGATTTTGACATCTATTTCCATTTTTCACTTTGTTTGCAATGTATGTTATAGTTGGCATCAGTAATATGTGTATGGATTGTGTTTAATTATACTTCTTTTACAAGAGTGGGTGGGGTAAATATACATTCTTTTTTTTCAAATGTTATTGTACAGCTATTCCTTGTGACACAATGGCTGTGCATCATGGTTGTGTCAGAAATGGCTGTTCTTGGTGGTTGTGAGTATCCTAGAGGACCGGGAATATATTGACCTTTTAGTTGCCAGTACACATAGTGCAATAAATGAGATGCCACATGATAGTACACATCCTATAAGACCATGGATGTGTGTATCCAGTAGTACTGTCTGCTCATGGTGTGTGTGTGAGTACCCTACAACACCAGAAATACCTGTACCTAGTGGTATTGGGTTCCCTCTAATTGATGCACCTAGTGGTTATGAGTATCAAATACAAACAAGTATGCATGAACAAGGTGGTTGTGGTAACCCATTAGGACTAGGAATGGATGTACCTAATGGTTATGAGTACCTAATAAGACTAGGAGTTTATGTGCTAGGTGGTCGTGAATACATACATGGACTAGGAATGATTTACCCAGTGTTTATGATTGCCTAACAAGACCAGGAATGTTCTACTTAGGCACTTAGTAGTCAATAGGACGAGGAATGGGTGCTCCTAATGGTTGTCTGTACCCAACAAGACCAGAAATGTATGTACCTAGTGTTTGAGAGTGCTTAATTTGACCAGGAATGGTTGTACATGAAGTACATAACAGGATCCGGAATAGTGGCTATGCATACCAAAGAAGACCATGAATGTATGTACATGTACTAGTCAATGATGGTAGTGGGTACCCAATAGGACCTATAACAATTGTGTATTGTAGCTGTAAGTACTTCATCACACTACTTATGCATGTACATGGTGGTTACGGGTACCCACTTAGTCTAGGAATGTATGTATCCAGTGCTTATGAATATCTAATAAAGTAAGGAGTGTCTGTACATCGTGGTAATCATGACCCAATCAGACAAAAAATAACCGCACCTAGTGGTTGTTAGTACCTTATCCGTCTGCAATCGTCTGTACATTGTGGTTTGGAGTATCCAATAGGACAAGGAATGCATGGGACATGATAGTTGTGGGTACCCACTAGGACTTGAAATGTATGTACCTAGTCGATATGAGTATCTAATTAGACCATGCTTCATGTACATGGGGTTAGTGATTACCCAATTTGAAAAATAATGGTCACAGCTGAGGGTTAGGCATGCTCACCGCTCAATTATAAGACCAGGAATGTCTCTACATGGTGTCAATAGGAAAAGGAATGGGTGATCCCAATAGCTGTCTGTACTTAATAAGACCAATAATGTATGTAACTAGTGGTTGAGAGATGTCTCAACATGATAATGTTCAGTATCTATCCGGAACAGGAATGTCTGTTAATCGTGGTTATTGGTTCCCAATACGACCAGGAATGTATGTATTTGCATGGTAGACAGTACCCACAGGAACCAATAATGGCTGCGTATAGTGGCTGTGAGGACTCGATTATACCATTCTACTATGACTAGGAATGTATGTATGAGTATCCAATAAGAACATCACAGTATGTACACGGGGGTAGTGATTACCCAATAGTAGTTGGTAGTTCCCAATCCGACAACTGATTTTGTACATGAAGGTTTCGAGTAGCACATAAATCGTCCCTTTGGTGCAACAAGGTTGTATCTCTCTATATACTATATTGTAAGATACAACCTTGTTGCACCAAAGGGACGATATGTTATGAGTGGTCAATAAGGCCAAGCATGTAGCCACATGGCGCGCCTGAGTTGTCAATTGATGATCGGCAGTATCCAACAAGAATGTCTGAACCTAGTGGTTATGAGTATCCTATACGACCAGCAATATATGTACATGGTGGAAATGAGTACCCAATTGCACCTATAATGCCTGTACATGGTGGTTTTGAGTACCAAATAGGACCAGGAATGTCTGTATATGGAGGTTTAAGTCCCCAGTATGACTGGCCATGTATGTACTTAAATAAGCAGGTACGAGTTCCCAATTAGAACATGGTAAGTGTGACTACCCATTGAGACGAGGAATGAATGTACCTATTAGTGGTTATGAGTACCCAGTCTGACCAGCAATATCTGTATAAGTATGGTGGTTTTGGCTATCAAATAGAACTAGGAATGGTATTGGCTATGCTATCAAATTAGACTAGGACTGTCTGTGCATGGTGGTAGTTAATACCCGATAGGACAACTGATGTCTGTATAGGGTCGTTTTTAGTACTAAATAGAACCAATATTGCATGTAATGGTTGGTCGTATGTACCAATTAGGACTAGGTATGGATGTACTTAGTGGTTTAATAATAATTTACCAAACAGGACCAGAACTGCCTATATATGGTTAGAATGTAATTTAGAATACCCATTAGGACTAAGCATGTCCGTACCCGATGGTCGTAAGTTATACAACTAGGACACCAATTCCCAAAAATCACACTTTCATTTATTTATCTCCCGCACTAGAAGTATCTCATCTGGCAATATATATTTGAAATCTTAAACTGCATGTTACTACAAATTTATCACATTAAATTAATATTATTTAGTTACAACAAAAATATCATAGGAATGGTTTTATTGTAATCTACAGATTCCTAATATTCCCACTTTTCGGTTTATATTTTTTGTAGTTTTACCCCAAAAATATCACACTTTACGTAATAACATGGATTTAAATAAAACATATATATAAATGCCAATGCAGTCCTCTGATTCCAAAAGTTCGTACTTTTCACTTATAATTTTTAGCGTTTTACCCCAAAAAAGCCATTTTGCACAATAGCAGCACTCTGAATTTTTCAGTCTAGATAGGACAGTTTATATCTACCTGTTACAGGGATTTATTTTAAAATAAAATAATAAATAAGATTGTAGTTAACCAATTCCAAAAAAATGTGCTTTTCGTTTAAATGTTTTGACGTTTTACCCAAAAAAATCTTAACGCCCCAATGGCTAAAGTGCAGACTTTAGGACAATACTCCAGGGACCATATGCTTTCAGAAAAATGTAGTGACCAAAACTCCCTAGGGGGACGGTGGTCTATTGGTGGCTCATGAACTAATGTATGTTTGTTGAGCGACATGCTAGTTAAACTGTATTGTTGGCTTGCTATTCAGCTGACTGTTTGGCTGCCTCGCTTGCTAACTGACTGTCTAACTGACTGCCCCTCTGGCAGGTTCCATTGGATCGTTCACGAACTATCGATACAAATACGCGTTGGAAAGGACCATATTCGCTTTACACCTATTTAGTACAAACGCACATTCACAAACTTGTTTCAATCTTACGTTTTCAGCAGTAGCTAACTGGCAAATAAAGGCTATGCTAGGGTAACAATGTGCCTTTATGTGGTGATGGTGTCCAATTCGATTGTATCGAAAAATGAATTGTATGTGGCATACGTGCCTAATGGAGGAGGATCCGTTACAGTATAGGCTGGGTAATCATGCACAGTGTCACAAAGCTCGTAATTATAGATCATGACAAGATACAAGAACGAAATACAAACGAGCAAGTCTCCAGGAAAACCTGTTGTTTTGACAAAAATATTGATTTTGAGACTTTCCATAGTCTTAAAGGATATTGTAAATGCTGCAAAAAGTAAAAGAAATTTGTTAATTTCTTGAGTTTTAAGAAGTTACAGATGTTTTTGTAGAGGTCCTATTTGGTGATTTTTACTGTAATAAGAATTTCATAATTACACCATTAAAATTTTAATCAGTTCTTGACACAAAGTGTTCAAAATAGTATCATGTTTTAGAATAATTTGTTTTAGTTTTTAAAATGTATATCAAAAGTGTTTGCATCCAGAGAAAGGCTACTACTGTTTTAAACAACAAACTCCTCGTTTTTCTCAATCGGAGAATTTCTCTAGAATTGGTCACCATAGCAACGAAGAATGTGATTTCGGTATAATTGATGAGACATTTTAAAGCTAAGAAATAGTACAAC
The DNA here is from genome assembly GCA_947247005.1 of Spisula solida. NCBI lineage: Eukaryota > Metazoa > Mollusca > Bivalvia > Venerida > Mactridae > Spisula > Spisula solida. The sequence goes on along the minus strand of OX365944.1, from coordinate 44,329,660 downwards.
ATTAGTAAATTACTTAAAGTAGAATCAATAGATACGTATTTTTTTCCATTTTAGTGCTTTTTATAAACCTGGCCCCGATCTCCCGAAGCATCTCAAGTAGAAATCTCATCTCAAATTGAGATTTTGCTCGAATCAAGAGTCAGAATTTGAGATAAATCAGAAGTTCAAGCTCTGTTAATTTTACCGTAATAAACTAAGACTATGGTTTTCTGTTTTGTGATGCGCATTTTGAATCCGGTCTCCTTTGGAAATTATCTTAAAAATACATGGCAATATTTGTGATGAGATTTACCTCAGATTGAGATCTTTCGGGAGATCGGGGCCTTGTTTGCAGGTTTTCCTGGAGAATGGCTCAAATGTACTTCGACCTGATACATTACGATACATTACGATACAACGTAGCCGCGGAATGTGTAAGCTATATATCTCCAAACCTCCTATCAGTGTACATATAGTTGTCTTTTCTAGTACGGGAACGTTATGAATGCATGTGCATACTTGTAGTGCTCCAAATACATAGGGATACACAAGCATGCAATAAAGATCATCAGTACTATCGATATCGACACCGTGTTTTCATATCCACTTTGTAATATATGCCAACTATGCTGTTAGTACCGTGTTATAACATGTTCGTACTATCGCAGCTACGAGGTCACGGTGTTTGGTACTTCACATTTCGATGGCTTAGAAGAAGAAGGCCGTAAGTGCAAACATACTATTTTGAAAAGAAACACAAGGAAAACAGCTTGAAAACTACTCTTTGCTAATGGAAAACACTCTTTTTCTACTTCAGTTTGATCAAAATAACCTGTTCCGATTTTCAAGAAGAAGCGCCTTGTGATTCAGATTTCAAATATGTATGACTCTTATAAGGTTTACGACCTTACTCCATTAAGCCAGCGTTCGTTGAAGGGCATGGTTGGTCAGCCGGAAGTCGGGAGAGGAATAATAGGAAGGTCACACAAGATCACATGCAACGCATACGACTCCGTGATAATTACATTAATATTGAGCATTTCGCCGATGCCTGTAGTTTCTACAAGTAACGGGTACGTAACGCAAAAGATTAATACGTTTATAATATCAGACTTATTTGACAATGTATAGATGTATAATATCAGACTTATGTGATGATGTGGTGATGTATAATATCAGACTTATGTGACGATGTGGTGATGTATAATATCAGACTTATGTGACGATGTGGTGATGTATAATATCAGACTTATGTGATGATGTGGTGATGTATAATATCAGACTTATGTGACGATGTGGTGATCTATAATATCAGACTTATGTGACGATGTGGTGATGTATAATATCAGACTTATGTGACGATATGGTGATCTATAATATCAGACTTATGTGACGATGTATAATACCAGCAGACTTATGTGACAATGTATAGATGTATAATATCAGACTTATGTGACAATATGGTGATTTATAATATCAGACTTATGTGGCGATGTGGTGATTTATATTATTAGACTTATGTGACGATGTATAGATGTATACTATCAGACTTATGTAACGATGTATAGATGTATAATATCTGACTTATGTGATGATGTATATATGTATAATATCAGACTTATGTTACGATGTATAGATGTATAATATCTGACCTATGTGATGATGTATAGATGTATAATATCAGACTTATGTTACGATGTATAATATCAGACTAATGTGACAATGTATAGATGTATAATATCAGACTAATGTGACAATATGGTGATTTATAATATCAGACTTATGTGACGATGTGGTGATTTATAATATCAGACTTATGTGACGATGTATAGATGTATAATATCAGACTAATGTTACGATGTATAGATGTATAATATCTGACTTATGTGATGGTGTATAGATGTATAATATCAGACTTATGTTACGATGTATAGATGTATAATATCTGACTTATGTGATGGTGTATAGATGTATACTAACATACTTATGTAACGATGTATAGATGTATAATATCAGACTTATGTGACGATGTATAGATGTATAATATCTGACTTATGTGATGATGTGGTGATGTATAATATCAGACTTATGTGATGATTTATAGGTGTATAATATCTGACTTATGTAATGATGTTGTGATGTATCATATCAGACTTATGTGACGATGTATAATAACAGACTTATGTGATGATGTATAGATGTATAATATCAGACTTATGTGATGATGTATAGATGTATAATAACAGACTTATGTGACGATATATAGATGTATAATATCAGATTTATGTGATGATGTATAGATGTATTATATCAGACTTATGTGATGTTGTATAATATCAGACTTATGTGATGATGTATAATATCAGACTTATGTGATGATGTATAGATCTATAATATCAGACTTATGTGACGATGTATAATATCAGACTTATGTGATGATGTATAGATCTATAATATCAGACTTATGTGACGATGTATAATATCAGACTAATGTGATGATGTATAGATCTATAATATCAGACTTATGTGACGATGTATAGATGTATAATAACAGACTTATGTGATGATGTATAGATCTATAATATCAGACGTATGCGATGATGTATAATATCAGACTTATGTGATGATGTATAGATGTATAATAACAGACTTATGTGATGATGTATAGATCTATACTATCAGACTTATGTGATGATGTATAGATCTATAATATCAGACTTATGTGACGATGTATAATATCTGACTTATGCGATGATGTATAATATCAAACTTATGTGATGATGTATAGATGTATAATTACAGACTTATGTGACGATATATAGATGTATAGTATCAGACTTATGTGATGATGTATAATATCGGACTTATGTGACGATGCGACGATGTATAATATCAGACTTATGTATAGATGTATAATATCAGACTTATGTGACGATGTATAATAACAGACTTATGTGATGATGTATAATATCAGACTTATGTGATGATGTATAGATGTATAATAACAGACTTATGTGACGATATATAGATGTATAATATCAGATTTATGTGATGATGTATAGATGTATAATATCAGACTTATGTGATGTTGTATAATATCAGACTCATGTGATGATGTATAATATCAGACTTATGTGATGATGTATAGATCTATAATATCAGACTTATGTGACGATGTATAATATCAGACTTATGTGATGATGTATAGATCTATAATATCAGACTTATGTGACGATGTATAATATCAGACTTATGTGATGATGTATAGATCTATAATATCAGACTTATGTGACGATGTATAGATGTATAATAACAGACTTATGTGATGATGTATAGATCTATAATATCAGACGTATGCGATGATGTATAATATCAGACTTATGTGATGATGTATAGATGTATAATAACAGACTTATGTGATGATGTATAGATCTATACTATCAGACTTATGTGATGATGTATAGATCTATAATATCAGACTTATGTGACGATGTATAATATCTGACTTATGCGATGATGTATAATATCAAACTTATGTGATGATGTATAGATGTATAATTACAGACTTATGTGACGATATATAGATGTATAGTATCAGACTTATGTGATGATGTATAATATCAGACTTATGTGACGATGCGACGATGTATAATATCAGACTTATGTTACGATGTATAGATGTATAATATCAGGCTTATGTGACGATGTATAATATCAGACTTATGTGATGATGTATAATATCAGACTTATGTGATGATGTATAATAACAGACTTATGTGACGATGTATAGATGAATAATATCAGACTTTTGTGATGGTGTATAGATGTATAATATCTGACTTATGTGATAATGTGGTGACCTATAATATCAGACTTAAGTGACGATGTATAGATGTATAATATCAGCCTAATGTGATGATGAATAATATCAGACTTATGCGACGATGTGGTGATTTATAATATCAGACTTATGCGACGATGTGGTGCTCTATAATATCAGACTTATGTGACGATGTGGTGATCTATAATATCAGACTTATGTGACGATGTGGTGATCTATAATATCAGACTTATGTGACGATGTGGTGATCTATAATATCAGACTTATGTGACGATGTGGTGATCTATAATATCAGACTTATGTGACGATGTGGTGATCTATAATATCAGATTTATGTGACGATGTGGTGATCTATAATATCAGACTTATGTGACGATGTGGTGATCTATAATATCAGATTGATGGGACGATGTGACGATGTATAATATCGGACTTATGTGACGATGTTGTGATCTATAATATCAGACTTATGTGACGATGTGGTGATCTATAATATCAGACTTATGTGGTGATCTATAATATCAGACTTATGTGACGATATGGTGATCTATAATATCAGACTTATGGGATGATGTATAGATATATAATATCAGACTTATGGGACGATGTGACGATGTATAATATCAGACTTATGGGATGATGTGACGATGTATAATATCAGACTAATGGGACGATGTGACGATGTATAATACCATACTTATGGGACGATGTGACGATGTATAATATCAGACTTATGGGACGATGTGACGATGTATAATATCAGACTTATGGGAGATGTGACGATGTATAATATCAGACTGATGGGACGATGTGACGATGTTTAATATCAGACTTATGTGACGATGTGGTAATGTATGATATCAGAATTTGGGATGTCAATAATGAAACACAATGACGTATATACGAGGGGCGTTCAATATATGTCTTTTTGGTCACAAATTAGAAATTTCATTGATAACTGGAAATCTTTTTACATTTCTGGAACCATCAGCCATTACGCAATATTTCGTGAAAATTTTAATAAAATGTAATTTCACGGACTGTTGTTTCTGGTGCCTTTTTCAAGGGTTAGTCTTTTTGAGAATTATTGTCCATTAAAATTTTATTTCGGGAAATAATCTTATTCCACAACTATTATACCGTGAATAATGTAAATGCCTTCCATGAAAACCTGATTTCCTGTACTGGATTGCCAATTTTGTACAAAATAAGATCATTTGAAAGTCGCGAAAAAAGGTGTCAAAATAAGTTCAGAAAGCATGCTACATTGAATTTTTCAATTCATATTTTTTAATAGTTTTATTGGTTGTAATTTGGCAAATTATACATGGACTTACGCCGTAGACCATCGACATTAATTTCTAGGTAGAATTTGTAAACAAAATATAATTGATATGAAGTTATTGGTGCGTGAACCAACAAGCATCATTTGGTATAAATAAGAGTAGTCTCCCTTGTATTTGACCGTCTTACTCGTAGACAAAACATACTATCATGTTGATTTTTACTTCTGATGGAAACATAAGGATTTAGTTATCGTTTGGTTTGTTGCAATTTAATGAATACTGACATTTACTTTTCTAAACCACTACTGCAAATATGACACATATTTTGCTTAAAATGTCAATGAGGCTAGTATACTCGGCATAAACATAACAAAGCCGTTCCTATAAAAACCTGATTTCAACTAGATGATTGTATGTTTTTATATCGCTCATGTGTCATTCGTTTTGTTATCTTAATCAACTAACCACCACAGATTCTGAGATTGAACTGGCGTAATAATCAATACTTCACATGCTACGGAAAGGGAGGTAACCTATCATTAAACACGTCCTATAATAACTTGAAGCATGCATGGGTTACGATATTTAGAGTGGAGATATAACATGCACGTTTTACTCCCGAAAAAATTGTTAAATTCAACGCAAGAACATTACGAACATGATCACGTTAATGTCCCCGCTCTATTACACTAACACATTGGAAAAGAAAAACATTGGCACAAACATCAAAGGGCGCTTTTAAACGACAAGATTATAACTACATATAGAAGTCAGATATAAAAAGAATTTATTATGATTTCAAACAAGGAAATAACACAAAATAGATTCGCCTGATATGACCCCTTATCGTATTAAATTGTGCATACTATTAAGCATAAAATAATTTATTATGTGGAAGATTGTGGGCGATAGCCCTCACCGTAATCCGGAACTTCCAGAAAACAGGGCTTTGTACCATAATGTTATAGATCTAGCACCATTGACATTAGAACTTCAACATTTCCAGAATCGTGGACTAATCACTACACGATTTCAATGTTATTAATTTTCGATTTCAATATATTTCTCGAGGCCAAGTGTTCTTTTTTCTGAACTTGCAACATCACAACTTCATTTTTTCACCCGACGAGTTAAGCATTCGGATGACTTCAAGCGATCATGATTTAACTGTTTGAATATTCCGACAACTAGTATACGAATTCATTATTCCAACTTATTCAACCTTTTCAATTCATCATCATAAATTCACAAAGTTCTATGCTACTAATGTTGGTCGAAGTCGTTAGCAGTAAAATCTAAAGAAACCGATCTATACGCATGTCTTTTCATACTTCGAGCATATCATAATCTATTGTCAATTTATTGTTAACATAAGGACAAAACTATCTCTATTTGATACAATGGTTGTTCCTATACTTCTCTATGGATCTGAGGTATGTGGTGTTTATAATTTTAAAGATATTTATAAATTGCATATAAGTTCTGTAAATATATACTTGGTGTTAAAAAACAAAGTTTAACCCCTAATGCAGCTGTTTTGGTGAACTAGGAAGAATACCATTATCGATCAAATGTAGGGAAAGAGCTATCAAATTTTGTCTAAAAATTATGAAAAATGTGAATTCTCCTATAAATGATATGTATATCGACCTCACTACAAACGTTAGAAATAAGTCATGGGCAAGTCGAATTAACTCTATTATAGATCATCTTAGGTTCGGAAACTTAAGGCTCCATTATGCTGATCGCATAAACCATGTTCCTATTATTAAAACTAGACTTCATGACCAATATGTTCAAAACTGGAAAGGTACAATTAACACAATGTCAAAATAAGATACTTATTGTAAATACAATACTGATTATATATCAGAAAAAGATTTAACTGAAATTGCTAATGATGACTTAAGAAAACGGTTGACTTGTTTAAGATTAGGATCTCATACTTTGGAAAATGAAACTGGAAGACATGATAGAACTGACAGAAACAATAGTATATGTAAATTATGCACCCAACATGTTATTGAAAATCAATATCACTTTCTTTTATGCTGTAGTAGATATTCAAACATTAGAAAAACATATTTAGGTAATATATCATGGCCCACAGCTAATACACATTTATTTCCCTTATGTCGAATAAAAGAAAATCAAAAATGCTAAATATTGCTAAATTCATAAAACATGCTATGTCTATGCGTACTGACACACTTAACGTCATTACTGTCTCTTAAATATTTAATGTTACTTGTTATTATGTCATTGAATTTGTGCTTGCATGTAAATATTTTTGTATATATTTTTTTGTAAATGTGTTTTTGGCATATTTATTTGTTATTTGTAAATGGCCAAAAGCAACGTTCTTTGCTGATTATGCTAATAAACTTTGAACTTGAACTTGAATTCAAAGGAGAAACATTCACCACGAATTAAATTCTACAAAGTTTTCAATTATTTTACTGAAAATTCGGTATAAGCTGCATTCATTGGATGTTTTCAAGCATCACAAGTTAGGTTAGTAGCAAAGTCAACCCTGTCCCTCATTAATCCACCCAAACTTGCCATGTTTTCCTTAACCTTGTTAGACTAAACGAGGGGTGTTCAAGAAATTCGTGTATTTTTTTATCTCATAAAATGTATCATTTGTATCAGTTTTTTAACACACCTCTGTATACGGTAAAGACGTATTTAGGTCTGAATTAATATTTGCCGTATCAAAGTTTGAAGAAATGTATTTTCATTATACGGTTAGGTACATGTTACATTAAGAAGACTGGAACATGGACTTTTTAATTGGGGGATTTCCCCCAATTTATTGTTACATACCAATTTAGAAATCACTACGATTTTATCCATGTAATTTCTCCACAACCAATTCATCCGAGCAAAAAACGAGTTCCAGCCAATCTAAACCAAAATCATAAATTCTGTAATAATGTATTTATTTTTCACTATTTACAATATATTGCATTGATAAATATAGTATTGATCGACGTTTCATCCATTTAATTTACCTCAGATCTTCGGCTAAATATTTTGCGTCTATCGTTAGAACAGCGTTTTTCTGTTTGAGATTTGAGACCATAGTGTTACGTCCCCTTTATGAATCGTTCGCGCTATTCGTACCATATCCGGTTCGTTTGAAGCTAGAGTTATGGAACTTTGACTTAGTGTAGTTTTAGTTGTTTTTCCCCATTTTTTGCGCAAATTTTCATCCCCAATCCAATTACTTATACAATATATAGCCAGATAGTACTTCATGTTAAAGGTCACGGTGACCTTGACCTACTGACCTCAAAATCATTAGGGTTAATCTACTGTTGCTGACCAACTTCTATGTAAACTTGGAAGATCCTAGGACAAAGCATTCTTGAGTTATTGAATGGAAACCATTTGATTTTCCGACCGAACGACCTACCAACCGACATGTGAATAGCAATATACACACTCATTAAAGATTGGTGAGGGCATAAAAATGTTGTTTTTGGTGAGGGCACAAAAAGGTTGTTTTGGGTCGAAACTTAGCATTTCCACCGGGTATAAATGCACATGACACAAATGTAACACAATGTGTGAGACTTTGTAAATATTGTATGTTATGTGTATTTTGTCAATATGGACACATAGAATAATCTACATACTAATTCCAGCATAACATTATTTCTATTACACTACATCAATTAAAAACGGCCAATCTTTAAAGAACCCAATGGTGGTCCTAGTTTTGACATATTACAATATAAGCCCTCGTTATATACAAATTTAACGTACATCATTAAACGATGTCTTTTGACCTTAGTTCGAACTCTGTCATTTTCGAACATACGAACAAGCAACGGTTTGTCTAGAATTTCCCCTTTGTTCCTGAAAAATTTACAGTATGCTGATCGGAATCATATCATTATGATAGTTCTGTAAGCCAACGCCCTCAAGGGGGATCATAATTTCCACTCCGCATCACTTCGTCATAAGAAGGTGGCGGTTCCTCAAACGATCCAGTTCTATTTTCTCTAAAAGGTAAATCATGTGTGTCCTCATTAGGTATTGGTTCATGTGGAAAATTGTGTGCACTTATAGTCAGATTATGGTTAGTTGGATTCCGATGCACATGTTCCCACGTGGGCACGTAACCTGGTACGGCCGGATCCGTATAACCTTGTACACCATGGAATCCAGACGGAGCAAGAGGAACTAGCTGGATCCCAACTTGATTGTTACTGGTATCGTCTACAGAATCCCCGTTCTCAGGCTCTCCTGCATACATCCCATTGTTTTCAGCGTTCGAATCACTGCACGGTGCACAGCATAACGTAAACAGCATAAAAACACATGCGAGCAAGGCTAAAACTCCTCCGACACCGGACAGTATTAGACCGTACGGCCTCTCACCTATTTTGATTATTTTATGATCTTGGCTCTGGGCAGAATACCAACGTACATTCAAATTTGCTAACTCCGTAAATGGAATTAAAACCAGAATTCCTGAAAATATATTGAAATTTATACAAATATAAAACTGCTAAAAGAAATACTATTAGTAGTAATCTGAAATTTTGGTAAGTAACAGAATGAAGAAAGTGATACAGATATTATCGAACAGGGTTATAGTGAACTAGGAGTTTATGTTAATTAAAATTGGAATGAAAATTGGTCCGTTATAACATAAGTCACCAGTAAAACATATCATGAGTACTACATATTACATTATAGAGTAAAGTGTAGGATTCGGGAATTGCACGCACTAAGAAAGTGTAAAAATGTTATACATGTGTATACACAGCTAGGGTATTTAGCTTGTTGAAACTAGGTCATACGACTGGAGCATTCGGCATTTTATTTGTTGAAACCAGGTCATTCAGCTGAAACAATGGCATTCAGTTTTTTTTATTACTATTATTCTTTAACATTTTAGAACTTCAGACAGCCAAAACTAGGTATTTCAGACTTTTCACTGTTGAAATTAGGTCATTCAGCTAGATCATTCAGCTTTTTGATTGCTGAAACTAGACCATTCAGCTTTTTGACAGCTGGGACTTGGGCAGTTCATTTTTTCTTGTTCAGTTATGTGTTGAACATTGCGTTGTGTAATTGTGGTATGTGATGTTTTTTTGTTTTCTGTGCTCGACTGGTTAAAAAAGGATATATTAAGTCAGACAGGGAAGGCAGCACTCAACTTAAGCAGCCGTTCACAGAAAAAATTAAAACACACAAAGCACAATGCCCAACAGTACCAACCGAGCTCAGGAAACATAAAATACATACAAGGCACAATGCCAAACTAAACAAGCAAAGATCCGCCCAAATCCAAGCTGTCGAAAAGTATAATAATTTAATAATTTCTACAACCAAAAGACTGAATGCCCTAGCTGAATGACCCAGTTTCCACATCAAAACGACTATAATGCCTAGTTTTAGCTGTCAGAAATCCTAAAACGTAAGTTGAGTGCTGCCTTCATGTCCGACTTTGTCTTATCTTTTCCGTTAGCTACAATGCAAATTGTTTACCTATTTAATAGAGTGTATATACTATAATAAATTACCAACACAATTATTAAGTTATATTGGCAGGCTTGTTAAACAGAGGTAAGAATATAAATAAATACACACATAATTATGTAGGAAACATTTCCAGTAATACCTGAAGAAAGTGACAAACAGAATATCAAACAATGTCGTCTTGGACTTGGCTTATCTTGGCGTTTTCCCTTAAAGTATTGAATGTATTTAGTCTTCTGTTTTCTCGATGTATGAAAAGCAAGATACCCAAAGACGAGGGCCAATGTAGCCTCGAACTGAAACTCGACCATTCTCGAGAACGGAAATCCTGAAAATAAATCACAAACATATTTTGACTAACCATGGGATGCCTTACAGCAAGTTGACTTGAAAGCACTGTTCGCAGTGCGACTTTATACCGGTATTTCTCTTGAATTGTAGTTGCAGGTTCATTCGACCTAGTACTGTGAAAATTACGGAATACTTCCGGAAAATCTTGACACGGTGATCTACCGATATTGTATATATAATATAAAAAGTTTAAAAAAAATTAAAGTTCTGTTACGGTATTCAAGTAAAGGTCAATATTTAATATTATTACCTAGCACTCTATAAAACGAGTAATTCGTTATTTTTTACTGTTACATGTCTTAAAATTGATTTTTAGATTCAGGTATGAAACAGTTCATTGCCGGGAGGGTAACAGTTTTGACTGTTACACCCCTGGACGAACTGTTACATGCGCACTACGATGCGCAATATAAATTCCTGCAAAAACACCCGGATAGATCTATAGCGTATTTTTAATATAACTCTTGAGCAATGTTATCTCTCTTTTTTGCTTTTTTACATGCCGATTTTATTTGTTTGATAATAAAATCATGGGGATAATGACAGTCTTGAATTTATAACAATCATGGGGATAATGACAGTCTTGAATTTATAACAATCATGGGGATAATGACAGTCTTGAATTTATAACAATCATGGGGATAATGACAGTCTTGATTTTATAACAATATATGTCCGCTATTAGTATCACAAAATGTCCTAAAAATATCATTTTGGTTTGTTGAATTAGTATAACTTTACTTTAGTTATATAGAGTATTAGGTAATAAAAAGTTATTTCATGTCTGTTTTTGGTTAACGGTCAAAACTATTGTCCCTCGGTATCGGGGAAGACATTTTGAACTGTTGCCCTCGGCCTATCGGCCTCGTGCAACAGTTCAAAAGTCTTCCCCGATACCTCGGGTCAATAGTTTTGACTGTTAACCAAACATACATGAAATAATTACATACTACCCCTGGTCAACAGACTAAAAAAGCAGAAGGACACACACTTACTGAATTCACCCTTAAGATATGCATAATCTCTTTCGTCAGTCTCAAGGTCACTTCGTTCGATAATGTCACTGTTTATTTGAAAATACGACATCGTGCCACAACTATTATCGAAACACCTTGTCACATACCACAATGCAAAGCTGTAGGATGCCACACTCGGCTCATATGTAATTGGGTGAAAACCGTTGTAATTTGAGTATATCTCTAGGTACATCCAACTTGGTACGGCGTACCCCAACAGCTGTAGAAAAACTGCGAAGAACATGAGCACTAGCCCGATGTTCAAACATCGTACGATAGATGCCATATCGTCTGGTAGATCATAAAAACCACTTCATGCTCTGAAAGGAAGATATTAATTCATAAGTTTAAGAGTATGGTTTACTGTCATCTTATACACTTATGAATTTACATAATAAGTTCCGCTCATAAGGCGACCCGGGCTGATGATTATACAGCTTTTCCCATGCTCAACTAAATTTTGTGCTCAAACTTTAAATGTTTTAAAACGTTTTAAATGTCTGTATCATAATTACTGAAAGTTTTAAATTAGATGGATAGCCATAATGAAAGCAATATTTTTTGACAAATATAATACACGTATTATTTAACTATAGCACTGTCAATGAGAAAATCTTGTCGAATTGAGCACGATTTTTTTCATGGATTTTAATTTATGCAAAAATTCTGCCGGTTCATTGTCCGGGTCGTCTTATAGTCTAGTTTGTCTTGTAATTGAATTTATATGGTGGTTATTTCTGAGCGTCTTTGGCCCGAGAGAACCTTCTGACGTTATAATGATTACATTTTCACACGCATACTAATCAGACTCAACACTTGAAATGAACTCTTATGTAAATGTTGCATGCACTATGTTAAAATTGTATCAGGGTTTTAAGCAACAATGTTGACTATAGGAAGCTTTCGATCAGTAACCGTTACCGCTCATAGGGCTCTAGTAAGATTGTTTGAATACTAGTTATTAATTTCCTAAAATGACCGTTGAAGGCATTCCCATGTTTTCAGTTGAGTGGAAGTTTAAACATCGCAGTAACGTAGACGTACCGAAAGCGTCTGACCAGCGAGATCACGTACAAGCAAGCTAAAGTTGCTCAGTCAGCATATGCTCGTGTCTGAAAATCAGGATTTTACTGTAAGACATTACTATTATATTATATATAATATACTATTATAAAAATACAGTGGAAACTACTGAGTATAGCTGAAATCTGGCGGACCGTTTATTCTAAATGCTTTTAAACACCAAAACTCGCGAATACCAATACTTATGATTATAATCGCTATTAATAGTTTGTATTAAATTTGTTATGAATTCGAGAAAATTCGATTAGTAAGGTCCACAAAATCAACATTAAATGGAACTGGTACAGTGTTAAAATATCAGCTTCAGACCATGCCACTAGCGTTCGACCACCGTTACATATATTCATTCCCTCTCGTACGCAATATTTGTGAAGATAACTTCACGTAAAGCGAAACACTCGAAGAAAATCTCAAATTCCAAAGCAACTTGATGCATCGTGCTTACTATTTTTTGTAACGCAGGCACGTAGAAGCTGACATTTACAAATATAGTGATTTATTTTATTTTTAAACGAAATAATCGCCCAAGGTAAACAATTCTTACCTGATGATCAAGTTGAGGGAAAAACATTAGGGAATTTCTTCTCTTAGGTGAATATATGGAGATAAGTTTCTTACTTATATACCTTAGATGCTTTTTGAATACGGGTCCAGATCTCTATTGACAACCAATTATACTCTATATCTAGGATAAACGGTGCTTATATTGGCATGTAAATTGTTACGCTATATACTAGTATGAGTGTAGAATCGTGGCTCATATTTTGACGATAAATCACGAATTAGTTATGTATTACAGCCTTCATACCAGTCAAACCAGCGTTTTTGGTGAACTTAAATTCAGCACTCGTCTATGTTAAACAGCCAACACGGCATTAAAATCCATCTGTTTTCAGCAGTTAAATTTGATATTGATTTGCTGCTGAAGACACGTTATACTGTAGTCAGCTCCATTTTTTTGCGAAATTAATCTTAAAAGCAAACATACGCCTAATATCTTCTGTCTGAGCTAATAATCAATTGGACAAAGAATACAGGATTGACATTGAACTGATCGATCTGATCACCACGGTTTACATGAGTACGGGGATACCCGATGTTTCTTGAATGTACAGATATTTTAGCCCTTTTTCTCCCTTTAGCTCGACTATTCCAAGAATATGAACAGAGGTCTGGTGTACTCACCCATTCGTGGAGTCGGTATAGGTTACTATATGAGGCATACTATCCATGCTATAGCATTAAAACTTAAAACACTTGGTCAACAGGACTGGTCGATTGCAATAACTTCATTTTGATTTTAATTGGGAGTTATGCCCATTTTTCATTAGACATGATATTGTATTTGCGTGAAGGTTACATTCGGACCATATATCATATACTATCAATGGTATAGCATTAAAACTTACCAAAATGTGTTAACCATCATAAGTGAACAGTACTGGTCAAGTGCAAAAACTCTATTTTGATTTTAATTGGAGTTAAGCGTGATTTTAACTAAGACTGTTGTAGGTTAAAGTTCATATACTACCGATGCGATTGCATTGAAAGAAGCAACACTTGTTCACAATCATTAGCTAACAGTACCAGCCAAGAACAAGAAGTCCATTTTGATTTTAACAGGAGTTAAGCCCCACTTAACGAAACTTCTTGTTTGAAGTTTTGCGTGCAATTAAATTACATTCAGACCATATCTCATATACTATCAATGATATTGCATTGAAACATATAAAATTTACGACCGCCTGGGGAGACAACAAGACAGATACACTTTAAGTTGAACGTGGTCATTAATGCCGAGTGCCCAACATTGATTACCTATTTAATATTAGAACATAAACTTATAATAAAATGAAATACAAGAAACAATCAAATTTAACTGTACAAAACATAAATCATCGTAAATATATAGAACGCAAACAAAATGTGGGGTTTCCGCAGGAATATGGTCAAATTGTAAACAAGAGGGCCCAAAGGGCCATAGGTCGCTCACCCGTCCTAGTAGTTCATGCACCCCTAATGGTAGCCTCTATTACATGTACAAGGTTTTCATGTTGTCTTATGCTTTATAATTTAATTTTTAATCACATTTAGACCCAATGACATATTGAAGTGATTTGACCTTGTGACCTAGTTTTTTACCCTGGATGACCCAATATCAAACTTGACCTAGATAATGTTGAGATGATCATTGTGAACAAGTTTCATAAAGATTAGGCCAAAATTGTGACCCCTACTGACTACACAAGGTTTTTCTATGATTTGACCTTGTGACCTAGTTTTTGACCCCAGATGACCCAATATCGAATTTGACCTAGATTTTGTTGAGATGATCATTGTGACTAAGTTTCATAATGATTATGCCAAAATTGTGACCTCTAGCGACTACACAAGATTTTTCTATTATCTGACCTTGTGACCTTGTTTTTGACCCCGGATGACCCGATATAAAACTTGACCTAGATTATGTTAATATGATCATTGTGACCAAGTTTCATAAATATTAAATTAAAATTGTGACCTCTAGTGACTACACAAGGTTTTTCTATGATTTGACCTTGTGACCTAGTTTTTAACCCCGGATGACCCAATATCGAACTTGACCTAGATTTTGTTGAGATGATCATTGTGGCCAAGTTTCATAAAGCTTAGGCCAAAATTGTGACCTCTAGCGACTACACAAGGTTTTTCTATTATCTGACCTTGTGACCTAGTTTTTGACCCCGAATGACCCAATATCGAACTCGACCTAGATTTTGTTGAGATGATCATTGTGACCAAGTTTCATAAAGATTAAGCCATAATTGTGACCTCTAGCGACTACACAAGATTTTTCTATTATCTGACCTTGTGACCTAGTTTTTGACCCCGGATGACCCGATATCGAACTTGACCTATATTTTGTTGAGATGATCATTGTGACCAAGTTTCATAATGATTATGCCAAAATTGTGACCTCTAGCGACTACACAAGATTTTTCTATTATCTGACCTTGTGACCTAGTTTTTGACACCGGATGACCCAATATCGAACTTGACCTAGATTTCGTTGAGATGATCATTGTTACCAAGTTTCATAATGATTAGGCCAAAACTGTGACCTCTAGTGTCTACACAAGTAATTGTGGACGGACGACGGACGGACGGACGACGGACGAAGAGTGATCACAAAAGCTCACTCTGTCACTTTGTGACAGGTGAGCTAAAAAAGTACAAACAGTGGTGAAAGGGAATGGCGGCGGGAAAGTTATCAAAGCAAGCTCACCAGGTAACTGTATCATTAATGAAGAGTAAAAAAAAAAAATTTTTCATAAAATTTATAATTTCTTAGAAAGGTTCACAACATGGGAAATTGACCACACAGTCACTAGGGGGCAGTTTTTTTTATTTTATAAACATATCATTGATAGTGGTGTGATTTTAAATATTATTATAATTAGAAACTAGAGAGGTTTTTTAACTTGACATCAATCTATTAAAAATCCGTCCATTAATAAGAAAATAAACATAAGGTCGTGAAATCACTTTCTTTTTTCGTGTTTAGAATATCATTGTCGTTTCTATTGAATGCACCTCAGTGACTGAGTGGACACCGTGGTACACATTTAATGGTATAACTTTTTAAGGAGTTGATAAATTTCGATGGAGGTAGTCTAACGATATTGTATATGAATGTAATTACTGTGTACCAGTCTTGCTTGGTTCCAAAACAAAACTAAATCTAGTATATCTTCCGTAAAAAACTAAAGTGAATTCGTTCAAGAAGTCCCTCTTCTAGTCTGTCTATACATACCCTATGTTTAATTAAAGGAGACAACTCTTCAGTCTACTCTTTTTTCCTGAAATTAATTCCCTTTGCACCCTCAAACATAGATAATCAAGCCCAAAATAAAATGTAGCTAAAATTGAAAATGGAATTATGATTATTGATTGAAAAAATATATTATCTAGTCGGGTAGCCAGACTATCCCTCTTCGTGTGGTGTGCATAGCCTTAAAAAGTTGTCGGTTGTTATCTCCCGTTTAATTAGTACCCTACCGGTTTTTGACCGAAGGGTTTGCCCTCCGTCTGTCCGTCGAAAAATCTGGATCCTGACATAACTGAAACAATTTTCAAGCCAGGTTTATGAAACATGGCAACAGCAAAATTGAAAATGGCTTAAAACCGGTAGGGGACTTCTGTATTGCTTGCAATTCTTAATGACTTGTTAAACTTAGAAAGCATCTCCCTCTGAAAGCGTTGAGCAACTTTAGTCTTTAACGGAGATTAGCCTGACTTCTTTTACACCAAACGACAATCTTCCTCAGAACACTATTGGCCACTCAAACACCAAGAACGTTTGCATGGTACCTATAACTGGGAAATTGGGAACCTGACCTTGGTCTGACCAGCTTTTTACTTTGGACAGCCTGCTATAGTCCCGAATGTATACTCCTTTCTACAGACCTAAAGAGTTGTAGAAATTCAATGTACATGTATATCAATTAGATAATGGACCATACGGTTACAGATCGAAGTCTCTCTGTACAATATCCTGTATGTATAAGCTGTAAACAAAGGGAGGCAACACCAAATGTATTCATACACAGAATTATCGATTCATTAATTATTTATGCATATTTCCTGATAAACCGTTACAAATTGCTGTAGATCCTAGCGCGACGGATTTCAAACTGTGAAGAAACATGTCGGAATAACACAGCACATATTATGAATCAAGCAACAGTGAAGCGAGTATTGAACTAAAACTCCTGCTAAACAGGAAACGATAAGGAAGTAGAGAATACTCACACAATAATATGCACCGCCTTGTCACGTGACACCAGTATATGCAGTATAACCATATCGATGAAGGTTAACCTAATTCATTGTAAACACATGTAAACGAATCACACAATAAATAAAATTAACATCCTCATTCAAGTCTTTATGTTAATATGAAGTTGTTTAGGTATAGATATGCCTATTGAACACCGCCTGAGCGCTCCTATCGATCGTTCTATGGACGGCTACATGTGAGATTCTGAGCTTGGAACAGTATAGTCATTTCTGCTGAGCAAACTGTCTGCGTGGTATGTGAGCGAAGTACTAATGGTAGGCATGATATAAATAAATATTTACCACTACTATCAATGTTGTATTGATACAAACAGTTAAACGTGCGCGAGTGGCCGCCCGAACTGTATAGCATAACCACCTTTGAGCTGCCAAACAAAGTCACCATTGAAACACAACAATTTAGATTTTCTAACTTTAATGTCCGAGCTTATTTACAACAGTTCATTAGATTGAAATGTAATTATAAATTATATCAATTACCAATGTTAAAAAATATTAATTCGTATTACGAATTAATTAAATCATCAATTATTAATTTAATCGTTGAATCATTAAGGTCACTATGTTATATCTGTCTTATTGTGCAAATCAGTCGTTTAGTGTATTTAAAATCCAAACTACATGTTTTATACAGTCAAGTAGTGTAAACTGAACCAGTATAATATATGTATTACAAATCAATCCAACCATTTTATGTACACAATTTTCAATATGCATCTAGTTTGCATGACATTTTAAAAATTAAGTTTTTAGATATGGAGACTACCCTGTCAAGTCCTGGCACCGGGCGAACCAACTACTAGTAACAATATTAAAATATATGTAGATATTTCATTTTGGCCTGGTTTATGTTGAACGTCAATAAAGGGAGATAATTATACCAGTATCATTTTAATACCTTCGGTATGTCACGGCCTGGGATCGAACACAGGAATTTGAAATTCTATAGCAGTCGATCTAATCCAAATCGCTCTATACTTATATAATACTGAAGGAGTACAACGCATTTCCCCAATCCAAAATGGAATCCCGTAGCCAGTGCTAAAATAATAAAAGATACAAACGATCAAGTATGCTCGTTCAACGAAGAATACTTATCTGTACCAAATACAATCGACAATTAATATATTTTCCAGATTTTTATGCGAAATATTTATGATTTTCTTCACAAAGTTCAACATCTAGTACGGCGTCGGTGCTATTCGATGTCGTCACAAACCATGCCCCAAGCTGAGTTGTTGTATGGGAAACCCTGTATTTTTCATTTGCGCACGATAAACACGTGTACCGATCCATGTGAGTAGTAGGGAGAAGGAACGTCACTAGTTCGTGAATATTACCAATTTTCACGGAGGAAAGCGTGTAACAATTGGATATGAATGTAAAACAATCAATTTGATAGTCTAGAGTATATAACTCCCACTTTGTATAAACACTTAAGGGCATTCTTTAGTACGATAGGGCAAAAGCCGCATGTTTTTAAAAAGAGTTTTGTCTTCAAATTGAACTTTGGTGGACATAACTAACATATCATTATAGTGCGTTCAAAGTCAAACGAGAATCGTAATAAACATCAACTCGTCCGACAGGTAAACTTTAAATGGGTTCGATATCAAATAGTGTTCAAAACTCATTCCTCTTATCAAAGGCGCTGTAGTGTAGTGGATACGCGCACTTTCTATAAGTTTCAATTTTATTCTGAGTTGTAGGTTCGAACCCCACAGTTTAATTATTTTATTACGTGCATCCATGTAATATAGTATTATATTATACTAATGCTTTAATGAATCGATACTTCAAATGGTCAAATTATTATGATGAAGTGAATATAATTATAATATACAATTGTATGATTATTGTACTGTAGATAAAAATAATATAATTGACAAGATACAACTAGATAGATAAAGAATGAAAACATAACACACAAATATACCTTACTTCATTTATTTTTATATTAGTTACAAATAAAAAATAAAGTACTTGTAAAAGATAAAAACTTAAAACTGTATGTAACTTGGATGGGATGTCGAACCAGTGGCGACATAGAACCGATTCTCAACAAAATTACTGGTATTATAGCGGCATGCTTATACACTCGACTAAAGAGACGATGTAAAAACTTGTTTTCAAGTATTATACTGTTGATTGAAGGTATCTTTCTTATTATATAAAACATAACGCCCCCCCCCCCCCCCCTATATTTTTGAATGGGACAGTTCCCTCATTAGTATTACTTATTGAACCGACAGTACGTTGTATTATATTTACCCTTGGAGTTAATCAACAAATACGCATAAATAAAGCGAATTTATCATAGCATGACAACACCTTCATTACACATTATTTTCATTCACCCTATCTCCTTAAATGTATCTAATTATTTGACTGAAGGCGTGGTATAGTGACGAAACGAATGGCACCGACGATGTACTAGATATTGACATTTCATTTCGTAAAGGAAATAAGGAATACATCTCGTAATATCTGACGAAAGTGAATATTTTCGGAGGCATAAGGTACATATAAATAGTCTTCGTCAAATGAGCTAACTTGATCGCTTGTATCTTTTATTTTGTTAGCACTGGCTACGGTATTTCATTTTGGAGGAGGAAAGTCGTTGCATTCCATCAGTATTATATATACGTATAGAGCGATTTTGATAAGATCGATTGCTGTGCTATTTTATGGATATAATTTCAAATGGATCGAGCCAGAGACATCTTGAACTTGAAGTAGACGCTTTACGGCTATCGAAACGGATATATGGACATTTACTGTACATTTAAGTCTGGGTCACGTTTATAGTAAACACAGTCTAGTCACCATTCATTGCCATTCGCTTGACTGTTCATTGCGGCTAATTTGGTTTAAATATCAATTTATGGAAAACTGTTGCCTTATATACAGTCATCATTTTCACGCGGAAATCGCCCCTCACAACGAGAACGTCATAACAACATACAACATACTTCATTTTCATAACCGTGCACTGAACAGCTAAACTTTCGTAACCTTGGTTGATTAATGATGCACGAGGTTGTTTTCATGTGATCATAAACACACTGGCACATATATTAATTAGAGCACATGGTACTAAAAGTATGACGTATAGTATACAGTTTCATTTTCTCGTTCAGTTGTATGAATGGCATTGTGCCGAACTTGATGATCGAGGTCTGTTTTATGAATGGCATTGTGCCAAACTTGATGATCGAGGTCTGTTTTATATATGTCAGTTTTTTTGCTCAGCTGTTTCAGTTGTTTCAATATCTTTTTAAAATGACGTACAAAATTAAACGTATTACCACAAGGCCATAAACTAAAACAATTATTTTATCACCAATGCCATTAATATTGAAGTTCACTACAATTTGTATATGTTGTTTATTATGCACACTGTCTTTTATATATGCTTTTCATTGTTATTGTTTTTTTGTTGTTTTGTCTGTTGTCTGTTTTCTTTCCAGTTGACCATATTGAAAATTGATATTGCTGTCAAATATGTAATTCACAATAAATAAAGTCGTTATTATTACCAATCAATACAAATTAAAGGACTGTTACTAAGGGACATTCACTTTTGGCATGGTACTGTATAGTGTATAACAGGCTATTTTGGTATTTTGAATTAATAGCATGGACAATGTGATGCTGGGACGAATTTGCATGCAACAAGATAGAAGGACATCACGTGATTTGCTCCATGTTCGCCGTCTCTATATATGCAAACGTTCACTGTTACCAGTGACAGGGAGTGGGATATATCGTTATTTTATGGTAAGCAGTTAACTATTAACTTCCTCACATCCAATGCTTCATTTCATAGTCGTTGAAACTTTATGTTATATATTGTTTAAACTTTAATAATAAGTTTTATAGATTGTTGACACTTTAATCATAAGTTTTATAGATTGTTGAAACTTTATATTATATGTAGATTGTTGACATTTTAATCATAAGTTTTATAGATTGTTGGAACTTTATATTGTATATAGATTGTTGACACTTTAATCATAAGTTTTATAGAATGTTGACACTTTAATCATAAGTTTTATAGAATGTTGACACTGTAATCATAAGTTTTATAGATTGTTGAAACTTTATATTGTATATAGATTGTTGACACTTTAATCATAAGTTTTATAGATTGTTGAAACTTTAATCATAATCTTTATAGATTGTTGACACTGTAATCATAAGTTTTATAGATTGTTGGAACTTTATATTGTATATAGATTGTTGACACTTTAATCATAAGTGTTATAGAATGTTGACACTTTAATCATAAGTTTTATAGATTGTTGAAACTTTAATCATAAGTTTTATAGATTGTTGAAACTTTAATCATAAGTTTTATAGATTGTTGACACTTTAGTCATAAGTTTTATAGATTGTTGAAACTTTAATCATAAGTTTTATAGATTGTTGACACTGTAATCATAAGAATCGTTACAAATTGCTTAAACTTTAATCATACGAATCGTTACACTAAATGACATTATATATTACATTTTTAATGTTACATTGTTGAAGAACATTCAATTTTTTATGACAAGTTTATAATTAATTCAAAGTTCAAACAGTAGACTTGTAGTACTGAGAGCCTTGGTCTAACCAATCAATGACAATTTCTAATCACTGTTTATCGTATATCCACAGTAATGAAAAATAAACAACAAGTTAAACAAGGTGTAACGGCTCGTTTATACGACCATTGTCATCATTCTGCAACTTCTACAAGACCTTTCCCCAAAATCAGAGTTAGAATTACATTTTATAATAATTCAGATTTGTATGTTTGTAAGTTAATGACTTGCGTAAAATTAGTATGATAGTATAGATGACATAGATCAGGTAAATTCTTATTCGGGTGACAACTAGCTTGGGTCGGAATGCAATTAACATTACATCACCTTAGAATCAAAAAGGCAACTCTCTTTGTTTAATTTCATTCTAAAGTAACGTAATTTTCATATTGTCCTGGGCTGGTATTCACAAAGCATCTTAGTGAAAAACTTAAATATTTGACTTAAGTTAAAATTTTGTGTTGCGCATAATTTCCACACATTGAAGATTAACTCATGCTTACTTAGTCGTTAAAGTAGCTATTTACACAATGCTTTAAACCTAGACAACTTGAAAGTCAATAATCTTGATTGTCTTGTTTAGCTGGCTTACTTAAGGATTGTTTATGTTTTTAACAAATGTTTTGTTCTATGATCATTTGTAAATGGCGTAGTTACTTATGTTCTACGAGTACAAAACATGCAATTTCAAATATATTTGGCGTCTAGTAAGTTTGATCTCATCGCTTCCAATTACGCCACATTATATACACCTAAGCTGGGTGCATACCAGAAAAACATGGGCATCCAACGACGCCTTTGAATTACTGAATGTTGTTTCATTTGATATGTCGTCATATTCATAAGGACTGTAAATACTGCACATCCCTGGCACCATAACTAACGTAAGCACATGAAAATTAACCCACTGAACGTTTGTATAACAGTAATTGGCAATGGTAATTTGTCCACTTATTTAAAACTGACCATCGTGACAGATGATGGAATAACCTTGAGTATTGTGGTCACATGATATGAATATAATATACTGAATAAGATAATAAGCAGCTTAGCCATATGATTGAGGTTGTTAAGTAGTTTCAAAATTAGACTACTCGTGGACTTCTCCAAATAATAGCAGTAAGCCGCATGGTCATATATAGGTCAACCTTTGTTAATTTATAGGACCAATGGATTGTGCAGCCTCGATTCTAAACCTATTGACGAAGTCAAGCAATTTAGTTCAAAAAATGCATTTATGCATCTAGAGCATATAGCCTCTCTTAGATCAGTCTATTTTAAGGGAAATAAGATATTTTTTTACTGTAAATAGGAGAACAGGGTATCAATTGGTATTATTACAGATTTTAGAGCATTGGACGAACTTTTTGACAACCTCTTATACTAGCATATAACACTTGTTCCTCTATCTTATAGCGTCAATGTGATCACACAAGATGAGTGCATATACTATGATGTTCGTTACTATTGGAGTACTGCTGTTATGTATTGGTCTGTCAGTCTGTCATGTATGTAATCGAGCCCCTGGTACCAATGGCTGTAGCATTCCAGGAAACCTGCCCTACTTCTTCAACGATTTCTTCGAAGCTCATTGCAACAAACATGACATATGCTACTCGTGTGTAAGTTTGTTTTAAATATTGCGTATTACTTTATGTATTTGTTTTCATACTTAGAATAGTTACATAGACCTTAATTTTTTGTTTGAAAAATGAAGCTTTTAAGCTTCTAAATAAGGCCTGGTCACAACCCAATATTTCGGAGACTACGGGCACTACTTTTTGTCGAAAACGTTGGAAGGGAATACGGAGGCGGGAGTACATCAACGCAAGTCACACTCACGGTCGAACGTGGCCGTGAGTGGCTGCATGTAACCTAATTTGCATACGCATTTCAGTTGTATGCGCTTATAGCGTTCTTACAAGGTATGATTTCTGGCGATAGTCAACCTGTCGTTAGTGGACGATATTTACACGTGCTTCGTCCGTATACAATGGCATGCGTACGTTATAAGTTGGCAGTAGAAGGTACGCGAGCTACACGAACTAGGGTGAAACCGTCTATAGCTCGAACGCAGCTCGAACGCAGCGAAATTTCCTCATGCACTACGTTGTGTTTGTGTTTTACCGATACTCGCCACGTACGGATTCTTAAATGGTGCC
This sequence comes from Spisula solida, assembly GCA_947247005.1. Lineage (NCBI taxonomy): Eukaryota > Metazoa > Mollusca > Bivalvia > Venerida > Mactridae > Spisula > Spisula solida. The sequence continues at coordinate 44,305,018 of OX365944.1, read as the reverse complement.
CACATTTTTGCACGTAGACTGCACGTACTTGGTCTATTACGGGTTGTGACCGCCGATGTGTTACTGTATTGTATTTAACGTGTGGTTTTACTTCATCAGGGACAAAGCAGGGGGATTTCCAGACGAGGTTGCGATGACAGGTTCTATAGAAATATGAAAAGAAGATGCCGGACTAATAAACGAGTGAGGAAATATGAAGACATGTGTAAAAAGATCAGCTATACTTACTATTTGGGTGTTCGATACGGTGGAAGCAGTCGTTACAACAAAAAGTGTCCAAAATGGTGTTCCTCTTCCTGGGTGTCGCAGTGTTTGCTTTGAAAAACTAGATAAAGTCAAACCGGGGACAAATCACCAGGAAATTAGCAAATAACTTTACACAAAAATAATGACTTACAACCGTGTATTCGTACCATATAAGAATAAATCTAATAACTTTACGAGTAGGACTTTTGATAACCATGGTACACCCTAAATTTATCACCACAGAGACGTCACCGTTAAAACCGACGTCAATAAAATGATTCAGCATACATTACGGAAACAAACATGGTCGATAGTAGAATGTATCCATGTAGTGTGATATAAATTGTTTGACTGTAATAATATACCAGTATATAAATGTATGTACAAGTCATTTAAGATAATAAATTCTGGTGATATCGTCGTACTGTCAGAATTAACTATCTACGTATCTATGAAAATATATTACAAGTGTCATTATTTTCGTTTGGTTTTCAATACAAAAGTTGATATCATATTTACTGTCAATCCACCACGCCCTTTGTTGGACAACGTTGCTTAACAGGTGGATATCAAACACTCGGATATCTTAATAATCTTATTTAATTTCGGGCAAAATAAAATAATCTCGAGTTTCCTATTCTAAAATACACACTATTTTTATTTTTTCACATAATAGTCAACATGTTAACGTACTCGTTGTTATTACAAGCACACTTGGTAGAACACTGGACTATTATCCGAACTATCAAGTTGATATTTCCGTATTATTACTACAATCATAAACAAGTAGTTCAACTACTTATTGTTGTTTTCAGAAAACTGGTATGATCAATTGTCCATTGTATATAACATTGGATTTCAACTAGATGATAGTCGTAATAATTCGGGAGGTTTGAGGACAGCCAGTTTTTAAAAAGGGAAATAACTATTAGTGGAGTTGTCCACGCTGAGACAGATAACGGAAAAGAAAAGCTAATAAACGGATTATGTTGAGGGGTCTTCTCATAGACTTATTGACACATCCATCTGATTGACTGTCTTATCACTCGTGCGTTCAGGGTAACGTTTTAAACAAACCATAGGTGGCCGCATAGTTTTCAATCGTTTGGTAATTCATATCATATAGGCTACCAACAAACTATAGTGGTAAAAATATATGAACCACATGTGGTTTATATAACCGGGAATTAGTTATGTGAACACACTACTTTGTTAATCCCAAAAATGTCACGGTGGCCAACTAAAATGTTAGTTCACCATGTTTTTGTGGTGATGAACAGTATCAGGAAAGGGATGTCGATAATAAAGCACAATGACGTAGATATTTATAAATATTTATAAAAGTTGTTTACATCATTCTACACAAAAAGGTACAAACGTTAATGTTATTTACAACACGCACATTTTAATGCAAATACTCTTTTAATCTACACGGATAACAGTCGACCAGTCTACCGTGAAGTGTTTATATTATCAATGTTTGTTAATTGATAAGTCTTGAGTTATCTCCGATGAGCTTTAACTCATGTACTTTCTTTTCTTATACAATGTATCATTCATATCAGTTTTTGAACACACCTCCTAGATTTAATTACAAAATCCAGAAATTCGAAGACATACGAGGACAAAACATTTACATAATAAGATCATGGTGACAAATGTACAGTTATCAATCACATGATACATACATATATTTTTTTTGTTGTATATACATGCATACATGTACCCTCACACACTCACGCACGCGCGCGCACACTCGCACACACACACACACACACTCACATGCACGCCCACTCGCATAAATACTTCTATCACAACATGTTTATACACTGCTTATGAAAATGGTGATAAATGAAACAAATACTTGACAGCAAAAACAATACAAATGTTATATATAGATAAAGTATAGTGTAGCTGTACGAGCATAAAGTCAAGGATTAAAATAATAACCTAGTTAGTCATTATTATACACAGCGTTGCGTTTGTTGAAAGCTTTATATGCCTACAAACCTAAATTCTTGTTTCATTATTTGGGTTTAAAAATTCAATAAATTTAAACATGTTTGGTCGTACTCTATAATAAGCAGGTATAAATATGTTACGACATTCGTTATATAATGGAGACTGTAGAACAAATGCATTTCATCTTCTAAAGAATTACATCTGTTACATTTTCTGTCATCAAAAAGACTGATATGTGGGTTAGCCCATCTACCAGATTTAACGTGCAGTCTGTAGTTTTGACAGGGCAATGCGATGGTTTACATATGGTATATGGTGAAGACGTATTTAAGTATGAATTGCATTAATAGAATAGAGTTTTCATCATATTGCAAGGTTCTTGTAAGTTATAGATACACGTAGATGACTCGTACATGGCAGTATTTGGTCTAGGTCTTGGTCCAAGATATAAATTGGATACTAGTATCAGAGAGTTTGCTCTCTTTCTCTGTCCGAGATATACTGAAAACAGATACTTGTATCCGAGTGTTTGTTCCGTTTTGTGTCAACGTTCAGCTAGGGTGTGGTGGTAAATAGGTATACCCAGTACATTATTGCAGTTATCTCGCTCTGTCCTGTAGTGTTTCCGCCGTAATATGATACAATATATAACAAAATATGATGGTAAAACATGTATGCCCCCATTGCAGCCAAATTGTCATTAATGTTAAAGGTCACGGCGACCTTGACCTACTGTGTTCGAAATCAATAAGGTTCATCTACTGTTGCTAACCAACCTCCATGTTGAGATTAAAGATCCTAGGGCAAAGTGTTCTCGAGTTATTGACATTATTTCTACCGACCGACCGACCGACCGACCGACCGACCTACCGGCAGATCTACCGACATACCGACCGACATGTGAAAAGCAATATACCCCCTCGACAAAGATGGAGGGGGAGATAAAACTCACCGGGTATTGCATATGACACAAATGTAACACAAATTATGTAACTTTGTAAATATCGTCTATTATGCGTATTATGTCAATATGGACCGTGATGAAAATTGGTTAGCCAATTATATTATCCACAGAAAATAAGATCGGTATTATCATTATGATAAGTATAACTGTAATATTAATCATATATTCATCATACAAGTCTAACACGTAAGATGATTTTTATACTAATTCCAGCATAACATTATTTCTATGACACTATATCAATAAAAGTGCAAATTTTCCATGGACTCCATGGTGGTCTTATTTTTACAAACATGTATTACGATATAGGAACATGTTATACAAATTTAACGTACATCATTAAACAATGTCTTTTGACGTTACTTTGAACACCGTCATTTTCGTACATATGAAGAAGCAATGGTTTGTCTTGAATTACCCCCTTTGTTCCTGATAGCATTAACAGTATGCTGGTCGGTATCATATTATTTTTTTAGTTCCTCAAGCGAAAACAATCAAGGGGGGTAATTTCCACTTCGCATCACTTCGTCATAAGAAGGTGGCGGTTCTTCAAACGATCTAGCTGTATTGCCTCTAAAAGGTAAATCATGTATGTTTTCATTAGGTATTGGTTCATGTGGAAAATTTGGTTCACTTATAGTCAGATTATGGTTAGTTGGATTCTGATGCACGTGTTCCCACGTGGGCACGTAACCCGGTACGGCCGGATCCGTATAACCTTGTACACCATGGAATCCAGACGGAGCAAGAGGAACTAGCTGGATCCTAACCTGATTGTTGATGGTGTCGTCTAAAGAATCCCCGCCCTCGGGTTCTCCTGGATACATTCCATTGCTTTCATCGTTCGAATCACTGCACCGTGAACAGCATAACGTTAACAACATAAAAACACATGCGAGCAAGGCTAAAACTCCTCCGACACCGGACAGTATTAGACCGTAAGGTGTCTCTCCTATTTTCATTACTTTCGGGCTGTAGTCCAGAAGCGAATGCCAACGTACGTTTAAATCTGCGAACTCCGCAAATGGAATTAAAATCATAATTCCTGAAAAGATATTGAAATTTATACAAATGTATATCGATGGGTTGGCGGAAAACTATTGTAACTCTAATATATTAAAAACATAGGGAGTTACAATAGTTTTCCGCCAACCCATGGATATAAAAATTACTATTAGCAATCTAAAAGTTTACATAATGATGGCAGTGGTAAAGATATTTTTCGAGTGTATCGAACAGGGTTATAGTTCACTAGGAGATTAAGTCAATTAAAATTGAAAGGAGAATTGGTCCTTTATTACATCATTATTCATTGTGCTGTTTACAGTAAGTAGATAAGAACTTCCGTTGCTCTGGGTTGGTATTCACAAAGCATCTTTAGTGAAAACTTAAATATTTTGACTTAAGTTAAAAAATACGGACAGCTCATATATCCAACAATTTGAAGAATAATCTAAGTTTTCTTAGTGATTATAGTAGCTGTTTACATAATGCTTCAGAACTATGTAAAATATTAATCATCTTGATTTTCTTGCTTAGCCGCTTCACTTTAGACAATTTTAAGATTTTAAGAAAGTTCTAAATTTTCTGCTTAGATGCTTTGTGAATAGCGCTCATGAGCATTCCTTGATGGTTGAGGCAGGGCGGCATCAAAATATTGATAGAGACCATAGACACTGCACCTTATATTTAAAGGGTCTGCCTCACAGATGTGGCTAATTTTTTTATATATCATGATTTTTCAACCTAACCAAGTATTGATGTAATAGAAAGCCACTGATGGTTGCTTTATGAAAGATTTGGTGTAACTAAGCAATTTTAACCACTCTTGATATCGCCCACTGAGTATTTTTTTCTTGAAAAAAAGTGCTAAGTTTCCTTCCAACATGCTTAGTGAATTATGTAATTCACATGTGATTGAACTGTATCATCAACAAACTACAGCGTAAACATCAGTGTGGTATTTAGTTTGTTTTTCGATTCGTTTTCATCAAATGCGAACAAATTTCAGGCAATTTAAGTAATAGTAGTGTTAATTCTATAAGGTATTAATACCCTATAGAATTTTTGAAGTAAAATTACTAAATAACTACTAAATGCCAAAGTTTCTCAAGTTATTTTAGATGTCAGTGTGGTTGTTTATGGGATATACAGGCAACTATACCAAACTTACGCGAATATTTTACAATTTTATTGTATTTTTGCAATACGCCAATATGTGAGGTAGTCCCTTTAAAGAACAGTCTGCAAGTGGTAGAAGGTAAAATACATTTTTGCTTGTATGTGCCGTATATGGCAATATCAGACAGCATTACTTCAAACAACATTGGCTAAATATTATTGTTTGTGAGAGACTATTCCATAACATTATGTCTGACACTGAAACTATTGGTATCCTCAGCGTAGCAATGGAACATAGACGGGTCATACAAGGTGTTTTAAATACCATTTGGTCATACCATTTAGTTGTGCCTTGATATCTATAACATACTATGCATATATCTCCAATTACATTTTATAAATACACACGTATGTAGGAAATATTTCCAGAAATACCTGAAGAAAGTGACAAACTGAATATCAAACAATGTCGTCTAGGACTTGGCTTATCTTGTCGTTTTCCCTTAAAGTATAAAATGTATTTATTCTTCTGTTTTCTTGATGTATGAAAAGCAAGATACCCAAAGACGAGGGCCAATGTAGCCTCTATCTGAAACTCGACCATTCTCGAGAACGGAAATCCTGAAAATAAATCACAAACATATTTTGAATAACCATGGGATGCCAATAACAGTAAGTTGACATCACTGTTCTCAGTGCGACTTTATACCGGTTTATTGAATTGCATTGGAGGTATATTCGACCGAGTACTGTGAAAATTACGGAATTCTTCTGAAAATTCTTGACAGTCACATGATCTACCCTAACCGATATCGTCTATATCATATAAAAATGTGGTATATTTTACGATGTAACCACCATTTATCACCGGATTAGGTATGGTCATCCTGATTAGGTATGGTCAACCTGATTAGGTATGGTCAACCTGATTAGGTATGGTCATCCTGATTAGGTATGGTCAACCTGATTAGGTATGGGCATCCTGATTAGGTATGGTCATCCTGATTAGGTATGGTCAACCTGATTTGGTATGGTCAACCTGATTAGGTATGGGCATCCTGATTAGGTATGGTCATCCTGATTAGGTATGGTCAACCTGATTAGGTATGGTCAACCTGATTTGGTATGGTCAACCTGATTAGGTATGGTCAACCTGATTTGGTATGGTCATCCTGATTAGGTATGGTCATCCTGATTAAGTATGGTCAACCTGATTTGGTATGGTCAACCTGATTAGGTATGGTCGACCTGATTAGGTATGGTCAACCTGATTAGGTATGGGCATCCTGATTAGGTATTGTCAACCTGATTAGGTATGGTCATCCTGATTAAGTATGGTCAACCTGATTAGGTATGGTCAACCTGCTTAGGTATGGTCATCCTGATTAGGTATGGTCATCCTGATTAGGTATTGTCAACCTGATTAAGTATGGTCAACCTGATTAGGTATGGGCATCCTGATTAGGTATTGTCAACCTGATTAGGTATGGTCATCCTGATTAAGTATGGTCAACCTGATTAGGTATGGTCAACCTGCTTAGGTATGGTCATCCTGATTTGGTATGGTCAACCTGATTAGGTATGGTCATCCTGATTTGGTATGGTCATCCTGATTAGGTATTGTCAACCTGATTAAGTATGGTCAACCTGATTAGGTGTGGTCATCCTGATTAGGTATGGTCATAATTGTAAACATGTAGACAAAGTCATACCAATTGTTTCAGCTAATCCGAATTGGCAGACGACCGAACATCAAAATTACCCATACTCAAAATTACCACTAATTGTTCTTACATGCACAATAAACACAGTTCTTCTCAGATCTTACTAACCCGGCTTTAAATATGCAGAACATCACTTTTTAACATGGCAGTTTTTAAGAAAAAAGTAAAAGAAATATTATTGAAGCAAAATGCTATGGATTCATAACAACACATTTTCTATTGTTTACATATTCATGCGAGAATAAGTATAAGTTCGATTTCGAGCATTGAGCCGTGACTGCACATTTAAGGTTTCAACCATTAATCGATATAGGTTGGTATAGGTTTAATCGGAAAGATAAGTAATATAATTAATGCCAACTATTCCGGGTGTCTGAATGGTCGTGACGGTATAGCGCTTGATACATTGTAAAATAACATTTGTCTGTCCAGGTCAAGTTCGAATCTCACCAAAATAAAATATAAAAAAAAATTTAAATTTATATTTTATAAATGCACATAACTTGCAATATCCGTGTTATAACATTATGTAAAAAGCCATATTTGTTACATGCTTCAAAATATGTTTAGATGTTTGCATGTGTATTGTAGAATGTTATGACGGCTAATCAACGTAATACAGGTAAACTCGGAATATGGAAACGATCGCCATAAGTGAAAATGAAAAATAAATTGAATCAAAACATTTTTATGGATTAATTAAAAACAGAAACTTTAGTTTATATTCTCTTTAAATAACATAAAATAATGAATTAAAACTATGAGCGAATTGAGATTTTGAACCACCGAACTTCGGGTTAGGAATCCTGAACGTTGCCGACTGCACTAAACTGTAACTCGGTAACAAACAGATATAACATTATTATGTAATAGAATCACTGCGAACGTAATAAACTATGGTCTACCTGCCAAAATGGACTAGTCCGATAGGTCATGGCTCAGAGTTCAAAATTAAACTTGACGGTCTTGAGTTTTAACGTAGTAAGGGAGATAACTGCGTGGGACTTTTGATCATTTTTATTCTGGATTAGCTGTTTAAACGTTGTACCATGACAAATAGATTTAAAACGCAGAAGGACACATATACTTACTGAAATCATCCTCAAGAAACGCGTACTCTCTTCCTACAGCACCACCGTCACTTTGTTTGATATCTCTGTTCATTTGAAAATACGATTTCGTGACACAACTATTTTCAAAACACCTTGTCGCATACCACAATGCATAGCTGTAGGTTGCCACACTCGGCATATAAGTATCTGGGTTAAAACCGGTGTACTCATACTTTGAGTCTATCTCTAGGTACACCCAACTCGGTACGGCGTACCCTAGAAGCTGTAACAAAACTGCCAAGAACATGAGCACTAGCCCGATGTTCAAACAACGTACGATAGATGGCATATTGTCTGGTTGATCATAAAAACCACTTCATGCTCTGAAAGGAAGATATTGATTCATAAGTTTAAGAGTATGGTTTACTGTCATCTTATACAATTTTGAAACTACAGACCTGTGTATACCCGTGAGGTAATTATATGTCAGGGGCATTTTGCGGGGTTTACCATCTGTATGACCACCGGGACCAATTGCCAGGCGCATCAGAAACGTGATTCGGCCACTTTTGGAATTTACTGTAGTGCTATTATGTTGCTGTTTAGTGAGTTTGGGGGAAAGTCTTACATATGCATATGTGTTATATTTTCTATTTGTTACCTTTTAGCATGCATGATCCACCTATACAGTCCTAGTAATACTGTTTACAAAACCATGCTTAATTTTGATAATGCAAGTTCTTTGATTAGTCAATTTGACTATACATTAACAATTTTATCTGTTTAAAAGGGTTTGTAAATGTTACACATTGTGTCGGCGTTTTGGGCTACTTTCGACCATTTATTGAAAATATAAGTACATACACAAGTATGTTCGTCGGCATTTATTATATTAAACATTTTAACCCCAGGGACTGCAACACTTTGTCCCGACCCCCCCCCCCCCACTGTGCGTACAAAATAGACAGTTCGTCAGTTCGTCAAAATGTTAAGCACGATATTCTTTGTGAGAGGTGGTAGGTGTTTTAAACAGTGTTTGCTAGGAGCAAGTTCATATCTCTTTATTAATAGGAAAATGTATATGTAATAGTACATATATATCACTAGAAATCATAATTCCTACACTTTTAGGAGTATATTGTAAATCTCATCTTGCATTCAGCATACGGGAATGTGTTCTTATGTTTTTTTCTTTATTGAAACAAGGTACTAATGCGCCAGAGACACCACCAGACCATGACGCTGACGTAGCCATATTGCTCGTAACGTCGTGTGACGGCACGACGTTACGCTTTTTACGTATGTCCGCTTTTCACTAAAATTCAATTTTGTCGAAAATAATGCGAGATGACCCCCATTTTTTATTGTTTGTGTTTATTCTGTAGGATTACCACATAACCACGGTATGTTTCATTAGTTGATTGAATCACTTTTTATTGACCAAATTGTGCCCTGAAGTAAGTAGGGTGTCGCAAATACGCAGTAAAATACAGGTCAATTTTAAATATAAAACCTTTTTCGTTGCGAAATTGTATGTCGCAACTGCTACAAATTTTACATATACGTATTCAACGGATGAAGGACTTACAAATAGAAATTTGACAATTATTGTAGACCTTAATTTGACGGAGAAATACGCTTAAAACCTAAATTTTACGCTGCATGTACATAACGTCGTGTTGCTAGGAAACGAAGCGATATTTAAAAAAAATAAAAACGACATAAAACGAAGAGCATGTTAAAGCATACCTCTGGAGATTTTCATTAGATTCGGCGAAAAGTCGATTTTTTGCCGATGACGTCGGAGAAAGGTCCTAAACGTCCTTAAATTAGATGATAGCCGTGAAGAAAGTCGAGTAATATTGTTTGTTTAAGATAAGATTACTCAATTATAGCACTGTCAAAAATCCCAATCAGCCGGTCAATTGTCCGGGGTCGCCTTATAAGCGAATGTATATGGTGTCTATTTCTGAGCGTTCTGTTGCTCGATGCAATTTCTCGAAGAGAACCTTCAGATGATTACAGTACACAAGCATAATATTCAGACTCCACACTTAAAATGAACTCTTATGCAACTGTTTATGGATTTTTAAAAATACACTATATCAAACATTTATGTTACTCGCGTAATGGAATAAGAGGTTTTAGCAACAATGTTGCCTATAGCGAGCTCTCGATCAGTAATCATTACCGCTCATCACTTAAAATTGGGCTCTAGTAGATTTGTGTGAATCAATAATGTCCTTAAATGAGTTTCAATTGAGCGGAAGTTTAAAATTCGCGGTAACGTACCGAAAGCGTCTGACCACTGGGATCAAACAATACGAGCAAGCTAAAATTGCTCAGTCAGCATCTTCTCATGTGTTAAAATCATAAATTTACTCTATACTGATTACTACTACACCCTTGTTACCCTGATAAAACAACATGATTGGATAATCGCAACATGATTGAAAAATGGCCGACATGAGAAATGTGGTAAGTGCATTGTTTTTGCAATATTTTCCATATAAACTATCCAGATTGTTTATTTCAATATTACATAATCAACATATGAAGAAAATGTACTATTTGCACTAAACAATTTGCAAATAGGTAATATTTTTCACTATGTAAAGCCTTAAAGAATGTGTGGATTTTGCATTTGAGAATGAGTTTTGTACTTAAAAACGTTGTAAAACTCATTTATTTGACTCTATGTAATGAATATCATTTGGGAAGTATCGGCAGTTGTATAAACTATGACTTGGACGTTTCAATTTTTTAAAATCTTAGATAAATTAACGCTCACCAACAAAAATTCAAACATGTATAGTATTTTTTGGATACTGACCGACGTGATTGTTAAATTTATTAGGATACTGGCCAACATGATTGTGGATAAAAGCCAACATTACAAATTGAAATCTTGCCAATGGGATTCTCAAGGTACAAATAATTGTACATTAAAGAAGTGTGCTCATGAATCGTGGTAGCAGGTTTATGAGCATACCCGATGAAAGGCATTTCACACATAGTCTATAGCACATGCTTTTAGGACATTTAATAATCAAATCACTAAGAGTGCTGATGGGAGGCGATCTGGTTGCTGCTACTAAAGCTTAAACGACTTTACACGTTTAATGTTCATTTCTTACTGCCGATCTTGTCTTGAATGTCAAAATAGGCATATGTGACTATATAGGCATGTTGGGTATCTAAATAATTGTAAAAAGGGGCATATTGATGTATATGCCATACGTGTATTGAATGCGTATATCAAAAGTGGCTTTAAAATAATACTACGCGCCTATTTATCAGATTCTACAGTACCGTCTTGTAATCACTTCCATCACAGCGTGATACATCTCTAGAAAGCGGCTAGTATAGCCACACCATATGATTGCATAACATAACGATATACGATTCATTAATAAAACCATCACGTGACCCTGGTCTGAAGTTTCTAAAAATAGCTATACGGCTGGGACATTTGATGAACACGTCATTTTCATATTACGAAACAAGTTCGATATCTCCCCGGCTGAGTGATTATCTGCAAAAATATCGATTCAACGAACAGTTTCACAATAATTGTTGATCGTAGAATAAACAATTGTTGCTGATTGAATTAAATAAGTTTAAAAAATTGAAGAAACATAATATTATGTTGCAGTATTGGAAATGTTGACAGTTTTTGGAACTACTTGAATGCGGATTCACATAGCAGCCTAAAGGCGGTCCAGGTTGCATTAAGAAATGGGCAATGGTAGTATAGAGAGGCTTACGCCTACCAAAAAATGGGTGCAAATGTTCACCACATCAAGACGATGTCTCATGCACAAAACCCAGGTCCCTAGCTTAAAGGCCAAGGTCACACTTAGAGATCAAAAGTTAAAATTCACAAATAGGCATGTGATTCATGTCCGCTCTGTAACTATGTCATTTCTTATTGGATATTCATAACACTTGGTACAAATGTTCACCACATCGAGACGGCGTGTTATGCGCAAGACCTAGGTCCCTTGCTCAAAGGTAAAGGTCACACTTAGAGATCGAAGGTAAAAAGGTTCAAATAGGCATGTGATCCATGTCAGATCTGTAACTATGTCATTTCTTATTTTATATTTATATTACTTGCCACAAATGTTCACATCATCAAGACGAGGTGACATGCGCAAAACCCAGGTCCCTAACGCAAAGGTCAAGGTCCTACTTAGAGATTAAAAGTTAAAAGGCACAATTATACGCTTCTGGTCTGCTTTGTTTTTTTTTGTTATTTCGTTCCGGATTTTAAAATTACTTGGTTACATTCGCATTTACACCCTGACTCAAATGTAAAGGTCACACTTACAGACCCAGCTTTTGTCTGCTGTTCAATGTCACATTTAAGTAATTACAAACTTGTTTCAAGTTATTCCATTTGCATAGCTTTATACTTAGTTGTCTGATGACAGCTTTTAGCGGGGCCATCCGTGTCATGTGGACATATTTCTAGTTAAATACTTTTTTCTGCTATATGTTGGTAAAATTCATAATAAGTCAAGACAGGTAAATTTAACACATGTATCTAAATGTGCAAAATTCACCGGGAATATGAACAGTGAATTGTGTGGACCAGGCTAAACGCTGTGAGCATGTCTTGAATGGTGCCAAATTGCATTTCTAATTTAAAAAAGGGGACATAATTTCAACATATATTTGATAGAGTTGCCTATTCATGTGGAGGTCATGGCGTCATGATGGTGATAAAGTATGCAAAGTATCAAAGATACATGTCTTAGAGGTTAAAATGATGTACATAAACTGTAAACTTTTGTATTTCTAAGTACATTAGTCCAAATGGGGCATAACATTCAACAACATGCTTGATAGAGTGCAGATGTTGTGGTCAAGACGGTTGACAAGTGTGCATAGTATCACAGCAATATGAACATGCACTTAGATATTATAGGTTAATACCTTGAACGTAAACTTACAAATTTGCACGAAGTTGAAAAAAGGGACATATTTACCGATAAATACTTCATAGAGTTATCTACTCCTACGTACGTGTTGGGATCATCCCATTATTCTTCCAATAGTGAAGCTACATATTAAATTCGCACTGCAGTGCATCAATGAAAATTCAATGTTGGTCAGTATCTACTTTAAAAGATAAATCATGTTGATCTTTATCCTCAATCATGTTGGTTTTTATCCATTTTTCACACATGGGTTACTTTAAATAGTTATCACGTAGAAACGGCAAATGTAAATAACTTACTCTAAACTAAGTCTGATAGTGAAATGAATGAACTGTATAAACAAAAGATCTTAACCCAAAATAAACAACAATATATATGTTTTATAGACTGTGAAATAAATCCAACACAGATTTTTCTAACTTTTTAACGTATTGTGTATCACATTCACAAACATACGGATAAATAGTTTTAGTTTCATGGAAGGAATGTACAAGTTTATCTTCATACAGCATCAAAAGGTAGTTAAACCCGTAGATTTTGAAGAATTGGCCGAAAATGCGATGAATTTGTAAACATACATCCGCCATTTTTCAATCATGTTGTGAATATCCAATCATGTTGTTTTATCAGGGTAACAAGGGTGTACTATATACAATTATAAAAATTCAGTAGAAGCTATAGCGGAAATCTAACATACAATTTATTCTAAATGCTTATAATCGCTAATTTGTATCAACTCGTGATCTCTACTAACAACCATTACTCAATAACGAGGATAAACGGTGGTTATATTATATTGACATGTAAATTATTACGCCAAATGAGGTCGAGTGTAGAACCGTGGCTCATATTTTGACGACAAATCACATATTAGTTAATTACATGTACATGTATTACAGTAAACAGAACAGCCAAACCTACGTTTTTTGGTTAACTTAAATTAAGCACACGTCTATGATAAAACAGTCAACAGCTATCGTAAATGTATTAAAAACCCATCTTCATTCTGCAGTAGCATTTGATATTGATAAATTGATTAGCTGCTAAAGACAGTGTCATACTGTATTCGACTCCATATTTTTGCGAAATTAATCTTAAAGGCAAATATACACCAAATGCACTCTGGCTGAGCTAATAATCAATTTGACAAATAATACAAAATTGACATGTAACAAATCATTCTGATCACCCTCGCCTACATGAATACGATGATACGGTAAAATCATTAATTTTCGTAGATATAATATTTCGCGGATTTTAGTTAAATGATAATTTGGTGGTTTCATAAATTCGTGGATATTTAATATTGAAAGAAAAGTCTCTTGTTACGTATTTTTGAGGTCAATTATTCGAGGGGATTTATTTTCGCTGTCTAGTTCATTCGCAAAATCCACGAAAATTAATCAACCGTTCTAAATTCAGCAACATTTTTCCAATTAAACCATTTCGGGATGAACAATTGAAGCAATTTAATAAGCAGAAAATGAGTTGATTTTTTGTGAAAGACCAAAATGTTTTTCACTCGCGATCACAGAAAATTAAATTCGTGACAATATTGATTTCTGTGATCACTCCGCGAAATAAAATTCGATCTTACACCAAAATCAACACATATCCTCTATATCTTACATAGCCTAGGAACGTTTCTATAGCATTGAAACTTGTTTACCATCAATAGTAAACAGTGCAGGTCAGGTGCAATAACTCTATTTCGATTGTAATTATGTGTCTTCTTTTAACTTGGACTTTAGGTTGAAGTTGTACGTGCAAGCTACATTCAGACCATATCTCATTATACAATTAATGCTATTGCATTGAATGATACAACACTTGTTCACCATTATTAGTTAACAGTACCAGCGAAGTACAATTACCCTATTTTTATTTTAAAAGGAGTTATGCTCCATTTAACTAGATTTCTTGGTTAAAGTTTTGCATGCAATTATATAATTTTCAGACCATATATCATATACATGTACTATCAATGATATTGCATTGAAACTTATAAAACTTATCTATCATCGTTAGTCAACAGTAGCCGTCAAGTGCAATAAATCTATATTGAATTTAACATGAATTATGTCTCTTTTAATATGACTTTTCTTTATTAAAGTTTTGCATGCAAGTTACATTAAGACTATATCTCATCTGCTATAAACGTGTATTGTTATTTCGATGGTTTGACCTTTTTTCTCATAGTGTATAACCATGTTGTGACATTGAAACTTCCAACACTTGCTTACTATCATCACAGGAACTTGCATTTATAAATTGAAAAAAATAAAAAAAAATGTTTTTCACTGGGCCTACTGTACAGCCTGTATTAAAATATAGACAGGAATGCAATGCGATTGTATCCCACGAACTATTCTCATACAAATATTTTCTCTATACCAACTTTTAATACAGAGGCTGCACAGTAGGCCCAGTGAAAAAAACATTTTTTTCATTTTTTTTTCATTTTTTTTAAATCATAAATGCAAGTTCCTGTGCTATCATAAATCAATACTACTAGTCAAAGGCAATTATTACTATAAATTAATAGGAGTAATGTCCCTTTTTTAACTCAGAATTATCTTGGTTGCCTCAACGTTACTATCATTGCCATGCCTTAACAACCTAGTATTGGAGTATACATCTGGTTTCCTTATATTGTTTGTAGTCATCTAAGGTGACTTATAGCCTGCTTTAATTTGATCTTTGATTTATCTGACAGCACCTGCGAATAGACGAGCGGACTGTCCACAGAAAGCTTCTGTTAAAGTCCCCCTCATTTGTTGATGTCCTTATACGCTGTAAGCTACTTCGGTCAGTTACTATGGTTAGTCTGGTTTCTGTTACACTGGTGATTCCCCCTGTTTGAGGCTCACAGGGAAGACTGAGCTTGCCCAACTGTGTTGCCTCTTTAAATAAAGTCGTTTTTATTATTACTATTATTATTACACGCTATAGACCAATCAAAACCCAGAAACATAGTTACGTTACTGTGTACCAGTCTCGATTGGTCCCCGAAAGGGAATTTGATCAAGTTTGGTATTTTTGAACTATGAATTCCATGGTTTCTGATTTGTGCAATTATATAATTTGATTGTGTTTTTAAATGTGATATGTTTACCCAAAACAGAGTAATTCTGCAATCAGATATGTTCTGAATTGCATAGGGTGACCGTTTTTGGTCAACTATTACTTACTATGGTCAAATAGATGAGTAAAGGTTGTTTTTCCTTAAGGCAGTAGGATCATAATTCAGATATCTTCAAATGTTGTTGCTTTAGCATCTTTTATTATTACACATACTAAGCAAGCATGTGAAATCAAAACAAATTCTGACCACTGGATTTGAAAGTAAGTGTTTGTTTTGGTTGATCACCCCCATATTGCAATTTGTAGGAAATAAAAATAGGAAAAATATTTCCCATGTGCCTAATAACGTTAGTTATATTCATGAAAACAAAATCAATAACAAACAGAATATAAGATTTAAGATAGTTACACACATGTATATTACCAACATAGTTGGTCTACAGACTACAGTCTTTCAGTCTACAGAATATATAATATATAAAATCCTA
Source organism: Spisula solida (assembly GCA_947247005.1). NCBI lineage: Eukaryota > Metazoa > Mollusca > Bivalvia > Venerida > Mactridae > Spisula > Spisula solida. Next base: position 44,288,431 of record OX365944.1, on the reverse strand, counting down.
AAAAACTCCAATCAATGAGCATAATAATATCAATTACGCCAAAATTTTCTTTATACTGTTATGCTCAGATTTAGACGAAATAAACTATCAAATTATCAACATATAACATTTTGTCTGACCCACTTCCCCATTGTTCGTGCTTTAATGATGTATAAATTCCTATAATCTAAATATTTTGGAATATTTATTTTTTGCTCCATGTAACTGTATAAATTCATGCTTTAAATACAAAACATTACTTAAACACTAAAAAGAAGTAAAAAATGTCCCCAGTGGGTTTGAACCCAGGACCCTCAGGAATATGTCAATTGTACGTACAATTAATGAACTTGAGAAATCTTCAGAATAGTGGTTTGACAATACACATCTACTGCCTTAAAAGGTAAAAATTTCTCTAACAAATGACACCTAGATTGTTCAGATCGGTACAAAAATGATGGATTTATGGATGTTTTGGTATTCCTACATCAGCGAATTCAATTTAGAGTAATCGACCTAGTAGTGTTCAGAGTATAATTTGTCATCGGACCCTAAAATCACCGAGTGCCTGGGGTAGATTCTAGCGAGACTGATTTCAAACTATGAAGAAACATGTCGGAATATACAGTAAAACTATAACAAAGCACAGCATATGAATGAAACAGCAGAGAAGCTAGTATTGATCTTATTGTCCTGCCAAACAGGAACCGATTAGAAAGTAGAGTATACTCACACAATAATATGCACCGCCTTGTTACGTGGCACCAGTATAACCAATATATCGGTGGATTTTAACCTAATTCATTGTAAACACATGTTAACGAATCACACAACAAAATGAACTTCCTTATTCAAGTATATATGTTAATATGAAACTGTTTAGATATAAATATGCCTAGTGTACACCGACTGAGCGCTTCTATCGATCGTTCTATGGACGGCTACATGTGAAAATCTGAGCTTAGAACGGACCAAATACTACAGTACAGTAGAGTCATTTCTGCTTAGGAAACAGTCTGTTTTGTATGTGAGCGTAGTTCTAATAGAAGGCATGTTATAACTGAATCGTTACCAATACTACCCAATGGGGATAACGTATAGAACGGAAGTGATACCCCTGACGGTTTTTCGAGTGTAAATTTCGTCGCTTCGGTAAGTAAATCTTGATTGTTCTTTGTTTTGTAGGACGCTTTCAATGAAATCACCTAGCCCACCGTACCCGGCCCTATCGATACTTGCAGACCCAAGCCCATTTTCCCTTCAAATACCTGTGATTTAGGAGAACACTCGATTCTAGTGCGGTTTTGGTTACTGCACTCCTGACGACCCGTCTACATTTTTTCCAATTTCTGCCGATTTGCATGGTGTGTTGCTGTTTTATGGGGCCAACTTCATTGTTTACCTTATTCTATGTATGCATTTTGCAAAATTAGTTCGATGCATTCAGGTTATGAGGCAGAATAGACGAAAGAACCACTATGATACCCCTGACGGTTGCTGTCCCTCACTGATACCTCTGACGCCTCAAAATACTTTAATGTTGTAATACGAGACGGTCAGCTCTGTACATGTTCAACCACTAAAAAATCAAGATTCTAATCAATACATTTATTACGTAAATACATGAAGAACTTGATAAACAATTCCAATAGACAAACACAGTTGCATACAGAGATTTGGAATCGTACAGCAAGTCAAGTTGTGTGAGCTATAACAATTCATATTACAAATTATGACAATGTATAAAGGAGTCCGTATTAATTTATTTATTAATCTTACATTTCGACGACTCGTTGTTGAATATTGGAACCACCGTAAATGGGTTGTTATTAAGCTGTTGTTTGCTGTGCGGGTGCCTTGATACTTCAGTAAGTACTACTTAGGAAGCTCCACCAATCTAAACGAAATGCTTGTTCATAATAGGCAATATTTGACAAGCATTTTTATAAATTAATGGTGATATATCGTTGTTTCGCATCGAATTGTGTTTAGGAAATATAACTTAATATGTGAATATTCAGACTTAATAATTCAGATCACCTCACGATGTGACACGGACATTATTTTATGCACGCTTTCGTTTCAATACAAATATGACATTGTATGACTTCATGACATGTACTTGTATTACATTTCTAATTCTTCTTTCTTTGAACGCTTTACTTATTACTTACATTTCTATTTATTTACATCCAGTTCTTGTTTACTATGACCAGTAACCACCCATCAAATTAAAGTCAAGTGTGACTGACATGATGTAAATTATAGATGTAGTTTAACTTATACAGCAGATTAATATATTGTGATCTGAGGTACCTTGTACTGCCCTGCATTCAACGAAGCATTATGTGAGGTGTGTTACGTACCTATGTCGTACCTGCCCTGCGTTCAAGGAAAGTTACCTGTAAACATGTTAAAAATCAGGGATTTTTGTCGCTATAATCCTTCGTTGTACGCTTCGTTTGCGGCAAACAATTTGAAAGTATAAGTCCCCGTTTTTTTGTTCTCAGTTTTGAAATATGTACGCATGCACGGGTTTTGCTATTCATATTCTTTTGTTTGCCTCTGTCCGCCATTTTGTTTAATTACACCAATACACGCACTCCACCCCAGGATATGGTTATTGTTCAACGAATAACAGGTACGTACCAGGTAAAAACGTGCGTCACTTTATTTTTTCCTGGAACGCAGGGCTGTTATTCATTGAACGTTATGTTAAAAAAAACCTGTTCGTCACGTGAGCGAAGTTTGGCTAACCATATCCGGCGGTGGTATACCTAAATTGGTAAATTTTAACAAAATTGCGGACAGAGGCAAACAAACAAATAGCAATAATGCAACCCATGCATCCGTACATATATCGAAATGCCCTGCGTTCAACGAAGAATTACGTGACGCACGTTTCGACACGTTATTCTTCGTTGAACGCAGGGTTGCCGAGAAAGGAAAAAACGGGGATTTATACTTTTGTCGCAAACGAAGCGTACAACCAAGGATTGTAACGACAAAACCCTGTGGTTTTTAGCATGTTTGCAGGTAACAGTCATTGAACGCAGGGATGTTTTGTTATGCTTGTTAAAGATATTATTAATTGTGAATTACACAAGTTAATAACATTATTTAATGTTTGCTTATCGTTCTTGTAGTTATATAAGCGGAAACTCGCAGGCACTACTCGGTATCATTTCCGGGTCGCGGAAACTTGTGACAGTTCACTAAATAGCAATCGATCCAGAAACAAGCAATTCAGACGCTGCAGGTATCGATGCATGTCAACAAACTCTTTAAATTGACATACCTTTCTAAGTCTGAAGTATGCTTATTTACGTGTGCGTTTGATTTGAACGATCAACGCTGTGTTTGCTATAAACCGGTGTAGTTGTGAACGTAATGTACATGTGTAGAATACCACCAAACTCCTGGCAGTAGCTCACTACCTTAGTCCTTACTTAAGTATAGAAGAAAATATAAATAAATCCGTAAACTAGTTCCTTGCGTACTTATAGTTCTAAATAGTAAATCGGCTTTCAAAAATAATGTTAACATTAAAAAATAAATTCAGTTTATACTTCTTCACACCACATGGCCAATCAAAATGGGTCGCTTTCGATTTCTGTTGATATTTTATATCGCCAGTCTTTGTTTTGCCTGTGTCTGATTATATTATAACGTCTTTTTTATCAATAAAACAATGCGTAGGAACTTTTTTTAACGGTGTGTTCTACATTGGTAGAGAAGTGCCAGAATCACGAGTTCTTCATGTATTTACGCAATTGATTAGAATCTTGATGTTTAAGTGGTTGAACATGTACAGAGCCGACCGTCTCGTATTACAACATTATAGTATGTTGAGGCGTCAGGGGTATCAGTGAGGGACAGCAACCGTCAGGGGTATCATAGTGGTTCTTTCGTCTATTCTGCCTCATAACCTGACTGCATCGAACTAATTTTGCAAAATGCATACATAGAATAAGGTAAACAATGAAGTTGGCCCCATAAAACAGCAACACACCATGCAAATGGCACGAAATTGGAAACAATCTAGACGGGTCGTCAGGAGTGCAGTAACCAAAACCGCACTAGAATCGAGTGTTCTCCTTAATCACAGGTATTTGAAGGGAAAATGGGCTTGGGTCTGCAAGTACCGATAGGGCCGGGTACGGTGGGCTAGGTGATTTCATTGAAAGCGTCTTACAAAACAAAGAACAATCAAGATTTACTTACCGAAGCGACGAAATTTACACTCGAAAAACCGTCAGGGGTATCACTTCCGTTCTATACGTTATCCCCATTGCTACCACTGTTGTATTGATATAAACAGTCAAACGTGCGCAAGTAGCCACCGGAACTAAACAATCACCTTCGTGCTGTCACCATGGAAACACGACTATTTTGATTTTCCAACTTTAATGTCCGAGATCATTTACAGCAGTTAATTAGATTGAAATGTAATCATGAACCAATTACAGGCCTGTCCCCTGCTACCCGGCTCCTACGCCCATGACTTCAAACGCACATGTATGCAACTTAACTTCTTGATATACGGACTATATGAATTCATGATTTCGACTTCACATATTCAATTTACCTTCATAAATTCGCAAAGTTCTATGCTAAATTGGTCAGTCGAAGTCGTTGGAACCCGATTTATACGCATACGTCTCGTTATTAAAAGAGAACCATTCACCACAAATTAAATTATAGATATATTTCAATTGTTACACTGAAAGTTCGGTATAAGCTAGGTAAGTTGTTAGCAAAGTCAACCATGTGTCTCAATCAGCCGTCCAAACTTGCCTTGTTTTCATTAACTTTTATGCAACAATACGAATGCTGTTCTAGTAATTCGTTTACGATATTAGAGAGGTTGCGATTCGAACGTGTACGACTATTGAGCCGTGACTGCACTTTTAAGGTTTTAACCACTAGTCGATACAGATTGGTATAGGTTTGACCAGTACGATAAGTAATGCAATTAAGGCCAAATATTTCAAGTGTCTGGTTGGTCGTGACGGTAAAGCACTTGATACATTGTAAAATAACTTTTGTCCGATCAGGGCGAGTTCGAATCCCACCAAAATAGTTTTTCATTTTTATTACATTTTCTAAATGCACACAACTTGTAAAATCCGTGTAATACTAGTATATGTGACAAACCATATTTGTTACATGCATATTGTAGAACGTTTTGAAGGCTAATCAACTGAATATATGATGTCAGTAAGTTCGAAATACACCAACGATCAAAATGTGTGAAAATGATAAATATATTGAATCTACACCTTTCAATGGATAAATTAAAACTATAAACAAAATCTTTATCTTACAATCTCTTCACATAATATAAAACAACGATTTAAAAAATTGAGCGGATCAGGGAATCGAACGACCGACTTCTGGGTTAGAAATTCTAAATGCCGACTGGACTAAACTGTAATATGTTTATAAACAGATATCTGTAAGAATCATATCATTAAAAAATGCGCTCCGATCGTGATAAATGATAGTCTACCCGCAAAAATGGACTAGTCGGATAGGTCATGGCTCAGAGTTCAAAATTGAACTATACGTGTACGTGTAGCTACCCGTACATGTACGTACACGTTGCAATTGAAATTGGCTTGCGAAACACAACGTGTGCGTGTAACATCACATGACAGTTGTAACACGATTTGTTCGTGAATCGATAATGAGTGTTTATATAAACTCACTGAGACTACCGGTGTCTCATGAAAAACACAAGTTCTATGAATTTTACAAGTTTAACGAAGTGCGCATGCGCGAAGGGTTGCGCGTTTTGCGGCATGAAAAATACAAGTTGGACTGTAATGACGGATCGATGTTTACAACTTCCTTGCAGAAAACAAGTACAGTAAGTGTCACACATTATTTTGTTTGATGTGAATAACTTTGAAGCATATTTACTGACATATATGTGTACAGCATGACTGTCCGAGAATGCTACATAACTAGATTAATCACCAACTTACCAATCCATCTTCCGCACACGCCGAAAACAGGTTTGTTATTGTCAAAACGAAAGTAGAACTAGCATACTCTTGCTATCTGACCGTCGTGTTTTAACAAAGTATGCAATTATTTAATTTGCGCTATACTGTAGTGAAAAAAACAAGTGTTTTTATGTTGCCACAAATAAATAATAGATCTAGTTCTAAGAACGTTATCAATTCCAGGGGGGGTAGGGGGTCAGACCAGCTATTTTCAGGAGCGTAGTTAGCGCAATTTATTCTACTTCATTTGTTTGTGTGTCATGGGCGTAAGAGAAGGGGACCAGGGGGCCAGTCCCCCCAATGTTAGGACAAGGGGGGGCAATCAATGTTTGGACAAGGGGGGGGGGCAACATATTGTTTGCTTGCCCCCGGACCCCCCCCCCCCCCCCCCCCCCCTACTTACAATGCTAGTTTAATTAAGATAAGGTTAATTTCTTGCCCGCTCTATTGACAAGCAAACGACCTAGTAAATATATCTTACCTTATATATATATATATATATAGTAATCATATCCACAAGCATTCACCATAAGCTATTAACACAATTTTGAAGACGCTCCTACGCCCATGTGTGTGTGCCCGAAATTTTGTGTGCAAAATTTGTGAAATATATGTTGCGAATAAATCTAATCACTGTATTATCATTTCTTGCGATGATACATATACATCAAACTGTATAACTTATTGTGAGCAAAAGCACCTGAAACTTCACTGTATGACTTATCGCAAGGCTATCAATTCAGTGTGTACGACCACGAAGTTTAACATGCATGGTACGACTTCTTGCGATGGTCAGAAGTTGACTCTTTTATACACTGAAATTCTATGCATTTAAGTTAAAGACTGTAGATGCTTTATTTGTAGTGTGTATAGGTTATTGGATTATGCACCAGTCAATTGAAACCACGCTCCCGCCCCAACCCGGGGAAGGGCGGGGTACAGTCCTGTAATTTTACCTTTCCGTTATCCCCTCACTGCCGGTTGAGCGCAGTGCTTCTGTTTAGCGCCAAATGAAGCTGAGAAATATTGCCGGGAGGAATAGGGCGTGGCAATTTGCGAGAATTTGACCATCTGTATGGCCCTTGGTAAAACAAAAGTAAAACTCCCCCTGTTCCCCGGGGTTGGGCGGCTGTGGTTTCAATTGACTGGTGCATAACTAAAATAGCAATCAACTCAATTATGAAGACGGCCAGATTCACCATATTGACATTAATAATAATAATACAATAAAACCTGTTTTCCGGATTATGGAATGAATTGTACAACAATGTTCTAGGTGTTCTGATTGACCCGAGGGGGTTGGTTGTACACTGCAATTGTTTTTGACAAAAGAAGGAATTTGTAAAAATTCTTATACAGTTTATCACAATTACAATACTATTTCACATCCATTTTCATAAATGATTAATTGGTATCAAGATTGTTAAGCAACAGTGTAGAATGAAATACAATATTTCAAATAAAAAGCATTTTTAGGACTATTTTCGCTATTTAAAAACAAAAAAAGTTTAATGATATTGTGCAATAATTTTATAACCGGTATACTTTTTCATATTTAAACATTGAAAAATAGCAGATTATACAATCCCACTATGCAGCCTATTGGCCATCCCCTGACCATCAAATCCAGGATACAGGACAAATGGTTTTATTATGCCCCCCTATCGATAGATGGGGAGGCATATAGTGATTCACCTGTCCGTCCGTTCGTCCGTCCGTCCTGGTTAACCCAAATTGACCGATAATATCCAGACTGTCCCGAACATTTTGGTATATAACTCTTGCTGTTACTTTTGGGGTCCACCTTAAATGTTTAAAATGTGGTTTTGCTGCTCTACTATAAGTTTGTCATTACTTACCATATGTAAAATAACAATATATCCCACTGCCTATTCCCATTGCCTGTCATTGGCAGTGAACCTGTATATTGACATTGTGCGTATATAATTATATATATAGACTGAGTTGGTGCAAATCACGTGATTTTGTGCTACCGTGTACCATGCACCAAGCTGACGCACACGCATAATAAAACACGATTCTAGGTTTAGAAAATATCTGAATTGTTGGTCGCGTATGCTGTCCAAACTTTTGTATTTGCTTAAAATAATTTTTAGAGCCAAAAAGCTATTGTCACTTGCCACAGGTAGATCTTTTTTAAGATTAAACAATTTAAGGTATCAGTGGATAATGTATAGTGAAATTGAGCCTGTTTTTTAAAAAAGCATTTTATTCTTAAAATTGAATTGTGTTGGGTACAGTAAGCATAGTATTATGATGCACTACATGTACTCTTGAAGTTCAACCCAAAATAATTTATTGAATCATGACAGAATTTTTAGTGCAAATCTTACTCGTTTACAAACAAAATCAACATGGCATTAAGAGTCAACGTTTGTTGTCGGGGACATAGCCAATAGTACAAGGAACAAACTCTTATAAAGAAATAATTATGAAACAAATTCATGAACTTGTATCATGCAAAAAATCAATGATCATCAATGACCTTGCAAACCGAAAGTAGAAATATGGCAGTGTTTCTTGTATATCTTTTAAAGTATACATTTTTCAGTCTTAAACTAAATAAGAGTTTGTTCCCTAGAGTTATATTGTAAGAATGATATACATTTTAGCAAGTACCGTTGGGCATTTTTTGTGTTTGCGAACGAGCAAGATTTACAATGAAAATTCTGTCATACTTCAATAAATTCACTTTATTAATATTTATTTTTTGTTTAACTTCAAGGGTATATGTAGTGCATCATAATGCTATGCTAACTGTTCCCATCAAATATCAATTTGAAGAATAAAATGCATTTGAAAAAAAGCATGCACCACTCACTATAGATCATACCCCATGTCCTTAACTGTTATGAATCCAGGCAAAAGCTATTGAATGTACTCTAAAAATCCGTTCTAAATAGCTACATCTGACTGTTCATAATTATTCAAAGGGAAAACGCTTCAGTAGCAACATTTCTAATAACTTTTATCATGGGTATTGTACAAAATAATATATCGGTACAAATAAATAAATTTAAATGATATTCTTGCATAAATCTGTGTGTGACCGGACCGGATTCCGATATGCTAACTTTCAAATTTAGCAGAACAGTGACACACAAAAATGAAAAGCCACATACTACACGTACATGTCGCAGTGACTAACATAAAGGTACACAAGACAAACAAGAAATTTAACAACTGTAAAAAACGACCCCGGTTTGACAACATGTTAACCTGCAGCAACAATTGCGCTTCTAATACATACATGTTAAACTTTCTAAACTAGAGAACATGCTATTATAGTCCAGTCAGGATAAAAAATCCAGTGACGCAGCGGTTGAGTCCACTATAACGGTGTAAAACCAATTATACATGCTTATACTGTATAGTACAAACAACTATAATTTTAATGCTAAACTAACATACTATACTTCGCTCTACCTTTTTAGACAATGGTTGTGAATTTTTGCGTTCACATAAACTGCAACGTCACTGTCCCAATATCCTAACTGGACTATACTTGTATTGGCTAGTCAATGAAATATGTAACATGCTAATAAATCTATTTCGTGATGGTACGGAGGAATACCGGAATGATTATACGCGTATAATGAAATGTTTTGGCTACGAAGAACCAACCATCCATTAAATGCATTTTTACATTGATTGATAACAGATATTGCTCATTACAATTAATTATAAAACTTATAAAACTCAATATATATTATTTAATTTTGATTTGTAAAGATGGCGCTGATGTGCAAATGAAAAAGCATCAACACACAACAACACAATATCAACATGTCTGACTGTAGATGAACATATTAGCAATCGTATAAAAATGTTTCAAAGTTGAATAATGATCATTCAAATGTCATTAATTTTAAGTATTCGTCATTCATTTTCTAAGGGACTATAGCACAGAGAATTTGACATGAACTGACCTTTATGAAATGAGGGTTTGCAGTGGTTAAGTTTCATTTTCTTGTGTTCGGCATCGTGACGTATGCTTGTGGTATGTGTTTATGCTCATTTGTGTGTGTTCCTGTTTGTCCCTTTTGTCATAAGCTTTTTCTGTTGATGACCATTTTCCCTATCCGATGTTTCATAATCTTTTTGCTTTACTAATGCATTTTAGTGTTTCCCATCTAACATAATTAACATTACTAACGGTCATTCGGACGACACTATAAAAACCGAGGTACCGTGTATGATGCTTTACATTAACCAAGGATGCTTCTGGAACTGGGGCATCTCCTGTACCATGCACTATCACCCAAAATCTAAAGTGACTAACCACTTCTTTGAGCCTCGCCCATATTGATTTCCAGTGGCAAAGATAAACAAAAGCATATAAATGGAAATCAGGTGGGATTTTGTTTCTAAATAGTACTGAGCTTTAAGTTTGTTTAAGGTGTGAAGTTATATGCACTTTTAAACTGTCTGTACCAAGGCGGAGTACTGTTAACCATTTTTAATTAACTCTTTGGAGGAAGGGCAAAGCAATAGAACATAATTTTTTCATTCTTTCCTAAATTTATTTGCAACTCAATTGGTGATTCAGGTCCAAATTTATCGCCAATTAGATCACCATCCTGGAATATGCTTTTGTAATGGGCATATACGCCAATACGAACAACTGAATAGTATATGAAGTTGACCATTTCTCACTCGACTGTCTATTCGGCATATATGGTTAATATTTCTATAGAATGTCCGATCTTGCGACTTCTAACACAGTTAACACAGTAAGACACACTTGGTGTTGCCCATAATTTAGAAAAATAAAGCGTTTTTACAAAACCATCACATCTGAGTGCGTAATTCTGGTCACCAGATCTAAAAATAGACACCTGATTTAGGCAGTTAAAAGTATCACAGTAATGATTTTATTCACACTTTTTAGTTTTAAGAAGCCACATTTGATGTATCCCCTTGACGATGAAATACAATGATGCGTTCTTGTTGTGACAGAAACATGGTAGTCGACATAGCATGGTATTAATGATGGAAACACGACTAATCACCTCGACAAGCTGACACATCAGTCAGTAAAACTGTTCCAGAGCAAGAGCCAGCAGACAAGAATGAATCACAATAGGGACAACCGCACACCAGAGCCAGCAGAAAAGAACGGATCACAATAGGGACAATCGCACACCAGGGTAAGCTGACAAGAACAAATCACAATAGGGACAACCGCACACCAGAGTCAGCTGACAAGAACCAATCACAATAGGGACAACAGCACACCAGAGTCAGCAGACAAGAACGAATCACAATAGGGACAACCGCACACCAGAGTCAGCTGACAAGAACAAATCACAATAGGGACAACCGCACACCAGAGTCAGCTGACAAGAACCAATCACAATAGGGACAACAGCACACCAGAGTCAGCAGACAAGAACGAATCACAATAGGGACAACCGCACACCAGAGTCAGCAGACAAGAACGAATCACAATAGGGAAACAGCACACCAGAGTCAGCAGACAAGAACGAATCACAATAGGGACAACCACACACCAGAGTCAGCAGACAAGAACGAATCACAATAGGGACGACCGCACACCAGAGTCAGCTGACAAGAACGGATCACAATAGGGACAATCGCACACCAGGGTAAGCTGACAAGAACAAATCACAATAGGGACAACCGCACACCAGAGTCAGCTGACAAGAACAAATCACAATAGGGACAACCGCACACCAGAGTCAGCTGACAAGAACCAATCACAATAGGGACAACAGCACACCAGAGTCAGCAGACAAGAACGAATCACAATAGGGACAACCGCACACCAGAGTCAGCTGACAAGAACAAATCACAATAGGGACAACCGCACACCAGAGTCAGCTGACAAGAACCAATCACAATAGGGACAACAGCACACCAGAGTCAGCAGACAAGAACGAATCACAATAGGGACAACAGCACACCAGAGTCAGCAGACAAGAACGAATCACAATAGGGACAACCGCACACCAGAGTCAGCAGACAAGAACGAATCACAATAGGGAAACAGCACACCAGAGTCAGCAGACAAGAACGAATCACAATAGGGACAACCACACACCAGAGTCAGCAGACAAGAACGAATCACAATAGGGACGACCGCACACCAGAGTCAGCTGACAAGAACGAATCACAATAGGGACAACCGCACACCAGAGTCAGCAGACAAGAACGAATCACAATAGGGACAACCACACACCAGAGTCAGCAGACAAGAACGAATCACAATAGGGACAACCGCACACCAGAGTCAGCCGACAAGAACGAATCACAATAGGGACAACCGCACACCAGAGTCAGCCGACAAGAACGAATCACAATAGGGACAACCGCACACCAGAGTCAGCTGACAAGAACGGATCACAATAGGGACAACCGCACACCAAAGTCAGCTGACAAGAACGAATCACAATAGGGACAACCGCACACCAGAGTCAATATGACATAACTATATACATATGACAAAACAACTTGACCAGTATCATGTACCAGAGTATATTTAAGCAAATCCAAGCGTTCAGATGACATGCAGGATCATCCAGTAGTATATGTTTATAGAAGTTATGATGTTATGTCTGGAGCTGTCGGTATGTGATGTATGTGATAGGGCCCCTGATACCAATGGTTGTAGCATACCAGGTAATCTACCCTATTTCTTCCACGAAGTCTTCAGATCTGATTGCAATAAACATGACGTCTGCTACTCGTGTGTAAGTTTGTTTTACCAATATTATTTTGTATATTTATTTATGTAAGGATTTGTTCGCATTTACAGCGTTGAACCCATTCTCGTTCACCAGAGAATTCTTCACCAGTGATATCTGGGAACTTGACTAACCACTGATGTATGAGGAGGATGCTTTGAACCATGGTGAACTATTTTCTTCTTTTATGTTTAAATAATAAGGTTCTATATAAATTATGCTAAACTTTCTGTAGATCTCATATTTTCGTTAGACTAGTAATGATGCTCATTACAAACGGTATCATGCTTTAGAATACAACCTACATTCTGAACGAATGAAAACGGAAATCTTCCCTAGTTAAATGAAAATTTAGTCATTAAAATTTTACTATCTACAGACGTGACGTCATGTTTTGGTGCTATGTTCTATCGGCCAATCAAAATGCTGGATGTTACAGTCTAAGTTAGTTAGAACATATTTATTAAGTAATTGTTAAATGACTAAAATGGACTCGCTTCGCTAGCTCCGCCCTTTTTAATCATTAAAAATTTACTTTATATGTTGTAACTATTACATATCTTCTATCGTGCTTGTCTAACATCAAGAATACAATCATTTTATTTATATTTAACGATATACTATCAATAGGTTACAGCAATTTTAATCCATCAAATGATCACACTGGCTACACATCCGTAAATAAAGCTTTTGTGATAAAGTTGCATGTATTTCAAGAAAGCAATTCATTAATTACAATTAGTGTGTACACAACTTAATAATTATTTTTCATAACATTATTGAATAGCATTGCCCCATCAAAGCTATTTAAGCAGTATTTGATAATTTTAAAAATAGCCATATCATGAATATGCATGTACGAGCACGTATGTCATTGTTTAACAAGTACAGGTGTCAAGCTGGACTTGGGCAGATCATTTTCTCGTGCGGTTGAGTGTTGGGCATTGTGCCTTGTGTGATTTTATGTTTTCTGTGCTCGGCTGATCAAGTTGAGTGCTGTCTTCACTGTCCGACTTAATTACTAGCATAGCTTTATACAGGCATGTACGTATTAGTGCTAGTGAAAGATAAAGTTAAATGTGGCTACCGATACGTAAGACAGACGTATTAGATACATGTATAAAATCATGTCTACGTAGGATACTACATAGAAGACTCTTATTCAGTATTGGTTCATTACATTACATAGTTTGAAATGGGCCAATATGTATCGTCAGCTTAAGACAAGTGGTTGTGTGTAGTTCTTATGAACACTCATATACGTTTGATGGTGTTATTATAAACAGTTTATTTTTCTTACTCAGGGACAAATGCGTGGTGTCAGCAGAGGAAGCTGTGATAACAGATTTTATGAGAATATTAAGCTGACTTGCAGAACGGACAGTCTAGTGAGTAGTCGAACATGGTGCAGGCTGGTCACTGTTGATTACTATTTGGCGGTTCGTATTGGTGGAAGTGGCCATTACATGAGCATGGTGTTCTAGTCCGTGGGTGCCTCAATGTTTGCGCGGTGGTTTCTTCTGGTTTTCGCCATCTCTTCCTTTTTTCGCAAAAAAATGATTTAAGTGTCAAAAACAAATTTGCTGCACAATATTTTACTCAGAATCAACAAGAGAGATACTAATAAACTTATCTTTGTCTTTGCTTTCCTTTCAAGGAGATAATAATAATATATCTGACTGGGATTATAATATTCAACTAACACCAGCAAAGCACACAAAAGAACACCAAACTGACGACTCAAAACAGTGACACATTTTATCCTTCTAACAATAACAAGATAACCAAGATGGCCCGACATCGCTCACCTGTCACAATCGTCATTTTAATAAAACCTTCGGCGTTTTAAGACAATGTGCAACACGTCTGAACTGTTTGTAAAACAAGAAATATCACTGAATGTAAATACTTAGTACACCCAGATAATGCTTGACCGGGTGACTAAGTATCAGTCATCCAATTTATGATGATATCAATATATTTTTTTTATATAGTCTATCTTTAATATGGTTGGCAAAGAAAGTGTAAACAAATAAAGGGCCATAACTCCCTTACAATTTGTCCGACCAGCTTGTGCCGACGATATGCACAACTAGACTTTGTACTGATCACTCATGCAAGGATTCGATGAAATCCGACTAATAGTTACAGAGTATAAGTGTAAAAAAACAAAGGGCTATAACTCCCTTAGAGAAAAATAGCGCGGACAAAATTTGCATGGACCGACCGACCGACCACCCGACAGACCAACCTCAAGTATGAATCCAATATAGCCCCCTATACTATGTATCTGGGTGTATAACAACAGTACAACCCGGGTATCTGTTCAGTAATGTTTGATCAATATCTATTTGGACAGTGGTTTAGGAGAAAATGTCATTTAATGCGGTTTCACTTTCAATGATTAAGGTATCAAAAAACGTTTTGATCTAAATCGTAACCAAGTGACTTTACGAACGAAATAATGAAAACAAATAAATGACAATGCAAAATCAGAACACTTATTGTTTCGCTTTTCTTGATATTAAAAATAACTGTTGATACCGTATAGTACTCCATTGTGTAATTATTACATACGTCTGGCACTAAGTCTTATCTACGAGATAGGATAACGTAGAAGCCTTTTATTATTCCATCATAGTTGTTGCTCTTTGTTACAAATGTGTGTTTTGTTGTTGTTTTTATTCAAACACGTGTGCTTATTGTCGTTGTCAATAGGCTAACCAAGTTACACAATAATTAAGTGGTCATATGTAAGGAATTCAATTGATTTCTATTGTGTTAGTCCACACATCCGACCATTTAAGGTAGCTTACGTGTGCGGACAGACAGGCTCAAGGATAGGGTGATTTATCTAGGGCACCACAGAGAGATGTTTTCAGGACAGTAATACAAGCCGCGTGACACATGAACAATGCTCTAAGTGATGATGCTGTGACCGCAGATGTTATGATTCATTCCTGAAAACATTATGACTGACCTCTGACATATAAACATTGATTTCCAGTTTTGGTGTCTCAGGAAACATTATACCAACGTTTGTAAGAGACAAATCAACAACACATTAAATTTTGGAACACTTTATCAGTTTTCCTGGATAGCATTAAAAAGCTTTGTTACCCTTTTACTAGGAGCTGGCCATTTCTTCATAATTATGTGGAGGAAAATTAACTTTAATTGACGAAATTATTTTGAAATTGATTACTTATCATATTGCTTTTAGACGTACACACACTGTGTTTACCAAAATATTTTCGTCATTCAATCCATTGATATGATGTATGTTTCATCTCTTTGTATGATATGAACATGATTCATTAACATGATTTGGTTGTAACTCATTAATCTTAGAGCTCCATATTTATTGATATTTTGTTATGCACTCAATAATGTTATTTTATGATGATTAATTAGTATGATTTTTTGTAATATTTAGTACTTTTGTTAAAAATGCAAAACAGCCTTTTCATGTAATCAATGATTAAGAAAGATACAAACAAGTAGGTAACCTGGATCGAGGCGCTTTGTGTACAAAAAGATTATATTAAGTCATACAGGGAAGGCAGCACTCCACTTAACCAGCCGAGCACAGAAAACATTAAAAACACACAAAGCACAATGCCCAACTGAACCAACCGAGCACAGGAAACATAAAACACATAAAGACACAATGCCCAACTAAACAAGCGCAGATCCGCCCAAGTCCAAGCTGTGAAAAGTATAATAAATTATAACTAGCTGAATGACCCAGTTTCCACAGCAAAAGGACTATAATGCCTAGTTTTAGCTGTCAGAAAGCCGTTTAAAAGCTGAATAGAAAAGGTTCAGCAAACAAAAGGCGGAATGCCTACGCTGAATGACCTAGTTACAACAGTAAAACTACTGAACTAAATAGTTTTAGCAGCTTTTAGTGTCAAAAGTTAAATAACAGTATTAAAACGTTGAAAGGCAGGCACCATGGCAAACCCGAAGCTTCTGGACATGTTGGTGTTTCAAAGAGAACATGTCGTTATATTAAATTAGTTACATTGTTTGTTATTAGATCAATGACAAATACGCTTTCGGTGTTTTATGAATTTATTTCGTATGAATAAGGCTGTATGCTTAGAGTTAGCCGACACAGTTCCTGCCATTATGATAATATACTCTATGTTCCATGTTCGATAAACTAAATTAATATGCCTACATAAGGTTTAGTAAGAATACTGAAACTAGGTCTTTCAGATCATTTTTACTGCTGAAACTTGATCATTCAGCTCTTCATAGCTAAAACAAGGTATTTCAGCTTTTTGACTGCTAGAACGTGGACTTTCGACATTCAGACAATGGGAACTTATACTTTCAGCTGTTAAGGTGGAACCACACTATATAGACATTTCAAGACGCACATACATCTGGTAGTTTAGTAAACTTTGACTTAATCCAAATTCAACGTCGCGTCTTATATCTTCGTGCGTATTCCATGGTGTTAATACTAGCATGCCGTCGTGAAGTTACGATGGAAAACGTGTTTTGACATTGTTCCAGGAAATGTAATGCAACCAAGAAATAGTGCATACTGGGCTTAACAAAAACACAACAGGTAAGTAGTTGTTACCATTCGACGCACGCATGCAACAATTGTCAATATTGCCAGCCCTGCGTTCAAGGAAAAATAACGTGACGCACGTTTCGTACCAGGTCACGTGTTTTTCCTTGAACACAGGGCAGGTAATACTATGTTTATCTTATAACGTGCTAGCAATGTGGGAATGTGTCTCGTATTTTTGTGATTTAAAAAATGAATGACGTTTCAATCCAATGCAAAAATTCCTCCCGTCATTTTTTTATTTTACTTTAGAAATGACGTCATTGTGAAATTTACTACGTTACGAAGAATGTAAACGTATTAATAAATAGAGGATATTTGTTTGTTTTGATTGAATATGGTTTATATCTCATCGTGTAGTGATAAAATTCAATATTTTCAAGAGCGCGTAGCGCGAGTGAAAATATTAAAATTTTATCACTACAAGATGAGATATTAACCATATTCAAATCAAAACAAACAAATATTCTATTTATTTAATGTTTTTATGGTGTCAAAACTGGTACTATTTATGCCAAATTACCACTGTGGTTAGGCTACGTATGAATATGTTATTCCATTCATATTTTCACTTCAAAATCCGCCATCTTGGATTATGGTGAATAGGTGAAAACGACTTTTTTGAGAATTTTGCATTAAATCAAACACCAACTTGTAGGAAATGGTCTAACAAAGAATAAAAACCCCCACATGACATGTTTCCGTTCAGTAATAAAAGAGTTACAGACATTTTAGTGTTGAGATTTTGGTAAATTAAAGTAGTCCCTGTGAGGGGGCGGGGCTTATATCAGTCACATTGTAAGTGATAACCAGTGACTGATATAGGTTTTATTTCACTGATAGAACTCCATATCTCATCAGTTAGCATTATATATACCTGGACAATCTATGGTGATGAAAAACTTCTTCTTCTTCTTCCTGTTTAGTACAGATCCCACTCTTGGGCTATATCGTACTATACTAATACATGTACGCGGATAAGTTAAACTCATGGTAATAGATTAGCATTATCCCTTGACTCGTGTATATGAAATATGAACGTTTCCAATTTACCATGATTGTCGAAAATGTTGAAAAAGAAACAAGGTATGTTTTATAACATCAAAGCTAAATATGATCATTTAATAGTATATTTCACGGCCACATTCAATGAAGCTATAGGTTAACGTACGATGTCTGTACGAATTTAACGACTCGTATGAGTCATATATTTTAGAATCGATGTATAATCGTAGAGCCTTGTCACAGCCATATTCGGGGGTTTGTAATCGTACGATTTCCGCGTGGATATCTCAAGCCAGTCGTGCGTAACTTGATAGTCTATCCGTTTTTAAAATCATCACGCATCTAGTCCGATGCCCGTACGTTGCTGGGTGTGTGATTAGTTGTGTATTGGGCATTGTGTCGTGTAATTGTGGTCAGTGTTGTCTTTAGCTCACCTGTCACAAAGTCAACAATTTGCTTGTGTAGACGCAAGAGATCACAATTTTGGACTTATCATTATGAAACTTTAGTCACAATTATCATTTCATCAAAAGCTAGGTTAAGTTTCATATTGGGTAACCGGAGGTAAGAAGCTAGGTCAAAGAAACCCTTGTGTAGGCACTAGAGGTCATAACTTTTGTCTAATCTGACAATATGGGCTATCTGATGTATATAACAGGTTAGGACAATATGATAACACTGTACATGCAACCGAGGCTGTATTTACTTGATTCTTCGAAGTTGTAAATGATTTCTTAGGTAACCATGGCGACCCCCATGAACTATTTTGTCAGGTGAGCGACCTCTGGTCCTTTGGGCCCTCTTGGTATGCTTTGTGTGCTCGACTGTTTCGGTTGAGTTCTGCATTGCATGTGCCTCTTTTACCAAAGCTATATAACAGCATCATGATAAAAACAAGAAAACTTTCTGTACGCATTTAACATATACATTGTAATTTGAAAATTATAAGTCCAACATTAAATTCAATGCGACTTCATCTTTGGAATAAATGTGTCCTCAAAATAGCTCAATGATGTACGGTGTTGATGTTGTGACCACAGATTTTATTATTCATTCCTGAAACCAGTATGTCTGACCTCTGACATATACACATTACCAGTTTTGGTGTCTTGTGAAACATTGTACCATTCATTCAGTATCAGAGACCATACCGCAACGCGTTATTCTCTGTTAAATTTTCCCGCCATTTATTACGTACAATTAATAATTTTTCTTAGTCAATTTTATTTAATATTGTTCTCTGTCTTATTCTTAAACGTTATATGTAGGGTAAATTTGTGGTTTGGTGCACTTTAACACCGGTTAAAATCTCTCGATGACAATTTGTCGCTTTCAGGACCCTTTTTCATTATGTTGCATGTACGCATTGTCTTGTATGTTTTTATAAAACAACGTGTCCAAGTTAAATGTTTGTACGGCGGTAATTTATATCAGGCAGTTGAATACTAGGATGAAGCATATGATTTATTGTAATTAGAATGTGCAAAGTTTCATACATATGTATAATATAATTTTGACCTGAAGAATTATGTCATGTGCAGGACAAAATTTGATGTAGTGAACATTTCTGCCAATCAAATTATAAAGTTTCAGTTAGGAGACACTTGTTGATAGAATGAAGAAAGAACAGATAAATGAAAGGGCATCCGCCCCGATCACCCGAAGCATCTCAAGGAGAAATTCGATTGGGCGTTATTTTTATACCTCGGCGGAGGCAGGAACGTTCTTATCAAATGTGAATTTATTATTCTTACAAATAATACCAATATGTGCTTTTTTATGTGTTATTATTAATTATAATATGGCTTATTGTTATCTACAATAATGCCCCAGTTATTTTAGCAAAACTTTGGAATGGATTTTGAATTGTAAAAAGGGAGACTACTCTGGCACGCCTATTAAACAAGTTTCAAGAGTTATCTCATGTACATTGTACTTCCTGTTGAGACAGGAAGTTGCATGGAATTGTCTCCCTTCTCCCTGTCTGCTATTTTCATAACAAATCTACTCAAATTTATATCTGCTTTAATCTGCTTACTTTGTAATTTGTTTGATCTAAAATCATAACAAAACGTTTATATAATGCCTGGAAGAGGGAAAGGAGCAAACAAGAAGGCTGGAAAACTTCAGGAGAAGCAGAAAAGAGATGATTTTATGGAGAAGTCAAATGACCTTCCAAATATTAGGCCCTGAGAGTTGTGGCAATTCACAAGGTAATATTAACCAAATGCAGAGTTTGATTGGTACAAGATCAAGTAAAAATACAAGTAAAAATATTGTGATACAATCATATCTCAATAATTTAATTCATCATTGACAAAGAGGTCCAATGATCTAGTTTTTTGATAGGCCAGTCAGGTAAAGGTGGCAGGGATACACAAAATAAAGTAAAATGATAATTCAAATTTAGCAATTCAAATTTAAGGGCGCTGTTGAGCTGGACAGAATGCGCCCTGGTTCTTTTCTCGGTCTGGATTCCAAAATATACTGGACAAGTTCCAACTTGCTTAAATTTCAACAAAGGGTTTTGTAAATTCATAAACTGCAAGTTCCCTCATATTTGCTCAATATGCTATACTTCACATCATGGTAAATTGTCGTGTCAGGGGAGACAATCGGACATATTTAATTCATATAGTCAGCACAGCAGTCCTTTTGAGGCTCATAGTCATACAGGGCAAGTAGAGATCCATATTCCAGGCCAGTATTTACCTGGCGAGGTTCCAATCATTTTATGCAACTGGCACAGTCACCTGTTAATGTGTCTAAACACAAAGGAGGAACTTCTTGATTGTGATGAGGCAGAATCGCGATTTATTTAATGGTTTTTCATTAACATGCCCTACTAGTCAATCAGTAAACAACGACATTTACCCATCTTTCTGCACTGTCCATTAAACCAGTTTTGATGATGCTGTTCATATGGTACAAGAACTGTGTCATAAATTTATGTGAAGTATCTCAGATGGATGTTAAAAGTGCATTTAGGTCTCTAGCCAGTGAATATGTAAGATTTTGACTCATTGGGCTTTACATTAATTTTGACGAATACTACTAGTTCCGTAAGTGTTTACCATTTGGATGAGTATTGTTGTAATGTGTTTAACAGGTTTGGTGATACTCATGTGGTAAAAAAGAAAGAAAGGTAAACCTCAATCAGGTCCGTGTTAGCGTTTAATGCAAGATTTTAGCAATGCACACAGCAGCTAGGCAATCCCAGAAAACAGAAAGCCCAGTCCACGCAATAGTCATTATAACTAAAAATTTTGGTTTAGAATTAGATTCTGATGAAATTTAATGGTGATTGCCGCAGCAAAGCTTAATGAACTATTGGTTCAATGAAACATTGTAAAAAATAAAGAAATGCAGAGTTTGATTGGTGTTCTGAATTTCGCATGATGGGCAATTATCCCAGGTCGACTCGTCCTTTCTTAGACTACTTATAAATTCTATTTGTGGTCATACTAAACCACACCATCATTAAGAGTTAAGCTGGTATTAAGCTTGGCCTTATTATGTGGAAATAATTATTCTCCCAGTTCAATTGTATTATTAAGTCTTTCATGACCGCTTTTGGTCATATAAAAATGGCGACAGTGGCGAAGGTTTCGGGCTTCGGAATATTCTTTGCAAATACATGGTTTTCTTTGTCTTGCATTCTGGACAGATTCTGATTACTTGGTCCAAAAGCAAGTCCAGACCCATGCATAATAGAGTCCCAACTTTGGCAAATATTCAATGACAAGCTGCTTAAGACTGATTAAGTCAGCTGTTTCAGATTATAATGGAATATAAAATTGCCATTAACCATTTTAATAATTTCAGAGCAATTATATAAACAAAATTTTTTTATAGTTTATTCTAAGAATGACCAATTCACATTGGATACATTATATTGGAGCTATAACTTACTAGGAATTTGGATAATATGGGATACAGTATATTGGAGCTATAATGTACTTACTGGGAATTTGGATAATATGGGATAGAATATAATGGAGATATTGTTTTTGTATAGAGCATTCTGTTATGTGAAGAATTACGCTCTATCGACTATCAGGCTGCATATGGGGGTATTTGTTTTGTCCCAAGCTTCGTTTTAATAACCCATCAATAAAAAAAAAAAAAAAAATAAATAAATGAAAAATTATTGATGCATATTCTGGTACATAAGAATGTAATTATTACCAAAAGATTCATGCAAGGATACCCCTATAATTTTGGGGGACAAAGTGTAACATTTAAGTGTGCTACACTTTGTTGTGGCGGAAAATCATAGGCGGCTGTGGTGGGATGGTGCCACTCTCAATTTTATACATTTATTACGTAAATTATACAATATTTAGCATAGGTATGGATGCTTTTATCCTCTCCATAATATGGCTCAAGGAATAGCTAATTTCCTTGTGATTACCAATTTGGAAGGATATCATCTATGCTTTGCACATTTCTTAAATTTGCATTAGTATACTTTGGGTCTGCTCGAAACAGGTGGGCCTAAAGTGGAGACAATTTTATGGAGATATTTTAACTTATTTACGGAGATAGGATATTGACTGGAATCCGAGATTGGATGGAATACGTTATAGATATTTAACAGAAAGAACATTTACTGGGGAATTGGGATACAGTATATTGGAGCTATAATATACTTACTGGGAATTTGGATAATATAGGATACAGTATATTGGAGCTATAATATACTTACTGGAATTTGGGTAATATGGGATACAGTATATTGGAGCTATAATATACTTGGAGATATTGTAATACGGAGACTGGAATATGCAGATAGGCTGGAAGGCTTGTCAGTTAAGGGATACCTAATATAACATGAAAATCTAAGTAGGCGGCACCATCCTATCCTCAGCATGTGCCTTTATTCCATTAAAATTACATGAATTCCATATGGCAATTACAAACACTTAAACACTTTGTAGTTGATTACCAATGGAATTAAGCTAAGGACTTCTTCAGTGCGGTCAAACTATGCCACTTACTTATAATTTATTGATTACTGAAACATGGAAAATGATGATTGGATTAAATGCAGAAATTTGGAAATCATAACTTGTGTTGTTAAATATATAAGTTTAGTCTTAAAATAACGGATAAACGAAAACACTTCATTTGAAAACATGCGTTGCGTTCATTTAGTTCTCGGTAACCGCATGTTGATGGCAGTACATACACACATGGAAAATGTTTATAATCCTCTTATATTATAATAACACAGACCAACGACAGTTTAACACGCAAAATAAGGAATATAGTACAATATATTAAGAAATATACATGTATAGTACCACACGAGTTTACTCCGGTACGAGTTAACTCAGGTACGAAGCTAACCGAATTCTGGTACAAGCTAACGGCCTAGGCACGAGCAAACATGAAAGCTCTGAGAACGAGATCGCATTATTTTTCACGTTTTAATTAAACAAATAAAATTAGGAACATTCATGAATATTGCCAAAAATGACAGCAAACACTAATAATCACTGGAACGATTTCTGTTTAACTATTTATGTCTAATATATTAATGATTTATATCAACAAATTTCTTAATCATTTAAATAACACATTTCGATGATTAAATATGTTTAACGAATGTTAAACAGCATTAATTTAATGTAATTTAACAGACCTATATTGGCCCGCAAATAGGCCCGCTGAGGTCCGCAGTTTAAGCGTGATTATTTTCGCGGATATGTCGGGCAGTATCGTGACTCGGTGCAAGAAATTGCGATTAGTGCATTGCCACTTAGAAAAAGGCATTCCAGTGAGTACAGAGATTTCGTTCCAATGTATGTGCCTCTTCTTTGCGATTTGCAGTTGTCTGCTTTATGTTCCTGTCCGACATAAAACTATTGTTTTTACAAGAAAGCAAATAAATTAGAAATAGATTTATGTTTTTGGTACATTTATTTGCAGACCTCTTGACATCATCTATAATGTTTCAATGCAAACTTGCTTTCGCCACATTCATTATTTTTCCCAAGAAGGGGAAATGGTGAATTCCAAAAGAAAGCACCCAGCATACATTGAGGTACCCATGGCTCAGCACACCATCCTGGGGACATGGTATTGTAATGACTGCTTCCAAAAAAACGGGTAGCCAGATAGTAATCCAGAGTGACCAGTCTGCACCATGTTTTAAATGTCACTCGATCGTCTGTCCTGCACGTCTGCTTGATATTCTCATAGAACCTCTGATCACAGCTTAGTCTGCTGACACCACGGCTTTGTCCCTGATTGAGAAAAAAGGACGCGTTCAAACATTTATGTAAGTGTTCACCAAGGTAAGTTGTTTTATCAACTTTTACTTACTGGATAATGGTTCAGTTAAATCCTACAAGACATAATTGTCCCCAATGTGTTGTTGTAAAAAAATATAACATAATTTAAATTTAAATATTTCCGTAGGTGCTTTGATAAAACAGCACCCTAAAAGCTGCTGCATCGGCCTCATCACGCAGCTTTCAGCAGTCAATAGCATCATAGTAGTGAATTACGCCACGCATCTAGTAAACATGCTTTTAGTTGTGACTTGCTTTTAGTGGTCACATCAAATTTCTCTTTGCCATTCTGCTCTACGTCTGTAATATCCTAACTGTTCTCAGTATAGGACCCCGCGCTTCGAATTTCAATATACGCTTTCCATGTTCAAACAACATCATATTCAATCGCTACACGATATCAAACAATGTATTCCATTACGTAACATATGAACTGATACTCTCTTGGAAAGCAAAAGGATTACATTGACAAAAGTAAGTAGGGTCTTCTAACCATATAACCACAACGATGGAAACACAATGTTTTGAGAAAATCAATTGTTAATTTTAATATCAAAGAACAAAAAGGTACATCACCTTCCAATGGAGTCAATTAAAAATATCCGTGTAAGAAAATATATTAAATGATATACATTTGTATGTAAAACAAACTTACACACGAGTAGCAGACATCATGTTTGTTGCAATCAGACATGAAGACCTCGTGGTAGAAGTAAGGCAGGTTTCCTGGAATACTACAACCATTGGTATCAGGGGCCCTATCACATACATCATATACAGACGGGCAAATACACAACACCAACACTCCTATAATAGCAAACGTCAAAGAGTATGCTCTCATCCTGTGTGATCACATTGACGCTGCAATATAGAAGAGCTACTGATATAAATATGACCATCGCCTGATTGGTTCATACATTGTATAAATATGATAACTAGGAAAAGTCCAATAACCAAAAGGGGAATGTCATTGAAAGTAGGAGTATCCATCGGAACTGTCAATCAGGTAATTTTGAAAATGATGAATGTCAAATTCCAAAAATATCGGTGTACATTAGCGCATTTACCAAAACAATATAAGGGAGTCAATCGCCTAGAACCCCCGTATAACACTACAACGGAACGATAATTTCCATACCATTGTCCCCCCTGATAAGGCAATGCTTTATCATATAGGTATTAGCGGTAAACAGCATACAACTATTTGAGAACTAACTATGAGACTAGCATGAAGTTGACATTCGTTAAACAAAATTTACTATTATGGTGTATTATACTTAGAATTAGTGTTCTTAATGTACCGAATGGTGTGATTGTGGTTGCGTATGAAGCTGATGCGTGACATAAACACAAATTTTCAGTCAGTGTCACCAAGAAGGTGATGTGGCAAACATGGCGTCCAAAAGCGTTTTTGAACGTTATGACCATAGTAATGTGCGCTAATTTTTCCATTTATAGAATAAATATGAGTTCCATTTTATTAGTTATAACAAACAGCAACACACACCATGTACATTATGTTCGTTTAATTAAAGTTGCATTATTCTATAAAATGTAATTAAGTTTGTCATTACTTACCATATGTAAAATAACAATATATCCCACTGCCTATTCCCATTGCCTGTCATTGGCAGTGAACCTGTACATTGACATTGTGCGTATATAATTATATATATAGACTGAGTTGGTGCAAATCACGTGATTTTGTGCTTCCGTGTACCATGCACCAAGCTGACGCACACGCATAATAAAACACGATTCTATGTTTAGAAAATATCTGAATTGTTAGTGCGTATGCTGTCCAAACTTTTGTATTTGCTTAAAATAATTATTAGAGCCAAAAAGCTATTGTCACTTGCCACAGGTAGATCTTTTTTAAGATTAAACAATTTAAGGTATCAGTGGATAATTTATAGTGAAATTGAGCCTGTTTTTTTAAAAAGCATTTTATTCTTAAAATTGAATTGTGTTGGGTACAGTAAGCATAGTATTATGATGCACTACATGTACTCTTGAAGTTCAACCCAAAATAATAATTGATAAAGTGAATTTATTGAAGCATGACAGAATTTTTATTGCAAATCTTACTCGTTTACAAACAAAATCAACATGGCATTAAGAGTCAAAGTTTGTTGTCGGGGACATAGCCAATAGAACAAGGACCAAACTCTTATAAAGAAATAATTATGAAACAAATTCATGAACTTGTATCATGCAAAAAATCAATGATCACCAATGACCTTGCAAACCGAAAGTAGAAATATGGCAGTGTTTCTTGTATATCTTTCAAAGTATACATTTTTCAGTCTTAAACTAAATAAGAGTTTGTTCCCTAGAGTTATATTGTAAGAATGATATACATTTTAGCAAGTACCGTTGGGCAGTTTTTGTGTTTGCGAACGAGCAAGATTTACAATGAAAATGCTGTCATACTTCAATAAATTCACTTTATTAATATTTATTTTTTGTTTAACTTCAAGGGTATATGTAGTGCATCATAATGCTATGCTTACTGTTCCCATCTAATATCAATTTGAAGAATAAAATGCATTTGGAAAAAAGCATGCACCACTCACTATAGATCATACCCCATGTCCTTAACTGTTATGAATCCAGGCAAAAGCTATTGAATGTACTCTAAAAATCCGTTCTAAATAGCTACATCTGACTGTTCATAATTATTCAAAGGGAAAACGCTTCAGTAGCAACATTTCTAATAACTTTTATCATGGGTATTGTACAAAATAATATATCGGTACAAATAAATCAATTTAAATGATATTCTTGCATAAATCTGGGTGTGACCGGACCGGATTCCGATATGCTAACTTTCAAATTTAGCAGAACAGTGACACACAAAAATGAAAAGCCACATACTACACGTACATGTCGCAGTGACTAACATAAAGGTACACAAGACAAACAAGAAATTTAACAACTGTAAAAAACGACCCCGGTTTGACAACATGTTAACCTGCAGGAACAATTGCGCTTCTAATACATATATGTTAAACTTTCTAAATAGTACTGAGCTTTAAGTTTGTTTAAGGTGTGAAGTTTTATGCACTTTTAAACTGTCTGTACCAAGGCGGAGTACTGTTAACCATTTTTAACTCTTTGAAGGAAGGGCAAAGCAATAGAACATCATTTTTTCATTCTTTCCTAAATTTATTTGCAACTCAATTGGTGATTCAGGTCCAAATTTATCGCCAATTAGATCACCATCCTGGAATATGCTTTTGTAATGGGCATAAACGCCAATACGAACAACTGAATAGTATATGAAGTTGACCATTTCTCACTCGACTGTCTATTCGGCATATATGGTTAATATTTCTATAGAATTTCCGATCTTGTGACTTCTGACACAGTTAACACAGTAAGACACACTTGGTGTTGCCCATAATTTAGAAAAATAAAGCGTTTTTACAAAACCATCAAAGCTGAGTGCGTAATTCTGGTCACCAGATCTAAAAACAGACACCTGCCTTAGGCAGTTAAAAGTATCACAATAATGATTTTATACACACTTTTTAGTTTTAAGAAGCCACATTTGATGTATCCCCTTGACGATGAAATACAATGATGCGTTCTTGTTGTGACAGAAACATGGTAGTCGACATAGCATGGTATCAATGATGGAAACACGACTACTCACCTCGACAAGCTGACACATCAGTCAGTACAACTGTTCCAGAGCAAGAGCCAGCAGACAAGACTGAATCACAATAGGGACAACCGCACACCAGAGCCAGCAGAAAAGAACGGATCACAATAGGGACAACCGCACACCAGAGTCAGCTGACAAGAACAAATCACAATAGGGACGACTGCACACCAGAGTCAGCTGACAAGAACGAATCACAATAGGGACAACCGCACACCAGAGTCAGCAGACAAGAACCAATCACAATAGGGACAACCGCACATCAGAGTCAGCTGACAAGAACGAATCACAATAGGGACGACCGCACACCAGAGTCAGCTGACAAGAACGAATCACAATAGGGACAACCGCACACCAGAGTCAGCAGACAAGAACCAATCACAATAGGGACAACCGCACACCAGAGTCAGCAGACAAGAACCAATCACAATAGGGACAACCGCACATCAGAGTCAGCTGACAAGAACGAATCACAATAGGGACAACCGCACATCAGAGTCAGCTGACAAGAACCAATCACAATAGGGACAACTGCACACCAGAGTCAGCAGACAAGAACGAATCACAATAGGGACAACCGCACATCAGAGTCAGCTGACAAGAAGAAATCACAATAGGGACAACCGCACACCAGAGTCAGCAGACAAGAACCAATCACAATAGGGACGACCGCACACCAGAGTCAGCAGACAAGAACCAATCACAATAGGGACAACCGCACACCAGAGTCAGCAGACAAGAACGAATCACAATAGGGACCACCGCTCACCAAAAGGACAACCCATCAAGCAACACTCATCAACACAGTAAACATGACTTTTTGAAAGAAACCAAGTACGTGTAGTTTGTACACCCTCGTCTGCTTACAGAAGTCAAACACGTGAGGTTTCGAACAGAACAAGAAAGATAAACATATGAGAATTCTAGAAGAATTAGTTATAGACGTAACACCGCTATATATACAAAAACTTGGAAATGCACTGAGAAATATGAAAAATGGAATAACACCTGCAATTGAGAACATATCGAAGGATATCTCAACGCTTCATAAACCTGACAACAGATCATATTTCAATGATGACGAAATCTTAACAGTCTTGTGTGAAGAAAGAGTATCTGGCGATTGCTTATAATTAAGTTCGCATTCAGTTTTTTAATACTCATTTTTCTACTTTTAGGACTTCTGACAGCTATAACTAGGAATTTCAGCCGTCTTTCTGTTGGGACTGGATCATTCAGCTTTGGCATTCAGCTTTTTTTATTTCTGAAACTAGTTCATTCAGCTTTTCGTCAGCATGGACTTGGGTGAAGTATTTACTTGTTCAGTTGGGCATTGTGCCTTGTATGTGTTTTTATGTTTTTTGCGCTCGGCTGGTATAGATGGGCATTGTGTTTTGTACGTTTTTTTATGTTTTCTGTGCTGGGCTGGTTAAGTTGGGTGCTGCCTTCCCTTTCTTATTTAATATTATCTTTTCGTAAGAAGGCATTGTCTGCTGTAATTACTGGAGTGGCATCACCTTTTAAATTATCAACAATAGTAATAAAAAGTAGAATTAAAAGACGTTTATTTCAAAATCCAAAAGGCCACATGGCCCTTGAGAACATACCTACACACATAGAGCTATAAAACATAATTACGCAATGGCATAACGTAGAACTTACGTTAATCAACCAAAACCAAATATGCTAAGTTTGAGGTACATGCATATATATGAAAACATCAAGTCTGAAAAGACAAAATACACAAAGTTCGGAATCTTTTCCTTCTGATTTGTTTCTTTTGCATTCAGTGTACTAAGAGTTGACAGAAAATGATTACTCTTTGGTTCTCAATAGTTGGGTTTCACTTGAAGTAGCAGACATAAACGAATACTAGTATCTGCACATTCCTCTATTCAACACGACTATATTCTTCTAAAGGATAACTGCAAAACCTACAGGGTGTTAAAAAAGTTCGTTCTCAATGTTTAAGTTTTAATAGTTTATTTTTCTGACGTCAAAAGAATGTAAAATTTTAAGGTTAAATTCTAAAGTATTCTACAATTGTACTATACTCTCTGGCATTAAATGAAGCTATTAGAGTAAGAAAGTGAAATTGTATAATGTGTATAAAGCTCATGTAAAAGTAGGTATGAATTCAAATTTTGAGAACAAACTTTTTTAACACCCTGTATATCCATAATGGTAATAATTACTATACATATATCTGTAATGGTTAGTTAAGTACCAGACATTTATGTTGTTTTGGTAAATGTATTTACAAATATATTGGTCCAAGTTCTTCTAAATATTCAACAGCACACATGGAGCCACCCACGAATTATAACACCATTTTGGGCACATTTGGTTGTATTGGCTACTTCCCCCTAAACGAACAGCCAGATAGTAAGTATAGCTGACTCCTAAACACCATTTTCGATACCACACTCGACTGCTTGTTCGGCATGTCCGCTTAATATTTCTATAGAATCTCTTGTCACATTGTAGTCTGGTGATTCCATGGTCTTCTCCCTGATTTAGAAACATATAGTTATAAATACAATACAGTGAAACTTGTGCAATCCAACACCAGAATTTGAAATAAGCGAAATATGTTTTAAATTAAATACAATTATATAGCAGTTGTAAAAGTTACTGATATTTTTTTACTTTTACGTATATGTTTCGGGAAGAGACTGATAAATTACAATCGATACAGCGTGATGACATCATCTCTCTAGGTCAAATACTTTAATACACAGGTTGTTATTTCTGTAGAATACTAGTATAGAAATAGACCAATTTTTTGTACGGCCAGGCACTTTGAGGGCAAACATTGCCATTGGGAACGTGATTTGGGTATTCTAAAATTGTACGGACAATCGACCTAGAAAAATTCTCCACACTGAATAATGAAAACGCGATGTCTTGGGAAATTATGTACCCGAATATAAAAAAATAGTGAACATGATTTTAAATAAGGTCAGTGTAATTGTGTGACTTTTCGGTTTTAGCTCTAGGTGAGCTATTGTGATCGGTAAGTGTCCGTCGTAAACAATTCATTCAAACAACTTCTCCTGCTAAACTGCTTGGCTAATTTTAAGGGGACTTCACTAGAATGATGCTAGGATGGTCCTCTTTCAGATTTCTAATTTTTATCATCATTTGATATAAACATAGCCAACAGGACTTGTTTTCTCAATAAGAACTTTGAAAATCTTCTCCTCAGAAATTGGCCCCATTTCAAAAATAATTTCACAGATATGTTTATTAAGTGACCCTCTACCAAATTCCTAACTTTCATGTTGATTCCTAAAAAACATGGGCACCATTGCCAGGGGCGGGGCTAATTTCCACTAAATAACTATATTGACATATTACCATATAGAAAACATGGAAAACCTTATCATCAGAAACCCTCGACCAAATTTCTAATTTTAATCTTGATTACTTTAAAAAAAATGGCCGTCTGGGCGGGGCTATTTTCCACTATATGGCTAGATATAGAAAACTTTGAAAATCTTCTGGATTTCAATATGAATTCACACAAATATACCTTGAGTGACCCTTATGGTACCCAAATCTAGGACCATTGTGGCCCTCTTGTTCTCCTACCAGATTAGCCGGTGTCCTCTGACTTCAAAGGAAGAGACAGTTGTGTGATACAAGGCACGATACTCTTCTCCGGCCTATGTAAACATTCCCCTTATTAATAAATAATATGAATTAATGCACAGCATATTTTTAGCGGACTATGTCAGTTGTCCTACATTATTTGTAACATGCTTATCTAGTACTGGATTTTTTGGTGATGCATAACTTCACAAAAAATTGTTTGGTTACGAAGTTACGAATCTGGAGCAAGCCGTTTCCAAAAGGCGCTACCGAGCGCTTTCCTACGTCTATGCAACCCATCGAAGCGGTTCGTTGCACAAGAAAGCGCTCGATAGCGGTTTGATACGAAATATTGGGTACAAAGTAACGAAAGACGATACAAACCTGCTATCGTTTGTCAGTCCGAATGAACATTTGTCAGCCCGATCAAAATGAAAATATATCTGTCTGTGGATAATACACGTTTCTCAATTTGTTTAATTCTAGGTCTTCTTAATTCAGGGGTAACTAATTTAAAAATTAGATATAAACACAGATAACAACTGATTTCAAATAGGCCTTATTTGATATTTTACCTTTTTTTAATGGGTTGCATGAGCATACCAGATAGTACTTTTGTTCAAAAGAAAAGGCTATTTTCATTTCAATTAATCATATTACGATTAAATATCAAACATCTTTAATCTTAATCACCTTTTTTGTTAAATAAACTCTGCAAATCGTCACAACATAAAAGAGATTTAGACGGAAAATTACGGGTTTTATTGTATCCAATAACGACAACAACAACATTTAATTAGTTTACGCGACCTTTATCCCGCGAATATTTTTTGACGATTTTGGAGGGATTTTTTATTACATCTCGGCGAGGAATTACGAAAATGCATTTGTTTTACTTTCTTTACAATAACCTACAACTACGATGTGGATTATCACCGTTCGTTCCAGATACGTAAATACCCGAAACGGACTTTAATTAATTGTATTGCAAACTTTGCGATGGGAAATAACCGAAACATGTGTCTTTTTTATTAGATTTTCTTAAGATTGGTTGATATTTCGCGCATATGAACGATTCCCGCTCGACTTACTTCGTTATCTCAGAGTAATCATGTGTCTCATAACAGTTTGTAGCATCGTTTATGCACTGAAAATGTTAGAATTTCCTTCCGAAGCGGGCAAAAAAATGGCTGCCTTTTTTGTGTCCAAACATTTAGGAAATAGCGCTCCCCATATAAAAGATTGGTTGCACATAGCAACGATGGAAGACTGATAATTATTATATTTTCTTTTCTAGACAGGGGCCTACGCTAGTTTTTGGAATATTTTTAAACATCATTAAAAAATAAAAGAAAATTTATGAGCTGCCGAATATCGCATTTTAAATTTTTTTGTTATTCTATTGGCAGCCATTTTCTAGTATCTTTGCTTCAGTGCGGGATTTTAACACACATTTTTAGATCCATTAGTGAATTCAAACTCTGACCAAATCACGTGACATGTGTTATCGTAAACCGGATCTTATCCGTTGGGCTTCGCCCAACGTATAGTCCGCTATAATATTATAAAATAGTATAATATGTAGAAAACACTTACACACGAGTAGCATAAGTCATGCTTGTTACAATCAGATCGGAAAACGTCTTGGTAGAAGTAGGACAGGTGCCCTGGAATGCTACAACCATTGTTACCAGGAGCGCTATCACATCGGTTGCACATTACCAGACCCAGACAAA
Source organism: Spisula solida (assembly GCA_947247005.1). Lineage (NCBI taxonomy): Eukaryota > Metazoa > Mollusca > Bivalvia > Venerida > Mactridae > Spisula > Spisula solida. Next base: position 44,254,824 of record OX365944.1, on the reverse strand, counting down.
ACAGTAGCAAACCTATAGTTGCCGACAACATAGTGTATGACGTCATCTTGTCTGCTCAACTTGACGCTGTAAGACAGAGGGGTAAGAAGCGATATTATACATGTACATTGTTTGAGTAAAGATCACGCTCATTACCATAGGTTTTTTACACGTAGGAAAATGTTAACAGCCCGACCCTCTTATTATACAAATAAAGGGGAGTCCGTTACTGTGTCACATGTAATGACTTAGACGTAACGTCATAAGTTGCGATCCATGTTTTAACTCCTAGGTGTGACAATAAAAATGAGAATTATTTAATTACTTTTCATTCAATTCTTTTAAAAAATATTTAAAATACGGGACAGTAATTACAGTGTACAATACCACGTGACTTTTAGCTACAGTTACAAGAAGACATTTGTGAACATTGGAAAATAAAATAGCCATAAGCATTTTATTTCTTTATCGTTTTTATGAAATATACTCCACGCTAGTGGGAAATTATTTGCTTTCCATGAAATATAAAATCTTTTTCAACGGCTGCACCGCTTTGTCCATTACCCTGTGAAACCTTGGAATGTGTATGTTTCGTAGGGTAATGGAAAAATCTATTTCGCTTTCCTTGGTTAATAAGAGTCTAGTTTTTAAAGGGCTTGCAATGGTGATCAATACAATTGTATTTCTATATACTAGGCCAGTCATTCTAGCCCAAAAATGGCCTTAACCTAGACAAAATTGCAAAAGTTTTGTTTTGTGTATTTTAAAGTTTTTTAAACTATTATCAGGAGAAAATCCCCTGTCCAGAAAGTTGCGGAAGTACCTTAAAATGCGATTTGAAGAAGGTCACTTTACTTTTCAAAAGTTTATTCCATGAAAATTTGTGTGTTAAGTTTTATCTGTATTTTAATGTTATACACATACGCAGGTTAAAATATTAATCCATCTTGTTGATAAAATGAATTTACAAGCAAACTATTTTCAATAAACCATGTATTTCAACATTTTAAGCAAATAATGTGAAAATGAAGGGGAAGATTTACCCCACCCAATTTTCAGAAAATATGATAATTGTTTTTGTATCATAAACCATAAATCAATGTCTTTATTTGGGTAAACATATTTAAATGAGAGTATTTAATAAGTCCTCAACTGATAAAAATGCATCAGGACCTTAATTTGACCTACACATGTGTGTCCATCCGTTGGTCTGTAAGTGCGTCGGTCAGTCATGGTCGTCAGTGAAGAAATCTTTATTATATGATATTAAGTAAAATAAATTTTATGTTATCGTTATTAAACTTAGTATGTGGAGAGGGGCCTATAAGGGGCTTGTCATGAGATAGTGAATACCAGTTCATATTTATATTATGACAACAATCCTGGTTGCTATGGCAGGTCTGTCATTTCTCGGACATAGAGCCTGTAATTACAGGCAATTGGGTTCCAGTACAGGCTTACAGGCAATTCAGTTAAATTTACAGGCAATTTCACGAAACTGAACTTTTTTATATACTATACATGTATACACAATAAATACTGCCAATAACTGTTAATTTGATTCAGATTTAATGTTCTCGATCTGGCTCGCTTGGACGCTTTCATTTTCCATGTATACGTATGTTTATACAAGAGATGTTTGTAAAACATTTATGCACCCAGGACAGCCCAATAGTCGTCCTTGACCTACTGACCTCAAAATCAACAGGGTCATCTACTGTTGATGATCAACCTCCATATAAAATTTGAAGAATCTGCATGGCCAAACCATTCTTGAGTTATCGATCGGAAACCATTCGGTCTATTTACACATGTTAAAGGACACAGTGACCTTGACCACTAACCTGAAAATCAATAGGGGTCATCTAATGCTGATGACCAAGATCTAAAGTTCGAAGATCCTGAGAAAAACTGTGTTTGAGTTATCGACTATTCGAAACCATGTGGTATATTTATACATGTTAAAGGTCACAGTAACCTTGACCTTTGCCCTACTAACCCAAACTCATTATGGGTCATCTACTGTTGTTGAACAACATCCATGTGAAGTTTAAAGATCTTGGACAAAACCGTTCTTGAGTTATCACCCACAGACCGACTGACAGAACGACATTGGCACAGCTATATATTCCATTTTCTTCAAAGGGTGCATAGGCCAGAGTTCTTTTATTTTGCGTTACTCGGACCATCCTGTCCTATTTTTTGTCATTTTCAAAAAGAATAAAAATTGGAAATCTTAAATTGCATATAATTCATTATGTCAAATGTTTTGATGGTATATGTATTATGATACTATACACCTTGTTTTATTGTGTATTTCATTTTAATGATATCTTGGTATAGTACTTGTTTAATTGTGTTCTCATTCACCACAGTGACTGTGCCACAGGTGTCATTGAAAAAATAACCGACAGAAATTTATTTTTGGATAAAAATGTGAATAATTTTTTTAAATTCTTCATCAATGATACTGATACTTGGCACTGTATTTGTCTGCTGTTAGAACTTACATTGTTGCTTTCAATATTGAATGTCATTGACTACAGTCCACCATCAACAACATGGTAGCTACAATTTGGGAGTTTTTATTTTTATTTTTTCCCTCCTCCTGTGAAATGTTTGCTAAAAAATATCCGAGTAACTAAAAATTAAAAAAAACTCTGGCCTAAACTTTTAAATGTACATCTACACTTTTAGTATTGATAGACAACAGCGAAATGTCGTACAAAATTTCCTGTCACAGGAATTTACTGATTTATTTTACCGATACTGGTTTTACTGGGCGTTAAATTGTAAGAGTCATTTTGTTAATTTTCCTGGATCACCACCCAACTTACTGACAACATCAACATTTGATACAAAATATCCTGAACAGGAATGTGATAGCAACTGTCGTTGAGATATTTATACTGAATTATTGATACAAGACGTTTCACTAGATGTTAACTCTCAAGGGTCATTCTGTTAACTTCCCTAGTTTACTAGAAGTACGGAATAAACACTTACTGACAACACCAACAGGTTGACCAAAATGTCCTGTACATGAATATAACAGGAAGAAAACAAGACTGCATTCAATAAACGATTAAGCCACAGTCTACGCCTTGTCCATTATTACTAGCTAAGTCAATAAGGGGCCATTATCTGTTGAAACCAGCCCAATAGTGATCATATAGTCAGAAATGGTAAATGTCACATTGACCTTGACCTACTGACCTCAAAATCATTAGGGGTCCTTTACTGTTGTTGACCAACCTCCGTGTACAGTTTAAATATCATAGGACAAAGCGTGCTTGAGTTATGGAACGAAAACCATTTGGTCTACAGACCGACCGTAGGATGGGGTCGTGGTCCAGATCCCAAGTGTCTTTGCACTAATTAAGCGACTTGAATTAGGCGGTTCGCCAGTTAAGCGCAGAACATTGAATGTCCCAAAATCGCACACAATCTTTGCTGGAATATCAGGCAATTGCATGATTTTATTATGCAGGCCTGCTATGGACACGAAAATGATGAAACATCACATTTTCTTGCATAAATCGAAAATAAGGTTTATGAGACCTGGATTATTTACAGAGAATAATGTAGGAATAATGCACACCATTTTATTGTTTGAATATCACTACATGTTTTGCTGATATGGTAGCACAAACTTCTATTTCACTTTTTAGCTTTTTATTCGATTTGTTTAATACATCGTCTCGTATGTGATTTCCAGACAAACGACTGATTTTGATTTCAATTCATTTCAATCAAGGTTAAGTAATATGATTTATGTTTGTGATGCATTGGCACTTATGGATTGCAATCATAAGTCTGAGTTCCTCTGGCAATGAAGTTCATTTATGTCATAATAAATATACCAGTAATATATAAACACCAAAGTGGATTGAATGTGTCTGACGTTTTATTAATAGCATAATAAGATAAGGTAAGCATATGGACAAAGCAAAGTCCACATAGAAGCTATAAAAACAACGTGGTTAAATGATTTAGTCTTCAGGGGATTTGGCTATAGTTGTCTTCCTTGGTAACCCCGCAACAATATTTAAAGACCGGTACAGAAATGTTCTATGTTCTGAAATCGACAGTAAAACCAATTCACCAGCGATGTTTTAGTACAAAACTGACAGTATCTGTAGATTTATTTGGATGTATAGCAATTTTCAAAATGATGCGTTTGTCGGGACGCACATTTAATGCAGGTCTGTGTTCCACCAAAACATGCATGCCATAGACACGGTGCGCGAAATGCCTAATTTATCAAGAACAGGATCGCATCTACCACCAACGACCACGGTTACTGCAAGGACATCAGTTTTTAAAATAATGTATCATTTGAGGCTTGGAAAACATTTCAGTTCAAAAGACTTGGGTTCACACTATAGACGTTAGCACCAGCGTTGTTTATGTAATAATAATGTCCAAATGCAATTTTCACGAAATACATAATGAATATTTTACCCATACTAAGAAAACAAAATACATATGTTATAATCCATATGTAAATTGTAATCTTTTTTTCTCACCGTATTATATATATGATGCTACGTTATATTTAAAACCATACAGTCTCCTATTATAACGTATCTACAGTCCTATAACAACGACATACTTCTCAGTTAATTGATTCCAGTTTTTCCTCGTGTTATGTTTAATTTGTATGTACATAATTTATGTTTGACTATGAACATGTAGTTCTATGTTAATAAACTTTATGTTATGTTATGTTTAGCGTTTCAAAAGTATAAACAAGAGTTATTCACGAACAGCGCACCTGTATTCTCAGTTTCATGTTAGGGTGGTATAATCATTATATATTCAAAACAAAACTCTTCATAGCTGCAACATTACGATCTTCTGTGTAGAGGTTGCGTCTTCTAAGTCTGAAATGACAGATAACTTGACCAAAATGCTTGACATAGCTACCTACTCGTGTTAATCATGATGGTGAACAAGTATATAAAGTATCAAAGCAGTATGTCAATGCACTTTGAATATATTACAGGTTACAAAACTTTTACCTAAACTTTAATATTTGCATTTCGAAGTCCAAAAAGGGGGCATACTTTCAACAAAATACTTGATAGAGTTACCTAACTCTGTGAATGGGTTAGGGTACATGATGGTGAACAAGTAGACAAAGTACTAAAGCAATATGTAACTCCACTTTGAAAATATTTGAGGTTAAAAATTGTACCAAAACTTTAATTATTTGCATTTCTATGTCCAAAAGGAGGCATAATTTCGACAAAATGCTTGATATAGTTACCTACCCATGTGTATGGGTAAGGGTTATAATGGTGAGCAAGTATGCAAATTATCAAATAAATATCTCAATGCACCTTGAAGATATTCGAGGTTTAAAAAATTGTACCTAAACTTTAACATTTACACTAAGTTGAAAAGGGGGGTATACTTTCAACAAAATGCTTGATAGAGTTACCTACTCCCGTGTAAGGATTGGGGTCATGATGGTGAACAAGTATGCAAAGTATCAAAGCAACTTGTCAAAGGACTTTGAAAATATAAGAGGGTACCTGTTCTTGTACATCAAAAATAGCGCAAAAAGTAGATCCAAGTATAATATGCAATTTGTTGGACACACGGCGTCCCATAGTTGAAAAAATAATCTCACGTGACCTTGTGTGAATATGTCTTTAAAATGTTTTTAATTTGTTTATATATGAACAATTCCAATGTTTAACTATCTTCCGCTTTATGAGAAATGAATATGGGCATATTTTCTCCAAACGTTTTTATAATAGAATTTTGTTATTATCAGGGAGTTGAGATATCCTTATAGAACAGGTCCTGTTATTATGTAACATTTCCTGTCATCATAAATACAAGTATGGATCGCCATTGTGCTGAGAGTAAAACACGCATTTTCCTAAAATATTTCTTCATCAAATGCAAGAAAACGGCGAGGTCTATTAATGGGGATTTTTTTCTTTGACTATATGGGACAATACTCTACACAAATATGTGCAAAGAAATTCTTTTGCAATTTTGTCTAGGTTAAAAGCTAGAATGACTGGACTATACAGATAAATGAGTTATTAAAATTGTCCCACTTAACTTTGACGTTATTTGAAAGGAGAAAATATATTTCATATTTAGGTGCTATTAAAAGGATTAGTTCTTACTCTTAAAGCATTTTATTGCATTTAAATGTACGCTTAAATGTTAGTATGTTATTCATAATTAGGTATCAATAATATAATATTAAATAATGTTTTGAAATTAAAATGTAATGAAATATTGTAACGGTTCTTATGATTATTATGTATCAGTATATATAATGCAACGCTCAATGTGAGAAGGTTAATCATTACTTACGATACAATGATATGTCTCACTCTACGAACGGGTTCGGGAAGTGTGAGGACATGTAGTGAAAGAGATGTTATACCATATTACGTCATTTTAGATACCATATTGTACCATGCAAATTAATTCCTTGATTTTCGTCCTAGCATCATTGTGTCCATGTTCTTGATTTTAAATAATAAATAGCCTGACCTTACAGTCCGTCAGGCGATTGTTTTATTCGGTTTCAATCTGACGATTGGAATTTTGGGCCTTTTTCTCATTATCCTGTGAAACCTTGTAAGTTGTTGGCATGCGAACCGACTACAGTTCCAAGACGTCTTGATTTTCAAGGTTGCACACCGGGTGCTGGAAAAAACGGCCCTGATGCTGTTATTTTTGTTGAAAGTTTATATGTTTTCCCTTAGACTGTCATTTGTTTCATAGAAATCGGTAGAGAAATCAAATTCTAGTACTTTATTTTTGTTTTCAAATGTTGACATATTTCGTCTTGGATTTGATGCCTTTATTGATGTCAGCAGCACGGTGTAAAACTACACTGATTTAGGAGGAATGAGATCGTCGGTCAATATTGAAACCTGGTGTAAGGCATTGAAATAGAAAACTGGTTCTAGAAACCGTTTAGTTACATTCAAGCAACATGCCTTCTCTGTTATACATGACCATAGCAATAAAACAAATTAAAAACACGATTGCACTTGTACATTTACTACGGATTGTATGCCAAATATGATGCATGTAGGATAAACTTATTCTCTTATAGTGTACAACACAACTCAAGAGACAGGAATATCAACATGTACAGACACTGTCCTCACAGGTACCAATTCACACCATCGTTTGTTATTCTTGCTCTGAAAAATTAAGCAGTGGCGCAGAGGGGGGGGGGGTCGAACCCTTGTTGATCCCAAAGCGCGCTCCCTATCTCTAAACCACTACCTGGGGAAGACGTAAATGTCAATAAACATCCATATAACTGATATGTATTAAGTTAAAAGTTATACACTGTATGCATTACTCTCAATTTACGTTCAAAATAGCTTGATTTTCATTAACCAAGGACAATGCTTCACTGTATCGTATACATTTGTATGCAAAAATAACATGCATTGATAGCTCATGCTAACAAACATTCATATAAATTTTACGAGTCTAAGCAAAAGTCGTTAAGAGGTACAACACAAGTTTAAAACACTTTTCAAAATTCAGGGACACTAACTCCTTTCTACTTATTTTTTTATAAGTGAGTACCCTTAAGTAGACAAAAAGTGTGTTTAATAAAATAATAGCTTAGAACCGTTTCTGAAGTATTTCTCATGACTGACTGAAAGATGGATGGATAAAAGACAGACTGAGGTTCAACGGCAAATCGAAAACGTAATGTTAAAAAACTATTAACGAAAATCGAGTAATTATTGTTTATTGGCCTATTTGTCAATAACCCGGATTCACTTCAAGGATTGGATTTCTTGTATACTTTCATTTATATACATGTAATTCAATAAAATCGGAAGCAACGAGGAAGCTCATTTCATCAATTTCTTTGTACTGAAGTTTGTCGCTGCGGTCGACTATATTTTGAATCTACGCTGTTTAACTATGTACCAGTCAATTGAAACCACGCCCCTAAACCCGCTGAATGATGGGGACTTTTACTTTATGGTAAATCCCTGCCCCCCCCCCCCTGACTGTAATCATTTTGTGCCATGAAAATGGTTAAAACGCCATTTCTTCAGTGGATTTATCTGCAGATATCATAGAAAAGTGCATTATTTTTAAAGAATCACTGTGCTTGGCCAAAGTATGCCATTTGTGAACAATGTCATTTTAAAGCTAAGTTCAAGTTATAAAAATGTAATCTAATAGCAAGTGGTATGAAGACGCTATATCTCTCTACAACCCGTTTCCTTTTCTCTTGTTATAATTATCACAAGCATCAGATCCGTGTTCTCTGACGCACACAGTGACCATAGTACTTCAAATTGAAACTATGACAAAGGAAATTACTTATATTAAATCTGATACCAATCAAGGACATATTTAAATGTAGGTCACTACTAGACGTATTTTAATTGAAACCACAACAAGGAAAATACTTAATATAGGCACCCTGTCTAAACGTATTTTCGAGCGTGAGGATCGACTACGACGGAGCAGTGCGAAAAACGCAGATTGTTATTATGGTCAAGGTAATGTTTTGCTTCACCATTCTTTTAATTTTAAAACTTTGATATTGGGAATTGGCCGAGGATAACCTACCATAAATGTCCCTTGTTCGCATTGCATTGAAATATTCATAGCTTTGTAGTTTTTTCTATCATTCGGGAAAAACGCACCAAAACCCACCTGTTTTGCTACCGTCCCGTAAATTTCTCGTCGTTATATTATACATTTGGGTGCCAAATTAAAGTTAACAAATACAAAATTTCATTGAAATTTTGACATGTCTTCTGTATTCAAAATTGCATGACATGATATTGAGAAATCTGCCAAGTTAGAATGTGACATCATATGCTAGAATAATCTAATAGTGATTTGATTCAAATCAGAAAATATGTTTTATGTATTACATTTCTGGTTTCTAGGCAATTTTAGAATGTCAAGGAACATCATTGACCTGTGGAATTAGTTGCGTTGCCATGGCATCCAGAATTTTGTTGATCTATGATACAGAATCATAAAAGAATGATTGCTATTCATTGATATCTAGATATTTTTTATTAAGGGGTTAGTTTGTTAAATGGCAAAATATTAAATTTGAAAGTAGTGCAACACGAAATATGGTTCCAATTGACTCCCATGTAAATTTTGTCATTTTATTGTTAAAAATTAAATCAGATTTTCTTCAAACAAACTTTATTGATTATGTTATTAAATTTAATTTAGAAATGTTAGTTGGTTTGTGTTACCATGGCAACATTATCAAGTGGACTAGCAGTAGATTTTTAGTGATGTTCTAGAATTACTTAGCAACGGAGAATGTGCAACATAGAAAAGTAACATGCATAACAGTTCTGTCAGAAATTGATTTTTCTACTTAATGATAGTCAAAATAGTCAGGTAAGAGTTGAATTACTTCTGCTGTGCTGTTTTAGCTGAGTAAATTTACCAAATATTCTAGTAATTTTTGTATTTTGTGAGTGACATTAATTTGGCACTTGTGCGATCAGATATCCTACTTAATCCTTATTCCATCGTCATGCATCATATGTAACAAATACGTCACCACTCAAGCAGTTTAAAACACATTGAAACCTCGAAAACCTGGCCGTCAACGAGACAGGATTTTATGCGACCGAGAGGAAGGATCGGGGCGTACTATCGAGCTGGTGGACTTTACGGAAAACGTTTTTACACGACTTTTGAAGGTCCGACCCTGGACAAAAGTCATTTTTATCTATTTTAATTTAACTTATTAATTGATCACTTAATACATGAATTTTCTCACAGCTCACACTGATAAATACACACACAGTCACCGGAAGATGACAATCATCTACCTTACAGATGTGAACAAGTCGTTTTATGCTGGCTTCGTACAGGATACAACAGGCTCTGTACCCATGTATACGAAAAATTTAAGCAAGTTAATCCCATACACAAAATTAAACATGTGATGTGTCAGATACAAAAAACAGGGAACACCCTCCTTCTATTTCACGTGTTATGTATTATTATCCAAAATTATATGAAGCGTATATCGCCAGGTCCAGTCTGCCTAGCAAAGAAGCCTTATAGTCAAAGAAAGGACCTCAAAATGACTGGCATCTTGATCGCCATGAACGGAGTTGCGATTTAGAATTAGATGGTAGACGCAAAACATATATTAATATACAGCAGTTAAGACGTTTATGCACAATGATGGATCAGGTACAGTGTTTACAGTTAAAACGTAGTTTATTGGACCTGCAATAATCCTCAATGTATTGTACACATACACACGGTGATGGCTCTTGATTAACATTACCAAAGTTAGCATAATCTGATAATGTTATTAACGTTTTATTATTGGGTAATGTAGGCTATACTTGGTAGTGTGTATTTGGTGAAGGGTCCCCCAATACCGGATGTATGTGTAATGACCTGGTTTTCGAGCTGATGTCATGGTAAGCCTAGATCAGAGCCAAGCCATCGTTCGCATAAACATATTTTATACTTCATGATACAATTAAACATTTAATTAATAAGCAATCACGGCACAATAACTTTTCATCCTCATCATAAACCCTCGTTTGTACTCATTCATTCACATGTGTGAAGCATACATGTGTGTCCCACTGGGTAGTGTTTGCACTGGAGAGTTTAACTTTACACTGATAAAATCAATACTGATCACTGGGGATATTTTTATATATTTGTCTGGTGTAAAGGGAAACAACTCGTACAAACACACAGGTACAAAAATCACTATGGACAGAGTTGTCGGGAGGCGTCGGAAATAGGTTCCTTGTGGTCTGTAATTTTCCTTTTATTTTGCGTGCGTGCGTGCGTGCGTGCGTGCGTGCGTGCGTGCGTGCGTGCGTGCGTGCGTGCGTGCGTGCGTGCGTGCGTGCGTGCGCGCGCGCGCCTTTTGTGCTCTGTTGTTTCTGTTGTGTGCTGTTGTGTGCTGTTGTGACCTATGTTTTTTCTTTTCGCAGACAGAGACAATGCTAACCTTTTGTGACATTGTCTTCCATTGCCTGTTCAATGTAGTGCAGCGACATAGTGACTTGGTGGAACATTTAATGCTACATATACGACCAGTGAATATAATTAAAGATACATAGTCGTAAACAGTTTTGTAGAAAAAATAATCGTATAGCTAACATCCACAGAAACGTTATACTTTGTGTTTTAACGGAACGTATCCCACATGAATTTGAAATAATTCCCATAAAATTCCGTAGCAGTTAAACCATTCATATCTCTCTCTACATTTATATAATGACTTATACGTAAAGAGCTATTTTGAATGGATCCACTGCCATAATATGCTTATGGATAGCATTTAATATTTCTGTGCTTATAACGGGGTTATATATTCATTTCGTTCAGACTGGTTGTCAAGCTAGTTGTCTAATGACAGCACAAAATAGCTAGTACTATCTATATGGTACCTTTAAGAGTGTTTTACTGTTAGAGATAACCTACATTAAGCAGCTGGTTCATGCCATTGTTTCAGACATACCAATACAAACATGTTGTGGGTTTTTAAGTGTTCTATAATTGCTGTTTGTGTTCTTGTAACACTAAGCTCAGTACCAGAGAAGAAAAACCTTGACATGGAAGGCATGGTATTGTTTACGAAATATGTGCATCTACCAGACGGCTCACAGATATTGGATAGGGAATCGAATTCGGTACGTATGGGTTTTACCGTTTAAAAAAATATAAATAGTATAATTATTCATATAGAGGACTCCATGCATAGTTATAAATCTGGGCTTTCCCAACGGTGTTACCTCTTAAATTAAAGTTCTTATCCTAATGAGCTTAGTTTATAGTTAACACTAATTTATTTTAGGTTTATTGTGAAATAAATTTTATAACTAATTCTTATCCGTATCGACACCTCATTACAGATGGAACAAATCTCCACGTAGGTTGCTAAGTGCATCAATTAATAGAAACAACATGTTCCTTATTGCAGTGTAAGGCAAAAAGGAAAAAAGACACTCGGTGCATCCCTTGTCTACCTCATTACATTTACATTCATTTTATGTATACGAGTTAATTTACTGGAACCCGTTGCTGTGTCACTTACATCCGAAATCAGGCAACCAGCACTTATTGCAAATGGCGGCGATTATTTTAAACACCTATGTTTACAAATAGAGCAATGTTATATTCGAACCGGTATAGTCCAGTTAGGATATTGTGACAGTGACGTTGCAGTTTATGTGTACGCAAAAAATCACAACCATTATCTAAACAGGTAGAATGAAGGTTAGTATGTTAGTTTAGCATTGAAATTATAGTTGTTTGTACAGTATACGCTCGTAAGCCTTTATAATTGGTTTCACACCGTTATAGTGGACTCGACCGCTGCGTCACTGGATTTTTATCCTGACTGGACTATACGTTTAAATAAGCGATGGATGTACCATACTCATTTTGTTAACGAAAACATTCAGTTCTTATTATGTATTTACAGTCTTCTGTACTCAGGAAGGATGGGTATGTCCATTATCAGCTGATGGTTCATGGCGTAAGTATACCTGATACTTAAAATGAGATTATCAATGGTTAAATCAATGATGTTTCAGTCTTATGGAAACTACCCAGTCATATCATACCGACATTTAGGGCTCTCTACATAAACCGAGAGCCAGTACCATATAAAAAACCTGAGCGATTGCTTTTGTAAAGGTTAAGTTCCGTGGTCTATGTTATTTTATGCCAACGGGACAAACCAGGACGAAACGTAATGAATTGAAACATGGTCATATAGAATGGCATATTACAATAAGCTTACCTAAGGCTGATAAAATTGCAAAACACATTATTGATACATATTTTCAGATGTTATAACTTTGTCGAGGTGTCTTAACTGGAACAAGAATGTTGTTAGTAAAAATATGTTGAAACTATAACTTGGTTTAATTTAATAATAGGATTAACTCCCGTGTCCATAGTATGTTGGTTTATGTGGACTACCCGGTAACGTCATCATGATACTCGGTCACCCAACACCTAACATTAACACGGACCTAGGTGAGCTATACCAGTACCCTTTATTTCTATTTTGGAGTGTCGTGACCTAAGATCAAACTCGCAACCTTTCGTTTGGGAAGCAGCTAAGCTTACCACTTACATCCATTCTGCATGATCACTGCATGATTCTTTTATTTCAATTACAGAAAGAGTGCACGCTGGTAGCAAAGGCGGAGTATGAGCATATGTTTCTAATGCAAGCCGTTGGTCCACCAATCTTTCATGTGGTCACTGATACATGTGGTATCACCATAGCAACCAGGGGATAATCATGGAGTTTATCGTTGTATTATGTACCGTATCATAGATATAACTATCAATACAACCTTGCTGACGATATAAAAGAGAAAGTACGACATGCTCATTTAAGTTTTTTCGTTCAACATTAAAACGAATATTTCCCAACCTGTCTGCATCGACAGGATGTTATCAAGAACTAAACGTACTGAGTCGATTACTTCAATACCATACTAAAAAAACTCAGCAGCATGGAAAACAGAGGAATATGTAATTACGTATGTCATATGCGGATCACACTGAGCGCCCATGAAAGTCCGCTGTGATATTCCAGACCCAGACTGCGACATTAAACAAGTGGGTGTAATCGAGAAAAAACTCTCTAAAAAATCTAAATTAGTAAAATATAATTAATAATGCAGACAATTATACAGTTAATTACAAGAAATTACTAAGTAATTGTATACATTGAGAACAAGTCAGAGGAGTTATGCCTGTGTCCGATTGTAACAGTTTGAGTTACCCACGGGTAAGGTTAAACCCATTTTTACAACAATAAAAACTGAAATAAATACATTCCCAATTTTTGAAATATTTATTATCTACACAATAAAGTAAAACACATGATACATTAATCATGTAAACAATATACGGCCATGTTCAACTCACAGAGATTATGGTATTATCTGACCAGATTAAACTGAGACTCCTTGCATAATTCGTTCAAGTCCGGAAATTTCCGAAGTTTTAAAAAAACATATAATTACATTTATCGCTATATGTGGCTTTATTGAGTTGCAACTAGATAACAAACTGTAATGGCTCAGTGGTTAAGTGTGCGGTGTGTAGACCACAAGGCATCGAGTTCGAGGCTTACTAAATATATTTTTTATTTAACATTTTTATCTTTTTATGCAAGTATGCTATTTGTGAATTATAATCATCCCTATGTTCACATATCCATTACACAATTCAGTCATACATTAAATTTATAATGGCCAAGTCGTTGAAGCCTTTAATTTGGCCAGACAATACGAGATAATCACTTAAACTTAACCTTTAAGCATGAATCTATTACAAGGTCCTTGCGTTGAATTTATCAAATTCCACGAGCAAATCGTGCACTATCGGACTTATAGATTTGCGTTTGTTTAGACTATACCACACATCGAGCGTTTTCGTGATACTTTCCGCTCAATCGGATTAAAAGTACATATATACAATATATCGGCTGTAAAATTATGTTAAAATGAGGTGGAGGATCAGGTCAAATGCTCAGTTAAATACCGGTATCACAAACATAGATTATTGCAAAACGACCCAAGTGAACGACAGCTTGTTTTAGTATGGTGTGTATTTTATTTGCTTTAAAACTGTTACGCGTGAGATTAACAATGCCAATATTAACATCTGCAAATAACATGAACGACGATTTGTACAAGTACATGTGGATAGTTATATATATACACAACAATATCGTAACATGCTTTGTAATCCACTTAGATATGGCGTCCAATAAGCCCAGATGCTATATATGCGATAGGTTGCAGATAACATTTTGCTAGTTTCGGGAAAATGGTTGGCCCGCCACTGGCTCACAATCGACAAAACGCGTACTACATACGACCCTATAAGACTCATGCATATTTGAAATTTGCATCTAAATTGCGCTTCTTAAAGCCTATTTTCAAGAAAATCGGAAGTGGTCATGTTGACCAAACTGAAGTTTAAAAAGCTTGTTTTTCCATAAGACAGTTTTTTTCTTGTTTTCTCAAAATAATGATTTTGTACTGGATTTGATACATTAGCTCCGAGATGAAAATGTCACCTCCTTCAATTAGTGTTTGATAATTCAGTGTTGCTGTAGACATTGTATGCAATTGTATCAAAGAAGTATATACTGTCTAGTACATGAGTACAAGGATAGTGTTCTTACCATTCCAAATGCTCCAGAAATACGCCACTTGGGATAGCGAAAGTGCTACGAAGACTCGCAGAAGACTTCCAGAGGATGCCGAGTTAATTAAGACATGTTCCAGAACGTACCGATTGATTGCCGACAGTTTCCGGTTATCCAAAGCCGTCCCGAACGATACCTTCGGCGTTCAAATTTTAAAACTTAATATTTAGATGCCGAATACTTTTCGGTCCCAAAAAGGCTTCCAGCAGTGTATAAGAATGACACGGACGGGTTCCGAAACTTCGCGAAGACATGCAATACAATCCCGATTTTGGCGAACCCTTCAGGGTTCTAGTGAACGGCATTGGGTCATTCGGCGTGTTCTGGAACGTGTCGTAATTAACTCGACATCTTAGGGAAGTCTTCTGGGAGGTTTCGTAACCCTTCGTGCTCGAACCAGGGACCTCCGGATTGGTAGTCTAGAGCGCTTACCACTCGGCCACCGTTCTACCCCATTTTCCTTCTATGTTGCGTTCATTAATCGATGCATGTACGACAGATGACATAACAACTTTGTCCTCATGATATATTTCAAATATTGAGTTTTTTTCTAACAAACGCATTGACCGTCAATTATCCATACTACGGAAAGTGCCCGGATCTAGAATCGAATTCAAGACGTAACGGATAACATTAACGATTTGTGTATAGCCTAACTACAAAATGGCAAGAAATTACATTTTTTTCTCATCTATTGCCTTGTCTGGGATCTACGTTGGATCTTAAAATCCCTGGCTTAAATCCGGGATGTAGTTCCATGAATAATTATTGCGTTTTCTTGAATATTAATTACCTATTATACGTTCTAGCGAAAATACTTTCGTAAGAGAAGATGACGATGAAAAGTTCACGTAGTAATAGAGAAAAATAGACGCTATTTTCACTACTAGACTGAATGACATAAGAAACGCACCTTAATACTATATGTACATTGTACTTGACTTTATAAATTATTACACACATTTCGTTATCGTTTTTTAAAGAACAAAATCGAGAACATATATATAGGTTAAAAGGATTTTTTTTAAAAAATCGAAATATTGACTTGGTTTAAAACATCAGAGTACTTTCAGCACGGCACGGCACGGCACGGCACGGCACGGCACGGCACGGCACGGCACGGCACGGCACGGCACGTATAAAAAATGTATACGCCCCTGCTCCCAAGATATAATGGCCGAACAATGACCAATAAATCACCGAAGTATCTTTCAGTATTCCTTTAGATGTAAAAAATATTGCAAAGAATATAATTTCACTTGGATATAAAAAAAATGCTATATAATTATACTCTATCAAAGATCATATTAAAATTCTCATGTATTCTTTGACTCTATGAAATGAACAATGCTGTCATATTACAAAAGAAATAACAAAAATAGCCAAACTACTGCGTTTTAAATTCCTATGAGTATACATACATGTATTTTCGCGGTAGTTTTTTCTCCAGCTACATATGATACTAGGCGATGTTTTCTTGGACTTAATGAAACAAGTATTTACATACAATGTATCAAAAAGGTCTATCTTCAATAATCTGATACTTAGACACAAATGTATATTTATATAAAATTACAACTATCTAACAAGGGAATCAGTTTTGATTAGTATACAGTATACATGTACATGTAAAGTCAATCAAGCACGGTTGATTCTTTGATGTTACTCCGAATCATTTAGTATTGCTCACACAATCATTCGTCTTTGACTTATCGTCGGATATTACTGTCGAGTTCGGCAACAAAAGTGCTGAGTTCAGCCGGGCCGGATAACGACCCACTTAAACAGTATTTAGGCTTTTGCAGAAAATTCCAAATATGTTTTTTACTCTTTTCTACGAAATATAACAAAAACGTCTCAAAGTTACCTCACAAATCAACCAGCAATTAACGGATATGCACGGATTATACACAAGGACTATAATACTTATTATAGTTGTTAATATATACTTATGTGATATTTTTGTCTTGCTAATTATGTACAGTATATAACAAATCAATTAAAAACAATAAATAACTAATGTAACATTTATGTTATGCTTAATTCAACACGACAGCTACCCCTCCGAAAAGCTATTTTAACAATAAAGTACTGTACTTTGTAGAGACGCTCTCTGTAGAGCAACAACCACTCTATAACAGCATCTTCTAAAAGTCACAAACCGTTATTTACTATAATTTCAACCTCTGTAGAACAACAACCTCTAAACAACAACCAATATTTGCAGCTCCCAAAGGAAATTGCTCTACGGAGGTTGTACTGTTATTTCAAAGTGGGTATAATGAAGCATGGCATCAGTCATGTATCGACAGTTGATCGTCAACTACAGGTAATCAATAGAACAGACAGGCAGGCAGGCAGGAAAGGAAATATTCTATATACTGATAATTTAGCCGAAAATGCATGGTTACGATTAAGTCTGGTTACGAACTAGACACATATCTACCATGCAACATGCGTGTAGAATTTCCATCAATAAAATTGCCAGTAATTTCAGTTAATTGAGTCATGGAAATGACTTTCATCTTGAACATATACAACACTAGTGTTTTAGAAAAAATATGAAATTCTGCTTACACAAAATTAAAAACAAAGAAAATAGCGCAAATAGTTAAAACAAGTTCAACCTGAAACTGAAATCAAGTCGTGGAGACAGAATTTCATTAATAATCGACTCGAGACATGTCCAGCTACCATACGTAACTTGCTTTGTATCAAAAGGAACATCGCAGGTAGATGTAACTTCTCAACTTGAACCAACTATGGACATCTACTCGTTCGTATAAGAGACAAACCAGACCACCCAATGTACCGTATGCATCCGCTTACGAGACGCATTCGTTTATAAGACGTATCGGAACAATGTACCGGTAAAATGGAATTTTGCATATACCCACGTATAATCAAGGGCGCCTTTGGAGCGCATATATACGACAAGCAAGAATGATTATGTCCTCAAGCATGGCTGTTTTGTTCAGCACTGGCGTCCACCTGGTTCCCAGTTTCTTTCATAGATAGGTCATCTTGTTGTGGAGTGTTTGGTAAATCCACACAATCTGGACAATAACTTCTCAACGTTATCCGAAGTGCAATAAACAGCCCAGACATCATAGCCAGCGTTCCTCCTGCTGCACCAAACCCAAGTCCTATAGGTTTGTGTATAGAGATAGAGCCCGGGTTATCTAGGACTAACCCCCTTAACCGATCACCCATATTGCCGAACCTTCCAACAGGAATAAGTACAAACAATCCTGGAATAAACAACAATACGGACACATTCATATACAGTCATATCCTTTGCTAAACAGCCAATGATAAAATAACATTTCTCCTTTACTGCCAGTCAGTGGAAATGAAATTTCACAAACAATCAAATCACTTTATAAGACTCATATCTGTCTCACTTCAGACGTATTCGACTACAAAACAGTCGGCTATTCTCCCAATTAGGCTCTCTGGGAACCACCGTAGAAAAGTAGCTTCACAGTCGCACAGATCGACGTATGTTTTTCGACTGGGAATTTGTTAAGGATAATGTCAGGCGGGAAACCAAGGTACACTGTACTTGCTCAATGGAAAATACCAAGCCGAATACGCCAACAGTGAACAAGCTGACATTTGATACAGTGTGTGAAGCCAGTGAGTAGGTCTGATCTGCAAGGGGGTCACCTGTATTATTGGCATGTTGTTTGAACATGACATCAGCGATGGTTTGACAAAAAGCGTGGCTTCTTAGTGCAGGTATGTGTCAAATACACGTGTGTTTAATATGAATTTGTCAATTCAGATTTCATGCGGCTGCTTTAAATAGATGGTAACACACTTGAGATTGCCACAAACACACGTTTGACTGTAGATACATACTTATGTCTGTACTTAATGAGTTAATGCCAAGAATAATACATATACAGCAATATGAGTATAGTCTGTTTATTCAACACTTGAATGCAAACAATGTAATATCAAAATAAAGCATTTTTGCTTAAAACATTGTAGCAGTTAAAATCAACACCTTATGTACTAAGCCACGTACTCATGTATACAATATGTGTTAATTCATTAAAATAAATAAGAGAAATTGCAATGTTTACATACACCAAATCGTCAATTTTTTACAAAAACGAGATTTTTGCACTTTCTTTCACATTTGCCATTGCTAAATGTCCTGTCAAATATTACGTCATAATTTAAAGTGCAAAGTACTTTTTGGCAGTAATATTTTGCTGAAAGTCCAGTATTTGAACCACTTCGTAGCGTGCACGTTGCCAAATGTCCTGATGATTGGTTACTCTAAGAGCAATTTAAACTAAAACATTGATGTTGACCAATTGGCGTCCTTTATTTTGTCACGTGTTTAACTGAAATGTTTAATGTTAACATGCTCATTGTCCTCTGTAACTCCAACGCGATAAATTGCAGTAATACACAATATTGCCTATATTTTTGTTATGGATTAAAATCAAGGACCGTAACACTTACCAATGAAAGCATTCACAAATTTATGGGTGTATTTCTAGGTTATGCGTGTTTATGTACTTTAACCATAGAGTTTATACAGTTAATCCCCCCGTTTAGCTACCCAAGTTGGAAATTTACCTATAGCACAACATGTAAAGTTTTCATGCTCCTAAATATTCAGAAACTATAAATATAGCGGATTTGGTGTTTGTTTTTGTATTGCAATTTATCGCGTTGGAGTTATACCAGTCGTTCTTAAATGAGCCGATGTCCAGATCAACCAAATTGAATAAAACCGCGGCATTTCGGTAATATTTTGTCCAAACTCTTGGTGTGCAATAAAATATGCGCAAGTTGCTCAATGTCCAACTTCGGGATAACCATATTTTCAAAACTAACTCTTCATCGTTGTCAATGTTAAGGCGTAAGAATAAATTCAATTTGAAGAATGAAGCAATTGTAGTACATCTACGTTTTTAAATATTAAAAATCGGTTCTAAGACATGCCGTCCACTAGGACCCCGAAGGGTTCCCGAAACAATGAAAGTACATGTATTTGAGTTTAGTCTGAAAGAATAAAGTTCTAACGTTTACTGAGGTGAAGTTGAAATGATAGAAATAAAGAAGAAGATTTGAAGTGTCCCGCATTCAGCCTTGATCTGTTCATACTTTCTTATTTTCATTATTTATATCGTTACAATTAATGTTTGATATAAATTGACGTAATCCGAAAAGGGGATGGTTTGGTAAAGGGAAGAAATCGGTCGATAAAAAAGGAGTAGGACTTTACCTGAGAAGAAAGCCGCCACTGCAGCCACGATGAGGGATTTCTGTGTAACTCTCTCCAGATTCTTCTTCACCAACCTCCTTCTATGTTTGTTCACCAAGTACCATGCCATCATACACAGAAGCATCCCCAAACAATACTCCACCTGGTTTTCAGCCAATGTCGAGTAGTCGAATCCTTAACATGTAATACAAACAGGACAATATGAAATTCATCTGAAATTCAATTGAGTAAACATGCAACATGTCTAACGTGTGAATCAAGCTCACAAAGGAGCCCACCTTTGTTTACTCTCGATGCTTTTTATTGGCAATGCCAAAACTCCAACGATATGTAAAGTAAAATGAAAGTTTCCATGCCTTCGTATCCTCCCTTCAAGACTTAGTCTTTCCGCGCCTTCACAATGCGCCTCAGTATTAAAGTTTGAAGGAACAAATCTTACGCAATATCGTACCATAGACACTATAGTTCAACAGTATCTGGCGGTATATTTATTCATACGAATACTGAGCAATCGCCGGTCAATCTCTAAGACAACTTCCGATATGAACAGGCATTAACGACGGGAACTCGTTACTTCTGACACCAGCTAGAATTCCAAAGAAGCTGTATAAAATGCTAATTGTGAAACTCCCTACTTTAATAGATGCTGCTTTTATTCATGTTATTCATTAACATCCATTTGGTGAATCCTTAAGTAATATCGTCTAACAACTTTGATCCTAGTTATGTCAACGATCTAGCCAAAAAGAACTCTAATTTCGGCATGTATTTTTTAGGTGACATTAAATTTATGTCATGCAATGGCTTTCGATACGTCATTCCTGACGTAACTGGTCGTCATGAGGATATGTGTGACGATAAGTCAGTTACATAAAATTAATAAAGTTTTAGAAAAACTTAAAAATGCTGAATTTTTAGAATGAAAATTGTAATATTGATGCCATTTCTATTTCGCCGTTTGTGTAAGTCAGTCAGGGAGCAAGTCCTGTCCGCTGTATTCTACACGAACGCTCAACCAATGTAGGCTACGGAGGCCAAAAGGACCGATAGTGGATCCATGAACCACATGTAAACTATTACTTCAACAACTTAAATGATGCTAGTTGTGTCTATGGGGTTCAAAGATCGGCTACTAACCTATTTGACTGAGGACGTATTTTGGCTTGATGATTAGCTGACGATAAGTCACCGAATTAGTTTTAAGATAATAGAATAGTGTATGTATGTAATAGACACTTACGCAGCTCAACCCCGTCTAGAAATAAGTTGGTTCTCTCTAGGAACCAATGCTCAGGGTCCTTGTACTTTGCGTAGTCATAAGCTTCATCCATGAAAGCAATCTGATAATAAGACAATGTTTGACAGTTCCACGTGTCAGAACGACATTGCATCATGTACCATAACGAGTAATCTTGATTGACAGGACGCACGTGTTTCTCCATAGTTACCGTCGTGGTCTCATTTTGCTCCAACGTCTCAGTCTGGTATTCTTGCTCAAATTTGATGAACACTTTAAGCCAGGCCGGAGATACAAATGCGATAAGTTGAAACAACAGAGCCGATGTTAGCATTAACCAGAAGAACGCAGCCCAGCCCTGTTCTGTTGCTCGATGCATTGTCAACAAACATGTGAGGGTCCTGGAAAAGTTAAGCTCAATGAATATCACACATATGAAATAACAGGCTGCACTCCTTCGCTAAAATGAGAAATATATTTTACACAAGATGTCACAGTTTTGACTTCATCTGACTTCAACAATATGTTTTCTTTATGAATGCTAATAAAGTGTTACATGTAATACTCGTCGTTTTGTAACAATTTATAGTCGCATTGGTACCGTGCCATCTAGCCAACACGGTGAGTATATTGAAACAGAAATACTACCTTAGGGGTTTAGATGGGTAACCAGAGTCACCGGACTTAAATGCGATAGAGTAGAAAATGTGTTGTTAGACATTGAGTATGTGCTAAAGCGCCAGAATTCTGGAAGCCGTCAGGCAAAGGAAGCAAATTTCCATGAAGCTTGGAATAGTAATAAATTGAATGATGCCAATGACTGGTAATGTCAGTGCCAAGGTTGATAGTGTCAGAAACTTTAGTATGTGGAGGATACAGACAATATGTATTGCTCACACATTAGGGTGTCTGTACTTTGATTGTCTATGGGTTTACGGATAATGTTGTTTTCCTCATGATTTTCATTCAAAACTTTTGAAAATTGTTGCTTTTTGTCATTTTCTTATTCGGGTGTTATTATGTAATTATCATTTAACAGCAAGAAAATTTGTAAATTGACGTAGTTGCGAGTCAATTGGAGTAAATGGTATACTTTGTAGAATGTAAATGCAGTGTATCATTCAGTGGCTTTGTCATGCACATTCACAATTTCCGTAGGTAAAGTCACGTTCACTTATATGACAAACGGTGGTCATAAAAGGAATAGCGAAACATTTTAATGTAAAAAGCATGATTTCAAAATAATTCCAAAAGTGGTTAATTTACTGTATGCATTAATAAACAGTGATCCAACCACAGGAATTTGAATTATATCCATAAAATATCATAGCGATCAATCGACTCAAAATTGCTCTATTCGTACATAATTATAATGACGGCACGAATATGAACGCAAAGGGCCATTTTGCTAAGATAATTTGTAGATAAAATTTTTAAAAATCCTGTGACCAAACACCACAAAAATTTCAAAAACGCCAGAAACATTGCTTTACAAGAAGAATAAAGTATACCTTTGAACACAATATTTCCTTTAATACGTCCAATAACTGTAATAAAATCACTGCGTCTTGATAGGGACCCTTCTACATAAAACACAGAGTGAGCGACATAGGATTTTGTCCAGTAACTTGAAGGGCGAATCTCCAACGTACCAGCAATATGTTATTCTACAGCTTTTCCAATATTGGTGAATACTTTTCGCTAGTAATTTGTTGGCATTGGGGTGTCCACGAATTACATCATTACCGCATTGACCAAACGGTTTAACCACGCACGGAAATAAACCCGAATAACCCTAAATTTTGGGAGGGAAACGGTAAAAATTGGTAATTGTTTTAGTTATTTACAGTGACTCTCAAAGACACGGCCAAGTAATTTGGACCCCATTCAAGGAGTGCAAGTGGCACAGCAAGTGAGGTGAACAATGTCCGGTAGAATACGGTATCTCTCCTCACTGTGTACGATCAACCCTACATTATTGGTACAGTACGAAAAAATTTAATGTTGATGGTGATGAATAGAATACATTTCGTTCCTCAACTTAATGAATAAAATACTTACGATATTGTGACTACAGAAGGCCGAGAACCAACAACTACTGAGGGTTGTATTATTAGGAATGCATGTATATCTTCCTTGGCAATTTCATTATGACGTACGCCGAATACAGTGTGATGAACGGATACAAAAGTGACTTCTGCACAAATCTATGTATATGCAAAGAGTGAGACTCTATATTGATACAATGAGGGAGAATCTACTGGGGGCAGCTTAAGTAATTCTATACTAGTAGGTGCAATACGGGAGTAAACTACGTATGTAAAAAGTTGCAATAAGGGAGGTAACACTATATATACAAATATGCAATAAGGGAGGTAACTCTGTATGTACACATATGCAATAAAGGGATGTTACTCTGTATATACACATATGCAATAAGGGAGGTAACTCGGTACACACATACAATAAGGGAGGTAGCTCTGTATGTACACATATGCAATAAAGGGGTGTTACTCTGTATATACACATATGCAATAAGGGAGGTAACTCGGTACACACATACAATAAGGGAGGTAGCTCTGTATGTACACAGATGCAATAAGGGGGGTAACTCTGTATGTTCACAGTTGCAACAAGTCAAATAGTTTTCTGCGGGCAGATGATTTAGTTGTATTGTTTATGATGTGTTTTTTGCAGTTTTGATGCTGATCGAATTTATTCCGGTGTTTATGTTTAAATGTATCTGTCCAAATAATTCAAATACATGACTTGAAATATTTGACAATTCCGATAAATCTAACATTACCAACTATAATATGTAACAGTAATTTTGAACTTTAATTATCACAACAAATGGCATGATGAGATATGAATCATATTCAGTTTAAACAAACATAATATCCTCTATTTGGTTTTGCTATGTGCCAAGCGAATGAATAACAAAGAATTTGAAAAACATTTATCATGTATCAATATACCATGCTTCTGTTAATCTAGCAATGTGTTCTCTACGGGATGTGCTCTATTGCTCACTATATTTATCATTGACCAGTAAGCGCTATGCTTATGCAGCTGCAGACACCTGCTGTTTAGATACATGGTCTCAATTGCCTAGCGCTCACAGTGAAATTTTGGATAGTTCTGATTTCTTTGGCAAAGACCGATGTTTTCCGCATGGAATAATGGAATTAGTCTGGTTCACGACATGCTTACAAAATGCTTCATTTTTTGGATTATTTTTTTGAAATCATAAACCATCGAGAACATGTCACGTGCCCCTTCATGGACTTTTCACTTTGAGCATTCCAATATGCCCGCAGGGAATAAGGGAGGTAACTCTGTAAGTACACAGTTGCAATAGGGGAGGTAACTCAGTATATACGTGGGGTGTCCCAGAATAGCGTATAATCACGTTATAGCAAGTATATCAAGTATTGTATGTCGAAATTATAATAAACCTTTCGAGAATTTATTTCTTGACAAACTAGCAAAATTTCATTACATATTATCTAAAAACCTACAAATTATGTACATTTTATGAACGCCAGGTGAAGTCAGTCGCGTCACAGAATGTCAACGTCAACACTCGCCTACGACGTCATGCTATCACAGTTCTCCAAAGTACTTCCCTTTGTGAGCAACACACTTAATATTATATGCCGATGTTGTAATAAACCATTTGAGAATTTATTTCTTTACATACTATCAAAATGTCATTAATTGCTTTTTAAAACTGACAACTTGAGTTGACGATTTGTTTAGGTAGTGTCGGAAACAATCGGACGTAAGCGTTTGCTCAGTTCGGTCGCTCTGTTCTACTTCGTTCCCCTGTCCTCCTGTGCCAAACAGAATGACTATAGCAAATAAAAACAGCTGCATAATTACGCTGCTGTATTGTGCAGTTGCTTCCAGCTCATTAATCAGCTGTCCTTGTGTTATACTATGCTACTCACGGTATAGCGCAATGCATATAAATCGACGATCGCTCGATAATGTCGTCTGATGTCGTAATTTTTGGTACTCATAACGTTGTTATATTACGTCATAAACCCGCCATACACGACGTCATTACCACGAAACGACACACAGCAACTAGCCAAAATATGCCAATTACGTTTATATAGCTTTTGTCTGGATGTGACAAATAGTACTTAAGTATTATTGCCATTAAATATTTGAACTCAATTCTGAAATATATACTTTTTTCTGCTGACACACATACCGTTACCATGGGTTACAAATTCTTCTATTTTATCATATGCAACGTATGCTGATATACAATAAATTCCTCTTATATATGTGGAATAGTTGTAGAAATGCACATGCAAAATTTCAAAGCTGTGTCATCATGCTGGAGTAAATAAATCAAGAATTATACGCTATTCTGAGACACCCCACGTACATATATGTAATAAGGAAGGTACCCTGTATATACACAGATGTAATAAGGGAGGTTACTCTGTATGTACACAGATGCAATAAAAGAGGTAACTCTGTAAGCACACAGTTGCAATAAGGGAGGTAACTCTATATGTACACAGTTGCACTAAGGGATGTTAATCTGTATTAACACAGTTGTAATAAGGGAGGCAACTATGTATGTACACAGAGTCAATAAGGGAGGTACGGTTACTGTGTATGTACACAGATACAATAAGGGAGGTAACTCTATATTTACACAGTTGCAAGTAGGGAAGTAACTCTGTAACAAGGGCGGCTATTCTGAAATAAAGGACGTAACTCAGTATGTAAACAGTTACAATGAGGGAGGTAACTCAGTATGTACACAGTTTAAAAAGGGAAGTAACTCTGTATTTACACAGTTGCAATAAGGGAGGTAACTTTGTATGTACACATATACAATAAGGGATGTAACTCTGTATTTACACAGTTGCAATTAGGGAGGTAACTTTGTATGTACACAGATACAATAAGGGAGATAACTCTATATTTACACAGTTGCAACTCTGTAATAAGGGCAGCTACTCTGAAATAAAGGAGGTAACTCAGTATGTAAACAGTTACAATGAGGAAGTAACTCTGTATGTACACAGTTTAAAAAGGGAGGTAACTCTGTATGTACACAGTTTAATAAGGGAGGTAACTCTGTATGTACACAGTTTAATAAGGAGGGTAACTCTGTATGTACACTGTTGTTATAAGGGAGGTAACTCTGTATGTACAAAGTTGGAATAAGAGAAGTAAATATGTATGTACACAGATGCAATAAGGATTTAAGTATGTATGTACATATAGTTGCACAAGGGAAGGAATTATGTAAGTACGTACACAGATAGAAAAGAAAACAAAGCAATAACAAACGTTTCATATGATTTCATTTTCAACAAACTCTTAAATATAAATGTAGAATATGTTAAAGCACAATAAAATATACACATAAAACAACGTACAATATAGAACTTACTGACATGTAGTTTATATTGAATTGTTTACATAAGATTACTAACTATACGAGGGATGATCCATATATAACGAGAAAATGCTTATAATTTTATTATTACTTAGTATTTTGTAAAACTATTTTATGTGGTGGTTAATACATATATTGGGAGAAAACGTACGACATAGTTTTCAAATATATCGAAAAATAAATTGTTTAAAACATTTTTGCCGACCTATGAAGCCGGTAGGCGTGGCAACGACAGTAACGTTATTCAGAATTTAACTTTGATCAATTTGACGATCGCATTCCTTAGGCCTTACTGTATTAATTTTTAAAAACTTTTCAGATTATCATCCTTTAATATTTATACGTCTTCGCCAATGCCAAACAAAGTTGAAAAAATTCTCACGATAGTCATCCGTGGAAATTTCAAACAAAACATCCAACATTTTCGTGCATAGTTCTGACGTGACGTCACGTTACGTCCACGTTGCGTTAGATTTCTAGTCTTTTCCCAGTCCATTTTAAATACGTTATTATGTTCACAAATCAAACCTTTTGACATGACATGATTACGAAATGATTTATGAATATCGTGCACAATTGTATTATAACTTGTTTTCTTCAAAACTAAATAATTTATTGAAACTGTTTTGTCGTCGGTAATGTTTGCTATCACGGAAAGATAACACGTGCGTGACGTAACGAATGGCAACACAATCCGTGTATGACGTCATCATCAGTCAGGCGAGTCTTATGTGACCACAAGTACCAATTGTCATCACATTTCTGTTGCTTACATGGAAACTGTGAGAGTTTGAATTTGCGCGAAAATGGTGAAAACTCCGAAAAATGCCCCCGCCTTGGCGTATCGAGGGTTACCTTAGCAACCATAGAGTTTAGCATTGTGTCGCTGTAATCATGGAAATATAGGGAAACATTGCTAATGTATGTTATTACTTCCACCTAAAGTTTGAGTAAAATCTAACAAATCATAACAAAATTATAAGCATTTTCTTGTTATATATGGATCATCCCTCGTACATATAAGTGATAGTAAATCAACTATAACATTCATGAAATGCATGCTTCACAATCACCCATATTCAATCAAATAGTTTATTGAATTCAAATGTAATTTAAGAATAGAGCTTAAGGAAAATGCCAGCAGTAAACAATTTTTTTAGATGATCATGCTGAACTCTATGAAGAGTAACAAAATTTCTAAAATGGCAGATTTCAACTTTCGTTTGGTAAGTAAATAAACCAACATAAACATACATAGTTATCAATACTTGCTTTCTGCAACGAAAAAAAAACAATGCACACAGTGCACGTAATATTGGAACAATACATTTTATAACAATTTACAAATTTATGAAGTATGCAATAAGTGTATAAGATACACTTAACCACATATACATTAATCTTGTACCTTATAACACATTATGGTAGCAATGGATAAATGCTTGATTGTTAATGGCAGTTCATCTTCATGTTATTTAGAATATTCACTGCAAAATACTGATCTATCACACCAGTTTTGTGACAGCCTAACACGATTCATGTAACATTGCAAACCAAATTCTCAATATGTCAACTTTTTCTGCATTTTGCTTTTAATACGCTAATACTGGATTTTTTTTACTATGTCCACATGGCACTGACTTATTATTTTTAATTAAATTCATTATGTCTCACAAAGGACACAAATAGATGCCATGCATTTAAATTGATTCAGGTTGAAAACATGTCAAGTTAACCTAAGATGTCAGATTTCGCCCGACATGTCTGTCTAATTGACAGAGCTCTGGAAATATGTATATCTCATAATCTGTCATATAGGTACCAAAACCATAGAACAATTCTAATATTTGTGCAATTTCAAATACCACCAAACACTTCACAACAAATGTGCCCTCGTATCAATTTTTAAATATATTTCATAAAATCTGACATAATTATGATAAAAACAAGTAATTCCCTTCTTATATATCAGTGGTGTATCAAGTTCCAAGGCTGCAAGTTACTGTTTTAACAAAGCACTTACATAAATCTTAAAGCCAAATTTAAATTCTTAAAATTACTTCAACAACTACAAATTGTTGACATATACTGTGTATAAGATTCATTAACTAAAACCTTTACAACATTACACACTCCTTAACCACAGTCTGAATTTGTTAAAGAATAATAAAAAAATCAAATTTTTGCATACTGTCAATCACTTAATTTTCGCGTAATCTTTATTTCGCGATCTTCCCGAAAAAATCAAAATTTTATTTTTCGCAAGAATGTTGAATTTGCGTCATTGAAAATGTCCAATTCGCGAATTTGTAGCACCGAAAAAATTTAATTCGCAAGTGTTAAAACTCTTGCGAAAAAAATGTGATTTACAGTAACTTTAAGCTTACATGAGCTTATGTTTACTTGTTTGATTGTCTAGCCGACTCAAAATAAATTGAATCTTAAGATTTTGGAAAGTGCTTTGATAAAACAGTATCCAGATGCTGAAAGCATTGGTGTACAAGAATGATATTATACATGTTTATATAGCCATTAAACTTTCTATCTAAGTATGACTCAGAAAACCAAATCTATAGCATACCACATAATGAACACAAATATGACACAAACATTACCATGAAAACATTTCTTAGAAATGAATAACATACAAAGCCAGTAACATCATACTGAAGGCACAGTTCTGCATATAAGAGCAGACAAAACTAGAACTGTCGCCATTCGGCAGACTAATATACCCCTCGCATGGCAAAAATCATTTCAAGAACTGTTCACTATATATTGTATTGTCCATAAAAGTACAAAGGGCCATAATTCTGTCAAAAATCGTCTCAGCGCAAATTCTTTCCTTTAAGCACATCTACATGTTGAGGTTGTTCATCTGTTAAAGTTTGAAGGAAATGCTGCAAAAACTGTAGGAGGAGTTGCGTCCACAAGAATGCGTCTACATACAGACAGACGGACAGACAAGCTGAATCCAGTATAAAGATGGTCATCATAGCAAATCTGATGATGATTCGCAGATTTTAAGTTGAGTGGAAGTTTAAAATCTGATACAGGCTGATCAGAAAACATGAAATAATATTAGAAGAGGTGGTTTTCCAAGCGAATCAGTCTTTACAGCAGACTACTTTTAAAGTTCATAATCCATTTTCTTACAATTGCAAATATCTGCATTATTTCAAAATATTTGAAGTAGCCTTATTGCAGACATTCACTGTGTATATACGTGTACAATAAGGTATAATTTAATATAATAATAGTTGTTTTATCACAGATAATACAAGTAATAATGGTCATCATAATGTTGAGTTATACAATATACCTCAGTCTCATATAGATAAAATAAATTAAGTCAGACATCCTCAGAAATCAAAACAATCCAAAAAGTTTCCCCCAAAAAAATATGCTTAGGTATTTTTGCAGAGTGTAACCCAGGGAAGTTGTGAAAAACTTAAAAAAACTGAGTAGGAAAACACTAAAGTCTTAAAACTGAGTAAAGAAATCATTAAACTTCTTAAGTGAGTGGGATAAACAACTTGAAAACTGAGTGGGGAAAACTTTAATCATGAAAACTTTGTGGGAAAAAACTTTAAAGTGAAGAAAATTTTAAACTGAAAACTGAATGGGTAAAAATTTAAACTTGAACACTTAGTGGGAAAAAATGTTCAACTAAGTTGAGAAAATTGTAATCTTGAAAACTAAGAGGGCAAAATGTAAACTTGAACATAAGTAAGGGGAGAACTTTTAACTTGAAAGGGAAACTTGAAAACTTAGTGGGGAAAATTTAAGAGATGTTGTAACTCAAATTGCTGAAACAATGTCACTGAGTAGAACATTAAATGTAGCAAGGTATATATTGAGATTCCCAAGATAGAACAGGGGTGATATTCAATATTGATCTTAATTAATTGGAGAATTAGGATAGCCAATCATATCGCCTGTTACTGACCAAGAGTTTTATATGGTGTGATCTGATTGGTTGTCCTTATCTTTAAGTCAAGTAAGATTAATATTGAATACCACCCCTGTACAGAAAATGTTCAACATACTATCAGGTCAATAATCTGGTTAACAATTCTGTTACACAGTTTGTACAAGCCACATGTTGTAAAATGAGCAAATGATCAAATTTTCATTGTAAGGCAGAAATATCAAGTGTCTACAATACAGTAAAATCATTCTTAATTATTGGAATCAAATTCCTGGATTTTGAAAAAAATGGCCATTTCATGAACTTGTTAATCGACAGATTTAAAGGTGCTGACTCACAGATCGAGCTGAATTTCATGCAATTTAAGTACCCTATAGAATTTTGGATGTAAAAATACTAAATAACTACAAAATGCCGATGTTTTGCAAGTTATTTTAAATGGCAGTATGGTTGTTTATGAGATATACAGGCAACTATACCAAACTTACGCGAATATTTGACAATTTTATAAGTTTTTTTTGCAATACACCAAAATGTGAGGCAGCAACTTTAAAAACCTTGGAAAGAAAACACATAGGAGTTTTGGGGTCAATTTCATCCATGAAATCATAAAAATTAAATTTCTCATGAATATCTATGATTTTACAGAACTGTATATATTTCACTCAGGGTGCATCCTGGTTTGCAGCATATTTTCTGGCTTCCAGAATTCTAGATCTACTGCTACATCGACTCGACATGGGTGTATCTTCATATGACGATGCAAAAGAAAATAACTTTGGAGGCTCTGCAGGTAAACTATCACATGTTGCTCGTAATGATGCAAACCTGAAACATTATCGTACAAATATACAACTAGCAGGGTGTTAGACACAAAAACATACGTCTCCCACAATTTAGGGCTGTAAGTCCGCAAAAAATCATCCGATCTAAAATTCCTAACAATTTGCACAACTAGGCATGGTATCAAGTATTCTTGTGAAATTTAATTGAAACCAGACCAATGGTTAAGGAGAACAAGTGGTGACAAATTTTATGACATCCCTCCAGACAGACATCCAGCCCAAAATTAATAAGTCTACCCACTACAATTATACAGGAGACATAATAGTCATGACCACAGCTCAGTATTCAATATGATAATTGGACTTAAAGTCACATGAACAGCCAGAGAGAGTCATGTGGGGACTTCCAGCCAATGTGGTGGATGAAAAACCCAAGCACAGATTTTCTCAATCAACTACTGTTAGGTCACAATTCACTTACTTTGCTTCTAAGCTTAGTTCCAGACTTTTCATTTGATCATCAGAACTTCTCATCTGAGTGTCCATCTGTCGTAAACTCACAACTGTAAACAGTTAACATTATGTTAAACTTTCTACATACACATACATGCCAGATCTCCTGCATCATGCGTGAGTCTCCTGCATTTGAGACTCGACTCACGCATGATCCGAGGCAAATTGATCAAATCTCACTCATTTCCTGGACATACTGGAACCTAACATTTTTTGTTTACATTATGAAAATGATCACAATATTAGTTTGAGTTGCTTCATGAAGCATCATGGTATTGCCATAGAAGTAAAGTAAGTGAAAACTGGATACAAAGTTCATTAACTTAAGTTTAAAATTTGAGCAAGGAAAATCTCACTCATTTTAATGAAATCTCCTGATTTCCATCACAAATCTCACGCAAAGGGGTCTGCGAAACATGGCATGTATGCATACAAAATATAGCATGGGATAGCCAAAATAGTAACTGTTAAATCAACATAATGGTTTAAACATGGTTGTTTTAATGTATTATGAGTTGCAAAATTGGGACCCAAAACATACTACTTTATTTCATTTAATATCTGTAAAGTCGTGGAGCCAGTCAAGGTTTATCTAATAATAGTGCTTACTTAAACTAGCATGCCTAAGTGAGGTTTACAATACAGCAGACCGTTAACATTGGCGAGCGCTACGTAGTGCTTTCCACAGGAGGTAATCCTTGCCTTCAATATTTAATTGAACGGGAGGTAACTGAATAAAGGCGCTCGGTAGCACTTTGTTTAGGCAACGGACCCCCAATTTGGTACAGATCTTCATTGACTGTTTGAAGACAAATATTACTAATAATCTCATTTTTACCTGGTAGGACTTGTGAATATTTTGTGCAACATCTAACATTAAAGGTGCAAGGGTATACCACAGTACACGATTAACTGCGAAATTTGGCTCTAGACAGTTCACACTACAAAGCAGTACTGTTCGGTACAGACTTTATAAACATGTTAACTAAATGAGAATCCATCAACAAAAAGAAAGAGCAGCATACAGATTTTGCATTAATTATTATTATGTACCAGTCATTTTGATTGGCTAAAGTAATACTTCAATTTGATTGGCTAAAGTAATACTTCATCTTGTTAAAATTTATTTAATAACATTGATAGAAACATCCATGACTTGCAATACGTGTTGTAATGCACCTTTGATAGATAACAAAATGAGCTTACTTGATGATGCAGTCATGGGTCGCATCAATGGAGCACCCTTAGATACATGTTTCTTTATATGAGCCTGAAATAAAACATGTATGGAAGTTTAAATACTCATCATTCACACATTAAAAAACATTTTTAACTTTTGTGTCAAAATAATGTTTCAACAATGAAGAGCATGTCTAATTCATGTTTTAAACTACCCTACCATAATATGAAGATGAAGAGCAAAGTGGTCTTTGTTGACAGAGATGGTCTCTCAAATAACAAGTTATGTGTATAAGTCTGGTCATTTTCTATTTCAGACATAGGGTACGGTCTATTTATAGAAACTTGATAAAAATTATTTATGTCTTTCATTGTAAATGGTCTGATGGGAAATTTGTGGTCTTTGCAGACAGAATTTGTAATAGTGGTCTTTCTTTGCAGGTAGTCTTTGTTCACAGGTGGTCTTGTTTGCATGGTCTTAGAAGACAGATTGTATAATGGTGATCTTTCTTTGCCACAGGTCTTTGTTTACAGATGGTCTTCATTCACAGATGGTCTTCATTTACAGATGGTCTTCATTCACAGATGGTCTTCATTCACAGATGGCCTTCATTCATTCACAGATGGTCTTCATTCACAGATGGCCTTCATTCACAGATGGTCTTCATTCACAGATGGTCTTCATTCACAGATGGTCTTCACATTTTGTAGCAGTGGTCTTTGACCACTGTGGCCATTGCATTCTGTTCACATTTAACAGTGGCATTTAACACAGGAAAGACTGCAAACACTATACTCACCCCATCAATGATTTCTAGATGTGGTATAACAGCTTGTATGGCAGAGAAATAATGGGGCATTTCACCATCCTGAGCACTAAATGGATTTCCTGATATAAATAATTCTACGAGGGACTGGATCTCTTCTAAATAATACTGAAACACAAACAATACCGTCATATAACTATCACTATTTAGCAGGGGAAATGTGCTTCCATTGTCCTAAATAGGTTTCGATATAAGACATACGATGTACTGACAAATTTATTATACTGACATCATATTTTGGGGACAAAAGTATTAAAGCGTTCTTTGTATCAATTCAGTATACCGACATTTTTCTTGGAAACAAACAGCATCGTTGTATCGAGACCTGACTGTATCATGACAATCTGCATAATAACAATGTGTTGTTTTTTCGAGTTTAATGCCTTTCACAACACTGTTTCAGTTGTCAACCGCAGCTGATTCATCCTGGACTGAATCCTGATCTACCTTCCACAAGGAACCAGCAACTCTCCACATTTGGAGGAAATCAACCTAGTTGACAACTTTTCATGGAAGGTATGACCTTTCGCAACCACTAATCATATCTGGATTACTCGGTTACAAATCCAGCGCAATAACCACTGTACCACGGCTGTGACTAGAAACTCCAGTAACTATATCATAATAGTTCGGAATAGCTGCATGGTTTACTTAAACCCTGTAGGAAGACACAATTAGTGAGGGCATGATATCTAATCTGTAGGTTTTTTAGGTTAGATTCCCTCCTTGAACAAAGATCAATCATAACCTTCATTATCATTGAAATATCCACAAAAACTGATTAGAAACCCGTTGATTTGTACAAGTTGTAATACAAGTAATTTAACTTCTCAATCAATGAAAAATGAATCTAAAATCCTTTATACCTAGTTCATTTACTTTATACCTACAGTAACCTTATAAATAATAATAATATACCAGATTTATATAGCGCCTTTTTCATGCAAACACACGTTCAAAGGCACTTTACATTATAGTGTTGCAGCCACAAGGGCGCAGGTGCATCCTCTATCAGTGCAGATACAGCGTGATCTGACCAGAGGGACAGAATGAGAGAAAGCCCCCGGAGGGAGAGCCATTAGATACAGGCATGTCTGGCGCTGCAGAAGTGCACCTAGCTCTTATTTTGAATAGACAGCCTGGTTCTTCATTGGGCCCGGTGTAAAGCAGCTTCTTTCAACCTTTACCCAGATGCTTTGCAGACCACACGGTCAGATATAGCGGGAAATGTCAAGTGCCAATGCCAGGGATTGAACCTACGACCTCTGAATTGACAGTCTAGTGTGTTACCACTGAGCTATATCTGCTTATACATCAGTTAGAGTGGAGGTAAAAAGGGTTATATCATGGAGTAAAGGGTCAGTGTAAACAACTTACAAACTCATCCCAACATGTGATTTCATTATTGGTAAGTTCTAGCACTTCAAGGGCAGGTAACTGTGTAGCTACTGTAGATAACTCGTTGATATGATTTCCGCCCGCAAATAAGTCTTGCAACGATCTGAAGAAAATAAATCAAGTATCATGAATAGTTTACACAACATTTTAAGACTGAATTTACAGACAAAATCTTTTTGCCCCCAAAATATTTGGTGGGGGGACATAACAAGAGGGCCCAAAGGGCCATAGGTCGCTCACCTGTCCTAGTTGTTCATGAACCCCTAATGGTAGCCTCTATTGCATGTACAAGGTTTTCATATTGTCTTATGCTTTATAATTTACATCACATTTAGACCCAATGACATATTGAAGTGATTTGACCTTGTGACCTAGTTTTTGACCCTGGATGACCCAATATCGAACTAGACCTAGATTTTGTTGAGATGACCAATGTGACCAAGTTTCATAAAGATTAGGCACAATTGTGACCTCTAATGACTACACAAGGTTTTTCTATGATTTGACCTTGTGACCTAGTTTTTGACCCCGGATGACCCAATATCAAACTTGACCTAGATGTTGTTGTGATGATCATTGTGACCAGGTTTCATACAGATTAGTCAAAAATTGTGACCTCTAGACTAGTGACTACACAAGGTTTTTCTATGATTTGACCTTGTGCCCTAGTTTTTGACCCCGGATGACCCAATATCGAACTTGACCTAGATTTTGTTGACATGATTATTGTGAAGTTTCATAAAGATTAGGCCAAAGTTGTGACCTCTAGTGACTACACAAGGTTTTTTCATGATTTGACATTGTGACCTAGTTTTTGACCCCGGATGACCCAATATCGAACTTGACCTAGATTTTGTTGAGGTAATTATTGTGACAAAGTTTCATAAAGATTAGGCCAAAATTGTGACCTCTAGTGACTACACAAGGTTTTTCTATGATTTGACATTGTGACCTAGTTTTTGACCCCGGATGACCCAATATCGAACTTGACCTAGATTTTGTTGAGGTAATTATTGTGACAAAGTTTCATAAAGATTAGGCCAAAATTGTGACCTCTAGTGACTACACAAGGTTTTTCTATGACACATTTAGACCCAATGACATATTGAAGTGATTTGACATTGTGACCTAGTTTTTGACCCCAGATGACCCAATATCGAACTTGACCTAGATTTTGTTGACATGATCATTGTGACCTAGTTTCATAAAGATTAAGTCAAAATTGTGACCTCTACAGACTACACAAGGTTTTTCTATGATTTGACCTTGTGACCTAGTTTTTGACCTTGGATGACCCAATATCGAACTTGACCGAGATTTTGTTGAGATAATCATTGAGACCAAGTTTCATTAAGATTAGGTCCAAATTGTGACCTCTAGTGACTACACAAGAATATTCTATGATTTGACCTTGTGACCTAGTTTTTGACCCCGAATGACCCAATATCAAACTTGACCTAGATTTTGTTGAGGTGATCATTGTGACCAAGTTTCATTAAGATTAGGCCAAAATTGTGACCTCTAGTGTCTACACAAACAAATTGTGGACGGACGACGGACGAAGAGTGATCACAAAAGCTCACCCTGTCACTTTGTGACAGGTGAGCTAAAAATGAAAGGAGGAAAATGTATGAAATTCTGGGTTTTCATGCAAGTCAAAATTTTGATTCAAGCCAGCAGCAAAACCCAATTTCAGTTTGATAAATATACCTGTAAGCCTTGATGACAATACCTAAAACACACTATGAATATTTTGGAAAACATGTTTATCATAAGTCTTTAAGATACTAACAGATCTTTATTAGAGTAGCACTCAATTCCCTCAAATGAGACAGTCATAAGCGCCTGGTCATCTGTTTTTTCCTAGCATAATTGGCCAATGACCTTCAACTTTGAGGTAAAGTTGATCAGAGTGACATGTAAACATTTAAATGGTTAAATTATCAGACTGAGAGGCTGTATCTCATCACCATGACAACATAATAATATTCATTCTTATTTATTACAGAGAAAAAACAACCATTCAACTTACTTTAATCTTCCCATGGACTTCAAACTGGTTAACTGATTGTTTGATACATTTAATGTCTGAAAACAAATCATGTAACATCATATTAACTATTCAGGGTTTCTATTGAGGCATAATGCCCAATCCTGAAAACGAGTTGCAAGTATGTTGCAGGTGCCATTAGCACACATCCCTACACCTTAAATATAGGTTACAAACATTGTTCTATGATT
This sequence comes from Spisula solida, assembly GCA_947247005.1. NCBI lineage: Eukaryota > Metazoa > Mollusca > Bivalvia > Venerida > Mactridae > Spisula > Spisula solida. The sequence continues at coordinate 44,216,832 of OX365944.1, read as the reverse complement.
AGAAGTCAGATTATGGAACTTAAAATGACCAATACTTTGTCAATCATCAAATAACTTTAATTTGTGCAGAAAAAAATTTGTTTCCTAATGCTGCAAATCCGGATTATTCCGGAATTGTTGGACCACTGACTATTAGAGTAAGTGCAGAGGCCAATTTGTGGACAAATATTCATACATTTTATGAATGATGTTGATTTAAAATTTACCTTTTGCGAAAAATCTACGTATTTTCTTACTATAGTACAGAGAATTTGACTTGATCCTATTAGCATAATTTAACAGCTGATATCTTGTCTTGATTTATAATGCCGGTTGTACGTTTTCATAAGCGGGAAGTATCACGAAGAAGCTCGAGGTGTAATACAAATAAAATCAAAGGACAGATATTGCACTATTTGCTTGCATAAATTTATATATTCAATGCAAAAACTTTGTAATATATATTCATGCATAAAGGTCAGGATCATGTCAAATTCTCCATGCTTTAATGAATGTGAACTATTCAGTACATGTAAGAAATATGACCACATGTTATGATGCTGATTGTTTTAGCACTTTTCAAAAGCTGCATGTAGGTTTTAAAATTTATTAGAATTAATAATTGAAATGAGCTGCATCAATTAAAATGAATGACTATACATACGATGAGTTTTGGAAGCCCACGTAATCCTGACATGTCGGTGAGTCTGTTTCCTGATAGATCAATCTCACCGAGACGTTTACATTTACTCAAGTCTGACACTGTCCGCAAACGATTTCCTGAACCATTTACCTCTTCTAAATTAGGTAAATAATTTAATGCCTACAATAAAACATTCAATGAATCAATAAGTGAGAATTTCGCAATCAACTTTTTTGATAGAAGTTAAAATGGAAACCAGCTACAAAAGACTGTGGACAGACATAGTAACATGAAGAGCATTCATCCTAGACCATATCCTTGATGACTAGCACTTTTTTAAAGTGAAATATTTTTAAGTTCGACTGGTAAACAGTATTTCTGTAATATGGAGACTACCCAGTCACAAACTGTCACATAATATTGACAATGTTAGCTTGAACTAACAATGTTGAGCATCAAGCAAGGGTGATAAACCAGTAACAGTTTTATTACTTATAAATTAGCATGACTTAAAGTTATTCAGAAGAGAGCAACCAAATTAACTTTTGTGTAAATATTCTAACGGTAGACCTGAGAAATCTGGGAAGGTATTCAAATCATATATAGTAAACAAGCCTAGCCAAATAGCTTGATCGAAGAGACCGCCCAAGTAGAGTAAGACTAAACGGAGAATCCTGTGAAGTTTAATCAGTCCAGTAGTAGGCAATAACAAGCACAGGATGATTCACAATCAGTTTGTCAAATTTGTACTCCGCTACCTTAATAAGACGAGAAAAGGAAAATATGTTACTATCAACGATGACTTACAGCTAGGCTATCTAACATATTGTAGCTAATATCAAGTGTTGTCAATTGAACACACTGTGACAATTCTGGTGTCTCGATTTTTAACAGTTGATTACAATCTATTCGCAAATTCTTCAATTTCTTCAAGCTACCAAGCCCTTTACCTAAAACAATAAAATTTATCACAGGCTATTATTAATATGTCGACAACAAACAGAAGTCATTTTATTTAATAGACCTACAATTTGTACAAATGCAACACGGAAATTCTATGAAAAAAATATTTTCGAACAAGGACCCTCACTCTGCTGAAAAAAAGTATAACAAAACACCAGGCACAAAATTCTCATAGTGTTAAAATTACTGGCAAATCATCATGACAGTAACTAAAATATTCTCTATTTTGCGTTCCACTCATGAGACAGTCGTAGGTCATGGTCATTCTGTTTAAAGTCTGTCTAATTGGCCAATGACCTCCTGCTTCGAGGGAGAAAAATCATTTTTTTAAATACATGTTACACAAAAATCACCAAACAATATCTAAAATCAAATAACCATTTTTCTGTTATAAAACAGAGTTAAACATTAGAAATTCAGTTTGTGATAAATTGGGTTTAAGTTGTTTCTGAACAAATTTTTCAGATATAGACAACCAGTTTTCCTGGTCTGTGTCCTAACCAGTACTAACTTACCCTTCCACAAGGACACTGCAACTCCACCACATGCAGAGGAAAATCAGCATTTGTCATGGAAGGGTATGACCTGCCGTATCAGGGAATCGAACCATAAGCCATAAGAAGAATGAACAATTCTAGAAGACAAGTGACCATGTTGACCCTTGGCCAATCTGTTAGTTTTACTTTTTTTTGTTCGACTGAAACAGTCGTAGTGCATGGCCATTCGGTTTTATCACTACCTAATTGGACAGTGACCTCAAGCTTCGAGGGAGATTTTAGTTATAGTTTGACTGAATAAACGTGTGCGTCAACATTTTTATAACCCTGGATATAATCCTATGAAGAGTTCACATTGATCATTGTAATTTTTTACCTATTGATTTTATTCTGTTATGTTGAAGTTGTAAACTGACCAATTCCTTTAAACTGGAAAGAAAATAAAGCATAACATAGAAACAGCACCAGTCAAATAGTAAAACTTCAAGCATTTGAAATAACCGCATAACTAAAGTCACTTAATCATGCTACGGTTGAACCAAAACACACGATCCACCAACTAGGATCAAAATCATAAATAATAGCTACCATTCTATTAAAATCGCCTCTTGACCAGAAAAGGTTAAATGGAAATTAAACTTCACATATTTCCTATATATATTGTTGATTTTTCATATTTTTTACGCTAAAACCTTGGTTAAAACCCATCTTAATAATTATAACATCAAAATTTCAAGCATACACTTTAAAGTGTGTGCTCACTCTTATCTTTGTATTCAACTTCAATATTAAGACCACCTCAATAAGTAAACCAGTTTTCTAGTGTTGTAAGTGTGGTCTTATCATTTGAGGGCTTAAAGTGTGTCATAAATTATATAAACTTACTTAGTTTAAACATATTTTATTACCCAAACAATGTTATACAAATAGATCTATAAATACATAAATATACATGGGTAAAAAAGGGTCGAGCCACAAGTTCCAAAACTTAGTTACGGCTCTCCCCTTATACCAATATCAATTACATTATAATAATTCAAGTTAATATGTTATAAACTTACTTTTCTAAACATTCAATTTTTCTGAGTCTGTTATCATAGAGCTTCAGTTCTCTCAAATCCTGAAATGATTAAAATATTATTCAGCTTTATTACCATGGTAACCGGATGTGTTATGAATAAAATAAACCTCAATACTTTGTATGTAAATGGATACGACCAAGTTCTGAAAGTTTCAGGAAAATAGGTGACTATGCGTGCCTCAGCCCTTCTTTAAAATTGTAGTTTTTTAAGTGAACGGCCCTAAGTATCAAATCATCAGCCCCAGGAACAATGTTTTGTCTTGTTGAATAGTTAATAGATGCAGTACTGTGAAAACATTTACTGGTAAAATTGGTCCCTTTGAAACAGTTTTTAAACATATGATTATATTTAAATGCATAACAGTGCAGTTAAAACAAACATTAAATAAGCAACTACTACCCAATATGTTACCATAATACAATAGGATACATTTCATTCTAACATTACCAACGATTCCGCATTTATAGACAAAGAACAAACATAGCGTTGTATATGCGTTGTATATGCGTTGTATATGCGTTGTATATCGTCTGATATATCGTCTGATATACAATGAAAGTGACGTCACATCGAGACTTCTTGCAGGTAAACAAGTAAAGTAAACAACATACTCTCGAAAAGTAACACTTGCTTAATATATAATTCCAAGTTTAAATCATGTTAGAATCAAACTAAACAAGAGATGTTTGTAAAACATGTATGCCCCCATGGCAGCCCAATAGTCAGAAATGGTAAAGGTCACTGTGACCTTGACCTACTGACCTCAAAATCAATAGGGGTCATCTACTGTTGAAGGCCAACTTCCATGTAAAGTTTGAAGAACCTAGGTCAAAGCGTTCTTGATTTATTGAACGGAAACCAATTAAATAGTCAAAAATGGTAAAGGTCACTGTGACCTTGACCTTTGACCTACTGACCCCATAATCAATAAGGGTCATCTACTGTTGATGACCAACCTCCATGTAAAGTTTGAAGATCTTAGGTCAAAGCGTTCTTGAGTTATTGAATGGATACCATTTTATACAACCGACAGACAGACCGACAGACAGACATGTGCAAAGCAATATACATAATAAAAATATTCAAAAGCAGTAGTATACCTTTGTTATTGATGTCATTCTGACGCATTGTTATTAACCACTCGGGCCTTCCTGGTTTATTTATTATTCCTACATGTCAGAACTCCAAACCATTGTATAACAGCCAGTATACTACGGTTTTCATACATTATTTCTTAAATAACAATCTAGCAATTAATTTATAATGGCCTATATAACCTACCTTGTTTAATTCAAGGTTTTGAATCTGTTCAATGAAATTGCAGGAAAGATCCAAGACTTTTACTTTCTTGAACTGTAAAATATAGCAGGCATTCATACATGTAACAGCAAACAAAAGAGTGAATAGAAAAGGCAATGCATGGCCAAGTGATTATCAAAGGATTTCAAACCACTAGCCTTCCATACTCATACGTGTATGTACATTGTATCACTGAAGGTTGTTTTGAGCAAGTCTGTTTCTCGTGCCATTAGCAAACAGGTCACACCAAAACACAATTCAAACATTGCTGTATTGTTAAAATTCAGCTTATGAAATTTCATATTGATGATAACTGGGTCATTACGATGAATATTTCATCAATTTCAAATAACTTCTTCTTTCTTTAGAGTACAGCAAATTCAGATTTCCAGAATATTCCCTGTGAAGCACTTTCAGATAATAAAATTTAAGTCAAAGCAATCATATGCTAATTTTAGCCCACATAAGTTGATAACCCATTTAAAATGCAACAAACTACTAGAACATTTGAAGGACTTTGACAGAGGACCACCAAATGAGATATTGTTTGAATGATTAGTTGATGTCAAAAAGATATTTAATGATCCTAAAAGTTCACCATTTGGCTCATTAAAACCTCATTAAGCTTAAGACCACCTTAATAAGAAGACCCCCACCCCGATCTCTCAAAGCATATTAATGAGAAATCTCAGCTCAAATTGAGATTTTGCTCAAACAAGAGTCTGAGTGTGAGATAAATCTCAACTTCGAACTACATATTTAGCTATTATTTTAGGACTCAGTCCTGACAAAACAACAAAGCTGTTTGAGTTTGATAATCTATTATCTAATATTCTTCCCGAAAAGTATTCTATATAAATATATATATTCAATAAATGTAAGTGTAATTCTTTAACAGAAGTTATTTAATTTAATGAGTTGGCGGATACGGCCATGACAGCAGAGGAGGAACTCCATTGGTTAAACGCCAGAGTGGAGTTGAATTTACTGCCGACCAGACATGAGAAGGAGCGACCAGGAGCAAACATGAACGTAACCGGAAATCGCCCACCCAGTTGCACTATGTAGCCATACTGTAAACGCCGCTGGCGTATATAATCGCACCGCTGGTGCTGCATAAAAGCAAGCGCATCGCCTGATGCGTTTAGACCCTGGAAAGGCACCGCTGGTGCCATATAATTTATGCAAACGCCGCTGGCGTATATAATCGCACCGCTGGTGCTATATAAAAGCAAGCGCATCGCCTGATGCGTTTAGACCCTGGAAAGGCACCGCTGGTGCCATATAATTTATGCAAACGCCGCTGGCGTATATAATCGCACCGCTGGTGCTATATAAAAGCAAGCGCATCGCCTGATGCGTTTAGACCCTGGGAAGGCACCGCTGGTGCCATATAATTTCTGCAAACGCCGCTGGCGTATATATATAATTGCACCGCTGGTGCGATATAAAAGCAAGCGCATCACCTGATGCGTTTAGACCCTGGGAAGGCACCGCTGGTGCCATATAATTTTAAGCTATCGCCGCACGGCGAGAAATAAGTCCGCATGGTACGCTGTACCTAATTATTCGACTACCAGTGCAACATAATGTATAATACAGCTTAACTAAACAAGATCCTAACTAAAAGTGTGAGCCAATTAGAGACCGCCTAAGACGCTAATCTATCGAGCACATCAGTAACCGCTCCTTTAACCCAAATAATATTTTTTGGAAGCAAGCCAAGAATCGTAGACCGACAGTTAAAACAGGTAGCGGTAAACAATCACAGGCTGCCATATTTCATATCTTTAACATCACCATTATCCCGTTTTTTAGAAGGATAAAATCCTAACGCTTCAGAACCCCTGGTCATTCCTAGCTCTAATAGTGCTGCTGTCACGACAAATTAATTAACTCTAATCACAATTTTACATGATAAGCATTGTAGTAAATATGCATCCCTTTATAATAAATATATGAATAGTCACAGGTTTACAAATCAAACCTCATAAATAGTTGCACAACTATAATGTACACATAGTCACAAGTTACATCGACCACTGCCTACATACACTACAATCTTCCCGTAGTAGAATCTTAAGGCACAACATTCCACATGCATTCCAAAGTTCACTTATCGCAAGAATCACGCACTATATACGCTTCGTTGATTTATAGTTAGTTCCTTGTAGGAGCATCAGTTAACGTAGAACGACTGTACCTCTGCAACCGTTGTTGTTCATTTCTATTTGAAGGAAGGTTGTTGACAACTCTGTCACGTAATTCGTTCTATGTCGTATGACGATGTTTGTAAACCATGTATCAATGCAGATGCCAATTCGCACACATATATGATAACCAACTGCAAAATATAACGTTAGACACGGCAATAATGTTATTAAAGACATCGTGCAAAATAAACAGTCTACACAAAATTACAAATAGGGAGCGGTGGGTGGGCTTTTGAAGTGTAATAAATTTAATGACACCGGACGAGAACCGATCGATGGTTTATATAGCCTAGCCTTGCTACGTCACCGAATCACCGGTTGAGTAATTTGTAAATACAGGCTGACACAGATAGTAAGGTAGATAATAACCACAGAAAATTTACACGACCCGAGACACTAAATGACTGAGCAAAATAACTTAGATTAATTATTAGAAATTAATCTTTATTATTTTAGGACTCAGTCCTGACAAAACAACAAAGCTGTTTGAGTTTGATAATCTATTATCTAATATTCTTCCCGAAAAGTATTCTATATAAATATATATATTCAATAAATGTAAGTGTAATTCTTTAACAGAAGTTATTTAATTTAATGAGTTGGCGGATACGGCCATGACAGCAGAGGAGGAACTCCATTGGTTAAACGCCAGAGTGGAGTTGAATTTACTGCCGACCAGACATGAGAAGGAGCGACCAGGAGCAAACATGAACGTAACCGGAAATCGCCCACCCAGTTGCACTATGTAGCCATACTGTAAACGCCGCTGGCGTATATAATCGCACCGCTGGTGCTGCATAAAAGCAAGCGCATCGCCTGATGCGTTTAGACCCTGGAAAGGCACCGCTGGTGCCATATAATTTATGCAAACGCCGCTGGCGTATATAATCGCACCGCTGGTGCTATATAAAAGCAAGCGCATCGCCTGATGCGTTTAGACCCTGGAAAGGCACCGCTGGTGCCATATAATTTATGCAAACGCCGCTGGCGTATATAATCGCACCGCTGGTGCTATATAAAAGCAAGCGCATCGCCTGATGCGTTTAGACCCTGGGAAGGCACCGCTGGTGCCATATAATTTCTGCAAACGCCGCTGGCGTATATATATAATTGCACCGCTGGTGCGATATAAAAGCAAGCGCATCACCTGATGCGTTTAGACCCTGGGAAGGCACCGCTGGTGCCATATAATTTTAAGCTATCGCCGCACGGCGAGAAATAAGTCCGCATGGTACGCTGTACCTAATTATTCGACTACCAGTGCAACATAATGTATAATACAGCTTAACTAAACAAGATCCTAACTAAAAGTGTGAGCCAATTAGAGACCGCCTAAGACGCTAATCTATCGAGCACATCAGTAACCGCTCCTTTAACCCAAATAATATTTTTTGGAAGCAAGCCAAGAATCGTAGACCGACAGTTAAAACAGGTAGCGGTAAACAATCACAGGCTGCCATATTTCATATCTTTAACATCACCATTATCCCGTTTTTTAGAAGGATAAAATCCTAACGCTTCAGAACCCCTGGTCATTCCTAGCTCTAATAGTGCTGCTGTCACGACAAATTAATTAACTCTAATCACAATTTTACATGATAAGCATTGTAGTAAATATGCATCCCTTTATAATAAATATATGAATAGTCACAGGTTTACAAATCAAACCTCATAAATAGTTGCACAACTATAATGTACACATAGTCACAAGTTACATCGACCACTGCCTACATACACTACAATCTTCCCGTAGTAGAATCTTAAGGCACAACATTCCACATGCATTCCAAAGTTCACTTATCGCAAGAATCACGCACTATATACGCTTCGTTGATTTATAGTTAGTTCCTTGTAGGAGCATCAGTTAACGTAGAACGACTGTACCTCTGCAACCGTTGTTGTTCATTTCTATTTGAAGGAAGGTTGTTGACAACTCTGTCACGTAATTCGTTCTATGTCGTATGACGATGTTTGTAAACCATGTATCAATGCAGATGCCAATTCGCACACATATATGATAACCAACTGCAAAATATAACGTTAGACACGGCAATAATGTTATTAAAGACATCGTGCAAAATAAACAGTCTACACAAAATTACAAATAGGGAGCGGTGGGTGGGCTTTTGAAGTGTAATAAATTTAATGACACCTATAAGAGTTGAAACTGGTCGATATGAAGGGTTACCAGAGGAGTCTAGGACGTGTCCGTTTTGTGCTAATGGTGTTATAGAAAACGAATTACATGTACTCTTGCAGTGCTCTGTCTATGATAGTATAAGGCAAGAGTTATTATTAAAAGCAAATGAATGTTATGTTAATTTTTACCACTTGTCTGATCTGGAAAAATACTGTGTTCTGTTTTCAAATCCAGACTTGATACGTAGTTGTGCCAAAACCTGTTCTTTTATATTACAAAAACGTCAATTTTTATTGACTAAATAGTAATTATGATAGTTGTAAATATTTTATTTAAATTTGTACATGTGCTAAGCACATGTCCTGAATTCATTTTAGATCGCAAATTACTTTTTAATATATAGATAATGTCAATGTGTCTTAATTAGTTGTATATTCTCTTCTTATTTCTCACCAACACTCATTTTCTAATTAGTGCAATAGTACCATATTTACAAAATTCAGTTTTTTACTAGTGTTTTACTGCAGCTTTTATGGATAGATTAACGGTGGTGTTTTGGATTTAAACTATGTGATTAAGTTAAACTGTGATAATATGTAAGATAATTATGTACCACTGTCTCTTGTAATTCTTTATAGAATGGCAATGTATATATAACTATATGGATTTTTATGATGTTTTATGATAATTGTATATGTACATTGATGAGACATAAATAAAGAATAATATATACATAACAATTACAATCCCAATACATACCAACACAATTGTACATGTACATGAACTAAGAGGTATCAAAATTTCCACATTGTGCTAATTTGACCATTAGAAGATTATGTGAGACTGCTTATTGAGTGATTGGATCTAAACGTTGTAATTTAAAACATCCAGAATCTTTCAAACCAGAATATTGATAACAGTTAATAAATATTTTAATAAGACTATTGTATAACCAAAAACTATATTGGGCCGTAATACAAAAAGTTTTGCCAATTATAATATTTGCGGCAAATAAGTATGTTTGTATTATTATTGACGTGTACTGTTATTACTATTATTTTAGCATTGCGTAATTTTTAGCCCACTACCATATAATTGTTAATGTAGATACTAAAGTCACATACAAATTTAACACAATTAAACTAGGATGCCTTGACTACCTACTTGATTGGGAAAATAGTTAGATCCCTGTCCAAGGCATCACTTCATGAATGTGTAAGTTAGAACTGACCATCATTGTTAGTGCACAACTTATTTATGTTTGCATTGTATAATTAATGCATGTGCACAATTAGTGCAAGTGTGTCAATTGTTAAAGGAATGAGGACAGTCACCTGTACCATATAACAATATAAATACAGAACATATTTTGACAGGACTGAAAAACCAGTGTTTGATGCACTAACGTTTTTCTGTACGACATAAAACCTGGACGGCAATTTGCGTATTATTTCGTTATTAATATATTAGATATTAAAATTATGTATGCCTGGCCAGACCAATATTCAATAATTATATTCACACCATTATACTGCTATCGTGTGAGTTTGTTCATGAGTTATTTTCTATAACTGTGATTGGAATGTCATCATTGACAAACAATGCCAGCAATCTTGCAACAAGTATCTGAACGATTTTAAGAATAATTATAGTAGTACTGGTAAATATAACTTTCTAGCATGATCATGCATGATGATCTACAAGTTTAAATTCTTAAAATCGTCTAAACATGCCATTTTAAACACAAATAATAGCATCCTTCACATACACAGCGCACTGGGTATAATGGCTTATCAGTCAATGTTTTGCCCCCAAGAGAACATGTGGTTCAGTTAATGATATGCATGGTCTATAAATAGTAACGGTGAAATCGGTCTATTATTTGATCTGATAATTAATGTTGCAAATATTTCAGCCTAATTACCACCATGTGCAATAAACAAAACAGGGATAAAAACAGAGTAATCCGCATGATATGACCGGTGGAGTTTTAGAGAGTAGTAAGGGGGGATAATTTACTATTTTTCCCCATTGCTTATCAGTCAATGTTTTGCCCCAAGCAGAAGTAAACATATACATGGTCTATAACTAGTAAATATAAATCGGTCTCTTTAGACCGGGATATAGACACATGCAGTTCATTCAGGAGTGTGACATGGTCTTGATTCTATTGTGGGATGTTTTGGCTTTCTTCGGTCAATAAAATACTGCGATGCGACAAAGACCGATGTGGTCCGCATGAAATAATTAGTACTGGTTTGCATGACCGGTTTACATCCGCATAGTTTGTTATGCAACATTACTGGCTGACCGGTTTACTATTGCAAAGATGGCGCCGCCTGGTGGCGGCGTTGGAAGAAAAGTAGTTTCATCAACTAAACTATAAGGGATTGTAGAACGTTTGTATCAATTTAGTTATTCGGTAAGTTGAACAAAAACCCTAATAGTATAGTCGGCTCAGGACCACATGACCCTATATTCTATTTCAGTACAGGCCAATGGCAGTAGAATGCAAGTATGTGTTAATTGAACACCGTGGATAAACCCACTTAAAATGCTTACTGTACCACGAGTAATTTTTGAATCTTGCTATAGCTCGGATAAATTGACATGATCCCGACCCCTGTGCACGCACACCATAATGTCATTGTATTGAATATATGAATTTCCATGAGTAAACTTGTAATATCAGTGCCCTAGCTTTATGTTGGCATCACATCTAAGCGTCCTCTGACACTTCCCGCCATGACAACCAACGCAACTATAAATATAAATATAACCAGCGTATCAACTGTTAAATTATGCTAATAAAAGTTCGAGAGGCATGTCAAACTCGCCGGACTGTCCTTATTGTTAACATAACTAGTTTTGCAAAAGCAGTGATCAGTCATCCCCTACTAAAAGTGGGAAAGTCGTGCCGTTGAAGACATAATAAAGTACTAGCTACAATCTCGTGCTCGACAGTTAATTGTATGTGGCTTATAAAAACACCGGCGGCTTTTAAACACTAAACATAGTGACACATTTGTCGATCATAATTCCATTCTAAAGTACACTAGAAATGCACGTGAATACCGGTACACATATTACAATAAAACCAAAACAATGTTTTATCTTTACAAACCAAGTGTCAAATCGTCAAACGTGACAGTGGCAAGCTACATAAGTACAGATCAGTCAAAGTTAACGATTGTTCATCGAGTCCGCTAATTAATCCACCTGCTGGGTAATACAAACTCATACCTTTACGCCAGATACCCCCCTATCACTGTCTGGGACAAACTAGTATAATTATGTATATTCGTCCCGGGTCGATAACTGTAAGAAACCAAGTAGTCAAACAAACAAAACCTCACCACGTGGCTTCACCCTGTGCTATAAGAAGTACAGCCGACAACATTTGACCTGTCCCTAATTATTATTCGTGTGTTTTCGCTACGGTACCATAAGCATGATTCGATTAGTTAATTTTAAGACTCACATTTGACAATGTATAAGCACATATGTTAAATGTTATTTGCAATGGGTCAGCCATATTGCCCACAACAATAAAACATTTCCCTTCCGAGACAAAACGCGCTAAGCTGTGCTGTTGTATTGAAGACAAAATAAAAATGGTAACAGTAACTTCTTACCACGTGGCGTCTAGGCGACAAACAGTACTTAGGATGTGCATGACCCGCTTCACCATTAACTCAAATGAATTATTATAATAGATATTTATCAGTTGTCAATACATAAATGTTGAAATAACCAACCGACTCATGTGTTTATATAAATATACCACGATTAACTTGTGCTATGAACAGGCTCATGCCATCGCTATCATTACACATGAACATATTCATTACGGACTCGTGACAATACTATTATGAATGTTCAATATTTACCAAAGCAATATAAATTGAACTTATAAATTGAACTTATTCCGTAAGGCACAAAATTGCGCTTCAAGCTTCATGCTTGCTGCATGAATTCAAATTATTCAATACCTGCTTGTCAAATTTCTCCGTTTTATTGATATGTTATGGCTATATGACCTGTTCCACGTGTCATGCAATGACTACACAAACAATAAACGCATTACTTATCTTTTCTACCATCTTCGGTGTGTCGCAGCAATAGTTGTGTTCCAATTCGCCGTTGCACATTCATTTTACCTCGAAACCACGCCATCCAAGGTGTGAACAGTTGTCTTTTGAAGTGTAATAAATTTAATGACACCGGACGAGAACCGATCGATGGTTTATATAGCCTAGCCTTGCTACGTCACCGAATCACCGGTTGAGTAATTTGTAAATACAGGCTGACACAGATAGTAAGGTAGATAATAACCACAGAAAATTTACACGACCCGAGACACTAAATGACTGAGCAAAATAACTTAGATTAATTATTAGAAATTAATCTTTATTATAAACACTGTTATAAACAATGTTTACATTGTTATGCCAATGTTGACAAGATAAATAGCAAGATTTGAGCTGAGATTTACCTCAGATTGAGATGCTTCGGGAGATCAGGACTAGTTCTCACAGGTCATATTAGTGGTATTATTATTAAACATATACAGTAAAAAAATCAATTTTTGTGGGCATTTAATTCAGTGGATATTTGTAAAATAGTAATTTGGTGGTTTCTTAAGTTTGTTGAATTAAAAAATTGAAGAAAATTCTCTTGTTAGTATTTTTGAGGTCAATTTATTCGCAGGAACTTAATTTTGCCATCTAGTTCATCCTCGAAATTAACGAAAATTAACCCGCGACAATATAAATAATTTTACAGTACTATGTTTACCTTCTCCATTTGATCGATGGTTGTGATCTCACAAGCGTGTAGGTTGATCTCATAAATCTTATGAAAATCTGATTCCATACTCTGCGCAAGCTGAAACAAAAACAAAGTGTTAATTTCTTCCATTACTACAACCACTGGAAAATACATTACCTACATTTACCCTTCTATAACTGTCAAGAAACACAATGTTTACACAGTTGAGAAAAAAGTGCTAAATCTATAACATCAAAAAGTTGCAAAATGTAATAATACACTTTCAGTATGATCCTCGTTAATTGTTAATTAAATCAACATTTTCTCGTTAATCATTAATTAAATCAACATTAACAAACAAAATAATTGCAAATACCTGGCACACATTTGTTAACAAAAAAATACTTAGATGCACATCTTTTGGCAGACTCGTAGTCTTGAATGAAATCTTATGATTTTCATTATTTGTTAGAAACATGATCATGTATAATTATAATATTTTGGAAATGTAATTCATTAATTCTTAAATAACAAGAGATGTTTGTAAAACATGTATGCCCGCATGGCAGCCAAATAGTCAGAAATGGTGGAGGTCGCAGTTACCTTGACCTTTAACCTACTGACCTCAAAATCAATAGGGGTCATCTACTGTTGCTGACCAATCTCCACGTAAAATCCTGAAGATCCTAGGTCAAAGCGTTCTTGAGATATTGAACGGAAACCATTTTATACGACAAAAACCAACCGACCTTCCTACCAACAGACATGTGCAAAGCAATATACACCCTCATCAAAGATGGGGGGGGGCATAATTATTCAAGGTGACAAACAAAGCTTAAGCATTTATAAATTAATGTGATTCAATGGAGTGATTAGTACAGTACAAAACACAGTATTTAGACACTTCATGGAAATTTCATGAAAACTAGGTTTTCAAACAAGGGCCATTACTCTTTCAATACTAAATTGCAATCAAATCAATAACTCTGATTAGAACTTACGACTTCTTCTGGATCTATTGTTTTGTGAGGTTTCTTTCCATTGTCAACTTGTCTTTGTCCAGCAGACCCTGGACCCTTACTGGTATGTGACCCCGGCCTTGGCCTTTGTGAAGGTACATCAATAAATTTGATATCTTGTTCACCGAAGTCATCAGTACCATCAGCCGACACTTCAGCGGGAGTAATTCTATCTACTGCTGGTTTCCTACTTCCTGTAAACAACAAATGTACTCAGTAACAGAACAACTGGCCGAACATATAATTGTATTGACACTGTATACAGGGGTTCCATTGGACTCGGGAGTAGGAGTTTTGACCCATGAAATTTCAAAAAGCCACATTTTTACCAATCAACATTTTGGTTGGATCATTTTCTCTTAAAATCATGGATATATTTCCTATAAAATGGTAAAATTTAAGCAAAAGTATCAAAATGACCCTTCACATTCAGAAGCTAGTGAAACGCTTATTGTATACTGTATGTCATGGCATATACTGGTAACTGTAACTTAATCACAAGTTTTATTAATATTGTATCTTTAAGACTATTCAAGTAAAGTATTGACAAATGATCTAATGCATTCATAATTTGCATTGCTAAGCGATGGTGCCATACAGTTTAGGTTTGAATCCCATTGTAGGTACAAACTGGGCTGGCAGGTCTGTTATGTCTAACACAAAACTCATGTATAAAAGTAATAACTGTGCAACAATCATATTAGTGTTTATGCTTGCAAAAATGCAAGTTGACCCCTCTAACTATTTGTTAAAAACGGATCACTTTAATGAGTAGGTAGGGGGGCATCAAAGAAACAATTTCCTATGGAGGCTTCACCTGGTGATTTTTTTGATGTTGCGCTCCTGGAACTACTTGGAGACACTCGAGAGCTGCTTGGTGACACTCGAGAGCTGGTATCTCTTGTAGAATATTTTGGTGACCTGAATTTTATTTTATAAATAATGGTTATAACAGAACAACCGATCAATTTTAATTAAGGATGGCAACGAGAATACGAGTACTCAGACCTTCTTGTGATCAAATACTTGGGTAAAACCAGTAAAAAGGGTTAAAAACTCTAGCTAACAAATGAAAACTTATTTTTCTGAGTACTTGAGTATTTATTTTGATATTTGATAATCCAATTACAAAGTACTTAGATATTTGTTGCCATCAACAATTTTAATGCTATATGCAATTATTATTTATTAAGAATAATATAATGTATTCAAAAGGTGCTGTAAACATTACCAGATATAGTTGTTTTAGATAAGCTTATTTCTAAACAAATTATTATCTTTTTTAAAGAAGACTTTAAATAAAACGAAGTACACTTACTTCTGATTGGGAGAAATATTTGACAGTGCCGGTTTGACATCATTTTGACTATTCACTCTACGTATACTGCTTGATTTGTGTCCCTTACTTGCTGATGTTGGCTGGCCTCTAGATGAGGGAGTTCGACTAGATGTCCCCGATGGTGGTCGACTGGTTTGGTATGATGTATATGTGTCAGGTGATATATCCGTCCCACCAACAGGAATTTGATCACTAAAAAATAAACAATGAACATGAATTATAAATAATATGTCATAAATCAAAAAAGACAAATGGTTGAGTTAATTCAATAAATGCGTAACATGAAAATTAAATAAAGCTTGGTTTTCAAAAAAAAAAAGTGCTGAAGTAGATATAAGAGGAGTATTAGAGAGCACAATATGGTGGTAAAACCTGTGACCACCTCTGCTAGTATGGTGCTCCAATGACAGTCCTCTTACCCTTCATTACTACACCTAGAAGTTCTCCCCCGCCCCTTCTAAAACTGAGGATTAACCACAAAACTTATAGGTCACCTTTTAGCGAAGTAATTTGATATAGTGCCACAGGATTGTCTCATTATAACAACTTTATTTATTGCTGACCTTAGCTGCACTCTATCCCTCGGTCTAGTATTTCATGTGTTCTTCGTGCTTGAACAGTTTAATATAGATAGATATTTTTTTTTATATATATGCCATACATTGTTTTTTTAGTAAAATAACCCAAAATAATCATTCATCTTTTAACTTGGATGCGCGAGTGTGCATGTGCCGATGAAACTGTTAAGAAACAGGGATCTATGAGATAACAGCTAGGAGTGTAACACTGTGTCAGTCTGAATTTGTAAATTACTTATCATGTTAAATCATTCAGAAAACAGCCAATGCCAGCTGTTTCCAAAGATACAAGGCATGTTTAATTGATACAAGACAAGTGCAGCAGGTCTATTCAACATCAGACAATGACATGGGAATTTATTAAGTAATAAGTTTGGCTATTCATTGCTATATCAAGCAAAGGAACAAAGTCATCAATTGGTAATGTCAGCATGTTTTTTTATGAGTGTGACATTAACTGAAGCAATATTGCCTGTGTTATAATTAATTTCAGGAAATTTAAAACAGATAGCAAATTTCGTGCAAAATTGGCAGCCATTATTTTAATGAATGGTTAAAGTTATTAACGTTCATAAGTCTAATAGGATTTACCTCCCTTTGAACATCTGAAAATTTCATGGATGAAAGTTTGAATATCACGGACAAATCGTAAATCTCCCTGATAGCTCATAAAACAAGTTGGAAAGCATGCATTTGATTGGTTTGACTAGGTTGCACCTTGTGATTTCGATACCTAATTCATCATGGAGTACAACTATCATGTCATTTTTACCACCTGCTGTATTGTATTGCTTAAAACTAAAAGTCATCTATTCATCTATCTTTATAATTTTTGAGTAAAGTGCTGTCGGGTAATTCTGCGCACCTAACAGGCATTTGTCTTCCACATTTGTAGACTTGATGTAGCACAAACTTGTATGGTTAGTCACAATTACATCCGAATATAGGTATTGGTCACAGTTTGATATATATGGCACTCAAACAGTCATCCCATGATTGACTCTATAATATAGTTTATAACTGATAAGGCATATCGCCTTGTCAGTGGCAGTCCTAGTCCCATAAATAAGACTCTATGTACGTTCCACAGTACTATAGAGTCTCATAGTTTTGAACTTAGCTGTCTTTAGCAAAATTTTATTTCCGAATTGAACGATTTATTCGGGATTAAACAGTTGAATCGACTGCAGTAAAGCTTATTTCAATCATAAAGTACAAAAAACAGCGTTAAACTTAAACACACCTTTACACAACCAATATTAGATGAAATGTTTGTCTGACTTCTGTCGCGATTCACTTCCGTTTTAAAAACGAAAGTTACCTACAGTTGACAAATTCGTCTTAGTCGAAATAATTATTCGGTACGGAGTAGTCGTTCTTGACCGACTTTAATGTAGCCCTAATTTAGTCCGGATACTGGGTTTTAGTTATAGCCACTTTTCGTCCAATCAAAATTCTTACAAATGTCAGAACAACAACTTTCGGAATACATCGGCTCTGTTCCACGACTTCAATGGCGTAAATAAGGACATTTCAGTAGTGAAATGAAACAGGAATAATTAATGTATCAATGAGGTTAGTGTTCTTGCAATCATTCGTTTTCAATGATAGAAAAGACATTAATGAAGCCATGTGTGGGGTGCCTTTACTTTGTATTGCTTTTTAGGGCTCATAATCGGTCACCAAACAGCGACAAAGAATCGTGTCGCAAAGTGCTACATACATGTACTTGGGACCCGGTGAGACCTAACGTAGTGTAATGTAATGAAATGATACGTTTGGTCTCTGTTGGAACTATGGCAGTCCAACCTCTGGGTTTCCAACCAATTCATCTCTGTTTGGTTAGGAAACACTGAAAGACCAAGTGCCCTAGCCTACGATCTAACCAGTGACCCCTTGATCAGTAGTCAGGAGCGTTATCCACTGGACAACCGTGCCATCCATCTTGCTCTTTTCTTAATGTGACACATCGCGAATTCATGTGTCAAAGACTGAAGTGTGATAAACACAATGCCGACTTACCCATTTCCACGGCGTAACTTTGCACCGCCACTAATGGGAAGCACCCCAACCTGACGACCAAGTGATTTAGGAATCACCCCTTGTGTGCTAGTTTTCATGCGTCCTTCCATTTGAAGTTTTAATCCAAGTTTATTTCATTCTAATCATTTTGTTTACCTTGGATATCCTCCATATTGGAATGCTTTTGACTGGTTACTCAATTTGACAGCAGTTGCGTCCCTTTATTTGAGCAGACTGATTCAAGGGAAGTAACTGTAATCATAAGCGCGCGCCCAGTCTCAACGTACCTGTTACGTGATTCAATTAGTACATTTCCCGCGAAATGTCAGATTCGTTTTTTTCGAGGGGGTTGTCGCTGAACAGCTGAACATAAAGCGATTAGAAGCAACATCGTTAAATTAATTGCAGCCGTAGAAACGTACGTATTGAAGTTCTGACTTCTGTTGGTTTTTAAACGACTTCCCTGGCCAAAAGCTCTTTTCTTCTAGCAGAAGTCAAGAATCTATCCTACTTAATTATTTATAGAAATCAGTATCCCTTATTCAATATTGGGTGCGAAAGCTGTGTATACACAGAATCTTTCTCTATTCTTCAAATTATGTTATAGATGATGTAATTCAATGCTATGGATACTGGGTGTAAACAAACATGTAGTTTTATCACGCCCATGTCGTCTGCTTCAAAGTCTCGTGATTTTACAGATGTGGTGATAAATTTTCCGGAACATTAATTGGAGACTGATATTGATAATATTTAACACTATTTAAGATCATATCACATGTTCAGCTGTCAAGGAATTCGTGTTTATTTGATACAGCATACTTGTTGTTATGGATAAGTTAAGTGTATTTTACTTTTTATACTTCAATGCTATATATAGTGATCTAAGTTGAAAATAAAAATTAGAATGCAAGCTGTGGAATTATAGTGGTTGTGCGTAGTTACTAGCAAAACATATACCCTAATTTTCTAGCACCATTATGACTTATTCCAAAATGCCGCTGAGATCAACATTAAAGTGGCCGAAGGATTTTGGCTTCGGCATCATAGGACAGGGTCCATGTTTTGTTATAGATGTTGAAAGGGGTGGTATAGGTTATAACTCAGGACTTCAGGCAGGTGACCAAATCTTGGAACTGGATGGTCAGGATGTTATCAACATGTCAGCCGAAGCTTTGAAGACTCTCGCCAAACACAGTCGTAGTCAACCGCCGACGCTTGGTGTCGTTTCTCGTCTGATGAGTATGGATGTTGTAGGCAACAAGAGTATGGGTCTGGGTATCGTTGTCACTGACACAGAACCTGTAACTGTATGGAACGTAGAAGTTGGTGGTCCTGGGTATGCTGCTGGTATTAGGCCTGGTATGTAGCGTTTTACTCGCAATTTGTGTTTATTCAAAAATTGTCATGCTATGTGCCTAGATACATGTACTCAGAATGGCTGTAGGCCAAAATGCCTGTCGCAACTGCAACTTTAGTCGCCTTAAAACTGAGATAGTACTCATCTTTTAATTGGTGAAATAACTATTAACTGCTTTGACCATCTCAAATGTAAAACAAGCCTGCATGCTCAGCAATGTCTGAATGAAACCCTGGATATGTGTGCATGTATAAATACTTAACTTAATTCACCTCTTCAAATATGGTCAAAACGTAATTGATTAATAGCCTTTGCTGGTGGGAAAGTTCCTCTGGAAAATGGTATACTTGTAATTCATACGCAGATCAACATATTTTTCTGGTAGCCCTGACAAACACATTCAGGTAAAAAAAAACTTTTTGTCAAATTTCAAAGGTCTTTATTATGTATTGGTATGGTCCAGGAGGAGCTTGTTGCCAAAGTATAATGAAACCACTACCAAATTGTACTACAGGGGGCTTTCCTACGTCTTATGTAACAACAGTACTCCATTTCTCAGCACTTTGCTAGGTGACTCTGCCGAGCACTTTCGCTTAGGTAGCTGCGTAGCGCTCGATAGCGTTTTGCTGTATAGTGGTCTGCTATCGACGAGCGCTCACGGGTAGCATTTAAACCTTTGGCTTTGCCTGCTAAATAGTAGCACTTCTTGGTAACAAACCATTTCCTAGCAAAGCACTATCAAGCGCTTGGTAGCTTTTTAGTTAGGCAACAGGCTCCAAAAAAATCCAAAAAATAGAAGCATTATGTAAGAATGTCGTGAACCAGACTAACTCCATCATTCCATGTGGATAACATCGGTCTTAGTCTCCTTGCAATAGTTTATTTACCGAAGAAAGCAGAACTATCTGAAATTTAACTGTGAACGCAAGGCAATTGAGACCATGTATCTAAACCGCAGGTGTGTGCAGCTGCATAAGCAAAGGGCTTCCCGGTCAATGATAAATATAGTGGGCAATGGATTACATCCCGTAGAGAACACATTGCTAGATTAACTGAAGCATGGTATCGATACATGATAAATATTTTTCAAATTATTTGGAACTTGTTCATTGGTTCGGCATATAACATAACCAAATAAGTAGAGGATATTTTGTTTGTTAAAACTGAATACGATTTATATCTCATAAAGACATTTGTTGTGATAAAGTTCAAAATTACTGTAACATATTATTGTTGGTTATGTTAGATTAATCGATATTATCCGATATTACATGTATTGGAATTATTTGGACTGATACATTTAAAAATACACCAGAATAAAATCGATCAGTATCCAAACTCCAGAAAAACACATCCTATTATCTGCATGCAGAAAACTGTTTGACTTTTATGATATAGATTTAAAAAGTATATTCTTTGCAAAATACCAAATACAGTCTTATCATTGTGAGCATTAAACTGTAAAACTTGCACCTTTATGCCTTATTATAGTCCAGGGCTGGTATTCACAAAGCATCTTAGCAGAAAACTTAGAAATTTCTTAAAATCTTAATTTTTTCTACAGTGTATCATCTAAGCAAGAAAATCAAAATGCTTAATATTTTACATAGTTTTGAAGTATTAGGTACACAGCTACTATAATCACTAAGAAAACAAGGATTATTTTTCAAATTGCGGGAAATATGAGCTGCACAAATTATTGACTTAAGTCAAAATATTTAAGTTTTCACTTAAGACGCTTTGTGAATACCAGCCCTGATCTAGTTAATTAAGTTATTGTAATAAGAGTTATAAGGTCTTAGAACCATAACATCATTAATTATACATCAAATGATGTAATCATTTAATTACTTTACTGTATACAGTAAAACCTCAATGATACGGTCACCTTTTGTCTCTTGAACAGTTTAGTCTTATTGAAACTTTAAGTATTGGTTTATTTGGGTTCAAGCCATTTCTTTACAATTTTTCCTGGAACTGTATTCTAACCAGCCCTGCGTTCAAGGAAAAATCATGTGACGCACGTTTCGTACCAGGTACAAAATGTTTCGTACCTGGTACGCAAACGGTACAATATGTTTCGTACCGTTTGCGTACCAGGTACGATACGTGCGTCACGTTATTATTACCTTACCCTTCGGCAAGGAACCAGCAAACTGCACATGTAAAGGAAAAGGGATGTTGTTGTTAAATTTTCATGGAAGGGTATGACCTGCTGCGACAAGGAATCAAACCCGATACGCTGGGTTACAAATCCAGCACACAAACCAGTAGACCACTGCTTTGGCTACTTTTAAGCGTAAGGGTTGCATTTATAGAGAGCAAACTTGAGTAAAATGGACTTTAAAATGCTTTTTTAATATTGAGGCAGTTTTGTTATTGATGTGATCTGGGGTATTACTGTCAATGGTCGACCAAACAGCAATTAAACAGCATGACATTTTGTGTATGTTCCACAACAGGTGATGCTATTGTTGAGGCAAGTGGAAAAGCTATACAATCGTCTCATGATCTCCGACCATACCTCGCCAGTCACTCAAAGAGGATCACATTGTCGGTCATTCCACTTGGCAAGTACACACAAAACCTCTCACCGTCCCGACGACGCCCAGCTAACACCAACGGTAAACAGGTGACGGAAGGTAGCCGAGTGAAGAGGGCGAAGGATTTACATGATAAGGTACTATAAGTCAGAATCATTTGTCTCTTCCATTTAGGATATTGTGAGAGTGACGTTCTAGCTTATGTGTACACAAAATATTATAACCATTGTCTCAACAGGTAGCGTAAATTAAAAATTTAATATTTTAGCTATGCATTGAAATTAAGATGTCTGGAAAAGCCTTTAATACATTGTAATTGGTTTTCCACTGTAATACTGGACTTGACCACTGCGTCACTGTATTCTTATCCTAACTGGAAAGTCCCATAGAAATTTGATGCCATCTTAAAATGTTTAGGCATTTGAAAACATATATTTTTGCTAAGGTAATTGCTCTTTTTCTATGTAAAGAAAATTATTTTTAAAAAATACAGGCCTCAATGAATTCACTCGTCCGCTCGTCCTGCACAATATCTTCCTTCTTTATTTATATAACAGGACTAGTAAGATTTTAGGGTTTTCTCTCTTTGTCTATATTGCAGGACGAGTGCTTTTAAAAATATTTGTTGAGGCCTGAAATATCGACATTCTTTCCCCATTTGTTTTACCAGAAAAAAAATGCCTAACCTGAGTCTGTGAATAAAGGATTTGAACCATTCATCTGAATAAAAAAATGTTTTCTATTATACTCTATACATGATTCAGGATGGAACTGATCTGGCCCAGGGTTTGGTATTATTGACTGGATCTGAATACATTAAATATCATGCCTTGTCAAAGCTTTTTTCCTTATATAGTAGGGGCTGTAAAGGCTCCTTCCCCAGGAAAACAAACTTTAAATTCATGCAGTTTTCCTCGAAAAATGTAGTTTACCTCTACAAAATCAGTTCTCCATGTTACCAAAATACCACTTGTCCCTAATTGAAGGTTTAAGTCCCCATGTCCATAGGTTAGAACATGCCCTATATTTTGTCCAGTAGACCTATTTTTAACATGGTAAATATCCATTAGCAAGTCAATCTATTATTTTATAACAAATATAAAAAACTTTCAACAAGGCTTTCTAGGCCCACCTCACCCCCCCCCCCCCCCCATCAAGTGCATTATGTACCAATTTTTGTTAATTCTGTTTTAAACTGAGCAGAATAAAGTGCTTATGCAATATGGAATGGGCGTGATATTGTGGCAGTTGTTCTTTATCTGACACATCGTTCCTGGATGCTACCATTTTACCGGAAGTATAATTTCCGTTGCTACAATAGATCAGCCTAATGCAATGTTTATGAATTGGCTTCACCCTGTGCTATTGTCAGGTCTGGTAAAGCATCCTTAAATAGAATCATTGCTGCATATAACTGACTAAAATAATGTTCACATATTAATAACTTAATTTTTATATTAACTGAAAATGTTCTAATTCATGAGTTCAATTATGACACGTTATATAGCGAGATATGTTGGCATCAAATTACAGACAATAAGTATGATAGTATTTTATACAGAGGAAAAAATAAAAAATGAGACGAGGCAAAAAGTGCTTTTACAATCATTACATTCAGGGTTAGTATCACACAACCTCGATGATCTAGTGGTTGAACATCACATCTTGTGCAAAGGGTCAAAGGTTCGATGCATTAAGCTGTGACATTCCAAAGTTGTAAAAAATGGTACTGGGAATCATCTCCCTTGCTTGTTGCTCAGCATAGTTAATTCCAGGAAGCTGCTGGTGTGCCCGGTGTCCAGGTAATGTGACTAGGTAGTCTCCATATGTCGGAAATACAGTTGATCTGTACCAGTGTAGTAGTCAGTTTTTCCTCCCTCTTTTTTCCCTCGGGGGGAAAAACTGACTAGTAAATTTTCCCCGCTTTGTCTATTTTCCCCCCTTTGAAATAGTTCTCTATGCTAGTGAAAAATTGATTTATCAGAGGGGGGAGAAATTGACTGGTTAGTTCTTTCCCCCAACTTGTTTTTGACTGATTAAAAGGGAGAAAAATAGACTTGTCCATTCATAAAACAATTCTTAGAAAAAAAACACACAGTTTTGAGCATACAGTCAACTCTTGTTATCTTGAATTTCACGGGACCGTGGAAATAACTTCGACATAACGAAAATTTGAGATAGAATTTCAGCATCAAAGTTGCAAGTTACTAATTTCTGTCATTTTACTAGGTCGCCCCATGATATTGCTACGTCGTAAGAACGACATATTCGTGAGAAATGCTTAATTTGATATCTATGTACATGTATTACTCTTTAATCATTATTTTACAAACAATTGTTCGAGATGATCAGTTAAATGATGTTTGGACGCAACTCGAATCTTCATAACAAAAAATCATGTTGGTGCAAATTGTCGCAAACAAATAATTGTTTAACAAAAGTAGGCGCGAAAATTACTGGTAAATCGAAGATTTGATACTGGTGAGGCGTGAAAAACATTTGACGCTTGTCGGATACAATCAGAATTCAACCCGACTTCGAGTTGAACAACACAATCAACGTGTGAATTAGTAAATCCGGACCAAATAAATAATTCGAGATAACGAAAAATTCGAGCCGAATTTGAGCCTAAAATTCGAGATAGGTCACGAGATTTCATGTAGACAAAGAAGGAGAAAAATCAGGACTTGAAAAAATTCAACATAACGGAAAATAATATAAGCAAGTTTGAGATAACGAGAGTTGACTGTAATTGTATTTTAAAAGGGAACTAAAGATAAATAGTTAAGTCCCTACTATATATCAACCATGTTTTTTGAGCCGTGACTAATTTATGCAGCAAAGTTGATTCACCCTAAAAGGGTAGGTATATATAAGCAATACCAACATAAGTTAAATAAGTTTTTCGGTAAGTAACTGAATAGGTGGCCCAATGGATGGCGATGTCTTATGAGACTTACTTATCTAGGTTCGATCCTTGGCATCGTCAGTTTTTATATTTGTCTTTTTTTTCTAATTGCTTGTTTAAGTAATATTGCACAAGAAAGTTATGCATTTCCTGGAATGTATTTTATTAGTCAAAATTAAGTTTCGTTACTCATAGTAACAGCGTGTAATTATATAAACGCAATTGTTTCTCCTTGTTAAAACTGGCGTTATATTATGCAATAAACGGTCTTCAAGCACCCGCTATGAAATATTCAAATGCATCATTTGGCTCGGAGACAGACAAAACTGACGAATTTTTAACCAACACACCAAGAGAAGTCGAAAATTGGACACGAGTTTAAGTATTGAATTAAGTAAAAGATAAATTAATACTGGGCCCAAGGAAAGAAATCAAATAAAAAACCATTACATGTAGAATGAAAAGTCAAAATAATTAGTTAAAAAATTAATACTGCTTTTAAACAACGTCTTCATATTCTTGACGACAAAGAAATAAAAGGTGAAGGAGAAAAAATGAGCAGTTATCAGGGCTTGAACCCGCATGTCCCAGCTTGAAAATCAAGCTGGCTACCGATTGAGCCAGCGATACTGACGATATCTGGTCATACAAAAATATATATCAACGCATTTAAAAGGCATCCAAACCAGGTATATTCACACACCATGACTAAATAGTGTAATCTCCCGTCACGGCTCAAAACTCGTGGTTCATCTATACTATATATTATATACACAATAATTATATGGTGTCAAGGGTTGGCTGATGGGGAGGAGGGAGACCAATACTTATTAATCATGCTTATCAATGACTGATTATGCGCTGGTGAATACCAAATGTTTCGTTCATGGTATTTGCAAATTGTTCAGGGAAAAGTATGGGAATTTTGAATCATCAAACACCTATTAATGTAGATTAGCATTAAGGCAGGATTTTTCATTTACACCATACCTATAGTATGGAGATTTTTACTTGTGCTTCGACCTTTAATTAGCATAACTTAACAGCTGATATCTTGTCTATATTTATAACACCAGTTTTATGTTTTCATAAGCTGGAAGTTTCACAAAGGTATCTGAAGGTGTAAATTAAATACTAACACAAATCTTTATTCTTAAGGATTGATATTGCGCAATTTGCTTGCGGAAATTGACATATTCAACAAGGAACCTTGTAATATATTCATGCATAAAGGTCAGGATCACGTCAATATCTCCATACTAAACCTGAGTTACTGTCCACTGCCATTTGAATGCATCTTGCTCCACTTTGTGTTGCTATGGTTTCCTTAAGGTTTAATACTGTTTTTCAGAAGCAAAATCATTGACCACCAGTCGTCTGAGAAGATATTTAGACATATTTCAAGTTCCACAGCTAATTATCTATACATAGTTTTTTTGAAATTACAATTGCTTTATATTTTCATTATCAGTCTATATGTCCAATACATTATTTATATTGATTGAATATTGGGTGTGATTTCCAGTAGATCAAAATCCTGGAAGACCGGTCTATCTACAATACTTTCATACTGATAGATACAGCCATAATACACTGATCCCTCTCAACTTTTGATTGTCAGAAATAAGATTGAGTTAATCAAGGTAATAGCATTGAGTATGTTAATGAATTATAAATGATATCGATGAATCAGATACAGAGATCTGCCACAAACTACTGGCTATAAGATAACCACCAATTCTTCTATATAGAGATTTCCTTCTGTCCTTAAACTAGAATTTTTGACTACATTAGGTAATTGGATAAAGAAATAAATATCGGAGACAATAGTGGCGATGTTTGTGACTTGTTGACTAGGAGACTTGTTTGTAAACAGTGTATGAGCACTCCCTGAATTTTTTTAGAAAACAGAAAAAATGTCTTTGGACTTCTTTATGGAAAGTCGTTTATAAATATCCTTCTGTTAATATTTTCCCTTCCTACACAACCCTAAATGACATGGATTGAGGGAGGGGAACAAACCATAGCTACAGATAAGCTGCATATTGGGGTAATTACTCAATTAATTTTCTTAAAAAAACCAATAGATTTTGAGAGGAGGGAGTAAGAAAAAGCAAAAACAATCTGAAATACCCAAATAAAAAATGATGTTGTTGTGAAAAGTAGTACATAAAAGATCATTCACCCTGTGAGTTTTTATATTAAATACCCATTTAAAATTTGTAAAAGCCCACACAAAATTAAAACTCGGTAAAATACCCAATGGACTAAAACCTCATCTGTTCCTCTGACAAACAATATTTTTAGTCCCCTACCGGTTTTTGACCGGAGGGGACTATAGGTTTGCCCTCCGTCCGTCAGTCAGTCAGTCATTTTAGGTTAGTCCAAATAAATATTGAAGACAATACTGTTTGTGACTTGTTGATTAGAAGAAGTTAGGAGATGTTTGTAAACATTGTGCAATGTAAAAGCAGTAAAACTCACCAGTCTCATACATCAGTGGTTAGTCAAGCTTCTAGACGTCTGACATCAGATTCTGGAGAACGAAAACAACCTATCTGAACCTTTTATTTCTTACATATTGGTAATGCACTAGCTTTTCAGTATTTCCCACCCAACTAGAGGTAAACTGGTTGGTAACACAGAGGTAGTCTCGCAAGTTTATTCAGTAAGAGTTAGGGTACAGCACCGGGATTCCTTGTATCACACAACTCGAAGCAACACATACTGGTGTTTGTGACGACATATGAAATTAACTTGTTCAAGTATTTAGAAAGCTGTTTACCTTATAAATTAATTGTCACATGGTATCAGACAACATCAAAACCTTCAGCCTTCTGTGGGCAATGTTATAGTGCGCCCAGGATAATTAGAAAGGCGGGGAAAAGTTGGTATGTTCCACAAAGGTGGATTAATCAGATGTGCACCATTTATCAGTAATATACTATAAGTGGGAGAATTATCTTAAATACCGGTATATCCTGCTTTCAAAGAGGCATGAAATCAGCTAGTAATTCCCTTTGTTTCTGTGACCGAAGTCATGTGTGTATGTTGCCTTGGAAAATCTTATTACTGTGAATGTTAAAAGGTTGACAGGTAAAACTTGTGCATTTTAATTCAACAACTGTATGAAAGTGCCAATTTACAGAATCGTGAGAAAAAATACCCAAACATAATCAATGCTGGGTTAATTGTTGCAGCCCTTTACATTCCTGTTATTTTTGTGCGCACTAATTAACTTCTAGGTAAATAATATTCCCCAAAAATACAGCATATCTGATCAAACCTGTGTTTTCTCCTCTACTTTAGGTTGCTGCTTAGTTTTTGTCAAGTATAGCGGACAGAATGAATGAATTCATAGGTCCTTGTCCCCACCTGTTCCCTATTTCTTATACACATTGACTTCATTAGTCTTAAAGACGATCTTTAGACAACCGAATATTTTCAAAATTTCAAATAAAAAAAGCAAATTCAGTCCAAACAAACGATAACTAGAAATATTTAAAAATCAAAGTACTGAAGAACTGTATCTTGGGGGATAACGCAAATCTTAGTAATCTATTAAAAATTACCTTAAATGGTATTGGATTAACAAGACTAGTGTGAATATTGTGAAAAGTTTTCAGAATATCAAGGACAGCTGACTCATTTAATTTCATCTTACGAACCCATTTAGGCAATCAGTCCATAAAAAACTCAATGAACTAGTTTCAACTATAAAGTTGGGCTGAAATACCTAGTTTTAGCTGAGTAAAAGTATTAAAAAGACTAAGAATAACATTAAATGGTTATATCATGCATCTGCATAAATAAAGTTCGACGATAGTAAACAAAAAGAATATAAGTAATTGGATAGGGGATAAATTGTCGAGAAAAAGACCCCTTAAAACTACACTTAGTCAAAATTCCATAACTCGGGTACGAATAGCGCGAATGATTCATAAAGGGGACGAAACAATATGGTCTCGAATCTCGGCGCGAAATGTGTAAACAACACCGCTTGGAAAAAGGTTGTTTTAACGGAAGACACAAAATATTTAGCCGAAGATCTGAGGTAAATTTAATAGATGAAACGTCGATCAATACTATTTATCAATGCAAAATATTGTAAATAGTTAGAATTAAATACATTATAACAGGAGTTTGTTGCTAAACTGTAGTATGAACATTATGAAACCAAACAGTGTAAATTTCGTCTGCTTTACCAGGTACTGTAACAGCGACATTTTTATCAACCCTCAAAAACCATTAGTCATTTTACAGCGCGTAGGAATTTATTCGCACTAAAACATTAACTCACAGAAGAAACATTCCAAAATTCCTCGCAATACAAAGAAATAAAAAATAATTCAGTTGCTAGGGACAAATGTTCTTAAAAATGATTTAAAGTTATGATTTTGGTTTAGATTGGCTGGAACTCGTTTTTTGCTCGGATGAATTGGTTGTGGAGAAATTACATGGGTAAAATCGTAGTGATTTCTAAAATTGGTATGTAACAATACTTGGGGGGAAATCCCCCAAGTAAAAATAAAAATATTATAAGAAACCTTCCCCCAAAGTCTGACTTTTTTAGATTTTTTTGGATTTTACTCCATCTTTTTCTTTCTGATGGCCTATTGCAGAATGCTGAGTAATGCAGCTATCATCCTAGTGACAATTTCACTTTACATCAGTGCATGTCACTCAGATTCCATTGTTATCTATTCAATTACAACTCTTTCTGGAACTATATTGAAAAAAAAATGCATACCGTTAAGTGTTTTGCTAGTTTCCGCCTAGTCAATCAACTTGGTTTAACGCATGTTGCAACTTGAAGAACTAATAGCTGAGACTGCCAGGCCTATCAGTATGTTAGATAAATATGCTGAAACGTAGGTTTTCCTTTTACCCTATGCTTTCAACCTTAGTAAGACGAGAGTTGACAAGGAATGGTTACAGACTTGAGGTACTGTTTTATCAAAGCACTTACGGAAATCATAAAGTTACGCACAAACTTAAATTCTTCATAATTCATGAACAAATACACGCTTTAGAAACATATGTGATTTTAAGGAATGTATTTACTGAAGCATCATTTATATTACAGACACCCTTACCACTATTTGAAACTTTTAAGCAATATAGTAAGCTGTATCTGTACATGAACCGTTTAATTGAATTGTAAAAAATGATTTGAACAAAATTTAGTTTTTTTGTTGGGAATACATGAGTGTTGCCAATGCAGCGAGGGTGTTAATGAATTACACCGGGTTTAAATTTTCGCGTAATTTTAAGATTATCGTAAGTGCTTTAATATAAAACA
Organism: Spisula solida; assembly: GCA_947247005.1. Classification (NCBI taxonomy): domain Eukaryota; kingdom Metazoa; phylum Mollusca; class Bivalvia; order Venerida; family Mactridae; genus Spisula; species Spisula solida. The sequence continues at coordinate 44,186,175 of OX365944.1, read as the reverse complement.
GTACCTTTGAATATTCATGTATTTGGACCAATTAATATAGATATACTGTGTTACTGGATAATTTGGTTATGACAGGTTAATATATAACGTCTCATTATTCTATACAATACTAAAATGTCTGGCATATACAAACACCTAACACTTGCCTCTCTTGATGATTGGCAAGCAATGCCTGTTCTCTAAGGTATTACATTAATTAAAGGAAATGTCATCTTTCCTAACTGTTTGCATTCTTTAGCTGGTTAGTAAGGTTTTGTTTATCTATACTGCATGAAATGGTTTCATTGTACATCTTATGAATAAAGTGTGAGCCAGTGCACTCAGGGAAGTAAAGCTAAAGTCGAATAAATAAGTATAAAGTTTGACTGGAATCCAGGCCAAACTTGCTAGAATTCTCAAAATCACTGTTCACCTGTACTGCTCAATTTGGCCAGTATTCCAGTCATACTAAAGCAGCCAGGGACATAATTTGGGTTGATGTAAATGTTCTATGCGCAACACCCACTAGTCTTGTGAGTCATAGACCACATGATTGTGCACCGTGCTCTCTCAAACTTGAAACAGAGGCTTGGCTCGTACTGAAAGACGACTGATGTGGTAAAAGAAAGTTAACAGTTTGAATTTATATAAAAACAATCAAAAACAACTTCCAAATAATTCATAATTGCAGGGCTTTATTTAATGTATAAGAGAAGTTAAAGGGAGGGAAAAACAGGTACAATCATGTATATACCGTAACATTATTAAGTTGGATGCAAACAAATACTGAAAAACAACAACATAAAATTACTGATGTCAAAATATTAAGTGGGTAAAATTTCTGCGGAGTCATCATTATATCAACAGCAGAAATCACAGAAATATTGTCACTGCAGACAAAACACACAAAATGTCAATAAATTCTAAAGATTGTGGTTTGGCTTGCAACTGGTATTATGACAATATGCATCTGATACATATAGTCTGTTACAAAGCATGCAACTATCAGCTCTTTGGATATGATAGAGTCATCATATGTAAGCCAATGTCCCATATTGATGATGTGTATTGGATGTGACAATTTTACAACATGATTGGCAACAAGGTGTTCCTGAGTTTATTTGATAATGCTCATTTTATGACATGTAACAGTTGAAGTGTTTGTGGTAGATTTATCATTAAGCTGTTGTTCTGTATGTCAACAAACTTGTGTGGTATGTTGTTATGATTAATCCAGTGTGTCTTATATACTAGTTTCATATTCATACTTGTTAGTGGAAATGTGAGGTTTTTTTCCAAGTTGTGTTGCCAGTTTGTTTCTGAGTTGTACCTAGTAAGCACTTGCCAGTTTGTTTCTGAGTTGTACCTAGTAAGCGCTTGCCAGTTTGTTTCTGAGTTGTACCTAGTAAGCGCTTGCCAGTTTGTTTCTGAGTTGTACCTAGTAAGCGCTTGCCAGTTTGTTTCTGAGTTGTACCTAGTAAGCGCTTGCCAGTTTGTTTCTGAGTTGTACCTAGTAAGCGTTTGCCAGTTTGTTTCTGAGTTGTACCTAGTAAGCGCTTGCCAGTTTGTTTCTGAGTTGTACCTAGTAAGCGCTTGCCAGTTTGTTTCTGAGTTGTACCTAGTAAGCCCTTGCAAGTTTGTTTCTGAGTTGTACCTAGTAAGCGCTTGCCAGTTTGTTTCTGAGTTGTACCTAGTAAGCGCTTGCCAGTTTGTTTCTGAGTTGTACCTAGTAAGCGCTTGCCAGTTTGTTTCTGAGTTGTACCTAGTAAGCGTTTGCCAGTTTGTTTCTGAGTTGTACCTAGTAAGCGCTTGCCAGTTTGTTTCTGAGTTGTACCTAGTAAGCGCTTGCCAGTTTGTTTCTGAGTTGTACCTAGTAAGCGCTTGCCAGTTTGTTTCTGAGTTGTACCTAGTAAGCGCTTGCCAGTTTGTTTCTGAGTTGTACCTAGTAAGCGCTTGCCAGTTTGTTTCTGAGTTGTACCTAGTAAGCGCTTGCCAGTTTGTTTCTGAGTTGTACCTAGTAAGCGCTTGCCAGTTTGTTTCTGAGTTGTACCTAGTAAGCACTACGTAGAGAACTAAGCAAAAAGTTGATTGCTCAGCGATTGCGCTTTAGAATGTTAACGAAGCAGTCCATTGCACATTAGAAACCTTATGTTCAAAGTTTTCTATAAAAAGGACCAGAAGGCCCATATACGTTTGCAAGATCTTGATCAAGTGATGTCCTTAGTCTGGGATGCATGTGTATCCATGGTAGTGACATGTACGAATTTGGACATTTAACCATAAACTAAGAAGCCTGAAATCGCCATTTGGCTCCGATGTACTTTAGTTCAAAACAAATGCACTTACAGCTAGATGTGCAATGTAAGGTATGAAATCACAAATGTTTCAATCCTGTGTTAATTGTTTGAACCAGAAGTAGTAAGTATAGTCCCACAACGATAATGTGTTATTTACAAATATGTCTATTTATAGCATAGATTTATAGCAAAAGATTATTCCAAATCAAAACATAGGGACCAATAAATGAATAAGACATTATATCTACATCAACAATGTATGCTTCTGTGGTGGCTCAGTGGTAAGACACACGGCATTTAATTACTCATATTTGAATTTTTGTCCTTTGTGCGTTCGACCCCACAAGCGCAGCATCTTTTTTGTCTATTTTATGATTAAGTATTTATAAATTATAAGTATACTAATTATTAAACATGATAAAGCCGATGGCATTTTATTGTTCAATTGAATATATTATTAAATCTGTGCATTATATGATTGTATGGGCACTAAACTGAGTATGAAAATGTAGTATTACATGTGGAATAGAAGATATTGAGATGGACAATAAAATAAAACCCTTCATTAAAAAAAATCACTAAATTTAAAAGATAAAAAGCATTACCAAAATAAAAAGTATATTTTCATAAATATATTTCTATAAAAACAGAATTTTATTCTAGAAACTTTTATGTGTATTCGAACTCAGAACCTACGAAGTGAACTAAAGTTGAATGGCAGGTACATTCTGCTTTAAGCGCACTGAGCTATCGGGACATCTGATTGGTTGGAGAAAAATAAAACGTTTTATAACTGTCAAGTCAATTAAATTTAACATGTAACCCGTTATCAAAACATGGATGTGCCCAAACATTTGCGCAGGAATCACATTATCGTTGTGTGACTATACAGGTGATATGTTACTAGTAAAGACAAACTAAAAAGCAAAATAATCTGCTTTTCCCTTGCTGGTACTTGGCATTAAATTGGGGGAAACTGACTTAGTTCTCTTCTCTTATACCCTTTCTCAGTGATGGGTGCCATAAGAAATGAGGTGTCAAAAGTGATTAATACACAAGGTGTAAATGTTTTTATCATTATCATTCAACCTTAAATAAATCAGTATAAAAAAGTGCTGAAAAATGAATTAAAATACTTCATTGGAATATATTTTGTGTGTAGGAGAAGAATGCAGTCATGATAATGTGGAGGTGGGAAGTTTTCATTAGAACATTGTTTACAAAAATAACAGTAGATATTTTGATACAGTTCATAGCAAAAAACCTGATAATGATTTAGGGTGTGAAGAATTTATGTCTGGAACACGTTTATCTGTGGAATACAGTAACTATTTTACTCTGTTTTACTACGTAGCAGTTGGAAGTATTTAGCATTAATACATTTTACAGATTTCCTATCTTATTGGACATCTGTTGATATCATACAAACTTCCTAATTTTCAGGTCTTAGATTCTGTGATTACTAAAGATTATATTGTTCAATTTTACCTGTTTGCCAAATGTCTGAAATTGAAAATTCGCTAAATGGTTGACAGGCAGAAGTATCCCCTTACACAGTATCTCTCTTGCATGCATGGCACTCAGTGAATAAATAAACTGGGGCCTGCATCAGGATAGTCTCCATTATGACTGAAATGCAGTTGTTGGTACTTCCATTATAACCAATCCTCCCTTAAGAAAACAATAAAATAAGATGAGCCCAACACCTGTTACCCAGAGTTGGCTCAAATACTAATTCTGATCTGTTCATTGTAAACATCTTGATTTATTGAAACTGTGGCCAAACATTGCCAAACCTAACATTAAATTTATCTTAATCATTCATCTAGTTTGTTAGTATATTTGGAGCTTTGTGGCTGTACACATTAGTCACTCTTTGCCCGCCTTCACCAAATAGTTGAGGGTTTCACATATAATTGTTGTAACATTACTGTAACCATACACCGGTACGTGTTACAAAGGTAGTGTTGTATGATGTCCAGGATTTGGTACATTCATCATTAACTTGTATTGATTCTTACCGTGCACATCCATAACAAATTGTTACTGTGAAGAAAATGTCCGTGTTGCATGCATGTGAATGTTGTAATTAAGTTATAGAATCTATTTCTCTAGCATACACAAACCAATCATATTGGCAATAATCAATTATAGAGTACTGCTACAGATTGTGCTGGTGATGGGTCCACTCTCTGTGATGCTTGCAATTTGTCAGTTTCGATGCTTTAAATGTGTCCGTTCTTTGAAAAGAAATATATAGTCAGCATGATTGTGCATTTGCGCACCTAGATATTTGAATCAGAATCATTCAGTATAAGCTGAGAGTTATGGCCCTTCAAATGAAGAAATTTGACGTTTATCACTCAAACTACAGTCTAAAGCTACAGTCACCAAAATGCATAGGAACATTTGATTCAGGTTTATCCAGGATTAGCAGAGTTATGGCCCTTGAAATGGTGAAATTTGGCCTCTTGGCTCACTCATATTGAAACTCGGAAAGTCATTGAGCTGCAGTCATCAAACTGCATAGGAATGAAAGTCAGCATGTAGTTGCTCACCTAGTTATTTTTATTCAGATTCATTCGATATTACCAGAGTTATGGCCCTTGAAATTGTGAAATTTGGCCTCTTGGCACTCATATTGAAACTCTGAAAGTCATTGAGCTGCAGTCATCAAACTGCATAGGAATGTAAGTCAGCATGTAGTTGCTCACCTAGTTATTTTGATTCAGATTCATTCAGTATTACCAGAGTTATGGCCCTTGACCTTGCAAGTTAGTTCCACCATGTCTAATTGATGCATTTCTAGTGTTATCCTTCTGTTTTGTATCTTAAAACAAGCTTTTAACACCCGTCATTTATAGCGTGAGAATAATCACCCTATGTAATGATAGTTTGCATTAAAATTGACAGTCTAATAATGCTTTTTCCTTGTTTATGGGTACCATTGTATTTTGCGATGGTTTTTGTGCTTTTATCGTTTTCTGCAAGTCATTTACAAGAAGGAGGAATTTACAAGTAGACATTATATGCTTTGTTGTAACCATAGAGCTCTAACTGGTAGAGTTCCTGCTGGGAACATATGAAATACGGCTCTGTGTTAGCTTACCTGGTGTCCCCAGTACAAATTGCTCAATGTAAGCTTGTAGGATCGTTAAATGTCGGTCATCGTTCACAATTTGTTTGTTTACACTCTAAAGGTATTATTTTTGATGAAAACAATGCATAAATCATTAAGAAACCTTGATTATGTAAAATTTAGGCAGACTTCCAGACTGGGTCATTTAGGGTCAATACCCGAGAAAGACCTTGTTAGGATTCTACAGGTCAGAGGCCTGGTCATCTATAAATCTAGGCCATGCTTGATACTCAGGAGGGGAGTCATGAGGCCTTGTCAAAGAAAAACTTAAACACTCCAGATCTAGAACAAACTGTTATGACCTAACCGTTATGAAATCTGGCTCAACTGTTTGTGTCTCAAGTTTAGGCCACTAATTTCGGGCTGGGTCTAAAAAATCTACTGTTAAAAACTATGTCACTACGCAAGAATAAATAAATTATTTTAACATGCTAGTTTAACCAATCTTTAATGAAACTAGACAGTGTTATACATACAAATATTACATGGTGAATAATGAATTGATACAACTTGTGAAGATTACTCATGGAGATGAGCGATGTAAGCCAATCTTGTCTCTCTAGCTTCCTTGGAATATGCAGAAAAAAGTTATCATAGCATTTTGAATGAAGCATATTATAAAAAAGATTATTATTTATGCTAAATTATAACTTGCTAAACAATCTATTCAACATTACTTTGACCGACTTGTATCTGCAGTTATTCCAATAATGCAAACTATAATAGTTTTCTGGATACTAAGAAATTTAATATCCCATAACATAAGATTAAACCATGTAAACTTGCCTGAGTAATGCATATTTGTTTATAACTTCCAAATTATGTTTGTTCTTTCGCTGTCCCAGTGGTACTATTCTCTTCAAGGAACCTGCCCAATCATCATAACTCCCCTCCATCTTATCCTTTCTCTCACCAGTTCCCCTCTACTTCTCTCACCAATTCCCCTCTACTTCTCTCAGCAGTTCCCCTCTACTTCTCTCACCAATTCCCCTCTACTTCTCTCACCAATTCCCCTCTACTTCTCTCACCAGTTCCCCTCTAGTTCCCCTACTTCTTTCACCAGTTCCCCTCTACTTCTCTAACTAGTTCCATTCTACTTCTCTCACCAGTTCCCCTCTACTTCTCTCACCAGTTCCCCTCTACTTCTCTCTCACCCTCTCACGGATGCCACTCCCCTCTACTTCTCTCTCTAGTTCCCCTCTACTTCTCTCACCAATTCGGCTCTACTTCTCTCACCAGTTCCCCTCTACTTCTCTCTCACCCTCTCACGGATGCCACTCTACTTCTCTCATTAGTTCCCCTCTTACTTCTCTCACCTATTGCCCTTTACTTTTCACACCAGTTCCCCTCTACTTCTGTCTGTCACCAGTTCCCTTCTACTTCGGTCTGTCACAAGTTCCCCTCTACCTCCCTCACCAATGCCTCTCTACTTCTCTCTCACCCTCTCACGGATGCCACTCTACTTCTCTCACCAGTTCCCCTCTACCTCTCTCACCAATTCCTCTCTACTTCTCTCTCACCCTCTCACGGATGCCACTCTACTTCTCTCACCAATTCCCCTCTACCTCTCTCACCAATTCCCCTCTACTTCTGTCTGTCACCAGTTCCCCTCTACTTCCGTCTGTCATAAGTTCCCCTCTACCTCTCTCACCAATTCCCCTCTACTTCTCTCTCACCCTCTCACGGATACCCCCCTACTTCTCTCACCAATTCCCCTCTACTTCTCTCTCACCCTCTCACGAATGTCACTCTACTTCTCTCACTAGTTCCCCTCTTACTTCTCTCACCTATTGCCCTTTACTTTTCACACCAGTTCCCCTCTATTTCTGTCTGTCACCAGTTCCCCTCTACTTCTCTCTCACTCTCACCAATTCCCCTCTACTTCTCTCTCTCACCCTATCACCAATTCCCCTCTATAACTCTGTCTCACCAATTCCCCTCTACTTCTCTCTCACTCTCACCAATTCCCCTCTACTTCTCTCCTCTTACCCTCTCATGGATTCCCGTCTACTGTCTCTCAACCTTACACAAAGTACTCTGACTGTGACCGTCTCTCATCCTCGCTAACACCAGGCTAATTCTGCAACTTTCTATGTACACTAGGCATAGTGGTAGAATGTCTGCTTCCAGCTCTAATGTCCAGGGTTTAAGCTCTGTGAACGTGTCATACTAAAGACCATATAAAAGTTGGCACCACTGTTTCCATTGCTTGATGCTGAGCACAAAAAGGGAAACCTGGAAACCATTAAATTAATAGATACCGCTATGGAATGAGGTATCATGAGTGATTAATATAAAAATCTAGAAGAATTATAGCTTAATTCAAAACTAATCTAAAATTAATTTGTTTAAATAAAATCGACCCACTTGCAAGCCTTCTCTACAAGGTATTCCATATGCGTTCTCTATAAATTCAGCATTTTTACAGGAAACTTGACCAGTTTTGTAGAACCTGATTGTGATGTAGGAAAGCGAGAATTGAATTTATCTTGGATCCAGGCATAAATTGATTCTTCATGATACCACTCTGCATCTCCCTTGGCTTTCATTTTTTCAAGGGTATAGATTATAACTGGTAGACGGCAGAATATATAACTTTGATCGTTTATTATCTAATAACTGAGACAAGTATATATGGAATTGTGTGAAGTTACTTGCGTAGATAATTCGCAGTCTACTGTAACAAAACTTGATGCATTTTGCATTCTTCTGCAAAAAAAATTAATGTTTTGGAGTTAACCACATTACGGGTTTCTGATTTCCGTAGGATAATATGACAGTTGTGTAACAATGCATTTTACGTTGATGGATTTCTTGAATCTTAAATCTCGAAGGATTATTTCAGCTATTGTTTGAAATTGAATAATGCATTTTCTAATACCAATGTCTGCTTTAATGTCTTTCTAGTGTAAATAGATTTTAGGATTATGGAATTTTTAGAAGTATTAATTATTTTTATAGAGGTTCATAGTGAAGATTAATTGGGCTTGTTTAGCTGAAACTGTTGCATGCCTCTATAAATAAATTTGTTAAATTTTAAATTTTTATTTTATCATGATTATTCATTTCAAACATTTTAAATTGTTGTATATTAACTTACTAAGGAATTTGTATGAACTGTTTTATCAGAAATTGTCAACTCAGCATAATATTCTTATTATTTTCAATAAAAAAGTTAAGTAGTTAACAATGTATTGGGGACATTCTATTATGCATTTGGGATTTAGTTTAAGCTGTCTTTAATTGTTTTATATTTTTGTTGTAATTTATCGTTCCGTCGATAACGATAGAAACAATTATCAATAGTTCATTTGTCCATGTCAACTTCCTAGAATGCTTCATGCTGAGGTTCTGGAAGATCATCGTCTGTTCATGTAGGGACGTATAATGTTTCACTACGACAGTGACCTCGTTATTTTGTTGAATAGTTCACCCGCTATCATTATCATCCTGTTTTCATCAAGTCGGCCTGCTTTCCTATAATCATTTTCCTTCTTGTTTTCACTGAAAGAAAATAATTTCTGCAAACATACTTTTGATGTTTTGGTTTTTTGGGGGCGTATTTTTTGCCCATCTTTTTCATGCATATGATATGCATGATGGGTGTTGAATGACGTTTTGTTGTTTTTTTTAGAGTTTTGTCATATCTTAAGTACCTGATATAGTGGTATATAGGTGTTTCAATTTTTAAAACAATGATTGATCGCTCCGTCTGTGTTTGTAATGTTTTGGCATGTTTAAGAATTGTACTTTTTACAGTTGAAATAATATCCAGAGAGAAGTAGCTTGAATGTATCAAAACAAATTAACAGTTGAAATAATATCCGGAGATAGTGGTAGCATGAATGTATCAAAAAATTAAGGGGGGCGGGGGGGGGGGGGTAAGATAATTGAGATTTATTTTTTCAAGTTCTTGTGACCTGTCTATTCTGATGAAATTAATGTTCTAGTTTTTGATGTCAGGATTGCGGTGATCATTTGATGATGAAAACTGCATTAGATTGATTGGACGGTGTTGCGTAATAATCTTCAAACGCAAAGGAATTAGATATTTGATGCATCCTGGCTTTCCCCGAGTCGAGTAAACCGGAACACCCATACATCAATTTACTGCAATGAAGTGGAAAATTGCTTTCCCTGACAGTTGGAGTTTTAATTTTCTTGGATACGGCCAGTTGTTCAAAATAAGACGTGTATCTGTAACCAGATATATGTTAGGCTAGACTAGTGTGGTAGGGAGCCATGTAAAACTGGCGGAGTTCATTGATCGCAACCCGTCTTTGGCGGAATAAAAAATATATCGGTTAAATGATGGACTGTTTGGGAATTATGATGTGATTTGATTGCATTGCAATATTGACTAGAAAGTTTGTGTGAAATTAAATGTTAGGTACAAAAAGATATCGGTTAAATAATGGACTGTTTGAGAATTGTGATGTGATTTGATTGCATTGCATTATTGACTAGAAAGTTTGTGTGAAATTAAATATTTGATACAAAAATACATCGGTTAAATAATGGGCTGTTTGAGAATTGTGATGTGATATGATTGCATTGCATTATTGACTAGAAAGTTTGTGTGAAATTAAATATTTGGTGCATGTACGGAAATGCTATGTTGCTTGTGCAATGGATTGGGATGTATTTGCTGGTGTAGAATACTGAGTCTCATCGTATTATCTTACTGTAGTATCTGATGTTGGAAGTAGTGACAATATATATAATTATTATATGTTTTCGTAATTTTTTATATAGTGGTATTTTCAATGAAATAGCGGTGTGTTGAATGATGTCATTAACTTGTGCACGTATCTGTGAAACACTGAGTATGCTATATAGTAGAATTCAGAAAAAAATAATATGTTTGTGTTAACTGTGAAAAATTCTGGATGTAAGCGAAATACTATTAAGTTCACTAATTTATTATAAATAGAATGTGAATACAATTACATTCAATGAAATTACTGGTGATTTTCGTAGTGTACTTTTACATTGAATAAAATTACTGGTGATATTTATAGTGGATAAAATCACTGGTGAGTTTCATAGTGCTTTTATATTGGATAAATTGCTGGTGATTTTCGTAGTGAATTTACTTTGGATTAAATTCCTAGTGATTTTCGTCACATACATAAATTTGATAAAATTCCTAGTGATTTTCGTGGTGGATAAAATTATTGGAGATTTTCCTAGTGCACGTAAACATTGGATAAAATTGCTGGTGTTTTTCGTAGTGCACTTACATTCAAGTTGGATAAGACCTTCTGGTGATTTTCGTGGTGCACTTGCATTGGATAAAATTGCTGGTGATTTTCGTAGTGCATATTTTAAAGTTATCATAATGGTGAGAAGAACTTCGTTCTTGGAGATAGAAGATTGCTTCAAAATGTCGTTACAAGAGGATGGGTTTCAGTTATTTAAATGTTTACGATATGGCATGGTTCTCGACCCAACAGAACTACGCAACTACATGCCTATGTTTACACAACATATTGACTATCTATGTCTTCATTTTTCACAGATGAATGAAATTCTTGGAGAGGATTATGAAAAGAAAATGGCTGTTGTTGGTGTATTAAAACAGTATGCAGAAGATCGTGACATTGATATGTTGGCCAGGGCGCTGTCTGTCATCCTGAAAACCTCACATCATAGACGTTTGCTTCGACAGATTAGGTAATGCCCTTTTTATATATTTGTTTCAGGTATCCTTTATTTTGCCGAGAAGTTGCTCTTTCTCTATAATATTAAACAAAAAATCCTAACCAAATCGTCCAACCTATGTCCCCTTTTTTTGTGCAACCAACTATTTTTTATCACGCCTTAGAGTAATGGTAATGCTTTTTTGATACCTAATGGGACTGCCCTTATAGTATATACAAAAAGTTATTTTCTGTTTGTTGTGAATCTAGTTTTACTAGTTTTAATCAATCACTCTTGACATGTTATTGCTGATGGTATCCAGGGTTACATCAAGTGTATGATAGAAGACAAACTGTTTCCTGTTTCAATGCTGGGCACCAAGCAAGGGACATTCTGTTACTATACCTACCAATTCTTGAAAAATCCAGAAATCCAGAGAATTATTTTTCTGCAGAAAATGAAAGTTATTTAGTGAAATTGACATACTTATGGTCATTTGATAATTCATCAGCTGAATTTTAACAAAATAACAATGTTTGAACTGAGTTATTTAGTGTGGGTGCTTATGACACTTGTTTTTAGGATTGGGCATTATGCCTCAGTAGAACCCCTGAACTATATATTTATTTCCTTTTTTGGTATGCTATGAGCCCATAGAGCATTTAACCCTTGACCTCCAGCACTAGTAAGCAGCCACTCTACCACTAGGCTGCTGTTCACCGATCTTGTTTCACTTAATATATAAGTGTTTTAGATAGCGACTTAAGTCGTTAAGTTTTGCCAACATAGAATTTAACTCGACTTAGGCATTTAAAAAATACTAATATTTCTTAAAGCCAAATGTCTGAACTTTTTGACATGCCAAAATATCCATTTAAATACAGTATATCTCGGTCATATGGCATATTCACAACAATGGCTATACAGTACAACCTCTCACCAGTGGCCCTCTGTAAAGCAACAACTCCTCTAAAGCAAAAATTTCTCTAAGCCGATTATAAGTTTACTATAAATTTAATCTCTGTAGAGCAACAACCTCTGTACAATGGAAATTATTTGCATCTTCCAAAGGATGTTGCTCTACAAAAGGTTGTACTGTATATTCTAATCGTATTACCTTACTTTACATACAAAACATGCATCTTATTAGTATGCAGTAGTTAATCTGTGAAAATTGTTAGCATTCTGAAAGTATGTAACTGCAACAAATATACTCGCATATATATTATAAGGCCACTGAAGATCTATGGAATCAGCAAATTATCAATGTAATTAAAGCATAGAAAAGCTTTTTCAGTCGCTACCTGTAGATACGAAGATTAATACATCAATATGTCATTCTCATCATTTTGTATAATGGAATCATATGTTCTACTGCACACTATTGATTGTATTCAAGATTCCAAGAGTGTCAGTACAACATCCGACCCTTTTCATTCAGGATGATCACATTTTGTGTCTTCCTCGATCATTGATGATAGACTTTATGTATGAGACTTTCATGGGTGATGGCAACTGATTTCAGATGAACTTGGCTAGTTCGAACTGTATGGTAAATTCAGAAGAATATGGCTAGTTTGAACTATCATGTAAATTCAAAAGCACATGGCTTAAAGTTCCATGATGTACATTTGTTTGCGATTAACTGAAACAGTCATATAAGTGCATGGTCATCCATTTTTCGCTGCCAGATTGCTTGATGACCTCTGACTTTGAGAGAAGAGACAAGGAATCTGGTTGCAGTACCCTAGCTCCTTCCGAATAGACTCCTTGGTTCTTAGACATGTCCAGTATACACGCAAGACTACATCTGGGTTTCCAACCATTTCATCTCTAGTTGGGTGAGAAACACTGTAAAGAATTTCAGAAATGACCAAGCGCCCCTGGCCAAGATTCAAACTAGGGACCTCTCAATCATCGGGCCACCCGTGCAAAATGGGTCAATTCTGCCATATTTAATAGAATCCTGTATGCAAATTTTCGTTTGTTCTCTAGTTCAAAGACAACTATTGCAGTTGTACTCAATTGTGAAACACTTTAATAGGCACCTCACCTAATGAAGAATGATCTTTTTCTGCATGTTAATTATATGGTATAATGTCGTCAATATGGCGTTGCACTGACTGTAACAGACTGTCTACTTCCCTGATGAATACTTACCTTATCATTTGCGTCAGTAATTGCTATGAAGCCAGATATAATTACACCTCGTTAAAATCAGGAATACAGCGCTCATGGGACTCACTTGATATGCATTAAAAGACAAAATTAATTCGTAAATTAACTAATTATCATCCTGTCCTGCTTGCTGGTCTTCCTGTTCTTCTTTCTGTCTTTATGTTTATATCTCTTAAAATAGATGAAGCTTATCATATTGATTCTAGATCTATGCATTCACTGACTGGATTAGGACATTTCTTTTTATAGTTTTCTAAATTAAAACCAGTTGAAATCATTCACTTTGGTGGCAATGTTTTACCTAAACCTTGAACTGACAATATCGTGGTGGTATGGGTTGTGGCGCGGTATCAGAAATGGCGCACCTGACATTAGTTGTCTTTTCTTGAGTTTAAGACCCAAAATGACATACATTTCCAGTATATTTTTGGAAGGATGTATGGTTTTGGTCAGTAATGCAAATAAACAATGTTCAAAGTAAAATTTGGTGCTTTTAGAACTCGAAAGGTATGCTGTACCCATATTTGTTGTTATTTTCTTATGTCACTTTATTCCTCAAATATCGTAATCCCACAAATTTGTAAAATGAAATTTTAACTTCAAATTTTTTTTGTAAAGAGCCCTGGCATCCATGTTTACACCATGTAACATGATTAAAATATCCTACACACTGTCAAACACAGGCAATGGTGTTCAGAAGGATGTAACTTTCTTATTAAGAAAAACTGAAAAAAACTAGTCAAAATCTGAAAAAATATGTTTCGAAAATTTTGTTCATATTAACTGTCATTGATATTTTCGGCATTCCAAAGTCAAGTTGGTGACAGATCAGATTATGCAGATGCCATGAATGATTCTTACATGACAGTAATAGATGATTTAACACTTGTTTGGACATCTTTAAGTTGTCTTGGTGACTCAAAAAGTATAATGGCAATTAGTAACCAGTGCAATTCTGTTTCGATACTAATTATTGATTTATTATCTAAGAAGAAGTATACAAAGTAAGCTAACTATTATATAAAAATGGACTATATAGCCATAAAATAAAATTGGAAACAACCACATCATGAATCATTTTATTTTTTTACAACTAGGGACCTACAGGATAGGTGCGCCATTTCATATCACGCAGACTTGACATAATAAGCTGAGCGCGTCTTTCATTGTAATGGTCATACAACATGCATTGATGGAATTGACTATTGATATTTAGTGTCAACATGTTCCCATTGAATTGCCCTATCATTGCTCAATCACTTTAATTATGAACGTTTTATATTTATAACAAAATAACGACGTAAACTGTTAAGTGCGCCATTTCCAATACCACGGGGATACTTTAACTAGACCTTGAAATCTTCCACTTGATGGCTATGATTTACCTAAACCTTAAAATCCCCAACTTTGGTGCCAATGGTTTACCTAAAACATGAAAAACCCCACTTTGTTGCCAATGGTTTACCTAAAACTTGAAAACGCCCACTATGGTGCCAATGGTTTACCTAAAACCTTAAAATGCCCACTTTGGTGCCAATGGTTTACCTAAATCTTGAAAATGTCCACTTTGGTGCCAATGGTTTACCTAAAACTTGAAATCACCCACTTTGGTGGCATTATGGCCCACTTAATAAAGTGGTATTGTTTTACTTAAACCTTGATAAAAGTAGTGTCAGAACAGTCGCCTGTTAGTTACAAACTTTTATTAGGGTCCCGCTAAAAAATTTGTGCGAGCCCTATAGTAATCACCCTGTCCGTCCCTCCCCGTCCGTCCATCCATCCATCCACATTTTTCAAGTTTTTTCTTAATAACTTGAAAAACCATTATAGGTATTGTCTTTAAACTTCAAACATAAGCTCACAACAACAGTACGCTATTTTATGGCAAGTTACATTACTCTCGCTACAATATTGGAAGAGTTATGGTCCTTTGTAAAATTCAAATTTTCATCATTTTTCAGCTTTTTTTCTTGATTACTTGAAAACCATTGAAGATATCAACTGTAAATTTTAAACATAAGCTCACAACAACAAAACACCATTTTATGGCAAGTTACATTACTCTAGCTACAATATTGGAAGAATTATGTCCCTTTGTTAAATTCTAATTTAAAGGGCAACAACTCTAGCTTTGATAAATTTTGACTTATGCCCCTTTTCAGCTTCAAAAACTTTTAACATTGGTCATAGTTAGAAAATGGTTCAAGATATTCAAATGAAACTTGCTATACTTACTGGTATTGAGTACGACAATAAGTACATGTATGTGGAGCAAAAACAATACACACATTTTTAGTAAAATTCCCCTAAACACTTGCACACAAAACAAACAGATTAATGTAGTTCTGTTTTGAGTATTTCCATCTTGCAAACAATATTGGCTATTCAGGAACAGGGCAATGTCAATGAAACCAATGTCATGATTTCATGAATTCAGTGTGCAATTTTAGTTTGTCAAAGATAATTCCAAACTTTATAAAAGTCAAAGTTCATCATGGTTTCTATGTAGGAAATTAAAGCAAACAACTTTTATTAAATTTTAGTGAATTACTTTATTTCAGGCATCAACATATGAAAGTTTCAGATATGACTTTGTTATTGTGTCTTAGTACAGAAACTTATAGCGCTGATAGTTATGCAACTCCACTATACTTCTACAATCCTCCCCTCCTCCATCTAACAACATGCTACCACGGGGCCCTGTTCACGACAGTGAGAATTCTAGTCTCATTGACCTATTGCAGCTTAAGATGGCACCCGATGCATTAGCTTTATTGTTTTAAACCATCTTACTTTTTTTCATTTGTTTGCATTCTAAAGAGTTGCCTGGAATATCAAGCAGCTAAGTGCATTAAAGGATGTTGAAGGATTGCAATGATGACCTTAGTCTAACCTAGTGTCACAGATTTTATCAATTGTGGCATAAAATAAATGCAGATCATTGACTTTGTAAACATATCTAATTTTTAATTACATGTAAACAGTGGAACTTATAATGGCACCCATGATAAACTGGCTAGTTGCTGATTGCATTTCAACCAGCTCCATTAATTTTGTTGAATGTGTTTGTATCAGCAACATTCACTATCTCATAATGGTCTTAACTAAGCTTTGCACTGAGAAAATTATTATTAGATTTGCATGTTTGACAGGCAGGTAGATATCAACATATGTGTCTTATGTTGCACATATCATTCTAAAACTATTTCAGCTACGGTAATGAAAATTTACAACAATATATTGTTGTGCACCTGGGGTTTTCGATTTTGCTAGTTTCTATTTTCAGCTGAGTTATAGGCCTTTTTCAAAACCCGTTCTTTTCTGTGGAATTTTAATGTTTCGTGTCATAAAAATATTTCGTAATTAATCAGAAGATGAATGATTTCATGTTTTCAATTATGAAAATAACTTAAAGGGACTTAAAACAGACAAAGTTATGTACTGATCAATTACATCTGATAGTTAATTGCTCCAATTTGAGTTATGGCCCTTTAATGGTAAAAAAAGAGTTTGTGGGATACTTACTTTTTATACCCCCGCACAACGAGTTGTAAGGGGGTATACTTATGGGTGAATGTTTTCAGGCACATGCCTGAACTTCAGGTTTTTGAGAGTGCCAAAAAGCCTGTTTTTCTTTATTTTCCCTATATAAATTGTCAAATTTTGAGAATTTCAGGTTTTTCAGAATTTCAAACTTTCACCCATGGGTATACTTGATACAGCTTGTCTGTCCGTCTGTCTGTCCGTAGACGCATTCTTGTGGACGCAACTCCTCCTACAGTTTTGGCAGAATTTCGCTCAAACTTTCACAGATGAACAACCTCAACATATAGATGTGCATGAAGAAAGGAATTTGCGCTGCGATGAATTTGGCAGAATTATGGCCCTTTGCCGGCGGGGATATATTAGTCTGCCGAATGGCGACAGCTCTAGTTGTATCCAAACCCCTATTATAGTTTGTACACCATCTGGTGATAAAAACTCACAAAATGTATCTGCCTAGAGTTATTGTAGATGCATCAAAATGCATCAAAATATGGATATGTTGTCAAGGGTTAAGAAAAATTGAGTATATTGTACAATGACACTTAAATTAGCTATAACAGTATTGTCAATAGATAATCATGTTTCTGTAATGGGTCACTCATTAGGGGAAATAACACCTCACTGATGTATATAATATACAGGTAAGAATACAAAAAACAGAATTATTTGCAGTACCTGGAAATACTATCAGCCTGCTAATAGAAAGTTTGGTACACTCTCTGAAGTGAAATTCTCAAGGAGTTCCTTTGTTTAATAAATTATTTTCATGATTATGTAAATACAGTATTTTTGTGGACGTGTAACCTTGATGGATGGGACACCGACTAAACGTGGAACTAACAGGCAGGTGTCTTTATCTATTTATAGTAACGCATTGTTGACATTTGCTAGAATTATACAATGTATGTGCTTGTATATTTTTAGTTATGTATGTATGTCGTTTAATATTGCATTGATACAATTTGACTTTAAGCTACTGAAATAAGTTGATGCTATGTTTTATAGTATATTACGTGTTTATTTCCATTGTTGATGTTTGTATCTAGTTTTTGTATGATATTTTTTTTGAATATCTATGGGACATTATTTGTATCTGAGGGATGAATTAATATACAGCCTACTTTCCATGTTCATTAGCAGGTTTTATGAACTTTTCTCACAACTTTCTCATTGTGTAAATATCTAGGCCTTTCGGTCAAGGATAACCCATTAAAGTGCAAGCACTTATTTCCAATGGGGTCCTGTGTTTTTGCTGAAGGGGCAGCAAGTAGAAGAGAAGGAGTTGTGATACTTAGGAATCCGGGTGCATTACCCTAGCTCGTTTCGAAAAAACTCCCTGGTTCTTTAACGTGCTGGGTGTATAGCACCGATAATTAGTTGGTATCTAGGTGGGTGGGTAACACTTGAAAGGGTTTCAGAAATGACCAAATATTCTGGCCGAGATTCGAACACGGGACCTGTAGATCAGTTGTTAAGTGCGTTATCCACTCGTCCACCGTGCCACCCTACTCATTGTCTTCAATGTTATGATTGGTGATTTTCTAATTTACACAGGTGTCAATTTCATGCTATTAATTATTTCATACCATTAAGTTAGTGATGAGTTACTCCCCTTTGCTATCTTGACACCATTGTCAAATTCCATTCTTGAAAAAAAATCCAACTCTAATATATTATATAATGAAACAATCTGGTTTTCCATTAGTTATACATTCCAGTGTATGTTAGCACTTTGTTTAGGTTTCTATATTCGTTAAATCTGCTACCTATCCATCACATTTCTGGAGGTTTTATTAAAACTGGCAGATATGCTGTTTGAATTCTAGAAGCATAATTATGTGCGTCGCAAGTTAGATAATGTGATATAAGGCATGTTTGTTTTGTTGTCTGTTTGTTGCCGTCAAACTGTGACTTCGGTCGATGGACAACTGCTATATTTACGAAATATTTATATCAAAATATCTTGGCCTTGAGACTTATTACTGCAAGTGTGACAGTCTGACAATTGACATGGTTAGGTCTCCCTTAACTGCATGATTGCATATGAATTGAAATGTCGAAACAAACGATGGAAATGGGTTTGGATGAAAACTTCCATCATTTTCGTTAAGTGCTAAATACTCAGCCGTAAGTTTAATTATTCTGGAGTCATATTTTTCAGTTGTACAGGCATGCAAGAATTGATGGCCAAGGTCACATATGAAAGGAATGGTGTTCTGTCCTCTTACACTTTTTGAAAATTACTTGACAGAATCACATCTGCCCAATGGACAGAACATAAGGTTTGGCTGCTTTGATTAAAGGTCACATGTAGGGAGAAGTATTTTTGGTCCTCTTATTGTGATGATCTGATCAGTATTTCTTACAATATTTGAAGAATTTTAAGATTACCTGGCAGGAACGGTCAGCACATCTGAGGCCAAATTGGCAGTTTGGCCATGTTGTTGAATGATTAAGGTCTCATGTTTGGAACATTAATCCCTCCTTATAAGAGATGGCAACGAGTACTAAAATCGGTACTCGGTCATTCTTCCGATCGAGTACTCGGGTACTCGGAAAACAGTAAATGTGAATGATATTTGGGACACAGAAATGTTGTACAGTACTGCAAACGTGCGTGTTCAACTTCAAATAGAACATCGTGTATGATGTCCATTCTGTTAAGTTAATGGTCAAATCTATATCGGTAGAAGAATGTTGAAACAAAAAAAAACGAACAACAATACAGTGTAAATGCAGTATAAGTTATAGTCAATAACGCTAAAAAATCGAATAATAACAAATTAACAACTAAGGGGGAATACCGGTGACATAGTAATATTTACACAGCGTGACGCAGTTGAGTTATCGTTCGTTCATTCATACACGCTAAGAACGATTATAATTTAAAGTAATATTTTATTAATTTCTTAATCTATTGTCACACCCAATAAACAATAACTGCCAATTAAAGATCGATGACAATCACTCGGATTGATGTCAACAAAAGAACCTCAAGCTACGTGTCATAAACAAACTAACAGACGATGATTAACAGGTCTGCATGTGTTTTGCTTGCAATTTGCTAGCAGCGATAAGAGATTGATGACACATTGTTAATTGTAATTTTAGTAGACCAGATAAAACTTGGACACGTTCTGTACAATACAGGAATAACAATTTTTTTTATGCCCCCGTATCGATAGATCGGGAGGCATATAGTGATTCACCTGTCCGTCCGTCCGTCCGTCCGTTCGTCCGTTCGTCCGTCCGTCCGTCCTGGTTAACCCAAATTGACCGTTTCTTCTAGCATCATTATGGCTTGCTACAAAGCTTCCAAACTTGCATGGATGTTGTATATGAACACTCTCCACACGCCAGTATCACCTAACCCCATTTTGACCTTCACCTTGACCTAATTTTGGACTTAGACTTTATGGACAAGGCTTCCACAGGGGGCATAAGCGTTTATTGAACGCAGTCTTGTTTTACCGAGTACTCGAATACTGATTTTGATATTCGATAATCGGACCTTTGAACGAGTACTTGAGAACTCGGGTACTCAACGTTGCCATCCCTACTCCTTATACATCACAAATCGGGAGCATTTATCACTTAGTGTGACAGACAGGTCTTGTTGCAAATAAAAGGGCATGTTGATTTGGTATTAGAAACACCTATTATTATATTAGTTCAAGAATTGTATCCGTATTCTGTTTCATAGCTGTTTGAAAATATTGTCTAAAATGTTTAGATTACACCTTGTTTGCTCAGTGGTCTTCCTGTGACTATAATAGCCATACTTTGCTGGGCAGGTCTTGATTTGCTTGAAGCAGTACATGGTCCCGGGCAGGTCTTAATGTTTTGACTAGAGTCATACATGGCTTGACAGGTCTTGATTTGCTGAAAGCAATACATAGTTAGGGCAGGTCTTGGTGTAACTATAAGAGCCATGGCTGGACAAATCATGTCCAAGAATAACATTTGGCTAGGGTCATTTGTCCTTTGTTTCTAATTCACTCGATATGTTGTCCTAGCTCTGCTTGTGAAATTACAAGTTCTGAGTTGAGGAATTAGAGAATGCCAAACAATTTCAGGAAAACTGGTTACGTCAACTGACATGTGTATGTGGGGAGTAGGCGCCTAGAGGTAGGGATCTCAAATTGGAATCGGGAGGTCCTGGGTTTAATCCCCGTCTGTGCCACTGCTGAATTTCTCTGATCAACAATATCCCACAATGCTCCATTTTACCCAGTTGCATGAATGTGTACCTGAGAGCAAAAGCCAATGTGCTGGACTGCCATCGTTAACAGGTGAAGCTGCCAACTTTCGACTCGATGATCCGGATAAGTGTACAGTCTGCTAAGCAAGAAGACTTTACTTTTACTAGACTAAGTATTTCTAAATGATTAAATCTTAATCCAATGTTAAAGGAAATTAAAACTAACAAGATGGTTGGGAGAAACATTGCTGTTTAATTATCCGCAGTATCTGTCTGTTTCTATGCATCATCTCTTTTAATTTAAGTAACACTTGTTCAGAAATGTTAGTCTGCACTTTTTCGTTTAATCTGTTGTTCTCATTTGTATTTTTTATCGGAGTGGAGATAATTAAAATTACCACAGGAAAGATCTACTCCAAAGCATTATGCATTATAAAACATATGTGTAAGATGTAATCCACATAACTGAAGTCATGTAGAAATGTTTATATACTGAAGTCATGTAGAAATGTTTATATAGTATTTTCATGATGTATATGATAGAATGAAATATCTATGAGGTTTAGTTAAGAAATAATGAATACATAGCTGTGCTTTGTTGCGTAATAAAATGTAGGCACATATTTGGATGCGTAGTAATTAAATCAAGAGTGCCTATATTTTATAACACAAAAAAGCACAGCTTGCTATTTATTATTTCGATTCTAACATCGCCAATGCTCTGCCATTTATAGAATCTAGCACATCAAGACAGGTTGACGTCAAACTACTTGCTTTCCTAGGAAAGTTACCGTCACCGTTACGTCATTTGTCATAGTATATGACGTCAAACGTGGCATCATCAATCAGCTATGTTTTATCGCGATAATAAAAAATGGTAAGCTCAATATACGCAAAGAAGGCAAATCTCACGTGCTATGTCAGAATGTCCTGTATAAGATGGTATATTTTCAGTAATATAAGTATAAGTATTACCTTAGGTCACTATATCCTGACTCAGAACCAACCAGCTGGCCCCGATTCCACGAACTCTATTATTTTGAAAAAACATCTTCTTTGGATTAAACACCTCCAAATTGTATATAGTTTTTTCCCAATGATATTACATAGAGCAATAAATAACATGTCTGGGTTTTTTTACTGAAAATAGTGTTTTAAAGTAATGAAGCTTTATTAAGTAAGACTTATAAACGTTTATGAAATTCATTATTGTCAGTTTTCCATTAGCATTTCATACAAAAATCACCTACCATATTATTATTTAGCAATAAAGACACAGTTTCTGATAGTATTCTACACCGCAAGACTATAATTGTAGTTATATTATAAATACAAAATAACAGACTGAGCTAAGCAATACTTTTATAATAAATATTTTGTAGAATTGGGACCTGAAACTACTCTTTTGTTTTGTTTTGAATACAACTGACATTTACTGTGTCCTGGGTATTTATGAAGCAAACTTTAATCAAGCTGTACCAGCAACACTTTCATGACCTTGGTACATCACAACCTTGAAGCCACAATTTTGGACAGCTAGACCTAATGCTGTTAAAGCATTGAGTTTCCATATAAAAAAATAGCAAAATATTCATTTTGGTTTGTCTCAATTGCTTTGGACCATTTGATCAAAAATCAAATGAGCTTTGCACAATATCATTAGAACGCAAATCTGGTCACTTAAGTTTATGTTTTCTACCAAATTCCAAATTTATATGGAACATAGTTAAAACTTCTTAGATAGCTGTGGGTTGGTACAATACTTGGGCATGCTCACTAAATATGTCTGACCTTATAGTTCAATCTTCATGCATCATTGTCCAGCACTAATGGCAATAATATTTCCTGGCAACCACTAGGAGAATCAATGGCTATATTTGCTAACACAGAAACAAGTTGCAGCGTTTTTTTAAGAAATAAAAGAAGAGCCTGCAGTGCGAATCCTAGCTAGCAACCTCCACGTCTACTTTATGATATAGAGACAAACTATTTCTACATTACTTTGCATTCCCACCCAATCTGTCAGTCTGTCCTTGTAATATCATCTTTATGTGTGCGAGAACCACGTGCACTGAAGCCATTTCGCACTAACTGTTCCACATGGATGATTTTGTAAATTTGGAAATTGATATATTAGTGTGTGGAATAAAAAAAAGAACATAACTTTATATTTATTGATTGAATATATCACATAATATTATATTTTATTGGGTGGCCATTTAGTGAAATTCGTCGAAGTGTATGTCAAAAGTAATTCCAGGCAACCAGTGGACGACTGATTCATTATGACTATATTACAAATTCAAAAACAAGTTGTAGCAATGTTTAAGAGATAAAAGAGAAGAAATTGCCAACCCATTGGAAGCAATCATCTTATCTTCAGTATTATAGTGCCAAACTATTTAATGACTTAGTCTGTCTTTTTTAAATGTCTATCAGTTTTGGCTTGCAATATTTCATTTCATTTTGTGATGACGAGTATGTTATATACGGCCAGGATGGAAACAAATACAAAATTCAATACGATGATATTCGAAATGCTTATTTGATGATCTTCAAATATTTGATTACCAATTTCTGCGTTTTAATAAATCCCTAAATAATTGTTCTATTCCATGACTTCCCTTTTGAACAAAACAATAAACAATTGTCAGTGTAGCAATACCAAGTTCCGTTTGGCTATAGTTACAAGAAAAAATTTGTAAACATTGGAAAATAAAACCGATTTTTGCATTACCCTGTGAAACTTTCACATTCCACAGTTTCACAGGGTAATGGACAAAACGGCACAGCCGCTGAAAAAGATTTTATATTTCATAGAAAGCAAAATATTTTCCCCTTAGCGTGGCGTATATTTCATAGAAATCAATGTAGAAATAAAATACTTGTGGCTATTTTATTTTCCAATGTTTACAAATTTTGCCTTGGAACTGTAGCCAAAAGTCACGTGGTATTGCTACACTTATTGTGTAACCTTGCTACGGTACTTTTCATGTTGGTTTGTGCATGATAACATGTTGGTAATAAATTAGGCATGTCAATTGGCAATTAAATGTTAATTAGTAAACAGCAAACTTAGACACAATCAACCTGTTACAAATTACAAAAATCATATCAGTAAAATCCAATGTCTATGATCTTATACAATTAGATGGCTATTAGATGCTTCAGACTTGAGTTCAGTACCATTTTTGACAACCGAAAGGTGTGGAATTTGATTTTATCAGTGCATGATGTGTACTTAAACTTGGCTGACTTCATCTCTGCACTAAAGGTATAAACGTTTTGAAAAACAGATAACATATATCAGTATAAGATTGTTTGGTACATTTTGTATATATTTCAAAAATTTGTAATACAATTTGTAACTGCCTTCTTGTATATAATTAGACGCGTATATCAAGTATATTAATCTCTGCCAATATCTACAGCTGCAAATGACTGAAAATAGGCATCAGTTTATGATAGATTTCCTGTCTGAGTCATGTGTTTTTGATAATAGATTAATATTGAATCATACATAGTCAAATTTCATATAATATTTAATGTATTATTTAATACGTTTTTTTGGAGCTTTTTTGTCTACATAAAAACTATTAAGGGTCACGTAGGATTGCTGGGACATTGTGGTGAAGGAAGATGTAAAATGCTCCTTTATTATGCTAATATTGGGTGAAGTCAGCTCATCTTAACAATAACTGCGCACAAGCCAGCTGGATAGCTCACATACAAATCATACATCCAGGGTGGGTTTTAAACCCATAGTGGTGAGGCAAGGTGATGATGTCTGGTTTGAGTGCAATCTTGTGCACTAATAGGTCAGGACATCTGGTCAGTAACTGTTTACAAGCCAGCTGGATAGCTCACATACAAATTAATCATCCGAGCAGGGATTTTAACCCATAGTCACTGAGGGCAAGGTGATTGGGAGTAAACAGCCACAGAGGCCATGTATGAATATCTTTATGTTGCAATATTATAGTAATATTGGAACTCGTAGTCACTGAGGGCAAGGTGATTGGGACTAAACAGCCACAGAGGCCTTGTATGAATATCTTTATGTTGCAATATTATAGTAATATTGGAACCGGTAGTCACTGAGGGCAAGGTGATTGGGAGTAAACAGCCACAGACACAGTGTATGAATATCTTTATGTTGCAATATTATTGTATTATTGAACTCGTAGTCACTGAGGGCAAGGTGATTGGGAGTTAACATCCACAGAGGCCTTGTATGAATATCTTTATGTTGCAATATTATAGTAATATTGGAACCGGTAGTCACTGAGGGCAAGGTGATTGGGAGTAAACAGCCACAGAGGCCTTGTATGAATATCTAAACTAATGTTGCAATATTATTGGAACCCGTAGTCACTGAGGGCAAGATGATTGGGAGTAAACATCCACAGAGGCCTTGTATGAATAACAATGTGTTGCAATATTATTGTATGAATAACAATGTGTTGCAATATTATTGTATTATTGGAACCTGTAGTTACTGAGGGCAAGGTGATTGAGAGTAAACAGCCACAGAGGCCTTGTATGAATATCTAAATTAATGTTACAATATTATTGTATTAAAGGAATAGAGATTGGATACAAACAATAATATTATGGTATCTTAACCCAGTTCAGTATGAACCTTTCGTGTACACATGTATGCATACAGTCATGCAATGTTTTGACTCTAATACAGTATGGTAAGAACATTACATTAGTCTTTATGATATGCAAATAGAATACTAACATACGTTAGTAACAGATATCCTCCGTCACTGCACAAATCATTTGTCTGCAATAGTACTTGCACATGAATAAAAAATTTAAGTGTGTTTCCAAATTCTTTGCTGCCTAACAGATATATCCAGCATCCAAATGTGTTTCCACCGTTACAACGATAGCTGCATTGTGTACTTTAGTAGTGGCATTGTGTACTTTAGTGGCATTGTGTATTAAGAAACCACAGTTAAACATAATTGGTCAGATAATACTATTGTTGCACATTTTCGTACTATATTGCAATGTTATATCCTCGCTGCTACAATAGCCTACTTATGTGTATTGGCCGAAATGGCACTTTCAGGCTTCTATAGTTTACGTCATAAATGCCAAAATTGGATAAGTCACTACCAGTGGTATGCATGCATCCCAGACTAAAGGAAATCATGTGAATGCCAGCTAGCACAATTATTTGGGCTCGCTGGCCCTTTATTGAAGGCTTTGAATGTAAGTTTAACAAAGCCAATGCTGTAACTAGGCCCTTAATTAGGCCTTCTTTCATATAAATATATAAAAACATCTCTATAGCCAGAAGTAATCACTGTCATAAAAATATGTACTACTTTCACTTTCCGTTTGAATTGCTTTCACTTTCGGTTGAGTGTGTAGCTGGATGTATCAAGTTTATTTCAGTTGTGCAAGTCAATAATGTCTAACGAAGGGGCCATGTGAATTTCAAGATGGCCTGATAAAGTGCCTGGTAATCCTAAGGATATCATTGTGTACTATGGGAAGTGGCAGTGTTTTTGCTTGTCTATCTTGATAATTGTACTGCTATTATGATGGCCAACATTATGATCTATATTGGTGATGAGTTTTCTTGTCTTAACTTTGATAATAATTGTTCTGCTATATGAGGGACATTCCAGAAATATAATTGAGATATTTGCTATCTTCTCATTTTAAAAGATATTTGGCAGCAGTATAGTTTCATATATTGTGTTCGATTTTCCCATAATGTCAGTATGCATGACTATTGGAATTTTGACAAGCTAGTTTGTGCAAATATACTATACAACTTCAGACAATGTTTCAGGTAAAATGGATGCACTGAAAAATCCTTCTATAACAGTCATCGCTGAACATAATGCATGTGAAAATTTGGAGAAAATCTTATTAAGTAGTCGCACATTTACTAGTTAGGTTGTGTACACCATTGGAGCATAAAAATGCAAGATCATGGTGTAAAATGATTTGTTTAATTTACTGGGTATATATCAATTGTGAAAGTCTGCTAGGAACTAACCAGCAACAAACTTAAAAGTCTGCTAATCAGGACTCCAGCTCTCAGTCTTAAAACGGTAAAATCATGTAAAAGAAAGGTACATGCAGATTCTATATTACATGTACACCTGTACTGTCTGTAGCTCCACTAATTAAGATGTTAGAGTTAATTATAACATGTACAGGTGGTTGTATAGTTAGCATTCAGTCAACATATACAATATTGTGTTTGGAGACAACCATATGTTTAATTGATTATGTTGGTGCTTATATAATTAGGTGTAACTCAAGCATGTAGAAAGCTCTGGCATAGATTATGTAAATTAATACCTATTGTTCACCCAGGTGTAATAACCTTTAGATTGTTTTATTGTGTCAAGTACTCATAACTTGCTGAGGTGAAAAGTTAGATACATAATTCATCTCTTGATAGGCAAAAGGGGCTATCATCCTTCATATTGCATACGCTGATAGTCCCTGCTGACTGTTTAGTGGGAGAGAAGGCTGATAGCCCGTTTTACTGACCAGGGGGAGACGGCTTATAGCCACTTTCGACTGTCAAGGGAGACGATATATACGGTAAAGTAACCGTTGGTACCTGAAATTATCAAATTATCTTCTTCGGTGACATTGACTTGGTCATTGTCATCCACATGTTGGCAAATTGTCAGTAAAATTGCTCCCAGAACAGTCAGTATATGTTAGTACTGCTAGACACTGTAATAAATTCTAAGCAAATGGTCTTTGCATTATGACTGAATAGAAATTGTTGAAAAACAGCATAACACCCATACCAATGAAAAACAAGTCATTTAAATCAGGTACGTAGCATGCACATGATGCTTCCAATTAAGTTCATTCGGTTAATAAATATTGTTCTGAGCAACAAGTGGTGATCAAGCTAAATAAAACTGGTCCTTAATGTTATAATAATACATGTATTTACCTCTTGTGATCATACATTTTTTATGTGTTTGTTATTTTGTTTTTTAAGGTTTTAGTCAAATACTGTGTGCAGTTGACCTGACTCACAGTGGCATGTAGACCTAACCAGTTTTTCATGGAATTAATTTTCCCCGGCTCTAACTGCAGCTCTTCTACAAGCAACTTACAACTTCTCTACATGTGGTGTGCATGGCTATAGCTAAATCATCACAGATCAAAACATAACTGGTCGAACCCAGTTACCAAACCAGGAACTGCCATGTTAAATTGCCCAACCTGTTTATAGCTGTTCTGACTACATAGTTGAAATAATTTCTATAACTGTATAACATGCTTTGTCGTCACCAACATTTGTCTGACCTCACCACATATGCTATCTGAGTTTATTACTAGAAATATTGCAGTTTGCATTGCCAGCACAGGTGGATAACCAATACTCGTGGATGTATTTCTATTAATGAGAAGGAAAAATATTTGAAGTTTTTACTATTTCTTGAAATTAATCCTTGTTTTCATGAATTCCCACCTTTCTTGTTAGCTACTGATTTGAATTGTACAAATCAACTTTGACGGGGTGGGTGTCATGGTAGTCATGTGGATAATGCACTGGACGACCGCTACAGATCCAGAGGCAACTGGTTCGATTTTCAGTTGGACCGCACTTGGTTATTTTTTAAATGCTTTTCAGTGTTTCCCACCCAAAAAGAGATGAACTGTTGGTAACCCAGGGATAATCTTGTATGTATATATCAGTGCTGTTCACCAGGCATATTAAAGGACCTAGGAGTCTTTCAAGGAAGAGATAGGGTATTGCACTCATATTCCATAAAAACGAATGACCATGCACTTCCGACTCTATGTCAAACGCAAACAAACAACTAAAAAGAATATATTAAGTCAGACAGGGAAGGCAGCACTCAACTTAACCAGCCGAGCACAGAAAACATTAAAAACACACAAAGCACTATGCCCAACTGAACCAAGCACAGGAAACGTGAAACACATACAAGGCACAATGCCCAACTAAACAAGCAAAGATCTGCTCAAGTCCAAGCTGTCGAAAAGTATAAGTTGATATACATGAATTTCCCGTCTGGATATGCACATGGTGGTTGTTAGTAACTGTTGTTTGCTCGGAAGTAACCATTATTAATTCCAAGTAAACATTTCAGGTCAACTGTCGCCATAGATGACAGAAAAAATTGTTGACAAATGATGTAAAGCTCAAGACTAGGATGTTATTCTGCTTAAAATTCCACCTTAGATCATTTCATAAGTACCAATGTTTTACCTCAGTCAGTGACTACTGTCTGCCGTTTTGAATAATATGAATATGCAGAGTGATTTGTAGTATGGCAATGTTTTTGCTGGCATTCATAAATATGCACATATGCCTGAAAGTTGTCAATTACTGTGAACAGCAACTTGCACTGTATGTATAATGCTGAAGTCATCACTCACCCACTGGCAACCCTAAGACAAGAACATAAACTAAAACATTCAGAACAGGGAAGAAATTGTATCTAAGCCATAAATTTGTCTTCAACTGGAACTCCCACAAGTGTCAAGTACTGATGTATGTAATATAGAAATGGCTTCTGACCGATATTTCCTTGCCAGTTGACTTATAGACTGTCTGAAGTGTTAGTCTTCTTTAAATATATTTACTAAAAGCATATTTTTTAGCTCCACTATTCATAGAAAAAGGGGAGCTATTGCAGTCACCCGAGCTTCGGTGTAACACTTTTGTTAAAGTTTAGGTACAGGTTTTTTAACCTCTTATATTCTCTAAGTCCTTTGAGATGTTGCTTTCATACTTTGCATACTTGTTTGCCATCATGACCCCAACCCATATGCTGGAGTAGGTAACTCTATCAGGCATTTTGTTGAAATGATGCCCCCTTTTTTACACTCTCGTCAGAATCGCACATGAGCGCGCGGACCAGTGACGTCACTACTAATTGTGTACAAGGGAGAAAACTACAACCAAATTTTAGCTTTATGCTTGACACAGTTACTTGCCCTTGCATGACATTGAAAATGTTCCCTCATCCAAGCTTTAGTGCAGGATGAGGGTCATTATTGGAATAAAGCCGGAGGCTGAGCATGTACAATTAGCATTTCAGTCATAGTACTGGAATGAGCGCTTTTTTAAAGACCCGAGAAAAAGTGCAGTGCACCGTATAGTATATATCACGTGTGCACCTGTAATCAATCATAATTCAAAGCCAAAGTTTTGTCGCCCTAAACAATAGGCTAATCTCTAATCTAAGTGATAAGCATGTACTAGGGAGGGCAAAGCATAAAAGGCTGAAAGATACACATAATATCACAACACAAAATATAACATTACATCATAAAATAAATATACCTGTATGTATACAAATATGCACTTTAAATATAATGATAATCTGACACAAAGGGAGGGTATGTACATGCTCAGCCTCCGGCTTTATTCCAATAATGACCCTCATCCTGCACTAAAGCTTGGATGAGGGAACATTATTTTTCATAAAGCCTATGGCTTTCACATGTACAATTAGCATCTTCAAAGTAGGGCAACAAAACATATTGCCATTAACACAAAAACCCTCTTAAAAATAAAAGTGTAATACAATAATGTAAAACAGACTAGACACCTTGTAAATCAAGAGCAACAATAATATATACATGAACAATATATATTAATACCATCATAGAGTTAGAATACTTCTCCACAGGTAATAAAACCTCTATTATGTCAATAATTGAAATTCAAATATATCTCAAAGGAAAATACTTTATATAAACTTGAAAATACCAAATTAAATTTAAACATGAACTCATGAGGTGACTTGAAAAAAGGATTCCTCAACCAAACAAACACCATTAACAATATTAAGTAACAAAAAATGAACCTTATAACACTTTGATAGTTCAAAAGAACAATGCCGATACAGAAATCCTCAAATAAACATTCTAAACCTGCAAATCAACAACCAGTTGTTAACTGTCAAAAGCTAAAGCTTATAGATTTTAACAAAATAATAAATTAAATTTAAATGATATAATAAATAGTTCATCAACTTCAGACCATCAGTGAATCAGAGTATCGTTTTCAAATTGAAAAAGTGGTTAATAAATAACTATTACATAAACACCTATAATTCTATTCTTAACATATATACAAGACACAAGCAATAACCACTCTTTGTATACGGCAAATACAATTCTATCAAAGCCCAGTTTATGTCAAGATCATAAACTTATAACACTCCAATACATCCTTAACGAAATGACATCAAACCTTTCTTAAATCATAAAAATATACAATATGGTCCGTAAAGAAAACTGCTATGCAGCTTAAGTGCTATTCATTGACAATAAAGAAATCACGTATTAAAACATGATATACATGTAATATGTAATATAAATAATAAAACTAAAGTAATAAAACCTTTATAGGAATAAAGAAAATAATAGTACTGTTACAGACTTTCCATATATAATATATATATAAATAGATCATTCTGCAAAGACACAATACTGCCATATTCGTATCATGACCATCTTAAATGACTATGATAAAAGATACCACTAATAAATGACAAAGGCCATTATTATCCCTAAATTCCTCATTAAAATAAGTAAAGTCAATATCTAAACCAAATTCCGCTCAGGTAACACTAACCCTGTTTCTTCGAAAAGAAATAAAATCCATTACAATAACACACAAATGTAACAAATACGTCTATAATTACTCTTAATAAAAACTTAAAGAATAAAGTACCTCAAATACTCATATAATCACATATAAAAAAGTAACAACCACTATATATACATTACCATTAGCCGAAACTATGAAATATTATCTATGCTTGAAATGTTCCTGGACACAAAAAGCTAGTTTCCCAATAAACATGTATAATAAGCTAGGGAGTTTCCAAAGAAACATATATAATAAACCAAACATATAAGCGCTTCCAAAAGGCTAAACTGGATCCATGTTAACTAATTAACACTAGCAGCACATATAAAACAAACAACCATAAAAACAACACTACATTAAGACAGTAAACAAGTTGTTAATATTTTACAACTATTACCAATAGGTTTCTAAAAAATAACTTTTAATTCAAATTCCCAGGTTGCTTAACAGAAGTACAAATGTATGTAAATTCAACCCTTCCTTTCCAACTATGAACAATGACTAAACAATCCTGCTTAACTTTACTGTAAAAGTCATTTTCAAATATCAGCTTCACTCCGTAAAGTTTATAGTTGATAATCAATCACTCATTTTCAAATATCAGCTTCACTCCGTAAGTTTATAGTTGATAATCACTAAAGCATAGGTGAAAGTTAAAAATCCTGAAAACCCTGAAATCCTCAGAAAAGGACCATTATATTGGGAAAATACAGCAAAACATACTCTTTGGTACACCCAAAACCTGAAGTTCAGGCATAAGGTCTGAACAAATTTACTCATGTAGATGTGCATAAATAAGTCTGTTAAAATATTATGCATCGTAAAACTACACGTATCCAGTGTATTTATAAATACATGATACTCCAAAACAGTCTCACTTATAAACATATATCCAGGGATACTGGTAAAATAATATATATATATCCCTTCTCAATAGGACCTATAGTAAAAATACTAGATTATAGTAGATTTTATACTAACGACTGACAACATCCTATCATCACATGACAAATAAATGAATATAAACAACTAAAAATTTGTACTCTCATCGGTCATAAATACACAACACTTGTTGCTACAGTGATAATGTTCAGAATGCAAAAAGCATTGGGTAATAAGTCTATAAGTAATTCGTACTGAGTCACTCATTTCAAGTATATCATAAGTATAATTGATATATGGCTAAATTTAAGAATACAGCAACATATATTTCCAAAATTCATGACATGAATACCTAAAAGCAGATACATCTAAATAAGTTCAACCTGTATCCAAATGTACCAATTCATCAAAATGAACCTCATTCCTCTTGTAACCAATTCTCCACCAAACATCTGAGTTATTCAGTATCATATATAAATATAAGCCATCATAATACTGCCGTATAAATAAAGTAATCATTAAAGACAATTCATAAACATGAACTTGATATCTCTATTCAAGTGAAACCTTTTAACTCACAAAATACTTATTCAATCAACACCAAATACTCACTATTTGATGCCTTCGACAGACTCATAGCGAAATCAAAATATAATTATAATCATAAACATGCTAAACCATCCTGCATGTCACTTTAAAACAGTGTCATATAAATATAACTTCCCTCAAATACCAAAATCATGTTCCATGACCAAAATATATTAATTCAAAAAAGAACCAAATACACACTTATGTCAAATCTAATAGATTGACGACACACCACAAAAGCAAATGCCAAACTGCATAAGTCTCTGGTCAGAATAACTCAGTGCCATACGTTATACCTGATTTCAAATACTTAGAATTACTCCAACTCAATGCAACTATCCAAACTATCAAATATTGATTTATCTCATAGGATAACCAATCTAAATTTACATAAAATATATCTTGATTGCATAAGCATGCAAATTACTAAATTCATATATAAACATACCCATAGCAGACAAAAAGCAACCTAAATGCTTGTTCATATGGATTCTAAAAATAGCATAAACACGCATCAAACACGTTCTCCCCTGACAAATGTCAAAGAACTCTACGTTATGCTTCAAAACAGGTCTTACTTAATCACGAAACTTCTTCTCAACTATCAACTAATTACACGCAAACTGAGTTTGTCATGAAATATAACACTCTTAGTACCTTTCTAAATATAAAATAAGTACTGCCCATGTAATAATCTCTGAATAAATATCCGATATACAAATGGTCTCCATCTAAGGTTATGTACTCATAACACACTGTTATATTATCAAATAAACCGTGTCAGACTCAAAGTGACTTTCTGTAACTGCTAATAAAGCTAATTTCTCATATTCTCATAAAAGGTACAAAAACGTAACCTTCATATCAAATGAGCATGTGCTCTCAGGCTTTTCACAAAACTCTGTTAGACAGAGCCCATATACAGTCACAATTCATCTAAAACTGAGAACTGCTAACAGTCAGTTAAACTCAAAACTTACCCACAGACAATATCATACTAATGTTATAAAGCCAATACTTTTGGCATGTAAATAAACATTTCCTCTAATCAAAAGACTAGGTCATTGCATTATAATCGGCGTCCTAAGACGCGTTCACTCGGATAACGGAACAAATTTGTCCGAATTTTAACATCCGAAAAGCATGTACTACGTACTATGCATAAAGACGTAATTCGTCTATAAAATTTTCCAGAGGACATATTGTTATAATAACCATGTTTTACTATCACAAACTAGCAATGAAAATAGAAGACATGGGACAAAACCGGCTCAAAACTCTGCCAAAGTAATCATTATCGTGACGTAAGCTGTTTTACAAACTAGCTTCCGGTTCCCAAAAAAGTCTTCTTAGTTCAACAATAAAGGATAATAACGGAAGATAAAAAACTCATAACGATTGAAAAATACAATACATTCATCGCAATTACCTTCCTCGAATGTAAACTGCCAACGAAAGTCGTAATTTCGCCGCAAAAACCAAAAATTACCACGCGACATTGTCGCACGAACGTCTTGCTCATCCAAGCGCTAGACTAAATATGATTGATTACAGGTGCACACGTGATATATACTATACGGTGCACTGCACTTTTTCTCGGGTCTTTAAAAAAGCGCTCATTCCAGTACTATGACTGAAATGCTAATTGTACATGTGAAAGCCATAGGCTTTATGAAAAATAATGTCAGGTCGATCACATGACCTGACAGTCAGTTTTCGGTCGATTACGTGTCAAATAAGTTGGAACTGTCATTGACAGTCATAATGTCTCTCTCATGGGCAATGGGACTTTTGCATTGCAGAAAAAGTGAGGTATAATAAATTGCTTTGATACTTTGCATACTTGTTCACCATCATGATCCCAACCCATACACAGGGGTAGGTAACTCTATTAGGCATTTTGGTGAAATTATGCCCTAGTGCAAATGTGAAAGTTTAGGTCCAGGTTTTTTCACCTCTAAAATTTTCAAAGTGCATTCACATATTGCTATGCCTACTTGTTCTCCATCATGACCCCAACCCCTACACAGGGGTAGGTAACTCTATCAAGCATTTTGTTGAAATTATGCCCCCTGTTGGACTTGGAAATGCAAATGTTAAAGTTTAGGTACATGTTTTTTAACCCCTTATATCTTCAAAGTGCATTGACATATTGCATTGATACTTTGCATACTTGTTCACCATCATGACCCCAACCCCTACACAGGAGAAGATAACTTTTTAGCATTTTGTTGAAATTATGCCAACTTTTGGACTAAGAAATGCTTATTTGTTTACCTTCATGACCAAAAGGACCTACACATGAGTAGGTAACTGACCTGCATAATTTGTCCAAATTATCCCCCTTTTTTGACTTAGAAGCCCCAACCTCTGCACAGCAGAGGGTAATGCTGCTGTTATGAAGCATTTTGTTTTGAATATATAATGATTGTACTATCCTAGCATGGCGCTGCGAATAGTGTAGCGCGCTGTTCATGGACAGCTCTTTTTAAAATTTGTATTGTCTATGGGATTAGTCAGAGAGTTCATTAGTTCATCTGATTCAAGTTGCTTCTGGACTCAATATTCAAATTGACCAATGGTGATGATGCATTCTGAGAATTCCTGAATCTGAATGCTTGCTTCTGGGCTTAATATTTAAAATGACCAATGGCTATGCTATATTCTGAGAATTCCTTAATCTGATTGGTTACTTTTTGGCTCCTTCTTGGCTCTATAATCAAATAGACCAATGACAATGCTGCATTCTGAGAATTCCTGAATCTGATTGGTTGCTTCTTGGCTCTGTATTCCAATTGACCAATGACAATGCTGCATTCAGAGAATTCCTGAATTTGATTGGTTGCTTTCGGGCTCAATATTCAAATTAACCATTGGCATTGCTTCATTCTGAGACTGGTTTCTTACATGAAATTGTAAGTTATCTGTTCTCTGATTTGGCAGGCATTTTGTCAATCTTTGATTATGCTAGTATCGTAGAAATGTATTTAATCTGTTTTAAGTGAGAGAATTTTCAGAAATGAATTTCAGCCTGAGAAGTTGCGCACATTTGGGATTTGTTTATGTGAAAAGCAAGTTTCTACACAGTTAAGGCCAATGTCTGAAAGCCTTGTTTGTATGTATGGAATTACCACATTTCTTGTTATCTAGTAATAAACAATAATGCAATATATTCTGGTATGTCCCCCAAAAAAACAAGAAAATTCACTGCGACAAAAACCTCTAGATTTTCTGATCCAAATCTTCTTAGTAATGCTTCACACAGATTGATGAAGCAAGGCCAATGTATTCTAACAGTTTGATAAATGATTATTATACACCTCCCAGAATGCTATCAATATTATCATTCAGAAATTCATTCTGAATTACATTTTTTTTTCATGAATTCCGAAAACATTCCTAAGTCTGTTAAAATAATTAGTTTTTTACTAGGAATTGAAGTGTCTAGTGTTTATATGCACAGATAAATGTCTGATATTGTTGATAGATTTTATTACTTGGGAGATTTATTAATGTAGATTATGATCTTACAATAAACTGATTGTTACAGTGCTAACTTGTATATCTGCCAAACTTAAATCCTGAACAAAAACACAAATTTGTATAATAATAGATGCAATTTGAATGAGTCAAAATGGGTTGCTTATGTTGTTGCTTCAAAATAGATTCAGGATTAGTCGAGAATACCTGATTTTGTGAACCCAATATTTACTGCTCAATTTATATTTCATATTGACCTAGATTACCATCATTGCCATGGTTAACTGATATTACTTCTACTTATTGAGTGTGTGAGATGGGTGGTTTATTCCATGGACATGTCATACTGAATACAAAATAATGTATTAACCACCTTCTCGATAGCCAAGTGGTAGAGTCCGCTTCGAGTGGGGAAGTCGTGGGTTTGATCCAAGGCCGTGTCATACCAACGACAAATAAAAATGGGACCAGTGTTTCCCATGCTAGACATTCTGCATAAAAAGGAAACTGGCTTCTCTTCTCTGATACCCTTGTGGCGATGGATAACATCAGGAATGAGGTGTCAAGAGTGATTAGTATTAATAGAAAAACTGGTTTCGCAATTGACCTAAAATAAATTAGTTTCATGATTCCTATATTAAGAATTTACTTGTTGACCTCCCCAGAACAACTTCTAAATAAATGATCCAAACAATTACCAGACACAGATAGCTAGCATTCTCAGGAGATCGAGACTACATTGTAGTGAAAGATAGTTTGTCAGTCGCTTTCAAGAGACTGGTGAAATATACAGCGTAACCTCACTAACAGACCACTTGAATTAAACAACCTTTTTGATAATATGACCACTTCAGTAATTTGATTTCTTGGTACCACAGCTTCTCATTTATTAAACCTCATGCTGTATTTAAGACCACAGGTAACTGTTGGAGGGTAAGTTTTATAACAGTACTGGTTAGGTTACAGTCCAGGAAACAGTCACGCCTGTATACAACTGAAAAATAGTTGCGAAATGGCATCAAACCCAAATAAACAAAATGGGAATTTCCAAGAGTGGTCTTGTTAATGAAGTTTGGCCAGTTTTGTTTGGTACTATTTCAGTTTAGAAGTATACAAAGTACATCATTGTAACATGTAAAAGTTGCAAGATATTGATTATAGATGGTGAAAAGTCATCATCAGTATTCTCATGGCTGGAGTTGTACAATTTCTTGTCCTGACAGATATGAATTATCTGTAGTCTTATTGATTGTTATAATTATGTTATGTCTGCTCTTTGGTCTTTATTGTAACATCCTATAGTTCGCCGGGGATAACTCTAGCCTTATCAATAAACAAACAAAGCAAATTATAAACACTACCCGGTCGACTGGCTGCCAGTTATCAGTGTAGATTTAAAGAATATATCATTAAAAGTGTATATGCACAAAAATTAATATCGAAAATGTATTTAATCTTCATTTTTATTTGTAAACTAAGGCTAGTGTTATCTTCAGCGATCTATACCAAGAACTGTAGAATGGTTTGATCTTAAGGATTTTTATGATCAGAAGATGACCCCTATTGATTATGAGGTTGTAGGTCAAGGGTCAAGGTCACTGTGAGAAGCAAATTATTCACCCGTACCCTCATGTTGATCAATGGATACAATCAGAAATGAATTTCCGTGTAGAGAGTAATTAAAACAATTTACAGAACTTATTTCGCAGTCAACCTTAAATAAGTTAGTATAAATTTAGGTACAAATTAATGAGGTTATTACAATAGAGGTTCTTTCTGTACTGTGATTTATTAATAATGCTTGGTTCCTTCCATATAGTTTAGGTGCCAAACATACATTTGAATGAAAGGATGAGTTTGCCGACCTCATATATCCTCATCCCACTGAGGCTACTGTTTTATTGCTTATATTTACATAATGTTTTATGCATTATATATCCAATTATTTTGTAATGCATGTGTGCATTATCGTACATTCTAATCATACAGTAACTGTCTCATTATTGTATTCCATCTTTGGTCATGTAAGAGCCATGTGCCATAGATGATGTAATACACATACAATGCACATTTATTGTATAAATAATATTCTTTATCATGCGTTGAAGTCAGTTTGAATACAAAAAAAGGTACATAACAAGAGTGACAATTGCTTGTCACTATGGGTTCAAGGTGCTCTTTTACGATCGTTGGATGTCTGTCGTCCGTTGTGAATTGCTCGTCGTGAACTCTCAACATTTTGTTTAAATTTTCTCCTCCTAAACTACTAAATGGAGTTTGACCAAACTTTACAGGCATGCATGATCCTTAGGTTACGTTGCTGCATAATTATGTAAGTCATAGAGTCAAATAACTGAATAAATTTTGAACAAACTACACATGCATGCACATTGAAAATTGTTAGTGGGACTGTCATAGTAAGTTGATGAGTTAATACAAAAACATACATTCTTATGTAGAGTTAACACTAATTAATCTTGCCCGTTATACCATCTGCAGAGTCCTGATGGACAGTTGGTGCCCAAGACCGTCTGTGTCTGTAGACAAAATGTGTCTGCTCTGTCTCAGGAACCATTACAGTGAGCAGATGTCAACTAAACTTCACTTCACTCTGAAGCTAACATAACTGGGTCAGGTCCAGCATCTTTGAGGTTCCATCACTTTCAATGATTGCTCTTTGTTCAATATTATATAGTTAAATTCTATGTTTTACATTCCAGACCATTCATACCTCCTCGTCAGAGAGTTAGATTTGACGATATCACCCGACAACAACAACAATATATGGCAAAAATGAATGCCACAGAAAAAGATGGAAATGGAACCCCGTCTGCTTCTCACAAAATTGGACAAAGAAGGTAAGATCACTACAGATCCATGAATATTTTAATTAATTTCAAAGTTGTTGAGTTTATGCTACCTGAAAATGTTTGATGAAGGATGTATCTGCCACTTTGTTCACCTTGGGTTAAAAATGAATACTCACATACCCAGTACCCAAGTACCCAGTATTTGGCTGAAAGTAACACCTAAACACACCCACAGTTCAAGGAAACTCCCTGGTTCAAGGAAGCCCCCACAACATAAAGGAAACCGCGTAGCTCCAGGAAACTCCTTCAGTTCAAGGAAGCCCAATGGCTCAAGGAAACCCCTACAATTCTCTTGGAACCCCCTCAATTCAAGGAAACCCCTACAATTCAAGGAAACACATGTATCATGGAAACCCCACAATTGAAGGAAATCCCCAACAATTCAAAGAATCCCTATAACTCTAGGCAAACAAACCATTATATCAGTAGGGTACCTCATGCAAGAAACTTATGGAACCTCACTGTACTGATCATTAGACTAAGATTAACAACTTTTTGTTAGCACATAATTGCTTGCTTGATTGCAGTAGCTCCAAATGATCAGTCTATTGATGTCTGCAAATTTCATAATTAGCGTAATGGTATAATCAAAATAACATCAGCAAAAATCGATTCATGCATTTGTTTGTTAACTTAATAAATTATTTATAATTATATGGTAAATTAAATATATTATGATTAATGATGTCTTTGATATTTCCACCTGCAATATGCTGCTATTATATGTTAATCACAATAAAATGATATTATACATTATATCATGTTTATTAATTAAGGCGCTTGTTTTTATTTAATCACCAACACATAACTTGTTAACGATAATGATATGTTCTAAGTATGCACACATTAGCTGCATTCTGTTATATAATCAGATGCACTGGTAATGTAAGGCTAGAATAAATCCATTCCTAGATTCACGTCCCCTCCCCTACCTTATCATTCCCTACTGTCCCCTAATTTTATGCCTTGGCCTTTTTATTTTGAAAAAAAAGAAGTGTTGTTTAAGATATTGGAAACTTAATAAAAAGAAGGAGATCTGTCATTAAATTTTTTTATAAAATCCTTCCTAGTGACACACTTCCCTTCCCCTCACCTCACCTCGCAATCAACTTACAATAGCCTAACACTCAATATGAAGCATGCTGAATCATGCATATAGCTGGCGGTTTTGTTTCTTAGTTACAACTACTTAAGGAACATAATTTGAAAATATGATTTATTATAACTAAAAAGTCTTCATTACCAAGTCAGAATAGACTTGAACAAGTATCTATTAATGCCAACATGCAATTTAAATTGTTTGTGTGGAATTTTAATGGTTTTTACAACATCCTTATGACAGGCTCTTTCTGGGTGGTATTACACTTCACAGTGTCAGGATCGCTGTCCTCTGACGATATATATTGCATGAAACAACACATTACTATCAAGTGTTGTGTACTGTAGGCAATATTTCTGTATGCTCAATGATTACAATGTTACATTGTCTATCAATAAACAAGTATGGCACACTATTATCATCATATGAATATTGGATGTCTGGTTTCATGGAGGTATGAATACATCTTAATAATATGTGAACATTAACTGTCATAATGTTAGCTTGCTAGTGTATACTTGCAAAATAAATAAAATATATTTTACAAAGGATACTGCACTTAGGGAACAGATCCTTCTGTGGTGAATTGTTGTGCACTGAAATAAATGTGCTTGATTGTTGTTTACCCAAGTATTTGTGGTCCCGTACCCATGAATTTTTTAAGGTCTCTTTTACACCTTATCGCCATGCTCCGAAATTTTATTCCTACCCTCATTAAGACCATGTCAGATATTGGGAGACCTGCCTGGGCACCCATTCACTTAAGTTTGTATGAAAATATGAAGGTCTTTCAAACTCTTCACTTATACCTAATAAATTTTTCAACTTTCATAAAGATATAGAGGATATTTGTTGATTTTGGTGTAAGATTGAATTTTATTTCACAGAGTGATCACAGAAAATCAATATTTTCACGAGTGGGGTAGCCACGAGTGAAAATTTAATTTTCTGCGATCACGAGTGAAATAAAATTGATCTTACACCAAAAATCAAATTTTCTGTTTATTATATGCCTCAATTCCTCTTAAATATGTGCCATAATTGGCTTAATTGGAAAAATCACGGCAAAATTAGAACGTCACGACGTGAGAATTATGACGTCATGATGACGTAACGCATATTTTAAAGCCCGGCGCCGTTGACGTTACATTTCTGCATGATACTGGAACCAGTTTCTTAAACAGTGAAAATAACAAAGTGGTAATTTCGCTGTTATTTTCACAGTTAATTTCACTGAAAAATCTCCATAATCCATTGAAAGCAAATAATAAAGGATCAAATCTACAAAATTTTCTTGAAAATGTGTGTGATGCTACGAAAATGATGTATTGTTAAAATGCCCACCCAGGGCCACTAACATACCTATACCAAATACATCTACTATTACTGGTATTATTTATTTTGCCAAAACTATTCTAATTTTTCCAGAGCACTACAAATCATTCGAGAAAATGGTAGCTTTGGGTTTGTTTTAAAGGGAAGTAATCCTGCATATATTGAAACAGTAGATGTCAATGGTGCAGCAGAGAAGGCCGGGCTCCAGCCAGGGGACTTTGTGATCAAACTCAATGGAATTGATGTCAGGTTAGTGTTGTGGTATGAATAATGCTTAATATCAACATTCAGAATTATACAATATTATATGAGCCAGTCAGCAGGAAAATATTGAT
Organism: Spisula solida; assembly: GCA_947247005.1. Classification (NCBI taxonomy): domain Eukaryota; kingdom Metazoa; phylum Mollusca; class Bivalvia; order Venerida; family Mactridae; genus Spisula; species Spisula solida. The sequence goes on along the minus strand of OX365944.1, from coordinate 44,143,967 downwards.
TTTGAGATTTTCCATAATTTAAAAGATCTTTGTGGGAGACATACGTTTTTGAGTCCACAACTCTTCTGAGTTCTGAAATGCTTTTCTATGTTTCTCAAGCGACTAGAGATGAACTTGTTGATATTTACCCAGAGTAAGTCTTGCATATATCGGTTTTGTACACTGGGCACATTAAAGAACCAAGGAGTCTGTTTGGAATGAGCTAGGGTATTGCACACAACTGTTTTTTCCCTAAAATTTGGAGGTCATTGGCAAATCTGTCCGGGGAAAAAACTAAAGACTATGCACTTATGACTGTCAGTCAAACGTTAAACAAACCAAAGAATAATTCTTTCTGTGTTGTGTTTCAGAAAATGCAGTCATTCCCATCTTGTTCATTTACTGCAAGACAGCGGTACCTCCCCGATCATCGAGATATTACGATGTGACCAAGAATGTAAGTATTCCAACTGTGCATTATATTGACAAAATTCACCACCTTAATTTACATTATGCCTCCTGTTATCAATCAATTACCTTTTAAATACATTGTGATGATAATTTTCAAGCACATAGTCCAAAGAATTCTCTTGAAATTCTTTGACAAACAGAAATACTGTGTGATCTCTGCTCTAAGCGAACAAAGTTTGTTTTGAAAAAATCAACTCATAGAAGATTCTGACCTAAACATCTTGGTATAGATAGAACAAAACTGCATGGTTAATTACTTTCTACAATGATTATCTTCTTATAATGTTTTCTCTTTTTTTATTCTTCTTAAACATTCTAAGCTTGGCCTAGTATTCACAGTTTATCATAATTATGTTCATTCAATATACATGTAATGATATGGCCATTACAGCTACACAAATCTAGAGAAATAACATTGTTGTTGTAGTGAGTGTTGCCTGTATTATTTGTTGTTTTAGATCCATACAGCTCAGACTTACTGGGATCATCATCATCAGTATCATCAGCATCAAGTCATGCAGAGTCTGACTGGACAACAGCTGATAGTAAACTTATAGTGGACAAGGAAGGTCGATCATACATTGAAAGGGTAAGATCTATATGAATGTGCTGTCTGACTGGACAACAGCTGATAGTAAACTTATAGTGGACAAGGAAGGTCGATCATACATTGAAAGGGTAAGATATATGTGAATGTGCTGTCACTGTCTGACTGGTTAAAAACAGCTCATAGTAAACTTATAGTGGACAAGGATGGAAGATCATACATTGAAAGGGTAAGATATATATGAATGTGCTGTCTGACTGGACTACAGCTGATAGTAAACTTATAGTGAACTAGGAGGGGAGATCATACATTGAAAGGGTAAGGTATGTGTGAATGTGCTGTCTGACTGGACACCAGCTGATAGTAAACTTATAGTGGACAAGGAAAGGAGATCATACATTGAAAGGGTAAGGTCTATGTAGATGGTCTCATTGTGGGATGTGTAAAACACTGTATGTACCAGGATTTCCCCTATCTGTGATCGAAACCTCTTGCATATTATCATGTGTTGATAACATTCCTGCAAAGTTCTATGACCATAGCAGCAATACCTATTTGGATATAAGCAATACAAACATGTTGATGTCTACATATTTGCCTGCCCAACACACTGCCACATTTACTTATCTAATAACCAGACAATATCCAAAGGGCCGACGTACTAGTAGTCGGAAATACCGGCAATAACAATCACAAGAATACCTAAATAATAAAATCACTATTGGGTCCCAGGAAAACTGCTTTTCCTGATTGAGTTGGTCTTGATATTGTGATTGAATAGAGCAAACCGGAGAAAAGTTTATGAACTACAAGTTGGTGTTCGAGGTAGTTGTATCATAGAGGCTTTAGTGTACACTCAGGTTTCAATCAAGGGCAAAATTAGGTTCCAGCCAGAGCTCTGACCCTTTTTGGAAAATATATTTGAAAAGCTTGTTTTTATGAAATTGCCATATTTCTCGTAAAACATTCTTTGTGCATTTAACTGTGAACTTTATATTTTTGTAGACAGAGTATTTGCTTACAACAAAGGAGAGATCACATATAAAGAAATCATGGATTGATTATGAAAGTACCAAGTACGTTTTCTTGTTGTGCTCATTATTATATGGGGGGAGACATATCTTGTTGTTCCCTATTTCCGAGCATCTAAGTAAAAAATGATTTTAAAAACGTTTTAAAAAACTTTTTGAATTATTTAAATTTGAGGAAAATATGACTTAAACACTTAAGCAAAGCATGCAATCGACAGCATCAAATCATGTGAAAATTTTCGTTATTTGACCAAATCTGATGATTTTTTTTGTGGAAATCAACTAATATCTGTTAAAACTATCAAAATGATTCATTATTATAACTCAGAAATGAAGTTTTGATGCTTGCTGGAATTACGAGAAAGCACGACAATATGAGTATCATGGATACTGGTTTTGCATTGGGTGGATGAATGTCACAAAGTTTGTCCTGCACTTTTTCTCCTTATCCCCTGGTTAAATGTCAATAAAACTTTACATTAATGTTTGGTACCAAGCCTAGGTATGCATATGATAATGAACTTGGATGATTCTTGCAAGAGTTATTGTCCATTGTGGGAGACATACGCTGTGGTGTCAATAACCCTTCTAGTTTAGTGTATCCTAGTCTAAGAAATACCAAAAAACCGAAAAATTTTGTTTCAAAGGCATCTGTGTACATGTTACCTATAATTATACAAAAGGTAAATGTCCAGTTTAGAGTCTTCTTTAAGACATGTGTCCACTCAGCATACTGTATATTTACCTCCCTGATCATTGAGTCATTAGACTTCCCTGGCTGTAAAATAACTAACACTGTACTGATGCGCACCTGCACATAATACCCGCAAGGGGGTGATGCAGTATGAATAGATAGATAGACACTTGGATCATATGAACATGTGAAATGGCTTATATATTTAGGGCCCCGCAAATTTTTTTTTGCGTGCCCTATAGTAATCACCCTGTCCGTCCGTCCGTCTGTCCGTCCGTCCACATTTTTCAAGTTTTTTCTTAATAACTTGAAAACCATTATAGGTATTGACTTCAAACTTCAAACATAAGATCATAACAACAGTACGCTATTTTATGGCAAGTTATATAACTCTCTCTACAATATTGGAAGAGTTATGGCCCTTTGTAAAATTCATATTTTCATCAATTTTCAGCTTTTTTTCTTGACAACTTGAAAACCATTGAAGATATCAACTTGAGATTTTAAACATAAGCTCACAACAACAAAACACTATTTTATGACAAGTAACATTACTCTTGTTACAATATTGGAAGAATTATGGCCCTTTGTTAAATTCAAATTTACTCATTTTTCATCTTTTTTCTTCGTAACTTCAGAACGATAGTAGATATTTAAATGAAACTTGCTATAATTATTGCCAGTGATAATACGCTTATCTTTAGCAAAGGGCAACAACTCTAGCTTTGATAAATGACTTATGCCCCTTTTCAGCTTCAAAAACTATAACATTGGTCAAAGTTAAAAAATGGTTCAAGATATTCATATGAAACTTGCTATACTTACTTCTATTGACTAAGACAATAAGCACATGTATGTGGAGCAAAAACAATATACACATTTTTAGCAAAGGGCGACAACTCTTTAAAACTTTAATAATTTTTGACTGATTCCCCTTAACACTTGCACACAAAACAAACAGATTAATGTAGTTCTGTTTTGTGTATTTCCATCTTGCAAACAATATTGGCCGATCAGGAACAGGGCAATGTCAATGAAACCAATGTTATGATTTTATGAATTCAGTGTGCAATTATAGTCTGTCAAAGATATTTCCAAACTTTATAAAAGTCAAAGTTCATCATGGTTTCTATGTAGGAAATTAAACCTGCGCTTGTCAAACAACTTTAATTGAATTTTAGAAGGGAGTGAATTACTTTATTTCAGGCATCAACACATGAAAGTTTGAGATATGACTTTGTTATTGTGTCTGAGTACAGAAACTTATAGCGCTGATAATTATGCAACCCCACTATACTTCTACACTCCTCCCCTCCCCCCTTTTACGACATGCTACCACGGGGCCATGTTCACGACAGTTAATTCTAGTTGGCTTTGACCTGGACCACATCAAGTTGGATGGAGGATATGGTGGATGTGCTGCAAAAAAATAAAACCTGCAACCAAATGAAACATTTATTTTGAACACTAGTTGTACCCCATTATTCTCTGATTGATTTTCACTGAGTTATTTGCCCTTTGATGTTTTTAATAATGGCAGATATATTGCAGATGTTCTGCAAAAAAAATCCTGGACCAAATGAAACATTTATTTTGAACACTAGTTGCCCTTTGAAATTAAAAAAAACAAATTTGCTCGTTTACTTTTGATATTGTAACTACTATTGTAATCTTTTAATTACAGTAATATTGTAGACTTGTATGAAGCGGTTAGTCAAGTACTAGATACACCATCCAAGAAATCCCTGTGGATGTTCATCATTGCTAGATTATCAACACAACATCAACAATATTGTATCAACCAAATATCCCTACCAAGACAGATTTTATTGGGTAATATAACAAGTACTAATTAGAGAAATTTCTAAATTTTATTTTCATGTAGAAACTACTACACATTGGTACATATAATTTTTTATCAAAAAACATATCTACATATAATTTTTTTATCAAAACACATATGTACATATAATTTTTTATCAAAATGGACTCAATCCCTCAATTATATTTGCAAGTTAAAACTTCCATAGTATGTATGTGTACACCATGTCCATGTTTAACTTAGTGTTTTTCAAATCCTGTTTTGTTTAATGTAAACCTCACATCTCTTTACTGGTAATATTGCTAAGTTCTTGCACTCATTTTTAACCAAAATTTTAAACCAAAATTTCTGATTCTGCAGACATTGAGCATTAATATCAGTAAGTCACCCATATCTCCCAAAGTCACCTATGACATTACATTTTGTATAATTAATTTCAACCACAATTAAAAAAATGGTTGATTTTCCACCAACATCTATCCCCATATGATATCTCTCAGTAAAGTTTCAGTTGGGTTACTGTATCAGGAACCCTTTCTAAAAACCTGTTTTCCTTGAATTTCCGTTTCTAGTTGTAACCCCCTCCATCATGCTTTAATTTAATTATCTGTCTAGGAACGTCAGTAAATAAGTAATAAATAATTATAAAATTATCTTCATGTACATGTATAGTGCAGGAGCCAGTTGATCTAAAGATCTATAGTCTCTGGTCGACCTAACAAATTTGTTTTTTTTAAACTAGTTATAAACCAATACTAACTGAATGCTTTTTCATTACCATCTCGGGAAATACGAGGGAAGTCAATGACAATGCTACCTGACTTAACCAAGTATATCTATCATTTTCTGAGAAAATAGAAGTCACGCTGATAACGTGACCCAGAGACGAGTGTCTGTACCCACTTGCTGTGCTCACAATGATAAATCTGTCTCCAGATAATGGTGTTGTTTCAAAGGCATTTATTACGAATATAAACGCTTATACTGCAAATTGTCTATATTGATTTCTATAGAGATCAATTCTTTAATCCAAATATTTCATTATAGATGGTTTAATATCATGTCTTGTTTTATCCTCAATCCCTTCCTGTAGGAATATAGGCCACTCCTAATAGTGCAAATGCCTTTCAGGATTTTGCCTTAATAGATTGAATCAACTTGCGCCAAATGTTGGGCTGGTTGTTATAGTAATGAAAAGCATTGCTGGTACAAATATGTGCATACTGTCTGCTGATACGAATATACCCCTATTGTCTGTTGGTAGAAATGTACCTATTGTCTGCTGGTACAAAATGTACCTATTGTCTGTTGGTACAAAATGTACCTATTGTCTGCTGGTTCCAAATGTATCTATTGTCTGTTGGTACAGAATGTACCTATTGTCTGTTGATATAAAATGTACCTATTGTCTGCTGGTTCCAAATGTATCTATTGTCAGTAGGTACAGAATGTACCTATTGTCTGTTGGTACAGAAATGTACCTATTGTCTACTGGTACAGAAATGTACCTATTGTCTGCTGTTACAGAAATGTACCTATTGTCTACTGGTACAGAATGTACCTATTGTCTACGGTACAGAAATGTACCTATTGTCTACTGGTACAGAATGTACCTATTGTCTACTGGTACAGAATGTACCTATTGTCTACTGTTACAGAAATGTACCTATTGTCTACTGGTACAGAAATGTACCTATTGTCTGCTGTTACAGAAATGTACCTATTGTCTACTGGTACAGAATGTACCTATTGTCTACTGTTACAGAAATGTACCTATTGTCTACTGGTACAGAATGTACCTATTGTCTACTGTTACAGAAATGTACCTATTGTCTACTGGTACAGAAATGTACCTATTGTCTACTGGTACCGAAATGTACCTATTGTCTACTGGTACAGAAATGTACCTATTGTCTGCTGTTACAGAAATGTACCTATTGTCTACTGGTACAGAATGTACCTATTGTCTACTGGTACAGAATGTACCTATTGTCTACTGTTACAGAAATGTACCTATTGTCTACTGGTACAGAAATGTACCTATTGTCTGCTGTTACAGAAATGTACCTATTGTCTACTGGTACAGAATGTACCTATTGTCTACTGTTACAGAAATGTACCTATTGTCTACTGGTACAGAATGTACCTATTGTCTACTGGTACAGAATGTACCTATTGTCTACTGGTACAGAATGTACCTATTGTCTACTGTTACAGAAATGTACCTATTGTCTACTGGTACAGAAATGTACCTATTGTCTACTGTTACAGAAATGTACCTATTGTCTACTGGTACAGAAATGTACCTATTGTCTGCTGTTACAGAAATGTACCTATTGTCTACTGGTACAGAATGTACCTATTGTCTACGGTACAGAATGTACCTATTGTCTACTGGTACAGAATGTACCTATTGTCTACTGGTACAGAAATGTACCTATTGTCTACTGGTACAGCTTAGAAAGTTTATACAACACTATAAACTGTGGCTTGAAAGATCTGGTATCATTGTGCGGCACTGGAATGCCTTTTTTAAAGTGACAATGCACAAATCGCAACTTCTTGCACCGAATCACGATACTGTCCGAAATATCCCGCGATATGACCACGTTTAAACTGCTGACCTCTGCGGTAGTATATGCGGGCCTATACACGTTGTTTGAAATATATTGGTTCATGAATGTTCAAAATTTATACCAGAGTAAACTCGTACTGGTATCAACTATTTCTTAATATATTGTAATAATGCCTTATATTTGCGTGTTTATTTCCTTGGTTGGATTGATTATATTTTTCTGTTACATTGGTTATAACCATGTCCTTCACATGGTGTAAATTTCAAGTTAGTACTAGTTGACTTGCCAGTGGAATACATAACATTATATGATACCCTGTAATATAACATTATATATGATAATATTTCAGAGTGTGTGCAACTCATGGATGGAAACAAAAATAAGAACAAGAATTGGCCAACAGAAGGTAACATCCTTGAAGTCCTTTCTTATACAGATTTCTATTGTCAGCTTGTCCCTTCTTCGTAAATAGGAAGTAATTTTAGGGTTTCTTTTTTGGTCAATTTATTTGTTGGTTGGTCTGCTAAAAAATATATATTACTTAAACAGTGAAATACTTTGTTATTGAATGATTGATTAACGTTTATGGAGGTATGTTCCACCCAGATATGTGGAAATACTTATACATACACATACCGGTACTTATGTGTGAATATATTACTGTAAAACCTCGTTATTTCAAGCACCCATCGGGACAAGCCAAATGCTCGAGTTAAGCCAGGTGCTCGAAATATCCGAAGTCTATGATGAATTGTTGTTATGACTAAGTGTAACTGTGTTTATAATGAAAACTCGTATGATACATGTATTTGGTTGTAACTACGAATATTGTCATTGTTATCAAGTCTATACGCAAATTGAATCGTGTGGACATTTGCCGAATTCAACAAATTGCATATCAAAGTCGTAATGAATCCTTTAACATTAAATATCAAACTCCATGTAACGGTTGTAATAAGTAAGTTCGCATCGGCAAAAAGATAACATTACCCAAAGCGCACGATAGATCCTACATGTTTGAACAAACACCCACGCACAAAAACGCACGTGATAAAATAAAACCCGGATGCAAAGTCGATCCAGTTTTCAGCACAGGGATACGGCTCATTGAGTAAAAACATGCACTATATTATCTATGAACATTTATTTAGGACATGATGTTTAGCTGAATGAGTTATATCCTTGTGGTTTCCAATTGAAACGCGCGCGGCAATTTGGAGACATCAAACGCGGCGGTCTTTCGACTGACTTCAAACGCGCCGCACATCAAAGAAATTGCCGGTACAGTTGGGAGTAGTGTTACGTCAGAGTTCCATACCGCGGTATGAATTCGCCAATCTGCGCATAGTGTAGAATCAATTGACATTTAATTTGCTACTTTACAAAGTCGACGATTTTTTTATTCTTCAGGGTTGTTCGATAAAAATTGGATTTAATCGCGGACTTGATTTACTTCACTCATTCAGTATCGGACACGTGAAATTGCACTGTACGTAAGCTTACATTCGCAGGTTTTCATGAAATACGGGATATGAAAAAAATTTGAAATGATTTTGACTTGCAGTTTTATAACGAAAGGAGCCTAAATATTTAAGATTCTACATGTACGTCGGTTTATCTTACGATAATTAAAAGTCTGTGCGAGTCAGTACGTTCGAAGCAACGATGTTGCATTTAATAATTCTAGTTCTCGTATGTGTTAAAGTTCACAATTGTTGCCTATTGAACTTGTTCTGAAACGTATGCGTTAAATCACGCTCATTAATTAAATATCTTCTACTTCGTGTTTAATGTAACAAATCGAAAATACGGAAATCAATTTAAGTGTTAGGGATTACGCTATTGTCATAAATTGTGATTATCACGATGTGTGATAAATACGGACCGTAACAAAATGTAGTATGACATTTTTCGGAGGTGTGAAATTTCGCCCGGATGATTGCCTCGAGATAAGGTAATTAATTATCGTTGAAAATTGTTGATTGGACCGACACCTGCGCTCGAATTAGACCGGATGCTCGTAATAACTTTACTCGAGTTAGAGGGATAAATTAATGTACAATATAGAGCAAATTCGTTGGGACTTTGAAATTTGCTCGTATTACCAAGGTTTTACTGTAGTTTGTTGGCAAAATAGAATTTGCCCATTTTCAACTCAAACCTGGTGTAGTGTTATATTTGCACATACTAGTTTCATGTGATCATCTTGTTCAGGTCTATACAATGGGCATGCAAATATAATTAATTGTGACACTTCAACACTGATGTCTTTGAGTTACTCAGTAATAAGTTCATCAAAGCAGTATAATAAACAGGAGTGGTACTCAATATTGATCTTACTTGACTTAAGGATAAGGACAACCAATCAGATCACTCGATATTATACTCTTGGTCAATAACAGGCGATATGAGTGGCTATCCTTATCCTCCAATTGAATAAGATCAATATTGAATACCACCCCAGGAATATAATTCACCTTCAATGACGGGTTTATCTATTTCCTCTACAGGTGATATTACCAGCACGTCAGAATGGGGTCCTCGTAAATCAAGTATTAAAATATCCTCGTTCCAACAACAAGTTGAGTACCTGCTTACTTCCAGAGAAAGGTCCATGCTAAAGAAAGCTTTGCAACTTTACTCAGAGAACAGGTAAGCATGCTATAGATACTGTAAACACATTAATATATATTCAACAAAAGATATACACTTTTAAAATATGAAAATTTAATGGAATATCCTGTGTTATATTAAAAGTTTATCTGCTATGTCCCTACCAGTTGTATTGCTCGACAAATTTATAAAGTATACAGAAAATCATCAAAAATAATGCCTGAGGCATTGACTCCTTAGCCCTATACTGTGCATGTGCAATTCATGCTTTTCATGTTTTAAATTTCAAAATATTATAGAAAGAAAACTTCTGTCACACTAGATTTTGTGCTTGCCTTCTTCCTATTAATGAAAAAAGAATGATTCGCTGAGTTCATGGCACAAGGTAGTAGTAATACTGAGTTTGTTTAATGACCAAAATATACACAGATTGGACACTCGATTGAAAACGGAGAGAAAATGCAAAATAGCCACAGCAGATTCTGATATTTTGCATGAGCACTTGTTTGTCATCCTTTTTTAATGACCAATATCTTATTTTGAAGAGCTAAGTATGTTCTGCTGCATGATGTAATTAATTCTTTTATCTCTTATAGAATTCAGAAAATTATTGTTTGAATGAAGCAAATTGGGTATTTCCTGATCAATTGGAATTTTCATTAAAATGAGAGTAGCTCTTGCTCTTTGCTAACACCTGTTTCATTCCTTGACTGATTCCAATAAATGAGATATCATTTTAAAGCTTAATAATAAATCTGTTGCATAAACTTATAAGTTTTTGTCTATGTTTATTAAAACAGGAGATATAGGGTATTAAAAACAAACGATATTTTGTGAGATTTCAGAAGACTGCCATGAGATTTGGTACATTTTTCAAATCTTTGTATATTTAGGTCTTTGGTTTGTCAGATGTTTGTAGTTTTCATGTTTCTATTTCTGATGTGTCAAACAGTATAACAATCGTAGGGAACTCAAGATACACAACATCTCAGTTACGTCCAAGGGTTACGCTGAATTTCCGTTCCATCATAGCAATATAACAACTGTACAAACCTCAGACGGCTCTTAGAAGTGATGTATCGGGATTACTAATAAGGAGTATGTCCTAGAAATTGACAAAATTTCAAACGAAACCGATAAAACTTAGATTCTATGATGATCAACCATTTCACGGTGAATTATTGTGCCTCAGTATATGATTGATCACAATGTATTGCAGTTATGTCCTTTGTTTAACTTCATATATGTCTCCGTTATCACAGTACAGAAATCTTCAGGTTTTCTGTCTCGTAAAACCATGACGACTCTTCAAAATAGAGGAAGGTTTTGCTGTGCTGATGAGATGATAAGAAAACAATTATGTTTTTTGTTGCAGTAATAAAGTCATATATCACTATTTCTGTAAAGTATTAGTATCAGGGGTATTAAATTTTGTGGATTTTGGTATTATGAAATTTTGTGGCGTCATATTTTCATGGTTTATAAAAGATGGTAGATGGAACAAGGCTCCTTATTTGGCTGGTTGATTAATCATGGAGATTTGATTTCATGGTGAAGTTCAAACATAAGATCATCAAAAATTTAACCCCATGAAAATATAATTACTTTACAGTGCATCACGAAATAAACTTAAAAACTTGGAAAAAATTATGAGAAATTGTCTTATTTTACAGAAATGTCGATAATTTAGTGGAAGATTTAGATGTTATATTGGACACACCATCAAAGAGAACATTATGGATGTATATAATACCATTATTAACACAGCTACATCAAGATGTGGTCAGACAGAAGGTGAAGAATAAACAATCAGACCCATCTACAACTACAGGTCCGAAACTAAATTAATTATCAAAACTTGGCATTCATTTTGGTTTATTTGCTTTTATTTATCCTCGTCACCTGAAATCCATATGGGCGAGGCCCCCAGAAGAGACTAGTCACTTTAGTTCTTGGGGGATAGTGCATGATACAGAAGATGTCCCAGCTCCAGAAACATCCCTGGTTCTTTTACATGCCGATTTAAAGCATCATACACGGGACATCGCTAAACGTCTTGTCCTAAAGACTGTTAGTAATTTCAGTTATGTTAGGTGGGAAGCCCTGAAAAGCATTTCTTTTTTTGACCGTCTGGAGGAGGGATCGAACCCACAACCTTCGGATCAGTAGTCAGTAGCTCTTACCACTTGTCCACCATTGGCATTCATTTATACCTGCTCCTTTATATCCTTTTACACTGACCTTCTAGTCCTTGTATAGACATGTGGCGAATTACTTGAGATTATAATGCATTACATTACAATAACATTGCTAAAATAGTGCATTAAATTACAATTACATTAATTTTACATAATTAATGCAATAAATTGCAATTTACTTTTTGATTGTTATGCATTACATTACCATTACTGTTAAATTTTGTTTTTAAGTTTCTTAATATTAAGTTTTTCACTAAGTTGCTTTATAAATACTGGCCCAGTCTGATCATATTCCTCTCAATATTGCTCTTAATGAACCAAACAGAAAATATTAATTTCATTCACTTTGTTCCATTTGTTTGTATTAACTTCCTTTCTGTACAATTTTTATAAATGTAATGTTAAATTGAAAAGTGATTTAATTTTGTTTTCAGAACAAACAGACTCAGAACCAAGAAAGACTTTCGTCCAAAGTGCTAATGTAAGTTTTGGCAGCATAACATGCTAGAAGTAGATATAATATTGCTGGAAATCATTCATGAGGCAGGGAGTTTTCATGAGTAGCTGAACATTGAACTAGATTTTGTAAATTGCATGTGTAATTATTCATTGAATTCTTGACAGGTTTGATGGATGCTTACCTTAGAGTGAATAATCTAATGATGGATGATCAATGTCATCAATAACGAGAGTGTCATGCTTAAAATCTGTGTTGCATTATTGTTTGGTTTGTTTATAATTTGGTTACATCATTCAACAACGTCACAACATCATTATGCCTCCTCCCATGCCTCCGCCCATCTTTGCACATGTCTGCCAGTCAGTCTGTTGGTTGGTAGACCAAACAGTTTTTATTCATCAACTTGAGAATGCTTGACCCTTGGATCATCAAACCAAATGTTCACAGAGGTCGGTCAGCAGAAGTCCATAGCTCTTATTGACCTTTTTAGGGCTCAGTGGGTCAAGGTCATTCCGCCTTTAACATAAATGGATCAATTGCTTTCCAATCAATAACTGATGAATGGTTTGGTTCAAGATCTTTGAACTTCATGAGGAGGTTAATTATAATCATTACTTGACCCCTATTTATTTTGAGGTCAGTAGGTCAAAGGTCAACTTCTTCATGACCTTTAACATTACTCTTTGGCGACTATAGGGGCATATATGTTTTATAAACATCTTATTTTTCTTCCTGAAGCGTAAACATTAAAAAAAAATAAAAAAATTTGAGAAGATCCTGATTATTGGGCTATGTTGTTAGTTGATAAGTCATTGTTGGGGTGGGCGGGTATCAATTTAACTTTTGGCTTCGGCTCTATAACTAAAGTTAGGAATTAGATATATGTATTGAAATAGATCTACATGTATACATTACAGACTTATATGTCATCGGAAGACGATGAATCAGAAATGTATATCAAACCTACAGAAAGAAAAGGAAGGAATAAAAACGGTAAAATTATAGTATATTTGTATACCAGTATATACACTGTATGATAAGTGATAATTCCAGTCCTGGTTGACCCAGTGTCAGGTCTGTGACAAACTAAAGTATATGGGTAAAATAATTCTAAATTGCAAAAAAATACACCTATGTTTTGTTAACTTGTCTTGGACGGTAACATTTAGGCAGTTTGATTGGGATGCTCTTGTGTCAATTCCACCATGTTAAGTGGGCCTTTAGTGTTTATGTGCATATTTTGAGCACAGGCTGTTTGTGGAAGTTTGTCAAGGCTTAAGAGTCTGAACAGGATGACCCTCTTACCCTCAAAAAACAGGTTGGACTCCCTGTGCAAAATAGCTGGTAGACCTGTCATGAATAAAAATAACTGGTGGGACCCCACCCGTTCCCACACCCATGAGAAAACATGCTGGATCAGTGCTTGTCAGTTGACGAGTTAATACCGTAGCAAAACAATTATTACCTATTTAGTGCCTGATTTGGAAAGTAAAGTATATGCCTCACAAGCCAGTGCAGTTTCCACTGTAGGTGGGGGTAACACTTCAATATATAGAGGATATTGAATGAGTGTTGGTTTATTAATGAATTTATGGAACGAGTTGAACAAAATGATATAAAGCAAGCCTTTTGCTAGCTTCCTATTCCTTTGATTCAACAAGTTTCACTAAAATGAACATATAAGATAATTTAGTACATTCATTCTTGACTCCGCTTATAAACAGCTCTGGGAGTGCCGAATTAAATATCCCGCACAGCTTTATGGCACTGCTAGGCCGCAGTTTATGTGATCAAAGTTAAAAATCAGCAGGTTTTAAATATTTATGTTCCCTTGTAGCTCCAGGTACACTTGGTGGACTAGATTTATCAATTATTAAGGAGCTAGAAGAGACGAGAAAGGCAGTACAAGATGTGAAAGATTACCTTACAAAGGGGCAGGGGCCAGGTAGTATCCCTTAAAACTTGTCTTATAATAACTATCTGTGAATTACAGTAAAACCTCAGTAATACGAGCAGCGATTATTCGAGCAACCGGCCTAATTCAAGCAAATTTCAGTTGTACATTAATTTATCCCTCTAACTCGAGTAAAGTTATTACGAGCATCCGGTCTAATTCGAGCGCAGGTGTCGGTCCAATCAACAATTTTCAACGATAATTAATTACCATATCTCGAGGCAATCATCCAAGCGAAATTTCACACCTCCGAAAAATGTCATACTAAATTTTGTTACGGTCCGTATTTTTCACACATCGTGATAATCACATTTTATAACAACAGCATAATCCCTAACACTTAAATTGATTTCCGTATTTTCGATTTGTTACATTAAACACGAAGTAGAAGATATTTAATTAATGAGTACGTTTCAGAACAAGTTCAATAGGCAACAATTGGGAACTTTAACACATATCAGAACTAGAATTATTAAATGCAACATCGTTGCTTCGAGCGTACTGACTCGCACAGACTTTTAATTATCGTAAGATAAACCGACGTACATGTAGAATCTTAATATTTAGGCTCCGTTCGTTATAAAACTGCAAGTCAAAAGTATTTCAAAACTTTTCATATCCCTCATTTCATGAAAACCTGCGAATGTAAGCTTACGTACAGTGCAATTTCACGTGTCCGATACTGAATAAGTGAAGTAAATCAAGTCCACGATTCAATCCAATTCTTATCGAACAACCCTGAAGAATAAAAAATTTCGTCGACTTTGTCAAGTAGCAAATTAAATGTCAATTGAATCTACACTATTCGCAGATTGGCGAATTCATACCGCGGTATGGAACTCTGACGTAACACTACTCCAAACTGTACTGGCAATTTCTTTGATGTGCGGCGCATTTGAAGTCAGTCGAAAGACCGTCGCGTTTGATGTCTCCAAATTGTCGCGCGCGTTTCAATTGGAAACCACAGGGATATAACTCATTCAGCTAAACATCATGTCCTAAATAAATTATCATAGATAATATAGTGCATGTTTTTTACTCAATGAGCCGTATCCCTGTGCGGAAAACTAGATCGACTTTGCATCCGGGTTTTATTTTATCACGTGCGATTTTTGTGCATGGGTGTTTGTTCAAACATGTAGGACCTTTCGTGCGCTTTGGGTAATGTTATCTTTTTGCCGATGCGAACTTTTATTACAACCGTTAAATGGAGTTTGATATTTAATGTTAAAGGATTCATTACGACTTTCATATGCAATTTGTTGAATTCGGCAAATGTTCACACGATTCAAATTGCGTATTGACTTGATAAACAATGACAATATTCGTAGTTACAACCAAATATATGTAGCATACGTGTTTTCATTATAAACACAGTTACACTTAGTCATAACAACAATTCATCATAGACTTCGGATATTTGAAGCACCTGGCTTAACTCGAGCATTTGGCTTGTCCCGATGGGTCCTCGAGATAACGAGGTTTTACTGTATATACAATGAGTGAAAGATTACCTTACAAAGGGGCAGGGGCCAGGAAGTATCCCTTAAAACTTGTCTTATAATAACTATCTGTGAATTATATACAGTGAGTGATAGATAACCTTACAAAGGGGCAGGGGCCAGGTAGTATCCCTTATAGTGGGGTGACAATTGGTGATTTTTTGGGGTGAGGTGACAACTCAAGTAGAACAAGCAATGTTATATACCAAAATGTTCGCCTATGTCTGTACTATATGGAACTGCCGGCATAAATTGTCAACGTGTGGTGCGGACACGGAAATCCAAGATGGCGTCCAAGATGGCCGCCATAATTTACACATACACTTAAAATTCGATGTTCTCATGCAATTTTTTTATTTATGTATGTAGTCACAAATATTTGCTTGGATATTATTCATTTGATAATGTACATCAAATAGACATACAAGACTGACCACTTTGAGGTCAAGGTCATGGTCATTTCAAGGTCAAATTACGAAAAAAAGCTGAAAAAATGATGTTTCCTCACTTGTTTTCTTGTTTTAGCATATGTTTTATATTCAAGTTGATATTAAAAGTGATAAAAGTGTTGGTAAGCACATATTCTCTTATTATTAGTTGAATTTTCAGTTCAAAATATTGAAACTTTGTCAAAACTGACATTATTATGCATGTACATGTTGGACGAGATGGCATTCTTAGATTGCTGCTTCCCTTTTTAAAATTTTAGTATTCAACTATTGAAACTATTATTTCAAATGGTATGATTAAATGTTTGTCTAAACAAAATAACTTTGTATTGTACTCCAAATGGACTTGAAAAATGACCAATCAAGGTCAAGGTCAATGTCATTTCAAGGTCAAACTACCAAAAATACCTGAAAATTTGATCTTTCATTGCATTTTTTTTATAATGAAATTTGGTGAACATTATATTTTGTTGTAGATCATTGATGTGATCAGAGTTCTTTCATTAAAAATAATAATTTATTCTGAACTCCTATATGTAGAATCCCAGACCATATGGGGTACATAACACTGTCAAGTACAACCATCCCGTGCCAAAATGGGTACTTACTACTACGTTTTAAAGTCATACTAAGTCCTAAGGGTACTATATACAAAGTACAGTCAAACCAAATCATCACCATCACATACCAGGCCAGAATGGGTTCTAACCACCAACAAGTACATTCTGTAACCAATGGAGTACATGTCATGTTCTTACAACTGCCCATAACAACCATTCCTATCGAGTTCATAATGCCACTAGCTATACCTGAGGCCCAATGGGGTACTTACAATCACAGAGTAGAGCCAACCAAGGCCATATTGGTTAATCACCACCATATCAGTCTCGATATGGTACTCACAATCACTGAGCACAGCTGTAAAGGCCCTATGGGTTACTCATTAGTACAAATCGCAGTCGTATAAGGCCCAAAGGGGTACTCATCCAAAATAATTACAACTTTCCATGCCCAATAGGGGTGCTCTTAACCAATGAATTACAGCCATACCAGGTCCTATGGGCTACACCCAAGTCACAACAAAGGGTACAGACATCCAAGGCCAAATCAACACCACCAGTAAGCATTGAGTACAGTCACACCTGACCCTATGTGGTACTTACCACAGACAATTACAGCCACACTATGTTCTAAGGGGTACTTGGACCAACTGAGTACAGCCATACAAGGTGCAATACAGCCATCCTAGGCTCTACTGGGTATTTCACCACCACTAATTATGGCCATACTAATCCCTATGGGTTAGTTGCAACCACTAAATACAGCCATACTAGATCCCATGTGGTAATTACCACCACCAATTACAGCCACCATAGGCCCTCATGCCCTACTCACAACCACTGTGTATAGCCATACTATGCCTGAGGATACTCGCATCTACTGAGAACAGCCATTCACTGCCCTATTTGGTATTTAACACTGCCTATAGAACAGCCATCCCAGGCCAATTTATGTTCTCACCTCCAAAAGTTCAACCATCCCAGGCCCATTTGGGAATCCATCACCACCAATTACAGTCATGCCAGGTCTTATGGAGTACTCACCACCACTCAATACAGCCCTCCTAGGCCCTATTAGAAACCAACAACCACACACAACAACCATCACAGGTTCCATTTGGTACCCACCACCTTGAGTACAGCCACCACAGGCCCTATTGAATACCCTATACCACAGAAAACAGCCAACCCATGCCTTATTTGGTACCCACAACCTCTGAGCACAGCCATCCCAGGCCCTATTGGATACCATCACAACAGAGAACAGCCGATCCCTGAGGCCCCATTTGGTACCCACTACCTCTGAGTACAGTCATCCCAGGCCTATTGGGTATCCACCACCTCTGAGTAGTCATCCAAGGCCCCATTGAGTACCCACCCTCATGAATTCCAGCTATCACTGGCCCTATTGAGTATGCACCATTACAGATTTCAGCCATCCTTATTGAGTACCCACCACCTCTGAGCAGTCATCCAAGGCCCTATTGAGTACTCTCCCTCACAGATTTCAGCCATCCCAGGCCCTATTGTGTACCCAGCAAATCTGAATACAGTCATCCAAGGCCCTATTGAGTACTCTCCCTCACAGATTTCAGCCATCCAATGCCCTATTGAGTACCCATCATCACATATTTCAGCCATCCCAATCCCTATTGAGTACCTACCACCTCTGAGTACAGTCATCCAAGCCCTATTGAGTACCTGTCATAACATATTTCAGCCATCCCAAGCCCATTGAGTACCCATCCTCACAGATTTCAGCCATCCCATGCCCTATTGTGTACCCACCATCACATATTTCACCCAACCCAAGCCCTATTTTGTACCAACCATCACAGATTAAGCCATCCCATGCCCTATTGAGTACCCACCCTTACAGATTTCACCCAACCCAAGCCCTATTTTGTACCAACCATCACAGATTAAGCCATCCCATGCCCTATTGAGTACCCACCCTTACAGATTTCAGCCATCCCAAGCTCTAATGGGTAACCACCATCACAGATCTCAGCCATCCCAAGCCCTATTGAGTACCCATCATCACATATTTAAGCCATCCCAAGCCCATTGACAACCCATCCTCACAGGTTTCACCCATCCCATGCCCTATTGGGTACCCGCCATCATAATATATTAAGCCATCTCTGGCCCTATTAAGTACCCACCCTCACAGGTTTCACCCATCCCATACCCTATTGGGTACCCGCCATCATAATATATTAAGCCATCTCAGGCCCTATTATGTACCCACATCACAGATTCCAGTCATCCCAAGCCCTATTGGGTACCCACCATCACAGATTTCAGCCATCCCAAGCCCTATTGTGTGCTCACCATCACAGATTGAGCCATCCCAGGCCCTATTGAGTTCCCACCCTCACAGATTTCAGCCATCCCAAGCCCTATTGTGTACCCACCTAACTTATTAAAGCAATACCATACCATACGGAGTACTCCCCCCACACCGAGTGCAGCAATCCCTGGCCCTATTCGAGTAATGACCAACACCAATTATGGCCATTTAAAAGTTTAAGGGGTACAAAGGCAACCACTGAATTCAGCCATACAAGACCCTATGTAGTAAACATACTTACCAATAAAAATTCAGCCATATCCGGCCATAAGGGATACCTAACCATCACATAGTTCAGCCATCTTAGGCCCAAGAGGTGACTCACCATGCCCAAACGTTTTGTTGAAATTCCCACAGTAGGAGATGCTTGGTATATTTAATGGCCTGCCATCTTTAAATGGTTGCAGCAAGTCTGCTTTTTGCTGTGTCTAAATTCCCCAATCCCAGAATCTAAAATCCAGCCAAAGTCTATTTCCCGGGATCGGGAATCAAAGGGCCTGTCAAAATCCCGTCCGTTGGGAATTGTTTTCTGTCTAAAGTCCACTGTATGCCCGCCACTCCCCACCCTGGGGCAAAATATTGATAGGTGCATTATTATATATAATAACTGTCTAATATGTAATAATGTTGTCAAACCATTAACAATAATACTGTCAAATATAGAGATTCAACGATCAAGGAAAAACCATTCACAGCTGCAATATTGTACATTACGTAGAATCGCTTATGTTCCGTCACAAAATTTAAATAGATTTTCTATTTGCAATAAAAATATATCACTTCTAATGAAATAATTTACACTTAGAATACCTGCTATCACATCTAAAACAAAAGACAATGTTCAGCATTCGTTTATAATAACAATTTGCGACGAAATATCAAATTTTCAGGTATTTTTGGTAGTTTGACCTTGAAATGACATTGACCTTGACCTTGAGTGGTCATTTTTCAAGTCCATTTGGAGTACAATACAAAGTTAATAATGTTTAGACAAACATTTAATCATACCATTAGAATTAATACTGTCAATAGTTGAATACTAAAATTTTAAAAAGGGAAGCAGCAATCTAAGAAAGCCATCTCGGCCAACATGTACATGCATAATCATGTCAGTTTTAACAAAGTTTCAATATTTTGAACTGAAAATTCAACTAATAATAAGAGAATATGTGCTTACCAACACTTTTATCACTTTTAATACCAACTTGAATATAAAACATATGCTAAAACAAGAAAACAAGTGAGGAAACATCATTTTTTCAGCTATTTTTCGTAATTTGACCTTGACATGACTGTGACCTTGACCTCAAAGTGGTCAGTCTTGTATGTCCATTTGATGTACATTATCAAATGAATAATATCCAAGCAAATATTTGTGACTACATACATAAATAAAAAAATTGCATGAGAACATAGAATTTTAAGTGTATGTGTAAATTATGGCGGCCATCTTGGACGCCATCTTGGATTTCCGTGTCCGCACCACGCGTTGACAATTTATGCCGGCAGTTCCATATAGTACAGACATAGGCGAACATTTTGGTATATAACATTGCTTGTTCTACTTGAGTTGTCACCTACTCCTTAAATAAGCCACTTTTGAGCTGATTGTCACCCCACTATTAAAACTTGTCTTATAATAACTATCTGTGAATACTATACTGCTTCAATTGACCCCAAATCACATCAACTCCACAATTGATAATACACACTCAACGAATAATCTAAGACTTAGTACACACTTTTTTATTTTCCTCCACATTTAGAGAAATTGCTGGTTCCTTGTGGAAGTTATTACTGGTAAGGATACAGTCCAGGAAAACTGGTTAGGTGAATCAGTCACCATATGTAGCTGATAAATAAACGTATTTACTAAATGAAATTTAATACCATTAGATATAAATAATTTTATAGTATATGTTTATGTTTTAGATATGGATCGTGACCAGTACAAATACGTTACTGTAATTCCAATAGAACGTCAGTTATCTGAAGCGTCTGTACACTCACCAATCAGTATTCAGCTACCGGGACAAACATATCCAATGACCTTGAACTCTCCTTCAATGTCGGCATACAGGTCACATGACCGGTCGCATGATGTATCACATGGATCATTGAATCCACACGAAGCTCCAAGTTTCAATTCTGGATTATTTTCCCCTGTGAACAGTGCTAGCCCAAGACATACTAATTCTGGTGAGCATATTTATAGTTATGAGCAAAATGTGAAATTTCCGGCAAATTTTATGGGTCTCAGTCAGACGACGGAGGAAAATGTTTCGCCCAGAAATCCAAGTTTTCTTATAAGTGGTCCGGATGAAGAACACGGGTTAAAAATTCCAGGAAATTTTATGACATGTGGAACAGACAGTGATAAGGAGTCTGAAATATCAAGAAAAACACAGTCACAATTACTAGTGTCCAAATTTGCCAAGATGGGTGGTGAGTTACTTAACTATCTTATATTTCACCGTAAGCTTAACCAACATTAAGCATTAGGGTACTGTTTTATCAAAGCACTTACGGAAATCGTAAACTTACGATCAAATTTAAATTCTTCTTAATTTGTTATGCAATTATAAAATGTGGTAAATGGAGCTGCAATATGATTTACGGTTCAGTTACTCAACCCTTACAAACCATATTCGTCACCAATTTGCAGTTGATAAAGAATTATAAAGAATTTAAATTTGTGCGTAACTTTAAGATGTTCGTAAGTGCTTTGATAAAACAGTACCTAGGTTGTATAATTTATTAAATTTCTCAGTATCATGTCATTTTCAACCCAATGTCATATGTTCTGTTCTATTTTAACTCACTGGGGTACAGTTCTTTTTTAAGTCACCGGGGTACAGTTTTATCAAAGCACATATAAAATCGTAAACTTAGGTTCAAATTTAAATTCTTTATATCACAACTCCATTTGCCCCATTTTGTAGCTGTAAAAGTATTATAAAGAATTTAAATTTGAACATAACATTGATTTCCGTAAGTGCTTTGATAAAACAGTACCCTGGGCACAAAGTCCAACGATAGTTCTCTTGCAAAGTTGTACAAAAATTGCTCATGTATGTCGCAAGTCATAGAGCCAATGGTATTTCATTTCATTTAAAATGTTGATGGTCTCAGGTGAACAATATCATGCCCCCTTGTTGTCTAAAGCTTTTTGCCTCCACTTCAGCGCAGCTATGGAGTATCACAAATTTGTATAAAATTCATTTCACTGTAACATTAACAATAAAATGTGACATCTGCATTCAATATGATATGCCATAAAAGTCCAAATTAATAATGAAATATTCATAAGTTGTATGCTGTAATCACATGCCTACAAGCTCTTCTCAATGGAGGCAGATTTTTATGTTCATTATTAAAGGTTTAGATATTTCTGAATATGTTTTATGGTTATTGCAGAAAACTCCAGATAGGAATGAATCAATTTCTGGGTCATGTTGTTGTTATGTGGAATTTAGTGTCTTCCACCCTTCCTGTATTAAACTTTACAGGATTGTTTGCATGGCCGTAACTAGGATTTTTCGAAAGGGGGTGCGAACTCGGGTTTTACAGAGATTATCGTGTTGTTTAGATAAGGGGTGTTGGGCTTCCATGTACTTCTGCTAGGGATTGTAGAGCTACCAAACTCTTCTGGTTTGAGGTTGCGGGCCCGTACCCACGAGATCGTTGAAAAATGCATTGTTTACCAGAGGGACAGGGTACACAAACTCGAAATATGCGTTGTTTGTGTGAGCTGCTTGCTTGCCGCACGACCTTGTTCTTAACTTGTTCTATTCACTGGTAAAGTTATTGTGTGAGTGGAGCGAGCAGGAAGAATGCACTGTTGATCTGAGCTGCATGCAACACAAACTCGTTTTCTACTTGATATCATTAACTGCTAACCGGGCGAAGCGATCAAGAAAAATGCAAAATTTATCTGATCTGTATACCACACAAACTCGCTCTCATTCACTGATTAAATTTATTTTGTGATACGTGCCATTCACTGATAAAGTTATTTTGCGAGCGAAGCGAGCTAGATAAAATAAATACCATATTTAACTGAGCTGCATACCACAAAAACATGTCCTCGGTTTGATATCGTTCACTGATAAAAGTTATTATGCAAGCCAAGCGAGCTAGACAAAAAAAAGAAAAAAATGCATTCGTTTATGTGAACAGCATTCCACAGACTCGTTCTATACTTGATTGGATGACAAAGTTATTTTGCGAGCGAAACGAGCTTGAAAAAATGCAGAGTTTATAAATTTCACCAACAAAAATGACTACTTTGGGTGGAAAAGGGGGGTGCGTTCGCACCCGACGCACCTCCCCTAGTTACGGCCATGGTTTGATATTTCTTCTTAGAACATAACCTACATTTTGAGCCAATGAAATCGCCAACCGATGCTGGTTAAATGCAACATTTAATCTTTTAATTTTGCTCTCGGTAGACATGACAACATACGTTGGTGCCGAAGTCCATCTGCCAATCAAAATGCTGATTCTTTGCTGGCTGCACCCTTTTCAATCATTTAAAATATACTTAATATGTTCTGACTATTACCTTCATTTTGTTATATATTTTTATGCTTCCCGAAGGGTGAGCATATGGTCGCCGCTTTGTCCGTCCGTCTGTCACACTTTTGTCCGGGCCATAACTTGAACAGTATTAGAGATATCAATATGAAACTTCATAGGTGAATAGACCTCATTGATTGGAAGTGCAGTGCACAAGAACCATAACTCTTGATTGCATATTTTTTTAGTTATTTCCCTTTGTAATTTTTATGCCCCCGTATCGATAGATCGGGAGGCATATAGTGATGCACCTGTCCGTCCGTCCGTCCGTCCGTTCGTCCGTCCGTCCGTCCTGGTTAACCCAAATTGACCGTTTCTTCTAGCATCATTATGGCTTGCTGCAAAGCTTCCAAACTTGCATGGATGTTGTATATGAACACCCTCCACACACCTGTATCACCTGACCCTTTTTGACCTTCACCTTGACCTAATTTTGGACTTAGACTTATTTATGGACAAGGCTTCCACAGGGGGCATAAGCGTTTATTAGAGATATCAATATGAAACTTCATAGGTGAATAGACCTCATTGATTGGAAGTGCAGTGCACAAGAACCATAACTCTTGATTGCATATTTTTTTAGTTATTTCCCTTTGTAATTTTTATGCCCCCGTATCGATAGATCGGGAGGCATATAGTGATGCACCTGTCCGTCCGTCCGTCCGTCCGTTCGTCCGTCCGTCCGTCCTGGTTAACCCAAATTGACCGTTTCTTCTAGCATCATTATGGCTTGCTGCAAAGCTTCCAAACTTGCATGGATGTTGTATATGAACACCCTCCACACACCTGTATCACCTGACCCTTTTTGACCTTCACCTTGACCTAATTTTGGACTTAGACTTATTTATGGACAAGGCTTCCACAGGGGGCATAAGCGTTTATTGAACGCAGTCTTGTTTATACTTAATTCTTGTCCGGGCCATAACTTGAACAGTATTTGAGATATCAATTTGAAACTTCATAGGTGAATAGACCTCATTGAGGGTAAGTAAAGTGCAGAAGAACCATAACTCTTGATTGTATATTTTTGGAGTAATGGCCCTTTGTAATTTTTCATACCTAATTCTTGTCCGGGCCATAACTTGAACAGTATAAGAGATATCAATTTGAAACTTCATAGCTGAATAGGTCTCATTGAGAGGATGTGCAGTGCCCAAGAACCATAACTCTTTATTCCTATTTTAGAGTTGCCCCCCTTTGTTTTTTTTCATACTTAATTCTTGTCCAGGCCTTAACTCAAACAGTTTTGGATATATAAATTTGAAAATTCATAGATAAATAAATCTTATTATTACAGTGCAGTGGCAAAGAATAAAAACATATTTTTTTAGCATTTTTTCTGTGACAAACGCCCACGGGGAGCATAACCCGTCTGAGACGGCTCTTGTTTTTAAATGCTGACCAAAGCCTTTATTTGCCAGTCAGCTTCGCCTGATTAGATGGCAAGCATGCTAACCATTGAGCTATGGAGGCACACATTAGATTTATAAAAAAATATTTTAAAAATTGTGTTTGAAAACCTGATGTTCCATGAATTTCCACATTGGATGTTTTTCATATATTTTAGGCGATACATTTAATCGGCACGCACTGACAGCATTAAAACAACTGGACGCAGCAGTAGCAGCAGAAGTGTCCGATCTGGAAGGAAATGTTGTTGATAAACGGAAGATTTCCAGTGCACAGACATCCGTGGGGCCATCTGTGAATGGTGACCCTGATGATCCACCATTTCCACCGCCTCCTCCACCACCTCCACCGCCAGGTAACCATGGATACTTCTGTTTTTTACAATGTTATTATCTTATCAATGAAATATAGACATTTATCAGTGAAAATATCAAAATGTTAATTTCGCTGATAAATCTCTTTAACTCATTTGAGAAGCTGGTTCCAGTACCATACCGAAAAAGAAAAGTAAAGTCAACAGCGCCGGATATCAAATTATATGTAACATCATTATGGCGCCATAATTGGTCATCGTGACATTCTTATTTCAATGTAATTCTTCCAATTAAGCCAATAACTATACCATTTTACAAGAAATTGAAGCGTACAATAAACAGAAAGTTTGTTGATTTTAAAATATTGATATCTGTGATCACTCAGTGAAATAAAATTTGATCTTAAAACCAAAATCAACATAATTATATGACATCATATATGACATCATCTTATTACCGTGGTATCCCTCCTTTGGGGAAGTGGCAGTATAATTGCTCGATAGTGTTGGTAGACCATCACAATGTTTGATCAATTAGAGTATGGTTGAGCCACGGCCCTCATACTTAGTATGGAGGTTTCTCACAACATGTAGATAAACCCTTTCGATATTTGTTAGCGGTTATTAAGGTTAAGGTCACAATGAACTTAAATGACTATTTGACTACATGTGGAGGGCTGCAATTGATTAGATTTGGTGGTGGAGTTCAACACGAGAAATCAACAAAATTCAACCCCAACAAAAAATAAATATGCTCCCCCTTTTCATTTTGGATGAGGGGGTATATTGATTCGCACTAGTAGGTCAGTCGGTCGCTAGACCAAATGGTTTGCGTTCAATGACTCAAGAACACTTTGCCTTAGGGTCTTTAAACTTTACATGGAGGTTTGTAAGCAACAGTAGATGAGGTCAGTAGGTCAAAGGTCAAGGTCCCTGTAACCTTTAACATTAATGACTATTTGGCTACAATGGGGGCATAATGTTTTATTTGTTTAATCTCGTGTTATTTTACAGTATATCACCATGCTATATTTGCAGCTCTTCCACCGCCTCCAGCACCACCTGTGCCTGGTTCCAATTTGTTTACAGTATATCATCATCATATTATATTTGCAGCTCTTCCACCACCTCCAGCACCACCTGTGCCTGGTTCCAGTTCTCCTGATAAAGCTGCTCAGATGAATGTGAAGAGGATCAATTGGGAGAAACTGGATGAACAAAGAGTAGAGAATACAATATGGGAACAGGTATAACATATAAACAGTACAACCTCCCCAGAGCAGCTCTCTGTAGAGCATCAACCTCTCTACATCAATACCTTCAAAATATCCCTAAGCCAATATTCGCTATTAATTTAACCTCTGTGAAGCAACAATCTCTATAACAATACCTTCAAAATTTACCTTTTGCTGATACCTCCAAAGTGGCCCTCTGTAGAGCAACAATCTCTTCAAACATACCTTCAAGATATCCCTAAGCAAATATTTACTATTAATTTAACCCCTGTAAAACAAGTTGTTTGATGTGACAATGACATGGCAATGCTGACAAAATAAAATCAATAAGTTACTATAAACCAATTTACTTTCGCAAATACTAACTTTTGCATTTTCCTGATCGTCGGCATATTCGCGGCTACAAACTTTTGCGTTTTTAAGTTTACTGCAATGTCCATATTAGTGTTTTTAGCACTTTCACAGCAACTTAATTTCGCGAAATTCTACCACTCACGAACTCCGCGAAACTAAATCACGCGAAATAATTATTAGGTTTACAATAGTTATGACATGACGGCGTTTTTTTTCAATTCCAGTTTCCTAGTTAACACTGAAAACTACTTTTAAGAAATGTTATTTTTTTTGTTTCTTTGTAAGTTGGTGATTGAATCATGACTTTTGTTACTGATTAATCAACTAAAATTATTTTAACTGATTCAGACTACTGGTAAGGTAACTCCAAATTGCTAGAGCATCATTCTGTCCAGTACAACTGAATTACTGTAAAATCATTTAATTTCACTGAATTTTGTAAAATGGTAATTTGGTGGTTTCTTTAATTCTTTGATTTTAAATATAGAAAGAAAATCTCTTGTTACATATTTTTGAGGTCATTTATTCAAGAGGATTTAATTTATGATCTAATTCATCCGTGAAATCAACGAAAATTGTTCCACACAGTGTTTCAAACCCAGTACCAAACCGGTAGTATCAGCCACTCACATTTATTTGTACTTTGTATATACAGATAGGAGAGACAGCCGACTTACAAGACGTTGTCAGATATCTTGAATTGGAACAGTATTTTTCAACAAAATCTCCAAGACAAAGTATGTTTTTTCTTCTATACTTAAACTTCTATATGGTATATTTACCTACAACTACAGATCTATATTTGTTTATTCCAGTTTGGCCCTAGTTTTGAACAGTTTTTCAGATATATACAGCAATCGATGCACCTAACCAGTTTTCCTGGACTGTATCCTAACTAGTACTAACTTACCCTTCCCCAAGAAACCTGCTACTTGTCAACATACCGGTATCTTCTTCACATGTGGAGGAAAGTCGACTTGTTGTCAAATTCTCATGAAATGGTATGACCTGTTAGACCCGGATTGCTGGGTTACAAATCTAGCACACTAGACATAAGCCATTAGCATAGGATAATAGTTAAATTGAGGTTATAATGCACCATTTGTTTAAGGAAAATAAGTTTTTGGGAGAATTTTCATGATTTCATTTATACAAAAAAGAATTTTTCATAGATTAAATTCTGTTTAATTATATACTTTTTATGATTATGTTCAATGTATATGTTTATTCCTATACAGATACAGAGGTTTTTGATTGTAAAAGGCCCAAGTCTCCGTGCCTGTGTGTTAAACACAGGCTTTCGGCTTTTGCAACATTCTTAAGTATACAGTTACTATTGACTATTATAAGCATGGTGTTGGAATGTTGCTGAAATCCCCCCCCCCAATCATAACCTAGTAATATAGTATACCCTGACTCCAGTTACTGGTCATTACTTTTTGTGCCCCCACACTTATTTATAAGTGGGGGGCATATAGCATTGGTGCTGTCCGTCCGTATGTACGTCTGTACGTAAAGCAAGTCTTGTGTGTTAAACTCCTCATAAACTACTGGGTGGTATTTCTTCAAACTTTCACAGATGAACAACCTAAATGTATAGATGACCGTAAAGGATGGAATATTTGCTGCGTCAATTTAGACCAGTTATGGCCCTTTGTTACTTTTATTAAATACCCTTTAGTGAAAAATCTTGTGTGTTGAACTCCTCACAAACAGTTGGTTGGAATTTCTTCAAACTTTCACAGATTAACAATCCCAATGTATAGATAACTGTAAAGGGTGTAATTTTGGTTGCATCAAGTTTGACATGGGGACATAACTCAATGGGATAAACTGTGACATGTTTTACATAATAATGAATACAGTCAAGCTTGTCTTATGAAGCCAATTAAGGAGTGCATCAAATGTGGTTGCTTTGAGAAGGTGGTTGTGTAATTTCTTGGGATTCAATGAACATTGACTGATGAAGGCAGGTGGTTGTTTAATTTAGGTGACCACTTATACAAGTTGGACTGTATGTTTATTGTATGGAGGTATTAGTACACAACTAGTTTTAACATTTATGGTAAATTTGATGTAAAAATGCTACGATTTTGTAGTCCATGCTTG
This sequence comes from Spisula solida, assembly GCA_947247005.1. Classification (NCBI taxonomy): domain Eukaryota; kingdom Metazoa; phylum Mollusca; class Bivalvia; order Venerida; family Mactridae; genus Spisula; species Spisula solida. The sequence continues at coordinate 44,114,759 of OX365944.1, read as the reverse complement.
CATGATACTTTACAGTGACATTATACTGTTAGCTTGATTGTATGACAATGCTTTTAAAAATTAAATACTAACTAGTTAGTTAATAAGTACATGCTTACAAGTTAATAATTTCATGCTAACTAGTTAACAAAGTCATACTAACTTGCTTATAAATCCATGCTAACTAGTTCATAACTCCATGCTAACTAGTTAATAAGACCATAATTATTAACGTGACGATGCATAGTTTTCAATAAATATTGGAACTAAAAGCAGTTTTAGTCGAAACTTATTTAATTCTCATTAACAGTGTAACAAATTTGTACGATGTATTAATTTCCTTGGTTACTGACCTGTGTGCCAAAATTGCTTAGTTTGCTGTTGAACCTGTGTGGTTGTATGAAGTCTCTAACCCTGGACCTGGCATCAGAACGAGAGGTGCCCCACTTATATTTGAACACCGTTGAATATCCAATATTTTCATGTGAACCCAATATAAATGAAAAAACTCTTTTGAACCGCGTAAAATAATGTGTCAGGTAACATGTGCACTCACTATTTGGTTTGTTTGCAATATGATTCGAGCCGAAATCAGCAATTTTGTAGAGGGTGTGGCATTTGGCCTTTTTTAAGGCCGAATGCATCTTAAGAAGCACCAAGAAGGTGTTAATAGATCATGGATATACCGTTTCTGTGAAGACTCAGTAATTTTCATCTCTAGAAGGGTGCTTTACTTTCTGTTGCTCTAATATGTGAAATGACAAACGATATTAAAAAATGCCAAAAAGTGACGATTCCTTCAAAAATCGTACCCATTGATTATATGATAACTAGGATATATCCAATAACCAAAATGGTGATTGCGATGAAGGTAGGAGTATCCTTCGAAACTATTAATTAAGTAATTTCAAAAATGGCGAGTGCCAGGCTCCGAGAAACGATCGGTGTTCACCAACGATTTTACCAAAAAATCCAAGGGAGACAATCGTCTTTAACCCCCGTACATGCTACAACGGAACGGTAATTTCAATAACTTTGTCCCTTTTGTTGAGATAATGCTTTATCATTGAGATATTACGGTGACACAACGTATTGCTATTTGAGAAATGTCAACAAGACTATCAAAAGTATCCATGTAAAGTTTGAAGATCCTAGGTCAAAGCGTACTTGAGTTATTGAACGGAAACCATTCTATACGACCGACAGACAGACCGACCGACAGACATGTGCAAAGCAATATACCCCCTCATCAAAGATGGGGGGCATAAAAAGCTCACGTCGATGCCCCTTCAAAATTGTTGATTTTGGGTCTAACTAAACTGCAAAAATAAAAAACAGTGAGTGGATATGTTAGTCGACACATTATTATACATGGCTGTTTAGAGACATTTCGATTAAAGCGTGTCAGCATGAAAATATCGGATGTTCAAGGGTGTTCAAATATAAGTGGGGCACCTCTCGTACTCCCAACCCTATTATACAGTAAAACCTGGCTTATCTAAGTACTTATGGAAGTCGTAAAGTTACCAACAAATTTAATTCTTTTTATCATTCTTTTAGAACTACACATTACGAACATAGAGAATCTATATGGTATATAGGAGTACTGTAAAGCCTGCATATATCTGAGCCTTACAACAGCTGTAAATATTATCCCCGTATAAGATGAACTCAATGTCGCAAACCAAATTATCGTCATGTCGACTTTTTCTGCTTACCGGCCGTTACAACAATATGTCTTCTGTATTCATGCGACACATAGGACAGCTGAACGAGCATCGTACGACAGCCTTGAGCTGTCTGCAATCTGTCTGGATGGCTGCCATTTTGTCTGTGGCCTGAATGCTATTATTTTCGGGAGCAGTAAATTAAACAACCAAAACATTGTGCGACTGATGTGACACAGCTTTAACTGAAACACTATTAATATTACAGATCCTTTACCAGAATTTGCAATTGTTTGAGAATTACAAAGAATTTAGATTTGAGTTTAACTTCAATATTCAATAAGTGCTCTGATAAAACAGTACCCTGTTCAATAATAAGTCCTCCCTAACATTAATAATATACTGGTATCATACAAGTTAGTTTTCTGTATTGCTCTGTATTCAACATCTATATTGCTGTTTGCCTTCATGAATTACTGATATTTATTTATTAATTTGATAATACCATGTAAATACTATATTTTTTACATAAGACTGAATGAATGCAGAAAAAATTATGTACTTTAATGATAGAACCTAAGGGAAGTTTATGATTTTAAGTGTATTTGATTTATAAAGATGTGTTGTTATTATTATTATTTCTACCCCCCATGTATATTATGCAATATTATCAAGTATAATAATGAATACACACAATCATAGAATGTGCCAGGCAAAGTCAACCGATGATAAAACTACCCTTTGTTTACAAATCAAAAATAAGATAAAATGTATTTTCAATGTCTATTTTCGTCCAATCTTTTGTTCAATGCATAATCACTTTTGATGCAAATACTCTTTCAATCTATGCAGAAAAGCAGTCATTTAACCATGAAGTGTTTATATTATGCATGTTTGTTTATTGATAAGGCTAGAGTTATTTCCCGCAAGCTAAAGCAATACTCCATTTAGTACTAGACACTACTTTGTTGAGAATGCTATTTAATGTGTGTATTGTTTCTTATACAGAATTACCGGAGAAAAAGAGTGAAGTTTGTATATTGAATCCAAAGAAATCATACAACATATGTAAGTTTATACATCCACATTTCTTTTATAATTTTTAATAAGGAGAATTTGACCTGATCCTGACCTTTATCCATGCATATATTGCAAGGTTCTTACGTTGAATATATCTATTTCCTAGACCAAATTGTGCAATATCGGTCCTTAAGATCAAGCCTCTTTGTGATACTTCTCACTTATGAAAACATACAACTGGGATTATGAATAAAGGCAATATATCAGCTGTTAAATTATGCTAATAGAAGGTCGAGAGTCAGGTGAAAAGCTCCGTAGTATGCTTAGTAATCATTTTGAAGAAGAACCATCAACATAGACAATGGAACATTCCAGCAGTTTTGACTGTTATATTAATAAATCACAATAAACCGGGTTCTATATGATATGCAATTTGATTATGGTCATCATGAATGTCTGTTAAGCTACTGTATGTTAAAAACTTGCATCCCATCACAATAACATTGTGAGTGGTTGTAGTAACTGTTGTCATATCCTTTAGGGGCCAGTTCTGAATGCGACTATATTTGTGTTTGAATACGACAGAATATTTGTATAAAAATGCATACATGCAATATCTCTCGCCGGGAGCCTTTTCTTGCTTAGTGTCATTATAAAACTCTCGCCTAAAATGAAAATTTCTTAAAAAATAATCTCCTAAAAAATGAATGACTTATTGAGATATAATGATTTTTTGGTTTAAAACAAAGTAACAATGGTACCATAATTTCCTTGCTAGACGCTCATCATACAAGTCAAGCTGGCGTCTACCCTCATTGCAATGGACAGCATCGAACATAAGGTGTTGAGAGTGATTGATATAAGTTGAAAAAACGATCGACTAAAATAACAATCAGTATAAAAAAGTCAGGTGATTGCTTACATGGGTTTGACTGTTTATGTTTTTTTATTATATTTACATTTACAGCAATACTGCTTGGACATTTAAAGTTAACACTGACTGAAGTAAGACAAGCCTTATATCTACTGGATGAGGAAATACTCACCCCAGAATTACTGAGACAACTTCTTGCCTACGCTCCAAACAAGGAGGAGGTAATTACTGGACGCATACTTTCAGAAACGGCTCACATGATAAATTCCTCCACCTTACATGTTGTAATTTCTTCATTCACGTTGCTGACTTGGTGATTCTATTTAACTTGTGGTGTTAATTCATGTCTTCATTTTCTGTGGCCACCCTGAGTGGTTTCCAGCAAAATGTCAATAAAATGTTTAGGTTATGAGGCAAAAAATAGTGTAGATAAGGTTACTGGAACCACAACTCTATGCAGACCTAGTCATGTGATCTCTGCTGGATTCCTATCAGGCGTTAGGCGGAGATAAATTTGTTTTGGCCTTAGTAAATACATGTAAGTGACTAAGGGAGGTAATCATTGGTGATTATTTTTACACTATGATATACTGAGTTGTTTCCCCTTATCTGTATTTTACAGTTGGAGCGGTTAGATTCCTACAACGGTGATATTGAGGAACTGAGCCAACCAGACAGGTTTACGTATGAGGTACATTTATACTTGCCTTATCAAAGATATACATACAGAATATCATTGCAGTGTGTTGATCAGTTGGGTCGTATTACCTCAAGATGCTTGTGTAATGCCGTATGACGCAGGCAACGAGAGGTATGATACCGCTTAACGGATCAACACAACTGCAGTAATATTCCTTTTATTATATACCTACAAAATTGAAAAAAGCGCTTTAAATATGTATACATTAAATACACTGTATATAATGTGACGTCCGTTCATAAGAAGGTAAATGTTTTCAAGAGTCAGTGGTCCTCCATGATGACTAGCGGACCAGTGTTAGTGTCGAGCCCTGGCAAAACCAAGCTTCAACCAAGCTGGCTGGCATACAGTCAAGGTCACAGTTCATTATAAATTAATGCGGCGGGGGATTATAGCCGTCCTCTAGACTTACTTGTTAAACTTCGATTTGGTCAACATGACCAGTTCCGATTTTCATGAATGAAATTCTCAAGACATAAGCCGGATACCTAGGTACATGCTTGTGTTCTTTTTGTTGCAGATGAGCCGGGTACCAGGGTATGAACAAAGGTTAAGGGCTCTTATATTTAAAGGAAATTTCCAGGAAAAGATCAATGAAATGAAAGAGGTATGTACATTGTATGTTAAGTTTTCATATTCCATCTTCGTTATGTCAGTTATATATTGTAAAATCATTATTTTTCAAGGGTTTTGAACTCTTGTTGATTTTGTTGTTGATCTCGACCACAAAATCTAATCCCCTCAATTAATCGACCTCCCCAATACAGAACATAAACATAGGATTACCCTTCCATGTTTTCTAATTCACGAACTAACGACCCCACAAAAATGCATTTTCATCAAAATCCTTGAGATTGAATACCCATGAAAATATGTTACAGCATTAGGTTGAGCTTGTACACATATTAATATTTTGCCCTGGGGGGAGCGGCAGCCATCCATGGGACTTTAGACAGCTAGTAGTCGATAAAATTTGACACGCCGAATGATTCAGGGTCCTGGGAAATAGACTCTGGCCCGTTTTTAAATCCCAGTTTTGGGGAATTTAGATGCCTCGAAAAAGCAGACAATCTAAGATGGCAGACCATTGATACATCAATCATCTCCAAATGGTAGGATTTAGACAAAATGTTTGGCTCTAGGGTGGGGAATCTGACCCAAAAAAAGAAACATTGTCAATTTTCCCTGTGTTTGCCCGCCGCTCCCCATTTCCCCTTGGTTTGCCCACTGTTCCCCCTGGGGCAAAATATTGATAGGTGCATTACAGAGGCTACTGTAATAGTGAACATGATGTCTGTTGGTCAGTATTTTCTGAAACATGCTTTCTTTGACAGACCAGTGCTAACTGTTGTCAAGTAAGTAAAAACAGTTTTCAAAGTGCATAAATATTTAATTGAAACCAGATTAATATATATCTGGGTACTGTTTTATCAAAGCACTTACAGAAATCTTAAACTTTATGTACAAATTTATAAGGTTTATAATTCTCTAACAGCTACATATTGTGGTAAAGGGTTGTTCTTTTATAATTGAACTAATATTGAACTCCTACAAACCATATTTGTCCCCAATGTGTAGGTTTTAAAGTATTACAAATAGTTTAATAACGTAATAATAATAATTTGATAAAACATGTTTTATTCCATTATTTCCATTGCAGCATTTACAGTATATAAGAAAAGCATCATTAGAATTAAGACATAGCAAAAGATTATCAAAGATCTTAGAGGTAAAATGCAACTTATATTACATATTTTTATCTAGCCTTTTTATCTCATGTGCTCACAACAATTTAGACAACTGCCTACTCGATAGTTAAGTGATAGAGCGTCCGCTTTGAGTGCGGAAAGGGGCTGTGTTCGATCACAGGCCATGTCATAACAAAGACAAAATAAAAATGGTACCTCAATTCCATTGCTTGATGCTCAGCATAAAAGAGAAACTGGCTTCTCTACTCTCATACCCTCGTGGCGATGGATAACATGATGGAACAAGGTGTCGAGAGTCAATAATATAAGTTGAAAAACTTGTTTCACAATCAAACTTAAATAAATGTGTATAAACTAACAATCTAGCCTCATATTATGAAAATTACAACTTCTTAAGACTTTGTCCAATGATTTTCTATTATTATTATCCAAGATGCAAAATGTGTGGAGCTATTTTTGAGTCACAGTCAATCTGTCAGCCTATGGATAACAATTTGTCTGTGCTTTTTGGTCTGATTTTAATTTAAACTTCACAAGAATAATCAGGTAGGAAAAAATCCTTATGACCACATACTTACCACTGGCTCAGTCTAACGCAAACAACATCATGACAAAAATACACTGTTCATAATTAGATAGTATCAAATGATTGAGGAAAGGATAAAGCAAATCAGTGTAAAGGTAAAACAACAAAATATTAAACTAGCAATCAGATATTCAATTAAACTGTTAACTATTCAGAATTACCGGTAGTTAACAGAATTACCGGTAAGGGCATTTGCAGAGAAATTTGTTGTGAAGTTGTAAGGTATGTGGGGAAAAAATTATTCCAATAATAGAATTTGTTTAAACCTGGTATATGGGCAGTGTATCATATTAGAAACAGAAAAATGTAAAAAGAATCATAGGTCATCATGATTATGAGTTGTCTACCCTTAAATACACTTCAGAGAAAAACACTTGTTTCAAGGACAGATAACTCAAAAGAGAATAACCATTGTTTGAACTAGGCAAACATAGGCCAGAGCTAAAGATAAGCTGTGTATTGAGGTATAGAAGCCAATAGATTTTGAGAGGAGGGAGTAAGAAAAAGCAAAGACAGTCTGAAATACCCAAATAGAAAAGAATGTTATAGTGAAAAATAGTACATAAAAGATCATTTACCTTATGAGTTTTATTAAATACCCAATCAAAAGTTGTCAAAACCCAATCAAAATTGAAACGCGGGTGTAAAATACCCAATTGACTAAAACCTTATATATAGCTCTGATAGGCATCTGTATATTGTATATATTACAGTTGATATTGGCTATGGGTAACTATATGAACCAAGGTAACCAAAGAGTTGGTGAAGCTGCTGGGTTTAAAATCAAGTTTCTGTCTCAGGTAAGTCGTCTTCTGCATCATTTAATGCCATTTCCTGGAACCATATATCCCTAATGTTTCTGGATTAATTTTTTGTCAAATACTTGAAGTAACTAGTGGATCGCACTTTGATTCCTTGTACATTTGTATCACACAACTATCCCTTCCCTTGAAGTTGGAGGTCATTGATCAATCTGGTAGGGAAAAAGGGATGGCCATGCACTACTAATAAGTCTAGTGTATGTCTAGATGAGAACAAAAAAACAGCAATCTTCTGCAGAATACCGGTTTTTGACCCGAGGGGACTATAGGTTTGCCCTCCGTACGTCTGTTAGTCAGTATCTGGATCCTGACAGAACTGGAACAGTTTCCAAGCTAGGTTTATGAAACTTGGTACGTGGATATGGGGCAATAAGGGGATTATGCACATATAGAAATATTTTGATTCTGACAAAAATTGTGGTTGCTAAGGCAACAGAAACATTGAAAATGACTTTAAACAGGTAGGGGACTTCTGTATTGCTTGTGTGGTTGTTTATGGCATATAAAGGCAACTATACCAAAATAACGCGAATATTTGACAATTTTATTTTATTTTTACAATACACAAAAACGTGAGCCAGTTCCTTTAATGAATTGTTAATCTACTTATTGACCAATATTTATTCATTTCTTTTAAATTATTCGATATATTTCAGCTTGAAATAACGAAAACGTCGGACAATAAGTTGACATTCCTACATGTTCTTGCTGAAGCAGTGTTTAATAAGTTTCCTGAGCTTGTGGCTGTTGGAGAGGAGTTGACCACAGTCCCTGAAGCATCAAAATGTATGTATGCTAAAACCTTATTAATAAGACCATTCTTGCTACCCAGTCCCTGAAGCATCAAAATGTATGTATGCTAAAACTTCAATAATAACACGATTCTTGCTACCCAGTCCCTGAAGCATCAAAACGTATGTATGCTAAAACCTTAATAATAAGACCATTCTTGATACCCTTGAAAGCAGGTCTCCTTATTGAGTTGGTCTTAATTAATTTAAAGATGAAATACAGAGACAAATTAAATATGGACCTGAAAATGGTGGTCTTATTTTTTAGCTGGTCTTTGTGAGGTTGTACTGTATACACGGCAACCTGTGTTAGTGGTCACCTGAAACAATCAGATTCATCTATTCAACTACAATTGCGTCCACAGTACTTGTGAATTGTGGTTGTTATGCCCCCAATCTTTGATGAGGAGGTGGGTCGGTCGGTCAGTTTCTGTTAAATAACTCAAGAACATTTTGATGTAGGATTTTCAAACTTTGCATGGAGGAGTAGATGACCCCTATTGATTTTGAGGCCAGTAGGTCAAGGTCACTTTGACCTCTACCATTTCTGACTATTCAAATGGTTTCCCTTCAATTACTCAAGAATGCTTTGCCCTAGGATCTTCAAAGATTATATGGAGGTTGGTCATCAACAGTAGATGACCCCTTTTTTGAGGTCACTGTGACCTTAACCATTTCTGACTATTGGGCTGCCATGGAGCATACATGTTTTACAAACATCTCTTTGTTCTTGAGTGTATTGTCCCTTTTCGTTTTTTAGCTCACCTGTTAAATAGTGACACGGTGAGCTTTTGGGATCGCTCTTCAGCCGTCTGTCAACAATTCATTCAAACAATATTTCCTTAAACCTGGTCCAATTGTTTTGGAACTTTACAGCAACAATCCTTGAATGACCCTCTACTATATTCTTCGAGAAATTTTGATTCGTAAAAAAACATGGGGCTGGTTCTGTTCTTGCTATTTAGCTTTTTACGAGGGGTGTTCAATATGTATTGTCCTTAGGGTCACAAATAGGAAAATTTGTTGATATCTTAAAATCTTTTTACTTTTCTAGAACCATTAAGATTTCCGCCATATTGCATGAAAAAATCAATAAAATTTAATTACCGGACTGTTGTTTCTGTTGTCTTTTCAAAGGGTTAGTTATTATAATATAGACTTTTTGCAAATAACTGTCGATTAAAAATTCCTTTCGGGAAATAATCTTATTCCACAGCTATCATACCATAAATAATGTAAATGCCTTCCATAAAAACATGATTTGTTGTACTTGATTGTCATTTTTGAACAAAATAAGAGCATTTCAAAGTCGCCAAAATATGTGTCAAAATAAGTCCAAAAAGCATGCTATTTTTCAAAGAAAATGTTCAAATAGTTGTATTGGTTAGAATTTGGCATATTATGCATGGATGTAAGTCGTAAACCATCAATATTGATTTTGGGAAGAATTTGCAATCAAAATACAAATGATATGAAGTTATTGGTGTGTGAACCAACAAGCATCATTTGGTAGAAATAAGGGAGTGATCTCCCTTGTTTTTGACTGTCTTACTTGTCGACCGCAAATAATTTCATTTTGATTTATCGTTTGGTATGTTGCAGTTTAACGAATACTGACATTTTCTTTCTAAACAACTACCGCAAGATGACACAAATTTTGCTTTAAATAAACATAGGCCTGTGTAAATTACTTAATTATTGATGAAAGGCTATGCGATTTTCCAGTTATAGAATAGAAACATACACCTTTTAGACAGTAATCGTAGAATCCTTATAAATATTATCAAAGCAAAGGACAAGGACGCCCCTCGAAAATCTTCTTCTGGCAACCATTTCCAGACTCATTGCAACCATTTCCAGACTCATTGCAACCATTTCCAGACTCATTGCAACCATTACCAGACTCATTGCAACCATTTCTAGGCTCATGACAACCATTTCCAGACTCATGGCAACCATAACCAGACTCATGGCAACCATTACCAGCCTGGCAACCATTACCAGACTCATGGCAACCATTACCAGACTCATTGCAACCATTTCCAGACTCATTGCAACCATTTCCAGACTCATTGCAACCATTTCCCATTTCCAGACTCATTGCAACCATTTCTAGGCTCATGACAACCATTTCCAGACTCATTGCAACCATTACCAGGCTCATGGCAACCATTTCTAGGCTCATGGCAACCATTACCAGACTCATGACAACCATTTCCAGACTCATTGCAACCATTTCTAGGCTCATTGCAACCATTTCTAGGCTCATGGCAACCATTACCAGGCTCATGGCAACCATTTCTAGGCTCATGGCAACCATTACCAGACTCATGGCAACCATTTCCATACTCATTGCAACCATTTCCAGACTCATTGCAACCATTTCCAGACTCATTGCAACCATTACCAGGCTCATGACAACCATTAACAGGCTCATGGCAACCATTACCAGGCTCATGGCAACCATTACCAGACTCATTGCAACCATTACCAGACTCATTGCAACCATTTCCAGACTCATTGCAACCATTTCTAGGCTCATTGCAACCATTTCTAGGCTCATGGCAACCATTTCTAGGCTCATGGCAACCATTACCAGACTCATGGCAACCATTTCCATACTCATTGCAACCATTTCCAGACTCATTGCAACCATTTCCAGACTCATTGCAACCATTACCAGGCTCATGACAACCATTAACAGGCTCATGGCAACCATTACCAGGCTCATGGCAACCATTACCAGACTCATTGTAACCATTACCAGACTCATTGCAACCATTTCCAGACTCATTGCAACCATTTCTAGGCTCATTGCAACCATTTCTAGACTCATTGCAACCATTTCCAGACTCATTGCAACCATTACCAGGCTCATGGCAACCATTTCTAGGCTCATGGCAACCATTACCAGGCTCATGGCAACCATTATCAGGCTCATGGCAACCATTACTAGACTCATGGCAACCCTAATTTGCTATTGCCACTTACCAGAATTCCAATCTTCAACAACCTACTCGGGATAGATGTCACAAAGTTAGTCCTGCTTGATCTCCTTAATCTTTGGTCAAATTTCAATGAAACTTCACAGGAATGCTTGATTTAAAGCCTAGTTGTGCATATTCTTCTTCTTCCGATTTATTTGCAGGGCTCACACTGGGGCATTGTTGCAGAGTTATGGCCCTTTGTGGGAGACATACATTTTTGTTTCCTTCCTATTGTGTTTGTGTGGGTGTTTGTAGGTGGGGGTGTTCTGAATAAACATGTTGTGTAAGCCTTATGTATGTTGTTTTGTTTTTCCTGTCTCCCCTTCCTACATTACTTTTATCTTAAGACCTTTAGACCGGTGTGCTTTGTGCTATATTTGGTGCTCTTATAACACCTTTATCAATAAAGGAATGTTTGTATATTACAGTCTCCAATGTGTTGTTAAACCAAGAGCTCCAGGATTTAAGGAAAGTTCTACAGGTATATATAACATTACATCCCTTTAGTGGAACAAGGTTGTACCTCACTATATACTATATAGTCACCTACAGTGCGCCAAGAGAGGAAATTGGTTACAGTTTACGACCAGAAATAAATATTGTGCTAATTAGTCTAGCAGGAGGTATCTTTCCCTTCTTATACAATTTCTTATTGAACAATCCCAACTCTTTTTAGGGAATATACAATGTGCTTAGGAATAAAAATTGTCACATATTCAAAGCAGGAGGTCTGTTTTACATGGTACATTATTTGCTGCACCTTTCAAAGAAAGAAAGAGCTATTGTTGTGGGTTGTTTTCATCTGTGTGGGTGTTTGCGTTTGCAAGGACTTTAAGTGTTTCATTTGTGCCCAGTTCTCAAAAGCTATTCACAGTTGGAAAACTATACTCGGCAAATTGATGTGTAGACCCAGGCATCAAAGTAGACGAATAGTCATAGTGCCTCACTCCAATAATTTGTGTACCAGTAGTAAATGTTTCTCCCGGCTGGAAAAATAGAGCAGGGGGGGGGGGGGGGGGGGGGTTGGCTGACTGCTTCACCAGTATAGTAGGACCAAATTAACCTTTTCCCCATAACTCATTTATTGTTGGATTTGACAATAAGGTGCCACACAGGTTCACTACTACCCGACGGTGTGTCATGCGAAACAATTACTTCACTATCTTAAAGGTCAAGGTCACACTTGGAGTTTGAAGGTAAAAAAATAGTTTGCCATACGTCTGTGACAAAGCGGTATGTGGGGGTATCGTTAGTCACTCCGTGGCAGTTCTAGTTTCATGTCTGTAATTATATCCCCACTACTGAAGTAGGGGGGGTGGGGGGGGGCTATATAGGAGTCACTTTGTCGGTTGGTCTGTCGGTCCCTCTCCCAGAGTTTGTCCGGACTGTATCTTCTGCATGTACTGAAGGATTTTTAAATAACTTGGTACATTTGTTCATCATGATGAGAGGGTGTGTCAATTACGTCAATATCTCAAAGGTCAAGGTCACACTTGGAATTCAAAGGTAAAAAATGGCCATAATTGAGCTTATCCGGAGCATAACTAAGTCATTTATTGTGGGATTTGAACATAATGTGGCACAAATGTTCACAAGTACCAGACGGTGTGTCATGCGAAACAATTACATCAATATTTAAAAGGTCAAGGTCACATTTGGAGTTCAAAGGTCAAAAATAGCCAAAAATGAGCTTGTCCGGCGCATAACTAAGTCACTTATTATGGGATTTGAAAATAATTTGGCAGAAATGTTCACTACTACAAGACGGTGTGCCATGCGAGGCAATTACATCAATATCTCAAAGGTCAAGGTCACGCTTGGAGTTCAAAGATCGAAAATAGCCAAATTGAGCTTATCCGGCTCATATCTAAGTCATTGATTGTGGAATTTGAAAATAATTTGGCGCAAATGTTCACTACTACCAGACTGTGTGTCATGCGAAACAATTACGTCAATATCTCATAGGTCCAGGTCACACTTGGAGTTGAAAAGTAAAAAATGGCCATAATTGAGCTTGTCCGGAGCATAACTAAGTCATTTATTTTGGAATTTTAAAATAACCTGGCACAATTGTTCACCCCAATCAAACAATGTGACAATTATGTCAGTAACACAAAGGTCAAGGTCACACTTAAGAGTTCAAAGGTCAGAAATGACCATAATTTATGTTGTGACTATAACTTCATCATATATTGTTGAATTTAAAAATAACTTACAATTGTTGTCCACCATGCGACAGTTTTTATGGATGTTGTTTGCCATGTCTGTGACAAAGCGGTATGTGGGGGTATCATTAGTCACTATGTGGCAGTTCTAGTTTAATTTCAGCCTGAGTTTTCCTAAGCGGAGAGTATAACGAATATGTATGAGGTCTACAGTCTATGGACACAAACTTTATCTCCAGCAAAGCTGGACTTTCTCTGATGTAACGAACAAGAAGCTTTTTATACACAAAGCGCTAAAATTTGTTTAGATCTTTGTTATATATTTATGCAAAAAGGTTGAGGACCAGGTTAAATTTTCATACTATACACGTGTTACAATTATTTCTCATTGTAGGATATTTCTAGTACTTTGGAAAAGTTTGGATCGCAGAAATCGAGTTTGATGATAAACGACAAGTTTCAGGATGTAATGGGACATTTTATATCGCAAGCGTCGGATGAGATTCAAAGTTTATTTCGCCTCAATGCCAACACAATGGAAGAATTTCAGACGACGGTGCAATATTTTGGTGAAGACCCTAAAAAAGTTACAACAACTGAGCTCTTCGGTGTATTTGCTGAATTTATCATAAAATTTGAGGTACCTTTCTAGTAACTATAGTAACACATGTTAGACATTGATGGAAGCATTTTATATGTGTTACAGTAGAATCTGACCCCCCCCCCCCTAACTGGGAAAACTTGGGACAGGGCTATTTGGGGTACTGGACATAATTATACTGGACATTATGTTGTTGAGCTGAAAAGCCTTTCATTAATTAGCTACAGTATATACTGTATATATAAATGAATAAATAATGAAAGGGTTTCCAGTTCAACAACATAATGTCTCCCACAAGATGTCATGCACAACTTCCGCATTAGCAATCAAATTGGTATCATTTTAATACCTCAAGAATAACTAAATATCGTTGTCGGCTATAAAAGGCTGACAGCCTTTTATTCAAATCGATGTACAAAATATTGAAATGCACGTTAAAGAGCAAATTTTTAAGTCAAATTCTTCTTTGACTTTTTGGCAATTTTGTTGTATGCAAACCAAGACACTCCAGTTTCTTGGCTTGCCCCTTTAATTAAGGATGATAACATTAATATTTGAACAATTTTTTGCAATGTGATTGCTCAACAATTTCAGATTTAAAAAAAAATGTCCATATTTTATCTGGGAATAAAATATTGGCCAAGTTTGATAGGTAGTAATTATAACGCCCGTCTGTTCATCTGTCCGTCTGTCTGTAGGTGTTCTTTCATCTGTCTATCTGTCTGTAGATGTATTCTTGCATCAGTTCATCTGTCCGTCTGTTTGTAGATGTATTCTTGCATCTGTCCGTCTGTCTGTAGATGTACTCTTGCATCTGTTCATCTGTCCGTCTGTCTGTAGATGTATTCTTGCATCTGTCCGTCTGTCTGTAGATGTATTCTTGTTGATGCAACTCTTCTTTCAGTTCCGACAGAATTTCCTTCAAACTCACTGATAAGGTGCAGATGTGCTTAAAGGAAAGAATTTGCATTGCACAGATTTTTGCCAGAATTCTGGTCATTGATTCATTTCTTAACTACATACATGTACTGTAATTATACTGAAAATGTCATGTGGACACAACTCCTCTTACAGTTTTTGCAGGATTTCCTTTACACTTTCACAGATGAACAACCTTAACTTGTAGATGTGCAGAATAGAAAGAATTTGCACTGCAATGATTTAAGCCAGAATCATGGCCCTCAGCAGGCAGGGGTATATTTGTCTGCCAAATTAACACAGACGTTTGTCAAGTGCCTATTGAAAGACATATGACTGGTTCAGAATACAATTTCACATTGAAAATATCAATTTACATTTGTATTACATATACATAAAAACGTACATTTATTTCTTTGTACTATGTTTTTATCTATAATTTTGTTTGTTTATTTCAGAAAGCACATCGGCACAACATCATGTATAAGAGATATGTAAATGAAAAGACTTGAAATGTTGCTGTTGAGTACTGTGTACATTTTGTACACATTGCCACATTTCTCACACTAGTTCAGAACGTGTTATATTCTAAATATCAGTACCATGGAGACTGGAAGGGACTGACAGGGAGCCTGGATTCGTGTTTGATCATACACGGCACTCGTACATTGGGCTTATGGAATATCTTGGCCATACGTAATACTAGTATGTGATTCTTCCAAAATTTTGCTGTATCCCATTTATAAGTGTATGTATATAACCATCTCCAATATTGACATAAGGACGTAAGCTTGTGCCCTCTACATGACGGGAACCATTGTTTTGTTTTGTGGTTGAGCATAGAGAAGCACATACCAGTACATTTTGAAGGACAGAGAATAATGTCTGGTACCTTCGCTTGAAACTGACGCCTATCTTATATGGACTGTGTTTTTATTTAGGTTGTCATGAAGAATTTGGAATACTTCAGTTACAATGATAAAAACAGTGTATCTTAATAGAATATCATAGTCAACGATCATAGTTATTATCTCCCTTAGCAACTAGGTTTGAATATGACAACCGTTGCTACATATTTTGAGTGAAGACTGGTACCTTTGCTGCATATTTTTAGTTAAGACTGGTACCTTTGCTACATATTTTGAATGAAGAAGGGTACCTTTGCTTCATATTTTTAGTGAAGACGAGTACCTTTGCTACATATTTTGAATGAAGACTGGAACTTTTGCTGCATATTTTGAATGAAGACTGATTCCTTTGCTACGTATTTTAAGTGAAGACTGGTTCCTTTGCTACCTATTTTGAGTGAAGACTGGTACCTTGGCTACCTATTTTGAGTGAAGACTGGTACCTTTGCTACGTATTTTGTGTAAAGACTGTACCTTTGTACGTGTTTTGCATAAAGACTGATGCCTTTGCTACGTATTTTAAGCAAAGACTGGTACCTTTGCTACGTATTTTAAGCAAAGACTATTACCTTTGCTACATATTTTGAGTGAAGGAAGACAGATACATGTACCTTTAATATATACTGTGATTGTGAGTGAAGACTGGTACCTTTGCTGCACAATTTTGAGTTAAGACAGGTACTTTTAATATATACTGTGATTGGTGTTTGATTGATAGATTTGCTTTGTGGTTACGAGGTGGAAGATTAGTACCTTTCTTAAAGAGTGTGAAGGATGACTGGTACCGGTGTATACTTTATGTGAAGACGGGTACCCTTGCTATAAACTATAACAGTTGAGATAAGTTAAGTTTTGCTGTTTATACTATGTGTGAAGAGTTATCTTTGTTATATGATTGTAAATATAGAATTCAACCTTTGCTTTATAAGACGACCAACAATTGAGTTTTGTTATGAAGCATATTTCATTTAACCAAGCTGTTTCTTGTCATCAATTTTAAAAGACAGTAAGTATAGTACGGAAAATTTGTCTCGATCTTCTATTAGCATATTGTCTATATTTATAACCTTAATTATATGTTTTCAAAAGCGGGAGTGTCACAAAGATGCTCGAGGTGTAATATAAACACAAGTCTAAAGGACCGATATTGCACAATTTGCTAATGGAAATTTATATATTCAACACAAGAACTTTGTAATATATTCATGCATAAAGGTCAGGATCAGGTCAAATTCTCCTCACTATATATTGTGTGATTTTTGCGAAACATTATTGTATTCCTTTGCTGGTAGTAGCATTAAAGGGCATGTACCTTATCAGTTTATGTCTTAAAGTTTTAGCTACATAGAAATTACTAGTTTATAATTATGCTATGCCAAAAAGAATGCAGCAGAACCTGCAGCTAAAAGTTCTTGGATCAAATGCTTTTGACCAACAGAAACTTGTCAAAATGTATGTAAAACGTATGTGCCCACCCCATATTCAATCTCAGCGTTTTAAAACACATTATTCTTTTTAAAAGCATTTGTAATAAATGATCCATACGCTATAGGGGTAGTAGGTTATTCTGCATTTTTCACAAGACCATAAACCAGTAATAATGTCTCGAACACTAACTTTCGCGTTTGGCTGTCGTCGACATATTCACGACTACAAATTTTTGCGTTTTTAAGTTTCCCGCAATGTCCATATTAATGTTTCTAGCGCTTTCCCGGCGACTTAATTTCGCCACTCGAACTCCGCAAAATTAAATAGCGCAAAATAATTTCGTGGTTTACAGTATAAGATTAAATCGAAAAAAAATTAATTTGGTAAAATTAGGGACACATCAACTGTAAGTTTAGTTTGGGGTGTTGTTAAAGACAGTGACTACCGATATTTGTTTAGCTTGAGTTAAAGATGTGCTGTTTTGTTAAATTGTTATAGAAATGTGATCAAGATTTTCTGTACTTCTCGTTCGGACATAGATGCAAATTGCAATCAAACAACTTTCTTTATTTGACTTATTATAACTAGGTATTATCTGTACCTTGCAGGTGTCCTTGTTAACCTGAATTTTTATAATATCATACATTCCTGGTTTACTTTTGTTTTTGTTGGCTAAGTGGGTTTGCTTGTTATTCTACGTATTTTTCAAAATGTATATTTTTCAAATCAAATTCTGACATGTAAAGTCCAAGAAAATCTAGTAAGTGTCTGTAAGTAAGTAAGTAAAGACTTTATTTAACGAGACTACACAGAGAAGACTGGGTATTACCCAACTGTGTTGCCTCTTTAAATAAAGTCTTTATTATTATTATTATTACACATTTGGTTTCCAAATCTTCCATTAGGGCCTCAAAAAATCTTATAATTCCACAAAACTATGATTGGCCATAAGTCAATAATTCTTTGAGTAAGTTTAAATGAAAAAGAAAAAAGGGTAAAATATTTTTCCCAGAAAATTTGATTAAGATGTATACAACAAAATGCTCTTTTGTACTTTTTTTCTATTTTACACAAGAACATAAACTCTGCATTATGATCAGCTGTAATGGTGTTATTACTTCCCTTTAAGTTGATTGGAGATTATTTGATCCTGTATTCAGAGTTCTATTTGTAAATACGGGCAGTAATTATATTTACGTTCTTAGGTGCAACAAGGATATATACATGTACTTTATAGTGGGATACTTTACCTTGTTGCGCCAAAGGGATGTAATTTATTGGTGACTGTTGTTAATTGTTTTTGCTGTTTTACAATGTATATTTTGCTAAAGTAATGTGCAATAGTTTCATATTCATTTGTTAATACCATACCATCTTGTTCTTGCCAGTATAGTTGTATTATTATGACAAATGTACATTTATAAAGTTTTTGTTGGATTACCTGTCACATGTATACATTGTATGTTGGCAATATAATTCTGTGTCATTTTGGTACAATCATTGGTTATTGCAGTGTCTTCGTATGTAAGAGGTAGATAAATTTGTTTGTCGTCAATTTTTTAGCTTACCAGTCACAAAGTGACATGCACAGTGGTACAATGACAGGTGAGCGACCTAGGGCCCAAAGGGGTCCCCCCTTGTTTTTCTGAGAAATGGGTAATAATTGCGATGCATGCATGAGTGAAATGTTATCTGACATTTAATGCGTCGCCATGGTAACTAAGTATTGTTTTTATCAAAGCAAATAGTGGTAGCTTCTGTAGAAAAATGCTGCCATTGATAAATGAAATATTGAAATATTCTCTAAATTGGTATTTTATGTATATTATTGATTTATATTGAAATATTCTCTAATTTGGTATAATATTTTTGATTTATACAATCATTCTGTTCTTAATTTTGCTGTTGGAGCATGAAATTGAAATATATCGATGGGTTTGAACAGTCCTGGGTCAATCTCACAAAGGCAAATGAGGCATCTAGGACCCATGTGGCCCTTTCTTATATTTCCATATCCTTCTTCAGTCCTGCTGACAGCAACATTTTCAAAAAAAATCTTTTAAACCTAAAATAGAAGAAAAAAACTTTGGCCTTATTGATGAACATGTACTGTAGAAATACTGAAGATTTCTTGGTTGTGTCATATTGTAAGTGCACAGAGTTCATTAAATGCTTCCAATAAATGTTGTTGATTTATTCATGTATTCGTGAGAGATCTATTCCTGACCAAGCATGTTACTTTTATCTAGCATCTGTTGTTTTTTATACTAGTAATAGCTAGTCTACCTTTAAAGGATTCTCATCTAAGCATCGCATCCGAACAAGTGACTGCTTCATTATAGATAAAAGACAGGACTGGTACATATTCTTATTTCGATTCTAACATTGCAAATATACCCCATTTGACAATGCATCGAGACATATATATAATAACCGCTGCACTATTATCTTCCTCGGAACACTATTAAATTATGTGCCATAGGTGTGTTTTAAGGGTAATTCATGCACACCTTGGTTTCTTCTATGTGTATATAGGGCCTTATAGGTGAAATTAGCATTAAAATAAGATATTGCTAGGTATCATTCAAAGTCTGACTGGTCAACTGTTTTTAGTCATATGGAGACTAACCAGTCAAATATAATCGGGACAACAGTCTATCTGTCTGGAACTAATTCACCTATCAATATTTTACCCCAGGGGGAGCAGCGGGCAAACCCAGGTCTAATTCCCCACTCTATGGCCAACAACTTTGTATAAATCCCCACAATGGGAGACTCTGGGTGTATTGAATATCCTGCCATCTTAAAATGGTTGTCTGCTTTGTTGCCGCGTCTAAATTCCCCAATACCTGAATCTAAAATCCAGCCAAATACTATTTCCTGGGACCCAGAGTCGTTTGGATTTATAAATTCCCATCTGTAGAGAATCATCTTCTGTCTAAAGTCAGGTGTATGCCTGCCACCAAAATATTGACAGGGGCATAACTATGTTTATGCTTGTAAAGCAAGGGAGCTGTAAACTATATATTGTACATTAATTAAACAGCCACCTGCTTAAAGCAGCTTTTATATTGGATTACCTTTCAAATAACTGGATGTTGAGAACTGTTGGTTACTTAATACTGGACTTATTTGTTTGCACTAGACATATATGCTGTCAGGATAAATGAGAGTCGGATTTGGTTCAGTTTATTATGTTTAAGATTATTCACAACTATATTGTTCAATGCCATTTCTTTGCCCATAATTACTCATCACTGGTTGCCTAGTAGTACACTATTATTATTTCCAAGTAAAGTTATATAAATTCAAAACTGAGCCTAGAATATTTTTTTTAATTGATCACAATCTGTGGACACATACGCTATATATACATATTGTATAGAAAGAGTATAAATGCAGCAATAACTCCATGTGTAAGGAGTATATGTGTAATATGACCTTGCCTGAAATATAGGAGTATATGTGTAATATGACCTTGCCTGAAATATTCATGTATGTGTATTTATGTATTATTTGACCATTGAACTGAATAAATGATTTTATCAATATTGTGTCGATGTTTTGTATCCCTTAAAAAGTGGGTATATAAAGAGAACCCTTGGGTTAACTGTCACCATGTCAAGGTCTCTGTGACCTTTATAACCAAATGGGTACGAGTATGTTGCGTGTCAAAACGATAGAGAACGCTTAGGCCTAAGGTCTTCAGATCAAAGGTCAAGGTCTCTGCGACCATTATCACCAAGTGGGCATATAGTGTCGTGCATGTCACATTGATTGAGAGCATTCGGGCCTACGTTCACCAAATCAAAGATGAAGGTCTCTGTAGTGTATGAAGATGTCTGGTTACACGCTGACATGCATGAGTGAGCCGCACTGGTAGTAAGGGTTAGTTAGTTTAGTTGATGATTGTACATGCTAAGGAATAAACACGTATTTAGCCACAGATGACCAACTGGTCTTATATTGCCTTGCATGTCAAATTGATTGAGAACATTCGGGCCTACGATCACCAAATCAAAGTGCAAGGTTTATGTGACCATTATCACCAGGTGGGCATATATTGTCTTGCATGTCAAATTGATTGAGAACATTCGGGCCTGCGATCACCAAATCAAAGTGCAAGGTCTATGTGACCATTATCACCAACTGGGCATATATTGTCTTGCATGACAAATTGATTGAGAACATTCGGGCCTACGATCACCAAATCAAAGTGCAAGGTCTATGTGACCATTATAACCAATTCCGTGAGAGCATGAAATCATTCGCGTTTCTTTTTATTTACCGAAAATTAGCCCAACGTTTTGTGTGGTCGTACAGCCCACCCGATGGGTACGGTCACCTGAGGTCGTACACAGTTCCTGGTAATAACAACCACAGGCCTAAAATTATATTACCTACAGAGTATTGACATCCCTAATTGTTCGCTCATCTACTGTCCAAGAGTCCGTTGATGCGTTTTATAGTGGATTCATGAAGGGACCGGAACCGTCCGTTTCGTAAATGACCGAAAAATTGGCGATATCGAAACTGAATAATTTTATGCTCTCACGGAATTGTGTGCGAGATATAATTCTATGATGCTAATCAGGCTCATGCACCAGCTTTATCAAATGTTTGCATGTAGGCTATTTATTACAGGATTTGTTAAAACTTGACAGATGAATAGGCTACATGTATTGATGTATATACATAGATGTAATTGGGATTTCGATATTGTATCAAAATCGATTAATTGTAAGATGAAAATAAATCGAAAAGTCTCAAAAAGACACTATGAAAAGTATTCGGTGTGTAAATTTTACTTCAAACAGTTTATAACACTAAAGAGACCAAAGAATGATTCCGATCCTTGTAATTTAGTATGTTGTATGTCCTTCCATGACTTTCACTTTTATGATACGATATACATGTATGTCTATACCTCTGCCCATCGAGAGCCATAATTCCTTATCATTACCTTGGGAACGTTCCTCCGTTCCTGGAAAAGGGTCTGTTGCAGCAGTTTTTGTGGGACCGGTGATTGTCTAATTTGTTGCCTGCACCACAGGTAACTGTATCATTAACACAGAGTAAACAGAACAAATTCTTTTTATAAAATTTATAATATCTTAGAAAGGTTTATAACACGGGAAATTGACCACACAGTCACTGAGGTGCAATTTGTTTTTAATATACATTTCAATAATACTGGTGTTAGCTTAAATATTATTACATAATCAGAAACTAGAGAGCTTTGTCTTTAATTTGATATCAATATTTTAAACATCCGTCCATAAATAAGATAATAATCCCATAGGGCATGAAATCACTTTCTTTTTTTTTTGAGATGGCATTGTCGTTTCTATTGAATGCACCTTAGTGATTGACTGGACACCGAGGTATACATTTCATGGTATTACATTTTAACTAGTTGATCAATTTCGATGAACTTTTGCATGGGGTAGTTCTAACGATGTTGTCTATGAATGCAATTACTATATGAAGATATCGAAACCAATTCTTGTTTTTGATACCATGAAAATCTGACCACTTTAGTACAAATGCACCTTTCTAAGATAACATAAATTTTATAAAAGAAATTCTATTACACTCTTTATCAATGATACAGTTACCTGTGGCCTGCACAGCTCGTCCAACAAATTCGAATTAATATTGAAATCTGGCAAGTTTGGTGATAACGGCAACTGTTTTATGTTGTGATTATACAGTATAGTGCCAGTGTTGATTGCTTGTACTATATGAACCGGAGCTCCGTCCAGCAGGAGTAATTTTTTGTGACTTTTCGAAATTCGTTCTACAGTGATCACTGATGGTCATTTTAATATGCACAAGTCAATATTTGCCCGCCCGGGGAGGGGGTGGCGGGCGACCAGGGGGAATTAGACATTTTTTTTTTAAATGTGTCTAAATCCCCACCCTGGAGACCATGCTTACTGTCTAAATCCCCGGCCACCCTGGAGACAATGCTTACTGTCTAAATCCCCATTGACACATTACTTTGATACTTTGCATACTTGTGAACGCAACTCCTACAAGTCCATAAGTGCAGTCATAAGTGGCGCATGCTGATCGCCTCCCCAATCCTGTGATTATGCTCCATATCTAGGAACTGTCCTCAGCATGGACCCTAAAGACATGTCCTCATTTGAGTTGGCCTATAAAAATCCTTCGTGCTCATAATTTGCGTTCCCAAATGAATACGGTTTAATTACTGTAGACTACTAGTGGTAGTCTCTGATGATGTTACTTAGGCCTCGCCTTGTAAAGTTCACACGATTATGATAGAAAGACTTGAGATCTATTTTCGTCATTTATTTTTCAGAGTCGGTCACCATTGAACAAATGTTAGGAATTGTTCAGTTGTACTGTACAATATTGGTCCAAAATGTAAATTGTACATGTCACAGGAGCCATGCATTTTAGATTTAATTAAGTCATTCAACATTGAAAATATTCTTTAACAATTGTTGTACAATATGGCGCGAAAGTTTTCTCACGCCCTCTGTCGGATACTACGTGGGAACGAAAATTACTACGACGCAGTAGTTCATTGTTTGTTGATGCAATACTGGGCGGCGCTATTTATGTAAACTCTGTTTTCATTGGTTAAACCTGTTGCGCGCGAGACGAAATACTCCGATATAAATATAAATACACATTACAATTTAGACAAAATTAAGCGTTATTAAGGTAATATGTTAGCTAATAATTGTTTAGATATCTTAATAATATAAGTATCTTAGGATTTAACCCCCTAGTGACACAACAATTTGGTCTACATGCCCTGATTCATCAAGGTATTGGTTAAAATATCGACTGCCACTCAGTACAGCTGACTCATCAAGTTTCTGCGTCAATACATAGTGGCAACTTCGTGGCGCAAAACAAGCAACGGTCGGTAGAGTACACGACAAACTACGTAATAAGCAGTTTTCACACATTCAACTAGTGTGTATAAGAGAGTTTCAGAAGCTGTGGACTCATTTTCTTATTGGAATTACTGTTGACTACACAGACATTATATTCGTTTCATATTGGAATTTATAAACATGAGTAAAAAGGTGAGTTATGATAAAAACTTACAGTGTGTATTATTACAGGAAAACCGGCGTGGTGTACATTTCTTTGTTTACATTTTGTTTACGTTATTTTGTATTTATGAACACGGCTGTTATATGAACATAATAAATGTGTAATATCGTATAATTTACTTATAATATTTCCCTTTATTATATTTATGTTATTTATTCAGTAGTGATATAGGTTATTTCGTAGGATAAATGCGCAAAATAGGCATGTTTATTTCGGCTTTATCTGGCACATAGTTTTATGAGCACGTGACTTGTAGATTGCCAATTTATTTTGCGTCGAAATAATAGAAGGATACGTTCGACCTTGGGGTGTTTTTATGAAGTTAATTAATTTCCATATCATATTTTAGTTTATCTTGTTTTGGTAAATTCATTGACAATGTGAAAATAAGTTGAAAATAAATGAAGGCATGTTAAATAAATAATTAAATGTTAAAAGTTTGCTAAGTTATATATATAAATATGCCAAATCCATAGGAAGATCTATTATTTATTAATTAGTTTTATATACTGAGTCTACTAGATTCTAGATCCACCTCAACATAATTATCATACTGGTAGTCTTCATACATTTAATAAAAAAGTTTCTATAGACATAAGTTGGTCCTATGTTGCTTTTAGTTGTCTCTACTTTAATTTGGCCACTGTGTATGAAAATGACAATTTATAAATTGAATTGAAATACTAATAGATGAACTCAATTTTTTGGTGCATGAATTAAATTCCCATGCCTTGTCAGTCACCATGTTTCTGTTTTGGTTTGAATGTTGACATTCAAAATGCCATGCATGCCAAAAGTATGAAACAATGTGAAAAACTAGGTCTTTCATGATGTTATGATGCTAAAAATGGCTATAAAGGTTGTCACATTTTAATGTTTGTTTTCTGGTGGAATGAATCGTGTAAATATATGGTATTTTCCATCATGTGTGTTGATATGGGTATCATAAGTGGATTTACATTTTTTATATGAGCATAATTTTTACTATAACAACAAGCATAATATTTTTGTTTGTACTACCTTGTGTGAATTGTGACCCATTCAAGTCAAAAGTATTATATTAATTTACAGAAACATGTCCTGACTAAGATCATTTTAATATCTTTTTTATAATACTTAATACTCTGACATATGATTCAAACTTACATTTATATAATGCTAAATATTATATTGTGACATATACTGATGACTGTGCTTAATTCATTAACTTTTGACTTTATTCAAGCTTCAATTCTGGGAACAATTTAAACTATTTTAATGTTATTATTGTTACAATAAAAACAATGGATGAGTGATGATGAAACATAACTTTAGAATTTTAACAGTGTATACATATCCTGTTGCTGCATAAGTTACTCCTTGTGTGAATTCATTGACTATGTAATGAACTAGTCTATTCAGTAAGTACAGCAAAGGTCATTATTCAGAACTTATTCATGCCAACTATCCACACCTTGTGACCGGTTGATGTTCTAAGCTGATGTAATAATGGCTTTTATTAGATTTTTTCCTGGCTTAGATACAATGTTTCATATGTACTATGATAATGTACATCTAGATTTATGAAAATTGTTCTAACTTTGTGAAAATATAGTTCCCGTCTTGTTAAAGTTGTTCTCAAGGCAGTACAGTATACACTTTTAACCCTGTAAGTTTCTATTGTGATTTCATTACTGTCTGAACTTGACCTGAAAAGATTACCATAATAAAAGCTTTTCTTTGTTGAATTACATGGCGTATTGAAATAACCTGCGAGGTATGCGTTTACTGTTTATTTGGCGCTTTTGCTAGGGGCACCCATGTAAATATTAGAAGGTGACTAAAAATAGACCTGATATGTATGCTGTCGCTACATTGGTTACTGGAATGCCTGATATGTTGAAATAGATTATGTATATATATATAAGGTATAAAGTATGCTGATTAATACAATTTTTTGGACCATAGAACATCGGTACAGCTATGTTAAACTTCCAGTAGTTTCCATATTACCCGGTGCTTATTCTGTTATATTATTCATGTGCTCTCTTCTTGGTAGCTGAATATGTATTGCGCAATACCTAGATATTAAATGATGTGTATTTAAATTTGTTGCTAACTTCCTTTCTCAGAAAGAATGTTGATACTGATATATATCCTTGAAAGGATGGTCATCTAATTTAAATTGGTGATTATTTGCCGATGTTGCATTTCGTAACATTGTAGATGCCAATCATCTTGTAGTAGTTCAGCCCCTGTCTTACTTTTCCAGACAAATTTTTAAGGTTTAAGTTAATATTTAATGCGTAATAGATTCTCGATGTCAGATAATCGTGAGTAATACTAAAACAAGCACATGTGGGAGTGGCTATTATCTATTTTGATCATTCGATACCTGGTACAAGGTATTCACCATTGACTTTGACTTTTATAGTGACTGTGAACTTGTTTTCAAACCAAGTTTTATGATAGCCAATTTATATGTGCAGTTAGCGAGATAGGCAACTGATTATTTAGGATATTGAATTAAGATGGGACCATAAGTAAGATGGGTCATCACTCATCACTGATTATAAATACCATAAACAGATTAGGAATTACTTAAAAATCTTAGTAATATTGTGCTGAAGTTAAAGTGCTACAATTGTACACTGAAGCTTAAAGCATATATTTCCCCTACAATATCCAACTTCAAACCTGTTGACAATTTTTGTTTGAGTTTCTATTTAATTCCTTCTCCCTATAAATTTGATTTCATTCTTGGAATTTTCCAGTTGGCGTGTTGTTTTTAATGTTTAAAATAAGACTGTCGTACATTTAAGCGACTGGCGTATTAATAGAATCAAGTTTTCTATATTCTAACATGTTTTCTGTTATATTTAGTTTTCTCAGATTACCTTTGTAGTATTTCATGATCATCTGTGGTCGAAAATAGCAATCTTCTTCCCGTTTTCCCTGCAAAATCTATGTTTCCTCTATTTCAGACTGTTTAGTGTCTCTTTTTACTAGCTAATTTCTAAAACAGAGATTATTAGTTCCATATATAGAAACTGCTTGCTATTTTCTCCACTATGGAGTATTCTAAGCTGTTTCTGCGATGACGCTCATTCTTAGATTGTTAGCGTAATAAAGTCTCGACTGACAGGGAAATCATTGTTTGACATCATTGCTGAAAACGACTGAAGTAGATGTTGCTATGACGTCATGTAGCATTGTATAGTATTATGCCTCCCGTATTTATCCGCTTATTCTGCTGACTGGGCTTGGTATAAACTCGGTAAATCAGAAATAATTGCGACATATTTATAGAAATAGAGAGAAGTGTTATTTTGAGACCAAATCAAGACTTTTATCTGATCATCTAAATATACTAGAATTATATGCCCTATAGTAATCAGAATGTCGTAGGCATGTATAGATGTATGTTCTATTGAAATGTTACAAATATGATACAGAGGTCAAAGGGTCAGTTTAAGAGTTAAATGAACCCCCATTTTGTATTAAAATAACACACATGATATAACAAACTGTGTGAGAAAAAGAACATATAATTATGCAAAAGGTTTGAAAAAAAGAACATAGTTTTTCACTTGATTTTACCATTTAAAGCAAACATCCCTGTATTTTAAAGTTCTAAGAATTAGTCTGAATCTTCAATCAGCATCAAGATGTGTTTTGAAAGTTAAGAGTTTATTCAGGTCAGTTTGACGATCAAATGAAACCCTTGTATATTATAATTTACTGCAGTAGAAACAACAATCTTTCGAGGCAATTAGTTTAATCATGTTAAGTTAACAAAGTTTTAATAGTCTGTATTATAAGGAAAAAAGCACTGAAATTCGGTTTGCTATTCATAGTATTTTTAGTATCAGTATGCCCACTTTATTAGTAATGCATTCTTCCAATCATGGTGCCTTGTCATTTATGGCTGCTCCGAGCTCCCTGAAACCTTCCTATCAGGAATTCGAAAAAAAAACCGAGCAAGATTTGCTGTATTCCAACGTTATGAATCACGTAGACCCTGTATTGATCGGTTTGTTCCGTGAAATTCCACAGGAGCCGTACAGATCCTTATTCCCCTTTCTGGAAAAAGCAATTGTTGCATTCTCTGGCATTATGAGTAATCTATTGGCCGACTTCTGGCTGTTAAAGGATTTTTCAGAATTCATTTCTAATAGCGTTGATGTTGCTGTTTGTGTGTGTTGGTTATTGATGAGTCATCAGCAGTGGGCTGTCCTGAGACATTGGGAGTTATTGGTTGAGGTATTGATCCAGTCGTGAGTGAGTCAGCTTGTACCGTACTTGATGGGAACAGATTCGCGCACCATTATTCCTAGTAATGTAACAGGTGGTTGGCTGGAAATAGAAAAAATGTAGAAAATGGAGAAACAAAAACTATAATTATCAGTCCTACACATCATTTCATTCAACGTGGACTTGCCTGCCACATGGTAGTTTATGCTGTTTGATGATGTGGCCTGTCAATATTGAAACGTAGTTGCTTTAGATACAGCAGTGGCTGAAATGATACGGTTATTAACTATTATGATTACGAAATTGCAATGTGTACATAAACACATGTAGCATATACTGCGCAGTTACAGTTTAATATCAGCAGAAATTGATTACTGTGATGTGAAAACTGAATCAAGTTAAATTATGATTGTTAAAGGTAATTGAATGACTTAATTTTAGTGTAAACAATTTATAATATCCAGCATTTAAACTGGTATTACCGTTATTTATAATACCTTATTAAGTTAATGATATAGTCTAATATATAATTGATGTTTTCGCACTGCTTCCAACCTGACGTCAGATGTAAATCAGAAAAATCAGTTTGGTAAATGAATCATTATAATCCAACGTGCCAGACATACTACATGTACAATTTATGATTTGGCCTATACTAAAGGAATTCATATTTTCGTATCTTGTTTCAACAATCAACAGTTAGCGTATTCTGAAAACTATGTTTGATGGTATTTTCAGTTTTATATTAATGTAATTGTTATAGTTCTTTCCCCAAGATGAGTTTTTGCCATGATATTTGTTTTAAATGAATTGGATAACAGTTACTGTTGACTTGCCTTCTGTTACTTGATGTTAAATAGGTTTGGTTGAGAGTACGATCCGAGACAATATGCTTGTAGTGTTTTTGCTATTGATCAATATGAATTCTCCGGGGACAGATGATTCACCGGCTGATACATGGCTTATTATTCATTCAACATCCAAAGAATTCTGCCTCGTTGCTATGACACACTTGTTGCAATAGAAAATGCAGTTAATTATTCACAATATTTTGCAGCATTGCCTTTTGATTATTGCCAATGGTTCTGTGATTATGTGAGTTAATGAATTATGTCAGATTATCAAATTAAAAGCTTGAATCTCGGTATACAATATTATAAACAGATTCATGTTCTTTTTAGGGATCAATTTCCTTGGTGTTCATTGAAACCTTCTGAATTTGATATATGTTTGTTATTAAACTATGCATATATAATGTTTTTGTCCTAGATTTACTGAAACTAGAGTTATGTTACAAGAATTGCCCTTAAGGGGTATACAAAATTGAATGCATGCCAGTAGACATCTGTTGGCATAATCAGAATAAATTCCCAATAAGAAAATAGGTGCCAAAGTTCTGATTTAATATGTAATACTTACCACAGAAATTCTGCTTAGGTCAGCAAAATTCATTGTTAGTTTATATGTGGTGTATGGATTATTGAAATACATAGATACCGATGTGCCCAAGTAGGTCAACTATGTCAGCTATTTATTCATGTAAGGAATGTTTATGTATATCTGATAGGTTTCTGACATGGGTTGGACTATTTAATATTAAAATATGTATTTTATAGCGTGTACTATAGTGTTGAGTAGTTAAACTAGTACTAGACAGTAGTATAGTGTAAGCAGGTGAAGGAAAGCAGTTAAACCCACCTACATGTATAGTATCCAACTATGCACTATGTCTTTTGTAGGCCTTACGATTGATCATTTGATGATGTATGCTTTGATCAAGATCTTGCTTTGATTAAGATCTGTTCCTGTATATCAAGTGAATGGTATTGAAACATGTATACTTTATTACTAATCTAACTTCTATTGTAACAAGGGTATGTGCCTCTAGCAAAATTAATACCCGTCTAAATTTTCTCAAGTATTTCAAGAGATATACATGTATTATGGTTTTGAACTTTTCTCTTGTTTTGGATAATACTTATTTGATCATTTGTTTGTTAACAAGTGTTTATAACTGTTTCATTGATGTACAAGTGTACATGTATATAACTGTTTCATTGATGTACAAGTGTATATAACTGTTTCATTGATCTATTTTCAGATATTCTTGTCTCAGATTAAGTCTGAGGGCATACACATGCAGCAGCCGACACACAAGAATGTCACGGATGAGGAATTGATAGCGTTATCTGTGAAGGAACTGAACCGAATGCTGAAAGGGTTGACACGAGATGAGGTGATCAAGTTGAAACAACGAAGAAGAACCCTGAAGAATAGGGGCTACGCTGCTAACTGTCGCGAAAAAAGGATTTCACAGAAAGAAGTGCTAGAAACAGAAAAGGACATTTTGAGAAATGAGGTTGATCGTCTGCAACGTGAAAATGACATTGTCAGGATGGAACTGAGTGCTTTAAAAAACAGGTACGATGCTCTACAAAGATTTGCAGAAGCAAACAAAATTCATGTTGTCACAGCTCAGCCTCTGTATTTGGGGAACTCTGTACGTCAGGACTCACCGCCAAAACAAACATGTCTGCCACAAACTCAAGTCACACAACACTCATACAATCATCATAACTTCCCAAAATATTCAGAGTCTATGCATCACGAGTCAGTTATTGTGAAACAAGAACCGCGGATGTAGTCACGGTTCAACGACAAAGACTATTACATATTCCATCCATAGTTACATCACCCCTAGTGAAGCAGACGTCATTTCATCTTTTTGACAAGTTGCCTTTTGTGACATGACACATTTTGGCAACGAAAACAACGAAGTGTTCATACGATAATCAAACATTGATTGGGCATAATTTATGTATATAATACATAAATCACGAAACATTCGCAACAAGGAGTCAACATTGTGCTATTTATAGAAACAGGATATTGTCCCCAGATTTAGGTTGAAGATAAAAACTAGTGTGCTATAAATCAAGCATGGAACTATTTCAGACAGACTTAGGTACCATCCTCTGTCGCTGGAGACTTAACGACCGACCTATCTGATCGGATAAAGACCAGACTATATGGATATATTATATTGTTGACTGATTAAAAGTGCTATTTCTTCAAACACATATTCATTTACCCCCATTACAGTTTCATCCAATTTACTATAGAACAGTGCTAACCCATGAGCTAAATTTCAAAATTCATCATAACTCATGTAATTAATACCTCAGTCGTTCTGCATTTCTGTGTCATGATTGTATGTTGGTCTTTAGTTACAACGAAGTAGTTGTGTGGTTGTGAACATATTTTGATCATTGTAAGATTGGGAACGAATCAATCATTTCGCTGAATCAGATCCGACTACCTGGTACTGTAGTTCATATATGAGTAAAATAACTATTTCTTGAAGTGGTATTTCCTTTAATGATGAGTGGTTACTTTAGCTTTAGCTAAGCTATATCTATGTAATCCTAGACTTCATACTGACGAGGTTATTTCAGTTTTTCATCACTTATAAAGTTATAGAACTAAATTGCCAAGGCCTAAAATAAAACAATGTTTGTTTCTGCTACCAGTCTTAATCCCTCTACCTGAAAATTTTTAATGAGAAATGTTGGGAAAAAATAACGACAGTCATCCATCCACATATTTAATTTAAAGAAGGAATCAACTTTTTACGTCTGCAAAATTTTCCTGCCTTAGTACCTAATGTACCTACCCCATAACATAACCTGGGTCCCAGTAGGGGAAACAAACAATATTTTATTTTAGGCCCAATTGATAATTTTCTAAAAAGATTTTGTATAATGTTTGTATAAATAAGTATAATTAGTTTAAACAACAGGATATAGATTATGGAAATGATTCATTATTGTTTTCTTCTAATTAAGTGAATTAATCATGTCTTAATTCCTTCATTAATTGGTTGTTTATCATTATTGGACTATTGTGTTTTAAAGTATCATCTAATTAATCAAGCGTGCAACAGAGCATATCAATTATCTCAACATGTTTTGCATGTTCCTAGAAATATCATATGTACAGATGATGAGATCTATTTATTAAAAAAAAGTATTTTGGTTTTTGTGGGTATTTTTTGTGATTGAGACAGCCCACTGGTGGTTGAATTTCCTTGAAATATGTTTGTATATAAACCAGGCTAACCACAGAATTGACATGATATGGTAATACATATTTATATGTATCATGAAACATACTGGTACACCAGTCCTACATCATATGACTGGACTGAGTTGTCACAAATACTTGTTATTTGTACCGGTATTACATTGCAATAGGCTGATTTACGTCACATTGGAAGTATGTAGGCTTGGCCAGTCCAGTTACCATAGCAACATACGTTATTGTTATAAAAGATAAAATTTTAAAGAGAGTTGGGATAGCTGTTAATCTGTTATTGGTTGAAACTCCCATTGTAAACAATGATGAGTTTCTCCTATAAACATCGAAGGTATGCAGCGGTGATGACATTTATTACTTGCTAGTTCAAATGCTACAATGAGACGTTTTTTTACTATAACAAAAAAGTCGCAATATGAGTAATAACCCACTGACAAATTATCTATTGTACAGATAATGATTGATAAAAGGACAAAGTTAACAATTACTTTAAATGTATGAACATAATTTTCTTCTGCTGTTATTATTATGATTCACCATTCCCGAGGAGTCGAGTTATCATGAATATTTGCATAAATAGGATTGAAGCTTGTGCTACCTTAATTTCTATATATATGGCAAATTACAAGCACAAAGTTTGTTCAAGCTCGTGCATGTGCATTAATTATATTGAGTATAAATGCGAGTGCAAATGTTTATTTTATGATACCTGTGTACATTTATTTCTTAATCGAACATTCCATCGATAATGTGATATGCTATGAACATTCATTCTCCGTTAGGATATATTCTGCATTTAATGCCCTTATAACTCCTTGAGGCAAAAATATCGAACTTCAAATATTTTGTTTTGTTTGAGCTTTTAATAGGATGTAAAAATTAACTTGTTTATCTTCCTTGTTCGAGGTATTTGGTGGTATTTTCCGTTTCTTTAACAGATATAGTCAGATATCATGCCTAAGGTTGTAACATTTTATAACATATTAAAATTTTTCCAGAGGCTATCTTCTAAGGTTACAGCGAAAAAAGTGTAAATGCTTCTTATACTAGGGATCAGTTAATGTAGTATTGGTTTGAAATTTATTGTAAAAAACGAAAATTGTTAATGATTAATTAAAGATTGACTGTTTTAAGTTCAATATTCAATTGTAATATATTGTTTTCTGTACTTTGTTGTGTTTTTTAAACAGAATCCTTTTGTTGACGGGTTTAGATTGTTGTGATTGTCAAGCTTTGTTGCCACGGTTACGTAAAATAATGCCTGTATCATTTTTCACATGTCATTGTCATGCAGTAATTATATCGTATTTCATGTATTTATAAATTCATTTATTCATTCATTCTTCACTTGTGCATTCGTTCGTTCGTTCGTTCGTTCGTTCATCCTTACATTCGTTCATTCATTTGTTCGTTCGTTCATTCATGCATTCATGCATTCATTCATTCATTCATTCATTCATTCATTCATTCATTCATTCATTCATGTCCATACTGTATATGTGCTGTCATCAACTGGTTATATATTTTTGATGTGCTCTACCGGGTTGTGCTTTTTGCGGCCTTGGGACCTAATATGTAAATGATTTACATGCTATGTGGGTGCTAAATCAAAAACGCTCATTGCTCTTGTGAGTATGTTTGATTCTCATTCTGTGTAAAAAATCTCGTGTAAAACTGTATCGTGTATCTTCCTTCTCACCTGACTACTAGACAATAATTTTCGTGTAACAACTTTGGGTGTTTCATAATTAACATTATATTGTGTTGAATATCCTTTCAACTTGATCTTTAGTCATTTTCATAAGCTTGAGTCATGACTAATAATCTTTTGATTCAGTTTCATTTGAGTTTGTATACTATTATCTAGATATATGGATTTGTAACTTCTACAGCCCCGCCCCTTTATAATTCTTGATCATCATTTTCTATTTTGATAAACTATTAAGCTATTATGGACTTGGGGGATGAAACAAAAGCATCCTGCTTGGATCAAGTACACCATTGACCAGACCAGATGCTAGATTAGAGAACGCTCCATCCATTTGTGTGGCAAAGTTTTGTCAAAGGTTATCAAGTGAATATATTGGATCATACAAACTTGTGCAGTATTTCCAGTCTTTCTATTGGCAAAATTAAATTCTTTCAGTGGTCAACTCAATTCTGGTCAGTTCTGATTGGGAACCCATTATGTTGGGTTATTTCGGGTGCTTCAAAGCGCAACACTTTCATAACAATGTCATTACTGCATTGAACTTAAATATGTATTTACAAAGACACGCAGTTAGGAATGTGCATATTACTCATTCACTTACATAAGCTAGTTTAAGGAAGTTGTCAAGTATTCATTTGTTAACGATTAGTTTTTACTGTCTACAAAACAATGAGCAATTATATGGGATGTATAAAACGGAACATAGATTTTCTGTTAAAAAACTGAATTTAATTTTGATATGTGGTTGACTGTAATGCTACGTTTTTTTGTCGACATTCAATATGCTATCCCTATATATTGTTTACTTGTATTATGCTTGAATCAAACAAAAAATTGTTCTTCATTTTTCGAATTATATTAAACATTTAAATTTCTCAATTCTTTTTTGACCTGGAATCTAATACTTCATATCGTTCAACATTGTTCCATACCAGTATTATGAAGACTCCATCATTAATCTGAATTTTGTCAGCTTCATGTATAATTAATTTCAGAATACTTCCAAAATACTAACCTCGACCTATTGAATTCTGAATATAAACCCATTATTTTGCCATACTACACCATTGTTAGACACTTCATATCTGCTGTGGGCGGACGTTAGCAGTCCTGTCCTTCTTGGTCAAATGACAGTTTCTGGAACACCCCCCCCCCCCCCACTCCACGGGTCATATGACATTTTTTGGAACAGCCCCCCCCCCCCACTCCATGGGTCATATGAAAATTTCTGGAACAGTCTTCGCCCTCCACGGAATTTTAGAAACGAACAAAGTTTCTTTCTACTTTATCTGTTATGTTTGTCTTATTGTCAAGTTTTTAATGTTTCCTTCTTTTTTTCATTGAGATTTGTTGTGTCTTGTTTGATATTGTATGTTTATTAAATTACATTTGATGAATATAAAAATAAAAACATGTGAATGATATTCCTGTGTCTTGTTGTGTATGTTATATCTATAATAGATCGCTTGTAGTTATTATTAGTTAATTACCTAGCATGTGTTGTAAATTAAGCCGTTGAAACGTGTGTTTAAATTTCATTTGATTAATCTAATCAGTAAACGTGCAGAGAATGCTGTGGTTACTGGTAAAAGAAAGTTCAAGGTTATTTGTGCAGGACATATTTTGTCTGACTTTGAATAAACAACGTCTTCAAAATGTACCTAATACAGGTCACCAGGTGAATCGTTTGCAGGTGGAAATGGCTCACGTTGTACCTATAAAGTTGCTATCCAAATTCAACCCGGATTTTGGCATAGGCACGTGGCTGTGGTGTCGGATACTAGTATGATCTTTCTCGAACAAAGGATGGGGGATTTGATAAACTATTTGAACTCGTTGAGTAATATACTAGGTAGACATAGAATATAACATACTAATGCCTATTTTCGTACCTTTGTATTGTATCGACATTTTTCGGGGCGTTATGTTGGGATTGTTATGAATTTCTATTTTAATCATAAAATGATTTAGAGTCTAATAAAGTTTCAAGGTTGAGATACCAAACTGAACATAGCGACATGTCATACACTTCGTATGTAAA
The DNA here is from genome assembly GCA_947247005.1 of Spisula solida. Classification (NCBI taxonomy): domain Eukaryota; kingdom Metazoa; phylum Mollusca; class Bivalvia; order Venerida; family Mactridae; genus Spisula; species Spisula solida. Next base: position 44,078,427 of record OX365944.1, on the reverse strand, counting down.
TATGATACAGGCGTGGCTATAATAGTTTATGGCAAAGAAAATTATTAGATTCGTATGTACTACAGTCACTTATCGTGTCACCCACGCAGTCAGTCAAACTAGAACTTCTAACCTATACAATCTGTAAACTGCTTATTTTAAAATATTGTCATAAAAGGGCGTTACCATAACTTCGTACATAAACAATGTACCATCGCATGTTTAAGAGATTTCCGCTTACAGAATGGGACACACCCATCATGTGAGGTGAAAACGTTAACATCATTTCACATGCAATTATTACTCAAAATCATCACATTTCTCATAGTTTTGGCCTATTCTCAATTCTGGGATTGTGTGCGTGAAAACTACGCCGTAAGCGCCATTTCAAAATATGTGCGCAATTCACACGAGTTTTCGCTGATGTGGCGACTTCCGTTTTCATATCTCACGATATTATATACTGCGTTGTTAGCTAATTCTACAGGTAGGCCTACGTTGTTGTTTATCATCGCCGAGGTAAATAGAAACAAAATACGATTGTAGCTATAACTGCGCAATTTCACTACCGCCTTTTGTTCATGGTACAAAGTTTATTTCTATATTTAGACCACACTAACACGAGGAGGATCTAAACCTCCATGCGAGGTCAGCGACGCATGTGGTAAAAACAGATAGAGGAATGTCACGCATAAATGCCCCCACTTCACGAAAAATCTCGTGACGAATATAAACGTGCCTTTGTGTCACCATAAATTGGTTACAAGGCGCGTCTCTGAACGAAACGTATAAAATACCATCTTTGTTTTGAATAGTTAAACCCGCTGAATCAGCGGTATAGTTTATACCTGTCGTACAGGTAAGAACGATACATTGTGTATTGTTTGGTCGTTAGATTTCGTGACCTCGTTTATTCGGTCTGACTATATTTCAATTTTATTATCAGTCTAATATTGATGTATTGGAAGATAAACTGTAAATATGCGTAAATAAACCTAGAGCCACTGTGCGCAAAATAACGCTTAAGGTGCATGTATATATTTCAATTATCGATTATAATATCAATATGTAGGCCTTTTAGTCATTATCGGTAACCAAGGCATTACTTTTTAAATCGATATGGCCAATTGAACAAGTATTGCGCAATTTCTGTCTGACGCTATTCACGGTAAAAGCGGCTATGGTGTGATGCCTGACGTCGCGGCTATGGTGTGATGCCTGACGTCACTTATTTCAATGCACATCGCCACACAACCTAACTATGATATAAAGTGTTCTTTAATGCGTCTTTACTAATTAATTTTGTTAATAAATTGAATTTTAATTGAGGACGATACATATTATTATCAATTAACGCATGAAACAAGATCTAGGCAACTTGGAACTGCTCCGTCACAAAACGTGATAATATAAGAGTCTGCCTCCCTCAGATCACACATAACATAGATCTGGAAACAGCAAATTCAATACAGTAACAATGTGTGTACGTGTTGTCAAATTCATACATTTTTACGTTAATAGCGTTACGTGTACCACCTGTATTTAATTTCAAGTTCATCTTTGTTTGTCGAATGACACACGTTTATACCCGAAAACGAAAATTTGCTAGCTCAGCGAAATTTTCACTCGCTTAAAATTATTCGCTCGACATTCCTTTACGAATTTGCACAGACAAGAATGCATACAAAGCTTTACCGTTTTATCATCCATAGGTATATGTTTGCTTTTTATACCCATTTTGAAGATAACTGTGTACTTGTTGAACTTTGTATATCCGTTTAAATGAGTAATTGAATATTTGCGGCTATTTTCTCCATAGATTTGTCAGCGTGGGGGCCATGAAAAAAAACCACAGAACTTCAAAACGTTTTAAAATCGGCCTAGCAACGAATGTATTTGTTTTGTACAACAAAATATACCAGATGTACAGGTTGATAAATTATACTTAAAATATTTGAAAAATTTGGGCGCGTTTTGGCGCCTTAACTATCAAATTAAACAGAAAAAAGTATGTAAATTGCGCTGTTGTTTTTTATGATAATTAATGTTTTCGTGAGTATTACTTGTAAAACTTACTTCCGCGTACTTATATTTCGTTTTAAAATGTTAATTTACAATTATTACTAATCATTTCGAATTTAAAACCGCAATTTTAATCGTACCGTAGCGACAACCATTTTTTCACATGAAGTGTGACTTCCTTCAATGTACTGATTAACTGAAACCATCTAAATATGACGCATAGTTTGAGCACGGGTATTTTTTAACCAGGTAGTATTTTCCGGAAATAATGGTACTTTCCCTTTTTTAAAAGAAAATGAGTCGAAATGACTAAACGTCACACGGTCCAAAATATTTTTTAAGCGGATGGTGGTGTCGATGAGCAAACGAGGTCCTCCGGATGTGGAACACTTGTTTCCAATGTTAGTCGGTTGTATACACCCGGATGTACCAGTCATTGCTTTATCGTTTCGAAATCTGGAACGGTCGTCTGCTTATTGTTTGACATTTTAATTAAAATTTGTAAGGCTTTAGTTCTGCTTGTAATTCGGTTATACGGAAGACATGCCAACATATTTCAATGCATCTATATTTTTGCCAGCTGGCAACTTGGTCGCCGAGGACGCTTGTCAATGGAGACTGTGTGTGTATATAGTTACTACATAAACAAAACCACCCGGTTATTGTAAAGCAGCGTATGTAATATTCACAGAGTCTATTCTCGATCTATATCGATTGATTTACTTCATTAATTAAACTTTATGTATGTACCATATTTATATTGAGGGGATCTATGCATTTATAATTGCTATGAACGTAACCGGTATTTATATACATATATATATATACATTTTTTGTATATCTATTCCCTGAATATTGCCATTTCAGACAAATTATTATATATTGGCTCACGCGGGAGAGAATCCAATGTTCTAAAAGAGGAAGAAAATGTCCTAAAAGAGGAACCATTCATTAGATCAGACCAGCTATTCGCGTATTTTGTCGTCTGCTAGAGTATTTATAGTCCTCAAAGCGTGGGTGTCGAGATACAGTTATGGAAACCAGAGTGCTATTTTCGTTTGTTACTTAAGACTCGTCGACAGTCTTACAATCCTGTGACGACTTTAGTATCGATTCGTTCGCGGGAAATATCGTCTGCGTACGATGTATCTAAAATAGTAAAATGGTTATCTATTCGTTCACAAGACCATCAAACAACTATAAAAAACATTTAACAATAGGAGTGCACACTGAGTGGACAAAACAACAACATATTGTGATATTTGTTATGTAATAAACATGTTAAATACACTACTCAAAAGTGCTGAACAGTCACCATTTTTTGTATAATTATTTTGCAAACCAATAATTGAATAAAAGATGCAGTTAATTATTGATGTGTTTTGGCCATCGGTAAACGGTGATGTTAGTCGTGACAGGCGCGTTACGTAAACTAAATTAGTAATGGAGCATCTGTTTACAAAATTACAAAATATTTTAACAAAAAATATTTAAATGAGCACCTGCATATTGCAACGCATGCCTTGTATGCATACATAAGCAATTTGGAATAATTGATGAACGTCCTCCTAGAAAAACACGTACAACGTTAATATTAACATGCCGAGAATGACCCAAGACGAACGCGACTGATGTGAAGAATCTTACAACAAAATTTCATAAAGGCTTCTTCAATGAAATTTTGCCCCCCCCCCCAAAAAAAAACACGCTTGCATTGTGATATTCACAAGTTAAAGGTCTCTGTCAACAGCAATCAATAAAGACTAGGTGTTCTTCGCGTAGGAAAATCATCACTAACATCAAAACCGTACATGAGCACGTGTTATTGGATGCGCATGTCTTACACGTGTAAAATATACTAGATTCCGTCTAACACGGTAAATTAGACCGCAAGGAGGCCAAATTAAACAAATAATTAGCTTCATTACATATTCATATGTCAGCCTAGTATGTGCAATTTCATGTTACAAATATGTTAATAAAATAAAAAAATTCAGTAATGATTGTGTTTACTGTGATATTTCAAAATCTCATGAGTGTTCCTCACGAGTCAATTTCAGCGTGCTATGTGTTTTTCAAGACGGACAGTCACCAGTAATGCCGAATTCGTTCATGGACACAAGATTTTATTATTGTAACAAGTTTTTCCAACTTATATTTTTCATCACTATCGACACCTCATTCCTGATGTTATCCATCGCTACGAGGGTATCAGTTTCCCTTTATTAGTTAGCAAGGTAACTTCTGATACCGTATTTTTATTTCGTCTTTGGGATGACGCGGCCTGGGGTTGAACACAGTACCTCCCGCACTTAAAGCGGAAGCTCTATCACTAGGCTATCGAGGAGGCGGAGCATTTACGTACTAGCATTAAGTAAATAGTTACCATTGAATAACTAAATTATGGGTTACATTCAATTAGCAGGAAATATGCGTGCCAAATTTTTAAACATCTAATGTTTAAGTTTTTTTTTTCAATTAAGATACTTTGTGAATACCAGCCAAGATTTATACTACCGTTTAATTGCTTTAATTTTGCATTTGAAATGGGTTTGTTTCGTGACTAAATGAAATAATTGCTTATAAAGTAAACAAAATCTAGAACATTGACATACTTGATAAATTACATAAAGTTTAACCATGTGATAATTAGATAATGTTGCGGTGGTTTATAATTTAAGACGCTGACTAACCAATGACTTCCGGTTCGTGCTAATTGGTATTTTATAGCCCGAAAATGCAGATGATGCAGATGCATTTACCGTTTGCTTGTCGCCGAGATGTTAAACTTTGATCTGTCTCCCGTAATAAAGGATCCGCATTTGGGATTGGATGGTCAAAGATTCGAATTCCGGTACGGGGACGTTTCACAGGCTCACGGTGTCGTCAATTTAAAAAACCTTTTACATGTACTAGTATGAAAGAAAAATTCCGAGTATCCTTACAAATACCTGGTATAGATAGATGGGGAGGCATATAGTGATTCACCTGTCCGTTCGTTCGTTCGTCCGTCCGTCCGTCCGTCCGTCTGTTCGTTCGTTCGTTCGTCCGTTCGTCCTGGTTTTCCAAGGCGTGTAGAGTGTTCATATACAACATCCATGCAAGTATGAAAGCTTTGTAGCAAGCCATATTAATGCTAGAATAAACGGTCAATTTGGGTTAACCAAGAATTTGGCCCTTCAATAAGTCTAAGTCCAAACTTATGTCAAGGTGAAGGTCAAAATGAGGTCAGGTGATACAGGCGTGTGGAGAGTGTTCATATACAACATCCATGCAAGTATGGAAGCTTTGTAGCAAGCCATAATAATGCTAGAAGAAACTGTCAATTTGGGTTTACTGGGACGGACGGACGAACGGACGGACGGACGGACGAACGGACGGACAGGTGAATCACTATATGCCTCCCCATCTATCGATAGGGGGGCATAAAAAGTCGCTGATTTGTGATTTAATTTGTCAGCCTGCTGAATTCAAGAACCTACTAATGCCTGTGTCACAAATTACCCTGACTCCGGACATATCCATGTAAACGATGTGTAACCGATGACTAGGTATCGTGCAATTAATATTTCAACAGATGCACGACGCTAATTAGAAACAATGTCCAAGCCCTGAAGACCGGCCGTTGTCCGTCCTTCCTACGGTTCGAATAGACCAGCGCGCGATGATCAAACGGCGGTCTGGTTGGATGTGTGACTCAGATATAACACCTGTGTATATCCGGAACTGTTTGTTTTGTCTGTATTGTCTGCTAAAAATTAAATCGTATGTTTTAGTCATTATGTACACGGCAGACAGCAGGTAACACTACCATTGATTATTCACTAGTGCTTACTTCCTCTTCCGCGTTCGTACGGTAACTAGTTTGTGTTTGTTGTTTTGTTTTGTTGTTGTTTTTTAAATTCAAATGAACTTAATAATATACAACTGTAATTCATAATTAAGTCATCGGTAATTATTTTAACTAGAGTTTTAATTGACTAATATTGATAACTAGAGTTTTAATTGACTAATATTGATATTTTATTACAAATATTAAATCAAAATAATTACTGGTAGGATTTAAAACCAGGATTTTATCAGAAATCGGCAAAACATCCATCGTTTTCGGGGAAACCCCTTGTGCGTTCTACGCATCTCGTTGTAAACGCGCATTTTATCAACCTTGAACAGAAAAGTGTGAGGAAACGTTGCATTTTTTGTTATAAAAACACATGTTTCCTTATGTTCTCCGAATTATATTCTTACATAGTTCCATGGATGGTAGCTCTTTGTACGACAGTATTCAATTGTACATAGTTCCATGGATGGTAGCTCTTGTACGGCAGTATTCAGTTGTACATAGTTCCATGGATGGTAGCTCTTTCTACTGCAGTATTCAGTTGTACATTGTTCCATGGATGGTAGATATTTGTACGGCGGTATTCAGTTGTACATAGTTCCGTGGATGGTAGATCTTTGTACGGCAGTATTCAGTTGACCCTGAAGCGTCAGCTTTCTTATATGTATTCCGTACTCATCCGGAGATAAACAATCGCAATGCAAAAAAGCCGAGTATTAGTACATAAGACTGTAGTTGTCCAAGAGCTAAAGCCCAGCGATCACCTCTATTATGAAGCCACCTCACGATCCTGTTGATTTTACAGACGAATACCAAATAAGGCATCTGAACTCACAATTATCATCCTTGATACGTGCACATACGTAAGTTTTGATGTACAATTAGTATATGTCATATTCAAGCCGCTACTGTACAACCTGTGTACATAGAGCAACGCCCTTTGGGAGCTGCAACTTGAATATTGACCGTTGTTTTGAGGTTGTAGCTATACAGAGGTTAAATTTATAGTAAATATTGGCTTAGGAAAATTGCAATCTGACTAAAGTATTTGATCTTCCTTACTTGCGTAGCGGGTTTAAGGATATGATTTTAATCACATAGACATGATTTTAATCACATAGACATGATTTTAATCACATAGACGAAAATTTTGAAGTCAGTGTCAGCGAGACAACTTGAGCTGGCGCATGACAAGCGGACCAATATCGAGCATCCAGAGGCGATGTGCGTAATTATTTTACATGTGGCCAAAACAACTTACGATCATGCAGGAGAATGATAAGCGGACAAGTTTTGTGCACCATTTAGGCAATACGTAGACATCTTACCATACTTGTTTGTAATTAACTAAAATAGCAGATCCAGTGGATCTGGATGCTGATAAACTGGTTTATCGAAATTCCGTTATTCATTATAGAATTATGTGATTCACACCCTTTCTGCGCGTTACTTGTGTTTGAAGTACAGATCTGAGTACATGTGTATATATATATCATATAAATCATACCGACACGTGTTCGTTTATTTTCATGTTGTCCTGATTTGATTGGCATTATTTGGTATATCAGCAAGAGTTTAGAGCTGTAGCTAACCAAGTGGTGAACGTACTGCCCCCCCCCCCCCATATATTATACAAGGTACAGTTTTTCAAGAACGCTAAAGAAACTGAACCAGCTTGTCTTAATGTTGCAACAATACACGCAGTCGCGAGTTGAACTGTTTAAATATTGCCTCAAATTCTAAATCTTAATTAAAACTTACACGGAACTATTAAATACGCATGTGGGTTATCACAGACGATTCAACGGGAGGTAAATGCGTGTATAAGTGTTGTGAAGTTTTGGAAGTGCACTCCCCTTTTTCGATGACGCACCACTTAGTGAGGCTTGCAATTATAGATTAATTAATTAATTAATACTCGCACGATTATAAATCACTCTTATTCTTTTTTCTGAGGTAGTTTTAATCACGAGTAACAGTATCATAGATCAGTAAATTCATAGTTTGTCTGGTCAAAATGTGTAATACATGTATAAGCTATAATGGCGTTTCATTCATTGCGGTGAACCTTTTACTTCAACTGGAACTTAATTCTAACTGGCTTTGTCTAGACCAACCACAAGAACAACAGCTAGAGACAAAATGTACGCCACACACAATCATTACTAGAAGTTGTATATTTAGACTGAGTATAGCATCGTTACCAAGGTGTTGACATTTTCATTTTACATACCTATAAACACTTCCAACCCACTCACTTTTTAAAAGTTGACTCTGGCCTTATTTTTCAACATATTCTAATTCCTTTATTCATGTACATTGCATGGTGATCTAACCCTATTCAATATTCAATTCTGACGTCAGTCAAATGCAACAACTTGCGAACATTTTAAAGAAAGACGAAAGGAATTTGCATTACAACCGATGTCGTGATGTACAGGGTGTCCAAAAAGAAAGTTTACGGTTTCAGTGTCTATTTATCAAATTTCTACACACTGCTATCGAAAAATAGCGTGTCCACTGTGTAGACAATAGATGTAAGTTAATTTTCTGGTATCAGTTTTATATTAAGATTGTAATTACCTTATTTTGTCCGTGACGTCTTTTTGTAGCAATTTACGACGTGTTCACGTTGTTTTTACGTTTCCCTACTACTAATATGTATAACAAGACATTTACACAATGTTAGTACACAGATCCATGATGCATCCTATAACACAAATACCTAAATATACATTTAGGTATTTGTATAACAGAAACACTCTGTTCCTGACTATTATGACAAACTAGAACCATGGTGTAAATTGATGTTTGGATTTGCGTAAAACACTGTAAAAATCTCTGAGAGTGTGTGCAAAAATGTCATTAGAATACGTCGAAAAATAAGGGTATGGCGCCCTATCACTGTCATACCATATGCACGGGAGTAACACAAAGAATCGGATGCCTGGGGTGGTATTCAATATTGATCTTGCTTGACATAAGGATAAGGACAACCAATAAGATCACACCATATTAAACTATTGGTCAGTAACAGGGGATATGATTGGCTATCCTTATACATGTGCTCCAATTAAATAAGATCAATATTGATTACCACCCCTGGAGTCAACACCTCGGCTCTCCGCTCTGCCTCACCGGACATCCAATCACTGCTTCATGTTGCTCCCATAACTATAGACACTAGTTAGCCATGCTAGTACTTGATTATAGTACGTAGTGTACATACGGGACAGGTAGTCCCTATAGCCGTGTAGGCATTGAATTCCCGTACCTCTCGTGAGATTGAGTCGTAGGGACTATGTGGAGAGGCTCGTCTCTCTTGTCTTGTTCTCCGTCAGAATTTTGACCTTCTTTCCGAAGCATTTATGAGACTTTCATTACATTACATTCAGATGCAATTCTAAACCTGCTCTGACTGTGAGTTTTAATTGCAGTTCAGTGTCTTGTTATAGATGCAGTAATTTATAAAACTACCATGTGTGTGCATGCTGCATTCCTGGCCTACACTTGAGTTAGTCAACTAATGACACCAATCATCAGTTACCGAGAAAAGGTTATCTGATATGCCTTCTAATAACTTTACTTTGATTCAGTCATCATGAAAGAAAATATAACAAATGTCAAGATTTATCACAACAATTTGACAGGAAATCATTAAATACATTAAAATAATTCCGCAGAAATTTGCAAACATGATCAGAAAAGGAAACCTATTAGATCTAGAAAGAATATGAGGATTTGCAGTATAAAGTTAAATTATGTTTTGTGCATGAAGTAATGAACGTTAATAACTGTTATCAACTACATGATGACCATGTCAATTATTGTCTTGACTTTGAATTATGCAAACAATGATAATTTGATAACAACATTTACGAGGGTTGATCGCGAACTTCGTATAATTTTGTTGTGAATCGTGTTGTTTAGACGCCGCACACCAGAAAACTAAACGACGTCACATAACGTCAAACCACAGGAACTTGCATTTATAAATTGAAAAAAAAAGGAAAAAAAATGTTTTTCACTGGGCCTACTGTACAGCCTGTATTAAAATATAGACAGGAATGCAATGCGATTGTATCCCACGAACTATTCTCATACAAGTATTTTCTCTATACCAACTTGACAGTTAAAACATATGATCTAGGCAGTTAAAGGGGCTAATAACAATACAGAACAATCCGCACCTCAACCGATCGGTACCGATAATCGTCTTACATCGGCTTTTAAAGCCAATATTTGTGGAGTTTTGAAATGGCGTCGACTCCATTGAGCGTCCGCTCCGAGGTGAATGGTAATATAATTTTTATTGTTTCTAAAAAATACTTCGCGTATGTTATGTTCTATATTTTTTTCCTTGTGTGTACTGTGAATAAAAGATAAAACCACAGGCTGGTTCAATTTTACATCAACGAATCTGCAAGTTTGAAATATAATGTTAATAATTAAGTGTTTTCATAATGGCCTTGTTATTGTGCTGAATACCGTCATATTAGCCAGCCTGTCTGAAGCCATTATGAAAACACTTGATTATTGACAATTTTATTAATAAACTATACACTTTGGGCAAAAGTACAGTAGAAAGATAAGGAATAATAAATAACGTATTAACTCAATCAATTTAATGAAACAATTCTTTTGACATGTATCTTCCATTAATTAAGTTCACATGGTCTTGTCGACATCGTAGCCCAAAACACACACCATTGTGGTTTAACCATACCGTATACGGTCACTGACTGCTCAAGTTTATCTGAAAATATAAAAGCATAACCTATATAAGAATCTAAACCTCTACATGTATGTTAATAGTTTCTTACAAGTCTGCAAAACAAATGACAATTTTTGTTCAAACTGCTAGACATGATAAATGCTACATAATTAATTATGTTAACAAGTATGATAAAGTTTCCCTGGACTATTTGCTTAAAAAGTAATTTCACATTATGTTTGCTATGGTTTAGAACTGCTGTATGAATCTCCGGATGGGGTATACAAAGGACTAGTGAAAAAGTATCTTGATATTCAATATTTATTTATGTCATTTTTATGAAATAATAATCATGTGTTTAGCCTACACACACCATATAACGTGGTGCGTGGACACTAGCAAGATAGTTGGACACTAAGAGAAAAATCGATCACGCAGTGGTAAGACTTTTCGCCTTCAGACATGTGTATAGAATAAGATGAAGCATTGTATTTATATATACAGGGTCACAACATGTTTGATTAGTTGGAAATAACACAGAAATGTGCAGATAAACGACAGAAAAAGAAAACCTGGTTACTTATCAAGTGATAACTCGCTTGTTTTCGTTTCTTTCTGTCCAAGAATATACCGATGTATCGGCCATTTATTCATCTCATAGAAACTACAAACAGATCTTATAGAATCCATCATGTTGGTAGGTAAAACGTAAAAAAAACTTACACCTGTCCAAATGCGTGATCGATTTTTCTCTTAGTGTCCAACTATCATGCTAGTGTCCACGCACCACGTTATACGGTGTGCTACATACCTTGATAAAATCTGACAAGAATTGTGGCAAGCTCACTGGCTGGGATGACTTCAATCCTTGTCTCATTCACACTAGCTCTGACAGTAGCTGTCCTTTCTTCAAACACCCTGATATCACTTCTTATTTTGTACACTGTGGCATTAACTTTATTTTCGTTCAATACATGTTCTAATTTCACTAATGTCTACATTTTTCAAACGTTTAAACTGTCATTTACCAAGAATTGGAAGTATCGTTATCCGAAATACCGTCATCCGAAACTTGCACAAAACTATCCGACCGCCATCTAGATTCTCATTGAAATCGTCACAAAAGTCTTTATTTATATAAAACATAGTTACTTCAACGTAATTTTACCGTCGATGATGCTGTCCAGAGTCAACAAATGATTTACCAACTGGCTGGCCGCTCAGAATACGCTCCCCTTTGTTCAATTTTGTCATGTCCTTTGATTTAATTTTAAGTACTTTGATAACATAGTACTAGTATGTCTTAGATTTACTTTTTTTCATGAATTATGTTAAAATATTTTCTGTCGTTGCTATGGTAACCAATTTCTGAAAAGTACCCATATTGAGAAATCAAGGGGTTATTGTTTACAACAAGAGGGCACTAGGTCGCTCACCTATCATAATAGTTCATGAAGGCCCACATGGTGACGTAAGAAATCATTTACAACTTCAAAGAATCAAACTTGACCTAGATTTCAAAAAGACGAACATTCTGACCTAGTTTCAAGAAGATTGGGCCATAATTGTGCCCTCTAATGCAATCACAAGCATTTTCTAAGATTTGACCTAGTTTTGACTCCATATGACCTAATTTTAAACTTGTTCTAGATTTTATACAGACATACAGTTCTGACCATGATTCATGAAGATTGGTCTATAATTGTGACCTCCAATGCGTTAACGAGCTTTTCTAAGATTTGACCTAGTGACCTAGTTTTTGACCCAACATGACCCAGTTTCGAACTTGACCTAGATTTTATAGAGACAAACATTCTGACCAAGTTTCTTGAAGATTGGGCCATTCCTCTAATGCGTTCACAAGCTTTTTCTAAGAATTGACCTAGTGACCTAGTTTTTGACCCTACATGACCCAGTTTCGAACTTGACCTAGATTTTATAGAGACAAACATTCTGACCAAGTATCTTGAAGATTGGGCCATTCCTCTAATGCGTTCACAAGCTTTTTCTAAGATTTGACCTAGTGACCTAGTTTTTGACCCTACATGACCCAGTTTCGAACTTGACCTAGATTTTATAGAGACAAACATTCTGACCAAGTATCTTGAAGATTGGGCCATTCCTCTAATGCGTTCACAAGCTTTTTCTAAGATTTGACCTAGTGACCTTGTTTTTGACCCCACATGACCCAGTTGCGAACTTGACATTGATTTCACAGAGACAAACTTTCTGACCAAGTTTCACGAAGATTGTGTCATAACTGTAACCTCTAATGTGTTCACAAGCAATTGTGGATGGACGGACAACGGATGAAGAGGATTGAAAATGTTCAAAGAAGAGCGTCTAAAATGCTACCAACTATGAAAGATTTAACATTTGAAGAGAGATTGCGTAAACTGAAACTTCCAACATTAAAATACCGTAGGATGAGAGGGGATATGATTGAAACATTCAAAATATTGAAAGGAATTTATGACGACAAAGTTACTGGAGATATTTTCAAACTTAGTGACATCTCAATTACTAGAGGAAATAGCCTAAAGCTAGAAAAAGTAAGATGCAACAAGGACTTGAGACGTAATAGCCTTACAGTTAGAGTTGTTGATTTATGGAACAGTCTTCCAGAACACATCATTATTTCAAAGGACATACATCAGTTCGAAAATAGGCTAGATAACTACTGGAAATCCCATCCTCAACGTTTTGACTTTAAGGCGGATTATAAACTATCACCGGAAGTTAAACGTATTGTGTATCATACTAACGAAGAGCTGCATACAGAGCACCCATCAGTGCTGCGTGCAGAATCTACATAAGGTAACATAAGGTAAGAGTGATCACAAAAGCTCACCCTGTCACTATGTCACTAAATAGTAGCTTCTTTTCTCTCTTCTGTTTTGTAAAATAAGAATATAATACTAAAATCTGATACAATTTTGAAAGGTTTAAGTCAAGAATTGATCAATTACTAAATTTATGAAATGCTTGGTAATGTTACTATACGTCAAACAATGTTTGAGTGACGTTTGCAACATCGCCCAAATCGAAGGCGTGAGTGGTCAATTTTAGAATAGTGGTCAGTAACTTTGTAATTTGTTGTTATATTTTGCTCAAATGTTCAGAAACTTGTCATAAGGGTCTTGTCTTTCAACCATTATATTACCATGATGTTCATAATTTTATCACTCAGCCTGGTTTTTCTGGAGAACGGCTCATAGTATGTACATTTGTACATTGTAGTTGACAAATGATTATTCTAAAAGAAAGGCCAAGAAATAAATTTCACAACAGCGTATTTTGAGCTATCATCAGTCTTCAGCATTTGGAATGGATTTGGTCCAGTATGTAACTTATGAAGGAAATTGGTTCAGAGTGCCTCCCTCATAAAAGAAAACGTATACGGTATTAACTTTTACTGATTCAGACCATAACAGGCCGTATTGTCCCTGAAACGTCTGACGGAGTAGGGGCCGCACTGATATCTTGGATTTTACATGATGACAGTGTAGGTGCTGCCAAGATAAGATATCTTGGATTGTACATGACAGTGTAGGGGGCCACCAAGATAAGATATCATGGATTGTACATGACAGTGTAGGGGGCCACCAAGATAGGATATCTTGGATTGTACATGACAGTGTAGGGGGCCACCAAGATAAGATATCATGGATTGTATATGACAGTGTTGGGGCCACCAAGACAAGATATCTTGGATTGTATATGACAGTGTAGGGGGCCTCCAAGACAAGATATCATGGATTGTACATGATGAGAGTGTAGGGGGCCACCAAGACAAGATATCGTGGATTGTACATGACAGTGTAGGGGGCACCAAGATAAGACATCTTGGATTGTACATGGCAGTGTAGGGGGCCACCAAGATAAGATATCATGGATTGTACATGATGAGAGTGTAGGGGCCCCCACGATAAGATATCTTATATTGTACATGACAGTGTAGGGGGGCCACCAAGATATGATATCATGAATTGTACATGACAGTGTAGGGGGCCACCAAGATAGGATATCTTGGATTGTACATGATGATTATGTAGGGGGCCACCAAGATAGGATATCATGGATTGTACATGACAGTGTAGGGGCCAACAAGATAAGATATCTTGGATTGTACACCAATGAGAGTGTAGGGGCCACCACGATAGGATATCATGGATTGTACATGATGATTGTGTAGGGGGCACCAAGATAGGATATCATGGATTGTACATGACAGTGTAGGGGGCCACCAAGATAGGATATCATGGATTGTACATGACAGTGTAGGGGGCCACCAAGATAAGACATCTTGGATTGTACATGACAGTGTAGGGGGCCACCAATATAAGATATCTTGGATTGTACATGATGAGAGTGTAGTGGCCACCAAGATAAGATATCTTGGATTGTACATGATGATGGTGTAGGGGGGCCACCAATATAGGCTATCGTGGATTGTACATGACAGTGTAGGGGGCCACCAAGATAAGATATCATGGATTGTACATGATGACAGTGTAGGGGGCCACCAAGATAAGATATCATGGATTGTACATGACAATGTAGGGGGCCACCAAGATAAGTTATCATGGATTGTACATGACAGTGTAGGGGGCCACCAAGATAAGATATCATGGATTGTACATGACAATGTAGGGGGCCACCAAGATAAGTTATCATGGATTGTACATGACAATGTAGGGGGCCACCAAGATAAGATATCATGGATTGTACATGACAATGTAGGGGGCCACCAAGATAAGTTATCATGGAATGTATATGACAGTGTAGGGCGCCACCAAGATAGGATATCTTGGATTGTATATGACAGTGTAGGGCGCCACCAAGATAGGATATCTTGGATTGTATATGACAGTGTAGGGCGCCACCAAGATAGGATATCATGGATTGTATATGACAGTGTAGGGCGCCACCAAGATAGGATATCTTTGATTGTATATGACAGTGTAGGGGGCCACTAAGATAGGATATATTGGATTGTACATGATTACAATGTAGGCGCCCCCAAGATAGGATATCTTGGATTGCACATGACAGTGTAGGGGGCCATTTAGATGGGATATCTGGCTCCATTTTACCCAGGTGTATTTATAAATTTGTAATTCAGACGGCCAAAATCCAATGTGCTGTGGCTGCCAGTGGACTGAATTGTTCATGCCGATGGTGTAGGGGCCGCCAAGGATGTCTTGGGTTGACCGAAACTTGACACATGCAGTTTTTAGCGTTTTGGTACATGGTGTGAACCAGATACTTAGTTGCATAGTTGCTTTAAGAGTATTTTTGTCGTATTGTATGTATCATTCATTTGGTCATCTAGTTAGCACTATAACAAAGTGAGGAGATGCCTACTTCGACGCTGGGGGAAGTACAATAGCTCTACTTTACCTCAAATAGTCCAGCTAAAAAGGAAACGCATTAAACTTAATTCATTTGATATACAGCTACTCTATGCCTGTTATACATTTCCTATTTCACCTGTAAGAATGTATGTACCGATACCTGAAATTTATGTGTCAAAGGGACAATTGCAGCCATCATTGTGTACACGTTTTGTACGTTGGAGACCAAGTCATTCTCCCCTGTGAAGGTTGGAAATAACTTCCTGTACAGTATATAGAAATATTTCACTAACTTAAATTAACACATGGTAGGATCGGTTCTATTATCAATTCCAAACTGTAAAATTGTTGCGTAAAAAGCTGTTATATAATACACTTAACCGATTTAGAAACGCAACAATTTTGGGGGTCGGTATTTTTTTTTATTAATTATTATTTAAATGTTATTGGAGTATAAACCAATGAATGGGACGCTAGTCTTATGCCTGGTACGATTTTCTACGAAAAAATATTTCAATTTAGCCCATTACGTCATAGTGGCGTCATTTTCATTATTTACATGTGATGCGTGAGCAAAACCACTGGGCGTGACGATTTGACCGACAATTTATAGAGAAACGATACCCCAACAAAAAAACATAAAATAAAATTTTGAAGTGCGTTGTATACGGTGCTACGCTGTAAGGATACATAACATCCTGGCGCCATCGACTTGCTTAAAGCAGTTATGTGACGTTTTATCATGGCAAAGTAGATTAACTGTCGTCTGTCGACAATATTTAGACTTGCATAGTGTTTTCAAGAAGCAGTTTACACCAACGATTGTCTGCGTCAGGTATGCCGACGATACAAGCGCTTAAACATGATGGCACCAAACAAATGTTTTTTTAAAGACGCCACTTCCGGTAAAAAATATTTTCTGTTATACCTACAATTTGAAGGCAATGATGAGTATGATTAAGTAATTTCGCTAAAATATACATTCCGTAACATTTTGATTAATGTTTATTTTGACCCATGATGAAAATCGCTTCATTTTGTCTGTCTTCTTATTTATCCTGACATATTACATTATCGACTTCCGGTTACGGGTTTGAGATGCCAATAGACATAAGAAATGTACATTCTTCACCATCGGACACAATGCAAAAACACAAAGCTCATGTTGAGACTGTGGAGGTCATTGCATTTTTACTCCTGAAACGAAATTTGAAGGCAGGCACAAATGGCAGTCAAGAAGTGCATCATCAAGCAGAAACTTCTGAGCGTTTGGATTGATACGTGTTTTCCTCATAGATGTGTGGAACAACATCCTACAACACTTTGTTTTCGGGCCAATGAGGCAAAGACACCTGATTTGAATAGCAGGTTGCAGCTTATAAATACATTATTAATTTTGCGAACTTGACATTGTCGATCAATACATTTTGTAGTTTGGTATTGTGACCATCTAAACCTTGAATACAATGACATTTGCACATCTTTGACTTCATGTATTGATTTCATCACATGCAAAATTTCAAGAGAATTGAAGCACCTTAACTGGCTAAAATTTATCAAAACCCCACTGTTGCGTTTTTAAATCAGTTAAGTGTATTACAGCTTTTTACGCAACAATTTTATATACTCAGTCCAAAGGGTACAAAAATAACACATTGTAGGATCGGGTCTATTATCAGTTCCAAACTGTAAAATTGTTGCGTAAATTATATATTATATATACTCAGTTCAAAGATTACTGACCTTTGCTCAGAATAACTTATACAACCTTCGAATCTAGGTGTTCTATAAGAGACTGCCGACAATCCTATATAGACTGCTGACTATCCTATGTAGTGTGTATTCATTGTTTTCTTTCTCCGCCTGATCGTCCAATGACCGTTGACTTTGAGGAAAGAAAAATTTAAGTGGTGTGATACGAGGAATCCAGGTGCACTACCCTAGCTCTTTCCAAATAAGACTTTTTTATGTGCCCAGTACATAGCACCTATACATACGCGACTATCTCTGGGTTACTAACTAGTTGGGTGGGAAACTTTTCTGAAATTTCATTGCCACAGCAGAGATTCAAACCAGGGACCTCTGGATTGGTATTTGAGCGGCCTTGCCACTCAGCCACCCTCTATCAGTATACATCAGCAGCAGCTGTTCTATAAAGGTAGGTTCTATTATCATTAATGTCTGGGGGTCTTGCAGGACGCTCCCTTAACAAAATGGATGGACTGTTCCATTAGCTTTATCGAATTTTCCATATCAAACTAAATCAGTCATGAAAGGGGACACAATCCAGTCAGCTTCCAGGGCTTTCTCATTATTCATTTAGAAGGGGCCTGTTATAAGGATTTTAAAATCATTCAGTTTTCTGGAAAAGTGAAATTTAAAATCATGCAATTTTCCGGAAAAGTGAAATTTAAAATCATGCAATTTTCCAGAAAAGTGAAGTTCCTCGTGTAACCTAAATATAAATATTTCTCCTCTAATCACAGGTCTAAGCCCCCCTACCAAAGCTAGCTTCTTTTACAGAGAAACCTATGTAAGAACATGTGCATTGAAAATAACTATTGGGCCATTCGAAGTGCCTGGCTCCAATGAGTTAATAGTGCCCTGAAATCAGCAGCCACTTCTTATAAACAACAGGTCCATGAAAAGTGTCCAATACCATCTACATGTATATATACATAATTAAATATGTATATATAAGTGGGCTAGGTGACTTTTCACGGACCTGTGTTATAAACAGCCAATATCATAATCATCAAAAAACATTTTTATATAAAACTTGCTTGAATTAAACTGCCACCTGCTTAAAGGGCTGCTAATGTTTGCTTAGTCGGGTTCAACTTCCCACACCATTTCTCAATAATTTTTCAGTTATACAATTGGCAGCTGATTCACCTAACCAGTTTTCCTGGACAGTACACTAACCAGTACTAATTTACCCTTCCAGAAGGAACTGGCAACTAAATTCTCCACCTGTAGAGGAAAATCAACATTGTTGTCAACTTACAAGGCTATGACCTGCCGTACCAGGAGATCTATACTGCTGTATGATGTTTTACTTTGATTCAAAATATGATATGCTGGTGATAAGTATTCAATAAAACTTCAACAACAAACTGTGCAATAAAAGACAAATTTATTTTTTCCATTTATCTTGTAATATGATATTTCAACTGAATACAGCATTTCTCACAGTACATGTATTATGAGACCATTAAACACATACATACTCATTATAAGCTCACATTTTACAGAACAATACAACAACAATAACCAACATTAATTCAAGTGCTCAACATTTTCCCACTGAGGCCCAAAATAACAAAATGTCGGGCCAAAAAGTTAGGGTCAGTCAGGTTACTAGAACCACATAACTAATGCTCATGCTGGTCATACTTTTATTATGTAAACATTTACTTACAAAAACAACAACATCAACTCAGACCCACAACTATGAGTATAGGGGCCATGTTCATGTAGGTATATTGTACATATATATTAGGGCTATACCAAACTAACATTATGTTATTTTGGGCCTCAGTAGGACAAAAAAAACCATTACAACAATAGAATAGAGTCTATACTATAGACATTTTATTGTATATCAGCATAATTATGGCAAGATATTAGGTGTGTCATTTTATCAAGAGCTTTACCAAACAGTAATACTAAACATAAGGATCATCCCTAGAACCCTTGAAAAATAAGCTTTGTTAATTGATTTTGCGGTCACCTGTTTTTGGGAGCTACAACTATACCTTATTAATTAACAAGAGAAGGCATGATGACTCTTCATCTACCACCTGAGTGTCATTGCACATACATTGTATGCAGGCTCGGATCCAGAAGATTTAGAGAGGAGGCCACAGCTAGATTTGGGACGTTTAGCAGGGGTTGGTGTGGGAGGGGTGTCCTATAGCCACATTGATTGGTTCCATTTTAAGGATTTTAACATTTAAGGCATTTATAAAATGGTTACTCTGAGGCCAACTGGGGTGGGTGGGCATGGCCCCGTGTGCCCCCGATGGAACAGGACCTGCTGTACAACATAATACATGTACTAGTATGGCAGTGACACAACAGGGCAGGGTAGAGTCAAGGGAAGAGTCAATATTGTATTCAGACAAAATTTGAACAATATAATTTCCTCGGATGAAGGTCATCAAGGAGGATATTTGTGATGTTTACATACTGGCAAAGACCAACTTCAAAAGAGCTATAAAAATGTGACAAGGCTACATTTGAGAATATGCCAATGTGACGAACACGCATTAACACATTTGTTCGTAATTTTGGATAATTTGAATAATTTTGGATAAATTGAGTAATTTTGCACTGAACCCTATATTAATAGATAATGGATAAATTGAATAATTTTGCACTGAACCCTATATTAATGGACAAATATGGAAGGATTTCATGGAATCAATCAATGATTATATTAACACCTACTACATCAGAATAATGACTAGAAAAACCATCAACAATTTGTGGCCCTTAGTTTAACATTTATTTCATGTAAAACTTGAATAATACAAAAATTCTACGAAATGTAGAACTTTTACTTTGGTAAGATACTCAAAAGGAAGCAAATACTGCGAATAAACGTCATAAAATTTAGGACAACAAAAATCGACCAGGTGGAACATCGTTCAACCAGTTTAAGACCAGAAAAAATAACTCCTTGATAATCATATTATAGACTTATTAACATTATAAACAAAACATTACATGTATGATTTAATTGGTTTAACATTAAACATGACACAAGTACAAGTATAATTTATTTGGTTTAATATTGATTAAGTGGTTAAGCCTAGCTCCCACTGAGCATTGTTTGCCTCGGCGATGTACTCCTGATGGAAATGAATGAGTTACCAGGACATCGGGAACAGGTCCATCGTAGTCAAGGGGAAGCATTGGGGAAGTCATGAGACAATTAGGAATCGTGATGAACTGGGTGGTATCTGAAAATATCGCCGATGACAAATTTCCTCAGTGGGACCTAGGCTTTAAAGAAATATTGACACTGTTCTAATATTTCATTAGAAATAAAACAATCAATCATTTTTCTGCATGCAAAATGTCTAAAATTCAGTTTGCTTAAACAGTAAAAAGGCAACATTATCATAAAAATAATAACAATAAGAAATGCGTCGAAAATTCGGTGAAAACCAGGTTTCCAAAATAAGGCCCGTATTTACCCTGCCGAAACTTTGTTCCAGCAAGTTTGAGATCAGTAACTTCTGACTGTTCATTGTTAATGTCATCCTATTTTCGTTAACATATTTTTGTTATTTAAACAATGACATAAAACACTTGCACACCTTAATTTGACCCTGAAAACAATATCAGTATCAGCATATCATAATAATACAGTTTGTAATAAGAGCAACATATCTACATGATATCAATGGACATTTTTTCAAGGTCAGTCCTCTGTTTACATAACATTGTGGACATAAACATTGCAATTTCTGTTATTAATTTATTTATTACACAGACAATGTATGTGTGAGTATGTGGTTTAGTATGTAAAGTGTCTTCACTGCCTTTTTATCTGATTAAAACACTAAAATACAATGTTATGATATTACATTGTATCCAAGAGAAAGACCCAAATACATGAACTGTACCAGCATTAATAAATACAATACAAAGAATACACGAGTTCAAGCAAATGTGACAAGTAAACCACAAATAATTATAACAACTAATCTACAGTAAAATCATACATTTTCATGGCAGGCTAACATAGGTCGTTGATTTTGGTAATATGGCAACTTGATGGGACTATACATGTACATTCAATTTGGTGGATTTCAAAACATTGAACAAATAATAGGAATAAAATAAGACAAAGTTAAACTTATAATATATGTTAATATCATGCTATTAACATTGAAAGGGTAACACATTGTTACCCTAATATACAGTGACAAAATATAAATATACTGTAAGATCATTCAATTTCAACGGGACAAACTTTTGTGGTTTTGGTGAAAAGTACCATTTCGAGGGACATAAATTCAAGGATTTCAGGAGAAAATGGCAAGATCAAAATTGACAGCAATTATCAGAATTCATTCAAACATCAACCAGATAAAATAGTTGTTTATTACATGCAAGTACGCTTCCATAAAACCTAGTCCTATATCTGACTGAAATTAAAAGCAAGTATTGCAGCCACTGTAAACTTGACATATTTTATTGGTATAATTAAACCTTGGGGATTTAATTTTGTGGTTGAAGTCATCCACGAAATCTATGAAATTAAATCCCCAATGAATATTCATGATTTTACAGTACAGTGAAGTTCCGATAATAAGACCAGTCAAAAAGGTGGTCTTAATAGCGAATCGGCCTATTAGCGGACCTTTTTTGTTCTAAATTTAATACTTTGGGACCTTAAACTGGCAAAAAACTGCCTGATTTCAATATAATCAAAGTGGTCTTATTAGCGGCACTTTACTGTAGTTAGGTCATCATAGATTGGTTGTTTGATTATCTTTCAAATCAGTATTCAACAAGCAATGTTTGTAAAACATGTATGCCCTCATTTATGATAAAAGTCACAGCAACCTTGACCTTTGACCTCAAAATCAAAGGGGTCATCTACTGATGATGACCAACCTCTCTATTTAATTTGAAGAACCTAGGCTTGACCATTCTTCTGTTATTGATTGGCAACCATTAGGCTTAATCTTTCATGTCAAAGGTCACTGCGACACACGGCAACAGACGCAAGCAACCAACCAACACATGTGCCAAGCATTATACCCTCAGACGGATAGAGAGCATAATATTTTTTACAAGGAAATAAAAACCGAGACATTACATTACAAATGGATAAAATGAGTGTGATGATGTCAATCTAGCAATGCATGATCACAATAATAATAATTCAACGTCTGCTTATATTTACATGACGATGGTTTTTAAAAATCTCGGTCATTGAAAACATTTTTTACAAATAAATGACTTTACGTACCCAGCAAATGGAATTCAAAACCACTTTCTGAACCCATGTAAAAACACATTATGTCACCACCAGTGAAATGTGATACCCAGCTGAACATCTTAACTACAGCAAACTACCGTACTTCTATAATTTCACAATTTTTGTGGTATGATTTTTAGCCTATTAGTGTCTGGCGTATTAATCAAACTATCATCTAACAGACATCATTCAACGGAATGGTGACACAGAAAACAGCACACAATCCTACACAAGTTTTATATTCCAGACAACCGACCAACAAACTAATATACCAGTAGAGGCACAATTTATGAACTTCGTAATGAGCTAGTCACGCAATCAATTGATATCATGTGACATAATTATTTATAAAGGATTTCCATGGCAAAAAAAGATACCATATACATGTATTAACTACGTGGAAACTTCTATCCGAGTTTGACATAATTATTTATAATGGATTTCCACGGCAGAGGAGTGACCATATATTAATAACTACGCGGAATTTTCTAACCATGTTTAACATAATTATTTATAATGGATTTCCATGGCAGAGGAGTGACCATATATTAACTATGCGGAATTTTCTAACCTGTTTAACGTGATTATTTATAATGGATTTTTATGGCAAAAAAAGAGACCATGTATTAACTACGCGGAATTTTCTAACCATGTTTAACGTAATTAGGTATACTGGTACATGTAATTGATTTCCGTTGCAAATAGAGACCCTATAATGTATTTACTAATCATGTTTGACATAATTATGTATAATGGATTTCCATGGCATAAAAGAGGCCATATAGTTTTATTAACTTTGTAGAATTTCCTAACCACGTCTGATACATTTGTTTTTATTAAACTACTATCTAATATACATTAGACTGTTCTGTATGCTGGGCAGCACCCTGTTTCGCCAACTCTTCTGTGTAAGTGGCATTAAGAAAGTCTTCAAATGGCACGCCAAGAACAAGACTCTTCACTGCACCAAACGTAAACTTGATACTGTGGAATAAAACAACATAATATATGAAAGAAACAACAAGAAACAGGAAAATTCAACTGAAACAAAATTTTCAAGCAAGGGGCCTTCACTCTGCTTGATGTATGGTCCAAGCTAAAACACACACAACTTCACAACTTGATAAAACTACGGCAAAGTTTCTTAACAATAGGTTTACAATACAGTCTGAGATACATGCGACAGAAACAAGAGTGAAGTCAACCAAATTAGTCCAAACCCTGTCTGTAAAGACCATCTGTACTTTAAATGGTCAATCGTCTCTGAATACTATAAAATCATTTAATTTCAATGGGACAAAATTTCGTGGTTTCCGTGAAAAAGACCAATTCTTAGGGACATAAGTTCGGTAGTATTTCGAATTTCATGCAAAATGACAAGGTCAAAATTCACACAAATTATCAGAAATCATTCAAAAATCAAAAAGATATTTATAACAATTGTTTTATTACATGATGATATGCAAGTGAACTTCCCAAAAACCCTGTCTTGTACCTGACTGAACTTAAAAGCAAGTATGGCAGCCACTGTAAACTTGACATATTTATTGGTATAATTATTCATAACGGGATTTAATTTTGTGGTTGAGGTCATCCACGTAATCAATGAAATAAAATCCCCCACATAAATATAAATGATTTTACAGTATACAGTACTGTCCAATTCAAAATAGATACCCCAATCAATAGTATAAAACTTGAAAACCAGTTTTCACATCGTCTTGTTAGTCGAGTGGAAAAGCATCCCGCTATTATACCAGTAATTTTGTTGAAATTTTGTTCAATCTCGCCACTGGTTCGATACCCATCCAAGTTACATAAATTTTTTTAAGTTTTTATCTTTTTACAAGCACCATATTTTTGTGTTTAACTAATATAATAAAATACTCGAAGTAAGGTATGGTGATTCATTTTTGTGTTATGTTTTCATTCTTTCTTCTATCAAGTCGTATTTTTTCAATTATTTTATTTTAATCTACAGTAAAATTGTATATAACATTCACAACAACATGTAAATTTGATCATTTCAAGTATCGATTCATTAAAGCAGCAGTACAAAATAAGACTTTATAACATGGAAACATGCAATAAAAAAAATGTTCGAAGTGGGGATCGAACCTACAACTCAGAATAAAATAGAAACTTGAAGGCAGTGTGGGGTTATCCACTACACTACAGCGGTTTTGATATGTGGAATGAGATTTGCACAGTATTTGATATCGAACTAATTTAATATTTACCTAACAGACGAGTTTATATTGATAACAGTTCTCATTTGACTTTGAACGCACTATAGGTATCATTGTTTTCTTGGAATATCAACAGCCCTGCTTTCAACGAAGGATTAATTATGTGATGCACGTTTCGTACCTGTTTCATACCTGTTATTCGTAGAACAATATGTTACGAAACAAGAGGGCCCAAAGGGCCCTAGGTCACTCACCTGTCGTAGCAGTGCATGCAAGCTCAAGGTCATAGTGACCTATTTCTTGGCCCCAGATGACCCAATATCGCACTTGACCTAGATTTTGTTGAGATGATCATAGTGATCAAGCTTCGTAAGGATTAGGCTAAAATGGTGACCTCTAGTGACTACACAAGGTTTTCCTATGATTTGACCTGGTGACCTAGCTTTTGATTCCAGATGACCCGACATCAAATTTGACCTACATTTTGTTAAGATGAACATTGCGACAAAGTTTCAAAATGATTAGGTCAAAATTGTGATCTCAAGTGACTACACAAGGTTTTCTATGAATTGACCTTGTGACCTAGTTTTTGACCCCGGATGACCAAATATCGAACTTGGTCTAGATTTTGTTGAGATGATCATTGTGACCAAGTTTCATAAAGATTAGGTCAAAATTGTGACCTCTAGTGACTACCGGTACACAAGGTTTTTCAATGATTTGACCTAATTGTGACCTAGTTTTTGACGCCCGATGACCCAATATCGAACTTAACCTAGATTTTGTTGAGATGATCATTGTAACCAAGTTTCATAAAGATCAGGCCAAAATTGTGACCTCTAGTGTCTACACAAGCAAATTGTTGATGGACGGACAACGGACAGAGGACAGACGAAGAGTGATCACAAAAGCTCACTCTTGTCAAGGTGAGCTAAAAACAGGTTCGTCACATGAGCGAAGTTTGGCTAACCACAGACCAAGGTGGTGTGCCTAAATTGGTAAAATGTTACAAAATGGAGGACAGAGGCAAACAAAAGAATGTGAATAGTAAAACCGGTGCATCTGTACATATTGCGAACTGACAATGGAAAAAGCTGAATTTAATTGTTCAAAATGTTTGCCGCATACAAAGCTTTCAACTAAGGATTAAAGTGACAAAAATCTGTGATTTTAACGTGATTGTAGGTAACTTTCGTTGAACGCAACACAGGATACAAGCTTATTTAGTAACTAAAGATGGAAAATAATGCTGTAACAGTATAGTTATCTTTCTATGATAAAATGAGAAATTTCCAATGTATCGCCTGCTATCAAACCATAAATTAAAGTCTACCAGCCATTGTAGAAGATGATAACAAATTGACAGGGAAGGCAGCACTCAGCAGAAACAGCATAAAAGATGTAAAAAACAACAGCTGTACAAAATGCTTGATCTGCATAAAAGTGGCCTCACTCCTTGTCTGTTTTAATGCTGCAAGTTTATATTAAATTTTGCAAAAACTCATAATATACATCTCTGCAACAGCATAATATTATTGTAATCCTGTCTATTAATCATGGGTGAAATTATGATTTATACTGTAGTTATTTGTTCTGACTTTATTTGGAAAATATTTTTAAAATGTGCCGACAGTGCACAAAATTGGAATACAATACAATGATTAGCATAAAGAGACTCGGCAGTATAATTTGCGCTATGTTGTTATTACCAAAGTGCAGCCTTGAATAGAATTTCATAATGACAGTCGTACATTAATTTTATGTTCTCTTGCATGCATACAAACATGTACTTTAACCCATATAAACATAGACAGGTCAGGCATAAGTATGCCATGAGACGTGCCAGTAAATCAGGAAGACAGAATATATATATTTACATAATGGCGTACAATAATGTATTCATAATAAACTTAAAAACTTCAAAGGTCATTAATAATTGCAGTAAGAACATCTTTAAGGCCATTTATAACTCAAGCAAAAACATTTTTAATGCTATTCAAAATTAGAATGAAACATTTTCTAGGTCATTATCATATTATTTACTGTTACAGCAAAACATGTTCAGGTCTATTTGAATCATTCTTGATTGCCCTACCTTAAGATAATCCAGGATTCAGTTGAACATACTCTCATGACAAGTATAGGCTTAAATCTAAGACATGCATGGTTACCAAGATTAAGCCAAAATTGTGACCTCTAGTGTCTACTCAGGTTTTTCTATTATTAATTTATTAGACATGGTGACCTATTTTTAACCCCAAATGACCCAATATTGACCTTGACAGTTTAATGAGAAGACTATTGTGACTTAGATTCATTAAGATATGGTAAAAAATGTGACCTCTAGGGTTTACACAAGGTTATTCTAGGGTTTGGTCTCATGACCTGGTGAATTTATCCCAAATGACCCATATTGACCATAACCTAGATTTTACACGGAAGATCAAAGTGACCAAGTTTCATTAGGCTAAACTTGTGAGCTCTAGTGTATTCACAAGCAATTTATGGATGGACAAATGTAAGACAGAAGAAGAGCGCTCACAAAGGCTCATCTTGTCCTGAAGTATAGCATGTAGAATTTGACCTGATTCTGACCTTTATGCTTGAATATAATACAAGGTTTTTGCATTGAATATATAAATTTATGCGAGCAAATCGCTCAATATCAGTTTTTAGTTTGAGTTGGTATTACACCTCGAGAGTCCTCGTGATACTTCCTGCTATGAAAACATACACCGAGGGTTATAAATATAGACAAGATGTTAAATTATGCTAATAGAAGGTCAAGAGTTGTGTCAAAGTCTCCATACTATACACCTCAATAGAGAAAAGGGCTCTCCCCACTTACCTCCTTGAAAGCATGTCATATTTCATGGTGACAAATTTTGCCCATCTCTGAAAGAAGTACATTTGCTGTTGTTCTTCGTCCTTCTGTTTATCACTAATGTACTGAGCATATAGATGATGATTCTTCCCTAATTCTACCTCATTCTTTATCCGTACAGCTTCCTTATCTGAAATACATGTATCACTTGAACCAAAGGTAAATGTACCTTTGAGGAAGATTATTTTAACAGAAATTGGTTAGTCTACATAAGTTTTACAAAAAATGTTTTTTCATTTTTTAAAATCTTTTCACTTGAACCAAACCTAAATGTGTCATTGATAAAGATTAGTCTTATACAGTGCCCACCAAAAATAAGTATACAGTAAATAATTGTTGCAAAATTAAACTTGGTTAAATTATTCAATGTCTGTTTATCAGACGATCAAAATTATACTATTTTCTGAAACTACAGAATACTAAATGAGTCAAAATAGAAATAGAAATAAAGATGAAGATGTTCGGAACTAAACTAACCATGTGATTAAAAAGGCTGAATTTTCCATCTTTTTGTGACAAAGTTACCATTGAAGAGGGACAAAGAAGCTTTAGATTTTGCACCAAGGGTACCAATTAATGTATAGCCTTTTCCTTTAAAAAACAAAAATATTCCTTTTCTTCAAATATAGTGTTGCTTCACTGTTCTGCAAATAGTATTATTACAGGCAAGTAAGTGGGCAAATAACATCTGTATACTTATTTTTGGTGGGCTGTGTACATGTATATACACATGTACTAGTATACAAATGTTTGTCATTCTTATTTAATATTTTGTTTGTCTGTTTTTTTCTTTTCCAGTGGACCATATTAAAAATTGATATTACTGTCAAATCTGTAATCCACAATAAATAAAGTCTTTATTATTAATATTATTATTGTACATATTAAGCAAAAGTAGCGATTACATCATTCACTACTAAAATAACCTGCTAATTGATATCATCGTACATGTACTTCCAACTAATTGCTTACGCATTTGTTCTAGGATTGTCAAGCTTAGGATATTCAGATGTTACAAAACAGTTAACTGGAAATTAACAAATACCATACAAACTCTCAGGAAATGATCAAGTACGACATTTGTTTATTTACAATTCTGAATAATATTTTTTAAGCACCTTGTAAATAGTTGTTGTTAAAAAAATCATGTTTTCTGTATTTTGGGCAGATGGCCTTTATTGAAATAAATCTTGTTATTTGCGTATCTATCTTGTATCATATAAAGAGCAGGCCCCGATCCCCAGAAGCAACTCAAGTAGAAATCTTAATTAGCTCATTTTTTAGATTTTAGTCAAATCTGAGTCAGAATTTTAGAAACATCAAAAGTTTGTGATCTTGACATTTTACTGTAATAAACTGACAATAAGGTGTCCATTTTGTGATACCAATTTTGAGACCAGCCTCCCATGGAAATTACTGCAAAGATGAATGACAATATGTGAGATAAGATTTAACTCAAATTGAGATCCTTCGGGAGATCGGTGCCTGGCTGAGGTTGCTAGACTGTCATTATACAAGTGAATCCATTGGTTTATACCACCATGTGTAATATTTTCAATGTTTTCACAAGCAGAGACTTTTATTAGCCGACTGAATTCCCAATTTACATCCTAAGTGTAATATCATCATTGTATTTTCAAATAAGGAATTTTTCATTAACAAGTTGCAGAAAAATGGTCATGATTTTTATTAGGAACGGGTCCTTTTGCTGGACCAAACAGCTAACGAAAGAATCGCTGATGTTTAAACATCTTTCATAATGTCATTTGAAGTTCAAGAAATATTTTAGTGTATAACAGTACTACGTATATGACCTTCGAACTGGTGTAAGTACCGTGTTGTGATTTGTTAATCATTTTAGTGCATAAAGCGGCAGTCACTACCTGCCATGTGTTGTCTACTTGCAAAAACATGTAAAAATTTGAGAATCCATTTGTCAGGTGAGTACTGCCTTCGTACAGATTTGGGAGTACGCAGATAGGAGGTAGCATCAAATTGTATGAGAAACTTTTGCTGCATTCGGCTATAGATTCATCTCAGGTAATGTGTAACCCATGTGCCTACTACTGCCGATATATGTAAGCACATGTAAGATCGGTATCTGTACAATAACGCTACAATCGCATGGAGATTGTATGCTGTAAGCACGTGCAACTCACTTAACACATGTGCAAGATAAGATGCATGGAGCTACTCACGGTCATGCGCTTCCAACGTTTTAAAAAAAACCGTAGTGGCCGTAACCTCCGAATGAGACATACTGGTACATGCTAATAGCATGCAAAGTGGGTTGTGACCGAACCTTTACAGTACTAGAACGACCTTCAGACTAGAGTAAATCTATGTTGTGACCGGACCTTCACAGTACTAGAACGACCTTCAGACTAGAGTAAATCTATGTTGTGATTGGTTAGTCATAGTATGACTGTATCATCGGTATGGAAACCAATATCAAGTAAAACACAATTGAGAGAAAGATGGAGCCAACATCAGAATATCGGATTGCTAGTGAACAGCTTATTCCAATATTTTACAGTCATCAGTCTTATAACTAGAGCAATGCCCATTGATTTTGTCTGCAGAATTGCCGATGTCAGCAAAACATGAGAAAAAATAAGGATGGCTCTTATACTGCAGTAACCCAATCAGGAGACTATGGGTGAAAGTAGGTCTCTCATGTAACAAACTCAGAATTTGAGGAAATTAGGCTGTAAATAAGAACTTATTATTGTTATATCTTGATATGGTGATATAGGGGGGGGGGGGGGGGGGGTTGTATATATTAACATTTATCTGGTATGAAATATCTATCTGACTAGCAATTAAGCGAGTAATAATAATTATACAGGCAAGCCTGTGAGAAAAAACAGCTGTATTACAACAAGGCTCAGGTCCAAGGTCGCTCACCTGTCATAGTAGTTCATACAGGCCCCGTTGATGACCTAAGAATCATTTACAACTTCTAAGAATCAAGTAAATGCAGCCTCTATTGCATGTACAAGGTTTTCATATTGTCTTAACCAGCAACCTTGTTATTTACATCAGATAACCAATATTGACAGATCAGGCCAAGATTTGTTACCTCTACTGTAGTTACCAGGTTTTTCTATGATTTGACCTAGTGACCTAGTTTTTGGCCTGAAAACCTAATATCAAGTTTAACCTAGATTTTGTTGAAATGATCATTGTGACCAAGTTTAACAAAAATTTGGCCAAAATTGTGACCTCTAGTATCTACATAAGTAAATTGTGAACCGAGAGACAACTATTGAAGAGTGTTCACAAATTTAAAGCTCAACCTGTCACTTTGCGACAGGTGAGCTTCAAAATGTAGTGATACAATATGTGAATTTGAAACCTGAAGTTCAGTCGCTGATCCATAAAAGATATAGTATTACAAGTAGAAAACGATACTGCCGAGCTCAGCACAAAATTTGCATTACATCCTTTTATGCAACATTATAACCATTCTGTACTATAAACTCAGAATATTTTGTGAGGGACTAATTTTCACTAAATTTGCATATTCGATATTTTGTAAAAACTAATACAGTCCAATTTGTACTAGTGACCACGCGTATTAAGCGACCTTTGTCTTAAACGACCGGTTTAAATTCCTCCGATTGTATTGTTCCATTTTCCTTTTGTATTAAGTGACTTTTGTCTAACGCGACCAACAACCACTATTTAAGCACTATAATTGATTGGTCAAATTTCATTAAGCGACCGAAAAAAGTATGAATTACTAGTTGTCTGTAGTTACAGGTTGTTAATTACCTTACCTCGTCATAAATCATTGTTTGTTCACACTTCAGAGTTGGTCTTATGTTAACTGAACACCATTTAACAGCATCAATAATCATCATTGTGTCCGTAGGTCATGTCATACTATAGTTGGACAAACATAAATTGGCTGGGCTAAATTTAGCAATAGTAAATAAACACAACGCTGACCTTCACATCTAACTAACCGGAAAAATTTGATAAGACATGATAATGGTGAAATAAATTTCATATAGCACCCGTGGCTCAGTGGTAAAGCGTCCCTCTATAGATAATTTACCAGGTATATGCTTTTTTGTATGCAGGTTCGAATCCATGTTTTGTCTTTGCCTTTTTTATCATATTGTTTTTATCTCATTTTCTCAACACTTTTAAATTAAAAGTCTAGAAAAGAAAAAAAGAAAAAATAACCAGAATAAACAAATTTATTATTATAAAAGTTATCAGTTGGATTCGAACTTGCGGGGAGTAAAAGCATACCTTTGTTGCAACTCGCCATTGCGCTTTACTTACTGAGCTATTCCTCATTGCTTCTTGTGTTGCAGTTAATACACCTTATTAGTTTACTTCAGGTGCAATAGGTAAACATTAATGTTTATGTTCCGGTACTATTTATAGCCCGGCCAATTTATCTTTGTCCGATTATGAAGATTTTTAATCCGATTACACACATTGTCGACTCGTCCATTTAAAATGGACTAAATGGACTAAAACCCGGTCTGTTCCATTATTTTCTATGAGGGCAAGCAACACTGACTTACATTAATTACATAGTGTAATATACGTGTGAGTTTAAATATACACAATTGATAAACATTAGTGTGTAAATAAGTTTTATAATGATTCCATACTTGTATGCATCGTCTTCATAAACATTTCAATATAAGTTGAATAGTATACAGACAGCCTAAAATCGAAAATTCGTTAATTACACTCAATGTTTCTACCATTTGTGCTAAACGACCATTTAGTTATGCAACCTTTGTCAGACCTTCCCAAGGATGGTCGCTTAATGTGAGTTAGACTGTACTCTTGACTTGAAACAATGGTAACAAGTCACTAAGAATTGCAAGCAATATAGAAGTCCCCTACTGGTTTTAAGCCATTTTCAATGTTTCTGTTGCCATGACAACCACAATTTTTGTCAGAATAAGAAATATTTAGACATGCATAATCCCCTTATTGTCCCCTATCCACATACCAAATTTCATAAACCTAGCTTAATAACTGTTTGAGTTATGTCAGGATCCAAAGGATTTTTGACGGACAGACTGATAAAGGACATAGGGCAAACCTATAGTCCCCTCCAGTTGAAAACCGTTAGGGACTAATAAAACGCAATATTGTTCTTTCTTAACCGATTGGTATTGGTTCTTTCTTCAGTTTAAAAATTGCATACATTTAACCTTGCAAATTACTTAAAGATAACAAGTTCATGCAATTCAAACCTCACAAAAGTTTCTGAATTTACAGTCAAATTACTTAAAGATAACAAGTTCATGCAATTCAAACCTCACAAAAGTTTCTGAATTTACAGTCAAATTACTTAAAGATAACAAGTTCATGCAATTCAAACCTCACAAAAGTTTCTGAATTTACAGTCAAATTACTTAAAGATAACAAGTTCATGCAATTCAAACCTCACAAAAGTTTCTGAATTTACAGTCAAATTACTTAAAGATAACAAGTTCATGCAATTCAAACCTAAAAAAAGTTTCTAAATTTACAGTCAAATTACTTAAAGATAACAAGTTCATGCAATTCAAACCTCACAAAAGTTTCTGAATTTACAGTCAAATTA
The DNA here is from genome assembly GCA_947247005.1 of Spisula solida. Classification (NCBI taxonomy): domain Eukaryota; kingdom Metazoa; phylum Mollusca; class Bivalvia; order Venerida; family Mactridae; genus Spisula; species Spisula solida. Next base: position 44,044,857 of record OX365944.1, on the reverse strand, counting down.
CTTAAAGATAACAAGTTCATGCAATTCAAATCTCACAAAAGTTTCTGAATTTACAGTAGCAAAACTTAATGAACGCCCAGCAATTATAAAATGTATGTCTCACAACTAGAGCAAACTTGCACATTAATATTTATTTGCAACTGATACAAGGTAACATGCGCAAACTGATACAAAAACATTAATTGGAAAACAAAATATTATGGCTTCATCTAGCTCATCTAAGCAAAAAATATTTTGAATTGATTTTTGTAGTTACATTTAGCAAGGGATTAATTTTACATTTATTAATTAATCTCCTCGCAAAATGTAACATTACAATTTTCTTAAGTGTCTACAACAGAAACATTATAATGACCATACACTTGAAATAGAGTGATTTTTTTCCTTCTTTGTTTGCTACCGGTAAACGGTACCTTCCCAATTTGAAAAAGGCTATTATTTTCCCAAATTTGAAGGGAGAAATTCTCAATGAACATTTTTAAAAAAATATATTCAAAATCGGACATAAAATGAAGAAGTTATGAACATTTTTGACAAGAGGTCAAGCATAAAAGTTTACAGAAACCAGTAAACAGTCACATGTAATCTCTTTTTCTGTTTTATTTGGCCTTTCTGCTTCATGAAAATTCCCAATTTCAAGTTGTCACGACGCGAAAATTCCCAATCTGAACGGACCCGGACCCTTTCCCAAAGAACCCAAAAAAATCACTGTTTAAAATATATAATTCATTTTTGGTTAAGTAATCAGAAAAGGGCATCTTTAAGTAAAATTAAAATGTAACATTCGAGATAACGAAATACTTCGAGACAAACTTCGAGATAGGTGGCTAGATTTCATATAGACTGTGAAGAATTGAAAAAATCTGGAATTAAAAAAAAACTTACCGGTGACTGAAAATTTGATAAAAGTGAATTTGAGATAACAAGAGTTGACTGTATTTAAAATTATTAGTACAAAAATGTGAAATGTAACTTCACAAAGACTTAAATCACGGTCCAGCACACATCATTATTTTGTGGTGTTTAAATATATCTACTTTACACTCATTATGAAACAAGTATATAATTTATATCAATATAAACCTTGACGAGTGTGTCCTAGATTACTAACCAGCCGTGTGTTCAGGCAAAGGCTACCCACAAACCCCAAAACAAGACTTTTGTCGCTAAAATCATTCATAGAATGCTCTGTCTGACATTCATAATTTGAAAATTGGAAAAAACAAGGAATCAGTAAAACCGAATTATGCTCTCCGAAGCAAGTGCTTATCCCAATATGGGAAATAACATATTACAGATACACAGATACAGGTCAAAAAGAAAATAATAATAATAAAGACTTCATTTAAAGAGGCAACACAGTTGGGTTATACCCAGTCTTCCCTGTAAGCCTTATTATGCATTTACAAATATGTACAGATATGAAGTTTATATACACAGCTGAAAGAAAATAATCATACATGTAGTACTGCAAAGTTAGAAATTTTTGTGAGGAATTAGTTTTCACAAAATTAATGCTTGTGGACAAATATTAAGGCAGTGAAACGCAGAACATATTTCTCTTTGATGTTTAAAAATCGCTAATATTCAACTCTGCGAACTAACTCTCAATATCAACTTCGCGAAATATTGACATCGCGAAAACATATGACTTTACATTAAAATAATTGAGCAGAAAATATATACACATAATATACAGTTGTTAGCACAAATTAATTAAAGATTCCTAAATAATGTGTAGTTATGGTTCTTTGACAGTGCACTTCTTCTTGAAGGACTCTATCATTGTGTGAAGTTTCAATCAAATGCCATCAATACTGTTCAAGTTAGGGGACGGCCAAGCATTAATTTGTATGCAAAATGGAGATAATAACAAGAGGATCATAGATCCTGGGGCGCTCACCTGCTAAACATGGCCAAACATGAACTTGACCTTAAGTCATCAAGATAACGTTTGACTAAACTTCATGAAGGTTAAAGCAAAACTGAGACCTCCAGAGTGTTAACAAGGTTTCGCTATTTTTTAACATATTGACCTAGTTTTTTACCCACATGACCCAACTTTAAACGTGACCTTAAGGTCATCAAGATAAACATTTTGACCAAAGTAGATGAAGATTAAAGCAAAAATATGGCCTCAAGAGTGTTAATAAGGTTTTTCTATTATTTGACCTATTGACCAAGTTTTTGACCCCACATGAACCAACTTCAAACTTGATCTAGATTTCATTGAGATACAACTACTGACCAAGTTTGGTGACAGGTGAGCTAAAAATACAAATCGGAATAACTAAGAAAATGTGAAATGAAGAGTTATGGTTCTTGTGCACTACACGTCCCCTCGATGTGATCTATTCACCTATGAAGTTTCAAATTGATATCTCTAAAACTGTATGAGTTATGGCCCGGACAAGAACTAAGTATGAAAAAACCCAAAGGGCAATAACTCAATAAATAGGTTATGTACAATTGTGGTTCTTGAGCACTGCACTTCTACTTATTGAGATCTATCCACCTATGAAGTTTCATGATGATACCTCACAAACTTTTTGAGTTAGGCTCCAGACAAAAATATCGGACGGAACTACAACGAAAGGACAGAATGACGGACGGACAGATGGACAAAGCGGGAACTATATGCTCCTCCAAATTTTCGGGGAGCATAAAAACTCACTATTTCCGTTCTCAGACAAATGTGTGGATGCCTAGGTTGTATTACTTATACCTCATTGTTTGCCTTAGTACACCATGCCGAGAGTAGGTGAGGTAATATTGGCATTATTCACACTTTTATTTCAAAGATAAACAAAGTCTATGGCTCCGTGCTGTCTGAGGCAGGATTTCTAGGACCTTCACATTAAAAATTTATGTTATGTAAACAGATGACCAATGCATCCTTTGCTAGGTAATGTCTTGGATGATTTAAGATTATCAACTCAACATAAGTCCAAGGGTAACAACTCAGTGATGTATGAACCGACACACTTATAACTGTGTCACATACGTCAACAATCAATTCATTAAGAATTGCAAGCAATACGGAAGTCTCCTACCGGTTTGTTGCCATTTTCAATGTTACTTTTGCCATAGCAACCACAATTATTGTCAGAATCAAATTATTGCCCCCTATCCACATATCAAGTTTCATAAACCTAGCTTGGAGACTGTTACAGTTATGTCAGGATTGAGATTTTTTGACGGAAGAACTGACAGACGGCAAACCTATAGTCCCCTACGGTAAAAAACCGGTAGGGAACAAACAACAGACATGGGTACAGTAAATAGTGTGATTTACTCACCAGATCCACGAAATGTTCCATTCATAATCTGTTCATAACTTGAAATAGTTTGTTTAAATTGTACATCAGTGGTGTTAACAAATATGTACATGTAACAGGATGGTGCCTGTGAGACTGTGTAAATGTTGTGGAATTCTTGAGCAGGTAACTGAAATAATATCATAAATAATATCATAAATATAATATCATAAATAATATTACAAATATAACATAAACATAATATCATAAATATAATATCATAAATATAATATCATAAATAATATCATAAATAATATTATAAATATAACATAAACATAATATCATAAATAATATCATAAATATAATATCATAAATAATATCATAAATATAATATCATAAATAATATCATAAATAATTAGAGATGGGAACGAATACCAAAATCAATATTCAAATACTCGAAATGTCCATACTAATATATTTGAATATTTGTTCCAAATCTTCTTCCATAATCTCCTAAATTGAAAACATTTTTTATTTCCCCATACTTGATAAAACCAACTTGTCGGATAATAAAATTTGAATATTCAAATATGAACTTTGGATTCGAATATTTGATCTGTTTCTGAATAATCAAATATTCAGAAATTTGGTCCCATCTCTATATATAACTCATTACCTATACACTATTGTGAAGAAAGACAGAGCACATTCAACACACCCGCCCAATTCGTCAGTACCTGGGTAATTTGTCATATTTTAGGGTTAGAACAATACTAATGGCTAAAATATTTGCTTACTTGCTTGCTTACATGATAATTTTTATAACCAAACCATTCATACATTGAGTTAAATTCAGCCGCGCATGAGTTTGTATGCCAATCTGTTCAGATTTTTTTCTTTGAACTCTCACATCGATATGTTATACAACTTTTGTATCATTGATCTAGATTTTTACAGTTTTTTAAACAAGCCAATTGTTTTCCAATGCTGCCTTTAAGGTGGTGGGGATGGGGAAGTGAGGGTACCCCTCCCCCTTAAAGTGCAAAATCATCTATAAGGTAATTTGGTATTTTTTGTATTGTTTCGGGTACTACAAATATGTATTTTTTCTCATGTTTGCCTATCTCATCATAATCACTGGGCCAGGTTGTTTCCACATGGAGATTTGGTAACAAACCTCCAATATTCCTAAATGTTACAATAAGTGAGGAGAACTAACATATAGGAGACTATGGGGGCTCTATTGAGACACAATGCTCCATCCCGATAATAAGATGCATGTCTGTTATTGGTGCCAGAAGCAGACCCTTACACCAAGAACTCAGTTTCAAACATTGTCCTATTGTTAAAATTCAACTTACAAAATTTCAAATGACCATAAGTTTGTCAATACTTGGGATTTTTTTAATGAAATAACTTTTAGCCTCTGTAGAAGAGTTCATTACTTTCAGATTTCTGGATTATTGATTTCTGGATAATTTTAGATTTGTAGGACCCCTGAAATATAGATATTAATAAGTTTAACATTACCTGCATTTTATCACCTTCTGTTAGTGTGAACTTTTTCCTCTGATCCACCAGTTCTACAATCACTTCACCTTTCAAAACAGTCACACTCGTATTACCTAAATCACCTTGTACAAAGTTCTCCAGATGTAAACCTGTGAAATAAATCAATCAGACATTCAATCTAAGTGGATTAATACATTAAAAAGAGAAATAATTCAGTCCAAGGGGAGATACTTAAGACAAAGGGAGTTAATTCCGACAATAGGAGATATTTTTGTCCGACAGGGATAATTTAGTCAAAGGGAATTAATTACGATAATAGGAGATATTTCTGTCCAATGGAGATAATTCAGTACAAGGGAGACAAACAGGAAAAACAAAACCGTACACACTCTGTAAGTGGTCATCTGAATGAAGCAACTATTGTACCGCTCTCAATTAGACATTTTCATAATAAATGCATACTGGTACAGGCCTGTATTAACAAACCAATAAACCAGCCTCAAGCAGCTAAATATGACTTCAGTGTACTTGATTGGTGGTAGCAGACCTTAGTGCACTGAATATGTTAAAGTCAAACCTATTCATATCAATAGAACAACTGTTACAAGAGATAAAAATCTCGTAAAATGGATGAGAATATAAGACACTGTGGGTTACTTCCCTTCCTTATAAAGAAAACACTGAACAGTGATCACAGGATACACAAAGCTAATCTAAGCACAACCATCAGTTGTCTCATAGGATACACATAGCCAATCTAAGCACAACCATCAGTTGTCTCATAGGATACACATAGCCAATCTAAGCACAACCATCAGTTGTCTCATAGGATACACATAGCCAATCTAAGCACAACCATTAGTGGTCTCATAGGATACACATAGCCAATCTAAGCACAACCATCAGTTGTCTCATAGGATACACATAGCCAATCTAAGCACAACCATTAGTTGTCTCATAGGATACACATAGCCAATCTAAGCACAACCATTAGTTGTCTCATAGGATACACATAGCCAATCTAAGCACAACCATCAGTTGTCTCATAGGATACACATAGCCAATCTAAGCACAACCATCAGTGGTGTCATAGGATACACAAAGCCAATCTAAGCACAACCATCAGTTGTCTCATAGGATACACATAGCCAATCTAAGCACAACCATCAGTTGTCTCAAAGGATACACATAGCCAATCTAAGCACAACCATCAGTTGTCTCATAGGATACACATAGCCAATCTAAGCACAACCATCAGTTGTCTCATATATCAGCTTTAAGATTCTTCTGGGAAGAGTTCCTTACATATGATATACATGTTTGTTTTCATAAGGCTGGACTGAAGAATTGCCACTCAGTTGTGAAATTAAAATTCCCGATTTTTCAGTACCCTCGTACATGTATTACTTTGCACTTTGAGGGCTCAGTGCAAAACAATTGTAACTACTTATGATTATTATATGAAGTTACAACTGTTTTGCACTGAGCCCTTGAAAAGTCTTGTTGGTCAATCAGTAGGCAGAAAGGTATGCAACAAGAGCTGTCCAGGAACAGCGCCCTCCACTATTCGCCGTGCCATGCTAGGATAGTATAATCATTCTATATTCAAAACAAAATGCTTCATATCAGCAGCTTTATCCTCTGTGTAGAGGTTTGGGCTTCTAAGTCGAAAAAAGGAGATAATTTGGATAAAATGCAGGACAGTTACCTACTCATGTGTAGGTCCTCTGGGTCATGAAGGTGAACAAGTATGCAAAGTATCAAAGCAATATATCAATATACTTTTAAGATATTAGAGGTTAAAAAACTGTACCCAAACTTTAACATTTGCATTTCCAAGTCCAAAAGGGGGCATAATTTGAACAAAATGCTTGATAGAGTTACTTACCCCTGTGTAGGGGTTGGGATCATGATGTTGAACAAGTATACAAAGCAATATGGGAATGCACTTTGAAAATATTAGAGACTGGCCACTTACAGTACCCTAAAGATAGCAACCTCCACAACTTACCTGGGAAATCCACCCCTTACAGTACCCTAAAGATTACAACTTCCACAACATACCTGGGAAATCCACCCCTTACAGTACCCTAAAGATTACAACTTCCACAACATACCTGGGAAATCCACCCCTTACAGTACCCTAAAGATAACAACTTCCACAACATACCTGGGAAATCCACCACTTACAGTACCCTAAAGATTACAACTTCCACAACTTACCTGGGAAATCTGCCACTTACTGTACCCTAAAGATAACAACTTCCACAACATACCTGGGAAATCCACCATTTACAGTACCCAAAAGATAACAACTTCCACAACTTACCTGGGAAATCTGCCACTTACAGTACCCTAAAGATTACAACATCCACAACTTACCTGGGAAATCCACCCCTTACAGTACCCTAAAGATTACAACCTCCACAACATACCTGGGAAATCCACCACTTACAGTACCCAAAAGATTACAACATCCACAACTTACCTGGGAAATCCACCCCTTACAGTACCCTAAAGATTACAACCTCCACAACATACCTGGGAAATCCACCACTTACAGTACCCTAAAGATTACAACTTCCACAACATACCTGGGAAATCCACCACTTACAGTACCCTAAAGATTACAACTTCCACAACATACCTGGGAAATCCACCACTTACAGTACCCAAAAGATAACAACTTCCACAACTTACCTGGGAAATCTGCCACTTACAGTACCCAAAAGATAACAACTTCCACAACTTACCTGGGAAATCTGCCACTTACTGTACCCTAAAGATTACAACTTCCACAACTTACCTGGGAAATCCACCACTTACAGTACCCTAAAGATTACAACTTCCACTACTTACCTGGGAAATCTGCCACTTACAGTACCCTAAAGATGGCAACATCCACAACTTACCTGGGAAATCGGCCACTTACAGTTCCAACAATATCCCAATACAAATACGCACTGCAGAAAACTTGACTTCCTTCAAAAGACTGTACTTGACATGGAAGTTCTCAGGTGGTAACTGAGATTTTGTTAGTTTATATTTGTGCTTCTAAAGATGAAGTAAATTTGTCATCTAAATGTGTTAAGTTTGTAAATATGTATTTCATGTATTAATTCCCTAGATAATGCTATTCATGTATTTGTTTTGATTTTATGTATTTTGTTTGCACAAAATTTTATATATTCATGTATATTTATGTATTTGCTTCTTGTGAGAACCATTATATTGAAAATTGGTTTCTACCAAATATGTTATCCACGTAAAATAAAGTCGTTACTTACTTACTTACTTACTTACCCTAAAGACTACAACTTCCACAACTTCCCTGGGAAATCAACCACTTACAGTACCCTAAAGATAACAACTTCCACAACTTACCTGGGAAATCAACCACTTACAGTTCCCTAAAGATTACAACTCCATTACTTACTTGGGAAATCCACCACTTACAGTTCCCAAAAGGTTACAACTTCCATTACTTACCTGGGAAATCCACCACTTACAGTACCCAAAAGATTACAACTTCCACTACTTACCTGGGAAATCTGCAACAAAGACGAGATCTGTATCACTATCTCTAGCAAATATATCCTTCACTATCTCGCCTAGTTTGCCTCTCCAGTCGGATAGATCCACCAATAAGGGTAGATACCAAGGCGTATCCTTGAAGGCGCTCCATGGAGCTTCCAGAAGGTCTACACGAGGATCTATGGACCTAAAAATAATTATACTGTAAAATCTAAATTTTGCAAGGGTTTTTATTTTTGCTACATTAGCGAGTTTGATAAATTAGTAAAAAGTAAATTAGTGATCTTAATAATAAAATGCAGAAAGGATATTTCTCATGTTTACAATTTGTGAACATTTAACCTGACAAACTACTTCAGAGTAACAAATTCAATTCACCAGCGAAAATATAAAAATTTACAGTAAATGGGTTCAAATAATCACTACATTCACAAGTTTCCAGACAAATATTTCGACACAACTGTCACAGAAATATATTTTGCCAATAAAATAATATGCAATTATAATACATGTTTGACTTCCCACGAGTGTAATTGATAAAGTCATTATTAGTGGCATTTTTGGCCATACAAAATGCAGCACAATCTATACGTTTCACTTTCTTTTATTTAAATGCACACTACATGACCATTTGTTTATACTAATTTATTTGAAGTCGATTGTGAAACATGTTTTTCAAACTTATAATAATCACTCTTGATACCTCATTCCTGATGTATACATGATTATTAGTTATTCATGTGCCATAAAATAACACTAGACCAAATCTATCAAGCACAGTTTGTCAAGATTCAAAAACTAATACACTTATATATAGACTGGGTTTTCTAATATATTACTTCACGTTTACAATGAGATGAAAAACCTTTATTTGCCTAGTGCCCTACCTTTGTTGAAATCTATCATTGAGTGCCCGCCAGACATCAATATGTAGTTCTATATTTGTAATGTTATATTCAGCTAGTCTATCCTCCACACAGTAGGCATATTGTTTGATCATGTCCGGATGTGTACTCCATCTTCCACCTAGTACCCACGCCTACAAATACATTGTTTTATTACTAACTCCTAAACTCATTAAGGGGTGTTGAAACAATGCTCTTATAACTTTGTATATTATGCTCTTGCATTTTTCACTGTTAACCTACACATCTTTCAGAATATGTAGGTACATATATTTCAAATTAATTCACCAGGCATGGTTATTATCAACTTCAAGTTAAAAGTGTTTTTTTACTCAAAAAGGTATGTCTCTACAAATGGCCGAAAAGTATTCATGTTGATTGACTACTGTAAACCAATTAACTTTTGCGAATACTAACTTTGCATTTTGCTGATCGTCGGTATATTCGCGACTACAAACTTTCGCATTTTTAAGTATCATGCAACGTCCTCATTAATGTTTTTAGCACTCTTCCACTCGCGAAACTAATCACGCAAAATAATTTCTAGGCTTACAGTATCTTACAAACAAACTCAAATGAATACATTCTAGTACCCACTTGACACAACTGGCAGCGTTTCAAAGACGGTCTTACCCACTTATACTGTTCTATCTCATGTTTGTGTCAGTCCAAGGCTAAAGCTATAAAAAAGTGCTTCTTAGTGTCATATAGCAGTAGGGGACTGAGCAAGGCCATGCAGTAGTAGGAACCAATGTCCCAAAGCATCTCAAGTAGAAATCTTAGCTCAAAGCAGAGTCTGAATTTGAGATAAATCTGAAGTTTGAGCCATTGCAATAATAAACTGAAATATACTATTTTAAAAAGAATAATGTTTCTGTTTCATTGCACATTCTGAGTCCAGCCTCCCATGGAAATAAACATAAGGACACATGACAATATTTGATATGAGATAGAGCTCAGATTGCTCAAATTGAGATGCTTCTGGAGATCAAGCCAAGAGTAAGGGGGGGGGGGGGGGGCAAACAGCAGTTGGACTCAGAGCAGGGGCTATACAGCAGCAGTAGTAGGGACCATTACTATGTTAGTACCTATACAAGAACGAACCTTAGGATTGAGATATCCCTCTTCTCCCGTATCTTTGTCAACATATGTGACCTTGATATGTTGTAGACTCCATGTATGTACCATCATGTCCCAGGAATATCCATACAGTCCTTGTGTCCAATGATTGTAGCCCTATATATATACATATAGCAACGTCAAAATAGCTCTGTCTTTGTGGTGTACTGGTTAGCATACTGGACAGGTAATCGAAGGGACCTGGGTTCCAGTCCCAGCGGAGGTGGCTAATGTTTCGTTGTGATTTTAGGGAGGTGATTAGCTCTATTATTGTAGAGCCACTTTTGATATATGCATTCAATACATGTATTGCAAATAAATTAATATGCCCCTTTTTACAATTTTTTAGATACCCAACATGCCTATATAGTCACATAGGCCTATTTTAACATTCAAGACAAGATCAGCAGTAAGAAAACAAACATTAAATGTGTAAAGTCGGTTTGAGCTTTAATAGCAGCAACCAGATTGCCTCCAATCAGCACTCTCAGTGCTTTGATTCTATATAGACATAGTAGTGTTCATTGATTGTAGTGTCACCTCTAAGGGGTTCCACTAGCTTCTGAATCTGAAGGGTCATTTTGATACTTTCGACTAAATTTTACATTTCATAGGCAAAATACCCATGATTTTAAGAGAAAATAACCCTCCCAACCAAAATCTTGTGGGTCAAAATGTGGCTTTTTGGAAATTTCAAGGGTCAAAACCCCTATTTCCGAGTCAAATGGAACCCCTGCCCTATATATAACTGGCAAGTGCATTTTTATCGGTGAAAGTTATCAGTAGAGAGCTACGTTGTAGGCCTACATAAACGTAACAGATTAATTCTAGGGGGTATGGGGCCATGCTCCCCCTGAAATTTATTTTTGAAAATTATATTCTGTTCTCTTGACTGTTCACATTTTAAAAATCAAAAACTTGTAGTTGAGTTGGGCAGTCCTAAGACCCCCTATCCCTGTTGATTTGAATTCAATTTTTGGCATTCTTATTTTTCAGCATTCTAGGGAAGTGTAGGCCGCAGCCTATAAGGCCTATAGGAAGCTACGCCATTGTTATGTAAGGTCAAAATGTATATAAAGATATTGTTACATACTTTAGTAATACCATGAGAGTAAGGTAGTACACACTGATATCCTACATACGTCATCATCACAGCCACGATCACTTTATGATAATTGGTTGGCGAGGTAGGTGGCGCTTTTCTCTCACATGGCACACTCGATTTCTGAATATAAATTTTGAAACAGATAAGACAAGAAAGAACATCAAGCTTAACATACTATAAAACTTGGTCGTTCACAGGTCGTAGTAGTGCATGCTGGCCCATATGGTGAGTAATAGAGTAATCATTAACAATTAACAGCCTCTATTCCATGTACAAGGTTTTCACACTATCTTAACCAGTGACCTTGTTATAAACTAACATCTGATGACTCATATAATGATATTGAAACTAGAAGGGTTTTTGACACAAAAACATGTCCGCCACATGGGGCCATTATATAAATTCCTGACAATATGCTCTGGGCTTGGTACCAACTATTCATGCGAAGAATCATAGAAGTTAAGGAGAGCAAGGCTGGAAAAACTTTTTTTGACCATTACAGGGCCATAACACTGGCAGTATTCATCAGACGAAAAATTCCAGCCAATAAGCAAAACTAGGTTTAGTACTAGCTAATAGAAGCTATTCATGTTTCATTTCATTGAAATCCAACCAACGGTTAAGGAGAACAAGTGCGGACACGCTTAAAGCACAGCTGAGATTCACACATATTGTATAATTTGTATTCAAGACATGTAATCAATTACATGAGGTAAAACCACCTATTTTGGTGGACATCACATTTCATGGATTTTAGTCAAATGCAACTTTGTGGGGATTGTATATTATAAGTTCATAGATTACAAAATATGAAGAGGAACACCCTTGGTCTGTATGGTCGAGTTCAACCACAAAATAAATGAAAAATTACTGTCTCACGAAAAATTACTGTTTTACATTACCTGTTTGTCATCAGGCTTGATGGATTTCTTGTCATATATACAGTGAGGGCTGGTCTGTAAGTCAATAGTAGCTGGCATTACATGTTGTAAGACACTTGGTAACTTCTGTAACAATCCTCTAGGCCAGTTAGGATAACAAAACAAAGGAAGAGTAGCTATCATCATCCATGGAAACATACCTGAAAGATGACAAGAACTGTACTCATGAAAGGAGATATTTCATAATAGTATTACAATCATTATAAAGGGAGGTAAAAACAAGTAATTAAGAATTGCAAGCAATACAGAAGTCCCCTACCGGTTTGAGGCCATTTTCAATGTTTCTGTTGCCATAGCAACCACAATTTTTGTCAGAATCAAAATATTTTAGACGTGCATAATCCCCTTATTGCCCCCTATCCACATACCAAGTTTCATAAGCCTAGCTTGGAAACTGTGTGAGTTATGTCAGGATCCAGATTGTTTGACTGACGGAAGGAGGGCAAACCTATAGTCCCCTCCGGTCAAAAACCGGTAGGGGACTTATTATTGTTTATTTGGGTTAATGCTGTTTGTCAACAATTTTTCAGTTTCATAAGAAGGCCCATTTGCCTACCCAGTATTCCTGAACTGTATCCAAACTAGTATTAACTTACCCTTCCACAAGGAATCTGCAACTTTTCTACATTTTTGTGAATATAGCGAAAATTAATCCCTCACAAAGGTTTCTGTCTGATATTACAGTAAGTTAGAACTGACCTATACAAAATATGCAGGCATTCATCAGATGCAACATTCCTAACAATTTTTCCACATGTGGAGAAAATTTGAAAATTGTTGCGAAAATAAATCCAACACGAAAATTAGAACTGACCTATACTAAACAATTGGGTATTCATCACATGCAACATTCCTAACAATTTTTCCACATGTGGAGAAAATTTGAAATTAGTGCGAAAATAAATCCCACAAGAAAATTAGAACTGACCTATACTAAATAATTGTGCATTCATCAGATGAAACATTCCTAGTACAACAAAAGCAAGACGTCTGGTCCGATCAAAGAAGAGCAGGAATCCAGAGAAGAGATCAATAGTGAGTCCACCAAGATGTATTATATACACACTCACTTGTTCTTCTGTCATAATCAGTCTGAAAGTAGAAATATAACAGTTTTAGTTTATACTAATTTATTTTAGGTCGATTATGAAACAAGTTGTTTTAACTTATATTAATCACCCTTGACACCTCATTCCAGATGTTTTACATGGCCACTAGCTATTGAGAGAAAAGAAGCCAGTTTCCCTTTTGGCTGAGCGTCTTGCAAGGGAATTACTTGTACCAGTTTTATTTTGTCTTTGGTAAGATGTGGAAACCCGCACTCAAAGGGGATGCTTAACAACTAGGCTTACAAGGAAACAGTATTGACAAAGTATGGTCAATGGCAAAACATTTAGTTTCAGAAAACTCCAATATTTATAACAAGGATAAATGAGGGTACAAAAACGTGCCTCCCAACAGAATCATTCAATCTCAAATACCTGACAATATGCAAAACTAAACTTGGTACCAAGTATTCTAGTGAAGTTTCATTGAAGTAAGACAAATCATTTTGGTTCAGATAAACATTGTGATAAGCTATCATGGAACTCTTGAGAATATGATGACATTGTTGATAACATCATTGGCGTTACTTGTGACAGACATCTTTATTTTCAACAAAAACTTTATTCATATTCTTTCAGTCAAAACTTAATCAATAACTTTACTACCAAAATTCTTGAAATTATTAAGCATTGTTTGTTGGACATGTTTTTGGATCAACCTGTACATCCAGCATGAAGTCTATTGTGTCTCCCCCACTATATGATGGCAACAAATCATCAGCATATGCTATTATCATTTTATACTTATGAACTAATGGTTGCAGAGGGGAGGTAACTTTATGTTAACCTGTACTACATGGTAAAAAAGCAACTTATTTATCAAATACTTTTAAAACAATGGAATATTTTGAGTACCATGACCTTACGTGAGCATGTAAACAATCATTAATGTGAACTATGAGGCCTCGTCAATAACCGTGTTGCTTTATCTTCACACAAAGTACCTTTACAGCCAATTTCAACATAATATCTCATACCTAATAAAAGTTATTAAGCTGAAACTGATATTCTATTTTTAATGCTGAAACTGATATTCTATTTTTAATAACAGTTACTTTGACCTCACCAGCCCCACTTTTGAACTGAGCGGTGTATTCACACAAGCTAGCACCTATACAACAAGTTCCATCACATGAATTGAAGTTATTCACAGGAAACCAATTTTTTAGTTTCAAAAACAGTGAACTTGAGCAGCGTATTCACACAAGCTAGTGATAACATCAAGTTTCATCACAATATCTCATTCCGAACTATAGTTATTGTCTGGAAACTGATTTTCTATTTTCGGTAACAGTGACCTTGACCCCACTTTTATTAACATAAGCTACCTATACAGCATGTTTCATCACAATATCTCATTCAAACTAAAGCCATCATCTGGAAACCAAAAATGGACTAACAGACAAACAGACTGACAGAAATACCCCCCCCCCCCCTCAAATATGGTTTTGTGGGGGTATAAAAAGGCAGATAATTTTTACAAAATGCTTGATAGAGTTACCAGCTCCTGTGTAGAGGTTGAGGTCATGTCGGTGAACAAGTATGCAAAGCAATGCATAAATGAACTTTTGAAATATTTCAGGTTGTATCTAAACTTTAACTTTAAGGTGACTGCAATAGCTTTCCTTGCTCTTCGAATACTCAATAGTGGAGCTATAGTAATATTGTTTCTTCTTACAAAACATAAATTTTAAAACAAAATCATACATAAATGCTTTTAAAACAAAATACTATATTTATCAGAGTCTTTTCGTGTAAGTGTACATAAACAAGACCATTAAACTATCTAGAAATTCTGATAAATGTATTTTATATGTGCTTCCATTGCATTTATAGTTGTACGATTCTGCATAATAATTTAATAAATGATACACATGTATATCAAATAGTTCCTGAAAAGTACGAAAATCTACAATATAAAATTACAGTTGTAAGAAATTATATCATAAAATACAGTTTTGACATCCCTGATTTTTTCAGCCTATTCACTGTATAAAACACCAGGTTCAAAAGGTCACAATCCTTGTTTTTCATGACTGTGTTGTGGTTGTAGTTTTTGGTGAACCAAGTGTTTTAAACCAGTTCCAAATTTGACGCCCGTACTTTCTATAATACCATCCCATTCACTACAACAACAACTTTAGTCATGAAAAACATGACAATGAGGAATTCAAGAAAATACCTGAAAATATAACTTAAACTTGGTTAATGGCAAATATATTGATGGTTTAATGTAGTACAGACATGTATATCTTGTCCCGGTCGCTACCATTTCCTGGCCTGTTGATGTATTTAATAGTGGATTCATGTAAGGATATGAAACGTCCGTTTCATACCTGGGCCCGATCTCCTGAAGCATCTCAAGTCGAAATCTCAACTCAAATGCTAAAATCAGGGTCGGAATAAGTGATAAATCTGAAGTTTCAGCTCTTAAACTTTAACTGTAATAAACAATAACATTTCTGTTTAGTGCTGCTAATTTTGAATCCAGCCTCGCATGGAAAATAAGATAAACACACATGCAAATATTTGAGATGAGTTCTTGCTCAAATTGAGATGCTTAGGGAGATCGGGACCTGTTCTCTTGTATATGAGGAACATTCAAAAACAGGACAACAGTCATGAAAACTGCATAGTTAAACAATATAAATCAAAATATATATCATCAGAATGGGGAACCCTTTTTCTACAAACAGTACAATTATGAAAAGGAGGGCCCCGAGGGCTTTAGGTTGCTCACCTGTGGTAACAACGCATGCAAGCCCCAATGGTAACTCACTTAATAGTTTACATATTCTGAATAAGATTCAAGAAAATTCAAGTTTTTTACGATGATTTGACCCTAGTCTAAATTTTGATCTCTAGTGACTACACAAGGTTTTTCTATGATTTGACCTTGTGACCTAGTTTTTGACGCCGGATGACCCAATATTGAACTTGACCTAGATTTCATTGAAATGCTAACTGTGACCGAGTTTCATAAAGATTATGTCAAAATTGTGACCACTAGTGACTACACATGATTTTCTATGATTTGACCTTGTGACCTAGTTTTTTTTCTTTCACTTTAACTGAGTTTTTGTTATAAGCGAGTTCTTTATAAGTGAGTTCCACGGTTAATGGTTCAATAGTTACAGGGGTCTGAATAAGGTCACTAACATTGACCCGGCACACAAAATGACGTCACACTTTTTTCACGGGGCTTCTCATAGGGCTATGAAATACGCTGTTTATAGTGCCAATAGTGGAGTTCAACTACTGTTTATGTCAGCACCTAACGTTCAAATGCCTTAATTTTTGCTGACAACGAACATGTAACATGTAATGTTTAGGTGATGTTTCAAAACTAAGGTCTAATTACGTAGTCGACATCAATGGTTTTTGATGGGCTGCGCCAGGTGGGTGTTACCACAGTTTCTTTCGCGATTGAATTCTGATTCAATATTATGTAATATGTATGAACGTCCCTAGTACATAGTAAATGGGCGAAAAATTGAGGATGTCCAATCTCTGTATTCTGTGATATAATGTCTAAGGCCTATAATAAAATCAATTTGTTATCAGTTTTATCACAAACGGACCTGGATACTCATGATAATGATATGAGTAGTGGCAACCGGGAAAACTGTGAGAATAAAAACTGGACAATGACGTCTTTGTCTGTCTGACTGACTATATTTGGCAAGTTTATGTTCATTCATTCTATAAATAAAAGACAGGTGTTCAATGATGTCTTCTCTTGCTCATCGCATGACACAACACTTACTATGAGAATAAAACAATGTAGTTTGGTCTGTATCGTGATAAAAGCAATGCTATAAAAGCAATGCTATAATTATCAAAACATTCATATCACCGTACCTCATAGATTGGTGTTACATGACCTATCATATTTCGGTCCATATTTGACCAAAAGCAATGCTATAATTATTAAAACATTCATATCACCGTACCTCATAGACTGGTGTTACAGGACGTGTCTTATTTCCGTCCATATTTGACCAAAAGCGATGCTATAAATATCTAACATTTCAAATCACTGTACCTAACAGATAGATGTTAAATGACATATCTTATTTCCGTCCATATTTGACCAAAAGCGATAGTATAATTATCAAACATTTCAAATCACTGTACAGTCAGATCTCGATACAACGACACTGTTTGTTCCCGAGAAAAATGTCGTTATAACGATTTTGTCGGTATACTGAATTTCACTAGTGACTAGAATTTTGATTGGAAGAATTGCTTTACAGAAATCAATTAATGATGCACATGTAATTTATTATGTCATAAAATTATATTCAGCAAGATTAGCAGTATGAAATACTCTTGTACTCCGACACGCCCACTGATTCCATTCAAAAAGTGTACATTATTTTCGTAAGCGGACATTTTTGTGAGCTATAAGAAAACTGTTTCACTCATAAAATAATTGCCATAAATGGTCAATTAGACGAAAACTGGCAAATCTGTAACAGTTAAATAAACAACATAGTAACTGATTGCCTAAAGCATAAAACTTGGAGCTAGGAAATTGTATAAACACACTGCATGGATTAATATGCTGCATTACTGTAAAAAACATCAAGTTTGTGGTGTTAAATTATATTCAATGTCTTGGTTGAACTATATCATAAAATTCAATCCTCACAATTTATCTACACCCAAACAACTATACAACAATGGCTTATTTTTTATAATCCCCAGAGTAAAACTTCTCTAAATTGAATGATTTTACAGTATTATTATCGGTAGCAATTGAAACAGAACTACAAACCATTTGTAAGCTTGAAACATGTATTGTGCAAATTGACAATCAATTGCACGAAACCGGAATTATATACTAGTACATCAACCTTTTTTCCATTTTTTTCATGAGAATTGGTGATGCCATTAAGTATCACTTCAATACAACACTATATCAATAAATAAATCCATGTGAAAAATGTATGTTTAAACTAGAAGATATGTCATTATGTTAAGGATCATATCATAATACAATCAGTTTTTTCAAGTATAAATCAATTACATTGTCTTAACATTCACAAAACAGTTAACAATCTATTAGAAGTTTTTATATGAACCTGTTTGAAAATATTTTCATGGATTGTCTAGTTTTAAATACAAAATAAAAGACAAATAATATGCACAGATATGTACCTTTGTGCATCAAGCCTGTATCATCAGTCACTAATGTGGAAACCTATACACGTGTATTCTTTTATATGGTGGGTGTAATAACATATGGGCACACTTGATGTTTACTCAGCACTGTATGAATGGACAGTTATAGTTCGATTTCGAGCATTGAGCCGTGACTGCACTTTTAAAGTTTTAACCATTAATCGATATAGGTTGGTATAGGTTTAATGGAAAATATAAGTAATATAATTAAGGCCAACTATTCCGTGCTTCTGAATGGTCGTGTCGGTATAGCGCTTGATGCATTGTAAAATAACTTTTGTCTGACCAGGGAAAGTTCGAATCTCACCAAATAAATATATTTTTCTTTTTTTAATTTATATTTACACATTTTTTAATTTATAAATGTACATAACTTGCAATATCCGTGTTATAACAGTATGTGACAAGTCATATTTGTTATATGCTTCAAAATATCTTTAGATCTGGCATGTGTATTGTAGCATGTTATGACGGCTAATCAACGTAATACAGGTTGTCAGTAAACTCGGAATGTGAAAACGATCGCTATAAGTGAAAATGAAAAATAGAATGAGTCAACACATTTTCATGGATTAATTAAAAAAGGTACTTTAGTTTATAGACTCTTTAAATAACATAAAATAATGAATTAAAAATATAAGCGAATTGGGAATTTGAACCACCGAACTTCGGGTTAGAAATCCTGAACGTTGCCGACTGCACTAAACTGTAATTCGATAAGAAACAGATAGATGTAAGAATCACATCATTAAATAATGACATGCGAACGTAATAAACTATGGTCTACCCGCCAAAATGGACTAGTCCGATAGGTCATGGCTCAGAGTTCAAAATTGAACTATAGATAAGCCTTAAGGATCATTAGGCCAAGCTTATTTTGAACATTAGAATTATATTTTCTAAAATGCAAAACATCTTCTGTTCTTGAATTGTGCCAGAATAGATTTTGATAATCATTGTCACTCTGGTGATCGTTTTGATTTTGTCAGAGTATAAGTCAGATATAGTACTAGTTATTCGTCAAAAGTGTCTTCTTACAAGGGTTATTGTACAGTTTTGTGAGGACAAACAACAAATTATCCTCGGCTTCGCCTCGGACAATTATGTTCTTTGTCGTCACAAAAGTGTACAATAACCCTTGTAAGAAGACACTTTTGACGAATAACTAGTACGGTATCTATTACATAATTGCATAAAAATAATATTTTAAACAATATATAATGTTTTGAGAGAGCTCCAAATAAAGTGCGTCCGAATTTAAAAGTGTCCGGATAATACTACAGTAAGCTAATATGAACAAATGCACTGCATCAAGTAGGGAATTTCCCATCAGGTCTTTGACACTATAGTCTTTGGCTCCCAGACAGAAGGCACGTAGAAGGCATAGCGAAAAAATGCTTAGTCATTTATCATTCTTGCTTTAAAGTTCAGATGCAAAAACTTTAAAAGGCTTTCAGTCATTCGGACTGGCAGAAATAAAAATGTTGTCCGAATGAACATTTGTCAGCCCGATCAAAATGAAAATATATCTGTCTGTGGATAACGCACGTTTTTCAATTTGTTTAATTCTAGGTCTACTTAATTCAGGGGTTACTAGTTTACATATAATTAGATATAAACACATATATAACAACTGATTTCAAATAGGCCTAATTTGATATTTTACCTTTTTATAATGGGTTGCATGAGCATATCAGACAGAACTTTTGTTCCAGAGAAAAGGCTATTTTCATTTCAATTAATCACATTACGATTAATTATCAAACATCTTTAATCTTAATCACCTTTTCTTGTTAAATAAACTCTGTTGTAAATCATCAAAACATAAAAGATATTCCGACGGAAAATTCCGGGTTTTATTGTATCCAATCACAACAACGACAACATTTAATTAGTTTTCGCGACCTTTATCCCGCGAATATTTTTACATTTTTTGACGATTTTGGAGGGATTTCTTATTACATCTCGGCGAGGAATTACGAAATGCATTCGTGTTACTTTCTTTACAATAACCTACAACTACGATGTGGAATTATCACCGTCCGGTCCGGATACGTAAAGATCCGAAACGGACTTTATTATTAATTGTATTGCAAAGGGAAGTAACCGCTTTGCAAAAAGAAGTAACCTGAACATGTGTAGTTTTTATTAGATTTTCTTAAGATTTGTTGATATTTCGCACATTTGAACGATTCCCGCTCGACTTACTTCGTAATCTCAGAGTAATCATGTGTCTCATAACAGTTTGAAGCATCGTTTATGCACTGAAAATGTTAAAATTGCCTTCCGAAGCGGGCAAAAAAATGGCTGCCAGTTTTGTTTCTAAAACCGTATGGAAAAGAGTGTCTTCCATCTAGGAGACGGGCAACCATGGAAGACTGATTTATTTTTTTTATTTAAAGGTTTTTTGGCATAATAAATTTATTCTATAAATATTTAATTATAGTTTTATTCTGGTCTTTTACTATGATTGTTATTTATGTTCCACATTTAAAAAATAAAAATAGAATCAAGAACGGTTATTGATTTCTCGGTATCAAATTCCTGCTACCGGAAGTCGGAAGCAAGAGTCCGTCTACCTAGTGACCATAGAGATCAGGTTTGCCAAAAAAATAACGGCGTAAGCGAATGCAAAACTACAACAACAACAACAATCGTGCGTTTTCGCATGTAATCGTTACTGGGAATTCCCTGGTCGCTTCGTGACCTTGGGGAATTCCCCTATAAAATATAACGCTCTAGGGAATAAATTGGTAATTCATTTTTTAAGAAATGTTACCTATCGTCTAAAAGATTTGATGAATTGACAAATTAAGTCAAGAAATCTCGATTAACATAGTTTTTTTGTGAACCGTACAATTTCAAAATACGAATATATGACTTGGCGCTTATCTCCCTTGATAACGAATGCGAGAGCCGTAGTACACAAACTGTGATTCGAGTGTGAAAGGTTAAACTATTATAATGAGAGCAATTAAGGTGTTTTTCACAAGTATAATTACATAATTAGGCACCATGCTTAGACAGTGGCTTTGTGTAAAGCTGATAAATATGTCATGTGTGAAAGTAGTCCCAGGTCAGTGTCAGTATATCGAATAGTAATTACTATGTAAACTATCAATGCGTTCCCTGTTTTTTGCTGTCGGTGTCGGTAAGTGAATATGTCGTTATAACGGATACAATTCACGTTGTATAGAATTCGTCCCCAGCAACTGATGTCGTTATAACGAAATTGTCAGTATATCGGATGTCGTTGTAACGAGATCTGACTGTACCTCACAAATAGATGTTAAATGACGTATCATATTTCCGTCCATATTTGACCACAAGGGATGCTATAAATATCTAACATTTCATATTACCGTACCCCACAGATAGATGTTAAATGACATATCTTATTATGGTCCATATTTGACCAAAAGCGATGCTATAATTATCAAACATTTCAAATCATTGTACCCCACAGATAGATATTAAATGACGTATCGTATTTCCGTCCATATTTGACCAAAAGCGATGGTATAATTATCAAACATTTCAAATCACTGTACCTTACAGATAGATGTTAAATGACATACATGTATCTTATTTCTCCACGTAGACACAATAATGACCAGTAGGCGAGTGGTGTAAAGGGAAAGTATATATTTTTAGATGTGTCACAGCGGTAAATACATTCCAATCTCATCCCCTAATTTAGACCCAATTGTGTCACCAGCCAACACATACAGTAACATCAGTCAAAGTTGGCATGGTGTTTCAAAGATACATTATACCCTGATGTAGCCCCGGGGTCTATTTTCTGTCACAGATCGTAAAGAACCAGGCTGGTATTCACAAAGCATCTTATGGGAAAACTTAAATATTTTAAAAAATTGAGCTGCACAAATTTCCAAAGAAACAAAGAGTAACCAATATTTTCTTTGTGATACTGCAGCTCTTTACATAATGCTTCTAAAAAAAAGAAAATCTTGATTTTCATGTTTAGCTGTTTAGCTGTTTAGCTGTTTAGCTGATACACTTGGAATTTTTAAGATTTTAAGAAAATGTTCATTAAGATGCTTTGTGCATACCAGCCCAGAGGTAACTCTTTGGCTAGCCTAGTTGTTGGAAATACATTTAGATCAAAGTCAGGGCTTGGCAAATTAATTACAACACAAATTTGCACCAACCAAAATAATTTCCGAAGCCTAAGCTTAAAACAACAAAAGAGATGCTTGTAAAACATATATGCCCCCCCCCCATGGCATAATAATTAAATTACCAATTTTGTATGTCCATTCGAAAATTTTGTTTATTTATATTTCTCCTTTTGTAATTACATTGGCTGAAACATACATATTTAGAGAACTAGGGTATTACAAGAGGACCCTTAGGGCCCTAGGTCACTCACCTGTGCATATTGATCTAGTAGAACCACATTTTGCATGTTTTTTTAAAAAGTTTTTCTTAACTGCATGGATTATAATTCTTTTAACTATTTTTAGAAAGGATAACCCAATGAACATTGTTATCCATTTAACATGAAATACCAGTACTTTTAGAGAAGAAGATTTTAAAAGATTTTAAAATATTTTACTATAGATATATAGGGAAAACAGGGCCCCACCCACTGGCGGCCATGCTTTTTTTGAGTAAAATCACAATAAAAATGTCATTTCTGAAAAATAATTTTGAAATCTGTCCACCGCTTGATTTTTAAAAAGATTTTCTTATTGGTTGCCATGGCAACAAGAGTTCTGCATGGATTATAATTCTTTTAGCTATTTTAAGAAAGGACCACCCAAGGAACAATTTTACCAAATTTATAATGAAATCAAACCAGTACTTTTAGGACAAGATTTTTAAAGATTTTACTATAGAAATATAGGGGAAAACAGTGCCCCACCCACTGGCGGCCATGTTTTCTGACGAATCAAGACAAAAATGTCAATTTTGTAAGAGGGTCACCCAACAAATGTTTCTGTAAAATTGTTTTGAAATCTGGCCAGCTGTTGATTTTTAAAACCAGAGTTATTCATTGATTACAATTCTTTTAGCTCTTTTTAGAAAGGACCACCCAAGGAACATTCCTGTGAAGTTTGGTTGAAATTGGTCAAGTGGTTTAGGAGGACAAGTTGTTTGAAAGAATTGTTGACGGACGCACGGATGAACGGACCGACCACAGATGTAGAGTGATCAAAATAGCTCACCTTGTCAGTATGTGACAGGTGAGCTAAAAATGCAGCTGAAAAGATCTCTCTATGTTACATTTTTAGCCTTCTCTTTCCCATTAAGTAAATGTGATGCTGTACGACTTTCTATTGTCTTTTTGTAATGTGTGACTCATACATACATGTGCAACCACACGTACGCACATAAACAATACACTCATTTGTCAAGTCATTGAGATGGCTTCTTAGCATATGAATATAGAAGGCCAATAAATGGGGTAGAAAAGATAAGAAGCGAAATCAAAGACTCAAATGTTTGACTTCGAAGTTGACCTTGAGCCAGCATAGTTAAAATTTAATTTAAAATGTGAGTTTTGCATGTAATAATGAGTTACACATTTGGTATAGTTTTCATGGAGTTGGTCAAGGGCTGCCAAATATTTGGAGCGGATAGACAGAGACCATTTCTAGAACATACCCTACCACTTGGTGGGGGGGGGGGGGGGTAATAAGGGGGAGTAATAAAATAGAAGATTACCTGCAAGGAGCAAAGACGTAATGACTAGCAATAGAATGCATGGTAATAAGGGGGAGTAATAAAATAGAAGATTACATGTACCTGCAAGGAGCAAAGACGTAATGACTAGCAATAGCCCTTTCCCGAAACTAGGTTACCTCCCTTGGTAAATCCTCGATAACGTCCCTTGATTTTCAATAAATCTACTTCCGGGGTGTCCTGATAAGATCAGTATATAGTAACAGAGTACAAAATGCAGTTATGTAGTATGTTGAAAGTAGTTTAGCTTTACAAAAGTGTTCATGTTTGTTGTGATTTTTGGTATAACCTGTTAGAAAAATTTATTTTGTATCCCATACTGCTGTATTAAATTAGAATATTGCGAAATTAATTAAATTTACGGGGTTAAACTGGGACGAATATTTTTTTAGATCTTTGTTTAAAATTAAAAAAACCTACCAAGCATAATCACGATAATAATCGTAGAAAGTATCTTGTAAAATTAAGTATACTTTTTGTTTTTTCGTGTGCTCGATATTTTTTTTAATTCTTTAAATTAAGTATTTAACTTCAATCTCTCCAGCGTATTACTACTATGTTATTTGTTAAGTTTTATAGTATGGTATTTGTGAAATTGTACAATATACATAGTCAATGGGGTTTTAAGATGTTGACATATTCGTATTACCCACGAATTGGTAAAAATAAGTGTGATAGGGTCAGGGCGTCACGCAATACATGTATTAATTTATGCGCGACTCAAGAGTGTTGTTCAGACCTACTTGAATTTAAATACACAAGTTGTGTATGGCTTGGACTTTGATCAGGATAACCCATTGAGAAAACAAAGCTGGTTGGATCCGTCTGATTAAATGGTGCCCCATGAGAAAATTTGCTGGACAGGCCGCTGCGCATGTAAAAAAGATAATTTAATTCCAAATTTAATTAAAAATGTTTCACTGAACGAAAAAATCAACTGCCAATACTTCAAGCCAACTGGAAGTACAAAACATTAATTTAAGCGAACGCAACGGATCTTTGGTCCTTTTTAATTTACAGTAACTGCTTTATTACCCTAATTTTAATCTCCCGCTGATATCATACAGATCTGTCTGGTTCGGAACCAACGAAAGGATGCATCTATATGTCGCGGTGACATATACCTCGCATTATACAATGTGACACGCAGTAGCAGGGGGTCTTTTCCACTGATACCTAATTCAGATTATGGTTTTTATGACACTCGAAAATGTGTTTAAATATGGGTATTTATATATGTACTTCAAACGATACCGATCTGTCATATCTCTTTATACACGAATTAGGTATTTAATAATTTCAGAACACAAACACCAGTGCTTGCAATTTCGCTATAAATTTTCCTAATTATATTCGTTAAATTTAAAGTCAAATATTTTTTCATTAGTTTGATAATATTTTTTGTTTTTAATACCACGCATAGATCTACTATTGTGAATAAGCATGTCTGCGCGGTGGTGGATTTACTTAAAACACGAATTAACGTGCGTGCTTAAAAGTGCAAGTTTATTTCTACGTATGTTATAGTGATTGTCAAAATAATTTAATTGGCGAGTATCTCCATGAACATATCGTAGATCAATTCGTATAAGGTTACCAAATAATCTTTTTTAAACGTATGTTTAATACATAGTATTGCTGTATATTCATAATTATTATGGAATAGTCTTCTAAACTTATGAGTAATGAAAGCGCTCGTGAATATGATATTTTACTGAGAAATGTATTTCAATTTTAATAAAATTTCATTATCCCAATAAAAAATTTAGGCCATGTAATCACTTCCCTACACGTTCAAAAAACAAAAAACTAAGCAAAACCATTGTCAGCAAAGTAGTTTAATAACAAGTATAACGAATCGCTAGAGCTATGTGTAATGGCTGTATCGATATAAAGACACCCCGGAAGTTGAGGTTTTTATCTGGCGCATGCGCATAAGCGTCAAGGGAAGACAATTTCCAAGGAAGGTAACCTAGTTTCGGGAAAGGGCTATAGAATGCATGGTAATAAGGGGGAGTAATAAAATAGAAGATTACATGTACCTGCAAGGAGCAAAGACGTAATGATTAGCAATAGAATGCATGGTAATAAGGGGGAGTAATAAAATAGAAGATTACCTGCAAGGAGCAAAGACGTAATGACTAGCAATAGAATGCATGGAGTATCCAGATACCCAATCATAATCTATCTTCTTCAATCCAGCAATAAAATACACCAGAAATATCTGAAATAAGATAAATGGGTTAATTATATACCTAGAAATGTATTGTCACAAATACAGACCAAATAGCCCAGTGGAATACAACTTGACAGATTGCATTTTCCTCATCATACATATCTGATTTTACGAATCCATATCATGTATGTCTGATGATTGTGTTATATGCCAAACATATGCCAACGTCAATGACATCATGATGTAAATACTTACCTTTTATGAATAGACATGTGTTATATGCCGAAAATATGCCAACTTTCACAGGGTTGCCAGCAACTACGACTACAAAAATTCCCTGACTTTTCCCTGACTAAATCATACTTTTCGTTGACCAGTACCGCCAATTTTTGGCCTCCTCGACATGCACTCCTTTGAATCATTCTCTCTTTTTAGCAATATACTTTATTGGCCAAAAAATGGACTATTTCAACATAGGTTATAGTCACTTTTGTCAAAGAAAACAGCTACAGTTACAACTTTGTCAACAGCGCTCATTCATAATCAACAGCAATTACTGGTAACTTATCATTGTTACTCAATGAAGTATAACTTTAGTTTCATAAAACTGTATGTGACATAGAATTACAAGAAAGCATCATCAGTAAATGAGGAAATTTTTGTAAAATGTTCTTATATTACGTTCACCAGTTACTTGATATATCTTTACTGATCAAAGTAACTGTGATGGCCTAGCATGTCAAAAGACAATACATAAAAGTGCAAAGCTTTCCTTCATCAGCTACTTATTATTGAAAGTTTACAGATTGAAGAAAAAAATTGAAAACTGCCACAGCTACTAAACATTTTATTAAACATTGACCCAGAATTTTATTTTTCCCTGACTTTTCTAAAATTGCATTTTTCACTGTCCATTATCCAGAATTCCCTGACCTTGAAAAAATATCAGTTTTCCCTGACTTTTTCAGGTCGCTGGCAACCCTGGTTCATGACGTCAATGTTTACGCATTAAACGCATTTTCACACTTTTTTTCACTCTTGTAGGTACAGTATAACCTCCCGAAACGGCACCTCTGAGAAGCGACAACCTCCGAGAAGCGGCACTTTTATTTCCCCCCGTTCGTTTTCACTCTTATTTTAACCTCCGTAGAACGACACCTCCGCAGAGCGGCAAACGGCCGTTAAAATTGTTTACCTTTTGTATGGTTTACCTCTGAGAAGCGACAGGTGTGATTTTACAACGGCATATTCACATGTGTTTACATAAATCCATACGATGTTGTTTTCTATTTTTCGCACCTTCGTGGATTATAATAATTATCGCTCATCAGGTAACTATAGCCGATTGCCGCGGGGGTTGGTAAATTAGCGACTGTCTATGGGATCAGTTCGACAATATGACACAGTAAAACTCGATTTTTTAAAATCAAAGTCGTTATTAATAATTGTAAATGAAATATCAATCAGTATAAGAAAGGAAATTCACGTACACGTCGTGTTAATAGTTAATCACGTCGTCTAAAACTGTCAATTTCAGCATATTATGCACTGACCAAGTTACACGCGAGAGGTAAACAAATTACCGATCACGTGTGCAAATTGTGTAATGAGCGATATGACGTTATAGAGATTTTAACACTTTGAAGGTAAACAATTCAATTTACGGCATGTGCGTAAAATAATATGGATTCGGTTTATAATGTTGAGAGTTGGGTTTAATAGCTATAAATACTAAACCCGTGAAGTGTACGCATTTTTGTATCTAATCAACGATGTTAATTAAATAATCGTCAGTATTATATCGCAAAACGCGCGACTACGAGTGATCTAATTTTATGCACTTAATCACAAACAAACAACATCAATTTAAGATTACCGTGATTATGTACACTCGATAAGTCTATGAACGACATTCTAAAACAATCGACCTCTACAGAGCGACACCTCCGCAGAGCGGCAGTTTTTTCTGTCTCCGCCGGATGTCGCTCTACGGAGGTTATACTGTATATAATAAAAAGAATATTACTGCAGATGTGTTGCAGGCTGAATGGATCAATATATATGTATGTTTATATGTATGACGGTAAACTTAACTATATTTGGATATTGAATTTTGCGATACCTAACTATACGTACATTTGGTGCAACAAGGTTGTATCTACTATATAACTAAAATGGTAGATTGTTGTGCAAAAAAGACATAACCGTAGGTTAAAGCTCATTATAATTTGTACTCTGAATTGGATTTATATATGGGAAGTAACTGAAGCAAAAAGTTGAACAATATTTCAGACAGAGTAGTCTTTCTTAGAGATATTATATTTGATTTTTGTGAAATTTTGTACTTTATGAAATAATCACTTATCTAGAACTACACATAGGCGCAGCCATGGTCCAGTGGTTAATGCACTCAATTTGCAACTTGGCGATCAGGGATAAATTCCAAGTTGCAGCAGGTCATACCCTTACTTGACCATTTGACAACAATGTTAAAGGGCATGCCCTGGAACTGAAGTGTATCGAATAGCAATCAAATTGGTATCATTTTAATACCCAAGTCAAATAATGAAAACCCTGTAAAAAAGTTATGAAATATCCCGCTTGTTTTTAAAAAATTCTTTATTTAAGAATAACTAAATATCGTTGTCATCAATAAAAGGCTGACAGTCTTTTATTCAAATCAATATACAAAATATTGAAGTGCCCGTATATAGTAAATTTTTAAGTCAAAATTGTCTTTGACTTTTCGGTAATAGTTGATTTTACTAGTGATAAATGCAATTTTGTTGTATGTAAACCAAGACACTCCAGTTTCTGGGCATGCCCCTTTAAATTTCGTCCACATGTTAAGAAGTTGCTAGTCCCTTGTGGAAGGGTAAGTTAGTACTGGTAAGGACACCCTCCAGGAAAACTGGATTCAAATTGGTGAATCAGCTGCTGTATATACGCAAGATGATAAAAAAGAAATGAGATATATATAAGTTTAAAAGTTTACGTATTTGAATTATAAAACTACAACATTGGTTTGGGTGCATTTAATGCCAATTTATACACGTAGAATGTCATTTTCTTCTATAATTTGTAACTAATCAATACAATGTTAAATATAAAGTGTCGTGCTATGTCGCAGCACATCAAAACATCGCCCGTTTTCGTCGTATGATATGGAAAAACATAGGACTAATATTTTATTAAATAATCCTCAAATAAGTATCAAATTAACTACGTAGATTAATGTCCAAACATTGAATGCCATGGATTAAAACGATTTTGATGTAAGTATGTCCATTTGTAAAATAGACGTGAAAACTAATAGTACCAATGTGAAAAGCACGTCAAATTTAGGCAAAAAATCACAGCTCGAACTGATACAGTTCTTTCACAAATTAGGAGATATGTTTAAACTAACATCTAAAATGATGAAACGGGCATCGGGAGAGAAGTCTGATAGAAGTATACTTATATATTGTTAGTTCACAAGGTTTTGTGACATAAAATAAACTCTAGTATATCAAGCAGAGGCCCAAAGGCATTAGACGAGCAATCAATTTTGAACATTACTCACTTGGCGGAGGTCATACACTGGAGCTGTCTTTAGAATGAGAATGATCGAATAACTATCTAATATATTCTTGGTATTTTATTACACTTGAAATGTTTTTATACAAATGAACACTCTTTCTTGCTAAATACTTACTTAGTAAATCATAAATTTATTCAATACACATATGATAATTAGGCAAATTATTGGAGCAATGCCACGTTCGCATTGTTAACTGTTTACGTACTTGACTTTATTGAAGCCGTTTGTGTGCTGTGTGTCGCTGTACCCGAGGTTGCGAAATTGCTCATATCTTTTCAAATAATTGATGAATATCTATGATACTCTGCAGGTGGAGAGAGGATATTTTTTGTAATGGGCATAGAATGATTTATATCACTATTCATTGTAATTTTACAGCGTTTGTCTCATTTCTTTTTTATCACCCCACGTAACTGAAAAATTGTTGACAAAAGGCGTCAAACCTGAAAACAGAGAACTACACATAAAGTAGAGACATACCTGAAACCTTAGAATGGCATAATTCCACATTGGTACATGTGTATGTCTCTTCTGCCTGAACAATAAACCGTCTAATGACCTAAAATACAAAAAATATATTTTATCTTTTAAAGAACATAAAAATATTTCTTATTGCAGCATAATTTTAGGACAAGTTTGAATACCAAAATTAAACAGTTTTTTAAGTCTAGCAGAAAATATCAAGAAAATTCAATGTGTGTGTACTCCACAATCAGTAAGAGCATACCACATGACATATTGCATGCATTTTGTTTTATAGTGGAGAGGAAAGCAACATGAATTCCATTAAAACGTTGACAGAAATTGATACAAATACCAAGTCTATAGATGCAGCCAAATTGAATGACAAATTAAAATGTTTCTTCAAGTGTATTTCGCACAATACTAAAACCAGCAGGGCATTGTAACATAAAGCCAATGTTAAAACATAATCAAATTAAATATTAAGCATTAATTGCATACACAGAACCTTAACCTTTGATCTCAGAAGCAATATAGGTCATCTCTAGGTCATGATGAACCTCCCTCCAAACTTTGAGGACTGAAGGCTGAAGGGTTCTCAAGTTATCAATGAGCTAATAGACCAACCGAAAGCCCCCGCAAAACATAATTACACTGTATAAGTGGTTAATTTAGCAGCAAGGAAATATCGGCACATTCATCTACGCTACTATTTTGCCAACATATTTCTACCAAGAAATTTTAGAAATTGCTAATATTTCCGCATGCAAAATGTCACAAACTTTTAACCCGCTAAAAAATTCACTTATACAGTTACACCTATATATATGAATATACAATTTGGGGGTACAGGGCTTTTTTTCTAATCTTGGGGATAGGGCCTTACCTTTAATCAGTATTGATATAATATTGGTATTTTAGGAACATGGGTAATGATTTTGTTGAGGTAAACTTCATTTTTTGGAAAAACTGCATGATTTTAAAGATTTTTTCCAGGCCAAAATAAAGCCCTGGGGTATAATAACAAAATAGAGGTAGATTCAATGGATAAAGGTTAGTATAAGAATGTTACCAGTATCTATTAGCATCAATAAACAGCAGTAGTATGCCGATCAGACCAAACAGGTAGCTATGATTGTTCCATGTTGTTTTATCGAGGAAGAACAAATACCAGTAGGTTGTGACAAACAACATACAACTCATTCTGTAGAACAGTCCTAACAAGATACCAACTTCTCCTGTAATATTAATGACAACCCATGTTAATTTGACATCATTTACTACTTTTCCTGTAATATTAATGACAACCCATGTTAATTTGACATCATTTACTACTTTTCCTGTAATATTAATGACAACCCTTGTTAATTTGACATCATTTACTATCATAAACGTAATATTAATGACAACCCTTGTTAATTTGACATCATTTACTATCATAAACGTAATATTAATGACAACCCTTGTTAATTTGACATCATTTACTATCATAAACGTAATATTAATGACAACCCTTGTTAATTTGACATCATTTACTATCATAAACGTAATATTAATGACAACCCTTGTTAATTTGACATCATTTACTATTATAAACGTAATATTAATGACAATCCTTGTTAATTTGACATCATTTACTATTATAAACGTAATATTAATGACAACCCTTGTTAATTTGACATCATTTACTATCATAAACGTAATATTAATGACAACCCATGTTAATTTGACATCATTTACTATCATAAACGTAATATTAATGACAACCCTTGTTAATTTGACATCATTTACTATCATAAACGTAATATTAATGACAACCCATGTTAATTTGACATCATTTACTATCATAAACGTAATATTAATGACAACCCATGTTAATTTGACATCATTTACTATCATAAACATAATATTAATGACAACCCTTGTTAATTTGACATCATTTTATCATAAACCTAGAAACTTCAGGCTTTTGACACAAAAACATATGTCTCCAGCAAAGGGCACTAACTTCAGCGAAAGTCATCTGACCTAAATTTCCTGACAATATGCATAATAAGGCTTGGTACCAAGTATTCAAGAGTAGTTTCATTGAAATACAGCCTATAGTTAAGGAGACCTAGCGTAGACAAACTTTGTGACATCTATCCAGGGGTGGTATTCAATATTGATTTTATTTAATTGAAGAATAAGGATAGCCAATCATATCGCCTTTTACTGACCAAGAGTTTAATATGGTGTGATCTGATTGGTTGTCCTTATCCTTAAGTCAAGTAAGATTAATATTGAATACCACACCAGGTCAACAGACATCCAGCACAACACCAATATGTCTCCCTTACTACAGCATAAAGAAGAAAAGCATAACAAGGATTAGACTTTTATGACATTGAGGTAGACTGCATCATGACTTACCTATAAACATCAGTAGATAGACAATATACATCCATACAAGAGGTAATGGTTGTAGGAAGTCAAACAATGGAAACCTACACAAGGTTGGATCCCCAAACTCCTCCACAGCATTACTTAAACCTCGTTCCTGCCATATATCACTCAGCATCAGAAAACCTGCAGTCATACACATACCGGTAAACTGGATTTTACTATATTGGTGAATTTTTTATTGATCTATTCAGCATAATCATATAGCCCCTAATGTCATTGCCATGCCTTAATGTACACCCAATCAACATACAGATGTCACACCTTTGTATGCCCCAACAGTATAAGGATGGTGTGTCTTGGAATATCCCACGAGTATGGAAACCAAACTGACTATCGTTTGAGCAATATTATGACCCGTCAGACTTCGAGGCAGAACAATATGTACCGTAAGTATGACCTTGAGAAGAAAGTTCCTGTCTTCAAAGGTCTTAGAACAAAATACAATGTGCAAGAGAAGCTAGATACGGAGGTGGATGATGGATTAGCATCCCTGACCAGCATGGTTTTGGATGATGGATTAGCATCCCTGACCAGCATGGTTTTGATTAGCATCCCTGACCAGCATGGTTTTGGATGATGGATTAGCATCCCTGACCAGCATGGTTTTGGATGATGGATTAGCATCCCTGACCAGCATGGTTTTGGATGATGGATAAGCATCCCTGACAGCATGGTTTTGCGTAAGGGGTTTGACTGAAGAAAAATTATAGGTAGTCCTTGGGTATGGACGTAGATCATCAATATAACTTGTGTGAATAATGTTACCTAGAATATGCTGTCCCCAGAAATGCATTCAGCGCGTCTGCATTTAACAGACGCTGAAATGCAGTGTATACAAATAATGTAATAACCACATTGTTAGAGAAGAATCTTATCTTTGCTAGTGATAGACTGTCTCAAGCGAAGTACAGATGCTATTGGTCTTTTTGGACATATAATGATAGATCCAAGTTGTGCAAAAGAAGAAACTCAATATTGAAAGGTAAACCCTATATTCCAATATTACCAAGAAATGTTATTTCCTCCTAGTAAGAGTACTTTCAGTACTTTGATTAAGTCTTTATTTGAGTTCGGATTCCAACCCCACATCAGTGAGAGGAAAGTTAGAACTACATTTGTATTGGTATATAACCACTCAACTACAGAGCCCTGCCCCCCCCCCCCCCCCCCCAGGGAAGAGTTTTATAAACATAGAAATATTACCGAATACAACACGCATTACTCCTAAACCCGATGGATCTGTTGGTCGGCATAGCAACCTCATCAAGCTATTCAAACTGGTCAATTCTTGTTGCTTAAATCCAAACAAGCGTTCAAATAGGCCCCTATCATTCTCCAAGTCCTTTGTAGCAGTTTTTGTGGCTTTATTGGCTTTCTGCTTTGCCATATCTGGAATAAATACAATAGATATAATCAGAAAAAATTAACTAGGTCGTCTTACTTTCATTTAGCATAATTCAAAGTTAATTTGGGCACTTTACCTCGATGTTGGGTACACACAAATCAGGACAGAAATACCGGTAGTCTTACCCAGGGCACTTGCTTCCTTCGGTAGCCCAATGACCAGGGAAAGTTAAATATCAAGGATGGCTGAATTGCTGAATTGCTGAAAAACTTTTTTAACAACTGATATTGATTCTCGGTCTTTGATTTTAGAAACAGATGTTTACGATTATGTACAAATTGTACCAGAAGACTTATTTCAAATGGCCAGCATGACACAGCTTTTGTACAGATATTGATACATTCTGCTTGAGAAACTTGTAATATGTTCATGCAATAAGGTAGAGGACCTGGTTTTTACTTACTATGTATCACAACCATTAATATCAAACAAACCTAACTTGACTGAATGCAGAAATAGGCATATTAGGTTGGCATGTTAATGTATGTATTTATTAGTTGAGTTTATGAAGTTTATACAGCAGGCCCCAATTCCACGAAAAAACTTGTTATTGCTCAGCTGAGTCTGCTATTTTGAATTTATCATATGACTACAATTATAGTCTTGTGATGTAGATTGATACCAGAATCTGCTTATTTATTGCTAAATAACAATATAGCAGGTGATGTTTGTATGAAATGCTGATGGAAATCCAACAGTAATGCACAATAATGAACCTTGTACTTACGCTTGTTATAACAGACATAAGATTTTAATTTAGACGTTTATTACTTTAAAGGGGCTGCCTCACAGATCGGGCTAAAAAATTTACATTACATAATTTTTTTCCTAACCCAGTATTTATGTAATAGAAAGCCACCGACAGTTGCTTTATGAAAGATTCATGACAAATAAGCAATTCAAACCACTCTCGATATTGCATACTCTGTATTTTTTCCTTTTTAAAATAATGCAGAGTTTCCTTTCAAAATGCTTTGTGAATTATGTAATTCACAAATAATCAAACTGTAGCTTCAACAAACTACAGTGTAAACATCAGTGATGTATTCGGTTCGTTTTGCAATTGGTTTTCTTCAAATACAAACAAATTTCAGGCAATTTAAGTGATAGTTGTGTTAATTCTATAGGGTATTAATACCATATAGAATTTTGGATGTAAAAATGCGAAATAACAACAAAATATCGATGTTTTGCAAGTTGTTTTTAATGTCAGTTGGGTTGTTTATGGCATATACAGGCAACTATACCAGAATTACGCGAATATTTGACAATTTTATTTTTGCAATACACATCTATGTGAAGCAGTACCTTTAAAACACTATTTTCTGCAAAAATCAGACTTAATATGTATTGCTCTCTCACTAAGAGGAAACAATATACAAGTATACATTTGAGTCATTTAACCAACAAAATATGCTTTTAGAATAGCAGACTCAGCTAAGCAATAACTAAAGTTTTGACATGGAATTGCGGACTGGCATCAAATTATTTAGTGACAATATTGGTTCATGCAGTGAGAATAAGGTTTATTCAGTTTAAATGCTGTTTCTCAATAATTTTGTTAAAGTTATATATGGCAGTCGATTCAACAAATCAGTTTTCCTTGACTGTATCCTAACCAGTACTTACAAGGGTATGACCTGCAGCGACTTGGAATTGAACCCGGATTAATTATCAGGTAACAAATTTCAATGCACCACTGTGGACCATGTTCACGGCTCGCTATTATTCAGAAGGCCGCCCTATATAGGATACACCAACATGATTATTGCTGGAACTAATATACTAAGTTCCCAAACGTAAGCATGAAACAGACTTCACAAATATTTCACCGAAACAATTTACAGTCACAAAAATACCGATCTACATTACTTCTAATTAAATAAACTAAACCACTTCAATGCATTTCCTGGCACTTACTAGGGTCAAATTGAAGTCACTTTATGATATGCCACTTTCCATACAACAACATATGTATGTATGATCAGTCGCTGTACAGAAATACATTTTATCCGACTAATATAGCTATAGTGTGATAAAAATTAGTAATACATTCTACATATAAATGATATTAGAGTACTTCCTATAGTATCACCGCGTATAAACCAAATCACTGTACTCATTATTGCAATCCTATATAATTCAACATGTACTCATTATTGTGATTGAAACATCCGGTAATTTTCCATCACTGTACTCATTATTGCAATCCTATATAATTCAATGTGTACTCATTATTGCGTTAACCTGAAGTTGACTCGTTTATACACGGTGAATATCTCTCTGAACAAAAATAACTTTCAATTGAATAGACAAAGTGATGTATTTTACACCTGGGTCACATATCCAATGTGATTGCCAGCTGATCATCAGACAGCACCTTGATTAATTTTAAGCCTCACATGAATTGCTACTGGTAGGCCCGCGTTTGCACAATGGCTAGACATCCCGTACCCATCAGATACACGTACATCACCCAGCAACTGCCAGGCTTATTTGTGACCTAAGTATTAGCCAATATGACTGTTTAAAGCACATAACTGTTTAATGCAGGTATCTTTGACATTCTAAATATCAAATAAATAAATAGGTAACAAAATTAATAAGTTTTTAAGATTAAATACAAACATGTGAGTCATATATTTCAATATAAGAGTTATTAATATATACACGGAATGACAACCAATGCTATTTTCAACAACCTGGTTAAAATAAAATAATTTATTTTATAGTACATGTACATGGTATAAAAAATAAAATATTAATATTTCATCATTTTTATGCAAAATTATGAAATACAAATACTGTATATTTATAAAATAATTTATTATAGTACATTGAATGGTATAAAAAATAAAATATTAATATTTCATCATTTTTATGCAAAATTATGAAATACAAATACTGTATATTTATCAATCAATTAGTTAAATAGTCAAGATGTTAAAGACTAATAATATTTAGTTGCTTCAGTGTATTAAAAAACAAAAATATTAAAATTTTATAAAAAAATTTCACAAACACGTTGATTATACTTTAATGAATAAAGGCTTGGTAAAAGCTGAAAAGTTGGTCAATAAAAAATTCTTATAACCTAACCTGCTTTGATTGTGTAGCTACATATACACTTTGAAGTCTTAGTTGATAGTTCAATGAATAAATTAAATACAAGTAATAAAGATATAAAAGACAAACCTGTAGCTGCTTCTGTCATCTATGACTGTTGTTAATGTATCCACATTGTACTGTACATCACGTTTTATTGGTATAACGCAACCATAAGATACCACGGTAACACATTGCTAGATTTCCAATGGAATCAGACATCTGAAACATACAATGTACTGTAAGTTCATTATCTACCATTTTCTATGTTAGGCTATTATGAAATTATTGATATATTATTAGCCAATTAATTCTTAACTTATCAGTCAATTAATTCTTAACATATCAGCCAATTAATTCTTAACATATCAGCCAATGAATTCTTGCTTATCAGCCAATGTTAAATTATCAGCCAATGAATTCTTAAATTATCAGCCAATTAAGTCTTAAATTATCAGCCAATTAAGTCTTAAATTATCAGCCAATTAATCCTTAACATATCAGCCAATGAATTCTTAAATTATCAGCCAATTAATTCTAACATTATCAGCCAATTAAGTCTTACAATATCAGCAAATAAATTCTCAACATATCAGCCAATTAATTCTTAATTTATCAGCCAATTAATTTTTAAATTATCAGCCATATGTATATATATTCTTTATTTCGTCTCAGCCAAGTAATTCTTAAATTATCAGCTAAATCATCAACAGACTATCAGCCACTAAATTTCTCAAAGGTCCTTCTTTTTAAAAAAATATTTTGCAATTTCTCCAGCAAATTCATGAATTTATCAATAATTTGAAACAGCATAACACAACTGATAATGACTAGGTTATTGGTAATGGAATAGAGTAGACTGCATGTAAAGTAGGAGTGGGAAGGGATAATTATCTATAAAATTATTTCTTCTGGCCTAACTTAATAAACAAGTCACTAAGAATTGCAAGCAAAACTAAAGTCCCCTACAGGTTTGACATGAGCGTTAAATTATTTCAGGACTCTTAGCCCGACAAAAACCCCAA
Source organism: Spisula solida (assembly GCA_947247005.1). Lineage (NCBI taxonomy): Eukaryota > Metazoa > Mollusca > Bivalvia > Venerida > Mactridae > Spisula > Spisula solida. The sequence continues at coordinate 44,006,281 of OX365944.1, read as the reverse complement.
CCGGCACTCATTCTTCCGCGTCCCTCCATTATCCTATTGGGTTTGGTATTGTCACCATTCAATACGCGCTTACGGTGTGTAGTTGTTATTACACCATTATAAATACGAGAGGACCAATGAGTGCCCGTTCGGTGGTGCCAAACTATTATGATCAATAACGACAACCACTTTGTATGATTCATACTGTATAATTCTAGCATTTGGTACTTCTATATAACCAATTGTTATGATAATATATTTCAAATATATACGTATAACAGACGGATTAATGTGTATTTTGGCAGATATGGTCATGGCAGCGTAGAATTAAAACAAGTATTCACTCCGTATTTAAACACTACGGAGTTACACATATGACGAATTCCTCCGCATTTATACACTGCGGAGAAAGATATGCTATTAATGAATTTACTTGTAGCGATCAGGGGCGACATTTTTGAAATCCGAAAACCCTTCCCATGTTGCACGGTAACTCTCATTATGTTGACGCCGCCTGGCGTATGAAGAATATACATGAATGCCGCATGGCATTCAAACGAACTATGGCCGCATGGCCTACCATTTTAACTATTATAAACGCCGCCTGGCGTGCAATAAAACCAGTCAGTCCGCAAGGTACCCGCCTGTACCCAAGTGAATAATCGCCGCATGGCGAGCAATAATCGGCGCATGCCGAGCAATATTCGCCGCATGGCGAGCAATAATCGGCGCATGCCGAGCAATATTCCAATACTAGTATTCGCCGCATGGCGAGCAAGAATCGGCGCATGCCGAGCAATATTCCAATACTAGTATTCGCCGCATGGCGAGCAATAATCGGCGCATGCCGAGCAATAAGTACGCTTGTACATAAATAAACCAGTGCAACAAATAAACCATCGCCGCTTGGCGAGCAAAGATCCTACTCAAAAGAAAGCTATTAAAGAGCGCCTAGTCAAAGCTATCTGGCCAGTTCTTTAATGCTTATTTAACCCAAGCCCGTAGATTAGTTTTAGAAGCTTATTACTCGCTGTTCACCCCACATTTTTCACTGTGGAATAAAGCGATTATAAGCATGCAATGTAGTCAATGTATAAAAGTTATTCTATCCACATTGATTAGACCCATGTACACCCCCGATCGCTCCTAAATTGAAGAATTTTCCGCTGCCAGACGGTTTGATTTAAAAATACTAAAAATTGCGTATAGCAAGGTTTCACTTTCTTAAACAGACTTTCCAATATTGAACTTTACTTGTTAAATTTTTGCTTTTATTGACCCAGATATTAATATATTTGATTAGCTTCGTTTGTGAAACCTTACTGTATGCGACATCTTACATAAGAGAAACTTCAATTGCATAATACAAATATATTAACCCCGACAACGTATAACGCACTTGGTATATATTACACATAATGTCTTCCCGCATCTCTGAATTTCAGCGCCAGCACTTGCACACGTAAAAAATTATAATTTTATTAATGAAGAACTAACACTAGATTTAAACACTGTAGTAGATGGTCACGGAATAATCCTCGGATACTTGATATTGTTCCATGTCCTTCCGCACAGATTCTTGCTGAACTATGATGACTTTGTTCTGATGAACGTCAGACGTCCTGAATGGTATGTGTCCTCGCTTACCATTACTAAATGTCGGAACTACGCCAGGACTTCTACCTGGATGGCACAGTGCTGTCTTAGATTATATTCTACTCGGAGATGCCGCTATACCAAGTCCACACTATAAACCAGTCCACAATACTGTAACATAAACATTAGAGGCAATATCATTCATACCAACATTCTATCCTTATTTCCATTAAAATGACGTGATAAGGGTGTGGTGGGCGGGGGTTTAGCTGAAGCGTTTGTTAGCAGAATGAGGCCGAAAACCCGGTTACAAGCGCTTATAAAGGGTGCCTGTATACGTCACAATAGTCTACATTGGATGAGCAGTATAAATTGTAACGGTCGATTGGCCTGGTGTGTAGTGACGATAAAAACTACACTCATGAGTAATAATAATAAAGTAATACAATAAAACCCGTGCATGATCGAGCCGAAATAAAATGGATTGAATTTTGATTGAAATTAATCCTGATTATTTCAGGACTCTTAGCCCGACAAAAACCCCAACCGGCACTCATTCTTCCGCGTCCCTCCATTATCCTATTGGGTTTGGTATTGTCACCATTCAATACGCGCTTACGGTGTGTAGTTGTTATTACACCATTATAAATACGAGAGGACCAATGAGTGCCCGTTCGGTGGTGCCAAACTATTATGATCAATAACGACAACCACTTTGTATGATTCATACTGTATAATTCTAGCATTTGGTACTTCTATATAACCAATTGTTATGATAATATATTTCAAATATATACGTATAACAGACGGATTAATGTGTATTTTGGCAGATATGGTCATGGCAGCGTAGAATTAAAACAAGTATTCACTCCGTATTTAAACACTACGGAGTTACACATATGACGAATTCCTCCGCATTTATACACTGCGGAGAAAGATATGCTATTAATGAATTTACTTGTAGCGATCAGGGGCGACATTTTTGAAATCCGAAAACCCTTCCCATGTTGCACGGTAACTCTCATTATGTTGACGCCGCCTGGCGTATGAAGAATATACATGAATGCCGCATGGCATTCAAACGAACTATGGCCGCATGGCCTACCATTTTAACTATTATAAACGCCGCCTGGCGTGCAATAAAACCAGTCAGTCCGCAAGGTACCCGCCTGTACCCAAGTGAATAATCGCCGCATGGCGAGCAATAATCGGCGCATGCCGAGCAATATTCGCCGCATGGCGAGCAATAATCGGCGCATGCCGAGCAATATTCCAATACTAGTATTCGCCGCATGGCGAGCAAGAATCGGCGCATGCCGAGCAATATTCCAATACTAGTATTCGCCGCATGGCGAGCAATAATCGGCGCATGCCGAGCAATAAGTACGCTTGTACATAAATAAACCAGTGCAACAAATAAACCATCGCCGCTTGGCGAGCAAAGATCCTACTCAAAAGAAAGCTATTAAAGAGCGCCTAGTCAAAGCTATCTGGCCAGTTCTTTAATGCTTATTTAACCCAAGCCCGTAGATTAGTTTTAGAAGCTTATTACTCGCTGTTCACCCCACATTTTTCACTGTGGAATAAAGCGATTATAAGCATGCAATGTAGTCAATGTATAAAAGTTATTCTATCCACATTGATTAGACCCATGTACACCCCCGATCGCTCCTAAATTGAAGAATTTTCCGCCACAAAATAAAATAATGATTTTATTTCCCCAAAATTCCTATACTATTTTCGACAATAATTCTCTAGAGCTATCTAAGTGGGTCTTGAAATGTAGCACCCGTCGGCCCTGTGGAATCCAATCGTTGTAATATCTATATCTACTGTTAAAATGTAATTGTTTTAATTTTGAATATATTTAGGCCCAAATTGATTAAATATCTTATTTTCAATAGCTTTGTTGTAACATTCCTCTACCACCATGCAATTATCTCAAGTATCTCAATTCAAATGAAACATGACTCCGGAAAAGGCCCCAGACAAATATTCGATGCTTCATGCATCATTTTTAAAATGTATACGTTTGATAAAACATTCACATCATTTCAAACATGGTTTAAGAAATATTCGATAAAGATCACCTCGTTTTCCCTGAGTGTAGTATGTGGGACCCTTAATAAGACCGGAAGTTGGGCACAGCTTTAAATCTCGTATGTTTCTGAATATTACCCTCTGTCCAACCAAGTAAGGGATTGAATCCAAGTAAAAAATTGAAAGACTAAATTCCAGCTGTCAAAAATTCCGAAATTACAATTTTATTAATACTAAGCCTTTCCCTCTCGATTGTACGTCAACAAAGCAATACCGAAAATATATAATGTATCATTACCGGTCAATTACCTAACAGGGGAGTATTTATGCTCTGAATGAACTCATCATTGTATTTTAAAAGATCGTTTTCTTTTTCCCTAACACGTAGAATTTAGTTTCCTGTTTCAATCGTCTCAGATGTTAACAATAAACTAATATACATATCGCATGTATAAATAACCACAACCAAAGTACCTGAAACTAAATTGTATACATTAGTTACGATATAAATACTGTCGTATTTCATTTTTGGAACTGCCAATACCTGTAATTACATTTTATACCCTGAATGTACAATCCGGAATTTGCTAGCGTCCAAAAGAATGATGCCATTTCGAAATACGTCCAATGAACCATTACCATGGTCTTGTGATTATCTTACTCGGGATATGGCGTTTGTTTTCATATCAACAGCGTCTGGTTGGAATTCCTTTATGTCGCCATATGCATATATGCAGTTGCAATTAAAACATAAACTTGAATGTATAGTAAACTAATGTGACCGCCGACAGGATACGTTAGTCCACATAAAAAACTTAGTGCACTTAATGATCTCAAAAACACAATGAATCTATCATATCACATATAGTGCGGAGATAATGACCCGACCCAAACCCCAGCAAGAATCCGATACAAGGTCCTGTGCCGACTATATCAATTTTTCAAGCAAATCGCGCAAAATCGGCCCTTGCGCTCTGTTTTTGTACCACACATCGAGCGCCAATGTGATATTCTCCTATGAAAGCATACAATCGGGTCATAGATATACACTGTAGCCAGATAACCGCTGTTTAATTATGTTCATAGAGGGCGAGGATCTCGCCGAACTCCCCGCACCATACGTTCTTCTAATGTAAAATTGCATACCGAACCAACAGCATTACCGTAAAATTACTAAACGTCACATGTGCACTCGTAACTTTGACATCTTCGCAGTAGCAGACTGATGCTAAACAAATATGACAAACACAAATTAAACTATGTATGTATTAATTATACTTAACCTAAACTGCAGTTTTGATCGGATGCCCTTTTAAAGAAGTGGAATCAGAACCAATGCCTTCCGTTGACGTCAATCCTTTTCCTAGCTCCTGCAACATTCCAGTTTCTCTTTAATCATATTACAACTACAATAAAACATATAGAAGTGTGATAAACAGTGTCTTTACTTGATAATTTTAACTGATCGTGATAATTATACAAAATATACATAATTCCTTCTCTTAAAGACACTAATAGTGTAGTCTGCCCAGGACCACATGATCCTAGATTCTATTTCAATATAGACCACTGGTAGTATAATGCAAGTATGTGTTAATTGAACACCGTGGATAAACCTACTTAAAATGCTTACTGTACCACGAGTAAGTTTTGAATCTTGCTACAGCTGGGATAAATTGACATGATCCCGGCCTCTATGCACACACAAACCGTAAGGTTATTGCGTTGAATATATAAATTTCCGCGAGCAAACTGGCAGTATCGGTCACCTAGATTTGTGTTTGCATCGCACCTAAGCGTTCTCTGACACTTCTAGCCCATGAAAACATACCAACGACACTATAGATATAAACAACATAATCAACTGTTAAATTATGCTAATGAAAGTTCGAGGGGCATATCAAACTCGCCGGACTATCCTAATTGTTAACCTTATAGCCTAGATTTGAAAAAACAGTGGTCAGTCATCCACTACTAAAAAGTTAGAAGAAAGTCGTGCCGTTGATTGGCATAACAAAGTACTAGTTACAATCTCGTGCTCAACTGTAGGTGATTTATAAAAACACCGGCCGCTGTTAAACACTAAACATAATGACACATTCGCCGATCTTAAATCCATTCTAAAGTACACCAGAAATGCACGTGGATTCCGTGGTACAACAAGCGTACTCTACTACCCTAGAGCGTATCACTATAAACATAATACAATGTAACCAAAACAATTTTTATCTTTACAAACCAAGTGTCGAATCAGTCAAGCGTCACAGTGGCAAACTACAAAAGTAAATGATCAGTCAAAGTTTACAATTGTTAATCAAGTCCGCTAATTAATTCACCTGCCGGGTAATACAAAATCATACCAGTACACCAGATATTCGCCCGGGCCGCTAACTATAAACCACCAAGTAGTAAAACAAAATAAAATTTCACCACGTGGCTTTACCCTGTGCTATAAGAAGTATAGCCGACAGCATTTGACCTGTCGCTAATTAATCGTCGTGTGTTTTCGCTACCCTAGCATAAGCAGGTTTCGATAAGTTAAAATGAAGACAATGTACGGATGTTCAAAGTTAAACGTTCTTAGCTATAAATCAGCCATATTGCCCAAAACAATAAAACATTTCCTTTCCGAGACAAATGCACTAAGCTGTACTGTTGTACTGAAGACAAAATAAAAATGGTACCAGTAACTTTTTACCACGTGGCGTTTAGGCGACAAACCAAGAGTACTAATTTAAGTGCATGGTCCGCTTCACGATTAACTCCAATAATTTATTAAAATCAATATACATCACTTGTCAATGCAGAAGTGTTGAAATAACAAACAGAACATACACAACCACCGTGCGACACGACAGGTTCAGACTAAAACCCCACTCATGTGTTTATATAGATATGCCAAAACTTGTGCTATGAACAGGCTCGTGCCACAGCTATCATTACATGAACATATTCATTACAGACTCATGACAAAACTATCATGAATGTTCGATATTTACCACAGCAATATAAATTGAACTCATTACGTAAGGCACAAAACTGTGCGTCAAGTAAAAAAGCGTGCTGCATGAATTCAAATTAATAACTTGTCACATTTCTTCGTTTCTTTGATACCTTTTGAATATATGACATGTTCCACGTGTCATGCAATGACTACAAAAACAATAAACACATTACTTATCTTTTCTATCACTTTCAATGTCTCACAGCAATATTTGTGTTCAAATTCGCCGTCCCACATTCATTTGACCTCGAAATCTCGCTGTCCAAGGTGTGCCCAGTTGCGAAACATCTAACTCGTAGGTTTAGCTGAAGCGTTTGTTAGCAGAATGAGGCCGAAAACCCGGTTACAAGCGCTTATAAAGGGTGCCTGTATACGTCACAATAGTCTACATTGGATGAGCAGTATAAATTGTAACGGTCGATTGGCCTGGTGTGTAGTGACGATAAAAACTACACTCATGAGTAATAATAATAAAGTAATACAATAAAACCCGTGCATGATCGAGCCGAAATAAAATGGATTGAATTTTGATTGAAATTAATCCTGATTATTTTCAACGTTTCCGTTGCCATAGCAATCAACATTTTGTCAGAATAAAACAATATTAAGATGAACATAATCTCCTTAATGGCAATTCTACCCACATACCCAAGTTTCATAACAAGAGGGCCCAAAGGGCCCTAGGTCGCTCACCTGTCGAACTTGACCTAGATTTTGTTGGTGGATCATTGTGACCAAGTTTTATACAGATTAGGTCAATATTGTGACCTCTAGTGATTACACAAGGTTTTTCTATGATTTGACCTTATGACCTAGTTTTTGACCCCAGATAAACCAATATCGAACTTGACCTAGATTTTGTTGAGATCATCATTGTGACCAAGTTTCGTAAAGATCAGACCAAATATGTGACCTCTAGTGATTACACAAGGTTTTTCTATGATTTGACCTTATGACCTAGTTTTTGACCCCAGATAAACCAATATCGAACATGACCTAGATTTTGTTGAAATCATCATTGTGACCAAGTTTCGTAAAGATCAGGCCAAATATGTGACCTCTAGTGACTACACAAGGTTTTTCTATTATTTGACCTTGTGACCTAGTTTTTGACCCCGGATGACCCAATATCGAACTTGACCTAGATTTTGTTGAGTTGATCATTGTGACCAAGTTTCGTAAAGATTATGCTAAAACTGTGACCTCTAGTGACTACACAAGGTTTTTCTATGATTTGACCTTGTGACCTAGTTTTTGACCCCAGATGACCCATTATCGAACTTGACCTAGATTTTATTGGGATGATCATTGTGACAGAGTTTCATAAAGATTAGACCAAAATTGTGACCTCTAGTGACAACACAAGGTTTTTCTATGATTTGACCTTGTAACCTAGTTTTTGACCTCGGATGATCCAATATCGAACTTGACCTAGATTTTGTTAGGATGATCATTGTGACCAAGTTTCATAAAGAATAAGTCAAAATTTCGACCTCTAGTGACTACACAAGGTTTTTCTATGATTTGACCTTGTGACCTAGTTTTTTACCTCGGATGACCCAATATCGAACTTGACCTAGATTTTGTTAGGATGATCATTGTGACCAAGTTTCATAAAGATTAGGCTAAAATTGTGACCTCTAGTGTCTACACAAGCCAATTGTTGACGGATAGACGGACGGACGACGGACGGACGGACGACGGACGAAGAGTGATCACAAAAGCTCACTCTGTCACTTTGTGACAGGTGAGCTAAAAATAGCTTGAAATCTGTTTGAGTAATGCACCTATCAATGTTTTCCCCAGGGGGGAGCGGCAGGCTGACCCAGGGGAATTCGACATTTTTACTTTTTCATAGTCTAAATTCCCACCCTAGAGCAAGGGCAATTTGTCAAAATCCCCTCACTGGGAGATGCTTTACATACCCCCGGGATCAAAATTTCGGCCAAAGTCAAAATTTCCCGGGACTCGGCACCATTCTGTCTGTCAAATTCCCTTGACCAATCAGGAACAGCCTTCTGTCAAAAGTCCTGTGTATGCCCGCCACTCCCCCCCCCCTGGGGTAAAACATTGATAGGTGCATAATGGCAGGATCCAGATTTTGGACATATGTTCACTCTCTGTCTTCATAGCAACCACAATTTTTGCCAGAATCAAAATATTTTTAGACAAGAATTATCAGGTTATTGCTTCCTATCCACATATCAAGTTCCATAAACATAGCTTGGAAACTGCTTGAGTTATGTCAGGATCCAGATTTTTTGACAGATAGACAGACGGACAGAGGAAGAAGCCATTGCTCTTCCAGGAATGATAAATCCAGAATTCCAGATAAATCTGGAAAATCAATTCCTTACTATATATAGCATTAATTTATAGCCGAGTATTTAACTCAGTATTTTACTGCAGTTTTATCTATGCTGTTTGTTCATGTTTAACTGTAACAGCTTTATAAGAGCATGGTCACCTGTTTCCAACGCAAAATTGATTGGCCTATAAATCATGACCTCAAACTCTAAGTAGCCTGTATAGGATTTAATTACTAATAGGGGAGAAACTTGTGTAGGCAGCCGGCTAGCTCAGTCAGTAGAGAATTCGCCCTGTAAGTGAAGGTTCCCAGGTTCGAGCCCCGGTCTGGTTGCACATTTTCCTCACCTGGTTACAGTATTACGTACAAGGAACCCAAGCGCTCATCATAAATAGCAGGGACGTCAAATTAAAAATCATAAAAATTATATGCAGCTGACCATTTTTGCCAAACAATAGGCCTTCATGTCACTTCAACCTCATAGTTTCCATATTTAACTCAGTTTGTATTAAATAAACTCCTTCAGAGCATATTATATTGACCATAACTTTGCCATTTTTTGAGATATTTTCATTAAATAGCTTTTATTTTGGTCATGTATCATGCTCAGCTCTTTTGGGATTGATAAATCAGGAATTCCAGATTAGTAAGGAATATTGACACCCATGCGATAAACTCATTCCCACCTAAAATCTATTGTTCAACTCAAAGTCGAGATGTATCTGACCGGCGCTAAATGTTTTCTCGCTTCGACTGCATGCGATCTTCTATTTACCTGTAATTTACACACATTCCATTGCTGATCAATTAAGTGCGTGCATCAATTTACGCAAACACATCTCATACAGCTTCGAGATGCTACTGAACATTAGTAATACAAACAATTGAAAATACAGAGAAATCCTTGACAAGATAAACCCCCTTTTAACCCGTACCGTGACATGGACAGCAATAGCGGTTCTTAAATTCATTTTGAATTTAAAATATTTCTTTCTGTATGTTGCATTAACCACACATTAAAGCTAGAAACAAAGTCACGTCAGAAAGCAAAACATGCAAACTTATGTTTTGCAGAATTTTCTTGAAAAATACAAGGAAACCCCGAACACGATAAAACCCGTGTAATCCCGTACCGTGACATCAAATGGAACAAAATAGATTTCAAACTTATCTCGAATTTTTGTTATGTTGAAATGATTTGAAGTCTCGAAGTATTCGAGATAACGAGAGTTTACTGTAGGAACATGTAGTTTGATAGGGACATATTTTGTACATTATAGGTATGATGACAGACGTGTATGCTATGGAGTATTTTTAAATAGGGGCCAGAAGGGGACAGAAATCTAGGTATTCATGTATTCTGGCCTTATTGATTTGATAGGATTACAAGTCACATGGTGAGAAGATCTATATAAGGTAATTATTACCTAATTAAGCACACTGTCAGAATATATTGGAACAATGTGAATCAATTACTGGCATTGTCTATCACAGGTGGAATATAATGGACATCCTGTGGTCACCCAGTAAGCTACTGTCATAATAATCTCTTGTCACGTAACAGCTAGGCTTATTAACTAGCATATTAATTTGTCTATAATAATATTAGGACTCTTAAAAGAGATGAAATATGAAAACGTGGGCTGGGTGTCAATCGTTGTCTATCAGTTAGTGTAGCAGTACTGCATGTAAATGTAACCGAACAATCTGTAGAATAGCAGTTTCCCGCTTACTTGAACTTCGTAGATTTCTGCAAGGCATTCAATATGAAGAAGCGGAGCATGATATGGAAGATCATGAAGCACTACAGTATACCAGACAAGTTCATCAACATCATACGAAGCTTCTATGAAAGTATGACCTGCCAGATCATCCACAACTCTGACCTCTCTCCATCATTTGCAAGCTGTAATTACAAGAGGCAATTTCAAACAGAGACCTCAGGAGAAGAACGAACCAGTACCCAATTGCAATGACTATAAAGAAGCAGAAATGGGGGTGGGTTGGCCATAACCTCCAGAAGGCTCTAAATGACTTTTCTGCAAATTCCTCAACTGGACCCTCAAGGGAGGAGGAAGAGGGAAAGACCTGGCCTGAAGTGGAGACAAATGATGGAAAAAGAACTCAAAACAATTTCCATGTTATGGAATTGATATGTAATATATTCTCCGGAATCTAATATTATCTGGTTTTTCCACACTTATTCTTTGGTAGCAATGTCTTAAGGTAAATATTATTTGTACTGCATGTAAATTAGAGGGAAAACCCAGATATTGCCTAGTACAGATTAATGGCCCTCCTGTGCAATTTGCTACCATTATCAGTGTTGGTATATAAAAGCCAAGTAACATTTGACAACAAGTCAATAACAAATGATAAAGTTATTACATACACGGATTCAGAAACTTGTGCAGACAATAATTGAAACCCACGTTCAGGTATATCAAGTGTAAAGCAATATCGACACCAAGGTTGCGGTACTGCTATCTTTTTACGCCTCCTGGATGTCATGAACTCCTCTGAAGTTTTAGCAAAATGTGATTATATAGCACTTCTTTCATGTAATTTTCACAGTACGAAATGAAGGCATTTCATAAAGGCTTCATAGTTGCACTTCTTTTGTGAAATTTTCACAGCACGAAATTAAGGTATTTCATAAAAGACCACAGAAAACTGAATCCTAAAATGTCAGACAGACTTGATAGCATCAGAGCAAGGTGGGAAGTCTTAATACATCCAGTAGTGCGTCACATTTCTCACACCGCAGAAAATTAATATCCTGAATCAACATCTCTAATGATTCCGTTACCATGGTAATAAAACCATGATTTAAATAATCATTCCCAAAATGACAGCATCACAGAATATCCAGCAAATTGCAGTTGTTTTCATGGGTTTTCAAGTACAAGAGGACCAAGTTATTTTATATCAACAGATACTGTTATACTTAGTAGTCAAACCAGTCAACTTAATTAATTTTTCTGGCCATTTTTTAATATTTAATAAATTTGAAAGCCAGTATTTAATTATACAGCCACCGACTCTATAGACAACTACTGTTGAAACATCCGTAAACTGGCTACTTATAACAGACTGAGATAGGTTAGTCTCTCATCATATACGGTACACCTTCTCTAGAAAGACCCTCTGAAGAGCAACAACCTCTGTATAACAACACCTTCAAAACTTCTCTAAGTTACTATTTACTATTTATAAAATATAACTTCTGTAGAGAAACAACCAATATTTGCAGCTCCCAAACCGTGTTTCTCTACAAAGGTTTAAGTGGATATGGATTTTATAAACAAGAGGGCCCAAAGGGCCCTAGGTCGCTCACCTCTCGTAGTAGTGCATGCACACCCCTATGGTGACCTCGGTAATAATTTACATTTTCTGAATGAGATTTAAGGAAATTCAGCCTCTATTGCAAGTTTTTTTATGATGTGACCATGTGACCTAGTTTTTGACCCCAGATGACTTAATTTATATCAAACATAACCTAGATTGTGTTGAGATGATCATTAGGACCAAGTTTCATAAAGATTAAGTTGAAATTGTGACCTCTGGTGACTAGACAAGGTTTTTCTATGATTTGACCTATAATTTTAGGAATATGTCAATTGACATTGTGACCTTGTTTCTGACCCCAGATGACCCAATATCGAATTTAGCCTAGATTTTGTTGAGATGATCATTGTGACCAAGTTTCATAAAGATTAGGCCAAAATTGTGACCTCTAGTGAGGACACAAGCTAATTGTTGACAAACGGACAGACAGACAGACTGAGGGACGACGGACGAAGAGTGATCACAAAAGCTCATTCTGTCACTTGGTGACAGCTAAAACAAGACTGCGTTCAATAAACGCTTATGCCCCCTGTGGAAGCCTTGTCCATAAATAAGTCCAAAATTAGGTCAAGGTGAAGGTCAAAATGGGGTTAGGTGATACAGGCATGTGGAGAGTGTTCATATACAAAATCCATGCAAGTATGAAAGCTTTGTAGCAAGCCATATTAATGCTAGAAGAAACGGTCAATTTGGGTTAACCAGGACAGACGGACGAACGGAAGGACGGACGAACGGACGGACAGGTGAATCACTATATGCCTCCCCATCTAGCGATTGGGGGGCATAAAAAACTCATAAATCCTGCCAATAATAGTACTTGTGTGTGTATTATATATATACTTAAAGATAATCTCAATAAAAAGACCACCTCAATTTTGAAACCTAAGTTCCATATTCATTTTAATGCAATATCTTATCTCAGTACTTCACAATCAAGAATTGTAAGAGATTACATGCAGCAATAATATTCATGAATAATTTGATACAGTGCGCTAACTAATTGCAGATCCAATTATAGAGAAATTACCAGCTAAATTGCTACATTTCATTATCAGATTATCACCATATTAAATGTTTCTAAAAGGGGGAAGAGGGAAAGGATTCCTGGTAAAAAAGTCATTTTTTAAAAGAAATAAAAAATAATTGTCATGGAAATTAGAGGGAGTCATCATAAATCATGGAATTTATTTATACATGTAGTACCCTAATACAATTTGTCAAATACAATTTTTAGAAATATATTGGGTTTTTTTATGTCTTTCTAAAATATAGTTTTATTTGGTTTTAAGTCCCAACAATAGACTTCCAATTATACAGAGGCTACCCGTAATGGCATTAGAATTATACGGACACCTAGAATGACCAGCAGTTTTGATACAACCCTCATACGCTTATAGTGCCAAACACATGGTACCGATCCTGATACACCACTTCACAGGCTCGTTGAAGAATTGAACTGTTTTCATATGGCTCTGACAGAACTGAAAACCGAGAACGCTCGGACAGAATTCAAATGTCATGTATCCTGAGTTCCTTTTGAGCGTTGCATCTGTTTTTAGTTCTGTCAAACCAATAAAAAAACAGTTCAATTCTCCAACAGAAGTGGTGTATCGGGATAAGTAACATGAAATAAGGGAGTTATATAAGAACCTTTTAAATTTCTAATTTGTTATGCCCCAGCCTTAGATTGAACCCACAACGTCGAGGCAGACGCTCTAACTACTGGACCACCATAAACAGTACCAGCATACATGTACCCACTGAACCCACAACGTCGAGGCAGACGCTCTAACTACTGGACCACCATAAACAGTACCAGCACACATGTACCCACAAGTTCCTCAGATAAAATATTGTCTGAAATTTGTGCAATTATGTGATTTAACATTGATTACAGCCAATTTCATATTCAAATGCTAAAATTACCAAGTATCACCATGGCAACACTGTTGTCAAGCATTCCAATAATTTGAAGTCTTCGTATGACTAGAAGAATTTTACCAGGAGTGAGAAACCATCCTAAAATAGTTCTTATATTAAAAGCAGCTAAATTACAGTTGATTTATATTTCTAGGAGAAACTATGATTAAAATAAAACTTGATTTTCTTCTATATATATTTAGACATTAAAGTGTTCCAAGTAGAAAACAAACTGTACTTTTGAATATCACATAATTAACAATTTCAATTTACTAGTAGAACCTGCATTAAGAGGCCACACATGGAACTGACAAAAAAGTGGTCACTTCATGAAGTGGCCTTTTAATAGATCATAGCAACAATGTTTTAAGTTACAAACAAAGTTCGTTTTTTATTGAAACACTTTGACATAACAACCAGGATAATGCTACAGGAATTTAGGTACACTGGTACAAAGTCAAGTGCATAAAACTCATTAGTGTAAATTATTAGCAAATATAGTCTACCTCTGATAAGTATGCCATCAGAATGTAAATAAGATCGTTTTCAGACATTTTTATTAATTTTCCAGCAGTTGTTTCCCTTGATCAATATGCTACCATTGTAAGATATTTGTGATACAATCTTTTTATGAGTAATCAAGATTTTCATGAAAACTGAATATGAAAATGAAATATAGGCCCCTAATTGTCTGATTCTGTCTTAAAGCAAATGTAAACAAACTTTCACAACTTTCCAATCCTAATTTTCGTGAACAGGTGACCGTTAATTGTTCCTAGATTAAGTGAACGCTCATAATAATAAATGAATAGCTTTTTTATCTGTATTTTTTAACTGCTCGAACCAGTTTCATCCAGTCACATAATAGAAAAGCAGTTTAACAGAATCCTGTATATTCAAGGTCAAAATACGGCATTATGGAAATTTCCTGGAGTCAACCCGAAGGTCAAATGTATACCTTATGGGGGCAATTATGGATTGTTTATTAAGTGATCACTCTCCTGTGGTGTCATAAAGGTTTGCTGATTAATTTTTAAGTGTATTTTCGGATCAGGAATACGAAAGCAGCTAGGGTTAGAAAATTTGCTAGAATCCTATGATATCTGCTTTCCCTACAACTAGAAATGAAATTATATTTAATCATGAGAAGTACATTTCCTAGTACTTATTCTACATTTCCTAGTACTTATTCTATTAGTATTGCCTGAAATTTTCCCGAATAATCACAAAGCTAAAAGGACAGAAGAGATAAACAACATCTCACAAAATACTGCCAACATGAATTCATACAATCAATCTGTATTACAGAGAACGTAAAAAACAATCCTGATTCATTTATCATTTTGATATAAACTGTGCACTGAGACAATTTTCTAGGAGTGACACTAAAAGCAGCAATTTAGATACTAGCAGTCTGGTTCCCTAGGAGTGACTCTAAAAGCACCAATCTAGATTTAGTCTGGTTCCCGTTCCAAATCTTTCAGACTCTACTGTGAAGATTGTTAAGATCAAGAATCAGATGACATTTTAGATACAATATCATAGTTCTGTATTGGAAAAACTTCAGCCAATAAAACTCAAGTCTGTAATATTGAACTGACAAAACAAAGCATATGTGATAGTGAAAATAATACACCACATCAATATACATATAGTTTGACGGAGATAACACTAGACTTAAAATGAACAAAATTTAATGCACTGCATCCAGCGGGGATTTCCATCAGGTTTTGGGTTAATCTGGCAGAGGAAAAACATGACTAAGGACTTTGTTGGCTCCACAGAGACTATAGATCTAGCCTCTGACTGCCAGGCAGCACCACATAGGAGACCAGGCTGGCGAACAAATACTTAGAAAAGAGTGTTTTCCGATCTAGGAGAAGGATTACACAGATATATATAATATGTCCTATAAATATTTTTAAGAGTTTTACACTCTTTTATTTGCTATTTATATGTCAATTTAACATATTCACAAGTTTGCGCACTATGCCGAGCCACGACATCGCGTTAACGTGCGATGACTTCACTTAAATGATGTGACATCATTTCCCACGTCGCCATATTGTTTTTTACGTTGAATTAAATAAGATACATATTTTTTCAATAATTTTCATGATTTGAATCAGACTTAATGCCGAAATGTTATTAAAAGAGTGGAACAGTTTTTATAATTATATCATATTGGAAAAAATAAATTAAACAAGATTGGTTCTCAAATCTTGAGCAACAACTTGCCTCTACCGGAAGTGGGACGTGAAGTTCAGTCTACCGAATCATTATTCTGTATCCGGTCCGTCAAAAAAAAATAGGCCATAGCCAATGCAAATACAACAACAACAATCACATGTTTTTGAATGTAATCGTTAATGGGGATAAATTCCTATCAATAAATAAACATACATAAGGCCAAAAATAAGATATTATTTGTTTCCCCTTCCGACCCTGACCAATTAGGGTCGGGTAGGTAGGTAGGTAGGTATAAAACATTTTTTTAAACATTTTATTGTCAAGAAGTTTGTTTTACCTATGTACTTTACTAGTACTCAGGGGTCCTACTGAGGCATAATGTTATCATGAAAATGTGTTGCAAGTCTGTTTGGGTCCCACTAGCACACATTGTTACCCTACACCAAAGACAGTTCAAACACTGTTAAAATTCACCTTATGGAATTTCAAATGACCATAACTAAGTCAATTCTTTGAATCTTTTCAACAAATTGTAGGACCCTGTGTTTTGATTGTGACCTGGCTCCAGACTTTGGAATACATTGTGCATGGTGACCTAAGAGGGTCAATGTATGAAGAGGTCAAGACATAGTGCCATTGACTGTCTGTCTAAAGGGGCTGTATATTTAGTACCCTGTGAGGCCGGGCCATTGTCGGACTGAAGGGGGACAACAGACATTGGTATAGTGACCAGTGAGGGTCATTGTCTATTAAAAGGGGTAAACAGACTTGACTTGTGTATAATAAGCAGGGCTCTCTTTGGATTCGTGAGACTATTAACTTAGTTGCACAAGGATCTATTAAGAGAAGATTTGTTTGTGTTATGTGCATGCTTATTATGTATGCTGTGGCTTATTACGAAGTAATTGTAGTTTAGGTCTTTGAAACTATGTATCTATATAGTAAATTTTCATGAAAATAATGCACAGAAATTAAATTCCATGTTCTATTACTGTAGTTGGATTGCATGGTGTGAGATGGAACTAAAATGGTAAAATATTAAGACAGTATATCAGCAGGTAACACTCATCAAGGGCGAGTATGAAGATTGGTTGTCACTGTGCGAAACTGTATACATCATCCAAATTATCCAGCAAGACTTTATTTTAAACGAGAGATGTTTGTAAAACATGTATTCCCTCATGGCAGCCAAATAGTCAGAAATGGTAAAGGCCATTGTGACCTTGACCTTTAATCTACTGACCACAAAATCAGGGTTCATCTCCTGTTGATAACCTACCTTCATGTAAAGTTTGAAGATCCTACAGCAAAGCGTTCTTGAGTTATTGAACAGAAACCATTTGAATAGTCAGAAATGGTAAAAGTCACAGTGACCTTGACCTTTGACCTACTGACTTTAAAATCAATAAGGGTCATCCACTGTTGATGAACAACCTCCATGCACAGTTTAAAGATCCTAAAGCAAAGCGTTCTTGAGTTGAACGGAAACCATTTGAATAGTCAGAAATGGTAGAGATCACAGTGACCTTGACCTAACGCTTTGACCTACTGACCTCAAAATCAATAGGGGTTGTCTACTGTTGATGAACAACATCCATGTAAAGTTTGAAGATCCTAAGGCAAGCGTTCTTGAGGTGAACAGAAACCATTTGATCTTGAGTTGAACAGAAACCATTTGAATTGTCAGAAATGGTAAAGGTCACAGTGATCTTGACCTTTGACCTACTGACCTCAAAATAAAAAGGGGTCATCTACTGTTGTGTAACTTCGACGCTAGTGCGAACAAACCCGACTTCAGTGTGACGTGAATCATCAAATGACGTTGACATGTTCCAGTCTGTTGTTATAACATGGACGCATTTCGATGAAAAAATCATGCCAGTTTAACTTATTCATTGATATTTGACAAGTGGTTTTGTCATACATGTAGTCATGTCATATTAAAATTTGAAAACAATCGAAGCAATAGTTAGTGACTTATGATATGATTCTGCATACTGTTTGATCCACCCACGTACACCTTGTTTTATCATTATATTACTAATGATAAGTTGGTATAGTGCTTGTTTAATTTTGTTCTCATTCATCACTGAGCCATAGGTTACTGTAAATCCGGTATTATTCACTGTAGTTTCATTTTCCCTAATTTTCTTCATTTTGTTTAAATATACTTCCATAACATAAGACATATCTGGGCAATTTTAAAAGTAAATATAATTCACACGAACAAGACGTTTTGGGTTGTAAATGTTATTTTGGTATGCTATATATATATGTATATTTGTATAATGTAAGTGTATCTGTATAAGGGAATTAAAAACAAGTATCTTGACAAGCATGAAACTCTTAAAACGTTTACTTAGTAAACAATAAAGATTAGGCCAAACTTAAAATATTGTTTGTTTCCCCATCCCGACCCGAGCAAATTTAGAATGGGTAGGTAGGTAGGTTAAATATTTTTTTTATTTGTTTCAGAATAATAGTTATTGGTCAAGACATACAAATAATATAATATAGTAATACATGTAACTATAAGGTGGAAACCAACAATCTTAAATTTAAAATATGTACGAAATGTACTTAAGTAAGAAACAAGCCTGTAAACAAAAATTTACATTTTCATCCCCAATATTTAAAAAAAAATATATAATTTCAATTTGGGCAATAAAATATTATGGGTAGGGTCGTTTTTTTCGGGTAGGTAGGGGATGGGGAAACAAACAATATTTTATTTTAGGCCTTAATAGACATGTAACATACGACACCCTATTAACTAATACATGTAACTGTGAAAACACGATTAACTAATATAATGTGTGAAATGCATTTAACAAACAACAGAATAAAACTTGTGATAGTTCTAGTAATTAGAAATAATTATATTTATTACATGCTTAATGTAGTTATTTCCTAGAATTTGTTCACTTTTTGTGGATTTTCTCGCGCATTTAATTTTTGCTTCCTTGATCACAAATTCAACAATTCGCAAAATAAGTTAAAAACCGAAAATTGCACCATAAAGCTTGCGCAAATATAAAGTGATCTACAGTAATAGGTATAATTGAAAAAATAACTGACAGAAATTTATTTTGAAATAACATGTAAATAAACTTCTGTAGATTTTTTAAAATTCTTCATCAATGATACAGATACCTGAGCACTGTACAAATGTATATCTGACTTACGATAAATTTGCAGTTAGAGCTAACACTGTTGTAGATTGCTTTCAATTACGGACTGTCATTGACTACAGTCCACCTTCAACTACGTGGTAGCTATATTTTGGGAGTTTATATTTTTATTTTTTCCCTCCTGATGACTTATTGCTAAAAAATGTCTGAGTAACAAAAAATTAAAATACTCTGGCCTTAATTTACTTTTGTGCAGGCCATCGTATTAACAGTGATTTTCTGTTCTACTTAATAAAATGTTTAAAACTCTATCAGTAAGCAGTCAAGTACTGGTAATAATGATATATTTAATGAATTTTCTTCTTTATTATGAGTATACTGTGACCAGACTGTCCTCTACAAGCAAATAGCCTATAGCAATATTTGATATTTCAACTTCAAAAAGAAAAAATCACCTTCCTACCCATTCTTAATGTATTTGGTTCACAGGAATCAGAAGCTAGTCAATCAACAACAGGTATAGAAAGAAGGTTTCTGAGAGGCCTAGAAGACGGTGAACACTGAACAGATCAATGCCATCCTAATGGACTTCAGCAAAGCTTTGACAAGGTCCACCACGCATAAGAGGAAATCTGCTGCGCTGGATTAGTTGTTTCCTGACAAACAGAACATAGCAAGAACTGGTCGAGGGCAGTCCTCCAGCACAGCACTAGTCACTTCCGGCGTGACCCAGGGATCAGGCGTTGGACTCATCCTGTTGTGCGTCAACAACATCTCTCTTTGTGCAACATCCAAATCCTGTCCGTTTGTCAACAATAATCTCTTGTATAGAACAATTTGCCCAACAGAAGATGCCAAAGCCTTACAAGGTAGTAAAGACCTCCACATACTACAGCAATGAGAGCGTAACTGGTTGACCTCCTTCTATCCAACCCAAGAGCAAGAATTTCCACATCACTCATTTTTTATTCACTAGGAGTAAGAAGAGAAGTTCTCTCAGAACCCCAAACAAAACTCTGTACTTCATTTACGGCAGCAAGCTTCCAGTCATGAAAGCGGTTAAGTACCTGGGCATATACCTAGATGAGAAACTCTCATTGAACACACTTATCTCTAAAACTTAGAAGGAGGCCAACAAATGTCTCGCTTCCCCTCAGGATAAACCTGACAAGCTGTCAGCTACAGATAAAGGCACAGCCAAAGATATATAAGTATATTTAGATCTTTGGTACAGCGCTACCAGACTCTTGTAAGGCCCATGCAAACTCTGTCTGGCACCTGCATACTAGGACCAACATCAGCCAACTGAAGGATGTTTAGCATCATGCAGCACGCTTCATCAAAGGGACTACTGCATTAGAAGGAATAGAAGTAGCACCAGCCAGATGATTTCTGGCAGCCCCTTGCTGAGCGCCAATCCAACACCGAACTGGTGATGGTCTATAGAATAACGGTTGGACTTGTTGACATACTAGTGGAGACTTTCTTCCCCCAACGTCCATCATCACTCTGGGCCACTGCACAAGGTATATTTACTCCATTTCTGCCACACAGATGTATTCTTGCACTCCATTCCCTCCTTCCTACTCTTGAAGGTGTTAAAACAAAATGTATTTCAAAGCAACACATACCGAGAATAATTGCCGTATGCAACGCAATTTCATTTCTATCATTTTAAGATCGTTAACTACTACCCCGATTATACGAGAAACCATCCTACATATTCCTACCACGAAAACCCATTCCATTACCAGATTGCACACGACTCGCAAAAATCACATTGGAAAAGTTTGTGACAACCCACAAATGTAATAGAAAATTGTAAAACTGATACTTACAAACAATAATATGCAATAAACACGTCTGGATAGTAAATAAATCGACAATAAACGCAATATTCTGTGTGTTTATCAGTGTTTATCTTTTTTGGCAAATTTCTCCTTTGATAAGAGTAACCTATAAAGGGAAGCAACTTCGCTAAAAATAAAACATTGAACCCAAAGGATTTAGAACAAACACAAAGTACTTTAAGATCATGAGATTATCTCCCTTTGTTTTATTAATACGTTGATTTACATCCATTATCAAATTAATCCTGATAACTATAAATATAGCCGGTATTTATTAGATAGCATGAATGTAAAGTCTCTGGTAGAATTACCTCTTGTCTGAGATATGTTTAGGGTAATCTGAAGCTAGCTCTTTTATATGCCCGGATTGCTAGCCCTGTGAACAACAGTCCTTGCACAGATCAGGTAGTTGTATAGAGGTTCTATACAACCAGGCGCTTAGCGCCGATTACTCGTTTACTCCATCGAGTATAGTTGAAAAGAAAATCTGAAAATTAGCAATCGAAAAATGTATTAAAATGTGCATTGATAGTGTGCAGGGGGGTACGGGATACTTGCGTTACACATCATCTAAACTCCAATCTGACCTTTTCAATACTGCAAATCAGATTCCCAAAAACGCTCAGGAGGCTCAAAATGAACCTGTTGTTTTTCAAAAATTCCCCGGGGAGCATACCCCCGGACCCCCACCCCTTGTCGCTGATTTTCAAATATTTTACGTTTCTGTTCATCACAAAAAGATTTTCAACGGACGTAAATTTGTTGCATGCTGCACGTATAAAGATCTGCATCATTTATAGCTCGTTATCTAACAAAAATAGCCATTTCAGTCAATATTATCACGCTCATGACTGTTCGCTCGCATATAACTTACTTGATCTTGAACATGATCAAGTACATAATGGCTTTGTGTGGCCAGTACATCTATAATGAGATAAGCATTGCACTTCAGCAGTTTTATTAGTATTACGCCATTTGAAATGCCTATGACCATCACTCGCACAATACCAAATACCTGAACAAAAATTCTATTCAGAATAGAATAAGTCATTCAGATTACAGCCTAGTCGGTCTACCAATCTTCCAGTGATTTATGTCCGTTATTCATGAACACTCTGTCAGATGATCAACGACTTACAAAACCAAACAATTACGTTGTTACAGCAGGTTTTTTTTATTAAATCTTGACTGATATAATGAGACCAAATTGACTTCAACACTCCACCAGAGACGTTTAAATCGATTGTACAATACAAAATTTTCCTGGAGGAGGACCTCCAGACCACCCTTCCATACCAACCCACTTACGAGTAACTTTAAATTAGACCACGCTACGCCCCTGACTACCTGCACAGATGTAGTAAAGTGCTACCAAAAAGCATTTTCAACTATTCCCTCCTGACTTGGTACCAGAGCTGTTCAAAGTAAGTCAAGTTAAACATGGTTCATACAAAATTCTCACACCAAAATTCAAGGACTATTCAAGGACTTTTCAAGGTAGAATATGCATTTTCAAGGCTTATTCCCAAACATTCACCATGATTAAATTGTAGGAAAATGCAATAATTCATTGCCACTTTATACTCTATTTCTAGTCATACCCGAAAGTGATCAATTATCAAATAACAGTGACATTCGCACTGTTACATTTATGTACTTTAATTTTTTAGAAAAAGAGCGTTTTCTATTTCATTTTTACGCAGAGATTAAATGTGCCATTTTGACAACATCAATAAGCTTTTATGGATAATCAAGGCTGTTTGCCTGAATTCAAGGGTGTACAGTTAAATTCAAGTACCATTTTGTATTTTTTCAAGGTAGCACTAAATTCAAGTACTTTTCAAGGTTGAAACAAAATTCAAGGACTTTTCAAGGCCTGTACGAACCTTGTTAAATCAGTGCTAGAAATTATAATAGGATTCTGGTGATTTACTTCATGGACAATAAACAGACTGTATGACCTTTAAATCCGTGTTCATATTGTAGATATTTCAATATTAAAGTAGACATGGGAACTATGTATTTCAAATTCTGAATATTATTTTTGTTTGGAACTGGACATCCACCTGTTCTTTTTGAATGGAAACTATAGTACCCTTGCTGAAATGTGAACTGAGGGGAAATACAGCTGTTAACTAAGATTTAATCAGGTGAGGGTCCAAAGGCGATTTTTAATGTTCACAAGTGCAAAGTTATTTCACACCATACAACAAAGATCATTATTTTCCTGGTTCAATGTTGTATTAATGACGAAATAATGCTGAAACATGTAGGTTAGTGTGTCTTTCCACTTAACCATGAACTTGTCATCAAGTAGAGATGAGTATGCAACTTCCTTGTTGATTTATACATGTATCCAGATGTTGTGTTGACAGGTCACGTTTTATTGTAATAATACAAAGCATATTTGAGCCGCATCAAAAGGTCCTTATAGTATTTTTTGGTCATTTTTATTTTTTGGGAAAGTTATTCCATTTTGTAGCAATAATAGAAATTTCAGCTGTTTATCTTCGGTATTCATTGTGTGTTTGAATAAAATAGAGGGTGTAATGTCTTCCTTAAGAGCCGAATTTCACAAGTTCGAAACATGCCCATGTCTTATCCTGCATGAAAATGAACCTTATGGATTGCATTCTCCATGCTCACAATATTAAGGTTAGTACAAGGTTATGTTGAAGTTGTGTGTCTGTTTGTGCTGGACTGAGACAGTCATAAGTAGATGGTCGTTGGGTTTTTCCCAGCCAGATTGGCAAATAATCTCCAACTTCAAGGTAATAAAGACAATTGTGTGATATAAGCCATTTGGGTACGGTACCCTAGCTCATGTGCCAGGTGCATAGCACCAATACATGTGAGACTACTTCTGGGTTACCAATCAGTTCATCTCTAGTTGGGTGGGAAACACTGAAAAATGTTTTAAGAAAATAATAAAATACCAGGATATTAATTTGACACAGGACAATCATACATATCTTTGCTGGTCACACTGGAGCTGTGGATCCACACTGTACACCCGTCGAAGACAGCTTTATTGGTAGAAGGCAGCTGAATAAAAATATTGCACAACTCTATTAGGTTATGTATTTGCTATTTTCGATGTGTTTGTGTCACTCTCAAAATCAATGAAAAACATAGCAAATATGAACTCGAACCCTGTGTTCTGCTGCCTATTACAGACAAAGCTGCCTTCAACCCAATGGTATGGTGCGGTATTTTAATAAAGATTCTTACTAAAATCATGAACTGTTCCTACAATTATGTCCTTCCTACATAAAAATTAACAGAAACAAATTGGTAAAAATAAAATATTTTATTTCCACATGATCAATTACAACAAATTTAAATATGGTCATTAGTAACATGTACACAATGTGTGTTGCCCTAACTCATCATCAAACAGTATTATACAAAATATACGATAATCCAATCCATTAAATATATATATATATCTAAATGAATGAATCTCAAAAACAGTAACAATAAACAAAAAAAACTCTGAATTAGAAAAGCAATTGATCATAATATGACAAATGTGGATTAAACAGTAACTATACAATAATGAAATGTTGGTACCCACGAACAAAGTAACCAGAGTTTGTACTGGTGTTCATAATGGTACTGTGATAACGTACAAAGTGACACGAGATATCCAAACTAAGACGCAAGAATTAATTCATACTGACACACAGTGACAAGGGTTCATACCGACACACAGTGGTACCCAAGTTCCTACCATCAAGGTAAAGACGGTATGTACCAATGTACAATATGACGAGGGTTCGTACTTTGATGAGAGATTGTACTGATGTAATATGGCGAGGGTTTGTACTGACATCACAAACAATATGACAAGGGTTCATACTGACATACAATATGACGAGGGATTGTACCGACATACAATATGGCGAGGGTTCGTACCGACATACAATATGACGAGGGTTCGTACTGACATACAATATGACGAGGGATTGTACAGACATACAATATGATGAGGGTTCGTACCGACATACAATATGACCAGGGATTGTACTGACATACAATATGCCGAGGGTTCGTACCGACATACAATATGACGAGGGTTCATACCGACATACAATATGACGAGGGATTGTACCGACATACAATATGACGAGGGTTCGTACTGACATACAATATGACGAGGGTTCGTACTGACATACAATATGACGAGGGATTGTACAGACATACAATATGACCAGGGATTGTACTGACATACAATATGCCGAGGGTTCGTACCGACGAGGGTTCGTACCGACATACAATATGACCAGGGTTCGTACTAACATACAATATGCCAAGGGTTCGTACCGACATACAATATGCCGAGGGTTTGTACTGACATACAATATGCCGAGGGTTTGTACTGACATACAATATGACAAGGGTTTGTACTGACTTAAATACAATATAACGAGGGTTCATGACGAGGATTCGTACCGACGTACAATGTGACAAGGGTTGTACCGACATCAATATACAATATGACGAGGGTTTGTACCGACGTACATACAATATAACAAGGGTTCATGACGAGGATTCGTTCCGACGTACAATGTGACGAGGGTTTGTACCGACATCAACATACAATATGACAAGGGTTTGTACTTAGCCGAGAGTTTGTAATCACATACAATTTGATGAGGGTTTGTACCAACATATGACGATGTAGGGAAAACAACATGCACCAATATTCACACTTAAATACTGAGAAGTTTACATATATGAAAACACTTAGAAAAGTATAAACTGTAACAAAACATGGCTAGAATTATATCAACAATACACCCAAGTTGACAAGAAATGTCTACAAACATATCATAAACATGAAGTTCATATAATCTATTCAACAAATATAGAAATCTATCTAAATCCACGTTAAAAGGGTAGCTTGTTCAATGGAATTTTACTGTGCTTTCGTCATACATACAAATCAAACTCACAAACTTTTTACTTTATCTTCTATACTCATCTGACAATACCAGCATTCAAATTATGTTCTTTGTTGAATTTAATAATGATAGGTAGGGGATATACAGATGTCTGTGGCCAGGCATGCACAGACCAGTATTAATGCTGCATGCAGACAAATACAGAGTTTATCAAATTGAGGAGCACAGCTCCATCAAAACACAGTAGTCTATGAAAAATACCAAATATCTTAAATCAAATAAGTCATGCATAACATAGTTATCACACTGCATAGCATTATACAGTAACACAAGATTTACACAACTAACAAAGAGTCATCATACAGCCATCTCTGATTTGTTACAACACACTGGTCAAAACCTAAGTTGTTGCATTCGGCAACTAACATAGACCCCAAACCAGGAAAGGGGGGGGGCAATTCTGGTAAAAATCATTGCACGGCAAATGATTTTATTTATGCTCATGTACATGAAAGTTTGAAGGAAATGCAGCGTATCTGTAGGAGGAGTAGTGTCCATGAGAAGGCATATTCATTCATACATATGAACAGACAAACAAGATGAATCAAGTATACCCACTTGTTGTGCAAGAGGTATAATTAGGAGAACATGCAAATAGCTTGCATACATCACGATATTACATGTTCATTAATCCATAAACAGGAACAAAGACAATATTCAATGGAAAAAATCAGTCAAAGATTTTAAACACCATGAGACTGTTGACATGAGCGAGCACTACGTAGCGCTTTCCATGAGAGGTAATACACTCCTTCAATTTTTTATCGAACGGGAGGTAACTGAATAAAGGAGCTCGGTAGCGCTTTACTTAGGCAACGGACCCCTGATTATATTTTATAAAGATAACAAAACTTAATTGGCACAATAAATCCTGCATGACTGATTAATAATTTCTTGACACATGATTTGTATAACAACAGTATAACACCTGATGAAAATGTAGCAAAATAGGAAAACCAAAACTTATCACATGCAATTTATAGTGTCAACAAATTAACCTGGTCCTTTCACCTCCAACTAGCACAATTAAACAGTTGATTTGTTGTCAATATTTCAATTTCAGCCTTAGTTTGTTAAAGGAAGAGCTCTTACCAATCTGTAAGAGGTGTGCTATACACACAAATCTAAAGCATCAACAAGGCATGAATTACCACACAAGAAGCGTGTTATGTATTCAAGCATAAAGGTTGAGGACCATGTTAATTTGTTTGGACTATAGTTCAACTATAAAACTCTAGAAAATATAATGATTTCAACAAGCAACTGTTCCTATATAATTTGCAGCAATAACTTTGAGTACTGTATATAACACAGTTAGTGTTTGTAACAAATACCCTGGCTGATACAGATCATATAGACCCAGTGACCTTTAGACGTTTAACACAAGGTTAATGTTAACCATGGTACTAAAACAACAAAAATATTTTCAACTTAATTTTGTAAGGTGCACTTTTGATTTATGTATGTCATGGCATGAAATTGGAGTGACAGTTTACACTGAAACACAGGATAACCATTCTTTTCTCAATTTTGAATTATTCATCATCATTGTTTTATGTAATCACATCGCTCTTACAGATTTGAATTTACTGTCAGATGATACATAAGCTATAGATTTAACCTCCAACAGCCAGCTAGATATGATAAAATATTTTGAAAAAATTTCAAAAAGTAATCAAACTCGAAATTTGCCATTTCTGTTTGTATCTTAAATGTTTGACGCATCACTGACATACTCATACATGTTTGCCCTAGCACTCTACACTGCCATCCATATAATGTAAGACTGAGGCAGAATGAATACCGGTACTAGACAAAGCATCATCTCAATTAACAATTAACATTAACGAGGTACAGATCTAGTGTCGTTGAGGTCCATTTAGCAAAGTTCTTTGGTAAAACATAACAATAAACAAACTACTGTAACAAGTTCTTAGCCAAACAATAGTAACTGCTTTGTTCCTGAAACAAGGATGCACACCCCCAAATCTGACTCTTTCATTTATAACATGGGACTGTTTTAAGGAAGGCTATTAAACAAGAATCATTACATTAGGATACAAGTTCCCTAAGAATGTAAGCTTAACTAAGGACAATAAAAATGTTTGTGAGACCAATATCATGAACATAACCTGAACTGTAACTAGACCAAGGGTCACAAACAGAAACCATGCGAGTCATCAAATCTGAAGACTAAACAAACCATATGAACAAGGGATTCAAAACAGTCTACGTAATTTATAGTCAATTTAAAAAGATCAAAACAAAGTTTGCTTGTTAATTGGGGTTTAACACGT
Source organism: Spisula solida (assembly GCA_947247005.1). Classification (NCBI taxonomy): domain Eukaryota; kingdom Metazoa; phylum Mollusca; class Bivalvia; order Venerida; family Mactridae; genus Spisula; species Spisula solida. The sequence continues at coordinate 43,977,651 of OX365944.1, read as the reverse complement.
TTCTCACCAATTGTTCAGTTATATACGGCGACTGATTCACCAAACTAGTTTTCCTAGACTGTATCCTTGCTAGTACTAACTTTTCCTTAGCCAAGGAACCAGCAACTAAACAACATTGTTGTCAAACGTTCATGGAAGAGTATGACCTGCCGTGACCAGGAATCAAACCCAGATTGCCAGATTACAAATTTCACACACTACCCACTAGATCGTTGCTTAGCAACACTAGAGTACACCATTCAATGCAATAAAGTGATATAAAATACTGTGATGATTGGCTATGACTATCTTTATACTGCAAATATCTTAAAACATTACTCAGTACCAGAAATCATGCTTGACTACATCAGGAAGTAATTGTTAGAAAATCTACAAACAGATTATAATCACTGACACCAATATACTGTAAATCAGATATTTTGTAAGGTTTTCACAAATTTGTTATTTCGCAGTAATTCATAAGACTATCATTACAAGTTCCCAATTTTTAAATTTCGGATTTTTTTGTGTTCTTCTGCTGTAGGTTTTCATTCATGATATATTTTCATGAACTTATCAAATTCACAAATATAGCGGGAAACAAGACTGCGTTCAATAAACGCTTATGCCCCCTATGGAAGCCTTGTCCATAAATAAGTCTAAGTCCAAAATTAGGTCAAGGTGAAGGTCAAAATGGGGTCAGGTGATACAGGTGTGTGGAGAGTGTTCATATACAACATCCATGCAAGTTTGGAAGCTTTGTAGCAAGCCATAAAGATGCTAGAAGAAACGGTCAATTTGGGTTAACCAGGACGGACGGACGGACGGACGGACGGACGGACGGACGGACAGGTGAATCACTATATGCCTCCCGATCTATCGATACGGGGGCATAAAAAACCTTACAAACATTTCTGATTTTATAGTACCAGTTTGTGGTCTCCTGACATAGACAATAGATAGCCGGAACATCCTTAACTAACATACAGACACGACACTTCAACATCACACTTATTGAACGGTCCTCAATCACGTCATCAGACACTCACAAATAACAATCATGCATCTATATAACAATATAAATTTGTATCAATTCATCATAAACAACACTTTATCAATACTGTACTATAGATACTTAAAACATCTGAGAAAAGCTATATATATCTGTAATGTCAAGACATAACATGAATACATAAGAATTCAGTTGTGTTTGACCACGCCCTAATATTGTTAACACAACAGAATAATGAAAACACACATTCTTGAGGCATTTATAAATGTTCAAAGTTTTGATTTAACAGTCTATAGTTTGATATCAAGTTTAAGCAATCGCCCTGATTTCTTTAACATACAAAAATATTTTACAAACAATGAACCTTTAAAATGAAAAGGACAAAACATGATTTGTGACACGCAACATTAAAGGGAGATTGTCAGGAATTTTTGGTTGAAACAAAACTGCCTAATAAATGTAAGAAAATTTAATTTACTTCAAATTAGTATTTCTTAAAACTGCATATACACTTGTTTTGCTCTTTCTGTCTTAGGAAACTTCAAAAAATATTTTAAAAATGAGCTTTTACAGTAAGACTGCAGTAGGGTACATGATAGTTTCTTCCATTTGTTACTCAGAATATTTTAACGAAAAAACATTGATAATTTACCTTTAATCTGTACAAACTGATTAATTTTTTAATAACAGGCAAACATGCAGCAGTAACTACCTCTCACAAAATGATGTAAACATAAGAAACAACTTAATATTTCTATGTTAAAACCATTCATGAGAATGGATATGACCACTATCCAACCATGACTTGATTAGGACAGAACAAACTATGGATAACAATTCAACATAATTATGTAGAATACCACTACCGTTATATATATATACTAAATAATATACACAGTAAAATTTCACTCAAATTCTGCCTAATTCCGAGGAAACAACTCAAAATTATAAAATCAATTTGACAGTCCTTTTTTGTAAGTTTTGCTCTTTATTTTACATCAACATTAAAACATTTAGCAGACCGGATTCAAGGGTCTAAAAAGAGTGGTCCTATTTTTGATTTTTTATAGTGTTTAAGCGCTACACTTTAAAATAATGTCATTTACAAGAAACACACCAAACTATTGATTAAATTTAAAATCTTGACACAGTGTATTTATACAGTATGCGATTGAAAACCACTTAAACCATTTATTAATTTACTTGATACAGATCAAGTTTTGTACACGGAAATAAACCAGTTGGATATGACATTTATCTACCTATCAGTCAAACTTTAGGAACAAACATCAAAATCTTTACGTCAATAACAAAGGAACAACAAGAGGTGATCATAAGTATCATCACTATCACTAAGCTTACAATACAAGTGATTACCGTAGAAGCTGTTAGGTAAGAGATGTGGAAATAATGGCGAATTTCGCAAATTTACTAAATTCACTAATATATTTTCTCTTGCGTAAATGTTAGGATAATTTGTAGAACTCTACAAAGAACTACTAATTGCTAATTTCCTGCATGCCGAATGATTAAACGCCAAAATTCAAATTTTGCTAACTTTCTGATGCGGTGAAATATCCACTAATATACAGTATGTACATGTTTTATCTCATCATTTTGACTATCCACTTCCTGTTGAAACCTAATCATCAAGATCAATTTCCTTACAATTCAACAACAATCCAATTAAAACTTCAACTGAATTATTTTCCTGTAAGATGCTTAGTTCAGTAAAACATAGATAATATTTGGTATTCATAAACATGTGTTTTACTAGTTAGACGACTGCATGTTCACATAAATGTGCTGCCTAAATAAATGACCCAGTAACAGAACAAGCTATACAACTTTAGTTTTTAATAGTTTTAACCAGGTAGTGCTAGGTACATGTGATTTATGTATACTATGACAAATTCAACAAAAGACTTAGAAATTTTATGAAAAACCAGGTTTTGAAATAAAGCTTTACCTATATGCTCCTTGAGAAATATTCGGGGAGCATAACAAGTCTCAGATCTCAGTAAAACCCACATACAACTTTAACATTGTCATGTTTCTTAACTTTCATAAGTATGTCAAACACACACATCCATACACCAGCTTAATTGCAGACTCACATGAAAACCCTTCAGTCCTGACTGACAAATATCAATTACGACAAACTTTAAACCCTGTAGTCTTCTACAACAAAAAAAGAACATTCAGTCAGTTTCTAATTCGGAATTTTTTTTTCACAGAGTCGGAAACTGCAAGCCAAATTCACCAATCAAATTTGTTTATTGAAAAAAACAGGTTAAAAATATACTTCATGACTATTTATGGCACATACAAAGACTTGGCATCTGAGCAGTCATATATCTCTCCCTACCCTAGGTTACTATTAAATACATCAAAGATCTTTGTCAAAATACTATGAACTCATTTGTTGATTAACACTAAAATAAAATCATCAAAAACTAAATGCATACAGAGTTAACTAGTAAATCCTGGGAAAATGATCTCAAAAAACTACATTTCAGAAACTCATGAAAAATGCCTAGCTAAGTTGTTCACAGTAAATTGTAAGATGGGAAGAAACTTTCAGAAGCTATAAAAGAGTGGTAAGTTTGGCACATTCTTGAGGTCACAAAATTGATAGCAGAAAATGGTTACCAAGTACAAAATTTTACAAAACTATAAAACATTACAAGGTGTAAAAAAACTTGTTCAAGCATTTAACCTAGCAAGGAAATATAAAATCATTAGCAAAATGACCATTACAATCAGGTCTTCATACAATGCCTCCCAATATACTGACAAATTCATATACTGACATCAATTTATGAGAACATATTGAAACGCTTATTGTATCAATTCAGTATATTGACATATTCGTTACACCAACATTTTGATTGGGAATAAAAATCGCCGCTGTATCGAGACCTGACTGTATACAGACTTGCCCAAAACTATGTGATTCAACAGTAAGTACAATACAGACATGATTCAATCATGTAACTATAGTCCTGCGTAATCAATTACCAGATTAAAGCAACCACCTGAATTCAGCAGCCAATATGACTAAATTCCAATTTGTCAAATTTTTTTCAAATACCGTACATACCATAATACCAGTACCCACTTATAAGACAACCTGGAATGGTATTCACAAAGCATCTTAGTAGAAAACTCAGAATTTTTCTTAAAAACATTAAAATTCCTTAAGTGTGTCAGCTTAACAAGACAGTCAAGATTATTGATATTTTGCATAGGTTTAAAGCATTGTATAAAGAACTACAATAACCACTAAGAAAACATGGGTTAATCTTTAATAATGGGGAAATAAGCGCAACACAAATTTTTAACTTAAGTCAAAATATTTAAGTTTTCATCTAAGAGGCTTTGTGAATACCAGCCCAGGATAATAAGATGCACCTGGACAATGGCCCAACAAATATGGATGTTCTACACAGACCCTCATTTAAGCTATGTCACCTTATCAACAGGCATATATATGATATAGAGGATCTTGCAGGAGTGCTCATTACATTTAGTAAAATCTTATGTAAAGAGCACGAATGTAAGTTTCTATTTATCACATAACCTTAGTGAACGCTCATTATCATTCAAAATGACGATGTAAAAAGAACATGGAACACGTTCATGAATTGGCTAATATCACGTCAGGCTAATTTAAATATATCTTGCACACTATGAGAATGCAAATCAATATTTCTGGCACGGCTTTACGGCACTGCCAGGTTGCAGGTTATGTGATAAACATCTATATTGAACAGTCACCTGTTCTAAGCAGCCCTATATCCTGTGATTGATTGTGTAAGTTATGATAGACTGTAAATAATATAAGTATTCTCATAAAGAAACATTTGCCTTGTAAAACGTTAACAGAACATAACTAAGTAACATTACATGTCGTGAGATACATGTAGCAACATTTAGACTAGCAAAATACTTCATTATAAACATGGTGACAGTTTTAGCAGATATATTTCATAATTACAAACAAACAAACAATTCTGACAGTATCATCATCAACTCATTTATAGATAGAAACAATCAGCTGCCATTCATACACAATGATATGAGATGATTTACCTTCTTCAGTACGAGACATATGTACGAGACTTACGTCTAGATGTTTCTACAGATAATACTGTTTGAAGCAGCATTATAAAGTACTATCCCAATGTAACTCGCGAGTACTATCCAGACATAACTTGCAAGTACTATCCAGATGTAACTTGCGAGTACTATCCAGATATAACTTGCGAGTACTATCCAGATGTAACTTGCAAGTACTATCCAGATGTAACTTGCAAGTACTATCCAGATGTAACTTGCAAGTACTATCCAGATGAAGCTTGCGAGTACTATCCAGATATAACTTGCGAGTACTATCCAGATAAAACTTGCAAGTACAATCCAGATATAACTTGCAAGTACTATCCAGATGTAACTTGCAAGTACTATCCAGATGTAACTCAAAAGTTACGTCTAGATGCAACCGGCAAGTAATGTATTCCTAGAACATTCGTGGAGTACTATCAAGCAATACAGATGTAACTGAAAAGTACTATCCAGATGTAACTGGGAGTTACTTTCCAGATGTAACTGAGGAGTACTAATCAGATGTAACTGAAAAGTACTATCCAGATGTAACTGAGAAGTACTATCCAGATGTAACTGAGAAGTACTATCCAGATGTAACTGGGAGTTACTATCCAGATGTAACTGAAGAGTACTAATCAGATGTAACTGAAAAGTACTATCCAGATGTAACTGAGAAGTACTATCCAGATGTAACTGAGAAGTACTATCCAGATGTAAATGAGAAGTACTGTTCAGATGTAACTGAGAAGTACTATACGGCTGTGACCTCACATCCATCCCACTCATCGTCTGTTTCGGAATCAGAGAAGTTCTCAGGCTCACTATCTCCAGTATCGTATGTTCCCATAGAATTATCACTATTAACATGAGGCATATTTACAAGAAACCCAGCTCTTCTATCCCCGCTAGGCGACACTTTCACAGGTCTCGTACCACTTTGATTTTTCACTGTCAAATTATTGGGATTATGATTTTTGTTAGAATGTTTAGTAGCACCTCCAACAGCGTTATATCGTTTGAATTCAGGCACAGACTGAGAAGATGGTGGTGGAATTTTCTGCTCAGACCCATTCTTATAACACGGTCCATCTGTTACATTGAGTCTACTGATATCTGGTGCACATTGAGGCACATTGTTAGGTCCTCCATTCCGTACAGGGTTCAAACTGTCAGCTTTATAAATACTATCATCAGTCTTTGACCTATTTACACTACTAGTAGCATCCTCCATTGGATCTATAGCCACCTCAAAGTAAAACACCACCTGGAAACAACATGCATATATGATCATATATTGTAATAGCACTAATTTTCATGGTAATTTAAAAAAATTGTGGTTTACGGTAAAAATGATATTTCATGGATTACGACACATGATAGGAGAAACCTATTCTTCCATATTTGAGAGGATGATTTATCATGGGGATCAGATTTTGTCGTTGGGTTATACCACAACGAAAATATTCCCAACAAAAATTGGTTAATTGCTCAATATGAACTGTTTTAAACCAACCTTTCACTTTCACAAGTTATTGATGGGAACAAATAGCTTGCACAAAGAACGCTTTATTTGCTGTTTGTTTGGGTTCGACTGAGACAGTCATAAGCACATTGTCATTCTTGTTTTGTTTGCCTTCGACTGAGACAGTCATAAGCACATTGTCATTCTTGTTTTGCTTGCCAGTTTGGCCAATGACCTCAGACTATGAGAGACAGCTGTGTAATACCAATGTGTTTCAGAAATTACCAAGTCCCCGGCTGAGAATCAAACCAGGGACCTCTTGATGCATTGTCAAAAGTGTAATCCACTTGACCAAAATGCTAATACAAATAATTGCAATATCTAAAATCCTTACCTTGAAATCTTTTTTGTATATTTTATTTGTTTTGTCTTTATTCGCCTTATCGAGCTCTGGTTTAGTCATAGATAACATAAGATAACGTTTTCTTTCACCGTTCTCCTCCAGGCTGACCTCCTCATTCACAAAGAACGTATTAAACCAACATTGGAATATTCTCTCCTGAAACATAACAGGTAGATATACATTGTTTATTTTCAACAGGGTAAATTCATTTTTCAACCACGCTCAATAATAAATTTATAGTGACCAACTGACCTAAACCAGTTGTGTTGGAATTAGTTACTTACAGCGCCAGTACTATTTAACCACTGAGGCATAAAACCCAATCCTGAAAATAATATATCAGTCTCACGAAACCGTTGAGCCCCAAAATGTTCTTTAGTATACTTATCATAAAAAAATATTCAATAAAATAAACGAACGCTCGATATTGTAAGGGGAAGTAAACAAATCCGAGTCGCGAAGCGGTTTTTTAGACCGTTCCCTTCTACACACTAACTTCCCTTTAGTAAATCAGTTCAAGGTCGTTCCTACAAATACACCGTGTGCTACACCTACAAGTTACATGCTTATGGAATTTCAGACATTAGATAACCAAAAGGAAAAACATATCACATACATAGCTATGGATTGATTCAGGATTGATCGCCATCCAAGTTGAGCACTTGAATGTTCTGCAGCGTAAAATTTGAAAGATACAGGACTTCACGAAATCATGTTGCTGATCAATGCACTTCCCTTGTGTCGTGAGTCAATTTTGTATGCGAGCACATATTGTATAATGTTTGTTGCTGTCTTGTGAGTATGATTAAGACCAGCATCGACCTATATACGGTGTCGCTTTGCAATATCTTCGGATCATGGATTGGACAAAGTCAAAGAGAGACAAACAAGAGCACCGCCTTGCGGGTGCAGACGCTCATCTGATCATTGTCTCTGTAAAAAAGGCCCATTAGCCTTGCATAAAGTAGGGCAGTGTTATTGGTCTTGCTTAAAACAGTGAGGTATTGATGGTGAAAAAAAGGGGCAATAAATCTTGCAAAATGCTAATCAGAGTTATGGGTCTTGCTTGACATGGTCAGGTATTGATCATGAACAAGTGTTGAAAGTTTCAAAGCAATAGCCCACATAGTGTATGAGAACAATGGACCTAAACGCAAAACTTAACCAAGGAAGTTTTTAAGTCCAATAAGGGCAATAACTCATGCAAATGCAGATCAGAGTTATGAGTCTTGCTTGACATGGTCAGGTATTGATGGTGAACAAGTGTTAAAAGTTTCAAAGCAATAGCCCACATAGTGTATGAGAAAAATGGACCTAAACACAAAACTTAACCAAGGAATTTTCTAAGTCCAATAAGGGGCAATAACTCATGCAAAATGCAGATCAGAGTTAAAAGTCTTGCTTGACATGGTCAGGTATTGATGGTGAACAAGTGTTGAAAGTTTCAAAGCAATAACTCTGATAGTTTAGGAGAAAAGTGGACCTAAACGCAAAACTTAACCAAGGCATTTTATTTTCTAAGTCCAAAAAGGGGCAATAATTCTTACAAATTGCAGATCAGAGTTATGGGTCTTGCTTTACAGGCTCAGGTATTGATCGTGAACAAGTGTTGCAAGTTTCAAAGCAATTGCTTTGGTAGATTATGAAAAAAGTTTACCTAAACACAAAACTTAACCATGCAACGCCGACGCCGATCAAGTGATGACAATATCTCATCTTTTTTTCAAAAATTAGATGAGCTAATAAAATGAGAGACCAAGTTCGTTAAATATTATTCCTGGTCAAAATGAAAGGCCTTTCATGAATACAATAGGTACGACGTCAATTTTATTTATTTAAGAAAGTCATGACAATTTGGACGCATTGCACAATGAATAATAATGGTCGTGCCAATTATTTTCCTTAAGTTAAGCGCATGACGGTCGTGCCAATTATTTTCTTAGGCGCATGACGCTCGTGTCAATTATTTTCCTTATACGCAGGACAGTCGTGCAATTATTTTTCTTATCCGTATTATGGTCATGCCAATTATTCACTTCCGTATTATGGTTGTGCCAATTATTTACGTTATGCGCATGACAGTCATGCCAATTATTTTTCTTATCCGTATTACGGTCATGCCAATTATTCACCTACGTATTACGGTCGTGTCAATTATTTACGTTATGCCCATGACAGTCATGCCAATTATTTTTCTTATCCATACGAGTCACAACATCTGAACGACAGTCGTACCTATTTTTCCTATGCCCTTGACGGTCATGCCAATTATTTTCCTTATCCAATTATTTTCCTTATCTGTTTGACAGTCGTGCCAATTATTTTCCTGATGTGCAGACGATCGTGCCAATTATATATAAAATATTTAATTATTATATCTGCAAGATTGTGACTAGACAGATAAGATGTGTCCAAGTGGCAGCTTTTAAATTCTGATGATCCAGTCATAGAGACAGAGTCAAAAGTGACCAAAGTGATGGTCAGAGTTTGTGCAGAGTATCTTTGTGCAACTTTCAGCACTTAAAATATAGGAAAACGTCTAACCACCATGAAATATATAGCATGTCCACGAAGAATGAACTTTTTTCTCGCAATATCCACCAATAATAGTCATAAAATACCCAGTGACATATTCATCCAACTACTTAAACACGGCTACGTCGCACTTATGACCTTAATTTCAGCCATTGTTGTTGTTGTCAATATGTCATTCGCTCATCGACCAATCAGAATACTCGGGCATAGGTGCACTCAATTTCTAACAAACGGACACGGTAAAAATATAAAGGCTAGTTTTAACGATTCGAATAATGTTAATCAGAGAATTCTGGTCAGTACAGATAGAGGTCTTTAGACTTGTACTGTTTACATGATACTGTTTACATGAGATTTTCAGCTACAGCGCATGCTAATTTAATGATTGATTTACTGATATTTTGATGGTTTTCGTATTTTTTAATTGTATTTAACATAAACAGAGCCGAAAATATGCCAGAATTTGGCGTAAACAAACAAATTTAACGAAGATTAATTTCCACCGAGGTGCAACAGTTTAGTGGACTTTTGTGTTTGACCCTACAGTCCTGTATTGTAATGCGTCGAAATGGTTTTACTACACGATGGTCGTGCCGATTATTTTCCTTATCCACATGACAGTCATGCTAATTATTTGCCTTATCTGCTCAACAGTCGTGCCAATTATTTTCCTTATGCCAATGACGGAGTCGACAGTCGTGCACATTTTTTCCCTCATCCGCACGACAGTCATGCCAATTATTTTCCTTATCTGCACGACCAGGTTTGTATATATATTCGTTACTCAATTCATATATCTTTTGTGATCACTCTTTGTCCATCCGTCATCCGTCTGTCCGTCAACAATTTGCTTGTGTAGACACTAAAGGTCACAATTTTGGCCTAATCTTTATGAAACTTGATCACAATGATCATCTCAACAAAATCTCGGTCAAGCTCGATATTGGATTGTTTGGGGTCAAAAACTAGGTCACAAGGTCAAATCATAGAAAAATCTTTTGTAGTCACTAGAGGTCACAATTTTGACCTAATCCTTATGAAAGTTGATCACAATGATTGACAAAATCTAGGCCAAGTTCGAAATTGTATCATATTGGGTCATAAACTAGGTCAAATCATAGAAAACCCTTGTGTAGTCACTAGGTCACAATTTTGACCTAATCTTTGTGAAACTTGGTCACAATGATCATCTCAATAAAATCTAGGACAAGTTCAAAATTGGGTCACCTGGGGTCAAAAACTAGTTCACAAGGTCAAATCATAGAAAAATCTCGTGTAGTCACTACAGGTCACAATTTTGACCTAATCTTTGTGAAACTATGTCACAATGATCATCTCAACAAAATCTAGGCCAAGTATGATATTGGGTCATCTTGTGTCAAAAACTAGGTCACAAGGTCAAATCATAAAAAATCTTGTGTAGTCACTAGAGGTCAAAAGTTTGACATAATCACAATGATCATCTCAACCACATCTAGGCCAAGTTCGATATTGGGTCATCTTGTGTCAAAAACTAGGTCACAAGGTCAAATCATAGAAAAACCATGTATGGTCACTTGAGATCAATTGGTCAAATGAAGTTGACTGGAGTTTCCAATGCAAGTAAGCCTTATTTCTAGTCCCTTAATATAAATATTGCCAAGCAAACTTTACAATACAAATTAATTTGGGTCCCAGGGAAAAATCAGGGGGCGAAATTATGTATTCTCCCTTATGCTATTTTCTATTTCAAAATCTTATCTCCATAAAAATTCACTTTCAAAATATAATTTACTTAGTGTATCTGCAAATAGTTCTGAGCATTCAATTTATTCAATATCTAACATTACATCCCCTAGTAGGCTGTGCCTTAGTTCATATTAAGACCCATACATCAAAATCGGAAGTGGTCATGTTGACCAAACCGAAGTTGGAAAAGCGTAGTTTTCAGATAATTTTTTTTCGTTTTCCCAAAATGGCATTTTGGTACTTATGACTGTCAGTAAATTGTAGGACCCCTGTAATGACCCCTTGAACAACTACTTGCTTAAACAGAACATACTATAACAGGGGTTCCACTAGCTGCTGAACCTTAAGGGTCATTTTGATACTCTTGACTAAATTTTACCATTTTATAGACAAAATACCCATGATTTTAAGTGAAAATGACCCTAAAAACCAATACATTGAGGGTCAAAATGTGGCATTTTGGAAATTACAGGGGTCAAAACCCCTTCTCCCGAGTCAAATGGAACCCCTGCTTGAATGGCTGCTGCAGGCATGTTAGATACATACCTTCTTGCCAATACGAGGTGGTTTATGAAAGAAATCCACACAAACATCTCCACACATGATGATCGGATCAGTTAGAACCATGTCTAACACACTACCATGTTTGGATTGTTGGCCTTCATATGATGGAGAGGAACCAAGCTTCGTTTTAGAGGCTATCACATCAAACATCACATCTAAAATATACACAATTCATATCATATCTTGTTTACAATGCAGGCAATACATGATTACATCAACGTGTGAAAGAACTTGTTTAAATAAAGGTAGAATACAGACATGACGAAACTTTAAGACAAGCATTACACCACCGCCGACAATGATACTCGGGTGACTGCAATAGCTTCCCTTATTGTACGAATAGTGGAGCTAAATATCAATTGGGCAAATTTCACGTCGAAAGCTAATTTCTTTACAACAAAATTTCCCTTAATCTCGTAAAAGGTCCATTTCACTACCCAGTCATGTCATCCAGAAGCTGAGTGAACAACCAAAGACATGGAACTAATGATACTGAGCATCAAGCAAGGGAGATATACCAGTACAATTTTTAATGACTTTGGTATGTACAGCCTTGGATCAAACCCATGACCTCTCTCAATCAAAGTTGACACTCTACCACTAGGCAATTAGGGGGGGGGGGGGAGATTCTGAGTTTATCAATTTACCAGCTTATTCAAGTTGAAACATTAATATAAGGACACATTGTGAAACTGAACAAAACCATATCAACATTTCATCAATCTCCGCAGTTTGAAGTTTCTAATAGATAAGATCAATTATTGATCAGATAAGAGTACATTTAGTTTCACAACGGAAATAAAATCATGTTAGTTGGCACACAGACAGAATTTAGTCAGCAACATATAAATACAACATTTATAATGACAAAATGCCAACCTATTTGATAACAAATGTTTTTGATTTCATTCATTCACAAATGTTTTTGTTCCAGGTTTTGAATGTTTACAATGAAATGGTTGTGTATAATATTATATACTAGGGACGACAATGAAGAGTAATGGTTATAATCTCAGTTATATATCTATTTATTTCAGGTTGATTGTGTTCTATAGCTTATAATTTAAACCACTCTCAACACCTCATTCTTGATGTATCTATCAGAAAGAATGAATGAGAAATTTGAAGCTAGTTTCACCAATTTAAATGCTCAGCCCCTTATGATGGAAAATATTTTGTCTATGGTATATAACAGCTAGTGAGGTAACCAGGCCACCCACACTCAAATGGACACTCAATCATTCAAATTGAAATACAGACATGCTTATCCTATTGTATCTCATACAAATGATGCTCATGTTGATTTAATATTCATATATTACATTTACGAAAATAAATACCCATATATCAAAACTGTACCTAACAACATATGGCACAAATCTCTCGAAAACATCACCACCTCTGTTATATCTTAGCTCAATTATTGTTGCATTCCATCAAGATTATTGTAATTTAAGAATCACCTCATATGGTTATCACAAAAAATAAAAAGTGTGCAGCGTTTATTATATATAGAAAGTTTAATGAACTTCAACTTTAAAATTGTTCTAAACTGTGACTCATATTTGATAAAAATCTCAAAATTAAGTTGAGACTTTAATTTGAGATGCTTTTGAAGTTTGGGACCAAGCCTGATCTTCCAAATATTCCAAAGAGAAATTTCATCTCAAATCGAAATTTTGCTTAAATCAAAGTATTGAGTTTGAGACGAATCTCGGAACTCTTCAATTGTTTATGTAATAACTTCTCACAATGTTTTCGATCAGTTATAATAATTTTGAGTATTTCCTGGTAGGAAATTGACTCAAAGATAAAGGACAATAATTTTATTATGTAAGCTGAGATTTAGCTCAGATAGAGATATTTCTGGAGATGAAGGCCACACCTCCTTACTTTACATATATTTAATACATTGACAGCCTAAAATGTTTCTTCCTAATGAAATATTCAGGCCATTTGACAACCAAATCAATGGCAATTAAGTGGCCCTCTTGTCACAATAATACGTGTCAAACTGTTAATTGCGGATTACAGATCATGACCCCCTTTTGATGAGTGTTCGCACCTTTGATGGGGCAACTTGAATGAATTAGACATATGACTGGATTGTCGGCAAATTTCTCGATATTTTTTAATCAATGCTTTTATCTTAAATTTATTTAAATTTCTTCTAGATTTTTAGAATAAATTCAATTCAACGGTTTTGCTAACCGATAACCGAATGTTCAAACGGTTAACCATTTATATCCCTAGCTATAATCAAGCTAACACGATGAGCTACACCAACGTGAGAGAGTGGAGAGAAAATTATTAATTATTTTATCATACTTACTACATGTCCCATTGTTAAGTTGAGGAATTGTGATGAACTTCACTCTGGACAGAAGTAAGGTAACTCTCTTATAAGGTCTCTGTAGTCGTAATAACTGACTGTAATATGCCACATATCTTCGTTGACTTGGTATAGTTACACCCTGTAAGTGAATGATAATAATGTATTCTGTGTAAGGTCACACCCTGTAGAAAATGAGTATAACGAGAGTATAGCACAGAGAATTTGACATGATCCTGACCTTTATGCATGAATATATTACAAGGTTCTCGAGTTGAATATATAAATTTCCGCGAGCAAATCGTGCAATATCGGTCCTTCAGATTTGTGTTGGACTCCCGCTTATGAAAACATACAACCGGAGATATAAATAAAGCCAATAAGTCAGCTGTGAAATTATGCTAATAGAAGTTCGAGAGTCGTGTCAAATTCTCTGGACTATATCACTGGTCATATAGCTTTTATGATACTTGGAATAACTTAGTTATATCAGTATTGTGAATGACAAAATGAAATGCCACTCATCAAATCTTGAAATTAAAGAAATAACTAATATTAAGGACATAATGATGTAATTAATAGCTCCTTCACATCCAATTAAGACTCACATGGCAATACAACTACCATCAATTTCCAATAACTAATCACAAACCAGGATTTCTTGTCATCAGTTCATTTTTAAGTATTATTCAGCTATTGTTGAACTGAAGAGTTTGAAGTGGTCACACGAAGTATCTAACTGCATTACATTTGTACTTTCTGATTTCTCAATATAGAAACAATTTATAGAACTGCACTAGAAAACAATTTGTAGAACTGCACAGATGACTCATCTAATGCTGCATATGGGGTCCAAGAATTAATTTACAGTATAATATTGGTAAGGCCGAACTTAAAATATTCTTGGTTTCCCCATCCCGACCCTAGCAGATTTAGAATGGGTAGGTAGGTAGGGTAAATATTTTTTTTAACTGTTTCAGTATAAATTATACTATAATAGTTATTGGTTAAGACATACAAATAATGAAATTTAGAATTAACCCTAAGGTGAAAACCAAAAATAATGAAATTTAGAATTAACTCCAAGGTAAAAAAACAGTCTAAAATTTAATGGTAAGATTTAAGAAGCCAGTAAACAAAAAAAATATTTTTCACTTTTTTTAATAAAAAAATATTATTTCAATTTGGGCAATAAAATATTTTGGGTAGGGCCCTTTTAAATCGGGTAGGTAGGGGATGGGGAAACAAACAATATTTTATTTTAGGCCTAATAATGATACTTCACAGTACCCAGAAACTGCTTAAACATACACTGCATAATTATATCCTACCCCCTACAACATAATGGAACAACGTGATGTTATAAATAAAGATTTTACATCAGCCAGTACTTGTCATACTGTACTGATTACTCTGAACTGTCACATGTAAATCAATAACCACAAAATGATTATCATCAGACAGATCAAACTTTCAAGACAATTAAAATTTCCAAATAAGGGCTATAACTAAATGGAAGTTCCAAGGTACTTACTTTCACAAGCCTCATATTAATAGTCCTATACATTTTCATAAAAATAACTAAAATACTTTTGGAAACACAGGTGACACAAAAAACAAAACTTTGCAGGACATTCAATGACACAAATAAATATACCAGATTTATATAGCCTTTTTCATGCGAACGCACGTTCTAAGGCACTTTACATTATTGTGTAATAATACAAATCAACTAGCTTTCTTCCTGTGGAATAATCTGGTTCATTATAATAGACAAGATGTGGAAATTCCACAAAAACAAGATGTTCATGTCAGCCAAGAATAATGGAAATGTTTTTTTCTGTTTTGAGTAACGGTGACCTTGAACCCCAGCGGCCCCACTCCTTACTAAAGCTGGTTAGAATAAGAGTAATATATTACCTTTCCATCCCTAGTTCTTGTCTTGCCATAGTATCCTAAACATTTCTCTGGATCCATGAATTTACCTCTATGTAATAGATATGCACAGATCATAACCCCAGTACGTCCCTGTAATACAAAAATATACAATAATTACATTATTACAATGTTAGCATTTGGAGGGGTTTCCAATCAGGGACTTCTCTATTGGTCTAGTTTGAATCCCAAGTAATATCCTTCCATTTTTTGGCTGTGACCATTCTGCCATCATGGTCATATAGTAAGCACCAAGTTTATAATTATGAACATAAGTATTTACTGCAATGAGCATTGAAATAACCTAAGAGAAATTAAACACACTTGTAGGGTTAGGGACTAATTGGATAGTATAGTATTGCAATGGGCACTTAAATAACTTAAGGCACTGACAAGAAGTAATTGGTCACTAAGTCTTGTTGACCTAAGGATAGCGCATTATAAAACAGTTCCTCCTCCTGAAAATTGTTCTGACAAGGATGTGGAAAATTCCAAGACAAAAAGACAAGGAAAATTACATAATTACAACGGACAAGCCTGGGAAACCAAGTAGTAGGAAAGAAAGAATTTCAATCAATAGTGCTAATTTAGTAATGTTACAACATGTGGATATTCCATGATAAAAATATAACTTCACACTCCTTATTAACTTGTCCCGACCCCACCTGGATACAACACATAGTAAAATCCTGGTTACTACACGACTTTGTATACACTCCTTATTAACTTGTCCTGACCCCCACCTGGATACAACACATAGTAAAATCCTGGTTACTACACGACTTTGTATACGAGTTCCTTATTAACTTGTCCCGACCCCACCTGGATTAACAACACAAAGTAAAATTCTGGTAACTACACGACTTTGTATACACTCCTTATTAACTTGTTCCAATCCCACCTGGATACAACACAAAGTGTTTATAGATGACCACAATGTATTACAATCAAAGACAGGTACTGTATTCTTCCAAGTATAGCCCACACTTTATTCAACACAGAATTGTAATAAACAAGAGATGTTTGTAAAACACATATGCCCCCATGGCAGGCCAATAGTCAGTGACCCTGACCTTTGACCTCAAAATCAATAGGGGTCATCTACTGTGAAGTTTGAAGATCCTAGGGCAAAGCGTTCTCGAGTTATTGAACGGAAACCATTTGATCTATCGACCGACACACTGACCAACATGTGCAAAGCAATATACCCTCTAAACAAAGATGGGGGGCAGGATAAAAATTGGATGCAGCTTAAGACATTTTCCAAGTCTCCGATGGACAAATCAGTAACAGGCATATTCTTCTTTAAAATTTTCACATTTTTTTGTATTTGTTCGGACTGTTTTCTTTGAATTTTCTCCCCTTTTTTTACCTGCGTCCAATACACTGCTGTGTGGAATACATGGGTATATAAGCGTGAGGTAGAATATTGATCAGAAGGTCTCAGGAATCTAGATGACAAGGGTCAGACAGTATGAAGCCTAATATCCAGGATGTTAAGTACTTCTCACAAAGTTATATAACCAACTACACACTTAAAACAGTTCATGTTACATGCAGGCTTTTAACACCGGTTGTGATAAATGATTAGTTTTTTAAGCTAAAATATTTCACATCAGTCTCCATGACTACTTCCTGCATTACTCACCAGTATTTTTAACCATTTCAGGGATAGTAAGGGCTAACATTAACCTCACCAAGGCAGAAATCTTAGAGCACTACAATCCATAAATTCTGGGATGAACAAGATTGCGTTCAATACATACTTATGCGCAGTCCATAAATTAGCTAAGTTCATCAGGACCCAGAATTCTGTTGAAATGTTTGATAGTGCTACATGGCGTTAACAATGTAAGGTTTTATGATGGTAAACAAGTATGCCAAGTTTGATAGCAGTACCTTGATGGATGAAATATTTGAGTTTCAAGAACTCGAAAAATTCAGCAAACATCAACCTAATTTTTTGACCCCACATAACCCAACTTCAAACTTGACCTAACTTGCTCAACATGGTTAAACATCAAGATACACATTTTGACCAAACTTCATGTAGATTGAAGCAAAAATGTGGCCTCCACAGTGTTAACAAGGTTTTCCTATTATTTGACCTATGGACCTAGTTTTTACCCCACATGACCAAACTTCGAACTTGACCTTAGGGTCACCAAGATAAACATTTTGACCAAATGTCATGAAGATTAAAGCAAAAATGTGGCCACCAGAGTGTTAACAAGGTTTTCCTATTATTTGACCTTTTGACCTAGTTTTTGACCCAACATGACCCAACTTCAAACATGATCTAGATTTCATTGAGATACAACTACTGACCAAGTTTGATGAAGATCAAAGCAAAATTGAAAGTGCTAGAGTGTTAACGGTGAAAAAGCTAACAGACTGACAGACGGACAAAAAACAATCACAAAAGCTCACCTTGCCACTTTGTGGCAGGTGAGCTAAAAAGACATTTGGGGTCAAATTTGGTATAAATATGACAAATACCTATAGTTGGGGGAACACCACACATTCAGAAGTAGGTTTTGGATAATTGAAATTATGGGTTTTGCATGAATGTGTTCTTGGCAATGGATCATTAATTCAAAATATAATGGCCTTTGGGGGAACCTGAAAACAGCTGGACTTACTACTAAAGCAAGGACAAGAAATGAAATTTAATGGAAACAGAAAGTCAATAAAACCATCAGCCATATATTAAGAAAAAATTGTATACAGTGAGTAATTATCACACACACAAAACCTAGTTCAAGTGTTTCGTCATTCAGGAAGCAGGACTTAATGGTAACTAATTCAATGAAGTCAATCAACTCAATTAAATAGATATATAATACTTAATAAACACCATGACTGTTTGACATCAATAAAGTGAATCTTCATCTAGCTTGAGGGTCAGTCATTTTTTGCCAGGGGTACTACCAAGGTATAATGCCCAGTCCTAAAAACGAGTTGAAAGTCTGTTTGGGATGCCATTAGCACACATCCCTACACCATAACTAGGTTTCAAACATTTCTTTATTGTTAAAATTCAGACTATGAAACTTCAAATGACCATAACTTTGTAAATTCTTTTGAACTTTTCAAATAACTTATACTGTGCAGAAAAGATAATTTCTTCTTACGCAGCATATCTGGATTTCCGGATTATTCCAGAATTGTGTGACCCTAAAACATGCCTGGTCAGTTTCCAATTCTTTCATACATAATTACAGAAATATACTGGTACATGTTTGATGATGCCCACCCCCCCCCCCCCCCCTCTACAGGCAAACAATATTTAATTTCTAGAAAAAAGATCACCATGACCTTTGACCTCAAAGCAATAGGGTTTAAGTGCAGATGATTCCCAACCTACCTATAAAGTGTTAAGGACATAAGGCTTAAGCATTCTATAGTTATTAATTAGCTATGATCTCCTCTCTACTTACATGTAGTACTTACTGATATATACAAAAGGGGAGATAATAAGGCCAAACAAAAGAATGTTATGGTTCAGGTAACATGCTGAAAAGAAATATGGTGAGGTAGGAGGGAAAATAGTTAATTTTTCAAAAATTATTTTTTGACTTTATGCACTGAAAAATCAACAATCTGTGGTGACTTTCATCAAAATGCCAATAATTTTTTTTTAAATGTTTGGGGCAGGGGAATATATTAGGTATGGTTACCAGAGTCACAATTTCATATTGTTTCGGTCTAAATTAACAGAAAGGTATATATTTTTTTTTGGTCCCAGAAGGAACTTACCTTGCCAGCCTTACAGTGTACAGCAGCTATATTTTTCTCATCTTCAGATAGCCAACTATCCAACTCCTCACAGAATGGTTTAATCAATTCTATGGGTGGTGGATGATGATCATCAAATGGGAACTGCATCACTTTGTTATGAAATTTACTACCATCATAACTACGTTCTGTACACCTGTAAACAGATACATACATTGCCTTTATAAATATTGTACAGAGAATTTGACACAACTCTTGACCTTCTATAAGAAAAGTTCTATAAAAAGTTTGCAATTTCTGAGAATTTTGGTGGCAAAAACATTAGCTTTTTAAAACCTCATAGAAGAGTTCTATGTGAGCAAAAATTTATGCTAGATGAAATATTAGCAAATTTAGCAATAAATGTATAAATCTTTGCTAACATTGAACTCTTTGTTAGATTTTCTCATATTTTCATGACTTTTAACTGGATTTCCTTCAAAAGTTTTTATTTGAATCTTCTGTCATTTTTTATCTGCGTGTAATACACGACCACGACTCAATTATAGGGCTGAGTATCGATCAAAATGATCGATACAATATTTGTATAGATACAGAATGATTGATATCTGATATATCTTTTGATATTTTATACCTATGAAATAAAAACAGAGAAACATTTCCTATTTGTTGGATATATTCGACTTATTTATCAAAGTAACATTTTTCAAGGCAAATAATTGGTGGGGCTATATTTTGGGCTTATAGAATACGAGTAGGCTGGGTAATGACGGCTTGTAAATGATACATTGACTTGCACTAATGGAAACAAGATTATGATGCCCCTTACCGTAAAAAATGAGTTGAAGTCAGCAATAAAAAACAACACAAAAACCAAGCAAAGCAATTTTGTTTTGATCGATATTTGTTCGATACGTGAAAGTTTAATACGGTATATCGACCGAACCCTAAATACCGGTCTTTGATTCGATACGCGAACCGGTTCTCAGCCCTACGACTTATACATGCAAAGTTTGCCAATAGGCCTTTTCAACTGGGCTGTTTCGTGGAGCAGTTTACATGGTAGTAGTGCTGTAATTGTGGGGACATGAAACAAGCTTAAACTTGCTTCACGAAACAGCCCAGTCGAAAAGGCCTATTATTTCCACATCCCTAAGTTAAACCCTTAAACAGTACCATCAAACCTGCCAGTGATAAGGGGACAATAATATCTGACTCTCTCAGATTGTCATATGTGACAATACCAGATTCAGATCAGAGACCAACAAAATTTCACCTTTTTCGTATTTTGAATTTCTCTGTCTGTAGCCTGACACAGTTTATGAAATATGATCAGTCCATGGCTGTGTTTAAAAATTTTGTATAAAAACATGTCAGAACCTATATACATGAAACTGCAACAATGAAATATGCATAGCCAGGTGTGTACATGGTAATCAGCGGTTTAAATGTGCATATATTGCACAGAAATGCAAACCTTTCACATTTTTCTGTATTCAAATTTTAAAATAATTTCCTGTTTCATATGCAACACAATGCAATTTTATTTAGTTTGCATTTAACTCAGATGATGAAATACATGTACCTTTATATCACAGTAACAATAGTGCACATTCCATACAAACAACTATAATCCATCAAGTACATTAAAACTTTGATGCCTCAAACTGCCTTCAAACCAACCATATACCTGTTTGTGGCATCTTCAATATACCACAGTACAACCTCTGTACAGCAACAACCTTTGGAAGCAGCAAATATTGGCTGTTGTACAGAGGTTGTTCCTATACACAGGGGGCCTTCAATTAATTGTTTCCATAATTAACTCAATTTGTATTAAGAAAATCCATCAAAGCAGATTAAATTTACCATAACTTTGCCATTTCTTGAGATATTTTCATCAAATATCTTTTATTTTTGTCAGAAATCATAGCTCTTTCAGAAATCCAGAATTCCAGATTAATCAGGAATATTGACACCACTGTCTACAGAGGTTAAAGTCATAGTAAATATCAGCTTAGGGAAATTTTGAAGGTGTTGTTATAGAGAGATTGCTGTTCTTTCAAAGTTGTACTGTAACACATCATCATTATGCCACAACTGAAGAACCTGTTTAGAGCTTTCTCTGTTCTAGGTTGTTGGAAACTAAAATATTTTGAGGCATCAAAGTTCTACAATACATGATAAAACAAGTACTTTTATACAGTCTTGTCTGTTAAACATAGCCAGTCAAAGGAAAACTTAAAATGTGGCTGCTTAAAACAGGTGGATGTATAATACAAGTCTTTGTTATATGAAAATGGCCAAATTTTGTGATTTTTACGTGTAGTATATTAGCTACTCAAGACATATGGATGCTTTTGTCCGTTTAGTTTGATATTTTATTGCAACTAATATTATACAAATTTAGGAAGCCTAAGGACACAAGTTATCACAAAATTATTAAAGCCCTTTGCTGGGATATTACAACAAAGCCATAGTAACTACTTCATTCAAATGGTCGCTACTAACAAAGGCTTGACTGTATAATACATACTGGATGATCGAAAAGTGTGATTACAAAATATAAATAACACACATCTTGTCTGCCAATGTTGGAATTGTCAGAAAGAATTCACAGAATCTTTGTACGCATAATGGGGTTATTTAATGTAAAAAGCAACAGGTTTTTTAAGACCGTTATAAAAAAAATGATTTCTGATTTGTATCTTATGCTTCCTGCTGTTATTCGAACCATTGGTAACAACTACAGGAAGGTTTTATGCAGACAAAAACATTTCGTATTCAAAACAGAACTTAATTTGAATCTCTCTAATGTAAACGCGCAGACACATGAATGCTGTTACCATTAGTTGTTTGCAATTAAACACTCTAAGATTCTTCCAAGGCAAGAAAATAGGAATGGCTTTATACAAAACATGTTTCTTGTCAATATGCTTACATGTCTGATGGTCTTGATTTATTCTAGTTAAGAATGTAATAAAAGAATCATCAAAAAGAAGGTTAATAAACAATGGTCATGTTTAACAAACATACAAATGAACATTGTGCTGTGTTACTGTGGTAGGTAATGTTTTTATATTTTCTGTGCATGGCTGGTTAGGTTGAGTGCTGCCTTCCCTGTCTGATTTTCTTAGCTTCTTTATCGAGTTTTCCTGAATTTTAATGACCAAACCAGTATTAATCTGCTCATCTGCAAGTTATAGACCACTGCACATATGAGAACATTACCATGGCCCATATCACTACCTGTCCAATGTGGGTACCATCTACAGTAGGTGATAGATGCCACATCAATACACAGATACTCAAAATACAAAATGTGAAAAATTTACCGTAATACATTCAGAGACTGATTTCAGAAGAAACTTTTGATTTTGCCAGAAAATGTTCAAAAGAGCCAATGGCAGATTTAAGGAAGTCAGGAAAAGAATGTGTGCATGCCATACATGGACTCTATTGGACTGACACTCTACAGGAAGTTTTAGATTTAATTTTCATCTACCAGAATGTTTCTTTCCTTTCATCTACAGTAACTCCTATATTTGTACCAACTGGAGATTAATAGTACCAGAGGCAATCTAATAGTTCAGACTTGAAGTCATACACAAACATGGAAGTCGTTGACCATTTGTATTGACACTTCACCAACCATTTATATGGAGTCAATCCTACAAATCATACTTGACATTCGGCTGAAATACCACAGCCTAATTTTCTCAAGAAACACACTCAGATTTCAATGATTTGTTCAAGTACTGCCACACACACACACACAGCAATATCATATAAAGTAGGTCAATAGTACTAGATTGTGGTAAATTACACAAACTTGCACCACCCAATGAAGACAATCTATGATTTCAATTGAATTTTGTAAGGTCGTTAGAATTACACATGTTGCACATGATGGGGACTTTCTCAAAAAAATTATATGGACTTACAATATTTGAAATCCTGAACCTAGGGCCTTATGACCAGGCCCTGATCTCCCGAAGCATCTCAACTTTTTTGTAAAATAGAAGTGCCAACAATTTAGCAGAAGTTTGTTTGTTTTTGTTCAACCGCGACAGTTGTAAGTGCATGGTCATTCAGTTTTCCCTGCTAGATTGGCCAAAGATCTCTGACAAGGAGGGAAGAGTGCTCGGTTCTTTTAACATGCCCAGTGTACAGCACCGATAGACACGAGACTACCTCTCTGTTACACTACCAGTTCATCATCTCTAGCAGTAGTAACTTTTCGGTGCTTTGTACTTTGACCTCATCTATCATTAGTTTCTAAATAGGTGAGAACATTTCTCTATAGGTGAGAAAATTCAGCCATTATTTGAAAATCCAGAAATTTTATTTTGAATGATGTGGAATGTTGATGAAATTCATCTTTCGTTTCATACAAGTAGATGTGAAAATGTATCACTAGAAAGACAGATTGATAATTATGATATATAATGAATGAGGCCAAAACAAACTGATATTGTCGTCCTGGTAACATGTTAAACAAGAATAGGGTACCGGTGGAAGCAGGAAAAACTAGAGCTGTCGCCATTCGGCAGACTAATATAACCCCGCCGGCAAAGGGCCATAATTCTGCCAAAATTTATTGCAGCGCAAATTCCTTTCTTCATGCACATCTATATGTTGAGGTTGTTCATCTGTGAAAGTTTGAGCGACATCCTGCCAAAACTGTAGGAGTTGAGTCCACAAGAATGTGTCTACAGACAGACAGACAGAGACGGACAGAATGACAAGCTGAATCCAGTATACCCCCCTTACAACTCGTTACAATATTTTTTTTAAATTATTTTATTGATTTTATGCACTGAAAAATAATGCCAGCAAAAAAACAATAACATGTTTTACATTATTTTTAGGGTAGGGGCTAAAAATAGGGTAGACTGGATAGGTAGAGTTACCAAACACAATATCAATTATCTTCAGCCTAATGAGCATTATACTTACAGGTTATACACCCTATAATGATCCTTGTGTTTTAAATCTAGGAATCTGAAAGAAAAAGCAGAAAAAACAACATTAAATTAATTGCACTTAACACATGAATACAAGACTTCAAAAGAAACAAGAAACATGAAACATGAAAATAACACTTGAAAGCCTGGTTTAACTACCTTACACCTGGCTCACGATGATGGGCGATGATGGGATGATGGGCGGTACCAAAGCATGATAGACTAAATAGGGAAGTTTTTATTTACAAAGATTAGGTATAATCTGAAACAGGAATATTATCATGCCTGATGTTTATACATGTATTTCAGTATTACTGTATTAAAGTTGGGATTTTTTTGTGATACATTGATTTTATTTTCATTTTCTGTATCATTCTCAAATTGAATTTCTTCTGAATTATTCCTATCAAATTCATAAATCCGCATTAAACTTAATGCATACTTTCATCACATGAATACCTCTATCCTGGAACATTTCACCACAAATCATAAACCTGCGAAATAAGCCTGTTCATGAAATTTGCGAAATAAAGACCTCGGAAATAAAAGATGATATACAGTACTATACAATAATTATAGCACCTGCAGCATAAATTGTTTCCTCCTAATTGCATTGGGTTAATAGACACAAGTATTCTGCAATCATTACAGTATATCCTTATCTTCAACATCACATAACACTTATATAATGGCCACACCCTGTCTGAACATGGAACAATTCCTTTAATGTAATTACGCTGAATTATTATCTGATAACAAGAAATGTTTTATTGTATGACTAGCATTGACATTAGGCCTTTTTGAATGGGCTGTTTCATGGAGGAGGTTATAGTCTGGTTCCCATCCCCAAACGCACAGTATTACTACAGGCTAAAGTACTACTGTTGTAATATTGGGAACCAAACTATAACCTAATCCACAAAATAGCTCAGTCGAAAAATGCCCATACATATTCATGATTGTATTATTTTCATACTCAAGACCCCTCAAAAGGTATTATTCAGTAGGGATGTCTTTCAAGTTTCATGGATGAGTTGACAGCATGGTTTATTAACAAACATGGTCTAGCAACTGTTCAAAGAAATGTTACTCTAAAGGGATAAACAGATGACGTACATTAATTGCTTGAATCAAAATGCACATATTATTATAATGAAATCAAGTCAAGGATAATACATCATACAAGGGCATTCACCTTCTATGTTGTTTATATTCTTTACAAGGCTTTGGTAATAAAATATATATAACGTAATTTATGTTTATCATACGACATTGAAATTTTTAAATTTTCATATGACATCATATCAATGAGTCAGATTTATATTTAGGGTGTGTAATGCATTACAGCCTACTTTCACTTACATGATATAAGCCCATATTTTATGGTATTATGTATATGTAACCTTATATGGTCATATACCGCAATGATTCTATGTAACAGATACTGGGTATAATTTGAGGTAGAGTGATAAAACAAACAGGGTGTATCTATCATTTAACGCAAATGCAAACTTCCTCATTTTGACTATTCAAACTTACATATTCAAAAGTTCACCAAGTTTTTCAATGTGCTTTCTACCTGTATTTTCGACCATAAGGTTGGTCAAAAGTTCTGTATGAACCGACAGATATAGAATTTAGCAACACATGTGACTTTTTTATACAATATTCAAACTCTGATGTGTCATTTATTCGATATATTGAATAATAAATTTTAATTTCTTTCATTTTATTTATTATATTGAATAATAAAATTAAATTTCTTTCAGACTTTGTGAACTTTTAATCTGATTTAAAACATACATAAACTTTAATGATGACATTATACAGTAAACTGTTAACTGTTCAGGTTTTTATACTCTTTGAATGACTCAAGACTATACATAACCTGAAAAGCCTGATTAAATATATGGTATTACCAGCGATATAAAAATAAATTGAATGCATACCCTCAAAATTCTTTGGCAATACTTCCCAAAATAAATCAATCGAAATTCCAGAATTATTAGATAGTACAATGACTTCAATACATAGGGAAGCTCAAAATGTATGTCCACTTTCTAAATATGTAACCTTTCTCATTGCCTTGAAGAAAACCGCACCTTAGGTCTATCAGTCTCTAATTACTGTCTATTGCCTATTCCGCGCTTGCAGCCCATTAATCCCAACGCTTTCACACACGACCGCACTGTCCGACAGCCAAACGAGATGAGAACAACCACGCCGACTGAACTCTCTAAATCACGGGAAACCCGGGGCATTCCGGACACGATAAAACCCGTACCCACCCGTACCGTACACGGACCGGAATCCAAGAATCACTACAGCCTTGCTGTATGAGCTCTATATTGACTATGACTAGCTGAATTAGCTCTATCTTGCCTGCCGTATTGTTTCAAAATGAATATCAAAGCTTCTGGGGAAATGTTCACTTTGGTGACCAATGTCTCTATTACCTTGACCTTCAAATGTTGAAGTTGACATTTGACCTACTGACCCAAAAATCAATAGGGGTCAGCGGCTGACACAGCAACCCTTCAGACCGACTGACAGGTCAAAATGCCAACTCAATGGTCAAATAATACCCATACTTGACCATACATTAAGCGTTTTACCAAAACAAGTACAATCCTATAACCAGTAGCAATTAAACCACACAAATTATTCCAACACTTAAATCTCATCAAGAAACATAGGGGGAAAAAGAAACAGTATCTTTGCATGATATCAACCATTAAACTATACCCCAGGAGCAATTTGTACAAAGGCACTGGTGGATAACTTAACACCCTGACATGCAATTATATACAAATAGATAAATATAGATACAGATCAAATCTGATAGCAGATTGTTTTGGAAGTAAAAGATTACAATCTGCAGTAGAAGTACTACACAACAGCTGTATGCTGGAACCATCAACATATGTCACTCGCAACTTTAGTCTATCAAATAAATCCACTGGAGCATATTTTGTTTGTTTGCCTGTTCATTTTATTCAATCAATAGGGGTCATCTACTATTGATGACCAACTTTGAGGATCCTAGGGTCAAGCATTGTTGAGTTATTTGAAATGAAAACCATTTGGTCAACTGACGGACAGACGGACAGACTGACATATGCAAAGCACGATATAATAATAGAGGAATTCAGGGTAACGGTCTTAAATGAAACATTTCATTCTAGAAATGTATCTTATTTCTAAATGTACCCACATAATAAATATATTACAGTAAAGCATCAAATCACTCATGAAGTCAATTAAGTTTTGCAACTACAAAACAAACTCTTGGAAGCAGAGATCTTCCTTCACAAATTCAATTAGAACTGCGTTATATTGGGATGCCTCTGCACCTGTTATTACCCAAACAAATCAAAAACACAATATACCTCAACCAGGAACAGTCTTTACAGACAGCCAGGTTTACTCTGTCATAGCAGAACGAAAAAACCTGAGCGTGGGAAAAATAATTCTAGGTAAATTTCTCCAGATAACATCAGTGATTATCAAGCTCATCCCAGATGGTTAACATTCCTTTCAGAAGTAGACAGCATGTCTTTTTTGTTAAGATATAAATAATGGAAAACACATTGGCATTATAGTAGATCACATGTTCAATCACAATAAAGTTTGACCTCACTATCATTATTCCACTATACAGAGACATCTATACATTTCAACCGGTTCATCCATATTAACATCAGATGTATGGTATGGCGATATCTGACCAGACTCCGAGTCTATGCTCCTTCAAGTCTGAGGAGTCTAAGTTTAATGCCGTGTACTTAAATACTACCATTGCCATGGTCCATGTTTGAACATAGTAGTATGTAGTGACCTTCCTATTAATATTTGACTTTTCAGACACCTACTATTCCAGCACATTTTTCACCCCAAATCCATTAATGCCAGGGTGAGGAACATACTGACAATCCTATATTTATCATAACTACCAGGTTGCCCACCAACTGGCCAGCAATCTACCATTCAAACTCCCATTCCCAAAGCAAGCCCCTTGGCAATGGGAGACAGTGCATGAGATGTTTGTAAAACGCGAATGCCCCGCGTGGCAGCCCAATGGTCATCTATGTTAAAGATCACAATGACCTTGACCTATCAACCGTGAGATGAATATGGGTCAACTACTGATGATGACCAGCCTCCCTATAAAGTTTGAAGACCCTATGCACTTGGTCTAGTCTTTCACATTAAAGGCCACACCAAACTTGACCTTTGACCTACTGTTGCTGACCATTTAATTTCTCCAGGATCCTATGTCCAAGCATCCTGAGCGTAAACCGATTGGTCACCGAATTACCGACCAACCAACATGTGCAAAGCAATATACCCATTATCAAAGACGGGAGGCATAAAATATAAGAGAAATCTACTGAAATTTTCCAGTCTTTCAAATCAATTTTTAGGATAATAAAAGCATCAAAAACACTACAGGAGGTTTTTGAACCTGCCAAGTTTTATAAATTTTAGTGCTTCATCACATATTTTTATCTGCACCATAATTCAATTGCTTGCATGTTTTTTATATCAGCAAAGTAATTTAAATAATTGAGTTATCAACAGTGAGTGTATATAGGTTTTCTGTGAACCACATCCTAAATCTATGTTATTGTATAAGGCAGGTACTGACACAGTTACACTAATATGGTATACAGATTCACTTTTTTCCCATAAGCAAGACCAAAAATAGTCAAACAATTGCCCAAGCTATGTTCACTATTGCTCATGTCCTCTCTTTTAAGGGGTATAGCGTGAAGCCCTCCGAATGAAAATGTTGGGGTTTTTTGTTGGGAGCAATGGGCTAGATGTATGGTATGAGCTTTGGAATCAAGAGGTTTCATGTTTGATTCCTATAAGTGCCACAAAAAATACCCCACTTTCGTCATGTCTTGACCCAATCTTAAGCCAAATTGAGACAAAAACCTTGTTAGAAATCAGAGAAAATGAGCGAAACAGACAAATTTTGAAGACAACAAGACTGCGTTCAATAAACGCTTTTGCCCCCTGTGGAAGCCTTGTCCATAAATAAGTCTAAGTCCAAAATTAGGTCAAAATGGGGTCAGGTGATACAGGCGTGTGGAGAGCGTTCATATACAACATCCATGCAAGTATGGAAGCTTTGTAGCAAGCCATAATGATGCTAGGAGAAACGGTCAATTTGGTTTGACCAGACGGACGGACGAACGGACAGGTGAATCACTATATGCCTCCCGATCTATCGATACGGGGGCATAAAAAGCAAACTGAGAGTCTTGAGACTAATAAATAGATTGGTTCTTATTTGAGGACAATAATATAGCAGCAGACAATAAATAAGCCAGGAAAAAGTAACAAATGGGATACTAAAATCAGCAGCACAGGAGCATAACTTAACCAATAATGGCAGCAGAGAAATTAACCTAATAAACCTATCTAAAACATCATTTATATTGTCTGTGCAAAAATCCCGCACCAATTTAGTACTGCACACGCTTGACAATTAGAAAGACAACTTAAAGATCAAAATTTTGAATTAAAACACAAATCGGTACCTAGACTGTCTGGAAATAACATATCTCGAACTGAAAGCATCTCCTGAGAAAACCACAGACACCGAGTTCTGTAAGTACACTAGGCATTTGAATTTATCAGGGAAGTGTGCTAGAGTAATAAAGCTTTCATCTTAGAGTTATGATAAGTCTATCAACACAGATAGGCATCAAGGAGCCAAGATTACAAATTGTTACAGTAATCAAATGTAAACATTCCTTATAAATTTCAACCTTGCATCTTGGCAATGAAAGTGAAAACATGCCAACTTTTCATTCATAACCAATTTTCCCATTCTGAATTCATGCCACAACGAAGTCTTTGATTTACTATGGTACCCAGTATGTCATCTTTCATTAAAGGGAAATGCCAGAATTTATGCTGTCGGCTATCATCAAAGTGATGCCAGAATTGATGCTGTCAGCTATCATCAAAGGGAAATGCCAGAATTGATGCTGTTAGCTATCATCATAGTGGGTGCCAGAATTGATGCTGTCAGCTATCATTAAAGGGAATGTCAGAATTGATGCTGTCAGCTATCATTAGAGGGAATGTCAGAATTCATGCTGTCGGCTATCATCAAAGGGGGATGTCAGAAATCATGCTGTCGACTATCATCAAAGGGAATTTCTGAATTGATGCTGTCGACTATCATCAAAAGGGATGTCAGAATTCATGCTGTCAGCCATCATCAAAGAGAATGTCAGAATTCATGCTGTCAGCTATTATCAAAGGGAATGTCAGAATTCATGCTATCAGCTATCATCAAAAGGGGATGTCAGAATTCATGCTGTCAACTATCAACAAAGGGGATGCCAGAATTGATGCGGTCAGCTATCAATAAAGGGAATGTCAGAATTTATGTTGCCAGCTATCATTAAAGGGGGGGGTGCCAGAATAGATGCTGTCGGCTTTTTACGGAGCCTGCTTTAATTTTACATGTAAACATGTGAATGCTGTGTAATGGCAGCAAGTCTTGTATTGTAGGTTATCAGGTATAATCAAGGCTAGGAGTGCTGACATCAAGTGTGAATACAATACTCCACATCCTCCTATACTTCTAATTCTTGTACAAATCATGATGAAATACTAACTCATACACATCCTCTCTACTACATATAATAACAAAATATCAAGGCTTCTCAAACAATTTATCAAACATTCCAACTGACAAAACTTGTCAAACCAAAAACACAATCTGTCTGTTGACAAATAGACAAAATGAGAAAAGATGCCAGACATTCAGAGAGATTCCAGTAATTACTTGCACAAGAATGTATATCTATCAGATTGACAGGTTTTGCGAAGTCTGACCAACAAAAATGCTTCTAAATCAGGTTTAATTCCTTTCAAACGAGACAGAATAACCCTAACCCTTTAGCAATTTGTTTTAATCTCGCAAATTTCCTGTTTTACAAACTTCCACATTGAATATTTGTCCTCCAATTGAAATATTGTCACAATACTTTCGCAAATTTGACCCCAAAAAAACCTTTCAAGTTCCTAAAATATGTGAAAACAAGGGCCTGACAATGATCTCATTCAATATGTTGTAGAATCAACTTATAAAACATTATTAATGTGTCATGAACACACTGATAGCAAAATTTTATGTCACTTGACTAATACCTTATTTCCTGACCCTAATCTAACTCTAGTTCATTATAACTGGGTCCTGTACAACTTAAACTGTACCCTGGACTACTAGTTTTAGTACAACTATCTCTGACCAAAAGTTTAAGGATTTAAAACATTTAAATATCACTAATAAGTTAAATAGTCAATACAGCATTAACGTATTAAGCATTCAACTGATCCTAAACAACATTAATAAGGCTTATATTATTAACCACACACTGTCAAGTGGCAATGACCACACTGTACTAACAGGAGACCTAGATACATGTAGGGAAATGTTAGAAGTTCAATGTCTTATGAATAACTTAAATGTATCCAACAAGAGTATGACATAAGCTATTTACATGTAGACCTTAAAATATTCTTGGTTTACCCATCCCGACCCTAGCAAATTTAGAATGGGTAGGTAGGTAGGGTAAATATTTTTTTTTGGATTTTTTTCAGTATGATA
The DNA here is from genome assembly GCA_947247005.1 of Spisula solida. NCBI lineage: Eukaryota > Metazoa > Mollusca > Bivalvia > Venerida > Mactridae > Spisula > Spisula solida. The sequence goes on along the minus strand of OX365944.1, from coordinate 43,945,250 downwards.
GTTATTGGTTAAGACATACAAATAATGAAATTTAGAATTAACTCTAAGGTGAAGACCAACAGTCTTAAATTTTTGTAAGAAAGAAGCCAGTAAACAAAAAAATAAAATTTTCACTTCTAATTTTTAATAAAAATTTTTTTATTTCAATTTGGGCAATAAAATACTTTGGGTAGGGCCCTGTTTAACCGGGTAGGTAGGGGATGGGGAAACAAAACAATATTTTATTTTAAGCCCAATAGTAAATTACTAAATACCAAGACAGAAATCTTATAACAAGTGGCACATCGGTAAGTTATAAGTAATACAAACAAACCAGTAACCCTGACTTAAAAACCACCTAACCATGACAAGTTGGCAAATTAACAACATTATTTTCCAGACTATTTTTACTGATTTGCCCTTTATTCATCATCTATTTAGGCTGTTTTGATAAAAAACGGTCTCATTATTGGGGTTTTAATGAATTTGTAAATAAAACCTGTATAAAACTTTTAAAAGAGGCACAATGTCAAAAGAGGTCATATATATGACACTTCAACAGGTAATTCACCTGCGAAAACTGGTATGCTTGCATGTCTCATAATTATCATAAATAAAGTAAAACAATTATCATAACATACATGAATTGTAATTTGAGAGAAAATAAACAATTGTCAGTCTGAGGGAGCAGGCTCAGCATTAATTGCTTACAGAACCAGAATAGATCAATGGAGAACCTGAAGGGCCTAGTACAGTGACCGAGTGTGACATCAAAAAATAAACCATTATTTTCTTCTAATACAAATTGATACAACTTATTAGACATGTATGTCAAAGTAACAACCCTCCTTCATTGTAAGGAAAATATATAATTATACACATATGTAAAGGTTTATCACACAGCAAGTAGAACTTCGATGCTTCGAAATGCCTTCAGACTGAGAAATATAGTTGGACCCTGATCTACCTGTTCAAGCCACCAACTGTATACTCATACTTTCTAGGGTGTTAGTTATCATAAACAGATGAATGACCTAAACACAAAGATATTTCTATGTCAGAAGCAGGAATTATAAATATTAATTAGAATAGAAAGATACACAGTATAATTATTCTGTTATACTGATAGACATAGGTGTACTGTATACAGTGTAGCAATACAACATGATTTTGACATCACCAAAGGCTACAAATCCAAGACGAAAATAGTATTTTATTTCTTCATCAATTTCTATGAAAAGTTATTGTGCTTTCCACGAAATATGGGATCTTTTCCAACAGCAGGGCCGTTTTTTCCTGGAGAAAATGGCCCAGCAGCTGATAGGGACGCTACATTGCGTGGAAGCTTATATTTTTTCCCTTAGACTGGCGTCTTTCATAGACATCTTGGAATTGTAGCCATAAGTGATATCAAATTCTTGTGTTATTGCTACACTGTGTAAAGTTCCACAATCTTTTACTCTGTTTGGCAAATTTCAATAATATACCCATTTTGCGGATCGATGAACTCGCGGTAGAAGGTCCAATACTAGGTTTTCCGTTATAAATGAAAGAATACTAGCGCCAGGGCTTTCATTTGACCCGGGATTACGGGTTTTGACGCACGAATTTCGAAAATGACCCAATTTTGACCCTCAGAAATTCTACATCGTGCGCCATCTTGACCCTCGATAAAATTGGCCTGTGCGTCATCCAAATGTTCAAAAATCAGAATTTCATATGGCAAATGCTTTATTATTGCCTCGAGCGTATTTCCTGACTTCGGGGAGTCTCAACTAACAGTGCGCGCGTGTCATTTAAACATCAGACAAGCCGACAGACCACCCGTCATCGTATAATCCGCCAATTAGCTGATTATCGAGTGACACCTACCGCGCTTGTAGAAACAATATTATAATTGATAAAAAAGGCAGTCAAAATTAAACCCCGCCTCCAAATGGATTTAATTGGATAAAACTTGAAACTAAATTATTAAATTAATATGCTTACATGCGCACGTGTTGATTATGTTACGACTGATGAGTAATTAAAGTCAGTCACAAATTGTCGATCCGTGAAAGCAGCGACTTAAACGATTATCCAAAGGCCTAAATGAAATTTTAAATCTAATCAGTGCACATCTTTTCTGCTAAAAATTATATTAAAAGTAAACACAACACATATTTTGCTTGCTAGAATCATTGAGAATATGCTAATACATATTTGGAACATATTTACACGTCACGTGACTACGTGTGTTCTGCAAATATGTCGTGTCGAGTTTTTACAAATAAACAGTTATGCCGATGACAGCGCTGGTATATTATAAGCTTTCAAGACATTCTATAGGTATTTAGCGTATATATAAGAGTTTAAATGAATTAATAACGGCAAATGGTCGAAATATGAAGTCATGGATAATTGTGAGTATCGAAATTTCGGATAATCACGTATTTTTGGATACGTTTGTTTTAGGTCGAATATTGGCTACTCACTGGTAAATAAGCACAGTACACAAGTTTACAATAATGTCATTCATTGTTTAGTATGATATTTAAGCTCTTAAATACAAAATACATTGCATATCAAGCTTATGAAAATAATTGATATGCCACCAAAGAAACAATTTTTCTTCTGTTGGATTTTTAATTTAGTACCCTACTTCCCTGGTAAGAATGATTTTACATTGTCATATTATGTGAAGTCCAATGGTACTGTAGATTACTTGATTGTCCAGAGGAAGTCCTCCAAGAATAACAAGATTTTGAACATCAGTTTAATATATGACTCACACACAATAGGCCTACTAATCATAATTTAAAATTATGATAGATATATGGAATAGACAAAACAAAGATGTTAATTACCGGGAAGGTTTTAATTCGACCGATTAGGTATTTTGACTCTTGGAATTTTGGGGTCAAGAGTCATTTTGACTCTTGGAAATTAGGGGTCAAGAGTCATGACTCTTGGGTTTTGAAACCTAGTGAAAGCCCTGAGCGCAGATATATATTTTTGAATTCACAAGGAACTCAATTTGAGAATAATCGCAAAAATAAAAACATTTAGACTAATAGTATACTATAGTAAGATTATTCATACCTGAGAACATCATCCACATGATTCCTGTACACACCTTCTAACTTTTCAGAAGGAAAACCCATCGCTATAATATTTGGGTAAATATCTGTACATTAGGTTAAGGAAACAAATGAAAGCAAGATGGACATGAGACTTTCGTTTAAACCTATCTTCAGTTCTCTCATACCTACTACAAAGTATTGTTTGTTTATTCGATTCTTACACTGCTTCTCAACAATTTTTCAGTTAAAAAGTGAAGCCGATTTACTTGACCAGTTTTCCTAGACTATTATATATATCCTAACCAATACTGAGTAACTTGTCCTTTAATAAGGAACCAGCAACTTGTGCCCATGTGGAAGAAAAACACTGAGGTCAAATTTTAATGGAATGGTATGACCTCAACTGATTATAAAATACAGCCAAACTTGCAGTAGTCAGACAGCTATCTATTTAATGTCGATGGATGAACAGGCTGCTTACAACATGTCAGACTGTATTTATATATAAAAGGTGTGATACTTGCTAGGTTCAAGTAAATTAAAAGATAATTTGCCTTTTGCTAAATCTTCAAATGTGTATAATGACTTATAATAAATCCAGGGTTCCCATAACTATTCTGACACAAAATTCCCTAACTTGTCCCTGACCAAACAGCATTTTCCCTGACTTTTTAGAGGGATCAGACTATAAAAGAATCTGTTCAGTCCTACAAAATATAGAAAGAAAAATACACAAAAAGGAAGCTATATTTGCTGATAAATAGAACAAAACATTTGTAAGGCAATATTTTTAGGACTGACAATTGACATTAAGTTATTTTTAGTTAGAATGGTGTATTGAGTGAGCATAGCCAGCAAGCATTTTTTATTTTTTATTTCCTTAAATGCAAAAGAATAAGTATGTAATTTATCTTGATATTCAGGAAGTTACCTGTGTAGGTCTCCAAATCGGCCAACAATAATATTAATGTATAAGTATACATACTTACGAAAGCTAAAATAATTCCGTGAATAAGACACAACAAAGACATCTGCAAATTTTTGCAAAAGGTAAAAAGATGCTGATGACTTCTTAAACATGTTTTTGACAATTAATTATTAATTTTAGAATCAATATCGAGGGCTCGGTGCAAAACTATTGTAACTACATCAATTTATATAGGCATGTACAATAGTTTCGCACTGAGCCCTCGATATGCAATAATCTATTATTTCATGATTATTCATAAAGTTCAATGAGATGTTGGTAGAATAGAAAACGCAGGAACTGAACCACTTTTCAGTATTGCTTGGCCAATACATGAGTTATGTTAAAGTTCTAAGAAGTAAAGTTTGTCTGCATTATTTTAAAGTGACATACACTTTTATTTAGTTATTTGGGTAGCACAGTGGCCGAGTGGTTAATGCTCTTGACTACAGATCGAGAGGTCCCTGGTTCAAAACTCAGCCATTTCTAAAACAATTTTCAGTGTTACCCTCCCATCTAGAGATGAACTGGATGGAAATCCTGGCAGAGGTATCGCACCCAGATTCCTTGTAACAAATAAACATTTTTGTCTGTTTCCTCAAAACCGGAGGTCATCCCGCAAATTAGGCAGAGAAAACAATAATTATAATCATCACACATGACTGTCAGTCAAAGTTTGAAATGCAAATTATCTACAAATTCAGATTTTCTAGACACTACCTATGGTAAATCAATGGGATGTTAGACTTGAACCAACAACACTCCCAACAGTAGCATGCAACATTACTGACTTTGCTAATTAGGCACTGTAGCAACAGCCTGACAGAGTTCTCTATTATCTAAAGACTGCTTTTTAGGCATTTTGGAGTATTATTATATTCCATTTGACTATTTTTTGGCAATAAAAACTTTTTCATTAATAATAGTGCTCCAGTAATAAACAGTCCAAGAAACCTCAGGGATCTGCGAGGATAGGATCAGTGATTCTTTACTTCTTTATTTAAATTATTAGGGTCCGGTTAAAGCAGCTGGGTTAAAGGACCGTTTCCCTATTGCAGATAGGCTATAAATTATAATATTCCCATTTGAATGGAGAAATTCCCAATAAACAATTTAAAAAAAAAATTTCAGGACATAAAATGATAAAGTTATGAACATTTTTGACAAGAGGTCAAGCATAAAAGTTCAAAGAAACCAGTAAACATTCACATGTCATTCCCAATTCCAAGTTGTCGAGCGCCATGTCCGGTGCAATTTTTCCATATATTCCTATTTACTTTATCAGTCTGACAGAAATGACAGTTTTGCAGTTGGTAAGAGTCTTGGTAACAACAGCAGTTGTGAAGCTTATGACCCTGTACCAGATTAACACGTCAACATCACTCAAACTTGATTTAAAGGTAATAGGTACAGCCATCAAAGACATACCCAACTCCAAACCACTTATATCAGCTCGAAAAAGAATAAAGTTAGGCACCTGGTTAGCTCAATAGTTAGAGCTAGCCCACAGACTAGTAATACCGGGGTTGTGGATTTGAGTCCCACAACTGGACGCACCTTTCTATTTGAGTTACTAAGTTTATCGTGCAGGAATGAGTTTTCGCCTAGTCTGGGCAATGAAACACGTTGTCTGGCTCTAATCCATGACCACAGAAACATGACATCATCGGAGGTAACAGACATTATAGATATATTTACTACTACCAGTACTAAACCACTGCACAGAAATTTATAACACATTGATAAAGGATACAAGTAAGATCCAAGTCGAATCCATCCTCTTTATAGCGTCTCTTGTTCTTACTGACAAGACTTCGGACTACATCCATTGCAGATATTTAATGTAACAACTTAAAAACCGAACAACACTACGATGTAATCAAGTCATACTTAGGAAAATGTTGGTATCACAAGAAGAGCCTCCGAAGGAGCATCAATAAGCCTCCTTAGAAAACGCTATTCAAACACAAAAAGGCAATGTCAATTAGTAAAGAAGATGAAATGATATCAAAAAGCAAATTTTTTTCATTCATAAAATGCAAATCTTTTAACACGTCAACAGTTTGATCGGTAAATATCTCCAAAATTAGGCCGTCTCGATGTGCAAGTCCATAAAACACAAAATTCGGTCGATGGCGGAGCTTCCTGGTGCATGGATACATTTGCGTAATTTTAAAAAGTAGTTCGTTAAGTTACTAATTAAAACACGATAAATCCACTTCACTGGAAAAGTAAATCAGAATGTATACGTTGTAATAAATATTTTAAACGGAAATACCACGTAAGAATTACAAAATAAATTAAATCCGATTTTCACATTTTTCGAAAGTAGTGCAAATGAAAAAATAAATAAAGGGAAACAACTCACATTATTAATACGGACTAAAGATAATTCGACCTTGCAGTGAGTCGGAAATAACAAACAAGAATTAAGAAAGAACTAAAATATTATTAACGCTAACTCATCTTGTTTTTTTGTTATAATTTTAAATCAGAATAAAAATATGTCGACAAAAATGTTTCAAAATGTGTGACAAAATTATGAAAATCACGAACATGTAGCATTATAAAGACAATATGCATGCATGCATGCCTACTCTTCTAAACAGTTTGCGAAAATAAAAGTTAAAAGATAGATTTACAAAGTTACAGACCTTTAAAACAAACCTCCCCGTTCTACTTTTTGAGTGACGTCGCGAACTTCATTCAAACGTTATTTAAAGTAAGATTAACACACTTTCACAAATCTAATAGAGTCTTTAGAAATCTATACTGTAAATATTTTTTGACGTAGTCTTTTTAAAAATTGTATCACGATTAAGAGTTCTATTGTTAATTAAATAAAACACATCAAAGTCGGACACTTTTAAGAAATCGGTCATTATAGCAACGACGGAAGGTATTTTAACATAATTCCAAAGACCTAAATATACATTTAGGTCTTTGATAATTCATTAGAAAAAATCACACTAAGGGTTGGTGCTAAATTATGCAATTTCAAATCATTTGACCATATGTTCCAATGTTCCACGCATCATTTGACCATGTTCCACGCACGTTAATTATTAAAACTTCGTGCATGCCCATGGTATTTTTGTGATAACAATATTCTAAACGTTTTCTGTGGTTAATTATGATTCTGTATGATTAGTAGTGGGTCCCTTAAGGCTTTATGTACAGTTCACCATGTATTTTATGCTTGCTTTCTCATTGTCCGAAGACCGGACAATGTGTAGTCTCTATGAGTATGCCTTGTATACCGAAAGGCTTTTAGGTTGACACGTGTTGATGTATATCTATTTCATATTCTTGTCTTGTCCTTAACTGTCACACACTCTTGGTTAGTTCTGATAGGTCATTGAGTACAGCATGTCATGTTTTACACACAGGTAACTGTATCATTGATAAAGAGCAAAATGTATCTTTTTATTAAATTTGTGTTATCTTAGAATTGTGTATTTGAACTAAAGTGGTCAAATTTTCATTGTATCAAATTAAGAATTGGCGTTCGATATCTTCGTTAAGTAAATACATTAATAGACAACATCGTTAGAACTACCTCCATGCAAAGTCCCATCGAAAATGATCAACTAGTTAAAAAGTTATACCATCAAATGTATCCACTATGAGTTTATTTTTTAAAATATTGATCTCAAATTTAAGACGAAGCTCTCTAGTTTCTGATTATGTAAATATATTGAACACCCGTATTAATGAAATGTTCATTAAAAACGAAGTGCACCTTGAGCAGTGACAGTGTGGTCATTTCCCCGTGTTATGAACCTTTCTAAGATATCATAAATTTTATTTAAAAACGTGTTTGTTTGCTTGGTCTTTATTAATGATAGTTTTTGGTTTTACAAGATTATATACATGTATTCACTTATTGCTGTTTAATAGTTCAACCGAAAGCCTTCTTTAGAACTGAAAATAATTTTAGCCGACTGTCAATTTGCATATATAACACAACTATATAAATGCAAACATATATGGAAAAATTAACACCGTGGGTAAGAATTCAGTACAAACGTTATATTAAACTCATATATTTATGAACAATATTCTTTGCAGACTTGAACTATTCTGTTTCATTAGGCTGTCTGATGTCTGTTGGATAAGTGCAAGGTTCGTTCACCTTAAAGCTATTTTTAAAAGCCCCCGTGACAATAATCTCTGTCCGTAGCATGACATAAGCCTCATAGTCCACATTCTTTTATGACAGAAGCCGTATGGTCCACCTTCTTTATGACAGAAGCCTTATAGTCCACCTTCTTTATGATAGAAGCCTTATAGTCCACCTTCTTTATGACAGAAGCCTTGTAGTCCACCTTCTTTATGACAGAAGCCGTATGGTCCATCTTCTTTATGACAGAAGCCTTATAGTCCACCTTCTTTATGATAGCAGCCGTATAGTCCACCTTCTTTATGACAGAAGCCTTATAGTCCACCTTCTTTATGACGGAAGCCTTATAGTCCACCTTCTTTATGACAGAAGCCTTATAGTCCACCTTCTTTATGACAGAAGCCTTATAGTCTAGTCCACCTTCTTTATGACAGAAGCCTTATAGCCCCCTCCCTTCTTTTTTGACAGAAGCCTTATAGCCCCCTTCTTTATGACAGAAGCAGTTTGTATAAATTTGGATTCTCAATAATTAATGTTAGAATGGTAAAACATGAATGCTCAGATTATAAACATTTTTTTAAAAGTTAGTAGATCTAATTAGTAGCACTACTTTAATTATTTTAGGTCTGATTTTAAAGCTAAAATGCAGGAAAGTGCACCCTTTTTATTCAAACATCGAAAAATCTTCGTCGGGAGGGGACTCTAATTAGTAGCACTACTTTATTAATTTTAGGTCTGATTTTAAAGCTAAAAGTGCAGGAAATTGCACCATTTTTAGTCAAAACTCGAAACTAGCTTGAACTGGAAGGGACACTAATTAGTAGCACTGCTTTAATTATTTTTAGGTCTTGTTTTAAAGGTAACAGTGCAGGAAATTACACCATTTTTAGTCAAAACTCGAAAAAATCTTCGCGGGAGTGCTTCTGATTGGGTTGTTGATAGATTGATCCCGATACTCGAGGATGAGGCCAACTGCAGACTATGTGTTCATGAAAGGGACTTTCACATCGGTGCGTTGATCCACGCATGTTAATTAACATGCGTGGTTGATCACAGATAACATTGTACATGGTATTGAGGAAAGTAAACGGATGATTCTAGTGCTATCCGATGCCTTTGCAACCAGCGGTTGGTGTATGTTTGAACTAAAAGTCGCACTTTCTAAACACATTGAATATGAATTTGAAGTCATTGTTGTTCTTTTGCAACCAATAGCCGCAAGAAACATGGATAAATACATAAAAACACTATTGGAGATGACAACATACTTAGAGTGGGCAGACGATATTATTGGAGAAGAATTGTTCTGGAATAAACTTCGAGACGCTATGGGTGTAATAGATTACTAGCACCGACAATATTTTATTAGATCCATATATAAAATGAATCAACTTATCTGAACATATTTGATCATGAAAAATATGGTTCTTATTTCAAACACTTCAGTCCTAAACAACAGTATTTCTTATAAATTAGCACATTTTGATAGTATGACGTCAAAGTTTGGTGTTGACTTCATTGACATGTTATTTTGACCCTTTATCTGCGCAATTTCGCACAAGTGGAAAGCGAGAAACGCCTGATATTTTATAGTTTGTATAAAAAGGTCACGTATGTTCTCAACTCCATCGCATTGCATGCGCAACCGTGATAATAATGTTTTATATTTATAGTAGTTTTAATGCTTGCTATAAATTATACATGTTTCTGCGATCATCAGCGAATCTATCTGTTTTAACAGGGGAGAGCCGTAACTAAGATGTAAGAACTTAGGCCAAACCCTTTTGCTCGATGGTGAAAGCTCGGTCTTTTCCGTTTGACTCCGGTAAATACACTGTAATGCATAAACTTCCAGATTACCAGCATGTCATTTTGCTGATGACCTATATACGTTGTATATACAATATACATTATATACATTATTGTTTGTAATTATACGGCAATACAATATACGACCTATTTCCGATTGCAGCTATAAATTTAAAGCAGTCCGATTGTCTGTGCGGAAGGTAATTTGTATATATTTGTGCTGTTATTGTTGCTTTTCTGCATTATTATGACCGCCTGAATAAGAAAACAATACATGTTTATTTGCTTTTATTTATCCTCGCCACCGGAAATCCACATGGGCGAGGCCCCCAGAAGAGGTTAGTCACTTTAGTTCTTGGGGGATAGTGCATGATACAGAAGATGCCCCCGTTCCAGAAGCATCCCTGGTTCTTTTACGTGCCGATGTAAAGCATCATACACGGGACCCCGCTTAACGTCTCGTCCAAAGACTGTTAGTACACTTAACCGATTTAAAAACGCAACAGTGGGTTTTTGATAAATTTAAGTCAGTTAATGTGCTTCAATTCTATTGAAATTTTACATGTAATGAAATCAATACATGAAGTCATAGATGTGCAAATTTCATTGTAATCAAGGTTTAGATGGTCACAAAACCAAACCACGAAATGTACTGATCGACAATGTCAAGTTCGCAAAATTAATGATGTATTTATAAGCTGCAACTTGCTATTAAAATCAGGCGTCTTTGCCTCATTGGCGGGAAAATAAAGTGTTGTAGGATGTTGTTCCACACATCTATGAGGAACCAAACGTTCAGAAGTTTCTGCTTGATGATGCACTTCTTGATGGCCAATTGTATCTGCCTTCAAATTTTGTTTCACGAGTAAAAATGCAATGAGCTCCACAACCTCAACATGAGCTGTCAGCAAGTTTTTGCTCATCTAGCATAGGCTGCATTGTTTCAATGGTTAAGAATGTTCATTTCTTATGTCTATGGCATATCAAACCCGTAACCGGAAGTGGATAATGGAATATGTCAAGATAAATAAGAAGACAGACAAAATGAAGCGATTGTCAACATGGGCCATAGTAAACATTACTCAAAATGTTACGGAATGTATATTTTAGCAAAATTACTTAATCGTACGCATCATTGCCTTCAAATTGTAGGTATAACAAAAAATATCTTTGACCGGAAGTGGGGTCTTTAAAGAAAACATTCGTTTGGTGCCATCATGTTTACGCGCTTGTATCGTCGACATACCTGACGCAGACAATCGAAGGTGGAAACTGCCTCTTGAAAACACTATGTAAGTCTAAATATCGTCAACAGACGATAGTTAATCTACTTTGTCATGATAAAACGTCACATAACTGCTTAAAGCAAGTCGATGGCGCCAGGATGTTATGTATCCTGAAAGCGTGGCACCGTATACAACGCACTTCAAAATTTGAGTTTATGTTTTTTTGTTGGGATATCGTTTTTCTATAAATTGTCAGTCAAATCGCCACGCCCAGTGGTTTTGCTCACACGTCACGTGTAAATATTGAAAATGACGCCACTCTGAGGTAATGGGCTAAATTGAAATATTTTTTCGTAGAAAATCGTACCAGGCATACTGGCATGCGAGGTATTACCGGACAGAAATGGCATAAAAAGCTTCATGTCAAGTTAAAAATCGATTTTTACCCAGAATTTTTGGTGCTGACACATACCTGTGTTCAAGGCCTTCCTAATAATAGAATTCCTGAAAAATGACGTCACCATAACATCCAAATTTAGGGGCCCAAACAGGGGCACTTTTTACGCTTTTTTCAACGACGTTCAGCAGGTATTACCGGACAGTCGGTTTCAACCATTTTTAACTTAAAATTTGGAAACTTATTATAGGAACTGATTTAAACAGGGTTCGTACTTCCTATTTATGCGAAAATATGTCACGATTTTCGTAATAACAACTCGTGACGCGCCATGTTTTCCCGCCAGGTGGCGTTCTGTGGTAGGTCAGATACCGTAATATACCGTACATAACATACCAATCAAAAGTCGATTAAAACGATTAAAAATCAACTCAAAGTATTTCAGACTTATGGATAAGATCTTAAAAAGGGTTACTCAACTGATATCCGTTGACAAATTTCGTAATTAACAATATCCTGCTGAAATTAGAGCTGGTATAAATGGAAGAAATTAAATTTTAAAAAAAAAGATAAAAATTTTGACGCCGCGAGGAACCGATCGCGGGTCCTCTCGCTTCATAACCTAAGACGTTAACTACTCTGCTATTCACTCTTTACATAAAATGAAGCTAATTAATTTAACCGTATAAAATCAATGACGCACGCGCTCAGCTCGTGTTATTTTGCGCATGCGCACACGATGGTGATTTCCCCAAGCGCCGCTAACGTAAACACGCAGCCGCGTACGACATTTTGGATAAATAGACAATGTTTTGTTAATCTTGAATATTTTTTTTCTTCTAGATTTATTCAAAACACGCTTCTGAGTGATTAGGTACAAATTTCAATACATAGCTCCAGAAAATAAACGTCTAGGACCAGTTGTCCGGTCATTACTGCTGTCCGGTAATACCTCGCATGCCAGTAAGACTAGCGTCCCATTTATTGGTTTATACTCCAATAAAATTTAAATAATAATTAATACAAAAAAATACCGACCCCCAAAATAGTTGCGTTTCTAAATCGGTTAAGTGTAATTTCAGTTATGTTAGGTGGGAAACACTGAAAAGCATTTCTGTTTTTGACCGACTGGAGTAGGGAACGAACCCACAACCTTCAGATCAGCAGTCAGTAGCCCTTACCACTAGACCACTTGTCCACAATACATGTATAGGCCTACGTGTATATTAGATGTTTGAAGAACGTTAGATCATACAATCAGTACTGTGGCTGGAAATAATCATTATCAGAGAATCGATACCACTATATAATGGAACAATTATTACAGACAAAAGAGTCTTACCTAACAAAATTTCAAACAAACTTAAAGCTACAACTTGATGGTTTAAAGCATCCTTTCAAAAGGATGCAAAACAAAGACTTCTATTATGTTTTGATACGTCAAAAATCAGAACTTCCATACATTCATAAATTTTGGGATCGTACTTAGACAAACCACATTTTTATTGGACTCTTTTCTATAATGGATGGAAATTAAGCAACTTGTTTAGATTACAGGGTAAAACAATTCAAACACAAACTAGTACACAATATCATGGCAGCAAATGAAAACCTTATGAAATGGAGAATCTTTAATTCCTCCTCATGTCACACAGTCTTAACTGTCATGCTGTTGAAAACTATGTGCACGTTTTCATTGAATGTCCCTGTACAACATTACTGTGGTCATAGCTTAAGACAGCCTTAAACATCTTGGTTACAATAATAACTTCAGAAATTTAAAATGCATAGTTTTGGGATACAAATTAGAACTAAGATAATACTAGTACACCAATATTAAAGGTGCTGCCTCACAGATTGGGCTAAAATATTTGTATATTGTGATTTGCCAACCTAACCAAGTATTGATGTAATAGAAAGCCACTGGCGGTTGCTTTATGAAAGATTTGGTGCAAATAAGCAATGTTAACCACTCTCAATATCGCCCACTGAGTATTTTTTTCTTGAAATAAACCCGCTAAGTTTCCTTACAACATGCTTTGTGAATTATGTAACAGCTGTAACTTCCTTTTAAAAAAATCAAGGTAGATCAACTAACAAAATTTATTTTGCATTTCTTTTAAATAATAAAAAATCTCAAAATCATTTTTTTTTGTCAAAACAGCAGATTTTCCTGGAGACTGGCTCATATATGTACTGGTAATAAACAAAAAAAGTTAATCAAAGGTAGTCAACTGACTATAGATTGTTGCATATTAAGCTGAACAAATAGTTTCATTAAATAGAGGATATTTGTTGATTTTGGTGTAAGATCGTATTTTATTTCACCGAGTGATCACAGAAAACCAATATTTTCAAGAGTGGCGGAGCCACGAGTGAAAATTTAATTTTCTGTGATCACAAGTGAATTAAAATTGATCTTACACCAAAGATCAACAAATTTTCTGTTTATTATATGCCTCAATTACTCTTAAAATGTGCCGTTATTGACTTAATTGGAAAAAATCACGTCGAAATTGGAACGTCACGACGTGAAAATTATGACGTCATGATGACGTAAAGCATATAATTTTCACTGTTATTTTCACTGAAAATCTCCGTAATCCATTGAAAGCAAATAATAATACAGTTTAACTCAGATTTGATCAAATATTTAGGCGATATGTTAAAATTTAACACAAATGCAGTCAATATATCTGAGTTAAACTGTATTAATGAAACTATCAGCTTATGCAACAATCTAAATTTTGTTAGTAGATCTACCTTGATTTTTTAAAAAGGAAGTTACAGCTGTTTTGTAGAGGCCCTATTCAGAGCCTTTTTGCGTGACGTCGCAAACGTCATTCAAACGTTATTCGACGTCGCTCTAATAAGTACTTTATTCATAGGCGGATGCAAGGGGGGGGGGGCGGACCCGGCGTACGCCCCCCCTAAAATCGTCGGAGCCTAGATAATTTATCATATTTTGGATGTAAGAACAATATTGATATGCAATTTTTTTCGCTCGCTTCGCTCGCGTCAATAAACCAATAATCAATTTATTGATTTTAAAGTGAACTTAATGCTGTATGCAAGCAACAAGATATGGGACTGATTGGTAGCATGGTGCCAAACATCGGCTACAGAGATTCTTGCACATTAAAAATGTCTGACAAGTCATAAAATATTAATACAGTTGGCTTGATTTTCTAATAAACCTGTCCTTTTCATTAAAAAAAGATATCTCAGAATGCAGCTGACGAATTCCGTGGTTCTTTTTAGAACGTCACGAGGCAGAAAGCAACTGGACCCCCTAGTCGCTGGATCCCAAGTATTTCACATTTCCACTTGAACAAAAGTGAAGCCCTGGAGTTCGCAGGGTATGCTGCTCAGATAGACAGTGCATTTTTTCTTTGTGACGTATTCACAGCAGCTATATATCAGTTTATATTATCCAGTCGATTATCGTTAGTCCTGGCTATATAAACAACGATTTTTCTTGCTCGTTTCGCTCGCTGTAGATCTACGCAAATTCAATGAAAGTTTTCGATTGATCAATGAGTTTGTTGGGTATGCTGCTCAGATAAACACTGATTTTTTCCAATTCTTACAATTACTAAATCAGTGAATATTACCAAGTGATAAGTGTGTGGTGTATGCTGCTGAAATAGATGATTGCATTTTTTTCTTGCTCGCTCGATCCGCTCGCACAACCGCTGTCAGTTAAGTTTGTCAAGTAGGGAATGAGTATGCAGGATATGCTGCTAAAATAATTAATGCTTATATTCTTGCTCGCCTTACTCTCACATTAACTTTATCAATGAATATTATAAGATGAAGAACGAAATTGTGTGGAATGCTCCTCAGAGATACATTTTTTCTTGCTCGCTTCGCTCGCACATTTCTTTGAGCGGAGGGGGGGGGGGGGGTTCAATACATGAATGTACGCCCCCCCCCCTAACGCCAAATCCTGGATCCGCCCCTGTTATTAATACAGCATTTGATCAATTCTAGACATAAACTGTTCAAAATGGCATCACGTTTTAGAATGATGTTTATGTTTTAAAATATATATCCAAATTGTAAATGTTCACATTAAGAGAAAGACGTCTACTGTTTTAAACAACTAACTCCTCGTTTTTCTAAATCAGAGTACTTTTCTAAAATTGGTCACCATGGCAACGAAGTATGTGATTTCGACATAATTCATAAGAAATTTTTAATCTTAGATATGGTTATATATGGATAAATTACTTAAAATTGAATCTAAAGATATGTCATTTTTTCTGATTTTAAAGCTTTTTTTAAAACCTTGTTACATGTAGAAATTAAATAATGTCAAAATAGCAGCTTTTCCTGGAGGCTGGCTCATATATATACATGTATTCACGCATATTTGTAAGGTGAGATGAGGGATGGTTACTTCCCTGACCCTCTCTCACCTATGACGGGGAAATTAAATGGGCTATGCGACATATCTGTAAAAAAAGCTTATACACACGTGTATGCACATAAAATATTTTTTCACGCGCGTATGTGTAATTCAATTTAGCAATCACATGCATGCGCACGAGTAATACATGTTATGCATTATATTTAGACTTACAATAATAAAAAAATTAATGCGTCCCTGGGTGGGCTTGAACCACCAACCTTTCGGTTAACAGCCGAACGCGCTAACCAATTGCGCCACAGAGACTGCTGCTAAGAGCGACACAGTAAAAGTATATAACCAATGTACGACTTTAGAGACTGTTGATTGGTTGTTTGACATCCGGAAGTCGCATGATCATTATCTGAGTCAACAACTTGTCACAACAGAAAAACAAGTACAGAAATTATGTTTTACTTACCACTCGTTTTAATTGTGGTGACAATTTGTACAGACATAGTTCAGGTTAGTTATTGAGTCACTTATGGTAAAACTGTATGACGAACTACCATTTAATGACCGAAAAGTGCTCATTTCTGTAGCAAAGTGTATGTAGTTTCGGATATAGCATAGAAGGCTATTTCTTGTCATAATTTAGATTGTTGTGAAAAGATGTTTCTTCTATCAATACTGAATTTTGATGCATGACAATGGTTGGGAGAATTTGCAATAAACTTTTATCAATACAGGTGGACAAGTTCTACTCTACGGATAGAGTCACTAAGTTTAGTCAAACCAAAGACTAGACAGATAGATGCACCAGTCAATTGAAACCACGCCCCTCCCCCCCAAACCCAGGGATAGGGGCAACTGTCCGGTGTATTTGCCTTTCGAACGTCCTTGCACTGTCATGTGGGGCTTTTGTTTTGCGCCAAAATAGCGGGGAAATACAGGGCTCGTGACTATATATCATTAATCTACATGTGATTTAACCAAGTTTTTGCAGGAGTAATAATGATATTAATGACTTTATTTAAAGAGGCAACACAGTTGGGAAAGCCCAGTTTTCCCTGTGAGCCTAGGCTGGCTTGCTCGCCCTTGTGGCTGCTTTTTCATTTCTGACTCAGTGTCTTTCAAACCCCACAGAAGCTAGTAGCTGGGTGGGCAGGGATTTTACCAGGGGTTTGAAAAAAACAAGTCTAATTCCCCACCATTCACAGGGGTTAGGAGGGCGTGTGTTCAAATTCAATTGACTAGTCAGGTGCATAACATTTTTGTTATATATAGTCTCTTGTCAAACCAATACGGCAATAGGATCCTTTCAGTATACCGTACAAACAACAATCTACATATTATGACAGTGGCAGACTTGACCAGTACTCCAGGGCATCTTGTCATGTTTCTGTGTGCAAATAGCTCCAGTCTGGCAGTTACTACGAGTGTACCACAGGAATCAGTCATAGGAACATTTCTCTTCCTCTTTTACACTCTTCATGCAACATCCACATTCTGTCTGTTCGCCAGTGACAGTCTTTTGTACATATATGTGACATACTATTAATTCTACAGAAGATACCAAAAGCTTACAGGATGACCATGGCAGACTATAGTAATGGGAATGTGCATGGTTGATGTCCTTCCAAACTTTCAAGTGTGAGGTAATCCGCATTATGGCAGCGAGTGCCAGCTTGTAATAAATAGGGGGCAAGTTCCTGAGCATTTTCATAGTTGAGTAGCTCTACTTGAACACCCATGTCACTACCACTGCAAACAAGGCAAACAAAAGCCTCCCTTTCATCAGGAGAGACCTGACAAGCTGTCAACAACAGATCCAGGCACACTGCTACTAGACTCTTGTCAGGTCCATCCTCCTATGTGAGCTCTGACTGGGACCCACATACTAGGACCAAAACCTGTCAACTGGAGGCCATTCAGCGCTCAAAATAGACTACTGCACTTCAAGCCAGATTATTGCTGAATACCACTGGTGATGGTGTATAGAATTACCCATGGACTTGTTGAGGAGACTGTCTTCTCCACACTCAGAGCCACTCTGCCAGGTGCTTGCTCCCCTTCTGCCGCACAGATGGGGTCTTGCATTTCTTCTTCACCTCTGTCATCCGACTTTGGAACCAGCTCCCTGAGCAAGCCGACAAGGTGGACAGTGTTGAGACCTTCAAGAGGGGTCTGACATTGTATAACCTGCTGAGTGCAGACTGATTTTTTTTATGTTTTTAAAAATTCACTGTAAGTTTAGGTGTATGCCGCTCACATGACATTTTAAATACACTCAGTATGATATTGCCCTAGAGTGCTCGCTGTAGTATCTGTACCTAGTTGCTATCCTGTCAGTTTAAATTCATGTTTTAGTACTTGGGTTACTAGGTGAAATTGTGGATAAACATTGTGTATGTAATAGAGGCTTAATTTCTCTTTGAATCTTTGTGAAACGTGGTCAGAATATTTGCTAACTAAAATCTAGGTGTCTGAGGTCAAGTTCAAATATGGTCGCTTGGGTCAAAACTTAATCACTAGGTTACAAATGTAGGTCAAAGAAAAATGCATATGAAATAGAGGAGCCCTGCCATCTTTAAAGAAAGATTTTGTTCATTTTCACTGTGTCTATAATAACTTTAATCAAAGAATACATAAGAATGGAACTGACACTTAGCTAAATTTCCTATAGGAGCTACCAATTAGAAAAGAAATAATGCGATCAGCGTACGTCAGTAGCGATATATGCCGAACGGACCGTTCCGATTGTTTTGCCGCTAGCCACCGCCACCTTGAATAGTGTATATCCGTGCTTTAATGTAAGGAAACTCATAGTATCAGTAAAAAAAATAGGTACCAATGCAAAATTTTGAATTTTTGGTAATCAAGGGAGATAATTTTCTTCTTAAATTAAAGAAATTTTGCTAAAAGTTCTAGCTCATAAACAAAATGTTATCTGGAAAACAAATTGTATTGGAATTATTTCAAGACACAGGCGTATTTTAAAAACATTCAAGTAAATTGAAAGGTATCTAGCAATAACTGAAATGCTGTGTCCCCGAAAACTATATTATTTACTATTTAGTTAGGCTAAAAAAGACTTAAGTACTTCTCTAAAATGTACTTAAATAAAAACTTATCGGAGGGAGAGAATTTTCCCTCTTTGTGTTCTGTGAGCTAGTGCATGGTCATATCAACTGTCTAGATGAACATAAGAAAAGTATACTTCACCATGCTACTTTAAGCATTACAACCTAAAATCAATTACCCCCCCCCCCCCCCCCTTTAAAGGAAACAAATGCCATTTCCTGTATTGAACAAAATGTATTACTTTCATAGTTATCGCAACTACGCCGCAGGCGTTTTTATACAAATCACATCAAATAAAAGTTTGTTCAACAAAATATATCACACAAAGTTGATTAAAGTTATTTTGACTTGTAAACATGCACCTGTAATTTCAGTTTAAGTTATAAATAAAACTATGTTTTAGTTGTTGACTGACTTTGATCATGTGTCGTTAGTGGTAAAATTTAATAAAATAACTTGAAATTTACATGTTGGATATATTTACTAAACCACACTTTATATTCTGGTTGGGAATTTGTCTACGTGAGTTTTAAATGGTGGGTGACTTCATATGTAAACTCGTAACAAAATTTTGTTGTGGTTCTATATATATATATATTCTATAAATATATTAATTATTTCTCAGTTGTTTATGCTGTATGCATTTGATTAACTTAGGATCAACAAGGAAATTCCTGGTTATTTGCACAACCTTCAAAATTTTGGAGTTGGTTGCTTTGACCAAGTGTTTAATGCATACAAATGTACATACTTCGCATTGCTAGGCGATGGTGCCGTACAATAAGGGTTCGAATCATACTATAGGTGTAAAATATTATTTACTATTTCTGTGAGTTTATATCACATGCATTTAGCAGATCTTATGATCATATCATATACATGATAATTGAATTTTACAAACCAGTGTGTTAAAGAATTAAGAATTTTTTGTGGTCTATATGTTGCAGTGGACTTGTCATCAGGGGTCCTTTGACTTTGAGGCATATGCCTGAGCCTGAAAATAAAGCACATGTGTCAATGGCTCACATCCCTTCACCAAAAGTCTGTTTCAAACACTGTAGTTGAAACTATTGTTCGAATTCATCTTATGAAATTTCAATTGACTGTAACTTTGTAAATATGTTGAATTATATCATCAAATCAACTGAAATCATCAACTTCGATTTTCTGCAGAAATGTTTATTCTTTCTAGTGCAGCAGTTCTGGATTTCAAGATTATTCCTGAATAGTAGGGCCCCTGTTTCATGCACCGGTGTATGCTCCCTCTTACTTAACTATGTGATTCTATTTTCAGGGTTACATTACGTGTGGAGACCAGTATGGGAAAATACAATGCTATGGTGAGTCTTTATTATATAGTGTACTGACAATATGTGTTGTTTACTTGAATACCATCCAGAACGAGGATCTGGCTTCACTGGAATTTTAGTATAAATGTGGTTATCCATCCTCATCAGGGGTGTCAATTTACGGAAATATCCGGAATTCCAGATTTGTCCATCCTTAAAGAGCTATGTTTTCTGACCAAAATAAAAGTTATTTGATGAAAATATCTCAAGAAATGGCAAAGTTATGGTCAATTATATCTGCCCTGAAGGATTTTCTTCAATAAAAAGTTTGAAAAACTGAGTTATATATGGTTGACGGCCTCTAGTTTCTCAAAAATGGTCAGTCGCATATGTTTTTCAGGATTTTTAGCTCCACTATTCGTAGAATAAGGGGAGCTATTGCAGTCACCCGAGCTTAGGTGTTACACTTTTGTTAAAGTTCAGGTACAGGTTTTTTAACCTCTTATATTCTCTAAGTCCTTTGAGATATTGCTTTCATACTTTGCATACTTGTTTGCCATCATGTCCCCAACCCATATGCAGGAGTAGGTAAGTCTATCAGGCATTTTGTTGAAATTATGCCTTTTTTATACTTAGTGCAAATGTTAAAGTTTAGGTACAGCTTTTTTAGCCTCTAATATCTTCATAGTGCATTGACATATTGCTTTAATACTTTGCATACTTGTTCACCATCATGACCCCAACCCATACACAGGGGTAGGTAACTCTATTAAGCATTTTGATGGAATTATGCCCCCTTTTTTCAACTTAGTGCAAATGTTAAAGTTTAGGTACAGGTTTTTTTACCTCAAATATTTTCGAAGTGCATTCACATATTGCTTTGCATACTTGTTCTCCATCATGACCCCAACCCCTAAACAGGGGTGGATACCTCTATTGAGCATTATGTTGAAATTATGCCCCCTTTTGGACTTGGAAATGCAAATGTTAAAGTTTAGGTACAGGTTTTTTAACCTCTAATATCTTCAAAGTGCATTGATATATTGCTTTGATACTTTGTATACTTGTTCACCATCATGACCTTAGCCCATTCACAGGGGTAGGTAACTCTATTAAGCATTTTGGTGAAATTATGCCCCCTTTTTCAACTTAGTGCAAATGTTAAAGTTTACGTACAGGTTTTTTCACCTCTAATATTTTCAAACTGCATAAATATATTGCTATGCATACTTGTTCTCCATCATGACCCCTGCACGCCTACACAGGAGTAGGGGACTCTATCAAGCATTTTTTAGAAATTATGCCCCCTGTTTGACTTGGAAATGCAAATGTTAAAGTTTAGGTACATGTTTTTTTTTACCTCTAATATCTTCAAAGTGCATTGACATATTGCTTTGATACTTTGCATACTTAGAAGCCCCAACCTCTACACAGTTAAGGGTAATGCTGCTGTTATGAAGCATTTTGTTTTGAATATATAATGATTGTACTATCCTAGCATGGCGCCGCGAATAGTGGAGGGCGCTGTTCGTGGACAGCTCTTGTTAATTTGGCTCTGTTGACACCCCTGCCTCATACATCAGTGGCTAGTCAAGTACCTACTACCACATATATCACAGGTGAAGAATACTCTGGTGAACGAGAATGGTGGTCTTACTGTCAGGGTGAAGTGACTGATCAGGACAACCTTCTTAGAAAATTAGCTGGTTTGAACCCCCATCTGTGAAAAATCGCTAGTCAGACCCTTGCTGAGAAAAAATTGTACATGTAAGTGTGACACCCCATGAGAAACGTTCTGTATCTGCACATGAAGGGATCAAATACTAATAGCTGCTGCTTAATGTCTCTTTTTATTGTGTATGGGCAAGCTTGTGTTAGTGCTATGTTTCATCAACTACTAGCAAGAATAAGCTGACACAATAGGTAGCTTCACATGCATTAATTTTGTTCATTTATGTCCTAGTACAATGATTTGTCTCATACTCTGGTTATCATCTATCATTTCTACTGTTTGTTTGTTACATTACAGGTCCAGGGGCATATTGCTGTGGCATGAGATTTGAAGAATGTTGCTGGGACTCTATCAGTTCATTCTGGTGTAAGATTTTTATTTGTGTATACATGTTCATTACGAAGTGTGATGTCCTGGTAAATCTTTTGTTACATTCAACGTAGAGCGTGGCCATTCAGTTTCAGCCTTACTAATATCATATAAACAGTTAAAAAATTACCTTTGTCCCCACAGACCTTCAAAAGCCGTGTAAACAACGTTTTCCTTAAAGTCCGGCTGCTCGAAAATACGCCCCGATCCTTCCCCTCGGTCGTAAAAAATCACGTCTCGTTGACGACCGGGTTTTCGTGATTTCAATTAGTTTTAAACCGCTTGAGCGTAGAGGTATTTGTTAAATATGATGTATTGTATATGTATGACAAGGAAATAAGGATTATAAAGGATAGTTGAATAATTTTTGACCAGAAAACTACGGGACGGAAGCAAAACAGGGCGAGTTTCGGTGCGTTTTTCCCGAATTTTAGAAAAAACTACAAGTGCTATGACTATTTCAATGCATCTTGATCGAGGGGCATTTATTGTAGGTCATCCTCGGCTAATTCCCAATCTCATAGTATTAAAATTAAAAGAATGATGAAGCAAAACATTACCTTGACTATTGTAACAATCTGCATTTTCTGCACTGCTCTGCCGTAATCGATCCGCATGCTCGGTTTTACGCTTAGACAGGGTGTGTGGGGTGTGGAACAATAGGCTATATTTAGATTCTATTCATTCCATTGCTTGTGGGGTGCAAAATGTTGCTTATGGGGTTTTATAAACAAAATGATGAACAAAAGAAAACCCCACAATGTCGAGCAAGTGAGAACGTCTGTCTATCTCTCCGCCCGTCACACTTTTGTCCGGGCCATAACTTGAACAGTTTTAGAGATATCAATATAAAACTTCATAAGTGAATAGACCTCATTGAGGGAAAGTGCAGTGCACAAGAACCATTACTCTTCATTGTATATTTTTGAGTTATTCCCCTTTGTAATTTTTCCTACTTAATTCTTGTCCGGGCCATAACTCATATAGTATTAGAGATATCTATTTGAAACTTCATAGGTGAATAGATCTCATTAGAGGGAAGTGCAGTGCACAAGAACCGTAACTCTTCATTTCACATTTTTTGAGTTATTCCCCTTTGTAATTTTTCATACTTAATTCTTGTCCGGGCCATAACTCATACAGTATTAGATATCTAATTGAAACTTCATAGGTGAACAGATTGTTTTGATTGGAAGTGCAGTGAACAAAAGCCATAGCTCTTTATTGTATATTTTTGGAGTTATGGCCCTTTGTTATTTTTATACTTCTTGTCCAGGCCATAACTCCTTCATGGGAGGTATTGAATTGAAACTATACAGGTGAATAGATCTCATTGAGGAAATGTGCAGTGCCATAAAAACATGACTCTACCATACTTAATTCTTTAATTATCTTCCTTTTTCATACAAATTAATGTTTGGCCAGCCCCTAACTTGAAAAGTATTGATGGCATTTGATGAAACTTCACAAAATGATTGAGACCTTCAAGAGGAAGTGCAGTGTCAAAGAACCATAACTCTTCATGAAAAAAAAATCTATTTTTACTTGTATCTGTGTATCTGGAAATCTTATTTCCCATATTGGGACAAGCACTTGCTTCACGGAGCATAATTCGGTTTTACCGATTCCTTGTTTATACATTTGTACTGTAAAGAGAACTGAAACATAAGGTTATCTTATGGTATTGTCCCAGATTACGGTAAGTAAGATATTCAGGTGTTAGTTCTGAATGTTCTCTATCTGTTTCCTATCATGGTTCTACAAAAGACATGGAAGGTGACACTGGTGATACAAAAGGCACGACGAATGTTGTTTTGCAGTTATGGCACTCTTTTTTTATTGAAGTTGTTGCACTGAATTAGGATACAATAAGTTAATGAAATTACTTTAAAAGATGACTGCTTTTGTGCATAAATGACTTTATTTTTTTGTTTAATTTTTGTGACTCGCGTGCTCTTCTGTATCTGCAAACCCTGTCTGATTTCTTAACTTTTTGTTATAGTACATCAAGATCGTATTACCAGTTTTAATGTTGCAGCATGTACAAATGGCCTATAAGCCTCTAAATAACCTAAAATTATTTTTAATAAGAGAATAAAATATTTGAGGTCACAAGAAAAGGAGGAAACTCATGGGGATGATAATCCGGGATTAAAATAATACTGGCCTTATTTCTGTTTGAATTTTTATACATTGAGCAGTGTGACATCTTTATTCATTGTCATAGTTTATGGTCTTTAATTATAAATACAGACATCTGTGTGTGAATATATTGAATCATGTTCTCCCATGGTATACAAAAAAATAAGTGACTACTATACAGCTTAACCTGTCTGTAGTGGTCACCAATGGGACTATCTCGAAGTGATCGCTATAATTATAGGATATTGAACGAGCATTAGTTTATTATTGAATTTACGGAACAAGTTGAATAGAATGATATGAATGAGTTTCATAATCATTTTGTTCAACGAGTTCCATAAATTCAATAAAGAATCAACACAAATGTAGTATTCTATTTATCATATACCCGATAAAAAAATCAGATAGTCGCTTTATACAGTAGAACCTCTAACTGCCGTTGGTCTGGGAATATACGGGTACCTGTTTCGGTGATCATCCGTACACAGTAGGCCATACACCATCATCATCTTGCCTGGACTGAGGCTTCTAGTGTTTGAGGCAAAAGTGTTCTAGGAATCGGAGTTCTACTGTATACTGTTAATAAGTAGAATAGTGTTAAACAATGGGCTATCACTAACTTGGACCGAGTTGTTCTTCCTGGTTTTATGCAACCGCTGATTGGACCAACTTCCATAACTATTTAAATTTGTATCAGAACTATCTTTGTCATACCTGTCAAGTCTCACACATTTGCCCTGAGACTCACGCATTCCCCACGAGACTCGCACATTTGAACCCTAACTCACGCTTTCACGCTCATCTCTTCAAATCTTTCGCTTTTTAACAAAGTCTGATACACATATGACTAATGACAGTATTAGCGAGAGTTGATACCGTGTATAAGCCAAACAAGCACTTTTGTTCATGAGTATAGTCCAACTTGCTACATGTATAAGGTTGATTTATAGGACCCAGTTCATATGGTATCATCATAGTAATTAGCATACCATAATAGTCAATATCCAGTATAATTTGAACTTTCATTCTGCGCACACTGTTGGCTTCTGGGGGCTTCGCCCATCATTTCCCCTGACCACGGATCCCCAATCTCACTCTGAACATGTCTAGGGCCTTGACAGCTATGCTTTGTCAATGCATAAAAATCTAAAACATAAATTAAATAAAACAATTGTCACAAGATAGTAACTCACAAAATGATACGGCATAAACATAAAAGATGTAACAAGCAAGTTTATACAACACACAATCTGGTGTCAGATGATCTGGACATGTAGTAAATGTTATTGTGTTTCACGTATTACTAGAAGTTGATGTGTTATCTTTCAAGAAGACATGTAGTTTAGTGTACGGTTAGTTTATATAGTGGATCGTTAAAACATGGAACAAGGCAAGTCCATTTTAACTATGTCAGAGGGTCATTAAAAATATATGAAGGCATCATTGAATTATAATTTATGAATATCATCAGAATTTTAACAAATTTGTTAGATATTTTCCTACCATAAATTGGTTTACAGTTACTGTTTTTTCTGTACTTTATTCCATGTATGTTTGTTATTTATTGTATATTTCAGGGTTTTGGTTCAGTGGAATTTTGATAGTTATACTCTTCAGTAGTTGTGTTGTGTGTATATGTATCCGCCGACGTCGTCGTTTCGCTTCACAGAGTAGATATGTTGTTGTGGACCAAGAAGCACATTCAAACTATGGAACGGTTGCCCAGGGTTACACCTACAATCCAACAATGAATGGAGGAGGTTACGCTTACACGAACACCACAGCCGCTATGGTTCCTGGTGTACCTACTGCCCCTCCAGCATACCGGGTAATTTTATCTGATACTGTAAAATAATTATTTTTCAAGGAAGTTTTTTGTTGATTTTGTTGTTGAACGCGACCATGAAATCTTATCCCCATGATTAATGAACCTCTCAAATTCAGATATGAGTTTACCCTTTCACATTCTGTAATCCACAAATTTACAACCCTATGAACATGCATTTTTTATCAAAATCCACAAAATTAAATACCCACAAAAATATGTGATTTTACAGTAGGCCTACAAGTCAATCTCATTTAAATCAGACCCTTATTATGCTTCACTACTTTACGCTGATATAGGATCTGACATCACTCTGTGTGGGGTCATGTCAGTGTGAACTTAACATCATCCAATCAAATCGCTGCTTTCACAAATCTGAAAGTGCAGTAAAACACTGCTGAGGCTACGTGTGCTAGAGAGGTCATTTAAACATGACCTCTGACGGAGTGTAGTCAGATCTCTAACAGCGTAAAGAAATGGAGCAAATGTTAGAGTCTGATTTTAATGAGATTGGCCTACAAGTTTTACTGGAAAACAATTTACATGCATACGATCAAAATACTGGTTTTAGAGAAAACTGATTGTTATGGTATGTATATATCACTTTCAGGAGAAGCCCCCAGAGTACAACACAGTAGCATCCAACTGAGACAAGTGTCACCCACCCACCAACTACGAGATATCATTTCAATACAGTGTTACCTCTCCAGAGCGGCCCTCAGTACATAGAACACCAACCTCTCTATAATGCACCTATCAATGTTTTCCCCCAGGGGGGGAGTGGCGGCATATAAGGGGCCTTTTGACAGAAGGCTGTTCCCGATAGGTGGGAATTTGACAGACAGAATGGTGCCGAGTCCCGGGAAATTTTGACTTTGGCCGAAATTTTGATCCCGGGAGGTATGTAAAGCATCTCCCAGTGAGAGGATTTTGACAAATTGCCCTTGCTCTAGGGTGGGAATTTAGACTTTGAAAAAGCAAAAATGTCAAATTCCCCTGGGTCAGCCCGCCGCTCCCCCCCTGGGGGAAAACATTGATAGGCGCATAACAACATCTTCAAAATTTGCCTAAGCTGATATTTTTACTATAAATTTAACCTCTGTAGAGAAGCAACCTCTATACAGAGAATAATATTTGCAGCTACAAAAGGGTGTTGCTATACAAAGGTTGTACTGTACCTTCAAAAATACATGTACATTTTCATACCTTGCAAGAAATAGCAATGTGATATAACTTATATTTATAAGCTATGCTAATCAAAATGTAACCTCATTTTTTTTATAAATCAAATTTTTGGAATGAATATATAAAATCTTTATTATTTTGTAGTCTTATTTTGTGAAGGTATTTAGACTGACTTATACTATCTAATTCTGTGCTGAAACTAATGACTTGTGGGTTATTGCATTGTTTCTCGACTCATTTTCATTCCTATTTGAATGATGTGAATGGCTTAAAGCCGCTTGAAAAATGTCGCTTTCTCAAGAGTGGTTTATAAAAGCATTCAACATATTACATCATTAATTAATAAATGCACATACGATGTGTATACTAAAGTGAAGAAACCCGAGCAATTTATACTTATTGTACGAATTTGTCTGTTTGCCCTGTACTAAGTAGAGTATGTTTGAAAGGGAGGTAAATCATAAAAATCTCCTAGTCTAGTCTAAACAAAGGGAAGCAAGTCCTAAAATTAACAATCTTGGGCAATTGCAAACCTTAAAGCAAGCACCAAATATGCAAATACATGTACATCATTATGTACTTGTCTTGTTCGTTAATATTAATATTGTTCAAATAGTAAAACGGTTATGTTCTATAATTAAATTGATTGACAAGGAAATTTTAAGAAACTCAATTATTCATTTAAACTTAGATTTTCATTGGATTTCAATGTTTTTCTTTGCAGTGAATGCTAAGGTCTTTCTTGTTGAAGGCACATTTTTTCATCTCCAGTTGTTTCATTTTACATACATGTTTATTTGTATTGAATGTTGTTGATATATTGTGTATTTGTACATTCCAGTGGATTTGTTGTTATCATTTGTTGTACTATGGAGATTATTAACTTCCTAGGAAGGCACCTTACTGAAATGTAGTTATTCGGAATATTTACGATTTCTTGGTAGTTATTCATCATAACTGAAAATTTGCGTAATGTTTATGTAGATTAACCCTTTACAATGGATATTATACAAACTGTGATATCAGAAATTTTTTGCTATGGATTAATTTTCTATAAATGGGGTACAATATACAATATGATTCTATCGAGTATCAATGGTTGACAGAATTTTTGATAGGCCACAAAACTTGACAATCCTGTCTATACAGACCACTAATTTGACACTCCTGTCTTAAGTAACAGTCTATATGAAACATATTTATTGTCTTCGAAGCGTCATATCTGATCCATTGTGCGGGGCATACTCCATTTGTCTTTTTCACAAATTATAAATTTGAGTTTGCTATGAGTATGAAGTTTCACCCCATTGAAAACTCAATATTTTGTGGGCGAAGCCAAATAATTGAATAAATATATAATTATCTCAATTTTATAGTTACTATTAGTTGATGTATTGAAGTAAGTGTCTTAATACAGATATATATAACCTGTTGATTCTGTTTCAGGCTATTCCTGTTGTATATTTACTACACATGCATAATACTGTTCATAGATTTCTATATAAAGTAAAATGGCATAACATGTCTTGTGTATTTTTTCGTGAATTGTCCTAGATATTGACACCATATTTCTTTCAAAAAAGTTGTTTCCCCTGTTCTCCTTCCCACTAAATAATATACAATAGTGAACTTAAACTCCCAAGTTATCTATATCAGGAGGAAATTTGCCTGCTCGGTCAATAGAAACACCCACTTTTGAAAAACTAACCTGTATAAGGATATGGTAAGATGATCTGATTGCACATTTCAATTACAAAATATTTATCCAAACTTCTACCTTTCAGAATGATTTTAAATTGTCTAGATTCTGAGATATTTAGTGTATTTTGTTTACTCCTGTTTTGGCAACTCAAATTTCCTGATCGGGCTAGTAAATATATTTTGATTAGTAGAAAGTTGCCAAAACGGGCAAGTGAACACAATGGAAATAGACTGGCCACAATGGTACTTTTTAAGGCTAGATATCTCTGAATCAAGACAATCTAACGAAAATTTGAACGGTAGAATCTTAGATGTATACCCTTTGTGATATGGAACATGTATTCAGATTATCGCTTGGTCAAATATATTTATGCACAGATCAGTTTTTCTAAGGTATGTATAAACTGACTACTTTATTGCCAGTAGAATAATTTCCCAATCGGGCAATTAGTTGGGGAATCACCACCACTATGCAGTGTGGACATACCATGTGGTATGTGACGTCATTTTTGGTCAAGAATGCAAGAAAAAACCTTGTCCATCCAAAGTTGAAAGTTTGCAGTGTTCACAGCTCAGATAAAGCTGTAAATAAGGCATGCAACCTCCCCTTACTACCACTCATATTTACACGTAATAAATTGTTATAAACTTTACAGGTCTTGATATTTCTTGTGATTTTGTTAACATTTACAGGAGTAGAATCTACCAGAACATGTCTAGATACATAAATGGTAAGTGCATTAATAAATGCATGTTGCCAACAACAGTTTGAAGAAATACTTCCATTAATTTAATAGTCATAGATTAAGAAGCCACCAGTAGATATTTTTTCCCTCTTAATTTTGTATTGCACAATTTTGGATTTTTTTGTTATTTCCCAGTCTGTGGCCACCCTGTAGTGTTAAGCATACAAACTTCTGAAAGCACCCAGGAGTGGTGTAACTACTACTGTTTCTCCCTTTATCAGTATCTGGTAGACAAATGTACATGTATCAGTATTGCAGGGGTCCGATTTCGGAAATCCGGATTTGCTGCACTAGAAAGAATGAACTGCAGAAAGTGAGTATTTTGATGAAAAATTCTAAGTATTGACAGAGTTATGGTCATTTGAAATTTCATTGTCTGAATTTTAACACTAGAACAATGTTTGAACTGAATTTTGGTGCGAGGCTGTGTGCTTATGACACTCAAAACAGACTCGGGCATTCAGCTTTTTGATTGCTGAAACTAGTTCATTTAGACAGATAGGACATGGGTGGATCATAACTTGTTTAGTTGGGCATTGTGCCTTGTGTTTTTTGTGCTCGGCTGGTTAAGCCGAGTGCTGCGACTCGTTTTCAAGATTGGGCATTATAGCTCAGTAGAACCACCAGTATTGTTTGATCAAACCCTTTCAGCACATAAATACTGCCAGTACTAAACGATGCGTTGAATCACAAGGATGCCAGTTGTCAGCGTTGTAAATACAATGGGCTAGTTGCTGTTGTGCAGACATGACCATAATGGCTGTGACAAGAGAAGTTTCTTCTAATATTTCTTTTTTTCCAGTAACCTGATCAGTGTTTCTTCAATCACATTTTTAAGTTTATTGCTCAGGCAAGTCTGGACATTGATGTATCAATATATAATGCGTTTACTGTAAAATCACATATTTTCATAGATATTAAATAAAATTTTATGGATTTCGATAAAAATGCACTTTTGCAGGATTCTTGGATTACAAAACATAGAAGGGTAATCATATTATCAAATTTGGAGGGTCAATTAATGGTGGGGAATGTATTTCATGGCCGAGTTCAACAATGAAATCAACAAAAATTTAACTCTCTCGAAAAATAATGATTTTACAGTAAAATCAAAACTCACTCATATAAATACAAGGGTTCACAAGACAACAAACGCAGATTTCTTTGTACAGTAATATTTACTGCAACGCCTGGCTTACAGAGCAACGCTTAACAAACCAGATGTCATTTTTGTTTTTTTTCTTTAATTTAAGTCCAGTTTATCGAGTTGCCATGGACACTTGCCAGACGCGTATCAAGTTATCAGTGTATCCAGCAAACAGTGTCTGTCCATCAGCTGACCAGGCTAGAGAGATGCACTGTGGAGGTTCTGCCTTACTACCAGTTCCGATCACTTCTTGTCTCAGTTCATCAACAACCACCTTGCCTTCAAGATCCTGTATGTGAAAATAGAAAACAATTAAGTCATGTACAACGAATACAACATGTATATTCAGTAAAAATGTTCATAATGATTATTATAGTAATGGGCTGATGGCCAATATTAAATAAAATCTTTGTCAAAAGACACAGTGAATCAGTACAATATAAATCTACTGGGCTTATCAGGGCCTGAGACTAGATTTCAAGGTAAATACCATTAACAGTCAAAGGCCTATTATTTCAATGAAAACGGGACTCTACAGCCAGAATACCCCGGTTTTCAAATAAAGCTTTTGGAAATTGCAGGAGTCAGTTCAAAGTGTCAAATGAAACCCTATTGGTATTTGGAATACAGTTTTGAAAAATGGACACCATTTTCAAGGTTGGTCTCCTTTATACATAGATGAAATAGAATAGAAAATGACTTTGAGCTTTATTTCAACAAGAGGGCCATTTGGCCCTAAAGCGCTCACCTGATGACTAGCAGTTAAGGCAGAATCAGTATTTGTTATGATATGACCTATTAATATTTGATGTAGATTTTACGAATATAACCTTTATGGTCAGGTTTTATAAAGATTGGGTAAAAATGTGACCTAATATAAACTATAAAATATAAACAAGGTTTTTCTTTGATGTAATCTGGTGACCTAGTTTTTGACCCTAGATGACCCAGTTACAAACTTGATCTAGATTTCATAGAGACAAACATTGTGACCAAGTTTCATAAAGATTAAATGAAAACTGTGTCCTCTAGAGTGTTAAGTCAAATTGTCGACGGTGGACGACGGACAAAAGGGTGATCACAATAGCTCACCTTGAGCACTTTGTGCTCAGGTGAGCTAATAAATTGATGATGATCTATCTAGGGATCTTCTATTTCCGCCCAAGCTGAGGTGAGCTAAACTTTTCCAATTCTTTAATTATACAAATTTAGAAATGTATTGTACAAAACACTATCAATCTGTGATGGCAGTTTAAATATGATAAAGCCGTCCTAAAAAATTGATTTTTTGCGGTAATGCGACCCAATATTTTTAAGATGGGAATGTAGGTCGAATTTTATTTTTTTGTAAAAAAAAATTGTTCTTGGGGAACCTGTAAAAACAATTGGGTCGATATAGCTATATAAGGAAATGGGCAGAAAAAAAATTAAGTAGGGATGAGCCATTTTGATGGGTAGGTAGTGTTACCGCAAACTAACATTTTTTTAAGGAAGGGCTAAACCACATCATTGGAAAGCCTAGATACTTACCCAGATTTTAATGCTAGGCCCAGTAGCAGCACAGAGCCAGTATCTGTTAGGACTAAAGCAGAGAGCATTGATGATGCCACCACCATCCAAAGTGTACAGATGTTTTCCTTCATTCAAGTCCCATAACATGGCATTACCATCCTAAATGATAAAATTAATAGATAATTGTCAATTAACAAGCATATAACAAGGTCTTATGAAAATCAATTAAAGACATATTCCATATCTGGCACAATTATAATCTGATTGACATCTTTAACCGGTTTCATTGGCACCTTTTTCTATTAATATACCAGTAAATTTTCTACTGATTTTGTTCATAATACCCGTAGATAACATAAGTACATTAAAGACGCAATTTATAGATAAGCTAGCAGAAGACTTTGTTCACACATTTAGTACATAACTGATAGAATACATTTAGGGGAAGTAACTCTAAATGTATAAAGACGTGGCATAATTTTATCCTGCTAGTTCTTTTGTTCAAAATCTAGAATTTTAGTTCATACTGTAAAATTATTCTTCGCGGCAGATATATTTCCGTTTATTTAGCAGATAAACTAGGTTGCAAAATTAAATCCCATCCAATAATTGACCTAAAAATAATAATATCAAGTGCCTGATTTTACCAATATCCACAAAATTTAATACCAGTGAAAATTAATGATTTTACAATAAATACAAAAATCAGAAATCGAAAATCCAGTATTATAGAGAAGTTCAACCTATGCATACAAGTGTCCAGACAATGTTTTACAACAAATTATGTATAGAGTAGACTGTGAACTTACCTTGCCACCAGATGCACACAGTGAACCATCAGGGGAAACAGTAACATTATTCAAGTATCCATGGTGACCAAAGTGGTTAGTCTTTAGTTTACAGTTGGTAAGGTTCCATACCTACAGTAGAGATGTAAAACAAAATTTGCAATTTTTATATTCAACTACATCTTTTTACATTTTGACTTTTCTGCAACCAGACTAGATATTCAATACACCTGGAGTCAGAAGAGACAGCCATAATCCCTGATGTTAGTTGAAGTGGGAGGGGCAACTATGTATAAACAAACAGGCATGTTTTGTAGTTCCATTCAGGACATGCAATCAGTACAGTATATATATAGCAGTTGTAATGTCACTGTCACAAACATTTTGTATTCTGTTCTTCTAATTTCGACAATGCTAGTGTAAATACTACTATTAATATTCACTTTGGTAGTTTTGAGGAACGTGTCATGAGCCAAATCAATCTGAATCTTTAATATTGATACTCCTCAATAAACTAGAGCTGTCGCCATTCGGCAGACTAATATACCCCCACCGACAAAGGGCCATAATTCTGCCAAAATTCATCGCAGCGCAAATTCCTTTCTTCATGCACATCTATATGTTTAGGTTGTTCATCTATGAAAGTTTGAGCGAAATACGGCCCAAACTGTAGGAGTTGCGTCCACAAGAATGCGTATACAGACAGACAGACAAGCTGAATCCAGTATACCCCCTTACAACTCGTTGTGCGGGGCTATAAAAAGTTGAATTCTGAAATGAAACAATCTTGTAATAGCACACCTACCTTGACTTTCTTGTCCCAACTGCTTGATACAATGATTGGGTTAGCAGTATTTGGAGAGAATCTCACACAGGACACCCAGTCACCATGGCCCTCATCCTACAAATGTCAACAAAAGTTAAAACATGATGTGCTGAACATTAAGTAGAAGATTCATTGTAATACTCGGTAAACATTTTTGGTGAATGATTATCATAAATGAGTTAATCCATAAAATTGAATCCTAATTTTAAACCCCATTCCTGTAGATTTACCTTTAGTATTCATATTATTGTTTTGGTAACAAACACGTTTTGATAGTGCACAAACCATCTCTTATATTGGTTATTACCATCTCTTATATTGGTTATTTAACAAGAGCACCACATCAGGTGCTGAACGCTCGACTTTCCCGTACTTGATAGTAACCTTGCTCATCTGCGAGTCAAAATTCTAAGAATAACAAGGGTAGATAACTCATAAATATCGGTCAGAGTTACCAACCTTGTCTGCAGGCTTCGCGAAAGTGAGAAAAAAGGCCGGACATCCGGTCCGGCATAAAATAAATTTGGCCGGACCGAATCAATTTTAGCCGGACCGAACAATATTAATAGGAAACAGTTAAAAAACCAAATGTTTTAACAATTTATCATTAAAAATGGACAAAGGAACAATAAAATAACACTTTGGAAACAATATAACAACACTTCTTGTGTCTAAGTCCCGTAGTATTTGAGGAACGACATTGTATTGTAGTTACGACAGTGAAGAGTTTCTAAGAGAAATTAACTCTTATCATAAAGTTCGTTTAAATAACGGAAAGTGAACACATTTGCAAAAAGTCGATTTTTAAAAAAACTTATTCATTATTGTTTGCTAGTTTCCGTAACTTGTTTCTCAAAAATCTTTTTTTGTTGAGATTTGTATTCACAAAATGTGTTTCGGAAAATAACATACTGAAGACAGAGTACAGTATAAGTATTCGTCAAATCAGCGTCTTTTTGCAAATTAGTTCTCTTTCCGTCCTTTAAACAACCAACCTGCGCATGCGCATCGTTAAAATTACCGGAAATAATGCTTCGTACCGATAAATTTCGTACCAGACAATACGAAAATTTTGACGGACATTCGGACCGGCGAGCTATAATTTTTGTCGGACCAAACTGATTTTCACCGGTCATGACCGGCGGTCCGGCGACTTTCGCGAAGCCTGTTGTCTGTATGAACTCACCTTGTGATAGTGAATATTTATAATGAGTTTCAAGTGGATTTCTTTGATAGTCTTTGAGTAAATGACATTCAAAGTCAGAAAAGGGGAATAACTCTTATAAAATGCTGTATAGAGTTGTTTCCTCTAGTCAGTAGATGTAGGTCATCACATTTCTCAAGTTTACTGACTTTCAAGTTGAAAGCTTCGATGGTGTTTGAGAAAATTCAGTTTATGTGTAAAATTCGCCACTATTTCTATGTACCAAGTCCAAACAAGGACAGATAACTCCATAAATATTGGTCACAGAGTAATCAGTCATGTCAGTATGGACTCCCCTTGTGATGGTGAGTAACTATATTAAGTTTCAAGTTAATACCTTTGATAGTCTTTGAGAAAATGACTGACAATAAACCTAACCAAAGCACACGGTCCCGTCAAGACAATAGCTCGATTTTTTCTTCGAAAAGTCAGGCTAAAAAATACTGTTGATTCAGACTACATAGGTAAATGCATTGAAATTAATAGATTAAATAATAGATGCACCAAGTGCATCACTATTGAGTAAAGAGTTATTCTAACACGATCCGCGGATTAATCCATTAAACAAAGAGCGGACCTAACTATTTATTATTACCCCCATAAAACATGGTAACAAATTGGCTGTTACAATTTACGCCCCGTATCACATGACCTATATATGAACGAATGAACGTAAACATTATAGTAAAAAAAATTAACGGACCGCGAGTTTCACGAGAATCCAGTGTTACAGCTATGACGCATCTATTTTTAGAAACTCCAATATACTCTCCAAATTAAGATTCATAAAAATTTCTGATAAGGCTAAAAAAAAAATATCTGTGGTTCAGGTAACCCGACCTACCCTATTTTTTAGGCCCCGACCCTACGACTTTTTATTGAAATCGCGGTTCGAAAAATATTGAGTACGAAACTGAAACGCGAGTACGAAAGTACGAAACGCTCGTAATGCGTCTATTGACTTTGATCAAAACAATGGCCGCGGCCACAGTGTTTGCACTGACGGTCGAAACATGCATCCATATGCCGGCACAACGGCTGATGAAGGCCATTCTCCACTCGTCCTCTGTCGGCGATATATTTTCGGAAGTTCACGGACAGTCAAAGCCGGATAGCTTTGTTTGTTTCGCCCATCGAACGATGGAAGACAGTCAACCATTCGAGGTAGCCGTACGAACATTTCAATAAAATTATGTTTATTTACTGATTCAAAGGGCAGTTAATATTCGAAAAAAAAGTAAAGACAGAAGTATGAAATACAAAAAAGCCAAAGTCCTAGCTGGGCTCGAACTCACGACCCCTGGTTTACAAGGCGACCACACTATGGTTGGGGCGTGAGTTTCCCTTTGAATGATTTGTGCAAATGTGTAATCTGCAATGTTGTACTCCCATTGAAATTCCATATTATGGGGCAGATATTGGGCGAAAGGACTTGTGTGCCTATTGCAGCATGCCTGAAGCTGTTACTGACATAGAATTGAAAAAAATGTACAGGACAGTTTTACCCTTATGTGATGATTGCAAAGAGAAGGGCAAAACATCCGTAGTCCAAAGAAGATATGGAAAAAATAAGTGAGTTCTCATTGTTGCCTGCTAAGTTCATGTTTAAGATGATAGTGCTACGGAATTTTCATTTGTGCGAGTTAAGGCCATTTTAGCTATTTTCTGATAGGTTGTACCAGGGAACCCCATGCCAGGTTGTACCAGGGAACCCCATGCCTTTACAATTCTATGTCAGTACAAGCTTCGGCTCATGCTGCAAAAGTGTTCATGTTTATTTGTTTGTAGTTGTTCCTGAAGAAAGATCTTTTTTCAAAATAATACTGTTAAACTAATGCTTAGTTCTTGTTTTCTGTATTTTTGGCTCACCTGAGCACACAGTGCTCAAAGGTAAGCTATTCTGGTCACTTGCTGTCCGTTTCCCTTTGTCATCACTCGCCTCTGAGAAAAAAAAAAAAAAAAAAAAAAAAGCCTACCTACCTACCCTATTTTTTTCACCTATGTTACCTGAACCACACATATTTTTTTTTTAGCCTAATCAATTCATTTATATTTTTCATTTCATGACAAAGATACACTATACTCGTGTTATTAAAATTGTTTCAATGTTTAAAATGTGTTTTTTTCCTTCAGAAAATTACGAAGGTCATTTTCATTAACGAGGGCGGTAATTGTACCAGCTAATAAGCCACTCAATTTCAGCGTGGAATCATGTTCAATGTTAAATGGGTGAAAATGGAATGCGCGCAGTTAAATAGTGCGAGATATTATCGTATTTAGAATCGAAATAAAAACTCTGTTTTTGTATATTGTCGGTGAATAAAACACGGGCAGTCGTTCGGATGCGGAAAATTAAATCACTCGTGCTACGCACTCGTGATTTAATTTTTCCGCATCCGAACTCCTGCCCGTGTTTTATTCACCGACAATAAACGCGAACAGATTTTTATTTCTTAAACAACATTCTCACTGTTACTGACCTGGATGGTGTATTTGCAGACACCAAGGGTATTCCAGAGCTTGATCGACTTATCTCTGGATCCTGACACAATCTGTCTGTTGTCAGCTGAAAATGCAACACTCAATACATCCTTGGTGTGACCTTTGAACATTCTTGTGGTCTTTGATCTACAGAATAAAAACATTTTCATTGATAATGCGCAGAATTCTTCATATTAAGAAGTTGCAACGATAATACAACATCTATTCATTCACACCCTCAAAATGCCCTCTCCCTGCTCCACTGTTTGTGACTAAGAATGCACAGCTGGTAAATAATTAACCTCATTTACCTTAAGTAACATAGGCAATTGAATTCTCAAATATGATTAGTTGAAATTGCTGTATTTATGAGTCAAAAACACTCATTTGTCAATTAATGGAGATATTAAAGTAAGATTTTTACTCCCCCCCCCAAAAAAGCAATAACATGTAGAGAAAGCGAAAAATATCGACAAAAACAAGACTTTTGGTATTTCATACAACATAACGCAAAATGCCACCAATCATTGTCGTAATTTTGTTACAGTCAGTGGTTAAAACCCGAAAGTCAGCACCGATTTAATTATTTCATAATTGGCCGTATTGATAGATTTCACACACACTGCACATTGGAAAAGACATGGGTTGAGCAGTTTTTACACACACATGGAATGTTTCCGTTACTTTCTCCAAAACAATAAACCAACAACAGTTCGTTTTGTAAACAAGATTGTTTCAGCCAAAAACACTCTTTTGAAGAGCCTGGATTTTATGTTATTGTCGATCATTTTAAGGAATTAAAATGCAGAGAAATATTAATTCATAGAATGTTTTCATGAACAACTAATGAAATACTGAATTTTGTACTTTGGTGACATGTAACTTAATAATTCAGTCTACAAGAAAAGTGTTTCTTCACTATTATAGCACCAGCATGTTGATTTAATATAGTTGATGATTTTCCAAAAAATTCAAATTACCCGCAATGTTTTCCTTCACATTACACAATTAAGTCACAAAGGACCAGGCCCGCTCAGAATAAAACCACTGAAATTATCTCTTAAGAAATGTATTATTTTACTTACGCACTGAGATCCCAGAGCCTCAAAGTCTTGTCCCATGATCCAGACAGAGCAAACTGTCCATCTGAAGACATGACTACATCAGACACAAAGTGACTGTGTCCTTTCAACATCTTGTGGGGGACACCAAAATTGGTTTCATCACGAGTAAGACGCCACTGAATTAAAGTTTTGTCTGAAATTAAAGAAGACATACCAATTTTACACCAAGAAAAATATGCCAAGCAGTATTTTGGCATTTTTACAGAAATTGTAAAAAAATTAAAATGCTTCATTTGTACAACCTGTTTTATGAATTAGTCATTTTAGTGAAGCCCCCACGGGAATAACTTCTACCAAGTTGATTCTTGGAATGATACTGGCATTAGAAACGTTTTGAAAATTCCCTGGATGTGGCAGGTAGAGGAATGATTACTGTAAGAGTACTCCCAGTGTCAGGAGTTGTAGTCTGTGAGTTTGCAAAGTTGACCTCAGCGGTGGGCCTGGTACAATCTGAGGAGTTAACCCAACCAGCTCAATTTCTGCACAGTCCAATTCCCTTAGGTTGATTTATTTAAGCTGGCTGTATGCAGTTTTCCAAATAAAATTCAGTTATATAATAATATACTGTGTGGTGACCAAATCACCTTACCAGTTTTCCTGGACTGTATCAAAACCAGTACAAACTTAACATTCCACATGAAATCAGCAACTCCAACTCCACCCGAGGTTCAGTGGAGGAAAATCAGATAATATGACCAGACTTGACACGGAAATGGACCCAAATTACAAATCTAGTGCTGAAACCCAGGGGGAATTAAGACATATTTCATTTTTTGATGTCCAAATCCCCACCCTGGAGACAATGCTTACTGTCTAAATCCCCACAGTGGGTACTTTAATATAAATGAGTAAAAGTATAGCTTTCGTCTTATGTGGTGTCGAAATTCCGCGACCAAAGTCAATTTCCCGGGACTCTGGAGTCGAATTCCCGCCTGTCGGGAAGATTCGTCTGTCTAATTCCCATGCATCCCCCCGCGATAACGATATTATACCGGAGATACCCACATTGGCCTGTACCGTCAAACAACTAAAACGTTCTATTTTAATCGGCTGTTTTTAAGTTTTTTTTTGCTGCAATAAGTTGGTAAAATGGTTGCTATTAGGTTAAGTAAATAATAATTTATTTGATTGAAAATAAACAAAAATAGTTTTATCATTTCATAAATGAACGCCTTATTTCGGGACAGCATGTTAAAAGTGCCGCACAACTAGCCAATGCAGGTAGGGTTGGCTAGTCATACTGGCCGGTATCTACAAACACTGCCTTTGCAATGAAGCTTTCATAAAGCAAACGTCAGCGACTTATTTGGGTACGGCAGGAAAACTAGCTAAACAAAAATTTTGTAGATCTGTGATCCAGCACCTAGATTATGCCTGTTGGGCAAAACTTGGATCAATGCACTGCAAATTTTATGTAACAAGGTTCTAACATATTGAGCAAACAGAACTAAAATGACATTTTATTTCAGTGCAAGGTATTAATCAGCTGTTGCGGAGAACCATAGTCCCATCCAGAATGAAAGGTAGCACGCCTTATGGTTAAGTGAGACAGCCAGTTCGGCCTCAAACTGTTTATAAACCAGGGGAAAACGTCTGCATGGAGAAATGTCATATTAGCAAAGTGAGCGAATTCTGATAAATCCTCGATCGAACATCAACAAAATACCATAGGCCACCTTAAGAAATCTACTAGGTAAGACCGAAAACATTACTAAAAGCTGGCAACACAATGTCACCGACACTAGCACTAATAAAGCAAAAGTCACAACAGAAAAAAGTAAACGAAACAACACCTCTGGATGCCGACAAAATCATGTCAGGATATTGAGGAGTAGTGGCAATTTGGGTCACCCATCCTCCATGGCCTTGGAGGGTGGCCCTTAGAGTCATCTGTTCGGAACTCATCTTGTCTTGTTAGTCCTTATTTGTTGA
The DNA here is from genome assembly GCA_947247005.1 of Spisula solida. NCBI lineage: Eukaryota > Metazoa > Mollusca > Bivalvia > Venerida > Mactridae > Spisula > Spisula solida. The sequence goes on along the minus strand of OX365944.1, from coordinate 43,904,249 downwards.
GGATCAGGGCAGATTTCAATCCCACTACAAATCGACAACGGCCATCAGTTCGCCGTCGTATAAAAAGAGAATGAAGAGTACTTCCGGTTTGGGAAATTCACAGTCTAGTGTCACGTACCATGGGACTTTCATGTACTGTATGCGTAATGCTTACCGTATCAATACCCTTCAAAATAAGCATGTATAATTTATACATTTATATAGATTTATCACAAGTTTAACATATCGGAAGGATAAGAAAGCCATATAGATCTAATAATGATACACTATTGAGTTCTGTATTTAAAATTGCATGATATGATTATTGTAAATATACTGAGTTAAATTTTGATATCATCAGGTAGTTGTATCTACCTGATATCATATATGTTTGAATATGTAAATTTTATTTGTGATTCTTTACAGAAATCATCTGTATGTATTACATTTGGTTTCTAGGCAATTTTGAAATGTCAATGAAAATTCTTGACTAAGATAGAATTAGTCTAGTCGCCATGGCTACAAACGTTCATAAGTTTGTTGATCTATCATATAGAAACATCAAGAAATGATTGCCATTTATTGAAGTCTATTTCATTTCTTATTACGATGTCAGCTTGTTAAATGGCAATTTTTTTAATCTGAAAGTAGAACAATGCAAAATTGTTTGTGCTCTGTGTTTTTGGATTTATATCAACATAACTACTGCAGTGATTTCTGTGGAACTTGCTGTGAATGTTTATGGAAGTATTCTTTTCATATATATGTATTTTTTGTGTTGTATATATTTATGGATTTTGTGATATTTTGAGTTTTATGATAATATTTTTGAATATTAACTTAAATCATATAAGTGTATTTGCATCGGGCATAAAATGGCCCATTGTGTACCCAAGATTATACAGTATAATAGGTATAGCATGTGTGAGATTAGGAAATTATCACCTACAAAACCTGATCCTCATGTATTTACAACAATAAAACAGTTAGGAATATTGAAATTCAGGGGTACCAGAGGGGGTCAATATAAACGAACATAGGACCTGAATGAAGGTGTAAATTTACAAAACATTCAAACACTCCCCCAAGAAATAACTACTGTAATGCCAACTTTATGTCTTGAAACACATTTTAAAGACAAAAATGGTTCAAAACATCACGATTTGAAAAAGATCAAATTTGAACCTATCACTGTATGCAAAGGCCAAACGTATATTAAAGTGTGTTGTATAAACCCAAGGTCAGTCAAATACAATTATATAATTTATTATAGTCTTGTCCTTTTAGATTATATATCATCTAATTTATGATATTGTTGCTGTGACTGAAACATGGCTCGGGGGACCTTCTGACAAATCATGCATCGCTGAGCTTGTTCCAAATGGCTACAAAATCAAACCTGTTCCTCGCGGTGGACGCGGTGGAGGAAATAACAGTTGTGTACAAAACCACAGTTAACCTTCAGCTTCTTACTTCTACCAATGATAAAGTTTTTACCACTTTTAAACACATGGAATGCATTGTAACTATTAAGAACTATACTCTGTGTCTGACTGTGGTGTATATGCCACCCACTAATCGTAAAAACGGTCTCAAGACATGTACTTTCCTTGAAATGAGTGGCCATCGTTTCTGGCCAAACTTGTTACAACAGAAAGTAACATCATCATTGTTGGGGATATAAACATCAACCTTGACACCCTTTCGAACCCAGACTCCGCCAAGTTTACCAGTGTACTTGAATCTTGGGGCATGCGGCAGCATGTTACTGGGCAACTCACGTCGCTGGTCACACATTGGATGTGGTTATCACCAGAGACACTGACGCTAATGTCTCACAAGTTGAAATATCCGATAGTAGTGGAAAGACGTCACGTGACCATTTTGCAGTAGTATTTAAGCATGCGCTGTTAAACCTGCTCCAGTGAGAAAAACCGTGAATTTTAGAAAGCTAAAATCGATTGATGTAAATGAATTCAAAAAAGACATTAAATCATCTGAAATTTTGAAAGTGGGTTATACATTTCCGATGTTGATGAGGGGACTGTTGGTTTGCCATCTGTCCGTCAGTTTTGGTTCTGACGGAAATTAAATAAATAAAAAATAAATAAATATGCCAGATTTATATAGCGCCCTTTTCATGCGAACGCACGTTCAAAGGCACTTTACATTATTTTTTGTTGCAGCCACAAGGGCGCAGGTGCATCCTCTACCATTGCAGATACAGCATGATCTGACCAGAGGGACAGACTGAGAGAAAGCCTCTGAAGGGAGAGAGAGACATTAGATACAGGCATGTCCGGCGCTGCAGAAGTGCGCCTAGCTCTTATTTCGAAAGACAGCCTGGTTCTTTAATGTGCCCGGTGTACAGCACCGATACACAGCTTCCTGGCACTTCCAGATACTTGCAGACCACACGGCCAGATATAGCGGGAAATATTATAAATATTTCAGAATATGTCAAGTGCCGATGTCAGGGATTGAACCCACGACCTCTGGATTGACAGCCCAGTGCGTTACCACTGAGCTAAATCCGCTTATAAATTGTGGTTGATATGGCAACAGACACATTGAAAATAGCTTTAAACCGGTAGGGGACTTCTGTATTGCTTGCAATTCTTAATGACTAGTTCATTACGTCATATCTCGATTTGTTCAATTACGTCATTTTACTTATTGAAACTGGGTCACTCGTTTTAAGGTTTTCAGATTTTTTGTTGCTGAAATCGGGCCTTTCAACGTTTTAATACTGTTACTTAACTTTTGAGACTAAAGGCTGCTAAAACTTTGTAGTTCAGCAGTTTTACTGTTGTAACTAGGTCATTCAGCGTGGGCTTTCTGCCTTTTGTTTGCTGAATCTTTTCTATTCAGTTTTTAAACAATGAGACAAGGGGCGTTTAATTTTCATGGTCGGTAGTGTGTTGGGCACTTCTTCGTTTTAAGATTTCTTACAGCTAAAGCGGGGCAATACAGTCCTTTTGCTGTGGAAACTGGGTCATTCAGCTAGTTAGTAGGTCATCCGACTAAACGGGCCTTTCAACGTTTTAATACTGTTATTTAACGTTTGAGACTAAAGGCTGCTATAACTATGTAGTTCAGCAGTTTTACTGTTGTAACTAGGTCATTCGGCGTAGGCATTCCGCCTTTTGGTTGCTGTATCTTTTCTACTGGGTCATTCAGATAGTTATAGATTGTTATACTTTTCGATAGCTTGGACTTGGGCGGATCTGCGCTTGTTTAGTTGGGCATTGTGCTTTGTGTGTTTTTAATGTTTTCTGTGCTCGGCTGGTTAAGTTGGTGCTGCCTTCCCTGTCTGACTTAATATAATCTTTTTGTTGAGGTGTATACGCATGGACTGTCATCACTCATTGCCAAACATGCTCCTCTCAAATCTAAAAACATAGTTTTAAGGCATTATTGTCCTTTGTACACTGAAGATCTACATGACGCCAAACATCTGAGACGTAAGCTGGAGCGAAAATGGCGAACCACTAAATTAACAATAGATCATGAAATATATAGAAATCAATGTTCTGCAGTCAACAAATTGTTAAAACAATCTAAAGTTACCTATTACGCAGATAAGATAGAGGCATGTGGTCGTGATCAGAAATAACTGTTTAAGATAACTAAACATCTTATGGGCGATGCTAAAGAAGTGGTGTTACCATCCAACAAATCGGCTAAGGTGCTGGCACAGGACTTTAGTGACTTCTTCATTAACAAAATTGAAGGAATAAGAACTGAAATAGCCTCCACTACTCAGTCAAACCAACATGGTGACACTGCTGAATTGGACACACCTTTTCAAGATGAGCAACTATCACAGATTTCTCCGACTTCAGAAGAAGAAATCTGGAAAATCATTAATAAATCACCTAGTAAATCATGTGAGCTTGATCCAATCCAAACATGGTTGTTGAAGGATTGTTTAAATGAACTACTGCCAATATTAACGCGACTATTCAATGCATCGCTTGAAAATGCCTATGTACCTACGACTTTTAAAAGCTCCAGAATAAGACTACTGATAAAGAAGCCAGGTCTTGATCAAAACGTATTGAAAAATTATAGACCGGTGTCAAACTAACCTTTCATTTCCAAAGTTCTTGAGAAGGTAGTCGATGCTCAACTAGATGATCACTTAACACTGCATAATCTCCACGAAGAAAGCCAGTCAGCATATAGAAAATTCCACTCTATTGAAACTGCTTTACTTCGTGTGCAAAACGACATCCTTTGTTCTCTGGACCAGAATAAAGCTACTGTCCTCGTCATGCTTGATTTATCAGCAGCATTTGACACGATTGATCACACCACCCTCTTACGCCGACTTGAAAAACATTTTGGTATAGTAGGCAGCCATTGGAGTGGATGAAATCCTATTTGTGTGACCGTTACCAAACTGTTTGTATTGATGGTGAACTTTCGAAACCAGTCCTGATGAATTATAGCATACCTCAGGGTTCTGTGCTTGGTCCCAAAAACTAAATCATGTTTACAAAACCAGTGGGTGCAATATGCAGAAAGCATCAACTGCAACACCATTTCTACGCTGATGTCTCCCAGTTGTATATGGCATTTAAACCAAAGGATTGCGTTTCACGCGATGAAACACTGCTACGAATTGAAGCATGCCTGAAGGATATCTGAAAACCAATCTGTTGAAACTAAATGCAGACAAAACACAGGTAATTATGTTTGTACCGAAACGGAATACCGGTGATGCTGAGAATCTCACGGTGAAAGTTGGTGATGCTTTGATCAGACCATCATCGGTGGTGAGAAACCTTGGTGCCATGTTGGATTCACACCTGAACATGGACAAACATGTAAACTCTGTCTCCAGGTCTTGTTTCCTGCAGGTCCGACAAATAGGTCAAATCAGACAATTTTTGACTGTTGATGCAACAAAATCCCTTATCAATTCTTTAGTGACATCAAGACTGGATTATTGCAACTCACTACTGTGTGGTTCCCCAAAAACCATTCTGAACAAACTACAAAATATTCAAAATACAGCTGCCCGCCTCATCACACGGATACCGCGATACAATCACATCACTCCTGTTCTGAAGGATCTTCACTGGTTACCTGTATAATACAGAGTGGAATACAAGGTGTTGACTCATGTTTACAAAGCACTACACGGAAAGTCCCCAGGCTACATCAGAAGTATGTTGGAAATATATACACCACACAGACAGCTTAGGTCACAAAATGACTCTATTCTTTTAGTTGTGCCGAGGATGAGGGCTGTATCGTACGGCGATCGCTGTTTCATGGCTGCAGTACCGAAGCTCTGGAATGCACTGCCAACAACACTTGACTCATTGTAAATTTTGTATTGTCTCTCAATCGGAAAGAATATATGATAAATAAATAACTCTGACTCTTATATAAAATTTTCGAGCACATGCTCTCCATCAGGAATTTTTAATTACTTCTTCTTATTTTTAAGTCACATCCATCTTGTTTATATTATAATGTTGTTATGACGTGACGTCATTTCCTCTCGAAATTGAAGTTGGTAGATACACAAATATTGCCCGCTCTGACCGTAAATGTAAACTATGCAATACTAATATGATAGAAACTGAATATCATTTCATGCTATGCTGTCCATTTTATTCTGACTTACGTATTATGTATAATATTCCCAGATCATGGAATACTTTGAACAAATTTGTATTTTTAATGTCATCGAATAATACTACTACCATTAAAAATATAGCTAAATTTACCTATAATGCTATGTTAAGACGCTCTGTAGCCATTGATGCAGTTGCTTCGTAATTTGCTATTTATCTCTGTTGGATACTATGCCATGTGTTTGTATATTACTTATATGTACTTGTATATATTTGTTGTAAATTGGCCAAAGGCATATTATTTGCCGATTTTGCTAATAAAACTTGAAACTTGTTATTGTTAGAAAATATCAGGAGAAAAATAAAAAAGATAATAAAGTCAGACAGGGAAGGCAGCACTCAGCTAGACCAGCCGAGCACAGAAAACATTAAAAACACAAGGTATAATGCCCACCTGAACCAGTCGAGCACAGAAAACATAAAAGGCACAATGCCCAACTAAACAAGTTATAATTCTATAATATATAATATTATGCGATATATTCAATCAATAAATCTACAGTTATGTTAATCCACTTACTAATATATCGATTTCATGAAAGAAACCACGTGTTCATGTACATCCATGCAGAATAGTTGGTGCGAAATGGTTGATGTGCTCGTGGTCCTCGTACACGACATGGATGATGTTCGTAATTGGTAGGTAAGTATTCTCTGTAGATTGCCTTTTGTGAAAAAACATTAAACTTGCTTATAATTTTGTTATGATCCGTTCGATTTTACTCAAACTTTTGCTAGAAGTAACAGCATACATCAGCAATGTTTCCCTGAATATTCATGCTAAAGTCTATGGTTGCTAAGGTTACCCTCAGTACGCCTAGGCGGGGGATTTTGTGGATTTTTCACCGCTTTCACGCAAATACATGCCCTCACAGTTGTCATGTAAGAAAGGACAATGTGTTAAAAATTGGTACTTGCAGTCACCTAAGACTCGCCTTACTGATGATGACGTCATACATGCGTTTTGTTGCCATTCGTTACGTCACGCACCTATTATCATTCCGTAATAGCAAAAACGAAGGAGGACAAAATATTATCAATAAGATTATTTAGTTTTGAAAAAAACAAGTAATAATAAAAAAGTGCACGATATTCAATAATCATGTCATGAGTCAAAAGCTTCGATTTGTAAACATAATAACATATTAAAAATGGATTGGAAAAAAATTCTTTAGGAAACCATCGAACTTGGTACAAACATTCCTTGAACCATTTAAAAAAAATGTATTATTTTGTCTCATAATCTTATCTTTCTGGTAATAGTTTCTGTATGAACATTGATTCAACAGGATGTCTTTATTATTAGTTCTTCACTTTGTAAATATCTGTTTCGTTTCTGTTTTAGCGCGTAATCTATTACTCAATACCAGGGTTGTTTTCTTTGTTTAAGCTGTTACCATGGTAACGTACAAAATGATTACTAAAGTTTAGTTTACATGCGTTATGCGATTAATTATTGACTGGTCTATTAAACTTTTGTTTTAAATAACTTTTTATTTTACTTAATGCGTTTTAGCTGTGTTTTAAAGTGCTTTAAAGTATCATTGCAATAAGCAAATGAAAATGGGAAAACTGTAGGTGTAATTAAATTAACTGTGTTGCGTATTGTTTGCAATAATTTTCAAAACTGTACTATTATTTGTGTCTTCAATATGTAAATATAATACAATTTATCATTTAAACACATATTAGTAATTATTATATTTCTTTAACAAAAGTGATACTTTTACAGAAAATAATTAAAAATGTTAGTTTTGACATTTGTTTTTACGTTTCCATGGCAACAAATTTTATTTCATTAATATTTTTTTTTTAAATAATGGTAAGTTAAACTCTATTATAGTGTGTACAAAATTCTAAAAGGCTCCGAACAGGGCATCTACAAATTACAAAAAGTACAGTAGCTTCCTTGCATATCAAGGGATTAGCATTCTTTGCATTTTGCTTCATTGTGATTGTTTTTTAGCTCTTCTTCTTCTTCTAGCTATACAATCACAAATCATGACTATACTAATTAGAGTATTCTCCCGTTACGGCTAAAAACCTAAATTAGTCCATCTATGCTGAGTTTAGAAAGGGAGGTTATCGCAATTTTCCCAAGTACCGTTACGCTAGCCCAGGCACAATTTATTCTTTCACTAGAGGTCGCTGCGTTTACTTCACCGGGTGAGTTCCTGACTCAAATTATTATTGGGTTATTCTCAAGTTCCAACTCTAAATAAATTGGTTGAGTATAACCAACTGTGTTAGTGCACATTAGATATATGTTTTAAAATTATCATTGACTGTCAACACTGAACGCTAAGCGTTGATCACGCTGGAAAGCAAGTCCCAGCAAAGATTGTGACGTCATTTCTTGGGTTTCATCGGCCATTTTGTTGCGAACGGTATAATTTTTTAAACTCTCTCATAGAAACAGGACATTCACTACATTCAAACTAAACTTCATTGTGACAATTTATTTCCTATTACTGCAGGTTCGTTATACGTTGATTACCGGCACCATGCCAAAAGAGAATGCAAAAGAACTGGATGAATGGATCGAGCAACTGAACGAATGTAAACAACTTTCAGAAAACCAAGTCAAACAACTTTGTGAGAAGGTCGGTTTGTTTAGAAATTGCATCAATGTATTTACATAATGTGTTTGAATGCTGTTGTATTTCTTATTATTATTTGATGAAACCGAAAATAATTCACTTACAATCTGAGACCATCGAGCACATGTTCAAAAATGTTGCAGTCAACCTCTGCTTCTGTCTTGGTAACTTTCGTAGGTATCGGGTCAGGATGGCCCACTTACAAGAACGGCCCAGTATAAATGTACGCAAACAGCCCACTCTTGAGGTGTACCTGAATGGCCCACTTTCAAAAATCGGAGTTTGCAGACTATATATTACGCTCAAGTAAATATTTGAGCTGTTAAGCACAGACAACAAATTATACTGTGCAGTATTTCCAGTTCATTCTGTAAGAATACATCAACAAATCACAATTTAACTTTATTTATTAACTGGCCCTTCTTGGTGGTGACTGGGCCGTTTCTGGGAAGTGGGCCATTCTGACCCTGATTCCTTTTGTAGACCAGACGATAAACCAACCAGACTGGCAGTCAGGAGTAAGATCCGATGACCACCAGTTTATTGGGAAAGAGATGAATGGAAAGAAAAAGTTAAAAACTAGTTGATTTTGTTTTATACTCTGACTAATAAGTAATATTATTATTAATGAACTAAGTAAATTGAACTTTAAATTTTAAGTTTGTATCCGAAAAATAAGTCAGCTTCAGTTTTTCAAACAGCTTGTGTAAACTGACTTATTTAATTGTAAGTTTGTTATTCACCCACACAATCTTTTTAGATATATATCATATCAAATCACCTAATAGTAATACTAAGTATACTAACCTTAGATCGCAATTAATTAATTATTTTGTCTCCTTCCAACATATATACAACAGTCGTCGAGAGTTTTAGACCTGTTCCATGCACCTTGTTTGTTGTTGACATGTTGATTATCACAAGAATTTATCAGTAATTAGACCTCAATGGATTTTTAAAGTATAGTGGTCATCTATATGACATGCCCTGGGGATAAAGGTAGTTTACTCATTAACAATGAAGTTTATCTTGGTCCAGTTTAAGGTGTGAATCTATGACACTTTACACATGTTGATAGTTAAGCTCAGGTATTGTGCTCAATGTAATGTATACAGGGATTTCCCCGACGCAGGTTTCTTGCGTCTCTGACGCAATATTTTGGCGTTGGACCCGCATTTGCCATTGTGTGTGCGTCCTCGGGACCCACAATTACCAACGGCCGCCGTAACTGGTTCGCTGCATTTTCAATTTACACATTATTGTATAAAATATTAATTGATTATTCTCTGCTGTGATATTCCGCGATAGGATTTGTTCCGAAGTAAACAGACTTTATTGTTACCCGGATGTCCGAAATGACGGCGCGGTCTAAAAAAGCAGACGACTAATAGCAATATTGCTGTCGACGCGAAGGTTTCGTACCCAACACAATTCGTACTCTGAAAAATTTGTACCGTTCGTGAAAAGAGTCGGGAACAAAATGACATTGTTAGGGTAGGCACATCGTTGTAGGTTACTCACTAGTGTATGGTACATCATACAAATGTTGAAAACAATGGTACATGAGATTTTGCTATTTTATTTATAAAATTGATCTAGTTTGATGCAGTAAACTTTACTCATGCCCTTGAGCTGTGGTTTTATCAGTTTTTAGGTTTTCAAAATATCAACAACCAAAATACATATCTGCTTATGAGGGACCCTCAAAATTTGCCCAAAATGCAAACCCTGAGGGTCCTGGGATCCCCATATGAAAATTCAAAGGGAAAACCCTGTGTATACCACTTACCAGGGGTTCCACTAGCTTCTAAATCTGAAGTCATTTTGATACTTTAGACTTAATTATACCATTTTATAGACAAAATGACCCTTCAAACCAAAATCTTGAGGGTCAAAATGTTGCTTTTTGAAATTTCAAGGGTTAAAACCCCTTCTCCCGAGTCAAATGAACCCTTGCCCTGGTATACAGTATGGAAGGTCAGAAAATTCATGATTCATTGAAATATTTCAGGCGAAAGAAGTTTTATCAAAAGAATCCAATGTACAGGAAGTAAAATGTCCTGTCACAGTCAGTGGAGATGTTCATGGTCAGTTCCACGACCTTATGGAATTATTCAAAATTGGAGGAAACTCTCCTGACACAAATTATTTGTTCATGGGTGATTATGTAGATAGAGGTTATTACTCAGTGGAGACCGTTACACTTCTTGTAACGCTTAAAGTAAGTATTAGTACTTCCTTTGTGGTAATAGAATAATTATATTGTAAACTAAATGCATTTTACTATTTTAGAATTACTGTTGGGATGCCCATCATCTTTCATCTTTGATGAGGGGATATATTGCTAAGTTTGTACATGTTGGTTAATCATACGGTTTCTGTTTAATTATAAGGCAACAGCTTTTTGCCGAAGGATCCTGAAACTTTACATGGAGGTTGGTAAGTGACATATGATGACCCCTATTGATCATGTCAGTATCAGGTCAAAGGTCGCTGTGACCTTAAACATAAATGGCTGGCTTACAGATATTTCTTGATCTGTTAGTATTTGTATATAAATAAAAGATAATAGATCCATTTCTTGTTTACATACCTGGGTATTAAAATGCAAAGTGACATCCAACAGGTTATTGGTCAATTACTCATGAATTCTCTTGTTCATTCAACCAATAGATCACCGTATGGCACTTTGCATATGAATGGCTACAGGGCTTTTTTTCACTATATATGAAGGGCCTATATTAGGCCCCTTCACAATTTGCTATAGGCCCCTTTCACAAACCTAAAAGGCCCCTTACTTCACAATTAGAATTTGCGTCATGGTTTTTGTAAAATCAACTTTACAAGGCACCAAACAAACAAATCACAGATAACAGTCATATATTCCAGTACAGGACTTTATATAAAGTATTAAATCATAGATACATGCATGTTTGGGAAAAGTTGACAAAAAATGTACTAACATCTGAAAAATTTTGTATCATAATTTGATGATTTATCGCGTTAAGTTTTTCACAATTTGAAAAGTTTTTGCGCCTACTTTTTCACAATTTTGAGAATTTTCACGCTAAATTTTCACAAAACAAAAGGGCTTGGGCCTCTTCATAATTCAGTGAAAAAAAGCCCTGGGCTATGTCACACTGACATATGTCTAAAAGATAGGTAAAGGACTTCTACTGATTAAGATCAGTAAAACAAAATTAATGTCAGCACAAATGGTGTGTCCTACTAGAGACTTCAGTGTAGTTATCATTCATAATTACCTCCCTTTATGGTTAATTTAGCACACCATTCATAATCTGCAGTATGCCATTCATTTCGGGCTGCGTATATAGCCTTGTTTGAAATATCTTTTTGATGGGGTTATGTATGGTTTGTTCTATGTCTGACTCTTGTCGGGGTGGCTAGGCACTGCCGCCATTTCTGTGTAGCTTTGCAGTGATTTTTCTTGTACAAATGAAACAGCCTGTGCCCATAAAGTTGGGAAATTTAAGCGCAACAATTGGCGAAATTGGGAATTATTCAAAATGATTTGTTTGGTTAAAATTGTTCATATTTTGCTATTTTCTACTGATAATACTCAAGTCATATTTGAAGTAACGCCTTTTGCAAGTTCGAAAGTCTATTGTTTTTACTTTAAAACAGCCATACCATTAATAGAGGATCTTGCATGAGTGCTCATTACATACGAGTTTTATTAAACGAGTGGACAAAATGATATGACAAGAGGCTTTGCCGAGTGTCATATTGTTTTGTCGACGAGTTTAATAAAACTCGTATGTAATGAGCACGAATGTAGGATTCTATTTATCACATAACCTCAGCAAACGCTCATTATTGTTCAAAAGGATGATGTACGCTGCATATGTTTCAGCCAAAATTCAGCGGTACAATGAGCGCGACGTCATGACGACGTTGATATTATCCTGACGTCATTGACGTAACGTCAAGCTAATTTAAATATTTATTGCACAGTCTGGGAGTGCCGAACGATATTTACGTAACGGCTTTACGGCACTCCTGGATCGCAAGTTATGTGATAAATTGCTTTTAAACCAGCAAGAACAAAACTGAAAAGGGGGAAAATATGCATTCCTTTTGGGAAAAAATTAAGACTTTTGGGAAAAATGGAGGTTATATTGCTAGGCGAAGGTGCCTATATTCGGCCCTAAAAATACCTAAAAAAATTACTGCTTTGGATTGTCTGACTGTGCGCTACTGTATTTAACTCAAGGCGATGAGACTCTCCAGAGTTACTTCATGATTTAGTTACTCAGTGTACTTGTATCTATTTAATTGATTTGGATTGCAAGTGTAAGATTTAATATGGATCTATATTCCTGTCAAATTTCTTGTCATTGTTTCAATCTTCAGACTATTGTTTTTATTTTCAGGTTAGGTTCCAGCATAGAATAACTATATTACGCGGAAACCATGAAAGTAGACAGATTACACAAGTATATGGTTTTTACGATGAATGTTTACGTAAATATGGCAATGCTAATGTATGGAAATATTTCACAGACCTGTTTGATTATTTACCACTCACAGCTTTAGTAGATGGACAAGTAAGTATTCTTCATCAATCATGCTTTAACAATACCCATCCCTGTTACAAGAAATTGGAATTAATTTTTTTCTGCCCGGGATTCAGTCTTTGGATACTGTCATAACTCAAACAGTTTCAAAGATAGGTTTATGAAATTTGGTGTTTATGTAGGAACCAATAAATTATAAAAAAAAGTGTTGCTATGGATGCAGAAAACCCCAAAAATGAGGTTTATGATTCATGGTATGTATGGATATTCAGTATGGCTTGAGATCAACGTTGGGATGACACTTATGAATTAATGCTTCAATATGACGAAAATTGTAGTTGCTATGGCAACAGAAACATAGAAAATAAGTTAAAGGCTTCGAACCAGTAGAGGACTGTAATGCTTGCAATTCTTCAGTGACTTCTATACTAAAAACTTTGCCTACCTGTGTAATTTGTAATTATATGATTTGCAAACTATCACTTATCTTGCAGTTGCTCTCCTGGAAAATATGAGAAAGGCATTTTATTAAGTTTTTACCTGGTTTCTCTGTTCCAAATTTTTACTACAAACAAGGTTTGCGCATTTCATAAAAAGTAACAGCTTGATCCATAAAAAATACATCATAGTGTGTTATCCTTGAACAAATGCCGAAGAGGTACTTGAATATGCAAAAAAAACCTCCTCAGGTGTCCTACAAATCCATGATATTAAATCACAATGTGCTGCTCTTCCTGCAGAATTTGTTAATTGATGAGAATTACTTTTTTAAAAATCTCAAAGTAACTGTATTAAATAACTTATTTAGTTATCTCATTTGAACTTTCATAAGCTGAATTTTTATATTGAAACATAAATCGTTTTGGTGTAGGAATGTGTACTTACGGCACCCAAAAGGTGCTTGCATTTTAAATGCTAGGATTGGACATTATGCACCTGTAGGACCCCTTTGCACATGTGTTGATCTCACTTACAATATTTTAAGCATAGGGCTGGTATGCAGACTTACATTTTGCTATTGTCCTGTAACAATTACTGATTGATTGATTGATTGCGATAATGTAGTGCATCCATTCCAATAAGTTGGTTCATGTATTGTTTCTTTCAGATTTTCTGTTTACATGGTGGTTTATCACCATCAATAGACACACTAGATCATATCAGAGCTCTTGATAGAATTCAAGAAATTCCTCATGAGGGTCCAATGTGTGATCTGTTGTGGTCTGATCCAGATGATCGTGGTGGCTGGGGTATTTCTCCTCGTGGTGCAGGTTACACTTTTGGACAAGATATCTCGGAGACATTTAACCACAGCAATGGTCTCACTCTGGTGTCCAGAGCTCATCAGTTAGTCATGGAAGTAAGTATTTGCAACATCTATCTTTAAGCTATGTTGCCAAATGCTACATAAAACTGGCCTGATCAAGACTATATGAATTGGGGATACATTAAGAGGTGTTTAATTGCGGATGTGGACCTTGTTATTATTCCAGGGGTTCAATATGACTCAGAAGTATGTGTTTTGACCCTCGAAATTTGTCTTAAAATCATGGGTATTTTATTTGGCTCTTGAAATTGCACTTTGACTCTCGAATATAACAATAATGCCAGTTTTGATTTTTGATAATTTATGCTGTAGTCTCAACATCGATTTAATAATAGTATGAATCTTCTAGTACTATTTTGAAATTGATGACTTGAAAATTGACAGTCAGGAGTCATTAAATGATTTTGACTCTTCATTTTTCGAGGCTAGTGAAAGCCCTGCATTTCCCACAACAGGTCGGTCGATTTACGACATGGAGTCAGCCTAGCCAAATACATTTAAACCTTTAAATAATTTATATTATTAGTCCCCTACCGGTGTTCACACTGAAGGGGACTACTAGAGGTTTGCAATCCGTCAGCTCAAATCTGGATCCTGACATAACTCAAACAGTTTCCAAGCTAGGTTTTTAAAACTTAGTGTGTGGATAGGGGGCAATGAGGGGATTATGCATGTTTAAAAAATATTTTGATTCTGACAAAAATTGTGGTTGCTATGGAGAACGAAAGAGTGAAAATTTGTCCAGAATCTGGATCCTGCCATGACATAAACAGTTTCCAAGGTATGTTTATGAAACTTAGTATGTGGGTAGGTGCCAATAAGGAGATTATGCCCATTTAAATATTTTTTATTCTGAAAAAAATTGTGGTTGCTATGGCAACAAAACATTGAAAAAAATTTTTGGCCATGGCTTCACACCGGTAGGGACTTCTGTATTGTTTGCAATTCTTAGTGACTTGTTTACAATTGCTTCATTTGTAGCTAATGTTTGTATTGTGTGTCATTAAACAGTATTATGATATTTATATTACAGGGTTACAACTGGTGTCATGACAGGAACGTGGTGACTATATTCAGTGCCCCAAATTATTGTTACAGATGTGGTAATCAAGCAGCCATTATGGAATTAGATGATGCTCTTAAATATTCTTTGTAGGTTCAATTATATTTAAAACTTTATTTACTTTAATACGTTTACAACTCTTAATGAACAGGTACAGACTTGTGCCATAAGTGAACGTCACAAAACAACATGGCCGACGTCATGTAAATATATGCTCAAATTAAACGCTGTTTAATGTTAATAACATGAATAGACTGATCTTAATATTTTATGATGTAGTCAGTTGATTTAAGCATGTTTTGAATTCGCTTTGGTATGCTCGAATTCAGGTTTCTGAAGTAATTTTTAGGAGTGTTTATCGAGGTGTCTCCGAGGGCGAGTTTTTGGTCTCTCTCTAGTGTCAATTAGTTCTGGACGAGTTTTGATTTGCCTCTTCAATCTATACCAAACGATCTGAATAATATTAAGGTCCGGGCTCTTGTCTAGCTACAATGAAATGATTTCTGGCCTTATATTTACTCAAAACACGGGCTCTATCTATAGGGGTATACGTCTTGGCATAAAAAAGCTTTCTAATGTAATCAATATACAAAAACTGGCCAGAGGTTATCTTCTAGTATTTTTATTTAACCTTTGGTATTTATGTTTCAATCTAACAATGTTAATATGCCGATTTGATCCGTTTTCTGTTTTCTTTAACTACCCTCTAAGGTTGTGGACCGTCACGCTCAGTGAAATTTTACTTGAACGCCCTTTCTCGGAAGATTCTCTGTTTTGTAACATCGCCTAAAACTATTAAAATACCTGTCAGTGTAGTTGTAGGCATGCCTATCCTATGTGATATATCCGTCTGTGAGATTTCTAAGTAGAATAGCCAATATACGGCTTCTTTTATACCCTGTGTAAGTAATGTTAGCCTCTCTACCATGTTTGTTTACCTCGAAATGAAAGTATATCCCAGATGCTTGTTTTGACATTTATTGCGTCATATATGACGTCATGACCTAGAAAAGTATTTTAATCGTCTAAGGGACACAATCCATACACTTTATAGATAATGGGACGTCATTTAGTTCTCCCCCTTAATCTCAACCGTCACTCTGAAACGTCATGATGACGTTCACTTGTGGCACGGCGCTGTATGTATTTAAGCAGTAAGAACAGATTTTGTTTTGTCTTGAAAAAATTAGGTGTTGCACTCACTTACTGTCTGAACTTGCAAACCTTTCTTGTGTTGTTGATAGAGCTCTAGGTTGTTGCACAGACAATCTGGGAATGAAAACTAGTGTAGGCAGAATACCTCTTCCTACACAGTTTAACGCTTAAAAAAGTTTTCAGTTACTTGCAGGAAACCCAAGTTGGTACTGGTTATACATTATTTCTAGGAAAACTTGTTAGGTCTACTAGATGCCCTACTAGTTAGGTCTACTGGATGCCCTACTAGTTAGGTCAACTGGATGCCTACTAGTTAGGTCTACTGGATGCCCTACTTGTTAGGTCTACTGGATGCCCTACTAGTTAGGTCTACTGAATGCCCTACTTGTTAGGTCTACTGGATGCCCTACTAGTTAGGTCTACTGGATGCCCTACTAGTTAGGTCAACTGGATGCCCTACTAGTTAGGTCTACTGGATGCCCTACTAGTTAGGTCTACTGGGTGCCCTACTAGTTAGGTCAACTGGATGCCCTTATAGTTAGGTCAACTGGATGCCCTACAAGTTAGGTCAACTGGATGCCCTACTAGTTAGGTCTACTGGATGCCCTACTAGTTAGGTCAACTGGATGTCCTACTAGTTGGGTCAACTGGACGCCCTACTATTAGGTCAACTGGATGCCCTACTAGTTAGGTCTACTGGATGCCCTACTAGTTAGGTCTACTGGATGCCCTACTAGTTAGGTCTACTGGATGCCCTACTAGTTAGGTCTACTGGATGCCCTACTAGTTAGGTCTACTGGATGCCCTACTAGTTAGGTCAACTGGATGCCCTACTAGTTAGGTCTACTGGATGCCCTACTAGTTAGGTCTACTGGATGCCCTACTAGTTAGGTCAACTGGATGCCCTACTAGTTAGGTCTACTGGATGCCCTACTAGTTAGGTCTACTGAATGCCCTACTTGTTAGGTCTACTGGATGCCCTACTAGTTAGGTCTACTGGATGCCCTACTAGTTAGGTCAACTGGATGCCCTACTAGTTAGGTCAACTGGATGCCCTACTAGTTAGGTCTACTGGATGCCCTACTAGTTAGGTCTACTGGATGCCCTACTAGTTAGGTCAACTGGATGCCCTACTAGTTAGGTCTACTGGATGCCCTACTAGTTAGGTCTACTGGATGCCCTACTAGTTAGGTCTACTGGATGCCCTACTAGTTAGGTCAACTGGATGCCCTACTAGTTGGGTCTACCGGATGCCCTACTTGTTAGGTCTACTGGATGCCCTACTAGTTAGGTCTACTGGATGCCCTACTAGTTAGGTCAACTGGATGCCCTACTAGATAGGTCTACTGGATGCCCTACTAGTTAGGTCTACTGGGTGCCCTACTAGTTAGGTCAACTGGATGCCCTTATAGTTAGGTCAACTGGATGCCCTACTAGTTAGGTCTACTGGATGCCCTACTAGTTAGGTCAACTGGATGCCCTACTAGTTAGGTCTACTGGATGCCCTACTAGTTAGGTCAACTGGATGTCCTACTAGTTGGGTCAACTGGACGCCCTACTATTAGGTCAACTGGATGCCCTACTAGTTAGGTCTACTGGATGCCCTACTAGTGACTGAAATCTAATCGAAACTGGTATGAAACCCAAAGACAAAACTGCATTTTTTGAAAAGCTTCATAGATGTATTTGTCAGTTAATTACATACAGTGGTCATACAGCTCTGGAATAAACTGAAATCTGCGTACTGCACTTGAAAGAATTTACTTTTCTGCAGAAATTAAAAGTGTTTGATGAAAAACTTCCAAGGTTTGACAGAGTTATGAATATTTGAAATTTTTGACAGAACAATGTTTAGAAAAGAGGTTTGGTTAAGGGATGTTTGTTAATGACATTCGAAGCAGACCAGCTACTTATTTTCAGGATTGGGCAGTATGCCTCAGTAGAACCCCTGTATTGTATATAGGATCAGGCTTGTTCAGCTCATCTGAGCATGCCCTGCTTGTGGTGAATTAGTCCATCATCCATCATTAGTTATCCACTGTGTTGTCAATTGTTATTTCAACAACAAATTATCCTAGTTTTCTTCATGGAATCTGATCTTCTTTCAAAATGTTTATATGGTTTAAGGTACGAAAGTTGCTTGAGCTAGACATTCTCAAGCTCATTCTTGTTATAAATGTTTTGGAGAAACTGACGTTCAATTGTTGTTTAACTATATTTCAGCTTACAATTTGATCCTGCCCCAAGAAGAGGAGAACCTCACGTTACAAGAAGGACACCAGACTATTTCCTCTGAGAAAACATACTTGTTATATTTATAATACGGAAAAATTTGAAAACGTGTTACTCACTCAGAATTTTAAAACGGACTACTCTTCTAGTGACAAAAGAGATTTTTCGAGTTTAGACACTATTTGGACATACATGTTTACACATGACATGATAATATTGTGAAATGCTGTTTGAAACTTACTTTGACATTAGACAAAAATGTGGAAAGTACAAGTTCGGATGTGTTATTCATCCAGAAGCTTCGTCATGTTGGCTCGGAAGTATATGTAATTTACCTGAGTTCTAGTAACAACAAGAACTTGAACATTATTGTATTTCTGTTCAGTATGTACGGAAAGTTATTCAAAATGATAATACTTGTGCGTGTTTTAATGACAGTTTGATTTTACATGTATTGTATTAGGCTATAAAATGGATTAATCTTGCTAAGCATATATAAGTTCGTATTTTTTTGAGGGATGTGCAACTTACCTGTTATGCTTGTTTCATTATAAGACCACTGGGCTGTATACATGGAAAGTGTTTCGCTGCTGTTTTTACTATGACCTAGTGTTCACTGTGGTATACCGTACACTGGATATTTGAAGTGGAGTGTACAATATACCACAGTGGTGATATAATTACTTCCAGCATGTGAATATATTGAAAAGCAATACCTTTGTATGTCATACAGGGCTTGACACTTAGTTATATTTCATAGTGGCCTGAAGGACCAGCAGCTTGTGAAACAGGCTGGCCCGACAGAATTCCAAGTGGTCCTACTGACTTGTGAGCAATTAAAAAATAACTTTCATCATACAGAGCAACTATATTTGTAGTATACTTTGTTGTATTTTGAATTATTAATGAGATTTCATTCAACAATTTCCATTCAACTTACCATGCTCTCTTAAATAGGCGATTAGATCATGTTAAAAAAATATTTCTTGGAAATTGTCTGTGGTCAATGGGACAACCTGCCTTCCAAGAGTTACTGGTCCTCCATCAAAACCACTGGCCTCGGACCAGTGTTAGTGTCGAGCCCTGTCATAGCCAAGATTCTCTTACATGATTATTGTGCAAATAGTTTATTGTATTGTATAATCTGCATAGCTCATCATTCAACTGTCATTATCTCATCATGTATTATTACATGGTATAAGTGAAGCTTTTAAACTACATGGGCACCAATAATCTGATGCTTGCTCTGTTTGTCTTGGCTATTTTTTCTCATTGAATATTGAATTGTAAATGTTATTGTACAAGTCCAATAGATATAGATAGGTGTGCTTATAGCAGGCAAGGAAATAAATGTCCATTGTTTTATCAGTATAACTTTTCAGGTTTTTCTATCAAGTTGATATATATTATTAAAAACTGTATTCCTATTTTGCATTCTACTGACCTGCTAAGAATTATTTCCTCGACATGCATTGTGAATTTATGATGGCCATGCGGGAACACCAATAGAAAAATGGCTGAAGTGACAAATTATTTTTAATCGGTTAGTTTTATTTTGTAAGAATTCTCTTGATAAACTTGTAGGTATGCCTTTAAAAAACCCTGATCATAAAAGCTTGATAAGCCAAGTGCTACTATAAAAGTTCAATGTTTCTTTAGTTAGCGCTTACTTAACAAGTCATTATTTGCTACATTTCATGTTTTGCAATGTATAAGTGTGATAAAATTGTCTGTTATACAGAATGCTGGATTTTATTGTCACATAATTATAAGTTTGTAATATAACTGTGTTTTCTTTGACACATAATCATCTCCACAGTAAGTTGGTGGTGTATGATACTCAGAACAAATCATTCTTTTTACTCATATTGTTAAACCCCCCATGTATATAGTTATATAACTGTTTCTTAATCTAGCTTATACACAGTGAAAGTCTGAGAATGTAATATATGGGCTGTTTGTTCATGGACTTCTCTGACAGTCAAGCCTCCGCTATTGAAACAACTGTTGATAATGTATTTACATCTATAGTGATATATAGAGTGAAAAGAACGGGAGGTATTCACAGTTTCTTATGGTAATAACATGTTGATTTTGTCATCATCATTTTATCAACACTTTGTAGAGTAATAAATTTGTGATAGAAAAAATGCCAAGTTTACTTGTATTTCGTATTCTTCACCTGAATCTGGGAACTGAACTGATGTATGTATATGACTTGTTCAATGTTGCAAATTATCACATATTGTTTTCGTTTGTAATATTTAACGAGGAGTCTTTTCATAACTGGTTAAAACATTCTGACAAATTTTAATTTATTATTTTAAGTTGCCCAGTAAATCTGGTCACAGTAATTAATACATTGAATATCTCCTATGACATATTTGATAATATATCTACAGAAAAGTAATAAGCGAGAACAAAGTTGGCACATAACACGGATCAGAAACAGCAGTGACTAAAAAAGAACAGTACAATTTGCGAGCTTTGCATAAAGTCTTGGTACCCTAAGTCTAGGAACTTTGAAGTCATGTTGAATTTACATGTACCAGCCAAATAAATTGTCAATACGAAAGAAATGTAAAGATAGAGGGGTAAAAGGGATTGTCATGCACTTACAATGAAATACCAGTTGTCAAATTGTTCCACATTCGATGAAACTCATGGTCTTACTACATATACATATATATACATGTATGGTTCATTTATAGTCAGTTCTTAGTTTACCTGTCACGAAGTGACTTGGTCACTACGCTCGTCTGTCCACATATTGCTTTTGTAGACAGTCTAGGCCACAATTTTGGCCAAATCTTTATGAAATTTGGTCACAATAATGATCTCAACAAAATCTAGGTCAAGTTCAATATTTTATCACCTGGTGTCATAAACTAGGTCAAATCATAGAAAAACCTTGTGTAGTCACTAAAGGTCAGTTTTTGCGTGAAAACTTGAAACTTGAGCACAATGATCTTCTCGACATAATCCAGGTCTCGAAGGTTTGATATTGAGTCATCTAGGTAAAAAACTAGTTCACTGGGTCAAATCTTTGATACATGTAAGCCTTATGTAGACACTCGATCACAATTTTGGGTCCTAATTAGGTTCGATTTAGGTCATCTACAGTTAATACTATGTTAATTTTGATACGTCAAATAATAGAAAAACTTTGTGCATGCTATAGAGGCTGTATTTTTCACAGGATTTTTGTGAAAATTAGTCAGAATATTTGTTTAGATGTAATCAAAGTTGAGTTTGAGCATGGATCATCTGGGATCAATAGAAAATATGGTGTGAATACTGTAGAAGCTGTAATTAAGGTCAACATATAGGCCCTGCACTGTACTATTACGACAACAGGTGAGTGACCTAGGGCTGTTTGGATCTGTCTTATTTTATAATCATTTAAGTGAAAGGTAAGGTTAACCAAAGATCATATAACTACCAATAATTCCATGGTTTAACTGGATGCAGTACAAGCTTCAGGCTTAAGGGAGTAGAGTCTAATCTTTAGTGAGATAGTGCAATTTTCGTTAAAAAGCGGTTTTGGTCTTGAAATTAAAGTTGTTGAATAAAATAAGTATTGCATTATGATGCAATTCATGTACTCTGGAAGTTTAACCCAAAATAAGTATTGATAAATGGAATTTATTGAAGCATGACATCATTTTTATTGCAAATCTTACTCGTTCACAAACAAAGTCAACATGGCATTAAGAGTCAAAGTTTGTTGTCGGGGACATACTCATGAGTATAAGGAACAAACTCTTACAAAGAAATAATTATGAAACAAATTCATGAACTTGTATCATGCAAAAAATCAATGATCGTCAATGACCTTACAAACCGAAAGTAGGAAAATGGTAATGTTTCTTTAATATCTTTGTAAGTATACATTTTTCAGTCTTAAACTAAGTAAGAGTTTGTTCCCTAGAGTTATATTGTAAGAAAGATATACATTTTAGCAAGTACCCTTGGGCAGTTTTTGTGTTTGCGAACGAGCAAGATTTACAATGAAAATTACTCCCAATAAATTCACTTTATTAATATTTATGTTTTGTTTAACTTCAAGGGTATATGTAGTGCATCATAATGCTATGCTTACTGTACCCATCAAATATCAATTTGAAGAATAAAATGCATTTGAAAAAAGCATGCACCACCCACTATAGATCATACTCCATGTCCTTAATGAATGTATATCTTGACAAAATACTATTTAATTTATCAAACCTGCATGGTCAAAGGATATTGATGGACATTTTTATTCACCTGTTGAAAACGGTGCACATCATTAGAATTAACACCCTTGCATGGATGGGGTGCCGTCTACTTCTAATTCAAACATATATTGGTAAAAGTATTCAACTACAGGATTTTGAGCGTCCGAAAATGGTGTGTTCTCTCTTTTTCCTGTATATTCATTATTGTCAATTGCCCTGTGAATAAAGGTTACTAGGTAGGCCTACTGAGGTATCGGTCTATACGTTGTTTACTCTGCGTTGAGATAAGGGAGATCACTGCGTAGAATTTTTGTTGTTCAAGGTTCCGGATATTCAATGTGTGTACCCGTGTTCTACACATTTTCAGTTTGGAGGTTTCTGAATTTTATGATTAGTCACATTTAATTATAGAGCAAACGTTTAGATATTTCGAAACGCTGATCATATATAATGCATGTAATGATGATTAATGCCGTGTTCTTTTGTTATATTTGTGACGTTATCTTCTAAAGTTTTCGCTATAAGTAATCGTGACAAACCGGAAGTACCGAAACCTCCGTTTAACGAATTAATTATCACACATTGCTATTCTTACGGAAGACGCAAATGTCCATTTTGCAAATATTGTTGCGAAACCGAATAAATTTTAAGTCCTTTCATAACAACAAGACACATTAAACTTGAACTTTATTGTAACAATTAAATGCCAATTAATGCAGGGTTGTAATAGATAATTACCGACACAATGACTAAAGAGAATGCAAAAGAACTGGATGAATGGATCGAGCAACTGAACGAATGTAAACAACTTTCAGAAAATCAAGTCAAACAACTGTGTGAGAAGGTAGGTTTGTTTTATTATACAATAAAAATTTTGTGTTTACCTCGTTCGTTTTTATGCCATTGTAGTTCTAATTATGTAATGGGTGGTACGGTGGGCGAGTGGATAACACTTGACTGATCAAGTGGTTCCTGGTTCAGTTCCTCTGCCGGGGCACTTGACAATTTCTAAACACTTTTCAGTGTTCTCAACCCAACTAGAGATAAACTGGTTGTAGACCCAGAGGTTTCGTGCGTTAATCAGTGCTACAAGCTTGTTAAAAAAGATGTATAAATTAAAGAACCAAGGAGTCTATTCGAAACAAGCTAGCGTAATGCACCCAGATTCCTTGTATCACACCTCTGTCTCTTTGTCAATTTTAAGTCTGCCCTTGTTAGACCACGCACGTTAATTAAATGTATATGACACTCTATATTAACGTATGTAAAATAGGTAAATATGGTGCCGCTTACACATATCGATCGGCCGATTAACAATGTTGCCGCGGTAAGCGTAAAACGCACTAGTCAAATTCTACCCTACTTTATAAAAGACCTCATAATTTTACTATCATCTGATTTTAAATATTTAAAGCTTGTAATGAAGCAGATATATATGTCTGTCTATTTATACAAGATTCATCACGATACCCTTATTATTAAATCCACGGCGACGAGTAAGAATCCGTTCCGCGTAAAAGTAAGTTTAAAATATCCCGTTTTTTACCAAATAAAAAATCAATCAACGGGCGAAAATCATCAAATATTAATTTAATTTTCGAGCGATTTTGTTCATTAAAGCTTGTTTTAAAAGCTTATACTGTAAGGTTTTATAAAATGTAAAACTTATTTTTAAAGCATTTGCGAGGTCTTTTATAAAGTAGGGTAGAATTTGACTAGTGCGTTTTACGCTTACCGCGGTAACATTGTTAATCGGCCGATCGATATGTGTAAGCGACAGCATATTTACGTTAATATAGAGTGTCATATACATTTAATTAACATGCGTGGTTAGACACACCTGCCAATAATACTCCAAAAGTGGCATTGTGCAGTATGATCTCATAGATGGGTATTAACGTACAAAGTAACATAAAAATGAATTTTGTATCTTTCAGGCGAAAGAAGTTTTATCAAAAGAATCCAATGTACAGGAAGTAAAATGTCCTGTCACAGTCAGTGGAGATGTTCATGGTCAGTTCCACGACCTTATGGAATTATTCAAAATTGGAGGAAATCCTCCTGACACAAATTATTTGTTCATGGGTGATTATGTAGATAGAGGTTATTACTCAGTGGAGACTGTTACACTTCTTGTTACGCTTAAGGTAAGTATTGGTTCAGGTTTGTTTTCTTTTACCTCCCAGTCATGATCAGCAACTTATCGTTGGGAGTATACCAGTAGAAGTAGAAGTCTGATCAACAAATGATATTGTAAATTAAATAGCTTATTCAATAATGCAGTTATTTAAGTTATTTTATTTGTGCAAGAGTTTATTAGATAGTGGGAATTTAATGGGAATACTTATATCTTTACTCTAGTTTGGTTGGCAGAATTAAGTTCTGATTTTGAGCGGAATCTGCTGTTCTCTGCAAATTCTTCAGACTTGTTTTCAGTTCTGCAGGCTATTGTTCATTTTATTTGCAGGTTAGGTACAAGGATAGAATAACTATATTACGTGGAAACCATGAATGTAGACAGATTACACAAGTATATGGTTTTTACGATGAATGTTTACGTAAATATGGCAATGCTAATGTATGGAAATTTTTCACAGACCTGTTTGATTATTTACCACTCACAGCTTTAGTAGATGGACAAGTAAGTATTCAGATATGTATGTTTTTTTTTCAATCAATGAAATTGTATATGAGCTTCTAAGTGGCATACACTGGTAATAAGGTGTACATGTAATTTTAAATTATCTACTTGGGAAATTTCTTTGTCAATTATCGCTTCGGTTGAAACAGAGGAAAGATCTTTGTAAATTCTTTTCCCTGTTGTTGTCAAGGAAAATCTGTCAGATTCATAATCATAATTATATAGGAAATCTGATACCTTATAAAGTTATCCTTCTATTGCTACTATTCTTGAACAATTTAAAAAAAACTAAATTGTGGTGCTGTGTACTTTTTCAGATTTTCTGTTTACATGGTGGCTTATCACCGTCTATAGACTCACTAGACCATATAAGAGCTCTTGATAGAATTCAAGAAGTTCCTCATGAGGGACCAATGTGTGATCTCTTGTGGTCTGATCCTGATGATCGTGGTGGCTGGGGTATTTCTCCTCGTGGTGCAGGTTACACTTTTGGACAAGATATCTCGGAGACATTCAACCACAGCAACGGTCTAACTCTGGTGTCCAGAGCTCATCAGTTAGTCATGGAAGTAAGTTTTTATTTTCTATATCTATGACTCACTTTTGCCACATGATAGTTATTTTATAGCTGGTTATGCTTAGTGAAAAATTGAACAATATAGATATGTACATTTAAGGTTGTATTTCACGCATTGGTATAGAGGCGATTTTCAGGGCAGCTGTTCTCAAATCACTCTAGACCTAATTTCGAGCATTCCTACTTCAAAAATTCTGTTAGTTGCATGTTTGTTTAGAAATACTAGTGTTAAAGTGTTATGATAATATTAAAGTACCAATATTGTATCCATTGCCTATGTTTTTGAGGGCTGCTTTCAGCAGTTCAGCCACCCTTTGACAATTGTAACTTCCCTTGGTCATTGGGCTACCTTAGGAAAATAAGCAGTGATGCAGACTGGGATTAAACATGGGACCCCTCGATCCCGAAGCACGAGCCCTACCTCTAGGCCACCGCTCCTGTTTGTGTGTTGTCTTTCATCATATGGAATTGTGATATTTATATTGCAGGGTTACAACTGGTGTCATGACAGGAACGTGGTGACTATATTCAGTGCCCCAAATTATTGTTACAGATGTGGTAATCAAGCTGCCATTATGGAATTAGACGATCATCTTAAATACTCTTTGTATGTAAAATTGTTCTTCTATTCTTCTTTTTGTTAGTTTACTTGAGCACAAAGTGAGCTATTGTCAAGCATTAATTTTGTTCAAGCATTTGACTGTTTACACTACACAGTTTTGACCTAATCTTTATAAAACCTGTCACTACCTATGTCTCCGCAAAATCTAGAACCATGTATTATGAAGAAAAGTGTTGTCCTCTACATTTTAAGGAGAAAAGTGTTGTCCTCTACTTGTTGAGAAGTTGTCCTCTACATTTTAAGGAGAAAAGTGTTGTCATCGACATGTTGAGAAGTTGTCCCCTACATTTTAAGGAGAAAAGTGTTGTCCTCGACATGTTGAGAAGTTTTCCCCTACATTTTAAGGAGAAAAGTGTTGTCCTCTACATGTTGAGAAGTTGTCCCCTACATTTTAAGGAGAAAAGTGTTGTCCTCGACATGTTGAGAAGTTGTCCTCTACAAGTTGAGAAGTTGGCCTCTACACATTGAGAAGTTGTCCTCTACATATTGAGAAGTTGTCCTCTACATATTGAGAAGTTGTCCTCAACATGTTGAGAAGTTGTCCTCTATATGTTGAAGTTGTCCTCTACATATTGAGAAGTTGTCCTCTGTTGTCCTCTATATGTTGAAGTTGTCCTCTACATATTGAGAAGTTGTCCTCTATATGTTGAAGTTGTCCTCTACATGTTGAGAAGTTGTCCTCTACATTTTAAGGAGAAAAGTGTTGTCCTCTACATGTTGAGAAGTTGTCCCCTAAATGTTGAGAAGTTGTCTTCTACGTATTGAGAAGTTGTTCTCTACATGTTGAGAAGTTGGCCTCTACATATTGAGAAGTTGTCCTCTACATGTTGAGAAGTTGTCCTCTACATATTGAGAAGTTGTCCTCTACATGGTGGGAAGTTGTCCCCTACATGTTGAGAAATTGTCCTCTATATGTTGAAGTTGTCCTCTACATGTTATGAGGTTGTCCTCTACATATTGAGAAGTTGTCCTCTATATATTGAGAAGTTGTCCTCTACATGTTGAGAAGTTGTCCTCTACGTATTGAGAAGTTGTCCTCTATATGTTGAAGTTGTCCTCTACATATTGAGAAGTTGTCCTCTATATATTGAGAAGTTGTCCTCTACATATTGAGAATTTGTCCTCTACATATTGAGAAGTTGTCCTCTATATATTGAGAAGTTGTCCTCTACATGTTGAGAAGTTGTCCTCTACATATTGAGAAGTTGTCCTCTATATGGTGAAGTTGTCCTCTACATATTGAGAAGTTGTCCTCTATATATTGAGAAGTTGTCCTCTACATGTTGAGAAGTTGTCCTCTACATGGTGGGAAGTTGTCCTCTACATGTTGAGAAGTTGTCCTCTTTATGTTGAGAAGTTGTCCTCTACATATTGAGAAGTTGTCCTCTACATATTGAGAAGTTGTCCTCTATATATTGAGAAGTTGTCCTCTACATGTTGAGAAGTTGTCCTCTACATATTGAGAAGTTGTCCTCTATATGTTGAAGTTGTCCTCTACATATTGAGAAGTTGTCCTCTATATATTGAGAAGTTGTCCTCTACATATTGAGAAGTTGTCCTCTACATATTGAGAAGTTGTCCTCTACATATTGAGAAGTTGTCCTCTATATGTTGAAGTTGTCCTCTACATATTGAGAAGTTGTCCTCTATATGTTGAAGTTGTCCTCTACATATTGAGAAGTTGTCCTCTACATGTTGAGAAGTTGTCCTCTATATGTTGAAATTGTCCTCTACATATTGAGAATTTGTCCTCTATATGTTGAAGTTGTCCTCTACATGTTGTGAGGTTGTCCTCTACATATTACGAAGTTGTCCTCTACATGTTGAGAAGTTGTCCTCTACATATTGAAAAGTTGTCCTCTACATATTAAGAAGTTGTCCTCTATATGTTGAAGTTGTCCTCTACATATTGAGAAGTTGTCCTCTACATGTTGAGAAGTTGTCCTCTACATGTTGAGAAGTTGTCCTCTATATGTTGAAGTTGTCCTCTACATGTTCAGAAGTTGTCCTCTACATATTGAGAAGTTGTCCTCTACATGTTCAGAAGTTGTCCTCTACATATTGAGAAGTTGTCCTCTACATATTGAGAAGTTGTCCTCTACATATTGAGAAGTTGTCCTCTATATTCCTCTATATGTTGAAGTTGTCCTCTACATATTGAGAAGTTGTCCTCTATATGTTGAAGTTGACCTCTACATGTTGAGAAGTTGTCCTCTACATGATGAAAAGTTGTCCTCTACATGTTTAGAACTTGTCGTCCACATGTTTCATACAGAAGAACAAGTTAGTACTGTTTGATTATTGATTCCAGGAAACTTGGTTAGGTTTACTGGATTCCAGTATGAGATATGGTTAACTGTATGCATAAAGTTAAACAAATTATTCATGCTGTAATTAATATTAGTCAGTTCATTAAAGCTTCATCTAAACTATTAGACTAATTTGTCCATACTTCACAGGTATTTTCTCTTACAGTTTGCTATTCTGTTTTCAGCTTACAATTTGATCCTGCCCCAAGAAGAGGAGAACCTCATGTTACTCGAAGAACACCCGACTATTTCCTCTGAGAAAAAAGTTTTGGAAAATGGAATTTTAAGACTGACTACTCAACCACTTACAAGAGAGTTGGGTCACTATATACACAACAAATAGTGATTGAAACTAACTTGTGAAACTATACAAGTTTGCATGAAATTTACATTTTGATGCATGGAAGTTTAATGTAATTTATCAAATTTCTAGCAATGGCAAATCGAAAATATATCTGTTGCATTTCTGTCTGCACAGAAAATTTTATTAGAATGATGTACAAGTCTTGAAGTATACGAGTATTTTTATTTGATTTATCCGTACTTATGCTTGTGTTTTAATGCCTGTTTCTGGAGACGGGTTTTACATACAACCTTTGGCTAAATGACTGCGACTTAGTTTAGTTATGAGTTTGTATGTGAGGCATGCATCTTATCTAAAGTATACATTGCGGGTGTCAATTTAAGACCAATTTGGCTTGTAATGGTTATTTGCTGTTTACTATGACTTATTGGTATGATTATGTATGGGATGCCAGTATAATTACTGATTCAAGCAATACCTACCATAGCCAAGTTTATTGTATTGTATAATCTCCATAGCTCATCATTCAGCTGTCATTTTCTCATCATGTATAATACATGGTATAAGTGATTAAAACTTTTAAATTGTTGTGAAAACAAACAGTGCGGTTTTGTATATTTGTTGTAGTACATGTATTGACGTCCCACTAGTTGCCCATATGGTTGATGCTGCCAGTCTCCTGTATTTTGTTGGTTATTTTCTTTTTTTGGAGTATATTGCATGGTTCAGACGATGCCCAATTTCCTGAAGCATCATTGATGTTTTATATGCATCATACAAGAGACCTGGGTTTAAAGACTCGCCCAAAAGAGAATCCAACTACCTACCACTAATTGTAAATCCAGCTTATTCAGGGTTCAGTTCTTTAGATTGCTATTTACAGTAATCGATTTGTAGAGACAATTTATGACTGAATTGTTGATACTAGTAGCTACTGATGGTGGGCAATTAAAGCCATCTTAACAGGGGTGTCAATTTTCCTGATTTATCCGGAATTCCGGATTTATCATTCCTGTAAGAGCAATGGCTTCTGACCAAAATAAAGGTTATTTGATGAAAATATCTCAAGAAATGGCCAAGTTATGGTAAATTTAAGCTGCTCAGAAGGATTTCTTCAATACAAACTGAGTTAATTATGGAAACAATGTCATTGAAGGGCTCTTGTTTGGCAAAAGTGGTCAGCTTTAATTTGGCCCTGTTGACATCCCTGTCTTAAGTACTAGCATTTGATTTATTAGCAAAATTTATATAAATTGGGTACAAACCAGTTATATGTTTGAAGTAGTTATATTTATATCAGCTGTTATTTCCCTTGATACTGTAAGATCAGAAATTTTGCAGGGTCAAACTTTTGCAAATTAGTTATTCTTAAGTATCTTGTGAAGTTAAAGTCACCAATTTTGAAATTCAGAAGGGAACTACATTCTGTTCACTAACATAAATATTTGCTAACTTACTGAATTCGCAAATATAGCGAAAATCAATCCCTGCGAAAATTGCTGGTGTGTAAATAGTGATGTTTTATGTCTATTGCTGTTGGGTTGTTGTTTATATTGTACAAGCCAAACACACATGTATGATAATGGACCAATAGCATGCAAGGAAATAAAATCCAATGTTTTCTGATGTATTCTCAGGTTTTCTTTATCTTTAAAGTTTATAATATAGTACAACCTATTTAAAGCAACAACCTTTGAGAAACATAAAATTTGCATGTTGTATAGAGGTTTGTGCTCCGGAGAGGTAAACATTTCAGATACATAGTAAATGGTAATTTCTGGAACACAAAATGGGGAGAGAGGCCGTTGCTTCATGCAGGGCCGTTCCGGAGAGGTTGCACTGTAAATTGAAAAATGTATATCATTTAAATTGTGTTAAAATTGCTAAGAATTTGTCTTAAATAGTCATTATGATGAGCTATATACCAATGGAAGTTTTAGATTTTATTATGTACAGATTCTGATTGCATTCTTTTTTTGGTGTGACTGAAAGACTGAAGTGTGCATTCAATGAAAATATATGCCAATTTTAAAAGTGCTATCAATGAAGTTCAATCATTATGTCTGTAGTTGATTCATTGATTCCTGTATTGAAATTATTTCATATGTTATACAAGGGTGATGAAATTGTTATTGTTGACTTATAGAGTATGATGTTTATAATGTTATATAATTTGTATAATGACAGTATTTTGTTGGGCACTTGTATTATTATATCATCTCCATTGTATTGGAGGTGATTGGTATTGACTAATCAATCTTTATTTGTATTGTTAACCCCTCATGTATATATTTGTAATTGTTAGTAAATCCTAGGTCCCACTGAGGAATTCCTCATCAGCGATGTTCTCCCGATACCACCTGATTCATCAAGATTCCTTCCTATATCACAAATTGTCTCACAACTTCCCCAAAGCTTTCCCTAGACCACGATGGACCTGTTCCTGATGTGCTGATAACTCATTAATTTAAATCGGGAGTACATCGCCGAGTCAAAAAATTCTCAGTTGGACCTAGGCTTAATGTACATATGTCTGAGAAATACTATGTTGATATACTACATTATAACATATGTTTCTCGGACATCCCCAGTATTGTTGATATAAAATGTATTTACGTCTATGTGATAAATATATATATGTCAGTGAAAGAAAGGGTATCCACAGTCTCTTATGGTAATTAAATGTTAATTTTGTCATCATCATTTTATCAACACTTTGTCCAGTAATAAATTGTGATTGCAAAATGGTGTTTTTTCTTCTTTGTTTGTATTAGATATCACATATAATATTTTATGCTGATGACGGACAACAACCCCCTCCGATGTCCTAACTACTGCAGTGGATGCAACAGAACAAATATGGGCCGCAGCTATAGGAGAAGTCCATCTCGGTACATGCCTGGATTGAAAAACTGATGCAGATGCCATTCGTTGATATATATACAATTTAATAGAGAAATCCTAATGGAAGGCTTTTTGCAGTGCATTAGCAGTAGCAGCATACCACAACATCATAGACAAGCAATGGCTTGTTTAAGTTTTATTTTATTTAATAAAATGCCTATCTTTATACGCAACTATAATTATATTCAATGGCATTGTACAATATGTGGTAAAATTTCTTAAACAATACCATAATACAGGTATAAAATACTATTAAGCTAAGACAATAATAAAATCAAAATAAAGAATGAAATAAAAAATAACACTAAAATATAAATGACGTAATTTAAAGAAAATCTTATTGCAGTGATGAATAGTTGCAGGTTGTTCATACAATTTTCAAAACTATAAATAAAAATCTACTTGGCAATGATGGAATTAGGAAGAGAGAAAAATGACCATACAGGAAAGCCATGATTGACATCCCATGGACTAGCTGACTTCAAACAAGTCACTGAAGAATTGCCAACAACAGAGAAGTCTATACGGGTCTAAAGTAATATAAAAACGTATTCTTTGAAAGTCATGATCCTTTAAATTATTTTCATTGAAGCCATGCCCCTTTCAGTGTTGCTGTGGCCATGGATGACAACCACAGGTGTTTTCAAGTTATTACAGCATTAATTAATATCAAAGAATTCCCTTGCCCCCCCCCCCCCCCCCCAGTTGGCCTCGCAGTGACCATTTTATACATCCCAAAATATAAAGGAGGCGAGTGCAATAAAATGGGCCCCATGTTGTTTATCCATGCCCTAATTACTCCCGATCAGTATGCGTCTGACCAAAGACCTAAATACATATATTTAGGTCTGGTCAGGCGCTTAAACAAATGATCATGGTTTAGGGGATCACTTGTGGTTGATTCACTGATCTATGTAACAATAATGTGTGAACAGATCGATTTAATAATAGTGACACGATAGAACTTAAATTACATTTCGAAATTTTCTTGTTGGAAGATTTATTACTGATTATGTAACAATGCAATTTTAATAATTTCACGTGAGTTTTTAGAACATAAAAGCTGCAAAAACAATTTATTTCAAAATTGACAAAGATCTTCGCAAGGGGGGGGGGGGGGGGGCACATTTTTAAAGTTCATGTGTCTAGCGTTGAATTTTAATATTTTTTAAAAGTTAGAGTGCAGGAAATTTCATGATTTTTATTAAAATGTTACCAAAAAATTGATCTGAACCTGTGGAAACTTTCAGTTATAGATCTAATACAATGTCTTGTTTATTTCATGGGTTATGTATTTTGATTTGTAGACCTACACTTTCAATAATTTATTATAATCAACGCCTTACTAAAACATTTAAAGTTCTTAATTGATAAAATCTTGAATGGGGTAAACATTTGTTTAAGTAATTGC
The DNA here is from genome assembly GCA_947247005.1 of Spisula solida. NCBI lineage: Eukaryota > Metazoa > Mollusca > Bivalvia > Venerida > Mactridae > Spisula > Spisula solida. The sequence goes on along the minus strand of OX365944.1, from coordinate 43,870,716 downwards.
ATAAATAATTTACGTTGTCTTATGTAGCGTGAATTTTAATAATTTGACGCCTGATTTGTAAATTTTCGAGAATTGAAAGAAACTATTTTTAAATAATTGTTAAACTCATCGCATTTTCTGTTGATGTAGCAGTACAATTTTAGTACCTTGACTTCTGATTTTAAAAGCTTAAAGTGCAGGAAATTGCATGATTTTAATTCGAAAAGTGAAAAAATCTTCGCATCTACCCTACAATAACATTCCAATAGCTGGCTGTGCACCCCACTCGAAAATTTCTGGATTCGGGCCTGGAATGTAATGTAGATCTATATAATTCTATATATGATCTGTGTTAATATGACAATTTGTCATCCCACATTAATCTCTATCCATTTACAATAAACCACGCATTGGGAATTTTAGGTTTTAATATGCCAAGATGCAGTTAAAGGGAAGTAGGGCCTAGTTCATTTTTCAAATTTGGCCAATTACTGTGCCATTTTATGAGAAATTGAAGCATATAATAAACAGAAAACTTGTTGATTTTTGGTGAAAGATAAAATTTTATTTCGCTCGTGATCACAGAAAATATTGATTTCTGCTTGGACTGAATAGAAGCACAGAGTGAGACACTTGGGGTCTGGACCACGCCCCCTCCCGCTACGAGCCTAGAAATATTTTTTTATATTATATATCCAGACCCATTCAGTAATAACACAAACATTTGTTGGATGTATTTGATATTACATTTTGTAATACAAAAATCTACGTAATTCCTCTACTGTTTAAGCTAGAGGAATTTACGATCGAATATTTTTTATGTGTCCCGGATACGTTTAATAATGTTTGTGTGATTAATGTATGGGTCAGGGTGTAAAATGTTGATGATAAAATTATATCCATATGTAGATTCTATTAGCTGGGGGGCGGGGGGTCCAGACCCCAAGTGTCCAAGATTTCTGCAAAGATCTAAAAATCATTTTCTAGATCATTGATTTCTGTGATCACTCGGTGAAATTAAATTCGACCATGCACCAAAATTAACAAATGACCTCTATATCTATGTTCTCTGAATACAGACAACATTTAGTCTCTGTTTATTACAATTTTCGCGCCTTCACACAGGGCTTAATTTATGCGTTCCAATTATGAGTTGACACGCTACTTCCGGTTAAATGTAAACATGTAGTTTTGCTTGTTGCCTTCAACGTGTGGTTGTTACTGAATCTTCAACAATGACATCGCGTGTTAAAGAGAAGAAAGTTATCGCAAATCACAGAAAAGAGAAAACAAGATCGGACGGGTATGCAATTAACTGACAGTTTCTACATTTTTTCTACCTGCATTTATTTTAAATCAATATATTGCTTTAGCCTCATTAATCTTTTTGTCTACTTAAGTTAAAATTGTATATATAAAACATTACAACATTCTGTGAGTAAATGTGCTAATAAATCATGATGATGCGTATTGGACGTATATTATCTGAAATATATATACATCATTTTGGGAACGTGGATGTTTGAGTACGAATAAAACACTGTGTGTAACAGACACCGGAAAAAGAATTGAATCAGTTCGATGGAGGTTATTTCCACATTGCGAAATTATTTTCTTTTTTAACATTCAGCATATTGAACAAATGTGAAGCAAACAATTTAGAAGTACATGTATCAATTTTAACCAATGTATGTTAGGAATAGAATTATATAGAACTGCGAACTGTTTGTACATGCATTTAATTGTAAGATACGCTATTTGGAGAAACAGGGAAGTTCTTGAGACTGCATGATCAACGTAAATTTAACGAAAAAAAATTAAAATGCATCATCTGTTTGAATAAAGCTGTCCGCTTTTGTTATAAATGCATGTACTTTGATTTAGTAAATATTTTACATACATTGTATATAATGCATAGTGATTACACACCAGGGTATTCACATTTCTTTTAGGAAAAAATCATCTAAAGGCACAGAACCATATTCTTACACCACCATAGCTGGAGTGGTGTTGGCAATAGCCATTGGTATATATTCTGGTGTTTACTACAAGCCTCAGACTGAGGACACAGTATTCATCCCGTTGGCAACAGCTGACAAATCATCACCACAGTTGTCTTATAATGTGAAATGTTCCGATGACTACAAGGAAGATAAAAATACAGGTTTGTGATGCATGCTTGATTTGTTACTGCTTCTTATTTTCAAACCCACGTTCATTTATGGATTACTTCTGAACAAAAAAGTTCGCAAAAGTTAACAAATTTGGAATTCATAAATACAATACATTTTTGTTTTCCCAACGAATGTACAAATTTATATTACTATACATTCGTGCTTTCCTGAAAAATGAATGATAACAGTGATTTAAAGTTCAATCCCTTGGTCCCATATTGAGATTTTGTCCAGAATATTTTTGAAACACATACTAGGACAAATAATAATAAAATGGACACAGCAATTAAGTCATGTAACTCCAGTATTATCTTTTGTAGAATGCAAGCCAAGGTTTTGTGGCAGAGTGATCATGGATGACTTAGTACATGAAGATGAGGCCAAATATTTATTGAAGTATGTATCACAATTGCCATTAGTATTAATGTTTTGTGTTCATTTTCATTGGTTTAATGGACATCATTATAAGTTATGTGTGTAGTATGTTATATAGTTAAAGTGGTGTAAATCAGCATTTTTAATTTTAATGTGTTTTGTTTCAGTGTTGCAAAGATGGGATTGGCCTATGGTGGTTCAAGTGGTGGGGTAAGAACTGGCAAACGTTTCGTACATTCAACCATATTATTATGCATTTAAGAAGTGCTATATACTAAATAAGTAATTTGCATAAAATGTATGTACATGTTATTACATTAATTTATAACCAGATAGTTGTATCGAAGTGTCTTATAATGCTGAACCTTTCCTCATCTGTTTAATCAACACTGGATTTGCTTTTAGGCATCTATATTGGACCTTCATTCTGGTGCATTATCGAAGAATGATAAATTCATCGACATATATAGGTATGTAACAGTATTGACACATATAATAATATAACGAGAAATTAGTTGTTTGAAACAGTAGTAGTCTTTTTCTAAATGTGAACATTTACAATTTGGATGTACATGTATATTTTAAAACTTAAAACATCATTCTTAAACTTGATACCATTTTGACCAGTTTACGTCAAAAATTGATCAAATGCAGTATTTATAAAGTACTTGTTACAACGACGTCGAATAACGTTTGAATGACGCTTGCGATGTCACGCAAAAAGGGTCTAAATAGGACCTCAACTAAACAGCTGTTACTTCCTTAAAAAGCATGATATCAACAAAATTTCTTGTACATTTTGCTTCATTAAAATTATTCTTTTAGATAATAAAAATCTCAAAATCAAATGTTTTGTCAACATAGCAGGTTTTTCTGGAGACTGGCTCATATATATGTATGTATTGGCGTATTGGACGTCATGTATCAATTTGCCCAGATCAGACTGGCGGGTCAGTAGTTACTTGCCATTGTGATTGAAATTCCACATTTTCTACCTTGTGTAATGTGTATACAATGTAGTCACATTGATTTCACTTTTGAATTTTGTTAACATGCCTTCTTGTATGAAAATTAATGCAAGTTGTAAGTCAATTATAACAATAACTTATATGCCGTTGATGCCAAACTCTTGATTTCTAACTATGAAACTTGGTAACAAGTCATATGGAATTTATGTTTCAATGACAGATGAGTGATTTAAGGCATCATCACCTACTTATACTAATACATTTTGTAGTTATAAAAGTGTTGTATATAAAAGTAATGTTTGTATCAAATTGTTTGTTCCCAAAAGAATCAAAGCTATCATTACTGTCGACGAATAGTAGTATTCTACCTTAAAACTATATGTAGTTAAATATTCACATGCTTCTGTTGGTTCAAATTTTGTTTAACCTTACCTTCAAGGATCCTATACGCAGTATTGGAAATATAACTAATGTTGGACATACGATAGGGCCGTGTATGATTGACCTATCTATGAAATACAAATGTGCTTAGTCAATATAGTTGATTTTGTGTATGAAATATTTATGTATTATTACACACTGTAAAGTGATTAGTGTGAATATTATGCTTCAGTATTCTATCAGGGGATGGTGGATTCACTGCTCAAGATTTTTCAATGTATAAGTGAGTGTACTTTTAACATACATGTACTAAGTACGGTTTCCTATAATTATATTTTCCAATAATTAAAATGTCCGTACTATCCCGTATATTGTAACATTCAAATGTCATTACTGTCATATATGTTTGTAGATTATCACATCTTTAATAGCATGCTGTGTGTATAGCCTTTCATTCAAGTACATTGTATCTTTTACAGCCTGCATCAAAATATCATTAATGTTACATTGTATATCTATTTTAAATTCGAACCTTACATTCTGTATTTAAAATACATTAAAATATCATGAATATCTTGCATATTCCATCTTTAAATAAATGTACATTGTATCATTAATATCTTGTAAACTCTTCATTAAAATATCATTAATATCTTGTAAAGTCTTTATTAAAATTTCATTAATATCTTGTAAAGTATACACTAAAATATCATTCATATCTTTAAAGTCTACACTAAAATATCATTCATATCTTGAATATTCATTATAACTCCCTAAAAATATTGTACACCTGTATATTTTTTATTATAACAGCTCCTATATCGGCCACTGGTCTGATTTAATTGTTTATTTTACAGGACTGTAAAGAACAAAATACAAGGAGCTATTGCAAAATATTTCAACATTCCAACATCTAAACTGTATCTTACAAAGCCCACTTTCTTTTCTCGCATGAACACTACCGAGGCCAAGACACAACATGACGAATACTGGCATAAACATGTTGATAAGGTTTGTATTGTTTTGGTGTATTTTAAAAGGTTTTTGGAAGGAGACACAGTGTTCACATGTGACCATCCATCACTCCCCCTCGGATATCTATCATCTCGTCACATGTGACATTATTGCCGAGGAGGAAACTCTCTAATGTTGCCAGTCGTGGATTCCGTTAATAGTTTGTGAACGCCCGTGTAGTCGTCCAGTGAAATACAACCATGTTCCCCAAATCATATCTTCGTTGTTTTAAGTTTTAAGAAAACATAGTTTATATACAGAGTAATAGTTTTGAAACGCCAATGTCAAGATGAACTTCATCTGATGAATACTGGCACAAAAATACAAGAACAAATTACAAGGAGCTATTGCAAATCTGTTCATGCTGTAGGTGTGAACTATGAGCATGCTCCCAAAGTCATATCTGGTCGAGAACTTCGTTGTTTCAAGAAAACACTGTTTATGTACGGTGTAATACATTGTATATTTGAAACGCCAATGTCTAGAGGTATGATGGTATCCCGTTTCCCCTGTCGCTGGAATGCCTTTTCTGTCGAGTTCAAGTGTGTTACCATTTTTAATTTCTGACTTGGATTATAAATATGATTTGCTAATGCTGCAGATTACGTATGGTTCATTCCATTACACATCCTTATTATATCTGACTACATATGGAGAAGACTTTACTGGTGGACGATTTGTGTTTGTTGATGGAGAAGTAGAGAAATCTGTAGAACCGAGGCTAGGTATGTACATTATGTATTAGTTAAGTACGGAATTTCTTATACAATGTTTTCATGGGACAGCAATTTTGCATTTTATTTACTGAAAACTTAATGTGCACAGATCCTGTTAATACCTTTGTCGAAAGTGATCACAGAAAGCATTACATGTACCATTAATTTTATCTTACTAACTTTAAAACCTAGACGAATACTAGACGTTTTCCACAGTCCTTCGATACATATTTACATACAGAACTAATGTAATTTTCATATGGTATAAAATGCATACATATTTAATAATTAATTTAAATACAAATAAGTGTAGGTTTGTAATGTACATTGTCGTGTTGCAGTCTGGTTATCCATGGTTATTGATTCATTCACTAGTGTTTTTATTAACTTATGCACACATAATTATACTGTACTTATCTATATACAAAATGTGTATCATCTAGGCTGTTATACCGTAACTTACTGAGTGTATTTATTTGCAGGTCGTGTGTCGTTTTTCACGTCAGGGTCAGAAAACGTTCATTATGTTGAGAAGTTGAAATCAGGTGTTCGTTATGCAATAACTATTTCGTTTACATGTGATCCTAATATGGCAATATCAGATCCTGTTGCTAGGCAACGTCATGTCTGATTGTGATTGATCTGACTGAAAATGTTTCTTTATGGCGAATGTTTTTATTACGTATGTGAATTTGTTTATGCTTTGTCACATGTAGTGTTGAGATTTTTCTAAAAAAATACAAAATACAAAATGTATATATCATATCATTTGTTTTAAACACAAACATGTTTGGACATAACATTGAACGTCAAATTTAAATGGTATTTAAGATGATTTTATGGTGTATTGAAATGACCATTATGGATGCACATTGTGAGGTGTTGGACTGGGCATGATTGTATACAGTGGTTGGAGCAAGGACACGAAACACGGTTGTATACAGTGGCTGGTACAAATGCATTAAACACGACTGTATACAGTGGTTGGTGCAATGATGTGAAGCACTATTGTATACAGTGGTTTGTGCTAGGAGATGACAGTGGTTGCTGCAAGGGTCTGGCTAAGGACGATTGTATACAGAGGTTGGAGCAAAGACACGATATAAGGTTGTAGGCAGTGGATGGTGCAAAGTAGATGCCATTAAGATGTCTAGATGGCAATGCTAACGAATCGAATCGAGTCCGTTTTCATCTAATAGTAATGTGTTAGTTAGAAAAAAGATGGATCGTTGCGTGTTTTTAACATTTTATATAGACTACCTTAATTATATGCATGTATATATACGCTTTGTCTAGCATCGATTACAACAATGGGTCATATACACTGTATATGACAGTCGATGGAATATGCTTGACAAAGTTGGTTTCAGTCAGAATGCTGATTACTAGCACTTCCTTGGGTATACATTTGTATTGTAACACAATAAAACAAAATACCCAATCTTTCAAACATCTTTTTAGTGAATTTTAACAGAAAATAATTGATACGTGTGAGTGTCAGCACTATGTCAACACATTTGTGTAAGTATTTACTAGTACATGTATATACTGGTATTCTTCCTGAGGGAAAGATCGCCACGTTTCTCTGTCACTCGCTCCACTTGTCAAATTTCACAAAACATTGGGTTTTGTTACACTTTACAGAAATACGATGTTATTTGATCACAAATTGATAGTTCCAGTTGATTCTCCAATTTAAGCTCTTTCATTTTTATACTACATTTACTCACTTTTACGAAGATCGTGTCGACAACAAAAGAGGCTTTATTTGTTGGGTTTCCGTGTCCGCCATCTTAATTTAAATGCTGTGGATTCAAGCTTGGCATTCGGTGCTACCACACAGTGATACTGGCAGCAACAGATTTTCGTTGTTGTTGATGATACTCATACAATGCGTTGTCATAGAAACCATGTAACGCATAGGGGTCACACTGCTATTTTTCATAACTACCATTACTAAAAATGTGAATATCTCAATAGCAGCTCGATGAATAATAACGCCTATGTAATGGATCAAAGATCATATAATCTTTGATTTGATGTGTGCATGCAAAGGGGTAAAGCCACGAAAGGTAAAAAATGGCCCCATGTCCAAATCCTGTGAAAATGATAAATTTATACCATCAGTTGAAGTATTTTACAAAAACGGTATTTTTTAAGATTTTTTTTAAAACTGTTACCATGGTAACGAGTATAATATTTTGCCAAAAAATGGAAAAAAGCTTCTACAGTATTTCCAAAATAGTGAATCGAATAGTAAGTGCGCATCCAAAGAGTGATATTAAGAATTGAAACTTATCTTTATTACGAATTTGGTTGTCATGGTAACAGTTTTCAAAAAATGCCCAAAATGCACATTTATGACTCCAAATTAAATAAAATGACGTTTTTATTAAAGTGGGTGGGGTTCAGTGGAGTATATCAAAACAGCAAGGCGTATTTTTTGTAGGTTTTTTATGTATCATTGAAGTACAATGTCTAATGATTTTGTACAGCATATAAAACATTGTACAATAAGTACTAAATATATTGAGAATATGGCTAAAAGCGGGGTGAATGTCATGCCTTCGTGGCTCGATGACGAGAGGAAATAACGTTGAAGCGGTACCTAAAATCTTAAAATTTGATATGGGCACAGCTCTCGACCATCATGAATTGTGCTGTAAACAATGTATTATAAAGCACAATTTCACATTTTAGTCATCTGATTTTGGTCGAGGACTGTGCCCATATTAAAAAAATCACTTATACTGGAAAAATATGGACAAAATATGCCATTTTTGTGAAAAATGGCCAAACATGGATACCAATTAGTGGACAGGTGACAGGTAAAAATCAAATTTGATGAAAAATGCTTCCCTATGCAAACGGATAAAGCTATCCACATTACAAAAATGTACAAATGACACATAATAACATACTTTGATAATTTAATAATTTTTAGGCCAATTCAGACCTTTCGTGGATATACTCCTTTATGAAGCAATCGCTCTTTGTGGTCGTATCTGACAAGTGTTTAGGTCCAAGTGCCTGGATGGTTTCGATGTCAACGCAAAAAAACCCACCTAGAAACCTTATGACTGTTAAATAAAGTACATTTGTATGTTAAAATTTGGGAAAATCAACCATGCATACCATTGAAATGATTAAATAAGCAGAACGTAGCGGCATCCAGCAGCCATTTGTGTGCCGTTGGCAGATAGCGGAGATGTGGACTAACAATTGGACACCTATCAGGTCACAGTTCATACACTGATAGACGCATCATTGTAAGAGCTATGTCTAACATCACTGTAACCCATTTAGGTAAACAGTGGCACAGAGACTCATTGGAAGCAGTGACTTGTGTTTTGAATGCCGTAACTTAGTATAAGCAGGCACCTATGGTTACTTTAGTAATCATTTACAATTACTGGCTGAGATTCAAGAAAATGTAGCCTGTATTGCAAGTACATGTACAATGTTTTCGTATTGTCTTAACCAGTGACCGAGTAATTTACAAATTATGGCCCATATCGATCATTGTCCTAGATTCCATCCAACTTGACCTAGATTTGGTTAAGATGATCATTGTGACCAAGTTTCATATAGAGGTGACATCACCTCTAGTGTCTACACAAGGGTTTTATATAATTGCTTAATGAGTACCCTAGTTTTTTTTTACCCCAGATGACCCAATATCGAACTTGACCTAGACTGTGTTGATTGTTAGCCTACCAACTTTCATAAAGATTCTGCCACAATTCTTACCTCTAGTAGTGTACATGGTGTCTGCATAATCAAATTGTTGACGGACGAACAGACAGCGGTCGAAGAGTGATCACAACATCATACTGTCGCTTTGTTGCAGGTGAGCTAAATATGTAAAGCCTTTATTCATGAAAACGCAAGATGAAATGTACACTTGCAGTTCAAATGAAAACTTTTGAAAGTGACCGGGGAAGAAACACAGTCGTACAATCATTACTTGCTTTAAACTGGCACGACAAGCGGTCTGAACACAAATATATAGAGGTTTTGAGTGAAAATTACAGCTAGGCTACTTGGTCGTTTAAAGGTTTGCTCAGAAAATTAGTTTTAAAGTTTTCACAGAAAGCCTGCGTAAGTGTTATATTATTTGACTGATACGAAGGATAGGTGTCTCATAAGTAAAATTGGCTGGCCGTCCCTTTTAAAAGGGTGGCACTATAATAAACAAGGCTGCATCCTGTAAACGCTTATGCCCCGGTGGAAGCCTTGTCCATAATAGCTAGCTAAGTCAATCAGGGGCCATAATTCTGTAGAAATGTTGGAAATTTAAGTAACATGGAAGGTAAGTAAGGTATGATTGTAAACAAGAATGCCAAGTTTGAAAGCAATGCCTTGATTGACTTTGAAAGTATTTCAAGTTTCAAGAACTTAAAGTTTTGGTTAACATTTTCAAGGGAACGAACAGACAGACGGACGGACGGACAACCACTGAAACAACAGTTAAATGTGTTAAATGCTTTATAATGTTCCGTCAAGTTAGCTAGTTATTATAATAACAAAGAGGTAATAAAAACATGCTTTGGAGATATCGCGAACATACGGAACAAATAATGATTTCATTTAAGCTTAAGGACGTTTGATAGGGTAAGTATTTTTTTTAAAAGATACCAAAAAATAGGCACAATTATAGTTTGATATATACTGAAGCAATATGTGAAATAAAAAAGGTATGTCGCGGTACTATTTAAGGGGTCATGGGCCCTTTTGCAACATCACTTTTCAAGAAAATGACCAAAAATTCTGATATTTCGCAATGTTTTCATTTTTGCATTAAAATTGATATTTTTTCTTGTTACAATCATTTCAATGGGTTTGTATGTACAAAAACATATTATTCAAACATTACTATACACTTTTGGTATTGATAAAAAATTCACAAATTTTTGACAAAACAAGAATTGTCAAAATTTCCGAAAGATGACTGCTAAAAAGACAAAAAAAACACAAAATCGGCCGTAGCTCGAAAACGACCTCGATGATCAATATAATTTTTATGTCTAATTTGGTTGATAAACGTGTACTCAATCCAAATATTAAATAAAAAAGATAGGTCACGGGACTACTTTTTGCGCTATGACGTCATTATTGTCCCCCTATATCATAAAAACCTTAGTAAAATTGCGTAAAAGTGACTCATTATCTGCGCGGAAAAAATATTCTAATACCAAAAGAGTACTTACATTTGCATATTATGTACATGAAACTATAGTAAATATGAACTTAGAAGAAATTGACGTGTTACAAGAATTATTTTAGGTGCAGTTACGTCGTAATTGTGTCTCTTTGTTATGAAAAGTGTGGGGAAATGGCGGTAAAATGGCGCAAAAAGGCCAAATTAGTACATTTTGCATATATGTTTTTGCCATAATTTCTAGTCTTGTCATCATTTATTTTTGGCTAAGGATATTGATTATTAAAGTGTACTTTATCTAAAAATTGAAATTAAACAAAGGTTATCACGCTACATTTTGTGCTATTATGGCTGAATTATCTCCCCTTTTTTCCAATTTTGCAGTGACGTCGCATTCCATATAGTAAGGGGGTACATATTGGCCCTGGATCGCTCACTTGAATAATCTTCACAATTTTAGTCAGACATCATTGATTTATTCCCTATATATCAGTAAAAGGGGATTTGTGTAGTCCCAGGCAATACAAACACTCACTACAAATAGGTACAGGTAACCCAAGTAATAATTTCTAATTTCACAAAAAATGAATGAAAATGTAACCTCTATTTCACGCAGAGTGTTTTCATTTTATTTGCTCAGTGACTTTATTTTTTACCACAAAGTACCCATATTAATACTAACCCAAGATAGTATCACGACAAACATTTTGTCCTATTTTCATGACGATCCGGTGCATAACACGGCTTCTGTCACCGTTTAAGCTCTATGCGCAGAAATGATGCGCATGAACAACTGTATCAAACGTCCTTAACAGTTCGTTCTTTTGAACATGCACTTATATAATTATCACTTAGTTCATATAATTCCATGGTTTGTAGCACTAATGGATTGCAATATGCATATGCCATTTTAAAACTTTTAGTCACGTTATCGTTCTTAACCCGACACGATGAACAACACCAAACGTAATTTGGTGGGAACGTCTGGACCGATCGACCGACTATACCAAGTAGTTCAAATCATCTGCGTGGTTTATACATTCCACAATACATACATTGTAGTTTATTATTCTGTTTCGTATAGGTATAATCTCATTTAGCAAAGAGCTTATCAACGTTATACAGTCATAGTGTCACATTTTACGGAACAACATGTTCATCACTGTTTTCCATTCATAGTCTTTACGGAGCTTATTTGCAGCTTTAAATCAACAGTTTGACAACAATACTAACGCCTACGTTAGTCGGTGTGTTATTTCCGGTTCTTAGCACTGCATATCACTATACATGCGATTTTTCAAAAAAAAAAATGTTTGCACGCACAACGAAATTTCTTCGAATTATGTAAATTGAAAACACCGTCGCGGTCTTGGAATTAAAAAGCCGCATTACTTTTTAAACGTATAGCACCTTATTTTAGAGATATGGTATGACATATAATAATTTAACCTGAAATTCGAAAGACTCAATTTAAGTTTAATATCAGTTCTGCGTTTTTAAAAGTTCGAAACGTGTCCTGTCGGTCGACTACCAAAACGCTGAATGACTGTGTACACATACACTCACTGAAAACAGCAACACCTGTTGGAACATTCAGGTCAAGAGAAAGTAATTTTTCATCTTATTCTCTTCGATGAATCGACGTATATAATATTTATTTTTGCGCTATTCGTCTACAGTCTAAGTACTAGATTTATATACATGTTGTAATAAACAATTATGGTAGATGCTTTCTGACAACGTTTTACTATGTCGATGTATCCGCTTCACAACGCCAGTTGGGGCTTGGGCCTGCACCCCGCGCCAATACATCCGGAACTTGCGCTACGGCACCAATCATGCGCATGCCCCACAACGCCGATCAGGCCCCAATTCCACGAAAAAACTTAAGTTATTGCTCAGCTGAGACTGTTATTTTGAATTTATTATATGACTACAAGTATAGTCTTGTGATGTAGATTGCTACCAGAAACTGTGTATGTATTGCTAAATAATGATACAGTAGGTGATTTTTGTATGTTATGCGCATGGAAATCAAACAGTAATGAATGATGAAGAACGTCATACTTGAGCCTGTTATAACAGACTTAAGTTTTTGCTTTAGATGTTTATAACTTTAAAACACTATTTTCTGTAAAAATTGGACTTATGATGTATTGCTCTATTAAATAGGCATCTAACTGTGATGAAACAATATATACAAGTATACACGAAAGTCATTTAACCAACAAAATATGTTTTTAAAATAGCAGTCTCAGCTAAGCAATAACTTAAGTTTTTTCGTGGAATTGAGGCCAGGTCCCTGCACCACAATGCTAGCGCCACGACGCCAATATGGCACCAGTGCCACTATGCCAAACTGGTGCCAGCGCCACAACGAAAATGTGGCGCCAGTTCCACTATGCCAAACTGGCAGTGCCACTATGTCAAACTTATATTACGCGAGAGCCACAACGACAATTTGTCACCAGAGTCACAACGACAAACTGGTATAGGCCTTCCATGGGCAGTGTCATTATGCCAAACGGGCGCCAGTGCCACAACGACAATCTTGTATGATGTAGATCTATTTATATATAATTATTTTTAATTTATTCCTGATAATATTCAGGTTTTTTTTCACCGAAATAGCTATCAATATTTAGTTCGGAAAATATATCACACTCGTTTTACTGATGGAAATCTTAACCTGTCGAGTTTTTCAAAATTGAAAACAAAAATAAAATTGAGTACTGTAGATCTAATGTACTGGATAGATGTATACAGATCTACAACGACCTTCGAAATATGACCCTCGGACGAGTACATTTGCTAAGTTTGGATATTAATAGAAAACTTACGTTAGCTTTAATTTGAAAGCGTGACCTTGTGATAACACTACACAGAAACAACTGTGCATACTTTTTATATGGACTGTGGGTTCTAGTCCGCTGCTAAACTATTTCAATAATGATACACTTTAGAAATGTATCTATTAAATAGACGTACACGCACATGTTTTATTTAGCAAATTAAGAAAGATATTCAAAGTGATTGGATTCGAACCCAAGTAAAAAGATCGATTCAGATCCATAAGCAGTAAGCTTAGCAGCAACGTATGTCTCTTGCGCATCCGGTAAAGGGTTGTACACAGTGACAACATGATATCCCATAAAGCATAGCGTCTAGACTGGTTATCGCAATTTCATTCATAACGCGGTTGCTCGTTACTGCAGTTGGGTGATCAGTCTAGCTTACGCGATTATTGCGAATTAACATTTTTAGTTTCAGTAGTCAACGAGAAAACCGACAAAGAACACATTCTTATGGTGCTCACAGATTTACAGGTTTGTTATTCAGCACAATAAAAGTATAGTTAATACGAATATCGTATTGATGGGCGATTAAATCCGCGGTAGTGTGTTTCAAGGGCAACGTTTTATCAGGCACCGATCGCGTTCCATATTCCATCCTTTCAATGACCAGTAAGTGGTAACTGTTGCTGACTGGTTTTGCTTACAACTTTATTTATCCTGAACTTAACTATTTGTAGGCCTTCGTACGTGTTCGTAAAGCACTAGTCAATTGAAAAATTAAAAATTACGGCCCAAACCCTGGGGGAACGGTGCGGAATTTTGCTTTTTCAAACACCTTCAAAATCCCTGCCCCCCATACCCCCTCCCCAACTTGGGTAGGGGGCCAAGGCCATACAGATGATAAAACCCCAACATATTGCTCCCAGGAATAGCCATGGCTATAAAGCCCTGCACTCGCACAGCCTGCCGTGTAAGATAAATACATGGGACTGCTCACCTTGTCAAACCAGGCTCTGCGAAAACTGACTGACAAATTTGATTTTGACTGACAGAAAATCCTGTATTTTTCTGTTAGAAGAAAAGGGACATTCACTCATTTTACCAATTCGGACCAGTTGACAAGTTTAAAACTTTGCAGGGCCTGTCAAACCATTTTGACACATTACAGGGATACCCAGTGGCTTAACCGTCAGAATTTATAAGCAGCCACTTGGCGACAGCTTATCTGTCTATTCCTACACCCTTCTTGGGGTTGGCGGGGTGTGGTTTCAATTTAAAATGCTTTCACAGAACTTCAGAAGAACGATCTAGTTATATTGTTCTAGAAGGTTATTTCTGCTTTTGTTCTTGACGGGCGACGCAGAGAAATTAGATATTTTCAATTTTTTGATGTCTAAATCCCCACCCAGGAGACTATGCTAACTGTCTAAATCCCCACCGTGGGGCATGGTTTTTCATCCGGGTACTTTAATAAAAACACGAATAAAAGTATCACTGTCTTCTTTCGCGGTGTCGAAATTCCTGTACGAAAGTCTACAGTCTATACTCCCGGACTCGGAGTCGATGAAGTTGTCTAATTCCTGTCTGTCTGGAAGATTCGTCTGTCTAATTCCCCCTGTATGCCCGCTTGGTGGCGGGCAAAATATTGACTGTTGCATGACCGGGCAGTGTCTACAGAAACAGGCCCGTACAACTTGCCAATCCTACCTTCTACATATTCATACAGCACTTTTTGCATCATACCGAAACACAGAGTTAGTTTATAATGAAATTATAGAAAATTTACAAGTAATATGTAACATGCAATTTCATTGATCTGTTATTAGTGTGTGACATAAATAATTGGAAATGAAAAATAAATATATGTCGTCTATAACAAATAATTTCAGCCTGAAACTGATCGTTAAACATACAAGATTTTTATCAACTTAATAATATTCTGCAGCCTACTGAATAAACTGATTGTGTATTATTGTCATATATCAGTCATTTTGATTGGCTTAAATATACTTCTTATGGTCGAAATTCATTTAAAATAAGTTGATACACGTAAAATTCTGATAGGACCAGCAGATTTTAAATTTATATTCTGCAGCCTACTGAATCAACTGATTGTGTATAATTGTCATGTATCAGTCATTTTGATTGGCTTAAATTTACTTCTTGTGGTCGAAATTCATTTAAAATAAGTTGATACACATAAAATTATGATAGGACCAGCAGATTTTAAATTTATATTCTGCAGCCTACTGAATCAACTGATTGTGTATAATTGTCATGTATCAGTCATTTTGATTGGCTTAAATATACTTCTTATGGTCGAAATTCATTTATAATAGTTGATACACGTAGGACCAGCAGATTTTAAAATTATGCTTCATTGATTGATTTTTTCAGCTTTCCGTATTGAAATCCATTTTGATGATAAATCTAATAAGCATCTGTTAAATTTGCTAAGATTTAGTGATTAATAATGCATTGGAGAACTCTGGTGCATGGTTTAAAAATGCAATACATTGAATTGTGTAATGGTGTTGATGAAAATTTGTAACTAAATATTCATAATTCAGGGGTGTCAATTTTCCTGATTAATCCTAATTCAATGGCTTCTGACAAAAATAAAAGTTATTTGATGAAAATATCTCAAGAAATGACAAAGTTATGGTCAATTTAGTCTGCTCTGAATTATTTTCTTTAGTTCAAACTGAGTTATATATATCGAAGCAACGTCATTGAAGGCCTCTTGCTTGCCAAAAATGGTCAACCACATACGATTTTCTTGATTTTTAATTTGGCCCTGTTGACACCCCTGATAATTGAATGTTGATCTTTCACAGAATATAGCTACAGCAGAAATGAATGAGGCTGATCGTCAGCACGTATACGAAAATCCTATGTGGGAAAATGCCCGCAAAGCTCTAGAAGCGGTATCTCCAAAGAAAGGTGGTAACCAACAACAGTCTGATCATAATGGCAATGTGAACGGAAACTTCAATCAAACTGGTGGTCCAGGAATGGCTCAGAATAATGGACAAAGTCCTCAAGATTTATATTATCAGCATTACAATAACTACAAACAGAATCAAGGTCACAATATGCCTAATAGACCTCCGTAAGTCAAAGACAATGTATAATATATGTTCAATGTTTAAACTCACTTTCTGGTACATTTGTATCTTGATATGAATAATTTCTCCAGTGGTTAGAGAAGGTTCCATTTCATAAAAGCGGAATTGGCATTGTATCCACCTTATGCACTTTTGAAGGCAATAATGGGTAGAGTAGACCATGCAACTCGTTGCATCAGTGTATATCCATGTTTATTAACTGAACTAGTTACATGTACTTGGTAATCTAAATATTTTGTTTTCATATTTAATTCATAGTATCATCTATTTCTGCTCAAAGTCACCGATTGTTAACTTAATATATTTACTCCCATTCATGTATTTCTAGATTTTTCAATGGTATGCAACAAAATGGGTGTCCACCAGGATTCGGAATGCCACCACCGTTCCAAGGCGTAAGTTTCAAATTGTAGCCCAGTCATGTGATTTCATGTCTGAATCAAACAGTTCTGGTCAACATTTACTGGTAGTAGTTTAGCATATTATTATTATATGGTGTTTGTTGATATTTATTGAATTATCATTAATTACATGTCAGTCAAAACTAAAATACTGAGGAATTTTACGATTAAATTGTGAGAGCTTTGTATACACTGTACATACGTCATAAAATACATTATAACCTTATGTTAAACTGAAATATATTCACATTTTCAGCCTGGCAACTTTGGTGGACCTGGTCAGTTCCAGGGACCTAGGCCTGATGGTCCAGAGCCTCCTCGAGGTTTTAATCCAAGGTTTATGCAGAGGCCTAGATTTCATGGACCCAATATGCGTAAGTGTGCTTTTACAACTTCAATAACATAGAATTAGGAATGGCGTGCATTCAATGATGCACAGTGTCGCCACATGGTTAACTTGTTATATGCCTGGTACCAATATTCGAAAAAACAAATTTGAATCTATCTTTAATTCACAAGAGTCTCTAGTCTTTATTTTATAGTTTGGGGAACTTCTGCTTGTGGATTAATGTTTATTAGACTTATATGGTTCTAAACCTACTTTTGATTCTGATTTCAGAGCAACATCCTGGTGCAGGAGGTATAAGATTCAGTATTCCAAAAAGAAACAAAATGCTACAACAACAACAACAGCAGCAGCAGCAGCAGCAACAACATCAGCAAAATGGAAATAATTATAACAATCAAGCCAATTTTATGAATCAGTTCCGACCTCATGGGCCACGTGGACCTCGGCCCTCATTCAACAATCTTCCATCAATGGAGATGAAGAAATGTGATAACAAACATACAGACAGTGATAACACATCCAGTCAGCAATCAGGGTATAGTGATACTTCAGTTTATTTTATCACTTCAGTGTTTCATTTTGGTTTTGGAAACTATAAGTCCTTTCCCACTGAACTTCAAAAATCAAAGAGTCCCGCTATGTAAAAATAAAGTATTTCCAAAATTTATTGAGTCCAAACCAATGCTTATGAGTCAGAGAGTCGGGACTCGCTCCATAATGAAACGCTGCCACTTAGATACCATTATCTTCAATGTGAGAACAAATTACGGAACATTGTTCTCTAACATGAGTTAGAACAATTAATGACCTAGTGAAAAAGTAATATTGTCAAATTAAATTCGTTACTTAAGACAGTTTGACCGTGTAACTACACTCATTGTCTTTGATATCAACATTTCTTTAAACTTGTCTAGAGAAAAAATAATGTGTTTAAGAATTGTTGATCACAAAAAACAACTCGTGATGTGACAGATCTTATATCTCTATATATAAAGTATAGTAATATAATCAAGTAAAACTTAGAAAATATGTCCAATTTTAGATACAGACAAACCTGTCCATAAAGACCACCCATGGGAACAGCAAAATGTGGTCTTTGTTGACAGGTGGTTTCTTTTAAGGTTAGGTATAATAGAAAATGGTTTGGTGGGAGATAAAATTGTGGTTGTTTTGTAATATTGGTCTTTGTTTACAGGTGGTTTTAACACAGGTTTGACTGTATTTAAGTACATGTATGTATACATAATTACATATTAAAATATTATGTGTTTTGTTTTTCCATTTCAGTAAAGGGGGTGAGTTAGCAGAAGCAGCAGCTGGGGAATGGCCGCCTTCTCTCAAGTATGTTGACATTTTCAGTAATTTCAATTTTAATGATTTCATTGCTTAACTTTCTGCATTTGGATAGTAACAAAATGTGCAGAACTAATATTATGAAACATCAGTTAGTTGTATTATTCAATGAAAAAATAACCAGTGTTAGAAGAAACGTCTACAGGCCTGTTCTATATTGATAGAATTTAAACTGACTTTTCAGCTGAGAAATTGTCTTTGAAAGTAACTTGGTATTTGGCTTGGATGTATCCTGTCAACAAATACTTGACAATCAAAGTGACAGGTTTATGACCACCCTCCACCATCTAATCTGTCTGTTAATTAATTAGATTATGCCATCAAAATAATTTAGTCTCTATTTCTATGATGTCATTATACATGATGTATGACGGTATTTCACACTGTTATGTAATATTGCACAGTCTGTTAATTAGTTGATACAATATGGCAGGGCATAATTAACATGGACTTTGTCTAGTATTCAGTTTTTATCACCTTCCTACTGTGTAAATGTTCTTTGTTTCTTTTTACTCCTACCCCCTACTGTGTAAACTTTGAGATTGGTCATTCTTTACAGTGTTATGACATACTGAGTCAGGATTTTAATTGCCCCATATCCTGTTTGAGGCAATATGGCTCTGTAGATTATGATAATAATAAATATTGTACAGTATTTAGGGGCTGGCTTAACTGGTAACAGTAGGGAGGGATCTGATAATACGATGTCATGATATAACTAGTTTTAAATAATAGGTTATAGTATACCACACACTCATTCAGTAGTCATACTACCTGCGGGTGTGCTTGATAATTAACTTTTTCAAAGAACTGAAGTTTGTAAAAAATCATGTTAAAAATCCCCTTTTACAGAAAATGGGTGCAGAAAGCTTTTGGCAGTGTGAAAAATGATCCAGATAAGGATAAAATGGAGTCAATTCTGAAAGAAAAATTGACAGATGCCTTCACATCTGGGCGTGCATTTACTACAGACTGGGACCATGAACCATTACCTTTGTAAGTATTTATTTGATTTATTTGTGTGTTATAATTATGTACCAAATTAACATTTAAAAAACCAAGTGTTAGTTACATCTAATGCAACTGAATTCTGCATTTAACCAAAGCAAGTTAATATTGTGGAACTCATTACATGCTGAAAACATGGGGTTTTTAGGGTTACCAGCACCACAGTTAGTTAATTTGTTTGTTAGTTACAAAAATGAGCTGTTGGGATTATGTCGAGTGGTGACTTGCCACCGTCCTGACTTGTTTATTATAGTAT
Source organism: Spisula solida (assembly GCA_947247005.1). NCBI lineage: Eukaryota > Metazoa > Mollusca > Bivalvia > Venerida > Mactridae > Spisula > Spisula solida. The sequence goes on along the minus strand of OX365944.1, from coordinate 43,850,658 downwards.
GCTTAAGTGTACATGTACACATGTTTAAGGGTACATTTGAAAAATGGTAATAATTCTAATAGCTTTACATTTGTCTGACTTTGAGGAGATTAATACAATAATGGAATTAATGTCATCATTCTGTGTTTAACTTGTAAGTTTGTTTTACAGTGACTCACCTACTAGGGGTTCAGAAGCAGACAGAGCTCAACCAAAATCTAAACGTAGTAGATGGGATCCTCCATCACAAAATTCAGAACAAGGAAGTAATTCCAGCACTCCTAGAGGTATTATATCATTTGATATTTTTGTGATATAGCACGGTTAATTTGACATGACTCGCGACCTTGTATTTGCGTAATTTAACAGCTGATATATTGCCTATATTTTTAACCCCTTTGTTTTCAATACATAAATTGACATTTTTTAGAATTTCAGATTTTTCATAATTTCTAACTTGCGCCCATGTAGTCTATTATTGATAATTTTCATCAAGCGTACTGAACTGTTGATGTTATATAATGTAACCAATGAGCCATAGTCTTCTGTGGGTTTGACTTCTAATCGGAATTGATGGTTAAACAATTACAACATGTTTGCATATATGAGCTGTATCCTACTTACATGCTGGTTGTAGTCAGTGACAGTTTGGTACCAATTATTGGCTCTTTTGTGGCATGTTGTTGGTGTATGGCAAATTAAGTTTATATTCAGATAGTTTTGGATTTGATATAATTATGTTTTTAAATATCACCTGTTTGAATTTGACATTATCAGTAACTCATTTTACTGTTTGATTTTCTTTATAAGGAGCTATGGGCGGGTTTAATCCGCGTCAGATGAATATGCGTGGTCAGCGTGGACGTTTTCAGCGCGGTCGCGGTACACCAACACCTAGAGGAAGAGGAAGATTTCCTAGGGACTCTAGATCTTATTCAAGGTCATATTCAAGATCCAGGTCTAGATCAAGGTCATACTCAAGATCTAGGTCAAGGTCACCTGTTGATCGCCGTAGAAGGATATCGTCACCTGGACGCGGACGTAGACGATATAGATCAAGATCTCGTAGTTTTAGTCGTAGTAGAAGTCGTAGTAGGAGTAGCTCCCTGTCTAGCCGCTCGTCCAAGGATTATATTCCACTAGGAAGCAGTCGTGGTAGAGGTAAGTTTGGACGTAATCGTGGACGAGGTAGAGAGGATATAGGACGAGGAGCTGGAACTCCAGGCAAGAGAAGGAAAGGATCAGGAGATAGTGATCGTGGTATGGGAAAGAGAAGAGGAAAACTTCAAACTCCGAAGAAAGTACCAAAAGGTGCTAAAAGGTAATGATGGTTTAATCATGTAGAATTCAAGTAGTTAATCATGCGTAAGGCCTCCTGAAGACTTTACACAAATTAATTATATCAATAAAATAAAATACAACTTCGCAAAAATTTCTTAATTGTTACACTGTTTAAGAATGAAATATCCAAGATTGACATAATATTGTTTACATCTGTAATTTACTTTTTTTGTCGTACCACCACTTGTCGATGATTAAAGAAATGTCTTTTCGACTTGCAATTTTATATAAATAGTCTTATGTTCGAAGATTTTGCTAGATAATTATTAAAAAAAAATTGTGTGTTGGTGATAAGTTTTGATAGGTTTTAAATTCAATTTACGAATGTGTATCAAATATATTACATTCAAATTGCTGTACATGTATTAAGATACTTCAATAATTAATACTGTACTTTCACATCAGTTGGTATCATATCGCTCTGCATTATATACAAACCACATATTTGACTGTGATAGCCATGCTGAGGCACATTCAATCCGGTTAATTTGAATTTTTCTTCTCCTTCAGTTTTCAGCAATTCAAATTAGAAAATAGTGAAGAATCATCTGAGAAACTGTTAGAAAGAGCAAAACGATTTGGTGATCAACTGGTACAGTCTAAACCTAAACAGAGGCTTGGCTTAGCTCTGTCTTCTATAAATAATACTAATGATGTAAGTTGTCTTCCTCATTCTACAGTTTCTGAGTTACGTCTCGATCGTCTCCTAGATATATTGGGAGAGAGAGACATACTGATTTTTGTGCTGTATGTCTGAAGGGATTCTGCAAAATTTGTCTGCGGTTTTCATTTTTTTTTCAAAATTTCACATGAATAGTTGTACCAAGCCTAGTTGTGTATATTGTCATGAATTTTAGATTGGATTCTTTTTGTCAGAGTTACAGCCCCTTGTTTGAGACAAACATTCTTTTATCTAAAAATCGCTAGTTTTAACTCTGTTTAATGTCGTGATTGAATGTTTAAAGACTACTTTTATGGCTGTGATTGGGAGACCATCATTGCTCAAGACACTGGTGGTTGAAGCATTAGCCTAGTTATGAGTTTAGGATTTGGAACTACATTTGTACAAAGTGAATATTGGACGGTTCATTTTTCGATGGACCTTGATTTCAGTAGAAATACTCGGAGATGCACATCTTAAATAGTTAATGTTTAGTTATTATACCATAATGTCATGTATGTTACTTTATACAGTCTGATGAGGATAGTAATATGGACTGGGGTAGTTATCACATTGTTGGTACTTGTCAGAATCTGGAGAAGGAATATCTCAGAATGTCAGGGGTATGTATACAGTATATTCTCATATAGTTTCCCAGGTGGCATGATGGTGAAGTGGGTAATGCTCTTGACTATGGATAAAGATGTCCTGTGTTTAAATCTCATCCAGAGCACTTGGTCATTTCTAAAACTATTTTCACTGTTTCCCACCCATCTAGAGATGACATGTTTGGTTACCCAGAGGTAGTCTTGGGTGTATCGGTGCTATACACCAGGCACATTCAAGATAGTACCAAGGAGTCTATTTTGAAAGAGATTCTATTTTGAAAGAGCTAGAATCTCTTTTTCCCTCCAAGACTGAGGTCATTTATCAATTTGGCTGGGAAACAACTCAATGACCAAAAACTGACTAATGCAAACAAACTAACAAACATATAGTTTCAGACTAGCACATGCATTAATATTTATATCTACAACACAGCTTGCTTAAATGATGTAATTGAAGAACTTGGTTGTGTAATTTATGGGCATAAAGATTTTCTACAATATTGTGCATGGTCTGACTCTAGTATTCATACAGTCGTGTTATTAGCAGAAGATAATTTATTCTTCTGACTTTATAGAGTTTTTGAAATTTCAAAACATGATTTAAATTACAGTCTGTGAATTTAGGACTTCAAACTAACAGTAGTCTGTGTCAGAAAAAGCATATGATTTTTTTCAGTATGCTTTGTACATAATTCCTGCAGAATATATCTGTTCAAAACAATAATTACTTGTTCAGACAACTGGACAAGTGCTTATTCTGCAGACTGAAACTAAAGTTTGAATATAGAAATGATGTTCATTCAATAATTTTTAGCAAGTCATAAAGTATTGTGTTTGATTTCCAGCTGCCTGATGCTAGCAAAATTCGTCCTAAAGAAGTTCTTAGGAAGTCTTTAGAAATGGTGAAGAAAGATTGGGCAGAGAAAATGGATTATCGTTACGCGTGTGAACAGATGAAAACAATCAGACAGGATCTGACTGTAAGTACTTACTGGATGGTAATGCTATTGACTACAGATCCAGAGTTCCCTGGTTCAATTCTTGGCCAGGAAACTCGGTCATTTCTGACACACTTTAAAGATTCTCACCACAGAAGAGATGAACTTTTTCTTATATGTAATGGTGCTGTACACATGGCATGTCAAAGATTAAGGAGTATATTTGGAAAGAGCTAGGGTATCACATTCTGATTCATTGTATCATGGTCACTGTCTTGTATTTGCTGTCCCTTCTGCAATATAAAACACAGCAAGGGTTATCCTTGACTACAAGGTCTGAAGAATTTCTATTAACTCTTAATACAGTCAGTACAAATTTTCCATCACAAACAAATGATTTAACATTACAAAGTAAAAAGAACCAACAAATAGTCCTTTTGCTATGGGCTTTCTATGAAAAAACATTAATTTTTAAAGTTACATGTCTTCTAATAATATGCTTATACGGGGGTGTCAATATTCCTAATTTATCTGGAATTCGTGATTTGTCTATCCTAAAGCTATGATTATTGACCAAAATAAAAGTTATTTGATGAAAATATCTCTAGAAATGGCAAAGTTATGGTCAATTATATCTGCTCTGAAGGATAAATTTGAGTAAAATATGGAAACAATGATGTTGAAGGCCTTTAGTTTGGCAAAAATAGTCGGCTGCATATGATTTTCAGGATTTTTAATTGGCTCTGATGACACCCCTGTTCTCAGCCTTCTGTGGCCGCAATATCATTACAGGTACTAGTTTGTAGTTTGTTGATGTTTAAGTTGACCCTGTGTCAATGTGAAAATATCATAGGATCAAACAGTTTATATTTGGTGATTTTGTAGGTACAAGGAATCCGTGATGCATTTACTGTGACAGTATATGAAACACATGCTAGAATTGCTATGGAGAAGGTAAGCATTTAGCTTGCATCTTTAGTAGAATTCAAACCCGTATTGTACAGCGCCATCTGCTAGCAATGCTATAAAAGCAATAGACCAATCATCCGTCAGTATCGCAACAACTTCCAAAAAAGGTTGCATATGACCAGTATCAATGTTATTAACAGGGTCAAGGTCATCCTGACTCATCAAATCTCAACTTGGTTAAGGTTGAATCCTGGCCTACACAGTGAGCAGAAACAGCTTTCGTTTAGATTGGTTTATGTCTCCCACCCACAAATTAAAGAGGTCATAATGATTTTATGCTAGATGTCTGGTTGGAGGGATGTCAAAAGGTTGATCCACACTTGTCACCTTTAACCATTTGGCACTTCACATGAATACTTGGTACTAAGCCTTGTTGTGCATAAAGTCAGGAGTTTCAAGTCAGATGCTAATTGCTTAGTTATGGTCCTTCGTTGGACACTCATGTTTTTGTGTCAAAAAAGTCTAGTTTTATCCAATCTTGTAATCTGCAAGAAGTTATGTGTGATACTAAGTGTGTTGAGTATGTTATTGTTTTGTAGGGAGATCACGAGGAATACAATCAATGTCAGACACAGTTAAAGACCTTGTACAACGAAGGATTGAAGGGAAATAAACAAGAGTTTACAGCATACAGAATACTCTATTACATATTCACAAGCAACCATGGTGGTATCCTTTTTTTAACATGAAAAACTTACATAATTTGCGTAATCTGAATTTCTTCATAATGTTGATATGTGATGGAACTTATTTAGCTTTACTGATGCTAACAATTACATATATACATTATAAAGAGTATAGATTTTATGAAATTACTTATTACATGAAAACTGACTGAAATTTTAATTTAACTTTGCTTGAAAATCTGTGACAAAAAATGGTGATAACAAATCAGAAAACCTGGTTTATGTTCAAATGATCTTCATTAATAGTTTCTGTATTACAAAGAACATGATTTTTAGAAAAGTGCACAATTCTGATTGTGTCTAAATGAAATAGGGTGAAGATATTGTCTTGAATTATCCGGAAATACAGATTTGCTACACTAGAAAGAATAAACTTTAGTGCAGAAAACTAAGTTATGACCATTTGAAGTTTCATAAGCTGAATTTTAACAATAAAACAATGTTTATACTGAGTCTTGCTGTAGGGATGTGTGGTAATGCCACCCGAAACAGGCTTGCATCTTATTTTCAGGATTGGGCATTTTGCCTCAGTAGAACCCCCTGATAATTGGAAATGTATTGTACTTTGTAGAAGTTTATACCTTAACTGATTGTGTCAGATATTAACAATACATTAACAGATCTCAGTAAGGCTGATAGAACAGACGAATGTATAGCTCATGCATTAAAAGTTAGATCGGCATGGGCACTCAATAACTTCCATAAATTTTTCCAACTCTATCTCAATTCACCCAAAATGTCAGGCTATCTCATGGATAAATTTGTAGGCAGAGTGAGAAAGTCAGCTCTGAAGGCTTCAATCAAAGCGTATGTATCTTATCCAATGGGTTGCCAAATTAACACATTATTTTATTACATTTCCTAAGTTAAACTTAGTAGATAGTAAATGTAAAATCTGCTAAACTGTCTGTGATATTATAAAGTAAGTATTGGTATAGAAAGAATTTGACCTCTGAGTCGTAACCTTTTGGTATACACTATATAAAGTCTATTGCTAAAAGTGCAGTCATGGCTCAATACTAGTTTTTGATCTGTAAACGCTTGTTAAAGTAAACTAATCATGAATGAAAGGATATGATTCAAATGTAATATAATCTATATCTTTTATATGACATTCCAAGATCTCGATTGTTAGGTAAGTATAGTACTGTCAAAAAAGTCAGAATTGTAGTTAAAGTGGTTAAAATGGATTAACTAATACAGTAGAACTTCAATGCCTCGAACCGGGAAAATAGTTTGAGTCATTAACCTGGTGGAGGCAACCTGTTCAAGGTTTCTAGGTTGTTTGATGCAAAACTGTTTGAGGCATCGAAGCTCTACTGTATATTATTTCTGCCTAGTATTGTCTTATTAAATTGATAAACTTGTGGTAAGTATGTACAGTTAGGTTGATAATAAAATGAATTTCAGTATATTCATGGTGAGTATGAATGTTAAGGTATATTTCTGAATTAAGACGAGTAAGTACTTATACTTTTATTGTATCACTTATATGCTAACATGTTCTGTTTTATCTTCTTTTTCATTGGATGTTGTTGATTCCATCCACAATCTACACGCATTACGTATCATACAGATATCGCCCTACCTTACCAGTTGATTTCATTGCACCAGAAATTGGCTTCTCGGATCGTGCAGAATGTCTTCAATTTCTTAAAGAGCTGAATGTTACCTTCTCCGCAGATGAGAAAAAAATAGACTGTAAAGCAAGCATGGCCATTCTAAGTTCATTGTAGGAAAAGCATATGTCCAGCTGATAGGAAAAGGAAAAGTTATTTCATTCTGTCTGTTGGAATGCCCCCCGTTTGGATCAAGCCTGCATTTGATGTGTGGGTAGGATGCCTTGCCATGACAGTGCTGTCCACTGTCCAGTAGCTGGTTATGCTGTCGTAGGTCAAGTCCCCCGTATGTTATTTGAAGAGTAGGTTGGGCTTGTATAGGCTGTCCTGTACCAGAACCTGGTCTGTGTTGGCAGAGATAGGAAGTCAAAGTTTGAAGGAAGATGTTGAAATCCATCAGAAAATTTGTTAATGCGCATTCTACGAACAATTTTCTAGTGCATTCTGAAAGACTTCTCAAATATCTTGAATTAAGCCTGAAGTTAAAAGTCCTGAAATAAAAATAGCAGTTGTTTCCGTGAGTAGAAGCTTTTCCTGGTATCTGCAATCTTGCTTGCGGATTAGGTATGCCTGCTTTCGCGTAGATGTCACCCTGAAAGTTGTGAAGTCAAGTAATTAAATCAATTTGTAAAATAAGAACACTCTAAAATATGAATGGACTACTAATGTTAAGTTTCACAAATGGTTAAAGTTTGGTAGAGTTGAAGTATTTCATAGCACGTAATCAGCAGATCTCAACAGGAGTTCATATGCTCATAAAATCAGCAGCTGTCCGTGGAATCCCCTTGTCTAGTTTGTCAACATCTCCCAAGAAGTTATACACAGAAGATTTGCAGCACCATAACATGCAAATTACAGCAAAAATTCAAGCGTCAGTTAGGGTAAATAAGTTGAAGAAGCCAGTATCGATCACAAATCCATTTTGAAAATTATTTACACCAAGTCGTGTGGAAAGCATTGGTATCATATAATGGAGAAATATGGTTTGTAGTCTTCGAGCAGTTCTTTTGTGAAGAATAACCAGCGTTGTTTAGACTTTCATTCTTACAGAAATTATTTCAATTAGCTATTCCACTGCAGTAGGATCTAATATGTAGGACTTACAAATTTACTGATGATGGTGAATAGGTTACAACCAGCACTCTGTGCAAGATGGACTTGCTATTCAAAGTTTGTATCTGATGTGCTGTGCTGATAGACTTGAAAAGATAGTGGTAAAGGTGTTGTTTTCATATTCGTCGCCAGGAATAAAATTGAGAGAAACCTGCCACATAGAATCTACAGAGCCACTTCAGTTATTTGTTGAATGGAGAAACCCAATAATGAAGGTTATACATGTATCAAGGCTTACAAATTGAGAGAAACCTGTCACATGGAATCTACAGAGCCGCTTCAGTTATGTCGAATGGAGAAACCGAAAAAAGAAGGTAATACAAGTACCACAGGTCACCCCATGTCAAGAACCTCACAGATGATATTTATGTGCTTTCACCATGTTCCTCCCTGATGAAGTAATGTCCCATTAATGAATTCCCATGCCAAGAAAATATCCAAGATCGAGCCATCCTGAGTATGTTGCCAAGTATGATGTTATGCCGAGTATGAATTACTCTGGGTTTGTTGCTGAAATCATTGTAGCGTACCTACTGTGAGTCTGTGCCCCTACGCAGAATACATCATATCCAAGTTATACCTCTCATTCTACAAAGTAGCAATGCTGGTCGTATTCGTACATGAAACTACGCGAGAAGATGACAGGAAGAAGAAACACCATGTATATAATAACCCCAAGATGTCGCCCCTAGAAGTTACCATGTGCATGTGCAATGCTGGTCATATTCGTACATGAAACTACGCGAGACGATGATGGAAGAAGCTACACCATGTATATAATCACCTCAAGATGTCGCCCCTACAAGATACCATGTGCTAATATCACCATGAAATATTCCCAAGAAGCACTTCGCCAAGATCATCTTGAAATACCACTAAGAAAGAAAGCTGAAAGTCTATAGTCCTTGAAAATGATGCTGACCATATATAGTCATCAAGTCGCTATGTTGAGTAGATGCCACCCGGAAGAGAAGCTACGTCAGAATTTCAGGTCCATCCATACTGCATTTGTCCGAGGATGTCTCTAGATCATAATCGTCTTGAAGTCCGTCCCATTATGGCCATGTTTCCAGTTGCTTTCATTTCAGAATCAGTTTGCCATTATTTATACGAGCCATGTCTGCCAGAATGAAAATCTGATTCAAGAAGAGGAGAGAGCCAGTTGTCCAGATGATCTACGACTAATCAGAGGATTTCCTGGCTGCAATATTCGCCGGAGAACATTGTGGTCAGGAATATCCCTGAGTGAAGATGTCGGCGTTGTACCACAAGTCTTTCAGTGTTTTTGGTATTTGATTATAAACTGTGCATTTATTGCAAAGACTAATAATGTGTGTTATATGCATGAGAACATTATTGTGTGAACGTTGTTTTTGCATCAGTCCACTGATGAATTTATGATTATTAATATTATAAGCCAACTGTATTCAATATTATTGTGTTTCAGATATCAGGTATGGATACATCTGTTTGTTGCTCCTTTATTTGTTAATTTTATTAAATGAATGACAAGGAGCTGTACGATTTATAATGTATTAATGTGTAAGAGATGTGTGCCATTATGCCACCATATTTCATGCTGTGTTTAAATGTCAACATACAATGTTTTAATTTCTTTGTTAAGTAATTAAGCATATTTTTAACCCTTATTACGTGGATGACTTTGATGTGTACATGTGTTTAATGTATGTGTTAGATATCATTGATTGCATAATATGTTTCAGTTAAGTTTAATAATTGCTTAATACAAAACAAATTCCAGCCTCTTTTCAAATTCAAAGAAATCGTTACGACACAAAAAACCTTGCATGATAATGTTTGTGTAGTTTTGTACTAATTATATGTAGAAACTAAGGAGCATTGAAGAAGATATACATGTACAAACTCAATAATCTTAGCTTTGTGAAAAAAAAGTAAAATCATTGTCTACACTTTGAAACATACCCGGTATGTATGTATAATACTTCTTTTAGGTTGTTTCTCGAGATCAGTTCTCATAATAATACAAACTGGTTAATATATCAGAGGATAGATTTTTATGGTAATGTATGATCAACGATACACCGACATCTAAGCATGCAGTGCTTACGGTGAGCTACAAGGATTATTGTATGTCCGCCATTGCCCAGCACCATGTGTGCATCAACACTCGACATCTGCTGAACTGTTGAATGGATACTGACCAAACTTTGCAGGAATTATTTTTATGTCAAACAGTTTCAAATATGTATGTTATATGTGTGTAAGTCATTAATAAATGCTTAAAATAGATTTTTGATTGTTTGAACGCTGGTGCTACTGGCAGTATACTGAGGTGAGCGATATAAGGTCATTGTAGCCCTCTTGTTTCATGTCGTAGTTGATCTAATACGAATGATGGTGTTTTGTTTAGATATTGAAATTTATACTAGTATGTAGTGTAAAAATGGTAACTGGTGTACCAATAACCGACAGTGACTGTTTAAATGTGCTGTTCCCAACTTTTTCATTGGTTTAATGCTGATGAAGATCAGCTTGACAAGTTTTAGTCCGTAAAATACCACATTTTTTCAGCAATGGTCTTCACTTTATATCTAAATTGATACATAAATTCCGTTTGCATTCTAAATCTGAACTGTCCTTCATTTAGATTCATATACTTATATGATGTTCTGAAACACCATGTTAAAATATCTACAGAAATCGGTTTTGTGTTTTCAAGTATTAGTTTTATCACGTTCATTAATTTCTACTTTGTGGTTTTATCAGAAATTAGGGAAATTATCTAGTCATGCTATTGAACGTTCATGTCTGTTGAAGCTAATTTGATCAAATCTTTTGAGTCAAAATAAAAAAATGCATCGCATCTATTGAATTTTTAATATCATTGAAAATTATTTCTAATTCTTTCAATCATATTCATGACTTTAATACATATAAGTTTTTCATGACAGTGCCCTGTACTTGTGCAAGAAAAAGACATCCTCGACAGAATGCCATTAGTTGAATGATTCTTTTGAATGGATATTATAGAGTTAATATATTTGTTTTATTGGTTTCTAAAAGTCTTCTTTTTTTGCAGCTGAAATCTATTTAATGTTTTTTCAAGATTTTTAAATGGCAAAGATGTAGACCCCTCTGTACATCATTTCGTTAAACATAAATGTGTGTGTTCTACTTCAATAATAGATGTTGTAATTGTTTAGTTTGATAAGTGTGGCTCCTATAATTACAACGTTTAAATGTTATCTCGTTTCATAGTATTAATGTAATATTATTTTAAATCTTCGATACATCAAGTATCATAGATTTCTAGTCTCGGATATGTTTGAGTATCGCAAGATTTCTTATCTTGAATACATCAAGTATCATAGATTACTTATCTCGGATACAATGTACATCATGGTCTCGTATCATATGTATCTCTTTCAAATTTTGTGACTAGCATTATTGCTGTATGTTTGGTATGTTGTAAGTGTAAGAGCCAATGACATTGTTTCAGGTCTTATATATTGTTTTGTCGTTGTTGTTGTATATATGTAAATACGAGTAGACCGATAGAATACACCTTGCATACATGTGAGCGAAAAAAGAGAATAAAGAAATGAGTGCTCTATGATTTAATATTTCTTTGTTTTATTTTATTTTATTGAGGATCTGTAGTTTTAGCTCGCTGACGATAATAATAGCATTGTATAGATATAGAAACAAAGATTTGTATATAAACACCATATAGGGGAGGCATGTCAAGTGGACGGATGTCGAATGGATGCATGTCTAACTTTGTACTTTACTTTATGATACCAATATTTGCTTTTGATACCAATGTTTGTGAACAAGGCTAGCATTATCCACGTGTTATGGATGACTGATACGTATACCACGAGGTATATAATCCCAGAATGGAAGTAGAACTCAAATATGATATATAGTCCGTTTGCGGCGAAAAAAATCGTCTTAAATAAAGATTTTTCAGTATTTACTGCACCTACAAGTATGAGATTTTGCACGAGTGAATGAAATGTATCTACCTAATATACAATTAAATTTAAGCAGCATCGGGCATGTGTGAAATAAGTTTTGTTCATAAGTTCTATGTAAACTATTTGTAGTTTACAATGAAACTTCATGTTAGAAGACTAGATACACACAACAGCCAATTTTATGGTCACGTGACACGTCTAACGGTAGATGTACGTGTTTGTAACGTATCTAATATAGCATATACGAGGCCCGTCTGTGCATCTGTACTGTTTGTCATCATATTTTCGGGTCTAAACGTAAAAATGGCTTGCTTCTTGCAGCCTCCTTTTCGAACTATAAAACACGGATTTTACAGCGTCTTTAAACGATTTTGACTGCTCAAAAGTCATTCTTCAAACTTGTAAATGTCGATTTCAGACGATTACTAAATGTTTGGGTAGATGTATATAACTCAATTATTTAGGACTGGTTCAGTCATAAGACTACATGTCATTGTGTACATAAACATTATAATGCTTTTAATAAGTTCTTGATTTAACATTATATTATATAATATGTACATACATGAGTATATACATAGCTTATGTGGCTTAGTGAATAAGGACTTGGCTTTCACTGCTTTTTCGTGATATTAGTATACATTATCTGTATACACACAAGCGACATACCTAAACAAATCGACCTATACATACGGGCCTCATAAATTTCGCTTTCATCACAGCAATGTCAATCTCGTTGATCACGGATTATAACAGTTAAAAAATGACAGTAAAACATAAATGGAATACCAGATTACCTCCCTGCGTTAAAGTGTCCAAATGCATGTAATATCTTACTTACTTATTCCTCTTCACTCCGGTCGGAGCATAGGGCCTTCACCACAGTTCTCCATCTTGTACGGTCAGTAGCCCGGGCTTTGGCCTCTCCCCACGACATCCTCGTCTTTCTCAGCTCGATATCAAGGGTTCTTCGCCAAGAATTGGTGGGCCTCCCTCTTCTTCTTGTGCCTTGAGGATTCCAGTCCAGGGCTTGTCTTGCAATAGACCAAGAGGGATACAGTGGACCCTAACAAGACAGCTGGAAGACCTTGACTATGCCGACGACATTGGTCTCCTGTCCCATACTTGCGCCCATATACAGCAGAAAACAGAAAAACTGCAAGAAGTAGCCAGATCAACAGGGCTGGAAGTCAACATCAACAAAACGAAATGCCTAAGGATCAACTCAGGCAGCAGACAGGGCATCCACTTAGAAGGACAAGCCATTGATGATGTTGAAGCTTTCACATATTTGGGCAGCATAGTTAGTAAGACGGGAGGTACTGAGGAAGATATCAAGGCCAGAATAGGAAAAGCGCGCCATGCCTTTGCAACACTGAGAACAGTGTGGAACAACAACAACATCCACCTGAAAACCAAAATTAGACTCTTCAATACCAACGTGAAGACAGTCCTCCTTTACGGAGCTGAGACCTGGAGAAGAACAAAACGCCTTGACAAGAGTCTCCAAGTCTTCATTAACAACTGTCTAAGACAAATCTTACGTATACGCTGGCCAGAGAAGATTTTGGGCAAGAACAAAACAGCAACCAATCACAGACTCTATTCTACAAAAGAAATGGGGATGGATTGGACATACACTGCGCAGAGCATGTAATTTCAATATACGATAAAGAATAAACTTCTTTAAATAATTAATTGAAAATTATGAAATTTGAAATGGAAGTAGGTAGAATGTAATTATGGCTCTATGTAAATTTTTATCAACGTCTGATGGATAGATTTACAGAAATGTAAAATTTAGACGATTTTTTCGCTGCAAACTACCTATACACATGTTTTATAATACAAAAACGAGCACTGAACTGCCTATTTTGTGGTAATTATATGTTAAAACCAGACTGACACTGACACCTAAAAACATTGGAACAAACAGGAAAACATATACAGTTTGCACGTTTGCTTGCTCCTTCAATTGTAACGTTAAATATAAAGGGAGCTTATGCATAATATTATATGCAATTTATTAGTCCCCAACCGGTTTTTGACCGGAGGGACTATAGGTTTGCCCTCCGTCCGTCCGTCAGTCAGTCCGTCCGTCAAAAAATCTGGATCCTGACATAACTCAAACAGTTTCCCAGCTAAGTTAATGAAACTTGGTATGTGGATAGGGAGCAATAAGGGAATTATGCACGTCTAAAAATATTTTGATTCTGACAAAAATTGTGGTTGCTATGGCGACAGAAAGAGTGAAAATATGCTCAAATCTGGATCCTGACATAACTCAAACAGTTTTCAAGCTAGGTTTATGAAACTTGATATGTGGATAGGGGGCAATAAGGGGATTATGCACGTCTAAAATATTTTTGTGAATTGTGGTTGCTATGGCAACAGAAACATTGAAAATGGCTTAAAACCGGCAGGGGACTTCTGTATTGCTTGCAATTCTTAATTACTTGTTGTTCTTGAGTTCTACATCTAGCATGAACAGCATTAACTATGGTATCATTGATTTACTGTGAGACCTAATAGATGTATTCGGATTCTGGTTCGCTGCAGGATCTTTTGAATTCTAGATTTGGAGAACATTGTCAAGCACAGAATATAATAATATACAGCATGTTAAAATACGCACAAAATTTAACTATTTCTTTGACGAAATGAGTTTAAACAATTACAGGTTTATATCCACCATGGATGATAGATCATAAACATGCTGGCATTAATTTATGCTGTTTTCAAACCAGTACAACCTTCCTGAAGGACCCAGCAACTTCTCCACATGTGGAGGGAAATGTACAATTGGAAGGGTATGACCTGCCGCGACCAGGAATCAAACCTATCGTACCCTGACAATCTGGGTGCGGCAGACCAAGACCCTACCACGAAAATATATATTTTCCTCCACATGTGGAGAATTTGCTGGCGCCTTGTGGAACTGTAAGTACTGTAACACACAGACAACCTAAAGCCACACAGAAATGACATCAGCGCCTATCATCCCACACAAGAGCCAGAAATAAACGAATCCTCCATATCCCCAAAAATGGATACTTTTATTTCAAGCAAGCCTAAGGCCAGTTTTTAGCTCACCTGTCAAAGTGACAGAGTGAGCTTTTGTGGTCACTCTTCGTCCGTCCGTCCGTCCGTCCGTCAACAAGTTGCTTGTGTAGTCACTAAATGTCACAATTTTGACCTAATATTTATGAAACTATCACAATTACATTGTTTATGAGTATCAAGACTCATTGGAACTAGTGAGTTTTTTCATCAAAATTAATTACAACGGTTCACTGAACAATGGAACGAAAAAAAAAAACGGTACGAGAAATTGACGACTTGGTGAAACTGTTATGTTTGGTGAATTTGGATTTTAGAAAGATCGTAAAATAAAAAACCCACAAAATAAGGCCTTTTTCATATACATGTATATGACATCTATATAGCATGGCAGCATTATACTATAGTACATGCAGAAATGTTTAGATACTATAAATAGTAACGAGTTAAACTGAGAAATTGTTCAGCCTTTTAAAAATCCTTTGTATGAAGAAGCATGCGGCATAATGGTTAATTCATTTGCCTCATATCATACACAGGAGTAACACCCCTTTGGCTAAAATTACGATCGGAATATGAATGAAGTAAGAGCTTTTATGGTCACATGCGCACGGGTATAATATTGCCAGGAAATGAACCTCAGATCGGCATTGTGGGCCTACATGATGTCTGCATGTTGATGTCGCGGTACAATTTTGTAATTCTACAATCTACAAACCATAAGTAAAGCATAGTTTTCAGACAGTTTTTTCTTGTTTTCTCAAAATGTTAACCTTCTAATTCTAAGCCAGCGATGTATTTAATTGCCCAAAGTACAATATATTTGAGACACAAACAATCCACATACTGAACTAAAATTATCGTTACGGCTCGAATTAATAACAAAGCGCAGTCAAAAATCGGTATTTTCGATTACTAGTAGCTACATTTTCTCGTGCAAAATAAAGAAAGTGTGCATATTCCAAGGACGAAAGTTGCTCATCTTGTGTGGTCTGTAAAGGTAGTGTAAGTGTAAAGGTAACTTGCAGTCAAACCTTATAATCTATGATTTCAAATACTATGATGTATAAAATTATGTTTCTTGGAGAGATAGTGATTCATTTCTTCTTCAAAGTAAATCAAGTGATTATTCGTACATTGATACATTTCTCATTAGAGTGAACCTTTGATCATCATACAAACTACATTAAAAACAGTGGCTAGACTAGTATCACCAGATGGATTTCCGCAGCTAAACATCCTTCGGTCCGGTGTTTGTGGCATGGAGGATGTCAATGTATACGATGCTCATGTTTTTCCATCCTATTTCTGAATTCTATTTGACGATAGATATTTCACCCGATGTTTGTTTTTCCCTGAATTTTTAAGTGTTCTCTCTTTGTGTCTTGTGTTTATACTTATTGACTTTAAACATCAGCATGTTCGTTAGCTGTTTGGTTTATTTTCTGAATAGCTGTCTTACAGTTAAAAAGAATTTTGTTGTTTTTGTCAGTCTTTCAGTAATCCTTTCTGTTTCGTCCGTCCTTAACGTCTAAGTCCCCCTCGATGTTGCTCTGCATATGGCTAAAACCTTCAGAAAATGTCAACAAAACGTACAAAGCAATATGCCTGTAGCTGTGGTGTTTGAAATAGTCGATATATGTCGCTCCATATCCAGTTAATCTGCACATTTGTGTTCAATCTATTGGTCATATTTTATTTGTAAACTTTAAGCGCAAGTTTGCTGGTGCTCGCGTAGGTGTATGCTTGTACGGACATGGTCGGTAACTCGAACAAAGTGCTTATAAATGCATTATCAACCAATCGCCCTTATTGACGGTAATCTCGTTTTGGAACATGGTGGCTGTGTTAATGCAATTTAGTAGAATTTTCCAATTTTAACCAAATTAAGGTTCATAATTGCAAATGATTTATTTCCACCAAACTTTAATTTGGTTCCCGTTTAGATGGAATTCAGTTAACTATATTAAGAAGTTTTACCTTTAATCGTTGTGGAATTTTACTGACATCCCCGTTTGTGATGTTAGATTAGTTCCAACATAATGGAGGTAGCAGCTTAAACCTGTGTCACACCAGCCTTGCGACAGCCATATGCCCGTCTACAATTATTTTGAGACAACTTTTGGGGGAAACTTGGGAATATCGCTATTGTTTCGTATGACAGCCGTAAGATCACTTTACGACCATCGATTCGTACGTACGAAATATTACGCCACATGATGAACGCATCATCGTAAACAGTTACAAAATTCTAAAATCTTACAAGAAGTTGAATGCAACTTTTTTTCACTTTTCGACTTAAAATCATGCAATATCCTGAACTTTAAGCTTTTAAAATCAGAAGTAAAGGTACTAAAATTGTACTGCTACATCAACAGAAAATACGACGAGTTTAACAATTATTTAAACATAATTTCTTTCAATTCCCTAAAATTTACAAACCAGGCGATAAATTATTAAAATTCACGCTACATAATCAGACATCGGAATTTTTTATGCAATTATTTTAACAAATGTTTACCCCATTGAAGAATTTTTTCAAATAAGAACTTATTTTTTTGAGTTAGACGTTAAATTATTAAAGTGTAGGTCTACTGCTACAAATCAAAACATATAACCCATGAAATAGGCCTAAACAAGTTAGATCTATAACTGAGTTTCCACAGGTTCAGATCGATTTTTTGTAACATTTTAATAAAAATCATGAAATTTTCGCTCTGTAATTTAAAAAAAAAATAAAAAAAAATTCAACGCTAGACACATGAACTTTAAAAATGTGCCCCCCTTGCGAAGATTTTTGTCAATTTTGCATTAAAATTTTGCAGGTTTTATGCTCTAAAAACTCACATGAAATTATTATTATATTAAAATTGCATTGTTACATAATCATTAATAAATCTATCAACAAGAAAATTTCGAAATGTAATTTAAGCTCTATCGTGTCACTATTATTAAATCGATCAGTTCACACATTATATAGTAACATAGATAAGTGTTTCAAACTCTAGAGATTCCCTAAATCATGATCATTCAGACGATTCAAAATCATTTGTTAAGCGTCTGAACGATACAGACCAGGAGTAATTAGGGCCTGGATTAACAACAGGGGGCACATTTTATTGCACTCGCTTCCATTAGGTGTAACATACAGAGGCTGTTATCACAAAATATCTGTTCATAGCCAGATCGATTTGTAATATTTTAAGGATTTTAACATTTTTGGGATGTACAAAATGGTCACTCCGAGGCCAACTGGGGGGGGGGGGGGGGGGGGCGGTGGATCCGGGCCTGGTATTTTACAACAGCACAAATGTAATAATTTTCCAACTTAAAAAATAATCAAAAGCCATCAAATCTCATTTCTCATTTTGACTGGAGTCAGTTTCACTTTGTACCTAGTTCTTTTTTTGCCTTATGCGCTCTGCTGTTCCTCAACTGCCCGAATTGTTTTTTGTAATTTGCTACTCATTAAATCATTTTTCTAAAGTGTATATCGCGGCAATAAATTTGGGGTTGGATGATTGAGGACATACGCACAGAGAACTCAATTACTGATAGTTAAATGGTTCCAATCGATGCAATTACATTAAATTTGCTAAATTTATCTTATTTATTAGATTACGCCCATAAGCAAACTCAGCATTTTCACTTAACCATAAATCAATTAAATCTCACAAGTTGAAGAGTAATTTGTCTTGTTTTAGACATTAATGGAGAGCTATGAGTACGAATCATTACGAGTACGAATCATTCTCGTCATCACCCAGTAATTGAATGACCGTCCTAGATATTTGTGTAACCATACTCGTTAAGTATAACTTATTTGGACAGAAACTATAGTTTTGAACCTCAAAAGGTCACTTCAATAAAAAAAACTTAGTGATACGATTGTGAAAAGCTGAACGTGTAAGAACTATTGGGTATGGAGCCATATAACTGCCACCACTTAACTTTAAGATTTTATGAAAACTTTCGTAAAAATAATGGGATATTTCATGAAAAAATATAATTATCATGAAGACAGAAACATTATTTTATCCAGTCACTTCCGGCAAAATCTGCCTGTTAACGGGGTGCCTGATAAACTAAGCGATTATCGGTCACCTGGTCATGTGACTAGTGATAATCCGTCAAAGCAGTTACTGGCATTTTTTCACGTTAAGATATTTATCTTTCATTCATAATTTGTTCTTGTTATCCCTCGTTAATGTCACGAACTATTTCATGAATATTAATATTTATGTGGTGGCAGTTATATGGCTCCATAATATGGCTCCATACAAATGTATCATTATTATGGATAGCCTAGAATTGAAAAAAATGACTCCGGTTACAAGTATATATATAGTTATCACTAACCGTGTAATTATGGTTTTGAAAGGTCAATAAAACTTCACTATACGGGAGAATTCAATATTTCATGTTTAGCACCGCAGTCGCATAATTATGTTACATTAACAGAATGTTGTTTCATCCGTTAGTCTTAATATATCTGACATACACTTGTGAGTTTGACAATGACGTATAACTTCCAAAAATCAAGTGACACGATTGTGCATAATAACGCAATACCAATAGCACAAAACTCAATGGAAAAGTAAGAAATGGTAATCACAATAGACAATGCGCCACTCCCTTGGCAAAACGAGACAAAAATGCAAATGTAGGTAACTTAATAAATTCGTCATATCGTAGAGATGAATGAATTGCTGATTGTTGTAACATGATGGGTTGCTGGACATACATTTTGCATCATAACGACAAGGCCAGCTAGACAATAACGTTCTGATCTACTATCACGGCTACACCTAAGGAACGCAACGACTTTGGGGATTTGTAATTTTGTATTCATACTGATTTAAATTTTGTTGGAGTATAAATCAATAAATGGGACGATAGTCACGTCGTATAACTGGTAAGATTATTTCACGACAAAATATTTCAATTCAACCCATTACTCCGTATTGGCGTCCTTTTTATGATTTACACGTGACGCCCTAACAAAACAACTGTTAGAATATATTATAAAACAGCAGTTGTTTTTGTTTGTTCTTGTTATTTGGTATTTTTCTCAAATAAAATTATTTACTTACTTCTATTATTTTATCTCCTTGCGTATGCAAACCTTTGTTTGTCAAACTCGAGAAGGACGTTACGTTATATGTATAAATAAATTGAATCGGGCACTTGTCAAGGTTGTGCGTTGTAGATAGCACTTATGTGCAGCATAATTATCTAGTCTACAGAAACATATCTCTTTGAAATTGTAATTCACACAGTGAGCACTTAGGGGAATAAAACACCCGAACTAGAACTAATTGCACCGTATATCAAATAGAATGTCATTAAATCAAATGCTATTCATATTTTATTTATAAACGGAACATTAATTGTATTGTATTGTATTGTACATTCAATACTAATTCTACGACAGGAGCACGCGGCAACAGTTCATATATATCATGAAAACCTAACTCCCTAAATGCAAACCAATGCAATAGATTTATTACAATAGACAACAAGTCTGCGCTCTAAACTTAATAATAGTTGCCGTATATGTATCTGTAATTTTGTACAATTCATTTTATATTTATTCATTTATTTCATTACAGTCAGCCGTCGACTATGAATCAACATCGTTCTGTAGACGGGCAACATTGCAATACACGTATATGTACGAGCATATGTGGCGGACTACAAAATAGTATTGCGTACTATCAAAATGCTTAAGTGCACTTTCAATAATAATTTCCATTTTTCTTTGAGATACGTCCGAATTTTTTAATTCTTTGTTATCATAATTTATCATCGGATTATAACATAATGTTAGATTATGTGTGTATTCTAAATTGGGAAGGGGTGGGGTTGACAGTTCATAAGTGGGTCAACACAAGTATGATTATATATTTCGTGATAGTTAATGTGGCCTTGGGGGACTTTAGATTCATAATAATTAGGGAACTTGCTTTATCTACACAATAGGAACCATATATGTTTATATCTATGATCTAAACACTATTGAAGTGGCAATCTTAATTTACTACGTTACAATTTTATGTAATGTGGCAATCCCATTATTTTTATTTGCGAAATTCACCTTTATTTACCACCGCAGTTTATCGCTGTGATAATCCAATCCCTTTTCTGACGAATTTCACCTTATTTACCACATTAGACTGTATTATTTTACACAGAATAAGTCCATTTTATAATATATTTTTATTCAATTCGTTGTAATTTGAGTAACATCATA
The DNA here is from genome assembly GCA_947247005.1 of Spisula solida. NCBI lineage: Eukaryota > Metazoa > Mollusca > Bivalvia > Venerida > Mactridae > Spisula > Spisula solida. The sequence continues at coordinate 43,829,469 of OX365944.1, read as the reverse complement.
GTGGAAACATGGATCTTAAAATGCCGTCCTGGTTTGTCGTGAACCGACCTTTTATATGATATAAAACATCAGGCGGAGCAATGGTTACATATATGGCGGAGCAATGGTTATGTATAAAAGCTAATGTTCGCATCAAGCGGAGTAATCATATTACGGCTATACTAGGCGGAGCAATCATACTATTAGCGGAGGAATAATTTTGTAGTCGGAGCAATCATAAAGTACACCGCAAACTATGCGACACCAAGACCCAGTTACTGACCAGCACTATAACAGATATATAATCTATAAACGTTCGGCATACATAACTGGTATACGTTGTACAAAGTATGAAAACCTCCTAACATTGTGATGGTCAATCTTAATTCACGGATAATTCAAGCAAAGGGATACCCACTGTCGCCAGTCGACTAAATGGTAATTTTGTCTAGTATCAAGAAATGTAATTATTCCCGAGGTCCAGCAGATTACGTGACCAGCATTCCAAGACGCTCTCAAAGGATTGATTTGTCATCTTTCACGCCTAGTTGTCTGTATGATGTCTCAATTATGACACAGTTTCTTATGATGACAAATTGTAGGTCATTTGAGATGAAAATGTATGATAATTCTGTGTTGATAGTTTATGAAAACCGCATCTAGACTTTTATAAGTGTGCCATTTAATTTAATTACGTGAACTAGAACCACCCATGTACGAGGGCCACTTAAAAAGTCTTAATCAGTGGCCAATAATACGTTTGATATTCAATTAATGTGTATAAAAGTGGACATTTTCTGAAGTATACAACCTTTGCCTAGCTAACCAATACAACAATATTGCAATCGGTAAAATATCCGTTTACCCATATGACATTGAACCAATAGGGGTATGAAACACTGGAATTGCGAGAAAATAAGGTATATTAGTACACGTAAGGGTTGATATTGATGGTCTTAATTTCTATAATTTTTATCCGATTGATTTGAAATTTGCAGATTTCATGCACCGTATACTTGTTTAACTAATTCAATTTAAAATGTTTATCCTCTCAATAAAACGGCTATTACACCCACAACTAATGGATGCAACAACGATACCGCAGTAAACATACAGCTAATGGACAGCAATATTCCACAAAATATGAGTTGACAAAAAGTTCTTTACTTCCCAAAATAGACAACCGTTTCCTGAAATTATATCAACATTTACAAGTTTTCCGTTCAACCGAAAATCAATAAATATACACTCAAGGACTTTAAAAACGCCTCACCTAATTCAAAGTCCAATATCGCTCAAAGCATTTATGTAATTGCAATATAATTTTACATGTGTATTAATTGATATTTCCAACGTATAAATCAGTTTAGTTTGTAATAAAATGCTGCCTCAATATTTTCTAGGAATCCTGCAAGCGCACTCGCCCTAGGCAAAATTGTGGGAGTTTCTATACAGGCTGTGCGAGGCACTATACTCTTAATGTTTTCATATTTGTGAGACGGTGTAGACTCACTGATTCGTCGATTACTCTTGTAAATTGTTTTCTATCATTTTATTTAAGCATCTACAAGTTTTCAGAATGCTGGTTTACTTTTATTCACGCTCTAACCTACCTCATTAAAACATGTTTAAAAGGACATGATTTTGAATTTGACAATTTTAGTAAAAAACTTAATACTTGATGATTTTGAATGTCTGTGTAACTCATGGCCATTATTTTGTTATTAACTTTTTATGCTTGTTTTAAACAAAATGACAGGTTATTGTTGAATTTGAACACACGTAGAAACTATTGTGAACATCTTATATGTGACTGACAGGAGGTTCGTTTAAGGACTTCCCGCATATTAGGATACATTGCGCCCTTAGCCGGTATTGAAATACCAACACTTTTGCTAAGGGTGAGGGCGCTTGCTAGATTCCCAGAAAATATCGAAACAATTTTTTTTTACAAACTAAACTGATTTACACGTAAGAAAGATCAATTAATATACATGTAAAATTATACTGCAACAACGTTAATATTTTGAGCGATATTGGACGATATTGAATTAGCTGAGGCGTTTTTAAAGTCCTTGAGTGTATATTATGTACAGCCGTTTCCAGAAACTATTATATCAAAACTTTAATCGAAAGTACAATTGTTTGTTCGACCCAGAGTCAATAAATACAATTGTTTCCTGATAGTTTATCGCAACATTTAAGCCAAAATACGAATTTTTTGTTCGACCGAGAATCAATAGATATTCATGGCACATGATGTGAAGGCGGCAAGAACCTGTCTGCTTGATACAAGAGCTTGAGGAGATTAATGAAGTCTGTTAGGAGACATCGATCAGATGCTGGATCGTTAGAAAATAAAGACAGATTCGCTGAGATATGCTATTTCATAGATTAACACTGTGACGATTTGTATTAGATTCTATTGAAATTTTTTATACGCTATTTCATATAGATTAACACAGTGACGTTTCTGTTGAAGCTATTTATAGACTATTTCATAGATTAACACGATTTGCATTGTTGATACTTTTTACACTTGGGAAATTATTCCATGTATTATTATTATGTAATATACGAGTTCATCCTCTCAAAAACAATACGTTTACATATCTGGACTAACTATTCGTGCTGACTTTATATACAGGTAAGTTTTTGTTATCACATGTAGTACGTAGTATCCCAATTTGACATTTCTTGAACCGTCAAGTCGTATTTGGACCTAACATGTTTACATTTGTGTACTCATGCCTATAGTCCAGTTAGGGTAAGAAATAGAGTGACACAGCGGTCGAGTCCACTGGTATAGTCCAGTCAGGGTAAGAATACAGTGACGCAGCGGTCGAGTCCAATATGACGGTGTAAAACCAGTTGTAAAGGCTTAAACAGTCAGCAATAATTCCAATGCTAAACTAACATACTATATTCGCACTACCTATTCAGAAAATGGTTGTAATCTTTTGTGTATACGTAAACGACTACGTCACTCTCATCATATCCTAACTGGACTGTACAATCACAACTACATATGATGATGTATACTGTCTACGTATGAGTGACAATCTTATAAATTGAATCTATTTTGTCGTTCATTCATCATGTTCAATGAATGACCGAATGCTAGATTTAAAACAAACGTTTGGTACACTCTTATCAAAGTCGTACTTCTCCCAGACAAAGATGGGTATATTGCGGTTGTACTATGTGTAATATTCACCAACACTGTAGTGACACATATTATCATTGTCGCAAAGGTCCATCCGGATGATTTTGTAGTGACTTGTACATGTACGAGGGACGATCAACAAATACGCGGATAAATGCTCTGCAATATTTGTATTACCATTGTTGAGTCGACCAAATTGATTTTGTAGTGACTTATATTACCATTGTATAGTTGATCGAGATGACATTGTAGTGACTTATATTGTCATTGTAGAGTCGATCAAGATGGCATCGTAGTGACTTATATTACCATTGTAGAGTTGATCGAGATGGCATTATAGTGACTTATATTACCATTGTAGAGTCGATCAAGATGGCATCGTAGTGACTTATATTACCATTGTAGAGTTGATCGAGATGACATTGTAGTGACTTATATTACCATTGTAGAGTCGATCAAGATGACATTGTTGTGACTTATATTAACATTGAAGAGTCGATCAAGATGGCATCGTAGGGACTTATATTACCATTGTAGAGTCGATCAAGATGGCATCGTATTAACTTATATTGCCATTATAGAGTGGACTAGGATGATTTTATAGTGACTTATACCATTGTAGAGTCGACCGAGTGGATATTGTAGTGGCTTAAAGTACCATTACAGAGTCGATCAAGATGACATTGTAGTCACTTATATAACCTTTGTAGAGTCCACAAGGATGATTTTATTGTGACTTATATTACCATTGTAGATTCGACCATGTTGATATTGTAATGATTTATATTACCATTAAGAGTCGACCGAGTGGATATTGTAGTGGCTTATATTACCATTGTATGTAGAGTCGACCAAGATGACACTGTAGTGACTTATATTACCATGGTAGAGTCGATCAAGTGTATATTGTAGTGGCTTATATTACCACTGTAGAGTCGACCAAGATTGCATGACCTATATTACCGGTGTAGAGTCGACCAAGATGACGTTGTAGTGACTTATATTACCATTGTAGAGTCGATCAGGATGACATTGTAGTGGCTTTTATTACCACTGCAGATTCGATCAAGATGACATTATAGTGACTTATATTACCATTGTAGAGTCGACCGAGTGGATATTGTAGTGACTTATATTACCAATATAGAGACGACCAATTTGATATTGTAATGGTATATATTACCCTTGTAGAGTCGACTAGTTTAATGACTTATACTGCCATTGTACAATCGACCAAAATGACATTGTAATGACTTATATTATCTTTGTAGAGTCGATGAAGATTAGTTTGTGGTGATTTAATTGCCATTGTACTATTGACCTATTAGTATATTACCATTGCCGAGTAGACCAATCTGATATTTTGTAGTGTCTTATATGACCATTGTTGAGTAAACCTGGTTGGTATTTTGTAGTGACTTATATTATCTTTGTTGAGTCGACCAAGTTGATATTGTAGCGACTTAAATTACCATGCATTGTAGAGTCGACCAAGATGACATGACTTACATTACCATTGTTGAGTACACCTGGCTGATATTTTGTAGTAACTTATATTACCTTGCACAATCGACCAAGATGACATTGTAGTGACTTATATGATCTTTGTAGAGTCGGACAAGATTATTTGTCATGAGCTTTATTGCCATTGAACAATCGACCAAGACGATATAGCATTTAGCTAGAAATTAGCCATTCAATAAAAAATCTCAAGTTGGTATGAGTAGTTCATTGAACTGCACTGACCTGTAAAAATGGATCATTTCTTTTTATTAAAAGGCATTACTAGTAATACATTTTAAAGATGTTAACGGTGTACTAGTACGGTTTCAGCCCGATACTTACTTACTTTACACACTATCAGACAACCATACAGTAGTCTCAGCGACGACGATACTCATTCACATAGGCTGTTGTGCATTGTAATTTACCGAAGAAATACGGAAATAGCCGAAGAATTACGGAAATAGCCGATGTTGCGCGAGATGGACGATACTGTGCAAACAATGTGGTGCAAACAATACAAACTGTCGCTATGGTTTTGAATTTAAATGCTTTTCCTATACCTGTCTCATTACACAATGTACTGTTCGCCTAGTCGGTGAAGTATAATGTAAACATTAGATCCATTACTGTCAATGATACTGTAAAGTTATATCTATCAGTTACAGACATCAGATTTGTTACAAAGTCTACGTCTCATCCTGTGATTATATGGTGCTTTGCTGGAATGATGGAATATTGATTGAAAGTATGAGCGTCCATTAACCGGAATTAAATGCCGGCAATGAAGATGTATGTTGCTGTCAAATGTCAGTGATGCAATTAAAGTGACTTTGATGTTTCATTGGATATTTTCACTTATAGTGTTATACGTGCTGAGCATAGTTCTATATATGGACCAGTGTAACGCATACATTGTCACACAACGCCCGCATTTACGACGTGTCACCAGACACCCGTGTAATCTTCTGCAATGCCATTAACTCTTAGAGAACAGTAAAAATGCACAATGTGCATCAATATGCAAATGACGTCTGTTGACGCTCTTTGTTTACTATGATGACGTCACAGACGTTACGTGTCTATCGTAAAGGGTTGTTTACAAGCGAAGTAAAGTATGAATGTCATATCATTTTATTTTACTCGTTTCCATAATTCCTTAATAAATCAACACTTAATCGATATCCTCTATTTACTTGTTGTACATCATCGGGGTACTGTTTTATCAAAGCACTTACGAAAATGGTAAACTAATGATCAAATTTAAATTATTTTTAATTAGTTTACAATTCGTAAGTGTGGAAAAGGGATCTGCTATACTAATAATGATTCCGTTACTGAACCCCTACGAACCATATCCGTTACCAATTTACAGTAGTTAACGAATTGTAAGAATTTGAATTTGAGCGTAATTTTAAGATTGATGTAATAGTGATTTGGTAAAACAGTAACCTGTGGGGAGAATGGAAGCTACGTTATGTTGACGTCAACGTACGGTATAAATGTAGTCATTATGATTACAGTACCTTTTCATTTTACTAAATCATTTAGTCCAAATCAATAGCACTGTGGTATTAATTTTATGACTATTATCCGACTTCTTCAATATACATGTATATATCAGATTTTACGTGGTCAAATTAAATGTCAAGAACCTATTGAGGTCTATTAAGGTAATGAAATATCCATCTCTATGCAGTGTGAAACCATCAGACAATTTCAATCAATCTTCTATAAACCCGTATCGACTGATTTTGTATCTTCATCAATGTTCTAGTTAGGTCATCCGACATGGTTTCATCTGTAATAATAAGATGCCATCAACTCTGCTTGAGACGACAACGATATCGTTCAAGTCGTTTGTTAATTAGGTCGATAAAAGCAAAGGTCATCCACACACAGATCAGTAACTACGCAACATATGTCATAATATGAAATATTTACCCCGTGTATACAATAAATAGAAAGCCGAATATAGACCCAGTCAGGGTTTAGAATTGGCCAGCCATGACAAACTGTGGGCGATAGTTATGATGTATTGCATTTTGTAGACATACAGAGAAGCTAAAAGTGGCAAGTATTACATTACCATAGAATGAATGAACAAAGAAATGATGGTATAGATCTTACTCCACGGAACATGCAAACATATACCAACATGATAATAATGTAACTTAAAGGTTGCTTCATTAACTGCATTCTGACATCAGTATAGTTTATCCAGGTTATCTTTTTAGCTCACCTGTCACAAAGTGACTGAGTGAGCTTTTGTGATCACTCTTTGTCCGTCGTCCGTCCGTCGTCCGTCCGTCAACAATTTGCTTGTGTAGACACTAGAGGTCATAATTTTGGCGTAATCATTATGAAACTTGGTCACAATGATCAAATCAACAAAATCTAGGTCAAGTTTGATATTGGGTCATTTGGGGTCAAACACTAGGTCACAAGGTCAAATCATAGAAAAACCTTGTGTAGTCATTAGAGGTCACAATTTTGACCCAATCTTTATGAAACTTGGTCAAAATGATCATCACAACAAAATATAGGTCAAGTTTGATATTGGGTCATCCGGGGTCAAAAACTAGATCACAAGGTCAAATAATAGAAAAACCTTGTGTAGTCACTAGAGGTCACAATTTTGACCTAATATTTATGAAACTTGGTCACAATGATCATTTCAACAAAATCTAGGTCAAGTTCGATATTGGGTTATCTCGGATATAAAACTAGGTCACAAGGTCAAATCATAGAAAAACATTGTGTAGTCACTTGAGGTCACAATTTTGACCCAATCTTTATGAAACTTGGTCACAGTGATCATTTCAACAAAATCTAGGTCAAGTTTAATATTGGGTCATCTCGGGTCAAAAACTAGGTCACAAGGTCAAATAATAGAAAAACATTGTGTAGTCACTAGAGGTCACAATTTTAGCCTAATCTTCATGAAACTTAATCAAAATAATCATTTCAACACAATCTAGGTCTAGTTAGATATTGGGCCATCCGGGGTCAAAAACTAGGGTACAAGGTCAAATCATAGAAAAACCTTGTGTAGTCATTAGAGGTCACAATTTTGACCTAATCTTTATGAAACTTAGTCACAATGATCATCTCAACAAAATCTAGGTCAAGTTCGATATTGGGTCATCTCGGGTCAAAAACTAGGTCACAATGTTAAATCATAGAAAAACCTTGTGCAGTCACTAGAGGTCACAATTTTGACCTAATATTTATTAAACTTGGTCACAATGATCATCACAACAAAATCTAGGTCAAGTTCGATATTGAGTCACCCGGGGTCAAAAACTAGGTCACTAGATCAAATCATAGGTCTTGCATGTACTGCTACAACAGGTGAGCGACCTAGGGCCCTTTGGGCCCTCTTGTTAACTTTTACAATTGGAAACGGTTGAAATCGTTGACGAGGATCTTTTTCACGACATAAAACACTTGTAGAGAGATTTCATGGACCTTATACAGTGTCCTTGTTGTACAATTGAAGTGTGATTACGTTAGTTCTTAGTAAAATGTTTGTACATAAGTTCTTAATGCAGTGCATCCCATAATATCTACTTGTGTGTAATAAACAAAAATAAAAAAATCAATATACAGTGTTGAAATATAAATAACATTTTTATATCATTATAATTGTTCAGTCGATGTACTTACGTAAGTGGTATAAGAATGGCGTGTAGAAATCCATATTTTCGGGCTGCGTCTTCTAACACACATCGTCTTATATATGGGTTACAACGGTACTGTTGAAGAAATTGTGTGTCGTCCTGTTGTCGTGCAATATAAGGGGACGTACACAGTGTGGACATGCCACATGGTATGTGGTGTTATTTATGGCTAATGTCTAAATATTTTTCAACGAAATGTCTTAGTTTATATGACCAAAACCGACTGCTTATGATAGCATTGAGTCGGTTTCCGGACCAAAACTTTCGCACAAATATATTAAGTGGTATAGAGAGTATGTAATCATGCTCGGCTTGAGCGTCGATGCTGTCACGTTAAAATCGGTCAGATAATAAAATACTAACGGTTGTATTTAACTTTGAGTTGATATATTTCTTCTCGTTGTTTTAGCAAACATTACGTCACATACCACGTGGTATGTCCACACTGTACAGTTGGATGCTATAAACGAGGTTTAGTTTGTTGTGGTAATCACTCTGTGGTGTCATTCAACCATTGAATCAGAAGAAAACATACATCAATACCACTAAGATTTCAAACATTCATTGACAATGTTCCGTGATTTCTCGTTAAGTGCTCGTGTAATCCAGCTTCAATATGTTATCAGCCAGATGTCTGACGGCTTCAATTTCATTCATCTCAACTCATCATATAATAGGTTTCTTATTGAACAGTTCCTTCTTTACTTCAGAAATGTTTATTGATTTGTAATACAAGTCTGGCGTAAGCGATTCTGTCTCGTGCGAGCACTCAGCCAAAAACAATGTCTTCTGTCCTGTATATATTTGCATAGAAGAAAACAAAATCTTGGTGCGGAATCAGATTCCCCATGTTGTTATACCGGTATAATTGATTCGATACTCAGATGATTCGCTGCATATTTTCGTTACTACTATATATAGATATTTCTTTTTAAAGTTTATACTCAGGCAGATGGAGAGGCATAAATTGCAATAACTTGTTGCCCATCCCTTGTCCGTATATATACAACATCCCCGACCATAAAATCACCCTAGAATTCCCGATCTTATAATCACCCTAGAATTCCCGACCATACAGTCGCCCCAGAATTCCCGACCATACAGTCATCAAGAATTCACGACCATACAATCGCCCAAGAATTCCGGACCATAGAGTCGCCCAAGAATTCCCGACCATAGAGTCGCCCAAAAATCCCCAACCATACAGTCGCCCAAGAATTCCCGACCATAGAGTCGCCCAAAAATCCCCAACCATACAATCGCCAAAGAATTCCGGACCATAGAGTCGCCCAACAATTCCCGACCATACAATCGCCCAAAAATCCCCAACCATACAGTCGCCAAAGAATTCCTGACCATACAATCGCCCAAGAAATACCCAACCATACAGTCGTTCCGGAATCAGTTGCCGCAAAAATCACCGACCTGGGGTGAGTTCATTGACGTTCCGCTGATGAAGGAGACGACCAAGTGTTTACCGTAAGTAACCATACTGAAGGCGTTATGATGTTTGTCTTACATCTAGCGTATATATGCGTGTCAGTACAGACATTCCATGTAGACATTTTATGCATACTACTTGTAAAATGTCTATAATTACTGAATTATGTATCAAGCCATTCAATAGTCATACTTCTAACACATTTGATTGAGGGGTTGAATTCTGCTTGGCTATTTTATGGTATAAGAATAAATGAAATGATGCCAGAAGCAGACCAATGGTAGATTATTGATTGGTCAATTATGGCGACAGAAGTTGGTCAGTTTTGGAGATTATATTGGTATTGACGTCACGTGTCTGGGTCACGTGGGAACTGTTCCTTCTGTAAGAGTGAATATATTCATCCGATGATGCTTCCCGATACAAATCTAAGACAATATCGTTGTTCGAGGTGCATTTGTTCACATGTTAGTATATTATAAATAGTAAAATAAATTCTAGACGTCTATCCAATTGACGGAGTAATACCAGATTTCCCCTACAATGTTTCAATTGACTTGATTCATCTATTATTAAAATACTTAGTATTCAGTAATGCACTATAAACTAATAGGGACTTTTATAACACAACTGTATAGTGTTAAATCAAAACTACGTATATAATTTTATCACATGTTTGACGTCGCGGTAGCGTAATAAAGGGATTATTTATTTTTGATAATACACTAGTGTAATAAAGCTATCACGCGACGTCATTCAAAGGCTAGGCGACGTCGTCAAAGTTGCGCGTTTATTATAGTGAAAAATACGTAGCTATTTTATGTTTTGGCCGGAAAAGGCTAACCTATGATAAAAAGAACAGTACATTTGTGACTTTCCACATTGAATTTATTAAACTCGTTGAACAAATCGATAAAATGCTCGACAGAGCCTCGCATTTTATTATTTTATTCAACTCGTTTAATAAATTCATTATGGAAAGACACTCATGTAATATCCTCTATATATACCACAAATGCTGCAAAAGAATTAATATTGGCGAACATTGTACCTCCTCCCTTTCTGTCTCTCCCTCTACACTCTTGCTCCCCCACAAGTACACGCACATCCTATCAGATTTCACCATTGATCCAATACTGTTGACTTGATTCATATATTACTTAAATATTGAGTAATTCAGTAATCTCACTGGGACTTGTATACCACGAACGTAGTGTGAAAACAAAACTGTATGTGACAAGAGCTCGATAGATTGTGTTGTAGTAGTTCTTTGTCCAATAAATATTTATGACTCTATGAATATTGCTCTGAAGAAATTATATGCATTTGTTTGTCTTATCTGGTTATAGGTCAATTATGTTCATTATGTACTAGATGAGCAATAGTGAAACTAAATCTTAAAAACAATTCTAACAAAACCAGCAGTTCTACCTTTACGCACATAGAGGAAACGACGATGTGCTAGATTAACGTTTAAACACATCTAAGCCAAATATCGTAATATCGTTCCGAAGAATAAAGTAGTGAAATGGCTACACACATCTAAGCCAAATAACGTAATATCGTTCCGAAGAAGAAAGTATTGCAATGGCTACACTTACAAATCTAAGCCAAATAACGTAATATCGTTCCGAAGAAGAAAGTAGTGCAATGGCTAAACGTACACATCTAAGCCAAATAACGTACTATCGTTCCGAAGAATAAAGTAGTGAAATGGCTACACAAATCTAAGCTAAATAACGTAATATTGTTCCGGAGAATAAAGTAGTGCAATGGCTACACACATCTATGCCAAATAACGTAATATCGTCCCGAAGAAGAAAGTAGTGCAATGGCTACGATGTCTTATTGTGTTGTTAAATGAAGAATATTGGATGTGTTACTGTAAAAATACTCCAGATAACAAAATGCTATCCGATATACCGGGCTACCAACTCTTAACATTGTTCACCATGTTACCCGAAACTCGCGTGCTGTTAACTTGGCCTAAACAATTGTATCATTAACATTCTCCTATGTATTCCATTTCCATTTAATGGCAAGCAACACGAGATTCACGTAATTGACTTAGCTGAAAATTAAAACCAGAAGCTAATTTCATTGACAGGAGTGTATCAATTTCCCAGCAGGCATTATATCGGGCCGACATTGGACCAATATTGTTTGCAATGTCGGCCCAATATCAGATTTAGATATCATATGGCCCAACATCAGATTTGCAAATTTAACGTCATATCGGACCGATATCAGTTCCGACATCGTGCCGAAATTGGACCTATATTAAACCGACATCGGACTAGCATCAAATTTCAATAGTCGGACCAAATCAAATTCCAATATTGTACCATCATCAGATTTTATATTCGTGTTTCATTTAATTACTTTTTATTGAGTTACAATAATTTACTGCAAACGAGTAAACCCAGTAAATAGTACGGGTTGCCAATTTAGGCATTACAAATTGTACGAAAGAGCGATTCATATCGCATTTTGTTTGTTTAACACTTGAAAGTCTGTGCTGTACTCGTTTTCAATAATGCCAATTATATATGAAATTTTATTTACGCTAAGCAAGGAAGACAGCTTTTAACAATCAAGATATGTAATTTAACCAACTACTTAGGCATCAATAATACGACCCGTGAAGATCTCAAAAGACTCCGAACTAACGAACGAACGAACATATATAATATTTTAAATGTTATTTGCAAGGACTATTTTATGGACTGAATCAGTTTTTTGCAAATTCAGAAACAGGCCGCGAATCTGTGTCGTAATGAACAACATTCTTCCGCTAGACGAATAAAATTACAGTAAATGACGATGAATTAATGCTGACATTGGCGCACGCAATGTAATAAAACTTTTTCGCACAATGCAGAGACAACTTTCGTCTTATCAATCAGTCATTTTGACTTCATTGTTGGAAGGTTATTCCATATCGCTGTTCGATTTCTGGTACAGAGTTCAAACAAACATGCTATTCTGATTTCTAAGTAATTTAATAAACGTAAACCAAATCGATTTGTCAATCGATCACATACTAAACTGTGTCTTCAAATATATACCTAAAAATGCACGCAAAATTGTACTTTACCGTCGCATCTATTCTACAAATTGGAACTGATCACGCTACGGCATATACGTGTACCGGGAAATCTGTCACAGTTGTACTTTACTCTCCAAATACTCGCACAGGACAACATGTCACAGCGGTACTCCCTTCTATAATATGTTCACAACCATGAGCTACTCTCCAAATACTCACACAGGACAACATGTCACAGCGGCACTCCCTTCTATAATATGTTCACAACCATGAGCTACTCTCCAAATACTCACACAGGACAACATGTCACAGCGGCACTCCCTTCTATAATATGTTCACAACCATGAGCTACTCTCCAAATACTCACACAGGACAACATGTCACAGCGGCACTCCCTTCTATAATATGTTCACAACCATGAGCTACTCTCCAAATACTCACACAGGACAACATGTCACAGCGGCATCCCCTTCTATAATATGTTCACAACCATGAGCTACTCTCCAAATACTCACACAGGACAACATGTCACAGCGGCACCCCCTTCTATAATATGTTCACAACAATGAGCTACTCTCCAAATACTCACACAGGACAACATGTCACAGCGGCACTCCCTTCTATAATATGTTCACAACAATGAGCTACTCTCCAAATACTCACACAGGACATCATGTCACAGCGGCACTCCCTTCTATAATATGTTCACAACCATGAGCTACTCTCCAAATACTCACACAGGACATCATGTCACAGCGGCACTCCCTTCTATAATATGTTCACAACCATGAGCTACTCTCCAAATACTCACACAGGACATCATGTCACAGCGGCACTCCCTTCTATAATATGTTCACAACCATGAGCTACTCTCCAAATACTCACACAGGACAACATGTCACAGCGGCACTCCCTTCTATAATATGTTCACAACAATGAGCTATTACGTTACATTTACTGCAGGGTTAGCATTTCTTGGGGATATCAAATTCACAACAACAGACGGAATTTGCATATTTACAATGGTTTTATTGCATTATAACTAGAAGGTACTTGAAGATCAGAAAACCATCTAAAGCAGCTGTTCGACTTATTTGTGAATTCAGATTATAGAAAACAACTGATGTGTAAATTGTCATTTTTCAGCAGCAGAAACAGTTTCGGCACACACACATGGACTGTTGATTAGAGGTGGTTACTCTGGTAGTATTCCACATAAAATTTAATCAATGGTGCTTAACAAAGCATAGTAGCGAGCGATTACGCTGGATGTTTGCAAGATTGCGATCTGTACTGTGGAGCAAATAGGAACTTTACATTAGTTGCCTATTAGGTGATTTGAATCTTGAACACAAGTAGTTACGCGTAATATGCAATATCGGGTTATTTTCTTGAATGCTCATGTTTTATTAGATCTAGTTCATACAATATTTATTACTTTCTATCACGCAATGTTGCTGGATTGAGATAGCTCTACGAGAATGTAAGACATGTTCAAAGTTAATATGAAAGTGCTGTGTTTCAGTTCTGTTTGGTTGGCAATATTACTTGGTATTTTGAAACTGACACAGTAATATGTAGCCTAATGTTGAAAGTATTGTTTATCGGCGATTAAAAAAAACCTGGTATAGATGGATATCTACTGTCTACAACAGATCGTAAGGTATAATTCACTGGCTTAGAATGAGAAGGTCGCAAACGCTACTCACGACCTTATAAGACTCGTGCATATTTGAAATATTCGTCACAAGGCGGTTCTTATGGGCCTATTTTCATGAAAACCGGGACTGGTCTGAAGTTAAAAAAGCTTGTTTTCCATAAGTAAAGAGTAGTTTTCAGACAGGTTTTCCTTGTTTTCTCAGAATACAGATTTTGTACTTACGGCCGTCTCATTTTAAGCCAGCGATTTATTATATCTTGCTATCAATGGAATATAGAGATTTATCATTGAAAACTGCATTTTGTTATTTTCACTGTTTTATAAACTGGTTCAGTAACACCAACGGTGCCGGGCTTTAAAAAAGCACACAAACACTGTTGTTTGTAACATGTCTAACAAAACATATTGACCAGAGACTTGAGACTTTTGCATATGATGGTTGGTGGAAACCGAGATTCAAATATGTGTAACGTCATCATGAAGTCGTAATTATCACATCGTGACGTTCCAATTTCAACGTGATTTTTTCCAATTAAGGAAATTACTGTATCATTTCAAGAGACATTGAATCATATAACAAACAGAAAATTAGTTGATCTTTGTTGCAAGATGAAATTTTATTTTATTTGTGATCACAGAAATTAATTTTACTATTGGCTACGCCACTCGTGAAAATATTTTTGCTTATCACTCGGTGAAATAGAATTTGATATTACAATCTATCTTCAGGTTTTCATTCCATCTTATACCAAAATCAACAAATATCATCTATATATATAAGTGATACCTTTAATACGGATGTGCACTCGAATAGTTTGGACAGTTTTTATTAGTAACCATGTACGAATAGCAATGCATATGTTTATGTTTTAGTCGTCCGTGTGTCATTAAGGTATAGGTGTTTGCCCGCCATATAAATACTTCTAACAGCTAGTGTTTTTGTTTATGTAAGGACTACCAGTACACAATGTATTCCTTATTCCAGGACACCGTACAAACACCATCAGTCTTCGACCTATACCTTTATATTGTTGCTTGTCATAAAGTAATCCTTACGCCCATCCTGCAGAAAAGGTTGATCATATTTATATGGTTTATTTCCAATACATAAGACTTCTCGGTCTATGAGTACATAATACAAATATTTACAATACAACTATAAACATGCTATGGTTAATCAATTTACATATATTGAGAAAAGAACCATAATGTTGTGACATTTTATGTATTCAAACATTGATAACTACATGGTTGGGCATGAATAAATGTCGCTACAAATTCATTGTTTGCCATGAATAATGATAAATATGTCTGGTTCTACTTGATGTAACAAATCACGTGTTTCTATCAATCGGTCACTAATACGATAGTAAACGTCGTGGAAGGCAGCACTCAACCGAAACAGCCGAGCACAGAAGACATAAAACAACACAGACGACAATTACACGGCACATACAGTACATGATGTATATTGAGAAGTATAGCTCATAGTCGTGCTTGTACCAGCCTATCATTGGTTCCACTGGATGTGAAAAGTCATGTGTTCCAACCAATCGGTCACAAACCACATACACGATGTATGTTGATCAATGTAGCATGGTCGTGCTTGTACCAGACTAGCATTGGTTCCACTGGATGTGAAAAGTCATGTGTTCCAACCAATCGGTCACAAACCACATACATGATGTATGTGGATCAATGTAGCATGGTCGTGCTTGTACCAGACTAGCATTGGTTCCACTGGATGTGAAAAGTCATGTGTTCCAACCAATCGGTCACAAACCACATACATGATGTATGTGGATCAATGTAGCATGGTCGTGCTTGTACCAGACTAGCATTGGTTCCACTGGATGTGAAAAGTCATGTGTTCCAACCAATCGGTCACAAACCACATACACGATGTATGTGGATCAATGTAGCATGGTCGTGCTTGTATCAGACTATCATGCTAGACATACTGGAACAGACAGAGAGAATGAAGCCAAGTTAAAATAACTAATTGTCTTATATTGTCTTATTGTGATTGATATACGAGGTTATATTTCGTTTGTTATAAACAGCAAAAAGAACACGAAATATTCCAGACTAGTTGGCTACATACCAAGTGTCCTTTAAAGTACACGATAAGCGAATTTTTTTATCTACATTTAGAATATAACCTACATTATGAGCCAATGAAAACGCCAAATTTTGGCGGTTAAATGAAAATTTAATCATTAAAATTTTCTCTTTACAGACTTGACGTCATGCGTTGGCGCTAATTTCTATCGGCCAATCAGAATGCAGAATGTCATATTCTAAGTTACTTAGAACATATTAAGTAAATTTTAATGACTAAAAAGGACTCGCTTCGCTTCGCTCGCTCCGCCCTTTTTAATCATTAAAATTTACTTAATATGTTCTAACTATAACGTATATACGGCATGACCATGTTCATACGCAAAACACAATGCCGGAAATCAGTATATTTTCTAATCGGTCGCATTGTTTATACTTGACACTGTCTTAAGAGATATGAATGTTTGATTTACAGCAATTTTAATTGTTAAATTCTTTTGAACGGTGCATATGGTTCTATTAAATTATTATGAAACGAATCGTTATTCTAAACAAATTTGTTCACGGGAACTGCTTCTTAAGTGCAACTTACTACGTAGTACATTGTATTCCATAGCCACAGTCCTAGAACTTATAGAAAACCCATCGTGTATTTGATAAAATATTATAAAAAATCGGACAGGGAATGCAGCACTCAACTTAAACATCCGTATGAGCAATGAAAACATCAAAAACAACACGTATCACAATTATACGACACAATGCCCAACATATAACTGAACGAGAAACTAAACTGAACCGCTGAAATTCCAAGTTTCAGCTGTCAATAAGTCAAAAGTCCAAGTTTCAAAAGTCAAACAGACGTAGGTATCTTTAATATAATCGGTCTTTGTTAATATCCATCTCATTAATCATTCCACCAACTATTGAATTTGTATAATGTTTAATTTTTCTAATAAAATTAATTATCTATATAATGATGGAAGTTTCAATTTCCCCTAGTAAACAACGGGGCTAAGTACTTATTTGTTCATCATATGAATGTTATATCAGTCGATCAGTATTCGTGTAATAGGTATTTGTACGAGCTCAGAAAATGCAACGTTTTCAAGGTGATGAGCTTCAAATGATCATGGCATCTCAATATTTTTGCAAACGTAGTTTGTACCGAACTACCATCAAAAATGTTTTGTGCGGCTGCAAGGATTTAAGGACGTTTGATACAGTTGTTTATGTGCACCATTTCTGCGCTTATACCTTAAACGGGGATAGAGACCGCGTTTTGCACTGGGTCGTCATGAAAATTGGGGTAATGTTTGTCGTGATACTATCTAGGTGATACTATCTAGGGTTAGTATAAATATGGGTACTTCGGGGTAAAATTCACTGAGTAAGTAATGTATGAAAACACTCTGCGTGAAATAGCGGTTACATTTTCATTCATTTTTTGTGAAATTAGAAACTATTACTTGGGTTACCTGTACCCATTTATTATAAGTGTTTGTATTGCCTGGGCCTACACAGATCCCCTTTTACTGATATATAGGGAATAAATTAATTACCTCTTGACTAAAATTGTGAATATTATTCAAATGAGCGATTCAGGGCCCATATGTGCCCCCTTGTTCCATTGAATGCGACGTTACTGTCAAATTGGCAAATAGGGGAGATAATTCAGTCATAATATCACAAAGCGTAGCGTGATAACATATGTTTTATTTTAATATTTAGATAAAGTACACTTTAATCAACATCCTTAGCCAAAATAAAAATTATGAAAAGACTAGAAATTATGGGAAAAACATATGTGCAAAATGTACTAATTTGGCTTTTTTGCGCCATTTTACCGCAATTTTCATTGCAAAGAGACACAATTACGACGTAACTGCACCTACAATAATTCTTTTAACACGATTTTTTTTCTAAGTTTATATTTACTATACTTTCATGTATATAATATGCAAATGTAAGTACTCTTTTGGTATTAAAATATTTTTCCGCGCAGATAATGCGTCACTTTTACGCAATTTCACTAAGGTTTTTAGGATAGAGGGGGACACTAATGACGTCATAGCACAAAAAGTAGTACCGTGACCTATCTTTTTTATTTAATTTTTAGATTAAGTACACTTTTATCAACAAAATTAACAATAACAATTATATTGGTCATCGAGGTCGTTTTTGAGCTACGGCTTATTTTGTGTATTTATTTGTCTTTTTAGCAGTCATTTTTTGGAAATTTTGACACTTCTTGATTTGTCAAACATTTGTGAATTTTCTTATCAATACCAAAACGGTATAGGAATGTTTGAGTAATATGTGTTTGTACATTCAAACACGTGGAAATGATTTTAACAACAAAAAATATCGATTTTAATGGAAAAATGAATACATTGCGAAATATCAGGATTTTCAGTCATTTTCTGGAAAAGTGAGGTTGCAAAAGGGTCCACGACCCCTTAAATAGTATCGCGACATACCCTTTTTATTTCACATATTGCTTCAGTATATATTGAACTACAATTGTGCCTATTTTTTGGTATCATTTAAAAATAATAATAACCCTATCAAACGTCCTTATAACATGGTACATGTCATAATGTCTCAAAAAATGCAATACCGACCAATGGTGATTTAAAACATCACACTAGGATTTAAGGCGCTGTGGGAAAGCCAATTCTGGATTTAAGGCGCTGTGGGAAAGCCAATTCTGGCTTTAAGGCGCTGTGGGAAAGCCAATTCTGGCTTTAAGGTGCTGGGGTACCACAGCGCCTTATGACAAAGGGGAATGGCCTGGAGAATTTTATATTATAACAGCAAAATTATTGCGGCACTAGTACCAAAACATTGAATCAATCCTCGTATTGAATAATTAATATACAGTGCATGAACGATAATGTACAAGTCATGAGAGCTGCCCAAGTATACATTGTAGTAGTTGGTTCATTTACTTATATATTCCGCAATGCTGAACATTTCTTTTGAACATTTTAAGTGGACAATATGTATCAATAAAATCCTTACTGACATTGGTAGGCCTGACATTTGGTTAACACAGTCCACAATTGCTACAAAATCGTTAAACATACTTGTTAAGAAAATTCTAACTGACCAGTACCAGCAGCACTGGTGTGCCTCGATGCAAAACTCTACCAAAGGAGCGTCTTATTATTCATTTAAGTCATCCATCTATTTTGAAGACTATTTTAAAATCTTACCATTGTACAAAGCACTGACACTATTCAGACTTCGGACAGACAACCACAAGCTACATGTTGAGACATAACGTTGGACTGACATTGATTACCAAGACAGACTACGCCCGTTATGTAACTTAAGACAAATTGGAAACGCATCACATTATTTACTTTATGGTCCTTTTTTCAAGCAACCAGACTAGTTTATATTGAACAACGTTTTTCTAACATATATGGCGGATACGAAATAATCATATCAAGTAAAAACCGCACACTATTAGAAAAATTCAGTGCCTTTGCTGCCATTGTAATTAAACACTTTAGGTCAACACCATTTATTTCACTACCATAAATTAATTGTAATTGTCGATTTAAGTAAACCTCTGTGCAACCCTTTTCTGCATCCTATTAGTTATCCCTGTGAATATGTATATTAAACTATGTTACAAGTCATCTTTTACATTAATCTGTACTGTAACTATAACCTTATAGATTATAGATATAACCTTGTAGTTTCTAGATATAACCTTATATAGAGGATCTTGCATGAGTGCTCATTACATACGAGTTTTATTAAACGAGTGGACAAAATGATATGATACGAGGCTTTGCCGAGTGTCATATTGTTTTTGTCGACGAGTTTAATAAAACTCGTATGTAATGAGCACGAATGTAAGATTCTATTTATCACATAACCTTAGAAAACGCTCAATATTGTTCAGAAGGATGATATGCGCTGCATATGTTTCAGCCAAAATTTAGCGGTACAATGAGCGCGACGTCATGGTGACGTTGATATTATCCTGACGTCAGTGACGGATCAATGCATGGATTGGCTAACGTCACGTCAAGCTAATTTAAATATTTATTGCACGGTCTGGGAGTGCCGAACGATATTTACGTCACGGCTTTACGGCACTCCTGGACCGCATGTTATGTGATAAAAATTCTTGATGAAACCTTTGGATGTTTTGTGTGTGACTTTCGATGTGACATTCTGTTATGTTATGTCACCTTTTGTGAGCTCGATGTTATCTCGTCTGAGTGTTGATGCTATAACGTTTGTTGAGCTCAGATTTTATAACGTTGCTCCAGTGTTACATTGTGTCGTTCCTAGTAACTGGGATGTAACTGTAACATCGTAGCCAACTCGCTTGTGTGAGGTTCCTGGGATCGTTTATACACACACATGTCGAAATATAATATACATTAATATATTCAAATATCCATAAAAACTTGCAACTTCCAGTTCATAATGTATTCTCTGCAATCACATATCGTACAATTCATGATTTGTAAAATCCTTCTAACAATGATCAGTCTGATACATAAATTGGTGGACTTTGTTATGTCCAACTTTATGTTATAGTTTAAATACATTATTTTGTTGTATTTTAAAAATAAATCGTCTGACATGTCAAGATGTCAGACACGTTCAATCATAACATGTGTTTGTCACTTTACTATACCATAAATGAACTGCATTGCCAGGGGAAACAAATATAAATATAGTTCCACATATTGTTTAAACCACTCAAACATAAGTCTGCTCTCGCAGACGCCTTGGTTAACTACTCCATTGTCTTAAACATATGTCTGCTCTACTGTACGTTCAAATACTAACTGCTCAAGCCAACACTCAAAAACTAACTGAAGCGCCCGGCACGCCGGAAGCATACATCTTACACAAACCAGACTATCTCTGACCAAAGACCATGTTCTTACCAAATGTTGTGACATCACGTGGCAACTACTCATATCATGTTACCAGCTGATCACCATATCTATCATAGGTTATAGGTTGTTAAAGGAACATAACATTTACTGATCCTAGCCTCGGATATACCTATCAATCCACATGTATACATCCTGTACAATATATGTATACATGCACACTATAAATAGCCCATTTCCAATGCTTACATAACCCCAGTTAAATACATTCCCGTTCTTTAGTTGAAACATTTGCATTTTTTCGTGTACCTAAACTGTGTTAAAATTTATATATTCAAAACCACAAGAATTGTGCCATTACTGTATGAATGTTTATCATCCTATATTCCATGTATAACCCGTACTAGGATTGAATAAAGTTTGTTTGACACAAATAATTGAGTATTTATGTGTATTTAATGATAGAAGTCTTGCTTTAAAATTATGAACATATTATTTATAGGCAATACAGTTCAATGGATGGTGAAAATTTCATAAATAATCAAATACCGTATCGTAAATTGCTGTTGCTTTGTGATCATCTCATCCTAGGAGTACCGAAGCAGTAAACCCACATTTTCAAGTTTCACGTGGAACCAGAAGGTAACTAAATATGTTCATCCAAGATGGCAGCTATCCAATTCTATAAGATGCTATTTTAGATTAATGACTCTATGTACATGTAGATTGTATTAGATTTAAGTATGTATCATTAATGTTCAGGTGCCGGAGTCCGCATGGCTAGCAATAGAAAGGTTGCGAAAGTCAACGTGTACGTGTACGTCAATACTACGTTTGAGTATTGCGTCACTGTATTCTTACCTGACTGGACTATAGTTTGTTGAGGAAGAGCATCTTAAACTTGCAGTAAATGAAGACGGGCAACACATTTATCTTTAATTATTGGCTATCTTATGGAGTACAAACCAAATTTCTCCCCTGGACGTGAAATGACAAGTTACTGATAGTTATTAAAATGAATAAATTTGTTTGCGTGGATATTGATGCTATTAATTGATACCCATTCAAGCACATTTAAATTCTTATTGATCCCACCATAAATGACATTTTTTGGATGGATAATGTTCGTAAATTAAATAAAAAAATGTTTCCGTTTTAATAATTTAATTGCTGATCCCTTTTAGCGTAGACTAGCTGAGGTGTCTATTTTTTACTACTGAACTGATCGCTAGTTGTATTCGTTACCAATGATGCTGATGTTTTCGCATGAAAACAATAATATAGAGTTTCATATAAATTTTCTTATTGATCAATTATAGATAATAAAAAGAAAAGAAATTGCTGAAATGTATACATTAATTTGAAAAAAAAAATGTTGAGTCGCCGGAATTAGTCTATTGATAAATTCTGTACTATAAATAGACTTGTTTAAAACGCGATCAAACTACGGTGCGGCCGAATCTGCGGTCACAGAATAGGTTGGCCCGGGTACTTGCTTCCAAAAGTTTAACGGTAACCCATCAGTATTTTAGCAATTATTGTGATGTTTATTTTGGTTATATAAGTAATTTTCTAATGTTATGAACAATATATTGATGATTTTAAAGTTGCTTGATTTGGCCGAACTTGCCCGCAGTTCGCCGCGTTTTAAACATGACGGCGGAAGTAGATATAGCATTGTTTTGATAAAATCTTACAAAAATAGCCGCAAATAACTGATTACATTATCTTCTTTAATACTCACAACGAACGTAGAAATGCAATTTCATCAACATCCGATACAGAGTTTAAACCTTGAAGTAAGTCACGGTCGTACTCGTACCGATTCGACCCAAATGTTAAAAAATGTAAACAACTTTTGAACAATGTTATGCATCTATTGCGCTTTGCTATTTCGTTTTTGCACGCCAATTTTTTACATCAGTACAAGGCATCGTGTGCTACACTGTGACTGTACGAGTTTAACACTATTGAAAACTGTTAAATAAATCTGAAATCTTTTAAAAGTTTAGTAACCAAAATGAAGAAATATCACAGACTTATGAGTCTTATGACATTAGATTGATTCAGTCGAGCTGGGCAGTCTTGGATGAGCATCGTTAATCGACATATGCTCGTGAAATCCTTTTTAACATTGTCGATTATCTTCCTTATCTGCATGACGGTCGTGCCAATTTTTTTCCTTACCCACATGCCAGTCGTGCCAATTATTTTCTGTGTCAATTATTATTTTCCTTATGCGTCTGACAGTCGTCACGATTACTTTGGTTATCCGAACGACAGTCGTACCAATTATTTTCCTGATGCGCAAGACAGTTGTGCAAATAATTGAATTGTTTTCCTTATCCGCACGACAGTCTTGTAAATTATTTCCCTTATTTGCACGATGATTATACCGATTAATTTTCTTATCCGCACGTCGGTTGTGTCGATTATTTTCCTTATCCGCACGACAGTCGAGCCAATAATGTTCCTTATCCACACGACAGTCAAAATGTTGTCAGTCTGAATGAATATTTGTCAGTATGAATGAATATTTGTCAGTTCGAAAAAAATATTAAAATGAAAATAGACGTTTGTACCTTTTTTAATTGCTTTATTGAGAGCTAAATAATTTAGAAATGCGTGTTTAGCTTTTAACATATTTAATAAGTGATTGCCAAAGGACCTAATTTGTTGTTTACCTTTTTACAATAACCTGAATGAGCATAGCTATAAATTTAATCTCTGTAGAGCTGAAATACCTCAAAATGACAGCCAATATTTTCAGCTCCCAGAGTGAAGTAGAAAAACCCTAGGTACAATGTAACTGCACCGCCATCGAATCCCAAGTCCTCATTTAAAATGCAGGAGGGCCTAATTGTGTGTTTTTTATGCTCACCGAAGGGTGAGCATATAGTCGCCACTTTGTCCCTCCGTCACACTTTTGTCCGGGCCATAACATGAAGAGTATTAGAGATATCAATTCGAAATTTCTTAGGTGAATACACCTCATTAAGGGGAAGTGCAGTGCACAAGAACCATAACTCTTGACTGCATATTTTTTTTAGTTATTACCCTTTGTAATTTTTCATACTTTATTCTTGTCCGGGCCATAACTCGAACAGTATTAGAGATATCAATTTGAAACTTCATCGGTAACTAGACCTCATTGAGGGGAAGTGCAGTGCACAAGAACCATAACTCTTGATTGCATATTTTTTTAGTTACTCCCCTTTCTATTTTTTCATACTTAATTCTTTTCCGGGCCATAACTTATACAATATTAGAGATATCAATTTGAAACTTCTTAGGTGAATGGACCTCATTGAGGGGAAGTGCAGTGTACAAGAACCATAACTCTTGATTGTATATTTTTTTAGTTATTACTGTCCCTTTATTGTTTTTTAATTATCTCCCTTTTTCATACAAATTAATGCTTGGAAGGTCCATAACTTGAACAGCATTGATGGCATTTGATTGAAACTTCACATAATGGTAGAGGAAGTGCGGTGTCAAAGAACCATAATTCTACATTATTTTCCTTTTTTAGCTGTATCTGTAATATGTTATTTCCAATTTTTGGACAAGCACTTGCTTCGGGAAGCATAATTCGGTTTTACCGATTTATTGTATTCTACTTTTACTTTAATCCAATAAATATGTGGAACTATCAAGTACTTTAAATTTATTTTAAATTATGTTAATAATCTGGTGACATTGCAGCACTGCACATCCAATTGGTCAAAGGAATGATGACTAGTTTCCAATGCCAGTAAACTATTTAGAATGGTCTCATAATAATGTTTCAGTGATTTATAATGTGCTTGTATTTGTATAATATGCGAGGGTTGCATGCTACATATACTTACGTTTTTAGCTCACCTGTCACAAAGTGACAGAGTGAGCTTTTGTGATCACCCTTCGTCTGTCCGTCGTCCGCCCGTCAACAATTGGCTTGTGTAATTACTCAAGGTCACAATTTTAGACTAATTTTTATGAAACTTGGTCACAATGATCACCTTAACGAAATCCAGGCCAAGTTCGATATTGGGTCATCTGGGGTCAAAAACTAGGTCAAAACATAGAAAAAATCTTGTATAGTCACTAGAGGTCACAATTTTGGTTTAATCGTTATGAAACTTGGTCACAATGATAATCTCAACAGAATCTAGGTCAAGTTCGATATTGGGTCATCCGGGGTCAAAAACTATGTCACAATGTCAAATCATAGAAAAAGCTTGTGTAATCACTAGAGGTCACAGTTTTAGCATAATCTTTACGAAACTTGGTCACAATGATCAACACAACAAAATCTAGGTCAAGTCACATATTGGGTCATCTGGGGTTAAAAATGAGGTCACAAGGTCAAATCATAGAAAAACCTTGTGTAGTCACTAGAGGTCACAGTTTTGGCCTGATCTTTATGAAACTAAGTCACAATGATCATAACAACAAAATCTAGGTACAGCTCGATATTGGGTCATCTAGGGTCAAACACAAGGTCAAAAGATCAAATCATAGAAAAACCTTACGTAGTCACTAGAGGTCACATTGGTTTATCTGGGGTCAAAAACTAGGTCTTTAGGTCAAATCATATAAAAACCTTGTGTAGTCACCAGAGGTCACAATTTTTGTCTAATCTTTATGAAACTTGGCCACAATAATCATCTCAACAAAATCTAGCAATATTGGTTTGTCTGGGGTCAAAAACTAGGTCATTAGGTCAAATCATATAAAAACCTTGTGTAGTCACTAGAGGTCACAGTATTGGCCTAATCTGTATAAAACTTAGTCACAATGATCATCTCAACAAAATCGAGGTCAAGTTAGACAGGTGAGCGACATTGTTTTACTTAATATCGTGCAGCACGTGTATATAAGACCGTTTTGTTCATCCATATAGAAATGCATTTGTAAACGAAATTGCTGTTAAACAACAAGTAGAAATTAAAAGATCTAGATATATTATACAATACCGTTTCTTATACTCAGCGTCAATGAAAAGTTAGGTACCATCCTATCAATTGACTCTTATATCTAAAATTCACGTTACACTGTGTTAAAAGCCGAACACAACTATGTTTTGACCTTACTGAGTAGTCACAGCTATCCTATTTAACAATATTCAGATGCACACACTAGAAAACTTTTGTACCGATGGGCCATATTGTATACAAAATACAGAGATATATATAAGTGGTAACTTTCTTTTCAGTGACTCCCAGTATATAATGTCAAATACCTGTGTATATTGGAATATTTCCCGCTCAATTTGATTCTATCTGAATGAAACGTTAGAGAATTCAGTTGTTTAGAATATTTTGTAACAGCGTTGCTTGATATAACAGTATTCATGCCATGTAAACCACAAAATTGCGGCTACTTTGATGCATTGCATCAAAAATTTGTCTTGTTTCTGTGATAACATCATCATTTTAAGACTTCCGACAGCTAAAACTAGGTGTTTCGGCCTTTTGCTGTTAAAACTTGGTCATTCAGCTTGTGTAAAGTGGGCCATTTGGCTGGGGTATCCAGCTTCAGGTTGTTGATCGCAGGCGGTCGACTTGTTGAGGCTGTGTCATGCAGCTTGTTGAATCTAGGTCATTCGGCTAGGGCTTTCAGCTTTTTTATCGCTGAAACAAGGTGATTCAGCTGAAACTATGGCATTCAGCTTTTATTACTGCTATTAACCTATAACCTTTTAGATCTTCAGACAGCTAAAAACTAGGTATTTCAGCCGTTTTACTGTTGAAACTATGTCACTCAGCTAGGGAATTCACCTTTTTTATTGCTGAACGTAGTTCATATAGCTTTTTGCAGCTTGAACTTGGGAAGCTCATATAGCATTGTGCATCGTTTGGTTATGTGTTGGACATTGTGCCATGTAATTGTGGCCTGTGATGTTTTTATGTCTTCTGTGCTCGGATGGTTAGGTCGAGTGTCCGACTAAATATTATACTGACGGTACCTGTGAAGGCGGTGTCTGTACATGTTCGATATTACTTGGCGCGGTATTCGATGTTAGCTGCACACAAATCATGAGATAAATAGTCTCACTGGGAGACTCGAATACGAGTTCCCTTAGGTAGCGCAATGATCAGGTGAAGTTAAACCAACTTCAATGTCAAAGGGTTGCTGAACTGTTAAATTGCTGAAAGCGACCCTCAAAAACTGGTAACATAAGGTAACTTGATGATCTGTCTTCAAGCCCATAAATGTAGCATACGTTGTATACCAAAAACTAATATATGACGTCAAACTAAGCCATGTAATGCTGCCATACATTGTTGTACAACAGAAAACTAGGTAATTCGGCTTTTTATAGCTGAAACTAGGTCCGTTTGACAGCTAGGACTTCAGACTTTCGATCTTTTGGACAGCGGCTAAGTTCATTTCTCGTTCTGTTGTATATTGGGCATTGTGTCGTGTAATTGTGGTCTGTATTGTTTTTCTGTTTTCGGCTGTTTAAGTTAAGTATTGCCTTCCCTGTCCGATTGTTTTTATTATGTTATTGAGAAAAAAGTCAATTATCTTTTAAAGACATTTCTTACAATTTCTAGTGCAAACATCTCACACGGAGAAAGAGCTGTGATCCTCTATATAACATGTCTCACTTTCTATTCTGATGTATCTCCCTCCGTTCCTTGTGTCCAGTGGATAATCTGAACGGCAGATGAATCTGGTAAAAACATTGGTCATTTGTTCAAAAATGTAAAGTGGCATGGATACTAGTGGTACTTATTCACGGCTAGTGCGCCGAGGATGTCTCTTTAAAATCGGTCAAGAATGAAGTACTTACGGTTGTTCTTAACTTTGAGTTGACAGAATTATTCTTTTGGTGATAGCTCTTTTGATGATAGCCAATATTGTGTCACATGCCACGTGGTATGTCGACATTGTATTTAGCACCTATGTACATTATGAACGTGTATAGAATGATACTGAAACAGTGGTCTATCATTAAATAAAATAATACAAACAACATATTAAAGAAATATTTTATTACACATATTAAGACACATAAGGATAGGATGAATACAATTTACGTTACATGTTGGTGTAGAATGTTCTTAAGATATATAATATGTGAAACTTCTCTAGAGGACCTCCTTACTTGAGCAACCGAATCCTTTCAAAAGCACAGGTGGTAGTATCGTTCTTGTATGAATTTGTCATTGTATCGGGTGTCGTTGTCGAGACCTGACTGTATCAGCAACTTTAAAAAATTTTTTTTTAATTCTTTCGTAAACCAAATGTTAATTTTGCTACATACGTGTAGGCTAGATTGTGGATTAGAGGATGAATAAATGTTGGTGTTGTTGTAAATACACCAAATACAAAAACTTTACATAAATGACGGATAGCAAAATAATCGTTTTTAGAATAGTCGCAAAATGCGTTAATCGGCTGCACGACATCGCTCAAAGACGACGCAAAATCGTCAGCAGTGGGACCATTTAACCCCTCAAGACCATCTTTTTCTATTGAATAACATATGCCATCATACGTAAACAACATATGCCATCATACGTAAGCAACATATGCCATCATACGTAAACAACATATGCCATCATACGTAAACAACATATGCCATCATACGTAAACAACATATGCTATCATACGTAAACAACATATGCTATCATACGTAAACAACATATGCTATCATACGTAAACAACATATGCTATCATACGTAAACAACATATGCTATCATACGTAAACAACATATGCTATCATACGTAAACAACATATGCTATCATACGTAAGCAACATATGCCAGCATACGTAAACAACATATGCCAGCATACGTAAGCAACATATGCTATCATACGTAAACAACATATGCTTTCATACGTAAACAACATATGCTATCATACGTAAACAACATATGCTATCATACGTAAGCAACATATGCTATCATACGTAAACAACATATGCTTTCATACGTAAACAACATATGCTATCATACGTAAACAACATATGCTATCATACGTAAGCAACATATGCTATCATACGTAAACAACATATGCTATCATACGTAAGCAACATATGCTATCATACGTAAACAACATATGCTATCATACGTAAACAACATATGCTATCATACGTAAGCAACATATGCTATCATACGTAAACAACATATGCTATCATACGTAAACAACATATGCTTTCATACGTAAACAACATATACAGACATACGTGAAAAGTATAGTTCTCATTCATGATAAATACTGCACATGCACATACAATTTGAACCAATACAGAAGCGACCACAGTGCCTAGCCACCCATGCAATAGACGGACACAGAACGTGCCATATCCAACAAAGGATATTTCAAGTAAGTCTATCTACTGCCTCTCCAAGGCATGACGTTATGTTTGAGTTTTGGCCATAAATTATTTTGTGAAAAAGGACCCACATTATTTTTGATAACACATGCCGTTTTTACCCGATGCTCAGGTTTCACGGACAATTTAACCAATGTACCGCTGGCTTAAAATTAGAAGGTTGTAAGTGTAACTTGCATATTTGAAATCTGCATCACCAGGCGCTTCTTATGAGCCTATTTTCATGACAATCAAATAGGTCATGTTGACCACGCTGAAGTTGTTTATCTCCCTCAGCAACATTGCCTCATCAGGAAAAGTTTTAACGGAACTGATTCACACTACACCCATGTACGAGGGGTGATCAACAAATACGCGGAAAAGTGCTGTCATTTCTTTATTTGTCATTGTAAGTCGTTGAAACTTTCTGAACATGAAGATAAATTTATTTTGAATTGATTCACCGCTGACCATCAATATTAATCAGAGTCAGAATGGACGCGGTTTCCTATGGCAACGTCACTCGACGTCATGCGGCCCAAATTTTCCAACGTTGCTCGTAACAAACGATGACGTATCATTCGTGCGTTTGTATTATTATACTTTTTAGTTTAGCAGGTTATGAATATGCAATGATATAACATTACACTCATGACTTCAAAATATTGTTTTAACGTCAAAATTCCGTTTTAGAGCTATTTGTTTCGAAGTCGTTGTCTGAAAATGAGTTCTATACAGAAATAGGCGACGAAAATTCGTGTTGCGTATGAAATGCCATAAATTAATAATGGCAATATTGCAAAATGTATAAAATATGTAATAGCATACAAAACAGGTGTCTATTTTGCATAGTGTCTGATATATAGCCATGTTAAATCAATGCCGACATGCAAATTAGCTATACGACGTTAATAACGTCAAATTACGTCATCAATATTGATGTTCTCGGCAGCTAATTCTTATAATTTACATGCAAGTTGCAAAGGAAAACAATTGATTTTCGGTTGACAGGTCTAGGAAGTGTATCTGGTTGAACAGCTATTTATTTTAGAATCATTCAAAGCGTTATACATTATGAATTGTGCCACGAATGAGTATCTGTACAGTGATATGTAACGACGTCGCGATGACGTTGGGCCGGTGTAGCTATAGTGACGTTGCGGTTCTTTGTTTTTTTCGACCATTTTTTTCCTGAAGTTTAATGTTTTTATAGCTATGCATTTGTAATGTAACAATCTATTATCTGACCGATTTTCTGCGATATTGGTCACGTAACAAAGATTTCAGAGCATTTTTCCGCGTATTTGTTGATCACCCCTCGTACAGTATTCACCCTCGTTAGTAAATGTCTGCTTGCGGGGTTTAACGAGTAACCACATTGAAGTTGAAAAGGCTTGTTTTTCTATTTTAGTAAAGACTATTTTGCAGACAGTTTTTTCGATTTTACACTTATACATTCTAAGCCAGCGATATAATATCAAGACATATTCAACACCAAGATTAATTTAAACAATTAGCCCCTATAGGAATACAAAGCAACCAAGGACCGTGTTCACAAAACTTCTAAGATATTTTTGTCTATTTTTTTCTAAATTTGTCTAACACGCGGAAAGTATCGCACTACGAAATCAGTTAGAATTCTCTAAAATGAAAAATAGAGATTTTATTCATTTCTGAGTGACATAATTTTCATCTAAGAAAATTTCTTTTTAAACTGTCTTTGTGAATACGGACCCTGCGCTTAACCAAACCGGAATGTGTCTCCGATTGAGTTGAAAAAACTAAAAT
This sequence comes from Spisula solida, assembly GCA_947247005.1. NCBI lineage: Eukaryota > Metazoa > Mollusca > Bivalvia > Venerida > Mactridae > Spisula > Spisula solida. Next base: position 43,797,960 of record OX365944.1, on the reverse strand, counting down.
CGAACAGCTGAAATTAGAAATCACGGTACAACTTCAACGAAACACTGATTAAAAAAATCACAAAACAACGATGTACAACAATGGTTTCTGGTTAAATTGATTGAAAGCGGGAAAGTACACATATACTAATCAACATAAATTCTTTTTATATCATTTTACCATAATTATACGAATAAAAAACAATACAAAAGTTCTATGATGTACTGGGACAACCCTCGTATTTGCTGGGACAACCCTTGTATTTTTGTATACATATTTAAAATACAATACTTTTTCTTACATATTATTCTGTCACATTTAAGATTAAAGACGCGCAAACAAATAAATTTAATTGCCCTATTTAATATTAGATTAATATATGTTGTTTTTCTTCTATTGCATGCTTGTGTGTTGGTCTTTACTAATGAGGGTTTAAGCATAGTTGAAGAACATCACAGGTAAAAGTTTAAATCTAAACAGTGTCCTTGGAAACGCATAATTTAGCTGTTATAAAAGGAAAATATACGTTTTTCTGCACTGTCTTTCAACAGTGATACTTTTCGGTGCTGCTTGTTTAGAAATAAGGAAATATCAGAGGATATACCGGTAACCTCATAATTAGGGCTTTGAAATAAACATTCCGGTGCTTAAATTGTTTCACTTCAAGTAGATCACATAATAAATATTTACAGAATAATTATTGAAAACTTGCCGTCGTCCGAAATCGATTTCCACTTTTACTTTCGTTTCGTGCGAAGAAGGGGGTAGTATCCGCTGTACGGTGTCTACCCGTGCTCACAGTGGTTACAATAGTACAACTAGAAACTGCGAAAACATTCAGTGTTTAAACTGTGGTCGCTCCAACGCTTGTTTGTTTTTATTCTTTTTTTTATCAGCGTCATTTTAAAACTATTCTGACGCAAATATGGGTTTGGCGACTGGAGAAACCAGGCATTCGCAGATAAGCGAACTACACCAGACTACGGTGAGCGCAAAAACCTAGACTGTATATATAACTTGTTTCATGTAATCTCACTTTCTCCGCCGTAATTCGTCTATTTTCGTTTTCACTTAATACCCGTACAAACAAATCAAAGACTCAACAATATTCAAATATTTTTTTCTCACTTCTCATTTTTTCGGATTGGAGCGATTTTGGTAGAGGGGGTGGGGGGGGGGGGTATTATACATATAGACGTAACGTCGAAAGGTGAGGCACACAAGACGTGTAACGCTTTTGACGCCAAACAGTGTTTTGTTAACAACCGTCAGAGCCAGTACTAAATACGATGTATAAGGGTATACATTAAAGTAAAACAATAAGTGCTATTTTTTTATAATTAAATACAGGAAACACTTTTTTATCGTGATTATTTTTCTTACTCAAGAAATTATACGAGTAAATGTATAAGGAAACTATGGCCGGAAAAACCGACGACGTCCTAATTTGTGGTCACGGGACATTTATGTATATGCAAGAAAAAAGTTAATATATTTTTTATTTATTATTCAATCTACTTTAAATTCGCTGGGATTGTACTACGATAAAAACGTATTTCTATTTAATTTTTTCAGTTACATAAATTCACATAGAACATTTTTTTGTACGTTCAAAAATGGGATTTTTTTAAAATTCACTTTATTTCTGGAGTTTTGGACCTTTTTGTATATGCTACCTATTCTCCTAGAAAACAGTTATTTCTTATGATATTGAAACAATTTTTGTGCAAACAATTCTTTAGAAAAAACGTATTTTTTAGTTAAAAATTATTCACATACCCACACATATAAATTAGCCAGTCGACTTTAAACAAAAGAAAACTGAAAATAACGTCAGAAAAATACAAAAGTCTCGCTTTTTTACTTTGTCTTTTCTCAGCTCCATTTTGAATTTTCTCGACGGAAACGAACAGAAATAATATGGCATCAGGTTTTGTGACTGCTTTAACAGACAACGTTGTTTCTATCCAAATCCGTTCCGTAGTTATTACTTTATTGTAACTGTAACCTATAAGACCATGCGTTTTAGTTACAAGTCTCGCTGCGTTTTTGCGAAAGAAAACGCTCAAAACGATGCATTTTACCGTGCGCCTTTATTATTTCCGTGTAGATGTGTATATTGCAAAATGCGCAATTTGTTTCTGCATTTAGTGATATAAATTTCATTTTTCTAGGCAGAGTTTTGCGAAAGTAATCGTTGAAAATCGTTTGCGATTTGTGCCGTTTTCGAGTGTGCCTCACCTTTTGACGTTACGTCATATCTTTGTCCAGTAATACTAATACCCACAAAATAGCTAAAAGATAAGTAAAACAGGACACAAGTCGAATCACGATAACATTCATAATACATACTGTTCAAAAGCTAAGTTTACAAAAACAAAATACAGCGTTCTTTTTGCAAAAAGATCAGACAGGGAAGGTATCACTCAACTGAAACATGTGAACACGATAGGCACTATATTAGAAATCTAGACGTGACGAATACTGAGGTACTTTGGTGATTGGCAGTATCCAACGTCGGTTTGAAAACGAAAGTCCAAATGTTAAAAAACAAACCGAAAGTCATATTTGTATGACTCGAAAGAGAAAGAACACAGACCACAAGCATACTTCACAATGTCAAACAAAATTATGTACAGAAGAAGAAAATGACTCTAAACCGCTACATGTACAATTCATGATTTCAGATCTCAAAAACATTAGTTATATACATTTACGACCGACCGGAGAGAAAACAAGACGGATACACTTTAAGTTGAACGTGGTCATCCAGGTTGAGTGCCCAACATGGATGGCCTATTCAATATTAGAACATAAACTAATATAAAATGAAATATATGAAACAAGCAAATTAAACTGTACAAAACATTAAGCATCATAAATATGTACAGCGCAAACAAAATGTAGGGTTTCCGCAGGAAAATGTCCACAATGTAAAAATAAACTCAAAACAAGCGGTAAAAGGGGATGGTAGAGTAGAGGGAAAATTATCGAAACAAGCTCAAAAGTTTTAGAAATCTACAAAAGAGACTGACGTAAAATGAATAAACCGGTTCAGGGAAGTCAAGTAACAGTTGTCTCCCCCTACCTCAGTCGTAAAAACGCTATGCATGGACATAACTAGTATATACATGTATATAAAGAACAGCGAGCTATGCTACAAAAAAACTTGATTCAAAGTTATCTGTCACAATCGCGTAAACAAACATTCAACACGATCGATTATTACAGGTATGTCAGGACTAAATCCTAACATGATTAATTCTACATTAAAATATCAAAGCTACACTACGAACGCTCATGATGAAATAAAGCTTATTTTAGTACATAAAACTATAGTCCAAGATGGTAGGAGTAAAATAAGAACGATGACTGTTGCATACACACATTTACCTTTTCAGAAATGCAACAATCTGACGGTTTTGACAGATATCTTTGAATCTACAAATACCGAGTACAATAACACAAACAACAGTGAGTACAAACAATAAGTAAGTAATATACCACAAATTGGTAGTTGGAAAAGTAAGGAGTAATTATTACTCCGTCGTAAGAAGGTACCCCTGTACACATACGTCGACTATTTGAAAGGTAGTAAGTAATTTAATAACCGAGTAGACGCAAACGATTGAGACCATACAGTTTGCTGAAAGAAAGTAGTGAACGGTTGTAATAACGTCCGAGAGTAGTTTGACGTGTAACTAGTAAATATACTATAATGAACCAGGCATAACTATGTAAAAAACACATGGCTGCGAGGGTGATATAACTATTCTCGGGTTGGTATTATTTATTATTACCCCTCACTCTTTTCGTAATGTTAATTTCCTATAGACAAACATGTAGTATTCTTACTATTACGATTAAGCGGATCAATATACCACGTGATTGAACATTTTTTACTGTCAGCAGGGTGATAGTTTTTTTTTGACAGTACTTTTTTGGCACGTAACATTTTCTTTCTAAAACCAATATGGCGGTTCTTCAAATTCTTCCACATGTGAGCTCTGCTAAATTAAATTGCATAAAATAATTTCTTGGTTTACAGTAGATAATCGCTGAAAAAAGTTTGGGGTAATAAAATAAATAACACATAGCTTCGAGGGTGACAGTAAAAATATCAGCCCTCGGAAAGTACTGTTACCCGCGGCCTTCGGCCTTTGGTAACAGAACTTTCCTCAGGCTGACATTTTAACTGTCACCCTCGAAGCTATGTGTTATTTATATACTGTCACCCGAGCAGCCATGTGTTATTAATTTTATTATACCGAACAAAATTACAACCATTTTGCAAAATCAAATATCAACAATTGTAAGCAGAACTTAGATTGCCGTTATGATAATTTTACATGTACAATCTCAGTCCGTATAAGTTTCAAATGCTTTGATGCTATTTTAAGTAAATCATGTCAGTTTCAACGGTTCAAATTGACACGATTTACTAAAAATAGCATGTGAAATATACACAAATATATAAAGAGCATACGGATACTCTCTAGCGGAGTGTTTTCCGGACTCAAATAGTACACATTTCTATAAATAGCCCAGCCTCCTTTTTACTAGTAGTGATCGAACAAAATATCACATAGTGATCGAACAAAATATCACACGGAAGGTCTATGGGAAAATACAACGAGAGGTCACGTGAGGTATAATAATAAGAAATGTAATGGCGTAGTAATAAGCTGCCAGACAGGGTGAACAGGTTATCCATGGCGAGATATAAATATCCAGAATAATAATGTTACCCGAAGGTTATAGGGAAAGTAATGCGAAATCTCTTAAGTTCCGTAATGCGAAAAGTCATATTAAGTAGTCTCTAAGACAAGAAAGTAGTAAACATGTTATGGAAGTGCGTACATGTATATAATAGGTGAAACATATCAGATAAAAGTTGTTTATTTAATTGGTAAAACATTTAGACTTTTAAAAACGATATGGTAAAACATATACACATTAATTTAACATATGAGATACAGATGTCGATTGTTTGTTAAATAGACTAAACATATACCAGTACTCATGATTTTTAAATATGAGATTCAAATGTCAATTGTTGAAGTGATCCAGAAATAATATATTTGTTTTTTTTGTATAACATAGGGAAAAGCAGAAATCTTGAACGATTATTGCTACCAATAATTTTTCTTCTATCAACGAGAAATATCATCATTGGATGATGAATAAAATACAGATTACACTTTAATTATATACCATGTACCATGACGGGTTGCGCCGTGACGTTTTGATGACGTCGCCTTTACACAATATTTTAACATAAAGACAATGTCAGATATAGTATTTATGTTAAAAGAGTTAAAGATCAAGTGTTAATGGTACTATTAGTAAGACTCGACCACAGGTCAATAAAACTGCATTATAAATTAAGAAATTAACAAGAGGGTCAAGATGGCCCAGTATCGCTCACTAATGCACATGATTTAGTAGAACCTTATTCAAACTGGACCTTTATTTCGGTTGCTATGGTAACTAGAGTTCTGCATTGATTTAAGAATGGAGCACTCATGGAACATCCTTACCAATTGGATATGAAACCAAGCCTGTACTTTAGATAAAAAAGATTAAACTACAGATAAATAGGACAAAAACTAGTCCGGTCCAGTTGCGGCCATGTTGTTTAACGGATTATGACAAAAATATCACTTTTGTCAGAGAGTCACACAACAGCAAATTATGTCAAATAATTTAGAAATCTGGCAAGTGGTCGATGTCTTATGATTTTTTAAAGGATTTTTAAATCGGTCGCCAAGGCAACCAGAGATCTGCATTTGATTACAATTCGTTTAGCCATTTTTAGAAAAAAACACCCATGGAACCTGGTTACAAGTTTACATTGAAATCCAACGACTACTTATAGAGAAGAAGATTTTTAAAATTTTACTTTAGATATATAGGGGAAAACGGACCCACTTACTGGCGGCCATGTCTTTTGACGAATTATGACAAAGATATCAATTTCGTAGGAGGGTCACCTAACAACTATTTCTGTAAAAGTATTTTTAAATCTGGCAAGTGGTTGACTTTACGATTTTTAAAAGTTACTCAAATCAGTTGCCATGGCAACCCGAGTTATTTATAGATTTCAAGTTGTTCAGCCTTTTTTTAGAAAGGACCACTCAAGTAACATTATTGTGCAATTGGGTCAAATCCATTTAGTGGTTTAGGAGGAGATAGCACTTTAAGATTAACCCTAGTTTTTTACCCATTGGCCTACGTATGCAGCGGATCGGAACGGCTTAACTATCCTTTAAAGAGGACTGTCAAAGAAACATTCCGGTATAGTTTGATCCAAATCCATGCGTTGGTTTAAATACTTTACACTCGAGCAACCTACTTTTTTACCCTTTGACCTACATATGCAGCGGACCGAAACGGATGATACTTTGATCATTTGAAGAAAACCACCTCTGGACTATTTTTGTGGAATTTGGTCAAAATCCATTCGTTTAGGAGGAGATGTCATATTCATAATTTTATGTTTACACACATTTAACGTAGTTGTATGACTCCGTGACCTACAAGTGCTGTGGACCGGAACATTAGATACTTTTGTTTGAAGACGACTTTCTAACGATCATTCCTGCTAAGTTTGATCAAAATCCATACAGGATTTTAGGATGAGATGTCATTTAGAGAAACTGCTGACACACGATGCACGGCGAACGACGGACATTCGATCACCATAAAAAGCTTAAAAGAGAAATTAAATTGTTTAACTATACCTTTCTGTGATCTACCCAAAACATCAGTCGATGTTTGAAGTGTGATTTACTATATAATAAGTACACAGTCATGTGTATTGTTTAATTTAGCATTAACTCTTGATGATGACCTAATTAACGTATGCCTACCTACTAGTATATCATGTGTCATATGTCATTTCTATGTTAGCATACACGTGATGTACGTTGTTTCATTGGGTACTCGATCTGTACCTTTTGTAAATTAAATGTAATGTGTGCTTAACAACATTCGTAAACAGACGCCATTAAGTACTGTAATGAGAGCCATTTGAATTGTGAAATACAGAGGTTTCAACATTACACCACCTGACCATAGTGCATACTTATATGGACTATCATAGTGACAAATGGAAAACTCACCATTACTATCATATTGGTTGAGGCGTCCATGGCGTATATATTGACCCCAAAATATGAGAGTATTTTTGTCTATCGTGATCGAATGTGATTGCCGAGATATTGCCTTAAGAAAAACCAGTGGACAGTAATATAATTTTGAGATAACAATATGTGGTTTGGCTGTAAGAGGGACCTCTCTTTTATACACTGGTGTTAGGGGGGATATCTTATAATCATAAGTAGCGTTTATGTTAGAAGAGTTAGGACTATGTCTGAATGGAATTATCCAAACTGTCGTTCTCAGTTTTGACGTTATTAAGAACTCATTAAACGCGCCGTGTGTTTTAATAGTTTCAATTCCATTTTGTATATACCACGCACCTGATATTAATTGGCCAATTTCGTCAACTATAAGGTCGTGTTTCATGTTTCTGTACATTCTCATTTCAATGAGTAAATATCGCCCTTTGAAACTCTCACCATAATCAATACCATGATAGTACACAGCTTCTATTTTCCATCGTTTTGGCCAAGAGGAACGAAGCCATTTGTACACGCCATCCTCTCCCTGAAGTGTCGGAATGTTCATTTCCTTGGGTAGAAGTAGTTTTAAATACACTCGGTAGTGATTTACGTTCTGTTCTATCACTGGATAATAGCATCTATAACCATTTCCATATAACTGAGAATAAGGACAATGCAGTCGTATACAATCACTGTCATTCTGAAAAGGATATTAATTATAAATAAAACATATTTTTAATTAACCGCACTTTATTATACATTTTCAAGGGACTGGGTATTATTTTATTAAAGCACTTGCTAAATCGTGATTTCGCTTGGTAAATCATAATTGATATTGAAGAAATTAGCAAAGAATTTCATTCTAAACGTAAGTTAAAGATTTTGTTTAATACAGTCAGTACAAAAGGAAACGCAACTGTGGAACAAATGTCCAGAACTCTCACAACAACTGGGGGTCCTCTGAAATTTCATACACATATTCTTGGCATGTCTTCAATCTACTTTATAAATGAGTTTGAACTTGATCAGGGTCTTTACCCACTATTATGCTATTCTTCGACTGAAAATGCTACCACAAATATCAAAATCAGAAAGCATCTAGGCAAAATTAAACACAGCAGTTGGCTTCAACGATTAATCCCACTTGGTCACCGTTTAAAGTCGTGGAACCTGGTTAACTGCTTCGATATCGCGATTTTTAAATATCTCAGAAAATGATCATAATAAAATTGGCTATTTTGAGTAGATGTTATCAAGATTGCCGGATGAAAGGTAGGGTTTGTGACCCGGTTATGCGAAAACAGACAGCTATGCATGCTATCATATGAAATACCGTCATTATTTATCAAAGGTTAGAGTCTTGTTAGTTCCCAGGCTGCTCTCTGCGGAGGAAAATGTTACAAGTGTGGCAACCTCTAAAATGCGTTCATGACGTCGCGCGTCTACGAAGTTCTCCGTTAGTTGTTATCTGTACTTATTATAATGTTTGTAATATGTGTTCTCTTCGAGGTATCTTAATGAAACTTTCAGGAATAGCCTACATTAAATTGATTTATCAGCTGGTACAATTTCAAATATATCCTCTCCGTCAAAACTTTCCGGACGTCCCTCGTATTTATAAACCATGCATACCATTACCTGGATCACATGCCCTGCATATATATGTGTACTAATATGTGAAGGTAACTATTATAAGTGGTGTTTAAAATAGCATATTTAGATGATTTTAAGCATTTAAACTTGTAGATCAATATTATGTGATCATTCCAAAAAGCTATAATCTTAAAGTACTAGTATATATACACAGGAGTTTACATCAGGACATTCAAGCATGTTTTATTAAAAAGTATATGCTAGTAATAAATGCACTATTAAATCATAAGAAAAATTAAGATTGTGATAATTCAAGCTACATCATCTTTAATGTATACTTCATCCGCATACATTCGAACACTTTAAGGGCTTTCGGCGCTTTGATTATTAATATAGTCACTCTCCACCAGATCTGGATCTTTTTGTAACAGGGACAACAACTCTCGCTCTAAAACTAATTATTTTAAGACTCGCTCATGGAAAACTATACAAAAGGAAAACAAACCGACTTCATGTTTAGATAATCTATTAATAAATTTCAATAAGTAAGATCTGCTGAGGTACCATGCGGCTGCAGTCAGATCGCACAAAGAACAATAAAGATCTACCGAGATACCCTAAATGGCTACAGTTAGATCTTTAAGCTATTATAGTCATGATTTTTCTAGTAATAATATACCATATGTATGATCATATCACAATCACTATCGCGTTCATCTAAGAAAGCACTAAGGAGTCAATTAAGTTTTTGGAAGTATTTGGCCGCTACGTAAGACTAACCGCCATGCATGCGTCTTGGCATGACTCGTGGCTCTGACAGAAACCCCAGCCTCAGAGCTATCAAAATGTAAATGTTCAATTCATTAAGTAAGTTAAAGCATTCCCCCGCTTTACTGCTTGAATTGTACAGACCAGGCAATACTGTGTAGTGCTGGCATGTTATTACCCGCACTACCGTGCAACTTATTACCAGCACTACCTTGCAGCGCCGCCATGTTAGCAGCTATGACCCGCATCACCGTGCATCACTGCCGTGCTAAAACAAGGATGTATTAGCCAAAGAACAAGGGAAGCTCAAGAACGCCTAACATAATGTTATACGAGCGATTCAAGACCCTTTAGTTTTTTGACGTGCGATAAATACAGGGGATGCCTTAACTTACACGTACGACAAAATAGACCTATATAGTACTGATTTAATCAACAGTCGATATTACGAGTAATACTTGAACTATATGATACTACTGTGTTCTAGTTTTAAAGCTCTGAAGCTAGAATTTCCGCAGCACAAAGTAGCGACTTCACAACTTGAACGACATAGTCTCTACATATCGAATCATCGCAGGCAGGTATATTCCACTAACTTCGAATCGTCTAGCAGTCGACCAATATTTTCACCAGCAACATGTTGCTGAAATATTAAAATCTTGAACAGAACAATGTGACAAATATCTACAAAAATAAATATACCCTGGTACTTTACCACATAAATAAGGACAAGGCATGCCATTTCGAATGAATTCGAGAATGGAGGCAAGCTGCTAAATAATACTAGTAATAAACTGTTTACACATTCGATTCACCAGTGAATAATGTTCAACTCCCGTCACGTTGGCTATTAATGTATACATACACTATTTCCCACCTACTTGTCTTTAAATTGACAGCCATCCTTGGTTAAAGAAAGCTAGACTTCTATAGTACATGTATATGTACAATATGTAGTTTATAAAACAACCGCAACAAAGTTACACTAGATATGTACCAGCGTGGAAAAGCAACCATTGTAACTTAGTGATACAGTGAAATACGTGTATAGGCTATACAGTATTAGTAGTTACAGACACTTGAAAGATACCCTGTAATTTTGTTCGTAATCCTTACCCACTGGAGCGTTATAAATAAAAACGTCAGAGCTTGCACATGCATTTACTTTCTTACTAACTTATTGCCCGATATGCCCTATAGCACAACCGTGCATTTAATACCACGCACTACATGCATTGCCGTGCATTTCATACCGCACACTACCTGCACCACCGTGCATTTATTACTACGCGCTACCTGCACAACCGTGCATTTAATACTACTAATTACCGTGCATTTAATACCAAGCACTACCGTTCCTAAATACCATGTACTAGTACTTGACATATGCCAACACCTTATACAGACATGCAAAACCCGCACTGTCAAAAACAAGAATCGTTGAGAAACGCCTAACGAAACGTTATAAGAGCGAAGCTCAAGATTCAATATCTTTTCACCTAAGAGCATTAATTTCAAAATGACATGCGGATATTGCCCGGCACATTTCATCTTAACCAGACTTATAATTAGACACATTTAACTAACTACCTGCGCTTTACCTAAAACATTAATCCCATAAACTGATATATATAAATGCATAACCGCGCAATACCGTGTGCTTTACCTGCACTAAACCAACCGTGTCCTAAATTCCATAATTCCCTCTCAGCCGTGTGCGTTACCTTCTTAAACTTGTGCTATACCCCGCTGTACCACAAATTGTGCCTAACCAGAATTATACCGTGTGCATTACCTGCATTATACCGTGTGCATTACTCGCACTATACCGTGTGCATTACCCACATTATACCGTGTGCATTACAAGCACAATACCGAGTACGTTACCCGCACTTTACCGTGAGAATTATCCGCACTATACCGTGTGCATTACCCGCACTATCCTGTGTGCATTACCCGCACTATACCGTGTGCGTTACCCGCGCAATACCGTGTGATTACCCGAACTATACCGTGTGCATTACCTGCACTATACCGTGTGCATTACAAGCACAATACCGTGTGCATTACCCGCACTATACCGTGTGCATTACCTGCTTTATACCGTGTGCATTACCCGCACTATACCGTGTGCATTACCTGCACTATACCGTGTACATTACCCGCACTATACCGTGTGCATTACCCGCACTATACCGTGTGCATTACCCGCACTATACCGTGTGCATTACCCGCACTATACCGTGTGCATTACCCTCACTATACCGTGTGCATTACCCGCACTATACCGCGTGCATTACCCGCACTATACCGTGTGCATTACCCGCACTATACCGTGTGCATTACCTGCTTTATACCGTGTGCATTACCTGCTTTATACCGTGTGCATTACCTGCTTTATACCAAGTGTTTTAACTGCACTATACCGTGTGTATTACCCGCACAATACCGTGTACATTACCTGCTTTATACCGTGTACATAACCTGCACTATACCATGTGCATTACCCTCACGATACGTACAGTGTGCATACCCGCACAATACAGGGTGTATAACCCCGACTATACCGTGATAATTACCCGCACTATACCGTGATAATTACCTGCTTCATACCGAGTGCATTACCCGCACAATACGTAGTGTGCATAACCGCACTATACGGGGTGTATAACCCCTACTGTACCGTGTGCATTTCTCGCGTCATATCGTATGCATTCTCCGTGATATACTGTGTGTAATGACCCCACTATACATAACCCGTACTAAACGCGCGTAGAACGTTGTGAAGTACCCGCGTTATACACCCTGTCAATTACCTGTACTTAGGCTAAATCATGTGGTTAACCTTACCAAACCCAAATTACTTACGCATAAGTCTACTACACATAAGCTATACCAGCATGACTTAATCTGCCATGCAAACTATAATGCTTTATCTGCGCAACATTAGTAGTATGATGTACTGTATCTACACTATACCATTAATAGCTAGCGGAACTTGAAACTGTAGTATACTTTATGTGTAAGGTGCACAAAGAAGCCATAGAATGGCCAGTCATAGTAAAACCCGTGATTGGCAGAACCTGCAATACGAATTTAGGCCCCTGTTCTAAATTTGATTTTACACTAGTAAATTAGGGAGGGTGGGTGGGATTTTTGTAAACTTTGCCCTTGGAGATACATACAGGAAAGACGAAGTGACGTCATCGAATGCAATAAAGTTCTGTATTGACCGGATCAGCCGGACTCAAAACGTTCGGTTAGAAATGAGTTAAGAAGGGACCTATTACTATTGCACAGATCTCGCTAAAATAAATGTGGTTATTTTTTAGCAATAACCATGATTATTTTAAGACTCGCTCATGGAAAACTATACAAAAGGAAAACAAACCGACTTCATGTTTAGATAATCTATTAATAAATTTCAATAAGTAAGATCTGCTGAGGTACCATGCGGCTGCAGTCAGATCGCACAAAGAACAATAAAGATCTACCGAGATACCCTAAATGGCTACAGTTTGATCTTTAAGCTATTATAGTCATGATTTTTCTAGTAATAATATACCATATGTATGATCATATCACAATCACTATCGCGTTCATCTAAGAAAGCACTAAGGAGTCAATTAAGTTTTTGGAAGTATTTGGCCGCTACGTAAGACTAACCGCCATGCATGCGTCTTGGCATGACTCGTGGCTCTGACAGAAACCCCAGCCTCAGAGCTATCAAAATGTAAATGTTCAATTCATTAAGTAAGTTAAAGCATTCCCCCGCTTTACTGCTTGAATTGTACAGACCAGGCAATACTGTGTAGTGCTGGCATGTTATTACCCGCACTACCGTGCAACTTATTACCAGCACTACCTTGCAGCGCCGCCATGTTAGCAGCTATGACCCGCATCACCGTGCATCACTGCCGTGCTAAAACAAGGATGTATTAGCCAAAGAACAAGGGAAGCTCAAGAACGCCTAACATAATGTTATACGAGCGATTCAAGACCCTTTAGTTTTTTGACGTGCGATAAATACAGGGGATGCCTTAACTTACACGTACGACAAAATAGACCTATATAGTACTGATTTAATCAACAGTCGATATTACGAGTAATACTTGAACTATATGATACTACTGTGTTCTAGTTTTAAAGCTCTGAAGCTAGAATTTCCGCCACAAAATTTTTACCTGAAAAAATTTCCCCCAAATTCGAGCAATACATATTAGACTTACAAGTCGACCAAGCTCAACTGTTACCCTAGGCCAATACCTCCAATTTGGCCGCATGACCTGGGCATGTAGGCAAAAGTGTATGAGTCAATACCCGTGTAGATCTACAATACTTATATGATTTGACTACAATTAGACACTATGTCATCTAGAACTAAAATATACTAGATGGGCATATACTGAATACCTAATGACATATTGGTAATACCCACCAAGTGCCACATAACAACACTAAAGAAAATATAGCTAACTCTATTTATCTCATTCAAAACCAAAGTGAGAACACTGAACACCACCAACGTACTTGTACCAAATTGAAATACAGTAGCTCGGGGGCATTTCGGGTTCCATAATGCTAAAGGATAGAGTCTACAATTTAGCCGAACCAATAACAAATTAACCATGCAATAAACACAAATATACCCACTAAAGCTGGGCAATTTTAATATTTATAACAGCCTGACTGTACTTTCATATTTAAAAGTGTGTGTATTATAATGACCCTACATACCAGCTATAGCACAATATAAATAAGGCCAGGGCCTTTTTCTAGTTTAATATATATATTAATAAGGGTCGTACAAAGCATTACAAGTATACACTGCACACAAGACGATAACAAAACAAGATTTACAGTAGAGATGAAAAAGGCTCTATTAACTTGCCGTGTGTACATCGATAATATAATGCTTACAGTGCTTTGATTCAGAATTTATTAGTGGGTCTATGGCCGATATGTACACACCCACTACTTACAGTGCTTTGATTCAGAATGTCGAGCAAACAGCCATAGCATACAGCGCTTTGATTCAAGATGTCGAGAAACAAAATTGCTTACAGTGCTGTGATACAGAATGTCGACCAAAACAATCATTGCTTACAGTGATTGGATTTAGAATGTCGAGCAAGCAGACATTGATTACAAGTTACATTGATTTAAATCAGAATGTCAAGCAAAAAGCCACTGCTTACAGTGCTTTGATTCAGAATATCGAGCAAACAGCCATTGCTTACCGTGTTTTGATTCAGGATATCGAGCAAACATACACTGCTAACAGTGCTTTGATTCAGCATGTCGAGCAAATATTCAATGCATACAGTGCTTTGATTCTGAATGTCGAGTAAACAGCCACTGCTTTCAGTGCTTTGATTAAGAATAACAAGGGTCTAGTTCCTCTATAGCCTGTATTGAGTTTGGACGATATGCAACCAAAATAGCATTTCAGTATGCAACTTGATGACTGGCCGTGTGCTTTAAATCTTTCAGTTCAACCCCGGTGCCGGAAACGGTCTGCACAACCAACCGAGTCGACATCTGCATGCTACGTATTTATACCACACGTAGGCGATTACCTACTGCCATACACACACAACGTTTATATACTATACATATTTAAATCAATCGATAGAGCTTGAAATAAAACATGAGTACCCGATTTTGTAGTCTGCTTAAAAACAAATCTCTAGCGCCTCTCAACTTTTGTCAACATCATCGTAATCGCCTCGAAATAGCTCTCTACATCTCGCCAGTATGATCATCAACCCTTCGTGTAGCGTTTTATACCAATCATATAAACTTCGGAAGCAGGATTTCCACGATTTAATCAGATACACTTGGCCTTTCATTTTTGTAAACTTTGCCCTTGGAGATACATACAGGAAAGACGAAGTGACGTCATCGAATGCAATAAAGTTCTGTATTGACCGGATCAGCCGGACTCAAAACGTTCGGTTAGAAATGAGTTAAGAAGGGACCTATTACTATTGCACAGATCTCGCTAAAATAAATGTGGTTATTTTTTAGCAATAACCATGATTAACGAAAAAATCTGAAATCCTATGCTTGAACGTTTGGTTTATATACATGGACAGAATTCATTTGATAATGTGCATCAAACTGGCACGCATTTGAGGTCAAGGTCATTTGAAAATTGGCTAATTATTGTATAACATGTGTTTTAAATTATATTTAATTCTAAAAGTGTTAAGTTAGTTAACACAAATTATCTCATTATAGGTTTTTTCTTGTATACTTGTTTAATTCAACAACTCATAAAACACTGTAGCCATACCGCTTGACCAAATGGTATGTTGCTGGGCCGAATATCAATAGAATATTCATCGACTCAGGTAACATCTTTACTGTTTATTTCTTATAACAGAACGAATTGACATGAAACAAATACAGGTTCGTGCAGTACCGTATAGCTGCTTATTTCTGCGGGTGTAATATTTTTGTCCAAAAAATGAGTGTTTATTTTCTGCTGTTTTTAATTTCTGCTGATTGTCAAAATGGCAAGGTTAAATTTCTGCTGTTTTCTTCATGGTAAGTATAAAGTTCGGCGAATTATAGAACTCCATCTGCACAAAACCAGGTAAGTGTGTAATTAATCTCAAATTCAATCATCAAAGCCCATACCACCGGCATTTCTTAAAATATCACGGAAAATATATTTACATGTATATAATTACAACTTTGCGTATTTTCACATAAATGCTGCATTCTGATTGGATAAAACGGTCACGTGACCTGTCGTTCATATCCCGATGCAGCTCCGTATGCAAATCAATCGACGGACTACTTTTTCATTCATCCTGAATCTAGCTTCGTTCATCACCTGGGACATGTTAATGTACTTCAGCGTCATATCAACTGTAATTCCAAATATTTTCGTAACAACTAAATAATTTTCAACAAGATTTAAATGATAATTAATTATACACTAATCCCGTGCTTAGTTTCGCCAAAAAGTGCAACCGCGCATTTCGAAAAGCGAAAACGCAATGCTCTGTTGGTGAGCAAAACTAAAAAACACGTCAAAATTATTTGTTGTTTCTAATGCTTCTATGGACAAACTATCTTGCGATGCATTACTTTTTATATCTTTACGACTGGGTAGAAAACTGTTTTGTCAATATATGCATGTATTCACGACATTGTTTTTAAACATTGCTATTTGGGGAAGCTATTTCAGAAATACTTTGTTGGGGAGCAGTTTCAGAAATAATATATAGAGGATTTTCTATTATCATATCATTATTGTATTTCTCTTCTCTCACTTGGTATTTATTGGAAACGTATGCTTATTACATTTAATGCATTGCGACTATTTGAATAATTATATTTTCCTAGTTAAGCCATGTTTTCTCATTAAACCAATCCAAAACTGATTCGTGCAGCAATCACCTTTCTTACAAGAGTAAAGGGGCGAAATCGCACAGGAACTGAGAGCCGTAATGTCATATTCCGATGTTTGTTTTGTGTTCATTCGGAACAGCTCGTAGAAACAAATACAAGTTATTGCCAACCATTAGAAAGGGTATTGACGAGAACCGCGACTCTTAATTGATGTACATATATTACCAAACTAACAAAGTTCAAATACAAAGATAAACTTATCTGCTTAATTGCTTATTTGCGTTTGTTTTCTTCAACACTGCTAACTTGTTTGTACATGAAGATTTTTGTCAATAGATTGACCTGTAACATATCTATAAAATATTAAGCAAAGACATATAACAAACAGTTTAATTACATGTATACGAAACGCAGTGTTTAGTTTCTAAATTAAGCATCACTGATAAATATATGGTGGATTAAGGGTCAACAAACACTGTTTCGCACAGTAAAGACATGAATGTCACTACTCTATAAGCCATTAGCATAACTGATTATATCCCAAATACGTATCACATTGGACATCTGAATTGTTACAAAAATACACATCGACTCATAATCATTGTCAAAGTAAAAACATTTTATAAAATACTTGCGCTCGTAATAACGTATGATTTTCCAATAAAAAATATCAGCAGTACGTCGAGTTTCCTTTCCTTTGAACTAGAAATGCATCCTTAGGACATGGACGCCCCCACTTGCAATTTGACAATGCACATGTCCAAAATGCTATTAATACTGGATGAATCAAAATACCTAGGTACCGCTATGCTTATATTCCTATGCAGTCCGATGCCTTTGTAGAATAATGATGCTACCTCAACCCGCTAATCCCCTCTCCTTCCCCATTCGAAATGATATGAGCCGCGACATGCGATTTTAGGCCTTCAGACAAAATTTTCACATTTTCAGTTTTTGTTGTACATTTTGTATTCTTAAAATACAACCTTTTCTAGGTTGAATAGTCTTTATTTTGGCAATTTTTAAGTGCTGGACTTTTCCCGTCTTTTCTGACGTTTTAACGTCATTGTCCGAAGGCCTAAAATCGCATGACGCGGCTCATATGTGTTATAATGTGGGCACCCGTGTCCATTGGTAAAATTTTCTAGCATAACATATTGGACGGTCATAACTGATATAGAATGAATCAGAATTAAAATACCTAGGTGATGAACCAAACATGTAGACTAATGTAAGAAGTTTGATAATTCTAATCCAAACTCTTTACAAGTTACTCGAGACAGAACATATTGGGACGAAGGATATAACAGGGGATTGGGTCTTGTAAAATGTAAACAAAGAAACAATATTAAGTATTATATAGATCTCAACGTACTAATATGAATCCACTCATAGTTTAGAATGAGTACATGTATTTAAATACCACATACCGTGTTAGCTATATGATATAGTATACATAAATACAGACAAAAACATTGAATCGCAATTTTAAGTAAAGTATAATACGGTTGTAAAGATACTAAGAATACTTTTTTAGTAGAACTACGGTAATATGAACACATAACATCGCTTTATTATGTGTGTTGGTTTTCCTTTGTTTATTTATAGACTGCTTTGATGTTTTTACATCTTTCCACATAGTCACATGTTTGGGACGATGATGAATTGTGTGTGCATATATGTTCATTCAACGCCATATTATCCCCGACTATGTGCTTAAGCCTAGGTCCACTTGAGCTTTTTTTGTCTCGGCGATGGTACTACCGATGGAAATTAATGAGCATCAGGAGTCATCGAGGTAACTACTGATGTTGTCCTGACTTTATGCGTCGGTCCAACAGACATGGGTTAGAAATCAGGAGGTAACTCCAGTGTCTGAGGGAAGCTCCTGAAGTCTCGAGAGAAATTTCGGGAAGTCTTCAGACATTTAGCGACATCGCCAGTACATCAGGAAATTTCAATACATGTATTTAATGTCAGGATGCATCACAGAAGCTCACATAGCCTCGGGGGAATGACCGGGATGCTTCCGCGATAAAAAAATTTCGCGAGGCATTCCAGAGACTTTCCTACATAGGCGGTATTTCGCTAAGTATCAGTAACCTTCGGGGATATTCAAATAATTATAGGGAATAGTTTCGGGGTAAGGGGAGGCATCAGGAGAACTCGCTGATAATGAATTCCTCGGTGGGTCTTAGGTACTATCGAAATCGTATTCTCTTCTCGTACTTACAGTGTAAATTCAGGCCATGCCTACTGGCAAATGTTTGTTTTTACCTTGAGAATGATTATTATGTGTTTCTCATCTGTGATTTTTTATAGATAGGTTATTGGTCAATCTATTGTCATATGTCAATAATGTACGTGTTAATAAAACAAACAAGCAATTAAGCAGATATATTTAAGAAATAACATATGAACATCCGTTGTATAACGGCTGTTTTACAACGGTTTATCGTTCTAACGCGTATGAATTAACCAATCAGGCCGTACAACGAATGTTCATAGTTTATTTCGATTCTAACATGTGAATAAAGGGGAGTAAATCTGGAGTAGGTGTTACTTTGAGAGAGTAAGTTTCTGGATTTACGTCCCTTGCTACAGGTATCACATGACGGCTGTTACGATTATCTTTATCACCCCCTGTATAAATATACTTATACAATAATCAAAATATGAAATAAGAAGAAAATCTGTTCAACATAAAAGATATTTAATTAATTAATATCTTTTAAGTATTCAACACTAACAAATAGTCTAAAATACGCAAAAATATTTACAACGATAACCATACAATATCACGTGATATTCATATACTCATTACTCCCTAATCCGAACTCCCTCCGGACTGCCCAAAAAGTTCGGATTAGAGAGGATTTCGGACTAGGGAGGTTTTTATTATTTCAGTGTGTTACCAAAATAATCTACTAGTATATGTATTGAAAACCACAGTACCTGTAGTATACATGTATTCTTATATATCATTGAGCTGTATTTCTCTGGCCAAAATTAATAAGAAAAATATACTAAAATCAGTTTGTGATCAAATTATTTAATATTCAAAACCAATTGCCTTTTCCCAATTACATTGTGTTATACGTTGAACAGTAATTAATTCTTATATATTATTAACACCACTCAAAATGAAAAACTCTCATGTATGGCATACTTTTGTTACATCAACTTAAATATTGACAAAAGTACTTTTTAATTCTCAAATTTATTAAATATAAACCCACTGTTTCATCAAGACCACTTACAATACAAGATGAGTCCATGTATAGAAAATAACATGTTAGTTGTGTAAAGGTGTTAAAAGTAATGTACCATACTTTTCAATTAAGTTGCTAGATAATAAGGGGTCATTCTACATCAATAGACAATAGGTTGTTTACAAAGTGTCACCTTTTATGATACAAACAGTAACAATGGAGTGTATTGTCACCAGTCAATTATGGTGCACTCTGTTGAAATATTTGACAAATTAATATACAGTCCGGAACATATTTTTGAATTTCGGATTACGGAGTTCAATTTATGAACAAAATATCAATTCCGGACTGAAATCTTAGTTCGGATTGAGGAGGATTTCGGATTGGAGAGGTTTCGGATTGCGGAGTTTTGTCATGTACCCTTATATAAGAATATAGAAGGAAAAAAATTGGGACCTTGAAAATTTTTCGGATTGTGGAGGATTTCGGATTGGAGAGGTTTCGGATTAGGGAGTTTTCACTGTATATATTTTCCCGACGTGTAAAAAAGAAAAACCGAGTCGAAAGTAGTTCAAATGACGTCATTTCCATTGTATATCGGCCGATATACGACGCTATGATTTGTTCTTTGTCTATATAAATTAGGCAAAATCGCCGGTTATGTTAGAATTATATATTTATTTCTGAAACTGCTCCACTACAAAGCATTTCTGAAATAGCTTCCCCACATAGCCTTTTGATGTGTTTAACAAAATGTCACGAAAACATGCATATATTGACAAAACAGTTTTCTATCCAGTCTTACAGATGTAAAATATAATGCATCGCAAGAGAGCTTGTCAACAGAATCACTAAAAACGACAATTAAATGCATATTTGGGCATGTTTTTGTGTTTAGCTCCCCCACAAAGCATTGTCTTTTCACTTTTCAAAATGCGCGGTTGCACTATCTAACATAATTAAGGGTTTTTTGTATATTTTTGATACTGCACGGTGTGTATCTCGCTAAGAACACGACCCATGTCTTTGTTTCCTGTAAATGTTTCCCGTTATAAGAACATAAACAGGAAATATGTCACCCGAGTCGAGGGACTTTCTCTTGATATTCGGCTCAGCAACATAGCATTTGGTCACGAAGTATGGTCACAGTATAGCATATAAATAACTTATATAGTAAGCAAGAGTTGATGCCTCTGTTACAATCACTTTCAAATTCATCCTCCATCCGAGCAGGTATATTGGATAGCATAAAGTAAAAAGTCCATGTAGGGGCACGTGACCTGTTCTCGATGGTTTACGATTTCAAAAAAAATCCAAAAAAGATGCATTTTGTAAGAATGTCGTGAACCAGACTAATTCCATTATTCAATGCGGATAACGTCGGTCTTTGTCGCATTGCAAAAGTTTATTTACCGAAGAAATCAGAACTGTCCGAAATTTTAGGGAGCGCTAGGCAATATTGAGACCATGGATCTAAACAGCAGGTGACTCCAGCTGCATAAGCACAGCGCTTCCCAGTCAATTGTCATGGAATTATCGGAATTGTTTTATGATCTTTTATATTGTTGAACACTGAAAACATGTCTAATGATAATACCTTTTAATGAACTGATACGAGGTTTTATTTATAAGCATATAAATATTATATGGAACAAGGGAGTCATAATATGCAATTAAGTGTCTTGGAAATTTGTTTGTTATATATGAAATTATTTAACAATTTGTTGATAAATTTCGTATGTCAAGTTATCGTGCATATAGTTTTCCCAATTTGAATTCTACCGGCCTATCGCGCTTATTTATTTCTCACAATTTTGAGATTTTCATGCTTAATTTTATACACATCAGCTGTTGAATTATGCAGATACAAGGTCGAGGATCCTGTCAATTCTCTGTCAAATGAAGTCGGTACATCATTTGCTCGCAGGAACTATTTGACTTGTACATCAGTGGCAAGGCAAGTTCCCAGACTGTGATATCGCAGGTGAAGAATACTCTGGTGATTCTGAACGAGAATGTTTTTGATTTTGCATCCACTTTTTTTCAAAGCCTAAATGTCGGTTTATTATTCAATTATACCATTGAAGATTATCTATCAGACTGGTTAAAAGAAAGTCCAGCTCTGGCATATTTACATTTTTTTATCTAAACTGCGTTGACTGAGGTTTCATATTGAAAGCCAGATTAAAATATGAAAACATGTTTCGTTACAATTGAATGATATATATATATAAACATATGTAAAACAATTTTGTATAGCCTAAATTTGCACTATATATGTACCTACCTGTCTTCGAACTGTTTTGCACGCAAGCGGGTGTGTCTTCGTTGCGGGTGATTTGTATTGTGATGAATACTCGTGCGATAAGAGCCAGGTAAACTTTCCATTCGTTAAACCATTATTCCCTTCAAAGGGTATACAATGACGCATGTCAGCAGAACTGTTGGTACATATAGCACAAAATACATTGTTGTATATTGAGCCCGCAAACAAATAAAGAGAAGAAAAGCCACTGTGACAAGCTTGGATAATGTCTGGCTTGGTCATTCCTGAGAGATATGACGGTATGGAAAAATCTTCACTTCCATTACAAATAAGTCCGCATTTTGAAGACCTTAGTACATGCTGGAATTCTTCTTTTAAAAAGAACAGAGCATCGCAATACTCTGGGAAAGTGTTTTCTCCAAAAAGGTCAAGAGGACAATAAACTCGTGCTTCCCATAGTTGACCGTCTGTGACACCATGACAGTCGGCACAAATACGGTTTTTGTATATCAATCCTGTCTTCGGGGAATAAACAGGGTACAAGCTTCCCCAACTAGAAACATTGGCATTTCCACAGTCCCTGTAGTTGTGATTTAATATTTGTGCATTGTGTGGACACATAGTTATCATGTAGTGATAAGATGGCGGAAACACATTTCTGTCCAGTGATGTCTTTTCACAAGTTTGCATCGTCTTTTCATGATCCTGGAAACAGCAGTCATTTCTTTTATGACATCTGTCGTCACAACTGCAAACTGGAATGAAAATGCACGATAGATTTTTACCAAATACATTGACAGACAGCCGGTTGCGAATCGCGTGGTTTTAATGGTAACTTTTGTGCCGTTATATTTAACCACATCGTTTGTTTTAAAGTCCCAATAAAGATTAAAATGGTAGTAATTTCTGTCTACAAAGAATATCGAAAGATTGATATATTAAATTATACTAAAAATGGTACAGGAGGGACCCATATCTGATCTCAGGTCGATATTCCTTCTTTGAGAAATACTCAACTGAAAACGCTATTTTAGTATTTTGTCCTCCGTACAAAATACTCAATAGTGTTTACGTTTAAATTTTCCGAACAATTCCGAAGACTTCGTCAATGATCGGAAGTACGCACAAACGTATGACGTCATCCGATCACAAAATTGAAAATGGAGGACAGAGCGGATAATACTCCAAAAACTCGTAAAAGAAGAGGTCCGGTACTCAGCTTTTCAGCCAGGAAACGAAAAAGAAAGGAGCAGAAACAAAAGGCTAACTTCGGCCGTATTAGCATAGGGCTAGAATTTGAACGGTGGAAGGAAGTAAAAGAAAAACATGACTTGAACACTCACGCCGAGGTGGCGAAATTCTTACTGGACAAGTAAGCGATTATTTCTTATGCTCAAAATCGGAATCACACTACTGTTTGCGATTTGATGAATTTCGCCGGATATATTTCAATGATATTTTTGCGTAAACATACCGAAATTAGGTGTTGACAACTGACAATGGAGGTAGATCTAATTTACTTTCACTTTGTGAACAACAACAACTCTGTTGTCGATAATATTCACTCAAATCAATGATTAATTGACATTGTTTCACTACTACGGGGTGCTATAATCATGTTACCTAGCCCCAGTCCCACTTTAAACACATTTTAATAGCGAGAAACACGATAATTAGTTTCATCCCTGGCATTTTCGTACCCACTTATTTTTGTACTCAATATTTTTGTATTTATTGATTTTCGTACTCAAGTACATGTGTATTGTTTGCTTTTCCTACCACTCCAGTATCTGTAAAGTTGTGTTTGCAATTTGGCATCCTTAAAAAGTATTCTACTTATAGCCATCGAAATGGCCCCCTAATCAACACATAAACATAGGTCAACCTTGCATTGTCTTAAACTCTTATTCTTTTGTACTTGTACGCCTAACTTTCAGCTATCAAAAAGGTGAGCACAGGTCACATGGTGATGTATTAGATCCACGCGTAAGTCAATTACGACAGGATGTTGGAAGAGCATTGTTTGCTGTCCCTTCAACTTCAACCCCAGCTAAACCAGGAAAGATTAGTACGCCATTAGTTTCGGAGATATCAGGGGCATCTTCCGATAGGTGAGAAAAACTAAATCATTTTTACACCTCCAAAAGTAATATTTATGACCTGGAGGCTGTGGTTTTTGAATCCCATCAGCAGTAGAATTCGACAAGAACCTTCACAATCTATTATTTCATGCATGAGTACTGCCTACTGATCAAAATCCACGATGAACATAACAAATATAAATTATTGTGCAAATATTAGTATAAAATATGTTCAAAAATAAATTTTGCAAGCAAAGACACTTCACACTTGATACTGTAATACAGTAGTGCTGTAGGAATACCATCAATTAAAAAGTCATTATTGTTTCACGATTATGTATACATGTTGAACATAAGCAGATGGACTGACAAAACATTATGTGTTATCAAGGTAAGTCCTTGGATTTTGGTTCAACCTTGAAAAGTACCTGAATTTAGTGCTTCTTGAAAAAATACCAAAATAGTGCCTGAAATTAACTGAAAATCCTTGAATTCAGACAAACAGCCTTAAATATCCATCAAAGTGTACGGACGTTGTCCTGCGTAAGAACTAAAAATGAAACAAATACCCTTTCTCAAAAACTTAAAATTACATAAATGTATAGGTGAGAGTATGTAATAAATTGAGCGCAATCGGGTGTTCTTGTGTATTACTTTTATTCTATGATTTCATTAGGGAATAGTGAACCTGTATAAAATAAAAGCAAATAATTTTCGTACTATATAACCTCAGTTGTTGTGTGGGAAAATGCCTTGAAAATACCTATTCTACCTTAAATAGGCCTTGAATTTTGGTTTGAGCATTTTGTATGATCCATGGTCATTGACAGCTCATGTACATTATTCACATCTGGTTGTTTTCCTACTTTTATTTGAAGTAAGGCAGTGTATAGCCTTTAGTTCTCGCTATTACTCATACATTTATTTATGACTTACATAACAAGATATGATTTGTAAAATAGTTCAGGAAATTGGAATGTATAATATGATTTCACTAAAGGTAATCATGTACATGTATTTACTTCATATAGGTTGGCATATTATTATTGTACACTGCACTTTATTTCAGTGATGCGACTTTGACTGCTGCTGAAATAAGTGCCAGCTCAACTGCTTCTAGACAGCAGGTCTTTAAAAGCAGCCGACGCAAAGTCACCAGTACAAGACAATCATCATTTGTTGATCCTTTCAAGTAAAAATTTTGCACTATTTATTTATGCTTGATGTTCAGTCTTCCTTCATTTATATATCAATTGCATCATGCATTGTTTGACTAATGCTGACATTTGGTTATGAATATTAGAGGACACCTTCAAATGTTGATCACTGAATCAAAGTTCAAGAAGATAATGTCAGTAAAATACTTACCATTCAATTATTAGAGAATGCTTAGGTAGTTTCCTCAAATGTGGTTGGTCTAATGAACTCAGTCATAAAATAATATTTATTATTAGGTAATTTACTAATTAGGTCAAAGACAGTGAAAACAAACATGACTTCTTGGCCTTGATTGATACATGTATACTTGGTGGGGATGCTGGTCTCTAGGTCTTATTGAATTTCAATTGTTGGGAGAATTGGTCTTAAATGTTTTATAAGCATCATTTGATCATGATTTATAATATGTGACACTTTTGTTTGTAATTCTTTCAGTCTCTCTATTGATGTGTCTGAATTGATAGAAGATAATGAGGCAGATGAAGAAGATCCAGATTATGAACCAAGTTTTGAGATGACGGCTGTCCTGTAAGTCTCTTTACCAGTAATAGTTTAAGGCCAGTCTTAAAAAAACATTTTATGTGCGGTAATGCTACCCAGCATTTTGGAGGTGGGTAAGTAGGTCGTAATTATTTTCATACAGAAATATTTATGGGGAACCTGTAACATCAATTTTGATGGGTAGGTAGCGTTACCGCAAACAAACATAATTTTAAGGATGGCCTAGTTTTAACTCGAGAATCCTTTATGTGTATTAGTTATATATTTATATACAGCTTCAAATCTATTTTGCGGTGAATAATAGTAGTCCGACTTAAAGTGCTGCATCAGTACTGAGACTCCAAAAGCAAACAGAATCTGTCTGCCTGTAAAAAATGTACATTTGACTGAGTACAGGGGTTAGATGCATGGTTGAGAGCCAAGAGATATGGGTTGGATTCCCTGGTGCAACTATGTTTTTTCTGTAACTATTTCTTATTTGAGTGTTCTATTTGTGTACACAGTTGGTATTATATAATTTTAGAAAAACTAAATACATAATTTGAATGAAATTACATATCAAAATGCACACTTTAATTCTGACTTTTGGATGAAATATTTTAGGTCAGACTGTAACTCTGTTGTGTTTGAAGTTGTTCATAAAGGACTCATTCTGTCTGTGTGGAGGGGAATGGATGAATATCAATTTGATAGTCAATCTTTATGCTTCATACAATGCTAGTTACCATAATATATATTTTATTGGTGTCCAAAGCCACGTCGCAGTGATCTGATTTGTTTCAGCTGAATGATTTAGGATATCTTGTTCCACTTTAAAAATGAAATTGAGCATCCGTTGGGGATATATGCTTTTTCTTCATTTCCTAATTATTTCAGACCAGATGAAGTAAATGATTTATATGAAGAGGTCGCATATGAAGAGATGGAATTTGCGATGGAGACTGAAGAAGATGATGATGTTGAAGGTGTTGAAGAAGAGCTGGGCCCAGGAATCAAACGAGTTCTTACTGAGGAAGGTGTTGAGCCTTTGATAGAAGCAACTGTGTGCTTTGCCCATGTAGAACAGATTCTAAGTCTGGCTGGAACCAATGTTAACAAATGTCTACAGGCAGATTGCCAGCATCCAGAGAGCATAAGACTTATTGACGAATTCATCGGATCAGCTTTATATCTGAAATGGGTATACTAAATAGCCAATTTTGTCTCTTATAACCAATTTACAATGTTCTTGCATTGAAATTGTATCAAATTTTGTAAAAAGATGTATAAGTTACTACCATATTATACCCTATACAGCTTTATTATAACACTGCACTTTATAAATTTCAACTCATCTGTTTGATAAGAAGAATTGGAGCTATTCTGATGGTACCATTGCTTTATATAGCTCATAACATAGTAGATAGGTGAAGGGTGTTGGCACTGGTGGCAGACTCCCTGTGTATAATCTGAAATGATTACTTTCAGTATTACCATTTACAAAAAACTGTTGAATCCACATTTATTGGCATGACAGTGTTTCTTTTGACTTTTGGGAGAAAGGGATCCAGGCCCATGGTGGGGGGAAATTAACCCGCGAAAAAGCTGAAAAGGGAATTTTCACTCATTGTTAATTCTCCGAAAATTTCTAGTATGATTTGTACATGTATTTTAAAACCCACTGTATTTGAATAGAATTTGTATCAAGTTTCTGATGAGAAAGCATTTTTTTAGAATAAACTTATAAACTTATACAATACAGTCCGCATTTTTTGTGCATTTAAACTTATTGTATGAACCAACATAGTCAAATTACTGTATGGCACATTTTTATCTACTTTATAAGAATTCAATGAGTAAATATATTTCTTGCTACACTGTACTAAACGCTCATTTTGGATTTATGTCTTGTTACAGATATGCAGATCTGGACATCTGGTTCATCGCTGGTGTGCTCAAGCAGTGCTGAACAAAAGGGTTAATAGTGTTGATTTCCTTGCCTCTGTAGCTACACTTACGTCTGGGAATAATATTGGTAAATTGGTGATGTGGGCCAAGCACATGAATTTGAAGTTTGTTTCTTCTACAACATTCCACAGAATTCAGCGGAGCTACATAGTTCCAACTGTAGATCAGTACTGGGCAGAAAAACAAACTGAAGTTATTGAGGCATTTGGTGATGAAGAACTTGTACTATTGGGTAAGCTAACTCTTTTTCTAATGAATATGAATGCTGGGTAAATATTATTACAGGAAACAGTGTATAAAAATAAACATTTTTTAATTGCTCATGTTCATATACTGCTTAACTTACTACATGCATACATTAGTCCTGTGAAAACCTAACCATGCTGTTTCAATGTTGATATGATTGGTAACTGAGTAGAAAATAAATTCCAATATAAGACCTAAGTTCTAAGTTAACTTTGAGCTTTATATGTATATTACTAACTTGAACATGTATGTACTAAAATTAATGTGTCTCTGCTCTTTTGTATTATTACAGGTGATGGGCGCAATGACTCCCCTGGCCATTCTGCACAATATTGTTCATATACGTTAATGGAGGAGAAAACAAAAAAAATTGTATCGATCCAGACCCTTGATAAAAGAACAACAGATAGGAAATCAGCAAACATGGAGAAAGCTGGATTTCAGTTAGCGTTAGAAGATGCTAGAGGGAAAGGAATAAAAGTGAAGGAATTGGTGACAGATGCACATCTTGGAATCGGAGCCATAATGAGTATGTTGTGCTAGTTTTTATGCCCCCGCCATGAAATGTAGTGTAGTGTTTACCCTGTCCGTTAGTGTGTGTGTTACGGCATTTTTGTGTCTGGCTCATAACTTTGTCATCATGGTGGCCAAAGACTCTGGAACATGGGGAAATGCCAAAAACAAATTCCCTGCAGGGAAATATCAGGGAAATTGGAGGAAAAAAATTGTCTACTGGTAGCTTCTTTTCATAAATTTATTAAATAGATGTATTTCTTCAAAAATGTTTATATTATAGGAAACTTGCCACTCAACACTCATTTCAGTGTCGAGTGTGAAATAGCTGGAGCAGCTGTGTCATTTCTAGTTTTTGTTGTTGTTATTGAGCTCCTTTAATTTGAAACAATTCATGGTTTTATCTTCACAACAACCAGAGGACCTTCAGCTTAGATACTCGTTTTGCAGAATTGCCTAGTGGTATCTACAAAGATTGTTCAAGTCATGACCCCAGGTCAAATTGGCTTGCTCTTTTCACATAGGAAAATCTTCAAAAATATTGAAATAAACTTGAAGGTTTTGAGAAAGTGGTGTGATCATTTAGGTGGCTATTTAGTATTTAGCTATGACACATGCAACTATGATACATTTTCCAATTTAAGTATTGGTGTCTATGGAAAAAGTAGTATTAGTATACCTTGTACAGTCAGTGACTTTTCATATCTCAAAAGTAATGACAGTTCTACATGAGCTTGGTACGTTGATAGAGCATTATTATACAAATGTATCAAGAAAGCGCAATATATCTTTATAAATAAAGACTGTGTTTGCTTGAGCAGCATAGTTCTCTGTATGCTGAACATTGTAGAAAAATCATTTAGATAGTGTCACTGTTTGGTTGACTTCATTGTTATCTGTGACTTTGTATGTTTTTAGAAAAGGATCATCAAAATTTGAAACATTCACATGACATATGGCATGCTGCCAAGAACTTGGGGAAAAAAATAATGAAGGTATGGCTTCTTAGCGCATGAAAGGTACTTACTATATATCAATCGCTTGTTATAACAAGTTCTCAAGCATTATTATTGTTAGCAAGAGTGATAGAGTGTTTAGTTCCTTTCTAGGATACTGTGGCTTTGTGTATTTCAAGAATATAACTAAATAATTATTTATGCAGAATATATCAGGGTCAGACATGCTCACTTATGATATTGCAACGGATTTGTGTGTATGCCGGAAACTGTTTGAAGTTGTTGCACACCAGTTCAGAATGAGTGCAAGTCATGATTGTTGTTGACATACTTTATTGTGAAACGGGAAAACACAGCTTTTTTGTTTTCTCTAGATTGCCCAAAAGAAAGAAAATAAAGTGTTGATACAGTGGCAGCGAGATATAATTAACCACTTCTGGTTCACTTGTAGCAGAGCCAACAATTATGAGGAATTTCTGGTAAGTATTTACATGTATAAAACAACAATGTGAACTATCATAAAGCCACATTATCTGCCTAATTATCCTGAAAATGGGCCTGGCTGGGTGTTGAGTGGGTTCACATCTGAGTAGTCTGTGAACCCACCTAAAAGTATATGTATAAAGAATTGCTTCCATAGTCTTTACTGAAGTAATAATCATTATGGCTGATATTTTGTGCAATAATACCAGGATGAACAATCATTGTGACCCTTTAGTAAAAAATGTCAATAGGCATTCCAGGAAATAAGCCAGACTACCATAATTGAAATTCAGCACATTGTGTAATACCAGAAATGATTTCTTTGTTACAAATTGCAGATGGATTTATCAGTTTTATAGTATTAGTAGTACATTTGTAGTAAGTGTTGATTTGTACATCACTTATTATAATGATTGTTATTTCAGTGCATCTGGAGAAGCTTGCTCCATCATATCACCAATCAGCATTCATGGACATTATCTCACGGATATGGAACAAACCAGTGCTTACATGAACCAATTGACAGTGAAGAAGATAGAGAAAAGCCCTGGCTATGCCCCCGAAAAGACAAGCAAACCTTACAGAATTTGGCATCTGTAATTTTAAACAAACGCCTTTTGAACAATGTGCCATACTACCTTAACTTCAGGTTCATTTTCTTAGATACTTTTAGCGTAATTATATCCCCTTTAACCCAAGTTTGAGTGGGGTATATTGAATTCACTTGGTCGGTCCATCAGCATATAAGTTTGTGGAGCGAAAAGTTTATGGAGCGAACTACTTCCACATTCTTGAATCGATTGCAGTGAAACTTGAAATATGTTTTTGCCATAAAATGTAGGTGACTCAATTTCTACGGCCAGTTGTTATTGTAACATTGTTTGTGTTTCCACATTAGAATCAAATGGGTGTGACAAGAGCACTGACCCTTTCAGGCTTCAAAACCTACATATACTAGCTACATTAGAAATACGGATTTCATATGTTCAAAGTTTCCCCATTATTTTGTTGTCTGCATCTACTTTTTACAGGGTTCACTACTGCACTCTGTGTGTAACCATCATTGTCTTGATTTCATGTAATTATTATACCCCCAGATACATAGTATATGGGGGCTATATTGGAGTCATGCTTGAGGTTGGTTGGTTGGTTAGTTGGTTGGTTGGTCGGTCGGTCCGTATAATTTTGTCCGCACTATTTCTCTGCAACCATTGGTCAGATTCCAACGAAACTTTGCATGACTGATCAGTACCAAGTCTAGTTGTCATATCGTCGGCACAAGTCGGTCGGATGAATTTTAAGGGAGTTATGGCCCTTTGTTTTTTTGTACTTATAAATTTTGTCCGTGCTATTTCTCTGCAACCATTGGTCGGATTTCAACGAAACTTTGCATAACTGATCAGTACCAAGTCTTGTTGTGCATATCCTTGACGCTCGTTAGTCAGATCAATTTTAAGGTAGTTATGGTCCTTTGTTTTTTTACACTTTTAAATTTTGTCTGCGCTATTTCTCTGTAACCATTGGTCGGATTTCATTGAAACTTTGCATGAATGATCGCTACCAATTCTAGTTGTGCATATCGTCAGCACATGTTGGACGGATCCATTTTTAAGGTAGTTATGGCCTTTTGATTTTTACACTTTTAAATATTGTCTGCACTATTTCTCAGCAACCAATGGTCGGATTTCAATGAAGCTGCATAACCGATCAGTACCAAGTCTAATTTTGCTTATCTGACTGTGTCAAGCAGTTTCTGGGGGTATTCATCACATGCAGTGATATTTCTTGTTCATATAAGGCATCTTAAGGTAATTACGTCTTATAAATTCATAGGAGTACAGCTGAATTGGAGGTTTTTCATCAGCTGATTCTGATGTACTGTGCCAAACGGTTTGCATACAGTCCTCCTGTGTACCGAATCAGAAACAGACTTGCGGCCATAGACCACAATCACCATGCAGACAGATCCTTGATGAAAAATAAAGATGGAAATGCAATGTGAGTGTTCAATTCATTAAACAATGAAATCTTTTATTCATGTGTATAAATCACAGGACAGTGTATCAGTAGATACACTCACAATTATCACCCGTATAAACCAGTACTGTACTCATTATTGTAATACTATACAATTCAACTTGTACGACTTATTGTGATTGAATCATCTGGTGATTTCCTATCTCCGTACTCATGATTTACTTTTTAGCTCACCTGTCACAAAGTGACAGAGTGAGCTTTTGTGATCACTCTTTGTCCGTCGTCCGTCCGTCAACAATTGGCTTGTGTAGACACTAGAGGTCACAATTTTAGCCTAATCTTTATGAAACTTGGTCACAATGATCATCTCAACAAAATCTAGGTCAAGTTCGATATTGGATCGTCCGGGGTAAAAAACTAGGTCACAAGGTCAAATCATAGAAAAACCTTGTGTAGTCACTAGAGGTCACAATTTCGACCTTATCTTTATGAAACTTGGTCACAATGATCATCTCGACAAAATCTAGGTCAAGTTCGATATTGGGTTATCCGGGGTCAAAAACTAGGTCACAAGGTCAAATCGTAGAAAAACCTTGTGTAGTCACTAGAGGTCACAATTTTGACTGAATATTTATATAACTTGGTCACAATGATCATCTCAAAAAAATCTAGGTCAAGTTCGATAATGGGTCATCCGGGGTCAAAAAACTAGGTCACAAGGTCAAATAATAGAAAAACTTTGTGTAGTCACCAGAGGTCACAATTTTGACTTAATCTTTATGTAACTTGGTCACAATGATCATCTCAGCAAAATCTAGGTCAAGTTCGATATTGGTTTATCTGGGGTCAAAAACTAGGTTACAAGGTCAAATCATATAAAAACTTTGTGAAGTCACTAGAGGTCACAATATTGACCTAATCTGTAAAAAACTTGGTCACGATGATCATCTCAACAAAATCTAGGTCAAGTTCGACAGGTGAGCGACCTAGGGCCCTTTGGGCCCTCTTGTTTATACAGTGTGAATTATGTGATGTATGTAGTTTCGCAATGTAATCTGTTTCATGACATTTTTATAAATTGAGTCTTTAGAGTACCATTACAATAGGAAAAATCAAACAATGATTTTGTCCATAAAAGAGAATCCAATGTATCAAAAAGGACAAACAAGAGTGCATAAAGGGCCCTAGTCATAGAAGGGCGTACAAGCTTTTTTTATGAATTAGATTCAAGCCTCTATTGCAAGCTTTTTTAGCTCACCTGCCACAAAGTGGCAAGGTGAGCTTTTGTGATTGTTTTTTGTCAGTCGTCCGTTAGACATTTGACCGTTAACACTCTAGCACTTTCAATTTTGCTTTGATCTTCATCAAACTTGGTCAGTAGTTGTATCTCGAAATATAGGTCAAGTTCGAAACTGGGTCATGTGGGGTCAAAAAATAGGTCAAAAGGTCAAATAATAGCAAAACCTTGGAGGTCACATTTATGCTTTGATCTTTACCAAACTTGGTAAGTAGTTGTATCTCAATGACATCTAGGTCAAGTTTGAAGTTGGTTCATGCGGGGTCAAAAACTAGGTCAATATGTTAAATAATAGCAAAACCTTTTGAACACTCTGGAGGCCTTAGTTTTGCTTTAACCTTCATAAAGTTTAGTCAAACGTTATCTTAATGACCTTAAGGTTAAGTTCAAAGTTTGGCCATGTTAAGCAGGTGAGCGCCCCAGGATCTATGAACCTCTTGTTATGATTTGACCTTGTGACTAAGTGTTTGATCCCGGATGTCCCAGTTTCGCACTTTACTTAGATTTTGAGGAGATAATCATTGTGACCAAGTTTCATAAAGATTAAGCCAACTTGTGACTACACAAGATTTTTCTAAGATTTGACCCCACATGACATAGAGACAAACATTTTGACAAAGTTTCATGAAGATTGTGTCATAATTGTGTCCTTTAATGTGTTCATAAGCAATTGTGAACGGACTGCCGAAGAGTGATCACAAAAGCTCACCCTGTCACTATGCGACAGGTGAGCCAAAAATGTGGAAAAACTCTTCACATTCACTTCACTCTCGAAGTGTATCGTCATATGTCTTTATGTTAATTTCCACGCGAGGTTGGACTCAAAATTATCATGACTGAGCAGAAATGTTATTCAGAGTTCATTACAAGAGTTGGAGCTTCAGATTTATTTCTAATTCCGACTCTGAATTTAGCAAAATCTCAATTTAAGTTGATGTTTCTACTTGAGATGCTTCGGGAGATCGGGGTCAGATATATGAATATCCTTTTGCAGCTAAAGTCATTCAGTCAGTATAAATCAAATAATAGATTATCATAAAGTATCGAATCAAGGCATGTGATATTTGACACTACCCAATATGTATGCCCCCTATCTATGATGATGGGGTATATTGCTGTGCACATGTCTGTCGGTCGTATAAAATGGTTTCCGATAAATTTCTCAAGAACGCTTTGACCTAGGATCATCAAACTTTACATGGAGGTTGGTCAGCAACAGTAGATGACCCCTATTGAGTTTGAGGTCAGAAGGTCAAGGTCACTGCAACCTTCACCATTTCTGACTATTGGGCTTCCATGGGGCATACGTGTCAACATCTCTCGTCTATTTTTTTTACTTCTAGTAGGTTTCTTCTCGGATTTTCTGATTACATTTTAACCAAAGCAATTTATTGTTTAGATATCACAGATACTACTCCAAAAAGAGTGGACGGTGGTCAGTTTTTCCTGTGAAAGATAAAAAGAACTACACATATGTCAAAGACATAGTACGCATAGCACTTACTATGCGGATCAATGACCGTGTTGGCATGCATAGAAGGGTACTGGAAGAAAATGATCCAAGGCGGTTAGCATATCATTTGGCACCAACTGAGCCTGCTGCAACAGGGGAATTGGCTAAAGAGAAGCAGTCTAGGTTCCAGAGATGAGAAGAAAATAAACGTAGCAAGAATATTCAAGAATGAACAAGTTTATTTCTGATAAGAACATTATGTTCATAAATGTAATAGCAATGTGAGCTAAATAAGATTGTACACTAAATATCTGTTTGGTAAAATCTCCTTATAATCAGGGAATATTCCAATACTTCTGTGTAGAAAATTAAATGCTAAAAATGTAAAGTTATGGTTAACTTACACATTTATACAGGTTTGATATCCAGAAAAAGATTGACAAAAGTGTGAAAACAATGTACAATACATGTTACTATAAATAGTTTTCCTTTGATTATATATTTTGCCGGGCCATTATAATGTGATTTCAAGATGATCAAATGCTGCATTGGTCTCTTTGTTCCCCCCCCCACTTGAGAATCTTTAGTTGCTAGTATCACTGTATGATGATCAAATGCCCAAGGGAAACAATGGACCAGAAAAATATTTGGCCTGTTACACCTGATTAATACAAAATGAACTTCTTTATGGGGAATAATTTACAATGCTTTTACTGTAAGTAAATATTCAAAAGAAATATTTCAGGTATTGTTACAACTAAGGCATCAAAGTATGTACATGTGAATAAAATGTCATAAAGGTAACACAAAGTCACAAACTATAACAAACAGAAAGACAAAGGAAAATCAATGGCACAAATTATGTATGCCAGTATCGCTTTATCAGACTTACTGCATATTACAAGACTGCTTACATACTTTACAAATTGATTAAAAAAATTTCAGTCATGTTATTGGTAAATAATGTAAAGCCCCAGGATCATAATTTTTACAAACACATTTTTAATATCTAATTTAAAGTCATCTTCTGTGTGATGAATTTGAGTCAATAACTTCTTATAATTTGGATTGAAAGTAACAATCTAATAATTTCTTGTAAATACTTTTCTTTCTTGGTATTGCAGAACTTTTGTGACTTAAATGTTGATCCTGGGAATAAAATCATAACATGTCCTTGAGTTTGACTTAGAAGTATGTTATCTTTATGTACATGACGATGTATATAAATTTTGCATAGAAATGTGTTTCTGCCTCCAAACCAATCTAAACATTCTTGTCAGCAATTAATGAGAACAAATAATCATGACAAAAAGTTACTGTACAACAGAAAAAAAGAAGCAAAAATGTAAATTAGAACACTATGCAGCACATTCAATGTTTACCTTTATAGAAGCTCATGTATGACGCATGGTTCTGTAAGATTACAAAAACATCTCTGACAGTTCACATTTAAAGATACATGTACAAGAAAACATCTGGGACTGATACAGGATTCCTTCCAAAATATTTTTTTTATGAAAAAGCAAACAATTTTTTTTTACAACTGCTGACCATCAAAAATTTGTAGAGAATGAAACACACTTTCTTCTTATAATTTATGAAACTGTATAGCCTGACCAAGTGTTTTGAGCCTTGTCACAAGAATGCACTAACGAACTGCGAGATGTTGATATTTGGAATATGTTATTGAATAAATGACATTTACGGACATTACATTAAAATAATTTAGCAAAACAGTAT
This sequence comes from Spisula solida, assembly GCA_947247005.1. Lineage (NCBI taxonomy): Eukaryota > Metazoa > Mollusca > Bivalvia > Venerida > Mactridae > Spisula > Spisula solida. The sequence continues at coordinate 43,761,238 of OX365944.1, read as the reverse complement.
TAGGTTGAATGTAATCTTTATAACCAATAGGCACAAGTTTATTTCCAAATTTGTTCTTTTTGAGTTTTGAATATTAATTTCGTCTCGGCTCAAAACACATGGTCAGGCTAAACATTTGGTACTTTATTTTTAAAATAAATTTCTTTCTGTATACATTTTTGTTATTAAATCAAACCAATCTTGATGGAAGAAATCCGATATACTGCCCGAATGCATCTGGGTACCGGTCCCTGATAGCCCAAACGCAACATGAGGGAATTACTCTCCTGTCACCTACTCCCAAGCGTCCCTGCTGCCATAAGACAAACTGTCTGTAGGCAGCATGTCTGTTAGCCTTCCTAATGTCGGCTTCGTCGTCGAATACCAGAACATCCCGACGGTACATCCTCTGCAAATGGAGAACGGCCTCGTCTAAAATGAGCACCCTGAAGTCCTGAAAGAAAAATGAAACGTATGCATCATGTTTACGCAAGAATGGGTGCAAAGTGATCTTGTTATGAAGTCCATAAAGTGAGATCACTCTGTTGTCTAGATATCTGATAAAACAGTGTGTAGCCATACCCACGACCTTTGGCTACAGTTACAAGTAGAAATTTGAAAAAATTGACAAATAAAGCTAAAATTTGCTTCCCATGAAATATAACATACTTTTCAGCAGCTGTGCTGTTTATCCGACACCCGATTTCATGGAAAGCAAATAATTTTCCCCTTGTCGAGATTTATCTTTTATAGAAATAGGTGAAAAATTAAATACTTATGTTTGTGTTCCAATGTTTACAAATTTCTACTTGTAATTGTAGCCAAAAGTCATATGGGGTACCACTACCCTATAAAAGTTGCTTAAAGAGAGTTAGCTTCTTTTTTATCAAAGAAAATACATTGTGCAAGACCAATAATATTGTCCAACTCACTGGGGATGAGAGACATTATTCTGGACTATATAATATGGATCTCTAATAATACCCCCACTACAAAAATTAACCCCACTACTAAAGTAGGGGGCTATATAGGAGTCACTTTGTCGTCGGTCTGTCTGTCCCATAGTTTGTCCGGGTATCTTCTGACTGCATTGAAGGATTTTTGAATAACATTACATTTGTTCGCCTACATGTGACGGTGTGTCATGCAAAAGAATTACGTCAATATCACAAAGGTCAAGGTCACACTTGCAGTTCAAATGTAAAAAATGGCCAAAATTGAGCTTGTCCGGGGCATAACCTAGTAAAAAACACATCATCTTAAGTCTTGGGGAGGGCATGTAGCTCGTCATAGCCAGCAGAAATTAGTGTGATCACGTTTGGAGACTAATTAATATATTCAGCAAATTCAAGCTTCACTGAATTGGTGTATGTTACTATAATTATTGTGTCAATGGCATACACTGCAGTTTCTCAAAAGACAGATACACAAGATGAATAAGGCATGTAGAAAAGGTTTGATTAGATTAGTGTTATGAAAAATATTCTTCACTTACTGGCATTACTGATACACAGCTAACTTTTTTACAGCATAACCGCTCAGCCTGTGTTGGCATATCCCGGCACTTGCCACAAACACACCAGTCTGGCGAATTTTCATCTTCAGGTGGATGAAATCCTCCAGGCTGTCTTTCTGGTGGCTCGAAGACATCCAGAATCAAGGAAGGATTCTTCTCCATAGCTTCAGCAAGCAATTCCTTCATCCTGTCAACTGGCATGTCTTCCAAAGCATTCTGCAAATCACAGAACATGTATTATAATACAATAAATGTATTTAAAAGAAGGCTGTAACAGTGAAATGTCACTCGAGTACCATTGCACTCTAAAATAAGGAGGTAGCTCACTGCATGAAAAACAGTTGGTTACATGAATTATAAACAAGAAATGTTTGATAAATTTGTATGGCCCCATGGCAGCCCAACAGTCAGAAATGGTAAAGGTCACAGTGATGTTGACCTAGTGACCTCAAAATCAATAGTGGTCATCTACTTTTGATGATCAACCTCCATGTAAATTTTGAAGATCCTAGGGCAAAGCTTTTTTGAGTTATTGAACAGAAACCAATTTGTCTACCGACCAACCTACATTTGCAAAGCAATATAACCCCTCATCAAAGATGGGGGCATAAAATGGTTTAAAGCAGTAGAGTTTCAAAGTATATTTATGTGCTTGACATAGGGTTAATAAAAGTAATCTTGTACAGAATAACTACGTAATAGCTGTTTAACAAATGATAAGAGGTACTGTACATCAGGCAACAGAAGAAGTCATATAACTGCAGTTGTGCAGAAGAAAAAGTTTTATCTACAGAGGCCTATTTGAAATAGAACATACAACAGAGCATAGCATGTTCAGATGTGGTCAGCTGGTGCTATGTAAAAGACCAGTTTCAAACTGGAACAAGTTTACAACCATTGAACATGTAAAAGGGAAGACACTACCAACGAGCATATTTGTTTGGTAAGCCAAAATACTTGCATGTCATGGCACCAATAGCTGTAATATAATATTCTCAATGATGAAAATGTAGTCACCCATGTACAATTCTTGTGCTGAAAACATTTTTCATTCAATAAACTCATACATTTGTTTGGATATTACCTTTTCGTATGTGTCAGTGCTTTTACTCACTTTACTAAATCAGTATTTAACTTGTTTACTGCCTGGCATAATGCAGTGGTATTTCCAATAAGAGGGCTTTGTGTCATAACGGCTGCCCTCAGACAATAACAGGGCCTAACCATATCACTTATTTGGTAATATATATTATAAACCAAATATGAAATTATAAATTACCATGAACCTTTCCTTCCTTGTCTCTAAGACATGTAGGGCCTCATCAGCTCTAGTAGTAGTAGCTATGGACTTTCCTCGCCCTCTGCCTTTCCCCTGACCTCTTCCACGCCCCCTTCCAGCTCCTCTCTTTCCTCTACCTCTACCACTCGTCCCTACATTACTGACAGGACCTCTCTCTGGAGTGTTCGATCCTGACGAGCTTTTAGATGAACTCTAGATATAAATGAATAATAACTTTATGTACATGTCACGGTATGAAACTGTTCACAGTACTATAGGTGAGGGAGTGTGTAGGCTGCCGGCAAGCTCAGTCGGTAAAGCATTCGCCCTGTAAGTAAAGGGTCCCGGGTTGGAGCCCTGGTCTGGTTCCACATTTTTTTCACCCTGTGACATACAGTTATAGGGACGTTTTTGATATTTGGAAAAGATACTGGGGACTTTTTCGATATTTTTAGGGACGTTCTCGATATTTTTGGTGACGTTTTCGAGTGGGGACGTTTTAACATGATAACCGTACAGTACCTATCATTTCTACAACAAAAGTCTATCCAAACACAGCAAGTGCTCATGGTCCTCATGTTTTTATATTAGCATATATATTCAATGTAATGATCCGACTAACTGACCAACGAAAATAGTGTTTACCGAATTAAACGCCAAACGCGTCAAACGGTGTCTCAGATCTAGTATCATCTACGTACATTTTTGCTAACTTTGAGAGCCAATTTTACGAATAATTTTACAGCATTACATTATCTAATAATTGCATAATGTGCTAAAATATACACGCTAAACAGTTAAACGCATCGGTACTCACAACCAAGTTGATGTAGTGAATAAAAGTGATTTTTTAGTAACAAACGTAATATTACTTACTGATGTTGAAGACATTTTTGGAGTGTTATGTTCACTACGTCATCAATACGTGTGCTTCCCATCCATTGGTTATCAGAAACTGGCGAAAAATTCTCGGTAGTCTCCGGAAAGTGGCGGAGATGCTGTTAAACGCCGTATTTGTAAACAGACCGGGCTCGTTATGCCAATCTTCAAGGAAAGATTACCTCACATATATGACAGTAAGAGCGTGTGTTAATAGCTCCATGTGTTTATTATTTATCAATCTTCAAATCAGTAACACAGATTTGTGTTTCCTATTTACAGAAAATACGTCGTTCCGGACCTTTATTGTGGCTTTAAATTGTCAATATAATCTAACTAGTATTATTATTTCTTTATTAATGTCTCATCAATGTACATATACCATTATTATAAAACATCATAAAAATCCATATAGTTATATATACATTGCCATTCTATACAGAATTATAAGAGACAGTGGTACATAATTATCTTACATATTATCACAGTTTAACTTAATCAAATAGTTTAAATCCAAAACACCACCGTTAATCTATCCTTAAAAGCTGCATTAAAACTGAAATTTGTAAATATGGTACTATTGCAGTAATTAGAAAATGAGGGAAAGAAAGCGTATCTACATTTGATCAGATCATATGTAGTTTGATTAACGAAATGGGTTTTGGTGAGAAATAAGAAGAGAATATACAACGTATTAAGACACATTGACATTATCTACATTTTAAAAAGTAATTTGCGATCTAAAATGTATTCAGGACATGTGCTTAGCACATGTACAAATTTAAATAAAATATTTACAACTATTATAATTATTATTTAGTCAATAAAAATTGACGCCTTTGTAATACAAGAGGGCCCAAATGGCCATAGGTCGCTCACCTGTCCTAGCAGTTCATGCACCCCTACTGGTAGCCTCGATTGCACGTACAATGTTTTCATATTGTCTTATGCTTTATAATTTACATCACATTTAGACCCAATGACATATTGAAGTGATTTGACCTTGTGACCTAGTTTTTGACCCCGGATAACCCAATACCGAACTTGACCTAGATTTTGTTGAGATGATCATTTTGACCAAGTTTCATAAAGATTAGGCCAAAATTGTGACCTCTAGTGACTACTCAAGATTTTCTATGATTTGACCTTGTGACCTAGTTTTTGACCTCGGATGACCCAAAATCGAACTTGGCCTAGATTTTGTTGAGATGATCATTGTGACCAAGTTCCATAAAGATCAGGCTAAAATTGTGACCTCTAGTGACTACACAAGGTTTTTCTATGATTTGACCTTGTGACCTAGATTTTGACCCTGGATGACCCAATATCGAACTTGGCCTATATTTTGTTAAGATGATAATTGTGACCAAGATTCATAAAGACTAGGCCAAAATTTGTGACCTCTAGTGACTACACAAGGTTTTTCTATGATTTGACCTTGTGACCTAGTTTTTTACCCCAGATGACCAATTATTGAAATTGACCTAGATTTTGATGAGATGACCATTGTCACTAAGTTTCATAAAGACTAGGTCAAAATTGTGACCTCTAGTGACTATACAAGGTTTTTCTATGATTTGACCTTGTGACCTAGTTTTTAACCCTGGATGACCCAATATCGAACTTGACCTAGATTTTGTTGAGATGATCATTGTGACCAAGTTTCCTAATGATTAAAACTGTGACCTCCAGTGTCTACACAAGTAATTGTGGACGGACGGACGGACGTACTCATGAGACGGTATTTGCAGGGTTATCTTTTGTTCTTTCTTTTGTTTGGTTGCAACCCACATAGCATTTTGCACCCCACAAGTGACGGAATGAATAGAATCTAAAAATAGCCTATTGTTCCACACCCCACAACTACCGGTGCATTCGTACGGACAGACGGACGGACGACGGACGAAGAGTGATCACAAAAGCTCACTCTGTCACTTTGTGACAGGTTAGCTAATAAAAGAACAGGTTTTGGCACAACTACGTATCAAGTCTGGATTTGAAAACAGAACACAGTATTTTTTCAGATCAGACAAGTGGTAAAAATTAACATTACATTCATTTGCTTTTGATAATAACTCTTGCCTTATATTATCATAGACAGAGCACTGCAAGAGTACATGTAATTCGTTTTCTATAACACCATTAGCACAAAACGGACACGTCCTAGACTCCTCTGGTAACCCTTCATATCGACCAGTTTCAACTCTTATAGGAGCAACTCCTAGTCGAAATTTACAAAAGGCAGATCGATGCTTTGGAGGTAATAGTAATTTACAATATTTGTCTACCTCATCATGATTCATCCTTCAAAGTTCAATACAACCTGAACCTATTTCTACCGTGACCAGAGGAGCCTATGATGCTATTTATATTGGTGAACCAATTATTCGTGTAGTTATTGTGAACCTTATTAAAAACTGTACATGCAAAAGAATGTGGAATGACATTACCTGAATCAGTGAACATATAAAATCCATTAACATTATAACAATTCTTCACATGAAAATACCAGTTTCTACACATTCTATTTGCCTGACCGGAGTGCTACTCGCTTATTAATCCTTGTTACATTCATACAATATAATTTTGACCAATATAATGATAACGCTTTCCACTGTCTAGCAATTGGGGGTTTCCAACCCATATCTCCTGCAATACCATCGTTCGGCGAGTATTTGCCGACACCAAGGAAAATCTCATTGCCCTGTTATGAACAGCATTTATACACGAATAAGAGCGGTAACCCCACAGAGGAGCACTATAGCTGATTACAGGCCAAACAACTGAATCATACAGTTTCGTATATACATCATAATATTATGGCAAACCACCCACGGATTTACATTTTGCAATAAGTAATCCCAAAGCCCGACTCGCACTCTGAGCTACGGACTTGAATCATTAAATAGATATTTCAGTGTTGACCGCAGTAGAAAACTTCCAATTAAATGTATAACTAAACTATCCCTGTCACAGACCTTAAATAGATATTACAGGGTTGACCGCAGTAGAAAACTTCAAATTATAACTAAACAACCCTGTCACAGACCTTAAATAGATCTTTAAGTGTTGACCGCAGTAGAAAACTTCCAATTATAACTAACTGACTTACTGCCAGAGACATTAAATAGATATTACAGGGTTGACCGCAGTAGAAAACTTCAATTTATAACTACCCGACTCTTGTAAGAAACCTAAAATAGATTTTTCAGGGTTGACCGCTGTAGAAAACTTTCAATTTTAACTAACCGACCCCTGTCGAGGCCTCAAATAGATATTACAGGCCCGGGTTGACTGCATTAGAAAACTTCAATTTATAACTACCCGACTCGATCCTGTTAGAAACCTTGAATTGATATTTCAGGGTTGACCGCTGTAGAATACATCCCCTTATAACTAACTGACTTCCTGCCAGAGACGTTTCGGCAGGAAGTCAGATGTTTCAGGGTTGACCGCTGTATAAAACTTCCAATCGTCGTAGCATTTTGAGTTATAAAGTCACCATATAACATATAGTTTTAGGTATTTCGATTTAAATTAGTTGTAAATAAATATAGCTAGCCATATGCGACAATAATATAACGATTAATTGTTTTAAAACGTTTATGTTTCGCTTTGACAGCTTTTGCTCTTCCATGTGATCACGTGACTGTGTGAAACCCGGCCTCGAGTGTCGTAATTTTTTAGCAACACGATATTCCATTAAACAATTGATCTTTTTAATTAGTGAACATAATCTCCTTTCATAAAGAAGAAATCTACTTAGGGCCATATTCACATCCTCTCCTCCACTCTCACTCACTGAGTTAATCCAAATTTAATTGTTGTTTCGTCCGTGCGTTTAAGTGTGAACTCGACCTGACTAGAAATTGGTATTCACAGCGGTAAGTGTAGCTGGAGTTGACTCGACTGAGTGAGGAATTTTCGAGGGAGCGAAACGTCGACTTCAGCGTGACTCCAACCAAACTCAATGGAATGTTAGTGAATACCAAAGTTAGTCACTAACTAAAATGGACAATCCATTCGAGGTAGAAGAATTTAAGGATATGATTTTACCTTTTAGAAATGTCCCGGATAGAAGAAAATCCTTAGAAAGCATGGATAATGTGAATTTCTTGGCAAAGTTCCCCAGCTACACTCAAATGTGTGGTTACGTGAATACCGATTTAGCGCACGAATGTTGAACTAATAAAGTTATTGTAGTTTCAAATTAAACTACACAACAAATTCATATGATCGTGTGGGTTGATAAATATACAACCATAAATATAATTTTATTGATAATTTGTTATCTAAAAGTATATTATTTGGACAAATAAAGTTACTGTAATAAGTGTATGAAGTATCTGGAATTAAAATTTAGTCATATTACTGCGATGTTAATTAAATGCATGGTATTTATATATGGAGCATAACTATGAAATTATAACGTTATTGTTTTCATTCTTTGGCATATTATTATTTTTAATCCCACCCAGTGTTGATATGAAGATGACTAAAATATTTGAATGAATAAAAACGTGCAAACTTGCAACAAATACTGATGATGTGCATTGCAATCATCCATGTGTCAATGTGCCGCCTCGATAGCCTACTGTTAGAGCGTCCGCTTCGAGTGCGGGACGCCCAGGTTCGATCCGGGGTCACTTCATGCTAAAAACGAAATGGTATTAGTATTTCCCTTGCAAGATGTCCAGCATAATAAGCGAAAGGTGGCTTCTCTTCACAGTCGTATTGTATTATATATTGTGACGATGGATAAATTCGGGCATGATGTGTCGAGAATGGTTAATATTTGTTTAAGGTTGTACCAACTTGTTTCATAATCAACCTAAAACCAAGAAGTTCATGCATCAGCTATCTTATGTACTATTGTTTTTAAACATGTCGCACATTAAATGACATTCCAGGAATTATAGCTTTCTAGTTGTCGGGCTTCCCCGGAACGGTATGTACGATGTATGTGTTGTAATTAACAAAATCATCTAACAGTGAAGCTGCTTATAAAAGTAAACTGAGTCCATTTCCTCTGACTTCTAAATTATTTACATGACATTACCTGCTTGACGGTCGGTGGAATTCATAATTGACGTGATATGATATTTAATATTGAGTCCACGGCGAAAACATAAGCCATACGGTACGATTTGTCTTCTTCGATATGCGCATCCTTTATTTATTTAAAATGCGTAGGCATTGCCTTGCATAATTGTTTTGTTGGAATATATCAATGTAAATCATTATATACATTTGTACGTTCATTCAATGTTAATTACATCGAAGTTTTATGTTAACTGATCCACTATAATTCATCTCTATAAATGTGATCGTATCGTGTTCACCTAGTATTCCGAGGTTTTCCGTAATAACTGAAACAAGCCGAGCACGTGAAAAGCGAGCAAAGCGAGAGCGTGAAGCCGTCTATTTCTAGAACAGTACATTAATCAGGAAAATCGATACTGGACCAATGCATCAAAATTGCATTCTAACATCTTTAACGTGTAATTAATGTCAATAAGGAAGTAAATATCGCTGGCTTATGACAATAACGACCTTATAACAATCTTGCTCATTCGAAATCTGCACCACGCGGCGCATCTTATGGACCTATTTTTATGAAACTCAGTACTGATCATGTTGACCAGAGCGAGCTCAAGATTAGTTTTCAGACAGTGTTTCCTGTTTTCTAAGAATATTTTTTGGTAATTACCACTTTATTCTTCTAAGCCATAGATATGGATAATTGGCGCATCTAGGTTGTTTCATAACACAATTCCTACATAAATGCAAATGTCTTTATGAAAATGATTTAACTACAATAATTAGGTAGTATTTGAGCGAATAATTTATGAAATGCCCTAAAGAATACTAATTAAAGAATGCAAATCACTTCATATCAATCACAGTAATGACTACATCTGTATCACAATAAACATACAAATCATTTATAAAACTTATCAGTAAACATACAGTATTGAGACTACATAGCTGTATCACTTTTGGCCTCTATCTCGGTAAAAACACAATTTGAAAATATTTTAAAACGTACATATTATATGTATAAGTTATACCTGTTATAATATGTACAATTAATCAACTGACACGTCCAGAGCACGATATAAATGATGTTTAAAAGTAGCCGATGTACCTTTTTCCTACAAAAAGTCAAACGATGTTCAATGATTTTAGATACAATTAGCAAATATTGCGGAATAAAGCGTTTGCTAACGATAGAAAATTTAATCCTAATTATGAATATGTACTATTTGTCATTATGTTTTGTATATAAGCTTAGTATTTCAAATTATTCTACCAACATCGTTGTGTTTTTTACTCAAATCATTTAAATCCAATCACGACATCCTATATTGACGTACAGTCGTTTATACGCTGTGCTTACACCATACGTAAACTTACCGAGCACGTTGACACATTTGCACGGACTATCCGTGTGATTTGAACTATTTTTGACAGCTGTGTAATGACAGAATTTACACAAACTGTAGGTGATCGAGCAACGATCCAGACAATCGAATTACAAAAAAGTGTGTGCAATGATTATACCAGCATAATTAACATACGGATTATTTAAAAACGTATATTATTTCTGTAATTTAGCTAAAATAAGTTTCACAGGAAGCCGCGTTACACAACTCAGATTATCAATTCGCTTACATGTACAGCATGTGTTGGTATAGGAAAATGCTGATATTCATGTTTTATTTGGACTTAAATTAAACCATAAGTGATATATTGTATTCTTATGGGCCATATTCACATCCTCTCCTCCACTCTCACTCACTGAGTTAATCCATATTTAATTATCGTTTCGTCAGTGCGTTTGAGTGTGAACTCGACCTAACTAGAAATTGGTATTCATAACGATAAGTGTAGCTGGAGTTGACTCGACTGAGTGAGGAATTTTCGAGGGGGCGAAACGTCGACTTGAGCTTGACTCCAACCAAACTCAATGGAATGTGAGTGAATACCAATAGTCACTAACTAAAATGGACAATCCACTCGAGGTAGAAGAATTTGAGGAGATGATTTTACTTTTTAGAATTGTCCCGAAGAGGAGCAATTCCTTAGAAAGCATGGACAGAGTGAAATTCTTGGAAAAGTCCCTCCCCAGCTTCACTCAAATGTGGTTACGTGAATACCGATTTAGCGCACGAATGTTGAACTAATAAAGTTATTGGGCCATATTCACATCCTCTCCTCCACGCTCACTCACTGAGTTAATCCAAATTTAATTATCGTTTCGTCCGTGCGTTTGAGTGTGAACTCGACCTAACTAGAAATTGGTATTCACAACGGTAAGTGTAGCTGGAGTTGACTCGACTAAGTGAGGAATTTTCGAGGGAGCGAAACGTCGACTTGAGCGTGACTCCAACCAAACTCAATGGAATGTAAGTGAATACCAAAAATAGTCACTAACTAAAATGGACAATCCACCCGAGGTAGAAGAATTTGAAGAGATGATTTTACCTTTTAGAATTGTCCCGAAGAGAAGCAATTCCTTAGAAAGCATGGATAGTGTTAAATTCTTTGAAAAGTTCCCCCAGCTACACTCAATTGTGGTTACGTACATACCGATTAAGCGCACGAATGTTGAACTAATAAAGTTATTGTATTTTCAAATTAAATTAGACAACAAATTCATATGATCGTGTGGGTTGATAAATAAATTACCATAATTAGTTATCTAAAAGTATATTATTTCGATAAATACAGTTATTGTAATAAGTGTATTAGTTTCTGGAATTAAAATTTAGTCATCTTACCGCCATGTTAAATAAATGCATGCTATTTATATATGGAGCGTAACTATGAAATTTACACACTTGTAACTCATACCGATGATGTGCATTATTTTGTCTTATTTGCAATCATTCATGAGTCAACGTGCGGCCTCGATAGCCTGCTGTTAGAGCGTCCGCTTCGAGTGCGGGAATCCCCATGTTTGATCCGGGGTCACTACTTGCTAAAAACGAAATGATATTAGAATTTCCCTTGCCAAATGTCTAGCATAAATAGCGAAAGCTGGCTTCTCTTATGTATATCAATATCATTGTGACGATGAATGATATCGGGCATGAGGTGTCGAGAATGGTTAATATTAGGTCAAGGTTGTATCAACTTGTTTCATAATCAACCTAAAACCAAGAAGTTCATGCATAAGCTATAATATTTATTATGTTTTATACATGTCGCTCATTAAATGAAATTCTAGGAATTATGGCTTTCTAGTTGTCGGGCTTCTCCGGAACGGTCTGGACGATGTATGTGTAGTAATTAGTTACGAAATCATCTGACAGTGAAGCTGCTTATAAAAGTAAACTGAATTCATCTCCTCTGACTTCTAAATTATTAACATGATATTACCTGCTTGACGGTCGGTGTAATTTATATTGACGTGATATGAGGCATTTGGTAAGGTGTCTTCTTCGATATGAGCATCCTTTATTCATTTAAAACTCGTTCGCATTGTCTTGCATAAATGTTTTCTTGGAATATATCATTGAAAATATATACGTTCATTTAACGTATATTACATCGAAGTTTTATGTTAACTGATCTCTATTATCTTTACAAAAATCATACTCTCTATTTGTGATTATTCAAATGAAGGTTTTATGTGAGCGAGTTCAAATAAATATAAAGAATGTAGCATAAAAACTATCAAAATTATATTTTGACTTTGTTAGTACTTTTGTATACATGTATATTAGATAAATGCATCGAAACCCAACCAACCAATTCAATAATAAAGCACAGATTGTTTGTACAGTGTAATATACTCCCGAATATTATAACGGTCACCCACTCAGGAAAGTCGAGGGCGAGTTACCCATGTGAATACCGAATCTCCGCTCGACCTTCACTAACTCGACCGTCACTCCAGCTACACTTGAGGCTACCTTAGGTTAGTGTTAGTCGAGTTGGAGTGGAGGACCGACATGTGAATATGGGCCATTGTATTTTCAAATTAAATTAGACAACAAATAAATGTGATCGTGTGGGTTGATAAATATATTACCATACATATAAATTTATTTATAATTTGTTATGTAAAATTATATTATTTCGACAAATAAAGTTACTGTAATAAGTGTATTAGTATCTGGAATTAAAATTTAGTCATCTTACCGCGATGTTAAATAGATGCATGCTATTTATATATGGACCATAACTATGAAATTATATTGCTTTCATTCTTAGCCATATCATTATTGTTAATTCCGCCCAGAGTTGATATGAAGACGACTGAACTATTTGAATGAAGAAAAGAACGTACAAACTTGCAACTCATACCGATGATGTGCATTATTGTTTTCTTAGTTGCAATCATTCATGAGTCAAAGTGCCGCCTCGATAGCCTACTGTTAGAGCGTCCGCTTCGAGTGCGGGAGGCACCGGGTTCGATCCGGGGTCAGTACTTGCTAAAAACGAAATTGTATTAGAATTTCCCTTGCAAGATGTCTAGCACAATAAGCGAAATTGGCTTCTCTTATGTATATCAATATCATTGTGACGATGAATGAAATCGGACATGAGGTGTCGATAGTGGTTAACAAAGTTCAAGGTTGTATCAACTTGTTTCATAATCAACCTAAAACCAAGAAGTTCATGCATAAGCTATAATATGTATTTTTTTTTATACATGTCGCTCATTAAATGAAATTCTAGGAACTATGGCTTTCTAGTCGGGCTTTTCCGGAACGGTCTGAACGATGAATGTGTAGTAATTAGTTTACAAAATCATCTGACAGTGAAGCTGCTCATAAAAGTAAACTGAATTCATCTCCTCTGACTTCTAAATTAAAAACTTCTGCGATATGAGCATCCTTTATTCATTTAAAACTCGTACGCATTGTCTTGCATAAATGTTTTCTTAGAATATATCATTGAAAATAGATACGTTCATTTAACGTTAATTACATCGAAGTTTCATGTTAACTGATCTCTTATTATCTTTACAATAATCATAATCTCTATTTGTGATTATTCAAATGAAGGTTTAATGTGAGCGAGTTCAAAGAAATATAAAGAATGTAGCATAAAAACTATCAAAATTATAGTTTGACTTTGTTAGTACACTTGTATGTATAGGTTATCGATCATATATTAGAAAAATAAACGAATTAAGTACAAGTGAGCGAAGCGAACGCCGTACTTAATTCGTTCATTATTCTAATATGTGATCTATAACCGGCTTATAGTTTACGCGCCCACTTTTTGGTGTCATTTCCAATGCTTTTGTTTGCAAACAATAGCATGCCCATTGATGGAGTAATGAGGGTAAAATAAGGCAAGATTGTATGTACGAGGGATGATCAACAAATACGCGGGAAAATACTTTGAAATCTTTATAACATTGACCAATACATGTACTTAAAATAATTGGTCATATAAAAGATTGACGTATTACGAATACACAATGTACATAACTATAAAACATTAAACTCAAGGTAATATTTTTTGGAAAAAACATTGAAACTGTAACATTACTATGGTAACACTGGCCCAACGTCATCGGGGAGTTCATACATATAACAGTATACATACTCATTTGTGGCACAATTCATAATGTATAATGCAGTAAAACATTCTCAAAAATAGCTGTACTACTAGATACTCTTCATAGACAAGTGAACCGAAAATCTTTGTATCGCACTCATTTTCTGACAACGACTTTGATGCAAATAGTTCTTAAACGGAATTTGACATTAAAACTTGTTTTTGAAATCATGAATGTAATATTATATCATTACATAATACATATTCATAACCCATTCTTTAGAAAATTACCAAAAAATTGAATGCACCAACGATACGTCATCGTTTGCTACGTTCAACATTGCAAAATATCAAAATTTGGGCTGCATAACGTGGAGTGTTATTGCCATAGGAAATCGCATCCGTTCTGACTTTAGTTAATATTGATGATCAGCGGTGAATAAACTTGAAATACATTTATCTTCATGTATTGAACATTTCATCCAATTACAATGACAAATAACGAAATTAGGGCTTTTTTCCTTGTATTTGTTGATCACCCCTCGTATATAAGCTGGTAATATGCTGATATAGGAATAACAGTACAATTTAGAGAGAAGGCGGGTCTAGTTTTCCATATATGGAAACAGCCAAATTGTCCTAATAAATGGATTACTTCATGAACCACTTACAAGATATTGTGCCCATTGCACTAATAAATGAATAAGAGGTCCAAAAATTTGAAAATCCCTTGCTTTTGATTGGACAAAGAAGTAGGGTAAACTATAAACATGTATATTAGATAAATGCATCGAAACCCAACCAACCAATGCAATAATAAAGCACAGATTGTTTGCACAGTGTAATACCCTACCGAATATTATAACGGTCACCCACTCAGGAAAGTCGAGGGCGAGTTACCCATGTGAATACCAAATCTCCACTCGACCTTCACCTAACATGACCGTCACTCCAGCTACACTTGAGGCTACCTTAGGTTAGAGTAAGTCGAGTTGGAGTGGAGGACCGACATATCAATATGGGCCTAAGTCATCCTTCGTTATGTACGACGCATTATGAACACCGTAACATAACGGTTTCGTCGATAAACTGCCGCACTACTTTAATCATCTTTAGTGTATGAATATGAATTTGCTACAAAGCGCGAAATTCGTAAACAAACGAGATGACAACTGTAATAAAATCTTGGATTTTTTTGTTATTAGCGTATTGTCGTTTGTAAAGTTGATATATTATGAACGCAATAAAGTTCATCATTCGATCTGGCGATCCATTATGTTAATTACTAAGTTTCAAAAACATGTTGCAGTATGTTTACTGCGGTGACAGGAGGGAGCAAACATGGTGTATTCCTTGTCGAAATTACACATAGACAAGGTGTTTTTCTCGTAAACAAAACATCAGCATCTAATTTCAAGCCTGGCATGCCCTTGCGACGATTGATTATAAAGGATATCCAGTGAATTCGTATTATAAAATACTATAATGATAACGTTTGACATTTTGAAAAAATGTATTTTTTTTATTCGCAATTCGCCTTTAATTTAGTGTTAGCATTTGAATAAGGCATCTATATGGCACAATTTACATCACGCGCAAGTGCTACAATGGTTTTCTATCATATATAATAAAAACAGATGACATATGGTGTTTGAAATAACATTTTGCAAGTGTGTGTTTTTGAAGTATTTTCGAGGGTTATGATGAACGTTAATAAATGATGTTTTAAAATGCTATGAGACTCATAACTACTATTCTAACACTGTCTGTATTTTGCTCCATGTAAACGTATCACTGTGGGGAACCCACGTGACCAGATGCTAATGTTCGGAGCCAATTTTGTAAACAAACCGCCTCGATTCAGGTAACATTTTTGCTTGTAATTTTCTTAATAATTGATCGATCTGGATGAAATATAGACGAGCGCCGTCTCCTTTCAAAAGCAAAGCATCGACGCTTTTACCTGGGTGACAAAATTGTGTACTTTTTGTTATTTGGGCAACGGCGCATTTCGTAAACCGCAATATGCTATGCTGCGGTTCGGAGCAATTCACTAAAACATGTCCTTAACAAATTACAGCTTCATTAAAAGTTACAATTTAATAGCGATAATGTGGGTCGCAAAATTTAAGATCGACAAGCAAAATATTTCTGATAAATATGAGCAACAGACAAAATGAGACGACATAAACAAAAAGCTACAGTTCGGAGCTAAAATGAAAATGCTACAGTCCGGAGCTGTTTTCATAAAATGCTACGGTTCGGAGCTATTTTCAGAAAATGCTACGGCTCAGAGCTAAGACTATGTGATATATGCCTTTTTGAATATCAACACTATTAAGATCATCGACCGAGTATGAACATTCAATTTTTTAACCGTTTCGCGGAACACAAAAATAATAACTCACACATGTCGATGCCGAACACCCCTTATAATATGTATTCGTGTAGGCATCTTCCGCACCATTTTGTCATGTGGTGACAAATTTAGAGGCACAAAAACAACGCGTTTCTTGGAGTTTGAACTATACTCAGTACATCAAGAACGCAACATTTTTATCCTCGATATTTTTTCTTTTATTGTAAATTCCGTTTTCCAATGGCGTCTAATCATTTGTAAAGTTGTTACAGTGCGCCTAGGATAAGGAAAGGTGATGAAATAAGCTACATTCCACAAAGGTGGATTTTACAGATGTGTACGATTTATCACTGATGTTTTAGTACAATACTGACCTTATCTGTTTACTTTAGTAATTTGTAAAACTAATAGTGCAACAGTTGACCAAACCGATTTATATTTGTAAATATCACATTATCCTGGGCGCACTATAATGGAAAGAAAATCACAACAGACGAGTCACGTGTTTTGGAATAAAAATGCCATGATTGTCCAAACATGTGCATATTCACACCTTTGGGACGCGTGTACAAAGAAGCACGTTGACCTATCTTTTTTCTTAATATTCTAATAGAGTACACTTTCATTAATATCATTTGGAAAAAATATTTTTTTTGGCCTCTAGAGTACTATTTTGCGTCATTTTCATGCCGTTTTCTTTGAAAAGGGAGACACTTCTGGTTAAATAGCACAAACATAAATACGGTGACCTATGTTTTTTTCTTAATATTCTGATGGATCACACTTTCATCAACATCATTTGCAAAAATAAAAAAAATTATTGGACCAGATTTTTTTAATTAGTCAATAATGTATCTTTTTTTAATTTTCGAGCTTTAATTTTGGGCAAATTTTGAAATTCATTTGTTGTCCAAAATGTGTGAATGTTATTAAAGATTCAAAATGTGCATAGGTATATTTAAGTAGTATGTATGTTTTTGTACATCTGAACTTAACTTTATTAAAAAATAAAAAATATTTGAAAATTCATGATTTTTGTCATTTTTATAGAAAAGTGATGTTGCAAAATCTCATGCTCTGAGAAAACGAGGTTAAACACAATTCTCAAAAATGTGATTAAACATGGTACATAAATAAGGTAATATAAAAGATTTAGTATCTATGAAAAAATCGGCTACATTGTTTTCATAATCACAGCTTTTATAACGGTACAGCAAAGCAATTGTTTTTTCTATTTCATCTAGCGTTATTGATCTATCTAATTGTTCGACATTTATTGACTCATCACGTGGTACGTTATGATTATTTATATCAAACTGACCTTGAGATTCATTTGAAATATTTGAAAAATGAATAACAAATTCTTCCGGATTTACATTATTAGCATTGTATTTGTTAGTTCTGTTTTTTTTTTATATTTTTCCAAAATGTACGTCGAGAATTCTTACTCATATCAGACAATTTAATTTTCTCCTTATTATAGAACACTGACTTAGCTTTTCGCTTGATTCTGTTAAACTCGCGTTTAGAGTTTAAAAAATTCACTTTATTTTGCTCGCATTTATCGGACAGATAGCGTCGTTTAGATACGAAAAAGTTATGTTTTGCTATTCTGCAATTTTCCTTAAACCAAGGTGACTTCTTCTTTTTGAATTTTGGCCGGCTATTAACAGTCCTTGCAAAACATTTGTGAGAGATATCATGAACTAAACTCATAAATTCATCCATGCATTGGTCTATGTTGTATTCTCCTGATAATAATGTACTGTTAATATTATCGAATAACAGACAGTTACTATTCACTTGTTCTCGAAACGAATCTTTTTTAGATGTATCCCAAAAAATATTATCATTTTATACCGACTCATACTTTGATAAATCTTTACTCAAGGACTTTAAAAACGCCTCACCTAATTCAAAGCCAAATATTGCTCAAAGTATTTATGTTATTGCAATGTAGTTTTAAATGCGTATTAATTGGTAAATCAGTTTAGTTTGTCATAAAATGTTGTCTCGTTATTTTCTGGGAATCCTGCAAACTCACTCACCCTGAGGTTTTTAAGTCATTATTTAAATTAAAATCATATTTGATTAAATTTCCCAATATGTCAGTTAGTCATAAGTTAGATCTATTTGATAAACTTATTGTTCCTATACTATGTTATGGTAGTGAAACGATGTCAATAAGATAGAAACTATTCATTAACAATTTTGCCATTCTGATCACCTCGGCCTTTATGCATTGCAATAGACCTCTGACATAACAAGGCGCCATACTGAACTATTTCCAGTCACATGATTAGAAAATGGCAGCCCCCAGTCATCAATACACATTATGCCAATACATATTCACACAAATATATAAATCGATATAGATATGTTATACCAGTAAATACACGCTATAAAATTCCACGCAACAATTAATCACATGTGTGCAGGCGATATTTTAACTTGATATGAACCGAAAGTCAAGTAGTATAATTTGTAAACAAATCCGCTTTCCCGAAATTCAAATATGGGTCATGTCTGTTGATGTTTTCAACACGTGCGTGGGAAATATAAATTATGAATGATATTTAAAGATACGAGGTTTTTCTTTTATGATATGTCTTCGTATGATCCTAAATATAAGAAAACTGTTAGGGAAAGATAAAATAACCATCTTATTGACGGACACATAATTTGTTACTTTAACGCGACGTAGCTGGGACTTATAACGCAGGCGAATTATATTGGTGTATAACTACACTTAGACACGAGGTTATTTACCGGAGATAAACGGAAATGGCCGAGCTTTCACGATTGCATATTAGGCGTGAGGTCGCAAACACAGAATAGATTTATCTATGGTGAACTTGGTTGATACCCTTTAAAAATAAGACGTTTAAGTAATGTTGTAAGATATTGGTTAAAAATAATCCGAAGTCCGAAAGAAAGATAAATTCACATTATTTACAATATGATGTTAAACGCTTTAGAGCAAAACATAAACAATACGGGTTGGGTAAGAAATGTAAAAACAATTTTAGAATCGAATGGATTTGCTTATGTTTGGTTGAACCAAGGGGTTGGTGATGAAAAGTCTTTTTATGCACATTTAAACAACGACTACATGATAATTACTTACAAATCTGGAATAGTGATATTGAAGATTCATCGAGAGCTAGAACTTATCAATTATTTAGTACATTTAGATTACAACCTTATTTAGATGTTATAAATATCGAAAAATTTCGCATTGCATTAAGTAGACTAAGAACAGCATCTCATAGATTAGAAATCGAAGCTGGAAGGTGGCACAAACCAGTAAAAACACCATATAATGAACGTAAATATAGGTTATACAATGTCCTTGAAGATGAGTTTCATTTTTTGTTTGAATGTTCATTATATAATGACATTAGAAAAATACACATAAAGAAATATTATTGGAAGCGTGCAAATATTATTAAATTAAATTAAATTCTAAAAATAAAATTGTCATCGGAAATCTTGCTATGTATACTTACAAAGCCTTTGAATTGAGAAACATAACCTTTTATACAAATTAATACACTCTTATGCAACTTCCGATCCAAGTATAACGTTTTTTTTTGTGTGGAATCATTATACTACAAAAATGCCAATATGTATTGTATTGTATTTACTATAACTTTGGAAGTTTATTTTGTTTCGTGTTTTCATACACAATTTTATTCACTATTAACGTTGTAATTGCACTAGTTAATTTATACCGTATTTTCAATAATTTTGACTTGACTCAGTGACTATACATAAGTATGTACATGCATTATTACTGTTGCCGTTGACCATTGTATGTTTAAATTTGTATTGTAAATATTTGTAATGCTCATAGACTGTACAGTCTTATGTATTGGAAAAAATAAACTATAAACTATACATAATCGGCTAGGTCTCCCGTGCGCGAATTGATTTGACCCTTTTATTTGACTTAGGCCGAGGACAGTTAAAATAATCATAACATTCTATTTTTATTTTGGTAATGTTAGTGTTCCACGATTCTACAAACAATAAAATGTCAAAATCACAAATAAAGTTGATAAAGTCACAATCATTTAAATTTGAGTTTATACCCCAGAGTGTGCAATCAATATATTTAAATTAGCCTGACGTGACGTTATATATTTTGTCAACGATTAATACAATTCGAATGTAATACTCACTCGTGCAAGATCCTCTATAACTGGTTAGGCAGAGTTTTAAAACATGGCTCAGCCGAATGGTTCCAAAACCCACTGTTTTATTTTAACAATTGATGCATACTGGCTATACAATTCTAAATAAAACTATGAAAACTATAATTTAGCAACATTTGAATGATCTCTTGACCCAACTTTACTGAACTATCATTGCTTCTATGAGCCCTCTAGTAGTTGTCTAGAAAGTCATTTTACGTTAACCACTTAATTTCCTTCTTCATTATTATTTACTATTAGATATATGGTGCTTGTCCGAAAACTTTACGGATGACCCTCGTACCTAACAGCACTACAAATTACAAGTTATATAATGATATAATTACAAATTAGATCATTGCAATTACAATGTACATAATTATCCACAATTTAGCAAATAAGCATAACAAAATGATGTAAACTATCATACAAAACTATCTTAGCAATTTTAGGGTTGTTATCGTAAATTATCATTTATTATTATTTATTAAATACTACTTGATATTATTATTGGTGTTTGAATAAGCAATAAATATATTTTCATTTTGTGTTTGAAATATTTATGTGTTTACCGTTTATTTTCAAATACATACGATTTTACAGTCTATAAGTAGTACAAATATTTGCAATACAAATTTACACATAACATGGTCAATGGCAATAGTAATAATGCATGTAAATGTATGATCACTGAGTCACATCAGAATTATTGAAAATACAATATAAATTGAAACACGTACAAATACAACGTTAATAATGATTAAAATTGGGTATGAAAACACGAAACAAAACAAACTTCCAAAGTTAAATTAAATACAATACAATACCTAATAATAAATAGCAGTATAATGATTCTCAAAGAAACGTTAAACATGGAGTGGAAGTTGCATAAGAGTGTATTAATTTGTATAAAATGTTTTGTTTCTCACTTCAAAGGATTTGTACGATTTGTAAGTAAACATAGCAAGATTCTAATGACAGTTTTATTTCCTAAATTTATCAAATCTATAAAATTTTAATAATATTTGTATAGCTATAGCTGCACAAAAACATACTGTTTGAAACGTACCGTCACAACATCCTTCCTGGATCTCCGCATTACTGATGTTACATATCACTTGTGTTTGGCATATCTCTGATGCTGCTTGAATTATCTTCTCTCTGCTGAGAGAATTTCCAACGACCAAGTCAGTTTCACCACAAACCAGAGTTAGATAGATTAAGATGAATAACCTAAGGCTAAATGTCAACATCGTGAACACGTTAGCGCCTTTCACTACCACAATACTGTTGTTTCTAGAGTAGCTCTCTATTTATACAAAAAGGCCTGTTAGCAATGAGTTGGCAGCGGAAATGATGCCAATTTTGTGTCAATATTCCGTTTGCGAGGACACATGATAGTTATTGAAGGTATTCCGCCATTTTGAATAACTTGGAAAATATTGTCAGAATAATATGAGACAACGCATGTGCTTGTAAGAACATGTGCTTTTACAAAAGTACCTTTGACATTTGGCGAAAGATGAACTGCATTCTAAAAAGGTATGCTTGCATTCCAAGTGCATATCATACATTCGGTCTATTCTTGCCACTTCAAATGCATTCGGAATGCAGGCAAATGGGTATGCATTTCTAAAGGGCTTATGAATTCATATAAACATACTTTAATTAGAATTAATGAAAAGGATTTACATAGATACCTATTATATCAACTATTAAGAAACTCTCACAACTTAAATAAACTTCGTATACGATGCTAACTTATAATTCATTGATTAAGAACTATGAAAACTATGAAAACCCGTTGTATACCGGCTGTAACACAATGGTTTGGAGTTCTGACGCGTAGGAATTAACCACCAAGGTTATAGGACTGAGTGGTTAATAACAAGCGTCAGAACGACAAACCATTGTATAACAGCCGGTATACCGGCGATTTACCTGCATGACGTCACTTTCATTGTATATCGGCCGATAAACAACGTTATGATTTGTTCTTTGTCTATATAGGCAAAATCGCCGGTCATGTAAGAATTGACGGTATACAACATGCTGCACACCATGTTCGTGCTTCGACTATTAAAAAGGATATCTACATGTATATATTTCAAACTAAACTAGAACTGTCGCCATTCGGCAGACTAATAACCCCCCGCGTGGCAAAAAATCATTGCAGCTAATTTTTGCTTCTTGCACATCTACATTTTCAGGTTGTTCATGTACGAATTCACTATAATTTTATTGTATCGTCCATAAGTACAAAGGGCCATAATTCTGTCAAAAATTGTCGCAGCGCCAATTCATTCCTTAATGCACATCTACATGTTGAGGTTGTTCATCTGTTAAAGTTTGAAGGTAATGCTACAAAAACAGAAGGAGGAATTGCGTCCACAAAAATGCGTCTACGGAAAGACAGACTGACAGACAAGCTGAATCAAGTATACCCCCTTACAACTCATTGTGCGGGGGTATAATTAAATTTGAGAGCATTCTGAATACAGGCGAGCAGTTTAAGAACGAACTTCGTATATCCAGGAATATATTAGGTCTAGGATTGTTCCTTCTGCTTCTAGTTTGACTGGAGCTATATACCCGGAATGTGCAAGAATCATTTTCGAGTCCGGTTTGAATAGAGTTCAAAGTATACAAACGGCAAAGCAAATATAATTTTGATCCAATCGACTTTCCTTTCTGAATGCACCATTTTATGTTTATTCCGTTTGGTTCTTTCTTATTTCAGTTGATTCGAGATTCGAGATTCGTGTAATTTGGGAATGGAACTGATTTCGGTCGAATGCACATTCGCTGTAACTAGACACTGTAGAACAGTGTATGACCATTTATAATTTAGTGTAAGTTATTTATCGTGCATTGGTTATGCTAAATTACATTTGTGTAATTTCTGCTTTTTGTTGACTTCGTTTATTTTGTGTGAATTGGATATAGAGTGCACTATTTTGTGCATATAAAACATTTCTAATGGGATTAAAACCAAACGATTTACATTATTTATGTTAAAAATATTGTTTAGACTTATTTAAATCGTTTTGGTACAATTGTTTTCCCTTCGGTGGGGATATGGTTGGTGTCTGTGACTGCTTCTTGTTTACTCTTGTTCTGCCCCTAACATTCTTCTCAAGCAAAACATGAATAGAACCAGGCATTCAGCTCTTTGATTTTATTTAAGTCATCACCAATTGATGCGCTTCAAGTTTCAATTAGTATGACGTTACAACAACTGAGAAAATTATATTTTTATTACGAAGGTCTCAGAATTTTAATCGTCAGTGTGTTTACTGAATGTATTCTCATTATATTTAATTGCTTCAGGTATACTAGTGTATTTGTGACAAAAACAAAAATAATTAAAGTTATTTACATGTAATTTAAAGATGCAACCTTATATGCTTAGTTATATTCTGACGATTGTTATGTAGAATTACCTGGATTTCATCCCAATTAACAAATCATATTAATAGTTTAGTTTGATAAATATTCATTTTACAACGCAGGATAAATGTAATAGTTATACTCTCTATATATAATTATGTAGTATGATATCGTCTTTAACTGTATTCATTATATACTTTTTATAATAATATGGGGACAAAATATGATTAAACGTTCATTAAAATACGACAAAAACACTTGGGTATAATATAATTATAATGGTGAAATAAGAGAAGTATATTCTATCTCATTTGTAATTTAACCGAGTCGATCATTCGATATGTCCATGCTAACATGATACTAGTATCAGTGAAATTTCTAATAAACCGTGTATAGAAAAGTGTCAAGTATCATTATTATACTCCTACTGTGTGGTTTGTTTGTTTGCAATCTGGTTAGAACCATTAACACAGAAAATGTATTTTCTGTCGGTTAAGCGAAGCGCATAAGACGGAAAATGCTTTCCTGTGATTGGTTAAGATCTTCTGATTGCACCAATCAGGACTTGTTATGTTGGTAACCATAGCGCACGAGTTGTCGTGCGCAGTGATTGAAGGTGGTCATGTGATGTGGTCATTCAGCTTTGGGCACTTAGAGCTTACAAGACGTATAATTTTTCGTGGATAGTGAGACCACACCTAATGCAGTTATTCAGCAGACGTTATGTTTAGTGTTAGAACAATTGGACTCAGTAAAAATAGTGTTTCGATTAACATTATGGACGATTCAGTTGAAATTCGAGACTGTCTTAGTCAGCCAGTTTGACGAACAGCTACGCACTAGACTACGGAGTGTTGACAGTGCGAACGTTCCATTATCCTGTTGGGGAGAATTCTACAGAAGAACCCGTTCGGGCCAGATATTGCATGCCTACAATGAGACGTGGACAAGAAACCACTTCGTATGGCGAGAGTTTTGCATGGCCGTGTACGTTTGGGATGATTGGTCGTATATGTTGGACGATTTCCATAAGCAGACCGAGTCGATGTAGATGAATAAACACCCGCACTGCAGAATGAAAGATGAGTATTAAACGTGTTTTACTGTTTTGATAGTTGTGGTATTGATTTACGCACGAATATTTCGTGCAAAGAAATATGTTTAAAGTCTCGGTAGTATTACACATCTAGATTGATAGGCTTTTTACTTAATTGTACAAATGTTTGCTTTTGTGGATGGGACGCCAAGATATGCCACTGTACTGTTGATTCAAAGTTATCTGTCACAACCGCGTAAACAAACAATCAACACGATCGATTATTATGGGTGTGTCAGGACTAAGTTCTTACATCATTAGTACATTTAAATGATCAAAACTATAACCGCCCTGTAGCCGAGTGGTTAACAGCTATGTTTTTGTGAGTCTTATTTTGAAAATGTATACAATTTACTGCGAGTTCAAATTCCAACAATGCCTAGATTTTTTTATTTTGCTTAAATTATGTTTATTAATGCTTTTGCTAATTCCGGTGATTACATAGTTTTACATACAATTAATCACAGGATTTGAAGTTCTATCTATCAAATAAACTAGATCTGTTCGCAGTTCATCATACGAAGCTGGAAATTTCTGCAATTTTGCATTTAATGTACTAGTAAATATAAAAAGAAACCATAGCGTATCTACATCAAACTTTTTCGCAAAGGAAAGTAAGATAAAATCAATGTGTCGATATAAAAACATCAGAAAAAAATATTATAAAAAGCATAACAAAGAAAAAGCGTATCAGATTGGATTCGAACCTTTACTTGGAATTCGCCAATGATTTATGCTGATACCATGCATTTAACGCACTACGATAAGAATACTAATTAAAATTTATTACGATTAGTTTAATACATAAAGCAATGGTCAAAGACGTTATGAGTAAAATATGAGTGCTGATTGGTCAAAACATACATTTACCTATTAAGGTAAATTGGGTAGCTGAAATTGAACCCATCAGTGTATAACCATATCAGAAAATAATTTATTTTTTCAAGTCGCCATTAGGTTTTTTAATAAAAACCATTATGCTAAATTGAAAGTATACATATATGTAAAGGATATTCATATCAAAAAAATAAAAAATATTTTATGAAAGGTGTTTTATTTACAATTGAAAATTGTCATTTTTTGTGTCAAAATCCTGAAAAATGTACTTACTCAAATTTAATATAAATCACATTGTTGTGTTTTCCAATCTTTTATCCAGGTGCTCGACTATTTCCCTAATAAATTATATTAATGATATCCACACATTGTATAAAAACGTTTGACCACTTTATTACTAGAATTGACCAATTTCATTTACACACAGCTGATTTTTTTGAAGTGTAAAGTGTGTGAGTATCTGTTGATTTAGCTAACAAAGGGTACAAAAGGATGACCGTTGAAAATCAATGGGTTTGGTAATGAATTGTTTTGATTGCAACTAATCCCATGAATAGAAAGTTTCTACACAAATTCCTTCAACAAATGTTAAATACAAAACAGAATTTTAAGTTATACATGGTTTAATATTCAGTGATTTATGGAAAAAATATAATTGATATACTTTTATTCTATAGTCGATCACCTGGATAATAGATTGGAGAACACAACTATGTGATTTATACTGAAATTGAGTAAGTACATTTTACAGCATTTTGACACAAAAAATGACAATTTTCAATTGGAAATAAAACACCTTTTATAAAATATTTTCATTTTTTGATATGAATATCCTTTACATATATGTATACTTTCAATGTAGCATAACGGTTTTTATTAAAAAACCTGATGCCGACTTGATATTTCCTGATATGGTTATACACTGATGGGTTCAATTTCAGCTACCCAAGTTACCTTAAGAAATGGAACATTCTGGCGGTTTTGACAGATATATTTGAATCGACAGTATAATCCAGTTAGGATCTGGTGACAGTGAAGGACCCGTTTGTGTACACGTATTGGAGTATTTCATATCTGTATTTATACATTTATTTACAATGAGAATTGTTAATAGCACATGGTCCATGCTAGAGCACTTAGATTAACTTTACTTGTTAATTAAAGGATAACTCAGTTGAAATGATAGCTATTGTTGGTGTACATGATCTTTGGAGAAATGATTCACGTTTCAATAGGTCATACAGTGATCGAAATCACGGGTGCTTTTGCTCGCGGTGGGTCATACATTTTGAATTGTATAGTATCCAAATAAGTCATACAGTGGCTTTGTTTATACGCTTTGGGAAGTTTAGGTGAAGGGAGGACACAAAGGTAAATTTAGAAAACTGACAAATCAAGAGTTCTTGTATTAGTATGGACCGTTTTTTGGTAATATACCAACTTTGAATTAAATATTGGAAATTGAATTAGAATGACATAATGAATGCTAGGGAGGTAATATTTCCGAGATCCTTTGATGAAAAAGACCGGGGAAATACTCGTTATATTATTTGTGTAAATGCATGAGTGGATGTAAATGTGATAGAACATGGTGAACTACATGTAGTTAACTGTTCGGTCACAATAACGAATTACCCGTTTAATGTTTACATAATTTTGCATAATATGTGGTTAATGTGGATATTTGGACCTTCATTGTATTATATGATCAAGTAATAAAGCATGAGACATGGCAAGATAATGGTCTAATTTTATCATAATGGGAATTGTATAGTTTTGCTTGCGTTATTTCATGGTGGTAGAGTTATCGAAAATGCTATTGGCTATTGGCACACCTACGGATGGTGAAAGTTAGAATCGGTATGATCGGTATGATCGGTATGAGTGGGTAACGTAAGATGGAAGTGTAGCATTGACTGAGTAATTTTCTGAGAAAAGAATTACCTGACGCGAGGAACAATTTCGTTTTTGTATATTATAAGTGATAGCATTGATATGGTTACGTTTGAACTGTTTTAACCAAGTAATGCACGATATGAAACGGCGTGGCTGCCTTTAGAATGGCTAGAGATTGAATAGTATGTCTAGGCTGACAAGCCTTGATAATATGTGTGGACATGGTATATATACCGTCGAAATGTTTGTAGTTCATACTATACAAATCATAAATACATAAGTTTAATGCATATAAATGGGCATTTATGTCATAATTCCTTGTCATGGAATATTTTGTTTAGGCTTGCCTTGATAATATGTGTACCGGTAGACACTGAAATGATAAGCTTGTTAACGTATATGTTTATAAGTTATAAAATATTTGTTATAAATTTGAGATGAATTAATTGTTAATCAACCTTGTTCTTGTATATAAATGGATTTATCTGACTAGTCTTTAACTTGGCATGGTATAAATTCGATCTTATGTTAATGTGTTTTCTAAATTTAAATTCAATTTGGCATGTTACTTTAAATATTATCCAGTTAGGATCTGGTGACAGTGACGTAGCCGTTTATGTGTACACATAAGATTACGAGCATTGTCAGTATAGGTAGTGCGAATATAGTTTGTGAGTTTAGCAATGAAAATATCGCTGTCTGTTTTAGCCTTTATATTGGTTTTACACCGTAATAGTGGACCCGACCGCCGCGTCACTGTATTATTACCCTGAATGGGCTATAGTAATCAGCAATTTTTATGTATTGCACGTGTTTTGCTTGTTTTTGAGCATTATTTCTAAGCGGACAAAACTTCGATGACGTGTTTAAGCATATCACATTTACAGTTGTAATTATTTTAAAATCGATATACTTAGCCAGGATAGCAATAATATTACGTACAATCATGTACAATGAATATAATGTTCGGCTGACAAGTCGGGATATTAGTTATAACATGTTATGGTGTAATATGCTTACTTCTAACATATGTTTTCGTTTAAACTAATTGTTTTAATCAGTAATGGACAATACACTTGTTTATGAATCGGCGTGGCTGCCTTTATAATTGCTAGACATTGAGTAGTATGTCTAGGCTGACACGCCTTGATAATATGTGTGACATGGTATAGTTCAGGTTGACAAGTCTTGATAAGATGTGTGACATGGTATAGTTCAGGTTGACAAGTCTTGATAATATGTGTGACATGGTATAGTTCAGGTTGACAAGTCTTGATAAGATGTGTGACATGATATAGTTCAGGTTGACAAGTCTTGATAATATGTGTGACATGGTATAGTTCAGGTTGACAAGTCGTGATAATATGTTATGGTATACATGACTCGTGTGTATATGTTAACATCTGATATGTTTACGTTTAAACTGTTTTAACAAGTAATGGACAATATGAATCGGCGTGGCTGCCTTTAGAATCGCTAGACATTGAATAGTATGTCTAGGCTGACCAGCCTAGATAATATGTGTTGACATGGTATAATATATACCGTCGAATATGTTTATAAGTTGGGAATGTTACTATTAACTTTTGGTACAATAGTGCTCCATATTTGAATGTATATATGTATCAGTGCATCTATAAAATTATGAATTTAGATTAATGTCTGGTTTGGGTAATATTGCGGACCGTAAGCAAAACACATACGATTTATTAGAAATATACAACCAGTGGTTAACTGCTTTCGTACACGAAGTGACGTACTGCTATTGTAGGCTGACAAGCCTTGATAATATGTGTAGCAAGGTATAAATGCACCACTACAGTATATGTATATATGAATTTAACAAGCTATTAACATTTATGTTTGGTATGAATAGGTATGTCAGTCATTTTATCTTTGAGCTGAAGAGTATAATCCATAGGCTGTCAAGCTTTGATAATATATGTGTAGATAATGCGTCATTGACCTTTATTAGGTGTTTATACGAATGTGTTTGTTCATACAATCTGTTTATTTCAGGATGTTTATAACGGAATTGATGACTTGACTGAATTGGCTGCGGATTAGATACCTCGGGTCCCGGAATTACTGAAGAACGCTCGCACAGACAGCACCACCTAAGTCACAACAGTGGTTTGTATTCTGTAGTAAGTGGACCTGATGTAATTGTGGGTGAAGAGGATATCATTCCGATCATGAGCACTTATTTTTCTTCGTGTATATGTGTAATTTTAATTCACTCGGCTTTACGATGAAATCATATGGATACGAGATTCAGTGTTAGTGATCAATGTGTACGTTACTTTTTACATCGGTTTTCTATGAAGAACCTTTTGTGAATGCTGCGAACTAACCAATGATTAATGTGCTGAAACTCTATACGTTCAGATATTGTATTCAACTTCGATAGTGAAACAATTTAAAACAATATTAACTTTTGAATATGTTAATTCTTGATGTTTCGTAATTTACATATGACAATGAGAATTTAAGAGACACAACAAGTGTTGCTATGAATATGCATACGATGGTTATGTGAAATGTTTTTTATTATGATGATGTTTTCACAATGAACAATTTAAAAAGCGATTTTAGTAATTTGAGTGTTACTGTTTATAGCACGCATGTATGGTTTTCCCGTTCTTTTAGGTTCAGCTTGCCCAAGTGCTAACTACAATTATACTATACACTAAGTTATAAAGTGTTTGTTGTTTACTGTAGTAGATCTATGGTATAGATCTGTGAAGATCACAGGGAATTTATTTTCCGTCGGTTAAGCGAAGCGCATAAGACGGAAAATGCTTTCCTGTGATTGGTTAAGATCTTCTGATTGCACCAATCAGGACTTGTTATGTTGGTAACCATAGCGCACGAGTTGTCGTGCGCAGTGATGGAAGGTATGTGGTCATTCAGCTTTGGGCACTTAGAGTTTACAAGACGTATACTTTTTAGTTCATAAAAATGGGGAAAGATGCGTGTTATGTGCTATAAATTTGCTACATGTACTTTATGTATATGAGATGATGTTGGTATATTAATGTGTATGCATATTTATGATATGACTGTTGCTGATAGAATGTTGAATGTATTGATAATAGAAAGTAAGCTAGCTTGCCCAAGTGCTAACTACAATTATACTATATAATAAGTTATTAAGTGTTTGTTGTTTAATGTAGTAGATCTATGGTATAGATCTGTGAAGATCACAGGAAGTGTAGGTAGAGCAGGAATATACCGGTTTTGTGAAGACGATAGGTATGTTTTTTTCACAAAATGTGCGTTTGGTAGCTTGCTGCTGAATTGTATGGTGAGGTGATTGTCAAAATGTGCGAACATGGGGACATCTTGTATCAGCCGTATGGATCTCGCGTGCTCCGCCATCCGTTCTTTAACTTGCCTTCCTGTTTCCCCACAATTAGGCTATTACATCACACCTAGAGAACCTTATAACAAATACAACATTCCGAGGGACACAGCTGATACATTTTTGGGTAGCGTGTGACCCAACATTTATTTGTGTCCTGTACAGGATCGGACGAAATAATTTTACAATAGCCACACGTGTCAGAACATGATAGTTCACCAATTTAGACCATCTTCTTCATTTTTGAATGTACAAGCGCATCGCACTGTTTAGCATCGCGCCTGCACGCCACATATAGGGATTCCTTAAATACATCAGTCATTCGTTCCGACCTACCGATAAAATACCGATACGGGCAAGCTTTTCCCCAAAATATTGTCGGCATTGGGACGAACGGATGCTAATGTCATAACTAGGGGAACACGTCTATTGTCATACCTTTCCTGTTTTATTAGTAATTTACTCATCTCTTATGCATCCACTTGTTGCACTTCTCAACCACTGTACTCTAGCTTCCATAACTGCGATTTTAGGGTGGTAGTCTTCCTCTTTTTCACATTACCCCCAAATAGAGGTTAACCGATAACCGCGGTATCATTTTCCCGCGGTACGATACCGCGGTACAATCGTAAATACCGGTATTGTATCAACAATAGAGATGTTGCGATGCCAACGTGCACGACTACGTGTACGTGTAGCTACCTGTACATGTACACGTACGCGTTGCAATTAAAAATAGAGAGGTTGCGATTCGAACGTGTACGACTACGTGTACGTGTAGCTACCCGTACATGTATACGTACACGTTGCAATTAAAATTGGCTTGCGAAACACAACGTGTGCGTGTAACATCACATGACAGTTGTAACATGATTTCTTCGTGAATCGATAATGAGTGTTTATATAAACTTACTGAGACTACCGGCGATAAACTCTTGGTTTTCCCGTGCATACGCATACCTGTGTGACGTAGTACACATTATATTTTCGTCTGTCACACGTCCGTTACTTGTAGAAACTACACATACCTGGATGACGAAATACTCAAAAATAGTATTCACGTACACGTACACGTTACACGTTGCCTTTCGCAACCTCTCTACTGACTTGCGAAACACAACGTATGCGTCTAAAATCACATGAAAATTGTAACATGATTTCTTCGTGAATCGATAATGAGTGTTTATACAAACTCAGAAACCACGGGCGATGAAGTATTGTGTTTCCCGTGCATACGCATACATGTGTGACGTAGTATACATTATAATTTCGTCTGTCACACGTCGGATACGTGTAGATACTACACATACCTGGATGACGTAATACCCAAAAATAGTATCCACGTTGACGTACACGTTACACGTTTCTTTTCGCAACCTCTCTATTATATCTGCTTCTACGTATTTTGAAGTTATCTGTCGTAACAGAAAACTATATCCCATTAATGTTTTAGCAATTAAAACCCCCGAAATTGCTCGTACTATGATTATAGCACAGATAATTTGACATTATCCTGACCTTTATGCATGGATATATTACAAGGTTCTTGCGTTGAATATATAAATTTCCGCGAGCAAATCGTGCAATATCGGTCTTTTAGATGTGTGTTGGTATTACACTTCGAGCATCTTCGTGATACTTTCCGCTTATGAAAACATACAACCGGGATCATGAATATAGACAATTTATCAGCTGTTAAATTATGCTTATTGAAGGTAAAGAGTCGTGTCAAATTCTCTGGACTATACTTTCTTGTAATTGCTTGCTACGCAGTCTAGCGTTAAGTGTGTTCTTCTGAACTCAAGTCATTATTTTGAATAGTCTTAACATTTCTCTAGTCCAGTAACCATGGTAACGAATATGTGTCGTCATTACCGAGAGTTTTCCATGATATTCCAACCACTGTACCATCGCTGTATGTCTTATAATAAGGTTTGTGGTATACCGTGGTATATACCATGGGATTTGACACGACTCTCGAACTTCTATTTGCATAATTTAACAGCTGATATAGTGTCTATATTCATAATCCCGGTTGTATGTTTTCATAAGCGGATATAGTTCAATTTTGAGCCCTGAGCCATGACCTTTCCGACTAGTACGTTTGGTGGGTAGGCCATGGTTTATTACGTTCGGAGGGCATTATTTAATGATATGATTCTTACAGATATGTACATGTATTAGTTATCGAATTACAGTTTAGTAAAGTCGGCAACGTTGAGAATTGCTAACCCAATAATCGCTGGTTCGAATCATCAACTCGTACTTAGTACATCTAGAAACGCAACGTTTTTATCCCCGATTTTTTCTTACTTGCATTGTACATGTACGAGGGGCATTCTGAAAGTTCTGATAACTGAGCTATAACTTTACATTGGTATATCAGATTTTTTAAAAGTAAACATTTTCTGAAAGATACAACCTTCCACCGTCTAAAACATGTCATGATATTATTATCAGAGAATTTAATATTCACCTACATGCAATTGTACATGTATGTATATAGCCCAATGAATTGTCGACAAAATGAGTCATATTAGCCCTTGGGAGGGATAACATTATTGTTAATAATTTCTATAATTTCATTTCAATTGTTTTGAAAGTTACACATATCTTGTATCATATAACTTTGTTTCACATGGCAAATGAAAATTATTGTTCTGACAGTATAAATGACTTAGGACGTCTATTGAAAAGACCACGTCCCAAATGCTCTTGAAATTAGTCCTTTTACCGGTAATACACAATTTCCGTGTTATTGCATTGTACTGCTGGACGTGTTACATGGGAATATAAAACGCGTAGCCGTTTTGTACATACACATGCTATTTTTATTCCCACTAAATACTAATTCTGTAATATTCATAATTCCGACTGTACAGCAGCTTAAATGATATGACCACGTGACCAAAAACACGTGTTTTAGATTTATGACGTCATATACTCGAACTAGCTTTTCGCAAAACAAAAACATTACATATTTCCTTAATTTAAAGTTAGTACAACTAATTAAACTATAAGAACAGGGATTATTGACAGTTTTATTACATGTATAAGGGTGTCCCGTTACCCCACCCACTTTCTAAAATCATGGGTAGAGCACAATAATTTGCTCTTAAAATCAAACTTTAGGCAAAATACATTTATAACGTCCCCCGAATAAAAATACACATTACAATCTAGACAATTTGACTTGTTTATAGTAGCTGATAGTCCATAAACGTACTGTATGATTTGAATTAAGTAGGGACTATAAGCGGTTAAATGGTCGAATAATTAGGTGGTATTTATTGCCGTTATTTTATCAATAACTCAACGTTTTTTCAATCAGTCTTAATAATGTTTCAGCAGCGCGCTCCGAAATATACATCTGACCATTACAACGCAATCACCTCGCGTTTTCCAGAGAAATTTCAGCCAATACCCGAAACCATGTACTGTTTAAATACCAATAAAATATAAATTCGCAGATTTAAACTACTAAATTAATGATATATGTCTCGCTGAAAGATTGAACTTTTAGAAAATGTTTACTTTTAAAAAATCTGACATACCAATGAAAAGTTATCGCTCAGTTATCAGAACTTTCAGAACTTTCAGAATGTCCCTCGTATATTTGAATTTTGTGTAGTAGTGATGCATAATCTTGTAGAAACTTGGCCATCATCCAAATTTTATCGATCGTGTAACGTAAATCCCGTGCATCGATAGACTCACAAAAAGCATGATTTCCACGTGCACCGTTAACGCATGATAAATTTTGGTAAAATTTACATCGAACTTTTTGTAAAGTTCGCTAACAAAAAGAAATTCACAAAAGAAATTGCATAAGATTCGGAATAAAAATGCCAAGGTTTTCCGAATATGAGCGGAATCATGCCATTTGGATGCTTGTGGAAGAGGTGTCCGACGGGAGTTGGCATGTCTGTTAATTTGTCTTGCGCCGAACATTTCCCGTCTAGAGACACGCTACCAGCACACTGGTACCATTTTCGACCGCCCAAGTCCAGGTAATCAATGCGTAACAACTCTCAGACAGGACCAGTAACTCCGCGTGAACCAGCTCCAGGTCAGTTTATAAAACTGCTGCTAACACTGATAGACAACTCGGTAGACATCATGAATAAGTAATCAATCAACACTTGATAGATACGTTACAAATTCACTTAAAACAACATTTCTGAAAAAAATAAGGATTTTATGAATTTGTGTTTCGCTATTTTTTGGCCGCACTATACATCAAAACACTTTTCTGCACCTAACTGTAGCTCTATGTGATAGAATGTTACATGTGTATTAATAATAGCATACAATAGCATCAGGTAAATTGTAGTGTGAGTGTCTATTATCAGGTTGAAAACATATTGACAATTGACCGAGTGTTGCGTTTCTAGATGTACTCAGTATATATATTTTTTATTTTACCTATTTCGATCGTTTGTGTGTTCCGAGCTTACTGACAACCTATATAACGTTGATTAGCCGTCAGAACGTTATATATATTAACATACATGTAAGAAATATGGTTTGTCACATAAACTAGTATTACACATATTTTGAAAGTTATAAGCATTTAAAAACTATAAAATAAAAAATGTTTAAAAAATAGTTTGGTGGGATTCGAACCCTGGTCTGACAAAAGTTATTTAAGAATGTATCGAGCGCTTTATCCTCAGGACCAATCCGACACACGAAATAACTGACCCTAATTGTAATACTTACCTTATTGACTTAATCTACATCAACCTTTATCGAAGAATGGTTAAAACTAAGTGCAGTCACGGCTAAATGCTCGAAATCGAACTATAGTATCACGAAGACACTCGAGATGTAATACCAACATAAATCTAAAGGACCGATATTGCACGATTTGCTCGCGGAAATTTATACATGTATATTCAACGCAAGAACCTTGTAATATATTCATGCATAAAGGTCAGGATCATGTCAAATTATCTGTGTTATGAATACCATGGGATTTGTGGAAAGCCGTGGTTAACCCCAGTATCTTTTTCTTGGCATAGCAGAATAGCAGGACCTTGGCAAATAAGGAAAGTCAAATGCAGCCATTTCATCCTATGTTATACTACGTAGAACCTCTTTTGTAAGTACTTGAAAGTAACTTTTATATTTTCTTGCAATTTAAAATAAGATGACATTTGGGTCACCGCGTAATAAGCATGGTATCCAAAAGGAACAAATGTTGTTTTATTGAAGAATTTACCTCAAAATGAAGTGAACATGGGATAAAAAAAACCCCACAAAGTTCCCCGTGTATAAATGTATCACTTAATCCCAGTTTAGACCTTTCTTTGATATAAAGCATGATTGCAGTCAGTTTTGCCATACGTTTTTCAAATATATTTAGCTTAGTACCAATGCGTTAGTATATAATACTAAACATTATGACAAAACCAATACATGGAAGTTGACCAAATTTACCCAAGAGAAGGCAAATTTGGCGCGTGGAAATCCCAAAAATACAAAGATATGCAATGGAGTTTCATTTCTTTCCGAACAACTCTTGTATTACGCCAGAATAGTAAATGCCGAATCTAACATTCTTGCACCCATGCAAATTGTAATATTGATGATATTGCAGCGTTGATTACTGACGAGAAATGTAAACAACATCAATTGGAGTTTACAGTCTTAAAGATGCCAAAAAATGCCCTACAATTTTCTTTCGGACCCTGTAAGTGTTTAAAGTTATTCGTAAACTTTTAGGGACTTTTTACAGCTGAAACTAGTAGTCCAAGAGATAAGGTCGATTTATTTACAAATTACGTAAAATTGGTCTTATTTGATGAGATACTGTCTATCGTTTATGAAAACCAATTCTTAAAAAATCCTCTTTTGCAATTGTCCAGAATCCAAGATGGCCGTCAAGATGGCCGCCAAAATATATTTAAAGTGCATATTGATTATGATAGGACGGTTGTTCTTTTCCTTTGATATATTTTTGATGTTTTATTCCAGTTAATTGAGTGAAATGAATATAAATCCAGGACTATAGCATTGTTTTCCCACTTAAATGTTTTCTATAAAAATGGTAAAAAAATCTGTATTTTTAGAGGTAGGGGTACTGTAATTATTTTTAATAAGATTATGTTTGACTCAGTCAGCTTACATTTCTTATTGGAACATACCAAGGATTATATGCAAGAGATTTGAAGTAATATTTGGCATATTTTTGCCATTATAGTTGCTATACATTCGGAGAAGTGGGTGGGGTAATTTAACCCCTGCGCACTAAAATATCCACATACAAGTGTAGTAACTAAGTTATATTGTATTGATTGATTGTTATGCTTTAATTCAGTTTATTTGTGTTATGTTAATGCAATAGCAGCACTTTATAACAATTTGGTTTGTCGGCCATCTTGGAATCTGAGCGATTGTAACTGAGGAGTTTTTAAGAAATTTGTTTTCATAAAGGATAGACAGTTTGCCATCAAATAAGACCAACTTTACGTAAGCCTAAAATTTGTAAATAAATCGACCCTATCCGTCGGACTATAGGTCATTCAGCTTTTTATTTTATTTTTTGACAGCTGGGACTTGTACTTTAAGCGGTTAAGTTTTTCTTGTTTAGTTGTGTGTTGGGCATAGTTGGTCTATGGCGCTTTTTCTGTGATCGGTTGTTTAAGTTGTCCTTCCTTCCCTTTCTGATATTTATTATCTTTTTTAGAAACAACATTTTATAGTTGCATAATAATAACAGCAGTCATAGCGCAGTAACACAGTATGATATGATGTACATACAATATGAGAGTTCAGAGTGACAATTACTGATTCGTGATTATATTGTAAGATGGTGCAGATTGCCAACCGTTTTTGGTAAACGATGCAATTTACCAGCCGAGTGCGTATGGTTGAAATAAAGTAATTTCATAACCAGAGCGATGAGAGTGTACTAAGTCATGTACTCGTAGTTATAAGTGCCTTTGTCAAGTCAATATTGAGATAGAGATGTAAGAACAATGAATTAGACAACTGTAAGCCGCAAATAGCCAATCACAGCGCAGTATTGCCATCGTCTATATCCCGTATCCAACACTTTTGAGCTGAATAACCTGTGGCTTTGATCCTTTGTTGATACGAGTATAAAGTGAATTCAATCCTATCGCCGGGAGCAAATTGCATAAGCTGGTCAGAAAAACAATGTACACCTTCTTTAATGTGCATGACTGATAACGGTACATGTACAAATTAGTCAGTCACGTGGTCTAAGTCGGATAGACATCTCGTATCACTGGTTATGAGATTAGACGCTCGCTGAAGCTCGCGTCTAAATCTCATAACCAGTGGTACTCATTGTCTATCCTATACATCACTTAACAATACAAACTAACGACCTGTGCTGGTATTCACAAATCATCTTAAGTAAAAACTTAAATATTTTGACTTAAGTCAATAATTTGTGCAGCTCATATGTCCCGCAATTTAAAAAAAATAATCTATGTTTTCTTAGTGATTATAGTAGCTGTTTACCTAATACTTCAAAACTATGTAAAATATTCAGCATCTTGATTTTCTTGCTTAGCTGATACACTTAAGAAAAAATCAAATGTTTAAGAAATTCCTTAGTTTTCTGCTAAGAAGCTTTGTGAATACCAGCCCTGATACAGTGAAGTTCCGCTAATAAGACCAGTCAAAAGGTTGTCTTAATAGCAAATCTGTCTTATTAGCGGACCTTTTTTGCTCTAAATTTAATACTTTGGGACCTTCAACTGGCATGATTTCAAAATAATCAAAGTGGTCTTATTAGCGGAACTTTACTGTATATGTATTCTGGGTATTTGTTTAATAGTTTATTCCTGGATATAGATAATAAGAATGGTGACTAAACATATCAGTTCCCCCAGGGTGAT
Source organism: Spisula solida (assembly GCA_947247005.1). Lineage (NCBI taxonomy): Eukaryota > Metazoa > Mollusca > Bivalvia > Venerida > Mactridae > Spisula > Spisula solida. The sequence goes on along the minus strand of OX365944.1, from coordinate 43,722,052 downwards.
ACAGTATTAGGTTGACTCACATAAAAGCCGTAACTTTTATAAATGACAAGGGAAAGGTTTGTTTAACCATAATAAGATTAATAATGAAACACTCAAGATTACATTGTAATAAAAGCTGTAGGTAAACAATGAGATATGATATTATATGCATAGACCTATCCCAGCGCACCCAGAAATAAAACTAGATATTCTTATAACAATAATTCATAATAGTGTGTACATTATTTCTTGTTTATAAATACAGTGTATTTGTTAAGTTATAAAATACAATGAGTGGACGTCGGCTATGTAGAATATAAAATGTAGACCAAAGTATAGAAGTCAAAATGCGTCGTCTATTTCTGCCGTATATGATGGCTTAACGTTTGTATACTATCTGATTAATGTTTGAGAGTAAATATCCATATACAATCAATCCATTCTAAGGTTCAAACATAATGAACATAAGCACTAAATCTGCCAGACCTATTGTTTTTGACTTATCAAAAACCCAAATCAATAGATAACTATGAGCACTGTGTTGTAAGGAGAGATAACTATACTAAACGGATTTAAAAACGCGACACTTGGGTATGTTGTTTTACAGCAGGCAATTCAAGTTTATGCCGGTATTGGGATAGTGCAGATTAAAGGTAAAAGTATTGGTGTCATTTTGGTACTAAGATGATAAAAATGAGATGAGTATTAACGAATATATAGTATAATCAATACGTCGATCCAGAAAACAAAACACTAAACATGTTACTTTTGTTTTCTGGACCAATGTCTTTTTCGTACGATAATTTAGTTAATACTCGTTGGATTTTATTAAGTTTGGTATCAACATGACGACATTGAATTAGCCTTTACGAATATACAAATACATTTTATATATGAGAATTTGTTTTCCTAAAATATGCCACCATACCCAAATGTCGCGTTTTTAAATCCGTTAACCATATGTTTTTCGTCTAGTAGTTGTGAATCGAGGTTTCAACTATAGGCCAACATGTGTTATGTTAGGTCATGATTGTTCCTTGTTCACTTTTCACAGTAAGCATATTTTTTATAAATTTATTGGACTTCCTCGTGAATTATGCAAGATCTATGCAGGCGATGTAAACGATTCAGTTAAATTATACATTGTTTCTGAGAAGCATATACAAATATTTTGAAATAATAGAGATATTACAGTTCCATTACAACATTGTTTTTTCTAATTGCCAATCGTTATAAAACGATATAACATACATACGTATATGGTCAAAAAGTAGTTCTCGCATTGTTTCCAAATGAACAATGAAGCTTCCATTCTAAATAATCAGGAGTCTAGATAGATCTATTTAATAACATTACAAAAAATCAACATTTTACTGATTCAGTAGTAAGAAGCCATATGAATGAGATGGACATTAGCAAACACCATTAATAACAAACATACTTACGTCTATCTGACTTTTGAAAACTACACGTACTGTGAAATAGGCCTACACGATTGGTGTTCTGTAAGTCCTAGGATGTTACGTAAACTGTTGCAATAAGTCCTTACCATGAATACATACAGTGCCCACCAAAAATAAGTATACAGTAAACAATTGTTGCAAAATTAGACTTGGTGAAATTATTCAATATCTGTTTATCAGACGGTCACAATTATACTAGTTTCTGAAACTACAGTTACTAAATGAGTCAATATAGAGATAGAAATAAAGAAAAAGATGTTCGAAACTAAAATAACCATGTGATCAAAAAGGCTGAATTTTCCATCTTTTTGTGACGAAGTTACCATTCAAGAGGGACAAAGAAACTTTAGATTTTGCACCTAGGCTACCAATTAATGTATGGCCTTTCCATTTAATAAACAAAACTATTCTTTTCTTCCAATATATTCTTGCTTCACTGTTCTGCAAATAGTGTTATTACAGGCAAGTAAATGGGCAAATAACATCTGTATACTTATTTTTGGTGGTCACTGTATTGTTAGATAAAGGAGTCGTTACATAAAAGCTAATATATACAATGATTACCCCGATATCAGAAAGTTCTATAAAAATCAAACATTTATATCATCACTCCAGACAGCGTCATGTATAAACAATGCGACCTATTAGAAAACACATCCATTAAATCCAATGCGTTTTGCATTGGAATATGTACTTGTGATTTTATATGAACACTTGGTATGAAGCCAAATAGTCTCGAATATTATCATGTTATTTTTGCTGTTTATGACAAACGAATTATAGCCCCGTATATCAATCACAATAAGACAATTAGTTATTTTAACTTGGCTTCATTCTCTCTGGCTGTTCCTGTATGTCTAACCTGATAGTCTGATACAAGTAGGGTTATGCTACACGCATCAATATACATGTATACCTTATATGTGGTCTGTGGCCGATTGAAATGAACACATGATTTGTTCCATACAGTAAAACCAATGATGGTCTGGTACAAGCGGCCCATGCTACATTGATCCATATACAAATGTACACCATGTATGTGTTTTGTGACCGATTGGTTGGAACACATGATTTGTTACATTATATAGAACCAGACTTGAACAGCCAATGAGTGTAAATCTATTGAAGGTGTTTATATGGATCATCGTGGTTTGATCAAGTTCACCAGCAGTTGATTATATTGCCCGTTTGGAAGAATATATATACTGTAGCACACAGACAATCCAAAGACACACACACAGGAGTCAAACATAGAACGAATCATCCATATACCAAAAAAAATGGATATTTCAAGCAAGTCTATATACATGTACTCACCCGCAATAAATGACATACTGTGGACTTTGAATTTCGCACATAATTAACCATAAAGGGAGGTACATTGTAATTATGAATGATAAATACACTGAAGTTGCAATGGTATGACACTTTCTGAATTATCATACAATATACACGATTTGTTTGACAGTTGAGAACAGACAACATTCTTAATAAATGTATAGTTCAGCATGACATTTCTATTCCTAGATCTCATTGGGTAACTACTGAAGCCTATTACTGTCTTCATATCAGATATATTAATTTAGGTATATTTTACGACCGATTGTAGGCAGTAAATATATATATATATGCAGGTTATTTACCAAAAAACACTACTTTAATATATTGCTGAGTCAGTTTCATAATACCAAGACATATTGCTAACCACACATAACTGAAATACAGCTCTTTCATATTAATTTCGAACTGGTCTTACATTCCCGGAGCTTACATCCAGTAAAATTGTGTGATAGAATGTAATAAATATTGTATGAACTAGTAAAACATGATTATTCAAGAAAATAACAAATAATTGCAAATTTCGTGTACCAAATTGCGTTCAAGATACAAATTACTCTCTAATAGGTAACTCATGTCATGTTCTGATTTGTTCTATATTATAGACTGCGATGTTGTGGACCTCTAGTTCAACCATGTATAGCTAAAGCAAATATATGATGTACAAGAACATTACGTTTTACCTAATTGTTCTCTGTGATATTTCAATTTAATATTCCTCTTTTCGTAGGCTCGTTATTGTGCAGTGTGCACCAGAGACACACACGCCGCTGCTACTTACATAAGTCGCACAGTTAGTTGGTCGTTTGCAGTATCCACCGCCGAACCATCGTGGGCTTTGATGTACTGGCGCCTCGTGCTATGTTTGTTCTGCAAGTTTAATACAACATTACCAGTAACATGATCTTCAACCTCTGTTAAACAAGATTTATTACTTTCCGCGTGGTAACATGAACACACCCTCAGATTAACCACCTATCAACAACAGTGTGTGTGTCTCGTGTGTGTATGTGCAGAAAATGTTTCAGCTGCTGAGAAATGACAAAGTAGACGTCCGGGTTTGGATATAATGTGAACTCACTTATTTATCGAAAACTATGATTCATTTCCATGGAAATATCAGCGATATTATATCGGAGTGGTTTTCTGATCTTCAAACAGCTTCTAATTAAAGTGCAATATAAATATTGTTCGATTGTAAATATCAATATCTTTTATATAAATTCCAATACCATTAAAGAGTTTGAAGGATGCAAATTCCGTCTGTTGTTGTGAGTGTGTAACTGGTATGAGGAAACATCGAAGTTATAGAAGTCTGATTATATATGCGTTCTTTATGCCAACCTTTCGAGATATTTTAACCATTTTTATTTCTACCTTTGGTGTGACGCAGCAAAGGAGGATCATTCACTCAAATTGTGGACTCAACGCGATTATCGATGTATTTGAAGTTAAACCAGTTCTTGCAAGCGGGAACATTAACAAATTGAATTGATGTATTCGGTGAAATATATCTATACGTCCTTGAACGTAAAATCATTAATAATTTTGCTTGGGAAAGATGTTTCCCTTAATATCGGTGTAATAGGGGATTTATCCCCGGCCGCGTAGCCGCCGGGTTAATCCCCATTAACGATTACATGCGAAAACACGCACTTGTTGTTGTTGTAGTCTTGCATTGGCTATGGCCTGGTTTTTTTTGACCGACCGGATGCAGAAATAATGATTCGGTAGGCTGAATCTCACGTACAACTTCCGGTAGAGGCAAGTTGTTGCTCAATCTTTTTTTATTTATTTTTTTCCAGTATGAAATTTTAATAGCAAATATGATCAAACTCGAAATGGCAATGATTATCAGAAATGAATGACAAAAAATATGCCGAAACAAAGCAAGCTGAAAAAAAATCAATGACGGCTTTCGACTTTAATTTCCGGTGAAGGTACATTCTGGTATAAAAGTCGTAAACCAGTCAGAATTTCCCTACGTCATCTACATAGCGCGTGCTGTGCAGGCAACCAGTCTCCTAGATGAAAAACGCTCTTTTCCATAGTTTAGGAAACAAAAATAGCCATTTTTGCCCGCTTCGGAAGGCAATTTTAACAGTTTCAGTGCATACACGATGCTTCAAACTGTTATGAGACACATGAATACTCTTAAATATGAAGTAAGTCGAGCGGGAATCGTTCATATGTGCGAGATATCAACCAAATTTAAGAAAATCTAATAAAAACGACGCATGCTCCGGTTACTTCCAGTTGCAAAGCTGTTACTTTCCTTTGCAGTACATAAAGTAAGTCTGTATTGGGTCTGTGCGTATCCGGACCGGACGGTGATAATCCCACATCTTAGTTGTAGATTATTGTAAAGAATGTAACACGAATGCATTTTCGTAATTCCTCGCAAAGATGTTATAAGAAAATCCCTCCAAAATCGTCAAAAATGTAAAATATATTCAACCGATGAAGATCGCGAAAATTAATTACATGTTGTTGTTGTTGTTATCGGATACAATAAAACCCGTAAAACCCGGAATCTTCTCGGCGTGCATCCATGTTTTGACAATTAGCAACATGGTTAATATAACATGAAAAGGTGATTAAGATTAAAGATGTTTGATATTTAATGGTGATATGATTAATTGAAATGAAAATAGCCTTTTTCTTGAATGAAAGTACTGTCTGATTTGCTTATGCAAACCCATTATAAAAAGGTAAAATATCAAATTAGGCCTATTTGAAATCACTTGTTAACTGTGTTTATATCTAATAATGCATTTTTAAATTAGTTACCCCAGAATTAAGTAGACCTAGAATTAAACAAATTAAAAACATACATTATCCACAGATCTATTTTCATTTCAATCGGGCTGAAAAATGTTAGAAACAAAAATGTTGTTAATCTGAACAAAGATCTAAATGTGTTTAGATCTTTGTTCGGACTAAAAACATTTTTGCTTCTAACAGTCCAAATGACTGACAGGCTCTTAAAGTTTTCGCGAAGCCTGAACTTTAAAGCAAGCATGATAAATGACTAAGCATTGTTTCGCGATGTCTTCTATGTGGTTCTGACTCTATAGTCTCAATGGGAGCAAACACATTCCTTGGTCATTTTTTCCTCTGCCAGTTTATCCAAAGATCTGATGGGTAATCCCCTACTTGGATGCAGTGCATTTGTTCATATTATATCCATACGTACAGTCAGGGGTAACTCTGTGTGTATACGGGGCAGGGAATACACGCTGTGTTGAAGGACGCAGTCCGTGAAATCCCTACACTATGCTCCAAAAACCTTCTTACAATAAAGTCTGAATGACTGATTGATAAGAGAAACCTGACTCTGCATTGTGCGAAAGAATTAGCACATTGCGTGCGCAAATGTCAGCATTAATTCATCGTCATTTACTCTAATTTTATTCGTCTGGTGGAAGAATATAGTTAATTGCTACACAGATGCGCGGTCTGTTTCTGAATTTGCAAAAACTGATTCCGTCGATAAAACAGTCCTTGCAAATAACATTTAAAGTTCATATACTCGTATGTTCGTTCATTCACACTGAGTCTTTTGAGCTCTTCACGGGTCGTATTAATAATGCCTAAGTACTTGGTGCACACAACATCATAGCTAGGAAGGATATGGAATAATAGTAAAAGCATATGCAAAATCCGAAAAACGTAATGGATAGACTGGAGTTATGTAACATTCGAAACTATACGACAAATGTATAAGTAAGGACTTCTGTTGATGTATTCAGATTGCATAACGTTATAGACAATATCATAAATCTGTGTCTCTTGGTGTCTACACTTAATACAAATATTATTCTGTAGATGTTGTTGTAGATATCGCATTTGTCAATGCTCGGACTGTAAGTGAAGGAATACATGTAGGCGAGGGTGACATACAACATACCATGGTTTCCCCCTTCCATGACCATAGTGGTCCATTAGCCTAAGAGCTGACAGCGAAATATATAAAATTTGAGCCTTTCTCTTAAATTTGCTCAAACGTTGGTTATTCAACGGATTATTAAGAAAAATATTTATTCCACAACGCTTTTTAATATGGCCGCCATTTACAACACTTTGATTTTTTGGCAAATCGTGATGTATGCGATAATTAGAAGTTACAATACAATTTCAAACAAAGCACACCAACTGCTAAAAACTATAATGTACAAATTAAAAATATGCTCCTAATGTTTACTACCAAATGAAATGTTTTATAAGGATAAAAATAACGGCTTAAATGTTATACAAATATGATGCTTTACGACGGGCAGATTTTTTCGTAACGTTTTCCAAATTCTCTCATTTTCCCAGACGATTTGAAAAATATGAAGCATCAATAATATTAACTGAACTCGACTGTGGAAAATCAAATTAAAAGTCTCCGACCGAGGTTAGAATATAAGGTGATATATAATTAAATATTGAGTTATCTACGGACGCAAGATACAGTGCACACACAGCGTGTTCGCTCTCACTTTTAAATTGATACACTCCTGTCAATGAAATTAGCTTCTGGTTTTAATTTTCAACTAAGTCAATTACGTGAATCTCGTGTTGCTTGCCATTAAATGAAAATGGATCACATAGGAGAATATTAAACTTATATAGACAATTTATCAAATGATACAATTGTTTAGGCCAAGTTAACAGTACGCGTTGTTCGGATAACATGGTGAAAACATGTTAAGAGTTGGTAGCCTGGTAGGTTGGGTATCATTTAGAGTATTTCGATTCTAACAAACAGATTATATTAAGTCAGACAGGGAAGGCAGCACTCAACCCAACCAGCCGAGCACAGAAAACATCAAACACACAAAAAGCACTGAAAACACGGCATCCCGTCCCGAAAGTCTGCCGCCTCCATGTGACCAGAAAACAACAACCGGACACCACACACCACAAGGACAATCTACAACATATATATAGTGTACATGCAATTTCGAAAGATACGAAGCAGCCATGTGCTGAACAACGAAATTGCAGAATGGCACATACAAAATGAACAAAGTTTAACAAAAAGGCAAACAGGCAAATATTTTTGTATTTTTGTATTTTAATATAAAGTGGACAAAACATACATAGAGGAAGGTTGACCAAAGGGCTTCCGCCTTGGTACGGACAGCGACAAATGTCACTGGGGGCTTAAACGTTTTACAGTGCACCAAAACTCAGGCTTACCCAATAGACAACCTTATATAGATAGATAGATATATAGATTTTATTCAGTATTGAATGCACATTACAGTGTAAATAAAAGTTTCCCGTCATGTAATGCCCTTTAACAAAAAGGCCACAGTGACAGGTAATAAAAGAATGTAAAACATGAAACATTAATTATATAAATAACGTCCACCGAGTAGCACAGAAAGTACTCAATAACCTATCAGAAGTCAGAGCAACAAGAGAGCAAAATATTTAAGGGTACGACAAGACAATGAAACAGACAGGCATCAATGCCAGCCGTCCAAAAAGGCTTGAGGTTAGGCATATCATAGAGTCTGTATATTATCCGGTCATCGCACAATGAAATAGGAAGCATAACGGCGAGCTGTAAATGGACCCACTTCTAAGCATGCAGTCATTTGCAAAATTACATATTAAAAGCCAATATTCTTCATTTAACAACACAAGTAGACATCGTAGTCATTGCACTGATTTATTCTTCGGAACAATATTACGTTATTTGGCTTAGATGTGAGTAGCAATTGTACTACTTTCTGCTTCGGAACGAAATTACGTTATTTGGCTTAGATGTGTGTAGCCATTGCACTACTTTCTTTTTCAGAACGAAATTACGTTATTTGGCTTAGAAGTAGTTAAACGTTAATCTAGCACAACATCATAGAATCGTTTTTAAGATTTAGTTTCACTATTATTCGTCTAGTACATAATGAACATAATTGACTTCAGAAATCATAATAAATATAATTGTCTAAATCTGTTACAGTGTCACACTATGGAATACTTGAGCCATGTATGTCACCCTCCATTGGGTTGTCTAGGTATAAGCAAACAGAAACCATTATCATGATATACATATGATAAGATAAGACAAACAAATGCATATAATTTCTTCAGAGTAATATTCATGGAGTCATCAATATTAAATGGACAAATAACTACTGCAACACAATCTATCGAGCTCTTGTGACACACAGTTGGATTTAACACTATAGTCATGTTATATAAATCCCAATGAGATTATTGAATTACTCAATATTTAATTAATACATGTATATTAATCTAGTCAACAGTATTGGGGCATTGGATAATTTTGTATTGATGTGAGTGGACTTTTGGGGGAGCGAGAGTGTAAAGGGAGAGACAGAAAGGCAGAAGGTATAATGTTCAGCGAGTCACCAATATTAATTGTAGTGAATAAGCTGCGTTGAAGGAATCAGTCGGTGGAATCCCTACACTTTGCTCCAGAAACCAGCCGATGCTATGGAACAAACTTCCAGTACAATGAAGTCTGAATGCCTGATTGATAAGACTATATCTGTGTCTGCATTGTGCGAATGAATTGTCACATAGCGTGCGCAAATGTCAGTAGTAATTAATCGTCATTTACAGTAATTTTATTCGTCTGGTAGAAGGATATTGTTAATTGCTACACAGATGTGCGCCTATTTCTGAATTTTCAAAAACTGATATACTAGTAGTCGATAAAATCGTCCTTGCAATACATCTAAAGTTTCTCTAAATACTTTAGTTTTTCCACAATTTTGGTCGTAGTCTTTCGAGCTCTTTACAAGTAGAATAATTATATGCCTAAGTTCTTGGTGCGCACGACATTATAGAATATGAACTGATGGTAAGAGTATATGCAAATTCCGAAAATCATAATATGCTAGTATAGAACCGAATTTTGTAATATTCGAAACTTCAAGTATACAAAAAATGTATACTAGTAAGTAAAGACCTTCTGTTAATGTATTCAGATTGTATTACGTTATATATCATAAATCTGTGTCTCTTGGTGTCTACACTTAATACACATATTATTCTGCAGATGTTGTTGTAGATATCGCATTTGTCAATACTCGGATTGTAAGTGAAGGAATACATGTATGAGGGTGACATACAACATACCGTGCTTTCCCCCTTCCATCACCATAGTTGTCCATTCGCCTAAGATCTGACAGCGAAATATTGAGTCGTTCTCTAAAACCTGCCCAAACGTTGATAATCCATCGGAACATTTGGAACAAAGTATTTCACAACCCTTTTAAAGAATTAAGGATGACGTCCAATATGGCCGCCATTTTCATTCGAAATTGTTAATGAACACTTTGCTTTTTGTGTGCTTCATGCGATAATTAGAAGTTACAATAAAATGAAAACACATCACAACCTTATTACATAAATACTAATACAATGTCACTAAGCCCGGTTTTCAAGGAGAACGGCTCAAATGTATTATAAGGATACAAATAACGGCTCAAATGTTATAGACACATTTCAGTGTGACGTCACAAGCACCTGTAACTGTTTACCTGTTTATCTGTTTGGATGGCAGAAAGGGGTCAGCATTTATAAACAAAACATAGGCACTGAAATTTTGTTTTCTAAATAACTTTTTCATTTTTTGGCCTTATTTCAATATATTTATATCTATGAGAAGCGCTTGACTTTCGTATTTTAAAAATGCTATCGGTTTAATAGTTTTACACTTCAAACACACCCAAATAATGAATTTTTTAATTAACCAAAATTATGCATCTGGTTCACCACCAACATTTGCAAGTTTAAATAGTTGCTAAAACGGGGAATTTCAGATAAGAAAAATATTTTTTACATAATCAAAATATGAATTTAAAGAGCTTACCACAGATATAAGATACTTGTAAATTGTACGAAAAATGAATTAGTAGTCTCAAATATAAGTTTTCTAGTTTTAAGACAATATCCACCGTATATTTCCTGCCATCAAGATAAAATCAATAATCCATATCTTTATGATATCTTGTTACTATTTTTAGAACATAAACAATAATATGAAATGTGCCTATACAAATATGATGCTTTACGACGGGTTGCATTTGGTATACGTTTTCTAAGATCTGACATTTTCCCAGACGTTTCGTCAAATATAAAGCATCAATAATAGCAACTAAACACGTTTGGAAAATCAAATTAAAAGTCTCCGACCGGGGTTTGAATACTAGGATATGTATAATTAAATATTGAGTTATCTATGGACGCAAGATACTGCACATACACAGCGTGTTCGCTTTCACTTTAAAATTGATACACTCATGTCAATAAAAATAGCTTCTGGTTTTAATTTTCAGTTAAGTCAATTACATGAATCTCGTGTTGCGTGCCATTAAATGAAAATGGATTACATGGGAGAATGTTAATTTTATATAGACAATGAATCAAATGAAACAATTGAATCAGGACAGATAAAAAGTATACGTGGTTCAGTTAACGTAATGAAATATATACATTATAGTTTGGATCTTGTTTCTACTTAGAATATTCAGTTATGAAATTGGTTAATAAATTTGAGTTTGACATTGCACAGAATGGACTCCAGATAAATAAAACACTTAGTCTTACCGAAATATTTGACAGTGTCACAAATGGGAAGACTTGAGCCATGTCTGTCATTGGGATGTTTAGAAACACACATACAGAAACTCTATTATGATAAAGGTATGATCAGGTATAGGAGATATAGCATTTCTCCAGTTAGTCAAAAGTTCATAGAGTCGTCAATATTAATTATATATACGTCTAAAGCAACACAAAACCTGAAGTTCTGGCAATACATAGGTTTGATACATTAGTATCGTGTTAAACAAATTCCAATGAGTTTAACGAATAACTAATTATTTAAGTAATATATGATTCAAGTAAAAATAATTGGAGCATCGGTGAACTATGATGGTGATGGTTTCTTACATGTGGGAGAGAGAGGAGAAAGAGGTAGAAACATAACGAGAGAAGAGGAGAGAGACTGAATAAATGAACCAGAGAAAGGTGGCCACAAAATGCATTTGATTTAGAGATTAAAAACTGGGCGCGCTGTGGTATTGAATGAAAATATCCCCGACACGATGATAATTTTATTGACCATATCACTTAGGCGAATTTTAACTTAAAGGAAATGGTAAATGAAATTATATATCTTTTTAGTAACACACACATTTCTGGATGTCTCGTTTTCCTTACTTTATTTGACCTAGCCTTCAAGCGTGCGTTTCAACGTGTATGTTAAACAGGAGCTATACAGTTAACGTAAATTCATGTCGCGCGTGCGCACGATCGCAAGGCCATTATTGAACACATGATCGATAACATACCCGGTGATATTATCAATTTGATGATAATATCCCCGGTAGGGCGATAATACAGATTTTGTCAACATAAAAATGTTACTATATCAGTGTAGCAATACTACGTGGTTTTTGACTACAGTTCCAAGTAGAAATGTGTAAACATTGAAACGCAAATGTAGCCATAAGTATTTCATTTCTTCATCAATTTCTATGAAATATACGCCACGCTAAGGGGAACATTATTTGCTTTCAATGAAATATAAAGTCTTTTTCTGCGGATGTGCCGTTTTGTACATTACCCTGTGAAACCGGAGAACGTGTAGGTTTCACAGGGTAATGGAAGAATCGGTAAAGCTGCTGAAAAAGATCTTATCTTTCATGGAAAGCAAATATTGTCCCCCTTAGCGTGGCGTATATTTCATAGAAATCGATGAAGACATAAAATACTTATGGCTATTTTATTTTCCAATGTTTACAAATTTCTTCTTGTAACTGTAGCCAAAAGTCACGTGGTATTGCTACACTGTATATAGAGTAACAGATGTATGGTACATATATATTTTCTCAACATCTAATGAGGGAAGTTCAGGAGTTCTAACCATTTTCTTACCTTTGTGTGACTTCGAGACCAATAAATTTCCGAAATTGACCAACTTCTTGCAACTTAATTGTTCAACTAAGAATATACCAGTGGACATATTTTGGCATATCTATATTCCAGGCTTATGACAGAAGATAGCCCAGCAGAATCCAATTACTCAATCAAATGTAGCAAAATTATAACTATTGAATGTCTTGATAATATAATAATTCAGTCATTATATATATAAACATTGTATAAGTAGTATGCATAAAAACGTCTACACGGAATGTCAGTACTGACACGCCATACGCCAGCAGTAATACAAACAGGAATATATCTCTGTCTATATGTAACTATTGGTCGTCTTTGTTTTATCTGCGGGGTGTCAATGAAGTAACCCGGAGTACGTGAGTGTGTGGCGACTGTAAGGACGTTAGCATATTCTTTATTGTTCACTACTAGTAATTTCACTAAGCAGAACTAAACTGAAAACATAAAGCTAGTATATTTTCTATATCCGTTAACATTAATATTGGTGGAATAACAAAGTGTTACTTCATACTGCATCCATTCGTATTTAAGAAAGGCAGACTTCTTTGATACAGTGGCTTTCATATCTACTATAAGCACTTACGATAAAATTATACTTTTACTTGGTCATGCACTGCAATGTATGTTTCTTATGTCTTAAAACCTGCTGATGTAGCAGGTATAATGTACCTATATGTAGTCCACCCACATACTGCAAGTTCAATTTTGTTTCATTTGTCCCTTGGTTTGACCTTTTATCTCTTGAAATTAAAAGAAATGTTTTGGCCCCCATCTCTCATGGTTCTGGGTGAATGGTTATTTTTCTCTAATTCATGGGTATTTATCTATACAATAGTGAATTTCTGTAAATATTTTATCATCCAAATTACCATGTAGATTCAGCCATTATTGAAAGTCATGCGTTTAGATAAGCCGGTGAATCTTTGTTGAAAAGAACTAAATTAAATCTTTTTGGTTGTTTGAGCACTGTACATGTGTGTTTGTATTTTGTCAACAGAAACAGTCGGAATGTTTTATTCAAATTGTCCATGGTAATTAATTGAAATTGAGAAAAAGGTATCTAGTGTTTTTGATACGAGAAGAAAACAATGGGTCTTGTAGATAGATTTGCTACTAATGTACAGTCTCATTTAACCCTTCGTGTGACCTTTTATCTCTTGAAATTATAAAAACGCTTTGGCCACCAACTCTCATGATTCTGGGTGAATGGCCATTTTTCTCTAATTCATAGGTATTTTAGCTATACAATAGTGAATTTGTGTAAATATTTTAACATCCAAATTACGATGTAGATTTAGGCATTATTGAAAGCCATGCGTTTAGACCAGCCGGTGTATCTTTGTTGAAGAGAACTAAATTCCATCTTTTTGAACATTGTGCATGTATATGTGTATTTTGTTAATAGAAACAGTTGGAATGATATACGTAATTCAACGTTGTCTATGGTGATTAATTTAGGGGGTAGGTATCCAGGTTTGTTGATAAGGAAAGAAAACAACGGGTCTGGTAGATTTAGTGCTTATGTACATATTGTTTGAACCTTTGAATAGTGTGATTGGATATGGGTATTTACAAATGTACTCAGATAACATTAATCAGATATTATACAAACAACAAGCATCATAATATTATACAGTCTGGCAGAACTGGACGACGTATTTGTACTTCTATACTGAGGTTTACATTTTATAGTCCACACAGCCGGCATCCCCTCATTGTATTTTATCACTAAACAAATACACAGAAAAAATTCTGTACACAATATTATGAATTATTGTTATAAGAATATCTAATTTTATTTCTGTGTGCGCTGGGATAGGTTTATGCATATAATATCAGATCTCATTGTTTACCTACAGCTTTTATTACAATGGAAACTTGAGTGTTCATTATTAATCTTATTATGGTTAAACACGCCTTTCACTTGTCATTTACAAAAGTTACGACTTTTATGTGAGCCAATCTAATATTGTACCACCCTGGGGGAACTGATATGTTTAGTCATCATTCCTATTATCTCTATCCAGGAATAAACTATTAATAAATTAATAAATACCCTGAATACATATATCGTTATCTTGTATTGTTAAGTGATTTCTTTGTTTTAACATATCTATCTCAATATTGGCATGACAATGTTGAAATTTCGATGTATTATATAGAATCTTACATGTGAGTCGTAACAGTTCGGTATATAGTATATAGAGTATATAATTAAAAATGTGATAACGGCCCAATAATCGTCTCAATCTATACATAATCATGGCTTTGAACGCGCTTATTGTCCTGATTATGAAATTAGTTAAAACATAGCAGGTAAATTGCATCCATTACCGAACCAGCCGGACACGTGCACCATATTACCATATAATCCCGATAGTGCAAAATAAGCATGTCATTAAAAACACAGTCTGTACTCGTACACAAGGTCATATGGGTGAACATTAGTATTTCTTGACGTTTTGAATATTGATATGAAACAAAATGTTGTAGACGTTGAAAGAAACTTATATATATGTATATATAACTCCCTATTATAAAATCCCTAAATAAGAATACAATGGAAGAATGTGTAGTTGTCTATTAAGAACATTATTGCGACATGTTAAACCTTTTAGTAAGATGTTACGACGTTGCATATTTTATTTTTGATTGGATGTCATGTTTTCATGATTAGTAATCATGTTGCGTGAATTGACATTGAAATAAAGTATACATACTATACAAGTATATCAGCCGATACTTTCCAAAATAACAGACGAATGAGCCAATACAGTTAGATGAACCTGCAACAAATGTAAGATCGCTATCATCCATATATTTATGAAGACCTTGTCAACGTGCCTTGTGTTTTGTCATACCATTCTATCCCGTTTGTGTTTTTCGAGTAACGGCGAGGCATGCTGTACCACATTGTCGCAACATGCTTTTCCTCACCGATGTTAGTGGATTGTATAACCGAAATGCAATGTCGATGAATGCCCGAGCTGCAACTTATTTGATAACTATACTGAGTAAATGTTCCAAGTAGACTATTTTTAAATTTCTCACAGTATTCTATTTTTTAGTTTTGTACTGAAATTCGATTTATTCATAGTTTGTTTTAGTTACATTGTACTTATTGTTTGTCGGTCAAACGCTATAAATACACTCAGTCGCAAAAGAAAGTATACATTGTACATAAATGAAATTATATCGCCGGGGGTTTGCAGAAACAAACATAGTGTTAATATTTTATAAATAGTATGTTTATCTGACATTTTAAAATCAAGCGACAACATGTCAATAAATACAATACTGCACAACCACCAGAGTCAAAGCTTTGGGACTTAAAAATTCAAATTAACACAATAATGTCCATACACTTAACAAATATGTGTACATGGATACATTTACCCATAGCTCGGTCAATAGGAACTTGATATTGCTGAAATTTTCAACATATGTAGCTTGGATATGTGGCATTACAATTCGATCGAATTTGTGACATCTGATTGCAATTGTAACAAACAGAATAAAAATGATGATATCAACGTGAGCTAATGTCACACATTTGTCGCGGTGTGTTCATCGGGTGATTGTGAAATTGTTAATGCAGCTAGATGCCCGCTTTGCTGATAAGGTTCGTTTTCAAGTGTATGTACTTATTACGGAGACATAAATAAGGAAATGAAGGTTTACAACAAAGCCCAATTCAGGTTTAGAACTTATCACCTCATAAAAACAACTTTTTTAACATGGTTACCTCCCCTCGACCTAGCAAAATGACTAGTGTTTTAAAAAGAATCACGACCATCATGTTGTTCAGTGAAAAATCGGAGTATTTTGAGTGTTTTTGTTTCATTTGACGATATACCTAGTCCAATTTACCACACATCGACATAATTTGCACCACTACGTAAATGTCTCGTACATTTTACGTCGGAGGCGGACATATAAAATCTTGAACATTTCTGTTAATTCGATTTTTCAGGTACGGACGCTGTTGATTTCATTTGTGGGGTATTGTATTTATTGACATGTTATTATTTGATCTTAAAATGTCAGATAAACATACAGTTCTGTTGATACAAAATTTCGTTTAGTTCTGTCAACCACAAAGGATACAATTTCAAAGTATGTACAATGTTTACTTTCTTTTGCGACTAAGTGTAGCTTATGTTTACTTTGCTATAACCGAATCCGACAATAATTAAATTTTGACTTGACTTGATTTCGTGATATGTGTTGGGTACTATGTATGTTTTCATCAACCCAAACTGCTTTGCCAAGTCCATCAAGATAAAAATAGTATTTCGAACTAATAAATGGATGTTGACTGCTTCAAATACTATCAAATGAATATAAGAAAACTGAAGGTGTCTAATTGGATCATTTGCACAGTATATAAGTGCACATTGTATCGAACAGTGTCACATATTGATCAATTATAAATTGTTGTTTTGTATCAGATTCAGTAATGTGACGATCGGGTGTTGTTCATATATACATTATGACCAGATTGTTTTCTTGATACTCGAAAACTGATAATAACATACATACAGACGACATAATAAATATACATCATTAAGGTTTTTACGTATTTCTGCGTGATAATATCTCGGCTGTTTCTGTTAGAGAAGTACGGAGATGTCTAAACCAGTCAGGATTTATTGTGCCCTTCTAGAACAATTTACCGCCTCTATATATCTTAGATAAAGTTCTCTTTTTACTTTTACTACTGCGTGACGACGTCATACACGGTAATTAACCTTGGAGGTTGACTATTATACAATATTTGAAGAATGCCGATAATGACAGTGATGCTTTGATTGTCTGTTATTCCATGCTATTGTATCATATATCCGCAAACCATTTTGTTTCGGAACAATGAGGTCCCACATTTATTGTCAGAAACAGACAATGCATCGCACTGAATATAAGATAGGCACACATTTACAACTACAAATATTACTATGATGGTAACGTACAATTAAATATTTATCGGGTGTAGTATGTGGATGTCTATACATAGAAAATTTATATCAAAATTTGACACGATTCTGACAGATTTTACTTGGTGGCATTTGAACCAATACATGTACTATGTAGAGCGTTAACTCATCAACATCACACTTTATTGTTATCATCTATATTGCTCAAGAGTACAAACACCATCGATTGTGCTATCAATGTCACAACGTACAGTCTCTATGTCTATCAAAGCAGCAACATATTCACTCAACAATGGATTTCTTATATATTTTAGTTCACCATACGGTAGCGAAAAAAGTCCCAGGATATATTTATTTATTTCCAATTCGTATATTATACATAAGTTAAAACAACAATAACAGGATTTGAACACCTTACGCAAACATGTTTAAATTGCCTCATGGTACATAGATGTAATAGTTGCTAAGTAATTTGACTCATTATATCAAAACGAGACAACGATCGTGTCTCTTTAATAAGCTTCTACAAGATTCGTGGACAAGACCACTTCTAAAAGAGAACTTTCGCAAGTAAGTTTCGTTAAGTATTTGCATTTACAATTACACAATGTATGTCAATTGGTACAAGTGTGACTACATAGTTTTTGTATTATTCTTTGAACACATCAATCGAGATAAGTGTTAAGTGTTAAGTGTAAGCGATATGTATTCTTTTATGGTCTGATAACCTTGGGCAAGACAACAATTACTTGCCATCAGGTAAGTTAATCAAAAACTAGATACAAGGAGTCACATACAGCGCAATACATCAATGTCAAACAAAAATTATTCGACTTTTGACTATTAGTATGTAACTAAATGGAATAAGACAATAGCCGTTATATATGCTGACGTAATAAAGCAAAGTGGCATTGTCATATTGATATAAATACACTAAAACAAGTACTTACACAATAAACTTTGATTAGTAAGGCTATGTTGGCTCCTGACATTTAATAGTAACAATAGTAGGAATAGTGTAAGGTTCCTTTAATTATTTTGAGCAGAGTATACGTATATACATATCTGATCGTTTTATTACACCATAGAGGCTAATAGTTCCATTTATAGGTTCTGAAATGATTATTTTAGGTTACTATGGCGAATTGTTTTGTACGTCAGTACGGCCTGATATGGGAAAAAGCTCAACTATGAGGACACTAATACGTCAGACAATACGCCACATTTAAATAGATAACAGCAGCGACTGCATGAGTTGAAATGTCTGATCCATGACTGTTCGCTTTGTGGTCCCTGGACATACGTATATTCCATTATACTAAATCAATCACGTATTATTTGAATAAGGTGCTTGCATATATAATGCTAAAAAAGGTGAAATCTGGTATCAAAAGTTGCTTGAAAAACAGAGTGTTCACAGCAAAGAGGACAATGTTTACAACGTTGGTGATGATACTAATTATAACACTGACGATCATACTCACATCTGAATTTGAAACATAGCCATAGTACAACGAAACGTGCATACGTGTTGCCGGGATGGTTTTGAGATGGGTGGTTAAAGATAATATAAAGTCTCACACGAGAAATTTAACTGCCCTAGTCCCAGCAATCTAAAAGCTGAATGAACTAGTTTCAGTCATCAAAAAGCTGAATGCACCAACTGAATGACCTAGTTTCGTATAATTGTGCAATGAGTTGTGTATGAATGGGGTATAATTATATGTGCACTGAATGGTTTTGTAAGTGCATTTACCGAACGAAATGCACCCGTTGACATGAACTACACGAAGCCATGTGATCCATGTTAACCAAAGCTATTACCATTACTAGCTATTATTCGCTTCAGACACATTGTACAATGATTGTACGGGGAAGATAGATGTTTCCGTCTACTATATGATTGTATGCTATGATATATTAAATAATTTGTTAATTTAGCTATTCTGAAAGATCATGTAAGTCTACATATATTGATTATATCCAGTTATATTTGACGAACGCTTCCATGTAGGTTAACCCACTTGTCTTCGGTGCAGCAGTTCAGTATACACATACACTGTAAGAGGTCAGTGAGGGGTCATGTGTTGCAAATTTCTTCTATGAGTGGTCGGTTTGTGACGGAACGTCTGTAAGGGATACTTGTGGTATTATTTGTTCAGGATACTAGTATTTAAGAGGTCTTCTGTGCCGGGTTGTGATGAAAAAAGATCAATCGGACAGGGAAGGCTCTACTCAACTTAACCAGCCGAGCACAGAAAACATAACAACATCGCAAACCACAATTACACGGCACAGTACACAAAACATAAATGAACGAGAAAATGAATTTAGCCGATAAGCCAGAGTCCCAGTTGTCAAAAAGCTGAATGACTTAGCTTCAGCTATAAAAGAGCTGAATGCCCTAGCTGAATGACCTAGTTTCAACAAGCTGAATACCCTAGCTGAATGACCTAGTTTCAACAAGCTGAATGCCCTAGCTGAATGACCTAGTTAAACAGTTAAGCGACTGAAATACATAGTTTAAGCTGTCTGAAGTCCTAACGGGTTTAATATGAGATGTTGGAGCGCTTAGGACCCCACCTTCAGAATTTGCTCAAATTTTGCTAGGAAGTAAAGAAATCTATCCTGACACAAAATACCATGAAAAAGCAATAGGTCACGGAACTCGTTTTTCGGGTAATCACCCCTGATCGAAGTGTGTATGAATTATTTTTATAATTCTATGGAAATTGGTAAAATGTTGGTGGTGTTCAAATTTGACATTTTTATTTGATGTCTGTGATCTAAATAACAAAATATTTTTCAATATAGTTTGGGTACACATTGTTATACATGATCAAGATACCAAAAAGGGTATATTTAATTTTGGTCTAATATATATTGCTCTTTACCCCATCCACTTCAAATTTAATGCAGCAAAATAGCACCCAGGTAAAATCTTAATAACTTTTTTTCCCACCGTAAACTTTTTTTTATATTTTGTTAAATAAGTCCAGTGACATAGATCTTCAAAATTATGCAATAAAAAATACATGTCACGGAGGTACCTTTTTCGCAATTTTTGTTTGTATTTTGGTTTAATATGGCTAAAATGCCGAGAAAAAAAATGAAAACGCTTAAAATAAAATTTATTGAACATGTAAATATCGCGAAAACACATCAACACACAATAAACAAACATTACCAAACGAACCTGACTCCCAAAAAAGTCATTTGGCATAATTAGCAATATTTTTAATTTTTTACCCCACCCACCTATTCTGTAATGTTATATTTTTCTCAGAATGGAAATCGTCATTTAGATTATTATTTTCTAATTTTATTGCATAATACTTATCCAAACTGTTCAATTTGATTTATTTTAGATAATTTTTACACATTTTTACATTTATAAGGCATATGACGTACTATGACAAATGACGCATGCGCATTAAACCGATCCAGCATCCTTAACAGTAAATGGTAAATCCTTGAAGCCACACAAATAAGCTGAAATATAGCAACGGTAAAGGTCCATTGATTGACTGGTTGGTACATTGTCTGGATAATATGTCTAAAGAGTCATTAAATGATTAACACTGTCAATATGACGGCAAACACATAAGAAACTCAAAATGTAATTTCCACGTAACTACGTACGAAGGCCACAGTAGATGTATATACATGTATGTCAATCATGTTTCATCCTGTATTCGGCCAAGTGACAAAGAGTTGGCCAACTGAACATAGTTTTCAATAAATTGCAAGTCCATGTACATGTATCGTTGCCTTTCGTCTCCTGACTATTGTAATTATTTGGTTGTGTATGAATGGAGATTTGGTTGATGTGGTTAAGTGTTGCGTCTAAAGATGACCACAAGGACGTATTGTAATTTCTTTTATCTGGCTGTCTGATACTATATTTTAGGACAATGT
Source organism: Spisula solida (assembly GCA_947247005.1). Taxonomy (NCBI): domain Eukaryota; kingdom Metazoa; phylum Mollusca; class Bivalvia; order Venerida; family Mactridae; genus Spisula; species Spisula solida. The sequence goes on along the minus strand of OX365944.1, from coordinate 43,700,490 downwards.
ATTAGCTCTGGGCAAAATGCAGAAACACGGAAATGGACTGTATAGAATGGTCGATATTTATGTGATGAAGCAATCACTAGTTTGACACGACAAGGTTAATAAGGTTGGTCGGTCATTGTTCGGCAGTGATAATCAGTCGACGGCGATATTTTTGTATTCACGATTCTATCGTTTACGTATGGTGAGCAGACGTTGTTTAAAGGTATATGAAGCTCATTACTTCTTTGAGTATTAAGTTTTCCTAAATGAACATGAAAATATGCTTTATATTTTTACAAATCATACTTTTGTTATCAGAGAATAAGTGGAAATATTTTTTTGTACGTTTCTACATGGCCCCTGCCAAAATTCCCTCCTTCTTAAATGCTTTAGGGGATACCTGTATAGATAAATAATAAAATAGTTAACGGATCTACATTTAGTAAAACCGCACTTGACAAATGCATCATACTACTTCCGTTGTAGCAACTATATGTCTTAATTTTATTTTGGTTTATGTATATATGTAAACATTTCCATGTATTTTCAATATTGTCTCTAAATGGGTCTTATTCCTTTCGAGTTCGATTTCTCAGAGACGCTGAGAGACGTTTCATGGAGATCGAGCTGCATTTGGACTCTCTCTGGAAAAGACAATTAACCGTAATTATCGTGAAAATATTAACACATAGTGAGGACCTCAACAGGACATTACGCGTCATTAGAGTCTTGATTTGTTTCCCTGGTAACTTATCTAATATGACAAATAACGCTGGGTAACACAGTTTATGAGTTTCAGAGCTTTAATTAACTCATAACGGAATAATTATTCTGCTGATATGAGAACAGAACATGCTCAACTGGAAGCAAGACACCATTCAGTCATCTCTCAATAAATCACACAAAAAATATCGGCGGATAGTTCGTCGAGTTCTTGCATAAATTTCGAAAGTTCTCCTAGACCCGCACAACAATACGTACACGTATACTAAAAATACAAATACTAGCCCAAACTATAACCTGCGATAACGCACATATAGTGGTTTCCAACCACTGACATTATGTGTTTACGTCCCCATCTCAAGGAACTATCCCATAGCAGCTCAGTTACAACGACTTAGCACACCATATTGTGACACACGAACTGATTGCTGGTCAAACAACGGGTAAGCGAGATCGTGACTAGCACTTTCAGCTACAACTTTAGTTTTCACTAAATAATGTTACCTACAAATCCAACATATGCAAATCATTGTAAAACATGTCTAGTCATTTCAACAGAAAATAGTTAAAAAGAAAGAAGTTTACTTAATTAACAGTTAATTGTCGTATCATTGGATAAACACGATTCATCAACAACATTTAACAGAATTTGCAAATAACTGGTACTTTCTGCAAGTCATAGAACATCGTCAGCATATGCCAGCAAAAAAATAAGATCACCATGTAGTTGTACCCTTGAAGTGCTCATTAATTGCTAATAACTACACATTGATACATGAGCCAACGAACATGTCCATCCGACATGTTGGATCATGTCCATCTATTTTGATAGAGACAATCAAAGAGATCACCAGCTCGCAAATATTTCCGGGATACTTGATCCTCGTTTTAGACCACATCGATGTCTTCCAATTCCCACGACAAATTGTTATCTAAATTAGACTTATGTTGTCGTGTTACATTGAACCCGTATCAGATTGTATCACCATTCATTACACCAGATCCCTTTAGATAATGTGGTCTAGGCTTGTGTGCAGTTCAATTCTTGGCAATCTAGATAGCATACTAGTAAATGATGGGCAATGTTCCCGTTACAGGACATTGTCACAACACAGGATGTTTTCTCGCTCTGTTTTTTCTGTCAATCCCTGCCCTGCCTGTCAGATGTTTTATTATATTTATGCTTCGTATTCTGGGACAGATAACCCGCAATGTACATTTATATATAACTGTATGGAACATCTACTAACTATAATTGCCGTGGTGACAGATTTACCACATATATAACACCAACTTCCTGTAGATAGTGTCTCTCTACAAACAACTACATGTCAATGATATGAGTATAATGTGACTGTTGAGTGAATGGGATTGACTTATATGTTTTATATACTGTTAGGCAAGACACATGGTCAATATTGTCCGAGAATATTAAAGGGTCTAGCTAATTATAAGCCGCTCTGTATTAATTAGTGTCAGTTGTGTAGCTTATACCTGATATTATCAGTGCGTCTGTACTGTCAGGTCGGGATCGATGAGAGAAGGATATTGTCATATAAAGAAAACACTAAAGGTCAATGCCTTTTATTGAAAAATGGTGTCATAATGAATTGACCAAATATGTACAGGACATTCTTATAAATGGGGATATATGTAAATCATGTAATGCCAAATTAACAAATGACACGGTGTTAGCTCTTGTTTGTTTGCGCTCGACCAACCAAATCGTTATTGTCTGGTTATTCTATTTTCCCCTTCTGAACGGCCCATGACCTCCAACTATGAGGGAAACAAATATGGTAAACTCAGTACATTCATTCACTGAAGCACAAAAAGAAATAACTTTCCGCTCATATACAGCGGACAATTGATCTCAAAGATAATAGAAAGTCGGACAGAGAAGGCAGCACTCAATTTAACCTGCCGATTATAGAAAATAAAAACGAACATCATATACAACATTAACACGGCACAATGCCTAACATATAACTGAACGATAGATTTACTGAACCATTAAGCACAAGTCCAAGCTGACCCGACAGTAAAAAGGCTGGAATACCTGGGTTTAGCTGTCTGAAGTCCTAAATGGTTTAAGAATAACCGTAAGATAACGCTGAATGTCCTAGTTTCAGCTGAACGACAAAGTTTAAGCAATAAAAAAGATGAATGCCCTAGCTGAGTGACCTTGTTGTAACAGTAAAACGGCTGAAATACCTAGTTTAAGCTGTTTGAAGTCCTTAATACATGTAGTTTAAGAATAGCTGTAATTGGTAAATCCCTGCAGTCGCACTAATAAGCTGAAATGTAGCAATGGTAAATGTCAATTGATTAACTGTTTGGTGCAGTGTCTGTTCAATGTGACTAAAGAGTCATCAAATTATTTCAACGCTTTGTGTCCACAAAAGAAAAAAAGTACCTTGTACGTAACTACGTACGTCGGCCTTAGTAGATGTATATATGTCAATCACGTTTCCACTGTAGAGTGAATCCTGTAATCGGCCAAGTGACAAAGAGTTGGCCAACTAAACAAAGTTTTACATTGATTGCAAGTCCATCTACATGTATCGTTGCCTTCCGTTTCCAAGCTAATGTAATTATTCGGTTATGTATGAATGGATATTCGGTTGATGTGGTTAAGTATTGCGTCTTAATATGACCACAAGGCCATATTGTAATTGCTTTTATCTGGCTGTCTGATATTATATTTTAGGACGATGTATTAGATTGGGCAAGATGCAGATACATAGTAATGAACTGTATAGGATGGTCGATAATTAATTGATGAAGCAATCACTAGTTTAACACGACAAGGTTAATAAGGGTCTCCTGCCATTGTTCAGAAGTGATACGAATTTTGTATTCCCGATGTTATCGATTTACGTGTGGTAAGCAGACGTCGTTTAAAAGTACTAGTATATAAAGCTCATTACTTCTTTGTTAATTATGTTTATAACCTAAATAAATATGATAATATGCTTTATATTTAAAATAACCATAGTTCTGTTATCAAAAAGTAAGTGTAAATGCATTCTCTGCCTTTATACATGGCCCCTGCATAATTTCCTATTGCTTAAATATTTGGGTTCTCATACATGTAAAGAAAGATCCATAGTTTGTAAAATCAAACTTGACAAATGCATCATGCGCCAGATGTAATTATCTTTAAATATCTTTATCTTGGTGCATGTGTATATAATACTATATATACATTCTCATGTGTTTGTGTTAATGTCTCTTCGATTTATCTGAGACAGAACTTTTTACGACGGATATTAGGTGCTGACAGACGGTTCAAGGGCATCGATTTGCGTTTAGACGCACTTTTAAAAACAATAATCCGTAATCATCGTGACAGTATTAACCCCAAGTGAGGACCTCGACAGGACATTACAAGTCATTAGAGTCTTGCTTTGGTGCCCTTGTAACTTATCTAATATGATAAATAACGCTGGGTAACACTGTTAATGAGTTTCAGAGCTTTAATTAGCTCATAATGGAATAATTAGTGCACTGATATGAGAACAGAACATGTTCAAATGGAAACAAGACAACAAACAGTCATCTCTCAATAAATTACAATACAATCTCGGCGAATATTTCGTGGAGATCTTGCATGACTTTCTAAAGTGCTCGTGGACGCACACAACCATAAGTTCACATAGACTAGAAAAACTCTTACTACAAATCCTAGCCCAAAATACTACCTTAGATGACGGACATATGGTGGTCTCCAACCAATGACATTGTGTATACTTTCCCGTCCGAAAGAAAAACCATAACGAATCTGTTATGAAAAGCGTACAAGAAGGACATAGACCTAGTACCACATATTGTGACACAAAAACTGGTCAAACAACGGAGTCAAATAAATGAGTATAATCGAGATTGTGACTCGCACTTTCAGCAACAACTTTAGTTGTCACTAAAGAATGTTTCGTACAAATCTAAGATAGGCATATTATTGTAAGGTATGTCTAGTTATTTCCACAGAAAGTGGTTTAAAAGAAAGAACTTTACTTAATTAACATTTAATTGTCGTATCATTGGATTTACATTATCATCAACAACGTTTAACAGAGTTTGCAAATCACTGTTTTTTTCTGCAAGTCATAGAACATCGTCAGCATATACCAACAATGAATAAGATCACCATGTAGTTGTACACTTGATTTGCTCAATAATTGCCTATAAAAATAAATTTATACATGATCCAATGAACTTTTCCGTCGGCTTTGATCCAAACAAGAGACATTCAGAGAGGACACCATCTCGTAACTATTTTCTGGATTCTTTTTTAGAACGCCACGGTGTCTTCCAAATCCCACGACAAATTGTTGTCTTAATTAGACTTATGTTGTAGCGTTACATTGAATCCGTATCAAATTGTATAACCATTAATTACACTAGGTCCCTTAGATAAGGTGGTCTAGACTTGTGTGCAGTTCAATTCTTGGAAATCTAGATAACATAAATGATGGACAATGTTCCGGTTACAAGACATTGCCACATTTGGTATGAGAAAACACAGGATGTTTTCGTGCTCTGTTGTTTCTGTCAATACCTGCCCTCCCTGTCAGATGTTTTATTATATTTATGCTTCGTATTCTGTGACAGATAACCCGCAATGTACATGTATATATAACTGTATGGAACATCTACTAACTATAATTGCCGTGGTGACAGATATACCACACATATAGCACCAACTTCCTGTAGATAGTGTCTCTCTACAAACAACACCATGTCAATGATATGAGTATAATATGACTGTTGAGTGAATGGGATTGACTTATATGTTTTATATACTGTTAGGCAAGACACATAGTCAATATTGTCCGAGAATATTAAAGGGTCTAGCTAATTATAAGCCGCTCAGTTTAAATTAGAGTCAGTTGTATAGCTTATACCTGATATTATCAGTGTTTCTGTACTGTCAGGCCGGGATGGAAGAGAGAAGTTTGTTGTCAAATAACGAACACACTAAAGGTCAATGCCTTTTATTAAAAAATGGTAATAGAATAACTTGACCTGACATGTTAAATTTCAAGAAACACTTTGGTATTATTATAATGTTTGTGTGACTCTAGTATTCGAGGTGTTTGTATTATTTGTTATATCTCATATTGTCTTGAAGTGATGACTGACATACAGCAAGTCGTGGGCATTTTCATGGTCATCTTTAGGACTTAAATGTACAAGTTGTCTGTGATTTTTGTTTTGTGTGTTCTTTCTTGTGTTTTTCTTTCTTTGCTGTTTCTGTTGAGATTTGCCTTCCCTTACCGACTTGTTATTATAACATTGTTTGTTTAATGATTAATCATTGCACTTTATATGAGTATTGCATTTCTCGAAGTTATTCCGAGTTTTCTCTGTTTGTGTATTCAGTAGATATAAATGTATAAACTATCGTTTCTTTTACAAATACTTGACGAACTCTTGTAGTATGCGTTCTAAAATTCAACAGATTGTTTTATATTTTACGGACTAACTCCAGTGGTGTAAACTCATCACTTATTTGTACATAATCCGAAGAACAAAGGGAACATATTGACATTTTAAATGGATATTATAGCAATGATGTATGTATTATATAGAAACGGTTCACATGTTCTAGACAAAGATGAACGATACAACGATTGCACAAATAAACTTCATGCTTTATAAAACTTTGCACCAGCTAATCTCCCTGAACCAAATGATCTCGATAAAAAAGTTCACCCATTTAGCATTGCACCCAATGAGTTGAGCTCCAAATGCCCCCGAGAAAACCACGAGAAAACATTTCACCCAATGAGCTTCAATGAACTCGAAATAGCAATGCATTATATGAGCCCCCTCTCAAAATTGCACACATGTCACAATTCACATGGACGCCGGACAAAGGGTGTCTGACAATGCCCAATGACCGACCTTTGTCAGTCTAGCCGGCTTACGGCCGATGGCCTACCAAAACGTACCACCACCGATCATCGGACGGCAATCGGATTGGATATGTGACCTTAGATATAGCCAGACGTTAAGATTAATTCAGTATTAAATATGATATTCTTGGATATGGATGGTTCTCTTGCTTTAGTGGATAGGCGCTGTCGCCGTTTCTGTTTGACTTCGAATTGTTTGTGCATTTATAGTATGTAATATATCAATATGTGAAGTTGCGCACCTGGTGTTAAGTTTAGGCTGGAACCAAGTTTCTTAAGAAATGTACATGTATACCTGGACTTAGTAAGCAATTAGCAGAAATTGCTGCACGTCTTTGTATAATGAAACCTGAGTTTCGTAGAATTTCCTCATTTTTGCCTGGGTTTTGTAGAATTTTTCATTCCCCCAATTTATTCAAAGTACAATCGGGCATAAAAAGTACACCATTGTTCAATACAGATGCATTATAAGATATGACTATGAATGTTTTACAGAAACTGTGTGATAACGTACCATTCAACTATTTTAAAGATGCAACAAGATAATAAACAAACCGGGTGGGAAGGCAACACTCAACCGAAACAGCAGAGCACGAAAGACACATTAAGAAAGAGTATACCAATAGCTAGCTCTGCATGAAAAAATCGGACGGAATGTAGGACGCAACAGAAACAGTAGAGCACGAAAGGTACAAGAAAAACACAGCAAAATGTAAAATTGCAGATAACAAAACACAAGGACAACCATAAATATAAACAAGAAAACATGAAACCATACAAACTACAAAACACGACGATCTACTCCGACAGCCTGCCGCCTCAGACAGTGAAGCATGACCATAGTAAGAGCCAGCAAACAAACAAACATACATTACCACTTAAAAGTCAAAGTTATGATTGTTGTTTATTCCTTGAATCAATAAATCGAGTACACGATATTTTGCAAATTAAAATTGAAGTGACAAGAATGAGTTGGAGAACAAAGATTCGCCTCTCCTTCATGTGCCGGAAACGACATAGCACTCAGACAGCTTGATTGTAAATAAGCATTCCATGTCAAAACCGCTGAGTGGTGCTAGTCACAGACAGAAAACATTGTAATGCTACTTGGAAATTATTTACGTTGTTATGTGTATGCCTATTTTTGAAAGACAATAGCTGTCTGTTGTGTCGGCTTACTAAGTGTGTTAGCTGACAATAATGCAGAACAAAGTTATAAACCGACATTTAATTCTTCTAACTGAAATATATCGGCAACCATCTTAACATCGTGTCAACGCAAAACATGGCAAAATTTGTTATAGTATAAAATGTTAAAACAGTTTTGACAGGCTCACAAAGTGTTCTTTGTGTAATAAATTAGCCCCATTAAAATGTGGAAGTAATGGAATAAACTTATGCTTCAATATGGTGAGGAATACGTAATATTCACGACACCATCAATCAATTAGGGAGAATATTGATGTGCCCATGCGTATCCCATAAATGGATGACCTGAATGTCGTAACCCAATTTGTTCATCATAAGATAATTCAACATCCGATTTCTATCGAATTTTTATGAAACAGTACAGGGAACTGGGTCACTACTTTATCAGTACAGTCAGAACTCGATACAACGACGCTGTTTGTTCCAAGAAAAATGTCGTTGTAACGAATATGTCAGTATACTGAATTGATACAAAGAGCGTTTTAATACTTTTGTCCCCAAATATGATGTCAGTATACTGAATTTGTCAGTATATCGGATGTCGTTATATCGAGTTCTGACTGTACATACTTTTGGTGAATATATGTTCTCCAACTGATTAGTGTTAATATCCAGCGAAACATGTTAGAAAACAAACGTTTATTTAAAGGATTGTCTGTGCTCTCGAAGGCCGTTGCATATGAACATTTATATAAGCACGATGTTTTTTCTTATTGACATGACAAGGTCATCTGCGTCTGTGGTATTCACTTCAAATTTGGAACCTTCTTCACTATCACAAGAGCAAATCCATTACAACAAGGTCGATAGCTTTGTGATGTGTACTTCCAGAATTATTTGTCCGTGTTTGGTCTTAAACTTAAAAGTGATCGTCATTTTTACCAAAAAATAAGTTTCTCAATAGCTATCAAAAAGATACTATCTTGAAACATGAGATATTTGTTTAAGGTGATAACCCCATATTATAAACAAGAGGAGGTAATGCTGAAATTTGTTTTACAGAGTTATACCCTCTGATAAATTAGATACTTTGCTTTTTGTCAAATTTCTCACTATCTTAGAGAGGTATTGACTTGACTTAACATGCTTTATCACAGTAATAAGTCCTCACTGAGGAATTATTCTGTAGACAAGGTGAGGTAAGTCCAGAGCTTTGATTGAGTAATTCAATTGTCCATTTTAACTTAGAAGGGTTGCTTTAAGTTACCATTCCTTATTATCTATCAGAGACTTCAAACTCAACACACTTGAATAAAAATGTTGATACAATCGGTAAAAATGGGCAGGTAACTCTCTCGAAAATATTGAAGGAGTTATTGCTATATTTACGCTTAGTTCACAGATGAGCAAGGGTACAGTAATGTACTAGAAAGTCGAGTGTCCAGCACTTGTATGTGTTACTCGTGTTTAACTGTACATTGATATATTTAAACTTTAGGGAAATAGGAATTGAGGCAAATGAAGCAAATCATTTCCAACACTTTTGTAATTGTTTGAACTTCTCGCTGCCTATGACCCTGCACCTTCCACGGTTGTTGTCAGTGAGATATGGGATCCCTAGGACATTACTGACATAACATGATTTTCGGCATCGACGCCAGTCACCTCTAAATGTTCATTTTATATATGATTATAAAAAGATAATATAAAGTCGGACAGGGAAGGCAGCACTCAACTTAACCAGCCGAGCACAGAAAACATAAAGACTAACAAGGCACAATGACCAAGACATAACCGAACGAGAAAATGAACTGTCCAAGTCCAAGCGGTCAAAAAGTTGAATGAACTAATTTTAGCAATCACAAAATTGAATGGCCAAGCTGAATGACCTAGTTTAAATGCTTGGTCCATAATTATCACATGTCATTGTTGTAGCTAGTTATAGGCGTATGGTTATACATTGTTTGATGTCAACATTAGAATACTTGTTTCTATAGACGTTCTTTTATCGTAACGAACTTCAAAGGTTATGTATTGTTCTAATCAGATGCTACTCTCTAGTGGACATTGATAAATGCGATATAATTGTATGACTTTGATAAAAGAAAACAATATGTTGGCGTTCTTCGCACATGTTGCTGTATCTCTTTTGCAATATTGATAACACATTGTAAAAATACGATATGGCCACCTGGGTCATTCGCATTGCATTTTCTGATACGTTCATGTCAGAATATTTATTTTTCTTCTTTTGTCTGTTATAGTTTCGTCTTATAACTATATACTAAAATGCTAGTAGAATCTACATGAAAAACAAGGAACATACATGTATTAGGAATTTAGTCCGTCAGTCAGTCCGTCCGTCAAAAAATCTGAATCCTGACATAACTCAAACAGTTTCCAAGCTAGGTTTAAGAAACTTGGTATGTGGATAGGGGGGCAATACGGGGATTATGCAAGTCTAAACATATTTTGATTCTGACAAAAATTGTGGTTGCTATGGCAACAGAAACATTGAAAATGGCTTAAAACCGGTAGGGGACTTCTGTATTGCTTGCAATTCTTAATTACTTGTTTATTTACCTTTAGAATATAACCTACATTATGAGCCAATGAAAACGCCGCATTTTCGCGGTTAAATGAAAATTTAATCATTAAAATTTTCTCTTAACATACTTGACGTCTTGCGTTGGCGTTAATTTCTATCGGCCAATCAGAATGCAGAATGTTATATTCTAAGTTAGTTAGAACATATTAAGTACATTTTAATGACTAAAATGGCCTCGCTTCGCTTCGCTCGCTCCGCCCTTTTTAATCATTAAAATTTACTTAATATGTTCTAACTAACTTAGAATATAACAGGGGGTCCAGGGGGGGTAGCACCCCGGTAGCTCCATTTAATACGCATCCATCTTTGTTGTCATAAAATGCAGCGAAAAGAGAATCAATGTGCAAAAAGAGCGATACATCAGAATCGCAAAGTTCGACCTGAATAACGGGGCGACAGAGAGTCTATCGAACTGTCTGTGGTTAGTGGAAAATGTTAATTGCGCGCTGTGCGCGCAGAAAGCAGAACAAAAATGACTTTAAATATGTGATTTAGTGGGATACAACAAATGAATTGACTTTACTTTGGCGATTTTAGGAGGGGGGCGTACGCCGGGTCCGCCCCCCTTGGATCCGCCTATGCCCATTTACATCCAAAAATGTATTTCAATAATGATGATTCGTCACGATATCATACAATAGACTTATAAAATCGTTTGATGAAAGAAATTTTATATATTTGTATGGTACAATTATTATCTACCTTACTGTAAATATCAGTCATGATAATTCCTTATGTATGCAGTTGTCTGTGGTTTGTAAAGATAAAGGTTCGGTTTAAAGTATACTTTTAGAAATAGCACCGCCTTTACAAATATCGTCTCTGATCATTGTGAAGCAAGTCGGTGTGCACTCGGTGTCGTTATCAGTAACGCAGCATTGAATTTTGAGCCTCACATTTATACACCTGGGTGAAGTTGAACATTATGGATATTCCCGACGGGGATTGAACCCAAGACATTTCGAATTCTAGATACTATCGCGCACATCATACTTCCTTCTAGACCTCCACTCCCAACGTTTGTTGTTGTAAACGGAGATTTGTCATCCAGAAACACTGTCTTTTGAAACAAAGTAAATCGATTGCACATTGTATTACTCTATCTACAAAAATCAGCGATGCGTTCAATATAATCACTGCCCAGTACAGCAATGAGTTCAGCGGTATAAGTGCTACGGCTGCTACAGCTAACTTCATGCCGGGCCCGCTGACAGCTGAATTTAATTACACTGGGTTCATTTTGTCGTGCTTTATAACATTCGTGTTGTATGACCTCATTGATCAACATTACTGTAAATGGACCGAATACATTCCATCTCTGCTGCCGGTTTATTAAGACTATAGTAGGCGTGTGCTCTGATAATGGATTGACAAAGTTCTTTTATTATCAGATTATTTAAACCAGGAGGGTAACGGACTATCTAACAAGTTCAGGTCAGGAATGTGATGTCACTGATGGTAATTTAATACAACACGGGAATAAATAATTGCTTTAGTGTGAAAAAGAAAGGAAATGTCTAGACTTGGCGTTCAAATAATGTGCTTTTTATGTAAAACGATTCTTGAATTTTTACAAAGAACACTTTAATGGTGTACTTCTTTTTGTAGAACATTATATATACGAACATGTGTTCGTCTCACTGGACGCTGAAGTTTTATAATCTTATCTTTTTATGATCTGCTCTTATAGAAATCGATGACTTAGAATGAGAAGGTCATAAGTGCTACTTGCAACCTTATACTACCCATACTTATTAATTTGTATCACAAGGCACATCTTATGAGCCTATTTTCATGAAATCGAAAAATGTCATGTTGACCAAACTGTCCATACTAGTATTTTGGCGATTATTGTCTTTCATTCGACCCTTTGTAATTTTGATAATATTGAATTTATTGTGTTACACGTTTGATGGTTGAAATAGTAAAACTTATTGACTAATAATTGTTTATAACACTGACGTGTTTGTAAAATATTTTTGAGCAGGATATCCAATATATTGCATGTGGCCCGAAATTGCGACACCATAATAATTCCCTTGGCCTAGCACGTTAATGTATTTTATTTTTAACTTATTTAGCAACATGTGCTCGTTTCGGTATAAATAGTTAAAACATCACTTTGATCACGATTTGTACACTATAATTGTCTTGAGCTTTCGAGGTCAGCCTAACTGCCATTTTGTTACCCCATGTAATATGGATGTTGTCACGTGAACGTGATGAGTGAACGTAATGCTGTGGTTTTTTAAAACCATTCAGATTTGTTTGATATTTATGTTGAACTCTTCGATCTCTTCATAGTTAGTACTACCCCCATTATTACACACTATTATTCATCATTATTTTGCAATAACTTGCAGCGGTGACGTCATTCAGTATTGTTATTGATAATTAATGACTCCGAAACTATTACTTTAAAGTGTTTTTTATTATTTACACTGACACATTGTCCTTTGTATCGGAAGTGTCCAATTTCCTACGTGGCCATCAATTTATGCTTCACTTTATGTATTCCTCCGAGAATGCTCGTATTTCCAATTATTATCAGGAAATTGCCGAGAGTCACAGAATATTAATCAAAGATTGATTGGCAATCCAGGATCAAGTATCATGTTCACTGTCCAGAGTGTATAATCTATGCAATTAATGGTTTATACCTATACTGATTTCCTTGTTCTGTCGTTACATGATACCGGCCGTTCAGACTAGAAATATCAACCGGGACAAACGCACCGTACAACTGGGATGTACTCTACAACGGTACTCTCACCGTACAACTGTAATATACTCCACAACGGTACACGCACCGTACAACTGTGATATACTCCACACCGGTACACGCACCGTACATCTTTAATATACTCTGCAGCGGTATATGCACCGTACATCTGTGATTTACTCTGCAGCGGTATATGCACTGTACAACTGTGATGTACTCCACAACGATACACGCACCGTACATCTGTGATGTACTCCACAACGGTACACACACCGTACATCTGTGATGTTCTCCACAGCGGTACACGCACCGTACATCTGTGATGTACTCCACAGCGGTACACGCACTATACAACTGTGATTTACTCGGTAACCGCACATATATTTAATATTGTACTATGTATGTTACAACGCTTACTCATGTATGTCTGATGTTAACTTGTTACTCATGTAACCTTGACGAAATAAATGTTGTATTGTTGTATTGTATCGATTAACTCTGCAATGGTACACGCACTCTACAACTGTGATTTACTCCGAAACGGTGAACTAACTCTACAACTGTGATGTACTCCGTAACGGTACACGCGCTCTACAACTGTGATTTACTCTGTAACGGTACACGCACTCTTTAACTGTGATTTACTCCGTAACGGTACACACACTCTACAACTGTGATTTACGCCGTAACGGTACACATACTCTACAACTGTGATTTACTCCGTAACGGTACACACACTCTACACCTGTGGTGTAATCCGCAACGTTACACACACTCTACAACTGTGATTTATTCCGTAACGGTACACATACTCTACAACTATGATTTACTCCGTAACGGTACACACACTCTACACCTGTGGTGTAATCCGCAACGTTACACACACTCTACAACTGTGATTTACTCCGTAACGGTACACGCACTCTTCAACTGTGATTTACTCCGTAACGGTACACACACTCTACAACTGTGATTTATTCCGTAACGGTACACACACTCTACAACTATGATTTACTCCGTAACGGTACACACACTCTACAACTGTGATTTATTCCGTAACGGTACACACACTCTACAACTATGATTTACTCCATAACGTTACACGCACTCTACAACTGTGATTTACTCCTTAACGGTACACACACTCTACAACTGTGATTTACTCCCTAACTGTACACACACTCTACAACTGTGGTGTACTCCGCAACGTTACACGCACTTTTCAACTGTTATTTACTCCGTAACGGTACACACACTATACAACTGTGATTTACTCCGTAACGGTACACACACTCTACAACTGTTGTGTTCTCCGCAACGTTACACGCACTCTACAACTGTGATTTATTCCGTAATGGTACACACATTCCACAACTGTGGTGTACTCCGCAACGGAACATACACTCTACAACTGTGATTTCCTCCGTAACGATACACGCATCGAACAACTGTGATTTACTCCGTAACGGTACACGCACTCTACAACTGTGATTTACTCCGTAACGGTAGACACACTCTACAACTGTGATGTTCTCCGCAACGGTACACACACTACAACTGCGATGTACTCCGCAACGGTACACACACTCTACAACTGTGATTTACTCCGTAACGGTACATACACTCTACAACTGCGAGTTACCCCGGTGTGGAACACGCACCGCACGCCTGACTGTGTTTTAATTGACTACGATAAACGCACCATACAGCTAGCTTTTACTCGCGCAGTTGGATTTTATGCAAATGCCGTACACGCACTATGCAGGTAGATTTGACTCTGATGTGGTAAATGCAAGCAAATGGGCTCCACTGTGGAAGTCGCATCATAAAACTAGGTTTTATTTCGCTGCGATTTTCCACCTCTACGTTGCACGCATAGTTTTATAGTACTCCTCAATGGTGCATGTGTACCAGACAAAGATACAAGTGGAAGATTTGTTTACACCTAATTCTGTCTCTTGAGACTACTAAATGAGATTAAGTGTCGGTTTGTTTGACACATTCTGTAGCTAGGGGGCAATTATCCACCATGTTTATAGGGGTGTGTGATTTAGTTAATTCGTATACTGATTGGTTTACACCTAACTGTGTTATCCTACATAAACTCGATGGTACCCATATTTACATTGTCGTAGATGGTTTCTTTCGATGAACTGAAACTTTTGTAAGCACATGCCCTGAATTTTGTGTCAAAGTGATCGACATTATATATACAGGGTGTCTCCCAAAAACGTGACCTAGGTTAAACAGGCGTAATTTTGTCTCTATTATCAATAACACATTGTCAATATGACAAACATTAAGGAATAAACACAGCTCAAAACTCCAGCATCATAATTGTGATTATTAATCCAATACACTGAGTAAGTATTTTCCCGTAAATTTTAGCAATTAATTTGATATAATTATAATGTTTGTGTGACTCTAGTATTCGATGTATTTTGGTATTAGTTATATTTCATATTGTCTGGAAGTTATGGCTAACACAAGGCAAGTACATGTATTGTGAATTTTCATGGTTTTCCTTTGGACTTAAAGTACAAATAGTGTGTTATTTTTGTTTTTGTGTGATCTTTTTGGCGTTTTTCCTTCTTTGCTGTATCTGTTGAGAAGTGCCTTCCCTAATCGACTTGTTATCATAATATTTTTTTAATGACATTCTCAAAATATTGCGATTTATATGAGTGATGCATTTTTCGAAGTTGATCAGAGTTTTCTCTGTTTTTAAATATAGTCGATGTATAAACTAGCCTCTAATCCTATATAGACTGCGTGCATTCCTACAAGTTCGTGCATTTTAGTAAAACGTTCATTTCCTTGCTAATAATCTCATTTCTGTGTCCAAATTTATTAGGACTGCATGTAACACTGAGGCCGATTTTGCAAGTTTTTTGCAGTTTGACATTCACTTTTTTGTTCGAATTTGTTAATAGACAGATAATTGATATTGTTTATCACATGGTTGATGCCAGTGTGTTTGTTTTGTGCAGATGCGCCCATTTCAAATATAAGATGCACGAACTTGTAGTAGTACAGGCTACTTATAGTAACTGTTGCTGTAAAGTTTAGACGGACCCTTATAGTGTGCAAACTACAATTTGTAGGTTATTGTATATTGTATTAATTGTTTTATACTTCACTGTCTAGCTGCAGTGGTGTTAACTAATCACTTATTGGTACATAATCCGTATAATCCGTAGAACAAAGGTAGTAGATTCACAATTTAAATGTCAAAGATGTATAGAACAAGTGAACCGTTTCGACACACACATAGGCATTGAAGGCAACACTCAACCGAAAAAGCAGAGCACGAAAGACACATCATAAGAACTTCTAGCTCTGCATGAAAAATATCGGACGGAAGGAAGGACGCGACCGAAACACCAGAGCACGATAGACACATAATTAACACTGGAAAAAGTAAAATTGCAGATCACAAGGACAACCATAAATATGAACAAAAACAAATAGAACCATACAAGCTACAAAACACGACGATCTACTCCGACAGTCTGCCGCCTCAATCAGTGAAACATGACCAAAGTAAGAACCAGCAAACATGAACCAATTACAAGGACGACCTCACGGCATAAGAGACACTCACAAATAAACACTAAACAAGCAGTATACATCACTTCTTCAACAACTGATTGTAGAAATTCGATCTTGTGAGGCAGCACTCAACTTATACAGCCGAGCACAGAAAACATAATAGTGTATACCTAGTATGTAACAAGGATCCTGATTAACCTAGATGGCCTGCACGAGAGGTCTATATATTTTAATGTAAACCGAGGCTGGTGCGATTATAACATTTTGATGACGTGACGTCATTTCCTGCGACATAATGTTCCAAACAACGTAACGTCATTTCCCGTATTATTATTATTATATGGCCTACATCTGGCTCCGATATCCCGAAACATCTCAATCTGAGCTCATTCTCAACTCAAATTTTGTCACATATCGTTTGAGGTAGTTTTCATGCAAGATTGTACTCTAAATTGGTATTACAAAACAGAAACATTATTCTGAGTGTATTACAGCAACATTTTGAGAGTTCAAGATTCATATTTATCTCAAATTCAGATTTTGAAATTATCAAAATCTCAATTTGAGTTGAGATTTCTACTTGAGATGCTTCTGGTGATCGGAGCCTGCTCATACATATTTAAAGGCTCTAACCTCTAGAAGCCATTTATAAGAAATGTCGTCAATAAATACGTGAATATTCTCTCATACATATTTATAGATAAGAAGAGGATCATCAGCTAGAACATTTGAAGAGTCGTCTTTAGTTTCTTGACATGTATACACGTTCCTGAATTGAGACTTTAGTTATTATAATTTACAAAGTGTCAATAGGGTTTATTTCCTTGACTTAAGGCGTGATATACAATAAAATAGTTGTCGACTTATGTTTCGATGAATATGATGTCTAGTTGACCTTCTAAAAGTGATATTGACCTCTGACTTAGTCATCGGTCAATATCACTTTTTTCAGGTCAACAAAACATCATATTCACCTCAAGATAAGTTAATAACAGTGTAATACATCACATACCACAATTACATAGCAGAATGCAAAACACACAACTGAACGGGAAAATGAACGTTACCGCTGAAAGTCCAAGTTTTAGCTGTCAAAAACTGAAAGATCAAGTTATGATTGTTGTTTATTCCTTGAATCAATAAATCGAGTACAAAATAATATGCAGATTGATATTGAAGTGACAAGAATGAGGTGGAGAACAAAGGCCCCCTCTTCGTCATATGCCGGAAACGACAAAGCACTCAGACAGCTTGATTGTAAACCAGTATTCCATGTCAAAACCACTGAGTGGTGCTAGTTATAGACAGAAAACATTTTAATGCTACAAACTGTACTTGGAAATTATTTACGTTGTTATGTTTATGCCTATTTATGAAAGACACTATCTGTCTGTTGTGTCGGCTTACTAAGTGTGTTTGCTGACAATAATGTTAGACAATATCTGTCTGTTGTGTCGGCTTACTAAGTGTGTTAGCTGACAATAATGTAGAACAAAGTTATAAACAGACATTTAATTCTTCTAACTGAAATATATGGGCAACCATTTCACCATAGTGTCCACGCAAAACGTGGCGAATTTTGTTAAAATTATAAAATGTTAAAATCGTTTTGACTGGCTCACTTAAGTGTTCTTTTTGTTATAAATTAGTCCCATGAACATGTGGAAGTAATGGAATAAACTTATGCTGCAATGGGATACTTAATATTCACGACACCATCAATCAATTAGGGAGAATATTGATGTACCCATGCGTATCCCATAAATGGATGAACTTCATGTCGTAACCTAATTTGTTCATCATAAGATAATTCAATATCCGATTTCTGTCGAATTTATACGAAACAGTACAGGGAACTAGGTCACTACTTTATCAGTACACGATTTTGGTGGATAGATGTGCTCTATCTTATTCACGTTAACCTTAAATTTAATATCCAGCAAAATATGTTAGAAAACCCTAATGTTTGTTATTTAAAAGGGTTGTCATCGCAATCGAAGGTCGTCGCATACCAACATTTATAATTGTCATTAGCTCGACTTTTCGTTTTGTCCTGACAAGATCATCTGTCTATGTGGGGTGTCTGTGATGTATATGTTAAGTTATTTCATTGTTGCACATTTCTCAAAAACTATCAAAGATATCGACGTCAAACATGAAATGCTTTTAAAATCACTATAACAAAGGCAAATCCATTACAACAAAGTAGATAACCATGTGATGTGTATCTTTAGAATTATTTGCCATTGTTTGGACTTAAGTTTAGAAATGATCTACATTTTGATCCACACGTTACATTTCTCAATAACAATCAAAGATGTTATCTTGAAACCGGAGATACTTGTTTACACTTGTATATGATCATAAAATGCATTGTCCATAATTAGCATATGTCACTTTTGGAGCTAGTTATAGGCGTATGATTATACATTGTTTGATGTCAACATTAGAATACTTGTTTCTATAGATGTTATTTTATCGTAACGAACTTCAAAGGTTAGGTATTGTCTTAATCGGTTGTTACTCTAGTGAATATTGATAAGTGCGATATAATTGTATGACTTAAATACAAAAACAATATTTTCGCGTTCTTCGCACATGTTGCTGTATCTCTTTTGCAATTTGAGTAATAATACTGATAACACACATTGTAAAGATACGATATGGCGACCTGTGGTCATTCGTATTGCATTTCGTGATATGTTCTAGTCAGAAAATTTCTTATTTTATCTGTCAGAGTTTCGTCTTGTAACTACACTGAGCAGCTTTGAAAACGCAACACTGATGAAAATCAAGATTATTTTTTATTTATTTAATATATTTCTCAACAAAATTTTGTGTGCGTGTTATTGGCTACCCATGGATTGTATCTCGATGATATGCACAGACACTTGTTCCCGAAGTTTATACGAACAATAGGTACACATCGGCATGAACAATCTGAAAAACGCAGAAGGACATAGGGCATAATTTTCCTTTTGTTTATGAAACCATTTACTGCGGCTGTAAAGGGTCTTATCAGATTGTCATGGAATGAAATTGATTGTGATGCCATATATCTTGGCTACAAATGCTGAAAATTTCTGAGTTATGGGTAAATACTTACATGCATACATATAAGCTATGAAAGTGTAAGTGTTGCGTTTTTTAAAGCCGCTCAGTGTTTATACTAGAATACTAGTAGAATCTACATGGGCAACAAGAAACATAAATGTATTAGGAATTTAACGCAGACTTGTGACATTTCCTCCATGCCACACAGACATACAACCTAATTATGTTGTACCGTGTCTAGCATTAAGGCAATTACTGTATCCGTATGGTATTTATGTTGGTTGGTAACCTTTAGCTGCACACGAATAATCTCATTTACCACAAAAACGATAATAAATTTGGCAAAGACCATGACGTCATACTACGTGACCTGTCGCTAGTCTTACTTTCATTTTTGTGTGTCGTCCTTGTGGACCGTACGTGTGGTCTGCGACAATTCATTTTAGTGTTTTTTTAAACTTACTTTTTGTGCCGTTAGTTTTCTTTTGTTTCTGTTGAGTGCTGACTTCCCCTTCCGATTGATGATGATTCGCCACCATATAATACAATAGTCTTAAAAAGATTGAACCCAAGACATTTCGAATTCTCGATACCATCGCGCGCATCATACTTCTAGACCTTCACTCCCAACTTTTGTTGTTGTAAACGGAGATTTGTCTTCCAGAAACACTGTCTTTTGAAACAAAGTAAATCGATTGTACATTGTATTACTCTTTCTACAAAAATCAGCGATGCGTTCAAAATAATCACTGCCCGGTACAGCAATGAGTTCAGCGGTAAAAGTGTTACGGCTGCTACAGCTAACTTCATGCCGGACCCGCTGACAGCTGAATTTAATAACATTGGGTTCATTTTGTCGTGCTTAATAACATTAATGTGGTATGACCTCATTGATCAACATTACTGTAAATGGAACGAATACATTCCATCTCTGTTGCCGGCTTATTAAGACTATAGTAGGCGAGTGTTTCTAATAATGGATTGACAGAGTTCTTTTATTATCAGATTATTTAAACCAGGAGGGTAACGGACTATCTAACAAGTTCAGGTCAGGAATGTGATGTCACTGATGGTAATTTAATACAACACGGGAATAGATAATTGCTTTAGTGTTAAAAAGAAAGGAAATGTCTAGACTTGGCGTTCAAATAATGTGCTTTTTATGTAAAACGATTCTTGAACTTTTACATAGAACGCTTTAATTGTGTACTCCTTTTTTGTAAAACATAATATTTATGAACAATGTGTTCGTCTCAATGGACGCTGGAGTTTTATAATCTATCATTTTATGATCTGCTCTTATAGAAATCGATGACTTAGAATGAGAAGGTCGTAAGTGCTACTTGCGATCGTATAATACCCGTACTTATTAATTGTATCACAAGGCACATCTAATGAGCCTATTTTCATGAAAATCGAAAAATGTCATGTTGACGAATCTGTCCATACTAGTATTTTGGCGATTATTTTCTTTCATTTATGGTTTAACGATCGACCCTTTCTAATTTTAATAATATTGATTTTATTGTGTTACACGTTTGATGGTTGAAATAGTAAAACGTATTGACTAATAATTGTTTATAACACTGACGTGTTTGTAATTTTTTTTTGAACATGTGGCCCGAAATTGCGAAACCATAATAATTCCCTTGGCCTAGCACGTTGATGTACATTGTATTTTATTTTTAACTTATTAAGCAACATGTGCACGTTTCTTTATAAAAGAGTTAAAACATCACTTTGATCACGATTTGTACACTATAATTGTCTTGAGCTTTCGAGGTCAGCCTAACTGCCATTTTGTTACCCCATGTAATATGGATGTTGTCAAGTGAACGTGATGAGTGAACGTAATGCTGTGGTTTTTTAAAACCATTCAGATTTGTTTGATATTTATGTTGAACTCTTCGATCTTTTCATAGTTTGTACTATTATCACACACTATTATTCATCATTATTTTGGAATAACTTGCAGCAGTGACGTCATTCAGTATTGTTATTGATAATTAATGACTCCGAAACTATTACTTTAAAGTGTTTTTTATTATTTACACTGACACATTGTCCTTTGTATCGGAAGTGTCCAATTTCCTACGTGGCCATCAATTTATGCTTCACTTTATGTATTCCTCGGAGAATGCTCGTATTTCCAAGGCTTATCAGGAAATTGCCGAGAGTCACAGAATATTAATCAAAGATTGATTGGCAATCCAGGAGCAAGTCTCGGGTTCACTGTCCAGAGTGTATAATCTATGCAATTACTGGTATATAGCTATACTGTTTTCCATTGTTCTGTCGAAACATGATACCGGCCGTTCAGGACAAGAAATGTCAACCGGGACACACGCACCGTACAACTGGGATTTACTCTGCAAAGGTACGTGCACTGTACAACTGTGATGTACTCCACAACGGTACACTCACTCTACAATTGTAATTTACTCCGGAACAATACACTCGCTCTACAATTGTGATTTACTCCGGAACGATACACTCGCTCTACAATTGGGATTTACTCCGCGGAGGTGCACACACCGCACGACTGACTGTGTTTTAATTGACTGCGGTAAACGCACCATACAGTTAGCTATTACTCGCGCAGTTGGATTTAACGCCAATGCCGTACACGCACTGTGCAGTTGGATTTGACTCTAATGTGGTAAATGCAAGCAAGTGGCTCCACTGCGGAAATCGCATTATAAAACTGGGTTTATTTTGCTGCGGTTTTACAGTACTCCTCAACGATGCATATGCACCAGACAAAGATACGAGTGGAAGATTTGTTTACACCTATTTCTATCTCTTGAGACTACTAATGAGATTAAGTGTCGGTTTGTTTGACACATTCTGTAGCTAGGGGGGCAATTATCCACCATGCTTATAGTGGTGTGTGATTTAGTTAATTCGTATACTGATTGGTTTATACCTAACTGTGTTATCCTACATACTGTTGAAAACTCGATGGTACCCAGGCAGATGCATTAAACTCAATTAGGTGAAACTATGATGAAGTTATTTCAAACGGTTTTGGAGATCTCAGGAAAAATCAAAAGGTAGCGTTAGAAGTGCCGTTAAGTGTTTATCTATAAACTTTTGATTTAGATAAAAGTTCGCCTTATTGTCTTTTGCTTCTTACTAAGCTTTCTTGTTGATTGTTCTCAATGATAATACATTCATGTTTATATTTTGCTTCTTTGGTGGTTGTTAATGCATATTTTGAAGAATTCCCTTATTTAGTAAACTCACCATTTTCTCCCTGCTTTCATTATTTCATTGCAAAGTTCTTCGATTTTAACTAGATTTCATCCTTTCTGTGACTTTACAACCTTGTTCAGACAACATTATCTTTTCAAATGATGACATATTCCACGTAAGTCAGGAAATGACGCTTAAGGTAAAACGAAGACGCCACGTCCTGGTTTAAAGCAAAACATGATCACGAGTACCTATGGTTGAAGAAGAGATCACTTTAATCGCTCTTACAAAAGAACAGTCAAATTCATTATACATTAATTAAGTTATAAGGGTTTTAGGTAGGTCCCCCGTTATTTGGGATACCTTGTAGAAATGAATGTTTTGCTAACGAAAAATCTTGTCTTTGAACCTCATTCACATATAGGCATATAGATTATCGATAGGGCAATTTGCAATAAAACATTTTGTTAACAAATAGTTTAGCAATGTAATGGGTAGATCACCGTCAAATGTTGTTAAATTTAAAACAGTGGTATTATACTGGCTGGTATATATCACCCGAGCAACCGGTATCTAGATCTACATCTGTGTTATGTATGAAGCTTGCTGTCCTTGGTTCAGGTGGAGGTACCCTACTAGCACAAGTACCTTTAAAGTATGTACCATAACAGATGTTTCTACGATCATTCCTACGTCTATCAAGTAGCTACTACAGACGATATATTTATACTGTTATTTAGGATTGATTTGGCCACCACATTGACACATGGACTGAAGCCATTTCTGTCAGTATGATTTATATCGTCTGATTCTCTATGCTTTTGTTTTTGCTTTTGTTCATCGAACGCACAAGAAAGGACAAAACAAAACATGGTGTGGATTTAGGTCCATACATATTAGTATACGTTTTTCACATTGTCATCACATGCATGTATGAATGTTTGACTTTGATTTGCAGTTAAGTAGACACATCTTTCATTCGTTCATTTTTAGAATTCTATTTGATTTGAGTTGTGTAATCTTTCATTTGGCTTCGATCGCCGTTCTCTTTAATTGCATGGCGTTCATTTTCATTCACCAAAGCGTCATGTATTCAACGTTGCGCAACGTGCGTATTACGACGTTTTATCAAGTTATAGGCCATCTGATGGATAAGAATGGCGTCGTTTGTTTTTGATTTATTTGTCTGATTTGTATTATGATGGAGATTCCAAGTCCTAATGAAGCTAATCAACGCTAATTTGATATATATATTTTACCATCTTAACATGTGTTTTGAAAATGGGCAAAAGGCAAGTTATAATTCTGATTATGCCAAACGATATTAACAAATCTAGTAGGGAAGGCAGCACTCAACATAAAGTGATGTGCGTTTGATCTGATTGGCAACTTCTGTCTGTGTCTCTGGCTTGGTTTAAAGTTTGAGAACCCTCCAAACAAACGTTGACAACATTTCCTGGCACAAACTTGTGCTGATGGAGATCACGATATAACGTATCTTCTGACAGGGTATTAGTTGACACGTAACAGTGTGTAATACTGATGACATCCATGTCGACATCTTTATGCCAAAATTGATACATGAAAGTAGGACTTCGTAACTGTTATATGTAAGTTTCATTTTTTCTCTTGGTTATTTTTATGTTTATGATTGACCATGACGTGTGTTTGTAGCATGTGATTTCTGAGTTCCTTTATATATCCATCGTGCTCGGTGCCTCGGTCAGTGAAACATGACCAGAATAAGAACCAGCAAACAAGTACGAATTACAAGGACGACCACGCGGCATAAGAGCAACTCACATAGCAACACTAAAAACAACTCATGCATTACCACTTAAAAGTCGAAGTTATAATTGTTGTTTATTCCTTGAATCAATAAATCGAGTACACGATATTATGCATATTGAAATTGAAGTGACAAGAATGAGGTGGAGAACAAAGCCTCGCCTCTCCTTCATGTGCCGGAAACGACATAGCACTCAGACAGCTTGATTGTAAACAAGTATTCCATGTCAAAACCACTGAGTGGTTCTAGTTACAGACAGAAAACAATTTTAATGCTACTTGGAAATTATTTACGTTGTTATGTTTATGCGTATTTTTGAAAGACAATATCTGTCTGATGTGTCGGCTTACTAAGTGTCTTTGCTGACAATAATGTAGAACAAAGTTATAAACCGACATTTAATTCTTCTAACTGAATTATATGGGCAACCATCTTACCATAGTGTCCACGCAAAACGTGGCGAATTTTGTTAAAATTATAAAATGTTAAAATGGTTTTGACTGGCTCACTTAAGTGTTCTTTTTGTAATAAATTAGTCCCATGAACATGTGGAAGTAATGGAATAAACTTATGCTGCAATGGGATACTTAATATTCACGACACCATCAATCAATTAGGGAGAATATTGATTTACCCATGCGTATCCCATAAATGGATGAACTTCATGTCGTAACCCAATTCGTTCATCATAAGATAATTCAATATCCGGTTTCTGTCGAATTTATACGAAACAGTACAGGGAACTGGGTCACAACTTTATCAGTACACGCGTTTTGTGGATAGATGTGCTCTATCATATTCGCGTTAACCTTAAATTTAATATCCAGCAAAATATGTTAGAAAACCCAAATGTTTGTTAAAAGGATTGTCGGTGCAACCGAAGGTCGTCGCATACCAACATTTATAATTGTCATTAGCTCGACTTTTCGTTTTGTCGTGACAAGATCATCTGTCTATGTGGGGTGTCTGTGATGTATATGTTAAGTTATTTCATTGGTGCACATTTCTCAAAAACTATCAAAGATATCGACGTCAAACATGAAATGTTTATTCACTATAACAAAGGCAAATCCATTACAACAAAGTAGATAACCATGTGATGTGTATCTTTAGAATTATTTGCCCTTGTTTGGACTTAAGTTTAGAAATGATCTACATTTTGATCCACACGTTACATTTCTCAATAACAATCAAAGATGTTATCTTGAAACCGGAGATACTTGTTTACACTTGTATATGTTCATAAAATGCTTTGTTCATAATTATCATATGTCATTTCTGTAGCTAGTTATAGGCGTACGATTAAACATTGTTTGATGTCAAGATAAGAATACAGTCTATAGATGTTCCTTTATCGTAACGAACTTCAAAGGTTAGGTATTGTCTTAATCGGTTGTTACTCTAGTGAATATTGATAAGTGCCATATAATTGTATGACTTAAATAAAAAACAATATTTTCGCGTTCTTCACACATGTTGCTGTATCTCTTTTGCAATTTGAGTAATAATACTGATAACACATATTGTAAAGATACGATATGGCCACCTGTGGTCATTCGTATTGCATTTCGTGATATGTTCTAGTCAAAATAATTATTTCTCTTATTTTATCTGTTTCGTCTTGTAACTACACTAAGCAGCTTTGAAAACGCAACACTAATGAAAATCAAGATTATTTTTTATTTATTTATATTTCTCAACGAAATTTTGTGTGCGTGTTATTGGCTACCCATGATTGTAACTCGATGTTCTTTCCATTTAAATTCGCTACAATGGTGCATTGAATCATAAAATGGATAAAACGAAACACGTAAGAGGAATTGAATGTACAAAAATGTACGATGCAATTATTATTTTATGCAAGGTCAATTTGAATTGTCAATTAATAGACAAATTCGAAAAATACAAAATCAGACGATTTACCAATCCGCAAAATAGTGGTCGTGAAGTTTGAAAAACGTTGGATAGCAGTGTTTCAGATTTACCGAAAAATACTACATATTTTGCAGTCAATGGGAAGTAATTCTGGATAGAGATAGAGTGAATAAAAGTCATTTTTATTTAATCTAAATTGAACTTTATATTTATCGGTGTTTTACTTTATTTCTGTCTCCATGATATGCACGGACACTTGTTCCCGAAGTTTGTACCAAAATAGGTACACATCGGCATGAACAATCTGAAAAACGCAGAAGGACATAGGGCATACATTTCCTTTTGTTTGTGACATCATTGTTTTACTGTGGCTGTAAAGGGTCTTATCAAATTGTCATGGAATGAAATTGATTGTAATGCCATATATCTTAGCTACCAATGCTGAAAATTTCAGCAAAGTTTAATGCATATTGGCCGAGTTATGGGTAAATACTTACATGCATACATATAAGCTATGTAAGTGTAAGTGCTGCGTTTTCAAAGCCGCTCAGTGTAATACTAGAATACTAGAAGAATCTACATGGGCAACAAGAAACATAAATGTATTAGGAATTTAACGCAGACTTGTGACATTTCCTCCATGTCACACAGACATACAACCTAATTATGTTGTACCATGTCTAGCATTAAGACAATTACTGTGTCCGTATGGTATTTATGTTGGTTGGTAACCTTTAGCTGCACACGAATAATCTCATTTACCACAAAAACGATAATAAATTTGGCAAAGACCATGGCGTCATAGTACGTGATTAGTCGCTAGTCTTATTTTCATTTTTTGGTGTCGTCCTTGTGGACCGTACGTCGGGTTTGCGACAATTCATTTTAGTGTGTTTTTAAACTTACTTTTTGTGCCATTATTTTCTTTTGTTTCTGTTGAGTGCTGACTTCCCCTTCCAATTTTTGATGATTCGCCACCATATAATACAATAGTCTTAAAAAGATTGAACCTAAGACATTTCGAATTCTCGATACCATCGCGCGCATCATACTTCTAGACCTTCACTCCCAACGTTTGTTGTTGTAAACGGAGATTTGTCTTCCAGAAACACTGTCTTTTGAAACAAAGTAAATCGATTGTACATTGTATTACTCTTTCTACAATGAGTTCAGCGGTAAAAGTGCTACGGCTGCTACAGCTAACTTCATGCCGGACCCGCTGACAGCTGAATTTAATAACATTGGGTTCATTTTGTCGTGCTTCATAACATTCGTGTTGGATGACCTCATTGATCAACATTACTGTAAATGGACCGAATACATTCCATCTCTGTTGCCGGCTTATTAAGACTATAGTAGGCGAGTGTTTCTGATAATGGATTGACAGAGTTCTTTTATTATCAGATTATTTAAACCAAGAGGTCCACGCTCTATCTAACAAGGTCAGGTCAGGAATGTGATGTCACTGATGGTAATTTAATACAATACGGGAATAGATAATTGCTTTAGTGTAAAAAAGAAAGGAAATGTCTAGACTTGGCGTTCAAAAAATATGCTTTTTATGTAAAACGATTCTTGAACTTTTACATAGAACTCTTTAATTGTGTACTCCTTTTTTGTAAAACATAATATTTATGAACATGTATTCGTCTCAATGGGCGCTGGAGTTTTATAATCTATCATTTTATGATCTGCTCTTATAGAAATCGATGACTTAGAATGAGAAGGTCGTAAGTGCTACTTGCAACCTTATACTACCCATACTTATTAATTTGTATCACAAGGCACATCTTATGAAAATCGAAAAATGTCATGTTGACCAAACTGTCCATACTAGTATTTTGGCGTTTATTTTCTTTCATTGATGGTTTTACGATCGACCCTTTCTAATTTTGATAATATTAAATTTATTGTATTACACGTTTGATGGTTGAAATAGTAAAACTGATTGACTAATAATTGTTTATAACACTGACGTGTTTGTAAAATATTTTTGAGCATGATATCCAATATATTGCATGTGACCCGAAATTGCGACACCATAATCATTCCCTTGGCCTAGCAGGCTAGTGTATTTTATATTTTAACTTATTTAGCAACATGTCGTTTCGGTATAAAAGAGGTAAAACATCACTTTGATCACGATTTGTACAGTATAATTGTCTTGAGCTTTCGGGGTCAGCCTAACTGCCATTTTGTTACCCCATTTAATATGGATGTTGTCACGTGAACGGGATGAGTGAACGTAATGCTGTGTTTTTTTTTAAACCATTCAGATTTCTTTGATGTTTATGTTGAACTCTTCGATCTCTTCATAGTTTGTACTACCCCGGTTATCACACACTATTATTCATCATTATTTTGGAATAACTTGCAGCAGTGACGACATTCAGTATTGTTATTGATAATTAATGACTCCGAAACTATTACTTTAAAGTATTTTTTATTATTTACACTGACACATTGTCCTTTGTATCGGAAGTGTCCAATTTTTCTACGTGGCCATCAAATTATGCTTCACTTTATGTATTCCTCCGAGAATGCTCGTATTTCCAAGTCTTATCAGGAAATTGCCGAGAGTCACAGAATATGAATCAAAGATTGATTGGCAATCCAGGAGCAAGTCTCAGGTTCACTGTCCAGAGTGTATAATCTATGCAATTACTGGTATATAGCTATACTGTTTTCCATTGTTCTGTCGAAACATGATACCGGCCGTTCAGGACAAGAAATGTCAACCGGGACACACGCACCGTACAACTGGGATTTACTCTGCAACGGTACATACACTGTACAACTGTGATGTACTCCACAACGGTACTCTCACCGTACAACTGTGATATACTCCACAACGGTACACTCACTCTACAATTGTAATTTACTCCGGAACGTTATACTCACTCTGAAATTGTGATTTACTCCGCGGAGGTGCACACACCGCACGACTGACTGTGTTTTAATTGACTGCGGTAAACGCACCATACAGTTAGCTATTACTCGCGCAGTTGGATTTAACGCCCATGCCGTACACGCACTGTGCAGTTGGATTTGACTCTAATGTGGTAAATGCAAGCAAGTGGCTCCACTGCGGAAGTCGCATTATAAAACTGGGTTTATTTTGCTGCGGTTTGACACAATAGTATTAGTACACACGCAAACATTCTAAAATAGATAATTTTAATATAGTCTAAATAAAGAAAGCAAACTATAAAGATAGAGAATGCTCGCCCATATGGGTTATCCCGGTGGCGAGGGTAAATAAATCCAACAACTGCGGTTTGACAGTACTCCTCAACGATGCATATGCACCAGACAAAATTACGAGTGGAAGATTTGTTTACACCTATTTCTATCTCTTGAGACTACTAATGAGATTAAGTGTCGGTTTGTTTGACACATTCTGTAGCTAGGGGGGCAATTATCCACCATGTTTATAGTGGTGTGTGATTTAGTTAATTCGTATACTGATTGGTTTATACCTAACTGTGTTATCCTACATACTGTTGAAAACTCGATGGTACCCAGGCAGATGCATTAAACACAATTAGGTGAAACTATGATGAAGTTATTTCAAACGGTTTTGGAGATCTCAGGAAAAATCAAAAGGTAGCGTTAGAAGTGCCTTTAAGTGTTTATCTATAAACTTTTGATTTAGATAAAAGTTCGCCTTATTGTCTTTTGCTTCTTACTAAGCTTTCTTGTTGATTGTTCTCAATGATAATACATTCATTTTATATTTTGCTTCTTTGGTGGTTGTTAATGCATATTTTGAAGAATTCCCTTATTTAGTAAACTCGCCATTTTCTCCCTGCTTTCATTATTTCATTGCAAAGTTCTTCGATTTTAACTAGATTTCATCCTTTCTGTGACTTTACAACCTTGTTCAGACAACATTATCTTTTCAAATGATGACATTTTCCACGTAAGTCAGCAAAATAAACAGGAAATGACGCTTAAGGTAAAACGAAGACGCCACTTCCTGGTTTAAAGCAAAACATGATCACGAGTACCTATGGTTGAAGAGGAGATCACTTTAATCGCTCTTACAAAATATCAGTCAAATTCATTATACATTAATTAAGTTATAAGGGTTTTAGGTAGGTCCCCCGTTATTTGGGATACCTTGTAGAAATGAATGTTTTGCTAACGAAAAATCTTGTCTTTGAACCTCATTCACAGATAGGCATATAGATTATCGATAGGGCAATTTGCAATAAAACATTTTGTTAACAAATAGTTTAGCAATGTAATGTGTAGATCACCGTCAAATGTTGTTAAATTTAAAACAGTGGTATTATACTGGCTGGTATATATCACCCGAGCAACCGGTATCTAGATCTACATCTGTGTTATGTATGAAGCTTGCCGTCCTTGGTTCAGATGGAGGTACCCTACTAGCACAAGTACCTTTAAAGTATGTACCATAACAGATGTTTCTACGATCATTCCTACGTCTATCAAGTAGCTACTACAGAAGATATATTTATACTGTTATTTAGGATTGATTTGGCCACCACATTGACACATGGACTGAAGCCATTTCTGTCAGTATGATTTATATCGTCTGATTCTCTATGCTTTTGTTTTTGCTTTTGTTCATCGAACGCACAAGAAAGGACAAAACAAAACATGATGTGGATTTAGGTCCATACATACAATGTATTAGTATACGTTTTTCACATTGTCATCACATGCATGTATGAATGTTTGACTTTGATTTGCAGTTAAGTAGACACATCTTTCATTCGTTCATTTTTAGAATTCTATTTGATTTGAGTTGTGTAATCTTACATTTGGCTTCGATCGCCGTTCTCTTTAATTGCATGTCGTTCATTTTCATTCACCAAAGCGTCATGTATTCAACGTTGCGCAACGTGCGTATTACGACGTTTTATCAAGTTATAGACCATCTGATGGATAAGAATGGCGTCGTTTGTTTTTGACTTATTTGTCTGATTTGTAATATGATGGAGATTCCAAGTCCTAATGAAGCTAATCAACGCTAATTTGATATATATATATATTTTACCATCTTAACATGTGTTTTGAAAATGGGCAAAAGGCAAGTTATAATTCTGATTATGCCAAACGATATTAACAAATCTAGTAGGGAAGGCAGCACTCAACATAAAGTGATGTGCGTTTGATCTGATTGGCAACTTCTGTCTGTGTCTCTGGCTTGGTTTAAAGTTTGAGAACCCTCCAAACAAACGTTGACAACGTTTCCTGGCACAAACTTGTGCTGATGGAAATCACGATATAACGTATCTTCTGAGAGGGTATTAGTTGACATGTAACAGTGTGTAATACTGACGACATCCATGTCGACATCTTTATGCCCAAATGGATACATGAAAGTATGACTTTGAACAGTTATATGTAAGTTTCATTTTTTTCATGGTTATTTTTATGTTTATGATTGACCATAACGTGTGTTTGTAGCATGTGATTTCTGAGTTCCTTTATATATCCATCGTGCTCTGCTGAGTGTAGTATTGTGAATTTTTATGACAGCTGATGTTGTTTTCTGACGCACTACCTATTAGTCAGATTGAAACCTAATTTTGTTAAGAACACAACATATTACTGTACCGAACATTTAAATCAACGCAAACTGTGCAGTAAATGTCAAGCATGGAGTGAAACTGATTGTATAATATACAACACTTCTGTCTTCGTTCCATCTTTGATTACAAAGGAGTTGGTCTGAGCCGTATATGCTAATTTATAAGAATGTGGCTATATTAAAAGACATCTAGGGTGGTATTCAATATTGATCTTATTTAATTTGAGAATACGGATAGCTAATTATAATCCCTGTTACTAATCAAGAGCTTAATAATTCTGTGATCCGATTAGTTGTCCTTATCCTTAAGTCAAGACAGCCCAATATAGAATACCATCCCTGTTCCATTAATGTTACCGTCTGCATCAGTACCTGTCATTATTTATTTTATTACGCTAGGACTGTGTCCATGTAATAGTTATAATAGTAATCAAAGCGCTGAAAGCCCTTGAGTTGTTCGAATATATGCCATTCTAATCACCTCGGCCTTTATGCATTGCAATTCTTACAGGAGACAAAGAGAAATGAAAACATACAGAGGAAGTACAAGTCAAATAGTTTTCTGCAGCCAGATAATTTACTAGTATTGTTTAGGATGTGTTTTTTCTGCAGTATGGATGCTGATCGAATTTATTCCGGTGTATGCTTAAATTTTTTAGTCCAACTAATTCAGGCGCACATGCATTATCGGATATCGTCCGATTAATTTAACCTAACCAACTATATGTAACTATATGAAACAGTTTATACAGAGTGGTACTCGGTGTTATGGATTTCCGCGTACCGCTTACATTGACTATGCAATTGAACAATGTCCTCGATATATAATCAGAAGTACTGGATCAGTCCCACGCTATATGATTACGTAACAGTTTTGCAGACGAAACACGTACGCACAGGGCAGTTAAAAGTAGTGGTAATTGCTTTGTTAATACAAAATACACTGTAATTGTAAATTAAATGCTTAAAAACATCTAAATATGCCTTTTTAAACACAAATGATAGTAACCTTCATATACAAAATATACAGGCCACCGTACAATGGCTTATCAGTCAATGTTTTGCCCCCAGCAGAACGTGTGATCCAGTAAATGCTATGCATGCTTTAGACCATGGTTAGTCGCTGTAAGCCAATCAACGCATTGTATTTCCGTGGTAAATATAATAGAGACTACGGTTTAAAATCGTCTATTAAAATCGGGAAAAACGCTCATTTAGATCGAGAAAGTTGTCCATTCAAGTCGAGAAAATCGTGCCCAATCAGCATGATTTTGTATATACTCAGCACATTTAAAACCGCAGCACATAAATTATACATTTCATGGTTTCGAGCAGAAAACAAATGCACGGATGGAAAATTAACAGCAATAATTAACTATATTTTCCATCAGTTCTGAAAGTTACAAACATACTGTAAATCCACAAGTAATAATGTGTTATATACAGCCTAAAATAATACATGTACAGATTTCTTTCTATATCCAGCCAGAAACCGGTGTAATATTATTCAATTAAATTAAGCATCCGTGGTTTTTTGTTGTTGAAAAAATATTAGTCCAGTAATTATACGGCCAATTCGAAGTAGGTCTCCATTTATACATGTTACGGCTAAACGAGGACGCTTTCTATCACTTGATAGGCTGATATACATAGAAAATAAAATAAACGCGCCTTTTGAGTTTAATCCTAAGCGTTATATTTGTGTCATCTTCGGTAATGTTGCAAGCATTAGGCGAACGGTGCATGGAAAACGGATTCGAGATAGTAATCGAAATTGGCACTTGAGTGATCAACGTTTTCTGATCTTCCTCAGTGCGACTATACAGATCGTGGATAGCCATTGACATGTTGTGCAGTCCGACGGAAATACGTGTAGCTGTTGAAACATCTCACAGTGAGTCCATTATATGACGGTATCTGCATCAACCATCCCATACATATATTCGCCTTTTTCTGAGTATCATTTCAGAACAACATGTAGAAAATAATCGTGTTTAACCGTATATGTATACTAATCAATAGTTATACCAGGTAATACAATGTACTTCATTTTAGGCCGATAGTGCAGTTCTCACACACTGCACTCTGATTCATAGCATGCATTCCAATCACCTGCATTCTACCACTGACCAGCATTTAAATTTGTCATGAAATACTCGTTCATAGTTGCTCGCCGAGAGAGTATCTCACTTTCATACGTTTACTTTGTATTTGATTTTTAAAATGCTGTGCTTTTAATTGTTCGCAGTATAACATACCACATGGTCTAAGCCAGATAGAAAGACTCGTGGGGCCGTCTATACAATATAGACACTCGCTGCGCTCGTGTCTATATCGTATAGACGACCCCACTCGTTTTCTATCCTATACTTATAAGCAGTAACGGTGAAATCGGTTAATTTATTTACCGGGCGGTAACCTTATGCAACACAGACATGGTGTCTATCTAGCAGTATGGTACGCAAGGCAGTTAACAGAAAGAATGTCTCTTATTAATGTTATTGCAAAACTATTTTCTCAAACGTTGTGAAATAGTACCAAGAATACGAGAAATGTAGATATGTGACTCCGAATCTGGATTTAGTTGTTTACTTGATTGCGTTCGACTGAGAAAGTCACGTGGTCATTTGGGTTTTCACTGCCGGATTGGCCAATGACCTTCAACTTTGAAGACGATTCGATGTGACATGGAATCCTGATGCGATACCTTAGTTATTTCCGAATAGTTTTCTTGGTTTTTTAACATTCCCGATACAGTACCGATCCACGCGAGACAACCTCTTGGTAAACAATCTGAAAAATAAAATGACAGTTGTAACATGATTTCTTCGTGAATCGATAATGAGTGTTTATATAAACTCAATGAGAACACGAGCATTGAAATATTGGGTTTCCCGTGCATAAGCATACCTGTGGGACTTTGTACAGAATATATTTTCGTCTGTCACACGTGTGTTACTTGTTGAAAGTACACATACCTGGATGACGAAATACCCAAAAATAGTAATTACGTGGCCGTACAGGTTACACTTTGCCTTTCGCAACCTCTCTAATGTTGATGTAGAACGTCAGTATAAACATGTTTACCGTGTAAATTGTGGTATGTGATGTTTTTATGTGTTTATGCTCAGCTGGTTAAACTGAGTGCTGCCGTCCCTGCCCGACTTTCGATTGTCTTTTACATGGGATAAGTTGAAAGTGCAAACAAATAATGGGTCAGTTTTTAATAATATGTGTCCAAATGCTACGAATGTTAGAAACAAATATTTCCCAACGCCAAAAGTACGTACATAAAGCTGTTTTGTGTCCATTACCTCAGCTCATACAATTTTACAAATTGCTTTTAAAATCATTTATTATGCTTCGTTTAATGATAATTATTATGAGCTTTACTGATGTTGTGCTTTCGTTCTTTGTTGTTTATGTTGAGTGCATTCGCTGTCCGATTTAATGTTATGATTTTTATTTACAGATATACAGAAATCATTGTGTATTGTGTTAGCTATGTTAGCTATATAATACTCTCTTTTTTCAAATTCTATGAATTTTACTTTTCACTTTCTTGACTTGTTCGTAACACCATTAAATATGTTGGAAATAGCCGCAACATGTTTTGTTCATGCCTCATCATACATTTAACAGGCGTTCTTCGTAATTATATGTTGTCAATCTCATATACCTTGCTTCATTTCCTCTATCCCAACCAATTACCAATGGTAAATTTATGTAATTCATTTATTATTTCCGGCTCATGAAGATTCTACTTCCGGTTACAAGATGGTATTATGCACATATTAAACGTAGACGAGTTAATTTTTGCCGATTGATTTACGGTTCTATACGCGACCAACAGTCAACATTTCGCCGGTTTAGAATTATTACTTACGATCGTATGAGACTGATAAGATTTGAAATCTGCATCTCAAGGCGCTTCATATGAGCCTATTTTCAAGTTTAAAAGGCTTGTTTTTCCATAAGTAAAGAGACGTTTCAGATAGTTGTTTCTTGTTTTCTCAAAATATTGATTTTGTACTTACGACCTTCTAATTCTAAGCCAGCGAATTATAGTTTCTAGTTTTTGTGTTGTCGTTCCAATACAAGGTTTGATACATGAATTGTTCACACAGAATGTAATTTTCCGTCTATGACGTCATGTGTTTAATAATCTTTCAGATAAAATTAAACCTCCAAACCTAGAGAGATGTGTAATTGCAATACTATTTCTATAATAAATAATCTGTTCAAGGTTTTATACTATTACTATAATAAATAATCCGTTCAAGGTTTTATACTATTACTATAATAAATAATCCGTTCAAGGTTTTATACTATTACTATAAAAAATAATCCGTTCAAGGTTTTATACTATTACTATAATAAATAATCCGTTCAAGGTTTTATACTATTACTATAATAAATAATCCGTTCAAGGTTTAATACGCTACGTTAAGGTCTGATAAGTTATAATATACCTACGATCAGCACGTTCCATCACGCTTTTTCAAGATCATTGTTGAATCGGGACAATCGTGGCCAAATTTATTACAGTCAAAGATTTTTATTCGATGCCCACAACGCTCACGATTTCACCTAGTTCCCAAAGATCATCACCATTCGATTCTTCGACCCCTACGACCCCTACGACCCCTACGCTAAACACGATACCTTCCAATCGTGGTCATCGTGGTCATCTCGGCTGACTGTAAACGCAGCATAAACAATTTGATTCAATGTCCAAAGATCATCACGATTCGATTCTACGACCCCTAGCTAAACACGATACCTTCCAATCGTGGTAATCGTGGGCATCGACATTTTTTTTTGTACTGGAGTTGATGTTCTGTTGTCAAACCATTGGAACCATAGCGTTTGTCAAACGCATGATTCTAGGCATTGATGAATAATCCGTATAAATGTCAAGGTCAATGTACTCTGATTGCAGACATAAACACAGGCCTATCAATTTCAGAAGCCAGTAATCTAGTATAAGATTTGATTTTTAATGTAACCTAGCACGCAAACAAACGATTAGTTTTAGGATGAAAACCGTCCGTAGACAGAAAGTCAATTTACGTTGTACCACCTACTAATTTACGTAATTTTTGTTTCCCTAATTTAGGATTAGAGATATGAATCAATCAGATTACATTAAGCTCTCATTAACGTAATGAAGTCGGTTTATACACGTGAAAGTTACATTGAATGGGTTAATCAGTGCATGTATGTATAAACAATAAAAAACTGTCTCAAAACTACTCTTTAGTTATAGAAAAAACAAGCTTATTCAACTTCAGTTCGGTCAACATGACTTTTTCCGATTTTCATGAGAATAGGCTCATAAGAAGCACGAGTCCTATCAGGTCGTAAGTACGACCTTGTCATTCTAAGCCAGCGAAATACTAAAAACGATTCTTAATATCTTACATGTCTCTTGACCTTTTGGTTTATTGTATGTCCTACTCAACTTATTTTTTCTTTTGATGGTTATCATTATGAAATGTCGTTGTCCATACAATGTCTCGTGTTTGAACGCCCATATGGAAGATTGCATTATTGTAAATATGTTAGCCTCGTAAAATAAAGACTTTACTTCCTTACTTACTTACAACATGGCAAGTTTAATTTCTACCCGGTTTAAGTTTCAGTCATTAAGTTGTTGCCAGAGTAATTATTATATAACACCATATCACTTATATTAAATATGTTATTTTGAACTAATGTACACTAAGTGGCACTGAAAAGGCAACATGTTCACTTAACAAATCTTATAAGTGTGCATGTATGTATTTACCAATAGCTCGGTCAATACTTGTTTTATTTTGCTGCTGACATTTGCAACATATGTAGCTAAGATATGTGACATGACAATTCAATTGATTATATTACATATATACCTGTTTAGTTGATAAAGTTTGTGTTCAAGTGTCCGTGCTAAGCATGGTGATAGACATAAAGCAAACAATGACACATACAAAGTCCAATCTAGGTATAAAAAGCCGACTTTTGCCCTCTTAATGGCTAATCCCCATTATTCCCCCTCGACTATAAAAGGGATAGTAATGTGGAGAAAACTTTAAAAGTGCGTGCTACTAAGCCTTGTTTGATATGTTTGAATTTAACAACACATCTCAATCACTTCTAACCCTTTTAATAATAAATCAGTATGATGAAAGAGCTTTTCCTTAAATCTTTGTAGTGTCATATTTACATTGCCATGGAAACCGACATTGAATTGACACTTGTTAATCCGTTATGGCAAATCAAATTACAATTTCCATAAACCTATTTGAACGATTTCAGCCATTTATTTGTACTAGCCACTGTATATTTTATGCAGCCATTTTATCACATAACATATTGGATATACGTATTACTAGAAGGATTATTAGTCTATGCATAATTACATGAAGTATGTTTCTTAGATACAAATGATTATAAAACATTTGCACAAAATTTCGACGTTTTCAGGTAGCATATAAACCAATATTATTTTTTCGACATGTGTATTAATATTTTGCCTAGGGAATCCGGAGCAAGCTTGTTCATGAAAAGTGTACATGTTACTTTTTTAGTGTTATACTTCAGTCCTAGGATTTACAGTATGTCAAAACCTCAGATTGCGTCCTCACTTCCGGTATCTGTTAAAACCCGGCCAAATTAGTTTCCATGGACGCAAAATCTCCCGTATTAATACCGTTTGGCAATAACAAATCCATATATCTACGTCATTTCAGACGGCAATTTATTGATAGGCACATTAAAACGCATCGAAATATGTAAAACGTTTTTCAATGTCAATTTCTAGTATTCTTGAAAGGGCTGTCGTGTTCTCGAAGCTGTTCAGTTGCAATTGTTTCTGCTTTATTTATACAAGCTACTTGATCCTTGTGACTTGAGCTTATAATATCTGATTTATCTTTAATGTGGGTTCGTTTCTGTGTCTTTCGTGCTCTGCTGTTTCTATTGAGTGCTGTCTTCCAAGTTGCTGCCGAGTTGTTATGATCTTTTTCAATACTAATAATGTCATGCTAGTCCTTCCATCCATCTGAAACAAGGTTATTCAGATGAACCATGGCATTTATCTTTTTAATATTATTATTCTTTAATTTCTTGGACTTTAGACAGCTAAATCGAGGCGTTTTACTGTTGGAACTAGGTCATTCAGCTTGCGCATTTAGCTTTTCGATTGCCGAAACTAGTTCATTCAGCTTTATGACAGGGCGTTTCATTTCCTCGTTCGGTTGTGTGTGGAGCATTGGGCCTTGTATGTTTTTATGTTTTCTTCGCTCGGCTGAATAAGTTGAGTGCTGCCTTCCTTGTCCAACTAACTATTGACTTTTTGTTTGCTTATATACTGTGCAACGGCCTGTTCTAACTATCCTATCAGTAAATGTAATAACGTGGCGTGTACATTAACCGAATTTCAATTATAAATAAACCATCTTGCCAATAAAGAGCTCTGAAATAAGTTGTAATACTTTTAGTTCATTTGTTTACAACGTATTGAACAGTGTTGACCTTAAAGCCGTACTAATATTGCGTATATTCCAGCTTTTATTAGGCTGTAATATGCTGTTATTACCCTGCTTCGGCTCATATATTGTTTGATAACGCTATCATTATTTGTAAGAATTTCCCTTCCTTGTCGAAAGTCCAGAAACTGTATTAGGGTAATATCTACCCATATTTATTGAGAACTTCAAAGAGTTTCACCAAACCAAATAATGAAGATACTTTTATAACCTTTCATATACAAGTGAGACAGTTTTACTACGCAGCAGGGATCTTATTGTTGCCGTACCACGGATAGTAGTTGTATCCTAGAACAAATGACTTAGTTTAAGTGCTTGAGTCACTGATCTGAACAATACAACGGTTTGTCTACTGTAACATTACACATAGCGTTATCAATGAGCTTGAGTGAATATAAAGCAGTCCGGATCTAGAACCAGCACCTAAACACACTATTAGTTATAATCTTCCCCAAGAACACATATCAGTCTTGGATATTTGTGCGGTCTCAGCTGGGTCTGTTGGATGATGGGTCCGGACCCATGTAATGTTTGCGCAATTGTGGTTATCAGATATACTTACTCTTACACAAAGGCCTGTTTGTTATTTTTAAATTGATAAATATGATAAAAATAGCTACCCCCTACCGGAACAAAATACTGTTGGGACATCTTCCTGACAAATACAGCACACCATGAGAAAAAAATGCTGCAGCCGTAAAACTCTTATAGGCTTAGATACAAAGTGATGTCTATAATGAAGACAAAAATCTGGATCCGTGCAAATTATTTGTTTGACTTTGCCTATTCGTACACCTATACTATAAAACTCATATAGACATAGATCTATATATAAATAATATATAGAC
Organism: Spisula solida; assembly: GCA_947247005.1. Taxonomy (NCBI): domain Eukaryota; kingdom Metazoa; phylum Mollusca; class Bivalvia; order Venerida; family Mactridae; genus Spisula; species Spisula solida. The sequence continues at coordinate 43,659,977 of OX365944.1, read as the reverse complement.
AAAAATTAGAATAATGTCTCCATAAACAGGGATTCCAACTACATTACATCTAATAACAACGGAATACATATTGCTTATTAAGGAAAATGTCCCTTCACAAAACAGATCACTGATTCACGAAATAAGACTTCCATGGCATCCTTTATACAATGTAGCTGAAAGCCATGGAATATTTCTTTAATAGCACAGATGATATCATTTTCTCATATATAACTTGATAGTTTTGTTCTTTTAATACAACTTCATTGCTCACGGTCAAACAGTTATTTAAACTCGAAAATGTTTGGTTAATTTTATTATTTGATTTTTACGGCTGTCTTATACAGTTTTCTGTGACATTTGAAGGACATGGCTTCATTTCTTCTTACATTGAACGTACGCATCTTGTATGTACATTTATTTCATTACTCAATCCGTTACTAGACAACGTGAACATTAATACGAGTATCCTCAGATCTCAAACTATCCGTTAAGCCCATTTTTACAAATTTCAACCACATCTGACGTGGACGTATGTCGTTTTATTTCATTTAACAAATGTAGTTAATTCATTAAACTATCTCTTGGAAAATATCAAAGAAAAGTTCAAAGAGTTGATAAGAGTTATTAATTTTAGAAATAAATTAAAATCACAATTTATATTAATGCGCGCATTGCCATTAAATGCTCGATTAATTCAATCAACCCAAATAAGGGGTAGGAAGAAGGCGGGTGTATAAAGGGTATGGGCGGGTAAGAGGGAAGGGGGTGAGAGAATGAAATGGAAAAGTGGAGATGCGGGAATGTCAGGTTAGAGAAAGGATTAGGAAGTATACATTGTCAACGAATACCGGGTAGATACAGGCGGTACCTTATGTTAGATCCAAATTTTATCGTTTTCCCATCACATGGATCGTGTTCTGCAGGGTCTGAAAATATACAAAGCGTAGAAAGCATTATTGTTAATTTCTATACGATTTGTTTCATAATGTTTGCATCTGGTATGACAAACCAACCGAATATGAAATTGTTTAGGCAATAATAACTATGACAGTAAAACATGACTTTTACAATTCAAAGAACTATCATCTGCCAGTCTCTGATCAGATTTAAATGTTGTGTTGAGCCTGAAGGGCATAATAGTATGTCTACAGAAATATAATAAAACATAATAAATAAAATAACGTCAAATAAAATATTTTATTACCCCCAATAAATCATCAATGCTACATGAACACTAGGTTATATGTTGTCGGTAGAGCACTAACTATTGTTAGTTGCTATCCGTAATCAAGACAATATGAAGTCTTAGTAGGTGTAATGTTGCATCGATTCAATATGGCGCTGGTGGCAAAAATTGTAACGAAGGAAACAAGACGGGATAATTCGAAAGAAGCGACAGGGTGGATACTTCGTCGGTCCGTCATTCGAATCATAACGTCTAGATTTGTACCTTGTACAGTTCTAAGAATTAATTTTGGACTGGTAGCCTACTATCACTTCTGTTTCTACTGTTTCTTTCCTGAAAGATACAACAGACAAACAACATGACACTATAATCAAACCATTTGAAAACAGCGACATGGCAGTTAACAGTGGGATAGCCAAAAGCGATCTTGTAATAAAACCGGAAAACGTCGTAAGTCTATAATTCCCATTTTATGTAGGATGTCAAACTTATGTTGTTCCGTGAATGACGCCGGTGTTCCGAATGATTAAAATACTGAATAGTTATGTTATCTTAGTATACAACTATATTCTATGAAACAAAAACAAAAATAATTACAACACATTGAACAGGGAAGACATCACTCAACCGAAACAGCAGCTTACAGAAACGCGAAAATAGAAAGACACAAAAAATCACAAATTGCAAGTACAAATTGCAAAAGTAAGCATTAAAATAAATGTGGACAAAAAGAAATTGAAAAGCCACAAAAACTCGACATCCCACCCATGGAAAATAATCAAAACATTGCCATTCCACAATATCGGTCGTTCTGTGACCAATTCACTGTGTTCTTTTGTACATTGTGTATACTGTATCACGCGCAAGACAGAATATGTCATTGGTAAACATCTATTCTGAGGAACTTTTGCTACATCATATTGTATCACGCATAATCAATTTATATTGGATTTTGTATTTGCAAATTATGAGTATAAAGTGTTTTGAAGTTCGTCTCGGAGAAATGCTATCAAGACAGGTCTGTGACAAGACACGCTATGTTATACTGGAACAATATAGCATATCAACACTATATTATGGTGCTTCTGTTTCTGCATATAGAATGATGATATTGCCATTATTAAGCAATACTGAAGACCAAAACGGGAAAATCCTATTTGCCAGTCATAACGTTTATTAAAAAAGTAAAGTGTAATCTGAAAAACCAGAACACCATTCAGACGGTATGATTTGTTCGGTGTTTAAAGATCCCTTGTTACCCTGATAAAACAACATGATTGGATATTCCCAACATGATTGAAAAATGGCGGATGTATGTTTACATATTCATCGCATTTTCGGCCAATTCTTTAAACTCTACGGGTTTAACCACCTTCTGATGCTGTATGAAGATAAACTTGTACATTCCTTTCATGAAACTAAAACTATTTATCCGTATGTTTGTGAATGTGATACACAATACGATAAAAAGTTAGAAAAATCTGTGTTGGATTTATTTGACAGTCTATAAAACATATATATTGTTGTATATTTTGGGTTAAGATCTTTTCTTTATACAGCTCATTCATTTCACTACCAGACTTAGTTTAGAGTAAGTTATTTACATTTGCCGTTTCTACGTGATAACTATTTAAAGTAACCAATGTGTGAAAAATGGATAAAAGCCAACATGATTGAGGATAAAGATCAACATGATTTATCTTTTAAAGTTGATACTGACCAACATTGAATTTTCATTGATGCACTGCAGTGCGAATTTAATATGTAGCTTCACTATTGGAAGAATAATGGGATAACCCGAACACGTACGTAGGAGTAGATAACTCTATGAAGTATCTATCGGAAAATATGTCCCTTTTTTCAATTCGTGCAAATTTGTAAGTTTACGTTCAAGGTATTAACCTATAATACCTAAGTGCATGTTCATATTGCTGTGATACTTTGCATACTTGTCAACCGTCTTGACCACAACATCTGCACTCTATCAAGCATGTTGTTGAATGTTATGCCCCATTTGGACTAATGTACTTAGAAATACAAAATTTTCAAGTTTATGTACACAATTTTAACCTCTAAGACATGTATCTTTGATACTTTGCATACTTTGTCACCATCATGACGCCATGACCTCCACATGAATAGGCAACTCTATCAAATATATACTGAGTACATCTAGAAACGCAACACTGGGTTCTACTGTCAATATTTGTTCAATCTGATGATGGACAATCAAACTACATTAATTTTACTTGATGCTGTTTTATTCCATTATCAATACATCTGTAACATTTTATCACATAGAGCTACATTTAGGTGCAGAGCAGTGTTTTGGTGTATAGTGCGGCCGAAAAATAACGGAACATAAATATAGTGCGGCCGAAAAATAACGATTTTTTTTATAAATTAGCTTTTTTTTCGGAATCGTTGTTTTATGTCAATATGTAAAGTATTGATCAAATATTGATTGATTACTTATTCATGATGAGCAACAAGTTGTTGAACACTGTCGGCAGCAGTTGTGAGCCTGATCTGGAGCTGTTTCACGCTGTCTTATTCATCCTGTGGGAGGCTTGTTACGCATGCATGACCTGAACTTAGGCTGTCGCAAATGGTGCCAGTGTGTTGGTAGCGTGTCTCTAGATGAGAATTGTTCGGTGTATGACAATTTAACCGTCGTGCAAACTCCTGTTAAACATCTCTGCCATAAGCATCCGGATGGCCTGATTTTGCTCATATTCGGACAATCATGGCATTTTTATTCCTGAACATATGCCATTTCTTTTGTGATTTTCTTTTTATTAGCAAACTTTACAAAAAGTTCGATTCAATTTATACCAAGATTTATCATGCGTAATTGGTGCACGTGGAAATCATGCTTTTTGTGATTATATCGTTGCACGGGATTTACGTAACACGATCGATAAAAGTTGGATGATGGCCAAGTTTCTACAAGATTATACAACATTACTACACAAAATTCAAATATACATGTATAATGCAAGTAAGAAAAAAATGGGGATAAAACCGTTGCGTTTCTAGATGTACTAAGTATATGTTGAAAATATGTCCCCTTTTTTAAATTAGAAATACAATTTGGCACCATTCAAGACATGCTCACAGCGTTTAGCCTGGTCCCAATAATTCACTGTTCCTATTCCCGCTGAATTTTGCACATTTAGATACATGTGTTAAATTTACCTGTCTTGACTTATTATGAATTTTACCAACATATAGCAGAAAAACGTATTTAAGGATGCTGGAGCGGTTCAATGCGCATGCGTCATTTGTCAAAGTACGTTATGTGCCTTATAAATGTAAACATGTGTCAAAATAATCTAAAATGAATGAAGTTGAACAGTTTTGATAAGTATTGATAAGTATTATGCAATAAAATTAGAAAATTCTAATCGAAATGACGGTTTCCATTCCGGGAAAAATATTACATTACAAAATAGGTGGGTGGGGTAAAAAAAATAAAAATATTGCTATTTATGCCAAATGACTTTTTTGGGAGTCAGGTTAGTTTGGTAATGTTTGTTTATTGTGTGTTGATGTGTTTTCACGATATTTCCATGTTCAATAAATTTATTTTTAAGCGTTTTCATTGATTTTCTCAGCATTTTAGTCACATTTAACCAAAATAAAAACAAAAAATGCAAAAAAGATACCTCGGTGACATATATTTTTTATTGCATAATTTTGAAGATCTATGTCACTAGACTTATTTAACAAAATATTAATAAAAGTTTAAGGTGGGAAAAAAAGTTATTGGGATTTTACCTGGGTGCTATTTTGCTGCATGAAGCGGGTGGGGTAAAAGAGCAATATATATTAGACCAAAATTAAATATACCCTTTTTGGTATCTTGATCATGTATAACAATGTGTACCCAAACAATATTGAAAAATATTTTATTATTTAGATCTCAGACATCAATTAAATTTGAACAACACCACCAATTTACCAATTTCCATGGAATTATAAAAAAAAAATTCATACACACTTCAATCAGGGCTGATTACCCGAAAAACGAGTTAGGTGACCTAGTGTTTTTTCATCATATTTTGTGTCAGTATAGATTTCTTTACTTCCTGGCAAAATTTGAGCAAATTCTGAAGGTGGGATTCTAAGCGCTCCAGCATCCTTAACTAGATATATGTCCACAGGACACGGATGCCCCCGCTAAAAGCTGTCATCAGACATCTAAGTATAAAGCTATGCAAATGGAATAACTTGAAACTAGTTTGTAATTGCTTAAATGTGACATTGAACAGCAGACAAGAGCTGTGTCTGTAAGTGTGACCTTTACATTTGAGTCAGGGTGTAAATGCGAATGTAACCAAGTAATTTTAAAATCCAGAACGAAATAACAAAAAAAAAAACAAAGCAGACCAGAAGCGTATACTTGTGCCTTTTAACTTTTAATCTCTAAGTATGACCTTGACCTTTGCGATAGGGACCTGGGTTTTGCGCATGTCACCTCGTCTTGATGATGTGAACATTTGTGGCAAGTAATATAAATATAAAATAAGAAATTACATAGTTACAGATCTGACATGAATCACATGCCTATTTGAGAATTTTAACTTTTGATCTCTAAGTGTGACCTTGACCGTTGAGTTAGGGACCTGGGTCTTGCGCATGACACCTCGTCTTGATGATGTGAACATTTGTGGCAAGTAATATTAATATAAAATAAGAAATGACATAGTTACAGAGCTGACATGAATCACATGCCTATTTGAGCCTTTTTACCTTCGATCTCTAAGTGTGCCCTTTACCTCAGAGCAAGGGACCTAGGTCTTGTGCATAACACGCCGTCTCGATGTGGTGAACATTTGTACCAAGTGTTATAAATACCCAATAAGAAATGACATAGTTACAGAGCGGACATGAATCACATGCCTATTTGAGAATTTTAACTTTTGATCTCTAAGTGTGACCTTGCCCTTTAAGTTAGTGACCTGGGTCTTGCACATGGCACACCACCTTGATGTGGTGAACATTTGTGGCAAGTAATATTAATATAAAATAAGAAATGACATAGTTACAGAGCTGACATGAATCACATGCCTATTTGAGCCTTTTTACCTTCGATCTCTAAGTGTGCCCTTTACCTCAGAGCAAGGGACCTAGGTCTTGTGCATAACACGCCGTCTCGATGTGGTGAACATTTGTACCAAGTGTTATAAATATCCAATAAGAAATGACATAGTTACAGAGCGGACATGAATCACATGCCTATTTGAGAATTTTAACTTTTGATCTCTAAGTGTGACCTTGCCCTTTAAGTTAGGGACCTGGGTCTTGCACATGGCACACCACCTTGATGTGGTGAACATTTGTACCAAATATTATGAAGTATCCAATAGGAGATGACAAAATTACAGAGCAGACACGAATCACATGCCTATTTGAGCTTTTTAACCTTTGACCTCTAAGTGACCTTTAAGCTAGGGACCTGGGTTTTTTGCATGACACGTCGTCTTGATGTGGTGAACATTTGTACCCATTTTTGGTAGGCGTAAGCCTCTCTATACTACCATTGCCCATTTCTTAATGCAACCTGGACCGCCTTTAGGGTGCTATGTGAATCCGCATTCAAGTAGTTCCAAAAACTGTCAACATTCCAAATAATTATTGTGAAACTGTTCATTGAATCGATATTTTTGCAGATAATAACTCAGCCGGGGAGATATCGAACTTGTTTCGTAATATGAAAATGAAGTGTTCATCAAATGTCCCAGCCGTATAGCTATTTTTAGAAACTTCAGACCAGGGTCATGTGATGGTGTTATCAATTAATCGTATATCGTTATGTTATGCAATAATATGGTGTGGCTATACTAGCCGCTTTCTAGAGATGTCTAACGCTGTGATGGAAGTGATTACAAGGTACTGTAGAATCTGATAAATAGGCGCGCAGTATTATTTTAAAGCCACTTTTGATATACGCATTCAATACACGTATTACATATACATCAATATGCCCCTTTTTACAATTATTTAGATACCCTAGATGCCTATATAGTCACATATGCCTATTTTGACATTCAAGACAAGATCGGCAGTAAGAAAACGATCATTAAACGTGTAAAGTCGTTTAAGCTTTAGTAGCAGTTACCAGATCACCTCCCATCAGCACTCTTAGTGCTTTGATTATTAAATGTCCTAAAAGCATGTGCTATAGACTGGGTGTGAAATGCCTTACATCGGGTATGCTCATAAACCTGCTACCACAATTCATGAGCACACTTCTTTAATGTACAATTATTTGTACCTTCAGAATCCCATTGGCAAGATTTCAATTTGTAATGTTGGTTTTTATCCACAATCATGTTGGCCAGTATCCTAATAAATTTAACAATCACGTCGGTCAGTATCCAAAAAATACTACACATGTTTGAATTATTGTTAGTGAGCGTTAATTTATCTAAGATTTTAAAAAATTGAAACGTCCAAATCATAGTTTATACAACTGCCGATACTTCCAAAATGATATTCATTACATAGAGTCCAATAAATGAGTTTTACAACGTTTTTAAGTACAAGACTCATTCTCAAATGCAAAATCCACACATTCTTTAAGGCTTTACATAGTGAAAAATATTACCTATATGCAAATTGTTTAGTGCAAATAGTACATTTTCTTCTTATGTTGATTATGGAATATTGAAATAAACAATCTGGATAGTTTATATGGAAAATATTGCAAAAACGATGCACTTATCACATTTTTCATGTCGGCCATTTTTCAATCATGTTGAGAATATCCAATCATGTTGTTTTATCAGGGTAACAAGGGTGATTCTTAAACTACTACAAATAGCATGCACATACATGGTATGACACAGTTATTGAATAAGAGGGTTCGATAAGAAATGAACAAACATACGATTCATTCCACAGTATTTCCAAAGTCATATAAACTCAGTAATCGTCATTTTGACTTGGCCCCTTTAATGCAAACATCTCAATTTGTACATTGTTCTTCTTATGTAACTCGTGCTCTGCTGTTTCTTCCATGAAATGACCACATTATAAAACAAAGAATCAAAGGACAAAGTTCACAATAGCCTTAATTTGTCTTTTTTTTTAATTTAATGCATGTTCGTTCCTATAAGGCTGTCCTAAAAAGCATGCATGTCCAAAGTGTTCTCATAATCTGCTGTTAAATCCACTCTAAATATGTCATGTTTAGCACAAAATTGCATTATTAGCCATTTTCGTGACGATTTGTGACCTAAATTTATACCAAAAAATACGATACAATGTCATACTACATGGTGTCAAAAATGAAACTTTACAGTTTCAGTGTCTATTTATCAAATCTCTACATTTTGCTATCACAAAGAATACTTGCACATGTATAGACAGAAGATGAACGTTTTTTCTTCCACCTTTTATAAGATTATGCTTAGAAAAATATCCATTTTGTAAAATTACCTTATTTTTTGCCCGTGGCTCTTTTTGAAGCTATTGATCACATTTGCACATGACGTCATGTCTTTTTAATATTCTCTTTTGATGTTTCTCAGAAGCACAGGTATGAATGTTGATTTTTGTATGTAAACTAGCGATTCAGATAGCCAAACAGAAAGAGGTAAACTCAACCTGTTGCTTGTCTTTGTTCAACAAGTTCATTCCAGAAAGTCGCATTTGTTTTATTGTTTTTTTCAAAAATACATGGTTTGTGCAAGAAGTGCCAGGGCCACACAAAGCAAATAAGGTGTTGGATGAATGAAAATATTTGTATCAAAGTATTAAATTTCCAGGAAATGTGTAATGTGACATGACCCGCCCACAGCTCAGAACAAACGTCACGGGCAAAATATAGTTATTTTAGGAAATTGACATTTTTACTTTAATCTTAACCATGGTACAATTTTAAAACTGGTACAATGTACTTGAAAAAACTTACATATTCTGTCTATACGCGTGCAAGGTTATTTGTTTGTTTTGATTGAAATAGTTTGTAATTTATCGTGTAGTGATAAAATTCAATATTTTCATGAGCGAGTAGCTCATTTTGCCATAAATTGTCAAGTTGTGTAGAAGTTGGTATATCTTATTTTCAATAATCATCAGCCTCGTGTCTTTTTAATGTCTTATCACAGTTCTTAATTGATTAATGGAAAGTGTTATTTTGTAAATTTATTATCAACAACTACTGATGACTCATAACAACTGTTTTTAATTAGAGTTAAAATAAAGATAGTTGTGTTGGATGTTATACAATAACCGTTATAATAAGCTCCCATCCGTTTTTCACGTTGACTTCACGTAAATTGTAACATTTAAATGCACGGAACTTTATTCATGTTGTGTTCATAATACAATTACATTTATATTTTTGTCAGAAACATTCTTTAATCATTTTGAATACAGTTTTGTATTATATGTAGCTAATTTTGTCATTTTTAGTATGAGGGAAAAGGCAATAGAATATTGTAAGAGCGTAATCGTATTAATTACATCCAGGTAGCCATTGTGTGAGAAAACAACACTGGTAACGACTAATTGCATTTCTGATGTACTAGACTGTTATTTTGCTGTTTTGTCAAGTGAAGAAACCCATATAAGTAAATGTAATACTGACACGATGTACTTGATAAGAACGTAACTAATATATACAATTATAAATTTATTACAACTACTACGTTTATAGTTGGCGGCCACAAGCAAGGATAGTTGTTATCCACAATATAAATATATTTTAAATGCAACATCTTTAGCCTGCGAAACCGGCTAACTAGCTTTTATTGAGCATATATCTTTATAAGTACTGTGACCGTCAGAGCCTGTCATTATAATATAAAATCCTCTTACTTTATTAAATCATGACAGTATTCACGTAATTATAAGTATACACGACTAGTTATGTTGAAAGTAAACGCACCATGCTTTGTTAAGACATCGTCAGACATCTAACAGACGGTTTCCTTTATTTTGTGTTGTCAATCCAATAAACCGTGCTTCATTATCTCTACCCCTGCCGATGTACCAATTTTGTAACTATGTAATTCATTGATTGCGTCCGGTTCAGGGGGGGGTCTACTTCCGGTAACAGAATGGAATTCTTCACGTAATAAAGACCAAAGAGTTATTTTCAGATCTGTTGTCACGTTTACAAATTAACGGCTCTAAATCCGACCAACTGTATAAAGGTCACCATTTTATTGTCGTCATTACAATCAATATTATGATGCAGAATTGATTATATTAATCATGTTTTGTTGTTTTTGAGGTCATAATGTTTTTAATTACTAGTAGTACCTTACAGATATTTGTCTAATGAAAAGTATTCGTACTTATTTGCATTGCCACACCAACCCCTAAAGGAAGCTAATGTTTTAATAACCAACCTCCTGCATCAGCGACAGCTTGATAATTTTTTTGTACTGTTCAAAGATTAATCATCTCTGTTGTTAAGCCATTGGTACCAACAATGTTTGTCCAACACATATACTTAACGGATTGAAAAACGCGACAGTATGGTTAAGTTGATTTTCGCGACAGTATGGGTAAGTTGATTTTAATAAGGAAGACAAACTGATTGCATGAATTTTTTACAATTGCATCATACTAAATAGACATTTATTGCCGTCGTTTTGGTTTCAATATAATATGTTTTAATTAAAATATTGCACAATAAAAACATCTCTCCAAAAAATGAAATTAACACTTTTGACCAATAGGTAACTGATAGTGTCGATGATTATATCAGAATAATGCTGATTTAAGTGAAATATCTTTATTTATATTATAACGCTTTAGAAATTATTTGATATGGCATTTACCTGACATAATTCACCTTTCAAATGGTTGTAACCTGGTTTTCATTACAAAATAATCGACCTGACGACCAGATGATCATAATCAGCGTTTAAATTCAATTTGCCGATAAAACTGTTACTTTCATTTTCTGAATTAATGTATTGTATATCTGTAATTCCCTAAGTACTTATCCGATTTTAGATATGTGGGTACTAAAATGACGGCATTAAGTTGGCCTTCAAGACCATGTATGCCAATGGAATATATTATTTTGTATTTCTAGTACATTTCAACTATCCCCAGTGACGCGTTTTTAAATACGTTAAGTAGGCATTGATAAATCACCTGGATAAATATTGGAGGTCATTGTACTCTGATTGCAGACATAAGCACATGCCTATCAATTCCAGAAGCCAGTAATCTAGTACAAACCTTGATTGTCACGGTAACCTAGCACGGAAACAAACGATTACTTTCAGCATGAAAACCGTCCGTAGATTGTTTCCCTAATTTAGGTTCAGATGTAGGAATCAATCAGATAAAATTAAACCCTCGTTAACGTAATGAAGTCGGTTTATACACTGAAAGTTACATTGAATGTGTTAACCAGTGTACACATATATAAACAGTTTCTCCAGAAAGTATTGAGAATCAAAATTTGTAATGAAGTTACAGATGAGCGGTTTCTCGGTTGGACCTTTATAAATATTTCCTGAAAGGGGATAGGGCTAAAAACATTGTTTGCTTTGCTCAATCGCAGAGGATACTAGTATTAATGACAAGCTGCTGACCTAGAATGAGAAGGTCACAAGTACGAAATCGATATTTTGAGAAAACAAGAAAAACTGTCTTAAAACTACTCTTAGCTTATGGAAAAACAAGCTTATTCAACTTCAGTTTGGTCAACATGACTTGTTCCGATTTCCATGAGAATAGGCTGGTGACATTTGCAACATATGTAGCTAAGATATGCGACATGACAATTCAATTGATTATATTACATGTGTGCCTATTTAGTTGATAAAGTTTGTGTTCAAGTGTCTGTGCGTATCGACAGTAAGCAAACAATGACAAATACAGTATAGGTATAAAAATGCGACTTTATTCCACTCAATGGCTAATCCCCATTACTCCACCTTGACTATAAAAGAGATAGTAATGTGAAGTTAACCTTAAAAGTGCGTGCTACTAAGCCTTGTTTGATATGTTTAAATTGAACAACACATTTTAATCTCTTGTACTTCTAACCCTTTTAATAATAAATCTGTATGATGAAAGAGCTTTTCCTTATATCTTTGTAGTATGATTTTTGCATTGCCATGGAAACCGACAAAGATTTCACACTTGTTAATCCGTTATGGTAAATCAAATAACAATTTCCATAAACATCTGTGTATGATTTCACCTAGCCATTTATTTGTACGAGCCAATGTATATTTTATGCAGCCGTTTTATCACCTAATATATTAGATATACGTATTACTAGAATGATTATTAGTCTATACATTATTACATTAAGTGTGTTCCTTAGATACAAATGATTATAAAACTTTTGCTCAAAATTTCGACGTTTTCAGGTGGCATATAAACTAATTGTATATTTTCGACATGTGTATCAATATTTTGCCTGAGGGAATCCGGAGCAAGCTTGTTTATGAAAATTGTTACAGTAGCTTTTGTTAGTGTTATACTTCAGTCTTAGGATTTACAGTATGTCAAAACTTCACATTGCGTTTACACTTCCAGTATCTATTAAAACCCGGCCAAAGTAGTTTCCATGGACGAAAAATCTCCCGTATTAATACCTTTTGGCAATCATCAATCCATATATCTACGTCAGTTCCGACGATAATTTATTGATAGGCGCATTAAAACGCATCTAAATATGTCAAACGTTTTTCAATGTCAATTTCTAGTATTCTTGAAAGGGCTGTCGTGTTCTCGAATCTGTACAGTTTCAATTGTTTCTGCTTTATTTATACAACCTAGTTGATCCTTGTGACTTGAGCTTATAATATGTGATTTATCTTTAATGTTTGTTCTTTTCTGTGTCTTTCGTGCTCTGCTGTTTCTATTTCATGCTGCATTCCAAGTTGCTGCCGAGTTGTTATGATCTTTTTCTCTACTAATAATGTAATGATAGTTATTCCATCCATCTGAAACTAGGTCATTCAGCTGAAACCATGGCAATCATCTTTTTAATATTGTTATTCTTTAACTTTTTAGGACTTCAGACAGCTAAATATAGGCGTTTTTCTTTTGAAACTAGGTCATTCATCTTGGGTATTTAGCTTTTCGATTGCTGAAACTAGTTTATTCAGCTTTTTGACAGCTGGGTGCTTCATTTTCTCGTTCGGTTGTGTGTTGAGCATTTGGCCTTGTATGTTTTAACGTTTTCTGTGCTCGGATGGTCAAGTTGAGTGCTGCCTTCCCTGTCCGACTTGATATTATCTTTTTGTTTGGTTATATACGACATGTTATTCCTATATCATCGCAAGTGCAAGAACGTGGCGTGCATATCAACTTAATTACAATTATAAATAAACCATTTTACCAGTAATGAGCTTTGAAATAAGTTGTAATACTTTCAGTCCATTAGTTTACAACGTAATGAACAGTGCTGACCTTAAAGCCGTACTAATATTGCGTATTTTCAAGCTTTGATTCGGCTGTAATATGCTGTTATTACCCTGCTTCAGCTCATATATTGTTTGGTAACGCTATCATTATTGGTAGCAATTTCCCTTCCTTGTCGAAAGTCCAGACACTGTATGAGGGTAATATCTACCCAGATTTATTGAGAACTACAAATAGTTTCACCAAACCAATAATGCAGATACTTGTATAACCTTCCATGTACAAGTGAGACAGTTTTACTACGGACCAGGGATCTTATTGTTGCTGTACGACGGATAGTAGTTGTATCCTAGAACACATGACTTAGTTTAAATGCTTGAGTCACTGATCTGAACAATACAACGGTGTGTCGACCTTTGAAACATCACACATAGCGTTATTAATGAGCTTGAGTGAATATAAAGCAGTCTGGATATAGAATTAGCACATAAACACGATGTTTGTTATAATCTTCCCCAAGTTCACATATCAGTCTTGGATATTTGTGATGTATACTCTTACACACCGGCCTGTTTGTTAGTGTTTAAAGTGATAAATAAGATAAAAGCTACCCCATCCCCTCAAACAGGAACAAAAAACTGTAAGGACATCTTCCTGGCAAATACAGCACACCATGAGAAATAATGTTGCATCCGTACAACTCTTATAGATTTGATACAATGTGATGTCTATATTGAAGACAAAAATCTGGATCAGTGCAATTATTTGTTAGGCCATGCATATACGTACACCTATACAGTGAAACTCATATAGACATATATCTAGGTACACATAATATATAAACACAAATTAGAATAATGTCTCCTTAAACAGGGCTTCCAACTACATTACATCTAATAACAACGGAATACATATTGCTTATTAAGGAAAATTTCCCTTCACAAAATAGATCACTGATTCACGAAATAAGACTTCAATGGCATCCTTTATAGCTGGAAGCCATGGAATATTTCTTTAATAGCACAGATGATATCATTTTCTCATATATAAATTTATTTTTGTTCCTGTAATACAAATCATTGCTCACGGTCAAATAGTTATTTAAACTCGCAAATGTTCGGTTAATTTTTATTTGATTTTCAAGGTTGTCTTAAAAAGACATTTCTTCATTTCTTGTTACATTGAACGTACACATCTGGTATGTACATTTATTTTATTACTCCATCTGTTGCTAGACAATGTGAACATCAGTACGTGTATCCTCAGATCTCGAGCTAGAAATTATCCGTAAAGTCCATTTTTACAAATTTCAAACACATCAGCCGTGGACTTATGTCCTTTTTTCAATTATCAAACGTAGGTAATTCATTAAACTATCTCTTGGGAAATTTCAAAGAAAAGTTTCAAAGAGTTGATATTGAGTTATAGAGTTTAGAAATAAATTAAAATCACGCTTTAAAGATTTATATTAATGCGCGCATTGCTGTTAAAGGATCGATTAATTTAATCAACTCAACTAAAGGGATGGGAGGAGTCGGTGTGTAACGGGTAAGGGCGGGTAAAGGGAAGGGGAGGAGGCGGTGTAAAAAGGGTAAGGGAGGATAAAGGAAAAGGGAGGATTCGGTTGTGTAAAGGCTAAGGGTGGATAAAGAGGAAGGGAGGAGGCGGCTGTATAAAGGGTAAGGGTGGCTTAAACAGAAGGGAGGAGACGGCACTATGAAGGGTAAGGGCGGACAAATAGGAAGGGTAGAGACGGCTGTATAAGGAGTAAGAGTGTGTAAATGGGAAGGGGGGAGGCGGCTGTATAAAGGGTTATAGCAGTTAAAACAGAAGGGAGGAGACGGCTGTATAAAGGGTTATAGCAGTTAAAACAGAAGGGAGGAGACGGCTGTATAAAGGGTAAGGGCGGATAAAACAGAAGGGAGGAGGCGGCTGTATAAATGGTAAGGGCGGATAAAAGGGAAGGGTGGAGACAGCTGTATAAAGGTTAAGGGCGGATAAAAAGGGAGGGGAGGAGAAGGCTGTATAAAGGTTATGGGCGGGTAAGAGGGAAGGGGGGGGGGGAGAGAATGAAATGGAAAAGTGGAGATAATGGGAATGTCAGAGTTAGAATGTTAGGAAGTATAAACTGTCAACGAACACTGACTTGATACAAGCGGTACCTCATGTTAGATCCAAATATTTTATCGTTTTCCCATCACGTGGATCGGTGGAAATATTCTGCAGGAAAATATACAAAGCATAGAAAGGATTATTGTTAAATTCATATACAACTTGTTTCATAATGTTCGCATCTGGTATGACAAACCAACCGAATATGAAATTGTTCAGGCAATAATAACTATGACAGTAAAACATGACTTTAACAATACAAAGGACTATCATCTGCCAGTCTCTGATCTAATTTAAATGTTGGGTTGGTCTGAAGGGGCATACATTACGTCTACAGATATATAATAAAACATAATACATAAAATAACGTCAAATAAAATATGTTATTTCCCCAATAAATCATAATGCTACATGAACACTAGGTTATATGTTGTCGATAGAGCACTAACCTATTGTTATTTGCTCTCCATAATCAAGACAATATGAATTCTTAGTAGTTATTATGTTGCACCGATTCAATATGGCGCTGGTGTCAAAAATGGTAAAAAAGTCGAGATCATTCGAACGAAGCGACCGTTTGGATACCTTTGGCATTCGAATCATAACGTCTAGATTTGTACCTCGTACAATTCTAAGAACTAATTTTGGACTGATACTATCCCTACAGTTTCCACTCTTTCTCTCCTGAAAGATACAACAGACAAACGACATGACACTATCTTAAAACCATTTGAAAACAGCGACATGGCAGTGAGCACAGGAACTACCAAAAGTGATCTTTTATCACAACCGGAAAACGTCATAGTCTGAAATTCTATCATGTAGGATGTCAAACTTATATTGTTACGTGAATGACGCAGGTGTTCCGGATGATTAAAATACTGCATAGTTACATAATTCTAGGCATTGATACATCATTCGGATAAATATTCGAGGTCACTGTACTCTGATTGCAGACATAAACACAGGCCTATCAATTCCAGAAGCCAGTAATCTAGTACAAGCTTTGATGTTTACGGTAACGTAACACGGAAACAAAACAAAAGATTAGCCGGAGGATAAAAACGTCTGATATAACTAATGTATCGTTAGACATTTAACAGACGGTTTCCTTTATTTTGTGTTGTCAGTCTAACAAACCTTGCTTCAATATATATTCCCCTACCGATGTACCATTTCTGTAACTATGTAATTCATTGATTGCCTCCGGTTCAGGGGGTTCTACTTCCGGTTACAGAATGGAATTCTTCACGTAATAAAGACCAAAGAGTTATTTTCAGACCTGTTGTCACGTTGACAAATTAGCGGCTCTAAATCCGACCAACAGTATAAATGTCACCATTTTAGTGTCGTCATTAAAATAAATATTATGATGCAGAATTGATTATATTGATCATGTTTTGTTGTTTTTGAAGTCATAATGTCTTTAATTACTAGTAGTATCTTACAGATATTTGTCTAATGAAAAGTACTCGTACTTATTTGCATTGCCACACCAACCCCTAAAGAAAGCTAATGTTTTAATAACCAACCTCATGCATCAGCGACAGCTTGATACTTTTGTGTACTGTTCAAAGATTAGTCTCTGTTGTTAAGCTATTGGAACCAACAATGTTTGTCCAACACATATACTTAACGGATTTA
Source organism: Spisula solida (assembly GCA_947247005.1). NCBI lineage: Eukaryota > Metazoa > Mollusca > Bivalvia > Venerida > Mactridae > Spisula > Spisula solida. Next base: position 43,642,699 of record OX365944.1, on the reverse strand, counting down.
AAAACGCGACAGTATGGTTTAGTTGATTTTCACGACAGTATGCTATGATTTTAACAAGGAAAACAAACTGATTACATGCATTTTTTATAATTGCATCATAATAAATAGACATTTATTGCCGTCTTTTTGGTTTCAATATAATAAGATAAATTTTAAATAGAATATTGCATAATAAAAACATCGCTCCCGAAAATGAAAGTAACACTTATGACCAATTTATAATTGATAGCCTCGATGATTTTATCAATATGAAGCAGATTTATGTTAAATGTCTTGATTTAGTTTATAACGTTTTAGAAAGTATTTGATATGGCATTTTCCTGATTTACTTCACCTTTCAAATGGTTGTAACCTGTTTTTATTTCGTTTTCATTACAAAAAATCGACCTTACGACAAGATGATCATATTCAGCGTTTTAATTTATTTTGCCGATATAACTGTTACTTTCATTTCGGAACCCATGTCTTGTATATATGATAGTTCCCTCAGTACTTATCCGATATATATGTTGGTACTAATATGACGGCCTTAAGTTGGCCTTTAAGACCATGTATGCCAATGGAATATATTATTTTGTATTTCTAGTATATTTCAACTATCTCCAGTGTCGCGTTTTTAAATCCATTAACCATAATTCTAGGCATTGATAAATCACCAGGATAAAAATTGGAGGTCACTGTACTCTGATTGCAGACATAAACACAGGCCTATCAACTCCAGAAGCCAGTAATCTAATACAAGCTTTGATTTTTACGGTAACATAACACGGACACAAACGATTAGCCGGAGGATGAAAACCGTTCGTAGACAGAAAGTAAATTTACGTTGCACCACCTACTATTAATTTACGTAATTTTTATTTCACTAATTTAGGCTTAGAGGTATGAATCAATCAGATAACATTAAGGTCTCATTAACGTAATGAAGTCGGCTTATACACGTGAAAGTTACATTGAATGGGTTAATCAGTGTACACATGTATAAACAGTTTCTCCAGAAAGTATTGAGAATCAAAATTTGTAATGAAGTTACAGATGGGCGGCTTCTCGGTTGGACCTTTATAAATATTTCTTGAAAAGGGATAGGGCTGAAAAACATTGTTTTCTTTGTTCAATCTCAGAGGATACTAGTATTAATGACAAGCTGCTGACTTAGAATGAGAAGGTCATAAGTACGAAATCGATATTTTGAGAAAACAAGAAAAACTGTCTCAAAACTACTCTTTACTTATGGAAAAACAAGCTTATGCAACTTCAGTTTGGTCAACATGACTTGTTCCGATTTTCATGAGAATTGGCTGCTGACATTTGCAACATATGTAGCTAAGATATGTGACATGACAATTTAATTGATTATATTACATGTGTGCCTATTTAGTTGATAAAGTTTGTGTTCAAGTGTCTGTTCAAGACTTTAGTGTCTGTGCCTATCATGGTTACCGACATAAGACAAACAATGACAAATACAAAGTCTAATCTAGGTATAAAAAAGACGACTTTTGTCCACTTAATGGCTAATCCCCATTACTCCCCCTTGACTATAAAAGGGATAGTAATGTGAAGTCAACCTTAAAAGTGCGTGCTACTAAGCCTTGTTTGATATGTTTGAATTGAACAACACATTTCAATCGCTTCTAACACTTTAAACAATAAATCTGTATGATGAAAGAGTTTTTCCTCATGTCTTTGTAGTGTCATATTTGCATTACCATGGAAACCGACATATATTTCACACTTGTTAATTCATTATGGTAAATCAAATCCAATTTCCATAAACCTTTTTGTATGATTTCACCTAGCTATTTATTTGTACTAGCCACTGTATATTTTATTCAGCCATTTTATCACATAATATATTAGATATACGTATTACTAGAATGATTATTAGTCTATACATTATTAAGTATGTTCCTTCGATACAAATGATTATAAAACTTTTGCTCAAAATTTCGACGTTTTCATGTGGCATATAAACTAGTTGTATATTTTCGACATGTGTATCAATATTTTGCTTGTGGGAATCCGGAGCAAGCTTGTTTATGAAAATTGTACAAGTTGCTTTTTTAGTGTTATACTTCAGTCTTAGGATTTACAGTTTTTCAAAACCTCACATTGTGTTCACACGTCCAGTATCTATTAAAACCCGACCGAAGCAGTTTCCATGGACGCAAAATCTCCCGTATTAATACCTTTTGGCAATCACCAATCCATATATCTACGTCAGTTCAGACGACAATTTAGTGATAGGCGCATTAAAACGCATCTAAATATGTCAAACGTTTTTTCGATGTCAATTTCTAGTATTCTTGAAAGGGCTGTCGTGTTCTCGATGCTGTTCAGTTTCAATTGTTTCTGCTTTATTTATACAAGCTAGTTGATCCTTGTGACTTGAGCTTATAATATGTGATTTATCTTTAATGTTTGTTCTTTTCTGTGTGTACGTGCTCTGCTGTTTCTATTGAGTGCTGCCTTCCAAGTTGCTGCCGAGTTGTTGTGATCTTTTTCCGGACTGATAATGTAATGATAGTTCTTCCATTCAACTGAAACTAGGTCATTCAGCTGAAATCATGGCATTTATCTTTTTAATTGTGTTATTCTTTAACATTTTAGGACTTCCGACAGCTAAAACTAGATGAATCGGTCGTTTTAATTTTGAAACTAGGTCATTTAGCTTGGGCATTTAGCTTTTCGATTGCTGAAACTAGTTCATTCAGCTTTTTTACAGCTGGTGTTTCATTTCCTTGTCCGGTTGTGTGTTGAGCATTGAGCCTTGTATGTTTTTACGTTTTCGGTACTCCGCTGGTTAAGTTGAGTGATGCCTTCCCTGTCCGACTGAATATTATATTTTTGTTTGGATATACAATGTGCAACGACATGTTATAACTATCCCATCGCTTTTGCAATAACGTGGCGTGTATATTAACTGGATACAGTTATAAATAAACCATCTTACCAGTAATGAGCTTTGAAATAAGTTGTAATACTTAAGTCCATTAGTTTACAACATAATGAACAGTGCTGACCTTAAAACCGTACTAATATTGCGTATTTTCCAGCTTTGATTCGGCTGTAATATGCTGTTATTTTCCTGCTTCGGCTCATATATTGTTTGGTAACGCTATCATTATTGGTAGCAATTTCCCTTCCTTGTCGAAAGTCCAGACACTGTATGAAGGTTATATCTGCCCAGATTTATAGAGAACTTCTAAGAATTCCACCATAGCAATAATGCAGATACCTTTATAACCTTCCATGTACAAGTGAGACAGTTTTACAACGCATCAGGGATCTTATTGTTGCCGTACCACGGATAGTAGTTGTATCCTAGAACAAATGACTTAGTTTAAGCGCTTGAGTCACCGATCTGAACAATACAACGGTTTGTCGACCTTTGTAACTTCACACATAGCGTTATTAACGAGCTTCATTGAGTGAATATAAAGCAGTCCGGATCAAGATCCAGCAAATAAACACGACTTTTGTTATAACCTTCCCCAAGTTCACATATCAGTCTGGGATATAAGTACGGTTACAGATGGGCCGGTCGGATGATGGGTCCGGACACCGTTATGCTTGACAGAAAGCACAATGCCCAACTGAACCAACCGAGAATAGAAAACATAAAACTTACACAAGGCACAATGCCCAACTTAACAAGTAAAATATCCGCCCAAGTCCAAGGTGTCAAAAAGTAGAATGAACTAGTTTCAGCAATCAAAAAGCTGAATTCCCTAGCTTAATGACCCAGTTCCAACAGTAAAACGGCTTCAATACCTAGTTTAAGCTGTCAGACATAGTAAAAAGTAGAAAATTATCCAAGCTTTCGAAAAGTAGAATGAATTAGCTTCAGGAACCAAAAAGCTGAATACACTGGCTGAAAGACCTAGTTAAAACAGTTCAAATAATAAAACGGCTTCAATGCCTAGTTTAAAAAATGTGATTATCTGATATACTTGATACTTATACTCTTATACAGAGGCCTGTTTGTTGTGGTTTAAATTGATAACAACCGGAACGAAATACTAGTATTGTTGGGACATCTTCCTGGTAAATACAGCACACCATGAGAAAATGCTGCACCCGTAAAACTTTTATAGGCTTAGATACAAAGTTTTATCAATATTTTAGAAAAAAATCTGGATCCGTGCAAATTATATGTTAGGCTGTGCGTATACGTACACCTATACAGTGAAACTCATATAGACATATATCTAGATACATAAAATATATAGACACAAATTAGAATAATGTCTCCATAAACAGGGCTTCCAACTACATTACATCTAATAACAATGGAATACATATTGCTTATTAAGGAAAATTTCCCTTCACAAACCAGATCACTGAGACTTCCATGTTATCCTTTATAGCTGGAAGCCATGGAATATTTTCTAATAGCAAAGATGATATCATGTTTCTCATATATAAATTTATTTTTGTTCTTGCAATACAAATCATTGCTCGCGGTCAAATACTAATTTAAACTCGCAAATGTTCGGTTAATTTTTATTTGATTTTCAAGGTTGTCTTAAAAAGTTTTCTGTGACATTTGAAGGACGTTTCTTTATTTCTTGTTACATTGAACGTACATATCTGGTATGTGCATTTATTTTATTACTCCATCTGTTGCTAGACAACGTGAACATTAATACGTGTATCCTCAGATCTCGAGTTAGAAATTATCCTGAAAGTCCATTTTTACAAATTTTAACCACATCTGACGTGGACGTATGTCGTTTTTTCATTTAACAAACGTAGTTAATTCATTAAACTATCTCTTGGGAAATATCAAAGAAAAGTTTCAAAGAGTTGATGATGAGTTATAGAGTTTAGAAATAAATTAAAAAGCACGCTTCATAGTTTTATATTAATGCGCACATTGCTGTTAAAAAATCAAATAATTTAATCAACTCAACTAAAGGGAATTGAGGAGGCGGTGTATAAAGGGTAAGGGCGGATAAAGGGAAGGGGAGATGGCGGTTATATAAAGGCTAAGGGTGGATAAAAGGGAAGGGAGGAGGCGGCTGTATAAAGGTAAGGGCAGTTAAAACAGAAGGGAGGAGACGGCTGTATAAAAGGTAAGGGTGGAAAAAGGGTAAGTAAGTAAGCAATTAAGTAAGTAAGTAAGTAACGACTTTATTTATAGCGGGTAACATATTTGGCAGAGCCAATTTACAATATGGTCCACTTGATAAAAATGTACAATAAACAATAATAAAACAAGATTTACGAAACATAAAACAAAGTAAGGTTATGATACAACAAAACATTTTGAAATGAAAACAAAATAGAATAAATGTGATACATAAATATATGAACTAAAAAAATGAGCGCTGCTGTGGGATTTCCAACCTGAGATCAAAATTTCAGCTCTTTACATTTTGATAGAATTGTGTAGTTTAATGTTGAAGGTTTCCAAAAAGTTATACCTTTTCAAAATGGTCCAACTTAGTGACATGCTATGATATGATGGAAACTAGACATGACGATTGGAATGACGTTATTGACGTCGCGTAAATACAATAATTATGATGACGTCATTTAAATAGCCCATGTCCCCTTGTAAGTGCCACATGTACTAAAAGGAAAAGAAATACACAGAAAATAATTTTGTTGGATCATTTACTGTTATGGATGTCTTGTAAAATACTGAAATCAAGTCCATAATGTGCAATATTTATTTTATGGTGTACAAATTACAAATAATCAACCGATTCCCAAAATTCACACTTTTCGTTTTTTGTAATATTTTACCCCAAAAAGACTCTCATTTAGCGCACAATTTGGCAACTTATTTTTGATGCATTAAACTACAAGGCACTGTGTACCTATCACAGTGATTATTTATCAAATAAACTTATTAATAACTTTGTATTCAACCGATTCCTAAAACTCACAGTTTTGTTTATATTTTTAAAGGTTTTGCCCCAAAATACCGCATTTTGCGCACTAACATGGAAAACGATGTTTGATATCTTAAACTACAAGTAACAACCTACCTATCACAATATATTATTATCAAATAAACCCATAAATGACATAAATGATATACAGTTTCCAAAAAAGCATGCTATGCTTTTATATTTTGCAAGATTTTACCCCAAAAAAGTCGACTTTCGCTAGCAAGTATGGACCTAGATTTTTAGTATGTTACAAGATACACATTATGTGACATGATCCTAGAAAAAAACTTGTTTTGCATTTTTTCCCCAAAAAATATCTGCTTTGTACTAAATGTGGTTTTCTCAAATTGTGTTATTTTTTGAAGAGGTTGGAAATCGCACAGCAGAGCTCAAATGTACTTTGTAGTGCCTTACACTTAAGTCTGTATACACGTATGTAGGCACTTCAAATACTATGGTCAGCATTTTGAGACAGTTGTTTTGGTTGCGAAAAGTGCCATTGAAGATATGATTGTTTGAATTGTGCAAGCGTTGCAGCTGAGCGTGTATGAATTGGTATGTTATTCCAAATTGTGGACCCAGAGTAGCTGAAAGATTTACGAAAAATTCTATTCTTGGTTTTGGTACATTTAGCTCATTGTTTGAATTTGTTCACGATCAGATGCTTGGTAGTTGATGAATTTTGAAGAAAGATAGTCAGGTGATTGCATATTTATTGATTTATATATTAGGATAGCTTTTTTGTAATTTACTCTCTCTGAAAATATCATCCATTTCAGTTCAGTAAACAATTCTGTTGATGGAGCATTAAATCCTTATCGAGGATAACTCTTGAAGCACGCTTTTGAAATTTTAGAACAATGTTTAGTAGTTCATCATTGCAGTTACCCCAAATGGTACCGCAATAATCAAGGTGTGTAATCTAGTACAAGCTTTGATGTTTACGGTAACGTAACACGGAAATAAAACAAAAGATAAGCCGGAGGATGAAAACCGTCTAATATAACTAATGTTTCGTCAGACATTTAACAGACGGTTTCCTTTATTTTGTGTTGTCTATCTAATACACCTTGCTTCATTATCTCTACCCCTACCGATGTACCAATTCTGTATCTATTTCATTCATTTATTTCGTCCGGTTCAGGGGGACTACTTCCGGTTACAGAATTGAATTCTTCACGATATAAAGACCAAAGAGTTATGTTCAGGTCTGTTGTCACGTTTACAAATTAACGGCTCTAAATCCGACCAACAGTATAAAGGTCACCATTTTAGTGTCGTCATGACAATCAATATTCGTACTTATTTGCATTGCCACACCAACACCTAAAGAAAGCTAATGTTTAAATAACAAACCTCATGCATCAGCGACAGCTTGATAATTTTGTGTACTGTTCAAAGATTAGTCTCTGTTGTTAAGCTATTGGAACCAATAATGATTGTCCAACACATATACTTAACGGATTTAAAAACGCGACAGTATGGGTAAGTTGATTTTCACGACAGTATGGGTAAGTTGATTTTAACAAGGAAAACAAACTGATTGCACGCATTTTTTATAATTGCATCATACTAAATAGACATTTATTGCCGTCGTTTTGGTTGCAATATAAAAAGTTTTAATTAAAATATTGCATAATGAAAACATCGCTCCAAAAAATGAAATTAACACTTTTGACCAATAGGTAATTGATAGTGTCGATGATTATATCAGAATAATGCTGATTTAAGTGAAATCTCTTTATTTAGTTTATAACGCTTTAGAAATTATTTGATATGGCATTTGCCTGACATAATTCACCTTTCATATGGTTGTGACCTGGTTTTATTTCGTTTTCATTACAAAATAATCAACCTCACAACCAGATGATCATAATCAGCGTTTAAATGCATTATGCCGATAAAACTGTTACTTTCATTTTCAGAATTAATGTATTATATATATGACAATTCCCTTAGTACTTATCCGATTTTAGATATGTGGGTACTAAAATGACGGCATTAAATTGGCCTTCAAGACTATGTAGGCCAATGGAATATATTATTTCGTAATTCTGGTATGTATATTTCAACTATCCCCAGTGACGCGTTTTTAAATACGTATAGTAGGCATTAATAAATCACCCGGATAAATATTGGAGGTCACTGTACTCTAATTGCAGACATAAACACAGGCCTATCAATTCCAGAAGCCAGTAATCTAGTCAAGCCTTGATTTTTACGGTAACCTAGCACGGAAACAAACGATTAGTTTGACGATGAAAACCGTTCGTAGACAGAAAGTCAATTTACGTTGCACCACCTACTATTAATTTACGTAATTTTTGTTTCCCTAATATAGGTTTAGATGTAGGAATCAATCAAATAAAATCAAGCCCTCGTTAACGTAATGGAGTCGGATTATACACGTGAAAGTTACATTGAAGGAGTTAATCAGTGTATATACAGTATTCCTAGAAAGTATTGAGAATCAAATTTTGTACCATTGCAAACATGCGAATGGAGAACTAGACCTAACCATAGCATACATGTAAAACAGAATAAGGAAGTTACAGATGAGCGGTTTTCTTTGCTCAATCTCAGAGTATACTAGTATTAATGACAAGCTGCTGACTAAGAATGAGAAGGTCAAAAGTACAAAACCGATTTTTTGAGAAAACAAGAAAAAATTGTCTCAAAACTACTCTTTACTTATAGAAAAAACAAGCTTATTCAACTTCAGTTTGGCAAACATGATCTGTTCCGATTTTTCTGAGACTAGGCTCATAAGAAGCGCCTTGTGATGAAGATTTCAAGTATGCATACGTCTTAAAAGGTCGTAGATAGCACTTACGACCTTCTCAATGTTACATGTCTCTTGTCCTTCGGGTACATTGTGTCTGACCTACTCTACTTATTGTTTCTTTTGCAGCCATTATATTACATAATAAAGATCAGATTTACATGTTGGGTTGGGTCCGAGGGGCATATATTACGTCTACAGTATTACAATAAAACATAATAAATAAAATAACGTCAGCTAAAATATTGTATTATCCCGATAAATCATAATACCTCATGAACACTAGGTTATTTGTTCTTGGTAGAGCACTAACCTATTGCTATTTGCTCTCCATAATCAATATGATGTTGTTCCGTGAATGACGCAGGTGTTCCGAATGATTAAAATACTAAATAGTCATGTTATCTAAGTACATGTATACCACTATGTACCATGAAACAAAAGCAAAAGCAATAACAACAAATCGAACATGGAAGACAGCACTCAACAGAAAAAGCAGCTTACAGAATGGCAAAAATAGGAAGACACAAAAAATCACAAATTGCAAAGTTCAAGTCGCAAAAGTAAGTATCAAAATGAATGTGAAAAAAAAGAAATTGAAAAGCCACAAAAACTCGACATCCCACTCATGGAAGTTAATCAAAACATTGTCATTCCACAATATCGGTCGTTCTGTGACCATTTCACTGTAATCTTTTGTACATTGTGTATACTGTATCACGCACAAGACAGAATATGTAAAAATCTATTATCAGAAAGTACTGCTACATCATATTGTATCACGCATAATTAACTTATATTGGATTCTTGATTTGCAAATTATAAGTATAAAGTGTTTTGAAGCTTGTCTCGGGGAAATGCCATCAAGAAAGGTCTGTGACAAGTCACGCTATGTTATACTGGAACAATATAGCATATCGACACGATATTCGTATATAGAATGATGATATTGCCATTACTGACAATCAAACCGGGATAATCATATTTGCCAGTCATAACGTTCATTAAATAAGTAAAATGTAATCTTAGAAATCAGAACGGCACGATTTGTTCGGTTTTGGTAGATGGTCGGTGTTGAAACTGGAGTAATCAAAATGTGACATGTGCTCTTTTCATATCGTTTATTCGTAATAATTCTCTATAACATATAATAGAAAACACAGAGGTAAACATACAGAATATGCATGGGAATAATAAGTTTCGTCATACCTAAATATAACGATTATAGAGTACATTTAAATACATATAAATTAATTGTAAACTAAATAAAAAATAAACGTCTTACAAAATTTGACTTCTTTGTTAGTATAGAATTTTTAATTCCAAATGATGATTTGATCTCTTCTGTTATAAAATTGATATTGACAACCAAAACAAAAAATACGTCGTTTGGCGTTATGGAAAATTGCACGTCACGTAACGTCAACAAGTAATGCGCGAAAAATATTAATAATAATGTCATATGAATATAAAAATAAGAATTTAACATAAAAATCTTACAGTCGGTATTCTTCAACTATGCACGTACATGGTATGTGCCAGTACTTGAATAAGAGGGTTCGAAAAAAATGTATATAGAAACATACGATTAACTTAACATTATTTCCAAAGTCATCTGAACTCAGTAATCGTGCAAAGCTTTCAATTGTACATTGTTCTTCTTGTGTAACTCGTGCTGCGCTGTTTCTTTCATGAAATGACCAATGAAAATAAATAACACAAAGAATCAAAGGACAAGGTTAACAAACGGCTTAATTTGGCCCTTTGTTTTTTTTTTCAAAAAATAAAAGCATGCTCCTACAAGGCTGTCCTATATTTCTAATAACTTTAGACTACCTCTCAAAAATAAACATGCATATCCAAAGTTTTCTCGTAATCTGCTGATAATTCACTACAAATATGTCGTGGTTAGCAAAAGAAATGCATCATTAGCCATTTTGTGACGGTTGTGACCTAATTTCTTACAAATATATTATGAAATATCATGCTGCAGGATATCCAAAATGAAAATTTACAGTTTCAGTGTCTAATTATCAAATATTTACATTTGGCTATCACAAAGTAAACTTGCACGTGTATAGGCAGAAGTTGTAAGCTTTTTATTCGTTTTAAGATTATGATTAGAAAAATATCCATTTTGTAAAATTACCTTATGTTTGCCAGTGACTCTTTTTGAAGTGATTTAAGACGTTTTCACGATGCCTTCCATTCTAACGTTTTCATTCTTGCACTCTTACTTTGAAGCTATTGATTAATTGGCACTCGAGATTGTGTCTTCTTGATATTCTCTTTTGAACACAAGTATGTATTTTGCTTTTGTATGTACACTAGCGATTCAGATAGCCAAACAGATAAGGATAAACTCAACCTGTTACTTGCCTTTGTTCAACAAGTTCATTCAAGAAAGTCGCATTTGTTTTATTGTTTTGAAAGATACGTGGTTTGTGCAAGATGTGCCTTGGCCACACAATGCAAATAAGGTGTTCGATGAATTACATGAAACAAGAAATGTTTGTTAAACACTTATGCCCCAATTCCAAGCCAATAGTAAAAACTTGTGAAGGTCACAGTGACCGTGACCTTTGACCTCAAAATTAATAGGGGTCATCTACTGTTGCTGACCAACCTTCATGCAAAGTTTGAAGATCCTAGGGCAAAGTATTTTCGAGTTATTGAACTGAAACCATTTGAATAGTCTCAAAATTGTGAAAGTCACCCTGACCTTTGACCTACTGACCTCAAAATCAATAGGGGTCATCTACTGTTGATAACCAACCTCTATGTAAGTTTGAAGATCCTATGGCAAAGCGTTCGTGAATGGAAACCATTTGAACAGTTAGAAATGGTGAAGGTCACAGTGACCTTTACCTTGGACCTACTGACCTCATAATCAATTGGGGTCATCTACTGCTGATAACCAGCCTCCATGTAAAGTTTGAAGATTCGAGGACAAAGTTATATACCAAAATTTCACACTCTATTTTAAACGTTTGTTGCAGACGTTAACTCTTTACAAATGTTCACCATCGTGTTGATGCACTACTGCATCTTGGTTCTTGATCTGTCCTTAATTTGCGTCGTTATAAATCAGACGACATTTTTAGTTAGATAATCTTATCATTTCTCATCATCGTCATTTGGTTCCTTTTATAAGTTATCGTCTGCTTTCGCAGTCACGTGGCCGTTTTTTCTTCCGGTCGGCAGACAGCGTCTAATTCTCAATCGGAAGTATTTGCCTGCGTTCTCCATTAGCGACGACAAACTTCACTTTATTTAGGGATATCTCATTTAGCACTTTCTATAATAGAAGTCTCGATTAATTGCCCGTCAGGCGGCTAGAGGCCTTCATTTCACATAATAGATGGCTTTGTGCTTCCAACTGATTTTTTCCTTAAAAGTCTTTCGCTACAACGTACTCTACCGTAAGTGACATTTTTAGTAGCGAGCTATTTCTGTACATATTTGTTGTTTAATTCAATGACATTTGTATGACTTAATAGCGAAAAATATTATAAACAATCGTTCAATGTAGCATGTTTCATTACGTAGTATCCCAGTACTTAGCGATGTATTTCCGGAATGACCCGAACGCAGACATGTAGATCTATCTATACATTCTAGGTTAATGTCATGCCATGTGCAGTGACCCCACTGCCACCTACACGAGCTTTGTTGTTGTTCAATCATACAGTGTAGGGCGTTTTATACATTAGGACGAGTTCGGATGGAAACTCTAGGGTAGGGTATGCTATTACAGGAATGATGTTTACTCCCACCATTACAGGTCTCTAAATTTATCAACAAATCAAAAGCTTGACTCTGGTAATATCTAAAACAGCTTTTGCCCTCTTTCATTTTGGTTACCGTACATAAACAGTAACCAATGTCAGGAGTTGGTGTTACAGGAGTTCGACTCTTAAGTGGTAAGTCACAAAATATGTAAAAACCAAGTGCATTCGAATGAAACCCTAGTCTACCTAGATCGAACTAGCGTTCCATCGGAACTCACCCTTATATAATTGGATTGTTTATGTCCAATTACATGTATCGCTTTATATAAAATAACTCAGATGTGTAATCAATGTTCATTACTTTCCATTTACCTTTGTACGAATAAGTACAAACTGACCAAAGTGAGAACGTAACATTATCGTCAATATTAATATGCGCTGTTGAAAATGAATTTAGGCGCCGCACAAATGCAGACAACTATTTTAAGATGGCGGGATATTTTATGTTCTAAGCAGCCCCGCTGGGGATTTAGACACACTGCTTGGCTTTAGTTTGGGGAATAAGACCCCAAAATTCCCCTGATTCCCCTGTATATGATAAGACGCCCAATTTGATTGCAATCTTCTGCACAAAATACGATACGCTTGATGCTTACTTTATTCAGATTCAAAAACACTTTTACATATTAACTTGATACTGTGCTTCTATATTTTAGGATATCTGACAGCTAAAACTAGGTATTTTAGCTAAAACTAGGTATTTAAGCTAAAACTAGGTATTTTAGCTAAAACTAGGTTTTTTAGTTAAAACTAGGTATTTTAGCTAAAACTAGGTATTTTAGCCATTTTACTGTCTGAACTAGGTCATTCAGCTAGGGCATGAAGCTTTTTGATTGCTGAAACTGATTCATTTAGAATTTCGACAGCTTGGACATGGGAGGATCATAACTTGTTTAGTTGGGCATTGTGCCTTGTATATTTTTTTATGAAATTTATGCTCAGCTGGTTCAGGTGGGCATAGTGCATTGTGGGTTTTTATGTTTTCTGTGCTCTGCAGGTTAAATGGGTGCTGTTTTCCCTGTCTGACTTAATATTATCTTTTTGAATATCTCTAAGGAGTTTAACGAACGAGTAAATCTGCTTGTTTACAGAAAGAGACCTTGAAATGTCTTGTTCATTTACACTCGCCTTGAAACATGACAGGGATAAAATGAAAGCATGGGAAAGCACCGTGTGTACTCGATAATTCAGTGAAGTATATTTGTATTGTGTTATTTATGGTCCTCTCATTTCAGACAAATGGCAATAAGCGGACTATATATAACATGGAAAACATTCTGTTCTCAAGATGGTATTGTTCTCCTAAATCCAATTGGACAGCATTTGGTACGATGTAAATGTCAATGGACGGAATGATATGTATAATATGTTCATTTTGAAATAAACAGACGAAAAGTAGAGACTTACTTTTTATATGCAAACTGTTTGTCTCTATCTTTGTCATACTGTAAAAAGCAATAGTTTACACTTGTTTTACACGGGTTCTTTGGTTCTGTGTAACATTAACTATGTTTCAGTGACCATATCATTCATGTGCAAATGTTAAAAAATAAGGCGACATATTTCTGCCTATACTATTCTGTTGTTGCGTCCAGTGCGCATGAATGGTTCTGTATGAATGGCGTGAAACAGCAAAAAGACGTCAAACGTAAATGGCGTTTTGTCAGTATTTGCATAAACATATTTTAACAAATATAAAACATCAGTTGTTATTGGTTAAAGAAAGTATTTATAATGTTCCCATAATGATCCCATAAACCCCTCTACACAAACACACGAGGGATGTTCAATATATTCGATAACTTTCTCTCTAGCAGTTTTGTTTTGGCAGTTAGGCTGTGTAAGTCCCCTTCGACCGAATGCACTAATAACACCTGTTTCTTCATGCAAGGGGTGCGAGATGTTCGCCTTCTTATGGGAATTCTATGCACTCTCGTTTGAACAACACCTAGCTCCCTTCTAGGGTATACCCAGCGCAACGTAGACCGATCGTTTTACTTTTAAGACAGAAATAAGTAATAAATAGCTTACTCTAGAATGCAATGTGGTCTAGAAAGGGTATCGATGCGTTTATTGGACATAAATCAGAAATTAATGGTTGGCTTTACACGGTTGTATTATCCCGATGAAGGTGGAAGCACGGCCTACCAAGTTCAGAATGCAATATAATTTATAAAGACAGGGGGGATAAACACGTGACCATAATTGTAAACAAGATGGCGGCGTAGACGCTGAAATTCGCGTGTTTTGGCTGTTTGTTCAAGGTGAGTAGGGATTTTAAACATCTTACTTACCCCATCATATGGTACTCAAAACGCGCTTTCCATCGGTGTATAGTATGCTTGTCTGCTATGTTTACTTTCTGAGAACATTAAGACCAAACTTTTGAATCGAGCGCAAGAAGCGATGGTGTATTTCACGCTATGGATCAATTTTAGTGTTTTTATGACAAATTCGCAGTTATGCGGAGTCTTTAATGCAAATTCTTAATAGAAATAGTTTATAATGTATGTCAGCACAAGTCAGTTGCTCTTATTTATCATATTTACGAGATTTGGCAATTTCGCATCAATTGGTGCATCCCACGCCGAATAAAACGATGGTGCATCCCACGCGCTATTCACAAAACAATGGTGCATTTCACGCCGATATTTATTTTATTGCGGAATTGATTCGTACTGCTCATATAAATTGTACGTGTATAAAGACAACATGGCAGCACATGAAAATAACGCCAAATGACGCCAAACGACCGACTAAGTTGTCAGAGAACCAGAGGCAATTGAAATTAGACATCCAAAGCAAGATAAAAACTATATCCTTGATCGGAATATTTAAGTCGTGCTTTGCCGATAATAAACCATCGCAATACGACACAACAAATAATATTATTTAACGTCCTGGTGTGGTATTCAATATTAATCTTACTTGACTTAAGGATAAGGACAACCAATCAGATCACACCATAATAAACTCTTGGTCAGTAACAGGCGATATGATTGGCTATCCTTATTCTTCAATTAAATAAGATCAATACTGAATACCACCCCTGTACGGGTATGGCGGCGTTAGAGCGTGTTGAAGGTTTTATCAAGCGTCGGGTGTATACACTTATCGATCGCTTTATAAAGGTAATCATTGGAAAGCCCAGCTCACGGCCTTTAACGTTAATATAAATTAAACTGTCAATACAGCACTCCGCGATAACGCGGTGCATTTTAATTGCGACTGAGTGCCGTTTTTCGTTGTTTTTATAACGTCAGTACGCTAACGTTATATCAATGTCATGCAACATTTTGCACGGTTACCCCATAATTTTATTATATTAAAACACTGCTGAATTATTTCTCTTTCCATCGACGTAAAAATATCAAGGGGTCTCACCGCAAAATGTTGACCAAAAATCGACTTGAAATGAAAATTAACGCTATATTTTACGTCGTTTTTTGAGCGACGTCGTGATAATTATGCGTCGTTTTACGCTGTTTTAATAACGCCACTGGTCTGACGTTATATCAATTTTATGCAACAATTTGTACGGTGGCGCTATAATTTTATTATATTAAAACCATCCTGGTTAATTTCTCCATTAATCGATGTACAATTATTATGGGGTCTCACCGCGAAATGTTGACCAAACATCGACGTGAAAAGAAAATTTATGCTATATTTTACGTCATTTTTTGTGCGACGTTTTGACGTTGTGAGTCTGTTTAGAAACCACGCCGTTGTGCTACAGAGATACGAGTGAACCGACTAGTTTCATTATGGAGATGGCACTATATTTACTTTCATTTGCAGTTTTTCTTCCACTCCACAGTAATAAGACAATAATTTGTAGAATTGCATAATAATAATATTTTTAAGTCATTTTTGAGCGGCGTCGTGATAATTATATGCGTACTGATTAAGGTACAATGTTCAAGGCCAATATCTTGCTAACTTTACGCAACTTCTGAATATTCTTACAAGTGTCTTATGCGCTGGAAAATTAGCATACTCTTAGCTAACCAGTTTTCGCGACTTTGGTTTTCAAGATCTGTACATTCTCGGCCATAGATTATTCTTTATTTTAGTAATCTACTCCAGTAATTACTACATTGTTAAAGTCAAAGGCATAAAAAGATGTCAACATGTTTCTTAAAAAACATGTTTCTTTAATACATTCGATTTGAAATATTTCGGTCTCTGTGGAAGACAATATACTCCGGCGAAATAAATTTGAAACACACTGTGCGCATGTACCATTTTACGGAGTTATACGAAACATCACAGGCCTAAGAAATTACATCACAAAAACAGAGATTTAAAATTCCCGATCACCCGATCATTACTATATACATGTATAAGAGAATCATATATAGTAATTACCGGATGATGGGGAATTTTAAAACTGTTTTTTTGTGATATAATTTTTATGCCTGAGGTAATATTAATTGAATGTTTGATTGTAAAGTAGGTAAATCACTAAATAAGAAACTAAGTAAAAAATGAGTCCGAACCAAAACAGAATGTTATCAAGGATCGTAACTTATTATGTTTAAAATATGCATTCCGCGACCAAAACACAATAAACCCCACAAAATATAAATGATAGAAATGATTCCCTATGTATGATTCCCATCTACGACAAATCTAGACACAAATATGTTCAAGTCCGTTTCGCTATCTACTCGCATCAGCACTCTCAAATCAAATACTGCAACAATCAAAGCACCGAGAGTACAGTTGGGAGGCGATCTGGTTGCTGTTACTAAAGCTTAAACCGACTTTACACGTTTAATGTTCGTTTTCTTACTGCCGATCTTGTCTTGAATGTCAAAATAAGCATATGTGACTATATAGGCATGTTGGGTATCTAAATAATTGTTAAAAGGTGCATATTAATTTATATGTAATACGTGTATTAAATGCGTATATCAAAAGTAGCTTTAAAATAATACTACGCGCCTATTTATCAGATTCTACAATACCGTCTTGTAATCACTTCCCTCACAGCGTGAGACAGTCTATAGAAAGCGGCTAGCTAGTACAGCGACACCATATGATTGCATAACAGTACTTTGCAGACCGTATACGATTCATTGATAAAACCATCACTTGACCGTAGTCTGAAGTTTCTAAAAAATAACTTTACAGCCGGGACATTTGATGAACACGTCATTTTCGTACTGTGAAACAAGTTCGGTATCGGCCGGTGTAGTGATTTTTTTGCAAAAATATCGATTTAACGAACAGTTTCACTATAATTTTTGATCTTAGAATAAACAAATTTTGCTGATTGGCTTAAATCAGTAAAAACATTTGGGGAAACATATGTAGCAGTATTAGGAATGTTGACAGTTTCTGGAACTACTTGAATGCGGATTCACATAGCAGCCTAAAGGCGGTTAATTTTGTATTAAGAAATGGACAATGGTAGTAATGAGAGGCTTAAACGCCTCCCAAAAATTAAATGTAAGTTATGCGCATTTTCAATGTTTGTGATCAACTGTGGCGATTGACATTAGCCTTGCTGAAAAACAGGCGACCACAACATATGTACGGCGCCGCCCCATTGTGGCGCCTCTCGTGATCTCTTAGACCTGATGCGCTTCTAAACATTTTCCCACACACCCTGCATAGTCTGGCTGTTTCCATGTCTTCTATTCAGGAAATACTACAAATATTATAAACAATAATGTAGGTACAGTCACATACTAAGAAATACAGTTCCTGTGTATTATTTAGGCCTACTCATATATGCTCAAAACCTGCACGTTTTATTGTTGTTCCGTTGTAGAACATTCCGGTACAATATATTTAACATATCCATATAACAAATAAAAACGCGTAACAGTTTACCTTTGTTCTAACAAAACAGTGCTAAAGAGAAATCAATTATGCGAAACCGATATAATAGAATCTTTAAATGACGTGGGATGCGCCATCGTTTTATTCGGCGTGGGATGCACCAATTGATGCGAAATTGCCAAATCTCGTAAATATGATAAATAAGAGCAACTGACTTGTGCTGACATACATTATAAACTATTTCTATTAAGAATTTGCATTAAAGACTCCGCATAACTGCGAATTTGTCATAAAAACACTAAAATTGATCCATAGCGTGAAATACACCATCGCTTCTTGCGCTCGATTCAAAAGTTTGGTCTTAATGTTCTCAGAAAGTAAACATAGCAGACAAGCATACTATACACCGATGGAAAGCGCGTTTTGAGAACCATATGATGGGGTAAGTAAGATGTTTAAAATCCCTACTCACCTTGAACAAACAGCCAAAACACGCGAATTTCAGCGCCTACGCCGCCATCTTGTTTACAATTATGGTCACGTGTTTATCCCCCCTGAAAGAGCTCTTTCTAACTGAAGTCAAATATTTATTATTTTATAGTCCATACTGTTCGTAGTTGTCGCCAGTAATAGGTGGTTCAGATCACTTAAACAATAGAATCATGTGTATATCGCTATTTAGAGCGCAAATAATCCACATACCTTTTGGTTAAGACATTTTCGAGGTATCGCATGGATATAATGTGGCGTCAATCTTAACGACATGCCGTTGCTCTGTGAATATGTATTTTCTAAAATGCTCTACGGCGGGTGCCAATCTAACTTTCGTCATAAGGATTATTGTATTAAACAAATTGGTTGGATCGATATATAGAATATTGTGTTTTATATAATGATTAAAAATATAGATGTTACATAATGCAGTGTATTCATAGCTTATGAGTTTGATGGAAGTTCAGTACAAGAAATGTCCACGGCTAATCCCTGGATAATATCGGACTTATTGTGCAATCATAATGTTCAATCACATCTTATATAAGTAGATAAGTAATCAACGTGATTTCACCAAACATTCTCAGATACTGAAGCAAAGTGAGAAAAGACGGATTTATTAAGAACAAAAAAGAATCTCAGCGGAATAATATCCCAGACGATCATAGCGGGTATGAAAAAATAGCGTTCCATTTTACACCATTGGGACTACTTTGTTTACGGTTATGACCAAAGCACTATTTCATGTTGAATATAACATTTATCTTCGATTTAGATCATGTCCTTAGTTTGTATATCTATTGGTTACTTAACAAAGCATGATTTTTTGCCATAAGAGATACTAAGCAGTACAAATGATTATAAAAATAGCCATATGATAAACGTACGGAGTGGTGACGAACTGCACAGTTTTGTGTTGATCATCGGTTTTTGCCCAAACCTTGGTCTCCATATGGATGGCAATGTCTTCAAAACAAAGTACAAACTCGCGTGAGTATTAAGTACGTGCATTAAGTTGGTCTGCGGAAAATATCACATTATCTTTTCATACCGTCAAGTTACCTGAAATCGTGATAGTGGAAGTATTTGTTATTTTAGATATGACGTCATCAGCGGGAAAACTGACTGTAGGTTTAAGTTGACCTTCTAATCCAGAAATGAAACTAATAGCATTTCATTGGACAATTACCGACCCATCGCAAAATGTGTCAAATTTTGTTATGCCAAATAGTTCAAATCGATTTCCATTCAAATTAATTGCCATGATTGGTTTAACATCAATATTTAGCCATCGTTTGTTTGTTTACACTTTTTCACTAAAGGTCATGGTCAAAATGGACTTGTTCCTCAATTTAGAAATAAAAACAAGGGAGACAAACTATGACGTAATCTTATACTACGCGCACCCAGGACAGTTCATTTTTACGATTGATTTTTCTTGGAAATTCTTTGTATCATAGATATATTCGGTAACTGACAATGTTGTAACTGATTTTGGTGGTAGGTCTGATATTTGTAAACGTCATTAGGCTCTTAAAATGAATATTAAGTTTTTAAATCGTTCGTAGATTCGCGACTTACCTAGTCAACTACCGGATTTATGTCGTGAAAGCGCGTAGTGATACACATTTCTAGTGTGGTACTATTGAGTCCCTTAATTATTCGTTTTAATAGATTACACATTTAGGTCATAGGGAATCTTTTGAGTTTAGAATTATGTTAATAATTAAATGAGCGTCATTAGCGATAATGGTTGAAGTTGTTTGCTGACACGGCTATTATCTGTTTTCTTAATAATGATGTCAAAATGTAACAAAAACTATTTTCTATAAGCAAATGCATTGGTTTAAGTATAATATGTCCAAATTTCATAACGTTCAGATGTTTTTCGTTTTTATACTACCTACAATGCGAACCACCTAAAGTCATGTAAATACTTCACTTATAATGGAATTGCACGGTTTGGTGTATTAGTTTAAGCATACAGTACAAATTAAGTGATTGCATTCGTCTTGTTTCAGATATTAGATACAATGTTGAGTTGTGTTTTAGGGGGCAGGCCACAAAGTAAGATCCCTTTCAGCCAAAGTGATTGATTTCCAAGCCGTGTCGAATCCCTTTGATAAGTAGGTAAATATTACAATTTAAGGCGTCGACATGTATCCAATCATGTGAGGTTTCTAAGTTTACTTTCGTATTGTTCTAATTTCAAATGAGATTTTTGAAGATTTATTTCTAATTAATATAAATCATAAAAACACATGCAGTAACATTTGCCAGCGAAGTGCAACGGGGTTTCATGCGTTTAAAGGGCGATATAATTACTCAAAGACAACATGAAAAGTAATTAAATTTAAACCAAATCTGCCGCTTTAAAATTTTAATTAAATTTCAGTTTTTATGTTGAATCAATTTTATTCCAACAATTCGAGAAGATGTAAACATTTCACAATTAATGATAAATGAGATACACAGCCTTGGAAAATTTCATTAACGTAATCAAGCGATAGCAGTAAATGTAAAAAACAGTACATAGCGATATTATGGTGGCCATATTTTGGCATCAAGTTCCTAGTTACCATTTCAAACATCTAGGGGTTAAACTGCATAGTTTGAACTTATATTAGCGGGATTCGAACCTATACTGAACTGCGCCTTTGCCTAGCATTGCGAACTACGAACAGCTTAGACCACTCAAATATCGGATGTCATAGATAAAACGAGAATTGCTCTACATGGCAATTGCCTAATGTTTTATGGAATCTTAGTTCGGCAAGTTCATGCATTGACCCACTAATATTGCTAGGCTTAGTGACAAGAACATGGTGGTATATATTGGGTAAACCTGTCAATAACCATCACTCGTAATTGGACATATTCAGAGGGCAAAGTCCGTTTATTTGAACAGTTTAAGGTCAGTGAACCATGTTTATTGGTTAGATACGCTATCTTAAACCAAAAAAGAACTTTAAAGCTGTTAAGTGCTATTTTTCTTGTTTCATTTGTGTTTGCCATTGTTGCTTGCGGTTTGTGTTTTCTTTTTCTTGTTTCTTTTTGACGTGCTTTTGTGCCCTGCCTTTTCTGCTTCCCTTTCTCATCCGCTGATTTCTAGAAAATGGTGCCAGGTCTGATTTCAGGCCCCAAAACCGTCAACACTTTAATACTATAAATTCAAACATAAATAATCAATCAAGCGACTTCATGTCTCAATATTCGTCGTTATGACCGGGCCGCTTTCGTGCTGACGGTTAGGCGCATATTATACATATATGCTTAAACCTAAGTATATGTAGGTGAACACATTTGACTTGTAACTAATTGATCCACGTGATTTTTCATTTTTTTATCGTAAAAATGTTTCGATAAGTTAAAATAACCACTCTCAGTGTACAAAGGATAAACACGTATATTCAAGGGTGAGATGTTAATTGTGCTAATCTATACGAGTACATTAATTTGTGCTACTATCAAACAATGACATATTCTCATTTTGTCATGTCAAGCCACTCTCAATATTTATCACCGTCTACAAAGTGTAGTCATCAAATCAGCAGCATTGATTCTAGTTCACAATTTCAAGTATTTTGTTTTCATCTTCATTAGTAACGACAACATTCTGCTAACTAATGCTGATCCAGCAGTTTCTATAATAGCGCAACTAATTAATTTCTATATGGTTCTGTCGTCTCACTTGATGGATGAGATCGTGATACTGTTTTATACATCTGAGCTCAAATCTGTCGTAGTGATATTCTATACATAACAGCAAAGCATAACAAAGACATAACAAACGCATGGCGATATTTTGTATCGTTCAGTATGAAGGATAAGGCACTGTATACATCAGCGCTTGAACT
Source organism: Spisula solida (assembly GCA_947247005.1). Classification (NCBI taxonomy): domain Eukaryota; kingdom Metazoa; phylum Mollusca; class Bivalvia; order Venerida; family Mactridae; genus Spisula; species Spisula solida. The sequence continues at coordinate 43,620,081 of OX365944.1, read as the reverse complement.
GGACTGTGTTAGTTTTTAGATACAGAACTGAAACGTTATCTTATTCACAGTGTATCAACGAGTCAACTTCCGGTTATCGCAATAATGAGTACAAGTTGAATTGTATATTTTTAAAAAATTCTACAGTGATAGGAAATCACCGGATATTTCATTCACAATAGGCATACATGTTGAATTGTATAGTATCCCAATAACTCGTACAGTGATTTGTTAATACGCGGTGTTGTTTAGTCCAGGGCGTAGTTGGTGATAAGAAAATATACCCCCGAGAGTATGATTTTATTATATCATAATTATAACATATACATTGTATATGCTACCGTTTAACTTGTCAAGCATCTGGATTTGTGAAAGACGGCATCCATGTTGATGGATTCTACCTATTATGTTTGCTGAGGACAGTGCCTGCTGTAGTCACCTAACGTTTCGATATTACTGTACAAAAATTAATGGTTAATTCAGCAATGTGGAATTATTGAATTTCGCGATTTTCGCGAATGGCCATTGGCGTAAATTAGTTTGAGCCCACAAAGATCTGACTAAGAAGTTAACATTCTGATCACCTGTGCATTTATGCATTGAAATAGTATATTAGTACTTGAGGCTAACGGAAATGGTCGAACTTTTACGATTAAGAAATTTGAAAATCGCTAATTTTCCTACACGCCAAATGTCTGAAATTTAAAATTCGCTAACTTTTGACCCCGCAGAAATATCATCCATTTACTAGTATATAGACTCGTTCACTCCCAGTTCTGTTTTATATTTGATGACCATATGTCACGATTACTCCTGGCATCCTATACTTAGTTTCCATCTAATGTACACAATGTAATTTGCCATTGAGGTGCTTCAATGTCTGATGAATCAATACAAGAATGAGGAATTGGTATACTTAAGGCCATTGTGGAACCTCTGATTTATTACAAGATGTCATACCAATGAACACAAAAGTTGGTTTTGTGAACAGTGTCTTTACAATATCTGAACTACCCATAGTTCAATGTTCTTTATGTGCCGAGTATCTCAGCTGTTCACTGTTTAAATAATATTCCACGTCGTTCAGAAAGACGCATTATTTGCAAATTTGTGACTATCTTGTAAAAAGGAATTGGTCGGAGAGTAATTTACGGATTTGCGAATGATGTGAAACATATCCCTGTCTGAAAATTTAGATTTAGAAAAGTAAGTTTCGAAACTTTCCTTTCTCTATTGTTAAACGGATCAACGCGCATTTACCGAATAAGCATGTTTGTTTGGATAATAGTCGTCCAATATCAACTTGGTAGGTACACCCCTAGCCATTACCTAAACAATATGTACTTCACCCTTACACTTCTTTGGGCGAAGGGATCCGCATCACTGTTGAGGGATCCAATCGTGGGTAACTTTTGTAACAAATCATTTTTACATCACTACGCAGTCACAGGTTTAACATAAATGTGTATAATGATATAGGATTTAAAATCAATATGTTATTCCTTTTTTGTACTCTCCAAGTCGAACATCTAGACGTGACTGTTAAAAAGATATAAGCAGTTTTTTAGAAGGGGACATTTGTTTAGGTAGGGGACTGCCTAAACCTTACCGTGGCAGAATCAAACCAAGATTAATGATGTACAAATTATATGTTTCGTAGTCATGTTGAATAATGCTCCTTTTGGTTACCTGCATACTCAGCACACGTAATCAAAAGTCCACATGTAATTAAAATCAATTCAATCTCATTAACAAACTCAAAGACATAAATTACATGTTTGCACGTGAACGTCACATCGACAAGGTCAGGCACAGCCAACATATGTATTTGTATCAGTCGTGCATTTCCAATCTCAAAATATATGTCTCTGCCAAAATATATTAATTCACGGGAAAGCATATTGCTGTTAATTATGCTTATAGTTTGTCACACATGCAGTTCAATAGTCGATGTATATTGCTTAAATCTATTTCTGGAAAAATCCGACGAATGAAAATTACGAGTGAGTCAGATAGAATATAGGTTTTGGCAGACATTTCAATAAACTGGAATATTTGCCCCACTTTAGTGACAGACTGCTTGTATCACTGCTGTACGATTGTGGACAGTAGTAACACATTCATAATGTACATTGAACCAAGAACGTATTGTGTATGTTTGCAATGTATGATATATAATACCTGATTTAGTTATGTGCATGTCATAGAATGGTTTACGTATATGTTATATCCCATCCCTCTCACTATGTCAATTTCTTGCTCTCATAGTCTGTGTCGATATCAAAACTAAAACATTGTGCAAGATCTGTATTTCATCTGCAAAATAATATGTCAATACTGAATAGTAAATACAGTAAAACCTCGTTATCTCGAGGACCCATCGGGACAAGCCAAATGCTCGAGTTAAGCCAGGTGCTCGAAATATCCGAAGTCAATGATGAATTGTTGTTATGACTAATTGTAGCTGTGTTTATATGAAATTTGCTCGAATTAGGCCGGTTGCTCGAATAATCGCTGCTCGTATTACCGAGGTTTTACTGTAGTAAATTATGCCTAAGGTACATAAACTATACACCAAGATAAGATACAATGTCAAATTAATTACAAATCACCAACAGTTCAGATACTTCAAACCCATGAAAACTACACTTTTCAAATCATTTTAACGCGATTAAATTCACCAAAGACCTGATGTAGTTCAATGTCTACAAGAACATGTAAATACTAGGTTACATTCGCTTTGTTTCTGTTATACATTTTTGAGCAGCTGTTTGTGTATTTAATGCAGAAATAAAATCACTTTTTAAAAATAATCAACTGAATCTCTTGAAATAAGATCACCTTTTTCAACTGCAATTCTTGAATAAAACTTAAAGCCAATAAAGGGCATGCGCCGGTCCTACCTTACTCGCATCAGTTAATTAACTACTTTTAAACATTCCGAAGGGAATATATTTCCAGTTAGTATTTATTTTGTCATATATATTAAAATTTTCTTTTTGTCAAGTTTGTTTTCCAAAACTTTCTTATTTTCGGCGATGTATTATGGAATGTCGTATAATCTTGTATTACAAAGTGTGTATATGTTTTCAATTAATTAATAGTGTCGGCGGTACGACATTGATGTAAATAGTTTCGGTGCTAACAGTACATAAACTTGTGCACAGCATCTGCTGCAAGGTAGACAAGATTGAACAAGATGATGTCTGTGAGGAATCAATATTGTAGTGATAGTAAAGACAAAAATTACGCTATTTTAGATGAGTTTAGCCTGGCGAAGTATTCCCTAATGAGGTTACAATTACATGTTATGACTTTAAATCTGAACTTAACTGCAAAACACAGAGCCACTTTAAGACATAATGTCGAAGTTACCACGTTTGAAGGTGTGTGTGCCAAACTCCATGTTAGTTTCTGTCAATACATGTAACCCAGTTTCAAACAATCTGTGTAAAGTACTAGTTTTTTGAATTGTTTGTAAATGTACTATAGCTTACTGGAGATGATTCTAGCCTTTGGCTTACTTGGGCATTCAGTGGTTACGTGAATTGGTATTGTGTCACGTATTGTGGTATTTGATATTGTTATGTTTTCTGTGCTCGGCTGGTTAAGTTAAGTGCTGCCATCCCTGTCCGAGTGTCTGTTATCTTTTTGTACATAAATCGAATATCAACACTGCACGGCGAATTGGCCGTTTGTTTCAAGTGTATATTTGAAAGGGTATTTGTATGGAAAGTGATTATGCACGAAATCGAAAATAATTCAACATCGGAAACATTTGAGTATCATCTGTTTTAGTTTTAAAACAAGGCAAGTTATCGCCGACGAACTATATACAACTATATTCATACATTTTACACAAACGTTGTTTAACAAGTAATCATTTGACATTTCCGTAAAAAATAAGTACACCTTAGAGAGCTTCATATATTCGCAAACTCGTCAAAATGTCAATACTTAAAATGGATATAATTTACCTAAAGCAACTTTGACAGTTTTATGCCAACCACTTAAATGGCCTTACGTACTAAACCTTTCTCAGAGTTTGACAGTTACTTTGTGACTCTCTTAGATAAGGCTTAAGCCGAAACGTTGAAAATTATTTTTTAAACTGAAATCTATCTTTGATCATCCTGAATTTCTATACAGTTTGACATGTACTTTTCTAACAGAAAAACAAATCTAGTAACGATACAATATCGTGTTTATTTTTGTGACATTTTTCAGAAATGCTGACAAATCGTTGAGACTTTTCACATCGTTACGAATTGTGTGGATCGTAAGCTTACGCTGATAGTTATGCTTACTTACAGGTATCGCATTGATTTTCCCAGTTTGGCGTCAATCTTAACGACATACCGCTGCTCTGTGAATATGTATTGTCCGAAATGCTCGACGTCGGGTGCCTATCTTTGGTCACAATAAGTGAGGTCATCAAGTACACCATGCCTTCGCACTATAATTAAGTTATAGTTAGAACATATCAAGTAAATTTTAATGATTAAAAAGGCCAGAGCGAGCGAAGCGAAGCGAGGCCTTTTTAGTCATTAAAATTTACTTAATATGTTCTAACTAACTTAGAATATAACATTCTGCATTCTGATTGGCCGATAGAAATTAGCGCCAACGCATGACGTCAAGTCTGTTAAGAGAAAATTTTAATGATTAAATTTCATTTAACCGCGAAAATGCGGCGTTTTCATTGGCTCATAATGTAGGTTATATTCTAAGTAAGAGTTAGAAAATATTAAGTAAATGTATAATGATTAAAAAGGAATCGTTCTGGCATTTATAGTACTGTAGACGTTTTATGCACGTTAACGTCCACTGTGATAGTATGGTGCTGTCCACACACATGTTCCAACATACGAGTACTGCTGCGATTACAGTCAAAGCCATAGTGATCGTTTGAAATGTTATATTACCCATTTAATATATACAATTAATTTCATACAAATATACAAATGGAGTGCATGGGTAAAAGGGTCGAACTACAAATTCCATAACTCAGTTTCTCCTCTCCCTTTATACCCTAGTCACAGTGATAGACTTATTGGCATACGCTTTTTACAGCATTTAAAGCATCTTAGTATCTGAAGCGGCATGCTGTTGGAATGAGGTTGTTTTATATTTCACTGTGTCATCTGTATTTGTTCTCGTTCATTTCGATGTTTGCTCTTATCACTTTTGACTGATTATTTGATACTGTTCGTTAGTGGTTGTATTATGATATGTTTGTATTTTGACCTTTGAGGTCCGCTTCTTTGTACTATGATGTTACTGTAGAATGTTGTTGTCCTGTTCGATTGATAATTACCGCTCAGAAAGTATTCTAAAAGAATGGATATTGCTTTCCTTGTTAAAACTTAATACTGCTACCATTAAACATTGATCTAAACTCAATGTTGACGAATCTAACTTTCGTCATAAGGATTATTGTAATTAACAAATTGGATAGGATAGATATATAGAATATAGTGTTTTATATAATGATCCAAAGTAACCAATATCATATAAATGTTATATAACAGTGTACTCATAGCTTATGAGTCTGATTGAAGTTTTGTACAAGAACTGTCCACGGCTAATCCATAGACAATATCGGACTTATTATACAATTATAATGTTCAATCACATCCTATATAAGGACATAAGTCATCAAAGTGATTTCACCATTCGCAGATACTGAAGCAAAGTGTGAAAAGACGGATGTATTAAGAACAAATTAAAAACCCAGCGGAATAATATCACAGACGATCATAGCGTGTATGAAAAAATAACGTTCCTAATTACTCCAGTGGGACTTCGTTGTTTACAGTTATGCCCTAACACTATTTCATGCTGTATGTAACATTTATCTTCTATTTAGATCATGTCCTGATTGTGTGTATCTGTTTGTTCGCAAATTTAAAGATACTAAACAAAACGTGATTTTTCTATCATTATAGATACTTAGCAGTACCAATGATTGTTACAATAGTCATATGCTAAACGTCTAAAGTAGTGACGAACTGCACAGTCTTGTGTTGATCATCGTTATAGTGGACTACTTTCAATATCGTTGTTGACATTTTAGTTATGACGTCATAAGCGGGAAAACCAAGTGAATGAATTTTAGAGTTGTCATTCTTATCCAGATATGAAACTAGTAGCGTTTTATTTTTTAAGAAATGAAAAAAAATTACCGATCCATCGCAAAATGTGTCAAATTTTGTTATACCAAACAGTGCCAATCGATGTACATTCAAATTAATTGCCTTGATTGAGTTTACATCAATTTCTTAGCCATCGTCTGTTTGTTTACGCTTTCCACTAAAAATATGGTAAAAAGGGAATGGTTCCTCAATTTACAAATAAAAACAAGGGAGACAAACTATGACCGAATCGTATTCCATGAGGACCCAGGACAGTTCATTTTTACGATTGTTTTCCTTGGAAATTCTTTGTATCATAGATAATTATATTCGGTAACTCACAATGTTGTTACTGATTTTGATTTCTGATCATTTTTAACGACATTCAGCTCTCATAATGAATATCAAGTTGCAATCGTTCGTAGACTCCCGATTTACCTAGCCTACTACCGACTCTATGTCGTGAAAGTGCATAGTGATAAACATTTCTGGTGCGGTTCTATTTAGTTTCTTAATTATTCGTTTTCATTGCAAATGTGTAACAGATTACCTTTTTAGGTCATAGGGAATCTGTTAAGTTTAGAATTATGTTATTCGCAAGGTGAAAACTCTATCATACGTGATTTTTAAATAATAAGTTCAAAGGTCACGATTTCAGGTATACGCGCGTTTTTAATGCAAACTTCAGGGCCCTCATTGAATGAGCGGCATTCACGATGATGGTTGAAGTATTTTTGTTGCCACAGTGACTGCTATTATTTGTTTTATATAGAACTTTCCCTCATTTTGATAAATTTATAGTATCAAAATGATGTACAATTGATCGTTGTCTTATATCCTTACCCTAACGAAACCGGTGACTCGACGGTACAATGTACCGCTAGTTAGCGTCTGGACGTCAATTTGTTGCAAGGTTACTTATTTTTAAAGGTAACAAAAAATCCGTTTCTATAAGCACAGACAGTGACTTGAAGTATATTCTGTCAAAATATCATAACGTTCAGATGTTTTTCGTTTTTATACTTATATTTATTGGAAAATGTTTATTTGTTAGATACTCAATCTTAAACCAAAAAATATCTTTGAAGCAGTTAAGTGGCATTTGTCTTGTTTCATTTTTGTTTGCCATAGTTGCGTTCGGTTTGTGTCTGTGATTTTCTTGGTTCTTTGTGTGCTATTGTGCCCTGCTGTTTTTGTGGGGAGTTGCTTACCTTTCTAATCCGCTGATTTCGTAATTCAACACGAAGTACTAGTAAATGGTGGCAAATCTGGTTTCAGGCCCCATAACAGTTAACACTTAATACTATAAATTCAAACTTAAACAATCCATCAAACGTCTTTAGGTTTCATCATTCGTCGTTATGACCGGGACCGCTTTCGTGCTGGCGGTTTGGCGCATCTTATATATGTTCTGTGTAGTTATATAGGCTTAAACCTAAATACATATAGGTTAACACTTTTGACTTATACTAATTAATCATCGTGTGTTTTCGTTATTTTGTCGAAAGAATGATTTGATTAGTTAAAATAGCAAGTCTGATTGGACAACGGATAAGCACGGATATTCAATGATGACATGTTAATTGTGCTAATCTATAAGAGTACATTAATTTGTAATACCATCAAACAATAACATATTCTTATTGTTTAAAAGCCACTCTCAATATTTATCACCGTCTACAAATTGTAGTCATCCGATCAGCAGCATTGATTCTAGTTCACAATGTCAAGTATTCTGTTTTCATCTTCATTAGTAACGACAACATTCTGCTAATTAATGCTGATCCAGCAGTTTCTATAATAGCGGAACTGATTAATTTCTATACGATTCTGTCGTCTCACTTGATGGATGAGGTCGTGATACTGTTTTAACATCTGAGCTCAAATCTGCCGTAATGATATTCAATACATAACAACAAAGCATAACAAAGACATAACAAACGCATGGCGATATTTCGTATCGATCAGTATGAAGGATAAGGCACTGTATACATCAGCGCTTGAACTGGACTGTTTTGGGTTATAGATACACAACTGAAACGTTAGGTTATCTTATTTAGTCATGGGTGTAGTCCGTGATAATAAAAGATAGCCTTGAGTGTGTGTTGTTTGTTTTTTTGTATCATAATTTTACAATCTATATGATACAGTTTCACTTGTCAAGCATCTGGAACATAGAAAGATGGCATCCATGTTGATGGATTCTACCTACTCTGTTTGCCCAGGGCAGTGCCTGCTGTGGTCTCCATAACGTTTCGTTATTACTGTACAAATAGTTGATTTAGCGATGTGGAAATATTGAATAATGCGACATTTGCGAATTTCGCGAATGGCCCTTGGTGTAAATTAATTTGAGCTTACACCATATGTCACTAAGAAGTAAAAATTCTAATCACCTCGACCTCTATGCATTGTTATAGTATATTAGTACTAGAGGCTTTAGGCCAATGTGGAACGTCCGATTTATTACAAGATGAACACAACAGTTGATTTTGTGAACAATGTCTTTACAATATCTGAACTGTCCTTAGTTCAATGTCCTTTATGTTCAAATATCTCAGCTGTTTACAGTTTAAATAATATTCCACAGTCAATCAAAATATCTACGATATTGGGTAACAGTCGCCCAATATCCTCATGATACGTACACCCCTCGTAAAAGGCTCATTATTTTGCAAAAGCGTGGCTATCTTGTATGTGTACACAAGTTTGACAGGGCTTGGAGCCTGATCAGGACAACCCTCTAAGAAAAATAACTTATTGGGCCCGATTAGCAAAGCAGCAGGATCGGACCCCTTTCCAGAGAAAACAATTGGTCTGAGAATAATTTATGAGTTCGCGATTGATGTGTAACGTATCCCGGTCTGTAATTTATGATTCAGAGAAGTATGTTTCTTAACTTTCCTTTCTTCATTGTTCAACGGCTCAACGGGCATTTACCGAATAAGCATCTCTTTTTGTGGAAACAGTCGCCAAATATCAACTTGGTAGGTACACCCTAACCATCACCTAAATAATATGTACACCGCCCTTACACTTCTTTGTGGGAAGGGGTCCGCAGCATGTGGAGGGGTCCAGTCGGTGGTTATTTTTATTACAAAAAAACTGTTTTTTAAATCAATACGCTGTCACAAGTTTGTCATACATGTGTATAATAATATAGGATTCCTAAATCCTCGGCCGGAATGTATTATTCTCGGGAAAATATAATACTGTTAAAAATGTTTATTGTATGTACATTTCCATAGTCGATGCATATTGCCTAAATCTATATCGGGAAAATCCGACGAATGAAAATTACGGGTGAGTTTTTGTTTTGGCAGACATTTCAATAAACTGGAATATTTGCCCCACTTTAGTGACTGAATGCTTGTATCACTGCTATGAACAGCGGTTACACATTCATAATGCATATTGGCAAGTTGCACTAAGAATGTAATGTGCATGTCTGCAATATATGATGTGTAATACCTGATTTGTTTAGTTATGTCAATGTCATAGAATGGTTTACGTATACGTTATTTCTCATGGGTCTCATTAATGGTAGACTAATAGTAAACCATACTTTAATATGTCATCAGGATGCATGTATGTATATGTCGTGCTTCCCTTCTTATCACCTAGGCTTTAATGTCGATATCATACACTGACTTCAATGCCAACATATAGATCTATCAATACATTCTAGGTTAATTTCATGTCATGTGCAGTGACTCTGCCACCTACACGAGCTTTGTTGATTTCCTGCTTCAATTCACATGTACTTCAATCATCTATTATGTCAGTGGGTCGTTATTGTATATATTTAAAATGTTTTGTCCCATTCTATGTATCGTTTTATATAAATAACTCAGATGATCAATGCTAATTACTTTCCATTTCACTTTGTAGGCATTTTTAGAACGCTGACCAAAGTTGAAATGTTACATTCTCGTCAAAATGAATATGCGCCTTTAGAAATTAATTTATCTTTAATGTTTAGCACCATTATTCAATATTTTTCAAGTTCTATAAGCCGTTAATCGATGTAACCTAATTTTCGGAATTTAGCAGTAATTGTATTTGCCAAACAACTATTATAAATGTCTAATGTCGACAAATACCACGATAGGATGTCCAGCAACCAAGCCTAGAGGTCTTTGGGACAAGCAGTAAACCAATCAAGGAATTCTTGGGTACAAGCGGACACCAAACCTGAAGAACTTTGGGGACAAGCGGGAACCAAACCAGAACGTCTTAAGAACAAGCAGGAACCAAATATCGACGTATTTGCGTAAAGCGGAAACCAAACCTGGTGAACTTTGTGGATATGCGGGAACCAAACCAGGACGTCTTGACGACAAGCGGGAACCAAATATGGAGACGTATTTGGGGACATGCGGTAACCAAACCTAGAAACCTGAGGGGGTAACATATCAGTTTCCCAATAACACGTGCAAGTATTTGAGAAACAACTCCTGAATAAAGGAAATACGATGCAGATAAGTGTACGCTGTATGAAACTCTCAGATTGAAAACATGTAATTGCTTCGTATGTCAGTTACAGTGAAGTGTTGGGTAGAACAACCTTCATTTTAATTGTTCTCTTGTTCTAGTGTATAATGTACCCATAAATATTTTACCCCAGAGGGGACATACACTGGACTTGAGACATAATACGATTGCCAACTTGTGGAAATTCAACATGCCGAATGATTCCTGGTCCCAGGAAATTGATTTTGGTAGCATTTTAGATCCCGGTATTAGTGAATTTAGACGCCGCAAAAATGCAGACGACTTTTTAAAGATGGCGGGCTATTTGATGTACCAGGCATCCCCGCTGGGGATTTAGACACACGGTTTGGCTTTAGGTTTAGGAATAAAACAAAAAAAAAGACAAAAAATGTCTAATTTCCCTGTGTCTGCCCGCCCCTACCCCTTCGAAAATATTGATATGTGAGTATAAAGTCATATGAAAAAGACGGCCAATCTGATCGCAATCCTCTGCATAATATACGATACGTGTGATGCTTACTTTGTTAGATTAAAAAAATCTTCAACATATTAACTTGGTATTGAGCTTTCTTGTACTGTTTTTTTCTACTTTAAAGAACTTCTGACAGCTAAAACTAGGTATTTTAGCCATTTTACTGTTGGAACTATGTCATTCTGCTTGGGCATTTAGCTTTTTGATTGCTGATACTAGTTCATTTAGAATTTCAACAGCTTGGAAATGGGAGGATCATAACTTGTTTAGTTGGGCATTGTGTCTTATATGTGTTGTATGTTTTTTTGTGCTCGTCTGGTTCCGGTGGGCATTGTGTCTTGTGTTATGTTTCTGTTTTCTGTGATCGGCTGGTAACGCTTAGTGCTGCCTTCTCTGTCTGACTTAATATTATTATTTTGAATATCTCCAAGGAGTTAAATGAAAGATTAAATCTGCTTGTTTACAGAAAGAGACCTTGAAATGTCTTGTTCATTTACAGTTGTCTTGAAACACGACAGGAATAAAATGAAAGCATGGGAAAGCACCGTGTGTACTCGATAATTCGGTGAAGTATATTTGTATTGTGTTATTTATGATCCTCTCATTTCAGACAAATGACAATAAGCAGACTATAAATAACATGGAAAACATTCTGTTCTCAAGATTGTATTGTTCTTCTATGCATTAGTTTACACTTACTTTACACAGCTTCTTTGGATCAGTGTAACATCAACTATGCTTCGATGACCAGATCATTCATGTGCAAATGTTAAAAAATAAGGCGAGTGATTTCTGTGAATGGCGTTCTGTAAGTATTTGCATTAACATGTTTTAACAAATATAAAACATCAGTACGTATTGGTTTAAGAACTTTTTATAATGTTCCAATAAACCACCATGTAATGAGCATGGTATCAGTGGGTACAAAGTGTTAACTTCAAGACTTTTCTTTCAAATGAAGTGAACTTGGAATAAACTCGAGCTTGTACGAGCAGCTAACAGTTTAACTTTTAATATTGTAGCTTTGAGACGAATATCATGCTTTTCACTAATGTTATGTTTGATTGTTGCTTTTGTTGTTGGCTTTCAGATGCTATAGACCTACTTTGAAACATTTACTAAAAGTGTTACAATGCTAAAAGACACATTGCGATGTCCTTTCATCTAAAAAAAGTTCATAATGTATAATTTTATCACTTAAATTATGTTTATACCTTTCTTGGATATAAGGCATAATTTCAGTCATTTTGACGATACGTATTTCGAACATTTTTAAATTAGCTTAGTATTAATAAGTAAGTGTTTATTACACATACATCATGACTAAACTGATGCATGGATTTTAACCAAACTTTCCCAAGTGCAGACAATGGGCTAACGGGTATACAAGCCAAGTTTGAAGCACGAAACCCCTACAAATACCAAGATATTCATGGAATTGCATTTCTTTTCGAACACCCTCGTATATGGTTCAGATCATATAAACAATGGAATCATGTGTAGATCGCTGACTTAGAGCGCAAATAATCCACATCTTCGTGGTATCGCATGGATTTTCCCTGTGTTGCGTCAATATTAACGACATGCCGCTGCTCTGTGAATATGTGTTGTCTGACATGCTCCACGGCGGGTGCCTCACCTTGGTCACAATTAGTGACGTCATCAAGTACACCATGCCGTCGCAAATAATCAAGTAAGAGTTAGAACATATTAAGTAAATGTTTAGAGATTTAAAAGGGCGGAGCGAGCGCACCAAACACATGACGTAACGTCACGACACCTATTTTTTTAATCGTTCTGGCATTTATAGTAGACGTTTTAAGCAGGATAGTGTGATGCTGGTCACACACATGTACCAACATACGAGTACTGCTGCGATTACAATTACATATTTGAGTTTCGGCTCTCCCTTTATACACTAGTCACAGTGATAGACTTAGTGGTATACGCTATTTACAGCATTCCAAGCATCTAAGTATCTAGTCTGGCTACCCGACTAGATAATATTTTGTCAATCAATTATCATAACTATATTATAACCATCCAATTGTAGCTAGATTTTTGGGGACTTAATTATCTATGTTTGAGTGTGCCTTCCTTATTTGTTCTTGTTCATTTCGATATTTGCTCATATCACTAGTAACTGAGTATGTTCTTTGATGCGTGTATTGTGCTATATTTGTCTTGTGTCCTTTGATGTCCGCTTCTTTGTACTATGATGTGTCTGTAGAATGCTGCTGCCCCTGCCCGATTTATAATTATCACTCTGAAAAATTCTGGAAGAATGGATATTGCTTTCCCCGTAAAAACCTTATACTGCTACCATAAAACATTGATCTATACTCAGTGTTGGCAAATCTAACTTTCGTCATACGGATTATTGTAATAAATAAATTGGAAGGATCTATATAATAGAATATTGCGTTTTATATAATGATTCAAAAGTAACCGATATCATATAAATGTTACATTAGTCAGTGTACTAATAGCTTATGAGTTTGATGGACGTTTAGTACAAGAACTGTCCACGGCTAATCCCTGGATGATTTCGGACTAATTATGCAATCATACTGTTCAATCACATCCTATATAAGTACATAAGTAATCAAAGTGATTTCACCAACCATTCTCAGATACTGAAGCAAAGTGAGAAAAGACGGATTTATTAAGAACAAATTAGAAACCCAGCGGGCTAATATCCCAGACGATCATAGCGTGTATGAAAAAATAACGTTCCTAATTACACCAGAGGGACTACTTTGTTTACGGTTATGATCTGAACACTATTTCATGATGTATGTAACATTTATCTTCTATTTAGATAATGTTCTGAGTGTGTTTATCTGTTAGTCTCAAGATTTCAAGATGCTTAATAAAGCATGATTATTCTGTCATCAGAGATACTAAGCAGTACCAATGATTGCTAAAATAGCTATATGATAAACGAACAGAGTGGTGACGAACTGCACAGTCTTGTGTTGATCATCGGTTTTTGCCCAAACCTTGGTCTCCATATGGATGGCAATGTCTTTAAAACAAAGTACAAACTCGATTGCAGTATTTAGTACGTGCATTAAGTTGGTTTGCGGAATTTCCTAATGTGATGTCCTTTCATACCGTCGAGTTACTCTAGTAATCGTTATAGTGGAACTACTTGATATTTTAGTTATGACGTCATAAGCGGGAACACTGAATGTAGGTTTAAGTTGACCTTCTAATCCAGAAATGAAACTAATAGCATTTCATAGGACAATTACCGACCCATCGCAAAATGTGTCAAATTTTGTTATGCCAAATAGTTCCAATCGATTAGCATTCAAATTAATTGCCATGATTGGTTTAACATCAATATTTAGCCATCGTCTGTTTGTTTACACTTTTTCACTAAAGGTCATGGTCAAAATGGACTTGTTCCTCAATTTAGAAATAAAAATAAGGGAGACAAACTATGACGTAATCTTATACTATGCGGACCCAGGACAGTTCATTTTTACGATTGATTTTTCTTGAAAATTCTTTGTATCATAGATATATTCGGTAACTGACAATGTTGTAACTGATTTTGGTGGTAGATCTGATATAAGTTTTTAAATCGTTCGTAGATTCGCGACTTACCTAGCCAACTACCGGATTTATGTCGTGAAAGCGCGTAGTGATACACATTTCTAGTGTGGTACTATTTAGTCTCTTAATTATTCGTTTTAATTGCAAATTTGTAACAGATTACACATTTAGGTCATAGGGAATCTTTTGAGTTTAGAATTATGTTAATTATTAAATGAGCGTCATTAGCGATAATGGTTGAAGTATTTTTGTTGACACGGCTATTATCTGTTTTCTTAATAATGATGTCAAAAGGAAACAAAAACTATTTTATTTAAGGAAATGCATTGGTTTAAGTATAGTATGTCCAAATTTTATAACGTTCAGATGTTTTTCGTTTTTATACTACCCACAATGCGAACCACCTTAAGTCATGTAAATACTTCACTTATAATGAAATTGGACGAGTTGATGTATTAGTTTAAGCGTACAGTACACATTAAGTGATTGCATTCGTCTTGTTTCAGATATTCGATACAATGTTGAGTTGTGTATTAGGGGGCAGGCCACAAAGTAAGATCCCTTTCTGCCAAAGTGATTGATTTCCAAGCCGTGTCGAATCCATTTGATAAGTTGGTAAATATTCAAATTTAAGGCGTCGAGATGTATCCAATCATGTGAGGTTTCTAAGTTTACTTTCGTATTGTTCTAATTTAAATTGAGATATTTGTAGATTTATTTCAAATTCATATAAACCATGAAAAACACATGCCATAACATTTTGCCGGCGAAGTGCAACGGTTTTTATGCGTTTAAAGTGCGTTATAATTACTCAAAGACAACATGAAAAGTAATTAAATTCAAACCAAATCTGCTGCTTTTAACTTTGATTAAATTTCAGTTTTTTATGTTGAATCAATTTTATTCCAACAATACGAGAAGATGTAAACATATCACAATCAGTGATAAATGAGACACACGGCCTTGGAAAATGTCATTAACGTAATCAAGCGATAGCAGTGAATGTAAAAAAACCCAGTACATAGCGTTATTATGGTGGCCATATTTTGGCATCAAGTTCCTAGTTACCATTTCAAACATCTAGGGGTTAAACTGCATTGTTTGAACTTATATTAGCGGGATTCGAACCTATACAGAACTGCGCCTTTGTCTAGCATTGCGAACTACGAACAGCTTAGACCACTCAACTATCGGATGTCACAGATAAAACGAGAATTGCTCTAATGTTCTGTGGAAGTTCATGCATTGACCCACTAATATTGCTAGGCATAGGCATTGGGTAAACCTGTCAATAACCATCACTCGTAATTGGATATATTCAGAGGGCAAAGTCCGTTTATTTGAACAGTTTAAGGTCAGTGAACCATGTTTATTTGTTAGATACGCTATCTTAAACCAAAAAAGAACTTTAAAGCTGTTAAGTGTCATTTTTCTTGTTTCATTTGTGTTTGCCATTGTTGCTTTCGGTTTGTGTCTTTGTTTTTCTTGTTTCTTTTTGTGCTTTTGTGCCCTGCCTTTTCTGCTTCCCTTTCTCATCCGCTGATTTCTAGAAAATGGTGCCAGGTCTGATTTCAGGCCCCAGAGCCGTCAATACTTTAATACTATAAATTCAAACGTAAATAATCAATCAAGCGACTTCATGTCTCAATATTCGTCGTTATGACCGGGCCGCTTTCGTGCTGACGGTTTGGCGCATATTATACATATTCTGTGTAGTTATATGCTACAACCTAAGTATATGTAGGTGAACACATTTGACTTTTAACTAATTGATCCACGTGAGGTTTCATTTTTTTATCGTAAACATGTTTTGATAAGTTAAAATAACCACTCTCAGTGTACAAAGGATAAACACGTATATTCAAGGGTGAGATGTTAATTGTGCTAATCTATACGAGTACATTAATTTGTGCTACTATCAAACAATGACATATTCTCATTTTGTCATGTCAAGCCACTCTCAATATTTATCACCGTCTACAAATTGTAGTCATCCAATCAGCAGCTTTGATTCTAGTTCACAATGTCAAGTATTCTGTTTTCATCTTCATTAGTAACGACAACATTCTGCTAATTAATGCTGATCCAGCAGTTTCTATAATAGTGGAACTAATTAATTTCTATACGATTCTGTCGTCTCACTTGATGGATGAGATCGTGATACTGTTTTATACATCTGAGCTCAAATATGTCGTAGTGATATTCAATAAATAACAACAAAGCATAACAAAGACATAACAAAAGCATGGCGATATTTTGTATCGATCAGTATGAGGATAAGGCACTGTATACATATACGCTTGAACTGTACTGTTTTAGGTTATAGATACACAACTGAAACGTTAGGTTATCTTATTTAGTCATGGGTGTAGTCCGTGATAAGAAAACATACAGGGTGTCCAAAAAAAAGTATACAGTTTCAGTGTTTATTTATCAAATCCCTACAATCTGCTATCGCAACAAAATTTGCACATGTATAGACAAAAGATGTAAGTTTTCTGTGACCAATTTTAACATTATAACCCGGATAATTTTTAAAAAATATGTCAATTTTCTAAAATTACCTTATTTTGTCTGCGACCTCATTTTGTAGTAATTAACGACGTTTTCACGATGCATATCGTTCTGACTTTTCCTCTCTTGCACTCGTTATTTGAAACTTTCAGTTACATTTGCAGATGTGTCTTACCTGAGGTTCTTACCTTCTCTGTTGATGTTCCTCAGCAGCATAGATGTGCCCGTTGGCTTTAGATTGTACACTAGCGATTCAGATAGCACAATAAAAAGAACTAAACTCAACCCGTTAACCAGCTAATTCCTAAACACTGCAGGTGATTTTAATATTTTTTTCAATGATGCATAGTTCATGCAAGATGTGCCATGGCCACACATTGTACATAAGGGGTTGGATGAATTCCTTGAAACAGTTGGATCCAAAGTAATTTCCAGAAAATACCACTGTGGTGTGACATGGCCCGCCCACAGCCCGGATCTAAATCATTGCGACTTCTTCTTGTTGGACTATGTGAAATCGCTAGTGTACGGAACAAAGCCAACAGACACGTCTATGTTTACGAGAAACATCAAAAGGAAAGGTAAGAAGATCAGTTTAGAAACTTGTGCAAATGTTATCAATAGTTTAAAAGAATTGCAAGGAGGGAAAGGTAAGAAGCGTGGATATCTTGAGAACGTCATAAATAACTGAAAATACGTCACAGGCAAAATAAGTCAATTTCCACGAAAGGTCTGAATTGGCCTTAAAATTATTAAATTATCAAAGTATGTTATTATGTGTCTTTTGTATATTTTTGTAATGTGGATAGTTTTATACGTTTGCATAGGGAAGCATTTTTCATCAAATTTGATTTTTACCGGTCACCTGTCCATTAATTGGTATCCACGTTTGGCCATTTTCCACTATAAGTGATTTTTTGAATATGGGCACAGTCCTCGACCAAAATCAGATGACTAAAATGTGAAATTGTACTTTATTATACATTGTTTACAGCACAATTCATGATGGTCGAGAGCTGTGCCCATATTGAATTTTAAGATTTTAGGTACCGCTTCAACGTTATTTCCTCTCGTCATAGAGCCATGAAGGCATGACATTCATCACGCTTTTAGCCATATGCTCAATACATTTAGTACTTATTGTACAATGTTTTATATGCTGTACACAATCATTAGACATTGAACTTCAATAATACATAAAAAAACTTACAAAAAATACGCCTTGCTGTTTTGATATACTCCACTGAACCCCACCCACTTTAACAAAAACGTCATTTTATTTAATTTGGAGTCATAAATGTGCATTTTGGGCATTTTTTGAAAACTGATACCATGGCAACCAAATTCGTAAGAAAGATAAGTTTCAATTCTTAATATCAATCTATGGATGCGCACTTACATTTCGATTCACTATTTTGGAAATAGAAGCTTTTTTCCGTTTTTTGGCAAAATATTATACCCGTTACCATGGTTACAGTTTCAAAAATAAATCTTAAAAAATGACGTTTTTGTAAAATACTTCAACTGATGGTATAAATTTATCATTTTCACAGGATTTGGACATGGGGCCATTTTTTACCCTTCGTGGCTTTACCCCTTTGCATTTTTCTAAAAATTATCCAAGTTATAATCTTAAAACTTGTCCCAGAAAAACTTTTGTCTACACATGTGCAAAATTTCTTTACGATAGCAGAATGAAGAGATTTGATAAATATACACTGAAACTGTATACTTTCTTTTTGGACACCCTGTACCACCGAGTGTGTTCAGCTACCCTAGCTTTTTGATTGCCTAAACCAATTCTTTCTACCTTTCGACAGTATGGACTTTTACGGATCTTTTACTTGTTTAGTTGGGCCGTGTGCCTTGTATGTTTTTAATGTTTTCTGTGCTCGGCTGATTAAGTTGAGTGCTGCATTCCCTCTCTGACTTAATGTTATCTTTTTGTATGTTATTGTATCATAAATTTTACAATATATGTGATACAGTTGAACTTGTCAAGAATCTAGAATTGTGAAAGACGGCATCCATATTGATGGATTCTATCTATAATGTTTGTTGAGGACAGTGCCTGCTGTGGTCTCCATAACGTTTCGTTATTACTGTACAAATGGTTAATTCAGCAATATGGAAATATTGAATTTCGCGATTTTCGCGAATGGCCATTGGCGTAAATTAGTTAGAGCCCACAAAGATCTGACTAAGAAGTTAACATTCAAATCACCTCGGCCTTTATGCATTGAAATAGTATATTAGTACTTGAGGCTAACGGAAATGGTCGAACTTTTACGATTGAGAAGTTACAAAATCGCTAATTTCCCACACGCCAAATGTCTGAAATTTAAAATTCGCTAACTTTTGACCCCGCAGAAATATCATCCATTTATATAGAATCTCGTTCACCCCAATTTCTGTTTTATATTTGATGACCATATGTCACGATTACTTCTGGCATCCTATACTTAGTTTCATTCTAATATACACAGTGTAATTTGCCATCGATGTGCTTCAATGGCTGATAGATCAATATTAGCAAGAGGAATAGGGATACTTAAGGCCAATATTGAACCTCTGATTTATTGCAAGATGTCATACAAATGAACACAACAGTTGGTTTTGTGAAAAATGTCTTTACAATATCTGAACTGCCCTTTGTTGCCAAAATATCTTTATTCTCGGGAAAACATTATGCTGTAAATTATGCTTATCGTATGTCACACATGCAGTTCCCTAGTCGATGCAAATTGCCTAAATCTATATATGGAAAATGCGACGAATGAATATTCCGGCGAGTCAGGAAGTATATAGGTTTTGACAGACATTTCAATAAACTGGACTATTTGCCCCACTTTAGTGCCAGACTGCTTGTATCACTGCTGTACGATTGTGAACAGTAGTTACACATTCATAATGCATATTTAGTTATGTGTATGTCATTAAATAGTTTACGTATTATGTTATTTCTCATCAGTCTCATTAATAGTGCACTTATTATAAATCATGTTAAGATATGTCAACAGGGTGCATGTATGTAAATGTCTTGCTTCCCTTCTTTTTCTCCTAAAATTTAAAATGTCGACATCAAATACTAAAACATGGTGCATTATCTGGCTATAACCTCCAAAAGAATCAACAGAAATGAGTATAATGTGTAAATACTAAATAGTATAGACATACGATTATAGTTACGCATACGAGCTCAATTATGCCTAAGCTACAGAAACTATACCCCAAGGTACAATGTCAAATTAATTAGAAATCATCAACAGTTGAACACCTCATAAAAACTATATATTTCGAATCAGTTTTACAAGATTATATTCACAATATTAAATTCATGAAACACCTGACGATGTACAATGTAAACAAGAACATGTTAATCTTGACCTATATATTAAAATTTTTACTTGTCAAATTTGTTTTTCAAAATTTTCTTATTTTCGGCGATGCATATTGAAATGTCTTCTAATCTTGAAATTACTAAGTGTGTATATTTTTTTCAATTTATTAATACTGTCGGCGATACGACATTGATGTAAAATGTGTCGGTGCTAAAAGTTCATAAACGTGTGCACAGCATCTGCTGCAAGGTAGACAAGATTGAACGAGATGATATCTGTAAGGAATCAATAGTGTAGTGATAGTGAAGACAACAATTACGCTTATTTAGATGAGTTTAGCCTGAAGAAGTATTCCCTAATGAGGTTACAATTACATGTTATGACTTTAAATCTGAACTTAACCGCAAAACATCAGAGACGCTATTAGAAAGGAGGTCGAGGTTACCACGCTTAAAAGTGTGTATCAAATTCCATGATAGTGGCTGACAATACATGTAACCCAGTTTCAAACAGTATGTGTAAGGCATTAGTTTGTTGTATTGTTTGGACATGTTCTATAGCCCACAGACGATAATTCTAACATTGAGCTAATTTGGGCTTTCAGCGGTTAAGTTAATTGCCATTGTGCCGTGTAATTGTGGTACGTGATGTTTTTACGTTTTCTGTGCAGGTTAAGTTAAGTGCTGCCAGCCCTGTCTGGATTCTATGTTCTTTTTTGTACAGAAATTGAATATCAACACTTCACGGCGAATTTGCCGTTTGTTTCAAGTGTAGATAGAAAGGATATTCGTTTGAAAAGTAATTTTGTACGAAATCAAAAACTATTCCACATCGGATACATTCGATTATGTGATCGTCGACGAACTATATACACTCGGCAAAACTTAAAAGTACACACGTCGTTTTATCGTTATAACTTTTTTATTTTTTATTATTTTTGTATGAAATTTTGTGTACATGGTATTGACTGTCAAAGGAATGGATTATCTACAACATTAAATACAGCGGTTCATTGAACCATGAAACGTCAAAAACCGTAAAATGGCCGTGAAATTGACGCGTATTTGCAAATTATTTGTATGTAAGGTAAATTTAAATTTTAGATTTATTGTCAAATTAAAAAAACACAAAATAATTCGATTTTTCAAACAACAACATGGTGTTTTTTTACTTTTTAAAATATTTTTTATTGTTATGGTCAAGGGGAGTTAACCATGTTCCAAATTTCATTTTTTATCAGAAGTTGATATTTTTAAACCTAAAGTATGCTTGTTCCTATCATTGTTTTCTTTATTACTGTGTCCGTGATAGAAACATAGACTTGAAACCGTACTGTATCAGCGCAGCGGGGCCATATGTGCATAAGCTACCTGACAATCGCCCGATGAACAAACGGCATTATTGTGTTTTTTAGATTCTGCTGTTGGCATCATTAGTTTATTCTGTTTGAGACAATTTAAATCAGATGTTAAAAACATCGATTGTATAGTAACTCTACATATCCAATTTACATATGTTGAAATTTTCAGCACGATCATGCACGCATTGACGGAGCTATGGGCAAATAAACAAGTGTGTACTTATAAGTTTGCCGAGTGACAACTATATTCGTACATTTTGCACAAACATTGTTTAACAAGTAATTCTATGACATATTTGCAAAAAGTAAGTACACCTTAGAGATTTTTATATATTCGCTAGTCATTCTGGAAAATGTCAATATTAATAGTGGATATAATTTACTCAAAGCAACTTTGACAGTTTTATTTCAACCACTTAAATAGCCTTCCGTTCTATGCCTTTCCAGAGTTTGACAGTTACTTTGCTATTTTCTTGGAAAGGGCTTGAAGTCGAAAGGGTGAAAACTATTTTTTAAACTAAAAGACATCTTTGATCATCCTGAATTCCATGAGTTCATTGTTTGACATGTACTTTTCTAACAGGAAAACGCATTTAATTCAGATACGTACAAGATCGTGTTTATTTTTGTGACAATATTTCAGAAATGCTGCCAAATCGTGGAGACTTTTCATACTATAACGAATAGTGTGGATGGTAAGCACGCGCTGGTAGTTAGTATTGCATACCTACAAGAACACATCAGACAGGGAATGCAGCACTCAACAGAGCAACCAATTACGAAAGGCACAAAAATACCACAGACCAGAAGCAAACGTCATAATGCCCAAAACTGAACAAGACAAATTGACTAAAAAGCTACAAAGTTCTAATTTCATGAGTTAAATAACATATAATGCGCTGATATCACTTGCTATCACACCATAAACGCTTTCATATTTGTTTCTATCAAAATGGCCACATTCAACAGTATGATTATGCCTCAAGATTCTAGCACGGAAAGAACTTGGATAGCAGTTCACAGTTAAATGCACCATTCAGCGATATAAAACAATAATTCTTGATTTATTTGGTCGAAATGCAATAATGTTAATGTTCAATTGCATAAAAATGTTACCCCGTCTTTATTATTACGCTTGGTGTTTAATGAGTTATAAGTAAATTACATTTTGGATGAGATATACTCGATCACTGTTTTTCAATCTAAAAAGGACCTCTAAAATACGTTGTATAATATTTATGGCAATGTCGCTTTGTGGGGAGCTGCTGTTACTATTGTTTACGTCGCGGACGTACTTAGATGAAAGAGCCATGATATTTATCGTAGTGCGCCCATGATAATGAGAAAGGCGGGGAAAATTTAATATAACCTGGAGTTAGGCGGCTTACTCCAGTGTGCATGATTTATAAGTGATTTTAGGATGAATTGACCATCTGTGTTTCATGAACAACTACAATGTACACTCCAACGAATTTCTAATTGGCCACCTGTTTTTTATATTGTTTACGAAATTCTCTGCAGAAAGAATAAAATCAAATGAAAACATGATTATATCCACTTATATTGTTAGGAAAACATGTTTCTTATAGTATTTTGCGTTAAAAAACAAATGATTAAACATATCACAATTTTTAAAATGACCAGTGCACTTGTCTGATTGTGGTCTCGGCATTCATCATTTTGAGGGCTTGAGTGAACTCCGCATTACTCATTCTCGCCAAGTTTAATGTTTTTCATAAAACGTAATCCACGGAGAATACATTTCTTCCAATTACAAGAATCACCAATGTCATACACCTAAGCAATTCCGCACCATCCGTTCCGCATGGATGATTTTATACATTAATCGCATGTATCTTTTTTCATTGAACAATATATTAGAAGTATTTGAAATCTGCATCTCAGGGTGCTTCTTATGAGCCTATTTTCATGAAAATCGGAAGTCATGTGGACCAAACTGAAGTTAAAAAAGCTTGTTTTTCAATAAGTAAAGACTAGTTTTCAGCCAGTTATTTTTGTTTACTCAAAATATGCGTTTGTACTCAATACCTTCTAATTCTAAGCCAGTGATATGCAGACTTGTTGTTTGCAAATACTATTTGGAATTTATTGTGAACATTGTTGGAAATGTTCAGAGTTGTGGAAATAAACCAAACAATATTTGGCCAAAAAACAAACATCGAAGCCTTATCCTGCATCGGAGCATTCAGTATAAACAAGTCTTCCAAGTAAATCGGTTTCTCTTAAAATTCAGAATGTGTGAAGATAAAGTGACACTATATTATGAAGACGTCAGGATGAAATTGATTGAATTGTTTACTAGACTGCAAATCATTAGCTTCAGTCTGTCTACTTATTGATATCAAATGTCCTTATGTCCACACTTGATACATTTCCAATGTGTTATACGTCTGCTACCACATGTAAAGGAGTACATTGTGCGTCATTTTATAAGCGAAAGTATTTATTTTGTGAAGGAGCTTGTCATAGTATTAAACTCAATTTATTTTTTCATTAAAATAGTTTCTAGGGAAATGTGGAACTGTCTGTAGGTATGTGATTGATTCAGCTTATACTAGAACTTTGTGATTACGAACGCAACACACGCTGACAAGATATAATATTACAAGATGATTATGCAAGCGTTATATGGTTACTATTAGGTGAATTGTTGCGCAGAGCGTATGAATCGTTTGCACACTTAATGTTCACCGAGACGTGTTTGGTGCATTATCTTCGTTGAGCGAACTTGATCATCCTATAATATGTAGCAGTTCTATAACATACAACCATAATACAATGTACATTGGCTAATATGATTCGTATAAATTATTATTTATGTAAATTATCATTTATAAGATTATAGATTATCAAAAATAAAATGATCAATCCAAAGTCATCAAATATTTTTATTCTTCATTATGACCGGCGTCACTTTTATGCAGAGTTAGCTATTTGTACAGCAATCCCCTTTCATGCTCTGTTTTTTTTTTTGGGAGGCGTTACCCTCTCAAAACTATCATTGTCCATTTCTTAATGCAACCTGAACGCCTTCAGGCTAAACAATGTGAATCCGCATTCAAGTAGTTCCAGAAACTGTCAACATTCACAATACTGCTACATAAGTTTCTCTAAATTTGTAAACTGATTTAATTAAATCAGTAACATTTGTAACAATTATTTTCAACAATTATTGTAAAACTGTTCGTTAAATCGATATTTTTGTAGATAATCACTCCGCCGGAGCGATATCGAACTTGTTTCGTATTATGAAAATTACGTGTTCATCAAATGTCCCGGCTGTATAGCTATTTTTAGAATTTGTATTTGAGGTTCCGGATGTAGCTATTTCCCTCTGTCCGATGTGCTATCTATTTTTATGTCTCAAATTGTTAAACTTGAGAGTATACTAGTATATAATGCACCACGTGTCGATAAAACAATTATTTGCACGTGCTCATGTGTGTTTTGTAGTATCATTGATTTATTGAACAAGTCCCAGTGGTACTCTGGCAAACGTACTACGCAGATATCTCTCTCTGGTCGCCACGCTGTAGTCTAAACCAATATGTAACTTGATGACTTAGGTATTACGGTAGCAGTGCATATCGTAAGTCACATTGTATTGAATATTACACGTCTTGTTTATTGGTCCATTTGTAACTTTATCTAATATAAGTCAACAATTAACAAGTAAGGTACATTTCATCACATGTGCATCTATTATTCATGTCTATGATTTTATCACTTGTAATTTTTCACAAACCCACGCGCTTCGGAATGACATTTTTGCGTGTTTTACACAAATCACTTCCTTACATCTTTATTAGTACAACAATTATTTACGTTTACATTGAACAACACAAAGTTTTATCCATCAAGTGTAGTTTTTGTACGCTTAATTAACAACATGTAATTGTGTTATACTAGTATATTCTAAAATAAATTAACCGCGGTTAGTTAATTTACGCTTCTGTTGGTTGTTGTGTTTTTCCAATCTAACTATAATTTGCGAAGGTGCTTGCATTGGTTTTGTTCATTTTCGGATTTGATGGTCAGTCATACATTAGTGCCTATCATCCTGGTTCACGTAAAGTCTAATAAATAAATAGTTTATGATGTTTATCAATTAGCACTAGACTTGATTTATGCACGTCGTTATATTTTCAATATTGCGTTGTTTGTACTAATTCTTTGGTGTCGGTTTCCATGCTGGTAGAAGTGTGGGTGTCGTTTTTTTGTCAGGAGGCTGTACATTGTTCAATATTATACGAAAGAAACTTGTCCGGCGTGAACATATCATTCCTCTTCTGTCCAACAAGCCTAAATAAACAAACTATAAACTAAGCTAGAAGGCGCCTTAATCTCAAATGCCTGATGGAACATGCCATTGGTTGATATAATGAAGACCTTCGTGTTATGTTAGAGATACGCTTAGCTGGCACCATCGGTATACATTATACTCGTATTTATGTCACCACGCCCTCTAGATTATGTTTATATGTTATACATGTAAATTTATGACCGGCCAGGGAGAATATAAAACAGACATAATGTAGGTTGTAACGTGGTCATCCATGTTGAGTGATCAACATAAATGACCGATTTAATGTTAAACATTAAACATACCAATACCATACATTACCAATACACAACAAACAAATCTTTTTTATAAAAATGTACATATGAAAAGTAATGACTAAAATTTTGGAGTTTCCAAAAGAAAAGTGGACCAAAAGATAGGCATACGGTTAGCTCATCGTATGCCTATTTCCCCACATATTCTCTCCTGATTGTTCGCTCTCTCATATTTACAATACTCTATCCGCATGTCGGAAATATTACTTAGCTTGTCATACCTATAATTATAGTGAAGTTAATCTAGAAGAATGTCCATACCCCCCAATAAAAATGTCATGTACTCCCTTATTATTGATATGATTTTACATAAGTTATCTTGAGTTTTTTTAATACAAGGATCATATTTGTGCATAAGTTAATACATGTAAAGATATTAATTTCACATTGCTAACTGACAGCCCCCTATCACGAGGAAATAACTGGTTGTTCGGCTGACGTAGTTTTATTCATTTTTTTTCAATAATATTTGCAATGTTATTGTATTCATCGTATCAACATTTATAGGTTAAACCCGCTCTATGGAATTCCGGAATTCCGGAATTTTTATGCGACGTTGTGCGAGGTAGTTCAATTTATTCGAAATCGAGGTCGGGAACTTGACCGTATAGCGCGTAGAGCAAACGTGTGTACTATTCGCGTTTATTGTTACCAAAAGATAGGAATACGTGAAAAGTCTAACTTGAATTCAATGACTGCTCTGTTTTACGACCTCCCTGACATTCTTTTTTTCATGAATAATATGTTTAACTTGAAAAATCTGTGTTTTCTCGCCGTTGGTGTCGAGCTTGGAAGCGGCAGTGTCCAATATTTCAAATATATTTAGCATTTTTTAGGATATGTTTTGCGTATGCTTAAAACCACAGATGCTTCAAGATAATGTACAATAATGTTTTTATACGATTTTCATGTTTAAACGTTGAAAAAAGAGCCCCCCAGACGTTAAGTCCGGGGAACAAGATTTAGCCTATAATGTCGATATCGAGAATAAGGAACCAATGCGTCATGTGTAGGTCTAAAAGTCTACTGTTTTTATTAAACGTGTGAGCAGGTACACCTATGATCAAGGTTATTGACAATAACATCTGAAATATCTAACAATCGTTCAAATCGGGATCTACACACCAAAACAACATCTATCATCGGTGATAAATAGCCCGATCACTTAACAATGCGTTGTTAGATGATTTGGATTTACTTTGACACTTACTCTTGGTACAAACCGCTTTATTACTCGGTTCACCCATCCATCAACAACAACAATGTATTTACGTACAGATTGTTAGGTAAAGTCTGTCTGGGAGAACTTGGTAAACATATATAAAACTAATGGAACATCTTCACTTGCTGTGACATGAACAATACAATCAATATATTTATATTCGTTTCTCATATTTTGCTGACATCTACGATGTATAAAACACCAAGAGCTTCTTTCCTTAATGTAGAACTACTTTGCAAAGGTTTCCTCCATCAAGAAATGTCCAATCGTCAGAGTTTTGAATCGTAACACCATCGGCTTATGTATAAAACTAATTCATTTTCCAATAGAAGTTCGCCAGGCGTAGCGCAGATCTCTGTTGTGTGCTAGGCAATGTATCTAGCCGATTTTCTTGCCTTATAGACATAACATATTGTTTGGCTTCTTGTATCTCCGTGTTGATTTATTTTTTTCCGTCATTTTTCAGGATGAAGGCCAGACGTATGAAATGTGATGTGTATCTCTTTGATGTGTTTGGGACTTAAATCTAACTTCGGCTTACTCGTTTTAGGATTATATTGACTTAAATTCGGCACCATGAGGCCGGCAGTGTACGCAAGTGTTATGCGAAACCGGAAGACCGGTACGCGTCGTGTCAACACAGCTCCGCACCGATTCAGTAAGCGCCGTTTTTGTTTGATGTTGACAGCTGGGGTTGGATTATTTATTCCTGGACTTATTGTAACAATAATTGGATTAGAAAATGTGGATAATTATGACAACATTCCGGGAGATAAAGTGTAAGTATAGCTTATACAATTACATCAAACATATATCACCACATATCATGTACCCTATATCGTTGCACATAGCGTTGTATCCATATAATCGAAACTCGAACTGTGACACTTGGTCATTTCTGAAATGCTTTTCGGTGTTTCCCATCCAACTAGAGATGAACTAGTTGATTGACCAGAAGTAGAATTACGCAAATCGGTGTTATACGCCGGACACATTAAACGCGCCATGGGTCTATTCGGATAGGTTGACAGGGTCGTGTACCCCGACTGCTTATATATATCACACAACTGTCTCTTGCGTCGAAGTCGGAGGACATTGGCCGATCATGCAAGGGTAAAAAGAACTAAAAACGAATGACCACATTCTTACGGCTATCTCTGTACATCACAAACAGACATACAACAACATCTACATAATAAAAGAATTAAATGCAATGTATGAGCATGTACATGTATGTTATATATATATGTTCCTTCTTGGTAGAACCACCGTCAATACGTACACCAATGGTAAAATGTTACAGGATATCTCTACCACATTTTTCAAATACTGTCAGACATTTTTGCTGTAAAAGAACCGAATAATCTAAGTATTCAAGCTGATCACCATTGTTGTATAGTGTTGTATACCGATCTGTTTCTATGTCCAGGGTTAGCATCATTCCATTCAGTGATGCCCTCAATCCATTTGCTAATGAACGTCGTGGCACATATTATATTGAATTACAGAACTAATACATGTATCACTGAAATGATAATTCCCGATATCTTTTTTATTAGTGGATAGTTTCGGATTACATGTACATCTAGGGGGTTAGCTCAAAGGAGGCTACACTTCGCCAGGGGAAAGCAGTAATGTTTTCTGTGTTGTCTGTTCACCCAAAACATTGACATTTCTTCTTTATCCCTTTGTAGTTGTACATTTATACGTTGCAAGTTTTTAGGTGACTGTTGAACGAATGTGCATGTATTTATGTTATTACTTTATTATTGATTGTTTTAATCGTACTTTGTAACAATTTACCACCACCATCATTTATCACATTCTAAATGTATAGGGTCTAAGGTATCTATAAGTTTTGGTCCCTGGTCGAGATAAAGACTATGATTATGGGGCTCATTATTCCAACCAGCTACCTTATGATGGGGACTATATCCACAATATGTAGTCTTTTCCTCTACCAGCGTGCCCAAGTGTATTCTGAATATCCCTCCTAATCTGTTGAAAATGTAAAATATCATGAGAAAATGCAATTCAACATTTGTTGAGATCAATTTCCCAAATACATGATTGTACAAAAACATAATTATAGTGCATGCGAATGTTGAACTTCAAATGTTGACCTGCTGAATGACAGTCGATTCTTTATTGACTAGTCAACTCCACGCACCTAAAATAAACAATGTACACAACACAGCATACAAAGAGGTTTATCAAAACACTGACAAACTATAGCATACTTAGTAACATGCATACATAGTTGATTCTAGTTGCATGGTTTATTTTTAGCATCGACTCTGTTTTCAAAGTCACAGCCTTATCAAATAAAACCAATTTGGGGTCATTATCGTCGATGTATGGAACAGATCAAGCAGTTAGTACGTAGCATTTATGAACCTAAAACACAAAGACATAAGTGGACAAGTAGTGAAATCAGATTTTACTGGGAGGAGGTCCAAAAAGGCTACATGTACTGACTGCCTGTGGAAGATATATTTTTAAAATGTTAAGACGTATCATTGTACTTACAGTATTCAGTAATTGTTTTTCAATGTACTCATATCTTTTGTAATTATCTCTTTGGTTAATATTTTTCCCTTTCAAGATCTGATTCTAACTTAACAAAGAAGAATGGTAATGTCACGGACATTACTGCTTTCATCAAGTCATTTTCTATATTCCGTTTCTTGTGACACAAATGAGGTTTATAAAAATAGAAATCATAGAAATCAATAGTACAAGCCAGATTAATTGACCGCAACGTTTCCGCTAATTAACGATATTGGTAATTGAACACACGTCATATTACATTTATCCCACATTTGT
Organism: Spisula solida; assembly: GCA_947247005.1. Classification (NCBI taxonomy): domain Eukaryota; kingdom Metazoa; phylum Mollusca; class Bivalvia; order Venerida; family Mactridae; genus Spisula; species Spisula solida. Next base: position 43,589,537 of record OX365944.1, on the reverse strand, counting down.
GTTGATTCACTGTTAAACATACCTACTGAACATGTAATGACGTGTCTTATAACCAATTAAATATGCATAATAATAATCGGTTCGGTCTCAATTTGTATTGCCAACTATATTTTGTCAGATTTGTCAGATACAAATTCAAAGAATTCTAGCATGCTAAATCAAACAGAACAACGCCAATATGGAAGTAAAAAGATAAGATAATATTGAAACGGACAGGGAAGATAGCACACAATTTAAACAGCCGATCACAGAAAACCCCCAAAAAACATTACATATTTTATAACAAAAAGACACAGGCAATGCCCAATGCAACCACTAAATCACGATATCCCACACCGAAAGTCTACCGCCGCAATCAGTCAAACTACACCGGAGTAAGAGCCTAGTGACAAGAACATAACACACGGACTACACTCATCACAAGGACAACTGTCAACAGACACAGGGTACATGCTAATTTGCAAGATACGAAGCACCCTTATAATGGACAACGAAATAGGGGAAGGGCACATACAAAACGAACACAGTTACACAAAAAGACGCCATGGCCTAATATATTTGCTATTTTCTATTCGTACATACATAAAGGAAGGTTGAATAGGGGGCATCTACCTTGGTACGGGCAGCAACATATGACACTGGGGGCTTAAACGCTTTACAGTGCACCTAACCTTATTCTTGCCCTCACAGACAGGACAGTGTAAATAAAACGTTTCCCGCCATCTAATGCACCCTTACAAAAAGGCCACAGTGACAGGTAGTAAAATAATGTAAAACATGAAACATTGGATTAACAACACCCATCGAGTAGCGCAAGTACTCAATGTCCTGTCAGAAGTCAGAGCAACAAGAGAGCAAAATATTTAATGACACGACAATGCGTGTTGTGATCATTATCTACTCCCTCGGTTCCGGAGTCCATTGGCCAATTAGACAGAGAAAAAACAGAATGACCACCACTTGTACGACTGTCTCAGTCGAGCACGAACTATATCTACAACTTATTTATGCCATACACACGAGTCTGGTAATGTCCCTTAGCCGACCGATCTATTCATTCCGGATATCGAAGAGACATTCACAGAAAATAGCACACCCTAAGTAGTAATTCTAAAACTGTAACAAACACGTTGCTTATGGGAAAAGGCTGAAAAGCAGATGGCAGAAGTTAAGTCAGCGTGAATGAATTACTGTTGACAATAGCATAAATAGACAATCACTACATCAGACAGTAAACATTCAAATAGCCGTTTGGCAAACCCTTGCAGCAAGCAGCAACATCGACTGTATAGTAAATGAAAGCTGTGGTGAAAATTGCAATTACAAGTGTACGTATACGGGTGTGTACTAATTTCAATATGAACTTTGCAAAAAGCGTTATATACTGTTTAAGATGTGAGGTATATACGTACAATTGTTGATTGGTTTGTGGATAGGATCATTGCCCAGTACTTTTCAATATCTTTCTAGAATGTGATACAGTCAGATTCACCAGCGGATAGAATAAGATGTGACATAAGGTCGATACGCAAATACCTCTCAGCTTCTATAGCATTGATTCTATTAATCAGGAGAGAGAAAATATGAAAGCCAATGATGGGGTTTTTTCTCGTGTGGTATGATATAGATGTACCTTTGTTTTATCTTGACTGGCTCATTAATGATCTTGTGACGTGTGTGTGAAGTGAATTGTCAATTGATTGACCAGACGGCACACGATGAACGATCGTCTCACTTACTTACTTCTGGTTTTACCATAGATGCTCACAGGGAAAACTGGGCTTGCCGAACTGTGTCGCCTCATAAAATAAAGTCGTTATTATTATTAGTACGTTTTTATATTTCGACAGACTGTTACTGTTTGTGTTGATGTTAGTGAATGTCTTGACTTGTCAATCTAAATCTGATTTTTAAAATAGAATTAATTATACAACTATTTCACAGATTCGTAACTTTGACATAAGACCATTGGCAGTGGTCTCCATTGATAGATTTTATATACATGTATGTGTACCAACTTGTCAATATGATGAACATTTGCAGTGTCATAGTAATATCTGACCAAGCCTTGCAAACGCCTGGTAGTTATTTAATAACTGATCAGACGAAATACTAGTATGGCAAATCTCCCTATTCAAATTAACAAATTCCTGATTGCCTTGTTAGCCGCTATAGCTATAATCCTACCAGAGACCAATGAGAGTATAATGTGATATGAATCAAAGCAAGATGTTGGGCGAAAGGACAAGCCCTAATCACCATATATAGGAACGGATTCATTAGTGACAAAGTTGGGATATTAACGAACGTCGTATCTATTAAATGGTCATGATGAACAAAATTCATTATTTCTATATAAGGATACATCTTTGCAGCCGTCGTATGACCTCTAATTACCATTTACATTGACAGTTAACTAGATTCTATATCTGATTTTACGAAGCAACGTAAGTGTATTAAAATGATCGGATCAATGTTCGTCCATTTAAATCGTACCTTGGACAAAAAGTTATAGTTCAATCAGGATGTGACCGCTACTTACTAGTATTGATACCAATATCTGACCCGTACATGTCTGACTGTCACACAAATAACACATTGAAATATATTTCATTCTCAAATAACATTTACTTTGGTCCAATTAGTGTCTGATGTGTTGAACTCTAAATGACCACCAACATACTAAAGTCTCTGTAAGTACACGTTTCACATTCTGAATGAAACATGCTGGAAATATCATTTCACATCACAAATATATACCAAAACAGAAGTCAACATCTGTCTCTAAATCAACCAGCAATTGAACAGTACTCGGAAATACTCTCTATATACAATATCTAAATTTCTCTCTCTCTCTCCCTCTCTCGACCTCGACCTTTTTCTACACTCAGTATAAATTGCTAAGACTGTGACTGGCATAAAAGTTATACAGTAATGCCAATACTATGGAAATTTAGTTTTAAGTTGGGATAATTGTATGATAATTGAAAAATGTGTTAACAATATTCTACAAACAATGGACAGAACTATCTGAATGTTTATAATCTATCCTGCTCTCCTATCATCGATAGTCCATCTATGAATCGTAGGATATCTACTTAAATCAAGCATCTTCTCCATGTGGAGAAATGGCTATTAATTAGCTCCCACGTTTATCTCTGTTCAGCACTGTCATTGCGCAGGAGCTGCTGCTAGTTGTCCGTATTTTACGGTTGGTTTTCTTCTGCTGTCCATCTCCAGGGCTCACTTCCGTTTGCTGTTCCTTGTTTCTGTTGTCCATCCTCAGGTGCCCTTCCATTTGCTGTTGCTTTTTTCTGCTGTTCATCTCCAGTTTCCCTTCCATTTGCTGTTCCTTTTTTCTGCTGTTCGTCTCCAGGTTTCCGTCAATTTGCTATTCCTTTACTTCTGCTGTCCTTCTCGGCGTTTCCATGTCGTCGTCGGGTTCCCGTTCCTGTGTCCGTTTCCTGGTTTCCTTAGGTTCCCTCGTTGTCCTGTCCGTTTCCTGGTTTCCTTAGGTTCCCTCTTTGTCCTGTCCGTTTCCTGGTTTCCTTAGGTTCCCTCTTTGTCCTGTCCGTTTCCAGGTTTCCTTAGGTTCCTTTTTTTCTCCTGTCCGTTTCAAGGTTTCCTTAGTAGCTTGTCAAAGCCAAAGATGATATAAATCAGTCATTTATTCGTGATCTAGTGAATTAATTAATATAAATGTTAGGGTTTATCATACTGTTGGCATTGTGATATATGTCGTTGTACTTTTGTACTTGTATATTTCTGGAGAAACAATCCTGGCATCACTTCTCCCAGTTTCCTCTGTGCTGTTTGTTTCCCGGGTGATAAATGATGCTCTTACACGAGACATCAAGGTCAGTAAGAATGGTTTGTGTAGTTCAGTTTAGGACATCATGTGCCATGACAATTTGTTTTAAGTTGGCGCCAAGTTAGTCACACTGTCTAACTTAATGTATGTTGAATATACTTCAAATGCTTGGCTTATGCTGAGAATGCATTTATTATATTTGTCTCCCTCGTAGTCCGAGATCATTGTAAAATCTTGCCCTGAAACAAACGAATGATCACACACTTAAGACTGCCTGAGTCGAACGCAAACAAACAATATATTTATCATACAATTTCGTTCCATCTAAACATAAGAGTTAAGGTACGTGCTCAACGACTTCAACAATTTTCTAAATCTTAACAATAATTAAACGTTTAGTACCACTATTGTTAAAGTGGAAGGAAAAGTTATTTTATTTCCAATAGGACTAGACGTTTACTTCGAGGTAAAGATATAATGAACGATACATTTTACTTAACATATTACAGTGGCATTACTTTACTTTTCCTTAAATGCTTTAGAGTGATAAACGAACGTGTTCCCGGGTACTGTTTTATCAAAGCACTTACGGAAATCTTAAAATTACGCTCAGATTTCAGCTCTGTAACAAGTTCTGCAAATTGGTGACGGGTATAGTTTGTAGAAGTTCAGTAACTGAATCATTATTGGTATTGCAGCTCCATTTACCACGTTTCATAATTGTTATAAAATTATCAAGTTAAACTGGGCCTGGAATTACAACCAATACTTACACTCTATTGAAAATGTAATATTATTAGTTATTATTTGTCATGTATTGCAAATCTAGATGAGGAAAATATATAGAATTGTTAAATGAGTGTTGAAAATAACATTTAATACATATTCTATGCCATTGTGTACTAATTATGGGGTATATATGTAATTATTGAGTCTGGGTGCCACACTCAGCACTCAGACTGATAAATTACATGTATAGCTATTACACTATAAAATAAGCCAAAAATAATATTTAGTACCTATTCAACATTATTTCAACATCCTGCTGTAAAGAAATGTTGCTATGAACCTCAAAATAATGAATTTCAATATTTGAGTGCTGAGTGCTGAGTGTAAGTATTGGTTGTAATTCCGGGCCCTGGGCCCGAAATCACAACTAATACTTACACTTGGCCTTCGACACTCAAATATTCAAAAAGTAGTATAATTAGCCCTTACTTTTCCTACATTGCAAATCTAGATGTGGAAAATGTATAGAATTGTTATAAGAGTAATAAGTATTGGTTGTAATTCCGGCCCCTGGGTGTGTAAATGGAAGTGACACTCAAGAATCAAACAAATCCCCATGCCACGTGACGAATATTTGTCATGCAGTCACTTACTATCTAAATACGAATCTCATTAAAATGCCGTTCAGTAAAATCTCATGACCTTAGTTTGACCTTGCGACATGATTATAAGCCAGCTGTTGGAGAATTTTTTCCGTAAACTGGAGATCTACAATATACTATACCGTGAATACATGCTATTGTTATTGGAACAGCTGATTCATACGACATGTACTACTTTGAGCTAACATACATGACATAGCTCGATAACAATTAACCGCCGGATGAACTCACGCTTCAAGTTATGCTGTGTTTTATAATCATCATTTTTAAGCTCGTGTTAGGGGACGCCTATATGTATCGACTTGTAATTAAGGTGTTAAGGATAGGATTGAGTCCTAGTTCAAGGAAAACCAAACTAAATATATATCGGAAAAAGCTGATAATACTGCGACACCTAAATAAATAATATTTAGGTACATACTATTAGAGTCGCAGTTGATACATGTCGTCAGGCCTACAATACATCGTCGTTGTCAGTTATTCAAGACATCGCCGTCATCTGTCAAGCAAGGCATCGCCGTCATCAGTCTTACAAGACATCGCCATCATCATTCCTACAATACCTCGCCGTCATCATTCCTACAATACATCGCCGTCATCATTCCTACAATACATCGCCGTCATCATTCCTACAATGCATCGCCGTCATCATTCCTACAATACATCGCCGTCATCATTCCTACAATACATCGCCGTCATCATTCCTACAATGCATCGCCGTCATCAGTCCTACAAGACATCGCCGTCATCATTCCTACAATACATCGCCGTCATCATTCCTACAATGCATCGCCGTCATCAGTCCTACAAGACATCGCCGTCATCAGTCCTACAAGACATCGCCGTCATCATTCCTACAAGACATCGCCGTCATCATTCCTACAAGACATCGCCGTCATCAGTCCTACAAGACATCGCCGTCATCATTCCTACAAGACATCGCCGTCATCATTCCTACAAGACATCGCCGTCATCATTCCTACAAGACATCGCCGTCATCATTCCTACAAGACATCGCCGTCATCAGTCCTACAAGACATCGCTGTCATCATTCCTACAAGACATCGCCGTCATCAGTCCTACAAGACATCGCCGTCATCATTCCTACAAGACATCGCCGTCATCATTCCTACAAGACATCGCCGTCATCATTCCTACAAGGCATCGCCGTCATCAGTCCTACAATACATCGCCGTCATCAGTCCAACAAGACATCGCCGTCATCATTCCTACAATGCATCGCCGTCATCAGTCCTGCAATACATCGCCGTCATCATTCCTACAATACATCGCCGTCATCAGTCCTGCAATACATCGCCGTCATCATTCCTACAATACATCGCCGTCATCATTCCTACAAGGCATCGCCGTCATCAGTCCTACAATGCATCGCCGTCATCATTCCTACACGACATTGCTGTCATCAGTCCTACAAGACATCGCCGTCATCATTCCTACAAGGGATTGCCGTCATCAGTCCTGCAATACATCGCCGTCATCAGTCCTACAATACATCCCCGTCATCAGCCCTACAATACAGCGCCGTCATCATTCCTACAATACATCGCCGTCATCAGTCCCACAAGACAACGCCGTCACCATTCCTACATGACATCGCCGTCATCATTCCTACAATGCATCCCCGTCATTGGTCCTACAAGACATCGCCGTCATCATTCCTACATGACATCGCCGTCATCAGTACTAGAATACAGCGCCTCCATCAGTCCTACAAGACATCGCCGTCATCATTTCTACATGACATCGCCGTCATCAGTCCTACAATACAGCGCCTCCATCAGTCCTACAAGGCATCCCCGTCATCTGTCCTATAATACATCGCCGTCATCATTCCTACAATACCTCGCCGTCACCATTCATACAATACATCGCCCTCATCAGTCCTACAATACATCGCCGTCATCATTCATACAATACATCGCCGTCATCAGTCCTACAATACATCGCCGTCATCAGTCCTACAATACATCGCCGTAATCATTCCTACAATACAGCGCCGTCATCATTCCTACAATACAGCGCCGTCATCATTTCTACAATACAGCGCCGTCATCAGTCCTACAAGACATCGCCGTCATCAGTCCTACAATACAGCGCCGTCATCAGTCCTACATTACATCGCCGTAATCATTCCTACAATACAGCGCCGTCATCATTCCTACAATACAGCGCCGTCATCATTTCTACAATACATCGCCGTAATCATTTCTACAATACATCGCCGTCATCATTCCTACAATACAGCGCCGTCATCATTTCTACAATACATCGCCGTCATCATTCCTACAATACATCGCCGTCATCAGTCCTACAATACAGCGCCGTCATCATTCCTACAATACATCGCCGTCATCATTCCTACATTACATCGCTGTCATCAGTCCTACAATACAGCGCCGTCATCATTCCTACATTACATCGCCGTCATCATTCCTACAATACATCGCAGTCACCAGTCCTGCAATACATTGCCGTCATCAGTCCTACAAGACATCGCTGTCATCAGTCCTACAGTGTTTTATAGGGCACTGTCAGTCTTACCTCGATGCTGATAGAAAATACAACGATCTGGGATATTAGTTTCAAATTACGATCAGCACATGTATCCTAGAATTTTATACAAAATCTCATTAAATCTCGCGTGATGTTAGTCTTTAAAGACGTACGATTTTATCATATGACGTCATACGCAAAATAGCCTTTACGATTAAGGAAATTCATCAAAATAATAAATGACATGAAAGTGAGTATAGATCTTGAAATATAAGACATAGCAAATGGCAAAACTCAATCAAGCGGGAGGATGACAATTCGCCAGACGAGATTATAACAAGAATTGCGCGGTTAACATTCAACAAATCGTGTGTACCCAATAGCCGTGCATTATCTACTTTCACGTTTGTGTGAAAACACGCGATTCTAAATTTTAAAACCATTTTCGTATTTTCAAACGACTTAGCGTTTTCTATTTTCTATGCGTCAAACAAAACAATTGTCGTATTCCCGCTTGGATTTGAACAAATTCGAATAAGGTGGATGATAACTGGTGACAAACCGCCGTAAAGCTGGTAGAAATCCCACAAGGTTTAATAAACCTGCCAACACTTGTAATGTTAACTGTTCATCGTCAAAATGGCCTCGTAACTGTTAATTAACAGGGGTAATAGCAGGCATTTCCTTGTAGGCCATAACTTTGACTGTCAATTCCAGGGTTTTCATGTTTATTTCAAAAAGAGAAGAAAAATAAAACCCCATGAGGAACCGTGTTTTATTTTCAGTGGTACTGTGTTAAAGAATTTACGTCAATCATCGTTTTTTATACCTTATATGTGTCAGACATTTAGGCAAGTTCCAAGACAATTAGAACAAATTTATCATTTTAAGACACAGGGTATTGACGCATATCATCTTTTATGTTTACATTGCCTCAGATAATTATCTTTATTATATGAAAATAAGAATGGTATGCGTCAATGCCTTGTGTTTAAGATGTTACGACGTTATGACATTTAACTTTCTTGATTATGGTTATTTGGTGTGCAGGCGCGTAGCTACCTGTACACAGAATACGCAGCTGCGTACACATGCTTCTCAAAAAGTGAAAAATTAAATGATCGAAAAATGAAATAAAAACTGATGCCTAAGCCCTATGGGCGGTAATCCTTTAGTATTTTCAGCATTTCTTAGAAACACTTTTAAAAAGCTCTATACACAAAAAACCCTGGTTTTATCAGTAAAACTAATGTTAAAGATTATGCAAAAAACACCCCAGACCGCACCAGAGACGTTCTAGCGAACACATTTTTTCAGGGGGAGCATGCCCCAGATCCCCCTAGCATTCTTGCGTACACATTCGAATACCTCTAGCTACGCCCCTGGTGTGATACCAGTAGATTAAAGGTTTGGATCTATTTTCAATACATAGAAAATAGCAATGTGCCAAATTTTACCCCAATCTTAGCAGATATCTTTATACACTCACACCACATAGTATAGAATGTATAAAGAAAGCAGTATAACCATAAGTTCTATTCACTTAGACTGGCATTATCAAGCGACTATTTCTTGATGTCATGTGGTGGTTACTTTAGGATTAATAGACCATTTTGTTGACGTTCACTGATGTATAAACACCCGATCTGAAGCAACACATTGAGTAAAGCCCCAAATGGGCTTTATGTAAAATGTGTGCCTTCAGATCGGGTGTTTACACATCAGTGAACGCCAACAAATGATCGTTTAATCCTTATAATTCCAAAAAAACATTTGAAGCGCCCCTCAATCATTATATCAAAACAAGGGATGTACTGAGGCTGTTAAATTACCTCCTACGATATTTACAAAATGGGATTGATTTAATGAGGCCATGTAACTCGATATTTCGTGAACCTAAGCTCCCAATAGCAGAAATAAATATGGTTAAGATGACGATGCGCCTAACTTTCATCATTTAATTCTTTGATTAACATAATCAGGTAGGCAATATCCAGCTAAATAGGAAGAGCTAGTAAGGTGCTAAAATGTACAGCTGTTACCATAACTTGGAATTTGACTTCCTCTACACATTTTCGTCAATGCAGTTTTCCATTTCTGTTGATTTTCTTTTATTTCCAAGTTTCAGTTAGTCACGTGTATCGATCAGTTCATATGAGTAAATTCAAATTACACTGATTGGAATTGTGTGCCGATAGCACCACAGGTAAATGTACCATTGATAAAGAGTAAACATTTTTTATAAAATTAATATTATCTTAGAAAGGTACATTTGTACTTAAGTGGTAAGATTTTCATGATATTAACATTCATACACGGATAATATAAATTTTACAAAAACAAAAAAAGAGTTTACTCTTGATCAAAGATACAGTTACCTGTCGATAGAACATGATTGTTGAACATGAATTATGGAGTGTGTGTTAATTATTGCAATTCAAGGGGAGGATGCTTAGAACAGCCAAATCCAGGGGGACGTTTACTGACGTGTAAAATTCTAGTCGTAGCCAATCAGAATGCTGAAATTTGCCGACTTTGAAATCATTACATTGTATTCAGATTCATAAACTATCTTTGCTATATTACATTTCCTGGTTAAAAGAAAATATGATCCACAAGAATAGCAGATTTACTCTCCATTAATGGATCAACATTCAAGCAGAACTGTTCCTCTATACAAAACAAATATCAAATAAACCCTTATATGGACAAATAGACATTCAACACGAACATCTTTTAGCACACTTTTACTGTCCCACATTATTCATGAACAACTTTTTTACTTCCGGAAGAAATGCATTTTATAGATAACGAGGCATCTTTAATATTGCTTTTATCAATCCCTGTGTGCTAGCATTGATTTTCAGAGAAATCTTCAACACATAAAAGTTCACCACCAAACATAAGAGAAAATTCAAGTCGAGACCGATTTGGAAACGCGTTATTCTATCCGTCCGTTGGCGAACATGACGTGATGCAATCGTCTGCCCTGCGGTCAACGAAGCTTAACATTTTACGTTAAATAATTACGATATTTGTCGCTTTAATCCTTCATTAAACGCTCTGTTTGCCAGTGTTTGGCACAATAATTTCAACGTGGAAAATCCCGCTTTTTCCCTACTCAGTTCGAAATATGTACGGATCCACTGGGTTTAGTTTTCATATTCTATTGTTTGTCTCTGTCCGCCATTTTGTTACGATATACCAATTTAGGCATCATGAACAGCTCTATCTCCCTATTCTGAAGATAGAGTATTTCTGTATAAATACTCAGTCAGGATATAGAGCAGTTCTGTAATTATAATTAAAGAGATAGAGCAGTTCTGTAAATAGAGAAGTTCTGTAGATAGAGTGGTTCTGTAAATATAGCAGTTCTGTAGATAGAGTCGTTCTGTAGATAGAGCAGTTCTGTAGATATAGCAGTTCTGTAGATATAGCAGTTCTGTAGATATAGCAGTTATGTAGATAGAGCAGTTATGTAGATAGAGCAGTTATGTAATTATTGTTGTATGTGTGCATGAATGTGTGCATATATGCGTGTGTGTGATAGAATGTGAGTACATTAATACACATGTATATGTATCGTATGTAAACGCATGAGCACAATGCCTAAATATTTAGAAATAAACCATTTTTTCCTTCCTGTATATTTCAGATTATATAAGTTTATTGGACCATTAAGTCTTGCATGCGGAGTATGTTTGATCTTTGTGTCTGGTATTTATTACTGTTGCTGGGGATTCCAGAGTCCTGTCAACAATAGACATAAAAAGGTAAGTGTTGCCATGGTAACCAACGAATCGTTGGACGCAAACCGTAATTTAAATGTAATTACGTTTTCATGTATATGTGTAAAATCATTGGCATAATGCCTAAAGTAGTTAAAAAATGTTAACTGTATGAATTTACATGTATTGCAATATTCTTAACAGACACGAAGCACATGCAGTTCGTTTGTAAATGTGTGCCGCTTGTATACAAACAATGTACAATCCGGGCATAGCTATTTCATTATTTTAATCATTTTAATCGAATAGAAAGACAGTGAAAATCAATACTTGATCCACTATGCCACTTTCTCATACAAACATTATCTGAGTAATTTAGAAATTAATAAGAGAAGTTCCGAGGTTTATGTCTGCAAGGTTATATACAACTCAAAGTTTGCTAAGGATCAAGAAATCAATATTCATGTCCGTCTTACGTTCACTCAACCAAAACCGATAAAGAAAACGTTGTCATATAATCAGCAGCTAAATTTCGAAAATTTATGTGATGAATTTGGTATGTTTTGGCATAATGACGTCTTTTCTCAGGTAACTGATGAGCTCTATATTCGCAGGAACTAAACTGGCCAGAATAACGTGGCGTTTTTTTGTCCCTTTTCTAATCTCATATTGTGCAAGACCCAAAATGACCCAAGACGAACGCGTTCTGTAATCACAGATGCTTGAATGCAGCACAAATATTTTTTGTGGAGTCGGGCTTATCAGCATTGACACATCAAATTTCGAATCAATCTTTATTCGTTTATAATTTTGCAGATGTAACATTATGTTTTATGAAAATTCTATCAGTCTATCTTATTCGATTTGCAAAGCATTCACACGGGGAATGTGTTGACCCTTATCAAATTTTGAGTAGTATGAGAGGTGTTCAACTTATATATGAACAAAACTGAACATCGGACTTTGTCAAAGTAACACAATAAAGTCGATTGTTTTCGATTGAGCCATGTAAGAAAATGTGTTAAGTAGTAAATAATTTATTTTGTTTCATATTTGCATTATTTTTCTAACCAAAATAAATAATCTTGTAGCGGGCATTGTGTTTTGTTTTTAAGACAAATTGCCCCTATAGAAGCATAAGAATGTGTTGATATATCTTTTACCCATGGCAGTGAAGATAATCAGTTAAATTTGTCATACAAAGAGTGATAGACGATTACCTGCTTGTTTTCGCGAAATGCCACCAAATATTAAAAATCACAAAAAAAAATTCTAAACCTGCAATCGCCATGTCCATTGGTTCTGTGATATCTAGGACAAAACCAACCACCTCCCCCCGATACAATAGTTGAATCTGTGCTTAGGATATTAAATAATTCTACAATGGTTGTTTATATTACTTGATACATTATGATACACTATTGAATAGACACAATTCGATTTCGTTGTGAAATTTATGAAAATACTGAATGTTCAATTCTGTTCAAATATAAGCTGAACACCTCTCGTATAATTATTATGTATACAGATGACTGAACTAAATAAACACGTTTTTTTTATATTGGACATTGTATAAATGCGACACAAAAGAAAACAATAACTTTATTGATTAGACTTTATGATATCCCGCATTGTTTGTATAGTTGTCTAAGAAATGTTGTTTTATCTCTGGTGTGCGTGAGTTGCTTCCATTGGTTGAGTGTACGGATGAATGATTGTATTTAATTGTTGATAGAAGAACTGTTGACAACATACTGCTGGCTTTATTGATTGCAGAAACATAAGAAAAATAAAGAGACATCGGAACAGTATGACCCATTACAGGTAACAGGCACTCTTCCTGTAGATAGCGTGTGATGTCATCTTGTTATATCGTATGTGGCTGTGATTGTTGTACCGTCATATGCCATCTCTTAGATGACAGTGTTTGTTGTACCGTCATTTACCATCTCCTATATGACAGTGTTTGTTGCACCGTAATTTACCATCTCCTATATGACATTGTTTGTTGCACCGTAATTTACCATCTCCTATATGACAGTGTTTGTTGTACCGTCATATACACTCTCCTATATGACAGTGTTTGTTGTACCGTCATATACAATATCCTAAAAGACAGTAATTGTTGTACCGTCATATACACTCTCCTATATGACAGTGTTTGTTGTACCGTCATATACCATCTCCTATATGACAGTGTTTGTTGTATCGTCATTTACCATCTCCTATATGACAGTGTTTGTTGCACCGTAATTTACCATCTCCTATATGACAGTGTTTGTTGCACCGTAATTTACCATCTCCTATATGACAGTGTTTGTTGTACCGTCATTTACCATCTCCATTATGACAGTGTTTGTTGTACCGTCATATACAATCTCCTAAAAGACAGTGTTCGTTGTACCGTCATTTACCATCTCCTATATGACAGTGTCTGTTGTACCGTCATTTACCATCTCCTATATTACAGTGTTTGTTGCACCGTCATATACACTCTCCAATATGACAGTGTCTGTTGTACCGTCATTTACCATCTCCTATATGACAGTGTTTGTTGTATCGTCATATACCATCTCCTATATGATAGTGTTGGTTGTATCGTCATATACAATCTCCTATATGACAGTGTTTGTTGTACCGTCATTTACCATCTCCTATATGACAGTGTTTGTTGTATCGTCATTTACCACCTCCTATATGACAGTGTTTGTTGCACCGTAATTTACCATCTCCTATATGACAGTGTTTGTTGTACCGTCATATACCATCTCCTATATGACAGTGTTTGTTGTATCGTCATTTACCATCTCCTATGTGACAGTGTTTGTTGCACCGTAATTTACCATCTCCTATATGACAGTGTTTGTTGCACCGTAATTTACCATCTCCTATATGACAGTGTTTGTTGTACCGTCATTTACCATCTCCATTATGACAGTGTTTGTTGTACCGTCATATACAATCTCCTAAAAGGCAGTGTTTGTTGTACCGTCATTTACCATCTCCTATATGACAGTGTCTGTTGTACCGTCATTTACCATCTCTTATATTACAGTGTTTGTTGTACCGTCATATACACTCTCCAATATGACAGTGTCTGTTGTACCGTCATTTACCATCTCCTATATGACAGTGTTTGTTGTATCGTCATATACCATCTCCTATATGATAGTGTTGGTTGTATCGTCATATACAATCTCCTATATGACAGTGTTTGTTGTACCGTCATTTACCATCTCCTATATGACAGTGTTTGTTGTACCGTGATTTACAATCTCCTATATGACAATGTTTGTTGTACGTCATTTACCATCTCCTATATGACAGTGTTTTTGTACCGTCATTTACCATCTCCTATATGACAGTGTTTGTTGTACCGTCGGCTTTACCATATCATTTATGATAGTGTGTGTGTTGTACATGTGTACATGAATATGCTAGCTAGTGTTTTTGTGACACAATTTAGTTGAATGTACATGTATATTGAATATTGTTGCTTTGCTTAGTTGAATTGTTTTTTTATTCATCTGCAAGCTATAATGTAAACACCATGTATAAATACGTACATTTTTGTATCGAAATGACTTTATAATACCGGAAACTATAACATAACATTTATATGAATTTTACTATTCTACTGCAACTACAGTATAAACGTAGGATCGCTCTAACAGCCCAGCCGATGGGATTAACGACTACCAAAGTTATGACGACAAGTTACAGTCCTGGTGAGATGCAAACATATACGAGAGTACAATTGAGAGTGAAGCAAGCAGCAACGACTTCCCTAATTGTTAAATCGTATACCCACAATTGAGAGTGAAGCAAGCAGCAACGACTTCCCTAATTGTTAAATCGTATACCCACAATTGAGAGTGAAGCAAGCAGCAACGACTTCCCTAATTGTTAAATCATATACACACAATTGAGAGTGAAGCAAGCAGCAATGACTTCCCTAATTGTTAAATCGTATACACACAATTGAGAGTGAAGCAAGCAGCAATGACTTCCCTAATTGTAAAATCGTATACACACAATTGAGAGTGAAGCAAGCAGCAATGACTTCCGTAATTGTTAAATCGTATACACACAATTGAGAGTGAAGCAAGCAGCAATGACTTCCCTAGCTGTTAAACGCTTGTCGTTATACGTGTATACATTAACCACGTTCGCCAAGAACATTTTCTCTACTAGAATACACAGATCTCGTCTGCTTTATCAAATATAGTGAACGTAATAAATGAAGTTTATCTACGCGGAATCGCACAGTGTCCAAAACTAGTATACGTTGCTATGAACAGGGTTTGAAAGCAATCCTGAAAAAATATAACGAAAGGTATATTAAGACAAAGCAAGAACAATGAACAGATTGGTCCAGAGATTCTCTACCCGTTATTGTAGTGAATCGTGTTACTTCCTGTTGTTTTGGAATACCAATTTATATTCCGTCTCGAATGATTTAATATTCCCAGGAAGATACCTATACTATCGATACTTGTTAACCAGATCATACTGATTCGTTAAATGATGTTTAACAATGCTCAGATATAAACAAAAGAACACTTTATTTTAGTCAATAACCAATGGTGCTCTCAATCTTTCAATATAGAATAATAATACAACTGTGGCTAACATTTTATACTTGCCGGATTCGGTTGACGGTCAGTAATGGATATACATCGGGACCTAACTGTGGCCTGAAAATAGATTCCTCCGATATTAAGTCAAACTGACTGATTTGCAGCGGGACAGGACAGTACGAATGTAAATAATAAGTAAACATTTCAAATTTGTATCAACATACTATAATTGCATGGAATTATGTACATATACTGTTTTGAAGTATGAGAAAAACAATTAAAATTATTAAAACTATATTTAATTATTAGTATGCATATTATCACGACTTGTGAATTAAATTTCGAACCTGATGAATTCGCAGAAACACGGTTCGACTTTACATACTGTATACCTTTAACTCTCATATTGTATTTTTCTATAATCTATATAAGGATATGAGAGAGGAGGAGAAACCTTGGTGTGGTGCGACCATAGCGCTAAACCAAGTCATATGGCACTCAAAGCGGACGCTGGACATCATTAAGCTGTAACGGCGGTTAATAAAGTGCTTTTAACATATGTGTTGGCCATAGGTTATCGACGCATATTCTTGAAACAAGTTGCTAGATAGTTGAATGAGTGAATGTGTTTCATCTTGAATATTTTTAGATTTTGGCATATTTGACAATGCGGAAGAAGACTAGGGTAAAACCCACATTGGATCGGTCCGCGCGTCTGTAAAATTTGTCTACCGCCTTTGACGAACAAAATCTTTCTTATGCAATGTTTTAAACATGACCCCCCTGTTTTTTGGTCTTATTTTGTCGTTGAACATACTGCTTTTCAATGATATAGGTCTGTGAACTTGCCATAGACTTTAACCTGATATAATCTGGAGCTGACAATTGTCACTTTACATTGAGCTAAAGAACAATTTTATTTAATGGTTTGGGACCTATAAACGAGACGCGGGTTCATTTTGTCACCCAGGCGACAGATCAAAAAACAAAAATGATCCAGCAGAGACAGAAAAAGTATGCATTGTAAAACTCACCATGGGCGCCAGTAGAAATGTACACCTTTTTTGATAAAAACCAAGTTCCTACCATTAAGTTTGATATATAAAATGGACAATGGGTAAATGCCAAGCTTAACAAAGGTAAATTCCTTCAGAAATTGAAGAAATACTCCGACAATCGCTGTCAAGCCACATGTTCGAAGGATGGCATGCTATTGCAGAGCAATGGGCCTCCACCTGCAGCAGCCATTAACGCGACTTTCTGAGAAGCGTGAAGGCTCTTGAGCTTTCCGACCATCCTTATTTGTCAAGCAATGTCCCTTGTGATCGTTATTTGTTTGTAACGACTCCTAAATTGCTTTCTCGAAAAATGTCAGGTACGTTAAGATCTCGGCTTGGCTCATGTCCAGTATAAGCACAGTGTACCTAGGAATGATAACAAAATCACATTTTAAAAATGGAATAACGGAATGAAACTTCGCATTTATATTGGAGATGAATACTGCAATGGGATCAAAAGCTAGTTTGATTAGAATCTATTAAGGATAGCTTTTAATTTGCATAGTTGCATTCCAATTTGAAAAACCTTCGTATCTTATGAAGCTGTTTTGTGAGAGCCAGAATATATGCTCAGTCGTTATCAATAAAGCCCCTTACGACTCATGTCACAGTTGTATCGGAAATCGTGACTTTAATCTGCATGTTTTCTAAAACTTAACTTAAAATAAAACCGCAATATTCATACTATTGCTTAAATAGGTCATCTGGACGAAAGCAAAAAAACTTATTTGAGAATCATAACGGCAAGACGGATTTACTCTAGAGAACAATCCAATTCTTGACTAGAACAGAAATGCCAGACGTGTTCACCTTTAAATGAAATTATGCATCTCTTGTAGAGGGTGAAGATAATACAGAATGAGGAATTATCCACGTGGCATTAGGCAGCATTACACCCTTTAATCGAGTCAACAGTTCACCAGTGTCATCGCTAGTGGTAGAAGCGGTTATAAATGGATATGCTTGATTCCAACAAAAAGTCGACTTGATTGATAGCATGAGATACACGCTTAGCTGCAACATGTCCAAAATTCTATAATTTACTGGCTATGATCCAGAGATGAGATTAATATGCTGTACAGATACATCATATTGCCTCCGCCATGGTTTGTATTCATAGTGTCCTTAAAGCGAGTGAAGAATAGCCTTTCTGTTTGATTCTATGCTTTATTGAATACAATGTTATCGTGCAGGGCAATGGCCGACATTTTATATTCTGGTTCATGGGACAAATGGATAAGCATCTACTATGTAGAACGCACGATGGTTGATACATGTGGTTCTCTATCAGGGTCCGTCCTTTCAGGACTGATATATCGCTAAATCCTCCCACCATATAATTACATACTAGTACTGTTTTATAATCAGGGGCCGTTAAATAGCATATTTAAATTCAAATGCAAGTGCAAAAGGTTTTCAAACCAATCGTCTTGACGTCGTTCATGTGAAAGTCTCATTTTGGTATACAAGTTTTAGACAAATAATGCTCGACACGCATTTTCTCAATATCGCATGCCCTTACATTTCTGAAAACTCACTGCTCGTGTACTCGTATTTGTTGTATCTATTTGTCGTTTTTTTGTTTCCTTCTTCAAATGCCAAACCAATATGATGATGATGAGGATGAAGATGATGATGATGACGATGACGGCGACGAAGCGACGACGACAATTATTTTTATTTCCAGAAGGGAACATTTTAAGTAACATAATAGAGAAATACATACATGTATCTTACTTGCAACAGTACCTTATTTGCTTTTCATTACAGAGCTCAATATAGCACTAATGCTGATTCAGTTCTGAGTCAGTATTTTTTTCAGAGACCTTTACGATTCTAAGTAACCTTAGACACATAAGTAGAACCGTGTTTGCACAACCTTTAGAAAGCTTAATGTGACTTGCACATCTAAATTTGTGTCTTGTCATTATGGTTTCTGTAATTTTAATTCTTTCATCATTACAATCATGATAAAGTGGCATTGTTGAAGGCGTTGCTACCGGATACTGTCAAACGTTCAGCAGTTAATGAGAGCTTGCCCACGCTGTACACAGAAGTATGTTTGTTCTTTATGAAACCTTACACTATATCATTACTGCAATTATTTGTTAAATATAACCATGCACGGTTCGTGCTTCTGTGCTGACAAACACGTAAACTTTAGACACATAATTAGAACCATTTTAAATGGATGTTCTTCTAAATGACACGTAAGTGATACTTTTCGAAAGAGGTCCCGTAATAGAATGGTTTAATGGATTTTAACATGACACTGGTTATTTAGTCTTGAATGAGACAGCATTTAGACGTCCCATGACACCGGTGCACATAACAAGAATCGTTAACTATTGGGCGGTCTATGCATTACAATTGCTGTGACGTTTTCGTTCTGAACGTCAAGAATGTTTAACACTTAGTATCGCGAAAATTTGGTAGCAATCTAGTTTGTCCGGACATTATGGACATTAGTCAAACATTAACCACGGCTAATGGAAGTTTTCTTAAGTAATTCCATAAGAGCTTTTAACCATTAAAAGCACAGAAATGCAACGAATGGTTTTGTAATCACATGATAATGCAAATAGGTACGTTATTTGAAACTGTATTTGTCTTTAAAATAATGAATCTTGAATTTGGTAAGTACACTACAACCAACCAGAACAATGTTGTGTATATGTCTGCTTTACTGTAACGTACACCAAGAGCGGAGAAAACGCCTGTATAGTCCAGTTAGAATAAAAAGTCCAGTGACGCAGCGGTCGAGTCCACTATAACGGTGTAAAATCAATTATAAAGGCTTATACTTTACAAACAACTATAATTTCAATGCTAAACTAACAAATTAACTTCGCTTTACCTGTTTAGACAATGGTTGTGATTTTTTGCGTACACATAAACTGCAACGTCACTGTCACAATATCCTAACTGGACTATACAAGTGATGGATGTTTAATATAACTGTAAATATGTATAGATGTCTATAAAACAACTTATTAACATATGACGATGTTTAATGTTGATTAACAACAGAACTGATATATATAGAGGATTACGATGAGTGCTCATTACATACGAGTTTTATTAAACGAGTGGACAAAATGAAATGACACGAGGCTTTGCCGAGTGTCATATTGTTTTTGTCGACGAGTTTAATAAAACTCGTATGTAATTAGTACGAATGTAAGTTTCTATTTATCACATAACTTTTAAAATTCCACATTATTGGTCAAAAGGATGATTTACGCTGCATATGTTTCAGCCAAAATTCAGCGGTACAATGAGCGCGACGTCATAACGACGTTGATATTATCCTGACGTCATTGACGGATCAATGCATGGATTGGCTAACGTCACGTCAAGCTAATTTAAATATTTATTGCACAGTCTGGGAGTGCCGAACGATATTTACGGGACGGCTTTACGTCACTCCTAGACCGCAGGTTATGTGATAAACTGTTGTATGTATACAATCATACGTTTTAAGATACATACTATGTCATATTTTAGTTCTTTAGATTTAATACATACATCTATAGATTTATTTGATTTTATCATAGATGATTTTTAATGTTTTAGATGTACTGTATTTTTATTATCAAATAGTATCTTATAAATCAACCATGTTTGGTCACATTCATGTATTATTGCATTCATATAGTTTCATTGTATAAATTGAATTGTATACATGTATATGAAATGTGAATGAAACTTAAATAAATAATTGAATTGAATACTGTAAACCAATTTACTTTCGCGAATACTAACTTTCGCGTTTTGCTCATCGTGGACATATTCACGACTACAAATTTTCGCGGTTTTAAGGTTCCTGCAGTGTCCATATTAACAGTGTATTTTCATTGAATGTTCTGTCTTTTTCAGCCATCTACTGTTCAAACAATATCAGACGACATTAAACCATCGCCACATTCCAGCGATCGCTCACATGGCAACGGCAACCACTCCCATGAAAGTCGGATTGGAAGTGTACCTGTTACGCCAGATCAAAGGTCTAGTCGTCATGGTAACGGTTCACACCGGCACAGAACATCTTCACGGTCATCTACAGATTCACGGGGTCACTCACGTCATAGCTCTCGTAACAGAAATAGTTCACATACTCATAGTAATCATTCGCACCTTACTAATCATTCCCAGTCACACAGTCACGTGTCTACAGCAACGTATGACAATCAAGTGCCCTTTATCCACACAGCCGCCGCACCATTGGCACAAGGAGAAACAGGGTAAGCTTTAAGAGATATTTTGCGGGTTTTTTTTATAAATAATTATTTCCAAAACGTCATCTATAGATCTCTAGACCGCCCACGCTCGAAAACAGGTCTTTCAAAGTGTCGTATACGAGTTTAGCCTCTATGTCGATGGTTTAGAGTTAGAAGGTCGTAAGTTCAAAATCAATATTTTGAGAAAACAAAAAACATGTGTCTGAAAACTACTCTTTACATAAGGAAAAAGACGCTTTTAAACATCAGTTTAATCAACATAACCACTTCCTATTTTCTTGAAAATGGAATCATATGAAGCGCCTTGAGATGACGATTTTATAAGGTCGTAAGTGGTACTTACGACCTTCTGATTCTAAGCCAGCGATATCACCTCTCAATACATATAAATAATATTATAGTAACAATTGAATATTTATCATGGGCCTGTATGCCTGAGCTTCAAACTCTCTTAAAGCAACTCAGTCTATCTTTTGAGAGACAGCATCAATTTTCTATTGTACGAAATTACCAATATAATTATTAATTACTGCGTACCATATTTCAGTAAACGTTTGATACGTAAACGGACAAATACTCCCATGAGCAATAGAAACATGTCTGTTGCTGAACACATAGAGTATTATACGTTAAAAATGTTGACTGAAATATGGTGACTTCACGTATTTTGGTAAAAGTTTAATCACTAGTTTTATTGCATCACAATGAATCATTGGTTTATCAACACATGTCTGTTCTTCTCACATTCACACAATTATGACTGTGTATCAGCACTGATTGATAGAACACGTATGCAAAAATGGATTTCAGTTGTTAAGGCGCGAAAACCCGATTGTCGGAGGCGTTCTGTCGTTGTGGCGTTCTGGTAGTATTATTGGCGTTCTACCGCGCCACAACATCAGAACGCCAATCTGCGCTTCCGCTTCAACACAAGAACGCCTATACTAACATTATAACACCAGTCTGCGAGCCCGCGCCACAACACCAGAACGCCATTCTGCGTACTCGCGCTACAACACCAGAACGCTGATAATAACACCAGAACGCCAATATGCGCGCCCGCGCCACAACATCAGAATGCCAATATGCGTACCCGCACCCCAACACCAGAACGCCAATGTGCGTACCCACGCTACAACACCAGAACGCCAATATGCGCCCCGCGCCACAACACCAGAACGCAAATATGCGCGCCCGCGCCACAACACCAGAACGCCAATATGCGCCCCCGCGCCACAACACCAGAACGCCAATATGCGCGCCCGCGCCACAACACCAGAACGCCAATATGCGCGCCCGCGCCACAACACCAGAACGCCAATATGCGCGCCCGCGCCACAACACCAGAACGCCAATATGCGTACCCGCGCCACAACACCAGAACGCGAATCTGCGTACTCGCGCTACAACACTAGAACGCCAATAATAACACTAGAATGTCCATCTGCGCACCCGCGCCACAACACCAGAACGCCAATATGCGCGCCCGCGCCACAACACCAGAACGCCAATATGCGCGCCCGCGCCACAACACCAGAACGCCAATATGCGTACCCGCGCCACAACACCAGAACGCGAATCTGCGTACTCGCGCTACAACAACAGAACGCCAATAATAACACCAGAACGCCAATCTGCGCACCCGCGCCACAACACCAGAACGCGAATCTGCGCGCCCGCGCCACAACACCAGAATGACAATAATAACACCAGAATGTCCATCTGCGCACCCGCGCCACAATATCAGAACGCAAATAATAACACCAGAACGCCAATCTGCGCAACCGCGCCACAACATCAAAACGTTATGACGTGGCGCGCAGATTGGCGTTTTGATATTGTGGCGTGGTCAGCCCAGATTAGTGTTCAGACTTTGTGATTGGCGTTCTGATATGGTGCGGGCGCCCAGATTGGTGTTCTAACATTAGGATCGGCGCTCGTCTGACGATGTGGTTTGGGCGCTCATATTGGTGTTCTGCCATTCGTTACAATGACAGAACATAGTATAAATCAGCCATCGTTTATCCTTGAATTATTATGCCAATCGTATTTGCCACATACACCATTGTTAACCCACCCGCTACTGATTATGATTTACAAGATTTATTTATGTTGTATTAATATCTACAATTGTGGCAATTCATACACCATTATATTCCTAATGCATTTAATAGACATGACCTATAAAATAATTTAATTTTAAAACATTAGATATATTGCACATGCCCAAATGTCCAGTCAGGGTAAAAATCTAGTGACGCAGCGGTTGAGTCCAATATAACGGTGTAAAACCAAGTATAAAGGTTTATACTGAACAAACAACTATACTTTTAATGCTGCACTAACATACTATATTCGCTCTACCTGTTCACACAATGGTTGTTATATTTTGTGTACATATAAACTGCAACGTCACGGTCACAATATCCTAACTGGACTGTATTTGCTTGATTACCTTCGACAAACAAAAGAGCGGACTGTTCTCTCGTACACTGGTCAATATTGCTACTCTGCTTACATTCTTTCTGTCGCAAATGATATAGATCTATAAAAGTTGAGCGTTATTTTATATCTAAATTGCCTGTTTATTTCAGTTCGATGGATATATCAATAGATATTGACACACCAGACGACACCAAGCGTTACTGAATCCTCTTGTAGAAGATCTTGATCACTTATCTGAAGTTATGACGTTACTATTGCTCAACCTCCATGTACCACACAAGCTTTAGTGATTTATACACAATTATTGCCTAATTGAGAACCGACGGTACATGAATACATGTATAACCAAACATTCGGGCGCCATGTGTTTGTCAAGGATGAATACATGTATAACCAAACATTCGGGCGCCATGTGTTTGTCAAGGATGAATACATGTATAACCAAACATTCGGGCGCCATGTGTTTGTCAAGGATGAATACATGTATAACCAAACATTCGGGCGCCATGTATTTGTCAAGGAGATTCATCAGTGCACCTATATTGAAATCATGTTCAAATGTAAATTGTCACTAACCTGATTTTAGCCTTGTGGCGCTATGACGTCAAAATGTAAACATGTGGTACTATTACGTCAGAATGTAAACATGGGGCATTATGACGTCACAATGATGCTACAAACCCGTATTTCTCTCAATCAAGCCTTGTGACGCTAAGACGTCAGGATGATGTTATAAACCTGTGGCGTCAGGCCGTGAGAATGATCTTAATAACACCCAAGCCTTGTGACACTAGGACGTCAGAATGATATATAAATCGGTGGTATAAGGACGTCAAAATGATTAGAGGTCACCCTGTGGCGTCATGATGTCAGAATTATGTATAAAACATGTGACGTCAGGAAGTCGCAATGATTTTACAAAACATTATTGTTGTGGTATATTATTTGTGTGTAATTACTTCCTGTGAAAGATATACCATCAATACCCAGACTGCATTATCTTCAAGGATGTTTCTCGATTATGTCTGTATTACTACGTCTGTTGTTCCCTGTCAAAAGAAATGAAAAACTCATTTGCCAACAGTCAAATACTGCAACAAATTACATGACAGAATTCCATTCCATGGTCAATTGGTTTCTGACTGACACTAGGATTGTGGGTATATGACGGGGGATTATGATTATGCGAATTTGGCAAGCGTTCGAGAGTTATATACTAGTAGAGAAATATGTGATTGCTACAAATAACGATGCGGCGTCTTAGAAGTCGACTATTGACTTGCTCACAAGCACTGGCATTTCCTGGTTTATATGGTACGGCGTTTGTTTTCATTAACTATAAACGAACAGTACCACAGGAGGTATGAACCATGTGTCATCATTTGTATTATATGTAATGTCAGGTCCTATTCCCACATTAAAGACCGCGACATGCGTAGGATATTTCTTTATTCGTGAATGGAAATATCGTATATAGAGGGTAAATGGTACGCCCAGACTACTCTACCTAGAGTACAAGCCATGATGTATGTGTATTATATGTATGGCAGTATGTTGCCCATAGTGCGTATTGTATTAACAACAGTATGTTGGCCATGGTGCGTATTGTATGAGCTACAGTATGTTGGCCATAGTTTGTGTATTGTATGAACTACAGTATGTTGGTCATGGTGTGTATTGTATGAACTACAGTATGTTGGCCATGGTTTGTGTATTGTATGAACTACAGTATGTTGACCATGGTTTGTGTATTCTATGAACTACAGTATGTTGACCATGGTTTGTGAATTGTATGAACTGCAGTATGTTGGCCATGGTTTGTGTATTGTATGAACTGCAGTATGTTGGCCATGGTTTGTGTATTGTATGTGTTTCCATTGCCCTAGATTTGTATGATTTGTGTATTGTATGTATTTCCGGGCATTGACCATGGTTTGTGTATTGTTTGATTTACAGTATGTTGGTCATGGGCTGTGTATTGTATACAGTACAATATATTGACCATGGTTTGTGTATTGTATGGACTAAAATATTCTGGACATGGTTTG
The DNA here is from genome assembly GCA_947247005.1 of Spisula solida. Lineage (NCBI taxonomy): Eukaryota > Metazoa > Mollusca > Bivalvia > Venerida > Mactridae > Spisula > Spisula solida. The sequence continues at coordinate 43,563,721 of OX365944.1, read as the reverse complement.
TATTGTTGAGTAACTAGAAGCAGCACGATGTGTGAGGTATAATTATACCATTTACCGTATAAGGAGATTACCCTAGTACCACATATTACTTTTGATTAAATGCGGTATATTAAAGTTAACATTTAATTGACGCCTGTGGATGTGTCTATGGATACTATACGGTTGTGATTTTGAACTATGGATGTTCTCGTACGTTTCTCATTATATAATTTATACAACATGACTACCATGTGAACCGGTTTCCGTGATACAATGTTTGAGTTGTTGATATGTTTAGAATTCAAGGACACTAAAGAGTTCACTGCGTAATAAACCAAATCACTGTATAACATATTGGGATACTATACAATTCAACGTGTATGACTTATTGTGATTGAAACATACAGTGGTTTCCTATCACTGGACGACTTATTGATAGACTATACAATTCAACGTGTACTCCTTATTGCGATAACCGGAAGTTGACTCGTTTATACACTGTCGAGTTGAGATGTGCAGGATTCAAGGACACTTTGAGTTCTGGTGTTCAGAATTCAAGAAAAAATGGAGTTGAGGTGTTTAGATTTCAAGGACAATTTGAGTTTGGGCGTTTAGAATTCAAAGACAATTTGAGTTGAGGCGTTTGGAATTCAAGGGCACTGATAACTAATGGTAGATGAGATATGAGGACATGATATAAGAGAATACTATAAGACATTGTGTTCTGTTCTCGTCACGATTTTGTGTTCTGTAGGTTCAGGACTTCGTAGCATTTACTGGTATTTAACAATATACTGAAAAGAAGGACGTTGCAGACTAAGCCTTAGGTCGGGATCGCATAACACGCACACATTCTTTAACATCGTACCTTCATCATGAAGATCGAGTAGTGTTCCTTATCTCATTTATATAATTGAGATGGTCTCGAAAACATGTGTCAATGTGATTAAACTGTACGTGTACATATGTGACAATGAAGTGTATTACGGGGAATTTGACGCGACCCTCGACCTTCTATTAGCATTATTCAATAGCTGATATATTTTCTATATTAATAACCCCAGTTGTATGTTTTGATAAGCGGGAAGTTTCACAAAGACGCCGTGGGCACATGGTTTCAAATTATGGTTTCAAATTGTATGAGTGTACCCTCTACATATAGGGTACATTCAGATAATTTGAAACTCAGATAATTTGAAACCATGTGCCTGTGGAAGACGCTATCTAGAGTAATAATACGAGTACTAACAAACATCTAATGGACCGTTATTGCACGATTTGCTTGCGGAAATTTATATATTCAACGCAAGAACCTTGTAATTTATTCATGCATAAAGGTCAGGATCAAGTTGTACTCTCCGTGCTTTAAAAAAGTAATATTAATAAAACCATTATCTATATAGAAGATATTGTATTTTGTTTTTTGTTTTTTTTCTCATGAGTGTTTGACTAAAAGTTTCACACGTGACTTTGCTGTATTAAACCAGCTGCTAATGAAGCTGCATAGACTCTCCTAGTCTGGTTCCCGTTCCCCCAATCTTACATTCCATTAGAATAGGACCTTTACTGCGTAGATTGTAAAGATCGGGAACCAGACTAAGACTCTCCGTGAAATAACTTTATCCTACTGACCAAACTACACAGTTGAAGTTTTATTATTTAACATTCGGAATACCTCGACCATTCGAGAATACTATACGAGGAGTTCCGAATGTTTCTTTGTGTGATTTAGACTGGTACCCGTTCGAATATTAAAAATATACGTATATTGCGACGTCAGAAAGCAATCGGACCGAGGCACCAGTCTATGTGTGATTGTGACAGAAGCCTTATGAAATTCCTTACATTATCCGACACAGTTCGTGTACATATATTCACTATGTTATGAGTTATTTACGTATTGTAATGTTATGTGTCATTCTATGTGATTATGTTCTATAGTGTTAGTGACGTCATATACATTCATGTGGTAAACGTACAGATTTCAAAACCGTCTGAATATTAATAATAATTTACACTGTATTTGCATTCCATATGTTGTATGTAGAAAGAACGTGTTTGATATTGATGGTATACTTGTTTAGGAAAGAAAAAAACTTGATAATGGGTGGAATGAATTTCAACTAATATATAGTTAAAATATAATGTATGCGATGGATACTACCGGTATATCAAAAAGGAAATGACAACTCGGACAGCGAAATTGACACTCAACAATCAACATCCGATCACCTCGGCCTTTATGCATTGCAATAGTTAATTTACCGGAGACAAACGGAAATGGCCGAGCTTTCACGATTGCAGACAAAACATAGCACGAAAGGTACAAAAAGTCTAAGGTACAATTCTCGGTACGGTAAAGTCTCAAAATTGCATCCCACATACTGCTAAACTTGTCGATACAGGTACCATCTGACTGGAAACGTTTGGAAGAAGTCATGTGATACGATACCAAAGGTACAATTGATCTTAATTATTTTAGATCGAATTGGCCGTCTATTTAGATCACATTTTTGAACACAGAACAAATGAAATCGCAGCCGTATTTAAATGTCTGACTCTGTACAAAATAGCGATCATCACAATTTAGACATGGGCATATAGCATTCCACGACTGAGATAAGTGTCTTCAATATAATCTTACATTAGCGAATATTTACATCTTAGTTTGAAGTATGCAAGTCTGTGAGTGTGCCACAACTTTGAAAGAAGCAGTAAGCTAAACTGAGAGCATTGTCGTAAACCAAGAAGTCAAATAAATAAACAACAGTAGAGGTGGTTTCTGGAGTATATTACTGTCTACTCAATGTACATCACTATTTAGTGTACTACATACTAGTGGACTGTGGTATAGCTTGACTTTTTGTAAGATAATATAAAAGTTACGTTTTCATTTGTCTTTTTATTAACCTCTGTTAATATTTGGTTTTGTTAGTATCCCTTCGTTTAAATAATATCGTGTTTCGTTGTATGAATGCAATGAGTTTCTATCGTATGTTTTAATACGACGTACCATTTGTTCGTTTTTGAATACGACGCATTGATGGTTCGTCTGTCCGAATGTGTCATATCCTTCGTTCATTTGAAGGAGTCATGTCCTTCGTTTGTTTGAATGCATCGTAATCTTTGTTTGTTTGAAGATGACGTAACACTCGTTTGCCTAATGTTGACATGCCCTTTGTTTGTATGAATGTAACATATGCTTCGTTTGTTTGAAGGTGGCGTATCATTCGTTGGTTTGAAAGTGACGTATCCTCCGTTCGTTTGAAGGCGACGCATCCTTCGTTCGGTAAAATGCTACATATCCTTCGTTTTTTAAATATAACATCTCCAACGTTTGTTTAAATGCGCGACGTATTTGTTTTGTAAGGGTGCGACACACCTTTTCCTTGTTTGGATGTTTTTGTTGTTTTGAATATAACATATTAGTTCGTTGTGTTTTTATCATTCCATATTTGTGTATTGTCTCCGACTTTATGTTTGGTGTAAGTTTGTTGTTCAATAAAGGAGATAAAATGTTCATAAATCGTCAATTTGTTGCTCTTATATTTATGATAACAACAAATTGGACAATGCCGGCACACTCCACACAAACAACATAACACAAAGCAAAGCTATGCAAGTGAACTTTGCACTATCCCTGTAGTCTTATATTTATGATATCTCATGTTTAAAATGTATACAGTATACAATTTACTGTTAGCAACCACGGGCTGTCTAATGGAAACTAAAGTAAAAACTCTTGTAATTACGGAGACCATGAACTTGTTATCGAAGCCAGGTTCTGTGACCTCATCATACCAAATATGTGTAATATAAGACCAGTGCTTCCATAGGTGTATTCTTATTTGCTTTTTTTACACAAATAACGACACATTTTAAGTCATATATCTATTGCGTAAAAATGCCTCCATCGGGATGATCCCATACGCATAAATACATATCAACATACATTTGAGAATAAAGTATACATTGTACTTCTATTTCTAAACACACACAGTATGTCAACGACGATATAATTACCTCCCTTTATGGCTAATTATGCACAGAGTTCGAAGTCCACAGTGTGTCATTCATTTAGGAGTGAGTATATAGACTTGCTTGAAATATCAATTTTTGGGGATTTAGATGGTTCGTTCTATGTCTGACTCATGTGTGGATGGCTAGGCACTGTCGTCGTTACTGTGTGGCTTTGGGTTGTCTGTGCGCTACCGTATTGACACTCAGTATACCAAAGACGGGAAACATTGTACCCCTCTTCCATGGTTGGACACTCAGTATGCCAAAGACGAGAAACATTGTACCATCTCTCCCATGTCTTGACACTCAGTATGCCAAAGACGTGTTTCACCATCTCTCAAGTATGCCAAAGACGTGTTTCACCGTCACTTCCATGGCTGGACGCTCAGTATGCCAAAGACGTGTTTCATCGTCACTCCCATGGCTGGACGCTCAGTATGTCAAAGACGTGTTTCACAATCACTTCCATGGCTGGACGCTCAGTATGCCAAAGACGTGATTCACAATTACTTCCATGGCTGGACGCTCAGTATGCCAAAGACGTGTTTCACCATCACTTCCATGGCTGGACGCTCAGTATGCCAAAGACGTGTTTCACCATCACTTCCATGGCTGGACGCTCAGTATGCCAAAGACGTGTTTCACCATCACTTCCATGGCTGGACGCTCAGTATGCCAAAGACGTGTTTCACAATCACTTCCATGGCTGGACGCTCAGTATGCCAAAGACGTGTTTCACCATCACTTCCATGGCTGGACGCTCAGTATGCCAAAGACGTGTTTCACCATCACTTCCATGGCTGGACGCTCAGTATGCCAAAGACGTATTTCACAATCACTTCCATGGCTGGACGCTCAATATGCCAAAGACGTGTTTCACCATCACTTCCATGGCTGGACGCTCGGTATGCCAAAGACGTGTTTCACAATCACTTCCATGGCTGGACGCTCAGTATGCCAAAGACGAGACACATTGTACAGTCACGTCTATTGCTGGACACTCAGTTTAATGCCAAAGGCGGAAACAGTGTACCTTCACTTCCTTTGCTGGACGCTTGCTATGCCAAAGACGAGAACAAACTGAACCAGTATCTCAATGACATGAAAACATTCTGGCGATGATCAACATCGGGTATGAGGGGTCGAAAGTTATTAATATAACATATAAAACTTGTTTCATAACACACCTAAAATAAATTAGTATAAACTGAAACATTTCAAGGTTACGATCGAGTGTTGTTCTCAAACTCATGCTATGTTTCACGTGTGATCGTGAAGAAAAGTCTGGTTTCTGAAGTGTGAACACTTAAAAAGCTAAATGACTGGAAGCTAAGATAATCTCAGATACGGTGGCAGCTAAATTAATTGACATTCTGGTATAAGACAAATCATTATACGGAAAGTTTAAGTTTAATCAGTGATTGTTGTGAATGCATGTAGTGATGTAGTCCCAGGTTGATACGTGTGAAGTTATCATTGTTGTTTTATAGTTAATGTTGAACATATTTCCCTGGAGCAATGATTCAGATTTAAATTCAATCTAAAACCACAAAGTTCACGCCATTCAGCTTGACAATAATCGTAACTAAGAGGTTTTACCGTCTGCTCACAGCCATATATACATGAAGTAGATCTGTATACATTCGACTATCACGTAGGTTAACCTTACGTCCGTTAAACAAGTTAAAACGATTCAACAGTCATGACAACTCGACAAAAAGCCGATTCCGATCTTTAAGCATCGGCGACGCTCCCAAATGCCCGCCCCCCCCCCCCCGAGATGTCTGTCCGGTCCCGGTCCCGGGCCCGATTATCTATATAATATGCTGGCCGATCACCAGACAACATTAGGGGTTTGATTTGTATGAATTGACAAGTATCAAAGAAACAAAACAAACATTTATAGGAAAGACGGTGGTGATGATGTTACTTTTTTGTAAACTGATTGTCTTTCTTTTTAATCTTTAACGACATGTATGAACATTAATATGGCATCTTTATAGTGATGTATAGTGATGCCATTGCAAGTTTAGATCGTCTCCAAATGAACATGAAGTGAAGAAGGAAGCAGATACGATCACATCAAAGAACAACGCGTGTTTGTTCTTTGGCCTCCAAGGATGATACATACGTATGCAGGGAAAATTTACTCAATTTATTTATTTCAAAGATATTGATCAGGAACTTCAAATGACATCAGTCGTTAAAAGTGAACGTTTCTTCGTTTTGTTTATACATTATGCGTACATAAAACGATTCCGATGGATTATACACATTAATACGTTTGTAGAACCGGGGGAAACACAAATAGGAAGAAAAAATTGAACATAAATAACATAGGTAAGTGCAACACAGCTTTACCTAAAGCCTATGTCCCACTGAGCATTTGTGCGTCGGCGATGTATTCACGAAGGTAATTAATCAGCTATCAGGAAATCGGGAATAGTTTCCTCGTGGTCTAGGGGAAGCATCGGGGGAAGTCGTCAAACAAGTTTTGACATCGGAAGGAATTGTGATGAATCGGGTGGTATCGGAAGAAATCTGGAGAACATCGCCGATGTGGAATTCCTTAGTGTGGTGTCTAGGCTCAATGGGCAACATTATTGCTACTTCTGTCGAGCCGATAGCGGAAACATGCCCCTGTTTAAGGACATACCAACCACATGTAATCCAGCAAATAAACTGCGTAGAGTCTCTAGAAAAAACGCATCATGATTTGGAATTACAAGTAACAAAAGCGGATTACAAGTAACAAAAAACGGACCTATATTGCTTCTAACAATATATGATTTTACACTTCGTGTTGTGTCTTGTATACGTTATTAATCAATATCGTACCATACAAAATCGTATTCATATATTTATTTATTACCGTTCAGATGTTAGATGTTGTTTAGAGGTGCTGAGTGCAGACGCCTATTGACATATGAAATAATTTAAAACCAAGATGCAATTGGTTGGAATAATGTTTGAAACACGCTTAAAATGTCATTTTGCAAAGCATATAATTATGTCAAGATATTTAATGTAAGGTTACTATTTTACCTGGTATCGTACTTACCGCACTGTTATGGTTATAATTGTACTGTTTTTTCTTTACTAACGTCTTCAACAATGATCACAACATCTAGCATGACCAGGTTGCTATCCCACGCTCAAACTGTCTCATCCATAGCACCCGATCCTCACGCACATCGCACTCTCAGACATTTCTGCAGATACACACAAAAACAGACTATTTTAAATTCTCCTTCCTACCTACAACCATAGTACACTGGAATGCCCTACCCCCTTATATCATTGACCTACCTACACCCAAGTTCAGTACGGCTGTTAGCCGAATTGAACACGCCTCTCCCTAAACGATACTTGCCCTGTGTTTAACCTACACTGAGCTGCTTTGAATACGCAACACTAATGAAAATCAAGATAACTTTTTTATTTATTAATAATTCTCAACGAATTTGTGTGCGTGTTATTGGCTATCCATGGATTGTAACTCGATGTTCTTTCCATTTAAATTCGCTACAATGGTGCATTGAATAGCCTGTGCAAAAATGTACGATGCAAGTATTATTTTATGTAAGGTCAATTTGAATAGTCAATCAATCGACAATTTCGAAAAACACAAAATCAGACGATTTACCACTCCGCAACAAAGTGGTCGTGAAGTTTCAACCAAAGCACTGAGAGTACCGATGGGAGGCGATCTGGTTGCTGCTACTAAAGCTTAAACCGACTTTACACGTTTAATGTTCGTTTTTTTACTGCCGATCTTGTCTTGAATGTCAAAATAGGCATATGTGACTATATAGGCATGTTGGGTATCTAAATAATTGTTAAAAGGTGCATATTAATTTATATGTAATACGTGTATTGAATGCGTATATCAAAAGTGGCTTTAAAACAATACTACGCGCCTATTTATCAGATTCTACAGTACCGTCTTGTAATCACTTCCCTCACAGCGTGAGACAGTCTATAGAAAGCGGCTAGCTAGTACAGCGACACCATATGATTGCATAACAGTACTTTGCAGACCGTATACGATTCATTGATAAAACCATCACTTGACCGTAGTCTGAAGTTTCTATAAATAGCTTTACAGCCGGGACATTTGATGAACACGTCATTTTCGTATTATGAAACAAGTTCGGTATCGGCCGGTGTAGTGATTCTTTTGCAAAAATATCGATTTAACGAACAGTTTCACAAAAAATTTTGATCTTAGAATAAACAAATGTTCCTGATTGGCTTAAATCAGTTAAAAAATTTGGAGAAACATATGTAGCAGTATTGGGAATGTTGACAGTTTCTGGAACTACTTGAATGCGGATTCACATAGCAGCCTGAAGGCGGTTAATTTTGTATTAAGAAATGGGCAATGGTAGTAATGAGAGGCTTAAACGCCTCCCAAAAACGCTTAATAGCAATGTTTCAGATTTACCGAAAAATACTACAAATTTTGCAGTCAAGGGGAAGTAATTCTGGATAGAGATAGAGTGAATAAAAATCATTTTTTCTGAATCTAAATTGAACTTTATATTTATCTGTGTTTTACTTTATTTCTGTCTCCTTGATATGCACGGACACTTGTTCCCGAACTTTATACGAAAAATAGGTACACATCGGCATTACCAATCTGAAAAACGCAGAAGGGCATAGGACATAAAATTTGCGTTTGTTTATGACATCATTGTTTTATTGTGGCTGTAAAGGGTCTTATCAGATTGTCATGGAATGAAATTGATTGTTATGCAATATATCTTAGCTACAAATGCTGAAAGTTTCAGCAAAATTAAATGCATATTAGCCGAGTTATGGGTAAATAGTACTAAATACATACATGCATACATATAAGCTATGTAAGTGTAAGTGTTGCGTTGCAAAGCCGCTCGGTGTATTTTGAACCATTCTTCTTTCTCACATCTTCATACTTTTAGTTTCTTTTTCTTATTGATATTCTTGTCAGATTGGGGCGTGCCAAGTCTAAGTCCCCAGAAGGGTTTGACTATTAGGAATAGTGATCGCACCTATCAACATTTCTATGATTGTACTTAATATACTCTACACTTCCTGGTATAGTTCCATGAATATTATTAATCAGATTAGTAATAGTATACGAGTCGTTTCGAATGTATCGTTCGTAGACAAGGAAGTGATTATCCCGAAACTAATTTCTTCTATAATAGAAATTCCCAATAGGTGTGAATGTTCTAACTAGACGTTGAGTGATTTTGAAACTGTCTGGAGTAGTATGACATTTGGAATCACATTTTGAGATAAGAGCCAAACCACAGAAAACCTTAGATTTAGAAGGTTTCAAACTAGATCAAACATAACCAACACTTTCATACAATTATAAATGTTTATACAAAATTAACTTCATGTAGTACGAATGAATAAATGTTGCTCCTACGATGTGTAAATTTAAGCCGTTGCTAATTTATGTATTGATAAAGGGGGTCTCACACCAAGGGCGAACTTGTCTGGAATAAGAAACAACATAAACAGGTTTTGAATTGATAACGGGCATTTATTACCAAAACCAAATAAAGTATTTTTGAAACTAAGTTGTTCTTAAATTACATAACTGGGCGGAAAATACCAAACATACAACTGAAATATAAACACATAAGAGAAATAACAATTGTTAAATATATTATATACATTCCACTAAGTAAATACACATGTACCTAACCCATAATAGAGGCTGAGGAGTTGGTGGTGGTGGTTTGATTGACGAGGCAGCTTCCTACGTCAATGATCATAAAAGTAATGACTGACAAGACTTTTGATTGGTCGGATCACACCATATTAAGTAGCGCTCAAGATATGTAAAGCCGTACCTATCGGCCCGGAAAGAAAAACTTCCCAATGACATAAATGATTTTATGTGTGCATACAATTTTATACATGTATATAGAGTGGCATTGTTATCGCGACCATCAATAAGTCGTGTAGGAGAAATAAAATTGACCGTTATCGTTGTCGAAAAAACGCCCTGCTTGTCTTTTTTCCTTGTGGTGTGTGCTCCTCTGTGTCTTTCGTGTTCTTTTTGTTTCTGCTGAATGAGGCTTTCCCTGTCTGATTTGTCATAAGATATTATTTTGTGGTTTGAAATCAAAAAAGTTAATGTTGAATATTTCATTGCCAACCGGTCAAATTTGAAACTGGTTGCCTTCCAGCCTCCAGAGTTCTAGACAAAATAACAAAACCTTATTTGGAGACTCCCAGTGTCAGGATGTTGCCATGGAACTTGATAAAGGTATAGATATATAATTCCCGTTGTTAGTGACAAACTGCCTTTCGCTTCACTACGCAAGAAAAGCGAGCTCACACTTTGCTATGTTTTGTGATACATGCGTTAGTGTATCCAAATTGTCTACATGGTAGCCAGAGGAAGCCAGTCTCCCAATTTTTATGCGAACCATCTAGCAAGGGCAATTCTGGTATTATTTCGTCTTTGACCAGTATGACGCTGCCTGGGGTCGAACCCGGACACCTCGCACTCGAAGCTATTACATTAATTTGGTAAAATTGCCGGCACAAATAATAGCCTCACCTGGTTCCGCTGGTTTAACTAGTTCGTTGGTGTGAGCAAATTATTTCTCTTCTACAGCATTGTTACAAAATGTATGCTATTATAATCAGACGTCATTCGTTTTTCTAAAACGTGTAATTGGACTATAAACACTCACGGTCAACTAACTTTGACTAGCTAGCACCGCTGACAGTTGAAGTTGTCATTTTATGTCGGCAATAATGATTTTAACGGCTCTAGCGGCCTTCGGGGAAATCTAATGATGTGCAGAAAATCATTCAATCGCGTGCAGCTTAATTATTTGCACATCATTAAGTCGGCTCACCGAACAGCATAATTTGATTCACTTCATGATTTGTATAAAAAGAAAAAATGAAAGCATAGTCTAGAAGAAGTGGTTTCTTTAATTGCCCTCTTAACATTCTTAACATCATTTTATCACATAACCTGCGGTCCAGGAGTGCCGTACAGCCGTGACGTAAATATCGTTCGGCACTCCCAGACTGTGCAATTAATATGTAAATTAGCTTGACGTGACGTTAGCCAATCCATGCATTGATCCGTCAATGACGTCAGGATAATATCAACGTCGCCATGACGTCGCGCTCAATGTACCGCTGAATTTTGGCTGAAACATATGCAGCGTACATCATCCTTTTGAAGAATAATAAGCGTTTTCTAAGGTTATGTGATAAATAGAAACTTACATTCGTGCTCATTACATACGATTTTATTAAACTCGTCGACAAAAACAATATGACACTCGGCAAAGCAAGATCCTCTATTTAATTTTTTGAGAACAAAAAATGTATGTAATGGTAGGGATCTGCAGATCAGCATAAAACATAATTGTTCTAAAACTATAACAAATTGTATGAACAATATTCAAATAATAAATTCCGATTACAAACACACAAGACAATGTTATGTGAAGCCACTATTTAACCTGGTTTTTTATTAATTTTTCACAAAATTTAAGATGCATGGTCCTATCAATCTGTCCTATATTTCTTATATCTGTACACAGCTTTTTGCAAACTTGTGCACCATAATGAAAATTGGTCTGCCAATTATGTTATCCACAGAAAATAAAGACGTTATTATTATTATTATTATTATTATTATTATTATTAAACTAAGCATATTTAACCCAATGTTCCTTGTAACCTGCAGATAAATCCACTACAGATACGTCACGTACGGCAAAACATGCATTTATATCTTTGCTAAGTTTTGATATTCGTAAACCTTGTCTTTTGGTTTGAAAGTAAGTCATATTTTGATGGTGATCTGTAGTTCAGCACATTTCAAATAAAAAAAAACGCCTCCTCGATAGCATAGTGGTTGAGCGTTCGCTTCGAGTGCGGGAGGTCTCGGGTACGATTCCTGGTCGCGTCATACCAAAGACGAAATAAAAATAGTACCAGAAATTCCTTTGCTAGACGCTCAGCATAAAAGGGAAACTGACTTCTCTTCTCTCACACCCTCGTGGCGATGGATAACATCAGGAATGAGGTGTCGAGAGTGAATGAGGTGGTACGCGCACCTTTGATTTAACGATCGAATCCCCCCCGAAACCTCTTAGAATGACAGAACAATCTTCTATAACAACATTGAAATCACAAAAATGATATGTCACCAGGTTCGTTTTCTAGATACATGGCTTTCTAATTACATTTTGTTGTACCTACGATTGTCTTTTGTTAATTTTGTCTATTTCTTGCATATATGACACCATCACGTTCATTTTAAGATTTTAATTATATGAAACCACTTTTAAACAATGCATGATATTTTGTGTGTTCAATGGTCATTCGTGTTGAAATTAGTCACAATTCCGGCTGCCTATTGAACAAATTCAGTATATGTACATGATAAATAGTTACCCCACCCACTTGCAAAAAATTGTGATTTTCAAATGAACGTCAAAAAATATCTAACGATCGAAAATAATTTAAAATTGGATATAAGTTGAGAATCAAATAGAACACCTTATTTAATGCTAACTGGTGAGATATGGAGTTCTATCAGTGAAATAAAACCTATATCAGTCACTGGTTATCACCTACAATGTGACTGATATAAGCTCCGCCCCCTCACAGTGACTACTTTAATTTACCAAAATCTCAACACTAAAATGTCTGTAACTTTTTTATTACTGAACGGAAACATGTCATGTGGGGGTTTTTATTCTTAGTTAGACCATTTCCTACAAGTTGGTGTATGATTTAATGCAAAATTCTCAAAAAAAGTCGTTTTCACCTATTCACCATAATCCAAGATGGCGGATTTTGAAGTGAAAAATATGAATGAAATAACATATTCATACGTAGCCTAACCACAGTGGTAATTTGGCATAAATAGTACCAGTTTTGACACCATAAAAGCATTAAATAAATAGAATATTTGTTTGTTTTGATTGAATATGCTTAATATCTCATCTTGTAGTGATAAAATTGAAAATATTGAATTTTATCACTACACGATGAGATATAAACCATATTCAATCAAAACAAACAAATATCCTCTATAGTTTAGTCAAATAAAAAAATAATGGGTCACCAACCTTTTTTGGGAGCTATATTCATCAAAAAGTACTAATTTTGAATAAATTTGCATAAAATTAACATAATTTGCATATTGAAATGAAATAAAAATTTATAAAAATTGTTCGAAGTGTAGCTACTTCATATTATAACTAAATCATGAACTTCATATTTTATATAAGCATATACATTTGAACAATTGTAGTGACTTATTGTACACCTTTTACTTCATTCACGGCACTAACCTATTATTCTATTTATCCAGTCGCTTAATCTGCTCAGTAAGTGGATCAAACTCGGGACTATATTTTACAAGCGCGCAACGTCACGTTCGTTCCTTGACGTCATGATAAACAACGACGTCGGACATCTTGATAGACGTTGTGTAGACGCAGGTAAGTCGAAGAAAATAACCGATCAACCACCAGCTCATTTAGAATAGGAAAACCTCACCCTCGGGCACGGAATTGCAACCGGTGACTCTCATATAAGAAGAAGTCCGTCAGATCACGTGGTAAGGTGGCGGATTATCACTAGTCACATGACCAGGTGACCGATTATCGCTAAGTTTATCAGGCACCCCGCTATCAGGCAGATTTTGCCGGAAGTGACTGGATAAAAATATATATTAACTAAAATGAATTCATTTTGTATATCGACGTCAGTTATTAAAAGTACTAAATGACGTGATATAAAAGTACATGACCACCATACTGATGAAGGATTAACATCCGAAACATAAAATTGTGAAATAAATTTCATTAGTTTGTACTGATTTATTTAATATTCTAAATGGCAGTATATACAAAACAATAAAAAGAATAAACAACAATGCACAATGGCAAATACTAGTACTCATCAGGTTTTTCTGTGGTCAAATAGTAGATCTAGTTGCACATGTTTACGAGCAGGAAGGACGGAATCCACGTTGGGTCAGTTCTGGCCCCGATCTCCCGAAACATCTCAAGTTGAGATTAATCTCAGCTCAAATTTTATTGGTTGTCTTTTGAGTAAATTTCCATGCGAGATCAGACTCAAAATTGGTATCACCAAAATGAAAACATAGTTTAGAGCATTATATCAGCAACATTTCAAGTGCTCAAACTTGAGATTTGTCTTAAACTTAGTTTTTATTTGAGCAAAATCTCAATTTGAGCTGAGATTTCTCATTGAGATGCTTCGCGAGATCGGGGCCTGGTTGTACATAACGGTTACTTTGTGTCTACCTACCTTGTGCAATGGATTAAAGCTTGGAGTTAAAGGATAATTATACATGTACAAATGTACATGTAAATGAGTCGGAAAGAGGACGTGTCCAAAAAGTGTCTCATATGCCAAGTCGACTGACCCTTTAAATAGCGTAAACACTCCACTTAGCTTGATTCGCACTTTACAATCAGTGTCTAGACCAAATAATTCACGTCCTTTGAAAATTACAAGGACAGGAAATTCAACGCAAATACTGTACAGTTTCCAAGAAAGCTTTCAGGAAATCGTTGAGCTGAAATTAGGACACAGCGACACGCGCTGTTGTTTCTTTTGGCAACAATCAAACAAAACAAGCATTCCCAGAGGAAAATTATAATCATATAAATGGAAATAAGACCTTCGAATGTGGCGACAAAATAACGTGTTTTGTACAAAGAAATTACTTCCTTATTAAGACGGGCCTTTTATCGTTACTGACGTGTTTTAGGTGTAATTCGTGCAATGGTGTAATAAGCTTACAGACTATCCGGATCTGAGTGACAACTTGTCTTTGAAATAAGACTCTTAACTTGTCAACAGATCTTATCTCGTTGTTTTCAAGGTTAATATTAAGTCGTGTTTGATTTACGCGATGTAAACAGTATTTTTTTCAATGGAGTACTAGTTTGGAGTACTTTATTATATTATAAAGTTTTATACACGAAGCATAAAACCATTAGTGTAAATTTTTGAGTGCTGGGAAGGTCAAAGTCGAAATCGCATCGCAACTATTTGGGGAAAATATTCGAAAATAATGACGGCGACTTAATTTTAACGAGACGACGTAGTTAGGTATTTCCAGTCTTTCATGTGAGCCTCATGAAAATGAAAAAGTTGTTTGTTACATACGGAGAAACTGTAAAGCACCGATAGGTAACGTCAATTGGTCGCCATTCTGTTACATCATTTACATGTCTATTTTTGAATACCAAAGTTTCTGGATTTTTGTAAAAAGACGTGTGATTTCGTGTGATCATAAATTTGCAGAGTTTAAATTTCAACGGAAAGAAATTACTATATAAAGAAATCAGTCGTATGAATTTGATTTCTTAACAGAGGTACCACACATTCCACAAAAATCGTCCCAACAAATGTAAATAAAATTACAGTAGTTGACGTTAAATATTCTACCTACGTATATGTCGTCCATTTGTCTTAATAAGAATAGTAAAATGATTGATCGGACAAATTTCGTGAGTTATATCAGTCCCTGTGCTCCTCGTCATACAACAAACTCCAAGTTCATTTTAAGAATAACAATAAGATATGTGATAATCGGACAGGGAAGATAGCACTCAACTTACACAACCGAACACAGAAAACTTATATACATCACATAGCACAATTCCACGACACAATGCCGTGGGGAGTGGTGGCCTAGAGGTAGGGCGCGCGCTTCGGGATCGAAAGGTCCCGTCTGCGCCACTGCTTAAATTCTCTGAGCAAGAGTAACCACATGCTCCATTCGGCAAAGGTGTGAATTGGTACCTGTGAGGGTGATGTCTGTACATGTTCGATAGTCCTGGCTGCCGCCCCTGGATGTTGGCTGCACACCCACCAGGAGAGAAATAGTCTCCTCAGTGAAACTCGAACGCAGGTTTCCTTAGGTAGCCAATTGACCCGGAAAAGTTAAAATGTCAAAAGGTGGCTGAACAGCTGAACTGCTGTCAACTATACTCGATCAAGTAAACGAGTAATCGGCGTTACGCGCCTGGCTGAAATCAGCCCTCGAAAATTGTTAACTTAAGTTATGCCTTACACATAATGATACGAGAAAATGAACTTCACACAGGGTTTCAACTAAAACAAATATATATGCCCGCCCTAATAGTTGGACAAGAAACAAACCATGTGATCAAAATATGAACAAATCCTCTAACTACCATTCGTTTTTATTCCATTCATGTTTACTTGTTTTTACTGTATTTTGACTTGGTAAATACCTCTTTCCTGGTAAATGTTATAGAAGAGAATGTTTTACCATTATAATCCGAAATCACAATCTCTCTCCTAACAACGAATTCTTTTAAGGCTCTTTCCATGTTCTCTTTAAACAATTCCATTGGATAATTGTCAAAAGGAGAGTTGATAACTTTCACCTCACGGGGAGATTGTTTGGAACATTTTTCAAGAAAGGCAAATTTCTTAAGTGTTCCCACTGTAATATGGTCTTCTTTGATGACATTGTCTGGCTGTAGTAGACATGGCGTGGCCGTAGTGGGGTTTCTTCTAGCAAGTATGCTACCACGGCGCTTCCTTGGTGCTGGTTTACTAAACGCTTTTAATATTGACTGCATTCGGAAATATTTTCGCAATACTTTGTATATGTCCTTTTTCTTATCGTCGTTTTTTACATCAGGTTTGGATCTTTCTTTCTTGAGTCGTTTAATTCTTAGCGTACTGTAACGAATATTAAGTTTGTCAGTGAAACCATTCACCTCTTGCTTGTCCTCTTCTTCATCAGTGTCAGAAAAATCAGGAGACTCTACACCGGTAACCATGGGTGTTGCTTTTGGAAACTTCTTACCTGTACTTTCATTAGAATGTACAGAGTATCTCAATTTGCTAAGTTCTCTACCTAAAGGTGTAGAGTGCACTGGAACGAGTGACTGTCTACGCTTAACTGGTAGTGTTGTTGTGTCGGTATCTTCACCCTTGTTTGCTTTTTCTTGTAGCTTCAACTTCTTCCATTGTTGTTGGCTTATGGGATGCATGTAAGTGATACCAGACGCTGTTGTTATAAATATCAACGGAATATCAAAATCTATTTGTTGTGGTTTGACTATTTCTAATTTCTTTTTCTGTTTTGCCTTATTCATCTTTCCCATCAAAAATGTCCTCCGCATCGGTTCGGACATTTTCCAGATTGATTCTTTACTGTTCTTAACTTCTGTGTGAGTTCCCATCGCATTGCCAATCAATCTTTGAAAACCTGGTCGCTTCCTCTGCATCTTAAACAATATGCTTTCCCGGTTCATTCTACTAAGTTTCCTCTTAAGTTTTGCTTCATACTGTTCTTCAGGATCTAACATCTTGACATAGTCTTCAAACCGAGGAGCATTCTTATCGTTCACTTTCGCAATCTTGACACTCATTTCTTTCTCTTGGACATACTTGCTCACATCAAGTTCGGAAAACTCGCGCATTATGGTGCAACTATCTGGTAATGCTTTCACAGCATTTTTTCTTAGTTCTCTATTATTCTGGACGAGTTCTTTTCGTTTTTTCAATTTCACGTGAGTAGGTTCGACGTTGTCGCCATATCCTCCAAAGACAGCGTCACCTTTAAGGTAGTAAAACAATCAGATATTAAATTAGACATAAAAATTATGTTCATTTTACAAACTAGAATCTATAAGTATGAAATAGTCAAAGAAAATCTACCGGCACTCACTTCTATAACTTCGACAATCTTTAAAGTTTAGGACATGTATGTATCTTTAATACAAATTCGCTATCAAGTATTACTAGAGGTTTTATGATTGGACACTCTTTGTTATGCCTCAATACGAAGGGCCAAAATAGAAATAAGAATGTGCTCTTTATTGTGCAATCTGCATCGGGAAGCATAACATGGTAACTTATGAATTGTAAACAGTTAAGTTTAATTTAAGTATTACTTATTAGTGAGTGTTGTACCCTGTGTCGAAATAAACGTATCTACTAGTATATCGATCTACTACTTTTTAATTATGTAATATTTATCTTCTTCTTCCTAGTTGCGTTCCACCTCGTATGGCCGTTTATATCTTCAGTTTTAATGTGGTGATTTCTTTAAAAAAAACAATGAAGACTGTGAATAAAGTCAGGTCCAACATACCTAGATATAACTGCTCTCCGTAATCTTCACATTCTTCAGTGACGTCAGTGTCGTCATCGTCGTCATTGCTGTCGTCATCAGACGCTGGTAACTCTTCATTACTGTCGTCGGCAAGATTGAACCATCCTAAACAGGGAACTTTTTCGGTACATTTGAACTTACTTAAGTCGACCTTTGCTGGTTTGTATCGAAATTCATCGCTTGAATTACTAAAATTGCTGCACGTCTGACGATAATTTGGACCACGAGGTATAGGCAGTATTTGATTGGATGAATATTCCTCGAGTAGTTTTCCGTCTAAATAAGTGTGACTGTTCTTCGGGGTGTCTACGTTCATTTCTACACTTCTAAGGCTGTGTTTAGATGGTCTTTTCTGTGATCCTTGTGGTGAGCTGGGTGGCTTGGGAACCATTACGAAAGTCACAGCTGAAATGGACATATTATTAGCGCATTAGTAAAGCAGGCATTGATGAAAGTGGTGTACTTGAATATTTCTTTTAATAGTACATGTACATGTAAAAGTTGTCAAATCTGCCATTGATATGATTGCATGGCCAGGTGAGGTTGTTAGGTAGAGCCTTTACTTTTAACACCAACAATTTGATAGTATGAAATTTCTTACCATGGTCAGATGAATCTAAATCGGTTGAAGGGCGAAAACTTGACGAGTGTGTTGTCGATTTTTCCGGGTATCCCCATGAACTCACTGATTCAACCCATGGTGCTTTTTTGTCGGCGCAAGACAGACCGAAGTAGACAAACTCTAACAATAGTGTTTCTTCTATGCCAGTATATTCAGTTTCCTGAAAAGGATTTTACAAAAAAAACATTATAGACATGTGGTCTCTCTAATACATAGGTAACACATCCAATCAAATCGCCACCCGGTGATGTCAGGCTTAATGGCTTACTAATTTGGTAAATGAAGGTATGGGCATCGGGCTGTCATCGAGAGATTGTCGGACAAAATCGAGGCGTGGCTTAGCGACTATGTGATTTTTCGATTACCATCCGATGACCGGGTAATTTCCACCCGACGACTGACGTACATCGTACGATCATCGACCGATGCCTGTCCGGCACCCTTTTGTCCAGGGCCCGAAATTACAACCAATACTTACACACAGCACCCAGCACTCAAATATTGAATATGTGATATAATGAGCTATTATTTGTCCTAGATTGCTAATAAAGGTGAGGAAAATATATAAAATTGTTATATGAGTGTTAAAAAAATAATTTTTAACACAGTTTCTTTGCTATTGTATGCTATTTATGAGGTATAGATTTATTAATTAATCTGAATGCCACTCAGCACTCAGACTGATAAATTACGATTTAAGCTTAGAAATATTCTAAATTACACTAAGAAGTGAGCCAAAAATAATATTTAGTACTAATTTAACATTATTACAACTTCATGCCCTCAAAAATGTCGCTATGAACCTCAAAATTGTGAATTTCAATATTTGAGTGATGTGTGTAAGTATTGGTTGTAATTCCGGGCCCAGGACTCAATGCCAGCCATCGGCAGCGTCCGGTGTGTGCACGATACCTAGACATAGGGTACTTGTAGGATACACAGGTACATAGTCCGGGTGATTTGTAAGTCAGGTATAAACAGGTCAAATATTATTGAAAATGGTCAGATTGGGAAATCGTATAAACTGTGGTTTTCATTTGCGGACATAGTGGAATTTATTCGTTGGCAGTACATACATTTAAAACGCTGGTTTGACACAATACAGTGTGCTAATTAGTATATGTTCATCGAAGCCATCAATTGACACCAAGAGCATGTATGTTTCCCGTACTATCTTCAAAAGGCAGAACAAGACACGGATTATATGGGTACCGTTGACGGCGTTGGCCAGCTTCATTTAATCATGATATGAATACTGTTACGTTATGCTTAGTAATAGAACTAAATGGTATTTCTACTTATCAGCAAAACATTAATTGAAAATAATTTGGTATAGTTATTCAGTTTCAACAGGTGCGATATAACACTAGATACTATATCTACTAATGGTCAAGAAATCAATATGCATGTCCGTCAAACGTTAACTGAGCAAAACCGATGAAGAAAACGGTGTGCAAATATTAAAATATCATCTAATCTACTGCAAAATTTAAAAACATCCATGTATTGCATTTGACACGCATTGTCAAAATTGTGTTGTTTTTCATGTAACTGATAAGCCCTATTGACAGGGACCAAAGTAGCAAGAATAACATGTATTTTTTGTCATATTTTTTCTCATATTGTTCAAGACCCTAAATTCCAAGAAAATGACCGCATTCTGTTATCACAGATTCTTGAATGCGGCACGAGCATGGGGTTGGGCTTATCAGCACTTAGACATCAATTTTCGAAGCTATACTTATTCGCTTACAATACTTGTATTGCAGATTTAGCAGTATGTTTCTGAAAATTCCATCAGACTGACTTATTCAATTTGCAAAACATTCAAACGGAAAATGTGTTGACCCTTGTCAAATGTTGTGTAGTATAGTAGAAGTTCATTTTTTGCCCGGTATATTTCAGGTCTATGTACTTACCTTGTCAGTAAATTGATTCACTTGGTATGTCTGCCTCAGATTTTTGGCATATGCTACAGTGCTGTGGTGTACCACTTGTCCAGATTGACACATTGTCATCAGACACGTTGAGAGTAGATGTTGTAGTTGTCCCACAAACACACGGACAGAGTATCCATCTGTCCAATCATCCGAGAACAGGAAATCCCAAAACTCTCCTGTAATATGGTAACAAATACACATGATAATTACCGTTCAAAAATATTGAGAACGTATGGAGCATATATCGTCGCCTCAATTCCAGAATGTTCTAAGTATACAAAAGATCATTTTGAGAAAATCTACCTTAAAGATTTTAACCTCTTTAGAGATAGAACAAAATTTCACATTTGTAAATTTATTGTCTATCTTTAATGTCACAGTGTTCTAAGTTTTTCCAATACATATATCTTCAAAAAATAAGTTAGAACATTCTGGAATTGAAGTGACGATAGAGGTATTTTCCTTGAACGAGGCATGAGGCAGTATAAATAGAAAGACAAGGAAGATAGAATCCGATTTTTTAGCCTAAGGGGAGCAACTGCTTATCAATTTCAGTTCTTTTTCTTCTTCCTGTGTCGATGCAGGGCCGCATGAAGGAAGCATACTCGCATTCGTAGGTAAGACAGATATCTTTGGTAACAGGGTATCCATTGGCAACTACAAACGTGTTTAGTTCTTTGCAGATATGTACAGAGTAATCCCTTTTATATTTAATAATCAGTTTATTTAAGCTGACGTGATTGTACTAGTTCCAAACGAAAGCATCGTCATGGCAACAATTGCATGGTATTAAAGATCACTATAGCGACGTCATAAACATACCAGTACACTATTCACACTGATGAAGGAATGGGTGGATCCCGAAACATGTCTGTGAATTAAACGATAATATTAGTGAGTTGTTGCTGATTTATTTATTAAATAATATTATAAAGCAACACTTAATTTAAGTATAAACATTTAAGTCAGATGAGAGGTATCACTTACTTGTACTAAATTCTCTCGTCAGTAAGGGTCTATCTTGGAAGTAATTCTCGACAATCACTAGGGACTGTAGCGGCGTAATTCCAGCATCATTTTCTGGTTTGTATTTATCAATGCTTTCACCTTTAGTTACATCTTTGTCCAGAAATGGGTTAACATTAAACCATGGTTTCTGAACATGTCTGTAGTTAAAGTTATGTTTGGCACGACTGTACAAGATATTGTGTTTCTCATTCAGCGGCGAGTACGTTCGATGCCGAGTCTTTGAAATGTCTACAACAGTCGCCATTTACTTCTGATTTATCGATGTTTCCTCTGCATTCTTTGCGTTACTACTAACCAACCCAACAATGGAAACGTCGACGTCGTAACTAACTAAAAGACGTCACTATTAAGTATGACGTCGTGAAAACCAGTCAACCTATCAATGGATCCGTCAACGTCGTGACGTACAATGACGTCATCAATGAGCGTAACGTCACAAAACGTTCTACATGTATATGCATTCTACGTCTGTGCTCTTGCTTTATCAATATTACAAACTGCTCTTTATTTCTTTAGAATGTTTTAGTTGTACACTTCGCTCTGGGACGATGCGTCCCAGCTTCACTCTAGGGTGTTATTGCTGATTATAAAATAAATGATCATTTATAAAGCCGATATTTTTTGTTTTCTGAATTCTGGTGAGATTCGATGAGATTGATGCTGCGTTTTTAATATCTCATTTGATAGTAACATAAATTACAAATTCAAAGAGACCCATGAATTATATTTGTGTATATTTCTTGTATTATATAATAATTGTGTGACAGTTCAAATGACATTGATAATCATAGTCTCATGTAGATTTAGATCTAAAAGGTATATTTAATAATTATTTGGTGAATTATATCATGTGACAATGTAGGAACAGTTGATGACGTCATATACGTCATAATAATGTCATTGGCAACGAACGTTCTTGAATGTGCGAAGAGGCAGAAAACATGATTGTACGGGAACATGAGTAAATCTTTAATGGGAATAGTAATACGAGGGTTGTTCAAATTGGAATGCATCTAAGCACATAAAAAATTATCCTTGATAGATTCTAATGAAACAAGCCTTTGATCCCATTGCAGTATTCATCTCCGATATGTATGCGAAGTTTCATTCAGTTATTCCTTTTTTTAAATGCGATTTTGTTATCATTCCTAGGTACACTATGCATATACTGGACATGAGCCAAACTGAGATCTTAACGTACCTGATATATTTTCTGACAATGCAATTTAAGAGTCGTTTGAAACAAATAAAGATCACAAGGGAAAATGCTTGACAAATAAGGATGGTCGGAAAGCTCAAAAACATTCACGCTTCTCAAAACGCCGCTTTAATGGCTGCTGCAGGTGGAGGCCAATTGCTCTGCAATTGCATGCCATCCTTTAAATATTTGGCTTGATAGCGATTGTTGGAGTATTGCTTCAATTTCTGAAAGAATTTACCTTTGTTAAGCTTGGCATTTACTCATTCTCCGTTTTATACACCAAATGTAATGGTAAAACTTTGTTTAAATGGAAAAAAGTGTACATTTCTACGGGCGTCCATGGTACGTTTTGCAATGCATACTTTTGTTATGTCTTTGCTGGCCCATATTTGTTTATGGATCTGTCGCATTGGTGATAAAATGAACCCATGTCTAGATTGTAGTCATTACATTTGCAAATGGTCGACTTTTGTTATCTAGAAACTTGTTTTTGGTATTTTTGGACAGTTTGCAAGGGCATATGTGCTGGCGTCTCAAAGCAGATAGGGGTACCTTAACTATACTAATCGTCCTAATTTTTGTAATATACTTGATAATTGTATGAATCACTCCTAATGATGTCCCAACACATTGAGCTATATGCCTAACTGTAAATACTTCACCAGTTTTCAAAAAAATATTTGATTTTCTCAACCCTTTTCTAGTATGTTGCGGTATTCTGATTGCGTGCATGGGGTTCATTTCCAAATACAATTACACCACTTTTGAATTTCTTAAACTATCAAAAACTTGATGAATATGACATTACATGACACCATTTTACCATACAAGTTATTTTAAATATTGTATTTGCTCCTGCATTAAGAAAACAACGATTATTAAATGAGACCGAATTTGGTCAGAAAAAATTGACAATTTCCCAATTATTTTAGCATTAGTATACACGAGTAGACAGTGTTAAATGGCGTATTGTTACAGCTACACTGAACGGATTTTCAAATGTGAGGTATCAATATAAAGCTAATACAATGGTCTTTAATATACAGATCATTAATTTTAAAAATTCATTGATACAAAAAAGATATAGCATCACTTGCATTCCAATTTGAACAACCCTCGTAGTCAGTAGTACCCTATTATGCCCTCGCTGCCCGAGAAACTAATAAGTGTTTGTGAGGCCAGAGTTCTTTTATTTTTCGTTACTCGGACCCTCCTGTCCATTTTTTTTTGGCATTTTCAAAAATGAAAAACTGGAAAAAAACAAAATTGCATATAATGTTTTGATGATAAATGGACCAGCCTTGTATTATCATTTCATTAATTTGTTAATAATATGTTTTATTATATTAGTGTTTCACTACAGTGTCCTAGTCTTAAGATAAATTGGCTGTTTTCTTGAAAACTAACACTGTTGTTGAGTGTTGAATGTTTTCAATAGGACCGTCATTGACTATTCTACCACCACCAGCTCGTGCAAGCTATATTTTGGGAGTTTTTATTTTTATTTTATCCCTCCTCCTGTGGACTTTTTTCGGAAAAATGTCCGAGTAACTAAAAATTAAAAAACTCTGGCCTAAGTAAGATTGGAAAAAGAAATGGGACAGACACATTTTAGGGAAGAAACAAATCAACAAATTGGGACTTAAAAGTTGATATATTCACACATTTTTTAGCATATCATATTGATAAAGAAAACACCAAACTCCTCGAAACAAAAACACTGGGTTGAATTTCAGCTGTATATCTAGCTAATCTCCAACAGTCCATAGTGGCGTATAATATAACTTGAAATTTGGACTAGTACTAAATTAAGTATCCATCACCTAACACTGTCGTGGTTGGAGGATGAATTTGGTGATACTAATTTCATTGAAATCGGGAAAGAAATAACCAAAAATTCATCAATATTTATTTCTTTTGATACTATTTGAATGTGAGACTATACTACACCAATACTCAAAATTTCAGTTTGTGGAGTAATTGAAAATATCACAACCGACTCGAAGTTAAGCAAACATTATTAAAATCGACAAACGACGTCAAACGCTGGTTTTGACGAATTTGGGGTAGATATTTAAAATGCTTACATAATGTTTCGTATGCATCATTTTGGATAATTGTTTCGTACTTTCAACATTGATTTGAATGCCCTACGGTAATAAATATAAATTAAATACACACAACAAGGCATTACGGAATTATATGTCTTCAGCAAGCGGACATGTATTTTGAGACACCCTGTATATCATATATTTTTACTGGGGGGAACCCCGGTATTCGTATTACATACCATCTCAGAAATCACTACGAATTTATAATATAATAAAAAATATTTTGCGGGGCCCTAATAAGATGCTTTCTAGGAATACTATCAAAGTTTATACATGGAGTAGAAGAAACAAGAAACAACTTTTTTTAGTTTGGCACCATAAATATATTTATTTTACATATAATTTCTATAACAAAACAATGAATATCTGCATCATATCAACATAACAACATCAACATCACTTCCAATAATAATAATTGTTGACACATTTAGGGGGAAACTAGACCCTGATTTACCTAAGCATTTCAATCTGAACAAAATCTCATTTCAAATATTGGCACCTGTCTTTATGTTAATTTCCATGTGAGAAAGGACTCAAAATTAGAATCACTAGAAATGTTATTCTGAGTTTATTACAGTAAAATTTTAAGAGCTGGGCCTCCATATTTATCTCTAATGATTTAAGCAAAATCTCAATATGAGTTGAGATTTCTACTTGAGATGCGTCTGGAGATCGTGGCCAGAAGGGTTTTTTACACAAAAGTGTAGTCTCCCAAAGGCCGTTTACTCTGGCGAAACTCATCTTTCCTAATTTTTCGGACAATATGCACAACTAGGCTTAGTACCAATTATTCAAGTAAGCATAAATGATCTCTGGCTAATGGTTAAGGAGAACTAGCCCAGACGAACAGTAATATCAATTCATCCAGAGACCCAGCACAAACTCAGTATGTCTCCCCCACTATATGTGGGAGACATAAAAATGCATAGTTTATAAATTATACAGAATTTCGATGCTAAAAACATGATTATTCGTCAAGTATTTATAACTCGTCATCAAGTACATCACAACTTATTCTTAACAGAAATAGAAAAAATCACACAAAAAAACAGATAGAGCTATCATTGATTCGACCAGAGGCATATCGACGATTCCGATAGTATCGACGATACATCGATATATCGATTTACACATACATGTAATTATAGACCAACAAGAAACAGGCCCATCAGTCATGATTCCCTTTTTTAGCTATTCTACACAGTATATGTTGGATATACATTCAGCTTTTGAAAATTATTTAAAGCACCTTTGGTTTGAATATAGACTTGACCCGTATTTACAATTTGTGCAGGAGACTTTTTGGTGGTTCCATTCATTTACCCAATCATGTATCAATATTTCAAAATGTAAATCGATAATCAATCAGATAAAAAATATCATCGATACATCAATATCGCATCTATCAATGACAGCTCTACATACAGGAGCTTGACTTACAATAACAATGAGAATTTAACCATATACTCCATGATTGCACCTTCACATGCTATCAGCTTCATACATGCATGGGTCACCCAATTATTTTCCAATTATCTGAGATGGATTACACATTCTAACTAGTCTTATATCATGATATTGTATGTAAAATTTAATATACTGCAATAACAGATCTATGACAAAGGAAAGGTGGATGTGGGGCAAGTGGAACAGTGGGCAGTAGGCAGGGAAACGTGGCATTCTATGGCGATGGCATTAGGCGCAAACCAGCAAGAAAATGAGTAGGTAGGTAAGTAACAGCAGATATAAAGAATGCGTAAACAATCTAATTTAGTCAAATTGGATAATGTAGGTAAATGTATTAGATTTCTATGGCATAACTGGTTAATACAACTGGTAGTGAGGCATAATAAAAATAAATGTAATGTTTTGTTAATGACTCAGCTAATGGTATTATATACCCACCTACTTTTTGACTGATGATAACGTAACATTAACAAGCATTTTACAAATCCAGTATTTTATAAATTCTTGACGTAATCTTTTCAAAATTGGATCACATTTTAGAATTATAGTCTTATTTTAATAAAACATACCAAAATAGTGTATGTTTGATTTTAGAGAAAAGTAGCTACTGTTTTAACCACCCTCATTTTTTTCTTCATATAGGTACATTTCAGACATTAGTCACCATGGCAATGACAAAAGATATTTTAAAATAATCCATGAGCATAGTAATAAATGTATACATGTATTATCCAAGTACTTAATAAGATTAAATCAAAGAGTATGACTTTTTCCCATTAAAGAGCCTTTTCTAAACCTTAATACGTAATTATTATAATAATGTCACTAAGCCTGGTTTTCCTTGAGAACAGCTCATATATAATAAGGTTATTAGTACGCAATCACTGAATCAATACAGAAGTGCCTCAGCAGGTAGGGATTGGTTTACTTGTATACAGATATCAACAAAAGACAGACAGGATTCATCAATAGTATATACATAAATACAAGATATAGACTTAAGCCTAGGTTCCACTGAGCATTTTTTACCTTGGCGATGTACTACCGATTGAAATTAATGAGCTATGAGGACATTGGGAACATGGTCTTCTTGGTCTAGAGGAAGCTTTGGGGAAGTCGAGAGACAATTTGTGATATCAGAAGGAATTGTGATGAATTGGGTGGTATCGAAAGAAAGGGGGGAACATTGCCAATGTGGAATTCCTCAGTGGGACCTAGGCTTTAGCAACGTGCAATAAAATGAATGGTACATGTATATAAAACTGGGATGTTGCCGATACAGTAACATCTCACTGAAAACACCAGGTTGCCATGACAACCTCATCGATAATATCTTCCCGATGGATATGCCTTCTTTAAAGATTTCAAGTCAATAATCATAATAACTACAAAATTAATTGACAGACTTTCTTCATATCCAATGGTGGCAGGTGACCAATCCTCATACATCAGTGGTTAGTCAAGTTCCCAGACTGTGATATCACAGGTGAAGAATACTCTGGTGAACGAGAATGATGGTGACCTTGCAACATGTACGTAAGTTGCACTTACTAATATATGCAACACTGAGGGGAGATTGAACTTGCACTTAGTAAAAATATGCAAATTGATGTTAAACACAATTAGATTAAGGTACATAACAACATTACATCAGTCACGATGAGAGGAAACAGAAACCAGAAAATGACAACAGTAGGAGAAAAATACAAACTCCATCAACATCAATTTAGTTTTACTCATTTTAACATTTAATTAAAAAAAATTTATTGCTCAACCTTGCATTCAGAGACAGCGAAAACAGGCTGTAAATTCTCTCACTTCAGTGGTGGTATTCAATACTGATCTTACTTGACTTAAGAATACGGACAACCAATCAGATCACACCATATTAAACTCATGGTCAGTAACAGGCAATATGATTGGCTATCCTTATTTTCCAATTAAATAAGATCAATATTGAATACCACCCCTGGAAAAGCCTTATTTGCTAGAAGATAAGTCACCCTTCCCCTGTACACTGAACCCTCCCCTGTGAACTGTGAACTGCCCCCTGTGCACTGAGATTATAACAACTTAAAACCATGTTGACATTCCCTCTCATCAAACAAATGTCTGTACATAGTATTTCATAATTCTCTCATGAGAAATAAAAGTATGATGCTAACAAAATATTGACTGTGTTAAATATTGTAAGTTGATGTCCATCAACTGAAAGTCTATTATTAAACTTTATAGCAAAGAAACACATAGAAGTTTGTGAAAGGTAATTGTTTGTTAGATGCTCAGGGTACTGTTTTATATCAAAGCACTTACCAAAATCTTTAAGTTTTGCTCAAATTTAAAGTCGTTAAGCCCAGTTTCCATGAAGCGTAAAACCTACTCGTTTTCGGCGCATATTTTTTCGGCACGTAACGCGCGCCAAATAAATATATTTCGCTTCAGTCTATATTGCATGCTGCCGTTTCCATTTGCACATGTTTCAGCACGTAATATTTTACGCGCCTAAAAAAATTCGCTTCGGGTAGCGAATTTTTTTACACATGTACGCGCGTAAAATGGCTTTTTAGGTATAAATTGACATATTTTCCTCGATTTTAGTATTGTTTTATTGACACCCATCGTCTTAAATTGAATGAAGTTAGTTTTACAGGTTGACAAGAAGCTCATAGAAGTATCCCTGTCTTTTTGAAAAACATCAAAAATTTTGTCTTACCAAAAACACAACCACCATCTCCACCTCATTAACTTTCAAATGGGCTAGAAAACATGCAATTGAATTTTGTTATGGCCTGGAAGTATAATTTTCTTTAAAATATCGATGAAAGGTACGCGCTTTTATCCAAAAAAAACCGCGTCTGTTTTCAGCTTCATGGAAACAGTTTTTCAGCGCGTATTTCGGGCGTTATTACGTGCCGAAAAAATCAGCGCCGAAAAAATACGCTTCATGGAAACCCGGCTTTATACTGCGAATGCAACTACAAATTTTGGACTGACCGTCAAAAAATCTGGATCCTGACATAACTCAAACAGTTTCCAAGCTAGGTTTATGAAACTTGGTATGTAGATAGGGGGCAATAAGGGGATTAAGCACGTATAAAATAATTGTGGTTGCTATGGCAACAGAAACATTGAAAATGGCTTAGGGGACTTCTGTATTGCTTGCAATTCTTAATTACTTGTTTCTCTAGGTCCTGCTGAAGGTCACATACTGTTAACTCATTGTTTTTTAGGGAGTTTAATTATCGTTGATTTCGTTGTTAAGCTCGACCACAAAATCTAATCTCCACAAATAATTGACATCCTTAATACAGAGCATAGGTTTACCCTTCCATATTTTGTAATCCACAAACTTACGACCCCACAAAAATACATTTTCATCAAAACCCACGAAATTTAATATCCACGAAATTATGTGATTGTACAGTATAGCAGTCTTGACTATCAATTGAACATGATTAGACCAGTCCAATATACTACATGACTTGGAATGTTACTGGGTAGAATTCAGATATAATTCAAAAACTACATGTATAAAAATGGTTCTAACAAAACCTATGAGGTCTACATAAGCAGGTGCAGTGATTAAAAAGGTATTTTCATGCTTATCTCACTTCGAGCATGAAAGTTTAATTGCTTAATAAGACGACAAACAGTTAGATCATCTTTACTTTATCAGGTTATATCAAACTGCTTTCTTTAAAGCTATCCATCCATTATAAAAGTGTTTCAGTAAATCATTCACTTGTTAGATGTTTGACGGTTAGAACCATTTGAAGTTTGAGAACAGAATAGAGTTGAGCATAAAAAAAATAGTTTTATAATCATGGAGCTAGGTACACAAAACCATGGAAAAACAATGTTTGTATCAAACCTACTCAAACTTGTTTGATATCTGCATCATAAACATGATAAAATGTCATTTCATGTAGTTAATTAATACAGCATATCAAATATGCTTAAACTACAAGGGTAATACAGCACATTCATATCAGTATAGGCAATTAGTGGTACCGCTATATGATACATTTTACAATTAGCTAAGTCATCATATTTTACGCAATGATTAATGGACCCAGGGGAGTATGTGGGCTTACGTCGCTCCTATTTCCATCAGTGGATCACTTTGAAGTATGATACAAACTGCTGATTTGATTAATACATGCATACTGCATGTCATCATCACAATGGTACTCAAAAGTCTTGGTATTTACAGTACAACCTCTCCAGAGCAACCCTCTGTAGAACAACAACCTCTGTGAAACAACACTTTCAAAGTTTCCCTAAACGGATATTTACTCTAAATCTAACCTCTAAAGAGCAACAACCTCTATATGACGGCCAATATTTGCAGCTGCCAAAGGGTATAGCTCTACATGTACAGCAAAACATGGTTATAATGAACTTGGATATAGCAAATTTCTGATTACAGAATATTTATTTTCAGTCAGCAGCAAACTCCTTTCAGTACTCTTATTAATGACTGTTCACATTCATAATTATGGCAAATTAGAAAAGGGCGAATTATAGTTAATATTATCTATATTTTATCACATGCGATGACTTACACACATATGCACACAGATTTAGGCGCAGTTACATGGCTATATATACTGAACAGCATTGGTATAATTAGAGGATAATACACAGCTGTGTAGAGCAGGGTGTAGATAATCGGCCCACAGGAAGCATAATCATCCGAGGGGCTTTAGCCAGTAAGGTTATAATGGCCTATCAAAATATACTAGTATTATCAGAGGAAAACAGTCCAAATATGTTACTATATGTAATAAATAGTACAATACCGGAATGTATTATCAGTGGATAAGGACTTCATTAGACTATTTCATATTTGATAATAAAATAGCTTATTATTCTAGGCCTGCTTATTCAGATTAGGCCCACTATCATTGACCATGAGCATGAGTAAAGATTGGTATTGAAATATGACATTTTCATAAAACACTAGGATTTGGTCAATTTTCAAACTTTGCCAAGAACTTCCATCTATTATATCAAAATTTAGCTAGGATTATACTCAAGAAATATATATGCTAGAGTGCAGTCAAATAAGTTTAGAACGACGGAAAAGACCATGAACAATTTTAATATCGGTGGCACATATTTAGACATTATGAGCAAATGAGGTAAAACACACACAAATTTCATTACAACAACTTTTGTAATATGTCACAGGTAAAGCCTAGGTCCCACTGAGCATTTTTGCATCGGTGATGTACTCCCGATTGAAGTTAATGAGCTATCAGGACATTGGGAAAAGGTTCCTCATGGTCTAGGGGAAGCTTCGGGAAATCATGAGACCGTTTGTGATATCGGAAGGAATTGTGATGAATCGGGTGGTATTGAAGAAATCAGGAGAACATCGGCGATGTGGAATTCCTCAGTGGGACCTAGGCTTCAAATTGTTTTCTACAAGACTGTAACC
Organism: Spisula solida; assembly: GCA_947247005.1. Classification (NCBI taxonomy): domain Eukaryota; kingdom Metazoa; phylum Mollusca; class Bivalvia; order Venerida; family Mactridae; genus Spisula; species Spisula solida. The sequence goes on along the minus strand of OX365944.1, from coordinate 43,531,730 downwards.
ACACGGTCACTAGAACATGACAAGCAATCACAGTATGTTTTATTTTCATAAATATCCCCATCATATCTGCTAGCCACAAGTTTTCTAGAATAATATGTAATATACTATCGCATAATTTTATATAATAAAACCATTCATATTGCAGATTGCAGGGTTAATACCATACATTCAATCAGCAATTTCCGCACTGATATCTGTGTATTCAGAAATCACACCACATCGGTATAAGAATGTCACTACGTTGTAAGGTTAGTCCGTAAACTCAGCACGAGTTCAGCTTGTTTCAATGTTAATGTGTACACACCTACATCGTGCAAGGCAGACCTGGCTTCAGCCATTTTATCTAGGTCTTTCATTGCTTCATGTAAAAATGTGTTGAGTACATCTTTCAATAAGATGGCAGAACCAACATTCAAATTCAGTAATGTATAGGCATCTTTGACACTGTAAAACAAACATTTACCAATTAATATAACATAGTCAATATTCAGTTTACCAATTAGGGTAACATAGTCAATATTCAGTTTACCAACTATTGTAACATCATTAACATTCAGTTTACCAATAAAGGTAACATAGTTGACATTCAGTTTACCAATAAAGGTAACATAGTCAACATTCCGTTTACCAATTAAGGTACCATAGTCAACATTCAGTTTACCAAGGTAAAAAGTCAATATTCAGTTTACCAATTAATATAACATAGTCAACGTTTAGTTTACCAATTAAGGCAACATAGTCAACATTCAGTTTACCAAGGTAACATAGTCAATGTTAAGCTTACCAATTAAGGTAACATAGTCAACATTCAGTTTACCATGGTAACATAGTCAACATTCAGTTTACCAAGGTAGCATAGTGAATGTTAAGTTTACCAATTAAGGTAACATAGTCAATATTCAGTTAACCAATTAAGGTAACAGAGTCAACATTCAGTTTACCAATTAAAATGACATAGTCAACATTCAGTTTACCAATTAATGTAATATAGTCAACATTCAGGTTTACCAATTAATATAACATAGTCAACATTCAGTTTACCAATTAAGGTAACATAGTCAACATTCAGTTTACCAATTAAGGTAACATAGTCAACATTCAGTTTACCAATTAAGGTAACATAGTCAACATTCAGTTTACCAATTAAGGCAACATAGTCAACATTCACTTGGCCAATTAAAATAACATACTCAATTATTGTGAAATTACAGAAAATGAAATATTGAAACCAATAAAATTGTGTGTGTAATGAAGAAAAATGAAATAGTTCACACATATCAACATCTTGGTGTCTAATTTAAGCATTTTTCTTGTCAGAAGCTGCATTCGGTTTTCGTAAATATTTACTCAGCTTCATGCATATTACCCCATCTTAAATCGTCAGGTACAGGATGTCACTGGTATTTGGTGCCACAAAATGAGGGCATTTGATGAAATGTAAAGTTGTTTAATAGGATGAATATTGCTCTAAAACTTACTCTTTAAAATAACTGTCTGGTTTTGTTGTGTATTCACCAAATAATGGGAAAAGATTTCTGGCCATATCAAACTGTAACTGGGCAGCACCTCCTTGATTGAACCGGTTCCTTAGTATAACCTACAATTATATATCATAACATTATATGTTCAATCAAACATGTACAGTCAATGCATACATCACGGGCCTTGGTGGCTGAGTTTTATCACCTGCTTTGGTGGCTGAGTATTATCACCTGCCTTGGTGGCTGAGTTTTATCACCTGCCTTGGTGGCTGAGTTTTATCACCTGCCTTGGTGGCTGAGTTTTATCACCTGCCTCGGTGGCTGAGTTTTATCACCCGCCTTGGTGGCTGAGTTTCATCACCTGCCTTGGTGGCTGAGTTTTATCACCTGCCTTGGTGGCTGAGTTTTTTCACCTGCCTTGGTGGCTGAGTTTTATCACCTGCCTTGGTGGCTGAGTTTCATCACCTGCCTTGGTGGCTGAGTTTTATCACCTGCCTTGGTGGCTGAGTTTTATCCCCTGCCTTGGTGGCTGAGTTTTATCCCCTGTCTTGGTGGCTGAGTTTTATCACCTGTCTTGGTGGCTGAGTTTTATCACCTGCCTTGGTGGCTGAGTTTTATCACCTGCCTTGGTGGCTGAGTTTTATCACCTGCTTTGGTGGCTGAGTTTTATCCCCTGTCTTGGTGGCTGAGTTTTATCACCTGTCTTGGTGGCTGAGTTTTATCACCTGCCTTGGTGGCTGAGTTTTATCCCCTGCCTTGGTGGCTGAGTTTTATCCCCTGCCTTGGTGGCTGAGTTTTATCACCTGCCTTGGTGGCTGAGTTTTATAACCCGCCTTGGTGGCTGAGTTTTATCCCGTGTCTTGGTGGCTGAGTTTTATCACCCGCCTTGGTGGCTGAGTTTTTAGGGCATCTATTAAAGGTTGTGGGTTCGATCCCTGGCAACAATATACCGGTCTTGTGCACAAGAGTGTCAGAAGAATACTGGATAGTTTTTTTGGGCTTGCCATTCATGTTCTAGTTTTTCTTCTGGACCAGTCCTGGGCCTGTATTTATAAAGCATCTTAGTAGAAAACTAAGAATTTTCTTGAAATCTTAAAATTTCCTTAGTGTATTAGCTAAATAATATAAGCCAGGTTATTAATTCTTTACAAAGATTTTATGCATTTTGTAGAGAGCTATGATAATCACTAAGGAATTATAGGCTTTTCTTCAATTTGCGGGAAATATGTACATCGCAAATGTTTGACTTACTGGTAAGTTAAAATATTTAAGTTTCCCACAAAGATGATTTATAAATACCTGCCCAGAACTACAATAGTTAACAGAGACTACATATTCTAATCGTTTAAGTTGACCAGAATACAACTTGATAAGAATTATAAGTATTTTTGAATAGTAAAGAATTACCTCTTCATAAATAAATTTATTGAGTTCCTGTGCCATTTTCTCCCAGAATTTATGGAACAGTGGTTTACTGATAAGTTCGCCAACTTCTAACAAATGATCTTTTAACACCAGTAACATTTCACAGGCTGATGTTGACAGTCCTAGGGTCACATCTTTCTGGTATGGCAGTGATATCCATCTACAGAAGAAAGACGACAGTAACATTTAATATCATAATTACAGCTACACTGGCATGCGTCCTACATCCTGACACTTTTGGCATATTTTTCACGATCACTCGAGAAATGTGTAAATCAAGTCATTGAAATTTCACCTGAACAAAGCTAGGTTCGTCACTAAACTGAAGAGCTAATTAGTTTACTTCTAAAAATAGCTCAAGTGCATTTTTGAGGGCCGTTGTAGGGGTCACCACATCACCTCATTTTTAAGTCCAACAGGACCACCAATCCGGACAGTGTGTTCTCGCATTTTTTATAACGAAAAAGGCGTTTAACAACAAATTAAACTGTGTAATGAATCAAGGGAAAGCACCAATGAACGGTTAGTGCAAAATTTGTAGGTATTATCTCCCGTGAATATTGGAAAAATATCGATCTAAACTTAGCAGTAAAATTTTTAAACGTTCACTCTTCATAGCGGGCATTTTGATACAAAATGGCATTGTACGATGTTTTGAAGCTCTGCACGTATTTATTAAAGCCATATTTTCCTGGTTGAACTGTTTACAAAACATCTCATTGGCTTACCAAATATTTAGCAGAAGGACCATAGTTTACATTTCGGGGCTGCGCAGAAGTATTGCGCATGCACAGTTATGCGATTTTCGACTTCCCCCGTAATGTGAACAAGCTTCGCGAGTACAGACGACAATAAATGCGACATTTCTTGTAAAAGATTTAACTTTAATCGTTGCTACTTTGTTGTGTTGACAAAAAGCAAGCGTCTAATTAATTGACAACAGATGATCAAAATTAATGGCCACAATAAAGCGTTTTTAAGTCTGTCTGGATTGGTGGTCGCCAGCCAGTACACTGACATTTTTAGCCATGGTCCAGTCGTTAGTATGCATTAATTATGTAACAGGTGATCCGGATTCAATTCCTTGACAGGGCAGTGTATTAGACAACAAAGTTGATTTTCCCCCAAATGTGAAGAACTTGCTGGCTCCTGTTTGAAGGGTAATTTCACACCGAATAGGATACAGTCTAGAGAAACTGGTTAAGTAAATTGGCCATTGATATAACTCAAAAATTGTTGGAAACAGCGTTAAACCTAAACAAACATATTAAACTGAATTTTTTATATCAATAGACACAAACAAACTTCAACATTCAAAACTATTTTACAATTAAAACCATTAAGTAAATCCAGAATCAAAATAGCTTTACATCCTTGAATAGGGGCATAGTTCCTGAAACTGGTTTGTATTAATCATAATGTACAAAAAAAGTCATGTATCATAGAAATCAGTGAAACAGATTGAACATAAAATATGGTGGCACGGTGGCTGAGTGGATAATGCTCTGGACTACCAATCCGGAGTTCCCTTGTTCGAATCCAGACCTAGGACTTGAAAGTTAAGCAACACTTTTCAGTGTTTCCCACTCAACTACTCAAGTTCAACTAGAGATGAACTGGTTAGTAACCCGGGGGCAGTCTTGCATGCACCAGTGCTATATACCAGGCACATTTAAGAACCAAAGAGTCTAATCAGAAAGAGCTATGGTGTGGCATCCAGTATCATCCCTGGAAATCGGAAGTCATAGACCTATAAAGCTGGGAAAAACTGAATGACCTAACACTTATCACTGACTAAGTTGATTGCAAAAATAACCAAACAAACAAAAAATTAGTGTTTAGGTCATATCATTATATCAGATTTCAGATAACATGTACAGTTTTCTTCTATTCAGGTTAAATGATGTTTTTAAACATGTTTTATATATTAGGGGTTCCACTTGACTTGGGAGTAGGGGTTTTGACCCTTAAAATTTCCAAAAAGCCACATTTTAACAATCAAGATTTTGGTTTGAAGGGTCATTTTCTCTTACAATCATGGGTATTTTGCCTATTAAATGGTAAGATTTAGTCAAAAGACTTAGTATCAAACGGACCCTTCAGATTCAGAAGCTAGTGGAACCCCAGACATGTATATATACTAGTATGTGATACCTATCATCTCTGTAGGGCTTGCTTCTAGCTTTTACATCTATAAGTACATGTTTCACAATAGCTTTCAACATATCATCTCTCAATCTATCATATAATCCTATTGTATCTTCAAACACAGTTGTATAACCAAACGGAATGTCTGTACTCTCTATAGATGCCTGAAATAACCAAACAAGCACATGCAAAATACATGTCTAGTTTCATACAAGCACATACAAATTAATACACATTAATTCTTTTAAGGGCGTTTGCGCAGTTTCTTGTGAAATCATTATGAGGAAATTTGTTCCCAATAATAGAATTTGATCAGGACAGTGTATCATATTAGAAACAGAAAAATGCAAAAACTTCCCTGATTTTTCCCTGACTGAAAGGTGATTTTCCATGATCAGATACAGCTGAAAATATGGTCTCCAAACTCCCCTTATAGCCAAACTTTCACCACCTAACTCATTACTTATACAGGGTGTCAAAAAAGAAAGCATACAATTCCAGTGTTTATTTTATCAAACCTCTTCATTCTGCTATCGTAAAGAAAATTTGCATATGTGTAGACAAAAGATGTACCGGTAACTTTTTCTGGGACCAGTTTTAAGATTATAACTTGGGTAATTTTAAGAAAAATGTAAATGTACTTACATTTCCTTATTTTGCCTGCGACGTCTATTCAGTAATTTATGACGTTCTCAAAATGTCCACCCTTCTTACGTTTCCCTTCTTGCACTTCTTTTGAACTATTGATAACATTTGCACATGTGTCTTAACTGATCTTCTTACCTTCTTGTTTGATATTCTCGTGAGCATAGACGTGTCTGTTGGCTTTGTGCTGTACACTAGCTATTACACATAGCCCAACAAGAAAAAGTTGCAATGATTTAGATCCGGGCTGGGGGCGGGCCATGTCACACCAAAGTGGTATTTCCTGGAAATTACTTTGGATCCAACTGTTTCAAGGAATTCATCCGATCCCTTATGTACAATGTGTGGCCCTGGCACATCTTGCATGATTCTAAACAATCAATCACCTGCAGTGTTTAGGAATGAGCTGGTTTAACAAAGACAAGTACCCGGTAATAGGTTGAGTTGATTCCTTTGTATTGTGCTATCTGAATCGCTAGTGTACAATCTAAAGCCAACGTACACATCTATGCTCAGGGGAACATCAACAGAGAAGGTTAGAAGATCAGGTAAGATGCATGTGCGAATGTAATTGATAGTTTTAAAGAATGAGTGCAAGAAGGGAAATGTCAGAAGGCGACATGTATCGTGAAAACGTCATTTATTACTACAAAATGACTTCAGAGACAAAATAAGGTAATTTTAGAAAATTGAAAATAGAGGGCTGTGCACCACTTTCTCAAAGTAGTTTGAGGGCGCTGCTGAAGGTAGATATTAGACACAACATACCATATCATCCAATGTAGGAGATTTCTCACAACTTTCCATTCTGTAATATTGTAACTGTAGGAAAAACTGAAACCAAACACAGGTAAATATACAGTAAAATCTCAATAATTAGACCACCTCAATGATAAGACCACCTCAACTAGAAATGTGTCCCATGACATGGGTGCCCCCCTTATAGCACATATCATTTACAATGGGGAAGGAGAGAGAATAGCGGTTTGAGGTAACATCATTATTCAATTTTTTAGCCTTGTGTCATTGTGGACAATAATTCTAATAAAAAAAAATATCAAAGGTCCATTATATAGTAAAAGTAACAAAGGGCAACAATTCTGGCAAAAATTTGCACAACAAAAATTCCATCCTTTAAAGTCATCTATACATTGCGATTGATAATCTGTGAAAGTTTGAAGAAATTCTATCCAACAGTTTGTGAGCAGTTCAACATACAAGATTTTTCACTATAGGGTATATGGTAAAAGTAACAAAGGGCAATTACTCTGGTAAAAATTTACACAGCAAAAATTCCATCCTTTAAGGTCATCTATACATTGAGGTTATTCATCTGTGAAAATTTGAAGAAATTCCACCCAGTAGTTTAAGAGGAGTTCAACACACAAGATTTTCACTATAGGGTATATAGTTAAAGTGACAAAGGCCCATAACTCTTGTCAAAATTTACACAGCAAAAATTCCATCCTTTACGATCATCTATACATTGAGGTTGTTCATCTGTGAAAGTTTGAAGAAATTCCACCCAGTAGTTTATGAGGAGTTCAACACACAAGATTTTTCCCTATAGGGTATATAGTAAAAGTAACTAAGGGCCATAACTCTGGTCAAAATTGACACAGTAAAAAATCCTTCCTTTACGGTCATCTTTACATTGAGGTTGTTCATCTGTGAAAGTTTGAAGAAATTCTACCCAGTAGTTTATGAGGAGTTCAACACACAAGATTTGTGTTACGTACGGACGGACGTACGGACGGACAGCACCAATGCTATATGCCCCCCACTTAAAAATAAGTGTGGGGGCACAATAATTAAACCACCTCAATAATAAGACCGTCTCAATAATAACACCACCTCAAATTAAGACCACAATATTCATGACCATTTTCACTGTTTTGATCAATACTTAGACCGACTCCATCTTAAAGGGACTGCCTCACATATTGGTGTATTGCAAAAATAAAATAAAATTGTCAAATATTCACGTAATTGTGCTATAGTTGCCTGTATATCCCATAAACAACCACACTGAAATCTAAAATAACTTGAGAAACTTCGGCATTTTGTAGTTATTTAGTACTTTTACATCAAAAATTCTATAGGGTATTAATACCCTATAGAATTAAGACTATTATTATTTAAATTGCCTAAAATGTGTTTGCATTTGATGAAAACGAATCGAAAAACAATTCTAACATAGCACGTGAGATTTGCCTTCTTTGCGTATATTTAGCTTACCATATTTTATTACCGCGATAAAATATAGCTGATTGATGACGTCACGTCATATACTATGACAAATGACGTAACGGTGACGGTAACGTTCCTAGGAAAGAAGTAGTTAGACGTTAACCTGTCTTGTTGTGCTATAAATGGCAGAGTATAGGCTATGTTAGAATCGAAATAATAAATAGGAAGCTGTGCTTTGTTGTTATCAAATATAGGCACTCGTTTGAATGTGTACATTAAATCACTCGTGCGTAGTGCTACGCACTCGTGATTTAATTACTACGCACCCAAACACGTACCTATATTTTATTACACAACAAAGCACAGCTACTATTCATTATTTCTTAAATGAAATACCTCACTGATGTTTACACTGTTGTTTGTGGATGTTACAGTTCGATCACGTGTGAATTACATAATTAACAAAGCATGTTAGAAGGAAACTTGGCGGGTTTTTTTCAAGAAAAACATACTCAGTGGACGATATCGAGAGTGGTTAAAATTGCTTATTTTGACCAAATCTTTCATAAAGCAACCTTCAGTGGCTTTCTATTACATCAATACTAGGTTAGGTTGGAAAATCAAGATATACAAACTTTTTAGCCCAATCTGTGAGGCAGCACCTTTAAGGCCAGTTTCCAAGTATCCAAAGGGTGGTCTTATTATTTATTGAATCAGTAATTAATTAAGCTGTTACAACACCAAATGACCATTGAATGTTCCAACATGTGCAGACTAAGGTCATAATCATACAACAAGAAGTTCATAAAATTATGTAAAGACTAACATCATATTCACTGTACACATGGTGACAAATATGACATATATCAGTCAGTTATGTATTCTACCACATACCAATATTCTAGTACACATTAAACAGACAGGATAGGTGCTAGAAAACCATGGAACTGTCAAGTGAATATGGCATTTAGTTGAAGACTTTAATCCAACAATTGGTCAAATCGAATATTTAATACTGCAACACTTAGACGAAATGTGATAATAACATTAAATAATTTGACAAAGTGTCGCACTGAGGTATTAACAAAACGGAATAAATATATCCTAATGTACATTCAGTATTATTTGTGTTATTAAATAGTTTTCAACCAATTTTCAACGAGTTTCAACCAAATAATGTTGCATTCAGCACATTGTCATTTTCGACAAATTGTCATGGAAGCTACATGTGCTAGAAGATCACTGCGCTTTAATACCACGGAACTGTGTGCTAGAATCTTGTTGTAATGTGAGTCATAATACAATATACACTCGGCAAAACTTATAAGTACACACTTGTTTATTTGACCTTAGCTCGGTCAATGCGTGTTTGATCATGCTGAAAATTTCAACATATGTAGATTGGATATGTAGAATTACAATACAATCGATGTTTTTAACATCTGATTTAAATTGTCAGAAACAGAATAAATTAATGATGCCAACAGCAGAATCTAAAAAAACACAATGATGCCGTGTGTTCATCGGGCGATTGTCAGGTTGCTAATGCACATATTGCCCCACTGCGCTGATACAGTACATGTTTCAAGTCTATGTTTCTATCATGGACACAGTAATAAAGAAAACAATGATAGGAACAAGCCCAATTTAGGTTTAGAAATATCGACTTCTGATAAAAAAATGCAATTTGAAACATGGTTAACTCCCCTTGACCATAACAATAAAAAATATTTTTAAAAGTAAAAAAACACCATGTTGTTGTTCGAAAAATTGAATTATTTTGTGTTTTTTTAATTTGACAATAAATCTAAAATTCAAATTTACCTTACATAAAAATAATTTGCACATACGCGTCAATTTCACGGCCATTTTACGGTTTTTGACGTTTCATGGTTCAATGAACCGCTGTATTAAATTTTGAAGAAAAAAATGTATTTATCCAGTCCTGTGGTAGTCAATACCATGTACACAAAATTTCATGCAAAAATAATAAAAGATAAAAAAGTTATAGCGAAAAAACGACGTGTGTACTTATAAGTTTTGCCGAGTGTAGTTTTATACAAGAGGTGATATAGTATTCAAGCACTACTAGCACATCACTTATATACAAGAGGTGATATAGTATTCAAGCACTACTAGCACATCACTTATATACAAGAGGTGATATAGTATTCAAGCACTACTAGCACATCACTTATATACAAGAGGTGATATAGTATTCAAGCACTACTAGAACATCACTTATATACAAGAGGTGATATAGTATTCAAGCACTACTAGCACATCACTTATATACAAGAGGTGATATAGTATTCTATCACTACTAGCACATCGCTTATATACAAGAGGTGATATAGTATTCTAGCACTACTACATACATCACTTATATACAAGAGGTGATATAGTATTCTAGCACTACTAGCACATCACTTATATACAAGAGGTGATATAGTATTCTAGCACTACTAGCACATCACTTATATACAAGAGGTGATATAGTATTCTAGCACTACTAGCACATTACTTATATACAAGAGGTGATATAGTATTCAAGCACTACTAGCACATCACTTATATACAAGAGGTGATATAGTATTCTAGCACTACTAGCACATCGCTTTCATTCAAGAGGTGATATAGTATTCTAGCACTACTAGCACATCGCTTTTATACAAGAGGTGATATAGTATTCTAGCACTACTAGCACATCACTTATATACAAGAGGTGATATAGTATTCAAGCACTACTAGCACATCACTTATATACAAGAGGTGATATAGTATTCAAGCACTACTAGCACATCACTTTTATACAAGAGGTGATATAGTATTCAAGCACTACTAGCACATCACTTTTATACAAGAGGTGATATAGTATTCAAGCACTACTAGCACATCACTTTTATACAAGAGGTGATATAGTATTCAAGCACTACTAGCACATCACTTATATACAAGAGGTGATATAGTATTCTAGCACTACTAGCACATCGCTTTCATTCAAGAGGTGATATAGTATTCTAGCACTACTAGCACATCGCTTTCATACAAGAGGTGATATAGTATTCTAGCACTACTAGCACATCGCTTTCATACAAGAGGTGATATAGTATTCTAGCACTACTAGCACATCGCTTTCATACAAGAGGTGATATAGTATTCTAGCACTACTAGCACATCGCTTTTATACAAGAGGTGATATAGTATTCTAGCACTACTAGCACATCGCTTTCATACAAGAGGTGATATAGTATTCTAGCACTACTAGCACATCACTTATATACAAGAGGTGATATAGTATTCTAGCACTACTAACACATCACTTATATACAAGAGGTGATATGGTATTCTAGCACTACTAGCACATCACTTATATACAAGAGGTGATATGGTATTCCAGCACTACTAGCACATCACTTATATACAGAGGTGATATGGTATTCTAGCACTACTAAGCACATCGCTTATATACAAGAGGTGATATGGTATTCCAGCACTACTAGCACATTGCTTTTATACAAGAGGTGATATAGTATTCTAGCACTACTAGCACATTGCTTATATACAAGAGGTGATATGGTATTCCAGCACTACTAAGCACATTGCTTATATACAAGAGGTGATATGGTATTCCAGCACTACTAGCACATTGCTTTTATACAAGAGGTGATATGGTATTCCAGCACTACTAGCACATCACTTATATACAAGAGGTAATATAGTATTCTAGCACTACTAGCACATTGCTTTTATACAAGAGGTGATATGGTATTCCAGCACTACTAGCACATTGCTTTTATACAAGAGGTGATATAGTATTCTAGCACTACTAGCACATCACTTATATACAAGAGGTGATATAGTATTCTAGCACTACTAGCACATCACTTATATACAAGAGGTGATATAGTATTCTAGCGCTACTAGCACATCACTTATATACAAGAGGTGATATAGTATTCTAGCACTACTAGAACATCACTTATATACAAGAGGTAATATAGTATTCTAGCACTACTAGCACATCACTTATATACAAGAGGTAATATAGTATTCCAGCACTTCACTGAGGTTTCTAACAAACATCACCTAGGTATTTACAGCATTCGATAAGAGAAGGTAAAATGTACCATTTAAAGTATTTATGTAAGACGTATACATACCACCAGTTCGCTCCATTCTCGCAGTACTTCAGCCACATAATGTGCCGTGTTCAGTATAGAACAGTAACATTCACCTAGAGGATTATGGGTATTATCCTTCACTTGTATGATTCTAAACCGAAAATCTTCTAGCAATTCCAGTTGAAGGTCAAGGAATGCTAACTTTTGTGAAGAGTGCGGCAATGGTTTGTAACGATCTGAAATTAATATACTATTATAGCACTACAGCTTTACTTCAAAAAGCATAAATTTTATGAAACTTTACATTTGTTTGATTGTGTTCAACTGAGACGGCTGTAAGTGTGTGGTCATTCGGTTCTATCCCTGCCTAATAGGTAAATGACCTTCAGCTTCGAGGGGGGAGACAGAAGCATTGTATGATACAAGGAATCCTTGTGCGATACCTTAGCTCTTTTTAAATATAATCCTTGGTTTGTTAACCTGCCCAGTGTACAGAACCAATACACGCCAGATTACCTCAGGGTTACCAACCAGTTAATCTCCATTTGTGTGGGACACACTGAGAAGTGCTCCAGAAATTACTAGAAGTGCCTAGGCCGAGCTTTGAACCAGGGACTTCTCAGTCAATAGTCAAGAGCATCACCTACTCAACCACTGTGCCACCCTTTAAAAACAAATTTTAAAGCAAAGTAATGTAAGTGCTTAGAATAAACTAACACTAACAACACATTCATGAGACAATAGATACATGAGTCATTATGCTATAAGTTCATATTCTTTGAGATTTGAAACTGATTATTACTGAACAACTCAACCTATACTTGATTCTCATCGACCCGATCCTTCTCATCGACCCTGTATTTTTTTGGCAGAATATAAACATGTGCAGCGATGGTTCCTTTCCAAAACATATGCAAGTTTGAAAGCAGACTATTTCCTGTTATCACAGCAAAAAAAATGTGCATAAAAGCGCATGTAAACAATTTTTGTGGACTGATTTATTTAAAACCAACCCTGAACAAGACTGCGTTCAATAAACGCTTATGCCCCCTGTGGAAGCCTTGTCAATAAATAAGTCTAAGTCCAAAATTAGGTCAAGGTGAAGGTCAAAATGGGGTCAGGTGATACAGGTGTGTGGAGAGTGTTCATATACAACATCCATGCAAGTTTGGAAGCTTTGTAGCAAGCCATAATGATGCTAGAAGAAACGGTCAATTTGGGTTAACCAGGACGGACGGACGGACAGGTGAATCACTATATGCCTCCCGATCTATCGATACGGGGGCATAAAAATCCTGTTTGGTGAGCAGTAATACCTAAGCTTGTAACCATGTTTTTTTCTTTTTGTCCATATTTTTGTCAACATACTTGTCCTCATTAATTAAATTCTGTGAATAGTATCTATGAACTTTATGTTACCACTGTGTTTCATAAAATAATTCAGTCTTTGGGTTAACTATAGACTGACCAATCAGAGGGATTGGGTCAGTAAGAGTTTCTGAACGACAGAGCCTCTTGACTGGTACTTGCTTCACAGTAAATATTTTAAGATAAAAGCTTTTTTATTGCAGAAAGGGTTCATTTTACCGTAGTTCAGTAATTTCTCAGTCAGAAAATGAAATTTAGTTGCAGACCAAACAATTTGAAGTGTGCATGCTAGGTTTTTATCTCTTAGGGGATCGACTCCATGAGAAAGCAGTATATTTAATATATGGAGGATTACCCAGATGAAACTATTGTTTTTAAATTGTGATGACAGGAAATTTCATTTTAATTTTTTTTTCTATTGCTATAGCGACCAAGGTAGGCAACCAAGTTAACACAATTTAATATGGAAGGTACGTTTGTATACGCACTGACTCAATTTTGAATGTGACATTGTTATTGTGGTTGAGAATAATAATTATTTTACTTCATGCACTTATCATAACAGTAGTGGTAGCTTTTGAAATGGTATATACCTGACGTATAAGTTTAACAGTCCAGTTTTTACTCGAGTCAGTTTTTTTTACCAGAGTAGAAATGTTGAAGCCTACTAGTACAACTATCAGTCTACTAGTATCGAACACTAATTGTGAGATGAGCAATGTTACCTGTAATAGTAAGCATGAGGGTCATGAAGCTTTCACCACATTCTGGAACTTTGAGTTCATCCACGTCAGCTATATGTCTGTACTGGGAGTCCCACGCTGACCCTGATGACATCATACCATCCAACTTCTCCTGGGCAACTGTACATGTATGTAATAATGAGAGATTAACATGAGATGTTTGTAAAACATGTATGCCCCCATGGCAGCCTAATAGTCAGAAATAGAAAAGGTCACAGTGATTTTGACCTTTGACCTACTAACCTAAAAATCAAAAGGGTCATCTACTGTTAATGACCAACCTCCATGTAAAGATCCTATCCTAGGGCAAAGTGTTCTCAAGTTATTAAACGGAAACCACTTGGTTTACTGACCGACCAACCTACTGACACAAATATGTAAATGAGTTGAGATCCTAACAGGCTTGGGCAGCAACATCCCGAGGGACTCTGCAGATGCAATAATGTTTAGATAAAGCCTGTTAAATCCTACATATTACTGGTACATGTACTTACATTTTTTTTCAATCTGGAGCCACTTGTTGAAGTATCTATCTTTAGATAAAACATGCAGACTGCCAGGTAATGTTGCAGGGTAACCATAGGATACACGCACCTCTCTATCAAACAGTAACGCCTCGTCTACTAGATGACAGAACTGATGGTCATCATTCATCAGCTCGGGTAGGTCATGTGACATCTTCTCCATCACTATAGTAACCATACCAACCATAAACTCTAACTGTAACAACATATCAATGTTACGTTAGTGTCAATACACAGTACAACCTCTCTAGAACAACAAAATTCAAATACAGTGACCCTGCCTTGAGCAGCAACCTCTCTTAGCAGCATGTTTTCCCCGAATTAATTGTTCACCACTACTTTTACCTCTTCACTGTGTCAACCCCTTTACAACAGTCAGACTTTATGTTTCCCAAAGAATGTTGCTCTACAGAGTTTAAACAGTACACATGAACATTTGATCAGTTTACAAAGGTTGTTGTTATGGAGAGGTGGAATTGAATTTATATGGTTACTTCTGGAACAAAATGATAATGTTGCTAAAGAGAGGTTGTTGCTAATAGTGGGGTGACAATTGGTGATTTTTTGGGGTGAGGTGACAACTCAAGTAGAACAAGCAATGTTATATACCAAAATGTTCGCCTATGTCTGTACTATATGGAACTGCCGGCATAAATTGTCAACGCGTGGTGCGGACACGGAAATCCAAGATGGCGTCCAAGATGGCCGCCATAATTTACACATACACTTAAAATTCTATGTTCTCATGCATTTTTTTTATTTATGTATGTAGTCACAAATATTTGCTTGGATATTATTCATTTGATAATGTACATCAAATGGACATACAAGACTGACCACTTTGAGGTCAAGGTCATGGTCATTTCAAGGTCAAATTACGAAAAAAAGCTGAAAAAATGATGTTTCCTCACTTGTTTTCTTGTTTTAGCAGATGTTTTATATTCAAGTTGATATTAAAAGTGATAAAAGTGTTGGTAAGCACATATTCTCTTATTATTAGTTGAATTTTCAGTTCAAAATATTGAAACTTTGTCAAAACTGACATTATTATGCATGTACATGTTGGACGAGATGGCATTCTTAGATTGCTGCTTCCCTATTTAAAAGTTTAGTGTTCAACTATTGACACTATTATTTCTAATGGTATGATTAAATGTTTGTCTAAACAAAATAACTTTGTATTGTACTCCAAATGGACTTGAAAAATGACCAATCAAGGTCAAGGTCAATGTCATTTCAAGGTCAAACTATCAAAAATACCTGAAAGTTTGATCTTTCATTGCATTTTTTCTTATTATGAAATTTGGTGAACATAATATTTTGTTGTAGATCATTAATGTGATCAGAGTTCTTTCATTAAAAATAATAATTTATACTGAACTCCTATACGTGGCATCTCAGACCATATGGGGTACATAACACTGTCAAATACAACCATCCCGTGCCATAATGGGTACTCACTACTACGTGTTAAAGTCATACTAAGTCCTAAGGGTACTATATACAAAGTACAGTCAAACCAAATCATCACCATCACATACCAGGCCGGAATGGGTTCTAACCACCAACAAGTACATTCTGTAAACAATGGAGTACAAGTCATGTTCTTACAACTGCCCATAACAACCATTCCTATCGAGTTCTCAATGTCACTAGCTATACCTGAGGCTCAATGGGGTACTTACAACCACAGTTGGAGTAGAGCCAACCAAGGCCATATTGGTTAATCACCACCATATCAGTCTCGATATGGTACTCACAATCACTGAGCACAGCTGTAAAGGCCCTATGGGTTACTCATTAGTACAAATCACAGTCGTATAAGGCCCAAAGCGGTACTCATCCAAAATAATTACAACTTTCCATGCCCAATAGGGGTGCTCTTGACCAATAAATTACAGCCATACCAGGTCCTATGGGCTACACCCAAGTCACAACAAAAGGGTACAGACATCCAAGGCCCAATCAACACCACCAATAAGCATTGAGTACATTCACACCTGACCCTATGTGGTACTTACCACCGACCATTACAGCCATACTATGTTCTAATGGGTACTTGGACCAACTGAGTACAGCCATACCAGGTGCAATACAGCCATCCTAGGCCCTACTGGGTATTTCACCACCACTAATTATGGCCATACTAATCCCTATGGGTTAGTTGCAACCACTAAATACAGCCATACTAGATCCCATGTGGTAATTACCAGCACCAATTACAGCCACCACAGGCCCTATGCCCTACTCACAACCACTGTGTATAGCCATACTATGACTGAGGATACTCGCATCTACTGAGAACAGCCATTCAATGCCCTATTTGGTATTTAACACTGCCTATAGAACAGCCATCCCAGGCCAATTTATGTTCTCACCTCCAAAAGTTCAACCATCACAGGCCCATTTGGAACCCATCACCACCAATTATAGTCATACAAGGTCTTATGGAGTACTCGCCACCACTCAATACAGCCATCCCAGGCCAATTTATGTTCTCACCTCCAAAAGTTCAACCATCACAGGCCCATTTGGAACCCATCACCACCAATTATAGTCATACAAGGTCTTATGGAGTACTCGCCACCACTCAATACAGCCGTCCTAGGCCCTATTGGAAACCCACAACCACAGCCAACAGCCATCACAGGTTCCATTTGGTACCAACCACCTTGAGTACAGCCACCACAGGCCCTATTGAATATCCTATACCACAGAAAACAGCCAACCCATGTCTCATTTGGTACCCACAACCTCTGAGCACAGACATGCCAGGCCCTATTGGATACCCATCACAACAGAGAACAGCCGATCCCAGGCCCCATTTGGTACCCACTACCTCTGAGTACAGTCATCCCAGGCCCCATTGAGTACCCACCCTCATGAATTCCAGCTATCACAGGCCCTATTGAGTATGCACCATTACAGATTTCAGCCATCCCAGTCCCTATTGAGTACCCACCACCTCCGAGCAGTCATCCCAGGCCTATTGAGTACTCTCCCTCACAGATTTCAGCCATCCCAGGCCCTATTGTGTACCCAGCACCTATGAATACAGTCGTCCCAGGCCCTATTGAGTACTCTCCCTCACAGATTTCAGCCATCCAATGCCCTATATGTACCCACCATCAGATATTTCACCCAACCCAAGCCCATTGAGTACCCATCCTCACAGATTTTAGCCATCCCATGCCCTATTGTGTACCCACCATCACATATTTCACCCAACCAAAGCCCTATTTTGTACCCAATATCACAGATTTAGCCATCCCATGCCCTATTGAGTACCCACCCTTACAGATTTCAGCCATCCCAAGCTCTAATGGGTACCCACCATCATAGATCTCAGCCATCCCAAGCCTTATTGAGTACCCATCATCACATATTTAAGCCATCCCAAGCCCATTGAAAACCCATCCTCACAGGTTTCACCCATCCCATGCCCTATTGGGTACCCGTTATCATATATTAAGCCATCTCAGGCCCTATTGAGTACCCATCCTCACATATTTCAGCCATCCCATGCCCTAATGTGTACCCACCATCACATATTTCACCCAACCAAAGCCCTATTTTGTACCCACCATCACATATTTAGCCATCCCATGCCCTATTGAGTACCCACCCTTACAGATTTCAGCCATCCCAAGCTCTAATGGGTACCCACCATCACAGATCTCAGCCATCCCAAGCCCTATTGAGTACCCATCATCACATATTTAAGCCATCCCAAGCCCATTGAAAACCCATCCTCACAGGTTTCACCCATCCCATGCCCTATTGGGTACCCGCAATCATATATTAAGCCATCTCAGGCCCTATTGAGTACCCACCCTCACATATTTCAGCCATCCCAAGCTCTATTGGGTACCCACCATCACAGATTTCAGCCATCCCAAGCCCTATTGTGTACCCACCTAACTTATTAAAGCAATACCATACCATACGGAGTACTCCCCCCACACCGAGTGCAGCAATCCTTGGCCCTATTCGAGTAATGACCAACACCAATTATGGCCATTTAAAAGTTTAAGGGGTACAAAGGCAACCACTGAATTCAGCCATACCAGACCCTATGTAGTAAACATACTTACCAATACAAATTCAGCCATATCCGGCCATAAGGGATACCTAACCATCACATAGTTCAGCCATCTTAGGCCCAAGAGGTGACTCACCATGTCCAAACGTTTTGTTGAAATTCCCACAGTAGGAGATGCTTGGTATATTAAATGGCCTGCCATCTTTAAATGGTTGCAGCAAGTCTGTTTTTTGCTGTGTCTTAATTCCCCAATCCCAGAATCTAAAAACCATTCACGGCTACAATATTGTACATTACGTAGAATCGCTTATGTTCCGTCACAAAATTTAAATAGATTTTCTATTTGCAGTAAAAATATATCACTTCTAATGAAATAATTTACACTTAGAATACCTGCTATCACATCTAAAACAAAATACAATGTTCAGCATTCATTTATAATAACAATTTGCGACGAAATATCAAATTTTCAGGTATGTTTGGTAGTTTGACCTTGAAATGACATTGACCTTGACCTTGAGTGGTCATTTTTCAAGTCCATTAGGAGAACAATACAAAGTTAATAATGTTAAGACAAACATTTAATCATATTATTAGAAATAATAGTGTCAGTAGTTGAATACTAAAATTTTAAATAGGGAAGCAGCAATCTAAGAATGCCATCTCGTCCAACATGTACATGCATAATAATGTCAGTTTTGACAAAGTTTCAATATTTTGAACTGAAAATTCAACTAATAATAAGAGAATATGTGTTACCAACACTTTTATCACTTTTAATATCAACTTGAATATAAAACATCTGCTAAAACAAGAAAACAAGTGAGGAAACATCATTTTTTCAGCTTTTTTTCGTAATTTGACCTTGAAATGACCATGACCTTGACCTCAAAGTGGTCAGTCTTGTATGTCCATTTGATGTACATTATCAAATGAATAATATCCAAGCAAATATTTGTGACTACATACATAAATAAAAAAAATGCATGAGAACATAGAATTTTAAGTGTATGTGTAAATTATGGCGGCCATCTTGGACGCCATCTTGGATTTCTGTGTCCGCACCACGCGTTGACAATTTATGCCGGCAGTTCCATATAGTACAGACATAGGCGAACATTTTGGTATATAACATTGCTTGTTCTACTTGAGTTGTCACCTACTCCTTAAATAAGCCACTTTTGAGCTGATTGTCACCCCACTATAAAGGGAGGGTCATTCTGGGAGTGCATGCACTGAATTACAATAGAGTGCAATTGAATACATTCTGGCTATATTCAAACTCTTCTAGCATAACTATTCACTCCTTGTATACATCTAACTTCTGCATACAATTTAACACTTTTATTTAACACTTTCATTCATTGTATAAAATAAGGTAAACGGGAAACAACACTTTCATTCATTGTTATATGTCATATGTATGTATTATTTATTCCTTGTGTATAGGTTGGTGGCCAGTTTTGCGCAATAAACTTTAAAACTTGCATACATAAGGGAATATAACAAATATGCACAAGGTGGACTACAAACAAAGATCACAAAAATCTTGACACATATTCACATATTTATGCCCATGAACAACATTAATCAAAACTACTTTTGGTTGAATATGACAATATACCGTGTACATGACATTACATGTATGTCTACGTCGACATTTACAACAAATACTTTAATAGGACAATTGATCAAAATGAATATTTACAGGGCTTTTTTCTAACCTTTGGTCTAACCTTTGGATGGGGCCCTAGGAAATATTGATACACATGTTTTTTGCGTGTTTTAAAAAAGTTGTACAGTGCTTTTATAATGGCCTTTATGAGAAAAAAAAGCCTGAAGTAAAGTCTTAAAATTAATATATTTGTGGACTTTTACTGTCAATGTAAATTCACTTCATAATTAATTAACAAGCGAAAATGCCCATTGGCATAGTATCAATAGTCAACTTTGTAAGCATGAAGGCCTCACATAACTCACACATACAAATATTAACAACATAACCATAGTCCTAATTAAATTTTCAAAATTCAGCAAAAGTTTAAATTATCAATAATTTAAAAAAAAAAAATATACAATTTATACTTTGTTCATGATTTAATTAATTAATCTATTTAATTTAATTAAAGTCTTGAACATTTAGGAGTATTAATGTTCACACCTGTAGTCACACAAGCTGATCAAAGACAAATGTGTGAAGCAAACATTGATTGATTGGTTGTATGTTTGTAATCAGCTTTGATTAGCATATCATCCAATTATCTGTCTAATTGGAGACAAACTTTACCACACATAACCAATCATAGACCAATTACCACATTTCTATTAATTGATCAAAGTGATTTGTTTGTAGGCTGTTGTATAATGCAAGCAAGAATCTTCTCTCTAAAGTTTGAGCAAACAAGCCTGGGTACCCTATTATTATGACAATTTCCTATATAAGGTCCTGACTGTGTTTGTTGATTAATTAGTTCTAAACTGATATTCAATCATCATTATTCTATCATACAGCTATTATTATATAATTATTATAATCAGCAGATTTTGTTGTTGGAATCATATACCGATAATCAAGGTAAGTTGATTAATAAACTTATATTAGTTTCACATTTAATTTAAAATCTAATTGTTTGTCCAATTTAAATTAATTTTCATTTTAAATTATTTAATTTCATATTTGTTTGTTGACCACTTCTAAAATAAATTTCCCATTACATTTTTTAATTTTTTATTTGTTTGACAATTTTAAACTTGATATTGCATTTTTTTAAATTCAAAATTGTATTTGTCCATTAAATTACATTATGGTTTGTCAATTTCATAAAAGTAATTCAGCCAAAATTGCATACTATTAAAATAGTCAACACAAATCTTGATGTGAAGATGTAAAGGACTGCTTTTATACACAAGCAACTTTCATATAATGTATATACAAATGTATGCAGTTTGCATAAGCCATATTTATAAATATAAACTGAAATCTTCCAAGATATTGAAAATGTATTCACCATATTTGCATAATTTTTGTCTTTAAACAAAAGTAATTGCATTGTTCATTTCAACTTAAATGTAATTTTCTTCTCTAATCTTTGTTTTAATTTATTATTAAGTAAATTCTAAAGTTTCATATCAACATGCATTTATTGCATAAACTTACATATCACCAGTTACAATAGTGTAGTTACAATGTATTGATAAAATTTGGAGAACACATGAAGTTCTGACTCAACCACTGTCAATAGTAATAATTTGAGCCACATCATGCTCATATAAAATATTTCAATTTCTATAACTACGGCATTTCAAAGTGACTGAATATTGATCTGATTTCAAGTGTTAAATAGGGTTCAATTAAGTCATTACATCATAATGCCAGAAATATTTACTAATTGAATTCAACTGTTTCCGCAAGGCAGATTGTCCCAATTATTAGTGTATGTCATTTCTCTTGCTGTAGCAATTTTCTAATTATCTGTTGTTTATTATTACAGGAAAATGGAAGCTTTGATGTCCCAGATCTTGCAGAATGCTGTACGTACCAAGTTAGATCCTGAAGCCTCACCTATAGACCTATCCTGGAGTTCTAGGAAGACATGTGATCGTCTGGTGATACCTGAAGATTTACGTCGGGAATCAGTCGTAACCAAGGATACATATACACCAGCCAGAGTGAATCTAGCCGACAGGTTTCATCACGCAACACCAGAACTATTGTATGGATTCAGTGATCATTCATTCAGTGATAGTCGTTCATCTTCTGTGTGCTCTGATGATAGTGTTTATATCAAGCGTGAACCAGAGTGTCCACGACCACATCCATTCTCTATCGAGGCATTGATTGGACAGTCTGACATCAATTCTAGATCAGATACTCCAGCAGTGGTTACTAGTGTCTACACAGAGCAGTTAGTGAACAGTCCAGTACCACAGTATCAACATTCTGTCACTGGATTATGTAGTCGACAAGATTCTAGTGTCACGTCAGTGTCATGTGACACTAGTACTGGTTTCTGGTGTCATGTGTGTAGTGCTTTATGTGTGGACTATAAGGATGCCCAGGCTCATCAGTACGCTCACAGTGTTCAGGGTGCTAGGTGTAATCTCAGGAAGTCAATGTTCGCTAAGACTGGTTACGTGTCTCAGCATGTGAAGTTGGACGATGAGAAGATGCAATGTGGACTGTGTGATAAAGTGGTTGTCAACTGTTTCTTCACGAAGCATCAGAGACTTCATGATGGACATAACTGTACCATCTGTAACACGGAATTCTCCACTAACAGTCGTCTACAGGACCATATGAACATCCACTCTGGTAAAACTCCATTTGCTTGTACTCTATGTGACAGAAGATTTGCCAAACGTTCATCATTGACTCAGCATCAACGTTACCACAGAGATCATCAAAGCTTCAGATGTAACTACTGTCCTAAGTACTTCAACAGTAAATATGCACGTGCAGTGCACGAGAGACTTCATACCGGTGAGAATCCATTCAAGTGCATTGTACCAGGATGTACCCGTGCCTTTCCACAGAAGATCCAGCTCAGACTTCACATGAACTCCCACAGATTCTGATGTGTGTAGTTGTTATGTAAAGAGTTGTCAATGACAAAATACTATGTAATACATTGTATATAATAGTATGTATATTATCTATGCATCTCAATCATTGTTAATGGCTAGCAAATATTAAATATGATAAACTTAAATTATTATGTTGTTTTATGTTTTAAATAGGAATGCACAACTGCATAATTTTAAAATTTAGAACACTTAAATCATGCCTAAATGGAAATCTTATAATGGTTTGAAGTTTGTGCATTTTTGTATTTGTACGAAAGAGTAAATCTGCCAGGGAACACAACCACCACAGTCTTGAAGTGAATGTTACAGACTGGCTTCATCAGATGGACACATGCAGCTTTACAAATCACAACACAAGTGATATAGTGCGCCCAAGATAATGTGATGTTTACCAACATGAATCTGGTTGGTCAACTGTTGAAAAATTGGTTTTACATATTACTAAAATAAACAGGTATGGTCAGTATTGTACTAAAACATCACTGATAAATCGTGCACATCTGATTAGTCCACCTTGGTGGAATGTACCAAATGTTCCCGCCTTTCTCATTATGGTGGGCGCACTACACATGCTGCTGTATTATCAATACATACATGCATGCTTGAGTATACATTCATGGAATATATTACAACACCACGGTAACAGGTACAAACAAACAGGTACTTCTAAGGCTGTATGTTTGATACATAGCTATGGGTTATCACATACCAAGGTACAGTCAGGTCTCGATACAATAACACTGTTGGTCAGTATATCGGATGTAAACAGTTATGTGAACCACCCGCACAAAATACACATGTTAATAAGAGCACTATCACTTATCTTTCATAATTTCAGCAAAAAGATTTTAAAAAAGTGAACAAACAAAAAAAAATCAACCAAAAAATAGTACAAAGCAGGTTACTTGCTAAACTCCAGTAACAACTTGTTACATTACAGCTTATGTTACATAGTCTTCTATCGTTTGCAACACCTGCCGAAACAATTTTTACTGGATTTCTAACAGATGAATGTCATGTAGGTTGTGCAAAGAAATGTTTACATCGGATACCATGGAAAAATGGGTATCCCCTCTATATGTATAGACAGAAGTAGGGTTTTTCCTAACTTTATTATGTTTTAACCCGATATAAACATTGAACTAGAAGCAACTTCTAAAAGATGCCTTTTATCATTCAGTGACAGGTTATAACTAGTATGGACATTTTAAACATTTTATCTAAGTTTATAGCTAAGAACCATGGAAATATGAGGCCCCAGTATACATATTAAGAATGAAAACTTACTTTGGCATCAACTTGCTTTTTCCCAGCTTCACGTAACAATGGTTGTATTCTTTGATGTAAGAAATCAAAATGATCACGAATCCAACTGAGTACTTGAGTAAAATACCATTCAGGCTGAAACAGTTACAGTGTAATCATTAACAAGTATTATCATACACCTGTGTAGTTTTCTACAGTTCCATAAAACTTATAATGCACGGTGATAATGCACGGTGATAATGCACAGTGATAATGCACGGTGATAATGCACAGTGATAATGCACATGGATAATGCACGGTGATAATGCACAGTGACAATGCACAGGGTGCAATAAATATGTAAATGATGTCATTTGACTTTCTTTGTACATTGTGATGATGTCACAGATGTAACACACACATAGCGCTGTACACTCAGGGACTAAATATGAGCACAAATGTTTCAGGGGGCTATTACTTTAAGATAATATATATAAGATATATGAACATGGCTTGATATCTTAACCTAAGTATAGTTTTCAAATGCATTGACAATGTAAGTTTTAAACCAATGTTTTGTAACAACATACAATTCATGGATTGACCATTATCATAACGTGACTTGGCTACAACTGACCATGTCATGACTGTGTAAACTCAGATTGCATGTTCCTTGTGCATGCTTTGTCACAAAGTAAGTTGCACAACTATGTCCGGGGCTTATCCATGAGTTACCAGAACAATGTATGACAAACATACCATCAATAAGGTATAGATATAGATATTTAGAATGTCGCTGTGTCCAAAGAGCATTTAAAATAACCAAAATGTGAATTGAACCTAGCTGGACTCCTGCACTGAAACCATCGTTAAAATCTTATTTGTTGACATATTTTGCTGAAATGTTTGCATTTGATATATAGAATGTCAATTTCTTGATTTATTATTGATTTTAATATGAAACTTGTTGAATATAACAAATATAAAGCTTGCCACTAGTTCTATAAATTAACTTATAAAACAAATTAAATAACACTCATTCAATATCCTTATTTAATTAATATTTTGGAACAATAACAATGCATGGTAATGCTTGTACCGCATTCTACATGTAATATGTAGAGATAATAAATTTTCACCGCAAAAAATAAAATATTTCCAGGACCATAATTATCTCCCTTTCGAGCAATAAAACACTAATTCATTCCAAAAATAACAGGGGTCCTAAAATTGTGGAATAATCCAAAATTCAGGTGTGCTGCACTGGAAAGAATGAAATTTTCTGCAAAAAAATAAAAGTCGTTCAATGAAAATATTAAAAGTATTGACTTAAGTAATCTAAGTTTCCTAAGCTGTATAATTTTAATGTACCCTACAGACACCAGAAACAGACTTGAATCTCATTTTCAGGATAGGGTATTATGCCTCAGTACCGAGTACTAGCAAAGAGATACATCTTATATACAATTAATATGTACTTGCCTCATTAATACTTCAATACCAAACAGATTATGCATACCTTTCCAAGGTCATTAGTTTGTTTGCTGCCATAGAAATGATATTTAAATCTCCTACGTAAAGGTTTAATCATCAGTTGAAGGGGTAGGATAGGGTGTCTGACCCCAGCAATCCCTGTAAGTGTAGTAGCTTGTTCTGCTTCGTCGTGTAAATTACATCTGAATAAAATACAATGATAATTGGTATGGTATATAAAATGCTTTTTTTTACTTTCATAAGACATACACACATATATTATAAGAAATTAACAAACATAGCGTCAGAGGTTTCATTTGGGTTATGACCCTTGACATTTCTAAAAAGCCACATTTTGACACTCAAGATTTTGGTTTGAAGGGTCATTTTCTCTCAAAATCATGGATATTGTGCCTATAAAAGGTTAAAATTTAATCAAAAGTATCAAAATGACCCTTCAGATTCAGAAGTTAGTGAAACCCCAGATCGTGTTAGGAAATTAAATGATTACATAACTGAATCCTAATGATATTTTAAATAATAAATGCTATTATGATTTATTGTGGTATCAATGCATTTTTTACAATAAAACATCCACCCTGGTTTCATAATTAAGGTCTTCTTAATACCAAGTTTAAACAAAAAAACAAGACTGCGTTCAATAAACGCTTATGCCCCCTGTAGAAGCCTTGTCCATAAATAAGTCTAAGTCCAAAATTAGGTCAAGGTGAAGGTCAAAATGGGGTCAGGTGATACAGGTGTGTGGAGAGTGTTCATATACAACATCCATGCAAGTTTGGAAGCTTTGTAGCAAGCCATAATGAGGCTAGAAGAAACGGTCAATATGGGTTAACCAGGACGGACGGACGGACAGGTGAATCACTATATGCCTCCCGATCTATCGATACGGGGGCATAAAAACAGACAGAATATGATTTGTACCAAGTCTCCAAACTGAAGATGTTATTTCCATGAATTTTATGGTATGAAATAAGAACAGAGTATCACTGATTACTGTAAAGTCACATATTTTCGTGGGTATTAAATTTTGTGGATTTTGATAAAATGCATTTTTGTGGGGTCGTAAATTCGTGGATTACAAAACATGAAAGGATAAACATATGTTCGATATTTGATAGGTTGATTAACCGTGGGGATTAGATTTCTTGGTCAAATGCAACAACGAAATCAACGAAAATTCAACCCCCTCAAAAATAATTATTTTACAGTATATAACAAAGCAATGAATCATATATTGGTTTGATGAATACATACGGTAGCTGAAGCTTAAGCAGCTGTTTGAACAGTAACTCCATTTTCGCTTTTGCTTCAGCAGGATTTTGTGTAGGTGGTGCTTTCATTGTCATAGCAACCAATGGCCACCGCATCAACTTCAATACTTCTTCAAAATCACTACAAGACGGAAGGTATAATAATATGAACTAAGGCATGGCCTTTAACGGAGATTTTTTCTTTCTTAATTAATAAATTAATGTAGATTGTATGTATCTATGTATGTACAGTTTACATAAAGAATCATGTATACATCTTAATTAATAAATTAATGTAGATTGTATGTATCTATGTATGTACAGTTTACATAAAGAAACATGTATGCATTTTAACTACAGTCATGTACTTAAGGGTAAACAGGAATCAAAGAGCTGAAATACCTGAGGTTGTTCAAATGTATGTAATTCTGATCACCCCGGCTTTATGCATTGCAATATTTAGTAGACAAACTGAGATGGCCGTACTTCCACGATTAGAATTAATGCATGCAGGGAAAGAACAAATAAAATTATGCCACATTATTATTATTGCATTGGCAATAAACATTTTTTATGTTTACATCAAATAAAATATTGAAGTTGAATAGTTTTCTGCAGCCAGAAAATTTACTGGTATTGCTTAGGATGTGTTTTTTTGCAGTTAGGATGCTAAGCAATAAGATAACATTAAGTCGGACAGGGATGGCTACACTCTACTTAACCAGTCGAGCACCGAAATCATAAAAATATACAAGGCACAATGCCCAACACCCAGCCGAGCGAGAAAAATGATCCGCCCAAATCCCAGCTGTCAAAAATCTGAATGAAACAGTTTCAGCAATCAAAAGGCTGAATGCCCACTCAGAACGACCTAGTTTCAAATGTAAAACGGCGGAAAGATACAATAATAAATAAACACTGAAAGCCCCAGCCGGATGACTTAGTTTCAACAAGCAACAAGCCTTAGTCGAGTGTCACCAAGAATGACCTAGCTCCAATAAGCTTAACAGCCCAAGCTGAATGACCCAATTTAAACAACCCAATTTAACCAATAAGTATGCCAAAATGAGCAACAACGCTACATGACCATTCCGGTGTATGTTTAAATTTATTAGTCAGAATAATAAGCCAAATAATCAGAAATGTGTAATATCGAATACTACGACAGGGGCGTAGCCAGACTTGAATTGACTCATAAGCCTTGAAGTTGGTGGTTATGGTTGGGGTCCTCACGATTCGTGAAAATTTGAGACTTATATTTATATTTAATGTTAGGCACGTGCATACATCAGTAACATAACCGACTATATATAACAGTTTATACAGAATAGTACATGGTATCATCTACGGGAACGTTAATAATGAAACAAGGTTAAAAAAGTATGTAGTCGGACCAGGGCTCAAACCTGGAACCATTTGCTATATATTAAGAAGGTTCAATGCTCTACTGAGTGAGCTAAGTGGATTACTACAAAGTTCTCTTCCTTAACAGTAATTAAATCCTATACTAGCTCCAGGCATCCTACAGACAGACACTTTTAGCATATTTTTCAGGGAAATTCTTAACTCTCATTTAAATGAAGCTTGTAACAAATAAATTTTTCCAAACATTTTAAAATCAAAGTTAAACCCCTTTCACAATTGTCATACGACGAGTCTTAGATGTAAATTTGAGGAATATCCTATGTCCGTTGTACAACAAACTTAAGAAATTTTGTCGCGTTTGACACCATCGGACCACAAAATGCATTTTTATAATTAAATTGATCATGCATACATGTATTTCAGTTTAATACTAGCATTTAGCAAGTTCCTATTTGCATATATTTATTATTATTTGAAAATAAAGAGTTTGGTTGGACGTTTTGATTAATTATACCCAGCTGCAGAAACTTATTTTTTAAACCAGCTAATAGTTTGACATTGCTTTTATCGTACGACGGACGTGCTACAACTGTTCATCTTAAGGCTTTCGCGCGTCAATTGTTATGACCTGCGACCATCGCATGACCATCATACGTCTGTCTGTCGTGTGGCGGACGCACGATAGTTCCCAAAAATGCATCGTTGAGCTGTCGCACCCTTTCCAGGCGCAAATTGGTACATTTCCATGTAGACCCATAAGCCTCGTGCAACGAAAACATTCCTACGACAATTGTGAAAGGGGTTTTAGTCATGGCTCCTATATATTTTGAAATTACGCATGTTTATCCGGTAATGTCAATAAGGTGAATATGAATTGGAATAAATAGATCATAACTTTGCCGATGCAGTCTTCCTATCAGTAATTTAATCCTGTACACAGTACTACAATTATCTCATAAACATTGCTATCCAAAGCACAATACACATGATACAGACGGAACATTGTCAAAGAGTCATTTTACATTTTGTTTTGGTACAAACTAATGAAACTTGGACGAATAATTTCGGTCGTAGGTACGAATAGGAACGGGTACGACAGGAATTTGTAGAAAGTTGTACTTACCAAACCTTTAATAACAACATACGTCATCGGATGTTGATTTTATTGTATAAGTATGCTAATTGCGAGTATTAAAGACGATTTTCCTTGCTTAACAAGTACTTACATCGTGTAATCGATGGTCGGCGTCTCAGACGAATGCAATCACGTAGAATGTTGAGTTACTTCCCCTGTTACCTGGCTATCGCTCCGGACCCGGGATTATTTATTTATTTTGTATAGCGTAATTTGAAATCTGCAGATGTTCAGAAAACCTAAAAAATATAGAAGTTCAGCTACGAATTGTCAGTTTTCAACTAATTTGAGATTACAATAATGGTTGAATCCTCGTACCAATCATAACTACTCTCGTACGTCACTGCGGATCTTCGATGAGACCGGAAATCCATACCTTTTCAGCTATTAGTGGGGCGAAACTTCGGCCGATGACGGAAAGACCCGAGTAGTTACGATTGCCGGGAAGACAATTGGTACGGCCTCTACGACATTTATAGGCTGCTGATTTAGGAAAAAAGCCAAACTCAGACGTCTCGGAGATGTTTTTTCAAAACCTTCGGTTTTGAAAAAAATCTCCTATTACACTATAAATGGTTAAGTTAGTGATATGAAAGTATGGGCATATTTACCAAATCCGTGGACACCTTTAACACAAAATTTGACCTGTTAAGAACTCTTCTAAGAATTGATAAAAAAATGCCAATATTTCTGCATGTTACATGTCTGAAAAACTATGCTAAATTTTAGACCCAGGGATATATCCTATCTATAATGAGTGCGTTTTCAGAGCCATAAACCCGTGCTGGAATCTATGCAGAATACATCATTTTGAAAGTAAATGAGCATACTAGTACTCTAAAGTTGTGTGATACCGATAAATAGAGTCTTTCATAGGTACTCTTTGCATACAAATTTGTTGAACTCATTGACAAAAACAGGTCTTTTGTCATATTATTTTGTCCACTCATCAAATAAAACGCTTATAAAAAGAACTCATGCAAGATCCTCTATATTGTGTGATAGGCAATCAGTAATACACTTATGAATACATAACTGTTCTACAAGCTTGGTTGTTACCAGGCAATTTGATTTGATATAAGTTTATAACGGTCCACATTTCCACCCCTACATGTCGGTACTGTGAGTTTTTGGAAAGACCTTACTTACCTTGCAATTTTTTGTTTCAGTATTTTATACCAGAACAGTGTTGTATCTCCCGCATATTTCACCATGTTAGAACACTGTGAGGTTTGTAGAGATGAACATGCTGTAGATAGTTCCATAAACTTGTCTACACTTTCACCGAGTCTTTCTGATTGAAGCAAGGATTCTATTTGTGAGCTGAAGTGAATAGGAAAATTTTAAACAAGACTGCGTTCAATAAACGCTTATGCCCCCTGTGGAAGCCTTGTCTATAAACAAGTCCAAAATTAGGTCAAGGTGAAGGTCAAAATGGGGTTAGGTGATACAGGTGTGTGGAGAGTGTTCATATACAACATCCATGCAAGTATGAAAGCTTTGTAGCAAGCCATATTAATGCTAGAAGAAACGGTCAATTTGGATGAACGGACGGACGAACGGACGGACAGACAGGTGAATCACTATATGCCTCCCGATCTATCGATACGGGGGCATAAAAACACACATGAAAATATTAGATCACACAAACAATAACCTCCATAAACATTCACTTCACACATTAGTTTTAATGTACATGTATATATTGTATGCTTAATAAATGACACCTATTAAGATTTTTTTACACATTCACAACTACCATAACAATAAATATGCAGCCACACCTATTATCTTAATAGCATTATGACCTAGCAAATGTTACATTGTAATGTACTTTCTTTGTTTAATGAACTAACAGTAAAATGTAATCTGAATGATCGAGACACAAGTATTGTTTTTTCTCAACCTATCTAAAATAATTTAGTATGAACAAGTCATTAAGAAATGCAAGCAATACAGAAGTTCCCTACCAGTTTTAAGCCACTTTCAATGTTTCTGTTGCCATGGCAACCACAATTTTTGTCAGAATAAGAAATATTTAGACGTGCATAATCCCCTTATTGTCCCCTATCCACATACCAAGTTTCATAAACCTACCTTGGAAACTGTATGAGTTATATCAGGATCCAGATTTTTTGACAGACTGACGGATGGAGGGCAAACATATAGTCCCCTCCAGTCAAAAACCGGTAGGGGACTAATTAAATACATCAAGAAATCAGCATGCAGCAACACAAAGTTACACACTACCACCTCACCTCAATGTACCAATCTGTGCAAGACAAGACAGATATTTTGTCAGCTGTTGCAATTCATCCAACTCTGTCGTCACTTTTTTAGCTTCTTTAACTAATGGACCAATGTCTCTCTGAGTATCTTGTATATCATGATACAACTTTTCTTTGGCTGTTCCAAGCCTTTTAACGTCTTTAGCAACTTTCTCAGCATCACGGATAGCTTTTTCTATTTCATTAGGAACTTCACTGCTAGCAAGTGACAGCTGAAAATGAAATAACAAAATAAGTTATGCATAAGTACACAGATCTGGATAGTCATATATTTATGTCCAGTAGGTTTTATTTTTGTTATTACATGTACTTATTAGTCAAATTATAGTCCTTAACTTCTAAAGTGATATTCATGATTTGCTGGCAGTTGTGCTTGACAATAAATAAAAAGAGGAAATAAAACATTATAGACATAACACAAAGATCTGTGACTTTTGACTAGACAGAACTTAAAAAGTTGTGAGGCAGAGCTATTGAATTTGTTTGAATGCATTCGACTGAGACATTCATAACTTAAGTTTATAGTCATTCATTGTTTTCCCTGCCTGATTGGCAAATGACCTCAGATTTTGGAGATAGTTGGGTGGATTATGGGTGCCAAACCCTAGCTCTTTCCAAATAGACTCTATGGTTCTTCAACAAGTCAGAAATTGACAGATTAGTGACCATTTACCTTATCAACATTATAGGATAAAACCCATTTTCCAGAATTTCGGATCATATTGATGTCAGGGGTTAGAATAGGATATCGGCAAATATCGCATAGAGCAAACAGGTACATAATTCACCATTGTTATGGCCCAAAGATTCATAAATTCTTACTTGCACACAATGACAACACTATTTTACGACATTGGCGATATTTTTTGGCATTAATTGTTAGTTTAACTTGAAAAATATGCATATTTGTCACGCAATAGGTATTGAGCTACCGAAGCGACAATGTAGAATAAATATAGTATCCATCAAGAGTTGTCTTTTGAGATCAACATTTCTTAAACGAGCCTAGAAAACACAGGTTATTAAGCCTTTAATATAATAATATGTTTTTGTGACAAGTTTAAGAACTATTGATTCCAAAGATAACAAGTGGTGGATAGTTTTTATCACATTACCATTGTTACCAAGTCAAAACAACTTCAGAAATGACAAATTTAGGCAGACGACATTACGTTTTCGCGACGAAAAGCTGGTGACGTCACACATTGGTTATCACACAGGTTGGATTACATTGTTCCGTCATTAGTTCTCACATGGAAGATCACAGTATTTATGTGATAAGATATGATATTTCATATAATATATTATCATATATACAAAGTATTTTTTAGAATATATTTTTTTGCTTTAAATAGCTTAAAAATAAATATGTTTAACGTTAATCTGTAATAATATTGTAAACCTTTTTTCATGTTTTAACTTCGAAAAAAAGAATAATACTAGACACTCCCGCTTAAGAGGCCAATATCAGTTTCGTCCCCTGAAGGTTACGGAAAACATGTTTTTATGTCGATAATGATGTTCGACATCAAGAAGGCAAGGACAATGGCCTAAAATTGATTCAGGAACTTCTTGATCTGTAGTCAAGGGCTTTATCCACGTGTTGCCACCACAGCCATTGAGTGATATCCATGAATTTGAATAATCATAATGTTTAATTTCTATTTTTAAATTAATTTTGTTTTCTACTTTTGATTTGAACATCAAAGTTAAGGCTAGTATTCCTTCAACCTAAGAATCAAAGTTTAGCACTTCTTACTATCAAAGAGTAATTATCAATGAATATCGACAATATAGGTTTTGCTAATCGTTATCACCATACCAAAATCTGGTACAGTACAATAGCTGAAGTATCGTTCATATCCGAAAACTGACCTACTTGTAAGTGATAAAAACGAAACGGAACTGGTTACCTTGCTTTCAAGAGTTTTCTGTTTCTGTTTGCAATTTATATATATATCCATCAAATGTTTTAGTGATTTCACGTCATCTCCCATCTTGTCATTCACCAAATTAATGGCAAACTGATCAGAAGCTGTCTTGTCCATGGGCGCTGCCATGTTGGCATTGAGTTGATGCTAATTGACGTTTAAAACCGTCACGTACTTTTCCGTAAAATTAGCAATTTTACGTAAACTTACCGTACAAAAATGTATATCTGTGGCATGTGTAGGCCTATTAATTTGTTGAGCAATTTATAATATTAATATTTAGGCACAAATATATAAATTGCTAAGGTATCCTTCCTACTTTTTATCATCAAACACCTATACATTAATGAAGGGCCTTTTGGTCTTTTCTTTTATTGAACAAATGACAATTTGTGTCAGGATTTTTTGCCTATGCAATCAATATGAAACATTTATATGTAATAAATAATGTTTCATATTGATTGAAAGGGCAAAAAATCCTCACACAAATTTAATTTTTGGACGTTTTTCACCAAAGCAATTAGATTTAATAATCAGCTGTCCGGCACCTACAGCACACACCCTTGTTCTGCAGTCTGACACCAACAGTATCACCTGAATACTCTACATTTGGATCCGCATTCGGGTGCCTTTAGAGCACGTTGAATACTTTAATGATCCACAGTCTACAAAACTCCTTGAATACTCAGTATGACACATGCAGTACTGCTTGAGCACTCAATACAGTACACATACCTTGAATACTTGAATCAGCAATCTGGCACCTATGGTACACCTTGAATCAGCAGTCTAACACCTACAGTACACATTGAATCAGCAGTCTAACACCTACAGTACTCCTTGAATACTGAGTTAATCAGCAGTCTGACATCTACAGTACACCTTGAATACTCAGTGAATCGGCAGTCTTAACACCTACAGTACCTATTGAATACTCAGTAGATCAGCAGTCTGACACCTACCGTACACATTGAATACTCAGTGGATCAGCAGTCTGACACAGTACACATTGAATACTCAGTGAATCAGCAGTCTGGCACCTACAGTACACATTGAATACTCAGTGGATCAGCAGTCTGACACCAACAGTACACCTGGAATACTCAGTTGATCAGCAGTCTGACATCAACAGTACACCTGGAATACTCAGTGGATCAGCAATCTGACATCAACAGTACACCTTGAATACTCAGTGGATCAGCAGTCCGACACCAACAGTACACCTTGAATACTCAGTGGATCAGCAATCTGACACCAACAGTACACCTTGAATACTCAGTGGATCAGCAGTCCGACACCAACAGTACACCTTGAATACTCAGTGGATCAGCAATCTGACACCAACAGTACACCTTGAATACTCAGTTGATCAGCAGTCCGACACCAACAGTACACCTTGAATACTCAGTGGATCAGCAATCTGACATCAACAGTACACCTTGAATACTCAGTGGATCAGCAGTCCGACACCAACAGTACACCTTGAATACTCAGTGGATCAGCAGTCTGTCATCTACAGTACACCTGGAATACTCAGTTAATCAGCAGTCTGGCTCCTACAGTACTCAAATCTGACATATGCAAAAGACCGTAAATATTCTGTGGACAGCAGTTTGAAACTTATGGTATGTATTTATATACCTTCATTAATCCATGGTTTAGCAGTCAACACCCGTTTATTCAAGTTTAATGCCATTTCAAAAGTTATTTGGCTTCAGATTCATCAAACCAGTTTTCCAGGACAGTATACTAACCATTACCAACTTACCGCTCCACAAGGAATCAGTAACTTCTCCACGTTCGGTGGAAAATTGATATTGTTGTCAAATTTTCATGAATGGGTATAACTAGCCACAACAGGGAACTTGTATCTGCATGTTCTATGTTTCATCTGACATTTTAATGCATTATCAAGTATTGGTCCAATATGACAATTTCAGAAATTATTGAGACGTGTACCAAACAAAAACTATCTTACAGGATACAGGGTATTGACCCATATTAATTTTATGTTCATGTTTGCCGTATAACTGTATACATATGTACTTCATAAGTGTACTGATATAAGGCAAACATGAACATAAAATTAATATGCGTCAATACCCTGTGTTACAGGTAAGAAATCTGTGTTACAGGTAAGAAATGTAAACCAAACATATACTCGACTCTACAAGTTGTAGAATATCAATGTGCAAGCAGGGTTAAATCTGTCAAGATGTGTCTGAAGCACTGTTACTCGACCAGAGAAACAATTCTATAAATTGCCGTGGCCTATCATCTATATTTACATATATATATATATTATAGGCCACAGCTATTTATAAAATTGTTTGTCTGGTCAAGTGCCAGTGGTATGAAGTGGGTGTCGCCGCTCGGTATAACTTTGAGCGCTCAAATGGATTCAATCCTGTTAAGAAACACTTTCAGAAAGCTTATTAAGACAGCAAGTTTACATTATCCAGTCACAACATGACAGCATCTCAATAATTCCCTCAAAAGGCCCATACCAAATATAAATCAATAAACTTGACTGATTTTTACATATTTATTTACAAGACACATCAGACATGTTTACATATTTACAAAGACGTTTCACAAAATGACTGTGTAATGGTAATGACCAAACATGAACATGAATATAGTGATCACAGAATAAGGTTTCCAAGGCAACAGTGTCAACTTCTAGATCCTGTAGTTTGCTGCATGAATCGTTCACCCCAATATTGATCCAGATCAAAAGCTTTAAAATCTGCAAATATAAAGAAAATACAATTTATCATCCCTTTGCTGCAACCATATTGTATCTCAATATATTATATAGTGAGATACAACCTTGTCACACCAAAGGCCCAAATATTTTTTATAAACCAAATTCCCAATTGGTCTATGACAAATGCATACACGTGTAAAACAAGAAATTCAATTTATTTGACCAATAAAAAGATCTTATTTTGGTTGTAAAAACATTGAAAATAATAAATATTGCACGTAATTGTATAATCCAGGCGATGGATTTACTTGTACATTGTATATGTCTGACTGTGACAATGCCCTGGACTGGTTGACTCTGTTTGTTGTATTAAAGGTCAATTACATGTGTACAAAACTACAGATCAAATGTTTACTACACAGTTACATTGAATAAATGATGAAAGAATTGCTGATTATTGTAATTTGATATATTAATTATCAGGATAAATTCACTTCCATCAGTGACTCTCAAAGCCTGCAACTTTTTAAACTATATGGCAAATGTTAGGTAAATTAATCATTCATTAAGTTATTCTACATAGGAGAAATTACTAGTATATTGACACCTGATTTCACATATTTGCCAATATAGCATTCTACAATTTAGCAGTCAATATGATCTACCCTGGCTGCTATATTCACCACAAAACCAGGAAGCCATGCCAGTACTACAGGTATTTGCAAGTATTTGGCCATTTCACAGCCTACATTGAACATACAAACTCCTATTCTGGTCACTCCAAGGTAGAAGCTCTAACTTCTAGACCACTAGTACATGTTAAAAGTGTATACTTTAACCGTGTTGTAATACACAAAGCAATCTGCTCAGTGCTGTACACACAAACAACTGTAGTCATTTTATGTTACACAGTTTGACACCACCATACTACACCAAATTGCTTACACTTACCTCTTAGCCGTGGGTTTGGATTTTTTTCTTTGTACTCAACTGGACCACCTGAAACAAAGGTATGCAATATACAGTTTCAATGAATTTAATGTTTCTGTACTTCAAGTGTATAGTATATAAAACCAGTCATGGTTTCCAATGCATTATGGTATTTACATGGTCAATTTAATACTTATTGTTAACCTTAATTTCAGGCATGTCATGATGTGCGGATCAAGAATTGTTCTCAAGGGTCTGATCAAATAGTTAATCTTAGAAATGGGTCCGACCAGCTATTGTGCTAGGGAGGGTCCAACAAGCTATTTTTCTAAAAGGGCAACGGTTGTCTTGATCAGACTTTAAGTCCTGTCGAACTTGTGTATACTTATAATTGTTATATTAAACCACATTAAACCAAAATTATTTTTAATACCATGGGCCTGACCCTTCGGTCCTCCCTTCTGGATCCACACATGTCAGGGATTGTTAGTTTTGGAAAAAAACATGATTCATGTACTCGTCGATCTCAAACTTGTGACCTTTCAATCAAGTAAAAATCTACAATCCCTTGTTGGCCCAAACGAAGTTAATATTTAAGTCTTTTTATCTCCATTGTTATCTGAAGTAACTAAATGCTTACCATCTCTTCTGCCTGATAATTCATGGTGAACTCTGTTCCATGCTGTAATAATGAGAAAGGTATACATGTAAATATAAAAGTCTGTGAGCTCAGAATTTGGAACCATTACCGGTCAAGTATTTGACTGATGCAGCGAAAGTGAAGTTTTCCTTTATCAGGACTCCTACTGAGGCACAATGCCCAATCCTGAAAATGAGTCAAAAGTCTGTTTCGGGTGCCATTAGCACACATCCCTATGGCAAAACTCAGTATCAAACATTGTTCTATTGTTATAATTCAGCTTATGAAACTTCAAATCACCATAACTTCGTCAATTTTTTAAATGTTTTCATCAAATAACTTTTATTTTCTGCAGTAAATTCATGTTTTCTAATGGATATTATAGGACCCCTGTTTATACTGACTCCATACACATTAACAAAGTTTGTACACTCGTTCAAGTTTCTTGTAAAGAAACAATCCTAACTTGTCCTGAACAACCACACAGGTGCTAATTTTTCAGACTGATAAGATACATTATGCTGTTCTCCAATGTTTATTCACATTTGTTAAACACATAATCATATACATGTATATTATATAATACGGGAGACATTTGTTCCAATGAAAAGGACGGGACTTTTTCTGTATCAATTTCAAAGAGGTTATATTAATCAATAAATGATGCCAAGGAGCTGTCTGCAACATGATGCATTGACAGTCATATAAGTAAGCTATTTATCATTTTTAAGGCTTTCACTAGCCTCAAATATTGAAGAGTCAAAATGAGTCATCAAAATACGTCTAGAAGATTTGTATTAAAGTATAGTAATTTGACACTTCATCTTTAATTTTCAAAATCGAAACTGCCAGGTACATTTGCCAAATTCAAGAGTCAAAATGCAGTTTCAAATGTCAAACAAAAGCCCTGATCATTTGAATTTCCTCTGATAATAAGCATACAGAGATCACTACATGAAACTCACATTTACTTAGTCTGCAAGACGTATGTTTCAAAGTTTAATTTAAATAATACATTTTGTGCTTCAAATTAAACATGCATATCGACACAATAAAACCACTGTAGGTGAAACTAGTTACCTTCTGAGAGATATCTGACCATTTCTTCATGTTGGGAACTATATGGAGTTTGTTGGGGACTACTGTTTTGTCTATGTGGATACTGTGGACCTCTGGCACGGTTACCATTGAATATAGGCTTTGGTGAACTGAAAAAATAAAAACCTGCCTTTAATATTCAGTGGTTACTAACTCAATATGTGTAACTATACTAAAATCCAATAAAAAGTTTACCAAGTGGACTAAAGGGCCTAGTCGCTAACCTGTCATAGTAGTTAATGCATTCACCTATGGTGACCTAAAATCATTTAAGACTAGTAAGAATCAAGTAAATGCAGCCTCTATTGCATGTACAAGGTTTTAATATTGTCTTAACCAATGACCTTGTTAATTACATCTGATAATCCATTTTGACAGATTAGGCCAAAATCTATATACACAAGGGTTTTCTATGATTTGACCCAGTGACCTAGTTTTTGACCCTGGATGACCAATATTGAACTTGACCTAGATTTTGTTGAGGTGATTATTGTGACCAAGTTTTATAAAGATTAAAATTGGGCCAAAAATGTGACCACTATGATTTAGAAGTGTACGCATCCCCTATGGTTTTACACCAGATGACATAATTTTGAAAGGGAACCAGATTCCATAGACGGTAGAGATGGTCATTGCGGACATGTTTTATAAAGATTGACCACAATTGTGAGTTTTAGCGAGTTCACAAGCAATAGTGGACGGACAGACGACAGATGAAGTGTGATCACAAAAACTCACCTTGTCATTACTGTATGTGACAGGCGAGCTAAATATAGTGTAACAGCTAACCAGTCTCATAGTCATAATTCAACTACATGAACGTCCACACTCAAATGACTTAATTAAACGATAGAGTACTATCTTAGACTTATGACCTAAATGAGAAAGATTTTCGTTATTCAAATCATTCGTTCATTCTGTCTCATCACACATGACTTATCATAAATGTGGCCACATAAAAAAATATCTGTAAGAAGAAAAGTGGTGACATTGAGATAATTTGTTTATGCTTTTGTAGGGGTCATTAGACTACTTACCATACTCCAGGCTTTCACAAGATAAAATATCTATATAATGACTGTGTTAAAGACCTTTTATGCAAAAACCTTATTTATTTATAATCAGATAAGTACTCTGGTTTATACCATAATAAAAGAAGTCAAAGTTTAACTAAAATTTTGTCCAAGAATGAGTACTCTAAAATACATGAGCCGGTTCAGGTGACAAAAGTAGGTCAAACTTGTTTACAAACAACGGACAGAGAATATTACGCAAGAATGTTTGTCCATTGGTAAAACAAGGGGAAAACATGCGATCTTGGCATAAATGGCTAGTTTGTAAGCGCTATAACTGATGAATAACACAAAACTCACCTCATTGCCACCGTGGCTTGTGGCGTGTTCTGTTTTTCAATGTCCCTTGCAATTTCAAGGTTGTTCAATGTCTTTGGAGCGCCTGAAGACAAAAAAACAGCGTTTTAAAATGATTGTCAAGAGCCACGCTTCAAAATGACGCAAAATACATCAAAATCCAGTCGATAACTACCGAAAAAACGTAAAATCAACTTACCAATACGTGCATTTGCCACGAATTTGCTAGGTCTACTCTGCAATGCGTACATTCCCCGTCCCATTTGTGTAACTTCCGGTTACGGATTGGTTCCCGAATCTGCGAGTTGAACTTATTTGTGTGTAGAGAACCAAGTCCTCCTTTTATTTCCAAAAAGGTCTTTCTGTAGGAAATGTACATTTCCAATTAAGGTGCAATAAGGAAAGAAGTAGTCGAGCATAAGTTTTGTCATTTAATTAGATGTCAAACAGGCACTGTCTGCACGTGTTTTTGCGTTAATTGGACATCATGATATACGCTGTATTTTCAACTTAAAATTACTCGAAGCGCCGCTGGTGTAGTGGTATCATGCAAGATTCCCATTCTTGCGACCCGGGTTCGATTCCCGGGCGGCGCATGTTTTTTTTTATTTTTTTGTAATGGATTTTTACACTTTATACACAATCTAAAT
This sequence comes from Spisula solida, assembly GCA_947247005.1. Classification (NCBI taxonomy): domain Eukaryota; kingdom Metazoa; phylum Mollusca; class Bivalvia; order Venerida; family Mactridae; genus Spisula; species Spisula solida. The sequence goes on along the minus strand of OX365944.1, from coordinate 43,490,350 downwards.
GCTAGTGCCTAAATCCGTATGTTGTAATTTGCTTATTTGGTCTTATATCACAACGTTTCCTATAGACAATTTTATATTTTTGTACATTTTCATTTCATTCAAAGGATGCGATTTTGTTGTTTTTGACATACAAAAAAGCCAAAGACATCCGTGAAAAAAGCATTTTTTTGTGTCTCTTTAATTCATAGCAGAATTGTCCTACTTTATTAAATTGATAGATTTATTAATTTTAATTTTCAATCATTAGACATTTTCAGCAACCAGTGTACGCCGGTATTCTGCGCAGGCTATTCAGTACTGGTGTGACTAACATTGACAAATGCATAACCCTTTACTCCATAGATATGTCAAATCAAATTATGCCCCACCCATCCTTTGCTTGTCACCAATTATTTTCCAAATCAAGTATGGAGGGGAGACAATCCATTTAGACTTACCAGTATTTAGGCACATTACCAAGGGAGATCATTCTTAATATTTGTCACAAAAAGCTGCACATCTGATGTGCATTGGACAACTTCTTGCTTATCCATTAACAGTATAATATAAGGTGTATAAAGTGGAGGATTAACATTAATTTTAGTCAAAAGTTTGAGCACAGAAGATCTGCATTTTATTGAAATCTTCTGGACTCCTGCAAAGGGTTCGGTTAGCAATTAGCTTCTACTGTTTGACGCCATGTGGTCTTTTGTCTTCCTCTTGGACATGGCACTTACCCTGGGGTGTCCACCAAAGGGCTATTTTGATGTCGCTTGACCCTGGCATGCTGAGGACATGTTCTAGCCATCGAAACTGTCTGTTTGATTTGTTTGATGATGCATTGATGGAATTCGTTAAATTCAGGTTTTTGTTTCAAAATTGAGATTTGGTTAGGCCAAAATATTCTGCAGATTTGTATGACAAAGCCATGGTGGAAGCCGGAAGGTTAATGATTTCATGTTGGCTTTAGTCACTTTTAAGCATTTGCATGAGTGTTGCATACAAATGTTAAATGATCAAGAAGAGAAATCAGAAACAAGTCAATGTTTACTGTAAATGTTTTATTCAAATCTATAATATAATCATGTCCAATGTTACACAGAGAAAGATGATCAAAGAAACTATGATAGAAACCCATAGTATAACACATACCTCTAATAGCTACATAAAGTGCGTAGAGAGTCACACAATCTTCAATCAATTTCATTAAAATGACAGAAAATGCATTCAGAAAATCACCAAGGAGAATAAATAGAATGATCTTTGTACAAAGTGAATCAAATTAAAGCGACAATCTCAACACATAGAACGTTCAATGGCTGCATAATAATTTTACAAAATTAAACAAGCTTCAAAGCAGTACAAGACAGCTGCATTAACTCATATAACTAGGTCACACATGAAGTAGTCAAATTGTGGATTTCGCTGAATTTATCATTTCATTCAAACAAGGTATTAAAAGCGAAGCCTTCATTGAATCTATTACATAATTTGGAGTAATTAAGGCTACCGGTAGTGAAGGTGATAAATGTTTTTTTATTACACATATTACTGGACCCCCTACTATTGATTAATGCTTTCTAATGTTTTATCATTTTATAAACACCAGTTACCATTATAATATAAATGAAACAACTACATCTTGGTTATAGTCAGTCAATATAATTGGTTAAAACTCTAACAATTCCAACATTTATCTGGATACGTTCATTGTTTAGATCACTTTCAGCAATTGTTTTACAAGCCTAAATTTACTGAATTTCAAATGCTAAACCACAATATAAATTAACAAAATGTCTCAAATGTTGTCAAAGATGATAGTTTCTACATACTGTAAAACTATTAATATTCGTGGCAGATTAATTTTAATGGATTTTCAGGGATGAAATAGATCGCTTAATTAAATACTATCCAAGAATTGATCTAAAATTTGTAACAAGGGTTTTTCTTTCATTATTTCAAATCTATTCAGGAATGAGGAAACCTCCACACTACAATTTTACCACTATCTGCAAAATTTAATGCCTGCAACAATTACCCAGAACAACCACCTAAGAATCATTCCTGTGCAGTTTGACAAATTGGGCTACAAAAAATGCATTATGGTAGCATATATTTTGTCTACACAGATTATATCAATTAATATTTTATTGAGATGAAATCTTGAGTCAGACTTACATGAAGAATGGAAAGCACCAATGGTAAAAATGTATGAAATTTCGAATTGTACACAAGAAAATTGTTTGTAGCAAGCCATATAGTTTGCCTTACGTGCCAGCTGGCACAAAGAGCATAAGTAAGCAAGTAAGTAATATAGATAATAGAGTGATCTATAGGTAAGGTTACAGAATATAACTGATAATTCGATAATGGTTTTTTGTTCATGTAACTTTGAGAAGATGGTGACAGATGAATTGTGGCTTATATTGGTACAACAGTTGTATTTATAACAGCTTTGAGAAATCACAATGAGAGAATGTTATACATTCTGTAAGGGGTTTTCCAGAAAAAAGGGCCATCAAGCTAGATAGGACAGTCCAAAAATAGCTCTCACTTAGCCGACACCTTCACACATATTATTCATTTGTTCTGACATTCTCATCAACAGTTTAATTTTTTTTTTCAATCTTGGCCTAATATTTTCCTGGAACGTCCCCAATTCAGAAAACAGTGATATTCAATTATTACATTTGTAGTTCATTTTCTAACATGATAAACAATAGCACTAGTAGGTTGCCTGATGTGTTAACAACAGTAAAAGTTAAACAGAATGCTGACACAACACTGAAATCATTAACAAAATCTCTCAAATAACAATTCACAATCATAAACGAATCATTAACAACTATTAACATGCAAACTATGAAACAAGCCATAATGTATATCATCATCGTACAAAAATACTGTACATTTCATACAACATACAGCATATTAAACCTACCGTAGCAACATTTAGCCTATACCAGTGAAATGTCTCCACAACAAGGATAAGAACATAAATTAGTCATTCACATTCAGGGGTTTTACTCACTGAGGCATAATGCCTAATCCTAAAAATGTCCTGTAAGTCTGTTTCGAGTGCCATTAGCACACACCCCTACACCAAAACATTGCTCTATTGTCAAAATTCAGGGTATGAAATTTCAAATGACCGAAATAAAGTCAATACTTGGTATTTTTTCATCAAATAACTTTTACTTTCTGCAGAAAAGTTCATTTTTTCTATTGCAGCAAATCCAGATTTCCGGATTATTCCGGGACTGTAAGATCCCTGCACATTACAGATGACAATAAACTTTCATGGCTCTCATATACTGGTAGTCAAACAGCTTCAGACAACCCAATCTCATTAAATGATAGACATACATGTGTAGAGAAGTCATTACCTGGGGAGAGCTAGGGTCCACAAGAAATGTTTAGTATGTTATTTCAGCATGAACTTTGTGTCAGTGTTGTTTACGACCTCATTTTGCCCAATGATCTATCACAAGCATATACCACAAGAAATATTATTACCAACACTTTAGCAACAAACAGTAAAACTGCCACAAGATCCACCTCAAAATTAAGACCACAAACTTCCAGTTAATTTTCACTGTTTAGTTCCTATTTAAGGCCAATATTCACAGTCAATAATGAAACCAGTTTTCAAGGGTCCAAAGGATGTTGTTACTATTGAGGTTGTACTGTTAAGTGCTGCATAAGTGGATATTTATGCAAGTCAAAGTTAGTGAATTCTAGAGGTAGGGCGATGGCCTAGAGGTAAGGGGCACGCTTTGGGAACGAGAGGTCCCAGGTTCAACCTCCCTCTGGACCACTTCTTAATTTCTCTGAGCAAGAATAACCCACATGCTCCACTCGACCAAGGTGTGAATTGGAACCTGAGAGGGCTGTGTCTGAACATGTTTGATAGTCCTGGGCGCCGCAGATCGATGTTGGCTGCACACCAACCAGGAGAGAAATTGTTACCCCAGGGTGAAGTTAAAATGTCAAAGGGTGGCTGAACGGCTGCCCTCGAAAATTGGTTAACTTTCTTTTTAAACTTTTAACTTAACTTAGTGAATTCTAAACATCAGATATTTGGCATACGTTAAAATTAGCGACTTTTAGAATTTCTCATTAGAGTTCTATGTTGGCAAAAATTGCACTACATGTAGATTAAATGTAAGTGAATTTAAGAAATTCACAATTTTAGTAAATTTGCCAAATTGGTCAATATTTCAAAGTTGCTAACTTAAGCACTCAGACATTAATGCATATACCAGTGTATCTATTTATCAGAATGGTTTAATAACAAGCAACAAGTATTACCGGGATAATCACATAAATACTACAGCACTATACCACCATATCATTGTACAATTTGTAAAACATGTTACACTAAAGTAATTTAACCATCAATAATGTGCAATCAGACTGTCAGGCATTCAATAATATCGGCTTGTTACAAAGTTTCTGTAATCCAATCAATAACCCATTCAATCATTTATATCTCAATTTATGAACAAAGCACATAATGAGCAGCAATTTATAAGCTGAATATTTGACTGAAGCTACAATTTATAAGCTGAACATTTATCTAAATTCTATCTTAATCTTCGGGATATCACTATCTAAGTCAATACGATATGAGTACTTTAACACATGCAAGTAAGCAATAGCAGAGGTCTGTGTATGGTCGAAGCAAAGCTGAGTAAATGACTTTAATATCAGTAAGTGTAAATCAATAGCTACAAAAGTGAAGTAATTACACATACAGTGAATTGTGATGATCAACAATTTTATTTATTGTAGATAACATAATTATTACAGTAAATATCAATTTTCAATATGGTCAACGAAATGATACAGAATTTTGATTTACTTGAAATAAAACACATGGTTTTTGTAAAGTCTAAACCAAGTCTGTTCCACACTCTTACTAAATGATATAATAAACCTTGGCTTGGTAATGGTCAAGTAATATCTCTGTATGAAATGCATGCCTTGTTCTATCACCCATCATCATTGTGCATGTTTGTTGTTATTGATAAGAATATGTGAATTTACATCAAGTCTTGTCTTAGAATGACTCAATTTAATTTCAATGGTTTCTAAAATATTAAATATCTTTTCTATTTGCGCAAACTCTTATTAATTTTCCATAATGGTAAAGCACACCCAAGGCAACATGTATCAAATAGACAAGCAATATAAACACAATTGAGGAAAAGTTCTTTGTAGATGTATTATTTGACTGAAGACTGTGTTATCAAGAGTAGCAACACTGATTGTCAAATAAAAATACAAACAAATACATTGCAACTTGCATCAACATACTCACATGTGAATTGTACGAAAGAAATACGGTATGTTGTTTTTATGCATCATCTTGTTAATTAAATAAATTCAGAAGAAGATTCTCAAATATTGAAAACACCTTTGACCGAACAATGTCTTGCTGTTTAGTAAAGAAGGATAGGTGGAACACACGGAAAAGACGGGTCAGGTTTTGCTGTTGTATGGGGTACTAAATACATGTACATGTACCTATTAGCATCAAAACAATTATTATATAACACGAACAAACACCAACAAATTTTCATGGCACTAATGTATCTACACCTGAATATACAAGGCCTAAAATAAAATATTGTCTGTTTCCGTTCCCCTGACCCATGTCATTAAGGATTGGGTTGGTACCAGTAGGTAAGAAATTTTTTATATATTTTTTTTTTACAAAAGTACTATTGAACACCTTTCGCTAACTTTGTCCCCACTTTTTTCTGATTTCTCAATAAAGTTTTTCGAATAGGAGCAATTTAGACTGGCAAGTAGGAGTGAAACAAACAAAATTTCATTCGAGGCCAAAGGCGTTAAAATGATTTGTTCACCAATCTTAATATTCTTACATAGAAAGAACTTACAAATGACAGATTTTGTATTATGCAGAGAGTCAAACATTATTATTATCCTTCTGGCAAAAAGAAGATCTTTCTGAGCATGAAACGGTAATAGAAACTTTAGATCGATGTAAATTTTGTGAACATATTTCACGAATAAGAATCTTCAATAACAGTGCATTCTTAACATTAAATCAGTAAGAAATGAGATGTTTGGATTTATACAGTATGGTATTGCACTATGGTACTGCTTCATCAAAGCACTTATGGCAAGCTTAAACTTAAGTTAACATTTAAATTATTTTTTATTTTTAAAGACTGCATATTGGGGACAGATATGGTGTGTAGGGGTTCATTACCGGTAAGTGAATCAGTATGGCAGATTGACCAGATTCATTTTAATACCACACTTTGTAATTGTAAAGGAATTATAAAGAATCTAAATTTGAGCCTAAGTATGATTTCCGCAAGTGCTTTGATAAAACAGTATACAGGTACCAGTACATTGGGTCAGCCTTGATTGTTCTTAACACACTATGCTGCCAATTACACTAAACTTAGTCATATCAATTGCTATATATATAAAGTATATATAATGTATATATTTCCTTTATAAAAATCACCAACAAAAAATACAGTATTACATTTAAACAACACAGAGTAATGAAACGCAGTTGCAGATGATAAAGTGAATTCAAGAACACAGATTTTACCTTTCACATTTCAACTTCACATACAGTATAAGGTCAAGAAAATGAAAGTTACAATTGCAATGATGATAATGAATTAGTCAAAATCAACATATGAAGAACATGCAACGGTAGCAAAATTTTAATCAAAGAATCAATCAATGTTATTTAATGTATCAATTAAATATGCCAAAATTTTAACATTTCAGGCTCATCAAAATTTACACAAAATACAAATTGTTTCTGATAACACATACCCCAACCAGAAAATGATAGGTTGGTTGAAAAATATGTTGTTTTTTACATAGAGAAAAGTAACAGCCCTGTCTAAAAATTTACAAAATTAATAAAAATACAGGTTCTTTTAAATGCCATAAGATTCTAGGATCCAGCAAATTTTTACATTAGGTTGGGATACCAGAAACAAACAATATTGTTAAGCCTAACAAAGTGTTATAAATCAGAAGGCAGACTAACGTATATATGAGGTAACTCTCTTTCTCTCACTGACCATGTGACTAAACTTCTTATACATGACCAGTTGTAATGTAACAAAGTCAATACTGAACAAGACGATGATAGTTCATTACTGCGTCCAATAATTCATTGTTTGCATATTGCAATGTGTGTATAAACAAAGTATTCAATTCTCTAAAACGTACATGTTTCAACACAATCATGTCCTAGGTGAAACTGTTTGACCTGTCGAACTCCAAGTTTCATGCGAAATACCGGGAGCAAGGTGAGTTATTACCACATGTACAGCCTGTACCTTGGCACGGTTGAACGGGAGTTGACACTCTTTGTACGTGACATCATCACCTTCTTTAGGAACATACTCTCCCTCAATACTGAAAGTAGTAACAAAGAAGACTTAATGTATTTTGTAAGTTAAGAAAATGTACAATCATGATAAGACATGGTTAAAAGTTAACTATTCGAATAGGAATACCACCGAGCCCAAAATGTTGCTGTCTACACTTGGCACATACACAAGCTCCCACTAATCTTGCCATGGAAACGTTATGCTAAGTATGGCAACTGTGATACTGGGCATGTTCGTAGCGTCTGTTCCGAACATGTGCAGGATGTTCTACTCCGAACAACTTACGAACAAAACGGAACTGTCCTGCACAGTGTGCCGAATGTTCTACTCCAAACACCTTACGAACAAAACGGAACAGAAAGTAAAATGTTAAAGATGACCAAAATTGTAGTTGCAGCCGTATTATTGGAGGAAGAAATATGCATGTGGATATATTTAAGTGCGACTGTTTGCCCGCAATGGTCCATAATTGGAAAATATATTTATTATATTATATTTTATTACACAACCGGCCATTATTCTTGCTGTAATCACGTGACTGTTCTGGCTGCACCACCTCTGTGGCAGGCACAGAAAGAACATGTTCCGAACAGTGTTCCGGTTTGTTCGTAAGTGTGTTCTACTGTCCGGGATGTGCGGAACATGTGCGGAACAGCGTTCCGAACGCGCCCACTAACTCATTCATGCACTACTGAACAGTCCTGCTAACCAACATTTCTGTAAGCTCCACAAATCTCAGTAAAACACTTCAAGAGTTACACACAACATCAGATGGAAATGACATAAATATGTTGTTCATACATTATTCTTAGTGAAATTTGACAGTGAGTATTTCCCTGTAGGATAATAAATAGTTTATCACAAATTTATATGTATAAAATACATGCATTAGCTACAGACATACAGCCTTGATAGTACCTTACACAACAAACTTAACACTTAACCAAATTGCAACAATAATGCTTAGCAATGGTGACCGTAATACGTACCTCTCATGAAGGGCCCAATCTGGGGCATTATTACAAAAAATGTTTTTGTCTGACAAGGGCAGACTTTAATCAAGAGAGAGACAGAGGTGTGATACAAGGAATCCGGGTGCGTTACCCTAGCTCTTTTTGAATAGATTCCTTGGTTCTTATACATGCCCGGTGTACAGCACTGATACACGCGAGACTACCTCTGGGTTTCCAAACAGTTTTGTTTCTACCTTGGTGAGAAACACTGAAAAGCGTTTCAGAAGTGACCAAGTGCCTCTGCGGAGATTTGAACCAGGGATCAGTAGTCAAGAGCTTTAACCGCTCCACCATCGTGCCATCACTTTCAGCTAAAATCTTCAGAAGATGTTCAAAGACTATATATCAGGGGTGTCTGTCAACATGGCCAAATTAAAAATCAGGAAAATCATATGCGGCCGACTATTTTTGCCAAACAAGAGGCCTTCAATGACATTGTTTCCATAATTAACTCATTTTGTACTAAAGAAAATCCTACAGAGTAGATTAAATTTACTATTTAACTTTGTCATTTCTTGGAGATATTTTCATCAAATAACTTTTATTTTGGTCAGAAGACATTGTTCTATCAGGAATGATAAATCCAGAATTCCGGATTTAATAATCAAGAAAATTGACATCCCTGGTATATTGAATTTAATCCCCAACAATGCGCAAGTAACAATCTGCCAACAAAAAGTTAAAAACAACCGTATTTTATTCTTCGTCTGATTTAACAAGAAATCCTCAACGCTCATGCCGAGAATGAGTACTATCAACACAACTTATTACTATTAAAAAAATGTGACAGTTTATATCCGAAACCAGCTCAACTACCAGGATAGCAGTTGGGTTGGTTTCGAGCAAAACGTACAAACTTTTGCACAAAAAATATGAAGTGGCATGTATAATACTCTCGTCTTGAGCGTCAAGGATATCATGTGGTAGGTTCACACTGAATGCTGTGAATGTAACACTTACTCTGATACATGTACAAATATGGGTTGCTTGGTCTCACTATTGATTATAAATCCATGACCCTTATTTCTACAGAATTCTTTCACTTTTCCATGTAACGTAAGACAATCCTTTGCCTTTTCTACCCTTTCTGACCTGAAAGAAATAACAAATGTACGTTATTTTTTAATGTTACTTGCTTCAAAAGCACTGTCTACAGGTACTTTCTCCAACTTGATAGTAACCTTTGTTATCAACACCACCATAATACAAGTTCATGTACCGAAATGCACGTCAAGTATTTTCACTAAAATTGGACCTATAGGCATAAAGCAAACAAGAGCTGTCCATAAGACAGCGCGCTTAACTATTTCGTGCTTGACCCTTGAATGAATAATATGCTTTGTCAGGAAAAGGGGATTTACTCAATCAAATATTTTATGCGTTGTCCTGTATTGAAGTAATTCAAGACGTGAAATTTGTTCAAACTTTAACTTTGATTTTGTCTGTTTTCAATGTATAAAAGGGGCATAACTCCCAAAACAAGGGGCCAGGGTTATGGGCCTTCATAGTATGGTAGTGGTGGTGATTACTAAAAACATTGGCCCTGATTATGGCCGTTTTCTATGACATAGTATGGTAAATAAGTATTTCAAGTTTGAGTTCAGTACCTTTGATAGTAGATGTATTGAAGTTATTTAAGTTTGTAAAAACTTAAACCTCGATTATGGCTGTTTTCTAAGTATTAAAGGGACATAACTCCCAAAACAGAGGAGCCAGGGTAATGGGCCTTCATAGGAAGGTAATGGTGGTGAATAAGTATTTAAAGTTTGAGTTGAGTACTTTTGATAGTATTAAAGTTATTCAAGCTTGTAAAAAATTTAACATCGAGCGACAGTATTAGCTCTCATTTTCTTTCGAAAAGTCGAGCTATGTATTAAATTCATAAAAGAACATTAACTGCATCAACATCCTTTACTGAGTTACCTTCTCAGTCCATAAAATAAGCTCATTATATTTTTGATGTTTGGTTCTCAAATCCAGAGACAGTAGATCTACTGTCTCTGACAAATCACAATTTTTCATACAAGTGTGTTTGTTTGTTATTCGACTTTTATGGCATTTCCCCACAAATGTTCCATTATATATGCTGGCAGATTCACGTAACCAGTTTCCTGGACAGTGGACAGTGTACATGTATCCTAACCATGAATACCAACTTACTAAGTAACTCTTTCACAAGGATTCAGCAACTACTGCACATGTTAAGGAAAATAAACATTGTGAAATTTTCATCATAATGGAAGCGTATGACCTGCTGCACGGGGAATCAAGTTACAAATCCAGCACACTATACCACTAGATCAAGTTTTTGTACAAACACAAAAGTTGGTGCCAATGAAACTTAATGAAGCACTACATGGACATTTTCGACAAGTTGTCCATTATTCCAGGGGATATCATTAAACATTAATACCATAAAGAGAATACTGGCAAAGATTTCAATTATTCTATATATATGAATAGTAGACAAATAAATGTCTGACGCTCATATATCTACTAGATTAATCAATCATTCCACTAGTTAGTAGTATACTCACATGTACAACTCATTAACTGGATTGATTGACTATGTTTGGTGTTTTACTTCTACACATGTCCTAAGAAAACCATGATTTACACTTTTACAGCAGAAAATTTGGCCTGATCCTGACCATTATGCATAAATATATTATGAGTTGCGATAACAAAAAATGCAATATCTGTCATTTAGATTTGTGTAAACTTGTATTACATTCACACTTATGAAAACCTACAACCGAGGTTATAAATATAGAAAAGATATCAGCTGTTAAATTATGCTAATAAAAGGTTGAGGATCATGTCAAATTATCTGTTATTATTTTTATACCAGTAAATTAGTAGGTAAGGGAACAGATAGTTAACTTGTTCAACATGACGGCAAAACTTAAACCCAGCTATACATAGAGTCAGGTCAGCTCACTTTATAACATTAACAGGGAAAGTTAAGTTGACATGCAGACTTAAAGATCTATCTATCCTCAGTTAAAGTGGACTTGTGGGGCCATAATGAAAGATAGTTTGCCAATAACGTTATCCTAGTATACTTCACATTTCTAGACTCTGTGGACAGTTATACTTAATGAGCTGTAATGTCTCCACTTCCAGAGTGGTGTAACGTCCATGCTACTAGTTTAATCACGTAGACTGATGCCGTATTCCATTATTCCTATCATTATGGCCGTCTATTAATGGTCTATTAATGGTAATTAGACGAGCTCCCGAGAGTTTAAAGGATGATATATCACACAGTAATGGTGCTCTCGAAGTTTTGGACCTAGCTTGAGAATCAAATATGAACCTGACCTAAACTCTATATAGTTGATTATTACCTTGTTAGTTGTTCGATATAGCGAACAACTCAATATATATTTATATCATGCCAGAAAGCTACGTATATCTTCCAGTACTAGTATATACAGATAGGAGTTTACACCAAGACATTCAAGCATGGATTATTAAAGGGTATACGCTAGTAATAAATGTATAAATAAATCATAAGAAAAATGCAGCTACGTGTTCTTTAACTTATACTTCCCTTGCATTCATTCGAACAACTTTAGTGCTTTCGACGCTTTGATATATAATGGGGTTTTTATTTATAAATCATAATGGAGAGAGAAATTTATATTTTCTCAAAATTACAAATATATAAACTAAAAGAGTCAAATTGAATATAACTTCCAATCCTGAACAGCCAAAGGTGAAAAAAGTGTAAAGTGTTGTTCTGGCATAAACCTCTTAAAAATGTTCTAGTGCCTACTGAGCCAGAGACATGAGAAAATACTGAGTAGATGAGATAGAGATGAGATAATGCTTAAATTAGCCTTTAAATTATAAATAAGTAAAATATTTTTAACCATGCAGTTTTTGCTTTTAAAAACTTATAAATGTTCCTGTGTATCTCCTCAAGCACAAATACTACCATTAACCAAAGGCCTTAAAATATTTCCAGGAAGGATAAGCTATACATACATGAACTAGAAAATTAATACTTACTGTGAATAAGTTCTATTTCTACGTGTTGGTATGGGGCTAGGCATTAAGAACTTGTTCTGTAATGGTGAATGGGGTGAGGCATCTCCAGCTGAGATTTTTACGTTGTTAGCTGCCTGTGCATCGGGTAATTGAGACGACATCTTTCCACCTAAAATATAAAATACACTCGAAACTTTAAGGCTTTTGACAAAAAGAGGTATGTCTCCCACAAAGGGCCATAACTCCAGCAAGTATTATCAGACCCAAAATTCCTGACCATTAATGCGTAATGCACCACTAGGCTTGGTACTTGTCAGTTATTTATGTGATAACTCATTAAAATTAGATCAGTGATTAAGGAGTGCCAGTCTCAACAAGTACAGACAAATCTAAATGTGCTATCAATCCAGACAAACACCAGAACTGATGTTCAGCAAAAAATCAATTTGTCTCCTTCAACTATATCGCTGGCTAAAAATGAGAAGGGCGTAAGCACAAAATCGATATTTTGAGAAAACAAGAAAAAACTGTCTGAAAACTACTCTTAACAACTAAAATTTGGTCAACATGACCTGTTCCAATTTTCATGAAAAGGCTCATAAGAAGCGCCTTGTGATGTACATTACAAATATGCATATTAGTCTTATTAGGCCGTAAGTCGCACTTATGAGCTTTTTATTCTAAGCCAGTGATAAGTGGGAGACGTAAATAATGGAAAGCTATTCATTTTTCTGATTTGAAAAGTAGTTTACAATCTTAAATTCAAAGACTGTTCGTACATTGTTACTTACAAATGTTTTATGTAATACCATTGGTAAAACTTATGAACAGCAGGCACATGTAAATATTAATGATACAAAATTAATGTATTCATGACCAAACACTGTCAACCATTCAATCTCAATCACAAGGAAATCTAATAAACGATTCCTGCCAAGAAACCTAAACGACAAACAGAACAAATTGTTGATTCATTATTTATAAAGGCAGCATAACTTGCCAGAAATGCTGACAAGGGAGTACTATAAGCAACATACTCCACAAACATTGCCACAATCTACTTAAATGACAAGTCAGGCTTGAAGAATTGAACAGACTCATGAAGCAAATGGAAGCTTTTACGATACTCAAATACAATAAATTTGATGAAAAGCACTTTGGTAGATTTCTCCCCCTCAAATCATAAACATGTCTCAGTCTGCCAGGGTGTATCAAGAAATCAGAAGCGTTGTTGTAACAACAGGATAAAATCTTAAAAACCCGCCTACAGGAGAAGATGCGGGTGTATATATAGCTTTAATTTTTAATCAGTTTTTGGATTATTTTAAACTTTGAAACTGTACACCATCAAAATGCACAAAATCCTTTCTAGAATAAGACGCTCATACTTATGCATGCAAACTGAATCATTTAAAAGAGGCTGTAAACCGTATCACTTATTAAATTACAATAACAGAGGGAGCCCTGCATTATGCGCAAAATTAGAACAATACATTTTTATTATATGGGTATCATCGCAGCAAACATGGAACAGGAATGATAGAGCTTGTTCGTATTTGCGTATATGCATCTTGTTTGCGGAATGCGCTTGCAGTACACGCACACAGAGTCATGGAATACTGGCTTTAGAATGTATCACACCCACATAGATTTTTAACCTACCAAATCGCATATGATTATGACTATAATGCAAACGGTACCTGATGATTGGATAGATATACATATAGTACATTTATACAACACAAAATAAATACCTGAGTACTGTAGCATGATGTAAATATATATAAGAGAACGATCACAAAGTTATCATCAGGAAATATCCAATTCTATCCAATTACATTCATATACAATACAATTATCTTAAGCAGTATGTAATGTACACCATCACAGCCGTATGTTGGTGAAGATAATATTACAAGAGACTTCTGAACGAAATGCTGCCAATCAATATTTGTCATACGATGTCAGGCTTAGATAAACAAATATAGGCACCGCAAAATGGCTATCAGGATTTGCCATTTGTTCTGCTGTTATATAATGACACAGGCTAATATGAAATGTACTAAGTGATATTATTGGATATCAATCATAATTATCATATGATTGAGGCTATAATAATAATAATAATAAGTTGACAGGTAATGGCAAAGGCATTGAAGCAGTTATCACATTGAGGTTTTATAATCACGGGTTTCCATGCAGTGCATGAAAGGGGAAATGTGAATATAAACACAGTAAAGGGGGATTTTTTTATGCAAGTTTATTGAAGCCACCCTATTAGACTTGTGTTTCAGCATGCACTGTTATATAAAATTTGATGACCGAAAAAGAAACCATTTGTTCCGCTTATCCAGTGCAATATTGCAGAAATAGCATTCTTTCCTTTGAAAGTTAAGAAGCCTCCACTCCACCCCCCACCCCCCCTTTTAGATAATCAGTAAGATACAATGTAGGTTGTTGATATACAAATATTAACACACCGCTATCTTTATATTAAATGTTTATATAACATTCACCTATAAGTGATTCAGACACTATCCTAGCACTTCAATCTTAAATGATTTGAAACTAGATAAAGAACACACACTAAATAACCATAAATGAGAAACTTTTATCATTTTTATGATCAATGAATCTTTCTTGCATCCTTATGCATGACAGAACATTAGATACTAGTAGTATAAACATCTTCTTTCCACAAGAAGACAACTTTTAATACTGATATCAATCAATTTAAATGAAAACACTCGTAGCAAACACTCTGAATGTGCGACTAATTCAGTACATTAAAATGCTGGAAATTTAAGACAAGGTCATATTTAAATTAATTCTTGTTTCTCCTACCGCAACCCTGGTAGATCAAGACTATTTAGTATGAGCAGTACAAATAAGTGAAGTATGAATTAAAGTGTTGCAAGTGTAGAAATATCCATAATTTATGAATTGGCAAAACAATATTTTGGGATGCAGTGAGTTCTTTCAGCGTGGGAGTGAAAACAAATGCTATTTTATTTAATAATGATGGCTGGCTTTTTAATAATTCATACACTGTAACAGGTCGGGGTATCCATGAAAAGATAATTCCTTCATTCTAATAGTATTCCAGTCATTTAACCAATTTTGTACCCATATACTGGTATAAATATCCATATACATCTATACAGTATTCAAGAATTGCACCCACATATTTGTTATTATATTTTACCATAACAGTATACATACTTATAACCTTTCTAAAACCTATTAAAAACCTATAGGTTATATTTCTCAAACAATATTTATTTCTACCATAAAACACACAAGAGCATACAAATACTCAAAAACAGCAACCAAGCTAAAAATAGGCCTGAATTAGCATTGAAATGCAGCTCTAGATATTGACTTAAATAAAGCATGAAACAACGTTACAAACACAGTCTTAATAATAGAGTTGTGCGGTCGAGGTTTGAATTTGAAAATGAACTGTGAAGTTTGAGTAAATTAAGAGGGGTTTTCTCAACATAAAATCAAAAGAACATTACTGTAAGGCAGTTAATATCCGTAACATTGTTTTTCATCTTTTTATTGAAAATATGTAAAAGTCGGATGTGTCTCCGTCGCGGTTGGCCATATGCATACCCTTTCATGAATATTGAACAATTGTCCTGTCTGCCACATGAGTAGAAGTTGCCGGTTCCTTCTGGAAGGGTAAGTCAGTACTGGCTGGAATAAAGTCCAACAAAACAGCTCAGATGAATCTGCCACCGTATATAACTTACAAAATGCTGAGAAACGGCGTGAATCTAAACATAATTGCATGTATGTAAAAAATTACGCAGTGTCACGTTAAACTTGCAATGAGATTTTGAACTTCAAATCACGTCTTGTAAATTAAATCTCACATCGTCATTTTATATAATATAGTGGCGTCAAGAAAAACGCTACATTGAAAAAAGTGAATAACTTTTTTATTTTCCAAAATATTTCCGTGATTATCGACACATCATCGATCAAGCTAAGAACACGCCTACCGAAGCGAAGAGAAAATCCCGATCTGGTCCCGATGTGCCCAGGTATGGTACGATGCATGATTCGCACGTGCCCCTCTTGCTCCTTTACCAGGAGGTATTTCCAGTCGACAAAGTGCAGTTACATGCTGAAGTTAATTTATAAGGTGAAATTCACAATGAATGTTAAATTGTTATTGATATGTCTCGCTCAGATGCGCCGCGTGTGACCTCTGTACGACAAGACGTTTATATACGTTAACGTCACCTGCGTGTCCGCTTGACAACGTCACTATTGACTTCTTCTGACATGTGAAAAGTAATTGTGGTCGACTGTGATGTTTTACAATAACCAGCATTTTTCCTACAATACATTCTATGGAACAATTGTGTAACGTCCTTAATCGCCGTTTTCGTCAGTTTTAACGTCAGCTACGAAACGTTCAGGCATTTCACACTGTGAGTACGCTATCTCAATGTACGAGTGCTGTTAAGCTTGTGTGGATCAACTAGGCGAAGATTGTCAGCAGTTGTTGCAGGACATGGAGGGCATACGCGATAGTGACATCTTGGGTAGGGTAACGTTTTTGGATCGCAATTTTGAACATCTTAATGGCGATAATACCAAATGGGAATTTGTAGACATGTTTGCACACCTCTAAATTTTAGTCTTTGAGAAGAAATTATATTGTTACTATCCTAACGTATGAAATATCCGAACATACAGGTAGGTGTAGCATTCCTTTTTGGCGTCAGTTTATATATATATGGCTAAAACAAATGAGCTCTCTCGAAACTGCATATACTTCCATTTTCTCCAGTTTACAGTAAATTTCTAACCGCGATGTATATACAGCGCCGCGCACGGTGTTCTCGGGTTTATTTTACTCTCTACACTGAAGTAAACGGACGAGTGATTAGCAAGTCGATATTAATAACCACTGGCGTATATTCCCGATGCCCTCGCGATGACACTAAATGTATCAATACTTTCCTAGGCTTACTCGAAACATGGGGGGGGGGGTGGGGGGAGGGGGAGTAGCTTTCCTCACACACCGGGGAACCTTATGCGTTCAGTCGGCAGTACATCCCCGAGACTGGTGGAGTGACGCATAAAACCAGAACACATATTATTCACAAATTGTCTTATGACTTTCCAGAAGCTTCCCCTGGACCACGAGGACCCCGTGCCTCCCGATGCTCAATAATTTCCATCAGTTTCTGTCAGTGTTTCTTCAGTATAACATTTGTGTTATGTCATATGACAATCAATTACGGTAGCAAAGAGGGAACACAGGAAACATTTTATTGTCCACGTGCGCACGTGTAATTACCACGTGGACACGTATTAGATATCACGTGCACATGTGTTACTATCACGTGAACATGTATGAAACAGGAAATATTTTAAATATCACGTGCGCATGTTATACTTACACGTGCACAGGCAATAACTTCCAAAACTTAAATTTGATAAAAGTTATCTAAGCATCTGCTCATATCTCAAGTATATTCATAATCGCTATAGTAGACAATATATACACCCGTGGTTATATCAAAAGGCAGGCCACTCAAGCGTTTTCTATAGTACAGAGAGTAAGTTGACTGTACCCGAGAAACCCGTGCGCTATGGTAAGATTTAATGCGTCGTGGTTTGATGCCCACTGTAAACTGACGAAAATTGGAGACTGCACAATTTTCGAGACAATTCATTCGAATATTTAGTCGTTTCACTTACATAGCGAATAATGGTGGTTAATATTGTTTCTGTAATTCCGAGCATTCTGAACGTGATACACGGGTACTACTGTACTGTAATCTTTATTGTACAATGTAGTTACTGATAAAATAAATAGTTACGGTTGGGTACTACTTTAGAATACTGTTCATTTTGTTAATATGTTGAGAAAATCCCTCTTACATTTACTCAAACTTCACAGTTCATTTTCAAATTCAAACCTCGACCGCACAACTCTAATAGAGTAAACACACTTATTTATTTAATGAACCCTAAATTGAAATCTAATACTGTAACATATCCTTGTAATATGTGCAGAAACTTTTAACTCAAGGAATTATGGCCCGAAATAGTTGAATTTGTACACTATGTTTCAATAGATCACAAGAAAAAATATTTTATACACGGCCCCTACATTTCTTACAGGATACGTTTTGTACATTATAAAAGTGTTATACAGTGTAACTGCAACTCAATGATCTGGGGGCAGATTGATATACAGTTGGGTGGACGAACGGTGTCATGTCTGAAAGGAGATTAAAACTGGGACAGGGTACTTTCTTATTAATATTAAACATGTATAGGACTTTATTTAAAGCCAACCAGCAGTTTCACCTACATACACATATAGGAAACCAAAGTGTGCATGAATTACTATTAAGACACAGCTACGGCTAGTAACTTAATGGCGTTCCATGGAAGAAAATAGTGCAGTGGTTACAATGTTTTGATATTTTGTCAAAGCGGAATATAGGTTATGTTAGAATCAAAATAATGAATATGTACTTGTGTTTTATCTATAACAAAGCACGGTGGCTTGCAGTGATTATTTTGGCTTTTTTTAGGACCAAATACAGGCACCTACCCTTAGCAAAACAACCTCCTTTTTTCCCAAAGTCATAATTTTCTCCCAAAAAGAATGCATACATGTATTTCCCCCTTATTGTTTTCGCTGCTTAAAAAGCAACTAACAATATGGCTGTTTTAAAGTCAAACCAATGGATTTTCAAACTTGCAATAGTCGTTGCTTCATACTGTTAGTAGAAAAAAGCAAAATATGAACAATATAATTATAACTAAAAAAATTTTTTAATAATCCCCAATTTCGCGAATTGCACTAAAATTTAATTTAATTTTATGGGCACAGGCTGTTTCATTCAGTTCAAGAAAGATCACTGACTTGTTTTAATGTGTACAATAATTTTAATCACTCGACTACAAACTCATTATTTAATAACTTCGCATCCAAACTCCTGACTGTGCTTTCTTCTATTATAAAACACAGGTACATTTTATTCATTATTTCTTCAAAAAATTTGTGACATAACTCTGACGGTTGTCTGTATGAAATATCACTGACAGTTCACTGCTGATGTTTACTGGTCGTCATGGTGAATTGATGTAAGTTAGCATGGAAAGGTGGTCAACAATATGATGATTTGTACAGACATCTTTTTATATACATGCTTGTGTATTAATATTTTTAAATTGGTAAAGTTAACACAGTTAAGCAAAATTACACTAGTGATGAAAAATCGGACGAAAATCATAATCAAATCGAATCGAACACATGCCAATCGATTAAAATCGGTAAATAATCGAAAATATTTACTTAATTTATCTGAGCTACTATTAGCAAGATTTTGCCTCAGACTACTATATTTTATTAAACAAAATTAACACATCCGCTTGCTGGTTGTTTGTTCCACAAACTTCTTTATTGTTTACTATATTTTATTTATTTAGACAAACCACAGACAAGATTCACTGTGTGGTAGCCTGTATGCCCAAAAATGCGCTGTGGATTCAAGATGGCGGACGGTAAACGCGAGCAAAGTTAGTGTCTTTTGTTTTCGACCCAATCTTTTTAAATATGACAACCTACATTGTGAATTAATTATGAAATGAAAGAGCTTAAATTGGCGATTCTAAAGGGACTATCCGTTTGTGATGACATGCCGACGTATTTCTGTAAAGTTTAACTGAACACGCTGTTTTGTGAAAGTTGAAAAGTGAATCGAGAGACGACGAGAAAATTGACGATATTTTCCCCAGTAAGAATACCAGTACATAAATAATCACCCACATCTGTAGGAATCGTTCTACCCGTCACATGTACCCATTGTTTTCTGATAAAAAAATCACTAATAAAGATGTTTGAAAGGTTTGAAATTTTGGCTACTGTACTATGCTGTGCAAAACGTGAAAAATAACAAACATATCGCTGTATAGCGCTGTGAATGCAATTTCTGTATAGCGCTGTGCTGCAGAACTAGCGAAAAATCTGTACAGCGCTGTGCAATTTTGAACTGATTGAGATGGTGGTGAAAGTTCTTTCTGTTCTTTCGATGTAACATTCAGATGCCAATTTCATTTTATGTCATAATCATATTGTTATTAAAACGTTAGAGTGACATCATGTTTTATTTTTATTCTACAGGTTTTTGATGCACAGTCAAAGGCACATGTTGTAGAAAATGATGGCAGAGAAGGTTGATGCCGAAACGTAAATATTTTATTGTAGTGCTATTCTTCATTGTCTGCGATATATGTAGTGTTTGAACTTTCCATCCTGATGTCCGTCTCAGCAAATGTTTGGAAGGGGGTATCAATTCCACGAATTAACAAATTCCAAATAAAAAAGGTAGTTTACTAATTTCCTAGGGCTGCTTTTAGCAGTTCAGCCGTTCAGCCACCCTTTTACATTTTAACTTCACATAGTCATTGGGCTACCTTAGGAAACCGGCATTCTAGTCTCATTTGGGAGACTATTTCTCTCCTGGTTGGTGTGAGCCAACCTCGATCAGCGGCCCCCAGGAATACCGGCATCGAACAAGTACAGACACATCCCTCAAATATACCACTTCACAAAATGGTCTAGTGGAGCATGCGGGTTATTCTTGCTCAGACAATTTAAGTAGTGGTCCAGACTGGGGTTGAACTCGGGACCTCTCGATCCCGAAGAGCGCGCTGTACCTCTAGGCCATCGCTCCCCACTTTAAATAATATTTGACTTATTTAAAAGTCAAATATTTATAACAACGATCAGCTTTTAACAGACAGACCGTTTCGTACATTGATAGTCTTTTTCTTTATTCACATTACTTGTCTGTAGTAATTAGGAAGTTGGAGCGGTTTGGATTCCTCCCTTAGATGTTGTTCATTTTTGCAAGGAAGTAGAGAAATCTATTTTGACATAACATATTATGTAAAAACACTAGGTCACGGAAATCGTTTTCCGAGTAATCAGCCCTATTTGAAGTGTGTATGAATTATTTTTATAATAACATTGACATTGGTAAATTGGTGGTGGTGTTCAAATTTGACATTTTTATTCGATGTTTGAGATCTAAATAATAAAATATTGTTCAATAAAGTTTGGGTACACATTGTTATACAAGGTCAAGAGACCAAAAATGGTATTTAATTTTGTTCTCATATACTTTCTACCCCACCCACTTCATATTTTAATGCAGCAAAGGAGCACCCAGGTAAAATCCTTATAAGGTTTTTTCCCGCATTAAACTTTTTTCACTATTTTGTGGAATAAGTCTAGTGATATACATCTTCAAAATTATGCAATAAAAAATAAATGTCACCGATGTATCTTTTCGCAATTGTTTGTTAAATGGGGCTAAAATGCTGAGAAAATCGATGAAAACGCTTAAAAAATCTTATTGAACATTTATATATCGCGAAAACACATACACGCACAATAACCAAACATTACAAAAGGTCATTTGGCATAAACATATTTTTATCCCACCCACCTATTTTGTAATGCAATACTTTATTAGGAATGTCAACCGTCATTTTGGCATTGGTATTGGTATTCTCCATTTTTTTGCATAATACTTATCAAAACTGTTCAATTTGATTTATTTTGGCAAATTATTACATTTGTAAGGCTCATAAAGTACTATGAGAAATGACGCATGCGCACTACACCGCTCTAGCATCCTTAAGCTATTTCAGATATTCATAAGATTTTCTTTTTGACCTGATTTTAAAGAGAGATAACTCTTGTGTGTTTTTTTCAGATTCATTTTTCGATGCTATTACTGTGAATATGGTGGTAAAGGGGACGATTGCTTTTGACACACAGTAACAACTCATTCCAATCAAGATACACAATTAAGAAAGCGAGAATTGAACAACAAGAATGGTAGTCCATGATACAGAACTCTCAACTTTCAAGTCATTCCAGATATTTTACACAAAACAAGAAAAACAACACATCAAGATTTTTCATATTTATTAATCATCAGTGAAGTTGAAAATAAACGTCTGAATACATTTTGTGTAATAAGCAAAGTACTGGGACAACCCTCGTATATACATGTATGATAGCACAGGATATATCATACTTCAGAAGTTGTCGGTATTGAACAGAAAACGTTGTTGAATTAACCGGATGCCTTTTTCAAGGTAAATTTCGGTTGGTTGATAAGTGTGGATGACCGACTCGGTCAAATGGCCGATACGTGTGGATGGCCGGCGATATGTGTGGATGGTCGACGATCTAATGACCGACGGTCCAATAACTGTGCTCAGACGGACATCCGGATGGACAGTTCAAACACTATATATATCGGGGACATTGTAGAATAGCAAAACAATGAACTACTTATAGAAGTATCAACGTTTCTGCATCAACCTGCTCTGCTGTCATTTACTACAACGTATGCCTTTGATTGTTCATCACAAATCTGCAGAATAAAAATAAAACATCATATCAATCTTATGTTTTAATAACAATATGATTATGACATAAAAAGAAATTGGTACCTGATTATTACATCGAAAGAACAGAAAGAACTTTCGCCACCAGCTCAATTAGTTCAAAATTGCACAGCGCCGTACAGATTTTTGGCTAGTTTTGCAGCACAGCGCTATACAGAAATTAAATTCACAGCGCTATACAGTGGTATGTTTGTTATTGTTCACGTTTCGCACAGCATAGTACAGTAGCCAAAATTTCAAACCTTTCAAACATCTTACTAAGTGTTTTTTTTAAAAGAAAACAATGGGTACGTGTGACTGGGAAGACGATTTCTACAGATGTGGGTGATTTTTTATGTACTGGTATTCTTACTGGGGAAAATATCGTCAATTTTCTTCTTGTCTCTCGATTCACTTTTCAACTTTCACAAAACAGCATGTTCAGTTAAACTTTACAGAAATACGTTTGCATTTCATCACAAACGGATAGTCCCTTTAGAATCGCCAATTTAAGCTCTTTTATTTCATAATTCATTCAAAATGTAGGTGTCATATTTAAAAAGATTGGGTCGAAAACAAAAGACACTTACTTTGCTCGCGTTTACCGTCCGCCATCTTGAATCCACAGCGCATTTTTGGGCATACAGGCTACCACACAGTGAGATTTGCATATTCAAAATCTCCAAAAACAAAATTAAACATTTGAAACATAAACTTTTTAACAATACGTGTAACTATAAAACTGGTATCGTCATACAACAGTCACTATTATGCATTTCATTTTTTCCATCTCTAAATTTAACATTAAAATTTTTAAACAGGATTAAAAACCCAATCATCATCAAGAATTTGAAAAGTTGTCAATTCTCATAGTAAAATTAAAGAAAACAGACAGAAAACCCTGAAGTTAAGGAAAAATCCATTCAACATTCGCACCTTGCTGAGTAATGCAAGTAATATTCAAGTCAACACGTAACTTTTAAAGTTTGCTGTGTCAAATTATCCATTTCAAACACCATACACTGCCATTTAGTAAACAGGTTCTTTCATTATTTTTTATATTATTACTAAATCAATTTAATGTGAAGATTTTACAGCCAGAATGTAGATTTAAGGAAAAATTGTTCTCAAACAGGAATGCATGTAGTTCATAGCCGATTAATCGATTATGAAAACTTATAATCGATGATTGAATCGGCAGGCTTCAAATAGCCGATTAATCGATTTTATCGATTAATCGTTACATCACTAAATTACACAGAGTTTAAATATATCATAACTTGACAATCTGACTAGTGATGGAAGACATGTAGTATTATGAAATTTTATTTGAGTTTAGAGGTGTGTATTCTTAGAAATACAAATAAGAACAAACAAGTTGATTCTAAAACCATCTGAATCTGATCATATCTATAGCAGAATAATTCAGTTTACAACAATATCATAAGAGTTTGGATGTAAGACACTCAAATCAATACAGCTTAACTTTCAAGTTCCATTTTCTCACATCAGTCTGAAGATGACTTTAGGGGTTTACAATTTCAACCAGCGTATGTTTAACCAGCTGACAACAGGGCAGAAGTTGATATACAATCAGCTTTAATACTTCACAAAGCAGATTTTGATAACTTTAAGCCACTACAGGGAAGAAAAGGGAAGCATATGTTCCAATTAGTTTTCTAGCTTCTAGGGGTTTTAACAGACTTAGATGCAGGAGTCTTCATAAACTTCCTGCTAATCTTCCTATATTAACAACAACTTTGTGTCTGAGAAGCAACCACACTTGCTCATGGCTTTTATATAACAGACACACATTAATTATTAACATTTTTATGTTTTTACAACACTATGCTGAATTGTGTTTGAACTTCTCTATCTAGTTTAATCTTTTATAGTCGGACTAAAAATCAAAGAAATAAACTAAAAACTTTTTGCAATTGATTATCAATTTGGGAATTCATAAAAAATACATAAAAATCCTTCCAACCAATCCAAATCAAAAAACAAAAATTGAAAGAAAATCTGACAGGGAAGGCAGCACTCAATTTAACCAGCCCAGCACAGAAAATTTCACATGCATATACAGCACAATACCCAACACTGAACGAGAAAATGAACTTAATCATAGAGTTTAGATGATCGAGTAAACATGATGATTGATCGAATTACCCTGACGTTTTTAATCATTTCAATCGTCCTTAATCCATCATACTAAGGGAAGTGACTGCTTTGTACTAATTAATACCTCTTTCTAAGTACATGGAAAACACTCTTTCTTGGACTTCAAGAGTACACAAGAAGATACTTTATAAAGAAATAAGCTTTTGTACACTGGACATAAACATGAATTAGCTCAAATATGTTTTCCTTATAAGTATACCGGTATATGCCTTGTCTGCAGGACAAACAGGCCAAGTTAAGCACCCCAATGCATTTTGACTATAATCAATGATGGATCAAAACTACCCATGGTTCATACAAAATTCTCACACCAAAATTCAAGGACTATTCAAAGACTTTTCAAGGTAGAATATGCATTTTAAAGGCAATTTTCCAAACATTCACCATGGTTAAATTGTAGGAAAATGCAATAATTCACTGCCATTTTATACTCTATTTCTGGTTATACCTGAAAGTGTCAATTCATCAAATAACAGTGACATTCGCACTCATACATTTAATTTTTGATAAAAAAGAGTGTTTTTCTATTTCTTTTTTACGCAGATATTAAATGCGCCATCTTGACAACATGAATAAGTTTTTATTGATATTCAAGGCTGTTTGCCTGAATTCAAAGATGATCAGTTAAATTCAAGTACCGTTTTGACATTTTTTCAAGGTAGCACTAAATTCAAGTACATTTCAAGGTTGAAACCAAATTCAAGGACTTTTCAAGGCCTGTACGAACCTTGCTACCTATCCGATTTATTTCGATTATCTGATTGTGTTTTCTGTCCAATTATGAAACACTACTTACATTTTGTAACCACTGAAAGCCCAAGTTTTAGCTGTTAAAAATATTGAAAGCACAAGATCCAGCTGTCAAAAGGCTGAATGAGTGTTTGTTCTACAGAGAAGGTCAGAAATGGGTCATTTCAGCCACTAATCAGCTTAACATTATTAACCAAGTATGTCATACCATGCAGTGTAGTATCAGTATTACTGTAGTGACACCATTTTAGCAGATACTGATATTACTATTAGGTTGGTTGCTTTTTTGTTGCTTACATGAAGCAACTGAGTACCATGAATTGATCTGGCAGAAGCGTGCTGCATCAGCAAAGGAGGGAAAACAAGGGTAGGTTGTGGAGGTTTTCATGCACAGTCAGTGTGGAGAATGTTTGGAAACCTGGGCATCAAGGGAAAAACCAGACAAGAGGGCCCAAAGGGCCCTAGGTCGCTCACCTTTCGAATTTAACCTAGATTTTGTTAAGATGATCATTGTGACCAAGTTTTATACAGATTAGGCAAATATTGTGACCTCTAGTGACTACAAAAGGTTTTTATATGATTTGACCTAATGACCTAGTTTTTGACCCCAGATAAACCAATATCGGACTTGACCTAGATTTTGTTGAGATGATCATTGTGACCAAGTTTCGTAAAGATCAGGCCAAAACTGTGACCTCTAGTGACTACACAAGGTTTTTCTATTATTTGACCTTGTGACCTAGTTTTTGACCCCAGATGACCCAATATCGAACTTGATCTAGATTTTTTTGAGATGATCATTGTGACCGAGTTTCATAAAGATTAGACAAAAATTGTGACCTCTAGTGACTACGCAAGGTATTTCTATGATTTGACCTTGTGACCTAGTTTTTGACCCAAGATGACCCATTATCGAACTCGACCTCGATTTTGTTGTTATGATCATTGTGACTAAGTTTCGTAAAGATCAGGCCAAAACTGGGACCTCTAGTGACTACACAAGGTTTTTCTATGATTTGATCTTGTGACCTAGTTTTTAACCCCGGATGACCCAATATCAAACTTGACCTAGATTTGGTTGTGTAGATCATTGTGACCAAGTTTCGTAAAGATTATGCTAAAACTGTGACCTCTAGTGACTACACAAGGTTTTTCTATTATTTGACCTTGTGACCTAGTTTTTGACCCCAGATGACCCATGATCGAACTTGACCTAGATTTTATTGCGATGATCATTGTGACCAAGTCTCATAAAGATTAGACCAAAATTGTGACCTCTAGTGACTACACAAGGTTTATCTATGATTTGACCTTGTGACCTAGTTTTTGACCCCAGATGACCCAATATCGAACTTGACCTAGATTTTGTTGAGATGATCATTGTGACCAAGTTTCATAAAGACTAGGTCAAAATTGTGACCTCTAGTGACTACACAAGGTTTTTCTATGATTTGACCTTGTGACCTAGTTTTTGACCCCAGATGACCCAATATCGAACTTGACCTAGATTCTGTTGAGATGATCATTGTGACCAAGTTTCATAAATATTAGACCAAAATTGTGACCTCTAGTGACTACACAAGGTTTATCTATGATTTGACCTTGTGACCTAGTTTATGACCCCGGATGACCCAATATCGAACTTGACCTAGATTTTATAGAGATGATCATTGTGATCAAGTTTCATAAAGATTAAGTCAAAATTGTGACCTCTAATGTGTTCACAAGGTTTTTCTATGATTTGACCTAGTGACCTAGTTTTTGACCCCAGATGACCCAATATCGAACTTGACCTAGATTTTATAGAGATGATCATTGTGATCAAGTTTCATAAAGATTAAGTCAAAATTGTGACCTCTAATGTGTTCACAAGGTTTTTCTATGATTTGACCTAGTGACCTAGTTTTTGACCCCAGATGACCCAATATCGAACTTGGCCTAGATTTTGTTGAGATGATCATTGTGACCAAGTTTCATAAAGATTAGGCTAAATTTGTGACCTCTAGTGTGTTCACAAGCAATTGTGAACGGACAGACGGACAGACGGACGCCGGACGAAGAGCGATCACAAAAGCTCACCTTGTCACTTTGTGACAGGTGAGCTAAAAAAATGCAGTCCAGGCCCTAGGTAAAGTTGCAAAGAGAGTGTCATGTTGGTTTAATATGGTTATGTGACTTATGTCCTAACAAACTGATCAACACTGTTGCTGCACCATCTGGAGATAAGAGGTGCAGCAGTCGTAGAAGGATGGGTACACAGCTCATGATGTTGGTGAAATGAGCAGAAATATACTGTATATAACCATCGATTTGATGTCTGTAGATGTCAAAGGATATTTGGCCACTTGTCCTGCTTGTAAATGGAAAAAGGCAAAATAGGAGATGACAAAGTTCCATGAAGAGTTCCCATGCAGCGCATGCACTTGGATTCCTTGGGGCGGAACTAACTGCACAAACTGTTGTGGATCAGTTCATTTCTAGGTTTAGATGTCCTTTGTCGATCTTCAACGACAGGGAGAGCAACTTCTAGTAAGCCTCTCAGCAGTCTTTCAGTTATGCAAATATACAAGTCGCGCATAACTGCATGTGTATTGACCTTCTGCAAACGGCCAAGTGGAAAGGTATAATAGGACCTTAAAGGATGCAGTGAGTTGTTTTATTGGAAGAAACCAGGGGTCATGGGATTGGCTGCTTCCCCAAGGGCGAGCGTAAATTGGCACACAGGGTACACCCCTAAGAGCTACAGATAAGGTTTTAGTCAATTGGATATTTTACCCTCAAGTTTCAATTTTAATTGGATTTTGAAAAATTTTAATTGGGTATTTTATAAAACTCAAAGGGTAAATAAGCTTTTATGTACTATTTTTCACTAAAACATCAATTTCTATTTGGGTATTTCAAATTGTCTTTGCTTTTTCTTACTCTCTCCTCTCAAAATCTATTGGGTTTTTAAGAAAATTAATTGGGTAATTACCCCAATACGCAGCTTATCTGTAGCTCTGCCCCTAATATGTAAATGCTGGGTAGTAAAAAATGCTGTCCGACTTTGTTTAGAGGAGGAGGAAGGCCAGGACAGGAGCCCTACAGAACTTCATCAAATCAGCTCACAAAGTAGCTATAACAGGTCAGAGTAGTTTCAAGACTATGAAGATGGGTTACAATTTGACAGTGCATACATGTACCAACAGGGGTGTCAACAGAGCCAAATCCTGAAAATCATATGCTGTGGACCATTTTTGCCAAACAAGAGGCCTTCAACCAGTTACCTCATAGTTTCCAAATTTAACTCAGTTTTTTTGAATAAATCTTAAAATGCTTTAGAGCAGATTAAATTGATCATAACTTTCCTATTTCTTGAAAAAGTTTCATCAAATAACTTTTATTTTGGTAAGAAATGAAAGCTCTTTCAGGATAGAGAAATCTGAAATTCTGGATTAATCAGGAATATTGACACCCCTGATACCAAGCAATTCGAGCTGGGAGATGCGGTCTACACCCTAAATACTGCGGCAACTAATTTGAGGACAGTGTTAACAAAGAATACTTGAGACTAGAATGGACACATAGTGAATTGCCCATAGGATCCGCCATTTTGAAAAGAAATAAAGCGATCGACGAACTTGTACCAGACTTGACAAGATTTTCACGATGACGCTATTTTTGCCGCTAGTGGCAGCCATCTTGGATATTTTAAGCTTTTAACCTGCGAAATATCTGGATTAATTTAAAGCAATAAACCCTTGGTCAAATTTAAATCATGAAATTGGGTTTAAAATTAAATGCTTTGTACACATGTATGTGATGTAGTGGAACTGTTTTATTTAGAACATTTTGACATTCTGGCTTAAATATGAAAGTGCAAGGGCTAACGGACTTGGAACCTGAATACCTGAATCTTCGGGCCGTCATATTAGCTATGCTGTCTTGGCCCCTTTAATAACGGTCTCTTCTTTAATTATCTCTTCTCTTATACATTTACATTATCTTATGTCTCAGGGTGCATTAATTAACACTTGGTTTAAATTTCTTCACATTCCAGTTCTCACAGTTCAGCAGTGACTTAAACTGATTAACCATATTGGCGGATATAGTTTTTTCACTGAGTTTGTTCCAATATGGTATTGACCTCTGACTGAACGTGTAAAGTCTAACATTATGAAAACACATTTTGGGCTCGAACTTCAGGTAATGTCCGCGTAGTTCGGCCTGTGACAAGTTGAATAGCTTGTCCCATTTGAAATTGTCCAGATTGTGTATAGACTTGAAAATTTGTATCATGTCCGCACGATCTCTTCGATACTCAAGTGTAACCAGACCTAACTCTCATAAACGTTGCTCGTAAGTAAACTGTGTTAAAGATGGGATCAATTTAGTCGCCCTTCGTAGTATATCCTCAATTCTCTTAATATCTTTTTTCAAATGAGGTGACCAAACACACGATCCATACTCCAGTACTGGTCTAATCAAGGACTTGTATAGAGGTAAAAACATCTCTTTGTCCATACACTCAAAGGATCTTATTTATAAGCCCAAGCGTCCTTTGAGCCTTATTAGTAATGTCAGTAATATGTTGGTCAAAGTTTAGGTTTTTATCAAAAGTTATACCAAGGTCATTTTCAAAGGCAGTTGGGTCTACATATTCATAATTGCCATCTGCACCTCTCATTGAGTATCTAAAGTTTTCATTTTTGGAACCAATGTGTAAAACTTTGCATTTTTTTGCATTAAAAGACAATTTCCATTTCTCACTCCAGTTACACAGATTGTCTAAATCCTCCTGCAGTCTTTCACACTGATCATCATCTAAAACTTGTGAATACAGCTTAGTATCGTCTGCAAAGATCTTTACCATTCCTTTGACAACATCTGGTAGATCGTTAATGAAACAGAGAAACAAAACCGGCCCAATAACACTCCCTTGTGGCACTCCATTTAAGACATCTGTCCAATTTGATACTTTAGTCCCTACTCGCACTTGCTGTGTTCTATTACTCAAAAAGTGATTAATCCAGTCATACATTTTCCCACGAATACCCAATTTATGAAGTTTTAACAGTAAATGATCATGAGAAACCCTATCAAATGCCTTAGCAAAGTCAAGGTATATAACATCAATAGGTATGCTTTTATCCAATAACTCAGTCCATTCATCTAATATCTCCAAAAGTTGAACCACACGACCGCCCTTGTCTAAAACCATACTGTGTGTCAGAAAACAACTTATTGGTATTCATATGATCCATCAATTTGTCTCTCACAAGCCTTTCACATAGTTTGCATACCACTGATGTCAGACTAACTGGTCTATAATTTGATGGATCCTTTTTGCTTCCTTTTTTGAAAATCGGCATTACTATCGCTTGTTTCCAATCTTCAGGGATAACACCTTTTTCAAAACTTTTATTGTACAAATAAGTTAATGGTGCACAAATTTCATTTTTTGATTCAAGTAGAACCTTTGGATGAACACTATCAGGTCCTGAACCAGTCTGCGTGTGTAAGAAAATATCTTCACCGCGTTTGACGAACCAAAATTTTCTATAAGCTATAAGCTATTTTTAACGATTGATGGACTTTGAGAGGTCCCCATGGACAAAGGTTGACATTTTTTGGGTCGGCAATTTGTCACTTTACATTGAGTTAAAGAACAAATTTATTTGGTGGTTTGGAACCTATAAATAATTTAGATGATTCATAGATCTGTTATAAATTGTGAAATAAACAAATTTTTCTGTGACATTTCCGTGTCGATGGTTTTTTGGATTGCTTCCAAGATTTAATTTTCAGATCTCTATTAAAGGAAACCTTTTTATAGCTGTTATTTTTATAAATCATTATTTTTTGTAAACTTCGGGATGTTCTCTATCTGCTGCAAATGATCAAACCACTTGGTTTTTTGGTTTAACACGAAAAAAACGATTTCTTTTGGATATACTAGTAAATTTTGCGTGCTACTACGGTAAACTATAATGACGGAAAGAAACTGAGTTAACCAAACGCGATTAAACCTTTGATAAAACGGACATGGCCGATAATTACCAAAGTGCACGCAATGCATTACATACATGTATCATTGTATGGGTCTTCAGTAGTGGCTGGACCATCAGAATTTAAAAGCAGCCACTTTCAGACAGCTAATCCGTCTAGTGTGGGCACCAGTATATATATATACTCGAATGTCCTCATCTGTCGTAGTAACACACTCCTCATGGAACCATTCATCGCGAACATCGCATTGAACAATAAACTGTCCGCAACGTAAACAGGTAACATGGTGGCATGGGGGCGGCAACAGGATTTGTGGATGCTGGTAACGTGTCATTGCATATACTGATCATAGATATGTTCTTTTGTAGTATTTGGTAGCTGTTTGGTCAGACAACGGGCTCCAGTGCTCAATTTCAAAATACAGAACCACCAAAAAATGTCAAATTTCAACTTGTGAAAGTGAGC
Source organism: Spisula solida (assembly GCA_947247005.1). Taxonomy (NCBI): domain Eukaryota; kingdom Metazoa; phylum Mollusca; class Bivalvia; order Venerida; family Mactridae; genus Spisula; species Spisula solida. Next base: position 43,458,135 of record OX365944.1, on the reverse strand, counting down.
AGCTTTTCAGCATGAGGTCGTTGTCAACACTCTCTGACCCAAACAATGAATTATAGTTTAATAAAGTCTAGTAATTAGACAATAATTAAATGAAATCGACAAAATTATAATCAAATAACCACGTTCTTACCAAAATTGTTCGTGTTTTGCGAAACGCAAGTGTTTAGATTTAAATAATCTCTATGACAAAATATGGTACATTTTTCAATCAAAGAAATTGTGATATATTATATTTAGATTATAAAATAAACTACTATAAATAGTTTTTATAATCTTAATTAGCATTGTTTTTACAGTTATGGGAGATTTAAGGTCTTAACAAAATAGAACCAATAGAGATTAATTTAAAGGTTAGGGTTAAAACCCAGTTTTATCGGATCGCAACGGTCTATCCGAAAATATGTCCACTTCATTGGTAAAGTTGAGTTTATCGTTGTTTGCTGATGATATACTTGAATCTGATGGTATAACACTATTTTATTTACTGTTACTTTGAATTTTAAACATAAGACAAGTCAGTTTCTTTCATTCAGCTCAGTGAAGGTTGTTGGTCAAATAAAAATGTGCTGACTTTCACCAACCATGCCTGCCTGCCTGCCTCCCTTTATCAGTTTATATATGGAATCTGACACTGTTTATATAATACCTTTATCTATCACCGCAACACAACACTAATTTTCTCCTTCCAGCATTGAACATCCTTACCGGATAACTTCTGCCGCAAACAGTTTCTGTGATCTATTCGCGGATAGATTGCAGCTGCATTTTGCCCTTATCAGATATGTAACTTAAGGCATGTGGGCAGACAAAGGTGGCCAAATCATAAATAAAATATACTTATAGACATACATTCTATTTCTATTTAATACCCCCAACAATCAATGCTGATTATAACAGGGAATTTTACATGACAATAAGGCCACTTGTGTTTGCGGACTGTTCACTTTAGAAAATTAGCTTTGCTGCAAACAGTTAATGTGAACTTTCCAAGAACCTTCTGCAAACTGGTTGCAAATTCAATTTGAACAAATTAAACTTACATGATCTTCGTAATTTCAAGTTGTCACGATGCGAAAATTCACTATCTGAACGGACCCGGACCCTTTCCCAAAGAAGCAAAAAATCACTGGTTGGAGTACCCTTGAAAACAGACCTCTGGTTTCCAAAGTTGTCATTTTTTTTACAAAATCTGTCATGGTCTTGTAGCGGTCACCTTACCAAGTTACCTAGAAGTCCCAACCAGGTTAACAAGGCACATGCACATGCCAAATACATGTGAACTCGGACGTTTGTTATATATTAGTTATAATATGTATTGTTAAATTTTACTCTCTTTTTTTTTACCAATATTAAAAATGTCAAATTAATCCTGTCTCCCATCATCTTTCAAGTGCATGAAGGGAGGTAGGATTCTTTAGACATAAAGCCTTATTTATTTGTGTTACCTAATCAAAATCAAGCCTTATTTACTTTAAAAGTTCTTTGTTGTTATGTTTATATTTTCAATCCATTTTGTTTTATCTGTGATTCATATGTCATGTTATATGACCCTTGATTGGAATTAAACTTTATCTTATCTCTACCGCAGTCCTGTGGAATAGGTTACCCCTGCATATTGCGACACTGTCCGGTCTAGAACCATTCAAGCAGGCAGTGGCCCAACTCCGCAATTAGTTTCTTATGTACAACAGTAACTGTTGTTAGTTTGTTTGTTCTTTGTTCTTTTCTTCCTTTAAATTTCATTTACTTACTTCTTTTCTTTTATCACCTGGCGAACACCATTTAGCTGCCAATATACTCGAAAGAGGAGTTGGGCAGTATATCTATATAGGAAGGTGGCCATCATCAATTTATAAAAATCTTTTTTCAGAGCCAAAGAAAAAAAAGAAGATGAAAGATCCTATGTCTATGATTAGCTCCAAGAAGGTAGGAGTGAAGAAAGAACTTCGAAAACTTGAAAAGAAAAAAAGAGGGACAAAGAAAGCTGGAATGAATCAGAAATATTCAAGTATGCAGAACTTATCATTGATAAAATTTATTGCTACTTGTTTAAAACTTTCGATAGCATTACCAAATATATAAAATTAATAGCTAATTTTATTTTATTCCATGTTAAATATAGTAAATGTTCATACATCAACTAAAAAGGTTGTTAAGTAAATTTGTCTTAATATGATGTTTATTTAATGATCTTTCAGATTTAGCGTATACATGTATATAACAATGCATATTCACTGTCAACCAAGAAATAGTCATCTGAGTAATGATTTTTTATTAAGAAAATGATATTTCTAATATCATTTATTTTAGTACAGAGAATTTGACATGACCCTGACCTTTACACATGACTATATTACAAGGTTTTGCATTGAATATATAAATTTCCGCAGGCAAATCGCGCAATATTGTTCCTAAAGTTAGATTTGTGTTTGTATTACACCTTAAGTGTTTTCGTGATACTACATGCTTAAATGAAAACATACAGCCGGGCTTATAAGTACAGACAATATATATCAGCTAAGATAAAAGGTCTAGGATCTTGCCAAATTCTCTGCACTATGGTATAACAGTATGTCACTTAATGTAACAGGAATTTGTGTTGCTAGTGTATAGTTTCCTTATTTTAGAACATGATGATAACAACCAAGCAGATTATACAGAAGCTAGTGTTGCTGCTCTATGTAGGATATCTCAGCTTGATTCCACCGGCCAGTCTGTGGCAAAATCTGTAAGAAATGTTTCTCTTCGTATACTACATAACACATTTCTGTATAAAAGATTGATACTGGTGTAGTAGTGTGTAAGGGTTTGATTAAAAACAGCAGAGAAAAGTATACTGAAGGACCAGAGCTTAAACCCGAGACCTTTCGCTAACAGGGCGTTTGCTCTGCCGATCTATTTACCAATTCAATCTTATACAGACTACTACACTGGCATAGGAGGTGGAAGTGTTCACTTCTTAACTTTTTGTATAGTGACGTTCGAGATGGTTCCAGGTGGTTTAACTGAAAGAGTGAACAATTCTGTCAGTTTTGATGTCATGTTTGTTTGCATGTACATTGTCAATCTGTATAATAGTTTAATATATACTAGTCAAAACTTCCAACGCAACACTGTATATAATAGTAAATATTTATTTTATTTGTAGATAGAATGAAGGATTTTCTTTACAACAAAATAGGCCAATCAGTTTATCACAATATTGCAATAAAACATTTAACAAATATTGCATCAGGACGACGGAATGTATATCACTAGCACGTGACCACACTAATTCAAATTAACGACGTTAACAACAATACTGTCTAGTAGCTGGTGCATTAAGAACTGCTTGACACCTACGTCTCATTGAGCTTATTAAGCGCCTAACAAAGGCTATCGGAATATTGGCAAACTCCTGAATAAGAGCATTAGTCAAATCTTGTAATGTTTGGGGCATAACTTGACGTCGCCGAACCCTCCTATCAAGTTCATCCCAAAGATGTTCTATGGGGTTTAGATCCGCCGAGTAGGCTGGCCAAGGCAGAGTGTCAATGTTGTTATTCTGAAGGAAATTCATACAAACACGAGCAACGTGAGGACGAGCATTGTCCTGTTGGAATATGACGTCTCCATGATTGACGCCAACGTACGGAAGAATGACGTTGCGTAAAATATGGTCACGATAGGTCAGTGCGTTAGGATTGCCCGGAATAACGACGAGCCCAAGCTTATCATTATGGGTAATGCCACCCCACATCATAACGGATACACGTCGAAATATGTCTGTTTCCACAACACAGGCGTCACTATATCTCTCACCTCGACGTCTATAAACATGTACACGACCATCTGTCTTCTTCAGGGTGAACCTTGATTCGTCTGAAAATATGACGCGATTCCAATGAACAGCTTGCCATCTTCTATGTGTAGCGCACCAAAGTACACGTGCCTGGCGATGTCTAGGCTGTAACACAGGTCCAATATAAGGACGTCGGCAAAGAATACCTCGCTCACGTAATCTATTTCGGACTGTCTGATCACTAATTGGTCTATTATGCGTGACAATAACTACCAGGGCAGTTGTTGTGGCTGGTAAAGATTTGCTACGAAGATGGCGCAATCGAATAGCATTGTCTTGCTGTCTACTTGTAACACGTCCACGGCTACGTCTTGGCAAGTCGGCTACGTCACATGAAACGTCATAAATGAACAGAACTAAGTTATGTAAGAAATAATTAAAATTGGTGATAGAACAAAAGAAAACAATTTTTAAAAAACAGTTTTTGTAAATACGGAAGCTTACCCGTTTGGTTGAATTTATCAAATAGTCTGGAGATAGTTGACGTAGATCATCTAAGAATTCGAGCGACTTGAAGTTTTGACATACCAGCATGTAACATACCAATGGCCCTTCCGCGTTGTTCTATGCGTAATCTCGGCATTGTGAAGCTAAATTCGAACAAACTCAATGTGCTATAGTAACGGAGAAAGGTTCGAAAAAAAATCGTGATTTTTTAAAATCTCTGATTTGCACGTGATTTACGCACCATAGTTGGAGCTCTAAATGTCAAAAATCGATAATTTCGATAAAATCACGCGAAAATCGTGCGGATTGCAATAACGCTCTGTAACAAATGATCTCGAATAGAACAGGTCAATTTTTTTATTAAAACTAACAATAAATGATGAAAATGCGGAAAGTTATAATGTTGCGTTGGAAGTTTTGACTAGTGAAATATAGATGTTCAAAGCTAAGATAAATTGTAACTTACTCAGGATTTCAAGTTGTAGTGGTTTGATTTTGGTTGAATTAAATATAACTGTTGAACTAAACCTTGAACACTGATAAAAAAATGTTGTTGATTGAAATGTATATACTTGTACATATACAAGAAAGGAATGATGTCCATCCCCAGAACATGTATATCAAAAATAAAAAATGACAAAATGAGTTATTAAAACCCTAATGCATTTCACCTTACAGGCTCTTCAGGGGTATAACAATCTAAACTTGTACATCTATATATCTCTATTGTTATTGTTATATTTTCAAGGTCAGGGAATTTTGGAATGTCTGGAAAATCTGGAAATTGAGCAAGTCAGGGAAAAGTCAGGGATTGTTTATTACAGATGTAGATTAGAGTCTGTTCATATGAAAAAAAAGAAAATACCAAAGACCGAAAAAAATCTTCACTCGCTTTGCTCCCTCAGGACAATTCTATATTATAATACATTCCCAACATTATGGCAATCATCTGCACGGAAATTGTTGTCTTAAACTTTTTTGTTCCGTATAAAATAACTAAAGCTTCATTTTCTCTATGATTTTTGCGATATTTTATGCTTTGGTGCCTGATCGCTCAAAAAAGTCAGAGGAAACTGCCCTATGGTCAGGGAAAAATCAGGGAATTTAGTGTCAGAATTTTTGTGGGAACCCTTTAACTCTTACGCTTAAAAGACCTACATAACAATTCAGTTACCTGTGGATATGTATGTACATTATATAATTCTGTTTTCAGGTGTTCAACTATCACCATAAAGGAAAATTGAAACAACAAGAATTGAAAGAAAAGCCAGCGAAGGAGGAAGAATCTACCTTATTTACTGACAAAGACTTTGAAGACTTTAGTAATGATTATGATTTCACGAAACATAAAAAAAAGAAATAGTGATTCTGTTCTTGTTTGAATTATAATCAGTTGTAAAAAAGCATTTCTGTTCTTGTCTTTGACATGTTTTGCATGTAGGTCATTTGTTGAGCATGTATCTATTTATACTGCGCTAGTGTAATTACAAATATAACTATCAAATGACCTCACTTTATCTCGTAAATAACCTTATTATATCTTGTAAATGATTAAGCGTTCTCGTTTTGGCATTGTTTATATAAGATATGTTATTAGTGTCATGTGATAAAAACAATCTTAATACTTGTCGTCAATTGATAGAAACTTTTATTGATGTGTTTCAACAAATATTATTTTGCTTACCAAATGCTTGTTTAATAAATATTTCCTGAATTTGGAACATAAAAGTTTATACCAGTTGTGAACTGGTGATAGAACCTCTATGTATGTGAAATAATGTTTAGTCTCTCATCATGAAAAAGTCTGTTTACATATGATATAAATCATTCATTTTTGTCAATAAATTCTAAAGATAGAAATTTATTGTTATTATACATGTACGAGTATGGTGTCGTGTATTATTGGTAATCCATATACTGGTATCATAGCAAGTGTTTGTTTTGTCGAAGTTCTAAGTATATAAAGCTTAAACATGAAATTGATGCTCAATGAATTTTATAATTATGCAGTTATGGCCCTTGGATTGAATTACCTCTACATAATTTGTGATATTCTTGTCCTTGCTCGTTCTCTGTAATTAATAAAATTCAATGGAACTTGATGCAAAGCTTCCCTAGGTGAAGAGGGGTTTGCAAGACATGAAACATTTGGCTTAATGAATATTATACAGATTTGCTTCGCCTTGTTGATTTTCTATTATTATTTTTTGTCCGGGCTAGTTTTCTGCAACTGCTTAAACGAAACTTGCTGTGAAGTTTCACTATGATGTTGAGATGTGCCATGATCATGTGTCCTGCAAACTGTTGGCAGCATCCACCAGTCCAACTGAGATCATCGTTTTCAAAGGCCAGCTAGTGCATTTAGTCCTTTGTGAAACAAGTTCTTACAACTTATATGAGTGGCGCACCCTCATTCCAGTCTCCAGATGGTACCCATCACCACGAGGGTATACAAGATGCCAGTTTTCCCATTGTGTAATAATGCCGAGCGTCAAGCAATGGAGACTGTGATACCATTCTAATTTCATTTTTGGTTTAATACTCTACCAAACTACCACTAGGCTATCAAGGCAGGTGCATTGAAATAATAACTAAAGACAGTTTATAGTTTAGTATTCATTTGAATTTAAAAAGTATACAAGTGATCAACTGCATACTATCACAGTATAACTACATCACAAACAAGTCATATAGTTTGTGTGTAAACAACAAGTCATAGATTGTGTGTACATATAGAGTTAAGTCATCACATATTTTGTGTGTACACAATATTCAACAAACAACTGATAATAATGACCTTAAACTCCTCCTTTGGTTTGAATGATACAAATTATACAGGTACATCTCATTTAGTGATTTATATGCATTTGGATATAATCTTAAAGAGAACATCGAGGGTTGCCTGCAAGACTGCAGTACATCCTTCTTTAATAATAAGCAGTTACGACAGTTTTGCGGGCAACCCTCGACATATTTAAGCACACTAATAAATACTGCATACTTTTCGTTACTTTAAATTCTATTATCTTTTACAAGGAACACATTTTCTCAAATAATACCTCTTCGAAAGCTCATACATGTATAAATGTTACCTCTCAAGAGCAACAACCTCTGTACAACAAACATTTTCCCAAAGGGCGATGCTTTACAGAGATTATACTGTTCATACATGTACATATATCAAGCTAAAATTGTAAGTTTGAGGATTATTTACCCCTAGCAGTAATACCATACATTTGTGATCAAGACGTAATACTGACATAAGTTACACATTACATTTATTTCCAACACGTCAAGTTTTAAAGGAAAAAGGGTTGATAAAATGTGTCATTCAAACATGTAATGTTGTAATACATTCAAGCAATAAATGCTACATTTGTAAATAAATAACTTATCTCAATCAACTGTACAATGTATTGTAATACATTTAGAACACATTGTGCATGATTCCATACACTACAATACTAGTATATTTGGTATAACAGATAACAATATTACAATCCTGGCTCTCCAGTCAAGGAGGTGCATAACGTTAAAAATTCATGAAATATGAATCTTCACAATGTCAAACTTGTGTACTCACTAACACAATGAATCTTACATACTGATATTAATACCTGAACAAATTAAACAATTGTGAAATGTTTCATAAGAGACCCGACCAGCTTAATTATCAGCTATGCGAGAAATCTTCTATATAAAAAAGCTGGTGAGGTGGGTGGTTTTAATTTCTGACTTTCGGTATTAAACAATAGCACAATAAAATAAATAAAAATGTTCTGTTTTTAAATTTCATCTGATACTGTTTTAGAAAAATAAGAAATGCAAAGAAGTTAACACAGACATTTTATGCAACACCTTTGAAATCTATACACACAGTTGATTGAAAGTTTATATAACAATTTTTTCCGGCTCAGGTTGAGATTTTAGGCTTCTGTGGTGGGTGGGGTATTGCCATAATTGGTGGTAGCGGTGAGTTATCATGTATTGGACGTAGAATTGGTGTATGTCTATCTAAAATGTCAGTGACATCTAATCGTGGTGTAATCTGCTGTGTGGATACAGGTTTTAATCCTTTCTGCATCTGACTTGTGTCCATTCTTCTTATATACTGAAAATATGAAAAATACATTGAATCTAAGAGAATAACCATTTTCTAGCCTTAATACTAGTACATGTATTGATATAAAAAAAGTATTATTATTTATTATTTGCTTTCAATGGATTATGGAGATTTTTCAGTGAAATAAACAGTGAAAATAACAGTGAAATTACCACTTTGTTATTTTCACTGTTTTGAAGCTGGTTCCAGTATCATGCAGAAAAAGAAACGTAACGTCAACGGCACCGGGCTTTAAAATATGCGTTACGTCATCATGACGTCATAATTATCACGTCGTGACAATCTAATTTCGACGTGATTTTTCCAATTAAGCCAATTACGGCACATATTTAAGAGGAATTGAGGCATATAATAAACAGAAAATGTGTTGATTTTTGGTGTAAGATCAATTTTATTTCATTCGTGATCACAGAAAATTACATTTTCGCTCGTGGCTACGCCACTCGTGAAAATATTCATTTTCTGTGATCACTTGGTGAAATAAAATTCGATCTTACACCAAAATCAACAAATATCCTCTATTTAACTACTAAGGCATCTTGCAGATAGACATGCCACTTGGCTAATTTGTCTACCTTGGGCAGTATCTTGGTGCCATCTTGATTGGTTCAAATCCCACATGGTGAGGGGGTCATATACACTGTTGGTTTTTAAATACACTCCAATGTTGATCAGTACCATTTTAATGTAGTGTGTCAACTTTTGACTTTTTGAGAAGTACCACAAGAAAAAAAGTACTACACATGGCCTAATTAGTGTCTTGAAGAATATGCATGGCTTGAAATAACCCCTGATGTATGAGGATGGATTTCCTCTGATTATTAAGAAAAGACACAGAAAATAGGACAACGTTATGACAGATAACATAATTGATTATACTACAACGTACCCTAGCTGGTCCTTGTTTAATCCTTCCACCTTCTTTAATAAGAACTCCAGGGGCAACTTCCATCGTCTCAATCTATAACATAATGCATGAAATGAATATTCATTAAGTTCAAAGACAACAATTACTCTATACAAATATCAGAACAAGAGCGCTGCAAGATGGGCGTCATTTTATTTTGAGTAACAAGGGATCTCATCGACCCTAGTTTCATCCTAGGGTCTTAACACACGCTGCCTATACAAAAAGTTTCATCACAATATCTCATTCAAAACTGAAGTTATTAAGCAGGAACTGATTTTCAAATTTTAGTATCAGCAACATTGACACAAACAGCTCAATTTTCAATCACAAGCGGCGCCTTCATACTAACTACTTGTACAGAACTTCTTCAATACCGTATATTGCGTTTTGAATATTTACTTAATTATGTCAACTTTTGAACAAAATTACTTAAAAATGTACATTTGTCTGCAACTTACCATTGGGGGAGGCAGTGGTGTCTTTGAAGGGAACTGAGATGATGGTTGAACTGGAATAAAATAAACGTACGTGATCAGTTAGTCCAATATAAAATTAGTTTATTTGGTAATGAAGGGTTTTATTACAATTAACATATCAACACACTATTATCAGAGCAGCTCTATAATTAACATCAAACAAATTGATATACCCTCACAATATTTGATGGGGGCATAATTAAACACACAAGTAAATATTATGACTAAACTATACCTTGTTATTTGTACAATGACTTAAATTCCTTCTGTTTATGTCTATTAAGTTATTAACATCAGCATAGGAAAAGCAACAAAAGCTTTTGAAAAGTTAGGAACATCTAAAAAGCCAGGAAAATAAGCAACTTATTATAATAACAACATTAAATTAACACCAGGGTAATGTTAGATCAGTTTTACTTAATTGATTTAGGCAGAGACATGGAGAACCAATAAAACAATCGAGAGAACATTAATGGCTTACAAAACAGACTTTTGTGGAAAAAGATTACTTTGCAATTATTTGCGCAACCCTTTTCAGGGTTTGTTGAATAGCCAAGTGCATTATCAACTAAACGAAATCAAGTACACATGAAAGTACAGACAACCCAGGGTTTTTCCTGGCTGTTATGGAAAAAGGACCCAGTCATGAATTGGGAAATTTTTACAACAAGAAGCTTAATTCCATGTCATCTATATTGTGTCCCAAGCAATGTTTAGGTCTGTAAAGTGTAGCAATACTATTGTGTACTAGTTGAAAACCAAATGAATGACTGATGATTGAGCTTCAAATATGTCATTGTCAAAAATACAATTGGGAAAAATTGATGATATTTCCCATTGGGAATGGGTCCTTTGGCTTGGGAATGGGTCCCTTTTCAGGACCCACAGAAAAAGCAGGAAAACCCCTGCAACCACATACCCTTTATACTTTCATCCTTATCTTCTTTCTTTTGTATTCGTCGTTTAGGTCGTGGCGCGACATATCTACCAGTTTTCATAGCATCTAATCTAGCCTGTGCTGCTTCTATAGCTGGATCTACCACTTGATAATTTACTTTGATTCTGAAAGGAACATATTTACATGTATACTAAACTTATTATATTTGTGTCTGCTTGATGTGTGTAATCATCTCTGCAATTTTTTAGCTAGAAATTAAATTATTATACTGTAAAAATGCATGTAGTATGTGAAAAGCATTTTCAGAGCAATTTTACCATATACTAACACCAAGCATTTATAAATTACAGCATAAAAACTGCTATTTTGTCCATATGTAAATGGGATAAAAACCATGCATAAACAAGAATGTAAACTTAATGATTCACACGCTGTTGATGCCCGTTTTTAAGGTATGAGCATTACAGGGCCCCATCCACATCAATAAACTATTTACAGTGTCATGAGCTGTTATTCCCATTTCATTTGTGACTACTTACTGACTTTCTATAAGATTCTAATTATAAATAAAAACAAACAGGCTTGGACACCAACTGTCCCTCAGGACTCTGCAGATGTTTTAACACGAAAAAACATGCGTTAACCCTACAATATAATATGCCCTATCGAAGACTCATCAGAAAATAGTCAATTTGGACTACTGTATCTTGGAACCTCTGCGAAATCGAATGTTTGACATATTTTGAATATCCACATAGCCGTTAAGTCTGGAATTCTTGACATTCAATCAAACTGCTTCCTCTCAGCGAATCCTGCATTCTGATTGGCTAAGACTTAACGTTTACACATTAGTAAACCTCTGTCAAATATGTTATAAAAATGTTTTACCGATGGTTAGGTAATCTGTCAGGATTTAATTTTATAACAGCAACAACATTTCCATAATCATCATACTCCACGTCCTTGTTGCCAGGAGGTCGTCCAGCTTGAACCTACAAAACATTACAGTACATACTATACAATATATACATGTACAGTACAACCTCTGTAGAGCAACACCTTATGGGAGCTGCAAATATTGGTCGTTGTACAAAGGTTATTGCTCTACAGAGGTTTAAAATTATAGTAAATATCAGCATAGGGAAATTTCTAAGGTGTTGTTATAGAGAGGTTGTTGCTCTACAGAGGGCCACTCTCATGAGGTTGTACTGTACTCCAGTAAGGTAAGGGAATTAATTGTATACTGGACATCTATAAGCATATACCAACACATGTACTGCTTTGTTATTAATGTAAACAATAGTTGTGACCTCAACTCGTAACTTGAGATGATAATGCTATCCATCTGTCTATAATTCTCGGGTACTGATCCAGAGGGAGATCCTTGGAATTCTGTCAGAAATTTGGTTATGGTTTTCTGGTGCCTTGTCACATATTATATATTTAGTTTGCCAGGGCTTACAGTTTGATCAAGACAACATCTAAGAAATAAAATATGGCTGGACCCACTGAGCTAAATAGTCGGTCAGGCCCTTCCTGAGAAAACATTCCCTGGATCTGCACATGATTCTAAAACACATGGCTTTACAAGTTACAATATTTTTTGTCGCTCAACCAAAAAAAATCAATAAATTGCAAATGTCTTCAAAATCAAAATGATTCTATATCTCTTTGGTCATTATCGTTTCTAAAATTGTTTATAAAAACAGGCAATTTTTTAACTTTAACAAATGCTTAGTAGTCCTGCATAAACTTCAAACTCTGTTTTTAGCTCACCTGTCACAAAGTGACAGAGTGAGCTTTTGTGATCACTCTTCGTCCGTCGTCCGTCGTCCGTCCGTCGTCCGTCGTCCGTCCGTCCGTCAACAATTGGCTTGTGTAGACACTAGAGGTCACAATTTTAGCCTAATCTTTATGAAACTTGGTCACAATGATCATCTCAACAAAATCTAGGCCAAGTTCGATATTGGGTCATCCGGGGTCAAAAACTAGGTCACTAGGTCAAATCATAGAAAAACCTTGTGTAGTCACTAGAGGTCACAATTTTGACTTAATCTTTATGAAACTTGGTCACAATGATCATCTCGACAAAATCTAGGTCAAGTTCGATATTGGGTCATCCGGGGTCAAAAACTAGGTCACAAGGTCAAATCATAGAAAAACCTTGTGTAGTCACTAGAGGTCACAATTTTGACTTAATCTTTATGAAACTTGGTCACAATGATCATCTCGACAAAATCTAGGTCAAGTTCGATATTGGGTCATCCGGGGTTAAAAACTAGGTCACAAGGTCAAATCATAGAAAAACCTTGTGTAGTCACTAGAGGTCACAATTTTGACTTAATCTTTATGAAACTTTGTCACAATGATCATCTCGATAAAATCTAGGTCAAGTTCGATATTGGGTCATAAGGGGTTAAAAACTAGGTCACAAGGTCAAATCATAGAAAAACCTTGTGTAGTCACTAGAGGTCACAATTTTGGTCTAATCTTTATGAAACTTGGTCACAATGATCATCTTAACAAAATCTAGGCCAAGTTTGATATGGGGTCATCTGGGGTCAAAAACTAGGTCACTAGGTCAAATCATAGAAAACCCTTTTGTAGTCACTAAAGGTCACAATTTTGACTCAATCTTTATGAAACTTGGTCACAATGGTCATCTCAACAAAATCTAGGTCAAGTTTGATATTGGGTCATCTGGGGTCAAAAACTAGGTCACAATGTCAAATAATAGAAAAACTTTGTGTAGTCACTAGAGGTCACAATATTGGCCTAATCTGTATGAAACTTGGTCACAATGATCATCTTAACAATATCTAGGTCAAGTTTGATATTGGGTCATCTTGGGTCAAAAACTAGGTCACATGGTTAAATCATAGAAAAACCTTGTGTAGTCACTAGAGGTCACAATGTCGACCTTATCTTTATGAAACTTGGTCACAATGATCATCTCAACAAAATCTAGGCCAAGTTTGATATTGGTTTATCTGGGGTCAAAAACTAGGTCATTAGGTCAAATCATATAAAAACCTTGTGTAGTCACTAGAGGTCAAAATATTGGCCTTATCTGTATGAAACTTGGTCACAATGATCATCTCTACAAAATCTAGGTCAAGTTCGACAGGTGAGCGACCTAGGGCCCTTTGGGCCCTCTTGTTTACTCCGGCGAGTGTACCAACATACCTTTAATATAGAATGACAAGATGCAGGCATGGTGACCAATCCTGTCAGTTTCTCCTGTGGTGGTGGCATACTAGCCATGATTTCTTGTGTAAGTAATGTCATCTCAGTCTGTTCTAGTGATTCTGTAACCTTCAGACTCGGTGATTTCATGCGCCCAGTATATGGCTTGAACTTTTTCTTCTTCTTTTTCTCAGCTTCCACCTACAATAAATGGAAGTCAATATGTCAGACTGTGAAACTAGTTAGAAGCTTCAATTGAACTATTTATAAATCTGTGTGAACATTCGAACCTGGAATAAAAACTTTAAAGGCCTTAGGCAAATACATGTATGGTATTAAAATTGACCCATCCTGAGTCATTCCTAGACTTGTGTCCTGGTGGTCAATTTTTACTAGACCAAAATATGCGATGGAGACACTATCAGTGAAAAAGTAAAAAAAAATATTTAACTTGAGCCCAACGACTTCAGAAATAGCAAAAGTTACAGAAAATTGCTAGAGAAATTGCAGTCAATGATAAGAAACAATGCATATTGAAGAACATAATGATATCCATACAAAAACAAGAGCACAGCCTACGAGTGCTCGACGCTCAACTTTCTCATACTTGATAGTACCTTTGCTCATCTATGAGTGAAAATTCTAAGAGCAAATAACTCATAAATTTAGGTCACAAGGTTACCAGCATTGTCAGTATGGACTCCCCTTGTGATGGTGAATAACTATGTTGAGTTTCAAGTGGAGACCTTTGATAGTCGTTGAGAAATCGACTCTGATAATAAACTTAACAAACGCACACTCACATGCCCACGCAGACGCACACGATCCCGTCACGATAATAGCTCGAATTTTTTTCTTTGAAAAGTCTAGCTAATAAAAGCATGGTACCAGGCTATTAAATCATTGGCCTCTACTTACCTTTGCTTTTTCTGCCTCTTCTTTTGCAATTCTCTCCGCCTCCTCTTTCCCCGCATCTTCATCTTCTGACACTTGATCTTCTAACTCTGGTTCTTCTTCAACCACAATATCTCTGCAAGCAGGTGTATATATGTAAATAAGGTGTACAACATCAGTAGAAATACAATACATATTCTCGCAAACAATTATCCATGCTAGTGTGCTGTATCTATGGAGTAAATGATTAATGTAATAATTGCCGTAATCCGTAAGACATCTATTTAAATCACTAAAACATGTACATGTATCATATTACATTAACTCTTTACTCCATAGGCCTCCATTCTATTTGCATACCTGACACTGATTGGATACTGGCTATATACACCCTCCCCAAACTGGTTATTGGAAAATAATGAATAATTTGTTTTGCATGGTCAACCAGTTTTTTCCCTGCCTCATTGGAAAATAACATTCGGCTTCGAGGAAAAATAAGTGATTGAGATCACTTATACATCTGCATGCAAAAGTGTGCCTACATAGCGATAAGACAGAGGCTTTAATAAAGTGTCTTCATGTGGGTAAATGGTCAACATAAGCATGGGGAAATTGGTGAAGTTTGCAAATTTACACTTGACAAAGTTATATTTCACTAACATTTTCTCTAGTGTGAGTTTTGGCCTACAAAACACTCTAGTAAGAAATAAAAAATCACTCATATTTTTTTTTGACCCCTGGAAATATCCACTAAATTATATGTAGTATTGCACAGACTCTACATAAAACCTACTTTTCTGCAGTTTCTTGATCCTCTGTTTCTTGCATTTCTTCCTGAGTTGGTTCTGGTTCCTCTAATATTGGTTCTGGTACAGGACTAGGTATGTATGTTCTAGGAACTGAGCCCTGGGCCCAACAATCAGTCTCAGCTGGATCTGGCTCTATATACAATGGTAATAATGATGTCGATGAAATAATCAAAATGATTTACATTACAAAGTACATAATATATATCGAATTACATGATAATGTATAATGTTCTACTAATAAATTATTAAATTTCAAAGTACAATGTATAATATAAAAACAATAAGGTAACAAAATTCGAAAAGGAAAATCAACACTATTCTTAGTATTCCATCACTACTATTATGTTAACTATGATTATGCATAGAAGAACGTGCCAGTTTGCAAAATTTGCATTCATGAGACATCACGTTTACATTTATTCGGATTTAACACGGTTTCTCAATAATTTTTCAGTTATATATGGTAACTTATTCACCTAACAAGTTTTCCTGAACTGTATTCTAACCAGTACTAACTCAATCACCTTTCAACCAGGAATCAAACCCAGATCACTGGAATCCAAACAAGAGCAATATACCTCATCCGCAGCTCTGTGTAACCAAAAGTGACATTAGCATATCAATATACATGAGCACTTACCTTCGTCTTGAAGCCATCCAGAATCACCCTCTGGATTCTTTTCACCTTCATCACGAGTGAGAAACTGCCACTGTCAAATACAATAGTAGTACATTTAGTATTAAATTTGTGTGACATACCAGGAAATGTTATTTCAATAATTTTGCATAGATGTATATAATACATACATCAAGACATTATAGATTTACATGTGTATTTCTACATACAATGTACAATTTACATGACATAATTATATTGAAACATACATTAAAACAATAAACAAGCATGCATGCAATAATAATGTCATGGGAATCAAATTTAAAGGATGTCACAAATAAGAGCTACACATAGTTCTTATTTCCATCGTGGTCCTTAATTAAAAACTTAAAGAATACATTTCTATATATATATAGCTAGAGAACCAGAGGAATTTAATGTAAAATACATAATATTTCTTAAATTTTATAAACACCAAACAAGACGAATATCAATTTGAATGGCTTACCTCTATGATACTAAGTATGGCATCCTTAGCTTCAGAAACAGTGAATGGTATTACTTGTTTTTGTATATACAGTTCAAAACATTTGTCAAGTGTGTTCCCAATCAAATCATCCACAATATCTTCAACAAAATCCTCAGAATTGTCACGATCTACCATCAAGTTCCTACAATATGTCGAACATAAACATGTACCTTTTTAACAAAGATGACAAATTTAAAATATACGAAGTACATATGTTTTTATATATATAAACATAGAGATCTTTCACAATAAACTGCTGATTGAACAGTTAATGACATTCTTCAAATTCAGAACAAAGTTTTAAAACTTTAAAATTAAGTGTGATATAACCATTCACTGTGAGTGTCATGGAAAATTCTTGCAATTTTCCCATAACTATAGCTTCGATACTCAATATTCTTATTAGGTCTGTTCATCAATGGTTTGAACAAAGACCTACATTATACATGTTTGGTTTGAAAAAAACAGTGTCACATCAAATCAGAAAATTAAAATGTCCCTGAAACTTTTATTATGATATGAGCACATTAAATAAAGTACTTACCAATCATGGTCATTAAATTTTCCAGGAACTATTTCATGTGAAACAACTGGAGTCTGTGCAGCAGGAGGTTTGCCACCTTTCTCCGCCCTAGATTTCGATACAGCAGCTTTCGACATGATGAAATCACTGCTGCAGTATCAACATTTCAATAACTATTCCACTAAACCAAAAGTACTGAAATTATACAAAATGGTAAATGAAAATATCTATCACTTAGTACTGACAAAAAAGTGATGTGATAAACAAACAACTAGATATGTATAAATTGTAAAATGAAAGTTAATAAGAAAATGCTGCCATGTGCTATGTTGAAAAATTATACCGGGGAGAGAGGCAGGCAAGTATGGTGGGCAGCCTTGGAAATCAGTGATGTCTCATAAAACCGTGGTTGGTAATTGGTTCCAGTCATGTAGGGCTATCGTCCTTCCGAAAGAAAACTGCTTGCAGGCATTGTCTGAGACAAGGAGAATAGACAGTTTTCTTTTATACAATTTAGGATTCCGGGAGTCATCGGAATAGACTCCTAGGTTCTCGACGCGCCCACTGTACAGCACCATTACCCGCGACACTACCTCTTGGTAACCACCATGGGACTCAAACCCATGACTCCCCGTACACTAGTCTGTAGCTCTGCCAAATAAGGTACATGTAGCAGAGTGCATGTCGTGCCAGTCAGTCTCTACACTACAGTCTACAGTCACTAGCCTGCCTACATCATTCCCTAAAATTTTGCGCCACAATTTTACATGAACAGCATACGTAACCCAATCAAAGTCAAAATGCATTAATTTAAGCTTAAACGAAATACAACATAAACATTTTGGAAGCTTAAATCAATGCTTCCTCTGTATTTTAATCATTTTAGCCCAATTTAGGGGCATTTTTTTCTTGTTAAACAATGTTTTTTAAAATAAAATCCTTTAAATACATTCACGATGACAAGGTTCAAACGGCACTTAGCCCCAATTTTTTATAAGGGGGTCATATTGCTCAGAATTATACTTACTTTGATTATTTTACATGATTTTCACTGACTTGGATTGAAACCGGAAGTTAATGTAACTATGGAATTGTTTACATCTCGCAGATTGTCGTAAGGTGAGATTATTGTCATTTTTGCTTTCAAGCAGGTAATTTGTATTTTAATATCATATAGTACCTTTTATTTAAACAAAATCATATTATATGCAATAAATGTCTAAAAATTAAGTAGTTATTTTAATAATTGGTCACCGTCACGTGACCTCGAAAAACAATATGGATTCCGTTTGAAGAAATTTTAATGAAAACAATATTTATATTTGATTATTTTACCGGTTTTGCTTCGTAATCTCCCTTACAAATACAGGTTATTGAATGATTATTATATATTTATGTGAATGCTATATTATTTAAGACGGTGATATTATGTTAATTGGAGTGAAGAGCTCAATATTGACTTTTAAAATGCATGTTCAGACACACTTGAATTTTTCCACACTAAATGTTTTCTTTCAGACTCATTTGCTCAATTCAAATGCAGACTAATTTGTTGTCAGTTCTTAATGTCATGCAGAATGTGGTTTTATAGCTCCTTTTGGCATTCTGTTCTTAAGGTACCTATGCCCTGGTGGTGCACAAGTTTTCATTTGCCAATGTTTTTCCCCACATGGGGTGCTTATTGACATTTGGTACACCCACAGGGTATTGACGCATATTATTTTATGCGTGTGCGACCGCCTTATATCTCAAATACGAATAAAGGGAAAAAATGCTATGTTGTAGTGGTCTTTGATTTCAACGTAATAAACAAAGATATGGAGAAAATCCTCTTGCTAAATTTTGATAGAAATATGATTTATCTGCAAGCAACACCAAACAAGATGATCGTCAGGTCTAAATTAAGCGAGACATTAACAAAACTGTCACAGAATCACGTCAATTTTTGCCGATGTCAGTCGGTCCGGCCACCGTCAAATAAAGCATGACACTCCCTCGCCGTTTTACTTCTAATTTCAACTTGTGTTTACTATTTCTTTCGTGAAATGTCAGACTCAGTCCAATGGCATATCTATGGTTAACATAGAAAAACATAGAGCTTTACCAAAAAGCTTACTTCCAATATATGACTTACTAATTTATGCAAGTTAAAGTTGTTGTCACAATTGCAAAACAAAAAATACTACAAAGATGTTGATTTATAAGACGAAATATACCACTGTACTTACATTTCACGAAATAATTACTAGGTATTAGTGGAGAAACGCTGAGGATGGGTCGTTCTTCATGTGGCCGGACCAACTGACATCAGCAAAATTTGACGTGATTTTGTGACATTTTTGTGGATTTCCGACTTATTTTAGACCCGTGGATCATTTGGATTTGTGTCTCATGCAGATAAATCATATTTCTATCGAATAACAAGCAAGATTTCTCCATATCTTTGTTAATGTGTGTGTTCCACGTTGTAATCAAAGACCACTACAATGTAGCGTTATTTCCCTTTATTCGTGTATGAGATATAAGGCGGTCGCACACGCATAAAATAATATGCGTCAATACCCTGTGGGTACACCTTGACCTTAGTAAGTAGTCCTTACGCAATTATTTTGGAATCTTGGTGCGGATGAGAAAGATTGAGGCATTGTTCTTCATTTCTATGAAAAAGTTTTGTGCACAACGCCATTAACAGGGAGCTTTGCGAAGACCCTGTAGTAGTTCAATATGTAATGACAGTTGACATAATGTCCAATTGAGCCGCTTGATAATTAATGTGCATAAATTGTCTTGCATTATAGCCATCATGCCCATAGTTACTAGTTAGTGGCGTGCTGGGGGAAAACATTTCAATAATAATTAAAGTTAAGCATCTTGATACATTAGATTGTAAATGATGCCGTCCAAGCCTGGTACATTTCTTCAATTGTTACAGAGTTCAAAATGGGTAAATCCCCAGGTATAACAGTCGACTTATAAGCATCAGATAAAGTAAGGCAACAAGACTGGGGGGATTTAGGAAAGAAATATAGGCACACCGTAAAACTTGGTCCCAAGTCTTTGACACAGAGAAGAGAAACCAGGGAATAAAAGTTTTTATTCAGCACTATTGATGGTATTCACTATCACGATTTAGATCCCCAGGGTCGTGTATTTAAGCACCAAACTGACTTACCAACCTCATGTTTCTCTAATAACAGACTACTGGAAAACCGACATACCTAGCAAACAAATTTCAACCAGGTCCTTTTTTCTGAAATTTGGTTTGACATACTGTTAAAGAAATCGAGCATCTCCTGCAATTGTGTACAAGTAATCTCATTTTGCTTAATTTTACTGTACGCAATCTATATTTACCATACATTTTCATTGGTCCGTTAAAACAATTCAACTAATAAACCCACATGTATGTGAAATAAAAAATATTGTGGAAAATAAACATCACATGACGACCAAACATGTAACTAAAATTTCAACATGAAACTGATCACAAATCCTTGATAGAACAAGGTGTTGAGGTTAATTCAAGCTCGTTTTCAATTTGATTTATGTTTCTTTGTATAACTAGTGGTAGATTATAGACTGACATTTCAAAACATGACAATTATAGTATGTAAACTGGCAGTTTGTTGTTCAGATTGACCGATTTTAAAGGCTCGTCAGACCAATTTTCTGATCAATTTTACCAACTTTCCAGAAGTCTGTAACTAGAATAATTCAATCGATATCACTAATACAATTACAGACATTTACACATTTGCAAGTGCCTAAAAATTTATTATAATGATATTCATTAATTTTTTCAGACTAATATGCATGGTCTAGCAATGCAAGTCAGTGGTTCAGGTTATGGTATGCCGAAATATGGAACAGGTATTATAGTTTTATACACTGAATTTGAAGTTGTGATGAAAGCCCAGCTGAGAAGCCATTCTGTACATATGTGTTACTGTTTTAAAAACCTTGCTAAAGTAGCGAAATATGTGGTTTTAACTTATTCTTGACAACTCTATGCCAGTATGCCTGCCAAGGTTAATTTATTGGATGCATGATAGAGTGGTCAAGGGTTAGAACATCATCTACTGTTGATCAAGAGGTCATGATTTGAATCCCACATTTAGCGCAAATGAAACTTGACCTAGCTAGAGAACAACAATGACTCGACCAATGATACCAAAATCAGTCAGCAAACAATCACATGTGTATAGTGTAAGGGAGACAACTCACACTTAAGGTTTGCGACCACCAAATTATAACGCATAGTGGCGCAACATCTGTTATTAATAATAATTGAACTTGAATTTAATATAAAGATTTATTACTCCAACCTTCATGTTCTATATTCTTCTTTAGGTATGTCTAAGGATCATTTACGAGAAAATGTTCGTCGTATGAGACAGATACAGAGAAGATCGAGAACACAAGAAGCTGAAAGTGTACAACCTGTGAAAGCTTTGTGGCAGTCAGAAAAATATAAAGATGTGCCTTCAAGAATTAAATCAGATATTGATGTGAGTATTTAAAAGTATTTACAGACAAACATACATGCATTGGGCTCATTTTATCAATATTCCTACGACACTGTATCAATGAAACATCTAACGTTGCAAAAGTTACAACAGCCTTTATATATGAACATTACGGATATATCCCTGACCATTTGTAGCTGATTTGCTACATTGTAACTTTCTTAGCATCTGCATTTGCAGGGCTAGCTCTGGCTCAAAATTCTGTTGGGCCAATTTTTTAACCGTAATAGCGGCTGGGGGGCGTGAGGGCCCCCGGTGGGTCCAGGGCGAAGCCTTGGCAGGGGGCCAGAGGCCCCCGGAAGCTCCTGCTATTTTGCTGTTTGAGAACAGTAAAATCCACTATGAGATATATCATTTCACCTTATATTCAGTCTTGAGAAACCCTGAATTGTAACTATTTTAATAGTATAAAACTTTATCAATTTGACAAAGATGTATATTCAGCTATGTTTGTTTTCTATGTGAAATTTTGTTGTTGTTCATTTGAATGATTCAATGAATGTAGACTTCTGTTTAAGTTTTTTTTTTTTTTGTATCTCCATGTCTAAGAAACTTATAAAAGTTATATGTATAATGAATGACAGAAACAAAATAGCATTTTAGAACTTTTTCACGTTTATTCTCTATAGCACAACACAAAGTGACATTTCAAAAGTGGCATTAAAACATGCATCCTAAATGATTCACAGTCTACCAAAAATAATTAAATTAGTATAAACTATATGGGTACAAGTTCTATCTTGATGATGACACATTGTTTTTGCGAGGGGACTTGGCACACAAGTTATATAAATTTTGTGAAGATATTTTTTAACTTGAGACTAAAGTCTACATCCCTTGTGTGATATGCTGTAGCCAGTCAGCAAAGTTCTGTCTTTGATGCAGCTTCTGCTGCTGACCAACAAACTTGCTAAGTTCCAACACAAGTCCACATAAAGTGTGATCATGAACAATTGCAAATTGGTAGGTTTAAGTGGGAAACTTGTTTAGAAGCCTGTGGCAGATTTTGTTGGCATCCTGACATCTAGAAGACTTGACATCACAGCTGATCCACCATTTATCACAATACACTGTTGAATCTGAAACAAAATAAGACCAATACAAAATTTAACAGAAAATATAAAGATGTAAGTGTGTGTGAGCTATACAACCCTACTTAAAAACGGCATTGTCCGAAAATACGAATATCCGAAAATGCGGTCACTTCAGAATTGACAAATTTTCTTAAAAAGTTGACCGTCGAGATTTTGCGAGGAATATAAGTCAAATTATGTTTTAAAACGTCATAGGCTATCCACACACAATGTTTATGGGTTAATTTATCGGGTAAAACACCAAAACTAACGTTATTTTAGCTTAGAAAATGCTGTTTTTTTTCACGTCAATTTCTTCACAAATAAATACGATTCCCTGGATAAACTGGCTTAAAAAAACTTTTTAAATGGTAATATAAGGATTAAGACTGAATAATTCAATGTTGAAAAATACGATACCTGATTTATGGCTAGGATCATGCGTTTATCGCATTTCATATTCGTGACCCGTGACGGTCAATCGACAATTTCTTTCATCAGTCAATCAGGCCACCTTTGATTAGACAATCATCCGCTAATTATCTCACAAACTGTCATAAACACAGTCATGTATAGTTTGTTTGTTTAACAAGCTGTTTATTGACCTAATTTTATGTCACGTGGACAGTGTCTACCAGTTTTCATTCATTTAGCGTCGCCCGTAGCAGTTGATCGTAAAACCAGTCTAGAAAAAATCTCGAGCATGCTATTTTTAGTAACTGGATTTTCCAATATTTGTAAAGTCATACTTTTCGATGGTTCGGGCCAATTTGATTTTTTTCGGGCCAATTTTGATTTCTTCGGGCCATTGGCCGATTGGCCCGCGACAGCGCGAGCCCTGATTTGTACGAAAATGTTGATTAATCACTTGTGCATTCATAAGTCTAGAACATTGATAAAATGGGCCCCTAGTGTTTAATGTTAATGATGTTTATCTAATTTAATGATATTTTTCTTCATTTGGTTTATAACTGTACAATTAGAATTTAGCGAGTAGACCAGTCCTATGTTGGAAAGTGTACAGTTGCATAATAGACCTTCAACTAGTCAAATTGTAGCAATATTTTAATCACACTAACCATGCCTATTTCCTTCACAACCCATTCAATAACTTGTTATAATAACCTATAGACTTGTAGTTGATCATGACCTACTGACATGCAATGCCACTACATGTTACTTTATACATGGATACAGTAGAACTTTGATCACTCAAACTGCGTTTGGACTAGGAAAATAGTTAGAGTCATCTACTTATTGGGGGCATCTAAGACTGTATACTAGTTGTACATCACCATTTTGCCGTGACTGTCCAACGTGTTTGAGGCGTCAAAGTTCTGCTGTAGTAACAATCTTCTTGTCAATTGGCTTCAGGACTCTAATTATGATATATATAATTGGATGTGATTTGCCTGCAGTATACACTAAATGTACAGTATAAATTATTATTAGCTCACCTGCCACAAAGTGGCAAGGTGAGCTTTTGTAATTGTTTTTTGTCCGTCGTCCGTCCGTATGACCGTATGAATGGTCCGTATGACCGTACGAATGCACCGGTAGTTGTGGGGTGTGGAACAATAGGCTATTTTTAGATTCCATTCATTCCACATCTTTGCTTCAATCTTCATAAAGTTTGGTCAAAATGTTTGTCTTGATGACCTTAAGGTCAAGTTCAAAGTTGGGTTATGTAAGGGTCACTATGTCAAATAATAAAAAAATCTTGTTAACACTTGTTAACGGAGGCCACATTTTTGCTTCAATCTTCATTAAGTTTGGTTAAAATGTTTATCTGGAGGACCTTAAGGTTAAGTTCAAAGTTGGGTCATGTGGGGTCAATATCTAGGTCAAATAATAGAAAAACCTTGTTAACACTCTGGAGACCACATTTTTGCTTCAATCTTCATCAAGTTTGGTCATAATGTTTATCTTGATGACCTTAAGGCCAAGTTCAAAGTTGTGTCATATGGGGTCAAAAACTAGGTCCCTTTGACAAATAATAGAAAAATCTATAAAACACCATAGAGGCCACAGTTCTGCTTCAATATTCATGGAATATGTTCAAAATGTTTATCTTGATGACCTTAAGGTCAAGTTCAAAGTTGGGTCATGTTGGGTCAAAAACAAGGCCACTAGGTCAAATAATCTTGTTAGTGCTCTAGAGGCCACATGTTTGCTTCGATCTTCATGAAGTTTGGTCAAAATGTTTATTTTGATCTTAAGGCCAGGTACGAAGTTGGGTCAGGTGAATCACACAATTCCTGTGATCACACGTCTGACGCTTGAACCACTCGATCACACTGCCATCAAATCACCTTGGTTCTTATAGTGATCACCCTGTCACATAAGTGTGAACTTTCAATTGTCTATGAGATACAAGAAGGCAATCAAAACATAGAAATGTATTTTAAAGTTTGGTCATGTTTAGCAGGTGAGCTCCACAGGATCTATGATCCTCTTGTATCATTATCTTAGCAATAGGCATGAACATTTATAAATTCTAGATTAGTTACTCAAGACTATTATTCATCTGATCATGTGGCTCATGACCTGCTTCATTTACCTCTTAACTAATGTTATTTGAATAAATGCTTAGACAGCTTACTTCATAGCTTATTTCATTATGCACACTTTATAGTGTTCCATTGCACTTCTATTTCATAAACCATTTTCAGAAAGAACCAGACGCACCTCGACCTCATTCCGCTTCATTTTTACGAGCACATGCAAGATCTGGTCCCTCTGTGAAGTTACAGTCACGACCATGCACACCTGATCCAAAACTATCTGTACCTCCTGCTAGTGATGCCAATGATGTAAGATTGCACTTTCTCATGCTTTATCACTGCCTAGTTATAGAAAATATAGCTTAGTGCTGTACCAATCTTTCCTAACTTATATTAAAAAAAAAACAAAGGTGTAATATCAAACGTTGTAGATAAAAAAGTAATGTAAGTAAATGTTGTTGTTGGTTGGTAACCCAGAGATATTCACATGTGTATCGTGTTGACACCGGGTACATTCAAGAACTTTGGAGTCTCACTGTCTGTATTCAGGAAGAACTAGGGTAGTGCTGCCGGACTCCATGTACATGTATCAAGCATCTGTCTTGTCATAAAATATATGAGGCTTACACTTTTGCATAAAATATTTGAGATTTACACTGGTCATGAAATATAAGCATGAGATTTACACTTGCCATGAAATATAAATATGAGATTTACACTTTGCATAAAATAAGTGAGATTTACACTTGTCATGAAATATGTGACATTTACACTTGTCATAAAGTAAGTGAGATTTACACTTGTCATGAAATATGCGAGATTTACACTTGTCATAAAATAAGTGAGATTTACACTTGTCATGAAATATGTGAGATTTACACAGTCTGTCTATTTACAATCTCTGTACTAGTAGTAGTACAGTACAGTTAATCATGCCCTGCACATGTAATTACTGTCTTCATTATGCTGTTTTTGTTTTAGGTAAAACTTGTTAGAAATGATTTTAACTTCATCAAGTTAAATGGTCGTTCTGTAAAACATACAGCTGTACCCCGGGCTCCAAGTCTCACGGCTTTAGATGATCTGAAGAAGAAACAGGAAGACGAATATAGAAAACACAGATTCGGGGAGGTACCTTCATAGTAAGTTTTGATTGTCTTTATTTATCCCTTTTCTCTCAATCATTTTGCTGTTAATGATATTTTAAAAAAAAATGAATATTGAAGTCAAGCAGGAAATGTCTCTTGAATACATTGTACACAGCCTGCTCGAAATCTCAAATAGGCATGAACTATTATAAGAGGTTATGTTAAACCTATTCAAAATGAATCACTGCAATGAATAACCATAGTGAGCAGCTGCCATGGTCCAGTGGTGAATGCAATATTTGTAACCTGGCAATCTGTGTTCAATTCTCAGTCTCAGCAGGTCATACCCTTCCATTCAAAGTTGACAACACTATCAATTTTCCTCCACATGTGGAGTTGCAAGTTCCTTGTGGAATGGTAAGTTAGTACTGGTCAGGATGCAGTCAAAGAAAACTGGTTAGGTGAATTAGCTAATGTATATTACAGAAAAATTGATAAGAAACGGTGTTAAACTCATCTTAAGACTGGTATAAGCATAGAATAATCTCACTAGTAAAACCACAAAGCATAAGTTTATGTCAATCATCAACCCTAGAAATATTGCCTTAAATTTTTTTTGTTCCGTTAAAAGCTAACATAGCTTCCTTTTCTCTATTTTAATTGCCATATTTTACCCAAACAATAATATGCTTTGGTGTCTGATCGGTCTAAAAAGTCTGGGAAAACTGCTTTTTGGTCAGGTCAGGAAATCTTGTGTTAGAATATTTGTGGGAACCGTGATTTAACTGACTCAGACTGATTACTTTGATTTGATCCTAATTTAGTTTCTGTTTTTAATTCAGTTTAAAAAATCGTAAAGAGCAATGGAAAAAAGATGAGGAAGACAGAATAGCAAATACTCCCGACCCATCTTGTCCTGAGGGTCATCGGGTATTGCCCGAGGCTGAGAGACGAGACACATTAAATCTACTCAAACAGAGTAAGTGATATGTTGAAATGTAATTAACATGACACACACCAGCTGTTTCTTGTAACTGCTTTTTGAGTAAATTTCCTCAGTAACAGAGGTTGCTACATACTTTCTGAACTTGTAAAACCTTTTTTATTATGTTTTCTAAGGGTTATAAGCAGTATCAATTAGTGATATCAATGAATACCAAAATTGGTATCTGGATATTCAGATGGCTGTCCAGATATTCATATAAAAAATGAACCAAACGTTGAATGTTCCATGTATTGTAATGTATTTTCGCAACCGACATCATCTTTTTGTAGCAAACAGACTTAACAGTTCATGTCTCAATGCATGAAGTCAGCTAGATTCTGGGTTAATCAATGTTGATTACTGTCTGAATATTTAATCCCTCATGGCGATGGATTCCATTAGAAACGAGGTGTTGAGAGTGATTAAAATAAGTTCTAGAACTTGTTTCACAATAGATATGAACTTAATTAGTACAGGAAAACAAAAACCACTATCATTATTGAAATTCTTTAAGCATTGTGTAATTTGTCAAGATATTTTCAGTAACCTTGATCTCCTGGTTTACTGTAGAAAAACGACTGATCATTGTTATTATGTTTGATTGTATTACAGAACAAGGTGAATTGATAAGTAAGTTACAGTCACTACCATTGAGAACAGATACATACAGAATGAGATCGTGTAAACAAGAGTTGGAGAACAAACTTGCTGAAATGGAAGAAGCCATTAAGATATTCTCAAGACCGAAAGTGTTCGTGAAAGCAGAATGATGGACATATTTATTATATTTGGACAAGAAGTAAACAAGCAATTGTTGAACAAAACAACAATGCTAAGTAATATGTAAAATATGGAACTTAAGCATTTCCATCCAATGCTGATACATTACTGCACACTGTGATATCTGTAGGAATTAGAATGGTTTTAGCATTGCAGACATGTACCCCCATTCCTAGGTGGATTTAGTTCATCCATTGCTTTGGGTTCATCATATTGATGACAGTCCCAAGCATGTTCTATCTTCATGGGTAAAAGTTTTCAGGATTTCTCTAGAACTTAAGAGTCTCAGAGGTGTCCTAAAACAGACCGTTTTCTTTTTTCGATGAAAATTGACAATTTTTCAGGATTTTCAAACTTCACCTTTTATCCATGTATTGTACATTAGTTCAATAAATAAGACCCTACATAACATTTCTCATTTTGATATTATTCCGTTATGTAGAGTCTTGTCAGTTCCTATCAATACCATGTAGCATTTGCGACAAAAACATTTGTTGTCGTTTAGTAGTAGAAATGCCTTGTTTCATTCACATGTCCTTCATATAGCTGTTACTAGAGCTGGCAAGTCCGAACGTTTTTGAAGCTGAACTTTGTATGCTTTAAAACTTGAATTCAAAATCCAGGGTTTTAATTTCCACGGCATATTTAGATGATTACTCTTCAACTTGTGTGTTTACTCTGGTGTGGGAAATTCATTTCAGTCACACCACTTTGCTTATAATGTCACGGCTAAATAGTCGAAAATGAGTTATGAAGGATTTTCAAAAAACCTATAATGTACTAGGGGTGACTATTGAGTCCATTTATGACTATTGCAATACTATTGATATTGTTGAAAGTACTATTGCGATACTATTGTATTGCTGGAAACTATTGCGATACTATTGCAATAGTTTTTGCCCAGATTTGAAACCCAGAGATTAACTTGTAAATGCAAATTTGCACTGTGTAAAATATCACTTTGCTATTCAACATCAAATCTACTATTTGTGGAAATGATTTGGACAGAAATAGATTAATAAAACTCAACTAAATAGTGCGACATTGGTCTTTTGTGGCAGTTTTGATGCGTGGGATTATTAACAATTAGTGTTTTTAACGAGAACAGAAATTGTTTTAAATCAATAATAAACTTTATTTATAAAAAGGAGACTATCGTAACTATCGATAGTTGAGCTAACTATCGGCGATAGTTATTGGATCGAGACTTTTACTATCAATCCATACTATCGGGACACTCGGGATTGCAATGCATCGATATTTCGATGCATCGGCCCACCCCTATAATGTACTATTAATACAAGTGGTTTAAAGGCATTTTAAAAACTTGTTAATATGACATTAATATAATAAGGTGAAACATGTGGAGATCAACCGTCTAATCTAAAGTTCAATTTTTAGCACGAAAATGCTATATGATACTGATAGAGGTTTGTTGAGATATTACATGCAAAGTAAAAAAACAGCTGACAAATGTGAAAGGTAAAATGATCATGTGTATGTGATAATATTTTGGACTAACTGTACTTGAGCGAAATAGTTCTATAATCTGTAAGGTAGGCTGAATAGTTCAAAAAGAAGTATACTTCCTATTCTTAAGATAGGCTAACTAGTATAAAAAGTATCCTATCCTTAAGGAAGGCTAACTAGTATAAAAAGTATCCTATCCTTAAAGTTGCTATCGGGTCCAGCTTCTCCAAATTATTGTATCCAAAATAAGTGCAAATACTATAAGAAAAGTATCTAATTTGACAATCGCCAGCCAATAGAATTCTAATTTCCTCCGTATAACTCAGATTCCTGCGGATTTAAAACCAACGTCCCGGTTACGATTTCATATTGGCCGACATTGTCGTCAATCTTCTTCCACTTAAGAACTGGCGCTAGCGTTAAGAACTGGCCCCATAACTCAAAAGCCAAACACAAATATGAAGTTTTTATGTTTTAAAGTTATAAATAATAGTATTTCTGTTTATTATGTGAGTTTTAGTTCAATTGGAATGATAAAACATAAAGATATCATTTATAATTTTAAAGCATAAACACTTCATATTTGTGTTTGGTTTTGAGTTATGGGGCCAGTTCTTAACGCTAGCAGCAGTTCTTAAGAACTGGTGCCAGTTCTTAAGTGTATGATACCGGAAAGTGGTTTAGCGCACAATTTAAATATTTATGACCCCCGGGGTCATAAAATAAATTCAATTTTTATATTAATTGTATTTTAACAATGCCATCACTTCTGGATGAAAGCATAGCGTCAAAGGCAAAATAGTTATGCATTTTAATAAATGCAAATATAGGTTTTGGCCTACTTTATAGTGATTTTTAAGATAGGCTAACTAGTATCAAAAGGATCCTATCCTTAATGTAGGCTAATTAGTTTAAAAGGTATGTAAACTCAGACTGTGAAAAAAGCACTTGTCTGGATGTTAACAGTTTTGGACAAGTAACTTTTGCAGTAATTATGTATAGAGTATATAGGAAAACTATTCATTTTGCCAATTCGGCAAGTAGTTTCAATTCTAAATACAGTAAATTTCTTCAATTTCCTCATAATTTATAACAGTACGTATTGTATTTGTTATTTCGTTTTGTTGACATATGTTAATCAGCAATGAAGGAGAACCCGGTATTTTATTTCTTAATTATATTACAATTTTATGTGCTAGTTTTTAATGAGTCACACATTCCAGATTAATTTTAGTGTTTCGAATATTTTTTATTGAGAAACACTTTTTGTGTATTTAAGTTTAGTTGTTTTGTGTATATCTTAATAAAGGTTTTTTAATATTTGAAGCAAGAACTTTACTATCAGAGGTATATTTATGTTATGTGATACAAATTATTGACTAGATGACACCATTTTGCAAACAGTAATATACTAGGGACTTCAACAA
This sequence comes from Spisula solida, assembly GCA_947247005.1. Taxonomy (NCBI): domain Eukaryota; kingdom Metazoa; phylum Mollusca; class Bivalvia; order Venerida; family Mactridae; genus Spisula; species Spisula solida. The sequence goes on along the minus strand of OX365944.1, from coordinate 43,427,030 downwards.
AGACATTTTTGGATTATTTGCTTGTGTCTACAACATCTATATTTGCATTTGACAAAGTTCATTATGTTGTTTTGGAAATCGTAAATACACAGCAAACATGTTTAACATCTGCCAATTGGCCAGTAGGTGACCTTAGCATTTATTATGCTGGCAGAAAAAACTTTGGTTGATAATGTACTTGTAATTTTGTTGGAGCAAATGTTTTATAACAATGAATTCAGACACATTTCCTTAAATGTCATCCATGATCAATCAAAAATTTATCAGAAAAAACCAGTTCGATCGGAATTTTTATCCTTGTCAGATCTGAACTGTAAAAATTACCAGCTCAGATGACAGTATTTTTAAAACCTTAATATTTACTTTCTAGGTGTCACATATTGACAAATAAAAACCATGGTAAATAAAACCATGGTCATCATGGTCAATGTTATCATAATGTGACTTTTTGTAACGATTGATGCATTACCTTTTGTTTGCATTATTTATATTTTTTCTTATTTAAAGGTCCATGCAGCATCATTTTAGCTGTAAGCTTGAGATGCATTTTGTTTTATTTAGTTTAATTATTTTCTGTTATTTTTCTTATCATGTTTCATTATAAATCATTGTTGTAAAGTCTACATTTCATCTCATTGTGTACAATATACATATATACATTAGTGATAGGAATGTATTAAAGAAGTATAGTAAAACTCTAGATATTTGTGTTTGTTATTTCTGCACTCAAAGTTTTTAGAGCTTAAATCAGTTAAAGTGTATGTAAACATTTGTGTATTTGACTACATAGCATATGTTTTAACACTTCTACCATATCGTAGACGGGACTCCTGAACTTTGCCGAGAGAACATGGTTATAGGAGGAGCTCTATTTAGACAAAAATATATTCACAACACAACATGGAACTGTTATTCCATGATTGAAGAACCCAAAACCATATTTACCATATCATCAACAACAGATAGTGGAGAGGAAATGTACAAGCCGTGGTTGTAGAACGAGGTGCAGGCATCTACATTAGCCACTCGTTAGGGCCCCACTACCATTGGTAGGGGGGGGGGTGATATAGGAGTCACTGTTGATCGGTCTGTCTGTCCCAAAAAAATTCAGGCTGTAACTTCTCCATACCTTGAAGAATGTTTTAATAACTTGGCAAGTTTTTTTCACCATCATGAGAGGGTGTGTCATGCGAAACAAGAAACAATTACGTTCAATATCTTGGACACATTACTTAATCAAACCCTTTTAGAGAGAGAAAAGAGGTAGGAAAGATGAATGGATAGAAGGTGATATATGGAAAGAATTGAAAGACAAAAAAGAAGAATACAAAGAGATAGACCATTAAGCTGGTCCAAAAAGAAGCAAAATCCGATAAAAATATACAGAAAAGACAACAGACAGGAAGATCAGATTTAAAACATTCTATGCTAACTGCACAAACTGACAAAACTCTAACCGCGATACAAAATACCAAATGAACCATCTAATCAAAAACATAGAGGGAAATTTTATCCAAGGAAAGTGTCATACAATAACGCTGGAACGAACATTTTAAGAAGGTGCTTAACGCAATAGAACCAGAAAACGAGTCAGTCTACGACTGTACTGGCCGTGGAACAGTTAGATAATGCACAGGCCTTAGAAATTATATCACAAAATACAGAGTTTTGAAATTCCCCCATCGTCCGGTCATTGCAGTATGTAAAGAGAACTCATTGATCCTTCGACTGCATTCATAGAACAGCGCTGTGAGAAACCTTAAGCCACAAAGATCAAGATAAACTAATCTCCATTAAAAAGATGGTTTACAACAACTTTAGATCAAAAGTCATCTGTGGACTAAACTTGACAGACGGATCCCAGATAGAAACAGGAACCAAACAAGGCTATCTACTTACTTCTCTTGTTTTCTCTCTATGTTTATATTGTGTCATGACGAAACCCATTAGATACTCCCGGGGAGCTGACATAACTACTGGAATATATTGATTTTGCTGACGATATCGCCTTGCTGTCACACCGCCATCAAGACATTCACGACAAGACAACAAAATTAGACAACCACACCAATCTAACATCAACTGTCAGAAAAACAAACTGATAAAGATAAACACAAACTCCGAAGAGAAAGTCAAGATCAAGGAAAATGAATTAGATAAAGTTCAAGACTTCGTTCCCTTGGGTTGTAAACTCAGTTCAGTTGGTAATGCTGAGAAAGATGTCAATGTCCGTATTAATAAAGCTAAAGGAACGTTAGCATTATTGGAATTCCACAAACATCACCATCAACAATAGGGTCAGATATTTTAAAAGTATAGTCTTATCTGTCCGGCTGTATGGTGCCGAAACATGAGCGGTTAACCACATCATCACCAACAGCTTAGAATATTCTAGACATAGTGCATGGGAGAAATACTTTCTAGGCGTTTCGTCTGGCCAAACACCATCTCGAATAAGAATATATGTACGAAAGGACTGCCACCACTCTGATCTCAAAAGAAATTCTGGAACGAAGAGGGATATGTCACATATTCCAGATGCAATCCGATTTCATCCCACGAGCTGCCATGAGATGGACACTAGCAGGAAAAAGGAACACGGAGAGACCAAACGAGACCTGACAATCCGAGAAATGATTGAGAAAAATTGGACAAAGGGACAAGTTGTATATTGATGGTCTTGTGGCAAACCAGCCCGCAGAGGATAAGGTATGTATGCTAGCTACCCTTGGTAAGGTTTCTGGTCAACGGATAGCGGCTCGACATTTACCTATGTACATGCATGGTGCTCGAAGAATGATAATGGTATTTTCATTGGCGCCTTAACTAACCGTATCATACGATTGTTACATCGACTAAGTATGGCTTACTGCGTGGCTGTGAATGTAAATAAAATCATTGATAATAATTTAGCCTAGATTCAAAATTTGTTGCTCCATCCATGTTTGACCATCTTACAACTGCAAATTTTCAGAGCAAACGGTCAGAAGTCGCGTTAAAGCTCAAATGTGTTTTCAAAAGTACAGATGTAACACCAATGTCGGTAGCGTTTCAATTTGTATAACAAAAAACAACTTATTGCAAGGATATATATTGATTCCTGTATTGTATTGATAGTAATAATGTCATTCTATTAAAACATTGAATAAAACGTTTAGAATGTTATCTTCCCAAGAATAAAATCATGGCAGCGCCACTTCAGATCAAGCATTTACTCATGGCATCCGGTTGTGATTGTAACACATATTATGAGACACCCTGTAAGACCAATTTTTGTGTTGCCCTCCTTTTTCTGTTACGCTATTACTTAATGCGTCAATGTTATTTTATACAATGTAGCAAATTTACTCTGAATTTAAACGAAATATCTTAGCCCTAACTGACTAACCGAACTATCTTTATATGGACAACTCATGACACTTATTTGAAGTTATTTCCCGACGAGTGTTATACGTGAGAACCGTAACCATTAGTCGACAATTAGTACCGATAACCTTGCAAAACATAATACGAACCATAAATACAGAAATTACAATACGCTATAGACATTTGACGAGGGTGTAACCTACGCGTATCTAAGACACGAGAAACAATAAATGGCGTGTATCCAAACGTTTCACTAAGCTGGTATGACGTTAATTTGAAGTTGTAGCCCATATATAAATGATAAAATCCTCCGGTAGCAGATATATGTGAGTACTTATTTCAAATTACGATCACACATTACGGTTATTTCGTAAATATTTATTATACAGAGTGATCTCACACTATCAGATAATGGTCGTGAAGTGAAAGAACATTTTGGTGGTATACGTCGCGAGTTAAGAACAATTAGAACATGACTACTGATTTGACTAGTGTTTAGTGTAGTCAATGAAGACATAACTACTGGTTTGACTAGTGTTTAGTGTAGTCAGTGAGGACATGACCACTGGTTTATCTAGTATTTAGTGTAGTCAATGAGGACATGGCCACTGGTTTGACTAGTGTTTATTGTAGTCAATGAGGACATGACCACTGGGTTGACTAGTATTTAGTGTAGTCAATGAGGACATGACCACTGGTTTGACTAGTGTTTATTGTAGTCAATGAGGACATGACCACTGGTTTGACTAGTATTTAGTGTAGTCAATTGGGACATGGACCACTGGTTTGACTAGTGTTTAGTGTAGTCAATGAGGACATGGCCACTGGTTTGACTAGTGTTTAGTGTAGTCAATGAGGACATGGACCACTGGTTTGACCAATGTTTAGTGTAGTCAATTGGGACATGGAACACTGGTTTGACTAGTGTTTAGTGTAGTCAATGAGGACATGGACCACTGGTTTGACCAATGTTTAGTGTAGTCAATTGGGACATGGACCACTGGTTTGACTAGTGTTAATTGTAGTCAATGAGGACATGGACCACTGGTTTGACCAACGTTTAGTGTAGTCAATTGGGACATGGACCACTGGTTTGACTAGTGTTTAGTGTAGTCAATGAGGACATGGACCACTGGTTTGACCAATGTTTAGTGTAGTCAATTGGGACATGGACCACTGGTTTGACTAGTGTTTAGTGTAGTCAATTGGGACATGGACCACTGGTTTGACTAGTGTTTAGTGTAGTCAATTGGGACATGTACCACTGGTTTGACTAGTGTTTAGTGTAGTGAATAAGAACATAACTACTGGCTTGACTAGTGTTTAGTGTAATAAATGAGGATATTGTCACGGGTTTGACTAGTATTTAGTGTAGTCAATTAGGACAGATCGACTGGTTTGACTGGTGTTTAGTGTAGTCAATGAAGACATTGTCACGGGTTTGACTAGTGTTCAGTGTAGTCAGTGAGGACATGGCAGCTGGTTTGACTAGTATTTAGTGTAGTCAATGAGGACATGGTCGCGGATTTGACTAGTGTTAAGTTTAGTCAATGAGGACACGGCCACTGGTTTGACTAGTGTTTAGTGTAGTCAATGAGGACATGACCACTGGTTTGACTAGTGTTTAGTGTAGTCAATGAGGACATGGCCACTGGTTTGACTAGTGTTAGGTGTAGTCAATGAGGACATGGCCACTGGTTTGACTAGTGTTAAGTGTAGTCAATGAGGACATGCCCACTGGTTTGACTAGTATTTAGTGTAGTCAATGAGGACATGGCCATTGGTTTGACTAGTATTTAGTGTAGTCAATGAGGACATGACGAGGACTAGTGTTTAGTGTAGTCAATGAGGACATGACCACTATTTTGTCTAGTGTTTAGTGTAGTCAATGTGGACATAACTACTGGTTTGTCTAGTGTTTAGTGAAGTCAATTAGGACATGACCACCGGTTTGACTAGTGTTTAGTGTAGTCAATGAGGACATGACGAGGACTAGTGTTTAGTGTAGTCAATGAGAACATGACCACTATTTTGTCTAGTGTTTAGTGTAGTCAATGAGGACATGACCACCGGTTTGACTAGTGTTTAGTGTAGTCAATGAGGACATGACCACCGGTTTTACTAGTGTTTAGTGTAGTCAATGAGGACATGACCACTGGTTTTACTAGTGTTTAGTGTAGTCAATGAGGACATGACGAGGACTAGTGTTTAGTGTAGTCAATGAGGACATGACCACTATTTTGTCTAGTGTTTAGTGAGGTCAATGAGGACATGACCACTGGTTTTACTAGTGTTTAGTCTAGTCAATGAGGACATGACCACCGGTTTTACTAGTGTTTAGTGTAGTCAATGAGGACATGACCACTGGTTTGACTAGTGTTTAGTGTAGTCAATGAGGACATGACCACTATTTTGTCTAGTGTTTAGTGTAGTCAATGAGGACATGACCACCGGTTTGACTAGTGTTTAGTGTAGTCAATGAGGACATGACCACCGGTTTGACTAGTGTTTAGTATAGTCAATGAGGACATGACCACCGGTTTTACTAGTGTTTAGTGTAGTCAATGAGGACATGACCACTGGTTTGACTAGTGTTAAGTGTAGTCAATGAGGACATGACGAGGACTAGTGTTTAGTGTAGTCAATGAGGACATGACCACTGGTTTGACTAGTGTTTAGTGTAGTCAATGAGGACATGACCACCGGTTTGACTAGTGTTTAGTGTAGTCAATGAGGACATGACCACTGGTTTTACTAGTGTTTAGTCTAGTCAATGAGGACATGACCACTGGTTTTACTAGTGTTTAGTGTAGTCAATGAGGACATGACCACCGGTTTGACTAGTGTTTAGTGTAGTCAATGAGGACATGGCCACTGGTTTGATTAGTGTTTAGTGTAGTCAATGAGGACGTGACCACTGGTTTGACTAGTGTTTAGTGTAGTCAATTAGAGGACATGACCACCGGTTTGACTAGTGTTTAGTATAGTCAATTAGAGGACATGACAACAGGTTTAACAAGTGCCAAGTCTGGACCAATTAGGACATTGCCAGTAGTTTGACTGGTGTCAAGTCTGAATAATTAAGACAAGACCTCTGGTTTGACTAGTGCTAAGTCTGAACCGAATAGGACAAGACCACTAGTTTGAATGGGACCAAATTGGAACCAAATAAAACACGATCACTGGTTTGCTTGGTGCCAAGTCTTGGCCGATTAGGACATTACCACTAGTTTGACTGGTTACAAGTCTGGACCAATTAGAACAAGACCACTGGTTTGACTAGTGACAAATCTTGACCAATTAGGAGACGACCACAGGTTTGACTGGTGCAAAGTCTGGACCAATTAGAACAAGACCACTGGTTTGACTGGTGACAAGTATTGACGAATTAGGAGACGACCACTGGTTTGACTGGTGCAAAGTCTGGACCAATTAGAACAAGACCACTGGTTTGACTGGTGCCAAGTCTGAACGAATTAGAAGACGACCACTGGTTTGACTGGTGTCAAGTCTGAACGAATTAGGAGACGACCACTGGTTTGACTGGTGCAAAGTCTGGACTAATTAGGAGACGACCACTAGTTTGACTGGTGCCAAGTCTGAACGAATTAGGAGACGACCACTGGTTTGACTGGTACCAAGTCTGAACGAATTAGGAGACGACCACTGGTTTGACTGGTGCAAAGTCTGGACTAATTAGGATACGACCACTGGTTTGACTGGTGCCAAGTCTGAAGGAATTAGAAGACGACCACTGGTTTGACTGGTGCCAAGTCTGAACGAATTAGGAGACGACCACTGGTTTGACTGGTGCCAAGTCTGAACGAATTAGGAGACGGCCACTGGTTTGACTGGTGCCAAGTCTGAACGAATTAGGAGACAACCACCGGTTTTACTGGTGCCAAGTCTGGACTAATTAGGATACGACCACTGGTTTGACTGGTGCCAAGTCTGAACTAATTAGGAGACGACCACTGGTTTGACTGGTGCAAAGTCTGGACTAATTAGGAGACGACCACTGCTTTGACTGGTGCCAAGTCTGAACGAATTAGAAGACGACCACTGGTTTGACTGGTGCCAAGTCTGGACTAATAAGGATACGACCACTGGTTTGACTGGTGCAAAGTCTGGACTAATTAGGAGACGACCACTGGTTTGACTGGTGCCAAGTCTGAACGAATTAGGATACGACCACTGGTTTGACTGGTGCCAAGTCTGAACGAATTAGGAGACGACCACTGGTTAGACTGGTGCCAAGTCTGAACGAATTAGAAGACGGTCACTGGTTTGTCTGGTGCCAAGTCTGAACGAATTAGGATATGATCGCCGGTTGGACTCGTGCCAAGTCAGTCTGAACCAAATATGACCAGTGGTTTGATTGGTGCAAAATCTGAACCATTAGGACTTGACCTCTTGTTCGACTGAAAACAAGTCTGAACCATTAGGACATGGCCACTGGTTTGACTCATGACAAGTCTGAACCATTAGGACAAAACCACTGGTTTGACTGATGGCAAATCTGAACCATTAGGACAAAACCACTGGTTTGACTGGTGCCAAGTCTGAATCAATTAGGCATTGACCACTGATTTTACTAATGTCTGTCAATGTACAGACCGGTCTAAATGTAAGCTACTAGAACATGACGGTCTGCTGAATGTGTTAGTGTGGTAGTATGTTTTATGTTTTTCTCCAAAATATGCGCTGAAATAATTAAATCACTCCCACCTTTTTCAAAACTGTTATTTTTTCTGTATTTATGTTTATTCATATCACTCTTTAAGAAGTACAAGTATACCAATTTTTTTATTTGTGTCTGAAGTTGCATTTAATAGTTAAAATTTGTTTCCCAAATAACATTTTTTTAAAAAAATAAAAAGCTTTTGTTATAGCAGAAGTATTGGTAAACCCCCCCCAGATATTCTAGGAATCTTCCCGTTCTCATATAAAGTGAGACATATCTAACTCAATAAAACGACAAACAATACACACATCCCAATTAACACTATCAAACATTACACTATAATTATATATATATATATATAGTGTAATGTTTGATAGTGTTAATTGGGATGTGTGTATTGTTTGTCGTTTTATATATCGATCATTAACAAACATGCCTAGTGGCTGAATTTGTCACTTTGATAAAATGTCTGATGTTCAAAAACGAAAGTGTCACAATGGTGGAAATTTAAACCCAAGAATCGTCATCACCACGGTTTACTACTACTGGAATCACATTTTTTCGTGGGTATTAGATTTCGTGGATTTTGATAAAATGCATTTTCGTGGGGTCGTAAATTCGTGGATTACAGAACATGAAAGGGTAAACCCATGTTCTGTCTGTATTTGATAGGTGGATTAATCGTGGGGATTAGATTTCATGGTCGAGTTCAACAACGAAATCAACGAAAATTCAACTCCCTCGAAAAGTAATGATTATACAGTATCCTCACACCAAATTGCGTCATTTTGCGTCTGCGTTAAAAGGATAATTAAATATATGTGACAAAGGCACTGACGTTTTCGGTTCTGAGACAGACAGGAACGTAACTCGGTGTGAAAGCTGTATGCGTGAACCAAGTTCAGTATATACGTAGTATAGGATACTACGAATCCTCAGGGAATATCGATAAGTATCTTATCTAATTTATGTGTCAGCTTTGGCATTTTGTTTTTAAAAATGATTATATGTGATAGTGGGTATTCAAGTAATTACGTACAAGTACGTATCATGAATGTACTGAAACTTTGTTTGTTCAAATCATTATTCCTAACATTCAAAACGAAAAATAAAACGCAGAAAGACGATTTCATGACGTATCGCTTAGAGCATGGCTCGTATACATTAATCATTGTCACGTTGTCGGGCACTGTTGGAATTTATTTAACAGTTTGTTACCCTATTACTTCAAATTGTCTGGAAATGTGTTTAATTAATTTACCTGGAAGACAAACACCCAGTCCTTTCAATATACATGAACAGAGATGGAAAACAGCAAGACAGCCAGCCTGCCTAGACATACTGCATCATTTTACCTACACATGGTTTTTAATATATATATATTTATAACGATTAACAATTGTGATTTGATCCACTTGATCCACGTAATCCTGGAAATGATTCCCAAGCGAATACAAACAGCTTCATAGGGAGTGTGTTGGTTTGTTTAAACCAAGTATCGAGAGAAGTAGCACAGCTCGCATAATCTTTAGCATCAACAGACATCCGTGAAATTGTCTGTAAATAATGCTAATATAATATCATGGCAATTTTCTGTTTGAGTAAGAAGATACACCAATGATTACCTAATAGTATGTTAGTGTATAATAAATATAATATATATTACAATCAGGAGAAATCAAGATGTCTGGAAACAGCCTATTAAATAATTATTCATAAATAAGTTGACTCTTCCCAGGCATCTTGATTTCTCTTGATAGCATTGCATATTTATATCCCAAATATCCAACGTAATGATTGATATGTTTATAAGTACTACTATATACAAAGTACTTCTATCTGGATATAATATATTATACGCATATTTAATTCATTTCTTGATGTGTTTTTCACCTGGACTGATCGATCCTCATTAACTGTTGATTCCAATCTAGTTGCACGTACCCCATGGTCCGTTTGGTCTATTTAATCGGTGTCCCTCCTATCGCGGCTTGTGACGCATGCTCCTTGATTTGTGTCGTCTCCCAATGTGCGTACCCCTTGCGTGTATGATATTATTTGTATCGTGTCCTGTTCTTTGTATGTACTCCCTGGTATGTATGGTGTTCTTTTGTGACACCTCCGATTGCATGTACCCCTAAATCCAATTGGTCTGTTTTTGTTTGTGTCCACTCTCATTGCACGTACCCCTTAATCAACATGGTCTGTTTTTGTTTGTGTCCACTCTCATTGCACGTACCCCTTAATCCATATGGTCTGTTTTTGTTTGTGTCCGCTCTCATTGCACGTACCCCTTAATCCAATTGGTCAGTTTTTGTTTGTGTCCACTCTCATTGCATGTGCCCCTAAATCCAATTGGTCTGTTATTGTTTGTGTCCACTCTCATTGCACGTACCCCTTAATCCAATTGGTCAGTTTTTGTTTGTGTCCACTCTCATTGCATGTACCTCTTAATCCACATGGTATGTTTTTGTTTGTGTCCACTCTCATTGCACGTACCCCTTAATCCAATTGGTCAGTTTTTGTTTTTGTCCACTCTAATTGCATGGACCCCTTAATCCACTTGGTCTGTTTTTGTTTGTGCCCACTCTCATTACATGGACCCCTTAATCCACATGTTCTGTTTTTGTTTTTGTCCACTCTAATTGCATGGACCCCTTAATCCAATTGGTCAGTTTTTGTTTGTGTCCACTCTCATTGCATGTACCTCTTAATCCACATGGTATGTTTTTGTTTGTGTCCACTCTCATTGCACGTACCCCTTAATCCAATTGGTCAGTTTTTGTTTTTGTCCACTCTAATTGCATGGACCCCTTAATCCACTTGGTCTGTTTTTGTTTGTGCCCACTCTCATTACATGGACCCCTTAATCCACATGTTCTGTTTTTGTTTTTGTCCACTCTAATTGCATGGACCCCTTAATCCAATTGGTCAGTTTTTGCTTGTGCCCACTCTAATTACATGGACCCCTTAGTCCACACATGGTCTGTTTTTGTTTGTGCTCACTCTAATTGCATGTCCCCCGGATCTACTTGGTCTGTTTATGTTTGTGCCCACTCTCATTACATGGACCCCTTGGTCTACTCGGTCTATTTTTGTTTGGGCCCACTCTCATTGCATGTACTCCTAGGTCTACAAGGTCTGTTTTTGTTTGTGCTCACTCTAATTGCATGTACCATTTGGTCTATTTTTGTTTGTGTCAACTCTCATTGCATGTACCACTTGGTCCACTTGGTCTATTTTTGTTTGTGTCAACTCTCATTGCATGTACTCCTAGGTCCACAAGGTCTGTTTTTGTTTGTGTCAACTCTCATTGCATGTACCACTTGGTCCACTTGGTCTATTTTTGTTTGTGTCAACTCTCATTGCATGGACCCCTTGATCCACTTGGTCTATTTTTTGTGCCCACTCTCATTACATAGACGAATTGATCCACTTGGTCTGTTTTGTGTCGTGCTCACTTCCACTGCATGGACCCCTTGGTCCCCTTTTTTCTGTTTCTGTTTTGTGTTCAATCTCATTACGTGTACTCTTGGTCCATTTGGTCTTATTTTGTTTTGTGTGATGACCCATTATATGTACCCTTTGGTCCATCAGGTCTGTTTTAGCTCACATAAGCACAAAGTGCTCAATATGGGCTATTGTTATCACCCTATGTCCGCAACCGTCGTCTGTCGTCAACAATTGGACTGTTGACACACTAGAAGTCACAGTGTTCACTTAGTTTTATGAATCATGGTCACAATGTTCGTCTTATATAGATCAAGTTCGCAACTGGGTCATCTGGGATCAAAAACTAGGTCACCAGGTTGCATAAAACACCTTGTTAACACTCTAGATGTCACATATTTTACCTAATCTTAATCAAAACACCTGGTCAGAATGTGTGTCTCCGTAAAGTCCAGGTCAAGTTCGAAATTGGGTCATCTGGCGTCAAAAACGTCACCAGGTCACATCTCATTGCATAAATACTGAACATTGTTTGTCACTGTGAATGGTATGATACTTTGGTACAGGGGAGCGCAACGTTTGAGTAACCAGGGTGTATCGGTTGTATATCTTTTGATTAAGTCGATGCCATATTTTATATCTAAATAACAATTATAACATTGAAAAGATTAATGTTTAGTATTTAGCAAGATTCGCGGCTGGGTCGATCTTTTGTTCGAGATCATGTCTGTACAAACGTCACTTTTATGTAGAGTTTACTTTAACTCGATATTACTCTGGTTTTCGTCAAGCAGAGTGTCGACAATTTTCAGCTGGGGTTATGTCTCAGAAGGCTTATTGCAGCACTGTTTTTAATATCGATAGTATTCATTAATATTCTAAATCTCACTGGACCGTCGTCGAACAAGTTTTTTTTTATTTGCATCAAAACATTTCTCCTTTCATCACAGAACCGATACTACACAGTTTAGGTTCAATCCAGTGAGTCGTAGCATGCGCGAAACGAGAGGAAAAGTCTAAATACTTTTAATTACGTAGTTAACAAACTAAGCGTTCAACGTTTACACTACGCGAACGCCTGTTGATATCCGTAACGATACTGTCGGATTCTGAGGTCGACCAATGTAGTGCTTGGAGTGCGCAGGACTGATTGTATCCGTGTGTTGGGTATATAATACGTTGAATAGTTTGTAGCTCAGAAGCCAACTCACTATTTCGGACCAATGACAGATTGAATTAGATCGTACAAATCGTAGACACATTTTAAGAACTTAAAATAAACATGCTGCGTTTGTTGTTAACGTCCATACTGTGTTTTAGTATCATTTTGGATAAAATAAATTGCAGAACGATTAAAAGGGTATGTATATTTTATTTTATTTACGCATATTAATTTCTACATTACAATGGTATATAAGTACTTTGAAACATATTTTAGTAAATAAATCGTGACGTAACTAATTGCATACAACTCACAAGTTCAAATTCTACGAGATCATAATTGATCAAGTTCATCATCCATGTACCATGTATTATTTACATCATTTTAATAATCGAATTTCAATTCTGAGTAATTATTTTAAAGCTACACATTTGCTTGTATATGTATTAACTGAATCATAATTAATAAAAATAATATTGAACACGCATTTACCACAGTTTGTCGCAGTTAAAGAATTATAAAGAATTTAAATTTGAACATAAGTTGAATATTTTCGTAAGTGCTTTGATAAAACAGAACCCAGCAGAATATGATTCCTCACTTAATTTTCTACTATTTATGAAAAGTTATTTATCAGAAATTGATGTTCTGTAGTGTCTAGGGTACTCAACCCATTTAAGAGAATTTTAAAGTTATACACGGATTTGAATTTATTATCATTCTTAAGGGACATACAAAGTTTGTAGGAATTCAGTTGAAATACTATATATATGACATAACCATTAACCTTAAAGAATTATTTGAACGTATGCTTTGAGATTTCCGTAAGTGCTTTGATAAAACAGTATCCTGGACGGTTTCTATACCTCTAAGGTTGACGAAATCACTTGTAACTGTATCATTGAAATAGATTTTTTAAAATGAAAACAAAAAATATTCTTGCATGTAAAAACAGTATAATTATGCAAAGTATCTTTTCCTTGAATACCAATAAAACGCGTAAGCAGGATATTTTTTTTATACATTGTGTATGATTAATTTACAGATAATAAAATACCTATCGTAAATTCTATCGGTTAGAAACTTTAGGACATTCGTGTTACTACATATGATGTTAATGTATTGCAGCCCAACTGTTAGCGATATTTCTTGTCATCAAACATACATGTCGTCATGTCAATGTTGCACCATCTTTTACAATCGTAAAGTTCTAAATAACTTGTGCGTTTTGTGAAGAAGTTCTTATAATTGAGTTGGGAAGTGAAACTCCGACCGATATGTTAAAATTAATGTTAACAGAGAGTATTTCGTGCGTCATTGATTTTGTTTGTCAGGCACAAACAGTTCAAAAAAGTACAGTGAAGTTCCGCTAATAAGACCAGTCAAAAGGGTGGTTTCAATAGCGAATCGGTCTTATTAGCGGACATTTTTATTCTAAATTTAATACTTTGGGACCTTAAACTAGCAAAAATCTGCATGATTTCAAAATAATCAAAGTGGTCTTATTAACGGAACTTTACTGTATTATCACGGCGGTCTCCGGGTCGATAGGAAGGTTCGCCCAAGGAAGAGGACGTCACTGTGCGCTGTGATTTACTACCACCAACTACCATACATGCACCAAATGAATCCAGGAGTTGGTCAATTGGTGTGTGGACATTTTTCACTTTATTGGTAATTATATTTACTACAAGGGCAAATATTTTGAAAAACGAATCATAACATTTTCTTTAGAATCACCTATTTGCAAAATGGTGATAATGCCGAGCCGAGCATAGCTTTTATTTGTCAGTCAGCTTTTCTGTCTCTACCCGTATTTGAACCCGGCGGGTCGCCATATTTTACGGCAAATGCGCTAACCATTGAGCTACTGAGGCACACATTGATAATAAAGACTTTATTTTACGAGGCACATATTTGACAATTTAAACATTACAATCGTCCATTAGATCCTCAAAAATAAAATGCTAGACAGAACTACCTCGAAGTCGTCGTTGTTTGCTGTAAAAGTGTCCCATCGTACTAAATTTTGTACTTGTGTAAACGCTGTTAGATTGTCTACAGAACACCCATCGTACATAAGTAAATGACTTGAAAAGAACCATACATAATAAATTATATTATAACCTCGAATAATAAATAAATAATAAAAAACATTATCACATAACCTGTGGTCCAGGAGTGCCGTAAAGCCGTGACGTAAATATCGTTCGGCACTCCCAGACCGTGCAATAAATATTTAAATTAGCTTGACGTGACGTTAGCCAATCCATGTATTGATCCGTCACTGACGTCAGAATAATATCAACGTCACCATGACGTCGCGCTCATTGTACCGCTAAATTTTGGCTGAAACATATGCAGCGCACATCATCCTTCTGAACAATATTGAGCGTTTTCTAAGGTTATGTGATAAATAGAATCTTACATTCGTGCTCATTACATACGAGTTTTATTAAACTCGTCGACAAAAACAATATGTCACTCGGCAAAGCCTCGTGTCATATCATTTTGTCCACTCGTTTAATAAAACTCGTATGTAATGAGCACTCATGCAAGATCCTCTATTTAATAAGTTAATTAATACAAAAATTAATTGAATACGTCTTTTAAAGCAATCATTAACTGCGGATGCTGTAGACACTCATTCCGGTTAGGTACATCTAATATATTTGTATCCATGTTTTCTTGACGATTTCCACGATTTCTGCTCATTTCTAAAAATACGTAAAACTATGAATGGCATATTTAGAATGTATAATCAGGCCTTCAGTGCACGTAGGGTAAACAAGCAGAAACTTTCTAGGAATGCAAGTTTACATAAACACAAATATATATGTTAGTATATCTATTTATTATCTGAAACACATCTATCAAAGTTCTAGGAAAAAATATAGGATTCCGTTACGAAAAGTGTGAATACATCAATATGCGCTTGTTTGATTACGTAAACCGCTCGTGCGCTTTATAAATGTGACGTAGACACAACTTACGAATATTCACCGACGATACGCACATTTTATGTTTTCGGAATCGTTGAAATTTATATTGGCGACGAACTGTGAAAAACAATCGCCATAACACCTTTAAATAAAGAATATCTTTTATTACATATATATATATATTTATGTAGGTCTCATCTTTGTACAGCGTATACAATATGCATGTAACAAAGTTACATCTATTACATTTAAAATCTTTAAAACAACGTCTATATATAAGGCAGAAACGGCGTAGAACGATTTTCAAAGGCATAGTTCATCAAAGAACAAGAACGGAACGAATAATTTTTATGATTTTCCAATGTCATATAGAAATTATTGATATCTAAAGGTACCATTAATAAAACTGATAAAAGGGCGTTATTAAGACTTAAAAAACGGGTAAATAGGTGTTTTGACTACAGACTAATTAATTATATAATCGCGACTATCTAGTTTTATGTACCATAGTAAACGTTCTAAAACTCGAAATTACAATTATTGCGTAAAGTTGAACAAGATGTA
Organism: Spisula solida; assembly: GCA_947247005.1. NCBI lineage: Eukaryota > Metazoa > Mollusca > Bivalvia > Venerida > Mactridae > Spisula > Spisula solida. The sequence continues at coordinate 43,410,862 of OX365944.1, read as the reverse complement.
TATAAATGGACAATGCAACTTCACCAGAATGCCCCTCTTTAGAACAACAACGTTCAATCGACTAAATCCGAATATCAGTCTATGGAGGACAAAATGAAACAACCGTTACAACACTTAATTTGATAATTTTGTGGTATAAAATACGTCTTAGAAAATGTGATTTTCCAGTTGCTTTTAAGTTTGAGCAGTGGAAAAGTTGACACATGTCAGTTTTTATCTCGTAAGCGCTGATACTTTTGTCAGATTATTAATGTATTTTGTAACATAATATAAACACCTCGGTTTCTTTTCTAGGAATATGTACATGTTTTCATTCTAGAAAACTGGATTGAAATGTTTGGAAATCAGGAGTGTTGATGACGAACGATCAAAGTTAATACCGTATTTCAGAAACCGACTTAGTTCTTACTGCCAACTGTCACACGTTAATCTGAGCTATCCAGTACAGTGCCATGACGAATACTAAACAATAGCTTCAAATGTTGCATGCTGTCAGACCCATTCTCGTTCACCAGAGTATTCTTCACCTGTGATATCATAGTAGTCTGGGCACTTGACTAACCACTGATGTATGAGGATGGTCAGACCGAGCTGAATAACTAAAATACATGTACACTCAAAATCCGTTTGATTCAAGAAATCCGATGCTAACAATCAAACAATATCCCGACTGTTTTTAAATACAATGTAACACTATATAATATTATGAATAAACAACAGAATCCGTTCACTATAGTTATCGCCGTTCTGGGTACCACATTGGTCGAGTTGATAACGCTCTTGACTACGAATCGGGAGGCACCTAGTTCACTTCTCGACTGGTCTAGGTCAAATCTGAAACGTTTTTCTGTGTTTTTAACCAAACTAGAGATGAACTGGTTTGTAACCCAGAGGTAGTGCTGTGTCTGTCGGTTCTGTACGCGAGGCGCGTGACATAGCAAACGAGATATGGTATCGCAGCCAGATTCCTGGTATCGCACAGTTGTCTCTTTCCTAAAAATTGAAAGTTAATCTGCCGCACGCACGCACGCACGCACGCACGCACGCACGCACGCACGCACGCACGCACGCACGCACGCACGCACGCACGCACGCACGCACGCACGCACGCACGCACGCACGCACGCACGCACGCACGCACGCACGTCACCGTTAAACGCAAACACAAACATATAGCCATTCCTTTATGTCACGCGACCAAACTGTTTAAAGGATTGTATTGGCATATTTTCAAGTCTTAAAATCGCGATTTAAACTTGCTCGTATATAACAATTTACTACTTCATATAGTATATAGACGTTACGCACAAAATTGGTGTTTAAAAACGTTGCGTCAAAAAATGCCGTCAATGTCGACTTTTGCGTAATCACAATGACGACGTTTATCAGTAATTTATCAACTTTGGGTGACTAGGTTACATATAAATTATATAGTTACACATGTTTTAGATTGATGGCATTTTGAAACTTAGCTTGTGCTCTCTCTCTCTCTATCTCTCTATCTCTATATAAGAATATAACAATTTTTGCTTAATATTGCTTTATTGTAAGTACACCACTGTAATTCAGAAAAATAATGACATTAGGCGGTAAGAAGATGGTAAAAATAACTACGAGGGCTGTTTCTATATTACCTGGACTTATTAAAACATTCTGTTTATCACAGTTCTTGCACTCTAGTTAGTGAATTGAGGTGTACATACATGATTGTATTCTGGTAAGTGAATGGTACATTTGTAGCTCAACCTCATTCGTTTTTATAACTTTTTTGGTTGTGAATTTAGTTTTGTGATAGATTCTATATTTTATATGAAGCCAATTTTTTACGTTTGTTCTATATTATTTCACGGATTGACATTTTCTTTTTCGCTGTAATGACACATTTTTAAGCATAATAAAGCGTGCATATGACACTTTTCCTTTTTACAGATTGCATGTGAAAATATTAACATAATTCCTGTTTAGTTAGAAATATACAGGATTACTTCAAATAATCGGAATCGGTATCGAAAAAAAGCTTTATTTTTTGTTGAAAATTGCCGATGATATTAATAAAAATAATTTACTACTATTTATTATGATTTTGCAATAAACATGTAGCAATATTAGAGCTAATACAGTTCAGTCAATAGTTATGTTATGAAATGAATTTTGTGTAAATGACAAAAAGCCGAAAAAACGTCGTATGGGACATTGTACTGGACAAATATAACGCTTGAAATGACGTATTAACTTTTACAGCAAGGAAAAACAAATCACACAACACGGTAGGTAATATTCTACCATTTAATACAACAGCAAAAATAAAATAATACACTGGTGCGTATTTGCTCTGTCTGAAGCGTAATTCAATGTCTATGCCGTGAAACAACGCCGAAAATGAGTATTTTCCATTTATGGGACATTTTACTGGACAATTATAGCGTAAAACAAAATGTATGTGAACGCATTAGTTTTAGGAATAAATATCACATAAAGCAACTACATAGTTTACCATTTTGTCATATTTTCTCAATTTTCATCACACGAATACGTGATTCTGAGTATCTTGGATTTTAATTGACAATTGTCGTATTTTAGTCCTTAAAATGACGTAAAAACGTTCATGGGACATTAAGTCTTGTTTTCTTTTATACACAATTTTCAGGCACTACAGTTGATATTTATACCATTTGTTTAACACAAAGTAAATGCGTATGTATTCAAAATCTACTTCAATGAACTTTTACCGTTTGAAATTGAATCTTTATAATACTTTTTTTTCAAAATATATTGTGTTATACCGCTAATTGTGACGTCATTATAACGGTGGGACAATTCCAGTTTACGTGTTTATAAATGAAATAAAATTCTCAGTGATGATAATACCTAAAATAACTAATGCATTATTGTGCGGATATATATTAGGTAAAAATTCATTAAAACAATAGTGTCATTGCATTTATTAGTGATAGCTAAAATGTTTTTTTTCTATACCTATTCTTGCATTGGTCTTATTTGTGACACCTGATGACGGTTTCCTAAAATCACGGCCAAACGCTTATTATTTGCATATAATGTTCGCGGACATGATGTCACGTCGTTAGGTCATCGTGATACAAATTGACGAAGTTTTGGCGATTTTCGATAAAAAATATCGACACAGCATCTTTATGCATCCCGCTGTCTTGCTTTTGACGCAACGTGTGACACCGTTTTTTGACGTCACTTTCTTTTTAAAACGTAGTATATATTTCTTATAGAAAACGATATTCTTTAAATATGTACATAAGAACGAAGCTCCAAGTATGCTCTTTCCGTCGATATACAGGACTTGAAAGAAGTACGTTATTTATATGAATTAGGCACACTAATTCCAGGCATAACGTTCGATTTATCGAAAAGACACCAGTTTCGTGCGTAACGTCATAGCTAAAATGTTTGTTTCATTTATTCCACAAACTTATTATGCGTCAGTCACAAAATTAATCAAATCATTATATAATCTTTAAAACAAAACAATTCTGGAATTAGTTGGCTCATTGACATGATACTGTAACTGACAGACAGTGGGTAACACTTGACTGGCAGTTTATGTCAGGATTTTAATTAATTAATACATTTGAAAGTGTACAGACACTGCTCCGAGCATATGTTGACGTTATCCTCCGGACATGAAATTTAAATTAAATTAACGAGATGGTTTCGAAAACCAAGCACATTGTAAACTATAGTAGAATTTATTTTACATCGTGCCATGATCTTTTTCTAACAATACGTTTGGAGCTATATGACCAAGTATTACGGACAGACGAACAGACGGACGGTAATGGCCATTATCATGTCCACATTTGCCTTCAGCCGGGTGTCTAAAATATTCATGTAAGTCCTCTCAAAAGGATCGTCTCCAGAACAATAATATGCCGTAAACAAATAATTACTATCGATTTAAATCTTTCAATTAAATCAAGGGTGATATTCAGTCCAATTTATCTCAAGACCATTAGATTAGATACCATCTCTGAGAAATGAAGGTGCCACCAATCCGAACGGATAAATAAAACCTTGCTTATCGACGTTTTTGGATGCGCAGAGTTTACGACTAATTATTGTATTGTTACTAAACTAATAAAACTTCGGATTTTTATAACCTGTCTGATTATATAAATTAGTTGACAATTTTCATGCAATAAAATCACTTGTTTATCCGCGTAAATAACCGATTTCAATAATTTATCCGGGTGTCAGAAAGATTTAACAACCATTCCAAGTTTTATGACTTAATTGGCGATAAAAATCTATGCTAGCACATTTAACACACCCCTGTATTGAAGCAATAATTCATCAGTTACGACAACGTCTGTATGTCTGTTCAGAGCCTGCAGAGTGTATGTCACCTGTTTATCTTCAGTTGCCAGCCGAATGATTTCCCAGGTAGATCCACTCCATTATGGCAGATGACATTTTTGCTCACCCGAGCCTCATGATGAGCTATTAGTATATTTGGATGTCTGACGTAGGTCTTCTGTCGTCCGTCAATACTGCGTGTGGACCAACGTTTATCGGCGGGTTCACATTATGTACTCCACTGGCAAACGTCGGTTGAAACGCTGGTGGTGTTAGTGAGTTTTAAACGGAGGCCAACGGAGACCAACGGGTTTCCGACGCATTGAACGCAAAGGTGACGTAACGGTTTAGTGTGAGGCAAACTTTCCACAGGTACCCGTATGTACAACGGTAGTCACAACCGAGAACAAACGTATCATTTCATTTCATTACTATACAAGTTGGGTCCCGTGGTTGGGACTACGTACAACGGTAGTCCCAACCGTGACCTAACGTATCATTTCATTTCATTACTATACAAGTTGGGTCCCGTGGTTGGGACTATGTACAACGTATCCTTACGAAGCCTGGCTATACCCAAATAGCGTCTATACTCTATGCTCGATTTGACATACACAAGCGTTCGATATATTCCATGAATGTCCTAAATCTGGTCCCTAGATAAGATAATGAAAAATCGCACACACTTCAAAACAGCCGAGCACATATAACAAAAATAACACAAACCACAATCACACGACTGAATGGAAAAAGAAACTATAATGCTGACAGCCCAAGTTTCAGCTGTCAAAAGGTAAAAAACGTTCGAATTTGAATTCAGCGCGGATATGAACGTGGCACAACAGTACCATTGTTAAACGCATACAGTTGACTCTCAAAACCATGTGGTAATTGGGTGTCGTCAGGAATGAGGTGTCGGGAGTGCTTAATCTAAGTTGTAAGAAACCTTTTCACAATTGACCTCAAATATAATGGCCGAAGTTTATTGTCTGGTAAAATGTTCGGAATAGAACAATTGGAATGGTTGGTGCAATGTACGCTGACCATTCAAGATCGCGTCATCAGCACAAGTAGTGTGTGTCTGGCATTTGCCAAACCGGTTCTTAAAAAGAGACTTATTCGATTTTTTCTCACCGTCACAATCAACTCTCTAAGCATTTGTCCATTCGTTTGTTTTTCCCATTCTAATACCAACACGGCGCAAATGGAAATCTTAAAGGGTAACTTGTAAAAGGCGCGTGTAATTTCCAACCGAATGATATGCAGCGTCTGCGTTAAGTCGTAACAGACTTTTTTAAAAATCGTACAGGTTCGCACTTTGCAGAACTGGTGACAAAGGTAGTGAATTATTGTTGTTAATGTTCCACTCTTGTGTATTCTCGGAACGATAAACTGTGTGTTGTGCTTTAAAATGTACGGAGTATATACTTAAGCATGAATACAGGGCACGATTTTCTCTTTTTGAATGCACGTTTTTCTCGAGATTAATAGGCGATTTTCTCGAGTTAAGGTTATTGACGGTTTTTAGCCGAGCTGAAATATATGAAAGCCGTGTAAGCCAGACGAATTAAAAGTGTCTAATTAACTTGATGATGTATAAATTCCAATTGCCTTGAGGACGAAAAGGCATTATATTTCTGTTACGATGTGCTAAAACACGGCCTCCCGTCTACAACGTAGTCTAGTTCAGAAACCCAAAACGGTGTTTACACAGAAACGTTAAATACGAAACGAAATTTTACTGGTTCATGGTGAATAAGACTGAAGGGAGTCCAGAGTATATTTTTTAAAATACAAATCATTTGCACCATCCAAAATAAACTACTCTGTTTGATTCCCTACATGGCAAAATTATCACTACATGTTATATACTTGTATATCATCGTTTATGCAATTAGGATCCATCTTGTGTCTGTAAAATGCAAATTTATTTTGTGTATTTTAAAAATTAAGAAGCTGAGAATGAATACTATCCATAACACTTGATATTTTTGTGCTGAAACCATCATTCAAAACCGACTCAACTAATAAGGCAGTCGAGTCGAATTTGGGCAAAACCGTGATTTTTTGTAGAAGCAGAAATATCATATACAGTCAGATCTCGATATAACGACACCCGATATACTGACAAATTCATTATACTGACACCATATTTGGGGACAAAAGTATTAAAACGCTCTTTGTATCAATTCAGTATACTGACATATTCGTTACAACGACATTTTTCTTGGAAACGAACAGCGTCGTTGTATCGAGTTCTGACTGTACTAGTAAGCGCTACAAGAAATTCTAAGAAGTCCGTAATTGTAAAACACACGCAGTCAGTGACGAAAGTGATACGTTTGATTTTCTTTACCGACAAAGGTCCTGTTAATCAAATACCAGAACCAATGGGCCAATATGTAAAAACAGGTTCTACTGTCATTTTATGCAGGTAAAACTTATATAATATATACATGTATCACAAATCGTTGAATTGATAATGGAATTGGAAATTATGTACTTTTTCACATGCTTCATCACCAAGTCTATGTATTAGACTTAGTCCCATGCGACTAGTTTTAAGTTGCTAGACATAAATTGCATTCAGTAGACCGTTTCCATAAACATAACCGAAGTGGTCAGCCATGTTACAGTACACGAATGCTGTACCTTTTGCAGACGACAAAACATATGAAAATCGTGAATTTAAGGTTGAATTGCTGTGCAAATATATATGTATAGGAGAGTTCATGGAAGGTTTTCTGTGATTTTAATTGTAAATGGTTATGTCAAATAAAAGTTAGAGAGAGTCCGTTGTAAGTTCGCCGACGTTTGGGTTATATTTCAGTCTGTTGAAACGCTGGCCAGTGCCAGTGCAAACGTTCATATAGTGAACCCGTTTTTGCAGCGAACATCAACTCCGTAGTGTGAACCCAGTTGTAAAGTTGATATGTAACTACGAAATAAATGAAACATGCTCAAAACAACATACTTGTCGTCATCTGTCATTTTCGCTGCACCCTAACACGTTATCCACCAGTCTAGCACGTCTCGTAGGGATTGTATATAATCAAACATTTATATTCTCGGCATTCATAAATACATACAATTACAAGATAAATGATCATGGAATTAACAAATACACACTTATATTAAACTCAATTAATATACAACGGCTTCACCCCACTACGTATTTTGTTGAAGAAAATGTCAGCGCCAAACAATCGTTGGTTCACAGACCTAAATGGACATTTAGCTCCAAAACTTACTTCAACTGTCGTGCAATTACATGCCGGCATGATGTTGTGAGACACCTACTGAATAAATAAATGTTCGTCTAGGTCATTGCTTCATACGAAAGGAATCACTTTCCTGTTTATTCCCAAATGAAACATTCACAGAAAATACCATTGATCATATCTTAGTAAAAATTATTAAATCAACAAAACTTTCACCCAATTTCCGCATACAATTATTCTAAGGTTACACCATTACCGCCATTTAATTGGCATTTAGATATTTTAATAATTTTAGTAAAACGAGGTACCCAGTATTACAACTTAATTAATTCCGCTCTGTAGTGTTCGTTTTTTGATGTGATTTATTATCATAGTTCAACTGCATGAAGTTATTAATGACGTGTTTTAGACGATATCCTCAATTTGCGGCAAATTAGAGTAATTTGACTTCCTCACGTCCGGTAATCATAGACTGTGTACCGGTGTGTCTGTTTGTCAGGCTTGTAATTGTTGAATATTTACATGGAATGTGATACCATTGGTTATTAATTGTGATATTTGCATAAATACGACTATCGTGCTGATGTTGTACATGGAATATAGTCAGTCCTACAGCCAATTATAAGATCAATGAAGTAATGAAACTCATCTATTATTTGTCATAGCAAAATGAAATCTAGATTTACTGAGCCCTTAGGACTTGGTCAAAGAGCTTAAATTTGCTGAATGGTAAAATAGTCTTTGTCGCTTTCGATTATTCATTGACCATTCTAACTTACTGAATGCATGGGTAATATAGTCATATAATAACCATATGAACTTTTTAAATACTTTTTTACGAGGAATAATATTTGATAATGGAAACTTGACAACCTTCTATAATATCCTCAACAATGATCGGGACAATTGGACAAGAAAATTAATCATTGAAAAAAATGCTTTTTTGCCCGTATGTCGTCTCGTGATATTATTTGAGATGGCTATAAAAAGTTACAATGGGTTAAAGAGCAATCTGGTTAGGTTGATAGATCTAATGTTTCAAAAGTTACATAAAATTATTCGGAACGTATGTTGGGGTGTTTATGTAATGATAAACATACGAGGAAACAATGTATTAATAGGGCTTTCAGGTGTGACGTATCAATCAATGACGACATAAGATAAGAAGTGTCACACTGGGTGCTATCTTCTTCATGAATAAACAATATCGCATAGATAGTAGGATAGTTTATCAAGATTCAGCTATCAGCTCTAAACACAATGCTAGCAATACTGAACTAGCACTCCGTACAGTGTATCTATTGATGTGGACGGTTTGTATGAATAAGTAATCACCGAAGACAGCGGAAGTGGACTTAACAATCTAGATCAAGTAGACATTGATTTAAACAAATAGAATACTTGACGTCAGTGACAATAATTGTAAAAGAACCACATCCCACCAAACAACCTGACTGGTTTTACAAAAATAGTCCAGCCTGGTGTGGTATTAATATTCAATATTGATATTTAAGATATTATTTGGAGAATAAGGATAGCCAATCATAACCCCTGTTACTGGCCAAAGATTTAATGTGGTGTGATCTGATTGGTTGTCCTTATCCTTAAGTCAAGTAAGATCAATATTGAATACTATCCCTCAAAAGTTTTGAAAAGTACAGTAGTGACCCTAGATTATTTGGTATATTAAGTGACACGTCGATCCGTTCTGTTCATATCTGAAATAATTGTATAAATACTGTAATTTGCAAAATATAATGAAAATTTGAAAATGCACATCATTTCATAGCAATGGCGCCTATTCCTGCGTTAATTACTTCTCAATTCCTGCAGGTGGCGCTTGGCTGTCACACTAGGTCCTATTTACAGTAAAGTGTGAAACAATAATAATTGTTATTTGTTTCGTCCTGTATGAAAAAATCTCGTTTTCCAATTTGCGCCTTGTTGCCATTTCTAATTTAGTTTCTTATCGACAGCTTCATCATTAAAATGTTATGTATTGTCCTTAGAGAACGCAGGAGGGTCGAACTAGATATGGGCAGAATGATAACAACACATATAGTTAATGTGAAATGAAAATGGGCATTTATTTTAATGCCATAAAGACACATCATTAATACAATATCATTGTTGCGTTAACGGTTTTATTGGAATTATCACGAATGACTAATCTTGGCATGAATACCGCTGCATAAACAACATTTCTAGTATAGTCCGTTAGCGACTTGACTGGACCCCCCATAAACCTTAAATATCTTAAAAAGTACAATGCGAATTAGAATAAAAATTGGTACATCATCATAAATCAACCTTACCAACTCTCATAAATTAACCGTGACAGGATTTTTGGTCCACAGAAAAGTGTACTTTGCATTTACTTCCAATGTAAAATTTTAAGTCTAAAACAGGGTAAATACGTATGGGTGATTGTAGTGACTGGAACAGCAAAGGTAAGCAAATTGGTCCAATATAACTACATGATCGTAATAGCTTATTTTACTCCCTGTCCAATTGTTGATTAAAATACAAAATTTAATACATTAGACACAATGGGGAAAAAGTTAATGAGTTTGTAAATAATTCTGACAGCAACGAGCAAATGCTACATCCATAGATGGGTTACAACGGCAACGGAACAGTAACTGTCCATGCAATCCGTGTACGAGCTTTGTACGTCTGTTTCGAGATGTCTTGTTTAATTTGTCTGAATCGTTGCTATATTGTCTGCGATCTGCTATCATTTACATATTTTAATTTTCGGGAGTGCGAAATCGCGCTACAATAATATTATGACATGCATGTTTACCTTAAAAGGGATTTCCTTTCCACCAATTTGTGCGTAAGTCTTCAGTTTTTTTCGAGTTGAAGTATTTCCGTGAAACAATTCAAGGAATTCATAATGTCGGGACTATCAGGATGAAGCATGTTGATGGCGCCTGTAGCATTCAATATCTGTTTTATTGTATTACTGTAGAACACCAATGAAGTACCAGATGTAGAACCTCCTCAGCTAGATTACTGCAGTCAACCATTAGGGATTACACGAGATTCTATCAACATTCAAGTAGGCTTTACCGTAACCTCCAATGATGAAACCTCCCGGATACAACGTTCAGGTATACACGCACCATGGAACTCTGCCACAGACCATGCAAGATCTTATATTCAGGTAATGTTATAATGATCTTCATGTTAGTACTCGTACATACGCCAAGAAATGAAATATTATGCAAAGTTTGTAATAAACTCGAAGACGAGATCCACCTACTCTTTGAATATACCTAATAGGAACGTAAATTTAAAACGATATTTCTGTAACAGTCCCAGTATGTACAAAACTGTTGAAATCTTCCCTCGTATAGGGACCTTGACGGTTTTGAACGATGATTCAATATACATGTGTATGCCTTTGTATGCCTTTGTCTGAAATTTAATTTTTAGGTTATCATTAGCCCCCAGGGAGCATATGATACCTGTAGTACTGCGTGATAGGTAATTGTACAATGTTCAAGAAATCATAATCATAAAAATGCTTAAAATTATTATTCTTATTCTAGGTTGAATTCGAGCGAGCAATGTACGTTTCTGGTATGATTACACAGGGAAGTCCGAACACAGAGTCCAGAGTGACGCACTTCCGGGTAACATACAGTACAGATTGTATACAGTTCTATCCGGTCACCGACAGAATAGGCTCACATTCGGTATGACCAAAATAAAAAATATCTAGCCATAGTCTAAACTTTAAATGATACTTAAAACAAGAAAAACTTTCATATTAGGGACAGTGTAACTCGCATATACATGTTCACAACCAGTAAATAATTATTGTAAAAGAGTATATCAGCGGACTCGAACCCACAGCCCATATTAAAGGTATGCTTCTGTATATAGAACATGCTAACCACTAGGTATGAAGCCATAACGTATCCGAAAATAACGGTACAGTGTCGTTTCAACCTTAGTAAATTGACTCGTAAGAAGGTCGTTGTACATTTACAGTCAGTTTAGGTGTATTAAATGAACATGTCAAAGAAGCATTGAGTATAAAGAACTCTAATCCACAGTGTGAACATACCACGTGGTATGTGACGTAATTTTTGGCTAAGAACGGCAGTAGACATCTGTGAACAAAAAGTAAAAAAACAGCCGCAAGTATTTAGTCGTTGACCGATTTTAACGAAACATAATCGACGCTTAAGCACTTAAGCAGAAAATGACAAAAACTGTGAGATTTTATTGAAAAATATGAAGTTGTGTAGATAGTGCTCATTTTTGGCTTGGGTGTTGACGAGGCCTCGTTAAGATCATTCGAAGAAAAAAATAGTTACGGTTGTTTTTAACTTTGTCTTGAGCTCTGAGATGCTTCGGTATAATTTATATTGAGGCCGTTTGAAACAATGATAATAATAATTAAAACATGCTATTATTTAATCAATAAGTTATGATTTGACCGGGGACACTTTCATGCTGAGTTAGCAATTTGTACACATTACTGTTAGTGCCTTCCATGCCCTGCCGTTTCCGTCGAATGCTTCCTTCCCTGTCCGATTTGGTATTACCTTTTTATTTTGTATTGACAGGAATTTGTTGGTAATCTGTACGTGAACACAACCAATACTGTCATGTTTAACGACGTATTGGTAGCTCGATGTGTCAGGATTATACCGACGAGGACCGTCGGGGAAGATACCGCCATCAGATTTGAATTATTAGGATGTGGTAAGTTACCATGCTATGGCCGTCATCGGCGCCGAATGCAATAGCTGATGTGTGACGGTATATGATTCATCTGAACGGACACGTGTATGAAAGAAGTCTTTAAATTGGTATTTATTTAATTTGTTTCAGTTCACTGTACTAGGTCAGACCATATTGGAACACGCCTCTATTTTATATACTTTGTCAGCTCTAGAAACTTTTATGTGTCCGTAAACATTTCAAAAATATGAAAATTACTACATGTATATATACAGTTACAGTAAACTAATAAGAGAAAAGCTGGAATTTGACAGCAAGACACAATATCAAAACATGAACTCTTACAAGAGTACACAATGCGTGAATGGATAAAAGGTACTGTCAAGTTAGTAAACCAGATATGACGGATGACAAGACATTTAAAAGCACGTATTTCATGTTTCAACTTGACGTCCGTTAAATTTACTAAATCACAGATCGAGCTAAAATCGTTGTAAGTCGTAATTTGCCTACCTTATCAAGTATTAGTTCCCAGCATGCTTTGCGAGTCATGTGATTCACACGTGATCGATCTGTAACATAAACAAACTACAAGGTAAACATCAATGAGGCAATCAGTTTGTTTCAATTCATTTTCATCAAATGACATATGTTATTCGAGCATTTTAAGTGATAGTGGTCATTGTTATATAGGGTATTGATGCCCTATTGAATTTCGTCTGTAAGAATACGAAACACCTTCAAAATGCTGTAGTTTAGCACGTTTAGTTAAATATCAGCGAGTTTGTTTAATAAGGATATACATGTATATGTACGAGCAAAAACATCAAATTTACGCTAACATTTGACAATTTTCTTTTATTTTTGCAATACGTCAATACATGTTTCAGTACCTTTAAGAACCCTAGCTGTTACTTTATTGCATTATATGCCATGGAATACTTTTCTTCATTTAAGATACGGATCGATGTGACTCAGAACTGATTCCCGCACATGAAGGCCAACCGTTCGACTTTAAAACATTCGCTTTTGACAAGGAAAAGATCATTTCCTCGATCAAGATAACGTCGACAGCCAGTGACGCTGTGGGTGTTCCGGCGTTTATTCTTGCTGCTAGTCGATCATGTGACTTTGAACTGGGAGGACATCTAGGTGCTACCAACAGAACCAAGGTATTCCAAACAACAATATCTGAATACATGTACAGTACAACCTCTCCAGAGCGGCCCTCTGTAGAGTAACAACCTCTCTATAACAACATATTCAAAATTTCCCTAAGCTGATATTTACTATAAATTTAACTCTGTAGAGCAACAACCTCTGTACAACGGCCAATATTTGCAGCTCCCAAAGGGTGTTTCTCTAGAGAAGTTGTACTGTATATGTATATTGTCTAATAAACATGGCGTTAATGAATTTATTACAATATATTGAGTTTGAGCGTTTCATATTAAAATCACATGCTAGGAAATTTCAGTAACAATAAATATTGGTATTTCGGTACCAGCACATTGAAACTTTAAAAGACATGTACTCGCTATGTACAAACACCAGATTGTAAACTTTCTTTTTAAAATAATCACAAATTTATGAGTTCACAGATCTATATTTTATTTCAATTGTGAAGTTCCGTATGTATAAAACAGCATTAGTGATTGGCCGGTCGTCGGCAAATATCAAATAATCAGACTGAGTCTTCTTTAATTATCTTTTTTCATTGATAGACCTAGTTGCTGGCTGTAAAAAAATAGTTGAAAGTTTTTGACCAGCAGAATTGCCATACATATTTACTTATCACTAAAAAATCCAAATTCTACATGTAAAGCCTAGGTCACACTGAGCATTTTTGCCTCGGCGATGTACTCCCGATTGAAATTATTGAGCTATCAGGACATCGGGAACAGGTTGCTCGTGGTCTAGGGGAAGCTTCAGGGAAGTCATGAGACAGTTCGTGATATCGGAAGGAATTGATATGAATCGGGTAGTATCGGAAGAAATCGGTAGAACATCACCGAGGTGGAATTCCTCAATGGGACTTAGTCTTAAATAATATGAATAGATCAACACATTAACCACAAAAGTTACGGTTTTCATTGAAGATCTACACGATGGAAACGAATGCCAATGAGCTGGTTATCAACGACGAACATTTCCCACTACGGGCTCAGTGTTTTGTGGTGTTCAGTCCGGACCCAGATCAGATACCCGTACAAGGTGTGGATATAGATGAGATAGAAGGTCAGCTACTTAGGTTGGATATGTCGCAGTACCATGTGACATTCTATGGTTGTGGTAAGAAAACACTTCATTTTAACCCTTTAGTAAAATTTCTGATAAAACCACAGGTAACTGTATCATTAAGAGTAAAAAATGAATATATAAATTATACCACAAATCACAGGCACCCGTCATGTTATGCCCCCCCCCCCCCTGTAGACCCCATTCATACCCAGGTACCCCCTACCAACCCAAACTCTACAACCCCAGTACATATTATATTGTTTCTATACATATTACAGTAACATAAAAATATTTTCTACAAAATATATAAGTTATAGAACTGGGTAGTAATGGGGTCTACAGGGGGGGGGGGGGGGGGCATAACATGACGGGTGACTGTGCAAAAAATAACATTTTGACTGTTGTTTTACTTCTTAATCAATGCTACAGTTACCTGTGGATAAACAGGTATAAATTAAAAACTACATGAATGATTTCCTTACAGTTCCAATAAAACTAGTACCATAGTGCACAGCGACGAATGCTTACCATGAGCCATATTCGGCGCAATTATTTTTTCACCCAAAGAATAGACTTCAGTATATGTGAGCCATATTCGGCGTAAACCATATTCGGCACAACAAAGCCTAAGTATGACTTTGATTTCGTAAAAAAATAACTACCGGAATTACTGGAAAATTCTTCAAGCGTTTAACCCAGACGATCATATTTTAATTAAAGTTGGTTTATTCACAACACTATGCATGTTTTATGCTTACAGATGCCTTGGAACCACATGGTAAGTAACATTCTAAGTCTACAAGGCCCTATATCCTGGTAAAAGAGAGCAAATAAATGTGCTTAAGTGTGAGGCTGCTAGCAGTCGGCAGCGTTATCATTTGATAGGCATGTGTAATGTGTCTATGGGCACATGGACAATTGTACTTCAAAACATAGGGTTGTTAACACATGTACTAGATACATTAAACTTACAAAAAGACAACTAATATTTTTCATGTACATATTTATTCTGATAATGTATGTACAGCTATTCTCAAACAGAACAGTTTATGTACATTTATGAGTGATTCGCGACTTTATTAAAAATGTAGTTGCATTTCTTATTCTCTGAATTAAAACTGCGAAAGTATCATGAGCGAAGTAGTTCTGGTTGGTAGTCCACAAACATGTACGAGGGAATGTCGAAACGATCGCGGAAAAAAAATCTTAAAATTGTAATACGTGACCAAAACCGTTGAAATGTGAAGATAATAGGTTAGGGTGTTACACATAGAAAACTTTAAAACTATTTGGTCCGAGGACATATTTGGTCCTGAAGTAATAAGAACGCTAACGTCCCTCGTATATACCTATGGTGGTACGTGACAGCCCTTGTAAACTACGTTACTACATGTAGAACTTTAGTAACACACATAATTTTATATATATCCACGTAATTCTGGATCACCCCTCGTACATGTACTGGCTTAGTCTGTGTATGTCGGACACATCTATCAATTTGAAGCACACTTTGACTCAGAATAAGATTTCCCATACATTAAGGTACTTGTGGTGGTTGCTTTCTGCCAACTTCGTTCTAGGTTTCTGTCGTTGTGAATGGCGTTGTCGTACGACACAACAAAAACACGACAAACGTTATCTACGCCTCATTGGGTGCGCCTCTATAAATACGGATACATTGTATTCGACCGTTGTAGCGCGGCGCTAGATTAACGTTCTGTTGTTGTGACACGCGCGTCAGTTGGCAGAAATCAGACATCACATGTACTAGTATGTTATATTCACCAGACGCTTTGGATACATGTGGTCAGTCGAGACTTCCACATCATCACCATCATACACGCGAGAAACGGGTTGTTGGAGGAACGCCGTCACTACCAGGAGAATGGCCTTGGTTGGTATCTCTACATTTCCTCGGAAGCCATGTATTCACAGACAGCTCAGGCTTGCCTCATATGTGTGGAGCATCTCTCATCCACCCACAATGGATACTGGGTGCGGCTCATTGTTTCGAGTAAGTGCTTACATCAAATACTAGTAGTGGTAACACATCATATACTCTCGGACATGTTGATTTTGAATTATTCCATGCCAGAAAATTAACCTGTTGTTTAAGTGTATGCTGGGGTTATCCAGGTGCGCAAACACGGTTTTAGACCACAGCACGTTTCTCTGTGCCAAGGTTGATTTTTCCGGCATAAAACATATGAGCCGTTCTCCAGGAAAACCGGGCTTACATAATAATCATGCAATACATGTACGGTTTAGAAAAGGCTCTTAAATGAGGAAAAAGTCATGTTGTTTGATTTAAATTTAAGTACTCGGACAATATAGTACTATGTCTTAAATTTATTTTTTCTCATGATTTATGGTAAAATATCTTCTGTCGTTGCTATGGTGACCAATTTCTGAAAAGTACCCATATAGAGAAACACGATGAGTTAGTACTAATTTAGTTAAAAACAGTTGCTACTTTTCTCTATAAGCAAACATTAACGATTTTTATATATTTTATTAGAATAATAATGCTATTCTAAAATTTGAAAGTATTTTCTAATGTTTACGTCAAAACATTATCTAATACTTTGTAAAATGCTTGTTTACGTAACTTTTGATTGACGTTTGCGACGTCACTCCAAAAATAGGCGTAAATATCTGTAGCATCGTATTTGTATGTTACATTTTGCTCAAATTTTCAGAAACTATTCATAAGAGTCTTGTCTTTCTTACGCTATGTTATCATGATTGTCATATTTTGTCACTAAGCCCGTTTTTCCTGAAGAACGGCTCATATACATGTACTAGTATCACCGATGGCAACGATCAGTTTCTAACTGGTTTGGGAAAAACTTGGAGATACATAAATATACTGTATTGTAATCAGAAATTATACTGTATTGTATAGAGCATATATGTAAGCAAGCTGTTTTTCAAAAATAGGTAAGCCTTAACAAGTGCATGTTTGGGCATTTGCACATTATTCCAGTGACAGTTAGAAACAGAACATTTGCATATCTATGTGTTATCCAACAACGTAATTTCTGTTTCTATATTCAATCTCCGATGGTCTTATCTTTCATGTAAAACATGCACAATTTCAAGAAAAAGGGCAACACGATATCGCATATACTATTTTGTACCGTTTTGTTAACCACATGCAATGATGAATATTGATGTCCAGAAGTTTAAAGTTGATTTGTGGTGGATTTATAACTAAAGGCGGACGTTTGACATCTTGATACAACAGCGATCTGATTAAAAGCACCTCATCTATAAATCATTCTCATACTTTTAATATGTACGAGGATCGTGTACATGTCAGTTAGTTTGGATACAACAGTATCCAAAGAAATTGAAAACTCGGGGTGAACTAGCAGTTTTCACAATCCCTAAATTTGGTATGATTTCTGGACCAGTTGTCCTGGATGCGTTTAACGGAAGTGTCAGATTGACACATCTCATAATTACCTGTCACAAATTTTATAAGCTCTGATTCTGATCGTTTATTTCAGTGACCTACTAGGAGAAGGGCTGTCAGACCACCATAACTGGATAGCTGTCGTCGGTGAACACTATCAGGGAAACTACGACGGAACAGAACAATCTATACGTATTGAAAAAATTATCAAACATCCGTTTTTCGTATGTAAGTACGTGTATTATGTCAAATACATATAGTGCGAACAAACAAGTTAACGTGGTATTCGACCTTTATACCTACCTACCTAATCCTCTTCGCCCCAAGGGGGGCATAGGGCATCCACCACTCTTCGCCATCTAGGTCTGTCTTGAGCCGCTGTTTTCGCTTCGTTCCATGACATGGAGGTGGCCTTCAGCTCTTTTTCCATCGTTCGTCTCCATGTCAGGACAGGTCTTCCCCTCTTCCTCCTCCCTTGGGGGTTCCAGTCAAGGGATTGGCGGACAATGTTGTTGGGGGCCTTCCGGAGTGTGTGGCCAATCCACCGCCATTTCCGCTTCTTTATTGTCATGGCAATTGGGGACTGGTGGGTTCTTCTCCATAGGTCACGGTTTGATATTGTCTCTGGCCAGCGGATTTGGAGGATCTGACGTAGGCAGGTGTTGACAAAGACTTGTAGCTTTTCATCAAGCATTTTGGTGTGTCTCCACGTCTCTGAGCCGTATAGTAGGACGGAGATCACATTTGAGTTGAAGAGCTTCAGTTTTGTTGGTATACGGATGTTCTTATTCTTCCAAATGGGTCTAAGGATGACGAAGACATGTCTGGCTTTCCCGATTCGTGACTTGATATCTTCTTCTGTTCCCCCTGATGTACTCACAGCACTTCCCAGGTATGTGAAGTTCTTGACGTCTTCGATTGGTCCATCTTGTATGGTAATAGGGCGACTGTTTGCTGCGTTGATTCTCAGCGTCTTTGTTTTGCTGGTGTTGATAGTCAGCCCTGTTGATTGAGCAACCTGTTGTAGACGGTCAGTTTTCTGCTGTATATGGTTAATGCTGTGAGACATCAGGCAGATATCGTCGGCGAAGTCTAGGTCTTCCAGTTTCTTCTCAAAGGTCCACTGTAGACCACGTGGCACATGTGTGGTTGTCTTCATCACCCAGTCGATGACAAGAAGGAAGATCATGGGCGATAACAAACATCCTTGCCGGACTCCTGTTGTTACAGCAAATGATGGTGAGAGGTCAGAGTTGTGGATGACTTGGCAGGTCATGCCTTCATAGAAGCTGCGTATGATGTTGATGAACTTGTCTGGTATGCCATAGTGCTTCATGATCTTCCATATCATGCTCCGCTCGATCATATCGAACGCCTTGCGGAAATCTATGAAGTTCAAGTAGGCTGGAGACTGCCATTATATAGACTGTTCAATTATGATACGTAGTGCTGCTATTTGATCTGTACATGACCTTCTTGCTCTGAACCCTGCTTGTTCGTCTCTTAATTGCTCATCGATGCTGTTCTTCAGGCGTTCTAGTAGAACTCTGGAAAGGATCTTTGAAGGTAGGGATAGTAATTGTATTCCTCGCCAGTTGTTGCAATCGCCCAGATCTCCCTTCTTGGGAAGCTTCACAATAATACCGGACTTCCACTCAACAGGAATCTCTTCTTTCTCCCAGATGTCCTGTATGAGCTTCAACATGATATCGGCTGTGATCTTGCTGTCTGCTTTCAGGGCTTCTGGTGGGATGTTGTCTAAACCAGGGGCTTTTCCAGACTTGATCTTGTTTATGGCTCTAGTGATCTCCTCTGCTGTGATGGGTCCCATGTTTACTTCCAGTTCTTCTCCAGCTTCAACTTCAGGAGTGTCCTGGACTGGAGGGCCATTTAGAATGTCACTAAAGTGTTCCTTCCATCGGTCTAGCTGTTCTTCTGGTTTGGTGAGCGTTCTCCCATCTTTGGCCTTGACTGGTTTGCCCGTGTCTGTCTTGTGCCCTGTAAGTTTCCTGGTGATGTCATATAGAGTCTTGAGATCGTGTTTCTCAGCTGCTTCTTGTGCTTGTTTGGCCATGGTGTCAACGTATGTTCTCTTGTCGTCTCTGGCCATCTTCTTGACTTCCCTTTGTTTCCCTGTGTAGTCTGCCTTTGCTTGTGTTTTCTGGGCCCTGGTCTTGGCGGTGTCAAGCTTGTGTTTAAGAGTTCGTCTCTCTTCTATCTTGGCTATGGTGCTTTCTGACAGCCAGCTCTTGTATGTCCTGTTCTTGTGTCCCATCTTCTCTTGACAAGTGGATGTTAAGGCAGACTTCACTTGGTCCCACTTGGATTCCACCGTTCCCACATCTAGGTCGGCAAGTGCTTGGAACCGGTTCTTCAATGTGATAGCGAATTCTACCTTCGCATCTGCTGAGGAGAGTTTCTCTGTATTGAAGCGCCTCTTCCTTTGTGGTCTGGCATTCTTGTTGTTTGCGATTCGTGCCTTGACTTTGGCTACTATCAGCTCATGGTCTGAGCCAGCATCAGCACCTCTCTGGACTCTCACATCTAGCAGTTGCCCTCTCCATCGACGTGATATTGTGATGTGGTCGATCTGGTTCTCTGTGGTGAGGTCTGGAGACTTCCATGTGGCCTTGTGTATGTCCTTGTGCTTGAAGAACGTTCCTCCAATGATGAGGTCATTTTGGCTACAGAAGTCTGCGAACATCTCTCCATTTTCGTTGATGGTTCCTAGTCCTTCTCTTCCCATTGTAAATTCCCGGCCTGCATTATCATCCCCAACCTTAGCATTTACATATCCCATAAGTATGGTTATGTCTCTTCTAGCTGTTCTATCCATTACTGCCTGTAGCTGGTGGTAGAAGTTGTCCTTATCCTCCTTTTCGGCCACGTTTGTTGGGGCATAGCATTGGATGACTGTGATCTTCTGAAATCTGGACTGAAAGCGGGCTGTGAGGATCCTATCGCTTATTGGCTCCCATTCTAGTAGGCTTCTGAGAGTGGTTTTATTCATCATCAGGCCTACTCCATTCCGATGTTGTGCATTGTCGCCAGTCTGACCTGAGTATAACAGGGTGTCACCGGTGGCAAGTGTGACTCTCCCTGAGTTGGTCCATCTCACTTCTGAGAGTCCCAGGATGTCCAATCTGTATCGCTGGAATTCGACCTTTATGCATGTATTTAAATATAGCACGGATAATATGACTTGATCATGTCCTTTATGCGTGGCTCTTCGTTGAATAATATTACATAAATTTCCGCGAGCAAATCGTGCGATATCGGCCCATTCGATTTGTGTTGAAATTACACATCGAGCGTCTTCGTGATACTTCCCGCTTATGAAAACGACATACAACCGGGATTATAAATAATTATAGACAATATATGAGCTGTTGAATTATTCTAATAGAAGGTCGAGAGTCGTATCAAATTCTCCGAACTATACCAGCTTCTTGCATGGAATATATCAGTTACCGCGGGAAAATCGTGCTTGCCGGAGTTTCACTTACGTGTATGTACTTCACTTTGTACATATTCGTAATATTCTCCGCTTATGAAAACAAAGTAGAAAAATAAATTATAGACAACCTATCAACTGTTAAATCATGCTAATAGAAGATAATTATGTTAATAGAAGATATGTTAATTTCTTCGCACTATACTCTGGTTTTCTTGCGGAAATGTTCGTTTGAAATATTGATGAGAAGTGTTGTGACATAAGCATAGTGTATGTAAATAGGATAGCAATGTAGGGTATTCCACATGAGCGACTACAATATCCGACTGTCTGTGTGATTTCTGATTAATTCTTACTGTATTTTGATCAAACATTGGTCAGAATGAACTCTTTGAGGACAATGTACTAGTAAACAAAGTGTCTAACTCATTTATTCTATACCAATCCTACTTAAAATCAGGAAAGCAATGGAGAAAAACTTTTAACTGCTTGTGTGTGTATGTGTAATAAGTTAGTCCTTTCGGTCTAGGATAACCTATAAAAGTGCAAGCACTCTTTTTCAATGGGAGTACATCCTGTGTTATGCTGAAGGATCAACAAGTAAACATAGAATCCCGGTGGGATACCCTTAGCTCATTCTTAAGAGACTCCTTGGTTCTTTAACGTACCCGGTGTACAGTTTATACCACCGATACACGCGAGACTACCTCTTGGTTACTAACCAGTTAATTTTTAGTTGGGAAACACTGAAAAGCGTTTCTGAAATGTCCAGTGCCCTAGTCGAGATTCGAATCAGGGGCCAGTTTCATAGACATATCTTAGCAAATATTTAACTTTTTTGTATGCTATTTTGAACCAAACTAAGACAGCTAATCATGACATTTAAGCAAAGTGATGTGAACTGGAATGATCATGAATAACTATTTCAATTTTACGAAAAAGTATAGATTGACTTAGTATCGTCTAAAGCACCTCCAGCAAAGCCCCAACTTAGCTTAGATTTGTCTATGAAACGGGCCCCGGGGACCATCGGGTGGGTAGTGGAGAGCGTTAACCACTCGGCCAGCGTGTCACCCACATGCCATGTAAGCTACATAAGTACACTGCAACGTGGAATCAGAATACTCGGCCCTTCGACGAGATATAAACTATATGGAATTGAAGAATATTACCGCCATTAAAACTTTAAAAGACTCGCATTGTATGAAAAGCCTTGACCATCATTTAAGTATAAAAAGAACTTACGTTGTGTCCAAAGAACACGTGTATGTTGCCACATTGTACAGTTACACTACATTATAACAGACAACAATACATCACGCATTAACTTTGTTCCTATAAATCCTTAATTGCAATTAAAAATTCAGCATGATTATTTTAGCCGGGCACATGTTGGATTAAGGGCATCCAGAAGTAATCTTACGAGCGATCAGGGACCATGTGTCAAACCAGTAATAATGGAATATGAACATGTGTTTTATATGAAACGTATATGTCACAGTAATTTGCCTTTTCTGGCTACGAGATTAACAATGCCAGACACCTTTTGAAAAATAAGAATTTGGGCTGCATGACGTCAATTAAGTCACGTTGCCATAGGGAACCGCGTTAGTTCGAACTTTGCTTAATAATTATGATTAGTGGGGAATCAATTATAAATAAATGTACCTACAGATTATGCAAGTTGTATGGACTTATAATGGCGAATTTAGAAATTTCCGCGTATTTATTGATCAACCCTCGTATGCTTGAAAGTCAGCTAGATTTGCCTTACTGATCAGATGTAGATACCACATTTGTAGCAATGGTACTAATTTCACATTCAGTGGTTATGATCTCGTTGTCAATGGTAATGATGTTAAATCTCATTATTTGTTAACTGATTTTTTAACCTTGATTAGCACCTGATCAAATAATTTGATGTGTGTATTTTTCCAGTGGCATATAACCACGCGATATTACACGATGTAGCATTGATCAAGCTGAGTCGTCCTGTCCATCTCTCAGACTACGTGAACACGATATGTCTAGATGCCAACTATACCGTACCGGACTATAAGATCTGCCATACTTCAGGTTGGGGCCTTGTTGATGTTGGTGAGTATATTTTTATATGTGTACAGTCATAAACACACTTCAACATCAGAAGACGTATCACATGCATATTTAGTGATTGAGAGTATTTTTAAGCTTCACGATTAGTCTAGTCGAACTATTATTTGTGATTGTGTCTTCATTACCCGGCATCATTTCACTTTATGACGCTAGTTATACATGTGTTTGAAAAAATGATGAAGACCCTTTTCTCAATTATTAAAATATTGCCTCTGGGTTGGATACAGTTCCAGTATGCATGGTGGTGGCGTATCAATGTACGTTCACCAAGTGGATGGTTCCTCATGTATGGTTCAATGTACGTGTTAAAATAGAATATGTCGTGCACAACTACAATCTTTATTTAGGTGGCTATGACGGCGTTTATATTTAGAGGATTATAATCGGGTTGAAATATCTCGATTTGATGTTCAGCAATTAAATAATGTTTTAAGTATTCAGCTGTCAAGAGTCAGGGAAGCCCCCCTTGTGATATATGTGGGGTCGAAGCCCAGACGTCAGACACCACCAAATTGAATTTGTCCATCCCAAATAGACGGATCTACCCAAAATAAATACTGGTTTATAATATGTACATTTGTTCCTAGGTCGGATAATTCAAATGAATATTGTAGGACACATTTGCCTGTTCAATGCCGATCTATTTCTGATGATATTTTCTACGATTGTTTTTATTAGTGCGAGTGCCTCGGAATACTCGGGGTGCGAGTGTGATCTAGGGCTTCAATGTGTGTAGTAAAACATTGACAGTGTTTTGACAAGTATGAGTATTCTAATGTAATGTAGCTTTCAAAAGGGTACGTTTGTACAGGGTCATCAATATTGTTTCTGCTTACAGACGGGGTAGGCGTGGAGTTACCAAATTCAGCCAAGTTAAGTGTCGTACCCAACCAAGTCTGTGCTGATAACTTCAACAGTTTACCAGACGATGATGAAGCCAAACAAACAGTTTATGTAAATTCCTCCGTTCTGTGTGCACGTGCAAATGAGACAGGAATCGATTCTTGCTGGGTAAGTACATTGTAAGTTGGATTGATGTGAAAATACAATAGGTAATGGTTTTGTATTTATAATAATATAAAACGAAAGTCATTCTCAGGTATGTTCCTATAGAATTGACAATTAAAATGGTACCCCAGTATACGTCTTTCCGAACCTTGGCGCTCAGGAGAAACTGTGTTTTCTTATCGCATACCATAGTGTAGTGATGACGGATTGCGCCGTGAACGATTAAAAAAGTCGCAGAACGTTCACAATAAAGTAGAGAATAACATAACATTACGGGATTAGTTCAGATTGACCTAGTGGTCTGTCAAAGACCTAAAAACGTATTGTGAGTTGTGTTGTGTCTACACGACAGTCGTATAGGATGTTACCACAGGAATTACGTATTGACGACCGTCGTGGAGAACTTCTGTCTAATGTTCTATAGACCTGGGCTGGTATTCACAAAGCATCTTAGTTGAAAACCTAAATATTTTGACTTAAGTTAAAAATTAGTATTGCATATATCGTGCACAAATTGAAGATTAACCCATATTTTCTTAGTGATTATAGTAGCTCTTTAGATAATGATTTAAACCTATGCAAAAAATCAATAATCGCGATTGTCATGTTAGGCTGACATACTTTAGAAATTTTGGTGTTTTTAAGAAAAATCTAAGTTTTCTACCTAGATGCTTTGTAAATACCAGCCCTGTATAATCACGGTCCTAGTAATCATGTTCCATTGTCCAGTCCTAGAGGAGCGTTATAACACAATCTTGTCTGTCAATTACATTAATTTACAATTATAATATGAAATTTTGCGCTTATATACATAGGGCGATTCTGGTGGACCGCTGGTGTGTTACCATGACGACCACTGGACACAGGTGGGTATTGTATCACTGGGGTACGGGTGTGGTGATATCAGATATCCAGGAATATACACCAGCATTAACTACTTCTACAACTGGATCCATGACGTCATTATGGAAAATTCCAACGAGTAGATGGCATTGAGAATAGTTGCTATGGAAACACTTCAGAACCATGAAAGTAACTTATATTCCAAGGTTGCAGACATAGTCACGTCCAGTTGTCACAAACAGTATTTGTACCAGTGAAAACACAGATATATTGTATATGGATAAATTGAAGATTTCTGAACATTTTACATTCTAGGACAAAGCTAACATTCAAATGTTAACTGCTTCTGATATTTCTAATTATATAGATTACTATCACAGGTAACTGTATCATTGATATAGAATAAATAAAAATCTTTTGTAAAATTTATATTATCTTAGATATCTAAGATATTATAAATTTTATTAAACAAATATTTTTTGTCTACTCTTTATAAATGATAGTTACCTGTGATTTCTATATATACTACTCAAATTTTGATATGGGTCAAGAATAACATGGTCCTTTTTCAATTCTCATATTGTGTAAACCCCACAATGCCAAAAATCTGTAATCACAGAGGCTTGAATGCTGCTTTAACATTTTAGAGAGGTTGAGCTTATCAGCACATAGACATAGAATTTTGAAGCAATTTTTATTTGTTTAAAATACAATATTGCAGATTCAATGTTATGTTTCTAAAATTCCATCAGTCCACCTTATTGAACTTGCAAAATAATCACAAGGAAAGTTTGACCCTTAGCAAATTTTGAGTAGTATAATATTTGCATATTTGTCTTTAGTATTAGCTAAGTAATGTACCAGTCAATATTTTGCCCGCCCGGGGGAGCAGCGGGCGACTCAGGTGGAGTTAGACATTTTTAATTTTTTGATGTCTAAATACCCACCCTGGAGACAATGCTTACTGTCTATATCCCCACTGTGGGGCACAGTTTTCCATCCGGATAATTTAATAAAAACACGAATAAAAGTATCACTGTCGTCTTTCGTGTTGTAGAAATAACCTGGACTCGGAGTCGATAAGATCGTCTAATTCCTGCCTGTTGGGAAGATTCGTCTGTCTAATTCCCCCCCTGTATCCCCGCCTCTCCCCTGGGCAGGTATATGTACATTCAGGCCCGTATCCAGAGACAAAAAACACTGAGCAAATATTTTCTAAGGTCTATGTGAGGTATTTATTTATTCAAAAACATGCTTACTTTGACAAATAATCAACTATACACCAAGGCGCCTCGGCGTGGCTACGTGCAGTCATTATTACAGTCATATGAACTGTTACTGGAGACGAGCATCATTTATTGAATATTGTCAATGAAATTAACATAAAGATATGTGTCTTTCAGAAATATACATTACCGGTGTTGTTATTGTTTATTTGCTTTTATTTATCCTCGCCACCGGAAATCCATATGGGCGAGGCCCCCAGATGAGGTAAGTCACTTTAGTTCTTGGGGGATATTGCATGATACAGAAGATGCCCCAGTTCCAGAAGCCTCTCTGGTTCTTTTACGTACCAAAATAATTACACGGGACCCCGCTTAACGTCTCGTCCGAAAGACTGTTAGTAATTTTAGTTATGTTGGGTGGGAAACACTGAAAAGCATTTCTATTTTTGACCATCTGGAGGAGGGTGTTGTTTGAGGTTTTTATTCAGACTACATTTCTGCTGGTGGGTAGACAAGTACAGGGTATATCAAAGCAACATTTCAAATACTTCACTCACAAAGTCTAACATACCTTTAAGACAAAACTCTAGAAGCAGGATGAAAAAATAACGGCAACTAATCGTTGAGTATTTAAAGTTCATTTTATATACATGTAGACAAATAACAAAATTGATCATATCAAAAATATATTAATTTACCTGCATTAGATATAACAACAAACACTGTTACTGACTCAATGCAACTGACAATAAAAACTAATACATGTACATATGTCCTATCTACTACCAGTACAGAATGTCATATGTCAAACTTAGTATATCCAAAAGATATCATTGCACTTTATTCACTCTGAAATAAGCAAACAGTGGAGACCCAACATTGACTTATACAACCCTTGTGTTCACATGCAGTCCCAACATTGACTTATACAACCCTTGTGTTCACATGGAGACCCAACATTGACTTATACAACCCTTGTGTTCACATGCAGTCCCAACATTGACTTATACAACCCTTGTGTTCACATGCAGTCCCAACATAGACTTATACAACCCTTGTGTTCACATGCAGTCCCAACATAGACTTATACAACCCTTGTGTTCACATGCAGTCCCAACATTGACTTATACAACCCTTGTGTTCACTTGGAGACCCAACATAGACTTATACAACCCTTGTGTTCACATGCAGTCCCAACATTGACTTATACAACCCTTGTGTTCACATGCAGTCCCAACATAGACTTATACAACCCTTGTGTTCACATGCAGTCCCAACATAGACTTATACAACCCTTGTGTTCACATGCAGTCCCAACATAGACTTATACAACCCTTGTGTTCACATGCAGTCCCAACATAGACTTATACAACCCTTGTGTTCACATGCAGTCCCAACATAGACTTATACAACCCTTGTGTTCACATGCAGTCCCAACATTGACTTATACAACCCTTGTGTTCACATGCAGTCCCAACATAGACTTATACAACCCTTGTGTTCACATGCAGTCCCAACATAGACTTATACAACCCTTGTGTTCACATGCAGTCCCAACATAGACTTATACAACCCTTGTGTTCACATGGAGTCCCAACATTGACTTATACAACCCTTGTGTTCACATGCAGTCCCAACATTGACTTATACAACCCTTGTGTTCACATGCAGTCCCAACATTGACTTATACAACCCTTGTGTTCACTTTGAGACCCAACATTGACTTATACAACCCTTGTGTTCACTTTGAGACCCAACATTGACTTATACAACCCTTGTGTTCACTTTGAGACCCAACATTGACTTATACAACCCTTGTGTTCACTTTGAGACCCAACATTGACTTATACAACCCTTGTGTTCACTTTGAGACCCAACATTGACTTATACAACCCTTGTGTTCACTTTGAGACCCAACATTGACTTATACAACCCTTGTGTTCACATGGAGACCCAACATTGACTTATACAACCCTTGTGTTCACATGGAGACCCAACATTGACTTATACAACCCTTGTGTTCACATGGAGTCCCAACATTGACTTATACAACCCTTGTGTTCACATGGAGTCCCAACATTGACTTATACAACCCTTGTGTTCACATGGAGTCCCAACATTGACTTATACAACCCTTGTGTTCACATGGAGTCCCAACATTGACTTATACAACCCTTGTGTTCAAATGCAGTCCAAACATTGACTTATACAACCCTTGTGTTCACTTGGAGACCCAACATTGACTTATACAACCCTTGTGTTCACA
The DNA here is from genome assembly GCA_947247005.1 of Spisula solida. Classification (NCBI taxonomy): domain Eukaryota; kingdom Metazoa; phylum Mollusca; class Bivalvia; order Venerida; family Mactridae; genus Spisula; species Spisula solida. The sequence continues at coordinate 43,382,043 of OX365944.1, read as the reverse complement.
TGGAGACCCAACATTGACTTATACAACCCTTTTGTTCACATGGAGACCCAACATTGACTTATACAACCCTTGTGTTCACATGGAGACCCAACATTGACTTATACAACCCTTGTGTTCACATGGAGACCCAACATTGACTTATACAACCCTTTTGTTCACATGGAGACCCAACATTGACTTATACAACCCTTTTGTTCACATGGAGACCCAACATTGACTTATACAACCCTTGTGTTCACTTTGAGACCCAACATTGACTTATACAACCCTTGTGTTCACTTTGAGACCCAACATTGACTTATACAACCCTTGTGTTCACTTTGAGACCCAACATTGACTTATACAACCCTTGTGTTCACTTTGAGACCCAACATTGACTTATACAACCCTTGTGTTCACTTTGAGACCCAACATTGACTTATACAACCCTTGTGTTCACATGGAGACCCAACATTGACTTATACAACCCTTGTGTTCACATGGAGACCCAACATTGACTTATACAACCCTTGTGTTCACATGGAGTCCCAACATTGACTTATACAACCCTTGTGTTCACATGGAGTCCCAACATTGACTTATACAACCCTTGTGTTCACATGGAGTCCCAACATTGACTTATACAACCCTTGTGTTCACATGGAGTCCCAACATTGACTTATACAACCCTTGTGTTCACATGCAGTCCAAACATTGACTTATACAACCCTTGTGTTCACTTGGAGACCCAACATTGACTTATACAACCCTTGTGTTCACATGGAGACCCAACATTGACTTATACAACCCTTTTGTTCACATGGAGACCCAACATTGACTTATACAACCCTTGTGTTCACATGGAGACCCAACATTGACTTATACAACCCTTGTGTTCACATGGAGACCCAACATTGACTTATACAACCCTTTTGTTCACATGGAGACCCAACATTGACTTATACAACCCTTTTGTTCACATGGAGACCCAACATTGACTTATACAACCCTTGTGTTCACATGGAGACCCAACATTGACTTATACAACCCTTTTGTTCACATGGAGACCCAACATTGACTTATACAACCCTAGTAAACGTCTACATTTTCCTCCATACAACCTTTGTAAAGGATATAAACATCTACATCCTTAGTACAACTTATTACATATCTATACCCAACGTACCAATAGTGGGAAACATTCGAAGTGTTCATTGACTAGTTAAAATGAATGTATGTTTAATGACTTCATCACAAAAGACTTCACAGAGACAATACATAGTGCAGGCATATGATTTAGCCACATCTACTGTACAGCATGTTTGACAACAACATGACATTATGGCCATTCAATGGCATTTCAAAAGGTTGCATAGTATAATTGCATTTTCAAATTTTTTAACAATTTTTCAGTGATATACAGAAGTAAGCTGATTTTCTTGACCATCTTATCAACCATCTTATCAACCAACACTAACTTTCTCTTCAGCAATAAACTTACAATTTTTCCACATGTGGAGAAGACTTGACCGAAGCTTACGATAATGGCCAACATAACCTGCCAAACACAGGAAATAACAAAGAATAATATCATAATTAAAAACGAAAGATATACAGTACAACCTCTCCAGAGCAACAACCTCTTAAACAACACCTTTGAAATTTCCCTAAGCTGATATTTACTATGAATTTAACCTCTGTAGAGCAACAACCTCTGTTAAATGGCCAATATTTGCAGCTCCCAAAGGGTGTTGCTTTAAAGAAGTTGTACTGTAATATATTAATTTCAAAATTGGTATACATATATAAGATAACATAGGTGTCTGTAACAATCAATAATCACCCATGGCATATAAGAGAGGATAGCATTTGGGATTGTTGTTGGTTACAGAAGCCTATGTAAGATACATTGAAAATGTATAAATTTAAATCAGATCAAGGTTTGACTTTTTCCATGGAATTTATGTAAATCAGTTGAATTATATCCAATGTGCATGTATTATCATCAAACAGTTACAGTTTGTCTGGTGAAGCCATTGGTTTGGTTTGTATAAAGGGAAAGTTATATTTCTCTGGAAGGCCAACATGTGATTGTTTGTAGCCGGTCGTCCACTCAAAGGGAGATAATCCGGTACCCAATGTGGGACCATTGATGATATCAGCAGTTCTGTGTAAGGCCATGCTGTAGTTAGCTACCTGCAAACGAAAATAAATATAATAATAAAATATTATAGAATGAGCAACATCTACATAAGTGACTATTTTGGAGCCAATCGTCAAGCCTTATAAAAATCCTGGGCTAAGCACTAAAACTTAACGAGAATAAAGTCCATACGACATGGGTGAAAAATGACAAAGTGTCATAATTCTGGTAAATAATGATGAAGCCAAAATTTCACCTTTCAAGGTCATCAGTACATTGAGGTTGTTAATGTTTGAAAGTCTAAAGAAAATCCAGCTGACAGTGTGTGAAGAGTTTGACCCAACAGTCACATTACCTATGTAAGGAACAAACAGCACAAAAGCTACATCCACCCACACCTATAAATGACTGGCTTTGAATTAGAAGGTCATAAGTACAAAATCAGTTTTTTGAGAAAACAAGAAAAAATTGTCCGAAAACTACTCTTTATTTATGGAAAAACAAGCTTTTTAAACTTCATTTTGGTCAACAGGACCACTTCCGATTTTCATGAAAATAGGCTCATAAAAAGTGCCTTGAGATACAGATTTCAAATGTGTATGAGTCTTATAAGGTCGTAAGTAGTAATTACGCCCCGCTAATTCTAAGCCAGTGAAATAAGTGGGGGCACAACAACACCCATAGGAAAAATATACAGGATTTTAAAAAGTCATTTTGAAAAACATTTTAACTGAATGTTACCAATTAATGTCAAAGTACTTATAAATCATTTGAATACAGTACGTTTCCAAATAACTTATGATAAAGCTCCACATTTCCGCAAGCAGCAAAAATCAGTAATATGTGTATAAAATTAACACAACAAAAAATCTCTCCATTTCGGATGACATAAGGAAAATATAATTTTTAAATTATTATCTTCACATAACTTACTTTTGTATCATAGCAACCAAAGGGACCAGCTGATTTATCTTTGAGATCACCACGGCAACATATAGCATTACATGAATCCCCCTCAGAATAGGGATCATGTTTGAAGTCTGTAACAAATATGTACCAATTAATAAATGTGCACTAAATCAATCTAAAATGTGTTTTTTCCAGGAAAAAAAATCTTAAATTATTTCTCTGTAATAAGCTTATAAATGAACATAGACAGACATAACAACCTGGTCATGATGGTTCGATATGGCAACTGAGTATCACGAATAAACTGCTGACTCAAATTGACATAGGTTCAGTCAAAATCCACTATAAAGTGATGTTGTTCCCCAGTCCCAAATTACACATACACAATTGTGATTGAATTAGATTCAATGGAAAAGTTCTACTAGTAAATTTAGTTTTTTTGGGCAGCTTAAGTTTCAGTCGTAAACCATTTGTGAATAGGACCCATGTAGAACATACCATTATATCTCATGATTCTCTTCATACTGTCCATATCTACCACCTTCCCCTCATCACGACGGAATATCTTAGCTCTAGGTGCCAGTTGGTACGAGAAGTCGGTTCCATGTTTCTTTACATAAGCAGGGTAACCACTCGTATTGTAAACCTTCTCAAAATATGGAACATTATATGAAGGCCAATAACCTGAAAACAGATTATACAAATTGTACATCTAGAACTAAAAGGGTTTTGGACACAAAAACATACATCTCCCAAAAAATGCCTTAACTTGGCATATATCATCTGACCGAAAATTCCTGATAATATGCACAACTAGGCTTGGTCATAGTCACATGGTTATCTGATCAAATTATCTGATTGTACCCTATGTATATCAGATTATCTGAGTGTACCCTATGTAAAGAGAAGGTTGTGCAGTGGCCATGTTTAGCCGCAACGAATATGACGTTACGAAAGCTGGTACCCAGTTTTTCTACAGTTGTCAAAGCAAACACAGATATCAGGTCTCGATCTCTCGAAGCATCTCAAGTAGAAATCTCAACTCAAATTGAGATTTTGCTAAAATCAGAGTAGGAACTACCGTAGATATAAATTGAAAGCTTCAGCTCTTGAAATTTTCTTGTAATAAACTTAGAATAACATTTCTGTTTAATGATGTTAACATTGAGTCCAGCCTCACATGAAAATTAACATGTAGGGTTAACGCATGCTTTTTCGGGCTATAACATCTGCAGAGTCCCGAGGGACGGTTGATGCCCAAGCCCGCCAGGGCGAGGGCACCACCGCTCCCGAGGGACTCTGCATATGTTATAACAAGAAAAAACATGCGTAAACGCTATTATAGCATACAAAACATCAATTAATGCGTTTGTTTGTCAAAATAATGATACTTTGGCGGGAGATTTTGTGGCGACGTCACGAAAACTAACGTAACGTCATACCAGTTATTGTTATGCACGTCAACTTCTGGGATCGGCAAATACAAGGAAAACATGGATACTGCGGGTTTGTTTACATTCATAATTTAAATATTATGGAAATATTATAGAAAACTAATTAGTAGTTAGAAATAAAATGAGAATTACTGTTCATTTGACGCTGTACAACGTTTATAGTCGCTGACGCGGCCCTGAAATAAGCATACGTAAAACTGGACGTTAACAGCGCGTGAATCTTTATGTTTACACATGGTTTTCGTCCCGTTAACGTATGGGCAAAATCACCGTTTTTATGCTATAATGAAGACTAATGCCAATATTTGAGATGAGATCTTGCTCAGATTAAGACGCTTAGGGAGATCGAGGCCAGTTCCGGAGATGTCATATCCGCTGCGGCTAAACATGGCCGCTGCACAACCTTCTCTATACACAGGGTACACTCAGATAATTAGATATACATAGGGTACACTCAGATAATTTGAAACCATGTTTTTATAGGCTTGGTACCAAGTATTCAAGTGAAGTTTCATTGAAATCGGACCAGTGGTTGAAGAGAACAGGCGCGGACAAACTTTCTGACATCCAGCATAAAATCAATACGTCTCCCCACTATGTGAGGGAGACATAATTTATTACACACTAGTTTTACCAAAGCAAACTGAAAACACCTGAGCAAGTTCATCCAAAATGGGTACATATCTCATCTTTTTGGGACTTCATCAACAATGATCTCCCTTGATAAGGTTTCTTATAATTATTTCAATAAGTGAATTATCTCCCCTTCATACTTCTAATTGAAAACAATTGATGATTGGCATGGGGTAGGTGTGTGAATTGAATGTCAATTTGATGAACATGTATCTATGGACTATACCAAAGGCAGAGGCAGAATGTAATGCAACCACCCGGTGAAAGCAGGTTAAGTTTATAAGTTTTATTTTACACCAACGTTTCAGCTTTTACAAATGGAAGCCTTTATCTACTATAAGGAGTTACAGGGTATTTGTTACAAAGAATTGATTATTATGCACCTGTTCTGAGGATTGGAGTGGTATCAGCAAATTCCACGAGTCCGGGTATCTGTTCAACAACCCACAATGCACCATCATGTACATTTGTTCCTATTTCTATCTTTTTCAAATCCAGAATCATATACTGGTTGTTGTATGTCCCTGGAATTGAAATAATAAACTGTAAATCATTATTTTTGTAGGGCTTAAATTTTATTTGATTTTTTTAGTTGATCTTAATCACAAAATAAACCCCCACTATTTATCAACCTCTAAAATATGTAAAGGGAGTCCCCTTCTATATTTTGTAATCAGCGTAATCTTGCAATTAAAAATATCAACTTCCACAAATTTAATGCTTTCGAAAATATGTAATTTTACAGTAATCAAAAACAGTGTTTTTATTAACTTTATTTTCTGATAAAAATTGTCTGGTTTCGTTAACAACCAATTTCCAAGCTTTTAATAATTTTGAAACAAATCTATGGATTAATCTTGTTGATAAATATCCAGCACAGCACATCACAAATAACACAACATATCCAACACAGCACATCACAAATAACACAACATTTTACAAAAGATTTGTTTTTATAAACTGATATTTTCCAGCAATATTTACATAAACATTTTTTACCTGAATTGAATTGAGCAAATATCTGTCCCCACTCTTCTCCCCCATGAGCCATCATGTTAGCGAGACGTACCCGATGCCAGGCAAACAGTGAGTTAGGTGATACCAGCTTATATAACGATGTATTGAACACGTTGTTTGTAGTCTGTAACATGATCAGTCCACTACTCATCTGATAAAAGTCATCCAGAGATTCCAGAAAACCTGCAAACAGTGGGATTGTTCAAGAACTGATCCTCGTGGTTACATAACAAAAAGCTTATAAGGGCACAGTTGTTCCAGAGGGTAACACTCTTGACTACAGATCCAGAGGTCCCTGGTTTGAAACTCAACCTGGGCACTTAAAAAAAGTTAAATTACCAGTATTGGAGGGCCTCTTTCAGCAATTCAGTTGTGCAACCACCCTTTGCTTTTTGAATTTGAACTCGTTGTTTCAGAAACGCTTTTCAGTGTTTCCCACCCAACTTGAAATGAAATGGTAGTCTCGCAAGCACTTGTGCTATACACCATGCTTAATTAGGAACCAAGGAGTCTATACAGAGGGAAGCAGGGTAGTGCACCTTGATTTTAGTATCACATTCTTTAGGGTCATCGGTCAAAAAACAAATGACTACCGGTACACTTAAACTGTCTCAGTCAACTGCTTACAAACAAAGAACATAATTGGATAATCATGATACATAGACAGGTAATGAAGGTTTTTCACGTACCTGGATAACTGGAGAATGACATTTGTTTAGCTGCTGTAGCGGCATCATTCACATTCAGATCATAATGCTTATATATTCTCATAGTTGCTTGATATACAAACCAACTTGAATGTGACATGAATACATCCTCATATGCTCCGAGGACCTTAAATAAAAAATACAAAAATCGATATTAACTTATGTACTCTGAGAGACTTATATAAAGAATACAAAACAATACTTATGGTCTCGAATAAACAAGACCTGCAGTAACCAAAATCAAACCAGATCGCCATGTTACAAATCCAGCATATGAACCTCTAGAATCTAGGATTTGGTCAAGGTTCAGCTTTATTAAAACACATACATCACTTCAATAAACTTTGACTGAAAATCAACCTGAGCAAGCATTTTACAAACACCTGTCACAATGGTATCCTTCATCAATTCTTAACTCCCTGCAATGCCAGTATGAAATGTTAGGATGCATGCATACAGTCAAATCACCTGTGAACAAACACAACTATTACAAAACTTGTATGCAAATACCACCAATTTCAGCTCCAATCAGACCATTATCAATAATATTATACCTGTTTACAGCAACCATCTGCCAATTAAGACTAGTTTCTACAGTACCCATGGATGGGCTTTACAGAAAGGTTTGACTCCACAAACACTTGATAGTACAGGTGCATCAAATGTATGAATACAATGTAAAGCAACTACACATGTACATATGTACAGCATACAGCAACACATACCTTAATTAATGCAGAGCAATGACCAGATTTTGCAATATATGATACAAACTCCTCCTTCGACATATTATCAAAGTCGGGTCTAGACTTTGGACTGACGGCATTCACAAGATTCAAACATATTTACAGCATACAGAAACACATACCTTAATTAATGCAGAGCAATGACCAGATTTTGCAATATATGATACAAATTCCTCCTTCGACATATTATCAAAGTCGGGTCTAGACTTTGGACTGACGGCATTCACAAGATTCAAACATATTTACAGCATACAGAAACACATACCTTAATTAATGCAGAGCAATGACCAGATTTTGCAATATATGATACAAATTCCTCCTTCGACATATTATCAAAGTCGGGTCTAGACTTTGGACTGACGGCATTCACTAGATCCAACATATCACCAGCACCATTTAATAATTGAAATGCATAAAGTACCAGACTCTGAAATAAAAAGACACAACATTATGACGTACTGTAACCATGTTTTCTTCCTTCAGAAACAATACAACAGCATCATATTTGATACCACCTCAAAGAAGGGTTTTATTGAAGATTGTTTTCTACATGTAAATATATTAATTATTGTTCCTCAAATATTTTTCATTTATGTAGAGGGTCTAATTCACTTAACCAGTTTTCCAGACTGTATACTAACCAGTGCTAACTAACCCTCCACAAGGAACTGACATCTTCATTATGCACCAGTCAATATTATGTCCGCCCAGGGGAGTGGCAGGGATACAGGGGAATTAGACAGACAAATCTTCCCGACAGGCGGGAATTAGACATCCTAATCGACTCCGAGTCCCAGGGAATAGACTTTAGTCCGGGAATTTCTACATTGCGAAAGATGATAGTGATACCTTTATTCGTGTTTTTATTAAATTACCCGGATGAAAAACTATGCCCTACCATGGGGATATAGACAGTAAGCATTGTCTCATGGTTGGGAATTTAGACATCAAAAAATTGAAAATGTCTTATTCCCCCTGGGTTGCCCGCCGCTCCCCCGGGCGGTCAAAATATTGACTGGTGCATTACATGAGGAAGAAATTCTTGGTTGTCAGGGGTTCCACTGGCTTCTGAATCTGAAGGGTCATGTTGATACTTTTGACTAAATTTTACCTCAGTCTAGGCAAAATACCAACCCATTATTTTATAAGAGATTGACCCTTCAAACCAAAATCTTGGGGGGTCAAAATGTGGCTTTTTGGAAATTTCAAGGGTAAAAAACCCCACTCCAGAGTCAAATGGAACCCCTGGTTGTCAAATTTTCATGGCAGGGTATGACCTGCAGAGACCAAGAATCGAACCTGTATCAGTGAGATACAAATCCAGTGCAATATAACCACTGGACCACAGCCGCAGCAATGTACAATACAATACTAGATACCTGCTCAGGTGGCGCATATTGACCATATCCCTTCACCAGTCCATCATACTGTGCTAATATATACCCCATATGACGCCAGTAAGGACTTTCAGTATTGTTCTTTATCATATATCTCATGTAAAAGTCTTGATCTGTGAAAAACTGTTTCACTTTCTTTTCTGCATCCTCATCAAGCCTTGTTTGGAAGTAATCATTCGTATTTAAATAATGTTGATAAATACGTCTGAAAGGAGATAAAAAGAGATCATAATTAAGATCATTGTCAGTGAAACAATTTTTCCATTTCATTAGTATTTTCCAATCAGAGCACCTGTACAAATACATGTTTATAGCAAGTTGCAAGGTTCAGTACAAAGTATAATTTTTGCTTTGAGAATATTATAATGTCATCAAGGCTACAAGTATGTTCACTGTCTTCACCAGATTCTACCCATTCTTGCACCAATTATGTATGCAGCAAGTGTTCCACTAGCTTCTGAATGTGAAGGGTCATTTTGATACGTTTGACTAAATTTTACAATTTTATAGGCAAAATATCCATGATTTTAGGACAAAATGACCCTTCAAACCAAAATCTTGAGGGTCAAAATATGGCTTTTTGGAAATTTCAAGGGTCAATACCCTACTCCCAAGTTAAATGGAACCCATGATACAGTTCTATGATGGTGATACCAAAGACAGCCACCTACACATCCATATATCATTAGATACAAAACAAAACAAGACTGCTTTCAATAAACGCTTATGCCCCCTGTGGAAGCCTTGTCCATAAATAAGTCTAAGTCCAAAATTGGGTCAAGGTGAAGGTCAGAATGGGATTAGTAGATACAGGCGTGTGGAGAGTGTTCATATACAACATCCATGCAAGTAGGAAAGCTTTGTAGCAAGCCATATTAATGCTAGAAGAAACGGTCAATTTGGGTTAACCAAGAATTAGGCCCTTCAATAAGTCTAAGTCCAAAATTAGGTCAAGGTGAAGGTCAAAATGGGGTCAGGTGATACAGGCACGTGGAGAGTGTTCATATACAACATCCATGCAAGTATGAAAGCTTTATAGCAAGCCATATTAATGCTAGAAGAAACTGTCAATTTTGGTTAACCAGGACGGACGAACGGACGGACAGGTGAATCACTATATGCCTCCCAATATCGATACGGGGGCATAAAAATACTATACACTCATTTGTAATGCACCAGTCAATATTTTCCCCGCCATTTTCAATTTTTTGATGTCTAAATCCCCACCCAGGAGACAATTGCTTACTGTCTAAATCCCCACTGTGGGGCATAGTTTTTCATCCGGGTACTATAATAAAAACATGCATAAAAGTATCACTGTCGGCTTTCGCGGTGTCGAAATTTCCGGACGAAAGTCTATTCCTCGTGACTCGGAGTCGATAAGGTCGTCTAATTCCCGTCAGTTGGGAAGATTTGTCTGTCTAATTCCCCCTGTATCACCATCACCCCCTCCCCCCCCCCGGGCGGGCATAATATTGACTGGTGCATAAGCATATAGAGTAACTTTTATGTTTACTTCAACTTACTCATGCGTAAGAATGGCTTCCAAATAACCAGCTGCAAACATGATATCATTATTATCCGCAACTACGCTTCCTCTGCCAGCAGAAATGTTGAGAATGCCCCATCCTGTATTGTTCATTGTGTCATCATAAACTCCAAATGCTGTAGCTGATTCCACATCCAAGACACCAAGTTTGGCTGTACACTGCTCATTTTCACAAAAAACACTGGCTTTTCTTAACAAACTGCCATGGGTTGCTGCAAAAAACAAGAAATACAAAAGTTACAGTATTGATATCTATCGAGAAAAAATAGAACAAATAAATACTAACCAAAGTGGAAAATTTAAAGAGTTGCCATAAATGATAATGACATGTTACTGTTGTAGGGTAATTGATACAAAGTTTCATAAACACATCATACCAATATTGATTTGAAATATTGATAATGCACTATCATTTAACATCTTTTTGATTCTGTGGTTTACTTAGCTCGTATCTTATGTGATTTTTGTGTCAATTTTCTGTGCAGTGTGCATCTGAGTGCAGACAATGCCATAAATAAGAAGTCATTAAGAATTGCAAGCAATAGAGAAGTCCCCTACCGGTTTGAAGCCATAACCCTTTGAATAATGTTCAATGTTTCTGTTACCATGGCAACCATAATTTGTGTCCAAATAAAAAATACCTAGATGTGCATCTCCGTATTAACACCTACCCATATACAAAGTTTCATAAACCTAGCTGGGAAACTTTTAGAGTTATGACAGGATCCAGATTTTGAAGTATTTTCACTATTTCCGTATCAATAGCAACCACACTTTGTCGGAATCAAAATATACTTAAACGTGCATAATCCTCTTATTGCCCCCTATCCACATACTAAGTTTCATAAACCTAGCTTAGAAACTGTTTGAGTTATGTCAGGATCCAGATATTTTACGGAATGACGGACAGACGGATGGAGGGCAATTCTATAGTCCCCTATAGAAAACCAGTAGGGGACTTATATTCTGGATTATAACTAGAAACACCAACTTAGTTGTTAAATTGGCTTATGGCAAACTCCAATACATACCATGAATGGTTGTTGAAATAATGGCATAGTTCTTAACTTGGACAAGAAAGTTTAGGTTAGAAAGGGGCATAATTCAAATTAAAACCATGATAGAGTCATTGTCCTTGGTCAGTTCACGCATGTTAATTAAATGTATATGACACTCTATATTACCGTATGTAAAAGGTGTAAATATGCTGCCGCTTACACATATCGATAGGCCGATAAACAATGTTACCGCGTTAAGCGTGAAACGCACTAGTCAAATTCTACCCTGCTTTATGTAAGACCTCATAATTTTCGTATCTATTATCCGATTTTAAATATTTAAAGTTTGTAATGAAGCAGAGATATATGCCTGTCTATTAATACTACATTCATCATGATACCCTAGTTATTAAATCCACGGCGACGAGTAAGAATCCGTTCCGCGTAAAAGTAAGTTTAAAATATCCCGTTTTTTACCAAATAAAAATTCAATCAACGGTCGAAAATCATCAAACATTAATCTAATTTTCGATCGATTTTGTTCATTAAAGCTTGTTTTAAAAGCTTATACTGTAAGGTTTTATCAAATGTAAAAACTTATTTTTAAAGCATTTGCGAGTTGTCGACCGCCAAGGAAATAAAACAGAACGGACGTATTCATAATAATGTTTGATGTAAACTACGCCGACCATTGATCATCTTTTGTGGCGATTTTTTCAAAGGCTAGCATCATGGTTCGTAATTTAATGCAACCAATACCTCTCAAAATGCATTTAATAGCAGGTTATATTGTAAATAATCGCCATTTTATAATTAACATTCGGCAATAAGTCCGCAAGTTCAATACAGCTACCAAAAAAAATAGTCCCGCATCGTGACAAAAATCACTATTTTTGACTCCATTCTGTAAAGACAGAACCAATAGAAACCAGAAAAAAGTACAACCAGTACCTCAAAACGTATTTAATCTCACACTTTAAACAAGTTTCAATCAAAAATATGTTTTCAATTAGCGCATGGAAGGTGTGCAGGTGCCCGTTTCACACGCGTTTCGACGTGATTCCGCCATTTTGAAAATTTATTTGCAATAATTAGTACATAAAATGCACAAAGTTTAATCAAATCGTTGGCGGTCGACAACTCACAAATGCTTTATAAATAAGTTTTACATTTTATAAAACCTTAAAGTATTAGCTTTTAAAACAAGTTTTAATGAACAAAATCGATCGAAAATTAAATTCATATTTGATGATTTTCGACCGTTGGTTGTATTTTTATTTGGTAAAAAAAGAGGTATTTTAAACTTACTTTTACGCGGAACGGATTCTTACTCGTCGCCGTGGATTTAATAACTAGGGTATCGTGATGAATGTTGTATTAAAAGACAGACATATATCTCTGCTTCATTACAAGCTTTAAATATTTAAAATCGGATAACAGATACGAAAATTATGAGGTCTTACATAAAGCAGGGTAGAATTTGACTAGTGCGTTTTACGCTTAACGCGGTAACATTGTTTATCGGCCGATCGATATGTGTAAGCGGCAGCATATTTACGTTAATATAGAGTGTCATATACATTTAATTAACATGCGTGGTCAGTTGTATGGAATATTAAGCTAGTGTTGTCAGTTGAATCCATTATCATAACATTTTTTCTGATAAGGCATTGATAGTAACTGGAAAACAAAACTTAAATCTAATTTTACTATTTCAAAAAAGGGCAATAATTTGCATTAAGGTAGTGGGACCGTAATACAGAGATAATAAAATTTTGTTGCTTTGGCATTTTTTTATTACTACACATCCTAAGCAAGCATAATGTGAAATATAAAAAAATTCTAACCACAGGTTTTGAAAAAAAAAAAATTTTTTTTTTGATCACCCCCATATTGAAAATAGTAGAAAAAATTTGAGGACCATACTGACAATAAAGTCTATAAAATCATCAAATTCAATTTAATATTCAAAATAAAATGATTTCCCATGTGCCGAATAGTTATATTAATGAAAACAAAATCAATAACAAGCAGAAGATGCGATTTAAGATAGTTATGAACATGTTTATTACCAATATAGTTGTAAAATTTTGAGATTTTTTTTCATTCTACAAAATAAATTATTTTTAAAATCCTAAAAAAACCTCCAATCAATGAGCATATATCAATATCAATTACTCCAAAATTGTCTTTATACTGTTATTCACATATTTAGACCAAAAAAAAAATAGGTTAACCATCAAATTATCAAGATAAAAATTTTTGTATGACCCCCACCCCCATTTTTCATGCTTTGCAGAATGCATGGGAAAATGGTATCCTGAGCCGAAATGTGATGTTTTCTGCACATGTAAATCACTATATCATTTAAGGATAATAATTAACAATAATTATCAAAAAATATACATATAACATACCTAATCGGTTCCAAATATTGCCAAAAAATTCTTCAAAATAGGAATTTTAACAAAGAAATCAAAACTTTAAATTTTACTAATGAAGTCAATTATTCTACTCGGTGATACTCAACATTAAAAATGGGAGAAACAAGTTTTCAAATTTTATTGCTTTAAATAGATCTAAATATACCAATGTACCAAATCTCACAATATCTCGCGGCAGTCTTCTGAAATCTCGCGAAATCTCGTTTGTTTTTAATACCTTATAAATATCTCCTGTTTTAATATACATAGACAAAAACTAATAAGTTTATGCAATAGATTTATTATTTAGCTTTAAATTAATATCTCATTTATGGAATTCCGTGAAGGCATAAATAACAGGTGTTAGCAAAGAGCATGCACGCACGCAAGCACACACACGTCGAGCCTCAGCGCACAATGAAAAAAGTACTAACTTAAATGTGCCATGTTACATCTAATCACACCATGCATAAAGAAAAAATAATCCTTACAAACTTCAATTTGAACTTTCACCTCCAACTGTAACCTTGACCTTTAAGAGAAACATGGGGTTGCTCATGACACTTCGATTAATAGAGGTTAACATTCGTGCCAAGTATAAGCAAGATTGGTCAATGTATGACAAAGTAATGGTCTAGACAAACTTCAACTTGACCTTTGACCTCCAACTGTGACCTTGACCTTTGAGTTAGGAACCTGGAGGTGAACATTCATGCCAAATATAAGCAAGTTTGGTCAAAGCACGACAAATGAAAAACATTTCAAACATGCATGTAAAAAAACATAGTTATTTACACATACTAATCAAACATGGACCAGGGTTCCCACAAATATTCTGACACAAAATTCCCAGATTTTTTTTTCCTGACCGCACAGCAATTTTCCCTGACTATTTATAGCGATCGGGCACCGAAGCATCTTTTTGTTCGGGTAAAACATGACAATAAAAATAGAGAAAAGAAAGCTATACTAGCTTTATAGGAAATAAAAAAGTTTGAGTTAGTAGTTCTAGGGTTGCTGATTGACATAAAGTTATTATAATTTAGAACTGTACTGAGCCAGCAAAGATTTTATTCAGTTTTTTTACATAGGAATTGGCATTTTTTGACAGCTAAAATAAAGAATTCCCTGACTTTTGCTCA
The DNA here is from genome assembly GCA_947247005.1 of Spisula solida. Classification (NCBI taxonomy): domain Eukaryota; kingdom Metazoa; phylum Mollusca; class Bivalvia; order Venerida; family Mactridae; genus Spisula; species Spisula solida. The sequence continues at coordinate 43,366,946 of OX365944.1, read as the reverse complement.
TTTTTCAGATTCAGACTAATTTCAAAATTCCCTGACTTTTCCCTGACCGTGGGAACCCTGTGGACATGTATTGATTCCTTTCTTGTTTAGCACAATATATAAACATAGCCAAGCAACTGACCTGTCCACTCTCATTCTCTTATAGACAAGGATATCATTAGAAAAAAGATGTCTACAGTGCCCATTGTAGGTGGCATAACTGGTTTCACAATGAGGAGGTTAATAGTAAGACCTAGCAAGTTTTACAAATCAAAGAACTGACACAACTTTGGAATCACTTCCTCAAGAACTTTTTTAGAACTAGTGACCCTCGGTTGACCCTCAGTGTTTTTTGCTATAAAGCAGTCACGAAGACCATCTTCTCCTGATCGTCTATAGATCACTTTCAAATGTTCAAGGTTCAATCCTGAGCCCGCTATATTCTCGGCTGTCGGGCGTTTCATTATTCCTCTGCACACTAAAATATCTAATGACCTTATATTGCCAGACTTTGCACTGTTGAAATGGAGGTTATTTTTCACAGCATTTACAGTAAAGCTACATGACAAAAGTTCCGAGTTCGGACATAATGCAACAAGCTGTCCCAGCGCATCAACGTCTGCCTTGGCATTATGTGCATCATATGAAATTCCCAGATTACGTTTGACCAAATCTTCTTGTTTTTGGGACTGGCCTGGAAATATTTTCTTAAAAACATTAAGACTGTCTATGCAACCAGTTACACATGAAAGAAAAGAATCCGTCATTTCTGTTTTTTCCAAGACTGTCATAATAACTGGAAAGTCGAATCTGCGTCCATTATGAGCAATCATAAAGACATTTGTGAAGCGTTGAAGCCAGTTGCATAAATCTTGAAGTGCACAGTGAATTTGTTTACTTTCGACCTGTTTTCCGAGCAAAAGCATATCCCCACTATCCTCGTTGAAACTTATACCAGTAACTCTTTGGGCTTCTGCAGCAATTGGCAACTGGGGCTTGCAATACACAGAAAAACTGTCTCTAGAATTGACTTCTGTTGCAGCAATTTGCGTAATGTGAGGTATGACAGAACCACGTACTGTAAAATATAATGTAACATTGTTCTAGTTTATATGCATACATGTACAGTACAACCTCTGTAAAGCAGCGCCCTATGGCAGTTTGAGATTGTACTGTATATAAATTCCATTTTTTGTATCATGGAATCTCATATTTTAACAAGTCACTAAGAATTTCAAGTAATACAGAAATCCCTTGCCAGTTTTAAGCCATGTGCATAATCCCCTTATTGCCCCCTATCCACATACCAAATTTTAAACCAACCTTTGATACTGTTTGAGTTATGTCAGGATGCAGATTTTTGATAGCCGGACTGAGGGCAAACTTGTAAGAGAGAGAGAGTTTTCAACCGGAGGGGACTAATAATCAGGCACAAATGTGATAGTAAAATAGGCAAAGTATATCAGAAGACCCATATACCTGACCCAGATTGTATAGGTAAAACATGGGTGTATAGGCTAAAATTGTAGATGGTTCAAAATGCATGTATAGTGTTCATTCTTACTCAAATCTGTAGTTTCCAAATCAAAAGCTATAAACGTCGGCTCTCCACTTCCCAACTTGACAGGCTGGAAATTTCCTCTCGGAATAGCTTCTGGAAGCTGCTCAATGTCTACTTCTTTGGAATGACCAACTCCTACAATAAAAACAGACATGAGAACACTTTCCCACTAAAAAGCACAACCTCTTCAACACTATGACCAAAACATATTTTTGATTTTGAAGATTGCATTTACAACAAGCAGGTAATACACTTCCTTGAAGATTTGACAAGAATGTTGATTTTCCTCCACAATTATAAGGAGATTGCGGTCTACAGTGGAGATGCACATGCCATATATATAGCATATAGAAGTTACAGGTTTGACCCCTTTATGTAAAATGGGCACCAGAGAGGGTTTAAAGCCAATGTGCCATGGCTGCTAGAGGCAGTGTAAACTCTGCACAGCATGATGACCTTTACTATTACAAAAACTTATAATAAGATACATAATTCATTTTCAAAATCAACTAAAACAAATAAATATCTATGAATACACAATTTTTGACAGTGAAACACATTTCACTGGAATGTCCTACCAGATTGATATGAAATTCCCTCTAACGATTCTTTTGCTCCCTGACAAATAGCACGTTCTTGCTTGAGGATCAATCTACGACGTTTTGTGGATGGAAGACTTTGCGATTCCTGCTTCTCCAATCGACGTTTCTGACATTTGTCTGCATATTTTACAGTGTTGTTTCCGGGCGAAAGCCCCATCAGCACATTGGTCTGCGATAAAATTATGAAATAGACATTTGAGCAACCTGTAGGTTCAATGGTAAGACTTTATATTTTTACATTCAGTAACAGCAACAATAATTGAACTTTTATTATAGATTTTATAATAGTAAAGATGTTTTATGCCCGGCAAGCCATGTTTGATTCCTGGTTGCGGCAGTTTCAATGAAGGTTTGACAACAATGTCTATTTTACTCCACATAGGGAAAAGTTACTAGTTTCTTGAGGAAAGATAAGTAACAAACGGCGAAGGAACAGTCCAGGAAAACTTGAGTAATTGTTGAAAAACTGTGTTATGCCCGAGTAGCAACATAAACAGAAATAAACAGTTTTACAATTCACCTGTAAAATCAATGCTACAACTGATTGGTATAAAGTTAATTAAACAATACCTTCAAACATGGTATCCAACTCCACAAAACACTCTGGCAGTCATCAACTGACAAAAGCAAATGCAAAGAAAAATAAAAGAACAATTAACTGTACAGGGTTTTAAACACAAACTTTAGGTTCAAAAGCTTAGTGGATCTCGCAATCAAGTAATCGTTTGTTTGATCTTAGCCAAAATAGACCACCTCAGGCCTCATATCAGGTACAATGTTTTTTCAGGAAAAATTGAATGTCACAATCAAAATAATTATGCCAATAAGTAAAGTTCTTAATTCTTGTCTTCATATATTGATATAGGTGGGCATAAACAGACAGACTAGTGTAGAACCCAGTGAAATGAACAACATGCGGGAAGTAATAAGTACCCTCAGATATAGTCTTGTTATTATCAATTCTACTCATATACCAAATACAAAACAGAAACAACATCATAATCCAACTGAGTGAAAATTACTATCATTAAACCATAATTTTTATCATCTTACAGAAACTGACATAAATCTGAGGGTATAATGATAAAATACTAACACTGAACAATTGAACAGTCTGAACACAACTATCACACAATGCCATGTAACAATTACCTTTGGTATATAATGTCTTCCTTCATTGATGAAAGCTGCAGTACCATGTACTCTATAGTCAAGTGATTTTGAATTCCCATAATGATGTGTCTTGGGCGCACGCAGACTGACCTCTTTGTTGGCGTGCTCGCACTGCTGACTGGATCCAAGGTCAGAATACTGGCTAGCATTTGCGATCAATGGGTCAAATATCTTTTGCAGCTCCAACCGAAGATTGGGATCTTTCAGAGACGATCGATACGGAAGACTCTTGTGCGAGTACTGTACACCTGGTGTCCGCTTAAAACCACAAAACAGGCCCTTACACAAAGAATGATCCCCAAACTGGTGAGGAACCAACGCTTTCAAGTTATCTCGCAGGGCTTCTGTCTCTCCTTGATTCCTAGCAAATGCATACTTCAAGCACTTTTCCAGATGCACTATCACCATTTTGCTTAGTTTCACTTCCTTCTTAATGTGTAAAGCATATAAACTTTTACCCACGTTCTTAACTACATGATTTCTGTCAAATCGTTTCTTCATGTGAATATTCATATTCCTTAGCCTTGCTATTAAGGTATTATCACCGTCTCCTTCCAGATATTCCACAGTCGTTCCTTCCTTATTCAGTTCAACAACACCTTTCTCTCCACTTACTGCCTCCATGTTCCTAGCACTTCCAGTATGGTTACATACACACTTATGGGGTCTAACAGTTAGTCCAGGTCTATTACGACGCCACCAGTTGCAAGTACCACAGGTTCTGTGACTTACTATAGACTTTACCACCTTCTTTCCGTACTTTGCCTTGCTCATCAGAAAAGTGTGCGCTAGAATAACAAGATATACCACTGAATGTGATGAATACAGAGAAATAGTGCAGACCAAGTTTGCACGGACCAACCAACCAACTAACAGACCAACCAACCTCAAACATGACTCCAATACAGCCACCCTATACTTCGTATCTGGGGGCACAATAAACAATAGTGGTTAAGATATTGTGAATGTCTTGTGACAGATGAACATATCTAAAGTTTGGAATGAGTGGCAGTCTCATTGAAACAAGGAAACGGTAAAACTGAATTATGCTTCCCGAAGCAAGTGCTTGTCATAGTTTGGGACAAATAACATATAACAGATCTATACAAGTAAATCGAGAGCTGTCACTGTAAGGGACATATGCCCCTGAAATGCGATGTTGATTGTATACACACAAGTACTTTAAGTTACCAAAATGAACAAATTCGTAAAAGGACACAACTCCTTACACAATAATCATATAGTTATGTAACTTATAATGTTAAGTATGACTACCAAGTTGCAGTACAATAGCACTGAGCATAAACAAATATTGGAAGTATACGTTTTTGCGTATCGACGTTCTCACTGACTTGACATTGTGGTGGTTTTTTTTGTTCATTCTTTTGTTTGTAAAACCCAATAAGCAACATTATGCACCCCGTAAGCAACGGAATGAATGGAATCATTAAAAGTGCATAAAAAGAAAATAATTAAGAGTTATGGTTCTTTGACATTGCACTTCCCCTTGAAGGTATCTATCAGTATGTGAAGTTTCAATCAAATACAATAAATACTGTTCAAGTAAATGGCCAGACAAGCATTAAATTGTAAGGAAAGGAGAGATAATTAACAAGGTTTTTCTATTATTTGACCTTGTGACCTAGTTTTTGACCCGAGATGACCCAATATCAAACTTGACCTAGATTTTTATGAAATGATCATTGTGACCAAGTTTTATAAATATTAGATCAAAATTGTGACCTCTAGTGACTGACTATACAAGGTTTTTCTATTATTTGACCTTGTGACCTAGTTTTTGACCCCGGATGACCCAATATCGAACTTGACCTAGATTTTGTTGTGATGATCATTGTGACCAAGTTTCATAAGATTGGGTCAAAATTGTGACCTCTAGTGACTACACAAGCTTTTTCTTTGATTTGACCTTGTGACCTAGTTTTTGACGACGGACGAAGAGTGACCACAAAAGCTCACTCTGTCACTTTGTGACAGGTGAGCTAAAAACTAAGTAAGGTAGAGTTGTGGCAATTTGGCACTGCACGTCCACAAATGAGATCTATTCACATGACAGATTACAAAGGGGAATTATAAACCAGCTCAAAATACATGCATTGAAGAGTTATGGTTCTTGTACACTGCACATCCCCTCAATGAGATCTACTTACCTAAGAAGTTTCAAATTGATATCAATAATACTGTTTGAGTTATGGCCTGGACATGAAAGTGTATTGTGAAGTTGTGAAATAGAAAATGACTTAGAGCCATTATATGTAACACACTCAGTATTCGCATTCATTTGTTTATTTCAGTAATACTTACATGTTAAACTATCAAAGCCCCTTTTTTGCCATGCTGTATCAATAGCACATGACATCCCAGTGCGTGTCTTGCATGGAAACTTCTTATCAATACGCATTCGACTAGAATATGTTCCTGGTACATGATGCATACCATAGGCCTTCCGATTACAGTTGACCAGTTTTGGATGTATAATATTTGCTGGGGTTCTGTTAATAATTCATAGAAAGGATAATTACAAATGTATATAACATAGTTTCTATCTTTTACATCATCAAAATTAACAGTGAATATGAAATGTGTGTAAAACATGTATACCCCACGGCAGCCCAGTAGTCAGAAATGGTAAAGATCACATTCACCTTGACGTTTGTCCTCATAATCAATAGGGATCATCTATTGTTGATGACCAACCTCTATGTGAAGTTTGAAGATCCTAGGGCAAAACATTTTTGAGTTATTGAACAGAAAGATTTGGTCTACCAATCGACCGACAGACAGACCGACCAATATGTACAAAGTAATATACCCCCTCATCAAAGATGGGGAGCATAATTACTTGTTTATTTATTCTATTTAGAATTATCTGCTTCAATGTGGTAGCACCATATTGGCTAAAGTTTAAGGGTGGGGGTGCCCCTCATCACATCAAGTACCACAATGGATATACACTCTCATTTGACCCAGCTATACTGCTGACTGATACCATATCAACTTCATCACATCAATATGAGATACAGTGTATGATCAAATAAAATATATTTCATATTTTCAAATGCAAAATGATGTCTGCATGTGATCCCTATCTCAAACCGTACATGATCCACATAATTTACATTGTAAACCACAAATTTCTTTACCTAGGGGAAGCAGCAGCAGCATCTGATGGAAATATTGGAGCCTGGATGAGATTGTCAAGTATATCTGTATCATCATCATTCTCACTATCAGTACTAACATCTGTCCAGTCGGATTCACCACTACCACTTGACATATCTTGCAATTGTAAACTAGAAAAAAAATAAGATGCATAACTTCTACCTTCAAATGTATTGTACTTTATACACTTAGTCGCAAAAGAAAGTATACACAGTACATAACATGACATTATATCATCTGGGATTAAAACAAACGCACAAAAAGTTTATATTTAACAAATTGCCTTATACAGTATTTATACAATACATAATAACAGCTAATGCTCAGTTTTAACCAAGTCAAGATTGTGTAACTATTCATTAAAATTTGACAATTATGTGGATTTTCTTCCACATGCGGAAGAGATGTCAGTGCCTTGTGGAAGGGTTAAACAATACAGTCCAAGACATCTTGTTAGGAGTCGTTTGACATAATATAATATAACTAAGATATCAAGAAAAAACAGCACAAAACAGGATAAAAGTTTATACTAAATTATATTCAATTACGTTAGAGAAGGTGATTCACCAGGAAGAGGACATACACCAAGTTCTTCAACTAGTGGCCCTTCCATCAATTCCTTTGCCTTTGATGACTCTTCGTACGCAATATCTCTGAAACAACATAAAATAAACATACTACTGAATAATCAGTATTTAGCACAAAAGTCATGTATTTAGATGATATGTGCTATAAATTATGTTGTAGTTTTGATTACCATTACATAAGAATAAAAGCCGCTGTCCTGGAGCAATGATTAGTGAGCTGACTTTGTTATCAGACAATCCGGTTTTAATTCCTGGTCTTGGTAGGAAATAAAAAATTGACATCTGACCAATGTTGATTTTCCTTCACATGTGGAGAATTTGCTGTTTCCTCGTGGAAGATTAAGTTGGTACTGGTATGATTTATTTAGAATTACCATGACCCTGATTACCGTATATTGATAAAAATTAAGGCTGATTAAAACGCTGACATTACAGTCTTTAACTTTTTTACCTCATTTCCTGCTGGAAAGCATCATGAGCCGCTTGGCGGGCAGATTCTTCAGCAAATGATTGAATTGCCTCTCCAGCTCGTTCTTCCATTATCTTCAAGTTACTGTTACAGATGGGTTTTAGATTCAGAGTTGCTAGAAAATTGTTGACACGCACTGGGCCACCCAAACTGTCAATCATAGCTAGAAAAAAGCAAAAGTGTACCATAAACATATGTTGCAATAGATAAATGAAAAATGAAATTATTTCACACAGGTTATTTGCAATAATTGTTGATGAAATACTGGATTATAAGAAACCTAAAATTGTGTATGATCTTAGACAATAACGCACTTGACTACTGATTGAGAGGTCCCTGGTTCGAATCTTGGCCGGGACACTTGGTCATTTCTGAAACGCTTTTCAGTGTTTCCCACCCAACTAGAGATGAACTGGTTGGAAGCCCAGATGTAGTCTGGCGTGTTTCGGTGCTAAACACCGGGCACGTTAAAGAACCAGGGAGTCTATTCAGAACGAGCTAGGGTAACACACCCAGATTCCTTGTAGCACAACTCTTTTTTCTACTCGCTGGGACTTCAGCAAAGAAACAGCTAGGACCCCATCCGAAATAAGTGCTTGCCCTTTAATGGATTATCCTTGACCAAAAGGCCTAAATACACACACACACACACACACACACACACACACACACACACACACACACACACACACACACACACACACACACACACACACACACATACATACAATGATGACATCATAAAGGACCGGGATGTTCACATGATTGTATAAATTTATAAAAGATCATGTAACAATACTGTGTACCCAGAACTATCTTTTCATATGATGCATGCTTTAATTTTAATTCTGAATTTATGTAATTCTAAATGTATAAATGTATTTGGTGCTGACATACATACTTGATATAATATTTAATAGGGGATATATCACTGCAAGAATATAAAATTGATTGAAGCGTGAATAAATTAATAACAAAGGAGAAGACTGTAGTGATTGTGTTGACTGTAATGGAAGGGTAGGAGTGTATTGAATGTGGAGACTGACTCACCATAGTTCACTTATTAGGTGCCCGGCTATCTCAGTTGGCCGAGCTATGGACTTACTAGTATACCAGGGGTCATGGGTTAGATTGAGTCGGTACGATCGAGTCCAACATCAGGTGCAAATCTAACAAAAAGGCCCCACAGTTGTGATACTGGTTGAAGGCTTCAAAAATAATAAACAACAGACATAACTTCTCAAGCGTTCATAGTGTTACTGTACTGTACAAGATTAAATCGGTCATGCAAAGAGTATGATATTTCATTATTTGCTTCATGGTAAATGTCCAAATTTATAGACGTCCGAAATCAGGTACACTTCAACCAAATGAGGAATATTTAAAGAGTGAATAGTAATTTTATATTACAAATTATACATACCAGTACCAAGTTTGGTGTTTACATCAAAGCATGGCATTCCTTTTGCTTTCTGTCGGTTCGTTTTCCCATAAGCAACGCAATTCACATGTTGACAGTCGATGTTCTGACAGACGACATAGAGATATCCCCCCAGCCCTTTCTGGAGCTCCCCAACAATATTATTGCTAGTCAAAGGAATAGGACCCAGTCTACATTTCACACAAAACTTCAAATTATCCAACAAAATCGCCAACTCAATCACTCGCCGACCCTCTCTCCACCCATCACGGCTTACGCTTTTTCCAAGAATAAAATGAAAATCACTGTGACACTCGAACTTGTTGCACTTCTCTCCATCACACACACCGGTATTCGAGTAATTGTGTTCAATTTGAACTGACTTTGGAACTTTGCGAGGCGGCTTTTTCACATAGTCAACCTGACGAAACACTCCCAATTTGTCACGGTACTTCATGTTTACATTGTAGGTTGTCATGCACTGCGCTATTTTTAGCATCAGTGATTCTTACGTTTCCAGGGAAAACCCAAAACGGCGACTATATTCGAATTATTATTTTTTAAATAACTGGTTAATGTTTCATTTAACGAATTGTTTTACAGTCGTAAATAAGATATTAAATGAAATTCCTTACGAAATAAAAATAATAATAGGATCTAGATTTGTAAAATATTTCCGACTATTTACGTCATCGCCCGACATCGGCCGATTCCACAGGAGTCCATTACATTTTCTCTACCTTAAATTCCATCAAGAGCTTGAAGATGTATCTAACTTGGTTGGCTACTTACAGCAGAGTTGACAAGTTTACAGCTACAATCCAAGATATGTATGTGTTATTGAAATATAGCCGTAAAACCCTGTAAATATTCACGAAATTGTAAACTAAACAGCTAAAGACTTTTACCGAAAGTGAAACTGAGCTGAAAGAGAGATCAAAAAGTAAAACAAGAATTCAAAGATTTAAAAATAATCCAACGAATACATAAAAATGTTCACATTATAATATCAAAGCGTAGCATACAATATATCGATAGATTAATGAATAATATACTTACATGGCAAGAAACAAAACAAGAGAGCGAAAATAATCCCACCGGTGACAGCCGCCATATTTTCGTCATATGATCAAATTGCACGTGACTACAGTACGCATTCGTTCTCATCTACGTTCGCGCTTCGTCCCCTAACGCTTAAATGAATTGCGTTTGAACTTTCATTCACAGAACTGAAAACTCATGAAAAACGATTCGGGCATAAAGTTAATATTCAATATGGCTCCGGGGTCTTAAAAAAGTAGACCTACTGATATTTAAACCACGGTATAATATGGCAGACCCAACTTACAAGTTCTAAGTGCTACCAGAGACTGTAGATAGATTGGCAATTAGACTGAGAACTGAAATAGCACGCGTGCGCTAACTTGTGACTACTAAAACTCAGTAACTACTGGTCAGACAGACTAAAATTATACATTTTTGGAAAACATAAATATTCCTCTACAGCTGCAGTAAAAAATACTGTGCTTACTGCTACCCTGGCTCATAGTGTCGAGTAATAATGTATAAATTTACTTCCATGATACGCCCTGTATGAGTATCCAACCACACCATGACCTTGTTATACGATACAAGATTTAATCTCGGATGAAGCAATTATACTACAATGTAACCCATTTATAAATAGGCCACAACTTTATCTTGTTAAACATTAGGCTTTAAAATAGATCTACGTACAGGTATGTATCAATTGTACCCACATATCAAACTTTGTTCATATAATGGCTATCATAGATCTGACAAGTATTTTGTACCACCCAGTAAATCAAATGTAGCGTTAATTAGTGCATGCAATTAGCAAAGGTTCACCTCTTGACTGACTGTCTGAGACGTACTTCTATTAACAACATACGTTTTATTTGTATGACACAAAGAACGTGTTTACTAGGTAATGATTATCTAGCCTCGTTAAATTTTAGATAGTTATATGTAACGTTATCATGTTTTTTTAATGTCACACAGGAAGTATATTGTTCCGCATAAAAATTATACATGGTAGCTTTCGGAAGGTTGTTGGGTTCACGACCGCGCGTCGAGAAAAGATGGCAAAGTCATATACTTGTATACTTGACTGTTGGACGACCTTGCTAAAGTTGTCTTCAGAAAAATCGGCATTTAATTATAGTAATCATGAAATTAGGTAACAACCTAATCTTAGAATAGTGCTGCAACTTGGTTGACTAGGATGGGAATCAAAGCACTGCGATAAAAATGTTAGTAAACCGAAGCCAGATGCGTTAAAACTTGACAGTAGCACTTTGCTCATCTTTTGGTATGGTCGCAGTCTTGGAGCGAAGCTCAGTCGTACAAATCGCACTCCATGAAAACACCAAGTCTCTACCATTAGTTTATTGAGGTAATCCGATTAACATTGATTTTCAAAAAGAGGTCAACTTTTGGTCATATTTATTCAATGGAAAGTTGCCATGTAGTCTTACCACAGTTATGAAATGCTGTAACAGGCTAGGTTTAACAAGAAAACTAAATCTTTCCTAGAAGTAGTCCACACAATGGGTGAAACTGACCAGTCATCTCGAGGGACCACAAGGAAATCAAAGTAGTTTCAAATACATGCATGTATATCTAATGTATAATTATCTCTGTGCATGAGTTCAATTTAACCAATTTAAGTCCTTAAAATCTTTATCATTTTAAGTTTTGTTAAACTTACGGAAGTTTGTTGAATTGTGCGTTTACACTAAGATGGATCTGTCAATTCAAAGGAACATTTTGCTATTTATCCACATAGTAACCATTGGATTAACACATGGAGGTAAGATACATGTGCAACAAACATGTTTCTATTGATTTATTGAAGAATGAAATTTTATATGCATGTATATTTTATTCGTATTGAATTCAACAATTATTGACATACAGGGAAGTTATGTTACGCCCCTTGGAGATGTTTGCAAATTACAATCGCAATGGGAGATTTACAGCGTGTTTGATTTATTCATTATTGTTGTATTGGTATTTATAATCATTATTCATCAACATAATACATACTGTATACAAAATGTCAACTTTAGAAAAATGGGGTAAATTTCTGGACGGTCGCAGAGCTGCGTGTCGTACGCAGCTCATGTTTTACGAATGTATGTTTTTTAACATATTCAAAGACCTATGTCTAGTAAAAGTCAAATTTAATGAAAGCTGTATATAACTCGGAAATAATTTTTTTAATTACAAATGGATTTTCGTGATGACGTCAGTAAGCTTGGTGAATCTAAGACTCAGCAACATTAACGCATTAAAATAAATTAATATCAGTCAAGGAAGTGGTGTTGAGCATTTGTGCCCAAAATAAATGTCAGGTTAAGTTTCGTTATGAACTAGAAAGTCTTGAGGATGACAGTAAGACCAAATAGACCGAATGGAACAATGACGTCATATCTTTCGGGACTCCAATCATAAATTGAAAGGTTATCGATTATTCTCGTTTCGGGAACATTACATACAAATGCAGAAAATTGATTCCACATTCCCATGAAGTTGGTATGTTGTAATATTTTTGTATGATATTGCTATTGTATTGTATTACATGCCTATGCAAGTTTTAAATCTTCATTACGTTGTTTAAAGTTACCACGAATAACAGTCCAAAAACTTAATTATTATTCACCCCTCGTATATTGGAGCAAAATGTTATTCTTGACATCCGACCTCATTAATTACAGTGTAGCAATACCAAGTGACTTTTTACTACAGTTACAAGAAGAAATTTGTGAACATTAGAAAATAAAATAGTCATAAATATTTTATTTCTTCATCGATTTCTATGAAATATACACCACGCTAAGGAGACAGTTATTTGCTTTCCATGAAATATAAAATCTTTTTCAGCGGCTATGCCGTTTTGTCCATTACCTTGTGAAACCGTGGAACGTGTAGGTTTCACAGGGTAATGGAAAAATCGGTAATACTCATGAAAAAGATCTTATATTTCACGGAAAGCAAATGCTTTTCCCCTTAGCGTGGCGTATATTTTATAGAAATCGATGAAGAATTAAAATACTTATGGCTATATTGTGTTCCGATGTTTACAAATTTCCACTTGTAACTGTAGTCAAAAGCCACGTGGTATTGCTACCCTGAATTATGTAGGTATGTTGTATGATGCTCGGTGGTGGCCGGCCTATGCCTGTGCTACGATACACGCAAGGATTGTGTACCTTTTTATAACAAAATTGTGCTTCCGTTCGGCGACTATCGTGTGTTAATATCATACGATTTCTTTTCCATGCATAACTGTTGTGAAACAACTGCTCTAAAACTAATTATATTTAGAGTGCGTGTGTTTAACTTTGACTAATGTTTTACAATTAAACTGCAATAATTGTATTTAACGTTACCAAATGTCGCTTCTTTTTGAAGGTGCTTGACTCCAGATTAATGATGATAAAATTTCAATTGTCTTTGCAAATGTTTGTACATAATACTCGGAGCAAAGTAAATACTCGTACTTAATTATTGAGAGTTTTATCGTCTGTAGATGTACATGATGTAGCGAAATTCTAAATGGATAAATCATTCATAAAATACTTGCTGAGGTATATATACCAGGCAAAACAGTGCCCTAACACGATATATTTTGAAATATATTTGCGGTAAAAAATGCAATTTCAAGCATCCTTTATTCAGAATTAGATCAATTTATCATTTAAACATTAATCTTGAACGGTTTGCAGTGATTTTAAACTATTTAATATTTTGATGGTCGCCTGAAGCTCGGCAATCAGCTCAAGTTAAACTTAAACACCATATACATATACAATGTATGTATAAATATTTTTTCGTTTGTTTATTTAACGTATTTTTTTTTTTTGAAACACTACATTAAACCAGAGACCCAAGGTAAAACATCTTCTATATTTGGTCCTAGAATAAATATTGCTTGTAACGAAAAACTGGTCATAAAGAAAAAAGCTAGTTCGCTATATCCGGAGTTTATATTATCGATATAGCGAACAATTTGAATGCATTCGAATTATACAGGTGAACTTGCGTTGTTCATCAATTATTATCATTATAATCGTTGTACTGAGAGTCAACAAGTTGTGAGATAGTAAGTGTTTCGTAATCAAGATACATATGACAACTGTTTGGTTTAGTTTATCACAATTTTTCTTAGAAAAAAGTCATGATATCGTGGTATTTACTAGCTGGTCATATCTTCCATATCAATGATGAGGTGCTATGTTTGTTTGAATGCTTGAATAAAAAGTCCTTGTTTCATGTAGTGAAAGAAGTGTGGTTGACCACATATCTGTGTGTGGTATTACACCACTGTTTGTTTAACTATTATAATTACCGTTAATATAATAAATACAGTTGCACCATCCACCATGGTGTCTTGCCGTATGTACATTCATTGGATGGAATACGGTTCCTGAATATTTATAAACGAACTCATCACAGTTGCCATACACCAGTCACTAATAATCTAATATATAAGCATAAAATCAACTACATGTACAATCAATGTATAATGGGACGGAGGCCTAAATTACTGAAACAACAATAATTATCATTATTATAATGCAGCAACAATGAAATAAAAGTTTCGTCATCTTATTGCCGAGTATATAGGATGGGGATACAATAATTGTTGTACTGCATTATCAAGTCCCTGAATTTGCACAGTTGCATAGTAACTTGTCATTATTTTATACGTGGAGTGAATCAGTTTACTGTTCTCAATTGACATCGAGAAAATGTTGCAACAAGTATTCAAAACGTAATAAATATATTTTTAAAATGTAATTTGTATCTTTATTCAACTATGTTATCGAATATCAAATTTATTCAGCACTCAAGTATAAGGAAGTTTATAAAGAATTGTGAGATTAAATTTTACCGTAATAACTTCCCTGATGGACGTGATTGGTTAAACAGAGTCCTCAATGTCGTATCACAAACCTTGATCTCCAACCAGGTACAACCCCCGATCACATCTAGATGTGATCTTAAAAGAATCAATCCACAATAAATTGAATTAAACTCTTTGTTGAGATTTATTCATATTGTTGGTGAATTGTAAATATTATAATTTAAAAAAAATACAACTTAACGAAATGATGCACATTGACAATGTTGATGGTGAATATTAACATAAATAAATTCCGTGTTTTACGTGCAACAGCATCAAAATCGCGTACATTTTTGACACTTATCTTAAATTTAATGATAGTTCGTTGTTTTCTGGAGTTCAGTCCCATTAAGATACTTAATAGTTATAATCGAAAATGAGGCCGTTACGTGAATAAATATTTGATCAACTTTCAAATATCAAATAGAATGTCATAAGTATACTATAGCACAGTATTTCTTTATAGAATAAAATATATCAAAGTATTAAAATACACGTGGTTTCATAAAATATAACAGTCAAATGAATTCTATATATGTTATGAATTTATTAGGGCAATATCGTTTGATCAAAACGAATCAGGAAATGAACTATGCTCCCCATCCACTAATCTCTTCCTGGTATGTTTATCTATATATCATGCCTAGTTCTTTAGATTGACAATATCACATACAAATAAATGTATATTAAAGCAAAGAAATAAAAAAAAATACTCACTCACTTGCAAAACAGGAATATTTTCTCTAATACTCACGGCTGAAACATACCACTGCAGTCAGTAAACCGTCAATGAAACACACCCATATTTACATGTATTTAATACATTAACAGAACCTCGAGCAAAGGAGTATTTTGTTATTTAATCTTAATAACGAACTATTAACTCGTAATGACCAAATCAGAAAGCACGACCTTTTCCAATATCAAACGAAATAACATAGAAAACATTACTTTTTAAAAAAATGGTAGGGACACAACTTAAGAAGCTCTGTAGTAATATTAATATTAGTATCTACTTGTATATAATGATAAATACCGAGATTACTGTAACGTGTATTACCTTTTCATTAAAGGGTGTCTGACCATTTGTTTCCATTGCAGAAGAAGTAATAAAATGTTTGAAGGAGACACGAGCGAGGATTCGAATATCTTGCCCACGTGATCACGTGATTTATAATCCAATAATTCACGGTGGAGCTGGTGTCGATGAGACGTGTACCCTAGCCTCGTCAGACTGTACAGGCACCACACCTTACATACAAAGACAGACAGACAGGTGTTTCTGGAGAAAAAGATGTTACATCAAAGTTAGGAAACATGATAGAATTACATCTTGTTCTAGCAATGTGACGTCATCATCCGTCACTCACGTGATTATAAAACAAGCATTTTGTGTTCCAAAAAGTAAGTAGATTCCTTTGTGACGTCCATCATTTGATAATTAGTTGTATAAACCATAAAATCAATATAGCTAGTAGATTCTATTTGATGTTTGTAGGAAAAAAATCAAATATACAATCTATGTAGATCGATAATAATTATGTTCATTTGGTAATTTGGACGTTTCTGATTTACTTTGAATTGAAACGTTACTGAGTGTGTATTCGAACAATATGCAAAAATAATTTATATATCCTACGACAACGCACTCCCAGGCTAAAATGTAAAACATCATTATAAAGTTATTCGGGCAATAAATTCGTGACACATACATGTGACATGTACATGTATTTGACTTCTTACGGCATAGGATGTTGTATACAGCAGTTCGTGCTATAAAGTACATGAATTACATGTAATTGATTGCTTTTCAACTTAAATGATTCAACTATTGGTGATGTACATCTTCGAATTTCTATTTCATATGTACAAAGACATACATGTATAATAATAATACAGATCTTTGACATTTAGGACAATTTCGATTGTTTTTTGTTTTATCTTACCCATGTTTTGATCACAGGTAACTGTATCATTTATTAAGAGTAAAAAAAACTTTTTTTTGTAAAATTTATATTTTCATGAATATATAAATTTTACAAAAAAAATTTCTGATTTGTTTTTACTCTTAATTAATGATACAGTTACCTGTGGTTTTGATATATATTTTTCTATGAATTTATGGTGGTCAATGTGATATAATCTTCAAATATCGAGATAAGAGTAATAATACTATCTCTATTATAAATTGTATAATTGATATACATGTTCATTTATTTGTATATCATATTTGAAAAAAACACCATTGTACGTTTGTTTTCGTTTTTCTTCCTTTCAGATTGTATTGTGGACATGTGCAAATCTTCACCAACCAAGTTTGATTGGAGTCCTGGCATTATAAGAAGCCATCGATCATACCCAAGATCAAAGCCGAAACCTATTACATGTAGTATATTAATACCATTAAAAGCACACGATACTTTATACATGGAAACCGTTTCAGTGACTGATAGCTTTCCTCTAGGATTGTACATACAGGCCACAACAAAATCTGGATCTGTACGGACAATAAATACAACTGAGCTTGTTATTCTCCATGGAAATGAAACAACTTCAGTTAAGGTGATAGCTGACATGAAATGGAAGCGTAGATTACTACATGGATTTCTGATCCAGGTTGCAGGTATATTTCTTACACATGATCTCTTAATTTGTAATGCAACACTGTTTTATCCGCCTGCTGAGGTTGAAATGGCAACGGTCTCTGTCCGTGCGCATATAGATAACAGATTTCGCGAACCTAACTCTAAAACTGATGAATGAATCGGTTAATTTTCTGTGTCATTTACTAGTATACTCTATTTATACAAACCAAATAATGACGTTTATGTTGTAAATAGAATAGATCTATGTTTAATCATTTCAGCTTACAGAAGCAAATCTCTCAATGCTGTGCTACGATGGCCACAGAAGGCGAGACCTATCGTCAAAGAGCTTGGATGGATACGAGATGGTATGCTTACACTTAACAATAATGATCTTTTTAATTGGAAGTCCAAATTCCTTACAACGGTTACTTCCCTTGGCGTTTTGACTGCCATTGTGTATCTTCCCAATTCATATGTATATTTGTATTTCTACTTCTAGCCATCAACAATTGTAATATTGAAATGACGTTTCAATTAACAAACATATATGGACTAGCATGCATATATAGCCATCGAGATAGGCGAACAAATCCGTCGCACACAATTTCTGGTACCATTTTTATTTCGTCTTTGGTATGACGCGGTATAATCCCTGTGGCTGCGCGGTCAGAAATTTAAAAAGCAGCCACTACGGGACACCAAACTTGTCTAAGGCACGTGGAAGCAATTTGTTGGTATTGTTTTATCCATAAATCCTTTTTTATTAATGTATTGTTGTTTGTTTTCAGTAAAGTCGGTAATTGAACAATGCGCAGCAGGAAGTCAAGGTCACATGACTCTCACGTGCGATGCAGACGAGGTCATCTATTCTCCGGCAATATCACTGTCTGGTTACAGCTTTCTGAATCCTAAATGTACATTTGAGAGAAGATTTAAATGTGGAGGATTTTCAGCTGATCTTTTGGCTCAGAGAAATACGTGTTATTGGAGACAAACGTGTGACGTCACGTGGCGACCAGCGGATCGTATCATTTTGTCCAAAGAACCTAAATGTATTGGTTATTACGCATCCACCATAGGACTATCTGGTCATAGATGTGTCAAGAAAAGTAAGATATCAAAGCCATTTGTACATATTTCATTTGTGTGTTAGCCTAGGGGCGTAAGGCTTATTCTAAGACTTTTTGGACAGTGTAGGAATCGTGTTGATTGAAACCTGTGCCAGCGAGTGATTCGAACATCTAGCCAGCGCTCTAACACTCGACCATACTACCAAATGTATAAAATGTCAACGTAGCTATACAGATTATTGTATGCATTTTATTCAAGAATAGGAACTGATGGCTTAAGCGGTTTCATCTGTGGTTGTCCCTTGACCATGGTGGTGGCGCAACATTCTCTACAAGTACAATGCTTGAATTAACGCTGCGAAATGAATTGTCACGATAAATATGTATTTTGGCTAGTTTCGTGAATCAAGACTTTTAGTGTTTCTCATCCATTTCAAATCGTTTTTAATCATGCTTAAATAGTGTTTGTTTTAGTACCCGGTACTTTTGAACGTGTAATTGCGATACATGCCTTGTGTTATTTATAAATGTTGCCTACATGTTATACAAGTAATAATGATTATGTAGAATTTCAAACAAACATCATTCGAAAAACGGTGTTATACATAAATTTATACGGTGAAGTTCCGCTATTAAGACCAGTCAAAAAGGTGGTCTTAATAGCGAATCCGTCTTATTAGCGAACCTTTTTGGTTCTAAATTTAATACTTTGGGACCTTAAACTGGCCAAAATCTGCATGATTTCAAAATAATTAAAGTGGTCTTATAAGCGAAACTTTACTGTAGTCTGTTTAGTATACAGCGTCTTTGACGAGTATGTGCGTGAACACATTGATCAAATACATGTAGTTTTGTTGCGTTATTCAAAGTACAACGTAGGAGGACCGAAACCAGAATAGTTGCACAAGGCCAATACGGCCTAAATCGTACACAAAATAAGCATAACATTTCCAAATGCTCTTTCCTACTAGTTAGTCCTAATTTGGTCATTATATCATCCATATAATATAAGTTTCTTGAAAGCGCCACTGTTTGAGATTTTCATAAAACAATCATATTTTTTATTATAAAAAGGTGAGTTTGTTGTTGCAGGTAATATATTTGATGTTTGTACGACAGACCGCAGTAGGGCTGATGTATCGTGGGGCGTAATACGGAGTCATGCTGTTTATCCCTGGTACTTTGATGACGTGCACTGTAAACGTGTTATTATGGTACGCTTTCAACATTTTAATAACTAGTATCAAATGAACTATAATAGACCTGCTCGTAAATCATGCGACTGCTATATTTCCAGAATACATGTTGAACCTATTTAAAAAAATCAGAAATAGATCTTTAAGAGCACACTCTAACAACACTGTCATGATTTACAATCTATACATGTTAGTACCAACTGTAGAAAATCACTAGTAGCTTATCCACGACCAGTTAAATGGAACAATATTACATTTTAAATGATCGCCAGTCAAATTATCTAATTTAGCATTCACACGTTCATACCTACCATGGTTCTACTATGATGTACAAACCTAATTTAAATGTACATGTACACATTGTATTCCACTCTTTGACCATTAACAATACAAAATCAAAGCACACTGAGAGTACTGCTGGGAGGCGATCTGGTTGCTGCTACTAAAGCTTAAACCGACTTTACACGTTAAATGTTCGTTTTCTTACTGCCGATCTTGTCTTGAATGTCAAAATAGGCATAATACGTGTATTGAATGCGTATATCAAAAGTGGCTTTAAAATAATACTACGCGCCTATTAGCAGATTCTACAGTACCGTCTTGTAATCACTTCCCTCACAGCGGGAGACAGTCTATAGAAAGCGGCTAGCTAGTACAGCGACACCATATGATTGCATAACAGTACTTTGCAGACCGTATACGATTCATTGATAAAACCATCACTTGACAGTAGTCTGAAGTTTCTAAAAATAGCTTTATAGCCGGGACATTTGAAGAACACGTCATTTTCGTACTATGAAACAAGTTCGGTACCAGCCGGTGTAGTGATTTTTTTGGCCAATAAATCGATTTAACGAACAGTTTCACAATAATTTTTGATCTTAGAATAAACAAATGTTGCTGATTGGCTCAAATCAGTTAACAAATTTGGAGAAACATATGTAGCAGTATTGGGAATGTTGACAGTTTCTGGAACTACTTGAATGCGGATTCACATAGCAGCCTAAAGGCGGTTAATTTTGTATTAAGAAATGGGCAATGGTAGTAATGAGAGGCTTAATCGCCTCCCAAAAATGCGTTTAGACTTACCGTTGTTTCATCCGTTTCCAATTAAATGCTGATTATCATTAGGGATAGTAAATGGTGTTGTATGTTCATATATTTGACTAAAAGTATACGTGACATTCCAAACTCCGAAGTAAGTTGAAGGCATAGCGTCGCGTACATTTATTACCGGCAGAGGAGATTATCCTAACGAGATTGAACAACACGGATAGTAATTGAGCCAACAGCAGGATGTGACGTTGTTAGAATTAGTTTGCTCAATAATCACGAGAATTCTTTGCTACCATAATGTTGACATACATTTATTTACTGTTATGTTTCCTGTTCACAGATTGGACGACGCCAAGCTGGTATGTTGATAGTGCAAGACATGAACCTAGACCCTGATGGTAGGGACAACTTTACTGTAGAACATGTCACCAAGTCGTACAGACGGACCGTGATGAACATCAAGTCTAGCAAAGAGGGAACACAGGCGGTCGTCCGAGGAGGGCGATTAGTAATTTATTTTAAACCATACAAGTCATCAAAATCTGGTCGTGGCTTTATATTGGTGTTTAGAAGTAAGTAAATGATTGCAACACACGTAAATAACAATGTACGTGTAACAAGGCACGTGTATTATAAGAAAGTAGTGCTCAGTTGCAACAACTAGCCTTTGTTAAGAGATAGGGAAATGTGGTGTATTTAAACCTAACATTAGCCAAACACATTTCAATTTTGTATACCTCATTGTGTATTTATAGTGACAAAATAACTACATGTACATTATAACAATTTTAAGACTGAACATTGAATGCTTGCTGACCTGTACTGCGTGTAGCAGCTTTTTATATCATTCTTATCATCTCGGCCTTTATGCATCATATATTTACCGGAGACAAACGGAAATGACCGGGCTTTCACGATTGGTTTTTACATATGAAAACAAGTATTGAGTAAACCAAAGGAATGATTTAATGTTTTGCTTGCACACATTTGCATAATTCAATGGAATCGCTTGATAACCTTCGACAAAAAATTTAGCCAAACAAACGGACGCTGCGTTCTTTATACTGGCGTTCTCTACAATTGCCTATCAACATCGTATTTCTTTCTATTTCAGGGTTCCATGTATCCAAGACAGACTTCGATTATTCTTTTCCTGGTTCCTCTAGTCAAACCTCTACATCAGATACTGTGTTAAACGATGCAGCACCTGTAATGACTCATAGACTATCAAACCGACGACTGTGTTCCTCGAAAGGAAAACTACGAAAGAAAGGCCGCGCGTGCAATAAACGTGTATGGACAGACTACTTTATCCGTCTAGAGTAATTTATTGTTTGGGGTTATACAATTATTATACAGTTTGTGCAATTTTCCTTATGGAAATCATTCAAATTCGTCACCACGTACACTTAACAAATCTTATAAGTTTACATGTATATATTTACCCACAGCTCGGTCAAAGTACGCGCTTTATCTTGCTGGAATTTACTATACTAAACGGATTTAAAAACGCGACACTTGGGTATGTTGTTCTATAACAGACAATTCAAGTTTATGCCGGTTTTGGAATAGTACAGATTAAATAGAACAATGGTAAGAATAACGCCCAAATTCATAGGTTTAGAATTACCGATATTTGGTCTCACATAGGCAATTTCCAATGGGTTACCTCCCGTCGACCATAAAATGACCATAGTTTTCAAAATGTGCTGCTAAGCATTTTTAAAAGTTAACAGCCTCCATGTTGTAGAGTGTGAAAAATCGCATTATTAAGTGTGTTTTTAATTTGACGATACATGTATATCTAAACTTACAATTGACCATACATAAAATGAGTTGGACCTACGCGTCGATTTCTCGTACATTTTACTTTCAAGTTTGATGTATCATGGTTTTATGAACCGCTGTATTTAATATTGAAGAAAAATCTCAATTAATCCAATCTTGAGATAGTCAATATCATGTTTGTACACAAAGCTCCATGCAGAAATATCAATAAATAAAAACATGTGCACACAGTCTTCAAATGAGCCACCATTGTATTTTGTTCATTTCATCTATTTATTGCATACATGACACCCAAATATTCATTTTAAGATTATTATGGTATTAAACCATTTTTGTTTAATCAATGCATGATGTCTTATGTGTCCAATGGTCTTTCCTATTGACATTAACAACTATTCCGGCTGCCTGGTGAACAAATTAAGTGTTTGTTAATGATAAATAGTTACCCCCATCCACTTGCAAAAGTTTGCACTACATATTTTAAATAAGCAGATGCATTTGAACAATTGTAATGACTTATTGTACATCAATATACTTTACAATTGTGACGCTCCCACCCACTTTTCATTTGCTTTTTATACATGCAAAAAATTAAATGTTCAAAAATATAAATTTTGTGCACTATTATTATTACATTTATTTGCCTTCATTGGAACTAAATTTTATGTTTGTTCATATTTACTACAATCTTGAAATTTCGCGCATGCGCACAAGGCAGCTCGGGTCTCCTTAACAGGCTTTATTTGACAGAATATGTGCCATATTAACAGCGTTTAAACCATTATTGCACGTTTGAGGAGGCTATAGAATAGCATATTGAGTCAATGACTTATTTTTACCATGCATTTGGTGTTGCATGGTGTGTATATCGAATACGAGTGTGCTATGTTTCTCCACAATTCTCTGTAATAAATACCTACTACAAATAAAACATGACACAGCATATTCCTTTCCACTTTTCCACTTATTCTAACATCAAACTAGTATGACTTTACGACACAATCGCAGTAACATATATCCCACTTCCACTATATATGTATTATATTATGTAAACATACGAATGATAAAAGCTTTTACAGTAGCGCATTGGACACAGCTCTAGTGGACTATGGGTAGATTGTGGACGCCGTTTTTTATTTTTTCAGTTATTTACATTTTATACGGGCCTACGGCGACATATTCACTTAATCTGGACTATATTCTAACCAATACTAACTTACCCTTCCACAAGGAGACAGTCTCTTCTTCACATGTGGCATTGTTACTAAAACCCGGAACGGAACACGGAACGGAACAGAATACGGAACGGAATATGGAATGGAACACGGAACGGAATATGGAACACGGAACAAAAAGAAATATGGAACACGGAACAGAACATTGAATGGAATGGAACACATTATTGAATAAAATACAAAATATGTAACATTTTACAACTTTTATTGTTTCACACATTATTCGCAATTTGGGCAAATGAACTCCAAGGAGTCTGTGATTTTGGTATTTAAATTTACACATTCCGGATGGAATTCGTTTCCACACTTATCACAATAAACATATTCTGTCCTAGTGTCCGGCATATGACATATGCAAAACAGTGGCACGTCCATTGATTTTTTAATTTGCTTTCTTTTTCGTTTACTACTGCTTATAGGAAACAGTTTCATTTGTTTGTTTTCCAGACAACGTACCAGAATGTTCTCGCATAACTCTTGGGATATACATTTGAGTCGCTGGGTCTTTCCCAAATGTGCCTTTGCTATGGCATACACACCACAGTCATAATTATTGGTTTGTATTGCAACGTTTGAATACTTAACAGTATTTTTAGTTTTTTTCGATCTTTGTTCCGTTCCGGGTTTTAGTAAATTTATCTTTTTTGTTCTGTTCCGTGTTCCGTTCCGTTCGGGTTTTAGTAACCAGCGTTGTGAAGAGTATGACCTGTTGCAACCGGAATCCGTAACCCTGATCTCTGGGTTACAATCCAGCGCACTTAACCATTGGGTGCCTTCCTGCATGGGGATATTGGATTTTGAGGAATGTATTCAACACAGAAATAAGAGCCAGACACCTTTGGAACTGTCACTAATTAAAATTATTTGGGATTTATATTATTTTAAAACAGCAAAAAGACAACAACAACCCAGACTGAGAAGGTAATACAGCAGAGAATGAAAGGCACAAAAATGAACACCCAAAAAGAAATGATGACAAATTACTTGTTGTAAGTACAATATCAGTCAGACCAACACAATTTGTATGTTCACATGGGCATATGGCTTACTGAAATTTGAAATAAGCTATCATAACCGGGGTAATTACCAGCTGGTAAGAACGAATCACAAGGATGATCACACATCACAAAAAGCAACAATCAACCGCAACAGTGGCAATCAAAGTCAAAGTTTTTTTAAAATACCTATATTTTATAAAACTATATTTCAAATAAAAAGATGGGATCAACGACTCGGTGTTTTTCGTTAAACTTTAAAACAAAGCTTCTTCGTGAAAAAATACATACACGGGTATCATTTACCATGACATACAGAAAGCCAATCATAGATAATGATGTTGGTCTCGAGTAGTTGATAAACACAGGAACGTATATCATGCTTCTATATTCGGTCCCAGATAAGCAGTAGATCTTGTTAGTCTATGAACATTCTTATCAATTGCTGGTGGTAAATTGAAGCTCAAAAACTGTGCGATACTCTTATTAGACCTAATATTAGGCTACTTATGGTTCTCAAGTTTGGATCAGTGCTTTATCTCAGAAATCAAAAGTGATAACGTTCTTTTTGGAAAAAAAATAAAGCAGGTTCTTCAAATATGCACTTGATGTACAGGTAATCATTTAATGTTGCTTATATAAGTGAGGAAAGGTCTAAAAATAAGAAACTTAGCTCTTCAAAATGAGACATTGGTCATAAAAAAGGATAACAAACAAAAAGTTTTATGCCTCAAAATAAAATAATCTGTTGTATGCTATTTTGCAGTTTCTCTCAGTTTTCAATTGAGTGTCTAATCTGTATGTTTTAGATCTTTGAAGTGAGTTAGACAAAACACCGACTTGTTGTATTTTTAGATCTTTGATGTTACATTTGTATATAATAATATAATTTAAGTATTCTTCTTTTAGATGCGTTATGCGATTCAAACAACTTCTATCAAACAGGATATCGAAGATACATTGTTTATGTAAACCCTTGTCTCAGCAAGCGGGTCAAAATCGTGCACCAGCGTTATTTTCAAACACTAGCATATTATACGAGTTCTGAAAAACAAATTAAACGATCCAAAATAACGTCATTTCGTTACAGAACGGGATATAATTTTCGTTATTTAGGAGATAACGTGTCGTCATTTAAACGTTTTAAAAATACACGTACTCGTTATACTAACAGAGGATACAAGGAAGGGCATGTGATATTTTGTTTTCAATCTTTAGGCCTATCAATGAAGCAGTTATATGTGAACAGAATAGATCCGCACTCGCTCTAAATAATGATTACGATTACGGATTATAAGAAATCAATTAATGGTTAAATTAATGGATTATTTATTTAAAAATACTGATCATAGTAGGCCTATCTAGAATCTGGTTAGCTTGCTTGTGCCAGAGAATATACGATATGTTATCCAAATTTACTTGATAATTACAGGGACATTCGAATGCAGCCCTGTATTTAGTGCTCTTGGTCATGATTTAACGTTACAAAAATTAAAATTAATTGAGAACTTTGCAAGTAATGTCGGCTAGGCCTATCCGCGACAGTTTTTTATTGCATCGGATGCCTGTTGTGATTTTTTGCGCCAATCTGATTCGACGAGGCGAAATCGAGGCTCCAAATATACCGGAAGTTCCTCACGCATTCGGAAGACTCTGCTATAATAGTTACGATGTAAATGTGATAGCTCGTGTTTTGAAACTTTGCAACTTTTAAATGCAACAAAAGATAAAGCTGTAATCAACTGACTGAGCAGAATTAGTGAGTTAGTTATCTGCATAACCTACTTTTGGTACGCGGCGATGTTGGCATTATATGCATTGCTTTTAAGAATATATCTTCTCTGCAGTAACCGTCAACAACTCTTTCAAAGTTGAAACGTCCCCAAGTCAAATCGTACCGATTTGGTTATAACGTCCCGGTGATTAATTTATCTTTGATTTTTTACGTTGCACACTAAGCAAAAAATTGTATGCTATCGGTGAGCGCTAGTTTCACAGCAAAATGCTTCCGAAACAGTCTGTTGCGCAAAATTGTCTGGCAGGTGCAGGCGGGTGCAGATAAGGTGAGAAGGGTTTATGTGGCCTGACTAAAGGTGACATAGGAGTTACGTTTGTTTGCAAGGCCCTTGATCTACCGGGTGACAGTGGGTTCGTCAAATCTCCGGTTCGTCAAACTTAACTTTCTGTACAAAACAGGTTATGGTTTCATCAAATTGAATTATAGAGGGATTTGAGTTCAATATAATTATAGAAGTGTGAGCAAACATCTTTTGTTAAGATTTAATTGTATTGTATGGGAATGACGATTGATTTAATAAAAAATATCTGTTAATATTGTAATAATTGTGTGATAATCATGCAATTGTTTGTGTGTTTTAATTAAATTAGATGCAGAAAAGTCAGCATAAAATACGTCAAATATTTATAATAATATTATCAAAAGAGAAGATTTATAAAACAAGGAATAGTTTGTGTTTTAGTATAAAATTTAATATCCATGCATATATATGCATTAATATATATTATACATATTATGTTAAAAACTTTATGAAGTCAGAATGCGATAGATGTATATTAATATTTATACATTAAAGGCTTGCACATCGGGTCTGAAAAAGAGATACATAAATAGTATCAATCATATCGCATTTTTGTTTCTTTTATAGACATAGTAGATCTACATATACATTATTATTGTACAGAAAAGCTACCACATCAGGTCTGAAAAAGAGATACATATTATAGTAGGCCTATGTTACAAACATCATGATCAGTCAGAACGCAATATTCATGTAAAAAAGAAAATAATATTAAGTCGGACAGGGAAGCCAGCACTCAACTTAACCAGCCGAGCACAGAAATTTGATTTATTTTATAGTTTTTACATTATATCTATTATCGTACAGAAAAGCTAACACATTGGGCTGAGAAAGAGATACATAGTATGTACATTATTAACAAAAACTTTACAGAAATAGCACATTGAGTCTGATACACTTTGTTTGTTCAATATAAACCTCATGGTCATTATAGTTAATAAAATACATATAACAATTTAGATCTTTTTACGATGTATTTACTGTCGCGAAGTATTAATTGACCTAAAAATACAAGATATTTAAAAGCACTTAGATCAAATAAAGTTTTGGTCTGTTCTGTTCTATAAATGTTTATACAGTTTATCTAAATGCATATAACAATTATTTCAATTTCAACTTCACTCATAATTATACTTCAATCACTTTATTTGTCCGATGCATGTATATCACACTATGACAAACACATAAGGTAATTACATGATTGGTGTGAATCACTCTATATTATCACTTTGACAAACCGGGCTAGTGTTTATACTATAAATTCAATTTGACGAAACCACAGTAATTCGATCTACCGTTTTTGGGGTCGAAATTTGGCCCCCGATTCCCCTATCCAAAAAGTATGTTTTTCCCGCTTTCTGCATTGTTCTGAAAAAATCCCCTCAAAATTATTTTTTTACATCATGTAACAGTATCCCAACAATTAATTAGTATTACTGCCAACTGTACCATTTAAAACAGACTATAATCATAAATTAATGAAAACTAAACATTAATGTAATTTATTTATACAATGGGGGAGTTTCCAAATATTCCAGCAGAGTTATCTCTGCACCGCCCTTGTCAAATAAGAGGTATACACCTGATGCTGGCTATCTCTCTGTATAGCAGGTTTACATTGAATTATAGTAGGAGAATGTGGAGTATTCAATTAACTGACCTTATCTAATTAATGAATTAAGGTTTATTTTGCAGAATAAACTAATTAACATTTCAGCTTTAGAAAAGGTGAACTTTAATATATATTACTTACTATTGTAAATTCTCCTTTGTAATGTGTCTGGGGGGTTTGATAGTAGAATACATGTAGATCTAATTAATGTGATCTGATAAACTAAAATACATGCTTTTATTATGATAGTTTACGCATCTTAAGTAAAACAAAATCGTTATTTGTGTTTGTGTTTAGTATTTACTGAGTATTTTAATTAGGATTCAAATATGACAGGATGTACATCATGTTTAAAATTAATGAATCTTTTTAAACGTATTTATATATAGTAGTGTACAAATACATATACAAAGTGATATTCGTATCAGTAGTGTTTCACAATAGTATGTTTTATTAAATACTCATAGAACAATCTTAAACCTCACAGTAATCATTGTCAAGTTCAACATTTTGATTCATGATGCCCTTGAATGTATAAGCTATGAAGAAGCAATACTTTAACGGATATACAACTACCCTTGGACTTAATAGAATACTTTCAGTATAACCTTTTAATACATTTACATATGTATAATGCATTTATTTCTATTGATGTAGTGTGACTACGCCATCATGTGGGCAAAATGACCCGGTGATTCCCAGTTTGCCTTCAAATTTCTTCTATGCCATTTCTTCACACTGCTTTCCATGAACACATAATGAATTTGCTACAATACATGTATGAAGATTTGAAGAAGTCATATATTCATATATTCCTATTCATCCTAGCTGTCAACTTGAACACTTCATCCAAACCCGGAGGCAGGTTACTCTCCAGAAATGCTGCTCCCTCCAGGTTGGGTTGTCAGCCCGTGATCTTGTCTCCTTCGTTCGATTGCAATATATTCTGTTCCAGACTAATGTGTTGGGCGTTGTCTATCCACTGTTACAGCAAGGTTTGGGGAGATAGGTGTGATCTCTTCATGAAGACTGAAGACCTGCCTGATTCAAATGTAGTGAATGGCTAAGTCTTGGACGTAGACAGGGTTCCCACAGTCAGGGAAAAGTCAGGGAAAAACAAAACTTTTTCAAGGTCAGGGAAAAGTCAGGGAATTTTGGAATTAGTCAGGGAAATCTGGAAATTGAGCAAGAGTCAGGGAAAAGTCAGGGAATTTTTCATTGAAGCTGTTGTTAAGTGTCATTTTTTATGAAAAAATACCCAAGACTGAAAAATATACTTGCTCGCTAAGCTCGCTTGGAATAATTCTTAGATATAATAATTTTATGTCAATCAACAGTCTTAGAAACTGTTACCTTAAACATTTTGTTCCATATAAAGCAAATATAGCCTCCTTTTCTCTGTGTTATTGCCATATTTTGCACTAACAAAAATATGCTGTTTCGCCCGATTGGTCTTAAAAGTCAGGGAAAACTGCTCTATGGTCAGGGAAAAATCAGGGAAAAGTCAGGGAATTTTGTCTTGGAAAATTTGTGGGAACCCTGGTAGAGGAACACTAGTTGAAGACATAGGTTGTACAATTTGTGAAATCAGTTGTTTGCTTATCAATGTTCTGGTAGATCATCTGCCTTTGAAGGTGTCCAAGTATTTCAGTACATGTCCTTTGTGTATTGAAGTTATTGCCAGATACAAATCAGAGGACATGGCTGCAAGATGTTAGCTGATGTATTATGCGGCCCTCTTTTCCAACAGGGCATTTGTACTTCGCTGTGATTGCAATGTTTATCACTTCCTAATATAAAGCTTGTATATTAAATAACTATACTGAATTACATATAAAATGAAACAACTATAGATTTAACCAAAAAATGCTGATTGTCATACCAGTTCAGCCTAAATTATACCGTTTAAAATATTAAGCAGTTTATGCTTAAGGCTTAATATAATGTATTAATTGAGTTATATATAATATCTGTAATTTTAAATCTTCCTTCCACCTGTAGAATCCTTCCCTGGTAATTAATTATTTAATTATAATTTAACAACAGACCAGCGGTAATACTTTGAAACCTTCTTAAACTCTATGTTAATCTCTGCTGTGAGCGAAGCATAGTATAACTTCTATACCTCTTATTTGCTACTTCCGCTTATCAGTAGCTTGTCTGAAACTCCCCCATTCCCTCTAACCCCCCTGCGTAACTAGCATGATCAAGGATTTGAACTGGTCATCTCTATAACAGCACCGCATTACCTCGGATCTAATATTATTCTTCAAAGTCGTATACTGTAATCCTAGAAACTTTCGCGGATACAATATTTCGCGTTTTTCATACCGTCGGCATATTCGCGGCTACAAATTTTCACGGAATCATAAGGCCCGCGAATTCCGCGAAATACAATTCTCGAATATCCAGACATCCAGATTTGCTGCATTTAATAGGAAGAAATATCTTTTCTGCACAAAATAAAAATATTTGTTGAAAAAATTCAAAGAATTAACAAAGTTCTGGTCATTTTAAGTTCCCTAATCTGAATTTAAAAATAAAACAATGTTTGAAACCTAGGTAAGGTGAAGGGATTTTAGCTAATGGCACCCAAAACTACATGTACTTGCGACTTGTTAACAGTCCCGTGATTTGTTCATGGTCAGGTAAACAGGAAGTGCCTGATGTGTATCTATAGATCTTAATTGCTTCCAGACATAGAAAATACTTCTAAGATTGCAGGGATACAAAATAAAAATACGAGATGCAATGAGGAAGATCTGGCACTGTAATCTGATTGGCAAATGGACCGTGGCAAATTTGACTTTTGAAAACCTTTTACCCTGCTATATACTACAACATGTAAACACCATACATCAAATTTCTGTCTATTAATAACTGGACATATTATGTGTACTCCCTTGGCAGGCGGGCGGTGTTCATTTACTTGTCTGTTCTCTAATCTATAATTCAATCATCATCATCCGATTGTCTTAATGAACTCATAGCCCAAGAATCCTTATACTAAATATATATGGGGGTTAGTCACCAACAGTTGATAATCCCTGTTGATTTAGAAGTCTGTAGATACAAGGTCAAGGTCACTGTGACTTTGTGCATGATTATACCAAATGATTTCCAATCAATACAATTAATGAAGAATGGTTGGCTCCAGAAGCTTCAAATTTTATGGGGAGGTTGGACACTATCAGAAGTTGACCCCTGTATATATTGAGGTCAGTAGGTCTAAGGTCAAGGTCTCCATGACCTTTCATATTACTGACTATATGCCTTGTAATTATTGGACTTGTATAATATTGAGATGTGTTTATTGTGTTTTTCAGAGCATGGACAGTATGACGTTGTCACAAAGATTTGCTGGCTGTAGGATTGATGATACTGAGGATGGTGACCTGGTTGCTATGAGACAGAAATATCTCCTATATGAATGTGCTTCTTCTTCCAATCTTTCTGAAACTGCAAGAGGTACAACAAATGTCGAAGAGTTGAGAATGGATACAGGCTGGAAAGATCATTTTCAGAAATTGACAGAAAAATGTGAAAGTCTGACATCAGGTGTATGTTTCACCTACCTATATGGGGAGTATGATCTTGATAATGATATTGTACAAATCAGTGGTGATAGATCTGATCATGATGAGAACGTGGAGGATAGTATTCCTGAAAACAGTGGTGATGGTCGGCCTCAATCTCGTATTCCTGATAGTAATGGTGACGGTAGGTCTACTACATCTGTGCAGGATATACCCCTACCTGCTACCAGTGATGACAATATTCCTCATAGTGATGGTAGACCTAAATCTAGCATTCCTGATATTAACAGTGATGGTAGGACTAAATCTGTGCAGGGTACATCCATGCCTGCTACCAGTCCTGTGATATGTAACACTTATGTACCAGGAAAAGTCTATGCAAGTAGAACTTACAAAGGATGTGATGGCACAGTGACCTATGAACTCACAAACCGAGACAATACTGGACTCGGTAATGGTAATGATGTCACATCTTTGGATTTCATTTCAAGTGAAACTACTAAAGTCACATCAATTACAAATGGTAAAACCAGCCAGTCCTTTGATGAAAACACTGACTGTAGTGAGAATACCAAGGTTTCTACCAAAGAAGAGTCGAACAGAAATAAAGCAATGAAAGGCAAAGCTGTTGAAAAGAAGAAAGTGGTGAAAAAGTTTGACATCAAACCAGCATCTAGTTTCCCGTTAGATGAATTATTACCTCCAATTGGAAAGCCTGCTTCGAAGATCACTGATCAAGCTAAGAAAACCAATGTCAAGGAGGTTCTTGACAAGGTTGATACAAATATTGACAGCTTCACTGACAAGTATAAAGATCTGACTAAAGGTCATTTTCAGGAAAGTGATGTTTTTCATGGCTCAGTGTTTGATTATTCATCAGGCAGTGAAAGTGATGTTGGTGAGAATAAACCTGATATCACTCCGGACAGTATAAACACTACATCATCATTCATCAATTCTGGTATCATCCAAGATCAATCTTATCTGTCAAACTATGGTACATCTAATCAGATAAATTCTCAAATGCACGGCTACAGTGAAAATGTTAACAATATTTGCTACGATACAAACTTTAACGAGTTTGAGTCACCTATGTATACAAATATTTTTTCTGATACTGATAGATCGATGAATGAGTTGAATATGTTAGCTGCTATATCAAGCGGGCCAAATGCATCATCTATGAACTTCTATAATGAAAGAAACAGGATGATTCAAAACACACTTGATGAAATAGGTGAATGTCATTCAGTAGAGCAGTGTGAAAGTCTTTTGAATATACTGAACGCACAATGTTCTGTCCTTGCTGCTACTGATGAAGATAGAATGAAACTGAACATAATGATTCATGCACTGAGGTCCAAGATAATAGATGCTTCTATGGCGCCTAACACACCCGATCTTGCTCCATCTACGGCGTCTAGCACATACACTGATTCCGCCCCATCTATAGCACCGGACACATTTGCTGGTCTAACACCAACTGAGGCTACATATGAGGATGATGTAGGACCAGGAGGTGATTCGTTGAATGAAATGGAAAATGAACTTTTTGAAGGTAGAACTTTGTTGAAAGGTGGAGTGGAACCGAGACACATTCCAAAAACTACGGTAAATAAGCATCAGAAAGGTCGTCCTCATGATCCAAGACTTTCATCTATATCGACGTACAGGAAACTTCCTGTTAAGCTACGATTGCCTAAGTTTTCTGTTGATCTTTATGGTGAAAAGATTGTAAAAAAGATGATTCATTTAGATTGGGAAGTATACTTTTCATCTAACAAAGGCAAGAACTTGAAAGGGAAAGACCCCAGGATGAGTGATATGAAAGGTGGTGTAAGCGATATTGACCAAACGGGATCATGTAAGGTTTCCTCGCCAGCTCCAGAGTCAATGAAATATACTCTTGATACAGGCAACATTAATATCTCAGTGCAGCAATCTTTCCTTGATTTAAATGCTAAAAATTTGGATGTTGAATCAGATGTGCTGGCTAAGTTACGTGACATTGAATTACAGACACTTGGCAATAAAATGGAGTTCAACAACAGCAGTTCTGATGCTATAAACAACAAATCAAAAACTGTAACTGAACTTCACCAAAAATTCTGGAATCCAAAGAGTATGTGTGAGACACCCATGGAGATTACCCAACCATTGACCTCGAACAGCAACATAAAGTGTGTTGACATGGAGGTTGATGATGAGTTGGAAGATGGTCAGGTAAGGACGACAGACAGTGATAGTTTGTCTGATGTAAGCAGTTTAAGGAATGATGGTTTTGGTGCTGTAGTTTGGGGTCCTCAACAACATTCAGATGTTAGCATGAAGATAACAATTCCAAACACTTCTTTTCAGAAAAAAGAGAAGTCCTCTTCTAGAGTGTATCGACCAAGGCATAGAACTCCATCTAGGTGTTCTGTGACCAGTTCAACTTCGGGTGATTCCAGGTCCCTTTGGTCAGGTAACATGGAAAGTGGACAAAGAAATGAATCTGTGAAACGTGACAAAAGCTCTGAAAACTTAAAACATAGTGACCACATTCAGGGTTCAGCATATCAAATGCTTGACTATTATACACACACACAGGCAGATTTAAACATTAATAAAGAACATGACCCATTAAATCATTCCAAAGGTAGGCAACATTACAAAGACAGTCCAAAACTTTCAGAAGGACATCAGACTCAGTCAAGTAGACGTCGACATCAGACAAGTCGTGATGCGGTATTACCACATAACGTCAGACCAGAACTAGCCCAGACTATGAAACGTCATCACAGCTTAGAAGAAATGGTTCGAAAACGTCATAAATCTGGAGATCTTATCTCTGACAGTAGAAATAATGATACAATAATTGACCTCACCACTGAAGACTCCAATGATAAACATGTGGAACTCATCCATCACAATCCACCGTATGTTAAACAACATTCCAAGAAAAATGTCCATGAAAGATTAGGTCGGAAACATAATCAACCATATAAGAACATTACACAAAATGTTCATGAACAGTCAGGTCACCATACACAAACTGTTCATGACCGGGTGGGTAACCATCGTACACAAAATGTTCATGAACAGTCAGGTCACCATACACAAACTGTTCATGACCGGGTGGGTAACCATCGTACACAAAATGTTCATGAACAGTCAGGTCACCAATATATAAAAAGTGTTCATGACCGGATGGGTACACAAAATGTTCATGAACAGTCAGGTCACCATCGTACAAAAAGTGTTCATGACCGGATGGGTACACAAAATGTTCATGAGCTGTCAGGTCACCATCGTACACATTCTGGATCAGGCCAATCAAAGATTAACCCAATGGGTCATGAGAATTATCATATACGCTCAGGTCAACAAAATGTTCATGATCGACTAGGTCAGCAGAATGTTCATGATAGATTAGGTCAGCTTTATATTCATGAACAATCCGGAAATAAAACAATAAGTACACAACGACAGCCAATTAGCAAACATCAGTATGAAATACCAAATCCCTCTCACTCACATGTTGCCAATAACGCTACTAGACAAATGCATGATGACGAAATTGCAAAAGAATATCAACAAAAATTTGAAATCTCGAAAAACAATCCAGACAACCCAAAACCTGTTGGCAAAATTTCTGTAGTAAGACGAAGAAAGAGTTTAGAAGAACAAGAAATGGAAATGGAAAAAGACAAACAATTTCTTCAAGAATTTAAGATGAAAATAGGAAAAAAATAATTTTAGAATCAATAGTCTTCAATTTTCACCATTTCTTTCCTGTTCGATCTTTAAAATATGTACATTGTATCGATATTTGTAATGTACATTTGTACTTTAAATACCAGTATTTTGTTAAAATTGTTATATTTAATTGTATGTTTATTACTGGTGTATGCATTTAAAAATAATGCTGGGGTAGTATTCACAAAGAATCTTCAGGGAAAACTAAGAATTTTCTTAAAATCTTAAAACTGCATTAAGTGTAACAGCTAAACAGGAAAATTGAGATTAATAGATTATTGGGAAATATGTGCAGCTTAATTTTTTAACTTAAGTAAAAAAATTTATGTCTTCTTAAGATGCTTTGTGAATACCGACCCAGAAGAACTGATTGCTAACGTAGTACAGACCTTTGCCTTGTTGTTTTCATCAGAGTATAATACTAGTAATAATTATAATGACCACCCCTATCTTTGACTAGTGGGCGCGGGGTACTGTATAACAGGTATATTTCACAGGGTTCTAATTTTCACTATATTCACGGTCAACATCAATAGCGCGAAATCTAAACCCAGCGAAATATTCACCTTGAAAATATACAAATTTTACAAAGGGAGACAATTCACGATTAAAAACATGTGAAGGGGCAACAAGAAATAAACCAACGTTGACCCAATAACTTTGGAAGAAGTGTTGGTTTAGCAAAATACGGCAATAAGACTACGACTTATAATAAATTACAAAATTTAATTTGAAATTAGATCTTTGTAAAATGTGTGTAAGCTCTATGCATGTGTATCAAATATCGTATGTGTAATATGTTTTCTGAATGTTAAATGATGTTAATTATAAGCGGGTGCATAAATCTTGTTTAATTTAACTAACTTGTTTGCAAAATGTGCTGAAAAAGTATTTGTTTGTGTACATTTTCTAATGATAGTCAACTCGGCCATCGAATAACAGTCGAAACACAACAAGCCATTTATGAATAAAAGGAATAAACTTACTGTGTAATTTGTAAATCCCGTAAATCGTTTATAAATCATCAGATTTGGAAGGACAGAAGCACATGCCTTCATATGTTATACTGATGGGGTGTATAAATAAATCATGGACAGGGGGTTTATGTAGTCTTATAAATACGGCTCACTTCTTATTAGACTCTGTATACCAAAGAAGTTTCCTGTGAGGCCCAACAAGATCAAACAGACGCAGCATGTGTACACACTGTATTGAGAAAATGACGTAACATATTTCTGCATATTGGAAATGTTGATTTGATTTTGCGTGCGTATCGTCAGTTCTAAATTGTTGGACGTGTTTAATTAATTATTAATTATGAACTATGATAGCGATATGGCACTTGTGAAATCGTATGTATGTTCGCAACTAATCAACACTTAATGACAGGCTTCGCGAAAGTCGCCGGACCGCCGGTCATGACCGGTGAAAATCAGTTTGGTCCGACAAAAATTATAGCTCGCTGGTCCGAATGTCCGTCAAAATTTTCGTATCGTCTGGTTCGAAATTTATCGGTACGAAGCATTATTTCTGGTAATTTAACGATGCGCATGCGCAGGTTGGTTGTTTAAAGGACGGAAAGAGAACTAATTTGCAAAAAGACGCTGATTTGACGAATACTTCTACTGTACTCTGTCTTCAGTATGTTATTTTCCGAAACACATTTTGTGAATACAAATCTCAACAAAAAACTGTTTCCTATTAATATTGTTCGGTCCGGCCAAAATTGATTCGGTCCGGCCAAATTTATTTTATGCCGGACCGGATGTCTGGCCTTTTTTTCTCACTTTCGCGAAGCCTGTAATGAACACTTCAATTGTCATTACGCCCAGTTTTCTTACGATATTGCATTAGAGTATTAAGCTTTATGAATTTCCTTGTTCAGCAATCCATTTCCTTTTTCTTTAAGTTTCCAAGGTGTAACTTATGTAAGATTGACCTCCCATTTCTTGTTTACCAACAAGGTTTTAAATTCACGGTCAAGGACGTTTGCGGGAAATCAAGACACCGTGAATTCAAAAGGAGCAAGAAAATGCGAATAATGGACCCTGTGAAATATACCTGCTATACAGTATATTGATTTGCACACACATATATGTCGATTAGCCAAACAGTTTTCATCCAATAACCATTAAAATGACTATTTGGCTGCCGTGAAGGCATACATGTTTTACGAACATCTCTTTGTGTACTATGTACAGTTAAATTGCAGTTCAAAGACATGTATGCAAAGATGCCATGGGACATTTCCCATTTAAATATACATTCTCGTACATTAGGTTCTTAGAATTTTCCTGTTTGTCTTTCATTGGTCAAAATTAAGTCGATCTGATTTGTATATGCCAATATATCTCATTATTATAAGTTTGTGATGTGAATACTGATAGTCAGTCAGTAATTTGGTGAACTTCTTTTGTGTGAATATGTAATTGGTATATGATAATATGATTTTTTTCAAGACTACCGTAATTTTTACCACCTTAAGTTTTTAGCTGACTCGTGAACAAAATACTCATCGTAAGCTATTGATGTCCTCTATCAACGTTTACTAATGATGTCCTTGGATACTTCGGTGGAAATACTTTGATAAGGTTTATAGTGATTTGGTGAGCGGTCTGTCATGTTTTTGTTCGTTAACAAATGCCTAACTTATAATGCTGCTGTCTGAAATTGTATGTTGTACTTTCCATGTTTCTTGATGAACAAACTGGATGAAAATGTGATATTTTTGGGGGTTTTATTCTCTCAGTTTTTAGCTCGACTAATCGAAGAGTATGGTGGAGCTATTGTACTTGCCCATTTGGTCAGCGTTGTACTTTTACTCTTGGTTAAGGTTTTTGGTGCAGACTACTATATTTGGCCACATCTTACATATTTGCCATGCCATAGTATTGAAACTTACAGCACTTTTTTACCATTATTAGTCGACACTACTGGTCAAGAGCAATAATTCCACTTTGATTTTAATTGGAGTTATGCCCCTTTTGAACTTTAACTTTTTGGTTAAGGTTTTTGGTGCAGGCTACTATATTTGGCTGTATCTTAAAGGGAATATTTACCGGTGTCTTAAACTTTTTGTGTAATAGTTCTATTCGGCATCGTGATTGCATTCGCAACATTTTCCCCGAAATTCCCCGTACATTTACCTGTGTACAACCGATATTTCACGTCCATTGTTATACCTGTACAGAAACTTACGGAAATATCTCCGGAAAAGTCCGATGTTAGA
This sequence comes from Spisula solida, assembly GCA_947247005.1. Taxonomy (NCBI): domain Eukaryota; kingdom Metazoa; phylum Mollusca; class Bivalvia; order Venerida; family Mactridae; genus Spisula; species Spisula solida. Next base: position 43,327,901 of record OX365944.1, on the reverse strand, counting down.
AACGAAGCGTGTGACGTCACAATCGTGCTATTAACAAGATGTCGGACAGCGAAGTTCTCCGACTCAGCTAATCTGGGAAGATAATACACGGTCCCTGAGCTAATGAAACGATAAATTCTTCGGATACAGATTATGATGGCAATGAAAATATTTTGCCGTATCAATTCAAACCTATTATTAATAAGGGAAATCATAATAACGGCGACGAAGAAATCTGCCAGACATCACGGATATTCACACTGTAAATATCGCTGACCGCATTGGCTACACGGACTGGTAATTGACCTTCCTGACGATTTTGATTGACAGGTGGCGTAAGCCAATCATATTGCAGCATTTCGGCTACGGTTTATTGGTTTTTGTAGGACACAAACTAAAATCAATGGAAATTGTGCAATATTTAATAAGCATTATTTCATTAATAATGAAGAAATTCTTAATACATTGGCACGTTTAGAAACTAGAGAATTTCAACTTAAATTGGTTGGTAGCGATGCCATGAAAGTAATTTATACACTAAATAAATTTTATTAAACCCTGAGGGCCTCGGAAGTAAGAGATACATAATTATGTATATTTTCTCAAATATAGTCTGAGTTTGAAGCAATATCATTTATATTTTCCAAAAAAATTGACAATCACATATTGAGAAACAAAAAGCTTCGTCTTTAATTTGTCTCTTTTAAAATATGTCATTTAAAGCCCTAGACACGTGAAAGTATGTTATTGTTTGTTATAAAATAAGAACTCATAAATCCCAATTAACGAGAATGTGTGGATTTTTCCATAAAAGCTGGTTTTATAATGTCGAACATAATTATGTTGGTTTGGTCTATGTAATAGTTAAAGCGCTCTTTAGTTGATATCATTGCTGTACTCAATTGCATTCAATCTCTAAAGCATAATTATAAAATATAGATTTTAAATAATATGTAAGGTCTAAGACAATTGAAAATCATGACAGATCGATGTAAGTTTATTTGAAAGTATCTATAGGCACGGAAATATAGACATTCTGTGTATATCCGTGCTATAGGCCAGAGTACTGTCACACATATATAATATTATGTATACATTACTACAAATCGTATATAGAAACACTATCTGACCTTGCGAAAACTGCAATCAAAGTAACTGGTGACACATTGTTAATTGACAGTAAACTAATCAGCAAGACACCGCGACCAGTCGTAGATCATAGAACCCCGACTGATTACCGCGGGATACCAACCTAAGCGATATCATCAAAGAATATAACACATTGGAATTTTAACTGACTTATAATCTAGGACTTACATATTTAGTTCTGGTATAATGGTGCATATAAAATATGTGTAGCTCAAATTATTGTACTTGACCCGACATTTATAACGTTATGTTAGAAAACGATTATGTTTTTTATTGATAACGCGTGAATGTACATTGGTAATTAGTTTATTTGTTAACAAACCATGTACACATATTATACAAATTACGGAAGTTGCAATTAAATACAACCTTGTCACTCTGTTGCCAGCAATCAACAAAATGTATGTCACTGCTAAGCGATAGAGCACATGGAAAACACCAAAGATTCTTGCGTATTCTTTGATAAACACCAATAAAAACCCGAGGTAGAAAATCAGGAGATTGGTCTACTATACTATTATTTTAAAAAAATTATGCACATTTGAATTAGATTATTAATTAGCACACTAACATTCTGACCAGATGCAAACGATGAAAGGCTAGTTTATGGAATATTTCTTTACACAGTGTATATATGTAAATAAAAAAATATATATCGCTGGCTTAGCAATAGAAGATAGTAAGTACTATTTACGACCTTATAAGACTCATGCATATTTAAAATCTGCACCACGAGGCGCTTCTTATGAGCCTATTTTCATGAAAATCGGAACTGGTCTCAGACACGGGTTTTTTCTTGTTGTCTCAAAATATTGATTTTGTACTACAACCTTCTAATTCTAAGCCAGCGATATGTATTAACCCATAGAATCAATTATTTTTTACAATAAAAGATGCTTCTCTCAAGACAGGTAGTCAAATTTTCCCGATAGTGATTGAAATCAAAAGAAACATTCTGTTTGAGCGACAGATTAAACTGCGAGTACCGATTGTGACGTCACAGTCAGATTTTACGAAGATATACGAACGCGCTTCCGGAAATTTCCGATATCAGCGGTATCGGAAAATGTGCACTACGCGTATATGATTAGTCGACATAAACATCGTAAATACTCGTAAAATATCGGAATTTTCGTTTCTGATGTTAAAATTAGACATTTATTGACCTAAATGTATAATGGAAACAAAGTCAGTCAATAGTCCCTTTAAATATTATCAATGCTATAGCACTGAAACTTACAATACTTGTTCATCATCATTAGTCAACACTGCCAGCCAAGTGAAATAACTCCATTTTAATTTTAAATGGAGTTATGCCCCTTTCTTACTTAGACATTTCTTAGTTAAAGTTTCATGTGCAAGTTACATTCAGACCAATTATTATCTCATGTACTATCAATGATATTGCATTAAAACTAAGTTGTTAAACTTTTAGCCTGTTTTGAACTTAGATTTATGTTACAAATGGCTGCGAATAGTCGAGCGTGCTGTCTTATGGACAGCTCTTGTTATAATGAGACTACATACCGGTATGACCCATCCATTGACTTATTATACACAAGTACAGACTAAACGAAGATTGTTGTTTATATTTCATGGTGGCCTTGCAAGTTGTACTTGTAGTTTTATCGTTAAACAGGGTTATTACAGACCTTGAAAAGTGCTTGAGTTTCAATGTTGACCATGAAATGTACTTAAATATGTCTCTTACTGCATCCGGTTAGGCCGTACCAAATCGTGTCCTCGTTTAGTGTCCGAGGACGGATAGGTTTGAGCATGTTGGGAAAGAAAAAACAAGTTTGTTACTTCTTATAACTTCAAAATTCATTGAGATATTGCTTTCATACTTGTTCACCATCATGTCCCAAACCCCTTAACAGCAGTTGTTTTCAAACAAACAAGTTTTCAGTTATTTTATTAAGTTGTTATGATTGACAATGCTTAAACGCTATATTTATAAGCTATATAATGATGAGGATAGGAGTCAGTATGATTTTTTTTTTTTCGAGTGTTCTTTTTATGCCCCCCTATCGATAGATGGGGAGGCATATAGTGATTCACCTGTCCGTCCGTTCGTCCTTCCGTCCGTCCGTCCGTCCTGGTTAACCCAAATTGACCGTTTCTTCTAGCATTAATATGGCTTGCTACAAAGCTTTCATACTTGCATGGATGTTGTGTATGAACACTCTCCACACGCCTGTACCACCTAACCCCATTTTGACCTTCACCTTGACCTAATTTTGGACTTAGACTTATTTATGGACAAGGCTTCCACAGGGGGCATAAGCGTTTAGTGAACGCAGTCTTGTTTGGTCTCAGGATTGAGGTTTTCGAACTTAGGGTGGAAGCTAAATGAAAATATGATTTTGTATGGCCTTAAGTGATGTAAAACCTGATTTCATGCCACCTCCCATGCTCCTTCAACAGTGAAGAGTATATTCTGCTAAGATTATGTCTTAGTTAAGCACTTTTATTGTTTTTATTCATTTTTATTGTAAATTTGCTTTTTAGACGACTTTGGAGTGCTCAGGTTGAGCACTTGTGATCACTCAATGTCTGTAATTCATTGCGATATTTCCAAATACCACACTTGATGGATTTCGACAAAAAATATCAATTTTTCAGTGGCATTCATAAACCCCAGGGTCCTATCACAAAGGCCATGGTCATAGTAAGAAGTCACTGGTCAAATTGAAGTTTGTCCTGAGCATTTCTTCTTCATGCATGGTCAGAAATGTTGATGAATTCTTGACATGAATGTTCACCATCATATCTAAATGGTCAAGGTCACATTTTCAAGTTCAAAGATCAAAAATGGCCTTGGTTTAGTTTGTGCGGACCTTAACTTTGTCATCAATGTGGGATTTCATAATAACTTTAGATGATGTGATGCTGAGACAAACAATGTCAAGATCACAAGGTGACTTAGTTCTCTACAACTCTACCTATTTGAATCTGTGTGTTTTCTGCAAACAGAAAAAACCTGCAATGTTGGCTCAACATACTCTGCCCATGGGCATGTATTTCTAGTTTGCTTAGCATATACATGATGATAATAAAATTCATGTCTTTGATTTGAAAAAAGTGTGTATTCATAACCTATACTAGTATTACAAGGACTTTAAACATCCCTTAAACTGTTTGATGGAATTTGCCAAAATTCATAGGTGTGATCTTTGGGTGGTCTTCTTTCCAACTTGTTTATATGGTTCCATTTCATATTCATTGCATAATATATTAAATAAGGTGACTGAAGCTAAAGCTGAGTCCTCTGCATCATTGAAAGCTGTGTCTGTTGTTTGTTTGTCGTCATTAACAACTTCTTAAACAACATGTTGTGCATACTACAGCCTGTGTTTAAGACCACCTATGAACAAGACCTTCGTACACAGGCTACCGATTTTATTTCCCATCAAACCATATTCAATGATATATAACCTGTTCGGAGAGACCAACTGTCAGCAAAGACCACTCTTGCTGCTTCTGTGGGTGTTCTTTACAGTTAGACAGTATAAAATGATTACACAATAATTCTCTAGAACAAACAAAGGGAGGTAAGTTATAAACATAGTAAAAAGGGGAGACAATCTCTTGTGATCCTAATTAGTGGGGTGACAATCAGCTCAAAAGTGGCTTATTTAAGGAGTAGGTGACAACTCAAGTAGAACAAGCAATGTTATATACCAAAATGTTCGCCTATGTCTGTACTATATGGAACTGCCGGCATAAATTCTCAACGCGTGGTGCGGACACGGAAATCCAAGATGGCGTCCAAGATGGCCGCCATAATTTACACATACACTTAAAATTCTATGTTCTCATGCAATTTTTTTATTTATGTATGTAGTCACACATATTTGCTTTGATATTATTCATTTGATAATGTACATCAAATGGACATACAAGACTGACCACTTTGAGGTCAAGGTCGTGGTCATTTCAAGGTCAAATTACGAAAAAAAGCTGAAAAAATGATGTTTCCTCACTTGTTTTCTTGTTTTAGCAGATGTTTTATATTCAAGTTGGTATTAAAAGTGATAAAAGTGTTGGTAAGCACATATTCTCTTATTATTAGTTCAATTTTCAGTTCAAAATATTGAAACTTTGTCAAAACTGACATTATTATGCATGTACATGTTGGCGGAGATGGCATTCTTAGATTGCTGCTTCCCTATTTAAAATTTTAGTATTCAACTATTGACAGTATTATTTCTAATGGTATGATTAAATGTTTGTCTAAACATTATTAACTTTGTATTGTACTCCAAATGGACTTGAAAAATGACCACTCAAGGTCAAGGTCAATGTCATTTCAAGGTCAAACTACCAAAAATACCTGAAAATTTGATATTCCGTCGCAAATTGTTAAATTATAAACGAATGCTGAACATTGTATTTTGTTTAAGATGTGATAGCAGGTATTCTAAGTGTAAATTATTTCATTAGAAGTGATATAGTTTTACTGCAAGTAGAAAATCTATTTAAATTTTGTGATGGAACATAAGCGATTCTACGTAATGTACAATATTGCAGCCGTGAATGGTTTTTCCTTGATCGTTGAATCTCTATATTTGACAGTATTATTGTTAATGGTTTGACAACATTGTTACATATTAGACAGTTATTATATATAATAATGCACCTATCAATTTTTGGCCCCAGGGTGGGGGGTGTGGCGGGCATACAGTGGACTTTAGACAGAAAACAATTCCCAACGGACGGGATTTTGACAGGCCCTTAAATTTGATTCCCGATCCCGGGAAATAGACTTTGGCTGGAATTTAGATTCTGGGATTGGGGAATTTAGACACAGCAAAAAGCAGACTTGCATTGCTGCAACCATTTAAAGATGGCAGGCCATTTAATATACCAAGCATCTCCTACTGTGGGAATTTCAACAAAACGTTTGGACATGGTGAGTCACCTCTAGGGCCTAAGATGGCTGAACTATGTGATGGTTAGGTATCCCTTATGGCCGGATATGGCTGAATTTGTATTGGTTTACTACATAGGGTCTGGTATGGCTGGATTCAGTGGTTGCCTTTGTACCCCTTAAACTTTTAAATGGCCATAATTGGTGGTGGTCATTACTCGAATAGGGCCAAGGATTGCTGCACTCGGTGTGGGGGGGGGGGGAGTACTCCGTATGGTATGGTATTGCTTTAATAAGTTAGGTGGGTACACAATAGGGCTTGGGATGGCTGAAGTCTGTGAGTGTGGGAACTCTATAGGGTCTGGGATGCCTCAATCTGTGATTGTTAGCACACAATAGGGCTTGCGATGGCTGAAATCTGTGATGGTGGGTACCCAATAGGGCTTGGGATGGCTCAATCTGTGATTGTGAGCACACAATAGGGCTTGGGATTGCTGAAATCTGTGATGGTGGGTACCCAATAGGGCTTGGGATGACTGGAATCTGTGATGTGGGTACATGATAGGGTTTGGGATGGTTGAAATCTGTGATTGTGGGTACCCAATAGAGCTTGGGATGGCTGAAATCTGTGAGGGTGAGCACACAATAGGGCTTGGGATTGCTGAAATCTGTGATGGTGGGTACCCAATAGGGCTTGGGATGACTGGAATCTGTGAGGGTGAGCACACAATAGGGCTTGGGATTGCTGAAATCTGTGATGGTGGGTACCCAATAGGGCTTGGGATGACTGGAATCTGTGATGTGGGTACATGATAGGGTTTGGGATGACTGAAATCTGTGATTGTGGGTACCCAATAGAGCTTGGGATGGCTGAAATCTGTGAGGGTGGGTACTCAATAGGGCCTGAGATGGCTTTATATATGATGGCGGGTACCCAATAGGGCATGGGATGGGTGAAACCTGTGAGGATGGATTTTCAATGGGCTTGGGATGGCTTAAATATGCGATGATGGGTACTCAATAGGGCTTGGGATGGCTGAGATCTGTGATGGTGGGTACCCATTAGAGCTTGGGATGGCTGAAATCTGTAAGGGTGGGTACTCAATAGGGCATGTGATGGCTTAATCTGTGATGGTGGGTACAAAATAGGGCTTAGGTTTGGTGAAATATGTGATGGTGGGTACAAAATAGGGCATGGGATGGCTGCAATCTGTGAGGATGGGTACTCAATGGGCTTGGGATGGCTGAAATATCTGATGGTGGGTACACATAGGGCTTGGGATGGCCGAAATCTGTGATGATGGGTACCCAATAGAGCTTGGGATGCTTGAAATCTGTGAGGGTGGGTACTCAATAGGGCATTGGATGGCTGAAATCTGTGAGGGAGAGTACTCAATAGGGCCTTGGATGACTGTATTCAGAGGTGCTGGGTACTCAATAGGGCCTTGGATGACTGCTCAGAGGTTGTGGGTACTCAATAGGGACTGGGATTGCTGAAATATGTAATGGTTCATACTCAATAGGGCCTGTGATAGCTGGAATTCATGAGGGTGGGTACTCAATGGAGCCTTGGATGACTACTCAGAGGTGGTGGATACCTAATAGGCCTGGGATGACTGTACTCAGAGGTAGTGGGTACCAAATGGGGCCTGGGTTCGGCTGTTCTCTGTTGTGATGGGTATCCAATAGGGCCTGGGATGGCTGTGCTCAGAGGTTGTGGGTACCAAATGAGGCATGGGTTGGCTGTTTTCTGTGATATAGGGTATTTAATAGGGCCTGTGGTGGCTGTACTCAAGGTGGTGGGTACCAAATGGAACCTGTGATGGCTGTTGTCTGTGGTTGTGGGTTTCCAATAGGGCCTAGGACGGCTGTATTGAGTGGTGGCGAGTACTCCATAAGACCTGGTTTGACTGTAATTGGTGGTGATGGGTTCCCAAATGGGCCTGGGATGGTTGAACTTTTGGAGGTAAGAACATAAATTGGCCTGGGATGGCTGTTCTATAGGCAGTGTTAAATACCAAAAAGGGCATTGAATGGCTGTTCTCAGTAGATGCGAGTATCTTCAGGCATAGTATGGCTATACACAGTGGTTGTGAGTAGGGCATAGGGCCCATTGGTGGCTGTAATTGGTGGTGGTAATTACCACATGGGATCTTGTATGGCTGTATGGCCATATTTAGTGATGAAATACCCAGTAGGGCCTAGGATGGCTGTATTGCACCTGGTATGGCTGTACTCGTTGGTCCAAGTACCCCTTAGAACATAGTATGGTAAGTACCACATAGGGTCAGGTGTGACTGTACTAAATGCTTATTGGTGGTGTTGATTGGGCCTTGGATGTTTGTGTCCTTTGGTTGTGACTTGGGTGTAGCCATAGGACCTGGTATGGCTGTAATTCATTGGTTAAGAGCACCCCTATTGGGCATGGAAAGTTATTTATTTTGGATGAGTACCCCTTTGGGCCTTATACTACTGTGATTTGTACTAATGAGTAACCCATAGGGCCTTTACAGCAGCTGTGCTCAGTGATTGTGAGTACCATATTGAAACTGATATGGTGGTTATTAACCAATATGGCCTTGGTTGGCTCTACTCTGTGGTTGTAAGTACAAAATGTACCCCATTGGGCCTCAGGTATAGCTCGTGGCATTGAGAACTCGATAGGAATGGCATGTACTCCATTGGTTACAGAATGTACTTGTTGGTGGTTAGAACCCATTCTGGCCTGGTATGTGATGGTGATGATTTGGTTTGACTGTACTTTGTATATACCGGTAGTACCCTTAGGACTTAGTATGACTTACGGGATGGTTGTACTTGACAGTGTTATGTACCCCATATGGTCTGGGATGCCACATATAGGAGTTCAGTATAAATTATTATTTTTAATGAAAGAACTCTGATCACATCAATGATCTACAACAAAATATAATGTTCACCAAATTTCATAATAAGAAAAAATGCAATGAAAGATCAAATTTTCAGGTATTTTTGGTAGTTTGACCTTGAAATGACATTGACCTTGACCTTGATTGGTCATTTTTCAAGTCCATTTGGAGTACAATACAAAGTTAATAATGTTTAGACAAACATTTAATCATACCATTAGAAATAATACTGTCAATAGTTGAATACTAAAATTTTAAATAGGGAAGCAGCAATCTAAGAATGCCATCTCGGCCAACATGTACATGCATAACAATGTCAGTTTTGACAAAGTTTCAATATTTTGAACTGAAAATTGAACTAATAATAAGAGAATATGTGCTTACCAACACTTTTATCACTTTTAATATCAACTTGAATATAAAACATCTGCTAAAACAAGAAAACAAGTGAGGAAACATCATTTTTTCAGCTTTTTTTCGTAATTTGACCTTGAAATGACCACGACCTTGACCTCAAAGTGGTCAGTCTTGTATGTCCATTTGATGTACATTATCAAATGAATAATATCCAAGCAAATATTTGTGACTACATACATAAATAAAAAAATTGCATGAGAACATAGAATTTTAAGTGTATGTGTAAATTATGGTGGCCATCTTGGACGCCATCTTGGATTTCCGTGTCCGCACCACGCGTTGAGAATTTATGCCGGCAGTTCCATATAGTACAGACATAGGCGAACATTTTGGTATATAACATTGCTTGTTCTACTTGAGTTGTCACCTCACCCCAAAAAATCACCAATTGTCACCCCACTAAATGCTACAACTGAGTCATTCTTTGTCTCATAATTGTTATATTGTCAAATCATTCTTACTTTACCCCCAGATACATAGTATATGAGGGCTATATTGGAGTCATGCTTAAGGTGGGTTGGTTGGTTGGTTCATGCAAATTTTATTCACCTTATATCTAACCATTGCTCAAATTTCAATGAAACTTTGCATGACATATCGAAAGCACCAAGTCTAGTTGTGCATATCGCAGGCACATGGTGTAGGATCAATTTAAAGGGAGTTATTGTTGTTTGTTTTTTACACTTATACTTTTGTCCATACTATTTCTCTGTAAACATGCATGTCGGATTTGAAAGAAACTGCATGGCTTATCAGTACCAAGCTTAGTTGTGCAAGTTGGTTGGATCAATCTTAAGGGCGTACGTTACTGCTCTTTGCTTTTTAGCTCACCTGTCACAAAGTGACAGAGTGAGCTTTTGTGATCACTCTTCGTCCGTCGTCCGTCCGTCGTCCGTCCGTCGTCCGTCCGTCCGTCAACAATTGGCTTGTGTAGACACTAGAGGTCACAATTTTAGCCTAATCTTTATGAAACTTAGTCACAATGATCATCTCAACAAAAACTAGGCCAAGTTCGATATTGGGTCATCCGGGGTAAAAAACTAGGTCACTAGGTCAAATCATAGAAAAACCTTGTGTAGTCACTAGAGGTCACAATTTTGACTTAATCTTTGTGAAACTTAGTCACAATGATCATCTCAACAAAATCTAGGTCAAGTTTGATATTGGGTCATCTGGGGTCAAAAACTAGGTCACTAGGTCAAATCATAGAAAAACCTTGTGTAGTCACTAGAGGTCACAATTTTGACTTAATCTTTATGAAACTTGGTCACAATGATCATCTCGACAAAATCTAGGTCAAGTTTGATATTGGGTCATCCGGGGTCAAAAACTAGGTCACAAGGTCAAATCATAGAAAAACATTGTGTAGTCACTAGATGTCACAATTTTGACTTAATCTTTATGAAGCTTTGTCACAATGATCATCTCAATAAAATCAAGGTCAAGTTCGATATTGGGTCATCCGGGGTTAAAAACTAGGTCACAAGGTCAAATCATAGAAAAACCTTGTGTAGTGACTAGAGGTCACAATTTTGACCTAATCTTTATGAAACTTAGTCACAATGATCATCCCAACAAAATCTAGGTCAAGTTCGATATTGGGTCATCTTGGGTCAAAAACTAGGTCACAAGGTCAAATCATAGAAAAACCTTGTGTAGTCACTAGAGGTCACAATTTTGACTCAATCTTTATGAAACTTGGTCACAATGGTCATCTCAACAAAATCTAGGTCAAGTTTGATATTGGGTCATCTTGGGTCAATAACTAGGTCACATGGTTAAATCATAGAAAAACCTTGTGTAGTCACTAGAGGTCACAATGTCGACCTTATCTTTATGAAACTTGGTCACAATGATCATCTCAACAAAATCTAGGCCAAGTTTGATATTGGTTTATCTGGGGTCAAAAACTAGGTCATTAAGTCAAATCATATAAAAACCTTGTGTAGTCACTAGAGGTCACAATATTGGCCTTATCTGTATGAAACTTGGTCACAATGATCATCTCTACAAAATCTAGGTCAAGTTTGACAGGTGAGCGACCTAGGGCCCTTTGGGCCCTCTTGTTACATTTATGATTTTGTCCACGCAATTTCTCTGTATGCATGACCTAAGACCTTTTCAATTATGATTTTGTCTGAGCTTCTGCCAATGGTTACCTGTCAACGAAACTTTGCAAGACTCGTCAGAATCAAACCTTAAGACTATGTAAATTTGCACATCATCACAATTTGGACCTCCGATACTTAGTAACTCACAGTGGAGCAGTATCTGGGGGTATTCATCACATTCAATGATATTTCTTGTTGTAAATATGAATCTGTGATTCATATATTTTATCTCTGTATAAATGTTACATGTACATTATATGATATGCCTTGTCATTATAAGTTTTGTTATATTTGTGTAAAATTAGAGTTATATTGACCAAGTATTGTTTATATGTTAAGCCTAGGTCCCACTGAGCATTTTTTGCCTCGGCGATGTACTCCCGATAGAAATTAATGAGCTTTCAGGACATCGGGAAGTGGAAGCTTCGGGGAAGTCATGAGACAGTGAGTGATATTTGAAGGAATCGTGATGATAGGGTGGTATCGGAAGAAATTGGGAGAACATCGCGGATGTGGAATTTCTCAGTGGGACCTAGAGTATTATATTTTTCCCCAAATATTTCTAAATTGTTCCCATGGGAGTCTTTTTTCTACATAAATAAAGTAAATTGTGCTGATAAATGAATGCTATTCACTCGTGATCTAATTTTCCCGCATTTGAAAGAATGCCTGTGTTTTATTCACCGACAAAATACAAGAACAGATTTTTATAACTTAATTTAACAGTAAGTGAAAATTCCCCTTTCAGCTTTTCCGCGCGTTAATTGTCCCCCTCCTATGGGCCTGGACCCCTTTTCCCAAAAATCAAAAGAAACACTGATATTTAGCTAATGAATGCTAAAAGAAACATATTAAATGCTGACAGTAGTTTGTTATAACCACGATCTTTGATGAGGAGGTATATTGGTTTGCACATGTAGGTCGATCTGTCGGTCGGTAGACCAATTGGTTTCCGTTAAATAACTCGAGAACACTTTTGCCCTTAGAATCTTCAAACTTTACATGGAGGTATAGTCTAGAGAATTTGACCCGACTCTCGTACTTCTATTAGCATAATTTCACAGGTAATATATTGTCTACATTTATAATCCCAGTTGTGTGTTTTCATAAGCGGGGAGTATCACGAAGAAGTTCGAAGTGTAATACCAACAAAATCTGAAGGACAGATATTGCACGATTTGTGCGCGGAAATTTATATATTCAACGCAAGAACCCTGTAATATATTCATGCATAAAGTTCAGGATCGTGTCAAATTCTCCGTGCTATATTATACTTCATTTCCAGTCTGTGTTTCTTTGTACTTCATACCCCCCAGTCTCTGACAATGTGTGTTTTATAAGTAGCCCTATTTATGTTTTATTTCTGTAATATTTTATAAATATATGTTAATGGATAGATTTGTGTAATATTTGTATGTATGAGAGATTTATGGAGTACTGTTCAGTGTTTCTTATTTTCTTATGTGTGCAACATCATTGATGTTGACGAGACGTTTTTTCTTAAATAAAAACAGTAAATGTGTGTCGAGTTATTCATTTAAGAACATTGTGTGATCTGTTGCTATCTTTGATGAGGAATACCATGATCTGTTTCTATCTTTGGTGAGGAGGTATTCTGCTTTGCACATGTAGGTCTGTTGGTCTCTGTGTCTATTGGTAGATCCATTTCCAACCCCTGTAGATTTTGAAGTCAGTAGGTCAGTCGCCATGACCTTTTTATGCCCCTGCCCTGAAATGACGGAAGGGCATATAGTGTTCACAGTGTTTGTGTTAGAGTGAGCGTGTGTGTTAGAAAATAGTGAAATCATGTCCGCTCTGTTAAATTGCTCAAATAGGCATGTGATTCGTGTCCGCTCTGTAACTATGTCATTTCTTATTGGATATTTACATTACTTGTTACAAATGTTCACCACATCAAGACGATGTGTCATGCACAAGACCTAGGTCCCTAGCTCAAAGGTCAAGCTCACACAGAGAAAAGGTTTAAAGGCTTAAATAGGGAATTCTGATGTGATTCGTGTCCGTTCTGTAGCTATGTCATTTCTTATTGGATATTTACATTACTTGGTACAAATGTTCACCACATCATGATGATGTGTCATGCGCAAGATCCAGGTCCCTAGCTCAAAGGTCAAAAGGCTCAAATAGGCATGTGATTCATGTCCGCTCTAACTACCGGTATTTGTTCACTATTATCCGAGCATGTATTCTTAAATATGCACGACAGCAATAACTCAACTTGAGGGAAGTGAATAGTTTATATTCATATTCTTCAACTATTACCTCATTCACTCTTCATCTATCTCCCTATTAAGTTTGAAGATCCTAGGCTGAACAGCCCTGGATGGAAAACAAGAGGGCCATTGGCCCTAAAGCGCTCATCTGATGACTAGCAGTTAAGGCAGAATCAGTATTTATGATATAACCTTTATATTCGATGTAGATTTTACAAATACACACTTTATGGCCAGGTTAGGTACAAAATGTGACCCAGAGTGTTAACAAGGTTTTTTATCAATGTGACCTGATGACCTAGTTTTTAAACCAAGGTGACCCAGTTGCAAACATGACCTCAATTTAATAGAGATATACATAGTGACCAAGTTTCATAAAGATTAGGCAAAAAGCGCAACCATTGGAGTGTTAACAATATTTTTCTTAGATGTGACCTTGTGACCTAGTTTTTGACCCCAGATGACCCAGTTACGAACTTGACATAGATTTCATAGAGGTTAAATGACAACAAATGCTGACAACTGACAGAGATGGACAGAAAGACATCCAGCACAAAATATGTCTCCCTCACTATATGTGGCAGACTTATTTATCATGCACAACTGATTTATCCACCTTTCTTGGTTATACCAATATTTTGTACTGTTCTATCTATCCTAGGCACTCTAGTATTATTGTCAGTGAGTTATATTTATAAAAGCTGATGGATCCCATTCATGTTGATTCACATCACTCAAGGCAGACTATAGTCTACACAGGTTTCATTTAAGAACCATCAGCAGTGTTTGGACATAATGTTATTTATAATTGTAAGTTCAAATTGCTTCTTTCACAAATCTGAAAGTACAGTGCAAGCCTGCTGAGGCGGCTAGATATAATTTCATTAAACAAACTACATGACTTCATTATGTGCCAGAGAGGTCATTTGAACATGAACTCTTACAGAATGTAGTCAGATCTCTAACAGCGTAAAGGAATGTAGCAAATGTTAGGATCTGATTTTAATGAGATTGAAATAAAACAAGAATTCAACTAAATTTTATATCCGTATGTTTATTCTCCCATTTGACATTAGCTGATGAGAAGACATAAAATATCTTAAACAAAAAGAACAGTTGTTGACCTCACTAACAATTGTATATATTAAAATTTGGTTTCATAAAGTTTTATATAATATAAATTAACAGGACAACCGCTGGTTGCGATAATAATAGAAAATGAAATTTCTTTTCACGATATAAAGTAAAACCAGTAAATATCAATAACACTACCCTAACAAATGTAAGCAAGACTTGATCCACAAAGTCAAATATAATATCATGAAATGGTATTCATATAAAGTATATAATTTGATGCAAAATAATAGAATTGATCATACAATTTAGGCCATTTAGTTGTTAACATACACATTGGCCCATAATCAATGGTTAAAAATGCCCTCTGTGGTGAAATGAAACCAATAGTAATATGTTCCTATTTCAGTGGTTTTAAGTTGATTTAAGAACACGAGCACATAATTTGGCTGATGGCTAAACCGTAATACTATATTTCCAAAGCAAACTAATTGAAACTATTCCATTGCTGAGTATTAAGATGTTTCCCCACCATATTTCTAGTTAGTTGATTCCAAAGAGAAATTATGCAGACGACAATATATCACACTTAACCACTTGTAAAGAATGGTTTATTTAATTATAATAAATACTGGAAACTTTCCTATAGCAGAAAATGTGCATTTAAGGAGTAAGTTATCAATTTAAAGCTGATAGAAATACACTGAAATGTCATTGACATTGATTGCATAAAATAGATAAATAACTGGACCCATGTAAGAATACAACCCTCGGTAATAATCTGTTTGTTCATAGATATAAGAGTAATATAATGTTTATGAATTCTGTTTTAGAGATTGATAGTAATCTTGTAGCACTTTCCAAGCTTTAGGGGCCATGAAGCCATCTGGGGGATTCTGACCCTCTCTGGCGAGTTTACGCATACGTGTTCCCGATATGAAGTCGAAATCTTCTTTCTTCTCTGGGTTATAGAAGTCCATCTTCTTCAGTTTGGTGTTATATGCAGCCACACGGAATGGTACAATCTCTAGCTGTGTTAAACCTGGTGCCATTGTTAATACCTGAAACAAGCAAATCATACATTTAACAACTGATGCTTCCGTGTGACCAATCAGGAGCTATCTTACAAATCAACATAGACTAATGAGCTTGCCTATGACCAATCAGGAGCCATCTTCAAATCAACATAGACTAATGAGCTTGCCTATGACCAATCGGGATCCATCTTACAAAAAACATTAATATCTGAGCTTCTTAAAACATATCAAATTAATTTCTGAAAAAAATATCCCCATTTTCTGAACTTTGTTTCAGGCTAATATTTTCTCATTCAAGTATTTATTAAACTTTTTTTTTTAAACAACAAGACATAATTTTAAATTTAAGAGGCTATAATACTTGTTACACAAATTTGAAACATTTTCAGATAATTACATAGAAACGTACCTTAGAACCATGACTGTGTTCATACAAGTCTTTACCACCATCTGGATGTGGCATGCCAGCAGGATCACGCCCGACAATATAAAAGTTGGCCCCTGTTGCCATTCTGGCTTTGGCGTGCCACTGGACTTCTGTTGGACCCGCATACATCATGGGAGATGGGAAGATAGCTAGGACTGTGGTTTGTGGATCTAGAACACCTTCATCCAGGATCGCTTTATGTTGTTTCATTCTATTAGGTAGAGGCACATCATCATCTTTAGTCCAACCACCTGTCAATCAATCAAATTATTGTAGAATGAGAAGGCGTTTTGACACAAAAAAGTATGTCTTCCACAACCGGGTTATAACTCTGGCAAAAAACGTTTGACCCAAGTTTCCTTGACAGTATGCACAACTAGGCTTGGTATAAGTACTCATGTAAAGTTTCTTTGAAATCTGGCTAGTTATTAGAGGAACTAGTCCGGACAAACTTAGTGACACCCATCCACCCAGAAAGCACACAATCTACATGTCCCCAAATGACATAATTTACGCATAAATGCATATCCCACATGTCACAAAAGTTGAAGGACATTCTGACAAATCAACCCCACAAGTGTTTGAGTTTTGCAAGGTTCATGCCTCAAACACTAGCAAGTTACTGTAAACCAATTTACTTTCGCAAATACTAACTTTCGCGTTTTGCTGATCATCAGCATAATCGCAACTACAAAGGAACACATTTTTAAGTTCTCCGCAATGTCCATATGAATGTTTTAGGACTTTCGCAGCGACTTAATTTTGCTACATTCAACCACTGGCAAACTCCGAAAATTAAATCACACAAAATAATTTCTGGTTTACAGTATCCAGTTTCAAAGAATCCTCATTCAGTAAATGCCAGGCAATGATTTGATCAGACATTAATTACAAGTTTTCCTCAACAACCATTTTGTTTTTTATTTGATAAGAGTTCACAAGGTCTTCATACTATCTCACACATTACAGTATTTAGGACTAAATTCAAGGTCTTTTCAAGGCCTATGCAAACATTGTACACCTACCTAATGGATGCAGGAGTAACACTGGTTTCTTATATCCCCTCTCCAGTAGACGACGTTTTGTGTCGGCCATTAACAGAGCATGCCCATTGTGGATTGGATTCCTCAACTGGAAGGCGAACACAGCATCTGCACCGATAGTTCGGAATTTGGATCGTAGTTCTCTAGGAGTGAGGCGGTATTCGTCGAGTCCATCGTTCCAGCGTATTCTCTCTAGTACTTCCAGCTCGCCGCCGGCCAACCATTCACCACTCTCATAAATCATCTACAAGAATACATTGTACAATCATCATTTAGAACTTCTAAGAATGGATTTCGACTCAAAAATGTTTGACTCCCACAAAGGGTCATTACTACCACAGAAATCATCTGACTTACAAATCCATATCTAGCCTTGGTAATAAGTATTCATGTGAAGTTTTGATACGGGAGAACAAGCACAGCCAAACTTTGTGACTCCATCCATCCAGACAGACACCCATCCAGTCAAAAAACGAATTTGTCTCCCAATACAACTAACGCACAATTTAATGATAAATTTGTTCATCATGTGAGTCAAGTCATACCAGTAGCACAATAATTGAAAATAAGGTAGACAAGGTAGTAATCTAAAGTCACTTCGATACAATATCCTTCATTCTATTTCATGTGCATACTACAATGTAACTAAGGATCGAACAAAATCTCACCTTGACATAAGGATGTCCCGTGTTGCTGGTACCAAATTGACGACTACACCTCTCTTCCTTCCTATGCTCGTAGAACTCTGGGTTTCTCATGATTGCTATTGGTTTATTCTCATATCGTAAACAGAATGCGGCTGACTCATGCAACCTGTCTTTATCATTAGCATGAACCGGTAGTACAATGGGAATAGATTGATTGGTTACACCACCTGAAACATAACAAGACAACGGTCAAGGTCAACACTTTTAACATTATAGTAAAACAGTTAAAGCAGCCTATAAAGACCATCTATTGGAACAGCAAAGTGGTCTATGTTCACATGTGCTCTCTAAACCGGTTTAAATTACCAAATGGAAATGGTCGGATGGTAGATGAAATAGGTGGTCTTTGCAATGTGTAATACATTATAGTGACCGCTGCTTGCAAGTGTTCTTTGCTTGCAAGTGTTCTTTGCTTGCAAGTGGTCTTTGCTTGCAAGTGTTCTTTGCTTGCAAGTGGTCTTTGATTGCAAGTGACCTTTGCTTGCAAGTGGTCTTTATCTCAGGTTTAACTGTACTTCAAGCTAACAGCTGTTGTTGCCTTGTATCTTGTGAGATAGTATTATTAGTAACACCCAAATGGTTGGTCACTTTAGGCAAGGTTTGAACACACTGATATTTTGCACATTCCCACAGGACTGAGGGTCAAGCAACATAAAGTCTAGACCACAACCTGGCCTCCTCGGACTTCATAGGACTTATAGACACAGAATGTATATAGAATTTACAAGAGATGAATATAAATGATGTCTTCTGACTTTCAAATGTTATGTATCACACACATATTACATACAATGTCCGATTTAGAAATATGAAGCATATTACCATCAAGCAAGCATCCAAAATGTTGACATTGCAGAAACTCTCTTTCTCTCATGAAACCATTCAGTGGTGAGGCCCAGCCTTCAGATAACACTTGTGTCCATTGTAGATCAAGCTGTAATATGGTAAATATTATGGTAAATATAGAATACAGTACTGTATGGTGCACTGTCTGTATGTATCTCAGATGGTTTTCTATGTTACCACAAAACCAACAATATAATAGTTCAAGCTTTCACAATCTGTTCATAAACAGCATTATCATGTCTTTAAAGCTTTGACTAATTTCATTTTATATACAGTATACATGTACCATGTCCCGAACGATGAACAAATGAGTAAACCTTTCTCTAACCTCTAGAAATGGTATTATGAAGAAAATTACTATTTCTAGAAGAAATCCTTTCTAATGAAGTGATTGAAGTTTATAGTCAATTCATAATTCTGAAATGTTTCAAGCAGCTTAAAAGTTTTTGAACTCAAAGGACATACTATCCCAAATTCTGGTCAAGTCGGGATAAAGTCTGAACATGATACCAAACTTCTCCAAGGACAACTATAACAAACACAATAGCAGACTTTTCAAAGGGCTGACTATAAAGAATAACAAACACGATACCAGACTTCTTCAAGGGCTGACTATAAAGTAAAACAAACCTTTGTGATCTCCAGACTGGGTAGGGACTCGGCTTCTGCCTTCACTGCTTCCAGTCTATTCTCAGGCACAAATAATTCCTTCACATTGTTCACAGCACTAGATGGAACAACTTCCTAAAATATCAAATAAGCAACATGTGGTTATAGCACATAGAATTTGACACGATCCAGACCTTTATGCATGAATATATTACAAGCAAATCTTGCAAAATCGGGCCTTTAGATTTGTGTTGGTATTACACCTCAAGCGCCTTTGTATTACTTCCCACTTATTAAAACACTCAAACGGGGATATAAATATAGACAATAAATAAGCTGTGAAATTATGCTAATAGAAGCTCAAGAGTCGTGTCAAATTCTCTGGACTAAACATGTATATAAGACTAATGGTTGTGACTTTACCCCCCATTTGAGTCGCGACTATAATTACAACATACTAAAAGAGCAAGTTTCCTCTAAATTAATGTATTTGAAACAATCCATTTACACATGTGTGGTACATTTTCTTTCATACTTTTCACATTCACAAACACACATTGTTGAAAAGGGATTAGAGCCAAAATCAAATTTTCTCATAAATGTCTTATTCTTGAATTAAAATCCCAATCAAGATACTCATACTACACAAGGACTACTGAATATAGTGTCTTCAGCGACTAGGTGACAGTTACACATGTGTTCATAGCTTATATAGTATAAACAAAAAAAAAAAACGTTTTTCTCACACATTATTTTGTTTCAGCGAAATATAAATCATGCAATTTGAACAAAGTTCAAGCATCAAATAATGAATGGATGTTGAGTATAGAGGCAACAGGTGGTCTGTCTAACAAGGGATTTTACAAAACCTAATCATGTGCACGTGAATATCAATAAATAACTGAAATGACAAGTTAATGATGCAGGAAAATGTCAGACATTCATTCAGTATCGGGTCATTACAAATATATACTGGTGAGAATATGAGATATTCTGAATATTATGTTGTAATAGCTGTCAGTATGTAGTAAGAGGACAAAGGCATACTTTCACAGGCTTCCCAGAAATATTTTGAAATAAAATTCCGTGATCAAAGAGGTCCATATGGAAGATTGCATTATTGTAAATATGTTAGCCTTGTAAAATAAAGACTTTACTTACTAACTTACTTAAGTTTTCCCTGATATTTTAGAGTGATCGTGTCACTCAAGAAACTTTTTTGTTTGAACAAAATATTCAAATATGGCAATAGAGAAACACAAACTATACAAGCTTTAAAACAAAAATTTGAAACAGTTTTAGGACTGACAATAATTGACAAGGTTTGATATTGAATTGATAAAGTCGAATAAACCGTTGTGTATAAAATTGGACTTTATCTTCTTTTATTGTGTAAAATTGACGAAGTTATTAAAATATAGAATTGACATGAGTGAGCATAGCGATTGAGGATTTTTTCTGATAACCTACCTTCTCAACAAGATGGTTGACAATTTCCTGTACACATTCATCAATACTACAATTTCCAGCTTTCACAGATACCTCGGGATCGTCAGGTTTCTCATATGCAGCATCAATACCAGTAAATCCTGTGGTACAACAGTATATACTGTAAACATCTTATATTCACCTAATCTTTATTTTACTTTTTTTTCTTTTTTATTATTATTATATCCTATTTATATAGCCCTTTTTTCATGTATTTACACGTTCAAAAGTACTGTTATTATGGTAACAGACATGTTCTGTGGATTTGTGAATTTATGGTTAAAGGTTCTATGATAAGTATATTCATTTTAAGCTGATTTTTGAATTCCTGATGAACTCAATTTTCGAATAATCGAGAAAATGAAAACATTTCGAACAATACCCGACATACAGTAAATATAAAGTCAGTCTTATTTGCGTGAAATGGAATTTACATTTTCAGATGATTAAATAAATCAGTGGGATATGTGGTAGGGTAACCTTTAAACTTAAATCAAATGGAAAGCAGTAAATGTGGTATGGTAACCTTTAAACTTAAATCAAATGGAGAGCAGTAAATGTGGTAGGGTACCTTTAAACTTAAATCAAATGGAAAGCAGTAAATGTGGTATGGTACCTTTAAACTTAAATCAAATGGAGAGCAGTAAATGTGGTAGGGTACCTTTAAACTTAAATCAAATGGAGAGCAGTAAATGTGGTAGGGTACCTTTAAACTAAAATCAAATTGAGAGCAGTAAATGTGGTAGGGTACCTTTAAACTTAAATCAAATGGAGAGCAGTAAATGTGGTAGGGTTCCTTTAAACTTATATCAAATAGACAGCAGCAAATATCATACAAACATCTTTTAGATGAGAGCAACAGAAGACATCTAAACTAGAATACACACTTTGAAAACGTAAGTGTTGAACAAGACTGCGTACAGTAAATGCTTATGCCCTGTGGAAGCCTTGTCTTTACAAACTAGCTAAGTCAATCAGGGGCCATAATTCTGTTAAAATGTTGGATAGTGTTACATGGCTTCGAAAATGTAACATGTTTATGATGGTAAACCAGTATGTCAAGTTTAAAAGCACTGCCTTGATGGACTTTACAAATATTTGAGTTTCAACAACTTGAAAGTTTTAGTTAACATTTTCGAATGAACAGACAGACAGGACATTCACTATATGCCTCCTGCATCAGTAGATGCCAGGGCATAAACATCTATAAGATGAGAGGAACAGAGGATATCTAAACTATAATATACACGTTGAAAAAGCCAGGCCTGAACCATGGTTTTCTTCTAGGTTATGCAACCTGACATACATAGCCAACTCTATATCATAACATCATTGGGACACACAAAGTAATAAGTTAAATACTATATCAAATACTTAGATATATTCTAGTACCAATAATATTTTAATAACCTTTTCGAGTATTTTAAATAATTTTCTTTTTTTCAGTCGTACCTTTAATGATTCCCGCTCTGGCCTTCTTGTACAAGCCTTTAACATCTCTCTCTTCACATACTTCAATGGGTGTATCAACAAACACTTCGACAAACTTCAGACCAGACTGTTCATGGAGCTCTCGGGCACGTTGACGATCCTATAATATATATATATAATGTAATGCTTTATTTTCTACTGAAGAAGCCAACTGTTCATGTAACAATCCTATATAAATATACCATGTAAAACATAATCTACCGGGTATATCAGTCCAGAACAACCTTGTATAAAGACCACCTCAAGATTGAGCTAGGGAATTTAACACTAGTATATACCCACAAGCAACAAGAATAATGTTAACCATAACAAATGAACTTTTTTAAGGTAATGTTTTCTATAACCAATGAACTTTCTTAAGGTAATGTTTTCCATAACAAATGAACTTTTTTAAGGTAATTTTTTTCATAACCGATGGAACTTCTTCAAGGTAATGTTTTCTATAGCCAATGAACTTTCTTAAGGTAATTTTTTCCATAACAAATGAACTTTTTAAGGTAATGTTTTCTATAACCAATGAACTTTCTTAAGGTAATGTTTTCCATAACAAATGAACTTTTTTAAGGTAATTTTTTTCATAACCGATGGAACTTCTTCAAGGTAATGTTTTCTATAGCCAATGAACTTTTTAAGGTTATTATGAATCATTGAGTTTTCAGCATAATTCATGCAGTATGTTATAACGTAACAACAGAAAGTCATTAAAGCAGTAAACATATTCATGTAACACCTGTTTGATATACACTGCCCACCAAAATTAAGTATACATACATTATTTATTTCCCCAATTTGATTATCTGTAATAAAACTTTTTCAGAACAGACAAGCAACCAATATTTATGAAGACAAGAAAATATTTTTGCTTATTATGTGTAAAGATTTTGTATAAAGTTTCTTTGGTCAGTTTGAAATGTAACTTTGCCATAAAAAGATAGAAAATTCAGCCTTTTTGGACCACATGGCTATTTTAATTCAGAACATCTTCATCTTGACTTCTATCTCCTTTTTTAACTGTTCAGTAACTTTACTTTTAGAAACTAGTATAATTGTGATCATCTGATCAACAGATATTGAATAATTTAACCATGTTTCATGTGTAATTGTATACTTAATGTTGTTGGGTACTGTATATTATGTTAATAAAGTAGCAGCTTGTAACTGGGAAAAACTTTCAACAATTTGAAACCATGGATATTGGTGAAAAGTTTCAACAAACAGGGCTGATAAATACGTACAGAACAGATTGATGGAATAATAACTTTAAACACATTTGTGCAACAATTAACTTGGTCACCAAGACCCAATATTCATGTACATGTAGTACCATATATATCAATGAGTGAAATAAAAGATTGATCAATTAACGATACCAAATACAAGCAGATTGAATAGATCAATTATGTCATTCTGAAAATGAGAATCTTTCATTTATACAAACGTCAAACAAAATAGAACATGAAGAGTGTTGCAGAAGCCATTCATTGAAGAGCTAAACAGGGGAGATCATTCAAACAGATCAATAAGAATTACAGTTTGATTTAAAAGCAAACTCATGTTACACTTGTCATCACGCTGTGACTGTATCCGAGTACAAAGGTACATGTATGTTATGCTCTTTATGAATATTTCAATAACACCACAAATCCATGACAATTGTCAACAGGCAGAAAACATGCACTTCTGTTTAATCTAAGAGTGCTCAGTAGAGTTGTCATTAAGATTTTCCAAAGCAGGCTTGTTTTAAATTTTAGGCAGCCCAAACAGTTATCTTATATTATCAATTAATAAAAGGTTTATTATATTAAGTTTTGATGCAGCCATAGTTGCAGTTATTACTGGTTGTGTGGTATAAATGAAATTTCATTGTATGGTTGGGACTAAATCTACATAATATCGAGGGCTCAGTGCAAAACTATTGTACATGCCTCTATAAATTGATGTAATTACAAAAGTTTTGCTCCGAACCGTCAATATACAGTAGCATACAGCAGTTACGTACCTTAGCATACGGACTGATGAAAGCTGTAATACAGACGATACCTCCATCAGAGAAGAGTTTGGACACCTCCGAAATACGCCTGATATTCTCTTCACGGTCTTCCTGAGTGAAACCTAAATTCTTGTTCAAACCAGTACGGATATTGTCACCATCCAAACTGTATGCTGGAATACCCTGGCTAACCAAGTATTCTGTAACAAATATTCTCTTGTTTAATATATAATTGTGACTAGTAACAAAAAGGCTCCATGAATTACTATAATAGCGGTAGTTAATTCTTCTGATCAAACTAAACCATTTGACACGACCCAAGATGGCCGCTAGTTAGCAATCAGGAATCCGACAAGTCTGAGTGACATACATGTATCAGATTCCTGATTGCTGACTAGCAGCCATCTTGGGTTGTCTCAAATTGTCTCAAACTACAACTTAACAGGTAGATTATTTACTTTTTGTGTTATAAAACCATGAAAGTTGTTAGTTCCACCAGATTCAACTAACAAGACTGGCACCTATGGTGGTTCAAGCATGTCTTCCTACTAAACTTGTGCAGAGAGGGGGGATAGTAACTGAATACAATTGTAAAATCAACTTCATTTACTTAAATGCAAGAAATCATCAGCGTGACATGAGATAAAACAAATTTGTGTCATTATTCATATCTAATTGTGTTAATAAATCAGTAGCAAAGCATGTCATCCTGTTAAATTGACTTATTAAAATAATCATAAATAAAAAATTTGAATAGAGCACAAAGAATGTACTTTATTCATATACAATTGATAAAAAGCACATAATGTAACTATGTCAAGGCTTTCCTCCACATATTGACTCAGATTGCTGACTCAAGTTCACCTTTCAGAAATAAGTTGGTAGGGCATAAAGAAATACAAGAAATTCATCTGCATGGCCATCTGGTTTGGTGACACCTTGGTTCTCAAACCTGCCCAGTGTATTATGAGCACTGATAAAAACAAGACAAGCTCTGGGTTACCAACCATTTCACCTCTTGTATGGTGAGAAACACAGAAAAGCGTTTCAGAAATGACCCAGTGCCCCAGCTGAGATTCAAACCAGAGATCTCTCGATCTGTATAGTCAAGAGTGTTAACCACTCAACCACTCTGCCACACTCAAGGAAGGAACTTTTGAACTCGAGGAGACAGAATCATTATGCAAACTACTGTGCATGTAGGTTAAGTTAGAGACATGAATTGGTGAATTTTGTAAATTAACTTACATCGCTAACATTTCATCTAGCGTAAAATATGTGGCCTACAAAATCTCTACTTATATACATAATACTATTAAATTATTTCAATAATTACAACATTAAATTGGTCGGGGGGAGGCATGTCTGAAAATTGACTTTAACTTTGTACTATATTTAATTACTTTACTCACCTTCAAGAGCAAATGAGATAGTTGTTTTTCCTGCACCGGACAAACCAGTCAGCCAAACTGTACACCCTCGGAAGCCAGCTCTCGAACCCAGGACCTTCCCTCTCTTGTCTCTCGATACATTGTGTTCCTGGTACACAACATTGGTCGCTCGTTGTACGGCCTGAAATATGTAATAGTACACGATGTATTCAAATACTAGAAGTGAAATGAAGGTACGGTCACACACAGCGTCCACTGGTGAAGAAAGACCACTTTAATAAAACCAAGGGTGTCTCAAAAGACAACTAATTTCATATCCCGTCAGACCATTATCAACTACAGTAGAAATACTCTCTTATCAGGAACCTCTCCAATTCAGAATCCTCCTCAATGCGAAATTTTTCCATGCCTCTGTAGCTCAATGGTTAGCATGCTTGCCGTCTAATCTGTCGACCCGGGTTCAAATACAGGTGGAGGCACTAGTATGCCTGCCATATTTCAGCAGAAAGCTGACTGGCAAATAAAAGCTATGCTCGGCATTTCGGCATTTACCCTGTTGAGAGAGACTACCTGTCTACAAAGACCACTGTTTAGCTGTAGGGTGGTCTTTGCATACAGGTTGGGCTGTATATGCCATAACTGAACAATTGTGGAGACGATTGGTGATTATTGATACAAAAAATAGTTTGTTGAAAAAGCTTCCAATTCATAAACCACAAATATGCATGCTTTCTTCTGTTGATCAAAAACATTTGGTAAATTTGTCGAATAGTTATCACTAAGTCATAAATTACATAGCATGACTGATTCGAAGTACTTTAACATTATCAACACAATACATTATACATACAGGCATTCATTGTAATAACTACTCGTTATTCAGGGCACATGTCAAAGTGTTCAACATAGATAATCGAGTAACGAAAATTTGCATACAGAATTGGTTATCACGGTTTTGCAAAAGAAAAATATGAATAATTTATCTTACATTAATCATTATAAACTATAAATATCTTCCCTTCTCACTATGGTACTATACTACAGAAATTTTTTTATAAGATATTAAATTTTATACCTACATGTGGGTTATAAATTTTATAGCTAAACAATCTTTTAAAACATCTATACTCAGCTAAGATCTATAAAGAGGATTTTCAAACAGTTTAGTTCCTAATTTCCATGCAAATTGTGTTATAAGAAGTTCACTAAATTTTCATGATCTTAGGATCACTAATTAAAATATTTTCGAATGCTCATTTGGGTATGAAGATGGCATACATAATGACACTGAATATTCAGCACAACTACCGACATTTTAATAAATCTGGGGTCTATGTGGTAAAGGGTTAAGACAGTGATGAACAGTTTGATTGTATTTAAATACTGACGAATTGTTCTTCATAATATTATGTATACACTCATTTATTACAACTTGTTTTAAGCATAGGGGTCTGTTACAACCATAATCCCTGATGTCTTATTAGATACAAGCGTGATTATCATTCGTTATAGACCCCTATGTTTATGTTTATTCAGGTTACACGCGGATGATTCACCAAACCTGTTTTTCTGGACTGCATGATATCCTGACCAGTACTATTCTAAACTTAAGTTACCTTTTCAACAAAAACAAAACTTCTCCACTTCTCCACAAGTGGATGAAAATCGATAATGAGCAGGGTACTGTTTTATCAAAGCACTTACGAAATTCGTAAACTTACGATCAAATTTAAATTCTTTATAATTCATTTACAACTATTAGGTATGGCAAATAAGGGTTGTATTACAAGTTAAAATTCAATTAATGAACTCCTACAAACCATATCAGTCTCCAATGTGCAGTCGGTAAAGAATTATAAAGAATAAAAATTTGGACGTAAGTTTACTATTTCCGTAAGTGCTTTGATAAAACAGTACCCAGACCTCTATGGTTTTATTAAAGCATAGTAGCATATGCAGCTATAATTAGGTTATATAAACAATAGTACATGTCTACATGACACAGTTGACCCCACTACATCAAACATGACATAGTTTTTGGAGTGTTCTAATATATAACATAAGAGAGTATGATGTAGAACATAAAATGAGGACGGTCAAAAACCACAAACATACTGAGTACATTGGTATCAGTAAAGATAAACTGTTACATAAAAATACAAACCCCAGTTGAATGAAACATCATTAATTTTATTTATCATGAGCAGATCCAGAGGGGAGAGGGGGGGAACCAGGGATCTTGTATGGAAATCTTATTTACATGAGTTTCAGGATTTTTTCGAGACTGATCAGAAAAATTTTATAAATAGTGTGGGGAACAAAATGCTGGTCAAACTCCCTGGGAATAATAACTAGTCTGATCCCTTCCTGAGAAAAGAATAGCTTGTTGGATTATTCCCTCTCAGAAAAATTGCTGGATCTGCACATGTTTTTATGACAAGTTTAACATATACCAAACTATCTGAGTTTAAATCCACAGTCTAGGATAACCATATAGGTTTGATTATTTAATAATAAACAGTGCTAGCTATTTTTTGCAAAACTAACTAATATGTCATCATTATATATCTGAGCGAGAGTGGTAAAATAGCAGGGGAAAAATGGACAAATTAAGCAATTTAAAAAAAATTTACAATTGACATTTCCCACAAAAACTCACTCAGAAGATATGGACTCATTTTATTCATCATTTATCAGAGAATGGTAGATGTATGGAATAACTTAGGGTTAAGCACACGTCTTGGTGAAAAGAAACAGTCCGACTATTCCTATCATATTTCTTTCTTACAACTTATAAGTAAAGCATTATACACCAGGGTACTGTTTTATCAAAGCATTTACGCTAGCGTAACTCTAAGTTTTCCGTAAAAATTGCGTACGTGAATAATATTTGCGCAAATGCGTTTTACTAAGATATTTTTTCTCATGTTTTATCGTAAGGTTTTGCCATGCACTGTTGATTTTCGACCGTCACTTGTTGTTATAGACCGTGATTAGTAATATAAACATGTTTAATCATCAAAACTTATCGAACTTTTATGTATATCTATTCACTCTGGTTCCCGTTATGTTGGTAATATTGTGGCCCGGTCTAAGTTCAATATTCAATATTTTTACGTAAATGTATGCAACAACTTGCGATCGATTAGTAAAACACACTTAAGGATTTGCGCAAGTGACAAATATATGCGCAAACTTACACGACATTTACGCAATGTTAGTAAAACAGTACCCTGTCTTCTACCTCCATCAACAATCAATGGACACAGGGAAACAATTACCTTACTATTAAACCAGCTATATACAAATGAAATAATAAATCAAGAAATGAACAAATGAATTGTGTATGAAATAATAGATCAAGAAATAAATGAACTAATTGTGTATCATATTCTGTACAGAAACAAGATATGTCTCCCATAGTATCAAAAGAACCAGACTATACAATAACGAATTATAAAGAAACAATACCTAAAATATTGATCATTTATCATATGTAACCTGAAGAAGACATCATAAATTCTGAGACAAAACCTCATAAAATACCTGATATAACACGAGATAATTACAGCTTTATTTTCTACAGTAACAAGGCAACATTTCGAAAAATCAACCAAACAACTTGGGGAAAAACTCAATTACAACTCAATACTATAGTAAACCTAAAGTAAACCTGTGCAAATACAGTTGCAGAAAGCAATGCTACTGTATTCAATATATGAAGAATTAACAACACCAGCAAAAGTTAACGAAAGTTGACTTACAAATCCCGATCCTTGAGACGTTCCTTGTCCTGAAGCCATATTGTAACAGTATTACAATAACACACAATGTGTCCTATTATTTAAACTGACAAGATACTTTAACCTCCCAATCAGATTCACCGTACAGGTCAACTTTCTACTACAGATAATGTTAACAGTATACTAAAACAAGAATCCTACCGTTCTACCAGCTAGTTTTAAATGAAAAATCTATAACCAGTCAATAATATATAAAGGTAATACTACAAGGCGAACAGAGAAGAATTGTATACATGTATATACTTGCCCTGTATTAAATGATCCCTTACTCTAAAACCAAGCTTTTAACCAATATTGGTAATATTACTTACTCTACTACTGTCCCATTCTATATACATAATATGTTTAAGTACCGGTGCATAGTTGGGCTTAAGGATAATCAAAGCAACGAGACGACACGTATCAACATGAACCCCTATGTGATATCATGTGCCGAAAGACAGTTAAGTTTTCAAGGATTAGAAGGATTAAATTTCAGCAATCATTTTTACAATGTAAATTATAAAATAGTTTTGACAAAAGTTTTGATTTATGAAATATTGTGCAGTTTAAAACCAATATAAAGTTAGGACTCAAGCAGTATAAGAACTCAAGACTGGAGCTGTTATCAACCTGGAATAATCTTGACAAATTAAAAACATAGGATGTCCTTATAAGGAACACCAAGGGTCTTTAAAAATATTCAAGAACCGTTCATACCATTCATAATTATTAATGTTCTTAAAATGTTCAAGAAGTAAAACAGTCCCTGTTCTTAAAATGTTCAAGAAGTAAAACAGTCCCTGTTCTTAAAATGTTCAAGAAGTAAAACAGTCCCTGTTCTAAAAATGTTCAAAAAGTACAACAGTCCCTGTTCTTAAAAGCTACATATCTGAGTAACAGTTCTTGAACAGGTCTAAAGAACTTCATTACACATAATTATAATTTTAATGCTTTAAAGTTTTGACAAATTTGCATCTTAGTATAATAGTAATTCTTATAAGTTAAAGATTGTAACAAGGTTTCTTCATTTCAGTTTTATTTCAAATAGAAATTAAATTTCAATCTTGCCTATTTGGAGTATCCCAATAGTCAACTTCATTTATCAAACCAGAATGATTAAGCCTGTCAATTAAAAATAACTCCAATAATTAAAGTTTAAAACACATACTTGAAGTACCTGTGTCTTCCTCATTGTCAATAAACTTGCAGGTTTAAATAAACTTTTCAACATATAATCTGTCCAAAATTGAACTGATATAATTAACTACATCCACAGTTTATATATATATTATCTGGAACTGTCTACGTGCATCAACTTCTATGGGGTTCTACTTTATGTGCACACTATCACTCAATCAGAACGAATTCGGTGACGAAACGGGACAGTTGATAATACGTCTCATACATACACTACATACAATATGATCATGAAACTGACTTTTTGATGTACCAGTTCATAAAACCTATTTACTATTGTGTGATTGTTTCATATAATTAATATATTATCTATTCAAGGTCACGAAGAGTCAACCATGGTATGTTAACCAGATGACCTGACACAGTAAGTATACTTGCAGCTTGATTTAAGCAACAATACTAATTGCTACAAATTCATAGCACACTTATAATAAATTCATTGCACATGAATGAGTTTGCTTGATGTATAATGTATGTCAGTCAACAAGCAAACGCCTACACAATTATCTCCCTTGCTATGCAGAATAGATCACTGCAACAACTATATCTTTAGCTAAAATTCAGCTATATGAACTTTTTTATTTATCTAACTATTTCCTTACTTTTTCCAGGTACAGCACAATCTACAGTAGGATCTAAATTGAAGACACGGGTATAATGAGCAAGAGGACCACCCAAAGATTATTCCAATGAAGTTTGATAAATTAGTTCAGGAAGACAATGAAAGCTGACAGCCTCTGATCCCGCCAAGTGTGGGCACGTTAGAAAGTTCTTCTCATGCTTGCTCATTTGCCTCGTTCACAGAGCAGATTTGCTTCGTTCACAGAGCAGATTTGCCTCGTTCACAGAGCAGATTTGCCTCGTTCACCGAGCAGATTTGCCTCGTTCACAGAGCAGATTTGCCTCGTTCACAGAGCAGATTTGCCTCGTTCACAGAGCAGATTTGCCTCGTTCACAGAGCAGATTTGCCTCGTTCACAGAGCAGATTTGCCTCGTTTACAGAGCAGATTTGCCTCTTTCACTGAGCAGAGGATTAGACGATAGATGAGTGATCTCACAAGTTGTGGATAATTAGTTAGATTTAAAGTAATCTAGCAATGTGGTTATGCAATGTACAAAGCATTATTATATACTGTGCGCATGAAAGATAGGTGTCTCATAAGTCAAATTGGCTGGCCTTTCAATAGCGGTGACACTACAATAAACAATGCCTTTACCTTATAGATCACTAGATCATCATGTAACAAACAATACAACATTTTAATTTATCATATGCAAGCTAATTTAAGCAGACATTCCCTCTGGTTTTTTTTCTTTTAAAAAAATACCGAATATCAAACATTTACACACATCAATCCATATGGACGTATTTTTTTACAGAGACAATTAACAGGCATCAGAGATGAGCATGCAAGCATGCACGTACCATGTGTTGCTGTGTTGCATGTATAGTACATGTATGGTTGACATGTTAAACAACACAGAGTAAACACGAGTATACTTGTAGCTGGCTATTCAAGACAATACATATATACAAACTAAGCATGGTGAAATAGCCACTATTCAACTGATTTTTTGGTAATTAATTGAACAGAAGGGTCATGAAGTACTGACCCATGAAATACATTCAGTACTAACCCATGAAATACATTCAGTACTGATCCTGACATTCTGTTAACTGACCCACAAAATACATTCAGTACTTACTGACCCACGAAATACATTCAGTGCTGACCCACGAAATACAATCAGTACTGACCCATGAAATACATTCAGTACTGACCCATGAAATACATTCGGTACTGACCCATGAAATTACATTCAAACCTATGTACAGCACAACATATGTTAGTTTATAATAATTTATTTTATTAACTTTATTAATCAATCACTCTCGATAGCTCATATTATCCATCACCACGAGGGTATAAGAGAAAAGAATTACTGCCACTGTTTTTATTTCATCTTTGTATGACAACATGCCTGGGATCAAACTCTCGACTTCTTGCACTTGAAGCAGATGCTCAACCACTATAGGTGTATATCTAGGTTATGCATGTTTATGTACTATTATCATAGAGTTTGTACATTAAATCCCCCCCGTTTAGCTTAGTAACCCAAGTTGAAAATTTACCTATGCAGTTAGCACACTCTAGAGCAAAATATTCAGAATTGCTAAACTACAAACTACTATGTTTTCGTAATGCAGTTTATCATGATGAAATTTATAATACATGAACACATTACAAGCTTTTACATACTTTCAAACCCCATTTGATGACAGTAAAAAACATGTAGTACAAAACATAACAAGTTATTTACCTTGTTAAGAAACTGACCGTATGGATTGTAAAATCCTGTATGCAAGCTCATCTTTCTAACATTTAATAATATATAGAAGATGTTCAACATATACCAAGTTAACAACCCAAACTACGACTTGTCTCAATCAATCACTGATGACATACGACCCAATACGTGGCACAGGTATAACGTATGTGACGAAACAATCAAATTGTTTCTTATTCCATTTTTCTACCATCATTTAAACCATAACCACACCTGATGTTATGTGGGACTATAGTATAAGTAATTAACAAACTTATAAATATAGTTCATTAAAATTCATACAATGTAACTATTCGTGATGATGAAATACTCCCTCTACTCACACCATTTACTGTTGTAAACATTTATATAATATATACAGTAGTTGTCTAGATCGGCTATTAATATTTACATTGACTATAACAAATTAAAACCCAATTACCTCTCTTTGTTTCTGAAAAATTATTTCCCTTTGGGTTTTTTTTTTGAAAACTTACCTCCCTTTGTTTTTTTTTTAAAAATAACCTCCCTTTTTTGATAAATTACTTCCCTTTGTTTTTTTAAAAATGTTTTTGAACAATTATCTCCCTTTACCATTTTTTTTTATTGATGTTGGTAGTTAAATGTACATTATTTGAATGAGATGAGTCTACATTTAGTATTGAACAACACATGTCGTATGACAATGAAAGATGTCATGACTGTATACTTTACATGCCTAACAAGAGTACAAAGACTAAGTTTGTAATTGTCAATTCTTACATAAACAGGATCATATTAACTATCCTGAGAATTAGTCTCCACATCCGGGAGATTTATTTACCAGTGTTATCACTTAGTCAACAAGGCTTTCAATGAAGTCATTGTGCATGGTGCTTCAGTGCCTACTGTGCACAATAAACATAAACCACTGTATTATTTTATAAGTTGCAATAAACAGATGCAATTAGAATCAAAGGGCTGAAAGTCATTATATCGTTTGTGCTATGAAGCATGACATTTCTATGAGGCCAAAGCAACTGAAGCAAGTCACCATATCATCAATATTCATCAAAGGCAAAGGGGAGAAAATTCCAATCACAAGCAAGACTGTGTTCAATAAATCTTATGCCCTGGTGGAAGCATTGTCAATCAGGGACCATAATTCTGTGATAATGTTGGATATGTTACATGGCTTTGACAATGTAAGGTGTTTATAATGGTAAACAAGTATGCCAAGTTTGAAAGCAATGCCTTGATGGACATAAAAATATTTGAGTTTCAACAAAATGAAAGTTTTGGTTAACATTTTCTGATGAACAGACAAACAAGACAGGACAATCACTATATGCCTCCACATCAGTAGAAGCTGTGGCATAAAACCCCCCACAATTTCCAAGTCACACAATAAACATAAGGTAGAATTCCTACAAAATTAATGTTAAAGCATCATCTTCCAATGACAACGGACATTCACAGTTAGTTTAACAGCAGAATGTAGGAGACAGAATATTGGATTTAAGTTAGAATTCATTTGTTCATCAATGAGTGTTTTCTTACAAGAATTAATGGCGATCTTCCATTAGCTGCTAATATAAGAAATGTATTAGAATGACATTTGATTGTGTGTGAAAGTCTACTATTACAAAGATGTTCCAGATAGATCTGTACATTGCAATAAATATAGGGTATCCACTGAGGGCTGACTTGTTAAGGACTCAGTTGAATAAAATGATAGTAAGCAACAGTTACTGTACGTCAAGTATTATTTGTGATGCTTTTATTTTGGCTATTATTCCTGAAATGACTTCCCTAGCAAATTCATAAATCCGCTTAAATTAATATACCTTCATTATAACACGCAGGGCTTTTTTTCAAAAGTAGGGGACGGGGTCTTTTCTTTGAGTTTGGGGAAAAATAACTCAAACGGGATGGAAAAACTTGATGTAAATTGGACTTAAGGGGAAAACTGCATGAATTTAAAGAATTTTATATGGTGGCACCTTCGACTGTGGATTCATGAAATAAGTCAGCAATCACAATTGGTGAAATAAAGATCATGTGGAAAGAAAGCTATGTACAGTAAGTAGCTATACAAATTTAATTTTATTTCAAATCCAACGATAGCATCACTTAAACATTATGAGTTTATTCTCAATTATCTGCACAGTGTCATATGAGAGGAGCTTGTACAATAAGAATCGTATTTTCAAAGTTCATACAAGAGAGCCAAATTACAGTATACAATGTACTAATTGTATATGGATTTTCTTTTGAATTAATAATGATAGCATCACATGTTAAAATATTAATATGATGTTATTTTGTATGAAATGCACACTCAGTATCATATGAGAGTTACATTACCGGTATACCAAAGAAGCCTGTACATATAGTGAAGTATCATAAACTAAGACTTTAAAAGATGTATTTTTCAGCGCTTAATAAGTGTGGCTAAGCTATGAGGAGTGAGCTGGTAATGTATAAGGCCAGCTGACATAACATATAGCTATACATACAACTAAGTTGAACCAACCCAACCCCACAACTGCATTACGGGTAATTCATCATTCTTTAAAACACAAAAACATCACCTGATTTAATGCATACAATACAGTAAGATAGCAAGATGGTGCACAGACTCAGTGTTAGAAGGAGAATGAAACCTATCTATAGATGAACAAACCCACCAACAGTAGATTTCTTGCCACAAGCTGTCAATCAATAAATGGACGAGCTATGTAGGTGTGTCGACAGTTTATCATTCAATATATTATTACATACAAGCCGTCAAAAAGATGCACCTGCCCATTCTTGTTGTGTGATGACCTTTGACCTAGTGACCTATAAGCTTGATAGGGTTCATCGACTAGTCTTGCCGAATCTTCAAAGCAAGTTTGAGTATTGTAGGTTGATAGCAGGCCTCAATAAATCCACTCGTCCGCTGGTCCTGCACAATTTTTTACTTCTTTATTTATATAGCAGGACGAGTAAGATAACAAATATTTGTTGAGGCCTGTATAGGATTCTTAGGAAATCAACCAGATCGTTTTTGACCTTGACCTTTGACCTATCACCTCAAAATTAACATAATATTTTACTGACAATGGGACTTAATTGATCCAATGGTTCATCAGAATTGTATTCATGAAGGATCCTTAAGGGTGATGCATTCTTCAGTCATTAATCAGAAGTTATTCAGTGTACCAAAGATCACTACAACAAGGGTTAAGCAATTTCTCCTACTTATGAAGGGGGAGAAAACAAACTGACTCAGTATAAAAGTACACACTAAGTCTTGATGACTTTAAAAAATTTAAGTTTTATCACTGAACTCATCGTGTTGAGATATTTGTGTTGTTTAATAATACTATGTCGGTCCTTATTATAGTAACAGTGAATTTGTGAAACCATCTGTAACAGTGAACCTGGTATGATTGAGTGTTCTTAAATAATATACCAAAAAACATTTTATGTAAACTGGTTAGATGTAAAGCAATCACCTCACAAAACAGGCTGCCATTCAAACAAAACTGTACATATTTACATTCACTGATGTTGTCTACATTCAAAATCATCACAGCGGATACCATTATAATTGAACTGTAAACCAAGATTTTATTTTGTGGATTTCGTTTCGCAGAGACGCCTATGGTTGAATTTTGCGAAATTAAGTCGCTGCGAAAGTGTTAAAAACATTAATATGGACATTACAGGTAACTTAAAAACACGAACATTTGTAGTTGAGAATATGCTGACGATCAGCAAAACCCGAAAGTTAGTATTCGCGAAAGTAAATTGGTTTACAGTTTATCATAACACCATTAAACATTTACCCATTTTATAAAGATGAATAGAAGGTGGGGTCGATGATATGCAATCTGACTTATAGTTCATCAAAATATACAGAAATAAAACACCGCCCATGGCATAACATCAGTATGAAAATCGTTCATTCAGAGAATGTTTTAAACTAAACTAAAAAATATGTTACACTAATGCCTCATTGTAATCCTAAGTGACCATCAATATCTTAAATGACCATTAGATGACCAACATCTACTACCTGTCCAAAATGTTTAATTTACATAAAATACCATCAAATGCCTGTTTTATGTATCAAGTTTGTAATTAAACGGGATACATTACATACCAGAAGCAGTCAAGAGGTGGATGGGGTGCTTTAGTACAGTGCTCTTTGTTTTAAGATTCATAGATTTGATTATTCATTTAGCATTGTTTAATGGCACATTGAAAACTAACGGACATGTAGCGCACATTTGAATATAATCTTCAACTTCACCAGGAACTTTTGGAGGGCAGTGTATAAATGTATATATACTATACTGAAAACTTTTCACTTTTAGTGAAGTTACAATTCTCAAATTCACAGACTGAACTAATCTACTATTGAAACCAAACAGAAATGTACAGGTAAATGTAGACATTGTAGTTGAGTAATATAATACACAAGTGATATTTCAGACTGAAATGCAAGACAAGTGTATTATACAGTACACAAACTATTAATAGTCCTAGCTAGTACAGTAATTTGAGACCGTAGTTCAAATATTAAGTATGTTAGGATATCTATAAAACATGAGTGAATATTATAATGAGTCAATATTAAACAGCGTGTCCTAGATACGTGCTCAGTGTTTAAGGTACGTGGCAAAATTTGAACTGAACTACACTCCTGCGAAAAAATAAAGCCAGTACGATATCAAAGTACTCACTCAACACAACACAACAATTTGTAATTGTATGACTTGTACATATTTTAGAACATACCCTGTACTTATATAATAAACGATATATACTAAAGAATATTTTTTTTTAATTTTGGCACTTCTTAAAAAAAAATTATCATCCGAATAAAAGAGTGCAATTTACACCAGTCAGATATCCTACAACAAACTACAAGATGGATCAGCTGTCAAATATACCATTTAACTGGACTATACTTCACACAGTACACAAAATATGCACATTAACTCGGAAACATCTACTTAGAACATAAGAGTTTATCACGGGCAACAAATCTGTATTATTATACATTAGTTAAAAAACCTATCCTTAACTTCAGTTGGAATTTACATGTTTCTGTAAGACATAAATCAAATTAAACAGAAATCTGGAAGCTGAAACTTTATCTATTAAATATTTATGTACAGTCAAAATAAACATAAACACTCACCTTCTTAGACATATTTCTGTTATAACGAGTTCTACTATGAATTTAACCACAGCTAAAAAATGTTCTTAAAGATCATACAATACAGGAAATTCCACGAGTCCCTCCCACTTTTAGGTTCATATAATTATATGAACACTCACTACAAGTTTTAACGAGTAGAAGAGTTTACGGTATAAACAGTTTTACAATAAAACTGTATAAACCAATACAAACTACCAATGAAATGTACAGACATATATCTGATGATGTGGCACATGGGGGTATGACGTATAACTTGTATTACAATACCATAATTTCCGTACAATACTACACTGGTCACGGGAGCTGGACACACTCCGGGATATTTACACCGTGAATACAATGTTGTTTTATTTTACTATATATTTACTATACAGCTCAAGTATACCGTATCATTAAACACAAGTTTTCACATACTTCATTATCCGCTACCTAAACAGATCGCAAAATATATCAACAAAAGTTGTAAAAATAAGCTGATGTGTTTCAAATATTTTCATACCTGTGACTTGAATTAATTCGTAACTGATTTATTTAACAATAACTGAATAAGAAATTGTACAAAAATATGAAACTTTTTTGGGGTGGCCTCAGAAAGTTAAGCCCATTTATTCTAAAATACGAAAAAATTTACTCCGGCGATGCATTACGTATTTTAATTTTTTAACTAACTTCGAAGTAGAAACATTTTTGCCATGTACCAATAGCTTGTGTGGAGATTATTTCAATAAGTTTAGCATTCATATAAATAAAATAAAAGGTTGAAGTTACAAATTTAAGAGTTAACAAAATCATATACAATCTATCGTTCAGAAGCACAAAGCTTAAATGAGTTTTTATTATAAAATATAAAAGGGAGATAATTCTGCTACCTAACCATTTACATGAAAATATCTCCCTTTAAACATTAAGAAAAATAATTTGAGCCAAATAAAATCGAACTTTAGCATTTTAAATAAAGTAAGCAACATTAATTGGAAAACGTTTGTCCTTAAAGCATAGCCAAACTTAGATTCCTGTATACATGTATGTATATTTGTACTTATTTTTGAACTATTACGAAAAGTTTAACAAATATTTTGAAGTTTTCAAAATAACGAGATATTTTTATAAAGTAAGTAATTCTATCCAAGTACATAGTTCAACATTAGCATAATAGATCAGGTGACATTCCATTTACTTCATGTATATATCATTTATAACAGACTGTATTATCGTTTCAATTTTTTTGGATCAATTGAATTAACCAATGTATATTACCTGATGATATTCCTAAGATCGTTTTCTCAAGAGTAAAAGTTAGAATTAACAGGAAATGAAAATTACTTGAAATGCAACTTTTACTTTCAAACCTAATTTCAAAATTGTATTAATCAGTTTGTTTAAACTTTGTTTACAACTTAAATTTAATTGCCTACAGGAAATTAAAACACAGTGCAAGACATGCTTGCATTCTGACATAGTATTACAAAGATTCACAGAGTATTAAAACATGAAGTTTAACACAAATTGTACAATACTATGTGGATGAATACTTTTAAGTCCTTTATAAATCTGCACCACAGTTAAAATGCAACTGTGACAAGCAATGTACCAATACTAAATCAGCATGTGCGACATAAACAAGAACATTTATTAGAGACGGCAACCTTACCAGTTAGTCTGTCTATACAGACCCTATGTATAATTAAAGGAGACAATTCATCAGTCTACTCTTTTTCCTGACATTATTTCCCTTTGCACCCTCAAACATAGATAATCAAACCCAAAATCAAATCTAACTAAAATTGAAAATGAAGTTATGATAGTTGATTGAAAAAAAAAGATTATCTAATCGAGTAGCCAGACTACCTAACCA
The DNA here is from genome assembly GCA_947247005.1 of Spisula solida. Classification (NCBI taxonomy): domain Eukaryota; kingdom Metazoa; phylum Mollusca; class Bivalvia; order Venerida; family Mactridae; genus Spisula; species Spisula solida. The sequence goes on along the minus strand of OX365944.1, from coordinate 43,287,785 downwards.
GTTAACACCGGGAATTAATCATCAACAAGTACTAACTCCCTCTTCAAGAGCTGCACCTGACAAATTCTTTACTTGTGGAGAACATGAATGTGTAATCATTGTTAAGAAACTTTATCCAACTTACAGTACAACCTGGCAATAATAACTTCAAGCCAATACAAAACTCAAAACTGCTCTGAATGAATATGTGCTCTTGAAAGCATTAATTTATAATTGAAAATCTTACATGAACCCTCACTGAGCAAATAAGTAGTTAAAATTATTAGAGATAATTAATTTATATCATATAAATATTGAAGAAACTTAAAACAATTAAATGCCAATTAAAATTTTACATTTTTTCTTTAATTATTACCTTGTTCATTGCAAACTGTAAATTCAGTGCAGCCATTTTCGTATGTCCAATAAATCAACAAGGGCAATTAAAATGAGCGTCCCCGTCAATTACAAACAACAATTAAACAACAGAATAGAACATTTAGATTTATATATATATATGGCAACACGTGGTTGAGTGATGTGGCATTATGTGTCAATAAATAATATAAAGTAAATAGGCAAATAATATTTATCCTATTACGTTGAACATCTTGTATGGATTTTTATTACGCACCAAATTAAGGCAATGTTGATAAAAAATAATTGGTCCCCAGGGCTGATGCAAATCAAATTACCAATAAACATGCTGATCTTTGTTGTACCCATATACCATCTCATAATTAGATCTAACAAACAAACGTTAAAACTGAGTTTATTCAAATACTATAATTATGCATGTATTTCTGTCATTAGTGTGTTGACGGCATAGCATGCATACTTATGAATATGAATAGCTTATAGCAATCAAATGAAGAAAACCAAGTTTAAAATTTCAGTAGTCACTTTTACATTGATGCTGGCTCGCTGTCATCGTAGAAATATAGTATGTAAGTTATAGTGAAGACAATTAAATGGCTTAATAAATGTACGAAATTTGTTATGGAATGTTTAGTTACAATATACCAAAATAACCATATATAACTGATGAATTGTTCAGAAACGGCGTCAAACCCAAATTACAAACACAATTGGGTAACCATTTTGCACATTGTTCTGTTCATGTCCACAGCTCTCCTGTTAAAAAGTACGAATCAAGCCACTTTTTTTTTTAAAAGCTAACCTTGTCAGTGCTAAATTGTTTGATTGCTGACAAGATTATCAATTATATGAAACATTCAGTAACTAAATATGTAATCAGGGGGTCAACAATAGGGGCTGATTCTCATGGGTCATTTTAATAATATTGAGCTGGATTTACCGGTTTATAGCAATCACATTTATAGAAAATATGACCCTCCATTCAAAATCCAAAGGGACAAAATGTGTTTTGAAGAATTGTATGCGTCAACTTCAGGGGTGTCAACAGGGCCAAATTAAAAATCAGGAAAATTGTATTTGGCCGACAATTTTTGCCAAACAAGAAGCCATAATTAACTCAGGTGGTATTAAAGAACTCCTTCAGAGCTGATTAAATTCACCATAACATTGTCATTTCTTGAGATAGTTTCATCAAATAACATCTAATAACAGTCATGCTGAATCCGGAATTCCGGATGAATCAAGTAAATTGACACCCCTGCAGCTTAAAGGTTGTTAAAAGAGTTAAATGGAACATTTGTAATAGTACAATGTACTATAATATTTATCTCAGGTATTGAGACTCATTATATGTCATATACATTGGTAGGAGGACTATAACCAAACAATTACACAGCCTGAACATAAAACATGTGGTCAATTATGATGTTAATTTATCTTATCATTTAAAAAGCCCCGAGCTATTGATGTAAATAACTGATACCAACTGAAACAAATTGAAATTTCATTGGACAAATTTGTAATATATTTAATAATTTGATGTCACCAGAACTGATAAATGATATATTTACATGTTGATTGAAATTCACTAATTATCTGATAAGGATCAAACTGCGGACACTTACATAATATACATTTAAATACATAACAAGAAAAACAAATATACTATGCACAAATCATAATTACAGGCAAGACATGGTGAAGTTAAGTATTGCACATAATATTAATTTTAATGGCCACCTCGATAGTCTAATGGTAGAGTGTTCCAGAGCCAGAGGTCTAGGGTTGATCTGAGGCGGTGGCATACCAGTCGTTAACAATGACACTGGTATATCTCCCTTGTTTAACGTTCAGTACAGTATATTCAAGGTAACCGCTGGTACGCCCAGTGTCAGAATCATAGGGGTCTGTATCGACTCACTGGTCTCTCAATCACTAGATATAGATTAACAGGGACGTAACTGGTATCAAAATTGCGACATCACCAACTTTACAAACAGTCTTGTAACTTTTCCAAAAAGGCAATTAATCACATACTGTTTTCTCCAGTAGCAAGCTTATACATTTATGTCAAAATATATCGCACTCGAGCCGTTACAAATGCATACATGTTGAAAATATACTGAAAAATAAAAACAGGACAAAAATGTGGACAGGCCCTTACCATACTATAGGGCTCTTCACACATGAGTGTCGACAAAAACAATTCCATGGATGGATGAGCGTATAATAACTAAAACTATAACCAAAATATCACCTCTGAAAGGTAACACAAGCGCTAGTGCGGTCATTCTATCATTTTGAAATCTAAAAATGTTCATCGGACTTCCATTTTGAGTCACGTGACGTAATGTCGAATACCCGATGATACAAGCCATTTTATTGGACACGCTTTGGTGGAACATGTGACGTCACAAACCATACCTTGGGACATTAGGAAATTCGATCGAGGGTTGATCAACAAATATGCGGAAAAGTTACTAATTTAGTACTGTAGGCCTATCTACTTTATTCGTCATTGGAAGTCTATGAAACGTTCTAAATATATAGGTACCCTTTCTTTAACCATATATTCTTATTATTAACAAAAGTCCGAATAGACATGACCTCCTGTGGTAACTTCGTTCGACGCCTTACAGCTTAATGTTTCCAATGTTGCGTGTCGCAAACTGTTTTACAAGTACCAATCGTGCGTTTGTAACGTCATGTTTTGATAACGGGTTGGTTTTGATCGTGCATTTATATATATATGGTATCAATATACATGTAGTAAAGTACAGATAATTTAACTTGATCCTATTCTATTAGCATAAATTAACAGATGATATATTGTCTATATGTAATATGAACAAATGCACTGCATCCAGCGGGGATTTCCCATCAGATTTTTTGATAATCTGATCGAAGAAAAAAATGACTTTGGAATTTGTTTGCTCTACTACAGAGACTATAGATCTAGCCTCCGGCTGCCAGGCAGCACCACATAGAAAACCAGGCGAACAAATACTTCGAAAAGAGTGTTTTCCAATCTAAAAGACGGGTTGCACAGATATTCCCTATAAATAGTTATTATAGTTTTTTATTATTTGCTTTCAATGGATTATGGAGATTTTTATTACCACTTTGTTATTTTCACTGTCTTAGAAGCTGGTTCCAGTATCATGCAGAAAAAGAAACGTAACGTCAACGGCGCCGGGCTTTAAAATATGCGTTACGTCATCGTGACGTCATAATTATCACGTCGTGACGTTCTAATTTCGACGTGATTTTTCCAATTAAGCCAATTATGGCACATATTTAAGAGGAATTGAGGCATATAATAAACAGAAAATTTGTTGATTTTTGGTGTAAGATCAATTTTATTTCACTCGTGATCACAGAAAATTACATTTTCACTCGTGGCTACGCCACTCGTGAAAATATTGATTTTCTGTGATCACTCGGTGAAATAAAATTCGATCTTACACCAAAATCAACAAATATCCTCTATACACTCGTCTTTTATTTGCTATTTATCATATGTTTGACGTCGCGGCAGCGTAATAAAGCCATTATTTATTTTTGATAATACTTGTGTAATAAAGTTTTGACGTGACGTCACTCAAAGTTTAGGCGATGTCGTCAAAGTTAAGACACTCATGTAATATCCTCTATTTATATTTCAATTCAACATAATTTTATTCACAAGTTGGCGCGCTATGTCGTGCGACGACGTCGCGTTAACGTGCGATGACGTCGCGTTAAATGATGTGACGTCAATTCCGACGTCGCCATATTGTTTTATTTACGTTGGATTAAATAAGATATAGAGGATATTACATGAGTGTCTTTTCATATTGAATTTATTAAACGAGTTGAATAAAATAATAAAATGCGAGGCTCTGCCGAGCATTTTATCGATTTTTTCATCGAGTTTAATAAATTCAATGTGGAAAGTCACAAATGTAATGTTCTTTTTATCACATGTTAGCCTTTTCCGGCCGAAACAAAAAAAACGCTACTTATTTTTCAGTATAATAAACGCGCAACTTGGACGACGTCGCCTATCCTTTGAATGACGTCGCGTGATTACTTTATTACACTAGTGTATTATCAAAAATAAATAATGGCTTTATTACGCTACCACGACGTCAAATGTGATAAATGTATTTTTTTCAATAATTTTCATGATTTGAATCAGGCTTAACGTTATGAAAGAATATGTTAGGACTCAAAAGTTTCGCAATTTGAATACTTTCAACCATTCACTTCTTTCGTCTCCGCAATTTTCTAAACCGGAAATAACTTTTTCTAAAACGATTAGTACCGATTCAAAACTCTGAAGAAGATAGACACGTGCGTGTTACTGGTATGGGTATTTACAATTTGTTCGCAGAAATTCATAAATTCAATGCAAGAACTTGTTATATATTCAAGTACTAGTATACAGTAAAGGTAAGGATAAGACCCAATTCTCAGTGCTGTACTCCTTATTACACATGTCGTGAATTTTTAAATAAAATAATCCAAATACATAAACGTTAAGTTGTTTGTTTGTTTGTGTTAAAATGAACGTTTTTTATAGTTCATTATTTATAATAAGCCAATATATTATATGTTTAAACAACATTGGTCACTGAACAATAATTTATGAGCATTTTCCTCTTTATGTGTTGATCATCCCTCATGTACATTTAACGTGTGCTTCTTAAAATGGGGAGTAGACTCATTGATTAGTTTAAAACCTTTAACTGCTGCACGCTTTTCAGTGGAATATAGTAATATTTACAACCATTCTACATTCCTTGCTTACTCACTTGGATCAGAACACGAGTTTTTCGTGCACAATTTGTAGACCGATACGTAGTATTTTTATTTACAAACTACTTGATCCCGGTTGTGCATCCAATACGTATCACCTGCGCTAGAATATCGAGAACTAGTATATCTGTTTGCAGTGGTCACATGTTCGAAAGTTTATCCAGTAAAATAGCTTGTATCATCGGGTGTTCGGCTTTACAAACATGGAAGTCCGATGAACATTTTTAGATTTAAAAATGATAGAATGACCGCACTAGCGCTTGTGTTACTTTTCAGAGGTGATATTTTGGTTATAGTTTTAGATATTATACGCTCATCCAACCATGGCATTGTTTTTGTCGACACTCCTGTGTAAGAAGCCCTATAGTATGGTAAGGGCCTGTCCACATTTTTGTCCTGTTTTTATTTTTCAGTATATTTTCAACATGTATGCATTTGTAACGGCTCGAGTGCGATATATTTTGACATAAGATTGGTTGTATCTCGAAGATAAATGTATAAGCTTGCTACTGGAGAAAACAGTATGTGATTAATTGCCTTTTTGGAAAAGTTACAAGACTGTTTGTAAAGTTGGTGATGTCGCAATTTTGATACCAGTTACGTCCCTGTTAATCTATATCTAGTGATTAAGAGACCAGTGAGTCGATACAGACCCCTATGGTCAGAATAATATACATACGACTGATATATTGTTGACTAGCAGATTTCAATGATATTTAATTAAATATCATAAAGAGTGATGTGTAATAAATTTAATGTAATAACAGTAACTATCATTTTGTGAGTATGCAAGTGCTAAAGTTTGCCACAGTCTATGAAATTATGTTGTAGAGATACTCTGAAGTCCCACACCCTAAAGTAACAACAAACATAGCAGCAGCATTTAACCTTTTAACTCCATACATCCCCATTTATCATATATTTCAGGGGTCCTACTGAGACATAATGCCATTATCCTGAAAACAAATCACAAGTCTGTTAGCACAAACCCGTATTCAAAACTCAATTTAAACTTTGTTCTTAATTGTTAAAATTCAGCTGATGAAATTTTGAATGACTATACCTTTGTCTATATTTAGATTTTTTTCACAAAATAACTTTTATTTTCTGTGATGATTTTCATTCTTTCTATTGCAACCAATCCATGTTTCTAAATTATTGCAGAATACTGTAAACCTAGAAATTATTTCGCGGGAATTAGTTTCGAGGAGTTTGCGAGTAGTATAATTTCGCAAAATTAAGTCGCCGCAAAAGCGCTTAAAATATTAATAGGGACATAGCAGGAAACTTACAAACGTGAAAGTTTGTAGTCGCAAATATGCCGACAATCAGCAAAACGCGAAAGTTACTTAGTATTCGCGAAAGTAAATAGGTTTACAGTAGAAGGACCCCTGATATTTACTAACAATTTATCTTTTTCATACAAGTACAATAAAACTTCAATGCCTCAACAGTTTTGCCTCGAACCCGCTAGAAACAAGGTTCTAATTGGTCCTGGCAAAATGATGATACTTATGCCCCCTAGGGGCTTTGTCCCTCCCTCGTACTAGCATACAGTACATATGCCTCAAAGAGGAAGATGGCTGAGTGGCTCAAACTATTTTGCTATCAAGGCATCCTAAGCTCTACTATAACTAGTTACACTATACAAACTAGTTGTTTGAAAATATAAGGCATTTAAAACCTAGCACATTTATTAAAATATTAGTACTGAAATTAAAAAAATCTGTTGAAATGCAGAAAAAAATAATATCTTATTATTAAAATAGATGCATCAACATATGTCACTAGATACCAACAGCAGGGGAATTCCGTATGATCAACTGCAACATTGGTTTCGCTTTATCCCCATTGAGCAGTGTGACAAGGGAACAGTTAAGATAATATACAAAAATAATACAAGATACCGGGAGTAAGTTACAGACGTTCAACCATAGAGCATTGTGACAAAGGAACAGTTAAGATATAATACAGAAATAACATAAGATTCCGGGAGTCATTTACCGACGTTCAACTTCAGGTGTACAATAAGAATCAATACTTCAGTATCACTGTATAATCGGTTAAGTTAGCGACATGGAAATATTGGCGAATTTCTCCAATTTACAAAATTCCCCATCATTCTCAATAGCGTAAATTTTGGCCTGTAAAGAATACCACATGTATCAGAATTAAAAATTGTTAATAAGTAAATATTAAGTATGCACAGAAAGTGTCTAAATTCAAAAATCACTAAATTTTGACCCATGGAAATATCGACTTATACAGTATTGATGCATATATACACGTAACATTATTACTGAACAATATGTGGTAACTTAATACCGGTATGACAATGTGACATATTGTATTGATCCTTTCTTCATTCAACAACTCAGTATGACAATAATCTACAAGTATGATCTCAGATATCAATATGGATTATCTACATACATAAACCGATGATGAAGATAAATTCCTTAATTTATCATTAATTGTACTTGCTAAAGTATGGACCATATATTCTGTTATCATAAAAACTTGAAAGTAGAACAAGCATTATAAATGAATCATTTGTGTGAGGCTGGGCTTATCAGCAGTTAGAAATTAAATTTAAAAGCTATCTTTATTGTTTTCCAATACATATTGCAGAATAACAACTGGATTTATGTCAATATTAAACTGTCCTCCATAACTTGTTATCAAATATTGGCACTCATATATAGATAAAATATCACACCGTTTTGATTGGGGAAAAATAAGTTATCTATCTATGATTGTACACGCTACAATAGGATTTAGGGGGAGTGGCTTAAAGACCTAGAATGGTCCTTCTATATATATTTCTGGACCAGAACTTTATAGACAGTAGAAGGAACGGCATATGATATCAGCAGGAGATCACTATCAGTGTTAATCTAGGGTCATAAAACACAGAAACTGGACAAAGTTATTAACAAGAGGCCCCAGCTACTGAAAATCAATCTGGTGCTACTGTATGTACACTAGACAATATGTGTCATATTATCAATTATGTTTGTTTTAAATTTGAATATTAAGATATATTTATTTATTTTTTGTATCTATCTAGTTTGAGTGTGTAACAGATATTTTCCCTATATGTCAATAAATTTGGTGATTTTATTATAGAAGAGTTATTTGACTTAAATTGATAGGTATAACGTACAAATGTATGTACAATGGGGAAAAATAGTAAATTATCCCCCCTTACTACTCTCTAAAACTCCACCGGTCCTATCATGCGGATTACTCTAGTTTTTATCCCTGTTTTGTTTGTTGCACATGGTAGTAATTAGGCTGAAATATTTGCAACATTAATTATCAGATCAAATAATAAATTTGGCTACATGTTGTTTACACACCATGGTATATAAATTTTTATGGCCCTAACATACTAGGTAATACAGAAGTGAGAAATTTCATATCTAAAATCAATGATATTTCAGTTAAAAACAAGGATAAAGTCCGAGGATCTCAACTAGTTAGGACCTGTATGCTAATTGGTCTACCTCGGGCTTTATCTTACAAGGGAGATAATTTATATGTCACTTATGTCTCTCATTAAAAGACATAAAAACATATCTGAATAATTTCAGTTCTTGTATAAAGATATTTTACATTAGGTCTATGGAAGCTATTTCTATCATAGGGAGGTTGGTCATCCCAGTAATATGTCATTATGTAAGAAGAGTGGTTAAACCCACATACCCCCGTACTACTTGTCAAAGTAGCCTGAAGCTCATTAAACATTTTTTTATTGCCATTGTTTTTATTGCCATGGTTTTTTTTATTTCAAATCAATGATTTTTTTTGTAATGTCCTAATGCAGTAGTCAATTGAACCCCCCCCCCCTACCCCGGGGAATAGCAGGGATTTTTACTCTCTCTTTTCCAAACCCCAGGTAAAGTCCCTGCCCCCAAGGGCCAATTACTGATGGCAAAATCCCCACAAATTGCCCCGCCCTATATCTCAGAGATATTTCCCCGCTATTTTGGCGTGAAACAACAGTGAAATCAGAAAAGTTAAAACACAAGACTGTTTCCCCGCTATCCCCCCGGGTTGGGGGCCGTGGTTTCAATTGACTGGTGCATTTATAAGTGACACTTTTTCCAATTTTTTCCCCAAAATGAAAATAAACAATAACAATAAACTTTACGGTTTCTCATACAACATATTATACTATTTATTGGCATATATAATACAAAAACATTATCCATTTAGACAAACGGCAAAAAGCAAGTTAAAATACACTAATATAATATTTTATAATTGGTCAATAATTGGAAACAAAAATGTATCCGAAAATGTCTATCCGAAACATATGACAGTTAACGGTCTATTAAGTAAGGTTACAGTCTTTCGTACAAATATCTTATACTAATGTTATCAGTAGTGTGTTGTTTAACCTATTGCTTACATGGGAAGGTTGGTCATCGCTGCGATACGCCATGGTCAGCGGTGAAGGCGGGTATGGACACGTTGTCAAATTCCGGTGAAATAGTGCACCCGTAAAATGCACCGAGGCGTGGAAATCAGTTGAAGTCTGCAAGCGTATAATTATGGAACGCTGTGTCCGAAGAACTGTTGGAATGACGATTTGTAGCATTCGCCTTCTTCAAGTCACTGTTTTTAGATTTTTGAGTTCGTGTACTTTTTTGATAGGGTAGTGCGACAAAATATGGCTGTTGAGCTGGGAACCACCCCCTGAAAATTGGCCAAAAGCATGGGCGTAGTCCTGAGCGTCTCCAATATTGGAAGAGGGGCACACAATGAGGGAGCAAATGGGGGGGGGGGGGGGTTATCAACAGTTATAATCGAGCGTTTTCGCATAGGTCAAAGATCCTACACAATCCCCCGTATTCTTTGCATACATAATGATGTAGGGGTCTATTTAATTAATCATAAAATAACAAGGATACCGATAGGACTCATCGCGATAGGCAAAATTTGTGACAATGACCTTAGCACAATTAGGTCTATACAAATTCATTATTTTCTTATTTTTTTATAAACAACAATGTTGGTTTTGTGATTATATCTCTGTTAGTTAATCGTTTGTCATTATTTTATTACATATTGTATATATATGTAGTATATTTCTAATTGATTTTCAACGTTTGGGTTATGATGATCATGCGGAATTTTGTGATATTTAACGGATTCAGAAGAAAATACGTCCGCTACAGTACCGAGTTAGGCTCGAGTGGTGAGCTATTACAACTAGCGTTTTGACTGTTCTTATTGACGGAACTTTGCTGTGAACTATAATGACTGAACGTACTAAAACCACAAGGGTACAGTTAAAAATATGATATATCGGCGCCCCATACCAAAATATCTCCTGTATGGTTTCAGTAATTCTACAAACCACTAATGTCTACGAGAGTAGGTCATCAGCTACGAAATCATGAAAATCCCGTGCAATTCAGACAACATTGAAAACGTGATTTAGTTAGTCGGTGTCATCCATAATGTGGACTGATGATGAAAAGCGCACTTTGTAACACCTTCCACCAGAAGAGAGTCAGTGTACATTTGGCCTTCGATGTGTCCACGGGGCCTGTATCCTGCCCGCATCTCTCACCGTGTGGAGTCCGTGTGAAGGCAGTCAAATGTAGTACTGGTGGACCATTAAATAGTTTAGAGAGGTTGCGGTGCGAACGTGTACGACTACTTGTATAGCATGGAGAATTTGACATGATCCTGACCTTTAAGCATGAATATGTTACAAGGTAATTGCGTTTCAAATATATAAATTTCCGCGAGCAAATCGTGCAATATCGGTTCTTTAGATTTGTTTTGGTATTACACCTCGAGCGTCTTCGTGATACTCTCCGCTTATGAAAACATACAGCCGGGTTATAAATATAGACAATATATCAGCTGTTAAATTATGCTAATTTAAAGGTCGATCGTCGTGTCAAATTCTCTGGACTATACGTGTTAAGTCCTACGTACTGGTTGCAATTAAAATTGGCTTGCGAACGCAACGTGTGCGTGTAAAATCACTTGACAGTACTAGTTTAAACATGATTTCTTCATGAATCGTAAATATAAACCAATGAGTCCACGTACGGACATGCGCATGCCTGTGTGACTATACACAAATGAATTTCGTCTGTCACATGTCCTTTACCTAGCTGTAGAAACTTTCATACACATGGATGAAGAAACGCTCAAAATTCAGACGTACACGTTACACGTTGTACTTCGCAACCTCTCTATTAAGTGATATTGCACAACTCCCACACGGGTATCGTTTGGAAGCCAATGACAGAGTGGGAATCAAGCATACGAACATCATGTCCAACAATTTGTTTCACGACAATAATCCCATTTTCTTTAACTAACAAGTAACAACAGTTATCTTCCTTATTTGGGGCTATACCAGTTTTAATCTGATCGCTCTTATCTTGATTGCGTAATCACGCTGTGCAAACTCCACGGGAAGTCGGAATATAAGTAATGCCTATCATTTGCCTAAGGGGTTTTTGCCCTCACAGCAATAATTATTATACATTTTATATTTTTGACATTTTGTACATGCGAAGGGTACTTGTCTCTGTCTATATGAAATAATTTAGTTTTTAGAACATGCATGATTAAGACTTCGTTGATTGTGTGTGTTGTTACTATGTACATGGGGGAAAATATACTTAATTATGCATTTGTATGATGACATGTGTATCGTCTATGTTCCGTGGGTTATGAAATTAACTGTATAAATGTTATGTTATGTATAATCAAAGAATACGGGAGTGTATAGTGTATATCCGTGGTATAATAGGTGTAAGCCGAAATGTCACACAAAATAGGCATTTTGACATTTAACTGACTTTCCAGCGATTTTAATATGAGGACAATCTTTCATTGTATGATAATGGCTGTTCAAAACAGGTGGTTGTTCTGTCCAAATCAATAAAAAAACTGCAACGTGATTCTGAGTTTAGAATTTGTCTCAGTTGTTTAATTAACGTGCGTGGTTGTAAAAGTCTCCTTTTTATATACGTTTTCTGTTTTTGCTATCAGCATCGGGAAAGTATTCAAACCGGTTATGTTATATAGATGAGGCATATAAAATAATGAAACAACCGCTTTAAATCAGGAACGCTATATAGATGCATGTTAAAAAAAGAATTTTTAATCAAATTTCGTGGATTTAACATCCCGGGTTAAAATTATAACAATTATTTCAGTTAGTTATGAAGGAAATTCTTCATAAATGTATGTTTATGTTGTGTAAATTAACTTCACACTTCAAATTTAAATTGTTATAAAAACAAATCCCTGTATGTAACAACAGAAAAGCATCATTGCCTAAGGGTACAAATAAAGATAAGATAAGTTATGTTTTATTGCAGGCTATATAATCCGATCAGTTAAATTGGACGCCATGCTGTGCGCAGATAATTAGCTCGGTAAATTCCGGCAGCTAACGAACTTTACCGAATTAATAAGCGCTAAACACATTTAAGTAATGATTAATTTCAATGTTACAAACGCCCATAAAATTTTCAAAATCTTTTATTTATTTTTACATGTTTCGAAAGTAAAATAAATTTACTATCTAATGTGGTAAATACATTTTAGATATTGTATGTGATAAACTTGATATAGAGTATTAAACACCAAGTTTAACGGACAATTTCTGCCAAAGTCGCTAATTTTACAAAAAATATAGAGTAATTCAAGAATGATAATTTTCAAAGTTAAATTCGCCCATAATGTTTTAGATTTAAGAATAATTAAAAATAACGATAGTAATGTGTAAAGATGAAATAAACTTTTGTGCTAAATACAAATTTGATATTTTAATTCGTTAAGGAATTATAAGCGTTAAACTAAATTTCCCCTTCTACTTTTAATGTTATTAAGGATTATCAGTACAATAATGAAAGTTGGGTATGATGGTGCCGCATCATCCACAGACAGTCTCTCTGCACAGATATCGATGCCACTCGGGCTTCTTAGGAGTCCGTCGGGAAGCATGTGGAGAATTTACAAAATTTCCGTATTATCAATGTATATTATATATAACTTCCGAGGGACAATACAAGACATGTAAACACATTGTCACTTAATTATGATGCACCGAACCACTCGGAACATTATAGACTTCAGTGTCACTCGGCACCCGGGGTAAATGTAAATTATGCACATCGTTGACAGATGCACACAGCCCCCCCCCCCAGCTTGTCCTTGCATGTATGACAGTTTAACATTATGGTTTGAACATAATGATTGTTTCTCTAGCATTAAGGAGCTGGTCATTGTAATGAATGTGACAGATCATTACGTGATTGGCACTAGTCAGTGAGCTGTTACGGAAAAAGATTGGCACCGCGATTACGGTGTACGACATCAATTGGTTGTATCAATAACCCAAGAACGGTTTTGCCCAGGATCTTCAAACAGTAGAAACTTTACATGAGTGATGGTCACAACCAGTAGGCCTAGTCGACTCCTATTGTATCAGAAGTCATTATGGTAAAGGTAAAGGTCAATCAATGTCTCTTTGATCTTTAACATGACTGATTACTAGTATTAGACTGCCATGGAACATTATAAATGTTTTACAAACATCTCTTTTTTTATTTGAATTTTCTATTGCCTATACATGTAGTGCTTTAGCAGGAAATATACAGCGTTTGAAATGCAGAAGCTTTTGAACATACACTTTACAAGTCATCGGTTTTAAAGACGGCAAACATGCTTTTACACAATACATGTACATGCATTTTGTTGATACTTTACCGGGCTAAAATTACCGCCGATGTCACAATGTATTATCACGTGAAGTTTGTAATGATGAACTGAATAGCTTAGTGGCACACTGGTCGAGTGGATAACGCTGTTTACTACGGACCATGCTTCGATTCTCGACGGAGGCACTTGGTAAGCCACATGTTGTTTAACGTTAGACGATGCTTTGAACCAGTAACGTTGAATAACTGAAGGGTCTATCCTTACAGAGCTAGTGTAGCACACCGAGACTCCTTACTAATCACACATCTGTCCCTCGAAGTGGGAGGTCGATCAGTGAAAGGCGGCTACCTACGTAGCATAGTAATCATAGTAATTTACAATTGATCGGTGTTACATGTATAATGTAATCAAATTTAACATTTGGACTGACGACTCGGAACCAGGTCAAATAATCTCAGGTGCAGATGATATCAAATCGGCAAACTAGTATATCTGCATGCGCGGATTCAGATGTGACCGGAGTCCAGACCCTCCCCCTGTGATTTCTTTGCAGAAATGTGGTTATCTTATAGATTATTAAACGGGTTTGTCAGGGCTAAGAGTCTAAACTGGACAACCCTCAAAGAGAAGAAGCTGATGGACCCTTGATCAAAATACCTACTCGGATACAGGCCCTTCTTGCGAGAAATAATTATTCAACAATTCGTGAACCTTGTCCTTTAATGTAAGTGTGCTTTTTTCTACTACCAGATAAACGTCATACGTGAACATACTCCTGTCTCCATGCATTGGAGTCATGTATCAACTGCACATGAACTGGGTATCAAGTGTCCTTGACGTATCACCATCAAGACCCGTGTAGGCACAGATGGATATATTGTATTGAAACATACAATTACTTATTAATTGAGGTTTGTCCTCCGAGTACATTGTTTGTTCCCGAACACGTGAGTATTTACATATTCGTTTTCTGGCTTTACCATCATATACGTACTTACTTTTTATTAACCGTTTTAATCATTAAAAATCGCATATGTTAATTACCGGTACTTTTTAATTAACAGATTGGATGATTCGTAATAGTAAAAAATTATAAATGTATGCATGCATGTGAACAAATACAAAAATCACGGTACATTTATTGCAACATGCTCTTTGTTTAGGACAGTTAGGTACAGCTGAATTTATGCTTTTTGTAAGACAAAACGTTGTTTTAAACGTAACTTGTATTTTCTCGTATTTTCAGCGAAGAACCTTTGATAATTAAAATGGCAATAACGTGGTTAACGGTTTTAGTCATTGCTTTGTCGACGCACTGGACAGTTTGCGCGTCCCAAAACTATAAAGAAACAGGATATCTCAATAATCAGTTCAGCACGAAGACAGGTTACTTTTGGAAGTATCCCAGACAGTCACCTGACAAAGACTTTCTCATGAGAACTTCACTGGAAGGACACGCTTGTCATGCAGTTCACGTGAATATCGTGTCCAGACACGGCGCACGTTACACCAGCGCTAAAGACATGCGCGCTTTTACGGATTTGAAGAACAAACTTGAAGGAACATTTACAAATAAATCTTTTGATTTTATTAATACATGGGTAAATAAGTATCCAGAAGTCGAGGCGGAACTTGTGACGCCACTGGGAAAAGAGGAAATGTTTTATTTGGGTGAATTATACGGAACTGAATTGCACAGTTTGCTGAATGGAACAGTTGGTACAAACGGTAACTTGAACGACTTGCGCTTTGCTGCAACACGAAAAACTCGGACACAAGAGAGCGCTGATTGGTTCTTTCGTGGTCTTTCTAACGTTTTGATTGGACAAAACTTAACGAACTTGAAACCAGAGGTGAGGGACAACATTTTACGGTTCTATGATGGGTGTACCAAGTATGATGAAGAAACAGCCAATATGACAGAATTGTACAAATTTGAAAATGGTGCGGAATTCCAAACTATGATTCAGCAGATTAAAAGCGTCCTGGGTACAAATATTAGCCTCACCATAGGTAAGTATTATTTATCATGTAAACCAAGTCAACGCACATTCATTCTTGAGCAGTTTAACGTTAGTATTCGACGATTTATTTTTACACAATGATAGAAAGTCCTGGAACAGTCGAGCAAGTTCTTGATCTAATGGCAAGGCGTTGTGATTGAAAATGTCGTTGATTTTTGAACATGCTCAAAACATTTCAGCGACCTAATCTCTAATCTAGGTTACTTCGGCTTACATCTACTTCTTCGGGATACAGTGCATGTTCCGCAATGTCTAACAACTGTCATATATGATGTACAAGTTTATTTATTATTTATTAATTTTGTTTAAATAGTGTCTGGGTCAAGGCTGTGTGATGATACATAATAATTATGTCAAGAAACTTTTTAGTTTTTACGAAATAACCCGTTTGTGTGCGTATTTCGATTGTTTCACTGTAGATGATGTTAAAATGATGTACAGACTTTGTGCCACAGAACTGGCTGTGATGAATAAGGCTGATTGGTGTACCTTACAGACAGACGAACACAGAGAAATACTGGAATATGATAATGATATACTGGTGAGTATAACTCGATTATAAGGTCATACATCTGTATACATAGCATTGTGGACATATACACTGCCAGATCACTTATTAATTTCTTAATTACATGAATACATACAACTATATAATATACGCGCAATATTATAAGACGTCGCGTCACAAGTTGGAGCTATTTCACTTTTACGGCGTTTTTATTTCTTGTAAAGTGATGGTATCATTGATTCGTCAGATAAACTATATAATGTTTTATATCTTTTTAAAGAGAAACAAAATTCTTACACAGTTGGTTATTTGTTTCTTTTAAAATGCTTGATAACAAAGACGTTAAAATCGTACGAAGGGTGCATGAAACGTATAAAATACGATGTAACCATTTTTTTTCAAGCGATTGAAGTAAAACCACCCTTATGCTTATACATTCGTGTCAAAAGACATCAATATTTTGCGTGTAAAGTATTCAAAGAACGTACTTATGATGTCATTAACGTAAATTCGAATCATGGAACGGGAACATGAATAAAAACGATGTTTTCAAGATTTCAAAATATGACGCGTTTCAACCACGAATACAAATTTGAAATGTAAATTACACCAATCATTTCTTAACGCATGTTTTCAATAATTAAATATAAAAATAGTCTCTTTTTCTAGATCAAAATACATGTATGTGAAAACCTAATTGATAAAATGACATAAACAATGCGTTTTTCTCGTTTTTCACTTTGGTGGAAATATAGTAGAAGGAATATCACTGCAGTTGTGTTAAACGTTAAGCCGTATTACCTCTCGTTGCTTGCACCATACCGCATCACGCTCGACCTGCATGACGATTCGCGAGATACGGCATTACACAAGCAACTCACGGTAATACGGCCCAACGGATCAACACACTGTAGTGATATTCCGTATATGTGCAATGTATGAGTATATGGCATACTAGTACAAATGTACCTACCTACCTACCTATCCTCTTTTTGCCCGCTGGCACATAAGGCTGCAACATGGTCTCTCCATTGTCTTCTATCTTTCGCAATCTTCTCTATTTCTCCTTGTGTCTTTCCCATTGTCTTTATTTCGCTGTTGATCGTCCGGTGCCATGTTTCTTTTGGCCTACATCGGTGTCTTTTTCCGACTGACGGGGGTCCATTTTAGAGATGTATTGGTGATGTTATTTGTGTCTTTCCTTATTACATGTCCTAGCCTTGTGAATCTACGTCGTTTTATTTGTGTTGTAATATTTGTTTGTCCAGTTCTTTTGTATTAATCGTTGTTGGAAATTAATGTGGGCCAGTAGATTTTACAGATGTAGTGGATAAGTTTTGGTTTTCTCTGCCTTTTTATTTGATAAAATTGTTAAACACGATAAAAAATCAAAAGCTATATTCTGATATTACAAACTTATTTGTATACAAGTGACAGACCTAAATAAACGTTTTACACACGTTATACATCTATGTAGATATACATGTTTATAATGCATATACAAATGTACATGTATAATAATTATTTGATTTTGTTTCACTGGTGGACTCATATTAGCAATGGTGTTTTGAAAGTGTTTTTAGTTTAAGAAACCATTTAAAGAATGCTATGTACACTGTTTGTTTATTGTATACATGTACATGCATTTTGGAACAACTGCTTAGCAAAATGAAACACTTGCGTTCATGATGTCGTGTGTTTATGTGACCACTGGCAAGTCTGCTCGTTGTTCAAAATTTCTTCTCCTCCTAAAACTAGTGATCGGATTTGACCAAAACTCTGAAGAAATGCTCATTGAGTGGTCCTCTTTCTACATTGTCAGTTGTACGGCCTCCAGATTGACCTTGTAGTACACATAATCTTGGCTAAACTACATCCTCCAGATTGACTGTTTGAGAGCACACAGTCCAGGCTACCCTGAATCCTGTAGATTAGTTGTCTAGTGTCTAGAGCAACTTTCTTTTCGTGTACATGTTTGTACTACATGTACTAATCTTGTACGCTCGTATATTGCCCAAATAGGGAATTGAAACTGTGTGATCGAGATGAAAGCTTATAGCACTCTACCAGCAGACAAAACATAACCAATTTGCTTGAAAATGGTGGTAATTGACTAATTATGGAATAATGATTACTTAAACATGTACGTTTGTATGTTACAGGATTATATAACGAGACTGTATGGATATCAGGTAACACAGGACATGACTTGTCCACTGTTTACAGATGTCTTCTCAGCCATGGATGATGCAATTAAAGCTCAAGCTAGTCCATCAAGGTATCAAATATCACACTAATTAGCTACTACTTTATAATTGGTTAAGTTTAAGTGACAGGGAAATTAATTTCACGGATTTACTTTATTCACAGTTTTCATCTGCCAACTTAGAGAGCTCTACTAAGAAATTATGAAAATGGCAAATATTGCTGCAAGTTGAGCATAGCTTTTATTGCCAGCCAGCTTTTTGCTGAAATATGGCAGGCAAATGAGTGCTTCCACCAGTATTTGAACCCGGGTCGCCAGATTAGATGACAAGCGCTCAAACCACTGAGCTACGGATGCATGTCAAGTAAAATGTTTGAAATACAGAATTCTGGCTTGCAGAATTATCGACTTATACAATAATTAGTGCAAATCCATACTTTTATTTGAACATGAACTTCGTTAAGGGCCATATATATAGGCCATTAATTTGCAACTTGTGATAATCTTTCAAAAATCTACATTATCCTTAAGTACATAAGTTACATTATCTATTTATTCAATAATCTATATAAATATCATTGATAATTTAATGTGTCATTAAGTAATGTACATTATCATTCAATATGCTATAGTATCACCCAAAAGAGAGCTAACATTTTTTTCTATTACAGTTATTATAAAGGTGTTTTCCAGTTTGGTCACTCGAACACTGTGGTTGATTTCGCTGGTGCTTTAGGTTTATTCAAAGACAAAGATTCTATCCGTAGTGATAACTATGCAACCATGCACAACAGAAAATTCCATGCCTCCAGTGTGGATCCATTCTCCGGCCATATAGTATTCATTGTTTATAAATGTGCTGTTGATTCTGACACAGATAAATATGCAGTAGGATTGAGGTACAATGATCGACCAATGGTTATACCAGCTTGTGGAAGTGATATATGCTGGTATAATGATGTTAGGAAATATTACAAACATTATATAGATCAATGTAACTGGCAGAATGTGTGCAATCCACCGCAACCTATTGTCGGATAATTCATCTACATTGCATACCATATACATGTAAGTAGTACAAAGCACTTAATACATGTAGTCTTACGTAATCTTAGTCTTCTTGTTCTGAATATAACATGGAAGCAAAATAGTTAATAGTGTCTAAGGTCACAGCGACCTAAACCTTTGACCACATCTACTAAATCAATCTTAAAATTGACTGGGTGATCTCCCAATCCTTAGGCCAAGCGAAGTAGAGCAATTGATCAGAAACTATTTGATCTACCCACCAACAGACACACACAGATCAATATGTGTAAAGCAATTTACCCCCTTATCAAGGATGGGGACAGCCTAGTACATGTTCTGGTATACCGTATACATTATCACCTTCATTGATTTATATTGTATAAAGTACAAACCACAACACCTTTAACAATTACCAGTTTATTTATTATTTTCTTCAATTTTCTGCCAACTTTTCATACACCAACAAGAAAAGTGCTCCTATAAAACAAGTCACATCATACGAGAATGTGACCGCATAAATGAATTTCACATCATACAAGAATGTGACATCATACATACATACATTAATGTGACATCATACAAGTATCATTAGTATGTCACATAATACATGAATGTCGCATAAAACATACATGAATGTCACATCACACAAGAATGTCACATAAAACATACATGAATGTCACATCACACAAGAATGTCACATAAAACACACAAGAATGTCACAGAAAATATAGATGCGAACAAGCAAACCAACGTGATTTGTGATCAATGATTAACAATTAATATAATTATTCATTTCTAAATTAATGTCGTAAACGAAAGGCACTGTTCATCAAATACTTGAATTCAGTAACTTGAATAATACCTCAGTCTAGAAGATTTGGTACTGAACAATGTTGTAAGGGGTAAGTCAAATTCAAGTTCTTTATAATTGTGATTTATGTATTTATTTTAATAATGTACATTTTTTGTACCATAAATTTGCAAGAAGAATACATAATAACAAGACTGCCATGATGACCATAGAATGACCCATTGGAATACCAATGTCTTAATGTAAGCATGACTAACAGTGTATTACACAGGCTTCGAATAAAGCTTTTCACTGGTCTTTAGAAAATATGAGGTACCCCAGGCAAAATTTGAACAGCCAGGTCAATTATTAATTGAATTTGGACATGGTCCTATTTTTTTAACATAGTGTTCATTTTAAAAAGCAAGACATAAAATACTGATCCAATTTGTGTGAATTTAATGAATTAAATAAAAAAATTATGTGAATTTTGAAGTGTATTTTGTGAGTCTGTGCTAGATTTATACCTAGGGTGAGATTCTTACAAAAATACCAGGTATTATAACATAATTGGCAGCTTAAAATCCATGAGAATCCTAGGCTTATGTGTTGATCTGTGCTTCAAAATAGTAAACTTGAGACACCAAGTTTGAATCAAACGCCAAATTAGGGTATGTATGTGGACATGTGTGTGCGGAGAAGTTTCAAATGTATAAATGATATAACAGGGCAGTATGTAAAATAATTCATGACAAGTAAAACATTGATACAACATTCAAAATGTAAACCATTTATGTATGTCAAATATAGAAGTATACATTTATAACTAGGCTATGAAGCTGTACTATAAATGAGTCAAAACGACATATGCACCCCTACTCGGCCTTTTAGTCATAATCAAGTGCCATAACTTCATCATAACAAGCCCGAAATATAGATGATAAAAGATGAAAACCTAGTTACACTTTTACACTTGCTAATAAAATGTTTGCTATGTCTGGTTGACGGGTTAATTAAAATAGCCATATTTTCATAATTGTAGGACCACAAATGTGTAAAGTCATGTAGTTAATAAATCAATATTGAAGAAAATTGCTGAGCATATACAAGGAGTTACTTTAGCCCTTTGAATTTGAGATATGGGCCCAGACAGATGAGCAGGTGCAAATCTAATAGACCCCTTAAGGATGGAGGCAAAAGTGATAATTGTCAGAAATTTACCCTATAAAGTACACTTGTATGAATCAAAATTGACAACTAAAAGGAAAGAAGCACATCCTAAGAGTAAAAGGTAAATGACTTTCTAACAAAAATAATCTTTTAATTATAGTGGGACAACAGTTTCTACTCTCACTAACACAACATGCACTATGCACATGTTTGTATATTCTCAGATCAACTTTCATCTAACAAATTATCACTCTAAATTTACAAACAAACATATGTACGCTACACATTACCAAGATAATATCACCAATGGTATACTATGATTCTATACTAGGACAATTCCACAGTATTGACATGTAGTTCAATCTAGAGAATTTATCATACGCCCCTCATATATTAAATGGAATTGAACTCAAACAATAGTGATTTTAATGCACTTCGCTAGTTCGTCCTAAATCTCTATAGTGTGTTCATATATAATACTATAATGTTAAAGTTAAATTTATCTTTGGACTAACTATAAAATAAAGTGTATTTCAGTCAAACACCATTATTACAAAACCAGTATGCAAAGACCAATAATTTTATCTCATGTCAGACCATTTGCAATGACAATCGAGCCTGGAGACCGTTAACAAGGTCGAGCGCTACGTAGTGCTTTCCACGGGAGGTAATCCTTGCCTTCTATATTTAATTGAACGGAAGGTAACTGAATAAAGGCGCTCAGTAGCGCTTTGCTTAGGCAACAGACCCCTGATTCAGACAACCTGTCAACAAAGACCACTATTAGCTGTCCCCATGGGTGGTCTTTACAGACAGATTTTACTGTGTAGTGTATTTTAATAACTTGAAACATACTGTATAGAAATGCTCATAAGTCTGTTGTTTTTAGGAGGAAACATGGCTAGATAAAACTCTATGAAGCTAAAAGCGACTAAAGCAGTGTACAAACTGAATAACTATGCCGAAGCTGACTACTTATATAACAAATGTGCAAAAAACTGCCATAAGCACCCAATGTTACCTGTCGTACAAATGTTAACTATAGACAATATATGTATATTGATTAATAAAACAAAGATTGCACAAAACTCGAGACCAATGACAGAAATATACAAATACACGAGGTAGGCTCGACATAGTGTTAGTTAATCAAAAAACAACAACATAAATCGTCCCTTTGGCGCAACAAGGTTGCATCTTTCTATATACTATATAGTGAGATACAACCTTGTTGGGCCAAAGGGGCAAAATGTGAATATAAAGTATGGGTTTCATATTGACATAATACACAATGCAATGCATGTAAATATTTTCTACAATAAAATCTGCAGATCAGAAAACTTCAGTTTCAGTGAACACGACTATGGCAAACTTTTGATTACTACATAAACTTTCTAATTTCTACTAAACAAGTATTAAATGTTTTTGGTTTTGCATTAAAATGAAAGTTTACAGCAAACATATTATAACAAATTCTCCTAAATAAAGAAAGCAGCTATTCGTTAATACTTTTCAAAGTGAATGTAAAAAATATCCCTCCGAAAAAAATATTCCGACATACCAACCCTATTTTTTGAGGGCCTGTTAACGAAACACTTTTTAAGGCCTTATATAAATATGATTTTAAGCGACACATTTTACATGTTTTGTAGTGTTCGTTATAACCAGAGTTCATTGTATTTATAGAAGAAGACACAGTATTCAAATAATGTTTACGCATTTCGTACCCAACCATGCTAAAGAGAAAGACTAACATTTTCTTAGTAATCTTACATTCTAACCATTATTTACTATATACGTTACAAGCATTGCATTGTGGATATGACAATATGGTAAACCTCACACAAGATGTGACCATAACCATGTTATCTCGTTACAACAATGTGACAGCAAAAATACATGATGCATGGCATAATAAATTGTATGAAAGGCAATCAAGTGAAATGATAAATGAACAGGAGTTAATGGATTTATGTCACTCGAAAAAACATCAATATTTGAGCCTTGTTAATATGCTAATGCATATCTTACACCTTATTAATATGCAAAGTGCATCATACAGCTTGCAAATATGCTAGTGTACATCTTACAACTTGCAAAAATGCTAAAGCACATATACACCTTGAAAATATGCTAATGCACATCTTTCACCTTGTAAATATGCTAATGCACATCTTACACCGTATAAATATGCTAATGCACATCTTTCACCTTGAAAATATGCTAATGTATATCTTACAAATCACTGTACTGGTATACATGCATCACAGTACTGAAATTTCAATACATAAACAGGAAGCCAAGAGGGCAAGTACTGCTTATCTGGTATTTTAAATTTGTCGGAGATATCTAGCATGATATATGTAGATAATAGCGAGACAATTTTAAGTGAGCCATCTTTAAAACTGCTGAGAATCTTATGGCATTAGAAGGAACAATTTAGATACTGTAAAATAATATATTTTGTGATGTCAAAATTTCGCGAATTTGCTATTCTGAAGAAGTTTGCAATGTTAAATGTTAGCGAATAATAAACTTCAGAAAGAAATAGTTTCAATGTTTTACTGCATTGTTTAAAATCAAGAGCACAAATTGTCTTGAACTTATCATCTTAACGAATATGGAAAAAATAAATCCCTCCAAAGTATTTCTAATTTTACAGTATGTAGGATTACTTCATTCACAAACAGTGAAGTTACGGTAATTATTTTCTTCTTTTTCATGTTGAACAAAAACAATCATAATCATATATCAATTTTCTTGTTCTAAATTTCTGCATTGGTTTTCATACATTTTGCTGGAAAATGACACGCTTACATGTGAAAAAGTTTTATTGAGAAAATACTAAAATAATACCAGATAATGGCCTGACTATAAGCCCTGCACCAGATGGTGCGTTTCTTTGAACTTGCCTACGAAATAAATGTTACTTGATACATGACAAACATTATCATGAAACTCATGTTTATATCAGATTTACGCTGTGAAAGAACATGTAACTCGATCACTACACAATCACAGCATCAATGAGACAGATTGCTCGACAATAAATACTTGATATATGCACGGCATCCGGATGTAAGCATCCAGTTACCATGTACGTTAGTTAGCTCCTGATGTTCAATATTGGATCAATATTATAATATCGTACAGTAATACATTATGTAGAAGGGTGTGGCAATACACCTACATCACACCTACACACACTGCTCAGTGCTGGGTCCTTCTTCACAAGACTGAAACTCCCGACTTAAAATGAAAAAAAATTAATTTGACTAAAATTTATTTTCTAATGTATCTAAACCAATGAAATGTTGTCTGAATAATTTCTGTAACCTACTGAACATGTGTGCAAGTTTATAATCAAATGCATACATTTATAACAATATGAGAGTGAAAAGATTGTTTATCAGTATAAGTCAAGAGTTTCGGTCTGTGAATTTATATGGTCCCAGGTAAAACCTTTACTACATCATTTGACTCTTCAAAGTCTCGAAACTTAACAGTCACCAAAGGACTTTGTTGTTACTTTAATCATTTCATTACACAACTTGTATTATTGTGTAACCGCAGCGTTGGTTAACCCTGCATTCAGACACTACTTTGTATTATTGTGTAACTGCAGGGTTGGTTAATCCTGCATTCAGACACTTTACATACTTACAGTGAAATCAATTGAAATTCATGGAGATCAATGTACAGGTATGCGGAAATGGGCAAATTATTTAGACAATTAGCTTTTCATAGCTTTTGTGAAATATGTACTCACGAAAATTATTTCACAGCGTAACATTAAATCAGTCAATGACTACAATACTTGTTACATTTGGTATCATTATACTATAATGAATTTAATGATGATCACAACATGGAATTCATATTGTCAAATATCAGACTAACAGGGACAGTGCAAGGCATTGCACATGCTGACATTTTAGCGTTGTGTGACCTAAGAAGATTAAGGTCGAAAATGCTACTGACAACCTTTTAAGACCATTACATATTCAAAATCTGAATCACAAGGTGCATCTTATGAGCCATTTTTTAAAGAAAATTGGAAGAGGTCATGTTGACCAAGTACAAAAGGTTTGTATTTCCCTAAGTAAAGAGAAGGTTTCAGACGGTGTTTTCTTGTTTTCTCAAAATGGCACTTTTGCACTTGTGACTTTATTCTTCTAAGACCACACAATGAACCATGGTAGAGAACCATCTTTCACTTCTGACACAGAAGTAGTGGAATTCACCAGTACTATATGTACATAAGGTTACTTAACTTTGTACAATTTACGAAATATACACATAATACATAATTATGTATGTCTGTACACTTGTAGATACTATGACGCAATATCACCTGTTTATAATGAAAATGAAATAAATAAATAATGAAGGATGTAGATGAAGGCAAACAAAATATCAAATTAAAGCAAAAGAACAACCTTATTAACATTTTCTGATCTTAAGCAGAAAATAATCACCAAATTTGCTTACATTTATTAACTTATTATAAAAATTTTTAACAAGTCTCATGAAACTTACTAAGAGTTTCAATTAATGAAACTAAATCTCAATCTTACAATATTATTTCAGTAAAGTATAGAGCTCCAATTCTCTAAACCAATGACTGAGGCTTTACAGAGTCTTTTACTAACTTACAATGACCACATAATTGATATAAGAACAACCAGATGTGAATGCAAAACATACAGAAGAATTCTAAAACTAATGAGTTCTAAAAATGTCAAAACAATAGTTACAGAGAATAAGGAGTATCATAGAATTATAATGATGTTATAGATATATTACAATCTACATGGATCTAACTTCATTATTTCACACTAAGTGATCGATTATAAAAAGTGACTAGAACTTACTAGTAATATCAAACAATCCATTTCAAATCATACCATTATCACCTCACTACTGAAGGCTTGTAGGATTATTTGAAAGCATGCATGGTTTGAAGGGGCTGAACTCCAGATAACTGACCAGTCAACATAAAAATATGAAATATTTTAAAACCACAGCAAGTGGCTTGAAGAATGTTAAAATGATAAGTTCTGATTGAAACATCACTGAAATCTCATTATTCCATCACAAATACATGTCACAATATGTGATGATATCCAATGCTAGGTCACAAATTGTTAACCTGGTAGACATACCCACCTAAGCTTTTTCATGAACTTTTATAAAGACTTTTCACAGAAAGATCTACTGGCTATATATACATCTTGTTCATCCGGGTTAAATGCTGTTTCGCAACCATTCAGTTAAATATGACGGCACATCCATCAAACCAAATTTCCTGGACTGAATCCTAACCATAACTAACTTATCCTTCCACAAGGAACAAGCAACTTCTATGGAGAACAAGTGGAGGAAAATGCCGAGCCAAGCTGAGCTTAGCCTTTATTTGCCAGTCAGCTTTCTGCTAAAATCTGGCAGGCATATATGATTTTATTTGTGTATTTGTCAAATTTTCGAGGCAATGTACCTCTAAATCATTAAGTATTTACTGTTTAATATTTCCTGTGGTTTTAAAATATTTCATATTTTGGTGGTTATCCGGAGGTCAGCACCTTTTAAATGTCTCGAAACCAATGTACACCAGTATCTATAATTATGATCAAGTACGGTCGTAAGAATATGCCAAAAATGTCTTACTAGTATCAATAATAATTTGATAAAGAAAGAAGCCTTATTTGTAAAATAGTTGTACAGTAGAACTTTGATGCCTCAAACAGTTTTGCCTTAAAGACCCTAGAAACCTCAAACAGGTTCTTCAGTCCTGGCGAAATGATAGTGTACTGATATACAATTAAAGTAACATGCCTCAAACAGGTAGATAGCTCCAACTATTTATCCGGTTTGAATGCAGTTCATTTAAGTTCTACTGTAGCAGGTTCATGATGAAATATTTGTTTACTCATGCTATTAATGTCCTGTGTTACATTGAGACTGAACAATTACAAAAGCCTCTACACACAGTAAGCTATGAGTCAACAAGGTGACAGTATTTGGTGTGTAAACAATGCCCTTATCAATAACACAACATATACATTTCTATAAAACAATATTATAGAAACTAGCATCATTTGAAGTTCAGAATAATCCTTTCCTTTCCCTCTTCTTCAATATAACTGGACTTTCAAACATCAGCCAATCAGAGTGCTTGAATTCCAGACATTCAAATATCAGCCAACCAGAGTGCTCGATTTCATGACATTCAAACATCAGCCAACCAGAGTGCTGGATTTGCAGGCAGTGACACACCAGCAAATCAGAGGGCTTAACTTCCAGACATTCAAATATCAGCCAATTGGAGTGCTGCATGTGTCACCACATGAAAACAACACAGTGTACAGTTCACACAGCAATAAAATCAATCCTCAACATCACCACCAGCAGTTAACAAAACCTTCTACCAATTACATAACAAATAATAACAACACAAGAGCATTTTGTCAGTGAACAACTGGCCCTTGATAGGTGATCATCCATTCCTGTCGAAATGTTTATGATAACAAAGATCAATCCTTAACAACGTGTAATGTAGTTTGTGTTTCAAGGATCTATGATAAAAGTTTGGGTGTACAAGGACAAGTAATGGCACACATTTACACAGGTATTTTCACAGTTGGTTGTGGGTGTACTACCGCAGCTCGTGTCATTCTTTTGGTCCTGAAAACAACAAGAATCAGAATTATAAACAGAGTCAAATGCCACAATGTCACAAAGCTTAAACTTAAATTTTTAACTGCATTACATTAGAATTTAGATACTATTTAGAGTATATGGTATTCCGAATATTAAACAATACCCAGTAATTAAATAGGGAGCCTGACGAATACATGTATTATGAAAGGGGCTTAAAGAACAAAACTGGAAAAGGAACGTACGCATAACATGTAATGAATTTGTAATCATGGATGATTTCAATGCATTTTTACAACAAAATGAATGACAAATGAAAGAAGTATGAATAATGAACAGTTGCTGTAAACTTTTATTATGAAATTGAAGTATTAAGTTAAGCCTGTGACTTGTACAGCAAAACATTGGATAGTGGTAATCCCATTTAATACAAAGCTAAAATGTTCCACAATATCGATGAAGCCTTAAGTCTTTACCACATCATCGTTGATTTTGTGTAAAACGCTATTCGTAGACCAATCAGACAGAAAGAAACCTTTCAGTAAAATTTTAGTAAAAACTTATAATAATATTAAAACCACTAATTCAAGATCATATTGCTGCTAGAAATCAATCATATACATTGACTACGTTTCCATAACATTTACACCTGTACATGATATCATTACCACTGAAACAATACTCGACAAGGTCATACCATGAAATATGAAACATTACACTGAACACATGTCTAAAACACATACACACACAATGCCATATAACTACAGGGGTTCACAACACCATCAACAACATGCTTGGAACAAAATACACCAGCTCAAAATAAAACAATATGTATACATGTACAATGTACACATAAACCAACAAGAAGGCCATGCTGATCTTGTATTGCTGATCTTAGTGTGCTTCCATTTAAGTATGCCACCATTTTGTTTGTATTTGCAAGATTTTCCCATACTTTTACTTTCAAATTAAACCATTTGACTCAAATGCACCGAAACAGCCATATACATGTATTGTGATGAAATTACTTGAAAATAAGACTAATAATGTGACATCTATTAAACCATTTGACTCAAATGCAGACAAAACAGCCATATACATGTATTGTGATGAAATTACTTGAAAATGAGACTGATAATGTGACATCTAAAATGTATTTAGGTAAAAAGTAAAATCCATTCCAAGACCTCATGTTGAACCGTAAGGTTTACCATAGTTCATCCATAATCATCTGGACTTAAACTTAGCAGTCACCTATTGTGACCATGTTTTATAAATTATAACGATTGGGCAAAATTGTGATCTCCAAAGTGTTAATAGTAATACAAATGATGTCTTCAGACAGAGTGATCAAAAAGGCACACAATGAGCACACTTTATGCTCAGATGAGCTAAAAATAACCTATTCATACAAGGGGAACATTCCAAGCCAGGGTTATAAATCTAGCTGAACACAATTCCTACTACTTAAAACTTCAACTTGCATTTAATGGCATATACAACAACATGCAAAACTAAGTATATGTGGGATAAATTAATACATAGTTAACTGTAGTACCTACTGTTTTCAACTGACATTTTTATACTAATTCATAAACTGTTTCAAAAGATTATAAAATACTCTTTTAAAATGGCAATACCAAATGTAAAATATGTAAAATCAAGATAATACTGAACAAAATGATCAGGAAATGAAGAAGTTCTTAGAAAATACTGAGCAATAGAAAAGCTGTACACTAGACAGCACACGTGCAGTATGCATTCTGCAAAGTTTAGAAGACTCCTTGGAATTCTGTATTGGTTTTTACCTATTCTAATTAGCTTTTTTCCGCAAAAAATACTATGACTGAATAACATAAAATGTCCAGTTGAATACAGTCAGCAAAATATGTTGTAATGATGTACATGTTAAAACAAATTGATAGCTACACATATAATACACAATTATGTTATGCCCCTATACAGTGTAGCAATACCATGTGACTTTAAAATCGCTGAAGGCTACAAATCCAAGACATAATATGCTTCGATTAGAAAACAAAAATAGCTGTAAGAATTTGGCTTCTTCATCTATTTCTATGAAATATAAATATATGCCAGTCTAGGGGAAAATTATAAGTTTTCTACGAAATATAAGATCTTTTTCAGCAGCTGGGCCGTTATTCCAGCACCCTGACTAAACAACACCAGTTTTGTTTTCTATTTCATCACATCCCCAACAAAACAAGTAATTAAGAATTGCAAGCAATACAGAAGTCCCCTACCGGTTTTAAGCCATTTTCAATGTTTCTGTTGCCATAGCAACCACAATTTTGGTTGGAATCAAAATATGTTTGGACGTGCATTTTCCCCTTATTGCCCCCTATCCACATACCAAGTTTCATAAACCTAGCTTGGAAACTGTTTGAGTTATGTCAGGATCCAGATTTTTTGACGGAATGACGGCAAACAGACTGACTGACTGACGGACAGAGGGCAAACCTATAGTCCCCTCCGGTCAAAAACTGGTAGGGGACTAATAAAGACAGAAACACCATTCCTAACTCAACATATTTGAGTTTATATTGACAACATATTAAATGTTGTAGAACTTGTTTTCACAAACAACCTACGATCAATTAATGTAAATGAAACAACATATAACACATGTATGAAGAACATAAATAATAATGTGTGTTCCAGGAGACTATAATGGAGTAGTAATAACAATCTTCTTTGATATATAATTGAAAATAAATCGAGACAACAGATATACACTGGAAGCAAAAATAAAATGTATCACGTCTAAACCTTACAATTAACTTAATTAACATATGACATTTGATTGTTAAGAGTAGGAGATGACACCATTGTTTAGGGTACCCACTTTGATGTAACATGCCAAAGATACCCTGACAGAACGACTTATACGGTACACCGCTTCTCATTTCCGAGATAGTATTGAAATTTCATATGGCTCCAGTGGATTTGAAAACCAATGTAACACTCAAACAGAACACAGATGCCATGTATCCTGAGTTCCGTCCAAAAGTTATGCGTGTTTTCATTTCCGATTCTCCCAATGCCGTGTATCGGGATTAGTACCGTGCATATACGCAAGTTCCAGTCACTTCTTTCAAACATAAGTTTGATCTTTTCTATAAGTAACATTTTATACCGGTAGTTATATTTATGAAGCACTATTTATGAATTAAAACATTTTGGTACCCAGCTCCTACTCTTTCATCATTTCAATGATACAATAATCATGGGAACCAGACTCTTACCCTCTTTTGTATGATCTGCAGCAAATGTTAAGAATATATGAAATCATTTAAATTTTGTTTTAAGTACAACACTGATCTGTGAACTACTGGTATTAACAGGAACCATGACTAACCATGGACACCACTATTCATTAGTATCAAAATGATATATTTAAATAAAATCTTACGGGCCAGCCTTACAATTTAAGCTCATCGTGTACTTTGTCACAGGTGAGCTAACAAAATTGAAATTGAGTTATTAATGCGTGTCAATGGCAGCGAGCCCTTGAACTGTAATTCTGATCTACTCAGACTCTAGTGTACTCTTCTTTGACATAAGCTTTGAATCCTCAAACTTTGGACCAAAGTTTGGTTAAAAGTAACACGATACTGCCAACAGTAATTGAATGAAGCGCAGGAAATAAATAACAATTACAGTATGTGTATATTATTGTGCAACATGTCACCAGCAACTATTTCTGTCAGCATATATATAAATGAGCCAGTCTCCAGGAAAACCTGCTATTTTGACATACATTTGATTTTGAGATTTTCTATTATTGGAAAAGAGCTATCTTATTTAAACAAAATGCAATGAAAAGACATTTTGTTAATATCATTACTTTTAAGGAAGTTTTGTAGAGATCCAATTCGAAGCCTTTTTGCGTGACGTTTCAAACGTCATTCAAACAATATTCGACGTTGTCGTAACAAGTATTTTATACAGCATTTTATCAATTCTTGACATAAACTGTCCAAAATGGTATCACATTTTAGAATTATGTTTTAACTTTTGAAATATATATCAAAATCGTAAATGTTCACATTTAGAGAAAGGCTACTACTGTTTTAAACAACTAACTCATCGTTAATCTCAATCAGAGTGCTTTTCTGAAATTGGTCACCATAGTAACAAAATAAGTGATTTGACATAACTCATAAGAAAATTTAAAGCTAAGACATAGTACTATATGGATAAATAACTTAAAATTGAATCTTTTGGTATATGTCATTTTTTCATTTCAGAGCTTTTTCAAATCTATTACATACATTGTATAGTTGTTACATAATGTAAAAATAGCAGGTTTTCCTGGAGACTGGCTCATATACATGAACACGTAATGCACTATAGACAGCACAGCAGTTTGAGCCCATGTATATCAGCAGCATCCACTGGCGACAGGGTGGTAAGGACTTCAGGTAACATATACTAGAACATCCATGTAACAAACAACATGTTCGTACAAGACTAGACTGTGCAAACATCTGACATAACATCCCAATCTCAACACATACTCATGTAACTGGAGACAACAATTCTATAACATACTAACAATCACTTGAGAAGCATAAAGAAACACTCAGGGAAATAATGCTTCCTGCAGGCTGTGTATTATCCTTCATTCAAACACAACCAGCGGCTGTAACTACTAGACTAAGTATATACTCAGTCTCATAGATGAAACCAATGAACTACCATTGCTGTGCTTTTAGGTGCAGAATATTGGCTATGTTTAAATCTCAATAATGAATATGTACCTTTGTTTTATCTATGATAAAGCACTGTCACTTGTCCAAATGGGTACATTTATCACTTGTGCTACGCATTTGTGATTTGATTACTGCACATCCGAACTTGTAACATGCTTTATTCTATGATAAAACACAGGTAAATAGTCATTATTTCTTAAACTATCACACTGTTAATTTGAATTCAGTGTCAAGTTCAATTTTGAGGTCTGTACAGTAAAAGAGGAACATGTCCAGCTGGAAAGCTATGTATGCTGTAGTATTGTTGTCTCACAAGGATATATTAATGCTATGTGTTCCCGTATCAAATATGCAAGCCTCCAATATTGATCTAGGATAATCAACAAGCACATGCAGTTAGTTGTATAGAATAATCCCGTAAAAAACTAGGGTATATTATCGCCGACCTGTAAACTGTCGTATACGTGTCCACAACGCAGAGCTGAAGTTATAAGTAGGATAGAATTTCACACAGTTCAACCAGCATTTAACACAGCATACTGCTTGGAAGTAACACAGCATACTGCTTGGAAGTAACACAGCATACTGCTTGGAAGTAACACAGCATACTGCTTGGAAGTAACACAGCAGAGTATCATTGCAGGATTTAAAGCAAGATCAGTCATTTCTGTATGTCACCACAAACTCTCATGTGCCCACACAATATGGCATTCAGTGAAGGCGGGAGGCAGTAATGATCTAGCCTCCTTAAGCTCTACTAACAAAACTTTAACACAACTGGGGGGACAGCTGGTATATGTCACCTAAGTGAAAACCAAATTCACAGCAATAATTGAATTAATTTATAAATCCCAGGGCCGACAGTATTCAAGAAAACTGATTATTGCAAAATTAATGTCAAACACATGATTTGGTAGAGACAAATTGTTAAATTGAAAACAAGAATAAAGCATATAAAACTAGTGCAGCCAAAAGATGTTCAAACAATGAGGGTGAGACCACGCGATGTAACAGAATGCATGATGAATGTATAAAGACAGCATAAAATAATGATGTAGACATCGAAACACTATATATATATAACGGTGATATAATATACTGATGTGAAACATAAAGTAATGAAAAGACTGAAAAGCCTCATGCACGGATGCAGAGGGGGGTCCTGACACCCCTGAAATTTAGAAATTTGACAAAATGTTGATTATCGGTATCTGATGTAATGATACAAATAAGTCAGGGCTAAGAGTCCTGTCCGAAACCCCCTTGAGACCAATAGCTGATCAGAAGTTGAGAACCCCCTTGAGCAAAATAGCTGGTTGTACCTCCCCCTCTTCCCTGACAAAAATATAACAGATTTAACCCCTGAGAATAATTGCTGGATCCGCGCATGAGCCTACACTGCAGAAATTTGTGAAAACTATAATCTGCAAATATACAGGTACAATAAGAATTGAAGAATGTTCTTATTTGTGATAAATGAACAAATACAAATAAACTAAATATAAATACTCCTAACTGCAGCCTAATGTAAAAGGAGGCTAGTGAGCTTGTTCAGCCTTGTTCACACAACAGCCATTGTCTGCAAAGCCATATTTTTATGTCTATCCTAGTGCCGTGTAATTGTAGTCTGTACCTTTGGGCTCAGCTGTTTATGTCGAGTGCTGCCTTTCCTGTCTGATTTGTATTATCATTAGTCAATACTTGGATCAAATATGTTAGATAAATTAATCACAGCAGTCGAGTCAGAAGATCCATGGAGACGTTGAAGATAAGCATATTGTAATGACGTGGAATGTATGATTACATGGTTTTACAAAATGTGTACTCACCTTGGAGAATTAACAGGACTATTACCACTTCTAGGTGCGCTACCGCGGGGCGGATCTTTTACAAAGCTTCGGCAAGAGGCTAACTTGTTCTCTAGAGCCTGCATAGAAGAAATGCAGAAATCATAATATTGGAATATAATGGCAACAAATTTGATGGAATAGTCCAAGAAAATTAGTTGATAAACGGAAACTGAAAATATTAAAACAGTGGAATTAACAACACTTCACTTTTAATAAGGACTTCAATATGGTTATTTGCACAACCTTTAGTATTTTTTGTTATGACTATGACTTAGTGGTCTAATGTGTTTGTGCTTCAGTACTTTATACTACAGTATAGGTTCACATTCGACAATAGGTGCAAATTATACATTAGAAATGTGTAGAGAAATGATAAATGTTATCTTCATCAAAACAATTTCATCTAATGGATCTAATTTACTTTTCAACTTGTCATTTCAGCAGAATGTTGAAAGCTAATCAGACTTTCTGACCAACAGGGAATTTTTCATACTACCGGTACCTATGTATTCGATCTTGAATGAGAGTTGGATTAAAACCAACCATGCATTTAAAACTTAGTAGACGAATATTATTACGAAATATACTCTCATATATACTCTCAGATGCCAAGGATTGTGAGCTATACAAAAAGTGCTCCAGGGTAAAGAAGAGTAACATCTCCCATAGGGATATCGGGAACAGTCATATTCTTTTGTCGTATTTCAAGTTCTTTGTATCAGACTTTCCTTTTTCTTTGAATCAATTTTTTACCTGCATCCAATACAAAGGTGCGTGCAATACTTGGGGCGATAGCGGTACTAATATAGTAAAGAAATTAATGCAAGATAAACATAATCATATCTGCAATTAATGCAAATTTAAGAAGTAAAATGAGCAATTTTGTAGAATAAAAAAAACATGCTTATGCAAACAACCTTTGAATAATCGTCAAGTGCAAGTATTGAAGTGTGTATATAACCCTTGTGCAGGATAAATCATGAGAAGTGATGGGTAACCATGGCAACATGAGTACAAGGTGGGTCAGACTGCATTGCCTAGCGATAGTTCATACAAGGGGCAATAAACAGTAACCTACCTTGTACCCGGCCTGACTTACGGAACCAACCAAATAATGGGAACCAATGGGTCTGTGTTTTTGCCATATGACCTAGTTTCATACAAATTTGCCAAAGAAAACACAGGAGTATAGAGATTCGACAAATGCACAATGAATGTGGTTGGTTTCTGGTTGGTACCCGTATCTATCACAACAAGCAATCATGTATATAACAATAACAGGGAACCAAACTGTGGTTTAGCAAAATTTCAAACCAAATGATGAATCAGAAATTATGATAATATGCGATAGAATTTGTTAATTCATAATAAAAATGATAAATCATGGACCTGTATCACTTCAAATATTATCAATGCTACCTGCACAATTTAAAGAATCGTTTTTAAACATTTATCAATCATCTTTTTGAGATACAGTGTTACGTAATTGTTCATTTCAAACAATTAATTGGATTAACTTGAGTAGACATAAGTGAAAAGAAAGAAAATATCTATCACAATTAGGTAGGTCAGGGGTCCTACTCAGACGTAATGCCAAATCCTGAAGATAAGATGCAAGTCTGTTTCCAGTGCCATAAGTACATATTCCTACCCCTAAAGTGTGTTAAAAGCAATTATCTTAAGTTAAAATTCAGCTGATGAAATTTCAAAGGACCATAACTTTGTCCATTCCGCAAATCTAGATTTCTGGTATAGTAAGACCCCTAGTAGGTGTAAAATATTTGAAAACTGACTTCTACTTGAATATCAAACAGTAATACAATAAATTGATCATGCATCACCAGCAGCGTCATGGCAACAATAAACATGCAAAACCAATCAGGTTTCCTAATCAGGAGTGTAATGTTAAAGGTCAGAGTTAATTACATGACCAATTAATATTTCATTTGTCCTGTCATTTCAACACTTACTGATAAATGGTTGTCGTCATGCAACAACTTATTTGCCCGATCAACTTCGGTAGTATACAAGAATGTAGTACCGAACAAAATATAGCCGGCGTAAATATGTCTCAAATCAAACGGAACACACATTGGTTTGGTTAGAAAAGTAAAACGACCAAAACACATTGTTATTTCAAACAAGCAAACTGCCAAACCATGTCAACATGATTAGGTAAACTTACTACTTAAACAAGAGGAAATAAATCTATGCACCATTCAACTCATTCTTATAATATTACAGTATCGCGTCTGGTGCAGTTATCAATCTTGTTAAGTATGTACACACTTCTAACTGCCTACCAGTAGTTATTTTAATTTGTTTATCAAATGTACTTACTCCAACTTTACGTAAGAGGTCTCCTACTATGTTAAGAGCAGATATTCTAGCTGAAGGCGTAAGTGGGGTACTGCCATTCATGGTAGGGAGTCCTGCAAACAAAACACAAATGATGCAAAAAAATCACAAAAAATAAACAGACTAACACAAATAATACAAGGAGAACATGAATGAATGTTTTACAATGAAATGTTTCACCAATCCAGGGGTGGTATTCAATATTGATCTTACCTGACTTAAGGTTAAGGACAACCAATCAGATCACACCATATTAAACTCTAGGTCAGTAACAGGCAATATGATTGGCTATCCTTTTTCTCTAATTAAATAAGATCAATATTAAATACCACCCCTGGTCCCCGTGGTTATAAATCTTGGGTGTCTATCTCTGAACTCAAATCTATCATCATTAACACTTTACTCCATACAACCTACACTACCCTGATAAAAGATGGGTTAAAATGTGTGTACACCTCATGTGCAGCTTTTTGGTGCAATGAAAAGTGTGAAATGTGCTTGGAAATAAAAACTGGGCCCAGATATTTATTTACAATTATAAATGCCAAGACGAGTGGATAAAATAAATAGGAAATCTATCTTCAGATATGCCAGAGTTTTTATGTAATTTTGGTAGAAAAATTAATTTTGGACATAATTTTCATATTTGATTTCAGACATATTCTTTATCATGTAATTTTGGTAGAAAATTTATCGCAGTAATAAAATATGGTAAGCTCAATATACGCAAAGAAGGCAAATCTCATGTGCTATGTTAGAATCAGTTTTCTATAATAAATAAATCAGTGAAAAATTGGATGAAATAAGGTCATAAAATTTCAATGGGACACCCCTTCTAAATATAAAATAATGATTGAAGTGCAGAGTACAGAGATCAAACTCAAAAATAATAACCACAAGGTTCAGGGTTCCCACACAGAATGACACCTGAATAATTAATTAACAATTTGGTAAATTTGAAATATGTTGAAATGCAATTGTATTCACTATTTAGTTTAATCATTGACAGTGAATTAATGAATGGGAAGTTTTGAAAACATCGTAGCAAAACTAATATCAAAGCAAATAAAGACTGAGTTCATCAAAACAGGCTGCAAAACTACAAAGTATGCAGTTTAGCTTTTTAAACATTCTCCAAATTCCAAACAAATTCAAAATGATCAATAATAATATTTCAAAAAGCAAATTCGCACAAGATATAGTGGGAACCCTTTTCCTTGAAATGAATTATATATTAAATAAAACAAAATCCATGCCATGCATTCTTATAGAATGTGCCATAATATATGACAGTTTGTGCATAATGATTAAATCATAATGCCTTCATACATTAGCAAACACACACCAATTTTGTATATGATCCAAGAAAGACAACTCTTTCACCAATTTCTGTACATACATAAGAGTTACTTCCCTTCCACAATATTGCTAAAATTCTACTTTGAATTCATGCTTCATGAACCAAAGCATTACACTGCATTGTACTCATACATGTACAGGCAAACTGATAAAGCAGGCTGATATCTAATAAATCACAGTAAACTGCAAGCCAACAAATTCAAAAGTTAAAACTTACAAAACAGTTGTCACAGTGAAAATGCAAAATTCTTCAAACATACTAGTAGTCTAATACTACATGCGCAAATGATGAACAATGACAATTAATTTTTAATACTAGCTAACATTCCGCAAAATAGTCAGCATCCGCTGAGCAAGGAATATCCCAAAACAGATAGATGTTAAAGCAATTCTTCGCTACAAAAAAATAAAAGTTTTGAATACTTTGAAGTTGGATTCATGCTGCACTTCCTTCGACCAAAAGATTCAAACTAGATATGTAAGACAGGTAGCAAGCATAATTGCTTTAAGAAATGCCGAGCCTAGCCTGAAATATGGCAGACACATGAGTGCCTCCAACAGTATTTGAACCTGGGTTGCCAGATTAGACGGCAAGCACGCTAACCATTGAGCTATGGAGATACACACACTTGTGGACTGATTGAATGATTGATTGGGGGACTGACTGACCGACTGAGAAAGTTTGAATAAATGTAAGGAAAACGAAACAAAAATGACACACCTACTACACTATACAAGTATATAATGAGTTACATGCTTAGGAATGAGTACAAATATAGAGATTCGGTAATACTGGGCCTCTCCATTTGAAATCCTGGTTGTGTCATTCAACTATTTGAATCTCATAGCAGTAATACAAAACCACACAAAGTCAGCCACACTGTCTACATCTGCATCGGTCAAGACACAAACACACGAGTATACACCATGCCATATACTGTTGTTTTATACCGGTACATCATGTTAGTACACCTACCTTTTTTATTTGGTGTTATAAAGTTGCCTTGTTCATTAGATATCACAGTACCATTGGTTTCCATCGGTTTCACAATAGAAGTTTTCTCAGAGTTATTGTTAGAATTACTACCATGTAGCCGACTTTCTAGCGAGAGAGGGTTGGTAGGAGTTGTG
Source organism: Spisula solida (assembly GCA_947247005.1). Taxonomy (NCBI): domain Eukaryota; kingdom Metazoa; phylum Mollusca; class Bivalvia; order Venerida; family Mactridae; genus Spisula; species Spisula solida. Next base: position 43,248,104 of record OX365944.1, on the reverse strand, counting down.
GACCCTGATCCAGGCTGTGATAACGGCTTTTCTCGTACATCAATCTCCTGTCGTAGATCTGAAATAATTCAGACATTGCTCCATCCATAATACACACTTGAAATATTGGTAACGCCCATCATATACATAGCACTATACTTTATTTGAATGAAATAGCCTATAGGTCAGTTCATTATACATCAAACTAGCTTATTTTTCCAGCAATGTTTAATAACAGGATGAGCACCAACCAGTAACACAGGGGGTTCATTTGCATCTTGAATTGTCCCTCAATCCCTCAAATTTCCAAACATCTACATTTGGACTTATGCTAAAGGGTCATTTTTTCTTAAAACATCCGGCAATGGTAGTTTCACAAGTTTGGCTATAAAATTATGGTAGAATTCTGTACAAAATCCATTAAAAGGATTATTGAGGTTCTAGCATGGTTTATAATTTGAGACTTCAAGCATACTGCATAAGCAAATGGTTGCAATAATAAAAGTCTTCTGAAGCTTAAAATATTGATAAATTATGGAGACATGCATTCATCCCAACAGGGTAGTTATTTGTAGAGATCACGTTAGAACTTGGAATGTCACCAAATGTTTGCAGACATTGCCTTCAGTTTAAGTATGGGAATCCTAATAATTAAGTTAAGGTTATATAAATGTTTGGTCGTTTGTTCAGGTTAAATGCTGTTTCTCAACCAATTTTTAGATATATGCCGGGCAGATTCCCATAACCAGTTTTCCTGGACTGTATACTAACCAGTACTAACTTACCCTTCAACAAGAACCAGTAACTTCTCCACATGTGGAGGAAAATTGACAGTGTTGTCAAATTTTCACGGAAGGGTATGACCTGCCACGACAGGGAATCGAACCAGCATTACCAGCTTAGAAATCCAGCACATTAAGGCTGGACCATCGCTGCAGCTTAAGCCTAGGTCTCACTGACGAATTCCACATCAGCAATGTTCTCCTAATTTCTTCTGATAACACTCGATTCATCACAATTCCTTCTGATATCACAAACAGTCTCATGACTTCCCCGAAGCTTCCCTTAGACCAAGAGGAACCTGTTCCCGAAGTCCTGATAGCTCATTAATTTCAATCGGGAGTACATCGCCGAGGCAAAAAATGCTCAGTGGGACTTAGGTTTAATATAAATGTAGATGAAGATATATCTTATGTGATACCAACCTCTGGCTTCATCCTTCAATCTCTGTACTGTCTCACATAATGTCTCCTTCTCATCCAGTTCACTCTCCAAAAATGCATTCCTTTCAATGGCCTGATTAAACAAACATAAACATATCAGCTACAGCTATAACTCAGAGAATTTGACATGATCCTGACCTTTATGCATGAATATATTACAAGGTTCTTGCGTTGAATGTATAAATTTCTGCAAGCAAATCTTGAAATAATGGTGAAAACATACACCTGGGGGTTATAAACATCAGCTGTTAAATTATGCAAATAGAAGGTCGAGGATCGTGTCAAATCCTCTGGACTTAATATCAATCTAAACAAGGTGTTTGTAAAACATTTATGCCCCAATGGAAGCCAAATAGACATATATGTACAAAGTCAGAACCTTGCCTGTTGACCTACCAAATTCAAAAGGTGCAATCTACTGGTAAAGAACAAATCATACAAAATCTGGGTATCCAACATTTAAGCCAAACCTGTTTTTAGTTACTGGTCAGAATCAATTCAATTTGGCCAACTGACCTATAGACAGACAGTGCAAATAGGAATATCCCCACATCTTTGAATAATGGCTTAGATCATTCAGCTGAAAGCATGGCATTCAGCGGTTTTTACACTGTTATTAAACTTATTAGGACTTAAGACAGCTAAAACTATGTATTTCAGCAGTTTTACTGTTGTAACCAGGTCATTCAGCGTGGGCATTGAGCCTTTGGATTGCTGAAACTATTTATCAGCTTTTTGACAGCTGGGACTATGGCTGATCATTTTCTCATTCTCGCAGTGTGTTGGGCATTGTGCCTTGCCTGTGTTTTATGTTTTCTGTGCTCGGTTGGTTCAGTTGGGCATTGTGCCTTGTATGTTTTTAATGTTTTCTGTGCTCGGCTGGTTAAGTCGAGTGCTGCCTTCCCTGTCTGACTTAATATTATCTTTTAGCAAGAAAAGTGGCCAGGTCACAAAACCAGATTGACCACCTCAGGAACAGTGACCTTGAACTTGTCCATAGCATCCCCATTCTTCCCATCTCACATATATGCAAGTTGTGTCACTACACTTCACACCTAACTAAACCTTTAAACTGTAAATATTTTTTCTATTTTAGGTATACTATACTTAACAAATTATCATCATAAAAGGACCATAAGTTATATAATATATGTTAAGTAAGTGTAGTAAGTGATTACAAATACAGTGATATACCCATCAAGCGTGTAACCTCACAACAACACAGACAAGTCAAGTAGTTGTATAGTAACGTTTTGCTACTATATGCATCACATACCATATCAAGTATTCACCGTAATTAACACGACTACATGTTTCAGTGAATCATGAAGTCATCACATGATACAGTGCACACTAAAGAAAGCACTGAACAGATAATGATTGATATTGTTTCCTTGTGTAACATTCCTAGCTAGTTTGAATTTATTTTACTAGCTGTCACAAAGGGCTTAATATAGACTCTGTCCCAATGCAAAACAAAAGGGCCCAATGAGGGGCCTACCCCATGCCAAACACAGGGCCTGCTTCCCAACGCCAAGCATACGGGCCCCTTCCCAATGCCTAACATACCTTTTTCCCAGAAATAAACAGACAGTCCACTTCAGATGCCAAGCACACATGCCCCGACCCTTTAACATACAAATGGACCACCTTTATTTTTGCTATCATTAATCAACAGAATGTCTTGTATATTTAACCCAGACAACTTACCTGATTTAATCGGGTCTCAAAATCTTCTAATGAAACAACAGTGGCCCTGAAAATACAATGAGAATTAATACAGGAAACCTCTTGAGAAAAGAGCGTACATGTATATAAAGAATTTTCCACAAGTGCCTTACATGTATCAAAGATTTTAATGAAGGATTCTCTGAGGGGGAACATATACCACATCTGTAGACATGAGAAGATGGCAGACATAATCATAAGACTGTAAACCAATTTACTTCGACGAATACTAATTTTCCCATTTTGCTGATTGTCGGCATATTCTCAACCACAAATGTTTTGGGTTTTTAAGTTTCCCACAATGATCAATGTTTTATGCACTTTCGCGGCGCCTTAATTTCTACCACTTGCGATCTGCGAAATATTTTTATGACGTGTAAGTTACTTTAAAGTTTACATTGGATCTTAACAGGAGAAAATTATTTACATACAAAAAGCTGATAATGTACATTGTATTGTCAATAGTCAGACAGGCTTATATAACAGATGATAGCATGGTTCAGGACAATATGGCCAGGCCCCGATCTCCCAAAGCATCTCGATATGAGCAAAATCTCATCTCAAATATTGTCATTTGTCTTTATGTTAATTTCCATGCAAGACTGGGCTGTAAATTGGCATAAGAAAACTGAAATTCTGAGTTTACTACAGTAAAATCTTAAGATCTCAAACTTTAGATTTATCTCAAATTCAGACTCTGATTTGTGAAAATCTCAATTCGAGGTGAGATATCTACTTGAGATGCTTTGAGAGATGGGGGCATGGTGTCATCCTACATACTGAGTCTGCACAGAGTATTTCTGTTGTTTTAGGTTTTAAGTAACAAGTAACAATGTTCCTGGGTTAACAACCAGTAATTATAACCATGTCACCAGTTGGGAACTAAAAATCTAATACCTTTTATTTGATTACTGTATCACATTTTACACTACATTAAATAGGACTCATACTTGAAGATTTTATAAAAGCTTTCAACAGTTTTAAACTATGACTGACAGCATGCACTATGTCCTACCCAGCATTGCAGTCAGACTTTATGTCTGTTCCAATATTATCAATTTCATAAAACGAGAATCAATGATTATATAGGACAGGCAACATCTGCCTCACAGTTTGAGGTTATACCATTATATTCTTATTATATTCAACCATAATACTTTACACTTTGATTAATAACAGCAACTATGTCTTCAATTAACTGGAGAATATTTTCCAAGAATAAATGACCCATTTTATAAAAAGATCAAAGGACTGCTGGCAGCTATAGCTACTTTGTACAAGTAAAATGATAAAGGCCGATTTGGGAACTATTGATTAATTCTTTATAGTTTGAATGTTCATAGCTACTGTAGGTATCTCGCAAGTTTACCTATCTAGCATTTGACCAGTTGCCAGCACAGAAATTGTTTGCTTATTCATTTCTTCAAAGCTGTTTTTTTTTTGGTTGTCCAGTGAATTTATTTCATTATAAAAGAATCTTCCACTAAGATACAGGGTGATCATTAATAAATGGTAACATAAATAACTTTAACAACTTTGTCAGTTGTTAAGATAATATATATTGGTATATACCTTTGATTAACATACATATGTAAGTTTATTCTACACATAAATCATTTTCGAATGTCTCATACTTTTTTCGCAGCATAAGTTAAAAACTTTTCCCTTTATTCTGCAAAACCAGCCCCAAAATACGTTGAAAATAACCAATTGAAACCTTGCATGTTACACCACAGATGCTACAAATTTCACACTATTGAAGTTTTAGAACATTTTTGATTTTGGAGTATTCATTCCTTTCTCTAGGCATCCACATTGAAAGAAACCCGAAGGGTTTAAGTCTGGTGAGTGTAGAGGCCAAGTAAATGTATGGTCTTCAGCGAAATGATACAGTGGCCAAATTTATTGAAATAACTGAAAATGTACGGCAGCACAAGGATGATATGGACGTCTCCTTTATATCACATGCCTTTATTATTCATATCCAAACAAACTTGGGCTCATTAGCTTTATAACAAGGGTTAAACCACTTCTCTATCATAAAATCTGACAAAGTTATTAATTTTACCATATATTAATGATCACCCTGTATTATCATATTATTGGTCAATCCGCATTGAAAGCCAGGTGGTAGAGCTAGTTTCCAGTGTGAGAGGTCTCTGGTTCAATCATACTGAAGTCCTTAAAAATGAGTTCATGTGTACTGTTTTATCAAAGCACTTACGATAATCTTATAGTTACGTTCAAATTAAAACCCTATGTAATTTATTCATGGTTAGGGGTCTAAAGTATTAATCATGTTTCAGCAAATGCATTCCTTCAAACCCCATTACGTTTCTTATGTGGATTTGTTCAAAAACTATGAAGAATTTAAATGTGTGTGTAACTTTGAGATTTCCGTTAGTGCTTTGATAAAACAGTACCCAGGTAACTGGTGGTTTGCTCGGTGTCAGGACAATGTGATAAGGCTGTCTCCTAATGACTGAAATACTCTTGACCAATGGGACTTAATAACAATTTTTTTTCTTTCTATTATTGGTTAACCAAGTCCGCAACTAACTACCAATATAACCAAATTGCCACCTGGTTAATTAATACATTTGTACCTCACAATACTGCCGAAATCGAAGTCCTATAAAAATACCAACCTCTTTGCTCTCTCTAAATCATCATTAGCTTGTTCTAGTTCTCGTATATATTTCTGCAGTTCATCTTTAAATCCTCGAATTTGTAGCAGTTCACCCTCTAAGTCTGATATCTGAGTATGACTTGAACCTTGTAATATCTCAAGCTTGTGCTGAAATCATAACAAAATATTGCATGAATCATCTAAATCAATCATCAAAAATAGAAATGAACAGCTGCAGCCCACTAACACCATCAGCTAGGTACCACATGTCATCACTTGTTTTACTCCTTTATACTCAGGAGTGGAGGAGGAGCAGTGTAGTGGGTTTCCAGCTCAGATTGCTCTGCTTTAATCAGGCCCCGATCTCCCGAAGCATCTCAATCTGAGTCGAGCTTATTCTCAAATACTGGTATGTGTCTTTGACATAATTTCCATAGGAAACCACAAAACAGACACATCGTTCTGAGTTTATTACAGTAAAATGTTTTGAGCACAAACTTAAGACTTATTTCAAATTTATACTCTTTAACTTGAGCGAAATTTCAATTTGAGTTGAGATTTCTAGTTGAGATGCTTTGGGAGATCGGGCCAGGGGTGTCAACTGAGCCAAATTTAAAATCAGGAAAATCATATGCAGCCAACGATTTTTGGACAAACAAGAGGCCTTCAATGTCATTGTTCCATATTCACTCAGTTTATATTAAAGAAATGCTTCAGGGCATAATTAATTTACCATAATTTTGCCATTTTTTGAGATATTTTCATAAAATAACTTTTATTTTGGTCCGAAACCATTGCTCTTTCAGGAATGATAAATCCAGAATTCTGGATAAATCAGGAAAATTGACACCCCTGTAACTGAAAGAGTTTTTGACACAAAAATGCATTTCTCCCACAAAGGGCCTTAACTCCTGTAAAATTCCTCTGGCATAAAATAAACAATATGTGCAACTAAGCTTGGTACCAAATATTCATGTGCATTTTCATTGAAATAGGATATAGTTAAGGATAACAAGTGCGGACAAACATCCATCCAGACAGACAACCATATCCATCACTAAATCAATATGCCTCATTATCAACCATTTATATAATTATGAATGACAGATAAATAGCATGAGGGGAGATAAACCTGCCATCAGCACATACAGCTGACATGTACAATCGATTAAATCATCCACAACCAGATAGTGGCAGTACAACTGATGCTTTTAAAGCTTCCAAATTATGTGAAAAACTATTGATTGGAACCCTGTGACCCACAGTATGCACAACACTTTAAAGCATAGTTTCTCAGAAATTATACGGAAATGGTTGCTGTGAATTACCACAAACCATGAAGTCTGTAATGCATGATGAATCACCAATGGAATTCTCTTATACGCCATAGGAGAATATCATTCAGTACAGACCCCTATGGTACAAACAGGAAATATAGGACAGAATGATGCATGCATGTATATTGAGTGAGCCCGTCCCTAAATCTGCCACACTTTGTCCCTTTTTTCCACAGATATCTGTGGAAAATGAGTGGAAAAGTGTGGAAATCAGTGGCATTAACTGGCAAAGAGTGGAATGCCACACATTTAATTCAATAATGCCACAGGAGTGGCAAATCTGCCAGCAATTGCCATAGAATTTAAGTGGAAAACTTGTGGCAATCTGTGGAAATTGGTACTTGTATATTTTCAACTGTGGCAAATGTCTGGCAAAGTGTGGAAATAATGGACTTAGTTCTTTTTCATGGGTGTATAAACTGTGGCAAAAATACTTAGAAATTTTCTGATGTGGAAAAGTGTGGCAAAATGGAACATAGTCATTTTTAGTAATTTTTGGGTAAGTTGATAGGTAAAATTCTCAAAGATGTACGATTTCAGAAAGTATTCATGAATTGTCTACACTCGAAATACAGGTGTAAAACTTGTACTTAGGAAATTTTAACACTAACAGTTTGGTTGAAAATATACATAGAGGATATTTGAAGAGTGTTGTGTTTATTATTAAATTAAAAAATCAATCAATCAATCAACCAATCAATCAATCAATCAATCAATCAATCAATTTGATGGTAAAATATTCTATTATGAGATGTTTTTAAATACTCACTGATTGATCAGACATGTATCTGAATAAACTACTGACAAAATGTTCTTTATAGTTTATTATTTTAAAAAAGTTAGAAATCAAAATTGACATTTTAGTTTTTGTTTATTTGTAATATTACCATGCTTTTATCAGTGATCAATTATCTAATATTCTAGCTATAAATTGGTTATATATGACCTTTTCATGTAAACTCTGTGTGTACACATTCTTATACACATACACAGAGAGACTTTGCTGATAAGCCTATTAACATTCTATACCAGATGGCATGGATTATAACAGATGGTCATTGATTGGCTAGTTTGAACAAGTATCCAGGTCAACAGTTAGTTTGAATGAGAACTCCATTGTTGTGTTGTATATTTACATGCTTGGCACATCATTTGCTGGTATTTTGGTGTTTGTTAAATGTGCAGATGTGATGTTTCATGAAGGAAGATTGAGTTTAATGACTTAAGTTTGTAATTCACTGTTGGTTAGTGGTTACTAGCATAAACAATTATTGTGATTGTGAAAAATGGATTGTGGATTGTTTGTGTTGGAGTTTTCATTAAGAGCAGCCAGCTTTCAACAGAAAGGAACAGTAAAATGTAAGTTAGCTATACATAAATTATTTTCATTGAATAACAAAAGTATTATTTTTAAGCTTAAACTTACTAAAACTCAACTTGAAGTATACTAGCTGTGAGTAATTTATGCAATAAGTGGAGGCAAAAACAAATCTAAACCAATGAGAACATTAAAAACTTAGGATCAGTTTTGTACTATAATTTATTTATCAATATTGTGTTCTGTTTTACAGAGTATTGGTCAAAATAACTTGAATTCTGTAAGTCAAGAAGACATTAAATGGTTTCACACAGTGAATGGTTTCAATGTCTGACTACAATTACACTTTCAGGTAAGTAAAATTAATAAAATATAATGATGCTTATAATGGTTAATTTGTGTTGCAAGTTTAAAAGTTCTTGCTACTTACAAACCTAGTGTCAAGTTTTGTAGAATTCAAGTGCAACGAAAAATTAAAAACAATGAAAATTGAAATTTCACATTATCTTGGCAATGTAAAGTGACGTTTGACAATATAATATGCGGGGTAACATTTAAACTGCAAAATGTTACAATTTCGCATCATTGTAGCACCTGTAATAAGCGCAGTGTTGTGTTGCGTTACCGTTTTGCATTGTCATTTCAAATTGTTATGTCATGTTATCACAGGTTAACACAGGTCATGTGACATTATTATTTCAAAAATACAGATTAAAAAGACATTGACACACCTGCAGCCGATAACAAAATGTTGTTCGTAGTATCACTTGTTCCATTGCGTCAAATTATTTTGCATTATTGTGGTGCCGCCATTTTGTTATAATTTCGTATCACATTGTTGTAATGTCACTTTCAACTCTTGAATAGGTCCCTGACTTTTGAGTGATAGTGGCAACAAAGTTGAGTGGAATGCAAAGGGGCTTCAGATGACATTACACAGCCTTAAATTACCACTGATGAATTTTCATATAATATTATGTATTAATAGTTAATACATATACTAGTAATACACTGTTCAAGTACTAACTTTATTTTGAACTTAACATGAAATTGATAAGTTAGATGTTTATGATGTTGATTTTTATTTTCAGATAATGTTTTCTGATGTTGGAATAATGGTCTCATGTAGGAGTGAAATTTGTGACATATTCGGATATGAAATCATTGAATAAATTGGTTATTCTAAGGGAAAAATTCAGAAAACCACAAGAAAGAACATGTACTTGTCGATTTTGAAGTGTGTTATACATACGTTAAATATATATTCTCATTAAAAATGGTATGCTGAAAAAATTGTTGATTTTGATACTATCAAAGTCTGGAATTTTGTGGAAAAAATGCCACAATGTGTGGCAAATGAAGTGGAAAAGTGTGGCACTTAATGGAAAATGAATTTGCCAGTAAAAGTGTGGCAATGTGTGGAAAGTTGTCTAAATACTCCACACTTTGCCACAGTTTGTGGCAAATGAATGGAAAAGTGTGGCGTTCTGTGGAAAATAAATTTGCCAGTAAAAGTGTGGCAATGTGTGGAAAATTGTCTAAATACTCCACACTTTGCCACAGTTTTGTGGCAAATGAGTGGAAAAGTGTGGCATTCTGTGGAAAATGAATTTGCCAGTTAAAGTGTGGCAATGTGTGGAAAATTGTCTAAATACTCCACACTTTGCCACAGTTTGTGGATAATGAGTGGAAAAGTGTGGCGTTCTGTGGAAAACATGCTCTGGTCATGTTCTGTTTGAACTTTTTTTTTGCCATACTCGGTTGTGGCATTTTGTGGAAAACTGTGGAAAACTGTCTAAATACTCCACAAACTGGCAAAGTGTGGAAAACTGTGGCAGATTTAGGGACGGGACAGACATAAACACACACTATGCACGATGTCCTTGCTGGAACATAATTGACCTTATAATGACAAAGTAGAGATAACCACACCTTATTGTTTGTTAGACATTGTTTGTTAGACGTTAAACTTGAATCTCTTGGATGCAAACATGTGCACCAATTTTCGAAGTTTTTGCAATCAAAATTGGATCCTTGCTGTTTCGTTGGTCAACTGAATCCTCAATTTACATTTCCAGTAAGGCCTGGCCAATTACATGTATATACAACATTAAAAAAGTTAATACTTACAGGCTGCATGCTACATAATTAAGCTAAACAAGGTATAAAATTTGAGCTAATAAATAACAAAGGACCGCCTCTTGATATTTTCTCAATAGATTTAATATGTCAGCAAGGTTTTTGTTGTAGATCGGATATAAATCAGTCACAAATACCTTGTATATTATAGTCTGATAGCTGAACATATACAGCTTAATATCAGGTGAACATCTTTAACAATTTATTGGACAATTGAACATTACAGATTCAGATCTGTATATCACATTAGGGCAAACAATTCAAACTGTAAACATATTATTAAATGATCATACAGATTCAAGGTTGTGGCAGGGGTTCCATTTGACTTGGGAGTGAGAGTTTTGACCCTTGGAATTACCAAAAAGTCACATTTTGACCTCTAAGATATTGATTTGAAGGATGATTTTCTCTTAAAATCATGGGTATCTTGTCAGTAAAATGGAAAAATTTAGTCAAAAGTATCAAAATGACCCTTCAGATTCAGAAGCTAGTAGAACCCCTGTTCTGGTCCAGTCACAGGTTAGTGTGCTGGAGTTGTAATAGCCCCGCTTTCTGGGCTCATTTCTACTGGCATCAAGTCATACCCTTCCATGAAAATTTGACAAAAATGTTGATTTCCCTTTGCATGTGAAAAAGTTGCTGGTTCCTTTTGGAAGGGTGGGTTAGTACATGTACTAGATACGTAACAGTCCAGGAAAACTGGTTAGGTAAAACAGTTGCCAAATTTAATCAACAAAATGTTGAGAAAAGGTGTTAATCCTCAATAAACAAGCAATGATCGTACAATGTGTTCAATTTATAAGATTTTTATGATTTGAAACTTAATATATTAAAACCACAATCCTGATGAGTTTTTAAATCTCAATAGAGGATTAGAGTCAAGTAGTATAATGTTTGTAATTTTTGAGACTGTTATGTATCAATTATTTACAATATGACGTAACAAGTGAAATGACATTTATATTATACATTTCAATCATGTGATATATCATCCATATACCGGTACATGAATACTAAATGTAAACCATAGTATTTGATCAGTGTACCGAAATTATAATGGAGCAAGATTGTTTGATAAACTGCTAACAAAGATCTTCACATTCGTACATCAACTTGTTAACACCCAAGTAAAATTCAACTATAATTATTTACCATAGAAGTCAATTTTTCTTTCTTCCTTTCACATTTTATGAGTTTTCATTAAAGTTAAACAGATCAAATATTGTATACATTGTGCATGATAAATATCCTACATTGAATCAGATGAAATTATGGTCTGTAACATACAAAGAAATCCATCTCAAATTAAATGTTTATTATTTCGTTCATTTATTGAGTTTAAAGCTGTTTTTCAACCATTTGACAGCTGACTCATTTACAACCAGTTTTCCAGGACTGTATCCTAACAGTACTAGCTTACCCTTCCACCAGGAGCCATATCAACTTCACCATGTGTGGAGGAAAATCAACATTGATGTCAAGTTTTCATGGAAGGGTATGACCTGCTGCTACCTGAAATCGAACCCGGATTGCCGGGTAACGAATCCATCACATTTAAACCCCTAAATATATGCGAAAGGTGTAATTCCAGTTTACATACATTTAAAGGACACATACATGTACCGTAATGCATGATGTTTGCTTGATAATTCTTGATTTGCTCTTAGAAATTGATTGTAGTCAGTCTGGTACAATTTATCAGTTGTGATTTGTTTAAATACCAATTAAAACTTGTTTAACAAAGCAGAAAGGTGCAATATAATGGTCATGAAAAATGTGTAGAAGTTTTAAACCTCTCAAGTTCTTACTTCAACAGAACAGAACAGAACTTAGGCGAGCTAATAAAAACGGCCAGGTCAACAAACTACCAACAATTTAGTCAATTCACGGTATTTGGTCAGTAACCCTTATCACAATCGGGTGTTTACTGTAGCATTTCACACCTCATACTTCAAACGTCCACATCAAATACTTAACTATGAAAACTAAACAAAAATACAATACCCAATAACCTCATAGTAAACTTATTTCCCCTGCTAATCTATTTACTGAGCCATTAACCAGCTTGTTCAGGGCTGATTTAATTATATACAGTAGAAAAGTAAAATGTATGAAGTCATGAAAACAATGAAATCGATAGAGAAACTGTGTAACAATCAATTGACTTCACAGCAATATACTGAAGTGCGCTTTATTCAATCTTAATTTATATCAGTTAAACATGTTTAGACACCATTTGTCAAACCTAAGGTAACATTTTCTAAAATATCTAACAAATCCAAACTACATGAGATTTTGTTCAAATCAGAGTCTAAATTTGAAACTATCTCCAAAGATAGGTGTAAAGATTTGTAATGAGATTATCTCCAATTGACATGTTTTGGGAGATCAGGGCCTGACAATGCGAAATTGTACCCTAAACAGAAACATTATTCTGAATTTATAACTGTAAAAATTTAAGAGCACAAGCTTTATATTTATCTCAAATTCAGACTCAGATATGCCAAAATCAGATTTCTCCTTGAGATGCTTCGGGAGATCCGCGCTAGATTTAATAGAACACATGCTACATGTATATACATATATTTTACATTCAAATATAAAACATAAGCTACCCATCTGTATGACACAGGATTGACAGCATACAAGAATACACCCAGTATGACTATGAGCAATAAATGTAGCATGCAGTCTGTAACATATACACTGCACTGGCAGTAAACATGTCCGCTCACCAATCCCACGATGCTGATATATATCGCAGTACATGCACTGATAAGCCTTATAGGTGATCTGGTGTATTGTATCTGAATACACTGTTTTGTTCCAGGCATTTCAACATGAAAATTAATAATGTTTGAAATATTAATCATGTTAATGGCTTATTATGCACCATAAACTTCAAAATCAATCAATATTTTACTTAGGCATAGTTTAATGCTAGCACGTTTCAGCATTTCAAAAGTATTCTCAGTACAATCTGTAATTTTTACTATATTAGTGCGTGCGTGCGTGCGTGCGTGCGTGCGTGTATGATATTGTCAACCTAACAAGGTGGCAGAATGACACCCAGTATTCTCGTTCATCAGCGTATTATTCGACTGAATCATACTCTGGTACAATACAAGCGAATCCAAGTTGGTCAGGGAACTTGATTGTACACTGATGTACATGTATGAGTTTGTACAGTGGCCAAGAAACCAGTATATACGGAGGACAAGGAACCAGTACAAACTGTGGACAAGGAACCAGTATATACGGAGGACAAGGAACCAGTATATACGGTGGACAAGGAACCAGTATATACGGTGGACATGGAACCAGTATATACAGCGGACATGGAACCAGTATATTCTGTGGACATGGAACCAGTATATACGGTGAACATAGAATAACATTAAGGTGGACACGGAACCAGTATAATGTACTCACTCTAAGAGAGTCCACTTCATGTTGTAATCTATCATTATTCTGTGTTAACGTCTTGTTTTTCTTCTCAAACTGTTCTACTTGTGTTTCTAATTCTGCCTCATATTCCCGACTGCTAACTTGGAAATCCTCTAGTTCTTCCCGAGTTTCTTCAAGCCTGAAATATACGACAATAATCAATAACATCTTGTGTGCCTCTGTAGCTCAATGGTTGCCGCGCTTGCCATCTAATCTGGCAACCCGGGTTCAATTAAGGTTGGAGGCACTCATATGCCTGTCATATTTCAGCAGCAAGCTGACTGGCAAATAAAGGCTATGCTCAGCATTTTTTTATTCGGGTTAGACATGTTTCTCAAAATATTTTCACTTGAATATGGCGCCTGATTTACCAAACCAGTTCCTAACTTACACTTCCACGACTTCACCACATGTAGAGGAAAACTGATCTTGTTGTAAATTTTTTATTGAAAGGTATGACCTCCCACAACCGGGAATCGAGTCTGGATCAGCAGGTTACATATACAGCACACTTACCACCAAGACCACATCTATGGCTGTTTATCATGGACAGAAAGTTAGGTAACTATATTATATTTAAGAATCATGTAGCTACTGTTTGTAAATTTGTCTAGGTCTGTCCAATACATCATTGTTTCTGAATTTCAAAGAATGTGATGTCAACAGGTTTATTAAAAGTTCTTCTAGCCGCGGCTGTATATATATCATGGAACAACTTATTGTAACAGAAAGTCAGATAACTTGAATGTACTATATGTTGTTGTATTGTGTCTGGATGCAGTGTCTGGTGAGCCAAGATATGATCTGCACATCATCTGGTTGTTTGAATGTTGTTGCATGTGACAAGCAACAAACTCCGCCCCCAGGGAATTCAGATAATGAAGCTTGTGTACTGAAAGTCGTAAACACTATTTACTACCAACCAATAGTTTTTCAATTTCCTGACAGTAATAGTCTTAACTGTACCATATACATTTGTATGTAAATAGCTATAGACGAAAAAGTATCAAAGATAGAGTCTGTGAATTCCAGTCAATTACCAGATAAATTTCATTTATACCAATATCAGCTGTACTACAATGAAAATCATAACTTCCTTATATAGACATCTGGAGGGTTTAATTTATACTGTCAGAAAGATTAATACATAAATATACTAAACTAATTTAAGCAGCTGCACTATAGAGACTATAACAGAGGGGAGTAAGATTTGTAGAACATCTGGGCATACTGTATTACAAGTTGACAATTTGTGTAACACAATGTAACATCCATTAGTTCAAGTCTGTCATGTCATGACCCACATGGTAATATGCCGAGATGTAACATGCGCATGTAATTAATATCGAATTATATGTTCAGTATATAAAACTGAGATTTTAACGTGATCTTCTGCCTTTTCTTTGAATATTTAACAGCTGTTATTTTGTCTATAATTATAACCCAGTTGTTTGTTTTACTAAGCGAAGATTATCACGAAGACGCTAGAGGTGTAATTACTAATAATTGATGATACCCACACAAATCTAAAGGACCGAAATTTCATGGTTTGCTTGCAGAAATTGATTTCAACGCAAGAATGGTCAACCTTGTAATATATTCATGCATAATGTTAGGATCATGTCAATACCTCTGCACTATACTATGATATGAATTTAATGATATCAGCCAATTTATCCCCTGTAGGTTTATTAATTATATTAAAGAAATCTCAATGATTTCTCAGTGTTATAATGTCTCCAGTAGTCAATCTTTATAATGCACTCACAGTAATTAAATTTACAGCAGAAACAATAGGCCACCATTTAAATAGATAAGGTTCACTGTAACATATGTCACACTAAAATATTTGAACTCACACGAAATCACTCTACCCCACCATAAGAGGTTTCAACCCCCCCCCCCCCCCCCCCCGTACAATTTTCATATAGCAATTACTAACTGAAAACATGCAGCTAGCATATTTATTATGCTTCGATGGAACTATTGTGTTGTATCCAGATTGCTGACTTCTGTCAGGGAGTTATTAAATTTGGATTTTCAGTTCCGTCTTGACTCATAGCAATATGAAAACATTACAAACCTCCAACGGTGACTTAGAAGCAATGTATCGGGATTGAAGGACCGGTATCATGTTGTTGTTTTTTTTCAGACAAATACCAACACTAATATCTGACTCCCTGTTTTACATAAACAGCTTTTTAGAGTATCAGTTAATTTCATCCATCAGTTATAAAATGCGATATACACAATGCATTGGCCATGGTGAACAATTTGTGACCTGAATGTATGAATGTCATCATATAGGAGTGGACCGTGTCCTACTTGAGGTTATCACTTTATCAACAGTAAGTATATAAAACCTTGCAATATGTCACATTGCAAAGGAGGACCTGTCATAGGGGGAGTCATATTTCATAAGATGATTAAGCTTTTATTATTGTCAGTATGCAAGAACTTAGGATTTCTAATTGAATGACACACAGCTAGATGGTAATCAAGTGTTTCACTACATGTAGCTGATGCACCTCAAGGGTCATTTTGATGATTTTGTAAGGGATTGTTTCATTTTATAGACCAAATACAATAAATTGTAAAGAAACAAGCACATCGCCTACGAGAGCTGGACGCTCGACTTTCTAGTACTTGATAGTACTCTTGCTTATCTGTGAGTGAATGTCTAAGAGTAACATATAACTAACAAGGGCAGATAACTCATAAAATAAATGTCATAGGGTTGCCAGCCATGTCAGTATGGACTCCCCTTGTGATGGTGAACAACTATCTTGAGTTTCAAGTGGATAACTTTGATAGTCTTTGAGAAAATGACTCTTGACAATAAACTTAACCAACGCACACATAGATGCACAGCAGTGTGTGATCCCATCACAACGATAGCGACTTTTTCCACACTATTAAAGGTAAAGTATTAAGTACAAACAAATTAACTTGAATATATTTACAAGCGTCTTGTTCAGGATATAGCAATTTTTCGCAAAAAAGTTGTGCATTGTCATGATTTAGATTTGTGTTTATTAGAGTACACCTCATCCATATTTAAGTTACAGACAAGATATCATCAATTCTGTTAAATTATGTTTGAGTACCACATTAATTTGTTCACATTTTAGTGTCAGGTCACCATGATTTGAAGAGAAATATTACAGAGCCTGGATCTATGATTTATCATCTAAATAACTCTCAGGCCACTTAACAGACACTTACATATGTAATGTGTGCTTCTAGAGGACATAAATTGTCTACATACCATTAAGTACAATATATCAGAATGATGTAATGAAGCACCTTAGAAAGGACAATCATCAATAATTCAGCAGAACTTAACACATTGATAGAAAGTTTGGCACCAACTGTACACATAACAGACATAATTATTGGTATCTACGTAGACTTATAGTTATAACATGTATAGTCAGATTTTTATTAACCTGTCGCAGGTCCTGCTTGACCGTTAGTAATGAGAACAGTCTATTTCACAAAAGGATATGTTTAGTCCGGCAGATAAACGGCAATTTTTAGGGTAACCGTGCAATGTCTTCTATACAAAATGTTTTTGCATTTTCATGTTCTTTGGACAATACTATAACAGAATCCGGATGATGCCACCTTGTCATCATTGAGCAATTCTCACAATGAGGCCCCAAAGGGGTATATGTTTTTTCTCTAATTAATGGGTATATATACATTACTATTCAATCAAATGTGAATCAAAACACCTTTAATTCGATTTTATTGTTTTAAATAATGCGTTACATCAATATATACAACTTTTATACTAATAAAATGTGGAAATAAGGCCCCATTTGTGGTTTAAACATAACCTGAGGCCCGGTATTACACACAAATATTAATTAAATAAATAAAGGAAGACATGTAGAGTAAATATCTCTTTATATTGCTAATTAATAATATATTCAATGTAATTGAAAAGTATAAGGAACAAGCAATACATTGCTTAATATTTTGTTAATGAAAATCGAGGCCCTGGTAAGGGTTAATGTATAAAAAAGGAGGCAATCTTTTAAATTATGTTCTATGTCTTCTGTATTTCAGAAAAGAAACGTTAACCATAACTTGAAGTTATATAAGTTAATTAAGTTATAGAAGTAACATGTTTTGAATTGGTAAACTAGGGAAATGAGGCCCTGTTTGGGTGTTGAACTATAAATTACGCTTATATCCCCAAAACATGTTATTATATCATAATACATTGTATTGGTAATTTGAAATCACATATGAAGTGTCTTTGTGTTGTACCAGGCCTGTATGTAAGTGACATAGACAAGTATAAACAACATGAATTGCATGGCTAAATTGCATGGCTTAATATTTTATTTCATGAAATTGCAGCCTTAATAAGGGTTACCTTAAATGTTACCATGTATCAAAACTTTTTAGTAATGAAACTGTTATTATTTACGAAATAGTACAACGAGGACATGGGTCTCTACTAATGATTTTAAACTACAAAACAGGCCTGAGACAAAGTTTAACAAACATATCAATGCATGTGACTGGTAACTTCCTACCAGTATAGTCTCTATATACTGAACGTGGTCATCATCACCGCCTATTGTTATGCGGATACCTTTATAGTATTTAAAAAGGATAATACTATTCGGACAGGGAAGACAGCCCTCGTCAGAAACAAAAAGCATGAAACACTTTTAAGCTACAAAATACCCCTGTATTTAAGTAATTCCAAGCTATATCAGGTTCCCAAGACAACCCATTCCGATCGCCATGTACAGTGCCGCTATTTCTCTACGCCACCACCAAGTATGACTTTTCGTATGTACATGTACTGCAATTCCATGTCAATGGATAATTCACCACCGCCAAGTGCAACCATTCATACATAGATGGGGTACATAACACAGTGTCAAGCTATACGATATATTCAGTCTTGAATAAAGCATCCACCATTAGTTCAGTCAAACCTTATACTAGTAGTTAAAGGGAACTGCCACTGCCGGCTATGTACATTCCTGGCTCTACATATCACTGCAAGCTACAGATGCATGGGACGTTTAAGTACTAAACACTGACCGACACAACCATCCATGGTTATGTTGGGACCCCAAAAGGCAATGACAAATCTGACAGAGAATGTAGTGCTCAACATAAACATCACCTATTAACTAATGATAATTGTCTGGCAGTTTACAAATATTGCACTCAGTAGTGCCTGGATTCAATCGGGGATGGAATATTTATGTGATGTATCGTATGGCATTGGAATAGATTTACTTGGTAAGTTAGTAAGTTCGCCGTAAATATAGGTGACATGGCATATTTCGCTGATGGTGGACCTTAGGGGATTATGTACCCAGTGAAGCATCGAGTATATTGCGGCGATAGCTCACTGCTAATGCACTGGGCTGTCGATACAGAGGTCGTTGGTTCAATTCCCGGCATGGGAACTGGACATTTCTGAAATTCTATTTGTAATATTTCACGCTATATATGGCCAAATGGACTGCAAAGTATCTGGTTAAGGGTGCCAAAAAGCTGTGTATCGGTGCTACGTATACACCGGACAAATTAAAGAACCGGACTGTGTATTCGTAAAAAGAGCTAGACACACTTATGCAGCGCTGGGCCTGCCTGTACCTAACGTCTCTCTCTCTCTATCTCTCTCTCCCTTCGGGCTTTCTCTCGGCCTGTTGTATCTGTACTGGTAGAGGATGCACATACGCGCTTGTGGCTGCAACACTAGTATGTAAAGCGCATTTGATCGTGTTTCGCATGAAAACGACAGTATATAATCTGGTATCAAAATTCACTTACAGTAAACGACGGTAGTGACTATAGTGTACACAATGGGGCATTGTATGGTTGCACTCCCATATAATGAGTTCCTCATAGGGCTTGCAGTGGCTGTACTTCGTGGTCGTGTGTAATCCGATATGGCTTGCAATGTCTGCAGCGAATAGCGGTGACGCACATTATGCATAAAATGGTTGTACTCTGTTGTGGTAAGGATTACATACCGGGTAGGGCATATCATCTCTGGCACAGTTTGGTAAAATGACTATCTGTAAATTTATTCGTTAATGAACTCCTACAGACCAAATCTGTCCGCTATTTGTAGTAGTAAAATCATTATAAGAAATTTAATTTAATTTGAGCGTAAGTTTAAGATATCCGTAAGTGCAGTGATAAAACAGAATACCGAAGTCTATCAACCCATTCCGGGCCTCAGTTGATTATTTCATTTCTTTATATTATTAAGTTATGTATACTTAACAATACTATGATTTAATTAATCAGTAAACTCTAATGTCTGATATGTTGAAATGGTTAATAAAACAGGGACTATTTACAATTCTTGTCTTATTTCTAGTTTAACACGCATGCAGGGCCTCATTGCCATATTTTACTTTTTCCAAATGTACCACACGAATATGTCGATCACATGGTAATAGCAATAAAAGAACGGTTAAAATTGCATTCCTTAAAGTATAAGAGAATATAACATTTCTTGACATCGATTTTGGAGAATTTCACTAATTTTTCTACATTTGGATTTACCATTTATAGGGCCTCAATTTAAGGAAATAAAATATTTAGCAATGCAATGTAGGCTGTTTATGATTGCCAGTGATACTGAATTCAATGTTAAGTATCAATATAATGAAAAACATGGTACCATGTATCATGTACTGATTTGATTCATATGTTTGCCTAAAAAGGGGCCTCATACAAGACGTAAAACGTTAGCAGGGCCTCATTACCACATGTTAATATTATAAATGATGTATAATTTGATGCAACTTATTATTTAACACTATATAAAGAACATTTAAGGTGTCTTGCTTTACCTTCGTCTAAACGATAATGTACTAATACAGCTTAATTAATGAAAATTCATGTACCCCTTCGGGGCCTCATTGTGAGAATTGCTCAATGATGACAAGGTGGCATCATCCAGATTATGTTATGGTATTGTCAGGAGAACATGAAAATGCAAAAACATTTTGTATAGAAGACATTGCACGGTCCATTGCAAGTTCTGCCGGACTAGTTCCTGCGCACAAACAGTTTAAAAATTTGTTATTGTACAAAACATGATTTATGGAAACTGTTACTAACTTAGTACGCCGAGTCAGTTTAAATTGACACCAGGCCAAGCAGCAGTTTCCTGGGACTAGTGTTTCAGTAATCATTATCTTAGTTTTAACGTCTTAGGTATGTCAGGACATGGGATCGAACTTACAACCTTAGTTATCTTCCCTTCCAAAGATGGAAGCTTTAATTAACTACTCAATCAGCCAACAAAACAGGGTGTGCAAATGACAATAACCTTAGTGCATTTATTGACTGATCTTGCTATAGAATGCATATCAGTTTTAACACTGCAAATTGTCATCTAATGTGTGGATGCATGTGCATACCGGTACATCTACCTACGTGTTTTTAACTTTAACTTCCAGGTGACCATAAATTGTAATTATATGCAAGATATCACTGTAGCCTAATGCACCAGTCAGCAGAATAGCAGAGTATCTAATGGTCTGAACATTGTGCATTTCTTACATGTTATTTATATGCATTGCTTTTGTTTGTTTGTATTTGAAACTTGACTACACAAATATCAACCTATACACATTATATAGGCCACATGGCACAACTAAAAGCAACAGGGCATACCTTAATGTCACAAACATTACTATATACTCTGGCTATAGTCCAGCGAATTTGAAACGACTCTCGACCTTCAATTAGCATAATTTAACAGCTGATACGTTGTCTATATTTATAATCCCGGTTGTATGTTTTCATAAGCGGAATGTATCACGAAGACGCTCGAGGGGTAATATACCAACACAAACCCAAAGGACCGATATTGCACGATTTGCTTGCTGACCATTTTTGACAAACTTAGGCCGTCAACCATATATAACTCAGTTTTTCAAACTTTTTATTGAAGAAAATCCTTCAGAGCAGATATAATTGACCATAACTTTGCCATTTCTTGAGATATTTTCATCAAATAACTTTTATTTTTGTCAGGATAGACGAATCCGGAATTCCGGATAAATCCGGAAAATTGACACCCCTGCATCTTACATGCATTCTGAGCAATACATTATATATAATAAGTTCAGGCCCTTCCCCCAGAAAGTCGCTTTGGCAATGCTGAAGACAAGAATGTCTAAAAAAGTTTTATAAGAAACGACTATTTGGTTATAAATCCTTTTTTAACGGCTAAAATACTGCACTTAATTACACAATACAATTAAGCCATAATCACCCTAATAACACAATTACAGACCAAAAATATAAACACTCATTTAGTGATTCAAAGGCACCACATTAGGATTTAAGGGCAATTAAGGCGCTGGATGAAGCTGATCTGGTTTTAAGGCACTGTCACAGGTACATTTGTACCACAGCGCCTTCTGCCCCAGGAGAAGGGCCTGTTTTAAATTGTATGGTTGAATCAACACATTATTTCAAAATCTTTGTAGCCTAATTATGAGGAAGATGCAGCAGTGGTTTGTATACAAATTTGTACTGTTTACAAAGT
This sequence comes from Spisula solida, assembly GCA_947247005.1. Taxonomy (NCBI): domain Eukaryota; kingdom Metazoa; phylum Mollusca; class Bivalvia; order Venerida; family Mactridae; genus Spisula; species Spisula solida. The sequence goes on along the minus strand of OX365944.1, from coordinate 43,225,750 downwards.
ATCTACCAGGAAACAAGTCAACATGGTCAACACCTGAGGTACATGTATCAGATTAATGTATGATTGATGGTGATATGTTATGTTGTAACTCACAGTAAATGCTACATAATGTAAACAATGTAAACACATGATAGCCAAATAGTTGGCATAGTTTGAGCTAACCGACTTGTGTTTCTGTTCTGTAAACATACATCTGTACATAAACAGTCAACTTGGTATATCACTACCAGTAATGATTCTAAGACAATACATAGCGCTTGTTTATACTACGGGAAGGCAATATAGCTGCTGTATAAATTACCAGACACCAACATTTCTGTTATTTATCTGATGTTAATTGTTTGACCTAGTCACTCTGACTTCTCCTGTGCTAATCCTCAGTTCCAATGCAATCCTAGCCAATACCTTTCCCAATCATATCTTCATAACATAGACAACAATGAAACATCAATTTTATTTCTCAACCAGTCATTAAGACAGTCTGGCACACCTGTAGTTCAATACCATTCCTTAGTACTGATAAGCCATTATGCTATGTAAAATATCGACATAATGATTGCATTATTTTGTATAAAGCATTAACCTACTGAACAGAAAAGTGTTTCCCAGTTTGTCTGCTCTCAGAATATCATTATCAGCAACCATTCAAACTAAAATATATTGTGCATGCCATTGATTCTTACAAGTACATGTACATTTTTGTGAAGTGTACTCTGAATCTGTATTTCCACAAAGCGACACATATGAAATTCAGAATGTAATAAAATTCATCATTTACACTGCCTATTTCATAACATGTTGAATAATTCATTTTAATTACCGTAATAACAAACCACACCCAATGCTGTTTTTGCTCCATGCATCAAACAAGATGTTTGCATGGCAACATGCCCAGTATTACAGCCTACAACATACTATGACTACAAATTATGCCTTTATCATTGAATGAAACTTGTTGTTCAATGAATAATTTTTGTTAGGTTTCATTACGGTAACATTTTTGACAACTGTCACAAGTTACAGGCACTAAAAAATTTATGCAACATGTTTCAAATTCAAATGTCCACTCACAAGATGTACAACTGCGTGAATTATATTGGCAAACAAAATCAACTGTACTGTCAGCTGTAATTTGTACAATCTAATATACAACAAAATGTTGAAATAAGCAGAGGAAATATCTTCCGTTACAATCTACATTTAAATGATTCAAATAATGTTCTACAATAATTCAAATACTACTGTATCACACGTAGGGGTTATCTATAACTGCCGATAATGTAAATGGTTTAAGTGCATTAAAAGTTCAATTTTAAAATTAAAACTTTTAAAAGCATTAGCAAATTTAAAGCTATCCATTTGTGAAAAGTCATTATTCAAGTTAAAATGCCGTATATTGAACATATTACTTTACATTTTACAATACTTGGTATTTATAAATTATTACACTAAAGAAAGACTTTTGACCACAAAGCTTATAAAATGAATGAACAATAACTAGAGTACAGATTGAAGTGGAGATAACAACAATCTGAAAGTCACAAACACGATCATATAATGATATTAATACTACGTACTGTAAGTGTATTTAATAAGTAGTAAAGTGTATTTAATAAGTAGTTAAGTGGAATTATAGATGAATAATCAAAACTTTGCGAGTTTACACCATACACAAACATTTCAATTTACGGTAATAGTGCAAATTTGGTCTACAGTTGTACCAAGACACAGCTAATATTTCCACATGTCAAATATTTGCTAACTTCTTGACTCGTGGTAATCTCCACTTATACGGTATGGTGAAAAACTTTCTATTTGTCCGAGTGACAACTGATATGTCTGAGGGATTGATCTATGTAATGTATTGAGTCAATTATAGTATGCATGCTTTAAGAGCTAACACTTCTATATGACCAAATATGGTGAATACTAGTAAACTGTACGTAAATGTATATCATAATTATGTCGACTTCTCAAGTGCCTGGATTGGGTAAATGAACCTTGAGGTGTCAAAACTTTGCCCCTTGCAATGTATATATTAGCTCAATTGACTAGATTTACTTCAAGTTAGCTGGATTCATTTTAAATGTGAATTCTAACACAACCAGCGGTTTCAGCTTTATACATGTAGAGAAAATCATGAATTTATTGATGTGCACAAACTGCCTATAAAACACAGCTACAGCTGAAAATCATCAAACTGCAAATATGCCTTTTGAGGAAGAAAATAGTGCAGCGGATAATGTATTGATCTGTTAACAAATGCGGAATATTGGCTATTACATTTATTAGAATTGAATTAATGAATATATGAACAAGTCTGTGTTTTATCTATAATAAAGCACAGTCACTTGTTTGGATGTGTACATTAAATCACCCCTGCTATGCACTCATGATTTAATTACTACACATGATGGTCATCCAAAGACCAAACTCATGACTGTACTTTATTCTACGATAAAACACAGGTATATAATATATACATTATTTCTAAAATAACCAACTTACAGATTTCCTTCAAGTTAAAATCGCAGGATTTTTTAACATGAATTATTCAAAGCTAGCATTCTGATTGTTCAATCTACAACCTAAATTGTTCATGGTGTTTTGTACATAATTGTATGTAACTAACATTATCAGATCGGAGATTTTAGTTCAACTACATTTCACACATGAGCAAAATAAGATTGTATATTATGACAAAAATATACAATTAGTTAGACATCAATTGTTATGAATTTTATCGGTGTGCATCAGTATACATGAAGACGTTTGAGCATCAGATTACAAACTAACGCCCTGCCACATATACATGAGCATCGGCCCATCACATCTGTATCATAATATATCAATATGGAATATATAACCTATCACAAATAGAATATATACCAACCATACTTCCATTATGCAACTTCTAACAAAATTATAAACAATGTAAGATGGATGACAAGATTTTGGCAAGATAAATTATTACTTAGGAAGGCCGATAGCAATTAAGAAATAAATATAATAAAATAAATAACTATACATGTAATCTAACCCCAAACAGTTCTAAAGTATATTTGTTTAATATCAATAAGCATGAATCAAAATAACTTGCTCAGTTACAGATCTATATATCATAATGTGTACATTAGGCCAAAACTTAATTATCTTGACAATTTGTGGTTCTGGTAACCCTATCATACCCTATTTTTTCTGCAGTCCTAAACATTTTATTGACATTTTGCTGGAATTTTTAAGGGCCATTTAAGACACCAGAGATCGTTGATTTTCCAATGCATAAAATCAATGAAATAATTTTAAAGAATGGCATGTTTTTCCTACCCTTTTTTCAGCATGTTAGTTTTTTTTTGTTACCAGAGCCAGAAAATTAAATTGTTTTGGCCTTAGGCTTAGTACTCAAAAAAGTTTTAACTCCATGCATTGTTTAAAATTATTAAATGTATAAAACATAGTACCTAGGCTTATCAAAAACCAGACATTTGATACACTGCTTTTAAAGTACAATAAATGGCAAGTTAATAATGTTTTATCCAAATATTCTGAGTGTCTGACTCTAAAAAAATGCCTGAAATGTCATTCTGACAATGTATGAACAACGGGTAATTTATACTATGATACTAAATTAAATTGTAACCCTGGAGCAGTGTACACTAAACTCCAATGATTTGTTATCCAGTAGAACAATATTTTGCATTGCTTTATTACTTTATTGTACAAGTTAAGTATCATTGATATATTTCATTCAACATTGTTATCAGACCTTCAAACCCAGTTATATTTTGATTGGGTAAGGTCATTTAAATCCCACAATGTGACATGATATCTTTAAATGGAGTAGTTTAAATGAATGTGAATTATAAGTTTATTTATAAGTTAATAACTATTCAAGTTCAATGTTCATTAAGTAGAATGTAAAATCAGAAATGTACAAGTAACTACATGTACTACAGTTAAATCAGCCATAGTTGTGGATACACCAACAAAATCTTTGGGGATTTTGGTCAAATTTATGACAATTTCTTAATAAATTCAGATTTCATAAGAATTTCTGAAATCAAACAAAATTTTAATAAATGATCTATGGGGGATACTTGCCTTGGATATGATTTTATGTTTGTACAGGTTCATCAGCGAAAGCAATATTAAATGTAATGAATGCTAAAATATTAAAAAGATTGGTCTCGTGTCTGTAATAATCTATTTACCGGTATGTCAAAGTGGAAAGGTACTTGGAGTTACATGTACACTAAGTACTGTGGTTAATGTAAAAAAACGCAGATCAGTATTTTTATGTCCTGATACATGTATATACTGTAGTCTGTGGGGTTTTCACTAGACTCCAAAAGTGAAGAGTCAAGTGACTATCTCGACTCATAATTTTCAACAAAATATTGACTATTCAGCTTATTTTTTAAGAGTCAAAACTGGCACAAGATTCGGTCAAATTTTAGTCAAAACGCAGTTTCAAGAATGTCTAGAGTCAAATAAAGACCCCAGGGCTTTTTTCAAAAATTTCTTTGAATTTGGGGGAAAAGAACTTATAATATTTGCTATTAAAAGGGGAAGAAAAAACATGATGCTATTTGGATTTTGGGGAAAACTGCATGATTTTAAATAAATTTCCTGAGGGGAAGACGTCTGTAAACGGCGCCTCCTATAGAAGGAAAAAGCCCCGAAGCCCTGTAGTCTGAGTCAAATGAAAATCCTGTAGTCTGTCTGAATTGTTCACAATAAAGTAGGACATAGTCTGTGGGAGGCTAGTGAAAGCCCTGCCCGCTCTGATAGCTCCTGGAATAATCTGTGTTGTTCTCTGCCGTCTGGCGGCCAAAAATGTATGTGACATTCTTCTAGAGTAGGGGCTTCCAGTAGACGTATTTTATCAATAATAATATAGTTACATAGTAGATTCTCATAGTAGGTTGAGATCCTCTGACACCAGCTCTGTGTTTTCGCACCCACGTGACCTAAAGCATGTGGTTGCTCAAGCTCAAAAAGCAAGTTTAGGAGAGGTCTGGTATACTAGTGACATCTAATGTCTGCATGCTGGTCCACATGAGAAAAGTGTGCAACCAGACAGGGCCAAGCCTGGCCCCTTCGCGTAAACATGGCTTTTCTTCTCAGTGATTTTTTTCCTTCTTGGTTTGCTACCGGTAAACGGTACCTTCCCAATTTAAAAAAGGCTCTAATTTTCCCAAATATGAAGGGAGATATTCCCAATGAACATTTAAAAAAAAAAAACTTTCAAAATCGGACATAAAATGACAAAGTTATGAACATTTTTTACAAGAGGTCAAGCATTAAAGTTTACAGAAACCAGTAAATATTCACATGTCATTCACATGTCATTCACATGTAATCTCTTTTTCTGTTTTATTTGGCCTTTCTTCTTCATGAACATTCCCAATTTCAAGTTGTCACGACTCGAAAATTCCCAATCTGAACGGACCCGGACCCTTTCCCAAAGAGGCCAAAAAAATCACTGCTTCTATATTAGAAATTATATCCTACGCACACAGTCATTATTTTCTACAGGGTGGCACAGTGGTCGAGTGGTAACGCACTGATCGAGAGGTCCCTGGTTCGAATCTCAGCCGGGGCACTTGGTCATTTCTGAAATGCTTTTCAGTGTTTCCCACCCAACAAGAGACGAACTGGTTACAAACCCAGAGGTAGTCTCGCGTGTATCGGTGCTGTACACCTGGCACATTAAAGAACCAAGGAATCTATTCGAAACAAGCTCTAATTGTGAACCGCATCCGGGTTCTTTGTATCCGACCTCTGTGTGAGTCTGTCTCTTAATTGATTTTAATTTTTATCATTTATGTCTGCCCCCGTCAGAGTCAGACACTGCCAATATTAATCGGAAAGCGATTGTCAGCAGTACAAAGTAGAAGTAGAGCTATACTGATATAAAATCTTAATATATATACTCACTCTTGTTTGAACTTTTCGGCCTTTTCTCTCCAGAATGTGATTTCTTCTTCAGGAGAGGAGAATTTCTTCGAATCCATCACTTAATCAGAATCATATACACACAAATACAATGATAATAAAAGTTTAAATAAGCTGAATCGTGCACATAGAAGTTTATTTAACCTAATACTCCACAGTAGGCATTTTAATTATCATAACACAAAATGTAACAATTTCACTGATTGACCCAACCAGACAGGTCGAGTATTTCGCGATCCTTCATAAACAAACAAATAGACTTGAGTCTTATAGAGAAAAGAAATATAATTAAATAGATCTACAGTTACAATGTGAGGTAAAATAACTCCTCCAACGAGAATACAGGTTTTTTCTCCAGGACAAAATTTCAATTCTTTCCCGGAAGACACAAAATGGCGAATTGATCTATGTCACCAGACGTTTGCAAAATCATTTTTTGATTGCCTCCCTTAGATTTACACGTACGAGTTACCTCCCTTTGATAACGTGTAAAATAGAAATCTACGAACAGTTTTAACTTTACTTGTATGATCACGAAGTTTTATCGTGCGTGTTTGTAAAAACTGGGGTGATCTTAGTTCCCACAAAGCAAGGATAACTTGGTTCGATTTACAAACCAATTCAGAATAGCCAAGGCAATCTAAACCTGAAAACATTTAGTTTGATATAAGGTCGTAATAGAGGCTCCCATTGATAGATCTATAATATATTTTATATCTGCATTTACTGAGAATCCTTGTCTTTAACCTACACTATTTCTTTATTATACTCATTTGCATACGATTATAGTAAAATAATTAAGCAATTTTAGCTGTTTCTGAGAAATGTCTTGACTTTCACTCAGATTACTTTATTATTATTCATTCAGGTCTCTATACTAGTCCTGGCAACTGACTCCAACCTCACACAAGTACATGGCAAGCCCATCAGGGAAGACAACCTCCTGGACCTCAGTTTCACCTCCAACCCGTCACTCATCCAATCAACTGCACAACCAACTGCCAACGCCCCAGGTATATCCGACCATGACATTGTATATAGTTGCAGACTCAGATACTAAGCCATACTACACCAAGCAGAAACCTAGGGAATGTTTTATCTCCAAGGCAACCTGGGACCAACCGAAATCACCGATATTTCTACACAGATAGTGAATCTCTACAGTATAGAACCAACGCCTCAGCCAATGAACTCTGGGACGGAACCTTCGACTATGCCATCAAATCTGCCGGAAAAATGCCTACCAAGCACTCGTCCGACCCAAGTTGGAGTATGGTAGTGTAGTATGGGATCCCTACCAGCAAAGTGACATAGGCAGGCTAGAGCGCATACAATGATCTTCTGCCGGCTTTATCACCAAGGACTAAAAATCTAGACAAGACGGATGTGTATCTTCCATGCTAGAGGACATATCCTCCCCACACTACAAGAGAGACGGCGCCACCAGAGGCTGACACTCTTATAGTGGATGCGCACGTACCAGCCATTAATATTCAGCACTATTTGAAACCCCTCAGTCCGAAACGCATCATTAGGGCTATAAAATACGAAAACTTTATACCACAGAATATTGTGGAAAACTCAGTGAACAATAACTCAAGTGCTATCAGACCATTCATGCCAAGAGTGACAATTTTAGATACTCTTTCTTTGTAAGAACCGTCCTTGATTGGAACAAACTTAGTGATAGTGTAGTGAACTTAACATCGAGTGTTTTAAGGCTGCACTAACGACAAAAGTGGGAACTTTGCAAAAGACTGACTATTAGTAATTTTATGCGCACTCCCCGTTGAATAAAAGCCAGGACTGGTATCTTCAACGTAGAAACTCAGATTCAGAGATTATGCGTGCATTTTATAATCATCGTCATTTACCCAGCACATTTCTGTAGTTATAAGTGTAGTTTTATGGAAAAAATAATATTAAAGAACGAACAATAACAGACCTATATCTAACAATGTTGGGGACACGTACCATAAGTAATACATTTCATTCACGGGAAGTTGTGCAAACTCCGTTCTACCTCATATTATTCACATGATGGTATGTAATACCGCATTCAGGAAAACAATGCGCATATGTTCTTGGCATTGTTTAAGTTCCATGGAGATAACATTACCAATTAAGGCCTAAACTATGGAACAAATAAGAAGTAATAACATTGACTTTATTTAAACGTTCGATGCTATCATGACCATCCGTCGAGGAGTCAAATGCTCAAACCTTTGTCCTTCAATTTTCACTGAGTGAAAATCCGCCAAGATGTTTTACAGATATCAAGCGGACATGTTGTCGTCACAGAAAAACGGACACACAGGTGAAACTTTAAAGCTCAAAAGGATTTATAGTCTGTAAAGTAACACAAGTTTGATTACGTAATTGACGTCAATGCACTAGAAATGATGACGTCATGACGTTATCACCACAAACGTCGTTGCCAACGTCATTTTAAAACTAGATTACATAGCAAGCAGACGAAATAAACGGCTCTCGGAAATATGAGAACTATAGACAACACTAACGATTTAAGAATGCCTGAAACTGTAGGGGACTTTATCAGGACTGTGAGAATCCCACAGGAAGCAGCATTGAAAGTACAGGTAGAACCTGATTTGATTCTACAAGACATATCAGAAGAGGATTTCAAGAAAGCAGTACGGGATACAGTTATTGTCAAGCAGGTTTCATATGATGATGTACCGTCTGTTGTTGAGGAGTGTGAGGACATGTTTTACAACATGCACCATAGAGAATGTCCATTGACAGTTCCACGACATATGGATGGTAAGATAGAAATCTAATTAGATTCTAGTTTAAACTATCTAACAAGTATAACACTCCCATCTCTAAGTAGTACTGTATATCCATCCCTCTTTTGTATTTTTACGTATGTGAAGGTATCATAAAATAAACTTACTATGACATGTACTTAATACGACGAATTAATGTTTTTCTAGCAAAATAGAAAAGTATAAAATACTCGAGGTGGCTGGCTCGTAATTGTATTTTAAATCGTTTGAACAGTTCCGATTATAAAATTGACATCAGTAGAAAATAATTAATTAATTAATTAAATAAATGTAGTTTGTATACTTGAATGTTATTCCTATCCCATTATTGTTGAAATTGCAAGACTTGGTGTTTATATATGTTGCTAAATCACTCTGTCTCAATATTTCGGCCCTATTTGGTCTTTTTCACGAGACGAAACACTAAATTTCCTTTACATAACTTTTTACTTATAACATGGATATACACTGCCTACCAAAAATAAGTACATGTATACTGATGTTATTTGCCCACTTACTTGCCAGTAATAATGCTATTTGCAGAACAGTGAAGCAACAATATCATTGCAAAAAGGAATATGTTTGTTTATTAAATGGAAAGGACATACATTAATTGGTACCCTAGGTGCAAAATCTAAAGTTTTTTGCCCCTCTTGAATGGTAACTTCGTCACAAAAAGATGGAAAATGGTTACATGGATATCTCTATTTTGACTCATTAAGTAACTGTAGTTTCAGATACTAACTTATAATTGTGACGTCTGATGAACAGATATTGAATAATTCAACCAAGTTTAACTTTGCAACATTTATCTACTGTATACTTATTTTTGGTTGGCACTGTATAACTTGTAATAACGTTATGATGCATCTCCATCTCCTATTAGGGATGTTTATTACAAAACTTTTAGTGTTTATGTCTGAGAGTTTAAGTATTTTGAAATTATCTTAATTACAGGTCTGGTTGATATTCGCACGTTTTGGCACGACAGTCAAAGTTCCAGAAATGGTTTGTACGACTTCTGTCGCCCAGAAACTAAGGAACAGACACTGGTTCCCGTCACCTTCCCAGCCAAACAACTGAATGTTAACAGAGTATCAAGAATACCAAGCAATGATCCAGCACCGTTATCTATCATGGCACAGTACCTGTACCATCAGATGGAAGAGCTCGCCCAGCTGAAGACAGAGATTGCATGTTCTGGAGCCAACCACGACAGCCGCGAGAATGTACACAAGGGAATGGCTACTGCATGGGATGCCCCAGAAGAGGAACCAATGAAAAAGAAGAGAACGGGATCACGAGTGATGAGATGTCTTCGAAAAGTGTTCTGTTGTATTAGGAAGAAAGATGATGAATGAGGTTCCCTTCAGATGGTTGAACTGTTGATGTTTATCATAATTTATTTTTACTAATTTGCAATATTGAATACGAGTAATACAAACGTATTCAGCAAACTGTACATGTAGTTCTAGTCTTGACTTTCTTTATTAATAAAATACATATATACATGTAGTCTGAAACTATTTACCTGATACTCATTTTAAAAATAGTCGTGTTCTTTCGTCATAGTATACCATTAGAATGGTTTTATTTGTTGTAATTTAACAAACCCGATTGTATGACGGATAAACACAGAATATTGATCAGTACCAGGTAAATAGTTTCGCACAACTGTAGTTACCATTTGGATAACATTATGTTTTGCACTGTGTAGAAGACAACGCCATAAATATCAACTCACTCAATCAAAATGATCTACTGTATTTCCATCTGGTTCAGCTTTACATGAAATCAGCGCTTGAAAAATGAGCTCGAGTACATTTGACATGATAATATTAGAATATAAATTCACTGGCTATCACAGGGAGTCATACAATTTCATGTCCTCACAACACCTCGGAGGTTTCTTCCGTCGTTTCTGAGAGCACGTACGAGGGGTGATCCAAAATAACCCGGAACTCGGAAGTTTCCGTCGGACGAGGGATGATAAAAAATAACCCAGACTTGCTCTCTCATGGGAGCACAGTGCTGTTTAATGACAGAAGTCATATTGTAGGCACAATGTTGATTTATTATTTGAATGGCCTGTACAAGATGCAGCCGGTACGAAAATAAAAATTGGACAGGGAACGCAGCACTGAACACATACAATAACAATACTTTTATTACCTCCAATGTTGGAGAGCTAATATAAATGTGCAACAATATACACGGAAAGCATAATATACATGTAAATAAAATACAAAGAACACAGAGAAAACCCTCCCACAATTACCCCACCCCAAAATTGGTGTTTCTCGAGCAGCGTCAGAGACCACTGCCACGAGAAACTGACTCGAAAGGAATAGTGATACTTCCCGACTTCAAAGCATGAAAGGCACAACTACCATACACAAAAACACGCAAGTTACAAAGACAAACATAAACATGAATATGTAAATGTGAAACAGAACAACTACAATGTAACAAAACCCGATACCCTAGCTACCCCGACAGCCTGTCACATCAAAACCCGATACCCTAGCTACCCCGACAGCCTGTCACATCAAAACCCGATACCCTAGCTACCCCGACAGCCTGTAACATCAAAACACGATACCCTAGCTACCTCGACAGCCTGTCACAACAAAACCCGATACCCTAGCTACCCCGACAGCCTGTCACATCAAAACCCGATACCCTAGCTACCCCGACAGCCTGTCACATCAAAACCCGATACCCTAGCTACCCCGACAGCCTGTCACATCAAAACCCGATACCCTAGCTACCCCGACAGCCTGTCACAACAAAACACGATACCCTAGCTACCCCGACAGCCTGTCACAACAAAACACGATACCCTAGCTACCCGACAGCCTGTCACATCAAAACCCGATACCCTAGCTACCCCGACAGCCTGTCACATCAAAACACGATACCCTAGCTACCCCGACAGCCTGTCACAACAAAACACGATACCCTAGCTACCCCGACAGCCTGTCACAACAAAACCCGATACCCTAGCTACCCCGACAGTCTGTCACAACAAAACACGATACCCTAGCTACCCCGACAGCCTGTCACAACAAAACACGATACCCTAGCTACCCCGACAGCCTGTCACATCAAAACCCGATACCCTAGCTACCCCGACAGTCTGTCACAACAAAACACGATACCCTAGCTACCCCGACAGCCCGTCACAACAAAACACGATACCCTAGCTACCCCGACAGCCTGTCACAACAAAACCCGATACCCTAGCTACCCCGACAGCCTGTCACAACAAAACCCGATACCCTAGCTACCCCGACAGCCTGTCACATCAAAACCCGATACCCTAGCTACCCCGACAGCCTGTCACATCAAAACCCGATACCCTAGCTACCCCGACAGCCTGTCACATCAAAACCCGATACCCTAGCTACCCCGACAGCCTGTCACATCAAAACCCGATACCCTAGCTACCCCGACAGCCTGTCACATCAAAACCCGATACCCTAGCTACCCCGACAGCCTGTCACATCAAAACCCGATACCCTAGCTACCCCGACATCCTGTCACATCAAAACCCGATACCCTAGCTACACCGACAGCCTGTCACATCAAAACCCGATACCCTAGCTACCCCGACAGCCTGTCACATCAAAACCCGATACCCTAGCTACCCCGACAGCCTGTCACATCAAAACCCGATACCCTAGCTACACCGACAGCCTGTCACATCAAAACCCGATACCCTAGCTACCCCGACAGCCTGTCACAACAAAACACGATACCCTAGCTACCCCGACAGCCTGTCACAACAAAACCCGATACCCTAGCTACCCCGACAGTCTGTCACAACAAAACACGATACCCTAGCTACCCCGACAGCCTGTTACATCAAAACCCGACAACCTAGCTACCCCGACAGCCTGTCACAACAAAACACGATACCCTAGCTACCCCGACAGCCTGTCACATCAAAACCTGATACCCTAGCTACCCCGACAGCCTGTCACAACAAAACACGATACCCTAGCTATCCCGACAGCCTGTCACAACAAAACACGATACCCTAGCTACCCCGACAGCCTGTCACATCAAAACCCGATAACCCGATATCCTAGCTACCCCGACAGCCTGTACAGGTATGCGTATGCACGCGAGAAACCTAATAATTCATCGCCCGTTGTTTCATTGAGTTTCATTGAGTTTATATAAACACTCATTACGAAGAAATCATGTTACAACTGTTATGTGATGTTACAGGCACACGCTGTCTTTCGCAAGTCAATTTTAATTGCAACGCGTACGTATACAAGTACGGGTAACTACACGTACACGTAGTCGCACACGTTCTAAACGCAGCATCTCTTATGACTTCTATAATGACATCGGACTAGTTTGTCTAAAACACATTTTTACATACTAATATGAACAAATGCACTGCATCCAAGTAGGGGATTATCCATCATGTCTTTGGATAATCTGGCAGAGGAAAAAGTGACCAAGGAGACTATATAGTCAGAACCACATAGAAGGCATAGCGAAAAAAATGCTTAAATCATTTATCATGCTTGCTTTAAAGTTCAGGCTTCGCGAGAACTTTAAAAGTCTGTCAGTCATTCGGACTGACAGAACCAAAAATGTTGTCCGTCTGAACACAGATCTGAATGTGTTAGATCTTTGGTCCGAATGAACATTTGTCAGCCCGGTCGAAATGAAAATAGATCTGCGAATAATGCACTTTTTTAATTTGTTTAATTCTAGGTCTACCTAATTCAGGGTTAACTAATTTAAAAATGCACTTTAGATATAAAAACAGTTAACAAGTGATTTCAAATAGGCCTAATTTGATACTTTACCTTTTTATAATGGGTTTGCATAAGCAATCAAGAGAAAGGCTATTTTCATTTCAATTAATCATATTACCATTTTATTTCAAACATCTTTAATCTTAATCACCTTTTCATGTTAAATTAAGCCTGCTGCAAATCGTCAAAACATATGGATGCACGTGGAGAAAATTCCGGGTTTTATGGGTTTTATTGATTCCAATAACAACAACAACATTTAATTAGTTTTCGCGACCTTTATCCGTTGAATACATTTTTTGACGATTTTGGAGGGATTTTCTTATTACATCTCGGCGAGGAGTTACGAAAATGCATTCGTGTTACATTCTTTACAATAATCTACAACTACAATGTGGGATTATCACCGTCCGGTGCGGATACGTTCAGACCCGATACGAGCTTCATACTTAATGTATTGCAAAGGGAAGTAACCGCTTTCCAAAGGGACGTAACCGGAGCATGTGTCGTTTTTATTAGATTTACTTAAGTTTGGTTGATATCTCGCACATATGAACGATTCCCGCTCGACTTACTTCGTAATCTGAGAGTATTCATGTGTCTCATTACAGTTTGAAACATCGTTTATGCACTGAAAATGTTAAAATTTACTTCCGAAGCGGGAAAAAAATGGCTGCCATTTTTGTTTCCAAAAACTATAGAATATAGTGTTTCTCATCTAGGAGACTGGTTGTATAGCACACAAAAAAGGCTGATTTATTTTTTCAGCGTTAGCTGTCTAGCTTGGATATTGACCCACTTTAAAAACTAATGAAATGTTTGTAAATATCTCCGCACGGTATAGATTTTAAATTGTGATTGGTGAACATATAGTAAAGTTAACACAAAAAGTTAGATGCTGTTTTGTATGTTTTTGTATTCGTAGTGTGTTGAAAAGTATAGTGGTCTATAGCGTGACAAATGTCCGCTAGCTTTTTCCAAGCTATGTATCTCTGTTCATGCGCATGCCTTACCATGACCTCGGTGACTCATCGAAAACAGCCATGCGAACACCTTCGGTTGTTATCGGCTACCGCTTACACATGTTGACATAAACAGGGGTTTGGTTTACATTAGCAGAGCACAACAATGCGGAGTAATACGTAAACATGGATTGTTTTATAACGTTTTACTATGACATTATTTATCTTGTTTCTTTCTTTAAATACAATATCAGGACACGAGTAACAAAGCATGTAGTGTACATTTTTACAAAACAGTACGCATATAATATGATACTTGCCGGTAATTTGAGAATTATTTCGTTTGCGTCATAACTTATTCATATCGGAAAGAAGGCAGTGGCTAGGGAACCGACAACGGACGACAAGACAGCGAAAATATTCGTTCGGCACCGGTTCGCTAGCAAACGGCTAGGGAACCGTCATTTTATTTTTATGCATTAGGCATCCGAAAATTTCCCGTTTCCCAGGAAACATATCATATTTGTGCTGGACATTTCTCTGTCGCGATGGATGGATGTCTCTCACAAAGTTTGTCTGCTTCGATATGTTTGTGAGTGGCTGATTTACACCTTCGAGTCTAAAATCACTTGACATCTTTCGCAAATGTATTGAAAAAATATATAGATGTAACAATCGCAATGTGTCATTTAAACTCAACGCTGTATATCTTTTTAAAGATATTTCTTGTTTATTTTAAAGTGTTTTGGGCATAATTAATATGTTCTATAAATATTTAATAATAATTTTATACTCGTCTTTTACTATGATTGTTTTTTATGTTCCACATTTAAAAAATAAAAATAGAATCAAGAATGGTTAGCAATTTTTCAGTATCAAATTTCCGCTACCGGAAGTCAAAGCCGAGTTAGCGAATGCAAAACTACAACAACAACAACAATCGTGTGTTTTCGCATGTAATCGTTACTGGGGATTCTCCCGGTCGCCTCGCGACCTGGGGGAAATCCCCTATTATTTTGACTATTTTGAAAGGGAAATGTTTTCGTCGAAAAGAATGTCAGTGGCATGATATAAATGATATAACATAATTATACTGAATTGTGTTTTTTGGCTAATATAACGAAAATAGCATGCACGTATGATCTGTCGCTTTTGATGCACACACTACAGCTCGTATTTAAAATAGATTAGTAAAACCCAAAATTACCCTGAACTGAAACAACAGAACTGAACATAAACACGTATCATCATGCATAACGTGTTTACGTTAAGAGTAAGGATCTTTAGAAACCGTAACGTAGACATTAACATAAATTATCACAAATTGCTGTCAACAATAAATCTTATTCATACACATACAAACGGATGCGTGCTAACAACGTTACGTTCATGGATTGCTGTGCATGCCTGCTGCTGAATTCGTGATTCAATTTAACGGAATAATTCGTAGATATAAGTGTAACAATGGCAACAGATATGACTACCAAAGATGACGTATGTCCTGACGAAATTATAGAAGAATTGGGTGGATGTGGCAGGTTTCAAGTACGAATGGCGGTTGTCGTACACCTTATAAAAACCGTGATGTGTTTCACTTTTATGGGAATAATTCTGTTTTCAGCAACACCAAACTGGTGGTGTATGAACAATGTTGTTTCTGCCAACAATACCACGTGCGATAAAGTGGAAAACAATAGAAGTATTCCGAATTGCGCGTTAAAATCATGCACTGGACTTAATGGTACAAAGTGCAGCAAATATAAGTACGATACTTCTGACATCACTACCATAGTTACCGAGGTGAGTAGCATAAACACGTTTCTTTAGAATATGATTATGTACGAGGGTCATCTGTAAAGTTCTAGGACAGTCCTTAAAAATTTAGTTAAAGGTTGACTACACTTTTAAAATTCATACCATAATTATGTAGAATGGCATGTTATGAATTTGAATATGACAAATTGATATTGCGGCGTTTACATATGCGTCAAACTGTAGAATAATCATTAGCACACAACTCTGACACCCACGCCATGACGACACACTAGGACACAAATCTGACACCCGCGCCATGACGACACACTAGCACACAAATCTGACAGCCGCGCCATGACGACACACTAGCACACAAATCTGACAGCCGCGCCATGACGACACACAAGCACACAAACCTGACACCCGCGCCATGACGACACACTAGCACACAAATCTGACAGCCGCGCCATGACGACACAGCAGCACACAAATCTGACACCCACGCCATGACGACACACTAGCACACCAATCGGACACCCACGCCATGACGACACACTAACACACAAATTTGACACCCACGCCATGACGACACACTAGCACACAAATCTGACACCCACGCCATGACGACACACTAGCACACAAATCTGACACCCGCACCATGACGACACACTAACACACAAATATGACACCCACGCCATGACGACACACTAACACACAAATATGACACCCACGGCATGACGACACACTAGCACACAAATCTGACACCCAAGCCATGACGACACACTTGCACACAAATCTGACACCCACGCCATGACGACACACTAACACACAAATCTGACACCCACGCCATGACGACACACTAGCACACAAATCTGACACCCACGCCATGACGACACACTAACACACAAATCTGACACCCACGCCATGACGACACACTAGCACACAAATCTGACACCCATGCCATGACGACACACTAACACACACATCTGACACCCACGCCATGACGACACACTAGCACACAAATCTGACACCCACGCCATGACGACTCACTAGCACACAAACCTGACACCCGCGCCATGACGACACACTAGCACACAAATCTGACAGCCGCGCCATGACGACACTCTAGTACAAAAATCTGACACCCGCGCCATGACGACACGCTAACACACAAATCTGACACCCGCGCTATGACAACACACTAACACACAAATCTGACACCCACGCCATGACGACACACTAACACACAAATCTGACACCCGCGCCATGACGACAGAAGCAACTGAAGACGACCAAATTACCGTGCCGATACTCTTTATAAGTCGACTTTGAGATTGCAATTCTTGCACCAGAACGAAACAAAGAAATCAACCACAATATAAACTATATGCTATTTAAAAGTGACCTTACTAGCTAATGACTTGTCTGGATTGCTCAGTTGGCAGAACGTTCAAATGCCAATGGCTGGATGGTTAGTAGAGACATTATTGTTAACTCAGTGGTTAGCGCGCTTGTCGTCTAATCTGGCGACCCGGTTTCAAATCCGGGTGGAGGCACACATATGCCTGTCATATTTCAGCAGAAAGCTGACTGACAAAATTAAGGTTAAGCTCGGCATTTAAAAAATAGTATGCAATTCAATATTATATAGTGCTGGCTCCAACTGCAAGACTTAGTATCCCTGTGGAAAAATGCGATGGTAGTGTATTTTAAATGTCTCAGTTTTTGGTTGACTGTCAAACTAACATTTTTTTATCCAATGAAGAAAACAAATATTTAATCATATTGGGGCCATTTATTGCGCGCACTGTAACATACAAGTAGGCATCGGATATAGTCAGCCTTACTGTACTGTCATGTCAGACAGAAGCGATTCACTGTAAACCAAAACATATCATTTTGTTACAGTAACAATACGTATGTGACCACGTGTGCTTTTAATTGTAGTTTGACCTTGTATGTGACAAAGATTTCATCCCAAGCACAATTAGCAGCATTCAGCTCGGTGGAACACTTGTTGGTAATGTGATGGCGGGACAGATAGCTGACATGTTCGGCAGAAAACCTCCATTTTTCAGTGCCCTTGTTATCGTCTGCGTCTTTAATATAGTCGGGTTCTTTTCCACTAGTTGGCAAATGTTTGCTATGGCTAGATTCTTCGCTGGTCTCGGTGGGGGTTTCTTTATGACTACCCAGTACTGTCTTGTCTCGGAGTTCTCACTAGCTAAATGGCGTGTGTGGATTGTTGGGTTCCCATCCTGGCCCATACAAACTTGTCTGTTTGCACTTCTCTGCTGGCTTATAGAAGATTGGAGGTATATTAACTTGATGACGGGACTTCTAGCATTACCGTGTCTACTGGCTTGGTTGTAAGTATATTTACTTGAATGTGCAGAGTGTTAACAAAGTTCGTTCTCAATGTTAAAGTTACAAAGTTTATTTTTCTGACCTCAAAATACTATACAATTTTTAGGTTAAAATCCAGACAGGTCTACCATTGTTCTAATCTTTCTGGCATTAAATGAAGCTACTAGAGTAAGAAAATCAAAATAGTCTACTGCATTCATAGCTCAAATAAAACTTTATATAAATTTTAATTTTGAGAACAAATATTTTTAACATCCTCTATATTACCGGTATTAGCGTTCTACCTGTAATTGATTACTTGAAGCTAATTCTTAGTGTTAAACTGTATGTACAGCGAATGAAAATCTGACAGAATAGAAGAGAAATTGTCCATTGCTTGGACTCCTTCTTTGTTAAATAATTCGTAGGTCACTACCACAGGTCCATGAAAAGTGTCCAAAACCGTCTATATATACATATTTAAATATGTATATATAGGTGGGCTAGGTCACTTTTCATGGACCTGTGGTCACTGCTATCGCAGTAATGTCGTTGTTATTTTAATAAGATATTATTTACCAATTGGTAATTGTCCAATATTTACAGTATTTGCGGGTCTTTGATATTTAAAATATTTTATGATAGATTCTACAAGCACTAAAATATTCCACGAGGACTAAAAATAAAACAACAGACATATCGCTGGCTTAGAAGAATTAGAAGTTCGTAAGTACAAAATCAATATTTTGATAAAACAAGAAAAAGCTGTCTGAAAACTACTCTTTTCTTATGGAACAACAAGCTTTTTAAACGTAAGTTTGGTCAACATGACCCCTTCTGATTTTCATGAAAATAGGTTCATAAGAAGCGCCATGAGTTGCAGACTTACGACCTTCTAATTCTAAGCCTGCAATATGTCAAATGTTTTTTTTCGTCCATAGTCTATAAACGATAAAGATGAGTAAAACTACGAGTCTATGATAACATTTATTAACATGTGTATGATAACAATCCAAATATATTTTCACAAAGCATAATACCGGAGAGTTTCCGATGGTACATAGCGCAAGACAAACCCAAAGAGGCGGAGATAATCATCCGATATGTCGCCAAAGTTAACAGATATGAAACATTTGATGCTAAAAAGGTCTTGAGTAAGATAGAAACGAAAACCTACCAGAAGTACAGTCCGCTGGATTTATTTAGAACTAAATATCTGGCCAAAGTGACACTTCTGTCGGCATTGAATTGGTGAGTGTTGTGGCTATTGCTAAAACAGTAGTAAAGTTCTAATTCAAGACGTTGGGGTTTTAAAACTGTAAAAATCTGCATTGTTTCTAAAAAACGAAATAATTGAAGTCTCATTACCAGAACATTACTGTAGTAATTATCAGTTTCCTATTAAAGGTGGTTCAGTTGTGACCTTACTTCGTGTACATAGGGACTTTTGTAACAATATTAATTTAAGTGTTTTATCTGTGTACATGTATATTGCTTGTATACTGCCAAAAATCTAAGCCTATATGAAGTGCTCAGGAATAGTTTGTCTACTGGTTCCGAGTCAAAAGCAGTTCCAAATTACTTTTATTTTAGCAATGTATTTTAAAAGCATTTTGAAGAATTTATTAGTTAATAATTAGATAATGCATTTGAAAACAATGTTAAGTGTACCGTATTAATGAAATCCATACTATTATTAAGCTATAAAACGTATCTAGGTTAAAGTGCTTAGACTGCTGTCAATGATCATATACAACAAGTAGAACTTTCTAATTGTTAAATTTATTTTCATCATATCTTTCTATTGTATATATTTGTATCATTTAACTCAATTGCTACATTTTGCACGTGGTAGACGTTAGTGTACTTATGTACATTTGCTCAGTAATACCGTACGTATATTTCAGTATGTATAAATATCTTATACCTTATATAGGGTGGCACTAGGTTTGGTATCGTATGGGTTAGCATTTGGAATTCAATCACTGTCAGGAAATATCTATCTGAACTTATTCCTGTTCAGCCTCGTCGGTATACCATCAAAGGGACTGGCTTTATGGCTTCAAAACAGGTTGGTCGTTTGATATACAGTTACTACTAGTCTACGTTTGCAGATTAATATATTCCATACAAGTTTTGGTTCAATAGTAACCTTAAGTGGATTTAGCTCAGTGGTAACGCTCTGGACTGTCAATCCAGAGGTTGTGAGTTCAATTCCCGGCAACGGAACCTGACATTTCTGAAGTATTTATATATTTCCCACTATATCTGACTGTGTGCAATGCAAAGGAATTCCACATCGGCAACGTTATCCCGATTTCGTCTGATACCACCCGATTCATCACAATTCCTTCGGATATCACAAACTGTATCATGCCTTCCCTGAAGCTTCCCCTAGACCACGAGGAACCTGTTCCTGATGTCCTGATAGCTCATTAATTTCAATCGGGAGTACATCGCCGTGACAAAAAATGCTAAGTTTTTTTAAATGCCGAGCATAGCCTTTATTTGCCAGTCAGCTTTATGCTGAAATATGGCAGGCATATATATGTGTCCCCACCCGGATTTGAACCCGGGTCGCCAGATTAGACGACAAGCGCGCTAACCATTGAGCTACGGAGGCCACTAAGTGGGGCATAGACGTTACACTATAACACTGGTATTGTTTACAGATTTGGTCGACGTTATACATCCGTTGGATGTTATGCTATTGTTGTCATTGGTGGGTTGATAGTTGGCATTGTTCAGACATTTGGTAAGTCTGCCTTGAAAGTCATTACATAATTATAGACGGTTTATTCAGGTCTGTCACTTGTATACAAACATTGCAATATCATAACATTGTATTTATTGTTTTAAACCTATTAAAAGAAACCAATACCTTATTCAGAAAGCCATATACTTATACAAAAAATATCTAATATAATAAGACATTAGTAAGAGAATATGCAATATTTATATACACTATGTTGTGTTTTATTATTAAGACGATGCCACTAGTATCAATTGTGTAGGGCAAGTCGTTTGTCTAACCAAATGTTCTTGGTACAAATCTAGTACATTAAACTAGCCAAAGATGCCGCTAATGCTTGAACAGTTTCAAGTGATTAAATCACAGGTGATTATCAAAAAGCAGGAACTCAATATCACACATCATACAAAATACCACACCCCTTGAGGGGCGTTTGAATGAAACAATTTTATACATTTGGACTTAACTCTATGTCATATATGTAAAATTTTGCTTTCCGTTTGTAAATTCACTAACGTTAGTTGGCAGATACATGTAGATGGTATTATAATGTTTTTTTCCTATTTATTTTTTCTTAATGAGTGAAACACGATTTCCAGATTTATTATCAAGATGAGTGTAACTGAAGATTGATACGTTAAATTAAACGAATTCTACGACATTCATGTGTTCAATGATTTACTGGTATGAAAAAAGCTACCGTAAATACTTTAGTTCTTAGAATAATTATCCAAGCGAAACAATGACGTACAGTAAACCGTTCGGCTATTTATAACTGCCAAACGTCATTTAATTAATTGCCATGGAGATTAAGACATTACTATTAATCATGCTAGTTATGAAGCCTAATGATGACATGATATGATACCGACCGTAAATATATCGCTTAAACGAGAGATACACATGAACGAGTTTAAGACAGTACAACCTCTGTAGAGCAGTATCGATATTGGACATTATATAGAGGTTGTTGCTCTGCAGAGGTTAAATGTAGAGCACATATCAGCTCAGGAAAATTTGAAGGTGTTGTTATGGAGAGGCTGTTGTTTTACAAAGGTTTAATTTAGAGTAAATATCAGCTTAGGGAATTTTTGAAGGTGTTGTTATAGAGAGGTTGTTGCTCTACAGAGGGCCGCTATGGAGATGTTGTACTATAGTAACAATGTGTGTTACTTTATTTGGTAGATGTGGCACATAAAGACACACTGACCAATGTGTTTGCCTTATTTGCACAAACTGGTGTCTCTACAGCATGGGGACCTATACAGACCATGACAGTAGAGTTATATCCTACAGTGATTAGGTTTGATATGATTTATTCCATCGGCACATGGTTTCAAATTACGGTTTCAATTTATTTGAGTGTATCCTATATTGAAAAAAGGTTGTATAGCGGCCATGTTAAGCCGCAACGGATATGACGTTACAGGAACTGGTATCCGTATTTGCTGTGACAACTGACGAAAAACTGGGTACCAGCTTTCGTAACGTCATATCCTTTGCAGCTAAACATGGCCACTGGACAACATTCTCTCGTTATAGGGTACACTAAGATAATTTGAAACTATGATTTTTGAAACCATGTGCCTATGAATTATTCTGTACATTCAAGTAAATTACCATTCTCTCATAATTAAACATAGATTTCAGTCCCAACAAGTCACAAGTAACCAAGTTTGTATTATACGAAAGTATAACAGGATAAGGTAGATGTCGTTCCGTTTGTTGTCAAGCAACGCTTCAATATGATTGAAAGTGCATTGTATTGCCCCTAAATAGTTTTATGCCAAAAGGCATGTACACAAATCGTCGGCTGATTATGTGTAAGACACACAATTCACAATATCGGCTAAATACCAGAATATTCCTGCTGATATACCGGTATATGTATTTTTATTGATTATAGGAACATCGGATTTGGTACCCTAAGTGTAGCAGGTAGAATAGGGGCCATTCTAGGACCACAGTTGGTATACCTGGTAAGTTATACTCATGTATAACATTTGACATACGGAATTGTATCCAAACAATGATAACATATACATGTAGTTACATCTTCCTTTTGAACGAACATATTTTGTACATGTTCATTAATTTTGTAGTTACATGTACTTTGGTCTTAGGCTGTATAAACATACTCCCATGTATGTAGGGAATTCGCATATAGAGCAATTTATATTTTTATACAAGTATTTAAACGATATTTGCATTTTGAAAAGTAGGGACCTAATTTTGAAGACGCGGTTTTAGGGGAATACGCATATTCATTATTATAATTAATAAGTCAATCCTTTTCAGTGAAGCATGTACTTTTTGATATTTCAGAATACATATGTGGCCGGTTTGTCGTATTACTGCTGTGCTGCAGTGTCCATGATCTGTTGTATTGGGTTGTTGTTTCTACCGGAAACTAAGGATGGCTACCTCAATGACAAGATACAACAGAATACACCAGAAACACCACATCCGGGTAACCCTGATGAAGAGAAAAATAAAGTATCGAAACAAACTGCGTCAGTATTTGTCCTTGGTGACGTCATGAAAGGCGGGGAACCAGATAAAAGCGGATAGACCTTGAGGTGGCATTGCAGTGAAAACTGAAGCGCTAGATATAATTGTGTATTACACGGTGATCGAGGGTTGGACGGGTTGCTTGCCCCAGACCCGAATGACGTGAGTTCCGACAACGACTGGAGAGGCTATAAGTATGTGACCAGTACAGATCACTAACACAGGGAACATTGCGCTGGCTTATAATTAGAAAGTCGTAAGTACAAAATCAATGGTTTGAGAAAACAAGAAACAAACTGTCTGAAAACTACTCTTTACTTATGGGAAAACAAGCTTTTTAAACTTCAGTTTGATCAACATAGACTCATAAAAAGCGCCCTGAGATGCAGATTTTAGATATGCCTGAGTCTTATAAGGTCGTAAGTAGCACTCGCGACCTTCTAATTCTAAGCCAGCGATTGATCGACACTTGTTAAAAACACACATTGTAACTAACTTTGTTTCACAATGAAAAATAGAGTAACCTAAAATTGCCAATAAGTATATGCATCATGAAGTACCAGTAGTTCATGTAATGGATAGAAAAGTTCAATTTGTAAACTACTTTTATATAATTATATAATATATTTTGTAATATAACATACATTTGTATTATACAATTATTTTTAGATATAATAACAACTTGGTGTGTGTTTATATCTCATAGTTTGTTTATTTACACGCAATCTTAAAAGTTTTATGATTATAAATAGTTGAAGATAACAGGAAACAATTCGCGTCATAGCAACAGTGTAATTTATAATATCGTGTTGCAGTGACATTGGCCGTGCACCGACTGACATGTGAACAAACACACATTCTGACTTCGACTTCCAGTGGTGAAGTTCATTTTCTCGTTCAGTTGTGCGTTAAGCATTGTGCCTTGTAATTTTGGTCTGTGTAGCTTGTATGTTTCCTGTGCTCGGCTGTATAAAGCCACATTAGGCCTTAAACGGCTATTTTAACAAAACAATAACTTGGTATTCGAAGAGCCATGGATTTTGAACACTTTAGTTGAGTCCCAAAGGTGGAAAACACAATATGATGGAAGAAAATAAAATACAACCTCCAGTTGGTTTGTTTACATGTAAAATAATGAATTGTAAACAAAAAATGCACAATTTATAATCTAAGGGAAGCAACTCTTGCAAAATTAGTTTTTTGTCATCCATACATTTTATTAAATGTGAATTTTGGCATACTATTTCGACAGATACATTTTACAATCTGTCGTCAAATATTGGTCATTTGTGAAAACATATCCTTATTCCTGGTAGTTAGTATATTTACATGATGGTCGGAAAAAGGTCTGGGAGAGATAATGTGGCTTTAAGTCGAGGACTGCCTCCGCTGTCCGATTTTTATTATCTTTGTTATTATTACACATGTACAAACCCCTTTGTTCATAACTTTAACAATGTTGAGAGTGGGGCGTAGCCAAAGTTATGACACCATCATTGAACATGTCAAATGTACCATGTAAAGGCTCTACGTGATTTGTTCGAGGTATATTTTGATACATTTGTTTGATATGATTCAGGAAAAGGTCACACTTGTACTCTTTCTATTGTCAACATATTTCCGTGCCTGTCATAGAAAGCATGTGAACACCGTACTTCCTTAATGTTGAATGTGTCTTAGTGCATTGTGCACTTGAACTAGATCTAAATACAAGCTTCACTTCAACTGCCTTAAACCCGAAAACATGGGTCATTAATCACCTACATTTTACACCAGTGTCCGTATTATCTTTGCTGATGTTGTAACTTAATATAAACAGGGCATTGTGATCAAAATACACCACACAATTAGATGTAACCTGCATGCTGCGCTATAGAAACGTGTTTTCCCGATGACCAGTAACAAAAAGATACAATTTAGGCACATATAAGAGTGGGATCCTTTGCCACGACAGAGAGGGTCCGGTGTATCAACGAAACAGAATTTTAGACAATACAAGTTTATTCTTACGTCGTGTCTAGCCGAGCGCCGGCCGTCAAAACCATCGTTTTGCACAGGGAGTGTCGATCCTGTGCCAGCACAGGGATGGGTCTGTTTTCTCATTTTACACAAAGGGGGTCGGATATGCATATGCACTGTGAGATAAGATTACACGTTGATGGCCCAGAAGACAGTGTACATGTATATGCATCCATTGTCTAGGAACCACCACCGGGCGTCGTATGATCGAGTGTAATATGGACCAAGGTATTTAGGTGTAGAGAAGACTTGTGAACTGTTAAACACACAAAACATCTTAACGTAAACTACACTGTATGTCGTTAAAATACCGAATCACTTTTCCATAACACTATTGGAAAAGTACTAGTTTCTTATAACACTTGCATATTCTAAGAGCTTAGAACTTTTTCATAACTGTAAAACTACGTCATTAAATACCGAATGGAATATACTTTCATAATAATATTGTAAAAATACTAATTTCTTGTATGACACTTGTGTATTCTAATTGCTTTAGCAAACTTTGAGTAGAGCAAATTCCTACAAAGTGATTCTTCTTGCCGAATCAATCTGGAGGGATTTGGTTCAGTAGCATGTGTCCAAACCTTTGCTCTGTACTCAATGTGCAACCTTTATGATTATTTTCTTCTTCCATGTACTGAGCTGGGCACTTGATAGGCGTAATTAGCTCAATTTATAATCATGGTGATGGTGTGCAGTATCAAAATTTAAAATTGTCCAAAACTGATTTAAAACTACACTCAAACACTTTCTAATTGGTCGCTTTTCAAACCCCAAATACGTTTAACTGTGATCATAATGCTGGATGATATTTTGCACACACCAGTTTATGCAATTATCCTAACACTTAAATCATTAAAAATCAAAATCACATGCCAAAGTATGCATGGTCAGTCATGCGATCAATTTTGCATTTTTGTCATCAAATACTTTGATCACAGTTAAAGGTATTTCGGATTGAAAAGTGACCAATTGGAAAAGTGGTTGAGTGAATATTCACCGCACTGTCATCTACTCCTGCAAGCGGGTTTTGAAAGCGTCTAAACTCGGCACCAAGACCGTCAAACCCTTATTCTACGGCGCCGTAGTACTGTAAAGGCTTTTTGTAAATGCCCATGCAATAATCGCAACTTCTTGCACCAATCACCACCATACTGTCCGAAATATCCCGAAAAAGGCTCACCTTACTGGCCGAAATATCCCGAAAAAGGGCATAGTTTAAACTACGCATTTCTGCGGGGCTATTTGCGGGCCTATTTGATTATCCGAAATATACGTAATGATCCGTTGTTTTTTGTTTTAAGGCGCGTGAATACCACCCGTTTTCCTACTGAAAATGATAATTATTATTCTAAGTGACCATGTACTTATCGCAACTTCTTGCGCTGACAATCACGATACTCTCCGAAATATCCCACAAAATGATCGGTATAGCTAAATACCAACAGGAACTCGCGAGTAGCTATACCCCAAAAAGATCATGTGTAAACTGCGGACCGCTGCGGGTCTATATATAGGTATGTTAAATCACATTCAATGCTGTTTTAACATTCGTTATTAATCATTTGTTTAATCATCGAAATAGGTTATTTAAATGATTAAGGAATTCGTTGATATAACTAATCAATATACAGGGCTATTCAATAGAACGGCGTCCGGGACAACCTTAAATCGATTCCCGAAAACTGATTATGCGCAAGAATTTAGTCCCGTCAACTCTTAATTTCAATTGACAGCAAAATCGGACAACTGGCCAAAACGTTCGTATTACCATCTACATCCGAAATTTGACTCTGTATACCGAAACTTATGACCCCAAGCGTATATTTGCATTCCAGACATCGAAATAAACTACATGTACAGTATATGTACGAGTCAGTTAATCCGTGTCAGTTAGCAGTAATCAAGCGTCACAGGAGGTCCAATGCGTGTAAAAACAGATTGCAGACTTCGGCTAACCCCCGCCTCTCTCATTTAATTGCATCAAACTTGGTACTGCAAGATGCAACCGCGCTCGTGGACTGTATTGATTAGTATTTTTTTAGTTCAAATCAGTCACACATCACGTAAAACGGGATAGAAACGCATTGAATACCTTGTAATACACATATATCAATAATCCGTATAAATATATAGTTAATTTCTATTCTAACACGATCCGCGGATTAATCCAAATACACATTGAGCGAACCAAAGCATGTATTATTACCGCAATAAAGCATGGTATGAAATTGGCTGTTGCTATTTACGCCCAGTATCACGTGACATATTATGAATGAATGGACGTAAACTTTATAGTAAAACACTTCACCGGATCGCGAGTTGCACGATTATCCACTGATTCCAGTGTTCCAGCTATGACGCATCTAATTTTAGAAACTCCAATATACTCTCGAAATTAAGATTCATAAAAACTTCTGATAATCAATTCATTTATATTTTTCATTTCATGAAATGGATACACTATACTCGTGTTCTTAAAATTGTTTCAATGTATAAGATGTGTTATTTCCTTCAGAAAATTACGAAGGTCGTTTTCATTAACGAGGGAGGTAATTGAACCAACTAATAAGCCACTCAATTTCAGCGTGGAATTATGTTCAAAGTCAAATGGGTGAAAATGGAATGCGCGCAGTTAAATAGTGCGGGATATTATCGTATTTAGAATCGAAATAAAAACTCTGTTCTTGTATTTTGTCGGTGAATAAAACATGGGCAGGAGTTCGGATGCGGAAAAATTAAATCACGAGTGCTACGGTGAATAAAACATGGACAGGAGTTCGGATGCGGAAAAATTAAATCACGAGTGCTACGCATCCAAACTCCTGCCCATGTACTACGCACTCGTGATTTAATTTTTCCGCATCCGAACTCCTGCCCATGTTTTATTTACCGACAAAATACGCGAACAGGTTTTTATTTCTTAAATAAAATACACCACAGCAAACAACTTCGTAATGCAGACGATCTGTATTTAGCGCGCAGTTTTAAGATCTCGAGCTCACAACTTCAAAAGCGGGACGCGGTGACTCGAAACTAGCGCGACGACTTTGGTGAGCCAGATGCGGCGTAAAGTATTCGATATATGCGTGTTTTAAATTCAAGTACTAAAATTGACACAATATGATTAATGCAGCGGACTTTTCCACCGACACTTGGGGTCTGGACCGCATCATCAACATTGTTTACCCAGAACCATACAAATATAACACAAACGTATCTGGGACAAATAAAATATATGCGTTAATGCCTCTCTAGCTTAAATTACAATAATGTGTTATTTAAGCAGTAGAGGAATTACGTAGATTTTTGTATTAATATCAAATACATCCAACAAATGTTTGTGTGATTACTAAATGGATCTGGATATATAATAAATAAAAACAATATTTCCAGGAGCGTAGCGGGAGGGGGGCGAGGTCCAGACCCCAAGTGTCTGTGGACTTTTCAGGCGTTGCAGATGAAATTTGGCTAAGTTATTTTAAACAAACAATATGCTTTATCCTAGTATTCAACAGCCTGATACAATTTTCCGCCGTACAAACATTCAACTTGTACATGTATGTACTATGAAAAATGGGAAACTCAAGTCTACTTACGATAATAATTCTTAATAGGTTAAATAGGTTTAAAAGCTGGTACATATACTAGTAGGCCCCATAAATTATTATTATAATATTATCATATTTTTATAGACCGACGAAGCAGAAGATGTAAACAAAATAGCCCAAACTCCAAGAAAAGATTATTTACATAGGTCAGTCAAAGTTGACAAATACGCACATATTCAACCTCACGTAGTACATAGCACTTACTAAACATATAACCGTGGCTATACACAACATTTGCTACATTTTTGGAAGGTTTTATTTGACATCATTATTTGCTAATCATTGGTAAGTTTTTTGTTGTTTCTTTTCTGTTTGTTTTACCAGTTCAGAGTAAATTTTGTTTTATACATTATTATGTATTATACCATAGTGAAAAAATGTTTGTAAAAGTTTCTCTGTATCTACTGTCTCGAAATCATGTAATGTTTATTATAGATCCTAAGTGCAAAATAATAGAGTGCTCCGGGTGACGTTTCCATGGCTACATCTGAGGGTCTGTGACGACACATTTATTTTACCAAATTAAAATAATTTGTTCTTAATTAACCCATTACATACATTTAGTGGCAATATTTGTGCAATTTCCAAAATGATCTTTACATAAAATCACAGGTAACTGTATCATTAATAAAGAATAAATAAAACATTTTTTTTATAAAATTTATAATATCTAAGGTAACATAATTTTTTTTACTCTTTGTCAATGATATAGTTATTTGTGCATAAAATGAGACAATAATAGAAAAAAGTCCAAGAAGTTATCATACAACCCTTGTACACTATATTTGAACAGTTTCAGCGCTCAAGAAAATAAAATATGTACATTGTATGTTTTCTTTTATTAATATATCACCGCTTCCGAAGGTTACTTACCCTTGAACCTTTCATAGATTCCTCGTATTACAAAAATAAGCTGTACATTATCGTCTGCTTTTTGATGATGCTTTAAAACATGTCTACGTGTAATGCATATATTAATAAGTAAACCCTATTAGTGGCAATGAAGTACCAAACGCTCATGAACTTAAAGTATCTGATTCCATATCAAACAAGTCAAATAGTTTCCTGCGGGTGATTACCTGCGGCCTTGTAATTTAGTTGTATTGTTTAGGAGGTGGCTTTTGCAGTTTGGATGCAATTCGAATTTATTCCGGTGTAAGTTTAAATTAATGTTTCTGTCAAAATAATTCCAATACATGTAAAATCGGACAATACCGATTATCTTCCATATATTTGGTTGTGTTAAATGTATGTGCCGAACGAATGAACAAATTCAAAAGAATTAGAAAAAAATATCATGTATCAATACCGGGCCGTCAATACCCTGCTTCTGTTAATCTAGCGATGTGTTCTCTACGGGATGTAGTGCATTGCCCACTATATTTATTACTGACTGGGAATCTTACGCAGCTGCAGACACCTGCTGTTTAGATTCGTGGTCTCGCGTTCAAAGTGAAATTTCGGAATAGTTCTACTTTCTTTGGTAAATAAACTATTGTAAAGCGATAAAGACCGATGTTGTCCGCATGGAATAATGGAATTAGTCTGGTTCACGACACTCTTACAAAATGCTTCTTTTTTTGGATATTTTTTTTGAAATCGTAAACCATCGAGAGCATGTCACGTGCCCCTCCACGGTCATTTTACTTTTGGTTATTCAATATAGCCGCAGGTTAATAAACGCGGAAAAGACATTGTGCCCACAATAGAATCTTAATGCAGCCTTCGTTATTCGCAACGTATTTTTTCAGCTCAGTTTAGAAGCGGAAAATAAGCGATGACGTCACTAGATAAAGAAGCATCTAAAGTCAGCGACCCCGACGAAATCCTCGAGAAACTCGGTGGTTGTGGCAGATACCAAGTGCGCTTGTCAATAGTCATACACGCCATCAAAACTGTCACGTGTTTTGCATTTGTTCACTTGATCATCTGGGCGAAGGTGTTCCCCTGGTCGTGTAGCGATGGTTTGCAAACAGACGGAAACCAAACATTATTTACAAATGACTTAAACAAAAGTATCTCCCTAGAAAAGTCGTGTGTGAATTGCAACAATACCAAATGTCAACATTATGAATTTCATGACAACTTTGGTGGTATTGTGAAAGATGTAAGTATTTACTTATTTTCTAAATACATGACTTTAGTAGTTAGAACACACCAAGTATAGTAAACGTAGAATTTCATCTTATTACTGCGGTTTCTACAAACTTTATTTTCAGTACTGCGTTATGCAATTTGCTGGTCATTCGGCTATGAGGAATAGTACGGTTTAATCAGAGACTATAGATCACGGAGATAGGCAACTGTCTCTGTAACCTACCAAATATCACCTGTGTGACTTAAATACTTCAAAATTGGCTATTTTGAAAAAAAATCTTTCACAGTTTTAGTCCTTCCACCACAGGCTTTACTATATCTGAAAGCTAAGACGATGCTTAATGGATGCCCTTATTTGTATTCATTTATTTTGTTCATAATTTACATAAAAGATAGATATAGGTTGAAACAACCCATTATTCTGCTAATTGCCATTTTTCTAATTTTGATGTAAATTTTAAGGGAGTAATTATTAATTATTTCTCCGGATATCACAAAACGAATAAAATAGTTTTTACTGCAGTTGTAGAGGAATATGTTTGCTTTTTAAAACATAAAGTATGTCTGACCAGTAGTTACTCAGTTTCAGTTGTTACAAGTTAGCACGCGCATGCTATTATACATATTTCAGTTCCTAATGTAGCTGCCACTCTCTATTTGTTTAGTCTCTGGTTAAATGTTTCGTATTACAATGTATATATAAAACGATTATATTTAATACAAAATACAATACACCCTCAACCATTAACCGTACTTATAAATTGTCTAGATTATATGAGCTATTTAGTGAATTTGTTCACTTCGACGTTTTGACAATTTTTTATCCAATTTGTAGTCCACGTTCGTATGTACTCTACAGCCTCTCTAGTGCATCACCATTGTGAAACACAAAGTTTGGTTGTTCAACAGAGGTCAGTGTTGCTATGGAGATGATAAATTACTAGTAACTGGTTACTTCTGGAACAAAATGATTATGTTGCTTATGATAGGTTGTTGCTCTATGTACGACTGCTCTGGAGATGTTTTACTGTACAATTATTAGCAACTAGTACAACTAGTCAATATAAGTGTTGTTTTTTTCAGTTTAAATTGGTGTGTGAATATGATTTTGTACCCAGCACCCTTGGTTCAATTCAGATGTTTGGAACATTGGTCGGTAACTTCGTGGGTGGACAACTTGCGGACCATTTTGGTCGGAAACCGCCTTTCTTTGCATCAATTTTCATAATGATCGCTATGCATCTTGTTGGATATTTTTCCACCACATGGCAAATGTTAGCAGTGTCAGTATTTTTCACGGGGCTAGGTGGAGGATTCTTTCTGACCGTACAGTATTGTTTGCTTGCGGAGTTTACGCTGTCCAAATGGCGGTCCTGGATTGTTGGCTTTCCGTCCTGGCCCATACAAGCGAGTCTGTACGCATTGTGTGCATGGCTGATAAACGATTGGAGATATCTACAATTACTGACTGCACTGATGGCTCTACTATGCCTGTTATCATGGTTGTAAGTATATCATGGTATCTACAATTACTGACTGCACTGATGGCTCTACTATGCCTGTTATCGTGGCTGTAAGTATATCATTGTATCTACAATTACTGACTGCACTGATTGCTCTACTATGCCTGTTATCGTGGTTGTAAGTATATCATTGTATCTACAATTACTGACTGCACTGATGACTCTACTATGCCTGTTATCGTGGTTGTAAGTATATCATTGTATCTACAATTACTGACTGCACTGATGGCTCTACTATGCCTGTTATCGTGGTTGTAAGTATATCATTGTATCTACAATTACTGACTGCACTGATGGCTCTACTATGCCTGTTATCATCGCTGTAAGTATATCATTGTATCTACAATTACTGACTGCACTGATGACTCAACTATGCCTGTTATCATCGCTGTAAGTATATCATTGTATCTACAATTACTGACTGCTCTGATGGCTCTACTGTGCATGTATGTATAACTTGCCAATGTGACGTGTCTTCTCGGTCTGTGATTGTCACTTTGTTTGTGTTCCTTTAAGTGCATTTCGTGCTCTGCTATTTCTGTTGAGTGCTGCCGATGCCGAGCATAGTTTTATTTGCCGAGTCAGCTTTCTGCTGAAATATGGCAAGTGTGTGCCGCTACCCGTTTTTGAACCCGGGTCGCCAGATTAGATAGCAAGCGTGCTAACCATAGAGCTACGGAGGCACACTACCTTCCCTGTCCGATATTTTTTAAATTCTTTTTACACATGACTTATTAATTCTATCACAGGCCGAGAAGAGCCTACAGGTATTCAGTATTGTTTCGAATTTTAATGTACGGATTGATAGGACAATACTAAACATTTAAGAAATATACAAAACTAACCGATTGAGCTGTAGGCAAATATCTAGGATAAGGACATTTAAATATATTTTTTTTAACTATAAACTACAGAAAGGACTCGAAGTCCATTATTTTACTTCTTTGGAGGTCCTGTTTATTGTCAATACATAGTACACATTTTCAGGAATATATTGACCTCAAGCAGGATAAAAAAACGAACTATAGTATTTTAGTTTGCAATTTAAATATAATTTATGAAAACATCCCTAACCTTGATAGTTACTTATAACATGAGCGATTCAAGTGACAACCCACGACAAATCTGTGTTTTGCCAACGCCCATTACTAATATATGATAGGAGATTTAGTCTCACTAGTGCTTTTTAAAAGTGTTTTCAATTGGCATCAGAGCAGAGGTCTCTCAGTCTCATTGTTTTAGTTTAAATATATTTTATTGCCAATAACAAATCAAATGGCAAATGAGTCGAGCCACAAGTTCTAAAACTTAGTTACCGCTCGCCCTATCCGACCTTATTGTTTATTGAATTTGTTTGACGAATGTTTTCAATTAATTGGCAACTGGGATCATATCAAAGGTTTTCAAGTATAAATAATTATATGTATTTGTTATTGTCATACATTGTAGCTGGATACCCGAAAGTTTCCGGTGGTATATAGCCCACGATAAACCTAAGAAGGCGGAAGTTATTATCAGAGAGATTGCCAAAATGAACGGTAAGAGTGAGGATGACTTTCACTTGAACAAAGAAGAACTAAAATCAGACACATCTGATGGGGATCGCAAGTACACGGTACTTGATTTGTTCAGATCTAGAGAACTTACGAAGACCACGATACTCCTCATGCTAGTTTGGTAAGTTCCATTTAAAATGCACCTGACTCCATGATTTTATTTTATAGCTTTTTTATACTCAACCCAACTTGAGTATGAAACTTGAATGGCTCCTTCAAAGTCCAACAATTAAATTTTTTTTCTAGATTCTTTAAGTATGTCAATGCAACGTCAACGTTTCAGTAAAATATAGGACATTTTACTGTTTGAAACATTTTTAAAAGTTTGAGCACGAATTTGAGTTGAGCATGAAAAAAGCTAAATATAATAATGGGGCCCAAAAGCATATTATTTACATGCTTCATTCTTTGTCTACGAATATAGGAAAAAATGCCTCTGTGATAATTCCCTTGCGCTCGTCTTTGTTGTTTATTGTTCCCATATTGGTGAAAGGGCGTTCGTTTGTTACTACAACGGGAATTGGCAAATTGAACGGCGTATATTCGTAACTATTTTTTTAAATAGTATTTTCAAATACTAGTACCGGTAGTTAATATTATTAAGTATTAATAAAATTGACTTTAAATCAAGTATTTAATGTTTTTATTATTACTTTTATTTCAGGGGTGCCATGGGTGTTACCGCCTATGGAATAGGATATGGAATTCAAACATTGTCTGGAAATATTTACTTGAATACGTTTTTATTTAGTATATTCTCTATACCAACCAAGTCGATAGCAATATTCCTTCAAAATCGGTAAGATGCGTTACTTTTATTCGTGTTTTAGGATCATCTTTTCATCTTAAAAACCTTCTTAAAATAATACAAGTTTTAAAAGTTAAAGTTACCAATTTTACGAGGGCTGCTTTCAGCAGTTCAGCCACCCTTTAACATTTTAACTTCCCCTGGTCATTGGGCTACCTAAGGAAACATGCGTTCGAGTTTCCCTGGTGAAACTATTTCTCTCCAGGTGAATGTGCAGCCAATATCGTAACAAGTGACAGTATAGTTTAATTAACAAACTACTACAATATGCATACGTTTGTTTTGACTTATCATCGAGTGGCGTGTGTTTTACATTACAACGTTGTACCTATTTATACAGCGTAAACGCAGACTTTGCGATGAACATATCGATTCTACGAGTATATAATTTTAATCAAGAATAACAAAATTAAAACGTTTTTTGTCTGGGTCATTGTATTGGTGTACGTATTTGTTTCAGGATAGGGCGTCGTATGGCTTCAATATTGTGTTTTGGTATTACTGCTGCGTCATGTTTAACTATAGGAGTTGTCCAAACACTGAGTAAGTAACATTGGTCTGAGTAAACTCATTATAGTACATAACATACAATTGCTCTGTAGGTGACTGGTAGCTGATGGTATATCATCATAGTTTAACCAGGCGTTCCATTTGACTCGGGTCTAGGGGTTTTGAGTCTTGGAATTTCCAATAAGGCACATTTTGACCTTCAAGATGTTGGTTTGGAGAGTCAATTTCTCTAAAAATCAAGGGAACATGTGTAGTTTGCCTATAAACTGGTAAAAATTAGTCAAAATTATCAAAATGACCTTTCAGATTCAGAAGCTAGTGGAACCTCAGATTACTACTAGTAATGGTATCCTACTTATACCGGGTTCTTCAGACGATCATGGAATCACTGTTTGTTTGTTGTTATTTCAGAATTGGAATATCAGGATACCATCACTAATGTTCTTGCTATTATAGCGAATTCTGCAATCTCCACATGTTGGGGACCTGTACAGACAATGTCATTAGAGTTGTATCCAACCGTCATTCGGTGAGTCACTGACGTTATCTTATCTATTTATTTTTGACTTTTCCTTTTTACATTGTATTTATCTTTTGTTTTGAAACATGTAACTTCATAATTTATTAAAGGCTTTTATCATCATTCTACATTGCATACTATTTACAGCGATACAGTTTCAGCAATACGCTTATAGCGGAGATTTGAAATGATAACTCGGTTGTTTTTTTCATTTATCAGCATCTTTTTATCATACACGTATTTACATGAACGAATCAATAAATAAAGGCTTCATTATTACGTTTACATTACAATGACACACTCGACAGGGAGTATAATAATATTGAGCCTGTGGAAAAATCGACCAAAGGGAAACTACTCAGAAACAGTTTTTCAGCAAATAATTTTTGATAGTCAGGGGAGTTGACTCATGTACAGATATTATACACTCATTAAAAGTTATAAGTACACCAACTTGTTTCGCTTGTATCTTTTTTATTATACATGATAGCGTTTCATTTTTTGCATGTGTTCATGCGGGTAGTATATCAACAATATCCGATATTTGTATTTGGCTTGGTGTAAGCATTGAACCGTGAACCCTCCAAATTCAGAAAAATGCACGTGCATAACAATATTTATTGTACACTGTCCTGAAATGTTGACTACAAATTGTCCAGCAATACAAAAACCTAAAAACATAAAATCTGAAGATGTCCGATTACAGAAAGAACAAGAGATGTATGTAAAACATGCATGTCTCTTGACAACCCAATAGTCATGTATACTTAAGACCATCCCGACCTAGACCTTTGACCAATTGACCTACAAACTTGTAGAAGTCTTTTGTCAATGATCAGCAACATGTCTGTGAAGTTTTACGATCTTAGGACCCATCGTTCTTACGTAGTGGATCAGACAACGTTGTGTATTCGAAGGTCATGGTAATTTTGACCTTTGGTCCATAGCGACCTCAAAATCAATAGGGGTCATCTACTGATGATGAACTACCTCCACTTAAAGTTTGTGGGTTCTAACCCCGACCGTTCTGGAGTCATTGGTCGGAAACATCTAGTCTACCAACCGACCGATACACATGCATGTGCTTACTAATAAACCCGACATCTACGATACGGAGACATAAAGAACTTAACTACTTATAATTCCCAAGATGTTTAAATATAATAACTTTAAAATAAACACAATATCATACATTTTGTAGATCAATATTGAATAATATTTCAAGCTAGAAGCAAAATCAAGTACACTATTTGCATGTCGCTATTTACTGTGTTGGTGTACTTATAACTTTTAATGAGTGTACGTGTACATTGTATTGTAGGAACATTGGTTTTGGTACACTGAGTGTGATGGCGAGAGTGGGAGGCGTGGTTGGACCACAACTTGTATATATTGTAAGTATCTCATCTGTAATACAAATGAATCACATGTACTTATAATCTGAGCCTTTTCTTTTCCGTTCGTTTTTTGTGTGCATTATTTTCCTGCCCTACTGTTAAGTTTTGTCAGTGAGTGCTGCTCCTAGTATCGTATTCCAACATAAGTTACAATACAATGGTGTTATATCTGATTATAAGCCGAAATACCGTCAACAATTATAATTTTTGAACTTAAATAATCAAAAGGGTCCACTTTCATGCAAAGCTAGCAATTTATACACTGTTCTTTTTTTAGCATCTCTTGCTCTGTAGTTTCTGTTGAATGTTGCCTTCATTGTCCGATTTGTTTTAATATTTTTATGGCCACAGAGGTGGTAAAACAATGATTTTGCATGTATGATGAAGATACATATACTAGTAATTGTGACACTAATACAGTCATGACGATTGTATATATATAATGTAGTAGAAATTTATAGTAACTTCAATGTTTCCAATAACTGAGTGTCTGGTGCTATATCTATGAGCGAATCGATTACAATATCAAAGATAAAGTCAGTTATGCGAATCACAATACCACTCATATTTTTTAAATATCGTTTTAAAAACCCACTGATCACTAGCATTGCAGTCATATGTGAACTACCCAGTACTTTTTTCTGACACGGGACAAACTAACTACGCTCCAAACATCACTGATACGTGTTTACCAATGTCATTTTTATCGACTTATGTATGTCGCTGCATGGCCCGGGTCGTACCTAAGTGGCTCTTAACTAGGATATCGAGACGGATTACACAAACTGGGATATGCTTGTTAGTCCCCTACCGGTTTTTGACCGGAGGGGACTATAGGTTTGCCGTCCATCCGTCCGTCAAACAATCTGGATCCTGACACAACTTGTGGTTGCTATGGCAACAGAAAGAGTGAAAATATGCCCAAATCTGGATCCTGCCATAACTCAAACAGTTTCCAAGCTAGGTTTATGAAACTTGATATGTGGATAGGGGGCAATAAGGGGATAATGCACGTCTAAAAATATTTTGATTCCGAGAAAAATGTGTGGTTGCTATGGCAATAGGAACATTGAAAATGGTCTCAAACCGGTAGGGGACTTCTGTATTGCTTGAAATTCTTAATTACTTGTTTAATATATAATAATATGAATAGAGAACTAGACATTATTCTTGTTTTAATTATTAACTTTATTCTTTATACTGGTAAGATTACATCGTTTTCAACAATAATTGTACATTTGTATTATGTTATTATTTAGTTTATAGGACATCCCCTACAAGTGTGTATACTTTTCTTTCAGAATTCCTTCTATGCTGGTCTACTGTTCTATACCTGTGGTGGTATATGTGCTATATGTGTCATTGCCTTACTCTTTATCCGAGAGACAATGAACCAGAACCTAGAAGATAAAATGTCAGCTGGCAAATCCAGATTCTCGCATGAGAAAACAGTCGATTTATCTGATGAAAAAGGAGTAAACATGACCAAATTTTAAAACACTTTACTCTATAGTAGGGTGAAAGCTCAACTCGAGAAGTCACCAAACAGTGTATCTTTGCCTTCTAACATGGTCTGCCTTGATCATGACACTTTTTATTGTTTATATTGTGCAAAGGCTAACATGTGATAAAAAGAACATTACATTTGTGACTTTCCAGAGCCTCGCATTTTATCATTTTATTCAACTCGTTTAATAAATTTAATATGAAAAGACACTCATGTAAAATCCTCTATATACTATACATAAAACGCACACTGAACATACGCTTTATACTGACTGGAAAGAAAGAAAAAAGTTAGGCGACCAACAACTTCGGCATGAGCAAGCTGGATTTAGTCTGAACCGATTCTGCTCAGACCCAATCAAAGCACTCTGCATTAAATTCGTGTAATCTATAGTGGAACATCTTGCTGTTCCTCAACCTCATAGACATCTCATCAAAGGTTGCACTTCTATTGCAAAATCCTCTTGTCGAACTAAACCACCATTCATTCGATTGTCCTACATGAGATGCGATACACTTTGAAGAAATGGAGCTTTTCAGTACATAGGCAGTATCATCAATTAACCAGCAGAGATGTATATACGCAAATGTCAAGTCATCGACTGAAAACACAAGGCTGCATTAATCCATTTCAAGAACATTTGGAGATCACAACAGCTGTCCTTAATCCAAAAACGCATCTCATGAAAAACGCAAGTTCTGTAAATTTGACAAGTTTAACGAAGTGCGCATGCGCAAAGGTTGCGCGTGAAAAATACAAGTTAAACGCTAATGACTAATCGATGTTTCCAACTTCCTTGCAGAAAACAAGTACAGTAAGGGTCACACATTATTTTGTTTAATGTGAATAACTTTAAAGCGTATTTTCGGTCATATTTGTTCAGTATGACTGTCCTAGAATGCTAGGTTACAAGATCTAATCACCAATCCGTTCCGCCGAAACTGTATTGTCATTGCCAAAACGAAAGTAGAGTTGACATAATCGTGCTATCTGACCGTCGTGATTTGACAAAGTATTAATTTATTTAATTTGCGCTATAGTAAAAAATGTTTTTTTGTTGTTGCCACAAATAAACAATGCATCATGTAGATCTAGTTCTATGAGCGTTCCCAATTCGGGGAGGGAGGTGGGGGTCCGACCAGCTATTTTCAGGAGCGTAGCGCAGTTTATTAAAATACTTGTATTGATTCATCTACATGTATTTGTGTGTGGCCGAGTTTTTGTGTACACAATTTGTGCAATATGTTGCGTATAAATCTAATCACTGTATCATTTCTTGCGATCCTATGTACATCAACCTGTATGACTTATCACTTATTGCGAGCAAAGCACCTAAAACTTCACTGTATGATATATTGGGAGACTAAAATATACAATTCAGTGTGTACGACATCTTGCGATAGCAGAAAGTTTACTTGACTCATTTATAATGCAATGTGATTCTAGGTATTTTAGCCTTTAGGTGCTTTATTTGTAGCGTGTACAAGTATTATGTAGGCTGTTGGATTACAAACACAGCGAGCAACTGGTGTGTGTGTCTGAAACCTGGAGGACCACCATGACAGCCCTAAGAAGAATTCAAAGTTTCATCAACAACTACATAAGAAGGATTAATCACATCCGATGGTCAGTCACCATCAGTAATACAGACCTATCATAGGGAACGTGTCAGCTTCCTACAATTGATGAAATAACGAAAAGAAGGGTTTGGATAGGACAAACATTATGGAAAAGAAAGTAAAGATTCGGAACGGGAAGGCAGTAGCCCTCAATTTAAACATCCGATCATAGAAAACATAATAAAACACAGACCACAACTACACGAAACAATTCTAAACGTACAAATGAACGAGAAAATGAACTTAACCGCTGAAAGTCCAAATTTCAGATGTCAAAAAGTCGAAAGTCCAAGCCCCAGCTGTCAAAATGCTGAAAGACCAACCAACTTTAACAGCCAAACATTGATGTGGAACAAAAGAGGCCGACCAAGAAATACCAGACGCCGAGATTTAGAGTTTAAAACAGACTCGAACAAGTTGGGATTCACCGGTACACAAATGGAAAGAGCAACACATGATTGCACATTGAAGTTATGATAACGTTTACATTACGTGCAAAGACACAGTGAATATAATTATTGCGATGAGGCTCTGGAATAGATTGGTAGTAACCTGTCGACTAAAGAGAAAGTACTGTGATACAATTATTGCGTTAATAATTGCCGATAGTCTTGGGGACTTCACTAAAGCATTTTCCTTGATACGTGATATAACGAGGTGTATTGTTGTAACATTGGATTTGGAACACTGAGTGTGATAGCCAGTGTGGATGCTGCAATTGGACCACAACTTGAATATACATGTATTGCCAACCTGGCCCCGATCTCCCGAAAAATCTCAAGTAGGAATCTCAACTCAAATTGAGATTTTGCTCAAATTAGAGTCAGAACAGGAGATCAATTTGATGTTTGAGATCTTAAATTTTAATGTAATAAGCTAGGAAAATATATTCTTAATTTCTGAAATAAACTGTAAATTAAATTCTGCTTTGTGATGCGAATTTTGAGTCCAACCTCCTATTGAAATTATTTAAAATACACATGACAATATTTAAGATGAGATTTAACTCAGATTGAGATGTTTCGGGAGATTGGGCCCCGAACGTAAAACAGTACGAGTTATGTATGTCGTACTTCATTAAATTTGGCTTTTTTTATCATATCTATTAGCGCATTATTTGAAGTTTTGAAATATTAAATATTGTCGTTACTGTACGGCGCATCAGCAAACACCATAACGCAACATATAGACATGCATAATATTTGATTACAAATAAACTATTCAGTATAGTTTTGACCATTTAGAAATCGTCGTAAATCGCGAGATACACCACCAGTCTTGCGCAGTAGCAGAGTAACTCTGAATTCCTGAATTCCTGCTTGTTTATTTTATGATCAACATGGACTTGGTCTTATAGATCTACATATTATGTATATAAACACGCACAGAACGCGATACTGCGTTGATAAGGTGTTTTAATAAATAATATTTTGCGTTAAGCCCATGGTAACAGACTACAATTATAGATACTAAAAGTTCAATTTTGGCTAGTCCAATGGCAATGGTAATCATTTTGGTATGTCCATAAAATGGGCCAACATATAATCATATATGTGATAAAATTCAACTAACAATAACGAATCACAAGGACAACCGCACATTTACGACTTTATTATTATAAACATCAGCACATTCGTCAAAAATATAGATGATTTTTATTCGTAGAAAATAGTTTTACAAACTTTTACTAAATGCTCTTAGATAACTAGTGTCAAAAATGGGTTCAATACACTCTGATATATGTTATATTATACTAATTCAATGTACTATTATCTGTTGTGTACATGATAGTATGAGGAATATTCACATCACCAAGTGACTTAAGTATGTTTGTATACTTTTTTACGAAACTTGGACGTTGTAACCGCAACGGTTAAG
The DNA here is from genome assembly GCA_947247005.1 of Spisula solida. Classification (NCBI taxonomy): domain Eukaryota; kingdom Metazoa; phylum Mollusca; class Bivalvia; order Venerida; family Mactridae; genus Spisula; species Spisula solida. Next base: position 43,182,848 of record OX365944.1, on the reverse strand, counting down.
GGGAAGTTTAGAGAATAAAGTAGAGACTACATGTTATTGTGTTTGTTTTCTATTGGAGTATACGACATGTAACTAATATTTGCCAGAGTCATAATATAATAATTATGGCCGAGAAATCCCGGGAAAGCCAGGCTGTCAGATCGACTCCGGACGAGTTGATTGAACAGCTCGGTGGGTGTGGAAGATACCAATGGAGAATGTCTGTAGTTATACATATGATAAAAACAATTGTGAATTTTAGCGGTGCTAATTTACTTATATTCTCATCTACTCCATTATGGTATTGTGAACGTAGTAATCAGTATGAAAATACCACCTCTTGTTTTGGTGAGCCGAATAACAACAGTTTACAATATTGTGATGAAATGGAAAAGACTTGCCAAGACGATAACAATACCAAATGCACTGGGTATGAATTTGATCCTGGATTTAACACATTCCCAGCTGAGGTATGGTGATTATTATCTACACTTTATACACACACACACTGCCAACAGTGCTTAGACTAAGGCTAAAGCCTAGGTCAACTAAAGGATTCCACATCGGCGATGTTCTCCTGATTTCTTCCGATACCACCGATTCATCACAATTCCTTCCGATATCACAAACTGTCTCATGACTTCCCCTAAGCTTCCCTTAGACCATGAGGAACCAGGCATTGGTCCTGCTCCCGATGTCATGGATGCTCAATAATTGCAATCGGGAGTACATCGCCGAGGCAAAAAATGCTCAGTGGGACATAGGCTTAAGAAATGCCAGCTCGAATATATCATATCCATATCACTTATGACAAAAGGAATTACATGAGCATACTAAATTATTAGCACAATGGTCGAGTGATTAACGATGGTGACTTCGACTCAATATAGTCTTTGGTTCGATTCTCGACCGGGGCATTCCATCATTTCCCATCCAACTAGAGATGTACTGGTTGGTTACCAATATGTAGTCTCACGTGTATCGCTGTGCTGTGCACTGGGTATTACTAATTAGTACGTTACTTTAAATCATATAGAAATCTTTTCCGCAAGATCTATGGTAGCGCATCTGAATTCCTTGTATGACCTTGTATCTATTCACTCGAAGTCGGTGTTCATTGTTGGTAGATCTGGCAGGGAAACACCGAACAAGCAAAGCACAAACATGTTTGGATGTATAATACAATTTAACAATGCAGTAGAATGATTGTCAAATGTAAAATTTTAAGATCTAATATTTTTTACAGTAACGTTTACAAAAGTAGCTTGATATCAAAATAGTTTTCCTTCTCAACAACAAATACAAATTTAAGTAAATAATCCCTGTCCGTTATAAGCGGATTTAGCTCAGTGGTAACGCATTGTGGTAACGTCAATCCAGCGGTCATGGGTTCAATCCCTGGCATCGGAACTTGATATTTCTGGAATAGTTATAACATTCCCGCTATATCTGACCGTGTGGTATGCAAAGTATCAAAGTACACCGGTCACATTAAAGAACCAGGCTGTCTATTCGAAATAAGAGCTAGGCGCACTTCTGCAGCGCCGGATATGCCTGTATCTATTTTACCTCTCTTTCCCTTCAGGGGCTTTCTCGATTTATAAGACAAAAAAGTTGATATTTTTCTTAACGGTTTCAATTTATATACGCACGTACATGACATTGTGTCCTTATTTTGCAGTTCAACTTGGTATGTGGAGACGATTTTATTCCTAGCACCATCAATTCTGTGAGCGTATTCGGACTTCTTGCTGGTAGCTTAATAGGTGGTCAACTTGCCGATCTGTTTGGACGTAAACGGCCATTCTTCGCTTCTATTGTCATATTTTCCATGTTCCATCTGTTGGGCTTCTTTGCCACATCATGGGAAGTGATGGTAGCTGTATCGTTTTTCACAGGACTTGCAAGTGGATTTTTTCTCACCATTCAATATACCATATTGACGGAGTATTCATTACCAGAGTGGCGTGTCTGGATGGTTGGTTTTCCGTCTTGGCCGATGCAAACATGTCTGTTCGCATTGCTCGCTTGGTTGATACATGATTGGAGATACATGCAGCTGTTGATAGCATTGCTATGTATACCAGCCTTACTGACGTGGTTGTAAGTATCATTGTACAGTTTAGAACATACGTGCATCATTATAAATAGTATTCAAGAAATTATATTTGACATTGAGTACAACTGCACGTGTTAACAATAACAACTGTATCGTGTTTTGTAGTTTAATAGATTGTTGTAGTTTAAATACTTACCTGTATCCTAATAGTAAATCAAAGTTTTAATGTTTCAAGACTAAATTATGATATATCTTAGTTTCTTAAATGATATTAAATAAAATGTACTGCTACAAGTTTATATAGAAGGTATTTGTTGATTTTGGTGCAAGATCGAATTTTATTTCACCGAGTGATCACAGAAATCAATATTGAAATTAATGTTTGATCTTTCACAACAATTAACACATTTTCTGTATATTAGAACAAACAAAATTGATATTTTCACTGTTATTTTTACTGATAAATATATTAAATCGGAATAATCCAGATTATGTTTTTTTTTCTTTCTAGCACGATACCCGAAAGTTTTAGATGGTACATCAGTCATGATCGGAACCAAGAAGCAGCGGAGATGATTAGCAAGGTTGCCAAGTTTAATAAGGTCGACAGCGCAGATATAAATCTGGACGCAGTTGTGCATAATCCGATCCCTAATGAAACCAATACCCACAAATATACATTTTTACATTTGTTCAAAACCAAGAAATTGACAAAAGTCACATTATTGTTGATGCTAAATTGGTAAGAACGTACATATTTTCCAAACTGCATATTTCGTAGCCTTAAAAGAATAAGTGCCAAAATGCAATTTCGAGAAAACACTTGTTATGAAAAATAGATTCATAAGATGCGCCTTGTAATACATATTTCGAATACGTATACATGTATATCTTACAAAGTATGTAAGTACATTTTAAGGTGACGAGTTATTTAAGATGTACAAGAGGTACCCAACTATTGGTATTTGAATGTTGTCTTTAACATCCGATACTTACATGCCGACGAGATTGAAATGTCTCTATCAAAAAAAAATTGTACACTCAGTATTTAGTATATTTGCAATTCATTTAGCACCAAAATCAACAATTTTGTAGGGGCATTGTTTTTTGTCTTTTTGAAGACCGAATAATCCGATCTATGGTGTTTGCATTTCTCGTCTGTGATTAACGCTGCAATATCCCCAATGTTCAAACGTTCTGGTGTAACATACTTCACATTCATGGTCTTAAGGTACCGTACGGTGGGTTTGTGATGGGATTTGTAGCTGCGTCTTGACCAAACACCATGATCCTTGCATTGTCTCCCGGAAAGATGTGTGGCCAATATATTGCCCAAATACGTTTTTGAACCTTATGAACATAGCAATATGTACTCACGTTTGACCCTTTGTGAATGAATATGGGTTCCATTTAACCAGTATAACAAACATCAACACATGGCATGCGATCGGCCGCGAACCTATGAAGCTAAACGAATGTCAACTTATAGGTTGCATCGTAAACATTTCTCCTGTAGCAATCTGCTCGTTTAGGGCAAATTTCTCAATGATAAAATATTGCTCACCAGAGGTGACAGAGTTATTGCAATTACCGTTCCGTTGTAGCATGTACAGCGTTAAAAAATTTGTCTATCTTATACTGTTTGTCAGTCCCCTACCGGTTTTGACCGGAGGGGATATAGGTTTGCGCTCCGTCCGTCAGTCAGTCCGTCCGTCATAAAATCTGGATACTGACATAACTCTATCAACAGTTTCCAAGCTAGGTTTATGAAACTTGGTATGTGAATAAGTGGCAATTAGTGGATTATGCACGTCTAAATCATTTTGATTCTGACAAAAATTGTGGTTGTTATGGCGACAGAAAGAGTGAAGATATGCCCAAATATGGATCCTGCCATAACTCAAACAGTTTCCAATCTAGGTTTATGAAATTTGATATGTGGATAGGGGGCAACAGAAACATTGAAAATGGCTTCAAACCGGTAGGGGACTTCTGTATTTCTTGCAATTCTTAATGACTTGATTTTTGTGGTATTGATCTGGTACACGTCGATTTTTTCCTGAGGTTGGCAAGTATAATTTTCGAAATGAACTGATTGACAGTTCCTATGGATACTCCTACCTTCGTTGAAGTCCATGTTTAGGTTGTCTGATTTGTTCTAGATATTCTATAACCAAAGGGTTCGATTTTGGAAGGCGTCATCACTTTTTGGCGTATTTCTTTGGATATACGTGCTGCGTAATTTTACTATTAAGAGCAACAGAACGCAAAATACCCTTAATGTGACTAACAATACGCGTTATCTTCACAGAAGACACCAATGTTTAACCAACACAGTCTGGGTGCTTCTATGGTGATGGTAAGTCTTCCAAAAGCCAAACACCATACCCTCTACAAAATGTATTAAAATTCATATCGTGTTTGCATGGAAATATTGGATGTAGAACTCTGTTCAAATATAAGTGGGACACCTCTCATACACAGTAATGTTGAGCCCGTGCATATAGTTATTCTCTGATAACATCAAATTTCATATGGCGTGATGCAATTTGCATTCTTTCATCTGTCGATCAATGACATGATCCTTTATTTCAACACATAAAACAATATTATGATGTTGTTTTCACAATTAGCGCACTGGATTTAACCGTATTACCTCTGGACTTTTCTGGTCTAATGGATGTTATCCCGATGGAAATTGGAAAGCACCGGAACAGGTTCCCCGATGCCTCGGTGATGCTTCGCGGGCGTCGTAAACATTTTGTGACATCAGGAGGCATTGGCGGAGGGACTCGAGACTTTACGTATTTGTCCCACTCGGGGATGTACAGTCGATGGTGGGAGGCGGGATGCGGGATGCGGGAGGCGGGAGACATTTTGAAACATCGGGAGACATCGAATACATTTTATTTGACATAATTTATATTAAGAGCTATAACTTTTATTTCCTCCATTACTGAAGAGCATATACGCATAATTATACATACAGCATATATGAACATCATTATTATAAAACATAATGAGAACACGTATAGTACATCACAAATGACGACAGCACATTATAATATACATCTGTAAATACACACAGCAACACAAGGTACAACACTTTCAAACTACATACACATTATACACAGAAAAAAACAACTGCAGAATGCACAAGTACAAGCAACACATGTAATGACCAGAAAAGGAAATTTACATATAGAGCTAAACAAACATTTATCGGAACCACACATTTGAAGAGAAAAAAACCCATACATAAGTATACATATTAGGACATACAACATCGGGAGATATCGAATACATTTTATTTGACATAATTTATACCGTAGAGTGCCTTGAATCTTATAAATAGTTTTGCTAGGATTGTATTCTGAATGTAATTATTGTCTTACTAGAGAACTTGTTGATTTACGAGTATACCTGGCTTTTATCTTTCAGGGCAGCGTTAGATGTCTCGGCGTTTGGTATAGGGTTTGGTATCCAAACACTCTCAGGAAATATCTACTTCAATTTATTTCTATTCGCCATCGTGGGTGTACCATCTAAATTCATAGCAATTAAACTACAAAACAGGTATGAACGCTGGAGAATATCTCCTATCAGAGATTATAGTATCTGCTTTAAATAGCTTTAAGCATAAACTTCATTTGTTTACTCTATAAAGTATATATTAAGTGTCTTATTTCATTAAATAGTAATTCATGAAATCATGATACAGTAACCGTCAGTTATCCGCGAAAACCTGTTCAAAGCAGATCACTCGGCTGGGGGCATTCGGCTTATATGTGTTTGAGAATTCTTTTTTGCTGTTGAAAAGTGGTTATTTAACTTGGGATTACTAACTGTTCAGAGTAGGACATTCGGCTGGGGGGGGGGGGGGGGTTCAGCTTATATGTGTCTGAGAAGTCCTTTTTGCTGCTTAAACGTGGCTACTTAACCTGGGATTACTAATTGTTTATAGTAGGTCATTCGGCTGAGGGGCATTCGGCTTATTGGAGCTGGGTCGTTCTACTGTTGCGCTCGGCATATTCAGGCGTGCCATCTGACTGGTACGTTGGACTTGTTGGAACTGGGTTATCCGGCTGAAGCCTTAACATTGAGCTTTTTTATACAATTTTTTCTTCTTTTTAGGACTTCTGACCGCTAAAACTAGGTCATTCAGCTTGGGCATTCAGCCTTTTGATTGCTGAATCTGGTACATTTAGAGTTTCGACAGCTTGGACAAGGGTGGATCATAACTTGTTTAGTTGGGCTTTGTGCCTTGTATATTCTTTATGTTTTCTGTGCTCGGCAGGTAAAGCTGAGTGCTGCCTTCCCTGTCTGACTTAATATTATATTTTTCCTTGTCGATTACTTATTTTGTTTTACTTTGTTTCGATATGACAAGTGCTTGGTTTCTGTTGGGTGCTGTTTTGGGTTGTCCTTCTATGTGATCGTACTGTTTGATTGACTCAAGCGACATACTGTCAGATTAGGATGTTTTGTTAATGTTAAGTTTCTTTTAGTCTTGTTCATTTTGTTTATCATTGTGAATTGTACTTGTCTGTGGTTTTTCGTTTTATGTTTTCTGTTTGTGCCTTTCGGGATATGCTGTTCCTGTTTGTGCCTTCCGTGCGTTGTTGTTTCTGTTTGTGTCTTTCGGGATATGTTGTTTCTGTTTGTGTCTTTCGGGATATGTGGTTTCTGTTTGTGCCTTTCGGGATATGCTGTTCCTGTTTGTGCCTTTCGGGATATGCTGTTCCTGTTTGTGCCTTTCGGGATATGTTGTTTCTGTTTGTGCCTTTCGGGATATGCTATGCTTTTCCTGTTTGTGCCTTTCGGGATATGTTGTTTCTGTTTGTGCCTTTCGGGATATGCTGTTCCTGTTTGTGCCTTTCGGGATATGCTGTTCCTGTTTGTGCCTTTCGGGATATGTTGTTTCTGTTTGTGCCTTTCGGGATATGCTGTTCCTGTTTTTGCCTTTCGGGCTATGCTGTTCCTGTTTGTGCCTTTCGGGCTATGCTGTTCCTGTTTGTGCCTTTCGGGCTATGTTGTTCCTGTTTGTGCCTTTCGGGCTTTGCTGTTCCTGTTTGTGCCTTTCGGGCTATGTTGTTCCTGTTTGTGCCTTTCGGGCTATGTTGTTCCTGTTTGTGCCTTTCGGGCTTTGCTGTTCCTGTTTGTGCCTTTCGGGCTATGTGGTTTCTGTTTGTGCCTTTCGGGCTATGTGGTTTCTGTTTGTGCCTTTCGGGCTATGTGGTTTCTGTTTGTGCCTTTCGGGCTATGTGGTTTCTGTTTGTGCCTTTCGGGTAATGCTGTTCCTGTTTGTGCCTTTCGGGCTATGTTGTTCCTGTTTGTGCCTTTCGGGCTATGCTGTTTCTGTGGATTGCTGCCTTCCCTGTCTGATTTGTTATGGAATTTTTAATATGAAAACAAAAACAAATCATTATACGAGTTATTCATTTAAGTTGCTATATTTCAGATTTGGGCGACGTTTTGCCAACATGTTGTGTTTCGGTGTTATTGCACTTAGTGGACTGACTGCAGGAGTTGTACAAACATTGAGTAAATACATAAAACATGTTGTGGTCTATAGAAAGAGTATTATTTTTATAAAATATTATTTTTAAGTCCCACTGGTCAACATGTTTTTCAGTGATATGGCGACTACCTAGTCACAGCATTATGCCACTGGGCATACTAGTAGTTACATGAACCTCAACTATCTTAGGAAGTAATCACATGTTATTGAAATGGCACAAGTCAATACACAATTACAACTATTACGACAAAAATGTCTACCAAACAAGAATATGCCAACCACATCTGTATTTTAATAACAGCCAAACAATTTGCTAAAATGCGGGCTTTATATCTATATCACTTTTTATTTCTGTCCCGGGCCGGAAAGTTATATAGATATTGGTCTGCTTAGTGGAAATGTCACAGAATTATTATGTCAGGCAGTAAAAAACGTTATAAGGCTGACAATAAATGGTTATTTAATAAAATGCTAGTGTTTTTAAAACTCGAAACGAACTTTTTCCCCTCTTATTATGCCGAATAAGGACTATAATTCATACATTATAGTCCTTATTCGGCAAAATAAGAGGGGAAAATGTCCCTCTCTCTACGTTCCAGATCCTCCAGGCAAAGATGCACTTACAAATGGGTTTGCATTCTTAGCTAATGCAGGTATAGCTGGAGCATGGGGTCCATTACAGACACTGACGCTAGAAGTATATCCAACAGTTATAAGGTGCTCTTATATTTGTGTTCATTGAGTTCGGGTGCATAGCAATTAAATCACGAGTGCGTATGCATCCGAACAAGTGACTGTGCTTTATTATAGATAAAACACTGGAACTTATTCATTATTTCGATTCTAACATAGCCAATATTTCGATAAACCACAGCACTATTTCTTCCTCGGAAGCTTATTTGACGTTTGAAGTTATTCAGCTGTAGCTGTGTTTTATTGGCAGTTCGTGCACATCGTGGTTTCCTCTATGGGTATATAGCTGACACCGCTTGTTGCGTCAGAATCTATATGTAAAATACTCACGGATTGGATCTATTCATTTAATTGTTTCTCTGGTCGAGTACCAGTGCTGCGACACTAAACGTCTATGGTAATTTCTTGTCGAGCGTATTTGCTCTTTCGTTATATAGTACCTTATACATGTACACGTATTATGTTTAAAAAAATCTAAAATGTGTTGTATACGTTATGTTGGTCCCGAATTACAGTGATTTTTATGGGTGGCACGTTGGTCGAGTGGTTAAAGCACTCGATTACCACCCCACCAAACTAAAGACGAACTGGTTGGTAACCCAGAGGTAGTCTCGAGTGTATCGGTACTGTAAAACGTACACGTTAAAGAACCAATGAGTCTATTTAGAAAGAGTTAAAGTAACACAACCGGACTTTTTGTCTCACACAACTGCCTCGTCCCTCAAAACTAAATGAAGATCATTGGCCGTTCTAGCAGGGAAAACCGAACGTATTCACGATTGTCTCAGTAGATAGCAAACAAACAATCAAACATAGACTTTCATTATGTCATACCTATTTGAAAAGAAAAATATGTCCATATGTATCAACCACTTGCCAGATTTTTAAATATGTTTACAGAAATAGTTGCCTATATTTTTATTCGAATGAACAGGCTGCATTGCCTTAAAATTGGTAACAATGTTCCTCGAGTAGTACGTTCTAAATATGCTCAATATAAATTCCATGCAGAACTCTAGTTACCATGGCAACCGAAATAAAGGTTCAGTTTGAATTATGGTTCTACTAGATCGATGTACACAGGTTAACGCTACAGGGCTATCTTGGCTCCTTGTGTTGTGATTGGTGATATACATGTTGGATAAATCTGATGGTAACATCTTCCCTTCATGATTTGGTTATTAGTTTGTTGTGCATATTTGTTTTACAGAAATATTGGTTTTGGAGTTCTGAGTGTAGCTGGAAAAATCAGTGGTGTGCTCGGACCGCAACTTGTATATTTGGTAATACCCAGTCTAGATAAAGCCTAGGTCCCACTGACCATTTTTTGCCTCGGTGATGTACCCCCGATTGAAATTAATGAGCATTCAGGACATCGGGAACATGTTCCTCGTGGTCTAGGGGAAGCTTCGGGGAAGTCATGGGAAGTAAGTGATACCAGAAGGAATTGTGATAAATCGGGTGGTATCGGATGAAATCGGGAGAAAATCGCCGATGTGGAATTCCTCAGTGGGACCTAGACTTAAAGTAACAGTATTGTTTTGGATTATATATTATAATTAGCTTTAGAATATTTTTATATTGACACAAAATAACTTAAACAATTTATTGCCAGATGTTTTATCTGAATGTGAATGTGAATTTCCGTACAACGAACAATTACAAACACATGTGGTAATCACAAACATAGTATTTGCAGCAACGATGATAGTACAGATAAGTGGCAATCAAACACAAATGTGGCAATCACAAACATAGTATTTGTAGCAACGATAAAAGTATGGATATGTGGCAATCACAAACATAGTATTTGTAGCAACCATAATAGTATGGATATGTGGCAATCACAAACATAGTATTTGTAGCAACCATAATAGTATGGATATGTGGCAATCACAAACATAGTATTTGTAGCAACCATAATAGTATGGATATGTGGCAATCACAAACATCCTATTTGTAGCAACCATAATAGTATGGATATGTGGCAATCACAAACATAGTATTTGTAGCAACCATTATAGTATGGATATGTGGCAATCACAAACATAGTATTTGTAGCAACCATAATAGTATGGATATGTGGCAATCACAAACATAGTATTTGTAGCAACCATAATAGTATGGATATGTGGCAATCACAAACATAGTATTTGTAGCAACCAAAATAGTACGGATATGTGGCAATCAAAAACAAATGTGGCAATCACAAACATACGTGGCAATCACAAACACATGCGAAAAAATCACAAACACATAGCGCACCTGGCAATCACAAATACGTGAGGCAATCATAAAACACATACAGATACACTTGCGGGGATCATAAATATTCTATATATGTGGTAATTGAATATTGAATACCACCCCTGGACGAATTATTGTTGCATTTGGTTTTTTTCCGTTGTTTTATAGAATTCGTACGCACCAGGACTATTGTTCTACACGGTTGGTGGTCTTTCATTGCTGAGTACATTGGCAACTATATTTTTACCGGAGACTAAAGGATTGGCACTAGAAGACAAAATTAACACCAATAAAACAAAGACAGACGCTGTAGAAAGAGACAATGCTGCGTTTGCATCGGAGGAGAGAAATATCAAGTTTGATACCGAGTGAAAATAGTTCTAGATAATGAATAGTCACATTAAGAATTGCAATTGAATGCGAAATATTCGTTAAGTACCTTTGAAATAGACACTTAACTGCCTGGTTATCGTAGAAATAGGCACTTAACTGACTTGCTATTACAGAAATAGACACTTAACTGACTTGCAATCGAAGAAAAAGGCACTTAACTGACTGGTTATCGTAGAAATAGACACTTAACTGACTGGTTATCGTAGAAATAGACACTTAACTGACTGTTTATCGTTGAAATAGACACTTACCTGACTGGTTTTCATAGAAATAGACACTTGACTGACTGGTTTTTATAGAAATGGACTCTTAACTGACTGGTTATCGTAGAAATAGGCACTGTATTATCAGATAAGCATAAACTAAATAAGAATATTTCTTTGCTCTGGTTGAATACGGTACATATATCATGAGATATTGAATTTTATTCCTACACAATGAGAGTAAAACCGTATTTCATCAAAACAAACACATATCCTTTATTCATTATTTAGTCTATTTAATTAAGTGATATTTCATTTATATCTGGATATTGTTAATGAAGCAATGCAAAAACAGACAAGGGTAAAAATGTAGTATTGTGTCGCTTGTAAATAAATGTATGTCCGTTTTAATGTTTCCTTGAACGCACGGCAGACGACCATCCGTTTTTAATTAATGTTGTCGTATCAACTTAACTATTTGTAGTTCTTTGACTTACTGGTTGACCCTTGGCCAGTTGTAATACTCTTAGGCAAACATAACAAGGTCAATCATGATTCAAGCACCGACTTACATGCCCTTAACCTGTTCGTATCATCAATAATGTTTAACAATTTTTTTCAATATAATTCAATTCATTTTTTCAAATTATCAATTTATTAGCAAATTCGGCACTACACTCAGGGACAAAATAAACGCACATGTTTTTCGGGGGTTCTCATTTTCTTAACAAGTTTGTTATAGATTTGTATTGCAATATTCATTTTGTACGGGTTAAACCCTTGAATTCTGTGCATTTTTGCGTTTAATTATATTTGTTGTAAAACCGTTCTGACCGGAAGAGGATAAAACCTTTTTTTGCACTAGGCGCTCGTGCGAAATCGAAAATAGGGACGTATACAAAGTTAGTTAAAACATGCAATATTTGCCAGAAAACATTCGGTTGGAAGAAACTGAAATTCATTGAATGTGGTCGAGTCATATTGCTGTCGATATGGCATTACATTGCCACTATTCTACAAATACAAAGCTAAAAGAGCGATATAATGTCACTGGGACGATAAAGGATCGCACTAAAAAACGGTGATGATAGGAGTCCAACGTCGAGTAAATGGACATATTATTTAAAAAATATAACTCCGTTGTCTAAATATCGTATTTTAATTTTGATTCATTTTTTTCACTCTTCAAGGTAGACGACAACGATGCATTTCACATTCGTATAGCCGATAAATGACGCAACTTATAAATATCTTACCAGCAGTATCACATGCACAAACACTGAATAAATGCATATTTTTTGTAAGTGGCATTAGTTGCCTGTATAGCAGTTGAGTCGGTTTCAGGCAAAAATGTGCGCCTGTCCACAAGCAAATTTATCAACATGCATGTCTGGGCGAACTCGGACGGTCGGATCCGCGCACGTGCACCACCACCGTGGAACGTTGTTGAACCTCACCAGACCTTCATTCAAGAGTGGAACATTGTCCCACATCAACGCATGACAACCATCATAGCATCAATGAACCGACTAGCGTTTCTTTCTGGCTGTAGGTCGATATACACCCAACAATGCTCTTTATGGTGATATGCTTGGCAGTGGAGATATGTTGCACAACAGCGGCATAGATTAATCAAAATGAGACATGATAGAGTCAACTTTATATAAGATATTCAAATTTTGTAATGCTAAAAGTAATAATCGATGCAATAATTGGCAATTTGAATTTTATCTAACGATCAATTTTTGTCCGAACATTTTTCTCTTGTACATGATGAATAGTTACCCCACCCACTTTCCAAAAAGTGAGATTTTCAAAGGAACGTCAAAAATATCTAACGATCGACATTTATTTAAAATTGGATAAAAGTTGAGAATCATATAGGACATCAGTTAGTCAAATAAAAAATAGGGATCAATAGCCTTTTTAGGGAGCTATTCACCAAAAAGTATTATTTTTGAATAAATTAGCATAAATTAACATAATCTGCATATTAGAATATAATTAAATCTTATGAAAAATATTTCAAAGTCACGGATATACTATTGTATTCTTTGGTTAATATTTGTACATGTACTGTCTACTGTGAATATGATCAAAATAAGTGCAATAACCTGTTTTATGATCTTAAGAATTTTATCTAATCAGTCCATAGTTACTAGATTTTAAAATAATTTAAAGTTTTGTTAAGATACTTTATTTTTCTTACTCACACTCATCATCAGAAACACTTTGTACAATTTTAAATTTTGGGCTGTTGAGATAGTTTTCAATTTTTGTTGTAAAATACTTGTTTCTTATGAGTATATGAATATGTTGCTAGTCTCCTACAATTCTAGTCAGAATGACAAAATATTTTATTTGGTTGTATATAATGATTTTTATATCTGTAAATGTGGATGAGACATAAATAAATCTCTTCAAAAAAAGTTTTTAAACTTAATAATTTTCCAATGTCAAAATGAATGTCGAATTCGACTTTCCAAAATAGGTCATTTTCAATGTCGAAAATGAATGTTGAATTTGACATTCAACGTATTTTTAATGTGGAAATCAATGTCGAATATCGTGCAAACTTCGCACATCTGTTATTTTGAATCATATATGCGTCGAGCGTTATTGTAGCGGAGATATTAGTTAATAAATAAATTTTGTGATAAAGATCACAACCTAACAGTTTGTAATTAATAACAACAAATGACGTCTGTCCTCATTCTCTGCCTAATTGGCACGTGACTAATGAACATACATGCTTTCATTTATTACAGACAAAGATGTATTTTATGAATTTAGAAACGAGACTGCAAAACGCGCCAAAATATTAAACGTACAGAAACCTACCGAACGCTCGTGGTGTGTTTTTTTATAGAGAGCGAATTACAAGAGTGAAGACAAAATTGGTAAAGTTGCTAATTTACGGGTATGGTGTTTAAAATAAATGGATTAATACTTAACTTTCTATGTTAATCGTAATACGATCGTATGTGTAACTTTAATGTAGTTTAATATACAGCAATATCTTTCAATTTCATGGTTAAACTATTTCTTATGTACAATTTCGAAAAGTGACTTTCGGGCGCAGGCCCACTCATAGTTCTCAGTGTGCATAAACTATCCCAAATCTCGTTTAAGGAACTTAGAGCACAATGGATAACAGCAACCACTTCACATACATACTGAAAGGAATTGTTTTACGTAAGTACTTGATAACTTTATCATTGAGTAAGAATTAAAAAGAATGAAAAACATTTTTTTTGTAAAATATATACATTGTATACAGGTTGTAAAAAAAGTTTGTTCTCAAAATTGAATGCATACTAATTTTACCTGAGCTATGCATGCACTGTACATTACGTCCATTTAATGCGAGACATATAGTAGAACATTAGTAGAACCCTCTGAAACTTAACCTGAAAATTTTACATTCTTTTGACGTCAGAAAAATAAAGTACTAAAAATTAACCATTGAGAACGAACTTTTTAAACACCCTATATATAATAGAAACTACATATCAATTTCCGTAAAAAAATCTCAATCAATAATATATTTACTTGTGGTTCTTATTTGGTGTTATAGTTTCTGTTGAAGTTCATCTCATATCATCACAGAATCTTGTCAATATATAGAGGATCTTGCATGAGTGCTCATTACATACGAGTTTTATTAAACGAGTGGACAAAATGATATGACACGAGGCTTTGCCGAGTGTCATATTGTTTTTGTCGACGAGTTTAATAAAACTCGTATGTAATGAGCACGAATGTAAGATTCTATTTATCACATAACCTTAGAAAACGCTCATTATTGTTCAAAAGGATGATGTACGCTGCATATGTTTCAGCCAAAATTCAGCGGTACAATGAGCGCGACGTCATGGCGACGTTGATATTATCATGACGTCATTAACGGATCAATGCATGGATTGGCTAACGTCACGTCAAGCTAATTTAAATATTTATTGCACAGTCTTGGAGTGCCGAACGATATTTACGGCACGGCTTTACGGCACTCCTGGACCGCAGGTTATGTGATAAATGTACATTTGTATCTTGTTTTGATTAATGTAACGGTTTGTCCTATGTTTTTTTGAAAAGAGCGGCAGATTCAGAAAAAAGTATTTTGTTTTGACCCAATAAATTGACATGTAGATCTAGTTAATAATATCCGAGGTCACGTGAATATGCTCATTTTACCTTTTACATTAAAATACTTCAAGAGCTTGTAACCTTCTTTGCCTGGTGTAATTAGTACAAATTACTGTACTCAGCTTATGACAGAGAACGCATTTCCCGTGTAAAAGTATTTATAGTTATACGAATAATTTCCAAAATTATCAAAACTTTGTATTACCCCTGGTATAGTATTTTATATTTTATATGTTATATTATCATAATGGACCAATGCGCGTAAAAAAAGAGAAATAAGCTGTGCACTTTCCAACTTGCCATGTACTATGACTGCAATATACCGTCACACACTGTAAAGTAGACCTACATCTTGTATTATGGAACACCAGTCTGCCATTCAGTGGTTCTTAATTTTATCAGATCGTCGATGCAAGTTTAAAGCCTAGGTCCCACTGAGCATTTTGCCTCGGCGATGTACTCCCGATGGAAATTAATGAGTTATAAGGACATCGGGAACAGGTCCATCGTGGTCTAGGGGAAGCTTTGGGGAAGTCATGAGACAATTTGTGATATAGGAAGGGATCGTGATGAATCGAGTGGTATCTGAAGATATCGAGAGAACATCGCCGATGACGAATTCCTCATTGGGACATAGGCTTTACACTACAATTATAGTAGAGTTAGAGTTATCGTTCGTCAGTGACATGGCAAATAATGCCAAATATGGCGACATACATGGAACAGGCAAAATAACTGTTTCAAAGTTCAATAACTTCATTAATACTTGTCCGATTTTAGTTCTGTTTGCACCATTGTGCTTCAAATGAACACATGTTGAAAATAAAATCAACAAGTTATTAGGATTTTCTGTCCATTTAAAGTTCCACTGATCAACAGACTATCAATCATATGAAGACAGACACATTGTCTTGACCCAGCAATTACCTTGAACTACCCTCATAAAAAATATGCTGAGCGACGGTCAAGCGAGGGAAATATTGATAACAGTACCAATGTTTACGATTCTTTGAAATGTCGCAGTCCTGGATCGAACCCACCATTCTTCCATTCACTACGGGGACTCTCTAACCACCGAGGACGGTGAAATTTAAGAGAAACATTTTAAAACACAGTATCTTGGTTTGTAGTTGCTATGGTAACGACGACAGTTGCTATCACCTCATTTGATTACTGCTCTGAGGCTGAAGTTGAACACGGCAAGCAACTATGTAAGGACATATATGGGGACTTTGGTTATGGAGACGATGTGGCGTTCTGTGAAAGGTATGATACAGCAATAATATCTCCGACACGCTCTTCATATACCGACAGTATGTCGTCTGACAAAACTACATGTATGTAAAATACTTTACAAAATAAATAGGTCTAACATGTTATTTACGCGTTGTTGTTTGCTTTTGATCAAGATAGATCTAGATCTTCTAATCTAGTTTCATGTTTTTACTTGTTTATTTCATTTGTTTTAGATTAAATGTAAGTTTTGAATACCTTTGTATTCACAAATATGAATACAGTAACAACCTTTCAAATTTGGAAACTGCAAATGTTGGCCGTTGTAAAGAGGTTGTTGTTCTGCGGAGGTTAAAGTAATAGTAAATATTGGATTAAGGAAATTTTGAATGTGTTGTAGGGAGGTTGTTGCTCTACAGAGGGCCGTTCTGCAGAGGTTATACTATATGTTAAAAACGCATGAATAATTTAGATGGTATTCGTTTGGGATTATTGTGTCCTATTATATGCTTTCAGTGTTGAATGTTTTATACAATGTTTAACTGATGCTATTGGTGACTGTGCTAAACGAGAACAGTTTTATAAAGATGACCTGACTGTTATCAAAGTGTTGTATAGAGCCAAATGTGATGATCCTATATGTAAGTATAAATCTTGATACAATGTATATTTTTAATACGTGTGTAATTGTATCAGCCATTAAGTACATTATATGCACAACAAGTAACAATTACCTATTAAATATTGCGGCGATAACTCGAGTGGTAACACACTGGGATGTAAATCCACAGGTCGTGGACTCAAGCCATGGTATAGGAACTTCTATTCGTAGTATTTCGCGCTATATCTGACCGTGTGGACCGTAAAGTATCTGGGTAAAGGTACCAGGAAGCTGTAAATCGGTGCTAAACACCGGGCACATTAAAGATCCAGACAGTCTGTTACATTGTATGTACAGCGCATTTGAACGCTTATGTTGCATAAAAAGGGCGCTATATAAAAATTTAAATCTGTAAAGTGGCACCGACAAAACCGTGAAATAAATTATGTCAACGTGAAAACAATTAAGTGGTTGCATACTGGACTGTAAATCCAGTGGCCGTGGGTTCAATCCCCAGCATAGGAACTGGACATTTCCAAACTTCTATTTATAGTATTTCGTCGTGTGGACTGTGAAGTTTCTGATTAAAGGTGCTAGGAAGCTGTGAATCGGTGCTATACACCGGGCACATTAAAGATACAGGCTGTCTATTAGAAATGAGTCAGTCGCACTCCTGCAGCTCCGGACATGCCTGTATCTAACATCTGCATTGGTAGAGGATGTACCTGAGCCTTTGTGGTTGCAACATTGTATGTAAAGCGCATGTGAACGCTTGTGTTGCATGAAAAGGGCGCCAAATAAATCTGGTATACAATTTTTGAAAAATTTAAATCTGTAAAGTGGCACCGACAAAACCGTCAAATAAGTTACGTCAACGTGAAAACAATTAAACGACTCTTTGGTGTTCTAAATCGGAACATCTTCTTATGAATTGTAGTTGTACATTTGTTGTACAATGTACACAATGCATAATTTGACACCTCGTTCCGTACAATATGAAAGTTCTGTATACAAATATTAATATATCACCACTGTGTTCACATAATGTACATGTATGGCATCAATATATAACATGTGTGTACTTGTTCCCGTTTGTAAAACAAATACGGTAGTTCAGTTTTTTATAAGTTTAACTCAAGTTTTACTTTATATATGAATCATTTGCTAGACTTTATTTTCTTTCAGTTACAAGAAAAGCACAGATGTTTTGTAAAGTACAGACTCCATGTATAGGACACAATTTTACAGCAGACAAACTTGTCTCTGACACAAATGTTACATACAAGGACCCTTTAGATACTGGCGTCAAAAAACGTCTTCAATGCATGTAAGTGTTCTATGGTTTTGTTCCGGTTTTATGTTTTTTTATAAGTTTCAATGTTTATTGGCAAATTCAGCAAGTGTATCACAGTAACGGCAGATATGAGTGCAATAACTGCGATACTGCACTGGAAAGCATGAGTTTAAGTGAATGTCTGCGCGTGTCGTACTCCTGTCGGTGCACTGTCGTATCGTAGGTCTGTCAGTTTACCTAATGCATTTGTGGTACATTTCTCATGCATGCATTTGTCAGTACATTGTTGCATGCACTTTACGCTACACTATTTCATGCACTTGACGCTACACTATTCCATGCCCTTGGCGTTACACTATTCCATGCAATTGGCGTTGCACTACTGCATGCACTTGGCGCTACACTATTCCATGCACTAGGCGTTACATTTTTTCATACACTTGACGCTACATCGTTTCACGCACTATACGTTACACTATTAAATGCACTTGACGTTAGACACAGTCATGCAATTGACGTTACATTATTCCATGCACTTGACGCTACACCATTTCACGCATTTAACGTTACACTATTTATGCACTTGACGTTACACACAATTATGCACTCGATGGTACACTATTCCATGCACTTTACGCTACACTGTTCCATGCATTTGACGCTACACTGTTCCCTGCACTTCACGCTACACTATTCCATGCAATTGGCGTTACATTACTGCATGCACTTGGCGCTACACTATTTCCTGCACATGACGTTACACGTGTTCATGCAATATAGGCTAAAATAGTTCATACACTTGTCTTCACACTATGTCATGCTCTTGGCGCTACACTATTTCATGCAATTGATGCTACACTAGTTCATGAAATTGGCGCTACACTATTTTATGCATTTGGTGCTACAAAAGACCATGCAATTGGCGTTACACTATTTTATCCACTTATCTTGGCCGGACATTGTTATGACTGTTACTATGTTTCTATAAAAAAAACCCCAGAAAATAAATGTTAAATTTTTTCAGTGCACAAGTGCTTGCACGTGCTTATCATCGTATGAATTATATAAGTATCCCATGAATCAAAACGTGCGTCATACAATCATGCCGTCTTGTCATACACTTCTAACTTTTCTATCATACTCCATTGGTAGCCTCTATATTTCATACTGACAAATCATGCTTTTCTTTTTTCCTTACGTACAAAAAAACACTAGAATCTAGTTACACTCGGTCATGACGATGCGTTGCCCCATATTTCAACTGCGTTAATACATGTATTTAGCCGCTATTTACCTCCACATATAAAACATGTGATTGTTCCCATTAAGATGTAGATCTAAATGAATATGACAAGATTTTTATCATTCGTGAGAATGCTGACACAAATTTTACGTAGCGAACACGTGTTCGCCGGTTTATTTTATATACAAAATGTATTAATTAATATGCTTGTTACATAGTGAATTGGTCAACTTCGCGCTAAACTATACATGTATGTGACACGGAATAACCAGCGTGGTTCAGGAGTATAAAATGTATTTTACTGACACATATTCCTGACATACCAGTTTTATTTCGTCATGAATTCATTGGCTGGTCACTTTAATTTAGAAAGTCTATTGGTCAATCATTTTGTAAAACAAGTTTTGATTGGCTGATCACTTTATATACAATTGTAAAATGTCTATTCGTCAATCATTTTGTAAAACATGTTTTCATTGGCTGATCATTTACTTCAAATGTTGATTACACCCTTTCATCTATCAAATATTTTGAGGTTGGCAAGTAGTCCAGTGGTGAGGGCTACTGACTGCTGATCAGAAGGTTGTGGGTCCGATCCCTACTCAAGCCGAATCGAAAACAGAAATTATTTTCAATGTTTTCCACCTAACATAACTAAAATTAAACTAAAGTCTTTCGGACGAGACTATAAAAACTATGTGTACTATGCTTTCATCGGGCGCGTAAAAGAACCAAGGATGTTTCTTGAACTGGGTCATCTTCTGTATCATGCACTATCCCCCAAGTACTAAAAGACTGTCCTCTTCTGGGAGCCTCGCCCATATGGATTTCCGGCGGTAATGATAAATAAAAGCATATACATGTTATCAATTATTTAGGTTAAACGAAGCAAGGTTATCATGTACCTTAGTACCAACAACAAATGTATGTAAGACTGGTATGGCTCAGTTACTGGGAGGACTTCGCATGGTGGAACAGTCATTGAAGGCGTGTGGAACAGGACAAACGCACTACATGTTTGATGTCTATAAGGACGACATCAAATGCAAGAAACCAAAAATCGTGAGTAGAAATATTGCATAAAAAACCTTAACACCCGGTTCTTATATACAGGCGTGTTTGTTGACGTGCAGTCAAGCCTGAATTAAAGATCATCAGCGAACTGATACCACCATTACAAAACCTGAGTGCTAAGAGACCAAACAACCATAGTTTGCTGTCACAACGGATGAACATTTTCAGCATTAACGTATTTTACAAAGATATAATTGCACGATGTGTGTAGAAAATTATTTGCTTGCAGTGTCAGACGATGCATTATTATTAACGGAATTCCGTTAGGGCCATCGTCTTTGAATGTGTCTGACTGTAACACGAAATACATAAGTATGGTGACGAAACACGAAATTTATACGACAGTTCGATGTCGAAAACATGAAGCAACGATGACGGAAAGGCGAAACTAGATGACGACAACGCAATAATTGTAATTTCATGTTTTTGTTATGGTACTTTCGCGTTGTGTCATTGCAAGAAAATACTACCAAAGGTGGTGGCCGTAACGGTATTCCGTTATTATTTGTTTAATAATGCTGTATATGTATTATATTTCGTAATCATGTGTAGTAGTGTAAATATTGTATGTTTTTTATTGTCTTACAGGAAAGCCATTGTTTTACCCCGGCATTTATGAGCAGAATGTCTAAATGTTTGCCTACCTCGCTTTTTCACATCATGGATTCACCTTTAAAAGGGAAAGGTTCAATTTGTGAGAAGTAAGTACGACGCACATGTATGCGTGTACCGCACGTTTTCTTCATACGTTAGTTTTACGTTTGTATCGTTCGACATACCAAGTACTTATACGTATTGTCCATCACTGAATTATAATGACATGAAATACGTGTACAAACAAATAGAATAACCGTTGGCATTGTGTGCAAATAGGTACCTGATACTGTCAACAGTCTATTAGTTGTAGCTACAACCGGCGCTAACTTGAGCTTCAATAATCGGGGACAGTCTGTGTACAGTCTCAAGATTCATGTCTGAAGAAGATTTTAAATAATACAATGTACTTCTTTAAATCTTGGGTCTTAATATCGATTATTTGTACTAAATACAGAATGTTACGAGTATATTCGAACATTTGCTTTTTTATTCGAATAAAATTGAAGTGTCGAATACGAATTAACGAAGCTCGATTGCACCTTCTACATGTAGTATAACACATACCCTACTAACGCTACCCTTTCAATTATCTTCAAGATGCATAGCACGGTTGATGGTATTTATTCGATACTTTGAAACGTCTCCCCTCTTTAGTTCCAGTTTAATTTAACTTTTCCGCCATATTTACAATAATACAATTATGTAGGCGTATGTTTTCAGTGTTGAATGTATCAGTGCATGTTACGAAGAAGCTATTGGAGATTGTTACAAGGAGAATAAGTATGTTATGATGGACCCTTACACCATGAAGGTATCTACACGAGCAACGTGCGACAAATACGAAGGCAAGTTAACAAGTTAAGGCGTTTTAGGCTTTGAAAAACGCTTGGCACTTGAACCGGAACCATGAACAATCCCATAATTACGTTGGTACCATTGTTTACCTAGGTAACTCAAGAAGTAGGCATTAACAACCTTTTCCCAAATCGATGTAAAATAATCGGCGGCCACTTAGTCTATACTAACAAGCCTTGATCGTATACTAAACAATGTGGTCTAATATACCGTCAATGTCAGGAGTCCCTCACCTTAGGGCAGAATATAAAATAATCATAGGCACATGATTTCAAATCTAAGTGTACACTATAGTTTCAAATTATCTGAGTGTACCCTACAGGAATGAAGGTTGAACAGCGGCCATGTTTAGCCGCAACGGATATGACGTTATGAAAGCTGGTACCAAGAAAACATGGATGCAAGTTCGTGTGACGTTATATCCGTTGCGGCTAAACATGGCGCTGCCCAACCTTCTCTGTATATAGGATACACTCAGATAATTTACACTCAGATAATTTGAAACAATGTGTCTATGGAAATAATGTGTCATAAAAACAGTTGTAAAGAACATGAATGTCGAACTAGAAACGAATACGTCGGATAGTTGCTCTAAGTGAACAAAAAGTAAATTGTAAAGTGTTTATCTCTGATAGTGGTACCACTATTTAGAGGCCCCTCATTTTGGATTATGAAACTAAAGCCTAGGTCCCACTGAGCATATTTGCCTCTGCGATGTACTCCCGATTGACATGAATGAGTTATCAGGACATTGGGATCAGGTCCATCGTGTTCTATGGGAAGCTTCGGGCTGGGAAGTCATGAAACAATATGAGATTTAGGAAGGAATCGTGATGAATCGGGTGGTATCGGAAGATATCGGGAGAACATCGCCGATGTGGAATTCCTCAGTGGGACATAGGCTTTACGTAAAATTTACTTCCCGACTCATAAACGTGTACTTCTGGGCACCAAGCATATCATAATTATTCATACATTTATTATACGTTATGTTTACAGAAGTGAAATCCGCAATGAAGCGGTGCCGTATGATTGATATAAAATGTTTCCAAGATCTTGAGAAAGACTTAACCAAGGCATACCTGACCCTTATAATGAAACAGAAGTATGCTGCATACAAGACCACAGCTTGCCGGTAATATATTTCAACTTGTTTCAACTACACATTTTTCAAATTCTGTTTCCAACTCTCCAAAATGATATTATGAATGTTTGTACTATTGAAAAAATAAGATAATCATAGACGTAATAGTGAGCTGATTCTCGCCAGGTGCGTACATTTATAGAGAGCGCATAAAAACATTTTTCCAATGCAAATTTGTCACTATATAGAGTAAGATATGTAGTATTGCTCAATTATGTAGTGTGTTATAATAATGTATGACTTTACTCCTACAATACGCACTCGGACAATTTATTTGTGGAATGTTTGGCGTGTCTGTTAACACTCTTCTCCATAGATACATCAATGCACTACTTCATCACACGCCCATCACCTACTATTATGTTCCAATAATATAATGTATCGCTGGGAAATACTAGTAATCTAATAACGACAATGAGCTGAACAAAACGCCTATCCATGGGAGATCCTGCTTGATATATGTCCTAAAAAGCTGCACATAAAAGGTGTACACATTCTAGCTCATGTCTTGTCAGAATAATGGACGGTGCATGGAGTGCAGGGTTATTTCAGTAGGCCTATCCATTCTGCCGTATGATACTATACATGTACAAATTAAGGAATGTCAGTGAATTTCTTGATCACCCTCGTATACGGACTGGTCGCATAAATTAAACGACGCTGCTTCACCACAAGAGACCATGTCTGTTTTACATGCAACATTAACGATTAATGTACCCACCAGCTAACTATTGGTGAATGGTATGTTTTTGTTGTTCATTCATCCAATAGACAGCCGGCATGAATAGGTGATATTCCCTTTGCTATCTGAAGTTTATTTATCTAGCATTAGTGTGACTTCTTATCCTCTAACATAATAACTCTATTTGCATTTTTAGCCCTTTTAGAGATGTTTGACCTTTTACATAATCCCACCCACAGCTTCCCGTCACCCCGCCTCCAAAACCTGACTTATATGGTGTGTAGATTTAAATGGTGTACATATAGACGTTACTCTGCTTTCTCTCCACAGATCGTCGGCTATATTCCGGTCTTGTATAGAGTACCAGTACGGTGCTGATTGTTCGGAGTCAGATGCAGAATTGCTGAAAGCCGTGTATAAATCCTGGCATAGTTATACACAGTGTGATCCTAGAAATGATGATATGTACAATAAATATAACGGAGAAACTAAATGTGGCATCAATACTGCACAACACGTGTTGATGTTTAAGGAGGTTCTGGTGTCCTGTTTGGTGGTGGTGTACACGCTAAGATCATTCTTATAGTGCCCTCGGTAATGATGATATGTTTGTATGTGTATTCTGATTATGCGTGTTATAGTTATTAGTTTTTTAATACATAAACGTGACTGTTGTACAAATGAACGACAGATGATCGTCTCTGTTTTGCTATTATAATGATTAATTGAATCTCTTTAAGGTGACTCGTAGACGTCGTCTTCAGGTAGCAAGCCACCTTAATGGGTCGACATATCTACAACAGGAATCAAATGGCCGTAATACTAATGTGTATGAAGTTGGCAAAGCAATCGACAATCGCCAATCAACATTCAATGTCTAGCTAGACAATCGACATTCATCTCGACATTGGAAATAAGGCCTGTATCGCCATCATTATAATGTATATTTCCAATGTCGAGCTGGACAATCGTCATTCATCTCGACATTCAAAAATCACACTGTACCCCGCTTACAAATATGCAAAATTCCAATGTCGAGCTGGACAATCGACATCCATCTCTACATTCGATATAGGTACTGTGTCGCCATCATAAGAATGTAAATTTCCAACGTCTAGCCAGACAATCGACGTTCATCTCGACATTGAAAAATAGACTGTACCGCACTCACAGTAATGCAAAATTCCAATGTCGATCTGGACAATCGACGTTCATCTCGACATTCAAAATACATAGTGTAATGCGCCCACTGTAATAGAAAACTCCAATGTCGAGCTGGACAATCGACGTTCAACTCGACATTCAAAAAAAAGACTACCTCGCTTACAGTTATGAAAAATTCCAATGTCGATCTGGACAATCGACGTTCATCTCGACATTCAAAAAAACAGGCTGTACTGCGCCTAGAGTTATGAAAAATTTGAATGTCGAGCTGGACAATCGACGTTCATCTCGACATTAGAAAAAATACTGTACCACGCTTACCATTATGAAAAATTCCAATGTCGAGCTGGACAATCGACTTTCATCTCGACATTCGAACACAAGACTGTACCACGCTTACAGTTATGGAAAATTCCAATGTCGAGCTGGACAATCGACGTTCATCTCGACATTCAAAAAACAACAGACTGTGCTGCTCCTACAGTTATGAAATATTTGAATGTCCAGCTGGACAATCGGCGTTCATCTCGACATTCGAAAACACACACTGAAATGCGTTTACATTTATGCAAAATTCCAATGTCGAGCTGGACAATCGACGTTCATCTCGACATTCAAAAACAGGCTGTACCACGCTTACAGTTATGAAAAAAATCCAATGTCGAGCTGGACAATCGACATCCATCTAGACATTCAAAAACAAGACTCAACCGCGCCCACTCTTATAGAAAATTCCAATGTCGAGCTGGACAATCGACGTTCATCTCGACATTCAAAAAACAGACAGGCTGTGCTGCTCCTACAGTTATGAAATATATGAATGTCCAGCTGGACAATCGACGTTCATCTCGACATTCGAAAAAATACACTGTAATGCGCTTACAGTTATGCAAAATTCCAATGTCGAGCTGGACAATCGACGTTCATCTCGACATTCAAAAAACAGACAGTACTGTGCCCACTGTTATAGAAAATTCCAATGTCGAGCTGGACAATCGACGTTCATCTCGACATTCAAAAAACAGACAGTACTGTGCCCACTGTTATAGAAAATTCCAATGTCGAGCTGGACAATCGACGTTCATCTCGACATTAAAAAAACAGGCTGTACCAAACTTACAGTTATGAAAAAATCCAATGTCTAGCTGGACAATCGACATCCATCTAGACATTAAAAAAACAGACTGTACCGCGCCCACTCTTATAGAAAATTCCAATGTCGAGCTGGACAATCGACGTTCATCTCGACATTCAAAAAACAGGCTGTACCACGCTTACAGTTATGAAAAAATCCAATGTCGAGCTGGACAATCGACGTTCATCTCGACATTCAAAAAACAGACAGTACTGTGCCCACTGTTATAGAAATTCCAATGTCGAGCTGGACAATCGACGTTCATCTCGACATTCAAAAAACAGGCTGTACCACACTTACAGTTATGAAAAAATCCAATGTCGAGCTGGACAATCGACATCCATCTAGACATTCAAAAAACAGACTGTACCGCGCCCACTGTTATAGAAAATTCCAATGTCGAGCTGGACAATCGACGTTCATCTCGACATTCAAAAAACAGGCTGTACCACGCTTACAGTTATGAAAAAATCCAATATCGAGCTGGACAATCGACATCCATCTAGATATTAAAAAAACAGACAGTACTGTGCCCACTGTTATAGAAAATTCCAATGTCGAGCTGGACAATCGACGTTCATCTCGACATTCAAAAAACAGGCTGTACCACACTTACAGTTATGAAAAAATCCAATGTCTAGCTGGACAATCGACATCCATCTAGACATTCAAAAAACAGACTGTACCGCGCCCACTCTTATAGAAAATTCCAATGTCGAGCTGGACAATCGACGTTCATCTCGACATTTAAAAAAACAGGCTGTACCAAACTTACAGTTATGAAAAAATCCAATGTCTAGCTGGACAATCGACATCCATCTAGACATTCAAAAAACAGACAGTACTGTGCCCACTGTTATAGAAATTCCAATGTCGAGCGGGACAATCGACGTTCATCTCGACATTCAAAAAACAGGCTGTACCACACTTACAGTTATGAAAAAATCCAATGTCTAGCTGGACAATCGACATCCATCTAGACATTCAAAAAACAGACTGTACCGCGCCTACTCTTATAGAAAATTCCAATGTCGAGCTGGACAATCGACGTTCATCTCGACATTCAAAAAACAGGCTGTACCAAACTTACAGTTATGAAAAAATCCAATGTCTAGCTGGACAATCGACATCCATCTAGACATTCAAAAAACAGACTGCACCGTGCCCACTCTTATAGAAAATTCCAATGTCGAGCTGGACAAACGACGTTCATCTCGACATTCAAAAAACAGGCTGTACCACGCTTACAGTTATGAAAAAATCCAATGTCGAGCTGGACAATCGACATCCATCTAGACATTTAAAAAACAGACAGTACTGTGCCCACTGTTATAGAAAAATCGAATGTCGAGCTGGACAATCGACGTTCATCTCGACATTCAAAAAACAGGCTGTACCACACTTACAGTTATGAAAAAATTCAATGTCGAGCTGGACAATCGACATCCATCTAGACATTCAAAAAACAGACTGTACCGCGCCCACTGTTATAGAAAATTCCAATGTCGAGCTGGACAATCGACGTTCATCTCGACATTCAAAAAACAGGCTGTACCACGCTTACAGTTATGAAAAAATCCAATGTCGAGCTGGACAATCGACATCCATCTAGATATTCAAAAAACAGACAGTACTGTGCCCACTGTTATAGAAAATTCCAATGTCGAGCTGGACAATCGACGTTCATCTCGACATTCAAAAAACAGGCTGTACCACGCTTACAGTTATGAAAAAATCCAATGTCGAGCTGGACAATCGACATCCATCTAGACATTTAAAAAACAGACAGTACTGTGCCCACTGTTATAGAAAAATCCAATGTCGAGCTGGACAATCGACGTTCATCTCGACATTCAAAAACCAGGCTGTACCACACTTACAGTTATGAAAAAATCCAATGTCGAGCTGGACAATCGACATCCATCTAGACATTCAAAAAACAGACTGTACCGCGCCCACTGTTATAGAAAATTCCAATGTCGAGCTGGACAATCGACGTTCATCTCGACATTCAAAAAACAGGCTGTACCACGCTTACAGTTATGAAAAAATCCAATGTCGAGCTGGACAATCGACGTTCATCTCGACATTCAAAAAACAGACAGTACTGTGCCCACTGTTATAGAAATTCCAATGTCGAGCTGGACAATCGACATCCATCTAGACATTCAAAAAACAGACAGTACTGTGCCCACTGTTATAGAAAATTCCAATGTCGAGCTGGACAATCGACGTTCATCTCCACATTCAAAAAACAGGCTGTACCACACTTACAGTTATGAAAAAATCCAATATCTAGCTGGACAATCGACATCCATCTAGACATTCAAAAAACAGACTGTACCGCGCCCACTCTTATAGAAAATTCCAATGTCGAGCTGGACAATCGACGTTCATCTCGACATTCAAAAAACCGGCTGTACCACGCTTACAGTTATGAAAAAATCCAATGTCGAGCTGGACAATCGACATCCATCTAGACAATCAAAAACCAGACAGTACTGTGCCCACTGTTACAGATTATTCCAATGTCGAGCTGGACAATCGACGTTCATCTCGACATTCAAAAAACAGACAGTACTGTGCCCACTGTTATAGAAAATTCCAATGTCGAGCTGGACAATCGACGTTCATCTCGACATTAAAAAAACAGGCTGTACCAAACTTACAGTTATGAAAAAATCCAATGTCTAGCTGGACAATCGACATCCATCTAGACATTAAAAAAACAGACTGTACCGCGCCCACTCTTATAGAAAATTCCAATGTCCAGCTGGACAATCGACGTTCATCTCGACATTCAAAAAACAGGCTGTACCACGCTTACAGTTAAGAAAAAATCCAATGTCGAGCTGGACAATCGACGTTCATCTAGACATTCAAAAAACAGACTGTACCGCGCCCACTGTTATAGAAAATTCCAATGTCGAGCTGGACAATCGACGTTCATCTCGACATTCAAAAAACAGGCTGTACCACACTTACAGTTATGAAAAAATCCAATGTCGAGCTTGACAATCGACATCCATCTAGACATTCAAAAAACAGACTGTACCGCGCCTACTCTTATAGAAAATTCCAATGTCGAGCTGGACAATCGACGTTCATCTCGACATTCAAAAAACAGGCTGTACCAAACTTACAGTTATGAAAAAATCCAATGTCTAGCTGGACAATCGACATCCATCTAGACATTCAAAAAACAGACTGCACCGCGCCCACTCTTATAGAAAATTCCAATGTCGAGCTGGACAAACGACGTTCATCTCGACATTCAAAAAACAGGCTGTACCACGCTTACAGTTATGAAAAAATCCAATGTCGAGCTGGACAATCGACATCCATCTAGACATTTAAAAAACAGACAGTACTGTGCCCACTGTTATAGAAAAATCCAATGTCGAGCTGGACAATCGACGTTCATCTCGACATTCAAAAAACAGGCTGTACCACACTTACAGTTATGAAAAAATTCAATGTCGAGCTGGACAATCGACATCCATCTAGACATTCAAAAAACAGACTGTACCGCGCCCACTGTTATAGAAAATTCCAATGTCGAGCTGGACAATCGACGTTCATCTCGACATTCAAAAAACAGGCTGTACCACGCTTACAGTTATGAAAAAATCCAATGTCGAGCTGGACAATCGACATCCATCTAGATATTCAAAAAACAGACAGTACTGTGCCCACTGTTATAGAAAATTCCAATGTCGAGCTGGACAATCGACGTTCATCTCGACATTCAAAAAACAGGCTGTACCACGCTTACAGTTATGAAAAAATCCAATGTCGAGCTGGACAATCGACATCCATCTAGACATTTAAAAAACAGACAGTACTGTGCCCACTGTTATAGAAAAATCCAATGTCGAGCTGGACAATCGACGTTCATCTCGACATTCAAAAAACAGGCTGTACCACACTTACAGTTATGAAAAAATCCAATGTCGAGCTGGACAATCGACATCCATCTAGACATTCAAAAAACCGACTAAACCGCGCCCACTGTTATAGAAAATTCCAATGTCGAGCTGGACAATCGACATCCATCTAGACATTCAAAAACCGGACTCTACCGCGCCCACTCTTATAGAAAATTCCAATGTCGAGCTGGACAATCGACGTTCATTATGGCATTCAAAAAACAGACTGTACCGCAGCAGCGTGAAGTTGGCACAACATACGACATTGAACGTTATGAGAAGTAGCATTGAACATTCAAATTTTTTTTGATGCTGTTATGGGGAACAACATTGAACATTCAAATTTTTTTAATGTTGTTATGGGGAACAATATTTAACATTCAAAGTTGTGAAAAGCAACACTGAACATTCAATTTTTTTGAATGTTGTTATTGGGAACAACATTCAAATTTTTTGAATGTTGTTATGGGGAACAACATTGAACATTCAAATTTTTTGAATATTGTTATGGGGAACAACATTGAAAATTCAAAATTTTGAATGTTGTTATGGAAAGCAACATTGAACAGTCAAATTTTTTGAATATTGTTATGGGGAACAACATTGAAAATTCAAAATTTTGAATGTTGTTATGGAAAGCAACATTGAACATTCAAATGTTTTGAATGTCGTTATGGGGAACAACATTGAACATTCAAATTTGTTGAATGTTTTGTATGTTTTCTCAGAGTCAGCTCTGTCAATTCCATTTTTACACAAGGATCCAATCGGTAACAGCAAAATGCGTTCGTCATCGAAGAAACCTTTCCTTTTTAAGAAACAAAAACATCTAAAACAATATGCAACAATATTGGAGCCTTGAATTTAACAAAAACAAGTCGATTTACGCAGGGTAACTCGTTCGATTATGCGTCGGTCACTAAGCTCGTACGATATCCGTACGAATTTACCGACTCGTACGAGTCGACAATATTTAAAATCCTAACGGTAATTGTACATTCGTAACGTGTGGTCACAGCTCGTACGGACCACGTACGATTTATAGAGATGCAATCGTACGATATCCGTACGGGCATCGTAATACCCATACTGACATCGTACGGGGCTCGCAAGGATCAATCAGAGCTCGCAGATAACTCGTACGCTGGCCGCACGGTGACCACAAGATGACCGTACGGTGTGCGTGCGACAGAAATTGATATATTCAGCGAATTTTAATTATCTATTTTAAGACCCTGGTCACATTGATCGTACTAGCTCCGTGCGAGTCGAATTTTAGCAAGTTCGCACGGAGTCTGTACGGACAGCGTTAACTCGTAAGCGCATCGTACGGATGTTTTTAAACTCGGTGAAAATGTTGTCTACGAGCTCGTAGAGACTTTTGAAGTAGAGAGCAGCTGTCATCGCCCATTTTTTGTATTATTTTATATTATGTAACATGATTATAGAATGATTGATATTTCATGTCATGTTTATATATGCAAGGAAAAGTGCACAAATGTCCCTTGACAGGCTCAGCCAAGTTGGCAATTACGTTTTGAATAGTACAAGGGGTATATGTGTTTAATGTGTATCACACCAAACGTATTTTAATGAATGCAGTAGAAATCCAAGGGTATGCATACGTAGATGTATAGACACTGGTTTAAGTACTCATTAGTTCTGTGTACGAGTTCACGAAAAACAAAATTATCATACACTGAGCGTGTGTAGATCCAGATGGGGTGGGCCTGGGCCCTGGAATTGTGGTCATCTTATACCGTCAATGAGAGGAGCACGTCTTGTGTGGGAGTTTAGTGGGTACCAACTTGGCTAAAATATAGCTGGTCGGAACCCCTCCCTAGCAAAATAACCCGAATCCATTCTCCGACATACATGTATTGCCGGGTGCCTGACAGAGATGGGCCTACTGTAACACTTCGTAAATTAGCTGGTGTCTCACCAAACGACTGCATCAGTTATAACCTAACTTCCTCCGGGGTTCGAACTTTCGATCTCCCGCTCTCTATGCGGACGCCTAAATCAACCGGCCACGGTCGCGATAATATGCCATGGATCAAAGTCTGGTGCGTACCTACTTGAAGAAAGGTTGCTGGTCGGATATTACGATGCTGATAATACGACAATGATAATACGGGAATACGATAGTGATAATACGATAGAACGATGATGATAATACGATAGAACGATGATGGTAATACATAGTATAATAATACAAAAATGGGCGAGGACAGCTTCCTTGCGAGCTCTCTTCATCAAAAATCTCTACGAGCTCGTAGGCAACTCTGAAACATTTTCACCGAGCTCCCGAGTCCTCTACGAGTTAAAACATCCGTACGATGCTCTTACGGGTCTACGATCTCCGTACGGCCTCCGTACGGCCTCCGTACGAACTTGCTAAAATTCGACTCGCACGGAGCCCGTACGATCAATGTGACTAGAGTCTTAAAATAGATAATAGAAATTCGCTTGAATAATATCAATTAATGTCGCACGGACACCGTACGGCCATCGAAATTGTTACTAGTATTACAAACATCTAGAACGACATGCGGAGAAACATTACTTTTTAAGAAAAGAAAAGCAGCGGAAAATTTTGAAGCCCTCTCATAAGCGAAAAGAAGCCGGTTTACGCAGCTTATCCATTTCGATCAGAAGTTCCCTTGTGTTCAGTTCACCCCACAATCGCTAAAATGGTCGAATCTAAAACCTGTGTGCATGTCAATCATTTGACATCCAAAAACTACCGGATGTCATTGAATTAGTACATGTATTTTAAATTGGAGCTTAAATAAAACATCAAGATCGACAGTGGAAAAATACAGAATTTTAAGAAAAAATACAGCGGGAAATTTTGAAACCTTTTCATAAGCGAAAAGAAGCCGGTTTACGCAGGGAAAGTATTTCGGTCAGAAGTTCCCTTGTGTTCAGTTCACCCCACAATCACTTAAATTGTCGTTCTAAAATGGGTGGATGTCAATCATTTGACATTCAAAAACTTCCGGGAGTGATTTAATTGAAATTTAATATGGTACATTTGTATTTAAATAACACATCAAGATCGACACTGAATGTTTTTTTACTTTTTTAAGAACAAAATACAGCGGGAAATTTTGGAGCCCCGTCGCAAGCGAAAAGAAGCCGATTTACGCAGTGTAACTCTATTGATCAGATGTTCCCTTTTATACACTTCAACCCACATTTGCTTAAAATGTGAA
Source organism: Spisula solida (assembly GCA_947247005.1). Classification (NCBI taxonomy): domain Eukaryota; kingdom Metazoa; phylum Mollusca; class Bivalvia; order Venerida; family Mactridae; genus Spisula; species Spisula solida. The sequence goes on along the minus strand of OX365944.1, from coordinate 43,149,438 downwards.
AAGAATGTGAATCTCAAAAAGCATGAAATTGAGTAATTTTATGTTATCAATTGATGGTCAGATTTTATTTAGATAATACATGACATATTTTTGTAACGTTATTTGATTGTTTTGAAGCTCAAATCTATTGTTTTTCCACTCATTTATTTTAATAACATTTGAGGCTAATACGTGTTACAAAGTATAATTGGTATTGTGTAACCAACAGAAGCCGCCGAATATCTCAAAAGGTGGTACGTATAGCCAAGATGTACAGCTAAATAAATACATACAAAGTACAATCGACTCTTGTTATCTCGGATTTTTCGGGACCTTGACAATTACTACGACATAACGAGAATTCCGGATAAGTTCGAAAGTCACTTTAAATCCTGTTCTCTATGTCCCAGCTTGAAATTCAGGGAAACCGTGTCTTACCAGGGCGGCATCGAAACTCCAGACAGGATACTTGGCACATGAAGGCTCTTGCACCTAGTTTCAAATTAGTTCTCAACGACTTACAATATTAATGTATTGGTCTGTCGGTGGCGGAATACCATCCTGCACAAATTGGTTCCTGTGTCTACTATTCGTAAGTTGCTAAGGTTGACAACTGATACTGTTAATGGACTGTATGTCTTGATAAATGGGTGTAGAACGGATTTATATGGGTTGGTAGGGATTATCACGGAGTAATTATAACTAGTTAGTAATATCTAGCATCGTGTAGTTAACTGCGTTCATAACAAACTTCATCCGTAAATGTGACCGCGCTCCACAACATGCATAGTAGTTCGTAGTTAACCGAAGAAAGGGAAACCTAAGTTGAATGTAGTTGTCCGAAGTACACCGAACGCCGTGAAAGACGTAGTTCGAACTCATTATTTGTTTGTAGTCTCGTATAGTTAAAAAAAATGATCTACGACCAAGAGACAGAGATGCCACTACGGGTTACGGCAGATTACTACGGATTTTCCGTACAATACCGGATCGAGTCCGTAGCAATCCAAAAAGTCGATCCTTGACAGTGTGACCAGGGCATAACCTAGCGATCTGATACACTTACCACTCCCTCATACACACCTTCTGAGTGGCTAATACTATCTCAAAGTGTTCGCAACTTTTAAAATAAATGTGGTGAACGAGGGATGCTCAATGTATAACGCGAACATACTTATAATTTAGTTATAAATCTTAACATCCTCCGATTTTACTCAACCTATAGCTGGAAGTATATATCACTCCATTGACCACCGGGTTATACCGGTTTGTCACCGGTACAGGTTACATGCTTGTCGGGGAAGGGGTGGGTGTTGGCTATGACCTGGACCCAAAACAAACAAACTGGCAAGGTGCGGTAATGTTTACATCAACCGAGGAAAGTGGGCAATGGTGGAAGAATATATTTTACAATCGTAACCTTATCCAACAGAAAACAAACATTAACGTCGACATTTGCCAAATAAATAATCACGTACGTTAACAATGCAATAAACCTACAGTTAACACATACAGTGGGGATTCGAACCTATATTGCACGGCATAATTGCAAAGCATTGCGGAGTACAATCTATTAGACCAATAAGCTATCGCATGAACGACTAAAAATGATGCACAATTTACCAGAATCAATGTGACTACACCACACAATACTTTGAGTCGGTTGATTTACACTTATTTGATATACGGTGTAACATTTTACGACCGTTACACACAGACATAATATCAATTGCATATATCTGTAAGCGCGGTACTGGCTGTTGTTTGAATGTCGAGATGAACGTCGATTGTCCAGCTCGACATTTGAATTTTCTATAACAGTGGGCGCGGTACAGGCTTTTTTACGAATGTCGAGATGAACGTCGATTGTTCAGCTCGACATTGGAATTTTCCATAACTGTAAGCGTGGTACAGTCTTTTCTTGGAATGTCGAGATGAACGTCGATTGTCCAGCTCGACATTAGAATTTTGCATAACTGTTAGCGCATTACAGTGTGATTTTCGAATGTCGAGATTAACGTCGATTGTCCAGCTCGACATTGGAATATTCTATAACAGTGGGCGCGGTACACTCTCAGTCTTTTTTACGAATGTTGAGATGAACGTCGATTGTCCAGCTCGACACTCAAATTTTCTATAACAGTGGGCGCGGTACAGTTTGTTTTTTGAATGTCGAGATGAACGTCGATTGTCCAGATCGACATTGGGATTTTGCATTACTGTGAAGGCGGTATAGTCTTTTTTTCAATGTCGAGATGAACGTCGATTGTCTAGCTAGACATGTGAAATGTTCATTCTTATAATGGCGACACATTATCTATATCGAATGTATAGATGGATGTCAATTGTCCAGCTCGACATTGGAATTTTCTATAACAGTGGGCGCGGTAGTCTGTTTTTTTGAATGTCTAGATGGATGTCGATTGTCCAGCTCGACATTGGATTTATTTCATAAATGTAAGCGTGGTACAGCCTGTTTTTTGAATGTCGAGATGAACGTCGATTGTCCAGCTCGACATTGAAATTTTTCATAACTGTAGGCGCAGTACTGCCTGTTTTTTTCAATGTCGAGATGAACGTCGATTGTCCAGCTCGACATTGGAATTTTTCATGATTGTAAGCGTGGTACAGTCTGTTTTTTGATTGTCGAGATGAACGTCGATTGTCCAGCTCGACATTGGAATTTTCTATAAGAGTGGGCGCGGTTGAGTCTTGTTTTTGAATGTCTAGATGGATGTCGATTGTCCAGCTCGACATTGGAATTTTCTATAAGAGTGGGCGCGGTTGAGTCTTGTTTTTGAATGTCTAGATGGATGTCGATTGTTCAGCTCGACATTTGAATTTTCTATAACGGTGGGCGCGGTACAGTCTGTATTTTGAATGTCGAGATGAACGTCGATTGTCCAGCTCGACATTGGAATTTTCTATAAGAGTGGGCGCGGTTGAGTCTTGTTTTTGAATGTCTAGATGGATGTCGATTGTCGAGCTCGACATTGGTTTTTTTCATAACTGTAAGCGTTGTACAGCCTGTTTTTTGAATGTCGAGATGAACGTCGATTGTCCAGCTCGACATTGGAATTTTCTATAACAGTGGGCACGGTACAGTCTGTTTTTTGAATGTCTAGATGGATGTCGATTGTCCAGCTCGACATTGGATTTTTTCATAACTGTAAGTGTGGTACAGCCTGTTTTTTGAATGTCGAGATAAACGTCGATTGTCCAGCTCGACATTGGAATTTCTATAACAGTGGGCACAGTACTGTCTGTTTTTTGAATGTCGAGATGAACGTCGATTGTCCAGCTCGACATTGGAATTTTCTATAACAGTGGGCGCGGTACAGTCTGTTTTTTGAATGTCTAGATGGATGTCGATTGTCCAGCTCGACATTGGATTTTTTCATAACTGTAAGCGTGGTACAGCCTGTTTTTTGAATGTCGAGATGAACGTCGATTGTCCAGCTCGACATTGGAATTTTCTATAACAGTGGGCGCGGTACAGTCTGTTTTTTGAATGTCTAGATGGATGTCGATTGTCCAGCTCGACATTGGATTTTTTCATAACTGTAAGTGTGGTACAGCCTGTTTTTTGAATGTCGAGATGAACGTCGATTGTCCAGCTCGACATTGGAATTTCTATAACAGTGGGCGCGGTACAGTCTGTTTTTTGAATGTCTAGATGGATGTCGATTGTCCAGCTCGACATTGGATTTTTTCATAACTGTAAGTGTGGTACAGCCTGTTTTTTGAATGTCGAGATGAACGCCGATTGTCCAGCTCGACATTGGAATTTCTATAACAGTGGGCACAGTACTGTCTGTTTTTTGAATGTCGAGATGAACGTCGATTGTCCAGCTCGACATTGGTTTTTTTCATAACTGTAAGCGTGGTACAGCCTGTTTTTTGAATGTCGAGATGAACGTCGATTGTCCAGCTCGACATTGGAATTTCTATAACAATGGGCACAGTACTGTCTGTTTTTTGAATGTCGAGATGAACGTCGATTGTCCAGCTCGACATTGGAATTTTCTATAACAGTGGGCGCGGTACAGTCTGTTTTTTTAATGTCCAGATGGATGTCGATTGTCCAGCTCGACATTGGATTTTTTCATAACTGTAAGTGTGGTACAGCCTGTTTTTTGAATGTCGAGATGAACGTCGATTGTCCAGCTCGACATTGGAATTTCTATAACAGTGGGCGCGGTACAGTCTGTTTTTTGAATGTCTAGATGGATGTCGATTGTCCAGCTCGACATTGGATTTTTTCATAACTGTAAGTGTGGTACAGCCTGTTTTTTGAATGTCGAGATGAACGTCGATTGTCCAGCTCGACATTGGAATTTCTATAACAGTGGGCACAGTACTGTCTGTTTTTTGAATGTCGAGATGAACGTCGATTGTCCAGATCGACATTGGAGTTTTCTATTACAGTGGGCGCATTACACTATGTATTTTGAATGTCGAGATGAACGTCGATTGTCCAGATCGACATTGGAATTTTGCATTACTGTGAGTGCGGTACAGTCTATTTTTCAATGTCGAGATGAACGTCGATTGTCTAGCTAGACGTTGAAAATTTACATTCTTATAATGGCGACACAGTACCTATATCGAATGTAGAGATGGATGTCGATTGTCCAGCTCGACATTGGAATTTTGCATATTTGTAAGCGGGGTACAGTGTGATTTTTGAATGTCGAGATGAATGACGATTGTCCAGCTCGACATTGGAAATATACATTATAATGATGGCGATACAGGCCTTATTTCCAATGTCGAGATGAATGTCGATTGTCTAGCTAGACATTGAATGTTGATTGGCGATTGTCGATTGCTTTGCCAACTTCACACACTATTACACTACATGTATAACACATACGGAGTTTGGAAGTACTTGTATACAGTTGCACTAGTATTTCAACGTACATGTGCAGTTTGAATCAATTCTTGCATGCATGTTGTTTTATATTAAAGGTTAATTTATTACTGTGTCAAATTGTTATTTAATAGTAGCATGGCCCCTTTAAAGTGCAATACAACTAAAAATGCTTTCTATCCATTCAATACATACAATGATATACACAGAATGGTGTATAAAGGGACATGTCTCTAGAACAATACACTATTGAAAGTATGCCTTTTCCTCTGTTGTTTAGGGGCTTTCATTTCGAGAGAATTAATAATTTAGATACTGTGATATACACGCTAGCCAACGTCACAATACGGTCATCTGTGTTCTAGAGAGGTTGTACTGTAAGGACCAATGTTTCAATACGGTCGGGTGTGTTCTAGAGAGGTTGTACTGTAAGGACCAACGTCACAATGCGGTCATATGTGTTCTAGAGAGGTTGTATTGTAAGGACCAACGTCACAATGCGGTCATATGTGTTCTAGAGAGGTTGTATTGTAAGGACCAACGTTTCAATACGGTCATATGTGTTCTAGAGAGGTTGTTCTGTAAGGACCAACGTTTCAATACGGTCATATGTGTTCTAGAGAAGTTGTTCTGTAAGGACCAACGTTTCAATACGGTCATATGTGTTCTAGAGAGGTTGTTCTGTAAGGACCAACGTTTCAATACGGTCATATGTGTTCTAGAGAAGTTGTTCTGTAAGGACCAACGTTTCAATACGGTCATATGTGTTCTAGAGAGGTTGTTCTGTAAGGACCAACGTTTCAATACGGTCATATGTGTTCTAGAGAGGTTGTTCTGTAAGGACCAACGTTTCAATACGGTCATATGTGTTCTAGAGAGGTTGTACTGTAAGGACTTACGTCACAATACGGTCATCCGTGTTCTAGAGAGGTTGTACTGTAGGAAACCAATTTCACAATACGATCGTCTGTGTTCTAGAGAGGCTGTACGCTAAGAAACCAATTTCACAATACGATCGTCTGTGTTTTAGAGAGGTTGTACTGTAAGAAACCAACGTCACAATACGGTCATCCGTGTTCTAGAGAGGTTGTACTGTAAGAAACCAATTTCACAATACGGTCATCCGTGTTCTAGAGAGGTTGTACTGTAAGAAACCAACGTCACAATACGGTCATCCGTGTTCTAGAGAGGTTGTACTGTAAGAAACCAATTTCACAATACGGTCGAGTGTGTTCTAGAGAGGTTGTACTGTAAGGACCAACGTCACAATACGGTCGGTGTGTGTTCTAGAGAGGTTGTACTGTAAGGTCCAACGTCACAATACGGTCGAGTGTGTTCTAGAGAGGTTGTACTGTAAGGACCAACGTCACAATACGGTCGGTGTGTGTTCTAGAGAGGTTGTACTGTAGGAAACCAATTTCACAATACGGTCGAGTGTGTTCTAGAGAGGTTGTACTGTAAGGAACAACGTGACAATACGGTCGAGTGTGTTCTAGAGAGGTTGTACTGTAAGGACCAACGTCACAATACGGTCGTGTGTGTTCTAGAGAGGTTGTACTGTAAGGACCAACGTCAAAATACGGTCAGCTGTGTTCTAGAGAAGTTGTACTGCGAGGACCAACGTCACAATACGGTCGGATGTGTTCTAGAGAGGTTGTACTGTAAATGTATAAGTATACTGTATTTGTACAAATGTTCATATCTCGATACCGGTGATTATATAAGTGATAAAAGCGATGACACGGTGGTCTGACTTCAGCAGTAACAATACTTATACAACATTGTTATCATGTGATGTTCTCAATCATGATTAGTTCAAACCCGTGTTAGTTGTACCATTGCGATCAACTAGAGAGGATAGCAAAACAGAACTGTAACCATGGGCACGAAGGCCCACGTTCTTGGAGGAGTCCTCCTAGGGCTCCTAGCGTATGTTCATGGAACAAGAATCGAGTGTATCCCGATGGGCGAAAAGACGGTGTATGATTTCAATGCAACGAATATTTACGAAAATGAGACGATTTCGTTGTCTCGATACCAAGGTAAAGTGTTGGCCATTATGAATACGGCCACTTACTGAGGTTTGACAATCCCGCACTATGTGGGAATGAACGCACTTATGGAGAAATATTCGAGTCTTGGCTTCGAGGGACTTGGATTTCCAAGCAATGATTTCCATCTAGTAAGTAGCTAACTACTGTTTTTTAGCTCATCTGATTTTTAACGTGTTATAGTCATCACTTGATCGACGTCGGCGTTGGCGTTGCTTTGTTAAGTTTTGGTGTCAACATTTCTCAAAATTTATCAAATATAAATTGCTTTGAAACTTGCAGCACTTGTTCATCATCAATACCTGACTCTTGAAAGTAAGACACATACTATTAACCCAAAAACTATTGTTTGCAAGACATTTGATGATATTGTGTTTAATTTAACTAAGGTGGTGACAATACAATCATGTATTTCGTTATTACTAGGACAAATACGTAAAAAAAATATTATATTAGTATCAAATGAGCATCTGCACCCGCTAGGCGGTGCTATTGTTATACGAGTATGTTGCTGATACAGCTACTTTCATGTTAAAATGAATACGTTTTTATTAAAAGAAACCCTGAATGTGCATAATGGAATACCGCTAGCATGCCACTCGTCTGTACCACAGGAAGCTGTTATCCAAAGTAATTGGTACTAGTATACGAATAAGTTACCGGCAGTTATTGCAGTCAAATCAATGTGTAGTACAACCAGATGTAAAGCCTAGGTCCCACTGAGGAATTCCTCATCGGCGATGTTCTCCCGATGTCTTCCGATACCACCCGATTCCTCACAATTTCTCCCGATATCACAAATTATCTAATGACTTCCCAAAAAAGCTCCCCCTCCCCTAGACCACGATGGACATGTTTCCGATGTCCAAATAACTCATTAATTTAAATCGGGAATACATCGCCGAGGCAAAAAATGCTCATTGGGAGGGACCGAGGCTAAAGCTCAGAAAAATATTGTTGTGCATTGTAGGCATATGTGTGTGGCGCTTTACTTGCCGTTGTGCTGTGAGAGACATTGCTTGACGATGAACAAGTCAATGACAACGTCTATTAAGCTATCACATTGCAAAGAGACATCAGTACATGAATTTAAATATTCACATCTATGATTCTGCATTTTATAATTTTGTTTGACAATTTTGTTTAATTCAGCAAGAGCCGAGTGGCAGTTATACCGAACTTTTGAACGGTTTAAAGTTTGTCCGGCCCGGCGATGGATATGTTCCAAATTTCCAGATGTTTAAAAAGATTGATGTGAATGGTGAAGACCAACATCCACTGTATAAATACATGAAGGTAGGTTTGTATCGATTCTTATTATGTCAAACCCATGTTTGTATGAACTACATACAAAATCAAAGTGGGTTCTAAGCTGTTCTCATAAAGCAGAAAATAGTTTTTGCTTTACGCAGGTATCAACACAATCATTTAGTTAAGTTTGGTTTCACAATGAATCATTTTATGTCGATTTTGAAACTTAGATGTAGCACTCTCGACACTTCATTCCTACTGGTATCCTTAGTAACGAGAGTATCAGAGAGAAGCCAGCTTCCCTTTTATACTGAACGTCTATCAAGGGATCAATTTACTAGTACCATTGTCTTCGTTTCGTCTTAGGTATAACGCGGCATGGGACTTGAAGCGGACGCTGTACCACTACACTATCAAAGAAGCTTTTGTTACGAATTCTCCTTTTCAGAATATCACAGCTTATGCATAAGTCAATTCTTTTTAAATAGTTAATTAAACAGTAGATCAAATTACATTATCACTATTAAAACATGTCATTATACTTGTATACATATGTTAACAGAAAGAGTGTAGTCCAACAAGTGAAGACTTTCAAGATAGTTTGTTCTACAAACCACTGTCAGTTAGCGATGTACGCTGGAACTTTGAAATATTTCTAATCAACCAACATGGAAACCCCGTGTACAGGTTCAGTCCAGATGCTCCACTCAGTGACGTGGAAACTGACATCAAGGCCTTGCTGAAAGTCGAAGAAGGTGTAACTGAAGAGGCTGAAGAAGAGACAGAAACACAAGATCCAAAACCAATTGTAGAAAGGTTAGCATCAATTCTACGAGTGATTTTGAATTTCTGGTTTTAGTTATCAATGTACTCAGCATTAAATGATATTGTTTTAGCATTTCTCCACATTTTAAAGTTATATTGATAATAATTTGATTCTGATTATGTTGATTATCTTTGTTAGCTATACACATCTAGATGTCTGAGGATTGAGCATATCGTATCTTTATTCTGAACAATGTTAGGAATACTGGTCAAACAATACAATTCAAAGAAACGTATGTATTTTCTCCTATGGTGTCTGTTACTAGATAGTGGTAATTAACTTGTTTTAAATCTGAACAATTCTACAACAGTTTTGTGTAAAATTTACGGAATACGATCCAAACAATACAATTCAAAGAAACGAACATTTTCTGCTAATATTATTTGTTACTATATATATATAGTGTTAATTAACTTACTTTAAATCTGAACAATTCTCCACCGGTCGTACACACTGTTTTCTTATATTACAACTAGTCAGGACATTGTTCATGAACCGGAAACAGAAGAAGAACAATAGGAAGAACATGAAGTAGCAGACCAAGAATAAGAAAAATAGCGCCTCGGAATAAACAACTCAGAGAAGAAATAGGCGACATCCAAAGTCCATTTATTAGTAAAATTGAATTATCGAACAATGTGAAGTTGTTACAGATACTATTTCTGTTGAGTTGCCTTCCCTGTCTGATTTTATATGATCACTTCCGTCACCTCGTGTTGTAAATTATGTTATTGCAATGCCTTATCAATAATTTTTTTAACATGTTATGTAAATATATTTTCAATCAATAAATGCATACATGTGGTATATCTTCACTCAGTCTTTCTGTCTACAAAACATACCAAATAATGATGAGTTTGATTTAAACGGTCACGTGGTCAAACTCTGACGTCATTGAAACTATGACAACTTTGCGTTCGTTGTCATAGATATAGATGATAAGGTTTGTTTTGAAGACTCACATTGAGAGAAGGTACCCCACAATACGTGTGTTTGTTGGAACAAAGTTGTCGTTCGAATCTTTTCCATGGGGATCATTTACATACAATACAATTACAATACAATACAATACAATACAATACAATACAATACAATACAATACAATACAATACAATACAATACAATACAATACAATACAATACAATACAATACAATACAATACAATACAATACAATACAATACAAATAATGTATGGCATGAAAACATTTCATGTTTAATGGTAATTACAAAATTAAAAAAAACAGAATATACAAAGGTGCATTAATAGAACTTATCAATACTTGTTACATCTTCCTTGGGTATATTCGTTATTCCAACTCAAAATATGGCTTGTCTTGGTTAAAAGCTCGAAGGGTCCAGTCGGACTCAGCTCACAATCAGTATGTAAGACCCATATTATCAAACTTTCGTAAACGTTAAGACACATGTACGAGAAAGTAAAAGCTGAGTTGAGGGGGAAGATGTCAAAAATAAAAGTCACACTGTGTAGTTTATGGTGGCATAATACAATGCCGTTAACACATGAAGTTTGTTTTCATTAGACAATAACATTTCTGAGTTTAGTTAAGATCCCAGACACACCCTCAGTCACAAGTGGCTGGAAAAAGTGCAACAGCAACTACAAACATAAAACAGCCCGCCAGATCACATCTTGGCTAGTTTCAGCTTGTGTGCATTTGCTGTGGTACCGCAAACATACGAAACCCTGCAAACATATGCGGTCCAAATATCCGGACCCAATTCTTGTAGCCACTAGCATGAACAAAACAACTTTCGAAGTGTCCGCAAGGATAGATCGGATAACATCAAAAACATTCGGAATACACTCAGAATGCAGACAGCTTGTTATAATGAGATTAGATTATCCAGGAATATAAATCAAATGTTTCATTCTGACGACATTCTGGCTCATTCAGATTAGATGTACAGTATTGCGACTTGTTCATGTTCAGAGGTTAAGAGCATGTGAAACACATTCGCAATGACCAGCATATGAAATGTACTCCGAGTGCAAACCGAATGCACTTCAACAATATATATACCACAAATCATTAACTTAGCGCCACCCATACTTATTCAGACTATCAAGTGACGAGGGTAAATATGTACTGAATGGCGTGTTTTGCTGTATGACTTATAGATGGGTCTTTTTAAAACACCATATTCGTGGTATTGTCTCAGGAATAAAGACAAATCTTTTTCCATTGAGCAAATTACTGTGTGATCAGATCCGCCCCTTTGGGAATAATTCATAGTTTCGTTATACTATTATTACAAACACCAGTACGAAACCTACCACAAACACATCGGATTGAAACTTATACCTATGATAACAATGTAAAACACTTTCTTAAATCGCAGACTCTTGTTAGATACGTCACATGCAGGGCTCCAAACATGGCTTCGTCAGAGGTGACATTATTCTTCCAATAACCGTTCAGTAGTATAAACATATGCTATGTAATGCATTCAAAACTTTTGTCTGCGATTTATGGTTTATTTGTTATTAACTTATTATACATGTATTTTGGTATTGAACCAATGAAAGCCTCTTTTATCCAAAGTTCGGCATGTAACATATTAAGACCATCCGATCGGTAGTTCCGTTGGATAATCCACAAAAAAGATAATAAGTTATCGGACATGGAAGGCATCATTCAACGGAAACAGCAGAGCGAAAAGAAAACAGAAAAGAGAACAATCACAGGTTATAAGTACAAGTCACAATGACAAACATAAATATTAACCGGTACATTGACAAAAAACCCGACATCCAACTCCGACAGCCAACTGCATTAGTCAAACATAACCGAAGTAAGTATCAGCAGATCAAATCACACATCACAAAGACAATTTAGCTGGCATCACACGTTAGCTTGATGGGGTTGTCTTAGAATCCATTGCACCAATACAGATGCTTATTAAAGGCGACGGAGCTGATTGGCGTTTTTGTCTTGTGTGTATATTCATATTTACGAGTAGTAGAACACCAAGCACTCTTAGTGACAAATATTACTGAAGATCACCACAGAAACATCCGTGCACCACAAACAGTTTCTGGATGCTTCTTAGTTCTAAAGGTATGTACATGTATGACCACAAAAAGGCGAAGAAAGACTCCCTCTAAATGTGTTAAATTTGGTTCTAAATATATTGAAAAGGATCAGCGAACAAATACAGTGGAGAGCTGTAATGAAGACCCAATACTGACATGGGAGTGAAGAGGATTACGTTGTAAGTAATGTTGCAAAAAAATAAATAATGAAACACTTAGTGAACATGTATACTAGTAATTATATTACTTGACATATTACCAAACCGTTCGATCGCATTTAGCTAGCACGAAAAGTTCGAGTGTCTAATACTGTTGGAATATAAGTAGGGCGCTCTGGTATACTGTATTTAATAAATAATTGAATGACTGAATCAACACTATTGATATTGGGAACACTTGAGAATACAAGATAATTATGCGCGTAATTTTTAACCCGAATCTGGTGACATGATTGAAGATGTATGTAAGAACTGTTCGTTGTCGTGAGCTTGTCTTATTGATTCAATGCCCCTAGGGACAGTAACTCGGCATGACATTATTAAGTCAAGTCTCAAGAGTTGTCATACATTGTATGAAAAATAAAGATAATAAACAAAACCAGACAGATTATTGTGATATTGTGAATCGACATCTGCAACGACGCAATATTATAGAATAAGAAAGGATTAAAAAAACTTTTCAGTGTTACTCATGTCAAAATAATAGTCTTCCATTGGAACACCGTAAATATGGTCGGTGCATTATTTCGTACCACAATAGAAAAGACAGAATCAAATACTACCGGCTTGCACATAGTCCCCTTGATGAAAACTCCAATCTTCTCCTTTGAAAGTCGTAAGATTTACGTCTGATTTATTTAACAACAGCGCTATTTGTGACGTGTGGTGGCCGTAAAAACTTGTGCGTACTATAAAGTACGGGTAATGTGAGAGTGACGTTTCATTGTATGTGTACACAAAATATAACAACCATTGTCTAAATATTAGTAGGTAAATTGCATTATAGTATTTTAGTCTAACATTAATATGCCTGGATAAACCTTTATAATTGGGTTAACATCGTAAAGTGGGAAGTGTGGTGTAGTGTGGTGTAGTGTGGTGTAGTGTGGTGTAGTGTGGTGTAGTGTGGTGTAGTGTGGTGTAGTGTGGTGTAGTGTGGTGTAGTGTGGTGTAGTGTGGTGTAGTGTGGTGTAGTGTGGTGTAGTGTGGTGTAGTGTAGTGTGGTGTGGTGTAGTGTGGTGTGGTGTAGTGTGGTGTAGTGTGGTGTAGTGCGGCGTAGTGCGGCGTAGTGCGGCGTAGTGCGGCGTAGTGCGGCGTAGTGCGGCGTAGTGCGGCGTAGTGTGGCGTAGTGTGGCGTAGTGTGGCGTAGTGTGGCGTAGTGTGGCGTAGTGTGGTGTAGTGTGGTGTAGTGTGGTGTAGTGTGGTGTAGTGTGGTGTAGTGTGGTGTAGTGTGGCGTAGTGTGGCGTAGTGTGGCGTGGTGTGGTGTAGTGTGGTGTGGTGTGGTGTGGTATGGTGTGGTGTAGTGTGGTGTAGTGTGGCGTAGTGTGGCGTAGTGTGGTGTAGTGTGGTGTAGTGTGGTGTAGTGTGGTGTAGTGTGGTGTAGTGTGGTGTAGTGTGGTGTAGTGTGGTGAAGTGTGGTGAAGTGTGGTGTAGTGTGGTGTAGTGTGGTGTAGTGTGGTGTGGTGTGGTGTGGTGTGGTGTGGTGTAGTGTAGTGTAGTGTAGTGTAGTGTAGTGTGGTGTGGTGTGGTGTAGTGTGGTGTAGTGTGGTGTAGTGTGGTGTAGTGTGGTGTAGTGTGGTGTAGTGTGGTGTAGTGTAGTGTGGTGTCGTGTCGTGTCGTGTCGTGTCGTGTCGTGTGAAGTGTTGCGGTGTGAAGTGTTGCGGTGTGAAGTGTTGCGGTGTGAAGTGTTGCGGTGTGAAGTGTTGCGATGTGAAGTGTTGCGGTGTGAAGTGTTGCGGTGTGGAGTGTTGCGGTGTGGAGTGTTGTGGTGTGAAGTGTGAAGTGCGCGGTGCGGTGCGGTGCGGTGCGGTGCGGTGCGGTGCGGTGCGGTGCGGTGCGGTGCGGTGCGGTGCGGTGCGGTGCGGTGCGGTGCGGTGCGGTGCGGTGCGGTGCGGTGCGGTGTAGTGTAGTGTGGTGTGGTGTGGTGTGGTGTGGTGTGGTGTGGTGTGGTGTGGTGTGGTGTGGTGTGGTGTGGTGTGGTGTGGTGTGGTGTGGTGTGGTGTAGTGTGGTGTAGTGTGGTGTGGTGCGGTGTGAAGTGTTGCGGTGTGGAGTGTTGCGGTGTGGAGTGTTGTGGTGTGAAGTGTTGTGGTGTGAAGTCTGAAGTGCGCGGTGCGGTGCGGTGCGGTGCGGTGCGGTGCGGTGCGGTGCGGTGCGGTGCGGTGCGGTGCGGTGCGGTGCGGTGCGGTGCGGTGCGGTGCGGTGCGGTGCGGTGCGGTGCGGTGATGTAGTCACATTGATACTGGCTATTTGCAATGTTTTCGCGACCTATATTTTGAGTTGTTGTGATAGCTGAGTGATATAATGGGTTCGTTAATTCACATTGCTAGGCGATGACGCCGTATATAGTTCATGTTCGAATTACACTATAAGTACAAACTATGTCTATGTTGCTTCATGTTGGTGGAGAGATAACTACATGTCTTGAGTATTTATAAATAAAGATAACCAGGGACACAAAAGCGAGGACAAACATGTCGATACTGTATCACAGTTTCCAATCTTCTAATCTAAACTGATTTTAAGACGTTCGTCAAAATGTATGGTGAACATTTAAACTGCAAGATGAGTACATGTATATAATTGCTTTGCTTTTTACATAAGTACTCGACTGAAATATATGACTGTGTCTATAGATGAAAGTAGTCAACCTGAACGTAGCTGGCAAAATATGGACACATGAAGAAACTACTGCAAAATAATCGTCATCTTTGTTTCAATAAATAAGTCTGTTTGAAGCAATCAAAGAAAACGTGCATATCAAAGGCAAAAAAGCGTATTCATTAATTAATTAGAGCACTACTCAATTAGCTTATTAGCACTAATTGTATACACAATAACTCTGCAGCTAGTAAACTCACTGTATATATTTGCAAGTATGGAGTTGAGGGTCGAACGAGTCCGAATGATAACGGTGATACTATTCAGGGATACTGGTCGGGGACAATGGCAGATAATGGACAATGTTATCACCTGACTATCTTCCACATGATGAGACACGAGCAATCAGAACATCTTCAACGTAATCTTTGTTCATATGATGATCTAAATCTGTGTTATAAATCGTCAGTATTAACTCGGCGGTCCATTAGAAAGGACCCTAGTTAGTACAGTAATGGGCCAAAAGGCCCAATTTCTGGCAGTAGCCCTGTTAGGGCTGCTGGCCTATGTTAATGCGAAGAAAATAGAATGCGTTTCGCTGGAACCATCATCGAAAACAGTGTATGCTTTCAATGCAACCAATGTATACGAGAATGAAACTGTTCCATTCTCTCGCTACCAAGGTAAAGTGATGGCTATAATGAATGTGGCCACTTACTGAGGTTTGAACCTCCAACATTATGTTGGAATGAACGCATTTATGACGAAATTCTCGAGCCTAGGATTCACGGGGCTCGGATTTCCCTGCAACAGCTTCGATATGGTAAGTCATTTACATATTAATGTTACCTCCCTCGCTACCTACCTAACATAGTCCTAGTCCTACCCGGTGATACATGACTAGACCTTGTTCTGTGCGGAGGCACATAAGGGCAAGGACCAGAGCATTCCGCTCTTCTCTGTTTTGTGGTCTTCTCGCTAACTCTCCCGATTGAGGCAATACAAATCGAGGCCCACATGGAAGATTGGGAAACGAAATGTGTAGCCTCGTTAAATGAAGTGTTGACTAACTTACTTAACTCACTTACTTACTAATGTCATATATCAATGTATTGGTATGCGTGTAAATAGTTTCGACATCTTGTGATATTCATCCTCCACATTCATCTATCGATGCCTTAGTTCCATGTTTGTACTTTATTTAAGACTAGTAGTTGTTTTTACCATGTTACTATCACTGTCGCTAAACGCATCAAATACTAACCGTCTGAGACATTAGTATATGAATGAAAGTAAGTCTGCACACTGTGTTGTACATTTGTATTTGCAAACTATCAACTGTATTAAGATAATAATTTGATGCCGAGTAGCGTTATTTTATCATGTTACATTATTAAATATTTACTCGTAAAGAAATACATGCCATACACATGTGTGAAACTTTATTAAATAAGTATCGTTGAGTATTGTTGATCAATAAAAAGAGAAGAGATCTCAATTATCTTAAGAAATTTATCAATACGTAATTATCATTTCCACCATAAGATCATAGACGACCACAAAGCGACAAAACTGTAATAATTGGCAAATCAGGCAAATTAATTAAACCAATGGTCGTCTAACTAAACATGTAAAACCATGTAAAATTTTATCATTAAAGAAGGCCTCGTAGCAAACAGGATGTTCATTGTTTTACATGTATTTGTTTGTATTTCCATGTATATTGATGTATCATCTTAATGAATTACCTTCTGAAAATAACAATATTATTATTATTATCATGTTTTATATTTCAGCTGGAGCCGTATGACACTTTTACCGAACTTTTGGACGGTTTGAAGTATGTCCGGCCTGGTGGAGGCTTTGTCCCAAATTTCCCGATGTTTAAGAAAATTGATGTTAATGGGAAAAATGAACATCCATTATTTACTTACTTAAAGGTTGGTACTTTACTTAATGTGATTAATTATTGGAGGGAAGATCACCAACACATATACAAAGCGACCAGCGCTAGTCTATTGGATGAATGTACAATAAGAACCTGATTTTCATCAATAGCGTGCTGGTGGGCATATTTGCTTATGAATACCCCTGTTAACAAAATTAATATGGTCTCTCCTAATATCTCGCTTTAGATTATATGGAATTTAATATGTCCATCGACACGTCGGGTGTGAGAACGAAGTTGCCTCTCTAGAGAAGCTTTTGTTGATCGTGAGAGGTTGTTAATGAGATGTCGTTGTTAATGAAAGAACATCTCTCTGGAGAAAGTTTATTACGACGGGTGCTTCTAGACAATATGTTGCTAGATAATGATATTGCTCTATTGAGGCATCATTATGTGGTTGGTGATCACTGCATATACATGCGAGTCTGGAGAGGTTTGTCCTCTCCATATTGCTTCATAGAAGTTAAAAGCAACCGTAATTATTTTATTCTTTGTCCGATTTTAACGAAACATCCTCGACGCTCAATCCAAAACTGAGTACTATCCATGTAACTTGATATGTCTGTGCCTAATGTCATAGTTTACCCAACTTCTACCAATGTCGTTGAGTCTGTTTCAGGCAAAAACGGTGACCTTTTGTTGAAACCATGGATAGTTCTCATTCTCGACTTGATCGTCAAGGATGTTCGTTTTCACTTTGTATTGATAGATTTTTTCTTGCGTTCTTAGTCAAAACTTACGTCACATACCACTTTTGTATGTCAACATCGGTACATATGTATACTAGTCGAATGATTCAATAATGTCGTTAGATTTATCTAATCAAGTACTGTACATGTAGTTTAACTTTCTCATGACATACGCTTCATTTGCTTCTGTACGTAATTCTTATGATAACTTATATCTATAACTACAGAGTGAATGTGGACCAACTGCCGAGCAGTTTGAGGATGGTCTGTTCTACGATCCACTGGCAGTTCATGATGTCCGTTGGAATTATGAAGTATTTGTAGTTAATCAG
The DNA here is from genome assembly GCA_947247005.1 of Spisula solida. NCBI lineage: Eukaryota > Metazoa > Mollusca > Bivalvia > Venerida > Mactridae > Spisula > Spisula solida. The sequence goes on along the minus strand of OX365944.1, from coordinate 43,131,616 downwards.
AGAGGTCTACCCGAGTTCAGATACAGTCCTGATCACTCTATGGAACTAATTGAAGCTGATATCAAAGCATTGCTGAAACGTAATGAAGTGGAACAAATAGTACCGATTGTACAGAGGTAAATATAAGGTTTTCAAATCACCAGATATAATGTAGCGTTTTAATGACAGTAACAACAATGACAGTCATGAAATCCAAAACAGCCACTCGAATACGGATATTGCCTAAAATGTAACTTAAACACGGTAAATGGTAGATAAATTGATTGTTTTATGTAGTACAACATATCTAGACCCGATTTCAACCATTTCCTGGTCCGTTGATGCGTTAAATAGCGGATTCGTGTAGGGGCCAGAAAAAAGCGTCTTCAACCTGTTCTCTTTACATACTGTAATGACCGGATGATGGGGAATTTCAAAACTCTGTATTATGTGATATAATTTCTTAGGCCTGTGATATTAGTCTTCTCCAGAAAGGTGATAATCTATATTGTGCAGATACAGTGAAATTATATTAAATTGACAGATCAATAACCATGCGCATAACCTTGATATTAAAACTTTAAATGACTAATTGTCAAGGGTCCTTTGGTTTGTACGTCTTCTTAAGGCTTTATTGAGCTTTGAATTAAATTGTTTGCCTTGCCCTGTCATTACTAGACCTAAATGGAATTAGATTACAACAGACTGTCTGTTGTATATAAAACATCGATATCTTCATGCAGTTAGCTGTATATGATATCCGACTTTTGATCGAACGTTCAGTGCGTAGTTGTTGCTGTCTATCCATCTGTAATGATGAATAATCTTGAAAATAAAATTTTGAAAATTTTTAAAATATTTATTTTTTATGTCTTGAAAATATTCAATCTTGTTTCTATTGTAGTCAAGAAATTATCCAAATTCCACCAACAGAAGATTTAAACGGTGTCCCGGAGGAGGAAGCCTACTACCCTGATCTCCCTGAAGCATAGATAGCTTGTCGATTTGCCAACATCTTCAATTCTTCATTAAACATTAAGACGTCATTTCCATGATCATCCATTTGTTCTTCGGTTTATGTTACAATGATGTACATGTAATTATGTAATTTTATATTTCTTCAATAAATGCACACATGTGGTATATAATCACTCAGTCTTTTTGTCTACAAAACATACCAAATAATGATGAGTTTGATTTAAACGGTCACGTGGTCAAACTCTGACGTCATTGAAACTATGACAACTTTGCGTTCGTTGTCATAGATATAGATGATATGGTTTGTTTTGAAGACACACATTTGAGTGAAGGTATGCCACAATACGTGTGTTTGTTGTTGTTTAGATCGTTGTTGTTTTGTCTGTTATTGGTTACAAACAGGTCAAGCGTTGCTACTTTGGCTGGGTTTTGGCGCTAACTAAATAGCCTGGTCTGACTCGATGGTTTGCGCATGTTTCATGGGTTCTCCAGACTCCAAAACCCACATTTGTTTGAATATGTGGCGCAGACTAAACAAGAACTAGCGATAGTTTGACCATAGTTTAACCACTGGAGGTGTTTGCGGTCTCTAGTTGGACTATGGTTACCATGGTTAGCGCCATAGCGAATAGGGAGATCACTTCGTATGAGTTTGGGTTGGTGGTATCAATCTTGTATCAGAGTTGTCGTTCGTTGCTCTCCACCTGCACTATGTATTCTAAACTTCAAACTTTTAATTGCTTTATCACACAAAGGCCCCCGGGCTATACACACAAAACACATAACCATATAAAATTATAGCAATTTACAAACATGATAGATATCGGCATATACAAGTGTAAAAGTTAAATCGTAAATATGACGGACACGTATATCTTAAATAATGGTAAAAGGCTCCAAAAACAGTTTCACATACTACTATTGTACATGCTGAGACCAAGAACATTTATTTCTTGTACATATGCCTATTTATGGTGTACTTTTACAGAAAATTAGATACCGTAAATCAGACAGTCCCTCGTTTTCCATACAATTAATATAATTGGATTCAATCAGTCTTCGTGAAATCGCCTCCAGTACGGACACAACGAAACATATTTGCAAAATACACCAAAGTATAATTCTCCCAAAATATAATAAGGACACAATATCTTTACTTATTAATATAAGCCAAACTATAATTTAGAAAAGTCGAAATGCAGGCCACAGGTATTTGTATCATTGAAAAAAAATGAAAAAATTTTTTTTTTGTAAAATTAATACATCTAATACTTATAGACTATATATCAATGTCTGTAAAAGAAATCAATATATCAATGGTACATTTACCTGTGCTGCAGGCCGCTCGGTATTGACATTTATTGGTGAACATTATATACATGGTACACGTATACGGAAAATGAAATTTAAAAACATTTTTCTCACTATACGTGTCCTTTACGAAATGTATATGTACAGCCGAGTGTTAGTCACCAATATATTGGTAAGTACACAAAGTACAACGTAAACGTCTGTTCGTGGTTTTATTACATTCACAAATGAAATAGGGACACGACAACTTTTAAACGTGTAGCGGTCCCGGATGCAAACATCAGTAAAACGTTCAACCAATAAGACCAGGATACGTTTTACAAATAGGCACGTGTGTTGTTTATCGATACAAAACATACGACTTGTGTTCAATGACGATACGCATCTTATTATTATGACAAAACAAATTAATAGTGTGGTTCTAGTAACCCGGTCGACTCTAGTGTATTGCCCCTACTGTATCCTTAACATGTTATTTGCATTTTTCTGGATCGTTGATTTTCCATGGCAGTGCGTTATAAAACCAATTACTAGTAAATAGTTTTAAAAGATAATATGTTTATCCAACCTACCTATTTACATTTACTCTATTTTATTTCACCATGTTACCAGGGGTTGTATTCAATAATGATCTTACTTGACTTAAGGATATCAATATTGATTACCACTCCAGAACCATATACTAGTAATGAATGTGCTTCGGCCTTATATATATACATGTACTCATATACCAATGAGGAAAATCACATACATATTTCCGGTGTCGCTTTTCTATGCTCTATTTGTCCATATTAGTTCGTATAGGTTCACATTATAAGCTGTATACTACAGAAAACTAATTACTTTTGATATGACATTAGCCACAAACAATGAATGTCACTTTGCACATGTAGTATATCAAATTAAACAACATTAAACTGAGACTCGTTATACTTTAACGAGGATAAACCCAGAGCCTCAGTAAAATATGATCAGACAAGACGCAAAAAAACCCAGAAAAATAAACATATGTTCACAGTATGACTATAGTATATTTTAGATGGTGGATTCAATTTCAGAAATAAAACCAAAGGCCCTTTAAAATTGTAGTTTACTCGTAAAATGTAAAACATTAGGCCTTTTCGACTGGGCTGTTTCGTGCAGCAGGTTACAGTCTGGTCCCCGTTCTAATTTTACAGTTGTATTACTATAAAAGTGCTGTAATTGTGGGGACGTGAACCAGGCTAAAACTTGCTTCACGAAACAGCCCAGTCGAAAAGGCCTATTGTGTCATATTCACAGAATATGTGACATGATGTACAATATACGTCGCTGGCTGAGAATTAGAAGGTCGTAAGTACAAAATCAATATTTTGAGAAAACAAGAACAAACTGTCTAAAAACTATACTCTTTACTTACGGAAAAACAAGCTTTTTGAGCTTCAGTTTGGTCAACATGACCACTTCCGATTTTCATGACAATAATTATGCTCACAAGAAGCGCCTTGAGATGCAGATTTCAAATATGCATGAGTCTTATTCACGACCTTCTAATTCTAAACCAGCGACATGTAAGTAAGTAAGTAAGTTTATTTTCAAAGTATCTATAGGCAAAAGGCCTGTTAGATATACACACATTACTACAAAACATATATAGCAAACATGGCAACGGCAAGTAACAATGTACATATGACATGTACATCATTTCAGAGACTTCTAGGTTCAGTGATAAATTATAGATCTATGTAACATGAAGTAGTCCCTGAGAGATATGTCGAGAGATAGCTAGTCAAACAACTGTCGTAATATGTCATCAATAATTTATAAATTGTTGGTAGAACACATGCTTATCAGTATCGAAATCAACGTTCAATGTGACGTATCGATAAAGATTTGAATCTACCCTTCAGATTCCCAAGTCACACATCTAGCTAGTGGGTTACCATACATGTATATGGTGTTATAGTACTAGTAATAAAATATCACAAAACAGAGTAAGTGAATATATCTAAATGACGAATTTTGCAAATAATAAAACACAATTACGGTGGCATAGAGGGGACACATGAAATATTTAATTTATTACGTGCACACGTGTTAGCTGTCACGTGCGCATGTAATAACTACCAAGTGCGCACGTAATAACTACCAAGTGCGCACGTAATAAATAAAGTATTTCCGGTGTTCCTTCTATGCCACCGTATACAATCGTACATGTAAATTTCTTTAACTTTTTAAAATTTCACACATAAATCTATAACTGACACTAACATTTAGTTGACAGTATTACAGACCACTGCAAATTAGAATAAATTTAATGATGATGCTTTCATTTTATTTCAAGAGTCATAAAACCATCATGACCGCACATGATATACAAATAGCTCACAACAAGGTGACTTATTCTGTTCAAACCAATGCCAAAGTTACATGTCAAATATATTGCTATGGAAACAGAATTATGATTAACATGCCTTGAAAAAAACTTAGCTTCTATTTTGTCATATTCTGGGTCCATTGTTTTTTCCTCTTAATGTAAGTATTTATTTTATTTGCATTTTTTTGCATTTCACTATATTGTTTTTAGCCATAGGAAAATATTTGTCAATTAAATACAATATCTTTATTTCTACGATAAACCACGAGACAGTCATGAAATCAGAAACATCGATCTAAAAATGAAATACCTGAAATATAACTTATGACACGTTCAATGGTAGATAAATGGATTGTGTTATGTAGTAAAACACATCTAGACCAGATTGCAACCGTTTCCCGGCCCGGTGATGCGTTAAATGGTGGATTCCTGTAGGGGCCGGAAAAAACGTGTCCAACCTGTCTCTTATATATAGTAATGACGGGATGATGGGGAATTTCAAAACTCTGTATTTTGTGATATAATTTCTTAGGCCTGTGGTCAAAACAACAATAGAAAATCGGATAGGGAAGACAGCATTCAATCCGAACAGCCGAGCACAGAAAATACAAAAAATATCACACACCACAATCACACTGCATAACGCGCAACACACAACGAACCTAACTACCGAAAGCCAAAGCCTCAGCCGACAAAACACCGAATGCCCAAGTCCTAGTTTTCAAAAAGCCGAAAGTTTCAGCTATAAAAAGCTACATGACCCAGCTTCATCTACAGAAAGGCGAAATACCCAGCTGAACACCCAGCCACGGAAATACATTATTAGTTCTGTGTATCCGTGACCCAGCCTAGCCGCTAAAAAGTCCAAGAACAACAACAAACGGCAAATCCCCGCAGTTTTACTTCTGTTGCATTGGTTGATCGGAAGAATAAAGTTAGTACTCGTTCATGGTCGTATACTGATAAGGTCGACATATAACTCAATGAAAAATGTCATATAGCGAGGTTATATGATGTTACAATGATATCGTTTCCGTGCGGATTTAAAAAAAAACTTTATTTTACGAGGAAACTTATTTGGCAATATAAATCAATCTTCCATATTAAGATCCTCAATATATGTAATTTTATTTCCTATCTAACATTTCAAAAAGCATATTTATGGATACTGTATTGATTAAAAAAATTTCATGATACGTTTTACCGATCACAAACTGTTACATTTATAAATGTGATTTTATTATAACGTTCGATTCTTAATGTTCACACATGCCAGACTTGAAAACATGAAACGTTTTGCCAATCACAACATGTTACATTTATATGTACTTATTTTATACCGTTCGATTCTTAATGTTACACATTCAGACGCTTAACTAGTGCATGTTTTATACCGTTTTGTGATCATAAAATTCATCGACAGCTTGACTCCTTGAGCTACAAAAAATTGTATAATGATATCGTTCTTCTAGTCGATACGAACAGTTACAGCGTCCATAGTTTCCTTGGCAACTATTCTTGTCATAATTTATGAATAAAAACACTTTCTTAGGTCCTATCAAAGTGCATGTTTTAATCATCAAACCCACAATTCTGCTAATATATAAACCAACTGCCGGACTTTCTGGAGTTCCGAAACAAGTACAGCCACAGCCAAACTAAGAAGACTGTCACCCACAAGGTAGCAGAGTGGGCTGGTCAGTGTGCCCTTACTGTCAACTAAACAAGAACTGCCAATAAGTTCTTCTGGCTATCCACATCAAAAGAAAAAGCAAACCTACTACTCGATGACCATCAAGTGCCACAGGTAGGGACACCAACCTTCCTTGGTATCACACTTGACTCTCGACTGACGTGGAAACCTCAAAAAGAAAACTTGAAAGAGAGGTCCGACAAAAAGCTTGTCATTGTGTAGACACTTTGCTGGAACAAGCTGGGAAGCAAATGCAAAGATTCTACGACATGTCTATACATGCAGAGGAGCAGAATCCAGTCTGTATACATGTACTGCAAATATGACCGAATCTGGAGGAACCACAACAGAAAGTTTGATCCACAGACAGGTTCTTCGAGACCAAGCTGTGGAGAGAACCAGCAACCATAAAAAGACGGTGTAGTTCATCGCCACAACTGAAGATATAAACGGTCGTAAAAAAATGGAATACAGAATAAGAAGAAGAAGACGGGTGACTTATGTCTAGTATTAATTCTGAATTAGACAATAAAGAAAGCCTAGTGTACAGTGTGCGATTCGAGAACGGGGGTCGCTGGTTTGATCCAGGATCGCGTCCTTCCAAAGACGAAATAAAAATGATACCAATGATTTCATTACTATTCGCTCAGCATAAAATGTATTGCTGGATTCTGGCGATGAATATCATCAGGAGTGACGGGTATCGACAGTGATTGAAAAGACCTGTAAGAACTTGTTTCACAATCGACCTAGGATGTAAGTATTATCTAAACTATATGTAGTATTATTCCTAAAAGAATTTAGGCATTTTCATCTAGTAAGCGGTGGGCTGATTCCTTCAATGTGTATTAAGTTTGGTCGAAATGCTCCCAAAAATCTTGTCCACAGCAAACGACAGATATTACCTTTCACTACGAATCAGTACAGTGACCTCAAACAGCCGACGGTTATAGTATCAGTATCAGAGTTGAAAGTTTCATACAAAATGTACATGTATCAATAAATGACATTTACGGTGAATATAGAACATTCATTTGATCATTATAACGCTAGTGACCTGAAGTGACTTCCTCGAAAACTGTGGTGTAAAGCTTAGAGCAATTTTCAGCTCTCTTCTTTTCGATATTTGTAATGTTTTCCCTATATTCTATCTTTTTGAAAAATGAGAAAATTTAGTTACATGTATGCTGATATTTCTAATCAGAATTTGTCTGTTTCATATAAAAAAGAACAAAGTAAATTACATGTACTATGTTGCATAGTTCAGATTTCATACCTCGGTCGAACATACTGAGAATAAGCTTACATGTACATGTAATTACAACAATGAATAACTTTTAAAACACTCGCATTTTCGTTGATTGTTAAGTGATTACAGAGACTGTAGATAACTGTTATTTATAATCTCCGATTATTTCAAATTGATAATGATTTATTCGAAGCTTAGATTAGAATACGTTGTGCATGAAAATATGGCTTGGAATGGAACATCCTGTGTAATTACTTTTTGATGTCATACCTGTAGAATCATGTGGCATGAGCATACTCGTATGACATGGTACAGGTAAAGCCTATAAAAGCATTTGAAACATAGACAAACTCTTTGAAAACATATGAAATGGGACAGGGACAACCTATATGAGAGCATATGACATGGGACAGGGACGGGGACAACCTATATGAGAGCATATGACATGGGACAGGGACAACCTATATGAGAACATATGACACAGGACAGGGACTGCCTATGTGAGAGCATTGTGATGCGGCATACGATCGGTATAGCGAATATGCTTGTATTAGCTTCAAATTGATACACCACATTTTGAAATCCGATCAGTTTTACTGTAACAATTTGTTGATTAACTTTTACATGTACTCGTGTATACTAATGCTAAAATGACTGGGAAAATATCTCTTTTGTCTGACCAAATACAGTCCTATTTAAGAATTCTTGTATTTTAATGCAGGAGGGCGTATTATATTTAATTTAACTTGTACTTGATCGTTTAAGAACTTCAAAAGTGGAGTAATTTAATTCGAAAATGTACCTCATGCACGCCATCCAAATATCGCAACATCTCCAAAAAGTGTTGCAATATTCAATTAAATTTTTGTGTACTAGTGGAACATTTACAATTAGGCGAATAGCTCAATTTATTGGCATATCATTCGGAGGTATTCCAACAATTTATCAAGCTCATTACAGAAAATGAGAAAGATAAATGCAGTTGGGATACCCCTATCAGCTTTTGTAAACAGTTACTGTCCAAAAAGTTAAGTAATTGAAACTATTTTCTGACTACAAAAGTCGATAACTTGCAAATGTAAAGGCCATCAACGAGACGTGGGTTCATTTTGAAACCGATGCGACAGATCCATAACAAAATATGGGCAAGCAAAGGCAGAACAAAAGTTTGCATTGCAAAAGGCATCATGTGCGCCAAAAGAAATGTACGCCATTTTCTTTAATTTGATGTATAAAATGAACAATGAATAAACGCCAAGTTTAACAAAGGTAAACTCCTTCACAAATTGAAGAACATATTCGATAATTACAGACTAGCCACGGGTTTGTAGGATGCCATGTTGTTGCTGAGCAATGTGCTTTCGCACCAAGAGGCCATTCGCTCTGAGAAGCGAAACGGTTGTTGAGCTTCTCGATCGACCCTCTTTATTTGCCAAATGTCCCTTGTGACCTTCATTTGTTTCATAGACTTTAAAAATACATTGTTCGAAAATAATAACAAGCACGGTTTTGCACAGTGCACATAATAATGAAATTAAAATCGTATTTTATAAATCGATGGTCCGACTGAAACTACGCATATCTGTTGGAGGTGAATACTTCGAGGGGATCAAAATATTTTTTTCATTAAAATCTAGTATCAAGGGTACATTTGATCTTAGTTGCATTCCATTTTAAACACCCCTTGTATTACTAGTATATACAACTAATAGATAATATAAAATGTTCAAATGTTTCAATTTCAAGTATTAGATTCTTTAAATAGTCATACATGTCGCTGGCTTAGAATTACATGTATTTATAAGGTCGTAAGTACAAAATTAATATTTTGAGAAAACAAGAAAAAAAACTGTCTATAAACTTCTCTTCACTTACGGAAAAACAAGCTTTTTTAACATAAGTTTGATCACTTCCGATTTTCATGAAAACAGGCCCATAAGCGCTTTGTTTGAGAATGCACGATTTTTATCATAGACATATAATAGTGTAATTTAAATCCCTGTTTTTATAAACATAAAGTTTTCGTAATAGATCTATCTACAATTAATCAAATTCTATACAACCATGAACCAAAGAATGCTCTATAAATGATCTTCGCAGGAACCAAATGTAAATTATTAATCCATAGGACGTTCATTTTTACTTACAGTACTCAAAAATCTAAATATACATGTATATTTAGGTTTCTACAGTATGTTGCTGTCTCGTATATCCGCGCCTCTTAACAGTTTCATCGGTGCATGCGCACTCGCGCATATAAGTTCAAAAATTATCTTCACTAATCTCGGAAGAAAAATTGTTAACTTAACAAATAAAAACAAGATCAATAAAAAATGATTATGAAATTACATAAAAGTATTGCTTTTGTATGTCTAGGTCGGTGCTCTGAATCCTGTTGACTGGTAGCCTCCTTAAAAACTTGTCTGTAGGCCTACTGGGCCCCAGGGAGTAAACTTTTGTATTTGTGTTTAAATTAAATAAATATGGAGTAGTACTCATCATAATCTGTTTTCATTTTGAGTGTAATAAACTGTGGCGATAAATAAAATGCGTAATAAAAATAGTATGCAAAACAATTAACACCAGTTGAAGAATCCCAATTGGAATAAGCAATACCCGTATTGTTCCTCGTCGTCAAGGTGACAACATGCAATGACGAGTCGTCCAAACTGACTGCCCAAATTGATACAGGCCATTTTTGTGAATATTATTTGGGGTTATTTTAGTAAAAATACAACGTAGCGCATATACTAGAGCTGAAATAAAACAGGCACGAATTTCAGGAGAAGGCACGAAATTATGAGACAGCGCAAAGACCTAAATATACAAAGATTGGAAAAATATACCAAATCTCGCAACATCTCGCGGCAGTCTTCTGAAATCTTGCGAAATCTCGTTTGTTTTTAATTCCTTATATCTCCTGTTTTCGTGAACATAGGAAAAAAACGAATAAGTTTATGCAATAGATTAATTATTCTGCTTAATTTACAATGAAACCTAATTTATTGAAATCAGTCAAGAAATAAAACATTCGACCTCAAAGAGCCAGACCTATTCTCATTTTAATGGAAATTCTAATTTTATCAGAAAATACCCAATATGCCTCATTCAAACAATAATTTTCTGAATTCTATAAGAGATAGAAAAAATAAGTTACATCGTGCAGTAGAAGAAACCTAGCTCTTCAAAATGAGATATTGGTCATTAAAAAGGGATGACAAACAAAAGCGTCCATGCCATATATCAGCATCTGCTGCATGCCATTTTGTATTTTCTCCCCGTTTTCAATTAAGTGTCCAATCTGTGTATATTTAGGTCTTTGGACAGAGGTATACACAAATTTGCAGTGTACACTGAAAAATCTAACTTTAACTACATAATTTTATATCTATGCACTGCAGCAGTACTACAGAACTTGACATAATATCATATATTTGTTTAAATGATCTAGTTTAAATGGACAGGTATTTATTTAATTAAATACCAATTCACTATTTAAAAGTATTTCGCGTGTTATATATTTATTCGCAATATACATATTGAGGGAACTCCCCGAAGTATGCCGTGTGATATTTGTCTATCCAATCAAATTTCAACACATGAGGAATTCCGCATTTATACGCATGCGCAAACAGCTACCGGCCTCTTTGCCACGTTGAATCCATAACACAACAGCCTTTTGACAATCTTGTGCACAGATTAATTTAGAAAAATGAAAGTTTTAGCCGTCTTTTTGGTGGTTGCCTTGGCTGGCATCGTTAGAGCGGATGTCGATGAAAAGGACGTGCTTGTCTTGACTGACGAAAATTTGGCTGATACGATCGCCGCAAATAAATACATCCTCGTAGAATTCTGTAAGTAGCCTTTTTGTGTGGGTGGGGTATGTTGATTAATTTTTAAATAGCAATCTCTACGTGGCATACTAACAACATTGCATTGTCTTTTCTATAATGTGAATACGTGTTGTTGGGTGTGTATTTCATCGGTTGTTTCAAGTCGTGTTTCGCCATAGAAAATGTATCTCACTTGCTGATTTTGACCATCTGTCAGTCTCTGTTGGTCTCAGTGGCTGGAAAGTCCAAGTAATGGACAGACTGCTTATTGTTGTCCTGTTGCTGTAAATTGCTGTCATATCTGTGGCAGAGCGTGTTATATTTGTCCAGCCTAGTGTTGCAAATTTCAGTACTCTTTTCAGTGGCACTCGATCCTAAAGTTTTGGGAACACGCTTCACTTCGGGCTGTCAGATTAACTTCGAGAATGAAATCAAGAATTAAACAAATTGAATAGATACTTAATTGTTTGCTTGTTTGTCGGCATCATTTCGCAAGCATGGTTTGTTGTCAAGACTTAGAGTCATTTTTAAGCATAGTTCAACTGTTAGTTGTTGGCATCGTCTTCAAGCATGGTCGGTTGTCAGAGTCTATCATTTTTAAGCATAGTTGGTTGTCAGCATCATCTTCAAGCATCCTGCTAATGATAAAGCCTAAATTTATGCAACCAAGACGGCAAGATTGGTCAGCGTAGTGAGCACTAGTACTCTACTAGTCATGTTGTGTTACACACTGAAGCACAATTTGAGCGGTCATGTGGGAATACGAAGGAATTCCTACCCTATCAGGATGTTGAGCAACCTAGCTCACTGGAGGTGTCACAGAAGAGCTGAGCCAATTTATACAGCATTTCACTCTGAGTATCTTTAGAAATGAACTTGTCACTCCACAATCAATTTATCTTGAAGCATCTAATTAAAACTTTCTTTTAGTTTGTCAAGGAACTTTTTTTTTCATTTCACCAATTAATTTTGTTGTCATTAACATAATGGATTTGTGGCATATTTTTAAATCATCACTAAATGACAACCATTTGATCCCCAGGAGTGCAAAATGTAGACGTCACTAAAACGTCACCTATAATTATTACCCGACAGAAATATTTGGAAAGTTAATAGTAATAGGTCCTTGTCTTAAAGCTATATATCTAGTGAGTTTGCAAGGTGTGGAGCATTTGATGAACATTTGCAAAACCTCTCAGTCTGTAAATAATGCATTCATGTTCGTGGTCAAATTGCCATTTTGTTCAAAAGCTAGCTTTATTATATAGTATCTTCCTGTTTATTCTGGTTTAACCTTGTTTCTCAACATTTATTTATATATATATATGAGGCGTCAGATTCACTCAGGCAGTTACTGTTTCCAACCAGAACTGACTTTCCATTCCATCATGAACCAGCAACTTCTACACATGTATGTTGAGGAAAATCAACATGTCAAATCTGTTGTGACCGAGAATCAAACCTGGATCACTGGGTTACAAATCCAGCACATTGACATAGTACATCGACATTGATAGTTGAAATTAGTTTGCTTCAATTGATGTATACGCCTTTGGTGCTGGGTATCTAGATGTAAGGATCATTATAGGCTGACAAAACACTTTATCAGTCTATTATTAAATGGTTTTTATAAATGTACAAACAAAGTGACTGCATTCAAAAACTAATGCCATAGACTAGAACTAAAATGTAAATGACACAAGGTTTCATTTGTCCCTTGAATGGACCATTTGATCCATGCAAGTGCGATCTCAAATTTGACCCTCTGAATTCGACACCAAATTGTTTTTAAATCATTGGTATGTTTGGCTATACAATGGCAAAATCCAGCCCCTGGTCAAACCCCTGCATGACAGTTTTACTTTAGATGCCCTTATTGTATTGTTTACTGTGTCATAGTATGACAAGATGCTATCAAGTGTCATTATGTTGTTTATACATGATGTTAATATACATAAAACATTGTTCATCTTACCTATGTATGGTTTTGCCCCGAGGGATAATTCATTGTACCATACTCAGTGTATTTGGTTTACATCATTGACATGTATTGTACATTATGATGTTTCTTGGTTTATCTTGGATATCATCTGCTTTAGCTGACATGCATATTTTTTCATAGTTGACTTGTGTTTTATGTCATCCTGATTAATTTATATCTAAAAATAAAATTTACTTTTATTACAATTTTATGTAGAAGTTTATGAAGTTTATTTAAACTTGAAGTTGCATACATTATGCATTTTTAAAATGTTTAAATTGATTAATATTTAACAGTTTAACATTTAAACTTTTGGTTACAGTGTAGTTTAACCTAGTGCTGTGATATTTACATCTTAAGTTATTGATCAATTATTGATTTATCATTAAGATTCATTACTTCATTTATGGTGTTATTTTACTGTGGTAAAGTCAGTGTAAAGTGTATGGCTGTCATTTATACCTGTACACGTTGCTTGTACACGTCGCTTGATTTAAGCTAGTATACATTGTTTGTCCACGTCACAGTTTCACTCACTTCAATGATTTACCATTTAAAGTTGTATTTTACTTAAACTTGACATACAAGGATACGTAATTGTATGGTATACAAAATTGCTAATTAAGGTGGTTTAAACTATAATGCTGGATTACACTTTGCTTCCTTACTGTCACATGACACCATCATACTGTCACTTGATATGTTCATGTAGTATCCATTTATATTGCTGACATACTGGATATTTGTTTTATGCCTCGGCATCTACTGATGGAGGAGGCATTATTATAGTGATTGTCCGTCCGAAAATGTTGACCAAAACTTTCAAATATTTTTGAAGTCCATCAAGGCATTTCTGTCCAACTTGGCATACTTGTTTACCATCATAAAAAATGTTTGTTTGCCCTTAAGTGACCGACTGGTGAAAATTGGCCCTTTGCTTCCATTGAATGCAGTCTTGATCCCTTAGAAAACCACTGGTTCTATTTCAATAAATAATTGGTATCAAACCTTGTTGTGCATATTGTCAGGATTTTCCCCTGACACTCATTGTCAAAGTTACAGCCAGTTAAAGGACAAAAATAAGTTTTTCTGCCTTCCTTTAAAACCATTTGTCAGATTTCAATGATGCTTCACATGAACAGCATGTAGTTCAAACCAAGCCTAGTTGAGCTTTTTGTCTAGAATTTTGTGTCCCATGGTATATTATAGTGGCACTTTGTGGAAGACAATTAGACATATGATATTTTTGTATACAAATCTCTGTATGTTGATCTGAAATATTTGGGTTTTATTTTCCAGATGCCCCATGGTGCGGACACTGCAAAGCTCTTACTCCCGAATTTGCCGCAGCTGCCACACAACTCGCTAATGAGGGCTCTGAAATTAAGCTGGCCAAGGTCGATGCTACCATTCATAGTAAAGGTGCAGAGAAATATGAAGTTAGAGGATACCCAACCATTAAATTCTTCCGTGACGGCAAGCCCAGTGACTATCAGGGTATGTTGATTTCATCAGTACACTTACTTTATTAATATTCTTTGTATAAGGCATACAAATTTTGACTTTCAAATTGAATTGAAACCCGTATGATATTATACTGTCTTCTCTACTTAATGTCAGTAAGAAACCGTAGTTTTGTATAAAGTCAACATCTTTTAGGGGCCAAAAATCCATACCTTTTACGTATATTTCTCTTTTTCTGGGTAATTCTTAAATAGACTAGAAACTAGAACTCCGAGCATGGAAAATATTCATATATGACCAATCTAATTTTGGTTGTACATTCCAATACAATTCACCTGACAGTTTTTAAATTTTATGTAGTTAATGAGGTTTACTACATGCTCTTAGGTTAAAGTTTTCAGACATATGCCTGAATTTCAGGCTTTTAAGTGTACCAAAGAGTCTTGTTTTTCTTTATTTTCCCTGTATAAATTCTCATTTTTTGAGGTTATCAGAATATCTTACCTTTCACCCATGCATTTTATTGTAGCTGGACGAACTGCTGCTGATATGGTGAACTGGTTGAAGAAGAAGACTGGTCCAGCAGCTACTGCTATCGGAAACAAAGATGATGCTGATGCAATGATAGAAAAGAATGATGTTGTTGTCATGGGATTCTTCAAGGTAAGATCCAGTCAGTCTGCCTAATGATTCAGGGATTACATTTGACTCGGGAGTAGGGGTTTTGACCCTTGAAATTTCCAAAAAGCCACATTTTGACCCTCAAGATTTTGGTTTAAAGGGTCATTTGCTCTTAGAATAATGAATATTTTGCCTATAAAACGGTAAAATTTATTCAAATTATCCCTTCATATTCAGATGCTAGTGATCAGTCAGTTTGACTATTGGCTATGTTATGGTTATTGGAAATTTCGTAGGCTGAATTTTAATAGAAGAAATATGTTTAAAAAAGTTTTGATGTTTCGATTATGTGTGATATAAGGTGCACCTAGTTGCGAAATTAGGATTTGTCTGAGACAAGTATTTATAAAAGAAAACTAATCAATTTGATGATTCGGACAGTAGTTGAAAGCGTAATTTCATAGACTTGTTTGCACCCGTAACAAGACTTGCATTTGGTATCATGCCTCAATAGGACTTTTGTCAGATATTTAAAAGCACTATTTCACTGAGACTCAGGATTATAGCATCTGCTTGTCCATCGAAACTCCAGGTGTTACTTGAAAACATTTTCGGTACAATTACAAAAACACACGACTGTGTTGCCGAAGATTAATGAGTCTCAATAAATTGTGTTTGTCTCTACTGATTGTGCTTCCTACTTGTAGTGACTGGCTGTTGTTTATGTTGTATATGTATGTTTATAGGATGCTGATAGTGCTGGTGCTAAGGTGTTTATGGATGTGGCTGGCGGTATTGATGACATTCCATTCGGTATCGTATCCGATGCTGATCTATTCAAGGCACATGAAGTAGATGCTGATGATTCCGTCGTACTCTTCAAGAAAGTAAGTAGTGTTTCATACTAGCTATTTCTGCAATTGAAAACGATTTTGCAGAGTATTGAACATGATTTTAAATTTTATGTCATAATTTCCATGTTTTCATCTGACTTTTGATCCTACCCACATGATTGGGTAATTGTTTATATATGAGTCTGGGAAACATGAATGGTTCATCAGGTTTATTAGGTATCGGAACTTTTATTACATATATATGATAAATATGTGTATACTTTCCAAAGAGTCACATTTCAGGTAAAAATAAATTGTTTTTAAGCAATGCTTATTAAGCATTGAAACCTCCATCTGTCTGCATTATGCTTTAAATTACAGACTTTACAATCACTCATTAATAATAAAGGATCTGGTAGGCTTGTGTCTAAAAAGTAGAAATACATTGAAATTGTTAAAAAATATTTGTTTTTAGTGAATCTGTTTGAAATTTATGTTACATGTGGTTTGTTTTACTTCACAGTTTGATGAAGGCAAGAACGTATTTGAGGGTGAATTGACAGCTGATAACCTTAAAAATTTCATTGCTGGAAACCAACTTCCATTGGTCATTGAATTCACACAAGACGTAAGTTTCGACATACTCATACTATTTGAAGTTCAGTAAAGTTGTTACTATGAATATAGGGCACTTAGGAATGTCAAGTTTGGGTGTTTCCCCTTTAGTAAAAGTTGGAAATTTAAGCCAGGACAAAGAAGCCTGGAACATAATTGAAGGCTCATTAGTGACTTTTCTTACAGTTCGGACAGTTTCCAATCATAGAAGTCCCCTATTTATTCACACAATATCACAGAGCTGGGAATATCACCATGTATGATCCCTTCATCAGGTTTTCACCATTAATTATATTAGGCATGATCATTACAAAACTTAGGTGATCTGGTATCAAAATCTAGGTCAAGTTAGAATATATGGGTAGTTAGGGTTCTATGTATTGTTGACACACATGCGTTTTGCTTTGCATATACTGACATAATCTTTTATCTTTTACAGAGTGCACAAAAAATATTTGGTGGAGATGTCAAAACTCACCTTCTTCTTTTCACCGACAAAGTTGATAAAGATGATGAAGTCATGAAGGGATACAAACAGGCTGCTGTTGACTTCAAGGGAAAGGTATGTAATTGCTGGCTTCTTCCTTAGCTTGACAAACAATAAAATACTGCTCGTTTCCCCTTCCCTTCCTATCCGAGCAAAAAGTCCCTAACCCAAAATATGTTTATTCCTCAGCATCTACTGATGCTGACCCCAGCATCTACTGATGCTCGAGGCATATAGTGATTGTCCTGTTCATGTGTTAGTCTATTCGAAAATGTTAACCAAAACTTTCAAGTTGTTGAAACTCAAATGTTTTTGAAGTCTGTCAAGGCATTGCCTTCAAACTTGGCATACTTGTTTACCATCATAAACACCTAACATAAAATGTAGCATGTAACACTATCCAATGTTTCAACAGAATTATGGCCATTGATTGACTTAGCTAGTTTATGGACAATGCTAAAAACATATTTTACCTATCTACCCAACCCCTCATTGACCAGGGTCGGGAAAGGGAAAAACAAATTATTTAATTTTTGGCCCCATGAGCTATCATTAATTGTGAGGGCTATAGAATATGTGTTTTACTCCATTTCCTCATTGCTAGATTTGTGTTGGAAGTGGACCAGTCTGTTTAACTTTGAGCACTAGGTCCAGTCATAGAAAACACTTCATTGTGCTATAAGGACTGATTTTTCCCGTATCTTTGTGAAAGTTGATTAGAATGCTTGTCGAGATGAAATCTAGGTTGAGGTTGAATATGCCTTTATGGATATGGGTCATCTGGGTTTTGTTGTAAATGCTTACATGTCAGTATGTATAAGGGACTTGGCAGTACTCATTCGAGTGATATGAGGCCATCATGCTCTTATTGTTTCTTTTAGCATAATTATTATGTAAATATTTTTCATGTGATTTTTGGGCTGGAGGCATGAAGGACTAAATTAGATTGTATTAAATAGTTTGATTTGTTTCTTCCCCTTAGGTTCTTTTCATCTACATCAACGTTGGTGATGAAGACAATGCCAGAATTCTGGAATTCTTCGGTTTGAAAAAGGAAGAATGCCCAGCCGTCCGTCTTATCAAACTTGAAGAAGATATGACCAAGTTCAAGCCCGAAAATAACGATTTATCCACCGATTCTCTAAAAGAATTTGTTAACAAAGTCCTGGATGGTCAACTCAAGGTAGGTAGAATACAAGCTGTTTCTACACTGCATTCTTTCTACTATATGCTAGGTAGAATACAAGTTGTTTCTACACTGCATTCTTTCTACTATATGCTGTGTCTTGTAGATTGATGTATAAGATAAGAATTCATCCTGTACAGCTACATTGTTAAGTAATACAGTCAACAATAGTGGATGTATCAAACCCTTGCAGTCGTCGTTGCCTGCTCATCAGAATCAGATTTAATTGCGTACTGTTAAAAAATTAAACACAATGTTATCATTCGTGGTATTCCAATGTTAATGTTGATTACTTCTGAGCTGTGTTCATTCGAAGGCTGTTAACTAGTGATGGCAACGAGTACTAAAATCGGTACTCGAGTACTCGGTCAGTCTTCCGATCAAGTACTCGGGTACTTGGAAAACTATAAATATGAATGATATTTGGGACACAGAAATGTTGTACTGCAAACGTGCGTGTTCAACTTCAAATAGAACATCGTATATGCCTGTCCTTTCTGTTCAGTTGATGGTCAAATCTAGATCGGTAGAAGAATGTTGAAACAATAAAAACTTATAAAAAGAACAACAATCGTGTTAATGCAGTTTAACTAATAGTCAATAACGCTAGAAAATAGAATAATAACAAATAAACAACTAAAGGGGGAATACTCTTATCAACCGGTGACATAGTAATATTTACACAGCGTGACGCATGCGAGTTATAGTTCTTTCATATAATATTATGGCTTGAGAACGATTATAATTTCAAGTAATATTTTATTAATTTCTTCATCGAATGTCATACCTAATAAACAATAACTGCCAATTAAAGATCGATGACAATTAATCAGATTGATGTCAACAAAAGAACCCCAAGCTACGTGTCATAAACAAATTAACAGACGATGATTGTCATGTCTGTGTTGGATATAACGCTTGCAATTAGCGACCGGGTAGCGGCGATTAAGGATTGGTGACACATTGTTAATTGTAATTTTAGTAGACCAGATAACACTTGGACACGTTCTGTACAAGACAAGATTAACAATTATTATTTTTATTTTTTTTCCGAGTACTCGAATACTGATTTTGATATTCGATAATCAGACCTTTGAACGAGTACCCGAGTACTCGGGTACTCGTTGCCATCCCTACTGTTAACCCTTTTCTTATTCAGCAATCTTAGCATTCAAGTTTTAAAACCACATTAGCCCAAATTCTTTTCTGATCATTGTAAACTGATGAATAGTTTAAATTAGCTTGACTGAACTAAATTTATATCATTCCTCATAACCCAAACTAAGTTCATTAACTCTAGAGTTTGGGCTTGTAGGTTAGTGTGACCAGTAAATCAAGATTGTTAAATCAATGTATTTATTGCATATTTTATATTACAGGCACATTTAATGACTGAAGAAGTACCCGAAGATTGGGACGCCAAGCCAGTCAAGGTTTTGGTCGGCAAAAACTTCGATGAAGTAGCAAAAAATAAGGACAAGGATGTCCTCGTTGAATTCTGTAATTTTCTTTTCAAATCATCCATTTGTAAAATCTAGTAGTTACAGGGTTGTCAAATAAGACGTGGCTGTAGGCCTAAATGCTTGTCTGAACTGCAACTTTGGTCACTTCAAAACTTGGATTACACACTGATTTTGATTTATCAAAGTATCTGTTTAAAAAGTATTTTTAATAGACCTTTTCTGGACTCTCATTTCGTTAACAAGAGTGTTGACAGTGATGGTTGCAACATGTTTTAAGGAATGCTATCCAACTTGTTTGTTGTAAATCAAACCATTAGGGCAGAGTTGCTTTCTCAAACCAAACTATATGCAACCAGTCTTGGAATAAAAGATTTAACACTGCTAGCTCAAATTCATATATTATTATCACTGTTCACTCAATTTTAACTAAGCTCAACTACATAAATATTGTCATTGTTACTGTTACATGTATGATTATTGTAATGTATCTAGTTGCTGTGTTGTGGGGACATAGTTTATGTATGATTATTGTATGATTTAGATGCCCCATGGTGCGGACATTGCAAACAATTGGCCCCAATCTGGGATCAGCTTGGTGAGAAATACGAATCAACCGATTCAATTGTTGTTGCCAAGATGGACTCCACTGCCAACGAAATTGAAGATGTTAAAGTACAGAGCTTCCCAACTATCAAATGTTTCCCCAAGAACTCAGATGCGGTAAGGCTTTAGTTTGATACACTCTGGGGTTTCTTGGTCTTTTGGGAAAAGGTAGCATACAATTTTTGGTTAAGATTACAGGTTCATAATAGTGCGGGTAGTACTTTGAAGAATCGTACGATTGATTTTTCATTCTCTTGATGCGATCAGTGAACTTTGTACCTCAATTGTTCTGTATTGTAACTGTTATCAACTTTATGCAGTACTTTAAAGTTTAATTGAAAGAGCTCTGAATTTTAAGAAAAAAGCTAGAACGGACTGTTCATTTGAATTTTGTTTATAATTATTCAATTGATGGTCTTTTTCAGGCTTTTTAAACAAGGAACTATTCTGTTATGACAGCAGTTATGTTTCTTGGTAACAGTTTTGGCATTAAACTGTGTTCACTGTAATAATTTGGAGTACTAGTATTTGTATGTCAAATATTTGAAACGTTGGAACATTTCCCGGCTCCTTGTTCATCGAATGCTTTACTCAAGGTAAAAAAATAATTTTGGTTTACAGAAATATGTTCATATTTGTGTGTTTTCTCTGGTTTCAGGCTGTCGACTACAATGGTGAAAGAACTTTGGAAGGATTTGCTAAATTTTTGGATTCTGGTTGTAGCCAGGATGCCGCTGGACAGGAACCTGTGGACGAGGTTAGTACCTATCTTGTTTATATCACTTATAACTTTACACTGCCATCGCCTAACAATGCGAAGTACAGACCTGGCAATCTCAACAACCTTAATAAAGGTTGACCATATAACCAGTATCAATGTCTTAATCTTGCCTCACCAGTAATGGGTTGATAACAACACTGACTATATTATATGTACAGGAAGTCTTTTCCAACCGAAACATGGCACCAATAGCCCTGTTGTTACATAATAAGTTTGTACCTATAGTATGGTGGGATTCGAACACTAAACATACAGCAACATCACAGCTATATAAAGTGCAAAAGCATTTGACCACTGTGCTATTGCACCAAACCTCAAAAAAGGTGGTGTAACTAACGGGTTGATATGTTGATAACAACACTTAACTAATATATAAAGGAGATTTTTAACAAACAGCAATGTGAACACAATATTGGGGAGAGATGGCTTGTTTTAAGTTTTGATTGTGTTTAAATGCTTATTTAGCAATCATGATTGTATTGTAAAACTAATTGAGTGTACTTATGTATGACACTTTACTTATTATTATGATTTTGAGGTCAGTAGGTCAAAGGTCACTGTGACATCTACCATTTCTGACAATTGGGCTGCCATTGGGGCATACATGTTTTACAAACATCTCTTGTTGATTGTATTGTATCACACTGTACTAATGGAGTGTATTGTATGACACTGTACTAACTAAGTGTATTGTATTGTATTACAGGATGATTACGATGAAGATGAGGAGGAAGGTGATGAGGAAGAAGAGGGAGACACTCACGATGAGCTGTAAATCTAGGACCATCTTTCTACATATCATCTACATGTATAACATCATTGTCGCATCCTATGTGATGCATTTCATCGTGTACCATGTGATCTGCCTTCCATCAAGATGTCAATGTGGATAATTCGCTCGACTGACAGTTATATCTAGGTTTAAATAAATATGTTGAATTAACTAATTAACTGATGATTTGGGATTTATAGAAATACAAATCATGGACATATTTCCAACCAGTGCAATATGGACAGCTGATAATTTGTCCATATTTGTCCAGTTAAGTACATGTAGTTGTTCTTAGCTGTATATGTCTTGTTTTTGTTATTTGTATTCCATACAAATTTTGTTTATCGATGACAAATTTATTTTCAATAATCGATGAGTTATTTTCGAGTAAAAACATCAAATTTTGATGTGTAGTTTATTATTAATAATGATTATCATAATTGGCTCTTCCAAAGCATGAAGCATAATAGAAAACAGTTTACCTTATAACTTGCCTTATTACAAACTTGCACACATTGCAACCTGTTACATTTCGTGATTAAAAAGATTGGATGCTTGCCTACTACTGCCAAAATCTGCTGTTGAATCATGGCATTCATGTATATGTGGGTTGAATTTTTACCTATTGTATCAGAGAAACATGTGTACAAAAGTGACTAGTTTAGTCTCTGTGGTATGTTTGTATGCTTTGTACATTAAATGTGTGACAGTCATTGGATTAGTGAGTGATTGTGTCATCGTAACATTTAGGAATATTCAAATTGTTTGAAAGTGTTTTTATTTTATTTTCTATTTAAATTTCACTCTTAAGCAATATTTCTGTTTAAACATTCTTCTTTAAGAATGCAATATGGTATATATAGTTCTTCTTGAAAATGGCTTAAAAAGCAGAAACAGCTATTTTGAGTGAGATTTGAGTTATTTTCTTTTACAATTTGTTCTTTATGGAATTATTTTCTATTTCATTATTTTATGTTTTTGCTTTTTCTTTGGGGGTCAGGGTTTCCCAATTATATATTTAATTGTGTATGCCAGTGATGTGTGCTGTTGGATGTATTCTGCTATAAATGGACGTCATTTTTTTTTGTCACTATTTTTATATTTATAATGAGCATTTGTTTGTCAGCTGTAATATTATGAGGAATGAATTTGTCAGACATGTGGAAGCTATGTACATAGTTTGGTTTTAGTTGAAATGTTACATATGTTCAGTGTTGTTGGCATTGAACTGTTAATGTAGATTTGGTGTTGAGTGCAATTAAATGCTCTAATAGACTTAAGTATAGTGTTTTATCAAGTTAATGTCTTAATATTATTTGCACAAATATATCATTGTAAATATTATATAATTTGTTGGGCCTAACCATGAAATCTAGTGCTTAAATATTAGTTGGGTTCTTTGACGGTCATGATCCGGTAAAAATTTAAACAAATCTTATCTAACTGTAACATTAAGACATTGTTATAGCTTTGAATGTGTAATACATTTGTGCCATTTTTCAGTTTTTATACAGTATAGATATTGTTACACCCTGTTAGTTAAAGCACTCACTAGCTTGTCAAGGCTCTCGAAACAACACTTGTCTCAGCTCTAGAAACGTCGCTTGTTTAAAACATGGCTCTTATCATATTAGTGCTATTTTTTGAGATTACCATGTCAAACTTGAATATGTTTAGATTGGTGCTTTGATGTGCATAAATACTTTTAACTCACATATTGTAGTATGTTAAATTATATCTCAGTAAGGTCTGAATCATTTGAAATTGATATTTTTCATTAATCCTCTCAATTCAGTATTTGTTAGATATTTCACGTCACATGGATAGTGTCCCTTCATTATTCCTTATCATTACTAGTCGCTCATACATGCATACATACACATATGTATTAAAAGTGTACGATCGTATGATCTGATTTGCAAGAAATCACTGTTAAAAAGAGATTTTGTTTCAATGTTGTTGAAGTTTAACAATTATGGAGGAAACTCTTGAATAATGTTTGTTGATCATTCATTGTCTGCTAACAATGTATTCATTGTAGTTTGTTATTTGAATGATGCTTGGTTTTATGTTATGTAATAGTAAACAGAGGTATCGGTTTTACTAATAGTCGTTTTGTACATTTTATGTAAAGACATGTACACCAAACTTTCAATAGAGATAATATGTCTGATATATGATCATGAAAAGACTGTACCGTTATTGGTCAGACTACCTGCTTGTAACCAAGTACAGTATGCAGCTACAAGGAATTGATGATGCTTACAAATTGAGATAGCAATAATTGTTTTATTGTTGAAGTTCAATTTATAAAGTCTAGTTGTTGGATAAGCAATACTGAAGAAAGTTGTTCAAAGGAAGTGTTAACAGAGTGTCAGACTAAACATTGAACAATCAATGTTAGTGTGTTGAAACAAGAGATAGTTCTGGGGAGGTTGGAATATTTATTGAAAAAAATATGAAGAATTTCTTGTGAAATAAATAAAAAAGGAAAAAAAGTTGTTGTTTTCACTGAACTGGATACTTATGTCTTGTGTTTCTGATTGGTTGTTGTAACTGGTATGTATTGTATTGTTGCTGTACACATAGAATGACCAATTCTCATGAACAAGTCTGATCATCAACTTCATTACTGAACTGCCATGAAGAAGGTACACAATAGGTGAAACAATACTGTAAATATTACATCCCCTGCCACTAAGTGTTAGGGGTATTATAGAAATGGATTCCTACCATCTGTATCCGAGTTTTAACTTGTGCTGGCTTGATTTCTTACTTCCATGAAATCAAATATGTAACTTGCAGAGATGACATGCTGAACACACACCAACGAGGATCCTACTAAGGAATTTTGTCCTGTCCTGAAAGTCTTCCCGGTGCCAATACTAGGCATTAGCACACATTCCTACATCTTACCTAGGTTTCAAACATTGTGAAAATTCAGCCTGTGCAACTAAAATGACCCATTACTTGGTTAACAATTTTCGGCACGAAAGTTCAATCTTTCGAAGTGCAGCAAATGTGCAAGCTTTCCTGTCTGCTCTATTTCCTTAAACCTTGAACCAAATGTGTAACTCGTAGAGACGACATTCCAACTATACCTGGTCATAAATGTTTTAGCAAATGATTAGGTTGTGTCTGCTCTGTATCTTCACAGATTTCCTGTTTTGGCTTACTTGCATGCCGCCACATCTTGAATATTGTCTATCAGTTGCGTATTACGAACATAGATTGCTGTGCAATTGAGCGTTGTGACAGCAGAATTTTGTAAGAAATGGATATCTTAAACTGGACACTATATGCTTTCCATTCATATCAATTATAGATTTGGACAAGAATTGTAAATAAATGGCCCTCAGCTCTTGGACTAGGGCTTTCATAATCACAAAACCTACACATACTTGCCATACATGTTAAACAATGTTGGTCAATACTTAATCTCACCAGACAGGCAATGCTGTTCAAATTTTTGGCAAAACATGGACATGTCGATTACTCATGGAAGACTTGATACAATGCTGGCCAGCAGCCTTATCTTGGATCCATATTCTTCAAAAACAGAACAACCCAATTTCGGATCTATAATCTTCAATGGCATTTGAGAAGTTGAGCTGTACAATAATATAGTACTTGGTGGCGATATGAAGGCCAGATGGTTATATGAAGGCCAGAGGATGACCAGGCTTTGTGCATTTCCTCTGCATTACACTGACCTTTTCCTCAAAAATGGATTATTTTGTAGCAACACTGAACTAGATCTCAATATTATCTCTCCCCTACATAGCACTGTAGTAATCTGTATACCCTGCTCAGTTCTGTCCGAGGAACTGAAAACTGGCGCAACACCGGAGGAAAATGATTTTGTGTATCTCGAGCTCTGTCCGAGTGTTATGCCGGTTTTCAGTTCCTCATAGCCATATGAAATCAGAGCAATACTCGGACGGAATTGAGAAGTGTTTTGGGATTACTTCAGTTATAAAGTGGCGGGGAGATATTTTGTGTTGGACACTGGTTGGTCTGTAAGTGAAGTGTGTCTGCGCTTGTTCTTCATAACCATTTGTTGGAGTTGATTGAAGTTTCACATGAATACTTGGTATCAACTATCAACACATGAATACTTGTAGTCCATGGGCCAGTGGGGTAAACCCTCCCCCCCCCCTAGGGAATTTCGGACACTATATTTTTCTGAAAGCGTATGACCAGTAGAGTATTTTTCCAAAGTCTGCACTTTGGCCGTTGGGGCGTTAAGATTTTTTGGTGTAAAACGTTAAAAATATAAACGAAAGTGTGAATTTCCGGAATTGGTTAATTACTATCACATTTAGTAAGTTATTTTGTAATTAAACACTTTCATGGGTTGATATTAACTCATAGTTTAAGTCTGCAAAATTCTAGTCCCGTGTAATTATGCAAAATGGGATATTTTTGGGGTAAAACATTAAAAAATACATAAAAAAGTGCAAATTTTGAGAATCGGTACACTTTAATGGCAGAATACAATGTCATTGATCTTTTTTTTTTGGTATTTATGTAAGGCTTTGACCTACCAATACTTTTCCCAAAGTCTGCACTTCAGACATTTGGGCGTTAAGATCTTTTGGGGTAAAACGTTAAAAATATGAACGAAAGTGTTAATTTCTGGAATTGGTTTATTACTATCACATTTAGTAAGTTATTTTGTAATTTAACACTTTCATGGGTTGATATTAATTCATAGTTTAAGTCTGCAAAATTTTAGTCCCGTGTTATTATGCAAATGGGATATTGTTGGGGTAAAACATTAAAAAATACATGAAAAAGTGCAAATTTTGAGAATCGGTACACTTTAATGGCAGAATACAGTGTCATTGATCTTTTTTTTTGGTAATTATGAAAGGCTTTGACCTACCAATACTTTTCCCAAAGTCTGCACTTCAGACATTCCGGCGTTCAGCAGGAAAAGCAAAAATAAGATTATCTCCCCTGCTTTTAAATGGTGTACAAATTGTAACGATGTATTCACTTAACTGATAATGCTATAACAAATTGTGCCTTACTGTATTTTAATTGCAATTGTGAATACCAATAAAGGCATATTCCAAAAATGTATTTTAACATTTAAATGCACAAAAGGTGGGTCTATTATGGAAAATGGCCATCAAAATGGCCGCCAAAATGACTAAAGTATTGAAAACAGCCGTTCTACTTATTTACAAGTACTCACAATATGATTTTGAAATCTATTTCCATTTTTCACTTTGTTTGCAATGTATGTTATAGTTGGCATCAGTAACATTTGTATGGATTGTGTTAAATTATACTTACATGTATTTTACAAGAGTGGGTGGGGTAAATATACATTCATTTTTTTTCAAATGTTATTGTACAGCTATTCCTTGTGACACAATGGCTGTGCATCATGGTTGTGTCAGGAATGGCTGTTCTGGGTGGTTGTGAGTATCCAAAAGGACCAGGAATCTCTCGACATTGTAGTTGCCAGTACACATAGTGCAATAAATGAGATACCACATGATAGTGCACATCCTATAAGACCATGGATGTGTGTATCCATTAGTACTGTCTGCTCATGGTGTGTGTCAGTACCCTAAAGCACCATAAATACCTGTACCTAGTGGTATTGGGTACCCTCTAATTGATGCACCTAGTGGTTATGAGTACCAAATACAACCAAGTATGTATGAACACGGTGGTTGTGGGTACCCATTAGGACTAGAATGGATGTACCTAATGGTTATGAGTACCTAATACGACTAGGAGTTTATGTGCAAGGTGGTCGTGAATACATACATGGACTAGGACTCATTTACCCAGTGTTTATGATTGCCTAACAAGACCAGGAATGTTCTACTTAGGCACTAAGTCGTCAATAGGACGAGGAATGGGTGCTCCTAATGGTTGTCTGTACCCAACAAGACCAGTAATGTATGTACATAGCAGGATCCGGAATAGTGGCTATGCATACCAAATGATACCATGAATGTATGTACATGTACTAGTAAATGATGGTAGTGGGTACCCAATAGGACCTATAATGGTTGTGTATTGTAGCTGCAAGTACTTTATCACACTTCTTATGCATGTACATGGTGGTTATGGGTACCCACTTAGTCTAGGAATGTATGTATCCAGTGGTTATGAGTACCTAATAAAGTCAGGACTGTCTGTACATCGTGGTAATCATGACCCAATCAGACAAAAAATGACCACTCCTTGTGGTTGTTAGTACATAATCCGTCTGCAATCGTCTGTACATTGTGGTTTGGAGTATCCAATAGGACAAGGAATGCATGGGACATGATAGTTGTGGGTACCCACTAGGACTTGAAATGTATGTACCTAGTCGATATGAGTATCTAATTAGACCATGCTTCATGTACATGGGGTTAGTGATTACCCAATTTGATGAAAAAAATGGTCACAGCTGAGGGTTAGGCATGCTCACTGCTGAATTTTAAAGACCAGGAATGTCTCTACATGGTGTCAATAGGACAAGGAATGGGTGATCCCAATAGTTGTCTGTACTCAATAAGACCAATAATGTATGTAACTAGTGATTGAGAGATGTCTTAACATGATGTTCAGTATCTATCCTAAACAGGAATGTCTGTTAATCATGGTTATTGGCACCCTATACGACCAGGAATGTATGTATATGCATGGTAGTCAGTACCCACAGGGACCAATAATGGCTGAGTATAGTGGCTGTGAGGACTCGATTATACCACTTATGCATGAACATAGTGGTTTTGAGTACCGACTAGGACTATGAATGTATGCATCTAGTGGTTATGTATCCCTGATAGGGCCAGGACTGCCTGTAGATGGTGGTAGCAGTGACCAAATAGAACAACATATGACCGCACCTAGTGGTTTGTTAGTGCCCAACCCAGTCACAAATGTCTGTACATTGTGGTTTTGTGTATTCAATAGGACCAGGCATGCATGTACATGGTAGTTGGGGTACCCACTATGACTAGGAATGTATGTATGAGTATCAAATAAGAACATCACAGTCTGTACACGGGGTAGTGATTACCCAATATGACAACAAATGGTCGCACCTAGTAGTTGGTAGTTCCCAATCGGACAACTGATTTTGTACATGAAGGTTTCGAGTAGTACATATGTTATGAGTGGTCAATAAGGCCAAGCATGTAGCCACATGGCGCGCCTGAGTTGTCAATTGATGATCGGCCGTATCCAACGAGAATGTCTGAACCTAATGGTTATGAGTATTCTTTACGACCAGCAATATATGTACATGGTGGAAATGAGTACCCAATTGCTCCTATAATGCCTGTACATGGTGGTTTAGAGTACCAAATAGGACCAGGAATGTCTGTATATGGATATGTAAGTCACCACTATGACTGGGCATGTATGTACTTCAATAAGCAGTTACGAGTACCCAATTAGAACATGGTAAGTGTGACTACCCATTGAGACGAGGAATGAATGTACCTACCAGTGGTTATGGGTACCCAGCCTGACCAGCAATATCTGTATAAGTATGGTGGTTTTGAATATCAAATAGAACTAGGAATGGTATTGGCTATGCTATCAAATTAGACTACGACTGTCTGTGCATGGTGGTAGTTAATACCCGATAGGACAACTGATGTCTGTATAGGGTTGTTTAGTGCTAAATAGAACCAACATTGCATGTAATGGTTATTCGTATGTACCAATTAGGACTAGGTATGGATGTACTTAGTGGATTAATAATAATTTACCCAACAGTACCAGAACTGCCTATATATGGTTAGAATGTAATTTTGAATACCCATTAGGACTAGGAATGTCCGTACCCGATGGTCGTAAGTTACAACTAGGACACCAATTCCCAAAAATCACACTTTCCATTTATTATTTTT
Organism: Spisula solida; assembly: GCA_947247005.1. Taxonomy (NCBI): domain Eukaryota; kingdom Metazoa; phylum Mollusca; class Bivalvia; order Venerida; family Mactridae; genus Spisula; species Spisula solida. Next base: position 43,101,537 of record OX365944.1, on the reverse strand, counting down.
GTAATTTTCCCCCAAAGTATCTCACCTGGCAATATATATTTGAAATCTTAAACTGCATGTTACTACAAATTTATCACATTAATATTATTTAGTTACAAAAAACTTTGCGTAATAACATCGCTTTAATTTTTTGCAGTATGAAACTGCACTATAATATCTTTCAATTAGAGTATTTTTTATAAAAAATATAAATAAATGCCAATGCAGTCCACAGATTCCAAAATTTCGCACTTTTCTCTTATAATTTTTAGCGTTTTACCCCAAAAAAGCCATTTTGCACAATAGCAGCACTCTGATTTTTTTAGTCTAGATAGGACAGGTTAATATCTACCTGTTACAGAGATTTATTTTAAAATAACATTATAAATAAGATTGTAGTTAACCGATTCCAAAAATTTGTACTTTTCGTTTATATTTTTTGACGTTTTACCCCAAAAAATATTAACGCCCCAATGGCCAAAGTGCAGACTTCAGGAAAATACTCCAGGGACCATATGCTTTCAGAAAAATATAGTGACCAAAATTCCCTAGGGGGGGGGGGGGGGGAGGGTCTTCTATTGGTGGCTCATGGACTATTGGTATCAAGCTTAGTTATGCATATTGTCAGGAATTTTAGGACAGACTATTTTTGCTGGAGTGGAACATTGCGTGAAACAAGCCTTTTGTCCATTTGTATTTTTTTTTATTTTTGTTCTGTTTGACTGTGCCTGTTTAGTGTGTAGGTCTTCTTCATTTAAAACCCTCCTCCCTGATCTGTAACTGTTCTTCAGCAGTTTTTGCTGCTACATATGAAGTTTGTATTGTTTTTCTTGTTTGCGTCTTTCACGTTTGTCTGCAGCTTCATTTCACACCATGCCCACATCACAGTAGTAATCCCAATACACTGCTTTTCAGTTCCGTCAAGAGAATTGTACTTTTATGTATTCTATTTTTAAACCAATATAACACTTTGATGAACTCTGAATGAGGTGCATGCAGAGTCAGAAGATCATGACATGGTCTCTCAGTACATTATCATACCATTGGGTCATGTTTGCTAGAAAGCTCAACACTGACATGCAGTAGTCAGTCATTTGACTGGACAGTTCAAATCTTGTTGATGCATTCAATTATATACCAGACCCGATCTGAAAGCATCTCGATCCAAGTCAAATATCAGTTCAATTACCGTACATATTTTTCATGTTAATAAGAATGCCAGACTGGGATAAAAAAATGGTCTGTATTTCAATTTTCATTGACATTTATCAACAGTAAAATATTCCAATTGGTCTCCAACTAAGATTTTGAGTTAAATGATCTAAATTGCATAGATTTGTATTGAGATGCTTTTGGATATTCAGGCAGGATTTCAATTCCGAATTTTAATTTGATTTCAAAACACACAACTGCACAAAACCTTCAATCTTGTAGCCCAACTGTATGATGAATACTCATCATGCTACAAAATAATAATGAAATTAACAAATAACAAGCAAGCCCTTTGTAAAAATGATTTTTATTTATACATAATTGTGCATTATGAAAACAGCATTTTATTAAAACATTTGATGGCATTGTTTAATGAATAAAAGTTCATAGAATGTTTGACCGTTCTTAACCATATTGGTTGCGCACGTGGAACACAGACAACAGACACACGAAATGAAGACAATGACTACGATGATGATGATGACGATGATTCTGACACTATATACAAATAGATGTAAGCTTGCATCCTGAAAACAGAACCATACAAATCATAAACAAGAGCCAAATAACAGCTATACAATGTGTATTAATTGGTGGTCGTCTGAATTCGCAAACATCACCAAGCTTCCACACTAGCCACCAAAAGTGTAGATAGGAGTCATAAAAATATTGCAAGATACTAAGAAAATTGACTCTTCAGCTTAAATGGTCAAACTTTAGTTTCCAGAGAAATGAAAGTCATGCAGTAGTGTAAAGTGTAACATTCTTAACTTTCAACAATGTTAATGGTGTAAGCTGAAAAATATACTGCCCAAACAGGTCATCATAACAACAACCTACAGTCATTAACACTAAGTAAAGTACAACATTTCTTAGCTGAATAAAGATGTTTCTAATATAACATAAATTCACTGGTTTGTTTATCAAAATATCCCAACATTAATAACATTACCCATGTGATACATTTAATCAAATAGGAGGAACAGAATGATAACATGACAATTATTGATATAATGAAATACTCACAAAATGACTAATATGGTCGGTAACCACTGTTTGATCCGCCACCCCCTCGATTTCCTTTGGGAGCTTTGCCGTAACCACCGGATTGCTGACCTGAAAAATAAACCAAGTACATGAGGCATAATGAAGAATATAACTGAATCGCATAATGTAAAATATTTATCGGGTGAAAGCTGTTTGGATCGCGGATCCTTGAGCCAAGATATATATACCCCTCCATGTGGTATAATGTTACTCATATTAAAATTTCGCCCACACTCTCAGGGGTTCCATTTGGCTTGGAAGTAGGGGTTTTGCCCCTTGAAATTTCCAAAAAGCTACATTTTGACCCTCAAGATTTTGGTTTGAAGGTCCTTCAAATCGTATAAAATCTTGGTTATTTTGCCTATAGATAAAATGGTAAAATTTAGTCTAAATTATCAAAATGACCCTTCAGATTCAGAAGCTAGTGGATCCCCTGGACTCTGACAAATGTATCAATTACAAACATTTACATTTCTACTTTATCTCAAAATTTCATTTATAAATTGAACTTAACAAGGTGCTTACTCATTCAACATTAATTATAAGCAAGAAATTGGTCATAATTACCTGACTGATCACCGTATCCACCCCATCCGCCACCTCCACTGTAATCGTAATCTGAAAGGGGAGAACAAGAAGTTACACAGTAGCCCATAAAACAAGACCAAGTCAGCCACTGTGGCATATCAGAAATATTGATGCCAATTTCTTAATTTTATTTAAAGTTGTCAATTTGAGCAAGGGAAGTAACTCCTGGGCTGGTATTCACAAAGCATGTCAGTAGAAAACTTAAATAGTTGATGTTAAAAAAATTAAAGCCTCTCATATTCCCTGCAAATGGAAGATTAATCCATACTTTCTTAGCGATTATAATAGCTGTTTACATAATGCTTCAAACTTACATAAAATTTTAATGACTTTGAAATTACTTGTTTGAGCTGATACCTTATGCTACTAAGATGCTTGTGAATACCAGCCCTGGTCTACATACATCAATAAGCCTGAGTCATAATCATTAAATGGCCAATTAAATGCACATTTTACTAGAAAGGTGCACATGTGATCCTTGCACAAACATGATTTTTAGAGTTTTATTTACACACTTGGGACAAATTCAACATATTGGAACTAGTGCACTAATTTATATGCAGCATTGTAATCTCTTAATGTCAATAAACAAATAAGTACATCAACAAGTGTCTCCGGTGAACTTACTTGAATATCCACCATATCCGTAACCCTGGTCATATCCACCCCATCCACCGCTTCCGTAACCACCATATCCGTAGTTAGGATCATAACCATAGCCGCCATAACCGTATCCACCATAGTTGCCGTAACCACCGTTGCCATAACCTCCTCCATAACCACCATAACCTTGGTTATAGTCGTTCCATCCACCACCATAACCACCGTAACCTTCAGTAAACGATATGCTCAATTATGTAATTATGTTTATAAATCTAATATACAGTATTTATAACATGGCTTTCCTTGTATCACTTCCAGAACTCATTTAATAATTTTTATTATTTGACAACTTGTGATAAATTCTCTATTTACCATGAAGTTTACACACAAAATGTTTAATTAAAGCAGCTAACGGACATCCATATTAATGCATGTTAATCAGTACTTTGGAAAAAAATTTCAGTGTCCTGTGATACCTTTGCATTATTTCTATATTTTATGTAGAACATACTATCTAAGTGTAATAATAATGCAGTAATTCCAGATAAAAACAACTATTGATATATCTTAACAGATGTTTGTTTTCTGTAATTCATAAGTTGCAAGTTTTTAATTAAGATAGTCGAAATTCCTAAACCTTGCTAAACCAGAAAATTATTCCACATGCTGGGGATTTAGAAATGTAATTTAAATACCTCCACGTCCACGGCCTCCTCTTTCACCACCACGGAAAAATCCACCACGACCTCGACCATGATTTCCAGGTGTAGCTTTCTTTATTTCAATCTGTAAAAACACATATAAATGATGAATTTCCAAACTTTAAATCATACTTCCTCTGAAATTGAGATGCATTTCCTATGGAAAGCTAGCTAATTACTGTTATATAAAAAGAAATAACAAATCCATGGTGAAACCATTTAACAACATACACAGAGTAATTACTTAACCTGTTGAAAACAGAAAAAGCAAGTAATCACAAAAAGGGCAGCTGAAGATATTAAAGTTGGCTGGAACAATATGTAACAGAAAAGCTTGTTAATTAAAAGTTCTTTGAAACAATATTGAACATTTGGATTGTTAATTAACCATGTCGAGTTATGTTTATTACGTCATAACGGAGGCACCTCCTTGTGAGACCTCACGACGCCAGATTCCTGCTCCTATGTCCCCACTCAAATGTCATTGTAGACTGCTGTAAGTGTAATAAGAAAGCTCGGTCAGTCACAATCAATGGAGCAGCTTTTAATTAATTTGTAACTCGTTAAAGAGAGCACCAGCTGAAGAGCTTTACCATTTACATTGTCCTGGAAACTTTTACCATTACTTAATTTACCCGAGTCTTTACAAAGATCCATTTAAACCAATCACTGTAATAAAAGGAGCTAGTGCAAATAGAAAAACATGAAAGCAAGAAAACTATTACCATCTGAACCATATTAAAGCAGGAACTGAAATATGAAAATGATTTAATGATGTACTTTTTTTTTAAAAAATGCACTGCCAAATGGCATTAAATAGCTCTCAAGCTCCTAACTCTTACCTCATCACTACCAATTTTGTGCACATAGTCGGGATTATCTGTTGTGTGATTCAATACTTTGTTCACTGTTTCTTCAGTGTCAAATTCAACAAAAACAAAATTCCGTCTTTGATCCTTTTCTTTGTCATACGGTGCTTCAATCTTTTCAACCTATTTTAAAAAAGAAGTATAACATGCACTTTAAAATCACCCAGAAATGTTATTTGACAATCAGTTGACAGAATGAATGACCAATGTGATGTAAAAACCAGGAGACTTCAGTTGACTCCCAAGTATTAGTTGGGTCAGGAGATCAGAGAGCTATAAATATGTAATTAATTAATTTGTTACAAAACAGTTAATTTAAACCATTCAAATAAAATGTTAACTATTGTAAAATCAATCAAAATATACAAAAACTTTTCAATACCATTCCAAGAAAGTATGCTAATTAGTTATAATATATATATGTTGGTAAACAAAACTTCACAAACTCATTATTTTTTATAATTCTTTGACATACTCTACAGGACATAAATGAAATGACAATAGGTGAAAACTTCTCTGATCGTATTGGAAAATTTGGAATAAACATGTTAAAATAAATCCTTGCTTGTGAGTAAATTAAGTCTTTATACCTCAGTGATTTTTTTTGGCTATTTTTGGGGCCGAATACAGGCCCCTTCCCCTAGCAAAATAACCTCCATTTTCCCCAAAAAATCACCAATTTTTTCCCAAAAAGTAAGCATTATTTCCCCCCTTTTGTGCTCGCTGGATTCAAAGCAACTATGGTATAGCTGGCAAAGTCAAAACAATGGTTTTTCAAACTTGCAAAAGTCCTTGTCACATATAACTAGAGTATTATCAGTAGAAAATAGCAATTTATGAACAATTTTAATCGAAACAATATTTTTTAATAATTCCCAAATTTGCGCTAAATTTCCCAATTTTAAAGGCACAGACTGTTTAATTTTGTTGAAGAAAAATCACTGTACCTTTCCCCAAGATGAAAAGTATTCTTTGATTTCATCCTCTGTAGTTGTTGGGCTGACTTTGGCTACATAAATTTTTTTGATAGGTGGTTCTTGCCATTTACCCTTAGGATTGGCTCTTTTAGGATCAATAACTTTTCCCTGTAGTCTGTGTTCTTTTTCTAATAAAACCTGCAAAATATTATAAATTAATTACATGTCATGTACCTATTCCAAATAAAATTGCTTACAATGAAAGATTCAGATAATAAGCACAGGCTGAAATACAAACAACACAACCATGTTTAAACTATACCATTTATAGGCGATACAGCATGAATTTTCTGTAAAATTATGTACAGTAAAAATGGCCCTCAAAACCCAGCGGCACATCTAGACTTGCCATTTGATGGTTATGTACGACAAATATGGACCCTGCTGTGTATATTAAAAGTTCATGATAGACAATTAATACAAGACATTGAGCGATCACTTAGCAAGCTTAAAACAATTAAACAAAATGCCCTTACCTTTTCTAATGATTCTGAATCTTCAAAAACAACAAAACCGAACCCACGAGATCTGTTGGTTTCAAGATCTTTTTTCAAATTGCAGCTTTCGACCTTTCCAAATTTGGCCATATAATCTTTTAAATGACCTGAAAATACAAAGATTAAAAATTTTAATGTCAAAAATCTTAACCTGGAATCAACGATGTAAGAAGTTACTAAAAACACAACTATAAGTAATGGCATTAACACGGCTTACACCTTTTATGCATTTTAACAATTATATCATTATGCTCAAGATAACTGTAAAGGACAATCAGTATTCTCTCCACCAAAACTAGATCTGAAATGTTGCTTTTCAAAATCATTATCTGATTCCTAACAAACTGTTACAGCTTTGTTGTTCGTGTTTGACTGAGACAGTTGTGTGGTAGTTTCTGTGCAGCAGTTTCTGTTATTTGGCACAGATCTTTTTATTTGTCATCCTTTTTAGTGACCAATGTCTTGTTTTGATGAGCTACATTTCTTCTACTGCGCGAGGTAATTTGTAGTCTACCTCTTATAGAATTAGAAAAATTATTATTTGAAAGAGACAAATTAGGAATTTTCTGATGAACTTGGGAATTTACATAATAATGAGAGTAGGGTGGCTTTATTCCTTGACTGATTTCATTAAATAAGGTATAATTTTAAAGCTGAATAATAAATATATTTAATAAATTTATGTACATTAAAACAGGAGATATAAAGTATAAAGAACAAGAGAAATTTCGCAAGATTTCAGAAGACTGGCACGAGATATTGTGAGATTTATAACATCTGTCCAATAGTTTGTGAACTGGATCAAAGATAGGTGATCAATAATTTAACATGATTTGCATATTATATTTGTTAAAAATCTTGGAACTAAAGTTGTCAGGAATCATTCTGATTTCTTGACAATTTGTTTAAATATGTAACTTTGTATTTAAATAAAGACTAAAAACAAACCAATTCACAACCTATTTCAGTAAATGCCCGTGAGGATACTTACTTTCTGTAGTTTCCCAACTCAGACCTCCAACAAAAAGTTTCCTGAAAAAATAATTCAATAAATAGAAAGTCAGAATCACAGAAAAATTGTCAACGGTCAACTTGTACTAACTCCCAACTAAATGGATTATGGTTTCTATTAGTTAGCTTGTTAGAAGTAGACAAATGCCAAAAAAAATTAACAAATTGATATTTATTCTGTTAACTTCCAACAATAGTCAGGTCTAGTAGTGCTTTATTTACAGATTATCTGTAAATTTACACAAATTCTGTAAATTTACAGAAAGGTCATTCTGTAAATTTACACAATAGAGGTCTCAAATTACAAGAAAACAAGTTTAAGTCTAAAATCACAGTTTTATTTAGTTAAATATTAAAAGTAAACCATTACTAAAGGCAGAAAATGTGTTTCATTATATCACATAACCCGCGGTCCAGCAGTGCCGTAAAGCGGTGCCGTAAATATCGTTCGGCACTCCCAGAGTGTGCAATAAATATGCAAATTAGCCTGAGGCGACGTAAGCCAATCAATGCATTGATTGACCCATGACGTCACGATAATACCAACGTCATCATGACGTCGCGTTCGTTGTACCGCTAAGTTTTGGCTGAAACCTATGCAGCGTACATCATCATTTTGAACGAATATGAGCGTTCTCTAATGTTATGTGATAAATAGAATCTTACATTCGTGCTCATTACATACGAGTTTTATTAAACTCGTCGACAAAAACGATATAACACTCGGCAAAGCCTCGTGTCATATCATTTTGTCCACTCGTTTAATAAAACTCGTACGTAATGAGCACTCATGCAAGATCCTCTATTTCCAATATATTGACTTTGAAATATTGGATATTTTTCATTTTTGAAATTCATAAAAGCATCTTTTTTCGACGAATTATGTATAATACATAACGTCCCCATTAAAATAAAAATGAATCAGTGTTTATATCTTAAAATATATAACTTCCATATTCATAATCTGTAAATTTACAAATTGAACTTTCTGTAAATTTACAGAAATTCTGTAAATCAAGCACTTTACTAGACCTGATAGTCACAATTTGCGCAATGCAATTGTTATGAATGGATTTCCTAGTGTTATTTCACGACGCAACCAACAACCACGGGAAAGAGGTGAGCAAGAGGTCTTTGTTCTCGGTATGACTAAAATACGAAAGGAGGATTTTTGGCGCAAGGAGGCGAAAGGAGGCGAAAGGAGGATTGAAAATTTAATATTTGGTAATATTAAGTGTTTTAAAATGCAATTTACAGATATTTAAGTATATTTGCCACTAAAACAACGAAATAAGTCTGAATGAACCGTATATTGATGGCATTTATGGGAAAACGCTTTTAATAAACAAACAAACTTTGTCGTATTCTAACTTAGTTTCGCCGACAATTGACTATGAAATAACGGCGAAAGGAGCTTTATAATACCAACTTAGTTGTATTATAGCCTCGTTTCGCCGACCATGGACTATGAAATATCGGCGAAAGGAGCTTTATAATATCATCTTAGTTGTATTATAGCCTCGTTTCGCCGACCATTGACTGTGAAATATCAGCGAAAGGAGCTTTATCATACCATCTTAGTTGTATAAATGCCTCATTTCGCCGACCATTGACTATGAAATAACGGCGAAAGGAGCTTTATAATACCACGGAAATACAAGTATATCCGTGATAATACCAACTTAGTTGTATTATTGCCTCGTTTCGCCGACCATGGACTATGAAATAACGGCGAAAGGAGCTTTATAATATCATCTTAGTTGTATTATAGCCTCGTTTCGCCGACCATTGACTGTGAAATATCAGCGAAAGGAGCTTTATCATACCATCTTAGTTGTATAAATGCCTCGTTTCGCCGACAAATAACTGCGAAAAGAGCTTTATAATACCATTTTAGTTGTATAAATACCTCGTTTCGCTGACCATTGACTATGAAATATCGGCGAAAGGATCGTTATAATACCAACTTACATGTATATAGTTGTAAAAACAGTTTTATAGCTTCGTTCTGTACCGTTGTGCACTAATTAATAATAACTGTATCTACGCAAAATTAAGATTTTTACACAAAGGGCAGTTATTCTGAACAAGGTTTATTGAATTAAATGATTATTTTCATATATTCGCATTTTTTATCGTTTTAAGTATGTTTGGCGAAGATGAAGTCATAAATAGATCAAAGTTATTAATTAATATTTAGAATGGCTATATGCATGTTTTATCTGGGATATACTATTTTACATGTATCGTCGTGTATATTTAGATGAGACTGAAATAAATTATTAAACTTCTTCGAGTTCATTTTTTTACAATACAATATAACACAATTCAGTTCATGTTGGAAATAGGCGCGTTCTAGCAATCAATTATAGAAAGACAAGTGTCAACATTCCTTATGCAAATTTTAGGTTACTATAGTATTTTGATTGGATTATCGACTGTAATTGGATTATCACCTGTAGTCACGTGTCAAGTCACCGACTGTTTAATGAAACTTCAGCGAGATAGCTCATGCAAGTTACGTATAATGTCAAGTATACGTAGTGTTGACTGAAAATGTTACTTGTCGCACCGTTGTACATCAAGTTGGAAGTATTTATTTGATACATAATAAGTATTTTTGTGGTCAAATTTTGCCATAATGATAATTAAGCTAAAACATACAACGCGCAACAAATGTGCATATAGTCAAACAAACAAAGTTAACTTGTATACGACATTTATTTAGAACAAGATTACACTATATAGCACAATTAATCCACTGTAAGATACTCAATTATTTTTTATCGTTTGATAGTATGTTGTTAATATTTTAATTAAAGCATTTTTTTATTTCATTATATTTAGCCCGTATTTACAACAAAAATAACTTTTATTTAATCATTATGATTAGCCTGATTATTTAAATTAAATGTCACAACTACAATTGCAAATCCCGCGAAAATGATCACTTGCAATACAATTAAACAAACAGCCAGGGGGTGACACGTGGCTAGGTGTGATAATCCAATTATCGTCGATAATCCAATTAAAATTGTAACACGCAATTTTCACAATGTAACATAACATATCTTTATTACACTCAATACATGCAATAAACCAAAGAATACATGAGATTTTTGTGTATGATCTTTGAATATACATGTATATAGTACAAAATATGAGAAATAACGTTGATGTAAATACGAGGCCTAAAATACATACATATATATATATACATACATGTTCACTAAAAGATGTACATTGTATTTAATGTTATAACAATCAAACTTCAGTAAATGTCACACATTCTAATTAGTCCAATACAAGAAAACAATGTATTAAAATACATAGTTTCCTTATTTTGTTTGATTATTGTTTTTATTTTTCCGGAGAGTCGCTTAAATCTGAAAATATTAGTATTTTAAAGAATATAACATATTTAAATGACCACAGCTAGGTGTAGATAAGTAGTAGAGGACACAGACAGAGGGGCAGAAATGAATGTTGCATTTTCTTTCTGCATTTGGTCGCAGTTAACTGTACCATTGATAACAAGTAAAAATAAAATAAGAACACTTTATATTTTAATATAATATGCTATATAAATTTTACAAAACATTTTACTCTAAATCAATGATACAGTTACCTGTGCATTTGGATGTTCAATCGTATTCAGAAAAATCTCACCTTTAAAATAATTTCAGTAACATTAATAGTAAGGCTGACGCAAGACATCATGTACTAAAATATCATTATGAATAGTCATTTCGTCGATTTTTCATTGTCGATGGTCGGCGAAACGAGGTATTTATACAACTTAGATGGTATAATAACGCTCCTTTCGCCGTTATTTCACAGTCAATGGTCGGCGAAATGAGGCATTTATACAACTAAGATGGTATGATAAAGCTACTTTCCCCGTTATTGCATAGTCCATGGTCGGCGAAACGAGGTATTTATACAACTTAGATGGTATAATAACGCTCCTTTCGCCGTTATTTCACAGTCAATGGTCGGCGAAATGAGGCATTTATACAACTTAGATAGTATAATAACGCTTCTTTCGCCGTTATTTCACAGTCAATAGTCGGCGAAATGAGGCATTTATACAACTATGTTGGTATGATAAAGCTCCCTTCCCCGTTATTTCACAGTCAATGGTCGGCGAAACGAGGCTATAATACAACTAAGATGGTATTATAAAGCTCCTTTCGCCGTTATTTCATAGTCCATGGTCGGCGAAACGAGGCTATAATACAACTAAGTTGGTATTATCACGGATATACTTGTATTTCCGTGGTATTATAAAGCTCCTTTCGCCGTTATTTCATAGTCAATGGTCGGCGAAACGAGGCTATAATACAACTAAGATGGTATGATAAAGCTTCTTTCCCCGTTATTTCATAGTCAATGGTCGGTGAAACGAGGCCATAATACAACTAATATGGTATGATAAAGCTCCTTTCGCCGTTATTTCATAGTCCATGGTCGGCGAAACAAGGTATTTATACAACTTAGATGGTATAATAACGCTCCTTTCGCCGTTATTTCACAGTCAATGGTCGGCGAAATGAGGCATTTATACAACTTAGATAGTATAATAACGCTCCTTTCGCCGTTATTTCACAGTCAATAGTCGGCGAAATGAGGCATTTATACAACTAAGTTGGTATGATAAAGCTCCTTTCCCCGTTATTTCACAGTCATTGGTCGGCGAAACGAGGCTATAATACAACTAAGATGGTATTGTAAAGCTCCTTTCGCCGTTATTCCACAGTCAATGGTCGGCGAAACGAGGCTATAATACAACTAAGATGGTATTATAAAGCTCCTTTCGCCGTTATTTCATAGTCCATGGTCGGCGAAACGAGGCTATAATACAACTAAGTTGGTATTATCACGGATATACTTGTATTTCCGTGGTATTATAAAGCTCCTTTCGCCGTTATTTCATAGTCAATGGTCGGCGAAACGAGGCTATAATACAACTAAGATGGTATGATAAAGCTCCTTCCGCCGTTATTTCATAGTCCATGGTCGGCGAAACGAGGTATTTATACAACTTAGATTGTCTTATAAAGCTCCTTTCGCCCATAATATGGTATGATAAAGATCCTTTCGCCGATATTTCATAGTCAATGGTCGGCGAAACGAGGCTATTATCGGCGAAACGAGGCAACTAACTGTAATCGCTTTTCCTTATTTTGTCAGTTTAGTTGTGCTAGGAGTTTTCCCCATGTTTAATGTATGCATTTATTTGCAAATATATAAAAACATATGTACACATCATTTATAACAACTAATTAATAGCCATTAGTAATTTTCAATCCTCCTTTCGCCTCCTTTCGCCTCCTTTCGCCAAAAATCCTCCTTTCGTATTTTAGTCAAACCCCTTTGTTCTTGCAGATCTGAGAAGTTCGTTTTATACTCTCGGCATACATGCACATTACTAAACACGAGTGACGTGAATGCATGAACTAGTAAGATAAAAGGGGATTTAATATATCGTTTAACTTTCCAATATTTCTCAGGAAACATACCGATTGACCAGAACCCGGTTTTTTAAGAGGACAAAAGACGATAAAATTGAAGAAAAACGTGCAAGACAATCGATAAATTATTCAAACCTGTCGTCATCATTTTCCCCGGCGCCATCACCATTTGCGGCACCGTCACCACCTTCTGTCTGTTGAGATTCCATTGCTTCTTCATTTTGTGCGTTTTGATCGTAACTCTGTTCGTCCGACATGATTATATTTGGTTAAAATGCTGTAAGAAAATTTCAAGATGTCTACCACATGCACGCGCGCTCAAGTGCCAGCGATTGGTCCGTTTTGGTCACATGCCGCCGCGAGCCGGGGTTATGTTTAAATCATGTGAAAAGACGTACAAGAACGTATTTTATACACAGTGATCTCCCATTACAGAGTTTAGTTTGTTAAAGTTACCGAATGGGTTCAAAATCACATTTAAAACAAACAATGCTATAGCTTAAGGTGGTACGAGCATTTGTATCTAACTATCAAATTTCCCCGAAGCATAATAGAAAGTGTTCATGTTCATTCTATCCATTTGTTGTATTTAACACCCTGTGAGTGGTCCAAAATCAGCTTACAATGCAAAGAATCGTCGAGGGGGATATTTAGTGACGGCTACACCAGTCTGGTGAAGGTAGTGGTTCTGTTATAGTGTTGGGAAACATCATTCACAAGGAGAAGCTTGGGTTCATCCTCCTTCCTAGCAATTTCGACACTCTAACCTAGCGTGACATTATTCTACACGTCTTATTTCAAGCGACGTCATTCTTCCATACGTGACGTCAATCAAGAGAATATTTTATCACAGTAGGGCAATGCCAATACACAACGTGTTGCTCGTGTATGTGCGAATTTACTTAGACATAACGACATTGATACTTTGCCTTTAGATAACCAGCCGTATCCATGTAAATTAACACCGTATTTATATTAACCTGATACGTGATAATCTGCTGACATAAAATACAGCCTCAAACATTAAAGCATTATACTCACGCTATAAATGGGTAGTTATGCAAATATTGTAATGACATTTGTTTGCCGCTCAATGAGACGTAAGTACCAATCTGTTCTCAAAGAATGCACAACACGTATTACATTGTACATACTAAATTCAGTTTTACATAGTATTTGAAGGGTCAATAATTTTACCGACTGTAATATATTCTTGTTGTTGGAGTAAATACTAAATGTAGTAGTGAAAGATTTAACTCAAATGAAAAATTAACAACACAAGTGTGCGGTACGACTACAAGTTTAATACTCAAGTACTTTCAACAGAAGATACAGTTCCAAGATACAGAATAGATGGAGCATGCGAACAGAACATATAAATGTATATACATGTAGTCTGTTTCATAATAACAATTATACTACACCCACTCCTTACAAGGGGCATTCTGAAAATTCTGATAATTGAGTGATAACTTTACATTGGATGGTCAGAATTTTTAAATCTTTCATCGGGCTATCAATAGAAAAATTATTAATTTTACTCTAAGAATGTATATTTTATTGGTATTCAAACTATACATAGTTTTGGGTATTGACTGAAATATGTCTTGAATTCGCGAGGGAATTGCGTTATATTGGTCCCATGTATATTTCAGAGTGCACTGCAGAAGCATCATTCAGACTAAATGAAATAAATTTGATATTATTTGAAGTATGCATAGCAGTTATTTCGAATAACATTAAGATATTGGAAAAAACTTTGAATGATCAATAAAATAACGGCAATATATACGACCCATATAGGAGCCCATTTTACCACATATAGTCCATACTTAATTATATAGACATAAACTACGTATATGGACTAACATTCTACTATAAACAAGTCAAATTGACTAGATTTGAATGTGCATTTTCATTCGGGGGACGTTATAAACGTGTTTTTCGTAAAGTTTGATTTTGGTAGCAAAATCTTGTGCCCTACCTTTAATTTTAGATAGTGGGCGGGGTAACGGGATACCCTTATACATGTAATACAAAGGTCAATAGTCCTGGTTCTAATAGTTTAAATTATTGTTTCAACTCCAAATGAAGGAAATATACAGTTTTTTTTTTGTTTTTCGAAATGCTCTTTCGATGATATGACGTCATAAATGTAAAACACTTTTTTTGGGCCACGTGGTGATATTCTTTAAGCTGATGTACAGTTGAAATTATGAATATTTAAGAATTCGTATTTAGTGGGAATTTAAATAGCATATGTATGTACAAAACGGTCACACGTTTTATTTTCTCATGTATCACGTCCAGCAGTAAACTGCAATAACACGTAAATTGTGTATTTCCGGTAAAATGGCTGTTTCAAGAGCAATTGGGACGTTGTTATTTCCATGTACATTTAATTAAGTCATTTATACTGTCATACCAATATTTTCCATTTGTCATTAGATGCAAAGATATATAATACAATATATGTGTAAAATCGAAATTATAGAAATTATTGACAATAATGTTTTCCCTTCCAAGGGCTAATACGACTCATTTTGGCGAAAGTTCATTGGGTAATATATCTACATGTAAAACGGCATACAGTGGAATATCATGATGTGTTTTCGGTGGTGGAAGGTTGTATCTTATAGAAAATGTTCACTTTTAAAAATTCGGACCAGCCAATGTAAAGTTATCACCCATTTATCAGAACTTTCAGAATGCCCCTCGTATGCACAGACTTTAACTTCTTGAGAGATTTCGGCATTCCATACCTTCAGCTTTGGTTTAGAAGCCTTCGAATTACGTTTACCGCCCATCAGTGAAGCAGTGGCTACAGTCGTTCAATAGCTGCATTAACTACCGTCTGGGAGCCTATATTACCATGGCTGCAAGTGGTACTATGTAAACTGGTTGTCACTATGCGTAAAGTGATTCCAGCTTATCAATTATTCGCAAGCTCTCCAGCACCTGTTGGCAGAGTCTGTCTGTGCAGCTTTAGTCCGTGTGTGTATACTGTAATGAAAACCATTTATCAAGACACTTAAAAGGTTGTTGGCAAGAGATTGAATCTTTTCTCCCTGAAAAGCCAAATACTGTAACACGCAGACCACCCAAAGCCACACAGAAACGACGGCAGCGCCTAGCCATCCACGCAAGAGTCAGACAAACTCGGTTTGTCTAGATCTGCTACAGTCCATTTCGTCCTGACTAAGCATATCGACTTCCTTGGTTTTAAGCCTACGGAATCCAGTGTTGGTTAGGACCTCTTATTTCCCTTTCTACAGCCTAGCTTGATAATCTTGTTCATATGATGACTTAAATGGTTTTCTTTTATTTTCTCTTCCAAAGACATACATGATTCCACATGTGAATATCACTGAATGTTCGCAAATGCACGATGTGTCTATTTTGTGATGATGTAGCATTTCAATTTTAATGTCTTAACTTCTGAATTTAAAAGCTTAAAATGTAGGAAATCGCATCATTTTATTCGAAAAGTGAAAAAATCTTCGCCGTGAGGGGACACCCCTCCAGCACCCACCCCAACTTAACATCACCAAACTAGCTGTGTCCCTATAAATTTTCTGGAACCGGGCCTGAATGAGGCGGTGGGATATGGAGCCATATGCGTTAGTTGAATACAGTCACACAACAGTCGGGTATTTCGGGTTGATTTCTGCTTCAGGTAACACAATCATGTGTTAGGGCACTTGTGGATTCAACACATCCAGCGAATCCGTGTATTGAACATTTCTGGACTGCGTAGTAAACAAAGTCATCTGACAACATACACGTTGTATATAGCGGATATTTCTTCAACGCCAAAGCAAACGGGAGAATTTGGTGTATGATATTTGTCAACACAAAGCAATGCTATGGTTAGAAAATGGCTGATGCCATTTGAATCGTTCTCGTTAGATATGAAGCACCATTTGAAGCTCAGCATTGTACCTTTCTTCCACATTAGTCTGAACAATAACCATACCGGTTAGCACTTGGAGGCGTTTATATTATATTTCGAGACCGTATCTGTCTTTGTCAGGGACATAATTGGTAGTGCTTTTAATTTCCTATCTACTCCTCCTTGAGGAGAACTTTGAATTGGGACTAACTATTGCTTGTATCACCCATATGGTGCCAAGCGATGTTTTACTTTCTATCTTCTTCTGTGGGTTTCCTTGCTTCAGCACTCTTCGTAGTCACACTTTCTCGGGCGACTTGAGGTGATGCACTCACTACCTTCCATGCCAAAGGGAACTTCGAAGGTCAATCCTGCCTATTATGTAGTACTGTTTTGCTTTCCTGCTGGGGGAATGGTCTTTAAAAGATTGGTGAATCTTCTTCAGGTAATATTGCTTAGCGGCTAAATGTTTTGGATTGATATCCTGGTTCATAGTTCACCCTGTCTAAGCGTATTTTCGAGCGTGGAGATCGAATACGACGGAGCAATGCGAGAAAAGTGGATCGGGAGGAGAGTCAAAGTAATGTTTTGCTTCACCATTCTTTTAATTTTAAAAGTATGAGATCGGGAATTGGCCGAGGATGACCTACAATAAATGCCCCTTGATCGTGATGCATTGAAATATCCATAGTACTTGTAGTTTTTTCTAACATTCGGGAAAACCCCAGCGAAACTCGTCTGATTTGCTACCGTCCCGTTGTTTTCTCGTCGTAAATGGATCAAATATCCCAAATAATCCTCATTTCATCGTCATACATATAAAATACATCATATTTAACAAATACCTCACCGCTCAAGCAGTTTAAAACTAATTAAACCCTCGAATACCCGGCCATCAGCGAGACGTGTTTTTATACGACCGAGGGGCGGGATCGGAGCGTATTTTCGAGATGGTGGATTTTACAGAAAACTTTTTCTCACGGCTTTTGAAGGTCGGACCATGGACATAAGTCACGTTTAACCATATGATACACGAGAATATTATTTTTTAGTGTTGAGACAATTGATTTCTTTAAATAGTTTTGAAAGACTGTGCTGAGGTTCCGCGGTCCTGTTATGTAAATGTTTTTCCCACTTAATTAATGAAGGAGGAATTCTAGGAGATTGGAAAAGGTCAAACGTACGTAACTTGTGTTTTCAAAAAGTGGCAATTATAAGGACGAGCCCGGAAATTAGAGTCTGCAAACGTTTATAGAATTATTTAGGAAACAAAGGGAACACTTTAGTTAATAAGGTCTATCAGTAAAAAACTAAGTCTTCATCTTTAGGCAGAGTTTTGTTCATGAATAATCTTAATTCCACGAGCTACATGTACAATAATGCCATGCGTTCAGTTACTACTAATAACTTATGACCCAAAGCTGTATAAACGCTATATTGCATAGTTTATTTAACCCCAGATGACCTAGTACTGAGCTTGATTGTAATTTATAGATTTTAGTTAGACAAATATTTAAAATTAGTTCGAGATATTTGATAAAGCCTAAATGCTATAAGTGTGCTTAAATACGGGTGGTGGTGGTTGTTGTGGTGATCACAGGTCCGTGAAAAGTGACCTGGGCGAACTGTATTCCTATGTATACCAGTAGGCTATATACTGTAGCCTTATAGATGGGCTATGTCACTTTTCACGGACCTGTGTTGGTGATGAACCAAATATTAGTGATTAAACTCAAATTTAAGTTCAATATGGCAAATGTGTTTATGATCTTTGAATAATTATAGTGATACATTTTTAATTCCCAGTAATTTTATTGGCACCTACCGTTCCTATAAAGATACCGTTGCGGTAAATATAACGACTACCGTTCCGTTGACTACCCGGTTGTTTGGGAATTTATCATGCGCCCGGTGTACACTGATCAGGCATGCGCAGATGGTCGTGTCTGTGGGAAAGTTGACGGAAAATGCCATTGCCAATTCAACAAGGCCTATTTCAGGTTATTTCACTTTAACAACATTCCAGAATCAAATATTTCAGAGCCCAGTAAACGCCTACATAGTTGACACTCTAATTTTACTGCGCATTTATAAAATCCACTCGTACTCGACACGGTGTGTCATCCCAATAATATCAAATATGGCGGATTTGATTCGAAACGCTCAAAATAGCCTTTTTTGACAGGAGTTTGTACTTTGCCTGATATGGTCGATGTCACATGAATTTATTTGTTTGCAGCACTTCTTGCAATTGTTTGGATTTGACATATTCTTTTCTATTGGGGATCCTTTCTCTAACACTGGCTAAAATCCTTTCAGCATTTTTCAGGAAATTGGACAGAAAATGAGGAATATGCTTGTCAGGTCAATAATTTGTCAAGTAAATCATGAGATATTATCTATCTATCTATTGATACTGTAATACCCCCTTGTGGGTATTATGAACAGGTGCGCGTCAGCACAGTGTGAGTGGATAAAAGAGTAAAAAGTATATAAAAGCAAGCCAGTGAAGTAAGAATATAGTGATCAGTGTCAGACTTTAACCATCAACTCGCTATACACAAGTGTTGGCGTGGAAACTGGTCAAATGATTACTGCTCTCAAGTTCAAATATCTGACAAGGCACAGAAAAACTCTTTGCTTTTCTGATCAAACTAGAGATGAACTGGTTGGCTACCAAGAGGTAATTTCGCGACGCACTAACAAACATCTACTCTAAGCGTATGCGAGACCGGATGTAAACAATACGTCGCACTGAGCGTGCGCATATTTAGGCCACGCCCGATTTTACTCGATTAAGTTTTTTAACAATTTGATAGATCTACAGCTGTTACATTTTCCTGGCTTATTTTTTTCTTGAAAACAGATTAACTGGACAAAGCTGTTCAATTCTAAAACTAAAAATAATTTAGTGCAGAAAAACTACTTCTGGCGTTCGTGCCATTATTTTGTTTATAACATACGATCGCAGGGCTTTTTTCACTCTATATTAGGGGCCGAATATCGGCTGCTTCACAATTTCGTATCGGCCCCATTCACAATTGTCTAACGGCGTCTATCACAACAGAAACGGCGTCTGTTTATTACAAAATCGGCCTCTTCACAAAGTAACCAACAAACCAAACATATTACAGACAATCATTTTCGTACATCTAATTCGTCAAACAACGGTGACATCGCTTTATTATTGTATAAAACATCAAGTGAACGTGACAAAAAATACACTAAAATTATTTTCGGCCATTAACGAACGAATGTAAACGGACTTTATCGTGACACGTATGTCCAAAACAATGCGGCGATACGGTACGTTTCGTACTCGATACAATTCGTACTCGGTACTTCGCACCTTTCGTACATATTTATCGTGAATATTTTTTTTTTAAATGTTGAGATCGGCGGGTAAAATAAGTGATGATTGGTTCCCTTAATAAAATTAACCACACTAAGTTTATCTAGAGGCATGTTTGGAGATTTACCATTCAATGCCAGATTTGTAAGTAACAGGAATTAAAGGTCTGTATGCTACATTTATTTCCTACTAATGGCATTGATATATGAAATATGTGTGTCTGGGACAAGAGGGTAATAATATGAAGTTACACACATTAAAAATAGTTATTTCTGTGTGCTTTTATGTGACAATTTGGTGATTTATTGTGCTCATAGTTTTTCACAATTGGAAAAGTTACCGCGCTTTCTTTTTCAAAATTTTAGGATTTTTCGCGCTTACTTTTCACAAAACAGAAGGGCTTGGGCCTCTTCACAATTCAGCGAAAAAAAGCCCTGGATCGTGACGGGTAATATTTTCTTTAACCTCTCGACGACGCTTATAATAATATACGTTACTTACTTACAATGGTACCGGTACTTTCGAGGGCCCGACCAGTGAGTAAATAGCTTAATAATAGCTTGACGCGCTCCTGTTATAATCCGATGACCTAGCTAGTTTAATTCTGTTGGCACTAAAAGTCGAAGACTGGCTTTCACTTTGTATGTATTTTAATGTATCTATCAATTGTCCTGTATTTAACACTGAACAATTAAGCATGATATACAGATTACCGGCGAGACTCAGCGGCTGAATAACAGGTTTTAGAAGTCGCGAGTCGCCCGGGTTCTTGAACATTTGCAAACAGGTGCGCGACGAAGCTCCTAATTATTACGCAGTATTTAAAATTAGTTTTATAAGATAAGATAGATATCTTATTATCTTTATTTTATGTATTTTATCTAATACTGATTAATTTACGCCCAACGCTCGCTATACATTGTCCGCATCAACGTCGTTGTACGAGCTTGCGCGGCACCGCGCGGCACACTTGATTAGTAAATATTGGCTCATTTACATAATTTATTCAAAAATGCAGTAGCATAGAAGTTTGATAGTGCGACGTGTGTGTATATATCGGTGTATTACACTGGGCACTTAAACGAACCAAGGAGTCTATTTGGAAAGAGTTAGGATATCACAACCGAATTCCTTACAAGTATCACACAAAGTTTCTGTCTCTACCGTAGAAGCCATAGGTCATATGCCAGGCAGGGACAAAACCGGATGATCATTCTTTAGAAGTCATACAAATATGGCATTTAGTTTGGTACTTCAACATTTTGTTATTCATTAGCAAACCAAGTCATACCTAAATTTCTCAATATCTATAAAATGAAGTATCATCACATTCCGTCGACAGGCCTCAATAAATCCACTCGTCCGCTCGTCCTGCATAATTTTTCCTTCTTTATTTATATAGCAGGACAAGTAAGATTTTGGGGTTTTCTTCTTTGTCTATAATGCAGAACGAGTGCTTTAAAAATATTTGTTGAGGCCTGGTCACGAGTCTTGGCAGAATGGTTGAGAATTAAAATCAAAATGTTTTTTTCCTTGACCTGCAATTAAAATGCAAGAGTAATAAACCTAACCCATTTGTTTACCAATAAATTCAAATAGCTACCATGGGAAATGCGTTTTAAATCCAATAATCCTAATTAGTGTACAGTCATATCAAAATATGCAGCTGTAACAGGGTATGAAAAATGTGCAACCAGACAGGCGCTGGAACCTGGGACCCTTCTCTAGCAGGGCGAATGCTCTACCAACTTAGCTAGCCTGCTGCCTATGCAAGTTTCCCCCCTATTAGTAATTAAATACTATACACACTACTACACAGCCTCTGAAAACTCCCAACTTCATGCTGTGATCTGATTGGATGGCTAAAAAAAAATCCCACTAATGTTTATGTGTCCAGATTTGGGAAACATGGGTTTAAATCATCGCCTGATTTGTATTATTGACGCAAGCAATGAATTTACACACAAATGGTGGACAAAGTTGTCAGTTACATTTATGTGTTCGAATTTTCAGTAATCTATTGTAACTGGATTTAAACTGGTAAACAATATTTATATTGCATGAAAACTGTGAATATTGACCTACACATTTATATTACTCATTTTCTCTTGAACTGACATACAAAGCAACAGATAAGGTTTTAGTCCATTGGCTATGCTGTCTATTAAAATTGATAAGTTTATATTGGTTTGTTGTTTTCAACCTGTGCATGTTGATGCTTTTTGCCCTGATGCAATATGAGAAGCAGCACTGTATAAAACACATTTCACTATTAAACAAGTAAACAATCATGATAAAAGTGGAATTCTCATTTTATAGGCTGCAGCAGAACCAATGCAAGTTGATGCTGCACCTGAAGAAAATGATAACATTGAAGATGTGCCATACATTGTTGAATCTACATCATTGGTAAGATGCTATGGAATCAGCTGCTGATGGCATTCTTTTTTAAATAATTGATTTATTAGGACTGTTTGCAGATAATGGAAGTTATTGTTTAACATTCTCATGGAGTTTGTATCATTCGTCATGTTCATAATCCACTTATTAATTTTTTGTGATTAAATTTTTGGAATATAAATTAAAAAAACTGTTTGTGGGAATCCTATAATAGAGCTGGTTTGTTCTTGGCAGAACACTGCCTGAACTATGATTCAATTGTCTAATTTTGAAGTAATTTCGATAAAATAGAAGGTCATGATATGATAGTAATGCCCCAATCTTTGATGAGGGGTATATTGCTTTGTACTGATAGACCAAACTGTTTTTGTTCAATAAATAGAGTGCTTGGTCCTTTAATCACTACTTTACAGTCATGTAGGTTGGCCAGCCACAGTAGAACTGTAGATGACTCCTATTAATTTTGCAGTCAGTAGATCAAATGTCTAAGACACACATGTCCTATCATTACCACAAAAGTGTATTTGGCAGACATGGGAAGCATACATGTTTTACAAACCTCTTGCTTTAACTACTGAGTTTGCTCTGTGGGATTGATAATTTATACTTGCTATATTATTGCTTATATTTTCTTTTTTGCTAGGATCTGGAACAATATGCTTGTCAATACACAGGACTGGCCAAGTTAAACAGACTGCGTTTCATTGCCGATCACTGTCCACCGCTAAAACTTGATGCCCTAAGAATGGCTCTATCCTATGTGATGACCACTTACAATACAAATATGTATCAACAGATCTACAGAAAAGTTCAGGAAGCAATGTCTGCGTAAGTTCCATACATTCAATTCATACAGTACGGCTTGTAAGCCAAGACAGCCTTTTATTAGCGATGAAACTAATATCATTACTTGATCTGGTCATTCTGTGGAGTAAACTACTCCAAAATATCTGAAATTACCCAAACCATCTGGTTTCTGAACTGACCCAAGAAATAAGGGTCAGAGATAGTGCTCACTATTTTAAGCTATGGTCCTAGAGTTTCAAGAGAGTTCGAAAATCTGGTAGAATCTTCATAGACTTTTCTCTCTCGGTTTTATTTATCTATAGTATTCATATTCTATTCATATTCTATTTCAGTAATTCATGTCTACCTGATGCTGTAGTAGGTGCTATTCACAACGTCACTCCATTAGATGCACAGTGGATTGAAACTACCGCAAAGAAAGCCGCTCTTAAACTAGAGAAACTGGATACAGACTTAAAAAATTACAAAAGCAATTCCATCAAGGAGAGCATAAGGTGGGCTTGCTTACTTCCTGCTGTCTGTCTGGTTTGATTAGGTTACCACAGGCCAGTCTGTGAATTAAGGATTTGAATTTGAATCCGCAAAATTGAGCAGTTTCCTATATTAATATATAATATACCCTGTACATATTTCTGTCTGAATATATAATTACTTGTCCCAGACAACCAGGCTAGTGCTAATTTTACAGACTGTAACACCCAGGCTTTAACAGTGGCAGACTATGCAAATTGTCTATTTCTTTACCTCTTTTTTCAGGTTTCATTTGCATTACATGCGGAAATTCTGATTCACTATAGCATTCAAAGCACTTCTTTTAGTAATAAATGATTACTTAAAATTTTCTGCCTGATTATAATGATCAATTTTAATGGACTGATGTACAGATCTCGGTCAACCTTGTAAATTAACAGTAAGACACTCTTTGACATTTGTTGTTTGAAAAATAATTGACATTACCCCAGAGCAGAGCTCACTTCGACTTACTGTTTGTTAAACGCTTTCAAGCTAATCCATTGAACTATTTGATTATAATATACCCTCAGTGATTTATAGTAAATGGGGGCTATGTTGAAGTCATGCTTGAGGTTGGTTGGTCCGTGCAAATTTTGTCTGCGCCATTTCTCTGTAACCATTGGTCAGATTTTGACAAAACATTGCATGACGCAGCCATACCAAGCCCAGTTGTGTATACTGTAGGCGCTTGTTGGTCAGATCAATTTTTAGGGTGTTATTGTCCTTTGTTTTTTACGTTCATAATTTTGTCCTCGCTATTTCTCTGTAATCATTAGTTGAATTTCAAGAAGACTTTGCATGGCTCATCTGTTCAAAGTTTAGTTGTGCATTCAAATTCATTTGTTTACCTAAAATGATGTTATTGTTTTTTATTTTCAGACGAGGTCATGACGATTTAGGTGACCATTACTTGGATTGTGGAGATTTAAGTAATGCATTGAAGTGTTACTCCAGGGCACGAGATTACTGTACGAGCCCGAAACATGTTGTAAATATGTGTTTAAATGTCATAAAGGTTTGTTTTCCTTTTTGTTAACAAAAGTTGAGATTCCTAGTTATATAATAAGATTAAGAGAATATCGTTGGATGGGTGTTGTCAAACAGGGTTCCTGTGTCATTTAGTTTGGCCTGAGATATTGTCAAGTTTGTTAAAATGCTAGTAGAAATTGTTAAAAAAGAAACCAGGTCTGGTGTACCTGATGTTTTCATAGCCCATCATTGTATTCCAACTGGAATATGTTTAACCTCAAATGGGTTTTATAGTACAAAAAAAATAGTCCACAAATTATTTTTCAGATACAGTGATTTTTTTTTTCCTCTGGGAAAGGGTCCGGGTCAGTTCAGATTGGGAATTTTTGCGTTGTGACTTTATCATTTTATGTCCGATATTGAAAATTATTTTTTTAAATTGTTTATTGGGAATTTTTCATTCAGATTTGGGAAAATTTTAGCCTATTTGCAATTGGAAAAGGGTCCGTTTTCAATAAAGAAGGAAAAAAATCACTGAGTTAAATATCAAGTACAATCATATCTCGATACAATGATGATGTTTGTTCCCTAGTAAAATGTTGTTGTAACAAATATGTCAGTATACCGAATTGATACAAAGAACATTTTAAATCATTTGTCCCCCATAAAATGAGGTCAGCATTGGAATATGTCTGTGTATCAGGTGTCCTCATCAAGACCTGACTGTAGCAGCTATTAAATGTGCTACCAAGGATAATTAAAATATATGTAATCTTAGTTCTAATTTATTCAAAGTATGGATTGATTTCAGGTCAGTGTATATCTACAGAATTGGTCACATGTGCAGAGTTATGTAAATAAAGCAGAAAGCACACCAGAAGTAACAGAGGTATATTTCATTTTCTGTAAACCTCTAAATTATTTTGCGCGATTTTGTTTCGCGGATTTTTCAAATGGTAGAATTTCGCGAAATTAAGTCGCTGCAAAGTGCTAAAATCATTAATATGGATACTGCAGGAAACTTCAATACGCAAAAATTTATAGTCGCAAATATGCCCACGATCAGCATAACGTGAAAGTTAGTATTCGCGAAAGTAAATTGGTTTACAGTATTTATAGCAGTTATGGCTTCTGTTCTCCCACACTGTCGTGGGGATTATCGACACCATTATATATCGACACCATTAGCAGAGCTCTCCATTAGCTCCAGTGGTCAACAATTACACCTACTATTCAGGGATTTCACCTACTATTCAGGGATTTACTACATTTTTCAAATTGAACCAGTTGGAACGAGTTCAATATTTAAAATAATAAGAAATTACTGGTAAAATGACATGTAAACAACCAAAGTACCACTTACTACTTTATCACGGTCACTGGCTACATTAAAATTTATGGAGAGCCCTGCATTTGGAATGAGGTGGCTGGAGTGATAAATCTAAGATAATAGAACTTATTTCAGAGTCGTAAAAGGTATATTTATAGATGTGTCTGTTCTGAACGTTTTTAGTTGAGGTAAACTTTGTGTTGTGTTTAGTTCAAATTGATGGCTATTTTAATATTTCATTCTGGCTTGTACAAGAGACTATATGTTGTCTAAACCTGCGTCATGTGACCTTGAGTTTGACTTTATTGTATGCTATCAATGGAATATAGAGATTTATCAGTGAAAATAACAGTGAAAATAACAAGAAAACCCTGATCAGTTAAAAGTTATGCGCTTACATCCTTCTCCGAATAGATCAAGTTGAAATCTGGGTCCTTGGTGTAGCTCTTGAAATTTTAATCCTGGATTAAAACAAGTCAGTCCTTTATTTCCTTGATAAACCTATTTTACAGGAGTTGCCAAATCTGATTTATGTTTATATTTTACAGCATGGGAAGGATGGAGGCCAGTCTGTGTTAACCAAACTACGGTGTGCTGCTGGGCTTGCAGATTTAGCAACAAAAAAGTATAAATCAGCTGCCAAATATTTTCTTCTAGCTAGTTTTGATCACTGTGATTTTCCAGAGGTAAAATTAAAAATAATATATAATTGCTTAAACACATAATTCTATGAATATGCAGGCATGTTGGTCAGAGCTTCAGGATTCAGTCGGTCTGTAAGAGAAACTCCTTCAAAGTCGTAATACTCTTCACTTATGAAAACGTACGACCAGAGTTAAATATTGACAACTGTTAAATTAAAAATATACTAATAGCGGGTTGGAGTATCAGGTCAGTATCTTTACACTATGTATGATGTCTAAGTACAGATATTTCTGATACACAGGCAGGTCTTGAACTCTTGATGTTTGTTCCCAAGCATAATGTTGTTGTCAGAATACTGAAATGATACAAAGGCTGTTTTGAAACATTTGTCTCCATAAAATGATGTTAGTATATGAAATTGTCAGTATATCGGGCCCAATGATTATAATATTTTTTTCATGGTCAACTCAATACCCTGCTCCCACGGCAAAACGATATGTGGTTTACTAAAACTTTTTTATATTATTAGATGGATAGCCTTAAAGAAAGCAGACTTATATTTCTTGACCAGATATAGATTAATTAATCGTTGCACTGTAATCAAGCTTATCAAATTTCATACTCAAATTAAGTTGAGCATGAAAAATGTCTATAAACACGGCGCGGGGTGTCATTATATCGAGACCTTAGTGTATTGTTGTATGTATGGTTTCAGTTGTTGTCACCACATGATGTGGCTACATATGGTGCACTCTGTGCCTTGGCTTCCTTTGATAGAACGGAGCTGCAGAAAAATGTAATATCCAGCAGGTACGTATATCTTTATATATATACTTGTGTACTGTATAGTCAGATTTTTCTGACCTGTCTTAAGTCATTGACTTGACCCTTAGTAATGATACCAGTCTATTTCACAAACCAATAACTTATGTAATATTATAAAATTTTAGCATTCACTGGCTGTGTCAGTCCACAAATTGTTTAGTTGTATTATATATATCATGATTTGTACCAGAATAACCTTTATTTTAACAACTAGGATACCTATTTGATCAATCTACATTACTAATGAATATTCACTGTCACAATACCTGTGACAGCTTGAAAACATCAGCTTTGACATATTTATACCTAGATATGTTTAGGCGCAAAATAAACAGTGTACAAATCACTAGCTCTGCACAAAAGTGGCCGGGACTGGTCAAAATGAAAACCTTATTAATTTGTCAGTTGTTGATGGAATCTACCAAACTTGATGTTACTGTAAATTCATTGAAATTTCATTGATATCGGTACAGTGTTCCTGTGTTTGTAAATTCATGGTTGTAGAACATTGAAAGGAATTGCTTGTAACTAATGTTTGAGATCGTTCAGATTTAACTTGGTCTTAGAATTCATCCGTGCTATTGACAGAACTTTTAATTTACAAGAATATTATAGTGCTTCCAGGATAATGTGATATTTACAAACATGAATCTGTTTGGTCAACTGTTGCAAAATTGGTTTTGCAAATTACTAAAGAAAACAGATAGGTCAGTATTGTACTTAACACTTCACTGATAAATTGTGCACATCTGATTAATCCACCTTTGTGGAATATACCAAAATTTCGTGCCTTTCTGATTATCCTGGGCGCACTATAATGATTGAATTGTACGTAGTTAAAATTGTTTCTCTCACTTGTATTGTTTATTTTCAGCTCCTTCAAGTTATTTTTAGAACTCGAGCCTCAACTACGTGATATAATCCACAAATTTTATGAATCCAATTATGCTTCTTGTTTAAAATTGCTTGATGAATTAAAGGTAAGACTGTGTACTTCGAACTCAGACTTAACAGATGAGCTGTGTATTGGGGTACTTAATAAATTCTGTTAAAATCCGTATTAATTTTGAGATAAGCAAGTGAAAAAAAGTAAAGAATATCTGGTTCCCCGACCCTCTCCCACCTATGACAGGGAAAATAAATGGGCTACTTGATTTAGACACAAAAATATCTTTATTGTTTAGACAGAAATAAGTTGTTATGTCTTGTGCCTAATGTTGTATATTTTGACAACAATAAATACATTTACACTGAAGAAATAGTAAAATGTTTATTTATTTAATACCTATTTAATAATTAAAATTTGTCAAAACGCAAATTAAATTGATTTTATGTTATAAGATACCCAAATAGATGAAAACCTCTGTTGCTCTGAAATTATTGTTTGGGTGTTATCTTACTTAGTGCTGAAGTTTGTCTCAGAAGCTGCCCCTGAAAAATGTTGCATGTTATTCAAGTCTGAATGAATACTTTAATACTGTTGTAGGCTGCCCGTGTGTTTGTGAAATTTGATTAAACTCTAAACTTATCAAGCAATGATAATTAAATGGCTTCTGACAGTAATTTCAAGTGTTGGTAGGATGAAACTGTTAACAAATGTTATTTGGTTACTTACTATCCTGCTGGAAGCTAATTCAATTAATATTTTTGTGTAGATTCTGAGAGATATGATATGATGATTCAATGTATTGTATGATTGTTGATGTTTCTATCATTTCAGGACAATTTATTCTTAGATATGTACCTTGTTCCACATGTTAACACATTGTATTCACAAATTAGAAACAGAGCATTATGTCAGGTAAGTGTTGTAAGATACTGATTAAGAAATAATTAATATGTACCTGTGTTTCATCATAAAATAAAGCACAGTCACATGTTCGGATGCAAGTAATTAAATCAAGAGTGCGTAGCTCTAGCGATTTAATTTATGCATTTGAACGAGTGACTGTGCATTATTATAGATAAAACAAAGATACATATTCATTATTTTGATTCTAATATAGGCAATATTCCGCATTTGACAACAGATAAACACATTATCCCTGCACTTTTTTCTACCTCGGAAGGCTTATTTGCAGTTTGAAGTTATTCAGCTGTAGCTGTGTTGTATCGGCAGTTCGTGCACACCGTGATTTCCTCTATGTGTATATAGCTGAAACCGCTGGTTGTGTTAGAATTGAAAATAAAAAACAGCAAGAGTAGTGTGTGTTGGCATATTTCACTCCTCAAAACAGTTATGCTTGTATATAAAGAATCTATTAAACAAATCAAGTGATACAAAAGGAGGCTCTCAACGCGAGATTCAAACTGATCTATCTGGATGAGAGACTAGCACTTTTATGTTAACATAGTGGACCACAAAGCCAGATTGTAGAAATTATAACACTTTAAAATGCTTTGTAATTTATGTAGAAATTGGTTAAAATGTTAGTGTCATTAAGGTTATGACCTAAAAACTAGATCACTAGGTCACCAGGCCCTAACAAGGAAAAAACTGCTTTTGAGTTTACTCAGATGAGCTATTTCAAGCATCATCTTGTTTATTGCTGTTCATATGACATACTTATTTATTGAATGAAATGAAAACTTTTGTAATTGTATCATACATAATAATAATTATATTCATACATGTTCTTAGTGTCACATTAAAAAAGAACAATAAATTATTATAATAGTTAAATTGCATTATTAAAAGATATTTTAATATAATTTTTTTAATGCATATACATTTAGTGGAACTACAACTGTATATTTCAGTACTTTAGTCCATACCTATCGGCAGATATGTCAAAGATGGCGGTAGCGTTCAATACAACAGTTCTAGACTTAGAGGATGAACTGATGCAGCTTATATTGGATGGTTTGATCAATGCTCGGATAGATTCACACAGCAAGGTATGTGTAATCGGGCAGTCTGCGAAATCTCTTGAAATCACTTGTCTGGGGAAAATTTCACTTTTGCTGATTCGGACAAGTATCAATCAAATTGGGACTGTTAAAAGTGGAAGGGATATGATGGAGTTGCCCATCTGATTTATTTATGGACATGTGAACCAATCATCAGTACTTGGGTATTGGGACATTCTTCTTATAAATCCAGTACTCTGGAAAAACATAAATGTGTAAGATGTGAGTACAGCCTGCAATAAAACACATATTTTATACTACCGGTATTTTGTTGAGTATCTTGTGTTGTTTCTACTGGAGTGTGTATTTGCTGGATAAATCATTTGTTGTTGATTACAGTAAACATTTGGTTTCTATGAGTGATGAATACATTGGCCTAGGATCTTTAAATTTAAGGTATTTTTATGCCCCCCTATCGATAGATGGGGAGGCATATAGTGATTCACCTGTCCGTCCATCCGTCCGTCCGTCCGTTCGTCCGTCCGTCCGTCCTGGTTAACCCAAATTGACCGTTTCTTCTAGCATTAATATGGCTTGCTACAAAGCTTTCATACTTGCATGGATGTTGTGTATGAACACTCTCCACACGCCTGTACCACCTAACCCCATTTTGACCTTCACCTTGACCTAATTTTGGACTTAGACTTATTGATGGACAAGGCTTCCACAGGGGGCATAAGCGTTTAGTGAACGCAGTCTTGTTTCTACCTGTAGATGACCTTAGTTGAATTTGATGATATAAGGTTAAAGCCAGAGAACATACTTGATGTATTAACTGCTCTTACAATTAATACTGTCAGTGCTGGCAACAGAATGCTCCATACATTCAGTGGGAAAATTCTGGAACGCTTTTAAGTTTTTCCCATCCTACTAGGTTCTCAGAGAAAGAGTCAGTGTTTCTTGAACAATCTGATAGTAGCAATGTTTAAATATTTCAGATTTTATATGCAAAAGATACAGATCAACGCAGCACAACATTTGAGAAATCTATGACAATGGGTCGAGAATATCAGAGAAGAACAAAAGCTCTTATACTTAGATCAGCTGTTTTAAAAAACCAAATTAGTGTGAAGGTATGCACTTGTTGACTTTAATAAAATAATTTAATTGAATCGAATTGTATAAATGATGATTCTTGCATGAGTTCTCCTTACATACAAAATTTATTAAAACAAGTTGACTAAAGAATTTGACACAAGTCCTTTAATCAAGTTTGTATCAGCAAATTTAATAAAAGTCATATGAATCCGAATGTAAGATTCCATTTATCACATAACACTCATCTTCTTCTAAAATGATGTCCGATGTGTTCTGTTAAAGTTTTACCAAAAATTATAGGGATAATGAAAGCAATGTTTTGACAACAATAGTGCTATCATGAAGTTATGCCGATCAAAGCATGGATTGGTTAAAGTCACAGCTAATTATTGTACTCTGAGGCAGTGCTGAACGGTATTATCAGCACAGATTTATGGCACTCCAAGACCCTAGGTTATGTAATAAAGATTTATTAATAAAGATGCGCTTTGATTGAACAAACACAAATCTAAATTTCCGATTATGTATGATTTTATAGTTATGTATTAAGGTCTGGATTTAGTTAACAAACCATTTGTATTTATTGCAAGTTGATTGTATGTATATTACAATATGTATTGTGTACGTATATTACAGTGTCCTCCTCGAGAAGGCGGTCAGGGTGGTGAGATGTCGATAGCTCCAGGAAATGCATCATCAGCGAGAAATTGACGTGGCAGTAGACCTCAAGACATTGTTTAAATAAAGTCTTTCATGATATCGTATGGCTCCCAAGTTTTGTTACTAGAGTACAATGAATGGTGTCGTGTAATTGAGGTTTGATACGATCTGACAGCTGCTCTCATCGTCACAGTGGCATCAAGTATGAACAGAATGCTGGAAGGACTGCAGTATGTCATAGCATCATGTTTCTGAAGTGAACTCCTTGCTATGGTTTCCATAAATGACGCATGATTTTTGATCTCCAGAAACTTACATTTTCTATAACAGCCTATGGTACATGCCTGTAGAGCTATGTTGAAATTTGTCGTGAACTACATAAAGATATATACTTAGCAACTTTTCTAAGTCCAAATGTATTTTTGTAGATAGCTCTGTCAAGCATGCATCTATGAGTATCTTGGTTATATTATTTGTGAGTTATGATTCTGCTGAATTGAACAACAAGGCAGGCTTCATATAAATTTGTGGTATTATAACAATCTTAACATAACTACTTTATGAACGTAAAATTTACAAATAAACATTTCAATATCTAGCATGGCTACCCCATATTCTGAGACTTCTTCTGACATTGCTGAATGAATAGACTCATTGCATTTTACCATCTGGACCCCGAGTGGTGAGACACCTCAGGTGTTGTCCCTGTTTATGTCGCAACTCAGTCAAACATTCATGCAACCTGCAACCAAACAATATGTTTACCTTTAATAAATCACTCTCAGGCATGTATATGTTGAAAATGGAACAAACATTGAGGTTTCAGATAATTTATAAGAAACCTGTTGTCAGGAAATGACACTCTGCACCGTACCAACATCACTTCATTTTTCTCTGTGATCATCCGACAGAAAATTGAGATATCAAAATTGATTTTTTAAATGTTTTTCACACATGTTGAAATCTCTAGATATAATTTATAAGTGTTAGGAACAAATTCCATGGATGTGTTTACCATGGAGGCAAAATACACAAATGCACATGCTTCTTAGACCGAACAGACCATGTGATGTACGGCCAGTTTGTACAAACTTGACTTAAGAAATTTTGCCACGCCTCTGTTTATAAAAGATGTTCTTTATCAATGAGGACTCAGAAAAGTTGTTTAGTGTACTTTTGATAGAGAAAAGTCTTTTTATTGAGATAAATTCCAAGTTTGGACTTGGACATTACATATTACTAGTATATTAAAGTGAGGCTGTTGCAGAAGGATTGTTTTATGAACTGATTTAAATATATATGTGTAATATCTGAATGTTCAGGTATTTGTTGCCATGGTAACAAGAGTACTGATGGTAACTGGCAGTTATGTCTTGTGGGTGACATCTATTTCACAATGACTTGTAACGAAGCATTTCATTGGTTGATTCAAGGAAAATTTGCTTAGAGACAGACATCTTGACATATCAAAATACTTGATACATTTGTAGTAGTTTATTATGAATATTTATAAATATGCACTTTAATAATTAATCAGTCATGAATCTGTAGTAACATGTTTCCTGAATCCAGACTGTGATTTGAGTTAGATGACATTGAAAAAGATGTGAAGAATAAATTTCCAAGTTTTTTCCTTGCACTATTTACGTCTCAGAATCCCATTTTTCCACTCACTTGAACACCTGGGTACCATTTTATCAAAGCACTTACGGAAACCTTATTAAGGACGGATTTTGTTTTCAGGAGTTCATAAACTGAATCTTGATTGCAGCTCCATTCATCACACTTTATAATTGTACAAGTATAATAAAGAATTTAAATTTGATCGTAAATTTAAGATTTCAATAAGTGTTTTGATTAAACAGAACCCAGAAGCTTTATAAGCTTGTTCTATCAGTTACATGTCAACTTACCATAAGCTTTGAACAACATCTCCTCCAACTAGCCTTTCCATTGTTTAAGCCGTTATTTGGTTAGTGCTCTAGCAAAATCTATGTGACATTGCTTTGTGGACCTCTACTTAGATTGTTCAAATCATAAACGCCTGATTCAAAATTTGCACCACCTCCAAGTCTCTGCCTACTTTATTGTTTACAACACATATAGCAAAACTACGGTGAGTGCCGTCCCCTCGTGCACACATTGTATAAGGCGATTAAATGTGTCTGAAAGCTGCACCTCATAAATCATACAGATAGGGTAGTTTTATTTGTATGTGCTATTCAACTCGATGTAAACAACACACCGAGCTTGCAGTTAGATGCCATATAACCTAAAATGTTTGGGTGCGCCTTAACAATCAATCCAAACTTGTAAGTGTTACAGGGCCATCATGTTTTAATTTAAAGTCGGTTGTTAACAGGTACTATTCCCTGTGGTCATCAAGCTTTATAGAAACACCTTGTACCAATTTATTAGGCAATTTTGCTAACCAAATCACAATTGAAAGTGAATCTTAATACATGCAATACAATTCTGAGAGTCCTGACTTGTTATACATCCGCACAACGAGTTGTAAGGGGGTATACTGGATTCAGCTTGTCCATCTGTCTGTCCGTAGACGCATTCTTGTGGACGCAACTCCTACAGTTTTGGGAGGATTTCGCTCAAACTGTCACAGATGAACAACCTCAACATATAGATGTGCATGAAGAAAGGAATTTGCGCTGCGATGAATTTTGGCAGAATTATGGCCCTTTGCCGGTGGGGGTATATTAGTCTGCCGAATGGCGACAGCTCTAGTTTTAATTTGCTGGTGCTGATTTTACTGTATCCATATACTGGATATCTCAGAAATTTGCTCAATGTGATATTCGGTCTTAATTTTATACCAGTAACTTCAGTTCACTTGTCAGAGGAATTGTCACTTCAGGCATGATTGCATTATCGATTGTAGCATAAACTTTCCTAAATACAGTACAAGAATTCCCATCTGCTTCCAGATGTTTGTAGTTGTACTAAAACTTGTCTGAGATTAACTTGTGTTGGGACATTGTCGTGTCTCCCACTTTTAGAGTGGCAGAAACCTGTTGATTTTGTGCTGGATGGATTTCATAAAAAAATGTCTGCACTTGTTCTCTTTAACCATTGGTTGGATTTCAATGAAACTTTACTTGAATACTTGGTACTAAGCCTAATTGTGCATTTTGTGAGGAATTTTAGGTTGGAGGATTATTGACGGACTTATTGCCTTTTGTGGAAGACATATTTTTTGTCCAAATACCATCCTATACTCAACAAAAATGATCGATTTTTTGACCAATACGGACACATTCGATACGATGTTTCGATTGAACGCAAAATACCAGTATATGATTTATATCGGAAACCGGTACGCAGCCCTACAAAGGATATCATTAAAATTTACTTATTAAACGAAAGATATTTGGTGTAGGTCAGTGCATACTGTATCACTGATTTTGTCAATGAACGAGACTTACAGATGAATACAGATTCATTTAAAGTTACATCAAAGGAAACGTAACATAATTTGTGGATACTTGTTAGTTTTGTTGAGTATAGTTTTAAAGTGTCTTATTATAAACAAGATAACTTTTAAGTATTGTGCACTGCTTGCTTGTAAGTTTTGTTGATTCGAAATTCAACATGTTCACATATACAACATCCCAAGTTCAAGATTCATTCTTGTATGCCATATTTTATTATACCCCCGCACAACGAGTTGTAAGGGGGGTATACTGGATTCAGCTTGTCCGTCTGTCTGTCCGTAGACGCATTCTTGTGGAAGCAACTCCTCCTACAGTTTTGGCAGGATTTTTCTCAAACATTCACAGATGAACAACCTCAACATATAGATGTGCATGAAGAAAGGAATTTGCGCTGCAATGAATTTTGGCAGAATTTTGGCCCTTTGCCGGCGGGGATATATTAGTCTGCCGAATGGCGACAGCTCTAGTTTGTTCAGACTTTATGATATAGTTTGATCAGGAAAACATTCTCACTGTACAGACATAGAGATTATTTGTTGATTTTGGTTGAAAATTCAATTTTGTTTCAAAAACTGATCAAAACAGCAATATTTTTATGAGTGAAATAAAAATGATCTTTCACCTAAAATCAACATTATTGTTTATATTTGTGCTTCTGACATGGATTTGTTAATTGGTTTTAATTGGAAAATTATAAGACCGTGATTATATTATTATGATTATATGTAATATTATAATTATATGTCTGACATCATTGATGTTATGTTTCTGTTACACACTATGTAACATGGTGAAGTCTGTGAGTTACTAGTCTCTTTCACTAATAAGTCTGTTTTTCTGTGGAAAACATAAAAACTTAAAATTATTTTTGTTTTATTTCGCATGCTATAATACAAACGGTATATGTTCTAAGATGTACATTACTGTATATGAATGATACAACATTGATGCCAAATAAAAAATTGTGTGGTTGGAGAAACATGACTAAAATGGTGCGTATGTAATAGGAAAATACTTAGCATAAAAAAAACAAGATTCATTTGGTAATAAGAAACAGGGCATCTACAATTCCGGAATAATCTGGAAATCCGGATTGCTACACTAGGAAGAGTGATTTTTTTTGCATAAAATAAAAGTAATTTGATGAAAAAAAAACAAAGTATTAACAAAACTATGGTCATTTGAAGTTTTTAAAGCTGAATTTAACAATAGAAAATGTTTGAAACGGTGTTTTGGTGTAGGGATGTGTGCAAATTGCACTCGAAACAGACTTGCATCTAATTTTCAGGACTAAGTATTATGCCTTAGTAGGACCCCTGAAGAAACAGTAAGAGGATTGGTTAGATACAACTTATTGCATGATATGAAGCATTGGATTGTATAATACAATTTATTTTTGTTCTGATCCCAAAGTTTTTTGAGTTTTTGCCTTTTATTGATATGTATCTTAGAAGCATCCATATCCTATTAATGCGCCTAGTTTTATAAGATTAATTTGAATGCTTTGCATAAGTTTATAACAGAAAAGTTATATTAATTTAATTCAAGCAAATTTCCTTGAGGAAGTATCAATTGTTTTTCAGAAATTGTTTGAAAAAATTATGTTCAGTCTGGAGAATTGAATTTGTCAAGTCATGTGACCTGAAACTGAAGCCTATATATGATTAGTTTAAGCCCTATGATGAATGTATCTCTCACATTTGATGTTAGGTGGTTGTTGGTACAGTCACCCTACTCTCTCAAGGATTTGAAAGCATATTGTGATTGTTCATGTATTCTTCATCCGAAACTCGTTGTAGTTTGTTCAACTTGACAACAATAACATAAAGCTTGTTTTACTGATGTCGCCATGTTTCTAAACCTGTATATACACAGTTCTGGTATTTTCAGGCCTCGTCCTGATTTTAGGTTTTTAAATCCTGATATTTCTTTATATGGAAAACTTGAGTTTCAGGATTTGAAACAGGAATTTTCAGGACTGAGTCTGATTGCAAATTACCAGGCCTGACCTGATGCACACTATGTTAATCTAGAACTTGCGGACAATAACACTAGCCTTATATACAAACTTGATGATGTAAAGCGTTTCTGATGTTGCTTTATTCTGATTTATCACATAACCTGCGGTCCAGGAGTGCCGTTAAGCCGTGCCGTAAATATCGTTCGGAACTCCCAGACTGTGCCATAAATATTTAAATTAGCTTGACGTGACGTTAGCCAATCCATGCATTGATCCGTCAATGACGTCAGGACAATATCAACGTCGCCATGACGTCGCGCTCATTGTACTGCTGAATTGTGGCTGAAACATATGCAGCGTACATCATCCTTTTGAACAATAATGAGCGTGTTCTAAGGTTATGCGATAAATTGAATCTAACGTTCGTGCTCATTACATACAAGTTTTATTAAACTCGTTGACAAAAACAATATGACACTCGGCAAAGCCTTGTGTCATACCAATTTGTCCACTCGTTTATTAAAACTCGTATGTAATGAGCACTCATGCAAGATCCTCTATATAGTACATCATCATTTGAAAGCCTGTAGATATTCATAAATACTTAAAACAAGTCATCTCTCCCCCATATTGTGTTTACATTATCAATGTTTGTTTGTATACCAGGCTAGTATTACTGTCAATAGCTGCCAGTAAATATGGTTCATCCGATACACTGTGTACAGTCCGTTTATTTAGGTCTATCACTTGTATACAAACAATGTAATATCCATATATATTGTCTTTTTAATCAGGTCTGTCACTTGTATACAGACATTGCAATATCATAACATTGTATTTTTATTGTTTTAAACATTTCAATTGGAGAAAAGGGCAGTGAAAACCAATACCTTATTCACTAAGGTACATACTAATGCACATGATATATATATTGAAATAAGACATTAAAAACAGAAATTGCAATGTTTATGTACACAATGTTATGTAAACACGTGTCTGTCCTGAATAATCGATTTATAACTTTTTATTGTTTTCAACATCGTTATCAGATAAAAAGGCAGTGCAAAATTATACCTTATTCACTAAGACACATTCTCATACATGCACTATAGATCGAAAACGATTATTGAGCTGTGACTGCACTTTTAGCTTTATATAGTGGATACCCAAAGGTTACGGCTTTATCTATATCTGTGAAATAAAAAAGAATAATAAGAGAAATTACAGTCTGTTTATTCAGGTCTGTGACTGACCTGATTATTGAGTTATACAATGTTTATGTCCACATTGTTATGTAAACAGATGGCTGACCTGAATCAACAAGTTATACTGTATGACCACATTGTATACATATTATCCGATACACCATATAGTACTGTATGCCTGATCTGTGTTATACAGTGCCCACCAAAAATAAGTATACAGTAAATATTTGTAGCAAAATTAGACTTGGTTAAATTATTCAATATCTGTTAATCAGGCGGTCACAATTATACTAGTTTCTGAGACTACAGTTACTAAAGGAGTCAAAATAGAGATAGAAATAAAGACAAAAATGTTCGGAACTAAAATAACCATGAATTTTCCATCTTTTTGTGACGAAGTTACCATTCAAGAGGGACAAAGAAACTTTACATTTTGCACCTAGGGTACCAATTAATGTATGGCTTTTCCATTTAACGAACAAAACTATTTCTTTTCTTCCAAAATATTGTTGCTTCACTGTTCTGCAAATAGTATTATTACAGGCAAGTAAATGGACAAATAACATCTGTATACTTATTTTTGGTGGGCAGTGTATATACATATAAAATATTTCTGTAGATCATCCTAACAACCAAGTTCCTATCAGATTGTAATGCTACTTTCCATATGCTAATCAGGTTCTATTGTAATAAATCGAGTGTTTATTTGTTGTTAACTATGTTACCATGGAAACCTGTTGGTTGTTGTTACCAACTTACTGTGGCATTTTAGTGCTAAAATTGAAATAAAATTGTAGTTGTAATGTTTTGAATAAATAATTATACAAATTTTATATTCAGTGTTTGTGTTTTGTTGGTTGACAGCCTGTGCTTTTGGGATTTGAAACTACATGTCGGAATCACTTAAAGTGAATACACATGTA
Organism: Spisula solida; assembly: GCA_947247005.1. Lineage (NCBI taxonomy): Eukaryota > Metazoa > Mollusca > Bivalvia > Venerida > Mactridae > Spisula > Spisula solida. The sequence continues at coordinate 43,061,701 of OX365944.1, read as the reverse complement.
TGCTCGAGATAGACTGGATGCTCGTTATAATGGCACTCCACTTTGGGATAAATTAATGTACAATATTGAGCAAATTCGCTGAGACATTGAAATTTGCTCAACATAGGCCAATTACTTGTGTCATCGCTGCTAGTCTTACCACAGGCCAAAGAAATTATATCACAAAATACAGAGTTTTGAAATTCCCCATCATCCCGTCATTACTATTATATAATAGATGACGGGATGATGGGGAATTTCAAAACTTTGTATTTTGTGATATAATTTCTTTGGCCTGTGGTCTTACCGAGGTTTTACTGAAAATTCCTTTTTAGCCTATGTAAAATTCCTGTAAGATCTACTTGTCCAAAACAATAATCACATGTCCCTGGTAACTGGACTAGTTTTAGTTTAACAGACTGGGTTCCTATGAGGCTTGTATCAGTGTTGTAATTATACCAAGGTCAGTATTTCTAGATGTTGTTATGTTCACTCAATGTGGCTGTCTGGACTGCATGAGTTACTTCCCTTAAATTTAGGGGAGGTAATTGTCCAACCTATTTTTAAGTCGGTAAGAGTGACTTCCCCTGAAAATCAGAGTTCCCTTAAATTCAGAGGAGGCAACTCTGTTCGACCTGTTTTAAGTCTGTAAGAGTGACTTCCCCTGAAAATCAGGGGAGAGGACTCTGTACAGTGCATGAGTTACTTCCCCTAAAATTAGTCGAGGCAACTCTGTCCGACCTTTTTTGAATCGGTAAGCGTGACTTCCCTTGAAAATCAGGGGAGAGAACTCGGTGCATGGCAAGAGTTACTTCCCTTAAATTCAGAGGACGCAACTCTATCCGACCTATTTTAAGATGTAAGAGTGACTTCCCTGAAAATCACAGCATGAGTTACATTCCTTGAATTCAGGGGAGGCAATTCTGTCCGACCTATATTAAGTCGGTAAGAGTGATTTCCCCTGAAATCAGGGGAGAGAACTCTGCATGAGAGAGAACCGGGCATGAGTTTCCTATCTCCATATCTTTCCACATCTCTTGGTTATATGCCAATTTGAACCCGTAGATAAGGCATTACCCATATTAAGTCAATTGTTTTACTTTAAATATAGACTTTGTTCTAAATGTATAAATGATTATTTATTCCATGCTTTTAAAGTGAATGAGCTAACATTCCGTAAAAAGCGGTGATGTTCATCATCATCAATTTTCATCAGTTATTGCCTCACTCCGAGAGAAGTATATTCGCAATTTGATATGTTATACACATGCGCAGCAGAAAGGGCTGACTTAAGTGGTACTAGTATACCAAAGTATCAATAGTTTAAAGAAGTAAGCGTTCCCCTGTTTACATAACATTTAAAAGGATAAACACATATTTATGATCTAGCGAATATGTTGATTGGCCAGGGCTGATTGAAATGCAGCGAGGCTAGCCTGGTCAAAAGTGCTTTGAGGAACTTGATTCCAAAGAATTACGTTTGAAAGAAATTGTTTTGGTATACTGAAGTTCTAGCTCGGGTTTGAGAAAGACGTTCCGGTGGATTAAGTCGTTGTGAACTGATTAAAAGCGTCGACTAAAATAATTACGTCACAGTTTGACGTCATAGTAAGACGCTCCGTACTACTCCCTTGGAAACGACGTCATTGCGTTTGTAGACACCGTACGGCCAGCATCATGAAACGGAGGAGAACAAAATATAATCAGGTATGATATAGTTTCATTATTTTAATGGTAAATCAATTTACCCGCAACAATCACGGAAATACATTAGATCCGTGCAACAATGTACTTCATAATTATAGTATAATCATGCTTTTCTTATTCACAAAGACGCGCAATGGAGCAGTTGGTAGAACCAGACGACATGAGTTAGTAAAGACGAGTTTATCAACGTCGTTTATATGTGAACTCTGCAAGTTTTGCATCGCAACTTTATAATCGACATGTCTTCAACGTTCGCCGGCTCCTCCACTGTCCATGTTATTTGTTTGAGTAAGATTGTACATGTACAGGGTGTTAAAAAAGTTCGTTCTCAATGTTTGAGTTTCAATATTTTATTTTTTTATGCCAGAAGTATTTAAAAATTTCAGGTTAACTTCCAGATGGTTCTACCATTTGTTCTAATCTGACTGGTATTGAATGGAGCCATTGTAGTCAGAAAAAGAAATCGTACATTTTGCACATAGCTCAGATAAAATTTAGTATGAATTTAAATTTTGAGAACAAACTTTTTTAACACCCTGTATTACATGATATTGTTCGGTGGAAACTCGATCTTACCATCCGGATACCGTCTTTCAAGAATCCATTAAAAGTATTCTGATTTTCTTCAGTTTACTAAGTTGATTATTCATCGAGCTTTATATGTATACACGTTTCTGTCATACGTCTAGGTTTGTCTTAACTTCGTAGATGTTTCTTTTTTTACAATGCATTGTAATTTTCTTAATTATTCTCAATTCTTTGAACTTCTGTGGTGTTGTCTCACAGGTAACTGTATCATTAATAAAGAGCAAACAAACATATCTTGGAAAGGTTTATAACACGGGAAATTGACCACACAGTCACTGAGCTGCAGTTTGTTTTTAATAAACCTATTATAAATATTGGTGTTATTTTAAATATATTTACATGATCAGTAATTAGAGATTTTCGTCTTTAATTTGATATCAATATTTTAAAATTCCGTCCATAAATACGAAAATAAACACACAGGGCGTGAAATCACTTTCTTTTTTCTTGTTTAGAATAGCATTGTCGTTTCTATTGAATGCACCTCAGTGACTGACTGGACACCGTGGTATACATTTCATGGTATAACTTTTTAACTAGTTGATCAATTTCGATGGGATTTTGCATGTAGGTAGCTCTAACGATTTTGTCTATGAATGTAATTACTTTATGAAGATATCGAAAGCCAATTCTTGTCTTGGCGAAATAAACATTCGAATTGCTGTGTAATCATGGTTACGGACGGGTTCATTTCCTATAGCGTACCCGTATATAACGATTGAACGTGATCTCAGACTCATGCTTCGGTGTGTGATGTCAAAGATGTCTAGAATCTCAACAATCATGACAACGTGATTTATATAGCATAATATATTGCAACCTCTACTGAGCAACACCCTTTGGGAGCTGAACATATTGACCGTTGTTTAGAGGTTACAGATATTACACAAGACAGAAACAATCTTGGAAACAAAAAGATAGAAAAACCTATGAAGAGGCAAGAAGTAAGATTCAGAAAATCGAACGTCAAGAATACTGGAAATACGTAGAAGGCCTCATAGAATATCCTACAGATGATACTGATCAACAGCCAAATAAACAAAAACGATTCATGAATTACATCAAATCCTTAAAGAAAGACAACTGTGGCATATCACCTCTGAAAGACCAAGGAAAACTTCACTGCGACTCGACAGACAAAGCTAACATCTTGAATAACCAATACCAGTCAGTCTTCACACAGGAGGATGATGAACCAGTACCAGACATGGAAGGTGACCAATATCCAACAATGCCAGACATACAAGTGGATCTCTTAGGAGTCATCAAGTTACTCAAACAACTCAATCCGAACAAAGCTACTGGACCTGACATGCTGCTAGCAAGAATCCTAAAAGAATGTGCAGAACAATGTGCACCATACCTTACGCTAATCTACAATAAATGCCTAATCAACAACGACATACCAGATGTGTGGAAAACTGCAAACGTCTCGGCAATATTCAAGAAGTGAGATCGCTTCAAGGCTAGTAACTACCGACCAGTGTCGCTTACCTGCATGTCCTGTAAGATCATGGAACACATCATCGTTAGCAACATGATGAGACACTTTGATGAACATAGCATCTTGGCAGACAGACCGCATGGTTTCAGGAGGAGGAGAAGTTGTGAGACTCAGCTGATCACCCTGGTAGACGAATTGATGTCAGGTATGGACAAAGGAAAACAGCATGACCTTGCAATCTTAGACTTCTCAAAGGCCTTTGACAAAGTCCCACACAAGCGCCTACTTGCAAAGTTGGACCACTACGGGATCCGGGGAAATGCACTGGGATGGATCAGGTCTTTCCTCGGAAACAGAACACAGAGAGTGGTTGTATACGGGGCAACGTCCGACACAACGCCAGTGGTCAGTGGTGTGCCCCAGGGCAGTGCCCTAGGCCCTATCCTGTTCCTGGCATTCATAAATGACCTCCCCAAACAAGTTTCATCAAAGACTAGACTTTTCGCAGATGACTGTGTTGTGTATCGGCAAATAGACTCCACTGCAGACACCCACATCCTACAGGAGGACCTGAATAAACTAGCGGAGTGGGAGAAGAAATGGGGTATGTCCTTCCACCCAGAAAAGTGCAGCATATTAAGGGTCCATAGAAAGAGAAGCCCTATCATGTCAAGCTACACACTGAAGGGTCACACTCTAGCCACAGACAGTGTGTCCAAGTACCTTGGAGTCAACATGACTGATAATCTAAGATGGAATGCACATATTGATAAGACCGTGAAGAAGGCCAACAGTGCACTTTGGTTCCTGCGCCGAAACCTACGGATATCAAATGATGCAGTATACAATTATTTCATGTCTGTTTTGGGTTAACAGTCCCTCGGTATCGGGGAAGACTTTTGAACTGTTGCACGAGGCCGATACCGAGGGACAACAGTTTTGACTGTTAACACAAAACAGACATGAAATAATTGTTTTATTACCTTATACTCTATATAACTACAGTACAATTCTACAAATACAACAAACAAAAAGGATATTTCTAGGACTTTCTGTCATACTAATAGCGGACAATTTTTGTTGTAAATTCAAGACTGTCATTATCCCCATGATTTAATTATCAAACAAATAAAATCGGCATGCTTTTACTTAATATGTTCTAACTAACTTAGAATATAACATTTTGCATTCTGATTGGCCGTTAGAAAGTAGCGCCAACGCATGACGTCAAGTCTGTGAAGAGAAAATTTTAATAATTAAATTTTCATTTAACCGCCAAAATTCGGCGTTTTCATTGGCTCATAATGTAGGTTATATTCTAAAGCAAGAGACATAACATTGTTGCCTCTTGATATAAAGTCGTTAGTATTATTTAATGCTAACTGATGAGATATGGAGTTCTATCAGTGAAATAAAACCTATATCAGTCACTGGTTATCACCTACAATGTGACTGATATAAGCTCCGCCCCCTCACAGGGACTACTTTAATTTACCAAAATCTCAACCCTAACATTTCTGTAACTTTTTTATTACTGAATGGAAACATGTCATGTGGGGTTTTTTATTCTTAGTTAGACCATTTCCAACAAGTTGGTGTATGATTTAATGCAAAATTCTCAAAAAAGTCATTTTCACCTATTCACCATAATCCAAGATGGCGGATTTTGAAGTGAAAAATATGAATGGAATAACATATTCATACGTAGCCTAACCACAGTGGTAATTTGGCATAAATAGTACCAGTTTTGACACCATAAAAGCATTAAATAAATAGAATATTTGTTTGTTTTGATTGAATATGGTTAATATCTCATCTTGTAGTGATAAAATTTTAATATTTTCACTCGCGCTACGCGCTCTTGAAAATATTGAATTTTATCACTACACGATGAGATATAAACCATATTAAATCAAAACAAACAAATATCCTCTATTTATTATTAAGAGTTATATTAAAAATACGCTATAGATCTAGCAGGGTGTTTTTGCAGGAATTTAATATATTGCACATCGTAGTGCGCAGGTAACAGTTCATCCAGGGGTGTAACAGTATACACTTATTTCATGTCAGTTTGGTTAACAGTCAAAACTATTGTCCCGAGGTATCGGGGAAGACTTTTGAACTGTTGCACGAGGCCGAGGGCAACAGTTCAAAATGTCTTCCCCGATACCGAGGGACAATAGTTTTGACTGTTAACCCAAAACAGACATGAAATAATTGTTTTATTACCTAATACTCTATATGACTACAGTAAAGATATACTAGTACAACAAACAAAAAGGATATTTCTAAGACATTTTGTCATACTAATAGCGGACAAGGTTTGTTATAAATTCAAGACTGTCATTATCCCCATGATTTCATTATCAGCATGTAATAAAGAAAAAGAGACATAACATTGTTCAAGAGATATATTAAAAATACGCTATAGATCTAGGAGGGTGCTTTTGCAGGAAATTGTATTGCGCATCGTAGTGCGCAGGTAACAGTTCATCCAGGGGTGTAACAGTCAAAACTGTTGCCCTCCTGGCAATGAACTGTTTCATACCTGAATCTAAAAATAAACATTAAGACATGAAACAGTCAAAAATAACGAATTACTCGTTATATAGAGTGCTAGGTAATAATTAAAACTGTGGCCCTCCCGGCAATGAACTGTTTCATACCTGAATCTAAAAATAAACATTAAGACACGAAACAGTCAAACATAACGAATTACTCGTTATATAGAGTGCTAGGTAATAATAAAGTCTAACGCATATTTCTCGCTTGTAAGACCCCAGCTCGAGTACTGTGCCACAATATGGAATCCCCATACAAAGAGCCACATCAACCAGGTAGAGATGGTGCAAAGGAGAGATACGAGGTATGCAACTAACCGCTACCATAACACCAGCAGCGTCAGGGACATGCTAAGCCATCTGAATTGGGAGACACCGGAGAGTAGAAGGAAGAAGGCACAGATGACCCTATTCTACAAGTGTGACCGCGTCGACGTACCATGTAGATGTAGATTAAAGTCATATTGTGAAAATCGGATTTGGGAAATTTTGAAGGTGTTGTTACAGAAAGGTTGTTGCTATATTGAGGGTTGCTCTGGAGAGGTTTTACTGTAAATTCTTTTTAACCCTTCATGTGTCCCCATTGAATCTTTCTAAAGATAAAAAATATTTAACACGACTTTCCGCAAAAGTTCCTTGATTTGACATGCATTTCCATAAAAGTTCCGTCGATTTACGTGATTTTGCGTTAATATTCGCAAAGGTTCCGTGTTTTGTAAGACATTTTAATGGATTTCCGTAATCCATGAATTCCGAGATTTCCATGTTTTGTTAACCTCCATGTGTATTTATTTATTTGTAGGCCTACTGGAATTATAGAGGGGTCCGTGAATAGATATAATGGCATTTCGTTGCAATAATTTTAAATTAGTTTTTTAAACAGATGACTTCATTTTCTCGATATTTACACCATTTTCATCCTTTTATACTGTTCAGTCGAGCAGTTGGCTTTAACCAGTTTTCTTGGAATATACATGCACAGTAGCTCTATTAACTTTCCACGTACGGACGATGTGTTCGTAGCCAATACCACAGAATATCATACCATGCCCAACCTGGAAACTAAACCGTTCTATAGAGTGCGCTAGCAGGCTGGTAATTGACTAATGTTACATTTATATTTGAAACACGACGTTGCTATGATGGCCATTGTTATCAGTCTATCACGTGACGTTTCTCTAAGGTCATCATGTGACGTTACTATAAGGTTATCACGTGACGTTACTATAAGGTAATCACATGACGTTACTATAAGGTTATCACGTGACGCTACTCTAAGGTCATCATGTGACGTTACTATAAGGTTATCATGTGCCGTTACTATAAGGTTATCATGTGACGTTACTATAAGGTTATCATGTGACGTTACTCTAAGGTCATCATGTGACGTTACTATAAGGTTATCACGTGACGTTACTATAAGGTTATCACATGACGCTACTCTAAGGTTATTGCGTGATGTAACTCTATAAGGTTATCACGTGACGTTGCTATAAGATTATCATGTGACGTTACTCTACGGTTAACATCTGACGTTACTATAGGGTTATCATGTGACGTTGGTATAAGGTTATCGCGTGAAGTTACTAGATGTTTTTTTCAGAAAAAGAACTTTCGAACACGAAATACAATGTTGAAATTAAAAAAAATCATATTTATCGCGCACTGATTTCTAGTTAGGTTATGACGTCAAAGCCGATGTCACCGTATTACGGAGGTTGTGAAATGTATGCGTACGAGAACATGTTCGTGTAGCTATCTACCTATTTACGTAGACGTACAAGTAGTAATTTAAATTCGCTTGCGAAGCAAAACATGTACCTATAAAATCTCATCATTGCTTGAAGTTTTCCCCATTTAGATGCTGTCACATGTCAGAGTCTGCGACGCTGCTAGTTTCATATATATAAAAGATGTGTGTAACAAATCTTGCCGCTCTACGTTGAACCATTTCTTCTTGTTTGTATGTGGCTCCAGATTGAGCTGTTGTATTCTAGATATTTGAGCGTACCATGGTGTTGCAGGTATTTGTTTTCGTGGTTTCAGATGCTTTCAGTAAATTTCTTCGTATAAAACCCAGCGTATTCTGTTCGATGTCTTAGTAATTTTGTCGATGTGATTGTTCCGGGATAGATTGGCTTGGCTGTCCACTCCTTGGTACTTGGTAGAGATACCTCAGTAAGACGTACACCATTTAGATGGCATGAAAAGGGCTTTTGTAAATAAGTAATGTTGAGTTCGTGTCATAAAGATTGCAAACCAAACGTGTTTTATTTTACACACCATGCTCATGGTCATCCAAAGGTCCGTTGCCTAAGAAAAACGCTTCATGGCGCTTTCAAAGGAAGTATAATCCAAGCCTTTTATTTCTAATTGAACGGGGGTAACCACAGCAAATCGCCACGTAGTGCTTTTTGAATTAGCATCGGACTTCATAAGTCCACATAATTTGAATCACTTAATATATACTTCATCAATGCTTAAGCTGATGTTTGTGATATCGTGTTTAATATCGAATATTACATAGCACGGATAATTTGACATGATCCTGACGACCTTTATGCATGAATACATTACAAGGTTCATGCATTGAATATAAAAACTTCTACCAACAAATCGTGCAAAATCGGTCCTTTAGATTTGTGTTTGTATTGTATTACACCTCGAGCTTCTTCGTGATGCTTCCCACTTATGAAAACATACAACCGGGATTATAAATATAGACACTAAATCAGCTATTAAATTATGCTAATAGAAGGTCGAGAGTCGTGTCAAATTCTCCGTACTATACCAGAATCGTATTTATTTTTCATTTAATTAACTGTAGGTATAGTGCATACAATGGATACGTGGGTTTTACCAGAACCCGACAGAAACTGTCCATCAACAGCTCCCGTGGTGCCCGGTCATTCTACAGACTTAGGTAAGACATTGTTTCACAAATTGATTTTATTTTAAATTCATTATGGTAAACTGGTAGACTGGTGAGAAGCTAATTTATCGGTGTAACCTCCTGACTATCGGTATAATGTTATTTTACTACACGTGTACTGTACACAGTAAATGGGAAACTAGTTTTATTTCTATTCTTAACACATTTCACTATTTTTTTAACATTATAAGTAATATTCGTGCATGTCCGTCGTTCAATCAGATTTATTATTATAACCAGTCAAAACATTCTTACAGAGCAAAAACGAAAGTACACGAGGATTAATTAGCTCGTCATTGTCTATAAGTTCTGCATTTCTGAATGGGTTTTGAATTACATGCAATGCTGTACAGCATAACTGTCAATGACGACCACAGATTTTGAAGCCAAAAGCCTGTATAAGGTGGAATGTTGGTACCATTGCAAATTGAAGTTATTTCCATTTAAAATTTCTGTATTTTAGATAACGACGTCGCTATGACGTCGTAAAACTGCTATGTAACGTTCTTTTTTACGTTACGACGGAGTAAGCATATAATTGAACCGTTCTCCAAGAAAAAACGGCTTAGTGACACATTTACGAAAATCATGGTCATATAGCGTTAGAAAGACAAGACTCTAATGACAATTTAAAAAACCCCACCCATTTACAAAGTTACAGACTTAAAACTAACCACTCCTTTCTGCATTTTGAGTGTGGTCGCAAAACGTCATTCAAACGTTATTTGACGTAACGTTAACAAGCATGTCAGAAATCCAATATTTGATAAATTCTTGACGTAAACTTATCAAAATAGTTTAGAGTTATTATCTTAATTTGATAAAACATGCCAAATCGTGTATGTTTGCTTTTAGTATTTAATGTTTTGAACCATGGCACTAAACCCTCGTATTTCTCAATATGAATACTTTTCAGAAATGGGTCAACGACAGAAGTTATTTTAACAAGTCATGAGAAATTTAAATCTTAGAGATCTAGTACAAAATGTACTACATTATCCAATTACATGTACTTAAAAATTAAGTCAAAGAGTTTTTTTCATTTCAGAGCCTTGTCAAAAGCTTATTAATTGATTACTGTAATAGTATACTAATTATTATAATGTCCCTAAATCCTGTTTTCCTTATCCTTATATTTATCCATGTGATATGTTTACAGATGTTGTGAACCTATCCAGCCAGCTTGTTTCTATGGAACTCCTCGCCCCAGAACGACCAAAGACCGGTAAGAAACGTGTACGGTTTGCTGTGCCGGACGAAGACAGTGACCAGGAAACATCGTGTACAAACAATAAACGCGGAGGAAATCCAGTAGGAAAAAAGAAACAACGATTGCATAAAACATATCATTTGCGGAAGAAACTAGGTCCTACTCAGGAACCTCCATTGGAAAGGCGGCGGAAACTCTTGAAATTGGACAGGTATACGTCTGTTAAGTACAACTCAAACATTGTTTTGAGTGATGTAAGTATTACTCCAGCGGACGAAGCGAAAGTAGATCTAGACGAAAGTTTGAAAACAACCGAGGGTGAGAATGAACTATTGGACAAAAATGAAAATTGTGCCATAAAATCGGATAACAAGAATTGTTTGAAAGGAAGTCGGGTGGTATTACAGAAGAGTAAATCTGATTCCTCCCTGCATGACGCACCACATCGATCTTCTTGTCAGCTTGTAAAGAAAAGGAAAACGGTGGTTGCCAAGAAGTCTAGTTTGCGAGGAAAACAAAATAGAAACAGTAATGCGACTAGAAAAAGAAAATACACCAGCACCGGGAGACGTAGCAAGGCGATTTTGAAAACGGCGAAGAAGAGGAAAGTATCCTCTAAGAAACTGAAAGCGAAAAAGAACTCAAGACATCTGAAAATCAAGAACTCGACCTCGAAAACCCGCAGAAAGTCGTCCATCAGTCGTTCGGTGTCAAAAACTAAACAAATCCGTGATAAGGTAAAGAAAGCAGCGGAAAAGGTCCGTAAAGCAAAGGTTGCTAAGCAGAAGTTAGCTCAGAAGAGACTGAAAGCAAGACTGAAGAGAGCTGCGCAGAAAAAGCTAGCACTGAAAAGATCTTTAGCAAAGAAGAGGAAAGAGAATAAAAAGAAAAGCAGACTTACAAAGAATAAAAGAAAAACAAATCGTAAATGTATGAAGAAAAGGCGCCGCAGAAGGAAGATAAAGATTATTCCGATCGAGCGAGAACTGGATATTGTGGAACCATTACGAGTATCATTGTTGAAATATATCACCTTCCAAACAGCTGAGAAAAACTCGTACGAATGTTGCAGAAAATATTGTTGGGACAAATGGGAGGAAGTTGAGATGGAAGATATTATTGACGACCACGACTAACTCACTCATTGTTAAGAGTTTCATTATGTAAAACAAATAAACAACCTATACTTAAATGTTGTTCGATTCTTCAATGTTTTTATCACATACTATGGACACACTGATGTTTGCCAGATATTGAAAATAAAAAGTAAACATGCAATTTAACAGTACAATAAAACTTAAACTTAAGACCATCTATAAATGATTAAACCACCTAGACATTCAGACAATGTTCAATGTTCAGGTTCATTTCCAATGTTGTGCTCTGTTTTTGAAGACGAAAACAATGATATGATTATGATGCTTCAACCATGTCTTTCGGCTTTTATATAGTTGAAACTGGGACAAGCAACTTTTTATAGCTGGAACTATGTCTTTCGCATTTTTGACAGCTGCAACTTGGACTTCCAGCGGTTTAGTTTCGTTTTCTCGTTCAGTTATGTGTTGGGCATTGTGTCGTGTAATTGTGGCCTTTGTTGTTTTTTATGTTTTCTGTGCTCGGAAGTTTCAGCTGAGTGCTACATTTTATGTCCGATTTATGATCTTTGTAAATGTTCCCAAGGGTGTATCGTTTATTGCGGTTTTACTGTACTGTGCTCACAACCAACCAATCAAATACTATAATTAGATTCTTTTTTCAGACTCATTATTAAAACATAAAATACCGTGGTTTTTCTAGATGGATACTGACAATGGTTTTCATACAACTATAACAGCATACCGCATACTCTACTTAGCGTACATATCAGGGTTCACCCAATGTATTGCATCGCAGTCAAGTTAGGCAAAAACTGTGTTGTGGCAAACTGTGTGTGTAGACCACTATACATTCAATTAATGAGCTGTTGGACATTCAAAAAGACAACCAATTATGGTCCATTTGGTGAATCGAACGCAGGGCCTCTCACTTGGTAATCGGACACAACCATATTTCTAAAGAGCTAGCGAAAACAAACAGAAAAGGCTATGCTCGGCAGCTATTGGAAGTGGCATATTTCACCAAAAGCGGTGTTTAAAGGCATCGTTCTTATTTTGAGGTAGGGGTTGTCACTTAATGTTCCAATTACAGCGTTTGCATTTTAATAACAAATTACGCAACTCTTAATTTGTTCTATGTAGTAAATAATACATAGTACGAACCGTCAATATGTACAACGAAACTGTTGTAGCACGCACTTGATGGAAGTGTTGGACGGAATATATCAAAGGGGGCATAACTCTGCACATATTACAATCAACTGTCTCTTACAGTTATACCGCTTGCCAAGTTCCAATCATTGTGATTTTCTGTGAGAAGGTATTGCGCATTGTTAAGCAAAGTTTCGAAGTTCATTTGCAAAATCGGCACACATGGCCATAAACGACAATTGTCATGGCAAAATAAATACAAACAGATAAGCAATAAAATACACATATTGGAAACAGAAAGAAACAAAGAAAGGAAGGAAGGAAGGAAGGAAGGAAGGAAGGAAGGAAGGAAGGAAGGAAGGAAGGAAGGAAGGAAGGAAGGAAGGAAGGAAGGAAGGAAGGAAGAAAAAATAATACACGTATACTATCATCTTAATAAGAAACAGTCAAAGTTGGGTATCGTTCTTGTACAAAACGTCTTTATATTTGCTTGTTTCTAACTATATACTATAGCGATAACCTGCTGTTTATATTTACACTATGTAAGTACACTTGTATTTGCTTTGCTCTAGATGTGTCGCTTACAACCAAATTGACCGATTGTTAGGCATTTCCACTTCTTCAAATAGTTCTTTATACATTAGATGTAATACCGCTGGAAATCTGGATGATTATAAAGTATTTGTATTATGGCTTTCTTGGCACTCGAGGAACTTGCATAGAGTTTGTGTTCCTTCGTCCTCAACCGTCTTTTGGTATCAAAATGTCCCTATACTCGTCAGGCTGCATGCTACAGTATGCGTGGTTAAGTTAGAGATTTTGAAATATTTGCAAATTTCGCGACTTAACTAAATTCGCTAGAATTAAACCTTGTGTATTTTTTGTAAAAACAAAAGTACTAAGAAATTTTAAAAATCGCTAAAATGTCCACCCGCCAAATGTTTTGTTATTCAGAATGCGCAAACGTTTTGACCCGCGCAAATAATATTATCTACTAATACACTATAAAGCTGTCTAATACTATAATTATATATTTTGATAAAACAGAATTGCTATGTATAATACTGTTACCAATCTGTCAGCTACAAGCCTTGGTACGTGAAAGTCTGCCTGTTAATACGATTATCACATTCTCATGCGTCCATTTCCTGACAGGAACATGCTCCAAGACACTCAGCTGCGCGAGCAAGTCCACATTAGTCTCTCTATTTGTCAAAACAACAACTCTATAAGCGTGCTAATTGGTTGTACTTATGAGAAAATTATCAGTCACGTGTCAATCATGGAATCGTGTCGACATTTTGATTGACGGCTTCGAGGAGTAGATTATTTTTGGATTGTGAAAATAAATGCAGCAGGCTTGCCATAGTTGTTAATAGTGCGATGTCAGATCGAGGAAGATTTGATTATTATACTTGTTGCATTTAACGCGGAATGAATAAGCACCCTGAGGCGATGCATTTTGCGTACGCATTATTTCTCAGATGGCTTTCTAAATCTGTTGCTTTTACGATCAAGTTCTATACCTCACAACTTCTGAATACTACTAGTATCCTAAACATTTTATTACAGGAAGTTGACCGTAGCCGATAACAAGGAGAAACACCACGTGTCAAACCACGCGAGTGATGTATCCGGAAGTGTCGAGTATAAGTTAAGTTATCGACCATCTGCGCAATATGGGCGGGCACATTCATTTTGTAGAACGCCAATCATGCTCTTCATTGTTCATATGTGTTTGATGGACGCCATGGGTTTATTAGTATTTGTTCTACCGACACACACATCATATTTATACATAATGAAAGATATTATAAGCTGAGCAATCACTCTAGAGCCGAAAACCAAACAATCTGCGCGCAATTTTGTCATTTTCAAGGTGTTGTTATTTTGAGATATATTAGTAGACATTTAAACGGCATGCAATCTAGTCAATATAGAATGTGAACATTCAAACGACATACATTGTTTTCATTCAAGCATTTGAACATTCCATTGGTGCCTGACATTGCCATTTTGATATGTGAGCATTTTATCTGGGCCCAATGTTGTCACTTTATTATATGAACATTGAATCTGCACCCAGTGTTGTCATTTTGATATGTGAACATTCAATCTGCGTCAAAATATTATTATTTTGATATGTAAACATTCAATCTGGGCCAAATTTGGTCATTTTGATATGTGAGCATTGTATCTGCTCCCAATGTGGTCATTTTGATATGTGAACATTCAATCTGCGACCATTATTGTCATTGTGATATGCAAACATTCCATCTGCGGCCAATGTGGTCATTTTGACATGTGGACATTCAATATGCGCCAAATGTTGTAATTGTGATATATGAACTTTCAATATGTGCCCATTATGGTCATTCTTATATATGAACATTCAATTTGCGCCCAATGTGGTCTTCTTGACATGTGAACATTCAATCTGCGTCAAAATATTACCATTTTGATATGTGAACATTCAGTCTGGGCCAATAGGGTCATTTTGATATGTGAACATTCAATCTGCGCCCAATGTGGTCGGTTTGATATGATATCATTCAATCTGCGCCCTAGATGGTCATTTTGATATGTGAGCATTCTATCTGCACTCAATGTGGTCATTTTGACATGTGAACATTCAATATGCGGCCAATGTTGTCATTTTGACATGTGAACATTCAATATGTGCCCATTGTGGTCATTTTTATAAATGAACACTCAATCTGCGCTCAATGTGGTCATTTTGACATGTGAACATTCAATCTGAACCCAAGGTGGTCAGTTTGATATGTGAACATTATATCTGCGCCAAATGGTGTTATTTTGATTTGTGTGCATTCAATCTGTGCTCAATGTGGTCATTTGATTTGTGAGCATTCAATCTGCGCCCACTGATGATGTGGTCATTTTGACATGTGAGCATTCAATCTGCTCCCAATGTGGTCATTTTGAGATGTGAACATTCCATCTGCGCCCAATAGTGTAATTTTGACACGTCAGCATTCAATCCGCGCCCAATGTGGTCATTTTGATATGTGAGCATTCAATCTGCGCCTAATGTGGACATTTTGATATGTGAACATTCTATCTGCGCCCAATGGTGTCATTTTGATATGTGAGCATTCAATCTGCACCCAATGTGGTCATTTGATATGTGAGCATTCAATCTGCGCCCAATGTGGTCATTTTGACATGTGAGCTTTCTATCTGCGCACAATGTGGTCATTTTGATATGTGAGCATTCTATCTGCGCCCAATGTTGTCAGTTTAATATGTGAGCATTCTATCGGCACCCAATGTTGTCATTTTGATATGTGAGCATTCAATCTGCGCCTATGTTGTCAGTTTGATATGTGAGCATTCTGTTTGCGCCCAACGTTGTCAGTTTGATATTTGAGCATTCAATCTGCGCCCAATGTTGTCATTTTGATATGTGAGCATTCAATCTTCGCCGAATGTTGTCATTTAGATATGTGAGCATTCAATCTGCACCCTATGTTGTCAGTTTGATATGTGAGCATTCTGTTTGCGCCCAACGTTGTCAGTTTGATATTTGAGCATTCAATCTGCGCCCAATGTTGTCATTTTGATAGGTGAGGTTTCAATCTGCGCCCAATGTTGTCAGTTTGATATGTGAGCATTCAATCTGCGCCGAATGTTGTCGAAATACGACTGGTACCAGTATTAAGGTCACCTTTAAACTCAGAATTTGGTTCTCCCAAACGTCTCTCATGCTTTAGTGATGTATAACATCAATAATGAGGTCATGAGAGTGATAGCTATCAGTTGTAGAACTGTTTGCTCGGTCTTCATAAAAAATAAGTGTGCATATGCAACTTATAGTTTGCACATACAATGGGATTCGAAACCATGCTGTACGGCGTCATCGCCTACTGTGGCAATACAAATACGAAATATATAACAACAATGAATAAGTTTGATGTTTTATTTTATAGACTTACAATGACATGGAAGGTAGATCTTTGTAGTGTAAGATATAACTAACAATTTCAAATGATTAAAAGAAATGAAATAATAATTCTTGATTCAAAATTGTACAGAAAAAATAATAAATGCTCTATTTACAAAACACAATGTGAATACAATACAGTCAGTATGAAACGGTAAAACATAACGACATAGGCTGGTGACAAACTGGGTATAGGCAACTGAATAAATCATAGGCACATGGTTTCAAATTATCTGCGTCAAAATTATCTGACTGTAACCTATCTCTATAGGGTACACTCAGATAATTTAGACTCACGTAAATTGAAACCATGTGCCTATGGAATAAATGTCTAGTTTAGGGACAATGTTATAAATTTTCGTTCAATGCCACTCGTTTTAATATTTCGCCTTCCGGCTTATTCAAAATTACAAACTTCACAATTGTTTTTTATTTTGAAATAGCCGGTAGTCGAAATATTTAAAAAAAATTGACATTGAACAGTGTGTGTGTGTGTGTAGTTTGATCTACATTTTGGATACTATATCAAACTATTGATTGATTTAGTTTCGGTTTCAAGACAAAATGGAATTACTTTCATATAATATATATGTAATAATTAATAATACTACACGTACGCACATGAATAGCTTAAAACGTTAAACGCGACGGTCTGCTGACTGGTAACCAGTGTCCCAGGAATTAAATATTTATAAGCAAGTACCAAGTGGAAGTTAAAAAAATAGCCTACATTTACGTCCATAAATCAGAGGTTAATGACACAAGACGAAAGTCAAAGGACGCTGAGAAGTGATGTCGTGTCCAGTACGGTTTGAAACCCAGACCTCTCGGTTAAATGTCTAGTATCGAACAGCGCAGGCTAAGGAACTTATGTTATAGTACGTATGTGTAGCATATATGTAGTGCAAAGTTTTTGTCGTTTAAAGCCACATTAAGCCCTTAACGGCCATTTTCAAAAAGCACTAACTTAGTAACCTGTCTGCAGAAGGATGGATTTTTAACACTTTAGTTGAGTCTTAAAGGTGGTTAACACCACAAGATGGAATTACAGCCTCTAGTCGGTTTGTTTACAAAATAACGAATTGTAAACAATAAATGCTAGATTAATAGTCTAAGGGAAGCAACTCTCGCAAAGTTAGTATTTTGTCTTCCATACATTGGGGCTTTAACAAATCCTCATGGTCAGTATCAATAACAAAAGTGTTTCACCCGGAAGCACAATATACAAGTTAACCATCATGTTAATATCAAACTACAGGTATGATGATAAAGAAGAGTTGCAAAAATATATAAGCACTGAAAAATGGGTACATTTTTTATCATCGCCTAAAATAAATAAGAGGTTTTGTATTGCAATAACGCTGACTGTAATATTGTAGCTCAGAATGCTACATTTACAGCTTAACACATTATCAAATTTCGCGGAGTCATTTTGAAACTTAAATCCACGATTTGGATTCGTAGATGCTGGATTAAGTTAAGAATAGATACAACGTAATTGTGATAACAATAAATGATTAAAATAATGTAAAACATAGACAAACAGTAACAAAACTGAACAATAAGTGAACAATCAGCGACTTTAAATAACAAACACCAATGTCTAAATGCGAACAACTGCACAACCCCCAGGCAGGACTTGTACTCGCCCTTCGGTTAGTCATATTTGTAACGAGTTTCCAGTCTAGTCTGACGGTTTTTATAATATTCGAGCCGGTACCAGTCCACCGTCAGACAACTTTTTTTTATCAAATGTTTCCGATTAAACTATGACATAAGCCATGGCATGTTAAATGGTTCCATTGACATAAAACAATTATTGAAGTACATTACACTTCATCTTCCCTTGTACTAAGGTAAGTCGAGATTAATTATGCAATTCTATAAGTCGACATCGTGGTATGTTTACACAAAGATCATACACAAATATTTCGCAGGTTAAAGGCTTTAAATATCCAAGATGGCGCCGCTAGCGGCATTCAACAATCGGAACGGTCCGTTCGGCATTTATCGCTACATGCCGATCGCCTTATTTCTTTTCAAAATGGCGGCTCTTATAGGCAATTTAGCAAACTGTCAGTTCCATTCTCCTGTATTCTTTGGTTCATATACGTGCGTGCCATTGTAAAGCATTTTAAGTGGTTCGATCGTTAGGCCACATATACTAGTTCTAAGCATGTTATATGTATCCAAAAATATGACGTCACTCGTACAGTCATTAATGATACTAGTAGATTATTCTGTATGCGTTGCTTTATATAGTTCTAATGGCCACTGCTGGCATATAATTTCATGGTGACTTTTCTAATGATTTGTCGAATCAAAATGAAGCAAATACTAAGCAAATGTGAAAAATGAACGAAATATATAAATACAAATATATGTATCTTGTTAAAACAAAACACTATAAAATTAATGCCGATGGCGTGGTTATAAGAAAATACCTAGACTAATATAGAAAGATGAAAAGTTTTTTGCAACTACTGGCCAGTTATACCATCTCTGTACCGGAACTTCGGTTCTTTTTTTCAGTCCCGCTTCATTGCCAGACTGCATCTTATCTACTCCATACTTCATAGTACCCGACAAAATAAACACTGACTTCTGCCGGAAGTGCAGTGTTTCTCCATAAACACACTGACTTCCGCCGAAAGTGCCGTATTTCTCCATAAACATGTCATTCATCAAAATATTATAATTAACGTCTTTTATCGCCATAACAACATTAAGTCACAACCATGTGTTCATACAATACACAAAGCATCATATTGAGAATATCACCTTATTCTCGCCTGCATAAACTAGTCTACGACATCAATAAAAACAGTAACGACTCAAACGTTTTTGACGTTGTAATTAAAATAGTATCACCGCATGTAATTCTAACACACTTCACTTTCTGGTACATACATTTGAATAATGTAATAACGCCCGGTCATCCGTGCTCGCTCATTGTCGACCCTACTGAGTATTTAGTATCACTCCGCCTATCAATAACGTGAAGTAGTTCCTCAAGCGCGAGACACAATTTGACTAACCACGGCGTTTTTTCCCTTTCACATTCTTTCACTTATCTCTTATCTACAAATTTTGCACATTTATCACGTAAAATGAGGTATTTGAAATATGTACAAATTTATTCAGCTGTTTTCGATTAGTCATCGTACCCCACCCGCCGGCATTTTCCTCGTGCTTCCGCCTTCATATATTTTCGCAGACGTCGCTGCCATTTTGTCCTCCAAGCGCGAACAATACTTCGGCGATCGACAATGAAACCAGGTCGTGTTTCATTGTCGTTCAATTTTCCAACAAGAAGGTATTTTTCGTTTAATTTTATTCTCGGACATTTGCACTGGATATCTTGTTTTGGTACCCATAGTAACGTTTCGCCTCTTCGGTTCAGATTCTTGTCTGGAGATTTTTTATAGATACTCAACACATTTATAGTAAACTTCACCCACTCTCCAACATTCTGTTTGGCCACAACCTCTGCTTTCACAGCTGAAATTATAATGGTGAACACACGTTAACATTTGGCAACGGTACAGTCTAGGGTAATTAAAACAGGAGTGTAGACAATTATGCTAATTATAGTCGAGGCGTTTCCAATGACGTCATTGGTCTTTATCAATATGACAATCGCAACATATCAACATCATCTAAATACTTTGTACGCATTGTCTACCATATAAAGCATATCTTGTAATGAATTCTCAAAGGAAACATAACACATATTCACATTAATTATGCCAGCAATTTTAGAACTACATCGATTTCATGTCACTTCCGGGTAGATTTTAAAGAAGGAGAAATAAAGGGAGATAAGTCCAATTAGACAACAAGGCTTACACAGGATCGAACAAACTGGACAAAACTTGAATTTATAATGTCTGAATTAATGAAGTTACCCTGTTTATCAAAACCACCACACTGAGTGTCTGCGGAGTATAAATTTTGATAGACTCACCTTTATGATATAGGGGTAATAGCTTGGGGGGGGGTTCAACTGCTCGCGATGTGGGATAGAGTCATAGTAAACATGTACAATGTATTTACAACTTTTGTACGTATTCATGGACTTTATCAACCGGTTGGGGGACATAACTCATATGTTTTATGTAAATGGTGGCTAGCACCTTTTAATACTCAGTAATTGAAAATACATTTAGGTTGTTGAAATTTAATAACTTTATGCATTCTGACGAAACTGCTCCCCGAGTCTGCATTAACATTGCTATGTGTAATGCGATACGTTAAAGTAGATTTTTAATATTATATATATATAGGTAATTATATATTATACATATATTAAATGTGAAATTTGAACATACCGAAATGCCTCCGACAATATTTTGTAAGCTTCAGTCGGCGGCTTTTTGTGCACTTATTCCCACATTCTGAAATAAAGTAAAATGGTCAGCATTAATAAACAGTTTTACAACAACAAAAACTGGTCGTGCAACTAATAATTATAAGTCAACATAAAAACAACATTTAATACCACGATATTGAATTCCAACCTCTTACCTCTCCATGTCCAATTTGTTTTTTCTTTATTTTTGTTTAAAATTTAAACATCATGTACGAAACTACAGAGTTATACAAGTTACAGCATTGTAGCATTCCCTTACTTTTATTTAACCAAATTGGCACAGTACAGTAAAACCTCGTTATCTCGAGGACCCATCGGGACAAGCCAAATGCTCGAGTTAAGCCAGCTGCTCGACATATCAGAATTCTATGACGAATTGTTGTTATGACTAAGTGTACATGTTTGTTGTTAATTTTTGTGTTTGTCATTGTACTTATGGTCTCTGATCTTTCTTTTTCTTTCTTTTTTATATGTTTCTTTTTATGCATTAATATTGTGTTGTTGCTGTTGAGTATTGTTTCCCTTGTCCGATATGTTATTATAGCAGTCATTATACAATTTGTGCAACACAACTGTTGTGAAATGTGACCGAAAGCCAAAGGCTTATAGAGATATTCTCCTTCATCTGTGCCTCCGTAGCTCAATGGTTAGCGTGCTTGTCGTGTAAGCTGGCGATCCGGGTTCAAAAACGGATGGGGGCACCCATATTCCTGCCATATTTCAGCAGAAAACTGACAGCCAAATAAAGGATATGCTCTGCACCTGGGTTCGAATCTTAGAATATTAGTGTTTCCATTTTATTATTACAATGAAACATGTAATTCCATACTTACTGGCTGAGGATGATGTTGTTGGTGGTGGTTTGGGTCTGGTTATATTTGGAATTCCTGAAAAACAAAAACAACAGTGTTAAACATGTACAGTATAACATCACATTGCACTTTGGAGAATAGCTGTGTGCATGAAAATGAAAGAAACATGTTGTAAATGTATAGTGATTTCCAGAATGGGCACATGCATTGCAATATTGCAGTTATCGAACAGTCTTGTACAGTTCGGTATTGTAGTTATCGCACTCTTTGTCAGTGCAGTATTGCTGCTATTGCACTCTGTTCCGTCGTAAGACAGATATATAGATATATTCATGTAGATAGTTTGCATGTGCATATTCGAAAAGGACTTTTTAAACCCACATTAGGCTATTTTCAAAAAGCAATAACATGGTACCATGGATTTTGAGCACTTTAGTTGATTCCCAAACGTGGAAAACACAATAAGATGGAAGAAAACGAAATACAACATCCAGTTGGTTTGTTTACAATATAATGAAATGTAAACAAAAAACGCACATTTTATAATCTAAGGGAAGCAACTTTAAAATAAAATCAGTATTTTGTCATTCATACATTTTACTTAAATGTGATTTTGGCATACTATTTCGACAGATGAATTAAACATTCTGTCGTCAATTATTGGTCACTTGTGAATTATTCCTAATTCCCTGTAATTAGTCTATTTACTGGATGATCGGAGTAAAGGTCTTGGGAGAGATATTGTGGCTTTAAATAGATAACACAATACTTACGGACACAAGGTGATACTGGCTGTTTACTCTGTTGGTAACCAGGTGCACATCTATCACATGTAAGTCCGATAACTCCATCTTTACACGGACACTGTCCAGTTGTTGCATTACACGTCTTACCCAAAGCTCCGACAGGATGGCAGTCACATGCTAAAATATAACAAACACAGTTTGGTTAATTCATAATATCTGATGATGATATCTAAAACTATGATCGATCATGTTGAGGCTTAGTCTGGCTACCTGACTAGATAATATTTTTTATTTTCAATTTTAGCTAGATTTTATTTTGGGCTTGATTATCTATGTTTGAGAGTGCAATGGGAAATAATATCATGAAAAAGGAGAAGGCTGATGAGTTGTCTCCTTTAATAAACATAAACATAGGGTCTGTATAGACAGACTTATTGAGGAAGTGAGTGAGTTGTTTCACAATCGACCTAAAATGAATTGTGTCTTATTGTAAGTTTTAAGTACTTAATGTATTGTGTTAAGTATGTTGTACCAAAGGTCCAGTTATTCCATCCCATGATACTGCTTAACTTTGAGAAAATGTTTGATTTACAGGACACGTGGTCGGGTTATAAATCTACCAGCACGTGATATTCACCTTATATAAGAGGATGATACACCAACCACGTGATAGATTTAAACAACAATTGTGTTCAACATTGTAATTAGATTGTTACTAGAGCTGCCTACAGTCAGAACGTAATTACTTCATCGTCAATTATCGTATCCCCCGACCAAGTACACCAAATTATCATTAAACTAATCCAGTATGTTCAGGTCTAATTCACTTTAAAAGTTACTAGTAGGCCCCACAGGTAACTGTATCATTGATTAAGAGTAAAAAATGGTAAAATTTGTATTTTCATACTATGAATACATTTTGTATATAAATTTTACACAAATATTTTTTTAATTTTTTAAAAATCTTAATCAACGATAAAGTTACCTGTGGTAGGCCCTATAAAATATGTACGCTCATCATGTATCCATTTGCTTCAGTATTATATGATAATGTTCGTGAGACCTCATCGTTATAAACATTCAGAGATTACAATTTATAGTTATATCGTAAGCCTATCGTGTTTAATAATTGTTTTAGAACCGGAGGGGATTTCATAACCACATTAAATACGCACAATATACTGTATGAAGTAGATGTATCCGAATTATCCGATATCTGGAATAGTAAGGCTGGTTATCTACTAGTATGAACAGGGCAGCCTCTATAAAACTACCCTCTATGACACACAAATAAACATAATACCGGTATATAATAAAACAACAGCCAATCACTACCTCCATCCTGCATTACTTCGGAGACCACACCCCAACATTGACAGAAAGTTTGTGACTATAACCCATAAGGCACTAGTAAACCCAAAATATCTTGGCGAAGAAGCCCGGACACCGATCTGAACGGAAGCTGAAGAATATACGCCGGGGAGAAGCTAAAGCGAAGGCCACTGACCGCACTGACCAATACAGCTGATATCTGGAGTGTAGGTCCTATGCTCCAATTTAATTGAGCGGATTCATTTAGTCAGTAAGTATGAAAAGTTGGTATAATAGATACTAAGAGTGTGCATGCAACTTGCTGTAGCTGACTCAAATAGTGTTTTAGGACACCATTACCAACACATGTATATGTAAGTAAAAGTACTATAGGTCAACTATTCCCTTCATCTTCCACATATAATTCGTATGTCTTGATCTTAAATTAGGGTTAATTGTAAACTAACCAACGAACAAGTGGTCTAATAAACGGCATTCTAGTCACAGTTAGACACGTGCGTCACCTTAATCTGGAACAGTTGTGAGAAGAAGGTTGAAGTTATAGCACACATGGGTACCATTGTGTTTAACTACAGTCTAGCATCATTGTCAGATAACTTAATATCACTTTAAACCAAGTCTTTTATTTGCATGCTGGGGAATGTGTTTGTCTGGTATGAAGCTCCCTAGGATCCCTAGAGCTCATACAGTCAATCATGTAGGTCTACAAGCAGTCATAAAACTAGTGTTAGTCGTTAAACTATTGTTTTACGTTTATACGTTGAAAAGGTCAATTTTAGATCAATAACGTTTGGTACTCAGTAACCTTGTACGTGTCTTAATAATACAGAGTGGCAATAACACAGTGTATAAACGAGTCATCTTCCGGTTATAGCAATACGCCATACAAGTTGAATTGTATAGTATCCCAATAAGTCGTACAGTGACTGAAAATCGCAGATGAATTTGGTCGCTATTAGTCACACAAGTTAAATTTTATAGTCTCCTAATAAGTGACCCGACGCTCTAGTGCTATAAGGGCGTAAGTGGTACTTACGCCCTTTTTTATGTTTTTACACCAATCGAAGCAGTACGTCATCGCGCACCTGCTGACCAAATATCATAGTCATAGCATTACAATTGACTACAAAATTGAAGAAATATTGGTAGGGCGTAAGTGCATAAATTTTATAAGGGCGTAACTACACCAAAAGTGACCATCGACAAATTTAAAAAGGGTGTAACTACTAGTTACGCCCTTATTAAATTTAAGTCCACTGACAGACTTCAAACTACTAAAAGAGTCTAAGTGTTACATAGGCCCTTTTAGGATTTTGTTTATTATCTATCTTTAAATCAAAGTCAACGACCAATGCACTACTTCTTAGCCCATTAACTGCCAACCAACCCCTCCCTCCTTGTGGATTTTGGACACTTCATTATTCTGAAGTCTATTGTCAGAAGAGTATTTTCCCGAAGTCTGCACTTGGGCCGTTTTGGGGCGTTAGGGGTAAAAAAATACGAAATCATATTGCCGTAAAGTGCGAGTTTTCGGAATCGGTTACATTCAATGACATGATTTTATACTCAAGCACTCTAAAAGGTAGATATTGACTTGCAGATTTATACTGCAATATTATAGTGCCGACATTTATGGAAAATGATACTTCAGCGCTTCGTAGATTACTCACAACCACCAAGCACAAAAATTCCAGGCCTATAGTCAGCTACTCACCAACACAACATCTGTCCCTATGTAGTACACATCAGCACTAAGTCGACTATTCCCGGTCATATGAGGTACTCACATGGTATTACATGCTCTATGGAATACAACAACCACATGATCTATGGAGTACTCGCATACACAACATTAAGCAATCATATGCACTAATAAGTACCCATTACCACCAAGTACAGCCTTACTAGGCCATAAGGGATACTCTCCACCACCCAGACCGCCATCACATACATACACATGCATGAACTAACCACATTGTACAGGCAACCCAGCCTCTATGGGGTAGTAACTACCACTTAGTACAACCATACCAGGCCTTTAGGGGTACTCACCACCACCAAGTTCCAAACATCCTTTGACATATTGCGATACTCATTACCGTTAGTTAAAGTCATCCCAGACACAAAGAGGTGCTCATCAGTTCCAAGAACAACCAGATACCACAGCCATACAAGCTTCTATGGGGTAGCAACTACCACTTAGTACATCCATACTACCACCATCGAAAACAGACATCCCTGGCTGCCTATATAGGGTTCGCGGAACCACGGTCATAAGAGATACTCACTGGCATCAAGTACAACTATCACATCCCCATATAAGGTACTTACAACCATGTACGTACATATACACATTTCACAGGCTCTATAGAGTACTCACTTCCACAAAATAAAAGCCATTCAAGATCATATGAATTACTCATCACCACAAGACGCACCTTACATGGACGTCCGGGATACTCTTCACCACCAATAAAAGTGATTCCACATCATATGAAGTATTTATCGACACTAAGTAAAGTACGGACACTGCTGGTCCCTAAGGTATAACGTCACCACCATGACTGTACAGCCAGCACATACCCTATATTCACAACGACCATGTGCAGACAAACCAGGCTGTATGGAGTACTCATTTCCACAAACTACACCCATACCAAGCCCTTGGGGTACTCACCAAGACCAAGTACAGGAAGCACAGATCCTGTATGGTACTCACCATCACTTACAGGCATTGCTGGCTCTATTGGGTTGTCACTACCAAAACGTAAATTCATACCAGAACCTAAGTGGTATTCTCAACCACACAGGACAGCCATCCCACACAATGTGTGGTAATCATCAACACAAAGTACAGCCATACCAGGTATTATAGGGAACTTCCTGTCACCCAAGACAGCCAAGCGATGACCTGTGAGTGTCCAAATTATTTCTAAATGCCCAAGTGTGACGAAGTGTTATGCAACTGATTCTAAGAGAGGATGTCTTCCTGAACATTTTAGTACCAAAACACTTTGTGTGTGGCCCAAAGTTAGGTTACCCCTCTGACATATGGACGAATAATTGAATTGAGCCTGGAACATAAGTCACTTTCAAAATGGTCACTTATCATAATTTATTATTTATTGTAACATAAGCTAGTTTGAAATTGGTCACTAATCATAATTTATTTCTAATATAGATCAATCTTAAACTAATATAGATCAATCATTAACTATCATTAATTTTAATTGATAATTTAGTCGGTATGTCGAATTCTAAAAGGGCGCATGTGGTAGTTACGCCCTTTTAAGCAATACCCGAATTAGATTTTTGAGGGCGTAACTGCTGGTTACGTCCTTTTAAAATTATCGGCCGGTGCATATCAATAAAAATAAAAAAAGGGCATAAAACGAATTTCGTGATTATTATAGAAATTGTGCAATCTTGTAATGTAAAAATGTTTCACATAAGTCCATAATTAGGTGTTCTAAAAGTGTTCCAAATTTCGTCATGATTGACACAGTATTAAAGCCTGAAGACAGTTTTTTTTAATTTCCCAAAAGTTGTAAAATTGCACTTACGCCCTTATAGCACTAGAGCGTCGAGTCATACAGTGACTTGGTTTATACGCTGTGAATACTATGTATTCTAATATATAATAAGTTTAATACCAATACTATCGTAATTAGGGTTAATTGTATCACAGGGATGTAAAAACAAGTCAATATGGACCTTAAACTTATTTACATCCATTGAAAACACCACAAACTATCATGACAATTAGTTGGTGGCTTGGTATACGGAAAAAATCCTATTTTACTATCAGTTCAGAAATTTAAGAACCTTTAGAAAACATTCATTCACAGTAAAACCCTTGAAACTAGATAGACGTGACTTTATACAGGTTTATGCAGTGCTAAGTAACCTGTTTATAGAACTCACACTGACTCAGTAGTCTCAGCATTGTGTGGATTGAACGTGTCAACAGTCTGTCAATTATCTTTCACACAAGTCATGTACAGATTCGATGGTGAGTAAAAAAATAAAAATCAAATATTATGAAAATAAAATAATTTTAAACTGAATAACCTCAAACAGATGTAAAACATATATGTTTACCGAGAACCACAATAACTTTATACAAATGATCTATGAAGAGATATATTTCTATGAGCTGATACACCCTTCCGACACACATTGTGGCGTACCATGAAGTCTTTTATAAATGATGTATGACTTCACGTTTACAGTTTTTCTCTAGTAGCTATATTCTCCAGATAAGATAAAAAGAAAACTTTGTTCAACAGTGCTAGAACGTCAATAATAAAACTACTCAATTTTTCTTCTTCTATTTATACGGACGATTTGAACTTAGTGCGTTTTATGAAACACTTCTTCTTATAGTAACACCGGTTTCACCTAAGAATGCATGTTTTTCTGTTTTTCTTCTGTTTTGAAATCACTAGATTCGAAGTGTAGGATCTTTGTTAAATTTTTATGGTACATTTATGTACACCATAGGATCAAGTATATATGTAAATAAACACATTTTTTGTAAGTTTCAAAGCTATTATTTAGGAGTTTATGATATTAGCAGATGTTTCAGTAGAGGTACACAAAGCGATAAGGTGTTAAAGGATTAGTTCATCATCGACATAACTTCTGGATCTATCCGCTTCTAAAAATTTGTAGTAGAAAGGCCAACTGCGCGATTATCTGTCTAGATCTATGCAATATTTAGCCATCAATTGCGCGGCCATCAAATTCAGACGTAACTTGAGGCTTGAATTATTTAATTCTGATGTGAGCCAACC
Organism: Spisula solida; assembly: GCA_947247005.1. NCBI lineage: Eukaryota > Metazoa > Mollusca > Bivalvia > Venerida > Mactridae > Spisula > Spisula solida. The sequence continues at coordinate 43,033,009 of OX365944.1, read as the reverse complement.
TTTCTCCCATTTATTCATCTTTAGCAAGTTTTTAAGATAAAAGGAAAGATAATTTTGAAATAATTGACAAACTGCTGAGTAACAATGATGGCGATAGGTAATAGATAGCACCTGTCAACGGACGATAAAAGTCGAATATTTCTTCCACACTCTCCTGTTAAAACTCATAAAATATAACGAATAGAATTTGATAGAACAAAATCCACTTACATTAAAAATCGCACCGAGTTTCTCAAGGTTAATAAAAATCATATCTACCAATATTAACTAGCCTATCAATGCTTACTATTTTATGACAATAATTATGAAGACCGTACGAACTAATTTGAGCACATTTTTGTGGGAAATTCATGGTTATGTTTTATACGAAGTCATGTTTCGAGATTTAGTGTTAATTTTCAAATCTCCCTTGAAAAATGAGATTTATGATAAAAACGTGTTTGGATGATTCTCATCCAGTGTCATAGTGTGTACCCTCTCACCGAAACCAAATCTCTGATCTACTCTGAAATGATGCATTGTCACGCCAATGTTTACTCTGTACCTTGTCATAAATTTTCTCTATTAAAAGTATCACTAGTCTACATTACATTTTACTACCCACATTGAATATAAAACTATGTCGAGATGAATAAAGATCAGCCTGTAGTCACATGTAGCTGCTACTGTTAGGTTTCTATTTGATTATGGACCGGAGGCATATATACTGTGCAAATGTTCCAACTAGATCTCGTCGTTTTTGCCAGAGGTAGAGAGTGGTAGTCTCATGTAGCTGCTACTGTGGTATAGTCAGACTATGTTTCTATTTGATTATGGGCACCAGGAGTTTTCCTACACCTTTTGCATGTCCTGAAAACGGACCCATTCCCAAAGCAAAAGGATCCATTCCCAATAGAAAGTATCATCCATTTTTCTCAATTGTATTAATTAGTCAAGTGTTTTTTTTACATCAACATATTTGAAGCTTAAGCAACAGACATTTAATCGTGTTTCAACTTCACAAGGGTATAACTACATTTTACAGACCAAAACATAGAAGACAATAACAAGAAGGATGACATTGAATTAAGCTTTTCGCCATTAAAAAATCAATTTACGGCTGGGTCCTTTTCCTAAAAGAGCCAGGAAAACCCCTGGGGACCTAAGTAATATTCACCACATCCCATTGTGCATCACGAGTATCACCATGCGTACAAGAGAAGAAATGCATGTTAGGGGGACCCTCGTATACATATTGTCCTTCCTCCTATATCAGTGCTTAAGGTCGTACTGAGCATTTCTTGCTTCGGCGATGCACTCCCGATTGAAACTAATGATCATTCAGGACATCGGGAACAGGTTCCTCGTGGTCTATGGGAAGCTTCGGGGAAGTCATGAGACAGTTTGTGATATCGAAAGGAATTGTGATGAATCGTGTGGTATCGGAAGAAATCGGGAGAATATCACCGATGTTGAATTCCTCAGTGGGATCTAGGCTTTAGACAAGTCCCAGTTCCCTGACCAAGGATTCAGTCTGAAGAATTATATGCTGGCGAACGAGAGTGATTTTGTCTGGTGGAAGAGTGTTGACTAGTAAGCTTAAGGTCCCACACAGAGATATAATTATATCTGTATTGTCTTTGTATTTACGTCCGAGTTTGACTTTTGTTGGCTCACCCATAGTGTAAGTACAAGAACTTAACAATTTCAATATTCTCAACACTTCATCAGCACTTAAACATTTCAATATTCTCAACACTTTAATACAACACGTTAATATAGTAACCTAATTCCTATATCGAACACTGTATGCAACGTATTACACTAATATTGTTGATGTAAGAATAAGTAGGCATAAACGTCATTTAAAAGTAATTGACGAATAAAAAATAATGTCTGATGCAATATTAATGTTATTTAACTTGTATACTAGTATTCGACCGTTATCAGTAGCATTACTGACACGTTTATACCGCACATATTTTGATAATTTTTGATTTATAATTGAAAATTCAGGAAATGACATCATGAGTTGATATCATGGATGTTTTCACTAGGTGCATCGTCCACGCCAATTCACTGCTTGCCAAGTTTTGTATTATCTTAAGATACGTTTTCAGGTAGAAAATATAACAGGTTTCGTCGGAGGAATTTGAAAATTGGACTGAGCGAAATTCTTCAATTTCCTAGAAGAATTGTAAGCGTAAATCCATCATGCTGAAATAGGGTTTTTTGTTTATTTGAATGAAATCGTAAATTCTAGTGCATGAGATGATCAACTTAAACGTGTGTATATGGTTTTCGATATTTATCAAAATCTCAAAATAGAAACAGAGAGCTAACACCCGAGAACTGTACCAACTAGTCACAAGTCGGTCTAAATATGCATGGATTATCGTATGTTCATTAATAAACATACAATAAATGAAACCAGATCAATATGAAGCAGTTTCTAAATTAGAAAAAAAACATCTGAATGTACATGCGTGTTATCTATCGTGACACTGGAAAAGTTGTCAATCCCAAACCACATTCTAGAGACGAAGTTAGTAAAATTGTTGGCCACTATAACAAATACGTTTTTTATTAATAAACATTATGAAGATAATTATGAGAAAGGTACTTAAAACTGATGCTAGAAAAGTAGTTGAAAGGCTGGAAAACTTTACTGTTCTTTCTTGTGCACAAGTGAATCTTGTTTTCCATTAACAAACATTATGAAAATAACTATGATAAAGATACAGAACACTAATGGTAGAAAAGTTGTTGAAAGGTTGGAAAACTTTACTATTCTTTTCATGTACAGAGGTAAACCATTTTTTTATTAACAAACTTTATGAAAATAACTATGATAAAGGTACTTAAAACTGATGCTAGAAAAGTAGTTGAAAGGCTCGAAAACTTTACTGTTCTTTCTTGTGCACCGTTGAAGTGAATCTTGTTTTCCATTAACAAACATGATGACAATAACTTTTTATAAAGAGTCTAAGACACTGAAACACTCTGGTGCTAGACAAATTGTTGATAGGATTGAAAACTTTACAATTCATTCTTTTGCATAGACTTAATAAAAAATATGATAATGACACTGAACACTTTGATGTTAGAAAAGTTGTTGAAAAGATGGAAAGCTTTACTGTTCTTTCTTGTGCAGAGAAAAAGTCTAAGACATTGGAAACACTTTGGTGCTAGAAAAATTGTTGATAGGTTTGAAAACCTTACTATTCTTTCTTGTGCAAAGGTAACACTACGATCCTAAGATTACATGCCGTGTTTGCAATCAGTTTGCAGCAAGAATGAAGATGTAAGTAGATAGAGAGGAGGTAAATATGTTTGACAGGTGTTGTATGCATATATATGATGTGTATATTAAATGCTTTACATCAATTATAATGTGTTTACAAGGCGTAGTGTTAGTTTGTATTTTACGCTCTATTATGATTGAATGAGAATGCCGTACCAGAGTCATGCGGTTTTTTCTCTTTCATAGTGTATGCACTACATGCTCCGTGTGTTTTAATATGCTGTGATAGTTTAACTGTAACTTATAGGCTAAAACTAGTGGGACGTATTGGTTAGATGACTTGTACGACGTTTGTAAAGATTTTATCTATGTACCCCTTGTCCCACAGGTAACTGTATCATTAATTAAGAGTAAAAAAATCATATATGTTATGAATATATAAATTTGACAAAAAAATTAAATTTGTTTTTACTCTTAATTAATGATACAGTTACCTGTGCCTTGACCCTGTTCAGAGTTTCTCCCTATGTGCGGCTTTCTTTTCGTCTAAGGAGACTCTGGTTTGTAAACGATGCCTATCCTCATACACTATATTTTATATACTGTTCTTAGTTTTAATACATTATTTTATTAAGAAATATGATACATATTTATTGCTATAATTATTCGTGGGGGGGTTGATTTCGTTGTCTTTTCGTCTAAGGAGACTCTGGTTTGTAAACGATGCCTATCCTCATACATTATATTTAATGTACTGTTCTTAGTTTTAATACACCATTTGACTAAGAAATATGGTACATATTTAGTGGTATAATTATTCGTGGGGTTTTGATTTCGTGGTTGAGGTCATCTTTGAAATCCACGAAATGTATCCCCATCTAATATGAATATTTTAACAGTACATTATTATTACCTTTGCAAGCCTTTCTGTGTGTGATGTCTCGTCTTTTATCACGGTAGAATCCCTCCTTGCAGTGATTACAATACCGTCCCTCTGTTTGGTGACGACATTTCTTACAAACCCCACCACTGACGTAACCAGACAGTTCATACAGTTCCATGTTGAACCGACAATGCTTGGCATGAAGATTGCAGTGGCATGCTGAAAAAGAATAAATAAAACACTTTAGTTTTTGCAATCATTTTAGGTTGATTTTTTAAGTCGATTTCTAGGTCGATTGTGAAACAAGTTCTAACAACTTTTATTTATCACTCTCGACACCTCATTCATGATGGAATCTATCGCGAATGCGAATGATGCCATCGTGAAGCACCGGCTCTGTTTCCAGTTTTTCCGGAATTATTGCCGAGCGATGCCGAGCATAGCCTTCATTTGCCAGTCAGCTTTCTGCTGAAACATGACGACATGAGTGTGCCTTCACCTGGATTTGAACCCGGGTTGCCAGATTAGACGACAAGCGCGCTAACCAATGAGCTACAGAGGCCATGAAATTGCAATGGATAAAGGTCAAGGTGATTGTAATGGGGCGTACTATTTCAGGAGCTGAACTTAAGGAAAAGGAGAAGAAATAAAGATCATTGTATTTTGATTCCCTGGTATGACATAACGTTGTTTATGTTAAAGTTTTTTGTAAGCATTAACATTACACCCAGCAATTATAGTCTATATATGATTACATGCTAAAATTGCTACAAATTATAATGCTAGTATACAGTAAAATCACATAATTTCGTGGGTATTAAATTTCATGGATTTTGATAAAAATATTTTTTCGTGGGATCGTAAATTCGTGGATTACAAAACATGGAAAGGTAAACCCATGTTCTGTATTGGTGAGGTTGATTAATCGAGGGGATCAGATTTCGATTTTAACAACGGAAATCATCGAAATTTCAACCCCCTCGAAAAATAATGATTTTACAGTATACGCATTCTGTATGACAACGATTGAATATGTGTATGCCAGCTCTTCTGATGTACCAACAAGCATATCTGTTAACACTATATGGAAATATTAGTGCAATAAAATACCCAGTTTCGAAATGTTTATCCGTCATGAACGCAGATGAATACAAGTCACGTATTGTGTGTCGATTAATAACACTAGCGAACAGATGTTCCAGTGTGATGTTCAAGTGTTACTTTCATTGCTTCCTTGTTTTTTTGGGATATCACTGTGTATTACAGAAGTTTTCATTCTAGATATTCTTCTGATTTTAAGATGTAATCGGTCAATCGAATTTGAAACCCTACATCAGTATTGCGATCATTGATTTTGCTGTCGTGTTGTGCAGGAAAAAAATTGATGTTGCAACAGTATGACTAACCTTGGCGCATGCGCGTATATGTTTCTGAATATCGTATATAGGAATGACAGAGGGGCCAAAGTTCGCGTGTGTCTTACATTACATTGTATAATTATATGAATAGGGTAGTTTCATATCTTTCGTACTTAAGCCTAGGTCAGACTGAGCATGTTTAGCCTCGGCGATGTACTCCCAATCTAAATTAATGAGTTATCAGGACATCGGGAACAGGTTCACCGTGGTCTAGGAGAAGTTTCGGGGAAGTCATGGGACAGTTTGTTGACATCGGGTTCTTTAATGAAGGTTTTCGAATGAAGGTTATAGGTGATGCTTTGCCACCGAAAAAAATAATCACTTTTGTACTGTTTCCAACATTTTAATCGGATTAAAAGACAGTAAAAACCATGATATTATACAATAAGCCACATACTCATCCATACATTATTTGTGAAATGAGGAAATTAGTATGAAAATGCAATGTTTACGTCCATAAATGACCGGCCTGAATAAACGAGTTGTTTGTGTTTTTAACTTTTTATACCATTATAGTTATACTATATTTTCATTGATTTTGTGTAATCCTTCACGTTGTATGCAGGTAACGCCATATGAATAAGCCAAAGTAGCTCACACCATGCACTTGAGATCATACATAGGGGTGAATTAAATTAATGACATTTCTTTGATGAAGAAATACCCTGTCTTTACAACAACATGTCTCATACGGGTGGGCCCTATTCTCTATTCAAATATCAAGTCATTAACACACGTATATATATTATGTACGGACATTGCTCTGTCTCGCTCAAACATTTCCCTTCATCAAAAATACCAATTTTGAATACATAAAATGAATGTTTCGCCATAGTATAACTTGACTTTATACATTAATTGTGAATTTATTAACAGATGAACTTAGTGATTAATGGATGTTTTTGTATCCCAACAGAATAAAAGTAAGCTCATATTTGTTTGGTATACGATATCAAAGTCATTTATTTGATAATAGTAATGAGTTATGAATATGTTATACTAAGATATATTATATCACTTGCCGTATCCTTCCGATTATAGAAATCTGTGAAACCTAATACTGTATGTGTAAATGTCTAAACAAGGTCTGAACTGATTCTTATACCTATTCTTCATTATGTTACATTTTGATGTTGAATCCTTTACCGTTATGACACGAGATTGAAAGTACTGTAAAATCACATATTTTCGTGGGTATTAAATTTCGTGGATTTTGATAAAAATGCATTTTCGTGGGGTCTTAAATTTGTTGATTACAAAATATTGAAGGGCACAAACATGCTCTGATTTAGTAGATCAATTAATCGTGGGGATTAGATTTCGTGGTAGAGTGCAAGAACGAAATCAACGAAAATTAAACTTCCTCGAAAAATAATGATTTTACAGTATTCGCATTTCGAAGTTATTTGATTGCTTGATATTTGATGCCGATTGTAAAGTTATAATGTAGAGATAGGAAACCGCTGTATATAATTCTAAAATTTATAAAATGGTGAAGGTGTGGCCAGCACCATCCTCACACATCAATGGTTAGTCAAGTTCCCAGACTATATCATAGGTGAAGAATACACTGGTGAACGAGAATGGACCAGCACTTGAGGTTATTGTATGACAGGAGTACGAGTACATACACCACTGTTTTGTACTATGGCAATCATGGTGGCCCCTTCGCCACATTTACGCATATACGTATTGTCCATTGATGTATCGACCTTAATGCCTCCTGTGTTGATTTGGTAATAAGTGATTGATTGATTGATTGATTGGTTGATTGATTTGATTGGTTGATTGATTGATTGATTGATTGATTGATTGATTGATTGATTGATTGATTGATTGATTGATTGATTGATTGATTGATTGATTGATTGATTGATTGATTGATTGATTGATTGATTGATTGATTGATTGATTGATTGATTGATTGATTGATTGATCAAGTCCAGTGAGTACGTATAGAATATCCTATTTCTCTGCAGAAGATATTATATTCTGCAAAATTTCAAATAGAAATGTTTTTACAAGAGTGTGTAATGCGTCTCTTGGTTGGTATCATTATTGTTTTTAAACCTTTTTATACTTTAAAATCATATTGTGTACGGAAGTTATAATAATTAAGCTTTAGTACAAACATGTTTTATTCAAGTTACGTTTGTATAATTTCTAAAAAAGAAAAACATCTGCAATTAATATTAAACGAAAAAAAACTTGTTCTCAAATTTATTAACACCCTTTGCCATAGTCAAGAATACAGGTTACATTTAATTTCGTATATTCTAAATTACAGTTTTAAACGATAAATGTCACATTCTTTGAATCTATTCCATACTTTGTGAAAATTCTCATAAATTCAGTCAATCGCCTTTGCAATCAGAGAGATGTCCTAGTGCAATGATTGCATTTGAATGGCCATGTTTTAACAGCCATTCTAGCTACACGTAACATGACTTTAATAATAAAAAACCTTATATCCTACAGTCGAAAATCTTATGTTACATCGTAGCTTATATAATAATATACCACAAAAAATGACATTAAAATATGAACAAATTAGCATTTTTATCACATAGATATTCTGAAGCAAAAATATAAATATGTTTTTGGTTATAAAAGTAAAATCTTCTACTTCATCTTTGAATACTGCTAATGTGTCCATTTAAATTGATCATACGAGCGTTTGATATTTTGGAGATTTTATGCTTTACCAAATTATCATTTACGTTAGATTAATCTTCTTGATGCCCCTAATCCGAGATTGTACATTCCCTGTCACGCACTCTCACGTCAACATATTAATTCGTGTATACAATCATTTCATACCAAGAGCGTTCTAACAGAGAAAAGTCAATACGCTCAGACAGCCCAACTATGCTTCATCCTTCGCGTAAAAACTGTAATAACGTATCAGTGAATAGTACCCGCGGTGTGTCATTACACTGGCAATTTCATAGAGGTTGATTTCTAAAGAAAATACATGCCGGTAAAGTTTGTATGAAACAATATCATGGAGCTCCTACGGCGAAATTGTTCACGGTCTAATTTAATAGATTTTAATACTATAATGACGAAAATACGTTTTATGAATATTAACGTTTTTGATACTCGACAGATGTTGAATTGTATAAGGAAAACAGCAGATTATATGTTCACTACGATGATGCATCTTCATCAAGGATCAGGCACAAGATACACCAAGGTGATGTTGTCACCACTATACATAAGTATCATAAGACTCTATAAAATCACTCAACCTCAATAAGTGTCCACACTAGGACAAAGGTGATAACAAATTGAACATGGAAGGTAGAACTCAACAGCAATAGCAGAGTACGAACAAAGCCATAAAAGAACACAAGAAAAAGAAGCATAACAGTTTGCAATTGCAATGACTTACATAATGCAATGAACAAGAAAAATCTGAAGCTAACCGCCACAAAAACACGACACCCAAAACACGTGTGTAAGCCAGATGCAAAATGATGCATTTGTTATAAAAGGGTTGCTTTCATTGCATATCGTTCGACTCACCCGATTTCAGAATTGAAATCAACATCAATCCAAGCCATGACTAATACATAGTTGTATAGGTACAAACATTTAACTAGACTGACATAATTGCCACCCTCACCTAAAATAGCGCCCATCAGTTTCAAATCGGTTAGAACGCTATATATGGAACCACAATCAAAGGTTTATTAAACCACAATTTATTAATATTCCAAAATGTACTACCGATTCAATCTCATTTCTTTACTAGTATATTAATTAATTTATTTTATTACAACTCCCACCCATCTATGATGCGGCACGAATGTATAACACTAACTTTGATGCAGTCTATAAACACCACCTCAACTAACAATGATGCCCTGTTAACGAGTACCTACAAATCACAAATAATTGTAAATAATGTATAAAAACTGCCATATAACATGCGCATGAAAACGATACAGTGAGGGTGTAAATACTATTTATGACCATGTCAAATTATAAAACTGATAAATTATGATACTTCATACATGTTTTTGTATGCGATCACAATATTTGGTTGACATCTGACGAAGGGCAGAGAGCATATAATGAAAACAGTGTTCCCAGACGTACTAGCATTCGTTCATTGACTTAAACAGATGTTCGTCAGAGTCATACAGTAATTGACATTTGTGGCCTTTTTCTTAACGATCTTATTCCTGCAAACATCGAACTACTTAGAATACGAACGAACGGGAAACGCAATGGTCGACCATTCAAAGAGATATCAACAAATCGGAAAATGAAGGTAACACCCCCAATAGAAACAGCAGACCATGAAAGGCACAAATCGAACACACGAAAAAGAAAGCCAAGGACCACAAGCACATGTTTGAGAAAATCAAACTCTTTAACATCTAAATCGTTCAATCACTATACTCGTTTTTGTTTCAAACTGACATTTGTTAGCATCAGCAATCAAAGTTGTACATAAAGCAGGACCATGGTATCATCGATCCATATACTACATCTGATTCTAGAACATTATGTCCAGTACCTATGCATGTGACATTCAACGGTAGGGAACCAACCTCACATCTAGTCCTCATATCAGTTTGTAGATCTTATAGTTCTATTCACACGTGTGTATACGATTACATTCTGGCAAAAATAATTTAAAAAGATATAATATATCGGACAGGGAATTCAGCACTGAACTTAAACAGCCGAGCGCAGAAAAAATAAAAAATAAACAGACCACAATTACACGACACAATGCCATGAAGAAGTAACGGCAGCGACTAGCCACCCACGCAAGTCTGAGAATGAAATAGTTGACATAACAGCTAATGGTTATTTATTATTGTTACAAATATTAAACACCTGTCAATATAATAATACGTCAATTAGACGCTTGCAACTACTTTTAAGTTCATGTTGATATAACATTACGGCATAAGTTCATATAAATGCCTCTGACTGTATGACGAATGGAAAACACATTTGGTTAATTCCTACTTCACTTACATTTCAGTAAGACTTAGGTCCATGCACTTCAATTTATTAAACGCAATATTTTATTTCACAAAAACATATAATATGTTTATTGCCAATACAATATACCAATGTGAAAATACAACGCATACACATTATGGAATTGAAGAACAGGATACTAGTAATTGACCACCATTTAACAAGAAAACCATTTTTGCATTACTGACGACAATTTAAACACAGGTGTCTCTCAACGAGGGTAAACAATATATTCAAGTTTATGGTTCTGAAATGACAGATATTTTTTCCATTGACATCTGGACAAAATATTTTCGGACGGATTAAAATGATGATGACAAAGAGGCGTATCTTTACAACTGTTTAAGAATGTTGAGGAGGGAAGGATTGGTTCATTCACACGTTGATCAATGTTTTATACCACAACTTATACAGTAGAAATGGATACTCAATGAACACTCAATGTCCACATAAGCAGGTCGTTCAGTGTTTTCAAACTTATATATAGACTTATATATCAGATTTAACAGTTCAATGCAATTAGCTGGTCGACATATTATATGTACAATGTATTCAGTTCCTGTCTTAAAAACATATTTTAAAACTCCCAAAATATCTGGTGCGACTTAACACGACTGAAACGTCCGCTAATGAAGACGCAACGAAAGCTATTTGAAAAGAGAAACAAGAAATGTAAAGAAATATTTTGTTTACTATGTAAACATGTTTCGAGCGGCTTGGTGTTAAAGCTTGTTTGTTGAAACACTTGAACGTTTGCGAGACTGATAATTTACAGTAGGATATTCAATGCTCTCATTTTTCAAAAACACAAAAGAGTTGAGTGACGAAAGTACAGAAATATTCATTCCGCGAGATTTACTGTTGCTCCGTGCAGACATTGTTAAGTCGTATCAAACGAAATTGTATGAAATAATGCATGGCCATGGATGGGACAGGCTTAATGAATGATAAAGCCATGTAGGTTAATGTAGGGGAATACTAGTACTAATCTAAATATCTATTGTGTCTGAATGACTACATTCTACAAATCATCGTCACTTAGTGGCTAGGTGAAGTCAAGTGATTTCGCAATTGGCCTTACGTGGTACGTGTCCAAGGTATGTACTTGTGACAATAATTGACAAAATTAATACCGGTGCCTAATAAATGTAGCAAGTTCATTTTAGCATCAATGTCATCAGCCAGCCAGACAATACCAGATAATTATTAGTTAACGTCTTATTCTTGTCAAATAAATGCATTGTACTGTTTGGCACCTCAATGTGTTTGTTCTAGGAATAGTTAATCCGATGGCGCTCACTGAAGTGGTTAAACCAATTTGTCGTATCCGTAAAGTAACTATTATCCACAATAAAATGGAGAAAATGACAAGCAATCGAGTGGAAAACGAACAATTTATCGATAAATGAAATAGTAATTGGATAATAAAATGCTACACTATCTTCAATGTAAAACATAAATACAATCAGGAACTTAACAATTACATTTGTGCAGAAATTCCCCCGTAATTACATGTTCTTAACAAATCTCCCAGGACTTCATTTCGGTGGTCGACGTGTTGTCAAATCGTTTGAAGATGACTCAGCGAAACGTGATTGACGCTGTTAGTGACCACTCAATCGAAATGTAACTCAATTGTTTAATTACTGATGGAGTTAGATTGTGAACGCTAGGGAAATCAAAATGGCGACAACCTGATTTATTTTTGCATGATCGACAGAAACTAACGGGCAGCTAACAAAATGGTATATCTCTTGTAGACGTCTCTGCAGAAACAATGTTCACAAGAAACATAAATATATCATATCCGATAACTTGAGACATAAAATAGCAATTTTCACAGCTGTAAGTGACATAGGCTTACATAACTTGCGGACGGATTAGAAAGTAATACTTCACAGTTCACACCAAGTTTTATTTAGCAGGGTTGAGAATTGTCGGATCAATGGTCTCATCAATATGTTAGTCTGTAGACAGCCAATGATGTAACTCTCTATAAGTCCGTTCATAGGACAAATATTATATACATCTTGCATGGGTAAAGCCTAGGTCCCACAGAGGAATTCCACATCGGCGATGTATTCCCGATATCTTCCGATACCACCCGATTCATCACAATTCCTTCCGATATCACATTTACTGTGTCATGACTTCCTCCGAAGCTTCCCCTTGACCACGAGGAACCTGTTGCCGATGTCCTGATAGCTCATTTATTTCAATCGGGAGTACATCGCTGAGGTAAAAGAAATACTCAGTCAGTCAGTGGGACATAGGCTTAAACCACTGGAGAGTGATTTGGAACAGTATCTGTATATTAATCTTACACCTAACCGTGAAACAACCTCAAGCACAGAATGTGCTTTCTACACGGACACACAGGAAGCTTTCCATCGATAGAACGCAGAAAATACCGCATTGTCCAAACAGACAATAATGCATTTGACAGGAAAGGCATCACTCAACAAAAACAGCAGAGCATAAAAGGCACAAAAAGGAACAACCAAACAGGAACACACACAAAAAGAACATCAGAGACCACAAGCACACGCCAAAATGACAAACACAAAAACATGAACAAGAAAAAAGTCATGGTCTAGACTCTCCGACATGAATGGTTTATATACCTCACACCTTTCATGATAGAAAATTCATTAGTTATCGCATACTGACATTAGTGTTAATACATTCCTATAGTTTAGAGATGCTGCTGGATATATTTATAGCCGCCTTCCAATTTATAAATACGTTTTATCTAACATTCGGTTTTATCAATGATAATTACGGCCTGGTTGCCACTAGCTAGTGAAACATCATGTGGTTAATGTTTGGTGCTTCCCTCCTTGCTTTTATTGACAAGTATATTCTTCATTTTATTATTCTTATAAATGATTTACTTTACAAAAGAATATTAACAAGTTTCCAAATTGGCTGCTTTTATTGAAACGTTCCATTCAAGAAGAATATCATGATTCTCTACTGTGTATGCTTGAATTGTACTTGTATTGTAGAGTACTTATACGCAAAAACATTATGAATGCTTTATTGGTCATCTTGCAACATCATTTTAATGGTCAAATGTATAATAAATGTATATTATACCAATAAAGATGTAATACCTACTTCTAAATGTATTTCCATGTTAGTGCACCGCACTTGGAATTTTGAAAGGTTTTGTGATGTTTAAAAGTTCTTGGACCATTTAACGTTACGCTACACGACCTAAAAGTTGCAGTTTTCCATTCATGAATACAACTTGGTCTTTATCAAAAAACATTCATGGAAATAAAAGTAGAACATATTAAGCATTCTGAATCTCCTATTCATGATATGCTTGAAGCGTGTAATGGGCTATTAAACTGTATGTGAACACTTAGCATCTTCAAGAATACAGACAAACACAAAAACAATGTAAATACATGTAGCACTAAGCAACTGTATATACTTGTTCGTCCGGTGCAATTTTTACCATTCATTTTTACATTTCTGTACATGGATTCTTCAATATTTTTTTTGAACTCATGTCGTCTATGTACAGAATCGAAACCAAAATCACATGACCTGTGACGAAGACTGCGCTGCCGCCGTTTCTGAATGACTTCAAATTGTCTAAGCATGTACAGTATGAAATGTATTTGCTTTCTTTTGTTGGTATCTTCGTAGACTATTAGGACTCATTTTTTAACGGGAAGAACTATCAATAAACGAGACAAATACGTAGATGTCACGCGTACACATTAGTTGACAAGTAAGAATGAAATTTGAATGTCTTCTATTTAAGTCTTGAACGACCATCGTTATTGAGTTATTAAATTTATAACGTTATTATCGACATTAAACCAGACTTGTTTTATGAAACGCTTTATTTAAGATTTATTAAAGATATTTGTTTATTGATTTGAGTTAGGTTAAAAGTTCGATATTCCGAAACCTCTCACTAGAGATAAGCTTCGATACAATCATGTTGCTACAAAGCCTAGAACAAATAAACCAGACGAGACTATGCGATGAGAATACATTGACAAAGTGAAGTAAAAGGTTTCATTATCTTCTATTAAATATATTTTAAACATTTGAATGGCATTTTTGACTAACATTTATTTAAATAATCATAATCCGATTTTTGTAAATGAATTGCTGGGCGTGACTTATCGACAATTCGTTATCACAGAGAACGTACTACCATAGTACGGACCCGATCCAATATTGCTGTACATGATCCCCCAGTAATCCATGTAAGCCATATAACCAAACATCACAATCTTGCAGTGAAAGAATTACTCAGATAACAATTGTGGGAATTGACTATATGTTATTAACTATAAGAGAAACAGCGGATCTTTGAGAAGCCTATAAGACTTGCGAAATAGCCGAAAATGCATGGTTACGATTAAGCCTGGTTACGAAATAACTGCATACCCTGTAACACTGCCCCTGTGTCCCTGTTACACACTTTTACAGGGACTCGGTTCCTCTGTTTTATGTGTTTACGACGAACAGTCAAACTTTCCAGATTATGTCCATTCTCTATGTTCCATTTTCAATATCGTGCCAAATTAAAAAAATTACATTCGATAAAAAATAATTTAAAATATTTGAAATCTGAAGAAGACTGGTACAATCGAAAAGCCAAAGTCTACATTTTTGTCTTACTTCTGATTTTTATTTTATTTTTCTTTACATTCCATAAATTGCACATTTCCAAGCAACCACCTGATTCAAGTACACAAAATACCCATGAGCAATATGAATAAACATTTAGCAGCATTGAAATTTTATGGTTTATGTCAGTCGTAAAAAAGATGAGTTTCTAAATCGACCGAACGATTTCATAACAGTATGCAGAATGGCTATATGACATTGAAAGGTTGCACAGCACCTATGGTAATGAATACGATGTCGGGTAAAATTATCTACCAAACACTATGCCAGATGGTAGAGGCTGTCACTTTCAATTTACAATCTACCAAAAACCTGTGATTTTAAAATTCTTAATTCCGCTTAAAGTGAATTGCGCATAACAGACAGATGTAAATTATCATTTGAATTTTTTGTCACACACGTTTTAATTCGAAGTTCACTCGGCGGTAAGAAATGAATCCCACGCATATGTCTGGTTATCTCATTAATTTGCATTTTGGACACCCGCAATCACGTGACCCCAGACATACCTACAACTTCTTTGATCTTCTTTGTAACAATGATTGTGAATGAAATTCAATTCCATTAATTGCAAGTTAGTTCGTGATCCGAGTACACTGTAGTAATTATTTATAGAGTAAGGGGTAGTTTCGTTTTACTTCACAGCGCACCCTACCACGAAGGTCCCGTCTATGCAGAACATTATATTTAGAAAGGTTATATCTTATGTCTATTATGGTCTGACACATCCTTACATGTGAAAGTTAAGTAATACCAGGACAAGCAGGCTGTCTCATGCTATCATTTTACTGCTTGATATGATTGCACTAAAGGTATTTTGAATTTTAGATACAAGTTGAAAATTTGTGATTTTGAACAGACAATTTATTTTTATATTTCTGTTGAGTAATAAAGTAGTTCACGGAAGAAATGCCAATTGAATGCTTTCTCAAAACTGAGTGAGAAGAACACGCATAAACAGGTTGCGCAATGTAAGAACGATTATTTATTTAAGACATATGGTAAGGCAGAGGAGGAAATTTGCAATGAATTAGTGAACGCTATCAGGTGGAATTTTATATTTTACTGTCTATAAGATTTTGGGGTTAGATGTGATATTAAGAACTTTACACGATTGCAAATCCTTTCAGACGTTTAATAAGTCTCAACAAACTTTATTGTGACAAGCAACTGTAGTGTTTAGTCCCTAACTAATACAACTCGGACAAAATTACAAAAACTACTCTGGTGGCAAGTTAGGCAGAACCACAATTACTGAAAACAGAATCGCTGGAGACCACTTCAACCGTGATTTTATTGTGAACAAGGTGGCTATCCTGACCACTTAAGAAATAGAAAATCAGTCTATTTAAGCCTAAGTAAATAGCAATTTCCCGACAAGTGTTTGCTTCGACGGGTGATAATGAAGCGAGTAAAAGGTCTGGCATTTTGGATAGACGTCGTTGGAAAATCAAATTGGAATGGTGTATAGGGGGGTAAGAGGTCACACATGAGGGAATCTTGCAACAAATTGCCACTTGAACGTGTTAATTAAATTCAAACATGTTACTTCTGTGCTATGGTGAAGTTTGTCATGACAGGTAAACAGGAAAGACGATGGCATTTAATTTGTAGCAGATGACGGGCGTGTCCTCCTTCATGAACAAAGACTCACAGTTGCAAAAAGAAATTGACACATACGTTTCTAATTAAATGATTAACATTCTTGTCCGCCTCCTGATAGGTGGTCGCGATAGTTCATGTCATGGTTTTGACTGTAAAAGTCCATCACAAATAAATACACGGTTCGAAATTTAATGAATGCAAATAACTACAACAATATAATGATATAACATGCACCCAATGGGTATTTGAACAGGAAATAAGACTGTGGTTGGCTGAACAGCACAACCCACCTGACTGAACAGAACAGCACCAGAGATAACAATAATTCAGTCCTTCCAAGTGGTCGGAAGATTTCTATTTCTATAGAATTTCTGATCAGAGGGCTAATGATTGGTATAAGAAATACGAGTAAAATGACATTATACGTTCGATAAAAGAGATAATCAAATTAAATAATATAATTGCACCTGTCGAATAGTCAGTGTAGGGTTCAATTGGAAGGACACTTAAGTCATTGTAAGTAATGGGGGTAAGACATGGTCCTTATTAGATAATTGTATAATTATGGTGTTGGTAATAGGGTATTATTTGGTCATACTGACTGTCCTCAGGCAGTAAATCGTTTTAATGGTTTTTAATGTTCGTTCGGGTTTAACATCAACACTATTTCAGTTATATACGGTGGCTAAACCACCTGACCAGATTTCCTGTCCTGTTTGAAAGAGAATGACCTGTCGCGACCGGGAATCCAACCCGAATCTCCAGGTTACCAATCCATTGTACTGATCATTGGACCAATACCACAGCCCAAATCTTATTAGTATGGTATGAAATATTGAACAGAGAGTATGGGTAATCTGAAATGCTACGTAATTAAACTACATCAACGATTTACGATTATAATGTCTTCTGCCAAGACATGATAAATCGCTTATAGAGCTCGGCACAGGATAAAGTTACTACCTGTATTAGCTTAGAGGGTATTATGACACAAAACGTCTCTCGAGACAAACAATAAATGATGAAGAATAGGTTGGTTCACAACTTGGTTGAGATAAATATTGATGGTCAGAACGTAAGTATAACTAAATAGTCAGTGTTATTGTCCGTGTAAACCGATTACAGTAACTGGCCATTATTTTTAATTTATTACAAAGGCCGAGAACTCTTTGTGGTGTTAATGTGGCGTTCTTATTTCGCCTTCGATGGCATCGTACAGTATGGTTTCAAATCCGACTAGAGGTGCAAAGTATTCATGAAGCAAAAACATACTTAATACAATAACGGTGTTCAAATATCGATAGTAATACCATTTCACATAAATTTCAAATTATGTTTAATCTTTTGATGCATTTACTGTTTCTATCTCAAACAGTATCATCATTGCTTTTAATATTATGCCTCGTTTATTAATGCAAGCACATAACATTCAGGTGTGATACAGAACATAGTTTGAATATTTCACAACAGCTTGCTTCTATAGCCCACACAACAGCAATAGAATAAACAATGCTTATCAGTTATTATTATGAAAGCAAAAATGCGATCACATATACTCAGACCCACACAAGAAGTTCTACAACAGGATATTGATCAATACCGGAGTAATTTTTGAAATTGTGTGAAATTTATTCCAACATTTATCCCGAAATCCTTTGCAGTAGTTACGAAGACCAAATTGAAAATTGGTCTACAACCAACTATGTCACCCACAATAAATGGATTCGTTATTTCCATTTTTATGCCTATTATTGTTAATATTATTATTATTATTGTACTATTCGTTGACTGGAAATTATAGACGCAAGGCACGACACTTGTGTCTGAAAATGTTTGCGTCACGATACCATTATTAAGTATACGAAAACTAATATTTCGGATAAAATGAGCAGATAATTGCAATAGCGCGTGCAATCAATTGACCGTATATATTATTCTCATTCTATGAATCCCCTTAAGCTACTTTAGCATCTTAAGGGGAACTTAAATATTTTGACTTAAGTTTAAAAATTGAGCTGTATATATTTCACAAGAAATAAAAAATAACACAATGTTTTCTTTGTGATTGTTGTAGCGCTCTACATAATGCTTCTAAACAATTGTCAAAAAATTGATCATCTGTTAAGCTGATACACTTAAGGACATTGTAAGATTTTAACAAAGTTATAAGTTTTCCCTTAAGATGCTTTGTGAATACCGACCCTGGTACAACAACTGAAACACGATGGAGGTGGCAAAAGAAGAAAATATTCTAAAATTACCATGTTCTATTATTTTGTTCCACGTTACCAATGTATGTTGAACATGCGGATCAGGAGATGAGCCGAGAACAATAATAATACAATATGTTCACAGTTTGAATTCTACATAACATGGGTATCAGTATGTTTTCCAGCTTAGTATACTCGACAGGAACAACTGTGGTATGCAGATCAAAGCTGCTTACAATGAGTATGGTGGTCATAAAGTACAATTTGTAAAAAGGATAATAATAAGTCAGACAGGGAAGGCAGCACTCAACTTAACCAGCAGCTCGATATACAAGACACAGTGCCCAATTTAACCAACCGAGCACAGAAAACATAAAACACAAACAAGGCACAGTGTCCAACTAAACAAGTAAAATATCCGCCTAAGTCCAAGCTGTCGAAAAGTAGAATGAATGTGTTTCAGCAATCAAAACGCTGAATGCCCTAGCTGAATGACCCAGCTCAAACAGTTCCAACAGTTCCAATTTTTATAAACTCGTTGGAAATATTACAATGGCCATTTTGTTCACAATGTGTATTAAGCACCAAACCTTCACATAATAGCATTCAATATAATTGTTGGCTTCCAGAAAAGTGAAAGAGACAACCTGTTCGGTTCTTTATTTCCCATATCTGAGGCCCCGAACAGGGTCAATCAATTTAGATTTAATTGCACGCTACAAATATCAAGACAACCTTCTTGTCATGTATTCATTGATTAGCGGAACTTGTTTGGTGTATTTCAGCCGGGTATTGTTTATTAAAAAGCCAGACATCCCTATCAGAGCCTGTCAATGATTGCCGTACACAACACTATACATTAAGTTGTAGTTCATTTGTCATTTACTCTTACCCATTAGGATTAGATACTTCTAATTGTTCGCGTGCAGATTATACCTATCCACTTGATAAATCTATTAGACAGAGGTATCTAGTAGTTCGTAAGCAATGCGGAACACTTCGTCTTTTACCAGGTTTTTTTTGTTTAAGCAAAAAACAAGTTTGACGGCATTTTCTGATTTACTAAAGTCTTTTCTCCTAGGAATGCTTGCAGTATTACACCGGTAAATGTCTCTATGCTATTTGAAAACGCATCAACACAGCATGAGGATTGGAGTAAACAATACAAGTGACAATAAACGCTTAATTATTAATTCTCACTTCTGATAGGAAACGTTTTAAAAATAATCTACACATCCTGTGAAGTAATCCGCTACATACGGAATTTCTATAACACGCTGGGAAAATACATTTTGATTACAAAAGGTATTTTGAAAAGTCTGCACCCCTTTGATAAATTATATTCATACGTGTGATATGTCAATCACTTCTCAGACGATAAACGAAAAACAGAAAAGAGGCTCGCACAGCGATATTGCTACTGAACACACGTTCAACATCACATCCGCTCATAAACACAGGTCTATCAGAATAGCATCTTGATAGTTAAATGGATAATTTAAAAGATTTAATGCAACAATATTTGATCAGGATCTTTTACGGGTTTTTTTGTTCAACACTGTTAGATTTATGTTTTTTTTATATTTGCAACTATTCGCACTCGATCACGTTCGTAACCCGGCCAATTTTGAAAATTATGATAAATATCATTACACACGTAAGAAAGTATATTGCTTAATATGAATTGGAACTAAAGTGCAAGCATGCTAAAATCAATTATTGTATCACTGAAAAGTGCACGTATATTGAAATGAACCGAATTAGGACTACAACGCCAAATTTAGATTTATTTACAGCATTGCATGAGGTAATTTAGACACACTTGTATTTACAATAAAGTGTTTTCAGAAAGATTTGAAGAAGGGACTCAGTCTCAACATGTTTGAGTACATTTGTGTCAAAATTATGATTCCCAAGTGCTTTCAGTGTACTGTGATTTTTCTATTTTGTATGTTTTTTAGTCGTTAGTGCTCTGCTCTTTCAGTTGAGTGCTTGCCTCCCTTGTCCGATTTTTTTATAACCTTATTTCGGTTCAAACAATTCAGTGAGGAGAGAATTAGTTTGATCCTGAAGATGAGAACAAGAGAAAACAGACATACGTAAATATCTAGCGGACAGAAGCCAAGGCAGGTATTCATAATTTCTAAATAGAAAACTTAAGAATTTTCTTAAAATCTTAAAAGTTTCTAAAGTGTGTCAGCTTTATAAGGCAATCAAAATGATTAATATTTTAACGATTTTGAAGTATTATGTAAAGGACCGCAATAAACACAAAGAAAGCATTTAGCATTCTTCAAATTGCGGGGAATGTGAGCTTTACAATTTTTTAAACTTATATCTAAGTAAAAATATTTAAGTTTTCAACTAAGATGCTTTAAGAAGACCAGCCCTGGGCTAAAGTGAGAACACAACGTAACAATGCAATTTGTGCGGAATTTGCTATACTATGTGAACAACTACCTACACATGACGACGCGTACATACTCGTAAAACGTTAAAAAATGCAGAGATAATATAAGATGACGTAAACGTCGACTTGGTAATGTTTGTACAATCTATTTTCTGTACTATAACTGTCCGGACATATTACCGTGCTCGTGATAATGTTCGTCTCTAGAGATTATCTACATTGGCAATGTTACTACATATGCAGTCTATTGACATTCGCTGAATACTTGATAATACGTACATGACATTATTGTTCACACACAGTTTTTTTCCAGATTAATATCGAATATATGGAGGATAATCAAACTTATATAGACACACGCCGTCGAATAAAAACTCAAGACATCTGTAGCTCTAATAACCAAAGAACATAGGTATAAGTTTGAAATTTTAAAAATCCTAAAATTCTGAAAAAGTGTCACTTTACATTGGAAAAATAAAGAAACTTGATATTTAAAATCTTAAAGTTCTGGAAAACTCCTGAAAACTTTAACCCGTGCTATAGTTCTCTATTTAGAGTGGTATAAGCAAATTTATAGAGTTCTAACGGTACCACGTCCAGTATAAATTCAACATTTTAACAACATTTAAATATAAATGTTCGCTGTATTTGACTACTTCCTTTGCCGTTTATTTACATTTTCCAATTTAAAACAAGGCACCATTACAACCAAATACACTTAAATATTTTCGGTAATCTTAGTACATGTATTAAGTTTTTCTATGCCATCTAAAAACTGTTTTTCAATTATCAGACCTTTTAAAAGTAATAGTGATGGATACACATATTAAATTATTTGTTATACGTAAGATGTTATGCTTTTATATAAAATATTTGTATAAGTAACAATTATAAAGAATAATGCTTTATCTATTCGGTTAGATGTTGGTGGTAAATTAGTATAATGCAGTTCTTTTTACAATAAAACGTATTAATTTGATAGATATTCTAACAGATAGTACGCTACACCAAACTGCTTTATCTTAATAAACACTACTCCTTTTCCACTCTCCGGCTTGTCAAAGTCATTGAACAAGAGGCATGTTCAACCTGTTTTCGTGCCGTTAATATTCGTAAGAAATCTTAATTGTTAATTTGATACAGTGATAGAATAGCATAGAAGAGTAGATGGTATTAAGATTGGATCGGCGTAATCTTAATATCATAATAGGGTACGCCGACAGTGTTTGAATTTATATATATAGCATATTAAAGGGAAGCTGATATGTCTAGTAATTCGTATTGTTTTTTTGTTGTTGAGAATATCACATGTTTTGCTTGTATAAACCAGTCCGTCCTCAGTGACTCGGACCTTACATTAAATTGACAAACAGTGATCTTGACCTCATATTACAGTTACATACAGTGACCTTGACCTTAGAGTAGACCGTATAGATGGTCTGATCATCCTTATGACGCAATTGCACCATCTAAACTACAGTGAGAATGTTGTATACATGTATAATAACACAACCGAATTATTTTCTGAGTTGATTTCAGCTTGTACGTGCAGATATAAGGCATTTAACTGGAGATAAGATATTGAGAAAGCCCGGTTAGATTACTGATTGCACTTATCATTAGATTATTGGGGCACTTTTCTCCCGAATATACCTAAACAATTTTGATTACGCCGTTGATAAAACACCTAATTACCAAAATTCTCGCAAATCATATTGAAGTTATGTTTACTAAAATTAAGATAGTTTGTACATTGGACGTAAAATGTTACAGTATACTATTTACAAGTCACGGATTGTGGGGTTAGTTTCATTTTTTACTTACCCACACATTCGTGTGCGTCTGACGCTGAAGCTCGTGCCCATGGTCTGTCTAGATGGAATGGTTTACATTTTTCACACTCGGCACCTTCAGTGTTATGTTTACAGTCACATACAAGTTTTCCACCGTCCGATGTGATACATTTAGATGCGTGACCATTACACTTACATCGTCCACCGACAGCGAAATCCGATACCCCGTAAAACATCTGATCATTCACATCGTCGTCTAACAAACGCCGGTCCGGTACGGCTATTTTGTCAAAAACGATCTTTATATCAGTCGCTGTTACCCAATCCTGTAATACAGGGCTTTCCTCAAAGTGATATGAAGACGGTCGTTCTTGAAGTGTGCTAAATGCTACCCGTGTCCCTTTTCTTGAACTGGCTTGACTATAGTCCTCTGAACAAATAGCTTCCTGCTCGTTGGCCTTGGATATGATGGCATTAGGGTCCTTTCTATAAGTTTTTAAACAGTCGTTACTATAATATTGCAGAGGTATCCAGGATTTCCCATAATCTGTGCTTTTGTAAAATACCATAGAGTCTGCTATTGCGGAACAAAATTGTAAGCTCACATATGTTAGTTCAAACTTTTTGCCCAATGATAAAGTCAATGTGACATTTCTTGGATGATCAATGCCAAGTTGTGATACCCAGCACGACTCATTCTGCTGATTATTAAGATCTGTTAGATAAGTTGCCGGATATTGACGTCTTGAATCACAAATAAAACAATTAGTTAATTCATTTTCACTTTTCTTTGGCAAACAATGCCGTGTGGGCGGGGTACCACACGCACTTGAGGCTATAACTTCCTTTCCAAAAGCAATATTTTCAAAAGGTGGAATACATTTTACTGCTAGACTGTTGTTGGTACAGGGGTCATCCGGTGGGTTTTGAAACATGTCTAAGTCTAACAGTGTTGAGGTAGCTGTCACTGTTTGTAGCACTAATATCATAGAGAGAATTACTCCAGCAAAATATATGGAAATCATTTTTCCTAGTAGAGTTATGAGCACTTAATGGGCAAGTGTTTACAGTCCGTTGAAGACTGGATCGCAATGAATCGCACGTGCTGCCTCTAATAACGTATAAAATACAATCATTCAGCAATTATTCCATTGTTCACATACGCGAAATAATTTCTTAACGACGTGATCATGTTAAACACTTACATACAAAAAATGCAAATGAAACGAATATTTTCTTAGCAGCAATATACACTATATGTTCACCATATGTGCTTTATATCCACGCATACGAAAACTATTTCTTATTATTTTGCATTGCGATTCACTTACACAGTGAATGCTCGCAATGTTTTATCTCATAGATTAATGAACACGATATATAAACCACTAACCCTACATCGAAACCCCGAATAAAATTAATCACGCCATTAGTATATAGTTTCTATACAAAACAAAACCTTTTGGCGTTGATCCTATCTAGTCGGCTCATCCCTTAATTAAAAGAAACATATTATCCGTACACAAAAATCAGTATTAAAGCGTCAAATGTTAACAACAGAATGTAAGCTATTTCAGCTCGGAGTTTTCGTTTTCAATTAACATCTAAATCTAACCACGCGTAATCTCACATTAAAAGTGTATTGTGGTTCGATTTTCGCTACCAAAATCACGTGGTACCGAAGTTCAGCGAGGTTATTCCATCATGTGAAACTAAAACAATCAAACTTGATTGAATTTTACATTGGCACATCCGACCTGGTGAAGTTGTCTCCAGGAATAGGCTGACGTCTGCGATGGAAGGTGTAGGTATCCGAATCTAAGAAGCTATATCTAAAGGCGGGTAGAACACTGCGGGGAGTTGGAACTCATGCCAGTCTTTCTTCCGCCATTGGAAAACACATTCCCATAAAATTAATACGATTACATTTATATCCAGGGGGCTTATCAGCCAAATTTATTCTTTATGCCTTTGTTACTCCGCTGAACGTAGATAAAGTTATTCTCTTGCCAGATATTCCGTTCACGTACAACAAGTTAACGAATGTGACGTATATTGCAAAGTGGTTACAAGTATAGTTCCTTAATTTGACAATTGCATAATGTACAAAGCGTCTGTCAAAACATGACAAATAAGGGTAGAAGCAAGTGTCAGTTCAGTATGTAACACTGATGACACAATAGCTGTGGGGTAATATGTCCAAAATCATTAGATGACCAACACTTTAGGCGTTACAAATCACTCCCATTGACAACAACACCGCAGGCATATACTATAATGTTCCCTCGACCGTACAACATAATCGTTAAGTTTACGGAGATAAAACTTTCTAAACTAGACAAACTTCTTATCCAACACTATAATACCACGGTGTCCATCATATTGTATTAAACGATTTGTCACAAGCATATTTCAGCCAAATATCCGTCTTTGAAAGTGTTAAAGTATTTGAAAAATATAACGATCTTGCGCCTTAAGACATTGTGGTGTGATTTATCTTATACTAATTTCATTCGATGTGGTTTTAGAATATCTTAGCATCACTAAACAACCAAAACAATTGATCGGAATTTCGTATGATAAAAAGATATAGTCTGTATGTTTTTATCTTTCCCCTATAATCACCGCTACAAAACTAATAAATTATTGAACGAATAAATATGTTAACACCGTAAATAGTTCATACTCCATGGTCTGCATTATCTTAAGCAGTTTGAGAAAACGCAGTGGTTATTCTATCTTAATCACAATATATTGAAATGGCGGTGAACTATCATACCGGGGGTGAGCACAAAAAGTGTTTTGATACATTACTTAGCACTCAAATATATTTAGGATGGGTTACATTAAAGATAGGAGCTGACTGTTTTGTTAGCATTAAAAAATATGTTGTTTTAGTGTCTATTTACGCCGATTCGTTATATCTAAAACTCTTTTGTAACAAGAATAGTTTTAAATACATCATATATGGAAAAGTCTCAAATAGTTTTCCAATGCATTTGTCTACAAAATAGATTTATAACCAGACAGGATATAGATATATTTAGATCTAATTGTTGAAATGTGCAAATCATATTATTCAAACCATATATGTCAATTAGGGAAAGGAATTAATCCATTAATAGTCGGGTATGACGTTTGAGAGGCTGAGATGACGTGATTCATTTACCCCAACTGTTTTCGTCAATTCTTACATAAATAATACAAACAATTAAAAGTATCCACGACAGTAAGGGCATAGGTCATATAGAGGTATGTAAATGTCGAACAAAAATGTGCATGAATAATTGCTTTACCCGTTCAGTGGATTTTAATGACAAATGATGTGATGCTTTAAAGGGTGGTTAAACATAGTTACAATTTCACAGCAATACATGTACGAGGGGTGTTCATTTAATACGAGGGCTGTTCATTTAACACCCCGACGATGATACAGTCACATAAATCACCAAATTGCTATTTTAAATATTTTGATAAGTTACTACCGTGAAACCATGACATACATTGTAGCAGTTGTTGGCTGGACACTTATGTAGCAATAATAATAAGAATGATAATAAACAGTATCAATAACTAATCTTACGATGAAAAATAAATGTTTACATGAATTTTAATAACACGGCTACACTTAGTGTTTAAAGATTACAGGTAGATAATGTACATGTATATCATTTTATATAAATTTACAATAATTATATAAATAATTATACAATAATACATTACGACCACAAATGTCTTTATTGTGGCATATTAACAAAACACTTACACTTTTTTTAAAAAATGAGATAAAAATTAAAAGTTTGTTACATCTGATAAAATGTCAAATTGTCTAGATGTGTTTATCTTATTTATGATAACGTAAATGATTCCATCAGCGGTATGAAACAAAGGTTCTGTTCTGTTTTGTTCTATATTGGAAAATACAATATAACATGCATACTCAACATTCTAAGTCAACTTTTGCTGGCTTATTGGCTTAATTATCTCCCTTTTTAACAGCTTATCGAGTATATCGTCTATAGTGTGTTCTGTATGCATTTTATGACGAAACACTGAACAGTTTCAATATAATATAAATCGATAATTCACTATTCTTCTTTTCAGTCTTTTAGAGTCTCCCGGATAATGTCAATGTTTTTGAGCTGGTTCCGGCATCCATATGTAGTAAAATGGAACGTGACGCCATCGACGTTTGGCTCAAACTTGAATATACGAGTATATTTAATACTTGTTTTATAATTAAGATATATTGCCTATAGTTTAACCACCGAAAAATTGAACAAACACGTGACTATATACCGGTATGTGAAACAAGTATAAAGTTAAATATAATACATTTAGCTAAGTCATAATCATTAAAACGTGCGTCAACATTTTATAGCTTCATACAATGTCTCCATCGATGGATTTCGTAGCATATTGGAGTGAGAATGAGTATGTATCATGCAAACATACAAAGTTTCAAGTATCATATTGCTCAAATGTTCCTTCGGTCATTAACTCCGTACATTCATACAGGCTGTCCCACTTGTGTAAAGTATAGGAAATCTAGGCAAGCCTGACGTGCATTGTCGTCGAATGTTTGGATTTTATGTGCGAGTGATTGATGCAAGAAGACTGGGGGTTAGAACTTGATAGTTCAATCGAATCCTCATTAAAAGCTTTACGTTTTACGATTTACGCAAGTGTTCACAATGTTTCAATGTAGGTAAGTGCCACCGTTAATCTAGACATTACATCATTACATGGAGAAGTGCACGTTCTACATTATGTCAATCATAGACCCTACCAGAAGGGTGCATCCATCTTCATAATCAACAATATATCCAAAAAATACAGCTAAGTATTTTTTGCTTCAGGTGAAACTTTGGTGGCTAATTGAAACAATTTCTCCAATATACAATTTAGTAAAATAATAGATCCATGCTGGTGGCATAATAGTCAGAAATCAGGGCACAGTGTGGTGCACTAGTACCAATTACACACATGCCGTATTCACTTATTTATAGATACATAGTGTATGTGCAGTTTTAGAAGGTTACAGACCGATGTGGACATAACTTACATATGCATATGTACAATAATATAGACAGGCAAATACTGAAGAACTTATATTATTATTTTTTATTATCATAAATATTATACATTAAAACAAACATAGACATTACATTCTCATCATGAAAGATTGCCATTTAATATAATTGTCAAATGAGTTTCCTCGTAAAATAAAGTCTTTATTATTATTATTATTATATTTGGATCTTTTAGAAGAATGTCATAGCACTGGTATATACATGAATGTATTGTCAAATAAATTTTCTCGTAAAATAAAATGTTGATTATTATCTTTATCATTCTTTATTACACTTGTACATTTCCACATACGTATAAACTATATCGTCCCCAAAAGCTTAATGCGATGATCCAATATTTCCACACGCAACAAGATAGTTTATTAGTTAATAGTAACCTGTATCAATTAAATAAAAATTTGATAGGCGACACAGCAATGCAGAGGTCAAGGATTCGAACTAAGCTAAAGCAACTCATTGGTACATGTATGCTCTAAAGTGTGCACCCAGCTAAACACGAGGGGATTGCGTTCAGTCAACATAGGGGTATAGGGTTCGACCCCCCGCTAGGTTCGAACCCTGGCAAACATCGGGTATAGGGTCAGAATCCTGCTAGAGATAGTGCATTGGTTTAGAATTGATCACATAACCTCATTGTGTCGAAATACTACTATTTAACAAACAGGCTCGAGTATGATACTAATAGGTTCATGTATAGCCTTTTATCGAAGCCAATGATAATTAAACTATTCCATAGTTTGTGTGTTTTACACTGAATCATGCCATTATCAGCGGACATAGTATGCATGGTTTACATGTGGTTCGTACTTTACAGCTTTTCGGTTAGTTCCATATACAAACAAATCATTACTGATTATTAATTGATGAGTAATACATTCAATATTGACTGACGTGCGTACAGAGTTTGGTAAATATTAATTTTTGTCACAATGTAGTGACATTTTTCACACATCTTCCCCCTTTCTCTGATAAAATATAATTAAGGTTCTACCGCCGGAACTTGGTCTTCTTTTAAAGCAATGCTAATACAACATCAAATAATACGTAACGTTTTTATACCATTCTATCAATCCTTGATAAAAGTTCAAGTTGAATTTATACGAAACATGGACCATATAGTTGTTTTACATTGCATCCCCCTTGACCCTTAGCCCCTAGTTTTAGTTGTTGCCTTATTGGAATAACTAACTTTGACAATATCAGGGTAATAAACATGCTTTACTGATAAGTGCCCTCCTTTTTTATTTCTTTATACCTTTTAAAGGTGTTGAAGCATTCGTACTATTTTAATGTTTGTGATTATATCGAGGCAAATACCTCACAATACATTATGCCATAGTTCAATAGTCCCTTGACTCATCACGTAGAAAAACGTCTAAATTATCCAGTCTTATTAAATGTTCATGCCTTCATATTAAATTGTGCATAACCGATCTTTGTCAATGATTAAGCATGTTTTGGGGTAATGAGATAAATACAACAATGAGATTCCTGTCCAATTATTGGTAATTGTTTCACATGCGAACAAAAGGGACTCTGTCTTTTTTGTATTAAACATTTGCCTGTCGACTGACGTCAGTTCCCTGTTATGTTTATCCCTACTGGTGTGTAGCATGATCATTTTACCAAGTTTATGTTTTCTGTTTGGTTTGTAATTGCAAAATTAAATCTTACAATGTAGCATTCCTGGTCACGTTCTACACATGATTAATTATTACAGATTTTATTTCTGCAATATCAGTGTTCAATCCATTGGCTCCTTACGCGTTTCCTTATACAAACTGTGTCCATAACTATTGCAAAAAATATTTTAGCTAAACATGTGTTTGATGCCAAAGTACAAGTATATGTATATACTTGACATGAATAAATATGTTGAGGTCACTTTGTCGCATATTTAATAAATCAGAGATTTGCGTTTAATAAATCAGCATGTGTATATGATTTGTAATGCCATTGTCGTTGTTATTTATGATAATTGCTGTGCATAATTGCAAATACATCATAAGGTCACCTGACGCAGGTCACAGGTTTTTGTGATATTCAAATGGTACCTAGATTTTTCATTAAATCGTATACTTCGCATTCAGAATTGGTGTTTGGAATGTTAAGGGGTGGCGTGATGATGTCAATACAATATTACTCAACAATAGCTGTTTGTTTCATTCGTTACTTGCGTTTCTGATTAGCTGGAGCCAGTTATGCGAGCTATTGGTTGAAACTGACTGTAACTTTTCACGGATTGTCAAAAGATGAAAGTAGGTCAAAAGCGTAACTATCAACGTTGAAGTACAATATGGCATTAAAGTCATGTGTCCATTAATTTTGTTAGCAGCGTAGTTGAATTGATGTTTCTTAAATCCAAGAGTTTTCTGAAGTGTATCACCTATTAAGGTAAATCAAAATTACTTATCATTTTTCCAGTTCTCCAACATTTTGTGAATAGCTACAATAATTCCTGGGAATACAACGTCATGAGAAATTCTTTAATTTGTGAGAAATAGGTGCTATACAAATGTTTACCTTCAGCGAAAATATTTAAATTTTCTACTAAGATGCTTTATAAATACCAGCCCTGTGTTTGTAAGTGAGTTTATGCTGTATATAGTGTTTACATTTCTGTTGTTATAGATTAGGGTATCAATACGATTGCTCAACAGGTGTTTCACAGATATGGACGACAAGAGGATTTACAACCTTGTCACGGTGAAGTTGTCACAAGTTGTACTGATAAAATATAGTCAAACATAGCACTACTCTCACCCGGATAATAATGGAAATAAGCTAGCTACTGTTTTATACATACACAAGCGTACAATAGGAACATGTATGCAAGAACAAAACATAAACTTGTTACAATACAAGTGGGCATAATAGCTATAGTATGCCACCGTAGCCCAATGGTTAGCGCTTTTGCCGTCTAATCTGGGGACCCGGCTCAAATACGGATGGAGGCACTTCTATGCCTGTCATATTTCAGCAGATATCTGACTGGCAAATAAAGGTTATGCTCGGCATATTAGTATACTTGATGATAATCAAAAATATTAAGCAATACTGAGCCATAGTTCTGTCCATTAAATATGTTCGCCAAAAAAAGAGAAATAAAAACATCAGGATGGGTCAAACTCACACATAAAACCTTCATATACAGATGTTGACAAAAAGGGAAAAAATGAGATATGTATGCATTTAAATGGGACAAAATAATACAATACACCCAGAGCGACCAAAGGGTGATGCACGTGGATGGAACAGAAAGAGGGGATACTAGTGTATTGAAAAAACAGGGGGCATATGCATACAGATGGAAAGAGGGATACAACATGAAAATGATATCAAAACGTGTTCCCCAACTAGTTACGACAAAGCAGGGTGACACAAGGCAATTGTTCCGTCAAAGGAGCATGTATAAAACAGTATAATTAAATTACGTGTGTGTACATCAATTATCACGGGAGAAGTTAAACGAGCATAACGAACAAGCGGTTGTTATCTGCAACAATCTAGTCCTGATAAAATCTACGGACTGATAAAGAAAACTTTAATAAATTGAATCAGTAACCTGTAGAGTAAACATGCAGATATTTTATCTAGATTTATAATCAGACAAGTATTGTTTATGATGTGCACAGGAATGACATCAATGAAATGCCTTATCCGTATCAAAATCGTTTCATAAAACTGTCATGTGACTAATGCGAGTTAAATAAGGTCACACGAAGGTCATTAGAATCTAATTAAATACGTCAACGAAAACATTAAGTGCAATAAAAACTATAAAAAATCAATTACTTTATTACTATTTAGTATAAAAAAACTGACGTTCATTTGTATTAAGAAATACACCCCGTCATAAAAATGTAACATACAAATATACTTTAACAAATTTTCTAAGCACACAGAAACTAAATTTGAAATGTTAAAAAAGTGATGGAGACAATTGAAACTTTCTACGAATATGGTTTGAATCAGTATGGTCAGTTCAGTCATTGTTGACATACATAATTATATCTATTTCAAATTATTTTATAACCATGTCTTTAATCACGGTGATTGAACATGTAATTACATGATAAAAGTGCTCTATAAATATGGTATAATAATAATAAAAAATAAGTAAGTACAATAAAAAAAAATCAAGAAATTTAAAAGCATTATCTTATATAATGACTGATATATTAAAAAAATGAAGTGTATATACTCTGAAAAGTTATAAAGTATATGCCTACTCTTATATTCATACAGAAGTGTTTGATACAGGAACCCCATGTCAATCAGACATAAAATGGAAAAAAAGATCTTTATAGGAGTATGAGAGAAATTCCGATATATTGTTGATATATACACACATGTCAATCTTTCTATGTATAATATGACAGGAAATAAAACGATGATCAAAGGCTGATACTTAGTATCTTGATGAGAAAATACCAGTGTATTTAATTTGTTTAGTGCTAATATGTCCAAAAATGCATTCACTCAAAACACTCTATGACGTATTGGTATTAAACGACTCTTAGCAATTGCGTTTAAGCAAACTATAGTTTGATGTTTAATTAACTTCCATGGAGTTTTTAAGATAACATTGTTTACCTAACTTTAAAAAAATCTGGAAACATTTAATACGTAAATAGACTCAAATATAAAACGGCTAAATATGTTAATATTATGCATGTGGTGATGTGGATGCGACGTACCTGATATTATCTTTTCTACTTTGTGTTGGTAAAATACCATACTTTGTGTTCAACTATAATATGCACCTCCCTATACCACGAACTTGCATAATCATTTGTTAAGATAATTATAAAATTCAAACGTATTATCTTTAAACAAGTACTTTAACGCTGTCGATTGAATTCTTCTACAAGGTGTTATATTAATTAATGCACACACGTAACTTTCTTTGAATTTATAAATTGTACACCAGATTAAAGGGTGATAGAACGTTGTTTTACATTCTAGTACTTGCTTGTAATGGTTAGATTATGTGATCCATCTGGCTATTTATTGTCAATTAGTATAACATATTCCGTAGATTGCGCAATTTCCTGCTTTATGTGCGAACAAAGACTTATTGCGTTTTACCGAAGCCTGAAGATAATCCTCACATAAATTCTAATTGTGATTAACAACGAATGTGTGTGTTATATTTTTTCTAAAACATTTGTTCATCACCTGCAAACGACGTTAATCATCGGATATTAACATGGGTTTCATCACGCCTGTAAAACGAAGAGTTCCAACTATCAAAGCAAATATACATATTTAATATATATTATGAATACTTAACAAGACTGTAAACTAATTGAGTGTTGTTCTGTAATCGAACTTAATGTAAGATCATCTTTATTTCCCGGTATTTCATGTTTAGAATATTACCAACATGAGCATGCCCGCCCACTGTATGGTGTTTGTCGGTTACTAATCCACACAAGCAAAGGTTTTAATTATCGGAGCAGTAATGGCCATAGCAACTCCCTTTGGGGAAGCCAGTTTTGGTTGTTGCTGTAGTTGGTTTGTTGTTGAGGGGTTTGAGATCTGGAGAGGTCAATTCCGAAATATTTTCGCAATATCAGCATTGACCATGCTAAACAGAAGTTCTTTACAAGAGATGTAAACTGCTTTCTTTTCGTTTCCTAGCTACAAATGGTCGACAATAAAGCCAATGGCTTTTATTTTTGCTTTATATTTGCTTTATTTTCGTTTAAATTAAGGTAGTTCAACAGTCAGAGAATGTTTTGGACAACAGGCATTCAACAGTGTAAACAACTAAACTAGCATGTGTTATGCAGGAAGGGATTTCGTGGGATAAGGAAAGCGTTTACTGTACGTTCTAACCGTTGTTGGATTGGCATACGTTAAATAAACGGTAAGTTTGCTGAATGTTAAAAGAGACGATTAAAATAAAAAAGATAATTACATATCGGACTAGGGGATACAGCATTCAACAGTAACGGCAGAGCACGAAACGTACAAAAAGAACACACCTAATTTATTGCAAGTACAAGTCACAATGAAAATAAGGTGGCGCCGTCTATCGGTGGCGTAGGAAGAATAGTAGCTTCATCAACTAAAACTAGGTGCGATGTTGAAACGTGTATATAAAACTAGTCGTTCTTCAAACAACTAAAACATATCGAAGAGTGGAAGAAAAAGCAAAAGTAACAAAAAGAACAGAAAACATTGCTAGCTCTGCATGATTTCAAGTAACCATAAGATATAATGATATATTATTGAATATTATTATTGTGGACGGTTTTGGATCTTAAATCAAAAGAAACAATATTCGTCCAATATTCCAATACAATATGGCATCAACTGGACGTGTTCGAGCATGTTTAAACAACTGCTCGCATACGATGCATGTTTCACACGCGAATTATAAACTGCTAGCCAGTGTTGTTTCCGTTCATGTTTACAGAATCGCTCTCCACAGCCAAATCAATCATCATTGTATTTATTGCTGTCGGGCCAATTGTCTGAAAAAGCTACAAAAACTCATATCCATTGATCTATGTTATAAGCGGCATATCTTGGTGCGATATAAGGTGCACACAGCGGGATTTTACGCGCGAATGAAATCATAGGCGTGATGTGATATGCTGCAAACATGCATCCTATTTCTAAATTCTTTACAGCAAATATAAATGCACTGCGCAAAACATTGTAAGCTGTAAGGATGATAGTTCTTACAGAGGAAACATGTGATATGATAATTGATGAGATGAGTTTGTTGCAACTGTTGTTTCTCCATTGCCCAACACCGTCCGTATTCCGAATATCTTTGAGGCAAATAAACAGTTGAAGATGTGGGGTCCATGTACGTATAAGGGATTAAGAGTCACTCAACAAGGAAACACTATCTGCTAAGGACAATTATGTTTAAATATACGAGTGCATCTTTATATTATTTTGAAACAAACTAGCACATGTGATTTGTTTGGTCATCCAGTTTTTTCCAATGACCTCCAGCTTCGAGGGAAGAGACTATTGTGTCTGATACAAGGATTCGGGGTGCAATACCATAGTTTGTTCTGAAAAATCCTTGGTGTTTTAACTGTTAGCACCAATACACGCGACGCTACCTATCAGATAAATACTGAGAGGTATTGCTTCTTATAACAAAGGCTATTCACAGAAATATTTTTAAAAGTTTAAGTCCAATGTACTGCTATGTCATTTCGGTAACACT
Organism: Spisula solida; assembly: GCA_947247005.1. NCBI lineage: Eukaryota > Metazoa > Mollusca > Bivalvia > Venerida > Mactridae > Spisula > Spisula solida. The sequence goes on along the minus strand of OX365944.1, from coordinate 42,997,513 downwards.
AACCATAACTCAATCTCTGATCATGCCACGTGGTTATAGCATCATAGGAATGAAAGAAACCACACATACAGCGACCACAAGCTTTCGTTATAACTTATCAACCCCAAAAACCTCAGCCATCGAGTGAACATACAATAGGAAGGTACAGCAATAACCACCGTACGAATGATCAATTCTTTGAATGAACTTCTTCCCTCTGTCGGACAATAAGATTCATATTCTAGTGGCTTAGTAAATCATAGAACGTTCATTTCACACTTCATCATTGAATAGTCATAAAATCGCTGTTTATCTTTATGAAGATCACGAGAGACCGAACTTAATTTCCTCTCATAAATTTACCACGATAAAAACAGAAATTTGAATAACACAACCACTTTTATTTTTCGACAATATTTCTTGTATAAAATATAAGGTGTCATATTGATAAATAAAATATATTAAATTCCTCTTGAATAATAAATTTTATCACTGAAAGTCAACTTTTGACCGCAATTTATGTTCAATATTCATAGAAAACCCCACAAAGCGGGCATATGTCATCATTTCTGAGGTAGGTATAGAGTAACAAATATACAAAACACCAAATATTGTCTCCCAAAATTGCCTAAGAAGTAGTCTCAAGTTCATCACCATTAGAAAAGCCATAGCTTTTAGATCTAGTTGCTTAGCATTGACGTTAAGGCAGCACATCCCTAATAAGTTCCCGCAATATTTTTGAAGGTCGGTAAAGTTCGGTCAATGTCGTTAAACATCGGTAAAGTTCGTTTATTTTTATAATCATGCAACATTTATTTTTCTGTATAAATTCCAGAACTATTGGTTGTGAATGTCAGCCTACATGTTCCCAGCTTAATGATACTTTAATCATATCAATTTATTGCCACTTTAAAGTAAATAGGAAATTCATTAAAGAACTTGGTAATGACGTCATCACGAGATTATGGGTGTTAGAGGTTCCGGACGAAGGTCTCATCGAAGTATGTAATCATACTAACAAGTAAGGTTCGTTACTGATGTCAAGTGACAGGATGTGACGTTACAATATACTCAAGACAGGTATTTACAGTCGTAGAGGCCAATTTTAATTTACACGTTCAAAATCAAAAGTTGCAGTTAATTTTAAAGACTGTAATTATCAAGTGTAATCTCGGAAGAACTAGAGACAATTCTTCTCGTCCCCATAAAACTTACCCGTGGTGAGATTTTTCTGTAGTAATCACCAGACAGAAATTTTGAAATCGAATTGAAGTTTTTTTCGCACGAAGAAAACTTTTTTTCTTTTGCTATTTTATTAGCACTTACGTTAACAAATAGTTGTAATTTTACTACCTTTTGAGGTTATACTTTGATATTAACTTGGTAATTAATAGTACAGAAAAGACTTATGTTTACAAATAACATTAATTATGTAATACACTTAATGTATTTCGTACTCGTTAATAATGATTAAATCATTTCCTCAATTCAATTTACTAGTTCAGTTTTAAACTGTATTCTTCCATTTTCGAGATAGTGTTTGGCATAGTATGCTAATTTAATTCAAGCGTCTAGTCTTTGATGCAATTCATGGACCTGTTTTTGCACAGGCTGTAGAATAAAGATAAAAAAGGGCATCTATTGATACTTCAATAACTAAATTGTATTATACACTGTATGTGCAAAAATGACTTTAGTATATTCTATAGAACATTATTAAGATATTAATGATGCATATATTTCCGTTACTGTATATTCAAACATTGACCCTTGACTGTACGACATACATACATACACGCATATAGCTCGTGACTTGCATAAAACCGATAGTTTATATTAGTTTATCAAAATATTAATACAAAATGTAAATTACTAAGTTATTACACGGAAATTCATTAGACGGAAAAGCAACTCATTCGACTCCCACTATATTTCCTATATAGGCCGCCATCTTGGAATGAAATATCGCGATCGGCTTACTTGTACGAGACTTAGCGAGACTTGACGAGATTCTCAAGTTGGCGCTTTTTTTCCCGCTAGTCGCCGCTATCTTGGATCATTTCTAATGTATTTCCGTGGTTATTAAAAAAACTCATGCAGCAAACTTAATCTTAGAATGACTGTGCAGAATCGTGAGTGTGCTTGTGGTCAGTGTTTTGTCAGTTCTTTTCGTTTCTTTTTTGTGCCTTCTGTTCTCAAATGTTTCTGTTGAGTGCTGCCTTCCCTGTCCAATCTTGTATCATCTTTTTTATCTTCTTTAATAATAGCAATAATAATAAAGACTTTATTTATGGAGGCAGCTCACTTGACATAATTGTTAATCTGCCGTAAGGCTTCAACAGTAAAATAATAGCATCAACAAATCTAATGACTATGCACAAAATATCATTCATTGATGTACAATATAGAGTTAATTCGCCGGGACTTTGAAATTTGCTCGAATTAGGCCGGTTGCTCGAATAATCGCTGCTCGTATTACCGAGGTTTTACTGTATAATGAAATTATAAATATGTCAGATAATTTGTTTACGGTAGTAGACATGACAGTTGTTTTAGTGAAATAATATACATAAATACTACAATTTCAATACATACCGACACAATTGTACATGTACATGAATTTATAGGTATCAACAATGTTGTCCACATTGAGTTAACTCATCTTTGATATCGATGAAATTCACAATACATGTACATTTCAAATCACCAGTTGAAATATATTACATGTAAATCGTGGAACTTTAAATATAATAAGAAAGTTGTAATTCGATTGGAAATAAATCATATGTGCATTTATCATATAAACGAATGTTACATTTTTCGAGAACTATTTATAAATGAATATTTTGTTTTTCATTGTAAAACTACAAAATATCATGTTTCTTGTGAACGTGATCGTCTCGAATTTTATTCCACTTTTTTTATAAAAGTTATAAACTTAATTAACGCTTTGCTATAAATGTTAGATATAGCATATCCAACAGTCACATTCCAATGCGAAAGTTACCAGAAAATCATGTGTACCACCAACTTTATTATTCAGGGTACCAATACCACGTGACTACAGGTCCAAGGCGAACTTTGTCAACATTGGAAAACAAAAATAGTATTTTTTTCTTCATCGATTCCTATAAATTATACACCAGTGACCACGCTAAGGGGAAATTATTTGCTTTCCATGAAAAATAAGATCTTTTTCAGCAGCTTGACATTTTTTCCCCAGCACCCTGTGCCACAGGAAACCTGTATTTTCCACGGTTTCACAGGGTGCTGGACAAAACGGCACAGCTGCTAAACAAGTCACGTGGTATTGCTACACTGTTATTGTCGTCGAAACAAGTTTGGCACAAAATACTTTCGTACTGCAGGGATATACTGGGTCTTCATTACCTTTATATAAAATTATGTAATGAGTAACTGTAAGTTTAGACTATAATTACAGCCCCTTTATAATTGTAATAATTCTCTCCAAGTTTGTGTTTATGGAGATTTTGAGAATACCGACCTATAATAAAACTATCTTATAATAATATTCTGCCAGACCACATTATAATAGAGGTTTTTGTTTATATGGCTTGGTCAATGCTGTGTTATGGGGCTAATAATTGATAGTCATTTAATAAACATGTTTTATTGTCTTTATATATTTTTGTGTATAAAGAAGTTGGTGAAAATCGATCAGAAATAAAAAATCAATCAATCCAATTCTGTAAAGAGTGAAAATGTAGTTTCATTTTACTGTGATATATATTTCAATACAGCCAATTATGTAAATTATTATGATATACGTGTATTTACTAGTTTCCATTTACGACAATTGTGGCACTTAAACAAACTACATTCATTACAATTAATACCTTAAATTTAATTTTACTTGTTTCGTATTACAACAGAATATAATCAACGCCATGTCTTAGAAGTTACAATTTAAAAGCTCAATTATCAAAAATTGGCAAATTATATAATATTATTTAAAAGTCCAAAGTCCTATTCAAAACAAACACACACTCTCTCTCTCATACCCTCGTGTCGATAGATACCATCAGGAATGAGGTGTCGATTGTCTTTAAATTTTAATATAAGTTCCTAGTAAGAACTTGTTTCACTATCGACCAAGAATAAATTAATATAACAAGAAACAATCGCATGGGTTTTGATTTTTTAAAAGGATAAATTGTTCGCATATTTTGCTCAGACTGTATACATTGTCTTGTGTACATTTTCACGTTAACGTGTGTTTATTTCATTATGTGCAAATTCTGGTTACAGTTGATGGAAACCGATAAGAAGATTGCTTGATGTTATAATAGCTTATTTCTGACTTTTTACGTCGGTGAGGAATTATGTATATGATACAAACGATGAAGCGAGCAAGCAAATATACAAAGGTTAGGTGTGTGTTAAAATCAGTGTATAAAACCTTTCTGAATCAGTGAGTTTGAAGAGCGTTTATTTATTTCCAATAGGTTGATAGCCCATGAGGACAATGCATTTACCATTTAAATAATTTTGACAGAACAGTGGTACATTACAATCATGTATAAATATTAAAAAATGAAAAACATATAGAGCAGAAGTTTATTATTATTTGCACTATTGTACTGTTGTTTAGTACCATTGACTTATTCTTAAAAAATTGCAATAGACACAACTTACTATTTTGTGAAATTATTTTGTGAACATGTATAATTATACATTTGTACATTGTATTTGTATTATGGACCGATGGCCGCTATTTACGTAATAATAAATTTGTAACATTGTGCGTACAGCACCTCATCACAATGCATATTTCAGTTTGTACTACTTGACAAAATTTTGTTATTGAAAAAAATTATTATTATAAATGTAAATCTGACATTGATAATTACATGTATTAATGGAGCGTGGGACGACAAATAGTGTATCAATCATAAGCAGCTACTTTAAGTACCTTTGTCAAACGTTTCAATATAACAAAATATCGCATACTAGCGACAATAATGGTATCCACATAATAGGTCTTCCTGTTCAATATAAAACCGTACAACTCTCGCGACTCCATTAAAATTAATTGAATATCAAAATTCTGTAATATTGAAAATTAGCCATGAATCAAGTAGCTTTTTTACTTGAAGTCGGGCGTAAAGGTTTAACATGTTCAAGTTTTAGAAATTTATGTTGCTTTCACTACAACTATATTGCGTATATTACCTTGGCAACTAGAATGTTGCTTTATATTTTTCTGACAAGGGGCGAGATAAAATCATATTTTATGCGAATATTTGGAAAAAAACGTAAAACTGGCTTTTTCATAATCTTTGTTTGGTGAGCGAAAATGTCGGCTTTTAAATAAAATAGAAAAATATTAATTAGCATAACTTTAGATTACTGATAAATTTTATTCAGCGTGTCAGATTTTATACGAAAACTGCATATTTATGATCATATTCAAATTATGTGATCTGTGATATTTTAGCACATATTTGGAATTTTTCTTGAGTATTCACGAAAATGCACCGATCAAAAAATAAATAGCCGAGAGGGGACCGGTAATATTCAAGCAGTATATTTTATAAAAAAAAAAAAAGATAAAAAAAGCTCTCCCACGTTCATACGTTCATAAAACATTGTGATATTTTACGTTTTCAATTTCTAGGCCTAAATACTAAATAATAACAAAACACCATGAAACTCTATAGTATCTACAATCTAGTCGATACAGTCTCCGAACAAGTAAGTCAATGCCGCTCAGATTAAACTTAAGTTACAGGTGTCACTCAAAATTGTTTCCTGATAAGTTTGATAACAATGCGCAAGTATTTTATAATCCACTTATGACAAGCTACGCTGATCAGCTGTAGTATAGACAATAAATGTATTATATTCTTATCGGCTTAATCAAAGTTATCACCAGAAACCTGTGGTACTGTGAGGTCATTAATTTCCGTGGGCATTGGATTTCGTCGATTTTGGTAAATTGTCATTTCGCGGGATCGCAATTTCGTCGATTACAATAGATGGTAGAAGAGACAATTGTTTTCTTTTTTATCGTGGTTAATTAATCGTGGGGATGAGATTTCGAGGCCAAGTTCAACCACGAATTTTACTCTACTGAAAAATATTGATTTTACAGTAATTGATAAATTTCTTATCATGCTCGATTCATCACGTGCTTAAAGAGAAACAATAACAGACTCGGTCTACAGGTGTTTCCGACGTGCCTTGGTTCCCTTTAATAATATTTGTAAAAATAATCCACCAACTCTCTTAGAAGATGTGCCAAGATTCATAATGTTTGTTTTACATATACGAACTTTAAGATCCTTAAGATGTGTATATTTTCATCACATCCGTTTTTGAATGAGCTTAATGTTTGCCTAGTACATGGGGTTATCATTTAGTTCCAAAGCAGTGTCTGTGAGGGACAGGTGTCGTCTTACACTAACGAGTGTCTGGTAGGTACAGGGGGTCATTCAGTGTGTTGGGTGTCAGACAAGGACAGGGTGTCATTCAGTGTGATGAGTGTCAGACAGGGACAGGGGGTCATTCAGTGTGATGAGTGTCTGACAAGGACCGGGGGCCATTTAGTGTAATGAGTGTCTGACAAGGACAGGGAGTCATTCAGTGTGATGAGTGTCTGACAGGGACAGGGGGTCATTCAGTGTGTTGAGTGTCTGACAGGGACAGGAGGTCATTCTGTGTGACGAGTGTCTGACAGGGACAGGGGGTCATTTAGTGTGAGGAGTGTCTGACAGGGACAGGAGGTCATTCAGTGTGATGAGTGTCTGACAAGGACAGGGGGTCATTCAGTGTGTTGAGTGTCTGACAGGGACAGGAGGTCATTCTATGTGACGAGTGTCTGACAGGGACAGGGGGCCATTTAGTGTGAGGAGTGTCTGACAGGGACAGGAGGTCATTCAGTGTGATGAGTGTCTGACAGGGACAGGGGGTCATTCAGTGTGATGAGTGTCTGACAGGGACAGGAGGTCATTCTGTGTGACGAGTGTCTGACAGGGAGGGGCAGGGGGTCATTCAGTGTGTTGAGTGGCTGACAGAGACAGGATGTCATTCAGTGTGATGAGTGTCTGACAGGGACAGGGGTCACTCTGTGTGAGGAGTGTCTGACAGGGACAGGAGGCCATTCTGTGTGACGAGTGTCTGACAAGGACCGGGGCCATTTAGTGTAATGAGTGTCTGACAGAGACAGGATGTCATTCTGTGTGACGAGTGTCTGACAGGGACAGGGGGTCATTCTGTGTGACGAGTGTCTGACAGGGACAGGGGTCATTTAGTGTGATGAGTGTCTGACAACGTCATGGGAAAGGCGGCCATTTACTTCTTGTTTCGTTTGAAACCGTCATGATATCGTTGTCAAGGCTTTCGGTGGAACTGTAAAAACCAAATTAACCATTCTCTTGAAAGAGTAAATTAATTGATAGTTGTGTTCACAGGACTGTGAATATGGCCAACTCAGTAAGATATTTAAACAAGCATAGTGAAGAAACGAATGTTTTATGCTTCTGTAATTGTGGTTTATGCTCTACTTTGATTAGAACTATGGATAATACGATTTGCTTTTTGTGATATATTATCGTTTAAACAGATGTTGAGTAAATGGGATACGATCTGCTGATTGTATGATTTGAAATAGATGACCTAAAACTGATTAACATTTTTTTTGTAACAAACATGTTGCTGCATTTAGATTACTATTGATACGATTTGCATATTGCGTATATATGCACAATGAAAAAATGTTTGATTTATGCCTGGGTGACGAAGCTCGTACGATGTCCGTATAATTTTTACAACCCGTTCGAGTCCGTAAGAATACTGTATTGGGAAATATTGGTTCGTTCAAGGAAGTTCTACAGTATGACGCTATGATACCGAAAAACTGTAAATATTTCAATTATTTAGAAATATGAGTTTTCTTTCCAAGAGTGTGTAACTGTTAGTATGCTACGTTAATAATTCAGACTTGAAGCTATTTATCACCTACGTGAGTATTTAGTTTCATTGCATATGCGTGCGTTCGTAAAATATATGCATACAATTGCGAAAATGCAGGTTATTTTAACTGTATTTTAGAAGAAGAATATTTTGTGCTATAATTTTGTGTCATTCAATACCTGTCTATCTAGATTTACCTAATGATGAATGTATCAGTGTACGAATATTAAGAAAGTTTAAGTTTTTATTAAGATTAAATTTAATATTAAGATTTTTATTTTGATATGGGTATTCAATTTAGATATTTGGGAAGTTAGAGAAATGTTGCATATTCAGATATGTCCTTTAAATGAGATACTGCATCTGCAATGTACGTGTTAGTAAGATTTGTGATCATGATTTAAGTGATATTTCAAATAGTGATATATTCGACTTACCTACGCATTCGTTTGGTTGTCTGGCAGTAGCTCGTGCCCACGGCCGGTCATAATGAAAGGGTTTACACTTTTCACAGTCCCGACCAGCCGTGTTATGTTTACAATCACAAACCAAGTTTCCATCACGATCTGTTACACATTTGGAAGCATGGCCATTACATTTACAACGTCCACCAACAGCAAAATCGGACAAGGCGTAATAATAACTTTCCCGTGCTAGCTCCACTTCATTTCTTTCGTCACCGTAAGTATTTAATTTGTTGAATACGATCATTATATCAGTGGCTGTTATCCAGTCTTGTAATACAGGACTATTGTCAAAATCATAGGCTGATGGTCGTCCTTCTAGCGTACTGAACGCCACTCTGGCTCCACTCAGGGGATCAATGCTACTGTAGGACTCCGTACAAAGTGCTTCCTGCTCGTTAGCCTTGGAAACAAGCGCCCTCGGGGACTTTTTATACATTTTCTTACAATTGCTTGAATAGTACTGAATAGGAATCCATGATTTTCCGTAATCCATACTTTTGTAAATAGCCATAGAATCTGGCTTGGCCGAGCAGAATTGTAAACTCACATAAGTCAATTCGAATTTTTTCCCTAGTGACAATTTTAACGTAACGTTGTGTGGAAACTGTACAAATGGTTCACTAATCCAACACGTGAGGTTGTTCGGATTATTCAAGTCTGTGAGATACGAAGGAGGATGACGTAATTTAGCATTATTTTCATCACAAATAAAACAACTACGAATGATAGTTCCATCGTCGTCGGCACTGGAAGAGCAATAACGACTCGGTGGCGCACCGCATGTACTGGACGCCTCTACGTCTTGTCCGAATGCTGCGTTTATAAAATCTGGAATACATCGTTTTGGTTCATCCCCTTCGTCATAACACGGGTCTTCAGGAATCTGATTTTCAGCAAAAAGTTCCAGGAATGATGCGTTGCAAGATACCGATAGTATCAAATATAAAACTTCTAACGTAATAAAGGTCTCGAATCTGACAATTTTCGCCATTTTTGTTTCACATTTGTGTCTCACTGATACCAAATGTTAACACTAAGCTATATTCCATTCAGTAAAATATCCGTCTGTAGAAAAATGGTTCCGAACGTTTCCCCAAAGCACAAATAAATTCTTCAAATTGTCTATTATGACGGCAGTAATTATTTTATTTTCACCTTGTGGTGTCTAACACGGTATACATATGATTCTTTATCTCCCTACTGGATGATTAAATCAGCCATCTGTTGTTTAAGTAACAATGTACAATCCCTTCTTCTTGAATGTATGTATTTTCCATTCATATTTTAATTAATAATTCTCGGCTTTTATTGAAGTTATATATAATAAAATAAAAAACGCGATTACAATTTATTCTAGACACAGATTACACGATTAAAAAACAAAGTTTATATCCAACAAACAATGCGATTATCTTTTTTATTAAAATCTTCTTAATTTAAAATTGTAGTACAAATACTTTAGTTTGTATTAAATCCAATTGGTTGTTTGTAATCTCTTTACAATTTAAAACGATACAAGTTTCCGATTAACGCCGTTTGGTAGGTGAACCAAAAGCCCAAATAGCGATAAAAGCCAGTGACACACCGTTCTTCTTTTCTGACGAAAAATAACGCCAGGTCCGATATCCACCAATCAGAGATCTCGACACAAAAAAGAATTGAAAAATCAAATTTCTTTCAATAACATTCCATTTGAAACATATTGTACGCTGGACAAACAAATTGTTTACTGATTGTAAGCTTTATATAAATAAGGTGTGAAATTGTACAATAAACTAAAAGTTAAGTAAATCTGTTGCAATCCGTTGCGTACACATGCAAATAATGCTATCTCTCTTCTACTGATACACGGCGCATTGCTGTGTTGTATTTGACTGGCACCGGACTGTTTTGTCAAATGATAGAAAGGCGCTTGAAAATCCATCAAAACTCGTCTCACTAACGAAATGAATTACCGTGTTTACAATTACCTCGCTCCGCCTTCCCTACTGTCAATCAAGTTAGACACTTGAGCAAAATGCCAAATTTTGTTTACATTTTATATTTTCTAAATTAGATTAACGCAAAAATACTATTATCAGAAATCTAAGATCCAATATAAACCACATTGGTATTTTATTTATCATTAATAAATACGCCGCATCGTTTTAAGACACACGACAAAGAGATTTAACTTAGCGAGTACTATCCGCGTTATAATTTGAGCCGCCTTTTGTAGGATCCCATAACTTGTGACACTGCAAATTTAAATCAGGAGTCACAGTGCTTGAACAGAATTAAAATCAGTTAAAAATCACCAACAGTAGCTTTACATGTGAGAGAATCTTCCTACTTGTATTCGTTTAATAGGATGGAGCGTATTTATCTTGCAACCTTCATTTACATAAGGTATACAGAAAGATAGAGTGAAACGTGCTATTGATGGGATGTTTCAAAATTTCACACACACTTGTTAGTCCTTATAGAGCAGTGAAGATTATTCTTTATAATGTTGACCATTTTTCAACACCTGGCCTACGTAGATTGTAAGTGTTTATTTTGTACCGTATTTTATCCTATGGTCTCTTATTTCAAGCATATAAATCTAAGTTAGACGAAATGGACCTTTTATATACTGAGAATCTGAATTGCACATAATTAGTAACCGATGATGACAAGATACGGACTCTGCATACATACCACATGTTAATTGTAGAATTTAATTCTCAGGTAATTTGTACCTTAAGTCAATTTACATATTTATACTTAAAATATGCGATTACAAAACACCCTTAAGATGTGAAATAAGACACAACATACGATGTACAAACACCTTTAGTATGTAAATATTACGGGAAAGTGATGCACACTTTTACAGGTTTTTTTACATTGCGTATACGTATCAGTTCTTTATAAAAACTATTGGTATTAAAATGTTTGTTACACGTTGTAAAATATTTTAGAATATAACCTACATTCTGATCAAATGAAATCACCGACTATTATTAAAAAGAAACCTCGACAAGATTAAAGCAAACCGATAGACAGATTATTGTGAAAAGAATACATATATATATATAAACAAAAATATTCATATTCTGATAGATTAAAACCATTGAACACTGTGAAGAAAATACATTTTAATATATTTGTTTGTAGTGTATTAAGTTGGTATTATTTTGTCTCTATAAATGTGTTTCCATGGACACGTATTCATATACATTTTTTTCATTATACATGTACAAGTCATGTATATTCATATTTTTCATCGCTGTTATTGGATGGCGCTGTTATTTGTATTTATTTGTTATAAGCATTGTATTATGCTTTATGCAAAATAAACTTTCGTATTTGTATACTTCAAATTATTTCGGAATGTGTTGCGTCTGAAATTCATATCAATAGAGCTATAGGCTACTCAAGATGGCTATTATGGTGTTAGGGCTTCGAATCTTTCTTAAGTAGTAGTGAGCATGCAAACCAAATGTACTGTTATTAAAAATCCATGCAATAAAGTATGATGTAACCAAGACTATTGAAATATCGACTCGTATTTAAAAAACCACTGCACATAGTTTCAAAAATTGATATTTTACTAATACGGTGATTGAAATATGTTATGTTACGTCATGTAGTTGTACCAGGGTAGACATACCACAGTAAGTACTTTATTATTAACTTTATGGTCTTTTAACTAGATGGTCGCTAGAATATTTGGCAATACTATTCTGAATAATCTTATATTGTAGCATGGAATTATTGGAATTGAACCGACTCATAGTGAATAATTGCCCATAGCTGGCCGATATGGTCCACCATTTTGAAAATAAATAACGCGATCGGCGAACTTGTACGAGACTTGAAGAGATTTTTTGTATGATCTTTGTATTGTAGTTTCCATTACATGCCCGATTTCCCGCATCATGCGTGAGTCCACCGCATATGAGATCATATTGCCGCATTCTCGCAAATTGATGCAATCTCACGGATTTGTACTGACCATAATAGAATTATCATGAGATTGTTTTCATCTTCGGCTCAGCACCTTTAGAATATAATCTAGTAGGAACATGAACAGGAAGTCTTTCCAGACGTTAATAGCCATATCCCACCTGTGTATTGTGATTCTAATACAATAGCGAGAAATTTTCCCAACACTTTCCGGCGGCATAAGTATGCATTGTATCAACAAACACTGCGGTATTAGTGTTGACAAACTGTTGTTGTTGTTGTTGTTGACAACAGAATGCACCTAGGTAACGGACTATTGCTAATATGGTATTGTTGCGCTATTTGCAACATAAAACAAACACTTGTCTAGACAGGATAAAATACTGGTATCATTTGCTGACTGACTGCTGCACCAAACAAATATAACAAATATATAAATAAACATTGTATTTACATTACATAGGGACAAATAAATATCGCTTATATATGTTGCTAATTTCAAGTAGAATGTGTCACCGATACACTGATTGATCTCTAAGTTACAACACGTCCCTCACACACTGGTTGCTCTGTATGTTAGAGTACGACCTTCACACACTGGTTGCTCTATACGTTATAGTACGTCCCTCACACACTGGTTGCTCTATACGTTATAGTACGTCCCTCACACACTGGTTGCTCTATACGTTATAGTACGTCCCTCACACACTGGTTGCCCTGTAAGTAAGAGTACGACCTTCACACACTGGATGCTCTATACGCTATAGTATACGCACCTCACACACTGGTAGCTCTATATGTTAAAGTATTTCCCTCACACACTGGTTGCTCTATACGTTATAGTACGTCCCTCACACACTGGATGCTCTATACGTTAGAGTACGTCCCTCACACACTGGTTGCTCTATACGTTATAGTACGTCCCTCACACACTGGTTGCTCTATACGTTATAGTACCTCCCTCACACACTGGTTGCCCTGTAAGTAAGAGTACGACCTTCACACACTGGATGCTCTATACGCTATAGTATACGCACCTCACACACTGGTAGCTCTATACGTCATAGTACGTCCCTCTCACACTGGTTGCTCTATATGTTATAGTACGTCCCTCACACACTGGATGCTCTATACGCTATAGTATACGCACCTCACACACTGGTTGCTCTATACGTTAGAGTACGTCCCTCACACACAGGTTGCTCTATATGTTATAGGACGTCCCTCACACACTGGTTGCTCTATATGTTATAGTACGTCCCTCACACACTGGTTGCTCTATATGTTATAGTACGTCCCTCACACACTGGTTGCTCTATACGTTATAGTACGTCCCTCACACACTGGATGCTCTATACGTTATAGAACGTCCCTCACACACTGGTTGCTCTATACGTTAGAGTACGTCCCTCACACACTGGTTGCTCTATACGTTACAGTACGTCCCTCACACACTGGTTGTTCTATATGTTATAGGACGTCCCTCACACACTGGTTGCTCTATATGTTATAGCACGTCCCTCACACACTGGTTGCTCTATACGTTAGAGTACGTCCCTCACACACTGGTTGCTCTATATGTTATAGTACGTCCCTCACACACTGGTTGCTCTATACGTTATAGTACGTCCCTCACACACTGGTTGCTCTATACGTTATAGTACGTCCCTCACACACTGGTTGCTCTATACGTTATAGTACGTCCCTCACACACTGGTTGCTCTATATGTTATAGTACGTCCCTCACACACTGGTTGCTCTATATGTTAGAGTACGTCCCTCACACACTGGTTGCTCTATACGTTATAGTACGTCCCTCACACACTGGTTGCTCTATACGTTATAGTACGTCCCTCACACACCGGTTGCTCTATACGTTAGAGTATGTCCCTCACGCACTGGTTGCTCTATACGTTAGAGTACGTCATTCACACACTGGTTGCTCTATACGTTATAGTACGTCCCTCACACACTGGTTGCTCTATACGTTAGAGTACGTCCCTTACACACTGGTTGCTCTATACGTTATAGTACGCCCCTTAGACACCGGTTGCTCTATACGTTATAGTACGCCCCTAACACACTGGTTGCTCGATACGTTATAGTACGTCCCTCACACACTGGTTGCTCTATACGTTATAGTACACCTCTCACACACCGGTTGCTCTATACGTTATAGTACACCTCTCACACACCGGTTGCTCTATACGTTATAGTACGCCCCTTACACACCGGTTGCTCTATACGTTATAGTACGTCCCTCACACACCGGTTGCTCTATACGTTATAGTATATCCCTCACACACTGCTTGCTCTATACGTTATAGTTTTTCCCTCACACACTGGTTGCTCTATACGTTATAGTACGTCCCTCACACACTGGTTGCTCTATATGTTAGAGTACGTCCCTCACACACTGGTTGCTCTATACGTTATAGTACGTCCCTCACACACTGGTTGCTCTATATGTTAGAGTACGTCCCTCACACACTGGTTGCTCTATACGTTATAGTTTTTCCCTCACACACTGGTTGCTCTATACGTTATAGTACGTCCCTCACACACTGGTTGCTCTATATGTTAGAGTACGTCCCTCACACACTGGTTGCTCTATATGTTAGAGTACGTCCCTCACACACTGGTTGCTCTATACGTTATAGTACGTCCCTCACACACCGGTTGCTCTATACGTTAGAGTATGTCCCTCACACACTGGTTGCTCTATACGTTAGAGTACGTCCCTCACACACTGTTTGCTCTATACGTTATAGTACGTCCCTCACACACCGGTTGCTCTATACGTTAGAGTATGTCCCTCACACACTGGTTGCTCTATACGTTAGAGTACGTCCCTCACACACTGGTTGCTCTATACGTTATAATACGCCCCTTGCACACCGGTTGCTCTATACGTTATAGTACGCCCCTCACACACTGGATGCTCTATACGTTATAGTACGTCCCTCACACACTGGTTGCTCTATACGTTAGAGTACGTCCCTTACACACTGGTTGCTCTATACGTTATAGTACGCCCCTTAGACACCGGTTGCTCTATACGTTATAGTACGCCCCTAACACACTGGTTGCTCGATACGTTATAGTACGTCCCTCACACACTGGTTGCTCTATACGTTATAGTACACCTCTCACACACCGGTTGCTCTATACGTTATAGTACACCTCTCACACACCGGTTGCTCTATACGTTATAGTATGTCCCTCACACACTGGTTGCTCTATATGTTATAGTACGTCCCTCACACACCGGTTGCTCTATACGTTATAGTATATCCCTCACACACCGGTTGCTCTATACGTTATACCGTATAGCGGGTAATTCTGCGGGTTTTTATTTCTGCGTTTTTTGCGGTTTGAGGCTGTCCCGTAAAATTAAATTCCGCAAAATTAAACATCCGTAAAAATTTTGTTCGCAAAATTTAACTTCCATATTTTGCTTCAATATACTGGTAATATACATTTAATCTATATCTTTCTAGTGTTTTGTTACTGTCGTATTTTTCACACTTATAGTGATCGACTGTCTTTGTTTGCTTGTTTGTTTAACAATTAATGAATGGTATGTGTTATATCGGTATTGACCCTCAATACACGTTGGTGTAAGTTTGACAACTGGTTCAATTTGCAACACTGTAGTTTGTGCATAATTGTATTAACGATATAGCAATACCCGGTTTCTGAAATCCGCAGAAATTAATTCCCGATTTTCTGGTAGGTCGCAGAAATAAAAACCGCAGAAATAAAACCTACCCATTTTAGGCCTAAGTCGCAAAATTTTCTACCCGCAGAAATAACCCGCTATACGGTAGTACGTCCCTCACACACCGGTTGCTCTATACGTTATAGTATATCCCTCACACACTGGTTGCTCTATACGTTATAGTTTTTCCCTCACACACTGGTTGCTCTATACGTTATAGTACGCCCCTTACACACCGGTTGCTCTATACGTTATAGTACGTCCCTCACACACTGGTTGCTCTATACGTTATAGTTTTTCCCTCACACACTGGTTGCTCTATACGTTATAGTACGTCCCTCACACACTGGTTGCTCTATACGTTATAGTATATCCCTCACACACCGGTTGCTCTATACGTTATAGTATATCCCTCACACACTGGTTGCTCTATACGTTATAGTTTTTCCCTCACACACTGGTTGCTCTATACGTTATAGTACGTCCCTCACACACTGGTTGCACTATATGTTAGAGTACGTCCCTCACACACTGGTTGCTCTATACGTTATAGTTTTTCCCTCACACACTGGTTGCTCAATACGTTATAGTACGTCCCTCACACACTGGTTGCTCTATATGTTAGAGTACGTCCCTCAAACACTGGATGCTCTATACGTTAGAGTACGTCCCTCACACACTGGTTGCTCTATATGTTAGAGTACGTCCCTCACACACTGGTTGCTCTATACGTTATAGTACGTCCCTCACACACTGGTTGCTCTATATGTTAGAGTACGTCCCTCACACACTGGTTGCTCTATATGTTAGAGTACGTCCCTCACACACTGGTTGCTCAATATGTTAGAGTACGTCCCTCACACACTGGTTGCTCTGTAAGTTAGAGTACCTCCCTCACACACTGGTTGCTCTATATGTTAGAGTACGTCCCTCACACACTGGTTGCTCTGTAAGTTAGAGTACCTCCCTCACACACTGGTTGCTCTATACGTTAGAGTACGTCCTCCACACACTGGTTGCTCTATATGTTAGAGTACGTCCCTCACACACTGGTTGCTCTATACGTTAGAGTACGTCCCTCACACACTGGTTGCTCTATACGTTAGAGTACGTCCTTCACACACTGGTTGCTCTATATGTTAGAGTACGTCCCTCACACACTGGTTGCTCTATATGTTAGAGTACGTCCCTCACACACTGGTTGCTCTATACGTTAGAGTACGTCCCTCACACACTGGTTGCTCTATATGTTAGAGTACGTCCCTCACACACTGGATGCTCTTTATGTTAGAGTACGTCCCTCACACACTGGTTGCTCTATACGTTATAATACGCCCCTTGCACACCGGTTGCTCTATACGTTATAGTACGCCCCTCACACACTGGTTGCTCTATACGTTATAGTACGTCCCTCACACACTGGTTGCTCTATACGTTAGAGTACGACCCTTACACACTGGTTGCTCTATACGTTATAGTAGGCGTCCTTAGACACCGGTTGCTCTATACGTTATAGTACGCCCCTAACACACTGGTTGCTCGATACGTTATAGTACGTCCCTCACACACTGGTTGCTCTATACGTTATAGTACACCTCTCACACACCGGTTGCTCTATACGTTATAGTACACCTCTCACACACCGGTTGCTCTATACGTTATAGTATGTCCCTCACACACTGGTTGCTCTATATGTTATAGTACGTCCCTCACACACCGGTTGCTCTATACGTTATAGTACGTCCCTCACACACTGGTTGCTCTATATGTTAGAGTACCTCCCTCACACACTGGTTGCTCTATACGTTATAGTTTTTCCCTCACACACTGGTTGCTCTATACGTTATAGTACGTCCCTCACACACTGGTTGCTCTATACGTTATAGTACACCTCTCACACACCGGTTGCTCTATACGTTATAGTACACCTCTCACACACCGGTTGCTCTATACGTTATAGTATGTCCCTCACACACTGGTTGCTCTATATGTTATAGTACGTCCCTCACACACCGGTTGCTCTATACGTTATAGTATATCCCTCACACACCGGTTGCTCTATACGTTATAGTACGTCCCTCACACACCGGTTGCTCTATACGTTATAGTATATCCCTCACACACTGGTTGCTCTATACGTTATAGTTTTTCCCTCACACACTGGTTGCTCTATACGTTATAGTACGCCCCTTACACACCGGTTGCTCTATACGTTATAGTACGTCCCTCACACACTGGTTGCTCTATACGTTATAGTTTTTCCCTCACACACTGGTTGCTCTATACGTTATAGTACGTCCCTCACACACTGGTTGCTCTATATGTTAGAGTACGTCCCTCACACACTGGTTGCTCTATACGTTATAGTTTTTCCCTCACACACTGGTTGCTCTATACGTTATAGTACGTCCCTCACACACTGGTTGCTCTATACGTTATAGTATATCCCTCACACACTGGTTGCTCGATACGTTATAGTACGTCCCTCACACACTGGTTGCTCTATACGTTATAGTACACCTCTCACACACCGGTTGCTCTATACGTTATAGTACACCTCTCACACACCGGTTGCTCTATACGTTATAGTATGTCCCTCACACACTGGTTGCTCTATATGTTATAGTACGTCCCTCACACACCGGTTGCTCTATACGTTATAGTATATCCCTCACACACCGGTTGCTCTATACGTTATAGTACGTCCCTCACACACCGGTTGCTCTATACGTTATAGTATATCCCTCACACACTGGTTGCTCTATACGTTATAGTTTTTCCCTCACACACTGGTTGCTCTATACGTTATAGTACGCCCCTTACACACCGGTTGCTCTATACGTTATAGTACGTCCCTCACACACTGGTTGCTCTATACGTTATAGTTTTTCCCTCACACACTGGTTGCTCTATACGTTATAGTACGTCCCTCACACACTGGTTGCTCTATATGTTAGAGTACGTCCCTCACACACTGGTTGCTCTATACGTTATAGTTTTTCCCTCACACACTGGTTGCTCTATACGCTATAGTACGTCCCTCACACACTGGTTGCTCTATACGTTATAGTATATCCCTCACACACCGGTTGCTCTATACGTTATAGTATATCCCTCACACACTGGTTGCTCTATACGTTATAGTTTTCCCCTCACACACTGGTTGCTCTATACGTTATAGTACGTCCCTCACACACTGGTTGCTCTATATGTTAGAGTACGTCCCTCACACACTGGTTGCTCTATACGTTATAGTTTTTCCCTCACACACTGGTTGCTCTATACGTTATAGTACGTCCCTCACACACTGGTTGCTCTATATGTTAGAGTACGTCCCTCACACACTGGATGCTCTATACGTTAGAGTACGTCCCTCACACACTGGTTGCTCAATATGTTAGAGTACGTCCCTCACACACTGGTTGCTCTGTAAGTTAGAGTACCTCCCTCACACACTGGTTGCTCTATATGTTAGAGTACGTCCCTCACACACTGGTTGCTCTGTAAGTTAGAGTACCTCCCTCACACACTGGTTGCTCTATACGTTAGAGTACGTCCTTCACACACTGGTTGCTCTATATGTTAGAGTACGTCCCTCACACACTGGTTGCTCTATACGTTAGAGTACGTCCCTCACACACTGGTTGCTCTATACGTTAGAGTACGTCCCTCACACACTGGTTGCTCTATATGTTAGAGTACGTCCCTCACACACTGGATGCTCTATATGTTAGAGTACGTCCCTCACACACTGGTTGCTCTATACGTTATAGTACGCCCCTTACACACCGGTTGCTCTATACGTTAGAGTACCTCCCTCACACCCTGGTTGCTCTATACGTTAGAGTACGTCCCTCACACACTGGTTGCTCTATACGTTAGAGTACGTCCTTCACACACTGGTTGCTCTATATGTTAGAGTACGTCCCTCACACACTGGATGCTCTATATGTTAGAGTACGTCCCTCACACACTGGTTGCTCTATATGTTAGAGTACGTCCCTCACACACTGGTTGCTCTATACGTTAGAGTAGGTCCCTCACCCACTGGTTGCTCTATACGTTAGAGTACGTCCCTCACACACTGGTTGCTCTATATGTTAGAGTACGTCCCTCACACACTGGATGCTCTATAGGTTAGAGTACGTCCCTCACACACTGGTTGTTCTATATGTTAGAGTACGTCCCTCACACACTGATTGCTCTATATGTTAGAGTACGTCCCTCACACACTGGATGCTCTATACGTTAGAGTACGTCCCTCACACACTGGTTGCTCTATATGTTAGAGTACGTCCCTCACACACTGGATGCTCTATATGTTAGAGTACGTCCCTCACACACTGGTTGCTCTATACGTTAGAGTACGTCCCTCACACACTGGTTGCTCTATATGTTAGAGTACGTCCCTCACACACTGGTTGCTCTATACGTTAGAGTACGTCCCTCACACACTGGTTGCTCTATAAGTTAGAGTACGTCCCTCACACACTGGTTGCTCTATATGTTAGAGTTGTCCCTCACACACTGGATGCTCTATACGTTAGAGTACGTCCCTCACACCCTGGTTGCTCTATACGTTATAGTATTTCCCTCACACACTGGATGCTCTATATGTTAGAGTACGTCCCTCACACACTGGATGCTCTATACGTTAGAGTACGTCCCTCACACCCTGGTTGCTCTATACGTTATAGTATTTCCCTCACACACTGGATGCTCTATACGTTAGAGTACGTCCCTCACACCCTGGTTGCTCTATACGTTATAGTATTTCCCTCACACACTGGATGCTCTATATGTTAGAGTACGTCACTCACACACTGGTTGCTCTATACGTTAGAGTACGTCCCTCACACACTGGTTGCTCTATATGTTAGAGTACGTCCCTCACACACTGGATGCTCTATACGTTAGAGTACGTCCCTCACACCCTTGTTGCTCTATACGTTATAGTATTTCCCTCACACACTGGATGCTCTAGACGTTAGAGTACGTCCCTCACAGCCTGGTTGCTCTATACGTTATAGTTTTTCCCTCACACCCTGGTTGCTCTATACGTTATAGTACGTCCCTCACACACTGGTTGCTCTATACGTTAGAGTACGTCCCTCACACACTGGTTGCTCTATACGTTAGAGTACGTCCCTCACACACTGGTTGCCCTATATGTTAGAGTACGTCCCTCACACACTGGTTGCTCTATACGTTAGAGTACGTCCCTCACACACTGGTTGCTCTGTAAGTTAGAGTACCTCCCTCACACACTGGTTGCTCTATATGTTAGAGTACGTCCCTCACACACTGGTTGCTCTGTAAGTTAGAGTACGCCCCTCACACACTGGTTGCTCTATACGTTTTTAACAGAAAATATCTTTTATTAGGAAAACACATTTTGATAGACATTGTTTTTTACAATAACATTGGACAGATATACATGCACTTTCAGGTATTTATACTACAGTGTAGCAATACCACGTGGGTTTTTGCTACAGGTCCAAGTCGAAATGTGTCACTATTGGAAAACAACAATAGCCATAAGTGTTTCATTTCGTCATCGATTTCTATGAAATATACGCCACACCAAGGGGAAAATTATTTGCTTTCCATGAAATATAAGATCTTTTGCAGCTGATTGGCCGTTTTTTTCCAGCACCCTGTGGAACCTACATTTTCCACGGTTTCATAGGGTGCTGGACAATACGACACATTAACATGTAGTCAAAAGTCACTATAGTATATGGTATGGAACAGTGGCGGGGATTTGGTGATGGTGAGCGCACACGAGTCATTATTTGATTAATTTTATTTGAGAATAAAAATGTGTCATGTGCTTAGTAAGCCATCGGGAGAGTAGTTAAAGTACATCCAGTAAATGTATTCAGATATTGTGTTTAAAGGTTTCACTTAATGAGCTTACACTTTTCTATACGTTGCGCCTCGTGGTCAGCTTAAGATGTTTGCATATTGTTGTGAAATACGAGGGCATTATTAGACATAGTAAAACTTTCTGCTGACACCTTTAAGTACCTTTAAGGGCCCTTACATGGTTATTCGGGTATGCATGGAGGACACTTGATGGGATAAACTCGCCTATTTAAACTGTAACCTGTTGCAAGCGAGTCCGTATTGTGAATGACTAACGTTTTATCATTAGGCGGTTTAGAGCCGCGTGTATCAAATGAATGGATCGCTTTTATATAACATTGTTAAAATAAAATACTTGAAAATCGTGCCATGATTTAATTTTCACCTTCAATTCGGACCACCTCTTCACCGTATTGCTTAAAGCTTATTTCTGGCGATTAAGACCAAAGTATTCCAAATTAAGCACCGTTGTTGAAATGTTACATTTGAGGTGCAGATTTCAACGTTTTAACTCGGTATAAGCTAACATAATCAAAAAGAAATTGTACCCCACAGCTGCTATGATCTGCTATGAGGTTTGTCAAGCGTTTAATATGATCATGGTCATATACACGCTTACAATAATATACAAAATTTAACTTTATGTTGTATGACCCGTTACTTAATATATCATTTAATTTTCAACTATTATACCAATACAACACATCAAAGTCACCTCAAACATGCACGCAATACAACCAAATCGAGCAGGTTAAATTCACCGTCTCACAGCGCTGTAGATACCGACAATACCCGCTAACTAATAGATCTACTCATGGTGTGAAACACTTTCGCCCATTCAAACTCTATTGGAAGTTACCCACCATCGCTTAATTAAATTTATTCGCTTTATTTGATATTAATTTGATGTGTTCGGTTAAATATTTAATCTTCGCGTTCATTCATAGCCCCCAGGTGGGCTGATGGAATTTGGATTATTCAATTTTGGTTATGTTATGAACATCAAGACTGATTTCAATAGAGGTTAATTTGAACCCTAACAACCCTTACTACAGATGGTGAATTACATTACATATGATTTTGTAAACATGGGACGTTATAATAGACGTTCTCTATAATCATTGTCTAGTATGCCGCAATGATTATATCAGTTTTCACATGTTTGGAACCTCGGTGCATTGAACACCAACTTCAATACAACCATTCAACGTTTCATTGTGTGTCTTGTTTATTTTTTCTTCCTCTCTATAACATGTAAACATAAGATAGAATCAATTAAGACATTAAGTCATGTTATGGGAGTGATCAATGTCGACACTATAAGTTCAATTGACAAATAAATATTGTGTTTTGACGTCCATTTACTAAACGGTTGGTTCCCACACGTGTTAATATTCTGCTGCAACCCACTCTATATGTTATTATTAAATTTCACGAAAGGGAAACTTTCTATTAAAGTTTGTTACTATTGACAAAGGTTACTAAAGAGTAAATAGATATTAATTTACAGACAATCAAAATCATTGCAATTTACCAGCGCAGTAATCTCATAACGATGCGAACTATAATTTTCAGCGTGGAACTATTTTACTTTATATACGTGTGTGAAAGTGAAAAACATTTTCCATTTTTAGAAGACGAAGCTCCGAGCGATCCTCTTCAGCGATGCTTCAAGCGATGGTATGAGCGATGCTGCAAGCTTAAAAAACTTAACTGTTATTAGCTAAAAATCTGACATTATTATATGTTTGCGATTACTACATGTGTATTAAAAAGTAAAACAATTAAATTAGCCCATTGTAGGAAACAGACCACCATGTACATTTAAATTGTGTTATCTAAAATGCATGTAAACCCCTGACTACCTCCTCTTGAAATCATACGGGCATCTGTAACGAACTGTAATCGCCGATGTATGGTAGCTGATTTTTGCCAAGTCGTTTTGTTCGCCTTTTCGCATTGTGTCATTCGAAAATACAACATGGCGTAAATCAGGCACCACACCGATGGCTTAATAGTCTTGTTTAGTATACAGCGATTGACGATACTTGTTCGTTACTGACCTAATATGCTTGAAATCACATTGTTTTCGTTCAATAATTTGAAAATAAAATAGTAGCCTGATCTCTAGAAGTCAGCATGTCACAAATTGTGTAGTTACATGTTGTACTTACTTTACATTGACCTGATTCTTTCGAAGTTATTTCATATTCGTACAAAGTTATTTTTTCTAGAATACATTATTTTACTCTCATACAAACGTATAAAGGCTGTGTAAGAAAAATAACCACATTATTTGAGCAACAAAATTAATTGTACGATAAGTTCAACTCACCCGCTCCTTAAAATGTTGCATACCTTTGAAATATGGCCAGGTACATTAAATACTTTATATTTATTCATAAATAATTATTGTTGGGGAAGAAACGGTAGATGAGAAAGGTATCTAGAAGTATTATGAATAATTCGACTCGAAAACTAAAGTACATTGTTTATGGGAGGGGCAACGCCAACAGTGTACAAGTTTGTGCAAATAATAATTTGGTGTTCGTTTCCTAAATTCGTAGATTTGAAATACTGAAAGAAAAAAATCTCGCTGTAAGTATGTTTGGGTTCAATTGTATGAGGGGATTTAATTTCGCGATCTATGTCACACGCGTAACGAAAATTTATCTGTCATATAGGTCTATTACATGTAGTAATTTTACAGCATCGGGACCGACTTGTCCATATATTTTTTGTTATTTCTAGAAAGCCTTTCAGCGGCTAAATCGCGGATTATCGACGGAAGCTTCTAAGTACATGTATACATGTTTGTACTTGATAGCGAACACAGTTAAGTACAGCTGATAGAGGTTTCAGTGTCGTGAACATTATCTTGCAGTTAATGTGGTAGAACCCCAATATATTTGGTATAGAGAGCAATATATGAGATATAGACACAAACGCATAAACAAAACCCACACTCAGTAATACCTGCATCAATGAAGTTATTTTTAATTGTCATGGTTATTGCTTAAGAATAACCACATCTATTTTAGCGAGATCTGTGCAATGGTAATAGTTCCCTTCTTAACTCATTTCTAACTGAATGTTTTGAGTCCGTCTGATCCGGTCAATACAGAACTTTATTGCATTCGATGACGTTACTTGGTCTTTCTTGTGTGAATCACACATAAAAAAGAATAGATTATCGAAATATAAAATCAGATTGTTTTCATTTTGTATAGTTTTCCATGAGCGAGTCTTAAAATAATTCACATTATGTTAATAAATTTGCAAAGTACTGTTAGTGCAATGTTTATGTCATTATTACGACGATGAATGAAGACACAATCGCACTATGATATAACTCGTATAGCCAGTATATGATCTCATTTTGCAAACTAAAATCCTGTCTACATGACGGAACACCAAATCATTAAGTTGGTTATGAAATTAAATACGGGGACAAAATTTCCTCGTAAAATTTGGTGAAGTTACAAGTGCAAACGATATATTGTAATAATTTGTCGACAATTTGTGTGACGATACACGACAATCAAACGATCGTCTCCAGTGCAAACATCGGTGTAATATGATTCCCTTTCAACAGTAATACAATGTCAATCTATCGAAGTTCCAATGCTTCAACTATGAGTTTCATTGTTCCATGTCGGCACACGCATTAACTCCCGCATCAAACTTGATTCATTATACATTAACTTGCACAAAGGGATCAGATTTTGATATAAAACTTTCATGTTTGATGCGATCTATTGTATTATAATCATAGTACGGTAGAGGATGCTGACGACTAGAGCACGTCTTAGTAGGACCTTTATATCGGTTTTTACGAGCACCGTCTCCAATAACATCGTCGTCAATTTTGAAAATTATGAAAATATGCGACGAGGTCGAGGGTCAAATCCTGTGCAGGCAATAAAAATGTCTACACTTAAGTCGATAAATATCACTTAGTTACATGCGGACTGTCCGAGTTAATATACACTTAGTCTATGCTAAAGTCCAGTAACCGCAAATCATACCGTTTTAATCCGTCATTTTGATGATAATCTGTGTCATTTAGTGTACTTTGGAGGTACACATTATGATAAAAATAGGTTAACTTGGATAATTATAATGAGGATAATTGAGGAATTTGATTCCTAACATTTACTTCCGTTGGGTTAAATAAGGGGTTTTGTTTCAAATATTCATCTAAAATTACTACATTTGATACCGTTCACCGACGCGGGGTCATCATACAGAAACGCTATGGGAACCCATGTAATCTAGTGGAATACTTACTTGTTTACATATTGAAGGAGTATGGTATTACATATTTTGCTAGTTAACTGTAAGTCAATCAGCGTCTACACACGGCACTGAAAGATCCAGGTTTACAATGTATGTCATATACCTACCTACCTACCTACCTATCCCTCCTTATTTTACAAACTCAAAACACACAATTCAAGACACCTGATCACTACAACTTTGACGGATGAAAACAGTGAAATGTTTGCACTGAAAATGTCGAAAAATGTGTTAAATATTTGGCAGAAATGTTTTACTGCTGATTTGATGAAATGTGTGCTAATTAAAATTGACAAGCGACTAAATGCATAATTATACACCATGGTACTGTTTTATCAAGCATCTACGGAAATCGTAAATTTACGTTCAAATTTGACTCTTTATAATTATTTAACTACTCCAAATTGTAGTTAAGGGATATGCAATATTAACAATCATTCCAAACAATATCTTTCCCCTATTTGTAGATGTAAAATCATTAGAAGGAATTTAAATTTGAGCCTAAGTTGATTTTCGTAAGTGCTTTCATAAAACAGTACACATATGCATACATTGTATATCTTCCCATCCAACAACCTTATAATATGCAAACGTTTCATTCGACAATCTCACACAAGAGTAACGTTTAGGTTGATAAACTCTTCCCAGAGTAACGTTTTATGTGATAATCCCTCACAGTTTTATTCGACAATCTCCTACAAGAGTAGCGTTTTAATTAATCGATATACTCCAACCCCGTTTTATTCGACAATCTTTTACAAGAGTAGTTTTTAATTGATATATTCCAACCGTTTTATTCGACAATCTTTTACAAGAGTAGCGTTTTAATCGATATACTCCAACCGTTTTATTCGACAATCTTTTACAAGAGTAGCGTTTTAATCGATATACTCCAACCGTTTTATTCGACAATCTTTTACAAGAGTAGCGTTTTAATCGATATACACCAACCGTTTTATTCGACAATCTTTTACAAGAGTAGCGTTTTAATCGATATACATGTACTCCAACCGTTTTATTCGACAATCTTTTACAAGAGTAGCGTTTTAATCGATATACTCCAACCGTTTTATTCGACAATCTTTTACAAGAGTAGCGTTTTAATCGATATACTCCAACCGTTTTATCCGACAATCTTTTACAAGAGTAGCGTTTTAATCGATATACTCCAACCGTTTTATTCGACAATCTTTTACAAGAGTAGCGTTTTAATCGATGTACTCCAACCGTTTTTTTCGACAATCTTTTACAAGAGTAGCGTTTTAATCGATATACTCCAACCGTTTTATTCGACAATCTTTTACAAGAGTAGCGTTTTAATCGGTATACATGTACTCCAACCGTTTTATTCGATAATCTTTTACAAGAGTAACGTTTTAATCGATATACTCCAACCGTTTTATTCGTCAATCTTTTACAAGAGTAGCGTTTTAATCGATATACTCCAACCGTTTTATTCGACAATCTTTTACAAGAGTAGCGTTTTAATCGATATACTCCAACCGTTTTATTCGACAATCTTTTAAAAGAGTAGCGTTTTAATCGATATACTCCAACCATTTTATTCGACAATCTTTTAAAAGAGTAGCGTTTTAATCGATATACACCAACCGTTTTATTCGACAATCTTTTACAAGAGTAGCGTTTTAATCGATATACTCCAACCGTTTTATTCGACAATCTTTTACAAGAGTAGCGTTTTAATCGGTATACATGTACTCCAACCGTTTTATTCGATAATCTTTTACAAGAGTAACGTTTTAATCGATATACTCCAACCGTTTTATTCGTCAATCTTTTACAAGAGTAGCGTTTTAATCGATATACTCCAGCCGTTTTATTCGACAATCTTTTAAAAGAGTAGCGTTTTAATCGATATACACCAACCGTTTTATTCGACAATCTTTTACAAGAGTAGCGTTTTAATCGATATACTCCAACCGTTTTATTCGACAATCTTTTAAAAGAGTAGCGTTTTAATCGATATACACCAACCGTTTTATTCGACAATCTTTTACAAGAGTAGCGTTTTAATCGATATACTCCAACCGTTTTATTCGACAATCTTTTACAAGAGTAGCGTTTTAATCGGTATACATGTACTCCAACCGTTTTATTCGATAATCTTTTACAAGAGTAACGTTTTAATCGATATACTCCAACCGTTTTATTCGTCAATCTTTTACAAGAGTAGCGTTTTAATCGATATACTCCAACCGTTTTATTCGACAATCTTTTAAAAGAGTAGCGTTTTAATCGATATACACCAACCGTTTTATTCGACAATCTTTTACAAGAGTAGCGTTTTAATCGATATACTCCAACCGTTTTATTCGACAATCTTTTAAAAGAGTAGCGTTTTAATCGATATACACCAACCGTTTTATTCGACAATCTTTTACAAGAGTAGCGTTTTAATCGATATACTCCAACCGTTTTATTCGACAATCTTTTACAAGAGTAGCGTTTTAATCGGTATACATGTACTCCAACCGTTTTATTCGATAATCTTTTACAAGAGTAGCGTTTTAATCGATAAACTCCAGCCGTTTTATTCGACAATCTTTTAAAAGAGTAGCGTTTTAATCGATATACACCAACCGTTTTATTCGACAATCTTTTACAAGAGTAGCGTTTTAATCGATATACTCCAACCGTTTTATTCGACAATATTTTACAAGAGTAGCGTTTTAATCGATAAACTCCAACCGTTTTATTCGACAATACTACAACTGTATAGAGAATATGTGTTGATTTTGGAGTAAGATCGAATTGTATTTCATCGAGTGATCACAAAAATCAATATTTTAGTAATACAATAGTAATTTTCTGCGATCACAAGTGAAATACTTCTTTTTACTGTATGGTTGTGGAACCAGCTTCTAGAACAGTGAAAATAACAAAATGATAATTTTACTGTTATCTTTACTGTTATTTTCACTGAAAAATCTCTATAATCCATTGATAGCAAATAATAAAACGTTTATTACATCGACAATCTTCAACAAGAGTAACGTTTTATTAGACAATCTCCTACACTAGTAGCGTTTTATTTTATAATCTCATAAAAGAGTAACGTTTTATTCGACAACCTTCTACAAGGGTAACGTTTTATTCGACAACCTTCTACAAAGGTAACGTTTTATTCGACAACCTTCTACAAGGGTAATGTTTCATAGCAGTGTATCGAAAAATGTGTCCACGTGGCGCTATTGTAAGTACAATGAAACTGAATATAAATGTTAAAATCTTAGCATAATTACTCGTAAATTAATAAACGATGGAAGCACCCACCACATTATCACATGCCCTTTTATGTGATAACATCGTTTAATGTACACTGTACTTTTATATATTTATGATCTATGGCATTTTGGTTCAATGTGATATTGTTTATGCATTATACACACTGCAGTAACCCTTGTTAGTTGTGAATTATTAACCTGAAAATTAATAAAAATATTGATATATTTGTAATTTTGTATACAATTGTAAACGTGAACGGGGCTATTTTTTTTTATTTGGCTCAGATTTTCACTGGATATTTTCAAAAGCATCGTGACGCGGCAATCTGTGTAAACTACGTCATATATGGACATGTCATCCCTAAAGCCTAGGTCCCACTGAGGAAATCCTCATCGGCGATGTTCTCCCGATTTCTTCCGATACCACCCGATTCATCACATTTCCTTCCGATATCACAAACTGTCTCATGACTTCCTCGAAGCTTCCCCTAGACCACGAGGAACCTTTCCCGTTGTTCTGGCAGCTCGTTAATTTAAATCGGGAGTACATCGCCGAGGCAAAAAATGCTCAGTGGGACTTAGGCTTTAAATCAGTGGTTGCACATTCATAAATTGCGTCAGTTGCGGACGAGTTATTATCAAAACATAGTTATTTATCTCTTGACACAGGCGAATAAACTGAGGTAACAATAACATTTACAAGGAGAAATGTAAGTAATATAATTTATTCCAAGTGGTTCCAAACCACTGCAAGAAATTACGGACAGTAAGCCTTATAAATGCTCACCCTGTGATCGAGTCACGTGACAAAGCATTGTTGATCCCTTTATAATCCTGAAGCCACCCTAAATAACGCTGATTCTGGGGGCCATCTGATAAAACTATGTGATAAAGTCATTACTATTCCCTTTTTTCAAAATTATAGACATGGCATAATTTCCACCAAACGTCTACACAGTGATCTCCAATGTCACTTTTTCAAGTGACGTCATCACTTAATCCCACTCTCAACGCAACACCTACATTTTTCATCATTTCTCAACTATTTATAAAATCGATTGATTGTAAGATGAAATGATTTCAATAATGACCATCACTGCACATTGGAAAGTCACAAGTTTGTACACCATGAATTTTTTTTACCAAGGTGGGTGTAAATATTACTAAACAGTTTATAAAAAAATAAAAGAACAACATTCTGTTCCTTGTTAATTAGTATCTAGTATGTCCTTCCATGTGTTTATAGCATAATTTTTCTTCTGCCCCATCGAGAGCCCATAATTCGTATCAATATCTGGGAAATGGTCTCCATTTTCCGAAAATCGGCCCGTTTCTGTAGTTTTTGCCGGATTGGTGGTCATCTCGTTCGTCGCCTGCACAGCTCGTCTCCACGAATTCCAAATACTCTTGAAATCCGAAGAATTCGATGGTTTTTGGCGGCAATTGTGAAATGGTTGTGTTGCATTTGTTATTTGAGCCGGAGTTCCATCCTGAAATATTTTTACATGGCATAATTTTTGTGACTTTTCGTTTTGCAGTGGTGCTCATTATTTGGTTACTTTTTTTATCTTTCAATAAACTGATTTGCGTAGAAATTCTACGAGACGTGCAAAGA
Source organism: Spisula solida (assembly GCA_947247005.1). Taxonomy (NCBI): domain Eukaryota; kingdom Metazoa; phylum Mollusca; class Bivalvia; order Venerida; family Mactridae; genus Spisula; species Spisula solida. The sequence goes on along the minus strand of OX365944.1, from coordinate 42,966,454 downwards.
ATATCAGGTCATTAACATTCCAAATTTGAACTATATCTGTCCAATAATAGTGGAGAAAACATGACAAGGTGTTGCGTTGGGAGTGATAGTGAGTGTATTTCCAAAGAAACGGCAAATAACCCATGTTTTCTTTATGATTATTGTAACTCTTTACATAATGCTTCTAAGCTATGTTTATAAAAATTGACTATCTTGATATTACTGTTTAACTGATACAATTTTAAGGTTTTAAGAAAATTCTAAGTTTTCCCTTAAGATGCTTTGTGAGTACCACACCAGAAACAATTCATAGTTCATTCATTATTAGTCTGGTACCCTATATTTACACTCTTAGCAGCAAATTAATGTAATATTGAGGACGAGAACAAGATTATGTTCATTTTGAGCGGGCTTAGACAACCTGGCAGTAAAGCCTAGGTCCCACTGGCCATCATTTTTGTGTCGGCGATGTACTCCCGACGTACATGAATGAGTTATCAGGACATCGGGAACAGGTCCATCGTGTTCTAGGGGAAGCTTCGTGGAAGTCATGAGACAATAAATTATTGTGATATTGGAAGAAATCGTGATGGATCGGGTGGAATCTCGAGATAACGGGAGAACATTGCCGATGTGGATTTCCTCAGTGGGACCTAGGCTTAACTTAACATTACCCGGTACTACAGATTGTCTAGGTGGATTTGGGTTCATTTCTATTTTAACATGTCAAAACACAGACAGTACTTAGCATACGTACGAATCATAAGCTAACAATACAAAAGTACAAAACAGAAAGTATGCCAGCATATCTTCAGAGATCATGACTTCGTGAATCTGCCAGGAGTTATAGCGATTATACAAATCAAACAAATTATATATAATATACAGTATATTACAAAATCAGACAAACTATTATAGTTTCGTCTGAAAATGTGTAAGTTCGACAAAACATTAAATAAAAGTCCACGGGTTTATCCGCTGTTTAATATAATCAGTTAAGCGCCTATACAACTAAATTTTAACCGAAGGAAATCAACGAAGAGAGATCTTATGTGTGCAAACGGTATTGTAAAAGGGTTGTTGTTCATTCATTTGTTTTTAACAAGGTTGCATCCTCGTTTTTCGTTGACTACGTACCAGTTTACGATCCTCACATGTTTTAAAAATAACAAATGGTTTTCCGATTCTGATCACCTCGGCCTTTAATGTATATAGTTTGTGTATACTTACCTATTCAAATTGATTTGTCTTTAGCGCCACGGCGTTGACATCATTATGTTGCATATGGAATTCCAGGAACACTGTTAAACACCCAATTAAAAGTCCACAATGTTTTTATACAGTCTGAAGCTAATAAAGAACATGAGATTATGTTGCCATACCTTTTTGCAATTGTAAGCGAGTGGTTGTCGACTCTCCGTACAGAAACGAACATGACCAGGTTGGTACAGCTGATCCAACTAAAGCTGGGTCCCACTGAGCATTTTTTGCCTCGGCGATGTACTCCCGATTGAAATTAATGAGCTATCAGGACATCGGGAACAGGTTCCTCGTGGTCTAGGGGAAGCTTTGGGGAAGTCTTGAGACAGTTTGGAATATCGTAAGGAATTGTGATGAATCGAGTGGTATTAACATTCCCAATACTTACACGGTCTGTTGATTTTAAAATGAAGATCAAGCACAATTCAACAAATGAATTTGACTTATACAAGACGTTTATACCAATGGAATTGTCATTTATAAAGTTATAATTCGAAATCCTCGTAAATCAGTAGCAAGTATATAGCTAGTGTTTAGATAGTTATTTTTCGTTAGATCTTGGATGAAACAAAAGAGATTTCAATAACTATAGTAGTTGCACTTATTCCTCCGATAATTAGGACCCGTCCCTATCAATTATCATTGCCTTTAGTCCCACATCTTCACTTAACATCAATGTAAATTGTAGTTACTATAATTTATAATACAATACAATACACTTTACAACACAATACAATTTGCAATACAATTTACAATACAATACAATTTACAATACAGTACAATTTACAACACAAAACAATTTGCAATACAATTTATAATATAATACAGTACAATTTACAATACAATACAATTTACAATACAATACAATTTACAAAACAATACAATTTACAATACAATACAATTTACAATACAATTTACAATACAATACAATTTACAATACAATTATACAATTTACAATACAATTTACAATACAATACAATACGTTTATTAATACTAGTTATTGCACTCTGTATTCATATTAAAACCCTTCTTGTTTTTACATACAGTTTGGTTTGCTTGGGTACATTCATCATTAATTTTGGAACATGGTGTAGAATTGATACCCGTTGTCTAACACCAGTCGACGCAGAATAAAAACATGTATTTACGTCAGTTTGATTGAAACACCTGCATATTTCACTCAATTCATACAAATGCATGTACGACGTATACATTTCCCTTTATTCCAGAAATTGAATACTATTATAATATAAGCACAGAATTGGAATATGTCCATATTGTTTAGATAAAATACTTTAATCACAATTTAATCAACACGTGCTTGCGTATTATTATCAAACTTAACTCAATACTTATATGTAATTAAGACAACATGGTATTTAAATAGAGTCCATATGTTTTAGCGAGTATATTACACTCCCCCTATCAAACACGTAAAATCGTAAACTGCACGTGCAAACTGATCCGCTTCTCTCATCCTGTTTATTTTTTACTGTCAGAAATTTCAATACAAGATAGTTATCATGTCAAGATAGTAAATCTATCTACACGTTGCTGTTGTTGTTGTGGTTGTTGTTAAATCGCCGCTGTGAAATACGTAGGAAACATGTGTTCTTATTGAAACTAAACGGACTCACGTCAACAAGATATTAGTATGACTATGTTTTAATGACGTTTTGCAATGTTCGTAAGTAATGTATGCCTTATACCTGGATCACAAAACCAAACAGAACGTCGTCCGATGATCGACCGGCTTAAGTTATGGCTAACTTCGGGCCGGCGCCAATTAATAACTAATAATATTGTGTCGATGCTTCCCCAAAAAGTTCACCCTAAACCGTCCGATGTCGGCCGATCATCGGAAGCTGTCCATCCGTACCCTTTTATCCAGATACTCATAATACTTGGTGAATTTATCGGCGACGAACCGGTTTTGGTTTATTGTCGGTTTTAAGACCAGACATATGTTTTCAACAAATCAGGACGCAACTTGTTTCGGTTTATCTGGCGGCTTGAAACCAGTTTGTCAAACCCATCGAACAACCCCTAGATGTAGTTTGGTCGGTACGTGATTATCCGAAACCGTCCCAAATTAACAAAATGGCAGAACGCATCCTGAAGCCGGATGTTTTTCATTTAAAGTAAATAATCAAGAAATAAAAACATGAAAAATTGAGTATTCCCCATTCTCAATAAAATATCACAATAAAATTGCCCCCCCCCCCCCTCTAGTTACTTTAGGAAGGGGTGTTAATGTTACACGTTAGACACTATTTGACTGCGCCCATTTAATCTTTTTTGTATTTCAGTGGACTTGTGATATCTATCGTCATTCCCTCACTATGTTTGGAATAAAATGGTGAACATATTGACCACGAAGCAAACGTTTTTACTATGGAGGGACGATACCTAACTCTATATTCTGCTCTGTCTAGTTAACAAGAGTTCAAAGCGACACAATTTTATAACCTAGCAGATCAACCACTCAGAGTCGTGCCTTAATAAATTCCACACGTGAGAACTCAATTGAAAGAAATGAGGCCAAATCATGAGTTATTGACGGTTCTTGTAACGTACAAACAGGCCATTAAACGGAGGAAATACGCAAATAAAGTATCGCCATGTGATGCAGACAGACTCATGGTGTAGGAATTGTACTATTGTCTTGCATTATTTAGTAAGCACCAGTGTTAATGTAATTCCTTATCCTTTGATTAAATACAGACAACTATATGTACGCGCTATAAATGACAAGACCATTTCTTCAACATGACAATAAAATCTGTATAGAGAAGGTGTAGAGTCGGCCATTTTTACGGAAATAAGAGGTAAATGCCGTACGGACCGTTCCGATTGGTGTAGAGTCTTTGTATAATGTATTTTACAATGATCATAGTAGACATTTAGATCATGTACCAGACACCAGACACTCGCCGACCTTATCTACAATAACTTAAACAATAGTTATAGCACACTGTCCTAGAACATCACAGACCAACCTCGATCCAAACCCCTCTCTTTGTCGGCTTTTTGGCTCTTTTAGTTTGGATTATACGTATTTATTGTCTTAAATATATACTGTAACGGCGTTTATTTTAAGGCATATGATGCATACATATATAATTATATATATATAGAAACAGTTCGGACACGGCTCAATGTTCTACCTTTAGTCTGTTAATAATGAGTCAGACAATTCCGTCGTGACATGAATTACTCGTAGTTCCTTGAACTTTGTAGCAACCTCATACATCAGGGGTTAACCAAATTTCCAGACATCCCTCGATCTAAGCGAAAATCTAACAAGAAATTTCTTTTAAAAAGATAAACAGCGTTAAGACATCAGATAAGTGTACTTGATTTTAATGAAGATGCGCAAGTTATTTCATATCGTTGAAATTGAAAAACACAAATCAAACTGGAATTTATATATTTATACATGTATATTGTTTGTCAGTAGATCAAAAAAGAATACATGTATACATAAAACCGAGAGAAACGCGAATAGCAGATCTCTGTGCTTATCTACTGTACATTTCGCTTACATGTTTAACAGAAATGTAATTTTTTCGCGGTATCTTTTGTGATGAGTATAGCATATTGTAACCTATCAGGCTAGCTCATCTATGTACTCCTAATTTATTTTTTAACATTTCATTGGTTTTAAAGTGGTCAAAAGCAGGTCAAATATCAAGCTAGACAGCTAACGCTGAAAAATATCTCATGATTCTTTTGTCAGAATAACACGCTGGTGGTCGAGAATGACTTGGTAGTTGCATACAAGTAAACATTAATGTGCCTACTCCTTATGATTGAAGTAAGTATTCACCTTATAATGTTCAGATATCAAAGAAGATTCTTTTCTGCAGAGGTCGTGTAAGAATGTGGTATTCATATGCGGAACAATATGTGACCGTGATGAAGCCGGACTACTCACGTTTACTGTTTTACTTCCTAGGTAATCAAAGACCTAGTACACTCAAAACGAAGTGTAAGATATGTGAGTGTGTTATATTGGAAAATATAATGACAATCGGACAGGGAAATTAAAGCAGCACTCAAGAGAAACAACAAAGCACTAACGGTACAAAAATAACACAAAACAGAACAATCACAGGTTACGAGTTCAAGTTCAAAAGCAAGAGCAAACGTAAACTGGCAAAGTGACAACACCCCATCAGCCCACTCCAACAGCCTGCTGTCTAAATCATCCAAACATATAAACATAACCGGAATTATGACTGTTAGCTGACAGTTCTGAACACAATGAGCCAGTGGTATGATTCCTGGTAGTTGCTATATCCTCGAAAAGGTTCAGGGCGAGAGACTTGAGTACTTAGCAACAATTTAATATTTACCGCATAACTTACTCCCTGTGGTGACAATTAATTAAGTCATTGTTCAACCTCTGGAGAGGATCGAACAAATGAGTTGAAGCTCACTGTGCTAACCAATTGTATAATAGCCTGACAATGATACATGTGTGATCGGAAAAGCGATTGACGGCAGAAAAAATGCTGTAGTTGAAGTATTTGGAAGCCGAATTCGTTCGAAAGTGTATTCGTTGTAATAACAGATAATTATAATATTCTAATGACAAAAATACGGCAGTTATCATTCTTATTGACTAGCTCAGTTCATGATGATTGTCATTGGCTAGCCTTTTACTGATTATAACTTTATAACCAAATGCATGTACAGAAATACCAAATTAGGATTTTTGTACAAATGTTCCTTCGTCGGTTTTATAATTATATGAAATAAGCCCTGTTCCTAATAATGATTATTAACTTACAAATATCTCGTTTCACGAGTACAAGTTTCTGTACTGGGTACTTTGTTATAGTTTATCATGTTTTCAAATGCATGTTCAAACAAGACTGCGTTCAATAAACGCTTATGCCCCCTGTGGAAGCCTTGTCCATAAATAAGTCTAAGTCCAAAATTAGGTCAAGGTGAAGGTCAAAATGGGGTTAGGTGATACTGGCATGTGGAGAGTGTTCATACACAACATCCATGCAAGTATGAAAGCTTTGTAGCAAGCCATATTAATGCTAGAAGAAACGGTCAATTTGGGTTAACCAGGACGGACGGACGAACGGACGAACAGACGAACGGACGAACGGACGGACAGGTGAATCACTATATGCCTCCCCATCTATCGATAGGGGGGCATAAAAACACTTCTTACAATGCTGAAAAACATCTTGTAATTAAAAGCAGCAAGACTAAAACGGACAGGAAAGCAGCATTCCGCAGAAACGTCAGAGAAAGAAGGTACCGAATCACACGGAAAGAAAAACAGCACGGGCAAGAATCACGGACCACAAACGCATGCCACGAGGACCAACATGAATTGTAATGGACATTTACAATTACTAACAGCGTTGGTATTCTTTAAACAAATTGGCGCTGCGTCATTTGCGTTGATTAGTGTCTTGTCATTGTCTTTCAAAAGATTTAAATGCTACGTCATCCAAATTCCCGTACTATCTATTACAATAATAAAAATACTACAAATATGTAACAAATGTACATGTATATTGTATGAAACTAATTAGTGTCGAATTAATTAGCAATTTATATATGAATATGGTGTAATGAATACATATCTACAATGTATGTTTGTGCGTGATAATATACATTACAACGGACCACAACCACGTGGTCAAGTACAAACTCTGCATGAGTCTGGTAATTTATATTTCAGTGATTCAACATGGAATTAACAAGTCCGTGGATTCCGGTAGCATGATGAAAAATGTTTTGGTGGATAGTTCGGAAATGTTTTATGTCGATTTTTATCGGGAAAAATAACCTAATTTGAAATAACTAAAACTTTATCACATGTCGGGTACCTAAGCCACGCAAATTTGCTATTTATTGTCACATAAACAGCCACATTTGTCGGAAGGAATGGCCTATAGGTAGGACATGCACTTTCGGGTCGAGAGGACCCGGTTTAGATCCCCGTCTGCGCCCTGCTTAATTTCTCTGAGCAATCCATAATGGTTCTATGGTGTATGGATGGGTACCTTACAGGGTCAAACGCCAATTGGCTGTGGCTGCTATCGGCACCGAGTGTTACACAATTATCGAGGGTAAGCATGTAGTCGCTTGAACATAGACTTGGTGCTTTACTATTTTACTTTACTTTAAACATGAAATCTACAGGTTTGCTGACATGAATTCCATTACATCAATTCCAACACTGAATAGGAGTATTCAGTGTTTATCATTAATCATTATAAAGTCGATACCTTTTTGTATATATTTGAATATATTTGTATATATGGCTAGCCTATAGTCAGGTCAGAGTAAAAATCCAGTGAGGCCGCGTTCGAGTCCACTATAACGGAGTAAAACCAATTATAAAGGCTTATACTGTACAAAAACACTATACTTTGAATGCTAAACGAACATACTATGTTCGCTCTACCTATCAGACATTGGTTGTTATCTTTTGTGTACACATAAACTGCAACATTACTGTCACAATATCGTAACTGGACTGTACGTATTGCAGGCACTGTGTGTTTACCATTTGATACCAGTCAATACATTTTCTTTAATCTTGAGTCATAATCATGCCTGATGTCTTGAATGTCGGACATTGTATGGACATACCAACCGTAACCGCATTGTTAGCATACACAAAAACCACACGAAATATTGAGAAATTTAATTAATGATTCGCCGAATTTCCAATAAGCGAATAAGAAATTTATGAATAACGTGACCATACCAAGACTGATAGGAGATCGTCCGGAGATGTAACAATGTCAACCCCACAAACAACGAGCTGATTGAATGTAACACCGTGATTATTTTGCATTATGGACATCGACTTGGTTTTCCGCAGATAAGTCATGAACAAGAATGATGGTAGACATGGATTGTAGCTTAACAATATTAACATTAATGCTAACTTTCATGACCTTACACAATTACAGGGAAAATTAATGAAACATTTTCATTCGATTTAAATAATTCAGACTTTAGTAAATTAATGTGACGGGCACAATGTGGGGTCATTTAAAGTTGAATAGACTGTAGTTTTAATGAAGACAATGTTTATAATAGATACATACTTCAGTTAAATATATATATGTAGCAATTAGGTGTGTACCATGTATTTATTTAACCGTTTGAAAATTCGAAAAGGATTGATGGACAGTACTTTTATTAAACAAACATGATTCTATTTTAAACGTTGAACGTATCTGAACTAAGTTAAGTTAAGGTTAAGTTACCCATTTTCGAGGGCTGCTTTTATTATAATACTTTCAAACGTGGCCCAGGATTGAAATTCAAAAGATTTTGTTAATAAGTTGTTAGCTGTATGGCGAATGTGGCTAACACAAGGGAGATAATCTAACCTTTACTATGGTGTAATAACACCAGTGGTTTTATGTCTTACATCATGCACACAATCATGTACTCTGCTCTCATAAAGTTTTATGTCTACAAACAAGATAATATTAAGTCAGACAGGGAAGGCAGCAGACAACTCAACCAGCCTAACACCACAGGTAACTGTATCATTAATAAAGAGTAAGCAAAACAAACCTTTTTTTAAATAAACTTTATAATATCTTAGAAAGGTTTATAACAAAGGAAATTGACCACACAGTCACTGAGGTGCAGTTTGTTTTTAATCAACATTCCATTAATACTGATGTTATTTTAAATATATTTACATTATCAGAAACTAGAGAGCTTCGTCTTTAATTTGGTATCATTATTTTAAACATCCGTCAATAACAAAATAAACACGTAGGGCGTGAAATCACTTTCTTTTTTTCTTGTTTAGCATAGCATTGGTGTTTCTATTGAATGTACCTCAGTGACTGACTGGACACCGTGGTATACCTTTCATGGTATAAATTGTTAAGTAGCTGATCAATTTCGATGGGATGTTGCATTGAGGTAGTTTTAATGCTGTTTTCTATAAATTAGAGATGGCAACGAGTACTAAAATCGGTACTCGGTTACTCGGTCATTCTTCCGATCGAGTACTCGGGTACTCGGAAAACTATAAATGTGAATGATATTTTGGACACAGAAATGTTGTACTGCAAACGTGCGTGTTCAACTTCAAATAGAACATCGTGTATGCTTGTCCATTCTGTTCAGTTGATGGTCAAATCTATATCGGTAAAATAATGTTGAAACAAGGATATCGAAAGCCAGTTCTTGTTTTTGATACCCTGAAATTCTGACCACTTTAGTACAAATCCACCTTACTATGATAATAATATGAACTAAGGCATTGCCTAAAGGGGATTCAATCATCCATTGATAATAGATTAAAATAACTCATTAAAGTTATTAGTGAGGGGCATCTTCACAGTATGGTTGTTCATACATTTTGTATTTATTTTACATTTCATGAAATCCAGATAGAATTTTTAATAACTCAAGGGCAAGAACTCTAAGGAAAAATGACTAATACAACAAGAGGACCATTGGCTCTAAAGCGCTCACCAGATGACCAGCAGTGACCTAGTTTTTGACCCCAGATGACCAAGTTACGAACTAGACCTAAAATTTAATAAGCTACACTTTGTGGCCAAGTGTCATTGATATAACATAAAAAATGTGACTTCTAGAGCGTAAACAAGGTTTTAATTTGATGTGACCTAGTTTTTGACCCCAGATGACCCAGTTACGCACTTTACCTAGATTGCAAAGCGACAAACATTGTGACCAAGTTTCATACAGATTAGGTAAAACATGTTCACGAGTGCTCAGGTGAGCTAAAAACTTGACGGACATCATCACAGTATGAGCGTTCCTATTCATTTTACAGGGGTGTCAACAGACCTAAATTAAAAATCCTGAAAATCATATGCGGCTAACCATTTCTGACAAACTAGAGGCCGTCAACCATATATAACTCAGTTTTTTCAAACTTTTTATTGAAGAAAATCCTTCAGAGCAGAAATAATTGACCATAACTTTGCCATTTCTTGAGATATTTTCATCAAATAACTTTTATTTTGGTCAGAAAGCATAGCTCTTCAAGGATAGACAAATCCGGAATTCCGGATTAATCCGGAAAATTGACACCCCTGATTTTAAGTTTCAAGAAATCCTACCAGCTATTTACAAAGAAATGAATGTGAATGGACGGGCAGAGTGAATTCTTCATTAAATCAAGGGCAATAACTTTAAAGAAAATAGTCCAATAACAAAACTTGACTGGCATCATCTTAGTATGAGCATTCATATTCGTTTTAAGTTTCATGTAATTTCACCGGCAAGTTACAAAGAAATGACTGCGAATGGACGGCCGGAGGTAATTCTTCAATAAATCAAGGGCAACAACTCAAAGAAAATTGACACACAGAATGTGTATTCATATTCATTTTAAGTTACATGAAATTCTACCAGCTAATTACAAAGGATACATCGTTATACAGTTACACATATAGACGAACAAGAAACAGGCCTTTCAGTCAATGATCCCTTTTTAGCCATTCTTCACTGTACATGTTGGGTATATATTCAGCTTTGAGATAGCACCTTTGGTTAGAGTTTAGACTTGACCCATTTTTACAATTTGTGAACTAACATTTTAACAGAGGGACTGTTTTGTGCAGGAAAAGAAGGATTTTTGGTGGTTCCATTCATTTACCAAGGTATCGGTTCTCGATATCGACATTACTCGGTAAAACCCATTTTCCGGAACCGGAATTTCACGGTCAGGGGGTTAGCGAGCAATAAGCGGTATAGCGGGAGTGTATATTTTTTTCTTTTTTCAATGTTTAAACATGAAAAACATATAAAACAATTATTGCACATTATCATTAAACATCTTCGTTTTTAAACTTTAGCAAGAATTATCCGAAAAAATATTCAATATTTGAAATATTGCATTTTATTCTACACTGTTGCTGTCGAAGCTCGATACCGATGGTGAGAAAATATACGCATTTTTCAAGTTAAACATTTTATTGAGGCAAAAATATTGTCAGCGAGGTTGTAAAATAATGTTGTGAATGTGTTCAAGTAAGACTTTATTCAAATTCTTATCTTTTGGCTAAAATAATCGCAATTTTTGTACCTAGTTGCTCTAGATACGCTATATCAGTTTCCCCCCCCCCCCTGACGTACATTTGGAATATCTCTCACATTGTCGCTCAATTAATTCCGTAATTCCGGGTTTTACCAGTAATGTCGATATGGCGAATATTCTAAAATGTGAATCGATAATCGATTGGTTAAAAATTGTGTTGATACCGCTTAGGTCAATGACAGCTCTTATGATAGCATCACACCGGTGGTCACACGGCAGCTACATACTGTCATGAACAGTCACAGCAGAGCGACAGATGAACACCGATCAACACGACAGAAACTTTGTTAAATGTGGGTCAACCATCACAGACCTTAACTGGATCTGAGGGTTCTTTGAAGGGTCTTGGGACAACTGTCACTTCTTCGGTCTTGTTGTGTTTATACTATCCACAGACAAAAAGCACCGAGGAATTCACGTTCTTTGTTATATTTTTAGCTTTTTTCCCATAAAAACTTTCTTATAAATAATCATAAAAGCACTCATAAAAAGTTATCATTGTATTTTGGTCAATTTTCATATTTTTTCACGGAGATCTGTATTGACAAACCAGCAGTAGACAGTTGTCCTACATTATAAGATCAATTAACATGGTCATCTAACACAGAATGATTGTTGATTATTAATTCACAATAAATGGTTGGTTGATGTTTGTTGTTGACAATTTAGGTACGAACCAATTTGGATACGCTTCGTTTATCAAACTTTATGATGCAAATTAGCATCGAAAGTTGATTTCTTTGTTTAACTACGCTAATTATGTGTATAAAAGACAGTTTTCCTTGTTTAACCCTTTCGCTGCCGACGTCGAAATGCCAAATTACGTCGACAGTGCCAAGCCTGTTTTGACGTAAACAAGTTGACGTCATTATTTCGACGTTCAAAAAACTGCGCGGTATGGCGCACGTTACAACGTAATTATACGGCAATTAAAGCGCCGAGTATGCATTCAAGATATGTATGTTTTAGTTTAAATATAAACACACAAACTGAACAAAATGACATAAGCCTGACTTAATTAAATATTTCGAATATCCATATTTTAATGCAATATTTTATCCAAGGTAAGTTTTTCAAAATATTTTGTTCTAGTAAAAAAAACATGTTACTATATGAATAGTTACACACAATATGAGCCCTCAAACCCTGTGAATAGTTCATCATAGATACCTTAACATGCGTTCGGATCATATATAGAACTACTTTTAATAGAATGATGTGCGAGTATGCAGTCGAAATTTTAAAATTCTTATAAATCTATTACGTATTTAACATACATGTACCATCTTTCATGATATTCTGCTGAAAGCCGCAATGAACTGTTCGCCTAAATGTAATGTTCAGTTCAATCTAGAACGGATTAAATAAGCTAGGACCCCTGGTTTAATGACTTTGTACTGCATATAATAATTGAACCAAAGGGTTGGGTACGAGTACATATAGCCACGGCCGTGGTTCAGTAGTTAAAGTGCGCTGCATTTGTAACCCAACGATCCGGGTTTGATTCCCGGTCGTGGCAATTCATACCATTCCGTGAAACGTTGACAACAATATTCATGTTGATTTTCCTCCCCATGTTGAAATGTTGCTGGTTGCTTGTGGAATGGTAAGTTGGTATTGAGTACGTGTTAGGGTAGTTCGGGTGACATTGTTAGAAAACTGGTAAGGTGAATTGACCGCCGCATACAACATTAAAAAAATTTTTTGTCATAAATCTCCTAACAGAATAACAACGGAATCATAGCACCTACAATTAATGAATATTTTCAAAATATTATTTTGACACACATTGGTACTGTGTTTTATGGGGAGTACAGTGGATGTTTACAAGGCAATCATATATACGAGAAGGGATGCGGGAGGTACTGTGCGAGCGAAAAAAAAGGTGTCTCATAAGTCAAATTGGCTGTCCCTTTCAATAGGGGTGACACTATAATAAACAAAAAATTTACCTTAACTTTTTATATTACACCACATAGTGTGACTTAGTTTACTTTTCAACGAGTGTGGTGTAATGTTCTCTACTCATTGTGCGACTTGTTTGAGTAAGCACTGCAACCCACTTCATTTCATTCAATTTATATTTTACCAATACATGTACAGATACATTCGTCAGTACATATGTACTAGTAAAGAACACAAAAATATGAATACATAAAACCGAATCAACACTATAAAGGGTTGTTGCAGCTTACATGTATATATTTAATTTTATTCATGGTTGGTGTTCTAGTTCTTGTCTTCTTCGTGTTTTGGTGATGCGATAAGCAATCCCTCAGTATGGCGATAAAGTTTCACGGTGGTCGCTTGGGTATTGCTCTTGACTATGGATTGACTGTGATGTACACCGGGTACGTTGCTAAGTTGCTAACTAATTCCATACCAAATGGTTTCTTCCTTTAGCGACCACCCTAAGTTCGTAACATATCTAGCTATCCTGGGAGAAAAAACGAAGCCCTCGAAAAAACAAGTCATACCGACTTCTATCCTCATCATTATATGGCTTATAAATATAGCTTCCATGCATTGTCAATCATTATAACCACAGGAACTTGCATTTATAATTTGAAAAAAAAATGAAAAAAAAAATTTGAAAAAAAAATATTTTAGTAGTAAAGTAGGCCTAGTGAAAAAAAAAGTTCCTGTGTTATAACTTACTGAAATAACTGAAAACGTGTTTTGTGTGAAAAAAAATACTGAGCTTAAATTTAGAGTCAATATTTAAAAGTACACACAATCTTTACAAATCTCATTGAATAAGAACTAAGAATACGCTAAAATGATGAACATTTATTTCTTTAAAAATGTTGTTTTTCCTTCTCAAGACACCCAAACCTATCAGTCCGCGGTCGCTAAACGAAGAAACAATTTGGAATGGCCCAATGAGTCCATTCGAAAAGAGATAAGGTATTGAACCCTGGCTCACCACGCACTTACGACTGTGACGTGTCTCATAAATTATATCGAGGAATCGAACTTTGTATGTGTGACGATATAATTAAGCGATTGGGGAGTGAACTAATTTTGTATGTATGTAATGTTTCTATGTCGTAGGACGAGATCGTGATTTTCCAATTTGAGGTAATATGTTCAAAGCACAAAACCTTTTTAAGAAGAATGTTATATGCATTTCTGATACAAACGATTAATTTAAGAAGTAACTCTTCGTAATACCAGTAGCATCACCTAGCAATCTCGATTTAATTAAACGCGTGCAGGGAATCAAATTAGCTTCCCCAGTTTACATTTCCCGTTCAATACCACTCCATCAATGAACTGCTACTATATATGCAGTCTAGATTAAGGCCAGCAATTTGTTACGTATATAGCGACCATTGGACGTAGGTCTAAGATCGAGCCCAGGAATTAAGACCTACTCCACGGATAATTAGGCGTGACTTAGATATCCTCGTATAGACCCTATCCCTATGGTCAAACACTGACATTCGTAAAATAAAGACCGAAAATACGCTAGTACTTCAAGACAATGCATACGTGAATACTCGACTCGGATAGCGCTGGTTGAAGATCTTAAGTTCGCTCAAATTTAATAAGGATCATCACCACCGAATCTAGAACGAATTCAAGTCAAGGGGGCACTGGATGCCTAGTAAAGGGGTCGTTGAACGAATAGCTAATGTATTTTGACAAACACAGGCTCATGTTAAAGTAATGTCTACTATTAGGCTTTATAACCAGTAGGTTTAGCACTTCCACTGGATAACAGACAAAGGTGAATGTGCTTTGGATCTGTCGCTGGGTTAAGACCGAATACTGTCTGTTTTATGGTTGAGCACAAGTCTAAGATCGAGTACAAACTTAGGACTAGAGTTGAAAGCCTATGTTTGGGCATCAAACAAACAAGTGGCTACAAAAGTACGTGTTAATTAATTGATCACATATGTTTCTTTTAAAATTATTCCGAGGAAGTACCTCATCTATATGCTGTCATCCATAATACAAATATGCAACTAAATACATCCTACATAAACTGTTCAGTGGTTGGTTGCTTATTTGGGACAGTTATAATATAGTTAATGGATTTAACGTGCGTTTAAAAAAAAGGTATTCAGTGTGATAATAATCGTTTAATTAGTTTCGGGTCTCGTTTCAAAGACGTAGATCTATATGGGGGATGCACAATATATTTTGTTTTATTTATGTTTGTTGAAAAACATGTTCCACAATGAACTTCCAATCCGGTGCCTAAATTTTTGGAAGAAATTATGACGCAGAATGTGAAGACCGATATGATTTTTATCATAAATGTGCGTAATTGTACTATTGATCCCCGGAAACAAGATGGTTGGACCTTCCTGTGTGTTATTTTCCCGCGGGTCAAGTTCGTGATTAAGGGGTGCAATGTTATATAGAAAATGTATGATAGCAGGCAATTTACGACATTCGTTTCAACAATATAGAGCCCTAAATTATATCATTAATGATGTCGAGTTTGCTTCATTAATTGGTTTGACGTCATACAACGTTGCGTTGAAAATTAGCGCGTCTTGTGTGTATACAAGTATTACAAAATTACATTCATTTGTTAATTATTCAATGGAATTGTACTAAACTTTCAGTAGTAGACAATTAAACTCTATAGATCATGATTCTTTCCATAGTTTATGCCTAATTAACGATATCCCGTGTCAAAATGGAGTGAAAATCACGCAAATTTCGTAGCTTAATTACTAAATATCAAACACGCATATTTAATTACTTTTGCAATCAGACAGAAGAGTTGTCATTTTTCAACTTTTGTAAAAAGTTTATTTTTGTGCAACCGTATATAAATTGCATAATTAATCACTTTTCCGGTGGTCACTTTCGATGCGTGATCCACGAAATGGCGCCAATATTAACGTCGTCAGACGCATGACGTCATTTCCGAATCTACCCGGAAATGACGTCATAATGTTTTGACCCCTACTTGTTTACATCTTAGCCCTTTCGTACGATGTTCAGATGTAATATTTCCAGGTTTCTTATGTGCATACAAAATAGGCCCAAAATAGGCCCGCGGCACTCAACGTAGTATAACAAAATAGGCCCAAAATAGGCCCGTGGCACTTGGGGGGTTAAAACAAGTACTTTTATCGTGTAAGCAGTTATTTTAACGATTGTGGGCTGTACTTACTTGACCGAAGCGAAGATGACAGACGAATAAAATAACTTCCGTTTACGAGGGACAGTCTAAAAAGCTAACCGACTTTATCTCGCGCGCTAGCATTCTTACCTCCCCTATCGCCTTTAATGTTTTGTAAGCTAGGGCCTTCGGTTATCTCAAGGAATATTTTTGAAACATCATTAGAAAATAAAAGATAATTTATTAACAACAAAAATATTTTTTTAATGAGTTTGCCAATTCCATTCACGTCTTCAGAGTACCCCGAAAAAACACTTCCTGTACACACAATTCTCACTCGGATAGGGGTGACCAAATTTTGGATGGGCTAAAAACTCGCAACACGTACAATGCCGTCTAGCGATTATAATCGCGATGCCTTCGGCATCGCGATTAGAATCCCTATAATTTTTATAAAAAATATCTTTTTACTCTTTATCAATGATATAATTACATGTACCTGTGCTTAGCACAGAAAACATTAAAACATACAAGTCAAAATGCCCAACTGAACCAACCGAGCACCGAAAACATAAAACACATACAAGGCACAATGCCCAACAAAACAAGTAAAAGATCCGCCCAAGTCCAAGCTGTCGAAAAGTAGAATAAATTTCAGCACAGTCATGTCTGTATCTAGGTAATGGCGTCAGGAAGCTGTGTATCGGTACTGTACACCGGGTACAGAACCAGGCTGTCTATTCGAAATAAGAGCAAGACGCACTTCAGCAGCGCCGGACATGTCTTTATCTAATGTCTCTTCCTTTTCCTTCAGGGTCTTTCTCTCAGTATGTGCCTCTGGTCAGATTATGCTCTGTCTGTACTGGTAGAGGATGCACCTAGGCCCTTGTGGCTGCAACACTATAATGTAAAGTGCCTTTGAACGTGTGTTCGCATGTAAAAGGCGCTATATAAATATAGTATATTTATTTAAGACTGTTCAGACTAGGTCATGTTCTACGAATCATCGGAATGCCGCAACTACGTATTTGTAAAACAGCTTTAGACTATTCTGGACACCCCACCAGAAGGAGAAGCAGACAAGGGGATACAATTTACATGTGAGATAACCTTGATGTGATACTTTTTAAGTTTTTATAGCATGTCGAGCATTGCCTTCATTCGCCGGTCAGCTTTCTGCTGAAACATGGCGGCATATGTGAGCCTCCACCCGGATTTGAACCCGGGTCGACAGATTAGACGGCAAGCGCGGTAACCACTGAGCTACGGAGGCCTAGCAGAGGACAGGGCAAAATGGAGTAAACTCGTTGTGGTCGTATGTCCCATGGGAGACGAAGAGGAAAGACAGGTAGGAAGGGGTAATTAATATAAATTTTAATAGCTAACTTCGCACTTGATGTAAAATAAAAAAAAATAAACTTAAAATAATGTTCACACGAAGGTGGCAATCTACGCGTGCATTGTATACATAGTCACATAGCTATGTTTATCATAGGCTACGAGGTACATGTACCAGATGAGCAAGTCATTTATAAATACAATATATCAGTAATTATTGTTTACCAGCCAAGCCTTGTACAGAATTAAACTTTATTATAGACAGACATATGTTGAAAGATGTTCATTAAAACCTAGGTCCCACTGAGGAATTCCACATCGGCGATGTTCTCCCGATTTTTTCAAACACCACCCGGTTTATTACAATTCCTTCATATATCACACAGTGTCTCATGACTTCCCCGAAGCTTCCCCTAGACCGCGAGGAACCTGTTCCTGATCTCCTGCTAGCTCATTAATTCAAATCGGGAATACATTGCCGAGGCAAAAAATGCTCAGTGTGACCTAGGCTAAATACAGGACTGGTGAGTTTTGGGTGAATGAATTGATAAAGATAAATAAAGTTGTCATAAAAATAATTTGGTATGAAATTGTAGAATATTGCATGATAATGAAATAGGATACACTAAATATGTATTTATTTCACATCAAAGTTCAATATATGTTGCGGTTGTAACATGGAGTGTCTTTATTGTCTGTGCAATTTCACACTCCCGGAACACGATATCATGGCTACTTATACAACAATAAAGTTTTAACTGTTTTATACGCTGATTGTTCACCCCTCTACCCTTTTCGGTTCATTAATTGAAATAGCATTATCCTCCTTGAAAGGGATAATAGAATCAATTTAAAGTATGACAAAAATTACACTTACGAACACTTAACATTAAATTTACCACCTCCTCAATAGCCTAGTGGTAGAGCGTCTGCTTCGAGTGCAGAAATTCCCGTGCTAGCTAGACGCTCAGCATAACCGGGGAGCTGGCTTATACCATCGAGGCGATGGATAACATCAGAAATGAGGTGTGGAGAGTGATTAATATAAGTTGGAAAAACTTGGTTCACAATCGACCATATAGAGGATTTTGCATGAGTGCTCATTACATACGAGTTTTATGAAACGAGTGGACAAAATGATATGACACTCGGCAAAGCCTCGTGTCATATTGTTTTTGTCGACGAGTTTAATAAAACTCGTATGTAATGAGCACGAATGTAAGATTCTATTTATCACATAACCTTAGAAAACGCTCATTATTGTTCAAAAGGATGATGTACGCTGCAATATTATGTTTCAGCCAAAATGCAGCGGTACAATGAGCGTGACGTCATGACGACGCTGATATTATCCTGACGTCATTGGCGGATCAATGCACGGATTGGCTAACGTCACGTCAAGCTAATTTAAATATTTATTGCACAGTCTGGGAGTGCCGAACGATATTTACGACACGGCTTTACGGCACTCCTGGACCGCGGGTTATGTGATAAAATAAATTAGTACATGTATAAACTAACATTAAATTTCATTCTCACAAATTGCATGCAGTCACAAGCACAGACACTTAGCACTAAGGGTCTGGACCACGCCCCCCTCCCGCTACGCGCCTGGACATATAAAAAATATGTTTTACTTATCATATATCCAGACCCATTCAGTAATCACAAAAACATTTGTTGGCTGTATTTGATATTAAAATACATAAGTCTACGTAATTCCTCTACTGCTTATGATAATAAGCTTATAATAATAATAATAATAATAATAATAATAATGACTTTATTTTACGAGGTTAACACATTTGCATATAAACACAATCTTCCATGCGGACCTCAACATATAATACATACATTTAACATGATAGTTGCAAACAGAGTAAACTTAACAAATGAAATGAAAGTAAGCAAACATAACAATTGAATGAAAGTAGATAAAACATATTAACTAAGATGAATAATGAAAAGTTTGTATAAACACGACTGTGCTATTCAAATACTCACTATGATACAAAGACATAATATAAACAAGTTAAGAGACAATAACATAATATTTACAACGATTATAGAACATACTTATTTTATTGGTAGTCCCAGTCGGGAAACTTCCATTTTAAATACATTCTTTTGAATCGTTCGAGAGAGCTAGCAGTTCTTATATAAAAAGGTATCTTTTCCCAAAGTATTGGTCCAGTGTAGCTTAATGACTTTCGAAAGAATTCCTTTTTTGGTTTTGGTTTATGAAGTAATTTTTGACTTGAAGACCTAAGGCCTGATTCTTTAACATATTCAAATTTATTTGAGATATATTCAGGACATTTTGGGTTTTTAATATCTAGAGATTTGTAAATTGTCATGGCTTTTTTGTATTCGACACGTTGTGGAAATGTCATCCATTTTAGTTGCTTAAAAAGATCACTGGATGGTGCATCATATGGTTTATCTAAAATTATTCTGACTGCTCTCTTTTGAAATTTTATCAAATTATCTAGTACTTTTGTGCAGCAGTTCCCCCATATTGTGTTACAATAATCCAAGTGAGGTAAAATATAAGCATTAAAAAATAGTTTGCGAGCATGCAAGTCAAGATAGCATTTTATTCTTACCTGTGTTATTTAAGCTAGAGAGGCATTTACGAATATTTTTTGTTTGTATAATGTTTGTGTGCTTAATGTATGGGTCTGGGTATACAATGTTGATGATAAAAATTATTCAGGTGCGTAGCTGGTGGGGGCGGGGTCCAGACCCCAAGTGTCTGTGGTCACAAGGAAAACATTTTTATTACACAAGACAT
Source organism: Spisula solida (assembly GCA_947247005.1). Lineage (NCBI taxonomy): Eukaryota > Metazoa > Mollusca > Bivalvia > Venerida > Mactridae > Spisula > Spisula solida. Next base: position 42,945,916 of record OX365944.1, on the reverse strand, counting down.
TGTTATTTTAGACAACATTGCTGGTTGATTATTATGTACTTGTTTAAGTTTGACAGGAGTCAAGTACATTTGTGATATGTTTGTACACTAACTATACTTTTCTTCCGACATTATACTAAGGAACCAGCTCCCCCGAGCAAGTCACAAGAGTTGACAGTGTACAGGCCTTCAAAAGGGGACAAGATCGCAGCACAGACCTACAGACTGTGGTTTATAAACTTCTTTCATTGTACAGAATGATGTTGGTGCCACTTTAAAAACCTTGTCCATACGCCTTGTACGACATTGCACAACACAGTTAGAAGTTGTTTTATTAAGTACAGTAAATAAGGAATTAGTTAGAGTACAACATGTACAGGATAGGGCGACCAATGCTCATCAACTCAAAAATTGGTTGCATGGTTGTTATAATATATCAATCTATCTGCCATACGGTCAAACCCCGCAAGGGGACATAGACCTGGGCGCGTCACCAACCAAAATTTATAAGAAACAGAGTAAAAGTATAAAGGACTGAAAAGTATGGTTAAAAGGGTTTAAAAACAAAGCATTATCTATTAGGGAGCCACATGTTCAGTCTAATGACGTATCTATGCTCTTGTCATGTGTAGTGATCCGTGTACTGGCCGAGGCAACCATTGTGATGATGTGCATAGCAACTTCAGTACCAATGATTGTAAAGAATGTTGTACTAGTATTATAAGATGACATAGGCCCAAAGGGCCGGGTGCTTTACTTGTGTGTATGTTTGTCTGTGTTGTATGCCATGTCTTGTATGCATACAGTAACGGGAGAGTCGTAACTAAGTTTTGGAACTTGTGGTTTGACCCTTTTACCCATGTATATAAAATGTATTTATAGATATATTTGTATGACAGTGATTGTATTTGTTTGGGTAATAAAATATGTTTAAACTAACTTAACTTGTATGCCGTATTCACGTGTCACTATATTAAAGTACTTACTCATTTCTACAGTATTAGGTATGAGAAATTCCCATTGATATTATTTGTAAGTACTTAAACCCTTTATCCAGTCAATACATGCAAGTCGCACCCCAAATTAATGTCCATCACCAATAGTGAGTGTGGAAGGGAGGTAATCTGTTTACAGAAATAAACCTAACTAGGCCTTTTATCAAGGGAGACTATTCTGAACAAAACTGCAGACAAGTCGTGTACTCATTTTAGCCCATCTTTCATCACAATAGAGTAATGTGTATGTAGTTAAATTTGATCTCGGCAAGGTTTATACAAGTTAGAAAGATCAGTCTCGGAGGAGAATGTTTAGGAAATGATCATGGGGTCTGTCTCGACTTCCCAGTTCTCATTCATTAATTTATTTATGTATATACAGGGAAAGAACTCGTGTCAAAATCGCGACACAACCAATTTTAAAAACAGCCATGCAACTTGTACGGAATAGAAATTAATCACACATTGTTTTTCTCCAGTAGCAAGCTTATACATTTCTCTTCAAGATATAACCAATCTTATGTCAAAATATATTGCACTCTAGCCGTTACAAATGTTGAAAATATACTCAATTCCGAGCCTATTTACACGACCGAGCGCACAAGCTTACCATACTAAAGGGCTCTTCACAAATGTCAATTATGCAGTTACAGGGTTATACAATTTACAGTGATCCTTTAGGATTGTTTTAGTGACACCTTCAATTAACACTTGTAGCAGTTTGTGTTGGGGATTGTGATGTGTAATTGTGGTCTGTGTTTTTTGTGCATGTTCCTTTTTGTACATTTCATGCTTGGCTGTTTCTGTGGAGTGTTGCCTTCCCTGTTCAATCTTTCATGAACTTTTCCCCCATTTCATCGATATAAACGGATGCCCAGAAAATCATCTGGGTCAAGCTCGACTTTGTCAAGAGTAATAAACAAGTTATCAAAATCTGTTCCGTTCTGTTCAGTTCTGTTTGGGGTAATATTTGAGGTAAGTAGCTGCAGACACTCATGGTATGTTGCTATAGTCATCATTGACAGATGGAAGACATGTGTTCAACACTTGGTATTGTAAAACAAGAGGATCATAGATCCTGGAGCGCTCACCTGCTAAACATGGCCAAACTTTGAACTCGACCTTAAGGTCATCAAGATAAACATTTTGACTAAACTTGATGAAGGTTAAAGCAAAACTGAGGCCTCCAGAGTGTTAAAAAGGTTTTGCTATTATTTGACATATTGACCTAGTTTATTAGCCACATGACCCGACTTCAAACGTGACCTTAAGGTCATCAAGATAAACATTTTGACCAAAGATGATGAAGATTAAAGCAAAAATATGGCCTCAAGAGTGTTAATAAGGTTTTTCTATTATTTGACCTTTTAACCTAGTTTTTGACCCCACATGACCCAACTTCGAACTTGGCCTAGATTTCATTAAGATACAACTACTGACCAAGTTTGGTGAAGATCAAAGCAAAAATGTGGCCTCAAAAGTGTTAACAAGGTGTTCTTATTATTTGACCTTATGACCTAGTTGTTGACCCCACATGACCCAACTTTAAACTTGACCTTAAGGTCACCAAGATATACATTTTGACCAAACTTCATGAAGATTAAAGCAAAAATGTGGCCGCCAGAGTGTTAACAAGGCTTTCCTATTATTTGACCTTTTGACCTAGTTTTTGACCCCACATGACCCATCTTTGAACTTAACCTTAAGGTCACCAAGATAAACATTTTGAACAAACTTCATGAAGATTAAAGCAAAAATGTGACCTCCAGAGTGTTAACAAGGTTTTCCTATTATTTGACCTATTGACCTAGTTTTTGACCCCACATGACCCAACTTCGAACTTGACCTAGATTTCATTGAGGTACAACTACTGACCAAGTTTGATTAAGATCAAAGCAAAGTGCTAGAGTGTTAACGGTTAAAAGTTTAACGGACAGACGGACGACAGACTACGGACGAAAAACAATCACAAAAGCTCACCTTGCCACTTTGTGGCAGGTGAGCTAAAAATGCACAAAACAAAACAATATTTTTCCATTTATTTTTGTTCAATCAAGACAATCCAGTCTTCTTTCATTTAAACGCAAACAATTTTGAGAACAACTGCTAAAAATATACAATGCACATATAAAATATTACTATATAGCACTTTTAGCTGTGGAGCTTTTTTAACTGTATCAGAATCACAACAGCTAACAAGAGTCATCAAATAAGCATCATTTTCATCTCAACACATTCAAGTTATTTCTAACAACAATTAGACTTAAAGTGCACCCAGGATAATGTGATTTTTTCAAACATAAATCAGGTTGGTCAACTGTAGCAAAATTGGTTTTACAAATTACTACACTAAACAGATATGGTCAGTTTTATACTAAAAACATCACTGATAAATCGTGCATGTCTGATTAATCCACCTATGTGGAATATACCAAATTGTCCTGCCTTTCTTATTATCATGGGTACACTATAGACTAACATTTATGAGACTATTTATGTACATGCAAAATGTTCAATGGTATCTAAACAAGAGGGTCATTTGGTTAAACAAAACTTGAACCTGTGACTTTGACCTAGTTTCAAACATAGATCTCGTGCATACATACATTGCAACAAAGCCACATGCGAATTTTGTAGAAAATGCCTGATTCTTGAATAAGCTAAAAAAATGCTACAATTTGCCTTGAATGGTGACTTTGTTATTAAACCCAGTTTTATGCAGACAAAGATTTTGCAAGTGCAGGCCATTGTTTCTTCATGGATGACTAGAGGCATATCAATTTTTAATTCCTTTCGAAGTTCATCAAGTATTGTTTCTAGACCAGAAGGATAAGTTGATGGTGGCAGTGGTTATTGATAAACATACAGAAAAGTCACGGCTGTAAGATCTGACCAATCACATGCAGAACATGTATTAACAATGTTACCTAACAACAAAAAGCCAGCTTTGTTGTTATTTGTTAGTGTTTGGCTGAGACAGCTTTAGGAGCATTGACATTCAGTTTTCCCCCGCTTAATTGGCTAATGATCTCCAACACAGTGATGTGATACAAGGAATACGGGTGCGATATACTTCCGATTAGACTTCTTTGTACTTTTAACATGCATGGTGTTCAGCACCGATACATGTGCAGCTCATATTGATTTACTGGAGGATTATGACAAACAAATTGAGATGATCAGCCAATGAGACCAACAAACTTACGCAATAACTTACACTTTAATGGATTGTTTCCATCAACAAAATTACAAAACATGTAAATTAGCTAGAACTCGCTGCAACAGAACCCCCCGCAAGCCGGGCTCATCCTAACCATTATAAGATTAAGTTATAATAACTACACTGGTAGGGAACAAAGCAACAGTTGTGAGTGCTGTTAAATTCAGATCTTGGAAGATTTGTGTATACATACATGGTGAGGAAGCTCAAACCAAATTACCTATCAAACTCGCGTAAATTTAATATTGATTTTCCATACTTAGTACTGAAATGGCGGATCCATTTTTGTACAGTCATAGAAAACTTAATGATCTTTAACATTTAGATATCTATATAATTATTTACCTCTATATACCTTGATTGTTGTCAGCTAGCTTAAAGAAACTAAAAGGGTTTTTGTCTCCCACTAAGGGCCATTACTTTGGCAAAAAGTCATCCGACCCAAAATTCCTGTCAATTAGGCTTGGTATCAGATACCAATGCGAAGTTTCATTGAAATTGGACCAGTGATTCAGGAGAACAAGCGAAGACAAACTTTGTGACATCAATCCTGATGTCCAGCACGGAATCACTATGTCTCACTACTATATGTGGGAGACATACAGTAATTATATCAGATCAATTAGAAAAACCTCTCAGTGTAGATTCAAGGACTTTAAAAAATGCTCCATAATCATTACAATTAGTTGGCTACTTAAATGGGTGAAAGTTTGAAATTCTGGAAAGCCAGAAATCCTCAAATAATAATACGGTAAAATAAAGAAAAACATACTTTTTGATGCACTTAAAATCTATAAGTTCATGCCAGAAAAGTTTCACCAATTTATTCGTTTTTTTGTGTTTTCAAGTCCTGGAATACTCGTATATAATCAGTCAGTGAACAACTAGAGATGTTGTTATCATAGCGCTGCATTGACAACAGAAATCACCTAATGATAAGAAATATGTATGCATGAAACATGCATGAAGATCTTGAAGCTCAAACATTAAAAAAACATAATGATGTCAATAATATGAGTAACACATAATATTAAAACTCAATTATGCGCAAAAAAGCAAGTTCCAAACAAAACATGTGGATAGAACAAGTTTTCAGTCAATGACCTTGACGCTGCAGGCATGTGTCTACTAGGTAATATATAGTCATTAGCAACAATCCTTTATTCACATCTACGAATAATTTCAAGTTTGATATCTTAAATATTGAGTAACTTGAAGCGACTGAGGTAACTAATCCTTGAAAAAAACTGACGTAGTGTTTGCTCCTCCCTCAATAGTTAAAACCACAAGAAACAGGTGGTTTGCACATATATCTGCAAATGGTGCGAAAAAAGCTTGTAAAATGGCTAAATGGACAACTACATTTTATAAAGGGTGTGCATTATGAATTTTTTATACAGATACTACTCGTTAGGATTTCATAGTTAAAAGCACATACTATTCCTTGCACAGAGTTCATGAAGAGGTACAGACTACTTGCACATGAGCAGTGGTTTCAAATTCTTTGTGATAAAATATTATTAAAAATAATAGAACGCACTTCAAGGATTATATGATTAGTCGAAAAAGTCAGGCAAACACTAAATGCCATTTGTATTTATTTGTTAAAGTATGAATAAGATTCATAAAAAGATGCAGAAGAGGTTTTATATGCAAGATTTGTCATGATACTGTAGATAGAAAAGTGATGAGCTTAAGAACTATTATGCAGGTAAAAAAGTATGATCCTGCTTAATATTTTAGGCACATTTACAATTATTAGCAATCAATGCGAAGATTTGAAAAGAATCCACCAACAAATGTACAGTATAAAGAGTTGTGTACGGAAGAATTTAGTTCAAGAAAACTACTAATAAATTACGTAATACATGTCAATAACGGACACACCAGGATTAATGGGTGTCGGTAAATAATTTTGCGCAGTTTCAGAAAATTTTAATGTTTTTTCTAAAATAACAAATAGATGTCCAGCTATTTTCTGTATCTCATATTGAGGTGTTTCATGAAAATGTGATGTGTACATCATTTCAAACAAAACAGTAACAAAATGGAATATTATAGGACTTTAGTCAGTACAAGTAATAGGCCATGTGTAGTAATGTCAATTGCTGGATAAATCAGAGAAGTGAATAAGAAATGGTACTTAAGAACTAGGCTAAGTTGTGTTTTGATAGTTTTCATACTCTAATAAGGAGCATAAAAAAACGTGTTGTTGTCGCTCAATTTTCATCAATAAGGAGCTCAGTATTTTTGTCTAGCAAAACACAGTCATAAAGTGCTATATCAACAAGAATGAGAAATATCAGATACAGCAAATATACATCAAACTAATCCAGCCATAAAATACACATAGATCTTACACTAATTCAGCCATAAAATACACATAGATCTTACACTAATTCAGCCATAAAATACACATAGATCTTACACTAATTCAGCCATAAAATACACATAGATCTTACACTAATCCAGCCATAAAATACACATAGATCTTACACTAATCCAGCCATAAAATACACATAGATCTTACACTAATTCAGCCATAAAATACACATAGATCTTACACTAATTCAGCCATAAAATACACATAGATCTTACACTAATTCAGCCATAAAATACACATAGATCTTACACTAATTCAGCCATAAAATACACATAGATCTTACACTAATTCAGCCATAAAATACACATAGATCTTATACTAATTCAGCCATAAAATACACATAGATCTTACACTAATTCAGCCATAAAATACACATAGACAGATCTTACAGATCAAACATACATACAGATCTAATCCCAATACACAGCTTCTCAGTTCCATCAGAGTTATGGATAGTTTTCATATTGCTATGACAGAACTGAAAACCAGCATGATGCTCGGACAGAACTGTGATGTTGTCTATCCTGAAATCTGTCTGAGTATTATGCTGGTTAATTAGATCCGTCATTACAATATGAAAACTGTACAAACCTCAGTTGGAACTGTGAAGGAGCATATCAGGATAACTACCATGTAACTGTAGAGATATGCATGACATTCAAAACATGATCGCATTCAATACAATCTGTCCAAGAAGATATACTTTAACTTTGCCTCCGTAGGTCAATGGTTAGCATGCTTGTCATCTAATCTGGCTACCCGGTTTAAAATACGGGCAGAAGCACCCATATGCCTGCCATATTTCTGTAGCTCAATGGTTAGTATGCTTGTCGTCTAATCTGGCTACCCGGTTTCAAATACGGGTGGAGGCACCCATATGCCTGCCATATTTCAGCAGAAAGCTGACTTGCAAATAAAGGCTATGATCAACATTTTTAAAACATGTTACATCCCTATTGAATACATGTCAGCAGGTAAGATGTAGAAGACATGGATCAGGTTTTGTATGTCCAATAAAATACAGATCTGGGTTTAACTACCACAACCTTCAATTCATGTAGCCAATGAGCTTTAATTCAGATATCCTTACTGAATGTCATTCATTCACCAGGACTGGTATTCACAAAGCTCCTTAATGGAAAACATTTCTACTTTTTTCTACTAATGTGCTTTGTGAATACCACCCCAGGACTGTCGTTACAGAAGCAGTTAATTATGAACAGAAATTGTAGATTTTTTAAATCCAATCAAATGATTGATGCTTGAGAGAATGACTACTGAGCACATAGGTATAACACAAGTATAATACTTAATGGGACATTATTTATCATCACAGACCCAAACAATATGCAGTTAAACACAATAAAACTGAGCAGCGTTTTAGCATGAAGCTTAGGAGAGTCAAACAAACATGGGTAGAAATGAGAAACACCATGAACACCATATGATAATGATCAATGCATGTCACTGACAAAAACAATGAAATGTATCACAATTTGTTAAAATACACTAGAACAATTGCCACTTTCCCAGTATAGTGTCTTTTATAGCATCGACATATTGCGCTGGTACCCAGTATATCCAGTACCTCGATGCTTCTGTGGGACCCAGCTGAAGTGCCTGCAAACAATAAAAATAATCAATTAGAGGATACCTTTTATTTGGGTGAGAGATCGAATTTTGTTTCACAGAGAGATCACAAAAATCAATATATTCGTGAAAAATTTATTTTCTGTGATCACATGTGGAATAAAATTTGATCTTTCACAAAAAATCAACAATTTTTCTGATTGTAATGACTAAGCTTCAATTTCTCTTGAAATGGTACATGTATAGTAATTGGGTTGATTGGGGGAAATCACATTTAAACTACATGTAAAAGAGTTTTTGACAAAAAACGGATGTCTCCAATAAAGGGCCATAACTCTGGCAAAAATCCTCCAACCTAAAACGCCTGACAATATGCACAACAAATCTTGATGTGAAGTTTCATCGAAATCCAACCAATGGTTAAGGAGAAATGGATGGACACACTTGGTGACATACATCCAGACATACAGCGCAAAATAAATATGTCTCCCCCACTATATACTGGTATTAGAGACATAATTGTAGGAATGTGAACGTGTACCCAAGCACTTGTTATTTGACTGATTATCAAATAGTGATAACTGATACAAGTACTCTGAGAAAAATACAATAAGTATTGGCAACTGGGCTTTACACTAATGAGACAGGTGTACCACCAATTCTATCTCCAGTCATATTTAACCAGCTAGAGACCTGTCAACCAAAGACCTCTTTTTTCTGTTTATGATTACTAGTATACAGTTTAATGCCATTTGTCAACTATTATTCAGTTACATACAACGGCGGCTTCACATAAACTGTTTTCCTGGACTGTTTTCAACCAGTACTAACTTTCCCTTTCATAAGGAACCAGCGACTTCTCCACAAGTGGGAAAAAATCTCAGCATTGTCATCCAATTTTCTTGGAAGGTAATGACCTGCCACGACTGGGAATAAAATCCAGATAAATATGGGTATTTGTATTGACTAACTTTGGAAAGGGAACGTAGACTATGCAAACTTTGTAACAACAATCAGTTTGAGGATGAATATCACTTTTTGCTTAAATGGTTTTATTTAGATATTAGAAAACAATACATTAATGAAAAATTCTACACGCCAGCTACTTACAATAAATTCATAATACTAATGGCATCTACAAACAATAATGTTATCAAGTGAACTGCTTCGTATTTGTATCATGCATTTGAACTAAGAAAGCAACGATTGTTAAATGAATAAGAATCAATTATTTAATTGATGTATACATGTATATGTTTGAATTTTGATTTTGCTTGCTTGTTGTTTGTTTGTATGTTTAACACATGTGCTGACATCGATGTATTTTGTAATTGTAATTTTGTAGTTGTTATGGCCGGAAGCCTTAAATCAATAAATGTATGTTATTGTTATTGACTTACTAGCATGTGATATTCTTCATGACCAGATAGGGGTTCACTGACTACAGCTTTTATGGAATTCATGGGAAGTTTTTCTGTTCGTTCTGTAAAAATAATTACATGTATATTAAACATAACACATGTCAAGTAGAAATTGCAGTTTTTATAACTAATGTACACTGTGTAGACAATTTGTACAGTTATATTGCAGAGTAGAGTTGTTGTCATTTGCCTTAAAAGAAGGAAGTTGAGAATGTTTTGAGTTATTGAAAGGAAACCAATTCTCAGTTCTTGTGAACATTTTGTGTTACATATAGGTGTTAATGAGTTCTTTAGTATAACTAAACCATATACTGTAAACCAATTAACTTTCGCTAATACTAACTTTTGCATTTTGCTGATCGTCGGCATATTCACGACTACAAATTTTTCGCGTTTTGAAGTTTCCCGCAATGTCCATACATTATTAAAGTTTTAAGTACTTTCGTGGCAATTTAATTTCCTGAAATTCTACTACTCCCTAACTCCGCGAAATTAAAGCGTGCAAAATAATTTCTTGGTTTCCAGTAAATAAAACAGAACTGAAATTAGAGAACCTGAGTGAAGTACAACATACAGCATACTTGTTTTGTGCACTCTATGGATTCAGTGGAATATTGTTTTGATGAATCAAACTGCCTTCACAGCAAGCGAGAAAATAGTTCAAGCTATCTACCTGTTCAAGGCATCAAATGTGTACTAGTACCCAGTACATTATTTTATTTTGCCTGGACCCAAGTACCAAATTGAGGATTATGGAATGTTCTAGGCAAAACTGTTTGAGGCATTGAAGTTATAATGTTTGTGCTTCATATTGATTAAAAAGAATGAATGGCAACAAGAAAGGCAAATATATAACCAGGGGTTCCACTAGCTTCTGAATGTGAAGGGTCGTTTTGATACTTTTGACTAAATTTTACCATTTTATAGGCAAAATACCCATGACTTTAAGAAACGAGAGGATCATAGATCCTTGGGCGCTCACCTGCTAAACATGGTCAAACTTTGAACTTGACCTTAAGGTCATCAAGATAAACATTTTGACAAAACTTGATGAAAGTTAAAGCAAAAAAGTGGCATCCAGAGTGTTAACAAGGTTTTGCTATTATTTGACTTTTTGACCTAGTTTTTGACAAAAATGTGGCCTCAAGAGTGTTAACCAGGTTTTCCTATTATTTGACCTTTTGACCTAGTTTTTGACCCCACATGACCCAACTTCGAACTTGACCTTAAGGTTACCAAGATTAACATTTTGACTGAACTTCATGAAGATCAAAGCAAAAATGTGACCTCCAGAGTGTTAACAAGGTTTTCCTATTATTTGACCTATTGACCTAGTTTTTGACCCCACATGACCCAACATCGAACTTGACCTCGATTTCATTGAGGTTCAACTACTGACCAAGTTTGATGAAGATCAAAGCAAAATTGAAAGTGCTAGAGTGTTAACGGTGAAAAGTCTCATGGACGGACGACGGACAAAAAACAATCACAAAAGCTCACCTTGCCACTTTGTGGCAGGATAGCTAAAAATGACCCTTCGAACCAAAATCTTGAGGGTCAAAATGTGGCTTTTTGGACATTTCAAGGATCAAAAATCCTACCCCCAAGTCAAATGGAACCCCTGTATATTAGATGATAATGCAGAATACCTTTCGTTCCTAACCATAGTTGATCTAACTCCAATTTGAATGTAAGTCTAACTTTTCCACCAGCCTTGTTATACATGCCAGTGAGAGGGAAATGGGGTAATTGTTCTTTTGGACTTTTCACTCCAGGAAGAGCATCATCAGGTTTTCCATACTTGTCTAACACTTTCTTATGTTGCTGAAACACACAAGCAGAATGGGATAATCATTTAACCTGACAAATTACAAACTAATGAAATGTCAGGGTATTCCCAGGGTTTCCACTGGCTCCAATATTTTTTCCGCCAATATTATTTATAGCGACACGACATAGGGGGGGGGTGCGGGAGGGGGTGTACCCCCTTCCGTTTATCGATTTTTTTTAAAAAAATACAAGTCAAATGGTTAAATTTTATGCATTCTAAGACTTAGATAATAGAGAAAAGAGACACAATATACAACACATAAAAGTCAATCATCATGACCTTATAGCCCAAACAAACTATTAAAGCACAGTTTGCATGCTTCTGGGAAAAGCCTTTTATAGGCCTACATATACGCCCTTATTCTAGAACAGGTCCTCAATCTAACAAGTACCGACTTTGTGTACCAAAATAGGCTCCTCGTAAATTGTTGCTTTCAACACTGTCACCACACACATTTTTTCTACTTTGTGACTGTCACAAGACTAAAATCAAGAACATTCCATGGAGTTCAACACAACTATACATCCCCTAATAGGCTATCCCATTGATTATTTTTGTTTGTTTATTTGCTTTTATTTATTCTCCCTACCGGAAATCCATATGGGCGAGGCCCCCAGAATAGGTTAGTAACTTTTAGATTTGGGGGGATAGTGCATGATACAGAAGATGCCCCAGTTCTAGAAGCATCCCTGGTTCTTTACGTGCCGATGTAATGCATCATACATGGGACCTCGCTTAACGTCTTGTCCATAGATGGTTAGTAATTTTAGTTATGTTAGGTGGGAAACACTGAAAAGCATAATTTCTGTTTTTGACCGTCTCGAGTAGAGATTATTATTTGCTGCAGTAGTGAAGCACTTTGCCATAAATTTGTTACAACTTACAGGCATAGGCCTACTGGAGCTATATTATCAAATTTCTTGTTCTTATGGAAATTGAATGAAGACAGGACAACACACTTCCAAGAAACCATGAGTAACCTGTATTATGACATTGTGTGTTCCATCTCAGATTGTCTTAAAAATAGTTCCACATAAAAACGTATAATAGAGAAAAAGTTATCCGAATTTGACGTCCGAATATTATGCAAGTTTGTAAGATACAATTTCCCCCGAGATTTTTTATCGGAGTTAAATTTTGGATTATAATTATAATTACATGAAATATGCCATCTTCTGGAAGAGTTACAGATTGTTAACATCTTTAGATTGACTTTAATAGCCGTATGATTGCAGATCAAAATAAAAGTTATTTGATGAAAATATCTCAAGAAATGGCAAAGTTATGGTATATTTAATCTGCTCTGAAGGACTTTATTCAATGAAAAGTGAGTTAAATATGGAAACAATGTGGTTGAAGGCATGTTGTTTGGCAAAAATGGTCAGCAGCATATGATTTTCAGGATTTTGAATTTCGCTCTGTTGACACCCCTGTATCTCTGCACTATACACTAGTTACTACATCGTGTTTCTACTCAAGTCAATAAAAAACATTTTCATTGAATAAAGTCCTTCAGAGCAGATTAAATATACCATAACTTTGCCATTTCTTGAGATATTTTCATCAAATAACTTTTATTTTGATCTGCAATCATAGCTCTTTCAGGATAGATAAATCAGGAATATTGACACCCCTGAGAGATATCAATCTGGTCCTCTTACTTTCTGTTAGCATAATTTAACAGCTAATTTTAAGGATATGCTTGAAACATGTAATCCTTCACAAATACATATCAAAAGGACTGATAATGCACGCTTTGCTCTCAGAAATTGATATAGTAAATGAAAGAACCTTGTTATATGTTCATGCATGCAGGTTATTATAAATTAAATTTCTAGGCACTATACATGGAGACACCTTGTTGCGTTAAGTGACTTAAAGTTATCATTTTCCCTGATGGAAAGTGAACATAATAAGGCTTAACTATATCATCAAAATAAAATGTTCATACAAACAAGATCTAGTAAAGCAAGAACACTTACTTTTTGTAGACTAAGAGGTTCTTTTGATGTAGCAGCCTTTTCTTCTTCTTGTAACTCTTTAGCTGAAGGTGTGTTAGTTACTTGTAATACATCATTCATTGTTGAACCAACTACCATCACTTTTGCACCATTTGTAACTTTTAAATCTTTCAGTGTTATTTGGTCTTTCGCTAATCCTTAGAAAGAGAAATAATGAGTTGTCAAAAATGCTCATTTATGTTTTTGCCATATTTTATTGTATTGTGTTCGTAAATGGCCAAAGGCAAATTGTTTGCTGATTATGTCAATACTAGTGTATTATTGTATTGTATTGGGAAAAATGTCTCAATATTAAACGTATATGGGATTCACAAGACTAACAGAGGTTTCCAAACTTGTCAGTATTGACTTGTTTAACTGTATATTAATTATCTAATTAAATGCTACTACCTGGAAAGAAGAAATCAAATTTACACACCATGAAAATTATAGAAAAAATTAACAATATGTATCACTGAAATTCTCATTACATACCTTTAAACATGATTTTCTGCATTGCTGATGGAACACCTTTAAAATAAGAATGTAAGAATTATATGAGTATGCTCATGAAATTTGAAAAATCGTAGGCATATTTATCTACAATGTAGTACAAAATTAGAACCAGCAATTATAAATTAAATACATTGTTCACCTGGAAATATTGTACTACGGATGCCGTACGGTAGACACTGACCCTAGAGTGGAGTCAATGTTGACCCGGTGATGGGTCATGCTTTGAAAATCTTAGTAGATATTCTATAGAAAATGCTAACTGTTTGTTAAAGAAGTTTAACTGTACATTGGGCATGTTAAAGAATGAAGAAGTCTATTTGGATAGTATTTGCTTCCCTTCAACAGTTATCTTTCATGCCATCCACTGGTTTCAAAGGGTATAAGAAAAGATTAACAGATAGACAGACAGATGGGTGATATGTCATGACATAATATTTAGACTTACAACTTGGTGCACTTTACAACTAGGCTTGTTTCAAACTTCAGTAGAAATCCCTCAAATTGTTGAGAGTTGCAAACAGAAAAGAGGTATAGAGAAACAGAGAGCGACAGTATCCACACTAACAAAGCTTGGTATCAAGTACATGTATTCATGTGAATTTTCATTGAAATGCAAGCAATGGCTCAAGAAATCAAGGATGAACAAACTGTAATATCCTTACAGACAAAAAGGTCACATTATGACAATAAACACACTACATAACAGTTTTTGTGTTAAATTTAGTAGAAATTCATCAAGATGAAGGAAGAGTTGCAGACAGAAGAGTGGAATAGAGAAACACAGATTGACAGACAGAAGAGTGGAATAGAGAAACACAGATTGACAGTCAGAAGAGTGGAATAGATAAATACAGATTGACAGTCAGAAGAGTGGAATAGAGAAACACAGATTGACAGACACAAGAGTGGAATAGAGAAACACTGATTGACAGACAGAAGATTGGAATAGAGTAACACAGATTGACAGACAGAAGAGTGGAATAGAGAAACACAGATTGACACTTACCATATCACCTTCAACATGGATACAATAGCATGAACATAATGTACCACTTACCTGTCAGAGTCTGTATATGCTTTTTAAGCTCCAGAACAGTTTTATCAAGAGGAAAAGTCACATCATATTTCTGTTTATTATAAATAACTTTAAATGTCACAGATTCACTTGTAGCACTATCACAGATCACTGAAATATAAATAAATATCATGGTAGATTAACATACCAACTTGAAGAGTTTTGTCACAAAAAAGTATGACTCCCACAAAGTGCCATAACTCCGGCAAAAATTGTCAGACATTAAATTTGTGACAAGTGCGGAAAAACTTTATAACATCCAGAAAGAAAGACATCCAGCACAACATAAATGTCTCCCATGCTATATGTAAACATACTTGAATAGATCTATTTGTCATATATTTAGACAGAACACAAAAAACAACTGGAAATATGCAAGGACACAACAATTATATCGTCTCATGGTGTAGAGACTCATGTTTTGCCCCTAAAACAGCATCCTGAAGCGGTGAACACTTCCGTTCAATTTGTTATTTGGAACTCACACCAATCATCTATGCATACACAATACCGTACTTTGGGACATTTTGGTGTGGTCAAATTTTTGCCATTTACATCCAAAACGTAGTGGTTTTATTAAGGTGCGTTTTATTTTCGCCACTAAACATGGGTGGGGAAAATTTAACAAATTTGGAAATTAAAACTGAACAACAGCAATTATCGTATTTACGCGTGAATGGTTAACCGTTATTGCCATGCGTTGAAGAAAATAGCGTATGTGGTCAAAATCGGTAATTTCACCAGTTATATTTTGGACAGTTATATTTTCGCCACTTGGGCAGGGTGGCGAATTAGGCCAAAATTAAACCATGTCCAAAATATCCCAAAGTACGGTATGCATAAATTAAGAAATATTTATAAACTTTGAAATGAAAGTGTGACAATGACCTTTCCACTACTGACAGAGTATTGTGCACAATAGTTTATCTTGATGCATGTGAACATAAGATCATGACAACTTAGGGACAAATTGCATCAGTAGTCTCATACAAAATATTAATTTTACTTGTATGCCAACAATAAACTGTAGATTATTTTTTCAAAATTATGATAAAACTCCTCAATAATACCTGACTCAGTTGTTTGGTCAGAGTCCCCACCAGGGTCAGACACTGTTTTTTCTGTAGTATCACACTCATTAACTTTCGTTGACTCAATTGGTGTATCAGTTGATGGTTTAATAGACGTACAATTTTGATCACCACTTGCTTCATTGACTGTCTCTGTTGTTTCTGCCATATCTGATTTTTCATCTGAAAAAAGTCAAATCAAAGTCATTTTTTACGAATTGCTATTTCAATGTATTGTCAATACTTGTCTTACAATATACAGGAATATTGTCAATATGCTGCAGATCGAATGAGGGACAGTTCTAATTATAAAGACAACCTACATATCTAGGCTAACTTGAGATGCCCACAGGCCAATTAAACAGGAAAAGAATGTTGTCTCTAAATAGTTTTCTCTAACATGATTTTCAACTAACTGACCAAACTCTATAGAAAATGTAGATCTATCTCCAGGCCTGGAGTGGAAAAATATTTACCCAATGGACTCTGGGCTCATTAAGAGTGTGAGTTTCATTCTTAAAAACATTTATAAATTATTGTTATGTGTTGCAACAAACTATTTTAATCTTAGAACTTTGTGTTGTGCTCGCCTTAGACTTAACCAAATGAACTCAATTACCCAGATGCCGGAAATCATATGAATCAAATTTGTAGGCGTTGGTCATACGGACTGTACAAGTATGCAACTCGATCATTCACAAAATAAAAGATACCACCATAGCACCAAATGGTTCACTAGCAGAGAATCGTGAAGCTTAGGGTCTCAGGAAGAGACTAGTCATAGCTATGATGTAAAATAGAACAATTGAAGGCATGTTCCCTGAAAGAGAGCAACTTATCAATTTTTCCTCTTTTTTTACCAAAAACAGCTGAATCTTTCCTTGCCGGATCAAGCATGTTGCCGTCAATTATTTGGGAGGCGTAAGCCTCTCTTTACTACCATTGCCCATTTCTTAATGCAACCTGAACTGCCTTTAGGCTGCTATGTGAATCCTAATTCAAGTAGTTTCAGAAACTGTCAACATTCCCAATACTGCTACATACCCCGGTATGTTTCTCCAAATTTTTGAACTGATTTAATTCAATCAGCAACATTTGTTTATTCTCAGATCACCAATTATCATGAAACTGTACGTTAAATTGATATTTTTGCAGATAATCACTCCGCCGAGGCGATATAGGACTTGTTTCGTAATATGAAAATGACGCGTTCATCAAATGTCTCGGCTGTATAGCTATTTTAGATACTTCAGACCAGGGTCACCTGATGGTTTTATCAATGAATCGTATAGTGTCTGCAAAGTACTGTTATGCAATCATATGGAGTGGCTATACTATTACTAGCCACTTTCTAGAGATCTCTCACGCTGTGAGGGAAGTGATTACAAGACGGTACTGTAGAATCTGATAAATAGGCGCGTAGTATTATTTTAAAGCCACTTTTGATACACGCATTCAATACACGTATTACATATAAAATATGCCCCTTTTTACAATTATTTAGATACCCAACATGCCTATATAGTCACATATGCCTATTTTGACATTCAAGACAAGATCAGCAGTAAGAAAACGAACATTAAACGTGTAAAGTCGGTTTAAGCTTTAGTAGCAGCAACCAGATCGCCTCCCATCAGCACTCTCAGTGCTTTGATTTTACTTGCCGTGGGTTAAATCTAAGCCTGCTGCAGTTGGAATTTATCTGTCTCAAGGCGGACACCTATTAGTATTACTAGTATTAGGAACTTTTCAACACTTTAAAGCACTGGGGGAAATTGTCTGTCCATCAGGTAGCGGCTGATCAATTAAGTTGATCATCAGCTTGATTTTGCTGAGTGGATGTTGAAGTCCATTATGTTTGTTGATTGTCAGTCAGGGCCCGGCATCACAATATTATAAGTGACGCTAAAAAAACTCTACAAAATGCACCGAATGCCAGTGGATCATCGACCGGCTGGAATTCAGATTAGACTCTGACTTCTGCTTTACAGTTGATCAATGTGACTGTGGAGACTTGACTCATGACAAGCTAGCTCAGTAGGCAGAGCAACAGACCCTGTAGGTTTGAGTTTTTGACGTGCAAATCTTCCCGCCTTTATTTACTTTGATGGTGTTAGAAGAGTTTGAGTGGTATGCTTTGATGGAGAACCCTAAGAGTGTAGTGACTGTGGAGACTTGACTCCCTGACAGGATTGAGGAACCTGGCTAGCTCAGTTGGCAAAGCTAGGGACTAGTATAGCAGGGTTGTGGGTTCAAGGCAATTCTTAGTCCAACAAATTAAGACTCCATATTAGTCCAAGGTCTTTGACGATGATCATTCCATTTCATCGTCAAAGCCGTTTGTTCTTTGAAACCCAACAGGTCCACGACTCAGTTTGAGTCGCGTTCGTTTTATGACAAAACGCACGTTTTCAACAAAATAATCATTGATACCCTATCAATTGGACCATATTCTATCAATATACCCCAAAAAACAAAATGTTTCGCAAGAAATACCATCAATTCCGTCGATTGTTTCAAACTGTCCAATTTCAATGTTTTCGTTCACGATCGCCATTTATTTGAATGGGATAAAAACAAAAGGGTTCCGAAACGAACTACGTGATCAATGTTTTCATTTTTAAAGATTGTCGGCTGCGCAGATTGCAATATTTATTTTTGTAAATAGGAGTTACATGATTTATAACAAAAATAACGTGTTTGTTTCTTATGTAAAGGTATATCTAAAGGTTTTATTTAATTTTAAGTCGTTTTCGACCATGTTCATGAAATAACGGATTTTTCGAAAACGGCTCTCGCAGGCACCTGCGATAAATTAATTATTCAAAATGGCCGCTGAAGCTGATCAAACGCGGAAATAAATAAACTTTAAGCAATAATGATTATCAGTAGGTGTCATATTGACTGTTTTATGACAAAACATTTAAAAAATATTACATTTATACGTAAATGATAGTTTTTGGGCGAATTTTTAACAATAAACTTGCATTTTAGGCGTTAAGCTTAAACAGTTGATTATTGAAGAGGGTAATTCCATAACTAAAAGGTCGACACGTCAGTGTAAATAAAAGACCATTTAGTTATGGTATCCAGAACTAACTCCATATAGTAGACGATTCTACTTTCAAGGCAACAGTGAGGCTGTTAGGCTAGCTTTTTAAAGACATGCCTGAAGTGTCAGCTTGCTTACCATGCGTAAGTTGCAGGTTTGTGTCCAAGTACTCATCTTGAATTTTCTTCTTCAATTTCGAAAATTAGGATAAAAGAAAAACTGTTTCTACAAAAATGTGCAAACAGACACGGACTTGAACCGGGACCCTTCGCTTACAGGGTGAATGCTCTACCCACTGAGCTAGCCAGCTGCCTACACCTGTACAGACTCCCTCATCCATACTGTGAACAGGTTCAGACCGTGACAATTGTTATGACAGTTTTCATGAGACTTGCTCTAGAATGTTCAGATGATGAAGATCACCAAAGAAACATTTCAGAAATTGTCAGAATGAAAGATTGAGATTGCACAATTCGGCGTTCTACAAGAACTCTGTTCAAGGTTGGTAAGTGTTACGCAGAGTATCGAAAATTGCAAGAAACAAAGGAGTTAAATAACTGCTTGTTAAGGAAATTTGACCAAATAAAATACTTCACAAGAAAGAAGAAAATACTATTTTCTTCTCGAATACCATGACCACAACTTACCATTCGACGCCATTTTGAATGTTGACACGATTGGTTATTTGCCTTCCGGTTGAAGAGTCAATCTCTTTTGCATAGTTACTTCCCCTTATCCACCTTGCAGACGAGCAATAGCAATTTGCATATTTGATTTATTTAATTTCATACTTCTAGTTCTATTCTAATTCTATTTAGTGACACGTGTGGCTGTGTTGTGGGAGAACATAATTTTGCTCCACTAGCAACTGGCAATTTCTCCACACGTGGATGTGTTGTGGAAGAACATAAAATTGCTCCTCAATTAGCAACAGACAATTTCTCCACATGTGGATGTGTTGTGGAAGAACAAAACCTTGCTCCTCCAATTGCAACTGACAATTTCTCCACATGTGGATGTGTTGTGGAAGAACATAAAATTGCTCCTCAATTAGCAACTGACAATATCTCCATATGTGGATGTGTTGTGGAAGAATAAAACCTTGCTCCTCCATTAGCAACTGGCAATATCTCCACATGTGGATTTGGTGTGGAAGGATAAAACATTGCTCCTCCATTAGCAACTGACAATATCTCCACATGTGGATGTGTAGTGGAAGAATAAAACCTTGCTCCTCCATTATTAACTGGCAATATCTCCACATGTGGATTTGGTGTGGAAGGATAAAACACTGCTCGTCCATTAGCAACTGAAAATATCTCCACATGTGGATGTGGTGTGGAAGGATAAAACATTGCTCCTCCATTAGCAACTGACAATATCTCCACATGTGGATATGTGCTGTGGAAGAACAAAACATTGCTCCTCCATTAGCAACTGACAATATCTCCACGTGTGGATATGTGCTGTGGAATAACAAAACATTGCTCATCCATTAGCAACTGACAATATCTCCACGTGTGGATATGAGCTGTGGAATAACAAAACATTGCTCCTCCATTAGCAACTGACAATATATCCACATGTGGATATGTGCTATGGAAGAACAAAACATCGCTCATCCATTAGCAACTGACAATATATCCACATGTGGATATGAGCTGTGGAATAACAAAACATTGCTCCTCCATTAGCAACTCACAATATCTCCACATGTGGATATGTGCTGTGGAAGAACAAAACATTGCTCCTCGATTAGTTACTGACAATATCTCCACATGGGAGAGAACATAACCTACTTAATTCAGGAATATACAATAACCTACGACATTTTGCCAAGTGGTTATTTGAAACAGATCTACATAGCTTAAATCAGTTTGCCTACATGCATATGATACATTGTAATCCACATGATGGGGGAAATTTTGTGAACAATCGGAGGAAATAATTCACAGCGCGAGAACTAATAAGCTGTAGGTCTAACTTTTTTCATTTGTTGATGCAATAATATAACATGAGTGCATGCTTAAGTGTACACTTAAGGAGTATATATAACTTTGATCTATTGTCTCGATATGCTATGTACTGGAAAGGGAATTTTCCAAAAAAAGGCCAGAAAAAATAATTCATAGACTGTCACACCCTTTCTCTTTCATACACACAGCCAGTATTTTCATATTTTCTAAATCAGTAAAAAGATATTTTTTTTGCATTTTGGTGGTTTGTCCCGACTATTTCCCATCAGACCACTTTCAATGAAATTTAACCAGACGTCACATATCAACACATATACAATTTATTGTTTCCATAGGTGGTCTTTATGGATAGCATTGACAGAATTAACAACAAGGACATTATTCAAAATCGAAACATAAATAAATGAATTATTAAAAAGAAACCTTCATAATTACTTCCTTTGAAGAAACGTTTGACTAATTTTATAATAGCCTTAATTAAATAGACCCAAGTTTGAAGAGCACAAGCAGTAATGTATTGAGTGGTGTTTGGACGCACTGCAAACATAGGGATACTAGTTGATGAAGGTAATTGTGATTATCATATTTTTTGTGTATAGGAAATGATCAAATCTTACCTCTAGGTATACACCGGCAGTGTAATGTTTCAGCTCATTATATTCATTCATGATTAGAGCTATATACAAGTCAATGATAAAACATCTGAACTGATAAATATGTTTTATTATAACTTTCGATCCAATGCATTATCCTTGTGTTATTCACAGTTAACGCCATTGACTACAGATCGAGAGGTCCCTGTTCGAGTCTCGACCGGGGCACATGGTCTGAAGCGTTTTTCAATGATATGAGAGGTAGTCTCGCGTGTATCGGTGCTGGTTTCTCTGACTCGTTTAAGAGCTAAGGAGTCTATCCGTAAAGAACTGTAGAAGTGCACCTGAATTCCGTGTATCTGGTTGAGAATCTCGTGAAGTCGGGGGGGGGGGGTTATTGGCCAATTTGGCATGGAATCCATTGAAGTCGGGGGTCATTAGCAAATCTGGCATGGAATCCATTGAAGTCGGGGGTCATTGGCCAGTTTGGCAGGGAATCCATTGAAGTCGGGGTCATTAGCAAATCTGGCATGGAATCCCATGAAGTCTGGGGTCATTGGCCAATCTGCTATGGAATCCCTTGAAGTCGGGGGTCATTGGCCAGTTTGGCATGGAATCCCGTGTAGTCGGGGGTCGTTGGCCAATCTGATATGGAATCCCTTGAAGTCGGGGGTCATTGGCCAGTTTGGCAGGGAATCCCTTGAAGTCGGTGGTCTTTAGCCAATCTGATATGGAATCCCTTGATATCGGGGGTCATTGGCCAATTTGATATGGCAGGGAATCCTTTAAAGTCGGGTGTCATTTGCTTATCTGGCAGGGAATCCTTAAAGTCGGGGTAATTGGCTAATTTGGCATGGAATCCCTTGAAGTCGGTGGTCACTTGCCAATCCGACAGCGAAAGAAACAAATAACCACAACAAATAACCACAACAAATAACCACAACAAATAACCACAACAAATAACCACACATTTACGACTATCTCAGTCGAACGCAAACAAATAAACGCACGAAGAAATGATGGTCAGTTTGTCACTTTGGAACGGTAAGGAGCATTTGATCAGGTTATTTCGGTGGCTTAGAATGAGAAGTGCTACTTACAACCTATATAATACTATAAGACTACTATAAGACTACTATAAGACTCATACATATTTGAAATATACACATAAAGGCGCTCTTTATGAGCCTATCTTCATTAAAATCGGAACAGGTCATGTTGACCAAACTGAAGTTGAAAAGACGTGTTGTTCTGTAAATACTTACGACCTTCTCATTCTAAGCCAGCGATTAATACACTGTATAAGGTAATACAAATGATACTCTTCATTATTATTTTACAGATACATGTATGATGAGGACACCGCATGGATCAGCATAGAGCAACGTAATCGAACTGAAATAGTTAAGTTAGAGATGGATGCCACCGCCGGAGCAGCGCGTGGTCGCACATCATCAATACTTCTGCTAGCCCTCCTGTCGTTTGGAACCATTGTGATAATGACTGTACCATCTCTGTCACAAAATTCCAAATACAAAATTTCATTTATTACTGTGTATATCTGGGAAACCATTCTCTTGCTTAGCGCACTTGTTGCCATGGTTATGCTAATCGTGTTTAGAAAGAGCAATACGCATCTGAAGAAGGACACCCACTGTGACACGAGCAGAAAGCAATATGTAACCTTGTGTTTGAGCGCTATTTTTGGAGTGTCAGCATCGATTTTACCGTTCTATGAAAGCACGCAAGTTTCAACATGTTTAGATGTGCCGGACAAAACACAACATTTACTACAATTTGTTACCTATCTCTGTGTTGGTATCTATACGGTTTGTCAAAGCGTGTTTGGGTTCCTGATTCACAATCACAGGTGCCAGAGCTTCGTTACAAGAATACTTATTGTTGTTATAATCTCAGCTAACGCATCATTGTTCAGTAACTGTGTATGGGACATCTTTCGCTCATTGAATACTCAACCAAGCCAGGATCCATTCAGTAGCAACAGTCCGGATAAGAACTCGTCGCACGTGGACTATTTCAAACGTACGTTTGTGTACTCCTTTTGCGAGAACGGTACAGAATTCATAGATCATTTCAGTGCTACTAGGCGTATTCATAAACACACATACCCTCTGCTGATGGAATACCTTCTATTCAGTGTTACAATACTGGCACCGTTATGGAATATAGTAATACACACCAAAACCCACCCAGCTACCATAAACGCTGACATTGCAATAACTTCTGACGAGCCAGCTGAACATGTACATGATCAAACTGAGACACAACCGCTGTTGTCACAAACTTCGTCAATCCATACATATACACTAAAAGAAAAGCTTGTTTGTTCATTGAGGAGTGCCAGTTGTTTCGTCTCTCGGTACTCGATTATATTTAGTTCAGTCTTTGCAGCAACGGTCTTTGTGATTCATATTTTGGTTGAAATTGGGTATAGCGAGTGTGAAAACAACAACAAGAACTCAAGTAACCAAGTTGAACTCGAAGTCAGCTATTACTATCTGGCAACTATCTACATGTACATCGTTTCTTCAGTACCTTTCATAGGTTACTTCATAGCGAGGCAACAACACAACCAAACCACGTGGCATAGTGTAGTTGATACTGTTTTACTTATTCTGAGTGCGACTGGACTTCTGGTTTTAGTTTTATTTCAAACCGTCGACAGTATAACAGTCTTAAACAACCACCCAACCAGTCATCTGACTAAAGATGTCATGTATTTCATTAAACTTTTATTCGACTACGTTGGAATATATTTCCAAATCAAACTAATCCTAAAAGCAATGAGCTTGCAAGTTGGAAGTGAAAGTTTCCCAGACCAAAAAATTCACATCAAAGGGATTATCGTATTTCTTGGTTTTTGTAATATAGAACGCTGGTTGGCTGACAGCTTTATGCCACCAACCGAGTTGTGGTATGCGAATGATATTAAAGGCGATGACGCGTTTGGTCACGTGAGCTGGTGGGTCATAGTACAAGTTCTATTTCCGTTTCTTATGTTTTACCGAATATGGTCAGCGTTGATGTGTTATAAAGCTTATACTATGATACTATGAAACAACCTTTGTAACCTTAATTCTAGCAATAACTTGCAGAAGTAAGAAATCAAAACTGTTTGTTTCTTCTAAATTGAGAATTTGATGCATCTTTTGATAATACACTACATGTAGTTACCATAACCGGACTTAAAAACTCGACAGTGAGTGTATATGTACGAGGCTTGTTATCGTAAAACAAGATATTTATACTCCATGTAGTTAACGGATTTTAAAACGCGACAGTCAGTGTATATGTACGTGGCTTGTTATCATAAAACAAGATATTTATACTCCATGTAGTTAACGGATTTTAAAACGCGACAGTCAGTGTATATGTACGTGGCTTGTTATCATAAAACAAGATATTTATACTCCCATGTTCTTAACAGATTTTAAAACGCGACAGTGAGTGTATATGTATGTGGATTTTAATCATAAAACAAGATATTTATACTCCATGTTCTTAACGGATTTAAAAACGCGACAGTGAGTGTATATGTATGTGGCTTGTTATCATAAAACAAGATATTTATACTCCATAATCTTAACAGATTTTAAAACGCGACAGTGAGTGTATATGTATGTGGATTTTAATCATAAAACAAGATATTTATACTCCATGTAGTTAACGGATTTTAAAACGCGACAGTGAGTGTATATGTACGTGGCTTGTTATCATAAAACAAGATATTTATACTCCATGTTCTTAACAGATTTTAAAAAGCGACAGTGAGTGTATATGTATGTGGATTTTAATCATAAAACAAGATATTTATACTCCATGTTCTTAACGGATTTAAAAACGCGACAGTGAGTGTATATGTACGTGGCTTGTTATCATAAAACAAGATATTTATACTCCATATTCTTAACATATTTTAAAACGCGACAGTGAGTGTATATGTATGTGGATTTTAATCATAAAACAAGATATTTATACTCCATGTTCTTAACAGATTTTAAAACGCGACAGTGAGTGTATATGTATGTGGATTTTAATCATAAAACAAGATATTTATACTCCATGTTCTTAACGGATTTAAAAACGCGACAGTGAGTGTATATGTACGTGGCTTGTTATCATAAAACAATATATTTATACTCCATGTTCTTAACAGATTTTAAAACGCGACGGAGAGTGTATATGTATGTGGCTTGTTATCATAAAACAAGATATTTATACTCCATAATCTTAACAGATTTTAAAACGCGATAGTGAGTGTATATATACGTGGATTGTTATCATAAAACAAGATATTTATACTCCATGTACTTAACAAATTTTAAAACGCGACAGTGGAGGTTGATTTTTACACGCAAATGCAAAGACATTAAATTATTATTTTCATATCAATATTAACAAGTAATTAAGAATTGCAAGCAATACAGAATCAAGTTTCATAAACCTAGCTTGGAAACTGCTTGAGTAATGGCAGGATCCAGATTTGGGCATATTTTCACTCTTTCTGTTGCCATAGCAACCACAATTTTTGTCAGAATCGAAATATTTTTAGACGTGCATAATCCCCTTATTGCTCCCTATCCACATACCAAGTTTCATAAACCTAGCTTGGAAACTGAGTTATGTCAGGATGCAGATTGTTTGACGGACGGACGGACGGACGGACGGACGGACGGACGGACGGACCTATAGTCCCCATGGTCCCCTCCGGTCAAAAACCGGTAGGGGACTAATAACAATTTCACAGGCAATGGCAATCATAATCGGTAATGTTGTGTTGGGTTCTAACGTACTAGTATTCAAAAAGATAATAACAAACCGAACAGGGAAGGTAGTGTCCAACAGAAACAGCAGAACACTAAAGTCACAAAAATAATACACGAAAATAAAATAAACACAAAGCACAAGCCACAAGGAAAAAACAGAAATGCGCAAAAGAATGACACTGTACAACAACAAAACAGGATAACCTTCTCCGGTCGCCTGCCACATCATTCAGTCAAACTGCGACAAGAGCCAGTAGACAAGAACGAATCGCATAGACAACCACACACAACAAGTACAATACACGTATACCCACAAAGCAACACCGAACAAAAACAGTGTACATTGTCTTTTTAAAAAAATGAATCAACCTTATGCTAGACTACAAAATACGAGGGGTGATCCAGAATTTCGTGGACTTTTGCTCCAAAAAGTTTATTTTAGATCAGATCGTTATAAAAGTTACACAAAAGCGGCTTTTATCTATCATTGACATAAATCACAACACATAATTATTTAAAAAAACATTTCTTTGCATCAACAGTTATACGCTACTCAACACATATTTTTTTTAGTAAAACTTGTTACATTATTGCTGATTGTTATTGTATTTCTTCATTTAAAAATTCAGAAATACGGCATCTTGTTGTCTAATATCGTATCGACAACTTGGTGAGCTTCCCAGATTAAATTTGGTATATTCTTCATGATATGAATATATGTGTTACTGTTGTCATATCATAATTAACGTAAAAATGACGTCACAAGATTTCATTTCCAGTCACATAACCATGTGATTCTGTGTGCACCTAGAAAAAACCAACGCAGACGAAAGAAATGTTGGAGAAATCCAAGTATTAGACCAATTGTATCTCGGCCACTTGCGTTTAAATGGCATACACATACATTTAAAGAAGGCATGGATGATGTGACAGACAATGAGGGCAGAGGCAAAAACCCGACATTGACTGAATCGATGCTTACGTTGGTCAGAATCAACCATCGGTGACATATTTGGAAAAATATGGTCTTGCAGAGCTGGAAACGGTACAATTTAGTAAATTGTGACATGGCGATAACTTATGCATACAATAAGAGCATAATAGTTTAGGGAAAATAAAGAACAGTTGATTTACAGCGTTCAAAAGATTTATGAAGGTGACGTCGTACATCATTTCTGAGCTGCCACGCAATATCCTCTAACAGACGCTGTGTTTTCGTTATTTATGATCCTATCTGAATGAAATGTGATATACTTGTGCAATAAGTATCATTGTTGCATTAGTCATAGATTTGTAACTGTAAGTATAACGGTTTTTGAATTAGAGAAAAATTTCACGTAATTCTGGATCACCCCTCGTACATTTGTAGGTACAAACGCCTCAGCATTGAATCAGGATCGCTTGTGGTACAACGTTCGCTTCGAGTGCAAAATGTCACCCTTTTAGAACGGTGCAGCAATATGAAAAGTAAATCGTATTCTTACGAAAGACCGGGGGTGCCATCATTCAATTTCAAGATTTTGTTATTTCAGATTGCGAAATCATAAAGTTAAAATCGTGATTTCACTAAAATTTGATATTGAACTAAACAGTAGACATAAACAGGTATCAGTTTGATTAGGCCAACATTATTTGACAGATAATCATCGAACCCACAATCTCCGGATCAGCAATCCGTAGCTCTCACCACTGAACCAATTGTCCAAAAGTGTTATATTTATACATGTATAATTATTGTAAAGTTACAATGTATATGTCATTTGTGTCCGGTATTTGTTAAGATAGACTAATAATGAAACATAATACATTGATTAGGTTGAACGAAATACGATAGTGCGTTGTTTCTTGAGTATTCCAAACACATCTACACAAAGTGGTAGCGACAATGCACTGATAATGATAACAAGTCCAACAACCCCCATAGAAACAGACGAATTCCGTGTATCCGGAGCGCTTATCAAACGACGTTTATATTTAGACGTAGAATTAACCGGCACTGTGAGATTTTGGGCGAGATTTTGGATAATACTCTCAAATTCTTCGTCGCTCCTTTGGATTTCTTTGACAGGACAATAGTTGTCTGGAATCTGGGAATACCCGCATGATGGGAGTTCAAATGAAGCAGTGTTGTAGGGCACGTGCACAGGACCGTTTGTCACTGTGATGTTACACCCTCTCTTAAATCCGAGCATACCACTGCCTCCTACAAATGCGATCGTAAACATCACTGAACCAATGCCATTCCTATAAGCATTCACGGTACATGACGTCATGCTGTCGTCATAGAGAAACGAAGAACATGATTGTCTGTCCATGCAAGCAAATGCACATTCGCTGATGTTTACCGCACTTGTACTCCTCTGTTTGATCACTTTTGGCAAATCATGTATAATATACCCTTCGTATACATCGAAGTGCTTCAATCCGACATGTTTTTGACAAACGTAAGGGAATTTGACGTCACAACTCTCTGGAATGATCACGTGATTACCTTCCGTGGACTCCCAATGAACTACAGCACACTGGTGAAAAGGATTCAGTACAGGCAGGTTCTCTTTTGCAGCCTGACACCGAATGTCTAACCACGACTCTGTGTGGAAATATGGCCGAAATCGACCAATCCAAAATGTCTGATTCTCAAGGTAGCCATTCTTAGCAAGTACATCTCTTATAGCATTCCATACATATTTGCTTGCTGCCGATCTCATGGAGTTGTAGCCAAGGTGTTCACATCCGTATTTAGCTTCAAACCACGTGACATTTTCTGCCGCTGGTATATTTACCTCCTTCGAGCCATTACCGCCAACACACCCTTCAAAACTGATAGGTGAATCAGTTGTGTTCATAAATACAAGTTCAGGTACAGCGCCTTGTATCTCCGTGACATTCATGCACATATAAACCAGCAACGTTTTGTACCAATGGTGAACATACCCTGACATTGTTCTATCTTCACGATTTGGATATAATTATGACAACACCTGGTCGACTGAAGATTGTCTTCACCGCATAACAATTAAAAACTCAATTAAAATCTGATTTTCTAACCCAACCCGCACATAACATCTACGGCAAAAGAAGAGTTAACTACTGATTTACGCCTTTTGTAATTATATCAATCACACGACCAGTATAATGAATTAATGATCAATACAGAGCCACGGTAAATAACCATTCATCGGATATTACAGGAACATGATATGATTTAAGGTCATTTAAGTATCACGGTACCATTACACTCGTGAATGAGTTTTGTTTAACATTGCCCTGGCTAATTCTCTAACTAGTTGTTTGTTGGAGACTGTTATCCACTTCTACATAGCTTATGGTTAGGTACCAAACAATACCAGAACTGTCTATACATGGCGAGAATTTTATTTTTACTAGGAACGTCCGTACCAACGTCGTGAGTAACAACTAGGACTGAGAATGGTTGTATACTCAGCGTCAATGCAACGTTACCACCCTATTGACTCTTATATTTTAAAATTCACCTTACACTGTGTTAAAAGCCGAACACGACTATGTTTTGACCTTACTGTGTAGTCATAGGTATCCTATTTAACAATATTCAAATGCACACACTATAAAACTGTATACAAAATACAGAGGTATATATAACTTTTCAGTGACGCCCAGTATATAAATTGTACCCAAATTGGCAAATAATGTATCTACATGGTTCAAGTGAGTAGTAAATAGGTTAATGAATGGCTGTACCTGGTAGTTGTGAATGTGCAGTTGGGCCAGGATTTGATGTATCTAAGTATACAAGTATCAAACAAGACTAAGTATTTCTGTATATGGTGTTAGCAGAAAAAAAGAGAAAAGAAAAGAAAAAAAACATAGCTTATGTGACTGAGCATAACCTGTAAATCCCGGGCATCGATTATCGGATACCAGATTGGACGGTGATAACCTAACATTCTACTGACTGCGCTAGATAAATTCGAACTAAATACAAAATTAATGTACAAAAAAAACCAAGTTATACACTCACTCAGACGTAGAGTATTATTGTAGACGGTATCGGAAAATGAACAATTGGTACCAGTCTAGCACAGACCGATATCCGCAGCTAACATTCCTCAATTTCCGGTGTACGGTAGTCTACTGTGAGGGATGAGAATGAATGTTACGTTTTCATTTCATAATATATATTTATATGCCTTAAAGTGTATGTAATTGAATAGACGCTAGACAGGTCCATGTCTGACTAATTAAATTTAAACGAATCAGGATGAGTTAAAATACAGACACTGATCAATAGTTAACTTTTAAAGGGACTGCCTCACATATTGGTGTATTGCAAAAATAAAATAAAATTGTCAAATATTCGCGTAATATTGGTTTAGTTGCCTGAATATCACATACACAACCATACTGACATCTAAAATAACTTGAGAAACTTCGGCATTTTGTAGTTATTTAGTATATGTGTATATGTATATGTATGTGGATTTTAATCATAAAACAAGATATTTATACTCCATGTTCTTAACGGATTTAAAAACGCGACAGTGAGTGTATATGTATGTGGCTTGTTATCATAAAACAAGATATTTATACTCCATAATCTTAACAGATTTTAAAACGCGACAGTGAGTGTATATGTATGTGGATTTTAATCATAAAACAAGATATTTATACTCCATGTAGTTAACGGATTTTAAAACGCGACAGTGAGTGTATATGTACGTGGCTTGTTATCATAAAACAAGATATTTATACTCCATGTTCTTAACAGATTTTAAAAAGCGACAGTGAGTGTATATGTATGTGGATTTTAATCATAAAACAAGATATTTATACTCCATGTTCTTAACGGATTTAAAAACGCGACAGTGAGTGTATATGTACGTGGCTTGTTATCATAAAACAAGATATTTATACTCCATATTCTTAACATATTTTAAAACGCGACAGTGAGTGTATATGTATGTGGATTTTAATCATAAAACAAGATATTTATACTCCATGTTCTTAACAGATTTTAAAACGCGACAGTGAGTGTATATGTATGTGGATTTTAATCATAAAACAAGATATTTATACTCCATGTTCTTAACGGATTTAAAAACGCGACAGTGAGTGTATATGTACGTGGCTTGTTATCATAAAACAATATATTTATACTCCATGTTCTTAACAGATTTTAAAACGCGACGGAGAGTGTATATGTATGTGGCTTGTTATCATAAAACAAGATATTTATACTCCATAATCTTAACAGATTTTAAAACGCGATAGTGAGTGTATATATACGTGGATTGTTATCATAAAACAAGATATTTATACTCCATGTACTTAACAAATTTTAAAACGCGACAGTGGAGGTTGATTTTTACACGCAAATGCAAAGACATTAAATTATTATTTTCATATCAATATTAACAAGTAATTAAGAATTGCAAGCAATACAGAATCAAGTTTCATAAACCTAGCTTGGAAACTGCTTGAGTAATGGCAGGATCCAGATTTGGGCATATTTTCACTCTTTCTGTTGCCATAGCAACCACAATTGTTGTCAGAATCGAAATATTTTTAGACGTGCATAATCCCCTTATTGCTCCCTATCCACATACCAAGTTTCATAAACCTAGCTTGGAAACTGAGTTATGTCAGGATGCAGATTGTTTGACGGACGGACGGACGGACGGACGGACGGACGGACGGACCTATAGTCCCCATGGTCCCCTCCGGTCAAAAACCGGTAGGGGACTAATAACAATTTCACAGGCAATGGCAATCATAATCGGTAATGTTGTGTTGGGTTCTAACGTACTAGTATTCAAAAAGATAATAACAAACCGAACAGGGAAGGTAGTGTCCAACAGAAACAGCAGAACACTAAAGTCACAAAAATAATACACGAAAATAAAATAAACACAAAGCACAAGCCACAAGGAAAAAACAGAAATGCGCAAAAGAATGACACTGTACAACAACAAAACAGGATAACCTTCTCCGGTCGCCTGCCACATCATTCAGTCAAACTGCGACAAGAGCCAGTAGACAAGAACGAATCGCATAGACAACCACACACAACAAGTACAATACACGTATACCCACAAAGCAACACCGAACAAAAACAGTGTACATTGTCTTTTTAAAAAAATGAATCAACCTTATGCTAGACTACAAAATACGAGGGGTGATCCAGAATTTCGTGGACTTTTGCTCCAAAAAGTTTATTTTAGATCAGATCGTTATAAAAGTTACACAAAAGCGGCTTTTATCTATCATTGACATAAATCACAACACATAATTATTTAAAAAAACATTTCTTTGCATCAACAGTTATACGCTACTCAACACATATTTTTTTTAGTAAAACTTGTTACATTATTGCTGATTGTTATTGTATTTCTTCATTTAAAAATTCAGAAATACGGCATCTTGTTGTCTAATATCGTATCGACAACTTGGTGAGCTTCCCAGATTAAATTTGGTATATTCTTCATGATATGAATATATGTGTTACTGTTGTCATATCATAATTAACGTAAAAATGACGTCACAAGATTTCATTTCCAGTCACATAACCATGTGATTCTGTGTGCACCTAGAAAAAACCAACGCAGACGAAAGAAATGTTGGAGAAATCCAAGTATTAGACCAATTGTATCTCGGCCACTTGCGTTTAAATGGCATACACATACATTTAAAGAAGGCATGGATGATGTGACAGACAATGAGGGCAGAGGCAAAAACCCGACATTGACTGAATCGATGCTTACGTTGGTCAGAATCAACCATCGGTGACATATTTGGAAAAATATGGTCTTGCAGAGCTGGAAACGGTACAATTTAGTAAATTGTGACATGGCGATAACTTATGCATACAATAAGAGCATAATAGTTTAGGGAAAATAAAGAACAGTTGATTTACAGCGTTCAAAAGATTTATGAAGGTGACGTCGTACATCATTTCTGAGCTGCCACGCAATATCCTCTAACAGACGCTGTGTTTTCGTTATTTATGATCCTATCTGAATGAAATGTGATATACTTGTGCAATAAGTATCATTGTTGCATTAGTCATAGATTTGTAACTGTAAGTATAACGGTTTTTGAATTAGAGAAAAATTTCACGTAATTCTGGATCACCCCTCGTACATTTGTAGGTACAAACGCCTCAGCATTGAATCAGGATCGCTTGTGGTACAACGTTCGCTTCGAGTGCAAAATGTCACCCTTTTAGAACGGTGCAGCAATATGAAAAGTAAATCGTATTCTTACGAAAGACCGGGGGTGCCATCATTCAATTTCAAGATTTTGTTATTTCAGATTGCGAAATCATAAAGTTAAAATCGTGATTTCACTAAAATTTGATATTGAACTAAACAGTAGACATAAACAGGTATCAGTTTGATTAGGCCAACATTATTTGACAGATAATCATCGAACCCACAATCTCCGGATCAGCAATCCGTAGCTCTCACCACTGAACCAATTGTCCAAAAGTGTTATATTTATACATGTATAATTATTGTAAAGTTACAATGTATATGTCATTTGTGTCCGGTATTTGTTAAGATAGACTAATAATGAAACATAATACATTGATTAGGTTGAACGAAATACGATAGTGCGTTGTTTCTTGAGTATTCCAAACACATCTACACAAAGTGGTAGCGACAATGCACTGATAATGATAACAAGTCCAACAACCCCCATAGAAACAGACGAATTCCGTGTATCCGGAGCGCTTATCAAACGACGTTTATATTTAGACGTAGAATTAACCGGCACTGTGAGATTTTGGGCGAGATTTTGGATAATACTCTCAAATTCTTCGTCGCTCCTTTGGATTTCTTTGACAGGACAATAGTTGTCTGGAATCTGGGAATACCCGCATGATGGGAGTTCAAATGAAGCAGTGTTGTAGGGCACGTGCACAGGACCGTTTGTCACTGTGATGTTACACCCTCTCTTAAATCCGAGCATACCACTGCCTCCTACAAATGCGATCGTAAACATCACTGAACCAATGCCATTCCTATAAGCATTCACGGTACATGACGTCATGCTGTCGTCATAGAGAAACGAAGAACATGATTGTCTGTCCATGCAAGCAAATGCACATTCGCTGATGTTTACCGCACTTGTACTCCTCTGTTTGATCACTTTTGGCAAATCATGTATAATATACCCTTCGTATACATCGAAGTGCTTCAATCCGACATGTTTTTGACAAACGTAAGGGAATTTGACGTCACAACTCTCTGGAATGATCACGTGATTACCTTCCGTGGACTCCCAATGAACTACAGCACACTGGTGAAAAGGATTCAGTACAGGCAGGTTCTCTTTTGCAGCCTGACACCGAATGTCTAACCACGACTCTGTGTGGAAATATGGCCGAAATCGACCAATCCAAAATGTCTGATTCTCAAGGTAGCCATTCTTAGCAAGTACATCTCTTATAGCATTCCATACATATTTGCTTGCTGCCGATCTCATGGAGTTGTAGCCAAGGTGTTCACATCCGTATTTAGCTTCAAACCACGTGACATTTTCTGCCGCTGGTATATTTACCTCCTTCGAGCCATTACCGCCAACACACCCTTCAAAACTGATAGGTGAATCAGTTGTGTTCATAAATACAAGTTCAGGTACAGCGCCTTGTATCTCCGTGACATTCATGCACATATAAACCAGCAACGTTTTGTACCAATGGTGAACATACCCTGACATTGTTCTATCTTCACGATTTGGATATAATTATGACAACACCTGGTCGACTGAAGATTGTCTTCACCGCATAACAATTAAAAACTCAATTAAAATCTGATTTTCTAACCCAACCCGCACATAACATCTACGGCAAAAGAAGAGTTAACTACTGATTTACGCCTTTTGTAATTATATCAATCACACGACCAGTATAATGAATTAATGATCAATACAGAGCCACGGTAAATAACCATTCATCGGATATTACAGGAACATGATATGATTTAAGGTCATTTAAGTATCACGGTACCATTACACTCGTGAATGAGTTTTGTTTAACATTGCCCTGGCTAATTCTCTAACTAGTTGTTTGTTGGAGACTGTTATCCACTTCTACATAGCTTATGGTTAGGTACCAAACAATACCAGAAC
This sequence comes from Spisula solida, assembly GCA_947247005.1. Lineage (NCBI taxonomy): Eukaryota > Metazoa > Mollusca > Bivalvia > Venerida > Mactridae > Spisula > Spisula solida. The sequence goes on along the minus strand of OX365944.1, from coordinate 42,910,317 downwards.
TGTCTATACATGGCGAGAATTTTATTTTTACTAGGAACGTCCGTACCAACGTCGTGAGTAACAACTAGGACTGAGAATGGTTGTATACTCAGCGTCAATGCAACGTTACCACCCTATTGACTCTTATATTTTAAAATTCACCTTACACTGTGTTAAAAGCCGAACACGACTATGTTTTGACCTTACTGTGTAGTCATAGGTATCCTATTTAACAATATTCAAATGCACACACTATAAAACTGTATACAAAATACAGAGGTATATATAACTTTTCAGTGACGCCCAGTATATAAATTGTACCCAAATTGGCAAATAATGTATCTACATGGTTCAAGTGAGTAGTAAATAGGTTAATGAATGGCTGTACCTGGTAGTTGTGAATGTGCAGTTGGGCCAGGATTTGATGTATCTAAGTATACAAGTATCAAACAAGACTAAGTATTTCTGTATATGGTGTTAGCAGAAAAAAAGAGAAAAGAAAAGAAAAAAAACATAGCTTATGTGACTGAGCATAACCTGTAAATCCCGGGCATCGATTATCGGATACCAGATTGGACGGTGATAACCTAACATTCTACTGACTGCGCTAGATAAATTCGAACTAAATACAAAATTAATGTACAAAAAAAACCAAGTTATACACTCACTCAGACGTAGAGTATTATTGTAGACGGTATCGGAAAATGAACAATTGGTACCAGTCTAGCACAGACCGATATCCGCAGCTAACATTCCTCAATTTCCGGTGTACGGTAGTCTACTGTGAGGGATGAGAATGAATGTTACGTTTTCATTTCATAATATATATTTATATGCCTTAAAGTGTATGTAATTGAATAGACGCTAGACAGGTCCATGTCTGACTAATTAAATTTAAACGAATCAGGATGAGTTAAAATACAGACACTGATCAATAGTTAACTTTTAAAGGGACTGCCTCACATATTGGTGTATTGCAAAAATAAAATAAAATTGTCAAATATTCGCGTAATATTGGTTTAGTTGCCTGAATATCACATACACAACCATACTGACATCTAAAATAACTTGAGAAACTTCGGCATTTTGTAGTTATTTAGTATTTTTATATCAAAAATTCTATAGGGTATTAATACCCTATAGAATTAATACTACTATTACTTAAAGTGCCTGAAATGTGTTTGCACTTGATGAAAACGAATCGAAAAACGAACCTAATACCTCACTGATGTTTACGCTGTAGTTTGTTGATGTCACAGTTCGATCACGTGTGAATTACATAATTCACAAAGCATGTTGGAAGGAAACTTAGCGCTTTTTTCAAGAAAAAAATACTCAGTGGGCGATATCGAGAATGGTTAAAATTGCTTATTTGCACCAAATCTTTCAGTAAACGACCGTCAGTGGCTTTCTATTACATCAATACTTGGCTTGGTAGGAAAATCACGATATACAAACATTTTAGCCCAATCTGTGAGGCAGCACCTTTAAATGTCTATCCATGTTCCATTAATCTCTCAAAGTCAGAAGCAGTTGTATTATGTTGCTAATGGTCCTACTTATCTCGTTCTCAAATTACACAGATAAATTTAAATGAAACAATACAACCGAACACGTAACTGTTATCCCACCATTATGGTTAAAAACGTTTTATCACATGTTTGACGCCGCGGTAGCGTATCAGTAATAAAGCCATTATTTATTTTTGATAATACACTAGTGTAATAAAGCTATCACGCGACGTCATTCAAAGGATGAGCAGCTATTTTATGTTTCGGCCGGAAAAGGCTTACATGTGATAAAAAGAACATTACATTTGTGACTTTCCACATTGAATTTATTAAACTCGTTGAAAAAAATCGATTTTTTTTATTTCATTCAACTCGTTTAATAAATTCAATATAAAAAGACACTCGTGTAATAACCCCTATATACATAATACATATATTTCAGGACAATATTAAACTATTAGCGCATGTACATGAAATATTTACGGATTTTAGCACGTACGTCTTTTGGGGAGGCTACGGTCGCTACGCATATTTCGAAAAGGTGGAAATTTGTCGACGCACGTCACACGCACGATATCACCTGGCCATAAGTGACTGAGTGTACGTTGCGCACATGACATGAAGGTAGTTGTGCGTGCATAAGTACAGCGTACGATCTCTGTGCGATTTCACATTATATTGCGGGTACTATTATCACTGCGGTATACCGTACACCGGATATTGCTAGTTAGGGTGAGTAATATAATCAATTTTTGCGACATTCTTGTGTACACAAGGGTAAGTTCAGAGACGATATTTGCCAAACCACTGACTACTTACATCATCCCAACTATGTTTTAACGTCTTCGGATATTTTTATAACGTTATAGTACGCCTTATTATATCAGGTTTTCGTTGACGTGTTCAAATTAACCAGTATTGAGCTGCTGATCACCCGCAAATATTCACCACAACACTTCACATGAGTTTGGAATGAGTGTATTACCGAGATATATATTTTTTTAAACTGACCAATATGTTTTTATTGAACGTTTATGTCTTGAGTCCGAATTTCAGAAAAAGTTGTCAAAGTACAACAAAGATACACACAGAAGTGTGTGTACGGAGTATTGCTATTTACTGTACAGAGTATTGCACGTTTGCTCACGCGTCCAAATACACTAAAATAAACTAAGAAATTAGCCAAAAATGCTACTTAGTACCGATTTAACATTATAACAACATTTTGCCTTCAAAAGTATTGCTTGTTATGAACCTCAAAAGAGTGAATTTTAATATTTAATTAAGAGTAAGTATTGGTTGTAAACCATATCATATTTTTTCTACATATATTTTCTTAACAAAAACTAAACAGAACAGAAATGAACTTTTAACTGAATATATAGATTACCGTACATATATCTTAATATGTGACTTGCCCACCACCCATTCTACTTAATAAGAATAACTATGTAATGTTTTATAGCTCTAAGATAGATTCTATATAAAATCATATACAATAAAGAGCTATTAAATGAAAGGGGATTTATCAGCTCTATTGATTTGTGTAATATGTTTGTATTTTCCTGGCATAAAAGCTTTTTCAAGAATAATTTGTGTGTGACAGAGCATTTCTATCAAACATGGTAATGCCTGGATACAGAAATTTTCTCAAGTGGATCCGACCAATTATTTTCTTAGGAAGGGGTCAGACCAGCAAAGTGGGTTCAATAACCTATTGTTTTTATAAAGATGTAAGCATTGGAAATTTATCTATTTATAGCTTACATGTATTTATATCAGATGGGTATATCCAAGACTTTAGTCAGCAAAGTTATGCTCATTGAACAACCTTTAACTTAAGACAGTTATGGTGATCAGTTGGTAACATGATATGGGTTAGTTAGCACTTGAACGTACGTAATGACAGACCTATGTTTAAGACAATGAGTAGTCACCTAAATATGTACGATAAATTTGTACTAATCATACTCTAAACCCTGTCAAACAGGTGTGCATATATAGTATTACATTTAAAATTTCGAGGGATGCTCGGACCCAGCTTAGGGTTCGTACATTACAGCAGGTTTTAATGTAGTTTTTACGCTCTCCAATCCAACAGATAAAGATCAGACAATGTAAGTAATATTGTGGCAATACCACATTAATGCGTGGCAACTCCGAGCGGTATGAAGTTGTGCGTGCGTGCGTGTGTGCGTGCGTAGATCTAATACCAAGTAAGGAAGGGGAAAGGGGTATGGGCACCTGTGAGTGGATCTGACTTGTGGGCGGATAATAAGACAATGTACATACAACAGCAGACGACAGATTTCTAATTATGACAAACGCTTTAATTACCAAACGAAATAGACTCAATGAATACTACAATGTTAATATACCAGTAGATCTAATATGAAATGAAGAATTGAAGTTCCGTTAGTAAAGTTCCAAAGTAGATCTATAGAATCTAGTTACATTTCTCCCTGAGTAGATCTATCCGTTCAAAGTATCCTACTCGATCCTGTTCCCGTCCGGAAGAATTAACCTACGTAGATCTATATATATTGTAACGAAATAGTAGTTTAGAATGACTTTAAGACGTAAAATGAAGTTGAATGAAGGATTTTGGTCAGTAGAATTTTGATGGCTGTCTCGTCCAGGTTCCGAAAGTTAAAAGCTATCGTATGCCGCCTGTATTCTCTTTTATATCTACCGCGCTTTGATACTTAAGAACGCTTTGGTGGTGACGCGGTATCCATCCACCAATCAGATCCATCCACCCTTCCTTACGTATGCAAATCTCGTCCAATGAGTGAACTCGCGGAATTCCTCCTAGTTTTACTACTACGCTGTAGACAACTAGATCCGCAAGTCCACCGCTCCACCAATGGAATCACTTGCGGATATCACATCCGAAGTATTCCGTCGATCCACGAGAATAATACCAGTAAGGAAATCACCAAGCTAAATGGTTACAACTTTGGGTACAAACCAAAGTCCGCTAATGTACTTAAGCGCACAGTTCGACTGTATAGAAGATCACAAAGGGATTTCCCAGGAATGTAATGTACATGTAGGCTATAAATAGTAACAATATGATAAACACATGCGTATGAAATGGATTATCTAATACCGGAGCATTGTCAGACATAAATATGTAAGTAAATGCATGCTCCGTGAATGTTTATACACAGTATGAAGTGTAAGATGCTAAATCCTGCATCATCGTCGCTGCACATAGCGAGTATCGCTAATGTCACACAATTCCGCGACCTTGTAATAGAAGTGCAATATTGAGGTTCCTGTACGACCAAATACGAGGCGAATCGCCATACTAAAGTATTTACAAGCTATATTAAAGACACGAGAACATGTATTTTACATGAATTAGACATAAACAACAGACTTGGTAGCTCTCTATGGCTGTAAGGGTACCTCACATTACAATATTTACCAAATAGCACTGGTTATACCTCGAATTTACTTAATTTCCGTGAGCAATACTCCGTACACTGTAGAGCAATACTCCGTACACCAGTGAGCAACACTAAAGCAATACTCTGTACACTAACATTTTATTTATTCTCAAAATGCTCCGTTATTTACGATTCCTTTCCTGGTAAAGCATTAACAACATAAACTTGGTCACTGGGATGTCATTTTGCTCGATTCAAGTTGTGTAGTTTAACGAAGAATATAAATCTCTTTTTTGATAGACCGAGCTTATTTTTTGCGTGAGTAACGATACGAGTTTGGTCTTTTAATTACCATTTTAAGTAATTCTTGTTCGTTTGCCGGCCTTCAGTGACTAGGAAAATTGTCGAAGTAGATACTGTTGTATAAAATTAACATTAAACACAGCCAGAACGAAAAAACAGCGTATCTGAACTTACCCTGGTGTACACAAAGTCTTGAAGGTCGCGAAAATTGATAACAATTACTCACCTTACTAGCAATATCCGGTGTACGGTATACCGCAGTGATTATACATGGGCTGTTCACGTGCACGTTCGTTGTCCTAACGATGGAAGTTGGCAGTAAAAGGCACGCGCATCGCACGTTTAGGGACGAATCCGTATACCGAACGCAGATAGTGCGCAGCGAATGTTCCTCGTACATTAAGAGTACATGTACTACGTCGTGTCTGCGTACGGAGGCAGTACTCATCACGTACGGATTCCCCATTGTTGCCCTCTTTTTGCACGTAGACAGCACGAACTTGCACGTACGGCGGGTTGTGACAGCCGCTTGAGGTAACATCAGTGGTAAGTTAAGTAATCAGATCAACATGATACAAACTGTAGAATGATTATGCCGGTGAACAAGAGTACAGGTGTGCTTGAATTAACTTTAAAGCACATTTATGTTATCTACAAAGGTGCATAGTGTTTGTACTAAAGTGGTCATGGTATCAAAAACAAGAATCGGCGTTCCATATGTTCATAAAGTCATTACTCAACATTGTTAGAACTACCCCATGCAAAATCTCATCGAAAGTGATCAACTAGTTAAAAATGTATATCATGGTGTCCAATCAATCACTAAGGTACATTCAATAAAACGACAATGAGAAATCATATTTTCAATCTGATCGAATTCAACGGCCCTGTCTGTTTATTTTTTATTTTTCATTCAATTGTATAATATTTACACCATCATAATGCATGCTTCAGCTCTCTAGTTTCTGAATATCGAGGGGTTAGAGCCAAATCCTGCTATGTGCTATTTCCTTATGTTTTCAGCAGAGCATTTTTTAATAACCATTTGTTAAGATATGGTTATTGTTAAAGTTAAACTATTAAATTAGGTAGACAGTTGAATACTTTAAACCCTCATATAAAATATTTGTGAACATTGTTAGGAATAATGTGATTTAAATGCCAAAATATTTTTGGGTTTTCAAACCCTCACTCAATGATACAATTTGACATTTGCCAGATCCAAATGTAATACGATATATATATGTGGCAAGCAGCTGATGATAAAATAATGGGAAACCTGTCCACACTATACCACGCTTATTTACACTAGACCGGTAGGCAAATCAACTTTCCTCCTGATATCAAAACATTTAAAATGTCAAACCATATCATTGTCATATATATGTATATGGAGTTTACGATAAACGTCCATGTGATGAAAATTTTAGAAACTTTTTATCATATTCAGTGATGAAATCCTCTGGTATCATATAAGTTGATGTTTGTGGACTAACAAAAAACATCAAGGAAAGATTATATGGTACATGGTCTGATTAAGCTTAAATGTCAGTGTAAATCAGAATATCATCCAATGCTCAAATTGCTTCCGTAACAGATGTAGCATTTTGGCATATAAAATGTAAAGGAAATGTGACTTGAAAACATAAAAATTATGCAATTGCGATTGTAAATATATGCTGAAGGATAATGACCAATACGGTTATGAACTATAATTGCAGTTGTTCACCATGGCCACAAGCTAAGAAACCTTTAAAATTAATTACGAAATTCAGTGTTCACTGTGACATTCATCACTGTATTCATATACAATTAGAATTTCATGCCGTAATCAATAGTTTTTAATGAATTTATAAATTTCAAGTCGTAATTAATAAAGTTTTTCATCAATTTATAAATTCATTAAAAACTTTAATATTTACGGCTTGTAAATTAAAATTTAAAATGTGTTTGTATGTTTGAATTACAAGCAGGTATGAACATTTAAAATATTAACTGGGTAATAAGATACAGAATATGTTTAAAAAATATTTTAGGATTGGAACCGCAACTTAAATATGTACTACAGAAGTTTGAAAACTTCAATATCTTTGAAATGTATGATTTATCTTTTTTTGCTTTCGACAGACAGTTTTAGTGCGGTTTTATCTCTGCCTAATTGGCAAATGACCTCAGGGAGAAGAGATAGGTTGATGCGTGTGTGATACAAGGAATTCAGACAGGATGTCCTAGTCAAGTCATTCTGACTAAGTTCCTGTGTCCAGACAGAGATTTAAACCTGGGAATTCCGGATTAGTAGTTGAGCGAGCTTACCACTCGACCACCGTTCCACTCTGATATATAATATCCAGTTATCGCAATAAGTCATACACGTTGAATTGTATAGTCTACCAATGAATCACACAGTGATCGGAAAGGTGCTTTTACTCGCAATAAGGCACATAATTTGCATTGTATAGTATCCCAATAAGTCGTACAGTGATTAGGTTTGTAAGTAGTGATTGTGGTCATTTTCTGTTTTACCTTAGAAAAGTTAATTAATAACGCTTGACCATTACTTGATACCAAGTTAATACATACTAGCACCTTCCTTAAGTTTGCTTACGTAGTGGCTAAACAGTCTTTTAACTGAATGTCTTAATACACATTCAAGTGTTTAAAAGTTTTTTTTCTGTTTTTCATGTACATGTATTACAATTCTTACTTAATACACCTTTATAATCAAACACTACACAGCTATGTTATTATCCATCTCGGCGAATGAAAATCATTAATTGATTAAATAATACATGCACCGTTCCAAAAAATAATTCATACTAGCTGTTACAAAATTAACAAATTGAAGCACATACACGTTTACTAAGTAAGTTATAGTAACTGTTATAATTAAGAATTAGCTAGTGTTATGTTCTTTATTTAAGATTATTAGAAGAGCTTCTCTTTACAAAAAGATTAAATAAATGAAAGCAATTTAATGTGTTTCTAAACGCACAACATTTAAATTCATAAGGAATACTAGTAGTCAGAATAATTTCCGCCAAAACTACATTTTTCTCTCTGTATAAGGTATTCCTGTTTCAGTCACACATAGCTAAATGTATACAATCCATTTTAGTCACACTTTGACATCTTATTCGAGTGAAGCTGCCATTATTATACAACAATATAAACAACAACTGTGGTTTAACATTTAACTTACAGCGATGAAATTGTATGTACTACAGACCAGCACCCAGTGCCTTGTTGTTGACTTATATAAATTGACAAATCGAGGCTGATGTCATTTAACCAAAATGTCATTGTTTTATATTATATTAAGACACACTAATGTTATTGGTAGAGATTGATATACAGATTTGATTCATTCTAACAGATGTTAATGTTACATCTATGAAAATATTAAGAGGCCATTGATTTAAAACAGGTTTTGCCTCCAGTCAGTTCTATTGATACACGATAGCTCAAAATGACTATTATCAATATTTAATTAATTAAGTTCGATATTTTGAAATAATTTTGAGAATAAATAACAATGGTGATACGGAACTCATTTAATTAAAAAAGTCAATTTGGACAAGTTTATCAGATAGGAGGTTTTGGCTGTAACCCCTCGATATGTAAATATATTTAAAATAACGCCATGGAGTATTAAAAAAAATATTTGTTTACTCTTTATCAATGATACAGTTACCTGTGTATTAGCTATGTTAGAATCGAACAAAATATGTACATGTGGTTATCATTTATAATTAAGCACAGGTTAGTAGTTTTACGTACTGGTCCTGCCACGTGACAATACGACACAGCGAAATAGATGTATTATAGTTGTATCACCATAACAAACGTTCTTATTACATAGCCCATGCTGTAGTCGATGAATCAATGAAACCACAATAACGTGAATAACCTTTAAGTCTTCAATTCTAATCCTTCTTTCCATAAAATGGGTAAATTGATATGAAATGTATGTATACTATATATATTTGGGAAATAAATATGTTTAAACTAACGTGAATAAGAGATAAATAACGTATCTATATTTTAGCGTGGATGAGTCAGATATCTGCGAGAAACTTGTGATAATACGGGAAACTTGCCCAACCTGTCGTAAGTATACTGGTGCAATGATGTCATTTTAACCATGATTTCTAGGATGGGTCGGTGCATCGGAACGTTGCCACGGTGTTGTTGGTGGCGAGCTGTTTTCGGCTTTGATGACATTTGGCCATGGCTGTAGCAACGTTAAATGTCGCATTGACGCTAAATGACGCACTTGACGTTAAATGTCGCAAGGCTGACGCTAAATGTCGTAACCGACGCTAAATGTCACAATTCCCCTTGACGCTAAATGTCGCATCTGTGACGTTAAATGTCGCAACAAATTGGACTGACGCTAAATGTCGCAACATCAACGCTAAATGTCACAATCCTTTATAAACACTATTTTATACTATGAATGTTATGCAAATGTAGTTTTTGTCCAGACTTATCAAAGAACAGTTATTAGGGGTTTACCGGGATGAACCGAATCTTACTCGGTATACCCGGTTCAGTGAACCGGTGTACGACCGTAACAACATTTGATAGCCAAGACGAACGGGATGAACCGTGATAATCTTATCGAACTGGCAAAAGTGGCCCGCATGGCAAGTGTTACTTCTCTTGAATTCAGTGGCGGCAACTTTGTCCTACCTATTTTAAGTCGGTAAGTGTGACTTCCCCTGAAAATCAGGGGAGAAAACTCTGCGCATGGCAAGAGTTACTTCCCTTGAATTCAGGGGAGGCAACTCTGTCCTACCTAAATTAAGACGGTTGGAGTGACTTCCCCTGAAATCAGGGGAGAAACTCTGCACTGAGCAAGAGTACCTTACCTTGAATTCAGGGGAGGCAACTCTGTCCGACCTATTATAAGTCGGTAAGAGTGACTTCCCCTAAAAATCAGGGGAGAGAACTCTGCGCAAGGCAAGAGTAACTTCCCTTGAATTCAGGGGAGGCAACTCTGTCCGACCTATTTTAAGCCGGTAAGAGTGACTTCCCCTAAAAATCAGGGGAGAGAACTCTGCACATGGCAAGAGTTACTTCCCTTGAATTCAGGAGAGGCAACTCTGTCCGACCTATTTTAAGTCGGTAAGAGTGACTTCCCCTGAAAATCAGGGGAGAGAACTCTGCGCATGGCAAGAGTAACTTCCCTTGAATTCAGGGGAGGCAACTCTGTCCTACCTATTTTAAGTCGGTAAGAGTTATTTGCCCTGAAAATCAGGGGAGAGAACTCGGCGCATGGCAAGAGTAACTTTCCTTGAATTCAGGGGAGGCAACTCTGTCCTACCTATTTTAAGTCGGTAAGAGTTATTTCCCCTGAAAATCAGGGGAGATAACTCTGCACTGTGCAAGAGTTACTTCCCTTGAATTCAAGGGAGGCAACTCTGTCCGACTTATTTAAAGTCGGTGGGAGTGACTTCCCCTGAAAATCAGGGGAGAGAACTCTGCGCATGGCAAGAGTAACTTCCCTTGAATTCAGGGGAGGCAACTCTGTCCGACCTATTTTGAGTCGGTAAGAGTGATTTCCCCTGAAAATCAGGGGAGAGAACTCTGCGCATGGCAAGAGTTACTTCCCTTGAATTCAGGGGAGGCAACTCTGTCCTACCTATTTTAAGTCGGTAAGGGTTATTTCCCCTGAAAATCAGGGGAGATAACTCTGCACTGTGCAAGAGTTACTTCCCTCGAATTCAGGGGAGGTAACTCTGTCCGACTTATTTAAAGTCGGTGGGAGTGACTTCCCCTGAAAATCAGGGGAGAGAACTCTGCGCAAGGCAAGAGTAACTTCCCTTGAATTCAGGGGAGGCAACTCTGTCCGACCTATTTGAAGTCGGTAAGAGTGACTTCCCCTGAAAATCAGGGGAGTCAACTCTGCACATGGCTAGAGTTACTTCCCTTGAATTCAGGGAAGGCAACTCTGTCCGACCTATTTCAAGTCGGTAAGAGTGACTTCCCCTGAAAATCAGGGGACAGAACTCTGCACATGGCAAGAGTTATTTCTTTTTAATTAAGGGGAGGCAACTCTGTCCTACCTATTTTAAGTCGGTAAGAGTGACTTCCCCTGAAAATCAGGGGAGAGAACTCTGCACTGTGCAAGAGTAACTTCCCTTGAATTCAGGGGAGGCAACTCTGTCCGACTTATTTAAAGTCTGTGGGAGTGACTTCCCCTGAAAATCAGGGGAGAGAACTCTGCGCAAGGCAAGAGTAAATTCCCTTGAATTCAGGGGAGGCAAACCTGTCCGACCTATTTTAAGTTGGTAAGAGTGATTTCCCCTGAAAATCAGGGGAGAGAACTCAGCACTGTGCAAGAGTTACTTCCCTTGAATTCAGGGGAGGCAACTCTGTCCGACTTATTTTAAGATGATGGGAGTGACTTCCCCTGAAAATCAGGGGAGAGAACTCTGCACTGAGCAAGAGTTACTTCCCTTGAATTCAGGGGAGGCAATTCTGTCCGACCTATTTTAAGTCGGTAAGAGTGACTCCCCATGAAAATCAGGGGAGAGAACTCTGCGCTGTGCAAGAGTAACTTCCCTTGAATTCAGGGGAGGCAACGCTGTCCGACCTATTTTAAGTCGGTGGGAGTGACTTCCCCTGAAAATCAGGGGAGAGAACTCTGCACTGAGCAAGAGTTACTTCCCTTGAATTCAGGGGAGGCAACTCTGTCCGACCTATTTTAAGTCGGTAAGAGTGATTTGCCCTGAAAATCAGGGGAGAGAACTCTGCGCATGGCAAGAGTAACTTCCCTTGAATTCAGGAGAGGCAACTCTGTCCTACCTATTTTAAGTCGGTAAGAGTTATTTCCCCTGAAAATCAGGGGAGATAACTCTGCACTGTGCAAGAGTTACTTCCCTTGAATTCAAGGGAGGCAACTCTGTCCGACTTATTTAAAGTCGGTGGGAGTGACTTCCCCTGAAAATCAGGGGAGAGAACTCTGCACTGTGCAAGAGTAACTTCCCTTGAATTCAGGGGAGGCAACTCTGTCCGACTTATTTAAAGTCGGTGGGAGTGACTTCCCCTGAAAATCAGGGGAGAGAACTCTGCGCAAGGCAAGAATAATTTCCCTTGAATTCAGGGGAGGCAACTCTGTCCGACCTATTTTAAGTCGGTTAGAGTGATTTCCCCTGAAAATCAGGGGAGAGAACTCTGCGCAAGGCAAGAGTTACTTCCCTTGAATTCAGGGGAGGCAACTCTGTCCTGCCTATTTTAAGTCGGTAAGAGTTATTTCCCCTGAAAATCAGGGGAGATAACTCTGCACTGTGCAAGAGTTACTTCCCTTGAATTCAGGGGAGGCAACTCTGTCCGACTTATTTAAAGTCGGTGGGAGTGACTTCCCCTGAGAATCAGGGGAGAGAACTCTGCGCAAGGCAAGAGTAACTTCCCTTGAATTCAGGGGAGGCAACTCTGTCCGACCTATTTGAAGTCGGTAAGAGTGACTTCCCCTGAAAATCAGGGGAGAGAACTCTGCACATGGCTAGAGTTACTTCCCTTGATTTCAGGGGAGGAAACTCTGTCCGACCTATTTTAAGTCGGTAAGAGTGACTTCCCCTGAAAATCAGGGGACAGAACTCTGCACATGGCAAGAGTTATTTCTTTTTAATTAAGGGGAGGCAACTCTGTCCTACCTATTTTAAGTCGGTAAGAGTGACTTCCCCTGAAAATCAGGGGAGAGAACTCTGCACTGTGCAAGAGTAACTTCCCTTGAATTCAGGGGAGGCAACTCTGTCCGACTTATTTAAAGTCGGTGGGAGTGACTTCCCCTGAAAATCAGGGGAGAGAACTCAGCACTGTGCAAGAGTTACTTCCCTTGAAATCAGGGGAGGCAACTCTGTCCGACTTATTTTAAGATGATGGGAGTAACTTCCCCTGAAAATCAGGGGAGAGAACTCTGCACTGAGCAAGAGTTACTTCCCTTGAATTCAGGGGAGGCAATTCTGTCCGACCTATTTTAAGTCGGTAAGAGTGACTTCCCATGAAAATCAGGGGAGAGAACTCTGCGCTGTGCAAGAGTAACTTCCCTTGAATTCAGGGGAGGCAACGCTGTCCGACTTATTTTAAGTCGGTGGGAGTGACTTCCCCTGAAAATCAGGGGAGAGAACTCTGCACTGAGCAAGAGTTACTTCCCTTGAATTCAGGGGAGGCAACTCTGTCCGACCTATTTTAAGTCGGTAAGAGTGATTTGCCCTGAAAATCAGGGGAGAGAACTCTGCGCATGGCAAGAGTAACTTCCCTTGAATTCAGGGGAGGCAACTCTGTCCTACCTATTTTAAGTCGGTAAGAGTTATTTCCCCTGAAAATCAGGGGAGATAACTCTGCACTGTGCAAGAGTTACTTCCCTTGAATTCAAGGGAGGCAACTCTATCCGACTTATTTAAAGTCGGTGGGAGTGACTTCCCCTGAAAATCAGGGGAGAGAACTCTGCGCAAGGCAAGAGTAACTTCCCTTGAATTCAGGGGAGGCAACTCTGTCCTACCTATTTTAAGTCGGTAAGAGTGACTTCCCCTGAAAATCAGGGGAGAGAACTCTGCACTGTGCAAGAGTAATTTCCCTTGAATTCAGGGGAGGCAACTCTGTCCGACTGATTTAAAGTCGGTGGGAGTGACTTCCCCTGAAAATCAGGGGAGAGAACTCTGCGCAAGGCAAGAGTAACTTCCCTTGAATTCAGGGGAGGCAACTCTGTCCGACTTATTTAAAGTCGGTGGGAGTGACTTCCCCTGAAAATCAGGGGAGAGAACTCTGCGCATGGCAAGAGTAACTTCCCTTGAATTCAGGGGAGGCAACTCTGTCCAACCTATTTTAAGTCGGTAAGAGTGACTTCCCCTGAAAATCAGGGGAGAGAACTCTGCACTGTGCAAGAGTTACTTCCCTTGAATTCAGGGGAGGCAACTCTGTCCGACTTATTTTAAGATGATGGGAGTGACTTCCCCTGAAAATCAGGGGAGAGAACTCTGCACTGAGCAAGAGTTACTTCCCTTGAATTCAGGGGAGGCAACTCTGTCCGACCTATTTTAAGTCGGTAAGAGTGACTTCCCCTAAAAAAATCAGGGGAGATAACTCTGCACATGGCAAGAGTTACTTCCCTTGAATTCAGGGGAGGCAATTCTGTCCGACCTATTTTAAGTCGGTAAGAGTGACTTCCCCTGAAAATCAGGGGAGAGAACTCTGCGCAAGGCATGAGTTACTTCCCTTGAATTCAGGGGAGGCAACTCTGTCCGACCTATTTTATGTCGGTAAGAGTGACTTCCCCTGAAAATCAGGGGAGAAAACTCTGCACTGAGCAAGAGTTACTTCCCTTGAATTCAGGGGAGGCAACTCTGTCCGACCTATTTTAAGTCGGTAAGAGTGACTTCCCCTAAAAAAATCAGGGGAGATAACTCTGCACATGGCAAGAGTTACTTCCCTTGAATTCAGGGGAGGCAATTCTGTCCGACCTATTTTAAGTCGGTAAGAGTGACTTCCCCTGAAAATCAGGGGAGAGAACTCTGCGCAAGGCATGAGTTACTTCCCTTGAATTCAGGGGAGGCAACTCTGTCCGACCTATTTTATGTCGGTAAGAGTGACTTCCCCTGAAAATCAGGGGAGAAAACTCTGCACTGAGCAAGAGTTACTTCCCTTTAATTCAGGGGAGGCAACTCTGTCCGACCTATTTTAAGTCGGGTAGAGTGATTTCCCCTGAAAATCAGGGGAGAGAACCCTGTACTGAGCAAGAGTTACTTCCCTTGAATTCAGGGGAGGCAACTGTGTCCGACCTTTTTTAATTCAGTGGGAGTGATTTTCCCTGAAAATCAGGGGAGAGAACTCTGCACATGGCACGAGTAACTTCCCTTTAATTCAGGGGAGGCAATTCTGTCCGAAGTATTTTAAGTCGGTAATAGTGACTTCCCCTGAAAATCAAGGGAGATAACTCTACAGTTCATGAATTACTTCCCTTGATACCATGGGAGGCAACTCTGTCTGACTTTCATTAAGTCGGTTAGAGTGACTTACCCTGAAAATCAGGAGTAATAACTCTGAAAAACATGGGTTTTTCATAAAACATGGGTTTGAATTCCCAATAGGAAGAGTAGCTTCCCTTTGATTCTTTACTGTATTGTTAGGCTATTATTATACCACTGCTTAGTAACAAGAAACACACTTTATTTCATGCATATTACGATATCTGACGAAACCTGAACGTGTTTTTGTTTGTTTAATAAATCTAACCAATTATGTAATGCAACTATGGTTTCCTGGAACGCTGGAGTATGTATTATTTATCCTCTTTTTTAATGTTTCTTGTAAAATGTCCAAAACATGAGATAGATATTAGTGAATTTATTTTATTTAGGTGCAGAATTTTACAATTTCTGTATCGAGTTTCGTGCCTCCGGGCAAACGACGCAAACTATATACCTAGTATTACACCTTTACATAAATATCACCTTTCATTCATGAATTGTGAATGAACAGCTAATCCACGGTTTCCATGATGGTATTTATAATGTGTCTTAGGAAAACATAAATAGTTTGACTTGCGATATGCATATTCGCTGCAAATTGAAGAATAACCTATGTTTCCCCATAGTGAGTATAGTAGCTCTCTATACAATGCATGTAAATTATCAATTATCTTGATTATATTATTTAGCTGATTCACTTAAGGAAATTTTACGACTTTAAAAAAATTCTAAAACTTTCTACTAAGACCTTTAATAAATACCGGCCCTGTATTCTACTAAGACTCGACTCGATAGTTGATTAGGCACGCATCAGGAGCGGAAAGTCGGATAATCGAATCCCGGAATGAGTCGGATCTGAAATGACCGTTGTTGGAGAAATACTCCATACACACAACAGAAGAGTCGCAGACGACTTCACCATATTAACCATATGCGGATCCAAGGGGGGGGCGGACCCAGCGTACGCCCCCCCCCCCTAAAATCCCCGGAGCCTAGGTAATTTATCATATTTTGGATGTAAGAACAATATTGATATGCAATTTTTTTCGCTCGCTTCGCTCGCGTAAATACAACAATAATCAATTTATGGATTTTAAATTGAACTTAATGTTGTATGCAAAAACAAGATATGGGGCTGCTTGGTGGCTGGTGCCAAACATCGGCTACAGAAATGCCGAGATTCTTGCACATTAAAAATGTCCGACAAGAAAAAAATATTAATACAGTTGGCTTTATTTTCTAATAAACCTGTCCTTTTCATTAAAAATAAGATACCTCAGAATGCAGCTGACGAATTCCATGGTTCTATTTAAAAAGTCACGAGGCAGAAAGCCACTGGACTCCCTAGTCACTGGATCCCAAGTACTTTACATTTCCACTGAAACAAAACTGAAGCCCTGGAGTTCGCAGGGTATGCTGCTCAGACAGACATTGCCTTTTTTCGTGACGAATTCACAGCAGTTATATATCAGTGAATAGTATCCAGTCGATTATCGTTAGTCCTGGCTATGCTGTTCATATAAACAACGATTTTTCTTGCTCGCTGAAGAACTACGTAAATTCAATGAAAGCTTTTGATTTACCAATGAGTTGTTTGGGTATGCTGCTCAGACAAACACTGATTTTTTTCTAGTTCTGACAATTACTACATCAGTGAATATTCCCAAGTAATAAGGATGTGGTGTATGCTGCTGAAATAGATAATTGCATTTTTTCTTGCTCGCTACGCTCGCACAACCACTATCAGTTCATTTTGTCAAGTAGGGAATGAGTTTGAGGGATATGCTGTTCAAATAATTAATGCATATATTCTTGCTCGCCTTGCTCTCACATTAACTTTATCAATGAATATTATAAGATAAAGAACGAAAATTGAGTGGAATGCTTCTCAGATATACATTTTTTTCTAGCTCGCTTCGCTCGCATATTTTCTTGAGGAGGGGGGTATCAATACATGAATGTACGCCCCCCTAACGCCAAATCCTGGATCCGCCCCTGTTAACTATCATTTTGGTGTATTAAAAGTTCAAAATTGTTAAGTTATAACATGAATTATGTGGTAAGAGACAGTCTCTTAATGGTACGCATAATTCAAAAGTGAAAGTAGCATAAAACTTGAAGGTCAGCGGCAATGACGATACTTCCGTTTGTTTATGCCCGTGAAACGCTTTTACGAAAGGAGGCGTTATGTTTTGCCTGTGCAAATGACGTCATTTGACGTTCTGTTTTTATGATTGCGTCATGTACGTATTTACGGCGATGTTTCATTGGCTCATAATGTAGGTTATATTCTAATAGTGTTTAAACGCGTATGAATGTCTGAAACTGGCTCGTTTTCTTATTTTATCGGATATGTAATAAATAATTTATTTTTGAATTCATAAAATTATTCAACTCGCTGGTTGATAGAATGCTATGTGAATGGTAGAACAACTGGGTAGAGTATTTACTAAGAGATAGGCTGGTCCTAGGTATCGACACACATCATTTGATCAGAATGTAAAGTATGGTAAATAGTTACGCATGTACATTCCAGCCCTAGGGGCAGCACTCTGTAAAAAGATGATTGGGGGCACCCCCAAGTAAAGTCGATGGACGCCTGTCACGGGTCGGACCCCTTATATGGAACACCTATTTACATATAGAGACAACAGTCAGGGGCGGATCCAGGATTTGGCGTTAGGGGGGGCGTACATTCATGTATTGATACCCCCCCCCAAGAAAATGCGCGAGCGAAGCGAGCAAGAAAAAACTGTATCTCTGAGAAGCATTCCACACAATTTCGTTCTTTATCTTAAAATATTCATTGATGAAGTTAATGTGAGAGCAAGGCGAGCAAGAATATATGTATTAATTATTTGAGCAGCATATCCCTCATACTCATTCCCTTCTTGACAAAATTAACTGATAGTGGTTGTGCGAGCGCAGCAAGCAAGAAAAAATGCAATTATCTATTTCAGCAGCAAACACCACATCCTTATTACTTGGTTATATTCACTGATGTAGTAATTGTAAGAATTAGAAAAAAAATCAGTGTTTATCTGAGCAGCATACCCAACCAACTCATTGGTAAATCAAAACTTGGCGGCTTTCATTGAATTTACGTAGTTCTACAGCGAGCGAAGCGAGCAAGAAAATTCGTTGTTTATATGAGCAGCATAGCCAGGACTAACGATTATCGACTGCAGCTGACGAATTCCGTGGTTATATTTAAAAAGTCACGAGGCAGAAAGCCACTGGTCTCCCTAGTCGCTGGATCCCAAGTATTTCACATTTCCTCTTAAACAAAACTGAAGCCCTGGAGTTCGCAGAGTATGCTGCTCAGACAGACATTGCATTTTTTCTTCGTGACGAATTTACAGAAGCTATATATATATATATCAGTGAATATTATCCATTTTGAGATATATTGTTTTTAATGAAAATGACAGGTTTATAAGAAAATCAAGCCAACTGTAATACTGACTTGTCGGACATTTTTAATGTGCAAGAATCTCGGCAATTCTGTAGCTGATGTTTGGCATTATGCTACCAATCAGTCCCATATTTTGTTTTTTGCATAGATCATTAAGTTCACTTAAAAATCCATTAATTTATAATTTATTATTGTGTAATTGACGCGAGCGAAGCGAGCGAAAAAAAATTGCATATCAATATTGTTCTTACATCCAATCTATGATTAAATTACCTAGGCTCCGGCGATTTTAGGGGGGGCGTACGCCGGGTCCGCCCCCCTTGGATCCGCCTATGACAGTTCATTGAGGTCATTTGAACAATGGCGTTCTTTTGGTACCAAAACCTAGACTTGAGTTTTGCAGAAAATAATTGGCTTACTCAAATGCAAAAGTATGGAACTCGCTTTGTTATGGTATAAGAGTACCTGGAAGTGTTGTACATATATATATATAACAAAACGTTTCGCTCAATTGAAAGATAATAATATGATCAGGGCTGGTATTCACAAAGCATCTTAAGTGAAAACTTAAATATTTTGACTTAAGTCAATAATTTGTGCAGCTCATATTTCCCACAATTTGAAAAATAATCCATGTTTTCTTAGTGAATATAATAGCTGTTTACATAATGCTTCAAAACTATGCAATATATTAAGCATGTTGATTTTCTTGCTTAGCTGATACACTTTAGAAAAAATTAAGATTTTAAGAAATTTCTAAGTTTTCTGCTAAGATGCTTTGTGAATACCAGCTACAGAACGTCCGTGAGATCTAGTTTATCCATTTGTTTTATTTAAAAGTATGTACAAGGTATTCTTTATTTTGCATTCAAGTTAGGCCATCGTATATCTTAAACATATGTGTTGTTGCTACTTGCTGCTATAAAATTATGGTACATATAATGTGATTATGAGGGTTACAGGGAAAACTGGGTATACCCAACTGTGTTGCCTCTTTAAATATAGTCTTTATTATTATTATTATCTTTTTCTGAGAACAAATGCTGGTCGGACCCCAACTCAGATAAATATGTCTGGATCCGCGCATAAACGTTGATGACAAAATATATATTATAATTTAAACAGCCATAGCAGGTAGGTGCCTTCTTTTCATCAAAACGATTACCGGTTTTGGAAAACTAAAATCGATTTCAGTTATAAATTGAATCGGATCCGATTAACCGGTTGATCGTGACTGCCCTAAACGAAATTTCTGATATATTTAATTCAAATATATGTTTAAATACAAACCGGTTCATCCAGGATCACTGTACCGAGAAGCTTGGCCTTTTATCCTGACAAACCCTTAATAGCTGTTCTTGGATACGTCTGGACTAAAACTAGAACAATAATACTACAAACGAGTCCTTAAAAATGATTGCGACATTTAGCGTTGCTGTTGCGACATTTAACGTCAGTCCAAATTGAAATCCTATTCGCGGCTGTAACGTTACTGGGACGAGTTTGTTAACGTCAAAGACTGCTGCAACACTTACGGTATGGTAGGTTGGTAGTGTGAGACACCAGTACAGCTTAATATATTAATTATAAGTGACCAAAGTAACACAAACATTCTTGCGTAAATAACCGGCTCAATTTCTGAGGATACTAAAATGCGAATTCGATATAAATGTGGAATACAAAAAGGACAAAATAATTTTAAGCGTTTTAAAGTTAATTAAGTACATTAAAATTCGCTTGAAGACATTTTGTGTCAGAATCTTGTGGATTCAGCTGCGTACTCGCGTTTAGGTAGCTACGCGCCTGGACACTCTTGGACAATGTATCTATGATATTAGTCATAGAACATGTTAAAGATATATTACACAAATAAACATTGCCAACAAGTTTTAGATAACAACTGTTTGAATAGGAGTGCATACGAAACTAATTTCTCATAATCCTGTGGCCTCCGTAGCTCAATGGTTAGCGCGCTTGCCGTCTAATCTGGCGACCCGGGTTCGAAACCTGGTGGAGGCACACATATATGCCTGCCATATTTCAGCGGAAAGCTGACTGGCAAATAAAGGCTATGCTCGGCATTTAAAAAATTCTCATACTCCAAGAAGACAAAGAGCATTGGCTGATGATCGAACTTGGTCAAGATATCATGCCCATAAACATTGTCACCAAGTTTGGAGAAGATCACAACTGTACTGTACCAAATCGCAACTTAACTGTACGAGAGGTCGGGGAATCCATACACAGGGTAAGTATTTCAACGATCACTCACAATTATCTTTTTTGATATATAAAAGCATACATTCGTTTGACTCAATAAACATTTTACTTTCCGAATTATACGATACTTGATTTTGATGGGATTTTATTACATTATTTCAGCGTTAGCTGTCTAGCTTGGATTTTGACCTACTTTAACAACCAATGAAATGTTTATAAATATCTCCGGGGTGAATCAAATGCAAACTTTTGATTCCATATATTATTGTATTCTTTTCACAAAAGGTTATGCCCGATTTTAAATTATTGCATTTTTCTCTTGTGCTAAACTTATAGTACTTTACTCGCCTGTCTGCTATACCATACTTTATTTCTGCGGTGTATTAGACAATATTACAGTGTTGACTCTTGCTACTCCAGTCAGAAGGAGAAGCTAGCTACTATCCCAATATATAGTATACGTCATCAGTACATTCTGCTAGTACAGGTTATCTCATGACCTGTTCTATAAATAGTGTGGATACTCCTTGGTTATCTGAAGGTCGGCCAAGCAATGTAAACCAGGGCTGTTCAGCGTTAAAAGTACCATTTAAACTTTTAAACACAAAATAAAATGCAAAACATTAGTTTGTTGGAAAAAAAGTTTGGTCATATGAATACTCTGATCATCGCCTCCACTGAAGTGGAGGCTACTACTGGAATGCTTTTTCGTTTTACTGAACATAAAATTAACATTAGTTTGTATATTGTAAAACAACATTCATAATTAGCAATATATGTGACCATGTTTTATCCTAATAGAATCTAATAAGCTTTCATTAAACTTCTTGACATCAATAGATCATGTACTTCAAAAACCAACAGAAAACATAATATTTTATTATTCCGATAAACTTAGGGCGTGCACTTTAGTTTTTAATGGCAAGAATACAGAGAAAAATGCACAAATGTCATGGGCCATTCTTTATTTCGTATATAAGTGTGCAGTCAATTTAACTTAATTGTAAATTAATTGAAACTATACATGTAACAATCGCAGACTGTCATTAAACTCAACGCTGTATATCTTTTTTAAAGATATTTCTTGTTTTTATTATCTTGAAAAGCGAATTGCGGATTTGGCCATGTCAAGTTTCTTCAAAACAGCTGTTTACGCCTTATTTTTTGGACCAGGGTTTCCACAAAAATAAATATTCTAAGACAAAATTCCCTGACCACAGAGCAGTTTTCCCTGACCACAGCATATTTTTGTTGGAGAAAAATATGCCGCGGCAATAAAAATAGAAAAAACTTATTGATAATAGAATATACCCTGATCTTAAAAAAATTACGCCCCCGGCTTTTCCTAGTCAACCATTTCGACGCAATCTATGCAGGGATGTGGCTGGACCGTCATAATTTAAAAGCAGCCACTTGCAGACAGCTTATCTGTCTAGGCTTTTTCCTGACCGTGGGTACCCTGTTGGACTAGGATGAGTACCAGTGTGATAGCCGCACGTTTTAGTTTTAAAACCGTGCTAATCGGAATGCTTGTGATAGTTATCAGGGTACTGTTTTATCAATGGACTTACGGAAATCGTAAACTTACGATCAAATTTAAATTCTTTATAATTTGGTAACAGTTTTAAAGTGTGGTCAATGGAGCTGCAATACTAATAATGATTCAGTTGATGAACTCCTACAAACCAAATCAGTCACCAATTTGTATTTGTTAATAAATTATAAAGAGTTTAAATTTGATCGTAACTTTAAGAATTTCGTAAGTGCTTTGATAAAACAGTACCCAGGTGTTCACGTGTTATCACGAGCGCACGTTATAACGTTACAACACGCATGTGAAACTTACACGTGCTAATTAAATTAACTATTTTCTCTGTCACCATAGACCGTGCTGATAAACTAACAAGTGTGCATGTGAAACTTACACGCGCGCACGTGATATAATATAGTTTATTCTATATAAGGGAAACAACCACTGACAAACTTAAAATTTCGTTTAGAGGAGACGCTTAGTGCTTAATCTTGTGTTAACCAGGATATCTTATCCGGGTAATTTTTTACAAAATGGCGGTGATGAAGCGAGTTTTATCGATGTAAATTTTTCACCAAAACATTGAAATATGGCAAATTCCTCGAACAAAAAGTCAACAGCGAAGAGGAATGTTGACTTGTCATGGGTTTTGAAATATTTAAGAGACGGTGTTTATCCGCCTGGTTTGAATTTTTCTGAGAAACGTATGGTGCGCAAAAGGGCGGAAAGATTTTGCTTTTGGAAGGAAGAACTTTATTATTTAGGCACACCGACTGATCAGTCGCTCGGAAAGAAGACCAGAAAAGTTTTGCTGACAGAAGATGAGCAGTGGAACAAAGTTAAACAATGCCACGTCGATGAAGATGGTGATTATTTGGTTTTTATCGCTTTGAAGCTTCAAATTTGCATGCGAAAAAGTTGCCCTTGCACCGTAATTTCTGAGTGACGGTGTAGGGACACGATCTGCCCTGTCGTAACTGCCCCGTTCTGTATTCAAGATATTTATTGAATTTTGGTTACAATTGTATTATCAGAGAACAGTTGTTCTGTTTACTGGTTAGGTTAAGGAGTCAGTATTAAACTGGCACTGTCACACATGTATATCAATGTCTAAATCAAAGCTCTACCAAGACTGGCAAGAGCCGTTGTTTAACCAAGCCGCTTCCTAATTGCGCTATTAAGTGCTTTCCTACACCTATGCAACAACACGCTATCAGCGATCAGTGCTCATCGATAGCAAAATAAAGCATACCGTTTCCTTAACACTTTGCTAGAGGCGAGCGCTTTCTTGTTCAACTGACCGCTTCTGTAGCGCTCAATTGCGCTTTGCTATGCAAGGGTTTGCTATCCGCTAGTGCTCGCCGATAACATATAAATTTTTCGCTTCGTCCGCTATGTAGCGATTTTTTTAATCAAGCCGTTACCTAGAATAGAGAGCGCTTTGTAGCGGTTTGGTAAGGCAACGTGCTCCAGGTGTTGAGATTCAAGTTTTTTCCTTCTGCTTGTTTCAACCGGTCCCAACTCCCATGCATCAATTTAGGTATACGGGAGAAACATGCTGATATCATGATGATGGCCAATAGGCCTATACAACAATCAAGCGTACCTAACGAGTGCTTTTCTTCCTTGTGTAAAGTACAGATTCCACTTTCAGGCAATGTCGCACGGCAAATTGCGAGAAAACATAACATGACGCGCGATATGATGAATGACAAACAAATATACGACATTCGTCAATATGTCACGATGTTGCTTGGCATTGTTGTTCCTCGAGTTAGTGCGATATGTTGTCATATTCCATTGTTGTCCATCATATCAGGCTGTCACAATGCAGTATCACTTTGTCGCAATGTGATCACTTGCCAATTACCGTACTTGGCTAGAGGTGCTCTTTCTTGTGCAATGGACTGTTTGAGTATTGCTAATGGTAGCGTTTTCTGTGAAATGATATGCTATCTGTGAGCACTCGCATTCATTTTCTTCCAGTATTATGAATTTATGTTCTCAAAAAACTGGTTAAAAGGCCTAGAAATGTTAAATCATAAATGTTTATAGAATACATGCTTTTTAACTAGAGATTTCATTTTCACGCAAATGAATTGTTTGGTCTGTTTCAGGAACACATTTGGGTTTGGAACGAACAGCTGAAAATATTATATCACAATATCACTGGAATGGAATCTACAAATACATCCGAACTTACATCAGGCAATGTAAAGTATGTTTGGAGAGGCATCCAAAAATGTTCGGTAAAAGAACATCGGAAGATCCAGAGGAGGGAAGTGATGCTGAACTATTTGGTGAGGAAACTGACAGTGGTGCCGAGAACCAAGAGGAAGAGACGAAATTTTGGTCAAAGGTTTGATGACTTAAACTGTTCTTACCATTTTGTACAGGGTTAGAAATTGTCTGTTATGTGTTCCACTTATCTTTCCTCCTCTGTCATCATGGTCATTGCAATGAAATATTGAATTTCATATATAGAGGATATTACATGAGTGTCTTTCCATATTGAATTTATTAAACGAGTTGAATAAAATAATAAAATGCGAGGCTCTGCCGAGCATTTTATCGATTTTTTTCAACGAGTTTAATAAATTCAATGTGGAAAGTCACTAATGTAATGTTCTTTTTATCACATGTTAGCCTTTTCCGGCCGAAACATTAAATAGCTACTTATTTTTCACTATAATAAACGCGCAATTTTGACGACGTCGCCTATCCTTTGAATGATGTCGCGTGATAGCTTTATTACTCTAGTGTATTATCAAAAATAAATAATGGCTTTATTACGCTGCCGCGACGTCAAACATGTGATAAATATTTTTCTTAAGAGTAGATACATGTAACCTTCTGAAGTATTTTCCAGTAATTTTTAATATAAACATACCGGTAGTCAAGTGTCATTATAATACCAAGTATCATGATAATGTTACAGACATTTTATGGAAGAAGAAAACTAAGTAGATTAATTTTAATTTAATAAGTTTAGAACCTATTTTGAACATAAATAATATTTATGACTACTAAGTACATGAATACTTCCTTTTATAAGTTTTAACATTTTATGTTGATTTTATTCAACAATTTGATGAAATGTTGTAATTACCAGTAAATCCAATCGGCAGTGCTAATAAAATGTTCTGAACTTCAGGGTAGGGGCAAACAACTATGGTCAATTGGGTTTCTAGAACCACACTTTTAAATAAATCTGTTTTTACCTAAACCAAGCAGTCCTGATACCAAGGTATTTGTATTGATGTTATTGATTGGTTACAGGTGGACCTGAGAGTGTTGGGACCATATCCTTTCTCTACTGGTGAAAGACTGGTACTTATAGCCGTGGATAGCTTCTCTCACTGGGTGGAGGCTTTCGTGTTAGAAGATATCTCTGCAGACAGCATTGCTAACAGTTTACTACAAATGATTTGCAGGTTTGATTTCTGCTTTCTTTACTGACATCTTTTGAAAATTAATAGTAGATTTTCAAAATCTTCCATAATTTGAATGAAATCTGATATACTTCACTTGCATACTACTGGTAGCTTAAAAGTTTGTCCTCTTCAAAAAGTACAGACCTCTAAATACAGTGTGGACATACCATGCAGTATTTGACATAATTTTACATGGCTAAGAACCAATAAAAATCTGTCAACAAAAAGTAAAAAACAACCACAACGCTCATGTGGAGAAAAAGTACTATCCCTGCCACTTATTATTTTTGTGCAAAAGGTCACAGTTTTGCCCGAAATCAACTAAACAATCATCTTCTATACCTGTCTGATATGTTGTTTTGAATATTTGAATACCTGATTTGCCATCTCAAGTTTCAGACTTTAATCTAATTTTCCCCCTAAATACACGATCCTGTAATGATATTGTAGGTACGGGAAGATGGGATGTGTAACAATCAGTAGAAGTAATTCAGATCTTAAAGCTGCTACCAGGACAGCCCTCCAGTCAATGAATGATGACTCAGATATTAGTATACCACTTCATACTGATGCTCCGAATGACACAGGTGCTGTATACATCATATTTCTTGCACTGCGTTTTTAAAAGAGATGGGACCAAATATTCGGAAACCGGATGAATATTGGAATCCAAAGTTCATTTCTTAATATTCAAATTTTATTATCCAACAAGTTGGTTTTTTCCAGAATGAGGAAGTATAAAACGTCTTCAGTTTCGGAAATTAAGGAAGAGAACGAATTAATAAGATTGGAACAAATATTGAATATTCGAATATGCATTTTGAATATTCGAATACTGATATTGGTATTTGTTCCCGTCTCTACTGTTTAGTGCCATTCGTGCTCTTCTGTTTCTGTTGAGTGCTACCTTCCCTGTCTGATTTGTATTTATCCTTTATCATTGTTTAAAGATTTTAACATTACACAGTGTGTTGTTCATAAATTTGTTAAACAATAATGAAAGTTATTTGATGAAAATATCTCAAGAAATGGCAAAGTTATGGTCAATTTTATCTGCTCTGAAGGATTTTCTTCAATAAAAAGTTTGAAAACTGAGTTATATATGGTTGACGGCCTCTAGTTTGTCAAAAATGGTCAGCCGCATATGATTTTCAGGATTTTTAATTTGGCTCTGTTGACACCCCCGTATTAAAGAACTGTTTCTTTCTATATCAGGGGTGTCAATTTATCATTCCTGAAAGAGAAATGGTTTCTGACGAAATAGGTGTTAACTGAGTTACATGTAGATATGAAAAAAATGTGGTTGAACTTTTAAGGCCTCTTGTTTGACAAATATTGTCTGCTGCATATGATTTTCAGGATTTGAATTTGACTCCAGGCCTCAACAAATATTTTTAAAAGAGCTTGTCCTGCAATATAGACAAAGAAGAACACCCCGAAATCTTACTTGTCCTGCTATATAAATAAAGAAGGAAGATATTGTGCAGGACGAGCGGACGAGTAGATTCATTGAGGCCTGGACTCATTTCACACCCCTTCGTTTATAACTTATATCCCTAGATGATTCGATGAAAACAGAAAATTTCCATTTTACGTGATGTGTTTTACAGATGAGGTTTTCACGAAAGCTGATGGTCTTATATGCGAGTTCGTGAAGAAAGTTCCGGCTACTTGGCCGGAGAAAATTGAATTCTGCTTACTTCCTTTGAGAATGTCCAAACATAAAAAGTATGTACAATGTATCATGTTTGAAGAAAAAAAATTTTAGAGTGGAAGACACATTTGTTTCAGTGCATGTTAAGAACAAAGAAGATACTGGTTTAATTATTTTATATGGCAGGCTCTCAGACATTGGTCCAATTTCTTAATTAATATTAATGAATTTTTAATCGATTATTTAGACATTTTTTTATTATCAATTATTTAAAAAATGAAACCCCTGAAGTATAGATGTGATGTGTATTAATACATGGGTGTCAATTTTCCGGATTTATCCGGAATTCCGGATTTGTCTATCCTTGAAGAGCTATATGCTTTCTGACCAAAATAAAAGTTATTTGATGAAAACATCTCAAGAAATGGCAAAGTTATGGTCAATTATATCTGCTCTGAAGGATTTTCTTTAATAAAAAGTTTGAAAAACTGAGTTATATATGGTTGACGGCCTCTAGTTTGTCAAAAATGGTCAGCCGCATATGATCTTCAGGATTTTTGATTTGGCTCTGTTGACACCCCTGTAATACCAGTGTTTTTGTTATTTAATATGTAATCACTTTACCTTTAACTTTGTTCAGACAATCAGATGGTGGTGTAGCCAAACAGAAGACAAAGCCTACAACGACAGCATCAACGACAATAACTACTATAACATCAACAACAGAGGAAGAAATGAACAAGGCAGCTGAAGCTCTGATGTCTGTACACAATGCTCAGACTGTTACACCAGTCAAGTCTCCAGCCCCTACCACTTCTACACCCAGTAATGTCAGGGGTAAGTAGTTACTATTTTTTATGCCCCAGCATCTACTGGTGCAGGCATATAGTGATTGTCCTGTCCGTTCGTTCGTCTTGTCTGAAAATGTTAACCAAAACGTTCTTCAAGTTGTTAAAACTCAAATATTTTTGAAGTCCATCTGTTAATCTGTGAAAAATTAATTATTCTTTGTTGTTTACGAAAACAGTGGTTCAGTGAATTGCCACATTTTGTCTGCATTGTTTCTGAGATGCTTTACAAAAATTAAATTGTTATTTTAGTACTTTTTTGCATTTAGTTTGTAACAAATTTATTCCCATTTGGCTTTTTAACCTGATTCACTATATTTTGAATCTAGGTATTGTTACACGGAGTCGAACAGGAAATACTAAACCCAAACCATTTGATGATGATGACTATGAAGTACCTACTACCAAGAGAAAATCTGGCTTCAACGTCGTGGTTCACGGTTCACCTGTAAGGAAGAAAGCTAGGGTAGACCCACCAACACCAGAAACACCAGTTATAGATATATCAACAGAGATTGGACCTAGTATGTCTAGTACAACAGAGTCAGATAGCCCTCCTACACCTGTGAAGAAAATAGTAAATATCATCAGCTTTATTTACATTTGTTCCGAGCCGAGCAAAGCCTTTATTTGTCAGTCAGCTTTCTACTGAACATGGCTGGCATATTTGTGCCTCCACCTGGATATGAAACCATGTCGCCTGATTAGATGGCAAGCGCGCTAACCATTGAGCTATGGAATATATTTATACTGGTAGTCTTGTGAGGGGTAGAAGATGGATAAAGAAGTCCCTGGGTCTATTCTCAGTCAGGGCACTTGGTCATTTCTGAAATGCTTTTCAGTTTCCCACCCAATAAGAAAAGAACTGGTTGGTGTCCTATGTATCAGTGCTGTGCGCATGGCAAATTAAAAAGAAGAAAACCGTCTATTGGGAAACAGCTAGGCCATTGCATCTAAATTGCTTGTACCACATAACTGTCTCCCTTCCCTGAATCCATGAATTTATGAACCCACGAAACTGCATTTTTATCAAAATCCACTAAATTTGATACCCACGAAAATATGTGATTGTACAGTATATAATAATTACTAAAAAATTGTTGTGAAATGTTAAGCCATGGTAGCAAATTTCTCTTCTTATTTCAGGTGGATCTGGACTCATATTATCAAACCATTAAGATGTTTATGTCCGGAGAAGGTTATCCAGACAATGCCAGTGCTAGTTACAAACGTTTAGTCCGGGATCAATCGAAGAATTACTGTTTGAAGGATGGACTGTTGTATCATATAGTTGGGCCTAAGAAAGAGCTTAAAAAAGTCATCACAACTAAGGCAGAACGACTTGAAATCATGACACAGTCATTGTTGTTACCATTTTGTAAGTTGGTCAATTATTTGTCTCTGTAGTACAATTTAGTAAGCAGTATTGACCTCTCTGGCGCACAATGACGTCATGTAGCCTTAGCTGTGTTTCACCACACTTTCGGATTTGTGAAAGAAGCGATTTGATTGGATAAAGTAAAGTTCACATCAACATGACCCCATACAGAGTGTCGTCAGATCCTATATCAGCGTAAAACAGTGAAGAGTAATAAGGGTCTGATTTTAATGAGATTTCTTCTACCCGTTCGAGGCATCTACTGTATACCACTATATCATCATTTTGGTTGACCCAAAGAACCAAAATTCTAGGGTGTTTGAGGCAAAACTGTACTTGTACATTTAGGGTACTTGAATATAGTCATGATATGTCAGATATAGCAATATTCTGTTCTCCTTTCAGCTAAATCAGTTATGATGCAGACGTTAGAAAATTGTCACTGGAAAGGCAAGATGGTGGATTGTGAGGCGTTTCTTCTTGCATGTCCAAACAATGATAAAGTGGATTTAAACAAACCAATGAAGGATGTAAACACCAAATATGTGGGAGAAGCTAAGGTAAACAGTACATTCAAACCTGTGATAGTGATTCACCTTTAAATAACAGCCACCTGTATTAATTATTTGTTTTTGGAAATATTCCTTAATTGGCTGGTTAAGACAGGTTAGAATATAATTGAATTATGTTATACTGTAAAATCATAACATTTCAATGGGACATTTTTTGGGGTTTGGTAAAAGAGACTTATTTCAAGGATTTTGGATTTCACAAAAGTGGCTAAAATTTACTTGTTTGTACTATGTTCTTCTTTGTGCTTTTCATGCTCTGCTGTGTGTGTTGAATGCTACCCTCCCTCTCTGATATGTTACTTTCTGTATCCATGTTTATTAGTCCCTACCTGTTTTTGACCGGAGGGGACTATAGGTTTGCCGTCCTTCAGTCTGTTCGTCCGTCAGTCCGTAGCTGATACAGTTTCCAAGCTAGGTTTATGAAACTTGGTATGTGGATAGGGGGCTATAAGTGGATTATGCATGTCTAAAAATACTTTGATTCCGACAAAAATTGTGGTTGCTATGGCAGCAGATACATTGAAAATGGCTTCAAACCGGTAGGGGACTTCTGTATTGCTTGCAATTCTTAATGCCTTGTTTTCTCACATTTAAGGACAAATTGTCACAATATTTCAGTTCCCAGAATTTATAAGATGAATTGAATGATGACAAAAAATTTTTATGACTTATCATTAAGTTTTTTTTTACACACTTGACAAATAACAAGGAAAATAAAAAATATCTCCTCCAAAATGTTTTTATTTTCTTTCAGAAACAATTAATGTTTGATACCAATGATACATATAGAGAAATCAGTAACTACATAATATATGATGTTTTCTCCGACGATGAGGCCTCGAAACGTCTAGCGTATCTTCAACGTCAAATCAAAAACTTCAAAATGGAGGATGGTGAATTGGTTCATGTTACTGGTGCAAAAAAGCATAAAGTTCTCACTTCAGCTAAAGACAGGTTGTTGGCTGTATCTGAAGCACATTTAAAGAAAGGTATGTATCAGATTTATTGCAGTCTTTATGAATTTATTGTGAAGGACATTTAGCTTTTTAACTCAGTTTGGGGAGTCTGTGGCTGCTATTTTTGAGGTCTCTGTTCAAACCTATTATGATTGTGCATAAATTTAAAGTTGAAGAAATTATCTGAACATCATTATATGTTTAAACTAAACCCCGTCCGGAGTTACATTCTCTGGATTGATAGTATGGCTGATGGTTATACCTCCCAAGTCAGTGGTGTTTCACATTAGAAAAATCATTTAATTTCAATGGGACAAAATTTCTTGGTTTTGGTGAAAAAATACCATTTTGTGGGTACATAATTTCAAGAATTTCAGATTCCATGAGAAATGGCTAAGTCAAAATTCACACAATTATCAGAAATCATTCAAAAATCAAACAAATATGATAATTCTTTTATTATGTGTTGATATATGAAAGTAAACTTCCCAAAAACCCAGTCTTATACCTGACTAAACTTTACGGCAAGAATTGCAGCCACTGTAAGATTGACATATCTGTTATTGGTATAATTATAATTCATTGGGATTTAATTTCGTGGTTTAGGTCATCCATGAAATCCACAAAATTAAATCCCCCATGAATATTTATGATTTTACAGTAGTTATATTGTGATTATCTATTACTTGTGGAAGTATATTTGTGGTGCCGGTCACATGCATCTTCCTTAACAATAGAGTAGTGTTGGAAAATCGGTCTGAAATCATAATCGAATTGAATCGAAGAGGTCATTTCGATTTACTATCGGAAAATAATCGAAAAATCTACCATTTTTCAGAATTCATATTTATGAACAAGATAGCACATGTCAGGAAAGTGCTGGTCATCAAATTTAGGGAATGTTCTGTTTAAGTACATTTTCTGGGGTCAGATAACCACTTAGTAGTTTATTCACTTTCTGTTTATTTCTTACGGTGAGCTTTAATATTGTGAACAATCAGCTTTTTTTATCACAGCTTTACCTTGTTATATCATCATTTATGATACCAATATGTGAAACTGCTGTCTGTTTCTAAAAACTTCTTTAGTTTTGAACACTGCATATAGCAAAATATTATAAGGACCATCAAGGGAAATATCAGTAGTACTGGAAATACTCTTAAAGAGTGGATACTATTAGATGAGATATATTAAAGGATATGTGCTTATAACAAACCACAGACAAGATTTGCATATTCAAAATCTCCAAAAACAAAATAAAACATTTGAAACATAAACTTTTTAACAATACATGTAACTATAAAACTGGTATCGTCAAATTAAATTTAAAGATGGAAAAAATGAAATGCATTATAGTGACTGTTTAAGACCCAATCATCATTAAGAATTTGAAAAGTTGTCAGTTCTCATAGTAAAATTATAGAAAACTGACAGAAAACCCTGAAAAATCCATTCAACATTCGCATCTTGTAATGAAATTAATATTCAAGTCAACACATAACTTTTTAAGTTTGCTGTGTCAAATTATCCATTTCAAACACCATACACTGCCATTTAGTAAACAGGTTCTTTCATTATTTCTAATATTATTACTAAATCAATTTAATGTGAAGATTTTACAGCCAGAATGTAGATTTAAGAACTTGGAAAAAAAATTCTTAAACAGGAATGCACATGCATGTAGTTCATAGCCGATTAATCGATTATAAAAACTTAAAATCGATGATTGAATCGGTGGGCTTCAAATAGCCGATTAATCGATTTTATCGATTAATCGTTACATCACTACAATAGAGTATGTTTAAAACAGACTTTAGGTGTAGGGATGTGTGCTAATGGCACCCGGAACAGACTTACATCTTACTTTCAGTATTGGGCATGATCCCTCAGTAGGATCTCTTGTCATATTGCTTGTTTGATCGTTTTATCAGGATTGTGAATATTCCTGAAAGAGCTATGATCAAGAGGTGACCAAAATAAAAGTTATTTGATGTAAATATCTCAAGAAATGGCAAAGTTATGGTCAATTTAATCTTCTCTGAAGGATTTTATTCAATACAAATTGAGTTAAAAATGGGGAAAATGTGGTCTCTTATTTGGAAAAAATGTTCAGCCGCATATGATTTGCAGGATTTTTATTTGACTCTGTTTTCACCCCTGTTTTATAACATTTAACCTACAGGACAGCACGCAGATGTTACCAACACCTACCATCAGCTGGCAGAGACCACATTTTGGTTTGGTATGAAGTTTGATGTTAAAGTATACAATAGTTTATGTTGTACAAATGAGAACAAGCACATGTTGGAAAGATACTTCCTCTTCAGAGAACATCTAATGAAACAGGTAAATCTTGTGTAACAAGTATTTCAACTTATATTATTTGACACCTTATTTTTGATGGTATCCATCGTCATCTAGTCATGGTCAATTAAATGGAATTTTTGAAAGTGTTCAAAATGGGCTGTTTTCTACTCTCTTCTTCCTATATCCCATTCTGGAGCATCATCGTACAATGATGTAAAAAAGTACTCTGATTATATTCCATAGGGAATCTTTAATAAAAACCATGATAAATAAAGAGTTAAACCATGAGTGGTGTAAAAAAGTAGTTATGATGCGCGCATATATACAGTATATTGGTAAAACAATTAATAAATAAAGTGCAAACCCAGTATCTATGGCATGTCAGTAAGTCTGCTCCTGAATGCCTCAACACTATTAACAGTGGTCAGCTGGAGCTAGTTACACTGTAACCATATATCTCAAATGTCCAAGAACCTTTACCTCCTTTAAGTAAATACTTAAACTGAAACACTAAAAATAGTAGCATTGAAGTACCAGGGGACCTACCATTCCGGAAATCCAGATTTGCTGCATTATGAAGAATTATCTTTTCTGCACAAAATTAAAGTTCATTTGAAGTTCCATAATCTGAATTTTAAAAATATTTGAAACAATAGTTTGGTGTAGGAATGTGTGGCACTGGCACCCGAAACAGACTTGCAACTCGTTTTCAGGATTGGCCATTATGCTTCAGTATGACCCCTGTTGAATGTTTTACATCTATTTACTCATATTTGTTTTCTAGCCTTTAACACCAAAGTCTAATGAGAGCGTGGAAGAAGAGGTAGTACAGAGCAATGTGATAGAGTTTGTGACAGATGAGTTCCATGTTACAGAAGTTACTGATGACAATATTGTTGAAGGTAGGACAGAATTTCTATTTAGTTTGGCTTCATGTGACTTACAGGGTCATGTAGATTTCATAGTGCATTGAGACCCAAGGTGTGGTATTCAGTATTGATCATACTTGACTTAAGAATAAGGACAACCAATCAGATCACACCATATTAAACTCTTAGTTAGTAACATGCGATATGATTGGCTATCCTTATTCTCCAATTAAATAAGATCAATATTGAAAATTACTCCAGGTTTCCCTTATTCTGTCATTTAGTAATAGGCAGGCACTTGGGACTGGGTAGAACCATGATCTTCAGGATAGCTTCCTCCAATTCAAATTGTACATTTTAGGTTTTAATCCATGGCAGTGTAGCCTACCAGGGGTCCTCCTATTCCGGAATAATTTTGAAATGTGCTGCACTAGAAAGAAAAGACTTTTCTGAAGAAAATGAAAGTTATTTGATGAAAAAAAATCAAAGAATTTACAAAGTTATGGTCTTTTAAAATTTCATAGGCTGAATTTTAACAATAGAACAATATTTGAACTGAGTTTTTTATGTAAAGGTGTATACTAATGCCACCCAAAACAGACTTGCGACTCGTTTTCAGGAT
Source organism: Spisula solida (assembly GCA_947247005.1). Lineage (NCBI taxonomy): Eukaryota > Metazoa > Mollusca > Bivalvia > Venerida > Mactridae > Spisula > Spisula solida. The sequence goes on along the minus strand of OX365944.1, from coordinate 42,875,352 downwards.
TGGGCATTATGCCTCTGTAGGACCCCTGGCTATGTGACCATATTGAATGTGTAGTAAGAAATTCATGTATTTAGTTGATATACAAACAAGAAAAGTGTTACATGTGGCAAATAAGCTGTACTTCGTATTGATACAAAAATAATTATATGCACTCTTTTAACAAAATATGTGCTAACAGTATTAGATTATGTCTGCCTTGTAAAGACCCTCATTATTTGTGTCGACAGAAACTGTTGTAAGCGTCCCATCATCACCCGTGAAGCCTTCAGGAATATTTGTGTCGTCCATGAAGTATGTTGGAGATCCATCATCAGTTCCTAGGGTCGACCACACTGAAACCCAACAACCTGTGGTAACTGAAGCTGGCGATAGTTCTCAACAAATGTTAGACATTTCACAAAATGGTTTGTAATCCAATTTTTACATTGTTCAATTATCTTAACACTAGTTTGTTCATTTGCGCCTCAAAATTGACTCTAGAAAATAATCAAATTGTTGCAAATCCATTTTACAATTTTTGTAATGTGGGAAAATTGAATTTTCACATTATTCAATTATCTTGAATCACACTGTTCACTAATTGCGCCTCAAAATTGACTCTAGAAGATAATCAAACTGTCGCCACTTTACCATCCATGTTTTTTGGGAGGCTTATTCATTATTGATTTTGTGCTTGATTTTTGAAATAGTTTGTACCAAGACTTGTGCATATTGTCAGGAATTTTAGATTGAATGAATATTGCCAGGGTTATGGACCTTTTTGGGAGACAAACGTGCGTTTTTGTGTCAAAAACCCTTCTAGTTTGTAATTGGTTTTATCTCATGTTAACTGTTTTTAGACTCAAATCTGGACAATGTCGATATGCCATCAGAAACCATACTGGTGAAAATAACGGAAGATGGTCAAGCTATTATCATGCGAGAAGATGGAACAGATCCTACTAGCGATGTAACAGTGGGAGAACAAATGTCAGAGATTGTACACACTAACAGTACTGATGATGTTACAACCGCTGTCAAATCTATATTACAAGACACTGGTAGGTGCTCACATTGATATTATGATGTTAAGCCTAAGTCCCACTGAGCATTTTTTGCCTCAGCGATGTACTCCCGATTGAAATTAATGAGCTATCAGGACACAGGTTCATTAGGGTCTTGGGGAAGCTTCTGTCATGAGACAGTTTGTGATATCGGAAGAAATTGTAATGAATCAGGTGGTATCAGAAGAAATCAGGAGGACATCGCCGATATGGAATTCCTCAGTGGGACCTAGGCTTTAGTAGATATAGTAAAGTGCAGTTTGTTTGATGTGTCAATTAACATAATTACACGTTAACTGCACACTATAGATTCCAACCTCACCTTTCTTAAGGTGACTTATCGATAGTGTTCACATGCTGTGAAGTTACGTATTTATTGACAGGTCAAAAGCACTGCACTATAGATATAAGACAATGGTTTATGTTTGTGTATGCAAGGCCGAACTTGAAATATTCTTGGTTTCCCCTTCCCGACCCTAACAGATTTAGAATGGGTAGGTAGATAGGGTAAATTTTTTTTTGGAAATTGTTTCAGTATAATAGTTATTGGTTAAAAATACAAATAATGAAATTTAGTATTAACTCTAAGGTAAAAACCAACAGTCTTAAATTAAATGGTAAGAAAGAATAATAAAAAATAAAATTTCACTTCCAATTTTTAATAAAAAAAATATTATTTCAATTTGGGCAATAAAATATCTTGGGTAGGACCCTTTTTAATCGGGTAGGTAGGGGAAGGGGAAACAAACAATATGATATTTTAGGCCCAACTAAAATCTTCATGTGAACACGTTTTGAACAGGGAAGGCAGCGCTCAACAGGAACAGCAGGGAAAAAATGTACAAAAACGAACTGAATGTATACAAATTGCTATATCTGCATTAAATTTAATGATTAAAGTGGCACTGGTCATATCAAGGGCTCAGTGCAAAAGTATTGTACATCCCTATATAAATTAATGTAGTTACCATAGTTTTGCACTGAGCCCTCGATATTTAATTGTTTGTCTAAGGCATTGAAAGTTTTAACAGAAAATATGTGGCAATACTCCGCAATAGTTATTATAGATGAAATGTTACTTTTGCTAAAAATGAACACTATTCAAATTTTAATGTATAAAAATGTTCTTGTAGATAGGTTAGATGTGTTTAAGGTGTGTTTCTATGGATTAAGGTGTTAACTTAATACTAAACTCATTGAAAGTTTGTTCATATTTTGCAGATGGTATGCAAACTATATACAGACATCCTGGAACAGAAAATGAACAAATATCACAGACTGTTATCACAGAGGAATCAGAACAAACAGGTAATCATTGTACAATTTACAGGTGTCCTTCTACCGTATATCGGGTAATTTTCGCGCGTACCTAATTTTCGCTTTATTCGCGTCCAAACCAATTCGCTAAAATTGAAATCAGCGAAAAATGCATACCAGAATTTCGCGATTGTCCGAATATGAATGTTTCTACTTTCGTTTTCGTCTACCGGCGTTGTAATATTAACGCGTGATCAAAATCGATAGTTTACACTAATTACTAGTACTATACGATAAAATAATCCGTATAAATCATACATAAGCTTTAAGTAAAACTAATTTAACTAAACCACCTATAAAGTGCAAAGTTTAAAAGTTTAAACAATTATGTTGTTTAAGATGCTATTTCACCGACAAGCGTATTATCACGTATTCATCAGTTTTGAATGCAAACAAACAGGGGCCAATTTAACAAAAGAATTTTCCCGTCTATTGTATGAAACAATTGAAATTAAATGACGAGGTGTGAACTACATATCTCTGTATTTTACCTGTGAAAATATCTTTTATACACATGACAACGAAAATCGTGTTTTGTTAGTGTTCTACTCCAAATTAAATTCATGCTAAGTCTCGTGTTTTAATGGGTCTGCAAGTATATCTTTTATTCGTATGACAACAAGATTTACTCAGTTCAAAATATAATATGCGCGGTACATACTGGTTTTTAATAACATCCGATCCCGCTGTTGACAACAAAATACGCACACCGGTACCAACCGGTACACACTGGCTTTTAGTTGCGCTAAAACAATCATGTTGGATTAATCTCCCCTTACAAGATGGAAAACGCGAAAAAAACAAACAGAGGTTAGAAATTGCTAAAATTAGCTTCCCTAAAATTTGATTTTGCCGAAAATCGCGAAATTTGCAGTACGCGAAAATTACCCGATATACGGTATTTCACAATATTACAGAAATCCAGATTTGTTGCTTTAAAGAGAAGGAACTTTTTTGCAGAAAACAAGTTATTTGATGAAAAAATACCAATTATTGACTTGTTATAAATTGTCATATTTGATATGCTGAATTTTAGCAATAGAATAATGTTGGAAACAGAGTTTTGGTTTAGGGATGAGTGCTAATGGCACTTGAAATCGACATGCATTATATTTTTAGGATTTGGCATTAGGCCTCAATAAAACCCCTGAATTTATTAATCTAATTGCCCTAGCAACAGAGCAAAGATAGCCATACCTTATTGCTTGTCGGTCGTTTTTTGTTGGACGTTCCCTTGTAACTGAATGCATTTAATTATTCAAACAAGTGCAATGTTTTCTCAAGCAAAACGATATCCTTTTCATTGGTTTAATGAATTTTCCCGGGGCCAAGGGGAAAAAAGGGCCTAGATAAAGCTAGACGTGATAGTAGAATAGTGTTTATTAGGGGGGGATGGACCAGAGCGGGAGAAAGGCCTAAGCTCGATCTTTCTCCGGGGAAAAACTAGGCCGGCCCCATTTTTCCCTTGGGACTGGAGGGAACTTGTATTGCTCACAATTCTTTACCGACATATTTACCTAATAAGTTGAAAACCATCCAAGGTATTAATTTGACATTTTAAACATACCGGTAATTATACAGGGGTTCCATTTTACTCGGGAGTAGGGGTTTTGACCCTTAACATTTCCAAAAAGCAACATTTTGACTCAACATTTTGGTTTAAGGGGACATTTTCTCTTAAAATCACTGGTATTTTTCTTATACCGGTAAAATGGTCAAATTTAGTTGAAAGTATAAGAATGACCCTTCAGGTGCAGAAGATAGTGAAACCCATAATTATATTGCAGAAACGACTGAGGAAGCGACTAATACGGAGATTGTAGATGATGGTGGTGACAGTGATAACTGGATGTATGGTAGCGATGATGAGGAGGAAGATGATGACGACCCACAGTATTCTGTGTTCAATAATATCATGACAACTACCGTAGGTGGTGAGAAGAAACAAGTCACTCCACGGCCACACTTTAAATGTAGCCAGTGTAATAAAATCTTCTATGGACCACTCAAGTTTAAAAGTAAGTGGTATATGATTGTGTCCCTCTAGCGCTACAAGATTGTATACCACTGTATACTAAATAGTAAGATACCATCTTGTTGCATCAAAGGGACATATTGTGTTGTATAATAACATGTAAAGTATAAGTCTTAATAAAATGTTCTGTTCTGTTATAATGCTGTCTTTTAGTCTTTGGAAAAACAGGCTTTGCTTCAAGGTTAAATACAACATTTGTCATTGTCAATCAGCTGTGGGGTACATTTAGTTTTAGGCATTTACCGGTACATTTGAAACCATTGTTGTAGTCAATGATGCTGTTTGGATTCATATACTAGAACAGAAGAAATATAATCATTGACAATTCTTTCAGAACATGATTATGTTGATGAACTATTAAATATAATAAATTATTAAAGAATTGAAGTTGCAAAGAAAACTTATACAATGTATGTCTTAAAACCAGTAATTAAGGGAAAGTTGGCTTATTTTCTCTCAAAACCTTTTGGGGAAGGACTAATTAATTTGTAAGAACTTAATTCACAATCAATCCAAAATAAATTAACTTTACTAATTTGCTGTTTCAGTGCACATGTACAAGCATACAGGGCAGAAACCGTTTCCATGTAATTTATGTAACAAGAAATATACCAACAAGAAATCCTTGGTACTTCATCAGAAAACCCATACAGGAGAGCTGCCTTATCTGTGAGTATTCAATTGGAGGTTTTATGTCTCTCACCAGGGGTTCCATTTGACTCGGGAGTAGGGGTTTTGACCCCTGAAACTTTCCAAAAAGGTACATTTTGTCCCTCAAGGTTTTGGTTTGAAGGGTCATTTTTTCTTAAAATCGTGGGTATTTTGTCCATAAAATGGTAACATTATGGACAAAAGTATCAAAACGACCCTTCAGATTCAGAAGCTAGTGGTATCCCTGCCTACTTATAGTAGAGGGACACACTGATTTTGTGCTAGATGGTTGTCACAATGTTTGTCTGTGCTTGTGTTCTCCTTAAACCATTGGTTGGATTTCAATGATACTTCACATTATTAGTCAATAGCAAGTCTAGTTGTTCATATTGACAGGAATTTTAGATCAGATGATTTTCACAGGAGTTATGGCCCTTTGTTGGAGACATATATTTGTGTCAAAAACCCTTCTGGTTCCAGACATGGTTCTGTAAATTTCTAATTTCACTTTAAATTTAATATGATATAATTGTTAAAACAGATGAATGTGCATGTGTGTTAATTCTTTCACAGTAAAATTAAATAAAAAGTATTAGTTTTTAAACAAAGATGAAGACCAACCAATGTTTGTTCAAATCTCTGGCTTGCACAATTTGTAGAGAACTAGTAGGTATGTGTCTTATTCCTGTGTTAGACAGATTATGATCATTCATGACTTTGGCAATATTCATACTGTTCCACATAATCATGTAGTTGTTAGATCTTTGCATGTGAAAGATCAAGTTAGAACTGGTTGACAACAAAATCCCGAAGAGTGAGATAGGACAACTGGCTACCATACTAGTACAGTGTTCCCTCTCGTAACGTCACCTCTCTCAAACGACTCCCTCCTTTAAACGACATTCAAAATTCCTCCCGTGCAATTTCAACGTTAATTTCCCTCCGAGAAACGACACCTCCCTTCAACGACAAACGTCACTGAAAAGTCGTACCGACACTAAAAATTACCTCTCCGGACCGGCGTAGGTTAAGTCAGTTGTTGATTGTTTTCATAGGTATTGACACTGTCTGCCAAAATGTGTGAATATGGTATACTAATCATCATTGAGAAGCTTGTAAATCGCTATTTTTCACACTTGCATTAATAAATTGTAGTTTGGTCTAATTGAATAATTACGACGATTAGATTGTTTTCATTCATTGGTGGTCTGTATAATAACTTTGGTCAGGGTAAGGTGAAAAAACTTGTAACTTCTGATTAAAATAAAGTGATAATTAATGCATCTTTTCTAACAAGAAAAAGGAAAGCGTTTGTTTATTTTAATACAAATGGCGTCGAGCATACGGTACCGTCTAAAGCCCGTCCGATCCGGACCGTCATGTATGTAAATTGGTGTACACGAACATTCTGTTATTTTGTATGTACATGTAGTCAGTACTTATTTTCATGGCAAAATCGGCGAAATAATTTACTTTTATAGAATTAATAAGATCATAATCTGGTCAGGAGTTGGCAACCTCAGTACACTGTATTCATCTTTACTAATTATGACACGCTGCTTGTGTACATAATGTACATATTTTGGAGGTTAAATCATGCTATTTATGTAACAGTCTGTTAGAAGTACAATCCCTCTCCACAACGACTACCTCTCTACAACAAACACTATTTCTGTCTCCCACAAAAGTCGCTCAAGAGAGGTACCACTGTATATGATTGCAATATTTGCCAAAATTGTGCAATTCCCAGTTAAAATAAAACAATCTTGAATAAACCCAATAAAACATTCTTACATATCGCTGGCTTAGAATTAGAAGGTCGTAACTTACGGCCTTATAAGACGCATGCATATTTCAAATCTTCATCTCAAGGAGCTTCTAATGTGCCTATTTTCATGAAAATCAGAAGTGGTTATGTTGACCAAACTGAAGTTTAATAAGCTTGTATCCCCATAAGTAAAGTGTAGTTTTCAGACAGTGTTTTCTTGTTTTCTCAAAATATTGATTTAGTACTTACGAAATTCTAATTCTAAGTCAGCGGTATGTAATGGTATCCCACACGTAATAATACTATAATGATTTATTCATTATAGATGCAGTCTTTGTGGTAAGAGATGTCCCAGCAAGATTTCACTGAAGTCACATTTGAAATGTCACGATGGCAATGGAGGTGGATTTCCTGCGAAATGTGATATCTGTGATCGTATGTTCTCTCGTAAGCATCTCATGGAACGTCATAAACTACATAAACATACCAATCTACAGACAGAATTCAGATGCAACGAATGTAACAAAGTGTTCAGTCATCAAAGTAAGTTGATACTCATCATATTCCTGAAATAAGGCAAATAAAAACACAGGTAACTGTATCACTGAAAAAGAGTAAAAAAAATAATTTTTTATATAATTTATATTCTAAGATTACATAAATTTATCATTATCAATGATACAGTTACCTGTGAATAAAACGGGTCAGAAGGACAAATTAAAGAGCTCCTGAGTTTGATCCCAACCCATGGCGTTATGATAATTAACTATACTTCATAATGTCAAGCAAATCTTACATGACAGGCAATGTTTGGCCACTCGGTTCGTGTTTTGAATTGGTAAAATGTATTATCAATTATATGATATTTGCATGAAGCCTCTGTTAACATACATACTTTCTATATTTAAGATATGCATAAATGTTTAACACCTTTATTGTCTGATGGTAGAAGTTACAAAAAGCAAAGTTAATGGTAAAATTGATACTTCTGCCTTGCTAGCCCTTACAATATACAATGTTGCAATTAATATTTTCGCAGATCAAAAAGTAAGGAATATTCAATATAGAATTTGCAGACATTAGGCATATGGAAATCACAGTGATTTTCAAATTTTCCTGATAGATTTCTGTGCTGGCAGAAGTTTATGCTAGATGACATATTAGTAAATAGAGTAAATTTACGAAATTCATCAATATTTCCTCATAGCTATTGCCTAGGTCCCACTGAGCATTGTTTGCCTCGGCGATGTACTCCCGATGGAAATTAATGAGTTATCAGGACATCGGGAACAGGTCAATCTTGGTCTAGGGGAAGCTTTGGGGGTAGTCTGGGGATAATTAATTTTGTGATATAGGAAGGAATTGTGATGAATCGGGTGGTATCTGAAGATATAGGGAGAACATCGCCGATGACGAATTCCTCAGTGGGACCTAGGCTTAACTTAACACTCATACAGTATACTGATATTATCTTTAAAGAAGTATCAAAATATTTCAGGAAGCCTTAAACGTCACTTTATGTCATCTCATCTGAACATCAAGAACCATGCTTGTGGATTATGTGGCAAGTCATTCTATCGTAAGGAGTATCTGACTGGTCATTTAATACAGCATGGAGGAACAGCAGCTGAGGGGCTGACCCCACGTAAGCCACGCCCATCTACATTCAAACCCCGCCCATCTGTGTTCAATCAGACGACATTTGATTTGAAGGAAGTGAAGAATTCTGATGGCAGTGTTGAACAGTTTGTTGCTTTACAGGATGGCCAGAAGGACGATGAAGGGGTAGGTGATTTCATGTTATATTTATCTCTCCCTCATATAGTGGGGAGACATTGATTTTGTGCTGGATGAATCATACATAAAGTTAGTCTGTGCTAGTTAGTCCCCTACCGGTTTTTGATCGGAGGGGACTATAGGTTTGCCCTCCGTCCGTCAGTCAGTCCATCCGTCATTCAGTCAAAAAATCTGGATCCTGACATAACTCAAACAGTTTCCAAGCTAGGTTTATGAAACTGGGTATGTAGATAGGGGGCAATAAGGGGATAATGCACGTCCAAACATATTTTGATTCCGATCAAAGTTGTGGTTGCTATGGCAACAGAAACATTGAAAATGGCTTAAAACCAATAGGGGACTTCTGTATTGCTTGCAATTCTTAATTACTTGTTCTACCTAACCATTGGTCTGATTTCAATGAAACTTCACATGAATACTTGGTACCAAGCGTAATTTGATGTTCAACTGAAAGCAATATCTAATGGTTATATATGTGTGATATACTTTCAGGTGGAGAGAATTATTCTAACCCAAGATGAAGATGGACAATATCGTGTGGTTGACATGGCAACTGAGAGAGAAGTAAAACGTATGCTAGAAGCTAGAGGTATCAACAGAGGAGAAGCTGGAGAAACCATGGTTGTACATGTAAGTACAAGAATTTCAGGCCTCAACAAATATTTTTTTAAAGCACACATCCTGCAATATAAACAAAGAAGAAAACCCCAAAATCTTACATGTCCTGCTATATAAATAAAGAAGGAAGATATTGTGCAGGACGAGCGGATGCATGGATTCATTGAGGCCTGAATTTGGGGATTCTCTGTTGTATTTGTTTATTAGTGTGCCGCCATGATTCAATTTAGTTTCTACAAAAAAATTTAAAAAATGCCAAGCATATCCTTTATTTGCCAGTCAGCTTTTTGCTGAAATATGGCAGGCATATGAGTGCCTCCACCCGTATTTGAACCCGTGTCACCAGATAAAAAGGCAAACGCGCTAGCCATTGACCTACAAAGACAAATTCGTTTGCACTTTGAGTATGTGGGATTTAAACACATAGTGTACAGTGCAATTGCCTTGCAATGCAAAGAATGAAAGCTTTAGTCTGCTCAGCTATTGCATCAACCCTAAAAACTTTTGCGCAAGTAACCAGTATCAATGTAGCTACATCACATCGCACCAGTGATGGACTGATTAAAACATACACAACTAATGTAAGAGTCTGAGAGAAGCTTAGGAGACTCACAATAAGTCATCAGTTGTAGAGGTTTTGTTACCTAAAGCCTGGGTCCCGCTGAGCATTTTTTGCCTCGCGATGTACTCCCGATGGAAATTAATGAGTCATCAGGACATCGGGAATGCCTCTCTGGGACCTAGGCTTAAGCAAAGCACTATCAGGCGCCTTTATTAAATTACCTCTCATTCAATTGAATATAGATAGGCATGAATTACCTCCTATAGAAAGCACTAAGAGGCACTTTGCTAGGTTAACAGACTATAGGTGTTTGCATAGGTGAAGAAATGTTTTCATGTAGCCAGTTATCTTCAAAAATAGGCGGTCGGTTTGAAATGTCACTTAAAATAACAAAGGAGAAAACGAAAACAAAAAGTAGCCGGCAAGCATATTCAAATAGCCAGTGAATTTTTCTGCCTACCGCCTCATTTCTACAGCCCTGTGTTTGTGGGCATGGATGACCTCTCATGGAAAGCGCTATGAAGCACTTTGGTAGATTAACAGACTTCAGGTGTTTGTATTTTGTATATGAACAGATAGAAGAACCAAACGGTGAATCACAGGTTGTACATGTTGAACACACAGAGGAACAAGTAGTGGAAGTTCCTTTAGAAGAACATCAATACATAGAATATCAACATGTAGCTGATGATAAACCTCAGGAATATGTCATCGCAGAGTCTGGAGGTAGGCACCTGGGTCCTATAATTCTGGAATAATTTAGAAATCCACATTTGCTTCCCTAGAAAGAATTAACTTTTTTGCAGAAAATAAAAGTTATTTGGTGAAGATATTCGAAGTTTTACCAAGTTATGGTCATTTGAATTTCCATAAGCTGAATTTAACTATAGAACAATGTTTGAAACCTAGTTTGGTGTATGCTAATGGCACCTGGAACAGACTTTCATCTCATTTTCAGGATTTGGGCATAATGCGTCAGTAGAACCCCTGATGTACCTACCTGGGTACTGTTTTATCAAAGCACTTAAGAATAACTTAACCATTCATTGCGTAGGGTGGTTGTGGCTATGGATTGTCTGTGCGCAACAGTATTTAAACCTACGTTTTAATTAGCTCACCTGTCACAAAGTGACAGAGTGAGCTTTTGTGATCACACTTCGTCCGTCGTCCGTCCGTCCGTCCGTCCGTCTGTCCGTCCGTCCGTCCGTCAACAATTGGGTTGTGTCCTCTCTAGAGGTCACAATTTTGGCCTAATCTTTATGAAACTTGGTCACAATGATCATCTCAACAAAATCTAGGTCAAGTTCGATATTGGGTCATCTGAGGTCAAAAACTAGCTCACTAGGTCAAATTATAGAAAAAACCTTGCTTTAAACCTTTCAACATGTAGTATTCATGGTCACTTAACTCTCTGCTGTAACTCTCTACACTCTATACATACAAGTAAACTTTCATCAACCAATGAAAATGTGTATCAGGGTTCACAGCAGTTTTGTAAAGGTCAAATATCAAAATATTCTAGAGGGTGTGAATTGTAATGGTTAAGTGGAAATCAAAGCGCTGTAGGGAGCATAGACATTTTCCTGAGGGTCGTGGGTTCAAACCCCACTGGAACCATAATTTTTATTTTTTATTATTTTTTTTTTTTTGAGTGTTTAGGTATTGTTTTGTCTGTAAAGCATTTATTTGTACATTTTCCTGATGGTCGTGGGTTCAACCCCCACTGGAACCATAATTTATTTTTTTTTTTTTTTTGAGTGTTTAGGTATTGATTTGTCTTTATAGCATGTATTTGTACATTTTCCTGATGGTCGTGGGTTCAACCCCCACTGGAACCATAATTTTTATTTTTATTTTTTTTGAGTGTTTAGGTATTGATTTGTCTTTATAGCATGTATTTGTACATTTTCCTGATGGTCGTGGGTTCAACCCCCACTGGAACCATAATTTTTATTTTTTTATTTTTTTTGAGTGTTTAGGTATTGTTTTGTCTGTAAGGCATTTATTTGTACATTTTCCTGATGGTCGTGGGTTCAATCCCCACTGGAACCATAATTTTTTTTTTTTTTTTTTTTTTTTTGAGTGTTTAGGTATTGTTTTGTCTTTATAGCATGTATTTGTACATTTTCCTGATGGTCGTGGGTTCAACCCCCACTGGAACCATAATTTTTATTTTTTAATTTTTATTTTTTTGAGTGTTTAGGTATTGTTTTGTCTTTATAGCATGTATTTGTACATTTTCCTGATGGTCGTGGGTTCAACCCCCACTGGAACCATAATTTTTATTTTTTAATTTTTATTTTTTTGAGTGTTTAGGTATTGTTTTGTCTTTATAGCATGTATTTGTACAGTTATATGGAGGAAAAATATTCCAAAATATTTTGTTTAAAATATAGGTCAAATCATAGAAAAACCTTGTGTAGTCAGTCACCAGAGGTTACAATTTCAAATTAATCTTTATGAAACTTTGTCACAATGATCCTGTCAACAAAATCTAGGCCAAGTTCGATTTTGGGTCATCTGGCGTCAAAAACAAGGTCACAATGTCAATTGACATTTTCCTGAGGGTCATGGGTTCAAACCCCACTGGAACCATAATTTTTTTTTTAAGTGTTTAGGTATTGTTCTGTCTTTATAGCATGTTTTTGTACAGTTATATTGAGGAAATATTTTGTTTAAATTATAGGTCAGATCATAGAAAAACCCTGTGTAGTCGCCAGAGGTTACAATTTCGACTTAATCTTTATGAAATTTGGTCCTAATAATCATCTCAACACAATCTAGGTTAAGTTTGATATTAATTAAGTCATCTGGGGTCAAACGCTAGGTCACATGGTCAAATCATACAAAAACTTGCAATAGAGGCTGAATTTCCTTAAATTTTATTCAGAAAATGTGTAGGATCACCATAGGGGTGTGCATGCACTAGTACGACAGGTGAGCGACCTAGGGCCCTTTGGGCCCTCTTGTTTAAATTCTTTATAATTCTATATCAACTTCAAATTGCGGACATGTATGGTTTGTAGAAGTTCAATAACTGAATCACTATTAGTATTGCAGATCCATTTACCACACTTTGTAGTTGATATGCCTATAAGTACTCATGATAAACTGCCATTGATTTTTTGTTTCCTTTAAACAGCATCTCCTCAACCCATTGTATGGATTATTACCAAAATTGCAGAGATAATTCTAAAATGGTCCCCTAATTAAGCTAAATAAACTGTTCTAGGCTGGTATTCACAAAGCATCTGAAGTGAAAATTTAAATATTTTGACTTAAGTCCAACATTTGCGCAGCTCATTTCTCCCACAATTTAAAGTATAATCCATGTTTTCTTAGTGATTATAGAAGCTGTTTACATAATGCTTCAAAACTATGTAAAATATTAATCATCTTGATCTTGCTTCTTGGCTGATACACTTAATAACATTTTTAGAAATTCCTAAGTTTTCTGCTTAGATGCTTTGTGAATACCATCCCTGGTCTGCAGCATAAGTAGGTACAAAGTGTTATTGGAGCTAAAATGCTGTGTACTAAGATGAGTGACATAGAGCCGTCCACAAGTCTGTGATAAGTATCATAGACCAGTAGACCACCTACCTGTTGGGCCATAATGATGGCACTCTTTGTTACTGTTACAATTCACATTTTCTCTTTGTTATGCCCCCCCCCCCCCATCTTTGATGAGGGTGGGATATTGCTGTGCACATTTCTGTTGGTTGGTCGGTCAGTCAAATAGTTTCTGTTCAATAACTCGTTTTGCCCTAGGATCTTCCAACTTTACGTAGAGGTTGGTCCACAACAGTAGATAACCAGGGCTATTGATTTTAAGGTCAGTAGGTCAAAGGTCAAGGTCGCTGTGACCTTTAACATTAATTACTATTTGGCTGCAAAGGAGGCATACATGTTTTACATATGTTTTACAAACATCTCTTGTTATTTTACAGTTGGAACATCATCAACAGCTGGACAGTTTATTTATACCTCAAATAGTAATGAAGTATCCATATCCGGCAACCAGGAATTGATATACGGACAACCAGCGGTGCAATACGAGGTGGAATGTGTCGGGGATGTCGGTGACGAGGAAGCACTTTCTGCCATAAATCTACTCGCCCAAGCCAGCGCTCAACAATACGAGAATGTTATATCCCAGATCTGATTCATTAACATTATAATTCATGGTCCTATCATGAACTGCTATGAAATTATTCATTCTTTGAAATGGGATCCTGAAAATCATTTTAGAAAATAATATGCAAAACACTTTACTTGAAAAACCAATGTGACTTAAAATGCAACATTATAACCTGAAGTTAAAGAACTTTAATCTTTTTGATACATGTTAATGTTGTGGAGTTGTTGACTGTTAAATTTCCCATTCAAGTCAGTTCCTAGACAAATGATATCGGATAATTACTGCATTGACAATGATGTATCTAAAGCCTAGGTCCCACTGATTCCACATCGGCGATGTTCTCACGATTTCTTCAGATACAACCCGGTCATCATAATTCCTTCCGATATCACAAACTGTCTCATGACTTACACGAAGCTTCCCCTAGACCATGAGGAACATGTTCCCGATGTTATGATAGCTTATTAATTTACATCGGAAGTACATCGCCGAGGCAAAACATGTTCAGTGGGACCTAGGCTTAAGTAGTAAAACAAGTGCTCTAGATACTAAGGGCAAAACAAGTCATAGAGATACATGTATAACTGAAGATGCTCGGCAAGGTTTTTAATGTTTTTGTACAAAATTTGATGAGTTACTTACAGTACACTCCTACACTAAGTTGGAAACTTTACATGTTACTATTTATGGTCTGTTCTGTACTTAAGTTAAGAGTGTAAATGCATAATTACACATTACTATTATTTAACTTCAAGCTTAAATATCTGTTTAGGCCCTAAATTTTATCTACAAAATGTATATATATCAATCAGATCTGTTTTAGTCTTGTACACTGAAGTTTTGAATTTTAATCATGATATCCATGCATGTTTAATAAAAAATAAATCAAAATTTATTGCTGATTGATAATTCTAACAAATGTGCAATATTTGAGATAGTAGACATTTTAGAATGTTCACTGTCACAAGTATATAACTGATTCAGAACTCCTCTGCCTGCAGGTTTGTCTAAAGCTCTGACCCGTATTTGAACAAATTTTCAATCTTGAGAATACTGATGAGATTTCTAATTTTGAGATGCTTTGGGTGATCATGTCCCATAAATATGGGATTGGTTTATTCATTTGAAAATTATGAATTTAATAATTGATAATGAAAGTTACTTGGAACATTTTGTAGTTACTCATAAATTTGGCATTGTCACCAGAGAACTTTATTTTTGATGTACTATCAAATACATCATACACCTTTCTAGTTTTACACCTCAGTACTGCTTTATCAAAGCACTTGCGAAAATTGTATAGACTACGTTCAAATTTAAATTTGTTTTCATTATTTTACAACTCCAAAGTGTATTCAATGTATCTGCAGTACTAATAATGATTTATTTAATGAACTCCTTCAAGCCATATCTGTCCTAAACTTGTAGTTGTTAATTAATAATAAATAATTTAAATTTGAACATAAGTTTATGATTTTCGTTAGTATTTTTATAAAACCGTACCCTGGTATGCATAACTCATTGGCTACCAGTAGAAAAGCAGAATGCAACAAATCTGTTCTACCGTCTCTATTTATTTTCTCCTATTATTTTCACTTGTTTCATTTTCAACACAAGTGTTCTGAGTATTAATGAGGATTTGTACGAAATTGTACTGCTGTTATGATCAACTCAAGTATTAATAAATTGTTCTGCTGCATGATAATTACATGTATGTACATGTTGTATTTTATAGACATAGTCTTGTACTGTTATGACATTAAATAAAAAACAAAACAACATTATGCTGTATAGTTTTCTATCAAAGTAGGATATAGTCATTACAGAAAACAATTCACCACAAGAGCTGTCATTGATAGAAATTATATCGATGTATAAATCGATTATTGAGGTTGGTCACTTGTTTACATAACATTGTGTACATAAACATTGAAATTTCTCTATGTACAATTTTAATAGATATTTTGTGTATGTGGCTTTATGAATAAGGTATTGGTTTGCACTGCCCTTTAATCCAATCAAAATGTTTAAAACAATAAAAATACAATGTTATGATATTGCAATGTTTGTATACAAGTGACAGACCTGATTAAACAGACTATAGTGCGTTCAAAGTCAAACGAGAATCATTATAAACATAAACTCGTCTGACAGGTAAACTTGCAATGGGTTCGCAAATTGTGTTCAAAGCGCATTCCATACACCAAAGGCGCTGTAGTGTAGTGGATACGCACACTTCCTACAAGTCTCAATTCTATTCTGAGTTGTAGGTTCGATCCCCACAATTTAATGTTTTTTTTATAAGTGTGGGGCATATAGCATTGGTGCTGTCCGTACGTAACACAAATCTTGTGTGTTGAACTCCTCATAAACTGTTGGGTGGAATTTCTTCAAACTTTCACAGAATAACAACCTCAATGTATAGATGAGCATAAACGATGGAATTTTTGCTGCGTCAAGTTTTACCAGAGTTATGGCCCTTTGTTACTTTTACTATAAACACCATAGTGAAAAATTTTGTGTGTTGAACTCCTCACAAACTGTTGGGTGGAATTTCTTCAAACTTTCACAGATTAACAATCTCAATGTATAGATGAATGTAAAGGATGGAATTTTCACTGTGTCAATTTTTACCTGAATTATGGCCCTTTGTTCTTTTTACTATATATCCCATAGCGAAAAATCTTGTGTGTTAAACTCCTCACAAACTGTTGGGTGGAACTTTTTCAAACTTTCTCAGATTAACAATCTCAATGTATAGATGACTTAAGAATGGAATTTTTGCTGTGTCTTTATTTACTTGAATAATGGACCTTTGTCATTTTCAATATAATTATAGTTCACACGGCTAGAGAAATTGAATAATGATTTTACCTCAACTATCTTTTGCCCCTCTCCTTCCCCATTTAAAATGATATGTGATATCAAATTTACTGAAAAAAATTGGACTCAAAATGTTATACTGGCATAACAAATCTTTCTTGCATGAAATATTGAATGAAATAGAAAATTTCTCATTACAAAAATATTTTCAATTCAAAATGTTATTTGTTCTTTCTTACGTGTGCATATTGAAGAATCATCAACATTTTTACCTTAAAAATGGCAAAACAGGGCCTTAAAATAGACGCCGTGACTCACTGAAGAATTGCAAGCAATACAAAAGTCCCCTGCCAGTTTGAAGCCATGGCCCTTTCAATGAAGGTTTGTATATTATGTTAAATTGACAGAAAGTAATGATTCATTTACAAGTGTCGCCAATATAAGTGGTATTTTTGTTCTGCTTCCATAGCACTTTTAGACTATTTATATAATCTATAACAACCATAGTTTTTGTCAGAATAAGAAAATAGTTCAACATGCATAAGCTCCTTGTTAGCCTCTATACGTATACCAAGTTTCATAAACCTAGCCTGGAAAGTTATTTAGTAATCATGTCAGAATGCAATGCGACAGACAGACAGACGGACGGCAAACCTACAGTCCCCTACGGTCAAAACCGTACTGTTTATGTACAGTCCGTAGCCCCATATAGGTAGTTTCATTAATTACAAGAGTACATTCATTTCGTTGACACCAATTCTACCTAAAATATACTTCAGTCGGTGAACTTCATTCAGATTTACCCTCACAGTAGAGTATAATCTATGTATTAATTTTTCACTAATCCTCCGACTCGGAGCATAAAATTGCTCTACACAGTCAGATGTCTTATAATTAGTTTTACTTATAACAACATTAAAATTGAAATTATAAGAGAGTGCTTGCTTTGATTAGATTTTAAAAATTGAAAAATGTAGGGGCTACGGACTGTATGGGGCTACGGACAACATATGTGTGCTTGTTAGTCCCCTACCCGTTTTTGACCGGAGGGGACTATAGGTTTGCCGTCCGTCAGTCCGTCCGTCAAAAAATCTGGGTCCTGACATAACTCAAACAGTTTCCTAGCTAGGTTTATGAAACTTGGTATGTGGATAGGGGGCAATCAGGGGATAATGCACATCCAAATATATTTAGATTCCAACCAAAATTGTGGTTGCTATGGCAACAGAAACATTGAAAAATGGCTTAAAACCGGTAGGGGACTTCTGTATTGCTTGCAATTCTTAATTACTTGTTGAATTTTGTTACTATTTGCTGTGAGGAAAGTTTCTTGTAAACCAGTCTATAGCCCTACACATATTGCAATAAAAAGGATAAACATTTGTCTGATACATGTGGTTATTAGCAGAATAAGACAGCTTAAAATTAGGGACTACGGACTGTACAAAATACTGACATTTTGTCATTTATTTATTTATTGTTAAAAGGGTTTTCAGTAAACAAAGTTTAAAGATCAGAGTTAAAATATGTCCGATGGCATGATATTACATATTTATTGCTTCAAATTATTTCTATTAATACAGAACAGTGTCATTTCGTTGCATACATGTAATTTACATATTTGGTCATAAAACATCAAAATATCTGTCGATTGTTAAACCGTAAAAAATAATATTATCTGTAAAGTCGGCTTTTCAGATAATCGTTTAATTCTAGTCGTAGTTTACATAATATTATTTCTATTGCAGTTTAATGAATTGCTTTTTTGGTTTGCAACAATATAACATGCAAAAAATGCAATTTGTGAGACTTTCAGAGCCAGTACTTGGAAATTAAATCATTTAACGTATACTGAACTATACATTTTCTGAAAGCTCTGTATCCAAAAAATGTAGGAAATTCAGTCAGGAAAACATGAATCAATGTATAACATATAAAAACCCAAAATGACCCCTTTATCTTTGCCAAGCCGTGAAGTCTAGTTTGCTACTTGTTACTGTGATATAAAATAGTACTGTGTTATTTGAATGTTCACATGGGCCTACGGCTGACTGGAAATGCGATTAACTCTAAAGCAATTTGTGCTTATCCAGTTAAACTTTAAAAAAACACCTGGATTGTGTCAATTAGTTTGTCGGAAATATAACAGCTGTTAACTCAACTGCAGTCTTGATATTCTAAACATAATTCTAAGCCGCGAAGTGTTGTATAAACAGGATGTTGTCCAAACAGGATGTCTGGCATCAAATTGCAGACAAAAACATATTAAAACTTGCTAACAGTTCCCACCGATCCTTACAACCGGATTCCACGTAACCTTAGTTTTGTTAGTTTCTTCGCTGTGCTACAAAGTGTGTTGTGTACTGGTTGGGAGTCATTCTTACTTTTACATGCAATCATATCGCAATTTTGTGCGTGCAAAAAGGATTCGCTGAGGTAAGAAAAAACTTATTATATTAGGTAAATTCTAAGTTATTACTCAGATGTTCATTTAGACACGAATTTACAAATTGCATGTATAGCTCCCCGGATATTGCTCTAAAATTGACCCGATAGAAACACTCATGCGATTTTGAAATATCACTGCAAACAAAAATTCCTAGTTCAACCATTTTTAATTTTATTCTAATTAATTAATTTATTAATATCTAAATAAACACATATATACGACACATTTGTTTCGAAATCATATTGCCTAATACTCTCAAGGACTTAAAAATCGCCTCACCTGGCTCAAAGTCCAATATCGCTAGCCACTCAGAGCCCGTGCTGAAAATCCCACACTTTTGCCTTCAGTGAGTGCGCTTGCAGGATTCACAGAAAATGACGAGATAACATTTTATTACAAATCAAATTGAATTATATTTAGGAAAGACTAATGAACAAACACGTTAAATGCTTTTTCAATCAGATAAATAATTTTAGCAATATTTGACTTTGAGACAGATGAGTTTAAGTCTTATTGCTTTTTTATTTTATTACATAAAAATAATTCTAACACGCTTGTGTTCTTACCTTCTTTATACCCCACACTTGTAGTACATGGACTCATAATAATATTACATGGTGTCAGAAGTAAAACCGAATTATATATCAATAAATAATAAATCGGATACAGTATTGGATTAATTAATTAAACGTGTTCATCTTCATTCATACGAAAATGGAAGGCATTCAGTCGCCACAAATTAATTGGACTAGTACCAACTTACCTGACGAGTGGCAGAAATTTGAGACACACGTCATAATTAATTTAGCAGTATTTTAATACAACGCATTAACGACAGTCTCTTAGTTTTACATATGTGAATATTGTTCATTACTAATGTAATCGTAATTTTTGGAGAACTAGATATGGAATTATGATACATGTAATTAGATTATTATATGATTATCATACGTCTCCTATAATTCAAGATTGAATGGTTGTGTACTTAGTTTTACCTGTTACGTTAAATGTGTTTGTTATATGTATGTACATAAATGAGACGAAAATAAAATAAAATATCTTGCACGTAAAATTAATATTCGATGGACCTCTAAGTGAAAAAACAGAGGCACAGAAAGTTAACTACCTCCTCATCTGGGTAGGTGACAGAGGAAGAGAAGTCAGGCAAACTTGGCCGGACATTAATGAAGAAGACGCCAAGAAACTGACGACGTACTACACCCGCTTCCAAGCTTATGTTCAGCCGAAGCTCAACCCAATCTTCGCTCGTTATAAGTTTTATAACGAGACGCAGGGCTCGGACAGTTTTGACTCATTTCTTACTAGGCTTAGAATCAAAGTGAGAGACTGTCAATTTGACAAGCCAGAAGAAATGATCAGGGATCGAATCGTTTTTGGAACCAATAGTTCAAAATCTCGAGAAAAGCTAATAAACGAGGGAGACAAATTGACACTGGACAAAACCATTCAAATAATGCAGAATATTGAATACTGCCAGGAACAACTAAGGACGATTGGAAACGAAAACGTTGATGCGGTGAAGCAGAAACGCCCGAATCATCGTCGCCGCCAACAACAACAGCAGCAACGCCAGACCACCCAACACAGTGACGGTCAAGGCACAAAGGAAAATTGTTCATACTGTGGACGAAGAAAACATTCTAACAATCAAACTTGTCCAGCCAAAGGAGCAAAATGCCACAACTGTGATAAAAATTCCCAAGAACTCCCACCACTGGAATTGAATGAGTATGTACGGCTTCAGGTTAAAAAGCTCTGGGAACCGGCCAAAGTAATTAAAATCCACGATGACCGATCCTACACAGTACAAACTAAAACAGGTGGTGTGTACCGCAGAAACAGGGCCAAACTTAACAAAACAAAAGAAAAATTTCCTGAAATCCAAGAATTTGCACCAAACATCCTACAACGCACCTCTTCGGACATCCCCTTATTGTGCCCCAATGATAGGAATTTTCCAGAACCTAACGATCATGACCAAGCTATGACCTCAGAATTCCCCGATATGTCCCGCCATAATGAGCCTTACAAAACACGATCAGGTAGAGGGGTAAAAAGAAACAAACGGTACTTTGATGAAAAGTGGACGAATAAATAACTTTGTGAATAAATAACTTTGTGCGGAGAACATTATAGAAAATATGAAATTAACCACAATGAATAAAACTTTTTATCATATTAATAAGAAACATGAAAAGAGACATATTAGAAAGATATCATACTGAATGATATCTATATTGCTTTTATTGTTTAATTATATTATTTGTTATGCAATATAAATTTAATGATTACAGTAATGAAACTTATGCATGTATGTGGATACTCATAATTTTCAACCATGAATTTATCTGTATAAACATTGCCATTTTCAAAGAGAGGGAAATGTAACCATAGTAACCACACTATGTTATCTGAATGAACTCTGGTAAAATTCCATCGCATCATGCTTCGCTACACTGGTCAGCATCTACTATACATTGCATGTTTTCCCGCCAATGATTCAGTTCCTTTATTAAAGTTGCATTGAAATCACGCTTGTGTTCTTAGCTTCTTTATACCCCACACTTGTGGTACATGGACTCAATTTATAATAATATTACAAATTCCATCATATAAAAATTGATATTGAAACAAGTGAGTCATAAATATTGTTAACATTTGTTAGGAGTTCCGTTACTGGGTTATACATGTTTAAATTAATGTGTATAGTATTCTGTATATTCATGATTGTGTCGTATTTACCATTTCAGTTAATATAGGTATAATCTGTTCGGTTCTGTACTTTTTTCTATTTCGTTTGTTAATGTAATTTTATTGGGGTTTTATTGACATAAACCTACAATTTGTGCCGAATATGAACATGTAAGCGTGTTTTTACACATCGACATGTTACCTGTGTTTGTCTTGGAGGACAGTCATTAGTCATGAACACGTGCTATAGGCCTACTTGACATGTGTTGCATATGTGTTTGGGTAAAATGTTTTGTTTGAAAATATGCTTACTTACGTAACACATGGCCATTTATCGTCATATAACAAGAATTCGCTGACTTAGAGTGAAGAATGGCGTAAATACAAACTCGATATTTTCCTGTTTCTCAAGAAAAAAACTGTGAAAATTAATCTTTATTTATGCCAAAAAACAAGCTTTCTCAATTTCACTTCGATGAACTTGAACTGTTAGAATGTTCATGAAAATAGGTAGCGCCCTGTGATGCGGATTTCAAATATGTAATTGGTCTTATGAGGTCGAAAGTACCACGCGAGTTAAGTGCCTTGTTCAAGTACATGTATTGGTATGCCAACTTTCATAAGTACAAAATTATGAATTATTAACAAAATAATTATACAAAATTATGGTGGCCGTCATATTAACATGTTGCGCCTAACTTATTACAATATGTTACTTAATCTAACATCTGTGTAAATATATCAAACTGAGGAAATAACACACTTCTTGAATATTTCAGATCCGGGAAGAAGGTGCAGTACGAGTGTATGAGAGAATACCTGTGTTATGCTGTGGTGAACCATGCAATAAACAAACAGATATACATCGATGTAGCAGATTATAATGGATTTAAATATCTAACTAATTTGAGTGATACCGTTTACAATACTAAGTTAGTCGTAATACTGCTACCTTATAAGGACTTTAGTTTTCGACATAAGAGACTATTTTCACCGGACAAATGATAAACATGGAGGCAAAGGTCATCCGGCTTCATGTCACACTGCTGCTATTGGTCATCATCACGTTGTCATGGATACCGGTTGATGCTGGTTTGCTAGCCACACCATCGCCACCACGGTTTAAACAAGATATCTTACCAAACAAAGTTGCCTTAGTTGATAATGCCGTAAAGTTTGTATGTAGAGCCACGGGACGACCAAAGCCATACGTTTCTTGGTACTACAACAATGAACTTCTTGCAACAGGTGAAAGGATCAAAATTACAAAACATTCGCTAAAGATCTCTAATTTGAAGATGTCGGATGGTGGTAAATACACATGTAGGGTGAGGAACGATAATGGTGAAATATGGGGCAACTTTAGTTTGCAAGTGTTCGAGAATGAAAACAATGTAAGCCCTCCACACCGTGGAGAAAACTATGTAGATAAAAACAGTGTTGACAAAGGACCTCCAGTGTTTAATGAGGGTCCCGCTATGGTTGGTTATATTGCTAGAGCAGCTACTGCTTTAGTGGTAATGGATTGTTCTGTTCGCTCGTACTCTAATGCCTCGATCACTTGGTGGAGAGATAGACATACTCAACCCATAGTAGAAAATATTAAGTATGTACTGGAAGGTTTTACATTGAAAATATCCTCATTAACGTTAGAAGACACTGGAGACTATACATGCATTGTAAGTAACGAGCATGGTCACATCAACCATACGTACAAACTGGAAGTTCAACAACGAGTCGCTATTGCACCAATGATGGAAGACGTGAAAAATCAGACTGTGATCGAGGGTGATAATGCGACCTTTACGTGCAAAATAGTCATGTCTGATAGCCATCCGTATTTGCAGTGGCTGCGACACTACATGGTCAACGACTCGTTCACCAATGAAAAGGGAGAGCCGTACGTTAAGATGCTTCAGCAAGCAGGGTTTCTGCGTACTATTGGGGATCCCACAGAGCTTGTGTTAACAGATGTTACCCAGGAGGATGAAGGCTGGTATACGTGTTTGGTAGCAAATACTGTTGGTATGAACTACCGCAGTGCATGGCTGGAGGTCCTAAACGAACGCGAAGCTGAGGAACTTGAAGTTGAGTATCTCTCTCGTCCTCCGACTGCTTCAGTGGTAATGAATTGTTCCGCTAACTCCAACCCTAAATCCTCGATCACCTGGCGGAAAGATAAAGATACTCAGATCACTGCAGGACGTGATAAGCATAACATTGTACTGGAAGGTTATACGTTGACAATAAAATCAATAACGACAAAAGACACGGGATACTATACATGTATTGTAAGTAACGAGTATGGTAACTTCAGAAACACGTACAAACTGGAAGTTCAACAACGAGTCGCAAGTATACCAATGATGGAAGACTTGAAAAACCAGACAGCTATCGAGGGTGAGAATGTGACCTTTTCATGTAATGTTGTCTTGTCCGACACTCAGCCGGAGCTGCATTGGCTACGACCCTACATGGCCAACAAGCCGTTTACAAATGAAAACCGAGAACCATACTTTAAAGTTCTTCAGCAGTCTGGGTATTTGCGTACCATTGGTGACCCAGAAGAGCTTGTGTTAACGAATGTTACACAGGAGTATGAAGGTTGGTATATGTGTTTAGTGTCTAATACAAATGGTATGAACTACCGAAGTGCATGGCTGGAGGTTTTAAACGAAAGTGAAGCTAAAAGTCTTCGAGAGACAAAGTAACGTCACGGTCACAGATGCTTCTATAGTGAGCTTGTACTAGTACCGAAGTTTGCGGTTTTATGTAACTATCAACGTGGTGTTGTGGCCATTGTTTGCAGTGTTTATTTTAATGTTTAAAGGTGTAACTACACAGAGTCATAGGTCATGATGCTGGTGTATCTGCTCTTCAATACAAACATTTGGACAAAAAAGTTTCAAGGGCAGATAACTCATAAACAAGTTCGGTGACCTATGATTATTGTATTCCTAATACAAAAAGTGTAAATGTGTTCGTATACAAAGCAAATTACATGTATATATTTTGGATATTTTGCACCATTTCTCATATATAAAAACTGAAGCGAACGCCTCGAATTGACTTTACTCTTCGTAGACTTCTAGCACTGAGTAAATTCAATGAACCATGTATTCAATTGCTTATTTATCTGTTTATGGGGTTTACACCTTGTATAAACTCCTGGAGAATTCATTCCCATGTTACTCGGTCACTTGTTATACTCTTCGTCTTTCTTTTTCTGTCCGGTCATATGTCGTTATAGCACTTCTTTTCATTATGGAAGTTCTTCCGTTTGCCCGAACGAACCGGTCATCCGTTACAGGCAAAATTAGCTAGTGCAATTCGGCATATACATGTACTGTCCATTTAGGATGTTAATATAGTGACGCAGTGGTGGAGTCCACTATTACGGTATAAATCCAATTATAAAGACATATCTAAACATCTATCATTTGATGCTAAACTAAAATGATTCAGCTGTTCAGACAATGGTTGTAATATTTTGTGAACACATAAAATGAAACGTTACACTCACGTTATCCTTATTGGACAGTACCCTTGAACTACATGTATATTGTTTCATCATGCCATGTGTCGTTGCAAAATAATGTAGTTTCATGAAAGTACTGGTTATAATTGTGAAGGGTTACCCATTTCTAACTGGTCGCATGATAGCATACGAAATGCACAGTTATGCATGAAAACCATCCCGGTACTATGAACCTATGGTAAATTTTAGGGAATTGAAAGAAATTGTTTTTACCAAATTTCTATAAGTTCCTGCAGATGAGTCATTTCATTATTGCTGATCCGGAGAATTGTAGGACCTCTGAGATGGTGGCTGGCTTACCATCTTGTCATACTATTACAGGAAGGGATCCGTACCTGAGCTAGCTAACTACGCCAATCTCATTCCATGTATTAAAGTACAAGTATTATAATGTTTTTATAGGAGACAACTCCTAACACTATTTTAAAAACTAATTACAGCAGTGACCTCCCTTGCAGCTACATGAATACTAAAACGTGAAGTATGTCCCTTTTTAGCTCACCTGTCACAAAGTGACAGAGTGAGCTTTTGTGATCACACTTCGTCCGTCCGTCCGTCTGTCCGTCCGTCCGTCCGTCCGTCAACAATTGGGTTGTGTCCTCTCTAGAGGTCACAATTTTGGCCTAATCTTTATGAAACTTTGTCACAATGATCATCTCAACAAAATCTAGGTCAAGTTCGATATTGGGTCATCTGAGGTCAAAAACTAGTTCACTAGGTCAAATTATAGAAAAACCTTGTGATGTCACCAGAGGTTACAATTTCAACTTAATCTTTATGAAACTTTGTCACAATGATCATGTCAACAAAATCTAGGTCAAGTTCGATTTTGGGTCATCTGGGGTCAAAAACAAAGTCACAATGTCAATTACAAAAATCACAATGTCAATTGATATTTTCCTGAAGGTCGTGGGTTCAAACCCCACTGGAGCTATACTTTTTTTTTTTAAGTGTTTAGGTATTGTTTTGTCTTTATAACATGTATTTGTACAGTTATATGGAGGAAAATATTTTGTTTAAATTATAGGTCAAATCATAGAAAAACCTTGTGTAGTCACCAGAGGTTACAATTTCAACTTAATCTTTATGGAACTTTGTCACAATGATCCTGTCAACACAATCTAGGTCAAGTTCGATTTTGGGTCATCTGGGGTCAAACACAAGGTCACACTGTAACATGGTCAAATCATTAAAAAAATTGCAATAGAGGCTGAATTTCCTTAAATTTTATTCAGAAAATGTGTAGGGTCACCATAGGGGTGTGCATGCACTAGTACGACAGATGAGCGACCTAGGGTCCTTTGGGCCCTCTTGTTGTAGTACCAAACGTTATTTAGTTGCAGTTTTTTTTATATAGTATCTAGTTGGTAGCATGACAAGAATCGGCACCAAGCAATCATGATACACAGTATTATAACTTATAATGAGACGATCGCACCATGGCATAAACATACATGTCGGTATTCCCCCGGGAAATCAAAACTTTATACGACGAACTATAGCAACATGTGTATCAGATATAATGGTCATGACACGTAATCTCAGCAACACACTATAAGTCATATAATAAGTCATATGAATTATCTATATCCCCAACGGATTTGTGCTGAATACCAGTAATCAAAATGATTAAATGTCGCTGGATTAAGCTATACATTACTCGGATTAAGAGAGAAATAAAATGTTTCAATCCAATGCCAGGACAACAACCCAGAGAGGAGGTATAGAAATAATCAAACACGGTGTCATAGAATAGTGTTAGGAAATCACTACTCAGTATTCCTAAGTAGCAAATCAACGGACATCTTTTATCCACAAAGTATTTAATGACTACAAGGGTACTATATGTTATAGTTAGAACATATTAAGTAAATTTTAATGATTAAAAAGGGCTGAGCGAGTGAAGCGAAGCCAGTCCTTTTTAGTCATTAGAATATAACCTACATTATGAGCCAATGAAAACGCCGAATTTTAGCGGTTAAATGAAAATTTAATCATTAAAATTTTCTCTTCACAGACTTAAAATATAGCCTACATTATGAGCCAATGAAAACGCCGAAGTTTGGCGGTTAAATGAAACTTTAATCATTAAAATTTTCTCTTCATAGACTTGACGTCATGCGTTGGCGCTACTTTCTATCGGCCAATCAGAATGCAGAATGTTATATTCTAAGTTAGTTAGAACATATTAAATAAATTTTAATGACTAAAAAGGACTCGCTTCTCTTCGCTCGCTCCGCCCTTTTTAATCATTAAAATTTACTTAATATGTTCTAACTATAACTTAACGTCATGCGTTGGCGCTAATTTCTATCGGCCAATCAGAATGCAGAATGTTATATTCTAAGTTAGTTAGAACATATTAAGTAAATTTTAATGACTAAAAAGGACTCGCTTCGCTTCGCTCGCTCCGCCCTTTTTAATCATTAAAATTTACTTAATATGTTCTAACTATAACTTAGTAAGTGAAACACAACTTATACCTCTGATGGGCCAGTTACTGGTTTACCTACAATGTATATTGTGCATAATACATAGTTGATACAAGTTTGAATCCGATTTTTCAGAATCGTCGACATGGCTAATGCACCTATCAATATTTATAATATATATAATTTTGTCCCAGGGGTAGTGACAGGCAGACCCAGGGGAATTGGACAATTTTTCGTCAAACGTTTTTTTAGTCTTAATTCCCCACCCTAGAGCCGAACATTTTGTTTGGTGTGTCGAAATCCCACCTGTGGGGAATCATCTTTTGTCTGAAGTCCCATGTATGCCCCACAGCAAAATACTGATAGGTGCTTAAGATCAAATCACTGTCAGCTTTGATTAACATTTAATTAGTCAGTACATGGCAAGCAAATTAGCCAGCAAGTACAAATATAGCTTATTGAATGATCAATGTGATATTTGCATCGATTCAAAATTATCAATATTCAATATAATATATCATAGAATATTTCCTTTTGGCAATAAAACATAATTATACTATCTATGAATTATGATCAATAGGTATCCCTGTAGAATAAGTGCTACTTTCTTCAACCTGCTGTGTTACTGGTCTTAACAATTCATGACTAGGTTGTTTAATCAAAGCACTGAGAGCACTATTGGGAGGCGATCTGGTTGCTGCTACTTAAGCTTAAGCCGACTTTACACGTTTAATGTTCGTTTTCTTACTGCAGATCTTGTCTTGAATGTCAAAATATGCATATGTGACTATATAGGCATGTTGGGTATCTAAAAATTTTAAAAAGGGGCATATTAATTTATATGCAATACGTGTATTGAATGCGTATATCAAAAGTGGCTTTAAAATAATACTACGCGCCTATTTATCTGATTCTACAGTACCATCTTGTAATCACTTCCCTCACAGCGTGAGACGTCTATAGAAAGTGGCTAGTATATTGCCAGACCATATGATTGCATAACCGTACTTTGAAGACGATATACGATTCATTGATAAAACTATCACCTGACCTGGTCTGAAGTTTCTAAAAATAGCTACCGGTACACAGCCGGGACATTTGATGTACACGTCATTTTCATATTACGAAACAAGTCCGATATCGGCCCGGCGGAGTGATTATTTGCAAAAATATCGATTAAACGAACAGTTTCACAATAAGTGTTGATCTTAGAATAAACAAATGTTGCTGATTGAATTAAATCAGTTTAAAAATTTGGAGAAACATATGTAGCAGTATTGGGAATGTTGACAGTTTCTGGAACTAATTGAATGTGGATTCACATAACAGCCTAAAGGCGGTTCAGGTGGCAGTAAGAAATGGACAATAATAGTAAAGAGAGGCTATTTTACGCCTCCCAAAAATTATTTATCTAAATGGCCACCAATTAAAAATAAGGGAGATAAATACCGCAGTCTGTTGCCTAACTAAACCGCTACCAAAAAGTGCTTTCCAACGTCTATGCAATGACATGCTGCAAGCGAGCAGTGCTTGAGGATAGCATACAGTACCGTTTCTTCATACTTTACTAGGCGTGCGCTACCAAGTGCTTTCTAATGCAACGGACTGCTGCGATAGTGCATTGCTGTGCAACGGTTTGCTATCCGCTCACCAAACAGTTTCCTAGCAAAGCGTTTGGTAGCGCTTTAGTTAGGCAACAAGCTCCTATATTTGGTATAGCCAAAGATCATATAAAGAAGTCTTTTTGTAGATCTGTAGCAGACGAATTTGTGAAGAAAAAGGGAAATAACCCTATTTATTATTCAATCAGCTCTACTGTAGCTCTACTTTATTGACTCTTACTAGAAGATGGCTGCATTTCATATTTTAATTAATTAGCTACTATTCTAGTTATACAAAAATTTCGATAGCAGTATTTAATATCGCTTCATGGCAAAAAATTGAGTCAAACAAAGGACAGTAATCGGTGCCAAAATTTGCGACAAGTCGATTATTTTAGTTATCTCCCTTTGCTCACCGGCGAAAAATGGTTTTGCACACGACCCCACTCTGTTATCTCTACAATAACCAAAAATGTCGACCGCCGGAAAGGTAAGAAATATATTGACTATTTATTGTTGACATGTATATTTGAGCATTTATTTTCAAATTAACATGCATTTACTGTATTTTCATATGTATAGATATGCTTCTTTCTGTTGATTTTGCGAGTTTCTTTGCAAGTGACATGACATTCGTCCCTAGAACTTTCGTACCAAGTTGGGTTTGTTGAATTATAACAGTGACTAAAATAACATATTTTCAGGAACATAATTCTTGGATTCAACCATCTAAATTTATGTCATAAGAAATAATAAACCTTCAAAAAAAACCTAGCAACTGTGATCACAGTCATAATTAGTGACTTACATTTGGAAAAAATTCAGTATTTACATGTATATTATCTATTATCATGATTATGCCAAAGATTACAGGGTTTGTGTATGATCCTTGATTAATCCTATCATTTTCCCAAATTCTCCAAGTTTTCCGCTTCCAAGTTACGTGGCTAGGGTACGGTGCAAGACACCAAATCAAATCTATAATTATATCTATACTGTATAGGCCTATATCTGTATATGTCATTCTGTTTATTTATCATTCAGTCCTATATTGGCAAAATTGATTTTGTGTCTTGCACCTGTGGGCTAGGACAGCATCCTCTACAGTAGCAGCGATTATGCTACTGTTATTTCTGGCCTAGGCATCTAAACTCAAGTCTTAAGCAAGGTGAATGGCAGTTGTTATTGAAACTAAAGTTTAAAACTAAAAGTTCTTCCAGTTATATAGACATAATGAAAGTATTAAAATAGTAGCGTAAAAATAAAAACAATTTTAAACTGGAAGTTATTCAATGACATGGTTTGTCCACTGACTGCTTGTATGATTCTAGATCTCTCTTGTTCACAATATTGGAAGAACGTAACCTATTCCACAGGATTTCGTTTTGGGGAAGATTTAAAGAACTTAGTCATAATGAGCTTCAGAATTAAACATCACAAAAATCCTAGTTTTTGTAGGGTAACCCTGTACATGTATACATAAGTTGTCATTAATAAGTAATTACCAAAGAAATACAGCTGACAGTGTTTCATGCATAAATAAAAAAGTAACTAATTGTTTATTCTGTAAACAAGAAGCTCAATTGCTGTACCACTACTAATTTTGATAATGATTTAATAACTTATGTATTTGAAAAGAGAATGCAGCATACAGTATGATACTTGTATACTTGTAAAATCACATATTTTTGTGGGTTTTAAATTTCGTGGATTTTGATAAAATTCCATTTCATGGGGTCGTAAATTTGTGGATTACAAAACAAGGAACTGGAAGGGTAAAACCATGTTATGTATTAGGGAGTTTGATAAATCGTGGGCATTAGATTTCGTGGATGAGTTCAACAACGAAATAAACGAAAATTCAACTCCCACGAAAAATAATAATTTTACAGTATTATATAATACTGGTAGCTTTGTGTTATCTGTATATCAACATCCAACTAGAATCTAGGGTAAGATTAACTGTATGTTTATATGTAACCCTGTACATCAGGTCACTATCTAGGTCTTGTGTGGTAACTGTGTTAAATGCACAGTATCCGTGGGTAAATTTATTAATTCAAGGTCAGTAAACTAAGTTTTTACAGGACATATTAAATATAATTAATAATGTTATTGTCCTACATATACACCTGAGTACTGTTTTATGAAAGCAATTATGGAAATCGTAAACTTGTGTTTGATTTTAAAATCTGTAAAATGCTTTAACAACTACAAAATGTACTAATATGGGACAAATATGGTTTGTAAGAGCTCATTAACAGTTAACATTGCAGATCCCTTAACCACAGTTTGTAGCTGTAAACAATTATTGAAGAACTTAAATTTGGACGTAAGTTTAAGATTTAAGAAAAGTACTTAGATAAAAACAGTACCCAGGTGATAAAACATGATATATGAGTTTAAAAGTTTTTGCCTTACATTAACTGTATTATTATGTTACATGACAGGACCTGGTGTGTTTTAATATCTTGTTGACAAAAAAAACTACAATCATTTTTAAAATTAAATTAAAAAAAAATAGGACAGGGAAGGCAGCACTCGCTTTTTTTTAAACAGCTGAGTACAGAAAACGAAATTGCACAGCACAGCTTCCAAAAATAAGGACAAAATGTAATGTTTGCACCCGTTTGAACTGTTAATGTTGCAGTGGTGGTGTATTTAGGTAAATTACTACACAGTTTGTTGTGATGATTACACAGATTCTCCCCTCCAAACCCCCTTTCTTAACAGTACCAAGAATAAGACTGGTATCTCTGTTTATGTTACAGCCCATTTCATGCCGTGCTGCTGTGGCTTGGAAAGCAAAGGAACCTCTCAGCATAGAAACAGTGGAAGTAGCTCCTCCGAAAGCAGGTGAAGTCCGTATTAAGGTAAGTTCGCTGCATTTCATGGTCAAAAGTTCGTGAGTTGAAGATGGCTAGCTTAAACTATTGACAACTATGAAATATTAACACATTGGGATATTTATTTTTTTCATAAGCTTAATGTGTGTATAAATCTAAACTTCAATTGTAAGTTTATTTAATGTGTTAATTTAAGGAGGAAAGTAAGTCCTTGTTCAGTATAGTAAAAGGTTTATTTGTGAACGTTAACAAACTTTCAGGAAGTTGTACATGCAGATGTTTGGATTTCATATTTGATGTAAAATATTTTCACCTTTTTTCAACGATAACTGTCGTTCGGTGAGGCATGACATTGTAAAAATTAACTTCCGTGTG
This sequence comes from Spisula solida, assembly GCA_947247005.1. Taxonomy (NCBI): domain Eukaryota; kingdom Metazoa; phylum Mollusca; class Bivalvia; order Venerida; family Mactridae; genus Spisula; species Spisula solida. The sequence goes on along the minus strand of OX365944.1, from coordinate 42,842,644 downwards.
GATGGATGTCACAATGTTTTTCCATGCTAGTATTCCTTAACCATTGCTCGGATTTCAACAAAACTTCACATAAATGCTTGGTACAAAGCCTAGTTGTGTATGTTTTCTGGATTTTAGGTTGGATGATTCTTGCCAGAGTTATGACCCTTTGTGGCAGACATGTTTTGGTGTGAAAATCCCTTCTATTTTAGATATACCAGTGCCCTGAGCATAAATCGTCGCCTCAATTTCAGAATGTTCTAACTCATTTGAAAAAAAAAAAGTTTTTGGTATCGTTGGAAAGTGCTTTTCAAGATCTATATATTGAAAAGACTTATAACGTTGTGACATTAAAGATAAACAATAAATTTACTGTGCAATTTTGTTGTTTCTCTAGTTACTGATATCAAGAGGTCAAAATCTTTAAAGTCGATTTTCTCAAAATGAATTTTTATAGCCTTAGAACTCTCTGGAATTGACTAATGAGGCGACAAAATGTTTCGAAATAGGGTATATTGTATTGGTTTAAATATTACCGGTATTAACACTCTTAGTATACTTTTCTGTAGCTGACAGACACTGGAGTGTGCCATACTGATGCGTATACCCTAGATGGGTTTGACTCTGAAGGCAAGTTTCCAGTGATACTTGGACATGAAGGCGGTGGTATTGTTGAGAGTGTGGGTGAAGGTGTCACATCTGTAGCTCCAGGTAAACTTTTCTTGTAAATATCTCAGACTGAAATTGTTCTACTGCCTGCATTCTTTATTTACATTCACTTACAAGTTTCTTTTCTGACCTTCAAATAGAGCTGTCATTGATTCGACCCGAGGCATATCGATGATTCTGATATGTTAGAGGACAAGTATCGACGATATATCAATAACCCTTCTATCAATGACAGCTCTACCTTCAAATAATTGTCCTGTAAGTCTAACATCAGTGATGCTATTTAGTTTTATAGGCTTTCTATTCCATGAATTTAATGCTTTAATATGATTTGTAAAATAGTTGTTCCAAAGTGTTTTTAGAAGAAGTTCAAATTGCTTCCAACAGTAGTTTGAATAAATGTGAATATGACTAGACTAAATAAATCAAGTAGTCTATAGATAGACTATTACCACCTTGATAGGCTTGTGATAGAACATCCGCTACAAGGTCCTGGGTTTGATCCCAAACTGTTCCATCCGAGCGTTTTGATGGTTTTCAGTTCCATCATAAAAAACTCATGAAAACTGTACAAATTGTATAAACTGAGGAGCAGTGTTTCGGGATATAAATCATGTACCTAAGCCTCCTGGATGTTTGTATTTTCCAGGTGACCATGTGATTCCCCTGTATATCCCACAGTGCAAGGATTGTAAATTCTGTAAAAGTCCAAAAACCAACCTATGTGGTAAAATCAGGTATAGTACTTAATCTGTAACCTAGACGACGGTCTCATGTTGTATTTCTACTGTTTGTTACTAATGAAGCTTGTTAGAGTCCCCTACCAGTTTCTGTCTGTCTGCCCGTCACAAATCTGGATCCTGACAGAACTCAACCAGTTTCCAAGCTTGGTTTATGAACAGTATAAGGGGATTATGTACGTCTAAAAATATTTTGATTCTGACAAAAATTGTGGTTGCTATGGAGACAGAAAGAGTGAAAAATGGCAAGTAATATCCAAATGGCCAAATCGGGATCCTGCCATAACTGAAACAGTTTCCAAGCTATGTTTATGAAACTTAGTATGTGGGTAAGTGACAATAAGGAGATAATGCATATCTAAACATTTTTTTTTATTCTGACAAAAATTGTGGTCCCTATGGCAACAGAACATTGAAAATAATTCAAAGACCACAACTTTAAACTCAGGTAGGGGACTTCTGTATTGCTTGTAATTCTTAGTGAATTGTTAATGTTCATTTATCAGCAGTGTACAGTCAAACCTGTGTTAAAAACAACCTGCAAACAAAGATCACTACATGTATTACAAAACCTGTCTGCAAGGACCACCAATTTTTTTATCTCCTATCAGACCATTTTTGTCGAGCCCGCTTGCGGTGAGCGAGACTTTGTCGCCACTTTTGGTGTATGTGCGTCCGTCCGATTTTGTCTGGACCATAACTCTGTCATGCTTTGACCAATGTTGCTTATATTTGGCATGAATGTTCACCTCCATGAGGAGGAGTGTCATGCCCAACCCCCAGGTTCCTATCACAAAGGTCAAGGTCACAGTTGGAGGTCAAAGGTCAAATTGAAGCTTGTCCCGACCATACCTTTGTCATGCTTTGACCAATGTTGCTTATATTTGGCATGAATGTTCACCTCCATGAGGAGGAGTGTCATGCCCAACCCCCAGGTTCCTATCTCAAAGGTCAAGGTCACAGTTGGAGGTCAAAGGTCAAATTGAAGGCTAATTTAAGTTGTAGCCATTTTTCAACGTGCGCCGAGGCTCGACATAATTTGCCCCAGGGCACGAATTTCTAGTCTAAGATATTCAACTTGTTAAGAAAGACCATCTGTTGACAAAGACCACCTTGTTGTTTCTTTCAATTGATGGCCTTTATGGAGAGGTTTGAGTTTTATGTTCCATTGATTGCTTTCATGGAGAGGTTTGAGTATGTAGTTACTATTAATGTTACAGATCTACCCAGGGTAATGGTGTGATGCCTGATGGAACCTCCAGATTTACATGTAAGGGAGAGACTGTCTATCACTTTATGGGATGTAGTACATTTAGTCAGTATACTGTAGTGGCAGAAATATCCGTATGTAAGGTAAGTGTGCAGGAAAGTAGGGAACAAACCTTGAGTTTGACTCCCACATGTATTGCAAGAGACATACTGTAAAATCACATAATTTTGTGGGTATTGAATTTTGTGGATTCAATAAAAAAACATTTTCCTGGGGTCGTATATTCGTGGATTAAAAGACGTGGAAGGATTATCCTCTGCTATGTATTCGGGAGGTCGATTAATTGAGGGGATTATATTTCGTGGTCGAGATAAACAACAAAATCAACGAAAATTCAACTCCCTTGAAAATTAATGATTTACAGTATTGATTTTGTGCTGAACATCTAGATGTTTGTCTGGATGGATATCATGAAGTGTGCTAGTTCTTCATATTGTGGTTGGATTTCAATTAAACTTCACATTATTGCTTGGTACCTAGCCTAGTTGTGCATATTGTCAAGAATTTAAGATCGGGTGATTTTTGCCAAAGTTATGACCCTTTGTGGAAGACTTCTTATGTCAAAACCCCTTCTCGTTAGTACCAACCTTGTGTTTGTCTTAATATTTGTGACTTCTTATGCTAACTTAACTGTGTCAAAGCAGTAACTGGGGGTATTCATCACATTCAGTGACATTTCTTGTTCAAGTTTACTAAAGTATTGATGTGGAAAATGATGTCTTAGTTTTCAACGACATAGTCAGCATGGTGGAGTGGTTCAAATTACTCCACTGTCATTGGGTCCAGTTCTTCCATAGTTATAAAATGTGTATAATTATACTGTAAACCAAGAAATTATTTCGTGCGATTTAATTTTGTGGAGTTCGCGAATGGTAGAATTTCACGAAATCAAGTTGCCGTGAAAGTGCTTAAACTATAGCCCTTTCCCGAAAGTAGGTTACCTCCCTTGGTAAATCCAAGATAAAGTCCCCTGTTTTCAATAATTCCACTTCGGGGGTGTCCTGATAAGATCGGTATATAGTAACGTAGAACAAATTGCAGTTATTTTAAGTATTTAGCTTACAAAAGTGTTATTTTTTGTCATGTTTTTTGGTATTATCTGTTAGAAAAATTAATTTTGTATCCGATACTGCTGTATTACATAGAGGATATTACATGAGTGTCTTTCCATATTGAATTTATTAAACGAGTTGAATAAAATAATAAAATGCGAGGCTCTGCCGAGCATTTTGTTGATTTTTTCAACGAGTTTAATAAATTCAATGTGGAAAGTCACAAATGTAATGTTCTTTTTATCACATGTTAGCCTTTTCCGACCAAAACATAAAAAAGCTACTTATTTTTCACTATAATAAACGCGCAATTTTGACGACGTCGCCTATCCTTTGAATGACGTCGCGTGATAGCTTTATTACACTTAGTCTAGTGTATTATCAAAAATAAATAATGGCTTTATTACGCTACCGCGACGTCAAACATGTGATAAATTAGAATATTGCGAAATTAATTAAATCTATACGGAACAAAGTATAGAATCTACGGCGGTATAAACAAAAAAATATTTGAAATTAAAGAAAACGTTCGCTTATCATGATAATTATTATCTTTGAAAGTATCTGGTAAAATTAAGCAAACTTGTTTTATTTTTCATTTGCTCCATAAGTTTTTAATTATTTAAAGTAAAGTAATTAAATAATTCAACGTCAATCTCTCCAGCGTACTACTACTTTGATATATGTTAAGTTTTATATTATGGTATTTGTACATTGTTAATGTGATTGTAAGATGTTGGCATATTCGAATAAGATACCCGCGAATTTGTAAAAATAATAGTGTGATAGGGTCACACACAATGTATGTATTGATTAATGCGCGGATCAAGAGGGTTGTGCAGACCCATTTGAATTCGGTTGTACTGTAAATATAAATACATGAGTTGTGCAGGGCTTGGACTTTTATCAGGATATCCCACTGAGATCACAAAACTGGTTTGATCTGTCTGAGCAAATGGTGGCCCGACTCGATCTTTCTTGAAAATAGATTACTAGGACCCCCCTTCCCCTGAGAAAATGTGCTGCGACTGCGCTTGTTAAAAGTTAATTTAATTTCACTGAACGAAAAAACCAACTGTCAATACTTCGAAACAAACGGGAAGTACACAACATGAATTTAAACGAACGCAACGGACCAGAAACTATGCATGTATACAAGTGTCTGCACGGACGTATATTTTCATCCAACAAAATTTAATACTTGGATTTCATAAGTTCTTTGCTCCCTCATTTTAAATTACAGTCATCGGGATAAGAGCTGTTTTATTACCCTAATAATTATCTCCCGCTGATGTTACACAGATCTAACATCAGAAGGGATGCATCTACCGTATTTTTGCATGTATAAGACGCACATTTTTCCTCCCAGAATCGAAACCAAAAGTTAGATGCGTCTTTTACAATGATATAGCCATTTTCCAAGTCTCCATCGGTAAAAAACGAACTTTCATGAAGTCCACCATTTGTAATAAAGGGGAAATAATTCATACTGGTTTGGTAGTGGCTAAGTGCCGTACCGTTCCGTACATTATGCGGATTTTAATACCATTGTATGTACGATCAATATAAAAATTTATAACTAGATAATTTATACATTTTTACAAAAATAATATTAATGAAAGCTTTTAAAAATTAAAATAATGTTTTTTTAAAAGCAAACAATACTGTTTCACATTAAATGGCCCTACTTAGCAAGTTTTGCAAACAGTCAAATTACCGATTTGGAGTTGGATGTGTGCCATGTTTGCTAATTGACCAGGCTATAAAAATCCATTGATAAGTTTAAGAAGGTGTTGACATGATGTTGAGAAGTTGTTTGCAAACTTGTGTTGAAAAGTTGTGACCCATTGTGATTATAGAGTGGAGATTTCAATGCTTACTCATACACTTTTGACACATGTCACAAACATGCTTCTCTGTTGTCAATATATTAACAACACTATTCACCATTCTTGGTTGTCAATAAATAAAAACAATTGCAGTTTTTCTATGTTTTATTTTGACACCAGTTAACTAGTAATTATCACAATTTGGTAATTTTTACGGCGCCCCAAAACTACGAAAATGGCGGCCGAAAATACGTTTTTTTACTGTTTTTGCTCGTATTTTCACAATTATTGCTCGATTTCCTTCAAATTTTTTTTCCTCTGATTCTTCTCTCATTTTTTACCTGCGTGCAATACACGACCGCGACTTTTACATGGGATTTTACGGTATATGTCCAATTAAATAGCCATCGCGGTGACATACGTTGCATTATACAATGTGTCAGACACGTGGTTGACCAATTACATAGCAGGGGGTCTTTTCCACTGATTACTTATTCAGATTATGGGCTTTATGACACTTAATTGGTTTTGAAAATATGTTTTAATATGGGTATTTATAGGGGCACTTCAATCAAATACCGGACTGTCATTTAATTTTCTCTATATACATGAATTATTTAATGTTTTCAGAACGCAAACACCAGTGCGCTCATTTTCGCTACACATTTCCCTCATTATCGCCTTTTAATTAAAATACTTATTGTTTAAATCTAACATAATTAGTTTGATATTATTTTTTGTATTTAATACCACAAACACTATTGTGAATAAGCATGCCATGATATGTCTGCGTGGTGGTGGATTTATTTAGCACTTATAAGTGCAAGTTTATGTCTACGTGTGTTATGGATGATTGTCAAAATAATTTAATTGGTGAGTATCTTCATAAAAATATTGGAGATTAATTTGTATTTTATAAAGTAATCGAAAATAATATTTGAACGAATATTTAATAATATTGCTGTATATTCATAATTATAATGAACAGTCTTCTCAACTTATAAATATTGAAAGCGCTCGTGAATAAGGTATTTTACTGAGAAATATATTTAAATTTAATGAAATTTCATTATCCCAATAAGAAATTTAGGCCATGTAATCACTTCCCTACATGTTCGTTCAACTGACGACAAAAGAAAAGCAAAACCATCGTCATCAAAGTACTTTTATCTCAATTATAACGGATCGCTAATGCTAGGAGTAATGGCTGAATAACGATTGAATCGATATACGGACCCCCCGGAAGTTGAGATATTAATCTGGCGCATGCGCATAGGCGTCAAGGGAAGATAATTTCCAAGGGAGGTAACCTAGTTTCGGGAAAGGCCTATAATATGGACATTGTGGAAATCGCGAAAATTTCTAGTCGGCTATATGCCGACGATCAGCAAAACGTGAAAGTTAGTATTCAAGAAAGTAAAATAGTTTACAGTAAGGAAGCTATCCAGCTGCATGATCCAACTAGCATACAGCTAGTTCTGCCTATGTAGCTCCTTATGTCCTAAATAACCTGGTACTTCTCCAATATAACCAGGGTTCCCGCGGTCGGGGAAAAGTCCGGGAAAAACATAATTTTTTCAAGGTCAGGGAAAAGTCAGGGAATTTTGAAATTAGTCCGGGAAATCTAGAAATTGAGCAAAAGTCAGGGAAAAGTCAGGGAATTTTTCATTGAAGCTGTTGATAAGTGTCATTTCCTATGAAGAAAATACCTAAGACTGAAAAATTCCTCGCTCGCTATGCTCGCTCGAAACAATTCTAAGTAATAATAATTTTATTTCAATCAACAGCCTTAAAAAACTTCCACCTTAAACTTTTTTGTTCCATATAAAGCAAATATAGCCTCCTTTTCTCAATTTTATTGCCAAATTTTGCTCTAACAAAAAGATGCCATGTCGCCCGTTCGCTCTAAAAAGTTCGCTCTGTGGTCAGGGAAAAGTCGGGGAATTTTGTTTTAGAAAATTTGTGGGAACCCTGATAACACATAAATCTCAATAGCCTAGAGGTATAGACAGTCCGTTTGAGTGTGAGAGGTTTGTGTTTCCATTCCGGGCTTCCACAATAGCCTAGAGGTATAGACAGTCCGTTTGAGTGTGAGAGGTTTGTGTTTCCATTCCAGGCTGCCACAATAGCCTAGAGGTATAGACAGTCCGTTTGAGTGTGAGAGGTTTGGGTTTCCAATCCAGACTGCCACAATAGCCTAGAGGTATAGACAGTCCGTTTGAGTGTGAGAGGTTTGGGTTTCCATTCCAGGCTGCCACAATAGCCTAGAGGTATAGACAGTCTGTTTGAGTGTGAGAGGTTTGGGTTTCCATTCCGGGCTGCCACAATAGCCTAGAGGTATAGACAGTCTGTTTGAGTGTGAGAGGTTTGGGTTTCCATTCCAGACTGCCACAATAGCCTAGAGGTATAGACAGTCCGTTTGAGTGTGAGAGGTTTGGGTTTCCATTCCAGGCTGCCACAATAGCCTAGAGGTATAGACAGTCCGTTTGAGTGTGAGAGGTTTGGGTTTCCATTCCGGGCTGCCACAATAGCCTAGAGGTATAGACAGTCCGTTTGAGTGTGAGAGGTTCGGGTTTCCTTTCCAGGCTGCCACAATAGCCTAGAGGTATAGACAGTCCATTTGAGTGTGAGAGGTTTGGGTTTCCTTTCCAGGCTGCCACAATAGCCTAGAGGTATAGACAGTCCATTTGAGTGTGAGAGGTTTGGGTTTCCTTTCCAGGCTGCCACAATAGCCTAGAGGTATAGACAGTCCATTTGAGTGTGAGAGGTTTGGGTTTCCATTCCAGGCTCCCACATACCGAAGTTGTTAAAAATGGTGCTGGTATATCTCCCTTGTTGGTGCTTTGCATAATTATTTACTTAACAGCTCAAAATCACAATGTATTGTCTTTTGATTACAAATCCAAGTCACTGTTCCTAGTTATTAAAAACAATCATCATTAATGTTTTGTATGTATAAAGAATGAGTTTATTATTATATTGGATGTAATGGTATAAACATGTATACATGAGTATGGTGGCTTTTAATTATGTGAGTATTTTGATGTTACAGGTTGCCCCGAAAGCTCCATTGGACAAAGTTTGTTTGTTAGGATGTGGTATATCTACTGGATACGGGGCAGCATTAAATACAGCAAAGGTATGTACCTCATAAATCTTAAACCTGTGCAAATTTTCTTTACCATAGCAGAATGAAGAGATTTGATAAATATACACTGAAACTTATACGTATACAGTAAAGTTCCGCTATTAAGACCACCGACCGTTCTGACAAAAAGTGGTCTTAATAGCGAGTCGGTCTTAATAGCGAGTCTGTGTGTATGTATCTTGAAGAAGCTAGTACTGGTTGTTATATACTGGTGAACATTGTCTTTGAAGCTAATATACATATATAAATATAATAAAAACAAAAACAATGTACAGCATACACATTTAATTAATACAATATAATATATATATATTAATTAAAACTGCATAATTAGGCAGCAATAATGCTTATATTCTCTGAAGCACAATTTATCCGAATTTTGAAGTTGTCCGAGTTGTGCAAGTTACAATAACATACTGTGATTTGAATAGTCCTTGAGAATAAAATGGTGAATTCTTTGTTATGATTTTACCCAAAATATATTTAAGGAATGATTATTGATTAATTTTAACTACATAAATGCTCTTCATTATTAACAAATTTCTGAATGATCTATGTTGGTAACGAAATTCCGTGACGCCGTATCGTACCTGACTTTAAACCGTACCGTAATGGAAGACAATTTATTTTTATCATCGGCAAATTCAACACGTTTTTCACAACTTTAGTGACATTTAATTGATGCTAATAAGTGTCTTAAATTGGTTAATCTGCTTGTTTGCCAGTCATGCATGCTGCCCCAGGCAATTATCAATTGTTAATATAATCTAATTGACATTTGTAAATGGACACACAAGTTTCAATACGGCGTCTTCGATCTCTTGCTGACTGTAATTCAAGCGCCCGGCAACCTTGATCAAGGTGCAAGATGATTTTCAAGCGCCCCGGAGATACGCGTAGGTGTGAATAAAGTTGTTTACACAAAATTATACATGACACATAATTAGTCGTATTAGCGAGACCAAACACAGAGGGAATTGACACAATGGGACTGGGTAAATTGGTCATAATACGGAATAGCGGACTGGTCGCATTATAGGACCTTAATTCAATTGAATATAGAACAAAATTATTTGGTTCTTTTAAAAATCGGTCGTAATAGCGGGACGGTTGCATTATCGGACCGGTCGTTAGGTGGAACTTTACTGTACTTCCTTTTTGGACACCCTGTATGTTCGATCAGCATTGTAATGAAGTTTACAACAAGTTACCTCAGATTCAATTTTTGTAGGAACCAACTTGCAGTCAAGTTCCATAATTTCTGGTTTTCATAATTTCTACAAATCTTTTACTCTACTAGTAATAATACTAGTTATGATGGCTGTGTTTCAGGTAGAAAAAGATTCAACTTGTGCTGTTTGGGGTCTCGGAGCTGTTGGTCTGGCCGTTGTCATGGGATGCAAAGCTGCAGGCGCTTCTAGAATTATTGGAGTTGATATAAATCCTGATAAATATGAAGTTGGTAAGTATGGTTGACTTACAGATCATTACCTGAAACCATGATGAATCACAGATCATTACCTGAAAACATGATGAATCACAGATCATTACCTGAAACCATGATGGATCATAGATCATAACATGAAACCATGATGAATCACAGATCATTACATAAAACCATGATGAATCACAGATCATTACATAAAACCATGATGAATCACAGATCATAACATGAAACCATGATGAATCACAGATCATTACCTGAAACCATGATGAATCACAGATCATTGCCTGAAACCATGATGAACCACAGATCATTACATGAAACCATGATGAATCACTGAGCATTACATGAAACCATAATGAATCACAGATCATAACATGAAACCATGATGAACCACAGATCATTACATAAAACCATGATAAATCACAGATCATAAAAATTGTTCGCACTATTTCTCTGTAACCATTGGTGGGATTTCATTGAAACTTTGCATGAATGATCAAATCAAGTCTAGTTGTGCATATTGTCGGCGCACAATGGTTGCATCAATTTTAAGGTACTTACAGCCCTTTAATTTTGTACACTTATAAATTTTGTCCGCGCTATTTCTCTGTAACTAATGGTCGGATTTCAATGAAACTTTGCATGAATGATCAACACCAATTGTAGTTGTGCATATCGTCGGTGCATGTTAATCGGATCAATTTTAAGGAGTCTTTGTTACTGACGAGTGCAACATAGCACGAAACTAGTTTAACTACTAAGCGCTGCGCCGAGACATCGTGTAGCCAGTACCTTTACTTCTCAATTTTAAGGTAGTTATGGTCCTTTGTTTTTTTACACTTATTAATTTTGTCTGCACTATATCTCAGCAACCAATGGTCGGATTTCAATGAAACTTTGTAAGACTGATCAGTACCAAGCCTAGTTGTGCATATCCGACGGTATCAAGCAGTTTCTGGGGGTATTCATCACATTCAGTGATATTTATTGTTAAGAATAATAATTATTCACTGATAACTCTAGTTAGTCCTCTACTGGTATGTTATGCATTGGTACTACTGATGCAGGAGACAATCCCTAATGTAGGGATTGTCCTTACAAGTTTTTGAAACTCAATTAATTTTTATAAAAGTCTTTCCTTCAAGTTAAAAGCATTGCTTTCAAATTTGGCATATTTGTTAACCATCATTAACACCATACATTGTCAACACCATGTAACACTATCCACCATTTTAACAGAATTATGGTCCCTGATTGACTTGGCTAGATATCACGCACGTTGGTGAACCTTGCTCCGCGATATCTTCTCACATGGAAGATCACAGTATATATGTGCTAAAATGCTATCATTTTGCTTTCATATTTTAGCAAAGAAATTTGGTCTGACAGAATTTGTAAATCCCAAAGATCATGAAAAGCCAATTCAGAATGTGCTTGTAGATATGACCGATGGGGGATTGGATTATACATTTGAGTGTATTGGAAACATCCACACTATGGTATGTTTAATACTGCTGAGTCATGTTACACTCTAGCTAGCAATATTTTCTGTTTATTGTTCTGTAAAAGTTTTATTGAGCTGTGGTTAATGTGCTGGATTTGTAACCTGGCAATCCCTGTTTGATTCCCGATGCCATACCATTCCATGAAAATTTGACAACTGTTTTGAATTTCCTCCACATGTGGAGCAGTTGCTGGTTCCTTGAGGAAGGGTAAGTCAGTACTGGTTAGGATACTAGTACTGCCCAGGAAAACTGGCCAGGTTAATCTGCCACCATATATAACTGAAATATTGTTGCAAAACAGCGTTAAACACGAATAAATAATCATTTTATGCCCCGATATCTACTAATGCGGGAAGCATATTGTGATTGTCCTGCCCGTCTGTTCGTTTGTTCATCTGTCTGTCCCATTGAAAATATTAACCAAAACCTGCAAGTTTTTAAAATTCAAATTTTGAAAATGTAACGAAAACTTTCAGATTGATCCTCCAGATAGCCTATTGGTAGAGAGTGCCAAAAGTCTCAGGTTTGATCCCGGACTGCGACATGCCAGAGTCATTAATAAATTGTACTCTCTGACATATCTCTGATGCTAGACATTAAGCATAGTTAGTTTCTGCAAGATGCTGGTTAGCTCGGTGTCAGTAAACATGACTGAAATACTGTTGACCAGTGAAACTAAAACAATATTTTAAAAAATAAAATGAATTCTTTTGTGCCCAAAATGAATGTGCCATAGAACTAATGTAAAATCAATGAGTAGTAAAACTGCGTGGTTTTGTAATTGAAGTCTCATCTGCCACTGAAACAGGGAATCCAAAAATTTGTAACTCCATGAAATTACATTTATCGAAAATCTATGAAATTTAATGCCCTCAAAAACAATAAGAGCTTTTAGAGTATATGGTATGATATTGCAGAGAGCTGCCTTAGAGTCGTGTCACAAAGGTTGGGGAGTATCAACAATTATTGGAGTGGCTGCTGCAGGACAGGAGATTTCTACACGACCCTTCCAACTTGTTACTGGTAGAACATGGAAAGGAACTGCATTTGGGGGTAGGTGATGAGACTGTGTATCAGGTGATGAGACTGTGTATCATTTGTCAGATTTGTATCTTCATTTTGAGGCTGTTTGTGATGTCTTTTAGAGGTAACTGCATGCTGTCCAAATACATGTATGCAGATGAAATAATTTGGCTTTCACCAGTTAAAATCTTTCTACATTGTTAACATGTCAGATTTCGTGAAATTTATGTTGATGAGGTAGACATTTGACATGCCCAAATCCAGAGGTGAGGACCTGGGGGGGGGGAAAGGTCGCTGGTATTTTAACAAGAATGTAGGTATCTTATATATACACTGGTTTGTCAGGGCTAAAAGTCTAATTAGGACAGTACTATGAAAATAGCTGTTTGGATGCCCTCTGAGACATTCATTGGTCAGGCACCTTCCTGAGAAAAAATGACTTGTGAAAAAATTGTTTGGTTTGGCGCATGCATTTGAAGAATGATATAATGTATGATAGTAACTCTTATTTAATGCTTACTGATGAGATATGGAGTTCTATCAGTGAAATAAAACCTATATTAGTCACTGATTATCACCTACAATGTGATTAATATAAGCTCCGCACCCTCACAGGGACTACTTTAATTTTACCAAAAACTCAACACTAAACTGTCTGTAACTATTTTATTTAATGGAAACATGTCATGTGGGGGTTCATATTCTTAGTTAGACCATTTCCTACAAGTTGGTGTATGATTTGATGCAAAATTCTCAAAAAGACGTTTTCACCTATTGACCATAATCCAAGATGGCGGATTTTGAATTGAAAAATATGAATGGAATAACATATTCATACGCAGCCTAACCACAGTGGTAATTTGGCATAAATAGTACTAGTTTTGACACTAGATCAGCATTAAATAAATAGAATATTTGTTTGTTTTGATTGAATATGTTTAATATCTCATCTTGTAGTGATAAAATTTTAATATTTTCACTCGCGCTTTTGAAAATTTGAATTTTATCACTACATGATGAGATATAAACCATATTCAATCCAAACAAACAAATATCCTCTATATATCGTGTATGATAGTAACTCATTTTGTGTATAATTCAGGTTGGAAGAGTGTGGACAGTGTACCAAAGCTTGTTGATCAATATATGGATGGAAAGATGATGGTAGATGAGTTTGTATCACATAACATGGGACTTGACAAGATCAACGAGGCATTCGATCTGATGCATCAAGGAAAAAGGTATAAACATAATAATAAAATAATAAATTATGTCTAATCATTTATGTCACTCAGTATAAACACATGTTTAATCATTTATGTCACTCAGTATAAACACATGTCTAATCATTTATGTCACTCAGAATAAACATGTCTAATTATTTATGTCACTCAGTATAAACACATGTTTAATCATTTATGTCACTCAGTATAAACACATGTCTAATCATTTATGTCACTCAGTATAAACATATGTCTAATCATTTATGTCACTCAGTATAAACACATGTCTAATCATTATACCCCCGCAAACAAAGTTTGAAGGGGGTATACTGGAGTCACTATGTCTGTCGGTCGGTCTTTCTGTTAGCACAATCGTGTCCGCTCTGTAACTTTGTCATTTCTTGCTGGCTTAGTACAAATGTTCACTACATCAAGACGGTGTGTCATGCGCAAGACCCAGGTCCCTAGCTCAAAGGTCAAGGTCTCACATAGAGGTCAAAGGTCATATAGTCATGCATGTCGTGTCAGCTCTGTAACTTTGTCGTTTCTTACTGGATTTTAACATTGCTTGGTACAAATGTGTACCACATCAAGACAGTGTGTCATGCGCAAGACCCAGGTCCCTAGCTCAAAGGTCAATGTCGCACTTAGAGGTCAAAGGTCATAGTCATGCAAGTCGTGTCCGCTCTGTAACTTTGTCGTTTCTTACTGGATTTAACATTGCTTGGTACAAATGTGTACCACATCAAGACAGTGTGTCATGCGCAAGACCCAGGTCCCTAGCTCAAAGGTCAATGTCGCACTTAGAGGTCAAAGGTCATAGTCATGCAAGTCGTGTCCGCTCTGTAACTTTGTCATTTCTTGCTTGGTTTTAAAATGGCTAGGTACAAATGTTCACCACGTTAAGATGGTGTGTCATGCGCAAGACCCAGGTCCAAAGGTCATGGTCACACATAGATGTCGAAGGTTATATAGTCATGCAAGTCGTGTCCGCTCTGTAACTTTGTTGTTTCTTACCGGATTTTAACATTGCTTGGTACAAATGTTTACCACATCAATCAAGTTTTTCTATAATTGTTTTCCAAAATTTTTGTTTGTTTTTCAAATATTTTTTTCGATTTTTAATTATTTTTCAAAAAAAATTTTCATCTTTATTTTCGAATTTTTATATAAAAATAATTTAGATTTTTTTTTCACTTTTTTCAAAATATTTTTCAATTTTTTTCACATTTTTTTGTTTGTAGTTTTTTTTCACATTTTTTTTTCCGAAGACCTAGGTCCCTACCATAAAGGTCAAGGTCACAGGTTATATAGTTTTGCATGTCGTGTTTCTTACTGGATCTTAAAAGATAAAAGTAATTATAAATTTAAATAATATTCCTGTGTCAAGCAGTGCTGCGGGGTATGATTCATCACTCCAGTGATAGTTCTAGTTTATGTCACCCTTAGGTTAATTAATTTACATTAAATCAACTAAATGTGATACTTGCAAATATAAAATATTTTACTGTGTTGAAAAGTTGTTTTGATGTACAAGGGTTGTACTAAAATAGCTTTTAATCAAGTTAAATTTAAAAATAACCTTTAAGAAATTGACAAAATAATAAAATGTCATCACTTGTTTTCCAAAAGCTGACAAATTGTGTTCATCAGGATGTCCCTTTAAAGCACCAAGATTTTTATACCATTATAGTGAAATGATAGATACCACATTATCTTATCACAGTTTTTGAAAGTGCTTGGTGACAGGGATCCTACAATTCCGGAATAATCCGGAAATCTATATTTGCTGCATTAGAAAGCATTATAAATCTTTTCTGCACCAAAAAGTTATTTGGTTATTAAAGAATTGACAAAGTTATGGTCATTTGAAGTTCCATATTTTGAATTTTATCAATAAAACAATGTTTGAAACCTAGTGAAATGTGCACTAATGGCACCCTAATCAGACTTGCAACTCGTTTTCAGGATTGGGCATTATGCCTCAGTAGGACTCCTGTTGTTGAGACGTGCTTGCTTAAAAAGAGGATCATTTTGCATTTCAGTATTAACATTGCAATGGCTGTCCATTTCTCTGATATGATCTATGTTCCCTGTATACTGTCATTATGCTTCCTTTATTTCAGCATTCGCTCTGTGGTCCAGCTGTTAAACTATCTTAGCTGTGGTCCAGCTGTTAAACTATCTTAGCTGTGGTCCAGCTGTTAAATTATCTTAGCTGTGGTCCAGCTGTTGAACTATCTTAGCTGTGGTCCAGCTGTTGAACTATCTTAGCTGTGGTCCAGCTGTTGAACAATCTTAGCTGTTGAACAAACTTCTGTAATCAACCAGTGGTTTGACATTCTGGTACCATGTGTCCATTTCTCTGATGTGACATTGTTGTCCCATGTGTCCATTTCTCTGATGTGACATTGTTGTCCCATGTGTCCATTTCTCTGATGTGACATTGTGGTACCATGTGTCCATTTCTCTGATGTGACATTGTGGTACCATGTGTCCATTTCTCTTATGTGATCTATGTTTTCTGTATTCTAACATTATTCTTTATTTCAGCATTCGTACTGTGGTCAAGCTGGAGTGATAGCACTATCATAGTTGTTGAACAAGCTTCTGTTATTGACAAGTGGTTTGACATCGTGGTAAAGTGGAGATACGTTATTGCAGCGAAAAAAGCTTATATGTGCTAATTAGTCATTTTGATTCTGTTTTATAAACTATTAATTGATTACCGAGGTGATTTTTATATGATTTATTATTGATTTTTTTGTGTTTCCGTTTGTCAATAAATTAATCTTTGTTTTGTCCTAGTCTAATATGTAAAACCTTGTGTATCAAACCTGTAGTATAATTATAGACATGTTTGTTTTACCTTTGCATCGTGTGCTGTCACTTTGTTGACTTTATTCGGTTTATTTAGCTCCCTTGCATTTAACGGATTAATCAGGCATTTATGCAGGCAATTATTTCTTTGTTGCTCATTTGAAATGAAGACGCTTCATGAACTTTGGTGAAACAAATTGGTCCAAAATGTATCAGATTTTTGCATCTCAGACCCAATAATCATGTTCTTGATTTGTTGTATCTGTTTTCATTTTATTGGTGAAAAGGGACTAACCAGTTTACTGTGGTATGAATACATACGTTCACTACTTAACTGCACTTCTAGTATTAAAGGTACCTCTTTGCATTTGTGTATTACTGGTAGGCCATAGTCATCTTCTTCATTGTTGATTTGATGCATTTATGTGAGGGATATACAGTAGAACTTGATGTCTCACGCTGCCTTCCGACCGGGAAATGGTTCGAAGTATCTAGCTGTTTGCATCACATATATATACTATTCTAACACAATCCGCGGATTAATCCGTATAAACATAGTGCAAACAAGAGCATGTATTATTACCCCCATAAAACATACCTCTCAAATTGGCTGTTACTATTTACGCCCCGTTTCACGTGACATATTTATGAATGAATTAACGTAAATCGTGATTTAATTTTTACGCATCCGAACTCCTGCCCGTGTTTTATTCACCGACAATATACGCGAACAGATTTTTATTTCTTAAATACATAATCATTTTGCCAGGACCAAAGAACCTGTTTGAGGTTTCTTGGGCCAACACTGAGGCATCAAAGTTGTACTATAGATACACTCAGACTATCATTTTAAATCCAGGGTAAGGCAAATCATGTGATGAATGCAGATACTAATACTTGTTTTATGTTTGTAAATGGATGCATGGTGCTCATTGTTCATTGTATACATGATTATCACATTTGATAACCAATAATATAACAAAGATAACTTAATAAATAAACATTTATAAATCTTGTATATGTTGTTGTCCTTATTGTGAGATTTACCTGATTTTTAGCTCACCTGCCACAAGGTTAGCTTTTGTGATAATGTTTTGGCCGTCGTCCATCCATTAGACAATTCACAATTAACACTCTAGCTCTTTCAATGTTGCTTTGATCTTCAACAAACTTGGTCAGTTGTTGTATCTCAATGAAATATAGGTCAAGTTCGAAGTTGGGTCATGTGGAGTCAAAAATTAGGTAAAATGATAGAAAAACCTTGTTAACATTCTGGAGGCCACATTTTTGCTTCAATTTCATTAAAGTTTGGTCAAAATGTTTATCTTGATGACCAACAGGTTAAATTCAAAGTTGGGTCATGTGGGGTCAACTACTAGGTCAATAGGTCAAATAATAGGAAAACCTTGTTAACATTCTTTAGAATATAAACTACATTATGAGCCAATGAAAATGCTGCATTTTGGCAGTTAAATGAAAATTTATTAATTAAAATTTTACTGTTAACAGACGTCATGTCTTGGCGCTATTTCCCATCGGCCAATCAAAATGCTGGATGTTACATTCTAAGTAAGTTGGAACATATTAAGTAAATTTTTAATGACTAAAAAGGACTCTTTAACTTGTAATCTCTTCAAAGAACATAAAACAATGAATTCAAAAATTAGCAAATCAGGGATTCGAACACCGACTTCTGGGTTAGAAATTCTGGACGTTGCCGACTGCACTAAACTGTAGTCTGATTATAAACATATATCCGTAAGAATGATATCATTAAAAAATGCGCTCCGAGCGTAATAAATGATAGTCTACCCGCCATAATGGACTAGTCGGATAGGTCATGGCTCAGGGTTCAAAATTGAACTATAGGAGAAGCGCAGTGACCAAGAACCACAACTCTATGTAGCCCTGTTTTGAAATTATCTCCCTTTTTTTAATTTTATGATACATTTTTAGCTCCACTATAGGGGTGCTATTGCAGTCATCCAAGCGTTGGCATCGGCATGGGCGTTACACTTGTTAAAGTTTAGGTACAGGATTTTAACCTCTTATATATTCAAAGTTCTTTGAGATATTGCTTTAATACTTTGCATACTTGTTCACCATCATGACCCCAACCCATATACAGGAGTAGGTAACTCTATCAGGCATTTTGTTGAAATTATGCCCCCTTTTTAGCCCCCCACCGTTTTTTGACCGCAGGGGACTATAGGTTTGCCCTCCGTCCGTCCGTCAGTCAGTCGAAAAAACTGGATCCTGACATAACTCAAACAGTTTCCAAGCTAGGTTTATGAAACTTGGTATGTGGATAGATGGCAATAAGGGGATTATGCACGTCTAAATATATTTTGATTCTGACAAAATTTGTGGTTGCTATGGCGACAGAAAGAGTGAAAATATGCCCAAATCTGGATCCTTCTAAAATTCAAACAGTATCCAAGCTAGGTTTGTGAAACTTGGTATGTGGATAGAGGGCAATAAGGGGATTATGCATGTCTAAAAATATTTTGATTCTGACAAATGGTTTGGTTGCTATGGCAACAGAAACATTGAAAATGGCTTTAAACCGGTAGGGGACTTCTGTATTGCTTGCATTTCTCAATTACTTGTTCTACTTAGCATTCACATATTGCTTTGCATACTTGTTCTCCATCATGACCCCAACCCCTACACAGGGGTAGGTAACTCTATTAAGCATTTTGGTGAAATTATGCCCCCGTTTGGACTTGGAAATGTTAAGTTTAGTTACAGGTTTTTTAACCTGAAATTTCTTTTAAGTGCATTGACACTTTGCTTTGATACTTAGCATACTTGTTCATCATCATGACCCCAACCCATACACAGGGGTAGGTAACTCTATCAAGCATTTTGGTGAAATTATGCCCCCATTTTTCTACTTAGTGCAAATGTTTAAGTTTAGGTACAGGTTTTTTCACCTCTATATTTTCAAAGTGCATTCACATCTTGCTTTGCATATTTGTTCTCCATCATGATCCGAACCCCTACACAGGGGTAGGTGACTATATCAAGCATTTTGTTGAAATTATGCACCCTTTTGGACTTGGAAATGCAAATGTTGAAGTTTAGGTACAGGTTTTTATCCTCTAATATCTTCAGAGTATTGATAGATTGCTTTGATACTGTGCATACTTGTTCACCGTCATGACCCCAACCCCTACACAGGAGAAGATAACTATTTAGCATTTTGTTGAAATTATGTCCCCTTTTGGACTTAGAAATGCTTATTTGTTAACCTTTATGACCCAGACGACCTAAATATGAGTAGGTAACGTACCTGCATTTTGTCCAAATTATCTCCCCATTTCGACTTAGAAGCCCCAACCTCTACACAGCAGAAGGTAATGCTGCTGTTATGAAGCATTTTGTTTTTAATATATAATGATTGTACTATCCTAGTATGTTTTTTATCAGAAAATACCCGATTTGCCTCATTCAAATCATATTTTTTTAATGATATAAGAGATAGACAAAAATAAGTTACCTCATACAATAGAAGAAACTTAGCTCTTCAAAATGAGACATTGGTCATCAAAAAGGATGACAAACAAAACTTTTGACGCAAAATAACAGAATCTGCTGCATACTATTTTGCATTTTCTCCCAGCTTTCAATTGAGTGTCCAATCTGTGTGTTTAGATCTTTGCCCGTAGTAACGACCTCGATAGACACATAGAAATACGTAAACAGTGAACGTGATATGAATAAATTATTCACTCCCCGGCCTGCTCACAGGTGTTTGGCATGTGGATATTTTTTTTTTGATGTTGGGTTGTAGAGGGGGTCATGACCATGGGGGTCATATCCACATGCCAACCACCTGTGGGCCTGCTCAGAGCTGTAATTTGTTCGCTTACATGTCAAAATTTAATTATATCGCGCATGTCCTAGACGTGGTGATATTCTACTCAAATACTATAAGGGTCAAGAAATCATTATTCATAACCGTCTTACTTTATAACTGAACAAAACCGGTTAAGAAATCGTTTGCAAATATCAGAATACCATCTAACTTGTTATTAAATTTCGAAATATTCACGTGTTGCATTTCACACGCATTGTCAAAACGGCGACGTGTTCCAGATAACTGATAAGCCCTATTTGCATTGACCAAATTGACAAGAATAACATGGAAAATTCGGTCCCCTTTCGCTCTTCGGACCGTAATACAAAGATATTAAAATTTTGTTGCTTCAGCATTTTTTTATTACTACACATCCTAAGCAAGCATAATGTGAAATATGAAAAAAAATAGTATTCGTTTACAATATTGCAGATGTACAAGTATAGCATTATGTTTCCGAAAGTTCCAACAGTCAATCTTATTCAATTTGCAAAACATTCACAAGGAGAATTGATTGTCCCTTATAAAATTTTGAGTAGTATATAAACCTAGGTATATTCGCAGATGAAGTATAGGGTTATAAATCAGGATCATTATCAGTACAGATAATATCAACACCAAGTTATAATTCGGACGCTTGTCACACTATTTATAAACAGTTGACAGAGTGAAAATCAACAACGACTACAAGATGGATACAGCTGGAAAGGTATAGAATTTCTTCCTTCATATTATATATTTATACATGTAGTTTATACTAATTTACATGTATTTAAGGTCGATTATGACACAAGTTTTTTCCAACTTATATTAATCTCTCTCTCTACACCACCTCATTCCTGATTGTTATCCATCGTCACGAGGGTATACTATTATATATTGAATTGCAGGCAGTTTAAAATGATCATTCTATTTTGGGCATACATTTGTGTAACAAGAGACATTGACATTATATGTATACATGAGAGCTGTGCATACATGTATATGTAGATTGTCGTTAAGTTGGGAAGTAGGTCGAGCACTTGGTGATTTATGAAATTGTTTTCGTACAAAATGTTTTTGTTTGTGACCAAACTTCCACAGTTGTTATCTCAATGATGGTTTATATAGTTCGCCGGGATAACACTAGCCTTTGTTTACAAATAAAAATGAACATTAAATACATTTTCGATATTCAATTTTGTTAAATCTTGTGCATATACTCTTTAAATGATATACCCTTTAAATCTACACTGATAACTGTTTGTAATTTGCTTTGTTTGTTTATTGATAAGGCTAGAGTTATCCCGGCGAACTATAGCATACACGATTATGTAAAATTGTACGTACGTTCAATACAAGTAGACGTTATTAAGGCACACCAAAGAGTACCTGGGCACACCTGTAGGCGTAATGAATCGAATCCTAGTCTAAAAGCAATACCATTCGCAGATCCGTATTCTTTCTGATGGGGGATCCGGAAGGAGGCCGGTCAGGTATTTTGATCAGGAGGTCCAAGAAACTACTTTAGTATTTTTCTTCATGGGTTGTCGGGGCCCTGAATTACAACCGATACTTACACTCAGCACTCAACACTCAAATATTTAAAATGTAATATAATGAGCTATTATTACTGAGTTATTATGTCCTAGATTACACATCTAGATGAGGAAAATGTATAAAATTTGTATATTAGTTTTGGAAAGTACATTTGATAAAGTTCCTTTGCTATTAATTATGTTCTATTTATGAGGTAAAGAGTACCACACTCAGCACTATGACTGATAAATTACACGAATTACAATAGAAAGTAAGCCAAACATAATATTTAGTACCAATTTTACATTATAGCAACTTTATGTTCTCGAAAGACGTCGATATGAGCCTCAAAATATCAAATGTCAATATTTGAATACTGAGTGTAAGTATTGGTTGCAATTTCGGGCCCTGATCAGATTCTGTCACCCTAGTGTAACTAGGATATCTAAGATTACCGCATTGTTGCCAAAATCCCAGGGGGTCCGGACCCCGCAACTCTTCAACCGCACGTGGACGATAGTTGTTTAAGCGGTAAACACTCAAATACATACACTTCAAATAATGTATGAAATGATGGCAATGTTATTGAAGAAAGTATAATTGTACGCATTTTGTTCACCAATAATATCAGAAATCTGTTATTCAAAGTGCATATAGAGCGCTCCTTACATCTGTATGGATTCATATTTAAAGCTCTACATCATACCACAGGCCTTAGAGTTTTGAAATTCCCCATCATCCGGTCATTACTATATATAAGAGAACTACATACTGTAATGACCGGATGATGGGGGAATTTCAAAACTCTGTATTTTGTGATATAATTTCTTAGGCTTGTGATCATACATGTATACATTTAGATTGACACAGCAAGACGAATACTTTCAATAAGACGACATTTATGTTTATCATTCAAACTTGTAGGCCGCACAGGTAACTGTATCATTGATAAAGAGTAAAATAAAACAAAGTTTATCTAATATAACATCAATTTTATAAAAAAAAATTTTTTTACACTTTATCAATGATACAGTTACCTGTGGTAGGCCTATGCTGTATTATAACAATGAATACTTGAATATTAAGCATCTTGTTGCAGCCAATCACATGCAAGGCGGCCGTATTATGGGAACCAAACAAACCCCTCTCAATAGAAACGATAGAAGTTGCCGCGCCTAAAGCTGGAGAAGTCAGAATCAAGGTCAGTTTAATTATACCAGTTTATCACATAAAATAGGCTCTGGGAGTTTAATAAACCCATTACATAAAAGTCATAATACACACGTGTAATAAACATGCAAATGAAGTATATACAAGGGCGAGTCACTTTATTCATGTATTCATACACGTTGTCAAAAAAGTAAAAGAATACATTTTTAGAATAGAATAAATTTTATATCCGATTATGAGCACTCTATGGCATGTTATAATCACACAATAACAGATGTACACGAACTTAAGAGTTATAACTGTAAGTAAACATGACGGTAGGTCCGTTAAACGTGGGTACGAATAAGATCGGGACGAAATGTACATACCAAATATCTTTTATCTACACAACCACACGGCATCGGATGTTGATTTCATTGTATATATTCCGTTAATTTTGAGTATTAAAGACGATTTTCCTTGCTTACCAAGTACTTGCATCGTGTACAATCAGTTATTTTCGGCTATTCAGACGAATCGCGAATAAATTCACGCGGAAAACCTAGTTACTTCCCCTGTCCTTGGTTGTTACTAAAACCCGGAACGGAACACGGAACAGAACAGAATACGTTGTGTTGATGTGTTGATGTGGTCCTAGATTTAATTATTTATTTTGTTAAGCGTAGTTTTACATCTGCAGGATTTTAGATACCCTAAAAATATTATTTACAAAGGCAGAAAAATTAACATATTGGTGTATACATTGTTGCACTATTTTCTTAGCTCTTTCAATGAACCGCTTTACTCCTATGAAGTTTATTTGCTAAAGGGGAAGTGTATGCATTCTTGACAAACTTTTACTGTGTATTTAGTTTATGTGATAAAAAGAATCTTACATTCGTGTCATTCCATATTAAATTTATTAAACTCGTTGAATAAAAGTGATAAAATGCTCGGCAGAGCCTCGCATTTTATCATTTTATCCAACTCGTTTAATAAATTCAATATAGAAAGACACTCATGTAAGATCCTCTATATAACCAAAGCGCTGAAAGCCCCGAATTCATGCAGAGGAAGTATAAATTATAGATGTAGCTGTATTTTTCACAATCGGAAAGCAAAACTGATTGTTTTCGTAGGTAATTAATGTAGGCCTAAATTAATGAGTTAGGGTTAGGTGTTTGTGAGTATTATTACAGTAAATAGTATTCTAGTTATACACATCTGTTCATTTAGTTCTATTTCGTTCTAGCATCAACGACTGTAACATTTGGCTTGCGGGAGAGCTTGTTGGTGCGGGTTTAATGCCAGTCAACAGAACACTGCGAGCTAAAATTAAACACGATTTCACACTGGTTGTATTGGAAAGAATGCGTTGCTGTATTATTATACTTATACTAAGTTTAAATGCATGTACTCGTATATTTAGAAGAAAATTATTTAGTTAAGAGACATACACTCTATGCATGTTATACAAGTGGCATCGTGATAATTGACAATTAAAGCCCATGTCCCACTGAGAACTTTCTGCCTCGGCGATGTACTCCCGGTTGACATTAATGAGCATTCAGGAAATCGGAAACAGGTTACTCATGGTTTTGTTAAAGCTTTGGGGAAGTCATGCGACAGTTTGTGATATTGGAAGGTATTGTAATGAATCGTGCAGTATCGGAAGAAATCGGGAACACACGCCGATGTGGAATTCCTCAGTGGGACCTAGGCTTAATGTGCGATCTATTGTTTGTCAATATATTTCTCTGCTATGTAAGGATTGCCTATATAGTGCGTATATTCTAGATGGTGGCTAACAGCACTTGTCATTCCGATCTTCATGTCATAGATGGCGCTCTTTGGGACCCCAGAATCCAGTGTCCCCTAATTCTCGGTCACGAAGGTGCTGGCATCGTAGAAAGTATCGGTGAAGGAGTAACAAATGTTCAACCAGGTTTGTTTCCTTTCACACATTTTAACGTTATAAATACTTTGATTAATGCATGGATATGAAAGAAACTGTGTTAAAACAAAGGTCATATAAAAGGTTAAGATACTCAAGATGGTGGCGACTAGCGGCAAAAATAGCGTCAACATGAAAATCTCGTTAAGCCTCGTACGAATTATTTTCAAAATAGCGGCTCCTAAAGGTAATTCACCTATGTGACGTTTCCATCTCCCGTATTCTTTAGTTAGAATAAACAACAAAATATGCAATTTTAAAAGCATGTGCGATCGATACATGTGAATAACCCAATTTGTCTGTGAAAATATGGCGTCTTACTAGTAATTGTTAAGAACTTGGCGTTAGTTTTTTTCGTGTTCATCGAGTTTCGCTGAGACGATTATATAACTCCCACACTGTGCAAGGTTATGCCGCGAACTTAATGGCGCCGATGACTGGTCTGAGGAACTGAGGAAGCCGCTGTCGAGATTGATAAATCGATGGCGCAACTAATAACAATTGTGCAGCTAAACACCCTATATAGTTGTAAGCCTTCAATTTTATACTGAAATGTACAACTGAACGTGTTCAGTTTTGTGTTGGGTATTGTGATGAAAGATTTATGCTTGTGGCCTGTTTTTCTCTTTTGTGTGTGCCTTTCATCATCGGCTGTTTCTGTGGAGTGCTACTTTCCCTGTCCGATTTTTCATTATCTTGTTCTTTGCCAATTAAAGCGCTGTTTGTAGTTGCTGTAACTCACAAATTATTAATCGGTTCTAATTTTGCTTAAAGGTGACCACGTGATCCCATTGTGGAATCCTCAATGTAACGAGTGTGGAAACTGCAAAAGCAATAAGACAAATGTGTGCAAGAAGCTTAGGTAAGACAATTTTTCTCGTATACTAGTATGCTAGCTCACACATCCTAACAGGTCACTTGTGCGTCCCTGACTGCACATCGTACATGTCTGCGTACACGTCCTTACATACCACTGGTGCGTCTCTGACTGCACATCGTACATGTCTGCGTACACGTCCTTACATACCCCTGGTGCGTCCCTGACTGCACATCGTACATGTCTGCGTACACGTCCTTACATACCACTGGTGCGTCCCTGACTGCACATCGTACATGTCTGCTCACACGTTCTTACTAGTCACGGGTACGTTTCTGACTGTACGTTCGTACATATCTGCGGGCACGTCCTTACAAGTCATTGGTACGTTTCTGACCGTACTTTCGTACATATCTGCGGGCACATACTAGTACTCGCAAGCGTTTGGTGCGTCCCTCGCTCCTTGTTATGTGCATGTATGCGTACATTATACTTACAAGTCTTCTGTACGCACCTAGCTGCTCATCATACATGTTTGCGTACTTGTCATTACAAGCCTTTGGTGTGTCTCTGGCTGCTACCTGTACCGTACATATTGGCGTACTTGTCATTACAAGCCTTTCGTACGCCCCTTGCTTCTCCTCGTACATGTTTGCGAAAAGAGACAAATTGAGGGACCCCCATTCTCCACAGGATGAGAAGGAATTAAGTCACGTGATCTAGTTCTCTATACGTCACAGTTATTACGTGTAAATAACGCGATGTGTTTTTATACGTACATTGTATAAAACTAGCTTAGTTGTATGTAAAAGTGTTTTACTTTCACCGTCCGACATCAACACTCCGTTGTTTTCCGTCGTGTATTTGTCTGTTTGCTCTGATACAAGTACACTGTCACACAAGTAGCAATAGAGATAACGCACACCTTGTCCTTGGATTTATCCACGATTTATCACACTCGTATGCAGTGTTATACCAACACTTCAAAGTTTGTTTTATCATTGATAATACTCTACATACATGTATGTATTATGCTTGCTTCTGCACGTATTTAGTTACTAGTAGTCGAACGCTGACCTTGGGAAATGAAGGTATTGTCCCAGTCTGACTTAATAGGACACGACCTTCCTAACTCCTAATTCACAGCGTAGCCAATGGTAGCGTCGCATACATAGCGTCGCCTTAGTATTATCTTGCGCTAACTACACAATTTCACTTTTTGAGAAAAAGCGCTTCAAAGATTCAGATATGATAGTCTCACTCAATATTGGTCTATGTGCAAGAAATAAAAAAGATTAGTATTTGTACTAGAATAAGCTACCTTCACCGTGAGTTTTAATACCCCATGAGCAACAGTTCACTCCAAAATTGAAAAAGTATTTTAGAGATAGCTCATAAAGTGTAACAATATTTTGATTTTCTTTAGTATTATACTGAGCTATCAGGAGATAGCACTTGAAATAAGAACGTTTTAAGCGAAACTGTTTCCTTTATTGTTGATCATTTTCATGTCTATTTTGAGCTATCTACATGGAATGACGTCATTTTAAGAATTTTTGAGTCCAATCACGTGACGAAATGCTTCTTTTTTATTGGTTGTTCAACATTTGTTAGGATTATAGTGCGCTATCTCACGTAGATAGCTCAAAATAACCCTTACTTTTGAGTGTGAAATGTTGAGTTAGCGCAAGGTGTGACGCGCAAACTTCGTAACGGATGCTTCCATTTTGGAAACAATGGGTGCATTAGATAGCTCAACATATTAGGAATCCAGGGGCGTAATTATCTCAAAAATGAATTTTTTGTAGATAACTCAAAATAATCCTAAGCCGACGATAGACTACTACATGGAGATGACGTTGATTCCAGGTCGCGACTAACGCGTTCGTACTTCACATTTCTAGGCGTTGGCCCCCGTACAGAATGGGTTCGAATCAATCAGTACCCCCTGACATTACTGACGTAACATCTTCCGGATTTATGACGGAAAGACCCGAGTAGTTACGATTGAATCTCACTATATAGGTTCAAAGTATTCATTTTTAAAGTCATTAAGATGGTACCGGTATTTTTCCCTTGCTAAATATACAGCTAGTTCAATGTTGTTTTTCTTGATTCTATAATTTGTCGTAAGCAACGGCATTGTGCAAACATTTTGTTTTCATGCAGAACGAGTAATATCGAAATGCTAGAAGTGCATAGGGATTGCTAAAAGAAACAAGTCAGTCTAATTAACATATTGAACGTCCATTTACCCGTCACTCATATTTGACATTATTGTCCCACCATTACAGTGCTACCCAACCTAAGGGACTCATGCCGGATGGAACTACCAGATTTACATGTAACGGTAAATCAGTGAACCACTTTATGGGTACAAGCACGTTCAGTGAATATACAGTAGTCTGTGATATATCTGTCTGCAAGGTAAGCTGTTTGCAGAATTCTGTTAGGACCATCGAAGTACATAATATTTCAAATGCTACTGTATGTACACTTAGAGGCACTTATAACTGTGCACTTACACAAATCTCACTATTTCAGTATTTAGTGTGTATATTGTGTTGAAATTTGCAGCAAGTGTAGTTAAATTATGTGTGATAAAGTTTAAGAATAATACATTTCATAACAAAAATATTTAGGAAACGCCTTCACATAATTCAGCGTTGCGTAAAATTGCGAAGTCACACAATCTGCTTCGGCTGCACATTTTTCCAACTGCTATAAATAAGAACGCGTCCTCCTGAGCGTTTAGGCTATGCAAATTGTCGCATTGACGTTACTTTTGATGGGCAATCACAGCGACAGTTGATCGAAGCATGGCCTGTAGCATGCCTTTCGTATCCACATACGTTGAAATCCGACCAGTCTTTGCAGAAAAAAGACGTTGATTTTTTTTAACAATGAACGAACAGGTAGAACATGGCTCAAAAACCTGTAGGGGTGGTTAATGATTGTAAACGCGTAATTTTGCTTATTGGAACGCCAATAATAATTAATTTCAAACGGTTACTTAGTAACGCCCGAGTTGATAAACCCGACGTCACGGCGTCAATTTAGACAAACTGTCGTTTGTGTTTTTTATGTTAATGGGTCATAAATTTAATGGAAATGACCACGTGTAATTTTATTTCCCGCTGTTTCACCATTTTCTCGTGCAATTCATTATATTGTTTTTTTCACAGTCCAATGGACATTATTCATTGAACCGTGAGCTTTAATAATTGGATTACGTTGCGTGTCGACTGACAACCAAATACACAAAATTCTGTTCAAAACTATGAACAAACAAAAACGTTATTAGAAATTGAAAACTGCACAGTAATAAGTGCCTCTTAGTGTATATGTTTATATACAATTGTGTAGCTAAGTAATTTCATTCCACAAATCGGCTGTATTCCTCACATACAATATGACTCATACACAGGCGCATGTGTATCACACAGGGTTGGACGTCCTTGCAGTCAAATATACATTAATAAATATGAGAGTATAATTCTGAATGCCACGGACCCGCTACTGACCGAGATCGAAAGTGGCAGTTTAGAGCTGGTGAACATTACCACTCGGCCACATAGCATCTTTTTATATATCATTAAACTACTTTATATAATAAGATGTAAAACAATACTAAAATATTTACATTTTGTTCATTAATTTGTTTCTTTGATGTGACCTAGTGACCCAGGGTACTGTTTTATCAAACCACTTACAGAAAACTTAAACTTACGTCAAAGTTTAAATTCTTAATTATTCTTTAAAACCTACATATTGGTGACTGATATTGTTTGTACAAGTTCATTAACTGATTATTATTTAAGAAATAACGAATATGTGACCATATTTTATTGCGTAATAAAATATAGGCACGAGTGTTGATGCGTAGTAATTAAATCACGAGTGCGCAATAAAATATGGCCACATATTCGTTATTTCGATTCTAACATCGCATAAATTTCGTATTTTACAGCAACAAAATGCGACCTAATTTTTTACCTCTACACCGTTAAATCTTACGCGCTGTTCAAATTAACGCCCCATATTTTGACTCTCGATTTATCGATTTTAATACGTTGTTGTTCAATATTTTCCATGCCGTTACATAATCGACATCTAAATAAATACACATCAAGTGAGATGAGAGAAGAAATACTTGTTTAAGTATCATTTACAGTAAATTCAGGCAATTGTGTGTTTTGTTCTTTGGTTGTCAATGACTCTAACTGCTCTACTTCCTGTTCGAACTAAAAGGACATGTATATCGATTTTTAAGCTATAAATAACGGATTGGTGTTGATCTGACATCCACGCATGTGTCTGATAAATAAAACAGGCACAAGGAATACTTCTAAACATATATTATGAGAAACCAAGGCGTGATGTGCGAAATATTTGCATTCAAACAAAATGCGCTATTTTCCATTCCACAAGTGACGTTGAAAAGCGGCGCTCATGTAAAAAGCTTTCCCGTAAAAACTCCACTGTTTAAAAAATATCGATTATTATTTAAACATGTAATTTTTGTTGGATCTATTTGCATCATTTTGTTTCTAGTATTTGTTTCCATTGAATTGTAGTATTTATAACCCAACTATAGCCACGAAATTTATGTAAAATTCCCGTTCTGTCAATAGTACTTGTGAACGATGGGTAAATGGGAACAGCCATATTTTATCGCGGTAATAAAATATGGTAAGCTCAACATACGCAAAGAAGGCAAATCTCACGTGCTATGTTAGAATTAGTATTAAACAACCCTTTATCACAATTGGTAGGCTATCTGTTAAAGAGCTATAAAGAATTTAAATTTGAACGTAAGTTTACGATTTTCGTAAGTGCTTTGGTAAAACAGTACCCAGGTGTGCGTTTCATCATCATTCCTAGGATCATATCTAATTTCTGATCCAAGTTTATTAACAACGTACGTTATTATTCTTAGATAAATTCAGACGCACCATTGGACAAGGTTTGTGTGATAGGTTGTGGTATATCGACGGGATATGGAGCGGCTATCAACAGTGCCAAGGTAATACATTGTAATAATAATTATAATAATAATAATAAAGACTTTATTTATGGAGTGAACATACTTGACATAATTGTCAATCTAAGTGGTGACATACCTCGGTGATGGCATAATCAAAGACACGTTCAGTGCGATCAGATATCGTACTTTCCTTTATTGTTTTCAATAACAAATGCTTCCAACCCAACTTGATATGAACTGTTCGGAAACCCAGAGGTAATCTTTTAATGGGTATCGGTGCTATACACCGGTAAAGTTGTCTAGGCTGAAAGAGCTGGAGTAGCGCATCCGGGTTCCTTGTATCACACAAAGGTTTAGAAAACTGTCTCTTCCATCGAAGACAGGGTCATCGGCCAATTATGCAGTGTGAAAAACGGATGGCCACTCACAACTGTCTGTCAAACTCATCATTAAACATTGATTTATATTTCCTCAGGTTACAGAGGGGTCGACATGTGCCGTGTGGGGTTTAGGGGCGGTTGGTCTGGCTACAGTCATGGGGTGTAAAGCAGCTGGTGCCACAACTATCATCGCCATAGATGTGAATCCGGAAAAAGCTGAGCTCGGTAAAATTTTCACGAATAATTATATTTCTTAACAACTTCACTACTATGTATAGCGTCCCGTTTATAAGCGCTTGTAATCTTAATGCAACAGCCAGGTTGGACAAGTGGTCTAGTGGTAAGAGCTACTGACTACTGATCCGAAGGCTGTGGGTTCGATCCCTCCTCCAGACGGTCAAAAATAGAAATGCTTTTCAGTGTTTCCCACCCAACATAACTTAAATTACTAACCGCGAGTCTTTCGGACGAGACGTTAAGCGAGGTCCCGTGTATGATGCTTTACATGGGCACGTAAAGCATCTTCTGTATCATCCACTATCCCCCAACAGCTAAAGTGACTAACCTCTTCTGGGGCCTCGCCCATATGGATTTCCGGTGGCGAGGATAAATAAAAGCAAATAAATCATGCAACAGACTATTGCTTGATTGCTTAAATTCTAGTAATTCAAATATTCAGAAAATTAATTTATATACTTACTCTAGAACACATCTTTCAGCTAAGCAATTTGGAGCTACGGAGTTTTTAAATCCCAAAGATTTTCCTGATATTCCAACCGAGGGCGTCATGTTAAAGAAAACGGGAGGTGAAGGGTGTGATTTCACATTTGAATGTATTGGAAATGCCGGGACAATTGTAAGTATATAACCACTAACCACTCTAGCTCGATTCCCGAGTGTTGTATCTGCTTTCTTGTGGTATTGTTTTTGTTTAAATACACGAGTGATACACGGGTCGCAAATCACACGCACGTCGGATGATGTCCGTGTATCCGATGTGTACCTAATGCCTGGAGGTATCTTGTGCACACCGGACGATGATCGACTAAGGATAGGCATGGATCGATGATCGTACAATATCCGTCAGTGGTCAGACGGTCATCATATACATGATATAGTCTCCAATAAATTTCCTTGTTGCTAAGATTTCGCCTTGATTTTGTAACACAATGCTGCCCGTTGACTGGCCGATGTACGTGCGGTCTCCGGCCCGACTACAACAAGTACGACGGTCGATTATCGGGTGGCCCATTTATCGAGCAAGTTGTTTTCTTCTGTGGCCTTTGTAAAGGTCTTGTGCTACACAATTTTGTTTGAGATTGTCCGGTGTTGGTAAAAGCGCAGATTGACCGTCGTGTTGCAAAAGTGTGCAAAACCCGATCGCAATAAAAATTAGATCTAATCTATCGTAACGTTTCACAGTTAACTCTCGAATATTGATGTGTAAAATATTGCAAGGACACCATGAGGCGTTTGTAGGTAGCATACAAGTCGTACACTTTTGTAGTAATGTTTTCCTATTGGTTCTAACAATACAAACTTATGTCTAAATCTCGCGGTATCCAAACATTGGACGTTGAAAATGTCTCTTGAAGACAAAGTTCAAGAAGAAAGAGTTTGAACAAAAAAAGTGCTATGCCAGTTCCACGAAACAACACCAGAAAATTGGACCTAGTCCGAATATAGTCTGGTTTTCAAGCAATTTACTACTAGTATAATGTGGCGTTATTTTCTTCCCAGAAATCAGCATTCTATTCCTGCCACAATGCTTGGGGATTGTGTACGGTCGTTGGTGTTACTGCGGCAACCAAAGAAGTTTCCATCACACCATTAGCTCTGGTTGCTGGCAGGAAATGGCAAGGAACTGTATTTGGAGGTTAGTATCCGCCATGTTTAGAACATACATTTTGGGAACATAATTCTTATGATATCGTTCGTTTTATTCACGCACTGTTATTTTGAGTATTGTTGTATTGCAAATTTCATACATTGGTGTTTTAAAAACGCAAATAGATTTCGTTATTATGTTTCATGATGTCATGCATTGTTTCGTGCTTCGATTTGAAAGCAAATGATATATTCTGGAAAATTATATTTAGAAATCGTTAAGTAAAATATTAAACATAATTTTCCAGAATTTACACGAGTTCCTATATTATACATGAATGGACTACATGTATAATATTTTCAGGTTAATATCCAGAAGGTCAATCGTCTTATCGTTCTGGTATTAAATGAGTATTTCATTACGGTAAACTAGAGATGTGGCAAACTAGAAATGTGGCAAACGAGAAATGTGGTAAATGAGAAATGTGGCAAACGAGAAATGTGGCAAATGAAAAATGTGGCAAACGAGAAATGTGGTAAATGAGAAATGTGGCAAATGAGAAATGTGGCAAACGAGAAATGTGGTAGTCGAGAAAAGTGGCAAACGAGAAATGTGGTAAACGAAAAATGTGACTAACGAGAAATTTGGTGAGCTAGAAATGGTAAAAACTAGAAATGTGGTAAAGTAGAAATCTGACAAACTAGATATGTGGCAAACTAGAAATATGGGACACTAGAATGTAGCAAACGAGATACATGTATGTGACAAACGAGAAATGCGGTAAACTAGAAATGTGGCAAAGTAGAAATGTGGAAAACCAGAATTGTGGTAAACTAGAAATGTATTAAACTAGAATTACATTACAGGTATATGTAACCTATGTAAATAATCCGTTAGATCATGTTCAATATCAAAATTGTTCTGATTTATTCCATAATCAAACACTCAGTAAATAATCATGGGCACATAATTTCAATTTATCTGAGTGTACTCTATTATCTGAGTGTATCCTATATACAGGGTGTCCCAAAAAACGAGGACCTAGGTTAAACATTTGTAACTATGTCTCTTCCATCAATAACACACTGTCAATATGACAAAACGTCAAGGGATAAACACAGTTAATAAAACTACCATCATAATTGTAATTATTTCGTCCCAATATCCAGAGTTATCTCCCATGTTTTCAATCACGTGTTTCAGTATATTAGCATACAGTGAACAGGGAATTTCAGCGTGTTCATAGATAGATTTACATGCCGACCTCAAATGACATCTCAGGTGTCCCACAGACAAGGATAATGGATCTGCATACACTAATGTTCATCATGTATGGCAAACAGATTCACTATAGGGCTCATATCCGAGCTCTATCTAGACCACTTGCCCTTAGGTACACGGTCAAATGTCAGTACTTTCTTGCAACATATCCTGTTTTTGCTGCTGATTTGTTGTAATAAGTGATTTCTGCTTTCTTATAAATGCTGACACACTAAATGACTCTGATATATATCTATGAACTGTAGATTTAGTTAAAGTTCACCTTATTACCCTGTGCTTCTTACTAAGCTTTCTTGTTAATTGTTCTCAATAATAATTAAGTAATATGTATATGTTGCTTCTTTGGGGATTGTAAATGAATATTTTGAAGGTTGCATGCTTCCCTTTTATTTAGTAAACTCACCACTTTCTCCAAACTTTCATTATTTTATTGCAAAGTTACTTGATTTTCATAAGATTTTTATCATCTCTGTGACTTCAAAACCATGTTTTCTCAAAATGAATGACAGACAACATTGTCTTATCAAAAGATGTCATTTCCCATGCAAGTCAGCAAAAAAACAGGACATGACGCCATTGGTAAAATGGTGACGTCACATCCTAATAATAAGTACCTATTTTAGAAGAAGAGCTCACTTTTACACACTCTCACAAAAGAACAGTCAAGTTCATTGAAAATTAAATAAATTATAAGGGTTTAGGTAGGTCCCCGTTTTTTGGGACACCCTGTATAGAGAAGGTTGTGCATCGGCCATGTTTAGCCGCAACGGATATGACGTTACGAAAGCTGGTACGCAGTTTTTTTAAAGTTGTCCCAGCAAACACGGACACCAGTACCTGTAGCGCCATAGGGTACACTCTGATAATTTGAAACCATTTCCCTATGTAACTAACAGTCGTACTAACTTCGAGATAGGGCATACATTCATCTATGATATTATTGCTTTGATTCCAAGGTTACAAGGGACGAGACGATGTACCTAAACTTGTAGAGAAATATATGAACAAGGAACTAAAGGTAGACGAATTCATCTCACAGAATATTAAACTGGAAGAAGTCAATGAAGCCTTTGATTTGATGCGACAAGGAAAGTTGTAAGTACATGTATACGGTGACGTTGCGTCCGTTGTTGGCGTAAACATTCTTACACTTCAAAGTGTCATAACATCCGCTTTAGAAATACGGTCGTTTATATTTTTATATCACTTAAAGGCATGCAAAACAATCACCATTCTTTTATCATGTGACAGTCTTCTCAAAATTCGGAAATATCGGATCTAATTCATTTCATTGTCGGGGCACTTGTTTCATTTTTAAAGCGCTTTTCAGTGTTTCCCGCCCAACTAGAGATGAAACAGTTGGTAACCAAGAAATAGCCTCGCGTTTGTCGATGCTACTGTTCGAGCACTTTAAAGAACCAAGGAGTCAAATCAGAAAAAGCTACGGTGTCCAACCCGGGTCCATAGTGTCACACCACTGCCTCTTCTACTTTCTGCCTATAAAGCAAATAAACACAGAGCCCCATTTGAAAGATTAAGTGCCTGCACTTTTATGGGTTATCCTCAACCGAAATGTCTAAATAATTACAATTACATTACAACACCAGGGCTGGTATTCACAAAGCACCTTAAGTGAAAACTTAAATATTTTGACTTAAGTCAATAATTTGAGCAGCTCATATGTCCCGCAATTCGAAAAATAATCCATGTTTTCTTAGTGATTATTGTAGCTGTTTACATAATGCTTCAAGACTATGTAAAATATTAAGCATGTTGATTTTCTTGCTTTGCTGATACACTTTAGAAAAAAATAAGATTTTAAGAATGTTCTAAGTTTTCTGCTAAGATGCTTTGTGAATACCATTCCTGGTACATTTATGATAAAACAAGTACAGCTATTGATTTATCTATACTGCATGTACCTGACTAAGTTATATTGATTACACCAAAGTTTATCATAATTTATGGGTGTAATTATGAAAGATAGTGATCGAGTTTTTATTTCGTAAGCTACTGGTTAGGTTACATATTCCAGAGAAAAATGAAATCCTTTTGTTCGTATTACAGAATTATACTACATGTCATTTCTTTGACATTTTATTAAGATGGCCACTTATTATTTTATGCATCAAAACATGAACTGAGCTTTTACATTTTCTTTGTTACAGCTCCCGTTCGGTCGTGAAATTCGACTAAGTTCTACGATAATACAGTTGCATTCTCCGTTCCTTCAAAATGGATGTTGCAACCAGGCACTGCGAATGAAAAATAAGGACTCCGAATGTGTAGTCTCAAACTCCTTTTTATCATGCGATATTTTCTTGTATCTTATATATCAGCAAAACAATACAATCATAATTGATTGTTTTGCTGATATTTAAGTAAGACTTTATAATTCATAGTTTTGTTTCTATATATTTTAATCAGAAACATTGTGTAGAACGTATTTCTACCCGCTGAGTGGTAAATTTAAGAACCAATTAGCTTGGTACCATGCATTTCGTATGTTCGTTCGTTTATTCGTACATTTGCTGAAATACATTGAAATTAAACTGTTTGATATTAAACTGATATATCAGCTGAACTGGGTGTGTTTTAAGCTGACATATATTGGTATTGAAATAATAAACTGTTTAAAACTATTTATCTGCATGCAGTATATTTATAAGGTAATTGTCAGTATTAAAATAAATATTACACACCTATGAAGTATATACAATACATGCATATTTTTTGTGTTATTTATTAATAAAGTGTTTACCATTTGATTACACAAACTTGCTGTCAGATTATGATTTACTATATACTAGTAGTATATAATGGTGTTTGCCCAAACGGAACCATATATTACAAATCAGGGTTACCATTGACCTGAAAAAGTCAGGGAAAACTGATATTTTTCAAGGTCAGTGAATTGTCAGGGAATTCTGGATAATGGTCAGTGAAAAATGCAATTTTAGACAGTCAGTGAAAAGTCAGGGAAAAATGAAATTCTGGGTCAATGTTAAGTAAAATAATCAGTGGCTGAGGCAGTTATTAAGTAGCTGATGAAGGAAAGCTTTGCACTTTTAATATAAATATCTAATTATTTTGGCTTGCTAGGCCAGAGCAGTTGCTTTGACCAGTATAGACATATTAAGTAGCTGATGAACATAACAAAAGAAAATTTTACAAAAACGTCCTCATTTACAGAGGATGCTTTGATCAGATTAATGAAATCCTATGTCACAAGCAGTTTTATGAAACAAAGTTATACTTCATTGAATAATACTGAAAAGTGCAGCTTCTGTAAGCTAGTATTATAGCTATTGACTAAGTGGTAAATAATAAATTTGTAGCTGTTTTCTTTGTAAAATTGGCAATAACCTACCGGGGTATGTTGAAATAGTCCTATATTTTGTCCAATAAATGGCGGTACTGGTCAGTGAGAAGTATGATTTAGTCAGTGAAAAGTCAGGGAAATTTTGTAGTCGTAGTTGCTGGCAACCCTGCAAATTGCACTAGAAAGTTTAAGCAAGTCAGGCGACAAATAGATCGTACATTGTTGGACACTGTTAACATATCTCTGTAACTAACGCATTTAAATCTATAGAAACCAAGTGTCTCCCACCTCGTTCTAAAAAATGTGTATATAACGTTTGTTTTGAAAGACTTTTTATTACAAGGACGTTACGCACGAAACTAGTGTCTTTTCGATAAATCAAATACAATGCCTGGAATTAGTATGTCTAATTCATGTAAATAACGCACTAATATCAAATCATGTATATCTTGATAACTAAATGAGTTAAAATACAATGAACGCATCATAAAAGCTCGGCCATTTCCGTTTGTCTCCGGTAAATACAGAATGGTTTAAGACGCAGAGAGGAAAAAAAACAAACATTTGAGGTAACCAGTACTGTAGTAACTGAACGAGTAAGACAAGTCAATCTCAAGGGAGTGTTTGAGAGGGGACAGAGGATGGCCTACCCTCCCCTAAAATTGCCGTAACATAGGACATTTGTATGAATAGTGCAGTAAATATTTTAGTATTCACGATCCATACAATGTTACATGTGATGCCGTTTCTAAACAGTACCAGTAGCACAATTATATGGGACCCATCAGTAAGCTATTGACATAAACAGGCATATCAACAAGAAGTCGCGTGTCTAGCATGATCGATCATCTATAAGCACAAGAGGGGTTATTCATAAAGCATCTTTAGAATATAACCTACATTATGAGCCAATGAAAACGCCGAATTTTTGGCGGTTAAATGAAAATTTAATCACTAAAATTTTTTCTTATCAGACTTGACGTCATGCGTTGGCGCTAATTTCTATCGGCCAATCAGAATGCAGAATGTTATATTCTAAGTTAGTTAGAACATAATTATTAAGTAAATTTTAATGACTAAAAAGGGCGAAGCGAATTGATGATTAAAATTTACTTAATATGTCCTAACTATAACTAAGGGAAAACTTCTTTTCTTAAAATCTTAATATTTGTATCGGCTCGACACGCACTTCATGCAAGATTATCAATTTTTACTTAGAATATAACCTACATTATGAGCCAATGAAAACGCCGAATTCTGCGGCGGTTAAATGAAAATTTAATTAATAATATTAAAATTTTCTCTTCACAGACTTGACGTCATACGTTGGCGCTACTTTCTATCGGCCAATCAGAATGCAGAATGTTGTATTCTAAGTTAGTTAGAACATATTAAGGATGCTGGATCGGTTTAATGCGCATGCGTTATTTGTCATAGTACGTTATGTGACTTATAAATGTAAAAATGTGTCAAAATAATCTTTAATAAATCAAATTGAACAGTTTTGATAAGTATTATGCAATAAAATTAGAAAATACTAATCGAAATGACGGTTTCCATTCTGAGAAAAATAATACATTACAAAATAGGTGGGTGGGGTAAAAAAACAAAAATATTGCTATTTATGCCAAATGACTATTTTGGGAGTCAGGTTCGTTTGGTAATGTTTGTTTATTGTGTGTTGATGTGTTTTCGCGATATTTACATGTTCAATAAATTTTATTTTAAGCGTTTTCATTTTCTCAGCATTTTAGCCACATTTAATCAAAATAAAAACAAAAATTGCGAAAAAGATACCTCGGTGACATATATTTTTTATTGCATAATTTTGAAGATCTATGTCACTAGACTTATTTAACAAAATATTAAAAAAAGTTTAAGGTGGGAAAAAAAGTTATTAGGATTTTACCTGGGTGCTATTTTGCTGCATTAAATATAAAGTGGGTGGGGTAAAAGAGCAATATAATATTAGACCAAAATTAAATATACCATTTTTGGTATCTTGATCATCTATAACAATGTGTACCCAAACTATATTGAAAAATATTTTATTAATTAGATCACAGACATCAAATAAAAATGTCAAATTTGAACACCACCTCCAATTTACCAATTTCCATGGAATTATAAAAATAATTCATACACACTTCAATCAGGGCTGATAACCCAAAAAACGAGTTCCGTGACATAGTGTTTTTTCATCATATTTTGTGTCAGTATAGATTTCTTTACTTCCTGGCAAAATTTGAGCAAATTCTGAAGGTGGGATCCTAAGCGCTCCAACATCCTTAAGTAAATTTTAATGACTAAAAAGGACTCGCTTCGCTTCGCTCGCTCCGCCCGTTTTAATCATTAAAATTTACTTAATATGTTCTAACTATAACATAACGTAGAAGTATTATGTAAAAAGTAACACTTATCACGAAGAAAACATGGATTATTTTTCGTTTATTGGGAAATATGTGCAGCTCATCTTTTTTAACTTAAGTCAAAATATTTAAGTTTTCCCATAAGATGCTTCGTAAATAAGAGCCCACGTACGTTCCCAACAGATACATACATGTATCATGAATATATCCGGTCTAAGATGAACGACGAATGACATTTAGTGTGAAGGCTTACATGTACAAACAAAACGGAAGGATGCAGAAAGGAACAACTTCATGTAAATCTACTTTAGTGTCAATGATGTAATACACAATATGATGGTACACTAAAATGGTTTTGAGGTACTGCACAATCATAATGCAATAGATGTGCAATGATAAGCATGTGTAATAAACATATAGTCACGTGGTTATGAGGTCATCCAAGTTTTTTTATGAATCTAAACACAAATGATTTGATAAAAAACTATTAACTACCTCTATAGGTAAGTGGTCTATCTGGCATAACGGTCGAGGGATCGTACGTTAACTCCTAGTCCGAAGTTTGGGGGCTCGTATCCATCCTTGAACGAGGTTGAAGAGCAGGGTACTGTGTTATCAAAGCACTTACGGAAATATTAAATTTATGTTCAAATTTAAATTCTTTATAGATCTTTAACAACTACAAATGATGGTGAAGGGTTGTTCAATATTATTTATTATTCAGACAAGGAACCCCTACAAAACATACATGTCCCCTATGAGTAGGACTTAAAGTATAACAAATATTTTAAATCTGTACGTAAGTTTACGATGTCCGTAAGTGCTTTGATTAAACAGTACCCTGCTCACTACGACGTCCCTGAATGAGGTATGATTCGGTTAGTCACACATAAAACAATCACTTGTATTCCTTCTTTCACTAGATCGAGATTAATACAAAATAAATAATTTTAAACTGAATGAAAAACACGAGATGAGATTCCATGTGAACTTTTACATATAAGTTTTTTCAGTTGTACCTTCCAATCAAGTTACACCGTTAAAGTTAACGTCAAATTCTTGTTTTCTTCCCGCGCGGTGGGTCGACGGTTTTGCTGAACCCATAAATTTCATAGCGTCTGCAACTTTCTGGCGCGGGAAAAAGTCGGAATACCATTCCGGGGCAGTACGAATATTTCGTGGCTGGCGTTCGGCACTTTCCGTGTTGTCGAAGTTTGAGTCATACCCGAGCAGCGTTGATCTGCTGTCCCCCGTGTCGAGACGTCGTCTGCCAGTGGTTGGATATTTTGTGTTCAGCCATGTTTCAAGTGGGTCGTTGTACTTCAATGGATTAAGAACGCTTATGTCATTCTTCGTCCGCTTGTGAAGAGCAAACGGTGTATATATGCCAGAGGAATATGTAGAACCTACGTCAGATGAGGTTTGAAGACGTGTTTCCGGTTGTAAACTCCTTTGGTAAAGAAGAGACTTCGTATCATTACACAGATGTAAAGGCACAGAACTTTGTCCTTTCAGATTTTGTCCGTATTTCTTCTTTGTTTGAACATATTCGATGTCTTGTTTCTTGAAGACCACCGGCCTACCATCGTTATTGGATTCTTGTTGCTGTGGGGCGTCTTTATAATCATATTTAATAAATTGTCCGGTATAATACTTGGGTGCGTTTTGTGCGGGCATCATGGTATACTCGTTCCGTGGGTATACATCTTTAAGTATCGGCTGATATGGTTTAACAGGCACTCTTGCCGTTACACTCCATCCACCCTTGGCAAGCCCAGGATTATTTCCAGCACCCCGCATTCTCGCTGCGTTCATTACACTATCCATTTCCGAAATCGCTGTCAGGTTTGAAGTGTCCGTACCAAAGCGAGTTTTTAGCCTCATTGGATCTCTCTTTGTTGATGGTAATCCTTTGACTGGGAACCTGTCCCGGTTGTGTGAAAGTCGCTCTCTTTTTAACTCAGCGGTGTGTTTTTTAATTAAGTTCATTGGCTATGATTTATATACTTATAGATAACATTGTTCAAAAATATAGATTTGCTACTATTACCATATATCTAATCCATGATAAGGAAATTGTGTGAGACAAATCGGTTCAGTTCGGTTATAAACAGACAATTGTCCGTATAGCCCCTGTGTACGATATAAGCATATACATTTAAAAAAAGTCACGACCGTGAGTCTTACTTAAGATATGTTTGCTACTGTAAAACTTTTTCTCTGGTTTTAAGTCTGGTTTTAACACTGTCCCCTTGAAAGGTTGTTAAATCCTGTGCAAATGTTGCTTTAAAAGTCCAGTGGTGGTCAATGTTAAATTTTAGAAGCACGTTCGATTAGCAACTAATATCAGTCACAAACGTTAACAAACGAGCTGTTCTTGAACATGTTACTTTCACAGAGCGAGTAACATTATGTATACATGTACGGATATTCGTCATTCACTAATAATGCTATTTAAACGAAGAAATATCATTTAAATCTAAGAGAGTATTGTTTCAATGTCACATGATTGTCTTATTGTTTATTGATTTCACACACTACACATAATCATCGCCATGGAACGCCAGGCATAACCTCATTTACATAGTTTAAAAAAAAAACATTTAAAGTGTGTTAATTGTATCTAATTA
Source organism: Spisula solida (assembly GCA_947247005.1). Taxonomy (NCBI): domain Eukaryota; kingdom Metazoa; phylum Mollusca; class Bivalvia; order Venerida; family Mactridae; genus Spisula; species Spisula solida. The sequence goes on along the minus strand of OX365944.1, from coordinate 42,799,842 downwards.
CATTATTTTTAATGTTGGCGAATACATGTATGTTCCGCCGTAATTAAGACCATCGAGACTAATAATTACAATGTACGTATACCATAATTATTTTACTTCAAATATCCTTTCCGCTACCATAGACGTAACGTCAAAAGCTGGGGTCTGACATCCTTCGGTTCGGTGTTTGTGGCAGACAGGATTTGAATGCCCAAGTTTTTCCATCATATTTCAGATAATTAAGATACGTTTTAACCCATCTATTTTCTCCCTGAACCTTTTTATGTTATCTCTCTTCCTCATCTTTTAAATGTTTTCCTTGTCAGTATCAGCCTTTTTGTTAGCTCTTTGGTTTCTTAAAATCTGAATATCTGTTTTACATTTAAAAATTATATGCAAAATATACGCATAAAACGTTTAAAAAAGCTTTGGTCAGTTAACTTGCACCATTTCCGGTCTGACATAGGAGACGTCTTGCAACAAAATCTCACACGAATAGCGCAAATACTTGTTGACAATACAAGAAATGCAATACTTTAATGACGGAGTTTTGTTACAAATAACATTGCGATCCGCAAACATCAGCTTTAAATTTACATTTTCTCTTCTAAATGTAATAGCCATTGTAATGTACGTCGAGTTCGACGTCTCCATAGAATTCATATTCAGTTTGGTCAGAATTGAACAATATGTAAGCGAACATAATCTCCCGATTGCCCCCCTACACACAAATCAAGTTCCATAAACAACGTTTAATTTGAAACTCATTGAGTTATGTCATGATCCATTTTTGACGGACGGACGGCAAATCTAGAAAGTCTCCTACGGTTGGAAGCCGATAATTCGGCCTGTCAGTCGGTCGGACGGACGGAGGGCAAACATACAAGTCTAGTCCCGCGAATGAAAACAGGAAAGGGGCCATGAACCCAGATACTACGCGAAATCTCTATAAAATACGGTTTTACTGATGGGATTAGGTATTCCGATATGATTTGATAGGGATTCCATCGTACATATGTGCTCCTAATTTATTCCTTGTATCATAGGAAGGAGCAAGCATGCAGCACTACCAAAATGACCACCTGTACTTGAAGGACACTAAGTGAAGTACGTGATTATAACAGAATAAAGTACCCAATATATGTTACGAGTACGTACGTACAGCTCATAGCTGTAATTGTCTAAATAAAACTGACAAAAGAGATTTCAACTATAATAATAATAATAATAATAATAATATCTTTATTTAGAGAAGGTAACATGTACAGACATATGCAATATCTTAATTTAAACAAGGCCTTCTATAAAACAAACAACAACAAAACATGTTATTTTGACAATCACTCAAAGTACACACATACTATTAGTAAACAATTTAAAAATTCAATTTCGTTATTTCCAACATAGATAATTAAAGTCATACATATATGGTAGGGCTGCGTACCGGTTTCCGATATAAATCGAACACCGGTATTTTGCGTTCGATCGATACATCGTATCGAACGTGCCCGTATCGGTCAAAAAATCGATCAACAAAAATATACATGTAAATCAATAAAATACCCATTTTCAATCAAGTTTTCCGTCGTCTATTTGTTTCGTCTCAAAATGGTCAGGTCGTCGGAGTGAATCTAATTTTCAAACAAGAATCTGCTATGTAAACCACTTGCGCAATTAAAAAAATATACAAATAGGTTGTTTATCACATCTCAGGCCTGGTTTAATTGTGTTAAGCCCCTACATCTTGTAAGTATGCACGTTCATATTTACAGTATTTAGATGTTTTATTGCCAAAATAATACATCATATGATATATCGAATATCGATCATTTTGTATCGATACAAATATCGTATCGATCATTCTAACTGATACTCAGCCCTAATATATGGTATTAATACTTTTGTTTGCGTAATAAGAAAATGTTTTACTGATTTTTTTAACGAATTAAGTGATGTAAGCAGACGAATGTTTGTTGGGGTTACATTCCACATGTATGTATGCAGACAAATATGAGAAGGACATTTTCATGTAGTTTATGTTGTGTTTAGGTGTCACTAAGTCATTGTTACTAACTGATCTAAGAGACCATGTATGTTTGAATAAGTGTGCCTCTATCATCCTAGTATCTCGCATTACGAGTTAAGAAGAACTATTGTTTATAAGATCATCTATAACGGTATTTGGATATTTTCAAAACAGACAATTTCAAAGAACGGATGTTTTAAAATAAGGTCCGCCATTAGGGCGTCTTCGGTACTAAGACTGCCATTTTATTGATCTTTTAAGTGGAACTTTACTACATATGCAGACAAATATGAGAAGGACATTTTCATGTAGTTTATGTTGTGTTTTGGTGTCACTAAGTCATTGTTACTAACTGATCTAAGGGTGTATCGATATACATATGTATATCTCTACTACACTTCAATAAGTAAACGTAATTATATGATTGGAATTTCGCAGAAGGACAGAGAATGCATTTTGTTATATATGTTGATTTTGTACTTGTATTTGTTTATGTTCCATGTTATTTCTCGTTCTAGTGGAATATCAAATACAAATGGAGATAGTTGGCATAATAATTACGCTGGTATATCAAAGTAGTATGTCACGAATGTGCAGGGAGTGGTGTTGCGCTGTGACTGTTAAAATGTTTTAAGTTGTATGCATTTTAGCTAGTACCATTTCAATTTTGTGTGTCGTATTTCGTTAGTTTACATTTGTTTTTATTTGAACTTCAAGCGTAGATCAGTTCTTTGTTAACTTATGGTACTGTATGCCAACTAATTCATCATTAAAATATAATACGTAATGACACAGCGGCTTTAACGCACACTACAGCCGGATCAATTTCCTTACATAATCCATGAACTGCACACATCCTTGCAGCAACTTGCCAATGTATCAACATCCATCAACATATATATATGCATTTTGTGCATGTTTAAGCATGTCCCACTATATACCAATGCCTCCTAGTATGTGTCTCTCCACAAGATGGCTACATTCAACAAAATTTAGGCTTTACTAAATAACTCTGAGCGACTCAAAGACAATTATTGTTCTTAAATCATGTTGCAAACCCCTCTTTTAAGACTTATCATGCACTGGTTATTCTTATGCCAAATGCTTTTAACATTTCATATTGTTAATACATTAACTAGATCGAAATGCTTTATTTCAAACTCTACATTTGTGTTTTCAAAGCCAGATAAATTCAAGCCAAATAGATGCAACATATGGATAAAGTTTTTCTGGTTTTTTTTATTCTGCTGGCTTGACTTGATTTTAAAACTGTCTTTAATATTAGCAACCATGTTTAAGCAGTACTTACCTCTATATTTACCGCATCATTTTGTATTTTGCCAAGAACTGATGCTAAACTACACCAAGATGACAGAGACTCAATGTGATAACAGAAACAATATGGACATAACATCGTCCTTGTGGTATTTAAAAAAAATAGTGACGACACACGACGCAAATACGTCAAATACGTCACACGACGTCAAATAAGTCACATGACGTCAAACACGTCATAGTACGTCCGACGTCACATCCATAGTTACGGGCGGAAGTATTGCTAGTTGAGCAAGCGTTACATACAAAGAGAGCATAAATAATGAATATATCAGTTAAAACAATGGGTACATGTCTGTACTCACCTGATGCAAGTTGCTGGAATTTACGAGGTAGGTGTTGTTGATTTTTGGCCATTTCTGGTTGTAACACAACTTTATTATGACTAGATATTGTGAGTTTCACGCTGTCTAGTGTTGCTCAAGCCGATATACTAGTAACTGTATTTAATTATTTATTTATTTCTTCTTTTGGTTGATTTTCGATTTGTCTTATTACCTCAGTGTTAGCTTACTTGCTTATATTGCTTGATTTCTTGTCTGTCTTTTAGTTATACATGTATAACTTTTTATACATAGATCTAATATAAAAACAATAAATTATTTCTTTAGCAAATTACTTTGCTTTGGTTATTCTTTGAAATTATATGGGAAAAACTCAAGATTTATTTTTGTCATAAGTGCAGGTTTTCTTGGAGATATATAGATCTAGATTCTAATTAGGAAAACAATTATGCATTCTGTGATAACTACAGAATTGTACCTTAATATACCCATTTATTGCTTACATTTTTTATTTGATATCATAGATGTGTTCGTTCGTATAATATTAAATCTTTTTATGTCAATTTTTTATTCAATATTAAATTTCCAGGTCCAGAACTTGACATTGACAAAGATAACATGATCAGAAAGCCGGTGAGACAGTATACACATAGAGGTGTTCTGTATACAATCCTGGCATGTGTAGATGTAAATGCCCCTAGGGGTATCTTCTATAACTTAGAAGTTAAGCGTCCAATAGGTAAGATACATGACCATTTATAACAATTATACATGTACAATGTTTCTAACATCCACCCGGTTTTAACAACCATATTTTGATATTTCTATTGAACGACTTCATTTTGTGGTGTTTACGGGTCGGAGGTCACCAGTTTAGATGAGCCAATCAGAGGCCGATGTCATCATCTCACGGCGCATGCGCAGAGACTTAGTACTTTCTCTTATGTTAACAACAGAACAATGGTTTTATTTTAAACTAAACATTTTAAGAGAAAATAATCATTATACATGTACTGTTAATTATGTCGTTGACTTAGTTGTCTGGTGGCGATGTATACCATCAGTAATGAGGTGTCGAGAGTGATTGATATAAGTTCCCCATCGACTCAATTTTATAAAAATTAACCCCGTACAGTTTACCTCTTATAGTAATCAGTGTGATTAGAGACGAGTTATAAAGATATTGTGGACGTCATATGGGCCAAATTGCCATTATGCTTTTTTCATTTTATGTGCTAGTGTTCTTGTTCAACTGTTTATTGTTGAGGATCTCATGGAAGATTGTCATTTAATTTAATTGGCAAATGAGTTTCCTCGTAAAATAAAGTCTTTATTATTATTATTATTAAATTGTGTTCATGATGATATATAGAAATATAGCTATATATGCGGCACTTACCAAGAATACACTTGCATTTCAGGTGTAAGCTTTCCAACCAATCCTGATAAGGATTTTAAAATAGTTAAAGGTTTACTTGTCTATGCACCTATCAGTGTCGACCAGTATAAAGCTATAGAAGAGAAAGTTATCATGGAGCTAGAAAACAGACAGCGAGATATGTACATTGAACAGACGAAAGTAAACGGTTAGTATCGACTTGTAAATAGAAAAAGTTAGAAACAAAACATGTGTTGTTGTGTGCTTAAATCTTACTTGCATGCTTTTATATACAGTACATGTACTTCTCCTATGCAACGTATTTTCCCCCTGAATTATCTATCTTGACATCCACCGTGAACTTGACTATGTCAAAGATAGACTTTGTCAATCTAACATTTAAAAAAGTCCTTTATTACGTAAGAAAATAACACATCATCTGGGAGCCGTTCTCGGACGTATGTTAGTATTTATAAGCATGTGTACAGTGCTCTCTATACGCGAGCGTATCTAATGACTTTAGTTGTTTCTCTATACAGGGCTATTCATGCAACACTGCCTACAAATCAAGACATTGGTGCAGTCAGTAGAATGCTTACTACAGATTGAAGCTTCATTCACTGATCACCACCGACTGTCATTCATGTCAACTGACGTTAGGGGAGTAGCTAGAGATGACTTTGAAGGTATAATAAGGACCAAAGGCTGGCTACAGTTACAATGTGACGCAAACATTGATAATGTACAAGGTGGGTATCTGGCTTCAAACTTGTTTTACGTTGTTATCACATCACATTAATTATATGTTCAAAAATTGTTTCTGTACCACTAAACATTTATGAAGACACTAAATGAGTAAATACGCGTATGTCATCATATGGGTCGCAGGACCTGTTTGATTTTAAGTACGTAATTATAAAAAATGACCAAGCAAAATATCCATAGTTTCCATTCGTTTTCATGTTGATTTCATTCCAGCTCCAACATCTTTATAATGACATGTATGTGTTTTACTAAAACCATTGATGTAAAATGTATTAATATACATGTATAAAATTATATACAAAAAAAATACATTCCGGACAATTTCAGGCGAACTTTCTGGCCTCAGAAAAGCTACAGAAATGGAAACTGACACTCCAGACGAACAAACTGGTGGTATACATGCAACGACAGATGCTACTTCTGAGGAGAAGGTTGTAGAACTTAAGCAACAGGCACACATAGATATCGGTGATAATGATGATGACTGTTTGGGTGGCATCATGGGAGTGTTCTGTCGTAGCGGTCTCCATGGAGATTATAGAGGTATGACACTATATTTATAATCATTTAGTAGCTAAAGTTAATTGATATATAATTTAAGTATTCATTTTACCATAGTAATATCTCATCATGTTTAAATGTTTGATTGTTCATACTTCATACTAATTATTATCGATCTTTACGTCTAATATGGATCCTTTAAACAGTAGTTTTAACCTAGTGACTACAGGAAATACATGTACTCATTGCTCTATAACAATATATCTTTATGATTTTATTTTGAAATTATAAATGTAAAGGTAATCCAGACTGATGAACCCATTTTACTTGTTTTCCAGGTGGAGTTGTTACAGACGGAGAACGTATTGTTTGATGATTTGTTGGGAAGATTTGGGTCTTTGTAAAAGCGTTTTGTTATTGATTTACAGCATAATAAATGCTCCACACCGTTTATAATGTCTTTGTTTTATATTTATTCGTTCTTGGTGTCGTTTATCATTAACTAGAGTGGTAAATTTGATTACTACCAGTCATGTTAGACTTGTCGTTCTGGTGTCGTAAATGTCGTAGAATGACGAAATAGTAAAATGTTGCCTTAGAAATAACACACATACAGCATATTTTCAAGATTGGTCCATGAATAACATATATTACGCTCCCTAGAGCAACGGAATATTCGGGCGAGGCAATTGGAGAGTACACATATATCAATATAAACAAGTTATTCATTACAAACAAGTTATATTGTATACCAAAGTACATTAATTTTATACATACACATTTTATATTTTATTTTCAATATTCGTATTCATTTTTAAAGCGCTTGCCTCGATATGCTTGTACCCCACGAGCTGGATATAGTTATGTATATATGTAGTTTATACATCAGAAACAGCATATGACGGTTAAATGTCCCATAAATTAAGTTAAGTTCATTGATCTAGATGACATAATGTAGGTTTACACAACTTTATAATATAAATAATGTATTACACACTGAGATTGCCGTATCTTAAATCAGATATATGTTGCCTGTATGTTATCTGCTTGCACAGCAGCTTAGATTATGGTATAGTAAATCAATATAACGTTGATCAATGCATGTTTTCAGTTTAAAAATTATTCTTGCATCAAAGTGAGTTTTGTTGTTTTTGAACAATAGTACATTTTGTATGATTAAATACTAATTATCAGTCGATCGTCTACTATAGGTAAATATCTAGGTTAGGAATGTTTACATTTATTTTAACTATGAACCATAGATAGTCATACCCAATATTTTATTTCTTTGAAGTTAATAATTATTGTAAATACCTATAAAATATAATATGACTATACAGTATGATTATTTTGGCCTCAATCAGGGCCAAAGATGAACTTAATTATGTGCAGTTTATACAACGTAGTTTAAATGTATGTAAACATTCATAACCTAGATAATATCTACTCATATCACGAAGTTTAATCAACGTGCGTGCTCATACCGACTTCATTTGAAGTCGAATTTGAACTTTCCGAATATACGACCCTTCCGACTATGCCTAGTCTACTTTCCATAATGAATCTAGGTCGGTCAGTGTTCCGTAATGTACGGCTATTATCTACGCCAGTGGTTAGTATCGTACTAGAGCCACAACGTAGACAATGGAAATAAACTTCAAAGGGAAGAAAGCTTTGGTGACTGGGGCTGGCAAAGGTTCGTTCTTCTTTAAGTTTATTAAGATCATTTTAAGCTTACACCGACAACGTGTAAGATTGTTAGCTCAATATACATGTTTATCTTTTGGGGGCGTTGTACTTCAGTGGCGAATTAAAGATGGGGATAAAACAACTCGCAATACGGACCTCGCGTGTTCCCGTACCGGTTGCTTCCCTTTATTGTACAATTATCAAATATTACGATTATAGTTTTCTTTATTGCATTGCTTCTCAAATCTGTCATTTAACATATAATATTCAATTTAATTAGTACCAGTACAATAGCACAGAATAAGGACATGAACATTTAACATATTTCAAACCTGATGTTTTGCATGGTTCAGGTATTGGACGATATGTAGCCAAGCGTCTTGCTGAGTTGGGTGCTGATACAGTAGCATTAAGCAGAACTCAAGCAGATCTGAACAGTTTGAAGGAAGAGGTAGGTGACATATATTGATGCTCGACTTGTCCATATTGTCTAACGTTACAAGCGCTTTATAATCATCAAATGCGATTCTGACATAGCACGTGCGATTTGCCTTCTTTGCGTATATTGAGCTTACCATTTTTTATTACCGCGATAAAACATAGCTGAATGATGACGTTACGTCTTGTACTATGACAAATGACGTAACGGACCGGTGACGGTATCGTTGCTATGCTACGCACTCGTGGTTTAATTACTACGCATCCAAACACGTGCCTATATTTTTTACGCGACAAAGCACAGCTACGTATTCATTATTTCTTAATTAACGTTGTTAAACGTAGTTATTGTTCAAGTACGCAAAATTCACGATCTGATTTTGTAACCTTAACATCACTGTAAGATAGGTCGGGTTCTAAGGGCTCAACACTTTTACCTGTTTCACTAAGTTACATGGTACTATTTATCAAAACACTTACGAAAATCTTAAAGTTACGGCCAAATTTAAATTCTTTATAATTCTTTAACAACTGCATATTGGTGACGGATATGGTTTCTAGGGTTTCAGTAACTGAACCATTATTAGTATTGCAGCTCCATTTACCACACTTTATAATTGTACAACAAATTAAGAAGAATTTAAATTTGATCGTAAGTTTACGAATTCCGTAAGTGCTTTGATAAAACAGTACCCATGTGTGCAAAGGATATCGGCAATTACTAGACAAGTATATCTAGGAGCAATCAATTTTATATTCTAAAGAGAACACCACAAATACAAGACAGCACCTTCCCATGCAGGTCCCGAGAATAATATAAAACATACCGTATATATGTTGTACAAGGCGACATGACAAACTGCCGGTCCATTGTCCGGATGCGTCTTAAAGTCCATGTTGCCTTATGGGCGAGTATATACTGCACATAAGTATAATTCATGAAAATGTTTTCGGTCCGGACAAGCCCTTATTATGTGAAAAGGGGATCAAGTTCTCCCGATTTTGGCCTCTCGTTCTTACCAATACGCTGAATACGCTTGCATACATTCCGCGATGTTTCCAGCATACCAACTGATACCGTTTTATATACGTTTGTTTAAAGGTACCTGCCATAACCACCATACAATGTGATTTAACTGACTGGGAGAAAACCCGAGAGATTGTTGGAGGAATAGACAATATTGACCTACTTGTTAACAATGCGGGAGTTGCACCTTTAGATAAATTTCTGGACGTCAAGAAGGAGGACTTGGATTGGTAGGGTATTTCTTCTAATGCCATATTGTTACACACGAAAAGGTGTTACATGTATCATGGCAACCGTAGCCTGTTGAAATTACAATCGTTTAACCGTTAAAACGAGATAAGATTTTCCTATCTTGAAAAGGGGTTATTTTACTTATTATATGAAGAATGGTTCAATAAGTTTATTGTTAATGTTATTATATAAAATCACAGAAAGACATTTACTATCGTCAGTAACCCACAGTCAGTCCATTCCGTTACTCCCCTTAACGGATTGTAATGAAACCGAATGGTGTGGTTGTGGCTATCTGACAATGAAAATATACATGTTTATGCAGTGCGAAACTGCTGACAACTACAAATCGTTGCAGGGTTTTAAATTATTTAAGAATTAATGAATATGTGCCAGTGTTTTATCGTAGAATAAAGCACAGTCACAAGTTCGGATGCGAGCATGAGTGATTTAATGTACGCATCTGATCAAGTGACCGTGCTAAATATAGATAAAACACGTACGTTTTCATTATTTCGATATCAATACATAATTTAGCCGCTGCCCTAGTTTTTCCTCGGAACGCTGTATTAAGTTATTTTCAGTAGCTGTATTTTAACGGTAATTCATGCACACCTTGGTTTCCTCTATGTATTTATACGTATAGGTGAAACTGCTGGTTGGGTTAGAATTGACTGTACGGTGGATTGGAACGCTAATACATACTGGTTCTCAAGCTTATTCATCATAGGATGATATGATGTACTACTTTGTATAAGGATGTAAATATAACTTAAAAAAGTTGTATTCGTTTAATGTCACTTATTGTTTTTCTTTGCAGGACGGTCGATGTCAACTACAAAGCTGTATTCAATGTTGCACAGGTATTTACTTGTGTCTTCTATGCTTGCCTTTATAAAATATTGTGCTTAGAATACTTACATGTACCTTGTAAAGTAAGATGAGATCCATGCTGAGTTGAGTTCGACTCTGCACCATTGCACTCGTATACGGAGACCAGCATTTCTCCTGGAATTCTTATGTAACCGAATTTACGTTCTTGCTTTTCCACATTTCCTCGCCCAGTTCCATGCTTTACCAACCGATGTATAGAGATGGGCCAACCGATATACCAGTAGACATGGGATGTAAAACAGGGAACAAATACAGTTATTTGTTATATTTTGTAACTTTCATGCTCTTGAATTGAACAAACAACGATAATGAATTAATGAAATATTTCATTAAAATTTAAAATGCATCACAATGTATAAATAGATACAATGTATAAATAATGTATTGAAACTGTAATGCACAAAGCCGTACAGAAGCGGCGGTACCGGGTAGCACCTAGGGGTGACAGTCTGTTAGGTAAATAACAAGTTCGGTAAACTAATATTATAGAGTAAATGTGTTACCCACACATGAGACAGACCACAGGAACTTGCATTTATAATTTGAAAAATTCACTAGGCCTACTGTACTATATCTATATTTTAATAGTACAGTAGGCCTAGTGAAAAAAAAATATTTTTTTTTCAATTTTTTTTTCATTTCTTTTTAAAATTATAAATGCAAGTTCCTGTGGACAGACACAGAACGTAACACCCCGGTGTATGCCTTAAAAGACTATTTCAAGAAAGTAAACTTTGATATTATTAATATAATTAGTATACAGTAACTCTGTCCCTCAAAAGAAATGACATACTGTGACTATTTAAATGGTAACCGAGTATTGATTGAACTTTTCAGGTTGTTGCTAAGTCAATGGTGGACCGGAAGTGCGGTGGTTCTATCGTTAATGTGTCAAGTTCTGGTTCTTTGCGAGGATTAGCTAAGCATGCTGTATATTGTTCTACAAAATCTGCCGTCGATAAACTAACACAAGTTATGGCCCTTGAATTGGGTCAATACAAGGTTTGATAAACTTCTACCTCTTAGTCTTTTTAAATTTCCTGGTTTGACTGTCGACTTGGGCAGTTCATTTTCTTGCCTTGTAATTATGTTTTCTGTGATCGGCTGGTTAAGTTGAGTGCTGCCTTTCCTGTCCGACTTTATTTTATCTTTCTGTATTTATTTACTAGGCAAAACTTTAAAAAGAATTACAAAACATCCCCTTGATATTCAAGTATTATTCATATTCTGAGAAAAATTGTTATTAATATACACATTCAATTTGGTCCAAAAATGTTTGTTTCTTCGAGTTGGATATACGATTCTTTACTCGCGTGCTCATCAATGTCATGATTTATAGCCGTGTTTGGTCGAGTGGAATAAACGCTCTGCATTCTATTGGTGCATTGTCAGTTTCAGTAGAATTAAGTCTTTGTTTGGATGTTGAGCTCACACTATTTTGACATTTAATATCAACGATCGCGGCCGTGCCATCTTGCCGCCATCCGACAAGGGAGGTATCTACAGCATTGTAATAAAGGACCGCTGTTTTATCATTTGATATGATGATATAGCGTATTAATTCTCGTTCTCTTCTTATTCCATTGAACATCAGTTTGATGTTAAGAAAATATGTTATCATTATATAACAATGTTTTGTAAATAGTAACATGAATTTTCCAGCAAGAATTACAGTGTAATACTATCAAGTTACCCGGAATTTTGCGAGTATGCTTGTGAAGTTACATTCCGGCACCGGAGATAAACGGAAATGGCCGAGCTTTTACGATTGGCGTTCGAGCGTGACCACGTGTTTGTTGTTGTAATAAGTTAAACAGTCTTCCATTACAATAAAGAACAGCTGAACGTATTATCGGTGATTAATGAGTAACAGGCACTACACTGATTATTATATCTTCCGTTAGCATGAATATCCAATCGCAACTACTCGGGTATTTCCGTCATAATCCGGAAGCTACGTCAGTAATGTCAGATTGATAAATATCCGAAACAGTTGTCTCCCTTTTTATTAATGAATTTTCTGACTTTTCCAGTAGACATCATTTTGTCTCCACCTATCACACACATTCGGGTCTAGTTGTCTGTTATGTGTAATATCATACGCTAAAAATCCTCGCTTTGATAAACTCCGGCATATTTTCCGGATAAGTTCTGGTGGACATGCGACGCCGTAACGGTGACGCACTGACGTCATTTTACTCCACTCCATCAGAATATGCGTTACATGGAATCGTTCGAATAATAACTTGGACTTTTCTAGAGCTCTGCACTCATGGCCCTCTGAAAATACATACAACAGTAATGAAAACAAGTACTTCGAACATATTTGCAAAACTCATGTGATGTGTAAAAAACGTAATTGATACTTCATCAGACGATAATTTCGTAGAACTTCGATACCTCGAACAACTTTCCCTTGTTCACAACATGTTATTCTGTCTCGGCATTATGGTGTTTTATATTAGATGGGTGACTCGAACTATTTCCCCGACACGAAGGTTGTTTAAGGCATCCAACTTTTGCTGTAAGTTGGCATAATAATATGTACACCGTTTGTAATTTATGCCATACTTAGATGTGCACGCATGCATGCATGATAATCTTAGAAGTTTGGATGCAGACCTAGGTTTTACTGGACTTCAAAGGAGATACTCTGGTTACTCCTGAATTAACTCTCTTTTATGAAATAGTGCCCCTTGCGTTTCAAACATACACACAACCACTTTTCTAATTGGTCACTTTTCAAACCCCAAATACGTTTAACTATAATCATAATGTTTAATGATATTTTGCACACAAACGTTTTATGGAGTAGTCCTAACACTTAAATAATTAAAAATCAAAATCACGTGCCAAAGTATGCATGGTCAGTCATGCGATCAATTTTGCATGATCACCATCAAATAATATGATCACAGTGAAAGGTATTTCGGGTTTGAAAAGTGGCCAATTAGAAAAGTGGTTGAGTGTAGGTACTCAAGCATTCTGAGCAAAAGATAAGCCATAGCCAAGGATCTTTCAGACAAGTACAAAAGATTCATACTTATTACTGTATCTAGTTCCTAGAACTAAGTTCTGAATACTTGAAGTCGCAATATGTGTTGTTCATTTCATCGGTATTTGCTACCTAGCTAATGTGTTTTTAAACTACTTAGTATCACTTGTGTAGACAATTTATCATAAGTAATGGTTTGAAGTACCTATACATGTAAAAGTCGTTCATCGTTCTGTTTTCAAATGTAGGTATAAATAAAACACTTACGATGAACGTGTGGTTTGAGTATTATGAACGCGTAGATTTGCATTTACAAAGAAGAGATACCCACAATGTAGAAACTGTATACATGTGATCCAGTTTCCAAGAAAACCTGTTATTTTGACATTAATTTTGTATAGTACATGTAATTACTATTTTGCAATAAGGTTTTGAAAAAGCTCTAAAATTAGAAAAAATTATCAGGCCTACATACTGATTCATTTTTTAATAATTTACTCGTGTAGTGCACTCATCACGATACTATAACTAAGCCAAATTAAATTTTCTCAGGAATTGTGTTGAAATAACTCACTGACCACTTTCGGAAAAGTACTCCAATTGAGAAAAAGAAGTTTAAAACAGTAGTAGTCTTTCTCTAAATGCGATCATTTACGATTTTAATATCAGATTAAAGAATTAGAACATTTTTCTAAAACAAGATACTATTTTGAACAGTTTATGTTTAAGTAATCCATTTATGAAATGTTTGTTACTGTTACGTCGAATAACGTCTGTATGCTGTTCGTGACGTCACACAAGAAGGTTCGGAACAGGGCATCTATAAAACAACTGTAACTTTCACAAAATAAAGATATTAATACAATTTGATTTTTCTTTTAAATTATGGAAAATCTCAAAATCATGTTGGCAGTTTTGTCAAAATCGCAGGTTTTCCTGGAGACTGGCTAATGTACATTGTATATTGTAGAATTTGTTTAACCTGTCCTCACGTTTTGGAGATGACTTATCTATATAGTGTTCACCTACTGTTATGTATTTTTGACAGAACTGTACAATACTACTCTATACTTACCCACATCTAGTTTTACCACAACGTATTTAGTTTTGACAAACTTGACCAAGTCATCCAGGGTTATACTTGGTATTTGTGTTGTTTTCTCAGCGTTCGTTACCTCTGCGTCCATTATAATGCGTGCTGCTCCATGGTTAGTGTCACTAGACACATCAAGTCGCGCCAGACCTCGCGCACGTGATACAACGTTTCTAAGAATCACAGTTTTATCTTGGAAATTATTTGCTAGGACACCTTGGACAAGTTTTTGTATGTTACTCTCCACCGGTTCTATAGCTATTGTTTTGTGACCTAGCGACGCTGTAAGTAAACTAAAATATCCAACATTGGCGCCAACATCTATCACAGTTGTCGCGTTCATTGGCTTCAGAATACTTCGGAATAGTTCGGTCATCTTCGGCTCCCATACTCCGGTTGTTTGTATGGCGCGTGAGACATAAATATCTTCATCGGAATCGTATGTACATATCACAAAGGCAGGAATAGTGCTGGTTTTCACACACAAATCAGCGGGTAACTCATTTCTCTCGGAGGAATTGTGTCGATATCGCAGAATATTTGGTATGGAGACTAAGACAGCCAGGGGTTGTGGTTTCATGTAAGATAACACAGTGGTGAAGATGATACCTGGAAAATGTAATGAATATTTATCAGTACAAATGCAAACCCTTGTTATCATGACCAGCTATTTCTGATGTACTGCTTTTTCTTTGCGAGTACAGGCTTATCGGCTGTTCAGTTCAATTTGCCGGCAATTTCATCACGATTTTTAAAGAAATTTTGAAGAAATGAACAGAAGAGAGAGAAATGGTGGAAGGTCATTCATAGCCTTATTATCCACATGTATAAGTCATAATAATATCTAAGTCTAGTTTTGTAGAAATAAACTTGCTTGAGCTTGAGTTCTACATTCTCGTTCACCCAGTAGTCTATGAACTTGACTTACTACTGACGTATGAGGATAAAGTTCTAAAGTTCTATAGTATGGATTTTGAGAAAATTGGAGCTTTAGAGATTGACTGGTTAAGCTTTTCTTGCAACAAAAAAAGTATTCAATATTTCGGTCGGCAAGCGGCGGTGCATTTACCTTCAATGATGCGAGCGCATAAATACGAGTATATACGTCTACGTCTCAGAAAGTATTTTCGTTAAGGTAATAAAAGTTTACCGGGAATGTTAATGAGCATGTTAAGTTGTGCAGCTGGTTTTCGAACAAATTTGCCACATAGTTATCACCCTTTCCTTGAAAATCTTGTTATAATTTTGTACGGAAAGTGGTAATTCCATTTATAATCTTTGTTAATTTTGTTAACCGAACAAAAATAAAATGTTTATAAAGTAAAACCTATATTTTTTATAGAATTAATAATGATTTACGACATAAAATACAACGGTAGTACTTATTTAACCACTGTATTCACTGGTATTAGTCAAGTGATGGAATTTAAAGTTACGTTTGGAATTTACTGCTTTTTAAAACAACATAACACACCAGAATACTGAGCGTTCCGAAAATTAGGACGAACATTGATTTTAGCTTTAACTTAACCTATCAGTAAAAAGCATTCGTTACTACTATGGTCATTCCTTTATTAATCCGTTACGTCAGTAATGTCCGAGGGATCCCGATTGTTCAAAATCGGTTCAAATCGGGGGTTACAGAGATGAACTTGCAACAGAATATTTCTGATTTCAAACACTAATTGTAAATAAACGTTCACGACATACATGTATGTGACATTTCTAATGTGAGAATATGAACTAATACCCAGAGCAGATTCATGTTTTTCTTGGGTTCATTTCATCTTAATTCGCGTCTTCTGTGTTTAACCCTCCTCCTGTACAAACGAGTCACTTTCTAACATTGTAAGGTTTTTTGTTGTACAGTAAAATAAAAACAATTTTTTTTTAAATAAGATGCATTTTTTCAAGTTTTGTTCGTGCATACAACGATATATCGGTACTCGGTAGCACGTGTTCAAATATTTTACTATTCAGGTGGGCCACATTTCTAGACATCTTCAAACACTTAACTTGTCATAAGAGAATTCAAAATTTGAGATATGAAATATTTCAGACAGGTGCGTTTTTCAAAACAGATAAATTAAACTATACGTGATATGAAACAGGGTAGGGTGTCAAGGTTTTAATCTAAACTGAATATCATAGCAGAACCGTACCTGATTAAATCATGTTTCATTACATTACATGCATTTCATATTTTTATATAATTATGATGCAGCATTATTTTCACTATTGTGTCACATGCCTTACACAACATTTTGACAATTATTGAGTGATATACACAACCAGTTGTATATGAACTAGACTTTTGAAATTCATTATCAACTCATACTACCGATGTTGTTCTTATGGAGGCAAGTTCATAAAAAATTCTGCATGCATTTCCAAACTTTGGTCACCACATATTGTGTTAGGTATGTCATTACAATATCATGTTTGCCATCGTACATAGAATGCCCCTGGTATATCGTTTGTTCCTTCCTTGATAATTTACGAGTGGAATCCTGCAGCTAATGTCACTAAATTAACAACCCGTATTTGTCTTAATTACCTAAGACGTTTTATTTACGGGAGTACAAACATGACAAACTGACAGCACAAGTTTTGGCTATTTTAAAGCACTGAATAGTAATAAATCTTTCTGTGTACTTTTAGTATTTCGGGTCTTTTTATGATGTTGGTGGCGCATGTGAATCTGACAGCTCTATAATTAAGCGAAGCATCTATTAGCTAACAGTAAAATAATTATGTAACGTTAGTAGAAAACTCCTTCAAATTAAGAATAAAGTTTGAGATTTGTATGTAAATTGATTGGTTTTAACTTTTTGATCGCCTAAATGCCACGAGAATGATTAATGAACGTTTTTTTAAGAAAATGAATTAAATGTTTCGGTATGTAGTCTACTACTTTCTTTTGAATCCATAGTTCAAGTCCTACAACGTCCTTGCCACAGCTGTCAGGTAATGTGTTCGTGCATAAAACTTGTACATTTGTATCACGGAATCTATCTCTAGATAACTTTAATAACAATCACTATTACACGTCCTATACATATTGATTTATCCATCGCTGTGGAGAGGTATATTGTTATGTACATGCATTGACAATTGTACCTTTATCACCATGCTATGTGTGTAAATATGTTGTCCTCATGGGTCTACGACCTTCTGGATTTTGAAAATAAACTATCCATCATGACTGTCGATTGGTCGGTCGGTCGGTCGGTCGGTCGGTCGGTCGGTCGGTCGGTCGGTCGGTCGGTCGGTCGGTCGGTCGGTCGGTCGGTCGGTCGGTCGGTCGGTCGGTCGGTCGGTCGGTCGGTCGGTCGGTCGGTCGGTCGGTCGGTATGTCACTGTCAGTAGACCACTGAATGGGCTCCACTTAATACACCGAGAACACCTTTGTTTAAGGATCCGAAAACATTACTTGAAGGACGCTCAGTAACAGTAGATGACCCCTAATGATTTTGAGGTCATTAGATTCAAGGTCAAGGTCGCTGTGACCTTTAACTTGATTAGATAGACCAAATTTTTCAATCAATTACACAAATAACGATTGAGTCCATGATCTTCAATCTTTATAGGGAGGTTGTTCATCACTAGTAGTTGACCCCTATTGTCGTTTTGATGTGTGGCGGCGTAGCTCGACATCTTACATGTATATTAGTATTAAATAATAGCGAATTTCAGTTAGAGAAATTGATATTATGCCTTTAGTTTACACATCGGCATTAAAACATGCAATCAGATATAATAATAATGTTTTTGTTCAAATAAGTTCATTTTAATAGATATTATAGCGGTTGTATCATGGCGTTTTGATCACCAAATGTATATAGGGCCATGCGTCGTCGCAATAACACATGCATCAATCGTAAGAGTGGTCACGTACGATGTAAAACGATCTTCACATAAAAAGACATTCTCACTTACTTGTATTATGGCGCTCATTTCTAAACTTATAGCCAATAATTTCTTAAATGTACTTTTTAACATAACTAATGCTCATCAAAGTGGTCATAAACGGTCATAAATGTTGGCACCAAACAAAACCTACTTCTGCTCGAAATACTTTAATGTATTTAAATGGGAGAAAAAAGGACAAGTTGTTCAACATCGTGAATATCTTAAAACTAATTGAACCGCTGTATATGAATAAAAAAATACGTTACACGTGCATGTTCAATAACCAATACATGGGTATATTCCAAAGATCTTACATAATGCAATATACGTATAATTTTGTACTTGTTACTAAATACGTATTGCGCGGGAAATATTACATGTGAATTGTGTTTATCTGAAGGCTGTGTACAGATACGATGCAGTGATTTATTATATTGGGTAAGCGATGACTGTAACATTTTCCTAGATTTACAGATACTAGTATCGTTAGAAAAGTAACATATTTTCAACAAAAAACCGCCAACCGAACCCCACTGTCTATATAGCTATCATCTCCCCGATAAAGCAGATGATTCACAGAACTATGTATTTTTTTTATCTCACTTCAAAGACTATGACAAACATATCTTTCTTATAATTTGTCGTTTCTGTTTTAGACTCTTTATCGATACTCATTGCTAAAAAGCGTACGATTGAAGTGTAAGAATAATTAAAAAATAATAAAAATGTAAAAAATAAATAAATTGAATTACCTGTGAGAAGAATGCACGTGCGAGCATTCCGACGTAATCCAAGCCGCATTATTAACGTTATATGAATGCTTCCTCACACTGCAAGCTCGCTGACTGTAATTGATGTAACGGGTATATTAAATATCACAATGTTACCAAATATTCAATTACCAGAATCAAGCGTTATCTGCATCTGTCTGCAAAAAAGCGGTGATGTAAATCATGGTGCCTCCATCAGGAAGACATTATCGCAGTCAGAGGCGTTTAATACAGCTACCATGGTATTCCAGGCAACTGGGGAACTTTTAAAGTGACTTTATTCTGGCAGCTTTCCATCTCTTACACATAGCACAGGTAATAACTAGAATCATACAATATACGTAGCGAATGCATGATGTCTAATATGTATACATGTAGTACACATGCCACAACAATAGTAATCAAAGCACTGAAAGCATCGCTGAACCGATTGGAAGTATTGGTTGGCAAGTTTGTCAATAATATATAGACTACTTTTTATACACAATATAACGAATGTCTAATGTTTATACATGTGCATACCACTCTTATAGTAATCATAGCACTGGATTATCATAGCAACGTGCAGCAGATTAGATTAATTGTGGTTGTCAAAGTCCGATCCAAAGCTTGTCAATAATATATAGACTACATCACCACGTTTAAACGAAATCACTGTACTCATTATTGCAATCATATATACAATTCAACGTGTACTCATTATTGTGATTGAAACATCCGGTGATTTTCCATCACTGTACTCATTATCGCAGTCCTATACAATTCAACGTGTACTCATTATTGCGATTACCAGAAGTTGACTCGTTTATACACTGTGCTACATTATATAGCGAATACTATTTTTATACATGTATATTGCTACAACAATAGAAATCATAGCACTGAAAAAATCGCTCACTAAGATTAGATTTATTTTGTTTTTTCCAAGTCCGGTGGACAGTTTTGTCAATGATATATAGACAACTTTATATATACTACTCAAAATTTGATAAGGGCCAAGAAATTTTCCATTTGAATATTTTTCGAATTGAATAAGATTGACCTGTAGACTTTTCATAAACATAATGCTACATCTGCAATATTGTAAACCAATAAAGATTACTTCGAAATTTAATGTCTAAGTGCTGATAAGCCCAACCCCATTAAAATGTTAGTGCTGCATTCAAGCCTCTGGAGTAACGGAATGCGGTAATTTTCTTGGCATTTTGGGTCTAACACTATATGGTAATAAAAACGTGATAAAAAATTCCATATTAATCTAGCCACTTTGGTCCCCGCCAATAGGGCTTATCAGTTACCTGGAAAACGACATCATTTTGGCAATGCTTATCAAATGCAAGAGGTCAAGCTTTGAACTTCAGAAGCAGATAAGATGATATTTTATTAATTGCACAACGCTTTCTTCATCGGTGTTGTACATTTAACGTGAGACGGACATCAAAATCACTTTCTTGGCCCTTAGCAAAATTTGAGTAGTATACATAATAAAGTGAATGTCTAATGATAATCACAGTACTTGAAAATCATAGCAACGTTCAACAACAGAAATTTGAAATTCTATCCATAAAATACCGGAGCAGTCGATCCATTCAAAATCGCTCTATACATTTATTATGCAATGTAATACATGTATATCTAGCGAGTTTGATTAAATCGACTGCTATACAGTCAGAACTCGATACAACGACGCTGTTCGTTTCCAAGAAAAATGTCGTTGTAACGAATATGTCAGTATACTGAATAGATACAAAGAGCGTTTTAATACTTTTGTCCTCAAATATGATGTCAGTATAATGAATTTGTCAGTATATCGGATGTCGTTATATCGAGTCCTGACTGTATATATACTCAAACGCAAAAGAAACTGTACATGGGGTTTTAACATATTTTTTCAGACATCCGTAAAAGAAAGTATATAGTGTTTGGTGTCAAAGTTTAGCTCATTCTCATTTTAAAACCGCTGTGAAAAAAATTGTGTTTATCAAAATAAAAATTGCATAATTTTGATATCGGTCTTTTTGTGAATAAAATTAAGGTGTAGCATTCTCTAGAAGGTTTAAAGGTGATAATTCCATTAATATCGGGTAGGATCTTCATTTGACGTATAACCTGTACGATACGACGTCTCGTGGAATTCATGCCACGTTGTACGACGTGCGGAGGAATTGCATTCCATTCGACCTGAAGAGCATTCTGTAGCTCCTGCATGTCGTGATCGTACTTTTCTACCGAGAAGGCCCGTGCAACATTATCAATAGAGGTACCTCTTATGAGCATCATCAACGCCTCAATTCGCTGACGTTTCGATAATGTTGGCAAAGCAAGTTCTAATTTTACAGATTGTTTTGTGTTTTTCTTACTCCTTGGAGTTGCAAAAAATGAATGAGAGGTTATTTGACCGACTTCACCATTATCAAGCCTCTACAGGCGCAAATTATGCAAATATCTTATTTTGTGACGTTACGTGACATTTAATCCGACACGGCCTACTGGTGTCCATTGTTCGACATAGTGTCACACGTGCTTTACGTGGTTCAAAAATGAAATGCCTACGACAAATATTGCCATAGTTATCCCAATTTGAAACATGCACAGTTTCTTTTGCGTTTGAGTATACGATATTTAATGGATAGAATTTCAAATTCCTGTTGTTCAACCGATTATGTTATTTTAGTCCGATCCAAAGTTTGTCAATAATAGAATTATGATGTATAGACTATATATGATATAGACTACAGTATTGGCGAATAGTGTCTAATAGTTATGCACTCGGAAGCGCTTTTATAACGCATATATTCTTCCACATTTTGACTTTTGTTGTGTTGGATGGGGAAATTGTACTAGAAGTCTTGAAGATAAACTTATAAAATTTCAGAAAAGAGCAGCTAGAGTAATTCTTGATTGTGATTATTCAACTCCTTCAACTATTCTATATGCAAAACTCAAATGGATGACATTTCATGAACGCGTTATTTATCAGAAAGCTATTCAAATGTACAAAACTCTCAGAGGTGATGCACCAGACTATCTTAAATCTGCATTTAAATTTACTGCAGATATTCATTCACGACTGTTTCGCTCATCTTCTACATACCAATTATATAGTCCTAAACCCAATTCCGAGTTGTTTCGCCACACTTTTGCTTTCTCTGGTACCTCAATATGGAATTCTATATAATATATCTAATTAAGCTTTATAGAGATTTATTATAAATGTAATTGATTAAGTATTTTGATTTATACCTACCTTTTATTGTAGATCACATACATATCGATTTCGCACATCCTTTCACTGAAACTCTTTTATGAACTCCCCCAATTATATATAAAACTATGATATTGGGGACGTCATATTGGCCGAATTGCCAAATATGCCCTTTTCTTTTATGTACTTGTGTTATTGTTCAACTGTTTATTGTTGAGGATCTCATGGAAGATTGCCATTTAATATAATTGTCAAATGAGTTTCCTCGTAAAATAAAGTCTTTATTATTATTATTATTATTATGAACATGTCACTACAATAATAATCATAGCACTAGAAGCACCACTCGAACGATTAGATTTAATTTTAGTTGTCAAAGTCCGATTGGTCAATGATATGTAGACTACATCGCTACATATCCTGCCACAGGACCAACTACCTCCAGAACTACCTTTATATACCGAGTGTTGACCTGTTCGTGTACCATTCTTAACTTGTCTCGGCCGTTTTCGGGACTGATAATTCAGTCTACATACATGTGTAGACCACCTATGCCGGTTTTAATCAAAAGAGTAAAATAGATCTGTGTCGATACAAATTGTTGGCATTAATACAGGAAGTGTCAGTATTAATTAAGACAACATAACGTAAACATAAATCTCAAACAAAAGTTTAAAACCCTGCGTTGTATGGAGCCGTCCATATACACCCCTACACTGAGACAGTTGTGAGTGCGTGGTCATTCTGTTTTGTCCCTGTCTAATTGATCAATGACATTCGGCTTCCAGGGAAGAGACATAAACTTGTTTGATACAAGGACTCCGGGTGAGCTACCCGCTACACTAGCTCTTTCCGAATTGACTCATTGGTTGGGTAACGTGCACAATTTATAGCACCGATACAATCATGTGAGGCTACCTCTGGAATACAAACCAGTTCATCTCGAGTTGAGTGGAAACATATCAGTTTTTAGCTCACCTGAGCACTCAAGGTGAGCTATTGTGATCACCCTTTTGTCCGTCGTCCGTCGTGCGCTGTCCGCCGTCCACTGTGCGCTGCCAACAATTGGACGGTTAACACTCTCGATATCATAGTTTTCACTTAATCTTCTTTAAACTTGGTCACACTGTTTGTATCTATAAAATCTAGGTCAAGTTCGTAACTGGGTAATCTGGGATCAAAAACTAGGTCACCAGGTCACATAAAAAACCTTGTTAACACTCTAGACGTCACACGTTTGACACAATCTTAATGAAACTTGATCACAATGTTTGTCTCTATGAAAACTAGGGCTAGTTCGTAATTGGGTCATTTGAGGTCAAAAACTAGGTCACAACAAGGAAAAACCTTGTTAACACTATAGAGGTCACATTTTTGACATAATCTTAATGAAACCTGGTCATAATGTATGTCCCTATGAAATCTGAGTTAAGTTCGCAACTTGGTCATCTGGTATCAAAAACTAGGTCACCGGGTCACATTGAAAAAAACATTGTTGACACTCTAGATGTCACAATTTTTACCGAATCTTTATTGAACTCGGTCACAATGTTTCTCTATGAAATCTAGGTCCAGTTCGTAACTGGGTCAACTGGGGTCAAAAACTAGGTCACCGGGTCACTTAAAAAACCTTGTTTATACTCTAGAGGTCACATGTTTACCTCATCTTTATTAAACCTGGCCACAAAGTGTGTCACTGTAAAATTTAAATCAAATATTAAGGTCATATCATAACAAATACTGATTCTGCCTATACTGCTAGTCATCAGGTGAGCGTTTTAGGACCAATGGCCCTCTTGTTGTGGATTGTTTGAATGTATACGAGTATGTTGTATAGATACAGAACAGTATGTAATTTGTATTATAGCTTAACCGAAGTTGTGGTTGGTGTGCCACACTCAGTGCAGTATTTCAGTTATCACACGCTTTATCAGTGCAGTATTACAGTTAGCAAACGCTTTATCAGTACAGTTGCACTTATTCCACTCTTATCTGCCATAACTATGATACAATCCATCAATACAGAACTAGTCTACTGCTAGTACATGTACGTATAACACGTTATAAGTCGATGTGCGTTTAAAAAGTTAAAACAAATTAGGAAAGTATTCAGATTTCCCTTGACACTGACTACAGACGCGAACATTTGTATTTTCAATTCAGTTGGACTCTTAACTACTAGTAAACCAATATACCATCAGAAAACAGGCCATCATTGCACGCTAATATACTCAAACCTAACAAACTCTGGGATCTAATGGGAAATACTGATATAAAGTTGTGCTCTGTTTTAATTAACTATTTAATTAAGGCTTTGTATATTTCCTAATTGATGTATCATGTATCCGTGCCGTTTGATTTGACATCAGTGATAATTACGACCAATTGTACGAGACGTATTTTGGTGTGTTATGAATTATCGACCGTAAATGAAGTAAATGGACGGTATTGCCATATTTGTACTTTTGGAGTCGTTCATGCATCGTTTGTCTACGTTTGCCGGGTTTTCCCAACGGTTCTATTAAGACTGACGAATAATGGGGATTGGCCCATGTACGCATACCATTGTAGGACTTGGTATTTGTTTAGTTAAAGTTATTTCTTGTCTTTGGGTTGGTCTGTGATTTTCTTTTCTGTTTGTTCCGTTTCGTGCTCTTCGTGCTATGTTGTTTCTGTTGAGTGCTGCCTACTCTGTCCTAGTTGTTATTATATTTTAATATTCGTCCCACTTACATTTCTTCCCCTCAGAAAACATGTTTCACGTTGATGAAAGCGTGTTTAATGACACAGTTATTTGGGAAACGAACATGCACAATTTGGTCAGAGATCAAATTCGATATAACGACATTCGCCATACTATGACAAACTACTAGAGAACAATCAAGGTCGTTGTGAGAAACAATATAATTATATAAGCTTACTTGAAGTGTCCTTTTAGGGCATATTGATGGCACGTTCTATGTCTGATCGACTCTTGTGTGGGTGGCATGGAGCTGACGCCGTTTCTTTATAAATGGCTTCTAATTGTCAGAGCACGTCCTGTACGTAATATAACGAATGTTGACTGTATTGTATTAATTGGTGCTTGGCACAACATAACATTAAATCACTTGGACATGTATCGAGTTTTTCTCTGATGGGACCAGTTATTTATTATAGATAATGACCTCCTGTATGGGGATAATCATACTGTTCCTTCATTTTACTGCACTGAAAGTGAGTAGTACTAACGTGTTATGTCAAATGTCTATGGATCTGAACATAATGCTATTCTGTTCAAGCATTTTAGTTCGCAAAGCGACAGAGTTTCGCGTATTTCGGGCTTGGAATAAATCGCGCATTCATTTCTCATCAATATTTAAAATGCACGACATACATGTAATAACTTCCTGTTAATAAATGGTTTCGGACAATATACGCACATGCTGTCACTATACTAATACCATTATCGGGTGGCGTACGTTTTGCATAATAGCCCGGAGGCTGGACGGATATCCACCGCGGGGTTATTGTAGAGCGTCGGCCAGAGCAATTTTAAGTCTCTTTTTCAATATTCATAACTATTCATCGGCCAGCGTCCACACGATACATATATATATATACACCGGGTGCACATCGGATACACGATCATCGTCCAGCGTCCGGGTAATTTGTGGCCCATTATTTACCGTTTTCGGGAATCTTCATTCCAATGCCAGTGAGTTTATTGTGTGATACGTGTGTTTCAGATACGAGTTAATTGTGTGAACCCTACTGTTGTCATGACTGCAATGGGACAACTCAACTGGTCCGATCCAAAAGTAGCGGATCCAATGTTAGAGCGAATTCCTATGGGAAGGTTTGTAGGTAAGTATTATAAAGTTAATTACTTCATGAACAACCCTGAGGTTGGCGTTACTCTATATAGCAGGAAGTGTTTGTCTTTATCAAATGTAACATTATTGTAAATGTAAAAACCAAATTTTACTGACAATGTCTGAATTCTTTATAAGCTGAAAGGTTAATTGCATTCAAAATTACTGTAACTAATTGCAACAGTTTGACTTATAAATGTTGTTCACTGTAAAACAAGTTTTAGATTATTACAACTAAGTCAAAGGCATCGCGAATATTTAACTTTCTTTTTCTCTAGGAATTAGAAATCCATTATTAAAAATAGAACACAGATTTGCTTGGTTTTTATTAAATTAAAAAAAAATCTGTTTTCAGAGGTTCCTGAAGTTGTTGACTCCATTATGTTTCTGTTAAGTGACAAAGCATCGATGATTCATGGAGTATTATTACCGGTAGAGGGCGGTCTGTGTACCACGTGATCAACTGGTTGGACTTAAAATGGACTTAATTAAGTGTAACCGTACTATTCATTCCTAAACCACATGTACATTATTTTCATAATCACCAGTAGCATTTTAGTACGTGTATACACATTCGCCAATAAAGATACAAAATAATAGCAATAATTGATTTATAGCAACCTGCAATGTTCAATGGACAAGTCAAATGACCATCCCATACAATAATGTACTGTACAACAAAACACACACGCATGCTAAGTGCAATGGTGTACAACGATATAGGCCTACACACATGCTAAGTTCAATGGTGTACAACAATACACATGCATGCTAAGGTTAATGGTATATAACAATAAACACATGTTAAGTTTAACGATGTACAACAGTACACACACATGCTAAGTTTAACGGTGTGCAACAATACACACACATGCTAAGTTAAATGGTGTACAACAATACACACACATGCTAAGTTTAATGGTGTACAACAATACACACACATGCTAAGTTTAATGGTGTACAACAATACACATGCATGCTAAGTTCAATGGTGTACAACAATACACACATGCTAAGTTCAATGGTGCACAACAATACACACATGCTAAGTTCAATGGTGCACGACAATACACACACATGCTAAGTTTAATGGTGTACAACAATACACATGCATGCTAAGTTCAATGGTGTACGACAATACACACGTGCTCAGTTCAATGGTGTACAACAATACACACATGCTAAGTTCAATGGTGCACGACAATACACACACATGCTAAGTTTAATGGTGTACAACAATACACATGCATGTTAAGTTCAATGGTGCACAACAATACACTCACATGCTAAGTTTAATGGTGCACAACAATACACACACATGCTAAGTTTAATGGTGTACAACAATACACATGCATGCTAAGTTCAATGGTGTACGACAATACACACATGTTAAGTTCAATGGTGTACAACAATACACACATGCTAAGTTCAATGGTGCACGACAATACACACACATGCTAAGTTCAATGGTGTACAACAATACACACACATGCTAAGTTCAATGGTGCACAACAATACACACACATGCTAAGTTCAATGGTGTACAACAATACACACACATGCTAAGTTAAATGGTGTACAACAATACACACACATGCTAAGTTCAATGGTGCACGACAATACACACACATGCTAAGTTTAATGGTGTACAACAATACACATGCATGTTAAGTTCAATGGTGCACGACAATACACACATGCATGCTAAGTTCAATGGTGCACGACAATACACACACATGCTAAGTTTAATGGTGTACAACAATACACACACATGCTAAGTTCAATGGTGCACGACAATACACACACATGCTAAGTTCAATGGTGTACAACAATACACACATGCTAAGTTCAATGGTGCACGACAATACACGTACATGTATATGCTAAGTTTAATAGTGTACGACAATACACACATGCATGCTAAGTGCAATGGTATTCAACAATACACACATGCTAAGTTTAACGGTGTACAACAATACACACACATGCTAAGTTCAATGGTGTACAACAATACACATGCATGCTAAGTTCAATGGTGCACGACAATACACGTACATGTATATGCTAAGTTTAATAGTGTACAACAATACACATGCTAAGTTCAATGGTGTACAACAATACACATGCATGCTAAGTTTAATGGTGTACAACAATACACACATGCTAAGTTTAACAGTGTACAACAATACACATGCATGCTAAGTTTAACAGTGTACAACAATACACATGCATGCTAAGTTTAACAGTGTACAACAATACACATGCATGCTAAGTTAAATGGTGTACAACAATACACACACATGCTAAGTTTAATGGTGTACAACAATACACACATACTAAGTTTAACAGTGTACAACAATACACATGCATGCTAAGTTTAATGGTGTACAACAATACACACATGCTAAGTTTAACAGTGTACAACAATACACATGCATGCTAAGTTTAATGCTGTGCAACAATACACATGCATGCTAAGTTTAATGGTGTACAACAATACACATGCATGCTAAGTTCAATGGTGTACAACAATACACACATGCTAAGTTTAATAGTGCACAGCAATACACACATGCTAAGTTCAATGGTGCACAACAATACACACATGTTAAGTTCAATGGTGTACAACAATACACACATGCTAATTTTAATAGTGCACAGCAATACACAAATTTCATTTTTTTTATGTTTCACATTTTTATGCGCAAACTATGTTTTATGCACCAAATAATCCTCTCCGAACACAGTTAAGATATAATGTTTAGTCCAGTCAGTGTAAGAATAGAGTGACGCAGCGGTCGAGTCCACTATTACGGTGTAAAACCAATTTTTAAGGCTTATACAGACATCTATAGTTTCAATGCTAAACTAACATACTACATATGTACATGTATATTCGCTCTACCTGTTCAGACAATGGTTATAATCTTTTGTGTACACGTAAACGGCAACGTCACTCTGACAAATTCCTAACTGGACTTTACAATGTGCATTTCAGTGAAAGAAAATTGTAAACAAGTAACACATAAAATACACAAAATTCAGTGACAATGGAGACATGTTTTAAATATGTCCTATTAGTTTAATTAAAAGAAGCATGTACGGAGCATGTAGATAAGTCATGTGCTCTGGGACATGTATATTCATTTTTACATTGTCTAGACCAGTATCTCGTTCAATTGTGCTTTCATGACTAGATCAATGTTGTATAACACACAACATGATAATACAAATGTAACATATAATAGAATATAGTTTATTTGCATATTTAGCCCTGAAAAGTATTTTTAGCAAAACAAAACTACTACAATTAAATAAATAGCATGATGGTTTATGACGAGAAAGTATGCAATTTGATATTATACCAAAACAGAAAAAAATATGTTATGGAACACGTGAGACAAATTTTGGCCCGATTCGGGAGAGACAGTATTATAATAATCAGAAAATTTACAGATGCAGAAGCATGTGTACTGATATTATATGTTAAGCACAACATCTTGGACAGGGAAGGCAGCATGCACCAGAAACAGCAGAGCACGAAGGGCACAGAAGAGAAAATATGGAATACAAGACACATAAGACACAAGGACTAACATAAACACGAACAAGAGCAACTTTTTTGACAAGGGCACCACAGTGACTGATGTATGTACTTGTTGGTATCCATAATATAGTAGCATCATCTAATGACAATAAATGCAATAATTGTTGCCATAATTATATAAAAAAAACGGTCCACTGGAAATTGCTGACACGAGTAGAAGAACATAGGGCATAAATGTACGTACATGTATATAATTCTTTCCAGTCAAGTTAATAGGGAATTGGTTATAACAGTACTGTAGAATACTGTTTTCGTCCGTTACAAATACGACACTCACCTTCCAAAGGTTCGATATTCCGGTATTGCCAGCATGTAATTATCACTGATATAGAAGCGTTTGCCAACTATTTGGGATCTTTGACAGCTTAAGAAAATATTCCATGCGGTTAGGATTCAAGGCTATCAAGAATGTAACATACGAACTACAATATTCTAATATGCGCCTTCTATACATAGGCATATGGTTTCAAATTATCCGAGTGTACTTTCTGAGTGTACCATACATATATCTCACTATATATAGGGTACACTCAGATACTAGTAGTACACTCAGATAATGTGAAACTACGTGTCTATGCTTATTAAAATAAGTTATAAACACTTCTTGAATCAAGTTATAAACACTTCTTGAATCCTTACAACAATTGCTCCTGGCACAAGAGTTATAATTGACGATTTGTGTTACCTTAAATTTGTAATACTTAAACACGTGAGGAAGATATAAGCAGACACCGTATCGACCTTTTATGAAACAATGAATTTACAGTAATCGTTGCTCTCGATACTCCGGTAGGACTACAGCAAATTTGGACAAGGTTCATTTATGACTTAATTTGGCCCAAGTTTCAGTGCCATAGAGCAGGACAGACTTTTAGACTGATACGCTGTCTCCAAGTGGCTGCTTATTAATTCTGACGGTCCAGCCGTCACAGGTACTGTAAATGCGTCGAAATAGTTGACTAGACAGACTTTACATTTGTGTTGAAGATCCTAATCTTTGTCTTGATAAACATGTATTTTCCTAATGTCATCTGTGGTTGAATGAAAGCTGTATTGGCCTTGTCAATTCGTGCTTTCACATCAGCGTCGGTTCCACCCTGCTTGTTGACAATGCTGCCAAGGTAAGTAAAGATGTCTACCTCTACTAGAGTTTCACCGTTCAGAATGATGGGCGACGTGTTAATGGACTTGACCTTAATGAGTTTCTTTCCATTTGGTCACATCGAGGCCAATGCGAATTGAGTTATCTATTACGGTGGTGGTCTTTTTCATCACCTCGTCTGCTGGGTGTCACCTGGTCATCTACAAAATCGAGGTTATCCAGTTGTTTCCATAATGTCCACTGAATTCCATTTTGCTTCCATTTTGTGGATGCCTTCATGGTCTAATAGATGGCTAGTAGGAACAGAAACGGCGAGAACAAACATTAAATTGTCTCGCTCTCAAGTGCCTCAGTGAGTTGACCTCCGTGAACCATTCTGCATTTTAGCTATACGTATATGAGTGCCTTGCTATGGGGGTGATTTTTCAGGGACCCTATAGTGACTTAAAAGCCTCTAAAGTGATGCCCTTGATGCGTTCTTCCCGAGAGACTGTTCTGTAATTTGTGTAGTGTTGCAATCTGATCAGTGCATGATCTATTCTTGCGAAAGCCAGTCTCCTAATCGAGCAGCTCCACATCAACAACGTCTTTCATCATGTCAAATAGGATCCTGCTAATAACTTTTCCTGGAATGGACAATAGGGTAATCCTCTGCGGTGCAGACTCAGGTTGCTTTTCTTTGGGCGGTGTATGAGATAGCCTCCCTTTCAATTTGTTGACACTTGCTCTTCAATCTGACTAAAGTACTTGATCTTCCTTACGACATAGCGTAGCGGGTTTGAAAATATGATTTTAATCAGATTGCTTGCTCTTGTTCCCAGATCTTCTTGGAGAGGGGGGACGTATCTCTGTTGAACTTCAACGTCAGCTTTCAGCACTTCTGCTACGATATCGCCTGGTCAGCTGTCTTTCCACTTCTAAACTTCTTTGTAGATTCTTCGCAGATCGTGTCCTTTGTATGCGTGCTGCTATTTACCAGCAGGTCTCTATTCGCTGGCTGGATATCAGGAGGGTCATGAAGGACTGGCCTTCACAATGTTCTACCCTCCGTGCTTTTGTACCTCTCCATAGTTTATCTGGTTTCTTTGTTTATCCTTCACTGGTCCCTCTGGTTTGCTAAACTTGGCAGACAACGTTATTATTGTTGCATACAGGTCTTTTTTGGGGGGGGGGGGGCTTAAGGCAGCTATAACATATTTACATGTAGTTCAGCAGATTTACTGTTGCAATTTGGTCATTCAGCGTAGGCATTCCGCCATTTGTTTGCTTGAACTTTTCCATTCAGCTTTTTAACAGCTGGGACTAGGGTTGATTAATTTTCTTGGTTGGCAATGTACTGAACCCTTTATCGTTTTAGGATTTCTGACAGCTAAAACTAGGCATTATAGTCGTTTTGCTGTGGAAACTAGGTCATTCAGCTAGGGCATTCAGTATTTTGGTTGCCGAAACTAATAATTCATTATACTTTTGGATAGCTTGGAAATGGATGTGTTCGGCTGGTTAAGTTGAGTGCTGCCTTCCCTGTCCGACTTAATGTAAATTGTTTCATGTGTAGGCCTACATTTCTAAAGATGCTTCTTCGGCTTCAGCGGCCAGGTTGGTTACACATTACTTGACTTCTTTGATGATCGTCTGCACATTCTTGTTGGCAAGTGTGTTTTATTCCCGTGCCTTGGTTTTATCTGCACCTGTCAGGCTGTTGTTAAGTGCTGCCTTCTTTTCTCTTCTCTGTTCAATTTCTTCAGGGAGTCGATTGAAATCCACTCCTTGTATATATATCGGCCCAGAACTGCCTGGTAGGCTGTCTTCATCGCCTGTTCCAGGAAAATATCATTGCACCTAATTCGTCCCTTCAAGCACATCTACATAATCAGGTTGTCATCTATGAAAGTTTGAATGAAATACTATTTACTTTTGGTGGATTGTCCACAAGAACTTGTCGCTATACAATGTATATTGTATATAGTAAATAAACAGAAAAAACGGAATACCATAATCGTGGTAATTATTTCCTCTTTATGCTCATCTACAAGTCGAGGTTGGTCATCTCTGAAACCTACCAAATACCCCCTACAACTACAACATCTTCTGTGATGTTGTCTATAGTCATTACCTCCTCATCTTCTGTGATATTGTCTACAGTCATGACCTCCGCATCTTCTGTGATATTGTCTATAGTCATGATCTCCACATCTTCTGTGATATTGTCTATAGTCATGATCTCCACATCTTCTGTGATGTTGTCTATAGTCATTACCTCCACATAGAGGAATTTTTGTGATATTGTCTATAGTCATTACCTCTACAAAGAGATATTTCTGTGATGTTGTCTATAGTCATGACCTCCACAAAGAGTTATTTCTGTGATGTTGTCTATAGTCATTACCTCCACATAGAGGAATTTTTGTGATATTGTCTATAGTCATGACCTCCACAAAGAGATATTTCTGTGATGTTGTCTATAGTCATGACCACCACATAGAGGAATTTCTGTGATGTTGTCTATAGTCATGACTTCCACAAAGAGATATTTCTGTGATGTTGTCTATAGTCATGACCTCCACATAGAGGAATTTCTGTGATGTTGCCTATAGTCATGACCACCACAAAGAGGAATTTCTGTGATGTTGTCTATAGTCATGACCACCACATAGAGGAATTTCTGTGATGTTGTCTATAGTCATGACCTCCACATAGAGGAACTTCTGTGATGTTGTCTATAGTCATGACCACCACAAAGAGATATTTCTGTGATGTTGTCTATAGTCATTACCTCTACAAAGAGGAACTTCTGTGATGTTGTCTATAGTCATGACCACCACAAAGAGATATTTCTGTGATGTTGTCTATAGTCATTACCTCTACAAAGAGGAACTTCTGTGATGTTGTCTATAGTCATGACCTCTACAAAGAGATATTTCTGTGATGTTGTCTATAGTCATGACCTCTACAAAGAGATATTTCTGTGATGTTGTCTATAGTCATGACCACCACAAAGAGATATTTATGTGATGTTGTCTATAGTCATGACCACCACAAAGAGATATTTCTGTGATGTTGTCTATAGTCATTACCTCTACAAAGAGGAACTTCTGTGATGTTGTCTATAGTCATGACCACCACAAAGAGATATTTCTGTGATGTTGTCTATAGTCATTACCTCTACAAAGAGGAACTTCTGTGATGTTGTCTATAGTCATGACCTTTACAAAGAGATATTTCTGTGATGTTGTCTATAGTCATGACCTCTACAAAGAGATATTTCTGTGATGTTGTCTATAGTCATGACCACCACAAAGAGATATTTCTGTGATGTTGTCTATAGTCATGACCACCACAAAGAGATATTTCTGTGATGTTGTCTATAGTCATGACCACCACAAAGAGATATTTCTGTGATGTTGTCTATAGTCATTACCTCTACAAATAGGAACTTCTGTGATGTTGTCTATAGTCATGACCTCTACAAAGAGATATTTCTGTGATGTTGTCTATAGTCATGACCAACACAAAGAGATATTTCTGTGATGTTGTCTATAGTCATGACCACCACAAAGAGATATTTCTGTGATGTCGTCTATAGTCATGACCACCACAAAGAGATATTTCTGTGATGTTGTCTATAGTCATGACCACCACAAAGAGATATTTCTGTGATGTTGTCTATAGTCATGACCACCACAAAGAGATATTTCTGTGATGTTGTCTATAGTCATGACCACCACAAAGAGATATTTCTCTGATGTTGTCTATAGTCATGACCACCACAAAGAGATATTTCTGTGATGTTGTCTATTTTCATGACCTCTACAAAGATATATTTCTGTGATGTTGTCTATAGTCATTACCTCCACATAGAGGAATTTTTGTGATATTGTCTATAGTCATGACCTCCACAAAGAGATATTTCTGTGATGTTGTCTATAGTCATGACCACCACATAGAGGAATTTCTGTGATGTTGTCTATAGTCATGACTTCCACAAAGAGATATTTCTGTGATGTTGTCTATAGTCATGACCTCCACATAGAGGAATTTCTGTGATGTTGCCTATAGTCATGACCACCACAAAGAGGAATTTCTGTGATGTTGTCTATAGTCATGACCACCACATAGAGGAATTTCTGTGATGTTGTCTATAGTCATGACCTCCACATAGAGGAACTTCTGTGATGTTGTCTATAGTCATGACCACCACAAAGAGATATTTCTGTGATGTTGTCTATAGTCATTACCTCTACAAAGAGGAACTTCTGTGATGTTGTCTATAGTCATGACCACCACAAAGAGATATTTCTGTGATGTTGTCTATAGTCATTACCTCTACAAAGAGGAACTTCTGTGATGTTGTCTATAGTCATGACCTCTACAAAGAGATATTTCTGTGATGTTGTCTATAGTCATGACCTCTACAAAGAGATATTTCTGTGATGTTGTCTATAGTCATGACCACCACAAAGAGATATTTATGTGATGTTGTCTATAGTCATGACCACCACAAAGAGATATTTCTGTGATGTTGTTTATAGTCATTACCTCTACAAAGAGGAACTTCTGTGATGTTGTCTATAGTCATGACCACCACAAAGAGATATTTCTGTGATGTTGTCTATAGTCATGACCACCACAAAGAGATATTTCTGTGATATTGTCTATAGTCATGACCACCACATAGAGGAATTTCTGTGATATTGTCTATAGTCATTTCCTCTACAAAGAGGAATTTCTGTGATGTTGTCTATAGTCATGACCGCCACATAGAGGAACTTCTGTGATGTTGTCTATAGTCATGACCTCTACAAAGAGGAATTTCTGTGATGTTGTCTATAGTCATGACCTCTACAAAGAGGTATTTCTGTGATGTTGTCTATAGTCATGACCTCCACATAGAGGAATTTCTCTGATGTTGTCTATAGTCATGACCTCTACATAGAGGAACTTCTGTGATGTTGTCTATAGTCATGATCTCCACATCTTCTGTGATGTTGTCTATAGTCATGATCTCCACATCTTCTGTGATGTTGTCTATAGTCATGATCTCCACATCTTCTGTGATGTTGTCTATAGTCATGACCTCCACATCTTCTGTGATGTTGTCTATAGTCATGACCTCCACATCTTCTGTGATATTGTCTATAGTCATGATCTCCACATCTTCTGTGATGTTGTCTATAGTCATGATCTCCACATCTACTGTGATATTGTCTACAGTCATGATCTCCACATCTTCTGTGATGTTGTCTATAGTCATGATCTCCATATCTTCTGTGATATTGTCTATAGTCATGATCTCCACATCTTCTGTGATGTTGTCTATAGTCATGATCTCCACATCTACTGTGATATTGTCTACAGTCATGACCTCCACATCTTCTGTGATGTTGTCTATAGTCATGACCTCCACAAAGAGGAATTTCTGTGATGTTGTCTATAGTCATGACCTCCACAAAGAGGAATTTCTGTGATGTTGTCTACAGACATGACCTCCACAAAGAGGAATTTCTGTGATATTGTCTATTGTCATGACCTCCACATCTTCTGTGATATTGTCTATAGTCATGATCTCCATATCTTCTGTGATGTTGTCTACAGACATGACCTCCACATAGAGGAATGTCTGTGATGTTGTCTATAGTCATGATCTCCATATCTTCTGTGATGTTGTCTATTGTCATGACCTCCACAAAGAGGAATTTCTGTGATGTTGTCTATAGTCATTACCTCCACATAGAGGAATTTCTGTGATGTTGTCTACAGACATGACCTCCACATAGAGGAATTTCTGTGATGTTGTCTATAGTCATGACCACCACATAGAGGAATTTCTGTGATGTTGTCTACAGACATGACCTCCACATAGAGGAATTTCTGTGATGTTGTCTATTGTCATGACCACCACATAGAGGAACTTCTGTGATGTTGTCTATTGTCATGATCTCCACATCTTCTGTGATGTTGTCTATAGTCATGACCTCTACAAAGAGGAATTTCTGTGATATTGTCTATAGTCATGACCTCTACAAAGAGGAACTTCTGTGATGTTGTCTATAGTCATGATCTCCACATCTTCTGTGATGTTGTCTATAGTCATGACCTCTACAAAGAGGAATTTCTGTGATATTGTCTATAGTCATGATCTCCACAAAGAGGAATTTCTGTGATATTGTCTATAGTCATGACCTCTACAAAGAGGAACTTCTGTGATGTTGTCTATAGTCATGATCTCCACAAAGAGGAACTTCCGTGATGTTGTCTATAGTCATGACCACCACATAGAGGAACTTCTGTGATGTTGTCTATAGTCATGACCACCACAAAGAGGAACTTCTGTGCTGTTGTCTATAGTCATGACCTCCACAGAGAGGAATTTCTGTAATAGGCGCTAGTCAAGTTTCATACTCAAGTTTAGTTTAGCATGAAAAAGCTATATAATCACAAGGCCTGGTACAACAAATTGTTGAAAAGCAAGGTTAACCCTGACAAGATGGTGGGTTTCCTCTAGATGGCATCATTAACTTGTTCACTATAAATGATAGAACACGTGTTTTGATGATAAATTTATTACAAAATCTGAGTACATATATGCATAACAAATGAGTAAGTATACAATGAGTATTCAATAATTGAGTCTTTAAGTTTCACATCATAAAATTGCGTAAAAAATATATAGAGTTTGTAGACATGATGAAAATGTTCATTGTAATAAACGTCTGTGTAAATACTGATAGGCACACTTAACCTAGGCACATGTAGCGGTGACAAACAATAAGGCCTGAATTAAGGAGTTACTAAATTATTATCCAAATTAAACACAAATGTGAATAAATGAACAATTTTATTTTTCTTTATTTTCAAAAAAATATTTTGATTATCATATTTCTTCATTTGGATTTGGAAGGATTTTCTTTCTATTTGAAGCATGTACAAGTATAATAAAATAAATTTTAAACATAAAAAATATGAGAGATAGCGGGTGATAATCTCAGATTTGATTTATTTGGCCTATTTTGAGGTATACAGTAACCTCCTAGTATGCTAGATTTGTGACATTGTAGAGTTTTCTGTACTACAGAAATCATCCTATATTCCCTTAATATAGAAATAAAATGCATAAAATATGATTCATGTAGAAGTTTGATTTGAGCACATTAAGTGTATTATAATTTTGGCATGCATATAATATCACTACATTATGCTTGTATATATATAAAAGGTGCAGATATTTGTATAAAATATACTTTTCTAGATCTATTTTTTTACAATGTTGCACATAATGGTTACAATAACTACTGCAAGAGTAAAGGTTACATGTACTTTTTTTAAAAAGACAGATTATTGTTATACCATATTTATTACAGCACTTTTTTCGTGTATTTACACGTTCAAAAGTGCTGTACAATAATGATAAGATATGGTCAAAACAATTTGAAATGGATACTATGGCTGAAAATAAAAAAGTGTTCTTTTGTGTCCAAGATTTCAAATCTGATTTAGGAAACCAGTCTAAAATACAGGCCTCTGATTGGTCGGTTCAAAGTATAATTTTAAATTAACCAATGAAAAAGCTGCTTTCAGAGACTGGTTCACAAAACTCAATTCAAAAGCTCATTAGCACAAAATGTTGTTTTTGAAAGAAGACACACATACATGTAAAATGAAAGATGAAGTATAGTATTCATGTTAAACTGGAATGCTACTTAAATATACCATGATAATAATAAAATACCATATAAACTACAAAGAGTTTTTTTAGAGACAAAAATGTGTACATAGGAAGACAGGGACATACAAGGTCAGTTACATTATACATTTGTAACATGAATATAAAATTTGTTAATGAAATAAAAAGATCAATTAAAGCTTACATAAAGGTTCATCAATTAAACAGAACAAAATGCAAGGTCAATACAATGTATGTAGATAAGGCATGAGCATTAATGTTAGAAAGTATATATATATACATCACAGAATTATAACTTCTTGTTAATCACATAACCTGCGGTCCAACAATGCCATAAAGCTGTGCCAGAAACATCGTTTGGCACTCCCAGAGTGTGCAATATAAATATTTAAATTAGCCTGACGTTAGCCACTCCTTGGTAAGCCCATGGCGTCAGGATAATACCAACGCCGTCAAGACGTAGCGCTCATTATACCACTAAATTTTGGCTTAAACCTATGCAGCATACACCATCATTTTGAATAATAATGAGCATTCTCTAAGGTTATGTGATAAATAGAATCTTATAGGTGTACTCATTATATACAAGTTTTATTAAACTTGTCAACAAAAACAAAGCCTTGTGTCATATTATTTTGTCCACTCGTTTAATAAAACTTGTATGTAATGAGCACTCATGCAAGATCCTCTTAATGTAATGCATGGAAAATGTAAATTGTCATGTACCAACAGTAGATAGTCAACAACAACATAATTACAGATACATATAATATACAAAAATGGATAAATTGCATTAAAGTTGAATAATTGCATTGTTTCAATAATAAACATAATATACAGAGTATGATCAACATACTTTACATAGCATGATCAACATATGATAAACAAGTCTTAAAGAATTGCAAGCAATACAGAAGCCCCTAACGGTTTTAAGCCATTTTCGATGTTTCTGTTGCCATAGCAACCACAAATTTTGTCAGAATCAAACTATTCATGGACGTGCATTATCCCCTTATTGGTCCCTATCCACACACCAAATTTCATAAACCTAGCTTGGAAACTGTTTGAGTTATGTCAGGATCCAGATTTTTTGACGGACGGACTGACTGACGGACGACCGGTAGGGGACTAATACAGCCTATATTGAAATGACAACCTTTCATTAGAGTTCCGTGTGGTCTGAAAATGTACTGGTACCAGTTTGGTTTCTTACACAAAAATAATGGTAGAAAGGCAGGGAATACTTTTTTTATCTTGTTTTAGGATTAAGTAAACAATAACAAAATACACAGGTATAGGACTGGTGTACTTTCAGGTTATGCATGCTTATGTACTTTAATCATCTAGTTTGCACAGTAAACCCCCCCCCCCCCTCGTTTAGCTACCTGAGTTGAAAATTTACCTATATATAGTTCTTTTTACGTGAAGCTGTTTTCAAATATTTTCTTTGAGTCAAGTCTGAATTTTATGTCAATTTAAACCCAGACCTGTAATATTTATAGGTATTGTATGAAAGGATCAATTGTTGATATTGTTAGACAGCACAATTAATGAATCAGTGTGCTGCTCATAGTTACTTGTTCATGCATTTATAGCTGAGAACATTTAATATGGCATCCTAAAAATCTTTGCTTTTTCCATTATCAAATCCGAGTTGTTATTTTTACTAATCAACACATTCTTACGGTGCAATAATGAAAACACATGAGGATTAATTAGCGTCAAGTCAAATGTTCTGGACTATAGTAGAATGGAATATACCGGTCTAATTGTGTAATGTCAAAGCAAGTATAAAGAAATGTGTTTTTCGTCTATTTCCTTGAAACAAAAAGGAAGTTCCTTTCTGCTTTGTGTGTGTAAACATTGTAGTTCATAGTTCACATAATACATGCACCAAATAATTGTTGAAGTTTATCAGTTTATAGTTTTGTACTGTAAGCCTCTTGCTCAGCTTCAACAAATGTGTTCTTTGCGGGAAGAATATACGATGGATTAGGTCCCTCCATAGACTCTGGTCTGAACTTCTCCTTGTCCGAGTCTCCCACCAATGCTGGGTTAACTCGTGCATAGAATGGATTAGACATGGAGGAACTGGGTGGTGATGACAGACTGTCAGCATCACTGGAACCTCGTCCTTCTCTATCTTGTCTCGCACCATCTGTTTGTTCACGAGCGAAGTTAAGAAATATCTGAAAGAATGATGTTTAATGTTGTTAAGTATTTTTTATTATCACTAGTTCATTTATCTTTTGGACAACTGGGACTTGGGCTGATCATTTTTTCATTCGGTTGTGTGTTGGACATTGGGCCTTGTATGTTTTTATTTTTTCTGTGCTCGGCTGGTTAAGTTTGGTGCAAATGGATTTGACACTGTAAAAATAATCTATCACATCTATACAATGAATATTAAAGACAGGGATCTGACTTTATGACTGGCCCTGATATACCCAATTCAACATTATGTCCAATATTTTAAACAAGCCGAATGCAATCATTTAATTTGTACAGCACCCGTCACGGCAATATAATATCATTCATAAAAAACACAACTTTTATAAAAATCCCTACAGAATGTCGCCAGTTTCGAGCATAGAATGCTTGCAAAATGCGTAAAAACCGGTTTAGTTTGGGTGCTGCCTTCCCTGTGCGACTTAATATTATATCTTTCACAAGAGTGTAATTAAGCCTTTACATAAATATGATAATTCACTAGTGTAATAAAGCGTGACCTCATTCAATGTATAGACAACGCTGTCAAATTGGTGCTTTTATGAAAGTTAAAGTAATTAACTTCTTTGATGTTTCTGCAGGAGAAATCTAACATGTGATAAACAGAACATTACTATTGTGACTTTCCACACTGAATTTAGGAAACTCAAAATTTATGATTTTATTCAACTCATAGATAACTTTAATATGATAAGACACTCATGTACTGTAAACCAAAATACTTTCACGAATACTAACTTTCGCGTTTTGCTGATCGTCAGCATATTCACGACTACAAATTTTCACGTTTTTAAGTTTCCCGGTATGTTCATATTAATGTTTTTAGCACTTTAGTGGCGACTTAATTTTGTGAATTTCTATCAACTTCGCGAAATTAAACGCGCAAAATAGTTTCTTGGTTTACAGTAATATCCTCTGTTTATGTGATCAAATCCAGTTTTTCTTAATTATTAAATAAGAAAGTTAAGTTGAGATAACATAAAACCAAACAATAAAGGACTTACTGTATCAAGTGTGGTTTCTGACACTGTATAATATATGATGTTATAATCTCCTTTCTCCTGTTCTAGCACAGAGAACACATCAGCCACCTTCATATGGTGTTTGGGTATATCTAACTGTACCACGTTCACATGTTGATCCTGAAACACATATAACACATACATTATCATGGTCACCAACAATTCATTAAAGTCACATAACTGACAACAACCCATTAAAGTAGCATGGTCAACACAAACTCATTAAAGTTTCATGGTCTACAAGAACCCTTTAAGTGTCATGGTGCACAAGAACCCATTAAAGTATCATGGTGCACAAGAACCCATTAAAGTATCATGGTCCACAAGAAGCTATTAAAGTATCATGGTCCACAAGAACCCATTAAAGTCTCATGGTGAAGAAAAACCAATTTAAGTCTCATGTATTGGCAATCCATGACACTCTCATGGTCCACAGGAAACCATTAAAGCCTCATGGTCAACACAAATCATTTAAAGTCTCATCAATGGCAACCCATGACATTTTCGTTGTGCACAAAAAACACATTAAATCCTCATAGTTCACAATAACCCATTAAAATTTGATGTTTGACTGCAACCCATTAGTCTCATGATTCACAAGAATACATGACATTACAATATTTGTGACAAATACGGGTCAATGGAACGTAACAACCATAGTTGTTTTATCATTGTATCATTTACAATTACCTCCCTTTAAAGTACTGGTAATATGTTAATTTAAAAGCCATGCAGTCATTGCAGCGTGTCATTGATTGTGGGGGGTCAATACATAGCCTTGCTTGAATAATCATTTTTCGAGGTTTACGGATGGAACATTTTGTGTTTGCCTCTTGCGTAGGTGGCTAGGCGGTGCCATCGCTTCCGAATTGTTTTGAATTGTCTGTGCATTACAATATTTAATAGTCATACAATCATGTACTTATTGTGAAGGATCTATAATAGAAGATGAATATCACTTTGACATTAACTGTCCGCTTTATGGTCAATTAAGTCATAATATTGCCATACAAACTGTACGAGAATTGTATGTACAGTCATATATCAAATATAGGTAGAGGTAGAAGTATGAGAGTACTTACTGTGACTGTGGCTCCAGGGAAGTGTGTATCTATCAAATCACTGATATGATTGGATGATGAGGAACCGCCGCCCATATATAACATCACTGTATAACCATCTCCATATCTGATATACAGCAAATACACAAATCAAATACACACATCAAATACACCACTTAAATATACAAATCAAATACACACATCAAATACACACATTAAATACATAATGTTAATTATAATTTGTTAATGATAATATACAATGATAATTCTCATTCTCTTACTGAAAGCTGTACAAGACAAACATAACAAGAGATGTTTGTAAAACATGTATGCCCCATTTCAGCCAAACAGTCATTAATGTTAAGGTCACAGCAACCTTGACCTTTGACCTACTGACCTCAAAATCAATAGGGGTCATCCACTATTGCTAGCCAACCTGCGTATGAAGTTTGAAGATTCTAGGGCAAAGCGATGTTGGAGCGGTTTGGATTCCTCCCTTAGATTTTGTTCAATTTTTGCAAGGAAGTAGAGAAATCTATTCCGACACAAAATCCGATGTAAAAAACACTCGGTCACGGAACTCACTTTCCGAGTAATCAGCCTTGTTTAAAGTGTATATGAATTATTTTTATAATTGCATTGAAATTGGTAAATTGGTGGTGGTGTTCAAATTTGACATTTTTATTTGATGTCTGTGATCTAAATAATAAAATATTTTTCAGTATAGTTTTGGTACACATTGTTATTCAATGTCAATCTAGTGATCAGAAT
This sequence comes from Spisula solida, assembly GCA_947247005.1. Lineage (NCBI taxonomy): Eukaryota > Metazoa > Mollusca > Bivalvia > Venerida > Mactridae > Spisula > Spisula solida. The sequence goes on along the minus strand of OX365944.1, from coordinate 42,755,993 downwards.
GTCTGACTCAGGAGGATACAGATTGGATACCAAGCTACACCATACCAAAATGGTTCAAATGGTACTGGGTTTACCTCATCGTCTGTTGTTCCAGGGTACTCTTTTATCAAAGCACTTACCAAAATTCTTTATTACTATTTAACAACTGCAGGTTGGGGACAGATATGGCTTGAAGGTGTTCATTATCATTATTAGTATTGCAGATCCATTTAAGATACTTTGGAGTTGTAAAATAATGAAAATGAATTTAAATTTAAACATAATCTATACAATTTTAGCAAGTGCTTTGATAAAGCGGTACCCAGGACATGGTGACAGACTGGATCAGGATAATACAATTTGGTACTCTACATACAACTGTTCATGTTAAAGGACTCATCAATGAAAGCTATACTTACTTCTGTTTGAGATGTTGTGATGAACCGAGACATTTAAATTCCCCATTCACCATGATTCCAATACGATCACATAACACATCACACTCCTCTAAACTGAAAACATCAATGTACAATATTTTAGTCCGATTTCAAGAAATTCCGTGTCAAACATAGTCCAGAAACTATTTATCTACCGATGGATGGACGGAACAACCAATATGTGCAAAACACTATATCCAAGTTTCTTCAAAGGGGCATAAACAACATAGACAGAGAAATACTGTCACTTTTTTATGATCATTTTCTTAATGTAAACAAAAATGTCAGGTTCAAGTATGTCCAAGAAATGCGTGAGATTTGATCAATTGGCCTCCGATCATGCATGATTAGAGTCTCCAATGTGTGAGACTCATGCATGATACAGGAGATCTGACATGTATGCAGGTGTCAAATTATTGAACTACAACATGCTGATAATATTTCGCTTTATCAATTGAGAAGCTTCTACATCAAGGAATACTGCGGTTAACTATTACTGATAGATAACATATGGCGAATGCAGGATGGATGTACAGCTTGACAGACAAAGTCACGAGTAGCGTTTACTTAATATTTTCCACCATCGTGGGCACAGGTAACTGTATCATTGATTAAGAGAAAAAATATATAATTGTTTTTTGTAAAATTGATATATTCCTATGAATATATAAATTTTACAAAAAAAACTTTTTACTCTTAATCAATAATACAGTTACCTGTGATCATGGGAGCATAAAACATCATTATTTCTAGTTAACTACCTGTGTGATGTCAATATGATGGCTTGTCCATTCTGCTTGGCTTCTAACAAACAGTTCCATACCAATCTCTTAGCTTTAGGATCCATACCACTGGTTGGTTCATCCTGTAGAAATCATGGATAAATGATAAATCTAGATAGTACATGTATGGTCCAGAATTATTCCCAGTTACTGGACATGTTTAATGAAATTGATACAAATAATAAGCCTTGAGTGTTATTAAGCATCTACATGTGGGGATCCAGAAGTTTGTAAGGGTTATTTTTTCTCAGGAAGGGGTCCAACCAGCTTTTTTTCTCAGAGGGGTCCAATCATCTATTTTTTTTTTTTTTTCAACCATCAGACTCTTAGCCCTATATAAGATCGATAACCACATATTTTGCCAATATCCAGGGGGAGGAATAGGGATAAGAATTGAAAAATACTGTATAAGTGCTAAGGTTAGCAATAAGGAAGTATTGGCAAATTTTGCGAACTTTCCAAAACATCACTATCATTTCCCCTAGCCTAAATTCGGCAAAAAACAGAACTTGACTAAGAAATAAAAAAATTATTACTATTTCTGCATGCCAAATGTCTTAAAACAAAAATTTGTCAACATTTTGACCCGCAGAAATATCCAATTATACAGTTACATGTCATGACGTAATAACTCCCAGTTAAGTCATGGCGTAAAAACTCCCAGTTAAGTCATGGTGTAATAACTCCCAGTTAAGTCATGGCGTGATAACTCCCAGTTAAGTCATGGCGTGATAACTCCCAGTTAAGTCATGGCGTAATAACTCCCAGTTAAGTCATGGCGTGAAAACTCCCAGTTAAGTCATGGCGTGATAACTCCCAGTTAAGTCATGGCGTGATAACTCCCAGTTAAGTCATGGCGTAATAACCCGTCATTAGTGAAGCTTAAGCCTCATTAACTCTCCCACTGACTCACCAGTAAAACAACGGCTGGATCTCCCAGTAAAGCGACAGCTAGAGATAGTCTTCTCTTCATACCACCACTACATGATTTCACCATCTTATTCTTTATTACATTTAAATCCAGTTTGTTCATCACTTTTTCAACAGCCTAAACATGAAAATAAACAGGAATTTATTAATCACTTTTTCAACAGCCTAAACAGGAAAAAAACGCAAGTATATGTTAATTACTTTCTCAAAATAGTAGTCAAATTAATTTCGTCTAAGAAAATGTAAGAAGAATTGAAAAATTTGTTTGTCATCATTTATATTTTTCTCTTAAGAATTAACATAAAGCCTAAATTCTATGTACTTGGACAGAAACAAAGCTTTATATTTGATGCATCATAAAACAGATAAAAGTAGATATACAAATATATTTTTATACATTGTGGACATACTATTATTATATGATTTTAAATTAAGTGACTTTGTCATATGCAAAATGAACGCATAGAATTTTTATGACACCCAATAAATAACTTTAGAATGCTCAATCAATTTTATCACACACGCCTTTATGCATGGCAATAGACTAAAGAAAAGATCAATACCCAATATTCCATGATTGAAGGCTCAATAAGTGTACATGTAGAAATTGCACAAGTACATATATTCAAATATTCACAGTAATTTGGTATACATACAGTGCCACCACTACAGACAAGCAATTAGCTCTCTTATGCAACATAATGCAGTTTGCTCCGGAAGTAACCAGTCACGATAACTTTTACCTCTCTGTAGCAACAACCTTTGTACAACAACCAAACTTTGTGTTTCCTAATGGATGTTGCTATAGAGAGGTTGTACTGTATAATTCATGTATACAAATTTTACGATTTTTACAAGAATGGCAACATAATATTACATACCCTTTTAGCAGCACTTCCAGACAAGTTCTTGAGTTTAACATGGAAGTTGAGTGTGTTTAAGATACTGAGATAGGGATCCAATGCGTCCACTTGTGGACAGTACCCGAGTCTATCACCCAACGTAGATGTGCCAGGTTCAATCCTGTAATATAAACATGTACACACTCATAGCAATACGGTAAAACACAAAATGTGCTTAATGGTCAATTATAACACTGTAGAGCAAAAATATGCGGGAAAACGTACTGTCAGGCCTTCGCATACATTGCACTGTTAGATGGCGTCCAGACTTCATTTTGTTGCTAGGTGACAGATGTCAAAATGCAATAAAAACTATGTTTCTATAAGCACAGTCATTTGAGGTTTGAACTGTCAAAATTTCATAACGTTTGGTAATTTTGTTTTTATATGACCAACACTGCGAGCCACCTTAAGCTCAGTTGATCAATGACGTCAGTAAAAACTGATAAATAGCACAGGGTAAATGCTTGCAGCAGAGCAAATTAGTACTGATCCATAGAAAATTCTAGGAATGTTGGTTTTACGCTTAAAGTGGGGTCATCTGACTATCATAGTCTACACATACAAAATTAAATTGTTGAAATCAACTTAAAACATGATGAAAATCAAGCACAGAAAAGGCATATTTTAAGCATAATTATTTACTGCTACATTGTACCAACTCAACAACAACATTGTCAATATCATTATAAGCGCATTAGATGTTTTTAAATACCTTTTGTTGAGTATGTATGTACTACCACATGACGAATCTAACATTCCTGTGAGAATATTGAATGTCGTAGATTTACCAGCTCCGTTAATTCCCAGCAGACCGAAACACTGTAATACATAACATACAGAAATACATGGAGGAAAAATACATTTTTATACAATGCCATGGGTGGAACAGGGCTAAGTGGTTAAGGGCTCTCGACCATCAATCCCGAGGTCCCTGGTTCCAATCTTGGTGGGAAACCCAGGGGAAAACTTGTGTGTATCGGTGCTAAACACCAGGCACATTAAAGAACCAAGGAGTCTATTCGGAAAGATCTAGGGCAGCCGCCCAGATTCTTTGTATCACACAAACTTTCTGTCTCTTCCCTTGAAACCAAAGGTCATCCGCCAACTAGGCAGGGATAAAACCGAATGGCCACGCACTGCAACTGTCTCAGTTGTACGCAAAAAAAACAACAAAAAACCAATGCCAATGTCCTGTACATTTGTATATAAACCACCCATATATTGCTTTTCATAACGAAAAAATTGAACAGGGAAGGCAGCTCTCAACAGTGCCAGCAGAACTTGAAAGGCACAGAAAAGAACAGTGTACAAATTTCTAACTGTGCATGAAAGTGGCTCCAGTCAAAATGACATATTATTGAATTCAAAGATCTCATAGTTCACTGTCATTTAGCATCGTGACCTCGTATTTACAGAGCAATTAGTCTTTATTTGTGTCAAACTTAATTAGAATCTCTCATCAGAATTATTAGTTACTTTAAATACAGTGCCATTACATAGAGTTTAAGAAAAGGATTGAACAAGCTTAAGTGACACTATTACGCATATGTATAATTATAAATTACGTTTCCCTCTGGGGGGGGGGGAGCATGTGAAATATTTCTTCCAACAAGTTCATATTGACTGTAGAAGTAAGACACCAACCTGTCCTTTTGGAACTCCAAAACTCAAACCATTAACAGCATGTACTTCACGGTGTCCACTGCCATATATCTAAACAAACAGAGAGTTTCAATATACATATCTAAACAAACAGAGAGTTTCAATATACATATCTAAACAAACAGAGAGTTTCAATATACATATCTAAACAAACAGAGAGTTTCAATATACATATCTAAACAAACAGAGAGTTTCAATATACATATCTAAACAAACAGAGAGTTTCCATATACACGTACATCAACAAGTATATAATTATTTAAACAGGTCTTGCCTTAATAATATTGACATAAAAGATGAAAATTAGAGACAAATTTAAAACTATAATATTCAAATGAAAACAGTACATTCATAATGTTAAATATAATGAAATTTAATGAAAAACCAAGGTAATTTTTAGGCGCCTAAATGTATATCTAAACTGGCATACTAATTTAACCAGAACATATTCCAAATTGACCAAAGATTAGCCTTCTCAAAACTAAAGGTTCGGATTGGTCAATGACAAGGCTTGATTCTGAGGATAGTCTTACCTTATGTAGATTTCTTACAATGACCATATCTTGTCTACTGTCACCAGAATCAACACGTTTCTTCTCCAACAACACGTCTTCATCTTCACCGTCCGTCTCATTTACACAACGTTCATATCTCCTACAAATACAGTGAGAATCACCTTTTACAAAACATTCAACATTTTTTTGTCCTTCAAGAAATGTAAATATTTTACAGTTTGCTATCACCTCTTGTCTCATTTACACAATGTTCATATCTCTTAAATACAGTGAAAACCACCTTTTACAAAACATTCAGAAATAGAACTATTTTACAGACTGCAGTATGTTCTTTCTAGATAATCATAATTTTATTTAAAGAAGCGACACAGTTGGGCAAACCCAGTCTTCTAAACTTTGGTCAAAAATATTATAGAATTGGTATAAGACAATATTTATAGTTGAAAGTACAGTTTCACTTTAGAATTTAACAGGCATAATAACACTGCATTCTATCACAGTTTGTACCATTTAAAATGATTACGATTCAGGCAAATAAAACACATCACAGCAAATACCTCTGTTAGCTGATAGTTAAAAAGTCTATTACTTTTAGTTAGAGCGCAATTAATTGTGAAAAAGAATGTGATTTTTACACACATCGTAAGGACAAAGCATACCTTGAACAACAGAATTTAAGATCCATCCAGATAGCTAGGATGAAGAAGATTAGTCCCTCAATACCCATAGCAAACATATTCCAACCAAGCATATCAAACGTAAATGGATCCCTATACACATCTGCGTTAAATCTGGCATAGATGGTCGTAGACACATAGTTGTTGATCAGGTCTAGCAGACCTCCACCGAGAGCATACGGGGGGAATATAAGGAAGACGTATTGTATTACATTGTGGATGTCTCTCATAACCTGAAATATGACGTTAATATTAAGTTACATCAATATCTCACACAATATTATTAAGTATTTTTAAAAAATCTCAGTTTGGAGACTTGATTTAAAATTTAAGTTTCTGATTGGTTGTTACTTATCACATGAAATCAAAGCCTCTGATTGGTTGTTACTTATCACATGAAATCCAAGCCTCTGATTGGTTGTTTCTTATCACATGGAATCTAAGCCTTTGATTGGTTGTTACTTATCACATGAAATCTAAGCCTTTGATTGGTTGTTTCTTATCACATGAAATCTAAGTAAAGCTGCTTTCTCAAAATTGGGTGCCATATATAAATGATGTTATATATACTTATCTATGTAGCTGGTTGCTTGAAAAAACAATTCTCACTGTAAACACAGTTGTAATCTAATTGAGTGTTTTATTTGATATTTCTCAAATATTTTTAAATTACAATAATCATCACAATAGGTTTATCATAACATTTTTGGGCAACAAAACAGTTCACTAAAATCTTGTTAACACTAACCTTATTGTGATCTGTTTGGGCGAATAAGTTGAACGAGAACACCAACAATACTGTGATGATACCAATAAACATGAACGTCAGGAACATGGTGAAGAATGCCGAACTCGCTGATTTAAACCTCTTCACTAACATATATACAAATGTTATAGTAGACCAACTGAAGAGAAATCAAGATAAACATATTAGTATTGTAGAATGTTTCCATTCCCTAAACATTCAATAGATATTTAAATACAAAGATAATAAAAATTAAGTCCTAACAAATCTGTCAGGTAAGGCAGCACTCTACAGAAACAGCTTGTTCTGATTCCTGTCATCGTACATTCTTACTGAGTGTGCACGCTTGCTCATTATCTTGTTTCTACCAGCTTCATTTAAGACTGTAAATGAGCTCATCAGTTTCATAAGGGAGCAGAGCACAAAAGCCAAAATAAAGAGCAGTATACAAAACTGCTAGCTTTGCATGAAAATGGCCCTGGTCTAAATGAAACATAAATTGCATGCATTATGAAACAGAAATGTAAGTTTCTGATTACAAAGGTCGTTTCTGTGGATTATCTTAAAGTTGAGCAATGACAATGCTGTTTTCTTAGGCTGTTCAAACATTCAGCAATATGATAAACATGACCATCATACAAAAGAAATGAGTTACTAATACAATAAAATGGTGCTGTACAATCATTCTGCAAAGTTGTATCCAGAATTGACAGGTTTTAAAAGTACTAAATTTAGAATTTTAACATAATTATTTTATGTCCTCACCCATATAATGCCAACAAGCAGACAGTAGCTTGCAGATTCTGTCGTTCCCAGAATGATCCTGGTTTGAAGATCAGCAAAATGATCACGGAGACTCCAATAGCAATACCAAGTATAAACTGTAGGCAGAATACAATATAATTATTATGCAGTCATTGGTAATGTGTGTGTGTGTGTTGAATTGTTCTGTAAAATTCTACCAGAGCTTAATAAAAATATAACCATTTCTGTAACAGGTAATTTGATTGGATGCTCTCATTGTTACAAGCTGTTTGATTGGACAATTTTAAAAAGCAAACTTTTCATATTTATTTATAACAGAACTAGAAGATTTAGCAATATTAGTTAATGAAGAAATAGTGAACAACGCCTTATTTCAACATAATGTGAATTGAACGAATGCATTTCAAACTATGCTTAGGAATGATCTTATAAATTTTTTTTGATTATTTAAAGTTATTATTTTTTTATGGTTTTGGCAATAAAATATTTTCTACCAGGCTGATTCATTTGGGTCAGGCATTGGAAGGGGAAACGAACAATACTTTATTTAATGTCAAACTGTTGTGTTGTATTATCCAAGGTACGTACCAGATCCCAGAGCAATGAAGCCATCCAGTATTTGAATGGTGTGACTCCACTAACAAACTGCATATGTTTCTCTTTGTTTACGTGTTCATTGACAGAGTACATCAGGATACCAACAGGTATGAAGGTGAAGGCCAGTAAAATCATCACAGCTATGCCCATATCAGCAGCATGTTTAACACTGAAACAAAGTGAGATTTTAATAATAATAACAACAACTTTACTGTGGATGGCATATTTGGTTCTAGACCAATTTCAATATGTTCCACATTTCAATATGGTTTTACGTGTGAACAGGGTCGATCCACAGGTAACTGTATCATTGATTAAGAGTAAAAAAAATCCTATTGGATTCATAAATTTAACAAAATTAAATTATTTTTTACTCTTAATCAATGATACAGTTACCTGTGGGTAGAACTGCTAGTAAATTTTCATTAGGTACTGAATACTGAATGTCATTTTGAACTTGGTTTTACCATTTTATAGTCGAAGTATCTGTAATGTAAAGATAATTGACCCTCCATTCAAAATACAGAATGTTGTAAATGATATTGACTGGTATAACTTAGGACGTTTATTTGTTTGCAATCAACTGAGATAGTGGTATATGCATGTTCATTCAGTTTTTCCATGCCAGGTAACGTCCAATGATCAACAACTTTGTATGCGGGTTTATTCCGTTTTTTCCATTCCAGGTAATGGCCTATGATCAACAACATAGTATGCATGTTCATTCAGGCTTTCCATTCCAGGTAATGGCCAATGATCAACAACTTAGTATGCTCTTCATTCAGCTTTACCATGCCAGGTAACGGCCAATGATCAACAACTTAGTATGCGTGTTCATTCAGCTTTACCATGCCAGGTAACGGCCAGTGATCAACAACTTAGTATGCTCGTTCATTCAACTTTACCATGCCAGGTAACGGCCAATAATCAACAACTTAGTATACAGTCACTGATTGGTGGCAAGGTACAATAGCAGTCTCCCAAATGGGTTTTGATAACATTGTATCCAATAGCAATAAGAAGATATACTCACATTGTCGCCTTTGATATACGTTCCTTGCTAAAGATGAATGGATGACTGTTGGTACTTATACCTGAAGTAGATAAAGTGTGCATTAACACATGGTGCCCTCACACTACTCTGAGGTCTGCAGCCCTTTGGAGGAGATCTTTTTAACCATAATATAATGTTACAATCATTATATCTAAGTTATAGGTCAGGAAGCATTTAGTCCTCTTACTAACATGTTAAAAGCCAATATACCCCTGATGTCGAAGGGTGGAATGATGGCATAATGACACCTCAGTAATAAGACAACCCTTAGTACTATCAAAAACAGGACTTTCTATTGAGTTGGCCTTTTAAAATGTATTGAGGTAAAAAAAGCAAAAAATTGACATTTGGCTATAAGTATCGAAAATGTAATTGAAAAACTAGAGAGGAAGTGAAGCCATCAAGCTTGCTTACATATTACTTACCGTAAGTTTCTGCACTATCATTGACAACAGATCTAAGTAAACCATTACTGAAAGCGTTGAAGAATGCGGGCAATGCATGGTAACCTTGATTATTGTACCAGACTGTTGCTTTCAATTTCGTTTCACTGCCGTCCTGTACATCAGCAAATGACCAACCACCAAATCTAGCAATAAAACAATGCATGGTATGATAAAATGAAACCATTAGCTGTCCATGTTTATTTCATAATAAATATTTGAACATGCGTGACTTGTCAAGATCGAGGATAGCAAGCATTATACAAGTACCTCATTATGTATGAGTTACTAGAACAGGTGGTTTACAAAATGTATCTGATTGATTGGTCCAGGATATTGCGCATCTTGAAATTGATTATCAGAAATGCTGTTTTAAAATTAGCATCTAAACATTCTTCTCCTATGATTTCAAGCAATTTATTCAATGATTTTAAACAAAGGGCTTGAATACATTTGTATATAATACCTGTTGTGCATAAACTCTGGATAACTATTCAATAGATAGTCAACCACATCGGTGTCATATAGATTTTGCATGATGTCAGTTGTCGTGGTAACCATCTGTGTTGGAGGTTTGCCGTACGGGGAGCCGACACATTTATATTCATTATCATCACACATGCATTCACCGGTTGTTGTAGAGTTATCATATTGTGGCATCGAGAAATCATTGTCTGGTTTCACACATTCAAACGGTGCCCTGCAATAATCGAATACAGTGTTTATCAAAGTGTGGACTCTACTATACTTAACTATACTTCTCAAGCTACTTTACCTGTACTAGTCTTTGGATTTTTTAAAAAGTAACACATTCTTTTTCTACACTTTGGACATTGTATGCTACATAATCATATCATAAGATTTCAGAACAATCAAGTTGACATATTTTTGTGATACAATTTATCATTTCTTTCAGGATATCAGGAAATACAACATCACAAAAAGTGGATCTACAGGGTGTTAAGAAAGTTCGTTCTCAATGTTTAAGTTTCAATAGTTTATTTTCCTGACATCAATATAATGTACAATTTTTAGGTTAAATTCAAGAGGTTTGTATCTTTGGAGAAGCAAATGGAGCTATTTATGTAAGAAATTGAAATTATACACCGAGTACAAGGCTTAGATAAAGGAGAAATCTTGTCGAATCTTATGTTAATTGCTGATTTTACAAAGATTCAACCTTAGAGGAAAAATTGCCAGTTATCACATACACTACAAATGAAACTGTTGATCGGTGTACTAGTGCTACATATCATATTAAAGCATACAATGTAATAAGATATGATACATGAATAGAAGTAATGATGCCTCCAGCCCTCTCCTCTACATAGTGCAACTCTCCACACCCTCCCAGCCCACTTTGTTTAACTCTCTGCCCACCCCTCTACATGGTTTAGCTCCATCTCTTTCATATGGTAAAACTCTCTGCCCACCCCTCTACATGGTACAACTCCGCCCCCTCTACATGGTACAACTCCGCCCCTTCTATATGGTACAACTCCGCCCCCTCTACATGGTACAACTCCGCCCCCCTCTACATGGTACAACTCTGCCCCCTCTACATGGTACAATTCCACGCCCTTCCCCCTCCAGATGATATAACTACAGAGAGACAACACTTACCCAAGTTTCATGCCCTTCATACAAGATGTTCCAATACCAGGTTTAGTCATAAAACTTTTCAGAACGTTTTCTCCTATGTCCAGATTGGAATGTTGTCTAGAAAAAAATTACACAAAAATAACAAAATTAATGTGGCACAATTTAGTTGTTTAATTAGTTTCCATAGACTAGTAAAATAACAACAAATACAGTAAACAAAGGGCCAATCAGCGAACACTTCGAAGTCCCCACTGGCTCTCGACATGAAAATAATTTTATGACTAGTCGTGGCCTATAATCTATATTTACTAGTGCCAGTGGAAGTCCCGATTGATTTGCGCATTTGACAAAATAAATAAAATATCTCTTTACATGGATTGAATTCATGAAGAAATCATAAGCCATACTGACTATAGAAACCCATCAGATACTTTGAAAGACAAACACAAATAACATACCTATACTGACTGTTGTAAAATGGAGAGAAAATATAACATACATACTATATAAAGCCAAAAAGAATTGTTTGGTTTTGGTAACATGTCCAAAAATAAAATTATGCTGTTTAGGATTTCTTGTAATACATACAGTACATATACAGAGAGAAAGAGCAAAAATACACATCTTTAAACATTACAATGGCTCAGTGCAAACAGTTGTCACTACCTATGATTTTTGAAGGAGTTACAACAGTTTTGCACTAAGCCCTTGATTAATCATCGCCACAAATTTATTGGGTAGGATGGCATACATATTTTTTAACACCTGATGAAAAGAAGTAATACATACTTTACAAAGACATATGATTCTGGTCCATACATAGCGGGTGATAGGTAGATACTTGGATAGGTTGAAGCCTCAGGTCTGACTTTGTATAATCCACTGGATAGAAGCATCAGTAACAACGGAAGTATTAGTACAGATAATACAATACGCCAATCTCGACGGTAATGGTGAAGTCTTTTAGCGAATAGTGCAGTAAATGTTGATCTACTTCCTGTATGTTGTTCTTGTCCTTGTCTGTGTGTATCTACATGTAGTGAAAATATAATGTACAACCTTTATAAATAACAAATTCCTCTCCTCAACAACAAACTCTCTGTAACAACATTGTCAAGTTTTTTTTACCATCAACTGAACCTCTTTATAACAACAATGTCAAGGGTTGCAAGCAACTATAATTAAAAAATTCCCTGACTTTTCCTGACAAAACCATACTTTTCACTGACTTTCCTGTCTAAACTGTACTTTTCACTGACTTTCCTGACTAAACCATTCTTTTCACTGACTTTCCTGACTAAACCATACTTTTCACTGACTTTCCTGACAAAACCACACTTTTCACTGACTTTTCCTGACTAAAACATACTTTTCACTTACCAATACATAACCAACACATTTTTTCGGCCTTCTCCATAATTACAGCAGACAAATTCACGGTTTTATCACAATTAATATTTTCACAGACCGTTATCAAGAAATCCTTGATAATTCACGGACTTTGAAAAATAACCATTCTCTACAGACAATATCAAGTGGCTTGTCCCGTAGTAGAAAACCCTATTATTGTGTTAGTTTTAACCAAGCAGAATTATATTTTATGTGAAAATTAAACTGTCAGAACATCCTTACATGCAATTGCTACACAATGACATGTGACCGCAGGTATAGCATTATTATACACATAGCATTACTATACACATAGCATTACTACAGGGGAAGTCAGTCACAATGTAGCCTGTGTTGAGCCAAGGACTTCTGAAAGCTAATATAAAAGTAGGTATTTCAGCCGTTTTACTGTTGGAACTGGGTCATTCAGCTTGGCCATTCAGCTTTTCGATAGCTGAAACTAGTTCATTTAGCTTATTAACAGCTGGGACTTGGGCGGATCTTTTACTTGTTCAGTTGAGCATTGTGCCTTGAATGTGTTTTTATGTTTTCTGTGCTGGGCTGGGATGGTTAAGTTGAGTGCTGCCTTTCCTGTCTGACTTAATATAATCTTTTTAATATTATCTTTTTTTATAATTATCTACATTGAGCTCCAAACTAACATACCTGCACCGTCCATGTCAAATTTAGCATCATGTGTTCCATTGTTTTCTGCCAGTTTATCATCAAGTTCTTTCAATGATTCTGGTGAAACATTAACACCAGCATCAGCAGCAGCACAGACTTTCATAAACACCTGTAAGATATACCATAACATGTTCATATAAACTGTTCCTGTTCAGTTCATGTTATCACAACTGCCCTGTGTTCAAAGAATATTTACGTGACACATGTTTCATACCTGTTTCATACCTGTTTCGTACCTGTTTCGTACCTGTTACGTACCTGTTATGTACCTGTTACGTACCTGTTACGTACCTGTTTCATACCTATTTCATACCTGTTACGTACCTGTACCTGTTACATACCAGGTACATAACAGGTATGAAACAGGTACGAAACGTGCATCACATAAATATTCATTGAACGCAGGGCTTATTTTCAAATAAGGTCCACTACTCTGCAGAAACAATATTCCATCTACACAGTTGAGCTTCATATGTAGATCAAGATTCTTAAAAGTTCACGACCATTGCTAAACACTTTAGGTGATACATGAGACACTATGCAGACATGCTGATCATTTGGCTTCACATTGAATTTCATGCAATATGTTTTAAGATTAAACAAACTTTATTGCTATGACATACATGCATGAAAGCATAATAACAAGTGACATTAATAGCAAAGGGGCTTGGGTCACAAGTCCTACAGCTTAGTAAACGACCCATCCCAGAGGATGGACAATTACATACATTCATGTAAAACATGTGTAAATCTGTTATATAATGTTTGCGCATAAGATCTGACATATGCTATCATTTAAACCTTTACTCTTAAGAAATGACATTAATTTTCACAATATTACCACAGCCCATCACCAATAATCTTAAATTCCAATAATATGTATGGAGGGGAGACAATCCAATTACAGAAATGGGCTTAACAAGACACATCATCAAGGGAGATCATTCTTGACATTTGCACCAAAAAGCTGCACATGAGATGTGTACACATTGTAGAATTGATGGTCTCTTATCAAAATAGTGCAGGGTGTATGGAGTAATATGTGAATATAGGATTTACTTATCAAGTACTGAATAATATTTACCTCTTCTAGTTTTGGATCTGATATTCCGTAACTAATGATGTTCAATTCAGCCGTTTGATTTTCCAAATCAGTAAACAGTCCGTAGAAATCAGAGTCTTTCACAGATGGGAGAACAAAAGTGAGTTCTGTACCAACTGTTTGTTGTAACGTAGCTCCGGGAATCCAGTTCTTTATCACAGAAAGAATTGGTGTCGTGTCATCTTCTGTAATTTAAAAAATAAAGATTTGTAAATTTTCTAAATGCCGAGCATAGCCTTTATTTGCCAGTCAGCTTTCTGCTGAAATATGGCAGGCATATGAGTGCCTCCACCCATATTTGAACCCTGGACGCTAGATTAGATGGCAAGTGCGCTAACCATTGAACTACGTAGGATGTCAACTTGAACATTTATGATCATTTCATTATTAGTTAATCTACTTACTTTTGAAATATTATTCATATTAGCTCTAAGTGTTAGTTATTCCACTTCTTTTCAATAATAAAATAAGTCACATTATTATTTTGAAATTTATTTATATTACATCATAGAAATGTTTTGGAAAACTCCTTCACTTTTTCAGTGTGATTTATATACATAACATTCCACTTCTGAAACACTTTTGTCAAACAAGAATTCTGGAATATCCACTAAACAAAGTTTTCAAGCAAGGGCCATAACTCTGCTGCAAGTTGGTCCCCCCCCCAAAAAAAAAAACCCACATGCCAATGAACATTTTTTTTGCATTTTGTTTGGTTCCGTTTTTATGGCATTTGAAATAGGACTACTAGTAATTAGCGTTATCAATTCAAAGCCTATTTCTGTTGTTCCTCTGATTCCACAAAGGTTTGCGACTCTCACTTTACCATGACCTGAACAATGCATGAGTTTACAGGGTACTGTTTCATCAAAGCACTTACGAAAATCGTAAAGTTACGATCGAATTTAAATTATTTATAGTTTTTTACAATTATAGTGTGTGATAAATGGAGCTGCAAAACTAATAATGATTCAGTTAATGAACTCCTACAAACCATATCCGTCAACAATTTGCAGTTGTTAAAGTAATATAAAGAACTTAGATTTCAGCGTAACTTTAAGATTTTTGTAAGTGCTTTGATAAAACAGTACCCAGGTCCATAGCCAGACAGAGACACACAAAGGCACCAAGCCTCAGTTAAAATTTGAGAATTAATCAAAATCAGCACGTTTACAGAGGAAAAGGCACCCAAAATATACAAAATATATAGAAAATATTTGCTTTCGGTGCATTTTTGTCTCTCAATACTACCCTGGTGTAAGGTAGGAGTTGACATAGAACTACTGAAGTCTTACCAATGTCAGCCTTGGTTACAGTGAGTCTATAAACTTACCAATGTCAGCCTTGGTTACAGTGAGTCTATGTCCGCTAGCTAGATGATGTTTGAGGAACATGGGTGAACCGTGACACATGACACGTCCTTCATGCATGATAGCTATCTGATCACTAACAATATCTGCTTCATCCAGATGATGGGTCGACAACAGAACTGCAGAATCTGACAATATACAACACAACATACTGTAAAATAATTATTTTTCGAGGGAGTTTTATTTTCGTTTATATCGTTGTTGAACTGGACCACAAAATCTAATCTCCACGATTAATCGACCTCTCAAATTAAGACATATGTTTACCCTTTCAGGTTCTGTAATCCACAAATTTACGATCCCATGAAAATGCATTTTTTCCAAATCCACGAAATTTAATATCCATGAGAATATGTGATCTTAAATTAATCAGTAGGAAGTCGTTTAACACATTAAAGATATTTATTGTATACCCGGGCGTGTAGCAAAGACAGCACAACAAGGAAGTATCCAAGTATATATAAAGTGAGATATAACCTTGCTGCACTAAAGGTACAAGGTGGTTATTTTTTCTTCAGACTAAAGATATCTGAGTAGGCCTATGACCCCTTAAAGTAGCAACTTATAGTATACCCCAGGTTATCCCCCTTTATATTTACAAACTCTCTGTAACTACATCGTATCTCTACCCTGTATAGCCTAGTTACGTACCTGTCTTTCTCTGTATGATAAGGTTCCAGATCGCTCGACGTCCACTCGGATCCACGCCACTCGTCGGTTCATCTAGCACCACTGCACGAGAGCCACCAACAAATGATAGAGCTACACATAGACGTCTCTGCATACCACCTGACAAATCCTTCACCTTCACATCTCGATGCATCCACAGGTCTACATCTTTCAACAATCTATCAATATACATCATTACATTGTATTACTCCTTTTTTCGAATTAAGGAATAAGTTTATTCTTGTTTATTCAGGTTTAATGCTGTTTCTAAATAACTTTACAGTTAAAATATCACAGGAACTTGCATAATTTAAAAAAATAAAAAATAAAATTTTGCAAAACATTTTTTTTCAATTTTGTTTTCATTTTTTTTTAAATTATGCAAGTTCCTGTGGTTATATACAATGGCTGATTCACCTAACCAGTTTTCCTGGACTGTATCCTGACCAGTTTTTATATATCATTCCACAAGGAATTGCCCACTTCTCCACATGTGGAGGAAAATCAACATTGTTGTCAAATTTCCATGGATGGGTATGACGTGCAGCAACCGGGAATTAAAGAAAAGACAAGAGATACTTACTAAGTTATATAAATACTCCACACTAATATAGTACCTCAAATTGTTCATATAAAATTAGTATGAACTATCATATTATCAACTATACTAATATGCAGCCACCTCTAATGACAAAAAGGCAGGTAAAAGAGGTGGAAAATATATATTAAAAGTTCTGATACACGTGGGTAATCATCTAACAGGTATGATTTTTGTACCCCAATTGATCGTGATACATAGTATTGAAAGAAACATCAACCATTCCAATATAAAAAGAATACCCCATTTCTTACTTTCTGACTTCATCTTTAGCTGAGGAACCAATGTATGAACCCTTCACAGAACTATAGAACTCCATGTGTTCCTTTACCGTCATACTGTAATAATATACCATAAAATTATATAAGGTATACAAGTATTTATCAACAAAGACACCGAAGTGTAAATGTAGCTACACAATCAACGCAGGTTAAAGTTATCATAATTTTATTAGTGACCGACGTTTCGGCTTTCATCAAGCCTTCATCAGGGTACATACGTTATGAAAATAATTACGAAAGTAAGAAAATCCGGTACGTTTAGTCATGTGACCATGAACTTAAAATAGAGTGTTTATAAGATTTTCGTCAAGTGTTGAATGTATTTATCAAGTTCAAAACAGGTACAATTGTAAAATATGCGTGACATAAACAAATTAAAATTCAAGCAAAAACAACATGTCTGCAAGGAAGGACGGTCAGACAACTATAAACTATAAACAGTGTGTGTTTGAACAATTCTGACACTTGATTGAGTTACAAGTTCCATATCATAAGCCTTGGTTCCTACTGAAGAATTCTACATCAGCAATGTGGTATTTCTTCCGATACCACCATTCCTTCAGATATCGTAAACTGTCTCATGACTTCCCCGAAGCTTCACCTAGACCACAAGGAACCTGTTCCCTATGTCCTGATAGCTCATTAATTAAAATCGGGAGTACATCGCCGAGGTAAAAAATGCTCAGTGGGACCTAGGCTTTAGATACGACTTGCTTGCATGATATAATGTATGATAACTCACTAGTCATATAAGGCATTATGTTGTGAGCAGATTCCAAGTTGACCCTTCATAGATTTCAATGGTCGGTTAGATATCATAACATCACCATCTGTAGGTTGTAGTATCCCTATCATCATACTCCTGTAACATATAACACAAACTTTGTCAAAAACAGTCATATTAATAGTAAGGGCAGTGTCTGTACATGTTCGATATTCCTAGGTGCTGTATCTCCATGTTGGCTGTACATAACCAGGAAATAGTCTCCCCAGGGAGACTCGAACACAGATTTTTCAGGTAGCCCAATGACCAGGGGAACTTAAATGTAATTTTTTTAAATGGTGGCTAAATTGCTGAAAGCAGCCCTAAAAAACTGGTAATTTATATAAATCAGAACATTTTACTCATAAACTTGAAGACATTTTAACACAAAGGGCCATAACTCGGGCAAAAATCAAGGGACCAAATATTCATGTAAATCAGCCTAACTATAGGCTTGCTACTTAGCATTCATTTGCAGTCTCATTGAAATCACCAATAGTTAAGGAGAACAAGACTTAGTGCAGCCAAACATTGTGACATCTGTCCATCCAGTAGTTTAGCATAAAATCAATACCTGGTATGTATCCCCCACTCTAATTATGTGGAAGTCATAAATAGGTTCTGGAATTGTTATGAAGTGAGCCTCTGGCTCCAGTGTAAGATTCGTTTTAACACAGAAGACCGTAACACAAAAAAAACCACAACTTTCTGTTGAACATACAGGACTCTGTTACATAAATGACGATATAAAATGGCAAAATCATATAAAATTGAAAGGTGTATTTAACTGTGTTTACAGAATGGTCCGCACAGAACTAAAGCTACTTCTTCTTCAAAGATTATACACATGTAGCACAGAACTAAAGCTACTTCTTCTTCAAAGATTATACACATGTAGCACAGAACTAAAGCTACTTCTTCTTCAAAGATTATACACATGTAACACAGAACTAAAGTTAATTCTTCTTCAAAAGTAAGACACATGTACATGTCTATCAGTTTTGCTACAACCCCCGAGGTACAAGTCACTAAAACTTACATTGTTGTTGTTTTGGCAGCACCATTATGTCCGAGTATTGTTGTTACATTTCCTGCGTGTAAATCAATGTTGAGGTTCTTCACAGCTTGTGTACCATCACTGTACGTCTTAGACAACCCTCGTGCAGACAACACCACTGGGCTAGGATTGTTTGTTTCTTCAACAAATATACCTAGTAGTACAGAAACAACATTAACATAGTAAGTAATTGTAATGTCTGTTACTAATGTAATTGCCTTTTCCCAGGAAGCAGGGCATGCTCTATATTTCAACATAATTATGTACATTGTCAAGCACTTTTCCCAGCATTTTCAGAACAGAGTTTCCCTATGGGTTAGGGCCGACTGACCCATGTTCGACTGCTGTTTACATGGAACCCTTTTCCATTTTAAAGTGCTCTTTTGAATAATAGCTACTACCACCAAGATCTACACCCTTGGTGGCTCATGCACTATGCTTTTTCCATTCAATACAACTAATATTCACATAAAATACCAAAGGGACACAACTCAGTAAGAACCACATTTGTAATAATGTTCTTTAATTTTATACCTTCAAAGTTGGTATAAATTAAACCTTTTTTTAAACACCCTTCACTATTCCAGTAAGATTTTGAACTAAATTGTGTACAAATGCATGGGTGAAAGTTAGAAATTCTAAAAAACCTGAAATCTTTAAAAAAAATCACAAATAGAGAAAAACATACTTTTTGGTACACTAAAAAACCTGAAATTCAGGCATATGATTGTCTGAAAACTTTTACCCATGCAAATCTCACTTTGGGACATATATCAAGAGTGATCTCCCTTGATTAGGTGTCTAGCTGTTTAGTCCATTTCTATAATCAGATTCTCTCCCCTTCATACTCGTAATTGGAAAATACTTGATATTGGACAAGGGAAAGTAGGAAGAATTGGCTTACAATAACTCTTATTTCTCGAACAAATTAACACGACCCTCAGCCGGTATGCATGAATATATTATACGCAAATTGTGTTGAATATATCAATTTCAACAAAAAGGTTGTGCTTTACTGATAATTTAGATTAGTATTTATAGTACACCCTGTATATGTTTGTTTTATATACATTTGCTTATGAAAACAATGCTGAAATTTTGTTAGAGGAAAGCAATCAACTATCAAAATATGTAGTTTTAGGATCAAGATAATTTGTTCATACTTTCAAGCCACATTGACCCTCCTTAGACCTTTTTTGGGACCATCCAGTAAATAGACTAATTACAAGGAATTAGGATATTTTCACAAATGACCAATAATTGACGACAGAATGTTGAATGTATCTGTCGAAATAGTATGCCAAAAAACACAAAAACTACAATAGATGGATGACAATTTTTTGTTTACAATTCATTATTTTGTAAACAAACAAACTGGAGGTTGTATTTCGTTTCTTCCATCTTATGGTGTTTTCCACCTTTAGGGCTCAACTTAAGTGTTCTACATCTATGGCTCTTCAATTAGGTTACCAAGTTATTGCTTTTTAAAAATAGCCTTATAAGGCCTAATGTGGCTTTCATATCATCAGATGGTTTGTGCGAGACAGAGAGATGTTGACATACCATCATTGGAAGGTGCATATCTGTTGTTAGTATTGTTGCTATGGCTACTGCCACACCACCAAGCGGGAGTGAAGATAAAGTACCATGGTTCTGCTACACCAAACTTTCCTATAAACATAACAAAATCAATCTATCAATCAATCAAATCAAATCAAATCAAATCAAATCAAATCAATCAATCAAATCAAGGCAATCAATCAATCAATCAATCAAAAAAGCAATCATATCTTTGTCAGCAAATCTAAACAATGATGTAAAACAACCATTTCATTTGATAAATAGAAAAATGTAGTATTGGAATAAAACGTAAGTTTTAAAGTCAGCTGGTCAAACAAATATTTAGGATGACCTGGTTTAAAATAATGGTTTAAATGATCTAGGTGCAATTATATACAGTCCAACTTGTACAAACAACCACACAGGCATTACCAAATTTTAGTCTCAAGTGGCTGGAAAAAACACATTCGTAAAAAATTGTGATTAAGTGACTTTTTGCCATTTCAATACCTCATTGTGAGTATTTATTCAATAAAATAAGATGTAGAATTCACTTTGGTCTAAACATACCTGGTTTCACCATCCTGACGTACCATCCCAGTATAAAGTATATACAAGCATCTATAGCAATCATAACACAGCACCAGGAGAAACTAAAGTCGTCTTCCTCCAATGGATCCGAATTAATATTGTCCCAATTTAAACCAATGCTTTGTTCCTCGTATCTAGCTATATACTGGGCAGCATAACTGAAGGCCGTTGTCGAAGATAAGCACTACAAAACAAAATAAATTCCAATAAAATGTGCTCCATTTAATTAAACTAAGTACAATTTATGTTAAAATCATAGAAAATCAATCAGGGACAAAGGACAATTAGGTTCACTAATGGCTTAATTTGGCCCTGTGATTTTTCAAAAAATAAAAATGCATGTTCCTATAAATCGGTCCTATAATTAAAATAACTTAACATTTCCTATGTAAAAAATAAGCATACATATCCCAATGTCCCTTGTAATTTGTTGACAAAACTGCCAAGAATATGACGTATATGTCATGTTTAGCCCAACATGCCATTTTCACGACTATTAACGACGTAAATCCTTCCCAAAAACCACGATGGCACTCTTGCGACACTTTTATATTTTCACATATCCAGTGTTCTGCAAGTCTTTGTATATGTACAAAATATCAAAGTGTCGCAAGAGTGCCATCGTAGTTTTTGGGAAGGTTTTATGCCATAAAAAGCCATGAAAATGGCTAAAAATGAATTTTTTTTGGGATAAACTTAGCCTATTTCAAATAGATTTGTCGACATATTTCGAGGCAATTTATTTTTTGAAAGACAATGTTAGGCTTTTAGAAACATAGGACAGATTTATAGGAAGATGCATTTCTATGTTTTGATAAAACTCAGGGCCAAATTAAGCCATAAATGAACCTTGTCCTTTGATTGATTCGCAAGATGAATTCGACCACAGATCAAGTCCCCAGCAACAGTATTTAATATGTAATATATATTGATCTTTAAGAATCAAAAGCAAAATCAAAGAAATCAATTACAAACTTGAAGGGTGTTTGACAGAAAAACTCACAAAATCATCAGACTTAAAATTCCTGACAATAATTATGCATAACTAGGCTTGGTATCATGAGAAGGTTCATTGAAGTATGTCCAACGGTTGAGAAGAACGGGTGAGGACAAACTTTGTGATATCCATCCAAACTCACAGACAGACCACTTTATCGCTGGCTTAGAATTAGAAGGTCGTATGTATTACTTATGAACTTTCGAAACTGATACATACATTGTCTTTGAAATCTGCATCACAAAAATCGGAACTGCAGGTCATGTTGACCAAACTGAAGTTGAAAAGGCTTGTTTTTCCATACGTAAAGACTAGATTTTTTTGTTTTCTCAAAATATTGTACTTATTTTGTACTTACGACCTTCTAATACTAAGCCAGCAATATGTGGTAGAAATAAATATCTACATCACATGTATAAATATATAACTTACTGCTAAGGTCTTGTGCCAGAACTTCATGTTGATTTCTAGTGTGTACAGTATAACAAACGGTAGATAACTCACAACATACACAATTACTGTAGCCAAGATAGCGAGTGATGTACGTGTGAAAAACGCACTCACAAAGTAGCTGAAAATACCAAATAAACATGCAATCATGCAATAACATACTTATAGCTTATAAACATAGAAACACATATTACATTGACAACAAAAATGGCAAGATTATACAGATATAGTGTACATGCCCTTTTGAAAGAGACCAAGCAGCCCTATTCTAGACATTTTACAAAATGGCTGTCATATTTTTTTTTAGGAAGTGGGAATAATTTTATTGATAAAGCACATATCCATTTTACAAACAAGCTCAGTGGCTTTTTCAATGACTACCTTAACAGAGACGTTTTGAACTACTGATACGGTACATATAAATTATGTTTTTACAAACCTCAGCATAATGGTGGAGAAGATAAAGTCTAGGAAGTAGAGGTACATGATGGCCACACTACTTTTGCTGAATATGTTTCCATAACGTAGAAGTAACACATCAATAATGGCAACAATGGCCATTATAAACATTGTCGTCAAGAACCAGGCAATCCAGTTCAGACCAGATTTCATTCCCATGGCAACCAGTGTCTGATAAAACATAAATATGATAATTATATCGGTGCCAAACTACATATCCTCGGCAACCATCTGCAGGCAATACAGTTATATAAAATACTTTGTTTGAGGTACAGTTGTAAGTGCTTGGTCATCCATTTTTTCCCTGCCTACTTGACCGATTCCCTCTGGCTTGGAGGGAAGAGGCAAACACTTAGTGTGATACAAAGAATCTGGGTGCTATACCCTAGCTCTTTCCAGATAGACTCCTTGGTTCTTTAACATGCCCAGTGTATGACACCGATACAGCGAGACTTCCTCTGGGTTTTCAACACAACCAGTTCATCACTAGTTGAGTGGGAAACACTGAAAAGAATGTCAAGTATCCTGAACCAGGGAGCTCTAGATCTGTAGTCAAGAGCATTACCCACTTGACCCCCACGCTACCCTTATGCAGAATCATAAACAAGAAATCTGAGAAAATAAATGATATAACAATCTATATTAAGGAGGCCTGAGCTTAGTAACGAAATTTCAAAATCGTATTAGATAAGAACAAACATGAAATTTAGTTCCAATGATTGCAAATTAATGTTAATTAATGACAATAAACATAATACTAGTGCACAAACTAGATATTTTATAACCTTCTATTTTTTGCATGTATGAAAAGTAGGTGGGGAACGATAAAATTGTGTGAAGTATATAGGTGTACAATAAGTCACTACTGTAGCAATTGTTCAAAAATGAATTCAGAGAAATTTGATCGTTAGATAAAAGGTGTGCAAACCACCTTAAGTCAAGGAGAACTCACCTCCTCCTGTCCACGTTCCCTGTCATACACCAGGTTATATACCGCCACTGATATACCAGCCAACCATGATAACGTCATAATCACATTCAGCAGGTACCCAGCAATAGTGTTCACAAACCTAAAAAACAAATTTCCAGAGATATTTCAAAAAAAAATCCAATTTAAAATGGTATTCGTTCTAAAGACTCAGAAAACAAGATGCACACGGTTTCAAATCAACACAATCAGCGTATATACATCCACTTCAGGTCCACTTAATTTAGAAATAAAAGTAACCATAGATTTATGGAGAGTTTGTTCATTAGAGATAAATGACAATTGGGCCTCAAGTCACTCACCTGTCGTAGAAGTGCATGCTGGCCCTTATATGGAGACCTGAGTAATCATTTACAATGTCATGGAACATCCCCGTGAAGTTTGGTGGAAATTGGCTTAGTGGTTTAGGAATACAGTGGAACCCCTCTAATCCGGACTCGTCCGGACCAGACAAAAAGTCCGGATTAGAGAGGTGTCTGGATAAGAGGGGTTTCTATTTTTAGATACTTGTATGTTAATCTTAATTGAAGGCATTGCTAAACACCACAAAAAAATGAGATGTAAAACAGCAACAATTGATTACACACCTTCATTGTTGGTTTTGGTACAGAAAAATATTCTCTGGTCAATTTTACTTTAGCTTCAAGGTCGATTTCAACCTTACGACGTTTTGACGGAGGCTCAGACATAATTATCATATGAAATTCTGTAAAAGAATGACTATCCGTCAAATGCATTTTGATGGATTTTTATAGCATTTACTCGTAGATTTATCCAAACTGAGAACGTCCGAGTTGTTTTCCTTTGATGTCGATAACGACCTTCTCAAAATTAAACATTAAGGGGACCTGTATTCGATTCAACTGACCTCCGTGTAGACAAAACAACGCAGCAATAGTCTTTTAATTAATTGAATAGGCCAATAAATGCTGTCAATTAGCGCTTTTAAAATGATAATATTTAATTGTCCCAAATTGTGATTTTCACACCCGTGTCGATAACACGTACACACCGACACTGCGTATTGTTGATGTTACAACCGTTAAATGATCGGACTATTTTAATTGCATATACGATGGTGCGAATATACAACACATTGACACCTGTCAAAACATTGGCCTGGGCAATGTTCAAATCGATTGTCCGGATCCGAGGGGTCAATTTTAGAGCAAATATATGATAAATCCTCGTAATTTTGTCCGGAGTCCGGAGTGGAGGGGTTCCGGATCCGAGGGGTAAAAACGTATTAAAACATGAATAAGAATATTCGGGACCAACAGATCCGCCCGGATTAGAGGGAAATCCGGATTGGAGGGGTCCGGATTAGCGGGGTTCCACTGTAGTCGTTTGAATGAATTGTTGATGCACGCACACACACACATGATGAACAAAGAGCAATCCAAAAAGCTCACTTTGTCACCATGAGGCGTGTGAGCTAATGAGAAATAAGAAAAATGATAAAAGAAGGAAACTTACATGTCATATGTATGACAAGGGAACGGTAATTGTTTGGTTGTTGATGAGGACAGTGAAACGTTTCCATGTAGGGAGATAATAGCCTGATCCACCATATCCTGTAACTGTATGAATCCTCGGAAATATCGTAACTCATCGAAGAAGCTATCATATGGTTGGGGTCTCCACATTCGGTCCTTGATACGGTTAGTGTCGGCGACATTGTCTATATCCATACGTATTGTGTAATGTATATGGTGTGGTATGGTATCAGTCGTGTCACGTTTATCTCGGGTGGTTTCCTCACCAACTGATGTATCAAATACTAGACCTTTAATATAAACATACACATTAAAACGATCGACAAAAATCAATAACACACATTTTTATAACAAACATGATTTATTTAAAACTTGAAAATGATGAACAAATCACTAAGAATTGCAAACAATACAGAGGTCCCCTACATGTTTAAAGCCATGACCTTTAAATTAATTTCAATGCTTCTGCTGCCATGGCAACCACAATTTTTGATTTCAAATGATATTTAGATAGGCATAATCTCCTTAATGGCACCTACCCATAAACCAAGTCTCATAAACATAGTTTGGAAACTGTTTGAGCTATTACTCTTTCTGTCTCCAAAGCAACCACAATTGTTATCAGAATTAAAATATTTCTAGACGTGCATAATCCTCTTATTGCCCCCTATTCACATACCAAGTTTCATAATCCAAGCTTGGAAACTGTTTAAGTTATGTCAGGATCCAGGACGGCAAACCTATAGTCCCCTCTGGTTGAAAACCAGTAGGGGACAAATAATATACATGTGCTGACAGCTTTGAATTTAAGAAAATCAGTCAAACCATGAATAGCTTTGTGTCCTTTTTACTAAATATATGTATAATTCTCAAACTAATAAACTCTAAATGATACACCTAAAAAGATAGTCCAGCACATACCTGCGAGTAGTTCATTGTGATAATTCAATCTGGCAGCAGCTGTTTCCATGCTGGCTTCGTCATCATAGCCTTCAAATCGATCGAGTAATACACAAGATATATACGTTTGTATCATGTCGGCGATTTTACTGATTCCTTTCATCATGTTCATGTCCGTTTTCTCTAGCGTGTACAGTAAATCGTCGAAACTATTTGCTGACACGTCTGCAAGTTCTGTCAACAGTCCTTGCACCAGGTTGCTGGACAGCAAATCCTGATAAAGATACAATAAAATGGTTACAAGTTTACATAAAATCTGTACATCAAATTGATTGCTACAAGATATCAGTAGAACAAAATTGTGTGAAAAATCATCAAAGTTTAATAACAGAAATATGCCACAAAAATTCTTCTAATCTTGGTAGTGAAGTAAGCTTCAAAAGAGCTGTCGCGACTTTCTAGGGTTACCAGTAAGTGCGTTGTATCCTGGCATTATTACTGATCACAGGTCATACCCTTTCATGATAATATGACAAGAATGTCGATTTTTCCTCCACATGAGGAAAAGTATGCTGGTTCCTGGTGAAGGTTAAGTCAGTAGTGGATAGGTTACAGTCCAGGAAAACTGATAAGGTGAATCAGCTGACATGTATAACTAAAAAATTGTACGGAAACAGCGTTAGACCCACATAAACATAAAACAGAAAACATATTGTACCTGTAAATCCTTTGAGCTGTCACCGGATATGTTAACCAATGAAACGGAACCCTCGGCCCATGTTATGGCTAAATCAACAAACTCTTCCAAGGAAGCAAATGATGAATTGATCTGAAAATACAATAAAAATGATCACTTAATCAAAGGTAAAGCCTAGGTCCCACTGAGCATTTTTTGCCTCGACGATGTACTCTCGTTGAAATTAATTAGCCATCAGGACAACTCGTGAATACTAACTTCGCATTTACATGATCGTCGTCATATTCGCAAATATAAATTTACACGTTTTTAAGTTAATTCCCGCAATTTCCATATTAATGTTTTTAGCACTTTTACAGGGACTGAATTTTGCGAAATTTTACCACTCACAAAAAAAATTGCACAAAATATTTTTTTTGTTTACAGTATTATAAAGTGATTAACAGTACCTGTCTAATAATGGTGTTTACAACAGGTGTATTTGGTGTGTATAGAATCTTTCCTCTCATCAATGGTTTCAGGTATGCCCAGATGATCGGTCCATTTCTATCCTGCATTATCTTCATATACATATCCTTACATGCCATTCCTGAAAGACATCAATACATGGGTGAAAGTTCTAAAAAACCTGAAATCCTCAAATATTGACAATTTCTATAGAGAAAAACAGATTTTTTGTTCCTCTCGAAAACCTGAGGTTCAGGCATAAACCCATGTCAATACAAACACATTACAGTATAACTTCTCTAGAGAAACATCCATGCGGAAACTTGACATTTTGGTTGTTGAACAGAGGTTGTAACTGCTCTATAGAGGTTAAAATACATAGAAAATGGTTACTTCTGGAACAAAAATTATGTTGTAAATTAGGGACCACATACTGAGAAAAATTAGATCAAATTCAGTTGGACCAGTGCCAAAATGCAGGCCTTTAAGAGAGGTTTTGCTCTATGGAAGGCTGCTCTGGAGAGGTTGCACTGTACAAATTATATACAATACCATTGCCGTATACAGTCAAGCCTGTGTAAAAGAGCACCTGTATGTATAACTCTGGAACAGATGGTCACATAGAAAATTATTAAAATTGTATTTGTTTTACAGTGAGTTCCTTTCATTGACCCTCAGAGTAATAGGGTGAGAAAATTTGCGGCCAGACCAGGGAACAAACATAGGACCCTTCACTTACAGGGCAAATGTTCTACCAAAAGGTCGGCCACCTGCATAAATTTCTCCCCTATTATTAATTAAATCATGTTAGATGTTAATAAATAACAAGTACCTTATTTGCTGACCAATAAAGTAAGTTCCAGGATTTCTTATAGACTCTGTTAATCTGATATTAGTTAATAGTAAATTGATAACGATTTTAATATTTAAGTTGTAACTATAGCAACCATACCTGGTAGAGAATTGAATTCCCTCCGTTGATATGGTGACAGTTCTTCCGACTCTTTAAGAATGTCACTTGTACTGAACTCATCTTGGATCATTGGTATCTGGGTACCACACACAATGGCAGAGAATGATCCAAATTCTTGTTGACCTGTAACATAAAGTAGGGGAAATATAAGCACAATATAACAATGTGAGACATTCATTCAGGGCAAATATCTAAATACATGTTTAGGTCTTTGTTCAGTGGTTCCACAAGCTTCTGAATCTGAAGGGTCATTTTGATACTTTTAACTAAATGTTACCATTCTATAAGCAAAATACCTATGATTTTAAGAGAAATTACCCTTCAAACCAAATTCTTGATGGTCAAAATGTGGCTTTTTGGAAACTTCAAGGGTCAATATCCCTACTCCCGAGTCAAATAGAACCCCTGTCATTAGTTAATTCTTATATATTACCTCACTGTAGAGGGGCTTTATTACTAAGTCAACCCTTATATTGGCATACATTATCTCCTTAGGGAGTATTTCGTATTTCCTCACACATACCTGTTTGAGCAACTGCAAGATTGGCGAAGGCTTCTGGAATTGTTTCAGCGAAGTTGTTAAACGTTTCTGTCAAACTTTGTAAATCATCATTTGCTGTAATAATACTCTTAACAGCTTCTTTTGTTTCCTCCATAGACATGTTGAAGAATTTCCCAGAATTAATTATTATCTGGAAAAACACACAAACATATTAGGGGTCATGTCATAAATCTTAATTCAGAGAAGATAAATTTTAAATCCAAAGTTTCCTATTGGTTGATTTACATTTAATTTGACCAATGGCAAGACAGCATTTAGTTCGAGTTTAAGAACCTAAAATCAACCAGTGTAGATTGAAGCAGAGTGAAAGTAAAGTGATTTTTTTCAGGATATAACATTTTGTTAATGTTTTGAGCAGAAGGTCACAATGTCAATAAGTAACCATACAATAATAAATATTATTATTTGTGTGCATAAAGTTATGTGTTACCATTATAAAAATTATTATTATTATTATTATTGTTGGAAGTGATTATATACCATAAACAGTTTAATATAAGCTAGGGTAAAATTATGTATTTTCCCATGGAAAGAAAATTGAAGTTTGGGAAATTTAACTTACATCTTCCACAAAATCGCCGATATCTAGTTGCATGATAAGTTCATTGACCAATGATGACATCGTACTGGAATTTATGGCACAGAAGGCTGTACTTATCTCCCCTGCATTTGTTATAGAACTGTCGTCAAACTGTAATGCTTCAGCCAGTTTGGTACTGTTACATACCCACTCCGATATATCCACCTGGGCTGCTGATATCAACTGGTAAAACAGAACATAATCATAATGAAAACATGAAGGCAAAAGAACAACTGTACAGTACAACCTCTCCAGAGCGTCCCTCTGTTAAGCAACAGCCTCTCTATAGCAACATCATCAAAATTTTACTAAGCTTATATTTACTACATGTATAATTTACCTCTGTAGAGCAACAACCTCTCTATAACACCATCAAAATTTCCCTAAGCTTACATTTACTATAAATTTAACCTCTGTACAGCAACAACCTCTGTTCAACAGCCACTATTAGCAGCTCCCAAAGGGTGTTGCTCTACAGAGATTGTACTGTATTATTATACATATACAGACAACCTGTCTGTAAAGACCACCCATGGAAACAGCAAACAATGGTCTTTGCTGACATGTGGTCTTTGCTGACATATGGTATTTGCTGACAAGTGGTCTTTGCTGACATGTGGTATTTGCCGACATGTGGTCTTTGCTGACAAGTGGTCATTCTTAATAAAATGAAAGCCATAGAAAATGGTCAGGCAGGGGAAGATGATTATAAATGGGAATTTAGACATTTTTGGAATTTGTTGTCAAATTTCCCTTCCATGTGCAGATCGTCGTGTCTAATTCCTTGGGGGTGTCCAGGGTCCATAAAATATGGGCCAAGTCTAATTCCTGTGACGACAGGGTTTATCAAATTCCCGTACATCGGGAAAGTCTTTATCTCTAATTCCCTGTGTATCCTCGCCGCCCTCTGGGGAAAACATTGATAAGTGCATTATACTCACCATTTCAATACTGATACTTCCATCAAGGATTGCAAGAGCAACATCTTCAGGTAAGTCCAGTGATTGCATCATGTACGTTTTCAGGTACTCCGTATCTTTCACCAGTTCACTGATCTTCACTGTAATACAAAGATAGCATAATATGTCAGTTATTACATGAATAAAAGCAATGTTGCAGGCTTAGAATAAGAACGTTGTAATTTTAGTACAAAATTGTTATGTTAAGAAAACAAGAAAAAACTGTCTGAAAACTACTCTTTACTTATGGAAAAACAAGCTTTTTCAACTTAAGTTTGGTCAACATGACCATTTCCGATTTCCATGAAAATTGGCTCATAGGAAGCGCTTTGAGATGCAGATTTTAATTATGTATCGGTCTTTTAAGGTCGTAAGTAGCACTAACGACCTTCTAATTCTAAGCCAGCGATATGTAACAGTCCTTATGAAAGGTTGCACTTCCACAGACTCTGCTCGGAAAAAGGAAACATGGTAGAACAAACACAACATGGTGTAGGACAATGGTGACAGAGGTAGGAGTATCATTGAAAGAAACAGAGAATGTCCAAAAACAGACGCAAGTGGGAGAGACCATTGTAGTGTTATATTTGTGAATAACGTCCATGTTGTTAGTAAACACCCGGGCTTCTATTTACAAAGCATCTGAAGGGAAAACTTTAAAATTTCCTAAAATGTATCAGCTCAACAGGAAAATCAAGATTGTAATGTTTGTACATAGTTTAGAAGCTTTATGTATTAAATAGCTAAGATAATCACAATGAAAAACATGGGTTATTCCTTGTTTCTTGGGAAGTATGTTCACCTCATTTTTTTAAACTTTAAGTCAAAATATTTAAGAATTCCCTTAAAATGCTTTGTGAATACCAGCTCTGTTGTCCATACAACAAGTATCAGTACTCACCATTTGCTAGAGTCATTTGTCTCAAGGAGGAGAAGGCAAATACACCATCAGCCAATATGTTGATATCTTGTAGTAAAGCATTGGTTATATCGTCGTTGTCAATCAGAGAAAATGTATCTAGAAGGTTCTCCAAACTGACAAATATACAAATATAAAGTCAGTATACATTTCTAAATATACAAACAGTTGACAAGTTTTACTCAACAAGAGATGCTTGTAAAACACATGCCCCATGGCAGCCCAATAGTCAGAAATGGTAAAGTTCACAGTGACCTTGACCTTTGACCTACTAACCTCAAAATCAATAGGAGTCATCTTCTGTTGATGACCAACCTCCATGTACAGTTTGTAGATCCTAGGGCAAAATGTTCTTGAGTTATTGAACAGAAACCATTTAGTCTACCAACCGACATGTGCAAAGCAATATACCCCTCATCAAAGATGGGGGGCACAATAAAGTGAAAATCAATGTATGGTATTATGCTTATATGAGAAATAAAAAGCACTACTCTAGCTGGTAAATAAACATCACATTAAAATATAAGATTTTCCCGTGAGTAATTACAATTCTTTTAGCGTTTTTGAGCCAGCCAGCCATCCATTTTAAGGCAAATGATTTATATGTACATTTAACAAAACATAACATACTTGTTGAGGAAAGCGTCAGGTCCATTATCTACCAGAACTCGTTGAAGCAGTTTGAGAAGTTCTGTGTCATCCTCTAGGTTGGTGATATCTACCGTACCAAGTTGTTCTACAAGTGTAGCAAGGTTAGCTAAACCTTCAATGTTACCAACCAGCGCTGATACATCCTTCGATACCTTGTCCCAGAACGAGGCCGAATCATACTCTGCCATATTTTGTAACTACAAGGTAAGAATGTTAACAAAGTTTTAGGAAAGGTTGATTTTCCGTTTTAAAACTGAGTTCAAACACTCACAGTAAAAATTGTTGCTTTATGTACATGTAAAATATTTCAGGAGTGTTCCACTTCATACTTTATAGATCAGACAGACTGATTTGTCAGTTCTGAGTGCAGTCTTCAAATGGGGCAACAGAAGAGCTGAATTTAAGTGGTCTCCAAACTCAGTCATATAATCTTAGAAAAAGACATGCACCATCAAAATTAAACATTGTCACTGAGTGAGGACGATCATAAAAGTATCATTTTAAACCATAGTAGAAAGACGTCCCTTTGGTGCAACAAGGTTGTATCTTACCATATACTATATAGAGAGATACAACCTTGTTGCACCAAAGGGACGAAGTGTCCCCCATTAAAAACCAGCATAGCTGTTTTTATGTTCCTATCCTATTTTCTGTTATTTTTGGCACCATAGCAACAATTTGCAAAATATTACAAAATTATACTGTAAATAATACATTTGTAACACTAAATGTACTCACCGAATCTAGAGTGGTTGAATAATCTAATAAAGTGTTTGCGACTTCCTGGGCGAGTTCTTTATTCTCACCACATAATGTTTTGTTTAACTCTGGATCTAGTGTTGTTATATCCCCTCTAGAACATAGTGATTCAATCAATTCATCTGCAGAAAGATTTCCCTGTCAATACAAGCACAAAATAATTATCTCATAATTATATAAATGGATATTTTTGCGGTTACTGTAAACCAACTTCATTTCACGTACAGAAATGTTCACGTTTTCTGATTGCTGGCATATTCGCGGCTACAAATGTTGGCTTTTTAAGTCTACCATAAACGAGACATTTATCGGGTTTTTTCAAGTTTGGAACATCTTTATGGATATCTAATTTTGTGAATTCATACCACTTGGGAATTCCGCGAACTTAAATCCCGCAAAATAAATTGTTGAGCATATTCCTTCACTTGTACAAATTCTTATGCGTAAAGATGTGTTTTTTTATGTCATTCAGCTGTGTGATTGCCTATATTTTAATTTTTTGCATAAAATCCCATTTTTCAGTAAATAGCGTGTAGAAATATTAGCAGTATGTTTTATTTCTGGGTAGTGCTCATTGCAGTCTTTGTAGCCAAGCTCCTTGTTATAATATTCATGCATAAAGGTCAAGATCACGTTAATATCTACACACTATGACCACATATCAATGAACTTTTTTGAACATACAATACAATCTCACCAGAGCGGCCCTTTGTAGAGCAAAAACCACGCTATAATTATAGCACAGGCTAAGAAATTTCAAAACTCTGTATTATATGATATAATTTCTTAGGCCTGTAATTGAAGCTGGTATTTACTCAAAATTTGACCTCTGCAAAGCGACAACCTCTATACAACAACCGATATTTGCAGCTCCCAATTGGTGTTGCTCTACAGAGGTTGTACAGTAAATGCAAGTCCTTAACTGTAAGGTGTCATCAGTGACATCAGCTAGATTGTTGATTTAACTAAATTAAATAATTACTGACAATCACTTAATTTTCCACAACCTTTTTTCTCGATATTTCTGAAAATTTCAATATTTTTTTTCTCGAGACTTAAATTCGCTATTTTATAGTGCCGAAAATGTTTAATTCTTGATTTTTCGAGAGAATCAGAATTTTCGCCTGTATTAGTGAATATTAGCAAAAATAAAACTCTCGCAAAAAACGTGATTTACAGTACAAATCTGTTTCACTGTTCAGTTAAGATACATACAGCAATCCTTAGGTAGGTCATGTTGAGTGACTGGAATATAGACTCTGTATTGGTAGCGAGCAGATTCTGTAGTGTAGTGGATAGTTCTGTCATATTGTTCTCTAAAGCTTTCACCAGCTCAGCAACAGCTGTAACAAGGATAATACAATTTGAAAATAAAATTTTGGTACACTCAAAAACCTGAAATCAGATAATATACCTGAAAACTTGCACTCATGCATTATGTAAAGCTCCTTGAAATTTTACGGTGATGGAACATTTAGAATACTTTTTTGTACAGAAATGTTAACAAGAGGATCATAGATCCTGGGGCGCTCACCTGCTAAACATGGCCAAACCTTAAGGTCATCAAGATGAACATTTTGACTAAACTTGATCAAAGCAAAAATGTGACCTCAAGAGTGTTAACAAGGTTTTCCTATTATTTGACCTACTGACCTCGTTTTTGACCCGACATGACCCAACTTCGAACTTGACCTATATTTCATTGAGGTACAACTACTGACCAAGTTTGATGAAGATCAAAGTGCTAGAGTGTTAACGGTGAAAAGTTTAACGGACAGACGGACGACGGACGCCGGACAATCACAAAAGCTCACCTTGCCACTTTGTGGCACGTGAGCTAAAAAACCGTACATGTCGTCATAGTAACATGTAATTGAATTTTCTTACCATTTTCTTGTTGATTGTAAATATCGACAACATCATTGATCATTGAGGTTGAAATATTGGCTCCAGTCAGCTGTGAGAGGAGTTTTTGGATATTATCATCTTCCAGAATCTTAACAATGTCAGACCCAGCACTGAATAACCTACAATGTAATATTGAAAAATTATATACTGTAAAATTTTAGACTTTGGACAAAACAGTAGTTTCAAGGGCAGATAACTCATAAACAAGTTTGGTGACCTATAATTATCTTTACCTGATTCTGTGTTCTTATACAAAGTTTGAACAATAGTCCCTTTGAGTGCAAAGCAAAGACGATATACCAGTACTAGTTTTAGTTTATACTTTATACCTTCATTTAAGGCCGATAGTGAAACAATTTTCTAACTTGTATTATTCATTCTCAAAACCTCATTCCTGAGGTTATCCATTGCCACAAGGATATGAGAGTGCAACAAGCTTCCCTTTAATGCTAAGCATCTGGCAAGGGAGTTACTGGTAGCATTTTATATAGTCTTTGGTATGACGTCGTCTGGGATTGTACTCAGGACCTCCCATACTTTAAGTGGACACC
Organism: Spisula solida; assembly: GCA_947247005.1. Lineage (NCBI taxonomy): Eukaryota > Metazoa > Mollusca > Bivalvia > Venerida > Mactridae > Spisula > Spisula solida. The sequence continues at coordinate 42,720,537 of OX365944.1, read as the reverse complement.
ATACCACTAGGCTATGTGGAAGACTGTTAAGGCTTGGTAATTGGCAATCATTCTCTGACCTGAAAATCCTATCTTGAAACTCTATTTTTTAATACAAACAAAGAAGGAACATTCATGATTCAAAAACCTGAAATCAGACACTAGCCTGAAAAATACCAGGCCTGTATTAACGAGATAACTTACTTGGACAGATCCATCAATAAGTCTTCAGCATTGCTGATAGCATCACTAACACACTGTCCTAAGTTAGAACTCCCATCAAATGCTTTAGTAATGGATGTGATAAATGTTTCAATGAATCGACTATACACAGAAACACCATCACAGGAGAACGTTGTTGTTTGACCATACAATATATTAGTCACCTGAAACATTATAAATTAGAAGTTTAAATTATCAGAGATAATTCCATATTTCCCGCCTTAAGTACTGTAGTGACAGCGACCATATAACTGTCATATGAGCAAATTTTCTTTGGCGTTATTTAGGTGGCGCAGTCGGTATGGTTGCAGTCACTTCAGTGCTAGGCGCTGTCGCTGTTGGGGTTGTGGGTTCAAATCCTACCCACTGAGTGAGGGTTCATATGCAGTTTTTAAACTAGAAGGGATTATGTGTGTTTTTTGACACAAAAAAGTATGTCTTCCACAAAGGGCCATAACTGGCAAAAATCATCAGACCTGAAATTCCTGACAATATGCACAGTTAGGCTTGGGACTAGTTCATTTAGTAATACATTGAAATCCAACAAATGGTAAAGGAGAATAAGTGCGGACCAACTGAAATACATCCATTAAGACATCCAGTACAAAATCAACATATTAACTTCTTTATCTGTTCCAGAGATAATATATTAGGTTTGAGTATGTACATAACATATCAAAGTATTACATCTTGAAATTTTATCGTGATAATCATATTAATAACTAAGTTATCATACTTTTCCAGATACTTTTAAACAACTCGTGTAAAAGGATTTCTCGGACATTCACAAACTAGATAACTTACTTTAGCTAATTCGTCAGCCACTCCCAATTCTTCAAGTCTTTCTAACACTTGCTGGGTATCCGTCCAATCTGACTCACAAATGGCTGTATTCATATCTGTGGATGTAAATAACCAAAAGTAATATGCAGCACTATAAATAACTGTATTCTTCACTTCACAAATTTCCGGTACCTGACTTATTTTTGAATTTATGAATTTGCTGTCACAGGTTTGTGGCTATGACTTAACGTTATTAAACATTTATGAATTTGCATAGAACTGAATTCCCAAATAATAGCGAAAATAAAAAAAGAACTAGCAAATAATACCCGACATACAGTATATACTTGATCAACAAAGGAACGAAATTTGGTGCAAGAATATGACTTTTCAAAGGAAATTTAAGTGAAAGCAAGCCAGTAACAATTATCACCATGCCATCATAATTATATCAGATGTAAATTTGAATGTTTCACAATTAATCAACCTTTTAAATTCAGACATGGGTTACACTTGCATGTTCTTTAATCCACAAATTTACAACCCCATGAAAATATATTTTATCAAAATCCACAAAATTCAATACCCACAAAAATATGTGCTTTTACAGTATTACAAATGAAACAAGAGCAGAGACTTACTTATCTGTACATTCATCACAGAGTATGAGATGTGTATAAAACTGTCGATAGAATCCAAGTATCCATCTAACCCAGGTACACCTTGTAAAGACCCGATCAGTTGGTCACAGCCTTTCTGCAAACTGAAAAAAACACAAACACAATTTATGTGAATGAACATACATACAATATTTTTTTCAATAAAAACATATTTTTATTATTATTGAAACGCAATGAGGATTTTACAGAAAGAGGAACAACACACAAAAACTCCAAACGTGACTTTTTATTTCCACCGAGCGTCGTATCTCACATATGATGACAAAATGCAAGTATATATAGCAAGCTGTGCTCCGAACAGGAGACCACAGTAGCTCCTAGGCTCCTTCCCAGAATGATGCAATACATAAAAGGATCGAGCATGAAAGGTGCAATGAATATGACATAGAATGAAAGGAGTAATGAATGAAGCATGGGGAGAAAGGAGTAACAAATGGACCATGTACACAAGGAGCGTAAACACAAACTTGTTACATTATTATCTTATCCAATCCCTTGACTGTTTACATTTACAACAACAAATATGTTGGAACTACAACAGTATTTTAGTGAATGAATTATCAGTTTTCCTCTGGATAAACTAACTCAACTAATATACTGAGCAAACGTTTCAACTAGACCCCTTTGTTTTTCTGATATTCTGTTGCTAGAATTAGAAGCAGTCAAAACTTATTAAAAAGATTGAACAAATCAGTGTTTATCTCATTATATAATATAGTTTAATAAACTTAACACAGCAGTTTTGTTGAATATAAACATGCATTGTACCCAACAAATATCGTAAATCATATTTCAGAACAAAGCTAACAAATAAAATACTGGAAGAAATTTAGAAATAGTCTAGTTGAAACACTTGCTCAGTATATAATGTCTATTTGTCACTACAAATGCTTGGAAAATAAATTGATTGAATACACCATGAACTCAACCAAAGAAAATCAGAATTCTTGGATAGAAAAATCTTCTTACAGCAGAATATACCTCAATATTAATTAAGATCAACTCATTTGTCAAGCATTCCAAGGGCAGTTTTAACATTGATTTTCTTCTGTAAAACCTTCAAATTTCGGTACAATATTTACCTATCATCTTTGAATGTATTCATTAACTGGTTTAACATATCTAACAATGTTCCCTCCCAAGCATCCATAGCATTGTTCTCGTAACTCTTACAATAAAGCTACAGACAACTAGGTAAAATAAAAATCCCAGTATAATTTTTACCTGTCATCATTGGATGTATTCATTAACTGGTTTAACGTATCTAACAATGTTCCCTCCCACGTATCATTGCCGTACATATCCACTCTGTCAAGCTGGAACATTTTGATTATAATAGTATCCAACATGGCCGTCATATAATCCCACGTCTTACTACTAGCTGTCACATTATCTGAGTTTACGATTTCTTCAATCTGAAAGTACCGGTACAAGCAAATAATGGCATGAAACATAATGATTACACATATTTTTTTATAAACAAAATAAACTAGAAAGGTTTTAACATGGAAATGGGTCTCCCACAAAGGGCCATAACTCTGGTAAAATTCATGCAACCTAAACATCCTGACAATATGTACAACTAGGCTAGACAGCTAAAACTAGGTATTTCAGCTGTTTGACTGTTGGCACTAGATCATTCAGCAAGCGCATTCAGCTTTTTTTGATTGGTAAAACTAGGTCATTCAGCTTTTTGACAGCTAGGACTTTTTAAAATTCATTTTCTTGTTCGGTTATGTGTTGGGCATTGTGCCGTGTAATTGTGGTATGCGATGTTTTCTGTGCTCGGCTTGTTAAGTTGAGTGCTGCCTTCCCTGTCCGACTTTCTATTATCTTTTAGTCTTTGAAAATGCAGGACCCACTAATTGGCTTTGTCGCAAATTCTGCGTACTGGCATGACAGGGTCAACCCTAGCTCCTTTACATATAGACCCCTTGTATTGTATTGTTCACAATAACTGAAAATATTGACAAAAAAACATAATCTTAGCTCCTTTCATAGACCATTGTATAAACCCTGTTTAGGAGCGTAGCCAGGCTGTTGTGGAAATTAGGACTTCAATGCTATTTTGGCCATATATATATTTTTACTTTTCAAATGAATGTTACGCATATGCGTACGCCCGTAGCGCTGGCTACGCCCCTGCCGTTGATTTGTCTCAATGCTATACATACCTTCAAAAATAGACTACTGATATCAATAGCCTTGGAGATTTCTGTCACATAATATTGTTGTGTTTCGATGTTTGTACACAAATCATGTTGTATCTCGCTGCCGTTCACACCTGCATCGAAATAGAATGTTTCCTGAAACAACGTCTCGTTACACACGGTCTCATTCCAATCATCTTGTAACATCATCGTCAAAAACTGAAAACACGGAAACATGGGTAAATGTTAGAATGTTTGCAAATCCTGAAATCCTCTCGATTTACATACAGAAAAATAAAAAAGGATGATTTATGGACACTTAAAACCCTAAATTTCAAGAAAATTTGCTCATCCTGAAATTCTGAATTTGTCAAATTAACATACACAAAATCCTGAAAACAGACCATTTTTGGACACTCTAAATCTTAAAGTTCAGAAAAAATCCTGAATACATTCACATACTCAGTAATCATTATTGTAATATATCATGGTCTGCTATGAGAGAACAAGTCTAAAAGTACAAGCTTCTGATTGGCTGATCAAGAGCATGATGTCATAACTGACCAATGGTGAGACTGCATTCACAGACTGGTCTTAAAACCATAAACCCTGGTTTGTTAACCATTAAATAAATAGTAATATTGTATACCTATTATGTAACAAGGATTCTGATTGGCTTAGACGGCCTGCACGAGAGGTCTATACTTTTTAATATACACCTCCCGAAACCGAGGCTGGGGTGGATATTACTTTTTTATGGCGTGACGTCATTTCCTGCGGTATAACGTTCCAGACAATGTACCGTTATTTCCCATATTATTTAGCCTACAGCTGCTCATACATATTTATAGGCTCTAACCTAGCCATTAATGATAAATGCCGTTAATAAATACGTTAACTTAATACTCTCTCATACATATACATAACTAGAGCATTGTTAGCTAGAACATTAAAATTTTGAAGAGTCGTCTTTTGTTTCTGAAGAGAGACTGAAATTGTTATAATTTAAAAAGAGCTAATAGGTTTTATTTCCTTGACGTCTGGCATGGTATACAATATAACAGTTGTCGACTTATGTTTCAATGAATATGATGTTTAGTTGACCTTCAAAAAGTGATATTGACCTCTGACTTCGTCATCGGTCAATATCACTTTTTTCAGGTCAACAAAACATCATATTCACCTCAACATAAGTCAATAACAGTATAATATTGTATACCTATTATGTAACAAGGATTCTAATTGGCTTAGACGGCTTGCACGAGAGGTCTATATATTTTAATATACACCTCCCGAAACCGAGGCTGGGGTGGATATAACATTTTTATGACGTGACGTTATTTCCCACTACAAAACGTTCCAAATAACGTAACGTCATTTCCCGTATTATTTGCCATACAGATGCTCATACATATTTATAGGCTCAAACCTAGCCATTAATGATAAATGCCGTTAATTAATAGCATTGTTAGCTAGAATATTTGAAGAGTCGTCTTTTGTTTCTATTACATACACTTTCCTGAAGAGAGACGGAAGTTATACTATTCTTAAAAGAGTCAATAGGTTTTATTTTCTTGACTTACGACATGGTATACAATATAACAGTTGTTGACTTATGTTTCGATGAATATGGTGTTTAGTTGACCTTCAAAAAGTGATATTGACCGAAACATAAGTCAATAACAGTATATTACCTTAGCAGGATCGATTGATGACATTAACAAGGTAGAGAATGATCCACTATTAGCAAAGTCAGTGACCAGTTGAGCCAGGGACTCCGGGTCGGGTAATATGTCGATCAGAGGAACGCTGTGATTACCTGAAGATAGAGAGAATTCATATTGTTATGTATATGTTCGTCAGTAATTCGATCGTTCTAAAAGATACATGTAGTTTGCCAATGATAACACTAGCCTTGTTTACACATAACAAGCTTAGCTCTCTTGTACTTTATATTACACTTACTCATCTGTGATCCAATGTTCTAAGTAACAAGGGCAGATGATCCAATGTTCTAAGTATAACAAGGGCAGATGATCCAATGTTCAAAGTATAACAAGGGCAGATGATCCAATGTTCTAAGTATAACAAGGGCAGATGGTCCAATGTTCTAAGTATAACAAGGGCAGATGATCCAATGTTCTAAGTCTAATAAGGGCAGATGATCCAATGTTCAAAGTATAACAAGGGCAGATGATCCAATATTCTAAGTATAATAAGGGCAGATGATCCAATGTTCTAAGTATAACAAGGGCAGATGATCCAATGTTCTAAGTATAACAAGAGCAGATGGTCCAATGTTTTAATTATAACAAGGGCAGGTGATCCAATGTTCAAAGTATAACAAGGGCAGGTGATCCAATGTTCAAAGAATAACAAGGGCAGATGATCCAATGTTCTAAGTATATCAAGGGCAGATGATTCAATGTTCTAAGTATAACAAGGGCAGATGATCCAATGTTCTAAGTATAACAAAGGCAGATGATCCAATGTTCTAAATATTACAAGGGCAGATGATCCAATGTTCTAAGTATAACAAGGGCAGATAACAAGGGCAAATGAGCAAATGTTCTAAGTATAACAAGGGCAGATGATCCAATGTTCTAAGTATAACAAGGGCAGATAACTCCATAATTATAGATCACAAAGTCTGAAAATTGAGACAAAACTGAAGTTGAAACCTTTAAAGTTTTATTGTAATGTAACTCCGAAACATATTTTTGTTCAGTACTACAAATTTTGGTTCTGCTACTGCTTGCAAATTAACTCAAATATATAGGACAATATTTGAGCTCAGACTTATCTCAGATTGAGAGTCTGATTTATCTCAGATTGAGTCCAGGGCTAATGAGCGGTTGTGACATAACGATGTTGTTATACGTACCGGTTATATTGTTTAACATCATATCTACGTAATTTTCAACTTCCACGACAACTAACAACATCGTATTGAATGTATTAATCGCGTCCTCATTCTCCATCAGTTGCAGCAAGGACATGTAACTGTAGATAAATAATTGAGAACAACATTTTGAGCACACCCTGTAATTCTTTCAGAGAAATACAACTTTTTTGCGGGAAAAGTTTGAAATAGTTACAAATACAGTATAAGCTTGTTCATTAAAGCCCCGTCTCACATAATGAAAACCAACAATCATCGACTTGTGAATAGGACTTCCACTAAATTTGTTCTCATGCTGTCTATCGTTGGAGTGTGCATATGGATGCATCTGTGAGCGTTTGAATGTAACTTCAATATTGAGGCACATTTAATAAAAATGACTTTTCAATGGTCCCACAAGCAAATTTTTTTCTTGTTTAAGTTGTATGTTTGATTCATGTTGCTTGGCAACAAGATATTTTTGTATAATAATAATCTTGCTTATCTTGTTTAACAGACACTTAAGGAAGTTTTAGGATTTTAAGAAAATCTTATGTTTTCAACTAAGATGCTTTATGAACCAGCCATGGAATGTCTAATAGAAAGAACAATTTCCTTATACAGATTGTAATAATTTATGAATCAACACGTACTCATCCCTTCCAAAACTTCCCTGTGCAATTGTTGACAGCCAGTCAGCCCAATAGTAGCCCTGTATAAACATGTCTATATTCAACTGCTCAACGACTTGAGTTAGAACATTCATTAGGTCGTCACGATCCATGTTTTCCCTGCGTGTCTCATCAACAATTTGATCCAACTGAAATAGATTCACGTACATTCTGTGAAAAACACAACACCATGGGTCAAAAATCTGACAAAAATCACTGACATTAAGTTCCTGACAATATGTGCAGGTATTCAGGTGAAGTTTCATTGAAAATTGACAAATGGTCACGGAGAACAAGTGTTAACATACTTTGTGACATCCAAATATTAATCCATCCAGCACAAAATCAGTATTTCCCCGATGTTGCTAATGTAAGATAGGCCCATTGCTAATGTAAGATAGCTCTAGCTAACATGGATGTACATGCGACATAAAGCGGACTATTTTAGTTTCAGGATTTACATATTACTGACCATATTAAGCAGACAAGATGAACATAGATAGGCTCTATACTGTTTAAAAAGCATTTTCTTGAGCATAACTTAACAGTATAAGCAATATTTGATGTACATGTCTTGTGATGTAGTATAACTTTACAAGTTTTTATAAATCTATAAGGTTTGGAGACCTTAGTCATGATAATGGGTTGGTTCTATGCTCCAATCTTATCATAACCAAAACTTTGATGCATTCTTTGCACAGCTTTAAACATTGCCATGCCTCAGATGAGCAAATTGGGAACAGCAATAGTCTTTGATAATAATTTTCACTATTTTTTTTTTTGTTGTTGTTTATGTCCAATTCACCACTGCATGCAATACTTGGGTGTTTACGGTAGTAATATATAAACAGGACTTACGATTTCTTGTAGATGTTCTAGATCACTCTCGGTATAACCGTAAGCCCTTAAAGTGTCATTCCAGGATTCCAAGTCTACTCCACACAAGACTAATACCGTAGAATAGGTCTGTGCTAAGAACTCTCGATCATGCTCATGCTCACTGGCTCCACAAACAACTGCTTGAAGAATATCATTCCGATCCATTGAGATATCCTACAAGGACAACAACCAATATTTTAGGTTTCATTTTCTTGTTCCGTTTTGTGTTGGGCATTGCAATATATGCTAGTGGTCAATGTTTGTTTCCTTTTGTGAGTTCCATTCTGTGCCTTTCATGCTTGACTTTCACTGTTGAGTGCTGCCTTCCCTGTCTTGTTTAGTACACATTTCAGGTTATGTATAGCACATTTGAATTTGACATGATTCTGACCTTTATGCATGAATATATTACAATGTTCCTGCGTTGAATATATAAATTTCCGCGAGCAAATCATGCAATATCGGTTCTTTAGGTTTGTGTTGGTATTACACCTCGAGCGCCTTCTTGATACTTTCCGCTTAAGAAAACATTCAACCGGGTTTATAAATATAGACAATATATCAGCTGTTAAATTATGCTCATTGAAGGTCGAGAGTGACGTGTCAAATTCTCTGCACTATACTGTGTTATCCTCATGTCAACCAATTACTGGTGTCATGTGATATAGTTACAATGATTCTGGTTATTTGCGTAAACTTTTTTGGGGTCGTTGTGATGACATATCTTAGCTAAGATCGAACTTTTCCGTTCATTATTAAGAGCAAACTAAGTGAATCCAATCATTTTAGTAAAGTTGAAATAGTTAGTTTTGAAAATTCTAGTTCACATAACTTTGCTTGAATCAAACTAGCGGTCTTAATTTGTTTAAAAGTTGAATCTTAGCTAAGATATGTCTAAGAAACATGCACCCCGGGTTATTCAAGGGATCAAGCGTATATAATCATTTTAATCTGTCTCTATCATAGTTGACTTTTCATTATTTTTATTTAGTGAATGTTTGCAGTTCAAAAACTTGGGCAGTTCATTTTCTTGTTCACTTAATATGTGTTGGCATATTTTTTTGCCGTGTAATTGTGGTATGAGATGTTTTTATGATTTCTGTGCTTGGCTAGTTAAGTTGAGTACTGCCTTCCCTGTCCAGTTTTCTATTATCTTTTTGAATACAATTATGCTGACTTGACACATATACTGTAAACCAATTTACTTTCGTGAATACTTAATTTCGTGTTTTGCTGATCGTGATCATATTTGAGACTATACATTTTCGTGGTTTTTTTTAAGTTTCCTGCAGTGTCCATATTAATGTTTTTAGCACTTTCCCAGCGACTTAATTTCGCGAAATTTTATCATTCACGAACTCAGCGAAACTTAACTGCGTGAAATTAATTTCTTAGTTTACAGTACTCAGTATGCTAGATGTTGTTATAGTTTCTTACTTCAACAACACGGTTGTATACAGTCCTAAAAGAATCCAACCAATCTTGTACAGATCCTAATGAATTCATGACAGTCAGGAATTTCTCTGGGTCAGAAAATAGTTCTTCCAAATCTTCAGCTACAAAAGACAAAGCCATTATTATGTTATAGAGTTTCAAGAAAAAGACACAGAAACTGCCTTAAAACTGAATGCTATCAGATTTGTTACAAATATCAAAAAAAAAAAATCAATATACGTGGGTAGATCAAAAAGTGATGTCACTGCTCCCATTGTGTGCTTGTTTATAGGTTCATGAAAACGATATCAAAATGTACAGTAATTCATTTCTGATTAACATGAAGCGTGCTGCGGTATTTGATTATCATAATTGAATTATATAAACATTCAAAATATATCAATGACGTCATGTCGCCCACACACGTTACGGTTACTTATAACCTTATCACTGATTGGCTGACACATTTATTACAACGTAATAATGGAATAAAAGTTCATAATTCTACGACTTACTCATCAGCAGTTTGATAAAAGGAGAGAGAAGATTGTGTATGGTTTGAGTGACCTCAGGGGGAATTTGAAGATATGGTCCCAGAATGTTCATCAGTCTGAAAAAAAAAACAATAACAGGATTAGAAGAGTGCAATAAACACAATTAAACTGTCAGTCATGTAAGCAGTCTGAAACATGTGCAACCAGTTTTCAGAAATGCTTTTCAGTGTTTCCCATGCAACTAGAGATGAACTGGTTGGAAACCAAGAGGTAGTATCACATGTATCAATGCTATACACCGGTCATGTAAAAGAACCAAGGAGTCTATTCTGAAACAGCATGGGCATCACGCCTGGATTCCTTGTATCACACAAACCTTCTGTCACTTCCCTCAAAGCCTGAGGTCATTGGCCAATTAGGCAGTGATAAAACGGAATGGCCACACACTAAGACTGTCTCAGTTATACACAGAAGCACACTGTTTTCTCAAATTACATTAGCAAACAGACATAATGAAATGTAATATCAGTGCAATTCACTCGAGCATACTGTTTTATGACTGTGCACAATGTCTATTGTATTGACAATACTAAATTAAATTCAACAGGATTGTGATTATTTTAATAATTCAATTTAGCTCACTGACTTAAAGTTTATAGAAAACACCTACTTAAGTCAATACTCATATATAAACAAACAGTACAAATGGTACAAAATGTAATATGAACTGTGATCAATAATGTTGTGTCTGTATTTTGACACCTAGCAAATATAACATTTATTTGCTGTTTTATAATCCTATTCGTAGTTAATCACAGAATAAATATTGACTTTTGTAAACATTGAATACACCCATTTACAATTGAGTTTGGCAGTACGATGCATAGGACAAATATACATAATCATATTTGCATCAGAACGATTCAAATATTGCATAAACAAATATTGCATAATATTCAAAATCTGCAATAACCACAATGTCCACCAACAGCAAAAATCATGAAAATAGTAAAAATTTGCATAACAGACCATCTCAATAAAAAGATCAACTTAAAATTAAGAACATACAGTAATTTTTCCTTTGCAATTTTGCTGTTTTGCTTTTTTTCAATTTACATATTGAGATCACTTCAATAAGGGAGCCAGCTTTTAAATTGTCGAGTTATTGAGGTTTTTACTGTACAGGGTGTTAAAAAAATTTCATTCTCAATGTTTAAGTTTCAATAGTTTATTTTTCTGATGTCAGAAGAATATAAACTTTTTAAGTTAAGTTCTAGAGGGTTCTACCATTGTTCTAACGTATCTGGTAATTAATGAAGCTATTAGAGTGAGAAATTAGCGTCACACAATACGTACAAAGCTCAGATAAAATTCAAAATGAATTTAAATTTTGAAAAAAACTTTTTTAACACCCTGTACATTTGATCACACACAAATCTACAGAGATATGATAACTTACAGGTTTGGATCAGCATACAGAATATTAAGGAATTCAAGTGCTCCATCCCAGTTCGCCCACTGCATCAGGCTATTACTCGCTGAGGGTGGAGCTTCAATCCAGTTCATGAAATATGTGACGAATGTCTCAATGTTGTAGGAGACTGAGGTCCAGTTCAAGGTCAAGTTAGTATTTGAAACATCCCAAATATGCATCAGCTGAAAAAAACATTCTATGTCAAGTTAGTATTGGAAATTACCTAAAATATGCATCAGCTGAAAAACATTCCAGGTAGAGTAATCTGAAGAGAACAGCACCGAGGCAGCTAGCTTTCGGAGTAGGCTGTTGTGTCTTTGTAGCTGTTGAGTTTCATAATGTTTTCATTTTATATTGTGATATTGTGACCTTTGCTTTTGAGTGCTGTTTCAGTTGAGTGCTACCTTCCCTGTTGTTTCAGTTGAGTGCTACCTTCCCTGTTGTTTCAGTTGAGTGCTACCTTCCCTGTTGTTTCAGTTGAGTGCTACCTTCCCTGTTGTTTCAGTTGAGTGCTACCTTCCCTGCTGTTTCAGTTGAGTGCTACCTTCCCTGTTGTTTCAGTTGAGTGCTACCTTCCCTGTTGTTTCAGTTGAGTGCTACCTTCCCTGTTGTTTCAGTTGAGTGCTACCTTCCCTGTTGTTTCAGTTGAGTGCTACCTTCCCTGTTGTTTCAGTTGAGTGCTACCTTCCCTGTTGTTTCAGTTGAGTGCTACCTTCCCTGTTGTTTCTGTTGAATGCTACCTTCCCTGTTGTTTCTGTTGAGTCTACCTTCCCTGTTGTTTCAGTTGAGTGCTACCTTCCCTGTTGTTTCTGTTGAATGCTACCTTCCCTGTTGTTTCTGTTGAGTCTACCTTCCCTGTTGTTTCAGTTGAGTCTACCTTCCCTGTTGTTTCTGTTGAGTCTACCTTCCCTGTTGTTTCAGTTGAGTCTACCTTCCCGGTCAGAATGTTATTATGGTATCATTTTTTAAATAGAGGCAACTAAACAATTAAACAGATTCATGAAAGCATGTATAAAGATACAGTCAAACTTCACTAGAACAGTGAACATAGGTTTAGCCGCAATGGATATGACATCACAGGCAACTGGTGTCCGCGTTTGCTGTGATAACTGTAGAAAAACTGGTTACCAGCGTTCTTAACGTCATATCAGTTGCAACTAAACATGGCGGCCGCACAACCTTCTCTATATACATGTACGAGGGTCATTCAAAAAATACGTAGACACATCAATTTACTAGTTTATTTTGCAAGATAAGTAAACAAATCCTTAGTGTGTTGAAGCTGAATCTTTATTCGGCTAAAATCCAAAGTTTCATTGAAATCGGCCCGACCGTTAAGCGAGAAACTTATTCTATAGATTGTACCCATAGCGACTACGGGGCAAGTCCCGACGTCGTTGTTGACGTCATCAAATTTGGTAAATTCAATAACATTTCTAAATGCTCCGCATATTACACTAAATACTACTCTGACACTAACCCCATTATGTATAATCATTCATGTACCATGCCCGACAAAGCTGAACAAAATTGGATGAATTAGAACATTTAATTACATCTGTTGTTGCCAGTCGTCAAACCACACAAATGGGCTATACAACAGGAAACGCCTTGACGTTCATAAAGGCCAGATTGGGAATGTAGAGACCATGTTTGTGTTTGGTTATGTCAAGAATTATCCAACACCAGAGCTGGTGATTTAACACGATGTTCCCACACTTTGTTTCGGTGAAATAACCTATTTTCCAAGATGATTCAAGCTAGTATTTGGGTTTATCCATGCGCCAAACACAATTTAATCATTAATCGCGTTGCCCCGTGGTTTCACTGACGTCACATTTTCGTACTGCCAGTTAAATAGTGGCTTGGTATGATAACCAAGTTCTCCGTAACGGTTTTGAATACGACGTCATAATTTGAAACGTATAACTGCATAGTATCAAAGGATACACACAGAAAGTATTCACAGGGTTTGCTCCTGTGAACGGAAATTGATGGCACAAAGGTATCAGCACAAATTTTTGACAAGTCAAAACGACGGGTTGCCCCGTGTGTTCAATTTTACGTTGCTATAACTACCCTATTTTAGAATATTACATATATTTTTCTGTATTACCATATGGATTTAATTTGTTTATGATAGGGGATTATTTCTACCAAATTTGATGAAAATCGTATGATAGAGAGTTAAGCAATCAATGGTGTCTACGTATTTTTTGAATGGCCCTCGTATATAGCACACTCAGATAGTACACTCAGATAATTTGAAAACATGTGCCTATGTGTACAAGCTGATACTATAAAAAAAAAGTATGTACAATTCTGTAAAAGGAAATACCTTTGCTTCAAATTCTTCCAGCTCTATTTGATCTTCCAGTACTTGTTGCCACATGTTCGGATCAAAACATATCATCTCAGCTAATGCTTGTGAGATAACTGTCTCTGTTCCATTCATAGATATAAACATGGCCGCCGTATCATCGTTACATTGTGTTCTCAACAGATCAGGGTCGGATAATATCTCAGCTAACTGTAAGTATAGGATACATAAAGATGACAATGAATGAAATTTTACTATATTATTATTCCAGTTTAAAACTGTTTTCCAAATATTTTCAGTTAATAATATATACAGCAGCTAGTTCACCAAACCTGTTTTCCTAGAGTGGTATTCAATTTTGATCTTACTTGACTTAAGGACAAGGACAACCAATCAGATCACACCATATTAAACTTTTGGTCAGTACATTTTTTTGTAACAGGTGATATGATCGGCTATCCTTATTCTCCAATTTAATAAGATCAATATTGAATACCACCCCAGGACTGTATCCTAACCAGTACTAACTTACCCTTCCACAAGGAAATGGCAACTTTGAATTATTAACATGTGGAGAAAAGTCCCTACTTGTTGTTAATGTTTCTTTGAAGGGTATGACCTGCCGTGACCGGAAATCAAACCCGATCGCTGGGCTACAAATCCAGCACACTATCAACTGAATATAAGCCTTGGCTGTCTATCATAACATGAAGATAACACTGAATAGATGAACAACACAGAGAAAAATTTACTTGTTTCTAAATACTGTTTTAAGTCACCACTGGTCAACAGTATTTTAGTCTGAGAATGAAGACTTGTGATTGGTCATTTTGAAAACTGTGTTCAATAACAACCAATCAAATTCTTGAATTATCAGACTGGTTATCATAGTTAATTTTAAGATGAAATCATGTGCCTCCATAGCTCAGTGGTTAGTGTGCTTGCTGTCTAATCTGGTGACCCGGGTTCAAATAAGATTGGAGGATCTCTCATATGCCTGCCATATTTCAGCAGAAAGCTGACTGGTAAAAAAAGGCTATGCTCGGCATGAAAACATTGAATTACACACTTACGGCTTCAGCATCCACAGATTTATTGAGATTATTAGTGTTTGAAGTTAGAGCCTCCCTCAGACTTCCCAACGCTTCCATCAGTGCTATGATATCTGTAGAATTCTGGGAGAGATTTTCAACAGTCACATTCTCTAGAAAAATATATTACATATAATTACAACCAATTTATAGACAGATCTTACTGAGGAAATCAATGTTCGGTGCAAACCCCACATTTGTCTTCTAATTCAACGAAAAGATAATATTAAGTCAGAAATGTTACCACTCGCAAACTCGGCGAAACTAAATCGAGTGAAATAATATCTTGGTCTACAGTAATGGGTCTGAATGTTAATTTTATTGAAAATAATATCCAAGGATCAACAAAGGAAGGTCATGCCATTTCATTCAAACTATACAATGTATAACATACCAGATACTAGTTGCATTCTCTTGTTGAGGAAACCTAGGAACAAGTCTACTGTAGCAAATGCTCGCTTGGATTCCATATTCATATCAATCAATGAAGTCACTGGTCCCCTGCAGAGCAAGATAATAATCAATAATCAAAATTGACAGAGAATGACCTGTGTATTATACCCCAATGAGCTCTGAGGTCAGTAGGTCAAGGTACCAATACAACAGCAAAACAAGACTGCGTTCACTAAACGCTTATGCCCCCTGTGGAAGCCTTGTCCATCAATAAGTCTAAGTCCAAAATTAGGTCAAGGTGAAGGTCAAAATGGGGTTAGGTGGTACAGGCGTGTGGAGAGTGTTCATACACAACATCCATGCAAGTATGAAAGCTTTGTAGCAAGCCATATTAATGCTAGAAGAAACGGTCAATTTGGGTTAACCAGGACGGACGGACGGACGAACGGACGGACGGACAGGTGAATCACTATATGCCTCCCCATCTATCGATAGGGGGGCATAAAAAATCATTTTGGGATCAAATAACAAGGTAAGAGCAACTCTAAAAGCTAAACAAAATGACTATTAAAGGGGTATCAGGCATGTAAGGGGCACAAATGTTTTACAAACATCAAAGACTAGAATCATGTTGAAAGCTTTCATTTTATTACTGAAATTTCCCACCATTCACAGGAAAATTAGAAGAAATGGATTGTTTATCTGAGTAGAATGTCTTTAGAAGTTATTTTGCTAGTGAAGCGAGAACAAAAAAATGCATATTTATAGTTTTTCACCTAGAACAAAAGACAAATTACCAATGCTTCAACAATTTTAAGGGGGTGTACGCCATCCACCCCCTTAAATCTGCCCTTTAGAATACCACACATTATGATGCAAATAAACAAATAAATGTGTTTACCAAGCTTCAATAATTGCTCTATATTCACTGCCCAGGTAAGACTGTAACTGACGAAGGAATCCTTCCATTGAAGGATCCATAGGGCCCTGAGGGCCGTTCAATAACACCATCAGATCCAACCAGAATGTTTCATTCATCCAATCAGAAGGTAACTCAATCATAGGAGGGTTCTCTACCAAAGCAGCAATCCTTGCAGTTATATTTTTGTTTCTTTCATCCAAGGTGTCCCAATCCATTGTGTAGTTACTCGATAACTGTAAATAAACAAAGAGTACTTCATCATTTAAATAGTACTTTAATAATTAAAACAATTAATAAATTAGTTGAAACAAAACAAAGGCTCTTTTCAAGGTTTCTACTTTATCAAGTTTTCATCAGGAATTATTAAAATAAGAAAAATAAATTCCATGAAAATCATTTTTCTTAACAAAGGGCCATAACTCTGCTGAAAGTGATTCCAGTAAACACAGAACCAGAGGTACATGCCTTCACAAGTTGATTAAATTCCTGACAACATTCATTACCAAAGCTAAAGTAATTTTTGAGATAATTATGTGAAACAGAAAAAATATTGATGATCACCCATCTGCCCACTTATTTCAAAAATCTAACAAATGTACACAGTGAAGATACTTGAGGTCTTTAATAACTCTGGAAAAAATATTTCGTCCCATATATATTCCAGACATTATGCACATCTAGGCTTGGTACCAACTATTTATGCAAAGTTTCATCGAAATCCATCCAGTGGTTAAAGAGAACTAGCATAGACAAACTTTGTGACCTCCAGACAGACGTCCAGCACAAAATCAATATGTCTTCCCAACAAGAATATGTAGAGGACATAAAAATATCAGACCATTCAAAAAACAAGATGTTATGCAGAAGTCAATACCACGCCACCCTAACCCCGGGAAAGCGTGGGTAAAACCCCTGGTAAATTTCCCACACCCCAGGGCCAGGCAGATGGTAAAACCCCCGCAAATTGCCCCACCTTGTACCTCATAGTTATAACAATATTTCCCCGCTATTTTTTTGTGTGAAACAAATCCCCACACTAACACAGCATGGCGGGTACATCGGAAAGGTAAAATCACGCCCTTTCCCGCTGTTGGGAAGGGGGGCAATGTTTTCCATTGACTGGTTCATTAGTGACAACCTTACCTTATCCATGATTTTATCTACCATAGCCATGTCCTCAAACTGTTCCGCTAGAACATGTAGATCTATGGCACAAAATCTCTCCTGTATGTATGTTAGGTCTAGTGTTACTGACGGTGGTACGGTGAAGTATTTGGAGAAATCAGATGTGCACAGTTCATCAATTACTACATCTTGGTCTCCCATTGATAACAACTCCGTGAACTGTAAAAAATAAACATGGATGAAACCATAATTATGTCATACTATATTTTGATATATGAAAGAATAAATATACATTAACTCCATAAAATGTCTATCAGTTAGCTAATTGTTATCCTAATTTAAGTAAGGGAAGACTATCCAAATAGATATAAAGACTTAACAACACCTTGCCAAGGGAGATCACTATTGATATTTGTCACAAAAAGCTGCACACAAGATGTGTACAAGTTCTTGCTCAACTCTTATCAGATTAGTGTTAGGTGTATTTAGGGTTTAGATCATCAGACTATATTATGGGACCTGAACGCCTACATGTATACAACAGTACCATGAAATGATACATAGTGAGCAAATGTTAATGAGAAAGGCGGGACAATTTGGTATATTTCAAAAACTTAAAGGTGGATTAATCAGATGAGCACGATTAATCAGTGAAGTTTTTAGTACAAAACTGATACTATCTATTTACTTTAGTAATTTGTAAAACCAATTCATCTTTGTACCCACACTTATGAGATAGGTGAGACCATTTGGTATATTCCACAAAGGTGGATTAATCAGATGTGCACAATTCATCAGTGCAATTTTTAGTACTAAACTGATAATATATGTTTACTTTACTACTTTGTAAAACCCATTTATCTTTGTAAACATCACATTATCCTGTACCCACAATAGCACTATAATAATTGTGTTTAATATACATGACAGATGATATGTATAGAGATATAATGAAGGTAGATGTAGCATACCTGTGGAGTGTTGGCTGAATATGCTATCATTTCTACCACATGTGGTTCTTGTAGAAGTAGCATTAACTTCTGTATCTCGACATAGCCATAGAAAAAGTCAGCCAAATTACTTCCTATAATCAGACAGTAATATAATTATACATGGCAATATTTATTTTACACGATGTAACATAATATTATACAATATCTTAATAGGTATGCTTAATACTCAAAAACAACAATTTCTTTGTTCTGTTGCAACTAACCCTACACCATACATTTTTGAAGTAACCGGTAGGGGACTAACAACCCCCACCCAACACGACCAGTGATCCCAACTACTTCCAACCACCAACACAATCCCTAGACAACACAACCACCACCGCAACATCACCCAGATCCAAAACACATCCCCGAAGTCCAACACAACCCCCAACACAACCTCCAATGTAGCAGTAACTTACCATTCACATTTTCTAAACGATCCAGCATCATCTCCAAGATATCATAGGTGACATCACTGATCTGTATCTGTAACTGGAAGTCTGGTGACACGGTTGACAACGCTTGCATAAAGTTCCTGTTGCTATCAGTAACCCTGTTTGAATCAAAGAAAGAAAAGAATTATACAAACAAATATATGACAGGTTTCAGTATGGCCATTCGACATGGTGTGTCACAACATTTTAGGGAAGCACAAAAGCGTTGACTTAAATTGTTTAAGTTGTATAAGTAGTAGTATCTTATTTTCCACTTGATTTTGACTAAACATAGCTGTTGTTAAGGATATACAGGATGATCCATTAATTCCGTACATTAGTAAATGCTAATAACTTTAACAACTTTAAAGTTATTATATTAAAGACAACATGTAATTGCAGAGAATATGTGTAAGTTTTGTTCTGATCTAAAATGAATGTTCAACAAATTAATCTTTATCTAAAGCAGATGCTCAATGTAACCACCCATTTTCTCTAAAACAAGTTTCAAACATCGTTTTAAATTCTGTACGTGACATTGTTACATGCAGCTTAGATAAACAGTCTCTTTTCCTGACGAATCAAATGTTTCATTTCATTTGACTAATCTAAAAATATTCCTTCTCGAATGCACAGAAATATTTGGACACACTTGGCAAGTTTTCTTTTCACTAAAATTGCAGATTTTTCCAATTCATAATAAAGTTTTATGATTTCTGAGTTTCGAACATCTTGAAAAAAAACAGAAATAATATGACGTAATATTGATGGCATAATGTCAAATAATTTTTCATTTCAGCAGAAATGTGTATTTATAACCATTCCATCAATACCAAATTTATATGTGTAAGTGAAGAAATGGTGAAGTTATAGGCATTTACTTATGTGCAGAATTAATAGATCACCCTGTAAGTTAAAACTATACCAGAGTTACTGGTTTAATGAGACCTGAGTTACTGTATATGGGGCTAGAGTAAATGTTTTAATGGGGCCAGGGCTACTGTTTTAGTTCTATCTATTCATGTAAAAAACAGTCAGTCAGTAACATAAGTAACAATAGGCGTCAAGAACAACTCAGCTAGTGCCTATCACAAATTTTCTGTGCTAATGTGTCACAAAATTATTAATTAAAGATCAAATATTACATAAATAAACATTATAACATTCTTACATGTCATTGATATCAATAGTCTGTGTGACTCTTTCCAAAAACATCATCAGTTCAGTCCATAGTGTTTCATTGTATAAGTCTGGCCATTGGAAATCTAGTGTCTGATTAAGGGAGGTCCCTATCGCTGTAGATAACCTTTGATTGGCTGCGGACCATGATGCGAATGTTGTCTCATTGGTTGTTGAGTTTCCACGTAGTGCATCATACTGCAAGTAAGAGAAGTGAAAAATATTCAACATCAAATCAGACCCAATCTCCCAAGGCATGCCAATCTGAGCTAAATCTCATCTCAGATTTTATTGTGTGTCTTTGTGCTAATTTCCACAGGATGCATGACTCAAAATTGGCATAACAAAACAGAAACATTATTCTGAGTTACAGTAAAATTTCATGAGTTCAAACATCAGATTTATCACCAATTCAGATTCTGATTTGAGTAAGATCTCAATTTGAGATGGGATTTATATTTGAGATGCTTCGGGAGATCAAGGCCTGTTCCTGACTTGTGTCTTACACAAATAGTATCTACATGAGTATTTTGAAGTAATTGCAGTTCAAAAAGATAAAATTAACCTTTAAAATTTTACCATTAAAAGGTGCATACCGGTAATACAGATTGTTGAAATTTGATGCTGACAATGGACCTGGTACCTGGTTGCTAAGCAACAAACTTTTGTTGGAATAAAGCAAGATTAAGCTGTTGCTATGACATTGTCACAGGTTAAATTGGTTACATACTTTACAAATGATAGTAAAACATCGGACCGGGAATGCAGTAAAACATCGGACCGAGAACGCAGTAAAACATTTGACCGAGAACGCAGAAAAAACATCGGACCGGGAACGCAGTACAACATCGGACCGGGAACGCAGTAAAACATCGGACAGGGAACGCAGTAAAACATCGAACAGGGAATGCAGTAAAACATCGGACCGGGAATGCAGTAAAACATCGGACCGGGAATGCAGTAAAACATCGAACCGGGAACGCAGTAAAACATCGGACCGGGAACGCAGTAAAACATCGGACCGGGAATGCAGTAAAACATTGGACCGGGAATGCAGTAAAACATCGGACCGGGAATGCAGTAAAACATCGAACAGGGAATGCAGTAAAACATCGGACCGGGAACGCAGTTAAACACCAAACAGGGAATGCAGTAAAACATTGGACCGGGAATGCAGTAAAACATCGAACAGGGAATGCAGTAAAACATCGGACCGGGAACGCAGTAAAACAGCGAACAGGGAATGCAGTAAAACATCGGACCGGGAATGCAGTAAAACATCGGACCGGGAATGCAGTAAAACATCGGACCGGGAATGCAGTAAAACATCGAACCATCGGACCGGGAATGCAGTAAAACATCGAACCGGGAATGCAGTAAAACATCGGACCGAGAATGCAATAAAACATCGGACCGGGAATGCAATAAAACATCGGACCGGGAATGCAATAAAACATCGGACCGGGAATGCAGTAAAACATCGGACCGGGAATGCAGTAAAACATCGGACCGGGAATGCAGTAAAACATCGAACAGGGAATGCAGTAAAACATCGGACAGGGAATGCAGTAAAACATCGGACCGGGAATGCAGTAAAACATCGGACCGGGAATGCAGTAAAACATCGGACCGGGAATGCAGTAAAACATCGGACCGGGAATGCAGTAAAACATCGGACCGGGAATGCAGTAAAACATCGGACAGGGAATGCAGTAAAACATCGGACAGGGAATGCAGTAAAACATTGGACAGGGAATGCAGTAAAACATCGGACCGGGAACGCAGTAAAACATCGGACAGGGAAAAAAGCAGCACTCAACTGAAACAGCCAAGCACAGAAAACATAAAAACAATACGGACCGCAATTACACAATGGCTTGTGTATCGATGGAGTAAGAAAACAGGTTTTAGCTTAAAAGAGTGCCAATTTCTGAGGACAAACACAAAACTTACGGCTTCCCCAATTTGTTCAGCTTGTATAAACGTAGACATCTCAACTTCTAGCGCTGATATATCGATGGCACAAAAGTCGTTAAATATGAGTTCAAATGATATATTCATCACTGGCGGATCAGTCATTAAATCAGCAGGATTCGATGTACAGAGTGTTTCAGGACCTTGCATAAGTGCACCAAAGAAAATCGATATCTGAAACATTCGAAACATGTGTTATGTAATACAATGTATACTACTAAATTGCTTAATGATGGTACATGTATCTTGTGTTCAATAATTACAATATTTAATTCTGATGCTACAACATGCAGCCTAACATATAAAATGGGTAACTAAGGGCATGTTAAATGCAATACCACAGTACATGGCCTTACCTATGCAAAGGATAAGAAAGGGGTTGTTAAATGAATATCGGAGTAGTACATGGCCTTACCTATGCAAAGGATAAGAAAGGTGTTGTTCAATGAATATCCGAGTTCTATTATTAAACTGGTTGAACAAGAAGTATTTTACATTGAACAGATCTACTATGAACTACATTGACTGGTTGGATATGAATACTTCTCATAGTAAACAGTTACCTGCTTAAAAGGTCATACCTGTTACATTGGTTTTGAATTAACTGTTTAAGACTGGTTTGACTGCAGTCGAAAATATTCTGAAACACCTAGGTAATGTTTTATCAAAGCACTCACAGAAATCACAAACCTACTTTGAAATTTAAATTCTTTATAATTCTTTAACAATTTACAAAGTATCATGGTAAATGGATCTGCAATATTAACAATGATTTAGTTAATTAACTCCTACAAATAATTTGTAGTTGTAAAAGAATTGTATACAGACTTTAAATTTAAGCATATGTTTAAGATTTCCAGAAGTGCCCTTATTAAACAGTACCCTACTGTATAGACGTACCTTATGGTTATCCACCAGCGAAGTGTAGGTGAACACTGTATAAAGATGGGGTAACCAGTCCATAAACTCCCACATTTTATGCATCTCAGGATAATCTCTGAACCCTACGGCAGGATCTGTTAACATTACTAGAATGAAAGAGTTACATCCATTATACATGATAGACAAACTGAAACGTGAACATTATTCAAATCCATAATATACAGCAGATAATTTAGGAGGCAATTTTTAAGTTTATTTTCAAGACCTACCTACTGTAAACCAATTTACTATCACAAATACTAATTTTTGCGTTTTCCTGATAGTTGGCATATTGCGACTACGAATATTCGCTTTTTTAAGTTTCCTGCAATGTCCATATTAATGTTTTTAGTACTTTTGCGTAGACATTATTTGTGAAATTCTTCTACTCGCGAGCTCCGTGAAATTTAATCGTGCAAAATGATTTCTAGGTTTACAATATTAGCGTCTGAGAGGACCGTCAGACAAGTACACATTAGTACACAACATACATAGTAAGTTTTGGCAGAATATAATTATATAATGCATGATACAGTGTAACACTTCAAAGATATAGAACAGCACATCAAAGATGACATCACAATGGTATGCAAGTTATAATAGATGTTTGGAGACCAGTAAAAAAACTGAAGCCTCTGATTGGTTGTTTTACTTTTCAGTTTGAATATTGACCAATGGCAGGACAGTATTTTGAGACTTGTACTGAAACAACAAGGATGAAAACACTCACCTCCTGTCTGATCTATCATTGCAGTTAACACAACCATGTATGTTTCAGACACTTGAAGGAATGACATATCCATACCGGGCATCCCGATCAAACCCTCGAAACTTTGTAACATCTGATTCTGGTTTAGTGCCAACAACCTGTGGAGTATACATTGTAGATATAGATGGTTATGTTTATAATAAACATGAAATACAGCAATGCTTTGAAAACCAGTTTTTTAAACAATCCATACACAGTATTGTTCATTAAACTGAAGGTAATTTGAAATGCCATACATATAGCAATTAAAATCACTGTTTTGCAATGAAATTGTCAATTCATTCACATCACATCAACAGCTTTGGTAATTTTGAATTTACAGGTGTTTATATTGAATAAAGTACAACCTTTATAGAGGAGCTGCCCTCTGTTAGGCAACAACCTCTCTAGAACACCTCCTTCAAAATGTCCCATAGCCAATAATTACAATACATTTAATCTCTGTAATGCTACAACCTCTAAGCAACAGCCAATATATACAGATCCTGAAGGGTGTTGCTGCAGTGAGGTTGTACTGTGTATATACCGCAACACATCCCCATGATGGCAAGAGGTATGGCCCTACACAAACATGAGGAGGTAACTGCAAGGAATGTGAGTCAGCATTCAGGGAAGATAGTTGACATTTTACGTTAAATAATCACGATATCTGTCGCTTTAATCCTTCATTGAACGCTCTGCTTGACACAAACAATTTGAATGTGTAACACCCCCACAGGTTCTACTATTTACACATCACTGTTTGCCTCTGTCAGCCATTTTGGTATGATATACCAAATATGGCGCACAACCTCAGTCTATGGTAAACCAAACTTCGCTCACGTGACAAACCCATTTTTTAACATAGCGTTCAACGAATAACAGGTACGAATCGTGACGAAACATATAATCACATTATCCTTCGTTGAAAGCTAGACTGATGTAAACCATAAAGTAAATACAGAGTTATCCCACTTACTGCATAGGATCATAAGTTGCACCAGTGGAGTCCAGGAATTCATTGATCACATCCCATGTTGTATAATTTGTATATCCAGGTGCAACAAAGTTTAACACGTCATTTAAAAATTCCATAAAGTTAGTCGTAGATACGATTCTATCCCAATCTGCTGTCAGCTGACTGTACGAGACAGCCCAGGCCTGAATACTTCCTGTCTCATTACCATTCCGTAATCTGTCGTACTAAAATATAGTCCAAAATTGGCATACTGTAAAATCATTTAATTTCAATTGGACAATATTTGGTGGTGTTGGTGAAAATGTAGCCACTGTAAACTTGACATATTTATTGGTATAATTATTCATTGGGGATTGAATTTCGTGGTTGAAGTTTTAAGTAAATTAAAGTATTTCAAACTGTATGGTGTCTATCAATTTTGACAATATGAAGTATATTTTAAGCCAATCAAAATGACCGATACATGATAATTATACACAATCAGTAGGCGGCAGCATCTTTTTGTGGTCAGAATATTATTTAATCTCGTACCGAACCATATCCAAATTTAGTAATGTTGTACCATGAACCGTGTGGAGCTAAATTTCGCAGTTCCTCATGGACCGCTGCATACTATTGCACCACTAATGAACATACAAATATAGTACTCACAGTCTCTGAGATATTCTCAGCATGGATAAATTCCATTTCCTCTTTCTCTAATTCATCAAAATTAATCGAACAGAAAAGGTCGAAAATTTCTTCAAATTTAATGTTCAGTATTGGAGGGTCGGTCATCAAGTCTGAGGGGGACTCCTTACATAATGCCTCGGGTCCCATAAAAACAACTTCAAAGAACTTTGTTATCTGTAACAAGAAAGAAAATCTAGAATCAAATGAGGAATAAAAGTACTGGTATATACCAAAACAATAAGATAACATTGCTGTAAATCAATCTCATAAAAATCAGATACTAACATTTGCTACATTCCTTTACGCTCTTAGAGATCTGACTACACTCCAAAAGAGGTTTAAAAGACTTCTCTTGCGCCCAAGGACGTCACATAGTTTGTCCAATGAAATTATATCTAGCCACCTCAGCAGACTTTCACCGCACTTTCAGATTTGTGAAAGAAGCGATTTGATTGGATGACGTAAAGTTCACATGGACATGATCCCGTACGTACACAGTGTTGTCCGATCCTAAATCAGCATAAAGTAGTGAAACGTTATAAGGGTCTGAATTTAATGATATAGGCTGTAAATAAGATTGCATGTAATCAATTAGCACAAGCAATGCAACTATTGAATGAATAGTCATCACATGCATATTCTACCAGAATTTACCACAGACTGACACTGGGCATGACGTCACGCTTAACAAACATCCAATACTAGTATATCAACAAAGTTATAAAATCAAGCATTTTATAATGACTACTCAATCACACCTAATTTTTTTTGTGCTCAAATAAAAATAATTTCAAATTACCATTTGACGGCAATAAATCATCCTCAATGTCAGCATATTGACATAACATATTATTTTGCGAACAAATATTGAATATCATTTTGAGAACAATTATTGCATGACTATGTAATGTATTATATACAGATATATACATTTTACGGTAGTTAAGAATGACCTTGGTACTAGAAAAGCTCACCTTAGCATTATCAACCATGGATGTGTAAGCGAACACTGCATACAGTTGAGGTAACTTCTCCATCAATTTCCACATTTTATACATCTCAGGATAATCAGCGAAACCAACAACAGGGTCCTTAATGATTTCTGTAAGTTATACAGTAAAATAGATTGAAATAGTGTATTCTGCCAGGACTTTCTTGCTTCAAGTGCAAGAAAACTGGATATTTTACATGACTTTCGTTAGCTTGGTTAATTGTCTACTTTTTAGGATTTCTGACAGCTAAAACTAGGTACATTGTATTGAAGCCGTTTTACTGTTGGAACTGGGTCATTCAGCTAGGGCAATCAGCTTTATGATTGCTAAAACTTATTCATTCTACTTTTTGACACAGATATTTTGCAAGTCTCTGATTGGCATATCTGTAATAGCAATATTTTCATGATGTTTTTTCACAACTTCTTGCGGATAAATGGACCCTTTTAAGACATGTTTAGATGATAATCAAGCAATCAAATTTACAAGGGTCAAATGGTTAATTTAGATTATCGAAGAGATGAAAATATAATGATGTACACTACCTAAAGATTCGTTCATCATGACACGTATAACGGTATTATACATTTGTGCTATACGCAGGATTTGTGCCATTTCTGGTATGTCTTCGAGACCTTGTAGATTCTGTAAAGTCTGGTTGGGATTGAACTGTCCCATGCTGAAACAAAAATGGTATTTTCTTACAAATAAAAAGGCATTCCCTTCATCAACCCCATTTAAATGCCCTGGGGTGATGCATTTTCTAAAGGGGGGAGTCTTTACTTTCAGAGTGTATACAGTATAAATGCCCTGGGGTGATGCATTTTCTAAAGGGGGGAGTCTTTACTTTCAGAGTGTATACAGTATAAATGCCCTGGGGTGATACATTTTCTAAAAGGGGGGAGTCTTTACTTTCAGAGTGTATACAGTATAAATGCCCTGGGGTGATGCATTTTCTAAAAGGGGGGAGTCTTTACTTTCAGAGTGTATACAGTATAAATGCCCTGGGGTGATGCATTTTCTAAAGGGGGGAGTCTTTACTTTCAGAGTGTATACAGTATAAATGCCCTGGGGTGATGCATTTTCTAAAAGGGGGGAGTCTTTACTTTCAGAGTGTATACAGTATAAATGCCCTGGGGTGATGCATTTTCTAAAAGGGGGGAGTCTTTACTTTCAGAGTGTATACAGTATAAATGCCCTGGGGTGATGCATTTTCTAAAAGGGGGGAGTCTTTACTTTCAGAGTGTATACAGTATAAATGCCCTGGGGTGATGCATTTTCTAAAAGGGGGAGTCTTTACTTTCAGAGTGTATACAGTATAAATGCCCTGGGGTGATGCATTTTCTAAAAGGGGGGAGTCTTTACTTTCAGAGTGTATACAGTATAAATGCCCTGGGGTGATGCATTTTCTAAAAGGGGAGAGTCTTTACTTTCAGAGTGTATACAGTATAAATGCCCTGGGGTGATGCATTTTCTAAAAGGGGGGAGTCTTTACTTTCAGAGTGTATACAGTATAAATGCCCTGGGGTGATGCATTTTCTAAAAGGGAGAGTCTTTACTTTCAGAGTGTATACAGTATAAATGCCCTGGGGTGATGCATTTTCTAAAAGGGAGAGTCTTTACTTTCAGAGTGTTTACAGTATAAATGCCCTGGGGCGATGCATTTTCTAAAAGGGGGAGTCTTTACTTTCAGAGTGTTTACAGTATAAATGCCCTGGGGCGGTGCATTTTCTAAAAGGGGGAGTCTTTACTTTCAGAGTGTATACAGTATAAATGCCCTGGGGTGATGCATTTTCTAAAAGGGGGAGTCTTTACTTTCAGAGTGTTTACAGTATAAATGCCCTGGGGTGATGCATTTTCTAAAAGGGAGAGTCTTTACTTTCAGAGTGTTTACAGTATAAATGCCCTGGGGTGATGCATTTTCTAAAAGGGAGAGTCTTTACTTTCAGAGTGTTTACAGTATAAATGCCCTGGGGCGATGCATTTTCTAAAAGGGGGAGTCTTTACTTTCAGAGTGTTTACAGTATAAATGCCCTGGGGTGATGCATTTTCTAAAAGGGGGGAGTCTTTTCTTTCAGAGTGTATACAGTATAAATGCCCTGGGGTGATGCATTTTCTAAAAGGGGGGAGTCTTTACTTTCAGAGTGTTTACAGTATAAATGCCCTGGGGTGATGCATTTTCTAAAAGGGGGGAGTCTTTACTTTCAGAGTGTATACTGTAGTACTACTTTCACATCTGCCAAAAATCAATGCTAAGTTCCAAGAAATTTAATCTCAAAAAGGTGGAGGGGCCTCTGTTAGGGGGAGCTTTAATTCGGGATATACAGAGAATGTCACCTGATCCTGACCTTAATGCATGAAATATTACAAGGTTCTTGCGTTAAATATATAAATTTCCGCAAGCAAATCGTGCAATATTGGTCTTTTCAATTAGTGTTTTGTATTACATCTCAAGCGTCTTCGTGATACTCCCTGGTAAAGAAAACATACAGGCCGGGTTATAAATATAGACAAGATATCAGCTGTTTAATTATGCTAATAGAAGGTTGAGAGTCATGTCCAATTGTCCATTAACCTTCGACAAACAACCATAGACAAAGTAATAAGGAGGACAGATCTCTGCACTGGCATAACATGAATTAAATAAACATACAAACTGATTACTTAACTTGATTTTGCTAAAAACTACAAATTAAACATGGAATTCCATATAAGGAATATTACACTTACTTGAGTGGATCAGGTAGGTATAACTTAGTGTTGTCGAGATCCACTAAAAAACTTTCAAACTGTTGCTGAAGTTTTTCCAAATCACCGTCATTACTGAGGGGTAAACCGACCGATGTTATCGGTGACAACGACAAATCTTCAAGAAGATTCATGTAGAGTTCTAACGAGGGAGTTAATTGTGAGTAGCGTACCATCATCTCGGATGCTGACCCTGTGAAGATGTTCTCAATCTGGAAAAAAAAATGAAACAGTTTATTTCCAAACTACCATATCTCAGTTGTGTTTACTGTAAAATTTCATCCTGACTCATCTAAACGTGTTATGCACAGAGGTTCTACTGCGGGATAATGGCCAATCCTGAAAATGAGTCCCAAGTCTGTTTTAGGTGCCACTAGTATACACCTTTACATCAAAAACTCAGTTCAAATATTGTTCTATTGATAAAATTAAAGCCTATGAAATTTCAAATGACCATAACTTGGTAAATTGTTTGAGTATTTTTATCAAATAACTTTCATTCTCTGTAGAAAAGTCCATTCTTTCTAGTGCAGAATATACCAGAATTATAGGACCCCTGAAATTTTTATCATCTGAACGTGTTATATAGCAATATTATTATTACTCAGTATTGATGCAACACCTCATTTCTAACTTTAATAGAAGTTTAATCCATAAGTGACATTTTATTACAATGTACGGTAGATACTTGCTCATACGTCTAGACACTCAATAGTTACACGTAGACTTTTGGCCGGAAATCAAGCAATATTTCTAAGCCTTTTGAATTTTCTCTCTCCTGTAAGTCAATGAAGTGACTTCTTTTTTTTAGAATCTTGATCATTTTTGTGCAACCGATATAAATGAACAGTAATGACAAAGAATCAATCAGGCTCTGGCCCATCAAAGCATCTTAAGTAGAAATTCCAACTCTTGTAAATTTAAAAGAATACTTACGGCTACAATCAATTTATCAAGTCCATCCATACCAAATCTGACTTCATCAAACAGTTTATCAAAGTCTACCACAGCACACACTGCATCAATCACCTCTGCTTTCGTCAGTGTTGTGTTAGCAGGCATTTTAAGCACGGACTGGAAGGAGGCCGTATCCGTACAGATTGTTTCAAAATTTACACTCAACCATCTAGAAGGCTGCAATATGAAGAAATAACATACAAATATATAACATAGTATAATCATGCGCTAATCCAAAAAAAATTCTCAGGGGCATCTGACTAATTATTTTTCTCAGGGGCGTCTGACTAAATTTTTTTCTCAGGGGAATCTGACTTATTATTTTTTCTCAGGGGAATCTGACTTATTTTTTTTCTCAGGGGAATCTGACTAATTATTTTTTCTCAGGGGAATCTGACTAATTATTTTTTCTCAGCGGCATCTGACTAATTACTTTTTCTCAGGGGAATCTGACTAATTATTTTTTCTCAGGGGCTCTGACTTATTATTTTTCTCAGGGGTGTCTGACTAATTATTTTTTCTCAGGGGTGTCTGACTAATTATCTTTTCTCAGGGGCGTCTGACTAATTATTTTTCTCAGGAAGGTGTTCAACCTCGTATTTTGCTCAGGGGGATACAAAATAATCAGCTTTTTTCTTAGAGGGTTGTCCTGATATGACTCTAAGCCCCATCTACCTTGTGTAAATATAAAAGTTAACTACATTTTTTAATTCTTCTGTAAAGTTACATTATGTACATAACAGAATGAAGAACCAACTTATCATTTTGCAATTATTTTCCCTAAATTCTATTATGAACTGAACACGTATGTCTCTCAGAAGGGGCCAGTTTTAAACTCTGGTGAAAATCATCCGACCTCGAATTCCTGATAATATGCACAATTAGGCTTAGTTCCAAGTATTCATGTGAAGTTTACCGGTAATTGAAATCTGACCAGTGGTTATTAAGGAACAGAAAAACGAAAAACTTTGTGACATCTATCCAGACATCCATCCAGCCAGACCTCCACCACAAAACATTGTCTCCCCACTATATGTGAGGTACATAATAATAGATTTGTAACTGTGTTTTATCATGGAATAAAGTATGCTCAAGGATTGTTGTACAATCTCCCTTAGCACTCAGGGTTTTACTGTGACGAATACAACAGAATACAGGCTAATATGTAGATAACAGTTCAAATAATAAATGCTATATAAATACAGTATTGAACCCATACCATGCCATTGTTAACGGAATTCAATGTTAGGACATTGGTGAGTAGGACATCATTTAATTCAGGCATCTGTTCTAACAAGTGTAGAACTTTGTTAGCTTCCGGAGAGTTGAGGTGAGCACTGAGATTGAACATCTTGGTACCTTTAAAGTAAACAGTGTATTGGTAAAATATTGCTATGGTAATAATATGGTAACTTATCAATAGGGTAAGGCACAGCTTTTCATTTATAGGTTTACAAAATTTCTTTTTCATTTTCCTGCATTATGTTAAAACCTACTACAATCACTAAGCGAACAAGGGTTATTCATCAATTTGTGGGGAAAACAAACAGCACTTATTTTTCAACCTCATACAAAGTTATTAAGCTTCCAATTTACATGCTTTGTGAAGACCAAGTTCAAGCTCTAAAAATTTTATTGGCACAATTTAAATCAAGAACAAAGAAATACAAATTAAGTCATGAAGAAATGAAAAACTTACTGTTGATGATGCCCAGGTGGATGTTTAAGAAGTTCATTAGATGATAGTTCATATAAGATTCCGATGCCACAAGGTACTGTATGGACATGATAACCGAGTCATTGGTATTGTCCAGGTTATATAATATATCCTGCAATTGTTCAACCGATCCAGTAATTCTGAAAAAAAATTATCATACTATATTTAAATATTTATGTACTACACTGATTGGAAAAACATAGAATCACAGGAATTATAACTTTATCTTTTATACTTAACTTCGCTGACTGTGGAAATGGTAAGTTTTTATTAAGATTGTTTAATTTTAAGGTTAAAAGAGCAAATACCGAAAATGGGCTTGAGAATTGTTGTTAAAGTTTGAGGTGGTCTTTTAATTCAGGTGGTTTTAAGTGAGAGTTACTGTACATAGAAAGAAGATAGAGTACTTACTGGTTTAGATCGGAATTCCACGTGTTCTGTAGAGCAGTTGTTAAGTCCGATATTGAAGCATTAACATTATTTAATCCAAACATTGATAAACTTGGCATGAAGATATTGAATACTCCAGTATTAGCATTCTCAGCAAACTTCTGTGTCGTGGTAACAATATCTGTCCAGTTCATGGTTAGAGGTGGTAGTGAGGCGGTATCATAGGTCATAATGATCTCCCACTGAAATGTACAATACTTGTGTGTTCATGGTACCGTAAAATCTAAATTTTAGATTAACAAGTCATTAAGAATTGCAAGCAATACAGAAGTGCCCTACCGGTTTGAAGCCATTTTCAATGTTTCTGTTGCCATAGTTTTAAATAGTTTATAAATTCCTCATTCACTGTATGAATTGATAGCTAGCAGACTAATGCAATAGAAGGGTAACTGTATACAGGGTGTTAAAAAAGTTCATTCTCAATGTTTTAGTTTCAATATTTTATTTTTCTGACCTCAGAAGAATGTAAAATTTTCTGATTGAAATCCAGAGGATACTACCATTGTTCTTATTCCTTTGTCATTAAATGAAGCTATTAGAGTAAGAAAATAGCATTGTCTACTGCGTTCATAGCTCAAATAAAAGAATACGAATTTAAATTTTGAGAACGAACTTTTTTAACACCCTGTACATGTATATACCTGTTTAATGAAAGCTCCGAGATTCTCGTCATTAGCATCAATCTCAGACAGTATGGCATCCCCGTCTATCATACATAGATCATTCTGTAGCTGGATAAGTTCCGGTGTGTTCACGAGATCCAGTATCATACTCAAACTTCTAGTATCTCCGCAGAAGTCGGAAAAATTGAGTCCATTTATTCGATCTGCCAACTGAAATAAAGAAATCAGAATGAAATACCGGTGAAGCCTAGGTCCCACTGAGCATTTTTTGCCCTGGCGGTGTACTCCCGATTGAAATTTAATCCAAATAAGCTATCAGGACATCAGGAACAGGTTCCTCGTGGGTCAAGGAGAAGCTTCGGGGAAGCCATGAGACAGTTTGTGATATTGGAAGGAATTGTGATGAGTTGGGTGGTATCGGAAGAAATCAGGAGAACATTGCTGATGTGGAATTCCTCAGTGGGACCTATCCTTCAGGTGATACATTCGGTATGGCTATTTGGTCCAGGTGATTGTTCAAAATGGCCATAATTATGCAATATCAGTATGGCTAATTGAAACATTAAAATATGGGCTGCTTTAGACAGGTGGTTGCTTAATTGAGGTAATTACTAAGACAGTTTTGACTGCATCATAAGAGATTTTCAGAGAAAGACACAGTATCGACAGACAGATAGACAGACAGGCCGGCCGAGGGACTGTTAACACAAAATGAACGCTTTACAAATGCAAACAATAAACAAGATACAATAAACTTAACTGTATCTTCACAATATAATTATGTTGTTCAGTCATCAATACATTAAGTTTATGATGTCATGATGTTGTGATGTCCTAATGATGTTACATAAAGATTACCAAACCAAAATAAATGAAATAATTAACTGAAATTAACACGGACATGTGAACATGTGGAGAGATAGACGGACGAATGGACAGAATGTGAATTTTGGAATTAAAAAAAGACACAGTATTGGTAGGCAGACGGACGGACGGACGGACAGACAGGCAGACATATAGAGGACATGTAAAGTAAGTTGAACACTCACCTGATATGGTTTATGGGCAAGAGCTTCTAAAGCTGCTATGACTTCAGGCATTCTCACAGTAGCATCAGATAGGATACCACCCAATGTTGGAGATATGTCTGATAGATAAGTTGTGATGTTCCAGTTTGGATCTGAAATAACAAGAACAAAATATATACCATGGTCATTATTAATACAGTCAGGGGTGGTATTCAATATTGATCTTACTTGACTATAGAATAAGGACAACCAATCAAATTACACCATATTAAACTCTTGGTCAGTAACAGGTGATATGATTGGCTATCCTTATTCTCCAATTAAATAAGATCAATATTGAATGTCACCCTAGGTCTCAATATAGCAACATAGGATATACTGACAATTTCTCATACTGACATCATTTTATGGAGACAAATGTTGCAAATGGCTCTTTGCTTTATCAATTCAGTATACTGACATATTCGTTATAATGACATTTTGCTTGGGAACAAACAGCGTCGTTGTTTCGAGACCTGACACTATTTTATAATTTTTATCAATACAGTGCAACCCTATCTAGAGTATCACACTTTAGGAAAATCCAAGTTTGGTTGCTGTACAGAGGTTGTTGCTATGGAGAGGTAAAATTGATAGTAAATGGTAATTTCTGAAACGAAATGATTACAATGCTCAAGAGAGGTTGTTGCTCTATGGAGGGCCCCACTGGAGAGGTTGCACTGTTCATATATACAAATTTTGGTTTATTTGTTATCTCCTATCTGCCAAACTGTGAGCTCAAACCCTTGATTTTCAGGGCATATGCTCTACCAACTAAGCTCTACAGCTGCGTACACATATTGTGAAGATTTACTGTTTATCTACTACATGTGCATACTTAGCATTATCTCTTGATCGAAATTCCCCATTCACATACTGGAAATCCAATGTAGACTAGTAGAGAAAACCAAGTACCATGTACTCAATGCCAATTGGTCAATCGTTAGTAACACACAATGGTACTGACTATTCATGTGAAGTTTTATGGAAATCCCACCAACTGTTAAGAACAACATAAACAGACAAACTTCAGGGCATCAATACAGACATTTAAACGGACATCCAGCACTAAACCAATATGTCTCCACATCTTATAGGGAGGATCTGTCATGTTCTAGTATTGGGAGCATGATGCTTTAATCAATTATCAAAATGCAGGCATCTGATTGGTTGACTCAGAGCATGATGTGAAAATTGACCAATCATAAAGCTGCATTCTGTTAACAGCACATGTAAGAATTTCAAATCAACTCACCATTAAGCAATGGTCCATATTTATTCATAGCTTTCGCCATTAGATTCCAGGTGAGTGCGTAATGTTTGACCCGATTCCACAGATCCCAGAATTCCAGAGCTTTATCAAGACTCGCCAAGCCTTCCGCTATCGATGTATCGGACATATCCCCGCTACAACAAAAATGCACCACAAATAATAATCACACCACATCAATGATTTAAAGTAATAATTCAACTGATAAGCTAATTACTTGCAGTTACTGAACTACTAAATGTGTGAAACCAATGCCTGGGAAATAAGAATCACTTTTTTAAATACTGTATTCTTCCTAGTAATGTCCGCAGTATCATGAACCAAGAATACAAAATTTGGATGCATCCTTTGCACAGCTTTAGGCATTTTCCATGTACCTGATTAGCAAATTGAAAACTGCCATGATATTCTTTTGTAGGTATTTTCACAATTTTTTAATCAGATTTATAATCTGTGATTGTAAGACTGGTAAGCAATGTTTGATGCTGTCCTTGTGTTGTATAAAATTACATGTACTTTAATGGAATATTTCAAGACAATTTAAACATGGACATGGTGGTAGGAAGGGAAAGAACTATTTTATGATTACAAAACTGTGAATATTTCTGCAGGATGAAAATTAGAAAATTTTGAATTTCAGACATTTAGCGTGGGGAATATGACTGATTTTTTCTATTCTCTGTAGCTTCCTTTTGTAGGCCAAAATTTAGCGTGCAGGAAATGAATTTTTAAAATTCGCCAATAATTTCCACGTAGCTCATTTAATCACTTAAACAATACCTTGTGGCAGCAGGTTGAGTTGTTGTCATTGTGGTCAATGAATCCAGTATGACCGTGTAGTAGTTGGTGATCCATGACAGGTCACTATGTACGATAGATTCGAATATACCAAACACGTTATTATCCCCATAAAATGTGGCAATCACATACTGCAAGTTGTCGGCCATTCGTGGCCAATCAATCTCTGACTGCACGTTACCATTGAATTCCTTTTCAATCTAAAACAACACAACATATGCTGTATTTTGAGTATTGTTCACAATGCTTTTATTCATATTATTATTCATGAACATGTCCTGGAGCCTTCAACTGCCAATTCGCAATATGCACAATTAGCCTCTTCAATACAATTGCTTCCTTTAAAATTTGAAAAACTTAAAAATAATATTAACCCTTTAGTCCATAGATATACATCTATTCGTGCTCATTTCACATGTCCATCACTAATATTATCCAATACTGAGTAATAAGGGGAAACAATCCAAATATGGAAATGTACTTACAAAATGTAATAAGACACTTTATCAAGGGAGTTAATTCTTGATATTTGTCATAAAAAGCAGCACATGGAATGTGAATGCATTCTAGCTGATCTCTCATCAGAACAGTGTAAGCAATATGGAGTAGAGGGTAAACAGATTTATTGTTAACAAAGAAATTATTTTGCGCGGTTTCATTTTGCGGGGTTCACTAGTGGTAGAATTTCATGAAATTAAATTGCCACAAAAGTGCTAAAAACATTAAAGTAATATGGACATTGCGGGAAACTTAAAAACGTGAACATTTGTAGTTGCCAATATGCCAATGATCAGCAAAACATGAAAGTAAATTGGGTTACAGTATGTGAATTAATTTCTAATAGATAAAGCTATACTTACATCAGCAAGATATGCTAGCGGGTCACCTATAGCCATCAAATCCCAGAACAAGTCCGTAAAATCTGTCCTACATATAAATCCTTTCAATTCTTCCACAGTATCACCAGCAGACATATTTAACTGATTCCATTCAGTCTTGTTACACAGTAGATCACTAAGCTCAGCTGTATCGTTTTGCATAACAACAGCAATAAGCTGAAATAATAGAATGACATCTTTTAAACATTGATGCATCATAAATAGTCTATTGAAAGCCAGGGGGGATCATCCTTCTTATTTCATATGCTGAAAGCCCATTTTGCCTTTCAATAGATAAAATTATTGTGAAAGCAGAAACAATTCACATACTAGGTGCTTGTAGCTATGGCTAAATATTTATAAAGAATGTAATTTTAAAAATGAAAGACCTTAAATATTTGGCTTTCACTTATCCAAGGAATATAGATTTGAGTTATCACGATCTTTACTTTATCATAACAAGTCTAGTGACTCATGCATAAATACGTAACAAAAGTGGCTTCAAAAAAAAGGAGTTTACATGTTCATTGATGTATCAAAAGTGTTGATAAAGCTCCATTGACTGGAGGGTCGCATTTTATGGTAATTCCTGGACTGATTGGACCAGTGTCAGAATTATGTGGCTAGGAAGTGTCCATATGATTGAAATAATCTTGCTGTCTATTTTAATGCAAAATTTTAAATTAAAGTTTTCAAAATAATCATGTTCATATAAATACTGTAGCACACAGACAATCCAAAACCACACAGAAACGACGGCAGCCTCTAGCCATCCACGCAAGAGTCAGACATAGAACAATCACCATCCCGCAATGAATGACACACCGTGGACTTCGAATTCAGTGCATAATTAACCATAAAGGGAGGTAAATATAGATAATAACTACACTGAAGAGTACATACCTTGGTAATATTGTTATTGATAGCAGACTTAACAATATCAGGATAGTATGGTAGGTACTTGAACATGTATGTCACTGTCTTATCTCTACCATTCATATCTATAAAAATAAACATAATGTATAGTTGAAACATACGTTCTTGGGTGCAAGTTAAAAATTATGAAATATCTGAAATTCTGAGAAAAAAAATGTCAATTTGTATTGTGAAAACAAAGAAAAACAGACTTTTTGGAACAGTCAAAAACCTGAAATGAGGTATAAACCTGAAAACTAACACCATGTACCTATTCACAAAAGGTTCTTACAAAATATTGCGATGGAATCTGGAATCTTCATTCTTCACTCTTAGACCTGTTGCTGGTACTTTCTTTCAACTGAGACAGTCCTAAAAGAGTCTAGTTACTATTTTTTTCCGGCCTAATGGACCAATGGCCTTTGGCTTAGGAAATTAACAATAATGCTTTCTTACATTTATGGAACTAACATGATGAGATTTACTGTAACAGTTATCTTAAGCATTTAGAGGTTACATTCAAATGGTTTGTAAAATTTAATGACAATCAATTTGCAGGTTAGAGTCATTCAACAAAACTGGAAAAAATACATCGAAATCAAACAAATTGTATGTATTTCTTTACCTTCAAACAAGTGAACTCTTTTTGTTGTTGCATGTAACACAGCATCCGTCATCTCCATCAAAGGACTGAGCAAGGACTCTGATGCACGACCCATCATCATTGTAGGTAGCACTGAACTAATGGTGAAAAGTTACACAAATGAGTATAATTACACCGGTCTAAGCTTATGATTCTGCTGTCCCACAATTTAGCCTTATTATTACAAAAGGATAACAGGACTGAAGTGTTTTACTTCTTCAATGGTCCGAAAAAATCAAACTGAAGACTGCAATGGCAGGGCTGTATTCTGAGAATTGACCAATGGTAAGTCTGCATTCTGAGAATTGACCAATGGCAAGGCTATGACAAGGCTGTTTTCTGAGAATTGTCGAATGGTAAGGCTGTAATTAGAGAACTGACCAATGGTAAGGCTGTAATTAGAGAACTGACCAATGGTAAGGCTGTAATTAGAGAATTGACCAATGGCAAGGTTGTATTCTGAGAATTGACCAATGGTAAGGCTGTATTCTGAGAATTGACCAATGGTATGGCTGTATTCTGAGAATTGACCAATGGTGAGGTTTTAATTAGAGAACTGACCAATGACAAGGCTGTATTCTGTGAATTGACCAATGGTGAGGTATTAATTAGAGAACTGACCAATGGTGAGGCTGTATTCTGAGAATTGACCAATGGTAAGTCTGTAATTAGAGAACTGACCAATGGCTAGGCTGTATTCTGAGAATTGACCAATGGTAAGGCTGTATTCTTAGAATTAGGAGGTCAAATGTTTGAATCCGAGTTGGTGAACAGCCAGCTAGTTAAATAATGGCTTTGATTAGCTTTCCTACATGGAAGTAAATGTGTTGCACCAAACGGATGAATTACTGATTGTTGTTTAACCTACCTCATTTGTATGGTGTACCGTGAATCAAGTTGTGACCAGAATGGTATAGCACTTCCAGTATCAATGTTTGTATTAGCTAGAATGACCGCCCATTCCTCGTAGATTGGTGTCAGCATATCAG
The DNA here is from genome assembly GCA_947247005.1 of Spisula solida. Classification (NCBI taxonomy): domain Eukaryota; kingdom Metazoa; phylum Mollusca; class Bivalvia; order Venerida; family Mactridae; genus Spisula; species Spisula solida. The sequence continues at coordinate 42,681,090 of OX365944.1, read as the reverse complement.
TCATCATGCTCGTCATTGCCGGGTACATCTCCTTTAGATGCATCATTTCCTGATGTTCTGGTATAGTCCCGGACATCATTATCTCCATATCAGACATGTGTTCCTGTAGCTGTAGATAAATAAAGCAATTTTCTATAGTGTGGTGTGATATATGCCCAAACATAAATTGTTAAATTGTAATTGACCTGTACGAAATTTACCGTTATACATTGAACGACTATACCTATTTTATCTCATTGACACATCCAATGACAATTCACCATCAAAATACCTGCCACAGGTTGGGAAAATAGATTTATATAATAGATAATGTTGTTATATTTTGTTGTTATACTTCTGAATGTTTATTTTCAAAATATTTCTGTACACATGGCATAGAAGCTCACAGAGGGAAGAATTGGCTTCCCTAACTGTGCCGCCTCTTAAAAAATGTTGTTATTATAATTATTAGTATAAGTCATATTGATACTGGTTATTTGCACTGCCAACTTTTTTGGAGGTTAGTTGCAAATAGCCCCCCCCCCCCCTCAAAATAACAAACTTGATTTACAACGGGACTTCAAAAACTGAGGTACCAAGTAAAATGCTTTACATCAGGCTCTTAAGAGAAAAAGAGATGCTTCTGGTACTGGGGTATCATGCACTATTCCCCCCAAATCAATGTGACTTATCCTCCACTAAAGGCCCATGTTAGTATGGGTCTACTAGACTAGTGAAGAGGATAGATGACCACTTTATATCACATGACTTTCCTTGTATCGGGGTTAGTTTAACAAGTATGTATTTCCTTATACTACACTCGTGTAATACAACTGACTATCAAATGACATCAATTCATCTCATATGGCATCATTATATCTCATAAATGACATTATTTTTGGCTTCATTTATATAATGGAGTCTATTTTTCAACAGGAAAATTTGTAATTTCATGTAATCAGTGTCATAATTTTTTATGATAAACAGAAAGTAGCAATTGTTGTTAATTGATACAAACTTTTATCAAACTTGTTCAGGAAGTATTATTAAGCTGGCTCATTCAAATTTCCAGAACTTATTTAATAAACGCTCATACAAATTGCCAATTTGTGATAGATCCTTTATAAACACAAATCGCTGGCTTAGAATTAGAAAGTCGTAAGTGCAAAATCAATGTTTTGAGAAAACAAGAAAACACTGTCTGAAAACTTCTCTTTACTATGGAAAAACAAACTTTTTAAACTTCAGTTTGGTCAACATGACTCTTCCGATTTTCATGAAAATAGGCTCATAAGAAGCGCCTTGAGATGCCGATTTCAAATATGCATGAGTCTTAAAAGGTCGTTAGTTGTACTAACAACCTTCTCATGCTAAGCCAGCGAAATAAAGATATATATACCTTGTAGGTAACCTCAGTGTAACCGTTGTCAACATAAACTTGATCTACAACTTGTGTAGCTTCTGGAGTACAGACGGACGTAATCATGGTATCAACATCGTAACTAGGCATTTTATTGTGTGCCATGGTAACCGACTTCTTACATACATCTAACATAGTCATCTCTCCAGTCATCATACCCTGAATCATCACATAATTATAACATTATGAAAAATATTAAGATGAAATCAATAGATCAAATAATACTAGGGATGCAACTATTCGGTCAATTTGCTAACCGGTTAACCGTTCAATCTTCCGAACGGTTAACCGGTTAACCGATTAAACGAATCGAAACTTGCCGACTTTCCGACTGTTCTAATTCTGACGTGTATATATTTACTGTAACCCCCATAAGTTGCAATCGGGCATCCTCGTATATTACCCAAGGGATGTGTCAATCGGGATTAAACTGCCTCCAATTAATATTAAATTACGTGTGCTTGCCGAATGTGTGAAAAACAACGTCGGTCAACAAACTAGTCCCCGACTACCATATGAAATTAACGGCAATTAAGTGACCCTCTTGTCACAACAATACGTGTCAAACTGTTAATTGCGGATTATAGATCATGACCCCCTTTTGACGAGCGTTCGCACCTTCGATGGGTGAAACTTGTCGGCCAATTTCTCGATATTTTTTCAATATTTTTTCAATATTTTTATTTTAAAATTTATTTAAATTTCTCCTTTTTCGATTTTTTTCGATTAACCGGTTAGTGATTTTGCTAACCGATAACCGAACGTTCGAACGGTTAACCGGTTAAATGGTTAACCGTTTACATCCCTAAATAATACATAATACTCCATAGAGAAAAAACTTATTTTATTTTTGGGTTTATAATGACCTCCCAGCCTGGCTCTGTTATGTATAAACCTGACACAAAAACATATGTCCCCAAAAACAGCCATAACTCTGGCAATAATCATCCAACATAAAATTCCTGACAATATGCATAACAGTTACTGGGCTTGGTACCAACTATTCATGTAAAGATTTATCGAAATCTGACCATGTCATGAAGGATTTACGAAAAAAAATAGAAAAAGTTCAGCTGCACAAATAGGCTTGGAACCAACTAATCATAAGAAGTTTCATTGAAAGCTGACCAATGGTCAAGGAGAACAAGCATGGCCAAACTTTGTGACATCCATCCAGACATATATGTATCAATCATCCAGATCTCCAGCTTAAAGTCAATATGTCTCACCCACTATATGTGGGAGACAGATCGCTTATTATATCAAAATAAATCAAGCTTACATAAATATTATCCACGGCAATGAGCTGTGTTAGAACAACGAAGGTCTCATATTCTCCATAAGTATTCAGTGAGTTCAATGATGCAACCACAGCCTCGTTTGTAGAAACTAGATCTAGTAAATCTTCTTGTATATCTACAAAAATATTTCATAGATGCAGGGGTGTCAACAGGGCAAAAGATTTTTTCCAAACAAGAGTCCTTCAATAACATTGTTTCTGTAAGTACCATGTAGTTTACCATAACTTTGCCCTTTCTTGTGATATTTTCATCAAATAACTTTTATTTTAGTCGGAAATCATAGCTCTTTCAGGAAAGATAAATCCGGAATTCCGGATTAATCAAGAAAATTGACACACCTGTACTGGTATAAATATATACAATATAAATCAATGACATACCAGTAATAAAATTATATCATTGGTGTAGTGTAAAACCTTATTATTGTAATGAAGATAAGACAACATTGTTATGTAAATGAGAAATCATTGTAATGTAAATGAGACATCATTGTAATGTAAATGAGACATCATAATGTAAATGATACATCATTGTAATGTAAATGAGACATCATTGTAATGTAAATGAGACAGCATCATTGTAATGTAAATGAGACATCATTGTAATGTAAATGAGACATCATTGTAATGTAAATGAGACATCATTGTAATGTAAATGCATTTTTGTAATAGTAAATACATTATAATTTCCACAATAAACATGTTTTAAACCAAACACAATCAATATGCCTTTGCAGCTCTATATCTATATGGCGTTACCTAATTGTTGTATTATAAAAATATCACAGTACTCACTACTGTTGATATTTAAAGAATTAATCTAGATAAAAAACATAAAATGTGTGTGAAACTGTAGCACAGAACGATAAAGCTGGCAAGGGTAGCTAACTGTAGCAAGGGTAGCTAACTATTGCAAGGGTAGCTAACTCCAGCAAGGGCAAATAACTTTATAAAGATAGATAACTCAGTGTGTACATACTATCGGTGTATATAGTATACTCCTCCATCATCTCCATCATATTGGTTGCCATGGACATCATTAAGTTTGTCGACTCATTCCCGTATATTGATACCATCATTTGTTCAATACTATCCAACGTATCATTCATTGACCTTTAACAAATAAATATTATTATATCAGAAACCTGCATGAACCTTCTTATAAGTTAAGGCTATCTGTGGATGAATTTTAACCAGAAAGAGGTCAGACCAACTACTGTAAACCAAGAAATTATTTTGCGCGATTTAGTTCACGAGTGGTAGAATTTTTCGAAATTGCTAAAAACATTTTAAATATGGACATTGCAGGAAAATAAATTAGTTTACAGTATTTTATTCAGGGAGGTCCAACATGCTGTTTTCTTACAGGGTTATCCTCTAAGCCAAGTTAAACTTGTGTAAATGTGTGAAAAGAAAACCCCATTTCTGCTCAAATTACAGGCAGGGGTCCAGAACCCTGAACCTCCCTTTGAAATCGTGCATGTGTCTCCAAATACCATCATCACGGCCATCATAAACTACTGCACTGTGATGGAACATAAATAGGGTAGGTGAGTCAGAAAATGTCTAAAGCCTAGGTCCCATTGATGAATTCCACATCGGTGATGTTCTCCTGATTTCTTCTAATACCACCCGATTCATCGCAATTCCTTCCGATATCACAAATTGTATCATGACTTCCCCGGAGCTTCCCCTAGACCACGAGAAACCTGTTCCCGGTGTCCTGATAGCTGTTTAATTTCAATCAAGAGCACATCGCTGAGGTAAAAAATGCTCAGTGGGACCTAGGCTTACACGCTAAGAACAAACAACTTACATAGCCATAATGCTCTCCACTGTTGCAGAACCATCCATGATGCTATTCATTATTCCATAAATATCGTTAAAAGGATTAGCCGTCAATGGAAGTCCTAATCCTTGTAAGTTTGCATTGTCCACCAGTCCAGGTAGTTGTTCAATCAACGTGGTCCAGTCAAATCCCTCTGAAAAAGGCAAAACAAATTGATCTGAAGAGGACAAAACTGTACAAAACTATACAAAACTGTACAAAACCAGAAATCAAGAATTTTACGCCATTTCTCAGTCTTTTTGTTAATCGATTGTAAGATAAAGAGATTCCACATGTGTGAAAGTTTGGAATTCTGAGAAACCTGAAATCCTAAAAAATTGACAATTAATATAGGGAAAACAAAGAAAGCAGGCTTTTTGGCACTCTCAAAAACCTGAAGTTCAGGCGTGTGCCTGAAAACTTTCGCCCATGATTATTCATAAATTCCTTCATTATAATTCCTACCCAACATCCATATTTTTTAACCTTTGTTTATTTTCTTTAAAATAATAAAATAATTTGTTTGTTTATTTGATAAAAATACATTATCCAAGAAAAGCCTGATACATCAAAATATGTATATAGTTTAATCAACTTTTAGACATGAGTACATTTTGTAACCGACTGTACATATAATCCCTCCAATTACTGAGTTACAAGTCCGCTGTTAAATACACTCCGTGCCATTGATAGTCCTAGCACATAGGCTTTTGACCCTCTCCTGTATCCATTTATATACCTAGGTAAAGTGAAGCATTAAGGGTTTTCTTGTTCAGGGTTATAAAGCAGGGCTGTAGATGGGGATCAAACCCGGGACCTCTAAATCCCTAAGTGTGTGCCCTACCTCTAGACTAACACTCCCCATTAATTGATAGTTAAATAAATAAATATATCAGATTTAAAAAGCGCCTTTTTCATGCGAACGCAGGTTCAAAGGCACTTTACATTGTGTTGAAGGTGCATCCTCTACCAGTGCAGATACAGCATGATCTGACCAGAAGGACAGACTGAGAGAAAGCCCTTGAAGGGAGAGAGAGACATTAGATACAGGCATGTCCGGCGCTGCAGAAGTGCGCCTAGCTCTTATTTTGAATAGACAGCCTGGTTCTTTAATGTGCCCGGTGTATAGCACCGATATACAGCTTCCTGGCACTTCCATATACTTTGCAGACCATACGGCCAGATATAGCGGGAAGTATTATAAATATTTCAGAAATGTCAAGTTCCGATGCCAGGGATTGAACCCACGACCTCTGGATTGACGGCCCAGTGCGTTACCACTGAGCTAAATCTGCTTATAACAAATGTAAAACAAAATAAGTAAATATTCAATGCAACCTCTCCAGAGTGGCCCTCTTTAGAGCTTTATCCTCATCATGCTATTACTTCTACAAATAGAGGATCAATATTGTTTGTAGGAGATCATTAACTGGATGCTTGTAAATTAATAATGCATATTCCATTACCACAATTTGTGGCAGTTATAGAATTATAAAGAATTCAAATTTGAGCATAAGTTTATGACTTCCATAAGTGCTTTGATAACACAGTACCAAGACAGATAAGAAGACAAGATCTCAAACATAACTCACCATTAAGATTGGACAAGGTAACCTGTGAGTAGTTCATCAATGCCTGAATAGCAGTTACATCAAATGTGTCATTTGTTAAAGATTTAAGCATCGGTGCAGCAAAGTCAAGCAATGATGCAAGCCTGAAAAAGAAAAAATATAACAAATTGTAATGTACTAATATATAGCTTAGACACACAAATTGAAATATAAATATTAGATTTCTAATAAAAGGTACCAAAATTTGCTAAGTACATGAGTGAAAGTTAGAAATTCTGACAAAACCTGAAATCCTCAGAAACTGACTATTAATATAGGGAAAATAAAGAAAAACATACTTTTTGGTACACTTAAAAACCTGAAGCTCAGGCACATGCCTGAAAACTTTCACCCATGTTAGTTTCATACTTAGTTACTGCACATCAGGTAGTTTTATTGTATTTTAACTGAGACAGTTGTAAGTGTGTGGTCATCTGCTTTTCTCACTGTCTAATTTAAACAATAACCTCCGGCTTCAGGTTTCATTAATTGTGTGATGTTAGCACTTTTGGTACAGTTCGCAAATTGCGATACTCGCAAATTCATAAATCTGCGTAAATATACTTTCATAAAATGAATACCTATCCAAGAATTTTCAACCTGGAACCTAAATTATGTTACAGTAATTCACGAAACACAGATCATATAAATACTAAGTGATTTACTGTGTTAAACAGAGGTTCACTAAGCCAACCAGAATGCAGGTATTATATAACAAGTAATTAAGAATTGCAGGCAATACAGAAGTCCCCTACCGGTTTTAAGCCATTTTCAATGTTTCTGTTGCCATAGCAATCAAAATATATTTGAACGTGCATTATCCCCTTATTGCCCCCTATCCACATACCAAGTTTCATAAACCTAGCTTGGAAACTGTAAGAGTTATGTCAGGATCCAGTTTTTTTGACGGACGGACTGACTGACTGACGGACTAAACGACTGAAGGACTGACGGACGGGGGGCAAACCTATAGTCCCCTCCGGTCAAAAACTGGTAGGGGACTAAAAAGATTTACAGTACATGAGAATGTTCACAGCATAATATGCTATATTATAGTCTAATAAGACTTGTGACTGCTTCCATGTTTAACAACCGTAAAATCAGACATTTTAATGCGGGATTAATTTTTACTAAAATTTATGATCGCGAACTCAAACAACGGCAGTCAAACAATGGAAAATGGTTCTTTCTGATTTGTAAAAATTGGTGAACATTTAACCTTACAAACTTCTTCACAAATTCGCAAAATTTTGACCTTGCGAAAAGTTCGTATTTTACAGTAGAGTCAGGTCTATAACGACAGCCGATGTACTGACATTCATATACTGATATCATTGTATGGGGCCAAAATGTTTCAAAACACCCTATTTATCAATTCAGTATACTGACATATTCTTTACAACAGCATTTTGCTTGGGAACAAACAATGTCATTGTATTGAGACCTGACTGTATCAGAGTGGCCATAATTATACATACTGTCCAAAGTCGATCTCCTGCATGTCACTTAGTAATGGAACCATCTTGGCGAACTCCCTCATTGCTGCAGGGAGCGCAGACAGATCAGGCATCATATCCATCAGACCTAACAGATTAGAGGAACCCATGTACATATCGGTCAGATCTGCAATGTCTGCTATCAACTGTGCAATGTCAACTTCACCCGTCATACCGGCAAGATCTTCACCCTGTAAATGAATGGGTGAAAGTTAGAAATTCTAAAAAACCTAAAATCCTCAAAAATGGACAATTATATAGGGAAAGTAAAGAAAAACAGACTTTTTGTTACACTCAATAGCCTGAAGTTCAGGCATTATAATAATACCTGAAAACTTTCAGACATGTCAAAATGCATTGAAACAGACATTATACATATTGAAACTGACGTGATATAGGAATGGACTGGCATGGTATTGAAAATGACATTATACATATTGAAAATGACGTGGTATAGAAATGGACTGGCACTAAGTATCGAAATAGACATAATACATATTGAAAATGACGTGGTATAGAAATGGACCGGCATTAAGTATCGAAACAGACATTATACATATTGAAAATGATGTGGTATAGAAATGGACCAGCATAGTATCGAAATAGACATAATACATATTGAAAATGACGTGATATAGAAATGGACCGGCATTAAGTATCGAATTAGACATAATACATATTGAAAATGACGTGGTAAAGAAATGGACTGGCATGGTATTGAAATTGACATTATACATATTGAAATTGATGAGGTATAGAAATGGACTGGCATGGTATTGAAATAGACATTATACATATTGAAATTGATGAGGTATAGAAATGGACTGGCATGGTATTGAAATAGACATTATACATATTGAAATTGACGAGGTATACATATTGAAATTGACGAGGTATACATATTGAAATTGGCATGGTATAGAAATGGACTGGCATGGTATAGAAATGGACTGGCATAGTATTGAAATGGACATGTGTGGTATTGAAATAGACATGTTTTGAAATAGACATTTTCTTGAAATGGATGTGGTGTTGAAATGGACACCGATTGTAATGAAATAGACATGTTAATGAACTAAACCATGTAATATATGATGCCAAGAGATACAAAACATGTCGCTGTTCAATACACATAAACTGGCTAATTTTGGACCATTAAAACACTATTGACTGTATAATAATTATGTAGTTTTTATGATAAAATATTTGTCTTACCAGTCGTATGATATTGGCGACGTCCACCTGGCGTATGATCTCGTTAGTAATGTCTGATATCTTGTCATCTGGTATTTTACACAGACTGTTTGATACAGTGAATTTATTCACAATATAACGATTACTCTTGTCTGATAAAATTATAAACCGTTCAAGTTCAGCTGGATCACATACGATACTCTTGAAATCTACTTTACCAAAACTTGAAACAAACTGAAAATGAAAACAAGAGATATTTGTAAAACATGTATGCCCCCATTGCAGCCAAACAGTCATTAATGTTAAAGGTCATAGTGAGCTTGACCTTTAACCTACTGACCTCAAAATCAATAGGGGTCATCCATTGCTGAGGGCCAACCTTCACGTAAAGTTTGAAGATCCTAAGGGCAAATGTGTTTAAGTTATTTAACAGAAACCATTTGGTCTACTGACAGACCGACCTACCGACAGACCGTCCCCCCCTCATCAAAGATGCAACACTTTTATAGCTTCATCTTTCTTTACTACAAAATCTCTTATTTTCATACGCATTTAATTTCATGAATTTCTGTCAAATGCAATCTTGTGGAGTCGTAAAAGTTTGTGGGTTACAAAACATGGAAGGGCAAACCCTTGTTCAATTTTTGGAAGATCGAATAATCATGGAGATGCTCTGAGAGAATAATTCAAATTGACCAATAGAAATAATTCAACTTACTGCAAACGGATTCAAAGACGCATCCATCAAAGCTCGAGCTACTCTCTTGTCCAGAATTTTGTATTTTTCTGACAGGATTTCTACAACTTTATCTGGATTTCTAAATAAGTTTTTCAGCAGCAATTTATCATCTACAAATACAAAGTTTAATGTGAATTATAATTCAAAGACTGTTATAGACAATATAACACAATCAGAAAGATTCAAGTACCCTACAAAGACATAAGTTTTTACTTATCCTCGCCACCGGGCAACCTATAATGGGCGAGGCCCCCAGAAGAGGTTAGTCATTTTAGTTTATGGGGCATGATACAGAAGATGTCCCATTTCAAGAAGCATCACTGGTTCTTTTATGTGCCTGATGTAAAGCATCAAACACAGAACCTCAGTTTTTAAAATCTTGTCCAAAAGACTGTCAGTGAAGTTAGACGTGTTAGGTGGGAAACACTGAAAAGCATTCCTGTTTTTATCTGGCTGGAGGTTGGATCCAACCCATAATCTTCTGATCAGTAGCCAGTAGAACTGCTAACATATGAGTTCACCTGTCCTACTAGAGTTAACTCAAGTGATGTAAGAATCTAAAAATAAACTAACTCTTGGAGCTCTTCAGCAAAACGAAAAGAGTTAACTTACAGTGTAAACAAACATGGTGGACATGTGGAACTACAGCAATTGAATAAACGGTCCGTATGGCATTTATACATGATTCGTTAGAGATTGTCTGAGATGTCCCGATTGGAACTGTAGCAACCCAGCCTCGCAGCAGGGTTAAATTGGAGTACACTCGAGGGTCGAAACTCGACTCGTTTTGCTGAAACTCTAGTTAATCGAGTTAACCTTCGTAAGTCAGCTGAGCTCGCCCAACATGTATACAGTAGTTAGACCATTTCCTTTTATACACCCAACACTATTCTGATAAGAGATGAACTCGATTGTATACACTGAATGTGCAGCTTTTTAGGACAAATATCAAGACTGATTTCTCTTGATAAGGTGTTTCATTTAGTCTATTTCTATAATTTCTGATTGTCTTCCCTCAATTCTGACATTATTGGAGAATTATTGTCTATTTGTTTATTCTGGTTAAACACTGTTTCTCAACAGTTATATACAGCCGCAGATTCAAACCACCAGTTTCTTGGACTGTATCCTAATCAGTACTTAATTTTACCCTTCCACAAGGAACCAACAAATTTTCCACATGTTGATGAAATTTTCATGGAAAGATATGACCTGTCGCGACTGGGAAATGAACTCTAATTGCCGGTAACAAATCCAGCGCACTCACTACTGAGTGAGGATTGGGGCCCGATATGATACATCTTTGAAGTTAAGGGTTAAAGAAATTATATTTTAAAAGCATTTAATACTGAAGTCCATTAATTACCTTTAACGAAACACCTTAGTATCAGGGTACTGCTTTATCAAAGCACTGTGAGTAAATACGGAAATCTTTAATCTACTTTCAAATTTAAATTCTTTATAATTCTTTAATAAACTGCAAATTGGGGACAGATATAGTTTGAAGGAGTTCATTAACTGAATCATTATTAGTGTAACATATCCATTTACCACACTTTTTTATTTTTTTTGCAAAGAATTATAAAGGCTTAAAATTTATCGTAAGTTTAGGATTTATGTATACTTAGTGCTTTGATAAAACAGTGCCCAATCAAATACAAGTACTTACCAATTTCATCCACCTCAGAAGAGTCAGCTATGTCTTTGATATTGTTTAAAACTTTGGTGACTGTTGGTAAAGCTTTAAAAGCTTCTATGGTGGTTTCCTTACTAATCAACGGATCAATATCTCGAATCATCGATTGAAATCTGAAACATACGTGAAATATTGAAACATACAGGAAACATTGAAACCTGAAACACACGTGAATTATATATCTGCATGCAGTTGAATTATATTTTATTCATAAAACACTAATATAGTCCAGAGAATTTGACACGATCCTCGACCTTCTATTAGAATAATTTAACAAAATTTAATGATTAATATTGTCTATATTTATATTCCCGGTTGTATGTTTGCATAAGCGGAGAGTATTACGAAGACACTCGAGGTGTAATACTAACACAAATGTAAAAGACTTGTAATATATTCATGCATAAAGGTCAGGATCATGTCTATTTCTCCGTGCTTTAACAATTTGCAAATTTATGCAAATTCAATTGGTGTGAAATACTGTTTTCACTCAAGTATTGCACGCAGTTTTTAACACGAAGCTAAACATAACAGACACTCATTAAGCATGAAGCTTCTAAGCATTAGACTTACAGACATTCATAAATAATTCCATCCTACATAATGTATTGTCTATAACCATCCAAGGTAGCTGAACACTAAATCGGTATCACATAAATAAATGCATTTGGAATAAAATTGGCTATTTTTCAAATATGTCACAATATATCATGTTTTTGCGCTGAAGACCCTGTGTGCAGTCAGTTTGACCTTTAATTAAGGTCACCATTCTCCTTGCCAGAAACCAATTGTGACAGTTTCGACCATTTTCTCTGGTAAATATAGAATCAAGCATAAAGGCGGAGGTGATCAGATCATGGCCTAATAATATACCATAGGCTTTGCCCAAGATGTTTATTTTAGGTCCAAATAGGATATATTACACTGTTTGACTATGATGACTATGAGGTTTGTGGTCCTACATAGTACATTAGGGGAATAAACAGTAATAATAATAAAATATTATTATGAATAAATAAAATATAAATACACCCTTACATACACATGTATAAACTTTGTATAAGAAAAAAGAACATGACTTATTTGAAATTTTAAACCTATTATATCTTAATCCCTGTCTAGCATTTCAATACAGAGTGAAATGACCTAGACTGACTGAGTGCATGAGAAAGTCACCAACATTCTACAGTCGGACAAGTTAATGTGATGGTCCACTATAAAATGCATTGACATGGTAACTATAAATCAACCCACGGACAGGAAAGCAACCCGTTTACACAGCCCGTTCAAGTCTGGGTTGCTTTATTTCAGGTGGAGTTTTATCCGTCTGCCTGTACTAGTTAAAAGTTCAAAATCAGGTTAAGTCTATATGTCAATTTGAAAAACCCATTTGACCATAGAACGCCCCCAAACTATTGTCACAGTTAGAGTTTATATGTTTAATTTAGAGATAAATACTTCTATATAAGCAAATATTTATGTATGCATGTAGAATCAGAACAATCAGAAACAGTGCAGTAAAAGACATGGGTCGTGTTTTAAAATAGGCCAGAATCATAAGCATGAAAAATATTAAATAATTAATTTGTTAGAGACCATTATGTCGAATGTATTGTTACACTTTGGAATTAAACAACCTTGATATTGTTTCATGTCATAGTCATATCATATTATTGACCAGGGGTTCTATTTGACTTCGGAGTAGGGGTTTTGACCTTTGAAATTTCCGAAAAGTCACATTTTAATCTTCAATATTTTGTATGAAGGATCATTTCCTCTTAAAATCATGGGTATATTGTCTATAAAATTTAGTCAAAAGTATCAAAACGATCCCTCAGATTCAGAAGCTAGTTTAATTAACCCCTGTTGACTAAAAAACATGATGATTGTAATTATTCATGAATATGATTCAGGCAAATAAAACACATTCAAGATAGTTCCACCATGGCTGAGTATGATATTGAAATCATATTAATAATTCAAATAGTGAATCTGTTTACGTTCCATCAAAGTAATACGTGATACCGAAACCGAAAACGTTGGAAACATGACTGACTAGTCGCTGAATTATTATGCAGTTATCAAGCATATTTAATCTTTAGTTAATTTAGTATACATGTATAGTGCGCCCACGATAATGAGAAAGGTGGGAACATTTGGTACATTCCACAAAGGTGTATTAATCAGATGTGCATGATTTATCAGTGATGTTTTAAGTACAAAACTGACCATATCTGTTTACTTAAGTAATTTGTAAAACCAATGTTGCAACAGTTGACCAAAATGGCAAACCAATTCATGTTTATAAACACCACATTATCCTGGGCCGCTATAGCATCACTATTTCCCTGATGTGACTGTATTTCTAGGTTTTTCAAACAGTCTTATAACCTACGGTACTTTCTATACTGACCCACATTCAATTTTAGGCAAGCGAAACAAATTGCTTGAGTGCATTTCATTTCACCTCAGTAGTCACCAGACGAAGTGAAATGTTGCTGTGCGGGTGATTGAGAAGATAGGTACACATGAACAAATCAAGATGACAACTTCAAGCAATGTCCTAATGGTTGTTATTTTTATTTCAGTAAAATGACAAAATGGGGTTCAATTTTCAGAAAATAGGTTATACATATACATAACATGTTATAGCTCAGTTTTATTGTCTTGACAATAAATAAATAACTTCACCTTTATAGAGTGCAGCTACCATGTAATTTTGTAACTTTTGACACATCCATAAGATTTGACCATGAAATTAAATTATCATTTTAAACTGCATCATATAGAAAGTTCAAATTATGATCTCTCAGGTGAGGTCAATAGCCTCTACAATAATCATCCTTTTATTCAGTTCTACCTCGGACGATCATGATATCGAGGTGCTCCCTAAACCCCTAAATTACTATAATTCTGAGGTAAGACATGCATAATAATAACAATAAAGGCTGGTATCCAGAGACAAGAAGAGTCATGGCAAATATTTTCATTGTTGTATTTTTTGGTGTTTTTCACTGATACTCCAAAAACCCGCTTATTTTGGTCAATTGGGATTATAAATATAGACTAGATATAAGCTGTTAAATTATGCTAATAGAAGGTCGAGAGTCGTGTCAAACTCTCTGGCCTATTACCCATATATTTACCTTTGCTGTGCTTGAACTCGCTCGGCGACCCAGGCACGTGTAGAACAGTTATTATTGAGTGTACACACAGAAGATTGTAGAAATGGCATCAAACCAGCACTAGGTAAATCTCTCTCCTGAAACTCACCTGAAATTATATCAAACATCATTAGTTGTATTACTAATTACTAATAGTCTGAACAAATAAACACAATTCCTCGCCCTTTATGTATGAATATTATACTAGATTCAGGGCCGAATCCAGAGACAACAAAGCACAGAGCTAAATATTTTCTAGGGTCTTTGAGGCATTTGTTTCTTCAAAAACATGCATATTCTGGTAATTTCTGGAATTTTCACTGAGGCTAGAGTCTCGGTGTGCCTCAGTGTGGCTATGGGCCTGAGCTTCTTGTGGGAAATAATTATCAATTTCCACGAAAAATTGGTGCAATGTCGAATCTTTAGATAAATGTTCTCCATTATTTCCCTGTAACAACTATTGTCCTTCCAAATGTAATTTACTCAGTGTAACCGCAAATGTCACTGAGCATTTCGTTATTCAACATCTAAGATTAAATCCCCAAGTAGGCTGTGCCTTAGTTCATATTATTACTCTCCAATTATGACAATGAAGACGAAATTAAATTTCATGCAAGACATCAAGTGTTAATCACGCTTATAGAAGGTTTAAGGATCATGTTAATTTGTTTGCACTATAGATACAGTAAATGTAACATGATAAGGAACAATACTATCCTATAAACTTCATTTGAGGTAAGGTAGCTAAACCAGTAGTTGGAGATTCTTAAGTTAAAGCATCTTCGTGGAAAACTGAAGTATTCTAAGTTAAAAATATGTTCTGCAGTCTCATATTTCTTACAAAGTGAAGTGTGCAAAATGTAAACCTAATTGTTAATCTTTTCATACTTAATGTTTGAAAACTATGTACCAAATATTTCCACTTAGGTGCTGTGAATACCTCCCCTGATATATAATTAAGGTTTTTATGAGGTTAAAATATCTTGTTATTATAGATTCAGTTTTTAATGACCATTAGACAATGTTAGAACAAAATCATGTCACACTACACATCAAGTAAGAAGGGGCAATGTTAACTGGAACAGGCAACTTTGATGCCAACTACAAGAAGACGAGGGGAAAAACAAGCAATTATTAGGCTTAAACAATTTCCCACCATCACAAAGGTATATGGGGTACCCGGTATTTGACGTAAGGTCATGTCAATACATGTTGTAACACTATCATGTATAATGTAAGCCTACAGTGTATATAAGTCATTGACCCACAGTTACCAGCAGAGAGAAAATGTTCTATGAATGGGGACCTTCCCATTTCTTACTTTTATAAAGGACTCCGAAAAATACTTGACAAAAAAATGGATACTGTAACTATACACTATACATAATGATATCACTCATACACATCTTTTGAATACTTGCCAGTTTTGAATTGAATAGCATAATTACAGACAGGGATTTTTCAAAGGAAGAGGAATGACCGGGGCTTAATACATGTATATTTTAAAATTGCCGTCCCATGACAGGGCTTCATCTGCGGGTAGATGATGTATGGTTGTATACCATGGATAGTTACAGTTCGTGACAATGTCAAATAAAGGAGATGTATTCTTTGTTATGTTGTTTAGTTGTATAATGTATAATCATTGGCTCTGCTGTCAAAATCTAGAACATATTATTTACTAGTAAACTTGTGTGCTTTTTACATTGATCATACTGTCGGACGTTTTTGTGACCCGTACGGGTTGGTATATCCTATCCACAGGTATCTGTATCATTGATTAAGAGTAAGTAAAAATCAAACAAAATTTATGAATAAATTTTACCCAAAAAAATGTTTTAAATTTCTTTTTACCCTTACTAAATCATACAGTTACCTGTGATTCTCATAATCCACATACATAATGGACATCATTAGTGCATGAGCCATCACTGACCCCTATTTGGAAGATCAGGGAGACAATGTAGACCCCTTTCTTGTGACCTTTAAGTACAATGTACCAATTCTGTGTCAACAAATTATCAAAGTAATTGTACCTACATGAAACAGATTTAATGTTATGGTTCAGATCCCACAAATACTTATTTATAATAAAGTATGCATCTTTTTATCAACAATTTGTACTAACAATTTACATATCTTACATTGGAAAAACAAACATATGTATATCTCTTGTTACACAAAGCTGACTAAAAAGTCTTATCATATCAATAATTGTTAAAAGGATGAAAAACGATAACTTAATAACAGTTTGAAAAGTATCTTCTAGTTTATATGTAAACAGCAGAAAGGATTTTAAACAAGACAAATGAACTCATATAGCGCATCCACACGACATCAGCAACTTCTCCACATGTAGATGATTATAAAGCATCGAAACTTAATAAACAAAATTATTGCAATCTTTTATCTATTCATGATAGCAATGTCATACACATGCAAAGACACCACAATGACATTTTCATTTACTGTAAACCAATTTACTTTCGCGAATGCTAACTTTCGCGTTTTGCTGATCGTCGGCATATTCGCAACTACAAACATGCTCATTTTTAAGTTTCAAGCAATATCCATATTAAACTAAATCGAGCGAAATAATTTCTCGATTTGCAGTATTCGAGACCTTTAGACAGAATAGTAAAACGTTATACTCTCAGGTTATCCGATTCATCAACTCTTTTCAAATTATGTTTACCCTGTATTATAGAGGTAAGGTTAATGCCCTCTTTGATCTGAGACCTGACAAAACCTGACAGAATACAGGATAGTATGAATTATATACAGATAATACCAATAGACTATGTACAGGTATGTATAGTTCAAGACTGATAAACCAGGTTTCTTAATATATGTTCTTATTTTTTTGTGATAATACATAATAAAGTAATATATTTAGGATGCATCAAGCTTTATATTTATTTGTTGTGCATTACCCCATAGGTAACTGTATCATTAATAAAGAGTAAACAAAACAAAAAAAAATTTTTTTCATAAAATTTATAGTATCTTAGATATTATAAATTTTATAAGATATTAATATAAATTTTATAAAAAAAATATTTTTTTTGTTAAAACTTTAGTCTTTATTATTGATACAGTTACCTGTGCATTACTCGGTATATTGCCATGTAAACAATCGTGAAAACTCAGACATTTCTATTTTTCTCCGGTTATTTTACTGCGATGTATAAAGGCAGAGGTGACTAGATTACCATATGTAACAAGATTGCACTTCACAAACTCCTCCGCAATTACGTCACACTAAATACTACTTGTGGCCTCCGTAGCTCAATAGTTATAAGGCGCTTGCCGTCTAATCTTGCGACCCGGGTCCAAAACCAGGTGGAGGTACACATATATGTGCCTGCCATATTTCAGCGGAAAGCTGACTGGCAAATAAAGGCTATGCTCGGCATTTTTTTTTCGGCATAGTGGAAAGGGATAATGATTGCACAGAAGTAATGGGCGGTTCAGGAGGGTAATGTGTGTAAGGCTCTAAGCTACATGTACCTCACTGCATAAAAAGACAACAGTTAACTGTACAAATGGAAGCCATAGGGCATATGCATTGAAGTGTGCAAAGAGGACTAAGTAAGTAAGAACAAATGTAACATGTCGTTCTAATCTACTATTTATACTATATGCCAGGGTTTGTATGGTACAGCACACAGATATGACTTCACTCCGGTTTTAAGTTATATCTTAATAATAATGTTAGACTTATGCGAATATAATTTATGTATAACTTAAGAAGAAAATGTTTGAAAATTATATTCATATTTTGAACCAACTATTTTATGTATTATCAATAGATTAAGACAACATTTTGAAATATTATCATATTTTTTAACAAATATTTTGATAAAAAAAGGGATTACAAACTTGTACAGGGCTCAGGTTTAAATATAATATTTTCTACGTGAGATTTTCTAATAGTTAGATTTTAGTTCCCATGAAATCAGTCGTAATTTTAAATATTCCACAGGAGTGGTGGATATCTAGGTCAGCAACTATATATGGCATAAAGAAAGCTATAGCATAAAGAAAACTAAAGCTGTTCAATGTTTGTTTGATCCCTGAAAACCACAAAAATTTGCATTTTCAATGCATCAAAAATTCATTAAGATTAATTTTTAGAATTGGCATTCAAGTACAGTAAAGAGGCATATAGCCAATGGTTGAGACTCTTATAAATGTTGTACTAGTTACTGACATTACGTTTGCTTTTTATTGACTGTTTTATACATGTACTGGTAATATAATCCTGTATTGACTTATAAAACAAATTATGTGACACCATAGAATGTCAAACTTTACCCGCCCAATGAATTAATGGTAAGTGCTCCACTGTGCCAGGAACCTATTTTATAACTCTATGTGGGAAATCTATCTAGATAATGGATCCACAGAAACCTCCTATCAATACTATATATTGCAATATCGCAAGTTCAATCGATTACGTTGAATTGTGCTTGTGAAACTCTTAAATAACTAGCATCCTCGATAGCCTATTGGTTGAGCGTTCGCTTCGAGTGCGGGAGGTCTCGGGTTCGATCCCTGGCCGCGTCATACCAAAGACTAAATAAAAATGGTACCAGAAATACCCTTGCTAGACGCTCAGCATAAAAGGGAAACTGGCTTCTCTTCTCTCATACTCTCGTGGCGATGGATTGCATCAGGAATGAGGTGTCGAGAGTGATTAATATAAGTTGGAAAAACTTGAACTTAAATAAATTAGTATAAACTAAATAACTAGCATCTTATTTTTTAAGTATGGGTGATACTCATTACATCCCTCATACTTTAGTGGTTATACCTGGGAAACAAATCACGAGGACGCTGAAAAATGCCCATGTACCTGATAAGTCAATATCTAGGCATCATGTTGATGCCAGCTGATGATGAATTTCAAAAGAGACATAAATTACTGCCAATGATCGACTTCTTCTGGCCTCTGGTCCAGTTGGACTGAAGTACGCAGTTCAATAATTGGACAGCGATCGGTTTGCATTTGTGACCCAGGCATAAGTCAAGTTCCCTGATTCAGATGTAGAGTATGCCCAACAGGTAGGCGAGAATATACCCACAAGAGACTATCAAGAGTTCCTCATATACTGATACCACACATGTGACATTCACACACATTTTTTTGTCATTATTCATGTCCTAAATGGAATCAAATCAAAACTTTTAATGCTCATTTTTTAGGAAACAGGGCACAACATGAAACAAGAGTGCTAATGTATGGTTGACACTGTGAAATGTTTTTGTATATATCTGTGCTTCAAAACACTCTTCAAGTCAACGCTAAATGCAGCACAACCATTTTTGCACTCAAATTATAAATTGGGAGGGTAGGGGCACTGGCACATGACCAGACAAACAATTCTATAAATAACCATGGCCTATAATCTACATAAATATAGATTATATAAATAGGCCACAGCTGTTTATAAAATTGTTTGTCTGGTCGAGTGCCACTGGGTAGGGGGATGAACTGGTGTTTTTGGCAATATTTACTGTGATATAATATACATGTTATACGTACATGTCTGCCTATGATCGGGTGGGGATCCAAGCCTCATCAATACAAGGACAACAAACAGTACTACTGGCCATACCACTTCCAGGACAACATACGTCTGAAAACACCATCAAATAATTAGTAATATAATTGTACATATACAGTATAACCTCTCCAGAGCGACCTTCTGTAGAGTAAAAACACCATCAAATAATTAGTAATAATTACATACAGTATAACCTCTCCAGAGCGACCTTCTGTAGAGTAAAAACACCTTCAAATAATTAGTAATATAATTATACATATATACAGTATAACCTCTCCAGAGCAGCCCTCTAGAACAAAAACACCTTCAAAATTTCCTTAAGACTATATTTACTGTAAATTTAACCTCTCTAGAGCAACAACCTCTAAACAACAGCCAATATTTGCAGCTCCCAAAAGGTGTTGCTCTACTCAAGAGGTTGCACTGTATTGCTCAGTGGTATTTATTGACAAAAGTCAGAACACAGCCTAAGCAAATAATCTCTAAGACATTTCGAATTTGCATAATATTTGTACAGGTATGTTGTTTTAAAAACTACAGTCGATATACACCACGGTGGGGAAACCACGTGACCAAAAGCGGTGCAGTGCACGATTTTCGACCCAAAATAACGTCGACTCAGGTAGGTTTTTTCACTCTAACTTCTTTGATACACCATTGTTTTTAGTCAGATAGCGCGCATAAACCCCGCGATTGAAAGCGGTTTCATTGGCTTTATGGACCTTGATGCAATTCTACTCCGTTTTTATGTAATCCTTGCCCAACCGATTCCAAATTTGTGAAATGTTTAGATAACGTACACTTCAGTTCGCAAATTATGCATCTAGCACAGCTTCTGTGGCAAATATTCTGTCAAATTATGGATTAAATGGAAGCTAGTTAATATTCTAAGCTGTGTGTGAAATATAAAATATGCCTCTTAAGAAACTTTGGAAATATCATCATACGAAGGGTTTGGTAACGTACACTTTGCCATATTTCTGAAGGTAACGTACACGTAAAATGTTTCATTTCTAACAATCGAACTGAATACTACAATTTAACTCGTCGATTAATAAATAGTTTATAGGTAAGCCCGACTGAATACAAACAAATAATCTATACCCGCATAAACATGTTGTTTATTCACAAATACAAAGTTTTTGAAGTCATATATTTTCAATAACAAATAGGCCTACTCGAGGATTTTTTTGCTTTGAAATGTGGACTGTATATATAGAGCGGTTAAAATATTGTGTAATATTATAACATGGTGAGATAAACATCACTAGATCTATAGATAGAATTTGACCTATTGAAAATGCTTTCCATAGAATCAATGCATGGGTAATAGGTTGATACCCCCTGCCCCTAACTTTGGTATTTAGAGTCTTATGTCATGGGTCAACGTGCTCGCGGTATAATTCTCTACACTTACCGAAATCATCTTGCTTTAGTTTATTTACACCATGTTATAATATATTTTCAGCTCCGCAAGTCAGAACTTCTTCTAGAAACCTTTGATACAGTACCTACCTAAGCTCGATCATGATCATCAGTAGTTGATCAAAAACATGTAGGAAGATTTATCAACACCAGAAGTGGACTTGATCAAAATTTCACCAGCACCATTGAATGGCCTCAAACATTATGTATACAGTGCTGGTACAAGCACACATCTTGACAGTTCGATGACAACACATGGTCTGAACATAACCAATAGTCTATATTAACAGTTCCATGGGCTTCAGTGTCAACCCCCAATCTACGATAAATAATGAACATCCCATATTTGGCCACCCAGCGGACAAGCAGACATTCGCAGTATTTTCAAACTTGGTGCACGTGTGATGGTTATGAATAATTTACCTCAAAAATCACACGGCATTGTCAAGAAATATACCAAGCCCATCAAGTCGTGTTCACGTTGAAACAGTTGACCTGGTGATATTCTGTGGCTAGTTTCCGTCACTTGTTAAAAGGGACGTAGTCAATTCGTTTTGAATCAAATAATCTGTGCGAACACATTGTGGTACTTTATATTTGCCGATACTTCATTATACACCTGTTGAAATCTCTATGTAGATGTTTAGAGGTAGGAACGGCTAATATTCTTACTGTTCTGTCAAAATTTGACCAGAAAATTGTCAATGTTGATTTGAATCCACATGTGGAGATGTTGGTGGTTCCTTGTGGAAAGGACTTTAAGGTAATGGCAAGTCATACCATTCCATAAAATTTTCCAATCATGTTGATTTTCTTCCACAGGTGGAAAGGTTGGTGTTACCTTGTGGAAAGATATAGAAAACATGCCAGGCAAACTTGTTAGGTGAATCGGCTGCTGTAAATGACATTTAGACAACACTATTTAAACACTCTAAGAAAGTATTATTTATTCAATGTACATTTGTATGCATGTTTTGTTATTACAGTACAGTATATTTGTATATAAAATGCACTTATTAAACCATAATACAATATTGCGTTTAATACGTATAACTACTGTCTGTTGATATATATCCTACTTTAACACTATCAGAATAATGCACATTTCTACACTCCACCATTTTTATCTAGGTTCTCTAACCAGATCAGGTTGGTTTGTAATCCAACTGACAGCCTGTTATCAAAGAATAGCTGCTGTGGTAGAAAACCATTGGTAGAACTTATGTTATTGAAATTGCAAGACAAACTATAGCCCGAAACAAATTAACCTGGTCCTCGACCTTTAAGCATTAAGGTTTTTGTGCAGAATAAATCAAATTTTGCAAGAAAGTCATGCCTTGTTGAAGGTGTATAGAAGTAGTTTTATAAAACCTCATAAACATTCATTATCTTAATCGCTGATAAAAACAAAGGCAGACATTAAATTATAGTTGAGCAATCAGCTGATCAATTATGCAATGAAATAGAAAGTTTGAGGACCAAGTTAATTTGTTATATATCTCTCAGTTTGGAATTACTAGAATGTCTGTACCTTCAGCTTGGAAGGTAGAAAGTACTCTGGAGTGCTGTCACAGATAGAAAATGGTATCAAACTTCTGACAATTGGAAAAAGATCTTAAAAGTCACTGTGACATTGACCATTAACACAGGGAACTTGAAATCTGTACTACGTAGACAAGAGACTCAACTGACTCGACAGTGTTTCTACCCTGATTTCATCATGAGCCGATACATAAACTTCATGAAAACATCACATTTTTATCAGACAATGAATATACATTTTTAGTTTTACAATAATAGCACAATTAACACTTTACTCCATATATGACTATATAAGACTAGTTTAACTGTATACACCATATACACTGAATTACATAAATGAATAGACAATCCCCTTTAATAAAACGTTGCACTTCATATACATTGCCACCAGGGTAAGAGAGAATCCATTTTTTTCTTTTGTATGTCGGAACACAAGTATGGGTACTAATTTCAGATCTTCTGTCAGAAATAATCAAATGTGTTTGTTCAGACGACTGTACATGTGTTTGTAAATGAGACCATGACCAGTCGTCATTGCGCTGGAATTTTATGTAAACTGTTTTTCGGTTTCCTGGCATTCTCCGGTCGCTCATGAAGATCTGCCTCTCCTAAAGATTACCTCTTCTTCAGAGTAGTAGATCACTAGGTGGTATAGGTCTGATTGAACCTGAAATGAGAAGTAACATGAATAAGTTAATCCTTGATCACACATATACAGCCTTGACAAGCTTGCTGTCTCGAAGTGGCTGCTTTTTAACATCTGACTTTCCAGCCTGGCTGAGTGTGCATAACGGGAAAGTAATTAAGTAAGTAAGTACAATCAGTGCTGATATAGAGAGTTAACATTATTGACATAGACATCAACGTCAGGGCCAGAAAAGTCAACTGAAATGACACTAAATAGATTTTAACTATACAATTTACTTTACTTAACCCTATATATTTCAATTATATAAAATAATTTGTAAGTGCACGTTACCTTATGAAAGATCGCGTGTACGTTACCTTCAGAAATATGGCAAAGTGTACGTTACCAAACCCAGCGTATGATGATATTTCCAAAGTTTCTTAAGAGACATATTTTATATTTCACATACTGCTTAAAATATTAACTAGCTTCCATTTAATCCATTATTTGACAGAGTATTTGCCATAGAAGCTGTGCTAGATGCATAATTTGCGAACTGAAGTGTACGTTATCTAAACATTTCACAAATTTGGAATCGGTTGGGCAAGGATTACGGAAAAACGGAGAAGAATTGCATCAAGATCCATAAAGCAAATGAAACCGCTTTCAATCGCGGGGTTTATGCGCGCTATCTGACTAAAAACAATGCTGTATCAAAGAAGTTAGAGTGAAAAAACCTACCTGAATCGACGCTGTTTTCGGTCGAAAATCGTGCACTGCACCACTTTTGGTCACGTGGTTTCCCCACCGTGTACACTCAAGGGCTTTAAAACGCCTCACGTAATTCAAAACCCAATATCGCTTAAATTATTTTTGTTACTGCAAAATGATTTTACATGTGTATTAATTAATCTTTCTTACGTGATAATCAGTTTAATTTGTAATAAAGTGTTGTCTCGTTATTTTCTGGGAATCCTGTAAGCGCACTCACCCTAGGCAAAAGTGTGGGATATTTGGGTGTTTTTAAAGTCCTTGAGTGTATATCAATTATAATGTAATTGGTTTACATCATATATTGGATAGATCTACAGTTTCTTAGCCAACTTTGTAACCGGCCTGCATATTAAAGCACAATTATTGCGTCAAGCAAGATAACAAAAAGTGACAACCAAAAGTTTTAATTTTATATAATAACAGTCATCATATGCAAAATAATACAATATAATAATAATAATAAATAATATGGTATACATGTATATCAAGTGAGGGCGCATTAATATATCATATTTTTTATTTAGACTGATGCTTTGGACAAAAACTTCACACATAAATCTTTTGCGCAAATATATTTGAACTTAAATGAATGTTTAAATTCATACATATAATAAGCAAACGTTAAGATTGGTCTATGTTAACTAGAAGACCAACCGTGAAACTTTAATAATTTATTATGTATATAACAGTATGGTATACAAAGCTTCAAAAATACAAATATTGCGTTACACTTTAACTTCAGTTCTGATCAATTTCAGGGTCAGGGTCATAAACTGGAACATATTTGGTAGTTTTATAACTGACAGAAATGTAATAAGGAAAATTTTGCATTTTAAATATTTTAAATGAAGTATTTGCATACTTATTAACCTGCGGCCTTGAGCCGCAGGTTATATTGGATTGCCAAAAGTAAAATGACCATGGAGGGGCACGTGACATGTTCTCGATGGTTTACGATTTCAAAAAAATATATCCAAAAAAGAAGCATTTTGTAAGAATGTCGTGAACCAGACTATTCCATTATTCCATGCGGATAACATCGGTCTTTATCGCATTACAATAGTTTATTTACCAAAGAAATCAGAACTATTCCGAAATTTCACTGTGAACGCGAGACCACGAATCTAAACAGCAGGTGTCTGCAGCTGCATTATCATCCCGGTCATTAATAAATTTAGTGGGCGATGGACTACATCCCGTAGAGAACACATCGCAAGATTAACAGAAGCATGGTATTGATACATGAGTATTGATACATGATAAATGTTTTTCTAATTATTTTGAATGTGTTCATTCGTTCGGCACATACATTTAACACAACCAAATAATTGGAGGATATTTGTTTGTTTAAACTGAATACGATTTATATCTCATCATGGCATTTGTTGTTAGATTGATCGGTATTGTTACATGTATTGGAATTATTTTGACAGAAACATAAATTTAAACTTACACCGGAATAAATTCGAATTGCATGCAAACTGCAAAAAAACACATCATAAACAATACAACTAAGTTATCAGCCGCAGGAAACTATTTGACTTGTATTTATTGGTAACTAACTCAATGTTGTATTTTGTGTATTTGTAATTTCATTAGTGTAAAACCATATTTATGAGCCTTGATAATGTCGTTACATTTTGTTAACCTCATTTTTTTCATGTAATCATGAAATGAGAGAATAAAAGGTATTTGATTTGACAAAACTTCTAAATATTGGTCGGATTCTGAACGGTTAGTCATACAACCAACATGAACTGAACCATTGCATCCAGATTAAATAAATTATGGAAAAATCTTAAAATATTAATTTACAGTTACTTCATCAGGTATAAAACTAGTTTACGGTCCCACGCGTAAATAAAGTATTCGCATGTTAAAGAAGTCGTACAGGAAATAAAATGGATATGGTCTCGTTTCATCTTCTTTTGTTAATTGTTCTAATGAAGGTGTCAAAATTATTTTTTAGATTATATCTACAAATGAGGAAGGCGGAAACTATATGTGCTAATAAATATTTCAATCAACCTTTGTTGACAAACTTGTTCTTTTAAGATATGTGCTTATCATAAACCGCCTGGAACATCTGACTTATATTGTACTTTTAAGTAATAGTATACTTGAAACTTCCTGGTTGCGTGCACCCATCCCATTGGTCAATCAGTTGTAAAACATATCTTCATTGACTGGCAACCTCAATTTTTATTTAGAATATTTTCATATCAATTTAAATTAGTGAATTATTTACTCTTGAGCCTTTATGAACACAAAGATGTAGGTGAGCCTTCTTGCAGTTGAATGGCAACCACCGACCGGCTCTAGCGTGCATCATATGTAATGCAACATAAAGGATCTGCAAACTTGTATTCTATATAACAAGTCACTGGTGTGGTGGTATGTGTTCAATTGTCAATATAAACAGCATACGCAGCCGCCAAGATTATGTTTTGTGTTTGGCGCCATAAAAACCTAAAATGTGCTTGTGCGCAACTGCACCTTTAACACAAACATGTGCAGTTAGTACAACGTTTTGAGCCTGTGTAAAACGCAGTAATTTCTTATAGAAATATTACATTTTAGTTAAATGTTAAAAATGTTGCATTATTGCTTTTACGACTCAATGCTCGAGTTTATCTATACCTGCAGATGCTTTATAAATAAACTAAATATGAAACTTAAATTTGCACCTTAAATTGAGCAGGTATTTTGTTAGCGAACCAAACTCCTTTTACACGATATGAGCACTATGCACAGTCGAACCGCAATAAGTGGTCAACTGAAAAGAGAGATCACCTTATTCATATACAAAATGCCCACCAGCATTCTATTGGATGAATGAAAAATAAAAACTTGACATTCACCAATAGCTAGCTGGTGGTATTTGTATACCAACTTGATCTCTCCTATTAAGCAGCAGTCAATACACAGTAGTACAGCTGTATCTATAAACAATTGCCGATCTTAAGCCTCCGCATAAGGTTATCCTGGGTGGTTTAACGCATTTTTTCTAACCCATCCACAAAGAACCAGCAACTTCTCCACATGTGGAGGAAAATATTCCATTATTCCATGCGGATAACATCGGTCTTTATCGCATTACAATAGTTTATTTACCAAGGAAAGCAGAACTATTCCGAAATTTCACTGTGAACACGAGACCACGAATCTAAACAGCAGGTGTCTGCAGCTGCACAATCATCTTGGTCAATAATAAATATAGTGGGCAATGGACTACATCCCGTAAAGAACACATCGCTAGATTAACAGAAGCATGGTATTGATACATGATTAATATTTTTCTAATTATTTTGAATGTGTTCATTCGTTCGGCACATACATTTAACACAACCAAATAATTGGAGGATATTTGTTTGTTTAAACTGAATACGACTTATATCTCATCATGGTATTTGTTGTTAGATTGATCGGTATTGTCCGATATTACATGTATTGGAATTATTTTGACAGAAACATAAATTTAAACTTACACCGGAATAAATTCGAATTGCATCCAAACTGCAAAAAACACATCCTAAACAATACAACTAAGTTATCAGCCGCAGGAAACTATTTGACTTGTACACACATTGCATTTATTTGAGGTTTGTACCATGTTTTTTTTTAATGTTTTACAATGGTGTGTATATATAGATATATCATTTTTGAAGTTCCAGATTTTACCTATAATTATCTAGTTTTGGACCCCACAATATTGCCCCAGTGCACATTTAACCTGCATGTTTTAGGAGACCATCATTATTATGACCAAGTGTCATAAATAAATGGTCAATTTATACAGTGACTTCTATTCTAGTGCGTTAACAAGGTTTTCTGTGATTTGACCTAATGATCTACATTTTGACCCCTGGATGGCCCAAAATCTAACTTGGCCTAGATTCCATTAAGGCAAATTAATATCAATATTGATAAGGGTTAGGTGGATTCTACGTTAACATTGTGTCAATTTAATCTGTGACCTGTAGTGTTAACAAGGTATTTCTAGACTTAGGCTTAATGACCCCTAGCTTTTGACCCCTAATGACCCAGTAATAAACTTAAAACGAGATATTTCTCACCAAAAGACTAACCCTGTTACCAGGTTTCATAAATATTAGGTCAAAACAGTGACCTCTATTGTTTTAACGATGTTTTTATGTGATTTGACCTAGTGACCTAGATATTGAGTGACCACTGATGACAAACTTGAGCTAAATTGTTCAAACATTGTGAACAGTTTTCATTAATGTTAGACCCATTTAATACCACTTAAATTATGGTCCCAACAGGAATGTCATGTATAATGTCTAGTATATACATACCGGATGTCTACGACGAATCAAAATATTCTTCCAGAATAAAGCACCAAGCTGACCAAACACACCCATCTTCAGTGTCGTCAGCAGACGTTAGTTTGCCTACAAATAAAACAGCATAGTTGTAGATCTAGACATTGTAAAAGTTATAACTGGGTGCCAATGAATCGATCTGATTTGATTTGAATATATAGCTGAAATCAATCAATAAAGATTATTTTACTCTAGATTGCCAGTGAACAAAACTCTTTATGTGGGATTATTTGTTTTTGTGGTAACATGATCACGTATCATAAGATATCTTTTTAAAAACCCATCTCTAGGTAAACATTATAATACAGTCTGAATAACTGATCACACGTTATGTGTTTGCGACGAGACAGGGCATCAACATTTAAATTGCGTAGTAGGTAAGTAAGGTGTTGTAAGTAAGGTGTTAAGTATGAGCAAATGTTCGTGAATCTGCTGAGACAACTTCCGACTATTCTCGTTCAAGAAAATGTTTTAATATCATTGCAGTTAGTTGGCATTGTCTGCAGTGCCGTATTAATCATTGTATTATTAAATACAGTGGTGTTTTATTATTTCAAACTAATAAACTCAGTTTACGGTTATACCACGAACGTCCACAACTACATAATGGACGTATAGTCCACATGATTAAAATGTGTGGTTAACGCAGCAGAGGATTCCCTAGATAACAGTCTTGGTTTACATCCGAACAATCGCTCTTGAAAGCTACACCACGAACGCCACGTGCTATGGTGCTAGTTACGATGATATCACGTGATTGACGACGCACATTTTCACCTGCGCTTGGTTGTTGTGATACGGGAGCGAGCACGAATCAGTATCAAAAAGACTCAACATACCATGCAACGTGCCGTCTGACGTCACTATGAACGGGAAGCATAATGCGTACATGTATATATATACATGTGAACATGATGATTTGACAACGGCAATGTACGTCGTTTACATAAAAGATGAGAATTACGAAGTCACATAACAACAACATAATAAACATAGTAATTTTTTTCCAAACTTAATAAAACTTAAGTACAGTGCAAAATGCCATTTACGGCGCTGCTAAACCGGTGACCACGTTGAAGAACTGGACAGAACGTTGCCCTGTATGATCCTGTATGTTGCGGACAAAAACAGTAATGAGAAGCGCTGGTGTCTGTGAATTACTACCGTGTTCATGTAATGATCATGGACCTACCACTGCGCATGGACATAACACAAGATCAAATCAACAAGTGATAAGAATACGAACAATCAACGTACGTGTAGCCTCGGACGTACTGGTACCAGTAGACTTATCCGTGACGTAACGTAATGTGCAACACCTGTCGGAATGTAAACCATGTTACTGCACAGCTGACCATCGATTAATTTGTGGAGTTGTTCGCTGTACTCATGTATGATTTTGTGATAAATATATCATAATATTTTATCACACATTTCATACCAATATCAATCTAATCATCTTCCATAAATCATATAGATTTATTCCATTACCATTTAGTAAATACGCAATGGCACCTGACTATGTTAAACTTGGAAAACAAATTTGAATGGATCCAAGCACAAGTGCAAGACACAAAATCAAATTTGGCTATATACACTTGACGAATGTTCTAAGTACACACTTTTAGAACTAGAATAAATCAGGAACATAATCATCTCAACTCAATAAAACTGTTAAGATAGCATATGTTGGTGATTTTCTTTAATACAGAAGAAGAAATACCAAGATCTACGTGACAATCATTGATGCGTGACGAAAATGACAAAATCACATTTTTCTCGTGCTCACACCTCAAATATGTGTAAATGTGTTTAAATCATTTCATACACGATTAACATTCGACCCCCAAACATAAAGCCATAAAAATAGTTCAAATCATTTGACGCAAATGACGCTTGAGAAGTGCGCAAGTGCGATATGAATGCTTGAAATTGGCAGGCCAATAAGACTGGTAAGATTTAATTCATTAATTGGCTGTTTTGGGGTTCTTAACACACACACAAACGTTTTATTATGGCTGTTGCAATGAATTCTCGAAAAAGCTGCATGTTTCTATTGACTCGATTTAAAATTGAGACGTCACATGGCGTCATTTACATTTAGTCCTTAAATTCGTCAAAACACGTTTATGACAACATCTGACTGATGGTTGTATCACTTAAAGATTGTGAAATAATGTGGAATCGTTGAATTCAACAGAATAAGTCCATTTATTTGCATGGAGCAATTTGAAGTTGAGCATGGAAGTAACTTTCAATAGGCATTTGTCATCCGAATTACTACTACAATTTAACAAAAACTCACTATTTTCGATCAATCATGTATTTTGTAAGATATGAGCACATTCTCATCACATGGAATTTGGATTTAGGTGCAATTTCCTATTTAGGTTGCACGATTGAATGCCCGCCTTGTAGCCCGGACCAAAATCCGATATAATACGCCTGGGATAAGTTGGGGCGACGCATCCGAGCACGACGGCAACACCAGAACGTACAGGAGCTCACAACGAACCCTTTACTAGAATGGAATGTACTGCAGCAGCAATTGGTACACATCATTATCAATTTAATGCCTCAGAGGATGTCAGGCTATCATCAGGGCAGACGGTGGTCATACATAATATTGATGTGCGACTTTGTTGTTTTAAGCAGTGAACTAAATGGTCATTTTTTAGTATGTTGTTATTATATTTCAGAATGGTGATTAACTCAACTTGATAGGCAATAGTTTCCTGATTCCAATGGTATATTCGATTAACTGATAGGTCTAATACTTTTCCTGTTAAATGAAAATTACAAAGTGTGTACTTAGAACATTCGACTAGTGTAGTCCTATTATATCATAGCCAAATTTGATTGTGTGTCTTGCACATGTGGTTCCAAGAAGCGAAAATCACCCTATACTATTTTATGAACTATATCAGAGACTATAGATGATATAATATAGTCTATGACTATATGAACTATAGCATAACGTCGGATGTGGTCGTCTATAGTCTCTGACTATATGAACTATAGCATAACGTCGGGTGTGGTCGCCTTATTCAATAATTGGAAGAAAATGTGAAATAATATCGGTTTCTATGAAGGATAAATGTTAGTGCGAAACGTTGTTCCATCCCGGGCACTCTGTAAAATGCATTAGACATTCGAATTTTACGGTGGAGTAACTGAAGGTTTGCCCAGGTTATTATTGCATTTGCATACGGGTTATTATTGCATTTGCATACAATGTAGATTTGTATGTGCATATACATTGTCAAACTTTACACTTCTGTCAGATATCAATGAAGTATGAAAAAAATGTTATACATTCATATAAAAAACAACATATAAAAGACAAGTTCAACCGAACAAGACCCCGGCTTCCTGTGACTTGTATACATAATAAGTTCAAACTTTATAGTACAATACCGAAGTTTTTCTAGATCATTACACGGTCGATAAACTTGCATATTATAACTTCCATCGTTGCATTTGTCATCTATTTGTCATTGTAAACACACTAGTTACAGATATGTGTTCGTCACGGATATAAATTAGTTTTTAATTAGAATATAATAGAGTTGTCATTATAACGATGCTATCTGGTATATAATCACACAGTGCACATGCCTTGCAGTTATACATTAACATAACACCGTGAAACTATACAGATTGAACGAATGATCATATACCGGAGATGAGTACTGTATATTGATTCACATCAGTAGTAATATCTTCCGTTACACTTGAAAATGTAATATACTTATATCATTTTGCGTTTGTTTTTTACGTCTAACAAACAGTATTTCATTATTAGCCTGCGGCCTTGAGCCGCAGGTTATATTGGATTGCCAAAAGTAAAATGACCATGGAGGGGCACGTGACATGTTCTCGATGGTTTACGATTTCAAAAAAAATATCCAAAAAAAGAAGCATTTTGTAAGAATGTCGTGAACCAGACTATTCCATTATTCTATGCGTATAACATCAGTCTTTATCGCATTACAATAGTTTATTTACCAAAGAAAGCAGAAATATTCCGAAATTTTACTGTGAACACGAGACCACGAATCTAAACAGCAGGTGTCTGCAGCTGCATAATAATCCCGGTCAATAATAAATATAGTTGGCAATGGACTACATCCCGTAGAGAACACATCGCTAGATTAACATGATAAATATGTTTCTAATTATTTTGAATTTGTTCATTCGTTCGGCACATACATTTAACACAACCAAATGATTGGAGGATATTTGTTTGTTTAAACTGAATACGATTTATATCTCATCATGGCATTTGTTGTAATATTGATCGGTATTGTCCGATATTACATGTATTGTAATTATTTTGACAGTCACATAAATTTAAACTTACACCGGAATAAATTCGAATTGCATCCAAAGTGCAAAAAAACACATCCTAAACAATACAACTAAGTTATCAGCCGCAGGAAACTATTTGACTTGTTCAGACATTGGGTCCACACCAGTCCTGAACCTATCCTTATACAAAGAGCGCCATGTAAGGATTGTACAAACACAATGTTGCGCCGCAGGTCTATGGCGGAACTATCACTCCCGACACAAACCGCTCTTATACCACGAAACCACAGGGACAGGACCTGATATGACATGACAACCACAGGGACAGGACCTGGTATGACATGACAACCACAGGGACAGGACCTGGTATGACATGACATCCACAGGGACAGGACCTGATATGACATGACATAATGTATCCTAGATCAATAATTACCATTGTGACAGACAATTGCATGACAATGTCTCCGTTGTATCACGAAGTAGAATAAAATAATTTAATTAATATGCGTGATTGTTTTAATTAGTAAAATCAGTAGGATAATTTTGAAATAATTCGAATGGCTCGAAAAACATGGAAAACAACATTTACAATGGTTATTTGTTTTTGTTTATTTGT
Organism: Spisula solida; assembly: GCA_947247005.1. Classification (NCBI taxonomy): domain Eukaryota; kingdom Metazoa; phylum Mollusca; class Bivalvia; order Venerida; family Mactridae; genus Spisula; species Spisula solida. The sequence goes on along the minus strand of OX365944.1, from coordinate 42,647,449 downwards.
GGTTTCATAATTATGTGTTACACAGTATTTCACTTTCCCAACATTTGTTTAGTCATAATGATGGGATTGATGTTTAAATAACGGATGTATGGTTATGGCATACGGTAGTTAATGAAAATAGTTGAAATAATATACATTCAGTGAATCAGGAGCAACCATTGATTCGGCGGGGAGTTGGAACCGTCGAAATCTGGCTAGCATTTCATGTTTTTCTAAGACCATCGCCCTTTGGGGGAAGGGATCCGCAGCAAATATTTAACATGAAATAGGAATCAAAAATCCACCATGCTGTTCCTTTTCTATGCTTTTAAAACAATCTTCTTTTTTTGGAGAGGAAATCACTTTTTTGGAGAAAAATACTTTTCATGTAGGGGACTGCATGCCGCCGGATTTCTGCTGCAGTTTGATAGATTGAGTGCCTGGTGACTCATAGCGCTAAACTCATATTAAACATGTCTGCTCGCTATGAACTTCTTCACACTTGAGAATGCACACATCTAACACATTGAAAGTTTCCTAATGCACCAATTTCCTGGAATGATATTCCCGATCAACCTCACTACAAATATTACACTGACACATGCTCACAGGGGTATTACTGGGTATTATACAGGTTAGGATATTAGATAATGGGGCGTCTGTATGAAATTAGAGATAGTGTGTAGTAACGGAATGGTGCACATGTACTTATTATTATTATCAGCAGTAGCAGAAGAAGCAATAACAGCAGTGGTACTGCTGAAACTACATTCTGATCACCTCGGCCTTTATGCATTGCAATAGGTTTATTTTACCGGAGACAAACGGAAATGATCGAGCTTTCACGATTACTGAAACTACTGCTGCTGTTGAATCTGTTGTTGTTATTTCTACTGAGATGATACTATTGAAACTACTACTGCTGCTGAAATTGTCGCTGCTGCTGCTGAAATTATCGCTGTTTCTGCGCTGAAACTTCTGCTGATTCTGTTAACTCGCTCTCTACTATGACATGAATTTTATAGAGAGATTATACTAGTACCTCAAATAATATTATGTTAAAGGCGGAAAGTAAACGAAGTATGGGTGCTGCATCTTACCAGTCGGGGAAAATTAAAACATGCTCAGTACTTTTCATCTTCGTTATGTTCAGCGAGATTATGTCGTCTAGAGCAATACTTAAAATAGATTCTGAGATTGTTAAGATATACGTATATGTTTATTCTCCATGTGTATGATTTTCAGGAAAGAACATATATTTCAATAGCTGGGGAACTGGTGAACTACACGAGCCTGATAAAATGAATTCGAGAAGAGATAAATAAGCTATCAGTCAGCCAACATCCGTCGGAATTCCACCTCCGTGTAGAAAGGTGGAATAATTGGCATTAATATTACGCGATAGAGTGACTGTAGGTTATATAACTATTATACTTGATGCAACTTCTCTGTTTGATCTAACTTGATCTTTGGTTTGCTGTTAGTCTTATAAAAACATGGTGTTTGAACATATGCTTACACGTTCGACACAATCTGTTACAATATACATGTGTATAAACAGATTGAATGCATTGAAAGGTAAATCAAGTTAGTCAAGCTTATTAGAAGTGTACGTACATGTATCTAGTACACAATCTGCGTACACGTATATATACACATGTATCATTAATTTCTATCTATTGTAACTGCACCCCATCCCCTGCGGGTATCATACGCAGGGTCATATAAATGATGTACACTGAGATAATGAACAACATATTTGGATCTTCGACATCATATGCGGGGTCATATAAATGAGACATACATTGAGATAATGAAAAACATGATTTTTCAAGAATTTGGATTCTAGTCGTGAATGGATGTTTTAATGTTAGCATACCCAGAGATTTCTTCTAATGATAAGTTAGCATCTACCAGTGGCTGTGTATAATCTGAGTATCAGGGGTATCTCAATTAGCATAATTTGTTGATCTGTTGGCCTTGATCTGGTTGTGTAGATACACAGAATGTCAGGATGCCAATTTACAACTGCGCTCTGGCTGACCGATTTCCAGAATTCCGTTGTATCGTATTGAATCGATTCTGGTAACATTAATGTAACGAGGGAAAAATTGACCTTATTATTCATAACTGAAGTTTAACGCGGTATGGGACCGTTCAGTGAATTCAGTCAAACGTAAATAACCTATGCACGACTGCCTATGTTCAAACATGCAGTAAATTAGTATGACATATTTTGTTGAAGACGAACCTTGAAAACATATACGAATTAAACAGAGCATGAACATTTTTAGTAAACAAGACGTCTGCAATAAAGTTTGCAATGAAAATATAATAACATAAACTGTTTTACTGCATACGACAAATAAGACTTAAGAGTTATTCTTATAAAATTTATGTTAGTTAAATGTAAGTATTGGTTTAATTGCGAAGAAAGGTAAACAAAACAACATTGCTGTTTCCAAGAGTGTTGAAAGAATTAATATGCCAGGAAGTTCAAATTATTACACTGTTTTTACGAATCTAGACAAAGTAAAGACAACCAAACTGAAATACTACATGTTCATCGTTTTAGTTAAATTGACAACAAATTCAACACACATAGGAGAGTTTCTCTAAACACACATACTAGTGCAATAGTCTTGCAAGGTTTACAGTTATACCTTTATAATCCAATTCAATAGACTCTATAGGTTGCACAACACAAATACAAAATATACTTCTGTACTTACTATGTATGTGTTTTTATAATCTTTTTATAAAAGTTTAAAAACTATCTGGATAACATGGTGGCGAAATAATCCGTACACACACAGAACACTTCCACTATATAACTAATAAAAGTAATAAGTAAATCCCAAATATATGTAAGTCCAGAACCAACACCCCGTATAGAACGCGTATTGCAAAATACCACAACTTTGAATGATTCTTCTTGTGCTCGATATTAACCTCGTTTAGTTATAACTTGGTAATACAATGCCGAAACCGGTTCGTTCGCGGTTTTAGTGGACATGCATGCTGTGTTTTTAAAGAAAAATCTACGCATTTGCAACAGCAAGGAATTTAAAATTGAGAACTAGAATAAATGAAGCAGATCATTGTTGAAATCTAGGCTATGTTTAAATTAAGGTGTATGTACATGACTTTAATCGATTGCAGTAGATCTAGTATTCTATATTGTACTGTGTGCTGTGAAGCAGAAAGGCGTACTCGACAAAGAATTTTGCGTCTATGTTAACATATTTCCATTTTGAAATATCTTGTCAATACGATTTCTCATCTTCACGAGGGGCTATATACCACGCCTTATGGGATTGATATGTATGCCATTAGAAAGAGATCCGCTACGACAGCAGTTAACCGAGTTGACATTTTAAAATGTGTATTTAGTTTTTACATTCAATTAACGGACAACATTGCCAAATTACTGGCTTAGAATTAGAAGGTCGTAAATCTGAAATACAAAATCAATATTTTCACGGAAATACATCTGTGTATATCCGTGATATTTTGAGAAAACAAGAAAAACTGTCTGAAAAATACTCTTTACTTATGGAAAAACAAGCTTTTTAAACTTCAGTTTGGTCAACACAAAGAAGCTCATAAAGGCAAAATTAATATGAGTCTTATAAGGTACGACCTACTTTCGACCTTCTAAACCGGCGAAATCTCCTCAGTCATAGTGCATATATTAGCAGTATCGTTGACCATATATTTTTATTTTTTGCATAATTTTCGTAATTAACGTATTTTGAAATATAAATGGACTTCTGTGATGAAATGATTATTTACAGTAGTTGATCGAGTCATAACATGTCCCTGGTTGCCGGTTTTTTCGAGGGAGTTAAGTTTTCGTTGATTTCTTTGTTGAACTCGACCACGAAATCTAATCCCCACGATTAATCGACCTCTCAAATGCATAACATGGGTTTACCCTTTTATGTTCTGTAATCCACGAATTTACGACCCCACAAAAATGCATTTTTATCAAAATCCACGAAATCTAATACCCACGAAAACATGTGATTTTACAGTATTTTTTATTTAAAAGTTTCACGATTCGATAGTGTTACCTGTAGTAGCTAGGACAATGTTACCTGTAGTAGCTGGGCCAATGATACGATAGTGTTACCTGTAGTAGCTGGGACAATGTTACCTGTAGTAGCTGGGCCAATGATACGATAGTGTTACCTGTAGTAGCTGGGCCAATGATACGATAGTGTTACCTGTAGTAGCTGGGCCAATGATACGATAGTGTTACCTGTAGTAGCTGGGACAATGATTCGATAGTGTTACCTGTAGTAGCTGGGACAATGATTTGATAGTGTTACCTGTAGTAGCTGGGGCAATGATTCGATAGTGTTACCTGTAGTAGCTGGGCCAATGATTTGATAGTGTTACCTGTAGTAGCTGGGACAATGATTTGATAGTGTTACCTGTAGTAGCTGGGCCAATGATAGGATAGTGTTACCTGTAGTAGCTGGGCCAATGATTTGATAGTGTTACCTGTAGTAGCTGGGCCAATGATTTGATAGTGTTACCTGTAGTAGCTGGGCCAATGATACGATAGTGTTACCTGTAGTAGCTGGGACAATGATTCGATAGTGTTACCTGTAGTAGCTGGGACAATGATTTGATAGTGTTACCTGTAGTAGCTGGGACAATGATTTGATAGTGTTACCTGTAGTAGCTGGGCCAATGATTCGATAGTGTTACCTGTAGTAGCTGGGCCAATGATTTGATAGTGTTACCTGTAGTAGCTGGGCCAATGATTCGATAATGTTACCTGTAGTAGCTGGGACAATGATTTGATAGTGTTACCTGTTGTAGCTGGGCCAATGATTCGATAGTGTTACCTGTAGTAGCTGGGCCAATGATTTGATAGTGTTACCTGTAGTAGCTGGGCCAATGATTCGATAGTGTTACCTGTAGTAGCTGGGCCAATGATTTGATAGTGTTACCTGTAGTAGCTGGGCCAATGATTCGATAATGTTACCTGTAGTAGCTGGGCCAATGATTCGATAGTGTTACCTGTAGTAGCTGGGACAATGATTCGATAGTGTTACCTGTAGTAGCTGGGACAATGATTCGATAGTGTTACCTGTAGTAGCTGGGCCAATGATTTGATAGTGTTACCTGTAGAAGCTGGGACAATGTTACCTGTAGTAGCTGGGACAATGATTCGATAGTGTTACCTGTAGTAGCTGGGACAATGATTTGATAGTGTTACCTGTAGTAGCTGGGACAATGATTTGATAGTGTTACCTGTAGTAGCTGGGACAATGATTTGATAGTGTTACCTGTAGTAGCTGGGACAATGATACGATAGTGTTACCTGTAGTAGCTGGGACAATGATTTGATAGTGTTACCTGTAGTAGCTGGGACAATGATACGATAGTGTTACCTGTAGTAGCTGGGACAATGATTTGATAGTGTTACCTGTAGTAGCTGGGACAATGATTTGATAGTGTTACCTGTAGTAGCTGGGACAATGATTTGATAGTGTTACCTGTAGTAGCTGGGACAATGATTTGATAGTGTTACCTGTAGTAGCTGGGACAATGATTTGATAGTGTTACCTGTAGTAGCTGGGACAATGATTTGATAGTGTCACCTGTAGAAGCTGGGACAATGTTACCTGTAGTAGCTGGGCCAATGATTTGATAGTGTTACCTGTAGTAGCTGGGACAATGATTTGATAGTGTTACCTGTAGTAACTGGGACAATGATTTGATAGTGTTACCTGTAGTAGCTGGGCCAATGATTTGATAGTGTTACCTGTAGTAGCTGGGACAATGATTTGATAGTGTTACTTGTAGTAGCTGGGACAATGTTACCTGTAGTAGCTGGGACAATGATTTGATAGTGTTACCTGTAGTAGCTTGGACAATGATTCGATAGTGTTACCTGTAGTAGCTGGGACAATGATTTGATAGTGTTACCTGTAGCAGCTGGGAAAATGTTACCTGTAGTAGCTGGGACAATGATTTGATAGTGTTACCTGTAGTAGCTGGGACAATGATTTGATAGTGTTACCTGTAGTAGCTGGGACAATGTTACCTGTAGTAGCTGGGACAATGATTTGATAGTGTTACCTGTAGTAGCTGGGACAATGTTACCTGTAGTAGCTGGGACAATGTTACCTGTAGTAGCTGGGACAATATTGTTTCAAAGGTTACATGCTTTGATAGTGTTAGATCTACCTGCACAGCAGCTGTAACAAATGCTATAATGACAAATATAAGATTGACTTACAGATAAATGATGTGCCATGTTTTTGAACCGATGTTAATTTCTTTTTGTACATGTACTTGCTTTTGTTTTCTTGTTATGAAGAAATCCCCACTTGCAGTAGCTAGAATATAAGTTAAGTGACCAATTATCTAGGGCTGTTTTCAGCAGTTTATTCGTTCAGCCACCCTTTGACATTTTAACTTCCCTGGTCAATGGGCTACCTACGGAAACTGCCAGCGTTCGAGTCTCCCTAGGGGAGACTCTTTATCTCCTGGTGTGTGTGCAGTCAACATCGATCTGCGGGGCCCAGGAATAACGAACATGTACAGACACAGCCCTCACATGTACCAATTCACACCTTGGTCGAGTGGAGGATGTGGATTATTCTTGCTCAGAGACAGTGGCGCAGATGGGGATCAAACCTACCTCTAGACCACCGCGAAAGCGCTCATAAAGCCTTAAGTTATATAATAAACTAGGTTTGGAAGAGGTGCGATGACGTATATGAGGTCGTTACGTGGTACAAAGTGCAATATCCTAAGGGATCTACAGGACAAGGATATGTTTGTAAGGTCATAATGTAGCAAAAAGTGTGATGTTTATAAGATCATCATGTAGCAGACAGTGTGATGTTGATAAGGTCATCATGGGATAGAAAGTGTGATGTTGATAAGGCCATCATGGGGTAGACAGTGTGATGTTTATAAGGTCATCATCATGGGGTAGAAAGTGTGATGTTTATAGGGCCATAATGTAGCAGAAAGTGTGATGTTGATAAGGCCATCATGGGATAGACAGTGTAATGTTTATAGGGCCATCATGGGGTAGAAAGTGTGTTGTTTATAAGTTCATCATGGGATAGACAGTGTGATGTTTATAAGACCATAATGTAGCAGACAGTGTGATGTTAATAAGGTCATCATGGGATAGAAAGTGTGATGTTGATAAGGTCATCATGGGAGAGAAAGTGTGATGTTTATAGGGCCATCCTGGGATAGACAGTGTGATGCTTATAAGGTCATCATGGGGTAGAAAGTGTGATGTTTATAAGTCATCATTGGGTAGAAAGTGTGATTTTTATAAGGTCATCATGCGAGAGAAAGTGTGATATTTATAGGGCCATCATGGGGTAGACAGTGTGATGTTTATAGGGCCATCATGGGGTAGAAAGTGTGATGTTTATAAGGTCATCATAGGATAGAAAGTGTGATGTTTATAGGGCCATCATTGGGTAGACAGTGTGATGTTTATAAGACCATCATGGGGTAGGAAATGTGATGTTTATAAGGTCATTATTGGGTAGACAGTGTGATGTTTATAAGGTCATCATGGGGTAGACAGTGTGATGTTTATAAGGTCATCATGGGGTAGACAGTGTGATGTTTATAAGGCCATTGTGGGGGCAGAAAGTGTGATGTTGATAAGGCCATCATGGGGTAGACAGTGTGGTGTTTATAAGGCCATCATGGGGATATAGACATAAGTTCAAACATGTATTTAAAAGTTCATTTACAAAAGAACCGCTTAAGAATGTCCATCTCTTTAGCAACAATCTCTAAACTACAGTCATTATTTGAATTCCCACGTATGTCCTTATTGGCCCCTACCTACATTCATGTTTCATTAATCTAGCTAGTTTGGAAATTGATCGAGTTTAAAGGGGAATCCAGATTACAGCGGGAAGGGCAGAAAACCTAAAGTCCCCTCCAGTGTGAAGATTGGTAGGGGACTAGTTAATAAACAAATCACTATTGTACATAACATTGTCAGCACTAAGCTTTTAAAATGCAGTCAGAAAATAAACAAGTAAAATGCAAATGTAGATTTATATTAGTTTTATTTATCAACCAATCAACAATTCATATCTCTTGTAAATTTCAATAACATGACATATGATGTAGGAATGTGATCCATGTACTTAACACAACGTGACACCATAAACAATGACATACATCTATAACTCAACATTCAAAGTACAAATAAAAGCATATAAAGAACCAGGCATAAAATAATCTGATCATGATTACCTACATCTTGGAGATGAGTTTCATAATACTGCTTTTTCATTGGTCAATTTCAAAGCAGCCATTTCAGTTTACCAATCACAGCCATTTCAGTTTACCAATCAGAGGCTTTAGCTTTAGATTGGTTTTAAAATGTAAAGTCATGCTTTCCTCATCTATCAAAATGAGTATGGAGACCAGTCTAAGAACGTTGCCTTCTCATTGGTCAATTTCCAAACTGTCATTGCAGTTAACCAATCGGAAGCCTTAGTTTTAGACTGGTCTCGAAGTGGCATCATATTATACTAACATCTGTGAATGTTGGGTACCAACATTTTCCGGAAACAGTTTTATAGACAAATTATTACTGGTCATGACCAAGTTTGATAATGGTCCAACTATCCTAGAGTTATTAGCATTCAGAAACTAAAGGTAATCCAAAATGGTCTTAAGTTGTTAAACACCTAATAATAGACCACTATCATAATGAAGCCTTGTCATAGGTCAGTTTCAGACTCGATTCTGTGCCGACAAATCAAAGGCTATCATTTTAAGAGTAGTCTCAAAACTAACAAAATACACAATTTATGAATTCTATACAGCCAGTGTTTAAAATTAAATGAGCGACCAAATTTAGGAATACAAATAAGTAGGACCAACATTCATTAAAATGTGTGCTAAGTAAATGTAGTCATTTGATATCATGATACAAAACTAATCATGGTAATTCTTTATTTGAATTGTTATAGATCAAAGTAGGTCAGAGTTCAGTGAACTCAATGTACACCAGTGATGACAAAAGTTAAACAAAGAAATTAAGTGTTTAAAAAATCAAGTCAAACCTGTGTACAACACACAAAAAATATAACATACAAAAATGCACTAAAAATGAAATGTTTTCATATTTGATATGGTCTCCATGGAACAAATTGGACTAGAAATCAAATCATCAAATAAACAACACATAGTTTTACAACACAAAATAAATTATTACTTACATAATAAGCACAATAATGCCACATAATGTTTGGGTGTGAGGTTATTAATCTGAGTTGGCAACCAGTCTACAAACACAAGCATCTGATTGGTTGTTTCTGTTGGTGGTTTTCAAACTGACCAATCACAAGACAGCATTCTCAGACTGGATTCCCAACTCAGAACTATAATTGATTTGAGAACCAGTCTACAAACACAAGCATCTGATTGGTTGGTTCTGACAGTGGTTTTCAAACTGACCAATCACAAGGCAGCACTCTTAGACTGGTCTCAAAACTTAGTTTTGTAACCTACAGCCCAGATATGATGAAAAATTTACAATACAGCTATTGTGTACCTCCCCCTTGTACAAATATTTTTCACATTTTTTATTTTAATTTACAACACTGAGTGAGGATAGAATTACATTAAATTTATTCTCAATTATCAGTACATTGTATCAGTGATTTTAAATTTTCAGAAAATAAAGTACAACAACCAATCCCTGTCAAGTTTATTTATTGAAAACATGAATATCGTTCACAAATTTGTCATCTGCAAAAGCAAAGTTCATTACATTCAGCAATACATGTACGGTAGATATAATTAAATTTTGACATCACACAATTTATAAAAGTGTTTTTTAGAATAAAATAATAGAGCATTGGAATTGTGTCTAATCTGCTGAATTATGTCAAGGTTTTAATTTTGTTTTTTTACCCCCAAATAACTTTTAAACTGAACAATTGAATGATGTGAGTTTTAACAGTAGTTTTATATACAGACCAAGAGAAATTCGACGCTATTCACATGGTTTACAAAAATAGAATTAAACCATAAAAAATCATCGTGAGTTTCTGGAGAATGGAATTTTATATTAGCAGGTAGGCAATTATCAACAACATAAAACAACTGCAAGTACACATCATTTATAAACTGTTGTGAAATTATATAAAATCAGCATAAAATTTTGTATTAACACAGAATAATGCCATTACTAAATGTGAACACAGGTGCCTCACAATTTTAGTTCTTCTCATTACTGGTAATATGATTACATTGATATGTCTGACAGGAAACAAATCCAAAACCACAGTAACTGTGAAAGGTGAAAATCTATAAAATTTTAAAGTCAATTAAAAATAATTGTTTATGCAAGATGCAAATGATTATTTGCACTATTGTCAATATTTTCTTAACAACAACACTTCGAGTGAATAGCCATGTCTGAGGTTGGAAAACAAACAGAGATTGGAATCAGTCTTAATATAAACTCTTGCCATTGGTCAATTGTAAGACTATCCTCAGAAACAACCAATCAACAGCAAGATATTCTAGACTGGTACCAAAATGTGAGATTGTATAACTTCAGTCCCTAAATATGTACAAACACGTAGTAATCACCAGTGATGACTAACAACTTAACACATGTATACACAATTTAAGCAAATAAAGCCATTATTTATAAATACAGAGTTTTTAACCACAGGAAATTGAGAAATTGTTAATAATTATCTCCCTTTGTAAATCTCTCCCTTTGTATAAACATCACAGTTCTCCCCCTTTGTATAAACATTCCAGTTCTCACCCTTTGTACATCCATTCCAGTTCTCTCCCTTTATATAAACATTCCAGTTGTCTCCCTTTGTATAAACATTTTAGTGCTCTCCCTTTGTACATAAATTCTAGTTCTCTCCCTTTGTATAAACATTCCAGTTGTCTCCCTTAGTATAAACATTCTAGTTTTCTCCCTTTGTACATAAATTCTAGATCTCTCCCTTTGTATATCCAACTATATTCAATAGTGCAGATATACAAGTGGAGAGCTTGCTACAATTGTTTACAAAGGGAAAGAACTTGCAACTATTTTTACAAAGGGAGAGAACTTGCAACTATTGTTTACAAAGGGAGAAAACTTGCAACTATTGTTTACAAAGGGAGAGAACTTGCAACTATTGTTTACAAAGGGAGAAATCTTGCAACTTGTGTGTTTATAAAGGGAGAGAACTTGAGAATATTGACTATAGAATGAGGGCATTTGTGCGTATGTTTACAAAGGGAGATAATTTCTGACAATCTCCTGTGATTTTAACACAACAATATGACAGTGAAATCCTGATCAAAAAGCAATAAATGTACAAGCCTCATAGCAAAAATATAAATAAAGTTGATATGCTATTTTATGTAAAAATTCTACACAACACCAAATTAATATTACAACTATTGTACTATATCAACATACAAATAAGCAAATTTTAGAATAAATAAGCATATTCAAGTAAGCTATTAGCCTATAACTGTTCAATGAAAAAAGAAAATTGATACTATAAGGATATCAAGTATTTTTAAATGTCGTAATTTTTTTATTCATTAATTTTCATCTGAATCTTTAAAGTCACAGGAACAAGAATAGTCAAAGTAATCCTCAATTTTTAAATCTCTACCAGCAAAGGGACATATTTTTGCCAATAGTGCATGAAAAGCTCCACTAAAAAGATCATTTCAATTATTTTGAAAACATGCAGAGGTTTGCAGTCTTCAGGTTCCAAGTCTTAAATTTAGGACAAAAATTGACTGTTAAGACCAATTGACTGTTAAGACCAACTGATAACTTGTCATATTAGCGTAATTTCACTCTACTTCCAAATTTTGAGTGACCTACGGTACACACTGATGCAGTATTGTTGAACAGACACTGGAAGTCTGGATATAACAGTTAATTACGTAATCATCTTTCTAACAGTAATTGCAGACCAGAGTCGACTTCCCTCTAATCTATTCTATACACGTTATTATAAGTGACATTAAACAGACAGCCTGACATTGCCACGATTATGATATTATGCTGAAAATGACAGAAAACCAAACCGCAAATAAACCAAATTTTTACAAAGCAATCCTAATAACATGTAGGATGAAAGTCGCCACAATTTGTCAATTTGTTTACTAAATCGGTGGGCTTGGGTTCATTGTCCGCCAGAGTCTAGTTAAATCTTGCTTTAATTAATAAATTCATCCTCATTTAATTAATTGGTAAAAACTGTAAACCCTGTTTCCGGGGTCATATGCATTCAGCAACCACCTGTCTAAAGCAGTTTTCATTATTATAAAACATAACTGAACAATAATTTCAATATGAGTCAAGGGCTGGTCAGAAAGTACTTAAGACTATTCATGAGTCTTACCTAATATGGGTTTTGAAATAAACCTTTACTTCATAAGAGGAAACAATTATTATGGCGTGATAATTAAATATTTGTGACAAAAGAGTTCTTGAGTTCACATAGTTAATGTATTTATTTCTTCATAGTCAAAAATTTTTTTTTCGATGATTCATATGGGGCATTGCATGACCAACAAGTCAAATCCCCTAAAATTTATTAATGAATTTTTTCTGTTGTATTATGAAACCGAAAAATGTACAACCCTAGGAAATATCTTTTTACCAAAGATTTGTCAATTTTATCCCCATAAATATAATTAATGAACTTACAGAACATGAGTATGTTTTCTAACGAATAAATAACAAGGTTTATAATCACACATAATAGATAACACCAGTATGATAAAAATATTTATCACATAGAAAATTGTGAGACAGCAGAAAAATTACATTTCATGGAAAATTAAAACACAATATTTGACAAAATAACAACGCTGACTGGAATGGTACAGGAACATAAAGTGACAACTTCTTTCAAAGAAGTAAAATAAAAACAAATAGAAATGATCACAGATCAAAGATTTCGTTTCTCAGTCATAATATAACTAGTAGGAAACCAGTCACCAAATGTGGCTTTCTCATTGGTCAATTTGAAACTAGTCACCAAATGCATCTTTCTAATTGGTCAATTTTAAAACTGTGCATCAAATCCACCAATCAGATTGCTTGTATTTTTAGACTGGTCTTCAAATTCAGATTGATCAGCTCTGACCTGTAACACTGGTCACAGACCGAATGTTAGGCACAGTTGTCTAACTAAGTATACAACAGATACATAAGCTAACTGTCTTGGTCTCAATCTTTAAGCTAACAACAGTAATGAATTCTAAATATATCCCTAGATACAGGTGTGCCGAGGATAAAATATTTAATCTATGATCACGATATCACAATATGCAGTCTATATGAAGCAAGTGCAAACAGTTTTGTCCATAGAAAAGCACTCCACAACAATGCATCTAAATATAGTGCAAGGAAACAAGTGCAAACATATGATCAGTTTACCCAAGAAGAACGACTTGCATGAGATAATGAAGCAGTTTTGTAAAAAGTAACACATCGTTTTATCTCAATGTATTCTCAAGCATTAACATCACCAGACAGGTACATGCTGTATTAAACACTTGTTTTACACTAAATACAGCCTTCACACTAAACACAACCTTCACACTTCAAGCTGGTTTCACACTAAACGCAACCTTCACACTTAAAGCTGGTTTCACACGAAACCCAACCTTCACATTAAATGCAACCTTCACACTTTACGCTAGTTTCACACATAAAGCTAGTTTCACACTGCACATATAACATCAATTCTTGTCCCACATTCAAGGTTTCAATATTTTATACAAAGTCCTCATATCACATTTAGCTTTCAGAAAAGCCGAAACAATAAATATGAGAAACATTTAATTTCATATTTCCCACAATTCAAGCATGTTCCCAATGCCAGCAATCTCTGTTCTCGAAATTTTACTCAATATTCCCATAATTCTAGCAGGTTCTCAATGACAGAGAACTCTGTTCTCGAGATTCTTCATTCTCGAGATGATCCACAATCCATTGCTCTTCCTCTTGTACAAGCGCCTGTCATTCCTTAACCCTTTACTCCACAGAACCCTTGTTTACTTATAGTATTCTGACAGGGAACTAGTTAAGATTGTGTACACTATCTCCATGCTTGAAAATAGTTAGTGATTGCACTAGTTATGCATCTGTATAGAAGATGCATCGAAACATGTCAGTATGGAGATATAGAGGGAAGAAACATTGAAATGCATCCCTACTGAGTAAAGGGTTAAGTCCTATCAACCAGAGGATGTAATGATAAAATCTGAGTATAAAATCTATTTATAGATCAGCTCGCATCTTCTAAAATATATACTTTCTATGATAAAAACCTGACAATCGCAAACAATGTAGCTCTATATCACAAGTTCCAAGAGAAGAATGATTTCCCGTCGTCATGGTAACAATATAATAATGTTAATGATTGATTTCCAGTATAGCTGGGTTCTTTTCTAAAATTGTCAATATGATTTTATCGACGTATTGTCGCAGTCTGTAGTTAACATCTTGTTGCTCCTTCAGGGACTTCATTAACTGAAATCAGATATAAACACAAGTTATACTTTATAATTTATATTCCATAAGAACAGCTGTAAACAAACTTTGAGTTAATCAGCCAATGGCAATGTGTTTTACAAAATTTAATGCATAGTAAGTCAGCCAATGACAAAGTGTTTTACAATTTTTGAGTGAGTTAGTCAATGGAAATATGTTTTACAATTTTTAAGTGAGTAAGCTAATAACAGCGTGTTTTACAAACTTTGATGTGTCAGTCGATGGTAATATGTTTTACAACCTTTGAGCAAGTTATCAAATAAAAGAGTGTTTTACAAACTTTATATTAACTTGAGAACAGTTGTAAGTAAACTTTGAGGTAGTTAGCCAATGACAATGACTGTGTTTTACAAATAAATGAGCAATAGAAAAGAATCTTGTTCATGCAGGATTCATTTCTGCATTGTAACTAATGTTATCCTGGTAATAAATCATATCAGTACTAAGTTAGATGGGTAACACTGAAATGCAGAAATTCAGTATATTTTCTATTTATTTGCTTTGACTTATCCTCACAACCGGGCGACCCATAGAGGTTATTCATTTTTGTTTTTCGGGATTGCTCATGATACAGAAGATGTCTCAATTCCGGAAGCATCTGTGGTTCTTTTACGATGTAAAGCATCCTACATGCAACCTTAGTTTTTAAAAAATCATCCGAAAAAGTCTGTTGTTGAATTTGAATTTATTTTATTTAAATTTGAATTTCATTTTAATCCAACTGTTATATACCAACAATAGCAGTATAATTACCTCCTCCTTGGTCATGTGATCTAACTCTTCAGCCAATGAATTTCCTTCTTGTAACATATGCCGGCCCTCTCTTACGGCTTGAGCCAGTAACTGGGCATTTAATTCCTCATTTTCCTCCGCTAGATGTTTGTTAGCCTGAAAATAGAAGGACAAACTTTCTTAGTATTACACTATTATTTAAGCCCCTATAATACAACCTTTGAAGTATTGAATCTTAAAAAATATCATATACAATGTAATTATAATATAATTATGTAACAACCCTCGGCATAATACAGTCTATACAATCATCCTAAAGTTGATATCTTGTATGGCTTTTATAAAAGACACATTTTGGAAATTATTATATAATGATTTAAATATCATTGAGTTAATCAGATAGTCAATTGAAAGTATGCTGAATTCAGTGCATTTACAAGCAAAATCTCCCACAAAAGTGAATAAGTAAGTTCATTCATATTGCAAATATCAGCAGAAGACTGTCACTTGCTTTCCAGTATAAAACCAACTCTTCAGGTAATATTGAGGATTGCATGGAGTTCTGGCAGACCTACTACTTGACTATATGTACAGACTTGATTATGAATACCGGTAGTTTCATTCTACTACATGTTAAGATCAATATCAATAATGACACACACAGTGTAGCAATACCACATGGTTTTTGACTACAGTTCCAAGAAGAAATTTGTAAACATTGGAACACAAATGTAGCCATAAGTATTTTTTTTCTTCATCGATTTCTATGAAATCTACGCCACGCTAAGGGGAACATTATTTGCTTTCCATGAAATATAAAAAAAAATTCAGCGGATGTGCCGTTTTGTCAATTGAAAAATCAGTAAAGCTGCTGAAAAAGATTTTATATTTCATGGAAAGCAAATAATTTCCCCCTTAGCGTGGTGTATATTTTATAGAAATCGATGAAGAAATAAAATACTTATGGCTATTTTATTTTCAAATGTTTACAAATTTCTTCTTGTAACTGTAGTCAAAAGTCACGTGGTATTGCTACACTGACACATTGAAATTAATTGATCTCAACGTTTCGGCACTATACACGCCTTCATCAGGCAATACAGTTATATCAATGTTTTTTTTGCTTTTTTTATTCTACTATATGTGAAATTAACACAGGCAGGCCTTGCGACCAACTTTTAAACTAATAATATATCTAAAAATAGCAAGCTTTTCATACTCATCTGAAAGCAATACAACATTAACATAATAGCAAATATGAAGTACACGATTTGTTATGTTCAAAAGTTTAATCAAATATAGATCATATAAAATTATGGTAATATATTCAGTTAAAGCAGATGGCAAACATTACCTACAGTATGTGTATACAGAATGATCAATGAATTAACCCAATTAATGCATGTGTTGAGCATTTTCTATACCATATTTCTCAATGTGAACACTTTTTTCAGAGACATGCATGATAAGTTTAGGTACATGCATACCCGGTATATGTAAAAGATATCAAATAGCCAGAACGACTATTTACCTCAAATCGCAAAACATATTTCTACTAATTTTTATATTCGATCTGCATGTTTTCGTTTAATTTTCTTTTCAATAAAGCAATACACCAGGGGACTGTTTGATCAAAGCATTTGCGCTAGCGTAGCTCTAAATTTTCTGTAAATATTGCATATCATGGAGCGAACATTTATCGATTGGCCAATGATCTAGCGTGATTAATGAAATCAGTCTGATGCGGCTTTCACCGTCTGAAGTTTACACAACAGGACGTCCTGCGTATTGATTATCGGCGTATAACATATTTTATTGACGTACGCTGTACGAACGAGAGCTTGATTTCCGGTGTACACGGCCGATTTCCTGGCGTAATATACGCCCGTACGCACGCTAACGCAACTGCTGCATATGTCGAATATATTTGTGCACATGTGTTTTACTTTGATAATTTTTCTTATTTTCGGTCGTAAGTTTTGGCCTATTTCTACACAAAGAGAGAAGGACTGCTAATACCGATATTGCATGATTTGTTCACAGAAATTGATATACTAGTATACAAAGCAAAAACCTCTGAAGAGAAACAACCTCTCCACAACAACACCTTCAAATTTATTAATATTAACTCTAAATTTAACCTCTGTAGAGTAACAACCTCTACACAACACCCAATATCTGCCGATCCTAAAGGGTGTTGCTCTACAGAGGTTGTACTGTATACTAGTTTGCTGAATTAAGCTACCAGTCCGGTTCAATGTATAGACATTGTTTAAATGTTCACCAGTGTTTCAGGCCATCAAACAACCCAATCATTGACATAAACGTACCAAAGTCTACCTGAATCTACACCATAAAATAAACATGACCAGAAAGTATCACCTGTTTATAAGAAAGAACCTTTACCTTGATCAAAGACAGCCAAAAATATTTCTAAACCCCACTACCATATTCTAACATTATTTCTTAATTGTGCAGCATCATGTAACATTAAAATAGCGACATAATGTGAATGTTGTCGTACCAAACTATTATAAACTCAACAAGGGTGTCACTATTGATGTGCAATATACCCTTGATTAGTGTTTTATAAGTGATCTCCCTTGATAATGAACATGTTAAGTATATGCATGTAATTGAATTGTCTCCCCTCCATATACTCCATTTATTGGAAATAGTTCAGGTAATGGACAAAGGATAGGGTCCTGATTTGATATGTACTGATAAGTACTAAGTAAAGAGATGCTCCATAAAACGTGTTAAAACAACCACTGAAATGTGTTGGTAATGACATAATGATATATAACTACATATTACATTCATACCACAAAATTATGGTAATTTTGACAAGCACCTCCAGACCTGATCAACAATCAACACAATGAGCAAGACTTTGTGTTTTGGCATTTTTTTCACACTTTTTTATATTCATTGGGAACTTGACTTAATTTTGGAATAATTTATGTGAAGGGTGCATCCAGTACTCAGTTACAGTGTTCCTGTGACCTTGGGACTTGGGCAGTTTGTTTTCTCGTTCAGTTATGTGTTGAGCATTGTGCCGTGTAATTAGGGTATTTTATGTTTTTACGTTTTCTGTGCTTGGTTGGTTAAGTTGACTGCTGCCTTCCCTGTCCGACTTTCTATTATCTTTTTGGTACATTTCTATGGAGATGGACAGACAGACGGACGTACGGACGGACAGATAATAAATACATCAGACCAAGAATGATCACAAACATATACAATGAGTCTTAATGAAAGCATAACAATATAAGACTACGGAACTAAATTGGTAGCCATGCTAAGACAGTTAAATGAGTTAAAGCAGTTAGATTATATACTGTATAACATATAATATTTAAATATATATACATACTTGTAAGTAACTTGTTATGTATCTGTTATACATGTATATAGGAGAGATCATGTTTGTATACAGGGTAATTCATATGCAAATGTGCCCACCAGCAAGCAATTGGTGAATGAAAGGTTTTTTATTGTTCACGCATCCAACAGACTGCTGGTGGGTACTTTGCATATGAATGGGTGATCTTCCCTATTATCAGAAAAGTTAGCATTGATAGAGTACAGAACTTCAGGAACTGAAACCAACATTCAGCATGCTGCATTTCTAGAGGGAAACAATTTGAGCCCCGTCTGGTTACCAATACACAGCCACTGTACATTTAACGATTCTAGCAGAGAACGACTAGTAACCCGGCCCAATCAGGAGCCTATTGACCACATACTAAACACTTCTTACTGTAAATGACTTGCCCACAGGCCACAGGTTACCATTTACACCTAGGCATGCACAATAGTAAGTGAATTCTAGTCTCTGAACCAGTACTCAGTTTCAATTCTGATGGTGGTATATCAATATGAGCCCTTACACATTTAATCATAGTTAGTCTTATACATTTCTGTTAATTACTGTTTTGTTAGCAGCCCACAGTACAATGAAGTAAAATAGTGACAACATGCATTAAATCTTGAAGGGTTTTTGACACAAAGTTTATGTCTTCCACGAAGAGTCATAACTCTAGCAAAAAAATTATCTGACCTAAAATTTCTGACAATATGCACAACTGGGCTTGGTACCAAGTATTCATGTGAAGTTTCCTTGAAATTCTACCAATGGTTAAGGAGAACAATGGCAGACAAACTTTGAGGAAGCCATCAAGACAAACAGACATACGGCACAAAATCAATATGGGGGGGGGGGGGGATAATGAAACTAAAACTGTCCTATTTTCAACACCTACTCTGGACACCATAGGTGCTAAAGTTAAAAGAGAATTTTAAAACCAGTCTATGGATACATCATTGTGATTGGTTGATTTCATGATTGAGCTTAGAAACAGCCAATCAGATGCCAGTGTTCTTAGACTGGTTTCCAAACTTCAAGATTTATAACATACAGACCCAATATTTTTAACCAAGACATATTGCATACCAAATATTACCAAAGGTGACAATAAATATACACAAAACACTGACCTTAAATCACCAAACATAAAAAACAGATTTTGATAAACAATAATAAAGTAATTGCCACCAGACCAAGATAGTGCCACTATAGCATACATGCATACAAAAGCAATCTACAATAAAATCAACAAAAGCACAAGATATATAATTACGTAATATACATGATACACACCTGTGTAGCTCCCCGCCATTCAAGCCAAAGAGTCTGTTAGTGCATGAAAAAACATAGCAGTGACTCATTGTATATAGTATTCAACAATCATTCACAAAGCACAAATCAAAATTGTTTCCCATTACAGACCATGAACGCCAGTGCCAATAATACCAGCTTACAATCTGTGATAGAGCAAGGACTGATGTCGCTCACCTACGATAGGAGTGCCAAGGAACGATATCACCTAAGAAGGACCAATATTGCTCACCTAAGTGTTTTGAGGAGGTCAAAGATTCAAACATTTTCAATGTCAATGCCAAGTCTATTAATTTTATTACTTATACAGATATGCGTATACAGACCCCTATTTTGATTTATTATGCTGCAAATTTCAGTCCCTTTAAATATTGCTTTGAGTAAGAGCCTTTGTATGAACAAGCAGGGATATGTAAACAAATACTTATTAATGGTAAGTTCTGATGAGGTAAACGCATTTTGTAACAAATTTTGGATATACCTCGATCATACTGAACTGAATAAGTACATCTTATAATTATAACTGTATAAAATTCAGTACACTGACCTAGGTGTTTGCGTACCGCCCCCACATATATACTGGTACGCAAATATTGCGCAATATTTTTCAATCATACTGTGTGTATCCAACCATACAGAAGGACATACAATGGTATCATATTTACTTTGTACTGGGTGAATAATTATATGAAACATAACCTGATGATCCAGGGGGGGGATTACTTCAGTAAGTTTAAATTTTCCAGTTAGATCTACAACTTGTCATGTTAAATAAAGAAAGAACCTGAATACAAGGTTGAAGATTGACGAGTACCAGGCACAAACTGGTAATATAATACTGTATACTAGGCAAACAGTTGCCTTATATGGTATGTCTTAACTTAACAAGCTAATGTAGAAGCCTTTATAGATTAGTAAAAAAATATATATTTATAAACATAAATGTGGATGAAATTTATCCTTATGTGAAGGTGAAATTCCAAAATGTTGACGATTTACAAGCATACATGTACATGTCCTGTTCTTGAAATTTTAATGTCAGATAAGACAGAGTCTAAGACAAAGAGTTGATGACTGGTTTCGTTCTACACAAGCTGAGGTTAATGTGCTACCTGGCTGCATGGACATCATTTTCACGGTATGAATCCCGATACATGGCTTGTTAGTTCCGTCTGAGCGCTGCATCCGTTTTCAGTTCTGTCAGTTCCGTCTGAGCGCTACATCGGTTTTCAGTTCTGTCAGAGCGTTACATTGGTTTTCAGTTCGGTCAGAGCCATATGAAAACAGTGCAATTCTCGGATGGAGCTGAGAAGCCTGTATCGGGATTCATACCCTGATTGATGGCTTTGTATACTTCCCTAGTGACAATTTGCAAATCAATACCATATCCACACAGTCACAACAGTCAAATATATTGGCATATTTATCCTAAGACAAGAGGTAGGTTCTATTCTTAAATTCCTATCACTTACTGAGGTAAAACTGAGTGTTACATAGTCACACCATGCCTCAGTAATTAAGTCACTCAAACTAAGCTGTCAACAGCCACAGAGATACTAAGTAGATGCCAAGCCAGGAAGAGACACCAAACAAAACTGACCACAAATGCCAAGCGGAGCATAGCCTCAATTTGCCAGTCAGCTTTCTGCTGAAATATGGCAGGCATATCAGTGCCTCCACCAGTATTTGAACCCGGGACGGCAAGGGCACTAACGCCTAGGGCTATGGACTTTGTAGGTGCATGGATACGACCAAATCCTGAATATTTCAGGAATATCTAATTGAGTGCCGCAGTCATTCTTTAAAATTTTGGTTTTCTCAGAGAACTGCTCAAAATATCCACCAGGAACATTATCTTTGTGTATCACTAAATAACAGGAAATGCTATCGGTCAAAAATGTTAGACATGTTAATAAGACATGCCTTAAATAGTTTTACAGGGTGAAATGCATACATCTTTAGGTAGAAGAAAGTCCGTTTTTTATTTAGGTTAAATTTGCACTTTTCATACCAATAACTCTTTTCTCTATTATCAAAATGAATATAACTTAAACCTATTTTCAAAAATTCAACCTTGAAGTAACAAGTCAAGACAAATGTGAACATTAAATTATAGCCATCTTATGTAAGATTAGCACTAAAATGACATAAAAAACTTCATGTTTGTAGATGAATTTCCCAAATACTATCATTAAACCATATCACATACCAGCTATAATACAATAACAATTTCAGTGTAGCAATACCACATGACTTTTGGCTACACAGGAAATCGATGAAGAAATAAAATATGTGTGGCTACTTTCGTTTTTTAATGTTGACAAATTTTGTCTTGGACCTGTAGCCGAAAGTCACATGGTATTGCTACACTAAATATACTACATGGTTAACATTATTTATAACAAAATATATCAACCAGAAATACTCAGTAGTAAAACCTTTAAATAACTATAGCATTATTTAAGTACAAAATTAATGTTCTATTCACACGTCAAATAGAAAATATTGTAAACTGGAGTATATTTAGATAAGTAATGCATATAATATACTGTAAGTAGTAAAGTTGACAACATGGAAATATGGTGAATTTCGCAAATTTATAAAATTCGCTAACATTTCCTCTAGAGTGAATATTGGCCATCAAACAATGCTGCAAAGAAATCACTCACAATTTTGCACACTAAATGTCTAAAATTTCAACCCACAGATATAACCCCTTGTACAGTAGGTACACTAGATGGTAGTATGGGGACATCGGTTGCAAATCATAATCGATCATCAGCTAGAATCGACTGGCACTTCCGATGCGGTTGTTCCGATTAATAATTGGCTGGACAGTGACTGATTACGCTGTGTGCTGATGCCTGGGTCCTACTTCCCAAGTCGCGAAAAAGAGTGAAAAAGGGAAAAACGATGATTTTCGGTAGACATTTTTCTATCTGAGTTGAAAGAAATTGTTTGAATTGGTTATAATAGGCATTTAATTGGTTGAAACTTCCTTACTTTGAATTTTCCTAGCAAATATTTGATTAAAGAAGTATAGTTTAATATTTCGTTATAATTATCTGATTATCGAATATGGATGAATGACATCGATCAATGTTTTCTGACAATCAGTACATCACTACTAGATGGCCCAAAGGGGCCAGGGCCCTGAATGGTTGCTCATCTGAGTAATGTTCTAAAGATAAATAACGAGAGACTATAAAAGTAGTTTCCTGAAGTTAAATAAACAATTTTAAAACCAACACCAATTGAACAACTTTGAAAGAGGACCATCTTAGGATCATTCCTATGAAGTCTGGTTAAGTTCTATTAATTGGTTTAGGAGAAGTTCAAGTCATTTAAAGGAATTGTTGTCAGACAACGGACACATTATGTGCTCAGGTGAGCTAAAGTAACAAACTTCTTCATTTGGGATAAAAAAATCGAGGAGTAAGTGAATTGTCAAACTGGGAACATTACAATGATCTCAATACATCTGCCTTTAGGCAAGGGTCAGCAGAATATTGACCGTGTTACCATGTCAGAAAGAAGGCCAGGGGTGGTATTCAATATTGATCTTATTTAATTGGCAAATAAGGATAGCCAATCATATCGCCTAGCTGCTACTGACCATAAGTTCAATATGGTATGATTTGATTGGTTGTCCTTATCCTTAAGTCAAGTAAGATCAATATTGAATACAACCCCAGGATGCTTTTATTAGATACATGAAGTGCACAGTGTGATATACAGGCTATATGTGTGACAGTTAGACATACTGCTATATGTTCATAAAACTCTATATCGGGTATTCAGGTAACCTATGCCTGGGTCACATATCTAATCCTATCACCGTCCAATCACATACTTTGGTCTGGAGGCTACACTGACATTGTTCGGTCATTGGGCAGTGGGCAGAGTAATTTTAATCTGATTTGAAATACCTATTGCTACTCATGCACTGGTGTCGCAAGGTGCATTGACATTAGGTACACATCGGATGAGTAGCAATGAATATTTCAAATTTCACATACATGTGGGTACTGTCTAATCAAAGCACTTACGGAAATATTAAACTTACATTCAAATTTAAATTCTTAATAAATATCGTACAACTACATAGTGTGGTAAATTGGATTTGCAATGCAATTAATAATTCAATTAAGAACTCATACAAACCATATCTGTCCCCAAATTTGCAGTTGTTGAAGAATTATAAAGAATTTAAATTTGAAGGTAAGTTAACAATTTCCGTAAGTGCTTTTACAAAACAGTACCCTGGTGCATGGACATTGTCCGGGTGATTTGTGACCCAGGTATTAATGGAGTACTTTTATAATTATTTATGAATAGAAACAAACAAAATAGGTATAGACATTTCTTGTTAGTAAACATTTTGCTTAATTATTTAATCAAAGTTCTGTTACTATGGCAACTCTAGAAAAACATTTTTAAACAATCCTAGCAAGAGGGAATTGTATCTATCAAGTCCTATTAGGACTGACTCATATATATCAAATGCTAGCAAGAAACCATCATTTATCAATGCATATCAATGCTATTTGTAACATACTGAAATATGAAATACAAATTGTAACAAAAACCGATACAAAAAAATTCAGCGGGGGAAATTTCATTTACATACATACATTTGTATCACATTTTCTTTCCATAATCTCATTATTTGACCATTAAACAAGCTAACAGCATGATGGTACATGACAATTTTAAGGTCTGATGCACACACTATCACAAATCATGATGTGACAAAAATATCAAACTGCTAATGACATGCTCATGAATTTTCGATCGCATTTTTTATAGCAATCACAGTGAAAACGACACTGATAATGTTCTACAAAAGAAATGCAGACTATGCAGAATTAGATACTATAAAATCATAAAATTTTGCCAGGCAAAAATTTCACAAATTCACTATTCAGTGAGGTTAAATGTTTGCAGATTTTAACTTCAGAAAAACTACGTTCTTCATTGTTGCACAGTTGTTAACTTCATGAGCGTAGTTTTTTGTGAATTAAATATCAAACTCACGGAATATAGCGAAAAATCAAACCTTCGCAAAAATTCTGATTTACAGGAGTAACTTCTATGTTAATATTTCATGTTACTAACTTCAAAGAAGAGTTATAAAATTGTTACATGCAACTTTATTGGTTAAAAGGAACTTCAAATAATATACATGGAAATGAAACTGAACATTCTCTGTCCCTGGGTCTGAGATTAACAATTTTAGTCTGAAGACCATTCGTACACCTCACAAACTCACTTTCGAAACTGTCTTGATACAGCTTTAAACTGATCAATGTCAAGATGGAATTCTGAATCCAAATGATCGAAGGCAAGGCTGTATTCTTGAAATTGACCAATGACAATGCTCATTTTTAAGTGGACCAATGACGAGGCTATGATCTTCAAATCCACCAATGAGATCTCTCCATTTTTGAAATCAACCAATGACAAGGCTATTATCTTGAAATTGACCAATGGTAGTGCTGCATTTCTGGAATACTCTCAAACTAAGTTGTATAATCTCAGACCCTAGTCACATTATTTGAAAGATAAATACAAACCTCTTTTAACTTTGATAGTTCCCCTTGGAACGAGAAACCATTTGATTCGGATATACTTGGTGTGCGTGGCATATGTGAATGTTTACGTTCACAGTCTATTTTATATTTCCGTAAATCTTCTAATTCTTTCTGTAACTCATCCAGCAACTATAAATGGAAACATAACAAAATAGTATAAAGTAGAATCAGCTTATGAAATTTATATCATTTTACAGAGTAGAGTATAAGTTTATACATATATTTATTATAGGTTGATAGTGAAACAAATGTTTCCATTAATCACTCTTGACAACTCATCCCTGATGTTACCCTCTGCCATGATGGTATGATCATCCCTGATGTTATCCTCTGCCATGATGGTATGATCATCCCTGATGTTATCCTCTGCCATGATGGTATGAGAGTAGAAAAGCCAGTTTCGCATTTATGCCATTTTTAGTTGTTCGATTTATGGAATAACTAAATTTATACACACGTTTCTACAATCACTCATAGTTTAGTTGAAGAAACTATTTTTCTTCCTACGCCGCCTAGCGGCGGCGCCACCTTTGCAATAGTAAACCGGTCAGTCAGTTGCGTAACTACCTACGAGGATGTAAACCGGTCATGCAAAATAGTTCTAATTATTTCATGCGAATCACATCTGTCTTTTTCGCATTGCAGTATTTTATTGACCAAAGAAAGCCAAAATATCAAAAATTTCACGGTGACCACAATAGAATTGAGACCATACCACACTTCTGAATGAACAGCATGTGTCTACCTCCCGGTCAATAAATAGATCGATTTCTATTTACTATTTAAGAGTTAGTACAATATACCGGTACATACAGAATTATCAAGAATTATATTATCACCAAGTTTCGTAACAAGAGGGCCAAAATTGTGACCTCTAATGTGTTCAGAAGCTATTGTGGACTATTGTTTGATCATACTGACAAGCAACTTTTGCACACCACAAGCTACTGAATGGAATCTAAAAATAGTTTATTATTCCACAATCCACAACCACACCCGAGGCCATACGGACGGAAGACAAACAAAGAGTAATCACAAAAGCTCACCTTGTCACTACATGACAGGTGAGCAAAAAGAATATGTTATAGTGAGAAAGTAACTATACATGTAAAATGAACAAAAAGAAATTAATAAATTCTTAGATGCAATGCTGTGAAACCAGACTACAGTCTTGAAATAGGTAAATCTTGGATTTAAGCCTCTGGAAATCACAATCTGAAGGCTTATATCTGAACTCCTGCTCCGAGGAAGTGTCATTCAGTAAATATTGAAAGTCAGGTTAACCAGAATATGTATATTATGGAACACAGAGAAGAAATGAAAGCTTATTCAGTATGTTAGTAATTGCCCGATGAAGCAGTGATTGAGAAGGAAGATAATCATGTACTTGACTATGTTAATTTATCACATAATCTGCGACTTAGCAGTGCCGTAAAGCTGTGCCGGAAATATCATTCAGCAGTCTCAGAGTATGCAATAAATATTTAATTCAGCCTGACATGAAGTTAGCCAATCCATACCTTGATCAACTCGACAATACCAACATCTTCAAGATGTCACGTTCATTGTATGGCTAAATTTAGGTTGAAACCTATACAGCATACATCATCATATTGAATAATAAAGTGTTCTCTAAGGTTATGTGATTAATAGAATCTTACAATCGTGCTCATGACATACAAGGTTTATTAAACTTGTCTACAAAATAAATATGATAGTCAACAAAGTCTTGTGTCATATTATTTTGTCCAATTGTTTAATAAAGTTGTATGTAATGAGCACTCATGCAATATCCTCTATATCAACTATCCTAAAGCGAAGGTCCCACTTAGGAATTCCAGATCGGCAATGTCCTCACAATTTATATCGATACCATTCATCACAATTCCTTGCAATATCACCAACTGTCTCATAACTTCCCCGAAGCTTCACCTAGACCACAAGGAACCTGTTCCCGATGTCTTCCAATAGCTCATTAATTTAAATCTGAAGTACATCCTGAGGCAAAAAAGGCTCAGTGGGATCTAGGCATAAACCATGAAGTGATAATAATCACCAATACATGATGAGGCAAAGTCCTTTATTTCATTCATTTGGTTTCAAACAATGTTGGGGTGAAAATCTAACCTTGGTAGGCTATGAAAGGAATCACTCTGAAAGTGGAGTGACTTAAAAACACACAAGGTTCATAATTATAGAGCTAAGGTACCAAAGATTTCTTCACAAACATGCAAACCAACATACCTACAGACAGTAACTGTTCTATAAGAATTATTTGATTGTTTTCTCTCTTTTAAAAGCATGCAATTCTCGTTCACCAGAGTATTCTTCACCTGTGATATCAGATAGCAGGTAGTCTGGGAACTTAACTTACCACTGATGTATGAGGATGAGGCATGCATAATGTGAAATCTACGAATAAACAATCTCACACAATATGCAGTAAAGGATAGAAGCATCCAAATGAAGCAAAAGGGAGATAACACACATGAAAGGACATGAAAGGACAGAAAAAGGACACATTCATGTAACAGGAACTCCTAGCTCAGATCTCCAATGAGGAAGGTATATATGTAGTAGAATCTTAGTATGCAGATTATCCAATGATGCAAGGGGAGCATGAAAACATTTATTTTTTTTTTTAGTATTTTTGTAATAATTTTCTACCTCCAGCTGAGAGTCTACCAGAATAACACAAGTACTTTCTAGTATTTGACAATAACACAATGCAATATGCTATAAACGAGTAAATGTTCTATAAAGAAATATCTAGTAAATGATTATTAAGCAATGCACTCAATTATTACCTTATCTGTCGATTTCTATACAAAACACAAGAATGAAGATTCACACAATTTATATGCATTATTCCAACAAATATTTGAGTTTCGGAATGCATTATTCTTAATATTGGAAAAGCAACAAATTTCTATCAAAGGGAAGCAACTCCAATACATTAAATAAAACATTTACAAATGATTTTGAGTAAAAGCAGTCCAAAACTTCAGTTTATAGTAATTTATTTAAGGTTGATTGTGAAACTAGTTTTTACAATTAATTTTAATCACTATCAACACCTCATTCCTGATGGTATCCATCGCCACGAGGGTATAAACTTGTCCTGAAGTTATTAAACTGAGTAACAATACAGGTCCCAGAACTGAAACATCTCTTTGGTTAGTTCCAAAACACCGTGCTCAGAACCAGATGTATGTATAAAAGACACTAGATTTACAACAGTGCACCTTGCACAGAAATAAACAATTGTTTTCTCTTCACCAGATTTAAGGGGTCAAGTATGTAAACCATACATGGATCCAGAAAATGTTCTCAGGAAGGGGTCTGACCAGTTAATTTTTAATTTTCACAGAGTGGTCCAAGTAGCTATTTCTCTTGAAGGGCTATCCTAATCAGACTCTTAGCCAGGACTTTTATTTGGCGTTAGTGTGTGGCAATTTGGTTTTATTCCTGCGGAATTGGCTAATGTTCTCCAGCTTCGAGGGAAGAGATAGAAAGTATGTGTCATACAAAGAATCCAGGTGCGCTGCCCTAGCTCATTCTGAATAGACTCTTTGATTCTTTAATGTACCTGGTGTATAGAGCCAATACACGAAAGACTCCCTCTGGGTTTCCAACCAGCTCATCTCTAGTTGGGTGACAAACACTGAAAAGTCTTTCTGATATTTCCAGTGACCGCCAGGGACCTCCAGATTGGTAGTCGAAAAGCATTAACCCCTTGGCCACCCTTCCACCCTTGAAGCCCTGACAAATCAGTGTTTATATATAAGAAAACCACATTTTTGCCCAAAATTAAGCAGGGGTTCAGACCCCCCTCTGGATACCTTCATGTTAAGAATAGATACATAACTATATCACAGATTACAACCAATCTATACATACATTTCCGGTCATCTCTTGTTCTCGATCAAACTTGGACATAACTTCATTATATTCTGCTGAAACTTTGTTATAATCTTCTTCCATTGCTGCCAAACGATCACATACTTCCATCTTATCCTGCAGAAGAGAAACAGGAGATGTTACTGTATAGTATTAATAGTAAACAAGTTAATACAAGTTGAGGCCCACATGGAAGATCGGGAAACCGAATGTGCCAGCCTCGTTAAATAAAGGCATTACTTACTTACTTACTTTACTTTACTTTTTACTTTACTTTACTTTACTTTACTTTACTTTACTTTACTTTACTTTACTTTACTTTACTTTACTTTACTTTACTTTACTTTACTTTACTTTACTTTACTTTACTTTACTTTACTTTACTTTACTTTACTTTACTTACTTACTTACTTACTTACTTACTTACTTACTTACTAATACCGAATATTACCAGATTTTGTTGAGATGATCATTGTGACCACGCTTCGTAATGATTAGGCCAAAATTATGATGTATGATGGACAAAGAGTGATCACTTATAAAAAATATGTCAACCGAACATTCCAAAGTTAAAGGGCAAATGTACAGCCAAAAGCCAACACAGCCGAAAGCCAACAGACTTGTATATATGCTCCGAGAAACATCAAGAGATCATTGAAAAAGATCAGTTTAGGCACAAAAGTAAATGTAATTAATAGTTTCATAGAACAAGTACAAGAAGGGAAATAGATTTTGTTGAGATGATCATTGTGACCACGTTTCATAACAATTAGGCCAAACAGAAAAGGACAGACATTGTGAAAAATAAATTACCTCAAAATGACGTCACAGACAAAAATGGTAATTTTAGAAAATTGACATTCATCAAAATATTATCAGAGTTATGATATTAAAACTGGTACAAGAATAAATTGATTTATAAGTGCAAGGTTTCTTTGAGATAGCAGAATATAAAGATTTGATAAACAGGCACTGAAACAGTAAACTTTCTTTTTGGACACCCTGTACATACAGTATCAATGTTTTGATTGGCCAAAACTGTAGGCTATATTCTAAAGCTCGTATTTCATTTTGCACTTTCAAAAAACAAAAACCTAACACAATCCTCCATCATCCGTCTTCATTTACGATAAAACGTTCTCATGCATATTCACCTTTTTGTGAATGGATTTGTTTGCATAAGGAGGAGGTGAGGATTTATTCAGTTAAGGAGGTGGTGATAAATAACTTACCATTCGTAATCTATCATTTTCGTTTTTTAATCTGACAACATCTGATTTAAGTCGCTCATTT
Source organism: Spisula solida (assembly GCA_947247005.1). Classification (NCBI taxonomy): domain Eukaryota; kingdom Metazoa; phylum Mollusca; class Bivalvia; order Venerida; family Mactridae; genus Spisula; species Spisula solida. The sequence goes on along the minus strand of OX365944.1, from coordinate 42,616,707 downwards.
TCTGTCTCGAATGTTTGGAGACGTAATGTTAAGTAATCTGTCTTCTCATTTTCGATGCCATGTTTATTCTGAAAGTAGAGGATTATTGGCTTCATCATCACATTCAGGTAGTAGTTAACACAGAATAACACCCACCATGTGTGAGCACAATACAGTACAATTACCATAAGCTTAAACTTAGGTCATTCATCTTTTTGACAGCTGGGACTTGGGCTTAGCTGTTAAGTTCATTTTCTTGTTCAGCATTGTGTTGGGCATTGTGCCCTGTAATTGTGGTATGTGATGTTTTTATGTTTTCTGTGCTCAGATGGTTAAGTTGAGTGCTGCCTTCCCTGTCTGACTTTCTATTATCTTTTTTCAATGTACTTAATACCAAAAGTCTGATTGATGATATGTTTTAGACAATACAAGAGATGTTAGAAGGAAGCATTTTGTCCTCTTGCTGGGACCTTGACCTTTGATGCAATTACCATAATATTAACAGAGGTCATTTACCGTACTTGTATAAAGCGGTCTTTGACCACATTCCTTTCATCTTTCAGGATCAACAATTCTTTGTATTTACATTTCCGTCCCCCTTATTAGTCACTTTAAAATCAACAGTGTCATCGTATTACTGTAAACCAATTTATTTTCGCAAATACTAACTTTCGCGTTTTGCTGATTGTTGGCATATTGGCGACTACAAATTTGGGCATTTTTAGTTTCCTGCAATGTTCATACTAATGTTTTAAGCACTATAAAACAATTTCTTGGTTAACAGGACTAAAGTGTCTAATATGAGTGTGATGAGTGTGGATCTTAGCTATATGCTCTTTTAGGTCACAGTGACCTTGACCTCTGACCTACTGACTAGTTTTTTTTTTCAAATACTGATCAGACAATTTATTGTTCACCATATATATGTCAGAGCGTCAGCTATGTGCAAAGAAATATTACAACTTCTACAAAGTGGGATGGAATAAATATAATTATGTTTTTGTTTTTATTATATTATTGGGAAATTTAGCTGCAAATAGTTAAATCAAGCAAAATAAGAGTAAGACCCCAGGCTAAGGATTCAAAATGATTCACAATCATTGTTACTTATCTGCATGAAAACATCAGTATAGAATATTACCATCATTTCCTGATATTTACGTTGTTCGTCCCGAACACGATCGTCGGATTTAACCTCCATGTCTTTGAGTTGTTCCTCCATGGTATGGATTCTGAAATATTCAAATATACAAATACAAAAACCATGCCCACACAAACAACTGGGGACGGTAAAAACAAATAAGTTATACATCTGAGATCAGGAAATGTAAGAGCACATGTTTATGTGGACAGTCATTTAGTTTTACAAATATCTCATGTCTCATGTTTTAAAAAATTTGTAAATTTTTCTTTATCATCAAATTAAATTTTTAGCTATTGCATGCATATTTACACATATATATATTAAGTAAGACAGAGCAGTGCATGAAAGGTCAAGGTCATAACCAAGATTTAAAGCACCTCCCACCCACAAATCCAATATTCAAGATCCCACATGATTCGACAAGTTAAAAGTAGACAATTTCAGCTTATGTTTGATAGAGTATTATGCTAATTGAACTAGACCACCACATATGGTTAAATGTTGTAAATGTATAGCATGATTCATTCGTTAAATCAACACTTGAATGTTAAGGATGTCTTTATATGGAAAGAACTGACACACATGTATAATATTTCATTATCAACTGAAGACTGCAGAACACACATGTTTGTAAAACCATAAACTTATCTTTGTCGTAAAACATTAACATTTGCATGATGTCTTAGTAACAGGTATTATAAGGTTTCCTCCCTTACTACATGTACTATACACTGACTATGGGAAGGGAGAAAACTCTTCTCAGACCAACATAGTCTGAAATTACCTCCTTTACTTCATGAACATAGCTTATGTTTATTTTTGAACCGAATTTCTGACAATAAATAAATTTTGACTTTGTACTGTAGAAGGACTATGGGAAGGGAGAAAACTCTTCTCAGACTCAATGTGGGATATTTCATATATTTGTAGCACGTGCATAGAGTCAGTTACATGTAATTAATAGAGGACATTACATGAGTGTCTTTTCATATTGAATTTATTAAACGAGTTGAATAAAATAATAAAGTGCGCTGCCGAGCATTTTATCGATTTTATTCAAATAGTTTAATAAATCCAATGTGGAAAGTCACAAATGTAATGTTCTTTTTATCATATGTTAGCCATTTCTAGCCGAAACATAAAACTAGCTACTTATTTTCACTATAATAAACGCGCAACTTTGACGACTTCGCCTATACTTTGAGTGACGTCACGTCAAAGCTTTATTACACTAGTGTATTATCAAAAATAAATAATGGCTTTATTACGCTGCCGCGACGTCAAACATATGATAATGTAAATTATTCAGCGTAATAGATAATTAATTGGACAGCACAGAAATAGAAGAGTTTTATAAACATGCATCAATGCAAAACTAGGAACGACAACTCTGTATGTCCCAAAATGTTAGAAATAATGAATTGTGAAGATATTAAAGATTAGAAGTGTGACATAAGTAAGAAAGTGTGCCAAAATTAATTAAGTGTGACAGATTTAATATTCAATTTGTGACACACTCTTTAATTGTGAAATTACTGTATGAAACAGTGCACAATGTCATATACTTGTGAAAATGAGACAGTAGAAAATAGTGACCATGTTTTTTACTAGGGGCTCCATAGGAAAAGTTTGCATGGTATAGTAGACAAATATCCTTATGTATGCAGTGCATTTTACAGCTATTATTACTATATATAATTATGCCTTCATAGCTCCTTGGTTAGCGCTCTTGCTGTCTAATCTGGCAAAATACGGATGGAGGCACTCCTATGCCAACCATATTTAAGCAGAAAGCTAACTGGCAAATAAAGGCTATGCTCGGCATTTTATTATTATATAATGTACTACTACAAGAAGATCTACAAGCAATACTTAAGAAAATGCAGCACTAACTGTTGTAAATACTAATTTACACCTAATAATGCAGCACTAATGGTTGTAAATACTAATTTACACCTAATAATGCAGCACTAATTGTTGTAAATACTAATTTACACCTAATAATGCAGCACTAATGGTTGTAAATACTAATTTACACCTAATAATGCAGCACTAATGGTTGTAAATACTAATTTACACCTAATAATGCAGCACTAATTGTTGTAAATACTAATTTACACCTTATAAACTATCTGTAACCTTTTCATGAAAAATGTCTATATAATACAGATATTCTAACCTGTGGTAAGGCTTTTTATAGAACAACCTCTTGAATAATGTGATCCACAAACCATTCAAATGAATGACTAATTAGTTTTGAAGCAAACTGAAGTGAATTCATTATTTTAAGCCAATACTAAATGGAAGTATTATTTTGAAAATCATTAATGAAAATGTATATCAGTGGTTTTGTTACATTAAATGATTCCTTTTGAATGGATTAAAACAATGAAGTTAAACAAATAATCACCAACATTATCCTTCAATCAAAATGAATATTAATAGAGTACATTATGTTTGAAATACAAGCGGTCATACAGACAGATAGACAAACAGGACAAGGCGACCTTTTGGCATAAGGCGTCAAGAGTGATTTCACAAACCCCTAAAATAAATTACTCAGTCTGGTACATGCAAAACAAGAAACAGCATGCTGAGTAACCCCGCTAAAAACTTATTTCAACAAAACCGCAGTACCAACAATTCACATGTTGATTAAAGTTTCTTGTAAAGATGTATTACTATGACTGAAATACCACCAAATTTATTTACCAGAATCACTAGGGAAATGGTGAACTAATGTCAACTCTGGGATAAAGCGGAAAACAACAAAGAACTTCACAACATGTAAACAACAACAGATTTATTTTCGCTAACAGAAAAATGTGGCCAAACAGAGCAGCTTCACGGCCTTGAAAGTGTTAGTATAGATAACGTAGACTGTATGCCATTCTGACAACATGACATCCTGATACTATACACCACTACTTATATACTACCATAGAAACATTTATTTGACTTCATCTTGTCTTCTGACTGCACTCTAGTATTTACATTAATTGTACACTGACTGTAGTATTTACATTAACTGTAGTATTTACATTAACTGTATACTGACTGACATATTACAGTGCCAGTCAGAGTAACAGCATTTAGCACCCACATGTACATAATACAAGGTCTAGTCTCGATCCTTGAAACCAAAGATTCTTAATTCCTTTACAGCAAATATCCTAATCCTGTACACCAAACAACCCTAATTCTTTTACACCAAAGCCCCTAATGTTCTTACACAAAAGACCCCTAATTCCTTTACACCAAATACCCCTAATTCCTTTATACTTAAGGCCCCTAATTTCTTTACACCAAAGACCCCTAATTCCTTTACACCAAGACCCCTATTTGCTTTACACCATGCAAATACCCCTAATTCCTGAATCCTTTATTTATTAAAGACCCCTAATTCCTGTCTATATTAAAGACCCCTAATTCCTTAATATATCAAAGACCCCTAATTCGTTTACATTATTGCAAAGATTCATAAATCCTTTTTAAGATCCCTAATTCAATCCGTAAACTCACAAGAAGTTGGACTTGTGTCCACCATAATGATTGAGGCGTGGTGATGACAAGGAGAACATTTCGTATACCAGCTACCTGAAGCTAGGCCATACTTTCTGATTTGATACTGTTGCAAGCAAACTGACCAAAAGTATGATCAAAAGTCTAGAAATGATACTAAGAAGACAAACATAATTATGTAATTTATTTATTGAGGACTTGATGCAAAACTAAGCTAGTATATCACCTTGCGTAAAAAAATCAAGTCGGTATAAAATCGGTATAACGGGTATTTTTCCCTTCCAGATTTTACCTGGGAAGAAGCAGGTTACAGGCCTGCTATTTCTTTTCCCCTAAAGGAAGTTTTGGGCCGGCACAGTTTCGCTCAATTTCCTCAATACATAAATGAACCCATCTAGAACAATACATATCATACTGCATATTTATGGAACTATATAAATCAAGGCAGATTGAAAGAGCCAACGATACATATTAATGAACAAAAACTAACATCCCATATACAGTATAATATATAATGTGTACCACAGAACTTTCATGCCTCAAACAGTTTATTCTTGAACCCCCTATAGAAACCTCAAACAGGTTCTTCGGTCCCAGCACAATGATGATACATGTACTAGAATAAGTATACAATACATGCCTCAAACAGGGTGATGGTGTGAACTTGTTTTTTGGTCTGAAGGCAGTTAGTTCTCAAACAGGTATATAGCTCAAACTAGTTTCTCGGCCCAAATGCCGTTGGAGGCATTTTAGTTCTCGGGCGGTATTCGATATTGATTTTATCTAGGATAGCCAATGAAGTCACCTGTTACTAACTAAGAGTTTAATATGGTTTGACCTGATTGGTTGTCCTTATTCTTAAGTCAAGTAAGATCAATATTGAATACCATCTCTGAACCAGGTAGATGGCTCAAACTAGTTTCCCCAGCCCGAAGGCTGTTTGAGGCATCAAAGTACTACTGTAAATGACTGTGTACAAGTCCTATGATTATAAAGTAGATAAAACAACAAGCACCACAAACTATCACCCACACACAATATGATGACCACTTACCTGTCTACCACACTGTTCATCATAACAAACAGAGAAACATCAGAGATTATGTCACACACTCAAATATATAACACACTCAAATATATCAATCACTTCAATACAAGCATGGGTAAAAGCTTGAAAATCCTGAAGTTCGAGGAAAATCCTGAAGTTCGGGAAAAATCCTGAAGTTTGAGGAAAATCCTGAAAACTTTTACCCATGTACAAAGATGAGTTTCAAAATTAATGATGAGTTTTATGGGTTTCAGTTGACTCTTGCATTGGTTACCTTTGACCCCTTAATTTCTGAAAACCCAAATTTTGACCCAACTATTCTTAGGGATTCAGACTGAAAAAGTAAAACTTTCTTAAAAGTAAAGATATTTGACTGAAAATGGTAACATCAAAATAACGATGAGATTCAGGTCCTGTCCCCCACTGTTTTTACCACAAAACGAGGCATTTACAATCAACTATCCCACGTTCTAAATGCATCGCAGAATACTAAAATTATCTCCTGCTTATACTTGGGTCACAAATCCCAAGTCGAATCTGTCGCTATCCAATGATACTTCGGTACTTTGGTCTAATCAGGCTGGAGGCCGGATGGGCATTGGCAGATTATCGGGTGGTGGTTGGATAATTTAAGGCTCTTTTGAAATATGCATTGCTAGTCATTGGCCAGCATCTGCATGAGACATTGGGTACATATTGGATACACAGACTGGAAACACTGTTATTTGTGTCCAAGGAATAACATGAAATTCAGAAATACTGATATTCAGAAGATGTTCATTGTTTGCACTATAAGAGAGTCCAGACGGTCATTGAGTCTCAAAATAATGAAGTATTCATCCTTACTATTGACAAACATGAACTGTTTCTATTTTTAGAAAATAAACATTAATTTGACCGATTCCACTGTTAATAAAATAATGTGATTTTTTCGAAATGAAACCTTGGATACGTAGGATAATATATATAGCTCAGCACTTATCCCTTGTAATCAGTCTGAATGATTGAGAATACAGTATAACGTATGTAATTACAGATGTACCGTATGCATGTTTTTGTTGTTGTTGTTGGTATGGTTGCTTAGCAACCAGTTCCAAAACAATAACAAACATCTATTTCAGTGAATTTCATCATTATTACCACAAAACAGACATAGATCAGACACAAGTCTTCCAAGATTATAATACAAATACAACTTGTACTGTAAACCAATTTACTTTCGCGAATACTAACTTTCGCGTTTTGCTTTTCGTCGGCATATTCGCGACTACAAATTTTCACCTTTATAAGCTTCTCACAATGTCCATATAAATGTTTTTAGCACTTTCGCGGCCACTTAATTTCGCGAAATTCTACCACTCGGGAACTCTGTGAAATTAAACCGCACAAAACAATTTCTTGATTTACAGTATATAAGCCATATTCCTTCACCAAAATCATTATTTTTATACATTTTATCAACAGTCCTACATTCAAACCCCGTTTCATTAGTATTTCACCAACAGTATACATTTTATATGAACAACTCTATACATTAATTATGTACTGTGTAATCATCTTTGTTTGCTCAGGTTGAATTTTACACTGAAAATTGAAGCACTTTGCCGAATACCTCATATAATTATGGTATTTTCCAAACTAAACTTTAACTCAGATCAATTCAGGGGCAGTAACTCAAACTCTTGACTATTATATAAAGTAAGTTTTATTGTTTCACAAATTAAAGCTTTCACAATTTTGCCATTTTTCTGAAACTTTTAAAACAGCAAATTTAAATGGTTACACAGTACATGTCATATATTACTTGAATGTATCAACCTGATTCCGTCAAACTCTATCAGCATATCTCTACAGTCAATTTCTTGTCAATATTAAACTTGGGCTTTTGTTTTCATAAACAGGGTCCCTCGAAGCCGGAGGTCATTAGTCAATTGGGCACACAGAAATTGAATTATTCTAAATTCAGTAATAAATGTATACATAAAGGTCAGGACCAGGTTAATATGTTCAGACTACTAGAGTACATGATTATTAAAACAAAGGTAAATAGTACAATATCAATTACATTTATCATAGGATGAACTGAAATATCAAGACAATTGAATATCAGGGTTTGAATGCACAGAAATATTTTAAAAGAAAAACCTTTATCAATTACATCAGAAATATTATTTCAAACACACTCAAAACCAAACTTCACAACAGCAATAAAAAGACACATGTCTGTGTTTTCATTCACATCAAAACCCGGTTAAGTTGTATATGTTTTGAAGTTAAGTTTCAGAATAAATATTTAACAATTGCATGTATCAGAAGGGTTTCGACTTTGACATAAAAACGTATGGACCATAACTCTGGCAATGTTACATTGTAAAAGAAATATTGATTTTGTTTCACTTGAAAATCAACAATCTGCAGTGCCTTCAGCAAAATGTCAATAAAGAGTTTAGGGCAGGGGCAAAAATAAGGGAGGTAGAGTTACCAGAACCCTAACATCAGTTTGGTATGGTCTAATGAAGGGTTAATGTATCCTGATATTTCTGGCTTGCATATAAATATGATATACTTTCTTTTATTTCATTTCATATTATAACACAGCTCTTGTATATTTATAGGTTTAGTACCATTCTACATCAAGTGGTTAAAGAATATGGCATTGCTTGAGATATTTATAGAATAAAAGACCTTTTTGGCTTACATAATGACTTATTTTATTTCATATTCCACATATCTTGTTTATATACTGGTACTGTACCATTGTACAAATCAAGTGATAGACTTACCTTTTGATAAGAATACTGTTATCATCTTTGTATCTTGTCTTCAAGTTATCACCGGTCGTCTTCTCATCTGTGACCTTTACTAACTGCTTCTCCAGCGATTTTATCTGATATAAAATTATCTATTCATACTTATTTATTTAAGGTAGATTGTGATTTAAAACTTATATTATTCCCTCTCGACATCTCATTCTGGATGCTATCCATCGCCATGAGGGTAAGAGAGAAGAGAAGCTAGATTCCCTTTTATGCTGAAAGTCTAGCAAGGTAATTTCAGGTACCATTTTCATTTTGTCTTTGGTATGACGCAGCCTGGGGTCAAACCCAGGACCTACAACATTCAAAGCTGATGCTCTACCACTCGGCGATTGGAAAGGGAGTATACAAAATTAACATTCACTATCATAAACATACAGGATCCGTCATCAGTTGTCTTTGGATATCAACATTTCTTAAATGAGTCTAGAAAAGTTTTTAAACAAGCAAATGAGGAGTGCTGTTACAAATATTTCACCCTCCATCAATAACATCAAAGTATAGTCAACACTAACATAAAGACCACCTCAATAAAATGACTATCTTAAAAAAATTAAGAACATGATTTTTTTTCAATTTTCGCTCTTTATTCAGCTGAATTTTAAGATCAGCAGAATACATGGGTGAAAGTTAGAAATTCTGAAAAACCTGAAATCTTCAAAAATTGACATTTTACATAGGGAAAATACAGAGGTTTTGGTACCCTCAAAAACCTGAAGTTCAGGCATATGCCTGAAAACTTTCACCCATGAGAATAAGAGAGATCATGTTTGTATAAAAAGAGATAAGTACTACCAGCTAGCTATTGGTAAATGACAGGTTTTTATTGTTCATTCATCCAATAGATTGCCGGTGGGCATTTTTCATATGAATCTCTCCTATAGCAAAAATATTAAGAACAATCATGATTTGGCTCAATATCATATAACCCAAAAAGCGGACTAGTTTTAAATGTGAGATAAAACTATTCACTCGATCTGTTAATTCTGAAATAAAACTATTTACCCGATCTGTTAATTCTTGAAAGCTGCCATCTATATCATCATATATATCTTCATTAGGACTACGTATACCTCGAGCTAATTGACTGAAATATGAAACAGTACCTCAATGTAACATAGGCATTGGTAAAAGTTTTTTTTGAAAATCCTGAAAATTTGTCAATTTACATAGGCAAAATAAAGAAAACAAGCCATTTTTTAAATACATACTGAATAAAGTTCAGGAAAATCTTGACAACTTTTCACTGTGTACATGTTTAAAATCAACTGATATTAAATAGGCATGTAACAATTTTAAAACTGCATGCTTGATAATGTAATAATATTATGACCAATATGATTCCCATTGTTTTTTCAATAAAAATAGTAGTTCCTCATTCTGCAGTAAATATTATTGACCAATGAAATCATTTCATTAAACAATATTATTGCCGACCAATCAAATTTTACTACAAGTTTTAGTTCAGAAGGAAATTACCGGTTATAAAAAAATTGCGCAATCATTTAAGGACACAAAAAAAAATCATAGAGCAAAAGGATAACTAGAAACTATGCCCTTTAATCTACTTTCTCTAAATTGATATTTCCGGTTCAATACAGATTATTACAGTACAGAGAATTTGACACGATCCTTGACCTTGTATTAGCATAATTTAACACATGATCCTCGACCTTCTATTAGCATAATTTAACAGTCTATATTTACAACCCCGTGGTATGTTATCATAAGCAGAGGGTAACATGAAGACGCTCAAGGTGTAACACCAACACAAATCTAAAGGAGCGATATTGCACAAAATGCTCAGGGAAAATATAAATATATAATTATATATTCAACGCAAGAACCTTGTAATACATAAAGGTCAGGATCAAGTCAAATTCTCTGTACTTTAATATTTAACACCACTGTAAATACTAAACAATATCAATGTTAAAAAAACATGGAAACATGCACCAGGTGAAATGTTTAAGGACAAACTTGAACATGTTACACCACACCAATAAACTGACATGAAAAGAATAGGGTTATCTGTAACACTAATGTTTTGTGTTATTTTCTTTTTTTTCAAAAGCAAAAAAATACACCAAGTTATATTCATATACTCATAACCCATGGTTGACATTTTCAATGACATTTTCGTACCAAAACAACACATTTTTTATTCATTATTTGTGTAACATGTGAAATGAATCACCAACACCAAACAACATTTTCTCATGATTATTTTTACCTCAAAAGTTCACACAATAAATTTAGCTTGACATATGAACTATTAAGTAAGTAATTTATAGTATTAATTTAATTTTTGACAACATACCTGGCATATACAGCTGAGGCTATTCTTCTGTTGGGACTGAAATACAAAATAGACATCATATAATAAAACTAATCACTTGATGCTCAACTTATTCATAAGAATATAATATTATTTTTCTTTTTCGTTTTTCTTCCACACTGAAAGCTCATTGATTTCATTGGGTATTGAATTCCCCCTTTATTTGTAAACAGGGGTTTTGTGGGGTTGCGGGTTGGTGGAGATTCCATATTTCACAAGAAAGTAGGGAAACATGGTGCTGGGTTTGATTATACAGGCGATTTCACCTACCACCCCAACAAGCAACTCACTGAGCGTCCCCAACAAATAATACTAGTACATAATGGGTGCTTTTGCAGCGTTCTCATTAATCAGACTACTCTAATTACTAAGGACTCCTTTCTTCAGAATAATGGTGGTCTTATTATTGAGGTCAAAGTGACCTCAGGACACACCCCTCTACCAGAGGCTTTCAACCCAGATTAAAAATTACGGAGATGTTGATGACCTGAGACGGACCACATCCTTTATCGCAAACACTATGGTCATGTAGATAGTGTGCCAAGGATAATGTGATATTTATAAACATTAATTGGTTTAGGTCATCTGTTACAAAATTGGTTTAACAAATCACTAAAGTAAACAGATAAGGACAGAATTGTACTCTAAACATCACAGATAAATCGTGCACATCTGATTAATCAACCTTTGAGGAATATACCAAATTTTCCCGCCTTTCTTATTCTGGGAGCACTATAGAGTGAATGCCAGTAAGTAAGGAAGTAGTATTGAGGTTTCACTGATTAATCAGTAATAATATAATGAAAGTTTTATTTGAACAAACTTTAAATATTCTCGATTTTCTAATATTTGCAGAACAATTATGATTCAGTTTACAAATCATGTTTGATCACACGATAATAAATACCCGTTAGGCGGTGACTCACCCTTAAAATTATGTATATATACAGACATTCAATAGTCATATCGTTTATTCATATAAAGGGAAAATATTATTGGCAAAGATTGTCCATGATTGATGAACAACATAATATACTTAACATAGTTACAATCAATTGACAGACTATAGTCCATACAAAATGGCATCCAATTGTCCATCTTATATGGGGGGTACAATATACCATTTTATACTGCTTTTTTAATAGGGTAACAAACCATATATTATATAGCTAATGGCAAGTTATTTACTTAAATTATGCCTATTAAGATATGGTATTCGATCATACTCTTGTTAATAATAGAAATATTGTTATTGAAGAGGAAACCACAATGAAAACACACTTATGAAAATGAATTCCGAAACCAATATTGAAATACAACTTGGCATTTAAGCTTTCATCAATGTTTATTCTGTTATGCTATTTTGAGTTTTTCCTCTTATTATTGAGACATTACAGATGCAATCCTTCATAAGCAAGTAACTTTTTCTTCACAAAAATTATTGTTAAAATATGGAGGACTAAACATCTCCACTAACGGCAATAACTCCGGCAATAACTCCACCATCCTACCAATAATAACTGACGATATGCACAACTAGGCTTGGTACAAACTATTCATGTGAAGTTTCACTGAAATCTGACCAACGGTTCAGGAAAACATGGGTGAACACACTTTGTAATACATATATACAGACTGATACATCCAGACTGATCTCCAGCTCAAAGTCAATGTTCCCCCTGCTATAACAATTTGTAGGATACATAATTCAGAAAATTTCAATTTTTTCACTGGATAAGAAAATCATGCAGAATTTTACCCCTTGTTTCTATTCCTGGAACTTCTTCTGGATCTATGACAACTATCACAGCTGAAACATGAAGGTAGGGGGAATAAGTAGATGTTAAAATGTTGTAGACATTTTGCTGGCTTAGTATTACAAGGTCATAAGTATTTGAAATCTGGATCTCAAGGTGCTTCTTAAGAGACTGTTTTCATGTTGACCAAACTGAAGTTGAAAAATCTTGTTTTTCCATAAGTAAAAAGAAGTTTTCAGTCAGTTTTTTCTTGTTTTCTCAAAATATTGATTTTGTACTTACGACCTTCTAATTCTAAGCCAGCGATTTGTATGGGGGAAATATAAAGGTGAGTGCAACTGGAAAGACAGGATAGTAGGTATAGAATTGTAATACATATCCCATAATACAGACTGATGCCTACTTATATATGCTTGATCCTGATATAAGTGGTATCTTCATGGAAATACACAACATTTCCCTTTACATGTTGAGGTGTGACCACAAGGAAATGTGGTCAGGAGAAACTGCAGGAGACCAATTTAACCAAAATGGGGCATGAATTTGAAAACTTCTGGGTTAAAATAGCCAAAAAGTAATGTTTACACTACATTCTACACCATCTATTACACCAAAGAAAATCAAAGAAGTTTTGACCTAAATATTATCAACAATTTTACAGTCAATTGAACTTTACAAGGATTTTCTTAAATGCGGCAGACATTTATGTGCAGTTTATGTTGCAATAAATTTGATTACGATCAATAATATAATATGCATGGAAAGTCATTGACGTTTTGCTAATCAGTGATTCAGTGTTACTAAAAATATCTCATTAGGAAAGAAAGAAATGTCATGTGATTTATATTGAAAAACTTATCATCAGCACAAAAATAACAAAATTATTTTGATAATATAATAGCCAATAAGATGGGATTAACTTTCGTTATAATGACGAATTTGATAAGTTCGCAAAATTTTTATGTTTCATGAACTTAAACTAAGAGCTGAAATTACAGAAAGTATTGCTCTCTGAAGTTCAAACATCGCAAAAATTTCCGTCAACCTTGCAAACTTCTTCTGAATAGCAACCTTGCAAAATGTTGACCTTGTGAAAATTTCTGATTTATAGTTAATGTAAGCAATTACCAGCAATGTAGTGTTAGCAAAAATGTATGACCTTAACATACACCTAATGTCAATACTTTAATTACCAATTAAGTGTCAATTATGTTCAATTAAGTTTCACTGAAATCTATATCCTAGAATTTATTCAAAAGTAATGTAACTTCTTCTTCATTTAAATAGACTTAACACGGTTGTCCAATGAAACAGCAATATAATATTCTCACTTATAATTGTAGCACCAATTTTTGTATATTATTTCGATGGACTGAATAGAAATCTGTAATATTGTAAGACTTATGTTTCAGGGACATGATGAACATTAGAACTTTATATTTGGAAACATACCGTACATGTATTACGAAGGGTAAACTAGTAAGATTTTTGACACACAAACGTAAGTCTTCTGCAAATGTCCAATACACTGGCAATAGTTGTACTACTTAAAATCCATGACAATATGCAATATGCATATCTAGTCTTGGTAACTATTCATGTGAAGTTTCATTAAAATCTGACCATTGGTTATGGAGAACAAGCCCAAATGAACTTCGGGGCATACATCCAGCACAAATTCAACATGTCTTCCCTCACTATATAATAGGCATACTAAGTGCTGATATATACATGGCCATAATAAGACATAACAATGCTAGCTAGCGCATAATCAGTAGTAAGTCATGATAAGTCATGATAAATAACTGTTACATACGATAAATTGGCGTCTGATGAATCTGATTCTAAATCAACAACACCATAATCTTCGAAATTCTCTTCATCCGTTCGGCTGAAAATATATATACATATGCATACAAAGGTATATACAATCAATTATTGGTAACAAAAAAAATTAAAAGATAACATACTGTGTCATTAACAATGATTGCATCAGATAGATTTTTCCGCAAAAATGTCCAGGGAGCAATTGCCCCGAGCTTTGCAAAATGCTCCCCAGGACCCCCTCACTTTGCAGACATGTCCAATCCTGCCCTTTTTTCACAGCACCCTGTCCTTTTTGGGGTTTTAGAATAATCACAAATGGAACATTGTAGGCTACAGTGGGAGTTGACTAGGTCAGTGTTCGTCCATGCAAGGAGGCAAGTTTCTTACTTGAATTTGGAGACCTACCTAAATATTCCATCACACACCAGGACTGAAGGTTATATATTTATCAGAGTTTGTAAACCAGTCTTCAAGTGAAGCATCCCCATTGGTCAATATTGAGACTCAGAATGCATAACCAACCAATCACAGGCCTCTGAGTTTCATACTGGTTTCCAGGTTGGTTACATGTATGTTTAAATTGAATGCACCCATTTCACTGTTGTTCAAAATGTGATCAAGAGTTACAGTGAATGCATGCTAAATTTAACTGCCGACTATAATGACAATGGAACTATGTAATTACGCAGTATCAGCAGAAAATTTCTTCTGTTTCACAAGTCTTAGGAGTATAATAAGCTAGACTTTTTTTATGTAATTTCAATTCAAATTATCCATTTGTTTGGTGCTTATTTTTGTTGAGGTAATGTGAACTTACCATGTGTGGCAGTCTGGCAGGTGTGTATACACTGGTAATGTTTAAATAAAAGGTGGTATATAATTAAGATGGCAAAAAGTGTTTTACAGCCTTTTAAGGGGCCTGTATGTTAAGCATACCATTATAAGCCAAAGACAATCCTACAGAGTCTCAAAAAAACTCTAAAATTGCCTATGCCCACCAGATCAATATTCAATACAATATGCTATTCAAACTCAGTTTCAATTAAACTTGTTGTTGCCTATAGTTTCAAAAACATGTGCCCTACCCAAACACATTCCATACCCCAACACATGTACTGGTAAGCCATTAACATTCCTTACTTGGCAGGATGATTACCTATAGATCTATTTAACTGATGTAACACATAGCATTGATCAATAAATCAAAAGATGGATAGGAAGTTCTCTATCATTAGAATGATATAATCAATAGTTTCAATACATTGGATAAACTACAGTGAGTATAATCTATATCCAATGAAATGATTATAACAGGTATCATATGTAAGAAGATAACAGTAAAACAATATACATTCCAAAAAATACAAACGTTTCAGGAAAATTTGTATTCAACCTAGGGGACGAAAATCTTGATTTTAAAATAAAATTTTGGAATCTTAATTTGAAATGGCTCCAACACAGAAACACTAGACTTTTTAAAGACCATCTCAAATTAAGACCATGATTCTCAAGTTTTGCACTAGTGTATGTTTTCAACCACAATAAATAACCAAAATTAATCAGACCAGTTTAACCCCTCTACTCCATAGATATGTCACTTCACTCCCATAGCCCATGTTCATTACCCAAATATTTTCCAATAATGAGAATAGAGGGAAGACAATGCAGTTAAAGAATTTGTCTAAACAAGACATCTGATCTGAATACTTTCTGAAAAAGCTGCATGAAAGATGTGTACACATTCTAGGTATTATTTTATGAAAATAGTATAGGGTGTATGGAGTAAATGCTTAATAGTTACAACCACATTGAACTGAGACTCTCCAGACTTGAATATAAAGCATAGGCTTGGAGGCTCAGTTTAATGTGGTCAGATAATGGAATGTTTTGTCTGGAGTGGACCAGTGGTTAAAATATTAAGTCTCTGATTGGACGACAAATAAGCACAAAAATTCATGGGTTCCAGGTAAATATATTTAAAAGATAGTCATATAATGAAGCTTCTTCTGTACATAATGTATATACTAAATATACTACTCAAAATTTGATAAGGGTCAACAAAATTCCCTTGTGAATATTTTGTAAAATTGAATTAGATGGACGGATGGAATTTTCAGACACAATGTTTCTTTGGCAACATTGAAAACGAATGAAATATTTGCTTCCAAATTTGATGTCTTAAAGTGCTTATAAGCCCAGCCTACCTAAATTGTTTAGGGATATTCACTATTGAAGCCTCTGTGATAACTGGATGCGAAATTTGTTTAACATTTTTGGTCTAACACAATATGAGAATTGAACAGAGACAAAAAGTTCTGTGTTATTCTTTCAACTTTGGTTTCTGCATATAGGGCTTATCAGTTACCTAGAAAAAGACAACATTATGTCAATGAATCCCAAATGCATTACATGAATTGTTTGACATTTAGCAGCAGACAGGATGATATTTCAATATTTGTGCAACGTTTTCTAAATCAGATTTGTTCATGTAACATAAGACGGACATAAATATTGATTTCTTGACCCTTAGCAAAGTTTGAGTAGTATATATTATTATACAGACATATATTATATGTATATACCTTGTTACTGATGATCGACCACTGCTGTGACCATATGAGGGCAATAAATGTCGTCTAGATGTTTCTGGTGTTGAAAAATCAATCAAAAGTTGTCCACCATCTTCGTCTGTATTTGTGTCGTATTCGTTAAACGTGAAAGCGCTTGCTTCAGATGTGTCTTGTACCTGAATTATGGATAAAATAATAATATAATAATTATGATAGTACAATTTAAGAACAATTAGAATGATTTAGCTCATGGCCTGAAAACACATCTGATATTAAATCACACTTAATTTTCAATATTTAACATTACTTGCCCTTTGAACCCTCATAAATATCACAGAGTACTGGGTACTGTTTTATCAAAGCACTTACAGAAATCATAAACTTACGAACAAATTTAAATTCTTTATAATTTATTTAAAGTTATAAAGTGTGGTTAATGGAGCTACAGTACTAATAATGATTCAGTTAATGAACTCCTACAAAGTTGTTAACTGAGTTATAAAGAATTTAAATTTGGGCGTAACTTTAAGATTTTCGTAAGTACTTTGATAGAAAATGCCGAGCATAGCCTTTATTTGCCAGTTAGCTTCATGCTGAAAATATGGCAGGCATATATGTGTGCCCCCACCCGAATTTGAACCCGGGTCACCAGATTAGATGACAAGCGCGCTAACCATTGAGCTATGGAGGCCAGTTTTATCAAATAGTAACTAAATATATGCGAAAAAACAACAATTATGGTGCTTAATTATGCCTCTTAGATAAGGTCTAGAGGATATCGGGATTAAACTACAGTTTTCTTTTCTTTTGTTATTTGACTTGTTTAGCTTTAAAGTTTATGCAATGCACTTGATCATAATTTACTGGTATGACACAAACAATTATTCAAACCATATTTTAGCCACCTATCTTGACGGGCTATAATGGTGGTTGACAGTTCACTATAGCCAGGAGACATCCACCTTTCAGCAGATGAAACTGTTAGATAAACGATTCATTATCACCAAATACGAAAATGGTGTTTATGAAACAGATACTGGAACACATTACACCGATTATTTCTCACAATGATTTAGGAAGATTTAAAGCTGGATCAAGTGACATGGCAACACACAACTTTATATTAAACTCTAACTCGATAAATTGCTGTACAAAAACAAACACAAAATTGCCTGTATTTTTGTTACAGATTAAAATCAAGGACCGTAACATTTGCCTATGAAGCATTCAAACATTTGGCATAACATATAAAGTTTGCATGCTCCTAAATATTCAGAAACGATAAATATAGCAGATTTTGTGTTTGTTTTTGTATTGCAATTTATCGCGTTGAAGTTATAGTGTCAATGCATTGTATTCTTTCATCAAATACTTTCATTTTTTGAAGAAAAGGTCTTTCCAGTGTAAGATATCCAGATTTCCAGATAATTCTGACGTAGGACCCCTGAAATATGTTTATACTGGCTGACTACGGTACCTCAAAGTTGAGAATACCACTTTAGTTAAAACAATTTCTATTGGTCAATCACTTTTTTTTTACATAAAACATGTTTTCATTGGTCGACCACCTCTGTATTTGTTTACAAGCATGATAGACATAGAAAAGATTACATAAAAGTACAGAATGAGTGAAAACTGATAACATATCAGCGTAGAGTGGATATAACGACAATAGACAACAACATTATCATGATAACATACAGACGTGTGACCCAATAATAACATAGGACATTGATGGTAATGTGTCTACTGTATAATCACATAACAAAACTAAACGCTGACATTAATCGTGGATTGGTGGGTTGGTTGAGCCAGTATATATATTATTAACATGTTTTCATATGATCATTTAACAATACTACCGCTAGTACATGAACTATAGTTCAAAACATTTTGCCTGGCACTCGCTGCCATGAGTATAATTGGTGCTTATTATAGTCGTGACCTATCAGATTTGTTATTTTAACCCATCAAAACATTCTTATGGTACCATAACAAAAACAGGATTAATTAGTGACTGGTCAAATGTTATGTTCTGTACAATTACCAGAAAGCAACAGAGAATGTTTGTAATTAACCATCTGATGTACTGGATACAGTCAACTGAGCTCTCATCATAACGTCATTTGTAGCTGTTTGTTTCAACAACAAAACTCGAGGGGGAATAATTCAGCCATTGACTTATAGTGACCTCAATCAATTAAACACCATACTCAACACAACAGTATAAATCCTTGACTGTATTATTCTATTTCTGGAGAATATTAAATGTGTCCTTCACAAACAGCTTTAAACACCTGCTGTTTGACATATTTGGTATTTGATATACAGTGAGCATGAATGGTCATAGGTAAAATAAACCTAATTAAAAATAGCTGCTGTTTTTGTCAGAGAGCCTGTCAATTGAAATAACGCCCAAGTAGGATTCCTCCACCATACTGTTTGTCAAAGTTGCTCATCGCTTAAAACAAGAGTTGTGGTCACTTCAGTGCTAGGTGCCGCCCAAGGCATTCATTAAATGGTGTGTCTGACTGCAAGGTTATAATAAGTAGTTGAAAATAAGAGATAATGTATGTGCTTATAATTTACTGTTAAATGGATTTTAAGGCAGTAATTAAGTGAATGTCAACTAATGACCATTATTACAAGAGCTGATAGCAAAGGTATGGCCACTTCCAGTGACACTACATCAAAAGCCCCATGGCACGGCAGACGACCCCATAAAGACCTAGATCCACCTATGACGGCACGGAAGACGACCCCATAAAGAACTCGATCCACCTATGACGGCACGACAGACCACCCCATAAAGAACTTGATCCACCTATGACGGCACGACAGACCACCCCATAAAGACCTCCATCCACCTATAACGGCATGACAGACCACCCCATAAAGACCTCGATCCACCTATGACGGCACGACAGACCACCCCATTAATACCTCGATCCACCTATGACGGCACGACAGACCACCCCATAAAGACCTCGATCCACCTAAGGTGCTGGAGTGACAGTGTGAAGGGTAACATGTAGAAGTACAGCACAAAATGGTTTCAAGTTTAATTAATTTTTCAACAATGATCCACCTGTTCTCCTAAAGTTAATTATAATTGAACCTGGTTATTCCAGGTGACTGCATTGACTGCACTATTTACCAGAGGGGAATTTAATCATGAACTCGACAAATCTCTTCCTGTTAAAAAGTAAATATCATGCAACTGACATTAACAATACATAAACAAAAGCTTTAAGTGTATACCCATTGAACATAAACAACAGGTAGTTATATGACACAATACACAACAGTACTGTCATACAGAATGAGGAAGTCTGGTTTGAAAGTCTCATGTATACTAGAGCATATATCAATGGTTGACTGTTGTAAATCAAGTTTTGCTAAGAATGCTATTATAATGTTCAAAACAATCCCTGGTGATATCAAGAATGTTAAATAATGGTCTAACGAAACACCAAACTGTAATAGCAGAAAAATGCTGTCCAAACTGAAAGGGTTTTTGACACAAAAAAGTGACACGTCTGCCAAAACGGCCATTACTCTGACAAAAATTATCAGACCTAAATTCCTGACAATATGACAAAATTAAGCTTGGTACTAAATATTCATGTGAAGTTTTGTTGAAAGACGACCAATTGTTAAGGAGAACAAGCACGGACAAACTCTGTGACAATTCCATCCAGAGGACCAGACAGTCACCTCTAGCACAAACCAATTTGTCTCCCCCACCATGTGCTTGAGACATAATTATAAGAAAAGATACACAAATAATACATAATCTCTTGGCAAGGAAGCTTCCCATTAAATTTTAATATCATTGAATTCTGATAAAAGAAGTTGCTGCTCGCTCAGAAATATGGTGACAATAAATTTAAGACTCACTGTTGATTTACACAATGCATTCAATTTGAGGACTGTCTCCAAAAAAACATCTTAAGATATGATAATGATCGATCTATTATCATAATATCAACAAGAAATCGTATTTATTTCACTCTATTCTGTTTATGTGACACACACAATAATGAACACATAAGAAAACAATAATACCTTCACATTAGGTGTTGTCATCTTATACGCTGGTATCTGAGGAGTTAAATATTCATCAATAACCAATTACCAGCACATATATACGAGACATTGACACTCAACGATATCAATCACTAAGCAAGTACCACACAGCTATCAGAGATCAATACACTAAATCCACCACATATAAACCAAAACACTGTACAACTTATTGGGATACTATACAATTCAACTTGTATGACTTATTGTGATCGAAACATTCGGTGATTTCTATCACTGTACGACTTATAGCAAGACTATACAATTCAATGTGTACTCCTTATTGTGATAACCAGAAGTTGACTCGCTAATATTCTGTGAAATCACTACAGAATGATCGAATGAATCAACAGCCAAATTTGTCGTTCAAAATTGTTTCTTTTTTTATTGTTATTATAGATCCAACATTGGAATATCGCTCACAGAAACCTCTAAAACACTCCCAAAGTTCCAATTATTGTTCAACAGAATAATCCAACCTGTAGCGTTATTTTCTGAGAAGCTTAGATGTTGCATATTTTCCCCGAAATGTTAACTGGAATACTATCTTGTCTAAACATACGAGATATTGATATATGTGTCTTGTGTAAAATGAAAACCAATATTAGAGCAATGTTTGGAGTAACATATATGGCGTAAACTTGTTGAATTGACAATTTAAAGTGCTGGTATTGAATCAACATATCAACATGCAATCGATGGAACTCTCTGTGTATACAGTGATCATTGATATGGCTTTTTTTGTGGCGTGACTGTTGTCAGTATAAAACTGTCAATCTAATTACATGTTGGTTAACTTTCTGAATATTCTGGCAGCTGGCAAGTGGCATGTTCCACCAGCTTAGCAGCTGGCAATTTATACCAAACTTGTTAAAACCATGTAATACTACTATGCTAAAATCATAGCAACACCATAGCAACTGAGAAGCAATATAACAATATAAGAGCTAGAGTACAGGCAATTGTCCATGATAATTAATTTAACAATGTTATCATATAAAATGACATACATACAACTTTGAGTATCTAAGACAATCTTATTACTTTTAAATTACTACTTTCACACTGTGGGATAACTGGGCTCTGAAAGGAGGGCTGTTCTAAAATTAGTTGACCCAGGATTGATAGAATCCGTATGACTGCATGAACTATTTAATATTAGCCATCAGTGATTATCATTTTGTTACTGTCCCCAATGCTACTGTCAGTGGCACTTCAAACCAATAATAATAATAACTTAATAGTTTATCATTAATACCCAAAATAATAAATTAATTAATTACTTTACCTTTGAAACATCCATGAAGAATATCAACAAACCCAGTGTTTTGTAAAACATAAGAGCATGTCATGGCAAGGGTAATGTACATAGTATTACATGATACCATCGATTATACAATTTGTTGTTTTTAATTAAGTATTAATTGGTCACTGAGTCATAGACAGTGACTTGTTTATCTACTTTAAATCAAAACTTTAACCACCAATTTCTCACAGGATCTTATTTCTTAAAACAATACCTCTAGTTTATATCATGCTATTAAAACATTGTGTTCTGGTACAACTTTGTTTACACTGATAATTGCCCCAGGGAAATCAACAGTAACCATCATAGCTTGTGAAATAAAATTAATTATAAGTCAATTTCAGTTAATAGGTTCACATGGGGATATTAACATGGAGGACTTAAGGACTGTTTAAAATGCCAGGAGTGTTCCTAGAGTCACATGATGAGGGAAAGTCCTCAAGCCATATGATTCATATATACAATCACAGGGCCGGGTATCTCTGTCACACTAGAACTGGATGCTTTACTTTAAATCTATGGGCGAGTTCAGATGGAAACTTTAGAGAAGAGTATGCTATTACAGGAATGATGTTTACTCCCACCTATACAGGTCTCTAAATTTATCAACCAATCAAAAGCGTGGCCCTGTAAATATCTAAAACAGCTACTGCCCCACTCAATTTGCATACCATACACAAACAGGGAGTCAGTAAACTCTTCAAGGAGTTGGTGTTACTGGAGTTCTATTCTTCAGTGGCGAAGGCACAAAACGTGTAGAAACCAAGTGCATTCGAATGGAACCCGAGCCTACCTAGATCGAATTTGCATTCCATCTATACTTGCCCTATGGGAGAGACATGAAGAATCAGCCAAAGTGTTGACACACATCAATTCTTTATATGACTCCCATAGACACTCAACAGACATCTATTTCTCATGTTACAGAGATGAAACCCAATGACAATGGGCTACCACCTGCAGACAGGGCCTCCAGTCAAAGAACCAATATTAGATATCAGTAGAACTGACAATAGCATTTTCCCAGAAATAGGTGAAAACTTGAACATACTGACAATATGCATATCTCTTCTCAGATAGGATTATTAGTTTAATTAAATTCCAGTAAGTGGCAGCTGAGAAATACAGCCCAGACAAAAAATATTTTCCGACCTTGTAACAGTACTCTATTTTTTGGCATATTTCAACAAAAAAACAAAAACACTTTTTACATGTAGGCCTATCGGCTAACAAATTCCAGCTTGATCAATATGAGTTAACTCCCTTGGCACCTCCAACCAACGACCAGGACTGGAAACATTTTTTGGATCATTGTTGTAACTTTGTTTTTTGCAACATGCACATATTCCATTGTGCGAATGCCTCAGTATGTATCCATGAATGTTGGAAGTTTTATATAGAATGTATCCTGTTTTAATTCATTAACAAGCGAAAATTGATTGAGATTGTCACTGGAAGCCACGGTTCAATCACAATATTACCCATACTGCCATACATCAATGTACACACTAGAGGTTTGACATAATGTATCATCCCACAAAATAGTAATTCTAATATAATTGAAACCAAGGTCCCATAAAATATAAATCAGAGTCTCAAAGGGACCAACCAGAACCAAGATCAATGATAGAACACAACATTATTGTTAACATGATTATGTTGATGTGTGCATATTGAGGACTGACAGACACTTCAAGTGTGACAAGAAACTCAGGCATACACACTAAAAGTGTGACAAGCAACTAAGGTTTTGATACAGCCCAAAATTTCTGATTTTCTCTCTCAAAACATTTGCCACACCTCCTGACTTGACAGGATTAAAACCTGTCAGACAGAAAAAACAATCAGAGACCAAAACCTATATACGAGACAATATTTAAAGATGCCATTGCTCCCTCAAAGGAGGTCATTGACCAATTAGACAGGGGAAAATAGATGACATGACAGCACACTTATCACTCAGACTAAGTGAAACAAACAAACAACAAAAGGTGCCAATTCAGACTAACAAATGTTGAAAATGTGTGGGTCACAGTTAAGCACTCTTTGCACGACAAGTCTACCTATCGTAGTGAGACTGACAGGAATTTCAAAGTCAAGTGTATTGCAAAAGTGGAAAGCTAAGTTGAACCAATCTTGGAGACTGCACACAGTAAAACTTTGGTGTACAGATCAGAATTTGAAATGCAGCCACTACAAGACAGCAAGCTTGTCTACAGTGGAAAATTATTATAGTTTGGTAAACTACATGTAAAGTCAAACCTGTATTAAAGACCGCCGGCAAACAATAACCACCATAATAAATACCACCAATTTGATCTCACATACATCAGACCGTTAATTTTTCAATGACATTAAACTATGAGTAATTTTGACCATCCGTCAACAAAGACTATAGTTTTCTGTTTAAAAAAAAGTTGAGGTACCAATTTTCGAGGGCTGCTTTCAGCAGTTCAGCCACCCTTTGACATTTGAACTTCCCCTGGTCATTTGGCTACCTAAAAACCTGCGTTCGAGTCTCCCTGGGGATCGATCTGTGGCGCCCAGGAATATTGAACATCTACAGACACCGCCCTCACAGGTACCAATTCACACTTTGGTCGAGTGGAGTATTTTGGTTATTCTTGCTCAGAGAAATAAAGCAGAGGTTCAGACTTGGATTGAATCCTGGAACTCTCTATCCAAAAGCGCGGGCCCTACTTCTAGGCGACCCCTCTCCACAGTTTAGATGGGTGGTCTTTTAAAACAGACTTGAGTGGGCTGACTGTATTATGTAAATACTATACAACGGTGAACCACTCACATATATAATCAGTGAAATATGAACTCACCTCTTGTGGTGATTGTTCTGAATATATCTGGAATGAGTTGATGAAATCGGCGTGGTTACCACTGTTGGTGGGTGTTGACTGTTTGGATGCTGTCAATGAAAGATTAAGGTATAATTACAGCTTTTGTGTACCTTACAATTTTATATGACAAAACCAAATACCCTGTGGTATATAATATACAAACATTAAATAACAATAATTATTACAACACAATAAATGAAGCACACAGAAAATGCTGACACTCCTGGAGTTCTACAGAGGCATAATGCCGAATCCTGAAACACCAAATCAACGTCTGCTTCTGGTGACATTAGCATACATCCCTACATACCAAAACTCAGTTCATTAGTCTGTTTTAAAATTCACATTTTTTTAAATACCTTTTTCATCAAATAACTTATTTTCTGCAGACAGAAAAGTTCATTCTTTCTAGTGCAGCACGTCCGAATTTCCAGAATTATGTGAATAACATTATATTCATTTCAATACTAATATATATAATGTTGCTTTTTATTTCACACCTTGCATGTCCACCCTTGAAAATTGGTCGTCTTTAAAGCCATAGATCACTACATATTACCTTTACATAAAATTAACACAGTGCTAATGAAGAATGGAAAGACATATACATGTATTGCATGCATGACATGTCTATCTATAGATTGAACAATTGGGGCATGAAATGTGAAAAAGAATATGTAATAAAGGGTTTAAAATCAAAGTGGACTCGAAAATAGTGTTTCCCAATATTGATACTTGTTTTCACACGGCATAGACTATAAAGCTTCAGGAAATATCATAACAATTACATATTTAACAGATTCCATATGGGAAAGTTCCGAGCAACTCATCATTAATGATTGAGTATCATTGACATTAGAGACTGAAGATTAGACCTTTAATCCTTTAGAGGAAATCTGGAATTGAAATGAAAGGCTAACAGGCAAATAAAAGACCAATGGGAATTTACTAGAGGCGAGGAGAGGGACACAAGGGTTTCACAGGAAATATCAATAACCTTAACACAAATAATGGTGTTTTTTAATGCATTTCTGATTTTTTGTCTCCCCATGAATTCAACAGATTTAGACAATCTTATTTTCTTTCCACCGTTGGAAATAAAGTGTATGCTAAAATTGGTCTATTGTGTGTATTAAAGGGAATATGCCAGTGCAAGGAAAAACATGTGTGTATATGCACGGATCAGTTCTGGTCGGAATACCAGTATTAGGGAGAAATGAATTCCCTTTAGGGTAAAATAGGGAGAAGTTTTAAAATGCAGGGAGAAGTGATGAGTCTCTCATACCATACCAAAACCTGCGTCCACTGCGGAAGGTACATAGATATATAAGTTAAAATGCTCTTATTTTAATTGTATTAATTCAAGAGATGCGGATATGCAACAGATTCAACTCAAAGGCAGTTCAAACAGTCTACAGATTCAACTTTAGTCACCAAATTAGTTTAGGAGTTACAACATGTATCTGCCCTTAAATACGCAAAGTTTGGAGAAAAACACCACTTTAAGGCAGATAACCAATCCGTTTAAAAATATAAACTTCTTATTATGTTACTTGTGGCAGCACACAGCATTATATACTATGATTTAAAATCATACAGTACTGACCTTGTACTTCTAGTATCTGTTGTACACCTTGACAGAAGTCTGTAAAACTGACCCGACCTTTACCCTCAGGATCTAACAACTGTATGATACCAACAACCTCCTGAAATAAACAGTATACATAATGATTTTTTTAATCATTCACAATACCCATACATAATCATTTACAATACCCATACATAATCATTCACAGCATTCACAATACCTGTACATAATCATTCACAATACCTGTACATAATCATTCACAATACCCATACATAGTCATTCACAATACCTGTGCACAGTCATTCACAATACCCGTACATAATCATTCACAATACCCATACATAGTCATTCACAATACCTGTGCACAGTCATTCACAATACCTGTGCATAATCATTCATAATACCCATACATAGACTTTTATGATAGTCATTCACAATACCTGTGCACAGTCATTCACAATACCCGTACATAATCATTCACAATACCTGTACATAATCATTCACAACACACTGTGCACTAGCATTCACAACACTTGGTTTTTTATAAATATAATTCATTTAATAATGAAATGAATATATGGATAAATCCGATATACATTTTCCCCCTATTTTCTGAAAAATTCCCCTTCAAAAATGAAGTCAATTAAGAGCCTCTACATTTGTAAATGCTGTTCTGCAGTTGTAGTGGCGGTTGTTATAGCTTGAAATTGGCTGTTTGTACAGTAAAATATGTAAATGTATTACTAATATGATATATTGATATTTATAAAAGACAAATTACCCATTACAAATTATCCTACCTGAGGTCCCCTGGCCCTAGTCCCCAAAAGTGTAGTTTAAGGGCCCTGCATTATATCAATAAAAGCTCCGCGAGTCCCAAGTGTCGCCTGACGAAATGCACATTTGTCATGGAAAACTATCCAGTATTGGGCTACATATTTGACTCACAAGAGTTCTCTAGTCATCTGAACTAAAAACGACAAAGCGATGCTCTGGATAAAAAAAGGTCCTGATAAAATCAATCTGAAGGGAATCATTCAAACACTACACAAGCTAGAGTTATGTTCCTGCGCACTGTACTTCATGTCACAGCAAAGAAACATGCATTCCTATTTTTGAGTCATTAATAGTTATGGTGACAAAGTTATGCCACGGACAAGAAATGCTTATAAAATCAATGAAAGGGAAAAAATTGAAAAATGGCACAAGGTAGAGTTACGGTTCTTGTGTACTGCACTTGGACTTTTGGTAAGAAACATGCATACCAAGTTTCAAGTCATTCAACCTCATGGTGACAAAGTTATTTTCCGGACAAGAAATGCTCAAATTAAATCAATATAAGGGAAATAATTCAAAACGATGCATGGCAGAGTTATGGTTCTTGTGCATCGATTTTGGCTTATTGCAAGAAACATACATACAAAATCTTGAGTCATTTAAACTTAAGGTGACAAAGTTATGCTCCGGACAAGAAATGCTCTAATAAAATCAATCAAAGGGAAATAATTCAAAAACTATGACAGGTAGAGTTATGGTTCTTGCGCACTGCACTTCAGCTTATTGCAAGAAACATGCATACCAAATCTAGAGTCATTTGAACTTAAGGTGACAAAGTTATGCTCCGGACAAGAAATGCTCTAATAAAATCAACCAAAGGGAAATAATTCAAAAACTATGACAGGTAGAGTTATGGTTCTTGCGCACTGCACTCCGGCTTATTGCAAGAAACATGCCTATGTATTCTTGAGTCATTTGAACGTAAGGTGACAAAGTTATGCTCCGGACAAGAAATGCTCTAATAAAATCAATCAAAGGGAAATAATTCAAAAACTATGACAGGTAGAGTTATGGTTCTTGCGCACTGCACTTCGGCTTATTGCAAGAAACATGCATACCAAATCTAGAGTCATTTGAACTTAAGGTGACAAAGTTATGCTTCGGACAAGAAATGCTCTAATAAAATCAATCAAAGGGAAATAATTCAAAAACTATGACAGGTAGAGTTATGGTTCTTGCGCACTGCACTTCAGCTTATTGCAAGAAACATGCATACCAAATCTAGAGTCATTTGAACTTAAGGTGACAAAGTTATGCTCCGGACAAGAAATGCTCTAATAAAATCAACCAAAGGGAAATAATTCAAAAACTATGACAGGTAGAGTTATGGTTCTTGCGCACTGCACTCCGGCTTATTGCAAGAAACATGCATACCAATTCTTGAGTCATTTGAACTTAAAGTGACAAAGTCATGCTCCGGACAAGCAATTTGTGACGCCGCAGCCGCCGCCAAAGTAACACCTATATGTCGCCTTTTCAGGCGACACAAAAACTAGAAGCCATTTTAACTGTAAAGCCACAGTTTTTTAGCCTATTTGGCAACCTACTTTTAAAATATTATCAGACTAAATTATCGGATGATGATCCAAATCCCTGTTCAACAAGTTTCAGTGCACAGCGGTTGCTGAAGTTTTAGTTTTCACATACATAGATCAAATAGTAAATGTTACGAAGTCACGCATCCATGTAATGAGAAGATAACTTGATATTTCACCAGACAATTTTACAATTTTGTAATTTTAAAAAATAAAAATCTTTAAACTCAATGTATAAAGCTGTGTTTTTTCTCTTAAAATTGTAAAACAGTGTTAAATTAACCATGAAACAAATGTTGATTAAAGACATCTTATCACAAAGATAGTTAGCAGGTATAAATAGAATTATACCCCAGTCCCGCCTAATATATAAATCACATTTCACACATCATAAAATACCAATAACTACCATACAGCATTCAATGAGGTTGACAAAACCTATGATGTTGACGATAAAATGACTCATAATATAGACTTACTGACTCTTATTATTATACCATAAAGACGAACGCCTATTCGTGTGATGATCATATTTACCCCAAAAGGAAATTTTCAAAACTAATGTGTTACAAAAATTTAACAGATTTATTCATGCTTCTTTTACTTCTCGTTTCTTTTTCATCTGACTCCAGGCTTAGATAAGCCGGGCTGCCCTAAGCATCTCAATCGGAGCTAAAACTCACCTCAAATATTGCCACATAATAAGTTTATAAATGATTACAGTAAAATATCAAGAGCTAGGACTTCAGATTTGTTTTAAACTAAGACTCTGATTTGAGCAAAATCTCAATTTAGAGGGCTTATTACAAAACAGTTGTAGCTACATATAATTATTATAAATTTATATGTAGTTACAACTGTTTCGCATTGAGCCCTCAACTTGAGCTAAGATTTCTACTTGAGATACTTTGGGAGATCGGGGCCTGGTTTTGCTCAAATATATGTCTTTGAATTTTTTAGATCATTAGATGGACTTTCTTGAAATGCATGATTTATGATCCCAGCTTTTAAATGACAGCTTCATGAATTTGATAAGCATTACCACAGCGCCTTCTGTCCCAGGGGAAGGTCCTGAAAACTGTACAACCTATGTCAGTTAAGTGCATGGATTTTGGACAAACTACCAGCAGCCATTATAGGCTTGGTGTTAGATTTGGCAACATAAGATTTCTGTATAAATTCTTTAATTTAAAGAAAATATGCTTACAAATGCAATTAAAGTCTTAGCCTTAATAAGTCAAATATGTAAAGAGTTGGTTAAACGATCAGAGATTTGAAGTTAATCCTTTTTTATATTATTGTGTTAAAACTTAATCTGTAGATAAGGCAATGTTTAAATCGATGAACAATGTAGACAGTCCCAATAATGAATTCATGTACTTATTCAACTGAATTGAATATTCAATGCAATATGGAGCTCTGGATATTTTGTAGGTCAGACAACAGTCATTTGGTTAACTTTGTATATTTTGGTCCCTGGATCTGAGTTATAAATATGCAATAAGCAAATCCATATCACAACTCAATCGTGATTGGTTGGTTCTGAATACAACTTGCATAATTGACCAATTACAAGGCTGCATTCTGAGAGACTGGTACATAGATGGCATTAATGATTAATGTGGTATAAACAATATATCTTTACGTTTCAACCAGAATGACAAGTCTGTCAACTTATTTAGTTACGGCAATGTTGACTCAAGAATGCAAATCAAATAAATGTCACATCTTATAACACTGGTAATAATATTATAAATTATAATATCAAAGTATTTTTTAATTTCACCTATCAGGTGGTTCACTAGGTGCGGTCAGCTGAGTCTGGAGCTCAGGAGTCATTATTTCAATACTATTTAAAATAATGAATGGATAATGCAGTTTTACTATTTTATAGCCAAAATACAAGTACCCACAGCCTGACAGGTACAAGTAAGGTTTTATCAGCAGGGGTTCCGTTTGACTCAGGAGTAAGGGTTTTGACCCTTTAAAATTCCAAAAAGTCACATTTTGACCCTCAAAATTTTGGTTTCAATTTCTCTTTAAATCATGGGTTCTTAGCCTATAAAATGGTAAAATTTAGTCAAAAGTATCCAAATGACCCTTCAGATTCAAAAGCTAGTGGAACCCCTGTTTTATATTTGTGAGAATTACCATAGACCACCTCAATAGACCCTTCTTGTTTGTATTATATATTAATGACTATCATTCAGCGAGAGGTGGCATTAGGATATACTTTTCATGGAGCTCTGCATTTGCCTTTAAATCTGAGAATACCCAACATGACAGCTACAAAAATGTATATATCTTAAGAGTGATCAAGTCCACATCGGAAATTCCTTGGGACAAAGGGTCAATCCTAGTGTCATATGTCCTATAAATTAATCTCCAATTAAAGAAGTCCTGCAAATACTTCTATCTCGGAACACCATTTACAGGATTTGTGTCCTATTTAATGATCATCAATAAATGAGATAAAGTATTCAATGACTGGACGGCAACAGGCAAGTCTTAGTCTGAGATGTATATTCAGTAACACATTGTAAATGAAATTGCCTAGTAGTCGCATAAAATGTTTAAGTCTATTATTACAAATAGTTGTTTATAAATTTAAGTAATTTAAAACCAATTTAAATTCTACTTTTAGACATGATGGGTCTGTTTAGCTGACAGAAGTGACGGTCAGAACATTTACAGACCTACATTAAGCCCAACGGTCATCGAGCCCCAACATTAGTTACAACTTACACCATGGTTCACACAATTCGAGTTTGACCTCTTTACATAGTCTTTAGGTGTCCATTGCAGATTCTGTTTTATACACCAGGGTCTAGTGGACCACTGGAGCATATAAAATTAAAGGGGATAGAAAGCAGTCTAAATTTTTGTAATCTTTTCAGTCTTACTCTTAGCAGTGATGATGAACGAAGATCAGGATGGCATGGTGGTCAAGTGGGTAACCCTCTTGACTACAGATCATGGGGTCCTGGTTTGAAACTTGACTGGGACACTTTGTCATCCCTGAAACGCTCTTCAGTGCTTCCCACCCAACTAGAGATAATCTGATTGCTAACCCAGAGGTAGTCTTGAGTGAATCGGTGCTATACACCGGGCTCGTTAAAGAACCAAGGAGTCTATTCAGAGAGCTAAGGTAGCACATCGAGATTCCTTGTATCACATAAAGTTTCAGTCTCTTCCCTCGAAGCGGGAGGTCATTAATGGTTGGCTAATTACTTAAGGCAGGGAAATCACTGAATGACTGTCTCAGTTGAACGCAAAAAAGGTGCATAAGTGTTAAAGGCATCATAATCCCCTTGCTATAATGTCTGCTAAGCGGACTTTTAAGAGAAAAGAAGTAGATCATATTAGTGCTATAATTTATAAATTGTTTAGGATCTAGTTAATGTATAAAACTCAAAGCCTCATTTTTATATCACGCCCTGGCCTCAGGATTTAATTACTTTTTAATAATGATGGTATCTGTTCAAGATTGACAAATACAGGGACAAATCAGTAACGATTTAAGTAAGTACCTATGTACATTTATGGCATTTTATTCAGTATTTCACCAGTTGGTAATAAGCAATTAAAAGCCAATTAATTATTAATAAAGCCATTTAAACATAATTTATATAGGCCAATATTGTATATGTGAACTTGCATATGAGGTAGAAAATGAGTATTGGTTCTTTCACATTTAACCTCAACTTAAACCAAACAGTTTATCAACATGGATCGGCTACTGACATCGTCACAACTTAATCAGTAATTAGTAATGTTACCCCACCCACCACACCACAAACGTAAACAAACAATTATCGGCGAGATCTATTTAGAATTTCAGCGATTTTAACACGAACCTCGTCGCTGTCAGCGCCAAAATGATCCTTCGCTAACTTTTTCAGATGATCGACAGTAATGTATCCAGTTCCTTCTGCATCACAAACGTCAAAAACACCTTTTATTTTCTCAGTAAAATCCTCCTCCATCGTCCATTGAATACTCTACCTGTAACAGGAAGTAGCGTTTTACAAAAAGTAGTCCCATAAATGAGGGTATGCTTTAACCGTCTTAAGGTTATCACACCATTAAAATCGTATAAATTTGACCATAATATCACAGTTTTGGTAGAAAAAAACACTAATCCAATCATGTACAGACAAAAGGCAGATGTAAACATTTTATTGCGAATGAATACAAACGTTGACAGGTGTCAACTTACCTGGGACTATTTTTACATTGATCACTGACTGTATGGTTAGGAATGTGCGCGTATCGCACGCTCTTATAAAATTAAATGATGTTTTTTCATTTAAGTAAGGCCAAAGAAACGTCTTATTTAGAAAAATACAATTACTCACTGTGGGAGATTTTAATGAAATATTTTTTTAATTTTACGCAAATCTCAAATTCAAGCGTTTACATTTCTCAATATTTCTTAATTATTTATCTTTCTTAGTTAATCTATAGATCGACATCATACTCAATGCTTCATAATTAATCAATGACATTTCAAATTAATGAACCATTACCATGAATGTACTTAGATATACATAATTATATTGAAATAATTAAAGTTTTTAGCACAGAAAGCTGGGAGGTAATGTACATTGGTCCCAGACAGAAAGTGACCACAAGCCCTGTGAGTAGCTTAGTAGTACTTATCGACCTCTTGTCGCGTGCAATAACTAATTCATAAGCGTTAATTATTGCACTTTATTGGTCATAAACCCATATATAGACGCACTGATCGAAGTGTATTTATAAATCCCCAAGTTCGTGATCTTATGGAGCATAATAAATCATTATTATTTGCCTTCTTATCAAGTTGATCGTACAAGTATCGCGCAACAGGTGTTAAATGTCCGTCCGTCCGTCCGTCTTTACTCTAACACACTAGAAGCGAGTTCAAACCAAGGCCTCGACGGCATGTGCGTGGACATACCGAAATCAGTGACTGGCCGTGTGCCTAAAGCTTGTAACACGTATGCAAAGAGACTGACCCAGTGTCAAGATATATATACAGGGTGTCCAAAAAGAAAGTATACAGTGTCAGTGTATATTTATCAAATCTCTTCATTCTGCTATCGTAAAGAAAATTTGCACATGTGTAGACAAAGGATGTAATTTTTTTCTAGGACCAGTTTTAAGATTATAACTTGGATAATTTTGAGAAAAATGTAAATTTACTAAGTCAAAAGATTACCTATTTTGCCCGTGACGTCTATTAAGTAATTTATGACGCTTTTAAGATGTCCACCCTTCTTACGTTTCCCTTCTTGCACTTCTTTTAAACTATTGATAATATTTGCGCATGTGTCCAAACTGATCTTCTTACCTTCTCTGTTGATGTTTCTCGTGAGCATAGACGTGTCTGTTGGCTTTGTGCTGTACACTAGCGATTTCAGATAGCCCCACAATAAAAAGTCGCAATGATTTTCATCCGGGCTGTGGGCAGGCCATGTCAAACAACAGTGGTATTTCCTGGAAATTACTTTGGATCCAACTGTTTCAAGGATTTCATCCAACCCCTTATGTACAATGTGTGGCCCTAGCACATCTTGCATAAATATGCATCATTTAAAACAACAAATCACCTGCAGTGTTAAGGAATGAGCTGGTCTAACAAAACAAGTAACGGGTTGAGTTTATTTCTTTCTATTGTGCTATCTGAATCTCTATGTACAATCTAAAGTCAACGGGCACATATATGCTGCTGAGAAACATCTAAAGAGAAGGTTAGAAGATCAGGTAATATTAAGACACATGTGCAAATGCAATTGATAGTTTAAAAGAACGAGTGCAAGAAAAGAAATTTCAGATGGGGACATGCATCGTGAAAACGTCGTTTATTACTACAAAATGACGTCACGGACGAAATAAGGTACATTTTTGTAATTTTAGAAAACTGACATTTTTCTAAAAAATATGCGGGTTATAATCTTAAAACTGGTCGCAGAAAAAAATTACATCTTTTTTCTATACATGTGCAAATTTTTGTTGCAATAGCAAAATATAGGGATTTGATGAATATACACTGAAACTGTATACTTTCTTTTTGGATACCAAATACTTATTTGACAATTTATGTAGAATATAAAATATCGGTCAATTAAGCTATTCATTATTTAAAATTCAAATTACTGTATTACGAGGCTACAGTTCCAACTTTCTCAATTTATGTTTTGTTAATGGACCAATCTTCTTTTTTTTTGAAAGAAATGTTTTTTTAGACTCCACTGATCAACTGTATTTCAATCGTTTGGAGACTGTGTGCCAGTCGCATCGTACTAATACCGGACAAAGAAGCAGTTACATAGAGCAACATGTATCAATACTGAGCGTCATGCAAGCAAGGGAGATACACCAAACACCTGGACGCCAAGGAGTTGAATTGATTCAGCCACAAAATACATGCTCGTATGTACAAACACTAATCGGTAAATTTGAACATTTTGAAACCCATGCACAAAACATGTAAACATGCCTGACGTCTTGTCCATGGACTTAATAATACAATCATATAAACTACAGGACGTTAAATGACATAAGGGCTATGTATGCCATGTGTATTGTTATACATGTATACATGCATGTACAATCATTTTGACAAGGATAAACACTTTTTTTTCAAGTTTATTTTCAAGTCATGACCCTTTAATAAGACAATTGCAATTACAAATAATACAAAATATTCATATAAAACATCAAAGAACAAAATAAAATAATGCTGTAAACGAGCTGCATTAATCATTAAGCGACAGTAACTTATTGCGCGCATGAATGCCGAGGTCACATAGTTGTTCCCGAAACATTGCATGCTATGCGTTTTAAAATCATTAGGGAATATGACCATGTTTTCACTCAATATAAAAATATATGGTGCGCGGTGAAGCATCATGCAATCAAGTTCAAGCAGGCGCACGCAAAGTTCAGTGAAAAACAGAATTAAAAATTATAAACAAGTCAAATAGTTCCTGCGAGCAAATGATGTACCGACTTCATTTGACAGATAATTGACAGGATGCTCGACCTTCTATCTTCATAATTCAACAGCTGATGTGTATAAAATTAAGCATGAAAATCTCAAAATTGTGAGAAAAAAATAAGCGCGATAGGCCGGTAGCTTTCAAATTGGGAAAACTATATGCACTATAATTCGACACACGAAATTTATCAACAAATTATTAAATAATTTCATGTATAACAAACCAATTTTGAAGACACTTAATTGCATATTATGACTCCCTTGTTCCATATAATATGTATATGCTTATAAATAAAACCTCGTATCAGTTCATTAAAAGGTATTATCATAAGACATGTTTTCAGTGTTCAACAATATCAAGATCATAAACCAATTCCGATAATTCCATGACAATTGACTGGGAAGCGCTGCGCTTGTGCAGCTGCAGTCACCTGCTGGTCTCAATATTGCCTAGCGCTCACTGAAATTTCGGACAGTTCTGATTTCTTCGGTAAATAAACTATTGCAATGCGACAAAGACCGATGTTATCCGCATGGAATAATGGAATTAGTCTGGTTAACGACATTCTTACAAAATGCATCTTTTTTGGAGGCTCGCAGGTAATAAATCGTACAGCAGGTCCCGATTTAAGTAACATTACGTGACTTTAACAGTGCAAGACGTGTTTTTATTTTTGGTTAATTGAATTTTTTTTTCATAGAGATTATCGGTTAATTGTTTCGTGTGTTTTTTTTCGAAATAAAAACTGCATAATGATAAAAAAATATGCATTAATTTAAAAAACTA
The DNA here is from genome assembly GCA_947247005.1 of Spisula solida. Classification (NCBI taxonomy): domain Eukaryota; kingdom Metazoa; phylum Mollusca; class Bivalvia; order Venerida; family Mactridae; genus Spisula; species Spisula solida. The sequence goes on along the minus strand of OX365944.1, from coordinate 42,579,730 downwards.
ATGGTCCAGGAAGGTACTGCGTACTAAGTACTTGAAACTCGCAGACGACTTATCGAAAGTCATCAAACTCGGTATTCGTCATTTTTCGAAATGGATTATGCGCTTTTTCTGCTGGATGCTCAGTGCTTTTCTTGTCCGATTTGTTATTATCTGTAAGGTTAATTTGACATTCAGCGCCTGATGAAGCCATATTTGTAAATGCTTTAATGCTTCATAATAAGATAATCCTGCATATATCTAAAATATTCCCATTTTATTATAAAATGAAATCAGCCATGTTTGTAGACCGTGTATTATTCTCTTAAATTGCCTTCTTCTGTTTAACTTTGTCACGTCTCGTCCGTCAGATAACCCGAAGATAAGCCCTGTCAGGGGATAAACCCCTACATCACAAAGATAAAACAGAGCCGTCGAAAATAAATTTCATTTTCATAATTGAATTTCGTCTTCCCCAAGGAACCCGATGTCATTAAAGTCTAATTTAGAAAATTCTATGTTTGGTGACTGGCGTACATGGCGGCATATTCATGTTTAGTGGGTATATCCACAGGTAGCTGTATCATTGATGAAGCGTATTTTAGCAATAACATTATTTTACTCTTTATCAATGATACAGTTACCTGCGGGTATATCCATATCGTCGCATAAGAAGAATAAGGTTGTAAGTGCGAAAACACGTCTTCTATACTTCAGTTTGGTCAACATGATCTGTGTTCATGAAAATTAGTTCACACCCCTTACATTTCAGATTTCGAATATGTATGGGTCTAATAGGGTAGTAATTAAGTACTCGTTGTACTTAAGCACGACCTTATTACTCTAATGATACATTGGCTGACGTACTAGTGTGTCCAGAGGATAGAATTTATGATCTCACAAAGAACAAACTACTTATCAACTGTATTGCAACAAAGGACATGCGTAATACACACAATTCAACTAAATATTGACCATAAATATAATACGAATATTGAATAATAAACCATTTCAATTTGATTACAGTATGCCATTTTAGTCTTGAACAAAGTTTAGATCAACATAACACTATACAGTATGTTATCTCTCGCCTTCAAACGAAATTTATGAAAATTTAATTGCTTATTAAGTGAGTTGTTTATACTTTAAATAGATTGTATAGATATACATACGCTTAATGTTTGTCTGTGTGTCGCTATGTTTTGGTAACATCGACAACGGTGGACCCTTAGTTAGAATGTCGATGACTGGACGTCGCGGGTTCGATCCCAGGCCGTGACATAACAAAGTCATAAGTAAGTATTGTATGGACCATTGCTAGCGAAGTGTTACGTGTGGTATGAGTGTATTTGTGAAGTACTGTGTCGTGTGAAAGTACACATCAATATGTTTACAGGGTCGGTTTCAGGATTAGGTTTTAGCGGGGGAGGGGGCGTAAATATTGAAATGTCTCTCTTCTTCCTATGAAAATTAAGCGAGCGAAGCGTGCTCAAAAAAAGGATTGTGTATTTGAACAGCATGTATTAGAAGTTATTAAGGGAGCGAAGCGAAACGAGCACAAAAAATGCATACTTAGCTTTTCACCTAGAACAATACATATTTCCCATGCTGGGCTATTTTAGGGTGCGTACGCCATTGTCCATTCCCTTTAAAACCGCCATTGGTTTAAGCGTTGTGTTGTTAAGTCCCGACTTACAAAGCTCACCAGATAACAAATGGGCTATATGGATAGTGTTACCATCAATCAAAGATTTAATACATATTGTTACTCACAACACGTACAGATTCCTTATAAAACGTGAATTCCACCAAAAAAATCGTTTTCCCTAAAAAAGTGCTTTCTCTCCGACGCCTACAGAAATCGGCCAATTATTGGAACTCGTATAAATAACCCTAGCCAGACATTTTGATTCACTTTAAAACTTTCTCTGAGTTATTCTCTTAAAGTCACATTTCTTACAGAATTGTTGCCAATATAAAGTCATGAAACTAGGAATATTTGTAGTCGTGTTATGCTTGTGTGCAGGGATCTATGGTAAGTACTTTTGTACTGTACTTTGGGATGTTTTGGTGTGGTCATATTTTCGCAGTTTTCATCCAAAACGTAGTGGTTTTATTTTTGGTGCGTTTAATTTTCGCCACTTAGCATGGGTGGCGAAAATTTAACGAATTTTGAAATTACAGCAGGCAGTAATTTTTATTCCGTGAATCTCAGTAAAGAGATTTTTCAAGGGAGGTACGAATTTGCTTATAAGGATATATAACGTACTTTCTAGAAAATAAACAAACAACATATTAAATAGAATTGAACAAAAGTTTGATAAATACTTAGAAGATCTAGACGAACTTGAATATTTTGAGATAATTTGATTTCAGAATGTGTAATAATACTGAGTTAATTTTATTTACCTAGGTCGTTGGTTTGGATTAGATATTGGCAATTAGAAAATGTTATTTGTGCCACTCTTATGAAGTAGTTGATGAATTCCATCCAAAAAAGGATTTGAACAAATCGTTGGCTTAGAATTAGAACTTACGACATTACAAGACTCATACATATTTGAAATCTGCATCTTAAGGCGCTTCTTAGGAGCCTATTTTCATGAAAATCGGAACTGAAGTAGAAAAAGCTTGTTTTCCTACAGGTAAAGAGTAGTTTTCAGACAGTTTTTTCTCTCAAAATATTGATTTTGTACTTACAACCGTTTAATTCTAAGCCAGCGATTTGTTTAAATGCTTTATTTCAATGAAGATAAACACAGTTTTATACCTGCTAGATTATATAGAAATCCTTATATTGGCATATTCAATACTTCATTAATTAATACTGAAAACAAACAAAATTTAATAACTATGTACAATTTAAAATCAGCCACTTGGCAAGAAATATTGTAAATTGTCTGGGTTTTTTCTTCCGATGATGTTTTCATTATTTTATCTTGTTCATCATCTATATAGTTGCTATTTTGTTACTACATTGATGTATGGACATTTATTTAAATAATTTAATAGTACAAAACCATCGACAATTTTTCAATCATTTTCGCATTATTTTCACCTAAATGTTGAAAATCATAATTTACCTTTATGTATATTATTTGATAAACGCTGTTATAATAACGCGCAAATGCCCACTGGCACCCAACTGTCATTATTCACCCGGAAGTCGGTACTAAATTTTGTAACATGCATTTTATTTTAATCTGAAGAAGCCGTAACGACGAAATGTTGACAATACATTTGAAATACAAATTCTTGTTAGTTGTTTTTTCATCATTTCATACTAATGACGATGTTTGTTGACTTTGTGCGGAGCGCGTTTTGTGAGTGATAACCAAGCATTTTTAGATATAAAATTGACATTTATGTATATAATCTATTTTTACTGTTATGGTAAGCTAACACGTTGCTACTGTTTCAGTTTCGTGCGTTACTTCTTATACGACGGTTATTATATTTCTGAACATTTGATACTGCATGTTTTCATAGATCTGAATTATACTGTCTATGCTACACTCAAATAATAAAACAAAACACTATTTGCTTGACCAGACCTGCGTTTATTCAGTCAGCTGGGTGAAGACAAGTGAATACAGATAGCATGAATATAAGTTTATGAAATTACATAACGTAAGCTGTCGTTGTATTACGAACCTTTGACATAATAAATAGCGTACCAAATAAATGTCATACATGTACACACATTATGTTAAATGTTTATAGTAATCATTAATATGAAACACTATTTCATAACTATCTTTGGTAAAGTTTCAATGCGTATAGCTGAACGGCAACCAGCATGAAAGGAGATACTGCGATTCAACTCGCCCAGGAAAAACCAGAGTACTCTGGAAACCTGTGTCCGTTTGTCGCTTACAAATGTAAAAACAAATGTGGGTCGTATCGCCAGATGTTGGACCACATCCTCTCCTCGAACACAAACAATGATGTAAAATCATATTACTAAATTCTAACGATTTGTTTTGTATTAACATGCGTCGATACTTTCGAGCATATACTCATATATAACACATATAATTTAAACAAGACGTGACCTGACTGAAACCGTCTGGTAGAATGACAAAACTTTACATATCAATACACATTATCCTACACAGAAAAACCCGTGCAAAAATCAACTGACCAATACATCACTCTATATAATCCGTTACGCGTTAAGACAAATATTTCACGCTATACTAACGAAACGCGTGAAATAAATATTAATGATAGTTTGTTTTAATTGTGTGTTTACGAGCTAAGCTTATATCTGAGGTCATTTTTGATTCCCGGATGAAATACAAAAAAAAAAACTACAATGTTTATCAGTGTAATTGCTATATTAAGAAAGTCAATAATCAAAGCGCTGCTGTCACCTTATTTGTGTGATACGGCAGGTGTTTGGAACTTATATTTGAACAAAACTGAACACAATAAAATCGATTTATCTCTTTTGAATCATGGAAGAAAATGTAGTATATACACTCACTGTGTATCATATTTGCATTATTTTTTAAACAAAAATTAAATATCTTGTATAGGAAGTTGTTTTAAGGCTTTTTTAAAGACAAATTGCCCCTATAGCAGCATAAAAATGTTGGTAGATTATGAATTACCCATTTCCATGAAGACAATCAGTAATATTTGTCATATGAAGGGTGATATGCGTTCACCTGCTTGTTTTGGCGAAATGGCACCTAATATCAAAGCCGCCCAACATTGACGAAACCTGCAATCGCCATGCCCATTGGTTCTGTGATATCTAGGATAAATTCAAAACGCAAAGTTGGGTGGTATCTTGTAAGCAACTTTCAATCGAATGATGTCGAAAATGTTAGATTAAGATTTTCAGAAAAAAACGCGGTTTTCATTAGTTCAATGCCTAGCAAAATAAAGAGCGCAGACGAAGGTCTTGGGTGCTGTATATGCGACTATGGAACGGTAATTGGAAAATATGAGTTAATGTTTTATCTTAGAGGAAGTTATGGAATAGACAGAGTCTGCTATTTTAGGCACGGTCATGATGAGCCTAAGTTGAAGTTAGTTAAAGTTGTTGTGTTCGCGGCCGCTTTCATGGCATGGTTTTGTGTTTGATATTATGGAAAAGTGGAACTCAAACTTATTGGAAAGGGTACAAAAGTGATATATTTTAATTATGATTTTCGACAAAAACATGACACTTCTTTTTCCTGGTGACATGCAAAAGACAGGGTGTTTCACTAATACTCAACTTCCTGTCGCCCCAAAAAACATGTCTTGAAGTACCTTATGGACTAGACTGGGAAGTATGTTATACCAAACGTATCCTGATGAAGCATCAATAAATTTAAATCTGGAGAATATTGAAACATCGATTAGAGAAGGAATTGTATGCATCTGCACTTCGAGGTTTTGGACTTAAAAAGGCGCAAAATCAACATCTTCCATACAATTATTGACTGTGTTCTAAGGATATTACTTATACATTATACAATGGCTGTTTAAATCACTTGATACAAATATTATACACGAGATTGAATAGACACAATTCGATTTCGTTGTGAAATTCATGAAAATACTGGGTTTTAAATTCTGTTCAAATATAAATTGAACACCTCTCGTACACGGATAATTTGAAACTAACATGTATATAATTATTCTGCTGGTTTCGATCAGAGACATTTATTTTATTTAATAACGGTAATATACTTATTAATTCAACTTGGGAATGCTTCTAGACGGATTAGAACGCCTAAATTAACATCTTTGACACCGGAATGTGGCAAAAAGTTACAGTATTGTCTTCTATGTATACGTGATTATGGTCATGAAGGGTTTTTCACGAAAATTGTTAGATCGTATTTGATTACTGGTATCTTTGTTGCAGACTATATTTATGTCACCATATTAGCCTCAGAACGAACGTAGCATGGGACGTAATATGTCAAACATACCGCACGAAAATTCCCATTTCCGCCGCGAGTTTACAATTTTCAACATTTTCTTGTCTGACACTTAGTTTCATTTTTGACGAAGGGTGTTTTACAAATAATGCAGGGTTAAAACATGTGTACCATTTACAGTGAGTCTTAACCTTTTTGGGACTTTTTAACTGCTGAAATTAGGACTTGTAGATTTTAGTTGATTTTCTTTTCGATTTCTTGCGTCCTTTCATCCCCAATTCGTTTTATTTTTGTTGACTATCATCAAATATCATTGGTTCGGCTACTGGGTATACCATTTACGGTGGTTTTATGTTTTGGAACATTTTGACAGCCGGTACTAGGACTTGCAGCGGTTAAGTTTCATTTTCCTGTTCAGTTTTGTGTTCGGAGTTGTGTCGTTTGCTTCCGGTATGTGTTACTTCTGTTTTCTGGGCTCGGCTGTTTCGGTTGTGCTGCCTTCCTTGTCAGAGTTTTCATTATATTTTAGCGTGGTTCTGCTTTCTATGTTAATCATGAATGAAGAGGGTACATTATCAAAATTATCACTGTAGGCGAACCACTATCAACTTTTATTTATATTAAGGCCATCTGAAGCATCCATGCTAACAGACTAAGCGAACAAATCTCAAGTTTTATGCAAGTTCAAGCCATTATAAGCATCTGTGCTAACGTACTAGCATCTGTGCTAACGTGTCAAATCTGACAAGTCTCTGAGTGGGATTCGGTCATGATGTTAACCTCATCCGACACCACTGTTAACCTCATCCGACACCACTGTTACATACAGTGAAAACTGACACATGCTATATTTGCAGCATATGACTGCTTGTGGTACCAACTATCCATCACTGGGTAAATTCAAACCTATTGGGCAATAAAATCTCACCATTCTTGGTGACCTGAGAAAACGTAACATATTTTCCTCAGAATTTCGACATTTTCTGACATTACTTAGGCTATGAAAGAGTACGAAAATATATCGCATGGATATTCGAGGGAATTCAAAATTTCAAATCTATCGTAATTCGGCAGTTGGCGCATCAGCCCTGGGCATCATTATCAATGTTCTCTCACTGTATATGGCACTATTGTGGTTTAACTATTCCCAAGTTCCACAAAATAACCGCACGCTGTCAGCACTTGTAAGGATTGTTGGTAGAAGGAAATGTCGGCACTGTCAACCACATTGTCGTAACTGTTGAACCGTAGGACCAACAGCGTCATACGTAATAGAAATGATACAAAGGGAAATCAGAATTGATACATATCAAGGAACAAACACACTCATTTCGATTGCTTCCCTGCTCTGTGCTCACGATATATCAAAGACTGCGGTAGCAAAACGTGAATGGTACCGAATGCATGAACATGGACACTATGTATTTAGTACTACATGTAGGACTTACTTTCGGTGGTATTGATGAGGACATTAATTAATTTCATAAGTGTTTGACCATGAAAGAACATCAAATACAATAAAAAGCCAGTAAATGTGTACATTGCACTTATAATATATTCAATTAAGGTCAATAGTCAACCGCATTCTCCTCCTTTTTTTGTCACCCTCGACGCGCCATGATGTTATATATTGCCACGCATTTGATGCGGAGCACCATTTTGTTTCGCCTTGTTGACACGTAAATATTTATAGGTAGACACTGTCTAGTGTCTTTTTCGAAAACGGACAAGATAATTACTAATACGACGTATCGTAGGTCTGTGAAAATTTTTGGATTTTTTTTCGATCTGTATCCGCCAGACAGAAAAACGGCGGTAGTTGCTAGCACTAGTTAATAGACGAAAGCTTTCTCAGTGCGCAGTCAATCAAAAGTCTTTAAAATCACATTATTCGTCATTGGGCTATTTAATGCAGAGCTAGCGATTAGTGTATTGTTCTTTTTTGTGCCATGTAAGCTCTGTTGTTTCTGTTGCGTGCTGCCTTCCCTGTCCAGGGGACTTGTCTCGATTCTGTTTGTCAGTCAATATTGTTTTTATTATTTATTATTGCAGGGTATCAGAGCATGAACGACGGAGAAACTTTTCATAGACAAATACGACAAAAGGTTGCTGTAGATTCGGGTAAGATGAATCGTTTTATCACCTTATAATTAAATTAACATGCGTGTTATTACACTTAATAACACGAAAGTGCACAGTGTCTTGATTTTAATTGACCAGACGACAGTGTAGGGAACGATACGCCCATTTTCCTGTCGAGGTTCTTGTCGAACAAGTGCAGTAATTTGAAGACTTTTACAACCAAATTATTTTTTTTCATTGGCAACTCAGTTTTCGCTTAAGATACAAAATTGTCAAAGCACTTACGGAAATCGTAAACTTACAAGATCACATTTAAAGTATTCATTATTCTTTTACAACAACAAATTGTGGTAGAGTGATATGCAATACTAACAATGATACAGTTAATTAACTCCCACAAACAAAATAAATGTCCCTTTTCAGTTGTTTCCGTAATTAAGTGCCTTGACGGTAACCTGGAGTCTGGTCAATTTCCTCACTATGATTACGGCGGTATATAATAATCTACTCTTAATTGTATGGGTAAACATAAATTGAATCTGTCTTTATTCACTGACAACATACTCATTTTTGTCTAGATTGGAAATTTTCGAAGCAATTAGTTTCATCACATTAAGCACTAGCAGTGTCTCTTTCAAAGATGAAATCTAGTTTGCGATAATTTTCCAAACATTAGACGGATGCTCCTACGAAGCGTTAGAACTTATTTTTCAAATTACAGAACAGGCTGGACATTGCTACATTCGTGCAGTCTGGACATCGATTTGATTTTGTTTGGTCACTACATCAGGAAACTTATTACGGTCGTTTTATATGAAGGCAAAACTTCTGCCAGCATGTAACGAAAATCATAAAGCAAAGATATACTAGAAATGCGTGCCCTCGGGCAAACTATGTCGAGCCTCGGTGCACGTTGAAAATGGTTACAACTTAAATCAGCCTTCAATTTGACCATTGATCTCCAACTGTGACCTTGAACTTTGAGATAGGAACCTGGAGCTCTGACAAGACACTCTGCCTCATGGGGGTTAACATTCATGCCAAATATAAGAAAGATTGGTCAGTGTATGACAAAGTTATGGTCTGGACAAGCTTCAATTTGACCTTTGACCTCCAACTGTGACCTTGACCTTTGAGATAGGAACCTGGGGGGTTGGCATGACACTCCTCCCCATGGAGGTGAACATTCATGCCAAATATAAGCAACATTGGTCAAAGCATGACAAAGTTATGGTCCGGACAAGCTTCAATTTGACCTTTGACCTCCAACTGTGACTTTGACCTTTGAGATAGGAACCTGGGGGTTGGGCATGACACTCCTCCTCATGGAGGTGAACATTCATGCCAAATATAAGCAACATTGGTCAAAGCATGACAAAGTTATGGTCCGGACAAGCTTCCATTTGACCTTTGACCTCCAACTGTGACCTTGACCTTTGAGATAGGAACCTGGGGGTTAGACATGACACTCCTCCTCATGGAGGTGAACATTCATGCCAAATATAAGCAACATTGGTCAAAGCATGACAAAGCTATGGTCCGGACAAGCTTCAGTTTGACCTTTGACCTCCAACTGTGACCTTGACCTTTGAGATAGGAACCTGGGGGTTGGGCATGACACTCCTCCTCATGGAGGTGAACATTCATGCCAAATATAAGCAACATTGGTCAAAGCATGACAAAGTTATGGTCCGGACAAAATCAGACGGACGCACGCACATACACCAAAAGTGGCGACTAAGTCTCGCTCACCGCAAGCAGGCTTGACAAAAATTACAAAGATTAGAATGATGTACCAAATCTCACAATATCTTACTATTTTTGTTTGCATTTGACTGAGACACCATTCAGTTTTGCCCTGCCTAATTGGCCTATGACCCCGGCTTCCAGGGAGCGTCTTACTAATACTATAATCTATTGTTTTACTTGTTTTACAGTTGGGATGGAAACTGATGGTAAGACAGATATTCCTGCACAGCGTAACTTCATGAAACAGTTGATCAACTATCTGGAGATTGTAGGAAGAAAGCGATAGACTCATTGTTATCAAACAGTATACAATATGTATGTGACATTGCACACTCAATAAACCAATACAGTATTATCAGTGTGTTATCTTCATAATTTTTAACTGATCTAATGAGTTTTTCCAGTTTTTAAATGGTACATAATTGACCTTTCCACTTATCCTTCAATAACTCATACCAGTGTGATATGTTGGCCGTGATGACCATTTATTTTATGACCACCATGTCCGACAACCCCACTTCAATTCTCATGTAAGATTAGGTGTACTTATGTAATTTCATTCAGATTCAGTTTTCCAATTGACAATATATCGCTGGCTATATCGCAAGTACAACAACAGTATTTTCAGAAAACAAGAAAAAACTGTCTGAAATCTACTCTTTACTTTTGGAAAAACAAACTTTTGGAAAAGCAAACTTTTAAAACTTCTGTTTGGTCAACATAACCACTTCCGATTGTCATAAAAATAGGCTTGTAAGAAGCACCTTGAGATGCAGATTTAAAAAATGCACGAGTCTTATAAGGTCGTTAGTAGTACTTACAACCTTCTAATTCAAAGCCAGCGATCTTTATGGTGAATATAGCCATTTGAGGGAGACAAAATTTGCTTCATGTCTGGAGACAGAGTGACAACCAACGTATATTTTTTAATATTTTATTAAAATAAATATCATAAAATATATTACATAATTATGTATATACGGTACTTGAATGGACAGAGATTATGAGTTAATTAAGGCAACAATATTAATATATCAGTTGATCTATTATTATTATAACATATATATACCGCACTTTGTCATGCATTTACATATTCTTAAGTGCTGTACTGTTCCTGAACAGTACATGTTATGATAAAGATATAGTGGAACAGTTAAGAACAACCCATCCCTAAAGGGATTCAACACAGTTAAAAATTCCATCACTTCTACACAGTCTATAAATCTTTTCCTAGAGTAGAAGTGATGGGGTTTTACCTGGGTTGAATCCCTTTGCCCACCCCATCAACCACAGGTAACTGTATCATTGATAAAGAGTAATTTTTTTTATTTTTTTTACAAATTTATATATTCAACGTTATGAATATAAAAATTTTACAATATATTTTTATATTTTTTACTCTTAATCAATTATACAGTTACCTGTGCCACCAACCACTGATTTACATATCCAGGTAAAAATACACAATAATTAAATTAAAATAATGATTGAACTCTGGTTGGCTTCTATATACAGAACATTAGAGCTGTGCTGGACAGTAAAACTAAGCCTAAAAGTTGGAAGCAGTTCCTTAAGTCATTATGTAACAGTTAAACAACTATGGGACTAGGCCAGTGACCTTAATTAATGGCCTTGAAAACATTTGTGAGGTTTCAGTTGAATACCTACATTAGTTTCAGAGATATGACAATGCAGGCAAAACTATAACCGATATTTTTTAAGTACAAAATTAAGGGCATTTTTTGGTTAAAATCCAGGTCAGCGTTATTGGGGCTCGGTCATTGACCTTACATAATTATAGTTCAGAAGGCAAAGACTAATAGTTTTCAAAACCAAAATGAGCCACTGCTTAAACATCAAATTTTGTTCACAATGGTGTATAACAACAAAAAAGGTTCACAGAAACTTTTCAAGGTAGACCAGATCCTGGAAAAAAACAATGTTTATGCCTTAGGCACATGAATGATTACCGTAAACAGTATTGCAATAAAATCATCATAAATATAAGTGACACTTATTTCAACAGTTTACAATATATGTCAATGATAGTTTAATAACACAAGATAACTGATGCATAAACATATGTATAACTGTCACATTGCTAATTATACAGTAACAAATGTCTTAATTAATTGTCAATTAGCTTAACAAACATAATTTATAAAACAATAATTGAGCCGTAAACCTAAGTAAGAATCTTACGCATGTACATGTATCTAGATGGCTGAACGCAAGACAGTTCTAACTCAGCTATAGACAATGAAGAAGTTACAATAGTTTAACATTGAATCCTTTCTGGTTCAAGTTTTAAAATAATTACATAGTAAACATGTATGACTCTGACAGTAATTTTATCAATATTATTGTAATAAATCATCCTAGGAATGTTGATATAAATACACTTGTGTCTATATTTAACGTCCCATGCCACCATCTGTCTGGAAAATATATTACCTGAAAAAACAACAACAACATTATATAATTATGATAGAAATTGGTGACCAGTCTACAAATACAGACTTGTCATTGGTCAACTGTTAAATCACTTACAGAAACAACCAATCAGATGATAGTTTTTTCTGACTGGTCCAGAATTTCATAAGATATAAGAATGGCAAACCTCTTCGTGCTCCCCACTTCCCTGATTTTCTAAACACAACCAATTATTGCTGCAACCAGTTGATATAAATCTACATAATATACCAGTAAATAAACAGGACGAATAATCCATTATTTGATGACTTTAAATCATATACAGTAAAACGAGTGTTTAATAACGTTCACCTGAATTATGCCGGTCACCTGAATTATGCCGCTACCTGCCTTACACAGCTGATACAATTCAAGTCCAATCAGAAAATTTCATAACAAGAGATGTTTGTAAAACATGTATGCTCCTATGGCAGCCCAATAGTCAGAAATGGTGAAGGTCACAGTGACCGTGATCTTTGACATAATTATGTCAAAATCAATAAGGGGCATCTGCTGTTGATGACCAACCTCCATGTAAAGTTTAAAGATCCTAGGGCAAAGCGTTCTTGAGTTACTGAACGAAAACCATTTGGTCTATCGACCAACCGACCTATCACCAACCAGACTTACATGTGCTAAGCTATATACCCTCTCATCAAAGATTGGGAGCATTATAATAATAAAATCAAGCTATATTTATATGAGTTATAACAATAAAATTATCTGACTCCCCCACCCCCACTGTATTGAGTAGCAAATTTCTTGAAGCATTCAAATTTGAGGTATAACATGACTGACTGTTTAAGACAGGTTAGAATGTAGAGTAAATATTACAGATATACAGGGTGTTAAAAAGTCTGTTCTCAATGTTACTTTATATAGTTTATTTTTCTGACCTCAGAAGACTGTAACCTTTTCAGTTTAAATTCCAGAGGAGTCTACCATTGTTCTAAACTGTCTGGCAATAAATGAAGCTATTAGAGTAAGAAATTAAAATTGTCTACTGTGTAAATAGCTTAAATAACACTTGATATGAATTTAAATTTTGAGAACAAACTTTTTTAACACCCTGTATATGTACCTCTCCTTCTGACATTGTACATTCTAACGGTTTATCTTCTTCTGCTAGATTATTGTATTCCTCTATTAACCAATGTAATGTTGTCTTATCAGGGTTAAAGTTAGGTTGTTTATCAGGTGGGTACAGAAACCAACGCTGGAAACAAACAAACAAACAAACATTCTTGAGTTTGTATATATTTGAAAAAATAAGGTTTATTATTCATGTTATAAAGGTCAAAGCAACCTTGACCTTTGCCCACTGACCTCAAAATCAATAGGGTTCATCTACTGATGGTTACTAACTTCTAAATAAAGTTTGAAGATCGTAGGGCAAAGCGTTCTTGAGTTTGTATTTATAGGAAACCTTATGGTTTATTTATTCATGTTAAAGGTCAAAGCAACCTTGACCTTTGCGCAACTGACCTCAAAATAAATAGGGCTTATCTACTGATGGTTACCAAGTTTTAAATAAAGTTTGAAGATCCTGAGCCCAACCGTTCTTGAATTTGTAATCGGAATCATTTGGTTTATTTATTTATGTTAAAGGTCAAAGCAACCTTGACCTTTAACCTACTGATCTAACAAATCAAAAAGGGGCCATTTAGCGTAGATGACCAACCTCCATGTAAAGTTTGGGCATTGTATCAAGCATTCTTTAGTTATTGAACGGAAAATGTTTGGTCTACTGACCGACACATACAGATCGACCAACATATCCTCTCACCAAGGATGAGGGCTTAATTAACAACAAGAATATACAGTCAAACATGTGTTAAAGACAAAGAGCACTATAACAGTACATGCCTGTCAATATTACCAATGTAATCTCTCACCTGGAAATTTTCAATGGAATTTAACTGGTTAAGAGAAGACCACCTTTTTTACATTTTCATGGATGGTCTTAGAAGGCAGTTTTGGCAAGACAAACTAACCACTATCATCAAATTGCTTCAATAATACATCTCATTACTTAATTGTGCAGACAAGTGAACAGGGAAATAACCAAACGAAAATAGATCTGAACATAACCGTTTAACAGGCAATTGTTATGGCTAACTAGTCTTGATTCTAGTGAGTCTTGTGAAGTTTCTTTGAAATCTATCCGATGGTTACGGAGAAATAGTAATATTTAATGGGCAATAACTCAATAATGATTCAAACATAACAAAATAATAATATTCGAAGGGCCATTATTCAATGAAAATCAATTCAAACTTAACATGCCACTTATATGCACAAACTACACTTAGTCCTAATAAACCTTGTGAAGTCCCAGTGGTTTCAGCAAATTATCAACAATATGAATATTCAAAGGGCAATAACTCAAGTTTTCCTGGAACTAATTATCAACCAGTACCTACTTGCCCCGCCCACCTGCAAGTACCTAAACCCTTCTCTAATATCAGAACAAACCAAAGTACAGTACAACCTCTCTAGAGCTATGTCCATTAGGAAACACGAACATTGGTTGCTGTACAGAGGTAGTTGCTCTGGGAGAGTTAAAATACATAGTAACTGGTTACTTCTTGAACAAATTGATTATGTTGCTTATGAGAGGTTGTTGCTCTATGGAGGTGCGCTCTGGCGATGTTGCACTGTAAGCTCGTGCCAGGAAGGAAAACAGGGATCTGTTGGCTGACAGTCTTGTGCTCTACAGCTTTAACTATCAATGTGGGCTTCTCTCCCTTTGACAGGAATGAACTGAAAGCCAAACTGGCTAAACTGACTCACAGACCAACGGACATTTATACCTTTCTACCAATGATGACTTCAGCAAATCCTGGTCCATGGAAATGAAATGGGACACCAGTACCAGCAGCTGTATGAGAAATAGAAACATCAGATGGTTAAAATGTAGCTACTCTTTCTTAAAATCATGTTTCCGCCAACATACTCATTAAAATTCTACTGGCCTTACCTCTATTACTACATAATGAACTAGAAAGTCTGCAGTGAACTTTTATGAGAAGCTTTGCTATTAAAATGCAGTTTTTGTACAAAGTTTTGGTTAACTCAAATCTGCACAATAAAAAATGAAACCTGCTATGTAAAAGTTCTAGAAGGCCTTAAATTGAAAAGAACATATTCTTTTTATCATTGCATGTAACAACCAACACAACTCTCAAGCATTAAGGTAGAAACAATTGTTTCTCTACTATTATACTCTCGTGTTGAAGTCATGCCATCAAGAATGAGGTGTCAATAATGATCAATATAAGTAATGGATTTGTTTACCCAGTTATTTTTATTAAGTTGACACATGTTCTACAACTTACTAAGATATTAATCAATAAGCTTGACACCTCTTTTCTGATGGTATTGATCTTCACGAGGGTACGAGAGAAGAGAAGCCAGTATTCACTTTCATGCCGAGCATCCAGCAATAGAAACACTGTTAGCATTTGTTTCTCTTCAATGGTATGCTGCAGCCACCAAGCAAAGCCAGAACTCTAAGCAGATCATCTACCAGTAGTTTATACTAATTTATTTAAGGTCGATTGTGAAAAAAGTTTTTCAAACTTATATTAATCACTCTTGACACCTCATTCCTGATGTTGTCCATCGCCACGAGGGTATGAGAGAATAGAGGTCAGTTTCCTTTTTATGCTGAGCGTCTTGCAAGGGAATTTCTGGAACCATTTTTATTTCGTCTTTGGTATGACGCGGCCAGGGATCGAACTATGAATGCTCAACCACTAGGCTATCGAGGAGGCGGTAAGCTATAGAGGCGCTTTGAGATAAACTTGAATCAACGAGAGCACCACCTACGAGTGCTGGAAGCTCGAGTGAAAACTCTTAAGAGTAGCAAGGGCATATAACTCATAAATATAGGTCACAGGGTTACCAGCCTTGTTAGTATGGACTCCCCTTGTGATGGTGAATACATGTAACTATGTTGAGTTTCAAGTGGATACCTTTGATACTAAATGTAAAGTGCCTTTAAACTCATGAAGAATCTCGTATATTTTAGTCTTTGAGAAAATGACTCTGACAATGAACTAAACCGCAATAGCTCGACTTTTTTTCTTTGAAATGTCAACCTAAACATGCTCTAAAAATCGATTAGACTAAATAGTCTACATACCTGCCAGTCCGAAGCTATAGACACCATATAAGTTTGGCAGTTTGTAAGGAGGTGGAATATAAGTATCAAATAATTCACTGAACTTTTCATAATCGTTATCACCAAACCAGTAAAATGTTTCTGTAATGAAAATATGCATAATGTATTGTTTTGTTTGTTTGTGAACGACCAAGACAGACATAAGGGCATATAGACATTTGATTTTTTCTCTGCAAGATTAGCAAATGACCACTGACCTTGAGGGAAGAGACAGTTGTGTGATACAAGGAATCCAGGTGTATTACCCTAGATCTTTCTGAATAGCCCTTTTGGTTCTTTAATATGCCTGGTATACAGCACAGATACACGCGAGACGACCTCTGGGTTACTTACCAGTTCATCTCTAGTTGGGTGGGAAACAAAGAAAAGCGTTTTTGAAATTTCCAGTGCCCAGGGCTTGAGCCAGGGACCTTTGGATTGGTAGTTCCACCCCCAGGATGGGGTGGTACTATTCTTTCATAAGTTGACAATGGTCAAAATATTGTCCTCCTCAGGTGGGAATAGCTTGCTTCAGTTTTGTCTTTCCAATATTTGGTTGGGTACCTTAGATGCTGACATAGCCTTGTTATAGTTAGGGAACAAATTTGCTCAGTATCCTTTAAACCTAGGTCCCACTGAAGAATTCCACATTGGAGATGTTCTCTCCATTTATTCCAATACCACCTGATTCATCACTATTTCTTCCGATATCACAAACTGTCTCATGACTTCCCAGAAGCTTCCCCTAGTGTTTCCGATGTCCTGATAGCTCATTAATTACAATCGGGAGTACATCGCCTAGGCAAAAAATGCTCAGAACCTCAGCTTTAGTTATCTACCTACAGGGCAATATGTTCTATTTTAAGGCCTTAGTCTATTTTACTTGGGTAAAACACTTTGTTCTAATTATACACAAAATTCAACAAAATAAACCATACATACCATTACCAAGTCTTTCTAATGTCTGTGGTCTCATGATGTCACTGACATACTTATTTAATGTAACGTCACCTGTAAGCAGACAATACAACTCTCATAAACCATCTCATACACGTATCTCATATACAGTATATAAATTAGAATGGGTTTTTGACACAAAAAATTGTATCTCCCACAAAGGGCAATAACTTCGGCAATATTCCTTCTACCTTAAGTTCTTGACAAAATGCACAACTTGGCTTGGTACCAAATATTTATTTGAAGTTTCATTGAAATCTGACAAAACTTTGAAAAGGTTCAGGAAAACAAGTGCAAACAAGAGATGTTTGTAAAACAAGTATGCATCCTCGGGCTAAGTGTTCTTGAGTTATTGAACGGAAACCATTTAAATAGTCAGAAATGGTAAAGGTCACAGTGACCTTGACCTTTGACCTACTGACCTCAAAATCAATAGGGGTCATCTACTGTTGGTGAACAACCTTTGTGAGTTATTGAACAGAAACCAATTTGGTTTACCGACAGACTGACCGACATGTGCAAAGCAATATACCTATACATCAAAGATGGGTGGGCAAAATAATAAAGTTTGTGGCATTCATCCATCCAGAAAGACAGCCGTCCAACATTAAAACAATATGTCACCCCCATACAAACTTGTATGAAATATACCAACCAAAAATTGGTAAGATAAAGTAAAAATGCCATGCAATAAAACTTGTGTTTGAATTAGGAAAACAATTTGCTGGCTTAGAATTAGAAGGTCGTAAGTACAAAATCAATCTTTTGAGAAAACAAGAAAAAAACCTGTCTGAAAACAAGTCTTTACTTAATATGGAATAATAAGCTTTTAAACTTCAGTTTGGTCAACATGACCACTTCTGATTTTCATGAAAATAGGCTCATAAGAAACGCCTTGAGATGCAGATTTCAAATATGCATGAGTCTTATATGGTCGTAAGTAGTACTAATAACCTTCTAATTTTAAGCCAGCGAATTGTAGTCAATTATTGCATTCCACCAAATTCATAATATTATAGTCCTGCTACAGATGAAGCTATTGAAATGTTGCTTTAATTCAGCGCAACCATTTTAAATAGTCCATTAATTTGTTGATTAAGAATGCACAGAAAGCTCTTAGTATTACATTTCATCATGATAAGCCCAGATCTGGGTGATAATCAAGTAATTACACATTCCTAAAGACAGCTTTAAGGCAAAAACTAACCCAGACAGAATAACCGTTAACATTATCATTTGATCAATATCAAAATGAAGAAAACTGATAGAAGATTTCTTTATCTGCGTATTCCCTATTTCCAGAATGGTATTAAGAGTTTAAATCCATCATTTGAAAGTTCTTAAAGCCACATTAGGCCTTAAACGGCTATTTTCAAAAGGCAATATTGAATAACTTGGAAACCTATTTGAAGAGCCAAGGATTTTGAGCAATTTAGTTGAGTCCAAAAGGTGGAAAACACAATAAGATGGAAGAAAACGAAATACAACCTCCAGTAACTGTTGGTTTGTTCACAAAATAATGAATTGTAAACAAAAAAGCACAATTTATAATCTAAGGGAAGTAACTGTAGCAAAATTAGTATTTTGTTCTTAATTGTGATTTTTGGAATACTATTTCGGCAGATACATTTAACATTCTGTCGTCCATAATCGGTCCTTAGTGAAGAATATCCTAATTCCTTGTAATTAGTCTATTTACTGGATGATCGCAATAAAGGTCTTGGGAGAGAAAATGTGGCTTTAAGTCTGTTCTCATTTTCACACACACCAGTTCTGGCACTAGTGCATTTGATGCACTGAAAAGATAATGAGTGGTAATGTTTTGGGAATTTACTAAATTTGCAAAGGACAAGGTTCAAGAAAGGCTTAATTTGGCCAAAGTTTTTTCTAATTGCCTAATTACCACTATGCACAACAAACAAAACGGGGAAAAGGCAGAGTTATCCGCATGATAGGACCAATGTAGTTTGAGAGTTAAGGGGAGATAACTCACTAACGTCTCTAACATAATGACAGGGATAAAAGCAGAGTAATCTGCATGATAGGACCAAAGTAGATTAAGAGTAGTAAGGGGAGATAATTCACTGATTGAATACATTGAATACAATCATTACACAACGATTGCCCTCAAAGTAAACATGCTTTTACACAGTATTTATAGTACTTACGTTTTTGATATGAATGCGTATTTGCAGAACTTAATCGAACAATGTTATCACCATATTTCTCTAGTAAATTGTTTTTTGTACACATTTCCTGTATTTTCTGAAATAAATGTTTGGCACATTAAATTGCAGTTAATTACATTTGTAATAATACAAACAAGAAGCTGCATTCAATAAATGCTTAAACCCCCAGTTGAATCCTTGTCTGTTATATACACATGTCTGGCTTAGAATTAGAAGGTTGTAACTTATAAGACTCATGCATTTTGAAATCTGCATTTCAAGGCACTTCTTATGAGTTTAGTTTCGTTAACATGTGTAAAATCGGGCTTATGGTTTCAGAAAAGATTTTCGAAATGCCAGACAATATAATGTCAAATGAAAGAGAAATTTTAATTTTTCACAAAAATATTTTTCAGAATGTAATGGAAAACAATTAACTTTCGCTAAAACTAACTTTCGGGTTTTGCTGATCTTTCACATACTGTAAAATCATTTAATTTCGTTGGGATGAAATTTCGTGGTTTTTGTTAAAAAGACCATTTCGTGGGGACGTAAATTCGTGGATTTCGTATTTCAGCAAAAAAAAAAGAAAATCTGCACTAATCCTAGACTCATATACTGGAAAAACGAACTCTGTACGGCCGCGGTAAATTTGCACTTTGTCAATTTTCATATTGATAGTTGGTAAAATTATTCGTTGGGATTTGATTTCGTGGTTGAGGTCATCCACGAAATCCACGAAATTTAATCCCCCACGAATATTAATGATTTTACAGTATTCACGACTTCAAACTTTAGCGTTTTTAAGTTTCCTGCAATGTCCATATAAATGTTTTTAGCACTTTCGCGGCAACTTAATTTCCGAAATTCTACCACTCGCAAAATCCGCGAAAGTAAATTGCGCGAAATAATTTCTTGGGGTACAGTATAAGTATCTTTACCTTATTATCTGTAGCTCTTCGTATAATCACAGGTTTTTTATAAGCATAACTGAAATAAGTATCAAACATAAACGGCTAAAATACAATAAAAGCTTCAGCAAACATAAGAAAAATGTTATAGTGCACCCAGGATAACGTGGTTTGGTCAACTGTTGCAAAATTGGTTTTACAAATAACTACAGTAAACAGATAAGGTCAATATTGTACTCAAAACATCACTGATAAATCAAGCACATCTGATTAATCCACCTTTTGTGGAATATACCAATTTTCCTGCCTTTCTCATTATCCTGGGCACACTTAACATAGATCTACACTCAACCAAATTCCTTATCTGTACATGTGTACCAAAATTTATGTCACTAAATTACCTAAAAAATATTTTATCAGTTTTCAATGTATAAACTAAGTGTATAGTATATAGTATAAACAACAACCCTCAAAACCAGAAATCACATAATAATAGCATTGAATGCATTATCAATAGCCCCTTTATTAAACATTACATCTAATAAATAATATATTTATGGGGACAGTTAGACAAAAATTGAGTACGAGGTAAAGTTTCAAAACAAATGGTTGTTTAGTCAAGGAGATTTACCAAATTTAAAATCATCGACTTGTGAGATTGATCATGATTTTTGATAGTTACAATGTAATTCACCGTAGGAATTCAGCGTCGCCTGTGAAGTTCAAATGCACTAATAGGTTGTTCTAATTGAAGGTCAGAAAAGACAATTGACAAAAGAACGAGTGTATAAAATTGGACCCCAGGTGCCATTATATTGAGACATTTTTTTTTTTTTTCAATTTAAAGGGAGGTAATTTCAATGTCTTGAACTTCAAAGCTCTGTATCTTTATAAAGTGTAATCATTTTAGCAATGTTTGATGTTTTTCTGTTTGGGCGATTGTCATTGAGTGGAATTGTGTATATTTTGTAATAAATGTTTCACTACAAATCAAAACCCTTTTTGTATACAATGGGCAATAACTCAGTATTGTTGAAGGCACTGTGTAAAACAAAAATTTAATATGTTTAAGAGCATAAAGACCATTTAGTTAAGTACCAGATACACATTTCTCTATTGTTGTGTACAAAAATTCATCAACAGCTGCACAGAGTGTAACAGCGGCACCGAGTGTAAAAGAGGGACTGAGTGTAACAGTGGCACCGAGTGCAACAGTGGCACAGAGTGTAACAGGCACCGAGTGTAACAGCTGCACTGAGTGTAACAGAGGCACAGAGTGTAACAGTGGCACCGAGTGTAACAGTGGCACCGAGTGTAACAGTGGCACAGAGTGTAACAGTGGCACAGAGTGTAACAGGCACCGAGTGCAACAGTGGCACAGAGTGTAACAGTGGCACCGAGTGTAACAGGCACCGAGTGTAACAGTGGCACCGAGTGTAACAGGCACCGAGTGTAACAGTGGCACAGAGTGTAACAGTGGCACCGAGTGCAACAGTGGCACAGAGTGTAACAGGCACCGAGTGCAACAGTGGCACAGAGTGTAACAGTGGCACCGAGTGTAACAGTGGCACAGAGTGTAACAGTGGCACAGAGTGTAACAGCTGCACATAACAGCGGCACAGAGTGTAACAGTGGCACCGAGTGTAACAGTGGCACAGAGTGTAACAGTGGCACAGAGTGTAACAGGCACAGAGTGTAACAGTGGCACAGAGTGTAACAGTGGCACCGAGTGTAACAGTGGCACAGAGTGTAACAGTGGCACAGAGTGTAACAGGCACAGAGTGTAACAGCTGCACCGAGTGTAACAGGCACAGAGTGTAACAGTGGCACAGAGTGTAACAGTGGCACAGAGTGTAACAGGCACAGAGTGTAACAGGCACCGAGTGTAACAGTGGCACAGAGTGTAACAGCGGCACAGAGTGTAACAGTGGCACAGAGTGTAACAGTGGCACCGAGTGTAACAGCGGCACAGAGTGTAACAGTGGCACAGAGTGTAACAGAGGCACAGAGTGTAACAGGCACAGAGTGTAACAGCGGCACAGAGTGTAACAGTGGCACAGAGTGTAACAGGCACCGAGTGCAACAGTGGCACAGAGTGTAACAGTGGCACCGAGTGTAACAGGCACCGAGTGTAACAGGCACCGAGTGCAACAGTGGCACAGAGTGTAACAGTGGCACAGAGTGTAACAGGCACCGAGTGTAACAGGCACAGAGTGTAACAGTGGCACAGAGTGTAACAGGCACAGAGTGTAACAGTGGCACAGAGTGTAACAGGCACCGAGTGCAACAGTGGCACAGAGTGTAACAGTGGCACAGAGTGTAACAGGCACCGAGTGTAACAGTGGCACAGAGTGTAACAGGCACCGAGTGCAACAGTGGCACAGAGTGTAACAGTGGCACAGAGTGTAACAGGCACAGAGTGTAACAGTGGCACAGAGTGTAACAGGCACCGAGTGTAACAGTGGCACAGAGTGTAACAGGCACAGAGTGTAACAGTGGCACAGAGTGTAACAGTGGCACAGAGTGTAACAGCGGCACAGAGTGTAACAGGCACCGAGTGCAACAGTGGCACAGAGTGTAACAGTGGCACAGAGTGTAACAGTGGCACAGAGTGTAACAGCGGCACAGAGTGTAACAGGCACCGAGTGCAACAGTGGCACAGAGTGTAACAGGCACAGAGTGCAACAGTGGCACAGAGTGTAACAGGCACAGAGTGCAACAGTGGCACAGAGTGTAACAGTGGCACAGAGTGTAACAGGCACCGAGTGCAACAGTGGCACAGAGTGTAACAGTGGCACAGAGTGTAACAGGCACCGAGTGCAACAGTGGCACAGAGTGTAACAGGCACAGAGTGTAACAGTGGCACAGAGTGTAACAGTGGCACAGAGTGTAACAGTGGCACAGAGTGTAACAGTGGCACCGAGTGTAACAGTGGCACAGAGTGTAACAGAGGCACCGAGTGTAACAGTGGCACAGAGTGTAACAGTGGCACAGAGTGTAACAGAGGCACAGAGTGTAACAGGCACAGAGTGTAACAGGCACCGAGTGTAACAGTGGCACCGAGTGTAACAGTGGCACAGAGTGTAACAGAGGCACCGAGTGTAACAGTGGCACAGAGTGTAACAGGCACAGAGTGCAACAGTGGCACAGAGTGTAACAGGCACAGAGTGTAACAGTGGCACAGAGTGTAACAGTGGCACAGAGTGTAACAGTGGCACAGAGTGTAACAGTGGCACAGAGTGTAACAGTGGCACAGAGTGTAACAGGCACCGAGTGTAACAGAGGCACAGAGTGTAACAGCGGCACAGAGTGTAACAGCGGCACAGAGTGTAACAGCGGCACAGAGTGTAACAGCGGCACCGAGTGTAACAGCGGCACAGAGTGTAACAGCGGCACAGAGTGTAACAGAGGCACCGAGTGTAACAGCGGCACCGAGTGTAACAGCGGCACAGAGTGTAACAGGCACAGAGTGTAACAGTGGCACAGAGTGTAACAGCGGCACATAGTGTAACAGTGGCACAGAGTGTAACAGGCACCGAGTGCAACAGTGGCACAGAGTGTAACAGGCACAGAGTGCAACAGTGGCACAGAGTGTAACAGGCACAGAGTGCAACAGTGGCACAGAGTGTAACAGTGGCACAGAGTGTAACAGTGGCACAGAGTGTAACAGGCAGCGAGTGTAACAGCTGCACCGAGTGTAACAGTGGCACAGAGTGTAACAGTGGCACAGAGTGTAACAGTGGCACAGAGTGTAACAGGCACCGAGTGTAACAGAGGCACCGAGTGTAACAGTGGCACAGAGTGTAACAGTGGCACAGAGTGTAACAGTGGCACAGAGTGTAACAGTGGCACAGAGTGTAACAGTGGCACAGAGTGTAACAGTGGCACAGAGTGTAACAGTGGCACCGAGTGTAACAGTGGCACAGAGTGTAACAGTGGCACAGAGTGTAACAGTGGCACAGAGTGTAACAGTGGCACAGAGTGTAACAGTGGCACAGAGTGTAACAGCGGCACAGAGTGTAACAGCGGCACAGAGTGTAACAGTGGCACAGAGTGTAACAGTGGCACAGAGTGTAACAGTGGCACCGAGTGTAACAGGCACAGAGTGTAACAGTGGCACAGAGTGTAACAGGCACAGAGTGTAACAGTGGCACAGAGTGTAACAGTGGCACAGAGTGTAACAGTGGCACAGAGTGTAACAGTGGCACAGAGTGTAACAGGCACAGAGTGTAACAGTGGCACAGAGTGTAACAGGCACAGAGTGTAACAGTGGCACAGAGTGTAACAGGCACAGAGTGTAACAGTGGCACCGAGTGTAACAGTGGCACAGAGTGTAACAGTGGCACCGAGTGTAACAGGCACAGAGTGTAACAGCGGCACAGAGTGTAACAGCGGCACAGAGTGTAACAGTGGCACCGAGTGTAACAGGCACAGAGTGTAACAGGCACCGAGTGTAAAAGTGGCACAGAGTGTAACAGTGGCACAGAGTGTAACAGGCACAGAGTGTAACAGTGGCACAGAGTGTAACAGTGGCACAGAGTGTAACAGGCACAGAGTGTAACAGGCACAGAGTGTAACAGAGGCACCGAGTGTAACAGTGGCACCGAGTGTAACAGGCACAGAGTGTAACAGTGGCACAGAGTGTAACAGTGGCACAGAGTGTAACAGTGGCACAGAGTGTAACAGTGGCACAGAGTGTAACAGCGGCACAGAGTGTAACAGAGGCACCGAGTGTAACAGTGGCACCGAGTGTAACAGGCACAGAGTGTAACAGTGGCACAGAGTGTAACAGTGGCACAGAGTGTAACAGTGGCACAGAGTGTAACAGTGGCACAGAGTGTAACAGCGGCACAGAGTGTAACAGGCACAGAGTGTAACAGGCACAGAGTGTAACAGGCACAGAGTGTAACAGTGGCACAGAGTGTAACAGTGGCACAGAGTGTAACAGTGGCACAGAGTGTAACAGTGGCACAGAGTGTAACAGGCACAGAGTGTAACAGCGGCACAGAGTGTAACAGTGGCACAGAGTGTAACAGTGGCACAGAGTGTAACAGTGGCACAGAGTGTAACAGTGGCACAGAGTGTAACAGTGGCACAGAGTGTAACAGTGGCACAGAGTGTAACAGGCACAGAGTGTAACAGCTGCACCGAGTGTAACAGGCACAGAGTGTAACAGGCACAGAGTGTAACAGTGGCACAGAGTGTAACAGTGGCACAGAGTGTAACAGTGGCACAGAGTGTAACAGGCACAGAGTGTAACAGTGGCACCGAGTGTAACAGGCACCGAGTGCAACAGGCACAGAGTGTAACAGTGGCACAGAGTGTAACAGAGGCACCGAGTGTAACAGAGGCACCGAGTGTAACAGCGTACTTGCGACTCTATGATCTAAATGTAGTCGGTTGAACAAATGCATGCCTCTTATATGACTAAGTGGGGTTGAACAAACTCATGCCTCTAATAAGACTTTCGGTAGGTATTATATGATGGCATTTTCTGGGCAAAAACCCAGGTACTTTCATTTTTAGTGAGACCTTCATTAAACATAGTAGGGCTACTATGATACAAATGCAAGGCTCGCCACTAACACTGGTCCACTTGTTAGAGGCCAGTGGTTTTCATGGAGGACCAGTAACTCTTGGAATGCAGGTGGTCCCATTGACCATAGACCTTTTCTAAAAAGAACATATTTTCTAAACAAGATCTACAATAACTTTTTAAAGAGAGCATGTTAACTTATAATGGTAATTGTTGAATATATCTCATTAACTATTCAAAATAAAACAAAGTGTTCTCAGAAAATTGTTGCACTGTATTAGGAAAGTTATATTTCAATTGCTCAAAAGTCTGACAGTAGGACCACCTGGAATTCTGCCAGACTAGCATGTTTCACAAGCTGCTGGTCCTTCGGGCCACTATGAAAAATTAATTAGTGTCAAGCCCTGAAATGTATAGTGTATACTTACTTGTAATACTTTAGATACTGTAACTGTTCTTTCTTTTTTTTATTAATGCTTTAGGTCCAACTGGTACACAGGCAAACCAGAAGTTACTTGGAACTAACTATGGTGAGTGTCAAGCAATGGAGATAATTATACCAGGGCTCGTTATGACTTCAGTATGTTGTGGCCTGGGATGGAACCCAAGACCTCTGACACTCTTATATTTGAAGTGGACCCATTGAGGCAG
Organism: Spisula solida; assembly: GCA_947247005.1. Classification (NCBI taxonomy): domain Eukaryota; kingdom Metazoa; phylum Mollusca; class Bivalvia; order Venerida; family Mactridae; genus Spisula; species Spisula solida. The sequence goes on along the minus strand of OX365944.1, from coordinate 42,553,181 downwards.
ATTTAACTGGTGTTACCTATATCAATAATTTCATGTATATTTATTCATACTTATCAATAAAATCCTCTTGTGAGAAATCATGTATATTCACATCTATGACATCAATATTACATAGTCCTGGTTCAGCAATCATTTTCTCTTTCTCTGTATCCCTAAAATGTAACCAATTTCTTGATCATAATTGATGAATTTTTTAATATTAATAATTGCATGTCTGCATTCAAAATGCACACCCTACACTTTTTATATTTCCATTACCCGGTACATTCATTTTTGTACATTATATAAAACTACACATATGGTCCAAATTTGAAGCCTGCACAGCATCAAAAATGTGTCACTAGGTAAATAAAGGTCAACAAAATTCAAGTGAAAAATGCCAGTGCATACATAATGGCTTCTATGAAAAATTGTGATGTTGTAACCACTGAATAAGTTATAACTGTGTAAGGGTTTGCCTTGTTGTTGTATATGTCAAGATGATGTTATATTTTGCTGCTGTGTGTTTATATGTGTCATATGTAAACATTTACCTTTTTATGATTGGGCGTCGCATTATATGCTGACTTCCATGACATCAATGTATACACATTAAACGCATTTTCGCGGGTAAAAACGCTTTTTTCACTTTTGTAGGTATATAATAAAAGGAATATTAACTACAATTTTAATTCGTTGATCTGTTAAGCCATATTACCTCTCGTTGCTTTTGCCATACTGCATCTCACTCGACCTAGCGGCAACTCAAGGTTACAAATAAAGCCCAACAAATAAATGAACTGCAGTGATATTCCATATATAGCACGTAAGTACAAATACCCAGGTTTACAAGATAGTCGTAACAGCACCCTGTAACAACAGATTGGCCATTATCGTGCCCAGCGCATTCTTTGAGAGATGAAAAATCTAAAAACAGATGGATGCCACAGTGTTTTTCCCAGATGATGATGACACAGTGAGGCAGCCGTGACCACCCAGGGCTTGAGGGTAACTATGATTAAATATTTTTCTTGTACAGATTATGACCTTGAATACTTAAGTGTATACACACGCATTTGTGGACAAACACACATCATGACTTCATTATCAAAAGCTTACCCTGTCACCACATACATGTATACATTAGATAACATTCTCGATATCAACATTACAGGATAAAACCTGTTTCTCCGGATTCGAAATTTCACGGTCAGGGGGTAGCCATTTGGAGCACCTCGTACATTTCTGTAGAATCATCACTACCGCTTCCGTAGCTCGATACCGATGACGAGAAAATATACACATTTTTCAAGTTAAATATATTATTTAGGCAAAAACATTGTCAGCGAGATCGTCAAATAGTGTTATCATTGTGTTCAAGTAAGACTTTTACAAATTCTTATCATTTGGCTAAAATAATCGCGATTCATGTATTTGGTTGCTCTATACGCTATATGCTTTAATCACCCTGATGTATATTCGGAATATCTCTCACATTGCCGCTCAATTAATTCCGTAATCCCGGAAAACGGGTTTTAACCAGTAATGTCGATAATCTCGATATCGACATTACTCAATAAAACCCGTTTTTCCGGAACCGAAATTTCACGGTCAGGGGGTTAGCGAGCAATAAGCGGTATAGCGGGAGTGTATATAATTATTCTTTTTTCAACATTTAAACATGAAAACATATAAAATAATTATTACACATTATCATTAAACATCTTTGTTTTTAAACTTTAGCAAGAATTATCCTAAAAAATGCTTTATATTTGAAATATTGCATTTTATTATACACGGCCGCTTCCGTGGCTTGATACCGATGTCGATAAAAAATACGCATTTTTCAAGTTAAACATATCATTTAGTCGAAAATATTATCAGCGAGGTCGTAAAATTGTGTTGTCATTGTTTTCTAGTAAGACTTTTTACAAATTCTTATCATTTGGCTTAAATAATCGCGATTTTTGTACCTAGTTGCTCTATACACTATATCCGTTTCCCACCCTGACGTACATTCGGAATATCTTGCACATTGTCCCTCAATTAATTCCGTAATCCCGGAAAACGGGTTTTAAGTTGTAATGTCGATATGGTGAATGGTGAATACATTTGGCTGTCACTGGCAGGCTAGCTAAAAACACCAAATCTGTAAAAGGTTCAATTTGAATGATCATATCTAATAATTTGGGATAGGGCACATCTATTGTACAAGTACTGTTTATAAGGTGACAATGTCTTAATCTTTCAAAATATAACCAGTCAGAAATTATATCCGAACATTGTTGTGTCCGAAATCGCTTTTCTTTTGATAAACATCGCGAAATTATATTACAAATGAGTAAAAACTTGTGGCAATATTTTAATATATTTTGCCAATAATTACCATCCACCTGTATACACGTATGAATCGTCATAAGCACACATGCATGTCGAAAGTACAAGTATAACAGCAAAAACAACGTGAAATCCACGTTTCCCCATTTTCGTTACAACCGCGGATGAAAGTTTTTTCTGCGTTTCTTATGGAAATTGTTGTTATCTCCCTTAACAGATAGTTTGATGCCACAAAGGTGCAAGACAACCAATCAAATTTGACTATATAAGCCTATTACTCCTGTTCTATAGCCCTATGGTGCACTCGCAAATCGTTGATGTTCACAAAGATCTAAACTATGTTTCTGTATTTTTAGATCTTTGATGTTCATAATTATTGTGGTTCACCATTATAAAAAATAAGAACCATGTTGTCGTCTAAATTAATATATAATTCGACGTTTGAATTCAAAACTGGTTTAAGTGTATTTTGGGAATATTTGTGTAAATTCATTGTATATTATTATATTTTTGAAGCGACACATACACCTGTTCTTACAGTACATGTACCACGTAAGCAAATCCGAGTGAAAAAGACAAAATAGTGGCTCTTCAATAATCTAGAATACAGAGCATATTAAACAGCCGCACTCATTTTTCACCAATAAAAACCCATTAAGATCACCACCCAGAAGGTACATCAGACACCAATTCTTGTCAGACATCTCAGTGACTGCAGAAAGCATTAAAAAGCTCATTCAGAACACAAGTCATAGGAAGGCATCTAGTCCTGACCAGATCTCAGGCCCCTTCCTGAAGGAATGCGCGGTTCGACTTGGTCCAATCCTAGCCCCCATCTTCAATAAGAAGGCACTGTTTCGACCGTTTGACGCCATATGCTAATTAGCTACATGTATCTTCAAGAAGAGTACACGATAAAACCCTGGTAACTGCAGGCCAGTCTCTCTAACCAGTCTTTGTTTTCATAGGATGTTAGAGCACTGCATCGTCAGCCACACTCTCACCTAGAAGAGCACAACACACTAAACGATTGATTGTCAGTATGGATTTCGACGTTCTGATCATCTCGGCCTTTATGCATTGTAATAGACTATCCGGAGACAAACGGAAATGACCGAGCTTTCATAATTGGGATTTCGAGGCAGGTCGATATGTGAACCACATAGTATCCCCCTTCATGAACTGTTTTACTGTATGCATCACTAGACAAGGTTGTGCTGGATTCATTCAAAGCATTTGGCTGCATGATTACCACACAAGTGCCTTCTAGAAGATAGACCATTACGGAGTCAGATACAACACTCTTAGCAGGATAAGATCATTTCAGATACAGGTATACATGTAGAAGAAAGACGTTTTCATTCGTTCCCGTTGTGTTCTAACTCAAAATCCCGTACTTTTGAATGCCACAATAGCTCTAGGCCAATGAAATCAAACGAACTGAGAGGCATTGAGCTTTTATAACCGTGTACATGTAATTACAAATGTATATACGAAATACCTGTCAGAGTCATTAAAGTTTCCATGTTAGAACATAGTTGATATAGAACGGTATCTTCCTGTATGGGTCATTTATAATGATTTATAATGCGGTCAACAAGACCTAACGTGAAAATGAAAATTACTAACAATTTTGGTCACTGTGTATTTTTGTGAAGCTATGTTCATCAAGTTTGTATGTGCCCTTCTGCAAGTTCGTTGTCCAGTAAAAGACCGCTTCATTTCTTTTATAATACATTGTGATAATGAATACCAGATTTATGTAGCGCACTTCTCATGCGACACACGTTTAAAGGCACTTCAAGGGCCACAATGTGTGCAGGTGCATCCTCTACTAGTGCAGATACAGCATGATCTGACGAGAGGGACAGATTGAGAGAAAGCCCCTGAAGGGAGACAGAGACATTAGATACAGGCATGTCGGCGCTGCAGGAGTGTCCCTAGCTCTTATTTAGAATAGACATCCTGAATCTTTAATGTGCCAGGTGGATATCACCGAAACATAACTTCCTGGCACCTTTAATCAGATACTAGTCTTTACAGTCCACACTATCTGATATAGCGGAAATATTACGAATAAAATTTCACAAATATTTCAGATCCCGGGCCATGAACTCTGGATGGATAGTTCTGTGCGTTACCAAAAAGCTTTCGCCGCTATAAAAGTGCAAGTACACTGACAGTGTATCTATTGAATGTTTCCAGGGCCTAGATATTAAGAGCAGTTCTCTGAGAGCACCAAATTTTTTTGGCCACGCAATCTCTCAGATTTTGATAAAAATGTGTTAGTTGTGTAGACCGACCCCATATTTTAATTTCAAATTTTTTCCGTTTCTTGAAATTCCTCTCTGTTTCCATAGCAACCGGTCTTGAAGTTGGGAAAATGTGAAAAAACGAGAAAAAGAGACCTGTTCTCGAAATATTAATTATTTTTCCAACAATTGCTATAACAACAAATATTTAAAGTTATAATCATAAACTAAAATAAATAACCTAACAATTGATAGCAAAAGAAAACAAATATATAATTTAGTAATTTTTTTATAGCCTGTTAAACTCGAGGTTTTGAGGCAAAAAACATGATTTTGTGGTCTTTTTTACATGCATTTATACAATAATCGCAGCATTACTCAATATAGCCATTAATATAGGTGAATGAGCATAGAGTCAGTCTACAAGTATAAAGAAAAACTTTTGTGGGCACTCTAAAAACAAATCTACAACTCCAGCCAGAAAATTGACAATTTTGAGAAATTTGCTGTAATTTGGTGGTCTCTTGCCTAAATTGATGTCCCGAGTGCTCTCCCTTGCGAAAATAACTCTTCAATTCAAAATGGCGGACATTTGACTTTTGTTTTATAAAGTCAAACTATTCTTTGGATTTACAGTATTAATAGGGTGACAACAATTTGTTTTGATCAAGATTAAGACAGGAACCATCAGAGAATAACTGTTGCAGATGTTATATTGTATATTACTGTGATTTTCACTGAGAAAGGGCCATTTCTGGGACGGATTTTTTGACAGACGACTGAAAACAGTGTAGGTGTCAGAGACATAAATGAACAAACTCGTGTTTTATCTAATTGTAATGGTCCAGAGTGTTAATAACTTTTGGTTGACCATCTTAAACTACAAAATGAACATAGAAGAAGAGATTCAAGGCGGGTTTACTAGATTACAGCTGCACTGAAACTGGCATGATAGTTCAAGACTTGCCTCAGTTGGAAGTTGGGATATTGCAATGCCAATGGAAGTTTTCAGGTAGATCTTTCTATTTGTCTGCACATATATACAAGAATAGTTTTTGTTGTCATTTAAACCCCTTAAACTATAAATATATTTCATACCATACTTGTAAGGGTTCATGGCATAAAGTTTTATCCAATCCCCTACCAAATAATTTTGGGGCATGTATGAATTTAATTGTCCTTCCATCACAAAATGTTGTGCTGTCTGTAACTTGAAATGTAATTGCTACAGTCATTGAACTTCATAGATATTGATCAATATTACTCAGCATGTGTTGTTGTGTACCTATACATTTCATTCTGATTTGACCAATAATATTTGCAGAGTTGTTGCCCTTGAAATTTGAAGAAATTTTTCTTATGTCATCCGCAACTTAAAAAGTAATTGTACTATTGTCATCAAACTTCATATGAATATTTGTGTGTTTGTTTACATGTCATTCAGTTATTAATTTCTTCTTATTTTAAACATTGAACTTGTTCAAACTGGTTCAGTTTGAGAAAAAGAGCCTGTGGTGAATCCCTGATGAGTCATTGAAATCACTGACCGCCGGCGCTTGTCGAAAGCTCTGTTTACATGTACCCGCTTCACTATTAATAGGCTAGTATTTATAATATTTACATTAAAATAATGCTCTGCACTAAGTGTTTGCTTCATTTGTTTGCAACATTGGGACCATGACATTGAATATTATCAGGAATAAAAGCATGATTTTACCTGACAAATACAATGTAGTTTCCTTTCTTTCAGTTTATAGTTCCCAATGTGTGTGCTGAAATATGCTGATGTGAAATACATCAAACAGATCAATCTATCTGGTAAGTGCCCTTTGTTTATGTAGTGTTTAAATAATTATGCAAATCATATATGCCATAACTATTACTAGATCTGCATTAGTATATGAATATAATTTGAAACAAAACTTCCAGTCATAATTATTTGTTTATGATAAAAAAAATAGTTTCCAATAATGTATGACTGCTTAAAGTGGGTGTCTGTTTAATACAAGTGGCTACTGATAGAGGTTCAACTGTATACATACTTATGTACTGTGACTCTATCTCATTGAATGGTTTGATTCTGTTCAAACAACTAGAACACCCTAACCTCAGATAAGTATTGGTCAAGTATTATGCTGAAGTTATGAACACATATTGCTATGGAACACCAACAACCATTTGTAATGTCAGCTGCAATATTATAAAATCACTTATGCTATGGTCTGTTTATAACTGTTCTGATGTTCTTTTTATTGATTTATTGTTATTCTGTATATTTCATCTAAACATACATCATTGCAGAGTCTGTTTACTTTCATTTTTAGAAATTGGAACTACAAAATACATGTATCTGATTATGATTGAGGAGACTAGACTAGCACTTGAAAATGTTCTTTGACAGAATACAGGTACATTTATTAGTATAATATAAATTAATACTAAACTTAGTTTAGAATTCATGTTAGTAGTCTGCATATAAAATATGTTTCTTTCTTCAATTGGGATTTATAAATTGAAATGGACAGCACTTTTGTCAAAAGATCCCTGACTAAGATTGTTATCATTCTTCTTCAACAAACATTGTGAACCTTTCAATTAACTGTAACATTGTTGGTCTTAGTTTTAAATTCACCTCATAAAATTATGATGTTCTATGCTTCTTTGGAACACTTTGGAACAAACTCATTGACAAACATGGGACTTCTTAATTTTAATGACATGTATATAAGAAATAATACATGTCTAACTCAGTAACTGTTATGGCTATAATTATTACCTCCCTGAAAATACCTTTTAATTAATCATTGTTTGGAAAGGTAAGTTTGAATTGTATGTTTCCATTTTATCAAGGTTTTAATTTCCTTTTCTTTTTGTTTTCCAGACTTCAAGACCTCCAAATCATACACGAAAACGGATTTTAAGTTTGATATATCTTCTTGGCTACATGGATCATGGACACTTGATCACCATTCTAGCGCATACTACATATCTATTCAAGAACTAATGACTGAATTTCACCAGAAAAAAAGTTCATCCGTTATTTTACATAGTGTTTAGAATTACCTTAATGAAAAGTTTATATCTGAGTGAAACTTTTAATAAGATGATTCAACTGACTAAACTTTTTATGCACCAGTCTCAGCTGGATTTTGATAATTTGTTTGAGAAACAGAATTGGTTCAAAACTGTCACATAAATGAGTTTGGTTTAAACAAAGGTTTTATATAGGCCATTTTAATGAACTATAGTACAAACAAATTGATTTAGTCCTCAACCCCTCTATCAGCATGATTTAGTAGTTAATTTCTTGTCTACAATTTAATTGCGTCTGATGTTTAATATGCAGAGAACATTATAAATGCCTACTATAATCACTAATCTAAATCTCTGCGGACATTTGATACATGTATATTCTGTGCAATAAGCTTGTAAATATATTCATGAATAAAGGTTGAGGATCATGTTAATTTGTTCCAGCTATACCCTAATGTTCAGATGTCATATTTTACAGTTCAGTTTATACATGTACATTGTATATCCTATCAAACAACTTCACCATTGAATGACTTGCATTGACAAATAATTATACCCCTACTGAGTACAAGTGTTCAAACTTGTCCGACTGTCTGCCGGCCTGTCCCTTTTTAAGAATGAGATATTGTGATAAAACTTGCTGTATTGGTAGTTTACGTAAATATGCCGCTCAAGTTGGAAAGTGGGGATGGTGGGGTCAAGGTCACAGTCAAGGTCACATACTGAAAACAGAAAATCCTTTTCTAGACAATAATTAGTTTAGGAATGAGATATTGTGATGAAACTTGCCGTATAGGCTACCGTAGCTTATGTGAATATGCTGCTCAAGTTCAAAAGTGGGGACAGTGGTTTATGTGATGATTAAGCAGCATGGTTCCAGTTGTACTTAGTTGTTAAGCTACAATGAAAATGTGGTTCTGTAACAAGACGGTGCTGTTGGGGTATTATTTGTCACCGTCTCCTGTGTGGCATTTCTAATTTCGCATTTATTATTTCATGTAGGTGTACTGGATGAAATTATTCTAATAAAAAAAAATTCTGTTTCTGTTGTATTTTTTATATTATGACTATTTTATTTCTTTAATATACCATTTATCAGTAATACATGTAGTAGCATTAGGATTATATAATGAAAATGCATCTCCTTGAGAAGCTGAACGGATAAAGCTAAATTAATATAGCTAATGTGGACCATGGGAAAACTTTTCGACTATGAAAATGGGAATCTACTACATTTAAACCATTTGACTGCATAAGTATGATCATGATAGTAATTCTGCAGCTAAAATGGCTTTCAGATAGATACAACTACACATGTTTGACATTTTTCACAAATGGTTGCCATGGTATCTGCTGTGAATTATGTCTTTGGCACTAAAAGTAAACATTAGAATGAGTTTTAATAAAGGCAATTATATTAGATTGTGATGAATCTCTTGTTTATTCAGTAAATTCTAACCATAAGGACATCTAGTACCTTAAAAGGAGGTAACAAATATTAATATTAATTAATAGGCCCCATCTCAACATTGACCACACATAGTGCACACAGTCACCATAAATTGTCATCCTAGCGTTGACAATTTTTGGATTATACCAAAATAGTCATGTAACTACTTCAGTATCCATAGCAACCACATGTTTTGTCAGAATAAAAAATATTTGAGTGTACATGAAATTCTTATAGACTCAATTCCATATACCAAGTTTCATAAACCTAGCTTGGAAACTGTATGCGTTATCAGGGTTCCCACGGTCAGGGAAAAGTCAGGGAAAAACATATTTTTTTCAAGGTCAGGGAAAAGTCAGGGAATTATGAAATTAGTCAGGGAAATTTGGAAATTTAGCAAAAGTCAGGGAAAAGTCAGGGAATTTTTCATTGAAGCTGTTGCTAAGTGTCATTTCCTATGAAGCAAATACAACTGAAAAAGATTCTCGCTCGCCATGCTCGCTCAGAGTATTTCTAAGTTTTATTAAATTAATGTTAATCAACATACTGCTAACCTAAACTATTTTGTTCCATATAGAGCAAATATAGCCTCCTTTTCTCCATTTTCTTGCCATATTTTGCTCTAACAAAAAATGCCGATGTCGCCCGATTGCTCTAAAAAGTCAGGGAAAACTGCTCTGTGGTCAGGGAAAAATCAGGGAAAAGTCAGGGAATTTTGTCTTAGAAAATTTGTGGGAACCCTGGTTATGGCAGGATCCCAGATTTTGAAGTATTTTCACTGTTTTCGTATCCATAGCAACAAAATAAAAATCAATTAGGTGTACATAATCTCCTTATTGGCCCTCACTTACATACCAAGTTTCATACACCTAGCTTGGAAACTGTTCGAGTTATGTCAGGATCCAGATTTTTGACGGACGGACTGACAGAAGGTAGGGGCCTAATAAAGCGTATATACATTCTATGAAGAAATTGTGAACCTAATAAATGATACAAATCAATAAGAATATGTAGTATTTTGCCATAAAGAAGAATAAGTAATGGTACTAGAATGTTTTCCAGCATATTTGACAACTCCGAGCCAATAAACAAACATTTTTTGATATTTTTTCTAAATGGTTGCCATGGCAACAACTTTGAAAGTCATTTTTTGCAATTAAATTGAAATTAAAATGAAATACTACGAACATAGAATGTTTTTATCATGGGAAAATAAATGTAAATATAACATTTAAAAAATAATAGCAACTTGTCTTAGAAAGAGAGGTAAACAAGAATTTACACAGTACATATTTTGGGTCATATTTGGTGTTTTATTAAAAAAAAGTTTCCGGAGTGCCCAGCGATTTTATTTCATTATATGATAAACCAAGGTTAGGTTTTTCAGAAAATATGCACCACTGTGTCTAGTTTTGCTGCGTTATAAAATTATATTACTTTAAAAATCGCCGTTTTTAACATTTTTAAAAAAAATGAAATTCTGCGAAAGTGCCTACTTTTGTAACAACCATTGAATAGTATTTAGTCAATGTAAAATTATGACTATAGTTCATTACGTTTACCTGATAATATCTTTATTCAATAATGCAGACTAACTTTTTCTGTATATATTCAGTTTTCCAGCAAGGGTAGTACAAAACTCGTGTTTTACGGAAAATTTTCTACTTCAATTAACCCGATTTTGACCAAAAACTTCAACATCCGTTACCATGGTAACCGGAAGTGTTAGGAATAAAATGAACCTCAATACTTTGTATGTGCATGGATACAACTAAGTCCTGAAAGTTTCAGGAAAATCGGTGACTATGCGTGCCGCAGCCCTTCTTTAAAAATTTGGTTTTCTCAGAGAACTGCTCTTAATAGAATAGCTCCTGACTGACTGACTGACTGAGGCGGGGGCGGAGGCAGTCGGAGTGAGATGTTCCGGATGTTTTTGACTGACTGACGGAGGCGAGGGCTGTCGGAGTGAGATGTTCGGATGTGTTTGACTGACTGACGGAGGAGGAGGTAGTCGGAGTGAGATGTTCCGGATGTGTTTGACTGACTGACGGAGGCGGAGGCAGTCGGAGTGAGATGTTCCGGATTTGTTTGACTGACTGACGGAGGAGGAGGCAGTCGGAGTGAGATGTTCCGGATGTGTTTGACTGACTGACGGAGGAGGAGGCAGTCGGAGTGAGATGTTCCGGATTTGTTTGACTGACTGACGGAGGAGGAGGCAGTCGGAGTGAGATGTTCGGGATTTGTTTGACTGACTGACGGAGGCGAGGGCTGTCGGAGTGAGATGTTCCGTATTTGTTTGACTGACTGACTGACTGAGACGGAGGCTGTCGGAGTGAGATGTTCCGGATTTGTTTGACTGACTGACTGACTGACGGAGGAGGGGGCTGTCGGAGTGGGATGTTCTGGATGTGTTTGTCTGACTGACTGACAGACTGACGGAGGAGGTGGCTGTAGGAGTGGGATGTTCCAGATTTGTTTGACTGACTGACGGAGGCGGGGGCTGTCGGAGTGGGATGTTCCGTATTTGTTTGACTGACTGACTGAGGCGGAGGCTGTCGGAGTGAGATGTTCCGGATTTGACTGACTGACTGACTGACTGACTGACTGACTGACTGACTGACTGACTGACTGACTGACTGACTGACTGACTGACTGACTGACTGACTGACTGACTGACTGACTGACTGACTGACTGACTGACTGACTGACTGACTGACTGACTGACTGACTGACTGACTGACTGACTGACTGACTGACTGACTGACTGACTGACTGACTGACTGACTGACTGACTGACTGACTGACTGACTGACTGACTGACTGACTGACTGACTGACTGACTGACTGACTGACTGACTGACTGACTGACTGACTGACTGACTGACTGACTGACTGACTGACTGACTGACTGACTGACTGACTGACTGACTGACTGACTGACTGACTGACTGACTGACTGACTGACTGACTGACTGACTGACTGACTGACTGACTGACTGACTGACTGACTGACTGACTGACTGACTGACTGACTGACTGACTGACTGACTGACTGACTGACTGACTGACTGACTGACTGACTGACTGACTGACTGACTGACTGACTGACTGACTGAGGCGGAGGCTGTCGGAGTGGGATGTCATGGATGTTCAGTATTTCGTGCTCTGCTGTTTATGATAAATGCTGCATTCTTTGTTCGAATATTATTGTATTTTTGCTATCATTGTACATGTATTTCATAATAATTTGTGTTTGCAACTACATTTGTACTAGTATTTTAAATCTTTATGAATTAATTAATTATGCATAGACATCGTGCCATTTGCCCATTACAGCTTTACACATTAGGATGTAGTTTCTTGTTGGTTTGTATATAAGAGTCTTAATGAACACGTAACTTGTCTTTATTCATTTTTAAAAAACTCGAATTCCTGTGAGTAGTGTACAGATGTTGAATCAGCAATCCCAAGCAACTGCCCATTTCTTAGGCCAAAACAAAAATAATATTGTGGTTTTAGTAATTTTACCGACCCTATCGCCCTACACACCCTAAAAGTAATTCGCATTTTGCTAGAATCACCGGGGATTGATTTTCCAGTACATTAAATCAATGAAATAAAGGACTAGGTTCACAAATGGATTGTTTTGACCCTGTGTTTTGTCAAAAATGAAAATACAAGTTCCTATAAATCTGTCCTATATTTCTAATAACCTAACACTGCCTTTAAAATTAATGTTTTGCTAAACATGACATATTTTCAGTAGATTTATAGGAAATTCTATGCATTTTCATTTTTTCGGACACAGGGTTAAATCAAACCATTTCTGAACCCTGTCCATTAAAGAAATATATGTTTTTACAAAATGTACTACCTACATTAATTTATCAACATGTTACCAGAACCACAATATTAAATTGTTTTGGCCTTAAGAAGCTTTGTTCGTGCACCACTCAACTTGAACACGTATTAAATGTAAATCACTAAACAAGAATATTTCATTTTGTATTTTATTGTTTACAGTTATGTTTCATGTGATATTCATATTATTTAAAATCCAAGAAAAAAAGATCGGCGTCCAACAGGATTGGTCATGAAGTTTCCTCCAGTCTGCAGAAAAGCAAGAATGATTACTATATAATTTGTACTTATTACTGGGATACTAGACAGCGCAATCGCCTAGTGCTGCAGTGTGAGGTACAAATGTCATGTCATGACCAAATCTGGTTCGACCACGACCGTACCCAAATGTCATGTCATGACCAAATCTGGTTCGACCACGACCGTACCCAAATGTCATGACATGAACCAATCTGGTTCGACAACGACCGTACCCAAATGTCATGACATGACCAAATCTGGTTCGACCACGACCGTACCCAAATGTCATGACATGAACCAATCTGGTTCGACAACGACCGTACCCAAATGTCATGACATGAACCAGTCTGGTTCGACAACGACCGTACCCAAATGTCATGATATGACCAAATCTGGTTCGACTACAATCGTACCCAAATGTCATGACATGACCAAATCTGGTTCGACCACGACCGTACCCAAATGTCATGACATGACCAAATCTGGTTCGACTACAATCGTACCCAAATGTCATGACATTTCGTGTTCTCAAAGTCCTGATAGCTCATTTAATTTTAATCGGGAGTATATCACCGAAGCAAAAAATGCTCAAGGGACCGAATTCTTCACAAAAGTCTTATTTTGGGCCCGAGCGGAACATTTGGACTTATAAATATTAAAATTTGTGCTGCACATGGTTCGAACAAATTGAAGAACATCTCAAATGTTTTACTGAGATGCTTATACCAGCACTGTACTTACATAATGCCCCTCGAATTGTACAGCATTTTCACAACCCTTTGGAGGTACTTGTAGACTGGTAGGATCTGGTATACCAGCAGTGATGTTGAGAATATGTAAATTTTGAATGACCATGTCTGAAGATATATAAGAGTATGGAGATAGATATGTACATTTTTAGCTCGCCTTTCGAAGAAAAAAGTCGAGCTATTGTCGTGATGGGATCGTGTGCGTGGGCGTTGATTAAGTTTATTGTCAGAGTCACTTTCTCTGTCAATTACTCACAGACTAACAAAGATATCCACTCGAAACTCAACATAGTTATTCACTATCACAAGGGGAGTTCATACAGACAAGGTTGGTAACTATGTGACCTATATTTATGAGTTATCTGCCCTTGTTACTCTTAGAAATTTGACTCACAGATGAGCAAAGTTACTATCAAGTACGAGAAAGTCGAGCGTCCAGCCCTCGTAGGTGGTGCTCTTGTTATACAAATGTATATTCATTGTGATTACAGAAAAAGACCAACCACATTATTTACGTACATGTATATAGTTCTATAGTTCATGCCCCCAGACGGGCGTATTTTGTAAAAAGTTGGCTCTTGTTGCAGCTGCATAGATTACTTTTAATAGTTGACCACAAAAGACAAATAAATCAGGCCGGGGACAAATGAGCACTAAATGCACAAAAGAAACATATTAATAGCTAGCTTTGTAAGAAAGTTGCGAAAATATAACACTTTTCTCATTAAAAGTGCAACGGCGCATTTCCTAAACCACAAAAGATTATCGGCTAATATGAAACATACTTATACGCGCTTCTTTTTCGTAAGAACGTCGTGGGACTTGTCACCATATCATCAAAATTACTAACATTAAGAAAGTTACAAGCAAACTGATACAATAATCAAGGCCTCTAGTCAAGTGAACTCGCCAATGTGAGCATAATCGCCTCCTCGATAGCCTAGTGGTTGAGCGTTCGCTTCGAGTGCGGGATGTCTCGGGTTCGATCCCTGGCCGTGTCATACCAAAGACGAAATAAAAATGGTACCAGAAATTCCCTTGCTAGACGCTCAGCATAAATGGGAAACTGGCTTCTCTTCTCTCATACCCTCGTGGCGATGGATATCATCAGAAATGAGGTGTCGAGAGTGATTAATATAAGTTGGAAAAACTTGTTTCACAATCGACCTTAAATAAAAAAAATTTTTAAACTAAACTAAACAATGTGAGCATGAGTGATATACAATAATTAGGATTTTAAAGCAAAGTGTATAAATGTATCACTTACTGCCATCTACACTTCCTCTAATAGTTTCCATGACAGGAATACAGTTGTCTGTTACAGCAATGTAAGCCCCTACACTACCCAACTCCATAAAGTATGTATCCACGGTCAAACTATTCGATCCTATTCCCAAAACATTTCCATCGCCTACCCGGGTAGCATTATCTAAATGAAATATGATGAACATAGTTGAGGGCAATAAATATTCCCGGTAACCCGACATTCATCAAATAATTATTGGAATAAATATAAAAAATAATACAATTTATATAAAATATATAAATATTGAAACGAATATCCACTGGAGTTTGCTATATGCAGAATGTGAATTTATGGAGAATAGATACATGGTATAGTTGTAATATCTAATATCTATCAGTGAAATAAATCCTATATCCAGGGGGAACAACTTTAAATTTAACACCAAACCTGCATGGTGACCGTAATATTACGAGTCTACCCGAACAATGATTAAAGCAATGTACATACACAATCGTGAACCAGCGCATTCTTCACACGTTCAAAAGTGCTACATACACTTACTTTTAAAGCCACATTAGGACTTAAACGGCTATTTTCAAAAAGTAATAACTTGGTGACCTATTTGAGGAGCCATGGATTTTAAGCGCCTTAGTTGAGTGATGAATGGAAGTTGTGTTGAAATGGAAGAAAACAAAATACAACCTCCAGTTGGTTTGTTATAAAATAATAAATTGTAAACAAAAACTGCACAATTTATAATCTAAGGGAAGCAACTTTGCAAAATTAGTATTTTGTGATCGATCCATTTTACTTAATGTGATTTTTTGGCAGAAACATTTAACACTCTGTCGTCAATTATCGATCATTTGTGCAAAATATACCATATCCTTGTAATTAGTCTATTTACTAGATGATCGAAGAAAAGGTCCTGGGAGAGATAATGTGGCTTTAAGATATGGTTAAAACGATATGATTGTAATGGATACACATGCCAGTCAAAATGATATATAGGTAGACATATATAACCATGGACAAATTTATAAATCAACACATCCACCACTAAGTCTTATTTATACAAACAGGTAAAATACACATCATATAATGTATTTGATAACCAGATGTCTGACCACAATGGGTGTGTGGGGATGTAGCCATTTATAGTGAGTATCTGTACATTTTAGCAATAGCTTCTTGTTACATTTTTATAAGGACAATCAAAGGATGAAATAACTGTCAGGGTGTTTATATCGCTGGCTAAGAATTAGAAGGTCGTAATAGTATAGAATCATTTTTATTTGAAATCTGCACCCCATTATGAACCTATTTTCATGAAAATCGGAAGTGGTCATGTTGACCATACTGAATTCTAAAAAGCTTGTTTTTCCATAAGTAAAGAGTAGTTTTCAGACAGCTTTTTCTTGTTTTCTCAAAATATTGATTTTGTACTTACGACCTTCTAATTCTAAGCAAGCGATATATAGGAAACTTCGTACCTGGAATGCAACCACCAAATTCAGCGATATCTCTGTTCAAAGCTGTTTTATAGCACAGTCCTTTATCGTCTATTGTATACTTCATGTTCTGAAAGTTGTCAATAACAAAATCAATCATACAACTCAATTTATCCATAGGTGGTTGGAAATATCTTTTTATTTCAATTTCAGCATTTACTCAAATTGTAAAATTGTGTAATAAAAATTATATTATTATAATATTTATCACTCAAGTTGGAATAATAATAAAAACAATAATTATAATAACGACTTTATTTTAAGAGGTGACACCGTTGGGCAAACCCAGTCTTCCCTGTGAGCCTTCCCTGTTAAAAGAAGCTACAACCAACTATGTATTGACCTGACACACCTATGTATTGATCTGACGCACCTATGTTTTGATCTGACGCACCTATGTATTTACCTGACGCACCTATGTATTGATCTGACGCACCTATGTATTGATCTGACGCACCTGTGTATTGATCTGACGCACCTATGTATTTACCTGACGCACCTATGCATTGATCTGACGCACCTATGTATTGATCTGACGCACCTATGTATTGATCTGACGCACGTATGTATTGATCTGACGCACCTATGTATTGACCTGACGCACCTATGTATTTACCTGACGCACCCATGTATTGATCTGACGCACCTATGTATTGATCTGACGCACCTATGTATTGACCTGACGCACCTATGTATTTACCTGACGCACCCATGTATTGATCTGACGAACCTATGTATTTACCTGACGCACCTATGTATTGATCTGACGCACCTATGTATTTACCTGACGCACATATGTATTGACCTGACGCATGTATGTATTGATCTGACACACGTATGTATTGATTTGACGCACCTATGTATTGATTTGACGCACCTATGTATTGATCTGACGCACATATGTATTGACCTGACGCACCTATGTATTTACCTGACGCACCTATGTATTGATCTGACGCACCTATGTATTGATCTGACGCACCTATGTATTGATCTGACGCACCTATGTATTGATCTGATGCACCTATGTATTGATCTGACACACCTATGTATTGATCTGACGCACGTATGTATTGACCTGACGCATGTATGTATTGATCTGACGCACCTATGTATTGATCTGACGCACCTATGTATTGATCTGACGCACCTATGTATTGACCTGACGCACCTATGTATTTACCTGACACACCTATGTATTGATCTGACGCACGTATGTATTGACCTGACGCATGTATGTATTGATCTGACGCACCTATGTATTGATCTGATGCACCTATGTATTGATCTGACACACCTATGTATTGATCTGACGCACGTATGTATTGACCTGACGCATGTATGTATTGATCTGACACACCTATGTATTGATCTGACGCACCTATGTATTGATCTGATGTCCAGTGGACTAGGCAAACATGAGCAACATTTCCAATTTTTAACCACCAAAATTTAATCCCGCAGTACGAAGATTTGACAATAATTATGCGTACACGGATATACTTACATTATTGTAGTCAAACATAACACCATATGAACCTTGTAGCATGTTCTCAGAAGATAGTATTTCATATTGACCGACCTTCTTATTAACACTGTCATAAGCCATTAGAATTCGTCCCTGTGCAAAAATAGAAACATTTATCTGATACTGATAGTATATGAGATTCGCGAAAAATCTTATTTGATTACAAACTTAAAATACCGCAAGCAGGGTTTTCGGATTTTGAAGTTAGTTTATGTCGTCTGCAAATATACTGAGCAAATGGTTCCAACTAGACTATTCCTAAATCTACCAATAGTTTATTTTTTATTCGGGTACCACAAGTACTTTAAAGTACAAATCTGCATTTTGAATGCCTAAATACTTTAATCCTGTTTGGTATGAAGGCCAGTGGTACCTACTCACAATGCCCTTGCTATGCCCGGAGATACAAGGGACAAGGAATAGAGCTTTACACTAATATATCTACTACCAAATATTCGGTACTTTAAACAAAGCAATGTATGTTTGAAAAGTGCAACTTACCGTTGCTTTGATAGGTTTGCCATTATGTACGAGTGTTGTGAGGAAACCAGCGGAGGCCGTCCACTGAGGCGGTATACAGCATTTAGAAGCCGCGCTGACGCCAACAAAAGCAAGTATTGCTACAATAGAATACATGTTACTGCCAGAAATTGTCCACTCTAAATGACTTGTACAGTGATCTCTACTAGAACCATTAAGTCACCATATATGTCATCGAAATACAGTGATAACGTAATATGGGTCACCATTGTTAAAGTTCAATCTTTAAAAGGGTTGTCTCTAAACTCCTTACCTAATACATCATAACAGATGTGTTCACAAAAAGGTTTAGTCGATTCAGTTTCGAAACTGAACACACATTTATGTAATGGTTATTCTTAGTTCCATTAGATAACATAAAACGTATTTGTTTTTTTCATAACAACATTTTGTCACAAAATTCCTTTAACTTTTGGACACTGCACTACCCCTAAATGACATATATTCACCCACGAAGTTTCAAATTTATATCTCCAATACCGTATCAGTTATGGCCCGGACGAGAATAATAATAGATACTTTATTTTACGAGGAAATTCATTTGACAATATTATAAAGGGCCATAACCCCAAAATATGCAATAAATTGTTATGGTTCTTGGCCACTGAACTTTCCCGTAATGAGATATATGCACATGCAAAGCAGACATCAATAGTAATAACAATTTGAGTTATCATCCGGACAAAAACATGTCGGACGGACGGACGGATGCTCTCACTGACTTGACATTGTGGTGTTTTCTTTTGTTCATCCTTTTGTTTGTAAAACCCCCAAAAGCAACATTTTGCACCTCGTAAACAACGGAATGAATATAATCTAAATATAGCCTATTGTTCCACACCCCACAACTACAAGTGGTCGAGTACGGGTTGACGGAAGAACAAACAACAATATAAAGTAGTGTATACTATTAATCTGTATATGTTAAGCTGATTAATTTTGCAACCTCCCATTGTACAGAAGCAACCCCTTCAGGTACCTCATGGGAATTGTACATACTTTGTTTCGAGCAGCTGACTCCTCGGGCGATAAGGCATGACATTTCACATCAACTATGACTTATAATCAAATGACCATATACGTATATCTAGGCATACCTCATATAATCATATATCTGGTTAAACGACAAGCATTATGTGTACGCAAATTAAAGTACAATCTCACAGATACACCAAAAATAAGGCGATTTCAATAAAAGGTCAGCTCAATAATATTAACAACAACAATATCTTACATTAATCATACTGCATAGGAAGTGATACATACACTTATATAAAAAAAATAACTCGATAAATCAGGTCAGTTAATTGTTTACATAACATTGTGTACATAAACAGTCATATGCAAAGTGCCATACAGTGATCTATTGATTGAATGAACACTGAAATAAGTAATGGATCATTAATCCGCTGGATGTCACTTTGCATATGTATACCATGTACGTAAACAAAAAATATGTCTATCAATGTCTTATTTTTATAAATAGTATACATGTATGTATTTATATATGGCTTAGTGAATAAGGCATTGGTTTTCACTGCCTTTTATTATTTGTATTAGTAAGTGAATAAGGCATTGGTTTTCACAGCCCTTTCTCCAATTAAGATGTTTAAAGCAATAAACATACAATGTTATGATATTGCAATGTTTGTATACCAGTGACAGACCTGAATAAACGGACTGCAGTTCCTATGCTGGTTCATTCCGAGTAACTTTAACATCCCAATAAATAAATTCAACAAAGACAATGTTTTTAGTTTTTGGGACAGTACGTTAAAACTTCTCAAATTGACCAAGTTCAGCAAAAATAGGACACTAAAAGACGGTGGTAAATAAGGACGTCTATAATTTGTTGACCTTACGTCCATCAAAGTCACCGATAAATGATTGTAAATGTATGTAGGGCACAAAATGCTATGATTTTATAGGCTTTTTGTGTTTGTATTCAGTTTCCATTGAACCGGACTGCTTTATACCTGTGTTAATTCTTAATTCAAGAAACACAATTTAACCACTACGACCCATACCACAATGATATAAGTAGGGTGAACACTTAAATAGACCATGTGGTACAATGATTATGCTCTTTCTGTCATTGACTATGTACATAGACATGTGTCCTCCAGCTAAGGGAATTGAATGTCAGTTACTTAGGAAGGTGAACGTAAGTACTGATAGAAAACAAATCCAGATCCAGGAAATTGCTACGGTAAGAGTAAAAAGTTGTCTAAAAAACTCGGATGGAAAACCCTGTTTGTAAAACCCCTTGATGTGCCCCCTACTTGTACATGAGATAAGGGGACTTGTAACCTTAGTGACTGGGACAATCGTAAAGTTATAAGTGAGCATAGTTTGAGACGACTGGACGTAAGGAAATGTAAGTTTTTCTCATCGATCTCTCATCTTTATATTATTTATAATATAATATTTCCTAAAATATTTCCTTTTTCATTTACCGTATATATCTATTACATTACTTCATAACTCACATTTGTATTAGGCCAAATGACGGTAAGGCTTTGTAGTTGTTAAGTTTCTTTTTTTCTTGTTCATTCTTTTGTTCGTCATTGTAGCGTGCGCTTGTATTCTGTGCCTTTTCTATTTCGTGTGTTCCTTTTCGTACCCTTTCGTTCCTTTCGTGCTTTGCTGTTTCTGTTGCCGCACTTCCGTCCAATTTGTGATTGTCTTGCTTCATCTATTTTTTGTGTCGAGTTGGAATTAAAACTATGTATATGTTATGTTACTGTAACTTTACTCATGTCTAACTATTTATTTTATTTAGAGTAGTATTGGGATAACCAATTTCTGAAACTTTCAGATACTGCGAATTATTTCCACCATGTTGTGTATCATCCTCATACACATACGTGGTTTATTATATAGAAAATACATGAGACAGGTGATTAATACGCTGATAGACGAGTTTTATATGGTCGGCTAGTGCGGGCAAACTGAAGAGTTTCCATAAACATGAGAATGATGCCGTCTTATTCGTTCGATTAAACATCTTCTGTATTCAGAAGATCTGTCTCATCCGCTCAATCTTCAGAAGAGGTTGGAAGAGCCAAACAGATAGTGCAAAACAAAAAGGCGACGTCCTGTGAAAATAGGATGCGTTCGATTGTTGACCTTTTCGGTTTGCTTCCGAAAACACCGTTCTCTGATCGATAAAGAACACTGACCAGTGGTTTACCCATGCGTGTTACATACGCGAATTATTGCATGATTTTATAAAATTACACAATGACCCACACATTTCTTACGTTACAATCAATGACAATGTTGTGAATTACCGTATTTAAAAGTTTGATCGTCTCAGCACACCACAGATAGCATCATCCAGAAATTATTACAGAGGGTAATGAAGCTAAAATTATTTATTGTATTTTTTCAGTTAAATATGTATTTTATTGTGATTGCTTGCCTTGTGGGGTCAGCATTGGCTGCCGATATCTGTTGCACGCCTGACGAATGGGAGGCCGATGTTTCCTTGGTATTGGGTACACTCCAAAACGGAAACACTCAAATGATTGAGGTAACAACTGACATCGGATCGAAAACTATCTATCTACAAAGTTTGATAGCATTGTCCTTATCCATTGAGGACACAGAACGGAACCAAACTGCTTTGTGATCAATCTCTCGAATCAATACAAGCACTCCATCCCTAATATCTACCACTGTCCCACTAACCTGTGCCCCATCTGTCTCTGTCACCTTTGTTTTCTATGCCATGTCCATCTTCTCTGTCATCCATCTTTTTCGTTCATTGAGAGCCCGGATCACAGTCCTCAACCGTCATTTTGACACAGTCCTCCGTCCTCCGTCCTCCGTCCTCCGTCCTCCGTCCCCCGTCCCCCGTCCTCCGTCCACTACATCTACTATCACCCCATCCCACATCAATACCCCATCTCTGATCTACCGAGTATAGTTGTAGCGCATTCTATCTGAGTCCTTCACGCCTAATTTCCACTGTTGTTTTCCAATCTCCAATATGTCTAAGCGCTTTCTGATTCAAAGTTAACTTGCTGTTGTCTCTAGTTAAGAAGTAAGCCACAATCTATTCATATTGTGTCAAGCAATATTGGTACATTGTACGGATGATGTAGTGAAAGAACGATCACTTTGTTTCTGGATGTTCTTGTCCTGTTTCAGCGAGTAGTTACTGTAGAAGCGTGTTGTCCATAATATCACCATCAAGTCCCATTAGGAACTGTATGTTAGACATATAGAAATAGTGAAATGTATAATGCTTCCAACTAACGAGCAAATATTTTGATAAAATCAAACCATCATCTTGTCATACATGTACATTTGAAAAATAGCTAACTAATGC
This sequence comes from Spisula solida, assembly GCA_947247005.1. NCBI lineage: Eukaryota > Metazoa > Mollusca > Bivalvia > Venerida > Mactridae > Spisula > Spisula solida. The sequence continues at coordinate 42,530,119 of OX365944.1, read as the reverse complement.
AGAACTCGGGTTACTATAGCAACCAAAATCAAGGTCCAGTTTGAATATGGTTCTAGTATACAGCTGAGCGATACAGGGCCCACTGGATGAGTGTTTTAGAGATGCCTGAAAATAGGAATTTTAGGGCCATTTGAAAGCTTGCTAGTGTATAGCTTAGCATTTCGTTAATGTTTAAGATTAACTCCGCTAATTAGGCAGTGCCGTAGTTCATATTACATACTTTACATCATTCAAGATAAATCCATTAATTGTGATGTTCTGCAATGGTCAGTTTCCCTGTTTATGTCTATCAACTATTTTTTTATTATCATTTCAGGGTACGATGAGAATGGTCTATGACGCCGTCAACCAAATTGTTGCGTCTAATCAGACATTAAGAGCGGATGGACATGCCATTATTCAGAGAATTGTCAGCGACCATAAAAACGTAGCTTTAATTGATATCATATTAACATAGTTTTATGCCGAGCTCTTATCCTAGTAACCAAAGTAATACTTTCAGACCATCTCATTAAACTATTCAATGTAATTCAGCTAAACAATCTTTAAATGTTGTTCAGATGACACCATTCAATAGCGGAACCTAGAATCCACCTGGTATACAGTTTTAAAAAGCATGTACATGTAGTTATCAAAACCTACCAAGTTTGATTCAATTATGTCACATGGCCCAACCTGGGTTGTCTTTTGTATGCACGCGTATATTTTCGAATTGTGTATTTTTTCTGCACCATTGCTGGTATAGACCTGGGGCGGTATTAAATATTAATCTTATTTATGTGGAGAATAAGGATAGCAAATCATATCGCCGGTCACTGACCAATAGTATAATATGGTGTGATCTGATTGGTTTTTCTTATCCTTAAGTCAAGTAAGATCAATATTGAATAACACCCTGGGCTATTTACGGTCTAGCATGATCGCTGTTCAATACTAGGAAGACGAAGAGGAGGATATGTGTACATGTATATTGTTAAAATGCCATTGCATCAAGGAATTAACTTATTCAAGAATACTGTCCTTGTGTTATGATGAGTTTAAACAGTGACTATACCTATATCAAGGCTTTATAGAACATTTTGTCGTTAATGTAACCGAATTGTAATGTGTGAGCATTAAATACAGTGCGAGTTACAGTTACAGTTTATTAGCAATCGGCAAAACATTTACCTTTGGCTATTTACAAAGACAAGATAAATCACAGCAAAGACAAAAGTTACAAAACAAACAAAAAGTGAAAATATAAACAAACATAAAACGAACATTATTCCATGTACATGTATTTATTGAAAAACTATGTATATTGTTATTCTTTTTCAGAATCTTTTGTACCATATTACACCCACGTCTTGTTCCAAACAGCCCATAGGAGATTGGACGAATTTCTGCATTCCAGGTAAAACCACAGGATAATGTTACGCCTTTTCTTCCTTTGTAGAAATCGCTGGCTTAGAGTCAGAAGGTCGTAAGAACAAAATCGATATTTTGAGAAAAGGCTGTCTGAAAACTACTCTTTACTTATGGATCAACTTCAGTTTGATCAACATGACCAGTTCCGATTTTCATGAAAATAGGCTCATAAGAAGCGCCTTGTGATTCAGATTTCAAATATGCATGAGTCTTATAAGGTCGATATATAGAAGAAAATAGTGTTATACTCACTTAATTATCTGATGATTCAGGCTTCACCACGACTTCATGTAGATATGTGAATGATTTTGTAGGGTATAAAGACGCTGTTATTGTTTCATCAATAGGGCGACTTGTAATCGTATTAATGACAATAAGCCAAAATGCGCTTCAACTATGTAGTGTTTGAATATTGTTTATTATATTCGTACACATAATGGACTGAACCAAACTAATCTTCCTGTCATTATCCAACACTTGTTAATTTGCTCTTCCCTCAGCTACCGGCTTAGTTTCATAGGTTCATAGTGTCACCATTGGCCCATGGTTTCAAATTATCTGAGTGTACCCTATATAGAGAGAATATTGTGCAGCGGCCATGTTTAGTCCGAAACGGATATGATGTTACAGGAACTGGTGCCCTTGTTTGCTGTGACAACTGCAGAAAAAACTCGGTACCAGCTTTCGTAACGTCATATCCGTTGTGGTTGAACATGGCCGCTACACAACCTTCTCCCTATACCCTTTCCGCTACCATAGCGTACAAATGCAGACTCGCCGGGATGGCCATTTCGGTCTTATGTAGTGTTCGACCTAAATGCCTAAATTCGGGAATTTTGCTATCATGGGTACCCAGGTATCCCAGACTAAACGATATTACGGGCCTAGGGTCGTGCACAGGTTTTTGGGCCCGTTGGACCCCTTCAAAGAGGGTTTTGAACGTAGAATTTCCAAAACTGAAATTACTGGTCCTACCCGCCGTTGCGGTACGATTTCCTGTGGAATTGCATTAGTTTTTATGTTTCTACAAAAGTAGGCATGTCGAGCTAAAAAAAAGAAGTTTTTCGCGCAAGGGTCACCGTCACTTCGTCATTTCCGGTGACCTTTAGTCGAAATGATGACAACTTTCCTACTTTCAGTTTGGGGCAGGTGTGTAGCATCCGGTTGTATCGAGTTTTTATCAGTGCTGCAATCAATAGTGTCTCAGGGACGAGGTATAGGGCCCATATAAATTTCGCATAGCCCCCCAAAAAATCGTGGTAGCGGAAAGGATATAGGGTATACTCAAATAATTCGGTACACTCAGATAATTTGAAACCATATGCCTATGAGTTTCACAGTCGTAACCAATTTAGCAGAAACCTTCTAAACCCGATCACGGAACAAAGGTATACATGCTGCGCTAGCTAGGCAGAGGTAAGGGACAAATGACATTGTGTATATATTTACAACGTCTCTCACAGAGACTAAACGATCCAAAGCGAGGATTCAAATGCCATTTCTAGATGGATCTTGATGAGTTTAAGGTGATATCTGATTATATAGGTCAGATATTAATGGTTGTGAATTGGTCGTTGTTTCCATAGCAACTGTTGTAATATTTATGAAGGAATCAATAACGTAAACATGTACATTGTAATTTCAGGCAATGCAACCACAACTGGCAATATCGATACATATGGTCTTGGTGCCGATACGTTACAAACAAAAGGTTATATGATAGATATGGGTCACTATCAACTGTACGCCGCTGTAACAGCTGACACTTGTGTTCCAGTAGCCGAGGACGTGACCGGACATTTTGGTGAAGGTAGCTGTCACATGATATTTCCATCAACAATATCAACAATAAATTCACTAGTTGAATATTTAGACCAAAACCTGCTACTTTTCAGTACAATTATTTACAAAGCTCCCTCGAAGCTGGAGGTCAATGGCCAAGTGGGCAGGAATCAAACCGAATGGTCACACACTTTTATTATCCGTCAGTCGAACGCAAAACAAAATAAAGACAAAATAGAATTAGAAATATACTCCCCTAATACTGAGGCTCTGTGATAACCTGGTGTATTTCATACCATACTATATAATTAAGCTATACTTCTATGAAATATATATTTACTTATCATTCTTAATTATCTCCTTTTGTGGTTAATTATGCACGAAATTCAAAGTCCACAGTATGTCGTGCATTGCGAGGTGAGCTGCTTGAAATGTCCTTTTTCTGGGGGTATGAATGGTTTGTTCCATGGCTGACCCTTGCTTGGGTGGCTAGACACTGCCACCGTTTCTGTGTGGCTTTTGGATTGTCTGTGCGCTACTGTATATATACCACTACACATGTTTTATACATTACAGTTGACGTGGTAGAGAATATAGTGTTTGCTAACGTCAAGCCTGGAATATCAAACAGAAATGTTTTCCAAGTGCCAGCTCAGTGTGACGACACCCCAACGTTCGACGCAGCAGTACGTAATATAATAATTTTATTATTTGCTTTCAATGGATTATGGAGATTTTTCAGTGAAATAAACAGTGAAAATAACAGTGAAATTACCACTTTGTTATTTTCACTGTTTTAGAAGCTGGTTCCAGTATCATGCAGAAAAAGAAACGTAACGTCAACGGCGCCGGGCTTTAAAATATGCGTTACGTCATCATGACGTCATAATTCTCACGTCGTGACGTTCTAATTTCGACGTGATTTTTCCAATTAAGCCGATTACGACACATATTTAAGAGGATGTGAGGCATATAATAAACAGAAAATTTGTTGATTTTTAGTGTAAGATCAATTTTATTTCACTCGTGATCACAGAAAATTAAATTTACACTCGTGGCTACGCCACTCGTGAAAATATTGATTTTCTGTGATCACTCGGTGAAATAAAATTCGATCTTACATCAAAATCAACAAATGTCCTCTATATAATAATAATCATGACGATGATACTAATGATGATAACATTAATAATAATAGTAACACTTTACTTAGTATGGATGACATATTTGGTTCTATTGAGACATTGTCCTTCATCGTCAATTTCCTGTAAATAAGATCTTCAATTTTCAAAGCGTTTATGAAATGTTTTCTATTTTCGCAAGATCGTGTGTTGCTTTCGAGAAAAGGGATCGGTGAATACTGTTGGGTTAATCTATTACGACTAACATGTAGAAAAGAAACAGCCATTCCAATTAGTAAACGCCTGTTTACTATTTGGTAATCATATCATTTTTGTCACGTGGGCTCATCTTTCAAAGTGCTCCGAAAAACATAATAAAATTATTGAATGGTAGAACCCTTTTGCATCTATACATGTACTCATGTTTGTTGCCGAGTCACTATACACACAGGTACTGTTTTATCAAAGCACTTACGAAATGTTTAAAGTTACGTTGACATTTTTTTATAATTTTTAAACATAATATAATGTAAATTGTGATAAAAGGTTGTTCAATATGAATTATACTTTTCTTTGATAAAACAGTAACTGGCTATGTATAGTTTTAAGTTAGAAGCTTATAAAAATGTAGTCGCATGAACTGAATAAATGCTGATGTTGTTCTTTGTGTGTGTTGAGTGTAAGAATGTAAAACATTATTTCAAACTCCTCGCAGTGGTTACTTCCCTTTAAAGCGGTTACTTCCCTTTGTCACAGTACTCGTAGTAATATTAACGGAAGTCAATGTTGTGAGAAGCTTGGTATTATCTTTGATGTCCTCTTTTTTCAGAACACCTTGCTCGGTAGACGTTCAACATTATTCTAAATGCTGTATTCATGTACATCTGAATTTGATGAAAATTAAATATCATTCCAATTAGAAGTATTCATGGTTGTGTTTCTCTGGAGTAAAAGCTAATACACCATCTTCTACAGCCAACACATTCGCCGGACTAACGACGTGTTAAGCCTATGTCCCACTGAGTAATTCCACATCGGCGATGTTCTCCAGGGTAAAATTTCTTCAGATACCACCCGATTCGTCACTATTCATTCCTATATCACAACCTGTATCATGACTTCCCCCGAAGCTTCCCCTAGACCACGGTGGATATGTTTCAGATGTCCTGGATACTCATAGTTTCAATCGGGAGTACATGGCCGAGGCAAAGAATGCTCAGTGGGACCTAGGCTTTAACTATTTCTGTTTCCGAGAATGAACAAAACAACATGTGTGTGCCTCTACGGGTCAAGAAGTGTCTTAAGGGGCCGGCATGTTCCAATATCTAAAGACTGTTCCTGGAAATGACTATAAAATACATACTGCTCTCACAAAGATAATATATGCAGTATATAAGTTGGACAGGGAAGGCAACACACAACTTAACCAGCCGAGCACAGAAAACGTACAGCATACAAGGCACAAGGCACAACACACAACCGTTCTTGAGAAAGATAACAAAAACACTGGAAAAAAAATTAATCAATCTTAGAAAAATGAAAATAAGACAATAAAAGAAAAACTGCGAACTGAAAGAAAACAGCAGAGGTGAAATACATCAACAAGGACGTAGCAGACATTAAACTGTCAACTATGAATCCCAAAACCAACAATAGTATCACTATCCTTCACTAAGCGCTCAGAAACCAAAATGACAAAATTTCTAAACTGAACAATGACCTTATAAGAGACAAGAAATTAACATTATATACATCATCATTCTACCAGTATTACACAATCTTCTACTTCTAATAGAATTAGCCGACAGGCAACTATAAGAAACCGAAATATCAGATCGAACATCCAGGTACATGTATTAGGAACTTACGTAACAAGCATAGTTGCATGTCCCAAGCGATTATTTGGACCAATGTACGAGGTTAAACCACAGGGTATTGACGCATATAATTTTTGAGTGTGCGCGATTGTCTTATATCTGTTTATAAGATATTAGGCAATCTCGCATACTCATTAAAATAATATGCGTCAATACCCTGTGAGTTAAAGTAAAGACATACCCTGGAGCACAGGAAACCTGATGTCAATCAATGACAAGATACCACTGTCCAAGTTTGATACTACATGTAGTATGTTTGTGATACATGCTGGAATTAACCATGTATCCAGAGCTGATAATTGCAGTGATATCATGTAAGGTATAGCTCAGAGAATTTGATGTATATTACCAGGTTCTTGCGTTGAATATTTAGTATTACGTCTCGAGCGTCTTCGTGATACTTTCCGCTTATGAAAACATATAACAGGAATTATATATAAATTAAATATAGACAGTATGTCAGCTGTTAAATTATGATAATAAAAGGTCGAGCGTCGTGTCAAATTCTCCAGACTATAACAGAAACCTCACATCGGAAATACATAAAATGGGGGAGCGGGGGCCTAGGGGTAAGGCGTGAGCTTTGGAAGCGAGAGGTTCCAGGTTCTATCACCGTCTGTGCTACTGCTTTTAAAATTTCTCTGGCCAAGAATAAACCATAATGCTCCACTCGACCAAGGTATAAATTGGTACCAGTGAGGGCGGTGTCGGCTTCTTAAGAACACACATAGTTTGGTGAGACGATTATTATTCTATGCTAGGGGAGAGAACCCGTGTAGATACAATGTGAAGTTAACAGTAGTTATCCCTGGCATTTTATATTCTAATATTCAACATTGCCTTTGGACTGAAGACAATATATTTATTTTACGGGTGAGTACCTACCTTTCCCTTTCTATTATTGCACACTGCATATACGACTTTATTGACTAGCATAGAATAATTACACAAAATAAATGGTTTGGTTCGCGTGTACTATATTTTGACTGCTTTATACATGTAGTATTTATTTTCTATTTTCGTATTGTATCACCAAACTATTGGACTCATTTGTTTAGTACGCGGACCACGAGTCCGTCCATTCGGAGCACCTCGTACAATTCTGCTGTAGAATCATACTTTTATCAGGCGACGTCAGGAAGCGATAAATGCCGTACGGACCGTTCCGATTGGAGTCCGTCTACTTTATATCGTTGACACCATACGACAATTGATAAATCCTTAGTTTTGAAATATATTTACGCATACTTGTGCGAAATGAATTACTTGAATCTAATGAATATTCCGTGCTTGTCCGTGGTTTTACAAGGTTTGTTATTTGTAATAGTTTAAAAATTGCGGTATTATTCTCGATATAATTTAAAACCCGTTTTCAGGAATCCGGAATTTAACGGTCAGGGTTTGTTTTCGGCTTATATGCTGCATAGCGGTATAGAATAATTCGTTTTTCAACGTTTAAACATACGTATATAACGTATAGAAATTACTGCCCATAATCGTTTAACTTCTTTGTTTTTTAACATTAGGAAAGATTATCCTAAAATATGTTTTATACTTAAAGGACGAGGTCAATTCAAAACATCTTGCACATTGTCTCTCAAATGCAGGCCCCATGAGGTCAATTCGGAACATCGCGCATGTCGCTCAATTAATTCCGTTATTCCGGAAAACGGATTTTATCCTAAAATGTCGATATGATGAATACAATAACGAAAAGATTAATGCTTAGATACCGTTTAGGCTCATTTCTTTATTAAATTGCTATTTTCCAAATAATGCATATATAGATCTAGATCTAGTTACCATGCTGGCGAACATTTTACATTGCAGGTGAATAATGAGTTGTCAGGACTTCCAGCGTGATGGGTTTCTCACGGGCTGTGATATTTTAACTCAGGAGGAGACCAGTTTCTATTTGAAGTCGTTTCTTGAATATGAACAACGTCTTGGGGGACAGATTACAGGTTCATACAGGTTCGATTGTATTTGGTGGCATAGTTGAATAATTTTCTAAAGATTGTATACATTTATTATGCCCCCCATCTATATTGCTTTGAACCTGTCTGTCGGTCTGTCTGTCGGTCGTACTAAATGCTTTCCTTTCAATAACTCAAGAACGCTTTGCCATAGGATCTTCAAACTGTACATGGAGATTGGTCACCAACAATAGATGCCACTTATTTATTTTGAGCTTAAAGCTCAATGCCACTGTGACTTTCACCATTTTTTACGATTGGGCTGCCATGGGGGTATACTTGTTTTACAAACAGCTCTTGTTAATTAGTAAGCTAATGTTAGTTTGAGTGCTAAACGAATTCAGAATATGACTTTTTGACCTCTAATATGACCTTTTATTATTTGCTTTCAATGGATTACGGAGGTCTTTCAGTGAAAATAACAGTGAAAAAAACAGCTTCGAGAAGTTGGCAGGAAGTTGGAAGATCGTAGTTAGTTATTGAATTTCCAGCGGCACGCCAATAACGAGCTAGCAGTGAGTTCGATATTCACATAGCCACGCCAATTTCCAGCTGGTGTCCAATATCCAGCTATGAGTTTGTTATTCAATTTTTTACCAGTGCGAATTTCCAGCTGACGTCGAATTTCCAGCCAGTAGGGAGTTCGTTATTCGACATTGCCAAACTGTCGAATTTCCATCTGGTGTCCAATATCCAGCTATGAGTTCGTTTTTCAATTTTCTACCAGTGCGAATTCTCAGCTGAAGTCGAATTTCCAGCCAGCTAGGAGTTCGTTATTGGACTTGACAAAAATGTCGAATTTCCAACTGGGGTTCGAATTTCCAGCCAGCTATGTGAGTTCGTTATTGGACACGACAAAAGTCGAATTTTCAGCTGAGTTCGAATTTCCAGCCAGCTCTGAGTTCGTTATTTGACTTGACCAAAATGTCGAATTTCCAGCTGATTTCGAATTTCCAGCCAGCTCTGAGTTCGTTATTCGACTAGACAAAAGTCGAATTTCCAGCCAGCTCTGAGTTCGTTATTCAACTTGAAAAAAACCGAATCTCCAGCTTAGTTCGAATTTCCAGCCAGCTCTGAGTTCGATATTCGACTTGACAAAAATGTCGAATTTCCAGCTTAGTTCGAATTTCCAGCCAGCTCTGAGGTCGTTATTCGACTAGACAAAAGTCGAATTTGCTGCTGAGTTCGAATTTCCAGCCAGCTCTGAGTTCGTTATTCGACTTGACAAAAATGTCGAATTTCCCTCTGAGTTAGAATTTCCAGCCAGCTCTGAGTTCGTTATTCGTTATGACAAAAGTCGAATTTCCAGCTGAGTTCGAATTTCCAGCCAGCTCTGAATTCGAACTCAGAGCTGGCTGGAAATTCGAACTCAGCTGGAGATTCGACTTTTTTTGTCAAGTCGAATAACGGACTCAGAGCTGGCTGGAAATTCGAACTCAGCTAGAAATTCGACTTTTGTCATGTCGAATAACGAACTCAAAGCTGACTGGAAATTCGAACCCAGTTGGAAATTCGATATTTGTGTCAACCCCAATAACAAACTCCTAGCTGTCTGGAAATTCGACTTCAGCTGGAAATTCGCACTGGTAGAAAATTGAATAACAAGCTCATAGCTGGATATTGGACACCAGCTGGAAATTGGCGTGGCTATGTGAATATCTAACTCACTGCTAGCTCGTTATTGGCGTGCAGCTGGAAATTCAATAACTAACTACGATCTTCCAACTTTCTGCCAACTTCTCGGAGCTGAAAATAACAGTGAAATTACCACTTTGTTATTTTCACTGTTTTAGAAGCTGGTTCCAGTATCGTTCAGAAAAAGAAACGTAACGTCAACGGCGTCGGGCTTTAAAATGTACGTTACGTCATCATGACGTCACAATTATCACGTCGTGACGTTCCAATTTTGACGTGATTTTTCCAATTAAGCCAATTACGCTACCCTTTTAAGAGAAATTGAAGCCTATAATAAACAGAAAATTTGTTGATTTTTGGTGAAAGATCAATTTTATTTCACTCGTGATCACATAAAATTATATTTTCACTCGTGGCTATTGACTTTCTGTGCTTGATGAAATAAAATACGATCTTACACCAAAATAAACAAATATCTTCAATACGGTACACTTTTAAGAGAAATTAAAGCATATAATAAACAGAAAATGTGTTGATTTTTGGTGAAAGATCAATTTTATTTCACTCGTGATCACATAAAATTATATTTTCAATCGTGGCTACGCCACTCGTGAAAATACTGATTTTCTGTGATCACTCGATGAAATAAAATACGATCTTACACCAAAATCAACAAATATCCTCTATGACATCAATGTTGACTTAGGTACATTGTTACAAATATTGTTACACGTCCACTGTTGCTTATGTTCAATTTCATCATTTCCTATTAATAATTAACAAGTACAATTCATGTCATCTCTGGAACTGCTTTCATTATTACAAACATTACCCTCCCCCCCCCGAGGAAATTGTAACTTTTTGGACTAAATGACGTAGTCCTTGCTCGTAAAGCATTTTAAGGTATGATTCAGCTTGTTGAAATGACAGGGTTCTACCCTTTTCACATGATTAAAGTTTCATTCGTTTGTTAAGAGTGTGTTTGGCATTGTGCCGTGTGATTGTGGTACGTGTGTTTTTTCCGTTTTCCGCCTCGGCTGTTTCAGTTGAGTGCTAACCTCCCCTGTCATAGTTGTTAATCTCTTTATGTTGCATTTCTGCTAATTGGTATTGAGACATAAAATACGTATTCAAACGTTATTTATGGACAGTAACTGTTGTGAGAAATCAGAATACGCCAAAACAGTCTTAGGTCATCATGCTTGTAAAGGGAGTGATTTGCCCTAAAATAACTAGACAAATAAGCCTTCCTTGCTCAGCCAGACTAGAACTTTGTGTTACTAATCTAATTCTCTGACTTAATTTCTACCAAACATCTTCTTCAGATTTAAATCTCACCTGTTATTACCGTGGATGTACCAACTGGTGACCCACCCAAAGATTGTTGATCAAGTAAAACAAATATTTGGTGAGTTTTTTCCTTGCAATACGTGCATAAACGTGACATTGTGTCACGCGGTATATGGTTTTGAGACCAATTAACGTGGTACAATTGTTTGGAGACCGGTTGTGTCACGTGGTACATGGTTTGGAGACCAATTGTGTCACGTGGTACCCATATTAGGAGACCAGTTTTGTCACGTGGTACACAGATTAGGAGACCGGTTGTGTCACATGGTTTGTAATGGTTCGGAGACCAGTTGTGTACATGGTTTGTAATGGTTCGGAGACCAGTTGTGTCACGTGGTACAATGGTTTGGAGACCTGTTGTGTCACGTGGTACAATGGTTTGGAGACATGTTGTGTCACATGGTTTGTAATGGTTCGGAGACCAGTTGTGTCACGTGGTACAATGGTTTGGAGACATGTTGTGTCACGTGGTACAATGGTTTGGAGACCTGTTGTGTCACATGGTACAATGTTTTGGAGACATGTTGTGTCACGTGGTACAATGGTTTGGAGACATGTTGTGTCACGTGGTACAATGGTTTGGAGACCTGTTGTGTCACATGGTACAATGGTTTGGAGACATGTTGTGTCACGTGGTACAATGGTTTGGAGACCTGTTGTGTCACGTGGTACAATGGTTTGGAGACATGTTGTGTCACGTGGTACAATGGTTTGGAGACCTGTTGTGTCACATGGTACAATGTTTTGGAGACATGTTGTGTCACGTGGTACAATGGTTTGGAGACATGTTGTGTCACGTGGTACAATGGTTTGGAGACCTGTTGTGTCACGTGGTGCAATGGTTTGGAGACCTGTTGTGTCACGTGGTACAATGGTTTGGTGACCAGTTGTGTCACGTGGTGCAATGGTTTAGAGACCTGTTGTGTCACGTGGTGCAATGGTTTGGAGACAAGTTGTATCAGATGGTACAATTGTTTAGATGCCAGTCGTGTCACGTGGTGCAATGATTTGGAGACCAGTTTCAAACTACAGCTGCCTGTGGTTGGTTCTGTATGACTATAGTCTTAAAATTGAACACGTTCACACTACATGTAAGTTTTGGGTTTATCACATTATTTGTATTAACTTTTGTAAAAACTGTGGAATATAACAGTCCTGGCTTATAGTGCTTATTTTGCCAGTTAAGAGCACGCTAAGATAAGCTGTCGAACGCCCATGATGCCAATACCTGCTACAATGTGTACTTGGTTGTCGCAATATACACTTACGCGCTTTGTATACGATTGTCATGAGGATACGCACGTCATAAACGTTAGAGATACGTTAGCCACACGTATGCGTATGTTATGCATGAACGCTACGGACAAGCTTGAACTCAGTTACCAAAGCTTTAGATATACTAATAGGTTATTAATTCGCTGTGTACTCGTCAAATCAGGCGCCATGTTGTTGTTAAGGTCATCTCTAGCGTATGTCTAGCGTTCTTTAGAAACGTCCATACATTTGACATACGTTATTGTACTACGTTGTAGTATGACTACGTCTGACATTGTAACCAGGTGTTGTCACCTGAATAGGCGAATGCGGAGGTCGGGTGCCAACATATTTGTTTCAGTTTCGCGTATTTCCAAACATGTTATATACGATATTGTTAGTGATCAAGTAAAGTACGTTTTGATAGTTTCAGTAGGGTGGTGTAGCGTGTCATACATTGTGAGGTTCGGTATAGTTATAAATGTTTGCTTGAACTCTCCTTTTTAGGGGGATACGGATGGTACGTTCTGTGTTCGTCTCTTGTGGATTGATAGGTGCTGCCACTGCTTCTGTGTGGATTTGGATTGTTTGTACATTATACGACATTGGACGGGAACTTCCACACTCTTGATTTTGTTTTTATTTTTATACTATTATAGGTCCGGACATTCTATGTTGGTCTACAGATTTATTTCCGAAAGATCCTAATACAGGGAAGATTTGTGCCTGGCATCAAGATGCCACCTACGTAGGTATGGTAAACAACACTAAGACTTAGTGATCGTGTGTAATATCAATTCTATCCAATCACCCGTGGATGCTCGGCCATTTCCGTTTGTATCCGGTAAATATATATGCAATGCATAAAGGCCGAGGTGATCAGGATGCCGATTTTGATGGCATATGCATAGTCACATAGACTATATATTGTCCCGTTGTAATTGAATTTATAAATAACACCATGTGGAAATTATGTCATTCAGTTAGAGTATTGATGACGAGAACAGTTCTATTTCATCGTAATAATGAATTGATTGTGCTGTTGTTGTTGTGATTTTGTTTCAAAATATTTTGAAACAGTGTTTGAATTATTCTGCATTTTCACGATACTGAAAGGACTTGGTTGTTTTATCACACATTATGTTTATACTACAGGAATGGATCCCCCGGACGCTCTGACGGTATGGGTCGCACTCACAGAATCCAACATACAGAATGGATGTGTTCAATTCTCAAAAGGAAGTCAGAATAAAGTATTGACCTTAACGTTATTCTAATTATATACTACTCAAACGAATCGATCATTCGTACAGTAGCAACTCAGCGTTTGATGTTGTATAACTATATTTCTAATAATAAGGACTTTTTTATTTTATAGAGGGAACATAATTGTCATAATTGTCAATCTGCCGTAAGGCCCTCAACAGTAAAACATTGAAACAACAGAAACATGACATCCATCAGTAAATCTAATGACCATGCACAAAATATCAAGCGTACGGATATATAATGAAATGTAAAGTCTTATAGTTTGTTTAAGATGGTACACATGACAATTGTTTAAGTGAAATACTAGTAACATACATAACATATAAATTGTCCTTCATTGTGAGGGTCAGTACGTATATGGGCTTAAGGCACGACCACAACCCAACTTTAGTACCCGTACATGTTTCGGGAGGCCGTGGCTGCTACGTTTCTTCGAATGGGTGTGAAGGCAATGTACCGTGTAGGGAGAGAGACCTCAACGTACGTCACACATACGGATGCACCTGGATGTGAGTGACTGCGTGTAATGTACATTGTACACGCGTTATGTGAGTTGTACGTGCTTACAGCGTACGATCTCAGTGCGATTTGCGCGACATCCTACGAGGGCTGTACTTAAATATGCTGCTGACGTACGTTGTCCTTACTCATTGGCACGTTGTTAATTGGCAGTAGAAGGAACGCACGAACGTTCCTCTAACACTAAAAGTGTACGTCGTGTCTGCGTGCTCACAGAACGGTACGGAGGCGGTTCTCACCACGTACGTATTCTCACGGGTTGGTATGGAAGCCCTGGAAGGCACTTTTGACTTATGACTAATGACTTATAACTTGTGACTTGTGAAGGCCACAGAAGGCACTTTTGACTTGTGACTTATAACTTGGGACTTATAACTTGTGACTTAGGAGTTATGACCAACCAAACTATAAATATAATTGCATGCTTTATCTTTCTTTACGTCCAACAATAACGTGGATAAAAACGGATGATACATGATTATATTTAGCAAGACAGGTAAGTCAGTTTTGGTTGCATGATTAAAATAAAACGAATTTACTATCATTCTTCTACATAAGAGTTAGGTTTAAAATTCTTCTTTATCGATATGTTATTTCATACAAAGTTAGCGTTGGCGTTAAAAATATATTTCCCACTTTTAGATAGATTATAGTTGTATAATTTTAGCGTCACTATCGTGACGAATCTTTCGGTTAAGAGAGGTGAATCGAATGGCCAGTGTAATTAAAATGTTTGTTTGTTTTTGCAGGTGGAGATAAAATGAAAATCTGCTTTTATTGGCATGAAATCCTCAAAATATCTCTTGTGGAATATTGCATAAAAGCTGTGAAGAACTCTACTACTGTGGTGGACAGAAATGCATATACAATGTACTTACAATAAACCCGCTCAAGTTGAGCATAAATATCATTGTCTCGTTATGAACCTATATGTACTCAAATGGACGTTATGGTTGATATAGTCGACAGAAAAATACAATCTGATCTGGACTGAGTGACACAAAATAGGAATGTTTACTATATAGGATCCCTAGCTAAGACCCTGTACCATGCTAGAATACAACTTTGATGATATACATGTACTGCAATTGATTTTGAGATTTTGGAAAGGCGTGTGTTTAATTCCAAACAGTATGACATGTTGTTAGTCGGTGTTGTTATGATGAGCCAATTTAGTGTAAGTTCATGTATATGTTGCTCTAATAATTTTGACATGTAGGTCTAATGCTTCATTTATTCGTATAGTAACCCACTAACGTCTAGTGTATTTCTGCATGTCAATTAAGATTTCGATTTGTGACTTGTGACTTATGACTTGTGACTTGTGACTTGTGACTTGTGACTTGTAACTTGTGACTTGTGACTTGTAACTTGTGACTTGAGACTTGAAACTTGTAACTCGTGACTTGTGACGGGTAAAATGTGAAATACACACTACCTTTGATACAATTATAGACAGCAAAATGTATCATAACAAGTATTATTATTATAAATGTTGTAATTAAATATGATAGAGTTTGTTATCCGTCGTTTGTTATCAGTAAGCCCAAATCATGGAATGATATCAAATCATGAAATTGATAGTGTTTTTGGTCTTAATTGCTTTATTTTGTATACGAAGTTAACACAAATACCGTATTATGTTGCAAAGGATGAACGGTAGACAAAAACACATTTGCAAATGACAACTTTAAGTCTGTTGCATTACATGTATTTCAAAATATGACAGAATAGCGTATTATTTTTTATAGATGTTTGACTATGAAATCAAACCTAAGTATACGGATAATATAAAGCTATCTTGAAAAGCTTAGTTAATAGGCGCTATTAATAACAATGTATATTGATATCCACAACTTGGAATTTGTTTGCAAAACCTTAAAATGTTCTACTTCACCATTATGGTACAACACAATCACATACAAAATCTTTTCTAGCCCATAGAGTCACACAATTACCAAATTTACATTTGAGCCGGTTGCTTTGCTGGATTTAAAGACAATGCAGGTAAATAGGTATGCATCGCGACATCATTTGTGGAACCAAACGCACCGAACACACACACACAGCACGGACATTCCAGTTTCTTCACCTGGAAAAATGTAGAAGAACATATAATTATTATTACTTTAACAAAACTTAAAATCTAATTCATTGCACCATGTATGATCCGAACTATCTGTCTCAAATGAGTCGCACAAATGATAGCGAAAAGGAAGCAAACCATTATACTTATGTATGCACATGTACACGTATAAAACCATGTGACATTATGCTATTACATGAAGGGTATTCTAGTTAATGGTGTTAACAATTTTAGAATAACGGTTTGATGCTTTCAACAATGACGATTTCAATCAAACAAAACTAATACCGACTTACCTGACCCACAATAGACTATTATCAGGTAATTCCGATTCAGACAGCATCCTTCACCATCCATGCTGCCCAAGGAAGCGCGCGCATATTTATTTATGGAATGTAAGTCACAAGTCATAAGTCACAAGTCATTAGTCACAAGTTCTAAGTCACAAGTCACAAGTCATAAGTCACAAGTCACAAAACCTAAGTCAAAAGTGCCCTCCAGGGCTTCCATAGGTTGGGACCGCCGTTTTACTTGGAATATCTTGAGGGAACACGGATTGTACGTTCTGTGTCTGTCTCTTGTGTGGAGGCGATACCGTCGTTATTGTACGACCTAGATTTGTCTGTACATGTGTGTCATGATCATAAGTATGCAATTCAAATGATCAAAAAAATAACGTTGATAATTATTATAATCGGACTGGGAACTTTTATCAGTTTTAACATAGCATTTGGTGGATTATATTCATAGAACATATCAACTATTTTTTGAAACCAATGATCTAAGATAAAGGACATTCGATACAGCCTTTTAAATATAGCGAAAACGTAGAACAATACATGTCTCATATTTCAGGGTCAAATGGAACACAAGCAAACATATGCTGATAACTCCATGCTATTGTATGGACAGGAGATACCTGTAGATGTTGATGATTCTACAGTGGTGCATGCAATCCTCAAACCAGGCCAAGCTTCTCTACACCATATAATGACTGTCCACGCATCAGGACCAAATCAAAGTACAGTAAAACTTTGTTATCTTGAGAAGTGATCGGTACATGTTAAATGCTCGAGTTAAACCGGGTGCTCGTAATAACCAAAGTTTCATGTTCATGCAAGACTATGTTTCTTTGCGCCCACCTTCTTTTATAGGGTGGGGTATATTACCGTCCAATCTTACCTTAATAACGCAAAGGTCTATGATTCTAAATGTTAGTATGTTACCTGGTCAAGTGAATTATTTCCAATTTATTTGATTGACTTTGTCAAAGATAAAGGTCAAGCAAATTACATACACCCCAAGAAATATTTAACGAAAGGAAGGTTAGTCATATGCCAGATCTGAAAATATTTTTCATTGAAACTTCAGTTGGCTTGGCTGCCTGGCTGGCTGGATTATGTGGACTTTAACTTCTTTGTACAGAGCAAATATCTACTAAGGTGATTAAACAATGGCCAATGATACAGGTTCACATACAGGTTTATTAACAAGTACTAGGACATTAGTGCAGCGTTTGTGAATTTCGTTGTTTGTAATAACGTTACTATACCCTTTATTTCAGGTAGTGAACGACGTATGCAATATGTCCTTTATTTCAGGTAGTGAACGACGTATGCAATATGTCCTTTATTTCAGGTAATGGACGACGTATGCAATATGTCCTTAATTTCAGGTAGTGAACGACGTATGCAATATGTCCTTTATTTCAGGTAATGGACGACGTATGCAATATGTCCTTTATTTCAGGTAATGGACGACGTATGCAATATGTCCTTTATTTCAGGTAGTGAACGACGTATGCAATATGTCCTTTATTTCAGGTAGTGAACGACGTATTGGAATTGCTATCAGGTACTGTGGAGCGTACATAAAACAACAAGACGGTATTGGTGATTCTGCTTTAATTGTATGTGGGAAGGACCATGGAAACTTTCGGCTGGAACACATTCCTCTCATTGAATTCGGATCAGATGAAGTTGAAGCTCACGAGAAAGCTGTAGGACCTGTGGGTCCCCAACAACTTATTGCGAGTAAATGAGTTAAATTTATATTTGTCGAAGTGCGGTAACTTATATATGTCCGTATCAACCTCAGAATTGCTGAACATTCCCCTATGAATACGCAACTCTAATTGGTTTGATAGTGAGGTTACGGTACAAAAAGTTGGGAAAATAAAACGAGACAAAATCTGTGAAGTTACCAATAGTTTTCTGCTGTTTCACCGTTGAGGGCCTTACGGCAGATTAACAATTATGTCAAGTATGTTCCCTCTATAAAAAATAAAGGCTTTATTATTGGTGTTACGGAGCACAAATATCACGTGACTTCTGACTTTCAATTTGCTATCGCTCCAGGTAAACGCCAAAAACGTTTTAAAAAAACATTAAGTTTTGACAGATTTTTTTGTTTAAGCATAACTAGCCGTTGCAAGTATTTACACCAATGCGTCTCTGCGTTTAAATAACACATGCGTTGAAATAACACAATGTTCATGTCGGGTTTAGTTCGGCTAATTATCTTACAAATTAACCGCAATGCCTTCCCTGCAAGTGTTATCAAATTTCTTGGAAACAACATCAGACGTGTGCTATTAATTAATTAATTAACTGTCACAATTACATTTATTGCAATTTCTTTAAACAATCTACATTTTGTTTTAAAACACTTTACGTATTATATATAAACTGTACATGTATTTGTTATTTTAATAAATTAAGAATTTAGTGGAGAAAAAAGATTTTGTTGCTAAAGTGTTTATCATAAAATGACTTAAGAGTTTTTAGTCTTTTGACCGAGCCATTTGGGTTGCGCACGTAATATTTGTTAACTTACTATATCTACTATCGTTCTTAATATGACGAAGTCTTTATATCCAAATGGGAGTTGACAAACTAACCACTTTAGAATAGATTCTGAGGTCCATTTAGTATATGATTGTCTTTTAATTACAGTCACATTCATACAATGTTCTCTTTGTAAACCTACATTGTTTCAATAGTTGTAATATTGACACATCTAAACAAACACATTAACAGTGACCATGTCACTGATATACTTGGCAAACATGTTATATTAGACAATCGATAGTCAATGTCACCATCACTAAAGCCTAGGTCCCACTGACGAAAATTCGTCTTCGGCGGAGTTCTCCCGTTATCTTCCGATACCACCCGATTCATCACGCTTGTCTCATGACTTGCCCAAAACTTCCCAAAGACCACGATAGACTTTTTTCCGATGTCCTGATAACTCATTAATTTCCACCGGGAGTACATCGCCAAGACAAAAATTGCTCAGTGGGACCTAGGCTTAACGAAGTAATGTTCGAGTAATGGAGTATCATACTCTATTGGTCTGCTTTTTGAACGCTGTATTGTGATCGAGGCAATTTAAATTATGTAGATCTACGAGGGGTGATCAACAAATACGCGGAAAAATGCTCTGAAATCTTTGTTACGAGACCAATACTCACAAAAATCGGTCAGATAATAGATTGGAGTATTACAAATACATAACTATAAAAACATTAAACTCAAGGTAATATTTGTTAGAAAAATTATAGAAACCGCAACGTCACTATGGCTACACCGGCCCAACGTCATCGCGACGTCGTTACATATTACAGTATACATACTCATTCGTGGCACAATTCATCATGTATAACGCATTGAACGATTCTTTAAAAAATAGCTGTACAACCAGATACACTTCATAGACCTGTCAACCGAAAATCAATATTTTTCCTTTGCAACTTGTATGTAAATTATTAATAATTAGCTGCTGGAGAACATTAATATTGATGACGTAATTTGACGTTATTGGCATTGTATAGCACATGCGCATGTCGGCATTGATTTCACATGGCTATGTATGAGAGAATATGCAAAACCGACACCTGTTTTGTGTGCTATTACATATTAGTTGCATTTTGCAATATTGACATTGGTATTTTATGCCATTCCATTCGCCACACGACTTTTCGTCGCCGTTTTCGGTACCGCACTCATTTAGACAACAACTTTGAAGCAAATAACTCTAAAACAGAGTTTTTTTGAAATGATGAATGTAATGTTATATCATGGTACATTCATAATCCACCCTTTAGAAAATTATAAGATTAAAAACGCACGAATGATTGGAAAATATGGAACTTTTGGCCGCATGACGTCGAGTGACGTTGCCATAGGAAACCGCGTTCATGCCGTCTTTGGTCAATATTATTGATTAACAGTGGATCAATTTGAAATAAATTTATCTTCAGGTATAGAAAGTTTCATTGACTTATAATGACAAATAAAGAAACTACAGCACTTTTCCGCGTATTTGTTGATCACCCCTCGTATATTCATGTTATTTGGGAACATATCGAAATATTTCTCTACGAAATGTATACAGGGTGTTTAATATCTTCTGTACTATGAATGACTGGTAACATTTAGGTAGGTATTTAGTATTGTAGAGTTTCAATGACCTGCCAAAGATGCATAACTTTATAGTAGGCGAATGCTATATCGCTGGCTTTGAATTAGAATGTCGTAAGAACAAAATCAATATTTTGAGAAAAAATGAAACCAGTAAAAATAACTGTCTTAAAACTACTCTTAATTATGTGAAAACTAGTTTTTTAAACTTCAGTTTGGTCAACTTATCCACTTCCGATTTTCATGAAAGTAGGCTCATAAGAAGCGCCTTGTGATGCAGATTTCAAATAAGCATGCGTCTTTTAAGGTCGTAAGTAGTACTTACGACTTTCTAATTCTAACTCACCGATAGGTGAGGATTACTTTAATTCTATTGTGTGCAGCTACTGTGTCATTGGTAATATAAGCGGATTTAGCTCAGTGGTAACGCACTGGGCTGTCAATACAGAGGTCGTGGGTTCAATCCCTGGCATCGGGACTTGACAGTTCTGAAATATTTATATTTCCCGCTATATCTGGCCGTGTGGTCTGCAAAGCATCTGGAAGTGCCAGGAAGCTGTGTATCGGTGCTATACACCGGGCACATTAAAGAACCAGGCTGTCTATTCGAAATAAGAGCTAGTATATACAGGCGCACCTCTGTATCTAATGTCTCTCTCTCCCTTCAGGGGCTTTCTCTCAGTCTGTCCCTCTGGTCAGATCATGCTGTATATGCACTGGTAGAGGATGCACCTGCGCCCTTGTGGCTGCAACATGGGTAAAGTGCCTTTGAACGTGATTTCTTTTAAAAAGGGGGCTATATAAATGTATATTTTTTATATTTTATATGGGTAAAAAAATGTGTTTATGATATTGATTGGTTAGTGTCTTTACTTTAGCTTTACAGCAATTTGAACTTGTGTAGACCTGAACTTAGCATTGGCAGGCATACTAACCTACCAATACTGATCTTAGACAACCACTATGACCCGTGTTCATGTGGTTGGAGCACCCCTGTTGGTCCAATCAATGGTTTGTCTACAAAAATATAACCATTATTATTATTGAAAACTATAACCAATATGAAAGTTCTATCTTCATGGTCAAATTGATGAAAAAAGAACTGAGAAATGGGCATACTTTATTAAAACCATTCCCATTAAAGATGTACTTTGTGCATCTGAACTATTTTTAAAATAAAGTATTTTTGTCAACTTTTTGTTATCACATTGGCTAAAACATCCATAATTAGAACCATTATGACGTTACTTATGACGTAATAATGTGGCACAGATATTTTCAGTAACAATTTCATCACAATAGTTTTAGCCAAAAAAACACGATTAAATATACTGTTATGGACAATAGCTCTGATGGGTTTAGTATATCCATATATACTAGTATCCAATGTATTTACTTTTGTTTCACCCTATACGATGTTATGAAACAGTGTCGTGCTATTATCAAATGATTCCGATGTTCTATAAACGTAGTTCTAATGTCACTCGTTTCTAAACCATTACGTTAATAGTTTGCGGCTGCGAATAAATTAAAATAATATAATGTCGTTTTAAAACGGATAATAAGAGGGTTTACTTTTTGTAATTTAAAAAAAAGACATTGGGTGAAGATGTTGTTCTCATTTTTGTTAGTAACGATGGCTTTACCCGGTGCTCTTGCAGGGACATACTCACAAGCAGATTCTCTTGTGACTGATCGACTTGCCAATTACAATACGGGGCTACGACCGTTACGGAACCAATCAGAAATCGTGAATGTCTTCATTAATATAATGGTCTACACAATCACAGATATCGATCCAATTAAAGGCATGGTAACATTTACAGTTGGCTTTAGGATGTCTTGGTATGATAAGATAATTGTGTGGAATGTTACGGATTATGATGGGATAAAATCAGTATTTTTAGAACCTCAGCAAGTCTGGACACCATGTGTTGTTATCGTGTCGAGTCTAGATGGAGACATTCTGGGAGAAGACAATAGACAGAGGTTGTTGATCAGTTCAAATGGTCTTGTATTTTGGAACCCAGGCCTCCTTGTGAAGCTTATCTGCACATTCTACATGAAATTCTGGCCGTTCGATAAACAAGAATGTAATCTTGTTTTAGCTGTTAACGGCGACAATGTCAACGAAGTGCAACTACATTTTATGAAGCCCGCAATCGATGTTTCCCAGGTTTCAATGAGTGAATGGATTCTGGATGATACAGGATGTAATGTCAATGCTTTTTACAGCAGCTTTATATCATGTCGACTAAAGTTTAAGAGACAGCCGGCATTTTATGTGTTAACACTTATCCTCCCTGTTGCATTTCTGGGTTTCCTTATTCCATTTGTATTCATCTTGCCCAGTGAGTCAGGTGAACGGATCGGGTTTTCAATCACAATTATGTTGTCTCTGACGGTGTTCCTGACGGTAATATCTGACGAAATACCTCGAACAACAAATCCTGTCGCACTGATTTGTGGATATGTTATGTGTTTAACTCTTTCAAGCGTACTTGTTACTGTATTGACCATTATAAACCTACGATTGCATAATAAAACTGATGGACGGCCTGTTGGGAAATTCTGGCAAATGTTGTGTGGCCGAAAAAGCAGATCAACCAACGATACAGTCCGTAAAATATTTCTTAACCGCATTGACAGTGCAATTAACGATATGTCTAAGCCTGACCTGAAAGTATCTGAAAATGCTGACATCGAAGATTCTAGAGAACCGGGTTCCAAACTGGATATGTGTCACAATACGGAAGGAATAGCTCGTGATGACAAGTGTTCGTGGCAAGATGTTAGTAAAACTATTGATAAAATTCTATTCATTGTGACATCTGTAATGGGGACATTTCTGTCTGTCACATTCCTCAGTTACTTATCAATCGCCTCAGATTACGATCCAAATATACCATCATTCTAGACCCGATTTTACACATATTAGCTTACAGTTGTGTGCGGTAAACCACCTAAATATTTTGTACGTCTAATATATGTTGGGCTTATCAGTTTCTCTGATACGGAAACGAATTTCAATTTCTAAACTCTGAGCAAGTATTGACAACTGCAGTTTTTGCTATACTAGTGTAATGTTCTACTGAAATATCGATGCGTATTTAGTCGATAGTGGAAACACCATTCATGTAACAGAACAACTTTATCTGTATCATTACTACATAACGTCAATAAGAAGTCAAGGATGTGCATATTCTGATCGTTGCTGAGATGGTGTTGATCTTTGTAGAGAGCCCAGAAATATTTCATGATCACTCGTTGAAGGGAAGTTGTTGCTTAAGGAATCGTCGCTCTGATGCGACTGTTATTTGATGCCAAACCTCTGCTGAACCATATGACCAAAATCGTAGTTTGCTAGTCATGCAATATATTATGCAACGTCAAGAAAACTAGCAACTCGGTAGATATGTGTTATTAACTTGTGTTGCCGATGTAAGATGTGCAACATAATTATGTTGCCGGCGTTATACTTATTGTCAATGTTACATGTGTTGACATAAAAGTATTGTATTAGTACCGACTGTCTTCGGCATAATAAGAGTGTGCAGTAAATGACATGGTAGTTTCCGTATAATAAAGACTTCTTAAACGTTTTAGGACTTCAGACAGATATAACTAGGTATTTCAGTCTTTTATGCTGTTAAACTAGGTCCTTCAGCTATAGGGCACTCTTTTTATTGCTGAAACTAGGTCATTCAGCTGAAACGAGGACATTCAGCTTTTTTATTCCTGGAAATAGGACATTCAGCTGTTTTATAGCTGAAGCAAGGGTTTTCAACATTTTGACAGCTGGACTTGGGCTTAGTAGTTAAGTTCATTTTCCCGTTCAGTTATGTGCTGGGAGAAGAAACAAAGACATAAAATAAATGAACCTATCACTTTATTGAAAATAACAACATGATATCAATGGATATACACTCAAAGTTGGTTGAAGTTGCTAATAATCAGACAGTATACACCGCTGGCTTAGAATTACATGTAGACGATCAATAATTTGAGAAAACTAGAAAACAACTGTCTGAAAACTACTCTTTACTTATGGGAAAACAAGCTTTTTAAACTTCAGTTTGGTCAACAGGACCACTTCCGATTTTCATGAAAATAGGCTCGTAAGAAGCGCCGTGATGTGATGCAAATTTAAAATACGCATGAGTCTTATAAGGTCGTAAGTAACGACCTTCTTATTCTAAGCCAGGGACATGTATTCAGTACATTGTGTTTTGTTACAAGTGTATAATGCGATACAAGTTGACCCAGTTGGTTCTGATGAAGAAGCTTTTATTGTTATTAGAGAAGTTATTACTTTATTTTATTGAACTATTTTTGAGATGTGTAATGGTAATGAATAATTCAACATTGTGTGTTCATAATTTCTCCAAATATAGCAATTTATAGAAAATAATAGATTTTGTTGCAAAGACAATATTGCTGATGATCATTGATAGAAACAGAGCACATATATACTTGTATGATTTATAAGATTACCGTAATTTATATAGCAAATTATACATGTATCATAATGAACTTTGATGTTTGGTATTCAAAAAGAAAAGATAATGTACCAAGTCGGACAGGGAAGGCAGCAATAAATAGCAACAGCAAAAAATGAAAGGTACAAAACACACAGAGAAACTATCCAAGGAACTAAAGACAAACAATTTCCATATGATTATTAGAAGATTTGTTTTAAAAGTTACAAATTGAATATTAAAGTTGACACCTTATTCAAGGAAGAGTATTTTCGTGTTGTATGCAGTGTCAATTCAAATACATGCACATGTAGTCGTCGTGAATTTATTTCTTCGCTTGGAAACTCGAGTTGTTCGGATTCATTTGGTTCGAGTGGTTGTTAAGATCCGACTGTGTCCCTTGACCGGTGTAACCGGCTTGGTGACCCCTAAAAAGTATAAATATAGACATATAAACATTGTAAGTTATATGACAGGGCTTCGCGTGTTAACTATGGTGCACTTCGATTGACTTGACAATATATACACAAAAAGATTATATTAAGTCAGACAGGTAAACGACTAAATGCATACGCGGACCAAATAGTCCTTATGGAAACTTCTGTTTGCCTGGAAATGGTGATATGCCTTGACAAAATGGAACTAGAATCATCTTATTGATTTAAAGGTATTGTATACATGTAGTTGAATGAGTGAACGTGTTTCATCTGGAATATTTTGAGATTTTGGCATATTTGACAAAGCGAAAGTAGAGTCGGGTAAACCCCACATTGGATCGGTCCGTAAATATTTGTGTACCGCCATTGACGAACAAAATCTTTCTTATATGAAACATGACCCCCTGTTTTTTTGTATTTTGTATTACATTGTAGCTGAAACATATTGCTTTTCAATGATTGCTTTTCAATGATATAGGTCTGTGAACTGGTCATAGACTTTAACATGATATAATATGAGGCTGACAATTGTCACTTTACATTGAGCTAAAGAAAAATTGTATTTAGTGTTTTGTAACCTTATACGTGTTGAAATATCGTGTGTAGCTGTCATTATGTAAATTTTGACAGGTCAAATTTAGATTTATTATAGTATTACGTTGAATTATAATGACATTATATACGGCGATAGATGTACAGAATAGGCCTACGCTTTCATTGAATCATCTGTATTACATATGTATGGGAAATTCGGGGCGATTCGAATCCACTAGTCTAACCCTACGTGAACCCACTAGTTCCCTTACAATACCACCACATGGGACTTGATATAGTCCAACATTTGCCACACATGTATAGTCACAGTTACTACAGGGCTGGGCATTGTGGCCAACGACGTTTGGCTTAGAGGTTCGAACCCTACCCGAGTAATTAAAGCATTTCTTGAATTTGTTTTAAAGCTACTTAAGATCATTCATAAAAGACACGTGATGTGTCTATCTTACAGTATCATGTTTATCTTATGATTGTAACAACTTACTTAAATTCCCCATGGGTTGGGTTACATTGATTGCTGTGGTTGTTGCGGTCCGCCCTATCCCCGGTACCAGTGTAGCCTCCCCCACCTGACGTCATATTAGGTTGCTGACCTTGTCCAGACATATCTACAACATACATTATATATTTGCTATATGATATTCATACTTTATAAAATAAGTGTATTTTAGTGGCCTATCAGGATACATATCCTGGTGACTGTGGTGCAACAAAGCTGTACACTGCATAATATTATACGTAACCCCCCCCCCCCTCTCTGGAGATGACTTACCACACCGTTCAACCCAATATCGTGTAGTCGGTTGATATCATGTAATCAGATCATATAACACGGTTGTACTCAGAATTTTGTGTACTGATACCTTTTTCAACATCGATTAGATGTGCACACTTCGTTTTGTTCGAAACCTGCAAAATGAATATAAATACAAGCAATACTTACTTCCGCCTCAAAGTCGCGCGACGTTCGATGTGATCTGATTACATAATACCAACCGACTACACGATATAAGGTTCAACGGTGTGCTTACAGTGGCGTAGTTTTTTTATAGGCATGCACCAGACCACCCTCAAATAATGTGATCTTCAAAGCCACGCCCCTGAATATGAATAATGCACATCTAAGTGGAATTATGTCGGTCCTAAATTAGACCGGTCAATAAAAACACACTTTTGTTATAACGAAATGGTTAACAATTGGAAAGGTAACTCGGAATCGCAAACATTTTAAATCTAGTGCGATAATTTATTACAAAAGAACCGAATTGTGGTGGCGCCATATTCTATCGGCCAATCAAAATGCAGAATGTTACATTCTCCACCATTTTAATGTCTATGTGCACCTTTGTATACTTATTTGTACAGTAGATTTATATTGTATCGCATGTCTTGTTGAACTCACATTGACGCATGTCATTATTCAAACATACATAACAATATATACAAAATGTTTTCATATATTCTTTTTAAAGGTTTAGAAATTGTTTTGTGTCGGTACTTTTCTAAAGTTTGCAAAATACTCGCACAGGAGTTATATAGAGTGATCTTCTGGTAGAATTGACAAGCAGCCTAAATGTAGCTAATACAATTGGGACCGTTTTATTCGTATGTCGTATACTATTCAAAGAGAAAAAAAATCAGTATTGAGCATGTATTGAAAATCAATCAACGCACAGTGACGGCAACAACTAACTACAAATAAAACACAATCGATATCTTACCCATTTCCTAAAAATGATTAAACTACAAGCATTTTAAGTTTTTTTTAAATCGTTTTTAGAAAACTAGTGTTGATTAATAAATAAACTATGTATACGATTTCCACACGAGTGTAACAAAAACGAAATAATGAATATGTAGCTGTGATCTGCTGTAGAATAAAATGCAGACATGAGTTCGTATGCATAGTAAATTAATCACGACGGTATAGCACGATTGATTTAATGGTCGCATCTGAAAAAGTGTCTACGTTTTACTTTAATTGCAACAGAGTAAAGCTACATATATATTCGTTATTTTGGTTCTAACATGACCAACGCTGGATGCATTTTACAGCACAACGAGTCACTGTTGAACATTGTTTTCTCGCCGGGAACGTAACGTTATCTTAGTAGATGACGTCAAAATGTGACGACACCAATAAGCCATATTTCATCGCATAATCTAAAACAGTAAGTTAAATATGTATGCATGCGAATTTCACGAGATATGCTAGATTCTAACATAGCACGTGAAATTTGCCTTCTTTGCGTATATTGAGCTTACCATATTTTTATTACCGCGATAAAATATAGCTGATTGATGACGTCACGTTTGACGTCATATACCTATATGACAAATGACGTAACGGTGACGGTAACGTTCCTAGGAAAGAAAGTAGTTTGACGTTAACCTGTCTTGTTGTGCTATAAATGGCAAAGAAAGTAGTTTGACGTTAACCTGTCTTGTTGTGCTATAAATGGCAGAGTAGGGCCTATAGGCTATGTTAGAATCGAAATAATAAATAGATCTAGATCTAGGCTTCGCACTCGTAATTTAATTACTACGCACCCAAACACGTGTCTATATTTTATTACGCAACAAAGCACAGCTACTAGATCTATTCATTATTTCTTAAATCTTAAGCAATAAAATAAAGCAATACAACAAATTACGAATAGCACTGATTCAATTCCTGTCACGCGTTAGATATTCGTTACGGTGATTGACACCATGTTAAAATCACAGACCTCTAACTTTACCATTGATAAAAAACAAAATAAGAATATAAATTTAAAACATAAACATTTAATAAGCTCTACTTTGTTTTTTTATTGTCGATGATACAGTTGTATCTACCAATGGCTAAAATATGTTTAAATTCTGCTTAATTTCTGGAAAAATCACTAGATCTATGTAGAATCTAGAATTTTGCTTAAAAAGTTGTTGACAAACGTATTCTATTTATGACAGTTTAAACAATAATTTACATATTTCCACAATGAATACTTGTGGGATAGCCTAGGTAAGAAATGTACACTTTACATAGTCAAAAACAGTTGGTAACTAGATCTCGTATTTTTTACTAAATAAATAAAAATTTTGACATGTTTGATTGTTTGTGGAGAAACCGATTTTTTTATTTTTTTGAGTTAAAGATAAAATGCTGAACATACAGGAAGACTCGTCTCCCCCAGTTTTGTCTTATCATAATTATATTAAAAACATGGTCGATAAAAGAACACCAATCAATCAGATACTATTATTTATCCACTTACCTGTTAAATACAAACTAGCTCTTTGTTAAGTAGTAGGTGCTGTGTATACTCTAGCAAAGTCACAGGCGCAGTTTGGTGTTCCGTTCCGTGAGGTGTTTATATACCAACCGTGTACAATTTCAGGAAATTCCTAGTCATTTTTCGAAAATCCGCCGCAATTTACGCAGTTGTAACGACTATGCACTGGGGACTTTCCTATGACGTAATTTTCAGAAATAAAGACAGCTAAGTTTACGAAGTTTAATTATCCAATGAGAAACTTTTCCAATAGCCTTGGAAGTTGCGTATGTAAATCAACAAAGGTTAATTTCAGAAATAACAAGACCTATTAATAACAAAGATAAACAATATTACCTTGACCTTTACAGTGTTATAATTTTGGTAAATTTTACAAATAAATTTTATACCATCAATATATGATATATAGAACTGATTGTCTGGACTTGTTTACCACGTTTTAAGCTGGTACTTGACACAAAGGTTCCAAAGTTACCGTTCACTCACACTTTAAACACCTATACTATAATAGATCTAATAAATTGGACAGGGAAGGCAACATTCAACAGAAATAGCAGAGTGCAAAATTCTTAACAGCTACACAAACATATCAAGGCAATTAAGAGATACGTGGAATAACAAATCGAATTGGGAAGGCAGCATTCAACAGAACAGAGCGCGAAGAGTAGAAATGCACGCACATCAGTACAAGTAACAATAACAAAGACAAACAAAAACGCTGAACAAGAAATTTATCAAACTGACCAATTACAAACAGATAATAAAAACCGCCAAGGAAGGCAGCACTCAATTAAACAGCCGAGCGAAGCAAACAAAAAACAACAAGCTAATTTGTTGAATTGATATCCCCCGCCTACAGGTTATCAGTAATATTGAGCAGGTTGGAATGTAAGCTCAGTATCTCTGCACAGTTTGGACAATTGGCCAACAAAGGGTAGGAACAGAAAGTGAGACAAACAACAGAATATGTAAATGATCAAACCACTTTTTTTTATTTGTACACGAAAAAAAGAAAGATTTCTTTTGGATACTCTACTACGGTAAACTACATGTATAATGATTGAAAGAAATGGATTTAACCGATCGCGAGTAAACCAAAGAGTACCTTTCATAAAATGGCGGATAATTACCGAAGGGCGCACAATGCATTATGGTACTTCAGTCATAATTTGGCTAATTTTAGACTTGCGTATCAATTCTTTATACAATCTTTGATCCTAATAAGAATTTTGGCTGTCACAAGTGTCATATTGCTATAATGAATGTAAAATAATTTCATACCATACTTATTCAGTTGTCTACAATACAGCATGTGCTTTATCCAGTTTCACTATTTTTAGAAAGGACCACAGCAAATAACTATTTCTGTAAGATTATTTTAAAATCTTGCCAGTGGTTGATTTTTTTATGATTTTTTAAGTTTTTGCAATCGGTTGCGACGGCAACCAGACGGCTACCAGAGTCATAAGAATCACCAAACGAACATTGTTACCAATTCATAATGAAATCCAACCAGTCCTTTAGAACAGAACAGAACAGAACATACATTTATTAAGACTTGTAACAAGTACATTGTCTACAAACACTGATATATATACATAAATATATAATACAAAATACACGTGATAAATGGGTTAGTAACGGAGAGAAAAAGCATCAATAACGTTAGTAACATTTAAAGTTTTTTTGTTTTTTTTATCCTACAAATATACTTCACACATTCTATGAACATACAGATATACTTCACACATTCCATGAACATACAGATATACTTCACACATTCCATGAACATACAGATATACTTCACACATTCCATGAACATACAGATATACTTCACACATGCTATGAACATACAGATATACTTCACACATTCCATGAACATACAGATATACTTCACACATTCCATGAACATACAGATATACTTCACACATTCCATGAACATACAGATATACTTCACACATTCCATGAACATACAGATATACTTCACACATTCCATGAACATACAGATATACTTCACACATGCTATGAACATACAGATATACTTCACACATTCCATGAACATACAGATATACTTCACACATTCCATGAACATACAGATATACTTCACACATGCTATGAACATACAGATATACTTCACACATTCCATGAACATACAGATATACTTCACACATGCTATGAACATACAGATATACTTCACACATTCCATGAACATACAGATATACTTCACACATGCTATGAACATACAGATATACTTCACACATTCCATGAACATACAAATATACTTCACACATTCCATGAACATACAGATATACTTCACACATGCTATGAACATACAGATATACTTCACACATTCCATGAACATACATATATACTTCACACATGCTATGAACATACAGATATACTTCACACATTCCATGAACATACAGATATACTTTACACATTCCATGAGCATACATATATACTTCACACATTCCATGAACATACAGACACACTTCACACATTCCATGAGCATACAGATATACTTCATACCTTCCATGCACATACATAAATACTTCACACATTTCATTAACAATATATAATGGTGTTTAGGCAATACCTTCGCACAATACATGATCGCACACACACCGAACCTTGACACACAAATTATTAATTATTTACAACTATATTAGCATTGTTTCTAATTCTAAAAGATTCCTTCAAGAAATAAGCTAGGTTGCACAGTTCCTTTTTGTTATTGCTACATAATAATTCATAGAATTTAAAGACAGAAGGTCTCAAATAATAATATTGTTGAATAAATTTTACTCGGATAATTCTATAATTGGGACAAATGCAAACAAAATGATAAATATCTTCTATATCTTGTAAATTACAAAATAAACAAAGTCGTTCGTGACGCGGTAATCTGTTCACTCCAAATCTACCAGTATGTATTCGTAGAGAATGAGCAGAAATGCGTAATTTTGTAATATAAAACCTAATATTATTAGGAACAAGATCAAGATATGGTTCATACACAAAATTCAATTTAAAATCTTTATATTCTTCTAAAACGCGGTTTCTTTCCACCGATCCAAACCATTCTTGTTTAAAACAATCTATGAGACGGCTTTTAAATATAACATGGAAATCTTTTACAAGAGTATTTGCGTTATTAAACACTTCAGAGAAACCATGGTCATCTAACAGTTTCTTTACCCGACTTACCCAATTGTTATAGCCAGATAAACAGTCGTTTACAGCTAATTTATACAGTTTTTGTAAAATAATATTTTTCGATTTTACAATCTTGCACCAATATTTTATGATTTTACAGTAACGTGATACATACAAAGGAAAGCGTTCTAACTCGCCGTACACAGCACAATTGCTAGAATTTATAGGAACTTTTAAAATACGCTTGCAGAACTTTAAATGCAACCTTTCTAATTCTTTAGACTTATTGAACCCACGAATTTCGCTGCCATAATTTAAGATAGCACCAACAAACGAATCAAACAGTTGACAT
Organism: Spisula solida; assembly: GCA_947247005.1. Classification (NCBI taxonomy): domain Eukaryota; kingdom Metazoa; phylum Mollusca; class Bivalvia; order Venerida; family Mactridae; genus Spisula; species Spisula solida. The sequence continues at coordinate 42,497,163 of OX365944.1, read as the reverse complement.
AAAACTCTTAATTTTAAAGGTATTTTTTTACAATTGAACAATAAAGTATTTAAGGCCTTTATTGCTTTACCAGATATATAATTGTGATACATAGAAAAATTGCCATTATAAGAGAATAGCGTTCCCAGATAATTAAATGTGTCGACTACTTCAACATCTATACCATTGTAAGTCCATTTTTCCTCTCGCTTTAACCCTCCCCGTTTTCTGAAAACCATTATTTTTGTTTTGGACGCATTTACCTCAATGCCCCATTTGTTACAATATTCGTACAGCAAATCAAGGTTATGCTGCAAATCAGCTGGTGTTTTACCGAAGATAGCCATGTCATCGGCGAAAAGCAATAAGATCACAACTATGTCATCAATCAACAATCCGCTGTTTTCATTATCTTGTAAGAATAACTCTAAATCCTCGAGTAATAAGGAAACTAAAACAGGTGACATTATCTCCCCTTGTCTTAGTCCAATGGCGTATTCAAAGAAGTTTGAGAATGTATTGCCCTGTTTAACACATGACTTTACAATAGTGTACATGTCTTTAATTATTCTAAGAACTTTACCTTGAACCCCTGATCGAAATAGTTTAAACCATAAAGCATTTCTATAAATAGAATCAAAACATTTTTTTAAATCAATAAAACCTACGTATAATCTGTTGTTGTGGTTGAGATAGTGTTCTATCAACGAGTTTAGAGCAAACATAGCATCAACAGTGGAACTACCCTTCTTAAAACCAAATTGCGCATCCGAGATACCCTGGTGTTCTTCGCAAAAAGTAACAATTCTGTTATTTAATATCGATGTGAATAATTTAGATAAGCAGCTTAATAGTGTTATACCTCTGTAATTGTTAACGTCATTTTTATCACCTTTTTTATGAAGGGGTATAATAATGCCATCTCTCCATGGGTCAGGGAAAATACCAGAATCTAAAACAACATTAAAGATATCACATACATATGGCATCAAAATATCGATAGTTTCGATAAAATGTTCGTTTAACAGGCAGTCACTCCCGTATGCTTTATTTGTTTTTAACCTTTTTACCGCATTCCTAATTTCATCTGGACATATTGGGCGGTCAAATTCATCATTTACAGAACTACAGTCAAAGTCGTGATTTTCACAGAAATTTTCGGACTCAGCGTTTTGACTGGTGAATAAATCATTTTCAAGATTTGAAAAATAGTTGAAAAAGTCGTCGTTAGAAATATCATTGTTTGATTTTGAATTCTTCTTTCGAAAGTATTTCCAGAATGCTTTCGGTTGACATAGCCTAAGTTTCTCAATGTCATCTATTTTTTTACATTTATAAGCTTGTTTCTTCTTTTGCGTTAATGATTTATAATATTTTTTACTTTCACAGTAACTTACTCTGCTTATATCTGATTTACAATTATTAAAAACCCGTAGCGCTGCAAGATAACTGTTTCTTGCATTGATACATTCGATATCAAACCATTCGGCATTGTTACATAATTGTTCATCAACGAAGCAGGTCGACTGAGTTTGTTTAACGTGTTTCAGAAAGTAATTATCAGCAGTATCCTTAATAACCTCGGTAAAACTGGATACCACATTATTTATGCTAGGTTGTGATTGCTCAATATTTGATGTCAACTGATTTAATAACGGTAATTGACCAATAATACTAGCTCTGAAAGCATCTCTATGTATTTCAGTGTAGCAATACCACGTGACTTTTGACTACAGTTACAAGAAGAAATTTATAAACATTTGAAAATAAAATAGTCATAAATATTTTATTTCTTCATCGATTTCTATGAAGTATACGCCACGCTAAGGAGACAATTATTTGCTTTCCATGAATTATAAAATCTTTTTCAGCGGCTTTGCAGTTTTGTCCATTACCTTGTGAAACCGTGGAACGTGTAGGTTTCACAGGGTAATGGAAAAATCGGTAAAGCTGCTGAAAAAGATCTTATATTTCACGGAAAGCAAATACCTTTCCTCTTAGCGTGGCGTATATTTTACAGAAATCGGTGAAGAAATAAAATACTTACGGCTATATTTGTGTTCCAATGTTTACAAAATTTTACTTGTAACTGTAGTCAAAAGTCACGTGGTATTGCTACACTGTATTTGTGACCATTTATATTTTGAAATGTAATCACTATTTTCTGTGGGTAGCACGTAGTTACAGTTGAGTGAGAAGCCTATAGGGGCGTGATCGCTCCATTCGTTCATTGAATTTACAATAAAACTCGAGACTTTGCGAAAATTGCATTCTTCGCATAATAAATAATCAACTACCGACGCACCATTTCGTGAAACATAAGTGAACGAACCTTGATCACCAAACCTACCATTCACGATTCTCATGCACGTGGCTTTACATAAATCTAATAACCTTGACCCGAAGGTGTTACACTTTGTATCAAATGAGGCCCTGCTATAGTATTCATCTGGTACATAATCCGGATCGTCGAAGTATGGGTTTGTATTATCATTTGTTATAAAATCGTGTTTCAGACCTACTCTACTATTTAAATCACCACAAATATATACATCACCTAAATCCTTATAGTAACTAATATCAGTTTCCAATAAATAAAAAAAATCAACATTTACAACTCCATACGCAGGAGAATCTTCTGTCCATAAATAAACACCACATAGATAAATGTCACAATTTGTTTTGAAAAATACATGATCAAGTTTTATCCAAATTACCGAACTATGATGTGTTTTAATAATTTCAATACCGTTTTTCAAAGACTCATTATAATACAATACTACGCCACCACTACATCTCCTAGCATTTCTATGTTGAAAGTTTCTATACAAATTGTGACATACATAACCAGAAAGATCAATTCTACTGTGTGAAGAAGTCCAAGATTCATACAGGAATATAATATCATATTTAGCGAGTATATGTACAAAGTCATCACATTCCATTTTGTCCCGGGACAAACCGTTTACATTCCATGACAGAACTTTCACTTCTCCCTCCTCTACCCCCTAGTCTTTCCCAGGTTTCCCATTAATGTACAGAGTGTCATACGAGATCCATGATCGATTTCCCGCCTTTTTCGCCGCTTTCATCTTTGGTACAAGTCTCTTTCTTTGATCTACCACTGCCTTAGGAAATTGCTCAGATACGTAAAACGTAAAAGAAGAAGATTTTTAAAAGATTTTACTAGAGATATAAACAGAGAAATAGGCCCCCACCCGCTGGCGGCCATGTTTTTTTGAGAAACCATGACAAAAATGTCAATTATGTAAGTGGGTTACCCAACAAGTATTTTTGTAAAATAAGTTTGAAAACTGGCCAGTGGTTGATTTTGTATGAATTGTTTAAGTTTTTCCAATCTGTTGTCATGGCAACCAGAGTTATTTATAGATCACCAAAAAAACTTGATTGGCATCATCCCAGTATGGTAGTTCACATTTATTTTAAGTTTCATGAAATTCTACCAGCTAGTTACAGAGAAATGGCTGCGGATGGACGGAAGGACGGACGTTCTAACATTACGGTTTTATGTGACTAAACTCTACGGAATGAAGTTATACTGGTAGTTGTGTGACTAAATAAGTCACATAAACTGTAAAAAAGCCACATAAACCCAAAATTCTTAAAGTTGAGGTTTATGGGACTTTTTTAGCCACATAAAGTGGATTTGTGAGGGCGGACTGGCGGACGGACGGACGGACGGACTGACTGACGGACGGACAACACCATTTCAATACCCCCTACCGATTTCATCGGCGGGGGATAACAACAAAGACCACAATTACACGACACAATAACCAACACACACCAGAACGAAAACATGAACTTAATTGGGAGAGATAATGGGGATTTAACAAAACGGACAGGGGACTAATGAGCGCAAACAATAAAACTAAACAGCTATAAGAGATCATTTCAGATGTCATTAAATGTAAGCAATACTTTTAACCGTGTAACCCCGAGCAACATGACTTTTAAAAGTTTTAACTTTTAATGGTGCCAAAAAAAGAAAATTCTAGTACTAGTAATGAAAACGACGGGGCACGAATGAATACACTACATTTATAGGAACATGGATTTTTTTTTATTTTTGAAAAATGACGGACCCAAATTAAGCCATTTTAATTTGTCCGAATTTTCGTAACTCGTCCTATCGGTTTTCGGAAATTGTGTTATATGAACCGCGTGTCTTAATTAATTTACGATCATAATCACAAACAACTCAAATATAAACCTTAGACTTTGATTGTAACGTACGAGGACATAAAGTCGTCGGGGTCGTAAAGTCGTCAAGTACTTTATATCTCGTTTTATTTCTCGTGCGATACTTTTAAAAGTCCGGGTTGCGGATAAATTTGAATAGCTAACATGTCTTTATTTATCTACATGCAATATGCTATGGTACGTACATTCCTTACACGTTTTTTAACCAATACATCACACGTACAAAGCATAGGTACTTCCCCGAAACGGGCGACGGATAAGTTGTGAGTGACTACGTACCCGGCGAATATGGATAACGTCACACATGCCATGTTCTGCTAACTAACAATGACTAAGATGTTTCGATAAATACATGTGCTTCGTACATGTATGCCCTTTTAGTTCCGTGTAGTTAGACAGTTCAATATATCTGAGTAATACAGATGACGACTTTAGGGACAACCTGACGACCGTAGGTTAAATCCATTTTGTAGTCAAATTTTGTAACAAAGGATGGTTCCATGTGAATATAGATATTTTTATACTAACAGAAAAAGAAACTGTGCATGTGTAAAACGTTCGTGTATCGCTCAATTTTAGCAAACAGTATGGGACCACCACCACCACTACCTCGGCCAGGAATTCCACGCGTAACGTCAAATATACACCAGTATACGTATATCCGTGAACGACTTCGAAGTGCTACTTTGACGGCTATAGAAGTATTTCTGGACGTAGATGAATTGGTTTTCGAATGGTTCGTAATCGATTGGTTTATACAAGACATATGTGTATACGTCGTCAGCTCACCAGCAAAGTCATGTTCCCCAGCAACGTCATGTTCCCGAGCAACGCCATGTTCCCCAGCTAATCGTCATGTTTCCCAGCAACGTCATCGTGTAGCACGTTTTGCCTGGTGTACTCGACACATACTTTTCACACGACGGATGAGTCCAGCAGCAATAGAGTGTGCCGTCCAGTTGGCAAACCTTTCTCCGCGACAGTGTACACGTGACTCAATGAGGTCAATTCGCTGAGGTAGTGTGATGGTATGTGGTAACATCACATCCAGTGGCAGAACAGATCTTGTTGGCGGCACTCTAAAAAGGCTTAAAGACATCAAATACCATGGCGAAATCACGACATTATATTAGGTTGCCCTGTAATGGCGCGCTGTATCAGGATACCACTCGCCCGTGGGTCGTCACCGACTCATTGGTTCAGAACGATGTGATGTGTTGGCTTGCAATGTCACTAGGTATGTCGCATATAGAACATGGTAATTGTGTTACGATTCCACGTCGCTTACTATGAACATCTAAAGAAATCGGCCGTTGATTCATGACCTAAGCCGTGCGCTTGTGAGAATCTGGAATAGTATCCCCAAGTATTTAGCACACTTCTCGAATCTATGAGGCGTCATGTCAAGCATGCTTCGATACCAATGGTGATATATGCGGCATATAACTTTATAAAAACTGTATTCAGGACGCTGCTCGTTTAGCAACCGGGGCAACACTGGTCGAGTGGGTAACGCTGATAATTTCTGATCGAGAGGTCCCTTGTTCGAATCTCTTCACGGGCACTTGACCGTTTGAGTGTTTCCCACCCCCATCTGAACTGATTTGTACACCCAGATTCCGTATATCACACCACAGTGTCTTTTACTTGCTGTCCGTTCGGCAAATAAAAACAAGACCCCATTGGAAGTAAGTGATTGCATTTTACGGGTAAACATTGGCCAAAAGGTCTACATACATGTAATTACACACATGCAAACATGTCCATTACGCTGATGTCAGATAATACCATGTAAAAGATTTTGGCGATTTCTGTGATACCTTAGGTTATATACTAAGCATGTCATACACTTGCACGTTTACTTTTTTCCATACTTTTTCCATTAGTATACATTGAACATGTATATATCGACTTCAGCTGAGGTGTATACGTCGATGACGACGTTTGGACAAAGTGACGACTTTAAGACACATTAATTGACGACTATAGGTCATACCATACATAAAGTCGTCAGTCGTGCATCGGGGTTGTAAAATGCTTTATACCATTGGAAATAAACCACTGAGCAACATTAAAACTGTTTCATAGAACAGAGTAGTCGTTCCTGTTTCGTAAAGTATCTGTTTAGTTTGTGTACAAGCTATTGGAGATGCACAATGAAGGTGTGGGTCAACCTGACGACTTTATGCCCTCGTACGTTACATGAGAGTTTTACAAAAAATCGACAATCGCATGACTTACGAATACACTATTGATTTGATAAACCTTCGTGATTTAATACACACTATGGTTAGATAGTTAAATGCGTATATAGTAACATACATGTATCTCGTCTGCCATGTCGTCTGCAGTGACAAGAGTGGTTCCACGTTAGGAGGAGGAAATGTAAGCATGATTGAATTCCGGTAGATGCCCGTAGTGGTAAGCTTCTTGTTAAATAAATATTGGTTAACGTGCATGTCAGGGACAAAAACCGGGGAGTCATTGAAATCTGTACTCGTTCGCTGACTCTTTCGTTAGGGAATGCAAGGAAAATAAGAAATCAGACAGGTGGGGCAGCACTTAACAGAAACAGCAGAGCACAACCTGCCCAAAAAGAACACACAGAAGAAAAACAAACAGCCCACTTCGACATATCTGTGAATCTGTGTGTGTGTGTGTAATTATTTAGGTCTTTCGGTCAAGGATAACCCATGAAAGTGCTAGCACTAATTCTCGATGAGGTCCTGTTTTTTGCTGAAGGGACAGCGAGTAGAAGAAAGAGTTGTGATACAAGGAATCCGGGTGCGTTACCGTAGCTCGTTCCGAATAGACTCCCTGGTTCTTTAACGTGCCCGGTGTATAGCACCGATAGCCTACACGCGATACTACCTCTGGGTTACCAACCAGTTCATCTTTAGAAAAGACCAAGTGTCCCGGTCGAGATTTGAACCAGGGACCTCTCGATCAGTAGCCAAGTGCGTTATCCACTCGACCACCATGCCACCCTCAAGCATAGCCGGTGTAATAGCTAGAGCCGACCAGGACACATCGCAATGTCGACCACGCACCACAAGGACAACCCTAAAAGCAACACCAAAAAGAAATAGTTAACGTCATGCTGTATGTGTAATTTCCCGAAAATTACACTAACTTTTAAAGGTTTAAGGCTATCTGCAGCCAACATAACTTGATATTATAATTTCTTATTGTCTATATGTAAACAATAACATAGTTTTCTTTGTACTTACGACAAATAAAATATGCCTTCATTGATTATTTTTGTTGGAAAATTCCACGAAAAGCCGCGAATTTCTGTAAATGGTATTTTAACGACTTGCATAAAAAACCTCCAGATCAGAGTTACATGTGAATACAGTTTATGAACTAAAGTTGGAACACGAATACACAAACATGACTGATACCGGAATTATGTAATACGGGCAGAACATGACTGGCTGGCCAAAATGACCGATTTAACATGTAACAACCCTATGGAGAAAAAGTAGCATGTGCATTTCTTTATGAACCGAGTGTATGCAAAATATGAAACAGATAATTGATAATTATTATATTGCCCAGTAGATAAAAGCAAATACACCAAACCAGCATTTGTACATGTACGTAATGTATAGCCATGACCTTAGATTTAGGCTAGGATAATATTATCTGATTCACACTATCCAGCCTACCCTAGATTGTCCAGACTGAGCACATCGGTATATCGTTTTCTGACTTTACTTTTACCTAAAGGCCCGGCCAGAACAAAACGTGTGTGTTTTTTAGCACGAACGTCTTTTTGGGAGGCTACGACCGCTAAGATTTTTCCCGAAAACGTGGGAGTACGGAGTACGGACGGATGGAGTACGTCAAAGCAAGGAATCAAAGCAAGTCACACGCACAGTTGTCCCTGATCATGAGCGGCTGCGTTCGTCGTACGTTACATACGTGTTTTAAACGTTCTTCTTACGTACATTAACCCCACGTTATAAAACAAAAACAGTAAGTTAGCAGTAGAAAGCGCGTTACACGTACTGTGGTGAATCGGACCACTGAATCCGTAGCCAGAACGCAGCTCGAACGCAGCGAAAGTTCCCCACACACGTAACGTGCTACATCGCGTTTGTGTGTTCCCAAATCCATACACGGGCAGTACTCACCACGTACTGATTCTCACATTTAGTTCAGGTTTTTGCATCAGATGTTTAAAGACCTACCTCCAGATAAGTGCATTTAGGACAATTAATTTTAATTTATGTCATTTGAGAGGAACGAGCGATAACACTCTATGTTTTAATGGTGTGTGAATCATCGTAGTGAACTCCCTTACCGACTAAATGTGATCACATATAGAAGACGTCATATGAGCCAAATTGCCATTATGCTCTTTTCTTTTATGTACTTGTGTTATTGTTCAACTGTTTATTGTTGAGGATCTCATGGAAGATTGCCATTTATTATAATTGTCAAATGAGTTTCCTCGTAAACTAAAGTCTTTATTATTATTTATTATTTCCAAGGATCACGTAGTTCCTGTTGTCATAAGTTTCTGTTGACAGCACAGGTAATTGTATCATTGAAGAGTAAAAAAAGAATATTTTTTATAAAATGTATGTTATCTTAGAAAGGTGCATTTGTACTAAAATGGTCAGATTTTAATGGTATCAAAAACAATAATTGACTTTCGATATCTTCATAAAGTAGATATAATTGCATTGAAAGATAACATAAAATTTATATATTTTTTTAAAGTTTTTATCAATGAAACAGTTACCTGTGGTTGACAGGGGGTATGATTTTGTGTCTGCCAAATGCCTGATGATGGAAACTTCATAAATGGTTATCTGCGATCCTTAGCAAATGTTCACAATCGTTCGAATGCGATTGGATTGCGTCTTCGAATTCGTCTACCCAAATGATCTCTTAAATGCTCAAACAGAAACAAATTGGGTGGCATTGCGGTCAATACAATGGGAGAATGTTGTTGTTACTGAAAGAGTCGCCACCAAGCCACATCACGCTGACGCCCGGCAACGGTCAGATACTGACCTACATAAATAATAAATAGATCTGCCATTACAATTTTGGCATGATATATGGTGATTATTGGTACCTTCAATAATCGATTGAGTGGCAATAACATGACGATTGCTCAATATGTACTTACACATAAGCATGCCCTGGCTTGAAGACGTCACCCGTGAACGACAAGACATAGGTTAATCCTAATCAAGTTTGCATTATATGCCTAGCAAGATGTGATATAGTGCCTTCAAATACGACTGGATACCTGCATAAAGTATGACTTCGGCAACACATAAATATTCTAAAGGTTTGGTCTTAATGTGTGTTGCCTCATTCAAAGATCTAAAAATGTTTAGATCTTTGCCTCATTGTTAAATACAATAAAAGCAAACATAAAACAAGTATTAGAAAATGTTTGATATATTTGAAGATAACATAACTGTGTAACGAGCCATGAATGCCATAACAAGGCAGTGTCCGAAATTTTCGCGTCTTTGTCATTTGCCATCACTCCATGTTGCCTTAAAGGATAGACTATGAGGAAAGAACAATCTGTAATTACTTGTCACCACGTGTTTCTTTGTCTGCAGGTTTCCTAAATAACATAGTCACACGCTACACTCAATCAGTTCAAAGCCCTATGTATAAAATTAGGTAACACAATGTGGACAACATTTTTGATACCTATAAATTCATGTACATGTACAATTGTGTTGGTATGTATTGATTTTGTAGGTGTTATGTATATTATTTCACTACAACAACTGTCATGTCTACCACCTTAAACAAATTACCGGTACATGTCTATATGACATATTTATAATTTCAATATACATCCGGCTGATATTTTGTACATAATCATTAGATTTATTGATGTCATGTTTCTGTTGTTTCAATGTTTTACTGTTGAGGGCCTTACGACAGATTGACAGTTACCCGTTTAGCTTCATTTCACGTCAGAGATTAGAACAATGATAGAACCCTCTGGATTTTAACTTGGAAATTTGCAGTATTCTGTGGTCAGAAAAATAAGATATTGAAACTCAAACATTGAGAATGAACTTTTTTTAACACCCTGTTCATAACACCATAAAGCTATTGTGAGTCAACATGTCATATAATGTTCTTTGTTTTTGTGTTGTTATTCAAACATATATATCAGTTCCCGATATTTAAGTTTTTTTGACATTGTAACAGTACATGTATGTTTTATTTAACCACATTCATGTTCACAATCAATCACAATTTCTCATATAATAGTCGACTCCAATCATGATAATGGCACTGCCAGGCTGTGAGAGAGGGGTACCATCCTTAAGGCGACATATTGGAAACGGCATGCAACAGAAGTTTATCCCACGGCATGTAGAAGAGGCGGAACATGCGTCAAGACATTCTTGTAATGAGGTAGCTACGAAGCTAGTATACGAAACAGCCACTACAATGTTAGAAAAAAGACTGTACGTTGTCCCATAGGTTGAACATGCTGAAATAAATCATATACCGGTAATTAGGAATTATTGTAGTCTTCGGTGGATTAAATTACTAATAACATAATAAAAAAATTATATAGAGTTTGCGAAACTGGTAAAAAGATGTGTTAAAATGGGCTATAAAACGATCTGATCAAAATGATATCATCAAAACCGCTACACTTGCCGAATGGAAGATCAAGTACTTTAGTCAGATTGGGCTATAAAATTTCATTTATAATAATTTTGTCTATGCCTCATAGTTGAGCGTGTTTCAGGCAAGTTTTTTTACTCGGTGATATTTGCCACAAGAGATTACAAAAACATGCTTCCACATTAAGCCATGGGTTGTGTTACATGACGGCGGCGCAGTCTGTATGGTACCGCATAATTAATTTGGATGCGGCGTGACCGAGCCTTTTGGGTGTGACAGCGTTCTGATGACTGGACAGTTTGATTTGGACTTGCCAGTGTTGTGGTGATATGACTGTTGACTTTGGATGTGACCATGTACTGTGAATGTGATCACGCATTGTTGATGCGAAAACATTACACTCGCTATGGATGTGACGCTATTTGGATCTTCTCTGATGTGTAACGTTCTTTAGACGAGACAGTTCGATTTGGACGTGGTAGTGTGTTATGCACACGACTTGGATCTGACCGCATATTTAATATCTTGATCCTAAATCTAGTATAGTGATTGGTGTGAAGACTGAATTAAACACTGGCAGTACATAATCGTGGTCTAACACAATAACAGGATACTTCCAATGTGATAAACAAAGGTTCTAATTGAATAACGTTGAGAATAATTGATATTGGCTATCCAACTTAAAAAATGTGTATTGTGTATTGATGATGTCACCACTTACTATTTGTACACTGTTCGGTGGTCCGATCGTAAAGATACCATTGATCACACGTACACACACCACTCTGGCAGACCATGTTGGTCATCGTACAATCTGTAGACACCGTACACACAGAACCATAAACCACCAACTCTACCACATCTGTAGAAATATTAACATGAATCCAATAACAATAAAACAGTTGCTACAAAAAACGTAAACATGTTGTTGATCAGTCCATGGTGACAAAAATAAGTTATTTTTACTTCGATATGAATAATCATCCGATTATGTGAGTCTACTGAACGTGTGATTTAATCACAAACAAATTATTAACTCTAAAATGTAAAAACATCAATATTTTGTACCTATATTTGGATTATAACTATACGGCGCCATCACCTAGCAATACGATGTACAAATGTACCATTAATTCATTATATCACTCGGCTATCGCAACGACCCCCTAAAATGGTTGCGCAAATAACCAGTAAATTTTACATAACAACCCCCAAATATTGCTGCGTAAATAACCAGTAAACCAGATACCAACCCCAAAAATGGTTGCGCAAATAACCAAAAAATCAGATAACAAACCCCAAAAATGGTTGCGCAAATAAACAGAAAAAAAGATAACAACCCCCAAAATGGTTGTGCAAATAACCAGAAAATCAGATAACAAACCCCAAAAATGGTTGCGCAAATAACCAGAAAAGAGGATAACAACCCTAAAAATGGTTGCGCAAATAACCAGAAACTAAGATAACAAACCCCAAAAGTGCTTGCGCAAATAACCAGAAAAAAAGATAACAACCCCCAAAATGATTGCGCAAATACCCAGAAAATCAGATAACAAACCCCAAAAATGGTTGCGCAAATAACCAGAAACTAAGATAACAAACCCCAAAAATGCTTGCGCAAATAACCAGAAAAAAAGATAACAACCCCCAAAATGATTGCGCAAATACCCAGAAAATCAGATAACAAACCCCAAAAACGGCTGCGGAAATAACTGATAAGTAAGACGGTGTGCCAATGTGAGCGTAATTAATTAAAATTATTAAGCAAGGTAGATCATGAGTTTATAATTTAATATGAACTAGTAGCATTATGACCTTTTAAAACTTCTCAATGTCATGATATTAAGTTGTTTAGTTTACATTTACGAATACAAATTTAGGTATATCAACTGCAGTCGCCGGATCTAAATTATACCGCTGAATGTTCTCTCCGATAAAAAAACGAGAAACGAAAAGATTCCCCTCGCCGATATCACGGAAAACGTATCTAACCATAAGATCAGAGAAGGTTGAATCTTTCTACCAAAGAGTGCCTTGGAAACATAGTTAGGATTTTCTATGTCTTTACATGCATGTATAATTACGGGAGACAGTGCTAGAATAATGTACGGAACTAAATATTGATATTGGAGAATAATTCAGAATCATTCTAACGTCCCCAAAACACTAATCACTGAACGGATAGGCTGTAAGGAGTTATGTGGAGGCTATTTAAATTCCATAACTCTGATAATGCGTCGCTCATGTGGAACGTTATTATTTTACCATAGAATAAACCAATGTACTTTTCCGGAAATGAACACGGAAAAACGTACACTGTAAAACTTTGACCGGGGGCTCAGACCACTTGACCATTTGATTGGAAATTATATTCAGTGTTGGCTTTTACTTTAAATAATTAGCTGTTTTCGAAAACTCCATTATAAAATTCTTTGTCGCGCTTGTTGTCTTTGTTGCAGCAAAAGCTACGGAAGCCGGAGCGGTAATGACCACATTGACTGTCGCAAATCTATTAAAGTGTTTATTTATTTTAAGTATCAAATTCAAAATAAATCGTTAGAGACATTTACTCTCTGAGCAAAGGCATTGCAGTTTATGCGACCTAATGGGGTCATATCATAGGTTTCCTATTAGAATTGAAGCCGGTCGTACTCAAACCATAATAAGAAACTGTATTGTTCACGATATTATGACGCATCTCTATTTTATTTCAGATTTTAGAATATAACCTACATTATGAGCCAATGAAATCGCCGCATTTTGGCGGTTAACTGAAAATTTAATCATTAAAATTTTCTCTTCACAGACTTTACGTCATGCGTTGGCGCTACTTTCTATCAGCCAATCAGAATGGAGAATGTTATATTCTAAGTTAGTTTTAACATATTAAGTAAATTTTAATGACTAAAAAGGACTCGCTTCTCTTCGCTCGCTCCGCCCTTTTTAATAATTAAAATTTACTTAATATGTTCTAACTATAACATAGATTCAAATACGACAAACACCTGATGCATCCCCTCTCTGTGTCTATGTTTGGAAATGATTGCCCAAATCTACATGTATTTTCGTTTCTCGATATAATTAATATAGCTTTTATATCCTTGCTTTTCTTTTGGCTGGTTGGCAACACAACTACTAGCCTTTAAATAATACATTTAGAATGTTTTAAGTACCAAACATAGAATAGTGTCATGTCTACCATCTTAAAATGTTTTACCGGTATATGACACATTTATAATTTCATTATAAAAAAAGTATATCCATACGCTTGATATTTTGTACATCTTTAGATTTATTGATGCTTCAATGTTTTGCTGTTGAGGGCCTTACGGCAAATTGACAATTATGTCAAGTATGTTCTCTCTACAATATAAATAATGTATTTATTATTATTATATGGTGTTTATGAAAATTACCATTATTTCTGTAGTACACATTCCCTGGTTCAGCAACACAGCCTGATGCTGTATCAAATATTACTGATGAGATCCAACATGTCCGTAGTGGAGAATTATAAAAGAACGAGTTGCATGAATTCATTGACGAGCACATGATGCCACAATGTTTAACACTCCTAACTTCACCAATATCAGTGGTTGATGTGGAACACCGCAGGTTTGCCATGTTTGGTTCTCTTACAAATGGAGTGGTTTCTGATGTCGCTGTGGTACCCTGCCACACTACGATAAACACAAGTATTTCTACTTTCATTCTAATAATTATGTCCGTCGCGTCCAATTTCACAACCTAAGGTACTAGAAGTTGAGCCTGAATATTACTGAAACTGTTTTATAGAACTCCTAAAACATCAGTGTAAAGACAAGGTGCGACCCGTATTAAGATATAAAACATATTGACATCAACATGATTATACTCGTCGACTGTAACTTTGTAGTTAATAAAACTAAACACGAGGTTAGCGGATTTGAACCCGCAACCTACAAAACAGTAAAGCACACTTGTCAACACGGCTAAATAATGAAGTAAAACTATTACAACGAATCGAATTTTACATGAATGTATTATGAATACCTTCTCAGTCTTTTGGCAAATACACTCGTTTGAGTGTTTTTTTGTTTAGACCGGAACTGTCGACCATCCATAACTCATAAATATCGGTCAAGTAAATATAAGATTATTTGCTAAGCCTTGATTCCTGGATTGAAAATAACTAATATCTAATAATTATTGAGTTTATTTTAAAAAACAAATAGAAATTAGACAATGTAATGAGTGTAGTGCATTGTGTATTTATTTGCTTAGCACGTTTTTTTGTCTTGAACAAGTTGGACGTTAGTAGGTGAACATGGGAATATTTGCTTATATCTGGGGGCTTTTAATTAATCAATACACTAGACAATGTCTGTTGTTTCCAACTTCAGGACTTACCACTTGCAACATGGTACTGACGTCACTTTTGTATAGAAAAGGGGCGTTGTTATGCTACGGTTTGTTGATACATTCGGCATGAAGAAGTCTCCTTCTGTGCAACATTTTACCGATTTGTGGATAATACGAGGGCTGTTCAAACATGAACGCATGTGGTGGATATATCCCCATTGTACCAATGATTTACACGAACGTGTGATGGTTCGTTAATTACATAATTAAATCCATTCTGTTCTGTCTTGTTGTGATGTTGAGGTACATTAGCAGTCTTCTCCTGTACGTTATTTGCAAACATGTTTGGGAAAATGTCCGGCTAATGTAAGTATCGGTTGTTTTTGGTTTTGTTATGGGATGAATGTCATGTTTAATTAAAATAAAATTTTAATGTACTATCTGGGGGAAAATGAAATGTCTTAATCACCAATTATTTGATAGTTTACGAATTTTTAACGTTGTGTGTAGATTTCGAGTTCCATTTAGAAATGCGCCTCATGCACGTCATGCCAATACTGCTTCATCCTTTAACATGGCTGCAACAGTCATATGAATTTTGGGCACTGATATATGATTTTCAATTATGCAAGTAGTCCGATGCGTGTAGGCATATACTTAGGAGTTATCCTTAGCAATCCTTATACAATTTTATCAAAATCTATCAAGGACACAAATTAATATGTCAAAGGGTGGCTGAATGGCTGAATTGCCGAAAGCAGCCCTCGACAATTGGTTACTTATTTCTTTAGGCGACTACTTATTTTTATTGGCTTAGATGAATTCATATTTGTTTAACACCCCTCGTAAGTTATTGAAAATGAATTGTTAATTGTTAACAGGGTTTAGAGATCTACTCAGCGGTTCGGAAACCCTTTGCATTTCCGGTTATAAGTATATTGACAGGATAGCAACAAAGACAGTGTGCTGTGATTAAAATTGATTTGAAACGGAGTAACTTATTTTAATGCCGATCCGGCGGCAGTAGTGTTTATTGCAGGAAACGCATGACAAATATCGGTTGAATATTGATTATCATGATTTTGTCTCGGTAATGTCTATTTTCATGAGCATGCATACTGAAGACATTTAAAATATATTTTTATACAAAAAAAAATATTTGATCCACATTGATATTTTGTCACTATGGCTACATCGGCCCAACGTCATTTCATGATAGGCTTCCTGGCTAAAATCATTGTGACCAGAACGTTTAATGATTCTCAAATGAAACTTGTGTTAAAGGGGCCCATCCGGTATCCACAAGTAACGTAATGTACGCAGCACTGATTCATGATCGGGCGGGAGTGACATAGGAGTAATATACGACAATCACACAGTTTCGTTTAATGACGAATATTTTTAATGTTCATTAACTAATAAAATGTCCACAGAGTATCATGAAGTAATAAAGTCACAAAGTTAAATATCGCAAAGTTGAGTTATGATAAAGTCACAATATTAAGTTTCACAAAGTTAAGTAATTGTAATGTAACGTAGTCACTAAGACTTATATCAACAAAGACTGGCTTGACCAAATTCACAATTTAATTTCAGTGAGTACTTCTGAGTAATCACGTGATTTTAATTAGCCAATGTAATGTAAGATTTAACGATCAAAGGTTTACAGGCGGATTTCATATATCAGTGGGTCATAAAGATTTTTATCAAATTTATGAAAGTTTTGGATATTACATAACACATTCGTTTGTCATACGGCTGGCTTTAATGTTGCCCTGCAGCAATGAAATCATATAAGATTAACATTTATTACTTAATGTGTCAACCAAAATGTCCAAAACGCAAGAACAGAGACAGAATTACAAAACACAAAAAATGTCAAATTTCACGCTGTAATACTTGCAACGAAAACAGTTACACTTTTTTGTACAGCCAGAAATCATACCATGTTTATGCAACTTTAATGTAATTAACGATATTAATGTGCTGCAGTACAGCTTAAATGTTAGTGACGTAATCTGATTTGTCGTCATTTACGTAGGGAGGCCCTTTAGCATGTCGGCATTGAATTGCTGTGTACGTTCATGACTATAACTTTTGTGCCTACATAGTCTGTGCATGCAAATAAATATCTTAACATTTTTGCAACATTCTTGTCTCTTGACATTCCAATCACAGCACACCATTTCGTCCCTGATTTCTTTCTGGGCTCATTAGCAGCCAATGACCTCGTACAAAATGGTCATGAAAGCATCATTTGGCGTCAGATTGTTTATTTAACATCATGAATGCATCGTTTTATCTTTGAATATTAAAACCGTTCCAGCAAATCTGAATACAATGTATTACTAACACACGATTGATGCGTCATAGATAGCGATTAGTCAATTTGAAGTACTCGTACTCTGAAAATTATGCTATTACATGTAGTCCATTTCAACTAAATGTCACCCACAATGAAGCACGACATCAATACTATTATCGTTGTCTACATGATACTCAATATTTAAACGCATCGACAATAACAACCGCATTCATTTTGCATAAAATGAGTTTTATATAATAAGGGAGAGAACTTGTGTCAAACTTATATGATCGAAGCCAAGAGTTGTGTTCCCTAACATTATTGCGAGCTTGAAGGAAATGGTGCATTCACTCTACAACCGTATGTCGAACGTTGGTTATGCTTTTGCAAAAATTGAAATGTGCAAGAAAATGGCATCTGTTCTGTATGTAAAATTTGGCAGCTTGAATGCGAATCTAGTGGTTGCTAGTTCGGCATGCGATTTTCAGTGAATTTATGATAGCGAAAAAGCCGAAAACTGTCCATGGATGGTCCCTGATTGTTTGTTGTTAATGGATAGTGCTTATGGGTTGATGCACATGTGTAGTATATTAATATTATTCCTAATTTCGCTGTTTTTGTAAATTCTGTAAAATTATGAAAACCTTCATTTTTGCATAAACTATAATGGCCAAAATTGTGTATGAGACATGCGCAAGCGCGTACAAGCCATACAAGGTTCTGATATTTTTCATTAGTGCTTGCTTCTTTAAATAAAACTTCAGGATTTGATAATTGGTGTGAACTGTAACTTTCTTTCTTTCCTTTCAGGTCTGGTTGGGTGTTACTTGTCGGTTGGGGATGTCACAAAATACACCGTTTATTGCTACCTCAAGTTAATAAAAGTAAAACTTCAATAGTTCCAACTTCAAATGTGTCTCAAACTGTGACTCTGAGTTGAGGAAAATCTCAGATTTGCATGTGAAATGCTTCAGGTGATTTTGGTTGACCGCCCTGGAATTAGAGGACATACTTTAAGAGATAAATGTGTATTTGTTTAGCCTATTTGTTTAGTCCTTTATCAATGTAGCAATACTACGTGACTCTTAGGTCTTTATAGGCATCAACTCCCAAACCAAATTTGCTCCGCTTCGAAAATAAAAAATCTGCAAGCATTTTGTTTTTATACCTAATCTCTTCTATGAAACATACGCCAGTCTTAGGGGGAAAATATGCTTTCCATGCAGTATAGGATCTTTTGACCGTTTTTCCAGTACCCAGTGAAATCTTGGAATTTGTTTGTATGCGATCGGACTACTTGCTGGGGCTAGAAAGCTTATATTTACCTTATACTGGCGTATATTTTTAGAAATCGGTGATTGAAAAAAGTACTTTCGGCTATTTATGTTGACCAATTTGTTCTTGGATGACGTCAACGTCACCTGGTGTTGCTATAATATTTTGACCCTGTCACACTACAACGTATTTATACAACAACGTGTGCCGAACGAACAAGAATAATGACACACACGCTGGTATGATAGTCTAGGTGTATTGTTTTCTGACTTTACCTTTACCTAAAGGCCCGATCAGAACAAAACGTACGTGTTTTTAGCACAAACGTCTTTTTGGGAGGCTACGACCGCTAACTTTTTTCCCGAAAACGTGGGAGTACGGAGTACGGACGGATGGAGTACGTCAAAGCAAGAAGTCAAAGCAAGTCAAACGCACAGCTGTCCCTGATCATGAGCGTCTGCGTCCGTCGTACGTTACATACGTGTTTTAAACGTGCTTCTTACGTACATTAACCCCACGTTATAAAACAAAAACAATAAGTTAGCAGTAGAAAGCGCGTTACACGTACTGGGGTGAATCGGACCACTGAATCCGTAGCCAGAACGCAAATCGAACGCAGCGAAAGTTCCTCACACACTTAACGTGCTACGTAGCGTTTGTGTGTTCCCAAATCCATACAGAGGCGGTACTTATCACGTACTGATACTCAAACTTTGGACACATGTTTGCATCAGATTTTATCAGACAGTCAAGATAAATGACAAGTGCATTCAGGACAACTTATTTAAATTAGTGTCATTTGAGAGGAACGAGCGATAACGCTCTCTCTTCGAACGACGTGTGAATCATCGTAGTGAACTCCCTTACCAACTAAATGTGAGCACAGTTACCAAGGATCACGTAGTTCCTGTTGTCATAAGTTTCTGTTGACAGCACAGGTAACTGTATCATTGAAGAGTAAAAAAAGAATTTATTTTATAAAATGTATGTTATCTTAGAAAGGTGCATTTGTACTAAAATGGTCAGATTTTCATGGTATCAAAAACAATAATTGACTTTCGATATCTTCATAAAGTAGATCTAATTACATTGAAAGATAACATGAAATTTCTATTTTTTTTAAAGTTTTTATCAATGAAATAGTTACCTGTGGTTGATAGGGGTATGATTTTGTGTCTGTTAAATGCCTGTTCGTATAATGGAAACTTGTTTAATTGTTCGAATGCGGTTGGATTGCGTCGTCGAATCCGTCTATCCAAATGCTATCCTAAATGCTCAAACAGAGACAAATTGGGTGGCATGGCGTTAAATGCAATCTGAGATTGTTGTTGTTAACAAACAAAGTCGCCACCAAACCACATCACGCTGGCGTCGGGCAACGGTCAGATGCTGATCTGCATAAATAATAAATAGATCTACCATTACAATTTTGGCATGATATATGGTGATTTTTGGTACCTTCAATATTCGATTGAGTGACAATAACATGACGATTGCTCAATATGTAAGACGAATTAGCCTTTCCTGGCTTAAAGACGCCACCCGCGAACGGCGAGACATAGGTTAATCCTTATCAAGTTTGCATCGTATGTCTAGCAAGATGTGGTATAGCGCCTTCAAATACGACTGAATTTCTGCATACATTAGGACTTCGGCAACACATAAACATTCTAAAGGTTTGGTCTTAATGTGTGTTGCCTCATTCAAAGATCTAAATATGTTTAGATCTTTGCCTTATTGTTAAATGAAATAAAAGCAAACATAAAACAAGTATTAGAAAATGTTTGATTTATATGAAGATTACATAACTGTGTATCGAGCCATGAATGCCATAACAAGGCAGCGTCCGAGATTTTCGAATCTTTGTAATTTGCTATCACTCCATGATGCCTTAAAGGATAGACTATGAGGAATGAACAATCTGTAGTTAATTGGCTGATTTCCATTCGTGTTTAACGACGCATTCGTTGGATATTACCAATAATGTCACCACGTGTTTCTTTGTCTGCAGGTTTCCTACTTCTCTATCCTTCAACAATTTAGGCAACACAATGTGGACAACATTTTGGATACCTATACATTTATGTACATGTACAACTGTGTTGGTATGTATTGATTTTGTAGGTGTTATGCATATTATTTCATTACAACAACTGTCATGTCTACCACCTTAAACGAATTACCGGTACATGTATATAACATATTTATAATTTCAATATACAATTTCGGCAACCAAAGTTGAAGTCACAATGTTTAAATGTGAAGGTCATTTTAATTCTAGGAAATGTTATTATTTGGCGACGTAGCCTGCGCATGCTTAAAATAGACCGCAAACATTTCACTCCCGGGAATAGTGTGCACGACGTCACGTTTTGTTCGAATACTTTTGTCCTCCTACTGTATATCCAAACGGATGATATTTTGTACATAATCATTAAATTTATTGATGTCATGTTTCTGTTGTTTTAATGTTTTACTGTTAAGGGCCTTACGACAGATTGACAATTACCCGTTTAGGTTCATTTAATGTCAGAGATTAGAACAATAGTAGAACCTTCTGGATTTCAACTTGGGAAATTTTGCAGTCTTCTGAGGTCAGAAAAATAAGATATTGAAATCAAACATTGAGAACGAACATTCTTACCACCCTGTTCATAACACCATGAAGCTATTTTGAGTCAACATATCATATACAATTCTTTGTTTTTGTTTTGTTATTCCAACATATACCAGTTCCAGATATTTAAGTTTTATTGACATTGTAACAGTATGGTTTATTTAACCATATTCGTGTTCACTATCAATCACAATTTCTCATATAATAGTCGACTCCAATCATGATTATGGCACTGCCAGGCTGTGAGAGAGGGGTGCCATCCTTAAGCCGGCATAATGGATACGGCAAGCAACAGAAGTTTACCCCACGGCATGTAGAAGAGGCGGAACATGCGTCAATACATTCTTGTAATGAGGTAGCTCCAAAGCTAGTATAAGAAACGGCCACGTCAATGTTAGAAACTAGACTGTATGTTGTCCCATATGTTGAGCATGCTGAAATAAATCATGTACAGGTAATTAGGAATTATAGTCTGCGGGGGGATTAATTACTAATAACATATAAATTATAGAGTTTGAGGAGCTGGTAAAAAAGATGAGTTGAAACTGGGCTATTTTTATAAACAATCCGATTAAAGTCATATCCTCAAACCAACTACACTTGCCGTAAGGAAGATCAAGTACTTTAGTCAGATTGGGCTATACAATTTCATTTATAATAATTTTGTCCATGCCTCATAGTTGAGCGTGTTTCAGGAAAGGTTTATTACTCGGTGATATTTGCCACAGGACATTTAAAAAACATGCTACCACATTAAACCATGAGTTGTGTTATATGACGGCGGCGCAGCCTGTATGGTTCCGTATAATTATCATGGATGCCTCGGAGCGCATTTTACATGATCAAGCGCTTTGTCTGTGGCAGGGCACTTTCTCTTTTTATATGACAGCGGTTTGCAGACTGGGCAGTTTGATTTGGAATTGTCAGTGTGGTGATGACATGACTTTGGGCTTGGGATGTGACCATGCACTGTCGATGTGACCACTCACGGTTGGTGCGAAAACATAACACTCGATGTGGATGTGACGCACTTTGGATCTTATCTGATGGGCAACGTACGTAGATGTTACAGTTCGATTTGAACGTGGTAGTGTGTTATGCGTTTGTTGTGATAACACGCCTTAGATCTGACAGCATAATTATATAATTAATATCTTGATCCTAAATCTGGGATAGTGAATGGGGTGAAGGTTGAATTAAACACATGCAGGACATTATCGGGGTCTAACACGATATCAGGATACTTCCATTGTGATAAACAAAGGTCCTAAATGAACAACGTTAGGGAATAATTGATACTGGCTGTCAAACTTAAAAATGTGTATTGTGTAATGATGATGTCACCACTTACTATCGGTACACTGCTCGGTGGTCGGATCGTAAAGATACCATTGATCACACGTACACACACCACTCTGGCAGACCATGTTGGTCATCGTACAATCTGCAGACACCGTACATACAGAACCATAAACCAACAACTCTACCACATCTGTAGAAATATTAACATGAATCCAATAACAATGAAACAGAAGCTACAAAACGTAAACATGTTGTTGATCAGTCCATGGTGACAAAAATCATCAGTTATTATTACTTCGATATAAATAATCATCCGATTATGTCAGACTACTGAAAGTGTGATTTAATCACAAACTCCATTATTAACTTCTAAAATGTAAAAACATCAATAGTTTGTACCTATATTGGGATTCTAACTGTACGTCGCCATCACTTAGCAATACGATGTACAAATGTACCATTAAAGCATTGTATCGCTCGGCTATCGTAACAACCCCTTAAAATGGTTGCGCAAATAACCAGTAAATTCTACATAACAACCCCCAAATATGGTTGCGTAAATAACCAAAAAATCAGATACCAACCCCCAAAATGGTTGCGCACAAACCAGAAAATCAGATAACAAACCCCAAAAATGGTTGCGCAAATACCCAAAAAATCAGATACCAACCCCCAAAATGGTTGCGCACAAACCAGAAAATCAGATAACAAACCCCAAAAATGGTTGCGCAAATAACCAAAAAATGAGGTAACAAACCCCAAAAATGGTTGTGCAAATAACCAGAAAATCAGATAACAAACCCCAAAAATGGTTGCGCAAATAACCAGAAAATAGGATAACAACCCTCAAAAATGGTTGCGCAAATAACCAGAAACTAAGATAACAAACCCCAAAAATGTTTGCGCAAATAACCAGAAAAAAGATAACAACCCCCAAATAACCAGAAAATCAAATAACAAACCCCAAAAATGGTTGCGCAAATATCCAGAAAATAAGATAACAAACCCCAAAAATGGTTGCGGAAATAACCAGAAAATAAGATAACAAATCCCAAAAATGGTTGCGCAAATAACCAGAAAAAAAATAACAACCCCCAAAATGATTGCGCAAATAACCAGAAAATCGGATAACAAACCCTAAAATGGTTGCGCAAATAACCAGAAAATCAGATAACAAACCCCAAAAATGGCTGCGCAAATAACTGATAAGTAAGACGGTGTGCCAATGTGAGCGTAATTAATTAAAATTATTAAGCAAGATAGATCATGAGTTTATAAATTAGTATAAACTAGTAGCATTATGACCTTTTAAAACTTCCCAATGTCATGATATTAAGTTGTTTAGTTTACATTTACGAATGCAAATTTAGGTATATCAACTGCAGTCGCCGGATCTAAATGATACCGCGGAATGTTCTCTCCGATAAAAAACCGAGAAACGAAAAGATTCCACTCGCCGTTATCACGGAAAACGTATCTAACCATAAGATCAGAGAAGGTTGAATCTTCCTACCAAAGAGTGTCTTGGAAACATAGTTAAGACTTTATATTAATTTTCTATGTCTTTACTTGCATGTATAATTACGGGAGACAGTGCTAGAATAATGTTTGTTTCGACACGGAACTAAATACTAGTATTGATATTGGAGAATAATTCAGCATTACTCAAACGTCCCCGAAACACTAATCAATGAACGGATAGGCTGTAAGGAGTTCTGTGGAAGCTATTTAAATTCCATCACTCTGATAATGCGTCGCTCATGTGGAACGTTATTATATTACCATAGAATAAACCAATGTACTTTTCCGGAAATGAACACGGAAAAACGTACACAGTAAAACTTTGACCGGGGGCTCAGATCACTTGACCATTTGATTGGAAGTTATATTCAGTGTTGGCTTTTACTTTAAATAATTAGCTGTTTTCGAAAACTCCATTATAAAATTCTTTGCCGCGCTTGTTGTCTTTGTGGCAGCAAAAGCTACGGAAGCCGGAGCGGTAATGACCATATTGACTGTCGCAAATATATTAAAGTGTTTATTTATTTTAAGTATCAAATTTAAAATAAATCGTTAGAGACATTAAAGGACAAGGTTCACTAATGGCTTAATTTGGCCCTGAGTTTTGTCAAAAAATAAAAATGCATGTTCCTTTAAATCTGTCATATTATTCAAATAACTTAACATTTCCTGTGTAAAAATGCCAAGAGTATGAGGTATATGTCATGTTTAGCCCAAAATGTCATTTTTTGCCATTTTTACGTCTATTAATGACGTAAAACCTTCCGCCGAAAAAACATGATGGCATTCTTGCGACACTTTTATATTTTTACATAACCAGTGTTCTGCAAGTCTTTATACATATACAAAATAGCAAAGTGTCGCAAGAATGCCATCGTGGTTTTTGGGAAGGTTTTACGGTAAGAAAATAGCTAAAAATGACATTTTTGGTATACATAACATATTTTAAGTAGATTTGTCTACATATTACGAGGGAACTTTAGAAAAGTATGCTTAATTTTATGATGGGCAGTGTTAGATTATTAGAAACATAGGACAGATTTATAGGAAAATGCATTTCTATTTTTCGATAAACTCAGGGCCAAATTATGCCATAAATGAACCTTGTCCTTTTACTCTCTGAGCAAAGGCATTGCAGTTTTTGCGACCTAATGGGGTCATATCATGGGTTTCCTATTAGAATTGAAGCCGGTCGTACTCAAATCATAATAAGAAACTGTATTGTTCACGATATTATGACGCATCTCTATTTTATTTCAGATTATAAATTCAAATACGACAAACACATGTTTGGAAATGATTGGGAAAATCTACATGTATTTTCGTTTCTCGATAAAATTAATATAGCTTTTATATCCTTGCTTTTCTTTTGGCTGGTTGGCAACACAACTACTAGCCTTTAAATAATACATTTAGAATGTTTTAAGTACCAAACATATTTATAATTTCATTATAAAAAATTATATCCATAAGCTTGATATTTTGTACATCTTTTGATTTATTGATGCTTCAATGTTTTGCTGTTGAGGGCCTTACGGCAGATTGACAATTATGTCAAGTATGTTCTCTCTACACTATAAATAAAGTATTAATTATTACTATTATATGGTGTATATGAAAATTACCATTATTTCTGTAGTACACATTCCCTGGTTCAGCAACACAGCCTGATGCTGTATCAAATATAACTGATGAGATCCAACATGTCCGCAGTGGAGAATTATAAAAGAACGACTTACACGAATCCATTGACGAGCACATGATACCACAATGTTTAACACTCCTAACTTCACCAACAGCACTGGTTGATGTGGAACAGCGCAGGTTTGCCATGTTTGGTTCTCTTACAAATGGAGTGGTTTGTGATGTCGCTGTGGTGCCCCGCCACACTATGATCAACACAACTATATTAAGTATATCTACTTTCATTCTAATAATTTTAAAGTCTGTCGCGTCCAATTTAACAACCTTAGATACTGCAAGTTGAGCCTGAATATTACTGAAACTATTTAATAGAACTCCTAAAATATCATGGTAAAGAGTAGATGCGACCAGTATTAAGAAATAAAACATATTGACATCAACATGATTACACTCGTCGACTAACGAGAGATGAGCGAATTTGAACTCCAACCTACAAAACAGTAAAGCACATTTTGTCTTCACGGCTTAATAATGAAGTAAACATATTACAACGAGTCGAATTTTCCATGAAGGTATTCTGAATACCTTCTCAGTCTTTTGGCAAATAAAATCTTTTGATCTATTTTGTTTAGACCGGAGGTGTGGACCATCAATAACTCTTAAATATCGGTCAAGTAAATATACGATTATTTGCTAAGCCTTAACTCCTGGATTTGAAAATAACTAATAAAAATATTTATTGTGTTTATTTTAAAATAACTAATAGAAATAAGACAATGTATTGAGTGTAGTGCATTGTATATTTATTTGCTTAGCACGATTTTTTCTCTCGGACAAGATTGACGAGGCTTTTAATTAATCAATAAACTAGACAATGTCTGTTATTTCGAAGATCAGGATTGACCGCTTGCAACATGGTACTGACGCCACTTTTGTATAGAAAAGTGGCGTTGTTATACTACGGTTTGTTTCTACATTTGTCATGAAGAAGTCTCCTTCTGTGTAACATTTTACCGATTTGTGGATAATACGAGGGCTGTCCAAACATGAACGCATGTGGGGATATACACCATTGTATCAATGATTTATGATGGTTGAATTAGATTTTAATTGCATGATTAAATCCGTTCCGTTCTGTCTTGATGTACATTAGCAGTCTTCTCCTGTACGCTATTTGCAAATTTGTTTGGTAAAATGTCGGGCTAATGTAAATATCGGTTGTTTTTGCTTTTGTTATCGGATGAATGTCATATTTAATTAAACATATCTACTGTTTGTGGGGAAAATGAAATGTCCTAATCACAAATTACTTGATAGTTTAGGAAATTTTAAAGTTGTGTGTAGATTTCTAATTCCATTTAGAAATGCGTCTCGTGCACACCATGTCAATACTGCTTCATCCTCAACATGGCTGCAAAAGTCAAATAGATATTGGGCACTTATACATGATTTATAATTATGCAAATAGCCCAATGCATGTAGGCATATACTTAGGAGTTATTCAAGCAATCCATTAACAATTTTATCAAAATCTATCAAGGACGCCAAATTAAAATGTCAAAGGGTGGCTGAACGGCTGAATTGCCGAAAGCAGCCCTCGAAAATTGGTAACTTATTTCTTTAGGCGACTTCTTATTTTTATGGGCTTAGATGAATTCATATTTGTTTAACACCCCTCGTAAGTTATTGAACATGAATTGTTAATTGTTAACAGGGTTTAGAGATCTACTCAGCGGTTTGGAAACCCTTTGCATTTCCGGTTATAAGTATATTGACAGGATAGCAACAAAGACAGTGTGCTGTGATTCAAATTGATTTGAAACGTGGTAACTTATTTTAATGCCGATCCGGCGGCAGTAGTTTTCATTGCAGGAAACGCATGACAAATATCGATTGAATATTGATTATCATGATTTTGTCTGGGTAATGTCTATTTTCATGAGCATCACCCCGTGTACCCCGATAAGACGTGATAGCCTGAATACTGCTGTGTTGGCCTACCGCAAAAATTTCAACATTCAAGAGGTTAGGTATTTGTGCCTGTTTCATTTATTTCGTGTCTACACCAGTAAAACGAAGAACGTGTACATGTGCAGTGGTTCTTCCTCCACACGAAGATGTGTTTTTTTTCGATCTCAAACGTCACATTATATTTTAAACTTAATAAATGTGTCAAAAAGTCAGCAGTTTGGTCTTTAAAAAATAATTAAAAATACTTATAGACCGCGGAGAAAGCTCAAATTTCATGAATATGTAGTCAAATTATAGTAGCATATTTATTCGCATTGATGTATGCACTGGTATCATTATCTTTCTTGAAAACGACAGGTTTTCCGCGCTTGGTGGCATAAAATGGATAGTGCACGCGTTATATGGGGAAATTGTCTAGATACTGCCCGAGTCGTAGATGAATACTGCCCTTGTTGCTCACAGTTTTAATGTTTTAGGACTGAAAACAACATTTTTACGACACAATTTTCATACAACAATTCTTGTCTACCTATATTAAACATGTATTTAGTTTTAATTGCAATGATCTGCTGAATTTAATAACTGTCTAAATCCCGTGTACCATTTTCTTAGTTACACCACACATGTACCAAGGTATCTTCGCATGGACGTATACATCTAATGCGTTCGTTCTTTGCTTTTTATTTCACAGAAGCGCTATTTGTGCGTTTTCCGTTTATGTAACGAGTGTTATTTTTATCAATTTACCATTTATTTAAAGCAAATCGGCATATAAAGATACCTTTAACCATTCTTATAAATCAGAAAAATATGGCCTAGGTAATATAGACGTACACATACATATAGCAAAATTGTCAATAAGAGTATTAAGATCTTGTCTATATCAACCAATTACCGGTGTGGTGTAATGCAGTCACATTGATCCTGGTTACGCAACCTTTTTAGGGGTTGCTGCAATAGCTGAACGGTCTAATAAGTTAGTACGTCGCTTGATCACAAGTGGTTTGCAGTTTGAACCTTACATTTTTAAAATCACATAGACGCCCCGTTTCACGAATTAGTATCCAATAAGTACCATGAGTTTTCAGTACTCTGAATTAACCAAATATAAAGAAACCATTATCGTGGGTTAGATCGCAGCTTATCTGTGAAAGCGTTTATGAGAAAGTTGTAAACGCTTAATATTTCGCAGTGAAGTCACTGACACTCAATTTAACAACTCCCTTGTGACGTTTTTTCCATTCCCAATTTCTTTTTAAAGTTTGTCTTCCACTATACATCAAACTGGAATCCAGAAAACAAATGCCGCAAGGCTACTTTCAGTGTACTGCAGATATTCAGCGGATTTTCGATAAGATAATGACAGATCGGACAGGGAATGCAGGACTAAACGGAAACAGCTGGGCACGAAACTCACTGTGGATGCCTACAGGTAGGACACGCGCTTGGAGATAGATAGGTCCGGGTTCAATTTCCGTCTGCGCCACTCATTTTCTCGGAGCAAAATTAACATATAATGTTCAACTCGACCAAGCTGTGAATTGGTACCTGTGAGTGTGGTGTTTGTTCATGTTCGATAGTCTTGGTCGTCGCATCTCGATGTTGTCTTCGCACAAACCAGGAGAGAAGTAGTCTCCATATTAGGACTCGAGCGCAGGTTTCCTTAGGTAGCCCAATGCCTAGGGGAAGTTAAATGTCGAAGGGTAGCTTGATTGCTGAAGGAGGCCCTCAAAAACTGGTAACTAAATGTAACATAACAGACAACAACAAAACACGCAACAAACGGGATTTATCCTTTCAATTATCCTCTTGTTGAACGCCTCATGTCATATCCGTTTGTATGAAATCTGCCATTTGCAAACATGTCTGATTATGAGACAAATGTAACGTAGGTTCTATTATATAATTATACATCATGTATTTCCACTGCGGTATACCGTAAACCGGATATTGCTAGTGAATGTGAGTAATGTTATCGATTTTCGCGACATTACAGTGTTCACTGGGATTAGTTCAGAGACGATAATTTCCAAATTACTGACTACTTTCTTCATCTCAACTAGGTTTTAATGTATTCGGATATTTTTATAACTTTATAGTACGCCATATTATAACAGGTATTTTTCATAGAAGTGTTCAAATTACTCAGTTATTGTCCGCTGCTCACTCGCAAACTTTGCCCACAACACTTTAAGTGCGTTTGAACTGGGCATTCTAGTTATACTGAACTTTAATGTCGTAAGTCCAAATTTCAGACAAAAAATGATTGAACTTCAACAAAGATACATGTACACACCAAAATACAAATGTAGATAAGTGCGTGTACAGCGTATTGATATTTACTACATACAGAGTATTGCACATTAGCTTCTTCTTCTTCTTCCGAGTATTGAGCAGGGATCTTGATAGATCGTAAGTAGCTCAGCGACATTATGTACATGGTGATGGCGATCAAAAATTCAGTATGAATTAAAATTCAAAGTTCATAGTTTAAAAACATTAAAACTTTATACACTGTAGATAAAGGATCCGCCTATATCGTCCCAACCCGGAGGAGAGACTGAAAGTCCTCCAGGGATGTTGCCGCAGAAACTCTGGTAGGAAGCGAGTTCCAGTCCTTCACCGATCTAGGGAAGAAGGAGTTGAGGAAGGTCTTGTCTGTGAGGCGCTCCTGGTAGAATCTGTTTCCTCCACGGGTGCGGCCATCGCTTGGTTTCAGGTATGTCGATGATGGAACATCGACAAGTCCATGGTGAACCTTGAAGAGCATCAGGAGTCTGCTGTTGCGACGGCGACTTTCAAGCGATTCCCACTGGAGGTCCTCTAGCATTTTCGTGACACTCCCTGGGGTCTTGCTTGTATAGTCGTTGACTACAAATCTGGCTGCTCTTCGTTGCACCTGTTCCAGGTCTCTGATGGTGGACTGTTGTGCAGGATCCCAAACAGTAGCTGCATATTCGACTGTTGGCCTAGCGATGGCCCTGTAGGCTGCTGCCTTTACTGATGGGGTGCAGTCCTTGAGATTGCGGCGGAGGAAACCGACTGTCCTGTTGCCCTTCTTGATAGTATTGCCTATGTGGCAGTCCCAGCTGAGGTCTTCAGAGATCGTGACTCCGAGATATTTGCTGCCGTCGACGATCTCTAGTGTGTGTCCATGCAGCTGGTAGTTGGTCTCAAGTTTTCTTGTCCGTTTGGAAGCTATTCGCATCACAACACATTTGCTGGGGTTAAAGTCCATCTGCCATTTCTTCTCCCAAAGTTCGATGGAAGTGAGGTCACTTTGCAGGAGCTTGCTGTCGTCACTGTTATTGATGACCTTAAGCAGTAGACTGTCACTCTTATTAAACTAGGAAATCAACCAAAAATAATACTTAGTACCAATTTAACATTATAACTATTTTTAAGAACCTCAGAAGAGTGAATTCGAATATTTGAGTGCTGAGTGTAAGTATTGATTGTAATTTTGAACAATACAAAAAAGCGTCCATATCATAGTTAAAATAAGTATATCTCAAACTTGTGTACATATACAGTATTACATTTAAAATCTCGAGGGACCCACCTCAGAATTCGTCATTCCAGCATGTGTTATGTACATGTAGTTTTTACACTCTCCAATTTTCAACATA
The DNA here is from genome assembly GCA_947247005.1 of Spisula solida. NCBI lineage: Eukaryota > Metazoa > Mollusca > Bivalvia > Venerida > Mactridae > Spisula > Spisula solida. The sequence goes on along the minus strand of OX365944.1, from coordinate 42,465,725 downwards.
ATTATGTAGACAAAATAAGTAATATATCTGGTTATACCTAGCATTTACTAAATTTCCGTACACAATACTCCGTACACCGAACAGCAATACATGTACAACAGTGAGCAATACTAATGCAATACTAAAATTCTCAAAATGCACCGTTATTTGTGACTCCGTTACTGGTAAAACATTAACAACATATTATGCTTGGTCACTGGGATGTTCTTTTGCTCGATTCAAATTTTGTAGCTTAACGAGGAATATAAACAAAAACATCTTTATTTGACAGACCGAGCATATGTTTTGCGTGAGGAACGATACGAGTTTGGTCTTTTAAATGCCCGTTTAAGCAGTCCCTGGTCATTTGCCGGTAGATACTTTTGTATATAATTTACATTCAACACACACAGAAAGACAAAACAGCGTCTCTGAACTTACCCTGTTGTGCACTTGAAGGTTGCGAAAATGGATAACATTACTCACCTTACTAGCAATAACCGGTGTACTGTATACCGCAGTGTTTCCGCATTCTTGTTGACGGAATAGGCCGGACACATGTATTCAATGTTTTTTTTATAATATTATCAATAATCATGCGAATAAATGTGTAAATGGTAGGCCGATAGGCATCGTTCAATCATGTTAGTACTTCAAGACAACATACAGCGGGGCTTCTCTTTTACATTTTGGGAGAGCATTGTTAGTAGGGGTTATTATGTCTAGGGGACTAGTGGTTTCAAAATACACATATGGACCTACTCGCAAGTAAAGTGACGTGGAAAGTAATTAACGAAAAGTGATATATTGGGATCGCATGAGCGGATCAAGCAGACGCTCTGTATAGAATGAACAATCTGGCTTCTCATGTCTTCAACTCTCATGGTGATAACATGTAGCTCAATGCGCTCTTTACTCGATTTATGTAATTGCTTGTACTAGATTCTACTCGTAGATTCTACTCGTAAGTAGACAGACTTACAGTACGATATTGGCACCTGTGATTTTACAGGTAACAATGATGCCGAACAATATTATTATATTATTATCTCTAGTAAGAACTATGCAGATTTCATCCCATGAAAATGTTAAATTATCTATTCCAGGCCTTTATTTATCCATGAAACAAGTATTAAAACAGACAACACAGGCAGTATAATAATTGTTTTACAGTGGACATGTGCAGTATCTACGGTATAACTCGTGCACTATCCATTTTATGCCACCAAGCGCGGAAAACCTGTCATTTTTTTAGAAAGATACCGATGCCAGTGCATACATCAATATGATGAAATATGCTACTATTATTTTACTACATGTTCATGAAATTTGAGCGTTCTCCGCTGTCTATAAGTATTTTTAATTATTTTTTAAAGACCAAACTGCTGACTTTTTGACACATTTATTAAGTTTAAAATATAATGTGACGTTTGTGATCGAAAGAAATTACATCTTCGTGTCGAGGAAGAACCACTGCACATGTACACGTTCTTCGTTTTACTGGTGTAGACACGAAATAAATGAAACAGGCACAAAATACCTAATCTCTTGAATGTTGAATTTTTTGCGGTAGGCTAACACAGCAGTATTCAGGCTAGCACGTCTTATCGGGGTACACGGGGTGAGCATGCATACTGAAGACATTTGTTATACATTTTATACAAACAAATATTTGGTCCATGTTGATATTTTGTCACTATGGCTACCTCGGCCCAACGTCATTTCATGATAGGCTTCCTTGCTAAGATCATTGTGAACAGAACGTTTAATTATTCTCAAATAAAACTTGCAACGTAAACAGTTACACTTTTTGTACAGCCAGAAATCATAACATGTTTATGCAACTTTAATGTAATTAACTATATTAATGTGCTGTAGTACTGCTTAAATGTTAGTGACGTGATTTGATTTGACTTCATTGACGTAGGGCGGCCCTTTAGCATGTCGGCATTGAATTTGCTGTGTACTTGCATGAATATAATTTTTGTGCCTACACAGTCTGTGCATGCAATTTAATATCTTAATATTTTTGCAACATTCTTGTCTTTTGACTTTCCAATCACAGCACAACATTTCGTCCCTGATTTCTTTCTATGCCCATTAACAGCCAACTACCTCGTACAAAATGGCACTGAAAGCATCATTTAGCATTAAATTGTTTATTTTGATTGTAAATGATGAATGCTTCGTTTTATCTTTGAATATTAAAATGCACTCTTCAACAAATCATAATGCAATGTTTTACAAACACAAAATAATACGTCATAGTTAGCGATATGCAAATTCGAATTTAAATGACGAATCAATTTGAAATTACTGTATTCTGAAAATTATGCTGATAGTCCATTTCAACAAAATGTCGCCCACAATGAAGCACAACAACAACACCATAATTATCGTTGTCTACATGATACTCAACATTTAAACTCGTCGGCAATAACAACCGCATACAATTTGCATAACATGAGATTTAAATGGGATATGAATAATAAGGGAGAGAACTGGTGCCAAACTTACGTGATCGAAGCCAATAGTTGTGTCCCTTTTCATTATGATTCAGCGGTATTAATGGTGCAGTCATTCTACAACCGTATGTCAAACGTTGGTTATGCTTTGGCAATAATTGAAAATATGCAAGAAAATGACCTCTGACCTGTATGTTAAATTTGGCAGCTTGAATGCGAAACTTGTGGTCGCTATTTCGGCATGAGAATTTTTATGATAGCGAAAAAGCCGAAAACTGTCCCTATTTGCTTGTTTTTAATGGAAAGTTCATACAGTTTGCTGATCATATGTAGCATATTAATGTTATTCCTAATTTAGCTGTTTTTGTAAATTTTGTAAAATTATGAGTACAAGCCATACAAGGTTCTGATATTTTTCATTAGTGCTTGCTTCTTTAAAACTTCAGGATTTTATAAATGGTGTGAACTGTAACTTTCTTTGTTACCTTTTAGGTCTGGTTGGGTGTTACTTTGTCGGCCGGAGATGTCACAACATACACCGTTCATTGCTACCTCAAGTTAATAAAAGTAAAGCTTCAATAGTTCCAACTTCAGATGTGTCTCAAACCGTGACTCTGAGTTGAGGAAAATCTCAGTTTTGCATGTGAAATGCTTAGGTGATTTCGGTTGACCACCCTGGTATTAGAGGACATACTTTGAGAGATAAATGTGTATTTGTTTAACCAAATTTGCTAGTCCTTTATAGGTGTAGCAATACTACGTGACTCTTAGGTCTTTAAATGCATCAAATCCAAGACCAAATTTGACAGCATTTGCTCCGCTTCGAAAACGAAAAATGCTGCAAGCATTTTGTTTTTTATCGCTAATCACTTCTATGAAACAGACGCCAGTCTTAGGTGGGAAATATATGCTTTCTATGCAGTATCTAGGATCTTTACCAGCAGTTTGACAGTTTTTCCAGTACCGAGTCAAACCTTGGAATTGGTTTGTATGCGATCGGACTACTTGTTTTGCCGGGGCTAGAAAGCTTATATTTACCTTATACTGGCGTATATTTTTAGAAATCGGTGATTGAAAAAAGTATTTTCGGCTATTTATGTTGACCAATTTGTTCTTGGATGACGTCAACATCACCTGGTGTTGCTATAATATTTTGACCCTGTCACACTACAACGTATTTACACAACAACGTGTGCCGAACGAACAAGAATAATGACACACACGCTGGTATGATAGTCTACTACGTGATTGGTAAAGATTTAACACAAATTTACTGCATGCAGACATGTGATCATCAAAATATGCACTACATGTATACGATTTTTATATAGTAGACATAAGCTAGTTGTACACACGTCATGAACACTAAAGATACGTTTGGTACTAGCGTCATGAGTAGAATTAGGTAAGTAATTAGTATATACGGTACGTATACGCTAAATTATCCATAGTGTTATATCACAGGCTAGAAATTATATCACAAACTACAGAATTTTGACATCTTTATAGTGAAAAGAGCAAAAACTTGGGGATGTCAAAATTCTGTATTTTGTAATATAATTTTTCGACAAACGTTGTTGTTGTTGTAATCTGAAGTGTTACTTTGCCATTAACCAAGGTCGTTTGTCCTTGGACATTGACGATGCTCCTTTCAACAAGATGGATGATCCTTTAAATAAGTCTGATGAACCTTTAGACAAGGCCGATTATGAAACAAGATAAAAAACATGGATGTTTCTTTGAACAAGAATGGTAGTAAATTAAATACGTATTTTTATTCCCCTTGTTCAGCGAAATACATGTACGAAACACTATAAACAAGGTACAATAAGATTTTCATGTTGGTTCTCAAACCATCAATATGTATTATTAGAGAGGTTGCGAAAGTCAACGTGTACGTGTACGTAAATACTATTTTTGGGTATTTCGTCATCCAGGTATGTGTAGTTTCTACAAGTAACCGACGTGTGACATACGATTTTATAGTGTGTACTATGTCACACAGGTATGCGTATGCACGGGAAACCCAATAATTCATCGCCCATGATTTCATTGAGTTTATGTAAACACTCATTATCGATTAACGAAAAAATCATGCGACACCTGTCATGTGATGTTACACGCACATGTTGTCTTTCGCAAGCCTATTTTAATTACAACGCGTACGTATACATGTACGGGTAACTACACGTACACGTAGTCGTACATGTTCGCATCGCAACCTCTCTAGTATAATGGGTATGCGTATGCACGGGAAACCCAAGATTTTATCGCCGGTAGTCTCATTGAGTTTATATAAACACTCATTATCGATTCACGAAGAATTCATGTTTCAATTTTAATTGCAACGTGTACGTATACATGTACGGGTAGCTACACGTACACGTAGTCGTACACGTTCGCATCGCAACCTCTCTAGTATAATGGGTACTACGTCACATAGGTATGCGTATGCACGGGAAACCCAAGAATTCATCGCCCATGATTTCATTGAGTTTATATAAACACAGAGTCTCATTATCGATTCACGAAGAACTCATGTTACAATTTTAATTGAAACGTGTACGTATACATGTACGGGTAGCTACACGTACATGTAGTCGTACACGTTCGAATCGCAACCTCTCTAATAATAATTATCACATTATAACGACCGTGTTATAAATGAATGTTTAATAACAAAGTATAATATAGCCGCAAGACATTTCTTGTGAAGACCCTTTTCAAAAAAGACAAGCCTATTGATTAAAAATTATAATATACCGTGTGTGTTAGAATAGAAATGCATATTATGTATTATATTTGTGGTATTGATGCTTCTTCCGTGAACGTTGCAGTTTGACAGTATAGATTATTAAAATAGAAAATGAACAAGTGTGGATTTGTTAATTTTGTTTTAGATTTTTGTCTGGTGCACTACGAAAATAATGGTTCGATGAATTATGGTCAAATCAAGTAATAAGCTTCGTTTCTTTTGCGGGTCAATTTAGTTAACAAAAGACCAAAGCCGACAAAGATAAACTAGAGTTGCATGTAAGATTGAATGCTCGAAAGATGTTTTAAGTCTGCTTTATCTCCCAAACAAGTTCATGTTTTGTCGATCCCCGTTTGTTTTATTTCCTTCGAACTTATTTCTATCAATATGCATTTTGTCACATTATTATCTGTATAGATGAAATGTGGATGGTAAATGTGGCATTGAACTTCATCCGTTTACATATTTATGGCATGACATAAACAACACCGACAAACATGCTCTGTCGTCTGCGTAAGCCTAAGTATTAGATTTTGCAAGTACATAATGTATTAGTTATTGCTACTATAAAAATGTTATGTTCTTATCATTGCAAATATTTTAGCATATCACTTCAGTCCTTACACATATAAATAGATCAAGATCAATGTTGTTCGAACTACACTTTCGCGATAAGATAAATAACATCATGTTCATTTAGTCCCCCCCCAGACCATCAATGTTATTGGTCCTTTCAATTGCATTTTAGGGCCAAATTAGTCTATTATGTCTGTTTATTGTAACACACTGATATAATCAGAGTCATGTCCAAGTTAAAGTTAATCATCAACACAAGGGGCAGAATTATAGCAGACTGTCGTACATTTGTGCTGGTTCATTCAACACCACTCGCCGTGTCTGTATGGCATCCATCAGCTTACGTCTTGGACCGATAGGTAGTCCCATGTCCTGGAAATCTTGATTTGTCAATTTCATTAATGCTTCCATGTCAACATCGGCATCAAGAAACAAATGTGTGTAATGTGTAAGTCCGCAACCTTCCAGAAACATTATCACTGGAGTATATTCCGTGTCGTCGTCTTCATCAGCAAGCGGTTCAACATCTTCTGCATTCCATGGTAATTCGTTTCTACCTCCTTTTTGGCCACCAGGTGTGTCAGTATTATCGGTTCCACTGCTGTCTCGTTTTGAACCTTGACCGCCGTCGAAATCGTCAAAGTCACATAGATCACCGTTAAGGTCTGCGGAATCTATATCATCTAACGAAACATTAGGACGATCTTGGAAACTATTAAAGTGATTAAAGTGGTTTAAGAATGAAAACTTTCCAAACCCTTGTCTGTTAAACATTCCTCCCGGTGTCTCATCGTCGTCATCATCAAACATTTCTCCAACACCAGAATCTTGTGACTCCATGCCGACAGAAGCACCAGGAAATACATTTGTAAGAGCGGGTCTCGCACTATTGTCAGTAACCTTATCACTATCACCGTCAATATCGATATTTGCAATGTACATAACCTGTGCGTCACGCCTCGTGGCAGTGCCATGTACGGACCGCAATGTTCGCTTGCCACTGTCATCAGTTTCGCTTACTTTGAATTGACCGTCCGTGTTTCTACTCTGTTGTCCCTTTGTAGTTCCATTCACGAGGTCAGAGAAAGCTGTCTGCTTGGCTTTCATAGCTTTGGCTTTATCTCCTTTGATTCTGTTTGTTAATGTTTTGACAAAGGATTTTTTAGTCGGGGCCTTAAAGTCGCCATTCTGTATAAGTTCTCCTTTCTCCATTTGTTTTCGAGTCTTTTCCATTTCTTTTGATGCCTTCTCTTGAAGCCTGCAATACAGTTTATAACATAAAAATCACGTTTCTTTCGCTTATATTATGGATGTCAATGCATGTAGGGAAATATATAATTATATTTAGTAAAGCAAAAGTACGTACTAAGTTGTACATATTCCTTTTATATTCGACACTTACCGGCAGCATTAATGACAAAGCTCTATACAATAGTATATGAATGTGAAGTATGCTATGAGCATGAGCAATTGTTAAAGCAATACATGATTAGTCGTGTATGAGTATTTACCCACCTTTCGTAGTATTTATGATTTCTTTCCGCATCTTTCATAGCGTTCTCTTTTAATTTCTGGACAACTTTTGGATTTTTTCTGTGTTGCTCATTTTGAGCCGCATCCAATACTTTCACAATATCTTCCTTGTTTTCCAACGCGGCAAGATCTAACGCTGTATGCATATCATTGTCGCACATCCAGATATTTGCACCAAAGTTTATCAAGAATGACACACAATTCCAGTGACCATTTCGAGCAGCGTAATGCATCGGTGTGTATCCAAGAAGATCACTTTTGTCGACGTCACCTCTGAAAATACAGAACCAACAAATACAATCATGTACGTAACAATGAGGAGTTATATTTCGCTGGCTTAGAATTAGAAGTACTACTTGCGACCTTATAAGACTCAATGACATTCATATTTGGAAAAATCTGCACCTCAAGGCGCTTCTTATGAGCCTATTTCTATGAAAGTGGTCATGTTGATCATACTGAAGATTAAAAAGCTTGTTTTTTCCATAAGTAAAGATTAGTTTACGGACAGTTTTTTTCTTGTTTTCTCAAAATATTGATTTAGCACTTACGACCTTCTAATTCTAAGCCAGCGTTTCATGCCATGTTTACGAACATACTTACAATGATGTAAACTATTACTACATCTTGAGCTGTACTGGGATGCCACACGATGGCAACAATGGACATGTCATTAGAATTTACACATTTGAAATAGTTATATCAATCAATAAATCAATATGTATTAAGAAACAATTTGCTTCGTATGTCTAGTAGTTTCACAGTGTTAAAACTAATATTAAGTCAGACAGGGAAGGCAGCACTCAACTTATCCAGCCGAGCACAGAAAACATTAAAAACATACAAGGCACAATGCCCAACTAAACTAACCGAGCACAGAAAAGATAAAACACATACATATAAAACTTATAAGGGGTTGGAAAAACGTGTTCCTATTTTTGTCAAAGTCCTTACCCAATCATGATTAGGGATCCCAATTGATGAAGAGCCGCTCCCAATGGGTTAGGGGCCTCAATACCCAGCCCACATGACTGTGCCACTCTTCTAGCAAGAGGTGGTCCCTTGGCATTAAATCCAAGATTTGTGCATGATGACTTAATGTGTGTATATAAATTATTTTGTTATTTTTGCAATTCCATTTTGTTCCCACTGAGCATTTTTTGCCTCAGCGATGTACTACCGATTGAAAATATTGAGCTACCAGGACATCGGGAACAGGTTCCTCGTGATATAGGGGAAGCTTCGGGGAAGTCATGAGACAGTTTGTGATATCGGAAGGCATTGTGATGAATCGGTGGTATCGGGAGAACATTGTCAATGTGGAATTCCTCAGTGGGACCTAGGCTTTATTAACCAAAGGTGAACATGTGACGTTACACACGAAACGAGTGTATTTTCCATAATTCGAGTAAAAGTATATTCTTTGCATTCAGCATTATATACGCGTTATTTGTATTTATATTCCAGCGATATACATGTAGTGCTATATGCTTTCTGTTGGTTTCACATTGATACCAGTTTATCAATATAAAATAAAAACTATCAAGTTAAATGTTTACATATTGATAAGTGCGACATGTTGTATGCTATATAGATTATTGTTAACATGTTACACAGTGTTCCACGCCAACCTTTAGATAACTTATTTCAAACTGTAGTTTTCCATTGAATGGTTATCTTTGACATGAACTTAGGGGCCTGCACTAGTAGGGATGTTATGGTATGTTATATACTATACCATGCTGTTTAGTATAATAATGACAATTGTTTGGTGCTAAACTATGCTGGTACTGAAGTTATGCGGACAATGCATGCTAACTGCATGCAGTCCCAACACTGCTTTCGCAAGAATACTAATATCTATGCGCAAACATATGTCCAAGGGAGTATATAAACGTCAACGCATGTGCGCATGACTGTGTTCATGCGCATTTACTATGGTTGCCGCGTGCGCATAGAATGTTTGATAACTATTCACGTGAAAATACAAATTCATGCATACTTTAATTTATAATTCCTCTGCATGCAATCATTCGAACATCTCCAGGGTTTCAACGCTTTGATTTTATCTGTCAACAGTGCACGTCATCACTTCCTATACAATCAGGTAATAGGTACCCGATCATTATTGTCAACTGATTCATAAACTTGAAACAAAAAATGCCTGTATTTTGATAAATTGATATAGGATGGTTGTGTCACAAAAAGAAATTGTGAGCAGATATATTGCTATGTCTTTAAGGGAAATTGTAAATCACCCTATAAGCGATATATAGCTATGTTTTAAGGGAAATAGTAAATCACCCTCTAAGCCAGACCATGATTCTCTTGAGTGTTATTTATTTTACCTTGTCCTTCACATTATTACGTGGTATTCATTTTTTCACACTACATGTAGGAACAGCAAGTAAACACTCATAAAGTAATGTAACTTTTACGAACTATGGTATCCTGTTTGAACCATCGTAATGTTGTGTGACATTAACACATTCGAAGGAATGTGACATTGTTCCAAATGAACTTCCAGTGTGAAAAATCACGTGACCTCAACAAGCCGGTAAGGGTTTCTTTGCAAATAACTCCTTTTTAATGTTTCCTTAGCGCATAAAAACGGCTTACTTTGCGGCGGTACTGTCTAATATGGAATATTACACAATACGCTATTCTATTTTAAAAAAAACTAAATTTTAAGGCCTTTTCTACTTTCGGTTAGCTTACGTGTCAACATTTGGCCAACGATTGCCTCAGTATTTAAAGGTGTATTCTTAAAATTCAACATTATTGGAATCAGAATGTAAAGAACGTGTCTGTTGTTATATGCACTAACAAAAACTATGAAATGGTTGCAATCATTGAAAATATTGACAAAAACATTAGTTTAGCTCCTTTCATAGACCATGTGTAAACCCCTTTGATTCTCACAATGGTTCCGTTCTCTTTGCATATTATCAACAGCTATGAAAATGTAAAACATGTGGATATTTACCTGTACCATATCACTGTTTATAAAGTGAACATAAACTTTCAATATTCAAAATGGTATTAGCTAATAATTGGTCACTTGAATGCAATCTTGTTTGTCAAGGGATGTATAAATCAGTTACTGTCATTTTAACCAGCTAATGTACGGGAAAGGAATTTAAGGAGATCCTACTTGGGCTGTATAGATTGAAGTAAACAAGGCTTACAAACTTCACCGGACTGTTCCATAAATTATAATATATAATCAGCAATTACTGTTCAAAACAATTTTCTTGTCGCCACTGCCAGTCCCACATACATTTAATTAGGTTAACGAGAATGACCATTCTTATTTGATATTGACCCCCGTCCATCATAACAATGCTATGCAACATTTGTCAAAAGGGGGAGGTTGGTAACAAGTAAAACAATTCCATAAAATATAACTCATACTCAGAACGTCTATACATTGTTTATACTCCGACACGCCCACTGATTCCATTAAAAAAGTGTACATTATTTTCGTAAGCGGACACTTTTGTGAGCTATAAGAAAACTGTTTCACTCAGAAAATAATTGCCATAAATGGTCGATTAGACGAAAACTATGACAATTCTGTGTATAATGATGTAAGTACTAATAAACCTTAATGAATTATTAATTTATTTTTATTCAGATTCAATACGAATGTATTTAAGTATAGGTTTGGCATTCACAATCATTGATTTTGTTTGGCAGTGTTTCATGTAAAAAAAAGTAACGATCATGATATTTGAGGTACATCGATCATTTAAACATTTTACATTGCATTTGGTCGTTATCATAGGGATACAATCAATGATTAAACGGACAGTATCCTTATCTAGGTATGTTAGAGCAATGAACTGTCACCTTGCAGATGCGAGTTCAATTTACACTATATACTGTCTTCCGTGCTACCAGGTAGTTGCATAGATACAACTACCTGGTGCTACTAGCTACTGGCATAGCCCGCAAAAACGAAGAAGTGATCATTTGCTTAAGCAAGAGCTAGTTAGTATTGATTGATATTTAGTTTCATGACAACTGCTTTGATAATTGACCACCATGTGTATTGAACAATTCGCTGGCTTAGAATTAGAAGGTCAACGCTTATAAGACTGATACATATTTGAAATCTGCACCAAAAGGCACTTCTTATCAGTCTATTGTTATAAACATTGGAACTGGTCATGTTGACCAAACTGAAGTTGGAAAAGCTTGTTTTCTCATAAGTAAATAGTAGTTTTCAGGCAGTTTTAAATAGTAGTTTTCAGACAGTTTTAAATAGTAGTTTTCAGGCAGTTTTAAATAGTAGTTTTCAGACAGTTTTAAATATCAACATACCAAGTTTCATGCTTTTATCATCAAACCCACAATTTTGGTAAAAAATGTAACGAAACTGCCGGACTAATAGTAGTTTTCGGACAGTTTTTTCTTGTTTTCTCAAAATATTGATTTTGTACTTACGTCCTTCTTGTTCTAAGCCAGCGATTTGTCGTAAACGGCTCTAAATCATAATTATATCATAATTAGCGATAAGAATTCAACTCGGTAATATCTATTTTTCCAGGGAGATGACTTTGTTTAAGATAACATTATCACGTGAATGACCGATACAGTGTGAGTATTAAGAATATTTTATCAAGTTCAATCAAAACTTCCGGTTTGAGAGCATGCATTTATAATACTACTTTTGAAAGCTAATTTATGACGTCAAATGAGTTTTTATATTATTGTAACCACATAACAAACGTTGTACTTATCTGTACACTTGAACATGTCTCATCGTTTTTACCCTGTCGTTAATTGCCTACAACTAACAAATGACCAAGATATAATGAAGATGTTACTAGCAACACAGCTATGATAGTTGATACTTTGTCACCCGACCTGTCAATAAAGTAACACAATATTTGTAGAGCTTGCCGGTAGATTGACAGGTGTTGTCCGTAGACAGACCTATTCGGTTACTATCTTGTAACTTGGTATGAAATGATAGACGTTTCGTGTTTGCTAATAATTATACAACCTTCAAATACAGTTTACATGATATGAGCAAGGTTTGCTCTCACGATGTTTCATACTGTTTCATTATCTTCCTTGTTAAAATCGCCAATGATAGCAAAGGGCATCTACATATTATCATAGATATTGATAACTGCCTTGTCTTCTAACAAGCACATAGTCTCTTACATAAGAGACAGTAAACATAGCACCAGTTCATACATACGGAGCAGTGAAATATACATTTATTACTAAAAAAGAAGTGACAGTAACTTAGAATGTCAACGGAAACGGACATATCATATACCCGGACATAAAGACCAGCTAGCAAAATAGGTCATTAAGGGGCTTGATATTGGTATGGGTGACACTAGGAATACCCAGGGATTGGCCAATGGTATGGGTTGACAATACAGAGACTGGTCAATAGTATGGGTTTTCAACAGGAATATCCAGGTATGAGACAATGGTATAGGGTGACAATAGGAACACCAGAGACTGGACAATAGTATGGGGTGACTATAGGAACACCAAGAGACTGGACAATAGTATGGGGTGACAACAGGAACACCCAGAGACTGGACAATAGTATTGGGTGACAATAGGAACACCCAGAGACTGGACAATAGTATGGGGTGACAATAGGAACACCCAGAAACTGGACAATAGTATGGGGTGACAATAGGAACACCCAGAGACTGGACAATAGTATGGGGTGACAATAGGAACACCCAGAGACTGGACAATAGTATGGGGGTGACAATAGGAACACCCAGAGACTGGACAATAGTATGGGGTGACAATAGGAACACCCAGAGACTGGACAATAGTATAGGGTGACAAAAGGAACACCCAGAGACTGGACAATAGTATGGGATGACAATTTGTTCATTCAGGGACCGGACAATGGTATGGGGTGACAATAGGTTCATTCAGGGACTGGACAATGGTATGGGGTGACAATATGTTCATTCAGGGACTGGCCAATGGTATGGGGTGACAACATGTTCATTCAGGGACTAGACAATGGTATGGGGTGACAATAGGAGCATTCAGGGATGAGATAATGGTTTTGGTGACAATAGGAGCATTCAGGGACTATACAATGGTATGGGGTGACAATAGGAGCATCCAGGGATGAGACAATGGTATGGGTGACAATAGGAGCATCCAGGGTTGAGACAATGGTACGGGTGACAATAGGAGCATCCAGGGATGAGACAATGGTATATGGGTGACAATAGGAGCATCCAGGGATGACACATTGGTATATGTGACAATAGGAACATCCATGGATGAGACAATGGTATCGGTGACAATAGGAGCATCCAGGGATGAGACAATGGTATATGGATGACAATAGGAGCATCCAGGGATGACACATTGGTATATGTGACAATAGGAACATCCATGGATGAGACAATGGTATATGGGTGACAATAGGAGCATCCAGGGATGACACATTGGTATATGTGACAATAGGAACATCCATGGATGAGACAATGGTATATGGGTGACAATAGGAGCATCCAGGGATGACACGTTGGTATATGTGACAATAGGAACATCCATGGATGAGACAATGGTATCGGTGACAATAGGAGCATCCAGGGATGACACATTGGTATATGTGACAATAGGAACATCCATGGATGAGACAATGGTATGGGTGACAATAGGAGCATCCAGGGATGAGACAATGGTATGGTGTGCATTTCTTGGTGCTCCTTTGGGATGTATGGTCTTCAAAAAGCCAAATCCCACACCCTCTACAGAATTGTTGAGTTTGGATCGAAACATATTGCAAACATGCAAACCAAACAGTGAGTGCATATGGTACCTGACACATTACTATACACGGTTCAAAACAGTTATTTCATTTATTTCGGATTGACATTAAAACATCGGATGTGCAACGCTGTTCAAATATAAGAGGGACACCTCTCGTAGTATAGGGTGACAATAAGAACATCCAGGGATGGGAAAATGGTATGGTGGTGACAGTAGGAACATCAAGGTATGGTACACTATATATTGGGTGACAGTAAGACCATCTAGGGATGGGACAGGGGTGGAACAATAGTGTACATGTAGTATGAAAGTAGGATCGTCTAGGGTAGGGACAATGGTAAAATATAACAGTAGGAACATCTAGGGTAGGGACAATGGTAAAATATAACAGTAGGAACATCTAGGGTAGGGACAATGGTAAAATATAACAGTAGGAACATCTAGGGTAGGGACAATGGTAAAATATAACAGTAGGAACATCTAGGGTACGGACAATGGTAACATAACAGTAGGAACATCTGGGGTAGGGACAATGGTAACATAACAGTAGGAACATCTGGGGTAGGGACAATGGTAACATAACAGTAGGAACATCTGGGGTAGGGACAATGGTAAAATATAACAGTAGGAACATCTAGGGTACGGACAATGGTAAAATATAACAGTAGGAACATCTAGGGTAGGGACAATGGTAAAATATAACAGTAGGAACATCTAGGGTAGGGACAATGGTAAATTATAACAGCAGTAGGAACATCTAGGGTACGGACAATGGTAAAATATAACAGTAGGAACATCTAGGGTACGGCCAATGGTAAATTATAACAGTAGGAACATCTAGGGACGGACAATGGTAAATTATAACAGTAGGAACATCTAGGGTAGGGACAATGGTAAAATATAACAGTAGGAACATCTAGGGACGGACAATGGTAACATAACAGTAGGAACATCTGGGGTAGGGACAATGGTAAAATATAACAGTAGGAACATCTAGGGTAGGGACAATGGTAAAATATAACAGTAGGAACATCTAGGGTAGGGACAATGGTAAAATATAACAGTAGGAACATCTGGGGTAGGGACAATGGTAAAATATAACAGTAGGAACATCTAGGGACGGACAATGGTAACATAACAGTAGGAACATCTGGGGTAGGGACAATGGTAAAATATAACAGTAGGAACATCTAGGGTAGGGACAATGGTAAAATATAACAGTAGGAACATCTAGGGACGGACAATGGTAACAAAACAGTAGGAACATCTGGGGTAGGGACAATGGTAAATTATAACAGCAGTAGGAACATCTAGGGTAGGGACAATGGTAAAATATAACAGTAGGAACATCTGGGGTAGGGACAATGGTAAAATATAACAGTAGGAACATCTAGGGTAGGGACAATGGTAAAATATAACAGTAGGAACATCTAGGGTAGGGACAATGGTAACATAACAGTAGGAACATCTGGGGTAGGGACAATGGTAAATTATAACAGCAGTAGGAACATCTAGGGTAGGGACAATGGTAAAATATAACAGTAGGAACATCTGGGGTAGGGACAATGGTAAAATATAACAGTAGGAACATCTAGGGTAGGGACAATGGTAAAATATAACAGTAGGAACATCTAGGGACGGACAATGGTAACATAACAGTAGGAACATCTGGGGTAGGGACAATGGTAAATTATAACAGCAGTAGGAACATCTAGGGTAGGGACAATGGTAAAATATAACAGTAGGAACATCTGGGGTAGGGACAATGGTAAAATATAACAGTAGGAACATCTAGGGTAGGGACAATGGTAAAATATAACAGTAGGAACATCTAGGGACGGACAATGGTAACATAACAGTAGGAACATCTGGGGTAGGGACAATGGTAAAATATAACAGTAGGAACATCTAGGGTACGGACAATGGTAAATTATGACAGTAGGAACATCTAGGGTAGGGACAATGGTAATAGGCTATTGTAAATACCCATACAAGTAACACGCACGTGCCTATGTTCTTCAGAGTTTCGAGTCGGTACTAATAGTTTTAGAAAAGTTATTTCCGGTTT
The DNA here is from genome assembly GCA_947247005.1 of Spisula solida. NCBI lineage: Eukaryota > Metazoa > Mollusca > Bivalvia > Venerida > Mactridae > Spisula > Spisula solida. The sequence goes on along the minus strand of OX365944.1, from coordinate 42,449,572 downwards.
AGAAAATTGCGGAGTCGAAAGAAGTGAATGTTGAAAGTAGAAGTATTCAAATTACGAAATTTTTGAGTCCTAACATAATCTTCTATTTTTTAATTCCTTTTGAAAATATTCAATAAATAAAAGAATGCTCTTGTAAGAAAAGGGAAGTAAGAAAGGCACGGCGCGAAGCGCTATTCACATTCGGCAAGGGAAGTCATTCTAGTGAACTCAACTTTTACGCGCAATTCAGCATCTTCATTCGTCCGGGAGCCGCCATTAGGTCAAGTAAGTTTGTTTACAAGACATTTATTTTATTATGTCTGCGCGTTCAATTCAATATTTACCCGAACTGACAGTTAATTATGATGTATTTCATGTCGTTGACGTACCGGGTGATGGCAATTGTTTTTTTCATTGCTTGAGTATTTTGCTGTCCGGTGATTTTAACGAGTCGCGTATTTACAGAAGGTTTATTTGTGGTCAAATTTATGACAATTGGAATACTTGGAGAGAAAAGATTGAAATACATCATGGCCATTACATGACCCCCACATGGTATCAGGAAGGAATGATTCTCGGTAACTGGTGGGTCACTGCATGCGAAATTGAGGCTGCGTCTGAACTGTTGGATTGTTAATTAATATTTGGTTACAAGGTAGAAGGGATAACACAGCTACGTTTACACTGACCAGTTATCTGCCAGCATCTAATCCTGCCCCTCAAACTTGCATTGACATTCTTTTGAACAACCAGCACTTCCAGGCTATGAAGAAAAAGACTGGTCATGGTTTGCCAAATCCTGACATTTCACAAACTATAAATTCAAAATTTGTTAACAATGAAGACAGCCAAAGTTCACACGCAGCCTCTGGTTCCACAGTTTATGACCACACATATTCAAACACATTTTGTTCTTCACAGCAAATACCAAGTCAAAATCCAGGTCAACCATCCCCCAATACAAATAATTGTTCTAAAAAGAGAAAATTAAATGTGTCTGAATATAGCTCTACTTTGGACAGTGAAACAACCAACAAAATAATCGCCATCGTCAGGTCCCAAGTCCTGAGTTTGAAAGCAGGAGGGCCTAATTGTTTTTTTTAATTGAAGTTTGTTATTTCCATAATATTTAATAAGTAATCAATTACCTGGTCATATAATTTGCAGTTAATTGTCAGCAATTTGTAATATTTGTGAGGGATTTAATTGCCAAAAATCATAGCTTGGTGACATTGCAACACTGCTCATCCAAATGGTCAAATGTATGACGACTGGTGTTTTTAATACCGGTAATTCTGGGTTCAAGTCCCAGTTTGGATTATATCGTTGTTAAGTTGCCAGGCTAAATTTATGATGGAAATTTATTTTTGGTCTCAAGGGAAAAAGGAAGATGGCCTAATTAGTCCATGTGACAGACCGAATTTCATTACCAAAAAGGTGAACAGATCCAACAATGATTTTCGGTTAGCTTGATATCTCAGCAGTCTGAAAACGGTTGATGGACTTGCGGGTCACTTTGCCAAATGACCTTTTGGCGGCCATCTTTAAAGATGGCCGCCATTATTTTAAGCAATCATAAGCTTTGGGAAAACTTGAATTTTTCCTCACTCAATAGGGCTATCGGCTTGCAATATGTCTTAAAATGTTCGTATTTCAACCCAACATATGTTGACATATACCTAATAATATTATGATAAAGGAATTAGTTGAATTTATTGATATTCTAAGAAAACGTTGATATTTTTCACTTTTTGTCATTATTTTTTCTCTTGCAATTCTGATTGGGATTTGTATTTAGCCAGTTTTTGTTTGCTACATTGAGAGAATAATTCTAGGCATCCATAATATACATTACATTGATAGATTTTAACTTCGAAGTCCATAATTGGTCTGGAATATATGACAACTAATGCCTAAATTAAATATATATTTTAGGGCATATGAATAGACCGTTTCCAACAATCTTTTTTTTTATTCCATGGCTACTTTGTTGATACGATGCGTATATATATACCTAGGTGTCCAGTACCGTGTCACAAGGGTGTTAGTGTGGTACCTGACCCCTAGCTGGATGGTTTGGCTGCTCGGATCCGGTCAGTTGTATGAGTTCATATGACATTATTTTCAAAAAAATGGTCATTGACAGGAAAACTTGAATAACTATTCAGCGAAACGGAAAATAAACATAAACATGACTCCAAATGATTGGAAAATAATTTGATATGAGTTTATACATTTATATTTTTGTTTATAAAGTTCCGAATATTACATTAAAAGTACATTATTTTTACGTTGTTTTCATATTCTTCTTTAATAATAGTAAAGCATGTAAGAATTCATACCTCCCACTGTTAAATTCTATTCGTTTCGCGCGTTCACTAAGAAATGAAAATGTGAAAGCAGGAACGTATTCGAAGGGAAACAATAAGGGATAGAGGGGATACAAAATAAACAAAATTATATATTGAATCAGTTGATCTTTGTCTAGTATCTAGCTTACTACTTTTCTGACTCAGGTGGACCTTAGTAACCTTTAAATAACCGTTCTTAATAGAATTTGTAACACTATACACACACTTTTAAAGCCTCCACAACCCTACCACAACCAAGGTTGTAATTGGTGACACGATGGTGGCTGAGGAGTTAGTGCTCTTGACTACCAAACCGGAGGTCCCTTGTTCGAAATTTCATTGACCAGTGTTCAGTATTTCCCACCCAACTACAGATGAACTGGTTGTTAACCGTGTGATATTCTCACGAGTATCGGTGCTAGCTATACGCTGGGCACGTTGAAGAACCAAAAATGAATCTGTTCGGAAAGAGCTAGGGTATCCCATCCAGATTCCTTGTATCACACCACAGTCACTTCTACTTGCTGTCTCTTCAGCAAAGCCCATGACCCCATATGGAATATTAAGAAGTTATCCTTGACTGAAAGGTCTAAATAATTACAACTACAAATACAACTACAAGGTGTCAACCACGGGGATATTTATCCTGCGAGTTATAAATGTTTTCGGCATCACCGACTATCTCTGCCATGCCTGCAGTCACTACCGTTAGATGTGTGCATCCACTATTTCATATGGGTATACTTTTCTTGTTGGGTTGGGTCATACGATATTGCTCCGTGATGTACATCCCAAAGAGGAGCACACTTAGTCCTGAACTCATGGATTACTAGCATGTGTCGGCTACAGTCAATCCAGTTTTGTACATATTACGGATGGACAGCGCCATTCCTGACCATATGGGTTATTAATGCATTCCGGTACGACAGATGGGTACAGTAATTTGTAACCATACGAGATACATATTACAGATAGGTTCATTCGTTCCTGACCGTATTGGGTACATACTACACATGAATACAGATATTCTTGACCACATATGATACTTAGTACACGTACTAACCATATGAGTACTAAAACATGCTACATGAAGGAACAACCATTCCTGACCATATGAAGTACATTCTACTGATAGGTACAATGTTCCTGACCATATGGAGTCCGTAGGAGATGGGTACAGCCATTCCTATCCATGTGTGATACAGACTACATATGGGTACATTAATTCCTGGCCATATGGAGTCCACAGTACAGATGGGGACAGTCATTCCCAACCATGTGTGGTACAGCCTACACATGGGTACATAGATTCCTGGTCATGTGGGGCACACATTATTTATAGGTATATCAATTCCTTATATGGAATCCGTAGTACAGATGGGTATTGGGTATACAACTATCCCTGACCATAACTATGTCATACATATTACATATGAGTACAGCCATTACTGACAATACTTGATACATACAGATACATACATACAGCCTTTCGTAACTATGCAGTTGGGCACGGGCATTCCTGACCACACGGTGTACATCATACATAGGGGTAGAATGAGTACAGCCATTCCTGACCATATGTGGTACATTCTGCTAATGGTAATCATTCCTGGTCATATGGGTTACATAACATGTTACTAATAAAGATAGGAACTTCCATTTATAATGTCTTTATGAGGTACATTTGACTGATGGACACATTCATTCCTGATCTTATTGGGGGTACTATGGTCACAGTCATTTCTGATTTAATACTAGTAGGTGAATATGCATGGTCATTCCTTACCATATTGGGCTTGTTATTTTATCGGTATATTCATTCCTGGTCCTTAAAGTACACCATATTTCTAAGTAAACCATCCTTAACCCCTTGGGGAATATTCCACCGATTAAAGCCATCCATGTTCTTAATATATAGAAGAACCTTCCTTCGGAAATGCTTCTGTCCATTCCAGTCCCAATAAGGTATATGCTACTGCCTGTACATCATTTTCTCTCTCTATGGGAGTAAAGTCCACCACACAGTACATCCACTTTGGTTCCTATGGGGTACATTCTGCAGTCAAGTTCAGCTATTACATGTACTGATAAGGGATAACGACCAATGACAGGAACAACACTTCCTCTCCTAACGGCTATCCCCCACGTCACTTTGTCTGTGCTTGTGTCATGGGCTATCCATATTCAACAGGCGAAGCTATACCTACAAGATCCTATGATGCGTCTTACTTCACGGTTTGCTGCTATTCCTGTCTCAATGAGGTACATGTAGATAAGTAATTCCCCGCCAGATTGGTTCCCTACAACCATTGGGTGCAACTACCACTGGTAACAGTTACCGAATAACATTAGGCATAGCAACTGCTAGTCCTACTGCTTTCCTACAATCAAGGGGTACGACTAACGCCGTTCATCATTGTCATGAATACCTACAAAACAGTGTACATTTACTCCTAGCCCTGCAATCAAGGGGTATGACTCTTAATATAAACACTGGCCATGAATGTAGGAACAAATGACTTGCATCTTCGACACTAAAATTATATTGTATGATAAAAACACACAGTTAAAGTCAATTTTCAGACATTCGACCATTCGACCGACTTTACATGTACTCATTGAGTCTCACGTCAGTTGTTACACTCGCTCGGCGGTGTTGGCTGCTGGCAGGCTTTTGACCCCCTCAGGTATCCATTTATACATTTGGGTAAGTGGGGAAGGTGGATTATTCTTGCTCAGAGAAATTAAGCAGTGGTTCAGGTGAGGATTGAACAGGGGACCTCTCGATCCCTAAGCATGCACCCTACATCTAGGCTCCCCACAGAAATCGTTATAATTCACGCAGCAGTTTTTAATCTTTTAAGTTAAACATGACTGTCAGTGATGGTAATCATATAGACCAAGAAGGTAAGTCTGATGATGCCAGATACAGAACCCTTCGCTTGAGATAATAATATATCTCATTATGACTTCTCTAAAACGTCACCAAAACGTACTTTTCAGAAGACAACATATAACTTAGGAACCTAAAATTTGGCATACATTCGTGTTGAATAAGAATGCAATTCGCTAATGATTCACTATTTAGGAAAGAAAGAATCAAAGATTAAGTTATACTGAAACACTCGGCCCATGACGTGTATGATCCTGTACTAATAGCCGGACCCTCGCCTGCAAGACTTCTAGCTGGGGTCCGGTATCATACCCATATCCTATTAGGCAAAGGATTCGATTTTCAGATACCTACACATGTATAGATATGTGCATATGAACAAGCAAAGCAACTTTGAAATAATAAACCAACATTAATGGTTGTTCCTGAGATTATTGGAAAAGATATATGCATGCGTCTTAAAAATATCCATTTAATTAGATATCAGTTGTCATATATTCCTGACCAATTTTTGACTTCAAAGTGAAAATCTATCAATGTAATGTATATTATGGATGCCTAGAATTACCCTCGAAATATAACAAACAAAAAATGGCTAAATACAAATCCTAATCGGCGTTGCAAGAGAAACAATAATGAAAAAAGTGAAAAATATCAAAGTTTTCTTAGAATACCATAAATTTCGAAGTAATCATTTTATCATAATATTATTATTTATATATCAGCAGATGTGGGATTGAAATACGAACATTTTAAGACATATTGCAAGCCGATAGCCCTATTGAGTGAGGAATAATTCAAGTTTTCCCAAAGCTTATGATTGCTTAAAATAATGGCGGCCATCTTTAAAGATGGCCGCCAAAAGGTCATTTGGCAAAGTGACCCGCAAGTCCATCAACTGTTTTAAGACTGCTGAGATATCAAGCTAACCGAAAATCATTGTTGGATCTGTTCACCTCTTTGGTAATGAACCTTCAATTTTCAAGGCCTGGGACATGGACTAAATTGTGTATTTTTCATTTTGTGTATGTTATTTTCTACTTTAAATTTTTAACTGATTGCTGATAATGAACTCAATTCAACATCTAACTTCAAAGTATAATTTACTCAGTGTATCTACAAACATTGCTGACCTGTTATGCAGTATCTATTAAATCCCCAATTAGGCAATGCCTTAGTTAATATTATATAACAATAAGAACATATTGTTGTAGAACGAAACATTGCGTCACATGAAGGTTTGACAATGCCTTATATTAGCCTAAGGAGTACACATTTAAATCGTGTTTAAAAGGAGGGACAGACTGATAGGACAATTAAGGAGTAATTGCTGCTCTAAATAAGTACACAATGTACTTCCCTATACATATGTTACTCAGATAATACGTACGAGCAAGTTTGATAATTACAAGTATGTTGTAGCTTATAACCCAACCACAAATAGTTTGAATACAGTGTAGCTGATAAATTATGGTTTTATCTGCAGATATGTCTATTGATGTCCCTATTATCTTTAATTTTGTGTTAATCGTGTTTATTTTATCGTTATTTCTGTAGTTGGACGACATTAAGTGGTTCATTTTGTTTTTCGAAAACCTGTCTGAATATTCTTCAATGATATGAACCTTCTGAATTTGAATGTTTTTGGTTGTGGAAAACTTATATGGTACGGTTGTACAATAGTTGTAGTTATTTGAAGTTGAAAACGTCAGTAAGCAGATTCGCTTATAATGGGAGTATCTGATTGGTTGATTAAAACTTATTATTAACATTGACCAATGGTAGGCTTCTAGTCTAAGACATGCCAGTTTGAAGAACAACTTCAGAGTTCAAGCATCTCATTTGGTGAATGTAAACCTGGCCTAAATATTGACCAATGACAATGTTGCATCCTAAGACATAACATTGTATAATACAGCATCTCATGGGATGGATATAGACTTACCAAAAGTATTGACCAAAGGGAATGTTGCATTTGTAGACATGTAATAAGGCATGTAATAGTACTAAAGGACGCATCATCTGATTGGTATGATTGAAATTTAACATAAAGAAAAACTAATGGCAATGTAGAGTGCGTAGACTTCTATGACATACCGTTGTACGAGCACTATCGGACACAGCATAATGATTGGTTGTAACAAATGTGAAGACTGGTATGAAATAATTCACTTATCTATGTTGTTTCCCCAGAGGGGGGGCGGTGGGGAGGCACGGGGAATTAGACATAACGACTTTCCCGATGTATGTGCATTTGATAAGTCCTGTCGTCACATGTAGTGGGAATTAGACTTGGCCCGTATTTTATGGATTGGGGACCCCTAAGAAATTAGACAGGACTATCTGCACATGGTAGGCAAATTGGACAACCAATTTCCACAAATGTCTAATTCCCCCATATAATCCCGCCACCCCACCCCCTCTGGGGGAAAACATTGACAAGTGTATAAGGAACTGTTTGACCCATCCTTATACATCAGTGGTAAGTCAAGTTTAGACTTTAAACAGTGAAGCATACTCTGGTGAACGAGAATGTGTTTGACCATGTGAGAAAGAAATAAGTGACAAACATTCGTAAACAGGAAAATTTTGGCAACATCATGTATAGTTGTTTACTTTAACGTGTGATTGACAGAAATTACCAGGATTTGAAGTGAGCAAATACAACGTGTATCTAAAAGATTAGAATCAATATTACATAACCGGCCTAATGTTTGAAATACATGTAGGCACATTGATAAATATCGACAGAGTGCCGACTTTATGGTCCTTGATCATTGAACAGGTCTGATAACGTTGATAAACTATTGATCTGTTGTAGCATTTGTGTTCCTGTTTATATGATAAATACTGTTTTACAGCAATCTATCGCATGCTTGACGTCCCGGGAGCGTAATAAAACTATTGCAAAGAAATTGTTATTTGTTATAGTGTAAGTACAAATGTACATGTACTGGAAAAGCTTTGTCGTCACCCCACTCATAAGGGACGTCCGTCGAACTGGCGGGTTTATAACAGGAAAAGTAATAGTTTATGTTTTATGATGTGATAAAAAGAATGTTACATTGAAATTTTGTGACTTTCGACATTAAATGTTCAACAATGTATTACTTAGTATTCTCATTCAGTACAATTAATAAAATGCTCGTCAGAACACCGTATTATAGTGTATTTTACATGTTTTTTTTATTCAACTCGTTTGCTACAGTAAAACATGTCTTAGGTATAAAATCTAACGGCGTCATTCAAAGCAACTGGTCCATCACTACACATACGAACATATAGGATTATAATAACCAACATTGACGCATTTAAATTACTGTAATTTACTGTGTATTAGCTAACGACAGATAGCTGTTTAAGCCTAGGTCCCAATGAGGAATTCCACATCAGCGATGTTTTCCCGATTCCTTCGGATGCCATCCGATTCATCACAATTCCTTCCGATATCACAAACTGTCTCATGACCCTACCGAAGCTTCTCCCAGACCACTAGGAACCTGTTCCCGGTGTCCTGATAGCTCATTCTCATTAATTTTAATCGGGTGTACATAGCCGAGGCAAAACATTCTCATTGGGACCTAGGCTTTAATTGATGCGATCACTGTCCCATTACTGTAACAGTATATGTGTTAAAAGACGAAAATTTGCATTCTATGTATCGACACAATGCAACCCTCCTATGTCCTACTTGTATATTAAATGAGTAGAAGTATTTTCTTATTTACATACGCCCAATAAAATAATATATTCCTGGACACAGGTGTTTGTGTTTATATGCAAAATGAATGTAAATGAGACAGTTACAATTCCAAATACAGATCATTCGAGACTGGGTATGACATCTCTTATCCACAAAATACTGAGACTGAAGCATGCTGAAAAGGGAGTGTAATGCCTCTCAACCAGGAAGTCGTGAGCTTAAACATAACAATGCCCCAATTATTAGGAACCGCCTAGATAGCCCAATGGTAGAGAGTCCGCTTCGATTGCGGGACTGTGCTATACTAAATACCAAATAAATGAGGAGTCAGGAGTTGTAGGAACTTGTTTCACAATCGACCTAAACAAAATCAGTATTAACTGTTATTAGAAACAGTATAATCAAGATCTAACTTTTAAATTAATTAGTATACATTACGAGTACAGGTACATGTATATAACATTATTCTGCTTACGACATACATGTTTAACATATAAATTAGATGAGAGTCCAATTGTTGTTTACAGTATACTTTCTGCACGTGTCATACGATATATTGAGCTCATTATGCTATAAGTGTTCGACTCAGTACATGAAAGAAAAAGAAGAAGAGGCAGGAGAAGATGATGAGTTGGAGGGAAGACGACGAAGAAGAATATGAAGAGTTTGAAGAAGGTATAGATATTTTAAGGTGATTAAAATGCGCTGAAAGTCTATTTTAAATTTGCACGTGTATCAAACGTGTGCTTAATGAGATGGAAATGACTGACAGTTGCTGCAACCACGAGTTCATTGATATGTAAATTGCATTCGGAACTGTTGTCAATACATGTATTGAATAGTATAATATATTTATATAACTTTGTTGGTGTGGTAGTACTTGATGCTTACAGAAACAAAACTGGTTGTTTGTTTGTATGCCAATAAATGATTTATTCAAATTGACATATTTACAATTTTGCGCTGCGTATAACATGCTATACTTTACACCCGAGAACTAAATGGACATCATGAGTTTGTTTGACAAATGATAAGCCTACTTGATTAGACTTAAAGTATAGATATTTTACAATATGGTATTATTGGCAAGCTTACAGAAACCTGGTAATCCAAACATTTCGATCGAAATGAATTACTGCATTGCGTTTATTGATAAATCGTTATATGATAGATAACACGGTTTTACTGAGCTGATAAAAATTCACGTAAAACTTCTATAGATAAGATAACGTACTATACATGTTCTTTAAAATAGACAACTTTTGTCAATTTGGACCGGGCCATTTTCATGTCGAGCTAGCAATGTCTCCGTTATTCTTTATGGGTCTTTCGTGCTATGGCGTTTCTGTTGAGTGCTGCCTTCCCTATCCGATTTGTTATATTATCTTTTTGTATTTAAGCCATTTCGAGAATTAAAAGGTGTTGAAGATTTTTTCCCGTTAAAGTGTGGGTTTGTTGCTTTCTGTTTTCACAAGGCTTATGCAGTTTAGCAACAGTGCGTAGCCCTTTTCGGGGCGCCATACACTATATCATAAGGCTCAGCCATTTCAATACGGTGACTTATGTTTGCGCCTGACACCATAATATTATATAAAAATCACCACAATTTGATAACACGAATCACTAGTAAAATGGATAGAAATTAACGTTATTTGGCCTTTAATAGTTGACGCATGTAATTATGTTTTTCATATTTAGTTTTACCGCTTCAAATAAGAGAATGCACTATTTTATACAGTACTGTGTAATCAGCTGACAACAAACAGCACTAAAACAGCACCAAAGAGCATATCATTAGTAAAACAACTCCACATCAAAGTGTTCCAGTTGATAAATATGGTTATTACTTAATAACGCATGAATTATACATTACATATTTTATTATAGGTATGGTTCAGACAATTATTCAAAGTTTAATGTTTGTTTGAGTTAAAGCTAACTAGTACATTTGTATATTCAGGTTGATAGAGAATCATGAAACACGGTGTTGTTTTATTTCGTCGAAGGTGTAGAGTGTTATGGCTAAAATGCACATACAGGACAGTTTTGCAGTTATCGCACTCTTTTTCCTGTGCAGTATTATGATTATTGCACTCTTTTCCAGTGCAGTATTGCAGTTATTGCACTCTTTCCAGTACAGTATTGCAGTTAGTGCGCCCTTTCCAGTGCAATGTTGCAGTTATTACGCCCTTTCCTGTACAGTATTGCAGTTATTGCTCCCTTTCCTGAACAGTATTACAGTTATTGCACCTTTTCCTGTGCAGTATTGTAGTTATTGCACCCTTTCCTGTGCAGTATTGCAGTTATTGGGCCCTTTCCTGTGCAGTATTGCAGTTATTGCACCCTTTCCTGTGCAGTATTTCAGTTATTGCACTCTTTCCTGTACAGTATTGCAGTTATTGCACCATTTCCTGTACAGTATTGCAGTTATTGCACCCTAAATTTCCTGTGCAGTATTGCAGTTATCGCACTCTTTTCCAGTATAGTATTACAGTCTCTGCGCTCTTTTGTAGTGCAGTATTACCGTAATTGCACTTTTGTCCTGTGCAATATTACAATTAGTATTCTCTTCCCTGTACAGTATTGCAGTTATTGCGCTTTTCCCGCCGTAATAATGATACAAAAATATGTTGCAACAAGCAACAGGCAAATTTCATCAAATATACCACTCGAGGCAAATACCTCACACACCGCTGCTAAGTTCTAATAAAGTTTAAATTGTCGGAGAATCAAGTTGAACATTCACACCCAAGATTGTAGGACCTATACGGTTGTATTGTTGAATAAATCCCTGTAGGATATATGATAACACTGGATAATACCATCTTCCACCAAGTTCTATGTTATCTATAATGACTATTAGTGGTTTCCATGCAGTGGCGAGTATAAATCTAAGTATCCAACTTTGTCATATTGAACAGGGCAACTTTTATGCAGGGATAGCAATTTGTATACTGTTTCTTTTTGTGTATTTCGTGCTCTGTTGTAGTTTTAGAGTGCTACATTCCGTTCGATTGTTTCATTCAGAGATAGTAATTTGTATAATATTTCTTTGAGTGTTTTTCGTGTTCTGGTGTTTCTGTTGCATGCTACCATCCCTGTTCAAACTGTTCATACAGAGATAGCAATTTGTATACTGTTTCTTTTTGTGTATTTCGAGCTATGTTGTTTCTGTTGCGTGCTGCCTTCCCTGTCCAGTTTTTATTATCATTTTGGTACATGTCCTTTTGAGTAATCTAACGACATATATGATATCGTATATTAACACATGTTTCTATCATATAAAAATATCACATTAGAAATTATCATATTAAGCTAGATTTCATTGAACGATTTGCCAACGGGGTAATATCTGTCGGATCTGTCCGCGGTGTTCAGAGATAAAACCTGTTGATAATTTCACATGTATGTAAATATTTCATGTGTATAAACGTGTTTATAAATTATGCACAATTGTTAGCTGGTTAAGATTCAAAGATAAGAATTTTATGCCGTGGTTTATTAACTTTCACTCTCGAGTTATTTATAGATTCACTCGTGTTTTAAAGCAGTGAAATATTAGTTATAATCTTCATGAGGGACTGTGGATTTGGGCTGTATTCTCGAAATAATCGCCAATCATCGCTCTTTGCTTCCACCGAGGACGCCAATTGGATGTCATTCTAGTTGTTACATGATAAAGCGGTGACTTAAACACTTCTATTCCTGGCATTGTTTTTGACCAGTACTCGCTTGCTCCCATGCAAGCTTGTTAAGCCGCCTCTATTATGTGGATGGCATACCCGTAGCCACAGAAGAACATAACTACATAATATAAGAACCTAACCAGTTGTCAAATAAGTTTACTCGTAAAATAAACTCTTTATTATAATTATTATTATTATTAATATTGAACTCGGATCTGCTTACAGCCTTGTCCTCAACCAAATATTCTAGCCAATCTCATCAAAATCAGCTCGCATTCTAGCTTGGCTGATTACAGTGTGATGAACCATAGGCACACGGTTTCAAATGATCTGAGTCAAAATTATCTGTGAGCACCCTTATAGAGAGAAGGTTAGTCGCAATGGTAATAATTTGAAACCAAGTGCCTATGTGATGAACACATTGAATTCGCCATTTTGACGTCTGATTAGAACATACACTAGGTACATGGGCATTTATTATGAGTTTTGGTCATTTTTTAATATAGTGTTTTATCTTGAATTTAAGTGGTATATTAGGGGTATAATACGCATTATGAAAGTACGGATCTATCACCGAATTGGCTACATACTTCAAGTACATAAACATAAATATCAGTTTGACATAAACGCAAAGTAATCCCGATTGAGTGAGCTATTCTTTAGTTTCAAGTTTTATGGGACCTATATATCAATTTATCAGCCGCATATTTACTTTTGATCGCATGTTCTATAATTTCTAGAAATTGAAGCAACTACCGGGTATAGATAAGTTATCTCACGACTCAAGCCGTCCTGTCTCAAAATTGTCATACCACCTTAATAATTATGCTGAATTTTAGTTATTACTGATTATCACTGTACGATGTCATACCACCTTAATACTTATGCTGATTTTTAATTACTACTGAGTTCACAAAATTGAATACAGTACCCCTCAAGAGCAGTACTCTATAGAGCAACAACCTCTCTTAAGCAACATATTCATTTTGTTCCAGTAGTAACTATTTACTATAAGGTTGCCTCTCCAGAGCAACAACCGAGCTGTGTAACACATAAACTTTGTGTTTCCCTAAGTGTGTTGCTCTAGAGAGGTTTTAATATACCATTATGTACTAGCGGTACTGTAGACATACATATTTATTTTCTTTTTTTGCACAATACATGTATTGTATTTGAATACCATGTAACATTAGGCCACAATTATGATGATACTGTGGTTCTGGTGACCCTATCTGCCCTATTTATTACCCTACTCTTAACATTTCAATGACACTTTTTCGAAGTCACAACGGATCGGTGATTTGCCAGTGCATTAGATCAATAAAATAATTGTTTTTCTTTCCTGACTACCCTATTTTTCAAAATGTTACCAGTGGTGGCACTCAGTATTGATCTTACTTGACTTAAGGAACAGGACAATCAATCAATCAATCAATCAATCAATCAGATCATACCATATTACACTCTTGGTCAGTAACAGGCAATATGATTGGCTATCCTTATTCTCCAATTAAATTAGATCAATATTGAACACCACCCTCAGAACCACAATATTAATTTGTTTTGGCCATACTAAATCATTCATTCAACCCATGTTACGATCTCTCCCCATAACAAAAGCATGTGATTTTCATATCTATACATCGTCTTTATCTGAGTGGACATATGTGAAATATTCATTAGCTGATATTAGTTAGGCTATAATGGTTAGTTGTGAATATGATAAAACTTTCCAAAGATGGTCGTTGATAATGTTCAGAGATAAAATTATGTTAACATTTAGTGCAGAGCAAATGGCCATCAATGGTCAGTCACTTTGTGACCAATTTAACATTAAACAACGCTTTATTATTCCAAATACACGTTTTATAAATTCTAACTCCATAGCAACAATACTTTTCATCCAGTCGTCTCCATTTTCAATTTTTTATTTGGGAAAGGGTTTCCTATCTTAGTGGTCGTAATCCAACGGGATATTGTGCATAAGACTGAACTGTGATTGACAACAGAATAAATATCTACCTTTTGTGAAAACATAATTTATATTTCTGTCTTATTATAACCACAGGTAACTGTGATTATAACAGGAAGTTATAACGTTACACGCATTCGACACTATACGCGTTTGTATAAAAAGTTCTCCACTAAAGTAGGATTCGAACCTATCCTATACGGCACCATGCCTTACAATGCGAGGCATGCATGCATTGGACTACTTGGTTTTACAAGGCCGGTCCATGATATTAAACCTATTACTCAAAAATACTTATTTTTGGTTTAAATTTGCTCTAAATATATGACTGCATGCATATTAATTACCATGACTTGTTAAATACAACTTCTTAATCAACTTGATGGTGACACATGAATGTAGAGAGCTTTGATTTTCGTCTCAAAAGATTGCAGGGTCAAATCCCGCCATGTGCATCGGATCTCTGATCAGAAAGTCACGGGTTCAAATATCATGGAATATAAGATTAGGCCTATACGCTATCAATTCATCATAACCATTATGATGTCGATGGCGGAAAAGCGTCCCTTTGATACGACGTCACGACTATGACGTCAAGAAGTGATTATGCGTAAGAACTAGTAAGAAACACAGTTTTTGGGTGTGATATTGATATTATTGAACGCTCCGAGTAGATGTGACAAAATTGAATACTTAACAGCTTCTAGTTTGCAAGTATGCTGTATGCATCGATGCATCTACCATATACTGCTATATACATTGCTATGTTATTCCTGAATCTCCGAGCATTATTATTTAATGAGTATGAAAATCAATTAATATAACTAACAACCTTGATAGCCTAGTTGTAGAGTGCGGGATATCCAGGGTTCTATCTCATACCAAAGAGAAATAAGTACCAGTTATACCCTTGCTAGATACTCAGCATGGAAGGGAAAGCTGGCGTCTCTCGCATACGTTCGTGGCGATGGATTCCATCTCCAATGAGGTGTCGAGTGTTGTAAGAACTCGTTTCAAAATCAACCTAATTGGCCTATCTAATAGAAATAAACGCCAATACATGACTTGACGTCACGTCTGTTTAGATCAACATTTTTATAATATGAACGAGTATAAACTCACCCTCGTGTGATGATGGTTCTCAGTGCCTCGACGTTTCCATGTGCGGCAGCTAACATGGGTGGGGTACATCCGTCCTCATCTGTCGTATTCATCTCCTTCCGGTTACCATTCCGTAGAATATCCAGATATCCATCCTTAGCTGCCCGGTGGTATTTGTCCGCCATGTTTAATTATTCTTGTTGAATTATAACCAACAACTCACAGTCCCGAATTGATACGATTTGACTTGTGTATGAAAAAAGTTTTTAATTAAATAGTCGAACTAACATTGTTTGTACATCAAGCCATTTGTAAAATACGTCCTTTAGTTGAAAACCTGAAAATCTGACAGGTACCCGCGAAAGTATTTAAAGTAAAACAAGTCGACTTCAGTCAGGTACACACCTATTTATGAGTCGAAATCGTTTAAACCGTTTGCTGAAATAGATTGTGACATGTTAATGTATGACCAATCGAAGTGAGATACAGATAACAGTCGCCCGTTATCTTAATTGTCGTTAAGCGGCGCATACCAGCCCACTACTTAGTTCTATCTTTCGTTTTAAAACGATATGCGCCTGTGAAAAACATAAATCATGATCATTATGATGCTTAATGACAGAATGAAGAGTAAAATGTATAATATCGCCCCCCTAAATATTGTCCGCTTGAGGAATATATCCAGAGATAAGAATTGACATTATGCAAGGGAAATAACCGAGTTGTATTTATCAACATAATGTTATGAGAGTTGTCTACCGTGAATGAAAAATGAATTTACTCAATGTATGGTTCCAAAGAATATGATCGTCGCTTTATCCATTTCGTCTGTTCACACACACGTTAATCCGATGTGAAGTGGAGTTGGACAAGAAGTACGAATGTTCGGACTTCTTGGTTTAAGTATCGAGTTATGACCCTTTGATAATTTCGACATTCGTCTATTCATTATACATGTAATAGTTATATGAGTGTGTTTGTGTGTGTGTATGCAGCTAGTAAATCTAATGACATTAATGTAACTTGATATTTAAAGTTGTTCCTTAAACTATTATTCCAACATTTTATAAGCTGTAGTATGGAACGCCTTGTACATGAGTAGTCGTCCTGTTTGGTTGAATTTCGTGTTGCCTTCCCTGCGAAGCGTCAAGTATTATGTCTGACACCGCATAGTGACTCAGGTAGCTCTTTGGCTTATATTTAAGTGTCTCAGACGTTCGTGGACTACCTTACTGCATAAAGTGCAGATTGACTCAACAACCTTCGTGTCTGTTTATCAAGAAAAAAGCACGTATACGGGGTAATTCAAAGCATCGGTATGTTACAGTTTCGCAAGTTAATAAATTTATTAATTTATGCAATACAATTGTATGGAAAAACCAAAACACAAAGAAAAAAAACGATGCTAAAATTTAATGCCATTTACAACATTCTAACGTAGTTTCGAAAATGTGTCTTAAGAATGCATCTTTATAAAAAGTCATAGTTAAATGTGTCTGAAGTTGACAGCCTAACGACCTAGTAGCCTAGCAGCGTGAAAGTTGCAGCCTAGCAGTCTGGCAAACAAATATCCTCTATATAACAATTGATAGAGTAACAAACCATAGTGGATTGGCGGTGGTTGTATCAGTGTGCGTGACTGAGGTCACAGTAAGTATTTGGCTTTGGGAATGGTAGAAGTTGTCGCTGATAAAGCAATATGTGAGTTTCTACCATTTGCAATCCTATGTGGTGACTCCCTTTTCGCAACGTGGTATCTTTTGAACTTGAAGATTAAATGTATTCGTGTTTTATTTTTGTAGTCGGTTTGAATCGCGCATTAAGTTGGTATACACGCCAGCCCTTCAATCTTAATTCGATTGGGTGGACCAGTGGTCCAGTGGAAAGAGCTACTTACTGATAATCCGAAGGTTGTGGGTCCGATCCCTACCCCAGCCGAATTTAAAACAGAAATGCTTTTCATTGTTTCTTAGTCTATCGAACGAGACTTTAAAAACCGAGGTACTGTGTATGATGCTTAACGTTAGGCTCGTAAAATAACCAGGGATGCTTCTGAAACTTGAGCATCTTCTGTATCATGCACTTACCCCCAAAACTAAAGTGACTAACCTCTTCCGGGGGCCTCGTCCTTATGGTTTTTCTAGTGGTGCGGATAAATAAAAAACATGTAAATCAATGACTTCGATTTCTGGATTTGATAGGTGATGTTTGTCTATGATATAGGTTCGAGTCTGACTGCGGTCATCTCCTCAACGCGCGTAAACGTTGATTTATCATTAGAGAGGTTGCGAAAGGCAACGTGTAACGTGTACGTGTACGTGAATACTACTTATGAGTATT
Source organism: Spisula solida (assembly GCA_947247005.1). Taxonomy (NCBI): domain Eukaryota; kingdom Metazoa; phylum Mollusca; class Bivalvia; order Venerida; family Mactridae; genus Spisula; species Spisula solida. The sequence continues at coordinate 42,431,547 of OX365944.1, read as the reverse complement.
TCGTCATCCAGGTATGTGTAGTTTCTACAAGTAACCGACATGTGACGGACGAAAATATATTGTGTACTACGTCACACAGGCATGCATATGCACGGGAAACCCAAGATATAATCGCCGGTAGTCTCAGTGAGTTAATACAAATACTCATTATCGATTCACGAAAAAAATCATGTTACAACTGCCATGTGATGTTACACGCAGACGTTGTGTTTCGCAAGCCAATTTTAAATGGAACGTGTACATATACATGTACGGGTAGCTACACGTACACGTAGTCGTACACGTTCGAATCGCAACCTCTCTATTTATTCCAGGAAAACGTGTTTGAACGACTGAGTATTGTATATACTTGTTAAGCTTTAACACAGTAAGAAGCGAACAAAAACAGCGTAAGTATAAATATGTCCTCCGTGTAATGCCATTTTGTCATTTTTATGTGACTACCCAATTTTGATAAGGTTGGCATTGGTTTGGGTTCGTGGTACAAATTTTGCTGAAAATACCTACGAAAATCTTAAACCAATGCACACATCTAAATCCATTGTCATTGTAACAAATACTAATTGTTATTTTATGTTATGTTTTATTATATTATTTCATGCAAGTTACCGAAGGCAATGTGCAGTTCATAACAATAAGCGCAATTGGAAGACAATGCTAGGTAAATGTGATTTTGACGGTAAATTACCATAAATACACTAATTACAGAAAGAAACGCACATGTTACATTTTCTCCATATGTTTATATGTGCTAAACCAGTAGTTTTGGTTACTAAGTTCGGATGCGGAAAAAATTAAATCACGAGTGCGTAGCACGAGTGATTTAATTTTCCGCATCCGAACGAGTGCCCGTGTTTTATTCACCGACAATATACAAGAACAGAGTTTTTATTTTGATTCTAAATACGATAATATCCCGTTCTATTTAACTGCGCGCATTCCATTTTCACCCATTTGGCATTGAACACAATTCCACGCTGAAATTGACTGGCTTATTAGCTGGTACAATTACCTCCCTCGTTAATGAAAACGACCTTCGTAATTCTCTGAAGGAAATACCACATTTTAAACATTGAAACAATTTTAATAACACGGGTATATGGTATCTATTTCATAAAATGAAAAATATCAATGAATTGATTATCAGAAGCTTTAATAAAACTTGGTTTCTAGAGTATATTGGAGTTTCTAAAAATAGATGCGTCATAGCTGTAACACTGGATTCTCGTGCAACTCGCCTTGTCGTCGAGACTCGTAGAAAATTTTACTATAAAGTTTACGTTCATTCATTCATAAATATGTCACGTGATACTGGGCGTAAATAGAAACAGCCAATTTGATAGGTATGTTTTATGGGGGTAATAATACATTGTTAGGTCCGCTCTATATTTAAACGATTAATCCGCAGATCATGTTAGAATAGAATATAACATACGTTATGAGCCAATGAAAACGCAGATTTTTGGCGGTGAAATGAAAATGTAATCATTAAAATTTTGCTTTGTCACGTGTTGGCGCTAATTTCAATCGGCCGATCAAAATACAGGATGTTATATTCTAAGAACAATACTAAGTCAATTTTAATGACTATAAAGGACTCGTTTCGCTTTGTTCGCTCCGCCCCTATTCAAAATTAAGATGTACTTAAGGTGATTGCAAACTCTTCAGTTGAGCGGAAGTTTAGAAATCGGTGTAAAATAAGACGCATTGAAAGCGTCTAACTACCATGATGAAATAGTACGAAAAACTATATTATACACAAATAAGCTTGCAGAATAAAGCTATAGCTGAAATTTTATGTGACATTTATTCCAAACGTTGAAACACCAACACTTGCGAATACTAGCTACAACGTATGTGAAACGTAATATGAAACACCAACACTTGCGAATACTAGCTACAACGTATGTGAAACGTAATATAACAGAAATGAAGAATCATGAAATAATACATTCCCCGTCAAAGGGAGACATTCATGTGATATCATTTATGATTTTAACATCCATTCAACCTCCCAATTCTTCATATCAAACTTCATCTTATTTCTGTCTTTACTTCGCTCCAGACTGCGCCTCTTTCTACTGTGTGATATTGTCTCAATAGTGTATGGTGTGGTAACCAGTCTACTCCACGATGGACAGACGGAACTAGACCATTGTTCCACCTTCCGCTGTAATGTAATGGTGACGTCATCTTCGTCAGCTTCCGGGTCCAGGAATAACGTCAGATCCGTTACTTTCCTGTTATACATCATTAGTATCTGTAAATATAAGACATTTCTCATTAGAGACTCGTATGAATTGTTTTTATGTTGTATTATGTTTGTATGCCTTCTCGATAGCCTAGTTGTCGAGCGTGCGCTTACAGTGCGGGAGGTCCCGAGTTTGATCCCTGGCCGCGTCATACCAAAGACGAAATAAAAATGGTACCAGAAATTCCGTTGCTAGACGCTGGGCATAAAGGGAAACTGGCTTCTCTTCTCTCATACCCTCGTGACGATGGATAACATCAGGAATGAGATCTCAAGAGTTATTAATATAAGTTGGAAAAGCTTGTTTCACAATCGACTATAAATAAATAAGTATAAACCTATAATACATATTTTGTTTGTTTATGTAATTCTTATCGAATGTCTATATCTTTCTCTTGTATGTTATTTTGCACTTATCAATGTTTTCCCCAGAGGATGGGGGGGGGCGGGGAATTAGACATAAAGACTTTCCCGGTGTACGGGAATTTAATAAACCCTGTAGCCACATGTAGCGGGAATTAGACTTGGCCCGTATTTTATGGACATACAAATTATGGATATTTGACATCAAGAACAACCACACCCCAAGGAATTTGCCAGGACTATCTGAACATGGGAAGGGGATTTGACAACCAATTCCCCTATATAATCCCCCCTCCATCTGCGGAAAAACAGTGAAGCGTGCAAAAATCTGATTCTTAGAGAAAGCATTCATTAAAATCTGCAGCGAGTGTTTGTCGGAATTGTATACATTGCTTGCTTAAAGCCACATTACCTCTCCTAACACCTTTTTTCAGTAAATATACTTATTGCAAGGAATTAGTATATTTTCACAAATTACCAATCATTGATGATAGAATGTTAAATGTATCTGTTGAAATAATATGCCAAAAATCACATTTAAGTAAAATGTATAGATGACAAAATACTATTTGTGCAAGAGTTGCTCCCCTTAAAATATAAATTGTGCATTTTTTGTTTACAATTCATCATTTTGTAAACAAACCAACTGGATGTTGTATTACGTTTTCTTCCCTCTTATTGTGTTTTCCACCTTTGGGACTGAACTAAAGTGCTTAAAATCCATGGCTCTTTAAATACGTTACCAAGTTATTGCTTTTTGAAAACAGCCGATTCATGCCTAATGTGGCTTTAAAATTAGAAGGTCGTAAGTACTACCTACGACCTTATAAGACTCGTGCATATTTGAAATCTGCATCTCAAGGCACTTCTTATGGGCCTATTTTCATGAAAATCGGAAGTGGTCATGTACCTGACCAAAGTGAAGTTGAAAAAGCTTGTTTTTCCATAGCAGTTTTCAGACGGTTTTGTTCTTGTTTTCTCAAAATATTGATTTTGTACTTACGACCTTCTAATCATTCTGAGTCAGCGACATGTATGATTTTGTATTGTATTTTACTTTAGTTCTATATTCGTTAAAATATTATTTCAACGAAGGTCGCATTGAAACTAAGTGTATGTATGCAACTTATTGGATTTTCACCTTCGGTAAATAAAGTCTATATCATTATTGTAATATAATAATAATTATATCCAAACCATTGGTACGAATTTTTAAACTAGGAGTGGTTTTGGTACAAAAACGTATGTCTCTAACAATAGGCCATAACGTCGACAAAAATGATCCGACCTTAAATTCCTGACAATATGCACAACTAGGCTTTGTACCAACTATTCATGTGAAGTTTCATTGAAATCCGACAAATGGTTAAGGAGAACAAGCGTATACAAACATTGTGACACCAATCAAGGCACCTATGGACAATGGAACTTAAATACGTCCAGTGCAAAGGAATTCGACCCGGTTAAAAAAATCAATCATTTCTACAATAGGATATAGGACGTTTCTTAATGCATTGACATCCTTATCGTGTTTTACCTGAAGGACGGTTTCTTCATGCATTGACATCCTTAGTGTGTTTTACCTGAAGGACGTTTCTTAATGCATTGACATCCTTAGCGTGTTTTACCTGAAGGACGTATCTTAATGCATTGTCATCCTTAGCATGTTTTACCTGAAGGACGTTTCTTAATGCATTGTCATCCTTAGCATGTTTTACCTGAAGGACGTTTCTTAATGCATTGACATCCTTAGCGTTTTCAAGATAAACATCGACATGTCCTTCTGCTCTCCATGCCAGTTCTTGTTCTACAATCTCCAGTATAGGACTTGGATTATCTACACCACCAAACAGAAGTTCGACTGTATTCTTGTGTGTGTATCTCGCCGTTATGACAGGCACTAGAAACGAAGCCACAATAAAAGACACTTAATCTCTATAAAAATATTAAAAACAATTTCTTGACAAGTACATGCGGCTATATCTCAGATGTTGTCCGTGGATAAATGCATTCCGAATACTAACCCGCGAGATCTATATATAGAAATGTTGCTTTTTACATTTTTTTAAATAATGTTGTCAACAAACAACTAACTTTTTTTTGTAATATCAGTATAACCGATATACGAGCATTCATTGCAGTGAAAAACTGAAAGTGAGCAGGCTAATTAAGACTTTTCTGCGTCAATTTGGAATACTGTAAACTCATTTAATTTCAATGGGACAACGTTAACATTTTGTGGTTTTGGTGATAAAATACCATTTCGTGGGGACCCAATATCGAACTTGACCTAGATTTTGTTGAGATGATCATTGTGACCAAGTTTCATAAAGATTAGGCAAAAATTGTGACCTCTAGAGAGGACACAACCCAATTGTTGACGGACGGACGGACGACGGACGAAGAGTGGTCACAAAAGCTCACTCTGTCACTTTGTGATAGGTGAGCTAAAAAGGTATGTCGATAATTAATGCCAACATTTCGTGTATGTACAATACTAGTTCTTCTTAAGGTCGAAGATGCGAGATTAATATCGCGTTGTCGTATCGTCGCCCCAAGGAAAAGGCGAAGTTACGATTGGCGGAAACGGGATACCGTAGGGTTTTTATATTAAGCTTCGTTGAAATCCGAACAATGCTTAAGGGAAACCAGTTAAGACATACTTTTGGCATCCATCTAGACAGCAAGACATCCACACAGACGTCTAGCATAAAATCCCCCCCCTGTATGTGGGTGACAAAATACTTACTTAGGAGTGAATATATCTGCGTATTTTCGATGCATATTTTATCATCATGACACGCTTGTGAATGCACAGTTGATTCGTGGTTCTCCGTGTTAAATATTGAAACCTTGTTCAACAGGGGCTGGAATGGTACGCTGGCCCTTTCCAAATAACGCAATATCATATTGGTACATCGGATCACCTTGTCTTTCCAGATGGTACCTACAGTGAAAAGTACAGTACAACCTTTGTAGAGCACCACCCTTTTGGTAACTGCTAAATTTGGCCGTTGTGTCGGGAATGTTGCTCTACAGAGGTGAAGTTAGGAGTAAATATCACCTACGGGAACTTTTGAAGGTGTTGTAGAGAGGTTGATGCTCTACAGAGAGCCGCTCTGGAGAGATTGAACTGTACGTATATAAGTTATGGTTATTTCATTTGAATGTTAATCAATTTATTTTCATATAATTAATAATTATGTTACGTTTTGTATTATATTTATTACGTTTCGTGTACTGTACGAGAGACGGAGATGAAATTCCCAATACTAGACTTCGTTCAAACTTTGTATATAAACATTGAATCATGTTAGAAACAAAATAGCATAAGTAGGATCATTGTGTAAGGAGTCATACAATGTAATATTATCATGTTCCTAAAACTGGATATTTTACGATTCGCATTTTCACGGACTGACCCTGAATAGCCTGGTGATCTATTATTTTTCATAATTATGTCTGTACTTAAATAACATACTGTTTTCATACACATGTATACCATTTTAAAAAATTCTAGCATTTGGAAATGTTTGACCCAAAACTGCTACACAGGGCCTACGCCTTTAAATTGTCTTAATACCCTATATAATTTTGGGTGTAAAAATGCTAAATCACTACAAAAAATTATTTTTTATGTCAATGTGGTTGTTTATGGCATATACAGGAAACTATACCAAAATTACATGAATATTTGACAATTTAATTTTAGTTTTGCAATACACCAATACATGAGGCAGCCCCTTTAACGGGATAAGTTGTGTGACAGTTGCGATGGAACAATTAGTAGCCAAAACCTTTTTACTATGTACCTGCACTGGGACAGCCCCCGCATGTGTTAACGATGCAGTTTTCTATTTCCGGTAAAATATCCTTCCGCGGTAATTTACCGGTGCCAGCAGCAGACGTTAGACGCCTCTGTAATACTTGACTGACGTTGTACCTCCAGGCGTGAGTCTCTGCACAAAACTGGTCGTGTGACTGTCGACAATATCTGGGCAATAGTTATACCAGAACAATGAGTGAATATGTAGAATACAAACCCAAGAGAGTAATAAAACACGTCACTTACAAAGAGATGTTTGAAAAACACGTATGTCCCCATGGCAGCCCAATAGTCAGACATGGTAAAGGTCACAGTGACCTTGACCTTTGACTTACTGGCCTCAAAATCAATAGGAGTCATCTAATATTGATGACCAAAACCATGTAAAGCGTTTTTGAGTTATTGAACGGAAACTATCTGGTCAACCGACCGACCGACCAACATGTACAAAGCAATATACACCCTCAACAAAGGCGGGGGCATAAATATCGTTTTGGAATGCATTGCATTGACCATTATTTCATGTGTGTCTAGCAAAAAAGCACATACTTATATTTAAGTTCGAACTAGATTATAGACAACAAATTCCTGATAAATTCCAGCACCACGAAGGTGATATAAGAGACGCATTTTGCAATTTTTTAATATTGTGCACCAAGAAAATGGGGTACCTGTATCATATAATTATTCTCCTTTTCGAATGATAAACGACAGGCCTAAGAAATTATATCACAAATACAGAGTTTTGACATTCCATGATTATCCGATCATCACTATACAAAGAGAGAAACCTCTGTATTTAAGAAATAAAAATCTGTTCGCGTATTTTGTCGGTGAATAATACACGGGCACTCGTTCGGATGCGGAAAAATTAATTTTCCGCATCCGAACGAGTGCCCGTGTATTTGTTGTTATGAAACATAGTTTCGAGTCTATATTAGGGTTTCTAAAAATATATGCGTCATATCTGTAACACTGGATACTCGTGCAACTCGCGACTCGCTGAAGTTTTTACTATAAAGTTTACGTTCATTCATTCATAAATATGTCAAGTGATACGGGGCGTAAATAGTAACAACCAACATGATAGGTATGTTTTATTGCGGTAATAATACATACCCTGGTTTGCTCTATGCGTATACATATGGATTAATCCGCGGATCGTGTTAGAATTTGTGATATCAGTTCTTAGGACCGCGAATAAACAGTTCCTTTATACATGAAGGAGTCCATTGAGACACATAACGATACAGGACAATTTCTCACCAATAGTCTTGCAGCTAGGGTAACCAGCAAGACAGCAACATAGGGGCAGTGTTGGAAGCCATTGTCTGGTGAACGTTGTTTCCAATGTCACAAACATACCCGTACCAGAGATACTAACCCTCATCTAGTTCTTAATTACCCATGTAAGAATGTGTCATGTGTATTTGTTGTTGTGCCGATGCCGAGCATATCCTTTATTTGCCAGTTAGCTTTCTGCTGAAATATGGCAGGCATATGAGTGCCTCCACCCGTATTTGAACCCGGGTCGCCAGATTAGAAGGTAAGCGCGCTAACCACATAGATATGGAAGCAAACTCAAAAGTAGTTTTAAACAAAAATAAATAATAAAATCGAAAATTTAAAAAAAAACTTGAACCCCGTCCAAAAAAAAACATTTTTAAGTATTCTTTCGAACTAATCATGCAGCGCAGCGGGCAAACTTACCCAGGCTCATCAAGGTCGAAGTTGAAGTAGAAATACTCATTGCCTAACACTGGTTTATTGCAGATCACAGGATCAGGTCTGGCTGTTACCACGGTGCCACCTTGAAATACAATCATATACGTATATTACCGAAGTGTTTTAAACGGTGGGGTATTAGTTTTCGTTGTTTTATGCATTGTTTTTTATTCTCTCGACAACTACATTGTATGCCGCATAAATCGACCACCAAAACAGTCAATAACCGGTTCCTTTCCGATATCCAGATCCACTTATTTCCGACGCCACGAAATTGCTATTTTACCAAAATTTCACGAAATATATACTCTAGAAAATTCATGATTTACAGTAAATAAAAACTATATACGGTATGCATAAATAATGCTGAAATCACAATCCGTCTTAGGTATAGATAAACCACAATCAATCGGGCGTAACTGTACTTTTAGTAATGAAATAATCCAGGTAAAAGGGGTGCATTTTCACCAATCAGAATAGACCCACATATTCAAAAGTGCGACTTACAACTTCCTTATTGGTGCAGTTGGGTAAGCTACTGCTTATAGATCTAAATCAATGTTTTTGCTTGGGTTCGAATCCCACCCACCTAGACAACTTTTTTTAATTTTGATAAATAAAAATTGTGCGTGCATATGTCTAACATAAAATTATATAGATTTCCTTTGTATTTTGATACACTGAAAACATTCAATTAAAATTAATGATAAAAATACTCTGTAATTCAAACCGGTTGTCATCCGAGCAATGTTAAAATGTATCCAGGGCGGACGAAAATTAATATAATTGAAACAAACCAAATGTCTAATAAACATATAACATAATTTTATCATATATTACAAAGTAATGAAATAAACATTTATTACTGTATTATACTTTTTAAAAATGTATAGCAGCGGATTCGAACCCACGACGCATACAATAAAATATGCAAAGTTTTTATGTATAGACCATATTAACCACTTGGCCACGGTGTCAACTTGACAGTTAACGTAAGTTTTCTAATATTTGTCGATAATATATAAAAAAATAACGGTGAATATCGTTTCAACCTTAGCAAATGGACTAGTCCAAAGGTCATATTTCGAAGGTCGTTGTACATCTATATACAATTTAACTTTACACAGTTTTACACTAAATGTTTTTTCAGTGATATCATTGGCAATCCGTCAGTTAGACAAAAGGTCGTCGTTCGCTCCATATATAAACAATATTCATATTACGTACGTACGTGAGCATAATAATAATAATAATAATAATAATTATAATAACAATAATAATAATAATAAAAGGCATGTTAACTTCAATTCTATCAACACTAATTATTAACAACTTTGCAGCAGTATTATGGCTTTTGTCCCGATCATAAAGCACAGGCATCCGTTTTCCTTGTATCTGGTTTAGCATTTTATTTGGTAATATGCCAATTGTGGGATTACATTGAGAATATTGGCGGGTTTGGACCATGCCTTTAGTAAAAAATTGTAAAAAACCACTTTTCCGCAAAGCTTAATATTTTCATAAATAAGTTCTAACTAAAATGTATATACATACGGAATAAATATATCAAGTAAAGTAATTATAACATCTACGATATTTACCAATTAATATAAGTGATTCAACATGACGAAGTCTACCATACAGGTTGGCGTTTCCACTATCCCAGACTTCAATTGGTCGATTGTCGTCATCTGTCATTGGTCGGAGTTCAAGATACAATCTATCCATTTTACATCCTATACCAATCGCTAAACGCTGCATTCTGAGCGTCTTGGCGACCTTGATCAGAGCGAAACCGAGGTCAAACAAACTGTCTTCGTTCGTTGGTTTATTTGGTTTTATTTCAACAGCTTGTCCCATTTCGTACCTTAAACGCTCTTTATCGTGTCTAGTGGCTATATTGTCTATATTTACTGATCTAGGTCGGTAGCCGGAACCGGAAATGACGTAAAATCCGGCTCCATTGTCATACGCCTCGTAACACAGATCAAGCAGACTGACTAGTATAGCATCAAGTCTTATAAAGCGCTTGCCCGGGCTGACGAAATTGCTCAATCGGAAGTGTTCGGCGATGTAGTTAGTACTTGTCGATACGTCAAACAGCAAGGGTTTCCTTGACTCATTTTTCATCGCATCCGGGTAGTCAAATTCATCCTCCTCTCCAAGCGGAAGTGGAACCCCGACCAAATTCGCCTCCGGAAATTGTACCAGTTGAGTCTGTAAACCATCTTGCACTTTAACACATACTTCGATGAAATCAGAAGAGCTGTATCGGACAAAATCGAATCCGGCCAAAATCGCCATCTGTGCAAACTCGTCTATTGTTATAGTAGAAGTAGTCGATAGACTTATCTGTGCCGCCCTGTATAAAATAATTAAATATACCACATGTTTGACGTAATAAAGCAATGTTGTCATATGGAATTTGAAATATGAAATTAAGCAATTTGAAAAAAAAAATCAAGATTTTTTCAAGTTTATCCATCGAGTTTAATTAAGTCAACATGTGGAAGGTCACAAATTTATATGCAATTTTCTCGCAATTTTATATCACATCTCGCCCCAAATACTTTAAAAAACGCCGTGCCAAATCCTTTTTAACGAGTGGAATTATGATAGTATGCAATTGCTTTACTCCCGCGGCGTCAAATATAATTTATGCTAAATTTATACAATAAATGCATGCATGATTTCTACATTTATACGTACATGTACTGTAACTACATCATCAATAAAGAGTAAAAAATATATTTTTTAATAAAGTTCATGTTATCTAAGATGACATAAATGTTATAATAAAATAAACATTTATTTTTTACTCTTTATCAATGATTGATACAGTTACCTGTGGTATTAAGGTACTATACAATGATAATAATATAACAATACCTGCCCTCTTGATACAATTTAGACAAACCATCCTGGGTAACGTTCATAAACAAAGCTCTCTGAACTTCAACTGGTTAAATTAGACATACGAATTATTACTCACATTATTATATAGAGGATCTTGCATGAGTACTCATTACATACGAGTTTTATTAAACGAGTGGACAAAATGATATTGTTTTTCCACATAACCTTAGAAAACGCTTATTATTGTTCAAAAGGATGATGTACGCTGCATATGTTTCAGCCAAAATTCAGCGGTACAATGAGCGCGACGTCATGACGACGTTGATATTGTTCTGGCGTCATTGACGGATCAATGCATGGATTGGCTAACGTCACGTCAAACTCATTTAAATATTTATTGCACAGTTTGGGAGTGCCGAACGATATTAACTGCACGGCACGGCACTCCTGGACCGCAGGTTATGTGAAAAACCCACAGTCGACCACTTACTGAGTTACATTGCTTATCTACTAAACCGCAACAAAAACTCATCGTCTGATTTATCTTCCTTGATTTATACTACAACGTACCAAATTTTTGATAGATCTATCGTGCTTATAATATTGTTGAATATGTTTTAATTGAATAAACAAGGATATATAACGACTTGTCAGATAGTATTGTAATGTAATGATCAATGAATAGCTAATTATATAAGATTAATTTCAGTGAACCATCATTATTGACTTTGAATAAATATAGGTTACACTATAACTGACAGTTATAAGTGAATATAGACTAACACCAGACAGGTTGTCAGTATCATAAGGAAGTGTGAATTTAATATATGTCTGGTTGGTCAATACCATGTTAGTGGGGAGTTCAGTCAGTCAGAGAGTCGGAGTTAAGTTAGAGAGTTGAGAAGTAGAGTCGAGAGAGACCAGTTGGTGCGGGCCGTCAACAAGCGAGTAGCTTGGGCCATAAGCATGGACAGTATGTTTATGAGTATGAAAAGTTGACTTATGCTGTGAACCTGAGAAGTACTATACTATGTTTATGAACTGTGTAACAAATGAATAAAAGCTACTATACGAACACGAGCGTTACTGTCTTTACCAAATCATAAGGACTACGTAACAATTAATGGAGTCGTGACCAGAGATTTTGAGTATAAGTTCAACGGAGAAGCTACAGGAAACGTACTGGACAGCACTTGGTAGCCGTATATCCCGACGAAAGATTGGAACCTCGGAGTACATGTGAGTGACTTGGTTATTTTCTGTACGCTTAAAAATGGCAGATCAAAACATATGTAGAAATATTAAGAATTTATCAGATCAATTGGGAAATTATTGTGCATCGCTAGGTAATAAATTGAACAAAATAGTACCAGAATTTAATGGGGAAAATAATAGAGAATTTAAATTTTGGATAAATTCAGTAGAGAAATATGCTTTTATTAACAATTTAAATGATGATGGCAAGAAAAAGATTTGTTTCCATACTTCTAGAGGGATTGTATCAAATTTTATTCAGGGTTATTTAAATGATGATCCGCAGTGTACATGGGCAGAATTATTAGGTGAATTAAAAGTTAGATTTTCGGAAATAACAGATTCTCATCATGCATTGCGCTTGTTACGTGAATTTAAACAAAGACCAAATGAAAGTGTACAAATTTATTATCAAAAATTAATTGATTTAGCAAAAACTGCATATGATGGTCAAGATTTAAGCCAATATCCTAGATTAGTAATTAGACAGCTAATTGATTTTTTCACCGATGGATTGTTAAATGAGTCTATTAAAATTCAATTACTTAGGCAAAATCCTCAGACATTAGATCAAGCAGTAAATATTGCAATAAAAGAACAAAATATTAGGGCTAGACTTAGGTTAAGAAATTTTAAACCGGTCAGTCATGAATTTCAAAATAGAGATAAATACATAAACGCGGTAGTTCAAAATCCACATAAACCAATGTATTATCAAAATAGGGAATATTCAAATTACGGTAAGATGTATAATCTTCGTAGTAGACAAAATTTCAATAGATTTTCATACAAGAAAAGATTTAATCATGTTAGTAATCAGAAATCGTTTAATTCACGAACATTCAATATAGCAATTGCGGGAAACCCAGATTCATGTATAATAAATATACAAAATAATAAATACAGAGCATTAGTAGATTCAGGCGCTGAAGTTTCATTGATAAGTAGAAGGATATTTAGAACCTTAAGACAAAAGGCAGAAATGAATGATGATAGGATTTATCTTCAATCAGTAAATGGTGGTTCATTAAATGTAGATGGTTGTGTAAACCTAGCATTTAAAATTGGGAATACTGAAATGAGTCACCCATTTTATGTTGTTGAAAATATAAATAGGAATATTATATTAGGACGCGATTGGTTAAAACACCTTGATGTGAGGATTTATTTTGATTTAGGGTGTTTAAAAGTAGGAAAATCATTTGTTAATCTAGTAGAAGACAGACGGCAAACGTAATGAAATAGGAACAAAATGTGTATTTTTAAGGATGTAAACGCGGCCATGATGTTTGGAAATAATTGTTTGCGAATACATTTAACTAGAAGGGGTGTTATCGTAGATATTCATTAAAAATATTAAGGCTAGTTCAAGTTCATGTATCATGTAAAAATGTGTGTAGTAAAATGGACAAAATAGACAGACATGATTTATATTGAGTAATGGCGTTTTTGTAAATGTTGATAAATGGTTGTTTAAACCAGACATTTAAGAAATGTGGGAAGTAATTTGTGTTATGTCTTAGATATGTTGATATTTTACAGTAAATAGCTCTGTTGAACTTTGTTTCTATCTTGGATTACGAGAATTAGAGCGTATATATTTCTGTAAAGCCAGATATTTGGTATTAAAATGATACATGGACATGTACACGAATTAATGGGGTATTTCATTTTGGGAGTTAGCAGAATAGGACAGGAAATTAATTGTTTAAATAAGGATAAATACAAGCAGATGGCGCGTTAAAAAAAAAAAGTTAAAAAGCGAAAAATAGAAAAATACCAATAGCATGTATATAAAATACATGTAATTTAAGGGCATTATGGTGTCTTGTAAATAGCAACGTAGTATACAGATATTTGACATTATCATGCTCCGGAAAGCATACAGTAAGTTACCTTATTTTTGCGTTATGAAATTTTAGCGAAGTTATGTCGACTTTCGAGATGAAGCGACATAAACACATCGCGTATAGGTTCGATTTAGAATGTTCATGTTGATTAGTAAATGCGAGATAATTATATAGACGTGAATATACACCGGTTACAGTTTGTGTAGTATGTGTTGTAATATTGGGAATCGGCCGATGTATTTAATCAGTATGTGATTTAGCGCGTTGGGAAACGTAATAGTACATTCAATTAGTTACTAATTGATATTGTGATTAACGATAGCATTTATAGATTATGCAGTACTAGTTTCGCGTTAGAAAACTAAAATCAAGTACTACATGCATGTAATTAGGCGTCTTGTTCATTTTGATTATGATTATTACGTTATAATTGTGACAACTGCAGTCAGTATACCTGTACTAGGGTTATGTAATGTTAAAAAAATTGAGGCTAGCAATTGTAAGGGTCAATGTCAGTTTTGTGTTGGTTAAACACAGTTGATGCATATTACTATGTAACAAATTGATATTATTGTGATTAGCGGCTTCATTATACCTTCAGACAGAGTCAGGTAATGCTTTTGCGTTTAGAAAGTGTAGCACATGGCGTTGTGTTATATCATTCCGGGTAGCTATTATTATTAAATAAAGTTTTGTTTTTATGGACATCACATATATTTTTGCGTTAAAACATAGTATTGTTTTGTTACTAATTAATGTTTACGTGATTAACGACTACATTAATAGTGTCAAGCCGTATTAGTTTATCGCGTTAAGAAATATGGGAAGCGCACACGCATACATGATACGTTTTAATTATTTAATTTGGGTTTTGATATTAGGTTTGCATGGTAGGAAATGAATTAAATCAACTTCAGGTTGTTATCAAGGTGTAAACATGTTGTATTCTTAAGAAAACTGTAAGATTTGTGTGTAGAAAATCTCATTTCCGGCAAATTTGAAATTCTCCTTTGTAGAGAGTATCTATTCAAAGGGAAGTAATTATAGAACGAATGCTTGATATATCGTTATCGTCTATATTAAAATAATAATATGTAGGCTTAGTAGTTATGTCCAATGTGAGGGTTAATATCATTTATTTTATTGCTGATAAATCAAAGATATACTAATTTAATGTAATATGTAATAATTAATGAGGCTGGTACTAAGTTGTTCTTGCTTTTATTTCGTGATCACTGTAGGGACAGACATTTTATTTATAAGGGTTTCACAAATATATACTGCATTAGATCTGCCAATAATAAGTGTTTCAGTCAATATACCGGGGATCGAACGAGTCACTCCGAACCATGGCGGACTATCAGCAAACAGAACATGTTACTCTGAACTGTAGAGACTATCAGCAAACTAACACGTTACTACGAACCATGGCAGACTTTCGAGAACACCAAATCCAGTATTCCAAAATAATACTTCAACCGATGTTGATGAATCAACTATTGTTTGGGAATTTCTCCAACGTTCAATTTGGAGATAATCATTCGCAGATCTCTATCATTCGAATAGAGATAAACATTCGTATACATATACGATGGACTACCAACAGATGCCTACCACAATAAACAATTTACATTGGAAATTTCTCCAACGTTCAATTTGGAGATAACCATTCGTAGATCTGATCATCTCTATCATTGGATTAGAGATAAACATTCGTATACATATACGATGGACTACCAACAGATGCCTACCACAACAAAACAATTTACATTGGAAATTTATCAACCGTTCAATTTGGAGATAATCATTCGTAGATCTCCAACCGGAGATAATCATTCGTAGATCCATATGATCATCATTTCAACCCGTTATTGACTATGTACGGAGATTCATCAGATGCGATGACTTCAGATGCCATTAACAAATAAATATACAAACAATGCGTTGTGACAGTCACGTACAATTCATCGTGACAAACATTTTGACAATCAAGTGATATAGTTATTTCATTTATATCTATATGGACATGAATTAAACCAGCTGAATATGCTGAAAATGAAACTACATTAAAAATTTTGTAGTAATGACATTTTATTGTGTGTATATATGTGTTTATGTTGCAGATATTATTGTTTATTATGTGTTATTATTTTACAGGTTTTATGTTCATTATTTGACTATGATTATCATTGTGTGATTCAATGTTATGGTAACATACCATTTAAAAAAAAAAGGTTTGGGTTAAATATGTTAAAATTTTACTTAAGATAAAATTTTGTTTTCAAACAGAGGGAGGGAATTGTAATGTAATGATCAATGAATAGCTAATTATATAAGATTAATTTCAGTGAACCATCATTATTGACTTTGAATAAATATAGGTTACACTATAACTGACAGTTATAAGTGAATATAGACTAACACCAGACAGGTTGTCAGTATCATAAGGAAGTGTGAATTTAATATATGTCTGGTTGGTCAATACCATGTTAGTGGGGAGTTCAGTCAGTCAGAGAGTCGGAGTTAAGTTAGAGAGTTGAGAAGTAGAGTCGAGAGAGACCAGTTGGTGCGGGCCGTCAACAAGCGAGTAGCTTGGGCCATAAGCATGGACAGTATGTTTATGAGTATGAAAAGTTGACTTATGCTGTGAACCTGAGAAGTACTATACTATGTTTATGAACTGTGTAACAAATGAATAAAAGCTACTATACGAACACGAGCGTTACTGTCTTTACCAAATCATAAGGACTACGTAACAGTATAACGTTTAGGCTGAACAACAACAACAACAACAACAACAACAACAACAACAACAACAACAACAACAACAACAACAACAACAACAACAA
Organism: Spisula solida; assembly: GCA_947247005.1. NCBI lineage: Eukaryota > Metazoa > Mollusca > Bivalvia > Venerida > Mactridae > Spisula > Spisula solida. The sequence goes on along the minus strand of OX365944.1, from coordinate 42,414,573 downwards.
CAACAACAACAACAACAACAACAACAACAACAACAACAACAACAACAACAACAACAACAACAACAACAACAACAACAACAACAACAACAACAACAACAACAACAACAACAACAACAACAACAACAACAACAACAACAACAACAACAACAACAACAACAACAACAACAACAACAACAACAACAACAACAACAACAACAACAACAACAACAACAACAACAACAACAACAACAACAACAACAACAACAACAACAACAACAACAACAACAACAACAACAACAACAACAACAACAACAACAACAACAACAACAACAACAACAACAACAACAACAACAACAACAACAACAACAACAACAACAACAACAACAACAACAACAACAACAACAACAACAACAACAACAACAACAACAACAACAACAACAACAACAACAACAACAACAACAACAACAACAACAACAACAACAACAGCAAAAAACAACGGATAATTACGTATATTTCGGATAATCAAATAGGCCCGAAAATAGCCCCGCAGAAATGCGTAGTTTAAACTCTGCCCCTTTTCGGGATATTCTGAACAGTATGGGGAGTCTTTTTTCGGGATATTTCGGACAGTATGGTGATGATTGGTGCAAGAAGTTGCGATTGGTGCATGGGCATTTACAAAAAGCATTTACAGTACTACGGCGCTTCCAAGCGCCGCAGAATAACATTACTTCTAGTCTATAAATATGTGAAGATTTTAGTGACAAACACGCGTAAAACCGCGTCAAACACAAGTACAAATGTATTAAGTTGTGCTCTGCGATGATGGTTTTAATGCCTAAATATATGTAAATTGTACTAAACGACATGTTCATACATTACAGTTACATTTTCGATTACAAAATCTCGTGTTCGCATCGATTGTCACAATTATTTTAGTATGATCATACATTAGAAAAAAACAAGTTCTATAATTAGACGTCATTAATTATAAGTAGATATGTAAGACCCTTGACATTCAAATAGTACACTCCTGAGTCAGTAATCATGAATTAATATGCATCCCCAAGTTTCTATCCCATGACTGTACATTTAATAATTATGTCTTTTTGCATCAACTAGCGATAGGCGGTTATACCATTACTGTTACAGTATATTCTATGGTGTTTTATTGCTCCGCCCAGCAAGACGCATTGATTTAAGTCAGATAAGATAGTGCAGTCTGATTAAGATCGATATGTACGCGTATGCATATTTATCGATTAGTGAAAGTTATAATACATGTTTATAGTAACTGGTACATGTATTTGTTGAAAGATTTAACTTTTGGAATTGAACTTGATAAAACTAAATATCATAAAGATAATTTATATGTATATGATTTCAAAATACTCGATAAACATCGCCCTTGGAGATGCACACAAGAAAGACGAAGTGACGTCATCGAATGCGTCATCGAATGCAATAAAGTTCTGTATTGACCGGATCAAACGGACTCAAAACGTTCAGTTATAGAAATGAGTTAAGAAGGGACCTATTACCATTGTACAGATCTCGCTAAAATAAATGTGGTTATTTTTTAGCAATAACCATGAATACTACGAAGAAATGAGTTCAAATAAATAAAACAGATTTTTTAAAAAGCATATCGTTCTCAGGACATTGGTGATTTGAGGGTAGTAAGGTTTAGAAACGTAACTATAAAAAAGCGTAGCCTAACATTTTAGTGACTGTTAATGAACATTAAACATTCTAGCCTATTCTTACTGTATAACTTTATATAATATTTTGACATGCTCTTTATCACTAAATGGAGCAATACAGGTTTAATTGAATGAGAAAACATTAAAGACATTAAATACTTATTGATAGCACCTTCTCTCAAATCGTTACATAATCGCAATGCAAAATTTACTTTAGCGAAATAACTCGCGACCCCTTTCGATGCTTGGCATCTATGGTTTTCTTATCAATTTATAAATGAAGATTTGCCAACCGTTTCCACCAGCTATGACGACAAGCCTCTGAAGTCTGGTTGCCAGCCTCATCTGCATGGTTCTTGTTCCACACCACGCCCAATGGTCGTCATGGTTACCGGAAGGTGTCGTACAACTCTCGCATAGTCTCGTTTCCACGCCACACCAAGCACCCGGTGGACCTTCGTTCGCAAATTTAACATCGGTAAGTGGATATTCGACCAATCTGAAGGTAGTGTAGATCTACATTATGTATCATATGACATTGTGTCCTTAAAGTGTTTAAAAAATATGTAGTACAGTTCCACTTAAAAGATCAATAAAATGGCAGTCTTAGTACCGAAGCCGCCCTAATGGCGGACCTTATTTCTAAAACATCCGTTCTTTGAAATTGTCTGTTTTGAAAATATCCAAATACCGTTATAGATGATGTTTATAATATAAACAATAGTTCTTATTAACTCGTAATGCGAGATACTAGGATGATAGAGGCACACTTATTCAAACATACAGGGTCTCTTAGATCATTTAGTAACAATGACTTAGTGACACCTAAACACAACATAAACTACATGAAAATGTCCTTCTCATATTTGTCTGCATACATACATGTGGAATGTAACCCCAACAAATATTCGTCTGCTTACATCACTTAATTCGTTCAAAAAATCAGTAAAACATTTCTTATTACGCAAAAAAAATATTAATACCATATTTATATGTATGGCTTCAATTTTCTATGTTGGAAATAACGAAATTGAATATTTAAATTGTTTACTTATAGTATGTGTGTACTTTGAGTGATTGTCAAAATAACATGTTTTGTTGTTGTTTGTTTTATAGAAGGCCTTGTTTAAATTAAGATGTATGTGAATTCGTCTATTGCATTATGTCTGTACATGTTACCTTCTCTAAATTAAGATTTGATTATTATTATTGTTATTATTATTATGGGGGTCCGTTAACCCACCTTCTTGCCACGGGAGTCTTTCGCCTAATTATAGCTTTTACGTAAATACATCGAAGATAGAGAGAAACCACCAAACACGAATAACATTTAATGTATATTCATTAGACTACAACGTTTCGCCCAGAAGGCTTCTTTAGGTAAAGGCTTCTTTAATTTTTTATTTTTTTTTTACGTAAATACATCAAAATACATCAATAAGAAAAGTTCAGCCGTACCTTTTAAATCTTTCAACATCATCTTGACTGACTTTACCAGTTGTTGCACCACATGCATCGTTCATAGATACTCCTGCTGGATAGGATGCGTGAAGATGAAGCACCGGGGCCTTACCATGGTCGTGTACCTCCCGCACTGCAGCGCCTTACATAAAATATGAACAGTCGCTTTATAATATTAAAAAGTGTGTTTAGTGTGGCAATGTTAGAGTGGAACTTGTGAACAATCGGTGTGTGCTTTTCCGTCGTCTTATCAAGTTATTTTATTTTAGAATTCAAAGGGTAACTATTGTAACGAAAACACGTAGCGAATAATGAGTCCCTGTCCCCGATCAATCTCCCGAGGCATCTCAAGTAGAAATCTCAACTAAAATACAGAGATTTTTGCGTAAATCAGAGTCGAAATAAGAGCTAAATCTTAAAACTGTCAAAACTGGCACTACATGTATTTTATATGCCTAATCAACACTGTGGTTAAATTGCGTATTGAAGATTTCAAAATCCGCCATCTTGGATTACAGTAAAAACAACTTTTTTGAGAATTTGCATAAAATCATACACCAGCTTGTAGAAATGTTCCAACTAAGAATATGAACCCCCACATGACATGTTTACATTCAGTAATAAAAAAGTTACGGACAGTTTAGTGTATATTGGCCGCTTACATCTAGAACGAGAGTTTTAACGAAGCCGGGAAATAGGGCTCGCTTGAGAACGTTCGTAATTAGTTTTGTGAACACCAAATGCAAGCCTGGGTTTAAGCAAGCTCCAAAAATAGTTTTAGTTGAAACCAAGCTTGAGCAAGATATTATTTTTTGTGAACAAGGGGCCAGGGAGACCTGCGGGACCAGTTCAATAATGTTGCATAATGTCTTACATAATCATTGTATTGCCTCTGTCTTATCGTTGATTCATAAAATGACCATGTTGAAATATAGAGCCATGCAATCACATTCAGCTGAACGCCGTATATAACATGTAGATTCTAGTATACATGCACTTTCATTTCGTGACGGAAGCGAAAAACAAGAGCACCGCCTTGCGGGTGGAGACGCTCATCTGATCATTGTCACTGTAAAAAAAGGCCCATTACCCTTGCATAAAGTAGGGCAGTGTTATGACGCTTGCTTAAAAAAGTGAGGTATTGATGGTGAAAAAAGGGGCAATAACTCTTGCAAAATGCTGATCAGAGTTATGGGTCATGCTTTACATGGTCAGGTGTTGATGGTGAATAAGTGTTAAAAGTTGCAAAGCAATAGCCCACATAATGTATGAGAAAAGTGACCCTAAACACAAAACTTAACCAAGGAATATTCGGAGTCCAAAAGGGGTAATAACTCTTGCAAAATGCAGATAAGAGTTATGGTTCTTGCTTGACATGGTCAGGTGTTGATGATGAACAGTTGGTGAAAATTTTAAAGCAATAGCCCTCATGGTGTATGAGCAAAGTGGACATAAACACAAAACTTAACCAAGGAATTTTCTGAGTCCAAAAAGGGGAAATAACTCTCGCAAAATGCTGATCAGAGTTATGGTTCTTGCTTGACATGGTCAGGTGTTGATTGTGAACAAGTGTTGAAAGTTTCAAAGCAATAACTCTGATAGTTTAGGAGAAAAGTGGACCTTATATAAACACAAAACTTAACCAAGTTATTTTCTAAGTCCAATAAGGGGCAATAACTCTCGCCAAATGCAAATCAGAGTTATGGTTCTTGCTTGACATGGTCAGGTGTTGAAAGTTTCAAAGCAATAGCCCAGGTAGTGTATGAGAAAAGTGGACCTTATATAAACACAAAACTTAACCAAGGCAATTTACTTTCTAAGTCCAAAAAGGGGCAATAATTCTTACAAATGCAAATCAGAGTTAAGGGTATTGCTTTACAGGCTCAGGTCATGATGATGAACAAGTGTTTCAAAGCAATAGTTTTGATAGTTTATGATAAAAGTTTACCTAATCACAAAACTTAACCAAACAACGCCGACGCCGATCAAGTGATGACAATAACTCATCTTCTTTTCAAAAATCAGATGAGCTAATAAAAAGCATTTAATACAGTGTTAATATATATAGTATAGGTGAGGTACTACCGCCCTGAATGAATAATCACCCTCGTGTTGATGTTCTCGAGATGATTTTTGTTTTTTTCGACTGATTATCACCTCCCTGTCCGGTTATATCGTGCGTTAAACTCTACTAAATATTACCTAGATTTTCAAGTATTTCCTTCACCATAGAATGTTCAACATGCCCTGATCTTCGAGTCCTTGACAATAAGGACCGTTTCCTGACATTGGAATGAAATGTCTTCTCAACACACATTGTTACTGACGGGTTACTGGTTTCCACCCGCTTGAATTTTGAACATACAGCAAGTTCGCCTAAACGCTTGACAATAAAATCATTGTCCTCTATAACAGGGGAACCCGTCCAGGATGTGGTTTGTTTGGTGACTGCAACAAGTGCGGCTCTACCTTCACTGAACACTGATGAGCTACCATACATACCGTCTGGATGTATTGAGGTTGGTTCGTCCAAAGCCTTTCGTACAAAAAGCTTCCCTGTGGAAACGGAGCATAAATACATTAGGTAACGCCATGAGACCGTTAACATGGGCGAGCGCTACGTAGCGCTTTCCACGGGAGGTAATCCTTGCCTTCTATATTTAATTGAACGGAAGGTAACTGAATTAAGGCGCTCGGTAGCGCTTTGCTTAGGCAACGGACCCCATATTGCAGTAAATATTACTTACTCGGGGAAATAAATAATCACGAATTTCTTATGTAAACTCGCATTTTTTAGGGTTCGTATACCGGTGGATTCAACACACATTACATATTAATGAAGTATACAGTACGCATTGAGGTTATCTAAATTTGTTTAGTGATATAAGAATGATTTTCGAAACTCATAATACAAGCATATATCGTACAATGACTAGTAAAGACCTTTAAAGATGTTTTGTCGTGGCTGCACACGAAAGCTATGAACAGCTTATAATACCAAAACAAGTTATAAGGACTCACTGAACTTTATAAACGATCTATAATTATATCACAATCAAATTATTCACAGTCTCATTTTTTCTGAGGTCACGAAGAGTGTCAGTTTATTGCATCGTCGAAGTCATGCATGTATAAGTCAAGTTATCAGGTCAGTCACTTGTTTATATAACATCGAGTACATAAACATTGCAATATCTCTTACAAAAACCTATGTCCTACTGAGGAAGTCCACATCGGCGATGTTCTCCCGATTTCTTCTGATACTGTGACCACACGATTTATCACAATTCCTTTTGATATCACAAACTGTCTCATGACTTCCCCGAAGCTTCCTCTTGACCACGAGGAACCTGTTGCCGATGTCCTGTTAGCTCATTAATTTCAATCGGGAGTACATCACTGATGCAAAAAATGCTCAGTGGGACCTAGACCTAATGTCTCATTTTCTATAGATATTATGTGTACAAGTACATGTATCAGTATGTAGCTTAGTGAATAAGGTCTGTAAAGTTGGCAGTCAGCTGTAAGATGTTAACTCAGAAGCTACCTAAAAAAGTCTCGAGTGAACTTTTAGCAGAAATTTACGCAGATGTTAACTTAGAAGTTAACTCAAAAAATGGTTTCCCACTACCTTTTTTTCCAAATAAGATGTCTAAAAGAATAGCAAAACAGTGTTATGATATTGCGATGGTTGTATACAGATGCCGGACCTGAATAAACAGACTATACGAGCGTTGCCCCAGTAAATCTTGTACTTTCCATATTGCACAAAATGTATTCAAAGCGTATGCTTAAATTTTTCGCAGATATTTAATACATACAAGTAAGTTCCGAGCAGGTCTTGAGAATTTCATGAAAATGTGTAAAGTAATGTATTTTCTGTAAATATAATATATCGTACACATATAAATCTACATACTGTCAGGCCATTCCGCTTCCACAAATTTTCCGAGACGTGTGACAGCAGCTGCTAAATCAGCGTTCATTTGACGCGTTGAACACTTTGTTATATAGTTAGTGCCAGCTTTAGAACAGTCTACACATTGTCTGTCTGGTTTCCCACACCAGCTAGCACCGTCAGCTTCATGGTCAAACAATATATAGTCACCGTACAGTTGGTGTAGACTGTAAAATAGATAAATACTAAATATCACTGTAGTGTGTTGATCCGTTGGGCCGTATTACCTCGAGTTGCTTGTGTAATGCCGTATCTCGCGCGACCGCTTGGTCGAGCGAGATGCGGTATCCCCCAAGCAACGAGAGGTAATACGGCTTAACGGACCAACACAACTGCAGTGATATTCCTTTTATTATATACTGAAAACCAGACATGTATGATACGGAAAATGCACTCTATCGCTTGTATTCCGCTGCGCGATTTGGCCTGTATATATTTGCAAACAATTCGGAAGAAGAGAGAAAGAAGGAGAAAAAGAAAATGGAGAGTACGATGAAGGCGAAGAAAACGCTGAAGAAGAATGTGAATATGAAAAAGAGGTAGGAAAAGAAGAAGATGGAGAACAAGGAGAACAAGTGGTAGAAGAAGACTTGAAGAAAAGTACAAACCTAGAGAATCGCTCACTGTCTCTACGGATGGGTGAACTAGGAGCGTGACACACTTGTTCCATACTTTCTCCGACGGCTAACTGTACAGGACCGTGACAGTCAGCGTGACAGTGAATCATCAAGGTCTGGTTCAACATGCCCAGCTTCCTCGTCAGACTGTTCATTAGTTTTACATTCCTGTGAAATAAAAACATAGCATTGACTATATTCTTTGCAAACCACATTTCTAGCATTATCAGGTATTCGTAATTAAAGCCTAGGTCACACTGAGTAGTTCTTCATCGGCGACGTTCTCCAGATATCTTCCGATACCCCCGGTTCATCACAATTCCTTGCTATATCACAAATTGTCTCATGACTTCCCCCAAAGATTCCACTAGACCACGATGAACCTGTTCCTTATGCCGTGATAACTCATTAATTTAAATCGGGAGTACATCGCCGAGGCACATAATGCTCAGTGGGACCTAGGCTTAAAATGTCCAAATTCAGATAAGTCACTACCATGGATACACATGGTTGTCTGTTTGTTTATCCGGGTTTAATGTCGTTTCTCAACAATAAGTTGTTTACCTCTGTCGATTCGTCTAACCAGTTTTTCTGTACTGTATCCTAACGAGTACTAACTTACTCTTCCACAAGGAACCGCCAACTTCTCCACATGTGGAGGAAAATCGACATTGTTGTCCATGCAAGGTGACGTTTGTACAACAGTTAGGGGTACAGCGGTGTCTTTCTTACTAACTTGCATTAAACCCCATTTGACGTTACTGTTTCTATACGGGACGTTTGTTATATATGTCATATATCATCAAGTGGTCGGTCGGTGGCGACTGTTGCTTTCTTTCATTTCATAGCTAATCATTACACACGTCTGTCTAATTGTTGGATTCTTTAAATATCAACGAATCAAAGGCAGCAGTTACTGGGTTAGAGCTATCAGTACTGAACTGTATTTGTTTTTTATTTGAGAATTTAAAATTAAGGTTTAAAGTTAGTGTATAAATGAATTACCATATATGTATTCCGAACGCATCAACACTGAAGTATGTTTCTGCCACCGTTACATTGCTGTCAATGGCAACCGAGCTCCTATGACATCGTGTTACCGTGTCTGACGTTGATATCACGTTGATTGTCGGTCGTAAACTGTAAAAATATAGTACAAAAGATTAACAGAGTGTCATTTATTACAAAACAAGCAATAATAATGTAATCCCCAGTTAATTTATATTTATTTATAAAAAGGTAAAGTTTTTGTTTATTTGTATAACCGCTATTGAAAGGGCTGGCCAATTTGACTCATGAGACACCTATATTTCGTACAGTACCTCCCGACTCCCTTCTCGTATTTCTAATAGGTGTATTTTAAACTGAGTTCTTACAACGTATATTAATCACTCTCGATCTCTCCTAATGATGGTCTCGATCGACACGAGTGCATGAGAGAGTGAAGCTAGTTTTCCCCTTTTATGTCGAGCGTCTATATGGAGGGATTTACTGGTGTCATTCTATTTTTTTGGTATGACACGGCCTGCTAACGAACCCGGAATCTCCAGCACAATTAACGGGGGTTTTACCATCTGCATAGCCCTGGGGTGCAGGGATTTTACCAGGGATTTGCAAAGGGAAAAAGCCGGCGCTTCCCCTGGGTTGGGGCGGGGCAAAGCGTGACTGGTGCATAATGAGAATCGTAAGGCCAAATATCTAATCCACACCAAATCCGTTCCTTGTATTGTTTATTAGTGAAACTTCGTCATCGTACATTCTATATCTCGCTTTACAGATGATCACATTTAAAGGGAATGACCCAAACGGAATTCTGTAGCTATCGAAATGGAAAACTAAAAACATAATGTACAGTTTAGGTCCCACTGAACACTTTTTGCCTCGGCAATGTAGGCCTACTCCCGATTGAAATTATTGGCAGCTATCACTTCAGGATAGGTGATTTTATTTTTAGGGGGCCAAACATTTATTGTCTTGAACCTAAACATTTAAGGGTTTTAACCTTTAGTGATTTTCACATTGCGTAAGTTACATGCGCACCGCTTTCCTTTCTTAAAATAAAAATGAGAGACTGGTCTTTCATTTCTTTAATGTGATCTGAATCCTGCTTGTTACTGTAAATTGTGGTATTAATTGTGGATGCTGCTAGATGAAGGTTTGGTGACAACTGATTAGTCAGGTTGAGGTCTGGATGGTATTATTTTATATCTGATTTTAGATGATTTCAACAATCGAGATGGAACAGACGAATTCGATTGCATCATTCATGGTCAAGGTTTTTGTCTGTCTGTTTAGATTATCATGATTGACATGTAGTTGTGTTTATATGCAGATAGCTATTGTTTAGTACGGTAGATCTTAATCAGTCATCTAGTTTGTTAGTATATTTGGAGCTTTGTAGCTGTACACATTGGTCACTCTTTGTCCGCCTTCAATAAATAATGAGCTGTCAGGACATCAAGAACATGTTCCTCGTGATGTAGAAGAAGCTTTAGGGAAGACAAGAGACAATGTGTGATATCGGAAGGAATTGTAATGAATCGGGTGATATCGGAAGAAATCAGGAGAACATCGCCGATGTGGAATTCCTCAGTGGGACCTAGGCTTACCTGACATGGATTGGTGGTGCTAGGTTCATGTCTACGTCTTTCATAGCCCAGGATATGGAGGGTATTATTGTTAGGTTTTGAAATACTGTGAATGTCGCGTTCATTGTACCATTGGTATTAACACTTTGTTCTGCTGACGTCACAGTCCAGTCATATTTGGAGACCTCGTTCTTTGAAGGCTTTCCCTCTTCGAATGTTTGACCTACACCAAATAGAATATGCACATGTATAGTTGATATGACAAAATGCATAAAATAAAATATCGTTTGATTTTTGGGCGAATATTAGCAAAAAGACGTTTAATATTACTTTCCTACCTACCAATGTCCATCTCTAAATCACATGAGTAGCTAGATATAAACACAGTTAACAAGTGATTTCAAATAGGCCTAATTTGATACTTTAACTTTTTAAATTGGATTTGCATAAGCAAATCATACAGTTCTTTCATTAAAGAGAAAGGCTATTTTCATTTCAATTAATCATATTACCATTAAATATCAAACATCTTTAATCTTAATCACATTTTCATGTTAAATTAACCATGTTGCAAATTGTCAAAACATGGATGCACGCCGAGAAGATTCCGGGTTTTACGGGTTTTATTGTATCCAATAACAACAACAACATGTAATTAATTTTCGCGACCTTCATCCGTTGAATATTTTTTTACATTTTTTGAGGGATTTTTTTATTATATCGCTGCGTGGAATTACGAAAATGCATTCGTGTTACACTCTTTACAATAATCTAGAACTACGATGTGGGATTATCACCGTCCGATAACAGATATACAGACTTTATACTTAATGTACTGCAAAGGGAAGTAACCGCTTTGCAACTGGAAGTAACGGGAGCATGCGTCGTTTTTATTAGATTTTCTTAAGTTTGGTTGATATCTCGCACATATGAACGATTCCCGGTTAACTTACTTCGTAATCTGAGAGTATTCATGTGTCTCATAACAGTTTGAAGCATCGTTTATGCACTGAAAATGTTAAAATTGCCTTCCGAAGCGGGCAAAAAAATGGCTGCCATTTTTGTTTCTAAAACTTTACAAAATAGTGCTTCTCATCTAGGAGACGGGTTGCACAGCAACCACGGAAGGCTGATTTATTTTTTTAATTAAAGTGTTTTTGGCATAACATTTATGTTGTCAATCCATATTCGGCATATTTTTTGTCATTCAGTTTTCGGATAATTATTGCCATTTCGAGTCATATTTGCTATTAATATTTCATACTGGAAAAAAATAGATAAAAAAAGATTATTTCTCAATTCTTGAGCAACAACTTGTCTCTACCGGAAGTTTACCGTGAGATTCAGTCTACCGAATCATTATTTCTGCACCCGGTCTGTAAAAAAACAGGCCATAGCCAATGCAAGACTACAACAACAACACGCGCGTGTGTTCACATGTAATCGTTAAAGGGGATAAATCCCCTACCAATGCTGTTGATTGACTTAGCTTGTTTTTATGAACAAGGCTTCAACCGGGGCATAAGCGTTTATAGAAAGCAGTCTTGTTTATTTTAAACGGTCGATGTAGTTAGTTATAAAATATAAATTAAATGCATTTTTAAAATAGTTAACCCTGTCAGTGGATTTAGAATTAAACTAATTAAAAACATGCATTATCCACAGATCCATTTTCATTTTAATCGGTTTGAAAATGTTAGAAGCAAAAATGTTGTTAGTCTGAACAAAGATCTAAATTCAGACTAACACTTTTCTTTCTCGCAGTCCGAATGACTGACAGGCTTTTAAAGCTTTCGCGAAGCCTGAACTTCAAAGCAAGCATGATCAACGACTAAGCATTTTTTCGCTATGCCTTCTTTGTGGTTCTAACTATATGGTCTCAATGGGAGCAAACAAATTCCTTGGTCATTTTTTCCTCTGCCAGATTATCCAAAGACCTAATGGGTAATCCCTTACTTGGATGCAGTGCATTTGTTCATATTAATGTAATGTGTTTATGATGGTAAACAAGTATGCTAAGTTTAAAAGCAATACATTGATGGACTAAAATATTTTTGAGTTTCAACATTTTGATATTTTGATTATCATTTTCGGGCGAAAGGAACGGACATTCTCACTGACTAGATATTTTGGGGTTTTCTTTTGTTCATCCTTTTGTTTGTAAAACCCCATATTAAGCAACATTTTGCACCCCGTAAGCAGCGGAATGAATAGAATCTAAATATAGCCTATTGTTCCACACCCCACAGCTACAAGTGGGTGAGTATACGGACGGACGGGACAATCACTATATGCCTACGCATCAGTAGATGTCGGGGCATAAAATTCATACAAAGATCGCATCACCTAAACCAAAGACCTAAAAGTTATATTTAGGTCTTTGCCTAAACCAGAGCCATAGGGTGCACAGATATGCATATTACGTATGTGTACGAGATGTGGTTTAAACACAACATAAATTGAAATAACGACTGTATTTAAAAAGCAGCACATTTGGGCAAGCTCAGCATTCCCTGTGAGCCTCTATATATCACCGATATACCACAGCAGCTCGAGGAAACTGGTAATATTCGACACAATACGTCATTAGGTCATGCGTAAAAGGTCAAGGTACAGGCTTTTTATTTTATTTTATTGTTGCAGGGATAAGGTTTATAGTTAGGCTTTTATAATTATAAAACTATGTTAATTTATTAGATTATTTATTTACTTATCACAGTTCGTCCGTCCGCCGTAAAGTCGCCTGTATAATCGGCTGCGTGTTTTGTTGCAGACTTCAATGCAATGTTCGCCTGGCTCTCATAGTCAACGGTCAGTAAAATTGGCGGGAAAGTTTTGAATTTTGCAATCTCCGTCTGGAAGATCTTTGATGGTTGTGTCCGCCACAATGTGGCAGTTTTAGTCAAGGTGATTTCTTCTTCAGTATATAAACTAGTGAATGTATAAAATATATCATTTCTAAATAGTGACCTCTGAACAATAATTCGATAAAGGTCAAACATATTATTTGGGTCAAGTATCATGATAAATAATATAGGTCGGTAGGTCGAAAATATTTTTTATCTGAGCATTTCTATCCATACAAATTTTAAATTGCATTTCACAATCATAAATTTAATTAGTTTGAAATTTCCAATGCGTCAGAAAGTGATTCTGCAGTTACCATTACAAAAAGGACCCGGTCTGAAAAAAATCTAGGCTATACGTGTACTGGCCCCGATCCCTGAAGCATCTCGAATAGAAATCTCAGTTTAAATTGAGATTTTGCTCAAATGGGAGTCTGATTTTGAAAAACATTTGAAGTTCGCTCTCATGAAACTTTCCTGTAATCAACTCAGAATAATGTTTTTCAAATGCCAAATTCAAGTTCAGCCTCCTACAATGGAAATCAACTCAAAAACACATTATAATATATGAGATGAGAGTTAGCTCATATTGAGATGGTTCAGGAGATCGAAACCAGGTCGGGTTAGCTGTTATGTTACCTGTAGTTTTGCTGCACATGTGTATTTAAGTCCAATTCCATAACGTACTTCTTCACTACTGCTGTGTTATTTACTTTAAACACTCTCAATTCACTAAAAATAAAAAATTAAACCATATAGATCTAGGTAACCGTACGGTTTGCAATACGATAAAGGCAGATCTTATCCGCATATGACCACTTTGTGCTATATTTAGAACGAGGAATCGAAGAGTTTTCAAAACTGGTAAATGCTATAACAGCGTTTGTCAAGCGAAACCTGTTAAAGCCATAGGCATTTGGTTTCAACCCGCCGTAAATTATTGATTTGCACTAGTCAAAGATCGACCGGGTACTGAAGAGAATACGGTCGATCCTTGACTAGACTAAGTGCAAACCAATAATTTACGGCGAGTTAAACCAAATGCCTATGGTTAAAGCCATAAAATTGACCGTGTTAGCTCATGAGTTTTTATTCATGGATGTATTTTCTTTTTTTTAGCATATTAATGAGCAGAAAACTATGTTCAAGAATGGCGAGCTATGTTGTTTTCATTCCGTTTCTAGCACGGTACAATATCCATATATATAAATCTTAGCCCCGAACTGGACCATACTGAACGGTTTGGACAAAACACAACGATATATTACCTAAAACAAATCAATAGTTCATTCATGACCATCAAGTGATTGAGATTTTGTGAAGCTTGTAAAACAAACTTAATAAATAACCACTAACTGCTGTTAAAGGGGTTGAATTAAAGCCATAACACATTATTTTATAATAACACTTTGTCAAGTTTGTTTAGCATATAAAACACATTTATAGGTTAGAAAGTAACAAATACATTTATACCCAATATACCAGTTTATACATTGTCTCATATACATATACATTGTGTACTTACAAGTAGTATGAGATTTGACTGTAACCATGGCAACTAAAACACTTGAAGAGAAACTCATTGCCATCGTATGTTGTGTTAGGATCCATATCCACTTCAGGTTCTACGGGTCCAAGTGGTTTATACAGGTTTATATCCTCATCCGTCTGTAAATCCGTCGGGAAATATAAATAGAGGATCTTGCATGAGTGCTCATTACATACGAGTTTTATTAAACGAGTGGACAAAATGATATGACACGAGGCTTTGCCGAGTGTCATATTGTTTTTGTCGACGAGTTTAATAAAACTCGTATGTAATGAGCACTCATGCAAGATCCTCTATTTATCACATAACCTTAGAACACGCTCATTATTGTTTAAAATGATGATGTACGCAGCATATGTTTCAGCCAAAATTCAGCGGTACAACGAACGCGACGTCATGACGACGTTGGTATTATCCTGACGTCATTGACGGATCAATGCATGTATTGGCTAACGTCACGTCAAGCTTATTTAAATATTTATTGCACAGCTTGGGAGTGCCGAACGATATTTATGACACGGCTTTACGGCACTCCTGGACCGCAGGTTATGTGATAAAGTCACTGTGAATACAATAATAACATACTAGTACTATTATATACAGGGTGATCATTAATATATGGTAACATAAATAACTTAAATAACTTTGTCAGTTTTATGATAGAGAAGTGGTTTGACCCTAGTTATAAAGATAATGAGCCCATGTTTTTTGGATATGAATAATTAATGCATGTGGTATGAAGGTGACGTCCATATCGTCCTTGATGCTGCCGTACATTTTCAGTGATTTCAAGAAATTTGGCCACTTTATCATTTCGCCGAAGACCATACATTTACTTGGCCTCTACTCTCTCACCAGACTTAAACCCTTTGGGTTTCTTAATGTGGATGCCTAGAGGAAGAAATGAATACTCCAAAACCAGAAACAATATTTGTTTGAAAACTTCAATACAGTGTGAAATTTGTAGCATCGGTGGTATAACATGCAAGGTTTCAATTGGTTATTTTCGACGTATTTGTGGGCTGGTTTTGCAGAATAAAGGTGAACGTTTCGAACTTATGCTGTGAAAAAAGTATGTGATATTTGAATATGATTGATGTGTAGAATAAAACTTACATGTGTATGTTAATCAAAGGTATATACCAATACGAGGGCGATAAATCAACATCATTACCTCTGACTATATAAAAAGTTTACATTTTCTTAACCCCCCAAGTGCCACGGGCCTATTTTGGGCCTATTTTGTTATACTACGTTGAGTGCCGCGGGCCTATTTTGGGCCTATTTTGTATGCACATAAGAAACCTGGAAATGTTACATCTAAACAACGTACGAAAGGGTTAAGATGTAAACAAGTAGGGGTCAAAACATTATGACGTCATTTCAGGGTGAATTCGGACATGACGTCATGCGTCTGATGACGTTAATATTAGCGCCATTTCGCGAATCACGCATCAAAAGTGACCACCGGAAAAGTGATTAATTATGCAGTTTATAGACCGTTGCACAAAAATAAACTACTTACAAAAGTTAAAAATTGACAACTCTTCTGTCTGATAACAAAAGTAATTAAATATACGCGTTTGATATTCAGTAATTATGCTACGAAATTTGCGTGATATTCACTCCATGTTGACACGGGATATCGTTAATTAGGCATAAACTATGGAAAGAATCATGATCTAAAGAGTTTAATTGTCTACTACTGAAAGTTTAGTACAATTCCATTGAATAATTAACAAATGAATGTATGTTTTGTAATACTTGTAAACACAAGACGCGCTAATTTTCAACGCAACGTTGTATGACGTCAAACCAATTAATGAAGCAAACTCTACATCATTAATGATATATATAGGGCTCGATATTGTTGAAACGAATGTCGTAAATTGCCTGCTATCATACATGTTCTACATAACATTGCACCCCTTAATCACGAACTTGACCCGCGGGAAAATAACACACAGGAAGGTCCAATCAATGCGTTTCCGGGGATCAATAGTACAATTGTGTACATTTATGAAAACAATCATATCGGTCTTCACATTCTGCATCATATTTTCTTCCAAACATTTAGGCACCGGGTTGGAAGTTCATTGTGGAACATACTATTCAACAATTATAAATAAAACAAAATATATTGTACATCACCCATATAGATCTACGTCTTCGAAACGAGACGCGAAACTAATTAAACGATTATTATCACACAGAATACCATGTTTTTAAACGCACTTTAAATCCATTACCTATATTATGACTGTCCCAAATAAGTAACCAACCACTGAACAGTTTATGTAGGATGTATTTAGTAGCATATTTGTATTATGAATGACAGTATATAGATGAGGTACTTCCTCGGAATAAATTTGAAAAAAAACATAATTTATTTATGTGATCAATTTACGCACAAAATAGTAGAACTTCATTGTATGTCCAAAGTCTTTTTGTGCCACTTGTTTGTTTGATGCCCAATCATAGGCTTTAAACTCTAGTCCTTAGTTTGTACTCGATCTTAGACTTGTGCTCAACCATAAAACAGACAGTGTTCGGTCTTAACCCAGCGACAGATCCAAAGCACATTCACCTTTGTCTGTTATCCAGTGGAAGTGCTAGACCTACTGGTTATAAAGCCTAATAGTAGACATTACTTTAACATGAGCCTGCGTTGGTCAAAATACATTAATTTAGCTATTCGTTCAACGACCCCTTTAGTAGGCATCCAGTGCCCCCCTTGACTTGAATTCGTTCTAGATTTGGTGGTGATGATCCTTATTAAATTTGAGCGAACTTAAGATCTTCAACCAGCGCTATCCGAGTCGAGTATTCACGTATGCATTGTCTTGAAGTACTAGCGTATTTTCGGTCTTTATTTTATGAATGTCAGTGTTTGACCATAGGGATAGGGTCTATACGAGGATATCTAAGTCACGCATAATTATCCGTGGAGTAGGTCTTAATTTATGGGCTCGATCTTAGACCTACGTCCAATGGTCGCTATATACGTACCAAATTGCTGGCCTTAATCAAGACTGTATATATAGTAGCAGTTCATTGAAGAAGTTGTATTCTACGGGAAATGTAAACTGGGGAAGCTAATTTGAATCCCTGCATGCTTCGCGTTTAATTAAATCGAGATTGCTAGGTGATGCTACCGGTATTACGAAGGCCACAAAGAGCCGAGTTACTTCTTAAATTAATCGTTTGTATCAGAAATGCATAAAACATTCTTGTTAAAAAGGTTTTGTGCTTTGAACTTATTACCTCAAATTGGAAAATCACTATCTAGTCCTAGGACATAAAAACATTACATCCATACACAATTAGTTCACTCCCCAACCGCTTAATTATATCGTCACGCATACAAAGTTCGATTCCTCGATATAATTTAAGAGACACGTCACAGTCGTAAGTGCGTGGTGAGCCAGGGTTCAATACCTTATCTCTTTTCGAATGGACTCATTAGGCCATTCCAAATTGTTTCTTCGTTTAGCGACCGCGGACTGATAGGTTTGGGCGTCCAGACACGTAGCTACCTGTACGAAGAATACGCAGCTGCGTACACATGCTTCTCAAAAAGTGAAAAATTAAATGATCGAAAAATGAAATAAAAAGATAAGGCCTAAGCCCTAATGGGGGTAATCCTTTAGTATTTAGTATTACTTTTAAAAAGCTCTATACACAAAAAAACTGGTTTTATCAGTAAAAATAATGTTAAAAATGATGCCAAAAAACATCCCAGAACGCACCAGAGACGTTCTAGCGAACAAAATTTTCAGGGGGGGGGGGGGGGGGGTATGCAATCTCTCAGCTAGACATTCGTGGTATTTTCATCATTTAATATGAAAGCATTTCCATTTTATTGATATTCAAACAGGACATAGTTTAAAGCACTGGACACTTGAGAAGAATACCTCATAAATACGTAAGTCAATTGTCTTAAATGGGCTCATATGATTTCTGAGCGTTGTTGTCAAATGTCATTCAGGCTTACTGAAATTAAATAGATATCATTTGCAATATGTATCATTGTACTCTTAAATCGCAATCCATAATTTTGAAAACAGTAAATTATTATCAAACTATAGCAATATAAACAAGTCACATCCGAGACTCTTCTTGTATAGAATTACTAGCATGTGTTTTTATTTTTGTTTTCTGTATTATTGTATTAGGGATATGACGTCATAAATCTAAAATACGTATTTTTTGGTCACGTGATCATGTTGGGCTGTAGTAAAGAACAAATGTTGCCGTCGTAGGGGGTGAGTAATGACACAAGGCGGAAAGTAGGTTTCAATAGATATAATTCTTTTATGTTACATATATTCGTCTATCTTCTATATACAAATAGTCACCACAAACGTATACACCAAACCATACGTTCATCCACAAGTTCAATCTTAAGTTCAAGTTCAACGTCAATGGATGGGCTCCAATTGACACTCACAACATACTTCCTCACAATTCCTTTCAGTGGTGTTTAAAGATTTCTATCAACTTATTACAATCTTCTAAATACGTCTAAGTTACTATTAATATTACTAAGAGCTTGGCAGAGTGAAAACAATAACGTAAAACCCGCCAAACTGAAGTGTGACGTACTGTTTACTTCCGGAATAAAACCCGTACCATACGGAACATAAAATGATTAGCTAAACCTACACCATACTGTACGAAACTATAAGTGAGGACCCAAAATCGAGGACCATTGCATTCTCCCCCTCCACTGAAATCTCAGTCTCCGACTGACTACACTTACAAAAGAATATCGCAAAAACAAACAAAACTAACCAGTAGACCACTACTGCTTAACAAGTTAAATAGAATAACTCGAAATCCTGGCACTTAAACATACATATAAATAAGACAATGAAAACATCAGATAATAAAACCATTACACAAATTATGAATACTTCAGGACATATTTATCATGTGAAAGACAGTAACATATAAAAATGTGTAAAAAAGCTACATGTTTGACTTTCCCACTTAAGACGTAGAGTAGTACAATGCAGCAACAAAGTATAGGGTATAGTCCCAGCAAAATGCAGTTTTGGGAGTATTTCGAACGTGGCAGTTTCCTTGTACAACTAAATCCATTTAGACTGTCCAAACAATAATGTTGATTTAGCACTAGTTAAACAAGTATTCGGTGCATGAAATCTGCAAATTTCAAATCAATCGGATAGAAATTATAGAAATTGTGACCATTACTAGTATACCTTATTTTCCCGCAATTCCAGTGTTTCATACCCCTATTGGTTCAATGTCATATGGGTGAATAGATATTTTACCGATTGAAATATTGTTTTATTGGTTAGCTAGGCAAAGGTTGTATCTTTCAGAAAATGTCCACTTTTATACACATTGATTGAATATTAAACGTAGGCCAACATGTATAATTGACCATTGATTAATACTTTTTAAGTGGCCCTCGTATATATATTGTCCTATCAACTGACACACTTATAAAAGTTATTTATGTTACCATATATTAATGATAACCCTGTACTATGTTTATTTCATTGCATTAACCCTGTACTATGTTTATTTCATTTGCATTAAACATTTACTATTCTCTCATATTCGCCACTTGACATTCAACAAGTCGAGAACAATTATTGGCGTTACTTTATGTAACGTCATCAAATATGGTTGTTAACGTGACTACTATACCTACTTGATTATCGTGGTTCAAGTTGAATGGTATATTGTCAGTGAAAGAAGCATTCCAGTCGACGCGGTTGAGTACTGTATGCAGTGGGTTTGACAAATATCGCCTGTGTCGTGTAGGCAATAATTTGCCTTGTTCGTAATGTACCTTGATTTCAGCTTCCTCAAACATATCCAATGGTCTGTAATAAATAATTATTATCATGATCTCCTGTGAGATAGTGCTAAAATCACCTTCACCATGTGTGTGTGTCCCGATCTTCGGCAGCATCTCAGGTAGAAATCTCAGCTCAAATTGAGATTTTGCTCAAATCAGAATCTGGATTTAAGATCAATCTCAAATTAGAGGTCTCGAACTTTTACTGCAGAATAATGTTTCTGCTTTGTGATGGCAATAGTGCAGCTGAGTCCAGCAATCGGTTGAAATTAACCTAAAGACAAATGGCAATATTTGAGAAGAGATTCGGGCGATCGGTGCGAGGTATTGCTCTGTGACAGTCATCTGGCATTCACGAATATAGACTACGATCGATAAATATGACATTATCCAGCAGCAGTACAATCCAGTTAGGATATTGTGAGAGTGACGTTGCCGTTTATGTGTACACAAAATATTACAACCATTGCCTGAACAGGTAGGGTGAATTTAGTATGTTAGTTTAGCATTGAAATTAAAACTGTCTGTTTAATCCTTTATAATTGGTTTTACACCATAACAATTGACTCGACCGCTGCGTCACTCTATTCTTACCCTGATTGGATTATAGATATGTATCTGAACAAGTTTAAAAATAACTATTGTTTTCAAAAGTTGATGTATCGCTTAACCATACTTACCCCGCCTTAGATGTTCGTAATTCGACCACGTAAGCTTTGGGTCTCTTGATTTCTTCAACTTTAGCATAGATGTGTTTGGAATCATGTTTCAACAAATTGTGCGAACATTGCCATTTGTCACTTCCTATGACCAACTGACCACGTGTCCATGACGTCACATCCGGTTCATCTTTCTTCAGGGCCACGAGAATCTTGTTGCCTTTACAAAGAACTCTCTATAAGCAGAAAAGGGAGTTCAAAATGTTGCTAGACACTGTTATGTATACATTGTGAGTGTGGGTACCAAATTATGCGAACACTGCCACCATTTGTCACTTGTTGCATGATTACACAAGTTAAATGTGCATCTTCTAATACTACATGTAGTTTCCTCACAAAAAGTACAAGTTAAACACGTCGCTATGTTTTCTTTATGAGTATTCGGTGTTTAGATAAAAAGGTAAAACAAATTATGAACAAGTCAAATAGTTTCCTGCGGGTGATTACCTGCGGCCTTGTAATTTAGTTGTATTGTTTATGATGTGGTTTTTGGGAGGCGTTTAAGCCTCTCATTACTACCATTGTCCATTTCTTAATACAAAATTAACCGCCTTTAGGCTGCTATGTGAATCCGCATTCAAGTAGTTCCAGAAACTGTCAACATTCCCAATACTGCTACATATGTTTCTCCAAATGTTATTACTGATTTAAGCCAATCAGCAATATTTATTTATTCTAAGATCAAAAATTATTGTGAAACTGTTCGTTAAATCGATATATTTGCAAAAAAATCACTACACCGGCCGATACCGAACTTGTTCCACAGTACGAAAATGACGTGTTCATCAAATGTCCCGGCTGTAAAGCTATTTTTATACACTTCAGACTACGGTCAAGTGATGGTTTTATCAATGAATCGTATACGGTCTGCAAAGTACTGTTATGCAATCATATGGTGTCGCTGTACTAGCTAGCCGCTTTCTATAGACTGTCTCACGCTGTGAGGGAAGTGATTACAAGACGGTATTGTAGTATTATTTTAAAGCCACTTTTGATATACGCATTTAATACACGTATTACATATAAATTAATATGCACCTTTTAACAATGATTTAGATACCCAACATGCCTATATAGTCACATATTCCTATATTGACATTCAAGACAAGATCGGCAGTAAGAAAACGAACATTTAAACGTGTAAAGTCGGTTTAAGCTTTAGTAGCAGCAACCAGATCGCCTCCCACCATTACTGTCAGTGCTTTGATTGCAATTTGGATTCAATTCGAATTTATTCCGGTGTAAATTTAAATTAATGTTTCTGTCAAAATAATTTCAATACATGTAAAATCGGACAATACCGATTATCCTTCAATTATTTGGTTGTGTTAAATGTATGTTCCGAACGAATGAACAAATTCAAAAGAATTAGAAAAAAATATCATGTATCAATACCATGCTTCTGTTAATCTAGCGATGTGTTCTCAACTGCCCACTATATTTATTATTGACTGGGAATCTTATACAGCTGCAGACACCTGCTGTTTAAAGTTCAAAGTGAAATTTCGGAATAGTTCTGCTTGCTTTGGTAAATAAACTATTGTAATGCGATAAAGACCGATGTTATCCGTATGGAATAATGGAATTAGTCTGGTTCACGACATTCTTACAAAATGCTTCTTTTTTATCTTTTTTTGAAATCGTAAAACATCGAGAACATGTCACGTGCCCCTCTATGGTCATTTTACTTTTGGCAATCCAAGGCCGCAGGTTAATAACTGTTGTGTACCAAGTTTAATATGCATTTCTTCTATTTATGAATAGCAGTATACGGACATCGTGGCTGTGATGAATGCATCATTAATCATAATATATTTAGCAGTGCTCATCCAAAAGAGACAATCTTTGCAGGACAGGACTACTTGTCGTGAGTGTATCTGATTTTGGTCCGTGTATGCATTTGGTGGTTAGTTAACTATAATGCAGTTCCATTGATAATGATTACTTGGGGTTGCGTCGATAGCTGAGTGATAGAATGGTGTCGTACGTCGCAGTTTAAAAAACTAATTACGTGTAAGTTGAATGTGCAGAACTTTTTGCATTTTTTATTAAATCATTGTACGGTCAAAGTAGCTATAAATCAAAATTTAACTCGGATGTGAAACGTGCATAATTTATATGAAATCCAGCCCAAGCGTCTGCTTGTGATTTATATTGTCTCGTTAACCAATTAAAACCCTCACAATTATAATCCAGATATAAAAAACAAAAACAACTTGTAATTCTACCGAAAGGCAATCATATTGTGTATGACAAATAAGCATTGAATGTTTTGGTACATTCGCTTATTTAGCTATGCATTTTCCTTCGTGTAATTACTCCCACTTAAGTCAAGTGGGTGATTATTGACATTGAAAGCTTTGCCAAAAAGAGATCCAGTTTCCCTTAAAACCCCTTTCTGATCAACGTGCCTTTAAGATAAGTCATCTACGTACAATATTGAGCAATGAGGAAGTGTTCCTCGTGATAAACGAATGGTTAATTCATCAACAGATATAGAGGATCTTGCATGAGTGCTCATTACATACGAGTTTTATTAAACGAGTGGACAAAATGATATAACACGAGGCGTTGCCGAGTGTCATATTGTTTTTGTCAACGAGTTTAATAAAACTCCTATGTAATGAGCAAGAATACAAGATTCTATTTACCCTTCCAACGTAAAGGCATTCTTAGGTGCGAATGTAACGAAAACATACTAATCCACTCAAACAAGACGAATGTGGCTAAGGTCAACACATAATCACAAAATATTATCATGAATTAAAACATGACTATTTAGCAACGTACCTTTAAACATATCAATTTAGGTCGGACAGGGAAGGTAGCACTCAACTTAACCTGCCGAGCAAAAAACATACAAGGCACAATGCCCATAACATAACCGAACGTGAAAATGAACTGCCCAAGTCCCAGCTACCAAAAAGCTGAATGAACTAGCTTCAGCAATCAAAAAGCTGAATGCCCAAGTCGCATGACCTAGTAACAACAGTAAAACGGCCGCAATACTAAGTTTTAGCTGTCAATAGTCCTAAAAAGTTAATGACTAACAGTAATAAAAGTTCCTAGTAGAATACCAGCCGTTGTAACTTGCTAGTTTAATTGGATAAAACGGGGTTATTAGAGTACAATTGTCCAAAGTCCTACTGTAACGTTGTATTCCAAAGATTAAGCGTATTGATTATTTACCAGCTGAACCATTCTAGATAAGTTCATCAGTACAAAATGCAAAAACGAATATAAACGTTATTACCTTTACGGCCGGTGTCTGGTCGAGATCAATTATTTCAGACAGTTTTCCTTTACTTTTCAACCTCAGTTGTCCACCCGTTTCCTTTTCCTCGTAATGTATTTCCTCGTCAAACAAAGAATCGTCATCACACAGAACGTTCCCAAAGGCAACACAGCCTATCACAAGTACTAGCCTAATTAAATTACGCATTTTACAGTTTAAGCTATTGGTAAATTTTAAGCTTAAAATTTAATTTCGCAAACTACATATCTTCACATTCAATCTTGACTTCAATCAACTGTCCAATTTTCAACGATACTGCTTTTAGATTGACAAAATATAAATGCTCCCTATATAATGCTGCACTAGCAAGATCTGATTATTTTATATTTCCAATTGTTAGTGATTAAAATATGTCAATCATATTAGCTAAACCCCTCCTTGCTGTTCTATCACCGACACGAATACTTTTTCCACCAAACATATTGCATTATTTCGACCAGTTCTAACAAGTTTACGATTTTCCTCGTTATGGTTAAAGACATTTTAATCTTCCGGGAAATTACCCTAAGGCGAAGTGTACAAATGTATCATTGACTTTTGGTTGTTACTTGGCGCGAGAAATAACACATTTTGGAGCACATACCAGTTATTGATAAGTAAACGTTACGTTGATTAAAGTGTTCATGGGCAGCTTGGAAATCGTGCTGTAGCTAAACCGCGCATTGACGGCATAGCGAGGTTCGAACCATGGACTCGCTGGCCGGGTTATGTTTATTACTCTGTATAACCGCAAGTGCTGGACTGTACTTTGAAGATGGATTTGATCACCACTATACCTATTCCTCGGAGTCCGATATTCTTGGAATGCATAATATCACAACAATAATCAAGGTAAACATATTTATATTACTTCTAACCGTTGATAAATTATTGATAAATTATTTAACCACAATTCTACGGTGGCATAAAGGGAACATATTATATATATTTTATTTATCACGTGCGCAAGTGTTAGCTATTACGTGCGCACGTGTTAGCTAGTAACACGTGATAAATAAAATATAATTATCCTGTGTCCCCTATATGCCAGCGTAAAATTCTTTTGTTTAAAGCACAAAGTTGCATAAGTAAAGTGTTTGCATACATACAGGAGATGATGTTATTTAAATGAAAATAAACTACAATCATGGAAATACAGGCACATGTGATGATGTGTACAGATTTATTTTAAAAAAAAATAAGTTCGTTATATAGAGGATCATGCATGAGTGCTCATTACATACTAGTACGTGTTTTATTAAACGAGTGGACAAAATGATATGACACGTGGCTTTAATAAAACTCGTATGTAATGAGCACGAATGTAAGATTCTACGAGGGGTGATCCAGAATTACGTGGACTTTTGCTCTAGAAAGTTTATTGTATGTCAGATCGGTATGAAAGTTACACACGAGCGACTTTTATCTATTATTGACATAAAATGTAACAAATATCTGAAAACAATTCTTTGCATCAACGGTTATTCGCTACCATGGCAACATATAAATGCTTTCGCGGATCAACACATATTTTTTCAGTAAAACGTGTTACGTTAATGCTGATTGTTACTGTGTTTCTTCATTTACAAATTCAGAAATATGGCATCATGTTGTCTAATATTGTATCGACAACTGAGAGAAATTTCAAAGTAAAATTCGATGTATTCGTCATATTATGAATATATATGTAACTGTTGTCATATCATAAATAACGTCAATAATGACGTCACAAAATTTCTTTTACACCCGCATAACCATGTAATTCTTTGTACAGCTAGGGAAAACCCCAATGAAGACGAAAGAAATGTTAGGGAAATAAAGTATTAGACATTATGTATCAATCCCACTTGTTTTTAAATGACATAGACGTTTTAAAGAAGACCTGAATGACGTGACAGGTCATGCGGGTAGAGGTAAAAACCCGACGTTGACTGGATCGGCGCTTACGTTGGTCAGAATCAACCATTCGTGACATTAGTGGAAAAATATTATCTTGCATGACTGGTACCGGTACAGTTAAGTAAAGATTGATAGAACGATTAGATATGCATACAATAAGAGCATAATGGGTGAGGGAAAATAAAGAACATTTGATGAACAGTGTTCAAAAGCATCATGAAATGATACAGGCGTGAGGGCGACGTCGTACGTCATTTTTGAGCTGCCCCGCGATTCACAGACGCTGTATTTACGTTATTTATCATCATATCCACATGAAATTTGGTATACTTGTGCAGTAGGTATCAATATTAGATTGTCCACAGATTTGTAAATGTAAGTGAAGCGGTTTTTGAATTAGAGAAAAAGTCCACGTAATTCTGGATCACCCCTCGTATTTATCACATAACCTTAAAAACTGCACATTATTGTTCAAAAGGATGATGTACACTGCATAATTATGTTTCAGCCAAAATTCAGCGGTACAATGAGCGCGACGTAATGGCGACGTTGATATTATCCTGACGCCATTGACGTATCAATGCATGGATTGGCTAACGTCACGTCAAGCTAATTTAAATATTTATCGCCCAGTCTGGGAGTGCCGAACGATATTTACGGCACGGCTTTACGGCACTCCGGGACCGCAGGTTATGTGATAAAATGTTATATTTGCATTCATACTCGTTTTATTTTGAAACAAGCCTTTACAACATTTGAATCATTCGCGACATCTGTTGAAGGAGAAGTCAGTTTTCTCCTTCTACACTGAACGTCTAATAACATAAATACTGTTAACATTTTTATTTCGTGTTTGGTATGAGGCGGTTAAGGAGTGAACGCCTGGCCCCGTGATATATAAACATTGAAGAACGTACTTCATGCTCAACCTCATACTGCAATTGGAGTACTAAGTCTTTCTCATGAACGTTTATACAGATTAATCTTGGTTAGCTCAACTCTCATGTGTTGCCAATCACCCGAAAATGTGAAAAACAACTTTTTTCAGAAATTTGCATCTGAACGTACACCGACTGGTAGCAAATGATCTAACTAAGAATATGAGTATGTATGTATAAAGATATAAATTAAATAAAGATTATGTTATGTAGTATACACATGACATGTTTCCGTTATTTCACGAATGAGATTCAGTACTGCATAGAGTATGTGGCCAAGACGGTTTATAATCATGGTTGGAAAACTGTTCTCCATCGAGTATGATATTGAGCATGGAGTACGAGTATGTAGTATGAAGTTTGAGTACCAGAATGAGTACATGTTTATAATCACCGGGTCAAACCTTCCATCCTCGAAGAGAACCGTTTGATAATAACGACTATATTTACTGTGGATAACCTCGTATTTGGTTCTCGGCCAAATTTCAACAGGGTCCACATTAGCTTTAATACTGAGCTATCGAAGTGGTGCATGCTGCCATGTAGTTCTTAATTTTCTTTTTCAGTTTCGAATCCGACATGTTAATGAAACCAATGCGCGGGAATCCCTGAACGAGCTTATGGTGGATAGTTTTGTCCAGCGATCTGAACATGGATACGGTAAGTGAAGTATCCATCAATAGTTGAAGCGTATAAACGACTGTACGCTCATTAGGATGTTGTGATTAGATTTAAAAAACATGAGCAAATATTGCAAATTATAGTGGATGCGAACAAGAGAAAAGTTAATCGTATTGATACATATGTACAACTTGCCATTATGTTTTTGTATTATGCTTAGTATTTCCAATTATTACTCCAACTTTGTTATATTTTTGTCTCTTACCATTTAAATCCAATCACAACATCCTAACTAGCGCTCAGTCGTTTATACGCTGTGGATAGTGCCCAACAAAAGGATTGTAGCAATCAATCAGGAGTGGGGATGGTGGTAATTGCCGCTGACTTTAAATCTCTTAATTCGTTAAAAAATCAGTAAAATATTTCTTATTACGCAAACAAAAATATTAACACCATATATGTATGACTTAAATTATCTGTGTTGGAAATAACGAAATTGAATATTTGAGTTGTTTTTACTTACAGTATGTGTGTACTTTGGGTGATTGTCAAAATAACATGTTTACTTTTTTCCGCATCAGATCTCCTGCCCGTGTTTTATTCACCGACAATATACGCGAACAGATTTTTATTTCTTAATTCTAACACGATCTGCGGATTAATCCATATATACACATAGAGCAGACCAGGCCATGTATTATTACCGCAATAATACATACCTATCGAATTGGCTGTTACTATTTACGCCCCGTATCACGTGACATATTTATGAATGACTGAACGTAAACATTATAGTAAAATCTTGCAAGTTGCACGAGTATCCAGTGTTTCAGCTATAACGCATCTATTTTTAGAAATTCCAATATACTCTCGACACCAAGCCTTTCATGAAAACCTCTGATGAACAATTAATTTAGATTTTTCATTTTGTGAAATAGATACCTTATACTCGTGTTATTAAAATTGTTTCAATGTTTAAAATGTGTTATTTTTGTCAGAAAATTACAAAGGTCGTTTTCTTTAACGAGGGAGGTAATTGTACTAGCTAATAAGCCACTCAATTTCAGCGTGGAATTATGTTCAATGTCAAATGGGTGAAAATGGAATGCGCGCAGTTAAATAGTACGGGATATTATCGCATTTAGAATCGAATTAAAACTCTGTTTTTGTATTTCGTAGGTGAATAAACACGGGCAATCGTTCGGAGGCGACAAATTAAATTTTTAATTTAATTTTTCCGCATCCGAACTCCTGTCCATGTTTTATGCACCAACAAAATACGCGAACAGATTTTTATCTCTTAAATAATGATCTCATTAGATGCAAGGAAGTTAGTCGCTTCGATAAATATTTTTACGATATTCAAAATAAGAGTATACATACTTATTAAGTTCTTTGAATGGCTTCATCTTAATTTTTCCGAATTATTGAGATGCTTTAAGTCAAAACCACAAAACGAAAGTCGAATTAGTGCAAAGCATCTATTAACTAGTTGTTAACATGTGGCCGTTCTATGCTTCCATACTTCCGTAATGAAACGCAAGTGACGCGCATACACAATAATGAGCAATTTAGACGATGGTAATGCGACATACATTGTATCTTTAATACTAACCTATTGTTAGTTTTCAATCATCACCAAAACACTACATGTTACATGATTTAATGTTAGACGTTGTCCGCAAAAATTGACGACATTTAATTAAATGTTAGGTGCTGATATATACAACAAGTCAACTTTATGTGTGACCACGTCGTAACGCAAATGTGTCGTAACCAGAACGTAGGAAAAATAGGACAAATACCAAGTTCTGTCAACCGAATGACGACATACCCTTGATACTATCGTAACTACAATTGGAGCGGTTTCTGCAAGTCGTACGTTAGTTTTAGAATGACACAAACGGTTTATGGATGTTTGTTCGGACTTGAAAGACAGGACAGTAGTAGAAAATTATAACAATGTTCGTGACGTCATTTACTGAGGCATTGCCAGAATACCAACGTCTCTTGGCACATATGTTCGATGTAAGATCCGGAAAAATACATGCAATTCTCATAAACGATTTACAGTTATGGTTTAGTGAAGTTCAGGAATGGCATCATTCCCATAACCATTATAAACAGCGTATCCAATATCCATATAAGATGCACTTATGCCTTGTAAAATAGCGTGACGTCATTGACAATAGTGTGACGTCATTAATTCCAGAGCAGCACCCTGTTCAGAACCTGTAACTCTCAGACCATGTATTTGTTTTTCATTCATAATTGTTACGGATTTCGCTTTCTGAGGATACATATTTTCATTTATAATGTTTAACCAAGCTGGTTAAAATATGACAAATTTTAAGTCCTATTAATTTTTTAACGTTCGTCGTATTCATTGTAAATTGCATCGAAACTCACATATACATGTATAATTTTGTGAGTACATGTAATTTTAAAACCATATGTTGCACGTAAATGTCGTGTTAAGTAGGGAAAATTAAAACGTATAGTTATATGCTTAATATATTTCAGTGGTTGACAACCCGGAACATTGGAACTTTGCTGAGAAGTAATTATACCTTGTTCAGTATCTATAGAGCTCTATGACGTTACGCACGAAACTGGTACATAAAAACGTTGCGTCAAAAAACGACGTAAACGTCGACTTTTGCATGTTTGTTTACGACGTCTAGTAGTTAAGTTTATACATTGATTCAATGGATCAGGCATAAGAAGATAATTATATATTGGGGGTATTCTATACGCATAGGGTCTCTCTCCCACTCTCTCTCCCCCCCCCTCTCTCTCTGATAACATTTTTTGTTTTGAAAATGGCGGCATGTTATGACACTAACCGGCTATTCTCGTATCATTAGAAATCTACAGAATTACTTCAAAAATCGGAATCGGTATCGAATAAAGCTAGATTTTTTTATAGAATTGTCGATAATATAAACAGTAATAATTATTATTATTGTTAATATTATCATCGACAATAAATATATTACGGCTCATACATTTTGGACAAACGCTATTTGTAATGAAATAAATTCGTCATACATGTACTAGTAAAAAACGTCGTATGGGACATTCCACTGGACAAATCTGACGCTTGAAAAATCGCATTAAAATTTAAAGTATGTGAAAACAAATTACACAGCACGGTAGGTAATAGTCTACCATTTAATACATCAAATAATTAAAAGAATGTAACGGCGCATATTTGCTCACCATGAAGCGTAATGCAATGTGTATACCGCGAAACAACGACGAATGTGAATATTTTCGTTATATGGGACATTTTACTGGACAATTATAACGTAATATAAAATGTGCATATACGTATTAGTTTTAGGGCAAAATACCACAGTAAACACGTACACATGTTACCATTTTGTTATATTTTAACAATTTTTCTCACCCGAATACATGATCCTGATTATCTTAAATTTTAATAAACGATCACCGTATTTCACTCACTAAAATGACGTAAAAACGTTCATGGGACATTAGTCTTCATTTCGTTTATTTGTCACTTTCAAGCAATGCGGTTAATATTTATACTAGTTGCTTAACACAGAATATATGCATATGTATTCAAAATCTACTTCATTGAATTTTTACCGTATGAAATTGTAATTATATATAAGTTACATTTTTTTCAAAATATATTGCTTTATACCGTCTGTTGTGACGTCATTATGACGTTGGGACAATTCCAGTTTACGTGTTTATAAATGAAATAAAATTCACAGTGATGACAATACCTAAAATAACTAGTACATTATTGTGCGGATATATATTAGGTAAAAATTCATTAAAACAATAGTGTCATAGTATTTATTAGTGATAGCTAAAATGTGTTTTTCTATACCTATTCTTGCATTGGTCTTATTTGTGACATATGATGACAGTTTCCTAAAATCACGGCCAAACGCTTATTATTTACATATGATGTTCGCGGACATGATGTCACGTCGTTAGGTCATCGTGATACAAATTGACGAAGTTTTGGCGATTTTTGATAAAAAATATCGACACAGCATGTTTATGTATCCCGCTGTCTTGCTTTGGACGCAACGTGTGACACCTTTTTTTGACGTCACTTTCTTTAGAAAACGTAGTATATAATTTTTATTAAAAATGATATTCTTTAAATATGTACATAAGAACGAAGCTCCATGTATGCTCTTTCCGTCGATATACATGACTTTATAGTAGTACGTTATTTATATGAATTAGGCACACTAATTCCAGGCATTACGTTCGATTTATCGAAAAGACACCAGTTTCGTGCGTAACGTCTATATATATATAGTTCTAAGTGGTATACTTGTTTGTTTTAAGTAGTTACAATGAACTCTTGAAACGATCCAAAATGTTATTCTGTGCTTTTTTTTTCCCGATGATTTTGAAGTGCCTTTCCCTGAAGCTTAGCGCCAACTGTTGAGCAATTACACATAATTTTCCTGATGGCCCCCGATAATTCTAGATAGTTCCCGGTGATTTTGAAGTGCCTTTCCCCGAAGCTTCTAATTGTCATCGGGAGTGCATCTCCGAGGCAGTGGGACCGACGTATAACGTCGGGAACTCATCGGGATCGGTAATCACCCCCCCCCCCGAATTATTCCCGATACACATTAACGAATATTCGGGAATTAAATCCCAAGAACGCGAATGATTCACCGAAATATCGCCGAATATTCGCCAAATATTTAAATGAATTATCATAATCTATGAATGTGCACTTGACCGGAAGTTTATTTTATGTCATGTATCCGTTACTTTTGTAATATGTGTGCATTGTATGTAGAATCTATGCATTATATGTTTAAAGTTTAGGGTGGTATATTTAGATCACGATCTGCACAATGGAGCAATAATATAATCATAGTTACCTTCCTAGTGGTCCGTAGACGCACCACTACGGGACGTCTATCGGGCACGTCTAGCCATCACGGCTGTCCGTCTTAGTCAGGGTAGAACGCCGTCAGGCGGTCTGTGACGTCATACTCGTGCGCTGTGGCGTCAATCTCCCGCCACACGCGCTCTGACACGTCAAGGGCCGTTATCTGGTAATAAGTGGATTTTGGCTGATACAACATGTTCATGGGCAATATTGCCTTGCAATAAACTCTATTCTATTCTATTAAAATATCTCCGAAGGTTCCTGACACTTTAGCGAAACATCGCCGATGTGTCGGTGAAGCCTCTTGGATGCCCAATACTT
Organism: Spisula solida; assembly: GCA_947247005.1. Taxonomy (NCBI): domain Eukaryota; kingdom Metazoa; phylum Mollusca; class Bivalvia; order Venerida; family Mactridae; genus Spisula; species Spisula solida. Next base: position 42,381,367 of record OX365944.1, on the reverse strand, counting down.
TTGAAATTTCCCGATGTACAAGCGATGTCACTTACTGTCTCAAGACTTCCCTATGCTTCCCCGAGACATCGGGGAGCTCTTCTCAGACATCGGGGAACCTCCTGACTTCAACCGACAGAGCATCCCGAGGCAGTTGGACCGACGCATAAAGTCGGGAAAATAACATCGGGAGTTCTCTTGATCCCTCCCGATTCATCACAATTCCTCCCGATTTCAAACATTGTCTTACAATTTCCCCGAAGTTCCCCTAGATCACGAGGAGTCCATTCCCGATGCCTACCGATGTCTTATTGATTTCCATCGGGAGTACATCGCCGAGGCAGATAATGCCCAGTAGGACCTAGGCTTTACTAAGGGTGATGTGTAAGGTATTGCTTGAATGGCCCAGCCCTAATCTTATCAAGTAACGAGTTTCATTGTGCGAAATTATTAACATAGCACTCATAAACAGTCCGTGTGTTGCCGCTTTACTGTCAGGTTGGTTATTTTAAGTCTGATTTAAATCATCTTTGCGGTATTGTATAACGAATAAATTACACGAAGATTAAAGAAGTTGCAGGGCAGAAAATAGAAATATATAGCTCATCGGAGATAACTCTAGACCTATCAATCAATAAACACTGATAATATTAACATTGTATGGTCGAGTGGTCTCTTGGTATCACTGTGGATTTAAAGAGTAGATGGATTAAAAGTGATCACTGCAAAGATCGAACAAAAATGGACATCGGAAATGAATTGAAATTTTCCTTTTGATTTGTAAACAAAGTCTTGTGTTATCATAGGCGAACTATACCTCCCTATAATAATCATTGCTTATTAAGAAGGAAATGCCGTTTCAGATTCTACTTCACAGTTGGTAAAGACGGACTTGTATCACTTGTACATTTTCATCCAGAAGAGATGTATGAAATTCTTACCATGAAGAAAGTACTAGCCAGTACTTTGTCCGTTAAAGTAAAGGTAAGACATTCCCCGCATTATATTACCATGGTGAAGTCAGCAAAGAGAATAACAGCAGTCACATCAGTTACAGTATAGCTACTCATGCCATTAATATTATAATATAGTCTTCCAGAGAATTGACCTTCAGGGGTCATTAGAATATTCCATGACCTTCCACCGTTAATGGGACTGCCTCACAGTTCCGGCTTAAATTTTTGCATTATGTAATTTTCCTACCTAACCAAGTATGTATGTAAGAGAAAGTCACTGACTGTTGCTTTATAAAAGATTTATGGCAAATAAGCAATTTAAACCACTCTTTATATCGGGCACTCTGTATTTTTCCTTTTAAAAATAGTGCTTAGTTTCCTTCCAATATACTTCGTGAATTTTGTAAATCACACGTGATCAAACTGTAACATCAGCAAACTATAGCGTAAACATCAGTGGGGTATTCGGAACGTTTTGCAATTGGTTTACATCGTATGCAAAGAAATTTGAAGCAATTTAAGTGAAAGAAGTGTTAATTCTATAGGGTATCAATACCCTATAGAATTTTGGATGTAAAAATACTAAATAACTACAAAATGCCAATGTTTAGCAAGTAATTTTAATCGTCAGTGTGTTTGTTTATGGCATATTCACGCAACTATACCAAAAGTACGGACTGTTTGACAATTTTATTTTATTTTTTGCAAAACACCAATACGTGAGGCAGCCCCTTTAATGTCGTTGTCACACTACAACGTGCATGTACGTATAACTTCGTTGTATGCCGAACGTATGAAAGTTTATCCATGGGTACGCTAGTTTATGCTGCAGATGACGTGAGGCAGCCCCTTTAAAACAACAATACGAAGAGATCGCGATATTTATTTTATTAGCGGAGTTCTTTGTATGTAGGTTACAATTGTAGGTACTTGTAACACAATATTTCATTTATTTGTCAGATTGAAGACAGCAATCGATGGACGTTTTCTTCATACGAGGAGGACCATGCAGGTAGGTGTACTTCCTACGCTGAACCAAATGTAAAATGTTTTGTAGATTACATACCGTGCCGTTACAGCAAAATAAACTCTACAACAAGGTATCGGGCTTTCCTGATATGAAACGTTACTATTGCACTTAACGTATTAACAAAAACAGCCTGTCGACAACTGTTACAATCACGTAGTGTGCCTCGCTGTTTGCCAGATGTTGCTATGGATAGGCTACGTGCGTTATATCTAAAAGAGTTATCATTTAAATAAACATTTACAGTCATACGAGTTCGTATAACTGGCGTACATAGTCATCTGACAATATTGCAACAGTATTTGCCTCTCCGGGTTACAGCAACACTAATTTTACAAGTACATTTAGTAAGTTGGTTAATCAGAATTTGCCAAACATCCATTCCGCGGCGGCGCTAACATTTGCTACGAATACCCTTACAAGTATAACCTTAAAACAATATAATACCAACTGATTTCGTTGTCATTAATTATTTTTCAATAATGTGTTAGAGTCTAATGTTCTAATGAGTTAATATCATGATACATATTTGTGTTTTAAGGACACATGGAACACGATTACGAGGTATCACGTGCAACAGACGGACTCAAATTTGTTCGTGTCCATAAAAGTTCTACGGACGTACATAGACTTCATAACAAGGTATGTATCAGCAGTGCGTTCAGGGAAGATGTTAAGTAACGTTTCGGACCTATAATTCGTTGAAAGTTATGTTAAAACAACGTGTTTGTCACGCGACCAAATTTCGGCTTACCATAGACAGAGGTGGTACGCTTAAACTGGTGTACTATACCGAATGGCTGACAGAGGAAAACAATAGGCCTTTTCGACTGGGATGTTTCGTGAAGCAAGTTTTAGCCTGGTTCCCGTCCCCACAATTACTGCACTACTACAATAATACAACTGTAAAATAAGAACGGGAACCAGACTGTAACCTGCTCCACGAAACAGCCCAGTCGAAAAGGACTAATGTGTGTGAATAATAAACTCGTGCATTCGTACATTTTTCGAACTGAGGGGGGTTTCACGTGTAAAGTGTGTGTAACAAACAGAGCGTTAAACGAATGATTAATGCGACATAATTGTTTTAATATCGTGATTTATTAACGTAAAATGTTGGTAGCTTTCACTAAACGCACGACACGAGTGTTCCTCCTCATAACGCATAGTCTGACACGTTATGCCGATAATATGTCTGAAGCTTTATACGAATATCCTCTCTATAGCGACTCTCTCTTGAGCAACAACTTCTCTATATACCGACATTATTATATAATTTTTCCCTGGAATTGAAAGTTATTGTAATGTTAGCCTCTCAACACAGGTGTTATGTACACGTATGTTATCCGACTTAACCAGTCAACTAAAGTCATCAAAGCTCAAGTAAACACTTTGTTCTTGTGTGTTGTTCTTCTTCTGCTGAGTGCTGCCGTCCTTGTCCGATTTGTTGTGATTTTATGTTGTTAGTGGTTTTCACTGAACTTTGATGTTGAGAATTTTGTAGCTGGATTAAAGTACAGAGCATGTGAATTTAATTGCCCTTATCGTCTAGATAGTTATGTATCATAATCTAAGCCTATGGACAGAGTACATGTTGGAGAGCTAGACAACCACGGAAGCTATTTTTCAGCGTATTTTCACAATTTTTATAACATTAATCAGTATTCTAGCACGATCCGCGGATTAATCCATTAAACATAGAGCCGACCTGGCCATGTATTATTACCCCCATAAAACATGGTAACAAATTGGCTGTTAAAATTAACTACGCACTCGTAATTTAATTTTTCCGCATCCGAACTCCTGCCCATGTTTTATTCACCAACAAAATACGCGAACAGATTTTTATTTCTTAAATAAATTGCAAGTATTCTATACGTTATTTTGCCTCATATTGCAGACCATTCATTTGGACGTGAAAGGAACACCGATGTCTGTCGATGCCCTTGATAACATCACTTTGAGACATTCGCCAACAAAAGTAAAACAGTATGTTATCCATTGTTTTATTGGCATTTATCACATGAACACAGTCATGTTCTCCTTTGGCCACGTAGGTGTGGCCGTCTACTTCTTACACAACCTCTCGCTCGCCGTTGTATGGTTTAATTACATCCGCAAATATGCAGTAATTTTGAATCTGAGGGTGTAATATATTTGGCTTTTGAAAGGTGTTTTGTTCTCTTTTTTTATTCACCAACCACGGAGGTTACAATTGTACATTGAGAATTTGCTGCAGTCTTGTTAAACTATTAGGTTACCCTTTAAATGTAGTTTATTGCTCCCATCTTGCTAGTTGGAATACCAAGTTAACTTCTAAAAGACGATATAATTAGGATGGCGAATCAACATATACTTCTGAATCTCAGTTAAGCTTTACTTAATAATATCATATGTGTTATAATACGTTAGTCTATTTTCAGGAATTCAAGAGAAGGTTTTAGTGAAATTGAAGATGAACATATTGGAGGTAACAATTTAAAAATAATTAAAATTTGATTTCTATTACCCGCATGCCTCCTAAAAATAATTATATTTCAAGAGTGTTTTGAAACTTTCTTCCCAAAATTCTATTTCAAGAGTGTTTTGAAATATTCTTACCATTGTATGATGTTATTACGCTTCGGAATATTTATTTGATTAAAAACCAAACAGGTCATGAATGATCAAATGAGACGGTAGATTATTATGCGTCAGTTCAATTCGGTCTTTATACTTATATGTGTAGATTGGCTTGGTTATCTAAACGTAAATGTACGTGTGTAAGTCGAAACAGAGATTGCTCTAAATGATATTGTCCGAATGGAACAAATTCTAACACATTTTTTTAATTTTTTTAAAATTTGTGTTTAATGATTTGCACAAGCTTGGTATCAAACGATGGCACTATAAACTGCTGATGATATAGGAATGTACAGGATATGACACGTGCAAGACTTAGGAACATTGTGCGTTTCTATGTATTTCAGAATTTCCAAAGATAGGTTCCATTTCCCGTAGCAAAGTAAAAATGACTTTAAAACGGTATGTTTGTTAATTACCTAGTCATTTTGATACAAAACAGTTATACAAAAAACTACACGCCTTATGTCAAGAATGTATTGGGCGAACTGGACAAGATAATACATGCGTACAAGGTGAAGAACAAAGCCCAAAAACGAGAATGCCAATCTACAAGTTGCATTTGAACATTTTTCTGTCATTTTATCTTGATAGTTTCTCCCTTTTTACAACATATGCTTCTGTGTTTCTTCTTCTCATAGTAATAATATTAAAAGTCCAAAGTTTATTGGCATTATCAGCAATGAGCCTTAGGGCAATATAATAACAACGTTAGAAAAACGAGTAATTTTAATGAGTATAAGTTGCAAAGGACAATCTCCCGTGGTAACAACATCAATGTTTAATGAATCTCTTCAGTAAACACAACGAACTAAGATCACACGATGTAGACGCCCTGCACAGAGATACCCTTACAGTTCGCAAGGTAAACCAAATAATTATTTTTATTTTGGGACAAATCAATGTTTGCGATTTTCCCTGATTTTCCTTTTTTATTACATGTACTAGCGAAATGATAATTTTCTAATTTTGATGCTAACATATGCCCTCATAAAACAAAGTTACATAATTTGATGGCAATTTGGAAAAAAATCGCCACAGCAGAAGATAACGAAATGATTACTATAGCAGTGTGACTTGTCGCGTACAATGAATCGGTACATTATTATGTATATCCAATTTCAGAGACCAGAAGTGAAAGTTGGTATTCAAAGTGTGGAGGCAGAGATCAACAAACATTTACTGTGCATACATTCTATACGAAACAAGTGTATGTACTGTAACCATAGAATGTCAGTCATCGAACACATTCACATTCTGCAGAATTCATGAAACCATGCCATTCAGCTTTTGGGAGGCGTTAAGCCTCTCATTACTACCATTGCCCATTTCTTTATACAACATTAACCGCCTTTAGGCTGCTATGCGAATCCGCATTCAAGTAGTTCCAGAAACTGGCAACATTTTCAATATTATTAAATATGGTTCTGCAAATATTTTAACTTTTTTATTAATACTGTTATTCTTTAACTTGTTAAAACTTCAGATAGCTAAAACTAGGTATGCTACCTGTTATACTGTGACAACTAGGTCATTTAGCTTTTTTATTGCTGAAACTAGTTCGTTCAGCTTTTTGACAGCTAAAACTTGGGCGGATCATTTTCTTTCGTTTGGTCGTGTGTTGGCTATTTGACCTTGTACGTTTTTTATGTTTTCTGTGCTCGGCTGGCTAAGTCCGATATAATATTACCTTTTTACTATAGTATCAGTACTGAACTGTTTGAATTATAGTCAGTTTGTGATTCGGTTGGACCCCCATAACCTTAAATATCTTAAAAAAATTACATTGGATGTCAATGTAAGTAATTTTTTCTGAGTATTACAAATTAGGTTCTATTTGATAAGACTTAGTAAGGTTGTTTTGATAAGTCATACCTTTTTCTAATCGGCATTGTTCTTTTTAAGATATGTGTAGAGGTCAAACCTAATCGCAAACTCTTACTATACCACCTTCTTATTAAATCATATCCCTGTCACCCGTTGACTGGTGTAGTATTGAAATTGTGATAATGTCAATTGAAATGAAACTATTGAAACAGCCATTATTGCTCACAATTAAGAATAACAAATTGGGCAGCACTCTACAGAAAAAAGCAGAAATTGTTATGCACCAAAAAAAGAACACTAGGAAAATAAAATCACAAATTACATGTGCTAAAAGATAATATAAAGTTGGACAAGGAGGGCAGCACTCAACTTAACAAGCCGAGCACGTACAAAATAAAAACATACCAGACACAATGCCCAGGAGGACAACAACAAAACTGACAAGAAAAAAAAGAAATTACGATAGCCTTAAAATGTGTATTATGTTATAAATTTCAGAAGATTGTTTTATTATTATGTTTAGACGATAGGAACCGAACAGAATGCGTGCACAATCTGAGGAAACTAATCCATTCATTGAAGAAAGATGATTTTGTGAGTCTTGCAACAGAAGCGCTTACTCGTCAATGTACTCTTAATGATACATTATGTGTGGATGAGAGAAATCTATTTATAGATATTGTTGCTAGAGAAGGCAGTGCAGAGGCGCAACTGTTAGTTCTAGATACAATAATGAGGGATCCGAACGTGACGGAAGAAGATTTAAGGAGGTGCTTGTTTCATTCCATTGCTTTGGATTCGCCAGAACTTGTAAGTATTTTTTACATTTGTCTCCGTCAGTTGTGATTTACCTTAACACGTAAAACTATAACCTCAACATACGAGGTTCAGTGTGCTGTACAACGTTTGTCCCCAGCGACATTTCACCCTGCCCAAAGCCTTTGACAGTCAACCTTCTTTTACATTTGTGTATGTATGTTATGTCCACTTTATGGTTTAAAAACGAATAAGGAAATTTTCTCTTTTTTGCAACTTAGGGATCTAGCACGTACAAGTCGCTTTTTAATTTTGTTTTGTATATTGTTTCCGATGTGTATTGCTTGTTCTGTTGTGCTTGTAGTGTGAGATCCTCATTGTGCTTGTAGTGTGAGATCCTCATTGTGCTTGTAGTGTGAGATCCTCATTGTGCTTGTAGTGTGAGATCCTCATTGTGCTTGTAGTGTGAGATCCTCATTGTGCTTCGTTATATTTTGTTTTTGTATGTTGGTTCTTACTCCAGTTATGCTAAACTGACTGAGGCGACATACTATTGGATTAAAAATGTCCTGTTTTGTAAATGTACATTTCCAATTGATTATTCTTGTACATTTGTATACTTAAGTATAAATTTGTCCTTGTGTTTTATTCATACATGAAATGTTTAATTTTACGCGTGGGGTTTATATAGAATGTTTGTTTGTTTATGTTGAGTGATGAATTTCCTGTCTCATGTGTTATCATCTTTGTGTAAAAAGCATCTTCACTTCTTTGAAGGAATTGGTTCGGCATGTTGAAGAACTTTGTTTTGAAGGTGACATGGCCCCAGGAGGTAATACGCTTTAATATAAAATAGGTTTTAATTTTTTCAATTCTTTATTTCCCTCTATTGTAGAGGATATTGAACACAATACATGTATGCTCGTATACTCCGTTCTTATTAAAAAATGACAAATTCCTGAAATCATTATACCAGTAAATTAATCGAATGACTAATTCCTCACATGTTTAGTTTTTAATTTCGTTTCGTTCTAACTAAATATACCAAGTGAGGTAAAATGGCAGGTGTTGCTACGACACCTACAGAAAAAGACGTTGACTGGCACGTCTTTATAGACACTGTGCTACAGATTTATTGATAGTAGATGTCATATTACATGTTGTAAAAAACATTTTCTACCATGATGTTTATATGTATGTCATAATTATGTTCTTATTGAATTTGTTGTATGCAAACTACATGTATATATCTCCAGAAAATGGAGGCAATAAAGTTATATATAATGAAACGTATATCGGCGATTATCTTTAAATCAAGTTATGTATTAAAATACCATCTATGGATATGTTGATTGTTCGGGGTTGTTATTCGGAAAGCCAATGTAACTCAATTTACCAATTTGACGCATATTTGAAACCCAAATGGCTGTGTTGATATACTGATATGTGTATTCCTATATAATAATTGAACATATAAATCGATTATTCAGGTCAGTCACTTGTTTACATAACATTGTGTAGATAAACATTGTGATTTCTCTTATTAATGCCTTATTTTGATTGACGCTATAATTACAAGTACGTACCTCTGTGAATAAGGTATTTAAATTGGTTTTCTCAAATTAAAATGTTTAAAACAATAAAAATACAATGTTATGATATTTCAATGTTTGGATACAATTGGCATACCTGAATAAACGGATTTTAATTACAGAAACCCCGGGACTTTCAAAAAATCGAAAACGAGCTTGCCTCTCACTTGGAGCAATGGCTAAATCCCTACACACCCGGAACGTGACGGAATCGGACAGAATTGTTCAAAGAATCGAGCACTGGCTTGACCATCATAATGAAAGTAATGTTATACTTGGTTACTTTTTAATAGGAAATTTGTGTCAGATTGGTCCTGGATTGAATGTCTTTAATGTGTCCAAAATTTATATACAGTTTTACAGTTTATTTTCAAGATTAAGGCCATTGGCCCATGAATCACATATATATGCAAACAAGTTATAAAGCATTCCAAAGTATATGTACATAATACAAATGGTATTGTATTGTGCGAGATTATTTACTGGAGACCAACATATATATCTCTGATGGGATTCAAAACCTTAACATTTAAGAACATGTGACTTGGGACCACTGATATTTCAATTTGTCTAAAGCGCAGTTAACTTTTATTTTACACTATACAAATACTTTTCAGTACCCAAACGAGAAGACTGATGAGTCACTTTGTTTCAAAATCTCTCGATGTAAACGTATTTTTGGTATTGATAAGTATCCCCCCTTTTAATTTAATTAGTGCAATTGTCATGTTATGGGTACATGTTGTAGGGGTGACATCTCTACTATGCGTTATATAAATCTTTAGGGGTGACATCTTTACTATGCGTTATATACATCTTTAGGGGTGACATCTTTACTATGCGTTATATAAATCTTTAGGGGTGACATCTTTACTATGCGTTATATAAATCTTTAGGGGTGACATCTTTACTATGCGTTATATACATCTTTGTTCTCTCGTATTTAGCAAAATCGATGGAAATTGTAAAACCTCGAGAACGTCGTTCTATCATCCAGCACGACACACCGGCACGTAATTTATTTATATATATATATATATATATATATATATATATCAATTATTCGAACAGAAACACTTCATGAAATGAGCTATTGGTGAACACACGTGTGGCTCATATCTTGAAGTATATTGGATGTATTAATCTGGGAGATATTGGCTATTCTTTTTTAAGCAACCCTCCCTCCTGCTAAATTCAAGCCATTACACAACGAACAGAGTCGGTAGAATTAAAAAAAATATTTAACGAACTTAATTCGTTTTTCCTCATGGAAGTCAAGTGCCACTCAATGGAACATGCCCGATCGAATGCGCAAATTCATTAACGGGTTATAAGCCATTCTGCAACTATGTTTGTCAGTCTTTAAAGCGAATAGTTGACCACGCCAGTGTTCCTAGAATTATCAGCATCAACCAGTACTAACTTGCTCTCTCACAACTAACGCACTTCTCTGCATTTAAAAGAAATATCCATCGTGTTCAATATCATGGAAGAGTGTAACCTAATAATGATAGTATACGATCCGGTAATTCGATAGTAGATAGTGGGTTTGATAGAACCAATCTTCACTTTGGATTACTGCACGCTGTAACCACAGACATAATCCTGGTATATTAAGCCATTCAATTAGTTAAACACACAATCGCCCACAAGCATGAAGAAATACAATACTGATAACTAAGGAACAATAAACAAAGTGTATAGTTGGTATAGTCCGTTTGCGGCGAAAAAAATCGTCTAAAATGAAGATTTCTCTGTATTAACTGCACCTACAAGTATGAGATTTTGCACGAGTAAACGAAATGTATCTACCTAATATACAAATAAATCTAAGCAACATCGGACATGTGTGAAAAAAGTTTTGTTCATAAGTTCTATGTAAAATATTTGTAGTTTACAATGCAACTTCATGTTAGAAGACTCGATACACACAACAGCCAATTTCATGGTCACGTGACACGTCTAACGGTAGATTTACGTATTTGTAACCTATTTAATATAGCATATACGAGGCCCGTCTGTCCATCTGTACTGTCTGTGTGTATCATATTTTCGGGTCTAAACGTAAAAATGGCTCGCGTCTAGCAGCCTCCTTCTCGAACTATCAAAAACACGGATTTTACAGCATCTTTAAACGATATTGACGGCTTTATATTAGGCATTCTTCAAACGTGTTCATGAATGTCGACTTCAGACTAATCCTAAAGGTTTTGGTAGATGTTTATTACTCAGTTTTTTAGGACTTGTTCAGTCATAAGACTACTTGTCATTGCGCACATAAACATTACAATGCTTTTATTAAGTTCTTAATTTAACATTATTATATACGTGTATGTCCATGTATAAGTATATACATAGCTTATGTAGCTTAGTGAATAAGGGTTTGGTTTTCACTGCTTTTCCGTGATATTACAGGTATTATACATAATCTGTATACACACAAGCGACATACCTAAATAAATCGACTTATATGGGCCTCATAAATGTCGCTTTCATCACAGCAAAGTTAATCTTGCTGATCACGGATTATAACAGTTAATAAAAGGACAGTTAAACATCAATGGAATACCAGATTTCCTCCCTGCGTTAAATTGTTCAAATGCAAGTAATATCAATATACAATAAAGAATAAACTTGTTAAAATAAGTAACTAAAAATTATGAAATTTAAAATGGGAGTAGGTAGAATGTAATTATGATTCTACGTAAATTTTTATCAACATCTGATGAATAGATTTTTAACCATTCAAAATTTAGACGATTTTTTTCGCTGCAAACGGGCTATAATGGACTCTCTTGACAGAATTGTGCTCACCTCTGATGCTTTTAATATTGTTTGCAACCTCCAAAATTACCTTGCGTGTGAATTTCAGAGTGCGCATGCGCTAGTTACAAGTGCGGTGAATGATGACGACGAAATGGTGAGAAAGGCTGCTGTTGATGTCCTGAAAAAACATCCTAAACGGGCCAACTTTACCACTGTGCACGAAAATATCGTATTAAGGTCAGCTTGGTCTTTCAATATTGGAAGAATAATACATGTATAACAAATCATGCTTATCTCAATAAGGTCAATGTTTTCGATCAAATGTTGTGGAAATAACATGATGTAAATTTATCTGACCTAAAATGGAATGAATTGTAATATTAAAACTAAGAATCGTATAAACGTTGAATTGTAAAGGTATGCTACTATTATTTATATAACTATGCTTTTTAAACAAATTATGTACAGTATGTAGATAAACAAGTATTGAAATAGTACCAGACTTGAAACCCGTTTAAGATGCAGCCCTACGTTCAAGGAAAATAACCTTCAAACATGTTTAACAATCACGGGTTTTTGTCGATATAATCCTTTGTTCTACGCTTCGTGTGCGGCATACAATTTGAAAGTACTAATTCCCGACTTTTCCGTTCTCAGTTCGAAATATGTACGGATGCACGGATTTTACTATTCACATTCTTTTGTTTGCCTCTGTCCGCCATTTTGTTTAATTACACAAATACACGCACACCACCTTCGGATATGGTTAGCCAAACTTGGCGTACGTTACAAACATGTTTTTCAAACATACAGATCAACGAATAACAGTGTGCGTACCAGGAGCTAAACGTACGTCACATATTGTTTCCTTGAACGCAGGGCTGTTGAAATGTCTAATGTGAGTTTCTTTAGCTTGAAACGAGTCTATGTCCCCACTATGCCACAGACTATTTTAAACCAAACATATTAACATAATGTTTCAAAGACCTAGCATAAACCTTTTCACTGCTTCTTGTGATATTTTTACAGTAAGAATTACAGTTACCCTATAGTATCACGTGTAAGGAGAGGGGTGATGGAAATACTGGAGCAAGGTATACACGTCCTTTTAAAGCCCCCGGGTATCGACTGGGACAAAGTCATAGGAAATAAAAACATCGGAGCAAGCTTTGGTTTACATATTAGGAACATTTTGGACCTAAAACTGGGTATTTATCTTATTTATCTTAGTTTCTTTACTTAACACATCTTATACACTTGTTAACAGAACAGATAACTAATACAAGTTCGTTCCTTGAGCAATTGGTCGTTTGTCATGAAGCATGTTTAGTAAGTTTATTTACTTTATATTTTGAATTTGTGTTTCTGCCACTGTTCATTTTGCGCTTAGTTGTTCTCAGCTGTTTGAGCCGAGTATTGCTTTCCCTGTCCGGTGCATTATTATCCTTTCATTCTGTAATAAACTTTTTTATATATTCCTGATCATACATGATTTCAAATTATTCATTCGTAAGCCTAGTACATGTAATTAGCACGTTGAAAGATGTTTGCTCATGATATTATACGGATCTTTGGCATTCAGCTTTCTGATCGCTAAAATTTGTTAATTCAACATTTTGACAGCGGGGACTTGGGCGGATTATTTTCTCGTTCAGTTGTGTGTTGGGCATTGTGCCTTAAATGTTTTCTGTACTAGGCTGGTTAAGTTGAGTGCTGCCTTCCCTGGCCGGCGTATTGTTAACCTTTTGAAATTGGACGGCAGTTTTACATTTTGCTTTCAGCATTACTTAGCGGCCATTTCATGGTTGATGTTCATGATAGCGCATATGCTGAGGTTCATGTTGGGATGATAAACTTTCAAATAGACATTGTCAAAGCATGCATCTGCTTTAAAGGACATATCAAATACGACCTTAATGTCTTAAAGGTAAGAGTAGAGGGGTACTGATTTTTTTTCTCTGCATACGCCAATAGTTACTATGAGTTGTATTTTGTTCGTAGTGTTGCACAATTGACAACAAAGCAAAACTGTTCTATGCTATTTTATTTACATATAAATCCAACATGAAAATTATTCTACGTCTAAATGTAATGCAACCACTCTTCTCTCCGGTCGGCCAACGACTTCCTCAATTATATGAATGTGACAGGTATTTACCTATGTAACCAGAACGAGGCTTCACCGAGCAGCTCGTGTACGCCTCTATTGAATATTGTACCAAATTAGGCATCGTCGACAGGTAACCTGGGTGGCGCTTCTCTACGCTAAATATAACCTAGCCCAGTTTGGCGGTGTGCCATCCACCTGAACAGGAGAGTTACTCACCGTCATAGTATCGGACACCAGGACCTTATATTGTTACAGTAGTAATGGCGTTACAATGATATGTTTCATATCATGTTATTTCGTTATATTTGGTTTAATTTTGTTTCCATAATAATTGTTTATAAAGCTAAATCAAGAGTACCTTTTAAAAATCAATAAGGATACCGATAGGTATAGTTTTGTATAGTAGATGCATAAAGTTAAAATAGATTAGTAAGAACTGACTTAGATAATAAACACCACTTTCAAAAGCCTGTTAAGCATATACTTCTATTAGTATAAATGGGTAGATAGCGACGAGGAAATAGAGCTATACTGAGCGTCAAAAGTTCCGCAAATCTACATTGTTTTGTATTTTTTATAGGAACCGCACACTAGTTGATGCTGATACAACTACACATGTGTGCATTGATATGTCACCGATATAAATTCATAACAATAATCGAATTTAAGAAATGTATTTATCCATATGAACACTGAATATGACATAACCCAACATTTCAAAAATACACATTACACTTAGCAAATGTTTGTGCCCGCTTTGGTACCATATACCCTTTCTATTTATTGATATTTTTGCACGAAATGTTGCTAATGTTATCGACCATTCGACCATTAAAAAGCACTCTACAAATGAAGGCTGTTTTTCCACTCAGCAACATGTTTGCCGTAACCTTAGCTTGACAGCGTTTTTTTAGAATATTCAATCATTATTAATATCTTATAGTGCAAGGGAAGTAAGCATGGTAAAAGTTGTCGTTCTTTGACCATTATTTTTTAGTGATCGTAACAGCATTTCACCCAAATGAAGATATTTTTAAAAACGCTGTCGTTTTTACAAAAACACAATTGAAATGCAAGTTTTGTGTTGATTTAAAAGTATGGTTGGCTACGGTTAAGCCACAGCAATGTTGTTGAATACAGTGCTATCGTTTTAGCAGAATGCCTGCCTATAGCAGCTGTATTGACCCTTGACCTGTCATCACGTGGTATATCATATACACGATCTGACTGTTTGATATGATACCATAGTCTATTAATGATAAAGATATGACAGTTTAATGCGAGAGAAAGCAGCCTTAGTAAAATACCAACCTTTAGCATCCCATATACACGAATATGTCCACCATTGCCCATTTTGGTAATCTCTTTAGTCGTACATGTCTTGCTTAATTTAAAAACTTTTTGTGGACTTTTTATAACAGACACGTTTGAAGAACGTGTATAGTGAAAATTAAGTGAAAAATGAAATACCCAGTTTGCACGTGTGTGAACAGACGATTAACCATTTTTCGACCGTGTGATCTTTCAAGCGTGACGAAAAAGGTCGACAATAGTTTTAAAAAAAATCACTAACGATACTCTCATGGATACGTGGGAGAGAAAAGTTCTTAAAATCCAACAATTAAAAAATTTAGGATTTTCAATTTCGTTGCAAAACTTTTGACGCTAAGTATATTTCGCGACTTTACCAAATATTCTAAATTGGATAATATTATCTTTCTTACATATAATTCAACTAAGAAATCAAAATATTTCTGCACGTTATTAAAATGTTTGAAATTCGTTATTCACTTACCTTTTTAGCCATATACACGTCCACTTATACATGTATAATATATGTTTTCGTAAAGCTTACTACAATTTGGTGTTTTGTCTATATAATATGATATAATACGTGTATACATTTCAGGACTTTCAAATCAACAGCCTGTCTGACCTGGTACATATCTATGACAAGATTCTTGGGGAAATTATCAACCCAATTAAGGACGCTATAACACACTTCAGAGATATCATACAAGTGTTCAAAAGTAATTAAACTAGTTTTATTATTACGACGGTTGTTGTATGTGTGTATTTTTTGGTATTTATAGATCTAAAATACCGTCAAATAATTTTCAAAACTCGCGACCGAATGTCAGACTGGACGAATAAACTCCGCCAGGCCCGAGCTACCTACTATATAGATAACTGTAACACTGTAGCTCTGTTTGTAAATATTATTGCCGCGAATGGTACTAAAATATATATTTACTTACCGCTTTGTACCTGGTATCACTCCATTTGGACCTGTCTTTGGCTAATTTCTGTGCCTCACCAAGCAGTGTACCCATTTCAATAAGTTCTTCGCCAAGTTGTTGTTGGCCTACTTACTAAAAAATACACATATAATGTTATTACAGACAATTCCCCGGCAAATATAATAAACGCGATTGTGAGCACCGTCAAGAACCTTCCTACCATTATGGGCGAGGTGTCCAAGAACTTAGAAGCGTTTGTTAAGAAGGTATATAATATAGCTGGATCAATAATTGTGGAGGAGATCAAACTAATCATACAAGAAGTTCGCAACTTTGTTGATGGGGTGAAACAGGATATCCTGAGGTTTTACAACGTGAGTACCACGTGTCTGTTTTGTTGTTGTTGTTGTTGTTGTTGTTGTTGTTGTACTAGTAGTTGTTAGCTTACTTTATTCAGTTATTTTTCTATTGTCTTTATAGTCAAATTGTTGCTCTCGAATGTAGCCTGTTGTCTGTTTTAAACGTACACATGAAGTATTTAAATACTAGTATTACATCGTTACAAGATTTATTAATATTTTTAAAATATTATTACACGCAATATGAATTGTTATTTCGTTTATATAATGGACAGAGTAAACATGTTAATGATATCGCTGGATTAAATTAAAAGGGTCATAAGTACAAAATCGATATTTTGAGAAAACCAGAAACAACTGTCTGAAACGACTCGTTTTTTATGGAAAAACAAACTGTTTCATCTTCATTTTGGTCAACATGACCATCTTTTTATTTTCATGCAAACAGACGCATAAGAAGCGCCTAGGGGTGCAAAATTCAAATATGCATATGTCTTAAAAGGTCGTTGGTCGCACTTACGACCTTCTAATTCTAAGTTAGCAATATGTATACTGAGCAAAACTTCTAACCGAACACTTTTTAAACTTGAATTTTACTGTAACATGTAAACTTACAGACTTACTAAGTACAATTTGGCATATAGATTATGTACAGAATACAGCTAACGCCATATTGTGCTTCTAAGACTTGGACGCTACGGGAAGTAATGAATAGCGATTACATGACCGAGACAATGGCCAGTAACTGTTATTCAAGCTCTTAGGACTTTCAGAAACTGATTGATCAGCTGTATGTGGGGATCGCCGTTGAACGTAAAAGTAACCAAACTAACACATACATGTAGAAGGAATGCAATATCTCGTAATAAAGGCAAAGGGAGGTAACTCAGAAAAATAATAAGCGCGACAATCTGCCATGAATCTAGTATATACTACTATAATATTGTGTAACAGTAGACACATATATTTTAGGACATTGTTGATGCTATCACATCAGCTCTACCTTATATAGCCAAAAAGATTGTGGAAGGATACAATCTTATTGTAAACTCGCTAAGACATCTCCGAGATAATCCGATGCAAGCGATGACGTCAATGTCACGTGCTGTAACCGAGTAAGTATACTGACCTAAGCACTTACACGAAATATGTTTTTGTCCCTGTGCCTTTCAAATTAACTGTTAAGTTTAGTAGTTATATCACTGTTACTTAAAGACGTATGTTATGGCACTGGTCCAACATTTTCTCAGCATGTAGTCTCTGATTTAAAAGATATCTACCAGTATTCTACCCTATTATGTAATATTACATAATATTGCATACTCTGTTAATTAGTTGACTAGAGGCCCTAGTAGTAGATAATAAAACAATACAAGTTACCTTTATGACAGGAAGTTATAAAGTATGTATATAATAAAATAAAGTCACAAACAACTTGATGATCAAACATAATATAGAGCAGATTTAATGTAAATAGGAAACTTATCAATAAAAATAATAGGATGTATAGAGAAAAAAATAGTGTAAAAAGTAAGTAGGCAATTATTGGCCCCTAATTTTAATTAAAGTAATAGATAATATTCTACCATATATGTTTTAATTGATGTACCACAGGAGTGACACTTATTTCACAATTCACTTGTGAAGTGTAGAGAAACAGTCTGAATATACATTATACGTATCATAAGACAATACATTTGTTTAAAAAATGTTACTTTTGAGACCTTGAAAAATAAATTTATAAACTATGTGTAGCATTTTATTTGATATCTATCTAAAAACTATTAGAAACATTCATTTATTTGTAATAAATTTTGTAAATAATTTTAGTGTGCTCAAAATTAATGTTAATTTTATATTTTACATATTAATTTTATCTAGCTTAAACATATTTATTTAAACTAATTTTATCTAGAGATACCTGACAAAAAAATTGCCAAATTTATAAACTTTTTGGAAAAATAGCTGTTATACACTCAAACTAGACAGAAACAAAAATAAATGGATATATCTAAACATACAAATTTAAAACAAACACATAATATGACACCCTTTTTCTAGTGTACATACAGTAACACATTACTATGGATATTCAGTAGGTGTGGGCCTCTAGTTAATTAAATTGACCAGTTTTGGTGTTTTATGACACTAGATAAGCACTGATAGTGATCTCCTGCTGACATCATGTGGTTCCTTCTATAAAGTTCTCGTCCAGAAATAAAGAAGGACACATTTATGTCATTAAGGTAGCGCTTCTGATTCGCTGAGCACTATGTGTATGTGTCATTTTGCAAATTTGATGGTCAGCACATGTTTAAGGCTGCTTCTGGGCTTGTGACGGTCATTGTTATTTGTTGTTGTTCTCTAATATCGCGTATTCTTGGTTGCCTGTGTGGTGTGCTTCTTCTTCGTCTTCTTCTTCATGCTCTGACATTTCTTTGGCCGAGTTTCCTATCCGAGTATGCAAATACACTTAGAATCAGTGCCCGATATATATATTTTATTACCGTTGTACTAGTACTCGTAAGTACAGGGGTGAGATGTTAATGGCATTCAACACAGGGACAACGTTGTCATATTTAGGTTAACTGTAAACCAATTTTAATTTCGCGTATACAAGTTTTTGCGTTTTTCCGATTGTCGGCATATTCGCGGCTACAAATGTTCGCGTTTTAAGTCTATAAACGAGCCATTTTCGTGTTTTTCATGTGTTTATATCTTCATGGATACGTAATGTCGCGAATTCCGCGAACTTGTGTCGCGCGAAATAATTTGTTTGTTTACAGTAATACTTATCAGAAGGTTTGTGTACAAAACTTGATTTTCAAGTTGTTTCAATTTACAGCATAAAGATGGCTATTACAATGGCAGTAGATGTGAAAAATAGTGTAGTCGATTCCTGCATGTTCCAGAAAGGTAAGAGTACAGTCCAGTTAGGATATTGTGAGAGTGACGTTGCCGTTTATGTGTACACAAAGTATTATAACCATTGTCTGAACAGGTAGAGTGAATATAGCATGTTCATTTAGCATTTAATTATAGCTAGATAGTAGATAATAGTAGACTCGACCGCTGCGTCACGCTATTCTAACCGTGACTTGAATATAAAATTATTTGTGTTTTGTTTTGTGTATTTGAAGAGGACAATGACTAATGTATTATAACAAGTTTATTTTGTGTCTGATGTGAATTACCATTTGTCTAGTTTCTTTGCATGCAACATATTCTCAATTAAAGGTATACTATGCTCATCTTAATAAAGTACAACACAAATAATACAATTCTTTTTGTGGCCTCATTGAATCCAACATCCATAATTAGAACCATAACGATCAAATTTCCGCTGAAAAATATGTCACACTATTACCATATAAAATTATCAAAATAATATATTGTTAACAAACTCGAAGTTCAGTTAATATATTAAATACTGTATAGTGCGCAGACATTCCAACGCCTCACTGAAAATTAAGCTGGGTCACGTAATTAATACATGTGACATAGCAAGATACGTTCAGCTTCTTTTTAAGCCAATGTGATCAATAAAATAGATTTACATTAAAAGGACTAATGTTAAGATGGACATAGTATATACATGTATATATCCTTTAAGGAGAGTAACTGTGGTTATTATTTATCAACTATGATCTTTGGTGTGTTTAGTTGTCTTTACTTAGCATACTGCGTTAAAATCAAGTAACCTTTTGTATGTAGTTCTTCCATAATGCTCATGCATGTACGTACATCAAAACCATTACTTCTGAAATGTAAACTCAATAAATGTCACATACTTTTATAGACAATGCAGACATTGGATTGTAGTCATGCATATATGTCTGATAAGCTGCATTAACTGCATATGTTTGTGTCGCGGTGCCTGTAACATTTTATAACGTTTTTGATGCAGGTCGCGAAGTCGAATTGATGAATATGCCAAAGCAAATCCCCAGCATTATGAAAAGGTTGGCAGAGGCATTCAAAAGGCTTGTGAGTTCAATCGCTGATAGAGAACGCAGGGACATTGCTTCTACGGAAAACAGATTAACTTCGGCAATGAGTGATGGTATCGACGTTACAGTGAGTGAACATTAAGAATGATTACACGGCAGCGAACAAAGGGTCAAATCGTTTAATGAAAGGAATTATTTACACAATGAAGACTAAAGTACAATTCTAACATAAGCAAGCACGGTTTTATTCAGTCTAACATAAATTATAACGATGCTTTATAGTTTATGTTATACTAAGTTACTTGTCAAGTATGAAACGAGTTACTACAATTCATAATAATCATTCTGGACACCTCATTCCTGATGTTTGACTTGTATTAGAGACAGACGTCAGTTTTCACTTTTATGCTGAGCATACGTATAGCAAGGACATAACATTATATTGATGACCTGATCACAGGTAACTGTATCATTGATAAAGTCGAACACACATTTCTTCATATAATGTGTATTATCTTAGAAAGGTGCATTAATTTGTACTTAAGTGGTCAGAATTGCATGGATTTAAAAACAAGAATTGGCTTTTGATACCTTCATAAAGTAACTAAATGCCTTTACAACATTGTTAGAACTGCCTCCATACAAAATCCCATCGAAATTGATCAAATACTTATGCCTTGAAATATATATGACGGTGTCCAGTCAATCACTAAGGTGCATTTAATAAAAACGACAATGATATTTTTAAAAAAGTGATTTCACGGCCCTAGCGGTTTCTTTTCTTATTTATGGACGAATTTTTAAGATATTGAAATCAAATTAAAGATGAAGCCAAATAACACCAATTTTAATATTAATGAAGTGTTTATTGAACAAAATGTGCCTCGGTGACTGTCTGGGGTGGTATTCAATATTGATCTTACTTGATTTAAGGAGAAGGACAACCAATCACACCATATTAAACTATTGGTCAGTAACAGGCGATATAATTGGCTACCCTTATTCTCCTAACCAATAAGATCAATATTGAATACCACCCCTTGTCAAATTCCCATGTTATGAATCAATTGTATGAAAAGAAATTACTCTTTATAAATGATACAGTCATTTGTGGTCCTGAAAAGGAGTAAATATTTTTTCTGTGTACTATTTTCTACCACCTACTCTATGATCATATTCATATGTAAACAGATTAACCGGGGTTGTTTTAGATAAAATTAAATTGCATTCTTAAGTTGTACGACTTTCATTTGCTATTCATGTGTACTGGAATTATAACAACTTCAAGTAATGTTCAGATCAAAATTGAAAACACGTTTGTATATTCGGTTTCATGGACAATGAGTGTGCTCTTGCTAATAGTCAATTCAGTGTTTTATGACTCAATCTAAGCTCTAGAATCCTAGTGCGTCATGTAATTGTGAAGCGCAATAGAATATGTTTAAATAAAAATGACATGTATTTGTATTTGTATAATGTGGACATACTGTAAAATTGTACTAAACCTAGCATAACAAACCCAAAGAAACAAATATTTTAGAGAGAATCGTTACACGAGTTGAAAGAAAACCTAAAAGCTGAATGGGACAAGATATTAGAACCATTGCGACCACTTCGAGACATTGTGAAACCTTTCATTGATGAGTTCAATTCAATCATGGAGCTTATCAAGAGAATCAAATGGTCATACAAGGACGTCAAGAAAGTGTAAGTCATCGTTTACTAGTAGTTCCCTTTCTGATTAACGATAAGACCCAAAGCTTATAAAATTATGAAGATACAAACTTAAGTTTGGTATAAATACATATTGAATATTGACCTACAATCACTAGGCTAGATGCATAGTTAACGTCGCATAAATAAGGTTTACTTGTGTAATTATCTTTGTAACAACAAATGTGTTGACAACCTATTGAGTCTCATCACTAAACATGGAAAAACACACTGATTGATATCGGACTCGGTTTAGCTGACAAAACCTACATGTATAATGTCATAATTTGACAAGTTGTATTTGTAACATTAAGTATTAACTTCTTGGATTTATTTAGATCTACCATGTAACATTATGAATAGTATTTGACTTACTTATAGAATAGAGACTAGTAAGTCCCTCGTTCTGAAAGTGTTCGGCCCTAAATTCCACAAGGACTTCCCCACGGGTCGTCGCCAGGCCGAAGGTGGGTGTAAGGAAGGTCTTTGGCCCACAACAACACACGACACTTTTAAGACCACAGGTGTAGACGTCAAACTCGGACAAGGGCAAACGGTAAGTAAGAAACATATCCTATTTAAACTCGAAATGTGTTATACATGTTTTCCTCGTTCAGTATTTGCTTACACTCTTTATTCGTCATATTTCATGGTTCTTACATTGCTGTTGATTTACTCTCTTTTTCGACAGATCAAAATGCCAGTAAATGGAATAGTTCATAAACAGCCAGGAAATAAAGTTATAATTCAACCAACAGATCCAGAATTTAGTGCTGTTGAAATCGTTATAGAAAACATCAAGGTACATGCTGAATATGCAGGCGGTACAAAGGCTGCCAAGGCTGGTGAGAAAATTGGACGAGCATCAAAAGCACCGAAATGTAGTCCCAATTACATTCATGTGTCAGTTAGAAGTCCCAAAGACGAGACAGGTCCTGACGAGGACTATGCATACACGGATCCAGGACCGTTCCTCGACCGACTTGTTCCAATTCCTAAATGGATTCAAGAATGCAATGATCACGAATTTCGGTATGTACAACATATGGTAGACTTTATTATTGAATGGAAATATTATTGTTAAGAATTTATTTATCATACTCATAGGTGTACATTATTTCCCAAATGAGAACATTTGAGTAAAATGTCTTGTTGTTATAGTTACATAGGGCAAACATACGACTCTGGTGAATCGGCAGAAGATGAGAAACCCGAAGATAGAAAGGAAGAGATTGAGAGAGATCCTAAGGATCTGGATGGCATGCTTGGTGAAGAGGACAGTGCGTACAGACCCGACGATGCATCTCTCTATGACCCTTCGTCGTTTGGCGACAGTTTAAAAGATAGTCTGCAGAAGGAAGCTAAGAAGTTCACCTATTTCTTCAAAAACGCTCTCTTTGGTAAAACGTAAGTGTCATTACCAACACTATTATGTCGTCGTTAAACATAAGATGCATTGTCTCATCAATCAAAACGTACAAAATGCAAAAAGACAATGAATAATCGGACAGAGGAGGCAGCAAAGAACAGAGCACGACACGCAGTAACAAACACACAAAGATGGTAAAACACGGAGCAAGTCCTAGCAAAATATTTCAATTTTTCTTCAAAGGCTCAATATATGACTTGGGTTCAAAAATGACGCAAAAGTCTTTTGAATGAAAGGCAGGTTATAAAAAGCTTACTTATATTTAAACTTTAAAAGTCGAACGCACAAAATATACATGTAAAAGTGTAAAAAAGATTAGTTCATTTTTTAAATAATAATCTAGTCGAACAGAAGGGACATGAATCACATTAAATGTTGACGCATTTATTATTAGTTTCAAGTTTCCTAGTGTCACAATTTATAAAGTTGTTATAAATAATCTACGTACATTGTATTCGGAATTCATGGAAAAGGTACCTTGACATAATCAATAGACGATGTTAAAATTTGACATTATCTCTTTCTTGTTTTATTTTAGTCCAAAGGTCCCTAATATTTTGGACATTGTCAATGTGAATAAGTACAGCGTTGATTGGATACTAGGCAGGTTGAATAAGGATAAAGATCTCTACAAAGAACTCAATTGGGTTATAGGAAGACTATCTACTTCAATGACTACTCTACCTGTAGGCAATCCAGCAACAATGTCTCTAACGTTCATGAAGAAGTTCATCAAAATAAATGGCTTATCATTGTCGTCAAGAGGAGGTGATGTAGGGAACGTGGCAGATGATCTGATGACGATGGCGGGGAAGGGTAAGATTACTTTATGATGGTTTGATAATGCTGCTCTCTCGTTGATATATTCATAGTGTTAATCACACTGAATGTCAAAAAATGTTCTACAATAGTAATATTGGAAACGTTACAGTCGAATATTCTCAATAACTCTGTAACGATGGTGTAGTAAAACATTGTCTTGGATACATCGTTTCACGTAGTATTAGAGTTTGTTAAAATCATTAGGCCTGATATACAGTTAATATTAATTGCTCTTATCAATCCGTGTTTGTCGGTGAAGTGGCACACTTATTCTGGCACTATCGATGCGGTCGCTGACGGATGGTACAGCCGGTGGTCTGCTATTCTGATGGATGTGGTTGGGGACTGATTGGTCCCTTTTTACATACTCGTGAAAACTTCAGTGCACTTTACTCTATGGTACTTTTACAGCTTGCAAAGGATTTAAGGGTGCCATAGCTTCTGGGTTTGGTCATGTGTGCACTGTACACGACTGCTGCCTTGGAATTACCTGCAGCGTTCCGTTGATGTATGGATCAGAAACGAAACACATTGAATTTAGCGTTGCAGTTATACCTCAAGATTTAAAAGTAGAAGTCAAATATTCTGGCAAAAGAAAAGTCTTCCAAGTAAATGGTAGGAATATAACAAGAACTCTATGGACGATCCCTACCCTAAAATTAAGTGTGACATTATTATGCAAGTTGTCGAATGTAAATGACGACGTTACATTGCATATGCAATGAAGCGTTAGCGTGTTACATGTGAACACATACAAAATTATGCAAATTCTTTCCATATGTGCATTGTGTTTTCAAGATGAGTCCATTAAAGATAGGCGTTTTGTTTTGTTTTGTTAAGTATCTACGTATAATATACATGTAGTCAAGGTTCAGCATGTGTACCTTGTATATCCAAATCGACCATTTTATACTTAATCGGTGGAACGGTGGCCAAGTTGTTAGCGCTCTCGACTACTGATCTGCTTGCCTCTGGGTCTAATCTCTTCCAGGGCATTGGAAATGTCAGTAACCTTTCTCAGTGTTATCCACCCAACTAGATATGAACTGGTAGAAAACCCAGAGTAGTCTAGCGTGTATTGGTGCTACACACCGAGCAAGTTAAATAACAAGGAGTCTATTCGGAAAGAGGTAGGGCAGCGCCCGACCGGATTCTTTGTATCACCCCAAAATGTCTGTCTCTTCCCTCGAAGTAGAGGTTATTGGCCTAAGGGCAGGGATAAAACCGAATGGCTACGCCATGCGACTTTCTCAACCGAACGCAAAAACATAGTTAAGCACATTTATGTTACAGCTTTTTTTCAACAGAAGTATCATTCGTTGTACTCCTTATTAGAATCGAAGAAAGGAAATAACAATGTGAATATACTTACTATTGCAAGCCGAATAATTCAGACGCAACATATAATCTATGTCATGACATTAAAGAACATAGTCTGACTTACTTTTTTGTAATATGAAATCATGTGCATATAAACATTTGTATAAAACTATTGACACTACTACACTCAGTTGCAAAATATAGTATACATTGTACATACATGAGATTATATCGCCGGGGGTTAACAGAAACAAACATACTGTTAATATATACTAAATAGTATGTTTATCTGGCATTTTAAGATCAAGCGACAGCATGTCAATAAATACAATACTGCACAAACAGAGTTCAAGCTTTGGGACTTGAAAAATCAAATTCACACAAATGGTCATACACTTATATATGTGTATATGGATACATGTACATATAGCTCGGTCAATAGGAACTTGATCTTGATCAACATATGTAGCTTGGATATGTGGCATTATAATTCAATCGCATTAATAACATCTAATTTTTTTAATGCAGCTAGATGCCCGATTTGCTGATACGGTTCGTTTTCAAGCGTATGAACTTATCACGGAAAAAAAAGGTTTACAACAAAGCCAAATTCAGTTTTAGAACTTATCATCTCATAAAAACAACATTTTTTTCACATGGTTACCTCCCCTTGACCAAGCAAAATGACTAGTTGTTTTTTAAAAAATCACAACCATCATGCTGTTCAATGAACAATCGCATTATTTTGAGTGTTTTTGTTTAATTTTGACGATATACCTAGTCCAATTTACCATACATAAACATAATTTGCACCACTGCGTAAATGTCTCGTACATTTTACGTTGGAGGCAGACACATAAAATATTGAACATTTCTGTTAATTCGATTTTCCAGGTACCGACGCTGTTGACTTTATTTGTGGAATATTGTATTTTTTGACATGTTACTGTTTGATCTTAAAATGTCAGATAAACATACAGTTCGGTTAATACACAATTTCGTTTAGTTCTGTCAACCCCAAAAGATACAATTTCAAAGTATGTACAATGTATACTTTCTTTTGCGACTAAGTGTAGTATGTATTTCTTACAGGCTTTGACGAAGAACACGATCTAGATATAAAAATGTTTGGAATGAAATTGTCCATGATTGCCAATGCTAAACTTGAAGGCGGCGAGCTGTCCTTATCAGCTGAGATGAAACTTTGTACCGGGTTGTTTTCTGCTTGTTTACCACCAATCGACTTATTCCATAAAATCAAATTCAAAATTGCACCTTGCCGAAATAAACGAGGTAAGTATGATAAAGGAAGCTGTACCTTACGTTTTAGTTGACAATCAGCGTTTTTTTTGTGATTTGAAACCATAGGCAAGTAGTGAGCTATTGAAGCAAAGTTTGAAGACCATGTTAATGTCAGCGATGCTTCCCCGGTTCAATGCAAGGAAATATACTTGTGAACAAACAAACTATAAATAATCCTAATATAAAATACAGTATGGAAACGGTCGCCATGGAAAACAAGAATACAATATTGTAACACATTATTTTACCAACTTTGAAATTTGAAAAAATCCCATACACTGTACTGAAAAAGACTAAATTAGTTAAAATGTCAAAACAGTTCAATCATTCAAGCACGCAACTAGACGTTATGATCCTTTAATTTTGCAGCGATCTGTTTACTCATTAGTGGATTCCTACAGTTTGCTAGTAAGCTTCCCGTTTCATAGTTCAATGACCGGGCAACATTTAGACTCTATGAATATGCCTAACCTAAAGCCTTTCATGGTGGCAAGTGTTGAAGCTTATCTATTACATGGTCTTCTCGTGCCCTTACATATATTGCTGTCTCTTGGTTTATATATATATATATATATATATATAAGTTAGGTACCACTTCATGACGGTCCTCTTCCATGAAGTTGTGCGTGGGATAATGTGCGATTTAGTATACTGTAAAACGTTTAACCCCTAATGACATGTACACTGTTTATGTTGAGTGTTGCTTTGCACCTTCAACATGGAGTGTCAATGTGATATGCGTTTGTCCTTTTGATTCGGTCTTGTCGGCTGTCTCCGGATTTGTGCAACTGACTGAAGGAGGCGGTTGTCTAAGCGGTATGGTGTGTTTTAAAGATTTTCGCCTTTCGAGTTGTCTTCCCAGTCTGATTTGTTCTAATCCATTTGTGGTTTTTTCTTGCGATACGTTTCTCCTTAAAATGCGATTGTGAATTAGATATATTGTTGTTCATGTACATGTTTCCCTCTCAGCTATTTCACAAGAAGTTGCCATTCGTGAAATGAGTATTCCTACATTCTTGGGACAACTGGCGGAGTACCAAGCGCTTGATAAGAAAATTACCAAAGTCTTGGACGACGTGAGAGAAACAGTAGTCAAAGAGGTAAGATTTTGAAGAATACGTAACCTTGTGCATGTGCTAAAAACAAGTTCGAATTTATTGATCGCAGTAGTTTATAATGCTTGTTTCTATTTTCAAGTGTGACCTTGGAATGAAGTTTGAACTTTGTTTGTTAGCATAATGCACATACTAATCAATGGTACTCCTCTACAGATTGTCTACAGTATTGATATATAAATGATGTT
This sequence comes from Spisula solida, assembly GCA_947247005.1. NCBI lineage: Eukaryota > Metazoa > Mollusca > Bivalvia > Venerida > Mactridae > Spisula > Spisula solida. The sequence continues at coordinate 42,353,294 of OX365944.1, read as the reverse complement.
AATTGTTTACTTTACAATGTAGTAAGATGGTAGATTGGGTGGGTGGACATTATGTAATATACTAGTATACAGTATTACTACAGAAGGTGTAAGTGCCATGTGGCCCTGCAAAAAGTGAACCTGTACTTTATTTCAGTAAAGGTATCATTTGCTATTGTCTCCATTATGCTAATATGCTAATTTAAAGGGACTGCCTTACATATTGGTGTATTGCAAAAATAAAATTATAAAATATTCGCGTAATTTTGGTATAGTTGCTTGTATATCACATAAACAACCACACTGACATTTAAAATAATTTGAGAAACTTTGGCATTTTGTAGTTCTCTAGTATTTTTACATCAATAATTCTATAGGGTATTAATACCCTATGGAATTAACACTACTACATTTGTACTACTTAAATTGTCTGAAATTTGTTCGCATTTGATGAAAACAAATCGAAAAACAAACCAAATACCTCATTGGTATTTACGCTGTAGTTTGTTTATGTTACAGTTCGATCACGAGTGAATTACATAATTCACAAAGCATGTTGGTGTAAGTTTCCTTAGCGCTTTTTTTTCAAGAAGAAAATACTCAGAGGGCGACATCAAAAGTAGTTAAAATTGTCTTTCATAAAACAACCGTCAGTGGCTTTCTATTACACCAATACTTAGGTTGGAAAATCACGATATACAAACAGTTTAGCTCAATCTTTGAGGCAGCACCTTTAAGAAACCATGCGATGTGTCATTCATTGTGAGAGGCCGTATATTGGCACTTGCAATGGTACGAAGGATGCGTTATGTGTTTGTCTCTTGTGTAGGTGGCTAGGAGTTGTCAGCGATCTGCATGTCTTCGAATTTTCTGTGCCTAAGGTACATTATTTATTACGTTATATATTTATAAAATATATATACAGGGTGTTAAAAAAGTTTGTTCTCAAAATTTGAGTTCATACTACTTTTACCTGAGATTTATACACAGTATACAATTTAAATTTCTTACTCTAATCACTTTAGAAATTTACCTGAAATTTTACATTCTTTTGACGTCAGAAAAATAAACTATTGCAACTTAAATATTGAGAACGAACTTTTTTAACACCCTGTAATATGAAATTAGAATACATACGTTTCTACATAGAAAATAATTAACCAATTTACCAGAAATCAAACCTCTAGACATTACGTTGTCATTTCGAAAATGCAGCTGTGGAATACAGTACTGTTACTGACGAACCGTGGGCGTACTTGCATTAAGAAATTATTGACCTTTAATGATATTAACGCTTGCCTGCTTTTCAATGTGGCCGTGTTTGTCACATTATATCGCAAAGGTTACATTCAAAAAATTATACAGGAGTAAATGATTTACAAATGTATTTATATTTCCAGTTAATGAAAGATGCTGTCGATAAACTTGGAGATATAGTCATAGAGTTTAAAGCTAAGATGGACTTTTGTGTATCTGCCAACATCCCTGTTCCACCTTTTGACATAATCTTCTTTGAAAAAAAACAACCTTTTATGGTCGGTCCAGTGCCTCTGTCACTAGGTTAGTATTCCCTACACGTTGGATTAAAATATATAAACATTTAAGCTTCTTTGAATTTGAATTACTTGAACAAGTGCAAAAAAATTAGATTATTTGTTTAATTCAATTGGGTAATGTGTTTACGTTTTTACTAATCATTCAGGGCACATTTTACGTAATACTTTTATTGTAGGTTTTGGAGCTGGTGGAAGTGTTGGTCTTCACGTAAAAATCGGGCTCTGTATCATTAGTATGACCACACAGGTATGGCGTAACTTTGCGTACAATTTAATAGTTATATCTACGTTTAATCAGGACTAAAATAGAGATGTTAATGTTCACCCAATACGGGTATTGTCATTATTACAATACAATGATTGAAAAATTATTCTTGCCGATGACTTAAATAAGCTAAAAAGTTACGCAACCAATACCTCGATCAAATATCCTTTTATTTCAGATAACGCTGACACCATGGGTTGGCGGAAAGGTATGGGGCGATGTTGCTATTGACATAATTGTTGCAAGAGGCGGAATAAGACTAATTGGTTACGTCATGGAAACTCAATTTCCAATCTTGATTGAGCTGGTATTTTCCAAGTATCCAATCGATGTCGGGTAATGTGAATATAAAAAAAAACATTAGAATTTTAATAATGCCATTGCATATTGAAGTGGCCGTTGTGGTAACAACTACACCAATTTGTAATAACTTTATTTAAGACCAGAGCTATTCTTCATCTAGCAATATATGTCATTTACATGCAGTATGTGCCTTACATAATCTCAGTTTCAATAATGTGCCCGTAACTTGTGGAAGTGTATGTGTTACCTTTAAGTATATAATTTGTTTATACTAGTGCGTAAGTATGTCAAATCCCAAAATTCACGTGCCTCATTATATTTGAAGTTAGCTTTCTAATAACAAGACAACTTTGTTTGGGATGCTTTTATAGTTAATTTGTGACAATCAATATTTAAATAGTTTCGATTTTAAGTCATGTGCTTAAATTAAGACGATGAAAGATTTTTCAAACGACTGCTAATACTGCGATGAAACTTCTCATTTTTGGGAGGCGTTCACCCTCTCAATACTACCCATTTCTTAATGCAACCTGAACCGCCTTTAAGCTGCTATGTGAATCCGCATTTAAGTAGTTCAAGAAACTGTCAACATCCCCAATAGTACTACATATGTTTCTCAAAATATTTAAACTGACTTAATTCAATCAACAACATTCGTTTATTCTAAGATCAACAATTATTGTAAAACTATTCGTTAAATCGATATGTTTGCAGATAATCACTCCACCCGGGCGATATAGAACTAGTTTCGTAATATGAAAATTACGTGTTCATCAAATGTCCCGTCTGTATAGCTATTTTTAGAAACTTCAGACCAGGGTCACGTGATAGTTTTATCAATGAAGCGTTTATCGTCTGCAAAATACTGTTATGTAATCATATGGTGTTGTTATACTGGCCGCTTTCTATAGATGTATCTCGCTGTGAGGAAATTGATTACAAGACGGTACTGTAGAATCTGATAAATAGACGCGTAGTATTTTTTTAATCCACTTTTGATATACGCATTCAATACACGTATTACATATAAATCAATACGCCCCTTTTTAAAATTATTTAGATACCAAACATGCCAATATAGTCACATATGCCTATTTTTACATTCAAGACAAGATCGGCAGTAAGAAAACGAACATTTAACGTGTAAAGTCGGTTTAACTTTAGCAGCAGCAACCAGATCGCCTCCCATCAGCAACCTCAGTGCTTTGATTTATTTAGTAATACATGTTATGTTTGAAGAATGTTAACAAACCCAAAAAAGACACAAACTCGTTAAATACCAGTAGCGCAAAAACAATTTTGAAAAACACTCGATAATGCAAGCTCGCATACATTCCACGCGTTAGCATGATGCACTTACAATTAACATATACCGAGGTAAGTCTAAATAACCAACACTACGAAGCCCATTGGGCCTACAAACCGCAAAAAACGCATGAAATTTCTTTCTTCGCAATCTTACAAAATAATAATATGGCTGTCACACGTGATAAAAGAGAGATAACTATTTTACAACATTCGCACCATAAAACAAACAACTAACGCACTACGCCACGTACGTTATGTAACATACTACTGTAACACTATGACTGAAACAAACTAGTATAATCATTATTATCTTACAGAGCTAAAATGGACATGGTTTTTACACCACTTCGCCTGCAGTTAACGGCGTTTGCAGAATTGACATTATTTAAAAAAACAGTGAAACTTTTCGAAGGTATTTTGTGGCAATACTCAGTGCCGAAAATTCAGAAGAACATTTTCCACAAGAAAAAACGGGACGATGACCCTTCTCCACCCGATGTAATGCCTGCAACTATCAACGAGCGCAGAAAACGATCAGGAACGCGAGGTTGCGTTGTAAATCAAGTACCAAACCGACCTTATTACGACACAGCATTTCGCCTGGAAATGTATGCCCAGGATGAGGTCAGTGAAGTCAAATTGTTTTATGCTATTGGCACTCATCGAGGCGGTACGAATCTCGTAGATTGGACAAATATGGGTGGTAACAGTTTGATGGTACCTGCACGTCTTCCTGGTGGAGTCCCGGTGTATTGGTCAGTTAAAGCAAATAACAGCCAAGGACTTGAATCCATCAGCCAATGTTGGTTGGATACGTATGACAGTACATTACCTGATGGGAGAGTTGAACATGCTTACAAGTTTTCAAGTCATCCTAATACATTGATAGCATCTGTCGTGGCATTTGAGGACAGTCCATTGGTTGAAACTCATTATAAAGCCGTTGGATTCAGTCCTGGACAGTTTGGATCTCAGTTCGTAGACTGGCATGAGTTGAACCTAGGTCATTCTATGACACGTGAAGGGGTATCTGGTTCACTTAAGCACTTTACAATTCCAAGAGAAGGTAAACTAGTTGCGTGGATTCTTAGCACTCAAACAACTAGAACTCCTGAACTTTGTGCACAGAAATGCATTGCGCATGGATCAAACTGCGTATCGTTTGACTTTGAGCATCACTCTGAAACGTGTGATCTACATGACGTTATAGAAGGAGCAAATGCGTACTTACGACTTAGTGGAACATACAGCAATTATGAGCGTTTAGGGTCTGGTTACAATACGCCGTTGGAATATACAAATTTAAACCTGACACATGGTACAACCTACTTCGTTAATACAAGGGTTCGCAACATACTGGGTTATGATGCTTTCCTGATAGGTGAGGGTACGATGGTGGATTACACTCCTCCCGAGCCCGGACATGTCAACGCTTCTAGAGACACTCTTCGAGCCGATAAATGTTCAGCTGCAGTAACACAGAGATGTACGGATGTTACATGGAAAAACAATCACAGGTACTATATGCTTTTATACTTTTATATCATAGTGTCTGAGCATGCGCGCCCAATGTGGAAGTCCGGGAAAACGATTAAAAAGGGACCCAGAGTTTTAGTTGACGCTCAAGATTTCATAACAAATCAACGTGGCTTCTTCTCTTATATCCTCATGGGACTTTTTACCTTCAAGGAATAAGATGTCGAGAGTGATTGATAAATTACATTACATTGTAGACGTGCGCAATCGACCAAAAATAAAGTACAGTAAAGTTCCGCTATGAAGACCACCGACCGTTCTGACAAAAAGTGGTCAGAATAGCGAGTCGGTCTTAATAGCGAGTCTGTGTGTATGTATTTTGAAGAAGCTAGTACATTGTATTTATAAAACAAGACTGATTATGGCTTTTACATGCACTTGTTTGAGATGCTGATGACTAAGGATCGTTGATATTGCCAGTTCCTTTAGAATGTGTGCATCAATTGACGAAATTAGTTTGCATTTGGCATGTGTAGTAGATAAAATAGTTTATATAGTACATGTATTATTGACTTCTTTACTGTTGTTGATACGGCACTTTTTAAAATATCAAACGAGAGCGTTTACTTCTACCTACATATACATGTTAATGTCATGTGATGTTTTTCAAAATTATATATTCTTCGTATGCATTTAGCAGTAATTCATTGACTAGATGAATGTTTTATCCAAATACTTAATTATGCTTGATCATTCTAGGGTGATAGTGGATGGTCCGGGTTCTGGTACTGTGTTCAATGGGCACGAACCGTTACATGATGAACGGTACACATTGACAAATCATTATGTCTCAGGTAAATCATATTATAAAAACATTGATACAAGTAATTATAACGTCTTTATATTCTGTGATTTTTTTCTGATACAGAGATTGTTTTCTGCTTGAGAGATATGAGTCAAGTCAGTATATGGAATTAGCACTACAGTTACACAGTTTCAACTTTTCTACCAGAATGCTAGTTATTGACCAAATCAAAAGCCTGTATTAGATCCACGAATAGTGTACCTACTGTTTGTTTTACTGTTTAAATAGCTATAATCCAGTCATCAATGACACCAGTCACTGCAGTCTCTCATTAATGGTTGGCTAGGAAACATGACTGTTGAAATTGACGTACATGCAATGTGTTTACTTCGAGAAACTTTTTTAAATGATTATGCCTACAAAATGTGTTACGATTAGTCAATTTGAAAAGAAACAACAGTCGGCGATGCTGAGTCTTTCCAAATATAAGGCTAAACTTTAAGAGGCTGTCTATGCAGCGCTTGGTATGACTGATGCTAAAATAACATAATACATTGTACATCCGTAATTGATTTGCAGACACAGTATGGTTAATATCCTAAATAAATAGCACAGTATATATTTTGCAATTGTGATGACACTTTTCGTTTAATTCGACATTTTCCAGTAATGCAGATGACCAATACGAGTTACTTCAAAACACGTTATAATGTTTTGTTTAATCAAAATAACTTTTACAAGTTGATCTGTTGATTACTGCAGCAAATCATCAGTATTATCTGAGTATTTCTTTGTGTGTATGGAGAGGGAATTAGAAGACAGATACCTTGTTCCAAAAAGCACGATGCATTGTTTTCATTAAAAGTTTTTCCTTGTAAGCGTCTTATACATGTATTTACTATCAACATGCTCTTGTTTGTCATTATCTTTATTTCCCTTATAGCTAACTGGAAAGGGTTCCATGATAATGAGAGTGGAATTTGGGGTTACACATGGGCCGTTGGTACAAATGTTTGTGGAACAGACATGGTCAGTTATAGAGATCCGTACGCTCACTTATCAAGCAAGAAATTCTGGACAGATTCTGGATTCCAGAAAGGAATACATCTACCAGATGGACCTTACTATGTGACAGTACAAGCGCTAAATGGGGCTGAATTAGGTGGTTCCCTTGTAACTACGGTATGTCATTCAACACCTTTCATCGTCGACACCACGCCGCCAGTATTCAATGGAGTCACAGATATAATATACGACGAAGATTTTGATCTCATCGCTATATATTACAATGCAACCGACGACTTATCTAAAATATCAGACGCTGAATTCGGACTAGGTAAGACGAAGTACGATGTTCAGCTGAAAGCATATAGTCTGCATGCCTCGATGGACAGAGAAGATCCGTTTGTAGCTGTAGAAGACCTTGGCTTAGAAGAAGGTATTCCTGCCTGGATTCGCATCAGAGTCACTAATAATGGTAAGTTTATTTAACATGTTTAGAACTAGTTACAATGTAGTGAAAATTGGAAATTAATTTTAATTATCAAATATAGATAACATATTAAATATAACTTACATGTAAAAGTACATGTATATAAAAGCTATTTCGTAATATGTCTAATCATATTCATAGTTATCTTATTTGAATTGAATTGTGTTCTGTTTCATGTATTTGCAGATGTGTGTAATAAAAATAATACTTTTATATGTTAATGAATTTCAATATAACGTAAACAATAGGAACATAGCGGACAAGGAAGGCAGCATACAATAGAAACAACAGAGTACAAAGTGGAACTCTAACAAGTAAAATCACAGACCACAAGCACATGCCACAATGACAAACACAATGAATTGTAAAAAAAAACTTCAGCTCGATAAATGATACCGGTATTTAATTTACCAGTGTCAAATATGCACAGATACATTTAGTTCATATTGCATTGTCCGTTGTTACAGTCGAGTTATTCACGACTGGACATGGAGATGAACCAATTCTAATTGACAAATCACCACCTTTTGCTGGCACAGTACTCGACGGCGTAAAACTGAGGAAAGATAAGGAATTTCAATCTGATGATTCTACAATATGTGCGCAGTGGATAGAATTCTTTGATCCCCAGTCTGGTATAGACCGGTAAATAAACACTTTTTATAGTATAAGAGATGATGCAGGATTATATTGGTATGAAGCGAGTGGTGACAAAGTGTTGAAAATGGTTACATACCCATTTGTCATTTACATGGTACGTCTGGCAATAAAGTATGGTTAAACTAAAATTAAACTAAAATATTAGTATTCACACAATTGCTGCGTGTACGTCAAGAATCAATTAAATGTATGAGCAGAGTAATATTGCTAATTGCTTGCATTATCCTTTCTACATAGTTAAAATAACAAGTGTCCGAATTTCCTTTATATAGATTCCATCTTGTTTTGAGTTGTTTTTAAGCATACACTCTGAGTCATTTCCTTAATCATTTACAGGTTTGTTTGGGGAGTAGGAACGTCACAAGGCACGGACAATATCGTAAAATTCCACAATCTGACCCGATATGACAAGTCGTCATGCGCACCAGCGTCACTGAATCACAATCAAATATATTATTCTACGGTGTTTTCCTACAACAACGCATTGAATTCAAAATCTGCAAACAGTTCTTCAGACGGAGGTAATGTTCGATTGAACGAAGTATTTACGTCGTAATTAATATAGAGTTTATTCGTACATACTGTCCGTTCATTCGGATCTGTCATTTGTATACAAACACTGCAACACTAAACCTTTGTAATTTAATTGTTTTAAACATATTAATTGGATAAATGGGTAATGAAAAACAATACCTTATTCACTAATAAACATACTATTACACATTATGTCTATTAAAATAAGACATTAATAAACATTAATTGCAATGTTTATGTACAGATTACATTATATAAACGAATGACTGACCTGGTTGCTCGAGTTATAAAGCATTTTATTGTTTTTGTTTTAAACCGTCAATTTATCATAGTCACTAAAGTTATAAATTTGTCATAACCACTAAAACTTTGCATGTATGCTACATGTACATTGTTAAAACGTATTTAATAAAGGATCATTGAAATGCAAAATCATTTTTAATAAAATTGTTATTTACAGAACAAGTACTCTTACGTTACGATAATCTTACTTCCATATACATTGTATTGATAAAATTATGAATTTAAATATTATTGTGCCAATACGTATTAAGCCATTGCAGACAAAACGTTCATACTATATATACCGAAAGGCTAATTGGTCTTTTGCTAACTGTTATTTTCTTTTACTCATTCGATACTCAGCGTCAATGAAAAGTTACCATCCTATTGATTCTTATATTTTACAATTTACGTTACACTGTGTTAAAAGCCGAACACGACTATATTTTTACCTTACTGTGTAGTCACAGCTATCCTATTGAACAATAATTAAATGTACACACTATAAAACTTTTGTACCCATAGGCCATATTGTATACAAAATACAGAGGTATATATAAGTGGTAACTTTGCAGTGACGCCCAGTATAAATACCTCGTTTCTCTGTTCATTCTAGTTCTTGTGGACATTACGCCACCGATAGCCGGCAATGTACAGGATGGCAAGAAAGCAAACCCTGATCAAGAATTTACTTCTGAAACCGTGTCAAAATTTGCTAACTGGAATGGATACTACGATCCGGAGAGCGGAATTGATCACTACGAAGTTGATGTGCTCATTAACAACGAACACATGAACACATTTAATGTTGGAAACTACGACGAATTTGAAGATCATACAATATCAATGGAGCACAACGACGAGGTTTATGTTAATGTTTATGGTGTTAATGGTGCAGATTTAAAAACTCCAGCGAGAAGTAATGGATTGCATGTAGATTTGACCACACCAATATTGACTGCGATAGCGGACACAGAAACAGGACTGGCGTATCAAGACGACAAAACGCAGATGCACTTGATGTGGGACTTCAATGATCCCGAGTCGGGTATTAAAGAATACAGAACAATCATCTATGAAACGCAATTTGGAGTCAAACAGAAATTCTGGCCAAAAACTGGGCCGCATAATGTAACTGCCCAACCGATGCCATTTCATAATACAAGAATGGAGATTAACTTAGACAACTTGTCACTTAAAGACGGTGCACATTATTCTTTGCATGCCACTGCATTGAATCAAGCGTTATTGGCAACGTCACACGGAGCAACTGGAGTAACTGTAGATACAACTCCCCCAGCTAGTCCAGAGGTTATTATTTTTACTATTATTAACTCTTTAAACATAGCATATTGCTACGTTAAAAGGTTCAATACGCATAAAGTAATACAACCGCCAAATTCAATTTACATATTGATGTTACATGTAATCAGCATTGTTTATTGTAAACTCGCTCGAAATCGAAGTTAATAGGCCAACCTTACATTGAAAAAGGATGAACCACGCACTTGCGATTGTCTCCGTCGATCCTAAACAACACTCATTTAAACATGTTTTTCTATTAGACTATTAAAAAGTATTTGTATTGTAAACCTAGCATAGCCTTACTTGCCGAGCATAGCCTTTATTTTCCAGTCAGCTATTTGCTGAAATGTGGCAGGCATAAGAGTGCCTCCATCTGTATTTGAACCCGGGTCGCCAGATGTGACGACAAGCCTGCTAACCATTGAGCTATGGAGGCAGGAACCGTGGACGCAATTTATTTGATAATTTTATGTTTTTGTTTAAGGTTCGAATAGGACTTCCTAAAGATGAAGAAGAACTTGATAGAGATGGAAATGTTTTGCATGATGATCAGAATGGTATAAGAATCAACTGGTCAGCCAGAGATCCACAAAGTGGTATCGATCGTTATTTTATCGCCATTGGGACATCGACAGCTGACGAGAGCATCAAACAGTTTACAGAATATAGGGGCGAAGAAACAACTGCGCATATAGCAAACATCCATTTTGAAACATTCATCGAATCCAACGTGTTATATGTTGTGTCCATAAAGGCGATAAATGGTGCTGGATTAGAATCGAAGATTGGAAAGTCCAAGCCAATATACGTACAGAAAGCAAATATTCCTGGAGTAGTGTTTGACGGAAGGAACCTGTACAGTGACGACATGTATACAATCGACCATACATCTATAGCAGCCTCATTTTATGGATTTAAGAGTGAGGGCTGTAACATAGTAAGCTATGACTGGGCTATAGGTACAACCGAATATGGCACAGATATACAGACCTTTACTCGATACGGATTGGTAATGTTGAACGATACTCATGGCCAGTGCCAGATTCATACAGAATTATTCGAAGATACTAGGTATTACATAACAATAAGGGCTGTAACAGGTTGCCATGACCTATACATACTCTCGTCGTCTGACGGCATAACGCTAGACAGAGCTGCACCAACTATTCTGTTTGAAGAAGTGGACACGAATGATACTTCAACATCAATCGTTAACGGCGTCATGTACCAAGCATCAACTGATACTTTAGCTATAGCATCAAATGTTTCTGATAAACATTCGATAGCATCAGTTCAGTACGCACTTGGCTCATTACCATTGCTTGATGACCTTCACCCTTTTACTGACAATTTTGACGAACTGACAAGCGTTGTTACTCTTACACCAGGCTCCGCAACATTCGTAACTACAAATACTTCTGACCGCGCAGGTAACATCAATATATCGTCATCGCTTGCAATTATAGCAGATAACACTAGTCCAGCCATTCACGACCTCGTCTGTACCAAGTACTTATCAAAACGTCAGAGCGTTCTTACTTGTGTTTGGATAATCTTACAAGAATATGAAAGTGTCCTAGACAAGATTGTTGTCTCATTGGGAACAAATAGCTCTACTTTTGACATTTTAGACGATTACAGTATCATAAAAGGTACTTACCAATTCGAACGAGATCTCAATGTTGCTATAAATGCATTAAACATGACAAGTGTATTTGTGCAAATTAAAATATCGAATGTGATAGGACAATACAAAACGTATGGAAGAACAATCATCGTTGATCGAACAGTACCACAAGCACAAAGACTGGATGTAGTAACAGCTATTGGCACACATAAGGTATCGGAACATCAAAAATGTCAGCTTCCAAGATCGTACATTGAATTGATGGTACATGGTGCTACTGATGAAGAATCCGGTATTGACGATAAAAGGTATGTTACTATATGGAATGTTTATAAATGTTGCAAACACATTTTTTATTTTGTTAAAGTTGTAAAGTACTAGTATTGTTTATCTATAAAATTATTATCGACAAGTATTAATTTCAGTTAACTATTTCTTACATTTAATTTTTTCGTCAACTTTGTTGTTACATTCTAATCGAGTACTACATTTGGACTTTTCAGTGAGAATCTTTTCATACGTGTTTCACGTTTTGGATACGTATTGCCTACGATTAAGGTCGGTTATCATTGTATTGTGTATTTATGTTCTTTCCAGGTTTGAGGTTTGCATTGGCTATAATCCGTATGGTTCGGAGATATCTGGCTTTAAAAGAACGGAAGTAAATTCGGATGGAAAGTTTGTCTTTGATGGATTCTCATTGAATCCTGGAGCAATATTTTATGCTACCATAAGGATTTTTAACAAAGCTGGTTTGCAAGCAGAAATAACATCAGACAGCGTTGTAGTAAGTCAATCACCGACCCTAAGCGTAATTGACGGGAAATCCGGGGAAGATATTAATTATCAGTCATTACCCAATATCATCCAGGGTCTTTGGGAATATTCTGATTCATGTCCAATAAAAGAAGTCACGTGGTCCGTAGGCGATCTGACTGGAAATGTTCTGTTTGATTTCCAGCCAATACCATCAGCTTCACGGATATTTTATAATGATGAAGTTGCCCTTGAGAATGGTATGAAGTACATTGTGACGGTCAAAACAGTAGATTTCCTTGGTCGGCCTAAACTTGCACGATCTAACGGTGTGTCTGTGCGAATCCAACCTCCACTACCAGGTCACGTTAGGGATGGTGAAAAAGAAGATCTCAATTATCAATTCAGTACAACTAAATTATCGAGCAACTGGGACGAATTCGGTGATAAATCGAACGACCCGACGCAGAATATAGAGAACTATGAAGTTGCAATCGGAAATGATAGACGCTACTCAAAGACAAGGTCGAACATACACTACTTCGTCAATGTAGGTCTCAATACATCGCATACGTTTGAACATTTAAATCTTACATCTAAACTAGTCAGGTATTACATAACAGTTCGATCTTACAGCAAGACGGGTGGGTATACAGAGGGGTATTCCAATGGCATACGTGTGGGCTTTGAGGATACTATTGATGGCGGAACAGTTTCAGTGGCGAGATTTCAATCTTCAACTACTTCTGTCGAAGTTTCTTGGACTGGATTTCGGGCAGATATTGATATAATTGACTACAAAGTCGGGATCAGCAGCGAAGACGACTTCATCACAAATGATACATTAAAATGCTCCGTTTTCCAACAAAATGCATCTGCATTTGATGTCTACCCTTTGACTAGTGTAGGTCAAAATGAGTTTGTGAAAATCATCGATTTGAAAATGAATCATAGACAAACATTCTTTGTCACAGCCATTGCTAAAGACGAAGCTGGTATGTGTACTGGGGTGACTAGCGAGCAAATCCTTGTAGATACGACACCTCCAGAACAAGGCACTGTGTTTGTCAATGACATCGAAAGTAACACGGTTTTATACGCACGTCTAAACACTGAGATGCATGTGGCATGGGCGAATTTCAACGACCTGGAATCGGGAATTTCTAAAACATACGTTGGTTTATTCGAGTGCACATCGTGTGGAATGACACATGTATCAAACTCATCGTGTTTCCTTATAGCAGATAATTTGGTGCAAGGTGACAGCAAGACCTCATTTTATGAGATACAGTTAGACTCAAGTAGAGTGTATTACGCTGTATTAAATTTTACAAATGCCGCTAGTCTTCTCACGAGCGTTCAGTCTTCATCAATCCTTATCGACACTAACGGACCGTTTGTTGGCAAGGTAAAGATTACTGACGATTGGAATTTTCAGAAAACGTTCCAAAGTTCCACTAACGAATTACATGGATTACTTGCAATCGCAAATACAAAGGATGATTATCTCTGCCTAACCCAGTTACATTTCTTTCCGAGTCAAGAACACGAATTTGTTCCGTTTTCCAATGAATTCAGCACCGATTATGTAGTCGTCAACAGTAGTGGAGCATTTCTTGGTATTGGGTATAACGCTGATTTGACAAATGTTATAAAATCAAGCATTGTGTCTGACCCACAAACTTTACAAGGTGGCAATTACACGTTTACCTTACGTTCGGCTCGTGGCGAATATACGATAACAACTGTATCTCTTCTCACTGAGACTGTTGTTGTCCCGTTTGCGATCGATGGCAAACCTATAGAAGAGGAATTTGACTACAACAGGTTCGACAACATAACTGGTTTAGAAGCACTGGATAGTAACTTCACAGAAAATTACAATTTCACCACAACGATGGCTTCGACAACAACAAAACAACCAGGATCCTTTGTTCGAACAAATGACTCAAATACGAACAATGAGACTAATTTTGAAGTTGAAGAATATGGATTTGGCATTCACTTCCTGGGGTACAGAACCGAGGGAAACTCACGATGGCACCATGTATTTTGGGCCCGAAGTAAATACATAAACATTCAACGCTGGTTTCAGCTGCCGTTCGACCCTACGGTGGGTGACCATTCGTACACAATCCAAGTTGAGAAGAAAATGGAATTCCTCGATCACACGATTGATCTAACGCTTATAGTTGATAATGAAGAAATAATAAGTATAGCAAATTTCAAATTCTATGGTAATGTTAAACTAGCAGCCATGACATGGAATGAAAACGATTACCAACCGCCTATACAAGATATATACAACCCATTTTATAGCGACGCAGTTATAAAACGAATTGATGTACCTAATCAGCATGATAAGCCTTGTCGACATGGAAGAGCATTTTACGATGCCGAGAGCAGTATCAAAGAACTATGGGTTGGCGTGTCGGACAATAACAAAATTTCTGGCAATGTTGCGCCGTTGCAGCATTACAAGACGTTTTGTTATCCATGTATATCACCATGTGAAACTCTCTGCGAACAAACATGTACCTATGAAAACCACACAAATGGTTATGATCTTATTGAATTACATGTCTCAAATCTGATGCTTGATGAAACCGACCTTGACAATATTTGCCACAACGTCACTAATGATTTAGAATGTAACAGCACGGCTTACTATCTAAATGTTAAGGCTGTTAATTTTGCCGGAGAAGAAACAATCACCTTTTCAAACGCTGTAGAGATTGATGCCACTCCACCACATTGTGAGTACGTGAAATGTTTAGATCCTGATTTCAACGATGACCAACCAACACACTATTTAGGATCAAGCTCGAATATCGGCGCTTATTGGAACTGTACGGAAGACATAAGCATTATTGAATCTTACACAGTAAGAGTAATGTCTTCATCTCAAGTGATTATGGATACCACCAGAGTTGGTCTAAAATCGAAGGTCCACTTTACGCTTGGAAATGGGACATTTAAGGATGGTGAAAGATACAGCGTAGAAGTTTCAGCTATTAACAGTGCTGGTATCTCTACAAGTCGCAATTGCAGTGTAGACGTGAAGTTATTTCCTCCCGATGTATCTGGGGTTTCTACTGCACCGCTGTACACCAACGCAAGCACACCTACATCTGAGAATGAAGACGTACCTTATTGGACCTCTTCACAAACACGTATCGGTATACGATGGCAGGGAGGAAATGAGGACATTGAATATTACGGTAGGTGTTTGATTGAATTACTATGAAAACTTTGTACACCTATATAAAACATTGCGTAGTTGTACATTTATAGTAAACACATTTAACAAAGTGTGTATTATTTCTCGTCAATAGCAAGGGTTATGCTATGTAATGTCAAGTATGTTGTGTTCGTAAAGGTTCTGAGAATATCCTATCTTATTTGGTTTCATCCTTTCGTATAACCGTCCTCAATAAGGATAATATATAGATTTATTATAATTTCATTCACAGAATGGCAAATAGGTACGACTATAGATGCCAACGATGTGTTTCCACCGCTTATTGTCGGCGAGACAAAGTCAGGGTCATCTGCAATTGTTCACGGAAAAGTTGAATTTGACGGAAAAGCAATAAACAAATCCGTTGCGGAATTTAGGAACCTAACTGACGTTCCGCCTGAAGAAATAACCAATCTGACTCACTCAACGGAGCAGGAAAAGTCTTTCTTCAACATGGAGCCTGGTAGATGTGTTCATCAAACTATCTATGGTGTAGGATATTCACATCTTAAGAGCAAAATCCAAGGGAAATCGGTGTGCGTGAAACGTAAGTCTTTGGGATTTGTTTTGCTGCGTAAAAGTCATAGCTAACGTTTCTAGTTATTATTATAATGATTATAACAATAACTGTCAGTAATGTATTTGTATTTACTTCATTACGACATCCGAACGATCAGTTAACGTGTCTCTACTTTTAATTGTATCATAGTCTGACTCGAATGACGACAGGTCTTAAATAGGTCAAGGGAAAACGAGTTTGAAATATTCAAAACAAACCTCTGTTTGATACGTCATTTTTTCTGCAAAATGACATAACGTTCTTCATACGCCCAACTTTAACAAATGGAACGAAACCAGTCGGATGAATTATTCATGAGGACAAAATAGATGACTAAATTTACCAGCTGTCGTGTGTTTTATTTTTAGAACATTGTAGGTATTAACTATAAGCAAACAAACATTATTTTTCATTTTTTTCCGCAAATATAATACATAATCTCTTGAAACATCGAATATTATTTCCATGTGAAAAGATAAATTTAAGATACTGTATTTTTGTATGTTTTCAGGGGTAAATGATGTCTATATAAATGCTACGAGTCAAACAATGATTGCATCAAAAGCTATGGGTTCTGATCAATGGACAACATCTGCAACAGTTAAACCAGAAGTCGTCGTGTTTGGCAATTGTAAGTACAAAGGAACTCTATTGTAGTTTGCCACCTGCCAAGGGTGGTATTCAATATTTATCTAATTATATCCAGTACCTTCCTTACATTGATATATATTCGGATATGTTCTATTTATATCCAGTACCTCCCTTACATTGAAGTGTATTCGGATATGTTCTTTTTATATGCAGTACCGTCCTTACATTGAAGTATGTTCTATTTATATCCAGTAACACGTGGTGGAGTGAGTGTTGGAAGTTTAAGTGATGACGATATGAACAGTGACTATGGTAGTGCAGCAACTACAGAATACAAACCGTATATATCGAACTCGGTAATCACGTCAACGAAAACGTCGAGGATGCTACGAAACAGGTAATATTTTATCCCTACATTCTCTTGTTCCTGATCATTCAAGACATGTATCTGCCCCTTATACTATATTATTGAAAGATTTGGTCGTTGATATGAATTATAATGCGATGTATAGCACAGATAAATATAACAATTTTGTTTTGGCGTAACAAGACAAATAATTTTTAGACTATCAAAACCTTTACACGACCAGTCAGTATTTTAAGTGTACTGCAATTATTAATTTAAACAATATTACAATGTATACACACACATATATATGAGCCAGTCTCCAGGAAAACCTGCTATATTGACATTTTGTAATTACTGCATGTAACAAGCTTTTAAAAAAGCTTTCAAATAAGAAAAAATGACATATCGATAGATTCCATTTTAAGTCATTTATCCATATATAACGATATCTTAGCTTTAAAATTTCTTATGAATAATGTTGAAATCATTTACTTCATTGCTATGGTGACCGATTTCAGAAAGGTACTCTGATTGAGAAAACTAGGAGTTAGTTGTTTAAAACAGTAGTAGTCTTTCTCTAAATGTGAACATTTACAATTTGGATGCATATTTTAAAACTTAAAACATCATTTTAAAACTTGATACCATTTTGACCAGTTTACGTTAAGAATTGATCAAATGCAGTTTTTATAAAGTACTTGTTACAACGACGTCGAATAACGTTTGAATGACGCTTGCGACATGACACAAAAAGGGTCTGAATAGGGCCTCAACTAAACAGCTGTAACTTCCTTAAAAATCATGATATTAACAAAATTTCTTTTGCATATTGCTTCATTAAGATTTCTCTTTTAGATAATGAAAAATCTCAAAATCAAATGTTTTGTCAAAATAGCAGGTTTTCCTGGAGACTGGCTCATATATCAAAATAAAAAAATGACGAAATGAGTATCAAAACTCAATTATTTAATCAAAATCCCAATGCATTTCGCGTTTAACAGGCTCTTCAGGGGTATGAACTTGAATATATATAATTTAAATACAGTGCACACAATGCAGCGCTGAACACGACGTGATTAAGTTAATATTATTTAAGTTAAGATTACTTTAAAATATGAGATTCATCGGTCCATGTTTACAATTGTAATTGATTTCTTCTATCAGTGGATCATATACTAGTACCCTTAACGAACACCCAAACTCTAACATTTTTTTCAGAATACAGAAGCTATGTGGAATGTCATTCTTCGTCTCCCCATCCCCCGTTGTAGGCTTCCAGTCCATTGGTATAAACGTCACTATACAACCAGGTTGTGAGGACGACGGTGACTTCCAACCAGCTTTAATGTACTGGAACAACGGTAGGAAGATAGTGTTCAACGACATTTGCTATGGACTTGTTCCCCGTGAACATTAATTGCAGGAAGTCAGTTAAACGTACAAAAGTATGACTAAAATGTTGATAAACGGCGTACAACCCACTAAAAATAGTTCAACCTGAGACAAACGTAATCCCAATAATACCTCTTTTTACTCTGGTTTTATTCTAGCGGTTTAAGGCGAGACGATTGCATCTCATACCATACTTTACATTCACGATCGTATAACTCCTAATCTATGAGCATGAATGCATGTCAAATAGATGATTATCGTTATATGTATTATATGTTTATATATTATATTGTATGAACGAAAAACGCTGTCAGAGACTATTCCAATTTGTTTAGTGGATAAGGCGAAAGCCGGGATAATAATGTGCAATTCCTATCCTTTGACTAACATGTCCATTGATCAATGGTTTACAACATTATGAAGCTCTTTTTTACTAGCAGAAATATACCTTAATTGCATTATACTGGTTATTAAATTAACTGGCCAACATACAGTTGAATATTAGTTGGAAGCATTATACACACAATACACGTATAACATGTGTGCATATACATGTATAACGTATTACAGTTCGGGTATGGTTTAAATGTTTTTAGAATTTAATTTAATGTATTAATGCTTGATATAATTATACCTTTACTTTTACAGTGAATGAACAATGGATACATGTTGATGAAGGCTGTAGATCCTACCTTGCAGCTGTCATGGACTCCGGAGTATATACGTCCCAGGTATAAGT
Source organism: Spisula solida (assembly GCA_947247005.1). NCBI lineage: Eukaryota > Metazoa > Mollusca > Bivalvia > Venerida > Mactridae > Spisula > Spisula solida. The sequence goes on along the minus strand of OX365944.1, from coordinate 42,334,075 downwards.
GTATTAGCTTTTATTTAGAGTCAAAGAACTTTTTCCCTCCTCATATCACTGCATAATACTAGCATAGATTCAGTTGGCATTACTTGTTGCAATAAATAGACTTTGATAGGCATTGCAGTCGACAAAACGATCAAGCTTTTTTGGTGTTATTTCCAACATACGACTTTACTTCTATCATGAGCACAAATGCACGAGTTACAATTGTTTTCGTGGATTACCACAGTAAATGTAATTATCACATAAATACCCAACTTCTCTGTGATAAGTTACAGGACGTTGTTTCCCATTGTTTCCTTCACTTGTTTGAGGCTTGCTTAGTGATTTTCTAGACTCGTTTAAGAAATGTTGATATCTAAAGACAACGCATGACGGATCATCTATGTCCCATGTATTTTCAGATATGCAAAACAAAAGTCCAGTCCGCATTTAGAGCAAAGAGAAGCGACACTATTACAGGTTCCCTACCTGCACCGATGATGTTCACTCTGGCTAGAATAAACAAGACATTCCCTAATCATCCACCCAAGATAGTAACCGACACGGTCCATGTGTTAGAGGATGGTGATTTTGTAGCACAAATAGAGACAACAGATATCGATAATGATACATTAATATTCAATATAATAGAACAGCCCACGTACATTAATTGTTCCATTGCGCAAAACACCGGAATGCTTCACTGTACGCCAGAGGAAGATTATTACGGAATTGATGCAATAAAGATAAGTGTAACAGAAACAGGACTGCCCCCAACTGAAACTATTTTGTCCGATGAAAGGAAAGTTTCTATTAATGTATCGGGTGTAGGTGATAAGACAGACAGGTATTTCATTAAGCCAAACGGAATAATTCACTTCGACAAACGTCCAATTATGGTACACACGTATACAGTTGAAGCGAACCGTTCCTCAACCTTGTATCTTGGTGCCGTATTGTTGGCTGATGTTGATAGTAATGAAACCTTCGTCGGAAAGCCAGACTTCAAAGCTCTTGGAAATTCTACATACTCCCTCCACGAACGTGATGCGTTTGACTTTTCTTTGGAAAATGTTTCTTCGAGATATTACAGACGTCTTAAGGCACAGGACATTCAATTAAATTATTCACCAGATCTTAATGGGAATATGACGCTCCGGTTAATATCAAAGTCATCAAGTGGGTCATACACTCCTTCGGTAACACTGAACCTGTTTGTGCTGCTGAATCCATGTGTGTACGGACATTGCAATCACCCACTGCTGGGAGAACAAGCGTGCAATGATACAAAGCGTTCAGTATCATTCGATGATTACGTATGTGTATGTAACCCGGGATATCAAGATCAGTGGTGTCAGACTGAAACCAACGAATGTGCCGGGGAACCATGTGCATTGATGTTTGATTGTGAAGATTTGATCAACACGTACCAATGTTACATCAATATACCCAAACTAATGGCGATATTGATATGTTCTGCAATCGCAATAGGTGTGACAACATTCCTCATCTTCAAACAACTGAAGAGGTCGAAGAGGTCTAAAATGTACAAGCCGAACAAAGTTGGCATCAGCACGTATGTTCTTATCGTTTTCTTTCTTGATGATATTGTGTCTTTTTGTCCTTTAGAAACGAACAAGAATTATCTTATTTAGCTTAAATATTATACATGTACTTCTAACATGAACATACTCGCAGTCAGTGTTCGTATCGTTTCATATGTTTACTTTTACAACCGAGCTAAAATTTGCTAATACAGCGTAAATACGACATCTCTTATCTGACCTAAATGCAAAATATTATATTACATATAGTACTTAACGTCTGACATTTTAATTACATTTTAACAAACTACCAGTATTATAACAATGCCTTGAACGAGTTCACCATTTAGAGGCTGCATTGTATTTTCGTAAAAAAGCGAAGCCGATGGTGATTGTTGTTGTTTATTTGTGCACGATTGTTGTGATTGACTGAGATAGTGTGCGCATGGCTATTCCGTTTTATCTATTCTAGATCAATGACCTCCGATTTCTTGGTTAAATTTATTCAAATAAATAAGTAAGTTAAGAGAAAATATAAACTATTTCAGAGAGAACTTGAACGATGTTGGTATCTACGGTATAATGTACCGAATCGACAACCCGTCCATGGACACTCGTCCATCAACAAGTGGTTCCGTCAAATTAGAAGTAGCCAACACTGCTGCTATAGCAACGGAAGAGTCTAATCCTGGAGTAAGTAATGAGAGTATTGAGGCAGTGTCATCGTTGACGGCCGCAGTGGGTCTGGTCCTACCACCGCATGATGTGTTGAAGGCGATGAGTCTGGCGCACAAAGATGGCTCCAATGTATCCCGGTCTGAAGAGGACAATACTGTTCTGAATGAAAACATACCTTTGGAAAATTCCAAGAAAGGTTTGAAGTATGAGCGACCAGAGAGTCAGATGACTGATATCAACATGTAGCTATCACTTGTAATCTGTTTAATAGTTCGCAATTTCTGTGACATTTGCTTTATATTGACATTTATATATTCGGAATTTTCTAACCTGTTTGTTAATATTTAGTTCAGAGTGATTTGTAGACTTACATTGGATATATATGAACTATTTTCTATGATTTTATGGTTTGGTATAATGATAAACATGGCGGTTGCTGTGTAGTTATTTTTCATTGGGAATAAGATTGTTGTTTTTATACCTGAATATTTCGCTATACATGTATAACTGTCTGTTTCCATATACGGTATTGAACGGTAAAGTGTTGGATTTATTTCATGAAGTCGAAAATCTTGGATACAACTGATATCGCTATATGGACCACTGTTTGTCGTGTGGAACCGAATGGCATGTTATTCAAATGAAGTCTTTGCATGGTTATTGATGCCCAGTGAAGTACAATATCGTCTAACAGAATCCTCCTACTCGGGCATTTTGCTATATTTTGAAACTTTCCTAAACAGCTGCTGATGTTTTGAAGCCGAGTTCCCCTTACCCCCTATATAGACATACATGTTGTTTGCTACTTTTTAAAATATTTAGTTATATTCTTCCACTGATCTTCTTTTTTCATACTTTTGTACTGCATTTGTTAATTAAATTCTATATTGAATCCATTTGTGTGTATTCTTATTAGTCTTATTGTACATTAATTTGTGTGTGTGTACTAAGTATAGAACGAGTGCTTTTATTGAAATTGTAAAATTGACATGCATGTATGTAATGGTACAATTATCTATAAGTAGAACATGGCGGAGTTGTTTCCTTGCATATTTCATAGTTGATCGCTTATGTTAATACTAATTTATTTTAGAAAGTGAATTTTGAAAGTCAACGACTGTATTTATTTATTTTCAAACTACGTTGACCTACCGACGTGACACTGTATATGTGAATAAATAATACAGTGCTTAAATGTCATGATATTCGGCTGACCGATCGATGACAAAGTAACCGGTCAATCGCACAGGTACTGTCGATTCAAAGATATCTGTCAAAACCGCCAGAATGTTCCATTTCTTAATAAGTAAATGTATGTATTGACCAATCAGCGCTCTTATTTTACACATTCCATCTTTGACCATAGCTTTATGTTTTAAAATAAGCGTGGGATATTACATTAGCGTTCTTAGCGCAGTGCGTTAAATGCATGGTATCAGCGTAAAACATTGGTGAATTCAAAGTATAGGTTCGAATCCAGTCTGATGCGCTTTTTCTTTGTTATGTTTTTTTTAATATTTTTTTTCTGATGTTTAATATCGACAAATTTATTTTATCATACTTTTCTTTGTGAAAAAAGTATCTGGCTTGATAAAGATACGCTATGTTTTTTTATATTTACTAGTACATTGAATGCAAACATTGCAGAAATGTTTAGCTTCGTAGGATAAACTCAATCCTGGTGTGCTGGAATACAAATGCGAATAGTTTAGTTTATTCATTATAAATTGTGTACATGTTTTGTATGTAATTACCGGAATAGCAAAAGCATTTATATAGTTTTTACATAGTTTAAGCAAAATTAAAAAATCCGAGTAGGCACTGTTAGGATTTGAACTCGCAGTAAATTGTATACATTTTCAAAATAAGACTCACAAAACCATAGCTGTTAAATGTAACCACTCGGCTATAGGGCAGTTAAAGATTTGATCATTCAAATATACATATGATGTTAGGACTTAGTCCTGACACACCTGTAAAAATCGATCGTATTGAATGTTTGTTTACGCGGTTGTGACAGATAACTTTGAATCAACAGTATAGTGCGTTCAAAGTCAAACGAGAATCGTTATATACATAAACCCGTCCGGTAGGTAAACTTTAAATGGGTCCGATTTCAAATTGTGTATAAAGTGCATTCCCTTCATCAAAGGCTCTGTAGTGTAGTGGATACGCAAAATTCCTACAAGTTTCAATTTTATTTCGAGTTGTAGGTTCGATCCCCACAATGTAATATTTTTTTATTACATGTATCCTTGTTACAAATTTTCATATTATACGACTGCTTAAATAAATCGATTCTTCAAATGTTACACTTTAATATTGCAGTGACTATATTATATAATTGTAGGCTTATTGTACTACAGATAGAAAAAGACACAAAATGTTAGATAAAGAATGATAACATAACACACAAATAACTCTACATACCTTACTACGTGGTTATTATTATATTACTTACAAATACCAAATAAGGTACTTGAAAAAATATATACTTTAAAATTTATGTAACTTGGATTGGTGGCGAACCAGTGGCGAGATTGAACAAAATCTAAACAAAGTTAGTGGTATAACAGCGGCATACTTATCCACTTGACTAACGAGACGATATGAAAAAATAAGTTTCAAGTATTATACTATTGCTTGAAGGTATCTATTTTACTATATGAAACATAAGCACCCCTATTCTTTTGAATGGGATAGTTCCCTAATTAGTATTACTTATTGAACCGACAGTAACTGTGTCATTAATAAGAGTAAACAAACAAAAAATATATTTTTTTGTAAAATTTATAATATCTTAGAAAGGATTATAACATTTCATTAATACTGGTGTTAAGTTCAATATTATTACATAATCAGAAACTAGAGAGATTCGTCTTTAATTTGATATAAATATTATAAAAATCTGTCCATAAATACGAAAATAAACCCATAAGGCATGGAGTCACTTTCTTTTTACTTGTTTAGAATAGAGTTGTCGTTTCTATTGAATGCACCTCAGGGATTGCCTGGACAGCGTGGTATACATTTCATGGTATAACTTTTTAACTAGTTAAGTTCGATGGGATTTTGCATGGAGGTAGTTCTAGCGATGTTGTCTATGAATGTAATTATCCAAATCGAAATCAAATTATGTTTTTAATACCATGAAAATCTGACCACATTAGAACAAATGCACCTTTCTAAGATATTATAAATTTTATAAAAAAAAATTTTTTTGTGTACTCTTTATTAATGATAAAGTTACCTTTGGTCAATCGTACGAGCTAATTACAAATGTACAGTGTTTCACCAGTTTACATGAGTAAGCGACTTACCAACCTACATAAAAATGGCTTACTCAGCAGGTCACGATATGTTCAGGTCCCGACTCTCAGAAGGATCTTAATTTGAGATAAAACTCATCTGAAATATTGTCATGCATCTTTGAAGTAATTTCCATGATAGGTAGCACTCAAAATTGGCATCACAAAATAGACACTGAGTTTATTAAAGTATAATGTCAAGATCACGTACTTCTGATGTATCAAAAATTCAGGCTTTGATTTTAGCAAAATCTCAATCTGAGCTGAGGTGCTTTGTGAGATCGGGACCTGGTTTCATCAGACGGACATCCAGGATAGTGGACGTGGTTTGAATATCTACACATAACTGCTCACTCTACAGTTTGCTAGTGTCACGGGAAGAACATCCTGGGTCCAAGAAGATGGCTGGTTAGGGCCAAGATGCTATATTTATATTCAACTGACCGCACAGTACCTTATTTTTGTTATGATAATAATAACAACTAATGCAAAACCTATAACGGCGCCCTTCGAAAATAAAAAGTACGATGAGTGGTACTCTGTTTGTCGACCTGCCTGAATACTGGAATAAGATATACATGTTCAGAGTAAACCTGGGTCGGACTCCCTTTCCAAACATCGACATAAATTGACGTGCCCCAGGCTATAAAATATTCGTTGTTATGAATGTTAAAAATCTAGGACGGTCGACGTGGGCTTTATCAATGTTAATTAGTATCCTGCGACAACAACCTTTCATTCGAAGTAGGATGCGACGGCTATAAAATCAAGGTTACTTTTATCAACCGACTTGACCGTATATGTTTGTTTGACTGACGTTACGCACAATGTTGCGACTATTTTCTGTAACATGACGTTGACGTTTTTTTAGAGCTAACTGTACATCACACACATTGATACACGTTGTATATTTAGACTGATGATATTGGTTAGATTAAACAAATAATCGTTAAATGATAAAAGGCACAGGTGTATTAATTTAACATTTCGTGGCACTCATTATTGGCTTATTTCACACCCTGTTATTGAAGGAAAGTTGTGAAAATTGTGATAAATTGGCATGATCATAGCTCCACAATTATTTACATATTCTCTGACGTCATTCTTTGTGTCTGCCCCAAATTGCCTCTCATTTGAACTACATGTTTATAGTTTAACCCTACTTCTTTGTCCAATCAAAAGCAAGGGATTTTCAAATTTTTGGACCTCTAATCCATTTATTTGTGCAATGGACACAATAGCTAGTAAGTGGTTCATGAAGTAAATCCATTTATTAGGACAATTTTGCTGTGTCCATATATGGAAAACTAGACCTGCCTTCCCTCTAAATTGTACAGTTATTCCTATATCAGCAATTACCAGCTTATATACGAGGGGTGATCAACAAATACAAGGAAAAAACCCTAATTTCTTTATTTGTCATTGTAAGTGAATGAAATTTTCTATACATGAAGATAAATGTATTTCCAGTTGATTCACCGCTGACCATCAATGTTAACTAAAGTCGGAACGAATGCGGTTTCCTATATTCTTTGACATTATGCGGCCCAAATTTTCATATTTTCCAACGTTGGACGTAGCAAACGATGACGTATCATTTGTGCGTTTGGAATTTTTAAAAGGGTGGGTTATGAATACTACATTCATGATTTCAAAAACAAGTTTTAATGTCACAATTCCGTTTTAGAACTATTTGCTTCAAAGTCGTCAGAAAATGAGTGCGATACAGAAATCGGCGATGAAGTGTGGTTGTGATTGAAACGTCATAACATACTAATGGCAATATTGCACAAAGCAAGAACAACCGGGGTATGTAATAGCAAACAAAACAGGTGTATGTTTGGTATATTTATGCTACCATATGTAGCCGTGTGAAATCAATGCCGAAATGCAAATAGGCTATACGACGTCAATAACAAATTACGTCATCAATACTAATGATCTCCAATAGCTAATTCTTATAATTTACATGTAAGTTGTAAAGGAAAAAATTAGTTTCGGTTTACAGGTCTATGAAGTGTATTTGGTTGTACAGCTATATTTTAAAGATACAGTTTCTATGTTGTTTCGACCAAATTTTACCTCGAGTTTAATGTTTTATAGCTATGTACATTGTGTATTTGTAATACCTCAATCTTTTATACGACCAATTATTTTAAGTGTTGGTCACGTTATAAAGATTTCAAAGCATATTCCCGCGTATTTGTTGATCATTTCTCGTACATACAATCTTGCCTTATTTTACCATCATTACTCCATTAATGGGCATGCTATTGTTTGCAAACAAAAGCATTGGAAATGACACCAAAAAGTGGGCGGGTAAACTATAAGCCGGTTATTGATCACATATTAGAATAATAAACGAATTAAGTACGGCGTTCGCTTCGCTCACTTGTACTTAATTCGTTTATTATTCTAATATATGATCGATAACCTATACATATTGTTCTCTGGCGAAGTTTATATTTTTGTCATTTTGTACAATAAAAAGGTTGAAAAGTAAACAATGCCGTGTTTTCTAAGGTTATCCAGCGAAAACATGTCTTCTACAGTACTACGAGGGTCATTCAATATATTACGGTGGCCATCGCTGCATAGAAGTAAGTCGAAACACGAAACAACGATGGTACGATAGTGAAAAGTCGAAACTACGATGATGAAATGTCGAAGGTTCGATAATGAAAACTCGAAACAATGACAGTACGATAGTGAAAAGTCGATATTATTTCGACTTTTCACTATCGTCCTTTTGACTTTTCATCATCGTAGTTTCGTTGTTTCGTACCATCGACGTTTCACTATCGTACCTTCGACTTTTCATCATCGTAGTTTCGACTTTTCACTATCAATTGAATGCACCTCAGTGATTGCCTGGACAGCGTGGTATACATTTCATGGTATAACTTTTTAACTAGTTAAGTTCGATGGGATTTTGCATGGAGGTAGTTCTAGCGATGTTGTCTATGAATGTAATTATCCAAATCGAAATCAAATTATGTTTTTAATACCATGAAAATCTGACCACATTAGAACAAATGCACCTTTCTAAGATATTATGAATTTTATAAAAAAAAAGTTTTTGTGTACTCCTTATTAATGATAAAGTTACCTTTGGTCAATCGTACGAGCTAATTACAAATGTACAGTGTGTTTCACCAGTTTACATGAGTAAGCGACTTACCAACCTACATAAAAATGGCTTACTCAGCAGGTCACAATATGTTCAGGCCCCGACCCTCAGAAGGATCTTAATTTGAGATAAAACTCATCTGAAATATTGTCATGCATCTTTGAAGTAATTCCCATGATAGGTAGCACTCAAAATTGGCATCACAAAATAGACACTGAGTTTATTAAAGTATAATGTCAAGATCACGTACTTCTGATGTATCAAAAATTCAGGCTTTGATTTTAGCAAAATCTCAATTTGAGCTGAGATGCTTTGTGAGATCGGGACCTGGTTTCATCAGACGGACATCCAGGATAGTGGACGTGGTTTGAATATCTACACATAACTGCTCACTCTACAGTCTGCTAGTGTCACGGGAAGAACATCCTGGGTCCAAGAAGATGGCTGGTTAGGGCCAAGATGCTATATTTATATTCATCTGACCGCACAGTACCTTATCTTTGTTATGATAATAATAACAACTAATGCAAAACCTTTAACGGCGCCGTTCGAAAATAATAAGTACGATGAGTGGTACTCTGTTTGTCGACGTGCCTGAATACTGGAATAAGATATACATGTTCAGAGTAAACCTGGGTCGGACTCCCTTTCCAGGCTATAAAATATTCGTTGTTTTGAATGTTAAAAATCTAGGACGGTCGACGTGGGCTTTATCAATGTTAATTAGTATTAGTAATAAGTAGGATGCGACGGCTAAATTCAAGGTTACTTTTATCAACCGACTTGACCGTATTTGTTTGTTTGACTGACGTTACGCACAATGTTGCGACTATTTTCTGTAACATGACGTTGACGTTATTTTAGAGCTAACTGTACATCACACACATTACTACACGTTGTATATTTAGACTGATGATATTGATTAGATTAAACAAATAATCGTTAAATGATAAAATGCACAGGTGTATTAATTTTAACATTTCGTGGCACTCATTATTGGCCTATTTCACATCCTGTTATTGAAGGAAAGTTGTGAAAATTGTGATAAATTGGCATGATCATAGCTCCACAATTATTTACATATTCTCTGACGTCATTCTTTGTGTCTGCCCCAAATTGCCTCTCATTTGAACTACATGTTTATAGTTTAACCCTACTTCTTTGTCCAATCAAAAGCCAGGGATTTTCAAATTTTTGGACCTCTAATCCATTTATTTGTGCAATGGACACAATAGCTAGTAAGTGGTTCATGAAGTAAATCCATTTATTAGGACAGTTTTGCTGTGTCCATATATGGAAAACTAGACCCGCCTTCCCTCTAAATTGTACAGTTATTCCTATATCAGCAATCACCAGCATATATACGAGGGGTGATCAACAAACACAAGGAAAAAAACCCTAATTTCTTTATTTGTCATTGTAAGTGAATGAAATTTTCTATACATGAAGATAAATGTATTTCAAGTTGATTCACCGCTGACCATCAATGTTAACCAAAGTCGGAACGAATGCGGTTTCCTATATTCTTTGACATTATGCGGCCCAAATTTTCATATTTTCCAACGTTGGACGTAGCAAACGATGACGTATCATTTGTGCGTTTGTAATTTTTAAAAGGGTGGGTTATGAATACTACATTCATGATTTCAAAAACAAGTTTTAATGTCACAATTCCGTTTTAGAACTATTTGCTTCAAAGTCGTCAGAAAATGAGTGCGATACAGAAATCGGCGATGAAGTGTGGTTGTGATTGAAACGTCATAACATACTAATGGCAATATTGCACAAAGCAAGAACAACCGGGGTATGTAATAGCAAACAAAACAGGTGTATGTTTGGTATATTTATGCTACCATATGTAGCCGTGTGAAATCAATGCCGACATGCAAATAGGCTATACGACGTCAATAACAAATTACGTCATCAATACTAATGATCTCCAATAGCTAATTCTTATAATTTACATGTAAGTTGTAAAGGAAAAAATTAGTTTCGGTTTACAGGTCTATGAAGTGTATTTGGTTGTACAGCTATATTTTAAAGTTACAGTTTCTATGTTGTTTCGACCAAATTTTACCTCGAGTTTAATGTTTTATAGCTATGTACATTGTGTATTTGTAATACCTCAATCTTTTATACGACCAATTATTTTAAGTGTTGGTCACGTTATAAAGATTTCAAAGCATATTCCCGCGTATTTGTTGATCATCCCTCGTTCATACACTCTTGCCTTATTTTACCATCATTACTCCATTAATGGGCATGCTATTGTTTGAAAACAAAAGCATTGGAAATAACACCAAAAAGTGGGCGGGTAATCTATAAGCCGGTTATAGATCACATATTAGAATATGGCTTCGCTCACTTGTACTTAATTCGTTTATTATTCTAATATAACCTATACATATTGTTCTCTAGCGAAGTTTATATTTTTGTCATTTTGTACAATAAAATAGTTGAAAGGTAAACAATGCCGTGTTTTCTAAGCTTATCCTGCGAAAACATGTCTTCTACAGTACTACGAGGGTCATTCAATATATTACGGTGGCCATCGCTGCCTAGAAGTAAGTCGAAACACGAAACAACGATAGTACGATAGTGAAAAGTCGAAACTACGATGATGAAAAGTCGAAGGTGCGATAATGAAAACTCGAAACAACGACAGTACGATAGTGAAAAGTCGATATTATTTCGACTTTTCACTATCGTCCTTTTGACTTTTCATCATCGTAGTTTCGTTGTTTCGTACCATCGACTTTTCACTATCGTACTTTCGACTTTTCATCATCGTAGTTTCGACTTCTCACTATCGTACTTTCGACTTTTCACTATCGTAGTATCGCCTTCGTGTTGATCATGCGCATTCCCTCGTGAACAACAAACGTGTCATAGCTAGATTCCTTATTTAGTAGTCATGTGACCACACTGTTACCTCATGATTTTGACTACTAAAATAAGAACTTGCGGAAATGTAATTTAGTGATGGTCGGTAATTAATAGCATGTATACAGGTTATGTCAAACGTCGATCGCGTACATAATTATATATGACTGAAACATTGCCGAGCCGGGGCCGCTTTCGGGCCGGGCTGGTGGTTTGTTCCCTATTTAGTTTACCTTTGGTACTCCGCAATTTCTGTTGAATGCTACCTTGAATGTTACTGTCTTTTAACTGCATAAAACCAACAGGACACAACCAATTTCTATGTGCGATTGAACGAAAAGACTTCAAAACACAAAACAAACTAAAACACTGTATTTACACAAGTTCATGATGAAGTGTATAATAACTGTATTACCCTCGATAGTAATCGAGTTGTAGAATTCCCTTCAATATTCGTCTTATAAATACACTAGCACATATAATGATGGAATGGTTCTAATTCACACAAAGATGATTATCAGGAAAACCACAACCATTGATTGTTGGGAGTCCGAGAATGCAACATCTTATTTAAGTGATTAAATCTTTTTCTAGAATAGTGTTGCCTTATTATACAAGACATTGAAACGGATAAAGAATTTAACTGAAGAAGAGTCGAAAATATTTGTATAATGAAATAAAAAGCGAATACTGCAGACAAGTTTGAAGAACATGGTTAGGACGCTTGTTGTAGGATATTGATTGGAAACTTGGTGTCCCTAACCACTCGTAAACAGAACATATAGACGAGATGTAGTATGTTTTATAAAAGATTTCATCTGTTTTATCACCAAACAATAGCAGACAATTTGGATATTATGTTATATCATATAACAATGATAGTGTTATTATAAACGCAATGGTGTTAGTATATATTGTTGTATTACGTGATAGAAATTATAGAACTATACCAATCATTATTCATCCTGGTCATATTTGGCTTCCGCTGTTAAAGATCACACAGTTACATGTAAAAAGTACAATGTATACATTGTATGCATTAATTGTATGGATTGTTTATCAGGCATAGTGATCGTACCTATTCGTAATATCCTGACACTGGACCAACTATAGAACCAGTATCCTGGAACTACTTTCATATCCTTAGAACACCTGTCATACAGCATGACTACGGCTCTTCTTTAAATTCACTCGGTCCCTAGATTATGTATTCCAAACTATACTGACTTGTAGCGCTCAAATAAAATGGAAAATTCGAAATGTAAGAACACTTTGAATGTCGTTAGTAATATTCATGAATTGTTTGACGCCGCATATTGACCCTGGTGGCACTTTTGCTGAGACTCTAGTATACCAGGGGCTCGCAGACATACTTAATAAACCAACGTTCAGACAAACACCTGTACGGAATTATCTTTATAGCGAATGTCGTTTTAACGGAAGTTGTGTCTGTATATACCAAGCAAGGCGCAACTTGGCGCTCATGAATACTTCGTGCTCATCCGTCGTTCTATCCAACAAGTAAGAACAGTCTGATGTTATGCCATAACGAAAACACACGAATATTAATTGGTAAATCTAATCGTGCTATAACAATGCGCTTATTGTAAGTATACAGTTATTACAAGTTGTTTCCCTTACATCCTATTTACTATGTGACCTGTAGAAGAAAATATGTTTTGTGTAGATTGGAATACGTGGCAGTAAGTATCGCGTTTGTTACTTTGATGATAAACATAATGAGTACTGATAGAAACTGATAGAAACTTATTAATCACCTAGGTGTACAGTATGGTAGTGAAACAATGACTGGTAACGACGACATCCGTAAATTATCTATACTATTACTATGTTTGTTACATCGAGGCCTTTACAATGGACTATGGCGATACTAAATAATACCATGTGCAAAGACAATACTCATCAAGCCACGGTGGCTCAAGACACCATCATCAAACTGTCAATTACTGTTCTCCACCGTCATTCAAATCTGGTGACTAAAGAAGAAAAGTTACAAAGCCGTCACCATACAGTTTGATATTCTGTGTGTGTGAGATGCTATTATTAGTTCTAAATAGGTCTAGAATGTCTTACCTCGCCCACAATGTATTGATGCATAAATTACAGAGCAGTGCAACCATATAGAACAACACTATTTAGGAGACGCGCTATTATCATTTGTCGAGTGGATTCAGAATTCAGGCGATTGTGTGACATTTTTGTGTTTAGTCTTCAGTAATAAGTCCCGATGGTCGTTTGTTCAGGCGACTGTCTCAAGAATGAGAGGTTTGCAATTCCACCATATGTCACGATCTTCACCTACCAACTATCGTTGACATTGTACTGATATACCTCCAATGTTTGATACTCAGTGTATCAGGGTAGTTAAAGCGACTGGTTGGCCCTGGAAAACTTGAATAGGTACTCTCCATAAAATATTGTAGACATTAAACCAAAATCTACACATACTTCTGACATATAGGATGGTGTTTTTAGCTACGTGAAGGGTACCCTTGGAACGTTTGTGCTGTCAAGTTGTCATAGGTGAGTTAGTACTGTAGAAGACTTGTATTCGCAGGATAACCTAAGAAAACACGGCATTGTTTACTTTTCAACCTTTTTATTGTACAAATTGACAAAAATATAAACATCGCACAGAGAACAATATGCATGTAGTTCAATTGAGAGGCAATTTGGGATTACTCGTGGGGGCAGACACAAAGAATTACGTCAGAGAATATGTAAATAATTAGGGAGCTATGATCATGCCAATTTATCACAAATTTCACAACTTTCCTTCAATAACAAGAGTGTGAAATAGGCCAATAATGAGTGCAACCTGTTTACTATTACCAACATTAACCTGGGTAAGTCATAAACGTAATAATCACAAAAAATGGTTTACCACCGAGTCTGATAAGATATTGTTCTTTACTGCCAACAACCGACGCACGAAAACACAACGGTTATTACATTAAAATATGCGTTCCGTTGTGTCCCCTTTTTCATAATTTGGAGTTCCGCTTTTCCATAATGTCAAACATAAGACAATGACATGAAAGCGGCCGCGAACACACCAGACTAAACAAACTTGTGGCTGTTTCTAAAATAGTCTATATCATAACTGCATCTAAAATAAACCATTCACTCCCCAGGGGTGATACCTGTTTCCCAATTACAGTTCCGTCGTCACATGTACAGCCTTTAAGACCTTTGTTAGCGCTTTTTGCTTTGCTTGGTATCTCGACTTCTGCATATAACGTTTTCGAAATATTCCATTTGAAGTTGCTATTGATACTTACAACTGCGCTGCCATCCGACTTTGGTTGAATTGCTATGTCCTAGATATCATAAAGCAGGTTTTGACAATAGTGTGCGACTGCTAATTTTGGATATCATGAGGGAAAAACAAGCAGCTGAACGCATAGACCCCTTCCTATGAAAAATATTACTGATGGTCTTCACGGACTTGGGTAATTTATAATATACAAACCCTTTTATTATACTTCTAGGACAATATGTCTTCAAAAAGCCAAAAACAAAGCCCTCTATAAGATGGTTGAGTTTGATTCTAACCATTATGTAAATATGATACATATTGAGTGTGTACGAGGGGTGATCAACAAATACGCGAGAACATGCTCTAAAATATGTGGTATGTAAGCAATATTGAAAGAAATCAGCCACTTAATAGAATGGCGTATTACAAATACAGAACAATAAAAACAATAAAATCAATGAAATATTTGGTCAATAAAACATAGAAACCGTAACGTCAATATGGCTACACCGGCCCAACGTTATCGCGACGTCGTTACATGTAATAGTATACATACCCATTTGTGGCACGATTTATAATTTATAACTCATTGAATGATTCTCAAAAAATAGCTGTACAACCCGATATACTTTATACGCCTGTCAATCGAAAATCATTTAATTCCCTTTGCAACTTGCAATTAGCTGCTAGAGAACAAAAATATTGATGACGTAATTTGACGATGTTGACGTCGTATAGCCTATTCACATGTCGGCATTGATTGCACATGTCTACACATGAGAAAATATGCACAATAGACACCTGTTTTGAATGCTATTACATAATTATTTGTTGCATTTTGCAATATTGTCATTGGTATTCTTTTACATTTCATTCGCAACACGACTTTTTGTCGCCGACTTCTGTATCTCACTCATTTTCAAAGAACGAATTCGAAGCAATAGCTATACAACGAGATTTTGTCGTTAAAATAAGTCTTTGTAATAATGAACGTAATGTTATATCATCGCATATTCATAACCCACTATTTAGAAAAGTGTAATATTACAAACGCATGAATGATACGTCATCGTTTGGTATGTGCAACGTTGGAAATTATTTAGACACTTTATCTTGGTTCTCAACTGTAAATACTCTTACAATTGTATACAATACACAGGTTTGAAACTGTCACTAGTGTGTCAAATAAAAACCACTTTTCGTTGATCACCCTTTACTAGACACAATAAATTTGTTTTCAATTGCAAGATAATCTAAACCTAAGTTACCAATTGTTTTTATCTAGGTTACTAAGTGAATACTAGTATAACTTTAATTACGTTTAATTACGTACATGTACTATAAACACAATGCTGCATGTGTCACGACTTTAACACTACATCGAGATTACTAATGGTGATGCAATATATTAACTAGTATTAATATGGTTCTCTGTGTTTATGTTGAGTACAAATGTACTGCCTTTCCTGTCCGATTTGTGACTGTCTTTTAACTGCATAAAACCAGCAGGACACAACAAATGTGCGATTGAAAGAAAAGAGTTCGAAACACAAAACACACTAAACACTGTATTTACACAAGTTCACGATAAAGTGTATAATAACTGTATTATCCTCGATAGTAATCGAGTTGTAGAATTCCCTTCAATATTCGTCTTTTAAATACACTAACACATATAATGATAGAATAGTTCTAATTCACGCAAAGATGGATGTCAGGGAAATCATAACCATTGATTGTTGGTAGTCCGAGGAAACATATCTTATTTAAGAGATTAAATCTTTCTCTAGAATAATGTTGCCTTATTATACAAGAGACACTTTAGCCTAAGAGAGTATATATAAACACTGACTGCAAAAATGAGATAGCCATACACTTGTTATTTTACTGTCTTTTCAACATTGAAACTGTATTAGAGTTGAAGATATGCGTATTATGAAATAATAAAAAAACACTGCATACATATTTGAAGAACATAGTTCGGACGCTTGTTGTTGAATATTGATTGCAGACCTTGTGTCCCTAACCACTCGTAAACAGAACATATAGACTTGCAGCCCGTTTCATAAAGAATCATAAGTCTAAAAACTTATGACAGACTTAAGACTGACATAAGTTTTGACATAAGACCGTTTCAAAGAAGCTGTCTTAAGTTTGTCTTAAGCTTAAGACCGATATCGGTCATAAGTCCGATTTAAGAACGATTATTGACATCTTCATATGGAGTTAGAAAAATATACACGTGCAGTTTACCGCCGGACGTCTCTATACGCGCACCTGCACAAATAGGAGTATCTACACAGTGATAAATTTAGATCTAGATATCAATAAAATATAGCTGATAGAAAAAAAACTTTATAGCTTTACTGTAGGTCTAGATCTACCGAGATATCTTCATCCAAGCTCCAGTGTTAGGCACATGGTCAATGCCGACTTCCGTACGCTCACTGAAATCACTTTCTATTAAATATATCTACTTAATCATCATCTTTGTTTTGTTTTAAATAGGCGACTTCGTATCCAGATTATTAGCTTTTATTTTCTGTTAACTTTAATTCGACCCAGCTACGCCACTGATCATGTGTATTGACCGTGGGAAATTCAACTTTCCCTATACGTCATCAATCAATGACATCATAAATCACGTCATCATTTTCTGTGTGGATGTAGTTTGTAAACAATACATTGTCCGTTTTTATCGTTCATCGTGACAATGAACATGTAATATGTGGAATCAAGGCACAATTTGATATGTCAATTATAGATAGGTGTATTTTATGTGAGGATTTAGTGTTAAGTATTTGGCAATACGTCGGACCAAAGATATTTAGGTCTTTGGTCGGCCTGTTACTTGCAAATAATTCCTTACAGTAGAAGACTGGAGACAAGTAGCATTTTATATCTAATAAGTCTAGTCTATTGTTGTTATATAACTGAGGCTAGATTGAAACTATAGCAATAAATTATAATATTATAAGTAAGGCCGATCGGCAGCCTCAAAAGGCATAATAGTAAACTCGTGAAGACCAAAATAAACATAAATAAATAAACCACAGGTACCCGGCGGTCATGTAAATACCCCCCCCCCCCCCCCCAAATAAACACCCAACAAATTCTCAACAAAAAATATAGATTTATCATATCTGCAAGTGTGTGATTATTTTGTTGAGAACAATTTTATTTGATGTGATAGTTATTAAAACAACATAATATCATTATGTAGATCTAGTAGGGTTGTAGAGTTCAGGTTTAATAGTTGCCATATGGTATAGATCTGCTTGGGTAGAACACTCACATCTTAACTATGCTATTGGGGTCTACATGGGGAGGGGTCAAGACATTATTGGTGATTGTGTCATATATATATATATTTACAGACACTCTTGCACAGTCTGGGAATTTAGGATTTGAAACTTTATCTACATATTTTTCCTTATTCCTGTAGGTCTATACATATTTCCTGCAGAAGTGACTTGCACCAATCAGTAATTACTAGTCCAAGTCTCCCACACAAGTGCTCATTTCACAGACTGATTGCATAGGGACCTGTGTTATTTTTTGTAATAAAAGTATTTATAAAGCAATAATTACTGTAGATCTATCATTTCTTTGTAAAATTAGGCTAGTGCTGGTCATTTTGAGAAATGTGTTGAAATGTGTGTCCAAAGCTCAGATTAAAAACAAATTCAATGGGTTCAAAGCCAACCCTGTGTGAAGTTTCATGAATGATTTACATACTATTGTTGCTGTCTATTAATAACCAATCATGTTTCATGAGAAAAACTAGTATGTAATGGTTGTGTCAGATATTCCATCCAAGTAAATGTATCAATGATAAAGTATACAACTTATGTTTTACAGAATTTGATTCATATTACTGAAATATCAATCAATTTCTGTACTGTTTTATTCTTTATCATTGATACAGTTACCTGTGATTCCACATATACACTTTGCAAATGGTAATGGCACTATGAAAATACTGTTAGACCATGACATGCTATTTAAGCATCACAAGTAAGTGTATCATTGATAAAGAATACAATTTTAGTTTCATATATATCTTAAAAAAAAAGTTTCTATTAAAGACTATTATCAATGGCACAGTTACCTGTGGTTAACATGTATGGAAATAATTCTATTTAATTTCAATTACATTGCAGTATCAAAGTTGAGTTGGGTCAAAGAGTAATATTATTTATATAATATGTGATTAGATATACATGTCTTTCTTACAATTTTCTGTTTTGCATGTTGAATATCAAGATATTTGCTTAGTGTATTCAAAGAAAAAACAAATACAAAACCATTAGTATGACAAATAATGACTATCAATTACAAGCACCAACTAATCACATTGTGACATACACGTCAAACTGTTTTTTAAAGTTCATGTTTTTTGTATACAGTCAGTTTCTTCAAGATGTTTCCAGCTAACCATTCCAGTAAATCATACATGTACCTGAAAAATACATAAACACCAGTTTACATATTTTCTACACAATATCTTAATAAGTTCTACAGATAAAAGCACAATCAAATATGTTTCTTAGACACTGTTGACTTAATTATACAAATCATTTAAATGAATGTATTTTAATTGTACAGCATGTTTTTAAACTCATATTACATAGTTATGTACATGTAATGATAAATGATCAGCTGAAACTTTACCATGATCACAAATCATCAAAATTTAAGAGACCCTGATCTATTTCTATTCAATCCAGAAATTCTGTGTTCAAACAGTCACTATTTTAATTCTGACATGAACTGTATGATACAGGGTTTCATTTTTAGTAGATTCTACTTTGTGCAACATTGCATTAGAAGCAGTGTACATGCTAGATCTAGATATAGTAGGTTCTGACTTCAAAATTTCATCAATACAATTTGAAATAATAGCTACCATTTGTCAATAATTCTGTTTTCTGCTACATGTGAGAATCTATGTTCATTTGTTGGACTGTGAGAATATTTGGACATATCACCATGAATTGTAAAAATATCTACAGTATGTTCTAGATCTACCTGGAATAAAGAAATGAGTCCTGCTTTAAATTAACTGCACCATTTTCAGTAAAGATGAGAAAACTGGTACTGGTACTGTTCTGTACTCTCAGTACTGTAGACAAGAAAGTTTGCTGCATCTCACACATGATCAACACTGGCAATTTTAAAATGACAACCAGATTAAAACAAAGCTTCTTCAGGGCTCATAAGATCCACAGGTGCAACACACAAAATCAAAATAGGCTATGTAAGGATATGCTGTCATTTGTTTTATATATGACATAATGATAATAGCCTAAATAGGCCTATTAAAGTACTCAGTAGCTAAATTTGATTTTTGTGTCTTGTCAACTTCACTCTTGCATTTGTGATTTATAATAGATCCAGTATGCTATGATTCAAATTAATTTAAAAAGTGGTATGCAAATAGATCTACAAATTATCTAAACAATTACATGTACATTAGACTTACAGTACTGTACTGTGTACTGTCAATGTCTTTAACAATGATACTCTGTATCTGAGTGAGTGACAGCAAGAGCTCACATAAATTCATTGAAAATACAAGTGGGTGGGGTACGGTTTGTTTATTTCTCTTCATAATTCCTTTTAGAAGGAACACAGAAGTTTTTCAGATCGATGTCACACCTGTCACCCATTGTAATCATTACATGGACAAAGGATTGATATATTCTACGCATTTCAGAAGAAGATGATTGGAAATAAGAAATATTTTTGCAATTTTTGTCAATTCATTGCAGATCCAGTTGGAGTATTCTCCCTTGACACATCTAAATATCGAATAAACTTCAATATTTTATATACATTTATTTTAATACGAGATAAATAGCAGGAATTAAAAGGAAACGACCAAAATAAACATGTTAGTCGTACCTACCTGGTTTAAATTCTCATCGCTCCAGTGGAGGCATTTTTAGATTGGATTTTCTTGTGATCGGTAAGCAGATCACTCATTTAAACGATTTCAATCGTTATACTTCTTAACCTGTCAGTGTTCGTTCGTCTCAAAACATTTCGAAACATTTTTATTTAACAGAAAATGCTTAAAATGCATTTGAATTGGGCGAAAAAATGGCGGCCATTTTGTTGGAGTTAAGTGTGATATCGCACTTAAGACTGCCTTCGATCAGTCTTAAAGTTACGCACTATTTAGGACCGATATTGCACTTAAGATTCTTTATGAAACGGTCATAAGTGTAGGCCTCTGACTTAAGCATTATTTAAGACCGATATCAGACTTAAGATTCTTTATGAAACGGGCTGTTGGGCTGGTATTCACAAAGCTTCTTAGCAGAAAACTAAGGAATTTCTTAAACATTTGATTTTTTCTTAAGTGTATCAGCTAAGCAAGAAAATCAAGATGCTGAATATTTTACATAGTTTTGAAGTATTAGGTAAACAGCTACTATAATCACTAAGTAAACATAGATTCTTTTTTAAATTGCGGGACATATGAGCTGCACAAATTATTGACTTAAGTCAAAATATTTAAGTTTTGACTTAAGATGCTTTGTGAATACCAGCCCTGATTTAGTAGGTTTTATTACTGATTTCATCTATTTTATGATCAAACAATAGCAGACAATTGGGATATTATTTTATATCATATAACAATGATAGTGTTATTATAAAATCAATGGTGTTAGTAAACATTGTTGTATTACGTAATAGACATTATTGAACTACATATACCAAACATAATACACCCTGGTCATGTTTGGCTTTCGCTGTTAAATATCACACAGTTTAAAAGTACAATGTATATATAATATGCATCAGTATTTAATTGCATGAATTTTAAAATTCCTTCGACAGTATTGCAGTCATAGAGATCATATCTAATCATAATATCCCGACACTGGGCCAACTAAAGTATAGTATACTGGAACTACTTTCATGTCCTGAGAACACCACACACAGCCGAAATTACGGCTTGTTTTTAATTCTCCATAGATTCTGTCAACTAGAAAATATTGACCTGTAGGGCTCTGATAAAATGGAAAATTTCGAAATATAAGCATACTTTGAATGTCGTTAGTAATATGAACAGTTTGACGCCGCATATTAACTCAGGCAGCACTTTTGTTTATGCTTCAGTATGACTAGAGGTTCGCAGACATACTTAATACACCAACGTTCAGACAAACACCTGTTCGGAATTATCTTTATAGCGTATTCCTGTACAATTTAAAACATTGTACGTAATTATTTACTCGGCGCTCATGAATATTCCGTGCTTATCAGTCCTAATATCCAACAAGTTAAAACAGTCGTATGTTATGCCAAAACGTAAACACACGAATATTAAAGAGTAAATCTAATTGTGCAAAAATAACGCGCTTATTTTAAATATAAAGTTGTTTCCCTTACATTCTATTTACTATGTGACCTCAAGTAGAAAATATATTTTGTGTAGATTGGAATACGTGGCAGTGAATATCGCGTGTGTTTCTGTGATGATAAACATAATGAGTACTGATAGAAACTCATTAATCACATAGGTGTACGTTATGGTAGCGTAATAATGACTGTTAACGACTACATCCATACATTAACTATACTTTATACGTCACACCGAGTCCTTTACGTTGGTCTCTATGACGATACTCAATAATTCGCCTGACTACTTTGACTACTAATATAAAGACTTCACGACGACGATACTCACCAAGCCAAGGCTCAAGACGCCATCATAAAACTGTCAATTACGGTTCTCGACAGTCATTCAAGTCTGACTAAAGAAGAAAAGTTACAAAGCCGTCACCACACAGTTGGGTAGTCTGTGTGTGTGAGATGCTATAATTAGTTCTAAATAATTTCTAGAATGTCTAACATCGCCCACAATGTATTGATGAATAAACTACAGAGCAGTGCAACCATATAGAACAACACTATTTAGGAGACGCGCGATTATTATATATCGAGTGGATTCAGAATTCAGGCGATTATTTGACATTTTTGTTTTTATACTACAGTAATGAGTCCCGATGGTCGTTTGTTCAGGCGACTGTCTCGAGAATGAGAGGATTGCGAGTAAACCCCATGTTAGATCTTCTCGTACCAGACATAGTAGAAATTGTACTGATACAGATATAATGCTTGATACTCCGTGTATCAGGGTAGTTACAGGACGACTCGTTGGCTCAGGAAAATATGACTAGGTAGTCTCGATAAAATTATAATTGTAGACATTAAACCAACAACTACACATACTTCAGGCATATAGGATGGTGTTTTTAGCTACGTGAAGGGTAACCTTGGAAAGTTTTACTGTCTAGTTGTCATAGTTGAGTTATCACTGTATATGGACTTGTATTCGCAGGATAATCTTAGAAAACAGGACACTGTTTACTTTTCCACTTACCTTTTTATTGTAAAAATGAAAATAATATAAACATAATACAGAGAACAATATATTTTAAATGAGAGGCAATCTAGAATTTCTCGTGGAGACAGACACAAAGAATGACGTAAGAGAATATGTAAATAATTAGGGAGCTATGATCATGCCAATTAATCACAATTTTTACAACTTTCCTTAAATAACAAGGATGTGAAATGGGCCAATAATGAGTGCAACCTGTTAACTATAACCAGCATAAACCAGTATTAATCATAAATGTAATATTTACAATAAATATTCTACGACTGAGTCTGACAATAAATTGTTCTTTTCTGCCAACAACCTACATAGGTAAACACAATTACCGTACATTAAACAATTACTGGATGTATTGACTAACTTTCACTGATTCATTGTGAGTTGAACTAATTGCAGGTAAAGTGTTTTTTCTGAACTTTAGTGAGACATTAACACGGATGCACCATTTGGCTTTAATACCATATCTAGGTCATAGAGAAAAACAATATGTAGGACACATTGTCTAGGTAATAACACAGTATAGTTTGGCACCATCCACTGCGTAACGCAATATATACGTAGGTCTCATACTTCATAAAGTTCTTAAAAGATAGTAACATATCGGAAAGGGAAGGCAGCACTTAACTAATAAAGTCGAGCACAGAAAACAAAAAAAACCAGAACACAATTACAACTGATCGAGAAAATGAACTTAAAGCCGAAAGTGCAAGTTTAAGGTGTTAAGAAGACGAATGTCAAAGGGCCAGCTGTCAACTCCCTAACACTCGTATGTAATATCTTTTATTCCAAATTATAAAGTAAATACCAAATGGGTTGAGTCACAAATTCCAAACTTAGTTACGACTCACCCACTTTTAGTATTGATTGTTAATCATATCATGCAAACTGGTTAGGTTCACTGACCTACGTGGACGACTAAACCAATGTTGTGCTGGAGACTCTGTCATGCGGGGCTTACGGTTTGTGTGCTGTTCTGCATTGTGTATTTCATGCTCTGTTGTTTCTGTGCCTTCGCTTTTCATTTTGTTTTTATCTTTTAATAGCGTAAAAGGACACACCATATCTCTATATGGGATGGTGGTAAATAGCTAACCCTATATGTACACAACATACACATACAATGATGGAAAACTTCTAGTTTACGCAAAGATGGGTATCAAGAAAATCACAACCATTGATTGTTTAGAGTCCGTGAAAGCACGTCTTAAGAGATTAAATCATTCTTTAGAATAGTGTTGCCTTATTATACAAGAGACATTTTAGCCTGAGAGAGTATATATAAACAAAGACTGCAAAAATAGGATAGAAATGTACTTGTCATTTTACTGTCAGCTTTTTTTCTGAAAACTTCAACATTGAAACGGATGAAAACTGTAGTAGAGTCGATGACATAGGAATTAAGAAATAAAAAAACAAACACTGCAGACATGTTTGAAGGACATGGTTAGGACGCTTATTATTGGATATTGATTGGAAACTTGGTGTCCCTAATTACTCGTAAACAGATCATATAGACGAGATGTAGTATGTTTTATAACTGATTTCATCTGTTTTATCATCAAACAATAGCAGACAATTTGGATATTATTTTATATCATATAACAATGATAGTGTTATTATAAAAACAATGGTGTTAGTATACATTGCTGTATTACGTGATAGCAATTATAGAACTATACCAAACATATTACACCCTGGTCATGTTTGGCTTTCGATGTTAAATATCACACAGTTTATAAGTACAATATACATATTTTATTCATCAGTCTTTAATTGCATGAATTTTAAAATTCCTTTGACATTATTTTAGACAGTTGCATGACATTTTACAAAAGGAAAGTGTTTCAATCATAAGATCAGTTCATTCCATTTGAAATTCAACTGTTTAAGTGAAGGAAATGTTCATCATGAAGGAACATCGTCACTTGTAAGGAGATAGGGGTCAATTAGAAAAATTACAAGAAATGTTATGTCGATTATACCCTCCTTAAGGAGTCATTACAGTCGAACATGTTTGTCTCTTGGTGTTACGAAGCTTTAAAACAAAGGGTAGGGGAATGTTTTACCATTTTTGTCCAATGTTTGCTCAAGGTCATGCCCCTTGGATGGCATTTGTTCCCCATCTCCTGTACTCTCGAGAAGGACCTGAATTTGGTGGAATCGGCGAATATTCTAAAGTGTTGGTTTAATACATACGGAGATGGTAATTTTATTGCCTACGAGTCGTTATGCGATAAACCAGGCAAACCAACCTTACCAATGACGTCGCGTTAACGGTTTTCCAATGTCAGCATGGCTGGCATCAATAAATTCTAGTGGCAGGTTGTCTATTCCGGTCTTATTCCGTTTTATAAAAAACAATAGTGCCGTTTGCGTTTCTGACATGAACAGCTAGCTGGTGACTTCACATTAATCTGTTAGGCATTGACTTCACTGCAATCTAACACCCTTTTGTGACGTAGCTATTGTTAGTCTGTTTGAACATGACCCACCTTTGACGATTCCTGTTAGCGAAAATTTAATCTTTAGGCAACTAATGATCTATCAATTATCATTGGAATGTATTGCTTTGCCTCTTGCCTTCGTGACACCATTCAACATTAAAATAGCCATTTGACGTCGTTCACTGTCATTCCTGGAACTCGAACCGTTGAATATTTAACAATTCTTAAACCGGCCTATTTGGTTGTAGCATAATCCTGACAAGATCGTGCTTGTTTTTATCCAGTACACGGGTCAGATTTCCTCCTGTACGTGTTACACGTGCTTCCTTTATAAATGACGCCATGGCTTCACAAGGCTACGAAAACACAAAATGACCACTGAAACTTTGATACTTAAGTTATGACCGATAAGTTAATTACATCACGTATCATACATTGCCATACAAGTAAAAATATAAGTACCCTGAAAAACTTGCTAAACTTTTATTATTTTTTCAGTTTATGTACACAACTTACACATACAATGATGGAATACTTCCAGTTTACGCAAAGATGGGTCCAAGAAAATTATAACCATTGATTGTTTGGCGTCCGAGAAAGCTACGTCTTAGTTAAGAGATTAAATCATTCAGTAGAATAATGTTGCCTTATTATACGATAGACACTTTATCCTGAAAGAGTATATATAAACACAGACTGCAAACATGGGATAAAAAATGTACTTGTTATTTTACTTACAGTTCGTTTCTGTATACTTCACCAGTGAAACGGATGTAAATTGTAGTAGAGTTGAAGTTATGTGTATTATGAAGAAAACAACACTGCAGACTTGCTTGAAGAACATGGTTAAGACGCTTGTTGTTGGATATTGATTGGAAACTTAGTGTCAATAACCATGTAGACGAAATGTAGTATGTTTTATAACTGATTTTATCTGTTTTATGATCAATCAATAGCCGACAATTAGAACATTCTATAGCATATAACAATGATAGTGTTATTATAAAATCAATGAGGTTAGTATACATTGCTGTATCACGTGATATAAATTATAGAACTTCTGATGTTAAATATCACACAGTTTAAAAGTACAGTGTATACATTTCATTCATCAATCTTTAATTGCATAAATTTTAAAATTCCTTCGACAGTATTGCAGACATAGTGATCGTATCCAAACATAATATCCTGACACTGGGCCAACTATAGCTAAATATACTGGAACTACTTTTATATCCTTAGAACACCACACACAGCTGAAATTACGGCTTGTTTTTAATTCTCCATGGATTCTGTCAACTAGAAACGATTGACTTCTTGGGCTCAGTTAAAATGTAAAAAATCGAAATGTAAGCATTCTTTGAATGTCGTTAGTAATATGAACAGTTTGATGCCGCATATTAACTCAGGCGGCACTTTGGTTTGTATTACAAGAGGTTCGTTGTCATACTAATATATCAACGCTCAGACAAACATCTGTCTGGAATTCTCTTTATAGCAAATGTCGTTTTAACGGAAATTGTATCTGTATATCCAGACACAAGGCGCGTGCACCTGTACAATTTTAAACATTGTGCGTAATTATTTACTTTGCGCTCATGACTATTCCGTGCTTATCCGTCATACTATCTAGCAAGTTAAAACAGTCGTATGTTATGCCATAACGAAAACACATGAACATTAAAGAGTAAATCTAATTGTGCAAAAACAACGCGCTTATTGTAAATATACAGCCGTTACAAGTTGTTTCCCTTACATCATATTTTCTATGTGACCTGTAGAAGAAAATATACTTTGTGTAAATTGGAATACGTGGCACTGACTATGGAATGTGTTTCTTTGGTGACAAACCTAATGAGAACTGATAGAAACTCATGAATCACCTAGGTGTACAGTATGGTAGCGGATAAATGCCTGTTTACGACTACATCCGTAAATTAACTAAATATGTTACTATATGTAACACTGATGCCTTTACGTTGAACTATGACGATACTAAATAATTCGTCGTGTGTGTTGACTACTAAAATAAGAACTTGCACAATGATAATACTTATCAAGCCATGGTAGTACAAGATGCCATCATCAAACTGTGAAATTACGGTACTCCACTGTCATTCAAGTCTTGGGACTACAGACCAAACGTAACAAAGCCGTCACCAAACGGTTGAACATTCTATGTTTGTGAGATGCTATTATTAGTTCTAAAGTAGGTTAGAATGTCTGACACCGCCAACACTGTATTGATGAAACAACTAAAACAAAATACAACCTTGCAACACATCATCATTTAGGAAACGAGCGACTCTCATTTATCGATAGGATTCAGCTTTAGTCTGCAATAATTGATGTTTATTTTGACTAAAGTAATGGATTCCGGTAGTGTTATGTTTCGGCCACTGTATGAAGATTGTGAAGACTCATTCCACGTCTTGCTCACAAGCTAGTTGTTGGAAATATACTTGTATAGCTCCCAAATTTTACCCGGGATGACCTAAGAAAACACAGCATTGTTTATTATTACACGTACTTTTTATTGTACAAATGTAAAAAATGTAAACATCACAACAGAGAACCATATAGTTTTAATGGGAGGCAATCTGAAATTACTTGTGGAGGCAGACACAAAGCATGTCGTCAGAGAATATGTAAATATTTAGGGAGCTTAGACCATGCCAATTAATCACGATTTTTACAACTTTCCATCAGGAAAAAGGGATGTGAAATGGGCCAATAATGATTGCTAACTGTTTACTATAACCAACATAAACCAGTTACAATAAATGTTCTGCCACTAAGTCTGATAATAAATTGTTCTTTACTGCCAACAACCTATGTACGATAACACAATAGTTACTCCATTAAATGTGCGTTCAGATTTGTCCCCTTTTCAACAATATTGAGTTACGCGTTTCCATAATGTCAAACACAAGACAATGTCATGATAGCGGCCACGAACACATCATGATAAACAAACTTCAGTGTTCGCATATCATCGTGGCTGTTTCTAAAATAGCAGATCTTGTCTCTATCATACGTTCCTCTAACATAAACCATTTACTCCTCTGAGGCGACGCCATTTTCCAATTACAATTCAGTAGTCACATATACAGCCTCTAAGACCTGTTTCTGCGCTCTTTGATTTGCTTGGCATTGAACTGACGAATACTGCGTTTTTCTGGAATTCTGCATATAACGTTTTCGAAATACTCCATTGGAAAATGCTATTGATACTTACAATTTCGCTGCCATCCTACTTTGAGTGAATTGCTTTGTCCTAGATATCACGGAACCAAAGGGCTGTTGTTAATCTTTGGTATCATTTCAGTACAACAAGCAGTTTAACGAAAAGACACTTCCTATGACAAATATAACTGACGTTCTTCACGAACATGGGTAATTCATAATCTACCAACGCTTTTCTTATGCTTCTATAGGGGCAATGTGTCTTTAAGAGACCCAAAACAATGATCTCTACAAGATGGTTGATTTTGGTTTGTAAACACGATACACAATAATACTACATAACACATTTTCTGACATGGTTTAATAGAGATAAATTGCTTTTAATGTGTTAGTATGACCACATCAGATGCTCAGTTTTGTTCAAATATAAGTCGAACACCTCGTTTCTATGTAATCAATGATTAAACATCTAGGTAACCATTTAGATACTTTATCTAGGTTCACAACAGTAAACACTCTTACACTTGTATACATAGGTTTGAAACTGTGACTAGGATGTCAAATAAAAACACTTTTTGTTGATCACCATTTACTAGACACAATAGATATGTTGTCAATTGCAAGATAATCTATACCCAAGTTACCAATGGTTCTTATCTAGGTTACTAAGAGTATAGTAGTATAACTTCAATTACGTTTAATTACGCGCATGTACTACAAACACAAAGCATTTGTCACCATTGACATTAACACTATGTACTTCGAGATTACTAATGGTGATGCAATATATTATCTAGTATTAATATATGAGCCAGTCTCCAGGAAAACCTGCTATATTGACATTATGTAATTACTGCATGTAACAAGGTTTTGAAAAAGCTTTCAAATAAGAAAAAACGACATATCTATAGATTCAATTTTAAGTCATTTATCCATATATAAGTATATCTTAGCTTTAAAATGTCTTATGCATTATGACGAAATCATTTACTTCGTTGCTATGGTGACCAATTTCAGAAAAGTACTCTGATTGAGAAAAACGACGAGTTAGTTGATTAAAACAGTAGTAGCCTTTCTCTAAATGTGAACATTTACAATTTGGATGTATATTTTAAACTTAAAATATCATTCTGAAACTTGATACCATTTTGACCAGTTTATCTGAAGGATTGATCAAATGCAGTATTTATAAAGTACTTGTTACAACGACGTCGACTAACGCTTGAATGATGATTGCGACGTCACGCAAAAAGGGTCTGAATAGGGCCTCAACAAGACAGCTGTAACTTCCTTAAAAATCAAGATACTTACAAAATTTCTTTTGCATTTTGCTTCATCAAGATTACTCTTTTTGAATAATAAAAAAATCTCAAAATCATTTTTTTTGTCAAAATAGCAGGGTTTCCTGGAGACTGGCTCATATATATACAAGTTATGTCAACAATCGAACAACACTTTACCAGTTTAAACGCATGTTATTGTCAATTATAGCTAAAAACGGTGATTGTGCCCATACGTTAACGGGACTAAAACCATGCGTAAACATAAAGATTCACGCGCTGTTAACGTCCAGTTTTACGTATGATCATTTCAGGGCCGCACCGGCGACTATAAAGGTTATACAGAGTCATATGAACAGTTATTTCCATTTTATTTCTAAGTACTAATTAGTTTTCAATAATGTCTAAATGATATATTTAAACAAACCCGCAGTATCCATGTTTTCTTGTTATTTGCCGATCCCGGAAGTCGACGTGCATAACAATAACTTGTATGACGTTACGTTTATTTTCGCGACGTCGTCACAAAAGCTCCGGCAAATTATCATTATTTAACGATACAAACGCATTAATTGATGTTTTGTATGCTATAATAGCGTTTACGTATGTTTTTTTCACGTTATAACATATGCAGAATCCCTCGGGAGCGTTGGTGCCCTCGCCCTGGCGGGCTTGGGCACCAACCGTCCCTCGGGACTCTGCAGATGTTATAGCCCGAAAAAGCATGCGTTAACCCTACATAATACAGCAGATGCCCAGCGCGTTGTGCCACAAGCTTCAAACATAGCTACGTCTCGACACACCACTTTTAGCAGTTGTCAAACCCCAGATCCGGTTACCATTATAAAACCGTGAAGATAACGTTTGTTGTCTAGAATTGGTAGTTAGTTGCGGAAATGTAATTTAGTGCTGGTTGGTAATTAATAGCATGTGTACATATTACGTCAAACGTCGATCGCGTATGACTGGAACATTGCTGAGCCGGGGCCGCTTTCGGGTCGGTGGTTTGTTCCCTATTTAGTTCACCTTTGGCACTCAGCAATTTCTGTTGAGTAATGCCTATCCTGTCCGATTTGTTACTGTCTTTTAACTGCATAAACCTTACCAGGACACAACAAATGTCTATGTGCGATTGAAAGAAAAACACTATATTTACACACGCTCTCGATAAAGTGTATAATAACTGTATCATTCTCGATAGTAATCGAGTTGTAGAACTCTTTTCAATATTCGTCTTATAAATACACTAACACATATAATGATGGAATAGTTCTAATTCGCGCAAAGATCATTTTAGGAAAATCACAACCATTGATTGTTGGGAGTCCTAGAAAGCAACATATTATTTAAGAGATTAAATCTTTCTCTAGAATAGAGTTGCCATATTATACA
The DNA here is from genome assembly GCA_947247005.1 of Spisula solida. Classification (NCBI taxonomy): domain Eukaryota; kingdom Metazoa; phylum Mollusca; class Bivalvia; order Venerida; family Mactridae; genus Spisula; species Spisula solida. Next base: position 42,302,558 of record OX365944.1, on the reverse strand, counting down.
AGACATTGAAACGGATAAAGAATTTATATGTAGAAGAGTCGAAGATATTTGTATTATACAATAAAAAAGCAAATACTGCAGAAACGTTTGAAGAACATGGTTCGGATGCTTGTTGTGGGATATTGATTTGAAACTTGGTGTCCCTAACCACTCGTAAACAGAACATATAGACGAGATGTAGTATGTTTTATAACTGATTTCATCTGTTTTATGATCAAACAATAGCAGACAATTTGAACATTATGTTACGAGGGTCATTCAATAAATTCGTAGACTGTGCTAATCATTTTAATATCCGATGATACAGAAAAACAAACTTCACCGCGTGAATTTACAGCCTTTCAGACACAAGTGCAGAAAATATTACTTGAAACAACCCATTTTCAAAGAAAATATGGCTAAAATAAAAACACACCTTACCTGTACCACCACACACCGCTATTTATATTCTGACAACAGCGATGCTATTTACATTTTGCTGTTTCTTAAATGGTAAGCCCGAAATGAAATAATGTTATTAATATAGAAATAAACATAAATATTTAACAACTATATGATAAAATATATCTATCACAATATCTTATATATAAGTCAAGGATTATGGCTTGACAAAATGGTGGTTTGATAACATGAAAACAACTCGCATATTTTTGCGTGAAAAGTCCATACGTTTGCCTACTTGCAAATCCCTATATCGTATTCAATAACATGCTGCGCTTCCGAAATCTAATTTTGCCACTTAAACACAAGACGACTACATGCTTTATGTTCTCCTTTCGCTATATAAAGCAGCTCTTATGTATATGCTATGTGTTTCCAAGACCCGTGTACAAAATTTATGGTCACATGAATTTCCTTGCGTAAAGTCATAGACATTTTGACGTTATTAAAAACGTAACTTGTATTGATAAATCAGTTGTTTATTCAAACTCCGAAGTCCAATTAATTTCATAATTTCGTGAAATGTCATGATAATATTTTGTAATAATCTGACAGAAATATGGGAATGTAAATTAACTAAATCAGAATTTATAATAAGTTGAACAAAGGAAAAAGGCACGTTACGTCGGCCGGGGTGGTAGCGCGTTACTATGGCAATAGAATGGGTAATAACATGCCACTGGTTTGCATTATTGAATATAAATTTGTACTGACAGTAGGTAATAAGTTATTGCTTGTAATGATATTAAAATTATTCTTAAAACGCAAGAACAATGGTCTACGAATATATTAAATGACCCTCATATATCATATAACAATGATAGCGTTATTATAAAAGCAATGATGTTAGTATATATTGTTGTTTTACATGATAGAAATTATAGAACTATACCAACTGTTATACACCCTGGTCATATTTGGCTTCCGTTGTTAAATAGCACACAGTTAAAAAGTACAATGTATACATTGTATGCATCAATCTTTAATTGTATGGATTGTATTTCAGGCATAGTGATCGTACCTATTCGTAATATCCTGACACTGGACCAACTATAGAACCAGTATCCTGGAACTACTTTCATATCCCTAGAATACCTGACATTCAGCTTGATTACGGTTTTTCTTTAAATTCACTTGGTCCCTAGATTCTGTCCACTAGACTATATTGACTTGTAGTGCTCAGATAAATTTGGTAGTTCCGAAGTGTAAACATCTTTCGAAACTGAAAGTGTTTGATACTTTGTTAATAATATGAACTGTTTGACACCGCAAATGAATGAATATTTGCGTGAATCGATTTCAACATTATATGTGTAAGTTGCTTATATGTAGGGTTATGTTTGTTGGTATTTTTACCATTCCATATAGAGACGTGGTGTTTCTGTGAGGTTTACGCTGTTAAAAGACAATAACAAAATGGAGAGGGAAGGCACAGAAACAACAGAGCATGATAGACACAAAAAAGAACAGCACACAACCGTCAGCTCGATACGAAAGAGGCTCCTGTACAACAATATTCCAGTCGTACAGTGTATGCCTCATACACAATTTTGACAGCTATTTTATGCAATTTTTCATACTTTCGCAAAAGTTCACAAACTCGCTACATTACACATATACTGTACCTGGACAGCAAAAACTAAGCACCACCCACTAATAACAAGCAAATATGGAATCAACGACGGAAATGTTTTGCTATCATAAAAAGTATATTCCTTACCTGCTAAATTCACTGAAAACCACATGTCGAGCTAGCCGACCCCCATTTCGCATTCTAGCTGCCATATTTAACATACAGGTCAGAAGTCATTTTCTAGCACATTTAAATTATTGCAAAAATATCACAAATTGTTTCAATATCTTAGATTCTAGCTTAATAATTATTCTAGACACCCACAAGCATTTTACTTTGGCTACTGGCTTCTTATTAATAATGTTCTCCATGGCAATTGCGAAACTCTCACGAAACTGTTAAGTGCTACCTAAAGAGTACTAATAGAAACTCATTAATCACCTAGGTGTACAGTATTGTAGCGGAACAATGACTGTAAACGGTCATATGCGTAAATTAACACTGCTATACGTGGGACGTTCAAAAATAAACATGACTATTATCACAAAACGTGCATGGTTAAACGAAATAAATCAAACTATACACCATCATAAATCGGAATCCTTTTTCTTCATACTGTAAAATTATCAACAAAAACAAATACGCGGTCCGAGAGTTACAGGTGACTAAACAAGGTCACTAACGCTGACCCGGCACACAATGACGTTGCGTTATTTTACAAGGCGTTAGTGCTTCGCATAGGGCTACGATATACGATGTTTATAATGATATAGGGTGATGAATACATCCCAGTACCACAATGAGTCACACAAGTAAAGTGTTGGTGAGAATCGCATGTATTTTCCGGATCTTACATCGAATACCTTGGCGATATTCCGTACCATAAAACGTTGGTATTTTGAAAATGTGTCGGTAACTGACGTCACAGACGTTCTTATGAGTTCCTATTTATTCCCTGTCTTACAAAGATGAACAGTGATCATTAAAGCATTTGTGTCATTTTAAAACTGATAAACGACTCGCACAACTGTTTCCAAAATTTAATTACATTAATTTCATACGATTCAGAGGATTCATCTTGCTGTTGACATAACTTGGTGTTTGCCCGTTTTTCATTACGTTCTTGTGACGTCACTTTTGCGTCCCGAAGTTGTCACTCTTGGAGTTCAATTTCTGTTTATTTCAATACCTAACGTCAAAATGTGGTCATTTTTGCAAACATCGTCCAACATGTAATGTCATAGCTAACTTTGAAAACCAACGGTACGATAGTATTAAAGATACACCCCATTACATTGTCGCCATTTATGGTAATTGGTGGGCTGCGCCGGGTGCGTGTTACCATGGCTTCAAAATGGACTATTATGAAAGGTTATGATGGTGTTACTCGATAAATCAGATATCGAATTTTCGCAATTGAATTCAGATTCCATATTATGTAATAATATTTGTATAATATTGAAAACTGTACCCGTGAGGGCCCAGTCGTGTTTATTTTTGAACGTCCCACGTATATGTTACACCGAGGCTTTTACGTTGGACTATGACGATACTCAATAATTCGCAGTGTGTGTTGAATACTAAAATGAGAACTTTCACGAAGATAATACTCATCAAGCCACGGTGGCTCAAGATGCCATCATCAAACTGTCAATTACGGTTCTCGACCATCATACAAGTCTGGTGACTAAAGAACAAACGTAACAAAGACGTCACCAAAGCCTTTGACATTATGTGTGTGTGTGAGATGCTATTATTAGTTCTAAAGTAGGTCTAGAATGTCTTACATCGCCCACAATGTATTGATGAATAAACTACAGTACAATGCAATATATAGAACAACGCTATTTAGGAGACGTGCGATTATCATTTATCGAGTTGATACAGAATGCAGTGGATTTTTTGCGGTTTTTGTATTTAGACTACAGTAACGAGTCCCGATGGTCGTTTGTTCAGGCGACTGTCTCGAGAGTGGGAGCTTTGCGATTAAACCCCATGTTACGAAATTGTACTGATATACGTCTAATGCTTGATACTCAGTATATCAGGGTATTTACAGGACGACTGGTTTGCTCAGGAAAATTTGACTGGGTAGTCTCAATGTAAATGTGGACTTGAAACAAAATACTAAACATACTTCAGACATATAGGATGGTGTTTGGTACCCTTGGATAGTTTGTACTGTTTAGATATCATAGGCGAGTAAGTACTGTAGAAGACTTGATTTCGCAGGATAACCTTTGGAAACACGGGATTGTAAAAATGAAAAACAATAAACATCACACAGTGAACAAAATGTAATAAATGTGAGGCAATCTAAATGACAAGAAATTCAATGTGAAATGGGCCAATAATGAGTGCAACCTGTTTACTATAACACACATAAACCAGTATAAGTCATTAATGTAATATTTACAATAAATAATCTACAACTGCGTCTGATAATAAATTGTTCAATTCTGCCAACAACCTACGCACGTAAACACAACTACCGAACATTAAACAATTACTGGATAATTATATTGACTAACTTTCACTGACTCATTGTGAGTTGAACTAATTACAGGTAAAGTGTTTTTCTGAACTTTAGTGAGACATTTTAAAACACGGATGCACTGTTTGGCTTATTGGCGTTAATACATATCTAGGTCATGAGAAAACGATATGTAAGACATAATTTTTATTATAGATATCTAACCACTGTCTAGGTCATAACACAGTTTAGTTTGGCACCATCCACTGTGTAACGCAATATATACGTAGGTCTCATACTCCATAAAGGTTCTTAAAAGATAGTTACATATCGGAAAGGGAAGGCAGCACTCAACTTAAAAAGTCGAGTACAGAAAACATAACAAAAAACACAGAACACAATTAAACGTCACAATGGCCAACACACAACTGAACGAGAAAATGAACTTAATGCTGAAAGTCCAGGTTTCAGCTGTTACAAAGTCGAATTTCGAGGTGCCAACTGTCAACTGCCTAACACTCGTATGTTATATCTTTTATTACAAATTATAAAGTAAATACCAAATGGGTTGAGTCAAAAATTCCAAACCTAGTTACGGCTCACACACTTTTAGTATTGACTGTTAATCATATCATGCAAACTGGTTAGGTTAACTGACCTACTAGGACGACTGAACAAATGTTGTGCCGGAGCCTCTGTCGTGCTGATGTGATGTAGTATGTTTTATAACTGATTTCATCTGTTTTGTGATCAAACAATACTAGTAGCAGACAATTTGAATATTATGTTATGTCATATATGCATGATCGGGCTATTATAAAATAAATGTTGTTAGTATACATTGTTGTATAATGTGATCGAAATTATAGAACTATACCAGCCATTATACACCCTGGTCATGTTTGGCTTCCGCTGGTTTAAAAGTACAATGTATATATTGTATGCATCAATCTTTAATTGCATAGATTTTAAAATTCCTTCGACAGTATTGCAGACATAGTGATCTTACCTAGTCATAATACCTGACACTTGGCCATTATAGCATAGTATCCTGGAACTACTTTCGTATCCTCAGAATCCCGGCCACGGCCTAATTAATAATTGGTCCGTAGATTATGTCCACTGGACAATATTGACACCAGTATGGCAGAGGTTCGCAGACGTACATAATACATCGCGGTTCAGACAAACACCTGTCTGGAATTCTCTTTATAGCGAATGTCGTTTTAACGGACATTGTGTTTGTATAATCCAGAAGCAAGGCGCGTGCACCTGTACAAATTATTAAATGAGCGTAATTATTTACTTGGCGCTCATGAATTTTCCATGCTGATCTGCCGTACAATCTAACCTGTTAAAGCAGTCTTATTTTATGCCATAACAAAACACGAGTAAATCTAATTGTGCAATAACAATGCACTAAATGTAAATATTCAGTTGTTACAAGTTGTTTCCCTTACATCCTATTTACTATTTTACTTCAAGAAGAAAATATATTTTGTGTTGAATGGAATAAGTTGCAGTGACTATCGTGTGTGTTTCTTTGATGATAAACATAATGAGTACTTGTAGAAACTCATTAATCACCTAGGCGTACGGTATGGTAGCAAAACAATGTAGGGTTAACGCATGATTTTTCGGGCTAAAACATCTGCAGAGTCCCGAGGGACGGTTGGTGCCCAAGTCCGCCGAAATAACATGCGTAAACGCTATTGTAGCATACAAAACATCAATAAATGCGGTTGTATTTCATAATAATGAAATTTTGGCGTGAAATTTTGTGGAGACGTCGCGAAAACAATCGTAACGTCATTCAAGCTATTGTTATGCACGTCCACTTCCAGGATCGACACATTCCAAGAAACTAATAAGTAGTTAGAAATAAAATGGGAATTACTGTTCATTTGACACTGTATAACGTTTATAGTCGCTGGTGCGGCCCTGAAATAAGCATACGTAAAACTGGACGTTAACAGCGCGTGAATCTTTATGTTTACGCATGGGTTTCGTCCGGTTAACGTATGGGCAAAATCACCGTTTTTATGCTATAATAACTGTTAAAGACTACATTCGTAAATTAAATGTACTATATATGTTACTAGGTGGACTATGACGATACTCAATAATTCGCCGTGGGTGTTGATTACTAAAATAAGAACTTTTACGAAGATAATTCTCATCAAGCCACGGTGGACCAGCACGCCATCATCAAACTGTCAATTACGGTTCTCGACCGTCATTCAAGTCTGGTGACTAAAGAACAAACATAACAAAGCAGATACTAAATGTCGGACATACTGTGTGTATTTGAGATGCTATTATTAGTTCTAAAGTAGGTGTAGAATGTCTAATATCGCCCACAATATAATGATGAATCAACTAAAGCACAGTGCAAACATATAGAATAACACCATTTAGGAGACACACGATAACGTTTGTCGAGAGGATTCAGAATTCAGACTGAGGATTATTTGACTTTTTTTGTATTTTGGCTACAGTAATGAGTCCCCGTGGTCGTTTGTTTAGGTCACTGTTTCGAGAATAGGAGGTTTGTGATTCCACCCCAAGTCACGATCTTCACGTATCATATATTGTAGAAATTGTACTGTTATAGTTCTAATGTTTGATACTCAGTGTATCAGGGTAGTTACAGGACGACTCGTTGGCTCAGGAAAATAGGTAGTCTCCATGAAATTATAATTGTAGACAAAAACTACACATACCTTAGACATATAGGATGGTGTTTTTAGCTACATGAAGGGTAACCTTGGAAAGTTTTACTGTCTATAGTTGTCATAGTTGAGTTATCACTGTAGAAGACTTGTTTTCGCAGGATAATCTTAGAAAACACGGCACTATTTACTTTCCACTTACCTTTTTATTGTAAAAATGAAAATAAAATAAACATAATACAGAGAACAATATATTTTAAATGACAGGCAATCTGGAATTACTCGTGGAGACAGACACAAAGAATGAAGTCAGAGAATATGTTAATAATTAGGGAGCTATGATCATGCCAATTAATCACAATTTTCACAACTTTCCTTCAATAACAAGGATGTGAAATGGGCTAATAATGAGTGCAACCTGTTAACTATAACGAACATAAACCAGTATTAGTCATTAATGTAATATTTACAATAAATATTCTACCACTGAGTCTGACAATAAATTGTTCTTTTCTGTCAACAACCTACGTAGGTAAACACAATTACCGTACATTAAACAATTACTGGATATATTGACTAACTTTCACTGATTCATTGTGAGTTGAACTAATTGCAGGTAAAGTGTTTTTCTGAACTTTAGTGAGACATTAACACGGATGTACCGTTTGGCTTATTGGCTTTAATACAATATCTAGGTCATAGAGAAAAACAATATGTAGGACATATAGATATATAACCATTGTCTAGGTCATAAAACAGTAAAGTTTGGCACCATCAATTGTGTAACGCAATATATACGTAGGTCTCATACTTCATAAAGGTTCTTAAAAGATAGTTACATATCGGAAAGGGAAGGCAATTTGAAAAGTCGAGCACAGAAAACATAAAAAACGCAGAACACAATTACACGTCACAATGGCCAACACACAACTGATCGAGAAAATGAACTTAAAGCTGAAATTCCATGTTTCAGCTGTTATAAAGTCGAATTGCAAAGTACCAGCTGTCAACCCCCTAACACTCGTGTGTTATATCTTTTATTCCAAATTATAAAGTAAATACCAAATGGGTTGAGTCACAAACTCCACACTTTTAGTATTGATTGTTAATCATATCATGCAAACTGGTTAGGTTAACTGACCTACGTGGACGACTGAACCATTGTTGTGCCAGAGCCTCTGTCGTGAGGGGCTTATGATTTGTGTGCTGTTCAGTATGTATATTTCATGTTCTGTTGTTTCTGTGCCTTCCCTGTATATGTTTGTTATTGTCTTTTAACAGCGTAAACCCCACACGACACACCACATCTATATATATAGGGATTGTAAAAACACCAACAAACCTAACCCTATATGTACACAACTTACACATACAATGATTGAAAACTTCTTGTTTATGCAAAGACGGGTATCAAGGAAATCATAGCCATTGATTGTCGGGAGTCCGACTTGGTGTCCCTAACCACTCGTAAACAGAACACATAGACGAGATGTATTATGTTCTATAACTGATTTCATCTGTTTTATGATCAAACAATAGCCAACAATTTGGATATTATATTATATCATATAACAATGATAGTGTTATTATAAAAGCAATGATGTTAGTATACATAGCTGTATTACGTGATAGAAATTATAGAACTATAACAATCATTATACACCCTGGTCACGTTTGGCTTCCGATGTTAAATATCACACAGTTAAAAAGTACAATGTATACATTTCGTTCATCAATCTGTAATTGCATGAATTTTAAAATTCCTTCGACAGTATTGCAGACATAGTGATCGTATCTAACCATAATTTCCTGACACTGGACCAACTATAGCTAAGTATACTGGAACTACTTTCATATCCTTACAACACCACACACAGCTGAAATTACGGCTTGTTTTTAATTCTCCATAGATTCTGTAAACTAGAAAATATTGACTTGTAGGGCTCAGATAACAAATTCGCAATGTAAGCATACTTTGAATATCGTTAGTAAAATGAACTTTTTGACGCCGCATATTAACTCAAGCGGCACTTTCGTTTATCCTTCAGTATGACAAGAGGTTCGCCGACATACTGAAACATCAACAATCAGCCAACATCTGTCTGGAATTCTCTTAATACACCAACGTTCAGACAAACACATTCTCTTTATAGCGAATGTCGTTTTAACGGAACTTGTGTCTAATATCCACACACAAGGCGCGTGCACCTGTACAATTTAAAACATTATGCGTAATTATTAACTTGGCGCTCATGACTATTCCGTGCTTATATGTCATACTATCCAACAAGTTAAAACAGTCGTATGTTATGTCATAACGAAAACACACGAAGATTAACGTGTAAATCTAATTGTGCGATAACACACACTTATTGTAAATATTCAGTTGTTAAAAGTTGTTTCCCTTACATTCTATATACTATGTTACATCAATAAGAAAATATATTTTGTGTTGATTGGAATACGTGGCACTGACTATGGAATGTGTTTCTTTGATGACAAGCATAATGAGTACTAATTTAAACTCATTAATCACCTAGGTGTACAGTACGGAACAATGACTGTTAACGACCGTGTCCGTAAATTAACTATTCTATATATGTTACACCAAGGCCTTGACGTTGGACTATGACGATACTCAATAATTCGCCGTGTGTGTTGATTACTAAAATATGAACTTACACAAAGATATTACTCATCAAGCCACGGTAGCGCAAGATACAATCACCAGACTGTCAATTACGGTTCTCGACCATCATTCAAGTCTGGTGACTAAAGAACAAACGTTACAAAGACATCACCAAACGGTCGGACATTCTCTGTGTGTGAGATGCTATTATAAGTTTTAAAGTGGGTCTAGAATGTCCTACATCGCCAACAATGTATTGATGAATCAACTACAGCGCTGCAACTGTATAGAACAAAACCATTTAGGAAACGCGCGATTATCATTTGTCGAGAGGATCAGAATTCACAGGATTATTTGACTTTTTTAATTTTGATTGCAGTAATGAGTCCCGATGTTCGTTTGTTTAGGCCACTTTCTCGGGAATGAGAGGTTAGCTATCCCAGCTATGTCACGATCTTCTCAGACCATAAATCGTTGAAAGTGTACTAATATATCTCTAATGTTTAATTCTCGTGTATCAGGGTAGTTACATGACTGGTTTGCTCAGGATAATGTGACTGGGTAGTCTCAATATCATTGTGGACTTGAAACCAAAAACTAAACATACTTTCAGACATATAGGATGTTGTTCTTAGCCACGTGAAGGCTACCCTTGGAATGTTTGTACTGTCTAGTTGTCATAGGTCAGTTATTACTGCAGAAGACTTGTTTTCCACTAACCTGTTTATTGTTAAAGTGCAACTAATATAAACATAATACAGAGAACAATGTATTTTAAATGAGAGGCAATCTGGAATTACTCGTGGACGCTGACACAATGAATGACGTCAGAGAATATGTATATAATAAGGGAGCAATGATCATGCCAAGTATTCACAATTTGCACAACTTTCCTTTAATAACAAGGATATGAAATTGGCAATAATGGGTGCAACCTGTTTACTATAACCTATATTAATCAGGATAAGTCATAAATTTAATATTTACAATAAATAGTCTACCACTAAATCTGTTTATAAATTGTTCTTTACTGCCAACCACATATGTACGTAAACACAACTACTGAATATTAAACAATTACTGAATATATTAACTAACTTTCACTGACTCATTGTGTGTTGAACTAATTGCAGATTGTGATTTTCTGAACTTTAGTGAGACATTAACACGAATGTACCTTTAGTATTATTGGCTTTAAGATCATTTCTAGGTCATAGAGAAAAACAATATATGGAGCATATATATATCCAAACATTGCCAAGGTCATAAAATAGTTTAGTTTGGCACCACTAATGATGTAACGCCTCATGTGTAATGAATGGGTTGACACACACTCTGTGCTAGTTATTAATAGTATATCACTCTATGGAAGTCACCCATTTTAAAATATGTAAAATACACAATACATCATTGTTTGCATTGGTAAAACCCTCTATATAGGTCACCGTGGATAGCCTAGTGGTAGTGCGTCCGCTTAAAGTGCGGAAGTTCCCGGGCACGATCCCTTGCCGAGTCATACCAAAGACGAAATACAAATGGTACCAATAATTCCCTTGCTTGACACTGGGCATAAAAGCGGAAACTGGCTACTTTTTTCCCATACCCTCGTGGCGATGGATAGCGTCAGGAATGAGGTGACGAGAGTGATTAATACAAATGGAAAAAACTTGTTTTACAATCGGCCTTAAATAAATTAGTATAAACTAACATTTCTTACACTTTCTATACGTTCTAAAAAGATGATAAAATATCGGAAAAGGAAGGCAGCACTCAACTTAAACAGTCGAGCACAGAACACATAACAAACTCTGATCACTATTACATGTCACAATGGCCAGCAAACAACTGAACGAGAGCTGTTACAAGGTCAAATGAATATCCATGTCCAAGCGTTCAACACCTTAACACTTGTGTGCATACCTTTTTATTGCCTTGCCAATAATAAAGTAAATGCCAAATAGGTTAAGTCATTTATGCCAAACTTAATGTCGGCTCAACCAAACACTTTTAGTATTGATTGGTAATCATATCTTGCAAACTGTTTAGGTTAACTGACTTCCGTCAAACCTAACCCTACATTCACACAACTTACACATACAATGATGGAAACCTCTAGTTTACGCAAAGATGGGTATCAAGAAAATCATAACTATTGATTGTCGGAAGTCCGAAAAAGCAACATCTTATTTAAGAGATTAAATCTCTCTCTAGAATAGTGTTGCCTTATTATACAAAATACACTTTAGCCTGAGAGAGTATTATAAACACAGACTGCAAACATGGGATAAAAAATGTACTAGTTATTTTACTGTCAACAGTTTGAAGAACATGGTTAGGATGCTTGTTGGGGAATATTGATTGGAAACTTGGTGTTCCTAACCACTCGCAAACATAACAAGAAATGTAGTATGTTTTATAACTGATTTCATCTGTTTTATGATTGAACAATAGCAGAACAGTTGAACATTACGTTATATCATATAACCATGATAGTGTTATTATAAAATCAATGTTGTTACTATACATTATTGTATAATGTGATAGAAATTATAGCACCATACCAACCATTATACACCCTGGTCATGTTTGACTTCCGCTGTTGTTAAATATCACACAATCTAAAAGTGCTTGTATTCAAACGTCAATGTCAATTACTCATATGAAAGAAAAAGTTCGGACGAACCTATGCTAATTATCTTTTCGTATGGTCAATTCAAATTTTTGATCGATCGACACGCTAAAAAATAAGATGGTTAACCACACAACAACATAGCTGTCTTCAACTTTAAAAATGCTTAGCAAGTTGTATAGCTTACAGCACATTACTACTTATTTATAGTCAAGTGGAAGTAATTCTGATAAGAGAGTGAACAAAAGTCGACATTTCTAATTCTAAATTGAGCATTTAATTTATCTTTGTTTTGTATTATTTCTGTCGCCTAAACAAGAACGGACACTTGTACATAAACCTTATCAGAAACAATAGTTCCACATCGGTATTAACCCTCTGCCAAAGTCAGAAGAAGAACGCACGGCACAAATTTTGCAGCATTCACGTACTTGTGAAGAGTGTGATAAGATTTTAATTAAATCAATTGGACAGTCATTCCACATGTCTTAGTTACATATGTTGAAATTCTCAGCAAAAAAAACACGGATTGGCCGATCTATGCGTAGATGTATACATGCCCACATATAAGATTTGTTCAGTATATATTATGTGTTCCAATAACGCTGGGTGAACTAGTACTAGTCTGGAATGCAAGGCAACTAAATTTTCTTAATGCCGATTTTACTTTTTTGTTGTGTGGTACCTTTGGTACACGAATCATCAAACCTCGCCATCCGGAGTCGTACGCCCTAACATGGAGCCATGAAGTCATGCATGCAGTAATGTGGTACATCAATCCCTCAGCGAATTAGATATCAGTCATATCCTTCTTGCAGTCGATACAATCATTTAATATTCGGAGATTAATGTCCAGCCGCATTAACACCCTTTCGTTGTCTATTCAATCTTTGACAACAGCGTGTGTTCATGTCCTACAGCATGTGAGACCCTCTTGTGGGTTATACAATCATTGATTACGACATTGGTTCATGTTCTACAGCATGTGAGACCCTCTTGTGGGTTATACAATCATTGATTACGACATGGGTTCATGTCCTACAGCATGTGAGACCCTATTGTGGTTTATACACTCATTGATTACTGCGTGGGTTCATGTCTTACAACATGAGATACCCTATTGTGGTCTATACAATCATTGATTACGACATGGGTTCATGTCCTACAGCATGTGAGACCCTCTTCAGGTCTATACACTCATTGCTTACGGCGTGGGTTCACGTCCTACAACATGAGATACCCTATTGTGGTCTATACAATCATTGATTACGACGTGGTTTCATGTCCCACAGCATGTGAGACCCTATTGTGGTTTATACAATCATTGGTTACGGCGTGGGTTCACGTCCTACAGCATGTGAGACCATCTTGTGGTTTAAACAATCATTGATTACGGCGTGGGTTCATGTCCTACAGCATGTGAGACCATCTTGTGGTCTATACACTCATTGCATACAGCGTGGGTTCACGTGCTGCAGCATTCGAGACCCTCTTGTGGTTTAGACAATCATTGATTATGGCGTCGGTATACGTCCTACAGCATGTAAGACTCTTTTGTGGTCAATACACTCATTGATTACGACACAGGTTCATGCTCGAAACCAGGAAGTGATATAGAAACACTCATCAATGATTAATATAGGTTGTCTGAACATATTTCACAATCGATGCAAGGTGCAAGGTTCAAATTTCAGTACATAATTAACGTCATGTCGCATGTTTTTATTGATGACAATAAGTAACACTCATATCGCCATCCTCACACCCAGGCGCTGGCTCCTATAGTATAATTTATGTTGTCTATCGATCAGCTTGCCAAAATCCTAGAAGTGGTTATAAAACCTATGTACATATTGTTTATAAGTTTAGTTCGAAGCAATTAATTGAATACAACAGTGCGTAACAGAACGAAAATAGGGTATGAATAAGAGTTTGTGTTTTCTTTACTCACTCCGTCTATCCGTATATTCTCCAGAATTTATTGTGGTTGTTTCCATGGTATTAAAACATCTCTATAGCATTTTATAATAGTGTGGAAGAAAACCCGGAGCAATAACTGTGTGTTTTAACAGCTGAGATACGTCGAAGATGGCAATTGGTTGCAGAATACTCGCTGACTTACATTCAATTTGTCAAAAGTATTATTTTATAATTACTCGGACGTTTTGTGTCGATTGTTAAACTAGATCCACAACTTGTATTACTCATTCTCTTTATCTCATTCCATACAGTGGCAATCGTCGCAAGGGTACCAGAGAAAAAAGATATATTTCATTTTTATACTCCGTGCCAAACAGTGGAAAAACTTGTACATGTACAATTTTTATTTCGTATATGAAGGTTCAGACCTTCTGCACTGGGAGAGGGTGCTCTACTGCAGTCTAGTCTAACATAACCATTCTACTTCGACAAAATACAAATAAAGCAATCACGTCGTTGTTTTTGTCCTGTTGTTAATTAGGTTTATCACAAGTAAAACTTGGGCAGTTATTAGATTAGTTAATTCGGAGGGTGTTCTTGGAGTGCGGGTTTGTAGTTGAACGGTCGGCTAATTTCGAGGGTGTTCTTGGAGTGGGGGTTTGTAGTTGAACGGTCGGCTAATTTCGAGGGTGTTCTTGGAGTGCGGGTTTGTAGTTCAACGGTCGGTTAATTCGGAGGTTTTTCTTGGAGTGCGGGTTTGAAGTTGAACGGTCGGCTAATTCGGAGGGTGTTCTTGGAGTGCGGGTTTGAAGTTGAACGGTCGGCTTATTCGGAGGGTGTTCTTGGAGTGCGGGTTGGTAGTTGTACGGTCGGTTAATACGGAGGGTGTTCTGGAGTGCGGGTTTGAATTTGAACGGACGGCTAATTCGGAGGGTGTTCTTGGAGTGCGGGTTTGTAGTTGAACAGTCAGATAATTCAGAGGGTGTTCTTGGAGTGCGGGTTTGTAGTTGAACGGTCGGCTAATTCGGAGGATGTTCTTGGAGTGCGGGTTTGTAGTTGAACGGTCGGCTGATTCGGAGGGTGTTCTTGGAGTGTGGGTTTGTAGTTGTACGGTCGGCTAATTCGGTGGGTGTTCTTGGAGTG
This sequence comes from Spisula solida, assembly GCA_947247005.1. NCBI lineage: Eukaryota > Metazoa > Mollusca > Bivalvia > Venerida > Mactridae > Spisula > Spisula solida. The sequence continues at coordinate 42,287,078 of OX365944.1, read as the reverse complement.
TGGGTTTGTAGTTGAACGGTCGGCTAACTCGGATGGTGTTCTTGGAGTGCGGGTTTGTAGTTGAACGGTCGGGCGTCAACATTGGTTATGTAGCTTATGTCACCAATTGTATTAACATTTAGTTCCAGTCATGAAGGTGTTAACCTACTTTTAGTACGGATATTGCTATTGCGTAACTACTTTTAACGGCAATATATGGTAGCTCTCGTGCAGTAAAATCAAATCTCTTGTTATGTTTTGTGTAAGTAATACAAGCAGCCAACCGTCGAAGAAAGAATAGCGTACCAATGTTAAACAAGTCATTAAGAATCGCAAGCAATACTAAATTCCCTTATCCGTTTGAAGCCATAACCCTTTAAATACTTTGTGTTGCAATGGCAACCACAATTTTTGTTCGAATAAAATAGTTAGGCAAGCATAATCCCCTCATTGTCCCCTATTAACATACCAAGTGTCATAAACCTAGCTTGGAAACTGTTTGAGTTATGTCAGGATAAAGAGTATTTGACGGACGGACGGACAGACTTACGGACAGACAGACTGACAATCAAAAAGCTATAGCCATAACTCTGCAGCGGAATATTAACTAATTAACGAAAAGGGTAGGGTACGAATAGCGCGAACGAATTAGATTAGGGACAAATAGTGAATGCGAAGGAAAAACCTAACTCCAATAGAATTGGACCCTTAAAATGGCAAATACTGAAAATTTGATATATGTTGTTGATTATTTAAGATTGATAAAATCCACTATAAACGGCATTGGACCATATTTTAATGATTTAAGCAAAAATACGAAACTAAGGAGAGAAGCAACACCAAACAGAAACAGCAGGACACAAAAGGACACCTGAAAACAAAAAGGCAGTGCCACATACAATGCAAAACGTAACTTAGAACGGCACATACCATGCCCAACATAAAAAACAGCACACGAGCACGACTTTATAACAAAAAGACACAGCCAATGCCCAATACAAAAAACTAGCTACTACAAAAACACGACATCCTACCCCGAATGGTCTGCCGCCTCAGCCAGTCAAACTAAACCGGAGCAAGTATCAGGTCACAAAAACTAATAAACGGACGCCACTCCACAACAGATACATTTTAAAAAAGATACGAAGCAGCCTTATGCCGGACAACGACAATGCAGACAGGCACATACAAAATGAAAAATGTTTCACAAAAAAATCATTGGCCAAATATTTTTGTATTTTCTATTCTTGCTATAAAGTGGACAATACATATACAGAGGAATGATGACTTAGTAACTTCCGCCTGGGTACAGCGACTAATGCCATCGGGGGCTTAAATGTTTTACAGTGAACCAAACCTCACACTTACCCAATAGACAATCATTTAGAACAGGACAGTGTAAATAAAGGTGTCCGTGCAATGCCTCTAACAAAGTAAGTAATATGAACTGTTCGACGCCGCATAGTGACTTAGACAGCCATTTCGTTTATATTTAATTATTCCGGAGGTTGGCAGACACATTGAATACATTAATTTTCAGACTGACACCTACATGTACCTTGTATTTTCTTTATAGCGAATGTCGTTTTAACGTACATTGTGTCTGAATATCAACGAACAAAAAGATTATATTAAGTCAGACAGAGAAGGCAGCACTCAACTTAACTAGCCGAGCACAGAAAACACTAAAACACACAAAGCACAATACCAACTGAAAACACGGCATCCCGGCCCAAAAGTATGCCGCCTCAGTCATTCAAACTAAAACGGAACGAGAGCCAGGTGAAGAGGAAAATAACAACTGGACATTACACATCACCAGGACAATCTACAACATATATAAAGTATACATGCAATTTTGAAAGATACGAAGCAGCCTTGTGCTGGAAAACGAAATTGCAGAATGGCACACACAAAATAAGGCCTTAACATTGATCTCTATGACGATACTCAATAACTTGCCGTGTGTGTTGACTACTTAAACAAGAACTTTCACGAAGATAATACTCATCAAGCCACGGTTGCTCAAGATACCCTCATCAAACTGTCAATTACTGTTCTCCACCGTCATTCAAAACTGGTGAGTAAAGAACAAACGTAGCTACGGGAAGGCTACAAGGCTACCCTTGGCAAGTTTTGCTGTTAAGTTGTCATAGGTGATAGTGTACTATAGAAGACTTGTTTTCGTCGGATAACTTTAGAAAAATACGGCACTGTTTACTTGTCCACTTACCTTTTTATTGTAAAAGTTATAATAATATAAATATAACACAGAGAACACTATATTTTAAATGAGAGGCAATCTGGAATTAATCGTGGAGGCAGACACAAAGAATGACGTCAGAGAATATGTAAATAATTAGGGAGCTATGATCATGCCAATTAATCGCAGTTTTCACAACTTTCCTTCAATAACAAGGATGTGAAATGGGCCAATAATGAGTGCAACCTGTTTACTATAACCAACATTAACCAGGATAAGTCATAAATGTAATATTTACAATAAATATTCTACCACTGAGTCTGATGATAAATTGTTCTTTACTGCCAACAACCTACGTACGTACACACCACTACCGTACATTAAACAATTACTGGATATATTGACTAACTTTCACTGACTCGTTGTGAGTTGAACTAATTACAGGTAAATTATTTGTCTGAACTTTAGTGAGACATTAACACGGATGTACCGATAGTCTTGTTGACTTTAAAATCATATCTAGGTCACAGAGAAAAACAATATATAGAGCATATATATATATATATATATATATATATATATATCCAAACATTGCCTAGGTCATAAAACAGTTTAGTTTGGCATCACCAATGATGTAACGCTTTATATGCAAAGGCCTCATATGTAATGAATGGGTTGACACTCTGTGTAAGTCATTAATAGTATATCACTCTATGAAAATCACCCATTTTAAAATATGTAAAATACACAATACATCATTGTTTGCATTGGTAAAACACTCTATATATGTCAACCGTCGATAGCCTAGTGGTAGAGCGTCATACCAAAGACGAAATAAAAATGGTACAAGAAATTCCCTTGCTTGACACTCGGCATAAAAAAGAGGAAACTGGCTTATCTTCTCTCATGTCCTCGTGGCGATGGATAGCATCAGGAATGAGGTAACGAGAGTTATCAATATAGGTTAGAAAACTTGCTTTACAAACGACCTGAAATAAATTAATTAGTATAAACTACCTTTCTGACACTTTATATAGGTTCTAAAAAGATGATTAAATATCGGAAAAGAAGGCAGCACTCAACTTAAACAGTCGAACACAAAAAACATAAACTCTGATCACCATTACATGTCACAATGGCCATCACACAACTGAACGAGTGCTGTTGAAAGGTCAAATGTCCAAGTCCTAGCTGTCAACACCCTAACACTTGTATGCATACCTTTTATTGCCTTACCTATAGTAAAGTAAATGCCAAATAGGTTAAGTCACAAATTCCAAACTTAGTGTCGGCTCAACCAAGCACGTTAAGTACTGATTGTTAATCATAGCATGCAAATTGGTTAGATCAGCTCATCAGTGTGTATGACTAAATCATTGTTGTGAGGGAGCCTCTGTGGTGCGGGGCTTACGGTCTGTGTGCGGTTCTGTATTGTGTATTTCATGCTATGTTGTTTCTGTGCCTTCCCTGTCTATGTTGTTATTATTTTAACAGCGTACACCCCACAGGACACACCCCATCTCTATATGGGATGGAAAAAAACACTACCAAACCTAACCCTATATGTACACAACTTACACATACAATGATGGAAAACTTCTAGTTTACGCAAAGTTTGGTATCAAGAAAATCATAGCCATTGATTGTCGGGAGTCCGAGCAAGCATCATCTTATTTAAGCGATTAAATCTCTCTCAAGAATAGTGTTGCCTTATTATACAAGACACACTTTAGCCTGGGAGAGTATGATAAACACAGACTGCAAAAATGGGATAAAAATGTTCTTGTTATTTTACAGCCAGTTTTTATCCTCAAAACTTCGACATTGAAACAGATGAAGACTTAAAATGTAGAGAGTCGAATATATTCATATTATGAAATAAAAAGCAAATACTTCAGACAAGTTTGAAGAACAAAGTAAGGATGCTTGTTGGGGGATATTGATTGGAAACTTGGTGTCCCTAACCAATCGTAAACAGAACATATAGACGATATATAATATATTTTATAACTGACTTCATCTGTTTTATGATCAAACATTAGCAAACAATTTGGACATTACGTTATATCAAAAAACCATGATAGTGTTATTATTAAATCAATGTTGTTACTATACATTATTGTATAATGTGATAGAAATTATAGAACTATGCCACCTATAATACACCCTGGTCATGTTTGGCTTCCGCTGTTGTTAAACATCACACATTCTAAAAGCATATTGTATACAAAAGTCAATTTCTATTACTCAGATGAAAGAAAAAGTTCGGAAGTACAAAAATACTATTTTGGGAAAGCACGAAAAAGATGTCTGAAAATGGTTCTTTTCTTATGGAAAAAAGAGCTTTTCTACTTCAGTTTGGTCATCATGGACTGGTCTGATTTGCACGACAATTGGTCTATAAGAAGCTTGTTGTGATGCAAATTTCGAATATGTTTTGATCTTATAAAGTCCTATATAGTTCGTAAATATTATACCAGCGACATAGTATAACCATCAATCATATGTTTACAGGTTTTAAAATTATATTGACAGTATTTCAGACATAACAGTATGGAGACTACCTAGTCGTAATTAACTGACACAGGGTCAATTACATTTAGCGGCTTTGAAAACGCAACCCTAATGAAATCAATATGACTATTAATATTTCTTAATGTATTTTGTGTGTGTGTTATTGACTGTCCAGGGATTTTAACTCGACGCTCTACATATCTATCTAAATTTACTACTACTGCGGTGTATCGAACCATGAAACGGCAGTAAACGAAAAAGGGACGACGAACCTATGCTAATTATCTTTACGTAAGGTCAATTCAAAAATAATAAGATAGTTATTCACACAGCAGCATAGTTGTCTTCAACTTATAAAATGCTAAGCAAGTTGTCTGGCCGCATTAAGACCTTTTTGTGGTCTATACAATCTTTGATAACAGCATGTCTTCATGTCCTACAGCATGTGAGACACTTTTGTGGTCTATACAATCATTGGTTACGACGTAGGTTCATGTCCAACAGCATGAGAGACCCTCTTGTGGTCTATACAATCATTAATTATGGCGTTGGTTCATGTCCTACAGCATGTGAGACCCTATTGTGGTCTATACAATCATTGATTACGGCGTGGTTTCATGTCCTACAGCATGTGAGACCCTATTGTGGTCTATACAATCATTAATTATGGCGTTGGTTCATGTCCTACAGCATGTGAGACCCTATTGTGGTCTATACAATCATTAATTATGGCGTTGGTTCATGTCCTACAGCATGTGAGACCATCTTGTGGTCTAGACAATCATTGATCAATGCGTGGGTATACATCCTACAGCATTTGAGACCATCTTGTGGTCTATACACTCATTGCTTACAGCGTGGGTTCACGTGCTACAGCATTTGAGACCCTCTTGTGGTCTAGACAATCATTGATTATGGCGTCGGTATACGTCCTACAGCATGTAAGACTCTTTTGTGGTCAATACACGCATTGATTACGACGCAGTTTCATGCTCCAAACCAGAAAATGATATGGAAATAATCATCAATGATTAATATAGGTTGTCTGAACATATTTCACAGTCGATGCAAGGTGCAAAGTTCACATTTCAGTGCATAATTAACGTCATGTCGAATGTTTTTATTGATGACAATAAGTAACACTCATACCGCCATCCACACGACCAGGCGCTGGCTCCTATAGTATACTTCATGTTGTCTATCGATCAGCTTGCCAAAATCCTTGAAGTGGTTACAGAACCTATGTACATATTGTTTACAAGTTTAGTCCGACGCAATTTATTAAACACAATTGTGCGTAACAGAAAGAAAATAGGGTAGGAACCAGAGATTGTGTTTTCTTTACTCACTCCGTCTTACTGTGAATGTTCCTGAATTTGTTGTGGTTGTTTCCATGGCATTAAAACATCTCTATAGCATTTTCATAATACATGTAGTTCGGAAGAAAAACCGGAGAAATAACTGTGTGTTTTAACAGCACGAGGGTACCAGAGAAAATAAGATAAATTTCATTTTTATACTCCATTTCAAACAATGGAAAAACTGGTACAATTCTTATTTCGTATTTGAAGCTTCAGACCTTCTGCACCGGACGCGGGCGCTCTACCACTGTCTAGGCTATTGAGTTTAAAGGATCGTCATTGGAGTCGTACATAACCATTCTACTTCAACAAAAGTACAAATAAATCAATCACGTCGTCGTTGTTTTTGTCCTGTTGTTAATTAGGTTTACCATCAGTAAAACTGGAGCAGTTATTAGATTGGCTAATTCGGAGTGTGTGCTTGGAGTTCAACGGTCGGCTTATTCTGAGGGTGTTCTTGGAGTGCGGGTTTATAGTTAAACAGTCGATTAATTCGGAGAGTGTTCTTGGAGTGCGGGTTTGTAGTTGAACGGTCGGCTAATTCGGAGGGTGTTCTTGGGGTGCGGGTTTGTAGTTGAACGGTCGATTAATTCGGAGGGTGTTCTTGGAGTGCGGGTTTGTAGTTGAATGGTCGGCTAATTCGGAGGGTGTTCTTGGAGTGCGGGTTTGTAGTTGAACGGTCGATTTATTTGGAGGGTGTTCTTGGAGTGCGGGTTTGTAGTTGAATGGTCGGCTATTTCGGAGGGTGTTCTGGGAGTGCGGGTTTGTAGTTGAACGATCGGCTAATTCGGAGGGTGTTATTGATGTGCGGGTTTGTAGTTGAACGATCGGCTATTTCGGAGGGTGTTCTGGGAGTGCGGGTTTGTAGTTGAACGGTCGGCTAATTCGGAGGGTATTATTGATGTGCGGGTTTGTAGTTGAACGGTCGGCTATTTCGGAGGGTGTTCTGGGAGTGCGGGTTTGTAGTTGAACGGTCGGCTAATTCGGAGGGTGTTATTGATGTGCGGGTTTGTTCTTGGAGTGCGGGTTTGTTGAACGGTCGGGTGTCAACATTGATTCTGTAGCTTATGGCACCAATTGTATTTACTAGCAGGTGTGGTCATGAAGGTGTGAACCTACTTTTAGTTCGGATATTGCATTTTCGTAACACCTTTTAACGGCAATATATGGTAGCTCTCGTGCAGTAGAATCTGCTCCTCTTGTTATGTTTTGTGTAAGTAATACATGCAACCAACCGTCGAAGAAAACATACCAATGTTAAACAAGTCATTAGGAATCGCAGCAATACAGAAGTCCCCTATCCGTTTGTAGCCATAACCCTTTAAATACTTTTCAATATTTCTGTTGCAATGGCAACCACAATTTTTGTCCGAATAAACAATACTTAGGCGGGCATAATCCCCTTTTTGGTTCATATTTACATAACAAGTTTCATAAACCTAGCTTGGAAACTGTTTGAATCGGGCTCAATAGTTTTTAACGGACGGACGGTCGTTCTCCCTGAATAGACGTTCTGGGGTTTCCTTTTGTTCATTCTTTTGTTTGTAAAACCCCATAAGCAACATTCTGCACCCCGTAAGCAAAGGAATGAATATAATCTAAATATAGCCTATTGTTCCGCAACCCACAACTACAAGTGGGTGAGTACGGACAGGCTGACATACAAAAAGCTACACCCATAACTTTGAAGTTGCATATTTACTTATAAACGAAAAGGGTAGGGTACGAATAGCGCGAACGAATTAGATTGGGAATATACAGAGAATGCGTAGGCAAAACCTAGCTCCAATAGAATTGGCCCCTTAGAAAATGACGAATACTGAGAAATTAAGACATTTTGTTGATGATTTAAGATTGAAAAACCCCACTATAAACGGCATTATTTAAATACTTTAAGCAAAAAAACTAACTTAAAGGACAAAAGCAACATCCAACAGAAACAGCAGGACACGAAAGGACACATGCAAACAAAAAGACACATATAATGCAAAACGTAACCCAGAAAGGCACACACCATGCCCAACATAAAAAACAGCACAAGAACACGACTTTATAACAAAAAGACACTGCCAATATCCAATGCAAAAAAACTAGCAACTACAAAAACACGACATCCCACCCCGACAGGTATGCCGCCTCAGTCTTTCAAATTAAACCGGAGCAAGAGCCAGGTCACAAAAAATAATAAACGGACGACACTCAACAACAGATACAGTGCACATTTTGATACGAAGCAGCCTTATGCCGGACAACGTAATTGCAGACGCATACAACATGAAAACATGTTTCACAAAAAATCAGCGGCCAAATATGTTTGTAATTTTCTATTTTTACTATAAAGTAGACAATACATATACAGAGGAAGGTTGACTTAGGAACTTCCGCCTGGGTACGGACAGTGATAAATGCCACCGGGGGCCTCCACGTTTTACAGCGAAACAAACCTCACACTTACCCAATAGACAACCACTTAGAACAGGACAGTGTAAATAAAAGTTTCCCGCCGTACAATGTCCCTAACAAAGTAAGTAATATGAACTGTTCGACGCCGAATTGTGACTTAGACAGCACTTTCGTTTATATTCAATTATTCCGGAGGTTAGCAGACACATTGAATACATTAACTTTCAGACTGACACCTACATGTACCTTGTATTTTCTATATAGCGAATGTCGTTTTAACGTACATTGTATCTGAATATTCAGGAACAAAATGATTATATTAAGTCAGACAGGGAAGGCAGCACTCAACTTAACCAGCCGAGCACAGAAAATATTAAAAACACACAACTCACAATACCCGACTGAAAACACGGCATCCCGGCCCGAAAGTTTGCCGCCTCAGTCAGTCAAACTATAACGGAACGAGAGCCAGGTGAAGAGGAAAATAACAACTGGACATTACACATCACAAGGACAGTCTACAACATATATATAGTATACAAGCAATTTTGAAAGATACGAAGCAGCCTTGTGCTGGACAACGAAGTTGCAGAATGGCACATACAAAATGAACAAAGTTTAAGAAAAAGGCACAATAGCGAAATATTTTTGTAATTTTGTATTTTTACTATAAAGTGGACAATACATTCATAGAGGAAGGTTCACTAAAGGGCTTCCGCCTTGGTACGGACAACGACAAATGTCACTGGAGGCTTAAACGTTTTACAGTGCACCAAACCTCACACTTAACCAATAGACAACCTTATAGAACATTACAGTGTATATAAAAGTTTCCCGTCATGTAATACCCTCTTACAGGTGACAGGTAATAAAAGAATGTAAAACATGAAACATTATATGAATAGCGTCCATGAAGATTAATGAGTTAATATAAGTGTACGTTGATGATGCATTTACTGTAAATATTCAGTTATTACAAGTTCTTTCCCTTACATCCGATTTACTATGTGACCACAAGAAGAAAATAGTTTCTGTGATGGCAAACATAATGAGTACTGATAGAAACTCATTAATCACCTAGGTGTACAGTATGGTAGCGAAACAATGACTGTTAACGACAACATCTGTATATTAACTATACTATGTTTGTTACGTCGAGGACTTTACGTCGGTCTCTATGACGATACTCAATAATTTGCCGTGTGTGTTGACTACTAAAACAAGAACTTTCACGAAGACAATACTCATCAAGCCACGATGGCTCAAGATACCATCATCAAACTGTCAATTACTGTTCTCCACCGTCATTTAAGTCTGGTGAAGAACAAACGTAGCTACGGGAAGGCTACCCTTGGCAAGTTTTACTGTTAAGTTGTCATAGGTGATGGTGTACTATAGAAGACTTGTTTTCGTCGGATAACTTTAGGTAAATACGGCACTGTTTACTTTTCCACTTACCTTTTTATTGTAAAAGTGACATAATATAAACATTACACAGAGAACAATATATTTTAAATGAGAGGCAATCTGGAATTACTCGTGGAGGCAGACACAAAGAATGACGTCAGAGAATATGTTAATAATTAGGGAGCTATGATCATGCCAATTATTCACAATTTTCACAACTTTCCTGTGAAATGGGCCAATAATGAGTGCAACCTGTTTACTATAACCAACATTAACCAGAATAAGTCATAAATGTAATATTTACAATAAATATTCTACCACTGAGTCTGATGATAAATTGTTCTTTACTGCCAACAACCTACGTACGTAAACACAACTACTGTACATTAAACAATTACTGGATGAATTGACTAACTTTCACTGACTCGTTGTGAGTTGAAATAATTACAGGTAAATTGTTTTTCTGAACTTCAGTGAGACATTAACACGGATGTACCGTTAGTTTTATTGACTTTAAGATCATATCTAGGTCACAGAGGAAAACAATATGTAGAGCATATATATGTATCCAAAACATTGCCTAGGTCATAAAACAGTTTAGTTTGGCACCACCAATGATGTAACGCTATATATGCAAAGGCCTCATATGTAATGAATGGGTTGACACTCTGTGCAAGTCATTAAGGTATCAGAGTATAATTTATATTGAGATTGAGCATGTTTTTTTCAAAAGCATTTTATTCTTAATATTGAAATATGTTGGGTACAGTAAGCATAGTATTATGATGCACTATATTTACCCTTGAAGTTAAACAAAAAATAAAGATCAGTAAAGTGAATTTATTGAAACAGGACTGCACTTTAATTGCAAATCTTGCTCGTTCACAAACAAAGTCAACGTAACATTAAGAGTCAAAGGTTTTGTTGGCGACATAGTCAATAGTATAAGGAACAAACTCTAACAAAGAAATAATTATAAAACATATTTATGAACCTGTATCACGCAAAACTTCAATGACCTTGCAAACCGAAAGTAGAAATATGGCAATGTTTCTTGAATGTCTTTTAAAGTATACATTGTTCAGTCAAAATCTAAATAAGAGTTTGCTCCCTGGAGTTATATTGTAAGCATGGTATGAGTTTTGGTTCGAGACATTTGCCAATTTGTGTGTTTAGGAACGAGTACTGAAAGACACACACATTCTTTCAAACAAACTATTTCAAAAAGGTTGGCCCTTCTTTAACGAGTTCTTGGTGTTTTGTTACAATGATAGTGCACATACAATACGAGTCTGTCTGCTTGAGCCCTTTTATTTTCTCAAAAATTCTGAATTATTGTTTACCAGACCGCTACCACTTTTGTTCTCATCCCACCTCCTTAATAGTATATCACTCTATGGGAGTCACCCGTTTTAAAATATGTAAAATACACAATACATCATTGTTTGCATTGGTAAAACACTCTATATAGGTCTACCGTGGATAGCCTAGTGGTAGAGCGTCTGCTTCGAGTGCGGGAGGTCCCCGGTTCGATCCCTAACCGCGTCATACCAAAGACGAAATAAGAATGGTACCAGCAATTCCCTTGCTTGACACTCGGCATAAAAGAGGAAACTGGCTTCTCTTCTCTCATACCCTCGTGGCATCAGGAATGAGGTGACGAGAGTTATCAATATAAGTTGGAAAAACTTGCTGTACAATCGACCTTAAATAAATTAGTATAAACTACCTTTCTGACACTTTATATAGGTTCTAAAAGATGATAAAATATCGGGAAAAGGCAGCACTCAACTTAAACACAACAATCATAACAAACTCTGATCACCATTACATGTAACAATGGCCATCACACAACTGAACGAGAGCTGTTAAAAGTTCAAATGTCCAAGTCCGAGCTGTTGAAACCCTAACACTCGTTTGCAATTCTTTTATTGCCTTGCCAATAATAAAGTAAATGCCAAATGGGTAAAGTCACAAGTTCCAGACGTAGTGTCGGCTCACCCAAACACGTTTAGTACTGATTGTTAATCATATCATGTACACTGTATAGGTCAGCTGACCACCGTGTATGACTGAACCATTGCTGTGTCGGAGCCTCTGTCGAGCGGGACTTACGGTTTGTTTGCTGTTCTGTACTGTGTATTTCATGATATGTTGTTTCTGTGACTTCCCTGTCTATGTTTTTATTGTCTTTTAACAGCGAAAACCCCTCAGGACACGCACATCTCAATTTGGGATGGTAAAAGCACCAACAAACCTAACCCTTTATATACACAACTTACACATACAATGATGGAAAACTTCTAGTTTACGCAAAGATGGGTATCAAGAAAATCAAAGCCATTGATTGTCGGGAGTCCGAGTAAGCACCATCTTATTTAAGCTATTAAATCTCTCTCTAGCATAGTTCTGCCTTATTATACAAGACACACTTTAGCCTGAGAGAGTATAATAAACACAGACTGCAAAAATGGGATAAAAATTGTACATGTTATTTTACTGTCAATTCATATCTGAAAACTTCGGCATTGAAAGACTTTTACTGCAGGAGAGTCGATTATATTCGTATTATGAAATAAAAAAGCAAATACTGCAGACAAGTTTCAAGAACATGGTTAGGATGCTTGTTGGGGAATATTGTTTGGAAACTTGGTGTCCCTAACCACTCGCAAACAGAACATATTTGTTTTATAACTGATTTCATCTATTTCATGATCAAACATTAGCAAACTGTTTGGATTGTACGTTATATCATATAACCATGATAGTGTTATTATAAAATCAATGTTGTTACTTTACATTATTGTAAAATATAATAGAAATTATAGCACCATACCAACCTTTATACACCCTGGTCATGTTTGGCTTTCATTGTTGTTAAATATCACACAATCTAAAAGTGCATTGTATACAAATGTCAATGTCAATTACTCAGATGAATGAAGAAGTTCGGAAGTACACAATTGCTAATTTGAGAACGCACAAAAAAGATGTCTGAAAACTACTCTTTTCTTATAGAAAAAAAAGCTTTTCTACTTCAGTTTGGTCAGCATGGTTTGGTCCGATTTGCATGACAATGGGTCTAAAAGAAGCTTGTTGTGCTGCAGATTTCAAATATGTATTGGTCTTATAAAGTCCTATGTAGTTCGTACATATTATACCAGCGACATAGTTTTAAAATTATATCGACAGTATTTCAGACATATTGAGACTACCTAGTCGTAATATACTGACTCAGGATCAACTACATTTAGCGGCTTTGAAAACGCAACACTAATGAAATCCATATGACTATTAATATTTCTAACGTAATTTTGTTTGTGTGTGTTATTGACTGCCCAGGGATTTTAACACGACGCTCTATCTATCTAAATTCACTACAGCGGTGTTTCGAACCATGAAACGGCAGTAAACAAAACATGGACGACGAACTTATGCTTATTATCTTTACGTATGGTCAATTCAAATTGTTGATCGATCGAAAAAAATAAAATGGTTATTCACATAGCAACAAAGTTGTCTTCAACTTTAAAAATGCTTACCCTTACCGAAAAATAAGGGCTCCGGCAACGCTTCTGGCGGTAAATTTGCCGCAAACCACTTTACGCGCACTTTTACCATGCAAATGAGGTTTGCCGCAAATTTGCGGCAAACTGTTTTTGAAGCAGATTTGTTTGCCACAACAGTGCCACAAAGAAATTTGCTTATTCCAAATATGGGCAAAGGACAATTGCCGCAAACTTGCCGCAAACTAATTTGCATGGTAAAAGTGCGCGTAAGTTTGCCGGAAACTATATTTGATTACGGCAAATTTACCGCAAACCTCATTTACATATTGTGAAACATTCAATGTATGATTGAAAGACATTGCTGCAAATTTGCCGCAAACTAATTTGCATGCTAAAATTGCTGTTCTGGCAACCTTTTGGCAAACACACTTTTGCACAAAACTAGAACTCCAGATAGAAAATATTTATTTCATTTCTTTGTCACAATAACCAATTTTTTTCTGATTGCTATTTAAAGTCATAAAACTATAATATCCAAACTGAATCACAATCAAACTCATTCCCATCTGATACAGTTGATCTGGTTCTCTTACTAATGTAGCTGCCAATCCTTGCATTACTTATATTCCATATGATCTGAAAGAAAAATAATTCAAAACACAAACAATTAACTACCTTCAATGAATTTATATGACTAAATTAAATTTATATAATTTATCTACTAATAATGTTTAACTGAAGCAAATCATCATTATTTCCCTCATATTGATCATTTACTCTCAGAGAGGTATGCACCTGGAAATTATAACAGTAATTTAAAGTACAATATCACCTTTCCAGAGCAATACACCTCTGTAGAGCAATACACTTTCTACAACACCTCTACATATTTCCTTAAGCTGATATTTAATATAAATTTGACCTCTATAGAGCAACAACCTCTTAACAACAGTCAATATTTCAGTTCCCAACGGGTGTTGCTCTACAGAGGTTGTACTTTAAAATGGATACAAGTTTGTTGTAGTAAACAGATGAAGCCCACAGCCCCTATTGAAAAAGTGGACACTTAAAACAATAACTTGTAGATCAAAGGGGTCAATAATTTTCTGTAAAATGCTGTAAAAAACATGAAACAATGACTGTACATGAAGTTTTAGAAATACAGCAGAATAATGATCTTACATCATATTCATAACATTCAGCATGCATTTACATTTTACTTACCAGGCTATCTGTTTTATGGTACCGGTATAGCAACTGTTGCCTTCCAGCGTTTTGGAATTCATGAAGTTCTTTTGAGCCAGTTTATACTGAAGTAGAAGTTTTTTATGTAATATTATACTCACAGTTTTTTTTAATTAAGATGATCAACCTATATTTCAGGGATTATGATTAATAAGTATAACAAATTACTGCTTAAAAATTCATTAATGCATGATAATTTCTATATTTTCAATATGTCATCAATTTATATATATATATTTCCATTTTGAGGCTTCATAATCATAATTATATAATACATTGTATCTTAATTAAGTTGTATTTCAATACATGATTTGAACTTATAATAATAATTTATGCTACATACCAGTGAGTTTATCCATAGATCTCAAAAATGATTCTGGAAATCAACTTCAAACAAGAATGAGTCACAACATTACAATATAAAATAATAAAGTATATGTTTTAAAACTTAGATATAGCTTCCAGTGGTGTTGTTTTCAATAAAGTATGCATAAAATGCACCCTGGTTGCTATGAGAAGCTAATATACATGTACTTGTATAATGAACACCATATGGGCAGTAGTAAAGCCAGACACAGGGGAATACTCAAACAGCCAATCACAGAAAACTGAGATACTGATAACAGGCATTATTGGTCAAGGTGCTAATTTGTGTAATAAGAAACAGTATAAGTTTATTGTGTTATATATGTTAATCTCATACAATATCTTAGTGGCCTAATGTATTTGTTGAACCATGGAGTTAGTATGTTACATGTACAACATGATTATTTTTATCTTCATAACTTATAATATATATATCTGTATCCATTATAAGCTCATTTAAATATATTATATTTTTTATAATATTATTATCTCTGAGAATACTTCATTATAATGCAACATAAGAACAAATACATTAACACAAACACCTCAATATTAAATATTACAATGTATAAGGTGGCCTTAATAATGAGATTTATTTAAGAGTGTAGGCCTATACTGTATTTTGGGGGAAAGTTGTACTTAGACTGGAACAAAGTCAGAATTAGAATGACCTATCTCAATCTACAAATTCAATTCATATTTGTATAAATTTTAAAATAGGAATACATTGTAATTAATACTAGGCTAAGTACCGGCATATGTCATCCAAACTTACACTTGTAAGTCATTTTTGCTAATAATCAGTCTGCTAACTAAATTTGAAAGAAAGGTTGAATGTCCTCCACATGTGGAAAAGTGAAAAAGGTTCAATATTATAGGAGTAATAATATCCAAATGAGGTGGAATGATTTTACAGTCTAAAATGTTAAGCAAGTCGAAAGCGGGGGCAAAATTTAAGGCGTAATATGCAAATGAGGCGGAATTTTTTTTCGGGTTTAATTATTTAAGTCGATCCTTTTTTGCAGTCCACTGAGACAGTGGTAGTGCGTTGTCATTCGGTTTCATCCCTGCCTAATTGGCAAATAATCTAGAGCTTCCAGGCATGAGACAGAAAGTTTGTTTGATATGATTTGTGTAATAGGAATCAAGGTGCGCTAGTGCTATCCTAGCACTTTTCGAATAGACTCCTGGGTTCTGTATCGTTTCCGGTGTATATCCGGGTTCGAAATTAGGTTAAGACACTTTAAAAATTACTGGTCTTATCCATCGATGAAAACTTGAAAGAAATGTTGAATGTACTCCACATGTGGAAAAGTGAAGAAGGTTCAATATTTAGGAGTAATAATATCCAAATGAGGTGGACTGATTTTTCAGTCTAAAATGTTAAGCAAGTGGAAAGCGGGGGCAAAATTTTAAGGCGTGATATGTAAATGAGGCGGAATTATTTTTCGGGTTTAATTATTTAAGTTGATCCTTTTTTGCGGTCCACTGAGACAGTGGTAGTGCGTTGTCATTCGGTTTTATCCCTGCCTAATTGGCAAATAATCTCGAGCTTCCAGGCATGAGACAGAAAGTTTGTTTGATATAATGTGTGTGATACGAATCCAGGTGCGCAAGCATTATCCTAGCACTTTTCGAATAGACTCCTGGGTTCTTTAACGTTTCCGGTGTATATTCGGGTTTGAAATTAGATTACTACACTTAAAAAATTACTGGTCATATCCATCGACGAACCTTTAAAATGAATGTCCTCCACATGTGGAAAAGTGAACAAGGTTCAATATTTTAGGAGTAATAATATCCAAATGAGCTGGAATTATTTTGCGGCTAAAATGTTAAGTGAGTCAAAAGTGGGGCAAAATTTTTAAGGCGTAATATGTAAATGAGACGGAATTATTTTTCGGGTTTAATTATTTAAGTCCTTTTTTGCGGTCGTCTAAGACAGTGGTACATGTAGTGCGTTGTCATTCGGTTTTATCCCTGCCTAATTGGCAAATAATCTCGGGCTTCCGAGCATGAGACAGAAAGCTTGTTTGATATGATGTGTGTGATAGGAATCCATGTGCGCTAGCGCTATCCTAGCAACTTTCGAGACTCCTTGGTTCTTTAACGTTTCTGGTGTATATCCGGGTTCGAAATTAGGTTACGACACTATAATAATTACTAGTCATATCCATCAAAAATTTGACTCTAAGAAATGTGCAATAGGAATCCGGATGCGCTAGTGCTTACCCTAAGCACTTTTCGAATAGATTCTTTAATGGTTCCAGTGTATAACACCGATACATGACGAGATTTGAACCAGTGGCATCCGGACTGGTATTCGAGAGCGCTAACCATTTCGCCACCATGCCACCCAAAGTTTTCCTTTCAAATCGCAAGATATTTATGGCTTGTTGGAAATGCAGGAAGTTTCTGGTGAATATCTGGCAAATATATTTAACCGTTTAAAGTTTTTTTAAACTTCTAGCGATAACCTTAACAAACCAAAGTTTCTGGCAAACTTACAGCAAACAAATATTATCCGCTAAAGTTTTTGGTGAACCTATGGTGATCCTTACTTAGATATGAAGTTTCTGGTAAACTTCCGGTGAACAGACATCAGTTTTGGCGAATTTGCCGTAACGCCACCAGAAATTTGCCAGAAGTTCACCACTACCGGCAAAGTCCTGCGAACACTGACTATGATTTTCTGGCGAACGAATCAGTTTGCGGCAACTTTGCCGCAAAGTTGCAGCATATTTACTGCAAACTTTCTATTTCTGTAAGGGTAGCAAGTTGTCTGGCCGCATTAAGACCCATTTGTGGTCTATACAATATTTGATAACAGCGTGTGTTCATGTCCAACAGCATGTGAGACCCTCTTGAGGTCTATACAATCATTGATTACGACGTGGGTTCACGTCCTACAGCATGTGAGACCCTCTTGTGGTCTATACAATCATTGCTTACGATGTGGGTTCACGTCCTACAGCATGTGAGACCCTCTTGTGGTATATACAAGCATTGATTACGACGTGGGTTCATGTCCTTCAGCATTTGAGACCCTCTTGTGGTCAATACAATCATTGATTACGGCGTGGGTATACGTGCTACAACATGTGAGACAATCTTGTGGTCTATACAATCATTGATTACGGCGTGGGTTCACGTCCTACAGCATGTGAGACAATCTTGTGGTCTATACACTCATTGATTACAACATGGGTTCATGTCCTACAGCATGTGAGACCATCTTGTGGTCTATACACTCATTGATTACAACATGGGTTCATGTCCTACAGCATGTGAGACCATTTTGTGGTCTATACACTCATTGATTACAACATGGGTTCATGTCCTACAGCATGTGAGACCTTGTAAACAATCATTGCTTACAGCGTTGGTTTACGTCCTACAGCATGTAAGACTCTTTTGTGGTCTATACAATCATTGATTACGGCGTGGGTTCATGTCCTACAGCATGTGAGACCATCTTGTGGTCTATACAATCATTGCTTACAGCGTGGGTTCACGTGCTACAGCATGTAAGACAATCTTGTGGTCTATACAATCATTGATTACGCCGTGGGTATACGTCCTACAGCATGTGAGATCATATTGTGGTATATACAATCATTGATCATGACGCAGGTTGATGCTAAAACCCAGGAAGTGATATGGAAACAATCATCAATGATTAATAGAGGTTGTCTGAACATATTTCACAATCGATGCAAGGTGCAAGGTTCACATTGCAGTACATAATTAACGTCATGTCGAATGTTTTCATTGACGACAATAAGTAATACTCCTACCGCCATACTCACACCCAAGCGCTGGCTCTTATAGTAGACTTTATGTTGTCTATCGATCAGCTTGCTAAAACCTAGAAGTGGTTACAAAACCTATGTACATATTGTTTACATATTTAGTTCGAAGCAATTAATCAAATACAACAGCACGTAACAAAAAGAAAATAGAGTATGAATCAGAGTTTGTGTTTTCTTTACTCACTGTCTGCTAATTCGGAGTGTGTTCTTGGAGTACGGGTTTGTAGTTGTACGTTCAGCTAATTCGGAGGGTGTTCTTGGAGTGCGGGTTTGTAGTTGAACGGTCGGCTAATTCGGAGGATGTTCATTGAGTGCGGAGCTGTAGTTGAACGGTCGGTTAATTCGGAGGGTGTTCTTGGAGTGCGGGTTTGAAGTTGAACGGTCGGCTTATTCGGAGGGTGTTTTTGGAGTGCGGGTTTGTAGTTGAACGGTCGGCTAATTCGAAGGGTGTTCTTGGAGTGCGGGTTTGTAGTTGAACGGTCGGGTGGGAACATTAGTTCAGTAGCTCATGTCACCAATTGTATTTACATGTAGTTGTAGTCCTGAAGGTGTAAACCTACTTTTAGTACGAATATTGCTATTGCGTAATTACTTTGAACGGCAATATATGGTAGCTCTCGTGCAGTAAAATCAACTATCTTGTTATGTTTTGTGTAAGTAATACAAGCAGCCAACCGTCGAAGAAAGAATAGCATACCAATGTTAAACAAATCATTAAGAATCGCAAGCAATAAAAAATTCCCATATCCGTTTGAAGTCATAACCCTTTAAATAATTTGTTTTGCAATGGCAACCACAATTTTTATTCGAATAGAAAATACTTTGGCGTGCATAATCCCCTAATTGCCCCCTATTCGCATACCAAGTGTCATAAACCTAGCTTGGAAACTGTTTGAGTTATGTCAGGATCAGGAGTTTTTGACGGACTGACGGACTTACGGACAGACAGACTGACAATCAAAAAGCTATACCCATAACTCTGAAGCGGAATATTAACTAATTAACGAAAAGGGTAGCGCGAACGAATTAGATTGGGGACAAATAGAGAATGCGAAGGAAAAACCTAACTCCAATAGAATTGGACCCTTAACAAATGTCAATATCTGAGAATCTGATACATGTTGTTGATGATTTAAGATTGATAAAATCCACTCTAAACGGCATTGGGCCATATTGTAATGATTTAAGCAAAAATACGAAACTAAGGACAGAAGCAATACCCAACAGAAACAGCAGGACACGAAAGGACACCTAAAAACAAAAAGGCAGTGCCACAAACGATGCGAAACGTAACTCAGTACGGCACATACATGTACCATGTCCAACAGAAAAACAGCACACGAGCACGACTTTATAACAAAAAAACACAGCCAATGCAAAAACTATCAACTACAAAAACACGACATCCTACCCCGAAAGGTCTGCCGCCTCAGTCAGTCAAACTAAACCGAAGCAAGAATCAGGTCACAAAAAATAACAGATACAGTGTACATATTAAAAACGATACGAAGCAGCGTTATGCCGGACAACGACATTGCAGACAGGCACATACAAAATGAAAAAATGTTTCACAAAAAAATCATTGGCCAAATATTTTTGTATTTTTCTATTCTCGCTATAAAGTGGACAATACATATACAGAGGAATGTTGACTTAGGAAATTCCGCCTGGGTATGGCGACAAATGCCACCGGTGGCTTAAACGTTTTACAGTGAACCAAACCTCACACTTACCCAATAGACAATCATTTAGAACAGCACAGTGTAAATAAAAGTGTCCGTGTAATGCCCCTAACAAAGTAAGTAATATTAATTGTTCGACGCCGCATAGTGACTTAAACAGCACTTTCGTTTATATTTAATTATTCCGGACGTTAGCAGACACATTGAATACATTAATTTTCAGACTGACACCTACATGTACCTTGTATTTTCTTTATAGCGAATGTCGTATTAACTTACATTGTGTCTGAATATCAACGAACAAAAATATTATATTAAGTCAGACAGAGAAGGCAGCACTCAACTTAACTAGCCGAGCACAGAAAACACTTAGTCTAAAACACACAAAGCACAATACCCAACTGAAAACACGGCATCCCGGTCCGAAAGTCTGCCGCCTCAGTCAGTCAAACTAAAACGGAACGATAGCGAGGTGAAGAGGAAAATAACAACTGGACATTACACACCACAAGGACAATCTACAACATATATATAGTATACATGCAATTTTGAAAGATACGAAGCGGCCTTGTGCTGGACAACGAAATTGCAGAATGGCACATACAAAATAAGGCCTTTACGTTGAACTCTATGACGATACTCAATAATTTGCCGTAAGTGTTGACTACTAAATCAAGAACTTTCACCAAGACAATACTCATCCAGCCACGGTGGCTCAAGATACCCTCATCAAACTGTCAATTGTTGTTCTCCGCCGTCATTCAAAACTGGTGACTAAAGAACAAACGTAGCTACGGGAAGGCTACAAGGCTACCCTTGGCAAGTCTTACTGTTAAGTTGTTCTAGGTGATAGTGTACTATAGAAGACTTGTTTTCGTCGGATAACTTTAGAAAAGTACGGCACTGTTTTCTTGTCCACTTACCTTTTTATTGTAAAAGTAAAAATAATATAAACATAACACAGAGAACACTATATTTTAAATGAGAGGCAATCTGGAATTAATCGTGGAGGCAGACACAAAGAATGACGTCAGAGAATATGTAAATAATTAGGGAGCTATGATCATGCCAATTAATCACAATTTTCACAACTTTCCTTCAATAACAAGGATGTGAAATGGGCCAATAATGAGTGCAACCTGTTTACTATAACCAACATTAACCAGGATAAGTCATAAATGTAATATTTACAATAAATATTCTACCACTGTCTGATGATAAATTGTTATTTACTGCCAACAACCTACGTACGTACACACCACTACCGTACATTAAACAATTACTGGATATATTGACTAACTTTCACTGACTCGTTGTGAGTTGAACTAATTACAGGTAAATTGTTTTTCTGAACTTTAGTGAGACATTAACACGGATGTACCGTTAGTTTTATTGACTTTAATATCATATCTAGGTCACAGAGAAAAACAATATATAGAGCATATAAATATATCCAAACATTGCCTAGGTCATAAAACAGTTTAGTTTGGCACCACCAATGATGTAACGCTTTATATACAAATGCCTCATATGTAATGAATGGGTTGACACTCTGTGCAAGTCATTTATTGTATATCACTCTATGAAAGTCACCCAATTTAAAATATGTAAAATACACAATACATCATTGTTTGCATTGGTAAAACACTCTACATAGGTCAACCGTCGATAGCCTAGTGGTAGAGCGTCCGTTTCGAGTGCGGTAGGTCCCGGGCTCGATCCCTAGCCGCGTCATACCAAAGACGAAATAGAAATCGTACCAACAATTCCCTTGCTTGACACTCGGCATAAAAAAGGAAACGGGCTTCTCTTCTCTCATGCCCTCGTGGCGATGGATAGCATCAGAAATAAGGTGACGAGAGTTATCAATATAGGTTAGAAAACTTGCTTTACAAACGACTTTAAAGAAATTAGTATAAACTACCTTTCTGACACTTTATATAGGTTCTAAAAAGATGATAAAATATCGGAAAAAGAAGGCAGCACTCAACTTAAACAGTCGAACACAAAAAACATAACAAACTCTGATCACCATTACATGTCACAATGGCCATCACACAACTGAACGAGTGCTGTTGAAAGGTCAAATGTCCAAGTCCTAGCTGTCAACACCCTAACACTTGTATGCATACATTTTATTGCCTTACCTATAGTAAAGTAAATGCCAAATAGGTTAAGTCACAAATTCCAAACTTAGTGTCGGCTCAACCAAGCACGTTGAGTACTGATTGTTAATCATAGCATGCAAATTGGTTAGATCAGCTTATCAGTGTGTATGACTAAATCATTGTTGTGTCGGAGCCTCTGTAGTGCGGGGCTTACGGTCTGAGTGCGGTTCTGTATTGTGTATTTCATGCTATGTTGTTTCTGTGCCTTCCCTGTCTATGTTGTTATTCTTTTTACAGCGTAAAACCCACAGGACACACCACATCTCTATATGGGATGGTAAAAACACCACCAAACCTATCCCTATATGTACACAACATACACATACAATGATGGAAAACTTCTAGTTTACGCAAAGATGGGTATCAAGAAAATCAAAGCCATTGATTGTCGGGAGTCCGAGCAAGCATCATCTTATTTAAGCGATTAAATCTCTCTCTAGAATAGTGTTGCCTTATTATACAAGACACACTTTAGCCTGGGAGAGTATGATAAACACAGACTGCAAAAATGGGATAGAAATGTTCTTGTTATTTTACAGCCAGTTTTTATCCTGAAAACTTCGACATTGAAACAGATGAAGACTTTAAATGTAGAGAGTCGAATTTATTCATATTATGAAATAAAAAGCAAATACTTCAGACAAGTTTGAAGAACAAAGTAAGGATGCTTGTTGGCGGATATTGATTGTGATTGGAAACTTGGTGTCCCTAACCAATCATAAACAGAACATATAGACGATATGTAATATATTTTATAACTGACTTCATCTGCTTTATGATCAAACATTAGCAAACAATTTGGACATTACGTTATATCATAAAACCATGTTAGTGTTATTATAAAATCAATGTTGTTACTATACATTATTGTATAATTTGATAGAAATTATAGAACTATGCCACCTATAATACACCCTGGTCATGTTTGGCTTCGGCTGTTGTTAAACATCACACATTCTAAAAGTTTATTGTATACAAAAGTCAATTTCTATTCTCAGATGAAAGAAAAAGTTCGGAATTACAAAAATACTAATTAGAGAAAGCACAAAAAAAATGTCTGAAAATTGTTCTTTTCTTATGGAAAAACAAGCTTTTCCACTCCAGTTAGGTCATCATGGTCTGGTCCGATTTGCACGAAAATTGGTCTATGAGAAGCTTGTTGTGATGCAAATTTCGAATATGTTTTGATCTTATAAAGTCCTATGTAGTTCGTAAATATTATACCAGCGACATAGTCTAAGCATCAATCATATGTTTACAGGTTTTTAAATTATATCGACAGTATTTCAGACATATGGAGACTACCTAGTCGTAATTAACTGACACAGGGTGAATTACATTTAGCGGCTTTGAAAACGCAACCCTAATGAAATCAATATGACTATTAATATTTCTTAATGTATTTTGTGTGTGTTTTATTGACTGTCCAGGGATTTTAACTCGACGCTCTATCTATCTATCTAAATTTACTACTACTGCGGTGTATCGAACCATGAAACGGCAGTAAATGAAAAATGGACGACGAACCTATGCTAATTATCTAAACGTAAGGTCAATTAAAAAAAAGATGGTTATTAACACAGCTGCATAGTTGTCTTCAACTGACAAAATGCTTAGCAAGTTGTCTGGCCGCATTAAGACCTTTTTGTGGTCTATACAATCTTTGATAACAGCATGTCTTCATGTCCTACAGCATGTGAGACACTTTTGTGGTCTATACAATCATTGGTTACGACGTAGGTTCATGTCCAACAGCATGAGATACCCTCTTGTGGTGTAAACAATCATTGATTACGGCGTGGTTTCATGTCCAACAGCATGTGAGACCCTATTGTGGTCTATACAATCATTAATAAAGGCGTGGGTTCATGTCCTACAGCATGTGAGACCATCTTGTGGTCTAGACAAAGATGGTCTAGACAATCATTGATCAAGGCGTGGGTATACATCCTACAGCATTTGGGACCATCTTGTGGTTTATACACTCATTGATTACGACGCAGGCTCATGTCCTACAGCATTTGGGACTATCTTGTGGTTTAACACTCATTGATTACGACGCAGGTTCATGCTCCAAACCAGGAAGTGATATGGAAACAATTATCAATGATTAATATAGGTTGTCTGAACATATTTCACAGTCGATGCAAGGTGCAAAGTTCACATTTCAGTGCATAATTAACATCATGTCGAATGTTTTTATTGATGACAATAAGTAACACTCATACCGCCATCCACACGACCAGGCACTGGCTCCTATAGTATACTTCATGTTGTCTATCGATCAGCTTGCCAAAATCCTAGAAGTGGTTACAGAACCTATGTACATATTGTTTACAAGTTTAGTCCGAAGCAATTTATCAAACACAATTGAGCGTAACAGAAAGAAAATAGGGTAGGAACCAGAGATTGTGTTTTCTTTACTCACTCCGTCTTACTGTGAATGTTCCTGAATTTATTGTGGTTGTTTCCATGGCATTAAAACATCTCTATAGCATTTTCATAATACATGTAGTTCGGAAGAAAAACCGGAGAAATAACTGTGTGTTTTAACAGCACGTGGGTACCAGAGAAAATAAGATAAATTTCATTTTTATACTCCATGCTTAACAAAGGAAAAACTGGTACAATTCTTATTTCGTATTTGAAGCTTCAGACCTTCTGCACCGTACGCGGGCGCTCTACCACTGTCTAGGCTATTGAATTTAAAGGATCGTCATTGGAGTCGTACATAACCATTCTACTTCAACAAAAGTACAAATAAATCAATCACGTCGTCGTTGTTTTTGTCCTGTTGTTAATTAGGTTTACATCAGTAAAACTGGAGCAGTTATTAGATTGGCTAATTCGGAGTGTGTTCTTGGAGTGCGGGTTTGTAGTTCAACGGTCGCCTTATTCTGAGGGTGTTCTTGGAGTGCGGGTTTATAGTTAAGGATGCTGGAGCGGTTCAATGCGCATGCGTCATTTGTCATAGTACGTTATGTGCCTTATAAAATTAATGTAAAAATGTGTCAAAATAATCTAAAATAAATCAAGTTGAACAGTTTTGATAAGAATTATGCAATAAAGTTAGAAAATTCTAATCGAAATGACGGTTTCCGTTCCGATAAACATATTACATTACAAAATAGGTGGGTGGGGTAAAAAATAAAAATATTGCTATTAATGCCAAATGACTTTTTTGGGAGTCAGGTTCGTTTGGTAATGTTTGTTTATTGTGTGTTGATGTGTTTTCGCGATATTTACATGTTCAATAAATTTATTTTAAGAGTTTTCATTGATTTTCTCAGCATTTTAGCCACATTTAACCAAAATAAAAACAAAAATTGCGAAAAAGGTACCTCCGTGACATGTATTTTTTATTGCATATTTTTGAAGATCTATGTCACTAGACTTATTTAACAAAATATAAAAAAAATTTAAGGTGGGAAAAAAAGTTATTAGGGTTTTACCTTGGTGCTATAATGCTGCATTAAATATGAAGTTGGTGGGGTAAAAGAGCAATATATATTAGACCAAAATTAAATATACCCTTTTTGGTATCTTGATCATGTATAACAATGTGTACCCAAACTATATTGAAAAATATTTTATTATTTAGATCACAGACATCAAATAAAAATGTCAAATTTGAACACCACCACCAATTTACCAATTTCCATGGAATTATAAAAATAATTCATACACACTTCAATCAGGGGTGATTACCCAAAAAACGAGTTCCGTGACCTATTGTTTTTTCATCATATTTTGTTTTAGGATAGATTTCTTTACTTCCTGGCAAAATTTGAGCAAATTCTGAAGGTGGGGTCCTAAGCGCTCCAACATCCTTAAACGGTCGATTAATTCGGAGGGTGTTCTTGGAGTGCGGGTTTGTAGTTGAACGGTCGGCTAATTCGGAGGGTGTTCTTGGAGTGCGGGTTTGTAGTTGAACTGTCGGCTAATTCGGAGGGTGTTCTTGGAGTGCGGGTTTGTAGTTGAACGGTCGGCTAATTCGGAGGGTGTTCTTGGAGTGCGGGTTTGTAGTTGAACGGTCGGCTAATTCGGAGGGTGTTCTTGGAGTGCGGGTTTGTAGTTGAACGGTCGGCTAATTCGGAGGGTGTTCTTGGAGTGCGGGTTTGTTGAACGGTCGGGTGTCAACAATGATTCTGTAGCTTATGTCACCAATTGTATTTACAAGCAGTTGAGGTCATGAAGGTGTGAACCTACTTTTAGTACGGATATTGCATTTGCGTAACAACTTTTAACGGCAATATATGGTAGCTCTCGTGCAGTAGAATCTGCTTCTCTTGTTATGGTTTGTGTAAGTAATACATGCAGCCAACCGGCGAAGAAAGCATACCGATGTTAAACAAGTCATTTAGAATCGCAAGCAATACAGAAGTCCCCTATCCGTTTGAAGCCATAACCCTTTAAATACTTTTCAATGTTTCTGTTGCAATGGCAAGCACAATTTTTCTCCGAATAAACAATACTTAGGCGGGCACAATCCCCTTTTTGGTTCCTATTTACAAAACAAGTTTCCTAAACATAGCTTGGAAACTGTTTGAATCAGGCTTAATATTTTTTAAGGGTCGGACGGACGATCGTTATCCCTGAATTGACGTTGTGGGGTTTTCTTTTGTTCATTCTTTTGTTTGTAAAACCCCATAAGCAACATTTTGCACTCCGTAAGCAAAGGAATTAATAGAATCTAAATATAGCCTATTGTTCCGCACCCCACAACTACAAGTGGGTGAGTACGGACAGGCTGACATACAAAAGCTACACCCATAACTCTGAAGCTGCATATTAACTTATAAACGAAAAGGGTAGGGTACGAATAGCGCGAACGAATTAGATTAGGAATATATAGAGAATGCGAAGGCAAAACCTAGCTCCAATAGAATTGGCCCCTTAGAAAATGACGAATACTGAGAAATTAAGACATTTTGTTGATGATTTAAGATTGAAAAACACCACTATAAACGGCATTATTTAAATACTTTAAGCAAAAAAACTAAGGACAGAAGCAACATCCAACAGAAACAGCAGGACACGAAAGGACACATGCAAACAAAAAGACACATACAATGCAAAACGTAACTCAGAAAGGCAAACACCATGCCCAACATAAAAACACAGCACAAGAACTAGACTTTATAACAAAAAGGCACAGCCAATGCCCAATGCAAAAAAACTAGCAACTACAAAAACAGGACATGCCACCCCGAAAGGTCTGCCGCCTCAGCCAGTCAAACTAAACCGGAGCAAGAGCCAGGTCACAAAATATAATAAACGGACGACACTCAACAACAGATACAGTGCACATTTTGAAAGATACGAAGCAGTCTTATCCCGGACAATGAAATTGCAGACAGGCGCATACAACATAAAAACATGTTTCACAAAAAAATCAGCGGCCAAATATTTTTGTAATTTTCTATTCTTACTATAAAGTGGACAAAACATATTCAGAGGAAGTTTGACTTAGGAACTTCCGCCTGGGTACAGCGACAAATGCCACCTGGGGCTTAAACGTTTTACAGTGAACCAAACCTCACACTTACTCAATAGACAATAATTTAGAACAGGACAGTGTAAATAAAAGTTTCCCGCCGTGCAATGCCCCCTAACAAAGTAAGTAATATGAACTGTTCGACGCCGCATAGTAGTCATGTGACCACCCTACTACGTAATTATGCTACGTCACAGGTAGTGACTGGCGTTCTCGTCTTGTTCAGTTTTTATGGTTTATGTATGATGAAGTGATGTTATATGGTTATATGTAGTATTGTGAGTGAATGATGAGTACATGGCATATTGTTTGTTTATTTTGTATGTATTAAATAAAAATAATCCAAACATGTATTTGTTGTGTAGTCACTATGACATAGATTTACCAAAATTGTGACTTAGATAGCACTTTCGTTTCTATTCAATTATTCCGGAGGCTAGCAGACACATTGAATACATTAACTTTCAGAATGACACTTACATGTACCTTGTATTTTCTTTATAGCGAATGTCGTTTTAACGTACATTGTGTCTGAATATCCAGGAAAAAAAAGATTATCTTAGGTCAGACAGGGAAGGCAGCACTCAACCTAACCAGCCTAGCACAGAAAACATTAAAAACACACAAAGCACAACACCCAACTGAAAACGCGGCATCCCGTCACGAAAGTCTGCCGCCTCAGTCAGTCAAACTAAAACGGAACGAGAGCCAGGTGAAGAGAAAAATAACAACTGGACATTGCACATCACAAGGACAATCTACAACATAATATACATGTAATTTTGAAAGATACGAAGGAGCCTTTTGCTGGACAACGAAATTGCAGACAGGCACATATAAAATGAACAAAGTTTAACAAAATGGCACAATAGCGAAATCGTTTTGTAATTTTGTATTTTTACTATAAAGTGGACAATACATACATAGAGGAAGGTTGACTAAAGGGCTTCCGACAACGACAAATGTCACTGGGGGCTTAAACGTTTTACAGTGCACCAAACCTCACACTTACCCTTTAGACAACCCTATAGAACATTACAGTGTAAACAAAAGTTTCCCATCATGTAATGCCCTCTTACAGGTGACAGGTAATAAAAGAATGTAAAACATGAAACATTAAGTGAATAGCGTCCGTGAAGATTAATGAGTTAATATAAGTGTACGTTGATGATGCACTTACTGTAAATATTCAGTTAGTACAAGTTGTTTCCCTTACATTCTATTTACTATGTAACCACAAGAAGAAAATATAGTTTGTGTAGATTGCAATACGTGTCAATGAGTATCGGGTGTGTGTTCGTCCTCCGTGTGTGTTTCTGTGATGGCAAACATAATGAGTACTAATAGAAACTCATTAATCACCTAGGTGTACAGTATGGTAGCGAAACAATGACTGTTAACGACGACATCCGTAAAAAAACTATAATATGTTTGTTACGTCGAGGCCTTTACGTAGGTCTCTATAACGATACCCAATAATTTGCCGTGTGTGTTGACTACCAATATAAGAACTTTCACGAAGACAATACTCATCAAGCCACGATGGTTCAAGATATCTTCATCAAAATGTCAATTACTGTTCTCCACCGTCATTCAAGTCTGGTGACTAAAGAACAAACCTAGCTACGGGAAAGCTACCCTTGGCAAGTTTTACTGTTAAGTTGTCATTCGTGATAGTGTACTGGAGAATACTTGTTTTCGTCGGATAACTTTAGAAAAATACGGGACTGTTTACTTTTCCACTTACCTTTTTATTGTAAAAGAGAAAATAATATAAACATTACACAGAGAACAATATAATTTAAATGAGAGGCAATCTGGAATTAATCGTGGAGGCAGACACAAAGAATGACGTCAGAGAATATGTAAATAATTAGGGATCTATGATCATGCCAATTAATCACAATTTTCACAACTTTCCTTCAATAACAAGGATGTGAAATGGGCCAATAATGAGTGCAACCTGTTTACTATAACCAACATTAACCAGGATAAGTCATAAATGTAATATTTACAATAAATATTCTACCACTGAGTCTGATGATAAATTGTTCTTTACTGCCAACAACCTACGTACGTAAACACAACTACCGTACATTAAACAATTACTGGATATATTGACTAACGTTCACTGACTCGTTGTGAGTTGAAATAATTACAGGTAAATTGTTTTTCTGAACTTCAGTGAGACATTAACACGGATGTACCGTTAGTTTTATTGACTTTAAGATCATATCTAGGTCACAGAGAAAAACAATATATAGAGCATATACATATATCAAAATATTGCCTAGGTCATAAAACAATTTAGTTTGGCACCACTAATAATGTAACGCTATATATGCAAAGGCCTCATATGTAATATTGGGTTGATAATCTGTGCAAGTCATTAAAAGTAAATTACTCTATGGAAGTCACCCATTTTAAAATATGTAAAATACACAATACATCATCGTTTGCATTGGTAAAACACTCTATATAGGTCAACCGTCAATAGCCTAGTGGTAGAGCGTCCGCTTCGAGTACGGGAGGTCCCGGGCTCGATCCCTAGCCGCGTCATACCAAAGACGAAATAAAAATGATACCAGAAATTCCCTCGCTTGACACTCGGCATAAAAGAGGAAACTGGCTTCTCTTTTCTCATACCCTCGTGGCGATGGATAGCATCAGGAACGAGGTGACGAGAGTTATCAATATAAGTTGGCAAAAATTGCTTTACAATCGACCTTAAATAAATTAGTATAAACTACCTATCTGACACTTGATATAGGTTCTAAAAAGATGATAAAATATCAAAAACAGTAGGCAGCACTCAACTTAAACAGTCGAGCAAAAACAACATAACAAACTCTGATCACCACTACATGTCACAATGGCCAACACACAACTTAACGAGAGCTGTTAAAGGGTCAAATGTCCAAGTCCCAACTGTCACCACCCTAACACCTGTATGCATACCGTTTATTGCCTTGTCAATAATAAAGTAAATGCCAAATGGGTTAAGTCACAAATTCCAAACTTAGTGTCGGCTCACCCAAACGCTTTTAGTACTGATTGTTAATCATATCATGCAAACTGGAAAGGTCAGCTAATCACCGTGTATGACTGAATCATTGTTGTACCGGAGCCTCTGTCGTACAGGGCTTACGGTTCGTGTGCTGTTCTGTACTGTGTAGGTCATGCTATGTTGTTTCTGTGCCTTCCCGGTCTATTGTCTTTTAACAGGGTAAACCCAACATGACACAACACATCTCTATATGGGATGGTAAAAACACCAACAAACCTAACACTACATTTACACAACTTACACATACAATGATGGAAAACTTCTATTGTACGCAAAGAGTGGTATCAAGAAAATCAGAGCCATTGATTGTCGCGAGTCCGAGCAAGCATCATCTTATTTAAGCGATTAAATCTCTCTCTAGAATAGTGTTGCCTTATTATACAAGATACACTTTAGCCTGAGAGAGTATTATAAACACACTGCAAAAACGGGATAGAAATGTTCTTGTTATTTTACTGCCAGTTTGTATCCTGAAAACATCGACATTGAAACGGATGAAGACTTTAAATGTAGGAGAGTCGAATATATTCGTATTATGAAATAAAAAGCAAATACTTCAGACATGTTTGAAGTACATGGTTAGTATGCTTGTTGGAGGATATTGATTGACAACGTGGTGTCCCTAACCATTCGTAAACAGAACATATAGACGAAATGTAATATGTTTTATAACTGATTTCATCCGTTTTATGATCAAACATTAGCAAACAATTTGGACATTACGTTATATCATAAAACCATGATAGTGTTATTATAAAATCAATGTTGTTACTATACATTATTGTAAAATATGATAGAAATTATAGCACCATATCAACCATTATACACCCTGGTCATGTTTGGCTTCCGCTGTTGTTAAATATCACACAATCTAAAAGTGCATTGTATACAAAAGTCAATGTCAATTACTCAGATGAAAGACAAAGTTCGAAAGCACGAAAAAGATGTCTGAAAATTACTTTTTTCTTATGGAATAATAAGCTTTTCTACTTCAGTTTGGTCAGCATGGCCTGGTCTGATTTGCACGAAAATTGGTCTATAAGAAGCTTTTTATGATGTAGATTTCAAATATGTATGGATCTTTTTAAAATTACGTCGACAGTATTTCAGAGACTACCTAGTCGTAATATACGGACACAGGGTCACCTACATTTAGCGGCTTTGAAAACGCAACCCTAATGAAATCAATGTGGTCTATATAATCATTGATTACGACATGGGTTCATGTCCTACAGCTTTCGAGACGCTCTTGTGGTCTACACAATCATTGATTACGGTGTGGGTTCATGTCCCACAGCATGTGAGACCCTATTGTGGTCTATACAATCATTGATTACGGCGTGGGTTCATATCCTACAGCATGTGAGACCACCTTGTGGTCTATACAATCACTGCTTACAGCGTGGGTTCACGTGCTATAGCATGTAAGACTATCTTGTGGTCTAGACAATCTTGGGGTCTATTCAATCATTGCTAACAGTGTGGGTTCACGTGCAACAGCATTTGAAATCCTCTTGTGGATCTATACAATCATTGATTACGGCGTGGGTATACGTCCTACAGCATGTGAGACCCTCTTGATGTCTATACAATCATTGATTACGGCGTGAGTATACGTCCTACAGCATGTGAGACCCTCTTGTGGTCTATACAATCATTGATTACGACGTGGGTATACGTCCTACAGCACGTGCGACTCTCTTGTGGTCTATACAATCATTGATTACGACGTGGGTATACGTCCTACAGCACATGCGACTCTCTTGTGGTCTATACAACCATTGATTACGACGTGGGTATACGTCCTACAGCACGTGCGACTCTCTTGTGGTCTATACAATCATTGATTACGACGCAGGCTCATGTTCCAAACCAGGAAGTGGTATGGAAACAATCATCAATGATTAATAGAGGTTGTCTGAACATATTTCACAATCGATGCAAGGTGCAAGGTTCACATTGCAGTACATAATTAACGTCATGACGAATGTTCTCATTGATGACAATAAGTAACACTCCTACCGCCATCCTCACACCCAGGCGCTGGCTCCTATAGTAGACTTTATGTTGTCTATCGATCAGCTTGCCAAAATCCTAGAAGTGGTTACAAAACCTATGTACATATTGTTTACAAGTTTAGTTCGAAGCAATTAATCAAATACAACAGTGCGTAACAGAAAGAAAATAGGGTATGAATCAGATTTTGTGTTTTCTTTACTCACTCCGTCTGTGTATTCTCCTGAATGTATTGTGGTTGTTTCCATGGCATTAAAACATCTCTATAGCATTTTCATAATAGTTTGGAAGCAAAACCGGAGAAATAACTGTGTCTTTAATAGCTGAGAGACTTCAAGTAGACGTCGAAGATGATACTTGTTGACTTACATTGTCAAAATTATTAGTTTATAATTACTCGGACGTTTTGTGTCGATTGTTAAACTAGATCCACAACTTCTATTACTCATATCCTTGATCTCATTCCATACAGTATCCTTAGTCACGAGGGTACCAGAGAAAAAATGTAGATTTCTTTTTTATACTTAGTGTCAATCAATGGAAAAAATGGTACAAGTTTTATTTCGTATTTGAAGCTTCAGACATTCTGCACCGGACGCCGGCGCTCTACCACTGTCTAGGCTATTGAGTTTAAAGGATCGTCATTGGAGTCTTACATAACCATTCTACTTCGACGAAAATACAAATAAATCAATCACGTCGTCGTTGTTTTTGTCCTGTTGTTAATTAGGTTTACCATCAGTAAAACTGGAGCAGTTATTAGATTGGCTAATTCGGAGGGTGTTCTTGGAGTATGGGTTTGTAGTTGAACGGTCGGCTAGTACAGAGGGTGTGCTTGGAGTGCGGGTTTGTAGTTGACCGGTCGGGTGTCAACATTGGTTCTGTAGCTCACGTCTCTAATTGTATTTACATGTAGCTATGGCAATGTGTGAACCTACTTTTAATACGGATATTGCTATTGCGTAACAACTTTTAACGACAATAAGGTAGCTCTCAATGCATTAGAATCAACTCTCATGTTTTGTGATACATGCGGCCAACCGTCGAAAAACTGACCAGCGTACCAATGTAAAATTAAGAATGTTGATGGCCAAATAATCTTATTGTAATAAAAAAAATCATGAACTATTCATTTTTGTCTCAGAAGTCCAATTTAGGAACAAATATTTCACAAATCACTCTTTTCAATGTTGCACTCGTTCTTTATAAGCCTTATAAGCTTTTTTCAAAAACTACAAAGACATTTTTCTTAGCTTGTCTCAGAAGTCCAATTTAGGAAAAAATATTTCACAAATCACTCTGTTCAATGTTGCACTCGTTCTTTAATATTTCGCCTTATAAGCTTTTTTCAAAAACTACAAAGATATTTTTCTTAGCTACATGATCAGCTTGATTGTTCTAAGCAGACATAAAAATTCATGTTTGGTAAACCGGTTTGTTCTGTTCTGTCATCAAACAATTCTATCATACACTTGACATTTCCTACAAACACGTGTAAATATTGCCCCTATACATGAGAATGTCTGTCTGTACCGGTAACCTAGTGCCAATATTCTGTCTAGCACTCGTTCACATTTTATCAAATCATCATTTAATGTATCATATAATGATAAAATGTCAAGTATCTTAACGTCCATAGTACTCTATTTTCATTTATAACATTCATAGTTAACACTTAACCGAATTATTTTCTGACGAATTATACGTGCATAAATATGTTTCAAATTTAAATAAAATACCATAAAATATGTTTAATAGATTAATAGTACATATCGCGGGTTTAGAATTAGAAGGTCGTTAGTACAAAGTCAATATGTTGAGAAAAAACGAAAAAACTGTCTGAAAACTACTCTTTACTTAATATGGAAAAACAAGCTTTTAAACGTCAGTTTGGTCAACATGACCACTTCCGATTTTCATGAAAAAAGGCTCCTAGGAAGGTCCATGAGATGCATATTTCAAATATGCATGAGTCTTATAATTAAGGTCATAAACGTGTAGTACTTACGACCTTCAAATTATAAGCCAGAGAAATGGCATTTTCAAGTTTTCTGGCCGAATAAAAGTTCAATGTAGCGCCACTTTATTTGAATGGGACCGATCCAAAACGTCAAGACAAGTTCACTATTTATTGTTCTAAGCATAACTCATATCGTGTTATTTCTATGCAAAAGTGGTTATATTGTCTAAAGTGTAAAACAAAATTCTTAACAATTTTCACGTACAATGTGTTCAGCAATAATATGTTGTGCGTGTGCATGACATAATTATGCCTAAATATAACAAAGTGCCAACATTTATATTATCATGCACTAAAATATTACAACTGTAAGAAATTTAGAATACAAAGTATAAAACTTTTCATAATCCGTTGCGATTTTTGACGTATTTATTATAAAGTAAATGTTTATGAAAGTAAGAAAGTATATAATTGGGCTTTATTACTTATCTTGTATTGAATCTACCTTTCCTAATCCCTCATATTGTTACAAAGGAAACAACTGTTATTTTATTCGCTTTTTTCTTTCAACTGAAGAAATTA
This sequence comes from Spisula solida, assembly GCA_947247005.1. Lineage (NCBI taxonomy): Eukaryota > Metazoa > Mollusca > Bivalvia > Venerida > Mactridae > Spisula > Spisula solida. The sequence goes on along the minus strand of OX365944.1, from coordinate 42,251,307 downwards.
GGCTATAGTTTTTCCACAAAACATACATCTATTGATCGGCATAACTTTGATTTCTTTTAGTAATCGTATTAATCGTTATTTTTTAAATCAATCTCTATATTATTAATACTGTTTACGATATTTATACAACGGCGATAAAATATTTGTGTATATAATTCTTTGCCCTCTTATTGGCAATTTTGTAATTATAAATGGCTCTATAATGTATCGGAACAAAACCGCTATTTTTAGTACAAGTAGTCTGAGGATTTAGTCCGAAAATTTCAGAATATGTACCAGAGGCACCCCACTTATATTTGAACAGAGTTGAACATTCAATATTTTAATGCAAACACTATATAAATTAAATAAACTGATTAAATGGAACTCATATTTATTCCCAAAGGGTCAAACGTGAACGCACAATCTACTATGTTTATTTGGTTCAAAAATATATTTGGACAAAATATTAGTCACACCTCTTTTCTGAAGACAATGCAAGAAACATAGTGTTTTGGTCAAATCCAATCACAAACACAGTTTGGTACCTTTAGAAAACGAATGTGAATACGCCAGAATAATACATGCCGAAGTCTAACGATCTAAAAATTGCACTCATAGACTTTTAAATCTTCAGGATATTGCAGCATTAATTACAGACGAAAAATACAAACACCATCGATCGGATTATTTAAAAAGCCAAGACAATGCCCTTACAAAATTGTTGATTTTAGGGCCACCTTAATTGCAAAACACCGTGTGTATATGTTACTTGATGCATAAATATACATGATTGAATAGATTCATTTCAATTGTATCTTGTCAGTTTGAAAATATCGGATTTTTAAGACTGTTCAAATACAAGTGGGGCATATCTCGTAGTTGTTGATTAATAACATTCACGACTTACTTGAATTAGTTCCTACTCTCCTTGTGGAGAATACGACTATGAATGAGCTCCCTTCATGTGTCTCTTTTCTGATCTGTTCTTGCTTTGCTGTTGTTGCTGTCCATATATCTAGGCTTCAGCTTTTTTCTCTTCTTCATTCCTTCTCCAGGTTTCATTAGGCCTTTCTGTTTTTCTACTTCCCTCAGATGTCCAATCTAATGACATTCTTGTGTTTCTGTTGGTAGGCATTCAAAGAACGTGTCGTATCCATCTTCACCTTGTTTTATTTACACCTGAACTACTTTTGTATAGTCCTGAATATTGGTATTGCTTCTAGGTTGGTAATCTTTTCTGGCCAATAAGTTGTTTTGTAATTTGCTTCATATGCACTTGTGGAGAAATGTGATTCGTTTAGGGTTTTTGATAAGCAGTATTCATTTTCATGATTTAGTTCCATATATGAATAAAACTGATGTTACGTTAGAACGGAACATTTTCATCTTTGTTTGTCTGCTTAATTTGCTTCTTATGACAAGTAAAATGGTTGTTTCTTTGAAAATCGTTCATCATTCGTTAAATCTGGGTTTTGCCCGACGTTTCTTCAAACAACTAATGGCATTTTCCTCGAAGCCCCATGTTTCTTCAAAGTGGTCATATGTCTTATAAGTGTTCATGGAGTTTCAAGGCGTTCATGCGCTAATGTCTCTTTCAGGTCATTATTTTTCTTCCAGGCGCAAATATTGCTTCAACCCATCCATGGTTCTTCCAACGTCCATATTCCGTCTAGGCTTAATTTTAAGTCTTCCTCATTCTTCTGCAACATGTTTGTGCTTCGTTATTGCGTTCTAGCTTCTTCAAGGACTCGCTGTTTCGTCAAGGTGTTTACGTTTCTTAAAGGCATCCGTGTCTTCCAACAATGACTCCTTGCTTCTTTAAAGCATCCGTTTACCATAAGGTAGTACATGTTTCTTCGATATCTTGCTGTTCATCAAAGCGTTCATGATTCCTCACGACATCCTTGTTTCTGCATCCTTACCTTAAGGACGTTTATGCGTCTGTTCCCTCAAGCCGTCTACCCTAAGGTCGTTTATGTGTCTGTTTTTCCATGGCATACTTGTTCAATCGGTTAAATTTAAAAGAATTTCTTTAGTGTTGTAAGATGTTTATTGGCACTGTATTGTGTAAGAAACATGTGTCACACATAGAAAAACGGATAAATTGACGATAATTGGAGAACATTAACATCTGCTGTCGTCACTAGAGAATACGTCAAACATGGTTGTATGTATAGTTTTTTCTGGATACGTATCAACCATGCTGATTGGTGCTTAATAAATATAGAGATCTGTTTCCTTTTATAAAAACGTATTAATACAATGCACTTTCCATTTTCGCGGTAATCTTAATGTTAACTTAATATACCAGGCCCCGATCTCCTGAAGCATTTCAAGTAGAAACCTCAGCTCAAATTGAGATTTTGCTCAAATCATATTCTGGATTATAGATACATCAACTGTTATTTGTTCTTGGCGTTTTACTGTAATAACTCAGAATAAAGTTTCTGTTTTTGATGGTAGTTTTTAGTTCAGCCTATCGTGGAAATTACTTTAATTATTTTAGATGAGATTTAGCTCAAGTTGTGATCCTACGGGAGATCGGTGCCAGGGGTGGTATTCAATATTGATTTTATTTAATTGGAGAATAAGGATAGCCAATCATATCGCCTGTTACTGACCAAGAGTTTAATATGGTGTGATCTGATTAGTTGTCCTTATCCTTAAGTCAAGTAAGATCAATATTGAACACCATCCCAGTACTGTACACATGATTCATTGTAGTTTCTTTCGAATCTCCCAAGTACATGTAATTCTATAGGCCAAGCAAATAAAACCCCATTCTTATGTCCAAACATTTCTTCATCGCATTTACTAGATATTTAATAGATCTAATAATTTCAGTAATGAATAATCAGCGTATTTAGTTATTTTGATGAAAACAGAAATGGAATAATTTGATATTCATGTATAGACTAATTTCTCTACAGTGACCTATTATCCTGATGGACGGAGGCCAGTACGTTTGTCCTTAGAACATGATATTTATCAACTATATAGTATATAGCAGTCTAGAATAAAAGCCAAACCCCTACTACCCAAGTGGACGATCTCAACACTAGCTCACATTATGGTGTTAACCTCCAGAACTACAAATAACAGGTTACCTATGTTCTAATTTCGTTGAGGTCCTATAAATATCCAGATTATAGAAAGGTATTATAAGTTACATGGTTATCTAGTGATCTGGTAAGGGATGATATCATGTCACCACGTGAACGATATGGACCAATAACATTCGTTGATTTAGCTACTAATTTGTTAGAGGTGAGGTAATGAAAGGTAACTCCAATCAGTTCAAACTAAAAACATTGTTTCGCTCCAATTCGAAAAGAAACGGGCATGTTGTCCGATCAGAGATTTGCGCGTTAATTAGTATCATAGAAGAAAGAGTTATTTGTAGTACGTGGTTGCTTACATCTAATACAGCAACGTGAGTACTCGTGAGCTGGAAATGTTATTGTTGGATGGAAGTCCTTGTGATGTGTTTGTGTTATATTCATTACCACCTGCTCGGTCTGCAGTTTGGTTCCCACATCTGAATACGTTATTGTTATAGATTGGTTCTCGATATCCCAAACGTTATTGTTACATCGTCTGTTATTTGTTCTTTGTATACGTTTGAATACCAACAAGCGCCAACAGAATAAATAGAAGTGACCGAGTTCACGAACGCTGTCTGATGTAGGTAAGTGTTTCAGTGCAAGTTTTGTCCTAGTTTCTGGCGATGTTTTGTTTTCATTATTCGGTAAAGAGGCTGAAAACTGGGTTATTATCCAGGTGAGACACAGACTTGACCCAGCAAAATCACGTGTGTTAGCCTACAGATGTTTGAGCAACCTTGCAGGAATGGACAATGATAAAAGAAGATGCGCTAAATAAAAAGTACCGATTAAAATGTTATTTAGGCATGCGTCCGTTCAACGACTATACATTCACCACCCGGTCATTGGGTAGCAAAAAGATATTATTAAGTCAGACAGGGAAGGCAGCACTCAGCTCAATCAGCCGAGCAAAAGGTACAATGTCCACCTGAACCAGCCGAGTACAGAAAACATAAACACATAAAAGCACTACGCCCAACTAAACACGTTATAATCCTCCCGTGTCCAAGCTGTCGAAATTCTAAACAAACCAATTTCAGCAATCAAAAAAGCTGAATGCCTAAGCTGAATGACCTAGTTCCGACAGTAAAATAACTGAAATACCTAGTTTAAGCTGTCAAAAGTCCTAAAAAGTAGACAAAAGAAGAAAAAGCTCAGTGTTAAGGTTTCAGCTAAATGACCTAGTTTCAGCAATACATAATATTATGTTAGTCTGCTGTTACACTCGACGTCGATGGAAGTGACATCACATTGGCTTTTGACTATCTCGGGTACCCGATCATGCACCTTGGTAAGGGGGGGGGGGGCAGTGTGGGATATCAATACTCAATGAAATGAAGCACTGGCCCGATGATATTGAACCTGGGACCTCTCGACCCAAAAGCGAGCTCCCTACCTCTGTGTCACCGCTTCCTACATTAGCTAGCTCTAACACTGAGGAGAACGAATTATCACATTCACACATGGACGAATTCACGCTATTCCACATAATACCTTTGTCATTAAATATCTAATTATAATAGCATTTAATTGTCAACCTGTTCTAGTCCCTTAATTTGAATTCTAAAATTTTTGTAGTGCGTTACACCAACATTGTACTGTCAAAGCACTCCAATATATCAGCCTTTAAGTAGCAACATTTTGTCTTATCATTTTAGACGCCTTCATGGCCCCTCTTCGAGTAACTTTAAACATCATCTTTAGTTTAAGCCTAGGTCCCACTGAGTAATTCCACATTGGCGATATTCTCCCGATTTCTTTCGATACCTCCCGATTCATCACAATTCTTCCGATATCACAAACTGTCTCATGACTTTCCCGAAGCTTCCTCTAGGCTACGAGGAACCTGTTCCCGATGTCCTGATAGCTCATTAATTTCAACCGGGAGTACATCGCCGAGGCAAAAAATGCTCGGTGGGACATAGGCTTTACAATTTCGTTCAACTCATATAGCAATGGAATATGTTATGTTCTGTTTTAAATATTTGACCTCAAGCCTTTTTTATAATGTAGCACTGACATTGTAACACATTCTATTTGAACCGTATTTTTGGAAAATCTGAAGCATTAACAAATTGCTCCTAATCCCAGAGGCCCGTCAGTTCATTCATTTTATTTCTTATAATTGATGATATCTCATGTAATGTTTAATTCTCTCTATTTCAAATTCTTGAAGATAATCATTAATGGAAGATGAATGCTTTTCATCATTTCGGTGAATAATCTGGGTTGTTTATATATACGGTTTATGAGTTGATCTTGTTTGACAGATAGTACTATGATGCTAAGATGTTTGTCTAAATTCTGTCTATGATACGCAATTAAATGGATTTGAAGTTGTTATTTAGTAATTGCACAGTAAGTGGAGCTAATCGGGTGTATTGGATGCACGTATCAGAGGATCGGAGTGAAAGCTGGAAACATTCACACAATATACATGTTCACACGATGGAGTGGCTCCCCACTCAGGACAAACTCACATTCACACAAAGGGTATCATCCCTCATTGGAAAACCAAAATCTCCACTAAGGGAGAGTTAAACGGGGATCTCCCCACATGAAATGGCACGTTATGATGTCTCTCTACAGGAAACAATACGTCATGATATCTCCCACAGGAAACGGTACATGCAAGTCATGATCTTTCCCCACAGGATGTGATGGTATCTTCCTATAAGGAAAGCCAGGTCATGATCTCTCCCCATTTGGAATGCCATATCATGCTTTCTCCCTCAGAAAACGGCTAGTCATGATATCACCTTCCGGGGACACCACGTCATGATATCTCCTAACAGGGACACCACTTCATGATATCTCCTCACAGGGATGCAACGTCATGATATCTCCTAACTGGGACACCACTTCATGATATCTACTCACAGGGACGCCACGTCATGATATCTCCTCACAGGGACACCACGTCATGATATCACCTTCCGGGGACACCACATCATGATATCTCCTCACATGGACGCCACATCATGATATCTCCTCACATGGCCGCCACGTCATGATATCACCTTCCGGAGACACCACGTCATGATATCTCCTCACAGGGACACCACGTCATGATATCTCCTCACAGGGACGCCACGTCATGATATCACCTTCCGGGGACACCACATCATGATATCTCCTCACATGGACGCCATGTCATGATATCTCCTCACAGGGGAACCACGTCATGATATCTCCTCACAGGGACACCACTACATGATATCTCCTCACAGGGACGCCACGTCCGAATATCTCCTCACAGGGACGCCAAGTCATGATACCTCCTCACAGGGACGCCACGTCATGATATCACCTTCCGGGGACACCACATCATGATATCTCCTCACAGGAACACCACGTCATGATATCTCCTCACAGGGACACCACTTCATGATATCTCCTCACAGGGACGCCACGTCATGATATCTCCTAACAGGGACGCCAGGTCATGATATCTCCTCACAGGGACACCACTTCATGATATTCTCTCATAGGGACGCCACGTCATGATATTCCCTCACAGGGACACTACGTCGTGATATCTCCTAACTGGGACACCACGTCATGATATTCCCTCACAGGGACACAACGTCATGATATCTCCTCACAGAGACACAACGTCATGATATATCATCACTGGAACACAACGTCATGATCTCTCTTCCCACATGGAACGCCTTACAGTGACGCTTCGCCCTGATTTTACGTCATAACCTCTCTCCACCTGAGTTTCATGCAGGAAAACTCGAACTGCAGACAATATTTGAGATTATATTTTCTTCAGATTGAGATGCCTCGGGAATATCTCTAAACACAGGGTAACACAAACACCGGAATATCTCCACACACAGGGATAACAACATCAGAATATCAACACACACACACATGTATAACCACATCAGAATATCTCCACACACACACATGTATAACAACATTAGAATATCTCCACACACACACATGTATAACAACATTAGAATATCTCCACACACACACATGTATAACCACATCAGAATATCTCCACACACACATGTATAACAACATTAGAATATCTCCACACACACACATGTATAACCACATCCGAATATCTCCACACACACACATGTATAACAACATTAGAATATCTCCACACACACACATGTATAACCACATCAGAATATCTCCACACACACATGTATAACAACATTAGAATATCTCCACACACACACATGTATAACAACATTAGAATATCTCCACACACCTACATGTATAACAACATTAGAATATCTCCACACACACACACATGTATAACAACATTAGAATATCTCCACACACACACATGTATAACAACATCAGAATATCTCCACACACACACATGTATAACAGCATTAGAATATCTCCACACACACACATGTATAACAACATTAGAATATCTCCACACACACACAGGTATAACCACATCAGAATATCTCAACAAACACATGTATAACAACATTAGAATATCTCCACACACACACAGGTATAACCACATCAGAATATCTCTACACACACAGGCATAACCACATCAGAATATCTCTACACACACAGGCATAACCACATCAGAATATCTTCTCACACAGGCATAACCACATCAGAATATCTCCACACACACACATGTATAACCACATCAGAATCTCTCCACACACACACATGTATAACTAAATCAGAATATCTCCACACACACACATGTATAACCAAATCAGAATATCTCCACACACACACAGGTATAACCACATCAGAATATCTCTACACACACATGTATAACCACATCAGAATATCTCCACACACACACAGGTATAACCACATCAGAATATCTCTACACACACATGTATAACCACATCAGAATATCTCCACACTCACACAGGTATAACCACATCAGAATATCTCCACACACACACATGTATAACCACATCAGAATATCTCCACACACACAGGTATAACCACATCAGAATATCTCCACACACACACCGGTATAACTACATCAGAATATCTCCACACACATAGGTATAACCACATCAGAATATCTCCACACACACACAGGTATAACCACATCAGAATATCTCCACACACACAAGTATAACCACATCAGAATATCTCCACACACACACAGTTATAACCACATCAGAATATCTCCACACACACACAGGTATAACCACATCAGAATATCTCCACACACACAGGTATAACCACATCAGAATATCTCCACACACACAGGTATAACCACATCAGAATATATCTACACCCACAGGTATAACCATATCAGAATATCTCAGCACATACAAAGGTATAACCACATCAGAATATCTCAGCACATACAGGGATAACCAAATCGGAATATCTCCACACATACAGGTATAACCACATCAGAATTTCTCTACACACACAGGTATAACCACATCAGAATATCTCCACACACAGGTATAACCACATCAGAATATCTCCACACACACACACACAGGTATAACCACATCAGAATTTCTCTACACACACAGGTATAACCACATCAGAATATCTCCACACACACACAGGTATAACCACATCAGAATTTCTCTACACACACAGGTATAACCATATCAGAATATCTCCTCACACACACACAGGTATAACCATATCAGAATATCTCCACACACACACTCAGGTATAACCACATGAGAATTTCTCTACACACACAGGTATACCTACATCAGAATATCTCCACACACAGGTATAACCACATCAGAATATCTCCACACACACACACACAGGTCTAACCATATCAGAATATCTCCACACACACACACAGGTCTAACCACATCAGAATATCTCCACACACAGGTATAACCACATCAGAATATCTCCACAAACACACACAGGTCTAACCATATCAGAATATCTCCACACACAGGTATAACCACATCAGAATATCTCCACACACACACACACAGGTCTAACCATATCAGAATATATCCACACACACACACAGGTCTAACCATATCAGAATATCTCCACACACAGGTATAACCACATCAGAATATCTCCACACACACACACACACACAGGTATAACCACATCAGAATATCTCCACACACAGGTATATCAACATCAGAATATCTCCACACACAGGTATAACCATATCAGAATATCTCCACACACGCACACAGGTATAACCACATCAGAACATCTCCACACACACACACACACACACACACACAGGTATAACCACATCAGAATATCTCCACACACAGGTATAACCACATCAGAATATCTCCACACACACACACACAGGTATAACCACATCAGAACATCTCCACACACAGGTATAACCACATCAGAATATCTCCACACACACACACAGATATAACCACATCAGAACATCTCCACACACACACACACACACACACAGGTATAACCACATCAGAATATCTCCACCCACAGGTATAACCACATCAGAATATCTCCACACACACACACACAGGTATAACCATATCAGAATATCTCCACACATACAGGTATAACCACATCAGAATTTCTCTACACACACACACACACACACACAGGTATAACCACATCAGAATATCTCCACACACAGGTATAACCACATCAGAATATCTCCACACACACACACACAGGTATAACCACATCAGAATATCTCCACACACAGGTATAACCATATCAGAATATCTCCAAACACAGGTAAAACCACATCAGAATATCTCCAATCACAGGTATAACTACATCAGAATATCTCCACACACAGGTATAACCACATCAGAATATCTCCATACACACACAGGTATAACCACATCAGAATATCTCCACACACACACAGGTATAACCACATCAGAATATCTCCATACACACACAGGTATAACCACATCAGAATATCTCCATACACACACAGGTATAACCACATCAGAATATCTCCATACACACACCGGTATAACCACATCATAACATCTCCACACACACACACACACACAGGCATAACCACATCAGAATATCTCAACACACACACATGTATAACCACATCAGAATATCTCCACACACACACATGTATAACAACATTAGAATATCTCTACACACACACATGTATAACAACATTAGAATATCTCCACACACACATGTATAACAACATTAGAATATCTCCACACACACACATGTATAACCACATCAGAATATCTCCACACACACATGTATAACAACATTAGAATATCTCCACACACACACATGTATAACCACATCAGAATATTTCCACACACACACATGTATAACAACACCAGAATGTCTCTACACACACAGGGGAAACCACATCAGAATATCTCCACACACACACATGTATAACAACATAAGCATATCTCCACACACACACAGGTATAACCACATTAGAATATCTCCACACACACAGGTATAACCACATCAGAATGTCTCTACACACACAGGGGAAACCACATCAGAATATCTCCACACACACACATGTATAACAACATTAGAATATCTCCACACACACACATGTATAACAACATTAGAATATCTCCACACACACAGTTATAACCACATCAGAATATCTCCACACACACACAGTTATAACCACATCAGAATATCTCCACACACACACAGTCATAACTACATCAGAATGTCTCTACACACACAGGTACAGTATAACCATATCAGAATATCTCTACACACACACATGTTTAACCACATCAGAATATCTCCACACAAATACATGTATAACCACATCAGAATATCTCCACACACACACACACCGGTATAACCACATCATAACATCCCCACACACACCCACCGGTATAACCACATCAGAATATCTCCACACACACAGTTATAACCACATCAGAATATCTCCACACACACACAGGTATAACCACATCAGAATATCTCCACACACACACAGGTATAACCACATCAGAATATCTCTACACACACACAGGTATAACCACATCATAACATCTCCACACACACACACACACACAGGCATAACCACATCAGAATATCTCCACACACACACACAGGTATAACCACATCAGAATATCTCCACACACACACACCGGTATAACCACATCATAACATCTCCACACACACACACACACAGGCATAACCACATCAGAATATCTCAACACACACACCGGTATAACCACATCAGAATATCTCCACACACACAGTTATAACCACATCAGAATATCTCCACACACACACAGGTATAACCACATCAGAATATCTCCACACACACACAGGTATAACCACATCAGAATATCTCCACACACACAGTTATAACCACATCAGAATATCTCCACACACACAGTTATAACCACATCAGAATATCTCCACACACACAGTTATAACCACATCAGAATATCTCCACACACACACATGTATAACAACATTAGAATAGCTCCACACACACAGTTATAACCACATCAGAATATCTCCACACACACACAGTTATAACCACATCAGAATATCTCCACACACACACAGGTATAACCACATCAGAATATCTCCACACACACAGTTATAACCACATCAGAATATCTCCACACACACACAGTTATAACCACATCAGAATATCTCCACACACACACAGGTATAACCACATCAGAATATCTCCACACACCGGTATAACCACATCAGAATGTCTCTACACACAAACAGTTATAACCACATCAGAATATCTCTACACACACACAGGTATAACCACATCAGAATATCTCCACACACACACATGTATAACAACATTAGAATATCTACACACACACACACCGGTATAACCACATCAGAATGTCTGTACACACACACAGGTATAACCACATCAGAATATCTCCACACACACACACAGGTATAACCACATCAGAATATCTCCACACACACAGTTATAACCACATCAGAATATCTCTACACACACACAGGTATAACCACATCAGAATATCTCCACACACACACATGTATAACAACATTAGAATATCTACACACACACACCGGTATAACCACATCAGAATATCTGTACACACACACAGGTATAACCACATCAGAATATCTCCACACACACAGTTATAACCACATCAGAATATCTCCACACACACACATGTATAACAACATTAGAATAGCTCCACACACACACATGTATAACAACATTAGAATATCTCCACACACACACATGTATAACCACATCAGAATATCTCCACACACACACATGTATAACCACATCAGAATATCTCCACACACACACATGTATAACAACACCAGAATGTCTCTACACACACAGGGGAAACCACATCAGAATATCTCCACACACACACACATGTATAACAACTTTAGAATATCTCCACACACACACCGGTATAACCGCATCAGAATGTCTCTACACACACACATGTATAACAACATCAGAATATCTCCACACACACACAGGTATAACCACATCAGAATATCTCCACACACACACCGGTATAACCGCATCAGAATGTCTCTACACACACACACAGTTATAACCACATCAGAATATCTCTACACACACACAGTTATAACCACATCAGAATATCTCTACACACACACAGGTATAACCACATCAGAATATCTCTACACACACAGGTATAACCACATCAGAATGTCTCTACACACACCGGTATGACCACATCAGAATATCTCTACACACACACAGGTATAACCACATCAGAATGTCTCTACACACACACATGTATAACAACATTAGAATATCTCCACACACACACAGGTATAACCACATCAGAATATCTCTACATACACACAGGTATAACCACATCAGAATATCTCCACACACACAGTTATAACCACATCAAAATATCTCCACACACACACACATGTATAACAACATTAGAATATCTCCACACACACACATGTATATAACAACATTAGAATATCTCCACACACACACAGTTATAACCACATTAGAATATCTCCACACACACACAGGTATAACCACATTAGAATATCTCCACACACACACATGTATAACCACAGCAGAATATCTCCACACACACACAGGTATAACCACATTAGAATATCTCCACACACACACATGTATAACCACAGCAGAATATCTCCACACACACACAGGTATAACCACAGCAGAATATCTCCACACACACACAGGTATAACAACATTAGAATATCTCCACACACACACAGGTATAACCACATTAGAATATCTCCACACACACACAGGTATAACAACATTAGAATATCTCCACACACACACAGGTATAACCACATTAGAATATCTCCACACACACACAAGTATAACCACATCAGAATATCTCCACACACACACATGTATAACAACATTAGAATATCTCCACACACACAGTTATAACCACATCAGAATATCTCCACACACACACAGTCATAACCACATCAGAATATCTCCACACACACACAGGTATAACCACATTAGAATATCTCCACATACACACAAGTATAACCACATCAGAATATCTCCACACACACACATGTATAACCACATCAGAATGTCTCTACACACACACATTTATAACAACATTAGAATATCTCCACACACACACAGGTATAACCACATTAGAATATCTCCACACACACACATGTATAACCACAGCAGAATATCTCCACACACACACAGGTATAACCACATTAGAATATCTCCACACACACACAGGTATAACAACATTAGAATATCTCCACACACACACAGGTATAACCACATTAGAATATCTCCACACACACACAGGTATAACAACATTAGAATATCTCCACACACACACAGGTATAACCACATTAGAATATCTCCACACACACACAAGTATAACCACATCAGAATATCTCCACACACACACATGTATAACAACATTAGAATATCTCCACACACACAGTTATAACCACATCAGAATATCTCCACACACACACAGTCATAACCACATCAGAATATCTCCACACACACACAGGTATAACCACATTAGAATATCTCCACACACACACAAGTATAACCACATCAGAATATCTCCACACACACACAAGTATAACCACATCAGAATATCTCCACACACACACATGTATAACCACATCAGAATATCTCCACACACACACATGTATAACAACATTAGAAAATCTCCACCCACACACATGTATAACAACATTAGAATATCTCCACACACACACATGTATAACAACATTAGAATATCTCCACACACACAGTTATAACCACATCAGAATATCTCCACACACACACAGTCATAACCACATCAGAATATCTCCACACACACACCGGTATAACCACATCATAATATCTCCACACACACACCGGTATAACCACATTAGAATATCTCCACACACACACACATGTATAACCACATCAGAATATCTCTACACACACAGGGGAAACCACATCAGAATATCTCCACACACACACATGTATAACAACATTAGAATATCTCCACACACACATGTATAACAACATTAGAATATCTCCACACACACACAGGTATAACCACATCAGAATATCTCCACACACACACATGTATAACAACATTAGAATATCTCCATACACACACAGGTATAACCACATCAGAATATCTCCACACACACACATGTATAACAACATTAGAATATCTCCATACACACACATGTATAACCACATCAGAATATCTCCACACACACACATGTATAACAGCATTAGAATATCTCCACACACACACATGTATAACAACATTAGAATATCTCCACACACACACATGTATAACAACATTAGAATATCTCCACACACACACATGTATAACAACATTAGAATATCTCCACACACACATGTATAACAACATTAGAATATCTCCACACACACATGTATAACAGCATTAGAACATCTCCACACACACACATGTATAACAACATTAGAATATCTCCACACACACACACATGTATAACAGCATTAGAATATCTCCACACACACACAGGTATAACCACATCAGAATATCTCCACACACACATGTATAACAACATTAGAATATCTCCACACACACACATGTATAACCACATCAGAATATCTCCATACACACACATGTATAACCACATCAGAATATCTCCACACACACACATGTATAACAACATTAGAATATCTCTACACACACACATGTATAACAACATCAGAATATCTCCACACACACACATGTATAACCACATCAGAATATCTCCACACACACAGGGGAAACTACATCAGAATATCTCTACACACACAGGGGAAACCACATCAGAATATCTCCACACACACACACATATATAACCACATCAGAATATCTCCACACACACACATGTATAACCACATCAGAATATCTCCACACACACACATGTATAACCACATCAGAATATCTCCACACACACAGGGGAAACTACATCAGAATATATCTACACACACAGGGGAAACTACATCAGAATCTATCCACATGCAGGGAAAACACCATGGTGGGAAAATTGTAACATGCCACAATAATCACCGCTGGATAATTGGAAGTCTCTCAGGACTACACCACGATAAACCACATCAAACAACTGTCGGTGACACCGTTCATAATGCACTGTATAAACTCGACGCCTCAATTCCAGAATGTTCTACTTCTTTTTTTGAAAAAAAAGAGTTTTTGGTATCGTTGGAAGCCGCTTTTTAAGATCGATATTTTGAAACAATATATTTACTGTGAACTTTGTTCTATCTCTAGTTACTAAAATCGAGAGGTCAAAATCTTTAAAGTCTATTTTGTCAAGATGAACTTTTGTAGACTAAAAACATTCTGGAATTGAGGTGAAGAATTTCATAATGGTGTTAAACAAAAAATGCCAAATACATTTCATAGTGTGTTAGCTGTTTATGCCGTGCTCCGTGTAACTATACTTGTACTGTATTCACTGATGGTTCTACGATATATGAGCCAGTCTCCAGGAAAACCTGCTATAATGACATTATGTAATTACCATTATGTAACAAGGTTTGTAAAAGCTCTAATATAAGAAAAAAATACATATCAATAGATTCTATTTTATGTAGTTTACTCATATAGTACTATACATTAGCTTTAAATTTTCCCATGAATTATGTCGAAATAACATACTTCGTTGCTATGGTGACCAATTTCCTAAAAGTACTCATAGTGAGAGAAACGAGCAAATAGTTTTTTAAAACAATAGTAGCCTTTCTCTGAATGCGAACAATTTTGATTTTGGTAAATATTTTAAAAATTAAAAGATACTGCTAAAATGTGATACCATTTTGAACAATTCATGTCAATAATTGATCAAATGGTGTAATTATGAAATACGTGTTATAGTTACGTCAATTAACGTCACGCAAAAAAGCTCCGAAAGGGGACACTACAAAAACAGCTGTAACTTCCATAAAAAGCAAGATATTAACAAAATTTCTTTTGTATTTTGCTTCATAAAGATTATTCTTTCAAGCTATGGAAAATCTCAAAATAAATATTTTTGTAAAAATAGCAGGTTTTCCTGGAGACTGGCTCATATATATCACTTCTTGCTCTGTCCACTTCTGTATAACTTCATCACGATGTTCGTGCAAGACGTGACATCACAAACATGTGGTCAGCAACTTATATTCACATCCATTCTGTCCTACCAGACACTGACTACTCTCATTCAATTTACAGTCATTGGATCACATAAACACAATTTAGTACGGAAGTATGACCGAGCGCAGACCGCAGTAAAAGACAAGTTAATGTTTGTGACACGCAAATAATTCATAAATAGAAATATACGCACTCAAAGGTAGACGACTCGGTACAACAAGAAGACATATTTTAGACGACTTGTCAAATGATAAGAAACGTAAAACGTAACGGTATGTTCCGTTGTGATGTCTAAAGAAGATAATACAAATCGGAGAGGGAAGGCACTCAACTGAAAAAAAACAACAGACCACAATTACACGGCACAATTCCCAACACACAACGGAGCGAGAAAATGAACTTAAAGCTGAAAACACACAACTGAGCTAGAAAATGAACTTAATCACTGAAAACACACAACTGAGCTAGAAAATGAACTTAATCACTGAAAACACACAACTGAGCTAGAAAATGAACTTAATCACTGAAAACACTCAACTGAGCTAGAAAATGAACTTAACCACTGAAAAGTCCCAGCTGTCAAAGAGCTGAACTACCCAGTTATAGCTATCAAAAAGGTCCTAAAATGTTTATGCAAAACAGTGAATGTTAATAATGTTGATACTTTTAAATACTATTTCTAAAGCCATGTAGTCTTCACAGACATGTGCCCTACATCTTCAAGTATTTAGAATAACAAATGTAATGCGTAGGAGTGTTGAATTCAACTAGAAGCCACGGTGTTCTTAACGCCACTATCAAGTTTTTGCAAATGCGATGTTCTGATAGTTAAAAGCAAATATTTGTATTTTCCAAAACTCAAAGGTAGATACAAAAAGCATCTAACGAGTTAACCACGTGGCGATGAAGGTAAGACCGGAGACATTATCATCAACATACAAATGTAATTCCCGAGTGGACTTTATAACTTCATTGTTAAAAAACATTTTGTCACTGCGCCTTTTCCTTTTTCTTCTAGCCTTTGAGGCATATCCTTGCAATATGTGATTGTCCTGGTGGTTCGTTGTTGTCTGGTGGCTTTTAATCCGAGTCCTAACTATGTTTTTGGAACTTTTGCTCAACTCATTTGCCATTTGATTTATCATTTATAAATCGTCCATTGACAACAAAAAAGAACTATATCAGCATATTGAGTAAGAAGGCTGATAACTCCGTTTTGCTGTCAATGGATAAAATATGTTTTAAACATTAATATGTTTGACAGGCTGAGGCGGTTTTGCGTCTCTGTTTCTTTCATTTTTGTTTGATATTTGTGATGATTGTGACTTGTGACTGTCTTTTTGATTTGTTGTTGTTCTTTTATGCATTTAATGTGTCTTTTCGTTCGTCTTATAACCTTTGTCAAGTACTCCTTTGTGCAATGTCGTTTCTGTTCAATGCTGTGTGATCATTATAGTTTTTTAATAACGCTACTAGGCAAATATCCAAGTAATGTATAAAAGACGTATGAATGAAAGTGACGAAAGTTATATGGAAGTATTATAATGCAAGTATTTACTTAGTTGTTAAAGTTCCGCTTCGCATGTGACACGTACTTATTTAACGGAATTCTTATGTTCTGTTTATTTTTCTTACTTTTTCAAATGTATCTGCAAGTCACAAGGTACATGCATGTATTGTATAGGGTTTATAACGCCATTCATCAACCGCGATAAAAAAGAGGACCATTTATTTCAACTGTGCCACGAGGACCTATTTACAGTGATTGAACTATTTCATATACATAATGTTGATTGTAAAATTACTATTGAAACAGTATTTAGGTTATACACAGCGGAATTATGGCCTGGTTTTATTGATACGGATCTTGTTCATACAGTAAGCGCCGGTTGTATGTTTCAATGGATTCAGATGATATTCAATGTTCAAATCTACAAATTTTAAGGCGTGCAAATAACTAGCCCTTGTGATAGCGATAAGCTTCTTGAAGCTTTATCCCACATGTTGCTGATAACATTAGCCCACTAACTCAACTGTGTAAATGAATTATGATATTATAAATGTAAAATATGATATCCCACCCATCAAGGGTAAAGCCAGACAGAGAACGGGAGAGAGAGATGCTACAGTGCTACAGTGTTACAGAGAGGGATGGCGGATTATAGTTATCGAAATTATTGATCATTCATTCTCTGTGTGGTAGGAAATCTATACGTGCTATGTTCAAATACATGCAACAGTAACAAACCACTACCAATGCTTTGGAAATTATTCATACAGACAAATAGTTTACATTTCGTTTTTTTATACAATTTCATATTCCTGAAACTGTTGTGGGCGAGTTTGGTTGGAAACTCTAGGGTAGGGTATACTGTTACAGGTATGATGATTACTCCCACAAATAAAGGTCTCTAAAATTATCAACTTATCAAAAGCTTGGCCCCGGTAATATCTAAAACAGCTCTTGTCCGTTCATTTTGCGTACCGTACAGAAACAGCGAATTAGTAAACCATGCCAGGAGTTGGTGTTACTGGAGTTCGACTATTCAGTGGTGAAGGCACAAAAAATGTAGAAACAAAGTGTGTTCGAATGGAACCCGAGTCCACCTAGATGGAACTCGCGTTCCATCCGAACGAACAGTTACTGCCTAGACGTCACGTGATCCGTTAATCTAACCCCACATATACCATTATAAATTACATTGAAATCTTAACATTTAATTGCTTCACACAGAGACTTGTGTCCTTATCTTACGGATGTAATAATAAACATATTAAACTGAATTCAAATACAAAAAATCCACACCACTTAGAGCACTTTGCTCCTATCTGAAATAAAGCTCTATCAAGAAAAAAACAACCGCACACTGTTCGCGCGTACATCATTTTGATATCATATAAAACTTTGTATGCATTTCTACTAATTCAAACATAAAATCTACCTGACTTCAATAACTCTTGCTGCTACCAGATATAAAGTGTTATCAAGTCGATTTGTAACAAACGCCCGGCACTGTCAGCAAGTACAAACGGATGCTATTTTATAGATTCAACTGTAAACTAACATTGATTCTCTCTCATATTGATTATTGTTATATAATATGAATAATGATAATAAGTAAAGTATTAAGTTAAATTCTTCTCCCAGACATGCGACCGCTTTTAATTTTTAGTCGACTGTACATTTACCAACGACCATTGAGTTGAAGGTCGGCTCTAATACTATACCGTAATATTATACCTTTCACATCTTTTAATGCACTGCAGAAAAGTAGACGGGTAATCAAACGTAACCCAGAAGAAACTAACGCTGTCGTGTATAAAAATATGTACAATTCTAATTTGAAACCATGCATCCTTTTGACTCTCCAGCATGTAGGTTGGTTAAACTTGGTTTTGGTTGAATTTGCCATAGTTTTCTTGGCATAAATAGCATGCGAATCCAATTTCCTGCTAGTCGCCTTAAAACCTAAGTAAGTGCCTTTCTTAAACAAATATGTCTAAGGCAAAAAGAAATTGAGGTTCGTGTAACATGCTTAGAAATAAAAGGGTAGGGACGTAGGAAAATCATTTCTTTTTTTAAAAAAAGTATTTCATTGACTCTATGCGCTTGAAAGACAACACTCCGCGGTAAATTCCAGCAAAATTCCAGTAAAATGTTAGGACAGGGGCAAAAAGTTGGCTAAGCAGGGTAGAACCACAGGATTATTTTGTTTTGGACTTAAGTTGAAACTCTACGTAACGAGTCTAGTAAAATTGATCTTGTGGCGGGCTGAGTTTAAATACCATTTGAGTGATTGGAATGCACCGTCGTCGCCTTATAAACATACTATATACAAAGTATGTCAGGTCTATCTTTGTCTTGTTTAGTAAGAAATTGTCTAATTCACAATGTTGAGTTAATTAAAACTTTGCTTTCTGAGAAACAAAACTGATAGAAATGTCTTAGTGAATGCTTTAGCGTGGCGATTCGGCTTTCGTTTATAAACGGTTCCTTTTTAAACTGTATACTGATAATTTGATAAAGCATCGATTAATGAAGATTACAGATAGATTCCAAGTTTCTTGATTGTGTACTTAAATAATTAAAAACCTGCAATAATATATGTGTGCACGCTTCTTGATCGAGTATTTAAATAATTAACTGTAGGCAATGCATGTGAACGATCCGTCAATAATTTCTGTTTCAGCGTGCCTGTAAAATCTCCGTTTATTTCACAGTACTAGATGCGCGCGCTGTACATAACTTGTTGAATGTAGACTAGCAGATCTCATGCTCGTGTTTATTGTACGCTAGTATTTCCTAGGCTGTTCTGCTCGATCGATTTGGCCGAACGATGAAGACTGAATTCAAAACCAGCAATACATCGGGTTGAGAGAGACTACAATCAATGCATTGAAAACTGGCTCTATGTGTTCGCTCCATAAAAGACAAGCGTTGGATCAATTAAGCGTCGACAAAATAGGAGCTCTATATTTACATATACGGATATGAAATTTTGCTGAGCATCGCTTTTAAATATCAAGTTATCAGCAAGCTTCGATCGTGATCGTGCACACTTGCGTCAGTCTGTGAAACAAAATATTCCAACAAATTGAAAGCGGTGTTATCAGAAGTGACTATATAATATAGAACGATACAACTGGTTTTGTTAGCGACAGATATTTGTTGATTTGTTAACTGTACCGATATCGCGTCACTGAAAACAAGATAGTTTTATAAAGTTCAATATCGGTATTTGAATAAACCATTTGGCTTCAGGTATTCGTAAGACATACAGGTAAATCATCGTCTATATCTATCATTCGGAGTCGGTAAAAAGATAGCGTTTAAAACTGTGTTGCGCATGCGCGCGGTGACGTTAACTTCGTGGTTTCACAAACCCAAGGATTAGTTGAGCATGTCGAAATGTATAAGCCAAGTTTTGTGACTCGGTTCCATTCGAGTAAACGTGGTTTGTCTTTGTGGATAAAAAGTTTAATGTCGTTTAACGAAGTTTTAGTCTTAAACTAGAAATATATCGATATACACCGTATACATGGATTGGCTGTCAGTTAGCCTGAATAGATTAACTCAACTATAAGTTAAGTGTCGTTATTGTGATAAAAGGAAAGTTGGAAAGTTACAGTGGTTAATAGCAAAATGAAGTTGTTTAGATTACGGTTCATATTACTCGGACTTTTACTATGTTTGTGCCATGTTTGGTGTCTGACTTGTGGGACAGAATTTGATGATGCTGCGACCAGTGCTTATCTCGCTGAAGTTGTTGTTATAGGAACTTTGACTCAAAAATTACCACCTGTTAATACGTTATATAATGCAACAGTAACGGTATCTAAAAGTAGAAATGTACTTAAAGGGGCTAATACGCTTCGGAGGTTAAATTTGTTACGTAGAGGAGGGGGGTCAAGTCTACTGACCGTGGGTCAGTTTGGATTACAAAATGCTGAATATTGTATTGCCGACGTGGACCAGGGGACGGAATATATATTCTTTTTAAGAAAACATTTTAGTGGAAGCACCTTTAATTTATCAGCAATGCCAATATCGGAAGAAAATAAAAGAGCTTTCAAAAGAGCTAAAAAGGACATCAAGAAAATTCTGTGTGGCAAGAGAAAATGTGGTAAGTTGAACATTGTAGATTCTACATTTGTATTTATACAAACATTCCCCTCCTGTGCGTGTCTCAACATAAACTAGTTAATACTGAATTAATTAATGTGTAAACTTAGTAAAAGCGTAGACAGTGTTTGATTTTCAACATGTACAATGATTTAATGTAGTTCTGAGGCATGTGTTTAAGTCGTTATTGCGAACATTACATTCTTGTTTGACGGTAAACATCACGATTCAGTATCTTATTAAACTAGTGTAATAAATGTATATATCGCACACAACGATTACACTAAACAGATAAAATAATTTAAATTCGTCACGATATTAAAAGTCGGTTTATAGCATTAAGTTGCATGACAAAGTAAAATATTTTATATTCCTTAATAATAAGTTATCATATTACAATCAGTTACTGGGCTCTTTAAGTTCCTAATCCCTTAAGTTGTCAAACAAATAAAACGAGAGACCATCCCTGAATGAACGCAAAAAGTCAGCGATCTTTATATAGTATTAAATATTTGCCATAACTTAGGTGACGTTTGAATGCTTTAATCATTTCTCGTCTATGTTTACAATTGGTGAAATGTGTGTAATATGATAATTTTGTTATTACACCGCCTGTTAAATAATGCGTTTAAGGGCCACAATAGAAGACAATTTTGAAGTTTTTAGTGTCTACATGTTGCATTGACTGTCTAGCTATACACAAAAACATCTTTAATGAATTGAGAAAGATAACCTACATAAAAGTGTAAACATTGTCCGAGGCGACGTAGACTGAAATGTCATTCAATACAATTCATACTGTAAACTTCAATTTCTCCGATACTGCGTTTTACAGTAAGTGTAGAACACGGATATATTGTTAACCTGTAAAGTACATGAAAATACTTCAACATTTTATTTCGCGTGTATTTTCATTCCGCGTCCATTAATTCATTCGTAATCACATTCTGTACGCGCGTAGACGTTTATTTTCATTTGTGTCATTTACGGCTAAATTACTTCGCTGTCTGACTAGACTAATTTATGGCAACTGGGTTTTTTATGTTTTAATATTTCATTACTAATTTCACACGACTTCAGAAAATGCTTTCTCATAATGATGAAACGTGTTTTGTTCCAAACAGACTTTCTGAAGGAAAATTGTAACTTGTAACGAACGCAGATTAATGAAGCTTTCGGAGTGAAATAACAGATTATAATGTCTGTGGTTTTCTGTAAGAATACAATGTTGTAAAATCACATATCTTCGTGGGCATTAAATTAAGTGCATTTTCTTGGAGTCGTTAATTCGTGGACTACAAAACATGAAAGGGTAACCCCATGTTCTGTATTTGAGGGGTCGATTAATCATGGAGATTATATTTCGAAGTTGAGTGCAACAACGAAATCAATGAAAATTCAACTCCCTCGAAAATAATGAATTTACAGTATTTTACCAAATTCTGCAGATTTTAAGGCCAAAACATGTTTAAATAAAAGGGTCTATATATTTCTACAGTACTCTTGTCCATACATAAAAGAATAAAATTATGAAAACAATTCTAAAATTTCAGCTTTACATAATAGTACAGAACATCACTTTCCGCATCCCAGGTACATACTACAATATGGGTGGTACAATATAATATACATTTAAAGAAAACAGAGAAAATTTTGTGTAAATCAGGTATAAATTAGAAAAGTTACCCATCAGTTTGTGTATAAAAGTCATGATAATATAATTTCGGTGGTCGGTTTAAGAGTTACCGCAGAAAATTCAATGTGTAGCAAACGACAGATAATTACACCAAGAGGAAATATAAATAATGTTACTAATTAGACACCTACGTTTTCTGTGTAAGTAAATGTATATAATTATGATATATCATAATTGTCGCACAAAGTCAACACGACATTGGAAACTCAAGGAAATGTCAAATTTTATGTGGAATGACTTTCATATTTTTTGTCAGTCACAAGTTTTATATTAAGAAAGTATACACAACGATTTGAGAAACGTATAAGTATATATACTCATATATTATATGTGTAGGTCATCTCATACATGTCATACTATATGTGAGTTATAATTGATTATCAATATATGACATTTATTATTGCCTTTCCCTCTAATTTAGCGGACATGTTTATTACTAACCTGTCTGTCATTCCTAGATGGATTAAATTGAATCATTTACTTATCTGAACAAATCTGCCCTTTCTATTGTCTATAAAGCTTACTTGAGGAAGTATTACGCGTTCTAAGTAGGCTTTCTTGAGCTTAATATCACAAAATGGCGGACGTTATGAACTCACTCCGTGTCTATAAGAGATCCACGTATCTTGGAGTTATTAATTTTCATGATTCAGAGCAAATATAATATCGGTGTAATTTCCAGGGAAATATTTTTGCTGAGTAATTACTAAATTCCGTCCTATATATTTAGTGCGTACGGTTTGGGAATTATTTGGGCTATGCCAATGTCGGTGTATGGAATCTAAATACCACATGCCAACGCAAGATGCACCCACAATATTTCTAAGATCTTATAGAACTTGAAAAACGACCTATATAATCAACTTAAGTTTAAACATACATACAAGCAATAAGATTTTTAGCGGCATGAGTTTTTCTTTAAAACACACGCGGTACGTGATTCAACACCCCACATTGAAACTCAGAAATTTAGAAGCACATAACAGAACAGAACAGAGCATAACAGAACAGAGCATACCAGAATAGAATAGAATAGAATAGAATATAGATCTGAGCAGAGCAGAGCAGAGCAGAGCAGAGCAGAGCAGAGCAGAGCAGAGCAGAGCAGAGCAGAGCAGAGCAGAGCAGAGCAGAGCAGAACAGAACAGAACAGAACAGAACAGAACAGAACAGAACAGAACGAACAGAACAGAACGTTATTTTTCCCTGGTGCAACATGGGTATAATAAGAATGTGTCAATTTATTTAGCGCGAGGCCTGATAAACGGCGAATATATACATTTTATCAAAGCAAAAAACGGACCAGTTGTGTGATAGCTATATTCATATCGATCAGACGGAATGTTTTGTGATACGAATTGATTAATTAAAGAAGAAAGCACCCAGTGTTCGTACAATGTATTTCCCTAGCGTGAGGGTTCATGTATCATAGAGCTGGGGTGTTATTTTATCTACCATGTTTTATTGTTATAATTATCCTGAGGCATACTATTGGAACAACGTCTTCTATGTTGCGATGTTTATCAGCCTAAACGAGACAGTTGTCGCCAACTGATCCCACCTAACTGTTTGGAAATTATTCATTCATTGATATTTTCACGTAGTTTTATCAATTATTAATTGGTAACTACATAACATTAAGACATACTACACGCAACTTTGTTTATGGAATGTAGACTTAGTTCACCTTTGTCTCAATAATAATAATAATGGTATAAATAAAGACTTTATTTTGCGAGGAAAATATCAATCTTCTATAAGATCCTCAACAATGAACAATGAACTAGAAATAAAACTCTGCATAAGGATTCTTTGAATATTGATATTAATGAATTGGCCAAAAACATAACCTAACTGCACGCCATGGTCGGTATACAAAAACGCAAAACATGTATCCTTAATTTTCTGGACATTCTGATACATTAAAGGGACTGATCACCAAGGACTAGCAGAAAGGTTGGAAATGGGGATAATCCTAGGGGCTGATAATAGGGAGTGTTCTATATGTTGGTAAACATGGCACCACGAAGATTGACGTGTAGGGACAGGTCGAGTGGTTAGTCAGACTCACTAAGAAGGGCTAAGCCACTGAGGCGGTTCTAGGGAATGATAAAAAGGGATATGGAGTAATAAACAGGGGTATCACCGAGGGGTCGATGAAAAGGGACAGTTAGATGGGACTTTAGAGAAATGGACAGTTGATAAAATAGGACAATCCTAGGGGCATATAGTACAGGTAGTCACAGTGACACAAACTACTTACAAACATGAATACACATGTTATCGTATGTCATTATATTGTTTCACATGTTTTATCAGTTCATTTATGCTAACTAAGAGGCAAATTAAGTGGTTGCCTTGACTTGGTTTCGAATGAGTGAAATATATTATCAATAATGCATAACTTTTAACATAGTTGACTGAAACAAAATTGATTGTAAAATGTATTTTTCCGATGTTTTGCTATATCACGGAGGGACGCTCAACTAAAACTGAATTATATTTGCATTCCTTTACTCAGATATCAAATCTCGGGAGTACACTTAGATGATTACTGTATTGTTTTATTCATATATGTATTTATTCTACACATTTAGATACTAGACGGTGTCTGTGTGGGTTGTAGAAGGACTTGGGGGCGTGTAAGGGTATACATGTGTTAGGGATGCATGACTTCACTTTCAACTGAATCATTTGAACATAGGTCTATATAATCTATCATATCATTATAATTAAATTTAATATATATTTTTGACGAAATGGGATTGGGCAACAGGATTGGCCTATATAACCCTCTCCTTCAGAGGATATCATTATATAGCCATCCTCATACATCAGTGGTTAATGCTGGTGTCAGAAAACAAGCTTATGAACGAGAATCTATTACATGCAAACATCGATGTAGGTACCCTAAATTGTTTTATATTTTGACAACTAGGTTAACATAAATCAGAAATTTTCGGCAGAATTTTCCTTTTTCACGTAGTTTTCCATAGTTGGAACCATTTCCACATCTGATTCTACCTACACATTTCAAGCCATTGTCCATATTTAATATTATCTCCATATTTTAGATGTTTTAGTTTATTACCGCATTTAAGGATCAATTCCCTACTTGTTGCCATTTCTACATTCATTAGTGCATTTTAACAAATTTCAATAAAACATCAATAAAAATAATTTTTATCATTTTTTTAAACAATGCATTAACGGCAGTCTCTTAATCTTATTTATGTAAAAATGTGATATGTTAATAGTATCTATAATTGACAATGTAGTAGTTTAGTAATGTTGGTGAGTTTATTATACATTATAATAGTCTAATGTCTTGTATAGTTAAATGATGAACGTAACTACATAAGAAATGTTTAATATGATGTAAATTTTAGGCTTTAACATGAACATAAATGAGACGGAAATAAAGAATATATATATTCAGTGGCATGACACTTCAGCTTTAACAAGCAGGCATGTGAACAATTAGTGACTAATTACTGTTAATTGTTTCAATCATTAACAGTCTTCTAATTTAATCTATAATTATATCATGACACATCAAAGTTAAACCGTTGATAATTCTCCGTATTGTTACGCATCAATTTCTAACTAGTTGTGAAATCTCGTGGGACTGCCATCATTATGGTGTCTTCTCTATTTGCATTCCAGCCCCCGACGGTATTCCAAACACATTCTCTATCAAGCGTTGTTCTAGCGTTCTATCCGCCATGTTTCTATTATTGATCCGATCATAACAACATTGTGCGGAATGGTAAATTATTCGTAAGAACGCCGATTAAATCTGGATCCGTATAAAACTTGATTTGAGAGGAAATCTTTTTGAACATTTACAATAACGATCAAGTCCCATAATTCATTGCAATAGATCTTACCACGTGACCTGTTTGTCGTCTGATTGTATCAATAACTATAATATAGCAATACATCAATATAAAAATATTAGCTTCCTTATAAAAGTGTTGCTATAGGAACGGGTGAATGTATGCCTGGTGAAATGTACATCAATGCAAGGCAAGATTTCTTATAAATAAAGCGATTCTAAGAATGATACGTATCGATTCCCAGTCTGATTCTGATTCTAATCATTCGGGAAACGTCGGTAATTTCCGCTGAGCTGCAAAAAAAGCAGTTACACGGAAATTGCCGATGTTTTCCGAATATTTATATAATCGCTCAACAATCAGTTAATTGTTCGAAAGATAATGATTGAGGTAAGGTAATAAAACATGTATGAGCGTGATTGGGTAGCCATAGAATGCAACAATTATTGATTACTAAATCTATAAAAACAAACGCATTTAAATAATATCAATTGTTAATCCTGTATGTAAGTTACGAAAGTTAGTAAAAGTTAGATGTTTAACCTTTGTTTGACTTCTGTCATTCGTGCAATTCCTGTATTGGTCTTCGGAATAAGGGTACATGTTAAGTCACAGTGTCAGATTTAAAAAATGTAACATTTTCATTCGTCAATATTCAACCTACCGTCAATAACAACCAATGAAATGCTCGAGTTTTATAAATACGCTTTGTAGTTCCCATGCCAAGCGATGGCTGGTAGACTACGTCAACAATGGTTGCTTATTACTTTAAATAGGCATTCGCTTGCGATGCAATTCAGTTGACTGTCCCCATGACCATCCATGACCAGTAAACAATGGCAACAATGGTTGCTTATTGCTTATGGCTTGCTATATAATTCATTGACTGACCATTTTTACATATATTTTATGATTTTTATCGCGTTGCTGTAATGTTTTGATGAAGCGAATATTTCGCAGTAGCTTTGAAAGCAAAACTATATACAAACTGAGACATATTCAGCTTGAATCAATGATATATTGTGACATAAAATCACATGGGAACAATTAATATCCATACACTGTGATGTTATTGTCGTTAGTATGGTGGTGGTTTTTTGACAAATATCCATTATATGGAATCGACCAATAATTCGGATAGCCTCGGACATGTAAGTGCAGGATTGCAAATTCTGGGCGTGTTCTTCCTGTCCGGATTCAGCCTCTTTGTCTCTATAAAATTGATACATCGGAAGTCAATTTATTCTCATGTTTTTGAATGAGTCCTGAAGATTATACCGCGTGTAAGGAGAACATAACATGTCCAGGGTATTTTCGGTGTATAATTGGCTGATCAAATACCGATCTGGCAATGTATAAAACACATCAGATGACGAATCACTAATGATGTCATATTATTTTAGTGACAAATATAAACCAAGATCTACAGTGTTGATAGTATTTAATAATATTTAAATAATTTAAGCTCATTGTTTCGAGATAAATGTTTTGATATTCTGTCAAAAGTAGGTTGTGTGTATAAAGCAAAAATCACACAGTATTTAACATGCGTTGCTACAGATGATGTACTAGGGGCCCGAACCCCCTCGGAAATTTGGGCAAAAATATCCTAAAGATTTGCACTGATGATTAACAGAGCTAGGATTCTGACCAGGTGAACCTTTAAGAAAAATAGCTTTTTGGACACCCTCTCAGAAAAATAGCTGGTCGCACACCATTCTGACGAATAGCTCGTTGCACCCCACTGACATAGACTTCAGGATCCGCGCATGGTTAACGACCTCATTCTATGATATATCGGATTCCTTTCATCATAACTATACGATATTGTATTTGTAATATCTGTCATTGTTGAATGGTTGTATGAATCAACAATTTCATGAATATCTACGGCCATTTATTTTTGCTACCGTCGAACTATCGATCACATTCACTACCACAGCAATTTACTTCAAAATCATTGATAAAGTAATGGTGAGTTAATTGCAAACAAACGTCACTTTAACTGTCTACTCAGTGAATCAATTCTCCAATAATAAATTGTATAGTACAGATATAGTATGTCAAAGTACTGTTTTACAATACCCTGTAGTCAAGTTTGGATCAGTTTTCCCTAACACTCACATACTAATATGGCCGCATATTGAACAACGCACCGTCATGTACACGTACAATACACTGGCGTTGTCGACTGTATTTTGGTCCACATTGCTCGGACCCTCCCAGCTTTGTTCGGGACTAAATCAGCTTTAACTGTTGATTTAACATTGGCAATACCATCACTTGTTCAATCAATCCTGTCATATTTTAATTCGCAATACTAGCAATATTATAAATTATTCATCAACATACAACACTGTCAATACTAACCGCTCGCCATAAGCAAACATGTTCAAATTGCAAGATAAAGTAAATATTTTATATCCAGCCGCAACAATTTCACCACCTAACACGAAAGCTTGTGTAAATTGTCTGAAATCACGCCTACAGCGAGATAACCGAATTTTGATTTTCATAAAAAAAAATACAAAAAAATATTCTAATAGAACAATTTCACTATTATCACATATTCTGGAGACTTATATTTTCTCATTTTGAATGCACAATTTCTGCCTTACGAAAATACACATATACAGTAAAGTTCCGCTAATAAGACCAGTAAAAAATGTGGTCTTAATAGCGAATCGGTCTTATTAGCGGACCTATTTTGTTCTAAATTTAATACTTTGAAATCATGCAGATTTTTGCCAGTTTAAGGTCCCAAAGTATTAAATTTAGAACAAAATAGGTCAGCTAATAAGACCGATTCGCTATTAAGACCACATTTTTTACTGGTCTTATTAGCGGAACTTCACTGTACATAGAAACTGTAACAAAGGTGCCGTCCCATTACCAGTGATAATAACACAACACGCCCCCACTCGCTACTGAAATAACTCATCAATACAGTACCGAATGAAATAAAAAATTGCAAGCCAAAAAATGTCAATTATATTAAAAAGAGAGAAAGAAGGTTGGCAATATGAAATGTATCGGTCACACAGACAATGTGATTACGTCTTATATTTGGCTGGTACAGTCTCTTTGATCGTTTCCTTTACATATTGATGCAACTTTGTTCTAGAATTGCAGACATTTGTGGTCTGTAGACCGTACCGACTCCAGATCACGATAACGTTGAAATACTGACATTATTCATTCTGGCATGCAAATAATGTTGAAGTGTTTGCGTTGCTTAAATTAAAGAAATGCCTTTGAAGAGACAACATACGGCATTATCGGATGGTTCAGATCGATCCGTGATTGGCATGCATCGATCGTTATCATACTATGAAGAGAAACATTCAACAAAAACATGGCGACTAATGTCTCTATGCGGGACTTAGTTCGGAGACTATGATTTTGTCGATTTTGCTCCACATTTGGAGAAGTTGCTGGTCCCTTTTGAAGGGCTAGTCAGTAAGTTGCAGGAAACCTGGCTAGGTGAATCGATCGGCGAATATAACTGAACTGGTGTGTGGTTTGGGACTAAGTTCGGAGACCAGTCTTGAAATTGAGCATTTCCATTGGTCAATTATAAGATATGATTGAGAACTGACCAATCAAATGCTTTATTTTTGCAATTGATTGCAAGATTTAGATTTGTAACATATTGTGCGACTGGTAAACCCTGAACATTTCCTTGTGACCAGGGGTGGTATTCAATATTGATCGTATTTAATTTGAGAATATGGATAGCCAATCATATCGCCTGTTACTGACCAACGGTTTAATATGGTTGGATCTGATTGCTTGTCCTTATCCTTAAGTCAAGTAAGATCAATACTGAATACAACCCCAGGCCTTTCTGTTACCAGATGTACGCTATATATCTACCATATTTTAGTGCAAGTATGGTCTGTACTCTACACAAACCACTGAACTTACTCTCGTCACGGACAACTTGCAATGTTCAGGTCTGGTGGGAGTATGTAATATCATTGAGGGGGTTGTTAAAGTGTTCTCTCTATCCTGATGCTCATTAAAAATGTCTGTTAGAATTTATTTCCAGAATGCCTGGTTTATCTCCAATGTAGTTAACGTGATTTATTAAAATCCATATTCCTCGTCGTAGAAAATTAATAAGGGCTCGATTGCCGGGAACATTCCTAGAATGTTGACTACGTTCAGCTCAGAAGATAAAAAAGTAGGTTTTTTATCAATGATAGACCGAGGTATATTTATATTTGTTCCTACTATTTTCAGGAGATATTTATGACATGTGATAAGGCATAAAATTCCACAACGTCAATTAGTCATTACAGAGCCATTTATTTGAATTTCAACAAATCGAATATTTTTCTAGACAAAATGAATCTGAAAGATCTCCTAAATTTTATAGCCTCATAGGGATGTACACAGGCAGAGCGTCGCTGGTGTATGTGTGTTATTTCGTCCGCTGGCGACGAGAACTGTTCCCTATTATCTGGGGACCTTCAACGAAACTTAAAACACTTGTTTTAAGCATGATAAAACCGTTTATGTCAAACCCACAAGTAAAGGTATCATTGATGAAGATTTATTTTTACAGTAATTGATATACATTTTGTATAGTTTTAAACTTTAGAAAAAAATGTATAAATTTTACAAACAAACTTTTTAAATTCTGTTTCAATGATACGGTTTCCTGTGGTCAAAACATTTAAGGGTCAATGTGCCCCAAGGTCACTACACCCCCCCCCCCCCCCCCCCCGGTACGATCATGGCTCACATTCTTTTAATCTAAGAATGGATTATAGATAGTACACTTACGCACAGTATTGTATAGATACGTTAGTTTTGCATTAATATAACGATTTTTTTTAAATTTTAAAAGTGGTTTTTTTTCATGCATAACGAAATAAGCTGAATAAAATATTTTAAATCTGAAACTGTTTAATGTAGTTAGTAACCCCTGTGTTTCTTACCTACATCGGTGTCAATATTATCATAGTTTTATTGTAAATATATTGACTGTTAACTTGAATGAAATAAAATATGCAATATGAACATACCATTAACGTTCATACACAGAAAGTTTATGTGATTTCAATGTTACAAACGCTCTCTTTTAAATAATTGTAAATATACACGAACTTAAGTGACCTGCACGTATCAAAGGCAAAGCATTTGTTTCCAGTCACCCCGACGTTTTGCAATGTCACGCGTCTAAAGCACGACGCAACATTATTTCATCTGCGTCCCCACCAAATCTTGAGATGCGTCTTTTTTGCACCAATTACTAGATATATTACTTATAGACCCAGTATAAATACCCGTTTTAATTCCTTTCCCTGGCACAAACGGTTGTAATTGCCTATAAAACTAATCACTACTTACTTTGTACTACGAGTGTTATGTCCTTTATATAATTCTTATACGAGTGGTGAGATACGGTTACATTTATATTTATTTTATTGGGACAAATTTTATAACCAAATTGCTACCCGTGTACGATGGCTACAATGGATACCACGACACGTGTTGCCGACAGTGAGTACAACCGTTACTATGTATCACATAAACTAATAACTAATTTTTAATATACTTTATTACATTTTGAAAGATTCACACCTTGAAGTAAATAATAGATAAAATGTTTTGATAAAAATCTACCGTAAGTGAATATGTTGTTTGTCTTGACGAATATTGTAATGCTTTGAATGTAATGAAACGCTTGTTTTGAGTTCACAAGTTAATTTGATACGCGTGTCAGAAATTGTTCAATATATATATAATTAAAATAGGACTTAATTTCAAAGTCGACAATCAATGGGTATAAATTGCTCTTAACTCACATTGAATCACTGGCATGGAATGTGTTTGAAGGTTGTAGAATTGTATTACTCTGTATGTTTTTCTCCGAGTACGCATATTGTACGGGGTTAAAGTATTTGCACAGTGCTTATGAAGTGTTTAGATTTCCGCCTGTCTACAGTTTATTGATAAAATTCAGCGTATGACACACGTTAAGAATGACTTTAATAAAATACATCGTAGGCAGTTTCTCTACACCTTTATGACAAGTGAGATTATACATTGGTCGGTTTGGAGATGTTTATAATTGATGAATTATTGAAATCCGCCGACATGTTTTAAACTGAAATCCAAGCTGTGGTCGATAATCATTATTGACATTCCAAGTTTTTTTATAAATACGCTAATATAGTGAAGTTATTTGAAGATAAGTGATCCACCCACTCGGCGTATTGGTGACAATGCACCCTCCCTACCCATTGACAAATCTGTGTTATCAGGGCTGGCCCACGCATTCGCTATACAAACATGATAGCTCGTGTATTCATTCATCACTTTAGAGTCGTCTTAATTAACACCGTATACACTTTCTTAACGATAGTTAAACCTGCATGCTTTATGATAAGCGAAAATTTCAACCCTAAAGTTTAATGAATAAAGTGTAAAATGTATCCGGTACGAGACGATTAAAAATCTTGTCCATTAAAACAAGCTGGT
Organism: Spisula solida; assembly: GCA_947247005.1. Taxonomy (NCBI): domain Eukaryota; kingdom Metazoa; phylum Mollusca; class Bivalvia; order Venerida; family Mactridae; genus Spisula; species Spisula solida. Next base: position 42,216,982 of record OX365944.1, on the reverse strand, counting down.
TATAGAAACTACGGAATGATGTTCGGGCCTCCATAGCTAAGTGTTTCCAATAGTGTAGGAGTCGTTGGTACGATGCGAAGAGATCTTGGGACGTAAGACGGGATAATATGACGGGGAAGGTGTACAATGCCACAAGGGACGGTACAATGTGGCGAGAGCCGGTACAATGTGACGATATCTGGGGGTGTAAGACGGGATAACATGACGGGGAAGGGTACGATTCGACGAGGGACGGTACCATGTGGCGAGGGACGGTAAGATGTGAGAAGGCACGGGACGAGGCACGGTACGAAGTGACAAGGGACAGGCCAATTTAACAAGAATGAGACAGGACATGCGTAATACCTGACAGGGGTAATTACCATGCTGCGTTTTAAACAAATGTCAGTTTCAACACATGCTGCATGTTAACTAATGTATATTCACACCAGATATAGTTACAAACACATACTGACACTTAATCTAGATAATCGCTTTAACATTCTTGTGTGTTTTAAATTTTCTCTTAAGGAAGTTTTATAAATACCACCTGTCAATCTGAATGACTGAATCAGTGCAAACACGCCAAGGATTTAACCAAATAGCTCGTATATATTAAAATGTAAAGTTTATTGTATTACTATATAAAACAATTCGCACTTTAACCGCTTCTTTAATCTCTCGGGTCGTAACCTGCAAGATTTACTCTGTAAATATTGTCCAGAGTTCAACCCTTTAAAGTACCAAAACCTTTATATACACGAACCTAACAATACAGACAAACTATATACGCTAAAACCTACACCTTACATTCTTTAACTCCCTGATCGTAACATGCCAGGTTTACACTGTACAATCCACGACGTACCAATACACGAACCTAACAATACAGACAAACTACATACGCTAAAACCTACACCTTACATTATTCTAAAAGTACAACATCAGAACGTACACCATACTCCCTGATCGTAACCTCGCAGGTTTACTCAGTATAATATCGTCCTGAGTTCAAACCTACGTCGTACCAATTACAGACAAACTACATACGCTAAAACCTACACCTTACATTATTCTAAAAGTACAACACTAGAACCTACCCCATACTGAATACTGACTATATAGGTCTATTGCATTGTGGTCATGAAACGTGCTATACAGTATGACAGTTTCTCTAGGAACATGTGGTAAATATCGCACACATCACTCTAATTCATCTTCAACGTATGCGGAAAATTCAATTATCTTTGAACCAAAACCTATCGTCTATTCTTTAACTTTTTTACCAAACGTGTTTAGGATAATAAATACTTCCCCAGTATGTTGAACATTCTAGATCACATACACTAGGAAATGAGAAGCAGCAATCAATATGTATGAATACGGCTACAAAGTACAATAAAATCTTATCAGAATTATTCAGGATTAATATCGCTATAACTTGAGTAATTTGTCGGAACTACGTTCAGTGAATGCGATTGTATCATGTCATTGAACTAAGGATAATGCATGCTCACATTGTCGTCATTTTATTCAATTATGCACAATATTCCTGACCTAACTTGTCTGTCAATTGATTGAAAATGTATTATGCATGTGCTATATACGCCCGTTAATTGATTAAACTAAATATACGCAATACGTGTGCTATATTAGCCTGTCAATTAAGCAGGAAAAAACAATATTGATTGAACTTCAATAATTCCTGTCCATTTGATTGGACCGTGCATAGTCGTGGGCGTTCTATATTTGTCTGTCAACTAGCTGAAAAAATATCATTGTTTATTTGTTACGTAAGTGCTGTCAATCGATTGAGTTATCCATTATGACCGAGGGTTCTAGTTGACAGGGAATAGTTTGACAGGGAACAGTATTTGTATGCACGTTCTATACTCCCTGTCAATTAAATGTGCTACTACATATGTAGTAAGTACAATGCATTTACAGATCCCACATTTGCCTGCAAGTTTATTGAATTAACTGGTACATTTATTGCTGCCGTCAATTGATTAAAATATGCATAATGCATGTCCTATCTATCCAATAAACGTTAATTATGTAGAATGCACTTCGCACGTCCTGCTCATGTTTGTCAACCGAATGAACTAAACTTTAATTCTACATTAGCCCCTACTATTCCTGTCAATTTAATGGTGTGTACATTATGCATGCCCTATATAATCTTGTCAAATGAATGAACAATGCTTTTGTGTATTTCGTGTTTTTCTTGTGAATTCATTGGACATGTTATGTATAATGTATGTGTTAAACCCTGTTAGAAGGTTTAAGAATGTCTAAAGCATGTCCACAATCTTTCTTATTTTCCCCATCAATTGATTTCCCATGCATTATGCAAGCCTTTGCTAAGCATTTTTTCAGCATGGCCTTGTCAAATAGTTTGCCTATGTCTCTCGCGTGATCTGTTCCGCATATTTCCCAGAGTTATTGAGCTAGACAGATCTGCCTAACTTCATCTATTTGGTATGATTTTATACAGCCTCTGTACTGATTGCATTCTCTGGTACTTATATGCAACTAGAGAGATATATTGACCGGTTTTAACTTTTATCTTCGGTCCAATGAGGGATACAGTAGCCTAGCGAGGAGATATTCTTGCAAGTTTGATCTATATTGTTCCTTTCCATACACAAATCATTGATTATACGTGAAATAATATAACATATTTGTGCACGTTTTCGGCTTCTATTGTGATAGTTCGGATCATATCATGACACGGTATTATTGGCATGTATTCGTCCATTTAGGATCGTACGAGAGGCCTGGACAGAATATATTGATTTGCGTCATCTTTATCGTTATATAGCATGATTTAATTCTCGTTTTGTTTAGAGTATATGTTTGTTTTTCTCTTGGACTTGTTTGCACAGCCGTATACAGTATGACAATAGTTAGTGTATGAAATAGATAGCTTTTGTTAAGTACTTTAGTTTTGTCCATTGGTTCTGTTTACAAAGGTTTTACCAAAGAAACATACACTTGAAGCCAATTAGAGTCCGTGAATACAAACACATTTTTCTCTTGGCATTGACTTGCACATGACGCTCACTTACAATGGCAACTTAATGCAGCCATTCCATTGGACAATTTTAGGTCACCTGTTAAAGCTTATTTTCTAATTCGGAATTATATTATTGGATACTGTAGCTGAGCTCTAGGGAGCCTTGATGGTCCTTAGGCTATGATTGTCCACTTAAAAGGATTTGCAACTCGCTGCTGAGGGATCCAATCTTACATGTGGTGTTGAATTTGTATGCAAATACCCTATCTTACTTACATCATCATTTAGTGGGAAAGATCTGGGTTTTCATTTAATGCCAGAAAGCTAAATTTGTCGCTTGACCCTATTTGTTAAGGTAACTTAAAGCCCAATTAATAGTAATTTAGCCCAGACATATAATTATATATATTCTTGTGTTTGACTTCTGTTAAACAATAATGTGTACTTTAATAACAATCACAGTTCATTGACAAACGTGTTTAGTGATATCTATTTTACATTAAACCCATCTAATCTAAGAACTGATCTGGTTTGGGAACAAACTTTAGCTCAATGTGTGTAAACATGACATCCTCCGGTCTCACTAAACATGAATAGGAAGATCTGTGCAGTATTCCACCATTGAATAGATGACATAGATGACACTGTCATATGATGAGTTTAAAGTGACAATAGGTGACATAACTATAATAGAACCATAGAGACATATGTCATCTCTTATGTGGTTTCTGATAAGCCTAGTGTTTACCAAAATGACACGACATATTTATTTGTTAATACTTTTTGTTTCTTCTCGTATTTTTATAATGTGTGCTAAACAATGACAGGTTTTCGTACATCACCCTAGATTATTAAGAAAGGTTTGTTGACAAGTAACTAGCCATGTGATTGGTCAATTTAAAAATTATGTTCAGAACGAACCAATCAGAAGCCTAAATTTCAGAGCTGTCATCAAATGTCGGATTGAGACTTGTGATTGGTTCGCTTAGAATGAACCAATCAGATGCTGATATTTAGACTGGTCTACAAATTTTCAGTTGTCAACCTCAGATCATTTTCTCGACTTGAACCCCAATGAACAGTCTATTTATAACTGTAATTCATATATTTTGTCATAAAAATCTTTGTCTGTATTTCGTTTCTGGTTGTACGATTGTCGTATAACAACTGAAGGTTAATGTAATGGCTATTAAAGTTAACAGTCAAATATATCAAATCAACAAGTTCGTGTGCATTATTGCGACACACTTATTTAGTCCCAACTAAATAAGGCTGATATCTGAGAATACGATATAAAACATTAATTATTAACTAATAGCTTTCACTGTAGACTTATCCTTACAATTTTAAGTGGTTCACAAAACGATTTTCACTGCAGCTATTTACGTAGTTGTAAAAGCTAAAAAGCTGTTTTTCTTACTTAGCAATAAAAAACTATTGTGCAGACGATTTTGTCATACAATTTAAAAATGAATCCCTGAGGAACTGTAAGTATAAAATTTCAATCAAACTTCCTCTCTCAATCAATAACTCGGAGAATGATTTAGGGTTCTTCGTGGAAAAGGCTATTTTATGAGAAAATATCGATTGAGAACGATTTTTTATAGAATCACTAAGTAAGCGGTACGCTTAATTACAGTAAGGGTGGTTCATTTTGAATGGGCATTACGGTAGCTAAGTGGTAGACCACCTCATGCAGATGTCATTAGTTGTGTTGTTACAATTACATTACTGTCGCCGTGCTAATATCAGTCTAGTTGTAGCATGCATTCTATCACCATTAGTTCCATCTTGTTTAACAGTTCCAATATAACATGGCTTGCATCAATGACATGATAATCACGTACCGTGTCAGCTGGTAGGTCATTACCTCTTCCAGTAGGCGGTTAAATTCATACGTTTTGTCAACCGGTAGTCGATTCACGGACATCCTGTTACGCCGTCAGATTGGGTACCTTTCTATTCCCCGTTAATCATCACTCGGTGTTTTACATGTCTTTTCTCGCATCTCAGTAATTGTTAAACGGCATTAACAATTTTGTTTTCTGCAAATTCATTCGTTTCTCCTGTGCGTATATTTCATTCCTTGAGAAGAAAACAAGATTTCTGCCTGGAGGAAAACGTCAATAATTGTAATGAATACAAAAGGAATATATTGTCCCAGACGGACTCATTCTTGGCTTTGAATGAAGAAATTTGGCGGGAATGCATTGTACAAGGATGGAGTCATAGAACGCGCAATGTCTGCGGGAGATACAATACACCGTGTGCAGTGCAAAATGTACGAGAACACGTTCAACAAGTTTTTTGTTCAAGGTTGGTTTATGAGGCAGTGTGTTTGTGGTTTTCAAGATGCGAGAGTGAGTAACAAGTTGTTGTAATACCATTACGTCTGAGTGGTTTCTACACCTTAATGTTGAACCTCTTAATTACAACTTCTACCTACTTTATCATTAGTCATAACTCACAGACTGAGGTATTCAAGTAGTAGTAGAAACACACACGCTGGCACGCGCTTCAATTCCTGAGAGACACTTTGTAGAAACTTGTGTTTAGATTGTTTAACTATCTTATAACAATACTTCAAAGTTAGAAAAAGTTGCTGTAAGCTATTCCCGCTTTCTTCACATAGACGTTTCATTTACACTTTCCATGCTTCATGGTGAGAATCTGAGAGTTGAGTGTCACTCTAATGTTTAATCTGAGATTTGAGTATAGCTCTGTGAGATTTCCTCCGAGCTTTGAGTGTGGCTCTGTGAGAATTCCTCCGAGATTTGAGTGTGGCTCTGTTAGATTTACTCCGAGATTTGAGTATAGCTCTGTGAGATTTCCTCCGAGATTTGAATGTGGCTCTGTTAGATTTCCTCCGAGATTTGAATGTGGCTCTGTTAGATTTACTCCGAGATTTGAGTATAGCTCTGTGAGATTTCCTCCGAGATTTGAATGTGGCTCTGTTAGATTTCCTCCGAGATTTGAGTGTGGCTCTGTTAGATTTCCTCCGATATTTGAGTGTGGCTCTGTGAGATTCACTCCGAGATTTGAGTGTGGCTCTGTGAGATTTACTCCGAGGTTTGAGTATTTTGAATTTTTAGTATGGCTCCGAAATTTAACTGTGGGGCCGATATTGAGTGTGGCACCGATATTTTTTTTTAGATTGGACTACGACTCTGAGATTTGAGTGTGGTTGTTCACTTTAATTCATGTGTGAGGTGAGAATTTATTTTCGAATTGAGAATTCGCTGAAACCATTTGAATGTTTCGTTTTTGATAACGCACACCTTTTCGTACGTTTAGACTCACAAACATGAATTTAAAGCTGTGTGTATTGCTAAAACACTAATTTTCTGGTCACGTACAGTAGTCAAGGGTACTCGTCAAGACCAAATGCACTCAGTGACCGAGTATTCTGACCGATGAGACCAAATCAAGATGATCCCTAACTCAGTGGTTAGCGCGCCTCTCGTCTAATCTGGCGACCCGGGTTCAAATCCGGGTGGATGCTCACATACGCCCGCCATGTTTCAGCAAAAAGCATACTGGCAAATAAAGGCTTTGCTCAGCAGATAAGACAAGAAAGACATAGTTATCCTACATGCCATAGTTTTGCCCCTAACCTAAACATTTTATCAGAATATTGCTAGAATTCAACGCGGATGGTTGATTTTCCAGTGCAGAGAATCAAAAAACTATTGTATTCTTTTTAAGACAAAATGTATTTCCTTCCTACCTAACTTATCTTACAGCATGTTGTTAGAACCACATAATTAATTTATTTTAGCCTGAATGAAGGGTTTAATCACGTGCATTGTCCTTGTTTCCGCATTTAAGTCACGTGATTGTCACGCTATTCACGAATCAAACTAACGTGACGATTTCGCATTTACATAACAACGTGACGTGAGAGTGTCACATTAACGTATCAAAATACAATATTCAGAATACATTGCTTGTGAAAAAAGCTAACTCACCATGAAAAACGTCTGTAAGACAAAGTACGAGTCAGTATGTATTTAAAGTGTTATCGTTTGGGTTATGCTCGTACAGTTTACGGCGCTTGTTTTAATGTGTTTCTGCACCAACCACACATACAGGTAAAATAAGTATTAGTTTAGTCATTTTCTGATTAATTATTAGAGCCATTTGGTTTAATTAATAGACATTTAAATCAAATTAAATTGCCACCTACTCCATTAATTGTTTTACTTACTTCAATGAATCCATAAAAATAATGGAACATACTTACGTCCGGGCATAATTACGTTCTACCGTAAAAGCAATTTTTATTCTCACAGGACGAGAAATTTTATGAGCGCGCTTTTATATAAATTATAGAATATACTTTTTTCTTATAATTCAAATGCGCGAAATGATGCTGCGTTATGAAACTTTGTGTGTGTTTTATCCTTTGCACCAACTTTCCCAGGGGTATTATTTAATGAGTGCACATCAACTGCTCCTCAAATGTCTGGTGCTGAGTGCTTATTGTTGTTGTTGTTGTTGTTGTTGTTGTTTTTGTGGTTCAAGTGATGCTTGATTGATGTTGTATTGCTTGCAGGACACGACCGCTTTGTTGTTGTATCAAAGCACTTACGGAAAGATTAAATGTTTAGAACAAAGTCATTGAAATGGTTTTGAAGTAACCCCTTCTTTATGCACACATAGAAGGTTATGTTCAGGACTGTTTGACCCGTGTTGTCAGTATGACTTGGTTGCCTCGTCTTCCTATGGCTAAAATTATTATACAACCAAAAAAATAAAAATTTAAAAAAAAAACACTGAAGCTCGATGAAGGGGATCATTGTTACACAATACAGAATCAAACAATCAATATATCTAGCACTATAACGTTGTCGTTGTCTGATATTAAAATATCTCGGTTACAAACAGCCATAAATATTTAGATGTTTTACTTTGATATAGAGTTGTAAGGCTGAATGGACGTTTTATGTGATATATTTATGTTATTATCATTACGTTTATCTTTTATATCATTGCCTGCATTATTATCTAAATTACTGCTATAAAATCGATATGGGTCGGCAATAACTGTTTTATAATATACGCGTACACGCAAGCATCTGATTGGTAGTTTCTGAACAGAATATTCAAGTTGATCAATCGCAAGGCTGCATTATGACCACGCAAGCATCTGATTGGTTGTTTCTGAGAAGGATATTCAAATTGACCAATCGCAAGGCTGCATTTTGACCACACACGCATCTGATTGATTGTTTCTGAGAAGGATATTCAAATGGACCAATCGCAAGGCTGCATTATGACGACGCAAGCATCTGATTGGTTGTTTCTGATAAGGATATTCAAATTGACCAATCGCAAGGCTGCATTATGACCACGCAAGCATCTGATTGGTTGTTTCTGATAAGGATATTCAAATTGACCAATCGCAAGGCTGCATTATGACCACGCAAGCATCTGATTGGTTGTTTCTGATAAGGATATTCAAATTGACCAATCGCAAGGCTGCATTATGACCTAAGTTATCGCACTTTGAGATTATAAATGTTGGGTAGTGTAAACAATCAAGCATGTGTTTTGAGACCACCTGTGACTTAAGCCTTGACCACTATATAACAAAAAATGTGTTCAATGACTACCCATTTGTTTTTCCGTCAGATCATTTCCAATGATATCTAACCTGTTAAAGGAGACCATCTGTCAACAAAGATGAATTTTTCTGTTCCCATGGATGATCTTAAAGCCTAGGTCCCACTGAGGAATTCCACATCGGTGATGTTCTCCCGATTTCTTCCAATACCGCCCGATTCGTCACAATTCCTACCGATATCACAACTGTCTCATGACTTCCCTGAAGAGTCCACAAGACCTCGAGGAACCTGTTCCCGATGTCCTGATAGCTCATTAATTTAAATCGGGAGTACATCGCCGAGGCAAAAAATGCTCAGTGGGACCTAGGCTTTATCGACAGGTTTTACCATATATCCCATAAATTCGGTTAAAAAGTAGGACCTAGTTTCACGATGCTGGATACACGTAGTTCATATACCAGTACATGTCCTGTATATTCTACCGTATACACAAGTGGTATATATATAAAGCATCTGCACTGATGATATCAATGTTTCTTCACCCGCCATATGTTCTGACATTTAGTTCCTATCATTGCGTTCTGCATATTGTACGTGTATCAGTTGATGTGTTACATACGTACTGCCCTTAAAACTGTGCAACTTTCCTTCAACAATTCAACTCTTTTCGGTAGGTCTATCAGGAAATAGTATTCCAGTTAGCTAACAATGGTACATGGTACTGTTTTATCAAAGCACTTAAGGAAATCGTAAACTTATAGTCCAGTTAGGATATTGTGAAAGTGACGTTGCAGCTTATGTGTACGCAAAAAATCACAACCATTGTCTAAACAGGTAGATCGAAGTTTAGTATGTTAGTTTAGCATTGAAATATAGTTGTTTGTACAGTATAAGCCTTTATAATTGGTTTTACACCGTTATAGTGGACTCGACCGCTGCGTCACTGGATTTTTATCCTGACTGGACTATACGTTCAAATTCTTCATAGTTTGTTGACAACTGCAAACTGGGAACATACATGTATATGCCGGTTCATTATCTGTTTCATTATTAACATTGCATATTCATTTGTCGTAATTTATAGTTGTTTAGCAATTATCAAGAATTTAAATTTGAACGTAATTTTACTATATCCGTAAGTGCTTTGATACAACAGTACCCAGATGATAAAGTGCTTAATTATCACTTAGTAGATCCGGGTTCGATAACCGGATTTAACAAGTTCTGAGTCTTCGTGATACATTTGGCATACGAGTCACTACCTCTTAATGTGGACATATAAGTTGTCTGTTACCTGTGGAAGAGCTCTTTAGTACTCCAGTGTTTATAATTAATCAAAGGGTTAAGTCAACTGATATATGGGCAAAAAAATAATAAAAATTAAAATCCCTAAAGAAAATATTTGTACTGTAAAATTATTGTTTTTCGAGGGAGTTGAATTTCCGTTGATTTCGTTGTTCAACTCGACCCCCGAAATCTAATCCCTACGATTAATCGACCCCTCAAATACAGAACATGGGTTTACCCTTTCATGTTCTGTAATCCACGAATTTACGACCCCACGAAAATGCATTTTTATTTAAAAAAAATTATCAAAATGCACGAAATACCCACTAAAATATGTGAGTTTACAGTAACACAGAGCAAACAAATGTGGGTGAAAATGATACAAACAATACAGCAAAGAAGTAAAAATTGAAACAAGAAATGTTTGCGCATTAAGACAAAATCTGATAGACGCGTATCTCCCTTCTCTTAAACTTTACCAGTGAAAACCAGAGTCTTTGAAGATCTGATCACTTCAGAAGACGTCGATGCATGGTGTTTTATTGAAAAGATTTATGATTTCAGTAAATTAGTTACTGAGGTAATTGATATTTTATGAGAAGAAAGATTTTTCAGACTATAAGTAGGCAATATTGCTGTCTTTGGTAGATTCTACACAACTTATAACCAGTAAATCATTAGAAATATGATTTTAAGCCTAGGTCCCACTGAGGAATTCCACAACGACGATGTTCTCCCGATTTCTTCCGATACCACCCTATTCAAAAAATGCTCAGTGGGACTTAGGCTTTATACTCAACCATCTGAAGCTATATACGATAGCCATGTTTTCTTTAGGTTACCTATGTGAGATGGAGCCGTCTTGTATAAATATTCCAAGAAAACCAGACTAAATAAATGTAAACAAAGTATACTAACCTAGATACGTGTGCTGAATCAAGCTGTCGGGTACTAGTTCCTGAACGTTCGTACTTTATATATCATCAGTATATTACATTGTTTATTGACCTAATAATTGGTCGTGAACTTAGCTCTTGGAGTTAAATGTCAAAGAGTGGCTGAACGGATGAACGGCTGAATCAATGAAAGCGGCCCTCGAAAACTGTAAACTGAATACTTCTTTTGAAGCCAATATGTTGATTAGCGCTCATTAATAAAAATGAAGCTGATCCATTTAGTATATGTAACCTTAGATATAATACATGTATATTTGTATATTTAATCGACCAGTTTCACATCTGTTCTCCTTGCAACTTTTCCTTATACATGTACTCGTACTTTTGTGGTGTGTAATTTTATATCAGGAAGTTAATTTGACTCAACAATTAAACAGTCATGATACTTGTATAATGCGAACATATTATAATCATAATAATAATAAAGACTTTATTTATAGAGGAAACATACTTGGCATAATTGTCAATCTGTCGTAAGGCTGTCAACATTAAAACATTGAAACAACAGAAACATGGCATCAATAAATCTAATAACTATGTACAAAATATCAAGCGTATGGATATATAATGAAATAATAATTACAAAACGTATGTCATACAATTTGTTTAAGGTGGTAGACATGACAGTTGGTTTAGTGCGACCATTGACCTTTCTGAATGAATATGCGGAGTATGTCAGTGGCCACGAGAAAGTTGTGCCATTTCGTTGGTTTAGACAAATGTTGGACCTCGTACATATTCGTTATACTCCCATGCTTATGAGACACAAAGATCGATTATACATTATAGACAATCAATCAACTGTTCAATTATGCTAATAGAAGTTTCAATGATCAAGTTAATTTGTTCGGACTATAAGACGTTACAACGTTCCGAACATGTCCGAGCATGTCCGAGCATTTCCGAGCATGTCCGAGCATGTCCGATCATTTCGTAGCATGTCCGATTTTAAGTTTGGATTGCGGTCATGCACAGACACTCTTTGAGAGTTGTTAGTTCACTGGGAAGTTGAATCAGTACTGAGGTGATAATGAATTCCATGAAACCTGGTCAGATCAACCACCAATCGTTAAGGTTGAAACATTCTAGATAAACAGTGTTAATAATCGTATACTAGTAATCACCAATCGTATACTACATGTAGTAATCAACATTCGTATACTAGTACTAGTAATCAACAATTGTTTACTAGTAATCAACATTCGTATTCCAGTAATCAACGATTTTAAGTTTGGATTGCGGTCATGCACAGACACTCTTTGAGAGTTGTTAGTTCACTGGGAAGTTGAATCAGTACTGAGGTGATAATGAATTCCATGAAACCTGGTCAGATCAACCACCAATCGTTAAGGTTGAAACATTCTAGATAAACAGTGTTAATAATCGTATACTAGTAATCACCAATCGTATACTACATGTAGTAATCAACATTCGTATACTAGTACTAGTAATCAACAATTGTTTACTAGTAATCAACATTCGTATACCAGTAATCAACAATCGATACTAGTAATCAACAATCGTATACAAGTAATCAACAATCGTATACAAGTAATCAACAATCGTATACTAGTAATCAACAATCGTATACCAGTAATCAACAATCGTAAACTAGTAATCAACAATCGTATACCAGTAATCAACAACCGTGTACTAGTAATCAACAATCATATACTAGTAATCAACATTCGTATACCAATAATCAACAATCGATACTAGTAATCAACATTCGTATACTAGTAATCAACAATCGTAAACCAGTAATCAACAATCGTATACAAGTAATCAACAATTGTATACTAGTAATCAACAATCGTATACCAGTAATCAACAATCGTATACTAGTAAGCAACAATCGTATACCAGTAATCAACAATCGTAAACCAGTAATCAACAAACGTATACCAGTAATCAACAATCGTGTACTAGTAATCAACAATCGTGTACTAGTAATCAACAATCATATACAACAATCGTATACTTGTAATCAAACCATTTTACGTTACAACTATCTCTACGTGTTGATCCGCACCCGTATAACATACTGTAATACATTCATTTTCCAATTCTACATTTGATATGTTGAGACGGATCGTATTTGTAAAATAAGAACTGTATGCATTATGGAGTTGAACAATCACTATAGAAACTGGTATATATAATCAGTATAAACATCCGAGCCTGATCAATACGTAAGTCTGGTCTTCTTAATAGATCTAGAATATCAATCTATTGTTTCAACTTGCATTATTCCTCTTCCTCGTTCCAGCCATGGAACCATCGCTTCTAGTTATACTCTGTTACCGACGTTAGAAATTAACATGCACATACTACTTTAGTACTAGAACATTTAGGCGGCTTATATAGTGTATTCTAGTTTATTCTAGTTTATACTAATTAATTTAAGGTCAATTATGAAACAGGTGTTTAACTTATACTTAGTATTAATCACTCTCGACACCTCATTCCTGATTTTTCTCATCGCCTCAATGGTATGATAGAAGAAAAGCAAGTTTCCGTTTTACGTGAATCTCTAGCAAGGGAATACCTGGTATCATTTTTATTTCATATTTGATATGACTCGGCCTGTGATCGAACCCGGGACCTCCCGCACTCCAAGCGGACGCTCTATCACTACGCTATCGAGGAGGTGGTTCTCATTTATTCCCCTGATTCTAGTAAATATATTATGCCTAATGATTCCGCAAAAGTGGTAGTCTCGATTCGATTCACAACTGTATTATTGTACCTCTATCCAAGTAGCTGCAATAATCGCAAACTCGTAACTTCTTGTCATTAAGTGAAGCATTGTATTGCAATGTAACGGTTATAGACACAATTTATCACCTGTTAAAAGCGAAAATCCCATTTTGTTAATACTTTCAGTCTGTATAACGCCTTTAGCTCGTTGTTAAATATGTTTTACAAAGAGCTTGATATTCCAGAAAACGTGTTACTACAACAGCTGAGTATGCTCTGTGTTTGTAGTTTCTGTATGTGGCTCAGCGCTTATATCAATTGAAACGTTGTTCTTTTACAGCTTGTTACTTCTTGAACTTTTATTGCTTTGAGCGTATTTTCTGTTCCCCGTTAATCCTGTAGGAAAGTTTATCTGGTACACAAGTAGTTGGTTGTGGTTAGTGCCTTTGTGAAATATGGAGACCAGACTAGCAACACAATTGTCTGATTGGTTGGTTCCGAAAACAGTCGAAATATTGACCAATGGCGCGCATGTTAAGTGAGTTGTGATTATTATTTTATGTCTAAACCGCAGACTTTTCTAGCAACACAAGTATTTCATTGGCTGGTTCCAATAACAGTCAAATTATTGACCAATGACAGGACGGCAATCACAGACTGAACTTACCTCTCAGTTTTAAGACCAAAGGCCAGTAACCAAAGACCTGTAACCAAATTTATTTGAAAAATAACACCTGACAGTTTTGTAAGACAAGTTGAATTCTAATACATATTGTGCAAATATGTTTTGTTTCGTGTTTCAATGTTGGTGCGTATAACAGTGTCCATCTAATAGGAAATGCAAATCATGAAACATATTTGTGCAATCCAATGCTTTATCAATAATGTCGGTGCCAGTCTATCCATACATCTACACTGTGGTGGAAAGATACCAGAATCAGCAGTTTTGAACGGCATGAACAGTTCCATTAGACACGATCTCTAAAACATACGCTTATATGTACAATAACGTGTTACTTACATATTCCTTCTGGCAGAACCCTGTGTATTCAAATATTTATCAATGCACTTTACATCAAACTATTAGGGAACGCAATCGATGCTGTTGAGTACATATATGGTGCTATGCCTTCGTAGCTCAATGGTTATCGCGCTTGCTGTCTTATGTGGCGACCCGGATTCAAATACGGACACTCATAAACCTGCCTTACCTCTGCAAAATGCGGACTGGCAAATGAAGGATATGCTCGTCTCAGATTTCCATGACAGTCGGGTATGAACTACGGTAACACTGGGTAAAGACAAGTTTCTTTTTGATTTGTGCTTGGTTTTTGCTTTTGCGCATCACTTTTTCTGTTGCGGGATGTATACATGGCCGATCTGTTATTATCCTTTTCCACGAGTAGCGGATGCTTTATCAGTTGCTTCCGGAAGAGGAAGTTATAACTGGTTATTGATTCCGGGTAGGACTAATAAATCCACTGTATGTCGAATATGATGTTCCGGATATGCCACGAGGGACAATTTTCAACTTTAATTTTTTAGAAAATGGTCACTTGACATTTTAAAGTAATTTATTAAAATTTAATATTGCAGTGCACAGACAATTCAAAGCCATACAGAGCCGGTGGAAGCGCCTATAGCCAGTCGCACTAGTTTTCATATTAACTTGTAACTTGAAAAAATGATTATTTTGATAAATTATGTGTCAACAATGCTGTTCGCCGTAACACCAGAATTACTGACTAGAGCACGTTTTAGTGGCTTTAACATTCGTGGCTGATGTAACTCGTATTCGTTTTATGATTTATGTTGATTTACAATAATTCTTAATCTTGTTCAAGATTATATCGAAAGATGATTTCAGACGCGAGTAGAAGGGTTATCTGTTAATCCTATTAACAGCATCGAAACGTTTCACCGTAGGAGTTGGAATGTTTCCAAACTTCTAGATAAATGCTTTACATGTAATGGAACAAGCTAGCAAGTATGTTTTAAGCGAATCGAAATGTTTGTCTTGATAAAAATAGGTTCGCTAAGGACGCGAATGTACCGGAACGCTATGGAACTAGACTTACCTGTCTGGAATAGCGGAATATTAGCTATTGATTGGAGAGCTGTTATAGCAACTGATGATATTACTCCATGGGAGGCTTGCTCCATACAAGTGGTTTGAATAAACAAATGATTGTTTGATGATAGAAAATGTTTTAAAATTTTGATAATTCTGCTTCTGATTCAGACTTCACCATTTCTTCTATGGAAGGAATAAAACATTAATTCCTGAATGTATAAACTGTATTATTGTTATCAACGTATGTTCTAACCTCAAGAGTTATGGACATTATCGCTAGATATGTTTGCTACCTTTATCTTATAAGCCAATCTGAACCAGAAAAAAGACTTAGATCTTTCCCTATAGATTTTTTAAATGTAGCAAGGTGGCCTTGTTCATTTTCAAGCATATGTATACACTTACATGGTGTGTATAGTTTATTGGTCCATCGTCGGTCGACATCAACAGTATAAATGTCATTTTATAGAAATGTCATTATAATGGAAGGTCATTATAAACTACAGACGACTATGAAAACAAATGTCATCATCACAAATCGTTATGGGATGGTTTGGCTTCGGTTGGTACCGTGTATGTCAGGGTTGTTTGGTTTTAACTGGTACCGTGCGTGCCAGGCTTGTTTGACTTTAGCTGGTACCGTGTGTGTCATGCTTGTTTTCCGTGGTTGTCTAGAATATATATTAATATTCGGTGGGCTAGCGAGTGTGGATGTCTCGTCCGATGTTTACTCAGGTATCGTCTGAACGTTAGGCAATTATCCAAAAACATCATTTGCTTGGTAATTTCGATGTTTCATATAACCTTGAAAATCTGGAGGAAAATCAACAAGTGTGATGAACATAATAATTTATATATCGTTAGTCGAGAACTTCACAGGATTTCAGTAGATTCAAGAAGAGCAGTGAACTCTTATAATGTATCAGATGTTGTATAACACGTTATGTCTGTTATCATCAGTCCGGTAGGCATTGTTACTACAGATTTATTTCACCGGCCCTTACACAAAGACGCTTTAGACAATAACCGATACTTAACCAGTGTCGGTTTCAAAATTCCTTTCAGGACGATTGTCACAGTTTTTGCTACGGATATAATTTCATTAATCTCAGATGAAATATAAGTTAAAATAACGAAGTTACCAATGCTTACCCTTGAGTTATTGACACACATTGATTAGTGGGACAAATTTCTTCAAAAATTGTAGAAATTGGGCGCAAAGGTCAAGCTCAGAACAACATATTGTGTAAAGAATCATTGTTTATTCGGCGACAATGGCGAGTTTTTTGTCACAAGACTGAAAACTGAAAAACAGTCTAAATAATGCTTTCAACAATTGCGCAGAATGATGGACACAAACAACACTGGCATTCGTCCTTAATTAACATTATGCTGTTTCAAAAAGCGATATATTCCAAAAAATGTGAAATATACAAATTAGTAAAATCTGAAGCATCTGATTGGCCGAGTCTTAGTGTAATGTTTGAATTGACCAATACAATTACAGCGTTTTAAGAGTGGTATTCAAATACCATTACAGTATAGGCCTAGATCTAGAACAGACTGTGTGTCTCTTTGAATTATAACGTAATAGTATTTAAACGATTTATCGAGAAGTATCTTTAACACATTGCCATGGTGACCACCTGTCATAGAAATAATGCGGAGGCTAACAGAGTAATATTGAATTATTCTGATGACAATGTCCGTAGAGAAATATTGATAAATACATAAATTTTGTAGTAATGATGTCTAAAAATGATACCGCCATATGGTTCACCTAACTACGTAACAATGTTAAATATGATATAATGATTACACGAGATGCCATTATATTTATTACTTGGTCTTGGCGCAAGAACATTTGATTACATTTTGTGCTGTTTCGTGATATGATTTGTATGCGTTTGGAATTTTATTCCATTTTTGAGTTGCTGTTGTTATATGAAGAAACAATTTGGATGATTATGGAATGTTGTTTTCAGTTTGGTGTATTTTTGTTACCAGATGTGAGAGGTCCTGTTTAACATGCTCAGAATGTTGCATGTGAACGATGTTACCTTGTAATATTGATCTAAAGCCTAGGTCCCACTGAGGAATTCCACATCGACGATGTTCTCCCGATTTCTTCCGATACCACCCGATCATCACAGTTCCTTCCGATATCACAAACTGCCTCATGACTTCACCGAAGCTTCCCCTAGACCACAAGGAACCTGTTCCCGATATCATGATAGCTTATTAATTTCCATCGGGAGTACATCGCCGCTCGCCGAGGCAAAAAATGTCCAGTGGGACCTAGGCTTATAATGAACACAAGCCCATTCTTTGAAATATGACCTAATTGCTGTAGATGTTTTACCCCTTACACCCCTTAAGCCCTTATTGTTGTGAATACAATTGTACATGACAAAATGAGTGGTTCGCTTGTATCTGTGTTGTGGTACCATTGGCTTGTACGAGATTCTCTGCAATGACCATCACGTCTAATATTACCACCAAATTTGAAGCTGGCAGCAGCTCGATGGAAGAAATAACCTTTGTCTGTATTAGGTTGTCATTACACCACATCGCATCAAACAGATCGACAAAATACATAATGGTGTCTGCACAATATACGTAAATCTAGTTTGAATGGAGATGAGGCTTGTAGCGTTTCATTCATCTTAATACAACAAGAACTATTTACTGAGCGTTCGTCTGATGAGACAGACGATAATCATACGTTCAGTATATACTGTTCTTGTTTCATTTCAGCGGGAGGGATCACCTGTTTGAAAGCTTAGACATTTGCAATGTTTAACTTAGATATAAAACTCGCCTTATCGTCAATATGAAAACTTCCTCAGATTTATCGTCAGGAAAATGGCAGGCCGATAATCATCGAATTGAAGCCACACAGTGCAATATTTTGCAGAATTACGATCAGGTTGCGCAAACACTTAAAATTTAAAAAAGATCTTTGGAATAGTTGTATAAATAGGAAATAGTCTGTTTTCATTTAGGAATGAGGTGAGCTATAGTGCGCCCACGATAATGAGAAAGGTGATACAATTTGTTATTTTCCGCAAAGGTGGTTTAATCCGATGTGCACGATTTATCAGTAATGTTTTTAAAACAAAACTGACCATATCTGTAATTTGTAAAATCATTATTGCAACAGTTGACCAAACCGATTCATGTTTGTAAAGATAAAATTATCCTGGGCGCTCATAGTGACTCTGCACTATTAGATGCACGATTCAAACAAGTATCGAACATAGGGTGTGATACAAATCGTCTTCTTCTTCCTCTTCTTCTTTTTCCTTCTTCTTTTTTTTCTTTTTTTTCTTCTTCTTCTTCTACTTCTTCTTCTTCCTCTTCTTCTTCTTCTTCTCAACCTCTTATTCTTCTTATTGTTATTATTATCAGTATTATTATTATTAGCAGCAGCAGCAACAACAAAATAATAATAGTTATCATAACAATAATATTTATGTAGAGTGAGTAAGGACTTCAATAAGTGCAAGTTTTGACATTTGTGGCTTTTTGTGCTATTAAATTCTCCATAAATATGTCATAACGTATAAATATCATCGATATGATATAATTATATAAGTACACGTTCTTCACATAGACCTGTAAATCGTCAAGTTTACATTCGTTATTCAATCACATGAAGCTATTTATATTATAGTAATCATAATGCTTAGTCATTGTTGTTATAATTAAACAAAGTGGGTACTTTACTCAGTAGTCTGTACCAGTTGGTAACATCAACCAGATTATTTGATAACTGCATAATATAAGTGCATTTATATGGAATCCGACAAGTGACATCATGACTAATATTTCATTATCAGATTAGTTGATACTAATTTGTTTTAGAAAAAACAAGTTTTACCAGCTATATTAATCACTCTAGACACCTCATTCCTGATGTTATCCATCGCCACGAGGCTATGGCAGGAGAGAAGCCAGTTTCCCTTTTATGCTGAGCGTCTAGCAAGAAAAGATTCTATTTCGTATTCGAGAAATCACTTTTTCGTTTCTAAAATGACGTAGATCTATACTGCAGCTTTGGGGTAAAACATCCCAACGATATATATAATTTTTTAACTTTGAACAAAAATGTTTATGGACAGTATCATTTTCCAAAGAATTATATTGCAAATATTTTTGTATTAATACAGGAACGTAAAAATGTTAATTGATAGCCCCTGATGCTCTCAAATTTAAATATTTGGTATTGTTGTATTGTAAATTGGAGATTAAGTAGGATACAGAAATGTGAGACATATAACGCTAAAGGTGCGACTTATACAATGTACATGTAGTGACAGAATGTTTTGCGACATCTAACGTCCGGTTTGTGACATAATACGTTAATTATCAGTTTATACGACATAGAATTTAGCGTTACCGTACTCATGCTATTTAACCATCCAGATAGTTTCTACCTTAAAGTTTTTAGTTTCTACCTCGTCCTTAAAGTTAGAACAGTTCGTACGATATACTGGAACAGTAACATTACGTACACCAGCATGTTTCAGTATCCATTGCATTCTGAATTCCTCGGCAATTCCTTTACAAAATACGAATTGTACGAGGTGTTCTGAATGTATTCATTACCGGAAGTGGATGACCGGAAGTGAATTTGTAATTAGGAAGGAACATGCTTGTACAGGGTAGGACGAGACAGTGACGTCACGTGGAGGTGTAACATCTCTGTGTAGTCATGTAACAGCATCTTGTGTAATCAACGTTAGTACAAAGTTAATGACACGATGTTTGTTTTATTTTTGTTGTTTATAAACATCCAAATGTTTCAAAAGTCTTAATGTTTATCTCTTGTTAAAGTATGCATCTTTGCCCGACAGTCTGTCGTTATCAAATAGAATCGCTGACTTTTGATAAAGATTTGTCACGAAGTTGACATGCGCATCTTCCTTTTGTTGATGGACGCTGAGTGCATTTATTCTGTGACATCATTTCCGTTTTGTTGATGTTATCTATATTTTGATTAAGATTTGTCACGAAGTGATCATGAACGTCTACCTATTATTTTGATGTATTCTGGGTGCATTTATTTTGTGACGTCATAAATTAAATGACGTAGTTTCAATTTTTCGCCTGCAGTGCGATGGGCTCACACCTAACTATAACAAACTGTCACCACAACATTTGCGGTATAACATTATCTATGCACGCCTTAAGGGACATAGGAGTAAATATTTACGTATCATGTGTGTATAAATAAACGATTAAACAAACAGGATTGCTAAACGGCTGATTATTGGTTCATCTTAATCTTCGCTATTAATCGTTTAGCATGCAGAACCCTTCGGCAATTTACACCAGCTTCTCGAAAATATCCGGAATGCATTTGTGGTGATACAATTAAGTTTTCTTTTTCATCCGGCTTTGCGCGGTTTCATTGTGTTTTGAAAAAAAATTAATTACATACGGTGGCTCATAGCCCCACCATTATCCTGGATTTTATTGCCAACCAAAACTTACTTGTGTATAACAAGCACCTTTTTACCTCTCCACATGTGGAATACACGAACTGAGACAAAATCAAAGAAATAACATAACACGTAGCATAACCATTAACCTTTAATTTAAAGCAAATCGGCATATAAACATACCTTTAGCCATTTACATAAATCAGACAAAATATGGCCTAGGTAAACATTCATACATAATTATAACAAAGTATCATGCATAACCAAAATCAAAATTGCAAAGAACAGTGTTGAGATCTTACGAAACAGCGATCAATGACAGTCTTTTCTGTCTCAGCTTCCTAAAACGGAATAAAATTACCCTTTGATTTCTTCCAACAACGCAAGACGTCGAGCTACTAGTATGTGAAGTTGTAGCATTTGTTGCTAAGCAGTATACATTTAGTACTTTTATCACAGAACTAGTGTCGTTCTATTTTAAGACAGGATAATTTGTCAATACGTAATTAAATTAATCACACTGGAAGTTTTTTTTCTACAAACCGTGTCTGAAATTACTTCAAAAACATTGTAGTCTTTGTTCGCTCGCACAGTTAGCACAAATTAGTCTCTGCCTAGGATAGATAACATGTTGTGTTAAAGAAGATACAATTGTATCATTATTGAGCGATAGTTTCACTAACAAGGTGGATCAATTGTTCAATGTATCGACCAAGATCAAGACCATTAAAAATGAATATACAAGTATACAATAATTCGGATTCGAAATTCGTCATTTGAAGTAAAGTGGATTGCCCTCACTCACTTCCAGATTTCCATAATCCCTCTATAATAATACTATAATATCATTGATCTACCGCCGACGTTTTGAAGTGTACCGCCTTCACAACAAGTCTGCTACCCGTATTGTCACCCAAACAGCGGGGTAGGTTTTAATTAAAACTTGGCCTGATAGCAAATAGTGTCACCACTTATTTATTTAAAAAACAAATACATACATGTATGTAACAAACAATAAACATTAGTAGAGTTGGGTATTTGTTGAATGTGGTTTCAGTCATATTGTTGCAATTAGTTTTACCAGTTCTATAAAAAGGCCAAAATAAAATAATATTCGTGGTTCCGGTAGCCCTACATACTCTTATGCCAATACCCTAAAATATTTCTTTGCATTTTGCTGGAATTCAGTCACCGCGGATCGTTCTTAAAATTAATAAAATTATTGTAAAAAAACCTACCTACTTACCCTATTACTAAACTTTGTTTCAAAGACCACAATGTTAATTCAGTTTGGCCTTTAGGAATTCTTAAAATAAATTGCCCAAAACAACATAACAAGTCTAATACTGACGATACGAAAGTTTTAATTCCTAAGCTCCAAAATAAAGACAGAACGTTGCAAAGTATAGAATACCATAAAACGTACTTAGTGACCCGACGTAGTGTTAGTTTTAACATGGTGTTAGGTAACAAGATAGTTCGGTTCATAGAACAAGGTGACTTGCTCATTTCACAATGTGACTCAAATATACGAGAACTGTTAGCAATTGATTTTAAAGTAAAAAATATACTATGCGGAAAATATCAATACTTTTAACTGTTCAATCAGTATAATAATAATAATAATAATAATAATAATAATAATAACGACTATATTTAAAGAGGCAACACAGTTGGGCAAGCCCAGTCTTCCCTGTGAGCCTCTATGACGAATGCTTTTGTAAACAATCATATGTGTGCAACAGTTTTCTGCAACCACTAATCAATACCATAGATTCTACGCAAGACTAAATTGACAAATTATTGTATATACATACATGTAAATTCCTCTGGGAGGAACGAGCGTCATCTAGAACAGTGTTAAGTCTGCTAGATCCATAATGACGTCAGAATATTGTCAATGTTTTAAACAGACAAATTACTTAGAAATTGGTTTGAATGTTGATGATTGTATAATTAGGATAGAGAACTGCTGGGTGAGGAAACATGATCAGGTGGAACAGAATCAGTTAAAGCGACCCCCAACAAAGTGATTACTTAACAATGATTGTGGTATGTCTTAATAATAAAACTCCAATATACCAGTTTATTATTCTATTCGAACGTCTGAAGATTGCAATAAACCATTATTTTACGAGTGGTATTTTGTACGGGAGCAAAGCTAGACCAAGTTAACGGCTCTAATAGCCTTGAACCTAAACTTTACTTTATACATTGGTAAAATAAGTGTAAACATTAATAAATCAAGAATTTGTGTTAAACCAGTACGTGTATACGCTTATTTAAGAAAGGTGGATTAATTAATACTTCGAGGGTTGTCCGGAAAGTAAACGTACAGACCCGAACGTATTTAAATTTGTTACAAAACTTGTCTAAAATTTACTAGATATAAACATGGGTTTACATACTATATATAGAACAGGTCCTGATATAAACATTGAACATGCACATTACATTTGTAGTTTTTAAGCTAGTACTAGAACTTTCCAAACATCCCTCGTATAAATGTTACGGAACTTTGGGTTAGCTGAGATTTGAACCCATGACTCTAGAGTCCGGTACTTTAACACCGTACTAAAATAGCAACTACTTGCTTTTTATTTATCGACTCGTAAATCCATAGAGCAATTCAACGGCAATATATCTTATTACAATCATGGATTTTTAATTCCACGGTATCTTAATTGAATTGATTGAGCACTACAGAGTGAAGACCTAGTTTAGTATATTGACATCTCTAGCATGCTGATAGCTGTGCTATTGATTTCCACCTTCTTTGTCTTGACAAAATATATACTTGTCTCGTTAAATCGTCAATTATACCGAGTCACTCAGTATGGTGTAGGTATTCTATCTACCAGAGTATGGTGTAGGTATTAATCCGCCACACGGTATGGTATAGGTATTTTAAGCGTCGGCGTGGTATGGTGTATGTATTCTACCGTTACACGGTTTGGTGTAGGAATTATACCGTTACACGGTATGGTGTAGGTATTTAACCACCACACAGTATGTAGTAGGTTTATACCGCAACACAGTAGGGTGTAGGTATAATACCGTTCTACTTTAAGACGTAGGTTTTATACGTAACATTTGATCTAAGTATGGTGTAGGTATGATACATCACACAGTATTGTGCATCTATTATTGTGTTATTGTCACATAGTAAAGTTCAGGTTTTATACTAAAACCCTGTCCTAAATAGTATGGTGTAGGTGATATACGTAAATGTATTTTTCTTTATAATAAAGCAATTAGCTCGAGCCCATGTTGAGCTGTAAAATTTACGAGATGAGAAACGCAGCAGCCTGATATCTGAGAATTCCTCTAATAGAATTCGGCAGTACAATCTCCGGGAAATGATTTAAAGTCATTAAACATACATGAGAGAACTTGGTAGTTTTTACATCAGAGGATAATTATCAGTATAAAATGAGTTTTGTTTCATACTTGTAATGATACGCGAAATTTCGCGAATAAAGCAATTTTAATAACAATGAAGGTTTCTTATTTTATAATCTTCTGCGAAATCGTTGAGAAGAATAAAAAATACACGAATAATATTGTTTTAAGTAAATTATGTTCTAAGTATAGTGTTTTGTTATAAATGAAAGTCGTAAGCCAAATAGAACATTGGTTGACTCTGGTATGATTGCACCAAAACAATGTCACAGTATTATGTAGTTGGAATATAAATATGTAATAAAACAGAAAATGATAAATGTATTTCGTTATGACGTGCTTTCGTTATTACGAATATTTCGTGATTTAGTTGTTAAAACATGTTTTAGGAAATCCGGGTTGTATTCTTTCGTAACAATGGCGACACACATGTCCTACACAAGTTGTCAGTTGCTAATGCTCTTATGTCCTCCACATTTGGAGAAGTTGTCAGTTGATGTTGATCTCATGCCCTCTATATGTGGAGATGTTGTCAGTTGCTAATGCTCTTATGTCCTCCACATTTGGAGAAGTTGTCAGTTGATGTTGATCTCATGCCCTCTATATGTGGAGATGTTGTCAGTTGCTATTGCTCTCATGTCCTCTATATGTGGAGATGTTGTCAGTTGCTATTGCTCTCATGTCCTCTATATGTGGAGATGTTGTCAGTTGCTATTGCTCTCATGCCCTCTATATGTGGAGATGTTGTCAGTTGCTATTGATCTCATGCCCTCTATATGTGGAGATGTTGTCAGTTGCTATTGCTCTCATGTCCTCTATATGTGGAGATGTTGTCAGTTGCTATTGATCTCATGCCCTCTATATGTGGAGATGTTGTCAGTTGCTATTGCTCTCATGCCCTCTATATGTGGAGATGTTGTCAGTTGCTATTGCTCTCATGTCTTTGTCAGTTGCTATTGATCTCATGTCCTCTATATGTGGAGATGTTCTCAGTTGCTAATGCTCTCATGTCCTCTATATGTGGAGATGTTGTCAGTTGCGTGCAGAATAGCAAGTTAGTACTGGTCTGTTATTCATTTTAGGAAAACAGGTTTGATCAAATTACTGCCATATATGATTAAAAAGGGTCGAAAAACAATGTAAACCCATGATCTAAACGAACAAACAAAAACTTAATTAACATATTTCCGTTCTCAAATAAAATGGTATATTTATACATAATTATTAATGTGTACCTTGTTCCAAGACAATACGCTATTTGGTGTGTTTAACCGAAACCGGAACGAACCACTATTGTGTCTAGGAAACAGAAATAGTGGCTTAATTTAACAGTTCTTAACGAACTTGTGTTCCGTAAAACAAATGTCCTTAAGTTTTAATAGAACAACACACATAACCGACCTACATTATACCAATTGTACTTGCTAGAAGCAGTTTCAACTTTTTAGAGTGCGACTAATTAAGCTTGAAACAAGTACAGTCATTGTACTGGAATTACGAAGACATTGTTCATTCAATTTTAAAACCGCCAAGCACAGACAAGCAGACCAGACTGACTACTGCCTCTAACAAACGACAGTCACACACGTTGGTGGTCAAAACAAAGACACGAAAACCTCAAACACACTACAAGCATGACTCTATTTAGTTTAACAACAACATAATAGTATAGAACATTTGAATCATATGGTAGGTACGTACTTAACGTATGTGTCATCTATCATATATTTCTATTTCAATGATTGTTCTTCGTTTACTTAACATCTTCGCAACTGTTATTCAATCCTGATTCGTTTATTCATTCATTCGTTCTTTCATTCATTTATCTCGACAAACTTGATCAGTTACAACAAAACAAAACGTTGCTACTATTAGAATAGCCCGCGGAATGTGGATAAATCAAATTAAGCCGCGAAATATTTGTCTATCATTTGTTGTTAAAATTGTTAGTCACCGCAAAATGGTGTTTTAATACGTATATTGGATTTAGTTTTAAATGAAATCTTCAAAACAATCATTGCAATACCATCGTTAGTCACAAAAAAGTGGTGTTTAAATACGTATATAGGATTTAGCTTTTAACCAAATCTTCGAACAAATCAAAGTAATTACTAATACTGTCGTTAGATAGTTAGATAATCACAATTACTCATGACGTACTTCGGTACATTGTCTCTTGTCAATATTACATTACACAATACAACAATACATCAATACTGTAATACAAAATACATCAAAGCACGATTGAATGAAACGCACACTCCCTTCACTTTAAATATACTATTGCGCTACCTTAAAACATTACTCGTACATTGTTTGTGTCATTAGACTCATTGCCCATTGATTTTATGAATTCTGGTTCGTCATCTTACCATTTTAAACATTTTGTTCTTTCACTGATCATTGATTATCGTACAGGAAGTTAACGATGTACAGTTTGTACAACATGTTCATGCTCGATTGGTTGCATTGATGTGTGTCTGTAATGTTAATGTCACCTCGACATTCTGTTGTCATTCTCATTGATCATTTGATTTTCAAACGTATTAAAGGTGCATTCCGTACGTATTAAAGGTGCATTCCGTACAGTTTTGATGGTTTAAAATAATTTTAAAAATAGAAGATATTCGAATCTAATCATCATTATGATTGCTTTTAAAAGAACTTAAACAATTCAGCAAAGAACAATTACTGAGAAAACATTAAAATATATTCCCGTAACGAGCCAAAATGGTCGTCAATATATTTTATTAGCTTGAATGAGTTGTTTCCTTTCGACCGTGTTGTAATAGTTCACTGGCATTGACAAATTATAATTCGTCATTTGAATAGAGCGCTCTATATTTGTTTGATCAATGAGACATATTTCCAGACATGTTCATCTAAAGGCTTAGAACGATATATATTTTTGTACATTATATAAGCTCATTAAAGAGAATAATATGCTAGGGAATGCATCTTAACATAATGAACTTGTACAGACTGTACCTTCCCATTCATGCCAAGTGTCCATCTGTCAGTCAGCTTGTAGATGATGCATCATAATTGTCATACATTCACATAAGAAAAGGTAAAACACGGAAATAGTGATATTAGAATAAATAACAATGATGTTATATAATGAGTTTTATTTCTATTTTCTCTCAGGGTTATTAGTGTCATTTCGGTTCTATTTGTGTCATTTCGGTTCTATTTGTGTCATTTCGGTTTTATTTGTGTTATTTCGGTTCTATTTGGATAGCATACAAACAAGGCTTGTTCGTTGTACTGTAAACTCCAGTATTCGTGGGAAGATTTTATTTAGTGGATTTAAAATTTCTAGAATGATTTTAACCACAAAATCAAATCCCCGACGAATACGTATACCAATGAATATGAAAAAAAAAATTCAATTTTGGTCAGGTTTACATACATACGTATACGGTTACTTCTGTCCAGTAGTTTGTCGTTGGGATACGTTCATGGTTTATGAATATGTTTAGTCTCTGCCAACAAACCACGAAATCAAATCCACTACGAAAAAGTATACCAATGAATACGTAAAAATTGCAAGTGAAAATTAACCACGGCCGCCATTTTTGTTTTCAAGTCCAGTAATTTGTCGTTGGGATTGTATTATGATCAATGATTCTGTTTAGTGTAGGTCGACAAATATCTGGAGACACATACTATTGTGACTAGAAACACATTTACTATATTACATTAACTGTTACAGAATATACAGAATAAATAGACGAATATTGAACGATGAAATGTGTCGTCTGATCTCCCTCCTCGATTCATCAAGTATGATAATCACATTGTCACTCTCCCGGAGGTTTCTCTAACTTCTCTCTAACTATCTATCTACTATTATATTCCAGTTTACATAAATGTTCAAGTTAATGATGTTTTGTTTGATACGTTT
The DNA here is from genome assembly GCA_947247005.1 of Spisula solida. Classification (NCBI taxonomy): domain Eukaryota; kingdom Metazoa; phylum Mollusca; class Bivalvia; order Venerida; family Mactridae; genus Spisula; species Spisula solida. The sequence continues at coordinate 42,188,644 of OX365944.1, read as the reverse complement.
ACTGTGCTGTCCAGTTCGGATAGTAAGGAGTACTGCAGTGATCTGGGTAGTGTTTTATCAAAGCACTTACGGAAATAATAAACCTACGATAAATTTTAAATTCTTTATAATTTGTTTAAAATATTTAAGTGTGGTAAATTGAGCTGCAATACTAACAATGATGCAGTTAGTGAACTCATACAAACCACATCCGTCAACAATTTGCAGGCACTATATTCGCTCTACCTGCTCAAACAATAGTTGTAATACACATAAAATAAAAACGTCTCTCTCACATTATTCTAACATCATAGTACAGTCCAGTTAGGATATTGTGACAGTGACGTTGCAGTTTATGTGTACACAAAAGATAATATCCATTGTTTGAATAGGTAGTGCGAATAAAGTATATGTTAGTTTAGCATTCAGAGTATAGTTGTTTGTGCAGTATAAGCCTTCATAATTGGTTTTACACCGTTATAGTGGACTCGACCGCAACGTCACTGGATTTTTACCCTGACTGGACTATACCTCTGGGTGGTATTCAATATTGATCTTACTTGACTTAAGGATAGGGACAACCAATCAGATTACACAATATTAAACTCTAAGTCAGTAACAGGCGATATGATTGGCTATCCTTATTCTCCAATTAAATATCAGTATTGAATACTACCCCTGAACTATCCTTCTGTGAGCTATAGATTCATTCTGATCACCTCGGCCTATTATGCCTGTTGACATGTTCACGGTTTACGTGACTTTTAGAATTATTTCAATAAAGATGTAAAATGTGTTGTTTTCTATTTCAGTGAAACTTCCGGAGTTTGATGACAGAAAGATGATGAAAGATTTACAAATCAACACTGGAAGAAAAATAGAATTAAATTGTCGTTTACAAAGAAAACCATTACCCAATGCTGTGTTTACTTGGCTGAAAAATAACAAAGATGTAAATACTTTAAATAACAAACGCCTCCGCATCAAAACTAGCAAGTGAGTATAACACGTTTATTAAGGCCAGTCATCTGTTTATATAAAACTTAAGGTCATTCGCCAGAGTTTCTTGAGATAGGGGGCAAAAATCCCAATTATGGAACTTGATATATGAACGCAGTATCATGTAAGAAATATAAAAATATAAAAACAACCATTTGTCTCCGAACTAGTTTATGGATTATCTTCCCTTGATTTTTGTTACTAGCGTTTATCTCCAAATTTGCATAAATATTTAAGGGAAGATACCTTCTAAACCAACACTGTGACGTGTGATATTTTTTTAAAAATTGCTTTTTTCTGTTTCTAATATGGTCACTGTCCATGTAGGCCTACAAAAGTTTGAACAAATTATTTGATTGGGAAAAATGTTCCGTCATAAGAAACTTCTGTGAATTCCCTTAAACTCCTGTCTGTGTTAAGCGGCTATGTTTAATGCTGTGCTAATATACTGTCTTGTTTTCGTCATGAAGTGTAGGTGTATTGCATTTTAAAAGTTCACCCGCGGTTGTGTTCGTTCGTACAATCAACCTTAATCAGCAAAAATCAGAAGACTTCAAACACCGACCACAAGTTTGTGAACTAGTACAATATAATTTCGGTACTTTAAAAAAAACAAGTAGGATGGTTGAAAACAAAAAGTTGTTGTTTCCACACGGAGTTATTTGAAGTTCATCGACCGAATCTAGCTTTCACAAACAAACCCTAGCATTCATAAACAAACCCTAGCATTCACAAACCTTCTCATAATTAGGATTCCCTTTAACTCAAATACTTCGAGTTTTTAATCAATTGATTATTCATTTAAGTCTGGTGTCACGAAACAATCCCATGGTATCTGAGATATAATATTTACATTAGAGAAAATGTCAACATTTCATTTGAAATTTACATTAAAATCACTTTAAGAGATTATTTCTTGGACAAATTCAATATAATTACTGAGAATATTAATTCGAGTGTCGATTTGCACTTGATACATGCTGTAAAATTATATGTTTTCGCGATGTTAAATTTTGCGAATAGATCATTTTGAAGAAATAATAAGTTCTTCAAACCCAAAGAATAACTACTTTCTGCGTTTAACTGTCGTGGTTTCAGTTCAGTAGCATTTATTTTCGCGAACTTATCGAACTCGCAAAATGTGTGTGGGAATGAAAAACATTTCATTTTTTAGAACAAAGCTGTTGATTTTATGCACTGGAACATCAACAAGACATGGTGCCTTTTAGCACTTCTAGTAAAATGACAATATAATATTTAGGGTAGGGACAAAAATAGTGTAGGTATGGTCAACTTTTGGGAGGCGTTAGCGTCTCAAGTGTATCATTGCCAATTTTGTAATAAAAACTTAATGCCTTTAGGCTAAACAATGTGAATCCGCATTAAAGTAGCTCCAGCTGTCAAAATGTTCAATACTGCTCCATATGTTTCTCCAAATTTTTAAACTGATTTATTTAAATCAGCAATATTTGTTCATTCTAAGATCAACACTTATTTGGCCTAGGCTGTAATACAGTGCCTGGTATAAACCGGTGCACCGGTGTATGTATGTATGTATATGTATTATGGGTTTACGTACTTACCACACATGAACACTTCTGTCCGTAACTTTGACAGTTATGTTAAACAATACGTTCTATTTTAGTGGTTTAAATGTTGCGTTTGTCATCTATTACTTAAAACGTTAAATATATCTATCCTCAGACAACGACAATAGTCTAAACCAGTTTATTCCACTGTCTGTATTGCCTAATACATACATACTGAGGAATTCCACATAGGCGATGTTCTCCCGATTTCTTCCGATACCACCCGATTCATCACAATTCCTTACGATAACACAAACTGTCTTACCACTTCACCCAAAGCTTCCCCTAGGACCATTTTCCCAATGTCTTAATAGCTCATTAATTTCAATCGGGAGTACATTGCCGACGCAAAACATGCTCCGTGGGACCTAGGCTTTAGCCTTCAGAAGCTTCGGGCAATATACGGCCATCGTCAGAACTAAATCCCCAGACGTTAGTACCCGCACGAATTGTCAACAAGTATGGGCCCATAGTTGCAGCAAATGGCGTACAGGGGGTTCGATTTGGAGTTGCTAGTTTGGTTCCGATCTCCCGAAGCATCTCAATATGTGCTATTATTCTCATCTCAAATATTGGCATGTGTCCTTACCTTAATTACAATAGAAAACTGAACTCAAAAGTGGCATTAATACAAACAGAAACATTATTTAAGGTTGATTACTGTAAACGTTTAAGAGCTCAGACTTCTACTTTCGATGTTTGTATTTATTACGTCAAACTTTTGATATTTCAGGAAAGGTTCAAGGCTCAGCATAAGAAGAGCTTCACCATCAGATTCGGGGTTATATGAATGTACTGCTAGAAATATTGGTGGCTCTGTTAGTCAGGCTGCCGACGTGATAGTATCTGAAGGTATGTAAGTCTATGAGTATGATAAAACCTCTCCAGAGCGACCTGAAACGCTTTTCAGTGTTTCTCAGCCTACTAGAGATGAACTGGTTGATTACCCAGAGGTAGTCTCGCGTGTATCGGTGCTATACACCGGGTACGTTAAATAACCAAGGAGCCCGTTCGGTAACAGCTAGGATATCCCACCCGGAGTCCTTGTATACTTGTATCACTCAATGTCTCTTCTACTTGTTGTCCCTTCAGCAAAAAAAGCCAGGACCCCATTTGGAAACAAGTAATCGTGTTTTTATGGCCTATCCTTGACCGAAGGTCTAACAATTATTACAGCGGCCGTCTCCGTGACAATAAACTCCCTTCAACAATACTAGTAGTACACTTATATTTACGAATTGAATTTATATTATGTTCATGTTTTGTACATGCTAAACCATAGAGGTCAGTAACGATGATAGTTGTGTTCTCTTGTATGCCATTGGTACACCCCTGTGGCCGCCGAAACATATAAGAGAGAACATCGTATTCATATGTAAAATGACCACCAGCTATCTATTGGATGAATGAACAATAAAAACCTGTCATTCACCAATAGCTACTTGGTGGTACTAATCCCTTTGTATACAAACATGATCTCTCCTATACGAAACATAAAACATGAAGTCTGTACTCCTAATAATTAAGCACTATCGTAGAATTCCCCTTCTATGTTCATGTATTTTAGATCACAGACGGTTAAATATAACACAATTTAACAAAAACCAACATGGCAGTACTGCCGTGTATCTAAGGTTGTTACTGTTTATTTGGACTGGCTAATACATTGCAATTGTTCGCATTTAAGATGTCTTAGGTAATGTAGTCACAACTCACAATAAATCCGAGACAAATAGGTTATGTGAACAAAGTGGACAGATAATTAGAAGATATTGCCATGGTAACGACCTCTTACCGACGACAAATGTTCTTTCGTCTCTCAAACCCTGTCCCCTGGAGACAGGTTGCTAAATTTTAAATGCCTTCTTATTGAACACTGTATAGAAACGTACTATCTACGACTAGTGGTACGTCATGTTATAATTGTGTTACGCGTTATTTGATATCCGGCGCAAAGTGTTATAAAAAACATGCATTTTGCGATCCTAATGCTGGCGTTCTTCATTCGACGACATTTGACTTAAATTATGAGCTGGGAAATGTTACGTTTCGTGAGTTTAACCTACTGGAATATGAAATGAGATTAAAGAGGCACGTCAAGTCTTTAAAAGCTTTTATTTTTAGCACAATAATTCGTTATTTAAATCCGGGAATTATTTATAAGCTGCATCAAAACTAAAATAAAGTCGCGTTTGTCTTACCATTATATTACCCTCGTTCGATATAATTATCCTACACGACTGTTTTCAGATGGTGTGGGAATTGTACAGTTAAATATTAAATAGCATCTCAATGACTAAATGATTAACCGTTACTTCTTGAACATCATTCAACACATTTACAGAGCATCGTCAATTAGATTAAGCCCCGTAACAATCCAGGATCATTCACCAATGCGGCTAATTTTTCTATATAATTAAATTAAATGTGAAAATGTCTTTACTAAAGTTTAGCTCTTTAAGTGATATAAAAGTCCGTTTGATGTATTCTGAAGTCACAGCAAGGAATGTTGGGATATATTGGGAAGGAACAACACTGGCTGATCGATTGTTGTTTAATCAGATGTGTCTGGGTGTTTAAGCTCTCCGTAGCAGTTCACCATGAAACATGGCAGAGACAAAAAAAGCATGTAAATAATGGAATTAAACGCTGGAACGGAATTTAAGCATGGTTTGCCTCAAGCATTCTACGCTTGTAATTGCAATTTCACAAATGACTGTACGTATGTGCATTGTTTAATCAGTTAGTTCCAGGAAAATTGCTTCAAAGGTCCAATGTTATTTCTATTTGCTGGAGATATAGTTGTGTGCCTCTAGCTTTGCTTTAATAAAACGGACCCTAAGCTCTTGTTGATGACCCCGGATCAAGTATAGAAACAGTTGAATACCAGTTTTATAAAGAGACAAAACCATTCGTCAATTTGAAACAACCAATCAAATTGTTTCATACGCGAATACTGGTCAGACTAAGCTATGGAACAACCAATCAAATTGTTGCATACATTTACACCGGTCAGACTAAGCTATGGAACAACCAATCAAATTGTTTCATACATTGCCACCTGTCAGACTAAGCTATGGAACAACCAATAATCAGAATGTTTCATACATTTACTCTGGTCATACTAAACTATGAAACAACCAATCGAATTGTTTTATAAATCATCACGTTACACCGGTCAGACTCAGCTATGGAACAACCAATCCGATTGCTTGATACATGTACACCGGTCAGACTAAGCTATGGAACAACCAATCCGATTGCATGATACATGTACACCGGTCAGACTAAGCTATGGAACAACCAATCCGATTGCTTGATACATGTACACAGGTCATATAGCACAATTTTACTATTGTTACTATACGTTTACAAAATGATATGATTATGTTATAGGTACTGTTGTCCGTCCAGTAGCAGGCGATGAAACACTGAAGGATACCCAGCAACAGATAGGGAGTACATTAAGACTATCATGTGCAATAAAGTACCAAACAACGCCGGAAACTAAATTTAGATGGCAAAAAGATGGTATTGATATACGCAGCGAAGAAGGCATTTCAATCCGTTCTAAAGGGTATACCATTTTCTTTCCGATTTAAAGTAAGTTAGCAAATTATTTTGACCAAAGTAGAGCGGTGACCTAGATGTAGGGTGTGCGCTCTGCGGTCGAACAGTAGCGGGTTCCCGATCCCCGTCTGCTCCACTGCTAAAATGTTAATATCTCTGGGTAATAATAATAATCAATTTTACCCACCAGGTGTACGGATACATGAGGACTATAAGCCAAAGAACTGGGCTGCCATCGTCACCGAATGTTACATCCAACTTCCGACTACATGATCGGGAGAGGGGGTAAATGTACAGTTGGCTGAGTGGACGCATGTCTGAAAGTCGTCCTGATACTTATATTATGCTATTTTATTCATAGATTAAAATGTGCATGTATGTATCATTCCTGGATGTCATTTTGAGCGTAGATATTTATATATCTATGCAGCTGGCAATGTACGTAAGATGCAATCACTTTTTACTATTGTGTCATAATCATTTCAGCGATGAATCGAAATTAAGGAAGACTAATATGTTGCCATCTGATCAAGGTATCTACAAATGCATAGCTGAAAACCAGGGCGGCATGTTAGTACAGCACTCAAATGTCACCGTGTATACCGGTATGTTGTGATATATTGCTAAACTTATATCATTATATTATAATAATTGACTGAATGGCTTAGATCAATGTACGTATTCACAGAAACTCTCAATTTAATATATCTAGTCCGTTTATTCAGAAATGTTATTTGCATGCAAATAATGCAATATCATAGCATGGTATTTTTTGTTCTAAATATTTTAATGGGAGAAAAAGGCAGTGAAACAAATGCCTTATTCACTAAGCTACATGCTATATATTAAAATAAAACATTAATAAGAGAGATTGCAATGTTTATGTAAACAAGTGTCTTATCTGAATAATCGATTTATATGTCAATTACTTTTAAAGATACATTAATGTGTTTCAAATTTAGTTACTGCAGTATACTTAAAAGTAAAGTTGTTTAAGTATACAAGTACATAAGTATCAACCAATATGAAAACTTCAATAAAATTAATGATTGCGTCCATTATTCATATTTCAGAAAGAACTACACAGTAATCATTATGTTACACTTGCATATAATTATAAAGTATGACGTAGTGTAAATCGTTTATAAGAATATTTAGCTATTTCTTCTAACTCAATGTTAATAAAAAGAAACATGCCCTTACGATGCATTCGACGTGTAATTATGTTTCCACATAGCGTGGCGTATATTTCATAGAAATAGATGAAGAAATAGAATACTTATGGCTATTTTTGTTTTCAATGTTGATCAATCTCGTCTGCAATAACCGTGTGAACATGCAATAACCGTGTGAATCTTGCAAAAACCGTATAAATCTTGCAATTACCATGTAAATCTTGCAATAACCGTGTGAATCTTGCAATAACCGTGTAATTGTTGCAATAACCGCGTAAATGCTGCAATAACCGTGTAAATGTTGCAAAAACCAAATAAACGGTGCAATAACCGTTTAAAATGCTGCAATAACCGCGTAAATGCTGCAAGAACCGTGTAAATGTTGCCATTCCTCGAATACTTTACAGAGTCATCTAAAACACGGCCGGAAGTGGGTCGAAATGAGTTAAAAGACCGGAATCAGAAGTTTGGAGATGATCTGATCTTAGTGTGTCGAATAAAGGATCGAACAACACCAGAAACAACGTTTAGATGGGAGAAAGATGGCAAAGAATTAAAGACGGGTGATAAACCAGGCCTGTTGATACAGACTAAGGGGTAAGTGGTTTCACTGCATGTTGTGTAAAGGTGTGTTTTCATGTTTAGGTTTATTAAGTAGGAAGAGTATACGAAGGTGTTTTCCATGTTTAGGGTACTAAGTAGGACGAGTTTTGACAACCACAAACTCAAACAACCCGCCCACTATTACAAATATGGTATAATATTGTATTGGTGGTATATATGTACATTTGTACATAATCTTACGGTATTGCAAACCCATTATTTTTAGTGGGTGTATTCTCATGGTTGAACTGGACCACGAACTCTAATCCCCGCAAGACTTCGACCACCCAAATACGGAACAAGGGCTTCCCCCTACATGATTTGTAATCTACGAGTGCATGTTACCAACATCAACGAAAATAAATGATTTTCTGTAGTTTTTCAAGATAAGAAATGTTTTATAAATTACAGCGACGAATCTACCCTAATTAAACATCATGCCCTTTTGTCGGATGATGGTGTGTATACATGTATAGCTGAAAACCCAAGTGGAATACTATATCAAACATCCCGTATCAGTGTGATAGACGGTGAGTGGTCAATGCAGTATCTAAATACTGCATGGTTGTACATCAGTGCGGTATCTAGTTATTGCATGTTTATACATAGATATATAATGCATTATACGGTAAATCCTGAATAATAAGACCACCTTCTGGACCTTTCAACAACTGATATGTATATAGTGCGGTCTTAATATTGAGTTTAGATAAATTGCAAAACAAGAACGGGCTTGAATGATGCGTCGTTATTTCTGAGGTGGTCTTATAATTTGGGTTGTCTTTATGCATCTTCGTGCTTTATGTAAGGATTTATGGTAATTGATTAATGTTACATGTGTAATTAATATATGTGGTTTGTGTAAGAATATAGTACATACATAATTATATTCATATGAAAAGCGGACAATATTTACACGGGTACATCCGGTCAGAATTAACTATATAATATACCGGACCTGCTTATATGCTTACACGCAACATGTTTGGATCCTTATTACGGGATATCATAACCGAATACTTTATATACAAGAAAATATTTATTTATGGATACCTTTGTTGACCTTTTTAATTACTATATCTTATCGTATGAATACAATGAATTTTGCATGCCGAAATGAATGTTGAATCAGTTGACATTCAAATTTGAATGTGGAAAATGATGCCGAATTCTTAAATTGGGTAGGCCCGTTATTGAGGTTACACTATCAATGGGGGGAAATTATAAACATCAATAAGAACTTAGGCACTGCCTAAATGGGGATTTATTCCTTGAACTAGGATGTCATTGGACAATCAGGCAGGGGAAAACTGAATTTCAGGGCGGGGGAAATCTCTATCATGTTTAAATTTGCTGTCAATTGCTACATGTTGAATGTTGTTAACGTGTTTGACAGGTATAAATGTATAACATAAAGAAGTCAATGTTTATAATTAATTTCTCATTAAAATGTCAGCTCTATAACAATATATGTTACTAATGATGGATATATTAATCCTATTGCAATTGTCAATTAACTTAATTAATGAATATACTATGATTTATTGATTGTCTAACTCCGTGGTATTATGGCTTACACACATGAACGAGGTAGACCCCGCGTAGCTTTGTGTATTATCTAATTGTTTTATGCACTGGTAGTTTGTTGAAACTAATAGGGTTAATCACAAATATCCAATTACATGAACATTTGGTCTAGACAAGTCATGAATTCCATTTAACGACTGTCACATTATAATCTTGTAAGCTACTATCCAAATTATTGACATCGATATTAATTGCATAGGATGTATGGTCAGGCTAATGGATAAAGTAGGGGAAAGTAAAGGATATTCAGGGAGAAATTGGCAAAACTACCAATGATACCTTTGACATTTTGGCTGCAGGAGTCCGTTTGGTAAATGATACAGAAATAGACGGCGTGTGGCTGTGTGGTAGGATATCAAATTAGTATGGACACAATTTGTCAAGCCATTAACTCAACTGTGAAGTGGGGACGTTGATCGAGCTTCTAACAAATTGCATTGTATCAATTCACACCTTTTACAAGATATTTGTCGTATTGTGTGATCAATACGCCCTCGTGGGGGTAATACTACCCTAACAATGGTAATTGCTTATGTTATTGTCTAATTGACAACGAACTAAGTTCCTTTCCTACAGACTACTGCCCCTGTACAAGTATTCCTGTGCAGGAGGCCATGTGTTCCTTAATTGTAGACCACCTGCCAAGAAAGCTAGTATTAGACGAACTGGTTGTAAAAACGGTGTAGTGAATATCTTAAATAGTTTTGCTCACTCATTGTAAACAAAAAAATGCGATAAACTGGCAGAAAAACTTGTGAACATGGAAGATTAGTCCTAAAGAGTTCACTGATTGACATAAACTATCTGATTTCCTTATCAAGCAAAATGCCACAAGCTTCGACACACCGTGACTCGACTTAACCTTGATTGAGCGCCATAATGTAATTTAAATAACATTGGCTTAGATAACGTGTTAATTAGGTACTGTGCCATCAATTTACTTATCTGTTAAACTGCAGGTGTTTAGAATAGCTGATGATTTATAAATCGTCCAACTTGAGGTTGTTATTTTTTTAAATCCAAATAGATATTGTGTCATGTTAGAGTAGTAACTAGACATAACAAGCTGTTGGTGTCGCATGAATGTGCACCCTACTACTACCCTGTTTTGCATGACCCCAATTCTTAGATGTCATTTAGCTACCACGAAAAATGGCTATAAGATTGGCGAATGGAGTGGGCATTGACAAAAGTTGCCGAATGTTTTCCTAAAGTGTGGTAGCTTACATAGTCATTGCTGGGGTGTTTGTTTAACTTTTATTCATCACAGTGATTTAAGGCTTCGGCTTGTGAAAAAACCTGGTTTTCGTGGAATTCCCACTTGTCTGGTTGTATACTTAGTGTCATGTGCAAGATTATAGTTTTATTACATCACTGCAACATTGTATAGTTGTTCCATGGCGGCATGATATACCTCTACAGCACCATATTATCGTTACCTATGGAAGACTGAAAAGGACTTTACTATTATATTCATCATTTCTTAAATAAAATGTATATTATTAAGAAATTTAGAATTAAGAAATTTTGATGTTCAAGATATGGAAATTATATAACGTAAGATTTCGAAACCAATTGTAATGTCATGAAATCTTGAAATTATGTCAAACCAAATGTGACCAAATTGTGACGTCATCATGTCGTGAAACTCAAGATTCTTTTCACACTTTATGATATGAACCAAATTGTGACGTCATGAAATTCATGATACTTTTCACACTCTATGATTTTGAAATAAATTATGACGTCATATATTTCAAGATTTCACACTCATATTACATCATTTCGAACCAAATTGTGACGTCATTAAAGTGATGATATTAGATGTTCACGTTTTCTGATTTCACATTTTAAGACTTGAAAAGATGAATAACAGTCTTTCATAGTTACTATATTGTACGTAGATCCATATAAGGCATGCTGATATGGGAATTGTTTCTTATATTTAGTTCAACGCATCAAAGGTAAGAACGTCAACTTAAGCGTTTTTATTTTGCTTCGTTTTTCATGTGTTCCTTTTTGGCTAAATGCCGCACTATCCGGTTACTGTACTAGTATCTACCCCAGAACATGTATAAAGTACTAATATTACCTTATATACTAATAAGAGAACATATCATAGACTATTATACGTAACCTCCACATATAAGGTTGATGTGACTATTATTAAACTATATTAAAATGTTTGAATCATTGAATTATCTACTAGTAGTTTGTATACTACCATAAAAGGCATGAAAAACGTGTGTGAGTAACTTATAACCAAGTCACGTGGCACGAATTTAATATAATACGTTATATTATATACTTGAACATAAAGTAATGCATACTAGATTCATATGATTCTATAACTTCAGGGGTGGTATTCAATATTGATATTTTTTTACTTATGGATAAGGACAACCAATCAGATCACACCATATTAAATTCTTGGTCAGTAACAGGCGATATGATTGGTTATCCTTATTCTCTTATTAAATAAAATCATATTGAATACCTCCCGGTTCTTCATTCTTATCAATCTTATATATCCCCTCTTTGTGCCAGGGAATTAGGGCTGGGGTCGAGTATAGAAGCTAGGGTCACTGATAGGAGGCATGTACGTCTGATCGTCCGTTCGTCTGTCTATTCGGAATTTGGTATCTTGGCTTATGTAAGCTCCAATGCTAAAGTAAATATGTTATCATGTCATCAACGTCCATGTACCATGTTTTCTATGGTCGTATCAAGGGCCTGTACAAAGTCAACGAAAAGGTGTTTCTGTAAGGTACTAGTATATGTGTTTGTCAATCCGGGTACTTGTTCCGTTCGTGCTGTATTGCGGCGCAAGGGGTTTTATTGTTGCTTACTATCGGTGCACAATTTGTAAACGCTTGTCGGAACATGGTGCGTGTAAGAACTTAAAACAACAGCACAAAATATAGACATGTATATCCTGATGGAGCTATTTAACAAACAGTGTATACTCAAGCTTATAGTATACATATAGCGCACCCCGACCATGTCTAAATGTCAGTGCTGTCGAAGCTTGGTACCTTAGAATTAATGGCACGTCAGTTTTGGGTTATACATTCTATTGTAAAACTTAATTTGCTTTGAGAGATAGCTTTGTTTGTCAGATATCAGACTTACTCTATTGATCCAATGTTTCTGTTTTCCGGACACCAATGGTATAAAGCGCTGCAATTGTTGAAAGTTGATGAAGATACATTGTATTGAATCATTGTGCTGAATTCATCGCCTGTCGAAATCTAAATTCATTAAGCAAGTGGAATCAATCTGCATCTTCATCTCTAATTGCTGTTTCTCATTTATTCTAGACATGTAAATCATTCTATCTTTTGTCCCCCGTGCTCACCACATTAACCTTATAGAGTAAAACCGACTTCTGTCTGAAAATCTTCTGTTATTTGTGTACATTTGTATTTGTCTTTGATGTTCATTCGACTGTCGACACGTCAGAGGTTTTCATAATAGCATTACGTTTAAGGAAACAAGCATGCGTAAGAGACAGTTTTCACAATCGCAATGTTGCAAAAAAAAGCCAATCAAACTAAAGGTTATTACACAGACTATTTACACTATCACTATATAGGATAATTATATCATGTTTGTATACAGGGGTATTCACTATGCAAATCTACCCACCAGCTAGCTATTGGTGAATGGCAGTTTTTGTTTTTCATAAATCCAGTAGACAGCCGGTTGGCTCTTTGCATTTGAATAGGCGATCTTTCCTATTCCGGTTAGTTTTTATTCTCTCGCCACCATTTTAACTTTAAATATGTTTAAAAACCCGTGTTCCGGACATGCCGAACTCTGCGACTATGTTAAAGCTTACGAAAACCGGAACTATCTTCCTGTGATTTTAGCACCTGTAGAATGTAGTTTGCCATTAAAACTAGACTAGGATAGCAGTTTGTGGTGATTTGTAGTAGAAATTAAAGAACACAGATGATGTGTGTGTGTGTTTTCACCATTAAACAGTACATCCGGGCTATTCACTTTAATAAAAACGTGGACTTGTATATACACGAGAGCTTAATACAACGTGAACGAATCAAATAAGGTGCCATCAAGTTTAGTTATATAGTAGTAGCGATCAGCGGGTGTTGAGGTCAGACAATTTATGTCGTCTGGTCTGTTTCAACTTACTTAATGGTAGCGTCAGACAACACACAGTATTCAGGAGATCAACTTCCTTCAAACTTTACAGAAAGTATTCTGGCGATATTTCGTTTTCATGGAAGGGCTTGATCAACATCGCCTGTGTATTATTATTCATTATTTTATAGAATGTTTTATTTAAGGTCATTATTTGGGCTCCTTTCTCAAATGCCAATAAAAAAACGACTTTATTTTTTGTGGTTGACATAATTGGCTTACCAATCATTTGATTGGTTGATTTTTAGTGCAGCCTAAATATTGACCAATCAGAGTGCCTCGTTCTTTGTATCGTCTACATTCTCAGTAATATGACTTGAACAATATTTCCTGTGTGATATAAAACCACTTAACTAATTGTCGTCTGCAACAAAGAAAATATTGGTCCCAGGGGGCTGGGCCAGGAATTTAGGATTCATTTCGGCGGTCGAGCTAGATAATAGCCCTCATATATTTATTTTCTGTCTCTGTTCGATTCTTCTATCGTATAACCTGTCCAACGTCATCTACATATTGTATTATATTAGTAATAATATACATATATATACCCCTACATATAGTGGGAGATGCTGCTGCTTATCTTACCCCTGGATGGTCGGGTGTTCCCTATATCGCTGCTAATTGTATATGTAAGCTAGCACTTAGCATTCATAGGCACATGGTTTCAAATTATCTGAGTGCACCCTATAGTTTCAAATTATCTGAGTGTACCCTTTATAGAGAGAAGGTTGGGCAGCGGCCATGTTTAACCGCAACGGATATGACGTTACGAAAGCTGGTACACAGTTTATCTACAGTTGCCACAGCAAACACGGATGCAAGTTCCTGTGACATCATATCCGTTGCGGCTTAACATGGCCGCTGCCCAACCTTCTCTCTTTATAGGGTACACTCAGATAATTTGAAACTATTGATACACTTAGATAATTTGAAACCCTGTGTTAGCATTGACCCATTCTGTTGCTTTGGTTACTGCTACCTATTTTTATTTTTGTTTTCTTTTATTTTCCAGACGAACTTTTTACCTAAGAGTTTAGCAGCGAATGTATTCGTAGAAAAGTTAAAAAAAAATAGATTGCTGATTAAGATTGAGTTAAAAACTAGTGATACTCTATTTCACAAAAACTGTTTAAAGATGATAAAAAAAATCATTTTATTATCGTTGTGTTTATTTCAGGTCCAAAAAAGGAGGTACCATGTGACCGCTCAGATCAACTGACCTTCTGCCTCAATAACGGAACGTGCTCAAAATATAAAGATATAGACGAAAAGTTTTGCAAGTACGTATTGTTTTGATGAAATGTTTTAATTAAAATAAACCTTGTGTATTTATGTTTTTTCGAAAGTCATGATTTTAGTTATATTGATTCTGTCTCGTCATAATATCGTAATACTGAATCAAATAGTCCAGTAACTAGCAAGGAAGTTACAAGAACCGGTTTGACTATTTCAAACTGTAGCATAACCACTTCTTTATCTAGAGATGATGCATACCTCGACTGTATGGTACCTCGACAGTGTGGTACCTCGACTGTATGATACCTCGACAGTATGGTACCTCGACTGTATGGTACCTCGACTGTATGGTACCTCGACTGTATGGTACCTCGACTGTCTGAATTTAGAATCATATTTCTGTGAACTGTTGTTGTATTTAGGATGTTTAATATAGACAAATATAGAAATGTCCTTGAATTTTACAAATTGGATGTTCAGTCAAATGCAACCACGTGATACAAAAATGTATGCCCGTCCTTATGTCTGCCTTCGTTTCGTATTTGTTATTATCTTTTCTCATGTCTGTATTGCACCAATATTAAAATATAATATTATACTAGCTTGCACATGACTGTGAATATTTGCAGTGCTATGCCTGATAAGCATACAGACTTTCATATATCTGTTCAGATGGTCTAACCTACAGTACATGGCTGAGACAACACTTTCACCTCTTGCTATAGTTAAAGTACACATATTAGTATTGTGTAAGACTACAAAGACGGCAGATTTGCTTAGATCGAGTTATTATATTATAAATTTTGTAATTTAATTATTGAATGGCCCAGACGGATCTTATTCTGAGTGCTAAATTCTCCGTTGTTATATTAGTCTGCAACTTTTGCATTAATACTTTATTCTAGGTATGTCACGTGTAGTTTTCGATAATTATGTTTTTGCACTTATGTACTTGTAGTCAGGTTCGGAAATATTTGCATTATTTTCAAAGTTTTACATATTTATATTGTGATGGGTACCATTGATAGACCATTGATAAAAATGCAAGATGATTTTAGCTTTTTTATATGTTTTGGTGTTGATATTGACACATTCTCTTTTTTGTATATATTTTCTGTTTATATATCAATGAATGTTATTGGCGTTTAACGTGGTGAATGATACCTTTGTCTGTCTGCGTTACTTTTTGTAATATGTTCATACAATTTCGTTGTGCTTTAACAATTTCTGTCTCGTGTTTTATTTAGGGGTGAAAATATTCAGTTTCCACAATAAACATAACAAGTTTTATTATTCATTTGGTTGGACCCGTCTCAAAGAATATTTCGTGTAGCATCGTTGCGTCTAAACTTCACGATAAAATCTATGTCTGAGCTATTTACAGATTTTTTATGATAATCAACTGAACAATTTTCACCCCGTTAATTCCACAGGTGTCTGGTGCGTGGTTGGATAAAAAAATGAAAAATTACAACAAGTTGTTTCCAATGCAGCCACGCGCCGAGCCCTTGTGTGATCAATGCGTTTGGTTTTATCGTTTTATGTAAGAACTGTCCCGCATTTGTTTAACGTGTTTTACTATATTAAAAGTAATTACGGAGTGACATGCTTTATATAACTAAATAACATATATACATGTTTGGTGCTGGTTTGACAGATGTCCGAAACATTACGAAGGTTCAAGGTGTGAATTATTCACCATTGGGGATGGCACGCGACGAATTGCCGATGGTACGACAAATGTTTTCATCATATGCTCGCTGGACATGCGCAGATGACTAAAACTTAGAAAGCATTTTGTAGCATGGGCATGCAATCTTAAACAATGTATTGATAATATTACACTTTCCATATATGTATAACATTGTAGTTACGTCAGTTTATACGTCATAATTCTTCTGATGTTGCTCTTCAGCATGTAGACGCTTTACTAAATCGTTTAAATGTTTGCTTGCCAAAAATCTATTCATAACTATATCTCATTTTATAGAATCTACTTATAATTACGCATGCAGAATGCTATAATTGTATATTTTACAAACCGATGCATGTTTTATTGAATATTGCGTCACAGCTACTCGTATATTTTTAACAAAAAAATGTTAGATAGGATTTCCTGCCCTTGTTGCAAAATGGTTTCATTAGATATTTGTTGGGCGAAGGGTTTTCATTTACTTTCAGAATTCTAGGTTATAGTACTAACTATCAAATATACACAGTAACCTTTGTTAACCATTGCAGTCAGATATATATACATATATGTCCCATATCTCCATTGCGAAATATCGACAATTAAAAATATCGCACCTCAAACGACCTCCCTCAAACGAAAATACGGACCAAAATTGTGATTGACATGTTTTGAAATTAGACCAATGTGTAAATAAAACGAAATATGAGTCCGAAATACGAGTCGATGAATTTGAATTAATTCTGACACTGGTCACAAAGGACAACTTTTTGTCATTGGCCAATATCAACAATTCCGCGCACAAATTCAACCAATCGGAGTTCAAAATTTTGAACTTTATTTTCAAAACACACAATGTACTTATGACTTTGCACATTTCTTTCATAATAACTCTACTCAAAATTATCGTGGTTAACGTGTTTTTATTAATATGAAAACAGTCAATATTCTGTTTTAAGGTTTTATTTACTCTTTAAGAAAGGTTGTTGATTAATTCAGATGCCCCCTTGAAATGAGAGATTTGTACTTTGATATATCTGGCTGCAAGGTTATCCCCTACTTTACTGACAAACGTCTATGTTCCCCGGGTGTACGTTACCAGTTCATGTTACTGTCCATGTAGTCAAGGTCACAGGTAACTGTATCATTGATTACTCTTAATCAATGATACAGTTTCCTGTGGTCAAAGTCGCTTATGCCAATCATTTATTTTATCTGTGACCAAGTTTGATCAACTTGGAAAATTGAAAGCATTCAACATTACACCACATGTCAAGAACCGTATTTATAAAACTCAGTCTAAGATACTTTTTGTCTTAAAAAAAACTAATTTACAAAATTGTTTGAATAATTTGTTTGTGAGAGCAACTTAGTTTTTATCAAAGTTTAATTTTGTATCTACATATGTATGATTTTTTTATGAAAACAGTAACGAATATGTAAAGCAAAACATGAGATTTTTTTATTTCTATGTAAAAAGGTTTTCGTCTGGTATAAGAAAAACTCTTCAAAAAAAGTCTAAGACCTTTTATGAAGACGGTCTCTAGATTCTTAGTATAAGAAATACACATGTACATCTTTAAAGCAAATGATTGACATCGGAGCGCTTTCCCTGTTCTCCAATGTGCTTTATCTGAGTTTGAACTCTTCAAATGGAGGAAAATAAAACATACTGTTTGTATATTAACCTCGGCATGATAAGTATGCATGTTATTTGCATTTTGATAATTTGGATATCTATTACATATCAGAAACTGACATTATTAATGTTCATAAATACATTTGTATCAATTATATATAAAAATGCTTATATCAGCTATTTTTGTTTAATAATATTTTTCTAATGGCTACTTTGTAAATTTATTTTCATCATGACGTCATCATTGTTTTGTTTCAATGTAAATAATTTCGTATAATTTGTTTATTTACAATTATTTTAAAGAGTTCAGATTTTGATATTCACATACGGGTACTTATTTCTGTCAACTCACGTGATGTTATGCACATCGCCTATTACGTCATTTTTATTTGGATATTTTTTTATATTTTCATTTTATTGCTGTGTTATGGTTTTGGCTGAGCACTTTGCTATTTGTTTTGATAATTTGCAAAATAATAATATTGATAGCGACCGTTCCTGTTCCATTTCGAGATAGTGCCCATTCCAGTTGCAATATGGGACATAGTATACAAACGTGGGTTGACAGTAAAGTAATGGTGGAAGGATAAGCGTACATGAAACCTTTTCTCGAATATTCACCTCCATTCCTATCTCTCTCTCTCTCTCTCTGCGCTAGGTGCCAGACCGGTTATCAAGGGACACGGTGCATCCAGTTAAGCTATGATAAAGCCAGTATGTATATCTATATATATTTCATTCATTATAAAAGTGTGCACAATTATTTTAAGTAAAATGTAATATTTAAATAGTTGAATAATTGTTATCTTTTTAAAAGAATATTTATTGTAATTATTCTAAGTGGTTTGACGTTAAACATTATTTGTAATTTGGTCTTAATGTGAATTTCGACTTCTGGACTCCAACTTCAGCAAAATCAATATTCTGGAATTCTGTGGACACAATGCACATGTGTGTGTGTGATTTGAGGGTTAAAATGCATGCACGGTTGCGGTGGTAACGGATCCGATAAAAAACATTTTTTCGATTATAACATGTACATTATTATTTAAGTATTCTACGCTTTTAGAAGCTTATAAAACGCTATTGTAGTAAATGTAAGCTTACAACTTTATTATACATAACCCTATATACTAAGCTATAGTATTGTAACTACAACCGCCATTAAATTTAAATTGCAAATAATCAGAAATGTAATAGTAACCCCTACTTTATTTTCATGACACCCCTGTATCCCTATTTCCCCTATTCTTCTTGATTCTCTTAATCCTTTTCTAATTTACTTTCGTTTTTATCGATCTTGCGCTGTGACGTTTTCCTTACAGCTTCAGTAAATGCTATGAATATCTTAATGTCTTTGTCATTTTGAAACATCAGTAAGAAATATTGGTCTATGAATTTTGTTAGAACATTATACATGTCTACAGAAACTATGTTATATCGTAGATTGTTAACTTAGGAATTAAACTTAAATTGTAATTTATAATTTGCTGATATGACAGTTTGAAGTTGCGACGATGGTACATATGTTTTGTCTGTGTCTTTTGGGACTAAAGCTTAGGCTTCGTCACGACAATGTGACATCTGCTTGACTTCATCATACGTTTAAATAAAATTGATGCTAATTTACTGATTACTATATATACGCAAACAGTAACAAAAGGATGAGCGATAACTACGCTTTGGAACTAAAGACTCAACACAATCACTATTTACTGTTTATAACTAGCAGAAAGCAATATATCTTAGCTACATAATTATGTTGAAAGTTTCAGCAAAATTAAACATGTTTTGGTAAACACATAATAACATGCACACATATAAGCTATATAAGTGTTAATGTTGCGTTTTCCATGACGCTCAGTGTACATGTGTGTGTTTAAACTAAAACTAAAGCGGTATCATTTATTAAGTTTGGAAATACACACACACACGTTTACAAGATTTTTAATTTCGTATTAATGTCAATGAAAACTCACGCAGTTTAAGCTAGTATATGCACCAAAGCGCGAGTGCATTCATGTAGCTTATATTCATGTATAAAATAATAATGTATAAATAATACATCAACAATGAAGCAATTACGGAGAAAATTATGCTTCTACGGATATTTTTATATTTAAAAATCAGTACCATATATACATGTATTGTATGAGGGATGTTTGCAAAGTTTTAGGACAAAATTCGTTATATTTTTATAGAAAAAATCCAAGAAATAAAAAGGGTAAAGTTACGACACTTGTCACGAAACTTTTCATAACATTTATGTAAATAACCGCACAATGTGACAACGTCTAGTAGATCACCATTGCGGCTCCCGAGATATTAAACAGTAATTACAACTATATTATATATCAGTGGCGAGGATAAATAAGAGCATATAATTCGTAAAACTATTTAAATTATAAGTTTGCATCCATTGTCCGGAATGACTTAATTCTATGTCGCACATTAGCAACCTTAAACCCACGACTCGGAAGTGAAATAGCAGTGCATCTCTGTGACCTAATGGCGGACCGACAAGTACGCTGCCTGGAATGTAGCTCAATATTATGAAAATAATTCCTCTGAAATTTGATGTATTTACTCAATCAAGAAATCATATTACCTTATAATATTACAGGCAACCTATAAGATAACTGATTTATGACGTTCAATATAATTTGATCAGGAGATTGGGTTAGCAGCATACAGATACATGTATTGGCCTTATATGCATTATTAAAGCAACAATTAGATTTTATGAAACCTGATACAGCTTCAACGAGCAGAGAATTTTGCCAGGAACATTGCCTATGAAACCATACACCAGATTTAACCTAATTTCACATTATAAAATATATAACCTTCCATCAAACAGGGGCGTAATTAGGACAAACGTTTCATGAAACAGTTGCCGTACTTCGCGCTGTGTGATAGCACAGATACGGAATCATATTGTCAGATTCTTTCACCAATTTTTCTGATCTTTCATATTCTTATCTCCTTTACGTCAGCAAAATGTGATCAGACGGTACTTTGGTTTTCTGTATCTAGCTCGTACTAGTCTCAGCCATCAACTAGCGGAGTGTATCTTAATCAATGGATGTTTTATGGAACACTTGTTTCGTATTTTCCTTGCAGTATGCTCTCATTCATTTTAGTTAAAGTCTGTTACACCAAAATCTAATCAAATGTCATGGGGCGTGTACTCTGTGCGCTACATACCAACTATTAGCTTGGTACATAGCCAGTTTATTCCTGCTGTCCGTCCTATTCATGGAACTTCATTCAACTTTTATTCTCTCAGACGTCCATTGAGTTGTTTTTAAGAAAATTGTATTACCCTTTCTAGGAGAATCTTAAATCTTAAGCGTTTCGGGTTAGTGTTTTGTTTTCCTCCAAAAAATCCAATTTTCTTAGTGGAATTTTTCAAAAGTTTCGAATAATGATTGGACAACTTTTACCACCGTAACTGTCATGTCGGGGTTCTGATGATATATTGTTAACAATAAACGGTGGAAATTGCGAACAATTTCTCTACCGTTATTTCAATACCGATTACATTTAATCTACTTAAAACGTTCTCTTAAATCAAAATATCTTCTGATTTGAACACATGTGTTTTTACATGAAATAAAATACCGTGTTGTTTTGTTGCCCTATTCTGCAATAATAGTATTACCGCACCCAAAGTAATCTGTCTTTTGTTTACTGTAATATCAGAAATTAATTTTCGCGAGATTTAAATTTCGCGGATTGTTATTCTAAAGTATTTCGTGAGGTTAAATGTTCGCGATTTTCATACGTCAGAAAGAACTACTTCTCGTAGATTCTGCGTTTAACTACCATTGTTTCAGTTCGCGAGTACATGTACTTATTTTCGCGGAATATCGAAATCGCGAATTTAGCGAAAATTCATCCCTCGCAAAAAATTCTGGTTTTACAGTATCGCAGTGTTTTAAATGGTCGGCTACCAGCTAGTACTTGAATAATTAATATCAAGGAATAATCTGAGTGGTAATTCAAGCACTGTTCGATGCTTGCAGACAAGGGCAAACAACAACACAAGGTCAATAGGACATTTAACTATTGTATATTATTGAATCACGTTCGATGTCTTATCATATTCATAGAAACTAACGTTTGTTATTTTTGTTTGTGTTCACAGGGGAAGAAAAGTTAACTCAGGATCGGGCATTTGTCATAGTAGGAATCATTAGCGGAATTTTACTGTTTATTGGTATCTGCATCGCTTCTTACGTCCTCGCAAAGTGAGTAATACTTCAATATGTGGCATATTCCCAAGTCCCCATCACCCGAAGCATAAAAACTATACATCTGAGCTAAGTCTCATCTCAAATATTGTCATGTGTCTTTGAGTTAGTTCCCATGTTAGTATTGACTCCAAATTGGCATCACAAAAACAGAAAGTTTATTACTGTAAAATTTCAGGAACTCCAACTTTATATTTAAGTGACACTCAGACTTGGATTTTGGCTGCGATTTCTACATGGGATGCTTCGGGAGATTGGTGCATGGTCCTTTTGGTGCAACAATGTTGTATCTCGCTTTCTATCACTAAGTGAGACACAACCTTGGTGCCATAAATGGGTGACCTTGTTATTGTCAAGCCTGTGTTAATAACCACCACCTCAAGCAAGCAACCTTGCACACTAGTCCTAAGCAGTTAGTATTATTCAATACAAACGTCCATTGCTACATTAAGGTGGATCGCACACTTTATGGCTAGATGCCAAAGTTATCCGGACTTTATTGATATTAAATTTGGTGGTTTTTCAAATTGTACGATGACGTGTGTGAAAGGCGCTTAAATGAATGGGAATCTTGTACCCGATAAGTAGTTTTACGCCACAAAAATCGAAAGTCTATATATTTCACTGTGCATGCGAAATATTATCAAAATGCTGAGAACTTTGATATTTAACCAAAAAGGGTGCACTCCACCTTAAATATACCATCCCACCTATTTTGCTGAAGCACTATCTGCTCTGAACTGCCCCCCTTTGACTGGTGGTTTAAGCCAGGTTTGCCTGTACATTGTATAAAGGCGTGGTGAAGATAAGACGCAAATTCGAGATGTACTTTTAAACGTACGTTGGCATGATATTTGGACAATCAGTGTATTATCTAACATTCACGAGTTAACATGAAATTACAACGTAATTTGTTACAAGTGGCCAACATAATGTGTTTACAATGTTCTACTCACCTAGGTAACTTATTCTCCTCGCCTGGTTATCTAGTACAGAGAACTATAAAATATGTGGAATCGATTCATACCTTGCAAAATGATCTTTTTATCAAATGTTTTACCTGAAATTTATTCCTGGAAATGGTAACCGTATCTGTAAATCTTCGTTGAAAAAATAAATCGTTTTCAATTAGTTCAACTTTGAAACTTTTTTGTTAATCTTTCATTCATGTTTTGATATGTGTGTGTATACATATCAGGCGTCTTCGTTCTTGCTACATTTTCGCTTGCTTTGTAAGTTGGTCTATAAGAAGATATCTTGATAGAATGACATCTCTAGACAGTTAGAAAGAACGACAACTCTGGACAGTTAGCAAGAAGACAACTCTTGATAGTTTGAAAGAAAGACAACTCTAGACAGCAAGATCGACAACTCTGAATAGTAAGCAAGAACGACAACTCTAGAAAGATAGAAAGAACGACAACTCTGAATAGTAAGCAAGAACGACAACTCTAGAAAGATAGAAAGAACGATAACTCTGAATAGTAAGCAAGAACGACAAATCTTGATAGATAGAAAGAACGACAACTCTAAATAGTAAGCAAGAGCGACAACTCTAGAAAGATAGAAAGAACGCCACTCTAGATAAGTAAAAAGAACGACAACTCTAGATAGTTAGCAAGAACGACAACTCTAGAAAGATAGAAAGAACGCCACTCTAGATAAGAAAAAGAACGACAACTCTAGATAGTTAGCAAGAACGACAACTCTGGACAGTTAGCAATAACAACAACTCTAGACAGTTAGCAGGAACGACAACTCTAGATAGTTAGAAAGAACGACAACTTTGAATAGTTAGCAAGAACGACAACTCTAGATAGTTAGAAAGAACGACAACTCTAGACAAGTAGCAAGAACGACAATTCTAGATAGATAGAAAGAACGACAACTCTGAATAGTTAGCAAGAACGACAACTCTAGACAGTTAACAAGGAAGACAACTCTAGATAATTGAAAAGAACGACAACTCTAGACAGTTAGCAATATTGAAAACTCTAGATAGTTTTAGAACGACAACTTTGAATAGTTAGCAAGAACGACAACTCTAGATAGTTAGAAAGAACGACAACTCTAGACAGTTAGCAGGAACGACAACTGTAGTTAGTTAGAAAGAACGACAACTTTGAATAGTTAGCAAGAACGACAACTCTAGATAGTTAGAAAGAACGACAACTCTAGACAGTTAGCAAGAACGACAACTATAGATAGTTAAAAGAACGACAACTCTGAATAGTTAGCAAGAACGACAACTCTAGATAGTTAAAAAGAACGACTACTCTAGACAGTTAGCAAGAACGACAATTCTAAATAGTTAGCAAGAACGACGAAACTTGATAGTTAGAAAGAACGACAACTCTGAATAGTTAGCAAGAACGACAACTCTAGACAGTTAGCAAGAACGACAACTCTGAATATTTAGAAAAAACGACAAATCTGAATAGTTAGCAAGAACCGCAACTCTTGATATTTTCATAAAAATGACAAAAAAACGCTTTATATTTAGCAAGAACGACAACTCTAGGTTGTTAGCCAGAATGACAACTCTGGATAGTTTTCCAAAACGACAATTTGAACATAAACTGTTGTTATTCATATGCCTGTACCTAAACATGCATCCCAGTACCATTCATATGAGACGCCATTCTGTATGTAGATGAGTGAGTGTAATTATGAGTATGGGTCGCCATATTTGACATAAATGTTGTATGTTTCAGACGACGGCGCGACAGGTTTCACCGCCGACGTAACCAACCGAGGTTAAATGGCCATATTGAAGACATTCCACAGGTTTACCGACCATTAATAGGCTGTGATGATATTGATGGACTTACGAAGAAAATGAATGGAGTACTGATACATAAGGTAAGCATTATCCAATTTCCGGCAAAAAATGTATTACCTCCCTTTATGGTAAATATTCCAGTTTAAGAAACCATACAGTGTGACATTCATTTTGAGAAGTAGTGTATATGCTTACTTGACTGAATATCCTTTATATGGGAAAACGGATGGTACGTTATGTATATGTATCTTGTGTGGAAGGCTAGGCGCAGTCGCTGTTTCAGTAAAGCTTTTATTTGTCTTTGTACTCAATACAGGTACCTGGTTTGGAGTAACCAATTCCTGGCTTAGTATATCCAATTTATGAATTGGTATACTCAATTTCTGACTTGGTTTACCCAATTTCTGGCTAGGTATACAAAATTCCTGGCTTAGTATACCAAATTCCTTGCGTGGAATACCCAATTGATACAACCATGTTCCTGGTTTGGTAGAGCGTTCACTTCGAGTGTTGGAAGTCCGTGGTCCCCTCCATAGTCAGCCCGTATAAGAGACGAAATAGAAATGGTACCACTGCTTCCCTTGCGTTGTTGGAAGCTCGGCATAAAATGGGGAAGCTCGGCATAAAATGGGAAAGCTGGCTTTTCTTATCTCATCTTCTCGTGGTGATGGATAACATCAGGGAAAACATTCAATATTGATATTATTTGACTTAAGGATAAGGACAACCAATCAGATCTCACCATATTAAACTCTTGGTCAGTAAAAGTCAATATGATTGGCTATCCTTATTCTCCAATTAAATAAGATCAATATCGAATACAATCCAGGACTGGGTGCCGAGAGTGATTAATATATGTTATAAGAACTTGTTTCACAATCGACCTAAACTAAATCAGTATATGTATTGTCAATAGTGGCGTGTATTTGACGACCTTCCCCGGAAGCCCCGATTATTTGAATGTTAAATGGTTTCCTTGTCTGCTAAATGTTCATGAATTTCTCAAGAAAATGTTATATGTCTTTATCATCGAGGTCTGGGAAACATCTACGAGTATTTTAGGTTCATGTAAACACTATTTGTATCATGAATATGACTACAAAGTGCTAATGATTTAAATGTCATTTTAAATGTATACAAGAAGATGGATCACTTTAGATTCACATTATTTAGTACCAGGAATATCTGAAATGATTTTGATTTCAGATTTTAAGATAAATATTTATGTAAAACGTCATAAAATCGTGTCTTTTGGCCGACAAGATCTTCCTTAGTTGTTATCGGAATGTGTATCGGTCTCCATGTAGTAGAATGTTTAATATGTTAGGAGCGGAATTCAAAACGCTCAGATATTCGTCAGATTGGGAGAAAGTTTCAATATCTTGACATTAAAACTTGTTAATATTAATAATGATAACGTTTTATTATTCAATATGCAATTATTTCGCTATGAAAACCTTTAATGTGAACCTTTTACTGTATAGGAATTGGTTAAAACAAAATGTTTGCTTGAATTGTAAAACAAGTTAACAACTGTTAGAGTCTGATTCATGTGGTTTTGTACTTGAACAGCATTATCATCACCACAGGTCCATGAAAAGTATTGTATACTGTCTATCCTTACATATAAATAAATATGATGAAATGTGTGTACTGAGTATAATTATACATAATTTGTTCTTAATTCATTAAATACATTTTTGGGCAATAGTTGCGCAATTTTCAAAATTATCGTACAAAACATAACAGAATAATAGAAAAAGTTAACGAATTTAGCATATATATACCCTTCCTAGGTGGTTCAGGATACTTTTCACCAACATGTAGACAGCACATCATCTGAATCTCGCCGCTCCCTCGCCAGTCTGTCTATACAGACCCTATGTATAATTAAAGGAGAAAATTTATCAGTCTACTATTTTTCCTGAAATTATTTCCCTTTTCACCCTCAAACATATATAATCAAGCCCAAATTAAAATCTAGCTAAAATTGAAAATGAAGTCATGAAAGTTGATTGAAAAAATATATTATCTAGTCAGGTAGCTAGACTGCTTCCTCGCATGCTTCGAAACGCGAGCTTCAATCAAATACGAGGTCGATTCTATTCAAATATACTAGTATCTCAATCATACGTTTTCTGTAATACAGTTTGATATTATTTCTGTATCAACAGTGAGCGTGTACTTTCATACATCTCTAAGTCATTTAAATATCATCAGGAAGTGATACTGTTGAAGTATATACACCAGTGATACAGCATACCAGGACTTTATTATCTGCAAACATTGTTGTATTCTCACTGGGAAGTAACTGCACCCTTTGAACTAGCTGTGGCAAATGGAACTTTGACGAATGATTCCACGATTACAGTAAAGCCTAGGTTCCACTGAGGAATTCCACATCGGCGATGTTCTCCCGATTTCTTCCGATACCACCCGATTCATTACAATTCCTTCCGATATCATAAACTGTCTCATGACTTCCCAGAAGCTTCCCCTAGACCACGAGGAACATATTCCCGATGTCCTAATAACTCGCCGATGCAAATAATGCTCAGTGGGACCTAGGCTTAATACACACATAAACTGATGCACATCAAAATATCTCTAATCCGTTAAGAAATCTTACATCAATAAAGAAACGAATATCAATATTGGTACAATGATTTAAGTCTTCCGTTATATATGTCACAATATTGTTCCTCCCGATAACTAGGTTACCTTCCCTTGAGAGCTCTTCATCGTCACATGCGCAGTAGCGCAGTTATAACTAATAGCGCCCACGTGGAAATATACTAGTAAATATAACCAGAAAATATTTTATCTTTTGCAGGAGACACAGACAACTGAATCCTGCTTTCTAGGAGACAACACGACGTTATACATAAGTCCTGTCGAGGGATACGTTAGAAACGACGGGAGTGACCGAGGGTCAAGGTCGAGGAAGGCTGCAGTATCTTTGGAGGAAGACCCGAGGAACTGGGTGAATCGCAATAATAATCATAATGAGAGTATGAATGATAATGAGAACACGAAGTTTGGGGATATAAACAATTTGGATACTAGTGGTGACAATAGAGCAAATGATTTAAACGTAGACAGTGATCTAAATGATCACTTGAATGATCTAAGTCCCAGGCATAAGCCAATTCAGCGAGAAAGCGAACCTACTGTCGGTGCTAATCCACATGTTGCCAATATCCCAAGTCCGAAATCCACGCTTCCTCCGGCGATCAATCTAGATACAAGCGATGAAGAAATCCCGGGTGACGGAACTCCTTTGACTCCTTTGCATATAAGTGAAGACGAGGATAATTCCGATATATTTAAAAAATGCAAACCAAAGACTGCTGACGGGAAGAGTAAAAGCGACGATGATAACTTATTTAAAAAGTGCAAGCCGACTAAAAACGAGCCAGTTGGTGAGAAACTTGAAAGAGAACCGGAAGTCAATCCTGGTGTTAATAATCCTAACCCTAATCCAAATCCTAACCCTAATCCACGACCGCATAGACCAGAGAAAGCGTCCAATATTCCAGGTTCTGGACGTCATGATCGACCACCACATATGAATATTGGACGACAGGGCGGTAATCCTCACCCCCACCCACATAAATCCTCTAACAGACCTAGCTCCGGTGGCAAGAGAGATAACGCTCCAAGATCTGGTCCCCCGCCTAACATGCGACGACGAGGAGATAATCCATCAAATCCCTCGAGCAAGCATCCTCCTCGCAGAGACGAGCATGGTGGCAAGGCACCACCATCTAGACCTCCAAAGGAGAATAACATGGAACTATCAGTGGCCTCGCCTGAAAACAACACTGCTGTATCGAGTAATGGACTCGGTGATATCCCACCACCGCCTGGTAAACCATTGTACACTAGTTCCAGTAGTCGGCCTGAAAGAAGAGGTAGTGATAGTTCAACTTCTACTGAAGGATGCGATTCTCCTAACACTGCGTGGATCAATTCACAAGAATTCTCGGATCACTCTCCGGATGTTCCGAGATCTTGGAATGAACGGGGTTCACCTGAAGCGAACAGAAAGAACATACCTCCGTATTTTAATCTGTTCCCCAAAAAGGGTGACAAGGGTTCTGCATCCCGATCGGGTGAAAGGCGTGATGAGGATGGAAGAAATAATAAAATGCGACCTTCTATGAAGGATAAATTTTCAATAGCTATATAGAACATTGTAACGGTATATGGACTTGATTGCAATTCTTTGAATTCAAGATCTGTTACTCGAAGCTTTGAGTATTCCATTTTAAATGGAAGTATTTAAGTATTATATGCCATCTAGGTGTGTGTTGGAGAGAGTGTATTGGCTTGCAATATTGAAAAGTTTATGATTAAACTTGTTCACTTTCGTTCTATGAACAAAAAAATGCGTTTTTTTTCGTAAGAAAAGTTGAGTCCATCATTTATTATTTATGTTCCATTGATATGTTCGTAATCACAATGCATCCATATTTTCATTAAGTTTATCATTTCGTTCATTCACTTCAATGTCAACTTATAGTTTTATTTTTCTGAATATTCTCCGGATACAATATGTGTGGTTTCTGTGTTGATCTACTTTAAAAACAGAAAATCTCGCGAGGTTAAGTGTTCGCGAGTTTTAAAACTAAAAACTAGAAAAATCTACTTTCGGTTATTTTACCGCCGTTGTTTCGCGAATAGAGCGAACATAAATCCCTCGCGACATTTTCTTGTTTTACAGTATGAGGATTTTTTTGTTATTTAAAGCATTTATGACAATGATCACTGATTTATGATATTTGTTTAAAGTAATGTATCAGTGTTACTGTATGTCTGTTTATTCAGGTCTGTCACTTGTATACAAATAGTGCAATGTCATAACATTGTAGTTTTAGTGGTTTTTTATAATTTTAATGGGAGAAAAAATCAGTGACAACCAATACGTTATTCACTAAGTTATGTACTATTACATATAATATCTTTTAGAATAAGACATTAATAAGAGAAATTGCGATGTTAAATGCACAAAATGTTATATGTAAACAAGTGACTGAACTGAATAATCGATTTATACTACATTTATTCCATTTTTGTACTGTCGTCCACAGCACTGTCCGATGGCGTTTGTTCAACATACTATAACATATAATTGGCAATTTCCTTGGGAAATATTATTTTATCACAAATAATGCATTTATTTTATGTATTTTTAAATGGCAAGTAAGTAAGTGTAATACACGTATTTAGTGTCATGACGTGTATGTTTAACGTGTAGCACACATCAGTTAAACTGTGTGCAGATTTCATAACATTTTATTGATTCTGTGTAATACGCCACGTCATGTTTATGTCATAATTTTATTACAAAGACCACAAAAGGTGTAGTAAATGCACATTATATCATGTTTGTATAATGTCAAAAACATCACTTCATTTTAGCGCAATAATCAAATACCTTGAATAAAGTGTGTGTAATAAGGTTTTGTAGTAATACGTTTCATATTTTGTAATGCATCACAATTTGTGTAATTCATTGCATCATTTTTGTGTAATGAATGTCAGTTTTGTAAACAAAAATACAATACCTGTTACTTCATTACACCAGCTATACATGTGTAATGTTTCTCAATTTCGGAAAATAAAACAATATTTGCATGTTTCATCTAACCAAGTGTGTGTAATGCATTTCAGTTTTTTTGTAATACAAATGTACAACACAATAAACATCTGGATTGTGTAGAACACGTCATCAAATTTGTGTAACACGTCATCAAATTTGTGTAACACGTCATCAAATTTGTGTATCGCATCATCAAATGTGTGTATCACGTCACATCATTTTTTGTAATACATCATGTCAAGTATAATATCATTCCATGTAAATATGCATCTCTATTTATATTGAACTGTTGATCAGTTCGTTTTTCAATACACAACAGTGTATCTAACTTTAACAATTTGATATTCTTAAACCAGAAGTGTATTTTTGCCGTCTATTATCTTAATTGATACTTTCTGAAAAGTAGAGAATATGTAACAACTAGATGAAATTTATTGAAGTTTAATTGAAAATAATGAAATTCTAATAAAGTATTTATTCCATACGGAGGACTAAGAACAAACCTGGTGTGCGGCCATATTCTACACCATGACGTCCGAACGGTCCTAGACAAGTTAACATTTAACATGGATAACATGAATTAATTATTATTAATGTTGTCAATTAATTAATATTAATATTAAACTTTTAATTAACATTTTCATAATTCTGCTAGTTGTGCTATGTACCTAAATAGGTTGACAAAATCCAATTTCATGGATTTGAGGTTATAAACAAAGTGTGAAGACCAGTCTAAAATGCAGGGCTGTGATTGGTCAATAATATGACACGTGGTCTGGTCTGACCAATCAGATGATTGCTATTTCAGACTGGTTTTCAATCTTGGCTTAATAACCTGAGTTTAGTCAGTGAGAAAAAGTGACACCAATATTAAACTTTAAGATACATTGCTCATCTTAATCTTTCAAGTCATACATTCCACATGTATAAGGTGCTTTGTGACAATTGTTGGATGATGTATCGTATATTAGACAACCTTCAAAGTCAGGGGGAGTGTTTGCTGTTACAAATATCGATCGAATAAAATTTTAAGCTGAACGTTTAGGCAGGAAAATCAACAAAAATGTATGTTAATGAGAAAATAAATTTATTCCCCGAGATATAAAAGAAATTATACAGCAACTATCTTATATTCTATTCAAATTTCTTGCGCAAAAAAACTCATGTAAAGCTCGAATTGTATGAGGAATTTAGGCAACAATTTTATATTTTAGAATTAAATACTTTAAAAGTGTAATCATGTGATGACTGTTTATATTGTTGTCAATAAGATGTGTATTGGTAGAATATTTTAAATATCAACTACATGTAAACATATTTTGTATTTATTTATAAACTATACTTTTCATAAAAAACATTTGCAAAATGAGGGCAAATGATGTTTTTATTAGTTGTGATTGGTAGAGCAATATTTGTGTTAATATTTTTATTATTTATTTCGTTAATGTAAGTAAAATGCTTCAATTATTGCTGACTGTTATTGTTTATGATGTGGTATATATATATAATATTATATTTATATGTAAATATGCACTGCCACCGTGTCATTATGTTACAGTAGTTAAATAAAAAATGCAACATTTATATGGATACATATGATTGTTTTGGCAAACATATTTAGCTCTTATAATATGTATATAGTTTGTTTTATTAATTTATATTGTAAGTAAACTTATGCAATTTGTGTATTATAAAAACGTTTTTTCTTTGAATATTGTAAGTGTAAATGTAAAGGTTGAATGCTAAAAATGGGTTTGCATGGGCCACATTACATGTAAAAATATTTAAAAAATGTGTAAAAAAAATTACTTTAAGTACCGTACTTATTATATTTACATAACGAACAATATTTATACACTTGGACTTGATCTAAAGTAAACTTATTATGTAATAAATAAACTTGACATTCGAACAGAGATAGTCTGTCTACTACAGATGCATTTAGTACTAAAAAGCTCATATAATGTTATCAAACTTCGACTGTTTTACAGAAGTTGCTGCTAAATTTAGGTTAAGAGTTATTAGGGATTAGCACAAACGTTATGTAACTATGTTCACACGCTAATACTTCGATATACTAGTACACAAATGTACACTTCAATTCAAAGCGAATGCAACTAGACGTAGACGAAAATGAAAAGAAATCAATACAATATCGTTTTTAACGATCTTCAATTTGTTATATAACAAGCATTTGCATAACATAAAGCATTTCTCTATTTTAATTTCATAACATGGACGTTGTTATATAACACGAGTAAAATGCTTACTACATTTGTGTTTCTTTGATCCTATGGTAATGTAAAAACTATCAAATAATTTCAACAGTTTCACGTATTAAATAATTTCAACATTTTCACGTATTAAGTATGATCTGTCTGTGGCAATGCATAGCTCCTGTCGCCATTTTGCTGTCTGTGGATTTGGAATTATGCTAGCAAGTACTTTTTATAGCTCAAAGAAAGTATGCAACTATGACCTACAATCGTTTTCAATGGAGCAAAACTTAATACAGGCATTGTTTGTGTAGTTATACTGGCCTAACGAAATATGCCTGCATGAGTACAAAAGAAATCCCAAACACTAGAGATTATAACTGGTTTAAAATTTTAAAAAACAACATATACGATTTATTTATAACTTTGTTTCATGTTACTATGTCAACTAGGTTCTATTATAAGTATAAATCGATGGATTTTAAACTTTAAAGTTAATTGACCGTGTCACTGCTAAAATAGTATGTACTTCCTGTTTTGCGAGCATGCGCAGTGTATATGTGTACGTCCGCTTGTGTGTATGTGTATGTATTTATTGTTACACTATGCTGAGAACATGTGACTATGTATAAATAAGTATTTATAACATTTGTTGTTGTACAAATATACTGTTAATATGTTAGGAATTTTAATTGCCAATTATTACCAATAAAAGAAATGCTCGTAGTTCTGTGTATAACGCAACATGATTTTAATCATTTACTCACGAGTGAGAATGCTTGGTGATCCGCCATAGAATGCAGCTATCATAATGGTCAATTCAAGCCTCGGAAACAACCAATAAGCTTGCATGTGCTAAACAGAATGCAGTGATCCTATTGGCCATTTTAATACTGTACTCGGAAACAACCACTAAGATTGAATGTGCTTCACAAAATGAAGCTATCTCGTTGGTCAAATTTAAGACTGTAAGCGGATACAACCCATCAGCATGATGGTCGACCTCAGAATGCAGTGATCCTATTGGTAATTTTTAAGACTGTATTAGGAAATAACCAATCAGCATGGTTGTTTTTCGCTGAATGCAACGATCCTATCGGTTTAGCTTAAGACTGTATTCGGAAACAACCAAAAAGCATGAATGTGCTTCACAGAATGAAGCGACCTCATTGGTCAATTTTAAGACTGTACTCGGAAACAACGAATCAGATGCTTGAGAATCGAACCATTAATTCATATTGCACTTTCATTCAGAATTATTCGACATGCTCACCGACAGGAGACAGTGTTATATGCTGGAGTGTTTCTTCATACTTATTCAAACAAACTAGTCGTACCGCCAACCATTAACACCATCACCACCACCACACCCACTATAGTATTTATAATAGTGTGTGCTCCCGACGCCTCTATTTCGAGTACAGTCAATGAAACAAATGAACAGACAGAAATTAAGGAACTATCATGTTTGCGTCCCAGGTACATCAATTACACACATGAACACGAGGATAGTTGAGTCTAGAGTGCATGCTGCTTGGAACCATAGGTGGTCGTAAAATTTATTTTATTCCTCAAATTGTAAAACAAATGAAACGATACAGCCACTTGTGCTCGGGACGCAGTTACCGAGAGATGGTGACAGCATTGGTACAAAGCCACCATGCTATATGCCAGATTCGTCTTTATCAAACACACAAAACATTTGTTTTTCACAAAGCGATCTTATTTACAATTTTATAAAGGTATTTGACAAACACATGTCTTGAGATAAGCAACTTCCCTAAGAATCTATGAACCATTATTACGTACTGTATACGAGAAGTAGTAATAAAGTATTCGACAGTTGAAACAAGGGAGTTCATAAATCACAGTCTACATGAATTAAGTTGTCACCAATCAGCAGACAATGTCTCCCACACGCAGATCACAGACTAACATCGGCTAATGAAACCATAAGAGTCGCGTGGGTGTAAGGCAAATGTCTTCATTGTCTGGATGCTGCTGATTATTAAAGCAACACTGAACACATTAAGGTGACAATTAGGGGACAACTTGCTTCAACAACAATATCAGTGACAACTGTCATCACCGTATGACCCGTTGCATGTAAGGCAGCTTGATTGATGCAAGGCAGCGGAAAACATATTTTGCGAGACTTTAGCAGGGTACGTATTTTTTTCATTTTTGATATGTTTTTGTTGTATTTACGAGTGACCATTTACAGATATTGTAGAAACAATGAATAAACTATAAGTATTATACATTTTATGTGCGCTTAAGTGCAATATTTATCGCTAAAACAGTTTTAATGTATGCGATGTTGCAAAAAGTTCGAAACTTTCTCATTTGACATTGAAATCTCGACTTAATTCGTGGTTTGGAACAATTCTAAATCAATGGAAATAAACTTCAATCCTCCCCCCCCCCATGGTTCTGACGTTTATGTTTTGCGAAATGATCTGGTACGAAGATCCATTTTTACACTACGTTTCATATACATGTATATATGCAGAAATATAATGTATTGATAATTATTTCGCTGGCTTAGAATTAAATATTATAAGACTCATGCATACTGGTAATCTGCATCACAAGGCGCTTCTTATGAGCCTATTTTCATGTTGACCAAACTGAAGTTTAAAAAACTTGTTTTTCCATAAGTAAAGATTAGATTTCAGACAGTTTATTCTTGTTTTCTCAAAATATTGATTTTGTACTTAAGACCTTCTAATTCTAAGCCATCGATTTATCGTCTATGATGATATATAACTGAAATTACTTCACAATACCAATTCCATATAAACTTAAAAGAAACAATTTGAGGATCGCTGTATTAACCAATCAGAAAATTCAATTAAGATATACCTCACCTACATTTCAAAGTGATACAAGGGAGGCAATCCAATGTATGTTTACTGGATTCTCAGTAGATAATTTATTCCATCCCTTACATTCGCGAGAATAAACCCCAATGGCCAAAACAATTTTGTTTTATTTCGTTTTAGCACGATTGCCACCTTATCTGGCGACCCGGTTTCAAATACGGGTGGAGGCACTCATATGACTGTCGTATTTCAGCAGAAAGCTGACTGGCAAATAAAGGCTACGCTCGGCATCGGTATCGGTTAATTCCAGCTGAAATATGACATCCCGGTTTTTAAGTATGATGTAAAGCATCATACACGGGATCTCATTTTTTAAAGTCTTGTCCGAAATATTGTAAGTGAAGTTAGTTATGTAAGGAAGGAAACGCTGAAAAGCATCTCTGTCACAGTTTTATCCGGCTATGAACGGATTGAACCCACAACCTTCGGATCAGTTATCAGAAGCTTTAACCACTGGGCCACTTGTCCAGCCTCCACTCAGTGTGTACATTTGTACTGTGATTTCAAATACAACTCGATCCGACACAATAAAATCCATACATCATTCGTATTTGGAAAATACATCATTGACAACTTATACAGTTAGATAAAAATTTATTAAAGGAATCACATAAAACATGTTAAATATACACTATTTTAGATATATCAATACACTTGAATCTTCACTTTCATATTCTATCATTTTCCATGGTCAAACACCATATAGATAGTTCATATGTTCATAAAGAAAACAGACACATAAATATGTGAATATGTCATTTTATTTCAAATGACTATTATGCTTAATTGGATAATCTAAACATGACAATTATAACTTTTTCAAAATATCATTTGCTATGAACATAGATGGGGGACAAGAACCGCAATAATTATTCATGATTTAATTAAACACTTTCATTTCAACTAACAAAAAGCAGACAGTGGTACATGTATTATTCAACTTATTATGCATATTACTAGGGTGGCATAGAGTGGACATAGGAAATATTGTATTCATCACGTACACTCGTGTATATGTTAAGCATGTATGTGATCATTCAAATTTTTAAAACCTCCATCACGTGATGAATGAAGTATTTCCCATGTCCCCTCTATGCCATCGTATAGAACACCTACACATATAGTGCGAACAAACGTAACGTGTTCCTGGACTTTATGCGAGAAAATAACAAGCTTTTAGCAAGGTTCGACCCCAGGCTGCGTCGAAATAAAAAAGGTACCAGAAATTCCCATTGCTAGACGCTCAGCATAAAAAGGAAACTGGCGACTCTTGGCGATGGACAACATCAGGAATGAGGTGTCGATAGTGATTAATATAAGTTGGAAAAACTTGTTTCACAATCGACCTTTAATAGATTAGTATAAACTATACTACAATGTATATAATTTAATGTTAATACTACACCTTATACATTTATACATAATTATTAGTTGTATTAGATGCGCTTTCAAAAACAAAGACCAAAGATAAATTTTAGACAATAGATCAACAGCGCACAGTTTATAAATTATGATTATTGAAGGTCCGAGGATCATTTTAATTTGTTCGCACTATAAATGTACTTAAAATAGGCATCGACACAGATAAATATACCAAAGCACTGAAATAAACAACATATGATAGAGTTTGTTAATGTGATATGATAAAAATGTATAAAATCGACATTTTACCAGACTAAATAGAAATTGTTCAAGCCCTATTAGGCCCTACACGGATATTTCCAAAGATGGAAGAAAATGAAATACAGCCACCAGTTGGTTTGTTGACAAAATAACGAATTGTAAACAATAAATGCATGCTTTATAGTCTAAGGGAAGCAACACTTGCAAAATTAGCATTTAGTTTTGCATACTATTTCGACAGATATAGTTAACATCTGTCGACAATTCTTTGCCATTTGTGAAAAAACGTCCTAATTCCTTGTATTTACTTGTTGATCGTAAAATTTTTTTGGAAAAGATAAAATAATGGGGCTTTAAATCGACATCGCCACAGAGAAATATCAAAGCACTGAAAGGAACAAAACTATGATAGAGTTTGTTATATGATATGATAAAAATATATATGATAAAAAATATATAAAATCGACATTTTACTAGACTAAACAGAAATTGACAAATTATTGACATAGTTAGCAGTGATATTACAGTATTGCACTGAGGTTGTTTGTGGACTAAAATGTTCCGTTACAAAATATCGATACATGTACTGAGAAATGACCGAAGAACATGCAAAATACATTAATGCACTGACTCACACTCACTAGTATCTTAACGTATACACAAAAGAAATTCATATCAAGACAGATATACACATCATGGAAGCCATATCAGATTATTATCTAATCGACAAATGTAACATGACATTTAAATTCATAAATACATTGACACTTTGATTGTATATAATGAGTCATAGGAGTACATAATACAGTCAGTGACATATCACATTAGGCATGTGAGCACGCACACATACACGTACACACAGTCGCACATGCAGATCAAATCAAGGAAACGTCCTCTTAGTTTACGTACGTTTATTATGAAATGAGGACATTTTGTCGACATGATTATACTACTACACTGACAAAGCATATTCTCAGAACACCGACATGCTTCAAACCTTGGATAATTGAGGTCCTTAAACCTTATTTTCTCGATTGAAAATGGATATGCCTTCTGTGTGACTTCATATACCGGGATATAGGAATACTTATAACTGATTTCCCGAATAATGTAAAACAATCAACTTCAGTGCAGTTATCATATGCAATTATCTCCGTTTACGGTAAGATTCGGTGTTTTATTCATTTGGGTGAGTATATAGGCTTGCATGAAGTATCCTGAAGTTTCTCTGATGATACAGACGGTACGTTCTGTGTCTCTTGTATGGGTGGCAAAGCGCTGCCACTGCTTTAAATTCTCGTCTGTGCATTACAGTATTTAAACTTAAGTACACATCTATCCATCAAAGAATAAATTATCCATCGGTTTGTCGTCACACACACATAGTCTATATAACAAGGTACACGGGTATCAGTTACCTGCTAAACAACAACATAGCAGTGCCCCACAACACGCTAGTAAACAACAATCTTCCGCCATTTCCTGTTCTCTTCTCTCACGGTCATATCTATCATCTCTGTATACAACCCTGTAAAATAAACACTAACATTATCATCAACACTGATTGACATAATATCACTGATATAATAACATTGACATAATAACACTGAAATAATAACACTGATATAATAACACTGACATAAAAACACTGATATAATATCACTGTCATAATATCAACACTGACATAATAACACTGCCATAGTAACACTGACATAATATCATTGACATAATATCACTGATAAAATTAACACTGTAATAATAACACTGATATAAAACACTGACATAATATCAAAACTGACATAATAACACTGATATAATATCACTGACATGATAACACTGACATAATATCACTGGCATAATAACACAGATATAATATCACTCACATGATATCACTGATATAAAAACACTGACATAATAACACTGATATAATATCACTGACATTAAATCACTGATATAATATTACTGACATAATAACACTGATATAATATCACTGACATAATAACACTTACATAATATCACTGACATAATATAAACACTGACATAATATAAACACGGACATGACATCAACACTGTCATAAAAACACTGACATACTGATAACACAGACATAATAACACTGACATAATATCAACACTGAAATAATATCAACAATGAGTTGATAACATTGATATAATATCACTGACATAATATCACTGACATAAAGACAACACTGACATAATATCACTGAAATAATATCATCACTTGAGATAATATCAACACTGACATAATAACACTGATATAATATCACTGACATATATCACTGCTATAATAACACTGACATAAAACAATGACGCAATATGAACACGGACATAATATCAACACTGACATAATATCAATGACATGATATCACTGACATAATAACACTTATATGATAACGCTGATATGATAACACTGATATAATATTACTGAATAATATCACTGAATAATATCACTGACATAATAAGACTGACATTACTACACAGGCATAATAACATTGATAAAATAACACTGACATAATAATATAACTGACATAATAACACTGATATAATAAGACTGACATAACAACACATACATAATAACACGGATATAATAATACTGACATAACAACACAGACATAATAAAACTTATGTAATAACACTGACATTATATCACTGACATTATATCACTGACATTATATCACTGACATTATATCACTGACATAATAACACTGACATAATAACACTGATATAACAACACTGATATAATATCACCGACATAACAACACTGACATATTAACACTGACATAATAACACTGATATGATAACACTGATATGATAACACTGATATAATATCACTGATATAATATCACTGACGTAATAACACTGACATAACATCACAGTAATGATAACACTGATAAAATAACACTGATATAATATAACTGACATAATAATACTGACAT
Organism: Spisula solida; assembly: GCA_947247005.1. Taxonomy (NCBI): domain Eukaryota; kingdom Metazoa; phylum Mollusca; class Bivalvia; order Venerida; family Mactridae; genus Spisula; species Spisula solida. The sequence continues at coordinate 42,148,092 of OX365944.1, read as the reverse complement.
AATAATACTGACATAATAACACGGACATACTAACACCGACATAATAACACTGATATAATAACACCGACATAACAACACTTATATGATAACACTGATATGATAACACTGATATAAAAACTCTGACACAATATAAGCATAACATTAACACTGACATAATATCAACAGTTCAAAGGGCGACAACTCAATTTAGTAATTTGTGTAGGGAGTAACTTACACTGTTTGTGGTTGTTGGTATGTGGGTTGAGGATAAGCTTGTCCTGGTGGGGGTCCATATGGTAGTCCAGGTCCATATGCCTGACCTGCTGGTGGTCCATACGGCTGTGTGGCCCCATATGGTGGTGGCTGCTGTGGATATGGGGCCGACGCGTTCGGATAACTCATCTCAATGCAGAATGTTGAACAGTTATAGCCAGATGATCACAACGTTTTAACGTATAGATTAATCTATAAATGAAATAACAATAAAAGGTAACATCATACATACACAAACAGACGAGCGTGATCGACTTAGTATTATTAATAAACGCATGCATAGAATATCCATGACTTCGTGGTAGTAGCCTCAGTGTGTCTACATATAATTAAAACTAAATTAAAAAATCAAATTAAATTGATTACTAGTAGTCCGAATTTGGGCAATTAGACTATAAACCATTCGAAGGCCTGACCGTGCCATTTCGATTAATACGTTACAGTGTGGGGTACATGCATGATATGAACAAACATATTTGTCACGACCAGTATAGCCGGGAAAACAGGAATTTAATAAGTTACTTGTAGTAGATAGCTCTATAATTGCTATTCAGTGCCTTTGGTATCAAAAATTTGAGCCCAGATCTTGAGCGCATCATTCTTAGTCATACGTTATATAAACTGGAGTCGTATCTAGAGTTCAACTGTAGATGAAAATTTTGCAATACGTTTTAATGGCATGACTTAAGGAAAAGGAAGTTAGTTTAGCATACATTTAGCTACATATACGAGCATGACTACATACACTCGTGACTTTATCAAGCAACAATTACTTGCTGTAACACTTAGCTCATATTTCCGGGCAGGAAATTTAATAGTCTCGTAGAATCTAATTTAATGTTTGGGGTTCTTTTTACATAAAGAGTGAAAATACATGTAAAATACAAAATTACAAAATATAATGAATGAAGTGAAGGATAATACGAGCACATACACGTCTAATATTTTGGATTAGAAACTAACTTCATGTACTTAAAACTGTATATGGCCAAATTATCAAACATAGTCATATCAAAACAAATAGATAACTTAACGTATAAAATAAAATCTTAATTTTATACAGTCGACGGACGGACAAACGGTCAGATACCATACGTTCTGTGACACTATACAATATACATTCACATACGACAGGTCTACACATTTGCCATATATAATGCACCAGTATGCACGCCGGGGGGGATACAGGGGGAATTAAACAGACGAATATTCCCGACAGGCGGGAATTAGACGACCTTATCGACTCCGAGTCCCAGGGAATAGACTTTCGTCCGGGAATTTCGACAACGCGAAAGACGACAGTGATACTTTTATTTGTGTTTTTATTAAAGTACCCGGATGGAAAACTATGCTCCACAGTAAGTTAGACAGTAAGGATTGTCTCCTGGGTTGGTATTTAGACATCAAAAAATTGAAAATGTCTAATTCCCCCTGGGTCGCCCGACGCCCCCGGGCGAGCAATATATTGACTGGTGCATAACAACTTACTTGCTTGTTGTAGAAGTCCCGATCTCGTGAATTTCTCTTCCTTTTAATTAAATTTTCCAACACAACAATCACTTCACTCGTATATAAATGTTTCAATATACAATGTAGTCTGTATATAAATACACTATTTCAACATACAAGGGTCACATGTATACATGAAACTAGTACTGATAACATCCGTATCATGTGACAATGAACTTAATGAGTAATTATATACACGTGATTGTATTCTACATACATACTATTATGTACAATGATACGGATGTATAGGAGTGTACATTTTATTAAACTTTAAGCCTAGGTCCCACTGAGGAATTCCACATCGGCGATGATCTCCCGATTTCTTCCGATACCACCCGATTCATCACAATTCCTTCCGATATCACAAACTGTCTTACGACTTCCCCGAAGCTTCCCGTAGACCTCGAGGAACCTGTTCCCGATGTCCTGATAGCACATTTATTTCAATCGGGAGTACATCGCCGAGGCAAAAAATGCTCAGTGGGACCTAGGCTTTTATGCCAGTATTCAACGTGTTTTTCCATTAATTATAATTATTTCGGTACAACATATACCCAGTATGCTCGAACACTGCTGCTATAGTGTGGTACATAGGCATATGGTTTCATATTTTATGAGTGTACCCTTTGTGTCACAGGTATTACCTCTATCATTGATAAAGAGTAAAATAAAATATGTTATCTAAGATTGAATATAAATTTCATGAAAAAAATAGTTTTGTTTACTCTTTATTAATGATACAGTTACCTGTGCTATGTATAGGGCCGCTGCAAATCCCTTCTTTATACATAATAATATGCGTTCTGTCACGTCTTGGAATCCAACTCGTACGTTCACGGTTTGGCAGGTCAGTGTTGTGCTGAGTTAACTGGACTGTTTTATGTAAAGAGCATGTTTGTCTTTCAATGCACTTACTTGACGTATGACCTCCGCCCCTGCTGGTCAGTGGTCCTCCTGAGTGCTCTATCATGTGCTGTTCTTTTAATATGTGTTCAGACATGAGCCCCACCTTTGTAATACCCCTAAAGATTTCGGCGCAAGGTGTGTCTTAGCCGGTCTTATTTTCTTTTCATGCTGGTAGGTAACTTACATAAAATGTGCCCTCTTCAATCCCATCTTCTGTTCCTTATTTCATCAATAACATGTTCAGAGTATACTTATTTACGTCAAAGGGATTGCTACTTATAGAATCAAAAGTACAGGAAATAAATTAAATTCGTTCTTCATCGACAAATATGACAGTTTCCTCGTGTACTGTTTGTCCAATGTTAGTGAAGATCATATTCACTGCATATTTCTCATTATCTATTTATCAATTGTCCGCCTACTTGAACGGTTTTGTCTTACTTCCTTGGATATTAATAAAACCAAGACAAGATGCGATGGTCGTCTTTCATTGTTTAATTTTCTGTTGTCCAATGTTTGAGCGTGGACTCGCGAATTGCATACTCTTGGGTTTGTTCTTAGGCTGCAATACACGAGTCATTAAAATAGCACATAATTATATACACATGTACATTTATACATTTAGCTCTAAACACACAGATTGGACACTCAATTGAAAGTTTGGAGAAAATGCAAAATTCTGATTGTGCATGCTCATAGGCGGATCCAAGGGGGGGCGGACCCGGCGTATGCCCCCCCTAAAATCGCCGGAGCCTAGGTAATTTATCATATTTTGGATGTAAGAACAATATTGATACATGTATGCAATTTTTTTCGCTCGCTTCGCTCGCGTAAATACAATAATAATCAATTTATGGATTTTAAATTGAACTTTATGCTGTATGCAAAAACAAGATATGGGACTGATTGGTAGCGTGGTGCCAAACATCGGCTACAAAAATGCCGAGATTCTTGCACATTAAAAATGTCCGACAAGAAAAAAATATTAATACAGTTGGCTTTATGTTCTAATAAACCTGTCCTTTTCATTAAAAATTAGATACCTCAGAATGCAGCTGACGAATTCCATGGTTCTGTTTAAAAAGTCACGAGGCAGAAAGCCACTGGACTCCCTATTCACTGGATCCCAAGTACTTCACATTTCCACTGAAACACAACTGAAGCCCAGGAGTTCGCAGGGTATGCTGCTCAGATAGACATTGCCTTTTTTGTGACGAATTCACAGCAGTTATATATCAGTGAATAGTATCCAGTCGATTATCGTTAGTCCTGGCTATGCTGTTCATATATACAACGATTTTTCTTGCTCGCTGAAGAACAATGAAAGCTTTTGATTTACCAATGAGTTGTTTGGGTATGCTGCTCAGACAAACACTGATTTTTTTCTAGTTCTGACAATTACTACATCAGTGAATATTACCAAGTAATAAGGATGTGGTGTATGCTGCTGAAATAGCTAATTGCATTTTTTCTTGCTCGCTACGCTCGCACAACCACTGTCAGTTTATTTTGTCAAGTGAGAATGAGTTTGAGGGATATGCTGTTCAAATAATTAATGCATATATTCTTCCTCGCCTTGCTCGCACATAAACTTTATCAATGAATATTATAAGATAAAGAACGAAAATTGTGTGGAATGCTTCTCAGATATACATTTTTTCTAGCTCGCTTCGCTCGCATATTTTCTTGAGGAGGGGGGGGGGGGGTATCAATACATGAATGTACGCCCCCCCTAACGCCAAATCCTGGATCCGCCCCTGATGCTCATCATATAACTTCTAAAATTCATTCAAACTTTTAGCGTCAACTACATATTGTGGTAGAGTTCCAACATATTGAAGACACAGAGAAAAATTTATTTACAGCCACATTATCTCTGTCAAGGCCTTTTTTCGATCATCCAGTAAAAATACTAATTACAAGGAATTAGGATATATTCACAAATGACCAATGATTGACGACAGGATGTTAAATGTATCTGTCGAAATAGTATGCCAAAAATCACCTTTAGGTAAAATGTATGGACGACAAAATACTAATTTTACAAGAATTCCTTCCCTTAGATTATACTTCATCATTTTGTGAACAAACCAACTGGAGGTTGTATTTCATTTTCTTCCATCTTATTGTGTGTTCCACCTTTGGGACTCAACCAAAGTACTCAAAATCCATGGCTCTTCAAATAGGTTATTGCTTTTTTTTGAAAATAGCCGTTTAAGGCCAATGTGGCTTTAAAGCAAATACTCTATGTCAGGGTTTTCAATCTTCCTCTGGTTTCATGTGGAAAAGATATGCACTTGGGTATGATGTTATGCTGTTTCATGTGGAAAAGATATGCACTTGGGTATGATGTTATGATGTTTCATGTGGAAAAGATATGCACTTGGCTATGCTGTTCTGATGAAGCTAACACCACATTCAATTGAACTACTTTCGTGGTTAACTTATTGTCTAAGAATGTTAAAGGACAATGGACAATATATTGCTGGTTACAATACTCCAGGGAACTGTTTTATCAAAGCACTTACGAAAACCTTAAAACTTATGCTCAAATTTAAATTTCGCATAATGCTTTTCCAACTACAAAATAATAGTAGACATGGATTGTTTGTGGGAGTTCATTAACTGAATCATTGTGTATATTGCATATCCATGAACCACAATTGGTAGTTGTAAAGAATTATGAATATTTCAAATGTGAGGGTAACTTTACGATTTTCCGTTAGTGCTTTGATAAAACAGAACCCATGAAATCCAGTTGAATCAGCCTCTGTATACAAAACGATAATTGTTTAGAAACAGCGTTTTACCAGAATATACATACAAATGAAGTTGATGCATAAAGAGTTGGTTAAGAAAATGAAGTAAAACAATGAATAATTTCTAAGATATTTTATTGCAGACTTTTGTCGACTTTTTGATGACTCATAATTACAGAACAGATCTATAAGTAAAGGCAATATTTGCATTATATATACATATAATAAATTAATATATATCAATTAATCATGATTATAAAAGTCATGCATTTATACTGTGTATATTCAATAAAGATCGAACATTACATTGAGGTATTGATGCCAAAATATTATAACTCAATAATAGAAAGCTTAGAGTTACTATAGTTTAGCATCAATACCTCAAAGTACACTTAAACATATACGTTGTGGTACGGTGATGAATTAAGTGACAAAACATACACAAATAACTAATGAAATTAAAAATTCTATCTAAATTTATTAAAGTGTGAATTAGACTCAGTTGCCCTGGGTCAGAGGTTAAAATAACAGTTCAGTAGACCAGTCTGAAATCTCAGGCATACGATTGGCTGGTTTCTGGTGAACTGTAAATATTGACCAATGGGAAACCAGTACGTTAGACTGGTCTAGAAATGAAGCAGAATAATTTGTTTATTTGTGTATATTATAATACAGTGTAGATACAGTGAGATATATACGAGGGTGTGATTTCAATTACATGAATACTTCATCAGTAGCAGGCACTTTGTAACAATGCTAACAGTAACTGGTTTTAAATCAGAATAACACAAACAATATTAATATAATACTGTCAATTATCTACCTATGAGACCTTCAGAGCATCATATACACAAATCTTGTGATAAAGACCATCTCAAAAAGATCATAGGAAAATTATATTTATGACCAAGTTTCCTTTGTGTTTTCCCAACAATTAACTCAGTAATAAAACCACCTGATTACTAAAACTGATGATTTTGCTGTAAATCTTTGTATGAACAACAAACAGGTGCGAGTGTAACATCAGCTGGAAGGGCTTAGTCTTCAACAAAGGGCCATAACTCCTGTTAAACTCATCTGATCGCATATTCCTGACAATATGCACAACTAGGCTTGGTACAAAGCATTCATGTTAACTTTCACTGATCCTACCAATGGTTAAAGGAGAAGTTTTTGTGACATTCATTCAGACGTCTTCAACTAAATTGATATCCCCCCCACTATTAAATGAGTGACATAATTAACCATAGTTACCATGCTGTTATATACACTTAACAAAAGCATGATATCAAAAGAACAAAATTAACAAACAAATGAAACTGATGAAATCGTTTTCATTTTTACTAATAATTATCTACTGTATTATGCATACATACATGTATATTTGATTTGATTTACTTATTTTCTTACATAGTGCATGAAGCGTTAGCTTCAATAGAACTATTTTAAATCAGGAACATCAACTCTGTTCATACCGTTTCAATCCTTCCTAATGAGATTATCTCCATTGTTAGTGATAAACTTGTAATTCCAATTAAATGCATATCATAAACAAACAGCATCAGTCCCAGGTTGTAAATAAAACACAAGTCTAGAAAGCAGTCCAAGAATGCAGCCTCTCCATTGGTCAATTTATAGATTGTGATTTAAATCGACCAATCAGAGGCTGAGAATTGGAGACTGGTTTATAAACTTACAATTTATAACCACAGACTAGTACATTCAACATTCTGAAAGTTGACAATTATGTTAACAATACATTCATATAACCAAACAACATTTATATAACAATTATATCCATTAACAATTTAATTTGATAACAAAAAGTTTTTCGTTTCATCTGTTTACATTCATTTTGTAATTTCAACTATGTCACAATAAATGCAAAATTTCAAGAGATTTTGAACACTCCAGTCGATTTTGTAATACTTGAGATAAAGTAATAAATCCATTACAAATATACAAAGTCTTAACAAGCAACAAGGTAAAGACAGGGCTGATCGACTTAATAAACAAGAGATTTAAAAGTCAACCAATTTGTCCTCCAGTGGTATTCTGAACTAGGTCGGATTATGTGCAGCCAGTCGTCAGGTGCAGGTAGAGGTACATATGAGGCCAGTAACCAGGGAGCTCTGCTTTGGTAACTAAGGTCCACAGGTTATGTCAAATGACTGCCGTAATAACTAAAATACTGTTAAGAAATAGCATAAAGCCCGAAACAAACAAACAAACGAAACAAAGTAAACAGTACATAATGTATAACTCTAACGCGCTAAATTGCCATACAAAAACAAACACAAAGTCCGCTACATTTATTGTTTCTGAATATTTAGGAGCATGCAAACTTTATATGTTGTGCCAAATGTTTGAATGCTTTTATAGGCAAATGTAATGGTTCTTGATTTCAATCCATAACAAGAATATAGGCAATTTTGTGGGGGGTTTTTGTACTGCAATTTATCGTGTTAGAGTTATAGTGAAGTTATAACGGCATGCACATGTTGATATTGACCGACCTGTACCACTACGCGTTCAGCTGTTCATGTATAACATATCATATAGATACAAAATTGTTCCAATTTCTTATCAAAGGTATACATAAAATCAAGGAACAAGCTATAGGATATGAACAGTTGTTGCCCAGCACGTGTTCTCTAAACTGCATCCAGCTAGCTTGTTATCATATGTTTGATAAAATCCAACCTGACTTAAAATAAACTTTTATAGACATTTAACTCTATCTTATATAAGATGGTAATTGCTGCAAGAATCTAATAAACCACAGGGACATGTGCTGATTCTGTACACCACACTCCGGGACACAATATATCATACACAAGTTAAATAGTTTGCACCTAAAGTAGGATTTAAACCTATACTAAACGGTGCCATAACTTAGCAAAGCAAAGTATGAAGGCATTATACCACTAGGCTATTAGAACAGTCAATCATGTTGGTCAAAACTGATACCAGTAACACTTTATCGAAGGTCTTGTTCGATGACAGGGTCCCCCCAACAAGATTTAGAGTAAAAAAAACTTGAACTGTCGCCATTCGGCAGACCAATATACCCCCCATGTGGCAAAAATCATTGCAGTTAATTTTTTGCTTCATGCACATCTACATGTTGAGGTTGTTCATTTGTTAAAGTTTGAGGCAAATACTGCAAAAACTGTAGGAGAAGTTGCGTCTACAAGAGTTCACTATATATTGTATAGTGCATAAAAGTACAAAGGGCCATAATTCTGTCAAAAATCATCGCAGCGCAAATTCTTTCCTTCATGCACAGCTACATATTGAGGTTGTTCATCTGTTAAAGTTTGAAGGAAATGCTCAAAAACTGTAGGAGGAGTTGCATCCACAAGAATGCGTCTACGGACAGACAGACGGACGGACGGACAGACAAGCTGAATCCAGTATACCCCCCCTTACAACTCCTTGTGTGGGAGGGGGTATAAAAATCCGTCTAAATATACAAAATATTGGATAGAACTCTAGAATACTGCAAGGCAAATAGTCCAATCAAATAGGTTTTAAAATATGGTTGATACCCTTATAAACATCTGTTGTGTCATTTAATAATTGAGCACAATTGTTTGATAGATTCTTTGTTTTTTTTGCCGTTTCCAAAGCATATCCCCAGACTATAAGGCAAGCCAATAATTGTAGAATCATCTCAATCATTTCTGGCTTTTCTAACATTTCTAATAAATTAATACCAATATTAAAACCAAGTCCCTGTGGGTAATAGATACATCATTTTAGAGTTCACAAACCCTTATGGTAACTGATGTTACGTTTTTTATCTGCACATACCCCTGTGGTTAGTGATAAAACATGGGATAAGGGTAGATAAGTTATATGGATGAACCATTTTTGCTTCCTGTTTAGAATTCATGTACTTATCACAAGCAGAGATAATGTTTAATAGGTTCAGTGGGTTGGTTATCTGATTCTATGGCTCTCAGTAAACAAGCCTTCATCTAGGAAATGTTTCCTTCATTTATACACACAAAACATTTTTAGTTTTACAATTATAGATAGAAAACATGAGCACTAACTGTCCATCAATATTTAGTAGTTTTAGTTCTGGAATATTAAATACTTCATGTGGGAACAAAGCAATTTTTCTTCAACTTAGTCATTTACTTATCAACAGTTTCCCTCATGATGGTAGAAGAGAGTGTACACAAGAGCCAAGGTGATGGACGGTTCTCTTATCAGACTGCTGAATTCTGTCAGGTCAGCAAGACCACCCAAGATATAGGCTAAGAATTTGCCAGAGTTTATAATACCAGATTTTGAGGTCTTACACCCAGCAAACAACCTCTCACTGAGGAACTGGATTCGGAATTCCCTTTTAGCCCTAATCTCTCCTAGCCCCAGCTGTATGGTGATTAGATTTAACATGCTCACCTGAGGCTCACCAAGGCTTGTCTGACTCACTCCTCACCCTCCCCAGTAGGGCAAAACCTTGGTAGGTGTCCTCCCAAGTAGGGCAAAACCTTGATAAGTGTACAACTGTTCATATTATAAGAGTTTTATGTAATAATTTAGTACTAGGTAGTTAGAGCAAATCTTGGCAATTAACCTAATTACATAAATATGTAATCATATCTGTAATCTGACAGTAATACTGACACATATGTAGACAATCTAAAAGATATCAGGGCAAGTTGTTTACAGTGTTGGAACAAAAACAGTTCAAGGTTTTTAATGTTTTTTCTTCCTCTGATACCGAGAGAGAAATAAAATAAATTATGTTTTCATGCACCAAGTTTGTTGAAATGATACAATCACGTCGTAATGGGCGTCGTCTGTTGGTTTTACAAAATTACCAATTTAAAATTTGTGCACTTGTTTCATAGGATTTGATGTGGTACATGAAAACACTTGTCCAAATAATTTGGCTGGATTAAATCTGATAGAACAATTTATATGAAGCGCTTGTCATTGGTCAATTTTTGACTGTGATCACAAAGCAGCTTTGTGATTCGTCAATGTTGACAGTGATCAGAAAGCAGTTTTGTCATTGGTCAATTTCAGACTGGGATGAGAAATCAACATTTAGAAGCTTGGGATTTGAGACTGGTCTCCTTAGATCATGATATTTACTAACAAAATAAGCCACATAAAAGTGAAATGTAAAACATTAAAAATATTACACTTAACTTGTATACAAAAAAGAATTTATTTAAAAACAAAAATGAAACCCTGAAGTATAATAGTGTGATAGATAAGTTGGACTTATCAAGTATATCAAAACAGATGATTTTAATACACATGAGCAATACCTACAATTCTTGTTTAATATACATGTAGTTGTTTTGTATTGTTTGATGAATTCGTGCATTCAACTTTATAACCAAGCAAAGATACAAAACCAAGCATTCCATAAACCATTACATGTATACAGAAAATGTGTGCAAAGATATTTATAAACATGACAATGCTTATAACACTGACAGTGTGTATGTAGCCAATGTCCAAGATTACTGAATCTGAAGACCAGTCTAAGAATGCAGTCTTGTACAATTGAAAGATTATTGTCAGAAACAACCAATTAACTGCTGGCATTTTTGAGACCAGTCTGCTCACCAAGATAGAAGACCAGTCTAAGAATACAGCCTTGCCATTGTACAATTGAAAGATTATTGTCAGAAACAACCAATCAAATACTTGCATTTTTTAGACCAATCTGCACACTCAGAACATGACCTTTGACCCAGTGATAGTTCTAGTGTACAGAATAAAGATAATTAAGGTATAGAAACATGCATACAAGATCAATAGTTACACAAGATACCTTCCACTTGTAGCTATCACTACAAATCAAATAATTATCAATAATAATATTAATTAAAATGAACAATTAATATACTTGACTAGCACATTCCTGTATTTGTGTAGCATCACAGCACTTAAACACCTCATATAACAATTATTTACAAGTTTAACCCAATAAATCCATTAAAACAATTAAAAAGCATTGCACTTCAAACTTACTCCTTAACAGACGTCAAGGTATCATCATTCAATAACATCTTAACAGAGGTCAAGGTCGTATTGTCAATAAAACCTAAATAGAGGTCAAGGTCATATTGTTCAATAAACCCTAAACAAAGTTAAAGGTCAAATTGTTCAATAAAACCTCAATAGAGGTCAAGGTCAGATTGTTCAATAAAACCTAAATAGAGGTCAAGGTCATATTGTTCAATATTACCAACCATATATTTCAAGATGGCTACCGGTTACATGTGGCACTATAAATCCAGTATATCACCTTGATTAAACATGAATGGCAACAATATATATCTGGACTGTAACATTGTCTGTTGAATATTCACTGGATTCCACGATAATCGAGTACAGACAGGTCCGCCATTATTTCCTTTTGTATAGGATCAACAGGCAAATTGACTAACTGTATACCAGTTAATTACACAATATGGCGATCACTGATTGGTTGTTTCAAGCATACCCCCAAACACGAAGCTTCCTCATTGGTGCTTTCAAACACGCTCTAACATGGAGCTCACTCCCTGGTTGTCTGAAGCATGCATCCAACATGGAGCTCTCTAATTGGTTCTTTGAAGCACACCCCAAACACAGAGCTCATTCACTGGTGCTTTCAAGCACACCCCAATATTGAGCACAGACATTGGTGCTTTCTAGCATGTCCCTTAACACGGAGCTCACTCATTGGTGCTTTCTAGCATGTCCCTTAACAGGGAGCTCACTCATTGGTGCTTTCAGTCACACCCCCAACACGGAGCTCAGTCATTGGTTACTTCAACCATATCCGAGAATCTTTTACACTGATTATTGTTATCAAGCATAGTTGACCATTGTGTTGAGATGTTACTCAGCCAGATCAAACTCTAACATAGCATCAAGTTCATCAGTAAGACCTTGTAGCATGTTGTCTATCTCACTTAGAACATCTCCAGATTTCTGTTTACTTCCTGCTGCAACTTGTCTGAAATAAAAGTTTGATTTATTAAAGAAACAATGAACCAGTCAAATATTTCATTCACAAATCCATCTGTAACTTAACTAGATCCAGTCTCATAATGATAATACAGTCCCTCGATTGGTTAATTGTGAGACTTCAGCATAGACACAACCAATCAGAAACCTTGGTTTTAAATCTATGATACATAAACATATAAGCAAAATAATTAACTAAATAACTGCAGCTTAGACTCCCTCAAGGTTGGATGTCATAGCCACTCTGGCAGGGAAGAGGTGCAAGATGACACTTAAATAAGGACCACTTTATCAATATTTATATACATACTAAATTTTGATTTTTCAAAATCGCAAGTTCCTATAAATCTACAAATTGACACAAACATTTATTTCCTCAGCTGAATGTACATCATCAGTTGAGCTTAACATTTATATAAGATCTGGATGGGATAAGATCAGTTAACATTGAAACAGAATGGTATGTGCTTCAACAAGATGATATAATGCTGCATGATATACTGATTGACTCACCTCTGTGGTTTAGGAGATACAGCAGGTTTAACTGTGGGTTTCTGGGGAATTGTTGGACGCTCTGTAGTACCTGAAACAACACATGTTCATGTTAAAAACATTTTTTATTTGGCTTTAAAAAATGTTGTTTCTTGACAATTGTTCAGTTAAATAAAGTTGATCTGTCCTCCTTACCAGTTTTCCTGGACTGTATTCTAATACTCAAGAGTAGTAACGTATTCTTCCACTATGAGATGGCAAGTTCTTTGTATATGGTGGACAAGAGATGTTTGTAAGACACGTATGCCCACATGGCAGCCTGATAGTCAGAAATGGTAAAGGTCACAGTGACCTTTACCTACTGACCTCAAAATAAATAGCAGTCATCTAATGTTGATGACCAACCTCCATGTTAAGTTCTAAGAAGCTAGGGCAAAGCGTTCTTGAATTATTGAACGGGAACAATTTGGTCTAACAACAGACAGACAGAAAGATTAACATGTGAAAAGCAATATACGCCCTCAAATAAGATGGGGTATAATAATCAACATTGAGGTCAAATTTTCACAGAAGGGTATGACCAGCCTCAACGTGGAATCGAACCCGTTCTGCCAGGTTACAACTCGAGCACACGATATTATAACCACTAGACCAGAGCCACAATTTCTGTTAGAGAAACCTACAAACTAGTGTCAATTCTTGACAATAAAGTCAAACCTGTGTTATCCTTAAATGCTGATGTACTAGTACATGTACATTCCTGTAAAAGTTCAGGTCCATAACTATAATGCATTACATTTTTGAGGTATGTATTACACAATAAATGATAGAACCCTTTCCTCAATGCACCATCCACTATTCTGATATGACCTAGAATAACAGCTTTTTGAGAATGATCTCCCTTGTAAATGTGTCTCGTTAAGTCCATTTCTGTAATTGGATTATCTCCCTTATTTACTTATCATTTGAAAATAATCGAGGATGGACATCATTGACAATGATGTTCCTTGCTATATCAATGGAGTAAAGGATTAATAAAAGAATATTACACAGTAATGTACTTATTATAATAATATGTTGAGGCGAATATGATGCTTTGTTGACCTGCAAAAATGTGATATTGACTAAGGACGAATAATTATGAAAATATTTGGGCTCCTTGTGAAGTCCATCTAGACCAATCAGAATCCTTGTTTCATAAAAGGTATATCATATAAACATATTCTTACCTTTGACAGGAGATGATGGCGATGTTTGTGAGACGTAGGATGCTGTTACACTAGCATTATATTGTGGCGCCATCTTGGTACCACTCTGGCTATGTTGTTGCTGTTGTTGAGATTGCTGAACTGTTGTTGTTTCAGATCTTTGTTGTTGTTTTACTTCTTGTTGTTGTTTGGCAACATTTAGTTGTGGTTTAGGTTGTGGTTTTGGCAACACTTTAGGCTGTTGTTGTAGTTGTTGTATTTTCTGTTGTTGAGGTTTTGCCATCTTATTTGGAGTTCTTTTAATTGTATCGTTACCATCACTGAATATATTATCATCACTATCATGTCCCCCATCAACTCCATCATCTAGAACCATCACAAGTGAGGGTTTCGTTTGTTGCGCTCTCTGTTTTATGGTACCCACATTTTCATTAGCAAATGGTAAAGTATTAGAGTCTAAACTGGATGTTGAAGAACTAAGGTTTAATGTCCCGGATGAGTCCTTTCTTTGCTTGTCAGAATCACCTGCTTGATTAGTATCTTTATTTCCATTATTTAAATCAGAAAGTTTTTGAACACTTGTTTGAGCATTTGATATAGATACACCGTTTTTGTCTTGAACACAAGTTTGAGAGACAGTGGACTGATTTCCGCTTTGGACTGGTTCCGTCGGCTCACTCTGAGACTGGGACTCAGTTTTAGCTTGACGTAACTTTACACCAAAAGCACTTTCAACACCATTTGAACTGGGGCTTGCGCTTGATGAACTCTCACGTTTAAGTCTTTGTTGTAACATATACTCCCCTGATGATGTTTTATCCGATTTTCCTAATAATCCATAATTTGAAATTTTTGGTTCAATAATCTCCATAGCAACCGGTGTTGCAGACACTAAATCTTCATTGTCCGAACTAACGTTATCACCAGCACTATTCTCCTCACTTTTCTTGCCAAACCTTTCTGAAAGACTCTGAACACAATTAACAAAGGCTTGGGATTGAGGCATGCTCATTTGAGGTTTTTGTTGTATAGGGGGAGGCGAGAGTACTGAACTTGTTGTATGACCAGATGTCGTCACCGTCAAACCAGTGTTTAAAGTCAGATTCTTATTTCCAGATTCATTTTGACGTAAAGAGGCGTTCCTCTTTGGTGGAGGAGGCGGAGCTTTCTTAGCCCTGCCCCCTGGCGAGTTTTGCTGAGACCCTCTTGGAGAGCTAGACTGTGGATTAGTGTAACTGAACTGTGTGTTAACATGTAGAGGGCTAGCAGGTCCCGGCTGTACTTGATGTAATGACATTGGTGGGTAGTTAGCATAGTTACTAACAGTTCTTGGTGGACCAACTTGAGGAGTATCATAAATATGCTCAGATGTCCTTCTCTTTAAACTTCCATTGGTAGCAAGTGGAAACTTAAATCCATCTAGATTTTTCACAGGGCTTTTATAACCATCAGCATTTCTCTCCGCTTCATGTTTCTCAATGTCAATAATGTCAGGTGAACCTTCTCGACTTGACTGCTTGGTCTTGGCAACAATCATTGCCACCGGTTTGGGCTTAGCGGCCACTACAGGGGCAACAGATGCCATTGGGGAACCAGACATAGGATAATCCTCACCAGTTGGCGTATTCTCTCGATCTGAATAATCGGAAGTTCGGTCAGCTGGAGCGTGGAACGACTGACACATTTTCTGATGAGTTCCCATCTCCTTGTTATCAGCCATTCCATTAGGGGCTGATTGTGACATTGACCTTTTGACCTTTATGGGAACCATGGCTGGTGGTTTAGGCTGTATGCTGCTTGTATTAGCATACTCTGACTCTAGAGGTTGATTTAATGATTTCATATCTCCACTACTATTTGTACTCAGACTGTCCCCAGAGGATGATCGTCGGGGCTTCAGATAAGGTGGAAGCTCGTTATATTGTGGCGGGGCCGGTGGGGGAGGGGAAGATCGTTCCCCAGACCACCGTATACTCGCCATGGGTGGTTCTAAAGCTTCAGGACAATCTCTGCCATCCAACGTTGATAATCGTTTTGTACCCGATAATATTCTCTTCAAACGATCAATTGCCAACATTATCTTCTTTTGATGACCTATAGAACAGAAAATCGAGACAAATATTTAGAAATGCACTTCAAGCAGTAATCATTATACACGAAAATGTGTTTATTTCCTGCATTTATCTAAACTACATTCACTTCTTTAGGAAACACTTTGCTTGAAACACACACGATAGGTACACTTATCAACTGAGGGGAATCTCTTTGAATTTGCAAATGCAAAGTCATTTTTGGTTTTCACTTATTATTTTGTAATGTCTTTGAGCTGCCCTACAGCTTATAAGATCTACAGACGAAAGCTTGAATTTTGCATCATACATTGCATATATGTGAGATATTGTGTGTTGAAAAGAATTTGCAAAATTTAATGAAAATTGTATGAACACAAATAAATTGAGATCACAGAAATCAATATACAAAAGTACTCTATAAGAAATTATCTTCATTTTTTTCAACTAAAAACTCATTTTCTCTGACAATCGAAATTCACTTTTTTGGACTCGAAACTCACTTCTTTTAACCTGAAACTCGCTTTTTCTAACTCAAAACATATTTTTTCTCCAAACTTGTTTTTTCTAATGCAAACTAACTTTTTCTGACTTGAAACTCGCTTTTTTCCAATCACTACTCAAAGAAAAGAAATCCTCTCTTCATACAAAACTATGCATGGCCGAGTCATCTCATCAACACCACAATGACCATATATGGTCAACTTGCGTCATTACGACTACAAACTGTACGGTCAAATCTTGTCATAATGATCCTATTGGTGCCCTGTACATGTATATAATGTGGCTATATTGATTGAAAATAAATGCCACAATATGAATATTTGTCCCATCAGTTTGTCCCACCAGATTTACAGTGTTAAGCAAATATTTTCTTGCTCTTTGTAACAAACATCGGATTAGTTTATTGTATAAATGGTGAAGTTGGTGACATGGAAATTTGGCTCTTTTCAGAAGTTTACTAAAATCGCTTAAATTTTGTCCTGTAAAATTTTTCACCATCATAGAAATGTAGTCAGAAATTTGAAAATTCGCTATACAGTGTAACCTATCTAGAGCAGCATTCAGTAGAGCAACAATCTGTTTAAAACAACACCTTTAAGAGTTCCCAAAATCGAAATTTACTATAAATTTAACCTTTGTAGAGCAACAACCTCTTTACAACGGCTAATATTTTCAGCTCCCCAAAGGGTGTTGCTGTAGAGAGGTTTTACTGTATTTCAACACATTAAATGTCAGAAATTCAGGGGATTCGTTAACATTTTGGCCCGCGGACATTTCCACTTATACAGTAATCAGAGATAACTGAATAAAAGAAACTAATTCCTAACTCCATCAATACCAGCATCTGATATTGATAACTTTCACCATACCCTCTATACAATGGCATTTCATATCAGAAATCAACACAAAATGTCTAAAGTAATATTTGTCTACCACTTATGTTAGAAATAGCCTATAAAGCTTCAAGGCTTCAATGACTTGTTTTCAGCATAATATCAACATTAGGCTACAGTTGTTCTATTTTAAGGTTTACAGGGTTTTTTTTAAAAATTTATTGTTGGGACAATGGAATGGAAGATTAACAAAAGGCACTAAAGGGTCCTAGAGCTCTCCACAAGCCCAAGCTGTCAGCGATTTCACTGACTACAGCCATATCAGTTGGAAAAATGTTTAAAAGAATAACAAACAAACTGCATTTTCCACACCTAAATACTTTGTCACAATCACTGGCCACATTAAAATTTATGGGCAGCCCTAAGGTTCCTCATCTGCCCATGTTTGGGTGACCT
Source organism: Spisula solida (assembly GCA_947247005.1). Taxonomy (NCBI): domain Eukaryota; kingdom Metazoa; phylum Mollusca; class Bivalvia; order Venerida; family Mactridae; genus Spisula; species Spisula solida. The sequence continues at coordinate 42,130,114 of OX365944.1, read as the reverse complement.
TAGAACTTTCAGGGCCTCTTGCTATACTTCAATTCCCCCATCTGGACAGCAAAAATTGTCCAAAATTTCCGTAAACATAAAAAATATTACGGTCCAACAACATTACCTAGTCTCTGTATGCCAATCTCCTCCAGATCTTCCCATGTGATGTCAGTAACATAATCTATGTTATCAAAGCCCTGATTGGCTAATGTGTTGAAATACTGCTCCAAATTTAACATTCTTAGCCAATCATAGAGGTCGTTCTAAAATAGAACAAAATAATATTACTGAAAAGTGCATTTAATAAATAGGCAGACATTTAATTCAGAAGCATGTTAACAGACATCAATCTTGCAGAAAAAATGACAAAGTGACTTCCAGCTAGTTTTGTCTGAAGAATAAAATTCAGAACTATGAAAAGCAACATAATAAATGGGTGCACTTTACAGCAATGCACAACACAACAAATGTGAACAATATAACAGTAAGCGATGAATTATATTCTGTAATCAATCTTCTTATCATGCAGAACACATGAGTACAGTTTTATAGGACTACCGTATTCTTCCATGTTTTGCCCACATCTTTATCATCCCCAGAAACCTTACAAAAAATTGGATGATACCTTTACCTAAGCTTAAAACATGCATTTTCCAAATGTCTGATAGGCAAATTGGAAATGGCCATATTCTTTTACTTTTTTTTCACAACTTTTTGCAATCTGAATTTTTTTGCAGCCACTTCACATAGCTGCATGCTATACTTAGGCAAATACGGTACTTTGAATCTATATAATAAATTAGATTATTTTGTTTTCATCATGTTTTTTTTGCGGATTTTCAGAATATTTCTATCATGTATCATGACAGACTGTTCACTGTATCAAACTTAATCCTTTGTACCTTTTATAAAGTTATACTAAACAATAGATAGTTGCAAAATAATTCTGCCCCCTGATACTGACAGCTAACTAGTCAGTAATGTTGAAGGTCATAGCGACCTTGACACTTTGACCTACATGCCTCCAAATTCATATAGGTCAACTACACATGGAAATTGATCAACCTCCCTACAGTTAGAAAATCCTGAGACCAACCGTTCTCAAGTCTGAAACCATTGTTTTTTTCCTCAAGGTCGTATCTTGACCTTTGTCCTGTGACAGTCTGTTGTCATAGTAACTGAGCTAGTCAGATTGAGAGGTAACATGAATATCAAACAATTCTGTTACTATAGCAACAGAATAGGTTCATATATACAATTATACAACAACTTACTGGTTTGAAGTCCGGTATACCATCATGTATGTTTAGTCGAGCAATTTCAGCTTTCAATTTCTTTCTATGGCCTGGTTTGGATATACCAATAGCAGTAAGGTCCTTAAAATACAAAACAATTATCATAAATCACTTTGAATTTCTGAGTATTTTGAGCGATTTGTTTTCAAAAAGCTTCCTATTTTACATTTTAAATTAAATTATCTTGGCAGTGTAGTAGTTCATCATTCATTTTAATTTCCCAAAGCAACATAATGTACTTATTTCTAGCTTTGTTTGCTAGTGTATGCCATCTTTAGTTTAATATTCATGAGAGGTTTGAATTTACTTTCAAAATAAATTTGTGAAATAAAACGGAAACTTACGACAGTTGTGAACATTAATATTGATCCACAAGCAATAGAGAACCAAAGCTCTATTTAAATTGTGTCTTGCATAAGAATAGCATAAGAATAGCAAATTTTCTATACAGAGGATAATATTCTAAACCTTTGTAGCACAATTTGCATGAAATTCCATTAAGTTAAAGATCATCATTTTTACCATGAGAGACTATAAATCAGGAGTGTTGTAAACCAGTCCAATATCTTACTAATCAGATTGTTTGATTCTGGAGAAAGTTTTGAAATCAACCAATAGCAAGCCTGCATTCTAAGACTGGTTTGCAACCTTGAAGTATTAATCTGATTGGTTGATCCTGGAGAAAGTTTTGAAATCAACCAATAGCAAGCCTGCATTCTAAGACTGGTTCGCAACCTTGAAGTATTAATCTGATTGGTTGATCCTGGAGAAAGTTTTGAAATCAACCAATAGCAAGGCTGCATTCTCAGACTGGTTTTCAACCTCAGCATTATAACTAAGGCGTACAATGAATTAATACTAAAGAAGGAAAATCCTGTATTACATCTCCAGGGCTTTTTTGGTTATATAATAGGGGCCGTTATAAGGCCCCTTCCCCCTTTCCCTCGAAAAAATTCTTTAAAATCATTCAGTTTTTCCCAAAAATGTTTAACCCAACAAAATCATTCCCCATGCTACCAAAATACTAATATTTTATTCCCTAATTAAGGGAAAGGCCCCATCCCCGAGGTTCGAAAAAAAAGTCCTAACCTCATGTACATGTAATACACGTCTGGGATATTCTTAAGGTCATATAAACCTCCCTCCCTCGGAGAAAGCAAGGTGCATAGCTCATTATTCCAAATCTGCATCAAATAAGGGCCCATCTTATGGACCTATTTTCATCAAAAGCGAATGTTGACCAAATAGAAAAAAAGAAGGCTTGTAAAGAGTAGTTTTCGTTTTTTTTCTTGTTTTTTCAAAATGGAATTTTTACACTTACCACCTTATTCTTCTAAGCTGGGCATTTGTTATAACCCATGATGAATTACAATAATGTTTCATTCAGTAATCAATATATAGTAAATACAATGTATATGAATATTACCTGAGGGGTCATATGTGTTATTGTTGGCATATCATAACCAGCATTTATAAAGTTTTGGTAATATTCTTCATAGTTCAAATCCCTCAACCAGGCCCGCAACACTTCATGGTCCTGTAAGGTAAAACAATATAGCGTTAGTACAAGTAAATAGTAACACGGCGCTCTGTTAGGGTAGAGTACTAAACTCCGAACCCCAAGGTTTTGGGTTGGTATCAAAATGGCGTGTGTAAAGCGTAGGTCCCACTGAGCAATTTTTGTTCCGCGATGTACTCCTGATTGAAATTAATGAGCTAGTAGGACATTGGGAACAGGTTCCTCGTGGTCTAGGGGAAGCATTGGGAAAGTCATGAGACAGTTTGTGATATCGGAAGGAATTGTGATGAATAGGGTGGTGTCAGAAGAAATCGGGAGAACATCGCCAATGTGAAACTCCTCAGTGGGACCTAGGCTTAAACTATATAATCTAACATAAAAACTGCTAATTATGTACTTTTAACATAAATACTGCTAACTATATACCCTATTAACATAAATGTTGCAAACTTTGCAATAAGTATTAATGAAATTCTTGTCTACATAATATTATACAAAATCCAAATGTTGGGACTACACTATGGTATTATGTATGTCTAGGTCTTATGTCAGATGTACATATACATGTATATACACTGCCCACCAAAAATAAGTATACATATGTTATTTGCCCACTTATTTGCCTGTAATAATACTATTTGCAGAACAGTGAAGCAACAATAATATTTGAAGAAAAGGAATATTGTTGTTTATTAAATGGAAAGGCCATACATATACATTAATTGGTACCCTAGGAGCAAATTCTCAAGTTTCTTTATCTCTCTTAAATGGTAACTATGTAACCAAAAGATATAAAATTCAGCCTTTTTGATCACATGGTTATTTTAGGTCCGAACATCTTCATCTTTATTTCTATCTCTATTTTGACTCAGTTAGTAACTGTAGTTTCAGAAACTAGTATAATTGTGACCGTCTGATAAACATATATTGAATAATTTAACCAAGTTTAATTTTGCAACAATTATTTAGTGTATACTTATTTTTGGTGGGCACTGTATAGGATATATTCTATGGGTTCTTAGAAACTTGAAAATTATAACAAGAGGGCCCAGAAGGCCCTGGATCGCTCACCTGAGTAATATTCGAGTGATGTTAAGTCGAGAAATGAACTTTTTCTACATAGAAGTTCATTTTTTTTAGTGCAGCTAATCCTGATTCTCGGATTATTCCGGAATAGTAGGATATGCCTCTATGATAATTATGTTTAAGGTTAATGACCTTATCTGTTTATTTAATGACCTCAAAAAACATTATAGGGGTCATCTATTGATGATAACCAACCTCAAAGCAAAGTTTGATGATCTTAGGCCAAACTGTTCTCGAGTTATTGATCTGAAACCATTTAGTGTACCAGACAGCTGACATGTAGAAAGCAATTTACCCCAAATATCTCAGGCTGACCTTAAAAAATTCTTTGTTTGGAGTTACACAGAAATGTTTAGGCGGGTAGGTAAGTAGTATTGTTTTTAATTATTTTTTACGAACACTTAATAATCTCATTAAAGTAAAAAATGTCTCCTGAAGGCCAAATATGTTGCTGGGATTTTCGTGAGTAGATAGAGTAACTCCAACCAAAGAATTTATTAAGGTTAGCCTTAGATTGAGGGATATATTTGGTGGAAGAATATAAAACACAACTAACTTGTATGCAAATATATACACTTTAAGGGCATGATATTTTGTGAAATAATGGATTGAAATAATCAAATTGATTATAATTATAAAACAACGGTTGCTTAACAAACATGGTACAAGCTTGATACTGTAAAACATACAATTTTCTTAATTGACTACAATTGTATAATTTTCATTAATGATTTGTTAGATGATCTAAATATAAAGCAATTTGCTTAATATTTTATCAAATAAATCAACTTCTTCCATGTATAGCTACATTTTATTTTGGGCCTGATTATCTAGTCTTGTAATACCTGGCAGGCTCATGTAACCTGATATGCTAGCATAACTGTAAGGTGACATAACTGACCATTAACTAGCTGAACACACAATAAACTTCTCCTACTGACTGAACAAATGACCAGATGGTCTACACATGTTTGAATTCAGATACCAGAGTCAGGGTTTAGTATATCTCATTGAAAAGTCATTAATGTCAGCAAGAAAGAAATATCCAACATTATTTCTTATCTAAAGGTGAGGTCAGTGGGAGTCTGCATTGTGGTATAAGAGAAGATTTTCGAAGTTTTCTACAATAACATAGTGACTGGGGTAGGGGGCTATTTTAACCCCATGGGGGTAAAATTTGTACAATCTTGTTAGAGGACCCCAATAATTATGATGTTACATGCAAAATATCAAAGTTGTAGGTCTTGTGGTTTCAGAGGAAAAGATTTTCAAAGATTTCTCTCTATAACTCTATTGCAAAACAAGTGACCCCCGGGACGGGTGCAGTTTTGACCCCAGGGGCAAAATTTTAACAATCTTTGTAGAGGATCTCATGATGAAGCTTCATGCAAAATATCAAAGCTGTAGGCCCTGTGGTTTCAGAGAAGAAGATTTTTTAAGTTTTCACTTTTAAAATCTATTTTTAGCTCCTGTGACCTAATTAATAAATTAACCAGAACCATTTGAACAACTTTGAAAGAGGACCACCCAAGGATCATTCCTGTGAAATTTGGTTAAATTCCATCAATTGGTTTAGGAGAAGAAGTCATTTAAAGGAATTGTTGACGGACGACGACGGACGACGACGGACGCCGGACAGCCACCTATCCTAAAAGCTCACCAGTGAGCACTTCGTGCTCAGGTGAGCTAAAAAGCCATACAAAGAGAATGAAAGAAGCAGTATATTGTGATTATATGGAAAATGTGATGTTAGGGTAAGATGATATATTGTCTAGACATAACGCTTGTATAACTTCTATTATATTACAGTATATATAGCCAACAAAAGTTCACAGTCGGCAAGTCGCAGAAATCAATACCTGCAAATGTATATCAGCCTTAGCATCATATTTAATCACTGGTCAAAAACAACAGCAGCATCAATGGCAGCATCAGTGAATGTCTTTAATGTGTTAAATAATTAGACAGTAATAATTAACAATTGCAAATCAATATGGCCGCCAAGAAAACCCATAGTGGGGGCATTAGGCAATATCATTCAACTGAAGGAGTTTAACCAGTGTCACACCTGGTTTCAATTCCAGGGTGGACAACGAGGCTACTGGTATGTTACTTCGATCGTGACATTGTAGCTACATGAAGCTATGTTCACCATATACGGACAAACTGTCTGATGAGGTCCACTGGTCACCCTGTGTATCAACTGATCACACTATAGGTTGCCTAATAGGTCAAATGGTTGTCCAATATTGACCTGATGAGCTGGTCACCCTAGATGTCAACTGGGCGTACTATATTAACCTATGTTGCCATGTAATGACCTGGTATGCCTACATACCAACTGGTCGCCCAAAAGGTTGCCTTATATTAACCATTAACCTAGGTCAGCCGACATGTCAACTGGTCCCTCCATACGACAAGAAAATGGTTAATCATAGGTCAAGCCTGCTGAAACCATGATCATATATATATAAGTCCCTTGAAGTTTTATTAACAGCGAACCAATACAATGAATGGTCAGTGCAAACAATAGGTTTACATAAACTTATGAATTATGCCATATACAATCTTTCGACCATAAACTTATGAAATATGCCATATATAATCTTTCGACCATTAATATTACATTAGTGACTGTTAGAGTTATGAATACAGATGATGTTCGTATTATCAGTAACTTTATTTGCATTATTTTGGCTAGATATTATTTCCACAAAATTTTCCAATGCCAAAAAGTGAAAAGACTTGCCCAAGTTCCATTGATTATTCGGACTAAATAAGACGTAATGAATAAATAATGGATCAGTTTGAATATATGATTCTACCATAATACTGTTTGTTCTCTTATCTGTATCAATATAGCAGCTATTATTACATAACAGGAACATCCACGGTATTAACAAGTGATACAGTTTATGACGTAATTGAACAGTATGTCAGTTATTACTTAATTTTTTTTGCGATGTTTTGTATTTTCGAAATTATGGCTAGTTTATTTATAGTTTACACTAATTTATTTAAGGTGGATTGTGAAACAAGTTTTTCCAACTTATATTAATCACTCTCGACACCTCATTCCTGATGTTATCTATTGCCACGAGGGTATGAGAGAAGAGAAGCCAGTTTCCCTATTATGCTGAGCATCTAGCAAGGGAATTTCTGGTACCATATTTATTTCGTCTTTGGTATGAGGCCACCTGGGATCGAACCCAGGACCTCCCGCACTTGAAGCGGACACTCTACCACTAGATTATCGAGGATGGATGAATTGAATACCTCACAAATTCTAAATTTGTACGTAAATATTCATCCATAACATTGAGACCTTTCCTCGAATCTTCAACTGTGAATTCACTATTCCACAAAATAAGTCTATTTTACAAATTCGCGAAATAAAGATCACTTGAATATAAAGTGATTTACAGAACATTGTATTAGGAAATTGCGGCTAATTTAAGAGTGTCATCCAAATACCAGATTGAATGATGTTTCCATACAGTCTGTAGTATATTTGATAATTACGCTTTCTGTAAAATTCAGTGAAACTCATTTTGTGCAATTTACATACATAATATTTGCAAACTGTCGGAAATTGCTGATACCAGAATTGTCTGACTGGCAAAATATTCACTAGACATCAATAATAAATTCAAACATCAGGATCTAACCAGTATTACATAAATATATTGAAATGTAGGAGAATGACACAGTGGTCTTAATGTGATATATTGAAATGTAAGAGATTTGGTAGATGGTCTAGGTGGTTTGGGCACCTACCTTAAAGCTATGGAAATGGAGGTCGTGGCCAGGGGTCTGAACCAAGAGTTTGTAATGTATGAAAGTAACTTAATCATAAGCAACAAATATGTGCATCATTACACTGAAAATCATTTAACTTACAATATGTTCGTAATACTGTCATGCATTTTTGTCTCTGTCATTTTTTCTTTGAATTTACTCTCTTGATTTTTTATCTTTTACCTATGTCCAATACAAAGCTGCGTGCAATACTTGGGTGTTTACGGTACACAGTTCCATTTCCCTGCAATCACACACACCATGCATTGTTCACAATACCATGCTGTTATCACTTATAAATACTTCAATTAAACTATTTTTATTCCCAAACTGTAGAGCTTCATGTTAATTAATATTCTATCCAACTCCATTAGCATAACTCTAGAAAGCTGATGTGAAACCAATCATTTTCGTGAATATAACCAATACATTATAGAACTCTTCTGAGAATTCTTGATTTATTCCTTCTAAATAACACTTAAATTAGGCTATGCTTAAATATTAGTTTGCTACAGTATCCCCCAAGCAGTTACCAGAATTTTGCCTCCGTAGCTCAATGGTTAGCGCGCTCGCCGTCTTATCTGGCGACCCGGGTTCCAATCCTGGTGGGGGCACACATATATGCCTGCCATATTTCAGCATAAAGCTGACTGGCAAATAAAGGCTATGCTCGGCATCGGCTAGAAATTTATTATGTGCTTTTCCATACCAAGTAATTTGTTTAGAACTATGAGGATCTTCCTATTGTTTGTTTGCAGCCAACTGTTGTGTAAGTGCATGATCATACGTTTTTTTTCCCTGGCAGATTGGCCAATGATATCCGGCTTCACAGGAAAGCACAGGGTCTTAGAACATTTAAAGACTGTCGGAGTTGAGCGCAAAAAAAACCCCACTTTGAAATGGTGACTTGATTTATCAACACCCAGAATTGTGGGTACAGAGTTACTTATGATAAACACGCTATGTTACAAAACTCCTACAAATTAATCAGGAATATTAAAATTCCCATTTCAATTATGTAAGTGGTTGAAAATCAATTGCTCACTATTAAACATAATAAGATGCATTAAGATTGATATATAGTTGGTTCATCATGACTAGATCACAGTGTCGCCTACAAGTTAATCTATGTTACCTTATACTGACATGATATCATGTCACGCCATGTCTGTAACTGACAAACTCCCCAGAGATTTCATAATGCAATCTGGTTCTCTATATAGCAGACAATTATATATAACTGCCTGGCAGACAGACACAGACAAAGTCACCATCATCTATTACATTTAGAACGATCTTTTCTGTGTTTTTTCTGTTTAGCATTTGACATATCGAAAGAAAATCTGGGTCAATTCGAAGCTTGATGTCACAAATCAGTGTCTGAGAGATGACTATTAGTGCCTGAGTCAACAAGAAAACCCAATAAATGTCTGACATCTGCAGAAATTAGATAATTCCTCCATGTTTGATTATACAGACGTTTAGCATGTCCAGACATGTGGCTATTAAGTCCTATTGTCTTTTTTCTCTCATTGACTTGCAAACACTTCTCGAATCCATATAGCATGTTAGTCTGTTTGTTGGGATCTACTGAGACAGTTATAAGTGCTTCAGGTCATTTGTTTTTTTTTCGCTAGAATGGCCGATGACCTCTGACTTCGAGGGAAGAGACACTGTTGTGTGACACAATAAGTCCCGGTCAGCTACCTTAGCTCTTTCAGAATAGACTCTATGGTTTGGTAATGTGTTGCAGTACAGTACCGATACACGCTAGGCTGCCTCTGGGTTACCAATCAGTTCACCTCTAGTTGGGTGGGAAACTAAAAGATTCAAATCAGGGACCCTCAGATTGGTTTTTAAGAGTATTAACCACATTGCCACTGTGCTTCCCATGCACATTACTTTAATACTCAACTGTCTCTTCCCTTAAAGTTGGAAGTCATAGACCAACTTGGCAGGGAAAAAAACCAAATGACCGCACAATTACCACTGTCACAGTCCAAGGCAAACAAACAACAAATAAGACTAATAAAGCTATCTATCTATGCTATTCTATTTTGCGATCCAAACTACTCTACTTCATGGAAACAAATCTTCTATTGTACTACTCTACTACTTTACTCCTTGGTCTACGTTAACCATGTCACTATTCAGTCTACTCAACCAAAGCTACTCAATGAAATTTAAAGCTACTCTACCATATATCTTTATGTCTGAAACTGACTTCAGTTTACTCAACCAGAACTACTCTACGAAAGGTACTCTACCATATGTCTTTATCTTCAGACCATAGGCACACGGATATGACGTTACGAAAGCTGTTACCCAGTTTTTCTACAGTGGTCACAGCAAACACAGATACCAGTTCCTGTAACGTCATATCTGTTGCAGCTAAACATGGCTGCTGCACAACCTTCTCTATATAAGGTACACTCAGATCCTTTGAAACCGTAATTTAAAACCATGTGCCTATGCTCCAGGCTACTCAACAAATCTACTCTAACTCCAAGAACTCTATTTGAACCAATCCTACTCAATTCCAGTCATCCCTCTACTCAGCTCCACCAATGCTTATCCTTCTCTTTACGATGCTACGTAACTACTTCAAACATTTCAGTTCTTCTACAGTTATCATACTCAGAATATTAATATCAGAGGTATAAATAATATGCAATCAAATTGAAAATTAAAGAAGTTTACCGGAACGCCAGCTTGAAAAAGTTCCGCCACGTTGATTTGACTGGAGTATCCACTTTCTTCAAGTCGATCTAGACTGCCCACACTAGAGCTAGAAGTACTATGGTAGCTTTGACGAGATGACACGCCACTCTCATAACTGGTGGCCGATAGACGATACTGGTTGTTAACCTGTACATTCACATAGTTGTGATGAACCTGAAATATAATATTTAATTATATATATTGTAATATAAAGGATGAACAACATGTTTGTATAGTTATTTGTATGTTTACTCAGGTTTAACGCCATTTTTCAATAATTTTACTCAGGTTTAACGCCATTTTTCAACAATTTTACTCAGGTTTAACGCCATTTTTCAACAATTTTACTCAGGTTTAACGCCATTTTTCAATAATTTTACTCAGGTTTAACGCCATTTTTCAACAATTTTATTCAGGTTTAACGCCATTTTTCAACAATTTTATTCAGGTTTAACGCCATTTTACAACAATTTTACTCAGGTTTAATGCCATTTTTCAACAATTTTCCAGTTATATATGACGGCTGATACACCTAACCATTCCCTGGACTCACAACATACTAACCAATTCTAACAAACCCTTCCACAAGGAACCAGCAACTTGTCAACAGTGAAGACTAGAACATAGAAACCTGTTGAGTCGGCACAAATAATATAGCATGTAAATATTATGTTGGCTGATTTCTAGAGTACTAGTCCCTAATGGCTTTTGATGATCTTATCAACAAATGATGTCATTACAATTATTTAGTACCAGATAAAAGTCGCCTACATAATTATGATCCAGAAAAAACAATTTGACATTTTCCAGCAGCTATTGGAATAATACACTATGATGACATAAACCGTAATACAGCCACAGTATACAAAACAAAATATCCACAAAAACAACTTGCTTATGCTGTTGCAATGGTAACAACACTTGGGATCCAAGTCTTAGAAAAGCATCGTTGTGATTGGTTGAGTTTTAATATTTTAGCTCAGAATCAGTTTAGAAACAACCAATCAGGATCATTGTTTTATAAGACCGGTTTCAAACACTAACAAATGTTACCCATTATCCTATATTTAAGAACCCAACAACACATACATACATGTATACAGAAAATAGTCCATCAATAAATAGTCCATTAGTCAGCAAACATGATTAAAATCCTCTCTGAATATACCCCAACTAAAGTTTTATATTACATACAAGTGTCCAGCATCATAACCTCATCAATATTGCCTGGTTGGACACAAGTGAATACCATATTTTAAGCATTTCTCCAATAAACCAATGTACATGTACTCAGCGTCAATGTCTGTCCTAACATCGATATGGTTCCATACAACTAACTGCAGCTATATTTATTCCTATAGAAACATTAACCCGGAAAGTCTCGACAAAGAAATCTTATCTTAATGGAAAACTAAAAATTCAAGTTCATACAATATGTCTGAAGACTTAATCCTTTAAAGAAAATCTCTAAGCATCTAACATTACTGCCATTCTATAGAAGCCTGGACAGGCCATTCAAACTTAATATGGTTGCGAATGTTCAAACCCGTAACAGCCGTGGCTATGGTTCACAGCGCTGGATTTTAAACTTGGTAATCCTGGTTCAATTCCAGGTCTCCACAGGTCATAACCTTCCATGAAAATTTGACAACAATAAGGACTTTCCTCCACACAAAACAGTCAAGGGAAACTGGTTAGGTGAAAAGGCTGCTGTACATATAGCTGAAAAATTGTTGAGTCTTAAAAACAGCATTTAAATCCTGCACTACATTTTTGTTAAATCATGAACATGACACCACAATTCTTGACTTCAAGTAACTGTTCATAAAATGGAAAGATTACAAAAATTGTGAACTGCTTCCAGGAAGCACATTCTGCGGAAACGTAATACAATTCTGAGCGTAAATTAACTGACATTAAATTTCGTTTGCAAAAACTTTGAACAGTATCAGCTTGAGGCTAAATAGATTGCAACTTCTATAGACAATAATGAAGTTCTTCATCCAGTTGAATAATATGATCAGTGAACTTTTTTTTCAGCTGAACACAACAATAACAGAATACGCTGGTATCTAAAACTTCTCTTCAGAAAAGAACCTAAATAATCTCTCAAGTAATGTTATACCTTTGTAGTGAAACAACCCCTTTGACAACAGAATGTTATACCTTTGTAGTGAAACAACCCCTTTGACAACAGAATTTTATACCTTTGTAGAGAAACAACCCCTTTGACAACAGAATTTTATACCTTTGTAGAGAAACAACCCCTTTGACAACAGAATTTTATACCTTTGTAGTGAAACAACCCCTTTGACAACAGAATGTTATACCTTTGTAGTGAAACAACCCCTTTGACAACAGAATTTTATACTTTTGTAGAGAAACAACCCCTTTGACAACAGAATTTTATACCTTTGTAGAGAAACAACCCCTTTGACAACAGAATGTTATACCTTTGTAGTGAAACAACCCCTTTGACAACAGAATTTTATACCTTTGTAGAGAAACAACCCCTTTGACAACAGAAGTTTATACCTTTGTAGAGAAACAACCCCTTTGACAACAGAATTTTATACCTTTGTAGAGAAACAACCCCTTTGACAACAGCATTTATCTGGCTCAAGCAACATCCACTCAATTATAGCATTTTAAGCTTTAGATGGAGCCAATGTTACCTTTTAGCAACAAGTTTTTTTACCTTTCAGCAACAAAATGCCCTTTTTTTGAAAGATGTAGCGGGTTTGCAAATTAGATATAAAGCCTGTCAATAACATAACCTGTCAATAACATAACCTGTCAACATTACATAACCTGTCAACATTACATAACCTGTCAACATTACATAACCTGTCAATAACATAACCTGTCAATAACATAACCTGTCAATAACATAACCTGTCAACATTACATAAGCTGGACAATATCTCGAGGTAAAAACATCTGTTTCCTGGCACACTATGACAGATAGGTCACAACAACAGATCCGAATAATCAAGTATGCATGATACAAGAAATTTTGCCATAGGAAAACACAAACAAATTAGAAACATGCAAATAACACAAAACTAGTTTTTGTTTTAAAACAAGAGTTTTAACTCAGCTAAAACTGGGTGCTAGCAAGCGCAAACTAAGTCCTAGGGTACTGTTTTATCAAAGCACTTACGAAACCTTAAAATTATGCACAAATTTAAATTCTTCATAACTCTTTAACAAATTTAAATTGTGCGTACGGGATGTTCAATACTAACAATGATTCTGTTAATGAACTCCTACAAACCGTATTTGTCCCCTACTTGTAGCTGAAAAATCACTATTTCTAATTTAAATTTGATATCATAAGTGCTTTGATAAAACTGTACACTGGTACATAACATCCTAAACAATCATATAAGTCTTCGTGATTGACACTGAAATATTTGCAGTATGAAAAGGCACCCAATCCACTGCCCATCAACCCAACAAATTCTCCAATTGTAAATAGCCTTTTTATTAAGTAGAAGTTTTTTTGAATCAGATCGAAAATTCTAGTGAAAAATGTCTTAAAGTAACAAATTATCATTGATAAAACAAATCAAACAATTCCGATAAAATACTACCAACCTTATCTTAATACAAAATAATCCATTGACAGATGTGAACTGTTCACTTTGAACAAATACACAAATATTTGTACATTTCATGATTTGAAACCAAGAGCATACAGTCTAATGGTAAAATCCATATTCCACGATCAATGTGGTAACCCAGTTTAACCACCCACAGAAATGCTATAAATCTTTATCATGAATAAAACAAGTTGTAATGAAATTGCGGGAATTACTTTGTGAATTCCAGTGAATTAATTACGTGACATAACCGTTCTGTTCCGTTTACCGTTCAGGAGACAACAGAATATTTAGTATGAGATTATAATTCTATAGCGTAAAAAATAATTTGTTTTCTTCACAAACTGAAATTTCACAGAAAACTAGAATCTGTTCAAACGGAAAACAATTAAAAAACATCCATTACATTTCAACTGCCACCACTTGCGAGATAAAATAGCATAAAACTGCAGAGTGCACTTAGACCACTCTTCTAATAGGTGTCTGTCAAGTTAGTTTTTACACAAATCTACCCACTCAGATAGAAAACACATGGCTGCCGAGTTAACCTAATAAACTGAGATATAGATAGAACTTCAACAAGACAACCCTATCTTCTGGCTTCTATGAGAATATCATCCATTTTGTCAACATTCCATTTCGTTTTCGAAAAGAGCACATGAATTTTTAATGGGTCAATTAAGTCCCAATCAGGAGCCTTAATTAGAACTATACCAACATCAACACAGACACTATACACACTACCAGAGTGGGTGCATTCTACAGAACAACATCATGTTTATATTATCTCAAATTACTATCTGAACATGTAACATGGAAGTGCAATGGAATCAAAACATTCAGCCTTCCTATCTTCTTCTAAAACATATTGATGTTTCCAAACAAACCATTACACAATCATGTTCAGATACAGCTCGCTGGAGTTAACTATAGATCTAGCCTTATCAATAAACAAACATACAAAATATAAACACTGCACGGTCGACTGACTGATTGTTTCTAGTGTAGATTAAAAGAGTATAATTTATCAACTAAAAGTGAATATTCACAAGATTGAACAAAATTGGACATAGAAAATGCATTCAATTTTTATTTTTAAACAAAGGCTAGTGTTATCAATGGCGGACTATATTTAATGCTTATAAATAAACAAGGCAATAGTGTTATTGCGTGAAATAATTTCCTTGAACTCATAAATGTTTGACAATATTTTCGTAACTGCACCATAAAGGTAACATTATCATAACAAACATGGTAGCATGTCTAATAAGTGCGGAATATTCATGAGTGCCATATGCACAACTTCGGACAATACAGCAAAATCAAATGTTTACTGAAACTTGGTTATGACTTGTTTTGGAACATGACAAAAATCTAAAAACAGGCTCTTTCTCAAGCCGAAAAATCTTGGTTTCAAAGCCTGAAATTCCAGGTTTCAATATAGACAAAGAAGAAAAGTTCAGGATCTAAAAACCTGAATTCAGACACAACCCTGAAAATACAAGACCTGAAATATCACAAGGAAGAAAGTACAAAGATCCAGACCGGTGTGCATAACAAACAATGAGATATGTATATCCAGATATTTGAATATGAGACAGACAACAAACTTCAAAGTAGCAGATCCACTAAACAAACAACATGGCATGAAAGTCTCAGATCCATATTATGTAAATAACTCATACACTGAAATGCACATTATGCAGATATTTGTAAATTACACAAACAATTAAATACATAGGATTAGCAATTCATAAATTAAACGGACGAGAAAATGCACAAATCCAGATATTTTGTAATGTGTGAAAAATACACAAAAAGCAAATATAAAGATCCTGAGGCGACTGCATAAAAGCAAGAAAATGCACAGTTCCAGGTGTGTGTTAATTACACAAACATGGGAACATGGAAAATGTGCTGATCTAGCAAACACAAACTCCACAGATCTAGTAACAAACAAGGAAGAAATACTAATACATCAGAGTCAGACACCATAGATAACATAGACACATATTTTAACTATAAATGGTACCTTGAAGCAATAACTAAACTATCCATTTAATGAGACAGTCACATTATACAAGTCACATTATACGCTAAAATATGAAACCCAGTCAACAATTTTCTTATCCTGGATTCCAATAAATACCACAGCCTCCAATCAACAACACCAATAAAACAGTATAAGTTGTCAGACTGAATGTACCACACAGAGGTGAATTCTCTATATTGATTGAATTCAAGACAATTCTAGTTTGTTCATAGGCAGATAACATCTAATGAAAAACTCTGTCATCCAGTTAAGGTATAACCATTATATAATACATAAACTACAGTCTCAGAAGAATGAAAGGCATACATTTCCATAAAACAAGACCAGTTCCTTGCAGCATGATTTACATATTTGCTTTGAAGCAAACAGAATTAGTACCATTTTATTCTCATTGCAACAGCAATAAAAGAAAGCTGTGAAAACAAAGCAAACAAACCAATCAGCAACAGAAAGCAGAGAACCTCGGTACATTTCATTAGTCACCAATACAAAGAAAGAAGTTAGTGCTAATTAAATCCTTAAAAATTGTCCTTAAATATTCCTGCAATGTCAAGGACTAAGCAACAGGAACAATATTCATTACTAGGGGTGACTATTGAGTCCAATTTTGACTATTGCATTACTATTGCTATTGCTGAAAGTACTATTGCGATACTATTTTATTGCTGGAAACTATTGCAATAGTTATTGCCAAGATTTAAAAACCAGAGATTAACTTGTCAATGCAAATTTGCACTGTGTAAGTTATCACTTTGTTGTACAACATACAAATCTACCATTTGTGGAAATTATTTAAAATGAATTTGATAGACATAAATTAATAGAATGAATGCGATATTGGTCCATTGTGGCTGTTTTGATGCGTGTGGTTATTTAAAATTAGTTTTTTTTAACGAAAACGGAAGTTGTTTCAAATTAATAATAAACTTTGTCTATAAAAAGGAAACTATCGTAACTATCGATAGTTGAGCTAACTATCGGCGATAGTTATTGGATTGAGACTTTTACTCTCGATCCATACTATCGGGACACTTGGAATCGCAATGCATCGATATTTCGATTTATCGGCCCACCCCTATTCATTACATATCAAACAAAGTAAAGTATGTGGTAACAAGTAACCTGTCTCATATTTTAAACCATGTCAAGGTCAGGGAACATGTCTCATATATTTAGAATAATGTCAAAAACTGAGAAACAGGGACAAAGGCTCAAATATTTAGAACAATGTAAAAGACTGAGCAACTGGGTGATACTGAACATTATGTCAAAGACTGAGCAACTGGGACAATGTCTCGTACATTGAACAATGTCAAGGATGGAGCAACTGGGACAATGTCTCGTTTATTTTGAACAATGTCAAAGACTGAGCAACTGGGACAATGTCTCGTTTATTTTGAACAATGGCAAGGACTGAGCAACTGGGACAAAGGCTCAAATATTTTGAACAATATCAAGGACTAAGCAACTGGGACGAAGGCTCAAATATTTTGAACAATGTCAAGGATTAAGCAACTGGGACAAAGGTTCAAATATTTTGAACAATGTCAAGGATGGAGCAACTGGGACAATGTCGTATATTTTGAACAATGTCAAAGACTGAGCAACTGGGACAATGTCTTGTATATTTTGAACAATGTCAAAAACTGAGCAACTGGGACAATGCCTCGCATATTTTGAACAAGGTCATGGATGGAGCAACTGGGACAATGTCTTGTATATTTTGAACAATGTCAAAAACTGAGCAACTTGGACAATGCCTCGCATATTTTGAACAATGTCATTGATGGAGCAACTGGGACAATGTCTTGTATATTTTGAACAATGTCAAGGACTGAGCAATAGGGAACAGGTATCATGTAGAGCCCCATTAATGTGATTCAAACATCATGAACAGCAAAAGAAAGACCAAATGTTTAGCACAGTGAACATGTGGTTAAAATATACATGAAAATGTCGACTTGACACTGCATGTGCAAATTTGCTGAGAACACAAGAAACTTTAACCCCACAAACATTGAACATCCAACTGCAAAACACCAATAGGCAATAAATTAATAATGAATGCTTGCCAATTGTAGACATAAGCAACCATTTCTTCTCGGTTAATACGGGCCAGTGACAGTATGGGGATTCATCCGTCTAGTTTCATAAGCCAAAGCAGCAGTCATTATTAAGATATTATCCAGAGTTCATTATGAGGAGACATAAATTGTTAGTCCCTGAGGCTTCACACATCAAATCATCTTATTATGTCATTATCTTCCAGTATTAGCCATGTAAACTATAATGGTGGTCCAGTTATAGTAAATAGGCAATCAGAATAGTTAGAGCCAAACTGTCATAATGTTGCCAATAACAATTTTATCAAAAGAAAAATAAATGCTACACAGTCCTCCACATAAGCTGAGATCAGTTATCAGTTGACATCAGTTATGTCCAAGGAGTCCTGCTTGGATAATGACCACTGGCTACTTTTTTTAAAATCAATTCAGTGCCCTTCCAAAAACTGGTATACTCAAGCTAAAACAACATTGCCTAGCAACACTGTCAATAATGAGGCAAACATTTCAAGAAATGAAAACTTCCTGGATTGGTCATTCTTTAGATTGCACATTGGCTGCCAAATGAATAATGTTAATGTGTTTGTTGACTTGGCAGCTTGGAGAGTATACAGGCGATCATTACCGGTACCATAGATGTTAATTAATAGTTAGAATGTTACCTTAGGATCTAGGTAATTGGAAGACAATCCACGTCCACTATCCGTACTTGCAGCACTGTTTCTGTTACTTTCAGCTGGACTTGAAGAGCGTATATCCCAGGAATTCTGGTATGTAGGTTCCAAATTGTCCACATAACAATGTTCACCAATGTGATTCACAATCACTTTACCATTCATGTTCTGTAAGATAACAAGTAGTGAATTAGACACAGTATATAGTATTAAAGTAATTGAAGGTCCCTTTCGGGTAGCTTCAACACAAGGGGATAATTACCTCTAACTCTATGATGGTATAGCCATTCTGTCGGGGACACGACTTGCCTAGTCCTAGTTTGGTCTGCAAGTGTCTACCGGACCTGTTTTCGTACTTGTTATCTTGCGCCAGTGATAATAGCCAATCAGCGACGAGCAAGATGAGTTCCGGTACGATGCACACAAGGGCCAAAATCACTACAGTATCCAATAAAATATTTTTAATTATATTTGTTCAAGCTCGATTGGTCAACATTTATTAATATTTCAGTCTTATGGAAACTACCCAGCTATGTTATCCTGACCCCAAGCAAACACTGAAAACCAGCAGTTACCTGGAACTAACTATGTTATCCTGACCCCAAGCAAACACTGCAAACCAGCAGTTACCTGGAACTAGCTATGCTGAGCATCAGGCAACTGGGAGATACGCCAGTACCATTTTTAATTACTTTTATATGTCCCGGTTTCGGATTGAACCCAAAACCTCTTACACACACTCTACCACTAGACTATCTATGTGTACATATGTAACATATACATCAAAGAACAGTAGTAACTGTACTTATGATGAATGCACTTGTATACAATTCATCAGTGCTGCTAACAATGGAATGAATTTTATAGTTTCAATTTGAACTTTAAATCTGATGTTTTCAGTTGTATGGAGACTGATATAGGGCCAAAGTCCTGAAATTACCCCTATAAGCAGAGTGCTAAGCTTAGGAGAGATTCACAAGTTCTTAGAAAGACAGGTTTCATTAGGGGTTTGGGATGGAACCTGAAGCAAACGGTTTGTGACACAAGATGCTCTATAACTTTCATTTTGTGCAGGAGAGATCGTTCTTCTTAATGCAGCAAATCTGGATTTCTGGATTATTCCGAAAGACTTTAGTACATGACAACATTGTTCCCTCCCTTGCCGAGTATCGCATATTATAAGGTTATTATAACTGTTATATTAACGCTACAGACAAAAGGCTTCAATCATACAACAAAATATGAACATGATAAATTATAGACACTGTCTGGTGCTGATAGAGCACAGAAAATGGTAATCATTGAAGAGAAGATACAGCAGTCAGTAATCACATGTATAACATATGGTTCATGAGGCAAGCTAGAACTTTATGTTATAAACCATTTGGTGTATAAATGTATCAGAGATGTTTCACACTTCATTTTGTACTTGATTAGATCAGATCAATTAATTGAGATTATAAAGGCAGCAGAACTTGGTGACATAGGAATTTGAGTTTGCAGAATTGATTCTCATAACACATGTAGGTAGATTGCCTGTCATAATTTTGTACTGTCTGTTTAAAGGCCTTTTATCAAAATACAGTTTGCCATTGGTCAGTAATTTTAAAAGCCCTGTCTTAGAATGCAAGCTTCCCATTGGTCAGTTTGAAGATCTGTCTCAGAATGCAAGCTTGCCATTGGTCGGTTTGAAGATCTGTCTCAGATTGCAAGCTTACCATTGGTCGGTTTGAAGACCTGTCTCAGAATGCAAGCTTGCCATTGGTCGGTTTGAAGACCTGTCTCAGAATGCAAGCTTGCAATTGGGTAATTTAAAGACCTGTCTCAAAATGCAAGCTTACCATTGGATGGCTGCATACCTATCTCAGAATAAAAGCTGTTGCCATTGGTCAGTTTTCAAACCTGTCAGAGAATCCAAACTCAAGGTTCGATTCAAACCAGACATTCTGATCAGTAAACATACACTTGACCCCTTGCAAACAATGTTTGTCCTCCTTCAATTGGTTACAGTTGTACAAAGTAATTCCTTTACTGACTAAAAACTATCTTAATTTAAAACAAGGACCTACAACTCTGAACTATCTTAAATAGCCAGGACCTACAACTCATCAAACAAGCACAGAATAACAAGTCAATGTTTTGTAACCAATAATTGTGTCCGAGGACAAAACCCACAGACTCACCCAACAAGCATAAAATATCAAGTCAACATTTTGTAACCCTAAAACCATTATATCAGAGGAAAATTCAAACCTCAGTTTCAAAACCACATCAGTTCAGAAACCCAATCAGCACATTTCAATCTTATTTTCATAAAATTGGTTGGTTATAAATATGGTCACTATGGCAACAATCAATACTGGTATTTTGATACAGAAAAATAATCATATAAGAAACAGTAGGCAATCTCTATATGATTGCTATTATGATAACCCAGTAACAGGAAGGAAAATCTTCTACTCAGCAGCAAATAACCAATCATGTCTTTAGATTCAAAACAACAGCAGAAATTTCATCAACATTTAATGTTGTTTTTTCCTGGAGAAAAATGAGTCATTTGTTGCATTATTGAATAGACCCAGACGTTAGTGACACCTTACCTCCACAAACTGAGCAGTTAAATGTTACATTAGTGTTTGTCCTCTCGAATGTTTCAGAGGATTGAGAAACTTGAATTGTCATACAGTAAAAGGGGATGAGAGGGGAACTGCAGGGAGTACTGAGGACACAAGTAAAACCATGTCTGAATATCTAAGAATCTATAACAGGTTATTAAATGCTAAAACAATGCGTCCCTTTGGTGCAACAAGGTTGTTACTTACTATATATTGCATAGTGAGATACAACCTTGTTGCCCAAAAGGGACGAAACTGTCATGTGTTTAGTTTTACTTTTAAAAATGACATGCATATTCACAGTATTTTGGGTTTCGTGTCAATTTTGCTATCTAGAATTAAAACCAAGAGGTTCCCAGACTGCTATTTATAGACTAGCCAATCAGAATGCCCGATTCATAGAACAAGTACAATTTCACTGAGGTGAAGGCTAATACACAAAAGCTTGCTGTTTGGTTTATATAAATTAAGTTTATATTGTCATATGTTGTTTCAACTACAGTACTGTTTAAACTAAACTTGACACCCTTGTGCACATGGAGTGCACAAGGTTTAAACATCATGTGCACTACTAGTGCACTTTACCTGGACCAGGAGTACACATGATGCTCAGGTTTAACTCTTTAGTCTCATGTGTTAATTATGTACAGTCAACTCTCGTTATCTCGAACTCGCTTATATCGAATTTTCCGTTATGTCGAAGTTTTTTTCAAGTCCCGATTTTTCTCCTTCTTTGTCTATATGAAATCTCGAGACCCATCTCGAAGTTTCGGCTCGAATTCGGTTCGAATTTTTCGTTATGTCGAATTATTTTTTGGTCCCGATTAACCAATTTGCACTTTAAATCTATTGTTCATCTCGAAGTCCGTTCGAAGTCTGATCGTATTCGACTAGCGTCAAATGTTTTTCACACTTCGCCAGTCTGAAATCTTTGATTTACCTGTAATTTTCGCGCCTTCCATTGTTGAACAAATATTTGTTTGCAACAATTTGCGCAAACATGTCATAAAGCTTCGGGTTACGTACTAACATCAATAAACATGTCATCTCGAACAATTGTTTGTAAAAATAATAATTAAAATAAAATGCATTTTATCGAGGAGGAATACATGTACATAAATATCACAACAAGCAATTCTCACGAATATGTCGTTCTTACGACCGTAATAATATGGCGGCGTAAAATGACAGAAACTGGAAAACTTGCAACTTCGATGCCAAAATTCTATCTCGAATTTTCGTTATGTCGAAGTAATTTCCACGGTCCCGTGAAATTCGAGATAACGAGAGTTGACTGTATCTGCTTTTTGAACATGTTATGCATTATTGTACTGAATCTTGATTCCAAATATTGATTATATTTCGAAAGAAAAATAGTTAAATAACATATATTTTAAAAAAGATATTTAGGCCTACAGGAGATTAATTATTTTTCCTATTTCTTTTAAGTCCGTTTAATGTAGTCTTAACTAAAAACTAATAGGATAAGCAATACTTTGTGTGAAATAATGAATGGTAAAACATGTAGTTATTATATAAAGATAAACTTGTTTAGGAATACTTTTACATAATTATAATAAATTAATGTAGTTAAATAGGTGAATGACCATAAATTCAGTAAATAATGTCAAACCAAAGGTATCATGTATATCACGGCCGATTTGAAACCAAATAATATTAACCTTGTTTTTTTTCTATAAACAATTTTTTTTGACTAAATATCCCAAGTTATCATTAACAAGAGGGCCCAAACTTGACCTAGATTTTGTTGGGATGATCACTGTGACCAAGTTTCATAAAGATAAGGTCGAAACTATGACCTCTAGTGAATACACAAGGTTTTTCTATGAGTTGACCTGGTGACCTAGTTTTTGACCCTGGATGACCCAATATCAAACTTGACCTCGATTTTATTGAGATTATTATTGTGACCAAGTTTCATAAAGATAAAGTCAAAATTGTGACCTCTAGTGACTACACAAGGTTTTTCTATGATTTGACCTAGTGTCCTAGTTTTTGACCCTGGATGACTAAATATCAAACTTGACCTAGATTTTGTTGATATGTTCATTGTGACCAAGTTTCATAAAGTTGAGGTCGAAATAATGACCTCTAGTGACTACACAAGGGTTTTCTATTATTTGACCTTGTGACCTAGTTTTTGACCCTGGATGACTTAATATCAAACTTGACCTAGATTCTGTTGATATGTTCATTGTGACCAAGTTTCATAAAGTTGAGGTCGAAATAATGACCTCTAGTGACTACACAAGGGTTTTCTATTATTTGACCTTGTGACCTAGTTTTTGACCCCTGATGACCCAATATCGTACTTGACCTAGATTTTGTTGGGATGATCATTGTGACCAAGTTTCATAAAGATTAGGTCGAAACTATGACCTATATTGAATACACAAGGTTTTTCTATGATTTGACCTGGTGACCAAGTTTTTGACCCCAGATGACCCAATATCGAACTTGGCCTAGATTTTGTTGAGATGATCATTGTGACCAAGTTTCATAAAGATTAAGTCAAAATTGTGACCTCTAGTGTCTACACAAGCCAATTGTTGACGGAAGGACGACGGAAGAAGAGTGATCACAAAAGCTCACTCTGTCACTTTGTGACAGGTGAGCTAAAAACTACTAGAGAGAGGAAGTTTGACACCAATTTGATACAGCAAAACCAAAGATCATATAAAGGGTATTCTTTGGTTAAACAACACTTCTCCTACTTCAGATTATCACGCACGTTAATTAACGTGCGTGAGATTATCTAGTAGGTATGAAGTGGCTGTTCAGCTTTCTTATTGAGGAAGAAAATATGTGAAGTATTGTTCCTGGTTTCAACTGTTAATTGATTTATACATGTGTCACTCTTTATTTGTATGTTATGTTTATTGTTACTATCTGACCACATAAGCTCCTTCAGTCCGGATGAGAGTCAGTTTAATGTGGTTAACTAATACCTGTACTTTACTTGTATAAATTGTTAATACATATTAATTATATAATTAAATGTTCTCAATATTATATTTTCCCCAAATGTGCAGTAATTTTTACTACATGTATGGGTTTTTGAGGTGACTGTTTTATCATGGAAATGTTTTTGTTGTTAAAAAAATTGGCATATTAAAGTGCAAATATAATAATAAAGATCCAGGAATCTACCAGAACACATGGTTTTGTAACACCATTTTAATTTGTTCAAAAAGATAATATAAGTCAGACAGGGAAGGCAGCACTCAACTTATTCAGCGGCGCACTGAACACATTACAAGAAGGCCCTAGGTCACTCACCTGTCATAGTATTTCATGCAGGCCCCTTAATGGTGACCTCATTTAAAACCATTTACACCTTCTAAGACTCAAGTAAATGCAGCCTCTAATGCAAGTAGAAGGTTTTTATATTGTCTTAATCAACGACCATGTAGTTTTCTCCAGATACCAATAATAAAGTTTAAGCCAAGTTTTGTCTATGATTTGACCTAATGACCTAGTTTTTTACCCCAGACGACCCATATCAACCTTGATCTAGATTTTGGTGAGACCCTGGATGACCCAACATCAAACTTGACCAAGATTTCGTTGCGATGATCATCGTGACCAAGTTTCATAAAGATTAGGTAACAATTGTGACCTCTAGTGACTACACAAGGTTTTTCTATAATTTGACCTTGTGACCTAGTTTTTTACCCCGGATGACCAAATATCAAACATGACCTAGACTTTGTTGAGATGATCATTGTGACCAAGTTTCATAAAGATTAGGTCAAAATTGTGACCTGTAATGACTACACAAGGTTTTTCTATGATTTGACCTTTTCACCTAGTTTTTGACCCCAGATCGCCTAGCTCACGTTTCCCTTGTTTGCACACCCACTATAACATTACTCAGATTTCTATTGAGTATGTCATTGAGAATTCAAATTAATAAGACTTGTACTCAATTTTATGGTGTAATAAAATACCTGAAATTACTCTCAATTAAATAGTGTCAGGTGCATGAGATCATGATTTACTGGCATGGTCGAGATTGGAATATTAGAAAATTAATTCTACATCAAATCAATCAATGACCTGGCAGTTACAGCTAGACAGATAAAGAGGGGACTGACCCAGCTACAGGAAAAGGCTCATTGCAGTGACCGTCAACCAATGTGGAGTTACAGGTCCAAACCATGCTGATTTTGATCATATACTCGACACAAGACAAATTTAAAGAAAACATAGGCACGTAGACCAATCACAGAACACATGTAGACCAATCACAGAACACATGTAGACCAATCACAGAACACACGTAGACCAATCACAGAACACATGTAGACTAATCATAGGCATGTAGACCAATCACAGAACACACGTAGACCAACCATAGGCACGTAGACCAATCACAGAACACATGTAGACCAATCACAGAATACATGTAGACTAATCATAGGCACGTAGACCAATCACTGAACACACGTAGACCAACCATAGGCACGTAGACCAATCACAGAACACACGTAGACCAATCATAGGCACGTAGACCAATCACAGAACACACGTAGACCAATCTCTGAACACACGTAGACCAATCATAGACACGTAGACCAATCATAGGCACGTAGACCAATCATAGGCACGTAGACCAATCATTGAACAAACGTAGCAGATGAATCTTATCACAACCTGTTTTTAAACAGCATCTGTTGTACAATGTAAACAGGTGGTAGATTAGGTACATACTTTACACAGTGGGAAATCTCAGAGTACCTGACATTCCAGGTACACATATATACTGCCCAACAAAAATAAGTATGCCGAGAACTTTGGTTAAATTATTCAATATCTTGTTTCACAGCCCTGTGTTCAAGGAAAAATGTGTTACGTACCTGGTACGTAACAGGTACGAAACATGCATCACACATTGTTTCCTTGAACACAGGGATGACGGTCACAAGTGGCATTACACCAGAGAAACAAGTGACATTACACCAGACACACAAGTGACATTACACTAGAGAAACAAGTGACATTACACCAGAGAAACAAGTGACATTACACTAGAGACACAATTGACATATAATTATGCCAGAGCAGATATTGCGCCACCTTAGTATTGCAAGTTGTTTTGACCATGTGATTATGATAACCATTTACACTGATATAAAGGTAACTGATTGACAACTAGTGCAATGTCAATACTACAAGTTTCAGGAAAAACAACTGCTAAATGTGTCAAAAACAATGAAGATGTTTTGAATCATTATTTTTACCATCAGGTCCAATGAGATGAACCATTCCATTTTTATGACAAAGTTTTTACATTTCAAGCTGGACAAAATAATCATACCAAAGTTACCTTTTATTTTACCTTTTAAGCAGGACAAATTAATCTTTTTAATAATAAGGTACCAATCATTGTATGGCTTTACTCTTAATAAACTAGAAATACTAGTTGCTTTCTCGAGAATTATTTCATCATAGTTCCGAAAAAAGGGTTGATACAACAGGTAAGTAAATGAAATGGGGGGACCTCTGTATATATATGGTACTTATTTTTTGTTGGGCAGTGTATGATACTGAAGTAGTTTGGCTAGGAGTAAACTGGAGATCTTCTGTTGGTGGCAGTGCTGGTGTAATTATCTTCAGCTTGATTTATAACAAGTTCTGGCATAAACAACACAATATATTCATTGAAAGTCATATAAATAAATACATCCTGACACCTGATGAATGGGTTAATGAAGTGTCAGTATCCATCAGATAAAATATCAGCAAGAAAATTAACATCAACAAGAAATATCAATAATATCATGTTGTCGTTGTTGTTGTCGTTGTTGTTTTTGTTGTTGTTTTTCAGCAAGCAACTAAATACTTCTGATGGTCTTAAAGATGAACTTCAATCATTTAAATATGAAATAAAATGCACATTTGACTACATGAAACACCCACGTTTATGTACAAAACAACATGTTTCAGTATGAAACAGTATGTTCATGATTGTACAAACGACATATTTCATGTACATGCACGACTAGTGCCAACATTTTGTTACTCAATCATCTGATTTGCCAAAAAATGATTTACAGTTGCATTTTGGATGTAAAAACCTGGCTTATCTGCCCAAATAATTACTTACAATAATACCAGTTTTGGTTTTTCACTTACATTACACAATAAATTTTGAAAATGAGAATTTTCTGAACATTATAGTTACAGTCATTTTATCATATTCTAAAAACTCTATTAAACAAATCAGACACGGAGAGCAGCACTCAAAATTAGAAATTAAGGCACAAACAAGACTGCGTTCAATAAACGCTTATGCCCCCTGTGAAAGCCTTGTCCATAAATAAGTCTACGTCAAAAATTAGGTCAAGGTGAAGGTCAAAATGGGGTCAGGTGATACAGGCGTGTAGAGAGTGTTCATATACAGCATCCATGCAAGTATGGAAGCTTTGTAGCAAGCCATAATGATGCTAGAAGAAACGGTCAATTTGGGTTAACCAGGACGGACGGACGAACGGACGGACGGACGGACAGGTGAATCACTATATGCCTCCCGATCTATCGATACGGGGCATAAAAAGAACAGTGTACAAATTGCTAGCTGAAAGTCCCGGATGATCCCCTCTCAGGTCAACATGAGATTCGAAGACTTTTGATTATCTGAGTCCAGTTTTCCAAGTTAACTGTATTACTTTATAAGGCCAGAGTTCTTTGGTTTTTCGTTACTCGGACCCTCCTGCCCTATTTTTTGGAATTTTCAAAAAAAAATTGGAAATCTAAAATTGTACAAAATTTTTATATCAAATATTTTGATGGTAATGTTACAATACACCTTGTTTTATTACGTATTCCAATATTTTACTAATGATAGGTAGGTATAGTGCTCTCATTTACCACTGTGCCATAGGTATCATTGAAAAAATATGTGACTGAAATTTATTTTTAAATAAAATGTACATGTAATTAAATTTCTGTAGTTTTTTAAAAATTCTTTATCAATGATACAGATACATGTGCACTGTATTTGTTATAAGATAAATTTGCTGTTATAACTACCATTGTTGCTTTCAATAATGGACCGTCATTGACTACAATCCACCATCAACTACATTTTGGGAGTTTTTATTTTTATTTTTTTCCCTCCTCCTGTGGACTTTTTTTAAAAAAATGTCCGAGCACAAAAAATTAAACAAGAGGATCATAGATCCTAAGGCGCTCACCTGCTAAACATTTCCAAACTTTGAACTCGACCTTAAGGTCATCAAGATAAACATTTTGACTAAACTTGATGAAGGTTAAAGCAAAACTGAGGCCTCCAGAGTGTTAAAAAGGTTTTGCTATTATTTGACATATTGACCTAGTTTTTTAGCTACATGACCCGACTTCTAACGTGACCTTAAGGTCATCAAGATAAACATTTTGACCAAAGATGATGAAGATTAAAGCAAAAATATGGCCTCAAGAGTGTTAATAAGGTTTTTCTATTATTTGACCTTTTGACCTACTTTTTGACCCCACATGACCCAACTTGGATCTTGGCCTAGATTTCATTAAGATACAACTACTGACCAAGTTTGGTGAAGATCAAAATGTGGCCTCAAAAGTGTTAACAAGGTTTTCTTATTATTTGACCTTATGACCTAGTTTTTTACCCCACATGACCCAACTTTAAACTTGACCTTAAGGTCACCAAGATATACATTTTGACCAAATTTCATGAAGATTAAAGCAAACATGTGGCCCCCAGAGTGTTAACAAGGTTTTCCTATTATTTGACCTATTGACCTAGTTCTTGACCCCACATGACCCAACTTAAAACTTGACCTAGATTTCATTGAGGTACAACTACTGACCAAGTTTGATGAAGATCAAAGCAAAATTGATAGTGCTAGAGTGTTAACGGTTAAAAGTTTAACGGACTGACAGACGGACGACGGACAAAAAACGATCACAAAAGCTCACCTTGCCACTTTGTGGCAGGTGAGCTAAAAACTGGCCTAACCCAAAATATTATACAGGCAGATGTAGAATTGATTATCATCTACATGTATATACCTCCTAGATATATATACACTTGAAAACATAAACTCCACCCAGAGTCAAAGATAACACAAGTACTATATGACATATCAAAACCTAGTTACATAATCCCAACCAAGTGGAACTTTACAGGTACTCAATGTTGTGATTTGCAACTGTTTCAAGCGATGGACAGACATATGAACCAACATGAGCACAGAAATCTACTCCTCATCAACAATTGGGTGTGGGGGGGGGCATATATTTTTTATAAATGAACCTTACTGGATCTTAACAGCAATGTATATACTACTTGATTTTTTTCTTTCAAATGTAATTGAAATATGTTGTGTAACAATTAAACAATCAATTAATATTGATTAGGTATATAAAGTGTCCATTTAATGCAACAATGTATTAAGTAGGATTCCACTTCAATGGTACTTTATTTTACTTTTACTATGTAGATTTATTCCAGAATTTATATTAAGTACTTCACAATCAATTAGACAGGAATTATGTAAATATGGATTATTGTAAACCAATTTACTTTCAGCGTTTTGCTGATCGCCGGCATATTCTCAACGACTAATTTTTGCGTTTTTAAGTTTCCCACAATGTCCATATTAATGTTTTTAGCACTTTCGCGGCGACTTAATTTCGCGAAATTCTACCACTCATTGAACAGTTTTTTGGTTTACAGTACCTCTTTATATACCATACCTGAGCTTTTTTATGTGATTTTATTTAGCTAGAGTTTTCAGGGTGTGTCATAGATCAAAGTATATAATTCTTCGGTATGAACAGATTATACGGCTACTATAACAAAGCCGACCAATTTTCATCATACAATAGCATTGATGTAAAGCAGTGTGATTTCCATTTCTACAAAAACTTTTGACAATTACAGCAATTATTGAAACAGAAGATCTGTGTTTTTAATTTCATCCGTTAAACACTGCTTTTTCTAGGTTATCAGTAGGGCTGCGTACCGGTTTCCAATATAAATCGAAAACCGGTCGTTGCATTCAATCGATACAACGTATCGAACGTGCCTGTATCCGTCAAAAAATCGTTTAACTAAAGATACTTAATATGTGAATCACTAAAACCCCTTTTCAGTCAAGAAATCAATGTCGTCTTGATTGTGACACCTGAATCTCATAATGCTGTCTTGTCATTGGTCAATTTTGAAAAACAGGCTTAATCAATGAACCAATCAGAAGCTGAATTATATGAGACTGGTTAACCCACATCGAGATGAACTACCTCATACTGGCTACACGTATATAGACATTTCTTTGCAAATGAACTAGAATTGCTTAATAATTATGTGTTTGTTTTCTTATAATTTTCTAAACAAAAAATAAAAATAAACTAAACAGAAAACTCATTGATAGTAATTGGCCCTAATATCTGTTTTCAAAATATGATCAATCAAATGAGAGTTTTGATCAGCCAAAAACTAGAGTGATAAACAGCATATGAAACACATTATTACCCCAATCTTCCCAGATCAGAATTCAAAATACATCTAGTAATGAGTCATAGATTTGCTAAATAAACAGCCTGGAACTTGACTTGTATCTCATCTTTCAGCCCAGATCTGGCACATTCTCTACACTAATTATGCCAATAAAAAACAAAATCAAAATAATTAATTTCTGGCTTTAAACAAAACTCGAGAAGAGATAACTTTCTGACCTGCTTACAGAAAGAAGTGCCAAAAATCTGTGAATCTAGATAACTCACTGGTGCAAATCAGCAGATTGCATTTCCTGGATCTGATGTGCAAAACCGGTCTCCCTGTTTCATTACCTAACACTGAGATAAAATAGTTTAATGCCAAATTCTCAATTTGAAACTGTAATCACAAAATATATTACAGTAACTAACATTAAAAAAATACACCCAACATTTCTCAGAAAATGGTCAATTCAAAATCACAGAAGAAAATATGTACAGGGTGTCCAAAAAGAAGTTTACAGTTTCATTGGCTATTTTTAGAGCTCGACATTTTGCTATTGTAAAGAAAACTTGTACATGTGTAGACAACAGATTAAGTAAGTTGTTTCAGGGACAAGTTTTTATTATAACTCAAATAATTTGTACAAGCTTGTCTATTGGTCAATATGTAGCCAAACATGATTTCAGTGGCTAATTTGGTCAGCTCCATGCTTAACAGATAATTATCATTACACTTTCATTACGAAATGAGCTTATACAGAAAATATCTTTTAAAACAAATAAATGTTTATGAAATTATATGCAGATTATAACTCGCATCCAAAGGTAGATAGCATGGTTTGGTGTCTCAGAAAGCAGCTAGATTCCTTGGAAGTGGTTGTTTAACAAGGTGGTTGCTCAGTACTAGCCTATCACACATGTTGCAGATGTATAAAAGTAACTCTTGGGTTTGTTTCTCTTTCAGGGGCTACCATAATATGACAAAGAGGCTGAATTACATTAAAGCAATCCTTAGGTGACTCTAATATGCCAAATAGAATGTATTACAAGCTTGCTGGATAAAGTGATCAGAGAAACAAATAAATTACATAAAGATTTATAACCAACTGAGCTTCTTAACTAACTCTAACATGCAAAGGGAACATCCTCATTCATACATGTAGACAGCAACATATAATCAATACAACATTTGACGCAAAAATTGAAACAGAAATTAAGTAGCAGAGTAGTGTGCATTCTCCAACTAATAAGACAAAATTGTCCCACAAAAGTAAGTTTACAGTCAATATCAGCAGTCTCGTAGGAAACTAAACTGACAGGCTGCCTGATTATCAACTAATTAAGTCAACCGGCAGCATTGTATAAACATTTTGTATTCCTAAGAAAGTGTTCTAGGATCAATATTGTTCTGTCAAAAACAAGAATACTACAAAGAGTGAGTTTATTTACATACAGAACTTGTAAGGTCTGCATAAGGATAAAAATCATTGTATTAAAACCAGTCTGGAAACTGAAGCATCTGATTGGTTGGTTTAAAATTGTGATATTTAAATTGACCAATGACATGATAGTATTGATAGAATGGTATCCAACTTAATTATGACTGACAATGGTGGTTAAGTAGTTTAAGCGGCTTCCTCAGTAATAGATAAAGGGAGTTCATTGGTTCAATGACAGACTTTGACATACCGGAACACCATTGCTGGATGATAGCTGGGCAACTCTAGCTACAGGTTTGCTCAATGTCAAGATAATATGACTGGAGTTTTTTTCCATATGACTGACGTACTGTCCCTGGTATTTCAGTTAATAAACATATGATGAAAACAATTGTGCCTTAAAGATGAATTAATTGTCAACAGAGGGGATCAAACTCACAATCTGAGGTCAAACTCACAATCTGAGGACAATTGTCAACAGTGGGGATCAAACTCACAATCTGAGGACAATTGTCAACAGTGGGGATCAAACTCACAATCTGAGGACAATTGTCAACAGTGTGGATCAAACTCACAATCTGAGGACAATTGTCAACAGTGGGGATCAAACTCACAATCTGAGGCCAATTGTCAACAGTGGGGATCAAACTCACAATCTGAGGACAATTGTCAACAGTGGGGATCAAACTCACAATCTGAGGACAATTGTAAACAGTGGTGATCGAACTCACAATCTGAGGACAATTATCAACAGTGGGATTAAACTCACAATCTGAGGACAATTATCAACAGTGGGATCAAACTCACAATCTGAGGACAATTGTCAACAGTGGTGATCAAACTCACAATCTGAGGACAATTGTCAACAGTGGGGATCAAACTCACAATCTCATGGATGCTAATAATTCCACCGGTACGCAGGTGAGTACTGGTCAATATTTACCTGTTGATCAGCTATGTTATTACAGACGACATGTTGATACGATGGTGGTGGTGGTGGCAATGGTTGCTGTAGAATGTTTCCAGCTTCACTTGCGCACTCATCTACAATTATATATACATGTACAACATTAGTAACAAATATAGTACCTTGTCATAATGTACAGTGCAACCTTTCTAGAACCATATCCTTCTGAACAAAAGGTTGGTTGTTATAAAGAGGTTGTTGCACTGGAGAGGTAAAATATATAGTAAAACATGTACAATGGATTGCTCAAGAGAGGAGACTGCTCTATGGAGAGCTGCGCTGGAGAGGTTTCCCTGTATATCATACAATTATCAACACCTTCATATGTTTAAACGTGTGTAATGTTTTATAGGGGACAACAGAAATATACCAATTTAGGCAAAATGTTATAAAACTTGAGTTTGGAGACCAGTCACAGAATGCAGCAATTTCATTGGTCAATTTTTAACCAAGCACTCAAAACCAACTAATGAGAGGCTTTTATTCA
Organism: Spisula solida; assembly: GCA_947247005.1. Taxonomy (NCBI): domain Eukaryota; kingdom Metazoa; phylum Mollusca; class Bivalvia; order Venerida; family Mactridae; genus Spisula; species Spisula solida. The sequence continues at coordinate 42,096,324 of OX365944.1, read as the reverse complement.
AGACTGGTTCCCAAACTCAAACTAGTACCCCTAGACAAATACAGGTTCCAGTCATATTACTGCCTAATAACTTTACAAATTGTGTCCCAAAATATCAATATAAACTATATACCAAGTGTTATGCAAAACACACACATGTAGTTTTTTACAAAACCTTTGATGAAGCATTATCACAATATTGCATTCCAACATTTCTGGATTTTTGAAACAGAATTTCACATATCTTGATATTTATTAGCTTATCCAAATCAAATTACCTTCATTTATGTCCGACATTAGTTCAGAGATATAAATAGATCCTGAATAACTCTATATGTACCGCACAAACATAGTCAAACACGAGAACGAAAAACAACAAAAACAACGAAAAACGACAAAAACACAAATACGTCTTGCAGTAGTAAATCCAATTAAAATATATCACTTTAAAAACTTCATAAATCCAAACACCACCAAACGGTATTAAGAACAACAGTGCACAGCATATTCCACATTCACAATGCAATAACTACACCATTAACACCAGTATATTCAGATGTGTTGCCAGCGCATATTAACTAAGTGTTTTTGTTTAGATGTCAGCGGTATGTATAAAGGTTTCCTACAACTTAGATCTCCCCCATTCACAGAGTTATAAATATAGATCATGAAAAAAACAGCAATCTGGTAAAATCATCAAACGTCAGAGGTAACTCTTCTATCAGTAATGTAAAAAAACCTCCAAGTGAAAAAGTACTTGACTGACTCCTGTATGAGCGTTATAGCAGTCCTATACTCAACAGTCAAGAGCTTGACTCATCAGAAACTTCCACATTTTATTCAAATATCATATCATTTGATATGTTAATCACAAATTGTGCACAAAAAATAAGCATGTCAAGAAAAAAAATGATGTTCAATGATGAAAAAAGACTAACTCAGAAAAACAAGCCAACATAATTAAAAATGTCTGGAAAAACAAACATAAATCTTCATTATATTATACTGCTAATTTTTCTATGATTTTTTTTATTTTAAAGTTTTTTGCAGAGTCTGAATAACATTGGTTTTTTATGGATTTCAATTTTAATTAGATTACATTTATAATAAGATATTACTTTTTTCTAGTTTTAGCTATGTGGGCTGATACAAAAATGTTTGAAACAAACACTGTAAATGCAAACAAATGATGAAATGAAAAAGAAAATGTCAATGCATGTCGCCAGATGTATCCTTTCTACAAATAAACTTGCCCTTATGTACATTTATAAATGGAGATTGAGAGATCACATTTTGCGAAATACAAATACTTTTCTAATTTAATTATTTTACAATTCATTTTCGTTTTTTAGCTTATGTCTCGAAACATTTTTATCAGCCAACATACTTATCACAGGTGTTCCGATGATTTCTTACAAAAACATGCTGCAATTACAACATGCTGTAGAAACCAGACCAGCCAGATGGGCAATCAGCGAGCAATCAACAATTATTCCACTTAAAAACATTTTTGATTTAGCATGATACATTGTAAGACTTCAAGCTTCTGTACATGTGTTTTTGAAATAATAACTTATCAATGGAACAAGACAGCCAGATGCACAATGAATGTGTAACCTGTAGTAAACATGTAGGTCTCCCAAGAAGATTTCACATAGAAGCTGTAGAGAAAGAAACATGTGACAGCCAGATGTACAACCAGGCTGTGTACAATGACAATGGTTGCAATGAATTGGATGGCCAGATGTACTATGAAGGCAAAGTGGACAGGGTGCCCAGATGTACATCAAAGACATATGCTGCAATGGACAGGGTGGCCTGATGTACATCAAAGACATAAGCTGCAATGGACAGGGTGGCCAGAAGTACATCAAAGACATATGCTGCAATGGACAGGGTGGCCAGAAGGATACCAAAGGCATATGCTGCAATGGACAGGGTGAACTGATGTACATCAAAGGCATGAGCTGCAATGGACAGGGTGACCAGATGTACATTAAAGGCATATGCTGCAATGGACAGGGTGGCCAGATGTACATCAAAGGCATATGCTGCAATGGATAGGGTGGCCAGATGTACATCAAAGGCATATGCTGCAATGGACAGGGTGGCCAGATGTACATCAAAGGCATATGTTGCAATGGATAGGGTGGCCAGATGTACATCAAAGGCATATGCTGCAATGGATAGGGTGGCCAGATGTACATCAAAGGCATATGCTGCAATGGACAGGGTGGCCAGATGTACATTAAAGGCATATGCTGCAATGGATAGGGTGGCCAGATGTACATCAAAGGCATATGATGCAATGGACAGGGTGGCCAGATGTACATCAAAGGCATATGCTGCAATGTACAGGGTGACCAGATGTACATCAAAAGGCATATGCTGCAATAAACCGGGTGACCAGAAGTACATCAAAGGTATATGCTGTCGTGGGCAGGTTGGCCAGAAGTACATTAAGGTATATGCTGTGGTCGGCAGGTTGGCCAGAAGTACATTAAGGTATATGCTGTGGTGGGCAGGTTGGCCAGAAGTACATTAAGGTATATGCTGCGGTGGGCAGGTTGGCCAGAAGTACATCAAAGGCATAAGTTGTAGTGGACAGGAGGGAGGCCAAATGTAGACTAACCTTGCATAAGTTATGGTGGAGAGAATAGCCAGATGTACATCAATTTGAACAAGCTACAAGGAGGACAAGATAACATGATGGCAAGATGTGTACATCAACACATTATAAAATGTGGTGGATTGGATGCCCAGATGTACAATGAAGGCATTTATTATTGCTGCATTCAATAAGATGGTTAGATGCACCATTGAAATTGAAATATGCAGCATTTACAGGACAGCTGGAGTCAACGTTATAAGAACTAGGTGAATAACCAGCATGTATTCAAGAATTTTATGTACTTAAAAAACATTTAAATTTAATATGATTCATCTATAAATTTTAAAACCGGCACCTGAGGTGTTGTGAAAATCATAAATTTCTCACTGGAACAGCACATCTACAGAATAATTCACAGATAAGCCAGAATTGTATTGATAACAACGGAACTAGCAGGAAGAAGATTTAAGAACTTCAATACATAAAGATTACATTTAGTAAGTGATACTTCTTGATTCTGGCAACCGTTTCATTCCAAACATCACATCAATGCCAAGAAAATGTATAGTAAACACTTTATATAGTTGAAAGTTACAAATTTTGTGAACATTTAGATTGCGTAATAATAATATTATTTTTTCTCAACAAATTACACGACCTTGAACTCAATGTTTGTTTATTCTGGTCTGTCACTTGTATACAAACATTGCAATATCAAAACAAAACTTTTTTATTGTTTAAAACATCTTAATCGATTAAAACGGCAGTGAAAATCAATACATTTTTTACCAGGCCATATATACTCATATATACAATATCTGTTACATTTATAATTTAATAAGAGAAATTGCCATTTTTATATACACAATGTTATGGAAACAGGTGACTGACCTTATTCAACGAGTTATACATAAAATATCAGTCCTAATAAACAATGAAGTTTGTGTGTGTAAACACTGATGGAAGACAAACAAGCTTGTTTACGAAATTGTGTTTGTAAGATCACTAAATTTAAAATGGATTACAACTAGATTTTGCTTGTTTTGGTGGAAATTTTTCAAAACATTTTTTCCATCTTGTATTGTGAGCAGTTTTCCTGGAATCAATAATCAACCAGGTACGTGAATCAGGATCAACATGTTGACATAAATGAATTTAAAATACTTACGGGGTGAATTTATGATTAGAATACATTGGCAGACCCTTCCCAAGGGGCAGAAGGCGCTGTGGTACCCCAGTGCCTTAAAGCTAGAATAGTTCCCCCAGCGCCTTATATCCTGAATGGTGTCTTTAAGTCACTATGGGAGATAGAATTATTGGCCAGAATTGAGTTTGTTTGAAGAGATTAAAGCTTGTATTACGTAAAAAGTGTTTAAATCAGCCTTTCAATTATGCATATGGATGCAATTTTGTCTTTAAAACACTTTAACTATTATGGTTGATGTCCTTAAGCAAAAAACATAGTTTTGCCCCAGGGCCTTAAACAAATTCTGGGGAAGGGCCTGATATAGAGCTTGATATAGATGACAACATATACATGAACAAGCAAGGCATCATAGCAGGCAAAATATCAACATACAATAATACATGCCACTGTTAGCTCTCATTGTTGCCAATGATTTAATAAGCAAAACAACATTTAGACAAGGTTATATACATGTATCTCAGTTGGGAAACCAGTCTCACAAATCTAGCCTCTGATTGGTTGGTTTGAAACAGAGCCTTGAAACTGACCAATGAGAGGGCTGCATTCTGTGACTGGTTCCTAAATAAAGTTACAAGATACATCACTGCTACAGAAAGTGTTAAATGAGAAGAAACACAACATGAATTGTCTCCCTTGGGTAATAGAAAACATTCTATTGATGGCTTCAGTTTTCCACATTATCATGAGTCATGGTTTCATCTATGTACAATAATAAACTGCTATAGCATGAACAAAACTATCTGATTAGAGAAATGGTGACACTGGTTTATTAAGAAAATAGATTTTGGAGGAAAATGGAGGAAAAATACATGACAAATGTTTACAAACTTAAATGTAAATGTTACAGACCAACAGCATGCAATAAATACATTTAAGATATTTTAAATCAATGTTTAAGATTTTCCAACACAAATTGTCAACTTAGCTTATATGCTTAGACTGCACTTTGACCCCAACATGGGAATTCATTGTTTTCAAATGGGACAATGCAATCAAAAAGAGGCAATATTTTGTTAAAGCTGTGCCTCCAAAAAAATACACTCACTGAAGTAATTGAACGGAATCCAAATTTGGAAATTCAAGGAAACTTTAACCATGTTTGAACTGTGTAGGGTTATAAAGCAGAATGATTGTCGGTCATAAAGAGTGGCGGTATTATTAGAACCCACCATTCATTGAAGCTTGCTGTTAACTCATGGAGAAGGAAATATCGCAGAGTTCACAATTCCAATAAAGCTATGTTTGGAATTGTTTATTCGACCCTGGAGATAGAATGTTGGACAGTTTCAGAGGGCCAATATCTCCTGTAGAGACTCACAGTCTACTGTGTAATAGTATTGAGTTAACTGAGCAATCCAAATAAACTAATCCACTTAATTGATGAAGGAATTTATGAAGAGTTCCATACAGTTCAATCAAGGGATGTGAGATGCCAGAGGGGACGTGGCCAATAATCCAGCAAGACTTATGCCAAGATATTGCCAGCAATTTATTCCTGTTAAGAAATTGTAGACAACTCCGGCAATTAAATTCTATTTTTCTATTTTCTTCTTTGGCAACATATAATGTTGTGACATATAATGTAAATGCCACAGTGGATAGCACATTGAAGGTCCAGACAGAAAGATACTAGACTTGCATTGTCTTCCATGATTGCTCATATTTATATTTTCTATATTTGGTTATTTTGGGAGGGGGGTATAATAAATATTATACGAGTTTCAATACATAAACATTAAATGAATGAAGGGGTTCAAAGAATCACATTGCTCTGAAGTATTTGTTTGCATATGATAGCCCAGACATACAGTGGACCACTCTATTGTAAGACATTTATTGAAGACCCAGCGGACAAAATGGACAGACAGATGGACAGACTGACCTGTTTAAATAACACTGCTTATTTTAGGTTGATTTTCCAACTTATATTAATAACTCTCAACACCTCATCCCTGATGAAATCCATCAGCGCCACAAGGGTATCAGAAAGAAGTCGTTTTTCAATCTTATGCTGAGCATTTCTAGCAAGGGAATTACTGGAATCATTTTTATTTTGTATTTGGTATGACTGATTGACCATCCTGGTTTAAGTGAATATAAACAGCAAACCAACCCGACAGACGGACATGCACCATAACTCTTAGTTCAACCATGCATCATTAGCTATATAACAAAACATGACAGGCTTTTATTATGCAAAATACGGTGAAATGCATCATTAGCTATATAACAACACATGACAGGCTTTTATTATGCAAAATACGGTGAAATGCATCATGCAGGTTGAAATTTGTTTGGCACACGTCGGCGACACTTAAACAAAGACATTATGATCTTTGACCTTGACACTCACCTGTTTTAGAGCCAGGATGTTCGAACTTTGTCATGCATATTGGAGAAGGAGGTGGCGGGAAGTTTTCATCGTGGCCGATACTACCGTACGAGCCACGACTTGAGGAAAGACTCGGTGCACGTTGTTTACCGCTAACACCATTATACATAAAGCTATTACTTCTTTGCGGCACATGATCTGGGGTCAAAGGTGGCGTGTCAAAACTGGAAGTACTTCTTAGTGCATTCTTTCTACCTGCTAAATGGGAGTCAAAAAAATAAAACATGAAGGAAAACTAAATATAAAGCAACAAAAATAATAAATACAAAATAATAAAAGAACTTATATGAGAACAAAATCCATAAATAAGCGATACACTGTGAACTATATATAGACAACATTCTAGGACAATCAAATTAGGTTCTCTATTTAACAATGCATGCACAATGACAGTAATAATATTAAACAAGGTTAATTTGATCAAACAAGTGTTATTTTTCGGACTCTGACTACCTATGATGTCATACTGCAAAATGAATTGTTAAGTCCTTGCATTCAAAGGGAGGGAACTCGATGTTATACACTATACAGAAGAGCTATAGAAAGGGAAAGAACTCTGGACAAATTTCCTTCGGTCCACAGACAGCAAACGAGTAAAATTTGTTTCCACAAACAGCTCAACACAAAGCCAGTGAATTGTATTGGAAATTAATGGAAATATTGAGTGAGAAATACAATAGATATAACACACACTGACATCAGTGACTATTTAACACATACAGGATGATCATTAATATCTGGTAACATAAATAACTTTAATGTATGTAGATATTAACAAAATATTGCGTGTAATCTTTTAGGAAGCCAGCCCCAAAACATAAGTCTCTGATTGGTGATTCCAGAGTTCAAAATTGACCAATGACAATGCTGCATTTTGAGACAGAGACAGGTTCCCAAAGCAAGTTTCAAATTACAATACCAGACCAATAGACAATTTTCTATCTAAATTGAAATACTAGACAAACAACCTAGTAAATAACAACTTTTGACATCTACAATAAGTATGTCTCAGTCTAAACAAAATATAAATCAATATGCATCGGCTGTTTTCTATATTTTTCTATTCTCATACATCAGCCATTTGTATTGTATGGTTTTATTCTATTCTCAGCCAGGACCCAGTGTGAAGTCTGGTAGTACATGCAAAACTCATTTAGAAAAGGATTGTGTTTGTGACATTTGCAATATGATTTAGACAGCCAGTGTTCTGCAGTCAGTGATTATTTCTACCTGATGTCTATTATAATTTAGATATGAAATTAATGTTTAGATAGAATTATAGTGGATCAGTCTGCAATCTACAAAATAAACTGATACAGATTCAATTGTCAAAGAATACAAATTTGAACCTTTCTCATTGGTCGGTTTAAAGCCTGGAGTCAGAAACAACCAATCATGAGCCTTGAATTTTGAGACTGGTCTACAAAATTCAGATTGTTAACACTAGAGTTTCTAGAAGCTTTTTCATTAGTCTATTTTAAAAATAGATTCAACCAACCAATCATGAGTCTTCAATTTTGAGACTGGTTTACATATTTCAGAGTTTCTAGAATCTTTCTCATTGGTCTATTTTAAAACTGGACTCTGAACCAACCAATCAGAGCCTTGAATTTGAAGGATGGCATTCACCAGATACAGCAGGAATTTGGTACTAATGAAACAACATCAAACATGCAAGAAGTTATTGCACATACAGATACACATACATTACGGGTTATATAACATTATGTATAATACTCTCTGGTGTCTGGTTTCCTGGTAACTTACTTGTATTATCAATGAGTACCACATGGTCAGCTGGAAACCAGCCAGGTTTAGCCATACAACCGTCCTTCATTAATGTACCTTTCCACATACCATCCTGTCTCTGCTCAACGATCTGAAAAACAGAAAACATTCCAACATAAACATCGAACATTTCAACATACATGGAACATTTCACCAGTACTTTCTCTGGTTGTGTTCAAGATTTTTTTCGGTACTTCCTCTCGATTTTTTTATTTGTTTTGTGGGTTTTTGTGTGTGTGTTTGTTTGGTTTGAAGTTCCAACTAGCAGCAGTATGTCAGACATTGTCATGGAGACAACCCAGTCACATTATCCTGACACTGGGCCAACATGTGGTTACTTCAAACTCAGATCTGGAACAGTATAACCTTTTTAGCCATACCACTGAGAAGATTATAAATTAATACCACTAAAATTCTTAACGAAATATGTTGTAGCCTTATTAAGGGTCAAACAATAATGTCACAGCCTTGGATCAAACCTGCAACCTTCAATGTAGAAGCTTTCGAAGTAGTGAAAATGCAAAATAAATCTAAAGTACATATGATTAAGTTAAATCTCGACCATGGCGAGAGTTCAATACTACAGAGGTTCAATTTGACTCAGGAGTAGGGGTTTTGAACATTGAAATTCCAAAAAGCCACATTTTGGCAAGAAGGGTCTTTTTGGTCTTAAAATCATCGGTACAAAATTTAGTCAAAAGTATAAAAATGACCTTTCAGATTCAGAAGCTAGTGAAATCCCTGAACTGTCATGTCGACAATATAAAGATATTCATAATGTCTCAGCACAAGTTCTAGCCACAAAACTATGAGTCTGACAGTAATGCAACATGATAAACAAATATATGCATAATTATCTTATACTTGATCTACGAATATTATAACATATGAATAATTATCATATATTTGATCTATGTATATTATAAGAGAGTATATTTTACCATGGAATGAATATAATCCAGCTATCACTTGGAACTATTGACCGCCCTGACTAATACCAGGCACTTATCTAACAACAATCTAACAACTATCACCTAATTTATCATACAAATAAAGGGTCTCCAGGGACCAGAACCTAGACTAGTGTAATCAATTGATCACAGATCTATCTATAAATGTATACATAATCTAGGACACCCTGACATAATCTATTAGTAACGCTTTCATTGATACAGATTCCATTTTCTTGAAATCATTGATTTTGGGAAATTAGTGAGATTTCCAGAAAGCAGATTTACCTCCCTTGATTATCATTTATTTAATTATCTCCCTTTGTACCATGAATCTAGATGGTGTAATTGATCATGTTTTTTCAATATTTTGTTTTTAAATCAGTGGAACCCCTCTCTTCTAGATCCATCTGAACCAGACAGTGGGGTAAACTTTCTATTTGTAGACATAGAAGCTCTTAAATTCTATTTTATTTAATACAAAATGTAATATAACTTCTCATTTCATTGACTGGGAATTCTAGGTTGATGATAAAATCTGTGCTCAAGGTAAAAGTCTCAGTGAGTCTTATAATACACCGGTACCTTTGGTTAATATTACAATTGTCCTTGAAATCAACCAATCAGATGTCAGTAGGATGATTACGACTCCAGGTGCTACATAAATAACGATCTTACATTTGATAATGGAGTTCTCAGTACATTAAATCTCATAAAAAATAGGCATAATATTTAGTCACTGTGACTCACTACTGAAACAGCACAGGAAATTAACAGTTTTAACACCTTTTCCAGATATATAGATGTCAACAAATAAACATCCATGTAACAAGTCAACAAAGAAAAGTGACATCACATGAAGCAGGCTTTCTTCCGATTGTATTACAGTACAACCTCTCCTGAAGCACTGTCCCTCACTTCAGCAACAACCTCCATTAGTACACCTTCTCAATTTTACTCCAACAGTTCGCAACAACCTCTCTATAACAGTCAAAATGTGCATTGTAACATAATATCTCCCAAACAAAGGTTTTGCGAGTAAAAATGAGTTTCCAAACTTGTCTGTCCTATTTTATAATGCTGAAATTATTTTAATATATTATATTCGGCTCTCGAGCTCGTGATTATCAGAGTGCACCTGTGGTTTACATTTTGATACAAAAAGGCGTATTAAAACTAACAGAGACAGACAGTAATCAGGGCTGGGTTAAAGCTCCGCCCTAGAGACATTGTTTATTATACATAAAACAATTGGAGTGAAGTGGTTACTGGAATCAGGGTAAAGTCAGGATAGATATAACCTATATTCATCTTCATTGAGAAGACAAAATGATGATAATTGTTGGTGTTATTTAAACCTACAGTCTAGTCACAATAAATTATTGTCACAATGATAGTGCTATCACAAATACTTAACATTGTCTGCTGATCTCTGGTCTGCACTCTGACACAATAATACCAGTATCTCAATGAAAGTGAACACCCAGTTACCCTAGTCTGGCATTCAAACTCGCAATTAAAGGGGTCGAGCCACAAGTTCCGTAGATCTATTTGTATGTCATTGTTTGGGTAATAGAATATGTTTAAACTGAAACCTCGCAATTATACAATTCTTGTACCAGTGTTGGAACAAAGAGATTTAATCATACAGAGACATGGTATTTTGTATCTTTGTTGTGTTTGTTTTGGTGGGGAGGGGAGGTGGCATTTTTCAGTATTTTTTATCTACCATATTATGATATATAGTGGCCAGGTCTTCCAGAATTAATTATCAAGCCATAGGTACATACTGATGTGATATATCTCATCTCAAATTTTGTCATTTGTCTTTGTGGTAATTTCCATGAGAGACAGGACTCAAAATTGGCATCACAAAACAGGAACTTTACTCTAAGCTAATAACAGTAAAATTTATAGAACTCGAACTTCAGATACATCTACAATTCAGACTCTGATTTGAGCAAATCTTGAGATTTCTAGTTGAGATGCTTCAGGAGATTGGGGCCTGAGTGATGACTATATGGATCAGTACAGTGTGACCTTGACCCCAGTAATGTAATCTGTATGTTAAACGGTGGGGAACAATCAAAGATTACAGGTACCTCACATCTGTCCCTGATTAGTAACAGTCATGTAGCTTAATTAATTCACTTCTATAATGAGATTTTAAGGAGCTCCCCCCCCCCCTTAAACCCCAAGCCACTAAGCATTGATAGTTTTACGAGTATTCGTGCAATTACCATGGGAACCATTGCAATAAGATGAGAATAAATAGATTCAAGACTATTAAAATTTAAGATTTCTATAAAACAGGGGCATCAACATCTGATCCTATCTCACTATAGTGCTTTGATATCTGATATAGTTTTACAATCACTCAGAAAGGTGAAAATTAGCTGCTGGCAAGGGACAGAACTGAAGGAGGACTGAATGCTTCCTGGGTGCCTGGAAGTATGAAGTATACTAGGCCCTGTCATTTAAATCCCTGACGAATAATACACCAACAACATGAAAGTAATACGAGTAATACATACACCAAGCAACTGTCGGACCACACAGACTGCACTGCGGGGATTATGATAAATTCTCAGCTCAATTAGGTTACGGGTACTTAGACCTCTAGTGACCCTACATGAGTTTCCCAGGGTGGACGTGCACCAGCAACAATATTCGGCTTTAGTAGACTTCAAGTGACCCCCATATCAGATCCCCTGGGTCAACATTAACACAAGCAACCCTATTGGCCAAGTATTGATCAGCACAACTTAACATTATGCATCATTACATATCCATCCGCAATTTACATTTTTTATTCATGTCTACAATAATAGTGACTCATATAACATGCATAAATATTTTATAACATTATATAGTAACTGAAACATGTACACTCTCCAGAGTCAGCAATCGTAACACAATTCTAAAACAATCAGCCATGTTTTTATTGTAATAATTCCCTGTAGAAATAATTTATTATTGTTGCAAAATGCAAGCCTTAATTGGTTGAATAATTCTGTATTATGTGACGATATCAATAAATAATAGCATGATTTATGATCTAATCTTACAACATTCTGGTTTGTGTGTCTCACACAGATGGGGGGGGGGGGGGTGACAGTTACAAAGTAACAACATACTAGTAGACAGACACCAGCCAAGAAACATCACCATACAACTTTTCCAGAATATGTTTACAAACAATGTTCATGGAAAATAATGCTAAAACCTCCAAACTCTGGTCTATAAGTTTGTTGCTGTTGTAGTTCTTTGGACAGGATGTATTGAGACAGTAAAAGTCATGAAAACAGAATTATCAAAGTCATAACAATTATCATGGGAGGCATTGTCGATGGCAACAATTGTATGTAATATATAGCAGCTGGATGTGTGTGGTCGCAGTGACTGAAGGCAATGCCATCTGTAATGCAACCAATGGCAATAAAAATGTTGCCAGTAAATAGTTTCTTGGAATATTAAAATGTTAAACAACACCAAAACATGTATATGCATTCATTGAATGAAAGAGTTCTTAAATTGGTACAAAACTGGCCATCTAGAAATTGTCACACCCTGTAGATATTTCCGAGTCTTCAATTATTACCTGCTTAACATCATACACATTTGTTACAGACTGTTTACTGATTAAATGAGAATATTAAAGTCAAATAAATGTTCGAAATCACACAGAAATTGTGGTCATAAATCTATCTGAACGTTAAAATTCTAAAGTTATAGAGCAGTATGTTCTAACTTTCTGTCTGCAGGTAAAAATCTATGAGTGTGCGCGCTCTCCATAATTAAATGAGGACAACTCTAAGCCAAAAATGTCAATTACATTCGAAAGTAACAACTATAGTCACTGCATAATTTGGCAATGTGTATCTAAACTTAGATGTCATCTGATTACTTGCACTCTGAGTTGGCACTCGGTTCTAAAGGTAATCACCTCTTGTAAACATACTAAGATGAAGCAACAGTTGGTTTTCTACAAGATATTTTTTAGAAATTTGGTATTATTTCATGGAATTGAACCACTACATCAGGTTAAAGTGCTTCCATAAATCAAATAACTCAAAAAGTTAAACTCAGTTCATGCAAACAATTTGGTTAATGAAAGAAAACCAACTGTGGCCTGGATGGGTAAACATAATGTAACACATTCAAAGCTTAGTGTTCATATAGAGTTATCAACAACCGGACTTTGTAACCAGAGGACATACTCACTGTAAATGCGCAGAATATCATCAGTTTTAAACCTAAACTTGACCAATAATTGTTGCTATATAAGTGTTGAATCTTGAACACGTTTATTCACTAACAATATAATAATTTGAGGTATGATTAAAACAGAAAAAACAGACATCGAGGAGAGAGACATGCCTAGAAGTAGACGGAGCCTAACTGAGCTTCCCCAAGAACAAGAATCCATGGAAACATTTAAGTCACTTTTATCTACATGTAATTCTAAACGAAAACAAGAAAACCAACAGTAAGAATTAAAGCTCCGGTATAGGATATAGGAGGCAGATTAGAAGTGATCGCTGGGAGTTCCATGTATTGATCTCTACTGGTAATATACCACAAGATATATATGCTGACATAGTTCCATAAAACACAGCATCCCACAGCCGTCACTTGGGACCTGACATTTTTACTGTACCAGCTCAGGCTTCCCAGGAAACAAATGAATATGCATACATGTAATAAAATGTTCACATTGGTTTTCCCGAGTCCAATCAAACAAGAGGTTAACATTAAAATAAAAGCTGCTGGTCAGAATGTGAGTTTAGGTAATATTATTTTTGTTGATGAAAGATTTTTCTCAACAAAGCTGGGTCCCCTGCCACGGTTAATATAAACAGTTAGGGAAGCAGTATCAAGCAACATTGATACCTGTCTAAAACTGTTAAAATACCATTGGTTGTTTTTGAACTGAGCGTAGAAAATTGACCTATTGCATTGCTTGTTTTTTATATACTCATGATCCCAAATCTCAAATGATGTATAATATTCAGCAATCCCACTGTTGTGACGTCAAGCATTCTAGAAAATTAACCAATGAAAACGCCTGATTCTGATACCAGTCTCAAATCTCAGTTCATAACAATCAGCTATCCCTTTGGTTGTTGCGGAGAACTGTCTCGAACATTGACCAATAGGAAATATGGAATAAACAATGAAAAGGCCTGATTCCGTCACTACCCAGTGTCAAATCTCTGCTTATTTATAACAATCAGCTATCTCCCATTGGTTGTTGCGAAGAGCAGTCATGAAAATTGAACAATGGAAATGTTAGATTCTGATATGGGTCTCAAAAGTCAGCAAATGACATGACAGACTAGCTGAGAGTATGCTGTGATGTGATGAGCATGCGGAAATCTCATGTAACATGTATCACAATCCCATTGCGTGTAACTTGCAGTAAAATTGTATGCACATTGTTGCACGATTACAAACTTGCGAACACATTGTTATCATGGTCTACAAACAAAAACACTGTGATGAGTCATATGACAGCTATAGGCACTGAGTGTGAATATCAGTTCCAGTATACCATAGATATATCATAGCAATCTTCTACAGTCCTGATTGAATGAATACTTGGATGAATATTTCTAATTATTGGTAACCTTCATCAATCATTTCTTAGAAAAGAGAACAATTTATAGCACGGAGAATTTGACATGATCCTGACCTTTATGCATGAATATATTACAAGGTTCTTGTGTTGAATATATACATTTCCGCAAGCAAATTGTGCACAATCAGTCCTTTTGATTTGTGTTTGTATTACAACTCCAGCTACTTCGTGATACGCCCGCTTATGAAAACATACAACCGGAATTATAAATATAGACCATAAATTAGCTGTAAAATTATGCTATTGCTAATAGAAGGTCACGCGTCGTGTCAAATTCTCCGTGCTATCCAGAAGATTATATTCAGTTACTGGGTATACTCCATCATGCTAAACCTTGGGCTTCTCATATTTATATTTGCAAGATATCTTGAACCAGTAGAATAAGAACAAGAAACAGCACTGAATGTGATGAATACCCCCAGATACTGCTGGACACAGTGATGCAGTATGAGACGTCTAAAGTATGATTATATGCATATATTTCTAGTCTAGCATATATGCACAACTAGACTTGGTGCTTATCAGTCGACCAACAGACCAACCTCAAGCATGACTCCAATATAGCCCCCATATACTATGTTTCTGGGGGTATAACAGTATAATAGCTGGATGCCATTATGTATGCATATAAACAAACAGCAGATTTTGTCACCAAGGTTGAATGTTCTAAGGGGGACTCTGAATCTTTATGAGTAACGCCTGACCTACACTCGAGCTTACAGTGACTTGTTTGGATCTTTTACTTGTTTAGTTTGGCATTGTGTCTTGTATGTGTTTTATATTTCTGTGCTCTGTTGGTTCAGTTGGTCATTGTGCCTTGTATGTTTGAATGTTTTCTGTGTTCAGCTGGTTAAGTAATTGAGTGCTGCCTACCGACAGACAGTGCCCCAGCTAGCCCTTTATAGTAGGGCGCGGCGCCCTGTGGCCATTTTGTGGCGCCCTCCTGTGCCCAGCTTTTATGATAAATGCCACCCAGCAGTGTCTGACTTATTATTATCTTTTTACTGTACAAAATAAATCAATTTGACAACAGAGGACGTCAATACAGTTGTACATGTGCATTAAAGTAACAGTATGTTAATATTGATATGATTATAATGATTCCAGTTGAATTAAACATTTGCCTTAATATTGTATCACAATATTATCTTACTTACTTTATAGTTATCTGGTAGATCCAGTTTGTACAGTGTTATAATAAATGTCCCAATAAGAAGTCAGTGTCACACAATTATATATAGTATCCAATTCAACGAAGTATCACTTTTGATTTCATAAGACAAAAGATGCAGATGATCATAGAATGTAGATATATACAGCCTGGATGTTGACAGCAATGTCTCACGGTCGACAGACGTATTCACCTCCTATTACCCCATCAGCACAACATTTTCATGGAGAGACGTATAAACATCAGAATTATTAATGTTACAGTAAATGTTTTAATTCCACATCAAACGAAACGTAATACTAATCCGAGCCACTTAATAAAATAAATTCCACAACAAATTGAGTCTCAGAGAAATACACTTAAGTCCTGACGGAATACAGAATCAAAAGTATACACTGTATACTGACGAGCCTCATGTACGATCTGAGAGAACAATACTGCTGATTATTGAGTCAATAATGAGTTAAAACCCCCTAGATCAAATATTGATAAAATACCATTTTATGAAATTACTGGATTTATGGATTTTATCAGTACAATAATCATACATGGACACTTAGTCATCCTTATTGATCCGCTAGAGCAAATATTAACTCAAAGCATCATAACAGTAATTTCACAAGGCAAATACTCGAATAGTTCTAACAGTTCTCCGAGTGGAAACTCTGAAATTCCATTAATGCTTGAGAGAATGTTGAGAGAGTTGTTGGGGAGTTTGCTCACATAAAGATGAGTATAACACACCCCCTTAACACACACACAGTGAATTCTGGTATTATCTTATTTCAAAAACAGATAAAAATATCTTCTGGGGAAAATATTTCCATCATTGAGTGGAGTTAATCAGAATCTGCACGGACCTAACTCAACAAACGATTGCAAAATTCACTCTAAGACATAAAATTACACAAACTTGACACTTGGTGCTTGGAGTTACAAATTGCAGTCAGCCAATTAAGAAATATTCTGGTGACAAAAAAGGAACACTAATTATAGATGATAATGACTCATTATTGCCACAACTGTTAAAGTTAACCAGTAAAGGCAGAGTTGAAAAAATTAGTGTAATTCATAAAGAAATGAAATAATTGACTTAAAGAGATTTTAAACATGTAGAAATATTTTCATATAGCCAGTTTAAACAATCTTCAAAGTAGGAGGTTGCAGGTTTGAAATCTCACTTAATGTAACAAAGAAGAAATGACAAAAAGTAGCCAGCAAGCATGTTAAAATTAGGCCAGAGGATTTTATTGCCTTCCACCTTATTTCTACACCCCTGTACAGTTGAATATGTTACTAATGATGAAGTCCAATGGAATCATATATCTCAGCTGTTACAACAGAAATTGACTCAGTACTCAGGTGCCAATTTGATCTTTTCACAGCCTATTAAGGGTGATAGTTTAGCACATGTGATTCAGAAAATACAATATAAATCCAACACTTGGTAGAGACACTTAAGACAATTCTATGCACAACAAATGCCAACACTGACGTAACCGTAACCAATCATAATAGCAATAACTTCAATTAATTGTTTGTCCTTATCTTGGTGATAAAACACTTAATAAAATAGAACTTAGTTTAAAGCTATATTGTTACCTAATAAATAAGTCTTAATTGATGGTATATCATGGTAGTGCACATCAACTTACAATGATCACAAAGCAACAATAGCATACACACCACTATATATCCAATGCTAGAACACTCAGTATTTGTCTACACAAAGATAGGAGATCTACAAGCTCAAGGAATCTGCTGATTTCCTCGCTTGATTATTATTCTCACATTAACCAATCAGAGGGTAAGTAGATTATCCCACTGGACATCCACCAGTTAAATTACCCCCTGGTTCCTACCATACTGTGAGTGCCACTTATTCTGCAGGTATATGTGTACATGTAATTAACCAGTGAATACTGGGTACCAATCTAGGAGTGTCTGTGAGACATAGGGGGGTCTACCATGTTGTTCTATGTGTAGGTGTAAATGATAAGATTTTGTTATTATAATAGACAGACAGAAACTGTCATCTACAGCTGATTGGATACCAGCATCGCCTGCAGGGCAAGGTATTAGAAAGCTGCATGCAAGGAACCAGACTAACTAGTTACTTATACAGAATCCAACTAGACATTTTTTGATCAACTACATAATTAGATATGTGTCATTTTATTCGTTTTTCATAGACCAATATGTTTATCTGAGTTGTCAGCTTCGGTTCCAGATGTATATTTATACACATGTGATCCCCGAGAAGAGTTGTCTTTCATACACATGTGATTCCCTACAAGAGTTGTCTTTCATACACATGTGATTCCATACAAGAGTTGTCTTTCATACACATGTGATTCCCTACAAGAGTTGTCTTTCATACACATGTGATTCCATACAAGAGTTGTCTTTCATACACATGTGATTCCCTACAAGAGTTGTCTTTCATACACATGTGATTCCCTACAAGAGTTGTCTTACATACACATGTGATTCCATACAAGAGTTGTCTTTCATACACATGTGATTCCATACAAGAGTTGTCTTTCATACACATGTGATTCCATACAAGAGTTGTCTTACATACACATGTGATTCCATACAAGAGTTGTCTTTCATACACATGTGATTCCATACAAGAGTTGTCTTTCATACACATGTGATTCCCTACAAGAGTTGTCTTTCATACACATGTGATTCCATACAAGAGTTGTCTTACATACACATGTGATTCCATACAAGAGTTGTCTTTCATACACATGTGATTCCATACAAGAGTTGTCTTTCATACACATGTGATTCCCTACAAGAGTTGTCTTTCATACACATGTGATTCCATACAAGAGTTGTCTTTCATACACATGTGATTCCATACAAGAGTTGTCTTTCATACACATGTGATTCCCTACAAGAGTTGTCTTTCATACACATGTGATTCCCTACAAGAGTTGTCTTTCATACACATGTGATTCCATACAAGAGTTGTCTTACATACACATGTGATTCCATACAAGAGTTGTCTTTCATACACATGTGATTCCATACAAGAGTTGTCTTACTATTCCATACTACAAGAGTTGTCTAACTTTTTCCTACAAGAGTTGTCTAACTTTTTCCTACAAGAGTTGTCTTTCTGCGAGACTCGCTGTAGCTCCAGCTCACTCAAGGAAACCAGGCTGACCAGTGCACTATGATATTGAATTCACAAGAGCACAACTGTGGCTCTAATGTTTTGTAGAAAGGAATTTGCAACAAAGACAATTTTATTTTTGAATCAAACACAACTCCATTATAAGTTTTAACTGTTTTAGACCTAACCTAACTCTGAAAGACTCAGAGTTGAGAGCTGTCCCTGGATAAGATCACAGGCACTAATGACTTATGTCAATGTAAAGGATGTTTTTTATGCAACTGGGTGTTCGATGAACCAGCGCCTCATATATCTTACTGACCTTTGTATGGAACTGCATAAGCGATTTTAATCAATGTCAGATCTGTTCTATTTAGCGATTTTAGAATTATTGTACGCAATTATTGTACGCAATTTAGAAACAGCATCATTCTATTGCATTAGTAACATATGTCAATGACAGGGTACCTTCAAGGTGCAGTTAACTAAATGTCAATATCAGATTAGACCAAACCTCCTCCTGGCTGTATAAGTTCACAACTATCTTTTATTTAATTATTGTGTTACAGTCACAATTGAGTACGCTTACATTGACTAATTATCAGCAAAGTCTTAAAACATAATTATGCATCTGATTGTCTGCATCTAAGCTTTTTTATTGATTGATCCTATTACGCATCCTGATTGGATGTCTCCCAGTGCAGACTGATATTCAATTGACCAATGACAAGCCTTGTAACATTCTGAGATTTATATTGATCTCAAAATTTGGAACCCTAAAAAATATTTTTTTCACTAAATTGCTGAGAAAATAAG
Source organism: Spisula solida (assembly GCA_947247005.1). Classification (NCBI taxonomy): domain Eukaryota; kingdom Metazoa; phylum Mollusca; class Bivalvia; order Venerida; family Mactridae; genus Spisula; species Spisula solida. Next base: position 42,076,642 of record OX365944.1, on the reverse strand, counting down.
ATTTTTATATTATCTTACACTGATGGCAGACTTTTAAATGTCAATAATATAATCCGCATTCAAAGTCAACAAATTGAGAACTTGCCAGTATGACAAATAGTTTTCTTCTTACCATCGTATTTAACATATAAATCTATTTTCAAGTATATTTCAAGTATTTGAACTTATAAATGTCAGTAGAATATTTAAGAAAATACGTATAGATATGCAGAGTTTGAATGAAACAAAATTTTGGATTTTTTCAGATTACTTTTTTTATACCAAGGGAGGTAACTCAGCTGATGACATTAGTGCAGTAAATACAAAATTACCTCCCTTTGAAAAAAATACCAAAAAAGTAGATCAGCCAAATGTTTGAGCAAGTACCCACATTTTTGACTGAATCATGGTTACCATACAGTAATCTAGGAATTTGTATTCACCCCAGTGTTAAATCTAGGAAAGATAATAATATAGCACTTTTAAACTTACAACTTGAGAATAGAAAGTTAAGATAAAACAAGGTGTATATTCCTAAATGTACATGTTTCAAACAATGTAGTCACTCACTTCAGACAAAAACTGGTTTTTGTGCAGGTGAATCACTGCTTGTAACATCTCGAGACGAAGTTCAGGGCTAAGTTAAGGGAGATGGTTGTCCCATTTCTCCAAACTGATCCTATCCTGGTGTCAATTTTAAGCCACATGTTCACATACATAAATGGAGCAGGAGGCTATATAGTGCGAACAAATTAACAAGGTCCTCAACCTTAACAATTCATTAATAATATATTACAAAATTTTTGTGCGGAAAATATATCAATTTCCATGAGAAAGTCGTTCCTTACCAGTCATTTATAATAAATTCTAGAAAAGAAACTGACTTACATTATGCCAATAGAAGGTTTGAGAACAAGGTTAACTTGCTTGCACTATATTAATTGTACTTTATAGCGATTTAATAAAAGCATACCTTGATAAGGTCTCCATCTTTGAATGTGAGGGAGTTTGGATCACATATATTACAATAATCTCTTATAGCTTTCGCTTCCACACAGAAACTTGCATCTGAAAACATAAAACACATACAGTCAAACCAGAGTGACAGTGGAAACTTCTATTAAACAGATGAACCATCTAATGAATGAAGCTGTCAAGTTTCTAGAAGAATGTCGGCCTTGCAGAGGGTTCACAAGCTTTTTCGACAAATTCACCTAGTGACATAATATTTACCCTATGTGACCCCTAATAGTTCACATATATCCAGGTCATTCTTTGGTTTTTCCATTGTTGCTTCCTTACAATACAGAAGTACAAATGGTTACAATTATCTAGGTTAAAATTATGATCAAATTTTACTGAAGACAAAAACGAGGATTCAATGTCTATTCAAATGTTGACAGATCTTGAATGTAAATTTGTGTATGTGTTTATTAAACATGTACAATTACTGGGGAAAAAACATTATAAGCAAGTTCCAGATTCAATCAACATGTATCAGACATGTATAAACAGAATTGATCAGAATTTCGAAGTAAAAATCCCACAAAGTAAAATATAAACCAAGTCTTTATGGTTGTACAATGTAAGTTCAGAGCTTATTTGCATGAGAAATGTTCACCATGCAGAACAAGAACCAGATCAATAAGTTTTGACAGGACTATACTTCAATATATAACTCCATATGAAGTACTTTATCCCATCAATAAACTGTAACCATATATCCCCCAAATATTACCGTTTTATCCATTAGAACAAGAATATGTTATATATGTAACAATCATATATCGGTATAGCACGGAGAATTTGACCTCAGAGACCCTAACCTTTTTGCATGAATATATTACAAGGTTCTTGCGTTGAATATATAAATTCCTGCAAGCAAATCATGCAATTAGATTTCTGTTGGTACTACACTTCGTGGTGCTAATTCCCGCTTGTAAAAACATACAATCGGAATTATAATTATAGATGAGATATCAGCTATTAAATTATGCTTATGGAAGGTCGAGAGTCGTGTCACATTCTTTGGACTATGTATGTAACAAAGCAGCATTAAACATATTTGTCTCCTGAAAGAGAAGTGCAAAGCTGAATATAACTCTCTCAAAATTTCAACTTCACAATTCATGATGGCAACTTTTAAAATTCAAGATTAAGTTGAAACGCGAAGTTCGTGAAAATAAATTCACAAATTAACAAGAGTGCCAAAATGTCACAAAATACGCCCGTCTTGGGGCATGGTAAGTCTCAGGGCATGGTGAATGAAAAAAACAATCCAACATTTTTTTTAATTAAAGGACCATAACCAAAGAAGGCCTAGGCTGATTTGGCCTATAATTGAACTTGTCTTAGATATTATACCCATGAACATTGTCACCTAGTTTGAAGATACTCAGACGAAAACTCTTTGCACTAGAGAACAGACAAGGTCAATTACACATTTATTTTGGTAATTATAGGACCATAACCAAATAAGGCTAAGGCCCATAATCAAACTTGGCCTAGATATTATGCCTAGAAGCATTGTCACAAAGTTTGAAGATGATCGGATGAAAACTAATTGCACTAAAGAACAGACAAGGTGAATTTCACATTTATTTTGGTAATTGTAGGACCAAAACCAAATAAGGCCTTGGTCGATGTGGCCTATAATCGAACTTGGCCTAGATATCATGCCCATAAGCATTGTCACAGAGTTTGAAGATACTCAGATGAAAACTCTTTGCACTAGAGAACAGACAAGGTCAATTTCACATTTATTTTGGTAATTGTAGGACCATAACCAAATAAGGCCTAGGCCGATAATCAAACTTGGCCTAGATATTATGCCCATAAGCATTGTCACAAAGTTTGAAGATGATCGGATGAAAACTAATTGCACTAAAGAACAGACAAGGTGAATTTCACATTTATTTTGGTAATTGTAGGACCAAAACCAAATAAGGCCTTGGTCGATGTGGCCTATAATCGAACTTGGCCTAGATATTATGCCCATAAGCATTGTCACAGAGTTTGAAGATACTCAGATGAAAACTCTTTGCACTAAAGAACAGACAAGGTCAATTTCACATTTATTTTGGTAATTGTAGGACCATAACCAAATAAGGCCTAGGCCGATTTGGCCTATAATCGAACTTGGCCTAGATATTATGCCCATAAGCATTGTCACAAAGTTTGAAGATGATCAGATGAAAACTGTTTGCATTAGAGTACAGACAAGGCCAATTTCACATTTTTTTGGTAAATGAAGGACCATAACCAAAGAAGGCCTGGGCCGATTTGGCCTATAATCGAACTTGGCCTAGATATTATGCCCATAAGCATTGTCACAAAGTTTAAAGATGATCGGATGAAAACTGTTTGCATTAGAGTACAGACAAGGCCAATTTCACATTTTTTTGGTAAATGAAGGACCATAACCCAAGTTGGCCTATAATCGAACTTGGCCTAGATATTATGCCCATAAGCATTGTCACAAAGTTTGAAGATGATCGGGTGAAAACTGTTTGCGTTTGAGTACAGACAAGGCCAATTTCACATTTTTTTGGTAAATGAAGTACCATAACCCGATTTGGCCTATAATCGAACTTGGCCTAGATATTATGCCCATAAGCATTGTCACAAAGTTTGAAGATGATCGGATGAAAACTGTTTGCATTAGAGTACAGACAAGGCCAATTTCACATTTTTTTGGTAAATGAAGGACCATAACCCAAGAAGGCCTGAGCCGATTTGGCCTATAATCGAACTTGGCCTAGATATTATGCCCATTAGCATTGTCACAAAGTTTGAAGATGATCGGATGAAAACTGTTTGCGTTAGAGTACAGACAAATTACTGGACACCGCCGCCCCCCGCACGCACGCCCGCACGCCCGCCATGGGTGTTCACATAATACGTCCCGTTTTCAACAGGCGTATAAAAATTAAGAATTCCAGAAGTTGATAAAAAAATATGCGTCTATAAAATAGTGAACTAGTATTATGTCAGTTGTAACCTTTCCCCATCTTTAAAGGCAGGTAATAATTAGTAATGGATTTATGTGCACGTGTGCTCTGGAATATACTAAATTATAACATAAACAACGCACATTAAATGGCGACTCCCTGTACTTACATGCAACTTGTTTACGTATGTATTTTGTGATACGTAAAAAATGGACCCAACATAAATTGCTTCCTTTTTGCTTAATATATACTTAGAGTTTTTTTCCATAATATTACCGTAATTAATTAAATCATTTATATTCTAATTAAATTTACGTAAGCACACTTTATCACACATGACATCTACAAGAAATAAGCTCCTTGAATACAAAAATTAATTGCTTCAGCAGAGTATATTAGTTTACTATGATTTAAGATAGGCATGCAGGTGTATTAAAGCTAGGTGACCTAGAAATGCACAGCGCCCTCCTGTATATATAATTAATTTCACAGAAGAATCAGAATTTTGTCTATCAATGCTGTAAATCAGGTTATGTCAGTGAATAAGCTCCTTCCCAATAGACTCCTTGCTTCTTTAATGTGCCTTGTGCAGCGATACATACATTTATAACAAGTTATCAAAAAGATGATATTAAGTCAGACAGGGAAGGCAGCACTCAACTTAACCAGCCGCAAGCACAGAAAACATTATAAACATACAATGCACATTTCCCAACTGAACCAACCGAGCAAAGAAAACCCATCTATAACACCCTATTACTTAGCTCTCACCAAAAGCAAAAAAAATGCCTTAGTTCTGATGCTCAATGAAGAATAAATGCAATGCAGAACTATTATAATGATCAGCCAAGGACAAAATGATCCCTCATATAATATACACATTTTTGACAACATAGCTTTCTACATACATTCTTAAAATCATCATTTCAACACTTTTTTGTCAACCCTCATTAAAATAATTTACCTTTCTGTGATCAGGATGGATGGAATTATCAGAAAATCGCAGAGCCTCCTGGCTCATATCAAATAACATGTAATCCTTGTGCTAGAGAAATTGTCAGTTTTTAGTACTGATTGATTAACAAATTCCAGAAAAACTGATGAGGTCAACTGAACTGGCGATTATATCCAGTGATATGATGATGAAAAGTGTTGAAGAAGCCAGTAAAGCTCAATGAAAACTAAAAAAAAATCCTGTAAGATCACTTCTTTTAGTGGGTATTACATTACGCGGATTTTAGTAAATGTAATTTGATGCCTGGAATTGTTAAACTTCGTGTATTACAAAACACGAGGAGGAGCGAAACTCTTGTTTCTTATCTGGGAGATGGATTAATCGTGGGGATTATTATTTCGTGGTCAATTTTAACCGCTATATCAACAAAAAATTTAACCCCCATGAAAAATGATAATTTTACAGTATCCTGAAAACAGTAAATCTCTGAATGAAAATCTGCCACAAAATGTACATGATTTACAACCTTGTATCCAGAATAGCACAGGCTAGAAATGTTCTGTGAGATGATCAGATCTATGAATAAAACATAGTAGAGTAAACAATTCAATAGAGCATCAATCAGTGTCATGATCTAGAATAAGTTCTAATTATCTCTCACCCAGGGGACCTGTTCAAACCAATTAGTTATCATATCAATTACCCCAGTAAATACACATATACTGCCAGAGTATTTAATGCCAAATATTATTCTATTACTAAGAATCTGAAGTAAGGGAATCCATTAGTAGCCAACTTCAGAAGTATAATGTAAAAATATTTTACAGAGTCCTAGTTTCCAACTTGCAATAAAAGTTAACCTGGAAATGCCGTTTCAGTTTTGCACATTTAAAAACAAAATACAAACAACAACAAAAATTAAATAACAGACTAAAATATCAAGTTTATTATAACTTGAAAGTGAGAATTTAACACCAATATAAAGCCATTATGCACACAGATGGGGAAAACAACAAGAAACGAAAGATGCTTTTAATTATCCTGACTACTGGGCGATCCATATGGGCGAGGCCCACAAAAGTAAATGTCAGCTATTTTAATTTTTTGGGGAAAGTGCATGAAACAGAAGATGCCCCGGAGTTCCAGAGGCTGCCATGGTTCTTTAATGTGCCTGATGTTAAATTAAAAGCCTCAATCTTGTCCGACAACAGTGAGTGGCTATAAAATCAGCTTATTAACATGATGCTTCCATTAGGGACCTTAAACCTCAACAATTGACATGCTGAACAAGTTCACACACCATCGTGGTCACATGTGTACAGTCTCAATGGTATATGGTCCTTTCCGCATCCCTCCTGCATCAGTAGATGCCTGGGCATAAAAAAATCGAATTTCAAACTTTGTGTTTGAAGTTGTGGGAATGGATTGGACTGCATTTCATTTCCTGTTCAATATTTCAGTATCATACAGAGGTTTGATTTCTGTAGTTCCTGTCAACATTTAATCCCTATTGATCTGAGAAATGTATTTTAGAAAAGTGTGGCCGACACCCCTCATTTATCATACCACGTTAGAGAACCTCCGTACTTCTTGCAGGCAACAATGACATTTTCAATTTTATTGGACAACAAAGCAGCTCAACGATGACTCACTCAAGGAAAAGCCTATAATGCAGGAAATTTTCTCACAAAACAGATAAATGCAAGGAACAGTAATCTTCACTGATACGTACAAGTGTTACAGTTACATACAAGTGCCAATCATATTGATATCTTTCTCAAAATATAAAGTCGGTTAAATCTTATGGCTACCATCATATAATATACACAAAAGAAGCAATTCCTGGACGCTCAATAATTATGTGATACTTACATACATCATTACATGTTGCCATGAAAACCTGGTGATGATTTTGCTTGTGCAGGACATTTTAATGTATATGCATATCTAATTTTTTAAGGACAATGTGCAATTATATGACTGTGACTTAATCATTTATAATAAAGATATATCATTATATGTACAATTTTATAGACATGTATATAATTTATTAAGTGTACAGTAAAACCTTATATGATTATCAGGCCCATAGTCGCAAAGCTTACACTCATACTCTAAATACGGACATAGTTCATACAAATATTCATTCTCTCATCCAAGCTGTGATTTAAGTGATCAATTTCGCAGTCACTGATACAATAGTACTAGCTGTTAATATTGCTTCAAAATTCGCCCCTTGATGCCCGGTCTAATTATTTTGTTCTTATGAAATTTCAAACCAATTTCCATACCAAGAATGCACACACAAAATATCATATATAATAGTAGCTAGTCGACATGTTCCCAATTGTACAATCGTTTCTATAATAATTTATTTCTATAGCCAGAAGCATTCAATCAAGTTTCAGTAATAACCCGAATCCAAATCATAGCGCTTATAGAACAACCGCAAAGCTCCCAATCATTTTCTCAGATAAATGGAAAAAAAACAACATAATTATTTTAAACAAACAATTATCACAGATGATTTTATATAAAGGATAAGCATGCAGATCTGAAACTTGTTTTGGATAATCAATATGCGTAAATAAGGCCACAGTTTTTTATTTTTAGGTTTATCGGATTTTTTTTAAAAATTTGTTGGCGGGAAGAGAAAATAATGTTATTAAAGGACCAAAAGGGTAACCTGCACTTGTGTGAGCGACCTATATAAATAAGGGCCTTCATTAGGGTCTCTTGTTATTTGGCCAAATTTTGTAAAATTCCTGAAAACCTAAAAATAAAACAAACTGGCCTAGTTATTCAATAATTGCACCCAACTGGGATCTTGTTTGCAATTTTTGGTATGATTGTATAGATCTCGGAGCAAGCAAACAAAAATCAGGAAACGGACACATGAGGGAGGGAAAATATTTGATTAGGTAACTTTTTGTTTTCACAATACCAAAAATCAATCCTAGTATTCATTCATGTCAACAAGTTTAAAGGAATCGATTAACTCGGAATGTTACCAACGAGCGATATTAATCATATCCAAAATATGTTTTGATGCATTTTCCGTGTTAAGATTATCTTGAAATCTGACATGAAGTCAACTGCCAGCCAGCTTTCTATAGCAGCCCGAGATGAGTATTTGAAAAGCTCTTACAAAATTGAAAAACTAGTTTTCAGCATCTGCAGCAACAATCAAATTAGTTCTCAACAGGAAACAAGAATATTTGCAGAATAATTCGGAAAGGCAACTGAGTAGCAGACAATTGTAGCAGACGACAATTAAAGCCGACAATCTTCGCATACAGACTTTATGTCTGATTAGTCATACGGCTACTAGAAAACCCAATGTATGTTACACTCTATTCCTGGATCCAAAAAATCAATCTTTTAATCCAGTATAACAAGATTATGTTGTATGCAACGTCTTACTCTATAGTACTATAAACTTGCTTCAAATTGCACCAGACAGCAAGGAGACATAATTGTCTCAGAACATGTCAACTGTAACGCTCACACCAAATAAGGACTTGCCTCAGAACATGTCTAGCACACTGGTGCTTAAACCATCAACCAAAGAACAACTTCAACCATAGATATGGGGAGTATCTTTAAAAGTACCCTTACTGAATACTGTATTATCAAATCATTATCAGTTTAACTAGTAATTCATTGCCTAGTAATCCAGTTCACCATACATTCATTGACAAGTAGTCAAGTTCACTAAGCACTCATAGACAAATAGTCAAGTTTGCCAAGCAAAGTTAACAAGTAGTCAGGTTCTCAAATCATTCATTTCCAAGTAATTTCAGTTCACCAAGCATTCATTGACAAGTTGTCCAGTTCACCAAGCATTCATTGACATGTAGACCAGTTCACCATCTATTGACAAGAAGTCCAGTTCACCATCTATTGACAAGAAGTCCAATTCACCATCTATTAACAAGTAGTCCAGTTCACCATCTATTGACAAGTAGTCCAGTTCACCAAGCATTCATTGACAAGTAGTCCAGTTCACCAAGCATATATTGACAAGTAGTCTAGTCACCAAGCATTCATTGACAAGTAGTACAGTTCACCAAGCATTCATTGACATGTAGTCCAGTTCACCAAGCATTCATTGACAAATAGTCTTAAAATCCCCAAACTGTCAATTTCACAAAACATGTATTGACAAGTTGTCCAGTTCATTAAGCATTCATTGACAAGTAGTCCAGTTCATTGCTCATTCATTGACAAGTTGTCATGTTCACCAAGCGTTCATTGCCAATTTAACCAATTCACAAAGCATTCATTGCCAAGTTGTCCAGTTCATTAAGCATTCATTGACAAGTAATTTCAGTTCACCAAGCATTCATTGCCAAGTTGTCCAGTTCACTAAACATTCATTGCCAATTTGACCAGTTCACAAACATTCATTGACAAGTAATTTCAGTTCACCAAGCATTCATTGCCAAGTTGTCCAGTTCACTAAACATTCATTGCCAATTTGACCAGTTCACCAAGCATTCATTGACAAGTAGTCCAGTTCACCAAGCATTCATTGCCAAGTTGTCCAGTTCACCAAGCATTCATTGACAAGTAGTCCAGTTCACCAAGCATTCATTGACATGTAGACCAGTTCACCAAGCATCCATTGACAAGTAATCCAGTTCACCAAGCATTCAATGACAAGTAGTCCAGTTCACCAAGCATTCATTGACGAGTAATCTGGTTCACCAAGCATTTATTGACAAGTAGTCCAGTTCACCCAGCATTCATTGACAAGTAATCCAGTTCACCAAGCATTCATTGACAAGTAATTTCAGTTCACCAAGCATTCATTGACAAGTAGTCCAATTCACCAAGCATTCATTGACAAGTAGTCCAGTTCACCAAGCATTCATTGACAAGTAGTCCAGTTCACCAATCATTTTTTGACAAGTTATCCAGTTCACCAATCATTATACCCCTTATTAAAGATATGGGGAAAACAACAAGAAAAGTAATTGGCCACACAATATGATCAACAAAGGACATCTTAATTATTTATCACCAATATATCAGGATATTATTGATCAATAATATATCACAACAGGTACAAATCACATGTCACTTACATTCAAATATACCTGTAGTTTATCCTGAGGCCACATCCGAATACAAACAAGTCGTTACTCACTCAGCCCATATCAAGCAGAACCAGCAAAACATTAATACTGACTTGTTTACTTGTTTGTATAAACGTTTTGTATTTAACCTTCATATGCATTCAGAAATATATGTAATAATGTGAAACACACAAAATCTTAATGTTATCCATCAATGGTGAATACAGTCTAACGAGTGTTTTAAGCAGTTAATTTAGGGTATTATAAATACATCAAATTAGGTTCCCTTAAAGCAGGTTGCTGGTAACATGTAGGAGGTACTGGGTAACAGGTACAATCCCCAAGAAGTGTCATACTGAAGACGACAAATCAACCAGGTAACTGAGTTATATTAAATGCCCTTTGCCACTGCTAAATGCTCAGTGGATGCTCTCTCTCAAATCCTTGTGACAATGGATGCCATCAGATATGAGGTGTCAAACATGATTCATATAAATTCTAAGAACTTGCTTTACACTCGACCTAAAACAAATTAGTATAAACAAATGCATGTGTTTTTAACGAACAAGGCTGACTAAGTGGGCTTTTAGCTGTTTAAGACAGGTTTAAATTTGTTTCTTATGGCATTTAAACAACAAACACTGATTTCTCAGTAAATAAAACAGTTATAGTATATAGTCATACACACACAAGTTGACAGATGGATTGATGCAAGAATTAATACAACAATGCCCAGGCTGCAGACTATGTCTTACCTTTAAATATCTCAATAGGCGTAGTTTGTTGACTGCCTGGTGTCGTGGCACCATTCGAACATAAACTTCCATCAACACAGTTAGGTATACAAAACTTCATTCTTGTAACACAGTTAGGCAGAATGATTGATTTATAAGTTCGTCCAATAATTATCCAAAAACAATGATACAGACACTTATAAGGAAATCAGCAAATATTTCAGTAATAATACTATCAGCAATAGTACTATCAGCAATAACGCTGTAACAGCTACACTATGAACACAATCTTATCAGATAAAACATTGCGTTTTTCAGATAAACGTTGCATTTTCAAATACTTCCTGACATTCCTGCATAACCATAACAGTACGATGGCCTGCTAGACAAATATTCCAGTTATATGAGCAGGAGAATATTACATCACTATCACGCTGACAAAAAACATAACAACGACAATGCCATAAACACTCTCCATATTGGAGGAAGAATGCCGTCTTACGAGACAAACTTTTCGTCTCTTATTGGATATTCTGTTAACAAAGTCTCGTGACATTACGTAACTGTCTGACGCCCAGCACTCAACAAGTTGCAGGCAGCTTCATATAGTGTTAATAATATAACAATAAATGAAAGCATAAAATATTTCCGGTCACGAATCAAGAAGTCTCTGATATATACTTTTCTCCGATGCTGCATAAAACTGCCAGAATATCCAATATTCCATGTCTTGCAAACACTCCGATATTGACAGACAATGGCTTAACCATTTACCAATTAACACTTAAAATGAATGCCAGTCGCAGTTTCAACTTATTCAGTTAAATATCAAATTCAATTTCACCAAGAAAATATCTACGCTAATTGATAATCAATAAGTAAAGTTTAGGTTTACTGACAGTTAATGTAAAATTGGGACGTTAATCTAGCGGTTATTATCTGAGGGATCTGTATTTAAGATGACAAGGGTGGGGCTCCCCGGGCTCTCTTAAAGCATTGATCACCACCCATACACACAGTATATACTATATAATTTATAGTCATTATGAGACATAAATCTAATAGTTCTCCATCTATCAATGATATACAAATGAAAAATACAAGCCAGTCTGCCCAACTAACTTAGCCTTTGGTATCGTAGCCTATAATGGTATCATCATAATCTATTTTTGTTAAAATGATGATCATAGTTCAAAGAAAACAATTTTTGAAGCAGGTATAAGTGATTTGTTAGGCACAATAGGGGACATACAACACGGCCAACGTTACTATACATGCAACAAGGAACCTTAAATCCACAGTGGCGCCCTCTGTTAATATCCTTTTCCTTATAAGTTCACTTAAATGTGAACAGTCACGTTTACTGTCATGCTAGACTGTATAAATAACATTTAATAGAATGATATGTAAACATTAAACAGCCTGATATGTTTATTTCATTGATTTTTTTATGTAATTTATTGATAGGGCAGGATTATAATACGCGTTTGTAATGTTATCTCAAATAATAAAAATATAATTTCAATGTTTGAAGATATGACTAATAATTAATCAGCTTTGTGGGAACATTGATGAAAGCTTCTATTTAACATTGATTTAATAACATGAAAGCTTCTCTTCATCACTCGTATTTTATCACCTGCAAGCTGCTAGCTGACACTGATGCTATCACGAAAGCTTCCAGTCAACAATGATGTGATGAAATCAAGGTTCTAATAACATAACTGCATCAAGCTTCTACCTAACATAGATGTAATCACACAAAAAATATAATCACATGAAAGCTTCTACCTAACACAGATGTTATCACATGAAAGCTTCCACCTACCACAAATGTAATCACACATAAGCTTCTACCTAACACAGATGTAATCACATGAAAGCTTCTACCTAACACAGATGTTATCTGACCATGCTTATACCTAACATAGATGTAATCACATGAAAGCTTTTACATAACACAGATATAATCGCATGAAAGCTTTTACTTAACACAGATATAATCGCATGAAAGCTTCTACCTAACACAGAATAATAAAATGTAATGGCATGAAAGCTTTTACCTACCACAGATGTAATCACATGAACGCTTCTAGCTAATACAGATGTAATCACATGAACGCTTCTACCTAACATAGATGTAATCACATGAAAGCTTCTACCTAACACAGATGTAATCACATGAAAGCTTCTACCTAACACAGATGTAATCACATGAAAGCTTCTACCTAACACAGATGTAATCACATGGATGCTCCTACCTAACTTTGATGAAAGCTTCTAGCCAATATTGATGTTGGTACAAGCTTTTAACTGATATAACCACATGAAAACATTTATCCAACAGAATACATGATGTCCCAACATGAAAGTGGAATGTATACAGCTTAAACATGAACAACAGCAACAACATAGCCTGTCACATGTTCTGTTTGAAGTAAGGAAGCCTTAAACAATCAACATAATACATGACAAAGATAAACATTGATAATAAACGGACTGGAAAAAAGTTGGAGTAGAAAAAAACATACCGATAAAACTCAACTTGGATTGTTTTCTCCTGAATACACAATGAATGTCAATATAACCTCAAGGAACTCAACAACGATTGAAATGTTCTACATTTTCTGAAAACTTCTTAAATTGATTCTAATGTCTCTAGGTCGATCTATTAATCATCATTTTAACAGAGTACAATATTGCTGTACTGGCATAACCTGCCCAGTGACTGCGTGAAAAAACGCCCCCATTGTTTGGGGGTTTATCCCGAAAAATCAATATTTAAATGGTACAGAATAGTGTTTCTATCCTATATTGGAGAGTATTAGTCATCGGCATCTGCCTGCCTCCATCTTCATGTTTCAGATTATACGCAAAGCTGCAAATTTTGAGAATATTTTTTTGTGTTTTTATGAAATATGGATCTTTCTTGAAGACATTTCAAGTCAATATTTCAACAGTGACTCATAAAAGATCTGGAATATCAAATTGGAATGGTTCACAATATCTGAACATAAGATCATCAAATGACATGCAAATTGTGGATCCTATTTTTTGTGATAAAATTCATAACCCATTATTTAGGTCTTGCAGGATGTTTGCAAGTGAATAATCTGAGAGGGTCTGAGAGTATTATTATAGCCTGTCTGCGCTGGCACAGTTACTGGCATAGTGCTAGACTGTCATTCATGATTGGGTTCTTACGATAGGACCTTAACCATATGATTGGTTGTGCCTCAACTTTATCCTACAATAGACCATTGGCCAGCCTTTATCCTGGTCTGCAAACAGAGGCTCATACTAAGGGAAGACTCCGGGGCTTGCCCAACAGTTGTGATGCCTTGATCTTTAAATAAAGTTGTTATCATTATTTATCATTAAACAAAGTAAAATCTTATCATTATATCCAGAAAAGACACTAAAACACCAAAAGCAATATTAGTCACACTAAAATAACACAACATATCTACTACTAATTATTGAGTCGCAAGAAATAAATAAAACTCCCAGAAACAAACACAGAATAGCTGAAATTTCCAAATCCATAACAAAATTTCTTAAAACCACCATGCACAACAAGATCCAGAACAACATATATTATTCCATTATACAACAGACAATAGAACTGTATGAGTGATTGTTAGCTTCAGATCACATGTGTTTCTCTATCTGTAACATTCAACAGGTGAAATAATTACCTTACATAAACAACTAATAAAACAAGACGCTAATCATTGGTTACTTTACGCTAATAAGCTTTCACGCAGACATTATTGTTTACAGCTTCATTATATCATGTCTACAACATGCATTCTGTGTATTCTCCATCGCTATGGTTACACTTTCAAACCTAAGAATTTGATTGACTGAATAAAATATAATGCAAAAACTGACCAATGGAAAGGCTGCATTCTGAGACGGGTCAGCAAACACATGCAGCTTTATTATTATGTTACAATAAGTCCATCAGTAGAGCAGCAAATATAAGAGCAACAGCTTATTCTACAGTCCATAATAAACTGGAACCTCAGAGAAACTAGCGAACTTGTCATAGTCATTGTTGTCATAGTCATTGTTGTCATAGTCATTGTTGTCATAGTCATTGTTGTCATAGTCATTGTTGCTGTAGTCAGTGTTGTCATTCATTGTCATTATAGTTATTGTTGCTGTAGTCATTGTTGTCAGTCATTGTCATTATAGTTATTGTTGCTGTAGTCATTGTTGTCAGTCATTGTCATTATAGTTATTGTTGCTGTAGTCATTGTTGTCAGTCATTGTCATTATAGTTATTGTTGCTGTAGTCATTGTTGTCAGTCATTGTCATTATAGTTATTGTTGCTGTAGTCATTGTTGTCAGTCATTGTCATTATAGTTATTGTTGCTGTAGTCAGTGTTGTCATTCATTGTCATTATAGTTATTGTTGCTGTAGTCATTGTTGTCAGTCATTGTCATTATAGTAATTGTTGCTGTAGTCAGTGTTGTCATTCATTGTCATTATAGTTATTGTTGCTGTAGTCATTGTTGTCAGTCATTGTCATTATAGTAATTGTTGCTGTAGTCAGTGTTGTCATTCATTGTCATTATAGTTATTGTTGCTGTAGTCATAATGTTGTCAGTCATTGTCATTATAGTTATTGTTGCTGTAGTCATAATGTTGTCAGTCATTGTCATTATAGTTATTGTTGCTGTAGTCAGTGTTGTCATTCATTGTCATTATAGTTATTGTTGCTGTAGTCATAATGTTGTCAGTCATTGTCATTATAGTTATTGTTGCTGTAGTCATTGTTGTCAGTCATTGTCATTATAGTTATTGTTGCTGTAGTCATTGTTGTCAGTCATTGTCATTATAGTTATTGTTGCTGTAGTCATTGTTGTCAGTCATTGTCATTATAGTTATTGTTGCTGTAGTCATAATGTTGTCAGTCATTGTCATTATAGTTATTGTTGCTGTAGTCAATGTTGTCATAGTCATTGTTGCTGTAGTCATTGTTGTCATAGTCAGTGATGCTGTAGTCATTGGTGTCATAGTCAGTGTTGCTGTAGTCATTGTTGTCATAGATATTGTTGTCATAGTTATTGTTGCTGTAGTCCTTGTTGTCAGTCATTGTTGTCGTAGCCAGTGTATTATCTTCAGTTTGGATGTGGAGATGAACAGTACACCATCTTCTGTACAGTGCTCAGTATCTCCCCACAGCTTAATTGTATGTATGCCAAACATTCTAGTGTGCTTCAATAGTCATTATAATCACTGTTCACAGTCATTATAAGTCTGTGTTGTCGTAAGTCAGTAAGATCAAAATCACAGACTGTCATCATACTGAAGTGTTGTCATTATAAGACAGTGTTATCAGTATTGTCACAGTCATATATCTAGATATATATATATATATATATACAGTGCCTTGATAGAGAAGATTATAATCTTCTGCTCAAAACTTAAATAGGCATAATAGTAACAATCCACATTTTACAGTCTTATAATATAGCCGCGAGGAACTGAAGCATTATGATAGGATGGGTCTGAATATTCTAAATAATCCATGAATGTCATCTCAGGGGAGAATACTTCCATTAGTAGACAAATACATATACAGACGCAATATAAGATCACTAAGCAATTTACACAGACAATTGTGATACAAAACAGAAGGATCAAGACCACTGTAAATTCACACAACAAAAAGGTTGATTATTGAAAAAGACATGCAGCATATGGGAATGTTCATTGCGGAAGTTTCAGACTTTGTTACAGACATATTTCACATAAAATCTAAGAGAGGCACAGCAGCTACTATAGCTGTATGTTTTACATAACACACGAGTTAAAGGTCAAATTACCCGAATCACAGTTACTGCATGAATCACATGAAAGACAAGAGATATTTGGAAAACATGCATGCACTCATTGCAGCCCTGAATAGTCAGAAATGACAATGGTCACTGTGACCTTGACCTTTGACCTACTGACCTCAAAATTAATAGGGGTCATCTACTGTTGATGACCAACCTCCAAATGTGTAAAAAAAGTCGAATAATGCACATAACAGAAAGGTCACTGTGTATTGAGTAAACTGTCTTTTAAGTTACTGATTTCACATAACAGAATTGTAAGTCAAAGACATTAGGTTAACATTTCACAGCTAGAAGTGTCAAAATTACAGATATCAAAGGTCAAGTTATAGTTGCAGATAGCACTTTATATAGAAAGGTCAAAGTCATTAATTGACCTAGTTGCAGATTTCCTATAACAACTAGAAAGGTCAAAGACTTAGTTATAGTTTGCACATAACAACTAGAAAGGTCAAAGACTTAGTGAAAGATTGTCACATAACAAATAGGTTAAAGTAATTAATTAACTTTGTTGCAGATTGCATGCACATGTACAACTGAGAAAAGTCAAAATACATATTCAGTTAGCTACAGGAAAGGTCAAGTTAGTTTTTATCACTAATTCAGTATGATTATGTTAATTAACATTGACAAAGTCAAACATGAACACTGTGTTTCATGCTGTACAGGTATTAATAAGTCTGATACATGATTCAACAGAGCATGAAGTTTAATGATATATTTTAGTACAATGAATGTATTTGACACAATAGGAGGATGCTGTCATACACTTGTCATAACTTTATAATAACCTGGTGTACATACTGTGTAATATCATCAGTCAAAGGGCTTGGTATGAGTTGAATGTCATACTTTGATATAATTATAGCATCCTATTATTACAGAGTCAAAAATAGACCTGTGTTTTGTCCCATAAATTTGATACTTAACAGGAATAATATGCAGCATGTATGTGAGTGAATGATGTATGTTATAATGTATATGTGAGTGTAAGATGTATGTTATGCTATTTAAAAACAGACATATATTGTTTGGTATCAAAATGATTGTCTAAGAATGTATTTTAAGAAACAGTTTCTTATTTTGATGTAAAATACTTCAGTATAATTCTATGGTAAATTTTGGTATTTTCATAATATAAGAGTATAAGTTTTTAATTAACTATTGTTAAATCATGTAAGTTAGACGTGTAGTCTCGATGGCAGCGTCAATTCCCTTGGGCCCAAATATATTCAAGCCAGCTTGCCAAAAGCAGGTTAATTATTGTCAAATTGATTTATGAACACACATCTTATTTTCTTACATCCATTGTTGACCATTGTCTTAATTTGACCATTAAACAACCATTAAATCAGATAAAAACATTTTCAGTTAAAGATAAGATCTTAATTACATAAGTCAAATGTATGTTATAATGTATATGTGAGTGTAAGATGTATGTTATGCTATTTAAAAACAGACATATATTGTTTGGTATCAAAATGATTGTCTAAGAATGTATTTTAAGAAACTGTTTCTTATTTTGATGTAAAATACTTCAGTATAATTCTATGGTAAATTTTGGTATTTTCATAATATAAGAGTATAAGTTTTTAATTAACTATTGTTAAATCATGTAAGTTAGACGTGTAGTCTCGATGGCAGCGTCAATTCCCTTGGGCCCAAATATATTCAAGCCAGCTTGCCAAAAGCAGGTTAATTATTGTCATATTGATTTATGAACACACATCTTATTTTCTTACATCCATTGTTGACCATTGTCTTAATTTGACCATTAAACAACCATTAAATCAGATAAAAACATTTTCAGTTAAAGATAAGATCTTAATTACATAAGTCATTGTTTTGGAAACACTATATAACTTTTCGTTCAATATTTGGTAAGTCACAAGTGAAACTTACCATTAAAGTGATAACGTATTATCTGATTTTTGGTCTTACTTACTTATACAGGTACGTGAAAATTATTATATTATATTATTTGTTTAACTAATCTTCACTTATAAAATACATGTATGTTTCAGACATTATAAATAATAATTACTTTGTTGATAGAATATGTAATGCTTTTGATTCATAGTTTAAATCTAAATTATGCATGGTATATTTTAATATTATTCATAAATATTATAATTGTTTATCTTCAAGCCAATTTACTTGTTTCCAGTAATACTGTTGACAGTAATATTTGAATAAGTATATACATTGTAGCTTGAGCCTTGAAACAGTAATTTGAGTTATTGAAATTAATAATTATTAGAATATTGCTTTTACGTATGTAAGTCTAAATGTAAGTTATAAACTCAAGGATTTATTATTCTCCGGTAATCTCACATATAAGCGAGTGCTCACTAAATTGTTAAATTGTAAGATTATTCCCCATGAGCTAGTTTCACATATATTAAATTGTTAAATCATAAGTTTGACATATTAAATTGTTAAATCATAAGCTTATTCCCCATAAGCTAAGTTTCACACAGTTTGAGTTATTATTTTTTAATTACTGAATTGCTAAATTATTATTGTAAACTGTTTCAAAAACTTAAGACTATTATTTTTATTTTATTATATTTTCACTATAATTAATTGAATTAATGTCATCTGTGTATCTTTTGACAGTGTTACTTAAATATTGCAATGATATAATATCACATATTTATCGATATACTATATGCATGTTTATGTACACAATTCACAAGTGAAACTTACCATTAAAGTGATAACGTATTATCTGATTTTTGGTCTTACTTACTTATACAGAGATACACAAAAATACAGAGAATACTACAAGACTTTAGACGCCACGTAAACACCGGCGCATACCCACCATACGTAAAACACTGGTGTGAGAAAAGAGGGTACCGAGAAATCCATGAATACCAGGAACTAGCGAAAATGACTGGTCGGAGAAAATGATGTACCAATAAACCATGAATACCAAAAACCAGCGAAAAAGGACTGGTTGGAAAACAGGAGGGGACGAAATTACAAACCCAGATGAGTAAACCTTAGAATTAACATTTAAACGATACAAAAGGCTGCATGTTCTGGCACAGTCAATGTACTGCAGAACTCAGTCTATCTAGGAGGATGTTAAAACCCCAGATGAATAAAACTTAGAATCAACATTTACATAAATACGGTACAGACGGCTGCATGTTCTGGCACAGTCAATGTACTGCAGAACTTAGTCTATCTAGGATGATGAGGGTTACAGCCTGCTTCACTACGATGATGAATCAACACCACTTCAGTCAACAAAGGTTGATGAAGGGCATAGCCTGTTTCACTTCGAAGATGAATCAACACCACTTCAGTCAACAAAGGTTGATGAAGGGCACAGCCTGTTTCACTTCGAAGATGAATCAACACCACTTCAGTCAACACAGGTTGATGAAGGGCACAGCCTGTTTCACTACGAGATCGAATCAACACCACTTCAGTCAACAAAGGTTGATGAAGGGCACAGCCTGTTTCACTACGAGATCGAAGCAACACCACTTCAGTCAGCCGCTAGAACAAAGGTTGAAGGCCCAGCCTATTTCATTTCTGGACTGTACAAGTAATTTAGATATAAGCGTCACTTAGAAAATGTGAAAATTGAACAAAAATAGAACTTGATATAAATCAGGAAATGAAGGATAAATGAAGGGTACAGTCTGCTTCATTTTTTAACTGTACAAATGATGCAGATTTAGAGTCACTTAAGAAAATGTGAAAATTGAACAAAAATAGAAAAATGTGAAAGTGAAATAAAAATCGGAAAATGTGAAAATGGAATAAAAATTGAAAAATGTGACAGTGAAAGTAAACATAGAAAAAGTAATAATTAAAACGGAAACATTCAAAAGATAATGTTCTTATAATAGAAGCATAATATCATATAATTTGCTTTTTAATCCAGTTGCATATGTACTAGAGTTGAAACAATAGTATTATACCTTAATTAAGGAACTAAATAAATGCCCTGGGGTGAGGCATGTAACTTATAGTAATTCAAAATGCATATCGTTTGTCTGATGCAAGGCTAAATTGAGGTGTCCTTATGATTGATGATGATTGCGGTGGCTTTAATGAATCCATATCGGTCAGCATGCTATACTTTCTTACTTTCCTAAACAAAATTTATAGAATATCAGTAGTGAATCTTGCAACATTTCTTCCTTGTTGTTTGTATCTCTCTACTACTTTGGTTCACTACTGGCATTTTATCAATTTCTTCTTACTTTCAGGATTCAAAGTTATCCATGGTCTCATCAGCATAATGAGTCTTTTATTGTCATTGTTTCTAAGATAGGTATTAGTTTTCAAACAGCAAGAAAATTCAAACTTCTATTGTCCAAACCATTTTTGACATATTTACGTTCATACCATTCTGGCATTTTGTCTTCACTTAGTCCAAAAAATTTACCTTGCATTGCTTAAAAAAGAAGTGTTTCCTACAACACTATTTAAACTGTGTAGTTATTTGACATATATTTTGAGTACATATATTGTGTATTTTTGTAATGTAACCATGCCATATAATTAATTCAAATTTGGAGACCAAATTTCGAAGCAAGGGGGGATTATTACAGAGTCAAAAATAGACCTGTGTTTTGTCCCATAAATTTGATACTTAACAGGAATAATATGCAGCATGTATGTGAGTGAATGATGTATGTTATAATGTATATGTGAGTGTAAGATGTATGTTATGCTATTTAAAAACAGACATATATTGTTTGGTATCAAAATGATTGTCTAAGAATGTATTTTAAGAAACTGTTTCTTATTTTGATGTAAAATACTTCAGTATAATTCTATGGTAAATTTTGGTATTTTCATAATATAAGAGTATAAGTTTTTAATTAACTATTGTTAAATCATGTAAGTTAGACGTGTAGTCTCGATGGCAGCGTCAATTCCCTTGGGCCCAAATATATTCAAGCCAGCTTGCCAAAAGCAGGTTAATTATTGTCAAATTGATTTATGAACACACATCTTATTTTCTTACATCCATTGTTGACCATTGTCTTAATTTGACCATTAAACAACCATTAAATCAGATAAAAACATTTTCAGTTAAAGATAAGATCTTAATTACATAAGTCATTGTTTTGGAAACACTATATAACTTTTCGTTCAATATTTGGTAAGTCACAAGTGAAACTTACCATTAAAGTGATAACGTATTATCTGATTTTTGGTCTTACTTACTTATACAGGTACGTGAAAATTATTATATTATATTATTTGTTTAACTAATCTTCACTTATAAAATACATGTATGTTTCAGACATTATAAATAATAATTACTTTGTTGATAGAATATGTAATGCTTTTGATTCATAGTTTAAATCTAAATTATGCATGGTATATTTTAATATTATTCATAAATATTATAATTGTTTATCTTCAAGCCAATTTACTTGTTTCCAGTAATACTGTTGACAGTAATATTTGAATAAGTATATACATTGTAGCTTGAGCCTTGAAACAGTAATTTGAGTTATTGAAATTAATAATTATTAGAATATTGCTTTTACGTATGTAAGTCTAAATGTAAGTTATAAACTCAAGGATTTATTATTCTCCGGTAATCTCACATATAAGCGAGTGCTCACTAAATTGTTAAATTGTAAGATTATTCCCCATGAGCTAGTTTCACATATATTAAATTGTTAAATCATAAGTTTGACATATTAAATTGTTAAATCATAAGCTTATTCCCCATAAGCTAAGTTTCACACAGTTTGAGTTATTATTTTTTAATTACTGAATTGCTAAATTATTATTGTAAACTGTTTCAAAAACTTAAGACTATTATTTTTATTTTATTATATTTTCACTATAATTAATTGAATTAATGTCATCTGTGTATCTTTTGACAGTGTTACTTAAATATTGCAATGATATAATATCACATATTTATCGATATACTATATGCATGTTTATGTACACAATTCACAAGTGAAACTTACCATTAAAGTGATAACGTATTATCTGATTTTTGGTCTTACTTACTTATACAGAGATACACAAAAATACAGAGAATACTACAAGACTTTAGAAGCCACGTAAACACCGGCGCATACCCACCATACGTAAAACTATTAACAGAAATAAGGTATTTAGAACTGAGGTACTAAGACTAAGAAATGGCAATGGATCTAGCTACCAACAACTGCAAGGAAGCCAAAATAACCATACATAGTAAGCTACCAGATTGGGTACTGGCAAGTGAGCTAGCTACCTGACAGAGCAATGGCAATGCAGTTAATAGATAGAGCAAAGGCAATGGAGTTACTAGATAGAGCCATGGCAAGGGGGCTTCCAGACTGAGAAATGGCAAGGGTGCTACCAGATGGAGAAATGGCAAGGGGGCTACCAGATGGAGAAATGGCAAGGGGGCTACCACATGGAGAAATGGCAAGGGGCTACAAGATTGAGAAATGGCAAGGGGCTACAAGATGGAGAAATGGCAAGGGGGCTACCAGATGGAGAAATGGCAAGGGGCTACAAGATGGAGAAATGGCAAGGGGGCTACCAGATGGAGAAATGGCAAGGGGCTACAAGATGGAGAAATGGCAAGGGGGCTACCAGATGGAGAAATGGCAAGGGGCTACAAGATAGAGAAATGGCAAGGGGGCTACCAGATGGAGAAATGGCAAGGGGCTACAAGATGGAGAAATGGCAAGGGGGCTACCAGATGGAGAAATGGCAAGGGGCTACAAGATTGAGAAATGGCAAGGGGGCTACCAGATGAAGAAATGGCAAGGGGTTACCAGAGGGAGCTACCAGACTGAGCAATGGAGGCAATCTAGGCAAGGGAGCTACATACCAAACTGAACATTTTAGATAAGGGAGCTACCAGACAGAGTCATGGCAATGGACCTAAAGGAGCACAGGTAAGAAAAGATCCAGTGAGTCAGAAAGCTGAATAAAGGCATTAATATAAGAGAAACATGGAGATATCATGTATTATATGATACAAACTATATCAAACATCACAATATCTTCCCCATCCCTCAATGTCATAATATCAGTTAGTATTACATATATATGACTACACAGCTAATCATATAATGGTAAATACATTATTAATGCAAATAATATACAGCTGAATGGTAGGAAATGGTTATATCATATTTCATGAAATCTCCCATTCATTCATTGCCATCATATATTAAACACATTCCACATGCATAATAAATAATTCATATAATGTGCCCTAAGTTTAATTCTTACTCAATTTCTAAGGTTATGAGTAGAGTATTAAAATTGACTATTGAGAGAGTACTGCGTTTCAAAACTAAATTGTTTTGGGGCCATTGGTGTTCTTGTAATTACTTGATTGCATATAAAGTCTTTAAATACAGGACATTTGAGAAACAAAAATTTGAGATACAGGGTGTTTGAGATACAGAAGTTTGAGATACAGGGTGTTTGAGATACATGATGTTTGAGATACAGTGTGTTTGAGTTACAGGGTGTTTGAGATACAGGTTGTTTGAGATACAGGGTATTTGAGATACAGGGTGTTTGAGATACAGGTTGTTTGAGTTACAGGGTGTTTGAGATACAGGGTATTTGAGATACAGGATGTTTGAGATACAGGTTGTTTGAGTAACAGGGTGTTTGAGATACAGGGTATTTGAGATACAGGATGTTTGAGATACAGGTTGTTTGAGTTACAGGGTGTTTAAGATGCAGGGTGTTTGAGATACTGGATGTTTGAGATACAGGGTGTTTGAGATACAGGGTGTTTGAGATACTGGAAGTTTGAGATACAGGGTGTTTGAGATACAGGGTGTTTGAGTTACTGGAAGTTTACGTTACAGGATGTTTGAGATACAGGGTGTTTGAGATACAGGGTGTTTGAGATACAGGGTGTTTGAGATATTGGAAGTTTGAGATACAGGGTGTTTGAGATACAGGGTATTTGAGATATTGGAAGTTTGAGATACAGGGTGTTTGAGATACAGGGTATTTGAGATATTGGAAGTTTGAGATACAGGGTGTTTGAGATATTGCAAGTTTGAGATACAGTGTGTTTGAGATACAGGGTGTTTTAGATACAGTGGGTTTGAGATACAGGGTGTTTGAGATACTGGAAGTATGAGATACAGGGTGTTTGAGATACAGGAAATGTGAGATACAGGATGTTTGAGATACTGGGTGTTTGAGATACAGGGTGTTTGAGATACTGGAGATGTGAGATACAGGATGTTTGAGATACAGTGTGTTTGAGAGACAGGAAATGTGAGATACAGGATGTTTGAGATACTGGTTGTTTGAGATACAAGAAATGTGAGATACAGGGTGTTTGAGATACTGGAAATGTGAGATACAGGATGTTTGAGATACAGGGTGTTTGAGTTACTGGAAATGTGAGATACAGGATGTTTGAGATACAGGGTGTTTGAGATACTGGAAATGTGAGATACAGGGTGTTTGAGATACTGGAAATGTGAGATACATGATGTTTGAGATACCGGGTGTTTGAGATACTGGAAATGTGAGATACAGGGTGTTTGAGATACTGGAAATGTGAGATACAGGGTGTTTCAGATACTGGAAATGTGAGATACAGGGTGTTTGAGATGTATTATGTTTGAGAAACATGATGTTTGATATACAAGATATTTGAGATACAGGATGTTTGAGATAAAGGATATTTGAGATACAGGATGTTTGAGATTTCAGGTGTTTGAGATGTATTATGTGTCTCCAAATAAAACCTACAATTATGTGGGACTGCAACCAAATGTAATAAAACGGACACATAAAACTTCAAGCTTACTAGGTCCTTATATATATCACTGTGCATTTTGTTGGCAATTCTCCTGCATATTTAATGTGATAAGTAAAGATAAATGTAGCAAGGTAATACTTGGATACAACCAACTACCAGACTATGAGTCACACCATAAACACAGACAAGATAACACATTCACTCCTCATATGACATTCTCCTAAACTTATAGTCACTATTAAACATATATTTTACATTTACATATTATACAAACGTCTCTACTAATGTAAATAAGACACTGATTTTGACAGACAGCCAACAGACCTCAGTATAGGAGACATCATACTGTAGATTTTTAGACTTATTCCTTTAAATTTGAGCAATAAACATCACATAGCGAATATGAATTATGGCATTTACGTGCATAAGCAGTCTTTAAATACAAACACAACCCAATGCAATATTACACAGAGTGCACTTCATTACTACAGAAGCATCATTAGTTAGTATGTCCATATCACACTTAAGTCCTTCAATAGACCAAACTATTATGTGCCTGCAGTCCAGTATTTGGCAATTTCTTACGTCAATATCTAGTTCATTATCTAGTACAATAGTCATACTTCATTATTTACATGGCATTACTCGTTATTTACATGGCATTACTCGAAAACAAAGTGTGCAGATGTTTACAAATTAATGCATGAAAACAGTTTTTGTGAAGTATGACAACGAATATTTTCTCAAAGCAGTTTTTGATTGACAATCAGGTCCTGGTTGGCCAAGTGCTTTATGAGACTTAATGCTTTCTCCTCAGGAATGAAAGGTTCGAGGATCAATCCCTGAGCCGCATACCTAAGTGGTACAAAATGGCAATAGTATCTTGCACCCTTGCTTGACACTCAGCATACGACCCGGGTACATATATATTTAGTTCCAGGAAATAGATTGACCAGTATAAATACTCAATAGTGTAGTATTATCATCATAAATCATGAATAGCCAGTATTTGTACCTATAGGACCTTTACAGTATAGCGCCCACAAACATAGAATATATTAGTGAAACAATTACAGCTAATGTGTGTAAACATCATCATTTGTTTCGTAGGCATAAGAATACAGATCAATAACCAATTACTGAGTGAACTTTTAGTACCAAGAGTTTAGGTACAGTTTGTACATCTATCAAAATCATGTGTATTGATTGAGCAAAGTTTACAGAAGTACACCAAACATGATCTATGACATTAAGCTAAGTCAGCAAGAACATTGGCGCATCAGAGGCAGTAATCTAGGAATTTAAGTCAGCAAGGACATCAGAGCATCAAGCAATAAATCTAGACATTTAGCTAAGTCTGGGCATTTAAGTTAACTATGAAATCGCATCATCAGAAACAGTAATCTGGGTATTCAAGTCAAATATGACATCCAAGCATGGGAAACAGTAATCTGGTTATTTAAGTCAACTCTGACATCAGATCATCAAGCAGACTGAGTAATCTTGTTCGAGACTTTGAGACTTTCACATCCTCAAGTCATAGTGCATTATGGGTAAAATCTTTGCCATCAATGTACTTCAAACGGCACTCAATTATCCCAACAATCCTGAGTAAAACCACCCAGATATCAGAAAATGCCCCCCAACCTATTTGCTGGGTAATAACAATTAACATAGTTGTGGGTAACTGAAGGGTTGGGTATGAGGTGAAATTACCTGAAAATTGAATGATAAGTTAAGCTTAGGATGACAACATATTGGCATATTGAGATAATGTATGAAAACTGGAACGTCCTGCTTTATTGACATACTACATGAACAGTTTGATTAACAAGGAAATCTGAAGATTTACTGTGGACAGCTCGACCAGTCAATCACTGCAGGATGGGATAATACAAACATTCTGTAGATTATGAGATATCTTCTAAATCGCGACTTATTATAATAACTTAGAATCATTGACTAAATACTTTATACTCATTTCAGGCATATATTACTATATGTTTATATTTCCAGTACACATTTTTTATCAATTAAATTTGTCCAAAAGAGTTATCAACATAATGGTAACATCATTCACACTCAGGATGGGAGAGTTGTAGGTGACTGATCCCGGTGTAGCGGTCCTTTGTTCCCCCCAGCCAGCTTTTCCCCGGGGGAAAGATCGGGCCCGAGCCGAGCCTCCCCCCCCCCTTAAACAATATTCTTGATCAAGTCTTACACTGGGCCTTGACTTACCAAAGACCCTTCATGTGCCCAGGTACTGTAAAGCTCCCTCGCTTTACTATCAACATTATATATTAAGGGAATTACGAAAAAATAATATAAAATCGGTTAGGGAAGGCATCACATAATAAAACTAACAGAGCACATATGGTACAAGTTAGATTGGCCCAACAGTAGAATGATTATTATGCAACTCATGGCTTTTAAGTCTTCACATAATGGATTTAGGGATGCCAGTCATGACTTTTACAACAAAATATAAAACAAATTAAAAATATAATAATTACTGTATAGTTACCAACCTCACCCTGACACATACAGTACATTAAGTGTAACCACATTATATTATACATAAATCAACGATGTTATACCTTGACGTGTCAGTAATTTCCTTTTACGTTCCTTCATCAAGTTGATTACAGCATAATTATCCAACAAATATCTTTTTCGTCCTTCAATTTGTTGCGCAGTTCTTTAAACTGATGTATTCGTTTTAGTTTAATTCCATACTTAAATGATCATACCTTACACTGCAAACAAACCTCTTATGCGCGATATCAGATAAAAACTTGAAACTATATTAACGACACAACCTGTTTTCAATTAAAGCAATTAAGAGTAACCACAGCAAAGTTGTTCACTTCCCAACTTATCCTGTCTTTGTCCTGATATTTCATGAACTAAAACCACACAAAAACCTTCAGTCACAGTGTCACACACCAACAAAACCATCCATTCATCATGCTCCCAGTGAGTGAGTTAACTATCCATGATTTCAATAAACATCTTTATCATACCATGAAATATCAGTATGCACGACAATTCAAAATCTCCTCACTTGTCCTATTGTCCAATCTTCACTGTGAAATTTTTATGAGAGATTTTTGAAGCCATTCATTGACTATCAACTAACGACCATCATCAAACATAATGTCCAAATTAGTTTCTTCACCTTAAAATTTTATGAGATTTTGGAAGCTATTCATTGACATCAACAAACAGACTGACCAGCAATGACCGCATCAATGCCAGGTGGTCAAATAATGAGATCAAGCTATCTGTGTCCCATAAGCTCACATCAGAGAATAGTTTAAGACATTAGTTTATAAGTTTATAACTTAAGACAACCATGTTTCCCTCCAGTATTACATAACCGCAAGGACATCTTAGGACATATTTAATGTTTATCTTTAACTTTGTATGTTTAACACACCAGTTCAGGTAATGTAGTCTGCATACACTGACAACAAGCCAACAAAATCAACCACCATAAAGTTATATACATTTACACTTGCCTTTCTACAGAAATCAGTAGTAATTGCAATTAAACTTTGTAGCATTAAGTTATCTTAGAGAAAAAAGGGGTTTCTTCCCAAATGAATTTAATTATATGACAATAAACCATTTTCCCATTTAAGAATTATGGATAATATTATAATAAACACTTTCAAAAGTAAATTAACGTACCGTAGCACAGTTAAATACCCAAATTTAACATTTTTATATTCCAAATTTTAAAACATGGTGGCCCGGACTTGTTAACAGCTGTGACAGCTGACAATCTTTTAGTGCTGTCTGACCCACCCTCATTCCTGTCTGTTATACAATATCATCTGGGAGACTGTTAACCATGAGACAGCTCTTTTACTCAAACTCAGTATCTCATAATGATTTTCATAAAACATAATTAGACCTTGCATTCATAAACTACCTGTATGTCCTCATGGCCTAACTTTAATATAATTATCTATGTTGAATTATAGATGTAATCCATAGCCAACATGGCTGTCATAGCTTAAACCCTGACCAGTGACATGTATTAATTTGCAGCATTATTACTTGATAAACTAAATATTAAAATTGACTTCATCTACTGAACTTACCTATACATTTAAATAAACAGTATTACACTTTTATCATTTATACAGTTTGAGTCATTAGTGTCTATATACAGGTAAAACATTAACTATACAAATATATAATTAACCTGATAAACGATTCACATTTGTTATTTAACCTAGACCGACTAAATGAATCTTTGAACACCATGCAATCTCAAAGCCAAGGAATCCGATTGGTCCAGACTGATTATTTGAATCTGAGTTTGAACACCAATCTCAAAACCCAAGAATCTGATTGGTCAATTCTCAAAATGCAATCAACTGATTTGTGTGTTCTAAGTGCAGTTTATAAAATAGACCAATCAAAAGGCAGCATTATGATAAAGTGATCATCACATTTGGTAATAATGCTTATGAGATTAAAATATTGATATAAAAGATGATTGTTCTAATTAGAAACTAAAATTAATGTATCATAAAAACAGGAGAGATGCAGTAATATAATGTGACTGTTGTTGATAATTTGAACCAATGCACCCCTCCCTGACTTCCATTTTAAGTGGATGCTCATAGTAGCTGTAAATTGGACCACCCAGAGACAGGTAACAATCCATTGAAGTACAACTTACTATGATATTCTAAATCATTATTATTTCAATTAATTCAAACAATTGCTTTCCTAGGTAGCTTTTATTAGGTTTATATTTAGTTAGCAAATCTGCTTTAGGATATCACACCTGCAACTTTTTTTTTCAATTCTGACAACTGAACAAAATTTCTCAAACCAATATGTGGGTGAACTTCAAGTCTAATAGTGCCATGTGTACTAGTAAAATGATAATGCATGCAGTTACAATAACACATATTGCTTCTAAATGTGTCCCCCAATTGTCTCCATGTTAAGGGATTTTTGGTACACCGAGGTCAAGGGTTATCTATAGAACCTGACCTCAGTGAACCAAACATTTTATTAGTTTTGAAACTAATGTTTTTGAACGGTTACGGTTCAGATCACAGCCAGCTCAATCTCATAATTTTGCCAGAGGCTCATTTTCGTAAATTATTTCAGTCAAACATCAGGAGCCCGTTGCATAGGTTGATTACGGTAGTTGATACACTACCAGCGAGCAGTGCTTGCCAATATTAGCATATTGTTTCTCAGCACATTGTTAGGTGAGCACTATTATACCCAGCGCTTTTTCTTGTGCTAGGGCCCGCTTTGGTAGCACAAGAAGAATGTTTACACTTTCTAAACAAACAAACCTTGGATCTGTTGCCTAAGCAAAGCGCTACAAGTCTTCTTATAGGACGACGGAGAAGCATGTTGACACATTATACATGTTACACTCTTTGAACACTTGGGAAAACATGCGTGGAATGGGACCTTGGTTCTAAAAAATCTTTAAGAAATGCTTCTATAAATTCATTGTCATGTCGGTGCCCATGTTAATAAATAACCCTGAAGTATCTATGCATAATATACAACCTATATTATAGTCCAGAGAAGTTGACACGTCTCTCAACCTTCTATCAGCATAATTTAACAGCTGATAAGTTGTCTATATTTATAATCTCGGTAGTATGTTTTCATAAGCGGGAAGTATCACACAGATTCTCAAGATGTAATACCAACACAAATCTAATTTAAAGGACCAATATTGCACAAGAACTTTGTAATATATTCATGCTTAAAGGTCAGGATCATGTCAAATTCTCTGTGCTATATGTACGCATAATATACAACCTATAATATTATATGACTTCACCATAAAACAGCAGTCAAAGCTAAATAGAAATCCACTGCAGTTGAAACTTTGTAAAAACATATATAGAAACCAAGTATAGTATGATAAGACAGTCATTCTACCGCCCAGTTAATATTGTACAATTGCAAGGTGAATTGGTTGAGTCATACGTTGTATATAACACTGGTATACACACACATTTACAGTAATACCCAAATATATCTGTATTCAGTACAAAGTTCCATTTAAATGACCTTTAAGTAAGGTCACTTTTGTTGAAATTACCTCCCCTGATTAAATACATAACATTATAGTACAGGATGAGTTGTCTCCCATTTACCTTAAAAAAATAACATTGTATTTCTGTCAATGACCTCAGGTGATCATGTGATCATTAGTACTTATTTTTCTTGACCTTACTTTTTCAAATAAGATAAACAAAACAGGGAAGTATAATGATGACTTTAATATTCCCCTGAGTGACACAATAAAAGGGTTTGATTATCTGACATTTGAGTGAAACCATTTCCAGCACCTGGGGTCATTAATCTCTGTCTCAATGAAGCTTGTCCCTCATTGAAGCTTGTCTCCCACCCATGGGGATATATAACCATCTGTCTCAGTCGGTGATTGTAATCAATGTTGAATAATCAACATTCTACTTAGATCATCTCAAATTCTGACCGTTGGTTTTCGATAAGATTATTTCAAGTTTTATCTACATGATTCCTATAGCTACTGAAGTACATTAAAGTTCTGGTCTCATTTTAAATAATTTAATGGAAGACCACCAGCAGATTAGTTCTGTTACTTTATCAAGATTTGCAAAGTGGTTTCTGAGGATGGACATCAGATAAGAGACAAACACACATTCAGATACAGGCTGCTATTTATACCAGCAGTTTAAGCATCACTGTATAAATATGAAAGACAACCCTCATAGTCATAATTTAAAAACAAGTTATCAGTGCATGCACAGACCTTAAATCTGCTAACAGATTGTGTCAACATCCACATTGATCATTGAAATATTAGGATTCAGGAGTAACAGGTGGCATATTTTAAGTGTAGTGCACATTTAGTCTGTCTATACAGACCCAATGTTTAATTAAAGGAGACAACTCATCAGTCTACTCTTTTTTCTCGAAATTATTTCTCTCAAACAAACATAATCAAACCAAAAATATTATCAAGCTAAAATTGAAAATAAAGTTAAGATAATTGATTGACAAAATATTAATTTAAAATTATCCAGTCGGGTAGCCAGCCTAGTGCACATTCTACAGAGATGGATGAGGGTAACAGATATTGTATAACTTCTTTAACATTTTAGCACTTTTTAGACACTTGATATTAGGACTGTAGTTTTGTTTAGTTTCATATTGTCTTGTTTAGTTTTAATTGTGTAGGGCATAATGTGACATATGATTGGTCAGTGTTTGTTTCTTGTTTGTGTGTTGAATTCCTTTGAGTGCCTTTCAGGCTCAGCTGTTTCTGTTGAGTGCTCCAATCCCTGTCTGAATTTTCAGGATGATCTTTTCTCTGATTTACACAGTGTGACAGCCAACTTGTCATTCAATGTGAACAGTCTGCTAATGGACACATGTTTGAAAGTAGACATTAAATTGGTCTTTTTTTCATAAAGTTTAATCTGATACTCTCCGTTATTATCTATTTCCCTTTATGTCCCTCGTGGTTCATGGTATGAATCCTGAGACACCGCATCTCAGTTCCATCAGAGCGTTTCAGCAGTTTTCAGTACTGTCAGAGCCATATGAAAACATTGCAATTCTCTGACAGAACTGAGAAGCGGTGTATCGGGATTCATACCGTGTGGGTGCTAGTTTGATGCCAGGTTTGCAACCAACCAAAGTTGTTATAAAAATTGCTCTTTTTACATCCCTTGCTCTGCTGCAGTGTTAAAGGTTAGTATTTTGCTGTACAGATAGTGATTTTTGTCTTAAAGTTGTATAAATATCTAGACCAGTATTAAGAATGGTCCTAGACTAGTAAAACTGTTGACCCAGTGCTCTGATCTTATGATTTCAGTTACAGCCTAATATATAATTATGTTCAAACAGAAGCAATCCCAATGCTCCATTAAGTGTAATTTTAAAATCCTGCCATAAGAAGCCCCTGCATTAACACTGCCGTCAAGGACTGACATACAGTCAATGTAAGGACGTTAACCTTGTTTAAAATAATCTCAAACCAGTGCAAGACGGTTGTGATGATAAGATTTACACATACATGATATGGAAGAAAAAAGTTACCTTTTAAAAGTTGTTTAATCTCTTTGGATGCTCTGTTGGAAGTGAATTTATTCACAATATCTAAGGCTGTTTGATCATAGGAGTTTACTTTATTCACATCAACACCACACTGAAAATATATATATATAATACATCAACACATTTCACAGATGGATAACATACTGTGCTTCCATTTAATTTATTGATACAAAATATCATGCATTTGCTTCAATAGAGACTTTTACAAGCGTTAAGGTGAACAGTGCAGATTTTCAATTTTTTAAGGCAACATGAAAAGCGGACCTTCTGTGTGACTCAAGAGACATGAACACACACAAAGAGCATTGACCCGAACGTTACAAGTATTTGTCATCAACTGTCTCCAAAACAAACTAGGATTACAATGTCTGACAAGATTTCTAAATGGGAGTATCATAGGAAGACCAAGCGGATGCCAGTTGACAGTACCATCAAAGACAGCAAGTATGTGGAAATGAATTGGCCACATATTCACAAGCCCTGTATGATCAAGGAAAATGATATCCAGAAACAACACTGAGATGAACTTTTGACTAGATAGCAATTTAAAGTCCATCTAACTTTCATGGGGAGAACCATGAAAGACAAGGGCACAATCAAGACAGACTGAGACAATATGAAGACAGTAGGAGTGCCGGCTCAGAATATCACATGTGATGAATACCCCCAGATACTGCTTGACACTGTGACTTAGTATCAGACATCCAAATTAAACAACTAAACTTGGTATTGATCTGTCATGCACAGAGAAATAGCCCAGGCAAAATTTGCACGGACCAACCTCAAGCATGACTCCAATATAGCCCCCATATACTTTGTATATGGATAAATGATAAATAAGTAAATTAGCAAGGGCTCAACAATTTTGTTAAACAATTGAATATTTCACTTTATTTTTTAATTCTCTGCAGTCGACCTTAAATATGCATGTTTGTTGACTGAAGGTATAAGAATTCCATACTATATAATTACATCATGTCACCTTTCTATAACAAAATCCCTGTCAACACTTTGACTGTTACCAGCCCTGCGTTCAAGAAAAAATCACGTTTCGTACCTAATACTTAACAGTTAGAAATGTGCGTCACATAATTTTTCCTTGAATGCAAGGCAGCAGTTGTTCAGGTAGGTATTTTAGGAAACATGATATATTTGCTCAAGACCGCAGGGCTGCTGCCTTTACCGTAATGTAAGAATAACGAGTATACAAGCTTGCTGTGAGTTTGCTGCGAGCTTGTGGAGCTATGTACACATAATTACATATTACCAGTAAAAGAAAAGAATATAGTTTCCAGAGAAGTTCCACTGTACCGAATTATACAAATTGTATAAATTTCTTTAATGTGTGGAATATTATGTATGTATTTATTACATGGGTATCTATTACTGAAAACATAAACATAGGAACCAATTATAGAAGGTAATGTAAGGAAATCTTGGAAGTACAGACAGATGTTGAGCTACATATCGTTAAATCATTCATTTGTGCGAGTATTAAATATTGCAGATATTGGTAAAATGGTAATTTGGTGGTTTCTTAAATTCATGGATTTAAAATATTAGAAGAATAACCTTTTTTACGTATTTTTAGGTCAATTATTTGATGGGATTTAATTTTGCGTTCTAGTTCACCAGTGAAATTAATGAAAATTAATCTCAGGCAAATATTCATAATTCTACAGTACTGAATAAGTGGTTAAGTTAGCATTATTTGGAAATATTGGAGAATTTCACAAATTACTGAATTTGTTAATATCATATTTCCACAATGTATAAATGAGTCAACTTACTGTTATCGCAAAAAGGCATACATGTTGATTTGTATAATCTTCCAATAAGTCATACAGTGGTAGGAAATCACAGCTTTTCCTCACAATAAGTCATACAAGTTGAATTGTATAGTATCCCAATAAGTCAATCGCAGTGATTTCATGTATCATATATGCAGTGAGTTTATCTAGTGTAAATTTTGCAAGCTTACTAAGAACTCGATCTACAAAGAAATTTTCAAAAATTGCAAATATTTTATTATACACGTACACGCCAAATGTCTTAAATGCAGAATTCACTAATTTTTTTACCTGCGGATTTATTCACTTATACAGTACTCAGTAATCCACTAATATATAATTATATTAAAGGCCCCCCCCCCCCGTTTCCTACACGTAAATCAAACTTGTTCAGACTACATTAAAACCAATGATATAAACAGTATAAGGTCTGTTACATAAGTCCTCAGTGAAGTGGTTCCCAGGATTTTGTACAGTTATCGTAGAATGGCTGTATTATATGTGAATATAACACATCTACATCTCTCATACAAATTCTAAATATTCGTACTAGTGAATTACTGTAAAACCATTTTTTTTCGAGGGAGTTGAATTTTCGTTGATTTCGTTGTTGCACTCGACCACGAAATCTAAACCCCACGATTAATCGACCTCTCAAATATCGAAAAAGGGTTTATCCTTTCATGTTTAAATTTGTAATCCATGAATTTATGACCCCACGAAAATGCATTTTTATCAAAATCCACGAAATTTAATACCAAGGAAAATATGTGATTTTACAGTACATTCATTGTATCATTTCATTGCAATATGGTGGTGCTCCAGAATGGAATGTCATTGCAGCAGTAAATAGGGCACTTTGGGAATGTCAAGAACCACCAGTTACTGTGATGTCTTCTAGATCTGAAAGTTGAATCTTGGATTTACTTCAAAATATGACCAATTCCATTTTACAAAATTTAATGTGTCAGCTCAAATCAGATTTTGTCTGACAATCATTCAGGTTGGAATGAAAGGTTTTGCAAAGTGGGAACTTCAATGCCAACTTAAGTGACTACAAGACTTAGTGCACAGTGTACTATAAACCAATTTACTTTCCCAAATACTAACTTTCGCAGTTTGCTGATCGTCGGCATATTCTCGACTACAAACTTTCCCGTTTTTAAGTTTCCTGCAATGTCCATATTAATGTTTTTAGCACTTTTACAGCGACTTAATTTCGCGAAATTCTATTAATCAAGAACTCAGAGAAACTAAATTGTGCGAAATAATATTTAGGTTTGCAGTATTACAAGCAGCCATTAATGTAACAATTGCCTTTTGTTCTACCACACAGTTGTGATTTTGAATGAATGCAGACAAATAAAGCTGTCAGTGTAACATATATTTTACTACCAGCCCCACACAGGTATCTGTATAATATACTCACCTCCATGCTCGATACATCCATGCTCACACGATGAGCATACTTATTCTCAACAACTAAACACTCCAGTTCCATTTTATAGCTTCAAGTTATTGCACATTTAATATATTACCGGTATATATAATACACAATATAAATTGACTTATACAACTGTTTACAATTATTTAGTAAATATGCAATACCTGAGCAGACTCAATGATAATAGTACACTTCCTCAACTAAATTTGAAATTTGAGTTTATTTTATCTCAAATTATTCACATAACATAAATAATGCTGGCGGTAGTTCCGAAACACCAATTATATTATATATAAATTCAACATGTCTTAACCATAGGCAAGCACACATACTTTCAATTTTGCTCAGACATCATTAAATTTCAACTTCTCCCATTAAATGCAAATAATGTACACATAAGTATCAACAATGAAATTATTCTCACATGTGCATTAACACATATTTTATCACTGAATACAGCATACTTAGATGTTCATGTTTCCGAGTATAATCCAGTTGGATGTTGACATACACAACATGTTCCAGGAACAGTGAACCTACATGTAACATCATTATCCAGGTAGATTTGCAGGAATTATCAAAGACATGATCTGCCGATAATGTGACATTATGTAGGAAGTATGATTTTGCTGTCAAACTATTAAGTCCTGTACTGGTAATTTAAACACATATTTCTACATTGAGTATAGTCCAAGCATCATAGACAGAATCCGGTCACAAAACATCAAAACCATTCTGGATTTCTCCACATGAATGCACTGTAATTTTAAACACATATCCAATTTGTGACTATAAATTTTTCAAATTAATTTTATTCCTGTCAACATCAGTGGTATAAAAAAATTTAACAATCGTCACCTAGAATCCTCGTTTTCAAGTTCTAAACAAACTTGTTGCTCCCAAGAAATTTTAACCACATACATCCAATGTGTGACTTTTAAATTTTACAAATTAATTTATTCCAAAAATTTAACAATCTCCACCCTGAATCTTTTTTTCAAGTTCTGAACAAACATAATTTACGAAGATAAAATTTATGTTACAAGACACGTATGTCTGACAATAGCGATACATCAATCTACCCGTGTATTTTTATCACCCAGAATTCCAAGCAGCAACCCGTAGAAATAACGTAAAATCATGGAATCGACAAATCATGCGAGAAAAAAAACACTTATGCTTTAAGCATTTTGATGGTAGTATCAGCAGGAACCCAGGAGATAGTTGGGGGAATCTGGAGATTTTAACATCATATAACTTCTCCCCAGGAATCAGTTCAATGAAGATATAAAACATAATAAAGATGGATCCGGCATTATCATTACAACCACACATATGTAAACTGGTTATCTATACCTTGGAATTTTTTCCGTTTCTACTATCAGGATCGAAAGTTTTATGAAAGATTGCAATAGTGCAAGTTAGATTATACTGTACTGTACGCCTAGGTCCCACTGAGCATTTTTTGCCTCCGCGATGTACTCCCGATGGCTAGACATTAATGAGTTATCAGGACATCGGGAACAGGTCCATCGTGTTCTAGGGGGAAGTTTGTGGAAAGTCATGAGACAATTGTGATATAGGAAAAAATCATGATAAATCGGGTGGTATCGAAAGGATATCGGGAGAACATCGCTGATGAGGAATTCCTAGGCTTTACCTGTTAATTGAAATAACGACTAGTAATTGTAAGTTGTAAATTAATGATACTGCCATGGTTAATGATACCTATTACTAGTATAAGTATTCATTAACAACAACATCTAAATGATAGGATGAAATGTAAGAATTATGTTACTGAATCATTAACATATATACAAATGTATCATTAAATGATTCATTCTGCAAGAGCACAATGTGACATACAGTGTGAGTCTTAAATAGACCTTAAGAAGAGGCGGCCTTCACCCTAAGACCAATTCCATTAAGATTTTACTTGTTTTACAATTGAGACAGGCAAATCATTTATTTCTAGTTTGTTGATTAAGCATCGAAATAATTAAAATAGCAGTTGAGTTGAGTTGATTTTGGCCTTACATGTATGCTAGCCGTCTACGAAATTTTAAAGAACACTGTTTTCTTGATCATTTCTTAAAAGCTATTCTTGAACTGTTCAACATTTAACTAATACATATTCAAGAATTGCTCCAGAACAGTGTTCATGTACAACAGTTTTTGAACAACTATCAAGAGAAGTTCAAAAGCAGTTCATTATGTTCTAAAACATTACTTGAACAGTTCGAAAGCATAAGAACTCATTTTGGCATGGGGAATCACAAGGGGTTGGTTGACCTATCCCCAATGATCACATGAGTATCTGATCACTTCTATCAACTTTATCTTGTGACAATGTTCTTAAATAGTAGTTTTCTTTGATGCTTAGTACAATGAACAGTAATTTATACAAATTCATCAGTATTGAAACTTAGTACTAATAGAAACCTTAATACAATTTATTCTATGTAACTCAGTAAATAACTATAAAACATTCAATAATATCACAGCTGCAGGTCCTATATTTACACAGTTTTGTTTCTTTTTTGTTATAAATACTTGGCAAATAAAACATACAGTATTGGGTACAAAACAAGAAAATAGTTTAAAATATAATAATTGAAAAAAGATGTTTTATTACAACTATTTTATCACTGATGCCAAATTCACTATAATTATAAGTCTGAAATTTTGTTTACTACGATTGCATATATTTTATAACCCTGCTAGCAAAGCCTGAATTTATTTTATTTTACGTTTCAGTCGATATCCCATCAGAAGAATTTCAGTTCACTGGGTAAAACTTGAAAAAATTAGAGGTAAATTGGACATTAAGACAGGTTTCCAACTCATGGCCATCTTGCTTGAGATCATATTCAAACTTAAAGATACCAAGTTCGCTAGTAACTTGGAATACTATATTAAAGCCAATATACGGAAATATCTCAGTGGCAATGTACAGGTTGTGGGTTCAATCCCCGGCATTGGAACTTGACATTTCTGAAATTTTGTTGGTAGTAATTTCCCGATATATCTGACTGTGTGGACTGCAAATTAAGTATCTGGTGAAAGCTGCCAGGAAGCTGTGTATCGGTGCTATATACACCGGGCACATTAAAGAGCAAGACTGACTTAAAAATTCGAAATAAGAGCAAGACGCACTTCTGCAATGCCGGACAAGCCTGTATCTGATGTCTCTCCCTTCAGGGGCTTTTTCTCAGTCTGTCCCTCTGGTCAGATCATGCTGTATCTGCTCTGGTAGAGGATGCACCTGCGCCCTAGTGGCTGCCACATTTTATGTGAAGCGCCTTTGAAAGAGTGTTCACATGAAAAGGGCGCTATATAAATCTGCAGGCCTAGACACTAACTATTTTGGCCACTGGTCCGACAGAGTAAATGCGCCCAATTTGTAAATAGGACAGTTACTGGTCCTCAAGAATTTTCACTGGTCCTTCTGGATTTTCACTGGTCTCTGACCAGCGGACCAGTGTTAGTGTCGAGCCTTGATCTGGTATATTTATTTATGTGCTTGCAGCAGAAGGTGACCCAGTATAATTTATAGCAATACACAGAATAAACCATTATATAATATATCTGCTCTATCAACAACATATTGCATAAACGAATGATAAATCGTCAACAAAAACTGACAGTTTTTGCACCATACAAACATCTCATTAACAGCGTACTGTACTATGTTAAACAACATTCAGTTTTTACTGAGAACTGTTTCATCTTGGCCCGTAGTCTGATCTAACCAGGATTGAAGATGAAGGTATCAAGTTGGAGCTAAATGTTGACATTGATGCAACAAGAAATGTGTCCATTTAATATACAGACATATCGTAAAGCCCCAATTTGCTATCTGTAAGTCTGCATGACAAGCTATATGGCATAGGCAATTATAACAGAGACTAATTTACATCTACATTATGTATGATAAATTGTTCATCTCATAGGCTTCACAAAATATTATTTTTTTATTTCACTTTTTTATTTGATTTACAATCAATAATCAATTAGTTATCATTCTAAAATGCAGTCTTAAAAGATCAAAGACCAGCTAAAATCAAAGACTCATGACTTTTAGTATGACTCCCATTCTTGACACAATATTTCTTAATTTGGCACACCTTTGATTTTGAATTCACAGGTTTGAACCGTTTCTAATGTTTAATATATGTATGTAATGTATGTATGTATGTTCATACATATTACATGTTCAATACACCATGCTGTGAGTGCACAGTATAACAATCATGTAAAATGATGGTGATGAATTATACAATAAAAATCATTATTTACGCTATTGATAATATCATCAATTTGAAATGTGTTTGATAATTTACATATTCTAATTA
This sequence comes from Spisula solida, assembly GCA_947247005.1. Taxonomy (NCBI): domain Eukaryota; kingdom Metazoa; phylum Mollusca; class Bivalvia; order Venerida; family Mactridae; genus Spisula; species Spisula solida. The sequence goes on along the minus strand of OX365944.1, from coordinate 42,035,663 downwards.
AACAGATAAGATCTACATCAAAGTTAGATGCCTTTTACATTATCACAAGGTATGCGTGTCTGTGCATGCATAAACATGAATGATTGAGGAAATTGAGAAAAGAATCAAACTTACAGTCAACACTTATAATCATGATAATCACAAACACATCATGGTAGCATTTTAGGCTCACATGAAAAGTAAATTACAGGGGTCAGTTTCATATCAACTTGTTTCCCCTCCCCCCCCCCCCGCAGCCTTAATTCTACCATCTGATTTTATTGCTGATGATTAAAATTCTGAAAGATTTGAAAAATAAAAGTGAAGACCAGACCAGGGCCTTAACTTGAATGAATACCTCATGGCATTTTGCTTGTGGACACTTAACAAAATGTCATATCTTCCACACAAGACAACAAATTGAATGCAAAGATTCTCGCTTTTGTCTTAATTTTCCCATGATAATGTAATTTTGTCAGAATGGTATCACTAATGTTCAGAATGAAAATTTCCCATCTATGAGTTGCTATCAACATTCCAGAGTTTATCACAGAGTTTCCTGGTATCCTAGAAGCTGATGATATTCACACCTCATACATATCATCGACATCAACAACTTTCTGAGTAATTTCAAACTGCAAAACTCTATTCATACTAAAATAGACTTAGTTTTCAACAATTTTATACAGAAACCTGAGAATTCTTGTGTTTAACAATGAATGTTTTTATTCTTGTGTTTAACGATGAATGTTTTTATTCTTGTGTTTAACGATGAATGTTTTTATTCTTGTGTTTAACGATGAATGTTTTTATTCTTGTGTTTAACGATGAATGTTTTTATTCAGTCAGAATGAGATGTTCTGTCCTGTTCCATTCAATTACCGCAGACTGTCAAGCAACTGAAAACATCTCCTGGATCATGCATGTATATATATCTAGGCTTATATATAAGTGCTACTTACAACCTTATAAGACCTATACCAGTACATATTTAAGAAATAAAAATCTGTTCGCGTATTTTGTCGGTGAATAAAACATGGGCAGGAGTTCGGATGCGGAAAAATTAAATCACGAGTGCGTAGCACAAGTGATTTAATTTTCCGCATCCGAACGAGTGCCCGTGTTTTATTCACCGACAAAATACAAGAACAGAGTTTTTATTTCGATTCTAAATACGATAATATTCCGCACTATTTAACTGCGCGCATTCCATTTTCACCCATTTGACATTGAACCTAATTCCACGCTGAAATTGAGTGGCTTATTAGCTGGTACAATTACCTCCCTCGTTAATGCAAACGACCTTCGTAATTTTCTGAAGGAAAAAACACATTTTAAACATTGAAACAATTTTAATAACACGAGCATAGTGTATCTATGTCATGAAATGAAAAATATAAATTAATCGATTATCAGAAATTTTTATGAATCTTAATTTCGAGAGTATATTGGAGTTTCTAAAAATAGATGCGTCATAACTGTAACACTGGATTCTCGTGAAACTCGCGGTCCGTTAAATATTTACTATAAAGTTTACGTTCATTCATTCATAAATAGGTCATGTGATATGGGGCGTAAATTGTAACAGCCGATTTGTTACCATGTTTTATGGGGGTAATAAAACATGGTCAGGTCTTCTCTTTGTTTAATGGATTAATCCGCAGATCGTGTTAGAATTGGAATTAATGCATCCCAATGTGCCTCTTATGAACCTATTTCCATGAAAATCGGAAAAAGGTCATGTTGACCAAATTTGAAGTAGGGTTGTTTTTGAAAAGGAAAGAGTATTTCTAAGATAATTTTTATTGTTTTCTCAAAAAGCCTTTTTGCACTTACGACCTAATATTCTTCTATGCCAGCAATATATTGTCCATCAACTATATCTTGGAAGAATTTTAAACCTTGCCTAAGCAGTCAACATACTGTCATACCATGGGTTTAAGTTTTTAAACAGAATTGGATCCATCAGTGCCAATTAAAAATTTATGTCTCTGACACCTTTACTCAGTCTTTAATCAGCTGCAAAATAATACTTCTCAGGAATGACTATTTCTCAGTGAATAACACAGTAATGCACAAGATTACAACTGCAACAATTAGTGATTGATAATTTCTTCTTCTAAGTTGATTCAATCTGATTCAAATCACAGCATTTAATCTGTTAATCTAAAAATTCACAAAACTTTAAGAGACAATATTTCAATGTCCACCATTTTGAATTGAAGAGTATTTTTCAGGGGAGAGCACTCTGAACAGCAATTTTGTAGGCAAGACACATCTAAATTCCAGAGATTATATGAATTGGCAATGACTTGTGGCAGGAATTTCAAAATTTGTTTTACAAGTCCCACAATTTTTTATCTAAATATATGTAGATCGAATCAATCTATTTTAATATTGTATAACAACATGTATAAAATCATATTTTTGCCTTTCATTTTTAAGTTTTTAACACTATACATGTATACATAGGCCTAATGCATATTTTGCTTTATTTTGCTATAAACTGTTAGATGATGTACTTAATTATCATTAACATAATCATTAAAACTTAAAATAGCCCTGGCGATGTTTAAGCTATTGCTGTAGAGAAATTTCCGAGTATTGTATAATTCTCAAGACTTTATGTTAAGGCACTCTCAGGTCTTTGATACTGTCGTAGAAGATGTTGTGGTTCAAGACCACTCTAAGCAGGTTACACTGTAGCGTACTGATGTCAATAAATGACTGCACAATCATGTAGATCTTTAAAAGATCTCATTTTGCAAATGACTGCAGTGTGCATGCATGCAGTCAAAACTGAATGAATGATCAAGTTCACATTCCTACCTTATCACACGCCTTTTTCAATTTAAAGTCTAGCGTAACCTACACTCTCACCATGGGAGACTTGGAAATTGTTCAAAACTCGACTGTATTAAGATTACGCCATTTTCTTCACTTAATATGTTAACTTAATGATATCTTATTTGTAAATATGAATAGGTTTTTTTCTGGCAGCAGCCAATTAAGATATCATACAGTTCATTATTTAATTTACTTGCATACCTATTTATTATTTTCTTGCAAAACTTGATATATTTGCCTTATTATATTAAATGCATTTATAATTCCTCATTTAATTAGTTTGTTAGACTAATTGATTGTATATCAGAAGCAATTAATTGCATTCATTACTGAAATAAAGTCTTATTGTTACAGTTATGCACAGGTAAAGGGAGAGAACTAAAGATTTTTATAAGATACAAAGGGAGATAATTGACCAATATAACCAAGGGCAGAAACTTCTTTTTTTGTAATTATGGAGATATTTTTTTAAAAAAAACAACAATATGGTTAAACAAACTTAGAATGGTTCTAGCTGAACATGTATCATCCACATACATCAGTGATTTGTCAATAAGGTATCCAGGTGAAGAAATTATACTGGTACGAAAATAAACATGTGTATGAATATGATTCAACAATATTATTCAATATAATACTGTAAACCAAGAAATTATAACGCCCAATTTAATTTCGCGGAGTTCGTGAGTGGTAGAATTTTAAGAAATTAAGTCGCTGCAAAAATGTTAAAACATTGATATGGACGTTGCGGGAAACTTAAAAACGCAAAAATTTGTAGTCGCGAACATGCCGACAATCAGCAAAACGCGAAAGTAAGTCTTTGCAAAAGTAAATTGGTGAACAGTATTATCTCCCTTAGAAAAGTTAATGAAAAGTTGATACCAAAGAGATACCAGTGATATGACAGTACAATGTTTAGGGTGAGATAGAGTGAGTCATCTGTAGACATATTTCTATGAAGACATTAACTTACAGTCTACAACTATCTGATAGTGATGGTATAGACACTGATAGATTGTCTAACAGTCCTAATGTATATTCCTGGTTTTTCACCAAGGTTGATTTACAGCATAATACACTAATTCCTTACTTTGATATGCCTATATAATTATACTGTCAAATCATATTTCGGGAAATTTCGGGAATAAGTTTTTCTGAAATTGTTAGCAAGATAAAATGTTTACGATTTTAAATCATCAGAAGCAGCTACTTTCTCAGTGTGTTTTTTTCTGCCTAACAAATTTTCGATTATAGCAAAAACTAATCCCTTGTATTTTTCTTATTTACAGTACTACCAGCAGTACTTTGGCCTAGATTGCAGGTAAAGGATCCACACTGAGAAAAATGTCTTGATCCATGAATGATGACTGTTGCTCAATTGGGATATCATTATGTTTAGAAACTCGTTTCTGGGATGAGACATACTAAGTGGATATATACTTAAAATCCTAATAGCCTGCTCCTGGTCATATTAACAGGTCAGTGCGAACATATAGTAATAAATAAAAAAATATGTTCCTTTCCAGACTAGGGAGATACAATACTTTAGCAACAAACTGTTGGCATACAAAATCGGATGAGTATTATTCAGTCCTCATAAAACCACTGACAGATACCCTGAACCACTCAGTAAAAACTATATATATTATCTTATCAAGAGATAAAGAGATGATTAAAATAAAATGATGGATGGCAGAATATGAATCAACTCATCTAAACAAATATTTCAGGCCACATAAAATAGTAAAGCACTTTGAATAGTGGGTACATGTACAAACTCAAAACCAGACATTGTTGCTATAGAAACTGACACGATAAATATCATAGCACCTCCAATCATGCTCCTATACACATGTTTTTTCTCAGGAAGGGGTCTGACCAGCTATTTTTCTCAGATAGGTGTCCAACCAGTCAATCATCTCAGAGGGGTACAACCAGTTATATTTCTTTGAGGGTTGTCCAGGGGTGGTATACAATATTGATCTTACTTGACTTAAGGATAAGGACAACCAATCAGATCACACCATATTAAACTCTCTGTCAGTAACAGGCGATAATGATTGGCTATCCTTATTCTCCAATCAAATAAGATCAATATTGAATACCACCCCTGGTCAGAATCTTAACCCTAGCTGACAAACCAGTGAAGAATTAGAAAATTACATTTTAAATTGCAATAATGCAAGGGGGTCCAGACCCTAAGCTGGACCCCTGGTCCCCCATCTGAATCATCACATGCAAATGATTTAAATACTGCCAGGGAATTAAATAATGATATACATAAATATGTTAAGTAACATAATTAACTTAATTATACAATTATAATTTTCTTTATTTCTGTCTCATTTATTTACATTCTTTAAAGTATTTCAAAAATAATGAAACAATTAAAATGAATGTTATAACTTCATATACCAAGTGTTTTGCACGAAATATGTAAAATACATATTTATAGTCATTTAAAATTATAATTTTAACATAGTTATGCCAAAGTTACAAAAGATGTGTGCAAACAGAGAATATTGATTAAGCTGTTTTTATGCAGGCTACAAATTATGCAGATTTGTAAAGCTTGTGTTTAAATACCTGCATACTTCATTTCAGCAGCAATTAATAGATTTTGAATCAAAATGAACTTAAATTTTGTGGACTCAATACAGAATACCATCATATTGGACTGGCTATGGTTAATTGGTTATATGTAAAATCTGCACATGAATATTATTTTTCTGATACATGGAGACACTGAGCTGTTAATGTTTTTTTTCCAAATAAGTTGGTCCAAAAGATTGAGATTATTGGATTATCCCAGAATATTGATGCACAGTGTTCACTATGTATAAACCAAATCACTGTACACTTTATTGGGATACTATACAATTCAACTTGTATGACTTATTGTGATTGAAACATCCGGTGAATTCCTATCACTGTACAACTTATTGCAAGACTATACAATTCAATGTGTACTCCTTATTGCGATAACTGGCGATAATCAGAAGTTGACTCGTTTATACACTGTGCTGTTGAGAGGAGACTCAATGTTTCATTGAGGTTTTACCAATGAAATATTTCATATAGGGTATCTGTACATCTTCACAGTGAAGATATCAGCAAGTCAAAGATACACACAGTGATTACATTTGATGAATGGTAACCTGTTGATAACATATCATACATAAAAACCTTCAATCTCATAACTGAACAGCTCTACTAGATGTTTCTGTATTACCTCCCTTTCAATGTAATACATAATATGCACTATTCAAAGGGAGGTAAATCAGAAACATTGATGATATATGACAATCAGAGTTAACTCCCTTGGGTAAAAAAAACCCTCAGTATCGAGGCATTATCTACAACTTATTGCCAATATGATTATTTAAAATGAAGCACTAGCTATATATAGAACATTAATTCACAACAAATATTACATATCGTATTTCATTTTACAAATATTTTAGCTTGTAAATTAATTCCCAAACAAGAGGGCCATTTGGCCCTAAAGCGCTCACCTGATGACTAGCAGTTAAGGCAGAATCAGTATTTGTTATGATATGACCTTAATATTTGATGTAGATTTTACAAATACACACTTTGTGGCCAAGTTTTATAAAGATGAGGTAAAAAATGCGACCTCTAAAAGTATAAACAAAATTTTTCTTGGTGACCTAGTTTTTGAACCCAGGTTACCCAATTGTGAACTTGACTTAGATTTCATAGAGATACACATTGTGACCAAGTTTCATTAAGATTATATAACAAGAGGGCTCAAAGGGCCCTAGGTCGCTCACCTGTCGTACTAGTGCATGCACACCCCTGAATAAAATTTAGGGAAATTCAGCCTCTATTGCAAGTTTTTGTATGATTTGACCATGTGACCTAGCGTTTGACCCCAGATGACTTAATTAATATCAAACTTAACCTAGATTGTGTTGAGATGATTATTAGGACCAAATTTCATAAAGATTAAGTCGAAATTGTAACCTCTGGTGACTACACAGGGTTTTTCTATGATCTGACCTATAATTTAAACAAAATATTTCCTCCATATAACTGTACAAAAACATGCTATAAAGACAGAACAATACCTAAACACTTAAAAAAAAATTATGGTTCCAGTGGGGTTTGAACCCACGACCCTCAGGAAAATGTCAATTGACATTGTGACCTTGTTTTTGACGCCAGATGACCCAAAATCGAACTTGGCCTAGATTTTGTTGACAGGATCATTGTGACAAAGTTTCATAAAGATTAAGTTGAAATTGTAACCTCTGGTGACTGACTACACAAGGTTTTTCTATGATTTAACCTATATTTTAAACAAAATATTTTGGAATATTTTTCCTCCATATAACTGTACAAATACATGCTATAAAGACAAAACAATACCTAAACACTTAAAAAAATAAAAATTAAAAAATAAAAATTATGGTTCCAGTGGGGGTTGAACCCACGACCATCAGGAAAATGTACAAATACATGTTATAAAGACAAAACAATACCTAAACATTTAAAAAAATAAAAATAAAAAAATAAAAATTATGGTTCCAGTGGGGGTTGAACCCATGACCATCAGGAAAATGTACAAATAAATGCTTTACAGACAAAACAATACCTAAACACTAAAAAAGAATAAAAATAAAAATTATGGTTCCAGTGGGGTTTGAACCCACGACCCTCAGGAAAATGTCTAAGCTCCCTACAGCGCTTTGATTTCCACTTAACCATTACAATTCACACCCTGCTTAAAATACTAGAATATTTTGATATTTGACCTTTACAAAACTGCTGTGAACCCTGATACACATTTTCATTGGTTGATGAAAGTTTACTTGTATGTATAGAGTGTAGAAAGTTACAGCAGAGAGTTTAGTGACCATGAAGACTACATGTTAAAAGGTTTAAAACAAGGTTTTTCTATAATTTGACCTAGTGAGCTAGTTTTTGACCTCAGATGACCCAATATCGAACTTGACCTAGATTTTGTTGAGATGATCATTGTGACCAAGTTTCTTAAAGATTAGGCCAAAATTGTGACCTCTAGAGAGGACACAACCCAATTGTTGACGGACGGACAGACGGACGGACAGACAGACGGACGGACGGACAGACGGACGAAGTGTGATCACAAAAGCTCACTCTGTCACTTTGTGAGAGGTGAGCTAAAAAATGTGACCTCTAGAATGTTAACAATGTTTTTCTTTGATTTGACCTAGTTTTTGACCCCAAATGACCCAGTTACGAACTTGACCTAGATTTCCTAGGGACAAACATTGTGACCAAGTGTCATAAAGACTAAGTGACAACTGTGACCTCTAGAGTGTCAACAGTCCAATTGTTGACGGTGGATGGCGCACGGCGGACAGCGCACGGTGGACGACGGACAAAAGGGTGATCACAATAGGTGAGCTAAAAATAGTACCAAGGTATTTACTAAGCATCAGCTCTTGGTACAGAAGTTATCCCTGAATTTAGGTTTAATGCAAAAGCAAACACATATGGGACAGATAAATATATATTCATGCAGGAACACAGACAGTGCTACAATACATGTGTGTACCCAAATCCAGATAAAATAATTAGAAATCTATATCACATGGCCAAAGTTAGTGAATTTTTCATTTGAAAATACTTGGCCGAATTTGCAAAATGAATAGTTTTTGGGGTCTTCTTTGCAATAGTTACTTGTCTAAAATTTGAAATCAATAATTACTTGTTTTGGACATCCGGACTGCTTTAGTAATTTCACAGAAACCACAATTTCTTCACCTGTTTCAAATAGTTCAACAGGAAGTCATTACCTGGTAGACATTAATAGATTTAAGTAAAACACCTATTACCAGACCAGGTCAAACCCTGGCCACATCGTTACATTCAATTTCTGAACAATAAACATTAACCTTCACCAGAGGTAAACTTCATAGTTCAATCATAAACACTTTCTATATGTATGATGTCTGTGCTTGTCCTGTTCCTTGTATTTGCCTGGAACTCATTATGTGTTTTTGCTATGTTATACAGTACAGAGAATTTGACACGACTCTCAACCTTCTATTACCATAATTTAACAGCTGATGAATTGTCTATATTTATAATCCCAGTTGTATGTTTTCATTTTAAAGCAGGAAGTACCAGAAGACTCTCCAGGTGTGATATCAACACAAATCTAAAGGTCTGAAATTGCATGTTTTTATCAAGGAAATTTATATATTAGACACAAGAACCTTGTAATATATTCATGCATAAAGGTCTGGATCATGTAAAATTCTCTGTGCTATACTATAAGAATGATTTTACTTGTTAAAATAACAAACCTCAGGTAGTATGAGACAGATAAGCACTGAATATACATGAGTATTTCACACAATACTTCTGGTTCAATGTTCTACTGACGAAAAACAATCATCTGTTCTCAAAGTTAACCGGTCAGTAAATGCCTATTCAATTGGCAACATCACAAACCAGTGTAGGTAATTACAAAACAGTAACATTGAAAATCTTCAACTTTGTTAATTTATTATGTGAATGGTGTTTGGGATAAAATTAGATGCCAATTTTCAGAAAGTGTTGTTTTGGAACAACTAAGTTGCTATTAATGCATTCAGGAAAACATTTTGACGACCACTGGGCCATAGAGACAAGACCCCCTCCCCACACCAGGATAATTGAACCCAGTATTTTAACAATCATCGAAGAAACCTCTTCTCTCATGCTTTAAAAGGTCCAGCTACTTCCTTCTGATAATGTCACTTCAACAGCAAAGTTATTCCTGTTATTATGTACCATATGATCATGTTACGTGCAGTTTTAGACAGGTAGCCCGTTTTTTATCCAAAACAAGTTCCCAACTGTTCATAGAATATCATAACAAATATTAAGGTACATGACCTCCAAATGGAATCTGTTTATGCAGATATGTAAGCAGTGAAAGTTTATATATAAATATTATAAACAAGCACAATTTACATTGTTCCTTTTTGTAATATGTATACATAACTATGATTCAGCCAAAACTATGAACATTATTAAGTGAATATTTGAAAGTGTTTGCGCCTTGATAATTGCAGGGACATTATGCTCTTTTAGGAAGTGGCAATTTAATATTTGCATATAAAATTTTGTTAAAATTATTATTTTCACATTTATTTGCCAATTATGTGAAATCAGGAAATTGATCTCCAAGTAGTCTATTCATGTTATAGATTTGCATTCTTTACCATAATGCAAATATCTGCATTATTTGAACATCATTGAAGTGTTCTTTTTAGCGAAACATTACTGAACTATATACTGATCTATACACTCCTAACTTTGGGAGCATTGAACAATTTCAAAGTGAACAAGGTAATTACACGGCACTGATTGAATGTTAAAAATAACATTTCAATTACTTTCTTAAATTCTCAAATGCACAAAAAGATGTATATTGCAAACTTTCCCACGTTATATATAATATATATCACACCTGAACATATTGAAACTATATCATAATGTATGGTTATATACATTTAACTATCATACCGGTAAGCATTAATAACCTGGAAGCTCCAATCTCTGGTAATCACTCATTTTCAACGCCCATTGAAATTTATATCAAAATGATAACATTGTAACTATTAACAATATGGTCTTGTTTCCACAGCAGCTAGGTGAGGGAACATTATCTGGCATCTTGCATGCTTTATGCAAACAAAGACTGAATATAAGACCCTACAGCATGTTCTGTAGGATATAAATCAGTGTTTGGAGACCAGTCTCATAATGCAGGTCTCTGATTGGCTGTTTTTGAACTCTGTTTTAAAACTGACCAATGGCAATGCAACATGGTTTGACTGGTCTCCAATCTCAGCTTTAAAACTGACAAATGGCGAGGCAACACTGTCCAACCAACGGGTAGATCTCCAGAGCAGGATCTCAAGTGGTGAAAGAACTAGATCTACAGAAGATCCAGCATAGAGTATTAATAATAATTTTATTGCTACTTTAACAAAGTGCATCAAAAACTTACATCCAACAGAAGCCGAACAACATCTGTTTTTCCAAATAAGGCAGCTTCGTGTAAACAGGTTCCTTGTAGGGTTGTTCTGTTAATATTCATACCACCTTGTAACAACAACCTGCAACAATATAAACAAATCACAATTATTAAAGAGTGAGGACTTGGAGTAGACTGGCATAGAATATTATAGTGCTGATCTACGACTACTCTGATAATTGGTAAAGTATGGTCCCACTTTTGAGATCAGACAACAAGTAGTGGACCTTCTTTGGTAAAAAATTTAATTCTATTAGCTCATTATTTAAACTGGTTATTAGCTCATCATTTAAACTGGTTATTACCTCAACCATTTATATTTAAACTGGTTATTACCTCAACCATTTAAACTGGTTATTATAAGCTCAACCATTCATGGAGTTGTTGCAACAATTATTAGAGAAGTGGTCTAATAGGTTTTTACGTAGCAATGCTAGGTGATGGCGCTGTACTAGTTAGCTGTGAGCAAGGGTTTGAATCCCAGTTTAGGTGCAAACTATTTGGCTCTTTGCAAATATTTGCATGATTTTAAAATAATTGAAGAGGTCTTATTAGCAGACCTCATGCTGTAGCCCAATAATGCAGAATATAACATATTTCATAGAGCAGTAAGTGAAGATGAGTAGGATACAAGACACTAATGGGGTAAAAGGGTTAATGATGCATCAAAATGATATAATAACTGCCATATTGTACTCAGCCAGAATCACTTGTTTCACATGACTGGCCAGTGACTGCATTGGGAGTGAATCAGCAGCAATGGAATATTGATCATTGAAGTATGTAGGGCCATCGAAAAAAACCTGGTATGATTTGGTTATTTATCGTTTCCTATACACAGCTGCATGAAGTCAAAAGTATAATATGCACATACAGAGCGTTACCCTGTAACCTAGAGAAACAACATCTCTTTAGCAGCATTATTGTTTTGTTCCAGACATAATTATTCACTAATAATTTACCCTGCCCTAGCAACAATCTGTGTGTAACAACCAAAATTTGTGTTTCCCAATGAATCACATGCTCTGGCGTTTTTGTGCTGTATATCTCGTATAAATGTTCATATTTTCAAAAATAACGAATTTTTGCTATAACTCATTACAATATTTTCAGGAAACAAAGAGAATACAATCTAGGTGTCATGGGAGTGTTGACACAAAATTTAAAATATGACTTCTATTCAACACCATGGTGATTCCATTTCACAGATAGTTAATACCACTGCATGAATCCGTTCCACTGTAAAATAAGAATTTTTCGCGAGGGATTAATTAATCTTCGCTATATTCGCAAAATCTACACGTTCACATCAATGTATATGTTTGTGAACTTAAACAAGGGTGGTAAAACAACACAGAAAGTACTTCTTTCTAAATTTAAAACATCGCAATCATTTAATCTTGCGAACTACGCTAAACCAAGAAATTAGTCCACGCGATTTAATTTGGCGGAGTTCGCAAATGGTAGAATTTCATGAAATTAAGTCGCCCCAAAAGTGCTAAAAACATTAATATGGACATTGTGGAAAACTTAAAAACGTGAAATTTGAAGTCGCGAATATGCTGCTGATCAGCAAAACGCGAAAGTAAATTGGTTTACAGTACTTAACAATAACAAATTTGTAAAACTTTGAGCTTGTGAATATTTCTTATTTTACAGTTATGAAACTTCTATCATCCAAATACTACAATGTTCAATTGTTCACCATTATGCTCTGAAACATTACTTGAATCAATAAATTCAACAAATTACTGACAGAACTTCTTTGACAAGTGGAAGAAATTCATGTACATTTAACATTTTCTTTTAAGTCAATGGGGAGTAATTCATGCACAATGAGATTTAAGCATTTCAAGGGAGATAAATGAGGCATGTATTATATTGACGGCGACATTTCTTGATGATGTACTACAATGAGCATGAACCAGTACATCAAGGGGAGTAAATATTGTACAACTAGCATGCTAAGGGAAGTAACAACATGAACATTAAGTTAAGTGGAGTTATCTTGTAGAACTTAAATAGTAAGTAAATAAGTAAGTAAAGTTTTTATTTTACAAGGCTAACATATTTACAATAATGCAATCTTCGATAGGGGCCTGACGCAAATATTCCATGCAGTCATTTTAGGCTGTAGTTAAAAGGTAGCTGTAGGACTATTAAATCAAGGGGAGCAATTTGCAGAACTCAGACCAGACCAAATGGAGTTATCTTGAAGAACTAATAGTATTGAGTCAAGGGGAGTATAAATCTTGAACAATTAAGTCAAGGAAAGTAACTTTGAAAAATAATTAAGTCAAGGGGAGTTATCTTGAAGAACAATTAAGTCAATGTTAGTAATCCTGAAAACAATTAAATCAAGGAAACGAACCTTGAAGAACAATTAAGTCAAGGGGAGTAATCCTGACAACAGATCAAGGAAAGTAACTATACAGAACAATTAATTGTGCAATTGTGGTCTGTGTTGTTTTTATGTTTTCTGTGCTCGGCTGGTTAAGTTGAGTGCTGCCATTCCTGCTCGATTTTTTAATATCTTTTTGTAGAACAATTAAGTCAAGGGGAGTAATCTTGAATAATTAACTTTGTACAACTATAGTCAAGGGGAGTAATCTTGAATAAAATAACCAAGGGGAGTAATACTGTAAAACTAGCATATCAATTAGCAGAGTAATCTTGAATAAATTAACCAAGGTGAGTAATAATGTAAAACTTATGTCAAGGGGAATAAATCTTTCAAGGCATTTTGGTTGAAAATTTTACTAATTAAAATACTTCAAACTTTTAGATAGGGGGGCAAGGTAAGAAGGCACAGTGAAATACCCTGGTTTTTAGTTAGGATGTATGACAGTTTTGTTTGGTGCTTTACAAGCATAGGTACAAATTCTTACACAGGAAAAATTACTCTTAACTAGATGTTCAAGGATGTAGATTCAAAAAGTTTCTAGAATACCTACACATACATCATAACTGACCTAGCTACAAAATGTAGCTAAATCAATGTGGTAAATACCAAGTTGATTGACTTACCAGAAAGCCAGATCAACAATTACACAACATAGCATCCATGTTCACAGATCGAATCTACATGATGACAGAAGTGATAATAGTTACTCAAAGGCAGAAAGAAATGGCTGAACCCTTTCACACACAGATGTTTAAGGTATGTAATTTAATTGATACAACAAACTTTGTATTATAATGATACTAATGAAGAATTTGCTTCCTTGCAAGCACAACAAGGTCCTATGTACCATATTACCGTATATCTTCGCCCATAAGTCAGGTAAAAGGTGTCAAAAATATTTTAAAAAGTCACTTATTTATCATGACCCATCCTTTGATATCGACATAATAAGGCATAAGTTGTATTTCTTATAGAGGAGTTTTACATTAGACAAAATCTGGTTGACTTTTTAGTTGGAATTTGTTTAACTTGATTTTACCCGACTTATGGGCGAGTATATATGGTAGTCGAATATTAGATACAACCGTGTTGCATCAAAGGGACTGTTTGCTACCAGCCAAACAAGCTCATTGAGAATGCCGAACACTTCAGGTGCAAAACACTGTTTTAATCATTAACTTTGAACATCTCAAACAATTAATTATTTTGTTATAATGTCAGCCTGCATTATGGAACAATAATTTGATCTATGAGGCATGCATGCATTTAATGTGGCAGACGATACTATTTAATAACTACTTTACCATATTGTTCTGTCTGTAGTTGTTCCAAAGAAATTTTCTTTAACTTTCAAAGTTATTTATGATTTAAAAGAGTCATAATTCGGATATAACAAACAAAATATATTGTTGTTTAAATGCAAAGAAAAGTATACATAACACAAGTTATGAACATTATTTTGTGATTGCGGTTCTAGATCTGTCCAGTTGTTGCTGAGCGACATATGCATCAGGTGATGCTAATTAATACATGCAATATACATTCATTGTATGATACCAGAAAAAAAAGACGATCGGACAGGGAAGATCATTAACTTCATGGATAACGATGGAGTTTGCTCTTCTAAAACCTTTAAAGGATGTGGAAACCTAAGCCAATTTACTAGGAAAGGGCCTGGATATATCCAACGATCAAAAGAGAGACATTAAGTTCGTCTAGGCTCTACTACTGACCATTAACCCTTTACACCATAGGCCCTGATTCTATTTGCCTTCAGTATCATAACAGTCTGGTTACATATTGTAGCAATAAAACCCGTTTCTATACTTATACCATGACTTCAGCCGGAGCAAAAAACTAAACGAAAATGATTCTCAAACTGTTTCTACTATTTCATTCTGTCTCTAACCTAAACCACAAATTAAGCTAGAAACCACAGACACACCAGAAAGCCAAACGTCAAGGAGGAACTAATGTAAGCGGAATTTTATGAAAAATTCGGGGAAATCCTTGAAACCATGAAGCCCATTTCAGCCGTACCATGACTTCGACTGGGGCAAACAAGAAATATCGGTAGAACCGATGGATACTCCCCGAAACAAGTCAACGGGGTTTCATCTTCCAAGGGGCATAACTGTGAGACATTTTGTGAAAACCAGAGCAATAGCCCAGACAAGAATCAAGAATATAGTTATAGCATAAATCTTCCAAGGGGAGTAACTGTGTGAATAATCAGCGAACAGGAGACTGACGACATTTTGCTCGTCTCCACTTGGTAGTGAAACTATTCATGAAGTTTTATTAAAATCTGAGCAGTGGTTCTTGGGAAATAATGCAGACAAAAATAAAGGATACATAGTTATAGCGCAAATCTTCCAAGGGGCATAACTGTGTGAATAATCAGCGAACAGGAACTGATGACAATTTGCGCATCTCCACTTGGTAGTGAAGCTATTCATGAAGTTTTGTTAAAAACTGAGCAGTGGTTCTAGAGGAATAAGCCCGGACAAGAAAGTGGGACGGACGGACACACGGAAGGACAGACACTTCGGCGACTATATGCTCCCCCAAATAGTTTCTGGGAGCATAAAATGAGTCTTTCAAACTTAACTCAAATTTTCGTTCTATCAAAATAATTTTAATGGAAAAATTTGAGATAACAAAAGTTGACTGTATTAGCCATTCAGGGCATCATGGAGTAATGGGTTAATAACAACAATAACAATATTCCAGTATTTTTACACTGTATAGGTGTATTTTTAGGTTATGTTTATGTAATTTAATCATAGAGTTTGTACAGTAAATCCCCCCCCCCCCCCCCCGTTTAGCTACCCGAGTTGAAAATTTACCTATAGTATATATACCTTTTCTTTTTATTCCTAGGAGACAGTCGCTCCTTTAATCCAGCAAGTGTAAGATTAGGCAAACTGGGCATACGAGGAAGGCTCAGTCGTTTACTGGGGCTCGAACCTGACCCAGAACCTTCACTTTTACCTTCCATGCTTTGTTGACTTAACAACTATTACTCATAAATCCTATAATCCATAGAATTGTGCACCAACACAGAGAAAAGAAGGGAACAATTGGCTGCCATTGCTCACTTCATAAATTGCCAATAAAACATATAAATTCAGTGGTCTGCGTTTGTATTGCATCGGAAAAATCAGCAATTCCTTACTTCCAATATCACTGACCCATTTATATTACATAGTGGGTAAGAAGTTCTATTCTATACTTTCGAAATCCAATTATTTGTTAGAATAATAATAGAATAACTATAAATCAAATCTGACCGGATTCCATATAATTCTACAACTCAATAAAACACCGGAGAGAATTGTACTGATATAAATCACAGCAGCTCAGCACCTCCACCTCTTCAACTCCACACAGAATTTAACAAGTGCTTATAAACAAACCTGTCACTGTTACCTAAAGCAACAGGTGACTATTGTTGTTTAATATTAACACAATCCACAATAGATCACCTTTCTCTGAGGATAACATAAATATTGTTGTCTTTCTAGTTTATTAACCTCGGTGGCAGGAGTAGATAGAGTGTACAGGCAGCTTCAATCATAGAGCAGAGAAGGCAAGACACCAGTTAACTTATCAGTAACATCTTCGCCCATTCGTTACTCTTGCAAGCATCCCGCTATGCTTGAACCAAACCCGACATGACAGATTGGCTTGAAGTCAATGAACAGTCAGAACAATCCAGCGTATACAGCAAGTTCGCCCTCCACTGATACCTTCTGAACCTAACAACTGACACTGGCTTTTTTTTCAACAATAATGCCATTTATTTTCCCGCCAATATCATACAGAAATTCCATTCATAACCAAATACTAAACACATAAATAGCACAATTTGGTAAAGTAAGACATTGGCCACACACATACACAGTGTGTAAGTATGATATATATATATATATATATATATATATATATATATATATATATATATATATATATATATATATATATAGATCTTTCTACTAATCCATACCAGGTTATATATACAGCTACCCAAACACTCGGAATAGCAAACTAAAAGAGAGAGAATTTATCCCATGATTCAGTATCACTGTCCATGTGAAGATGATCATAAATGCTGTAGGACCCCCCAATGGAATCATATTCGCACACTGTCTGTCAAACAGCAAGATTTTTACCCCAGTTGTTGTGGAGAATATTTGAAGTTGTGCAATCGGAGAGTTACATTGTATGAATAGTAATGGTATTTATCGTCAGACGTTTTGTAATAATTCCATCCGATTCAGTAATATATAAGTCCAGAACTTAATCTCAGGCCATATTTTCTTTTTCTGTGATAATAGGACAATTGTTTTTGTGCTGAATGATAATTATTGCACCTCTGTGAAGTAACAAAGTTCACTTTGCAGACCAGTCTAAAAAATCTAGGCTTTGATTGGCTTATTTTGCATGAAGTCAAAAATTGACCAATGGCAAGGCTGCATTTGAAGACTGGTTCCTCAGTTTTTTCACTGATTAGGCTGGATCTTGGATACAATATAAAGCCAATCTAACACTTGTACAATGATATATATTGATATAATATAACATAATACATTAATCTATATTATAAATGAGTCATGAATGATACAGCCTCAGGAGAACTGGACAGTAGACACCAAACAGACGAACTATCATGCAATACGGTCATTTTGACTAAACACAATTATTGCCAGTGTCTAGTTAAGACATGATTGTCTATTTCCTACTCGTGCCATTTATTTATTTCTAGAAGGAATGAAACATTTGTAATATGTACATGCAATGTATTGGTGTAACATGGCCCATGAATGCTTAATGTCTCACACTCTTGTTCAACAGATACACTCTGATTTGAGGGTTTGTTCGCCTCTGCCATTTTGTTACGATTTACCAATTTAAGGCAGTCACCATCTCCGGATATGGTAAGCCAAACTTCGCTCACGTGACAAACATGTATTTTTTAACATATCGTTCAACGAATAACAGGTACGAAACAGGTACGTTATATGCCTCACATAATCCTTCGTTGAATGCAGGGCAGGTTCTGACTTCAATTTATTTTTTAAGAATGTTGAATAAACAAAGTAAGCCATCATGTACTGGTACGACTACAGCCGGTCTTGTTATCTGACAGGAAGCCTATACAATCTGATAACAATATCAGTACCTATATCAGTAAAACATGTAATTAAAACACAGAAACCAACACATTTCTGACCCAAATTCACTCCAAACAAATCATTGAAGAATATTAAAATTTTCAAGCGTCAAAGGATTTACCTGACTATGATAAATGATCATAATTCAAAACATAATTCTAAACAGGATTTTCCAGCTGTACCTAATACTTCATACTTAACCAGGTATACCTTCATGTGTATTACATTCTACAGTACAGTGTCCTTGCAATAAAGGTACAAAATGTGCTAGTTTTTGTGGACGAAACAGCCTACCCCTTTGCCCAGTTCCAGTTTCCCACAAGTGGCACCAAATTTTGCTTTAGGCCAACAACTTTGTGTTCCTTTATGTGGAGTAACTGGCCCTTTAATTCAGAATGCTCTTTAAGACCTAGGCCTTTAATGCAGCTTTAGCCACAATGAGTGCCTTTGTGTGTAGTAACTGCCCCTAATACGGAATACTATAGGACATTTAACATTTGCAGGTTAGACCTTTGTATCTTACATACCATATAACACTGGTCCGACCCATAGAGTTTTGATGATGATTTTACATGAAATCTATATACCCCTCTCTGCCGAGGGATTGGGGCACAGAAACTCACCAAGCCCACAAAAATTTATGCTATGCCGAGCTAAGTCATTTCATACACAAACCACCTACCATACTATTACTATCATTTATCAATAAAACTGTAATCATTATTTAGCAAATAATAAATTAACAGACTAAGCAGGGCAATTACTTATGAGTAATTTGTGGAATACAAGGCCAGAGGTCACAACTAGAGGACATATGAACAGACAAAACTAACAAATGGCACATTACAAACACTCTAGGAATACCAGAATACCTCAAACAAGTTAGTGCTAATATAAGACTCCTGACAGAGCCAATCTAACGGTAGTTACATGTTACGATGTAGATTTTAGACAATAAAACATAAGATTTGAGTTAAGGTTAGGAGATAAAGTCAGACAGTTTAAGGAAGTACCATACATTGTTTATCTAGGAGTTATCTTCATGGTCAAATATTGTAGCCTATATAGTCAGCTATCTTTTGTAGTTCAGCATTTAATGTTTTTATGATTGTTTTCATCAAGATGAATATATTCTTTTCTGAAGTTAATTATGCGTGTGTTCAAATCATGACATGTTATGTTATGAATGAAGCCCACATGGACATTTAATTATTAAACTACAACATTATTATTAGTTAACAAATTATTAGTTTATACTAATTCATTTAAAGTTTGATTGTGAAACAAGTTTTTCTAACTTATATTAATCACCCTCAACAACTCATTCCTGATGTTATCCATCAATATGAGGGTCTGAGAGATAAAAAAGGCATATTCCCTTCAATGCTGAATGTCTTCCAAGGAAATTACTGTCATGTTTATTTTGTCTTTGGTATGACGCAGTCTGGGATCAAACACAGGACCTCCCGCACTCAAAGCGTATGCTCTAACTTTAGGCTATCAAGGAGGCAGTAAATTATTATGTGTAGTTGAATAATCCAATGGAATCAAAAGTAAAGGTTGAGTACAGAGTTAAGTATTTGCACAACTAAAGCCATGTGAAAACTCCATAAGATTCATTTCATTTAATAAATAGGTGGGTCATTGGCCAAAACACTAAGTCAAAGTGCTAGAAAAGTGGCGTCAAGGAAATTCATGTACATAATATAGATCCAACAATATATAGCATAGAACAGGATGAGATGTGACAATAGAGAGCATGGAATCCATCAAACAATAATTATAGTCAATGGTATCTAGCAGCAGCCTGATACTACACATATCACTAGTAATCATAATAACTGACATCCAGAGCATGGAGATGTATGTACGTACATCAACAAGTGGTCTAAGTGTCTAAGACATTGACATACACATGTACTCATCTGTCTGGAGTGTTAGCCCACATACATGCTAAAAACCACTAAATGCTTAGGTGTGTTTAACCCACAAACAGGTAAAAAACCACTAAATGCTTAGGTATGTTTAACCCACATACAGGTAAAAAACCACTAATTGCCTAGGTGTTTAACCCACATACAGGTCAAAAACCAATAAATGCCTAGGTGTGTTTAACCCACAACAGGTAAAAAACCACTAAATGTATAGGATTGTGTCCAAGATGTGTATAAATGTACAGGTCAAAAACCTATAAATGCATATGCAGCCAAATGCCGATACAATCATGCAATGCTTATGCTGCTTACACGGAGAGTTAGGCAACAGTTGTAGGGACCACGACCGAGGACAATTTTTAATGACGGCTAAGTTGTAGTTGATGGTAAGTTGCAGTTTAATAAGATCAACTCCACAATCTTCCATTCCCGATTATGTCCCTTAATTGGAACACAATAAAATATAGATTTTGGGTTTTAAAATGCTTTAAAAGTTAATTTGGTAAACATTTGCATCAAGTTGTTTTGTAACACTATAGAGGGATGATATGACTCCTAGGGCGAGTTTGGATGGAAACTCTAGCGTAGGGTATGCTATTACAGGAATGATGTTTACACCCACCAATACAGGTCTCAACCAATCAAAAGCTTGTCCCTGGTAATGTCCAAAACAGCTTTTGCCCACTTATTTCGCATACTGTACAGAAACAGGGAATCCGTTAACCCTGCCAGGAGTTGATGTTACTGGAGTTGACTCTTCAGTGGTGAAGGCACAAAAAGTGTAGAAACCAAATGCGTTTGGATGGAACCCGAGTCTACCTAGACCGAACTCACGTTCCATGTGAACTCACCACTTGTGTACACCTGCCTATGTTGGTGGTAGGGATATACTAAACAGAAACTATAAATCTTGTCATTAAAGCAGGCATAAATCAAATTTGCATGAACATTATAAGCTGGTTGAGGCCATACAATGCTATGTGAACAGATTGACTTATCATAGAGGAATATGTTCAGGAGTCTATACTATGATAAGTGTTTTAATAATGATAGTCGTTTATGTATATTCAAAACTCCGAAATGTTTCTGTGAAATTTTTAATGTCTGTCGACTAAACATCAAGGTTATGATAGCCGTTAATGTAGCAGATTGCTTTAACATTTAGCTCCATCTGTAATATTCTGAAGGCTCTTTTTCAACTAGCATGTCTTCATAAACCTTTGAAATATTTCTGTGAATTTTTTTATGTCTGTCGACTACATATCAAGGTTATGATAGGCGTTAATGTAGCGATTGCTTTAACATTTAGCCCCAACTGTCATACTCTGAAGGCTCTTTTTCACCTATCATGTATTCATAAACCTTTGAAATATTTCTGTGAATTTTTTTATGTCTGTTGACTACACATCAAGGTTAAGATCATAGTTAGATACACACTATGATAAATAATAAAGCAAGCAGTTATCAGCTTATTTGACTGTTAGTCTGTCAGAGAGCCAGTAGACTGAGGGTTCATAAAAACGCTGACAAAAACTTAAATTGATATTAACCTGCCAAATGTAATTTTCATAGAGTGAAAAGATAACAGATAACTGTGGAAACAAACAAAATTGCCTCTACAGATATCTACAGGTACCAAAATAAATTCTTTCAAAAATCGCCCATGTTAGCGGGGTCAGGTCATAGTTTTGGGTGGTCATTAGATGGGGTATCATCATGTGTGAGTCTCATGCATTTTAGACTCATGCATGCTCAGGGGCAAATTTATAGAATCTCACGCATTTCTTGGACACATTTGAATCAGACATTTTTCGTTTACATTATGAAAATGATCATTAATACTAGTTTAAATTGCACAAGAAGCATGCATGGTATTGCCCTACAAGTAAGATCAGTGAAAACTGCATATAAACTTAACTAACTTTAGTAGTCAAAAGTTTGAGTAAGGACTATCTCCCTTATTTCAATAAAATCTCCTGCATTTCCACCACTATTCTCACGGAAAGGGGTCCGTGAAACATGGCATTTATGGGGGTTCTACTGTAGTGTAAGGGGTATGACCTAGATATTGAAGACTTGGAATAACTGACTTGATTGTCAACATGAAAAGTATCAGGAAAATGTGAATGAAGACACAGTTTACCACAAGGTGACAAAATGTGACAAATCAGGCAACTCAGCTAAAATGTTATAAAGACCCGTGTTGTTGAAAGAAGGATGAATGCTAGCACGAAGTTTACATCAGTGTGACAAATCAGCAGACTCAGTTATAATGTTGTAAAGACCCGTGTTGTTGAAAGAAGGGTAAATGCTAGCACGAAGTTTACATCAGTGTGACAAATCAGCAGACTCAGTTATAATGTTGTAAAGACCCGTGTTGTTGAAAGAAGGGTAAATGCTAGCACGAAGTTTACATCAGTGTGACAAATCAGCAGACTCAGTTATAATGTTGTAAAGACCCGTGTTGTTGAAAGAAGGGTAAATGCTAGCACGAAGTTTACATCAGTGTGACAAATCAGCAGACTCAGTTATAATGTTGTAAAGACCTGTGTTGTTGAAAGAAGGGTAAATGCTAGCACGAAGTTTACATCAGTGTGACAAATCAGCAGACTCAGTTATAATGTTGTTAAGACCTGTGTTGTTGAAAGAAGGGTAAATGCTAGCACGAAGTTTACATCAGTGTGACAAATCAGCAGACTCAGTTATAATGTTGTAAAGACCCGTGTTGTTGAAAGAAGGGTAAATGCTAGCACGAAGTTTACATCAGTGTGACAAATCAGCCGACTCAGTTATAATGTTGTAAAGACCTGTGTTGTTGAAAGAAGGGTAAATGCTAGCACGAAGTTTACATCAGTGTGACAAATCAGCAGACTCAGCTTTTTTAAAAGTATAGAGGACTGATATAGAATTCATATTTTATAACTTACCTGACAATATCACTGTGACCATTCTTGGCAGCTAGATGAAGACATGTAGCTTTACTCTCTGACATATCACTGGGTGTGTCAATCAGTAATGGTGAACATAGATTACTCCGCAATAACAGATCCACAACCTAAAATATCACATTGCAATACTATCATTAATGTTTATTCGGGTTTAAAGCCGTTTCTCAATAATCTTCAGTTATATTTATGGACTCACTAAACCAGTTTTCCTAGACTTTATCCTAACCAATACTATCTTACCCTTGCACAAGGAACCAAGAATGTCTCCTCATGTGGAGGAAAATCAACATTCTCGTCAAATATGACCTGCCGCAACCAGGAATTGAACCCACTGATTGCCAGGTTACCAATCTAGCACACTTATATACCCACTGGAATATGGCGGTGGCGGCGGCAGCTTAATTTATATCATCGAACACAGTGTGGATAACACTGACAGAAGCCTCATACACTCTCCACAGTGCTTTTGATTACCCCACCAGTAAGTGTACAGATCAGTTTATTCGTAACATGATGATGGAACTATTCTAATCATAATCATAAAGCCTTTCACATGTGTATTCATCAACTAAAAATTAATAGTCAACAAAACGAATTTTTTCAACATTTTTCAGTCAAACTGAGATATTATAATAACTTTCTGACTAAGTTTGAGGCTAAAATACATCAGAACTTACCCTATATCGACCAAACTCACTGGCCAGATCTAGGGGGCATTTCTTGTCTTTATTGAGAACGATAGGACTGGATTGATGTAGTAACAATAGATTGACCTGAAAAAAATGAAAGTAAGACATGAAATGAAGAACACTAACTAACAAGTTGTCCAACATTGGTAATTATGATGAATCACAAATACAGACAAAACTGTGTAAGCAGACTCCTTAATTATGCTGCCACCCTTGTTTACATGCTATAAACTATCTTTGTATTACATACAAATATAATATACTTTAAAGCCTTGCGCTGCCTCTGGATCGGGGAAATAAATTGAGATATATACCTCTTTAAGGGCTGTACTGTAGACTATTATATTATCATGTTGCCAGGACAAGAACCTGTTGAGGTTTCTACACTATTTATGAAGGTGTTTAAACAAGTAGTAAAGCTGTTTGAGGTATTGATATTCTACTGTACATCTGTATTTAACAGCCATCCACTTCAAGCAGTCATATTTGATGTATCCTTTCACTGGCTGTTAATGACAGGATAGACTATATTATACTGACCCAGCCCTGGTCTGGGTGAACAAGTAACAGATAAAATTTAATGTCTTAATTCAGCAGACAATTTATCCTA
This sequence comes from Spisula solida, assembly GCA_947247005.1. NCBI lineage: Eukaryota > Metazoa > Mollusca > Bivalvia > Venerida > Mactridae > Spisula > Spisula solida. Next base: position 42,011,037 of record OX365944.1, on the reverse strand, counting down.
TATAACAAGCCAGAATTTATGATTCTCTATGGATTTAGAATTTTGTACACAAGGTAGCTGGCAGGGTGTATTTTTATATTTCTCAACTTGCAAATGAATAGTGGGCGAAGTCAACATCTTGAAGAGTATTAACATTTAAATATAGCATTCAATTGCAGAACAAATTTACTGTATAAAGGGCGTCACCAATCTTAGATTTCAACTCAAGTGTCAGTCATAATTTAAAAACTCGCTTTTTTGAGTGTATAGATACTTGAGAGTGAGTTGGAGTACAAACAATATTTTTTCTCTCACCATATTGAGCAAACAGTTACATTTATCAATTTAGCAAATCTAGATTATGTGTCAGGAACACTAGAGGAATCCATGGAACTGAATTTTGTGATCCAAGGGAGGCAACTATTACACTAGATGTACTTGCATCAATTGAATTACCTCCCTTGGTTTATAACTAGGAATACCAGTCTTGCAATTTTTAGTGTTTGCCCTTTAACCATGCAGGCAGGTAATACAAATTCAATGAGTCAGTAAAGTAAGAAGAAAGATGATTAAATACAGTGAAGATTATTTGGCAGCTGTTGTAAAAAGTGATAGTGCTCAAAAATCCATTATCCCTCCTTCAGTGAACCATTTAATATTGGAAGTAAAACATGTTGATTGAGCAAAAGATTATCATTGTTCATCTCCACCCTTGAGAATTACCCGAGTTACACCTATATTATACCTACATTATACCCTGAAGTATGTCATAATAATTATATAGATGAAAGGAATGTACCAATGTCATTGGTGATACTCAAAATATGCTTGCCAGCGTTCTAAGAATCTGTGATACAGGATAGGGTCAGTGGGACGTTCCATAACTTTTACTTCAGATTACGTTTCTAAGACTTCTTGGAAATGTTTAATAAAATATTTAATGAGCCAAAATCATAATAATGTAATTCAGCAATTATGTCGCTTCTCATTTTCAGAAAGGGAACTCAGACTAACCCACTTCTGTATAATCTCCTTCCAAATGAGTTGTGCCAACATATGTCACATACCAACTTCTTTTATTCAATACCCCAGGGGTTCCTTTTGATTCAGGAGTAGGGGTTTTGACCCTTTAAATTTCCAAAAAGCCACATTTTGACCCTCAAGATTTTGGTTTGAAGGGTCATGTTCTCTTAAAATCATGGCTGGTCAGCCCTGCGTTCAAGGAAAAATCACGTGACGTACGTTTCGTACCTGGTACGTACCAGGTACAAAACGTTTTGTACCGTTTGCGTACCAGGTACGTGCGTCACGTAATTTTTCCTTGAAAGCAGGGCAGGTTTTTTGCCTAAAATGGTAAAATTTAGAAGCTAGTGGAACCCCTGATATAGGTTCCCTCACTCACAACACAGTAACTTTGGTTATAATTTGAATACTACCAACTAGCTTTAAGTCCCTAACCTCCGATTGGCTGATTGCAAGCTCAGTCTCAAATTCGACCAATGAGAAGACTGCTTTCTGAGACAGGTTTTCAATCTCACCTAGTATATATTTAGGAATGAGCAACAGTATTGACTAGTACTGTATAACCTCTTATGTTTAATGTTTAACATTGCACATGTATATAAGTCTATAAAACCCAAACCCTATTAGTTCACAGAACACCCAAATATTTAATGTCAATAAAATTTAGATTTTAAATTTTCAATCTGCAATGATCCATGGCAATCTTAGCGTTAACATCAGAACTGTCTATATGTATGTGTCAAGCTTGGTGGATTATCACACTAGACTGTATAATGACATTGATTTGAACCCTATAATCCTACTATAGACATGATATAATACAACAGTTATACCCCGCACCGTGTACAATGCGGTACTAAAGTCCTCGTCTTTTATGTTAAAACCACAGGATTCAATATTATTCCTTTAGCTGTCTATTGTTATAAGAATAGGATAGAATATTTTACACGTCTATGATAACAGGCTTATCAGAATATTTTACAATCTGATTTTTAGAGCTATTTTAATTTGTATACCATTTAAGCATTATGTTCATGTATTACGAAGAATGTCAAAGCGTTGAAAAGTTGTTTCAATCACAAATACTGCGTAAGTGGATATTTCCATGGGTCAAAATTTTTTCAATCTGCCCTGCATTCAACGAAGAATTACGTGACACATGTTTCGTACCAGGTACGAAAAGTGTGTCACGTGATTCTTTGTTGAACGCAGGGCATTTCTACTATTTCATGCAGAAATATTAAATAATGTTGTTTTCTTCCATAGCAGTATTTTTAAAATGTAGGCCGAAATTTACACTACAGAAAATCACCGATCTTGTAAGTACTACTTACGACCTCATAAGACTCATGCATATTTGAAATCTGCACCTCAAGGCGCTTCTTATGAGCCTATTTTCATGAAATCGGAAGTCACAGTCATGTTGACCAAACTGATGTTAAAAATGTTTTTCCATAAGTAAAGAGCAGTTTTCAGACAGTTTTCTTGTTTTCTCAAAATATTCATTTTGTACTTACAACCCAGTGATATGTTCTTTACTATTGATAGAAAGGTTTGTTTCTGTCAGGGTTTGATTCTCCGCAAGGACAAATGAGACGAATTTTCTAAAACATTTTTCAGTGTTTCCTAACTTTAACTAGTGATGAACTGGTTGGTAACCCAAAGGTAGTCTTGAGTGTATCGGTGCTGTACATCAGGCATGTTAAAGAACCAAAGAGTCTATCCGGAAAGATATAGGGTTAATGTTCGTAACGTCTGTTCCGCACACTGTGCGGGATGTTCTACTCCGAACAACTTACGAACAAAACGGAACTGTCCTGCACACTGTACCGAATGTTCTACTCCAAACACCTTACAAACACTAGAAATTCATGCCCTCGGGCAAATTATGTCGAGCCTCGGCGCACGTTGAAAAATGGCTACAACTTAAATTAGCCTTCAATTTGACCTTCTACTGTGACCTTGACCTTTGAGATAGGAACCTGGGGGTTGGGCATGACACTCCGCCTCATGGAGGTTAACATTCATGCCAAATATAAGAAAGATCGGTCAATGTATGACAAAGGTATGGTCCGGACAAGCTTCAATTTGACCTTTGACCTCCAACTGTGACCTTGACCTTTGAGATAGGAATATGGGGGTTGGGCATGACACTCCTCCTCATGGAGGTGAACATTCATGCCAAATATAAGCAACATTGGTCAAAGCATGACAAAGTTATGGTCCGAACAAGCTTCAATTTGACCTTTGACCTCCAACTGTGACCTTGACCTTTGAGATAGGAACCTGGGGGTTGGGCATGACACTCCTCCTCATGGAGGTGAACATTCATGCCAAATATAAGCAACATTGGTCAAAGCATGACAAAGTTATGGTCCGGACAAAATCGGACGGACGCACGGACGCACATACACCAAAAGTGGCGACTTAGTCTCGCTCACCGCAAGCGGGCTCGACAAAAACGGAACAGAGAGTAAAATGTTCAAGACAACCAAAATTGTAGTTGCAGCCGTAATATTGGAGAAAGAAATATCATGAGGATATATTTAAATGTGACTGTTTGCCCGCAATGGCCCATAATTGGAAAATAAATTTATTATATTCTATTTTATGACACAATCAACCATTTTTCTTGCTGTAATCACGTGACTGTTCTGGCTGCACCACCTCTGTGACGGGCACAGAACAGTGTTCCGGTTTGTTTGTAAGTGTGTTTCACTGTCCAGGATGTTCGGAACAGCATTACGAATGCGCCCATAGAGTAATCTAAACAGGATTTCTTGTATTGACACACATTACTGTCTGTAATCCCTCGAAATCAGAGGTCATTATAATGCCAATCTGGCAGAGAAAAAACAGAATGATCACGCACATACAACTGTCTCAGTTGCATGCAAACAAACAAACAACAACAACAAACCAGTACAGTGCAAACCCAATCAGTCCTATTTAAGGGATTGATGAGGCTTATCAGGTAGCTCAGACTTCTATAGCTCGGCCAACATGTACATATGTATACATATATGATCGGCACACACATACACATGTATAAAACCTTGTACATGTGATCAATTAGGTGTTTTATAACAAACAACTACGACCAAAACACAACCATACACATACAGTTACAATAAAATATATAATTAGACCGATGTATCACAAGATGATACAAGTATATATACTAGTGTAATGTCCTGTGCCCCCAGGTGACCAGTTTTATAATGTAGTATAGTATAATGGTGGTTCATATAAGTATGAATTAAACACAGACAAGACTATAAACAGAGGATATTTGTTGATTTTGGCGTACAATCGAATTTTATTTCACCGAGTGATCAAAGAAAATCAATATTTTCACGAGTGGCATAACCACGAGTGAAAATTTAATTTTCTGTGATCACTAGTGAAATAACATTAATCTTACACCAAAAATCAACAAATTTTCTGTTTATTATATGCCTCAATTCCTCTTAAATAAGTGCCTTAATTGGTTTAATTAGAAATCACGTCGATATTAGAACGTCACGACGGGAGAATTATGACGTCATGATGACGCAACGCATATTTTAAAGCCTGGCGCAGTTGACGTTACGTTTTTTTTCTGCATAATACTGGAACCAGCTTCTAAAACAGTGAAAATAACAAAGTGATAATTTCACTGTTATTTTCACTGAAAAATCTCCATAATCCATTGAAAGCAAATAATAATTAAGAATAAACTGTTATCGCTCGAACATCAAGGGTTGGTTGTTCATGAACATTGAACTGTTTTAAATGCATAATTTTAAATATGAAGGTAGAAGATTAATTATAAAAACGCCAATTTTGTGGTCGCCCGTCAGCCGGCTTCTTCTTATATATAATGTACCTACAAGATTTTAATTGTAATCAAGGTTATAAAAGCTAAAGCTGGGAGACCAGTCTAATTTTGAAAGTCTCTGATTGGTTGACTCTGGCTGCAGTCTTCAAATCAGCCAATGAGAGAGCTAAATTCTCAGACTGGTCTCCTGAAATTGAAAAGATTTATTTTTTATGATCTGATGATCCTTAAAAATTACATATAATAGAAAATTATTATACATCATTTGACATATATAATTATATTTTATGATGACAATTACTGTTAGGTTAATCAACAATTGGCTTTAAATGTTCACATGGTGGTTTTTTAGGCAATTTATGCAGCTATAATATAATACTGACATTTTTTATTATTAAAGTATTTCAATAGTTCAATAATATGATTCTATAAGTTGAATAGTGATTGCTTTGAGTGTCAAGCATTTTAGATTCAATTATGTAGTTTTGGAGTTTATCATGAGGTCACATTTGTTACAATTAATTCTGCTAATGTAAGCAATGCTTATAAGCAAGTGTATAATATTCACACTCAAATTTCATACTCAAATCTCAGAATCACATTAAAACTCCCAGACTCAGTAAATTCTACACTCACATAACATTTTACACTAAATTCACAGATTTACACTCAACAGATATACACTCAAATAACTGATTTACACTTGAATAACAGATTTTACACATAAATAACAGATTTACACTCCAATAACAGGTTTATACTCAAATCTCAGATTTACACGTAAAATTCTACAAAGTTACACTTAAATAACAGATTTACACTTATCACAAATACGTACTCAAAACTGTTATAGAACACTTAAATCAGAATTGTATTTGTGTTCTATAAATTGAGTATGGAGTGGGTGTTCAGAGTGGGTGTTCGTAATAAATATTGTAGCTTCAGTTCTTTGATTTACGATGATTTTGATTATAACATCAAGTGTTTTATAGTGGTTGTATAAAAACTATAAATGATATTCAAGCTTCTTTGTTTGTTCAATAATTGTGACAGTAATATTGATATATTGACCCGGGTATGGTGACTGTACTACTGACATAATGATCTATTGGATTATAGATAAGACCATTTTGTTCAATACAGGCAACTCTCATTACACGTGGACAGTCGTTGAAATTGAATATCCAGAATACTTGTTTAACAAACTGATTCCGGTGGGACTGTATCTGTATACATTATGTCATTCATCATATTCAATGTAACAACATGCTCAATACAAACAAATTAATCAAATCTCGTTAGGAGTTTTAAGGCCAACAGTAAAGTAATGGTTTGTATAGTATTGATACCGCACCTGATGGCTAACATGTCATTGAATTCACATGTCATTTAAATATAAAATGTACCAGGCAGTACTTGGAACCATAATCACCTACCTGTTATGGTCAATTAAAAATTGCATAGACTCCAAAATGTGACCCGGTAAAGCCTAGGTCCCACCGAGCATTTTTTGCCTTGGCGATGTACTCCCGATTGAAATTAATGAGCTATCGAGCTATCCGGAGATCGGGAACAGGTTCCTTGTGGTCCAGTTTGTGATATCGTAAGGAATTGTGATGATTCGGGTGGTATCGGAAGAAATTGAGAGAACATTGCTGATGTGCAATTCCTCAACCTAGGCTTTATAATGCTCATAATATTACAATGTATGCATGTGCCAGATTGGGTCCTTTACTGGGTCTCGAAGCAACTCTTTACCACCAAAGGGACTATAACATTTCAGGGAAAAGGGTCGGCTGTATACTGTAAACTACTTTACATTGGCGTGCTCCTTATTTCGGTAACAAACATATTTTGCGTATTTATGAAGTTCCACGATATACGTATGCATTCATTTTGTGAAAGTATATTCATGCAGATCTATCAATTTCCAAGGAACTCAATAAGCAAATAATAGCAAGATAAAAACATCACAAATAATACCTGACATGCAGCACTGTAATTAAGACTCGGGTAATAGGGTAATATCCGAGACACCTAAATGAACACATTCCGGTGCTTATCAGTTAAATGGTACAGCAAAAAATCTACCCAATGTACTGACAGACTAGGTTAAACAATAGCACAGTTCATGTTACATATCTGCGAGACAAAAAAGCTGAACTTATTAACAGAAATACCGCGTAATCAGTCAACAGTTGGTTCCTCAATCACGGAAAGAATTAAGATCTGAAAAATTACCAGACAGTGAAAATCTCCCAATATCAGTTCAATGACTTACACTAAGATATTTTTACAAATTACATGAAATGTGACACCAGTGATCTTAAATTGCCAACTTAACAGTAAAACACTTTACTGCAAAAATATGTTTCCCCCCAGAGTTCATTTCAGTGCTCATGAGGAGTAAAACTGCTCCATTCTGGCATTAAGCACACACAAATTGACTATAACTCATTTACGATGAACTAAATATAGCCTGCACAATTTTATTGCCAAAACACTTTGTGTTCATACTTCGAGCTATTTCATTAAACCTTACAATAAATGCTAGTAATTATACATTAAAGAACAAAGTGAAGTTGCACAATTCGCCCATGGATACAAGTTTGGAGAAAATTCTCAAAGCTAAACTGTTATTATTTATTGGAGATGCATACCATATCTTAAGTTTTGTAGATGAAACGTAATAACAATTCGGACAGGGGGGGGGGGGGCAGCACTCAATGGAAAGGTAATAACAATTCAGACAGGGGAGGCAGCACTCAATGAAAAGGTAATAACAATTCGGACAGGGGGAGGCAGTACTCAATGAAAAGGTAATAACAATTCGGACAGGGGAGGCAGCATTCAATGAAAAGGTAATAACAATTCGGACAGGGGGGGGGGGGGCAGCACTCAATGGAAAGATAACAACAATTCAGACAGGGGAGGCAGCACTCAAAGAAAAGGTAATAACAATTCATACAGGGGAGGCAGCATTCAATGAAAAGGTAACAACAATTCGGACAGGGGAGGCAGCACTCAATTAAAGGTAATAACAATTCAGACTCAATGAAACGGTAATAACAATTCAGACTCAATGAAACGGTAATAACAATTCGGACAGGGGGAGGCAGTACTCACTGAAAAGGTAATAACAATTCGGACAGGGGGAGGCAGTACTCACTGAAAAGGTAACAACAATTCAGACAGGAGAGGCAGCATTCAATGAAAAGGTAATAACAATTCGGACAGGGGAGGCAGCACTCAATGAAAAGGTAACAACAATTCGGACGGGGGGGGCAGCACTCAATGAAAAGGTAACAACAATTCAGACAGGAGAGGCAGCATTCAATGAAAAGGTAATAACAATTCGGACAGGGGAGGCAGCACTCAATGAAAAGGTAACAACAATTCGGACGGGGGGGGCAGCACTCAATGAAAAGGTAACAACAATTCGGACAGGGGAGGCGGCACTCAATGAAAAGGTAATAACAATTCGGACAGGGGGGGGGGGGGGGGGGGGGGCAGCACTCAATGAAAAGGTTATAACAATTCGGACAGGGGGGGGGGGCAGCACTCAATGAAAAGGTAATAACAATTCGGACAGGGGGGGGGGGGGGGGCAGCACTCAATGAAAAGGTAATAACAATTCAGACAGGGGAGGCAGCATTCAATGAAAAGGTAATAACAATTCGGACAGGGGGGGGGGGCAGCACTCAATGAAAAGGTAATAACAATTCAGACAGGGGAGGCAGCATTCAATGAAAAGGTAATAACAATTCGGACAGGGGGGGGGGGGGGGGGCAGCACTCAATGAAAAGGTAATAACAATTCGGACGGGGGGGGCAGCACTCAATGAAAAGGTAACAACAATTCAGACAGGGGAGGCAGCATTCAATGAAAAGGTTATAACAAATCGGACAGGGGAGGCAGCACTCAACGGATACAGCAGAGCTCTAAAGCAATGCCCCAGCGCCTTAAAACATTTCTGGGCAATGGCCTGCATATGCTATGTTATTAACAGGTTTAAGAAAGGTTAGACTGTCCAGTATAACTTCTCTAGAAGAACAACCTTTGGGAAACAAAGGTGATGGTTGTACAGAGGTTGTTACTCTGGAGAAGTAAATTTCCTGGTAAATTGTTACTTTTGGAACAAAATGGTTGTGTTGCTTTGAATGCTGCCTTCCCTGTCTGATCTTCTATTATCTCTTTTAAAAGAGGTTGTGCTTGATGGAGGGCCTGGTGATTTTTGAGGGGTTGCACAGTAGTTATAAAAGATTATTTGTAATTAAGTTATCAAACCAATAACCAGTTCAGCAATCATTGACAATAATGGGTTACCAATAAGACTAACTTCCACAGAATCCTAGCAACAGAATGTGTATTTAGTATTAACTACATGTATAATACCCAAGTTATTATCAAAGGCATTCTATGCTTAATTCATGTATGCAACTAGTCATTATACATCCCTCATTAACATGCTTTATTGCTTTTAGCTCTGAGCAAATACTTTGTACAAACTGAATTAATTGAAGGACTTAATTCAACTAAATGTGTTAGAATTAAGGTTTAATTACTTTCATAAATAAGAGTGAATGTATTGTGAGTCTGTAACCCAGTCAGCAACAAAAGTCACTTCTATAATGTATCCAAGTTACTGAATTGTACCAAAAGTTAATTTAATTCAATAAAAGGTAATCTAATACTTTTCAATATACCATACTTGTACTTATAAATGCACCTGTCTGATAAGATGCACCCCATCCAATGTTTTGGACAAACTGAATTTCAGTGAATTTCTAAAACATTCTGTGAAGTCATTTAAATGTAAAAGGGTTCTACTGAGGCATAATGCCCAATCCTGAAAATTTGCGGCAAGTGTGTTTCTTGTGCCATTAGCACACACGCCTACACCAAAGCTCTGTTTACAGTATAAATCTATTGCCAAAATTCAGCACATGAAATTTCAAATGACCATTTAATATTTGGTATTTTTTCCGGATTTCAGGATTATTCCAGAATAGTAGGACCCCTGATGTTAACAAAATACTAGCCAACATCAACATAATAGTTCTGTCAATTACTGAAAGAACTGAGAGAATAGGTCAGGTCATTCCCAGTGGCATTATACATCCGAAGCTCTATGGCACAGCAGAGGATGTCAAGAAGACCAACACCCATATCGAAAGTGTTGGAGTGACAGTGTGAAGGCAAATGAGAAGAAGACCATCATAATTATCCTGGCTCTGAGACAACCTTGAGTGGTATTCAATATTGATCTTATTTAATTGGAGAATAATGATAGCCAATCATATCGCCTGTTACTGACCATGAGTTTAATATGCTGTGATCTGATTGGTTATCCTTATCCTTAAGTCAAGTAAGATCAATATTGACTACCACCCCAGAGTCCTAAAACAACCTTTAGAGTGTCATTAGCACTTTATGAGGCTGCATTAAAGTATGATTTTAATGACTCTGGTATGTTACAAGTAAGAATTGAACCTCCAACCTGGGGTTCCATAGCTGTGTGATAATAGCACACCTCTAAAGCAAAGTTGACAAAGATGTTTCATACAAATGTCAGCAAAAGTGATTACATGATAATAGATGATATTGTGTATTTTGTGGCTTTTATTTCTGTGCTGTTTCTTTTGAGTGCAGCTGCTTTCCCTGTATGATATTTTGTTATATTTTAGTTTGAAATTCAAAACTCTGAAAAGTGCTAACTTTTTTATATCACCGAGACTTACCACGTCAAAATGTCCATGTTGACAAGCTAGATGTAGTGGTGTCTCTCCAGCCATTGCTTGCTCATTACACGGTGACTTCCACTGTAACAGTATATGTACAGGTTCCATCTTCCCCTGCCAGGCTGCGTAATGTAGAGCCACCATACCTGCAGAAATAATACAATACAATTATACATGCAGAGCCACCATTCCTGCAGAAATAATACAATACAATTATACATGTAGAGCCATCATACCTGCAGAAATAATACAATACAATTATACATGTAGAGCCACCATACCTGCAGAAATAATACAATACATGGATACAAATACGCTGCTGATGTAACTGAAATATGATAAACCAAGCTTTGGGACAGACCTTAGATCAAATTGCAATTCAACGATCTTGGGGGGGGGGGGGGGTCTGTTTGAACGGACACATGTATGTAAAGGACTAGGTACATTTTACAGTCTCCATGTGCCTCTGCATGGCATACATGTCTCAAAGGGCCTGGCATACAAGGCCCTCCTTAAAATTATCACACAAATACATGTAGTAACTGATTGTTTTGCATTCAAAACACCCAACTAATAAATTCCCAAACCAATAAACCAATTTAATAAAGGAATCCCAAACTGCTATAACTTTAATTATGAAGAACATGCCTAGAATAACTTGTTAAACAATTACATTAGATGCTGCTGATTCTGTATTTATTTTCTCATATTTTGCATACCAAGGCATATAATCTTGTGGTATAAAAACAACATAACGAAACTTTTCCAAAACTTCAATTTAATTCTCAAACGATCTGAGGAACGAATGTCCAGAGAGCTTTGCACCCATCTTAAATTGGCCGTAAAAAAGGATTAACATAGCGATCTTTGACCTTTTAATTGTAACAAAAATAGCTTAAGTTGATCTTTGACAAACAAAACATTTACAATAACACATCAGTACTTAATCACTAATCGTCTCAATACACAAAACATTACGAGCTTAATCAGATCATTGCTTGTACATTATTACAAGCGGTTTAAATATACGACAATTAAACACAAGATTTCAATAATGATAAAGGACATTTTACGATAAGTTGACAATAAATTACTCTACCAGTTTGAATGGACTTGAGTTATCTCACTCTAGTAGAGTGGTATAGTTGAATATTCCGCTATTCCACTGGGAAACATTGGCTATTCTTTCAATACTAGGTATAGTCCAGAGAATTTGACACGATCCTCGACCTTCTGTTAGCATAATTTAACACCTAATATATTGTCTATATTTATAATTCCAGTTGTATGTTTTCATAAGCGGGAAATATCATGAAGACGCTCAAGTTGTAATACCAACACAGATCTAAAGGACCGATATTGCATGACTTGCTCGCGGAAATTAATATATTCAACGCAAGAACCTTGTAATATATTCATGCCCAAAAGGTCAGGATCAAGTCAATTTCTCTGTGCTATACTAGGACCCATTAGCCAATTAACCAACCAATCAAATTTAAGTTCATGGATTAAGCATCAATGTCTTCCATTGCTCAACTAACTTATTGAATAGTATCCTACCTTCAGAAAGTTGCCTCATGGTCTTATTAGGTTAAGCCGCAGACTTTGTTCAACTTGAAAATAGTTAAGAATTTACAAGACATTCCACTACTGTTTTAACTTCAGTTGCTCAACGGAAAAATGCCCAGTTAAATACCCCGACTGATTGGTATATTTATGATTACAGCAAATCACTTGAACCGGTTGTTCTTCATGTAAATACAAGTTTGCACCTATAGAAAGATTCGAACCTATACGTCTGAAAGGCACCATCGCCTAGCATTGTCAATTTAAGTACAAACATATTAGAACACACTGCTATCGCCATACATGCCAGGTTTCACAGTGAAGTGTAAATGCTCCATAAATTTTATGCTTATTCAGTTTTAATTTAATGCGTGTGATTAAATCATTTTGCGTGAGTCTGTGAGTAAGACTCTCAAATTGGTGAGACTTGCACATGATCCGGGACGTCTGGCATGTATGGCTCATATTGCAGCAACTGTAAGCAGGTTGCACAAATAAGCAGTATAGATCAATGTGACTACATCACACCACACCAGTAACAACACTTATTGACTGCATTCAAAATAACAAAGTTAAAGTACCAATAGATACATTGAATCCAAGGGTCTGCTGCCTAAGCTACAAAGTGCTAGCTTAGGCACCTTTTGTTTAATAAGTTACCACCCGTTCAATTAAATATTGTGGGCATGGATTAGCTCCAGTGCAAAGTGCAACAAAGTGCTTTGAAAGGTTATAACAAACTGCAGGCAAACAGCCATTCATGAAGGAAAACTTGTTTAAAAACCTGATGGATCAGCATATATAACATATTATAAAGACTCCCCATTAATGTACATACCAATAAACCTAGTAAAGTGATGCAGTATGAACACTCCAAACATAAAATATTTGATAACAAAAACTGATAAATATTATCGTTAACAAACTAATGCACTTTCATTCTGCATGAAAGCTCACATACAATTTTGAGAATATAAATGATATGATGAATATGGGTAGGATTTTCTCACAGTATTTTGGGAGCATCATTCAACATTCATCATTTATCAAATAATTACTTTTTATATAGCACTCATATTTTTCGCCTATCTACAGTCTCGGAGGGGGTTTAATCAAAGATAAGATTTAAATAATGATTTGTATGTCATAATAAATATATCAGCGGGATAGATAGCTCTTATAATGTAACAGATTATGCAATATGAGTTGTGAATAACATTCATGTTTTATATGTATGCTAATCACATTTTTAGCAGACTGTAAAATAGATTTGTCATTATTTCCAACAACAGGCCATGGGATATACCCACAGGAGTCTGACTTTCCTTTGCAGTAAGAGAATGGGTCCTGATTGTTAATAAACACAGGGGTTCAACACAATCATGAACCTACAGTGATTATAACATTAGTGTTTTCCAAAAGTATTTCTCCACTCCTTATAGCTAATACTATCTTACTTCGATATCCTGTGATAGTTAAAAAGGGGTATTACCCTTATTTGGCATGGCTGCATCAAGGTAATTTAAATGCACTGTGAGAGTTTTCAATCAAATAAGGATAAGATCACATCAATATGTGTGGGCAGGTACGTGTATGCATGCATGTATGTATTATGCGATTGATAACTGTACATTTGTCACCATGATTATTATATAAATATATTGTCCTCATAGGTCTAACGTCTGACCTTCTGAATTTATATTTACATCAATAAATATATGCGTACCATGTATAACAAGTCAAATAGTTTTCTGTGGGCAGACGATTTAGTGGAATTGTTTAGGATGTGTTTCTTGCAGTTTGGATGCTGATCGAATTTATTCCGGTGTATGTTTAAATATATCTGTCCAAATAATTCAAATACATGACCTGTAATATCGGACAATTCCGATTAATCTAACATAACCAACAATAATATGTAACAGTAATTTTGAACTTTATCACAACAAATGTCATGATGAGATATAAATTGCATTCAGTTTAAACAAACATATATCCTCTAATTATTTGGTTTTGTTATGTGCTGAGCGAATGAACAACAAAGAATTTGAAAAACATTTATCATGTATCAATATACCATGCTTCTGTTAAGCTAGCAATGTGTTCTCTACGGGATGTACTCCATTGCTCACTATATTTATCATTGACCAGGAAGCGCTTTGCTTGTGCAGCTGCAGACACCTGCTGTTTAGATACATGGCCTCAATTGCCTAGAGCTTACAGCGAAATATCGGACAGTTCTGATTTCTTTGGTAAATAAACTATTGCAATGCGACAAAGACCGATGTTATCCGCATGGAATTAGTCTGGTTCACGACATTCTTACAAAATGCTTCTTTTTTTTGGATTTTTTTTTTGAAATCGTAAACCATCGAGAACAGATCACGTGCCCCTCCATAGACTTTTTACTTTGAGCATTCCAATAGACCTGCAGGCTTGAGCCCGCAGGTAATAATTATACATTGATACCCTGTACATAATCAAGCAACTTATAAAAAAATTATAATTGATATATTTTGTACATATTTACACAGTATTCATAGTCGACACACTAGTATATACTGGTATGTTACATTCAAGCATATATCCTATCTTAATGCAACTCTTTTCACAAAGTATGATTATATTGATTGATAAAATTATAATGTATATAAGTGAAAAAATCGGTATGTTGATCTAAGTGACACTTCAATATCGTTTTACACAATTGTATTAATAGTTTTGACCTTTTCAATGTAATAGAATAATAAAATCGTAACTGAAGAGACATTTATTTTATAAATACAAAATGTGTCAAATATTACAATATACTTTGATCTTTGACACCACTCAGGATCAAAATGAAAACTGATTGAGCCTATTGAAAAAACATTTCATTGTAATTTTCGCCATTCATTTTTTTTAAAGTTTCCCATTCATTTTTTTTTAATTTAAACTCCCTGAACCCATCAAGAGTATTTCAGTTAAATGTGGTACTTAACCAATTAATTATTATAAGTCACATTATTTATATACTCAGGGTCAACCTCAAGTCCTAGAACTTAAATAAAGTAACCCTCATAAAAATTATAGTTTGATGATATTGATCGATATGCCTTTGGGTTGGAACATGCCAACTTCTATTCCTGTTGTGGCTTATCAGGCTCAGCAATGGGGCTGAATATTGTGAGCTCGCTATAGTAACATTAAAAGTTTGTAGGACTATATTTTGAACCCATAATCAATACATGAAGTTCCCATACATAAGATATTTCCTCATTGTGGTAAATACATTGAATTAATTACTAGCATATACCTATTATATCTTCAAAGGCTTTGATGCTTGGCTGGAAAATATTTGTGTAACCTTACCACTTATTTCATTATAGTCAGTATGTTGTCTGTTCAACCAGACCAGGGCTGTAGACAGGCGGTGAATAAAAGTACCGTCGCCCCCTCCCCCCTTCGAAAAAAAAAATTTTAATTTTCAACTTAATTTCGAAGAAATATTATGCTGCAGCAATTATTTTTAACTGATATTTAAACATGAAGCTGTATAGGAATATGCATAAATTCACTAATATTTGATTAAGGTATTGATAATGCAAAAATTATTTTTTGAGAATTTGGTTTGGTCCGACAGGTTACAAGCCCCATTCTGCATGGTACTAGTGCCGGTCCTGAGGTTATTGTGTAATCTCAGCAATGCCAAGAGTATCAATAAAAATGCGAGCTTTTTTGTGGTCTGTTTTAGAAGTCAGTGAGATACACTGATAGTATTTATTAGAAATAAATTAGAACAAAGGAATGGTAGGTCTTGTGATGTTACACTGTTATAATGATGTTATAGTGATAGTACAACAAATGTTCCCGGGTGTTTGTACGGGATGAGTTTATAGGATCAATTTCTCGGATATCTGGTTTTTTTGTAGTTGGTAATAAAATATAATACAATCATAGATAGGCTGTAGAATTATAATTAATGCTTATTCTACGTACCATACATCATTATAACGTGTGATAAGACATTGTTTACCTCTCGAATCTGGCAACAATGTGTAATTATATTCGTACATTTTTTGCTTAGGTCTAGTGGTTAGACTTTCCTCCTCGGGAATGGGGAAAATGTCACACTGAAATAGCTGTAAATGTTACTATTCCCAAAATGAACTAAACCCATTCAGTCCCTCAATATATGAGTTATTTGATAGCAAATTAATCTCTCATTTTGAGTGGGAATAATAATATTTTAATGTCTTCAAATATTAAGTTGAAAGCTCGAGACTTATCTAAAAACCTGTCCTTGGATTATATATTAATTAATCATTAAACGTGTTATAAGCTGACATAAGTAGTCACCACATTAAGTTATCGTACCACCATAGATTGTCATATACTGCACAGGTCAAGTATGTCGCAGGTATCTGTAACACTATTGTAAAATGTACATTTAAGGTGAATTTGACCTTAACTAACTCAATATGACAATTATCGTGTATTGGATCACTGAATTTTATGTATATATATATACTATGCTAACAGGTCAACGATGAAAAAAACTGCTAGATCATTGTATAGTACAATCAGATAGGTAGGTTTATACTAGGCTAACTATAGTCCCCACCGTGATAGTATCTGGACCACACACTCGTCTATACACAAACCATGAGATTGCATGTCGATACAAGCAATGTGATACATAAAATAGACATTCTATCCATACCATAACAATGGCAAACAAAGCAAAATATATGAATTTAATACAATTAACCAAAACTGACAGGTATAAATGTGAGTATGTGATACCAGTCCAGTAATTCAATCATCTGATTGGTTGATTTTGACAGTGTCACAGAATTGACCAATGGCAAGGCTGCATTCATAGACTGGTCATCAAAAACTCAGTTTTTGTATGACACCTTTGGGGCTCAGTCAGGTTGACAGATGGACAACTCTAGGCATGGGAGTAACAGTAATTACACTTTTAAATGGACTTTAGGGCCTGCATTATTTACTGCTAATTGCTAATTTAATTTTCTAATGTATGTCCGACATTTCATCCACATTTTGCCTCGAGCCATGACTCAACAATGAGTATACAATAAATCTAACAGCTGTTCATGTACATGTCCTGGTACATGCATTGTTTATGATATGAATATGTTATACAGATGCCCATAATGTTTGTGGTCCTAATAAACATAAATTATGATCAAAGGTTATGTTAGTAACTGACTCACTAGAATCACCCCATACATACACATGTACACTATACAGTACGAAAATAAGCCAATTAATATCATCACCCCATAAGATCATTAATTAAAAGGACAAGATCATTATACTGCATTAACCATGAGTGTAACTGTACAATTTACAAGCTATTTAATCAGCTAAAAAAAATACTTATTCATCAAATTTATCCTAAACATAAAACTTGTTATAAGACATTTATATCGATCATTGTGACAAAGTTTCAAATTTCAGAGACTAAGCCAAAATTGAGACCTCTAGTCATATAATAGTCTGCGCAAACTATAATAATTGTTAATAGATTGATGGACGGACGAAGAGATATCATAAAAGCTCACATAGTGATACTGGTGAGCTAAAATATCATTATGTGTGTTGTTTGTTTGCTTGCATTCAACTGAAACAGTCATTTGTGCTTGGTCATTTGTTTTTTTTCACTGTCACATTGTCCCATGACCTCTGGACCTTGCAAGAGGCAGTTGTGTGATACAAGGAATACATGAGCGCTACGCTAGCTCTGTCTGAAAAGACTCCTTGATTCTTTCATGTGCTCAGTAATTAGCACCGATACACGCAAAACTGACCTCTTGGTTACCAACCAGTTCATCTCTAGTTGGATGGGAAACACTGAAAGCTGTTCTAGAATTGACAATTAAAGTGCCCGACCAAGAATCAAACCAGGGACCTCTCTATCTATTAAGTCAAGAGCATTATCCACTTGACCAGCATGCCACCCTTGTGTCGTTATCATTTCTCACCTTTGTTATCTTTTAAGTTCACTGATGCTCCATTCTCTAACAAAAGTTCCATAATTTCTGTATGACCCATGAGTGCAGCTTGATGCAGTCCCGACATTCTACAATATACCAAATTATACAGAATGACGAACAAACATATACCTGATAAAAAGGGAACCAGAGATTGTGAGCATTGTTATTGCTGATCCATATACTTAAAATTATCGCAATTTTAATAAAATATTGCAATGGGCAATTGTAACTCTGAACTGGAAAATCTTGCCAACAAGCAGTTCTAAGCTAGCATTGTCACAACACCTTTAATAACATTTTGGTAGAGTTGGTCAGCATGCAGGCGTGACAAAAATCGTAAGGTTTTTACAGCTGTGAAATAAGGAATAGCATTAGCTGCGTTACCAATATTCTATAATGGTAGGAAAAGATATTACAAGTCAAATTCACCATTAGATGGTCTGACATAAAGTAAACAATTACACAAATCTTACCCATCTCCATCTTGATAGTTCACATTCACTTTCTTGCTTGAATTTCTGTGTTCTGAAAGTAAAACAAAGATCAGATAATCTTACATATTCAGTATAATACAACATATTACTGGTATGTATTACTGTAAACCAATTTACTTTCGCGAATACTTAAACTTTTATGTAGGCATATTCGCTACTACAAATTTTCCTGTTTTTAAGTTTCCCGCATTATGTCCATATTAATGTTATGTTTTGAGCACTTTTGCGTCAACTTAATTTCGTGAAATTCTGCCACTCGCAAACTCTGTGAAATTAAATCACGCAATATAATTTCTTGGTTTACAGTATTATACAAGATCTACGAAGCAGCAAAATCTATTAAATTAAACAAACAGTGTCTGGCATGACAAAGC
The DNA here is from genome assembly GCA_947247005.1 of Spisula solida. Classification (NCBI taxonomy): domain Eukaryota; kingdom Metazoa; phylum Mollusca; class Bivalvia; order Venerida; family Mactridae; genus Spisula; species Spisula solida. The sequence continues at coordinate 41,992,038 of OX365944.1, read as the reverse complement.
TACATACTGAACATACTTAAAGAAATCTGTATTTGCTAGTATTAAATATTCAATAGATCAAGTAATAAAGTTATTTCTATCAATAACAGCATGATTTTTATTATGGCATGTACATGTTCGTTTTAAAAGTAAAATATCATTGACAGGAAAAGAATCATAAAGATGTGTATACATAATATAAAATTTATGTTTGCAAGGACCTGCAGCCTCATTACTGCTGCATAGCCATTGGTCAAATTTAGTTCTTTAAGTGCATTTTGTATCCTCAAAACAAATCAATCATTCACAAGAGAATATTTAATCCTCTCCTTACCTAGCTAGATACCTACCTAAATACATATTAGATTGTCAATCATACACCTTACATGATATAGGTGCTAAATCTCAATTTAGATAATTATGACATAATGTCTTTGATTGATTTTACCATATTGTTAAAGACAAACTACCTGAATGGTACCTGATTAATGCAATGCTCTGACAGAACTCAGATGTCATGTATCCTGAGTTCTGTTCAAGCGTTACTTTGGTTTTCAGTTCTGTCCGATGAGAGCTTAATGAAGAGTACATTTCTCTGGCGGAACTGAAAGCAGTGTATCGGGTGAGTATACCGTGGTTTGTTCATCTGGCCAGATTTGTGATTTTTTTTTTTGGAAATTTCAGGTGTGTAATTATGGTCAACTCGTAACCAAGTCAGCAACCCAGGTTAATTTAATAGGTCCCTGTAACACAGGTCAACAGCAACGCAGGTTAACGTTATCATTAGAAACCGTAACCAGTACTTAAAACAATTAATCTATTTGTCTTTTGTTTAAGCAGATAATATGCTTCTATGAATAAATAATACACACACAGTATACAGTAAGGAACTGTTTAGTTAAGTGATAAGCCATCTAGTAATTAACGGGAAATGAATACATTAATTAACCTGATCAGTACAAGAATAGGGAAAACAGGTGGTTGGTAAATTGGTACCAGGTGAAAGTGAAGCTACTTATTATACTAACATATAACTAGACAATGATGATATGAGGTATCCCAGGAATATAACAAGGCACAATATTCGGTGCTTTTAATGTGCCTTACCTCTGATTTAGATTCACAGAACAAAATGACATGAGATTTACTTGAAATTAGTGTTGGAAATTTTTATCCTTAAAATTTTATGATTGATCATCATGTGAACTTCAAACAAGTTGTGACAAATGCTCTAATGTACTATCCTGCCCCTCACAAGACAACTGGTCATTTTTAAAGTCCCTAGATTTATCATTTGGTTGTCAGCTTCTAAAGATTAAGCATTTACATTAAGGTGCATATACAATTATAAGGACCACAAAATCCAGTCTAAAATGTAACCTCAATCAAAGATCTAAAAACATGTATTTTTAGACCTTTGTCTCAATGAATTTGGTTCTAACTGTAAACATATATATTACAAAAGATTGTTTACATAAATTGCAGCAGACTATACATTATATAAGATTTCGTCTAGCCAGATTTTTTATCAAGATCAATCTGAGATAAGAAGATGAAAGGCTGGGTGGTCAGTTTGTATTCAATATCAGTCATGTGTTTGTAATATAATCAACTGACCAACATACATCTTACAATAGGGTTTTAGACTTGTTGCACCATAGCTTTTCTAAAGCCTTCAGTTCTTGACTGATCCTATACATTTCAGGTCAGGTGGAGTACGCCAACTACAGCAGAGGGGATGTCACAAGTCACATATTTATGAGAAGTATTATAGAATGTCCTCAAACATAAATGAGCTTTTCTGTGACCCCAAACTGAGTCAAAACCGATTTTACAAACACACATATAATTTGAGGCCTTTATTGATAATTGTCCCACTTGTGACAATGAGGATACAATGTAGGTACATGTATATAATTGCAGACTCCTGCATATTCATTATCAGTTTTATGTGGAAAAATTTAAATATTACATAGAGGATCTTGCATGAGTGCTCATTACATACGAATTTTATTAAACGAGTGGACAAAATGATATTATGACACAAGGCTTTGCCGAGTGTCATATTCTTTTTGTCGACGAGTTTAATAAAACTCGTATGAAATGAGCACGAATATAGGATTCTATTTATCACATAACCTTAGAGAACGTTACTTATCATTCAAAATGATAATGTACGCTGCATAGGTTTCAGACATAATTAAGCGGTACAACCCCTGCGAGAATTTTAAGAACTGTTCTAGAACAATTCTAGAACTTGTTCTAGAACGATTCTAGAACAGTTCGTCAACATTAAATGGCCATTCTAGAACCTGAAAATTCTTTAACATTAGCACAGAAGTTCTTGAACTGGATAAGAACTCTTTAAGAGCGCGACGTAATGGCGACGTTGTTATTATCCTGACGTCATGGGTCGATCAAGGCATGGATTGGCTTACGTCGCGTCAGACTAATTTAAATATTTATTGCATGGTCTGGGAGAACCGAATGATATTTACGGCACGGCTTGACGGCACTGCTGGACGGCGGGTTATGTGATAAACAAGAATTTTACATGGACTTCGAAGCTTAGTAAAATATTAAGTTTAAATTAAAACTTGTGGAAATCAGGTCATTTCCATCGATGAATGAATTGTAATTAAGTTTTATAAAAGTTTCATTTTAGCAATTTTCAATTATTTACTAACTTTAAAATGATGTTGCCATTCAGGGAAATTAGCTCTTTATAAACTGTCGAAAAAAGTTCTGAAAATTTGAAGGTTTTAAAAAAATAGTTTTATAAATACATTAATTAACCCCATGTCTTGCATTTAACAGCCTTTAAACATTGTTAATACATGTATTCATAAAGCGTAATAGCATACATAAAATGTATACATTCTTTGTTAATAGTAATAATAGTAAATACATAACCTGAGTTTTATGTTGCTTTTCTTAAACATCAAACTGTGGATCTATTTTATACTCTAAAACAACCATTAAGTTGCAATATTGAGGGCAGTAAACTTTGTAAAACCTTGCATCTTCTAAAATCTTTCTGGTTTTTTTTCATATACCGGTATCAAGTATTTACCATATCAAAAATAACTGAGAGTAAAAGTTGTAGAGCCTGAAGCATATGGTTCTTATCAAACAGTTATAATATTCCACCTGGAAAGTTCCAATGAGTAAATGAATTAAGGTAGCATTTATTTTCCTCAAGATGTACGATAAGTATAAAGATTTACAATCATGCAATACAAACAATATATACCATCTGTTGTTGGGTAAAATGTGAAGAGTTCAATATTCAGTGTGCACTATGTGGGGATATATGAAATACTTGAAGGTGTTAAAACATTACCCACGGTCACATATGGTGCTGTTAATTAGGCTATATACATATAATCTTATATATATATAATGACTGACTTTTTGTGCAATTTACTTTGGTCACTGTTTTGTTGGCCGAACTCTGTTCATGAAGACTAATGGTTTAGTCTCGTTTCTAGATCTGGGAAGGTAATTTCAATGTTGATCTTACTTGACTTAAGAATAAGGGCAACCAAAAGGTATTCTTAATCGCTATTAAAGAGTTGAACTTGACTTAATTCACAGTGACACTAGAAACAAGAAAGAATTGAGTTGCAATTGATACATGCGATGAAACAGTTACCGAAGTCATCAGAGAAACATGCAGTCCAAACCAGACTGAGCTGTTCAGACGAATATGTGGTTCACAAAGTTGTCGCAAAAAAAGTAGGCCGACTTAATTGCGTCTTTGGACTTTTCAACTACCATTAGGGGCAGTGTTTAAATTCGGGCCTAAAAAGGAGGCACGGTACATCGATATAAATAAATAAGCAGACAGTCCAATTTTATAATAATAATTAAACACTTAATAACTGCCTCCATATGATATGAAGGACCTGAACTGATATAAAACTAGCTTTAAAGTTTTCCATCTTAACACAATACCCTAGCTGTGTTCAACTATTATTATATTGTAACAAAATTGGTGAACATTGATTTTCTAAATTAAATTTATTCAAATGAAGATTTCCCTCATGAAAATAAAAGTCTGAATAAAAAGTCTGAATTTTATCTGAATATATTTATCAGACATGATTCAGACAACGTTACGTAGCTGAAATTGTTCTGAGGTTTGTGTCAGATATAATTCAGATTTTACTATTCAGCCAATATTCAGACAAATATTCAGGGTTTTTCAGACAAAATTCAGACAGTATTCAGACAGTACTTTTTCATGAGGGTTGGCACAAAAATTGTAGGGTATAAGTGTGATTTATGGTTATATTAGGTAGGTCAGTTTTACTTCACATTAAATTATGAGTGTACATGTATAATTAATACCGTATGTATTGATGTTGCATAAAATTTGTCAAGCATATTAAATATGATACCGAAGTTGGGATTGATTTATTTGCTGAGCACTCAGTATAATGCACCATATTTAGAGATTCAAAAAGATAATATTAAGTCAGACAAGTCTTACATTTTATGTGCAAGATTTACTAACTTAATCACGAATGATATATCAAGAGGCTGGTACAAAAGAAGTATACTGTAAACCAATTTACTTTTCGCAAATACAGTGTGACATTATAACGATTGGTATAAATAAAAGGTATTTTTGTATTTATATTTGTTCCCCTGTGAAATGAACTGTTACAGTTCATGAATTTTTCATGAAATATATATGAATAGTTCATTTCCATTTATCATGAAAAAATCATAAAAATCCTTGAACTCTAAATGAGACTTTTCGTGAAATGACCATGAAATATTGATTCATGAACTGGGCATGGTTCATGAACAGGACATGAGTCATACCATCAAGGATTTTTTAAGTACTAATCATGCACAGATGTTCTTCAATAAATCATGAACTGCTGAAGGACAAACTGATTTTATATACAGTTCATGAAAATAAATGTTCATGAACAATTCATGAACTTTTTGCTATATATCTCTATTGTCTCATTTAGACTTCATATTTTGGACATGAACTGTTCATGATTACAAATTTCATGAAAATTTCAAGGACAAACATATTTTATGAACAGTTCAAGAAAATAAATGTATTCATAAACAACCCATGAAATAAACTAAGTGTATCAAAATGCATTAAATGAAGCTCTATTGTGTGTATGAAGACACAGTCAAACAAACATGTGATTTAAGTATACATAGTAAATAAATTATTGATACAATGATTGCCTCATGATATTAAAAATAAGAAAAGAATCATTGTGCATGTATATTCATGTTCACAAAGGTTGCAAATTTGGATCATAGATGAAGGATGATTTACGTGCCTGAATATCAGATGAAACCTACTGGAACATTGTATTTTTATCATTACAATTGTTTGCCTCAATCAGATTAATAGTTTAGCTACCTTTTGTACCTTTTGCAACATGATTTCTGTTCACATTATTGTCTTGAACAGTTTGTGTATTTTTTATTTGGTATATCTCATTTTCATATTTATATGCAAGCTCAATGGCTTTTCAAAGACTACACTAACAGAGTTTAAACTACTCAATTTACAAAAATAAGCAATTAATAAATATTACATTTATTTAAGAGAATGTGCAGTAAACTTATATAATATAAATAAATAAACAAACAAAAGAGACACATAGTTTCTTGAACACTTCATGAACACTTCACAAATACTAATTCTTAAAACCTCATGCTAAGCGTACCCCACCCACTTGCTAATTTGTTTTCCTATATTTTTAGTTTGAACAACTATTCTTAAAATTAAATATTAGTCACACAAGATACTTTTAAACTTGACATGCTTAACTCTGCAACTTACCTTTTATAAGATCACTTATTAAGATAACAACAACCATTAAAATTTGTCAAACATCAGCACATGTCATTGCCATTTTGAAAATCTGTGATGTCATCAACATGTGACAGGAAGTCGTCTTTCATGAATACTTTAAGAACTTTTCATGAATTAATTGATAAACTTTTTAGTGATGGTTTATGAACAGTCTAGAAATAATTGTTCATGAAATGTTCATTAGGTACTTTTTATGTCTAGATCAAGAACAGTTAATGAACTCTTAAGTGTTCATCAAAAAATCATGAACTGTTCATGGACACATTTTAAGTACAGTTCATGTCCAAAAGTTCATGAACTCATTTCAAGAACCTATCAAGGCCTGTTCATGAACAGTTCTTAATTGGAGTGAAGTGTTCATGAAATCATGAACCACATTTCGCAGGGGCTATTAGAAGCCCCTCATTAAACATCCGACACATGTTATGCACATATTGGCGCCTGATACTAAACAACACCAATCAAGGCCAACTACAACGCATTTAAGATAACAAAACAGTTGTAGTTTCACAATACCGAACTCTTGTGAAATCCGAACAAATCAGGCGGTCCGAAGGGTGTTCGGTTTTCTCAGATTACACTGTACTAACTTTGGCATTTTGTTCATCATGGGCATATTCGTGACTACAAACTTTCGCATTTTTAAGTTTCCTGCAATATCCATATTGATGTTTTTAGCACTTTCTTGGCGACTTAATTTCGCCAAATTCTACCACTCGCAAACTCCGCTGAACTAAATTGTGCGAAATAATTTCTTGGTTTATATTAATCAACTGCTCTCATTGCTAATACTGTAATTATGTTGCAGTAGTTAATTATTTTAAATCATGCACCTGAAGCATTCACAGTATCAAAATTCAAATTAAGTAACTGGTTATAAGAACATTTGCATCTAAATGCAAGTTACTGTTACACGCCCCTATGTCAACTGAGGCCGTCTTGAATATTTACTTTTGTTTGACAGCTCAGGTAATATATCGGTATTAAACTCCAGTATAAGCAGTTTTTAAAGACTTATCATGCATATTATTTCAAGAAACAAGAGAGAACATTCGTCCTTAAAAGATTGTAAAACACTAAAGCTAACAAATGTACAATCAAATTTTGGGGCAATTATTATGATTAGCAAGATTTTAATATTGTGTCCCATGCAGTTCTCCAAACCGATGACCTCACGGTATGAATCCCGATGGTAACAACCCTTTTCAGTTCCGTGAGAGAATTGTTGTTATCATATGGCTCTGACGGAACTGAATTCAAATGTAACACTCAGGATACAATTGAAATCTGAGTTCCGTCTGAGCGTTACCTCGGTTTTCAATGATGAAAATATGAAAATAGAACAATTAATTATCACAAGGAATTGAAAAGCAGTGTATTGGGATTCACACTGTGGACCTAAGTTATGATTAAAATGGCCTCAATCTGTAACAAATTCAGGTTTTATATAGATTAGGTCAACATTTTAACCTTTAAGTTTTTGTTATTGCTAAGTGACCTAATTTTAGACCCCAGGTGAGACTGAGTCTGACCCATTTGCGAACTGGAACTAGATTTTAAAGGGATACAAACATTGTGAACAAGTTACTTTAAGATTAAGTGAGCCTTCGACTTCTAGAATGCTTACAACTTACAAGTTGATGACTGAACAGCAGACATAAGGTGATCACATTTATAGCTCATTCAGTGTTCAAGTCAGGTGTCAGTTAACCAAATCAAGGAACATTCAAACCTTCAAAGAAACTCAAGATCTACTTCAGTACTTGTGAAATTTTAAAATTGTTAAAGTACAGGATAGAATTATCATGTCTAAATTTTGATCCTTAAAGAAGGTTAAAGCCTATTCAAGACCAGATTAGGCACCTGGCTGGGAAGGGCTGTCTTCTGAGGAGGTTTCAATATGTGGATCTATCCATCTATTGCATGGTAGTCAGAGAAATTCTGATACCCTCTTTAATAGTTTAAATCAGGTTTTTTTTTTAAAAAAATACATTAAGTTATACCAAACTTATGTTTTATTAGCATATGACCTTATAATAACATATATAATATGTAGACAAAATGAATGGATGAAACTAAACTGTTCACAAGATGAAAGAGAATTTCAACAAAACAGAGGGATAGATCATTAATGAAGTGTAACAATAATGGAGGACTTCACTGAATGAGTCACACCAAGTTTTAACTTTGTATGTAAATCTATACAGGCTTCAAACTTGAATATAAATGGTGTAGTTGACTCTAATCTCTGTAATCAAACACTAGATGACTTATGTTACATCCAACTTAAGTCAATCTTCAGGTAATTGATTATGTATTATTTGACATTTAACACTGACCAATGTCACCTATAAATCAATAGTTTAACAACATATTTGGCCATTTAATAATCCAGTATGTAAACTTGCATGTATATATTTATGCAAGTATAAACATTTACATGTATATATCAACTAATTTTATATAACAAGAGGGCCCAAAGGGCCCTAGGTCGCTCACCTGTCGAATTTAACCTAGATTTTGTTAAGATGATCATTGTGACCAAGTTTTATACAGATTAGGCAAATATTGTGACCTCTAGTGACTACAAAAGGTTTTTATATTTGACATAATGACCTAGTTTTTGACCCCAGATAAACCAATATCGGACTTGGCCTAGATTGTGTTGAGATGATCATTGTGACCAAGTTTCGTAAAGATCAGGCCAAAACTGTGACCTCTAGTGACTACACAAGGTTTTTCTATTATTTGACCTTGTGACCTAGTTTTTGACCCCAGATGACCCAATATCGAACTTGATCTAGATTTTTTTTAGATGATCATTGTGACCGAGTTTCATAAAGATTAGACCAAAATTGTGACCTCTAGTGACTACGCAAGGTATTTCTATGATTTGACCTTGTGACCTAGTTTTTGACCCCAGATGACCCATTATCGAACTTGACCTAGATTTTATTGCGATGATCATTGTGACCAAGTCTCATAAAGATTAGACCAAAATTGTGACCTCTAGTGACTACACAAGGTTTATCTATGATTTGACCTTGTGACCTAGTTTTTGACCCAGGATGACCCAATATCAAACTTGACCTAGATTTTGTTGAGATGATCATTGTGACCAAGTTTCATAAAGACTAGGTCAAAATTGTGACCTCTAGTGACTACACAAGGTTTTTCTATGATTTGACCTCGTGACCTAGTTTTTAACCCCAGATGACCCAATATCGAACTTGACCTAGATTTTATAGAGATGATCATTGTGATCAAGTTTCATAAAGATTAGGCTCAAATTGTGACCTCTAATGTGTTCACAAGGTTTTCCTTTGATTTGGCCTAGTGACCTAGTTTTTGACCCCAGATGACCCAATATCGAACTTGACCTAGATTGTATGAAGATGATCATTGTGATCAAGTTTCATATTGATCAGGCTAAATTTGTGACCTATAGTGTGTTCACAAGCAATTGTGAACGGACGGACGGACGACGGACGACGGACGAAGAGCGATCACAAAAGCTCACCTTGTCACTTTGTGACAGGTGAGCTAAAAAGTGTCCAAAAAGATTCAAATATGAATTTATTCAGTACATGAAATTATATTAAGTAACAGTTGATTGTATGAGTTCATAAAATATGACAGTTTGAGTTCTTTCTCATGCCGAATGTACTCAGAAATGAGCAATAACTGCTTCAGTTGAGCTTGAATTTACTGATTTGGTCTCTAAATATGGCTGCAATATGTCCTTTCCACTGGTTGACATTTTAACTAATTTATATAGACAACCAGGCCAGTTTTGTAATAGTAAAGTGTACATATCTCTATGTATAGTAAGGTTAAATGCATGTGATACATTGACAACTAACTGACAACAACAGACAATATAGTAAGTTATTAGACTGGAATACACAAGTCGTCAGCTTCATTGTGATACATCGAATGGTTAAAACATTCTGAGAAATGACACGGGTTACATAAAAATTTGAACCATTGACATGACCCTTGAAAATACCCATACATAATCTGAAGATTATAATTATATGTATAGACCTATTATATAATACCAAGAAAGCACTCAGGGTAATGAACATATCTAAGCTTTACTGAAATCAAGACTTCAGTAAATAATACTTGTAACAGAAACTGATTCAAGCCAACTCAGGCCCTGCACTAAGGTTAAATTTCAGGAAGTCCTGACTTCCTGACCTTTGATTTGGGAAGTCCCAGTATGATTTTACGGAAGTCCCAAGTTTCGAACATCAACTCTGCGTGTACATTCAGTAATGTAGTGCCATCCAACAGTATGTAGGATTGTCCAACCATTGTTACTAAGTTCAGATTACATTCATGAAATATTTTATCTGTACTTAGAGCCCATTTAACCCTTTACTTAATATGTGTTACTGTGTATTGTTTTGATATATGATCAATCCAGCTACATGTATGATTGCTCAATGATATGGTCAGTTCAGTGTACTGGTTCAAGCATATTTACAATCCATTTTAACCCTTTGCTAAATCGGCCTATACTAGTAGCCTGCTTATAAACATTTTAATTGGTCATCCTTATTATCAGCAAGATGTATATACACTATCATGAGGTAAACAATGATAATTTATTTCTGAACATGATACATATTTTATTGAAAATTGAGGTATGTCTATGGAGTATAGGGTTAAGAATTAGATGTTCAAAAAATGTTACTTGATTTAAGTACTAATAGCACACTTGAATTCTTACAATAATAGAAGCCAAAACCGTATGACTGATTAAAATAAAACACGAGTTTATCCGAAGATATGTACATATCCGAAATAGTGCAACTTGTATGTCATATAAGTCGTTCTTTTCCCGGTCATTTGCAGTAATTTATGCACCTAAACTCATATCTTAATTGCTATTGTTTAAATGCCCCAAAATGTGTTAAAACTCGAATAATACCAGCACCATTTAATGCTTCCGAACACCACGTCATTTACACGATTTTAATGTTCGCGCTCTGCAAATTCAGAAAAAAATTCGCTGCGTCAATCAATAAATTCCTCAAATTTAACACACGTGTATCGCATACAGTTTACGGGATAAATTCGCATGCCGCACGATCAAAGACCGCCGAGGCACTACCCGCACCTTTGAAGGGAAGCGCGTCGGTCACATCAAACGTCCTTAACATAGACATTGATGCCGCACGCTCGTTTGATGAAACTGCCGACCGAACGTTGGCAAAAGTATGTTAGAGTTGTGATATATTGTGTCTGGGATTTATGTAAACGCGCGGAATATGAATTACAAGGTAAATGATTCTTTTTAAACTCGATTTTTGCAGAACATACGTTTTGACTCATGTCTTTTTTTAATTATGCGTACAACTAAGAATTACGCTTACCCAACGTACGACAAATTTATAAAATAAAATCGATAATTCAATCAAATCAATTAAAGCATACGTGTTTACGTAACGGTTTGTAACTACACAATTATCTGTCTCTACACGAGATTATTAGCGCGACGCGTTTTACACACCTTTGGTGAATTTGATTACCGCAGCGATCGCGTACATTATTATGTACAGTACGCATGATCAGGCCGTCAATCAAATTAGCTGACAATCGGTGGGCGGAGCGAACGTTTATCGATTGGCCAATGATCTAGCGTGATTAATGAAATCAGTCTGATGCGGCTTTCACCGTCTGAAGTTTACACAACAGAACGTCCTGCGTATTGATTATCGGCGTATAACATATTTTATTGACGTACGCTGTACGAACGAGAGTTTGATTTCCGGCGTACACGGCCGATTTCCTGGCGTAATATACGCCCGTACGCACGCTAACGCAAGTGCTGAGCCAACTTGTAAACAGCAAATTAAAAGTTTATCAAGCAATAACAACACAGACAAATGGAATATAAATTATATTTACTAACAATGGTTCATTCAAAGAACAAATTGAAAATATAAGGCAATAAGCAAACAAATCAATGAGGGTCAATTGCCATAAAACAGTATTTAAAAGACCAGTCTAAGATTACATGTACACTTGCCTTTCCGTGCATGCATTGTTATTTGTGACATATTCATTTTTAATTTTAAGATTAAGAATGACAAAGGTTGAAAAACAGACCAAAACACGGAAATAATAGTCAATTTAGAAAAAAGATTTAAAACAATTCAAAAGGTGTGGACTGAAATTCGGTCCAAAATGTGTCTGTCTGAATATGTGTTTACCAGACAATTCATTTTTCAATTGTTAAACAGTCGAACAGACCGATCGAGAGGCTTCCAAATTCCAATCTGTGCTTTATTAAATTTAAGGCATCTCTGTTATTCAAGATAGCACTTGTTAAGTACAGCCAAAGTACATGTTGCTTGTATTTTGAGACTGGTCATCTGAACCAAGAATAAGATAAACAACCTCAAATGCAGATCAGACAGAAATCAACTAAACGATACAACAATCAGGGGTGATCAATCAAGCCAGGTGAACACAATGACATTTACCTTTTAATTTCAAATACACTGTAATACAATAGAATGTCATTTTTCAATGATTTTATGAATTTTTATCCCTGTATATATAAACACAAATCCTCTAGGTAACATTCACTGTAATTTCGGTGCAAGTATAAAGACATCAAATTGTTCAGGCTATTTACTAGACAACATACAAATGACAATGGGCGTGATTATTCATTTAATCACCTTATCATAAATGTTATCACTAGTTCAATTAACTAATGATTAAATTAAGCAAGGAGACAAGATGTAACCAGTGAAATCTTGTAAGGTGTTAATGATATACAAATATACAGATACACCAACATTATTCACAAACAACAAGGGCAGTAACTCTGAATCTTTAGTAGAAAGTTACCTCCCTTGTAAATAATAAAGTTCGCAAAATCATTATAATAAAATATCATAAGCTTCCTCTGAAAGTACATGTACCAGTGCCTTTCCATATAAATGAAAGTTACAATATCCCAGAGTCATGAGGGTGTGAGCCCTGTTACAACCCAGACATTTTCAAAATTTACCATGTAGCATTTCAGTGAACCGGTCCATGCCTCCGAGTCTGTGAAAGTCTTGTTATTAATTTATGAAAATAAAACACTGTTCCCTTATAATTAAATGAGTGGGAACTTTTCCCAGCTACATCAATCTCCCAAACAACTTTCATTCTTTGTTCAAACTTCGCATTGTCTCAAAATGTGAACAACTTTCCCACTTTCAAACATGGACAAGACAAAGATTGCTTTTCCATAAAAAAAGAAGAACAAAATTAACAATATGTTTACATCTAGATGCAAGATATGGACCAGGGTGTAAAATGTTACACATACACATGATATATTGTTGTTATCCTTAACAAAGGAATATATACTTGTGACATAAATTGGCAATTAACAACCTTATAATTACTCATAAATATACATAGCAAGAATTATAACACAGTTTTGTAAGTCTATAATTACAAGGTAAGCATTTATATCTATATATAATACAAGACCAGGCTGTTTTTATAGTGTATCCTCTCGAGGTCAACAATCTGAGAGATGTCGAGTGAATTCATTGTGAGATTAAATTGTTTATCTACATCAGGGGCTCCATTTGACTGAGGAGAAGGGGTTTTGACTCCTCGAATTTCCAAAAAGCCACATTTTGACCCTCAAGATTTTGGTTTGAAGGGTAATTTTCTTATAAAATCATAGGTATTTTGCCTATAAAATGGTTAAATGTAGTCAAATGTATCAAAATTTATATTCAGAAGCTTATTTAAGTAGAACCCCTGCTATATTAGGAGGTTGAACTGCATGGTAAAACATTCTTAGGTCTAAGGAGAGGTAACTGCTCATGAGATGGCTGTTCTGGAGAGGTTCTTCATCTGTATGAGGAGAATGTTCTATTAACCATTTACTTTATACACACCAACTCTATTCTGATATGGGCTAGATGTGTACATGTACATGTACTATAGAGTGTTACATTTATGTCATGTACAGCTCTGTGTGACAAATATCAAGAATGATCTCCCTTGGTAAAGTGTCTTGTTACATTTGTAAATATGTTTCCTTAATTGAATTGTCTCCCCTCCATATTGCATCATTAAGTACTAGGAATACTTGTAAAGCCTGGGTGAATAGGCTCTATATATTCAGTAAGTGCTAGATCATAAATTATATATAAATTGTATGCATGTGAAATTCTTTCAATTGGACTATTTTTAGGTTTATTATGCCTTTTGCAGTAAAATATAATAAGTTCATAAATTACATGTAATATAATAAACATAAAATTGTTTATATGAAGAAAATAGTGTCACTACATGTATGAGTGTCTACATAGTATATTGCTTTTGTGCACAACTTTAGTGTATTGCAGTAAATACATATTTAATTATTCTTTTTTAAATGGTGATATTTTGCATTAATCATAACAATATAAAGCATTCAGGCATTGGGATGGTTGTAATTTATATTTGACACGATAACACTACCATTTTAAATCTAATTATCTATTAAATTCATTAAAATTTATCATCAAATTAAAGCAAAAATGTAGCATCTATATATATATATAGGTAATAAACTTCCCAATCATTTATTAATTATTTATCAATTAATTAATTATATCGTTGAACCTAACGGTAAAACTTATCACAAAAATGTCACATAACTTCATCCATTCAACATGTCCATACAATTGTCCATTATTTTGGCCCCTGAGGCATAACATCGTGGGAAACATTAATTTCACATGACAAACGATGGCCTGTTTAATTGAATCACAAAACACAGTCTTGATATATCACAACCAAGACCACTTTACAAATACTTACTCAATTTCAGTGATGATCTTCCAGATTTGTGTAAAACTTTATGAAGAAAGTGTACATCACAGTTTCGTACCGCGAATATAAGCTCTTGTTCTTTTCCCATTTTAGTAGATTTTGTCAACACAGCGACATAAACACAGTCCAAAATACGGCGCTGTCACTCACCAAAACAAACGTTTATCCGTGTTAAACTCGCCAAATACAATTTCTACACGTTATATCCATACTCAACATAATATCAAACGAACACTTTAATGTAACATCCAATATATTCCGTAATATTCCGTATAATATTCAAATGAAAGTAAAAGAATGACAAAAAGAATACACACGATTTTGCACCTGGCCTAACACCGTACGGTAAACAATGTACATTACCTGCGCGTGCGTAATTTTCAACCAATCAGAAAGCGTCTTTCTTAAACGCTTCACCAATCAGAAAATACCGACGTTATCTATTTGCGGAGCGCAATATTTGGATTAGAAAATGATAGGAATAAAATTTGAAGTGTTTCATGATATATCAGGGAATTGTGATTGCACATCTAGCTACTTTGACTATATCTTTCTTGATTGCCAGAAAGTATTAGTACACTTTTAAGACAATTTGCTAGTTTACGGACTGGAGTGATCCAATATGAAATAATAAATTAATTAGTGGCTAAGTTCCGTGCACGTGTTGTCTCGTGCATCTGGAAAAAAAATTTTGAACAACCAGTTTAAGATCAGAGTCGCCTGTTGAATGACGCAGAAAATTAACTCATATTGAACATGCCAAAGCTTTTACAACGATATCGATGGCTTAGAATGAGAAGGTCGCAAGTGCTACAAATGTAATTAAGCTGCATCAAAAGGCCTATTTTCATGAAAATCGGAACATGTTGACCAAACTGAAGTGGAAAAAGCTTGTTTTTCCCGTAATTAAAGAGTAGCTTTCAGACAGTTTTTTGTTTTATCAAAATAGCGTTTTTGTACTTATGACCTTCTTATAAACAGATATTCAACTGCTTTCTTCTAAATAAATAAATGTAATTACATTTAGCAAAGTGCATTTTAAATCACGTAATTATTATAATCAACAGTTAAACACTAATTATACCCATTTGATTACAATCTATTTTATGCTTTGATAGAAATACACCACGTATGTACTGTGTTCAAGAACATATGCCCTGATGCCAGTAGGTCTAGATCTACATCAAAAACCTAAATATAGTATCTATGTAGATCTTTTAAAAACTGAAATATAAAGTAAAATTAAATGAGCTCTTAATCAAGGCCAATTTGCCACGGAATTAATATGTTCTATTTAGATATGAGATTTTCATTGCATTTGTCAAATCACATAACTTTACAAATATCATTTTAACCTTAATCTAACATGTTTGACTTGAAGAATGTTCGTCCGATGATACATGTACCAAACGCCAGTCGATGTTGCACGTGACACCGGATTCTCGTGTATGCGGGTTACATGCCTTTCTTCTATTAGATTGTTAAAGGTGTTAAATACACTCAGGTAATGCAATATCATCGCCCAATCTTGTTGCATTTAGATTTCCATTATTCATGCTAGGCTCCTGCCCGCTGTTTTTGTAATCACCGATTTTTTTCACCCATGGCATAATGAGCATTCACCGATTTCATCTCTGCAGTGTTCTTCATGATATGATAACTCACGTTTACACATTCATCAAATATTATGGTTCGGTGTATTTATGTGTGAAAAGAAATATGACAAAATGCCTTTCTGTGGTGCCTTTCGGGACTGGTAAGGGAAATAACTACAATAAATAGTTTGACAACCGTCTACACAGTAGCCTCCCTTGGACAGACACTAGCTACGAAAATGTTGTGCGAACTTATCTCCCTTGTGCCTATTCGTTATGGATACATCCTCCACAGACCCCTCCACAGACCCTAGTGTGAATTTTCTCCACTGACTGTTTCTGTTACATCCGCAAGATTAGAGAAAATCTTAAAGTTTACGCTCATATTTAAATTCTTTATAAGTCTTTAACACCTGCAAACTGGTGATGTATATCGTTTGCAGGAGTTCATTAACTGAGTCATTATTAGTGTTTCAGCTCCATTTACCAAACTTTATATTATAGTTAGAACATATTAAGTAAATTTTAATGATTAAAAAGGGCGGAGCGAGCGAAGCGAGTCCTTTTTAGTCATTAAAATTTACTTAATATGTTCTAACTAACTTAGAATATAACATTCTACATTCTGATTGGCAGATAGAAAGAAGCTCCAACGCATGACGTCAAGTCTGTGAAGAGAAAATTTTAATGATTACATTTTCAATTAACCGCCAAAATTCGGCGTTTTCATTGGCTCATAATGTAGGTTATATTCTAAATTTGTAAACAAGTTATAAAGAATATAAATTTGATCATAACTTTACGATTTCCGTATGTGCTTTGATGAAACAGTTCCCAGGAGCCCGCATCTCAACTTGTTTATTATTGTGAATGGTAAGCAACTTAGTTATCACGAGTGTACGAGAGTCATTCAATATATTCATAGACCGTCGTTCTCATTTGATTATAATTGCGTTTAAATACTGATCACAGTGTATATAATAAACGAGTCAACTTCCGGTTAGTCGCAACAATGAGTACACGTTGAATTGTATAGGATAATCCGATTGCAATAATGAGTACAGTGATGGAAAATCACCGGATGTTTTAATCACAATAATGAGTACACGTTGAATTGTATAGTATCACAATAATGAGTACAATGATTTGGTTTATTCGCGGTGATGATGATTTCTTATACAATTACAAACATTGACTTATTCCCTACAGTCAGTACAAATTTATCTTTAATACGCAAACCAGTAGCATGTAATCAGCCATTGTATTACTATAGTAACGCGCTACCACCCGGACCAATGTTACGTAACTTATCATTAGTTCAACTAGTTTTAAATTTCGAATTCGTTAATTTATATTCCCATATTTCTGTCACATTGTTGCAAGATATTATCATGACATTTCACGAAATTATGAAGTTATTAACACGTTGAAGTTCGAAGTAATAACTGTTTGATCAACGCTGTCTTGTTTTCTATAACGCTGGGAAGAATATTTACATGTATTCTCGTCCCAGCAATAACGTCAACATGTCTATGCCTTCGCAAAAGGAAATTCGTGCGGCTATTGTTGGAAAAACACAACAGACAACCATTTCAACCAACAGCTGCTACGGAGAGCAAAATGAGAACTTACAGTATCATCGGCACAAGTTTCTGAAGACCAGCATGGTATTGAAAACGGTACAGCGATGCATTGGGACGTTTCACACAACGTCAGTCTAAATGTGCTTTCATTTTAACATACATGTGCAACCATTATGTCTAGCTTTAATCCTTAACTTAGACTATATAAGAAATTGTGGTAGATATATTTAATTATAATATTATACAATTGAAATGTTTATGTTTATTTCCATATTAATGACATAATATCTTTCCGAGCCTACCACTTGAGAAACAGAAAAAACACCAATTGTAGCAACGTTAAATGTCGCATCGACGCTAAATGTCGCACTTGACGTTAAATGTCGCAAGACTGACGCTAAATATCGCAACTGACGCTAAATGTCGCATCTCAACCTCCTCACAGGGATCGTCCGTTAGCATTGTCTGAGCAAAGGGAGGTAACCACTGTAATGAGTTTGGTCGCATCTGTGACGTTAAATGTCGCAACAAACTGGCCTGACGTTAAATGTCGCAACATCAACGCTAAATGTCGCAATCCTTTATAAACACTCATTTGTAGTATTACTGTTCTAGTTTTAGCCCAGACGTATCCACAGTTATTAGGGGTTTACACAAATGGGTTCGACACATAAGCCTGCAGTGATTAAAAACTGATTTCAAAATCTTTTTTTTTAATTCTACTATGTCCATGTATATTGTATAAAATATACACAGTAGAAATAAAAACATATTTTTTGAAAACAGTTTTTAATCACTGCAGGTTTATATGTCGAACCCCTTTATGTCTACCGGGATGAATTTAACCGAATCTTACTCGATATACCCGGGTCAGTGAACCGTCGTACAACCGTAACAACCCTGAATCGGCTAGACGAACCGTGTTGAACCGTGATACTCTTACCAAACTGGCAAAAGAGGCCCGGTTGTTTTAAAATGTTTAAAGCCTCGTGAAGTCATCAGGAGCTACCGGGAGGAATGGTCGTAATATGATGGGCAATATTTTAAACATGATAGAGATAATCAATATGGAGGATATAACAGGGTAGTTGGTACCGATGATGGTCATTTTCATGGGCAATATACAAATATTAGACCACATGAAGGCTTAGGTACACACACACACACACACACACACACACACACACACACACACACACCTGTCTTTATGGGTTTGATAGAGTTATTACTCATGATAGGCCATATCAGAATGGTAAATGTAACTATTTACTGTAGGGATGTATCCTTCACATACTCTACCACAAATGATGACTAGTCACGGTACATTTGAGAAACCGAGCAATAACAATGATTTTAGAACTCGACTAATAAAACCAGATAAATTTGATGGATCTTCCTGTGAATGGTCTGACTATATCATACATTTTGAACAGATAGCTACATGGAATAGGTGGGATAATACCCACAAAGCATGCATGCTGTCCATTAATTTGCGAGGCGAAGCTCACCGTTTACTTTCAACCTTAAGACCTGAACCGTTAGATGACTATTTTGAAATCAAACGCGTGTTAACACAAACATTAAGGCCTCATGAGCGAGAACTTGATTATCGGCGCGAATTCCGTAATAGAAAACGTATTGAAGGTGAGTTATCTGGTTATGGTTACGCCTTGCGAATATTAGGTCAAAGAGCATTTCCTGCCATGCCTAGTAATGCGTTGGAATAATGCATTATTGATCAATACATTCATGGGTTAGGTAACTTTGAATTGCAGAAGCATCCCACTTCTGTGGACGTGGCTATTAGTGCTGCGGTGGAATACACAACATTACAAGGGTCTCTTGATAAGGTTTCGAAACCCATTGATGAGGATCTAAGGGGGACAACTCACTTACCAAAGGAACATGTAGTTTCTTCCCTTTGGCCAACTAATCTAAAATCTGAATTTAGTGTTGATGTATTAAAGCCGCTGTTGTAGTTGACCAAACCATAAACCAAAGAGAGCAAAGGGCTTCATTTCCCACTACTGGTTCAACCCATCATAATAGAGGTTCTGCATCCCGTAATATTGATGGTGGGAACAATTACTCAATTCCTAATCAATCAATGGAACCATGATGTAATGCTAGGGGGCAACATTCATATGACACTCAGCCAAGTACAAGATATAACTCAGGATATCATAGTGGGTCGGAGAGAAATTCCCCCCATCCGCAATGGAATCATAGAAAGTTTTACTCTACATCTAAGGTTTTATATGTAGTTATTGCAACCGTTCGGGTCATGATGAGAGCCGTTGTTATGTTAAACAAAATGAACGTCTTCAGGACAACTAAAGCCTGATGTTGAGGCCAAAACGTCAGTCCCTGAATTGGATGCTAGACCAAATATTGACACATGTACTAAACAGGCTTTATAAGACATTAAGTTAAAAGTAGATCATAATGACGTTAGTAAATCAGGAAACGCGACGAATCATGTGACTAAACCTGTACTCATAGTGAATCAATAGTTAGCTAATGAACCCGTCAATATTTCACGCAAAATACCTGAAATTCAAAAATCACCCCCAGAAAATGTTGTTGTGTATGTTCCAGACAAATATTTAGCTCAAAAGTTTCAATCAAATCATGATAATATTGAGCCATTACAATCTCCTGGCAAGTGGGAACAAAGTAAAAATGAATTAACAGCAGAGTTAGGCAATACATATCGTGCTCCTTGCTACGGGGTTTGCATTATATATTGATTAACTCTCATACAATGTACATACTGCCATTGACCAAGTTAGGGATTATATACTAATTGACTCAGGAAGTCCTGTATCAATCATTTCTAAGTGTTTCAGTAGGCTTAAAAATAAATCCAAATTGACATATGAAACACTCTTTGATGCGAATGGTGTCAGTACACAAACTTAAGGAAATGTTCTCTCAATGTTGACCTTGATCATTTAACCTTTAGTTTTGACTTCATCATAGCTGATATAGAGGAAACCATTAGTATTCTAGGCAAATATTTCTTTGGAAAATACAAAGTTAAGTTTTAAGTTTTCTAAGCAGTTACTTCAAACTGAGTTTGGCAAATTAAAAATGTACAAATACCAAGGTTAACAGGACGTAATTACTCAGCCAGAAGAAAGGTCTTATAAACCTAAACAATGTAATCCTGTAGAACAAATTGAGGATATAATAGTATATATACATGTACATGTACGAGCAATGCATGGTCAATAATCCAAAACCACATGGCGTGATACAAACCTTATCACGAATATGATAATATACGTGTATTGTAATTATTTAGCACATGATTTACTAGTACAACATTTAATATACAGGCTGTGAACCATCCTCACAGTGCTTTTTCCCATATTAGCTGTACTAATAAAAAAAAAATTGCCTCCAAAACGTCACATGATGATATTTAATAACTCGTGATGTCTCTTGCAACAAGGTACATGTATGTATATACATGTATAATTTAATACCGCAATTAATCGAAACCCCTTCACTCATTAAACATATTAATCTTATTGATATGAAATCAGTTCATTTTGTAACGTAATCATTTTGGATTAGATATGAAAAAAAGTACGTAAACTATGTACAATTTTACAAATTTAATAAATGACGAAAGGCATTCTCGAATCGTCATCGTGATTGGCAAAATGGTCAAAAATATACATGTATATTGAACAAAGTTACGCTTTAGGTTTTAACAATCATATTTTTCAAATGCTCAAGAGTTTGAGTAAACCGCAAATAAAACAAAACCTCGGTCTTCAAACTATGAAAGGGGAGATCACCGCGTTAGTATTTATCAATAGTTTAATCATTAGGTCAGGTCAAGATCATATAAAGTACTATTTGATCAGGCGAGCCAGACGGCGATACACTATTTCAGTACACTGTTCTATATTATATACCCTTGTATGCATATACCGTGAATACTGTTCCAACAAGTCTATCCAGTTAACGAACCATTACTATATCAAAAATGTATACGCTCAGAGAATTTGAAGTGATCCTAATCTTTATGCATGAATGTATTTCAAGGTTCTGGATTTGAATATATAAATTTCCGCGAGCAAATCGTGTAATATCAGTCCTTTAGATCTGTGTTGGTTATACACTTCGAACGACCGCTTAAGAAAACATACTACCGGGATTAGGAATATTGACAATATATCAGCTGTTAGATTATGCTAATAGAAGGTCGAGATTCGTCTCAAATTCTCAGGACAATAACACAGGTAAATTACTTACTAGTATGTGTACTCTTCATAGATAAATGTGGAATATAGTACACGTATAGTAGATCTACTTTTGTGTTATCCATACTCGCGTAATATATGATATGAATTAATATAGAACATGAGTCCATTGCCACATGTGACTATCTAACTTGATGATTTAAAAAGACGATAGATAAATATGTTGTTAGTTAGTTGAAAAGTGCGAGTAGAGTAAGACCATGTCGGATACTGATCAGTTGATTAACAGAAGCGTAAGTTCGATCCCACCGAGTGGCACTGCCGGAAACTATGACCGAATATGGAGACCGATTCTCGCTGAACTGGTTGGAGTGACACTGTTCGTGTTTGTTGGATGTTGTGCTACTGTTAGTGGGAATATAACTGGGGCTGCTATTGGGCATGGATTTACAATTGCTTTACTCATCATGGGCCTAGGTGAACTCAGGTAATATAATGCACCGCTAACGATTATTTTTGTAAACACTAAGCATCTCTGTATAATTTCCAAGCTTTCTGGTTAAATGCACGGAATAGTCTATACACAGTAGTAAGTAGTTCTACAGTGTTTTCTCTCCATAATTTGGGAACATAGTCCATTTGGTCAATATTGGGAAAAGTACAAGTTCTATACCCAAACCTGTTTAATGCTTATCTTACTACATATAGTTTAGTGTTTTTATACTCCAGTTTAGCCGTGCTTGCTGTTTTTTGGCAGATTTTTTTCCTCAGAATTGTCTTTTACTCTGAATTGGGATTTTTTGCTTGAACTTGGGAAACAATGCTTTGATTTTCAATTGGGAATATAGCCCAGAAACGGCAATAAAATCACATTGTTATACAATGTATTTTGATACTAATATACTAGTATATAAAAATAACTGTGGGGCGTTAAGTTCAAGACGTATGTTAAAACCCGGCTATGGCGTAGACAACCGTTACACCGTTTATCAATATTTAGATCTATATGCATATAATTCTAGTAGCAATTTTACGTTCTTCATATGTTCATACACATCTTCGCATCCTGTCAACATGTCAGTTACAGTTTCATTTTGTTTTGCGCTAAGATATATGTACATGTAGATATTAGGCCCGTTCCCCTCTTTGCAGAGTATATATTACCCCAAGAGTTTCTAAAGTTTCCTCCCAGGAATCTTGCTCCATTTTTGTCCTAATAAAAGTAAATTGTGAATTTTTGTGACTCCATTTGTGACCCAGGTATTAGAACTTGTTCATATCTATGATTTCTAGGAGAACTATGTACATAGATAATGAATTACAAGCATGTATATGACCTTATTAACCCAACAAAGAGGTCAACTTGTCACATCTAGAGGGATACGAGATCATACTACGTTCCGACAAATTTCCAAGAAAAAATTAGTAATAATCTATATTGCATGATTGAGTTCTTGGAAGTGGTATGTGCCGACAGGACAATTCAATCACCTGTAGATCATCTACATGAAATCTCGTCTATATAGTGAAACCTGACTAGAGCGACACCGTTTGGGAAACACTTAGTTTGGTTGTTGTATAGAGGTTGTTGTTCCGGAGGTGCAAACATGTATATACATGTAGTAGGTTACTTCTGTAACAAATTCATTGTGTAGCTCAAGAGAGGTTGTTGCTCTATGGATGGTCGCTTTGGAAGGAGCACTACATAACTTTGAAATATTATTATCGTATTTTCAGTGGCGGACATTTCAACCCGGCTGTAACGTTAGGGGTGGCATTGTCTGGTGGCTTACCATTCTTCCTGGTACCAGGATATATAGTAGGACAAGTGACTGGGGCAATCCTTGGTGCCTCATTAGTTAGGGTAAGTCTCATCACTCCTGTTCTGCTCTGTTCTTGTTCTGTTCTGTTCTGTTCTGTAGTCATTATTTACAAAAATAAACGACCAAGCGACTAATGTATACTTAAAAGTCGTATATTATTAGTGGGTAATTCGAACCCACGGCCTCAACAATGTAGGTTCGAACCCTACCCATTTGGTGACGATTAATATAAGCGATATTTAATTGATAGCTACTGTCTAAGACCTTCATATAAACAAGTGGCGTGTTTGTCTGCGAGGCAAATATGTGGTTAATAATTGTTAGGCGTAATACATTGTAATTATATCGTTCAAATGTGCATTTAAATCTGTCAAGCACCATGACGTTGACCCATTAAACATTCAAACACATAACGCAGTACATGTATATAAAGTGTGCATGTTCCTAAAATTAATACGAATTCATTGTACGAGTATATGTAAGTATTGCGATTCATAATGTTAGACGATTTTACATGTAACATACACGTATGCGTAAGTTGATGAAAAGAGATGCTATTTTGAATTTAAAATTGAATTTAATTTGTATGGACATCATGCTGTGTATATGATGAAGTTTGTTCAGTATTTTTGTTGAGATGTCAACAGCAGTATGCATATACAGGTAATTTCAACATTTTGAATTCAAACATCCGATACTTTTTTATATTTAGACAAATGTATTCTTTTTTTCATTGGGCAAAAGCAAATATTGAATGAAACTCATAATTATACTCGTTCGTGCAAGTTAAATATCTGCTCCCCGAAATCCCCAGTCGACACTTCGCTGGCTTAGAATTAGAAGGTCATAAGCACTACTTACGACCTTATAAGACTCATGCATATTTGAAATCTGCATCTCAAGGGGTTTCAGTCGTGAAAATCTTGTTGACCAAACTGAAGTTTAAAAAGATTGTTTTTCTATAAGTAAGGAATAGTTTTCAGACAGTTTTTTCTTGTTTCTCAAAATATTGACCTTTTAATTGTGTAAAGTTTAGGATGAATATAGCTTATTCACGTCACTATAAAACATGGTTGCATAATCCAGTAAACAACAATGAATGCAAATGAGAAAGTCCTTTGACACATAATTCTAAGGTGAAGCGATATGTGCCCGTACCTGGCAGTATGTTCAGTTCAAGTCGGCTGCAACCTACGGTCGCGATGGCAGCCACAGCACCTCATATAATAAATTATATTGAGCATCTCATGTACACATTTATGTACACGTACGTGAGTGAAGTGGGGCATTGTGTGCACTCTCTACATTTGGACCACGGCTCCCCACATTAGATATTTAGAGCACAAACATGGCTAAATAAGAGTGTAATAAACCTGCACTTTGAAAGAATGCAATAACTGCCTTATTGCAATTGGGTGTGCCTTATTACCGTCACACTTACCACGTACCCAGTTGAACTAGGATAAAAAACAGATAGAGAACAAGCATTGACTAAATAATATACCACCTTGTTTCAGCTCTCTATCTCAATCTTATAAGCTCGGCCATTTCCGTTTGTCTCCGGTAAATTGCAATGCATAAAGGCCGAGGTGGTCAGAATGTTATATCTATAAATAAAACATAGTTATTAATTTCAAAGAAACAAAACATTCAAAAAGTTCTATGTTGACTCTTTATAGGTTACTGTAAACCAATTTACTTTGAATTTGCGAATACTAAACTTCGCGTTTTGCTGATCGTCGGCATATTGGCGACTACACATTTTCGCGTTTTCAAGTTTCCCGCCATGTCTATATTTATGTTTTGTAGCGAAATAATTTCTTGGTTTACAGTATATAGGGTAATATTTTTAAATACTAGGTTATCGTAGGAGAACAATGTAGTTATACACTATTATACATGTAGAATGATAACAATCTACGATAACTGTGCAGACAGACATAGTCACTGACCAGCGTGACCCACGTAAAAGTGCAAAGTAAATCTGAAGGCCATTTGACAAGGTTATGTGTCATACGTTTTTGAAGATTTTTTAAAAATAAGTTAAATCAAGAAGCCGTACTATTTTTTTCGGCGCCCCGTGACTTCATAGACATGGAGCCGCCTGATTATAGGCGAAATTGTAATACAGTTAATTTTGAATTGTTAATAGTTCTTCATTTCAAGAGATCAGCCAATGACATCGTGTTTTACAAAATGACTGACCAATGAAAATCATGAACACGATATTTCAGTTAATTTGATTGGTCATAATGGATATACATGATATTAGTTAAAATTGAATGTTCACTGTGTAGAATCGACGTAATCCCAAATATAGAACTCCCTTGGCTGTAATTCTACTTAAGAAATAATGAATACGTAGCTATGTTTTGTTGCGTAATAAAATATAGGCACGTGTTTGGATGTGTAGTAATTAAATCACGAGTGCGTAGCACGAGTGATTTAATGTACGCATTCAAACGAGTGCCTATATTTTATAACACAACAAAGCACAGCTCCTATTTATTATTTCGATTCTAACATCGCCAATGCTCCGCCATTTATAGCACAACAAGACATGTTGATGTCAAACTACTTTCTTTCCTAGGAACGTTACCGTCACCGTTACGTCATGTGTCATACTATATGACGTCAAACGTGACGTCATCAATCAGCTATATTTTATCGCGGTAATAAAATATGGTAAGCTCAATAAACGCAAAGAAGGCAAATCTCACGTGCTATGTTAGAATACTCTGTCAAAGCTATTGTGAAGAAAGACAATTAACTCTATCCTGCCTTTTTGCAAGAGTTATGGCCCCTTTGGACTTAGAAAATAAAATTCGATCTATCTTGTTTAAGTTTATGTTTTCGGTCATATTGTCTTTGCTATTGCTATTGCTTTCACACATGCAACACTTAGTCTTGGTTACCATCAAACTCGTATTCTATAAAGCCAGACACATAACTTTATCCTGCTGTTTTGCAAGAATTATGACCCCCTTGGATTTGATTATGTTTTGTGCATATGACATCTAATTTTAATATGTATAACAATATTAATTTTTACTGTACAACCAATTAGATGAGCGTTAGCATCCGCTAGGCAAAGCCCTTGTTTTCACCACCGTTAAAATAATTTCAAGCATTCATCATTCATTATGAAGTTTGTACCCGAAATGTACATGCCTGTGTATAATGTCGGTTTGTATTATTTTTCAGGGAACATTTCCACATACTCTATACAAGCATATCAATGGAGGCACACATCAACTTGGACATTTCAACTTGGAAACGAAAGATACTCCTGTGCTTGTGGATGTCGAACCAGGATGGGGACTACTGATTGAAGTGGTGTTAACCACAGTACTTGTGTTCACAGTTTTAATGTCTGCAGTCAACCCTAGAACTAAGTCTTCTTTTGCACCACTCGCTATCGGGTTTGCCGTCACTGTAGACATCATGGCAGGGTGAGTAATGTGCTGTCATTAAATGTGCTGCCTCAAGTGTTGGTGTATTGCAAAAATAAAACAAAATGGTCACAAATGTCAAGTTGCCTGTATATGCCATAAACAACCACACTGACATTTAAAATAACTTGCGAACCATCGGCATTTTGTAGTTTTTTAGTATTTTAACTATTTTGACATCCAAAATTCTATAGGGTCAGTGCCACACTTTATGATTACGTAACAGTCCTTGCAGACGATATTGCCATTCATTCATAAAAACAAATTGATCAAGCGACTCTGAACAACATGGACTCGTTATGTTATCAAAAGAAATTAATCAGCGTAAATTACGTTTAGTCAAAATTAACACAGTGCTTTTATATGAAGTTCAGTGTCTCAAGGAGGTAGTTGATGTAATAACGTATAACTACTTTGCAACTACTTCGCTTCTTGAAGAAATGCTAAAATATCCTAAAATAGCTATATACGGGACATTCGAAGAACGTCATTTTGATAATAGGCGGAGTGATTATCTGCAAAAACATCCATTTAACGAACAGTTTGACAGCTTGACAATAATTGTTGATCTTTAAATAAACAAATGTTGCTGATTTAAGTAAACCAGTGTAAACATTTGGAAAAACATATGTAGCAGTATTGAAAATGCTGACAGTTTCTGGAACTACTTGAACGCGGATTCAAAGGCGTTAAGTTGATATTAAGAAAAAATGCAATGCTACCTGTGATTACTGAACAAAATATCTCTTGTTTTGTGTGGGCAAAAACCGCCATATATATATTTATACGACGTGTTTAAAAAATACAGCAGTAACGTCACACCTATGTTACATTGTCTCTTATCTACGCTTACCGCCTAGTAGATCATACATTCTTTTCTCTGAATTCTACAATGTGGTGAGAATAGCGTTTCAGATTTCTCTTCTTTATCAAGAAATAAATCCGTTTGCGAAACAATTTTCACAGTAAATCTCACTGTTTATTACTAACGGATACCATTCCATGTACTTGGCGTACCGCACAATACTAGTAATTTAGTATTATTCTGCGCAGGTAACTAACGTTATCATTGAAAACGAATAAAAAATGAAAAAAAAAAGAAAAGAAAAAACATTATCATTTTTTGTAAAATTTATACATTTTTTAAACAACATACCAACAAAACAATTTCTGTAAAAAAGAAATTATTTATCAATGATGCATTTGTCTGTGTTATACAATTCGCCACATTTCAAATTTCTGCACTCAACTAATACGTGGTACCAATCCTACGCAGTGACCACCCTTGCCTCAACAACTTGACTTGATAATTTTTTGACGAACGATTTTCTTTTCGATTTCAGCGGTATGCTCACCGGTGCCTCGATGAATCCTGCTCGAGCAATTGGTCCTGCGATTGTTTCATCAGCTGTGATTGAGAATGCATGGGCGTATCATTATATATACTGGATTGGACCTACACTAGGTGCTATACTAGCGGCATTGTTATACAGGTAAGTCAAGTTAAAAATATATTCCAGTTTTGGAGGGCCGCTTTCAGCAATTGAGCCGTTCAGCCACCATTTGGCATTTACTACCCATTGGTCATTGGGCTACCTTAGAAAACCTGCATTCGAGTATCCCTGGAGAGACTATTTATCTCCTCGTTTGTGTGCCGCCAACATCGAGATACGGCACCCAGGAATATCTTGCATGTACAGACACCACCCTCACAGGTACCAATTCACACTTTGGTCGAGTGGAGCTTTGTGGGTTATTCTTGCACAGAGAGCTGTGGCGCAGACGGGGATAGAACCCGGGACCTCTCGACCCCAAACACCCGCCGTACCTTTAGACTACCGCTCCACACATGTAGTTTATGTTCATCTTTGTTTGCGCCTTCAGTATTATCGACTTAAAACCATACTTCCTTTAACAAATTTTACTAAAGTACTAAAACAAACATTTTCCGTAACAAGCAACTTAGAACTTTTCCACACGTGGGGATCAGATTATTGCAAAGAAGCGGAAGAACATAAGTTGCCGACTATGTTCTCGTACAGTGACTCTAGATGAATGGAAACCAGTGGTCGAGTAACCATTACCTGCGCTGATATACGAAACAATGACTAAATCAGAAATAGTGTTCATGAACACCAAGACTCAGTCGCTTGTTTTAGTTATTTGATATTTATGGCTAACTGAAGAAATGAATTCGGGTATTTCAGGTAATCTTAGCTTATAAGGTATGCTTGTGTTCTTCCCGACCGGACACGACTAACGTACGTATGTCAACATACGAAGAGTGTTTAAAAATTAAAGTTAAATTATATTTAGTACTCTTGTACATTTATCAATATGAGTTTTAAAAGTAACTACAGCATCCATGATTATTAATTATGTTTGTTCTGTGTGTGTTTCAGATTTTTATTCGCTAGTGCCAGTACCCGATGGTTAGCCAGATCAGAAAGCGTTTAGGAGGAGTGAGAATATCATTAATTACACGTCAACATTTTACTAACACTGTTGTTTTTTACAAACGAGGCCAAAATGAATTAATATTATGGTTCTGGTAGGGTTAGCATAACCACAATATCATAATGTTTTAGCCTTATTAAAATGCCATCTAAAGTTAGACAATTATCATCATAATTCACTGTCTCTTTATTAAGGGTAATTTATCGAGTTCATACGAGAACCGTTGTCTATATTAGATTTACACTGTAGTACGTCACGACACTAGCTTGGTTCATAATTTATTTAAATATTTTTACCATTTTTGTATTTTGTAAGGAACTGTATATTCAAATAGTTCCGGGTGTTGTACTTGGTCGGACTATATTGTACTTGGTCGAACTATTTCGTACTTGGTCGGACTATGTTGTACTTGGTCGGACTATGTTGTACTTGGTCGGACTATGTTGTACTTGGTCGGACTATGTTGTACTTGGTCGGACTATGTTGTACTTGGTTTGGACTATATTGTACTGGTCGGACTATGTTGTACTTGGTCGGACTATGGTGTACTTGGTCGGACTATGTTGTACTTGGTCGGAATATGTTGTACTTGGTCGGAATATGTTGTACTTGGACGGACTATGTTGTACTTGGACGGAATATGTTGTACATGTACTTAGACGGAATATGTTGTACATGTACTATGTTGTACTAGGTCGGACCTGGTACTTGCTGATACATGTATAAGTGTCCATCTGACCATTGTACCTGTCATGTGCAAACATGTTAAAACGTTGCTTTAAATAAAACACAAAGTTTTATAACACATGTATTCATTAGTTTCATTTAGACTAGTTCATGTGCATGTATCATTATTTTTCGCAAACACTACGTAGTATATCATGACCATTTTGCGCGACATGTTTTATATATTTTAATTGCGTTTGTAAATATTTGTATATAAGACTACTCATGTTATTGTTATTATCATGTTATCATAATTATGTCCGTACTGAGCCGTAATGGCTTATTAAATTAAGAAAATAAAAATGAAAAAAAAAACATATGACGTATACCATTGTGTTGTATATATTTAGTTATACCTACCTCTACCTACCTATTTTCGACCACGAAAT
Organism: Spisula solida; assembly: GCA_947247005.1. Lineage (NCBI taxonomy): Eukaryota > Metazoa > Mollusca > Bivalvia > Venerida > Mactridae > Spisula > Spisula solida. The sequence goes on along the minus strand of OX365944.1, from coordinate 41,961,110 downwards.
CTAATCCCTACGATTTACCAACCTCACAAGTACAGAACGTTGGTTTATCCTTTCGTGTTTTGTAATCCACGAATTTACGACCCCACGAAAATGCATTTTTATCAAAATCTACGAACTTTAATACCCACGAAAATAAGTGATTTTACAGTATATACTTTAAAACAACTTTTCTAAGTACATGTTTACAAATTCATTTTAATTTAATATATCAATTATTATATAAGATAACGCTTTCAATTTTCGTGTGAATTTATTGTACACATTGTCTCGTATACTACTATTATAATGTTCAATAGTTTATTTTTCTTGTGACTAGAACTTAGTGTAAATAAATCCCCTGAATGTATTGCACCAACAATGATCCAAATTTCTATAGATTTACAAGATTTCATCATCACAAAAATGAATATGATTTAAATAGTGTTGTTTCGCTCCATATTTGAAACTGGACTAGGTTACCCTGATAAATCGCTGTACTGGCTTAGAAGGTCAAAAGTACAAAATCAATATTTTGAGAAAACAAGGAAAAATTGATTAAAAACTACTCTTTACCTATGGAAAAACAAGCTTTTTAAACCTAAGTTTGGTTACCATGACCACTTCCGATTTTCATAAAAATAGGCTCATAAGAAGCGCCTTGAGATGCAGATTTCAAATATGCATGCCTCTTATAAGGTCGTACGTAGTACTAACGACTTTCTTATTCTAAGCAAGCGATATAGTGACACACTATTCCACAGGGAACATCAACTTTATGTTGTCAAGATTTCCGAAGTCTGTCTACTGAGTGCTTTGATAAAACAGTACTCATAGGTCTATTGCTACAAAAACTGCCATTGAGGCGCTTTCCTTTGTCCCAGGAACATATATATAATAGCTGCAAAAGTGCATATAGGACACAATAATGTCCGACTGCAAGTCATAGCAGGGGTGTAGCCAGTGATACGTGCGTAACCTTAATTTGAAAAGTAAAAATACATGTACATGCATGGCAAAAATTGCATTAATTAATGTCCAAAATTTCAACGATCATGAGGACACCAACCATGGATACTTTCGTCGTGCAACAACCTCTCAACAATTATGTCCAACCCTTCTGACATGTATGCAAATGTTGTTCTAGAAATGAGATAGACTGATAAAACTATTGTACATGTATTGTGGGACGTTATCGACCTTTTAACGTTGATTAGATTAATATTACAGTACATGCACATGACAGTCAATGTGAAGATTTGATTGTATTATAATAACCTATATCAGGGTGAACATACGGATGACCACGTGGTATGCGTCGTTAAAATTTTGGCTAACACCGCAAGTAAAAATATAGAAACAAAGTTTAAAACAACCGTAAGTATTTCATTCTTAGACCGATTCCAACAATACATCATCGACGCTCAAGCCGAGAATGAGTACTATACATACCACTTAATATGTTTGTGCAATAAGTGACAGTTGTCCGAAACCGACACAACTACGGCATATAACGTTACGTAGATACTTACAAAAAAATACGCGTGTCGTGGATGGGTCGTTAAAATCGGTCAAAGAATATTATCACAGTTGTTTACATAGTTTTGCTTGCGTTCTTAGCCGAAGTTTGTGTCACATACCACGTGGTATGTCCACAATGTATATTGTACCTAAACTTATGTTGACTTAATAACTTAAAAGTTGCTGCAATATCTTTATTAATACGCGACTTTATATCATGACTAGAAAAGTTTACGTGAACAGAATAGATTGCCGGACTCAGAAAACCGAGGACATTGTTGCAAATGCAAGCACTCTCACTGGACATTCCTTATAAAGGCTTATGTAGATTGAGTGGTTTCCCTTTGTCAAATACACGTAATGAACAGCACACAGCACACAGCACACAGCACACAGCACACAGCACATGGCACACGGCACACGGCACACGGCACACGGCACACGGCACACGGCACACGGCACACGGCACACAACACAGCACGCAACACACAGCACACAACATAACACAACACAACACAAGCAATAATGAATATGCACTTGTGTATTATCGTAGCAATCCAATCACGAGTCCGTACCACGAGTCATCTGAACAAATTCATTATTTCGATTCTAACATAGCCAATATCCCGCATTTGACAACACACCAAGACATGAGTTTTGAGTTTTACTAGTTTATGATGTTGGTAGCCTATCGTATGAACACCTAATATTTAAAAGGACACCTATGGTGTGTCTAACGTTGTTCACATTCCTCCCTGGACGCACGGTATACCTTTATTGCATGACGTTTAGCTCATACAGGTCAAGTAGTTCTTGGAACTGATAGGCCATGCATCAGGGTAAGCGGTTATGCTTATTGAATACGAATATGTATGACTCCATAAAAATTGTGAATAGGAATTACAACCCAACGCGACTACGTGCGTATACATTTATCATTTTCTACATTTTTCTTCACTTTCCCAAGGCTTAACCTTTCACAGTGTAGCAATACCAAGTGGTTTTTGACTACAGTTCCAAGTAGAAATTTGTAAACATTGGCACACTTATGGCTATTTTATTTTCCATTGTTTACAAATTTCTTCTTGTAAATGTAGCCAAAAGTCACGTGGTATTGCTACACTGTTTTAGAGACAATAATTATTGTCATCATGTTTGATATGACATTGCCAGCAAGGACATTTCTTGACGCTAATTTGTGATTCATATTCTCAAATTTGTTTGTCACAATTTTCATTTGTGATAATGTTACTGTCACGATTTGTTACATTATATAACGTAATGTTTCTAGAACAATCGATGCCAATATGCCAAAATGCCACGTAAATGACATGTAAAAACGCCCTTTTTCGTTTTTTGCGTACCATATATTACGTAGCCGCTTGTTTAAATCTTTGGGCGTGGTGTTGAACTGCACCGTCTTCTGAAGGTTGCTGGCATCTCCACACAGCTTGGTCTCAAGGGACATATCTGTGGGCCATTATTTCGGTGGTGCTACCTCCAGATTGGGGCGTATTTGCAGTATATGGAATGGTGTCTGCCCCCCCCCCCCACTAACATCCAACTCTATCTTTGCATATATTTTCACAGGCCGCAGTGTCCGGTACGTAGACAGAATATGGTAGTTGACAAAATTGTTTGTACATTTTGTATTGTGTATAGCTGTACAGTGTATAATATGTCTTACGAAAATAAAAAATGTTAAAAACGAGAATATGGTAGTTTGAATTTGCCTTTATGAGTGTGTGTAGGCTGTCTTTAATGGACATACGGCAGCTGTTTATGATCTTCCAGTCGGATCTGTAACTGTTCTTCAGAGTCTTAGCTTTTACATAATTATATGGTGTTGGAGGTTGTGTTTTTCTCTTGGTTGCTTCTTTCATTAATTTGTCAGCAGCTTTATTTCCGACTATAACAACATGTCTACTGGTAGAGACGTATTTATTTTTAAAAATCAGGTTTTCAATATTAGTTCTGTTCATGGACTACTTTTTACCCTTTAACAAAGTCGATTGTTTTCTCTCGAAAACTTCACAAACATGCCTTATAATGTTCGTGGAATATTGCGAATAACGTTAGACAAACCACAGGTTAACGCCATATCGTTCAGCAAACCACAGGTTAACGCCATATCGTTCAGTAATAAATATTATGTAGGTTACTAGGCTATAGCAGATAACGACAGAATAAAATAAATGAGTAAAAATCGATGCAATTAACCACCTGCGGTTCGTCTAAAACGGTATGTGATATTTTCTCCCAAAGGTTGTTCATCCAGAATCGCACTTAAACAAAACCACACTTTGGAGTTAGTCACATTCAATCTTACGTGGCAAAAATACGGTAATACGCGGGTGTCCTTTCTCGTACATACAGTACACGATCACTGCAATCACCGTCGACGGTTAAAGTCGTTTGATAGAAGCATCCGCATGATTCGTGTACAACCACCTTATTGATAACACAACTCTGAATCTAGCGTAGGTCAGGCTCTTCATACACGTGTCTATCTACTATATATGATATTTTTTATACTGAAATGAACATACTGATATGAAAGGCAATACCGGTTTGAAAAAACATAAATTGTCAACGCGTGGTGCGCACCCGGAATTCCAAGATGGCCGAGACAATTATTTTTATTTATACGAGGCCGTGTAGTTACTGTAGGAACGTACACATATTTGCATGCATTTTATTTATTTGATAATGTGAACCAAATGAAAATAAACACTGGGGAGAGGTGGCCTCGACTGCAGAGAGAGGTAGGGCGCGCGCTTTAGTATCAAGAGGTCCCGATTCGATCCCCGTATGCGCCACTGCTTAATAATATTCTTTACGGTAGTTTTATTTCTAAGGGTATAATTAAATGTTTGCATGAACATAATTGACTTTTTATTTATACTTTAATTTGACATGAAATAATGACTATTTAAAGGTTAAGGCCGATGCGAAGGTCAAAATCCTCCAAGTACCTGAAAATATTATACTTCGTCTAATTGTTTTTTATCATGAAGTATGAACTGTGTGTATTTGTTACATATGTGATCGTGGATATTCTTTCAATAAAATTTGCGAGCATTTGAATTGTATGATAAAACATTAATTCCACAAAGTGATGGTCTACTGTCGGTATTCGTAATTGTCAAACTTAAAGTGTACAGCAAATGAATGTTATTTATTTGAAAGAGAATTATAACTACGATTAACATGCAATCATAACCCTTGAAAGGTCAATGTCATTGTATAACAAAGATCTCAAAATTTGGATTTCCACCGAATCTTTCTTTTAAAGCAGTCATTTTCAGTTGGGCAGCGTCGAGAACTTTCAAAATATATATTGCATACTCTAGGAGCAATTAAGATCTGCTGATTCATGAATTGCGTTTTATTAGTTTTTTACTAAAATCAGTTTGAAAATCTGATGTTAGTTGAGCATTTTTTATAATGTGACCTATGTCCGAATAATATGGGATACATTAAACAATTATACCTTGGTAGTCCTATATTTGCGTTGTTAGTTTGTGTTCATAATAGTATGGTTCAGCCACTATTGCACTCATAAGTCGCCTCCATTATATATATGTAGTGGTAGAGCGTCCGCTTCGAGTACGGGAGGGTCCGGGTTCGAGCACAGAGCGCGTCATGTACCAAAGATGATAAAATGGTACCAGTCATTCCCTTGCTAGATGTTAAGCATCAAAGGGAAACTGTCCTCTCATCTCTCATACCCTCGTGGCAATGGATAACACCAGGAATGAGGTGTCGAGAGCGATTAATATAGGTCGATTATTGCAGATTTAGAAGTTTCAACTAAATCTTTCAAAACTAAGAAAGCTAAGTTATCTGTTTTCGGAAGCCGCTTTCAGCAATTCAGCCATTCAGCCGTTATGTCCACAGGTAACTGTATCATCGATAAAGAGTAAAACAAGACAAATTATTTTATAAAATTTGTGTTATCTTAGGATATCTAGGATATTATAAATTTTATAAAAAGGATTTTTTGTTTAATAAAACAGTTACCTGTGGTTCTGCCATCCTTTGACCTTTAACTTCCCCTGGTCATTTGGCTACCGACGGAAACCTATGTTCGAGTTTCCTGCCTGAGGAAACATTTTTCTCCTGATTTGTGTGCAGCCAACATCGAAATACGGCGCCCAGGAATATCGAACATGTACAGACAACGCCCTCACATGTACTAATTCACACTTTGGTCGAGTGGAGCATTGTGGGTTATTTTCTCTCAGAGAAATTAAGCATTGACACAGACGGGGATCGAACCCGGTACCTCTCGACCCCAAAGCGCACCCTATCAAAAGGCCACCTTCCCCCCACTAAACTGCCACATGCGTTTTCTCTAATTAGCTCGCCCGACAAATTGCTATCGAGACTGGAAAAGGTAAAATGTGTAAACCCTTAATTGGTTATGGCTTCAAGTCGATAGGGGACTTGTAAATGCATTGATTCAGTATAGAGTATTATAATAATGTTTGTCCCTAAACTTTTTTATAAGATTCGTTCCCTCATCCATTAGGCTACATGTTGAAAGCTTTGTATACATCTTCTTGGATAAAGAAGAAGAAAATGATCAATGGATAACTTGAAATCGGATACACTGTGTTCGTAAAACACTTTAATATGGCATGCAAGAAGTTATGAAACGGAGATATTAAACACGCAAATTGTGTCATCATTTATACAATGTGTCAAAGTTATGCAGTGAAAAATGTTCTAAAGGTTATTTTTCCTTAAACGTTTATGAAGGTCGATCGCTTGAAAGTTTAAGTTTGGTTTATTTGCTTTTTTATCCTCGCCACTGGCAGACCAATAGTGCGCGATTGTTAATGGAATTAGTTAAATGGGAAAAACTATTTTGTTTTTATCCGGTTGGAGGCGGCATCAAATCCACAACCCTCGAACTGATCACAGATCAGTAGATCTTACCATTGCACCACTTGTCTAATTAGTCAAAAGGATGGTCAACTAAACAAACTCACCTAATGATGAAATAATCAAGACGTCAAACAACAACAACAACCAACAAGTTGAACACAGCATCATAAACCTATCTTGGTCACAACTGCAGCATTTAATAAGCACTTATTTACAGAGATGAACAATTAAAACACAAACCTATTCGAATGCTTTAATAACAATACAAAAACGGAGTACTAAAGTGTCTCATAATGAAAAATAACAAATAAAACATTAATACAACTAAACCATTGAAATATTGTATTTTATTAATATAATGTTGCGACAGTGTTAGAATACAGCCTTGTCAATGGACAAACGTAAGATTGGGTTCAGAATCAACCAATCAAATGATTTCGTTTTGAGATTGTTTACGAAACGATCACATAATCATCACAGCTCTAGATATTGCTCCATTAGCTGTTGTCATTTTGACTTCATTTGAAAATGGTGCTACGTACAGGGTGATACGTTAATTCTGCACATTAGTAAATGCTTATAACTTTAACGTCTTTAAAAAACATGAAATTGCAGAGTTTATGTGTAAATTTTATTCTGATCTAAAACGAATGTTCAACGATAGAATGCTTATCTAAGACAGGCACTCAACCTGACAACCAATTTTTCTAAAACGAGTTTCAAACGTCGTTTTAAATTTTGTACATGACGTTGTTGCGTGCAGCTTAGGAATCCAGTCTCTTTTCCCGACGAATCAAATGTTTCATTTCATTGAACTTATTCAACAATATTCCTTCTCGAAGGCACAGGTGTATTTGGACACACTTTGCGAGTTTTCTTTTACTAAATTGCATATTTTCTAATTCATAATAAAGTTTTATAATTTCTGTCATAACGTAATTTTTACGACACAATGTCAAATACTTTTTCATGTCAGCAAACATTTGTATTTATTACCTTTCCAACAATACCAAATTTATTCGTGTAAGTAAAGAAATAGATAAGTTAAATGCTTTTACTAATGTGCGGAATTAGTGGATCACTCTGTACGTATTTAAAATAGTAGGCCTACAATCTGAGTAGAAAACAAAAAACTGCTTTTTCACAAAGCGAATTCTCAATAAATGCACAATTTCCATGAATTTGATTACCTGCGAGCTTGAGCGAGCAGGTATATTGGATAGCTCAAAGTAAAAAGTCCACGGAGGGGCACGTGACCAGTTCTCGATGGTTTACGATTTCAAAAAAAATCCAAAAATAAGATGCATTTTATAAGAATGTTGTGAACCAGACTAATCAAACCGGTCGTTACAAGATTTCAAATTTTTCTTGAACGAAAATAGGTTAGTTCTATGGTTAATGTGTCAGGATTACGGAATTTCGGGTGTTAACTAACACCTGATCGGTATTTTTGAGCAACCGATAAGTTTCTTACGCAAAAAGATGGCTGACGTATGTCGGCCTGGGCAAGTCGAAATTCTTAGAAAGAACTACAAAATTATCCTCAAAACCCGTCCCTACGATAAAAATGTACACGCAACTCGATTAAAAGAGTATAAAACACGAGTTTAGATCGTTTTATCGTTGACTAAATTATATGCTGACGTTTCATACTCAACACTTTCGTATCACATCCAATAATTTGTTCGTACTCAACACAATTCGTACACGGCACTTCGCTCCGTAAATTATTTTTCGGATTTTTTAGGATCAGCGGGTAAAATTAGTGCTGGTTGTTTCCCTTGATAAAATTAACAACATATACAGTTTCTTTTGGTCTCCAGAGTCATATAAGAAGAATTACCATTCAGTGTTAATGTCTATTCAGAGACTTAAAATTCTAAATGTCTCTTGTCTATTGTCATGGAATTATCGGAATTGGTTTATGATCTTTGATATTGTTGAACACTTAAGACATGTCTTATGATAATATCTTTTAATGGACTGATACGAGGTTTTATTTATAAGCATATAAATATTATATGGAACAAGGGAGTCATAATATGCAATGATGTGTCTTGAAAATTGGTTTTTTATACATGAAATTATTTAACAATTTGTTGATAAATTTCGTATGTCAAATTATCGTGCATATGATTTTCCCAATTTGAAAGCGACCGGCCTATCGCGCTTTTTTTATTCACAATTTTGAGATTTTCATGCTTAATTTTATATACATCAGGTCGAGGATCCTGTCAATTCTCTGTCAAACGAAGTCGGTACATCATTTGCTTGCAGGAACCAATTGACTTGTAACTTATTGGAAAGTTGTGGATGTGGCCAGGAGCGCGGCATGGGTCATCTAACGCTGTTTAACTGTAAGTGACAAAACAAAATCATCCAATCGAGTATGCACCACTCTCCCGTCGTTGATGCAGTATTTGATGTTAAAACATGATCATATACTAAGTTTTAATGTAAAATAAAATCAAATGACAATGTCTCGAAGATACCAGACGACACCATTATATAATAAACTTCAGAACATAAACAATAAAGTATATGAAAACTGAGACACCATACATAAAGAAAGTCAAGAATTACGAGGTGTACACGTGATAAAGAAGGTACTAAACTGACTTTTTCAGACGAAACAGAAATAAATTACATGTAACAAAAAAAACAATATACAAGTATAATGTTCGCAGCTGTTGATGGCACGACTTGCAACACAGAATAAAATGTTGCATTTAAAACCATGGTTACAGACATTACTTACGTTTATAGTACATTTTATTTCTTTACTAGGATAGTCTACAAGGATGCACTTTAACTATGACAATAGAAGGTTCGAGGACCACGTAAATGTATTCGCACTAAGATCTACATCAGAACTGTGTTTAAGTACTATCCTTTTTGATTGTATAAACCATCACAAAATTGTGAACTTTCCGAGCAACCCACAGCTGCTTCGAAGTTTTGTAGTAATGGACGCTTTGAATAAGATCTAGGTCAATCAGGTGTTTGATACGGTTGCCGTGCTCATCAGAACTGATCGCAATTAGTCTGTTAGGTGCTTGACAAACATAAAATTCCCCTTTCTCGCCAACAGACACGTCGTTAGGGACGCCATCTTCGCCCAGACGTAGACGAGAGACGATCTTTCCGTTCCTCATTAATGACGTCACGCATCGTTTGCCTATGTCAGACACAACAACCACTACATCCTTTTCGATGACGTTTACACTGATGTGTCTAGCTGCTCTGAATAATGGTTTGGGGATAGGAAGAGATATAGGGAATCTCTTCTTTCTATCTATCGTAGAGCTGATTCGACATAAAGTTTTTCCTTCGTACGAAAGTATTCGTACCTCATTTTCCATAGCAACATACAGTTCGCCGTCATGATACGTTAGTCCATAGCATTTCTTGTCTAAGCTAATAGTCCTAGCAATAGACAACGACTCGTGTATAAATATTATATAAATGGCCTTATCAGCTGGGCAACTTACGGCAGCTTCGAATTCTTCAATAGCGGTAACATCCCAAGGTGCAGACTGTAGCTGTATGTATGAACGATAGGTCCCATTTACATCAAATAGCTTAACATTCACATTAGCTTCATCTGTTAGAAGCATGCCTCCATTTGGCATTGAACATAGGCCGGTGATGGAGCAACACTTCGTATCACTCTGACTACGGATATACACTTCACTGGTAAGCACAACTTGTGATTTGGATATGTTTTGATCAATGGACACAGAAATGATGTCTTCATCTTCTTCTTGTATATCGTTCAATGTGTTTGAAGCAAGTTGTTGGTCAGGCTCGTGGTTGCTGAGATTGGCGAATGGTGATTCTACTAGAGGGTGTCTTGCTAGGCTAGGGTCTGTGCCGACATGTGGTCCATCTGCAAGAGCCGGTCTCGCCCTGTCATCATTCGGTATGGCATCGGTTGAACTCAAAGCGCACAAACGTTTTAGAGGTTTTCTTGTTGATGATTGTCCATGTCTTTGGTTTTCGCCGATGTTTGTCTCTGGCACATTTTGACTTGCTGGAATAATTTGACTCGCTGGTGTAGCGCTGATACAGTCAAATAATGAATTTGTGTTGGTGACATCGGCGATAGATCTTGCCTGCGCGAAGTCCCTTGCTAGCATATCTGGATCAGGAGGTTGAGCGACGGCTGTTTCACAAAAAACTGAGCCCACCTGGCTCATCCTTGCCACAACCTTATGTTTCATATCAGCCTCATCCGAATCGGATTTCATCGGCTGTGCTGTGTTGAAACCAGTCTCTTGGTTCAGAAAATTAACATTTTCACATTTTCTATGATATAAAGCAGCGCACAAACTACAAATGCGCGCATCATGATCTAAACATTCAAATTCAACAACACGGTCATCATGGCTGGAACACATTGTCCCGAGAGCTTGCGAATGTCGCTGTGTCATTTGACTAGATCGGCGCATTTTGTGTTTCATCTCATCCACGACACCTTTCAGAGCGAAATTTAGAGGAAAGTTTTCCGCCCATGAATATGGATGCATACCTTTAAATGGCGGCTTTGTGAAAGTCTTACATACGGCACACTTGAAGCCTTTTTCGTCACTACCTTTAGTTACACTAGTTATATAACTGTTTAAACATTCCATACAGAAGGAATGCATACAAGGTAATGTCCTAGGATCCGACAATAAGTCCATACACACCGGACACGTGACATGCTCCTCGTACGAACGCCTGTACTGAACACTAGCCATCACAGTGTATAAAACGAGTCAACTTCCGGTTATCGCAATAAGGAGTACACGTTGAATTGTATAGTCCTGCAATAAGTCGTACAGTGATTGGAAATCACCGGATGTTTGAATCACAATAAGTCATACAAGTTAAATTGTATAGTATCCTAATAAGTCATACAGTGATTTGGTTTATACGTAATATCGTAAAAATAAACGAAATTCTCCAATAAATATGATGGAGTAGTGCTACACATAAATCCAGCTGTATAATGTTAGAAACTTCAACAATACGGTGTTATTGTAACCTTCGATAATCTTCACTGTATTTATCTTTTGTAATCTTTTACCACAATATACTGTTCGTACTTCAGACTTTCATAAAAACGCTTTACATTTTAAGTATAATGTATCGTTAGTTATTTAAAAAAAAACCCATTTACACTTCCCAACCGTACATAATATTATACTCCAGTAAGATATACTTGTATTCAATTGACTACTGATGGTTGTCGGTTATATAGCGATGAGTTATCGGTGTACATTATCGGAGTACCTTACTTTAGCAGTTTGTTGCAAATTATTGGTGATTTGTGTTTCCTTACCTAGCAAACACATTCTACTTTATATACGATGGTCTCCGTGGTGATTTTCTTATCATAAATTGTTCATCTGATCTGACAAGTTCTGTAAATGACCTAAGGAAAGTTCTTGTGGCGAGGGGTGTTTTATAATTAATTCGAATCATAGCTTAATTATTTTTTTAGTTAATGGTGTTTTCTGACAATCGATTTATTCTCTTAAAATATCCTCATCTTGTTTTCAAGCATGATTTCAATATCAAGAGCCTGTTTTGACAATCCCGAATGGGTGTGACTCTCGGGTACCGGTAAATTATCGCTATGAGGTTCATACTGTATGAACCTCATAGCGGTAATTTACCGGTACCCGAGAGTCACATCCTCATAGAACGTTAGTTCAGACGTGGGAACATATGGCCCAGCACAGGGTACCAGGTTTGGTGAACAGGGTATATGTTCAAAAAGATTTGTTCCCAGTTATCAAATTTGATAAACTCTTGTTGTCATACAGTTTCGAATACACTGACTGCAGTACATTGCCTTGACCTATTTACACACTCTTAGTCCATTATAAGCCACAAAAAACTAATCACAGCGCAGTATTGTCATCGTCTAAATCCCGTATCCAACACTGTTGAGCTAAATAACCTGTGATTTTGATCCTTTGTTGATTTGCGTAATAAGTCCTGAATTTAATCATATTGCAAGTAGCAAATTGCATAAGCTGGTCAGAAATACAATGTACAACTTCCTTAATGAATAACGGTACATGTACAAATTAGTCAGCAACGTGGTCTAAGTCAGATAGACATCTCGTATCACTGGTTATGAGATTAGAGGCTCGCTAAAGCTCGCGTCTAAATCTCATAACCAGTGATACTCATTGTCTATCCTATACATGTTTCTACTCTTTTGCCAACGAAGTGGCTATCCGATGGTTCATATCTTTTTCATAACATAATTTTGCGATGAATAAAATAAACTTGTACTTGTGCTAATAAACATAGCATATTTCATTGAAAATGCTCTTTGCGTGTATTTCAATAGTATGACTAGTTTGAATATTTCTGTATGATTAAGAAAGAATTGAATGCAGTGGTTCTATTGGACATATTCGAAACTGAACATATATACTCGCAGCTTATTGGGATATTATATAATTCAACTTGTATGACTTATTGTGAGTAAAAACATCTGTGATTTCCGATCACTGTATGACTTAAGCAAGACAAAAACGATTAAATGTGAATGCCTTATTGCGATAACCGAAAGTTGACTCGTTTATACACTGTGATACGTATAGGTCTCAATGTACAAGTACTATATTTTAGGCAAGACAGGTTAAATGAATACTCATGCCTGATAATCGATTTTATTGGTTGTAGTATGCATTACTTTCTATAAATTGTACCAGCTGCATTACTTATGAACTTTCCCTCTTATAGATCTTTTAGATTGTGTTCATCAACAGGCAATATCATATGTCATAATCAAAGTCCAGCCGGTGTCTGATTACTTCATAATATTGCGTAGCCCGTTCATTTGTGGAGACTGGAACTCGAGTATTCAACGGCTTATTTATGATGATATTATAAATGCTACTTACGGTTTAAAAGTTCATTCGTGCATGGTTGCTATGGTGTGGTTATAATAAGGTCAAACAAAGTCAATGGTTTTATTTCTACATCGATGAAACATGGGATCCGTTGCCTAAGCCAAGCGCTACCGAGCGCCTTTATTCAGTTACCTCCCATTCAATTGAAATACATGGATTACCTCCCATGGAAAGCGCTACATGTTAACGGTCCTAAGTAAGGACAAAACAAATGATACAGTGGTTCTGATAACTAGTTCTATAGGCGAGTCATTTAAGCCAACCTCAAACTAATTGCAACACAAAGAATTTTTACAGTTTCATCATCTACAAACTATTATACGCTCATAAGAATAATTCTGACGGGAAGTTGGAAAAAATCCATATGTTTAAGGCCACTTCTGATAGCAAGTATAGGGAATCTATACTAGAATAAGGCCCTCAAGACAGGAATATATGCTAAAATACGGTCACCAAGATAGGAATTTATGCTAGAATAAGGTTACCAAGATATATATTTATGCTAGAAATATGACAACTTAGGCTAGAATAAGGTAACAAAGGTAGTAACTTATGCTAGAATAAACCCAGAGTTAAATGAAAATCTCTGTTTTTCTTTTCTGAAAACTACTAGTAATTTAACATTACTTCATAATTTACGTAATATCTTTTGACACGATGGGTATCCTTTACGACTATATTGCGATCGTAAACATCTTGATTATTACTCCTATCAGAATACGAACCCGACCGACTTAATTTTTTCCGCTTTTAATTATGATACATAACTGATATAAAGCTTTTATTGCGTTCGTTTATTTAAATAACACTACGTGACTGTTTTTATACGTTTTCGTACTTTCAACTTGACTTCTATGTGTAAATTAAAGCTCAGACACAGTGAAACCTCGCGATATTGCTGCCATAGGAACCATCACAAACTATTATACGAGGTGCGCCATTTATATTTGAACAAAGTTGAACACCTAATATGTCCCTTGCAGTGACAGCTCTTGTTTAATTGTACATTAGTACTAGTTTGCTATCTCATTTTTTTATTGACTTGATTTTTTGATACAGTTTTACTTCGAATATTTTTAAACAACTGCTCCTTGGTTTTACATGTGTAAATAACGTAATGCATAAATAGATACTTTTATAGTTTAATATTTTATAAATACATGTACATGCATGTAGAGTAACACTTTTATATAAGGGTTACTGTCATTTATAGTCTCTTATTAAATGGCTTTGTGCAATGTTTTTACTGTGAATGGTTATGTATATAATAATAACAGGCGCGTCGCGCGCTCCCGAACATTGGGGAGGCGGGGGAGGGTTCGAAGGGAGGGGTATCCCCTCCGTTTATGTACGATTTTTTTATAAACTAAAGCATAAATGGGGCCATTTCCGTAACTTTCAATGACTTTTATCGTGTATTCTGAATGATGGAAACTTCGGATTGTTGTGTGGAGATTATTGTTCTGGAGCAATATTTGAATATACCTCGGTTATAAACCATAACTGCTGTTTTCTTAAAGAAATTTCTGTCGTCAAAACTTTGATGATACTAAAAACTCACGGAAGTTCCGCAAAAATATAAGCAAACAGTCATGGTTATGATACATAATGTAATATAAAAATAAAACAAATAATGTAAAGTGTCACATAATCTAATTTAATAAGCATAACGTACATGTGTGTGAGCATGTATATATCTATAGTTTTAATGATGTAACATACATGTATATGTAACATAAATTAATGCTTTATGAATACGAACCCCTTTGAAACCAGCCAGCATTTAATGAATGAAGTTCAGGCGACTTTTTGCCAAAAAAACGCCTAGGAAAATTGAAGTTATGAGGCTGATTAGCTTTAGCCATGTTGACGTTTACAAGATATGTCGAGAAATTAATCAAATTTTCATTATTTTCTTTTTGGCGATTTTGAGTAAATACAAGTAAATTTAAAGTTGTTTTAATTATGACTTGCGTTTGTCGGTAATCCAATTATGACAACGACGATTAACGGACTGTGACAGTGAGATACATGTCTATCTATACCGTACATTTTCACACCTTAGTGATACATATAATTAACAAGATTTCATCATCGACCCATGTTATGTTAGAAGGAAGGAAACCCCAAGCCTTTTTTTTCGCCATTTTGCCTCTCCAATGTTCAGCTAAAATTGAGATTTTGTATATTTGTATGAAAAAAATGCCGTTGCTCGCTGAAATATTGGGGCGGCGACCGCCGCCCCTGCCGCCCCAGTCGCGACGCCTCTGAATAATAATAATAAAGACTTTATTTATAGAGGAACCATACTTGACATAATTGTCAATCTGCCGTAAGGCCCTCAAAGGGTATTACAAGTCTGTTGCTCAAAGATGAGACGTAAATAAACAAATATCCAATATTTTCATGCAAACATACCAGTACATGTTGTATCTCTTTTGCACTGCGCATAGAGTTATGAGTCAGGTAACATATACACTCACTGTTTGGTTTGTTTGCAATTATGACTAGAACCAGAAACAACAATATTGTAGAGGGTGTGGCTTTTTCAAGGCCAACCATTCCCGTAAAAACACCCATAAGGTGTTGGTTAGGCATGGATATTCCATTTCTGTGAGGACAATACGTATTTTCGTCACAAGAAGGGTATTTTGCGTTCTGTCGCTCCTATTAGTGCAATTACGCATTTAAAAAAGACACGCACTAAAAACTGGCAAAAAGTGACGACGTCTACCAAAATGATATTCATTAGTTATTTGATATCTAGGACAAATCCTACAACCAAAATAGGGACTTTAACGAGGTGGAATTTATTCCCTAGCGACAATGTCTTTCGACGAACCTTAATTGTTTTAAGGGATTTGGTAGAGAGTCACCCAAGGAATATTTGAGCGAATATATTTCAAAATCAAACTGCTGGTTCTTAAGAAAAAGACTGAGAAAGTTGTCAATGTTTGTAGACCTACATCCATATAGGGAAAATGTGCTTCACTCCCTAATATTCATGTTTTTGAAACATCAGGCTAATCAAAGTTATATTCAGTTTTTGGAAGAGGGTTACCCAATGACCGTTTGTGCCAAACTAATTTTAATTTAGACAGTGGTCTACAAAAACATGATGTTCAAGCCTTTTTATATGTGATTATTTATAGAGGAAATGTGTCACGTCCCCTGGTGGCCATGTTGTAATTCGAATCATAGCGCTGTTCATATATTTAGTTTAGCGGGTCACCAAATAACCATGTGTGCCAAATTATTTTGAAATCGAAACATTAGTTTCTTAAAACAAGGTTTTCAAAAACTATATAACCTTTGACCTCTATGTATGGTCTTGACCTTTAAGCTAGGGACCTATGTCTTGTGCATGACACACCGTCTTGATGTGGTGAACATTTGTACCAGGCAATTTTAAAATCCAGTAAGAAACGACAAAGTAACAGAACGAACGCGACTTACATGACTATATAACATTTGACCTCTAAGTATGACCTTGGCCATTGAGCTAGAGATATGGGTCTTGAGCATGACATACCGTGTTGATGTGGTGAACATTTGTACTAAGGATTTTTAAAATCCAGTAAGAAACGACCAAGTCACATAGCGACTCGACGTGCATGACTATATAGCCTTTGATCTTGACCTTTGAGCTAGGAACATGGTCTTGCATGTGAAACACCATCCTGACGTAGTAAACATGTGTACTTAACAATTTTAAAATCCAGTTAGAAGCGACAAAGTAACAGAGCGGACACGGTTTTGCTAACAGAAATATAATTCGGGAGTATTTTGGGCACGGCCTAATTCATGTACATCTCCAGTCATTTATTCTGTCTGAAGAAGAATGTTCATTTACCATTAGATACACAGGTACATAATACATGATATGTGTAATTTCTGAACAAATCAGATTGAACTTATAGAAAAGATTAACATTTATGTTACCCCTTCCAAGTGCTAATTTGACTCACTTTGTCGACAATTCAATAGGTAAAACCTCTACATGTATATGATTGGGTAATATACCGTGAATCAACAGATTTTTGTTTGATGATTGCTTACGAGGCTCTCCATAAGTTGACATTCGTTAAACATCACATTTTCGAGACCGGTTGCATGTGGCACTTGCTATAGTTTGCCATACTGGTTAAAGGGAACTCATTTTATTCCCAAAGGGACAAAAGTTAATTCGGTTTAAAAACAGATTTGGACAAAATGTTTGTCACATCTCTTTCCTGGACACTATGCAAGGAACATGGTGTTTTGGTCAGAACGCAGCTTCAAATCCAACCACAAACACGGTTCGGTACCTTAAGAACACGAATGTGAAGTATAGTGCAAATTTGGTAAATGCTGAAATGCAACTACTAGTATCCTTCACCCATGAACTTTTTAATTTTGATGCGATTGCAGCTTTGATTACAGACGAGATATACAGACACCATTGATCGGATTATTCGCTCTTAAAAAGGCCAAAAACAATGCTCCTACAAAATTGTTGATTTTGGTGCAAACTAAATTGCAAATACGAGTCATAAACACTGAGTGCACATATTGCTTGTCCCATTATTTTACACGGTTGAATAGAGACATTCCGATTATATCGTTTCAGCATGAACATATCGGATGTTAAAGACTGTTCAAACATAAGTGCGGCTACTCTCGTAATATCTAGGCAGTGTCACCACATGTTGCTGCACATTTAATGTATACCGCTAAATATCCCAATTTGTAATACGCACTCACAAGGTTACTTGAAATAACCTTTTTTGGTGTTACGCATGATACGTTCTGTGTCTATCTCTTGCCGGGGGGGGGGGGGGGGGGGTAGTTAATTTCGCCGTTTCCATATGATATTGCATTGTCTGTGCATTAACGTGAGTATCTAATTACATTCTATACATGTTCATTGTGAAAACACTGTATCTAGCATTTCAGGCATTGCTTTCAAACTAAATATACTTACTTACGCCAAAGGTTACAGTATACGTATGTGCTACTTTCACAATCAGATGCACACCAAAAATTGCCTTCATTAACCTTAAGTTTTCAGTTGTAATCAGTAATTGTATGTATACATTGCATTTAGTGTTGAAATCGATACCTTATGTCCGTTAACCTAGCAAAGCGCTTCGTAGCGTTTTCCATGGGAGGTAATGGATCCAAGCCGGCTATATTTAACTGAACGGGCGGTAACCGAATAATAGGTACTACTCGGTAGGGCTTTGTGTTATAGCAACACACCCCTGAAATGTTCCACTTTGCTTCCACCACGGAAACTCACATATTCATACGTGTTTATAATAACATGAGGATTGGTTTTGCTATATATCAAATAAATTTGTATTTTTTTCACGGGTTAAATCATAGATACAGTCACCTGTGTATCATTCAACCACAACAGTTTCTGTCTGGTAGAGAAATCACGAATGGTTCAAACGGTTTTAAGTTTTTTTACTACCATTTATTCCCAATAACGGAAATTAAACTGTAATACAATCCCAGGTATGAAGAAAATGTGAACGTCCATCATAGGTAATCGTTAGAACGCTCCTTGTTCGTCATTATACAAATGTATGGAAAGCATTGACTGTCTTATACGTACAAAATGTAACTACATGTATATGGAGTCAAAGCGACATTATAACATGCCAATGTGACCTTATATTAAGTCAATATATAATGTCATTATATGATGTACTTGTATCAATATAATATTATTATGTGGACCATCCTTATATGGAGTCAACAAAATATTATATCATGCCGATGTGACCTTATAGATCATTTTATACTTGGACACACAACAACATTCATTTTGTAAGACAGCCAATGCTTTCCATAGAGATGTATCGTACATATGAATATATTGATTCTGGATTTAGCGTAATGTTATTTATATCATATAGAAATCACGATTTTCTAAATCCTATATTACGGGAATCACGATTAAAATATCTAAACACTGTGGTTTGTTAATTTGGAATGTGACCATGGCATACGATATTGACCAATATTCAAGTATAGCGCGAATAACTAACTTGTTACTCGAACCAAAGAAATATCTCGTATTCTTTGCTCGAACCTTCTCTAAAAAATGCCGAGCATACTTTAACATTTAATTCCTTGTCAATTAGAGGACTATGACTATTCATTTCTGTATTGTTCATTATGATTATATTTTGTTTAACAATTGATGAGCTCAGCATACCAGATACACTAGACGTTCTTTGGTAATCAACCTTGATCAATCTGGCTGTCTGCCTTTTGACAGCCTCGGTTTGTTCAATCTGGTCTTGGGTATGTGGGCCTTTATTGTGGGGATCAAACCTCGGAATCGAAGTACAGCTGGGGTCTGAATATAGTCTGGTAAGCGATGGACTTAATGGGCTCGGACTTGACCATTATGTTCCTGCGAAGAAAACCCAGGGTTTGGTTCGCAATTTTGATTTACCTATTGATGTGATCATCCCAGAATAAGTTATTTGAGATGTCCACGCCGACGTATTTGGCTGATGTGACAGATTCCAATAGTGATACATGGAGATAGTATCTAGTAAGTACAGGATGTTTCTTGCGGATGACGTGAATAACCTGATATTTTGAGGGGTTGAATTCAATACCTCACTCTAGTCCCCACTTTTCAAATGTTTTAAGGTCATTTTTGAGGGTTGTAAGCTCCTTTGAAGATCATAATACTAGGTATACTGCTGTATCATCTGCAAAAATGCGGACTTTCAAGGAGCTGATGTTCTGTGAGAGGTCATTGATATATGCCAAGCACAGACCCCAGGGGCACTTCTGAAGAAAAGGAATATCATCTGAGCTAGTGCCATTCAAAACTACGGACTGGAGCCGATTATCTAGGAAGCTTTTGGTCCATCTTAATGTTTGACTTCGGACTACATAGGAATGCAGTTTAACCAGGACTTTCTCATGGCTGACCTTGTCGAAAGCCTTATGTTTTAGGTGTTTGTCCTGTGAGACTCGGTAGACAGGGATGCATCAGTGACATTTTGGATATCCTCTAAGTATTGGTGGTAAGCCTCTTTGATAGTTCTCCGCACAAGATGTTTAAGGTCTAGAAAGGCAAACTAACTATATTCATGATAAATCTAGGTCCCATGAGGACAATGCATGGCATTTTGACAGAATGTGCATGTTTGATACAATGACAATGTTCTAGAAGATCTGACCACACAGCTGGATTATTCTCGATTATTCTTGTTTGTAATACATTTTGTATTGGAAATATATTACATCTATATCAAGTCTGTCTAATGACTCTTACACTGTTCACGGATCCGTGGAATTAGTAAGTCTACTTATAGGCCTACCTCTAATTCCACGACAGATCCTATAATATAAGCCTTAAATCGATTGGATCCTTTGCCAATTTTGAATAGAGTAATCTAAGTTATCACTATATATATTAGGTATAGATCTATAAACGAGAACTGTTGAACTCTTTTATCTTTTTACTCCCCTTTTTTCATACGAGAACGGGAAGTAACTGTTGCAAACATTCAGGAAGGGAGGTAACAAGTGCGTCAATTTAGATTCGGCTTACCTCTGTCAATATCGCTAAATGTAACGCATGCGCGTTTGGATCGCATTCCTGACAACGAAGCTTTCGATTTGGCTGTCATATCTGTCAAAATGGCAAATATTGAAATAAAAGAAGGCGAATACACTTCCACAATATATGGAATGGTGAGTATGAATGATATTGTTAAATGCTACTGGACATTATGGTCAAATATGATCGTGTTCCTCTGTCAATATCGTTAACAAGAAATTTTGTATTCGGCCTCAAACTTTTTCGTAACTGTCCCAGGTTATAATTGAAAATTGGTATATTTATCGGCTTGTCCAAGATAAAACTGAAGAGTTGTCCGATGGTATAGCACAATTCACTAGGGATTATATTCACCAAATTGTTCTGTGGTCGGTATGTATGCATGGCCATAGATCTATTCTTCGTCATGAGACTTTCATAGGAAGTTAGGAACGTCTATCTACGCAGCTGCTGGTAATAGGCATCCATCGACTTGTGTCGTGATGTCCTAATCTAGTCTTCTGGGTAAAATGTCTAAAGATGGTTCCTCCTCAACCCTTGTGGTGTTCTTGTAGAGCGTTTCACATACCGAGCTAACCAGGTGGTTGTCTCTCAGTATCACTACCCTCGTCCCAAAATTAGAAGCTCAATAAAAGGGCTTTTCTTCATTTTATAAAAGGGGCCAAATATTGGCTGCTTCACAATTCAATATCAGCCCATTCAGAATTTTACATATACAATCCAAAAAACACTTAATGGTGCTCTAGTAATTGAGCTGTGCGGCCCGTGACCCAACTCTGTGATTAAAAATGATACATTTGAATAATAATAGAATGAATCAATAGTTCTGTCATCATCTATCTGTATTTTCAGATTCGTGACTCGCGCTTCAGTGAAGCAGTGCAGGTATTGAATAACCAACTGCAGACACATCAAAGGGTATGAATCATAATTAAATTGTCTGGAATTTTATGTCAAATTGAATAAAATATATAAATTATTAAATACAAACAGACTGATTATAGATTAACTGTCAGTTGCATTGGGCAGTGTTGATCTATGAGAAGCATGATAAATACTGCTCAGTCCTGCTACACCAGGTCATAACAATTTGGGGACAATTGGCCCCTGGATTGAGCTTGAAAAATTTGGGACATTTAAAAAAATTTGTGGATCCTTTTTATACAAATCAATGTTTTTACAGGTATGTTACTGGCATATGATCACTAACCATAATTTGGAAATAGAAATCTACACGGTACTGACATTTCTAGTTAAGACTATAAATTTCTGTTAGTTACTTAGTAACATTGTGAATCTTTACACTTACATGTGTAGTACTTGTAGTTAATAATAATAATGGCAGTATGAATCATTGCAGTTATATTTTTCTTAACATTTTTTATGGTTTATTTCAGTCGCGCGCTGCTCTATCACTTTTAGGATACTGTTACTATCAGATGCAGGACTTTGTGAACGCTTCAGATTGTTACGAGCAGCTATCAAATATGCATCCAGAGGTTGAAGAATACAAACTGTACTATGCTCAGGCACTCTATAAGGCTTGTTTGTACGCTGAGGCCATGAAAGTGGCTTGTCAAATAGATAACCCTGCCAGACAAGGAGAGGTAAGAATTGAAGTAATGTTTTGAAAGTTCTATGAAACACCAGTACACCTCCCTTGAGGCCGTGGAGCACTAGTCTTAGTGCTGTGGTCTGAATTGTGAGTTTGCATTAAATGAAGAACAAACCAGTTTTAAAACAATGATTCGAAATTTGTGTTCTCAATTTGGAAAAGGTTTTAAGTGAGGTTTTGCAGTGCTCCCCTACTGGTATAAGAAGAAAATATGTTTCTTCAGGTTTTTGAGTGTACCAAGAAGCCTGGTTTTCTTTATTTTCCTTTAAAATTGTCGATTTTTGAGGATCTCAGGTTTTTCAGAATTTTAAACTTTCACCCATGTTTGTTATGTCTGTGAAATTGTGCTATGTTTATTTATCATGTCTAACATTGAGTTGTTTCCCTTGATGAAATACTATGATCATATTGCAGGTGTGATGAACTTTAAGTAATCAATCTTGAGTTAACATCACTCACTCAGACACTGCTGTACTGTTGTGATACTTAACATGTTCTAAGATATTTTTTTATATAAGCATCTCCCGTAATGGCCAATTGTCCTATTAGGTTTGGAAATCAGTTTTTGAAGTATTAATTTCGATGTAATCACGCATCGCCCTTAAACCTTCGTGTTTCATATGTATGGATAACTGATATTTTATTCAGGTGATAAAACTTCAAGCTGGTATCAAATATGGAGAAGAAGACTTGCCTGGTGCCAAGGTAATTATTACTATAATAAAACTTAGTTTACCGGAACTAATAAGTGTATTTTATTATCCATTAAAAATGACTTTTAAAAAGATAATAAAAAATCGGACAGGGAAGGCAGCACTCAGCTTAAACTGCTGGGTACAGAAAACTTAAAAACAACACTCACCACAATTACACAGTAAAATACCCAAAACACAACTGAACGAGGAAATGAACTTAACCTCTGAAAGTCAAAGTTTCAGCTGTCATAAAGTTGAAAAGGGAGACTTCTGTGAAGGTGATAGTGTTGGATTCTGTATGGATTGTTTCCCTTATAAATATTGCTTGTTTATGCATTTGGCCATTTCTGAATTATCATTTGTTGAGACTAATATTCCAGTAAATTATTATATTCATTTGACATTTGAAAAATGTCTGCCATGAGACTACAGATAACAAAGATTGCCCTAATGGTTGAAAAAACACAAAAGAACATGTATAACAATAGAAGATTATATCCGTCTCATTCCTTGTGATAATACGGTGATTCATGTAGCAGTGTTTATATCTATATGTTTATATGTATTTCAGAGTCTAGTTGAACAGTGTCCAGGTGATGATCCAGACACAGAGATAAATCTAGGATGTTTACTATTTAAGGTATAGTTTGTATACTACATATTCTCATACTTACAGCCCAACAAGCTAGCTCAGTTGGTAGAGTGCTAGTCTACCACCCTGTAACTGCTAGTTTAATTACTAGGTTTAGTTATGTTCTTACATGATACTGGATTTGTTTTGGATAGGCCTATGTCCTACATATAAGGAGTTGTTATCAGTTGCTTGTGAAAAACTGGTTTGTCAATTAGCCACTATGCATTTAAATACTGAGAACGAATTTGAAGAATGACTTACAAGGCAGTAAAAACATGTTTACTTTTTAATACAGGATGGTTATAATTGTATAATTACAACTTTGTCTATTTTCACATAAATGCTGCATTCTGATTGGATGAAACGGTCATGTGACCTGTCGTTCATATCCCGATGAAGCAGCTCCGTATGCAAATCAATTGACAGACTACTTTTACATTCATTCTAAATCTGGCTTCGTTCATCAGCTGGGACATGTTAATGCACTTCGGCGTCAAATTTAGTGTTTTGACATCTGCAGAGTCCCTCGGGAGCGTTGCTGCCACCACGCTGATTGGTTTTGTTACTTAATTTAGCTTCGTTCATCTCCGGGGACAACGGATTCCTACGCCACGACTAAACATAACACGATGGCAACAGTTGAGTCCCTATGAAAATTAACAACATTTTTTACTTTTTATTGTAATTATAAGAATCGAATACACATTTTCTGCAGTTCATCGGTGAACTACGAACTGAACTAATTTTTAACATGAATTAGGCGTGATTTTCCCGACAGTTCATACACCGATGAACGGCAGAAAATGTGTATTCAATTCTTAAGTAAATGTAATGCTCTTTGGGTCTGAATATTTTATAGCATACCTTAAACAGCTTTTCCCTAACATTCACTTAGTAAGTACGAAAGTGCAAATCTTGACATAATTTGTGTCTATATATCCAGTGGTAGGTATGTTGTCTAATTTTCACTTAAGTATGCATTGCTCTTTAACACATGTCTTAAAAAGTATACAATGTAATGCAATGAAACTTCAAGAAAATGTAGTCACAGTAATCATAATTATTTATTTCATGAAGATTGAAATTGCTTTTGCTAATTGGTTTTAATTAATTTGTGAGACTGGGAGAAATTAAGTAAAACAGAAAAAAACTGAATGAGTGAGGTGGAAACATTTCTAGTTGTGCCTCCCATCTTTGATGAGGGGGTATATTGCTTTGCACATGTTGGTCAGTCGGTAGACCAAATGGATTCCGTTCAGTAACTCAAGAACGCTTAGCCCTAGGATCTTCACACTTCACATAGAGGTTGGTCAGCAACAGAAGATGACCCCTATTGATTTTGAGGTCAGTATGTCAAAGATCAAAGGCGCTGTGACATTTAGATTTAATGACTATTTGGCTGCAATGGGGGCATTCATGTTTTACAAACATCTCTTGTTTCTTTTGGTTTGACATTAACTGCAAACTCTCTGTTCCCAACAGTTGGTAAGTTGGTAAGTTCTGTTTGTGAGATACTGTAAGTATGAATGTTAAATCTGTTACATGTTGGGAACAATGTTGACTGTGTAACATGATGTCTAACTGGATGGTATAGGTTTATGTATCAGAGATTGAGAACCAGTCTTAAACCAAGGCTTTTGATTGGTTGTTTTTATGCTGGAGTCTCAAAACTAACCAATCATTGGACTTCAGTCTAAGACTGGATCTGGTTTAAGTACAGATGGATTTGTGAATGGAAGATTTGACAGGTTCATTGTTTCTTTAATAAAACAAACTTTTTGTTGATTTTTTATTGAGTTTTGTTTAAACCAAAGAGGAGTGGTTGTAAACTGTAAACATGGGTGTATGATACCATTGTGTAAATATGTGTTTGTTTATACATTTGTGTTGTTTTGTGCTGTTTAAGGTATCGGTTCCCATTTTATGACACAACTGTTGATTCCATTTTTTCCATGTAGTGATAAATAAAGGTTTTGAATGTTTGTGTGTACAAAAATTTATTTCCGAGTATCATTATGCTGTTATGATTCTATTGTAACTGATAACTTCAGTTATATTCTGACCATTTATCCTTATACTAATTTTCCCTAAATGGTGTACTACATGTACTTTAACATGCCATTTCAATTGGATTTTCATGTTTAATATAAACTTCATAATGATATGATACTGAAATTTAGTTTAAGCAGTATAAGTTATTTCAAAAGTAATTTAA
Organism: Spisula solida; assembly: GCA_947247005.1. Classification (NCBI taxonomy): domain Eukaryota; kingdom Metazoa; phylum Mollusca; class Bivalvia; order Venerida; family Mactridae; genus Spisula; species Spisula solida. The sequence continues at coordinate 41,935,068 of OX365944.1, read as the reverse complement.
ACTTCTCTAAAGTAATAACCTCTGTCCAACAGCCAAAGTTTTCCTCGCCCTTAGAATGTTTGCATGGACAATAGCAGCATATTCAGGGGTTCTATGGTATCAGAATTACAAATCTCGGAGCAAAGAACCCCTGGCATCAAAGAAAGGTTTAGTTAAATTGTTATTACATACAATCCATTGTCCCTGTTTTACAGGAGCATCGATATGAGGAAGCTTGTCAGAAGTTTACCACAGCCATACAGATACTGGGATATAAACCTGATCTATCGTACAATATAGCGTTATGTCACTATATGATGAAACAATATGCTCCTGCTCTCAAACATATAGCTGACATCATAGAGAAAGGCATCCGAGAACATCCAGGTAAGCCTGCCTCTGTTTCAAAGTTGTTTGCCCATTAATAGTTCCTACATTTTTAGCTCATCTGATTTTTGAAAAAAAGATGAGTTATTGTCATCACTTGATTGTCGTAGGCGTCGGCGTTGCATGGTTTTGTGTTTAGGTAAACTTTTTTCATAAACTATCAAAGCTATTGCATTGAAACTTGCAACACTTGTTCACCATCAATACATGAGCCTGTAAAGCAAGAACCATAACTCTGATCTGCATTTTGTAAGAATTATTGCCCCTTTTTGGACTTAGAAAATAAAATGCCTTGGTTAAGTTTTGCGTTTAGGTCCACTTTTCTCCTAAACTATCAAAGTTATTGCTTTGAAACTTTCAACACTTATTCACCATCAATACCTGACCATGTCAAGCATGACCAATAACTCTGATCTGCATTTTGCAAGAGTTATTGCCCCTTTTTTCACCATCAATTCCTCACTTTTTTAAGCAAGACTCATAACACTGCCCTATTTTATGCAAGGGTAATGGGCCTTTTTACAGTGACAATGATCAGATGAGCGTCTGCACCAGCAAGGCGGTGCTCTTGTTTGTTATTATTATAATAACTTCTTTATTTTCTGTGGATAACATATCTGCACACCAATTTTCATTATGGTCCACAAACCAATTTTCATAAAACCAGCTGGCTGATGGTACGATACATCTTCCTTGTATATATGTGTGTGTGACAGTATTGTTTGAAATAAATGGGAAGCTTCATTACCGTAGAATTAAATCTCTAAAAATTCTTCCAGAATCTAGCATTCATGAATTAACTTATTCAAAAGATGGCATTTAACATGATTCACTAACTTATGCCCATGAATATAAACTATTTGATACATTGCTCATGAGTATACCTGGTACTCAATCTTCTATTAGCATAATTGAACAGCTGATTTATAATTTGATTTTGACCATAGTTTTCATAAACAGAGAGCATTATGAATTTGCATTAGGTGTAGTATAAACACTAATGTAAATCACCAGTTGGGGATAACTTTCTCGCAGAAATTGATATATTCAGTCGAGATGCTTTTAATATATATTCATGTTTAAAGGTTGAGGACAAGATTAATTTGTTTGCACTATAGTACATTGATATTTTATATTAATGGAGTGATTATTTTTCCGGTTATCTTCATATTTGTCTTGCAGCTGCCCTGTTAATTATCCTCATTCCTAATAATAATGTTTATATCTATAGAGTTGAGTGTTGGTATGACGACAGAAGGGATTGATGTACGTAGTGTTGGTAACTCATTAACGTTACATGAGACAGCGTTAGTAGAAGCCTTCAACTTGAAAGCTGCTATAGAATATCAACTGAAAAACTGTAAGATATTGATTGTTTGGTGTGTTATGTCTCTCACATATGGTGGGCGACACATATTGATTTTGTGCAGGATGTCTGTCAAGATGGATGTCACAATGTTTGTTTGCCCACTGAGTATTTTTTGCCTCAACAGAGTCTTGACATCAGGAACAGGTCCATCGTGGTCTAGGGGAAGCTTTGGGGAAGTCATTAGATAGTTTGTGATATCTGAAGGATATGAGATGAATCGGGTGATATCAAAAGAAATCGGGATAACATCTCTGATGTAGAGAGGGACCTAGGCTTAACCATTGGGCAGATTTAAATGAAACTTCTTAGTAATAATTCGTATCAAGGCTAATTGTGCATATTTCCTGAAATTTTAGGTCAGATGTCTTTGACCAGAGCTATGGCCCTTTTTGGAAGACATATCTTTTTGTGTCACAAATCTTTCTAGTTTTGATTGATGTACCTGTGTTCATATACAAACAGTTGTATAATTGTCTACAGTATTCTATCAGCAATCTGCATTCTGGTTTTACAGTAACTGTTGTGATGTAGGTCCAAAATGCTTCTATATAATCAAGTCAGATGGAAAGTCAGCCTTACACTAGACCATCTCATACTAGAACTACCCATACATGCTAAGCGAACAGAGCTTGAAAATGTATGAAAATTGACTGTAGCTTACAGTGTAGTAGCATGCTGTAAAATGTCACTTTGTTTGGAATGAATTGATTACTGATAACACTATGTCTGTCTGTGTGTTTGTGGGTTCATCTCTACCATTTTGTGTCTTAGCTATAACTATGGTACTAAAGGAATTGGAAATTTATACAAATGTTAGCATGATGACTAGGTTTATTGTTGGCTAGTAATTATATGTCCCACATATAGTGGGAGAGACATTAATTAAATGTTACTGTACCTCTGTCTGAATGTATGGATACCACAAAGTTTGTCTGTGCTGGTTCTCCTTAATCTCTGATCCAATTGTAATGAAACTTCCATTGTTACTTGACATGAATACTTGTTAACAGGCTTAGTTTTGCATATTATAAGGAAGTTTAGGTATGATTTTCTTCCTGGAGTAATGGCCCTTTGTGGGAAACAAGTTTTTGTGCCGAAAACCCTTCTTGTTTTAGTATGGTTATAGGATTGTTAAAAAAATCATATTTATTGTATGTTTGTAAATGTATTTATCATTTATATAGTCGAAGCAGCATGTGAAGCATTGACTGATATGCCCCCACGAGGGGAGGAAGAATTAGATGCTGTGTCGCTACATAACCAAGCTCTTATGAACATGGATTCCGATGCCACGCAAGGATTTGAAAAGTTACAGTTCCTGCTTCAACAGAATCCCTTTCCACCAGAGACATTTGGCAACTTACTTATACTCTATGTTAAATATGAGGTAAATTATGTGTTATTATTAGTTAGAACGGGAATGTTGGTCTGATGCTCGACCTTTTATTTTCATAATTTATTTATAACCCTGGTTGTATGTTTTCATAAGTGGAAAGTTTCGAGGTGTAATAAACACAAATCTAAAAGATAGATATTGTATGATTTGCTTGTGGAAATTTATATATTCAATGCAAGAACCTTGTAATATATTCAAGTCGGGAACAGTTCAAATTGTCCTACCTATATCTAGGGATATATTTACACTCAATATTGGCTCAAACCCATAATGTATGTTGTGCTTTATTAACTGATATAACATGAGTGTCATGTAATTGTGCTTCTTATCCTTTCAACTGTCAAACACTGCTGTCCTCATTTAAGTATATCTAGAGAAAGTATTGCCGGATATGGGGTTCTAATCTGAGACCCCTTTAATACTAGAACAGTGTTGCAGCTCTACTGACAAAGCTTACTAGGCAGTCATTTAACATTACACCACTATGCTACTCTATGTATAATTGTTCTATCCCCTTTATATACAACTCCCATGTCAGTTTTCATGGGAAGATTCAGCTTTATCATTAATACTATATCATTAATAGTGCACATATTGATTTTGTATGCATATAATGGGCTTCATTTCATGGAATCATTATTTAAGTAGCGATTTTGAACAACAATTTGTCTTTAAATTGCACTATAATTTTATCGTAAAATCATGTTATTTGATGGGCCAAGTTTTGTTGATTTTATGGGTAGACTCTGCCTTAAAATTAAATTGCCGATGTCTTAATCTTCTTTCTACAGTTCTTTTGAAATCTGAAATCTTTGAATCTTTGACCACAAAATTGTCTTTTTTCCAAACCCAGCTTTTATATTCACTAATATGTATAGAAACCCCAGTGGTTAGTGTGCTGGATTTGTAACCGAGCCATCTGTGTTCGATTCTTGGTCAGCAACAGGAAAATTTGACAACTATGTTGATTTTGCACATGTTGTGAAGTTGCTGGTTCCTTGTGGAAGGGTAAGTTAGTACTGGTGTGGTATAAAGTACAGGAAAACTTGGAAGGTTAATCTGCCACTGTTTTTAACTGCAACTGTTTTGAGAAATGGCAATAACCCAAAATTAACAATATTTCTATGTATATGATTACAGTATTATGACCTGGCAGCAGACGTATTGGCTGAGAATGCTCATCTGACCTACAAGTTTTTAACAACAGTAAGTTTTGTTTCTATTTACTATGTTTTTTGATGTATTTGACATTTGTCATTCACCATGCACCAAACAATCCTTCATTCCAAGACGTTGGTGAAGAGTTTCAAAGGGAGGTTACTATGCATTAAACCATCATGACATTTTATATTTGTCAGAATCAATCCTTGATAAATGCTTTAGTTAACCTCTTATCAATATGCAGTTTTAATTCCTGATTCATTCAAACAGGTTGCATTAGATTACACTTCCTGAGTGAATTTGGCAATACTCAATGACCAATTTAATGCCTTGGTTGGAACTCTAAAAGTTCATGTCAAGGGTCATGATTTTGATCTCGAGAAAACCTAGAACTCCTTGAAAAAGACGTACATTATAAACTTTGTGCCTTTAAAACATCTTTTAGTACATGAAGTTTTTTATTATATAAAACAAGCAATTCTTAAATAGTTGTGCAAAACTGCAACTTTAATTTCAGTAAAACTTTGTATAAATACTTGGTACCAGGCCTTGTTATGCCTATTGTCAGGATTTTTAGGCCAGATATTTGCAAGAGTTATAGCCCTTTGTGGGAGATATACGCATTTTGTGTCTAAAGCCCTTCTAGTTTTATCTTTTTTTTGTTACAGTACCTATATGATTTTCTGGAAGCTGTTATAACTAGACAGACATCACCAGAAGAAGCTTATAGAAAACTTGACGAGATGGCAACAAAACAAACAGAAACTCTTCGAAAACTTACCAAACAGGTTAGTTTATCTATGATTTTCCTGTGAAGATGGCAATTACTCAGAAAAAGTGTGAGGCGTCTGAGTGGGAATAGTGTTTTAACTGCATATTGATATATATGAGCCAGTCTCCAGGAAAACCTGCAATTTTGACATAATATTATGTAGTTTGACCTAAACCAAAGAATCTCCCTTACTTTGGCTGGTTTCCTCGAAGTTGGTTGGAGTTCCTTGGCCAATCTGGCTGGAAAAAATCATATGATCATAAACTTCTGTCTCAGTCAAACCCCAACAAATAACAACAATTTTGGCTAGGTATTGTTATGGCTAACAATTGTTAAGGCAAACTTTGCCATATGTACCTTAAAGGTCCTCTGTATTGATGGTAGAACACAACAATGTAACCGCCTCCTCGATAGCCTAGTGGTTGAGCGTTTGCTTCGAGTGCGGGAGGTCTCGGGTTCGATCCCTGGTCATCTCGTTACAAAGACAAAATAAAAATGGTACCAGAAATTCTCTTGCTAGACGCTCAGCATAAAAGGGAAACTGGCTTCTCTTCTCTCATACCCTCCTGATAAAGGATTACATCAGGAATGAGGTGTCGAGAGTGATTAATATAAGTTGGAAAAACTTGTTTCACAATCGACCTTAAATAAATTAGTATAAACTAAACTAATAACAATGTATCTACATTCTACTCATACATATATAAACATATACTTGTCTGGTCACAATGACCTAGGCTGGCCACACTTATGTCTCAATAATTATTGTAAATCAGGCATTTGTGAGATGGACAAATGTCCATTTTTTTCTTTCATATGTCCCTGATGACTGGCACATAAAATACAGTGTGCGTATCTCTGTCTGTCATTTGTCCATTTTATCTTGACACTAAGTCATAATTATTACGATAATGTCACTGTTCTTTTGTCTGCCTGTGCCAAAATCTGGTCTAGCTCAGAACATGTCTCATTATACCCCCAGATACATAGTATATGGGGGCCATATTGGAGTCATGCTTGAGGTTGGTTGGTCTGTTGGTTGGTTGGTCGGTTGGTCCGTGCAAATTTTGTCCGCGCTATTTCTCTGTAACCCTTTGTCAGATTTCATTGAAACTTTGCACGACTGATCAGTACCAAGTCTAGTTGTGCATACCTTCGGCACACGCCGGTCGGATAAATTTTAAGGGAGTTATGGCCCTTTGTTTTTTTACACTTATAAATTTTGTCCGCGCTATTTCTCTCTTACCAATGGTCGGATTTCAATAAAACTGTACATGAATGATCAGTACCACGTCTAGTTGTGCATATCCTCAGCACACGTTGGTTGGATAAATTTTAAGGGAGTTATGGCCCTTTGTTATTTTACACTTATAAATTTTGTCCGCGCTATTTCTCTGTTACCAATGGTCGGATTTCAATTAAACTTTACATGAATGACCAGTACCAAGTCTTGTTGTGCATATCCTCGGCAGACGTTGGTTGGATAAATTTTAAGGGAGTTATGGCCCTTTGTTTTTTTACACTTAGAAATTTTGTCCGCGCTATTTCTTTGTTACCAATGGTCGGATTTCAACGAAACTTTGCATGAATGATCAATACCAAGTCAAGTTGTGCATATCGCCAACGCACGTTAATCGAATCAATTTTAAGGTAGTTATGGCCCTTTGTGTTTTTCACTTATAAATTTTATCCACGCTATTTCTCTGTAACCAATGGTCGAATTTCATAGAACCTGTGCATCAATGATAAGTACTAAGTCTATTTTTGCATGTGGTCGACACACGTTGGTCGGATAAATTTTAAGGTAGTTATGGCCCTTTGTTTTTTTACACTTATAAATTTTGTCTGCGCTATTTCTCAGCAACCAATGGTTGGATTTCAACAAAACTTTGCATGAATGATCAGTACCAAGTCTAGTTGTGCATATCTGACTGGGTCAAGCAGTTTCTGGGGGTATTCATCACATTCTGTGATATTTCTTGTTTAGGATTTTAAAATAGCTTTGCACAAAAGATTTTCCCTTTTCGACTCTAAAGCCCTGTTTAAGTTTAGGTATAGCCTCAAATATTTTAAAAGTTCATTGACATATTGCTTTGATACTTTGCATACTTCTTTACTATTATGACCCCAACCCCTACTCCTGTACTTCTTGAAAGCTTACTTTTGTTGCTTTGATTATACTTTCCAAGCACATAGAATAGTGGAGTGTGCTGTTCGAGGACAGCTCTTGTTCCGGTCCCAAACCATAGAATTGTCGTCCCAGTAGAAATAATGATTTACATGTATATATACAGGGTAATCCCTTAATTCCGCACATTAGTAAAAGCCTATAACTTCACTATTTCTTTATTTACACATTTAAATTTGGTATTGTTGGAAAGGTAATAAATAAAATTTTCTGCTAAAATGAAAAAGGTATTTGGCAGTGTGCCGTCAAAGAGACGTTATGACGTAATCGATGACGTCATAAATTTGAGAATTTCCAAACTCGAAGCATAAAACTTTATTATGACTTGGGAAAATCTGCGATTTAAGTGAAAAGAAATCTTGAAAATTGTGTCCAAATACACATGTGCCTTCAAGAAGGAATATTGTTGGGTCTGTCCAATGAAATGAAACATTTGATTCGTCGGGAAAAGAGACTGGTTACCTAGCTGCATGCAACAACTTCATGTACAGACGTTAAAACGACGTTTAAAACTCATTTCAGAGAAAATGGGTGGTCACATTGAACGTCTGCTTTAGATAAGGATTCTATTGTTGAAGATCCATTTTAGATCAGAACAAAACTTTCACATATACTCTGCAATTACATGTTTTCTTTAATATGATAGCTTTAAAGATGTTGAAGTTATAAGCATTTAGTAATGTGCAGAATTAATGGATCACCCTGTATAGATAGATGTTATAACAATCATCATCGTCTTTCCAATGTCTCATTGATTATAGATATACTGGATGTGATTACAGCTGTCATTGATATGACCCGAGGCATATTGACGATTCCGATATATCGGAAGACATTGGCGATACATAGATTGAGCGTCCAGCACTCATAGGCTGTGCTCGTGTTTGATTTATAAGTGATAAATAAACAAATCTAATTATGACTATAACAAACCAATTATGTAATGAGGAATATGAAAACATTTCAGATAATTGAGTTACTAACTTAATTTAGAGATGTTACAATATCTTTATAGGAGACTTCAGATTCAGATTCAATCAAATCAAACTACAATAAATTACTGATTTTGTCTGTTGCAGTGATTTCTTGTGTTAAGGGCCTTTGATTATGGAATTCTTTTATTATATCAGACACAATATAACATGATTTGTCTAACGTAGTTAACGTTAAACGATGTATTGGATTGCATGCTGGGATTGGTAGATCTGTATCTGTCTGTCTATTAGACTCCTATTTTATCATGTTAGGTCATAACTTTATCGACTATAAACTTAAATATCAATCATGTAGATTCACTTCTCTAATGGGTATTTTGTTACCGCTGTAACGTCAATAAATCATTCCAAATATAGATCATTTTACTTTCAAAATTAAATTATGAAAGCAAGATGCTGACTGGCTGACCTCAAGTATGCGTCGTCGTAGATCCTAGTTGGCAGCATAGTGCCGCGTATACTGAGTAGATAACTACAACAGGGGTCCCTACAGTTTTAGAATAATCTGGAAGTCTGGATTTGCTGCACTAGAAAGAATTAATTTTTCTGCAAAAAAATAAAATTATTTGATAAAAAAATACCAATAATTATTGACTGAGTTATGGTCATTTCAAATTCCATATGCTGAATTTCAACAATAGAACTCTGTTAGGGTTTTAGTGTAGAGATATGTGCTAATTCCACCCGAAACAGACTTGCATCTTATTTTCAGGATTGGGCAATATGCCTCAGTAGAACAACTGTTATAATGAAGTTGGGTTAGCGTCTTTGATGGTACCTCTCCACCCAGAAGGCACACTTTTTTTCTTTGTTTGATGTCTGTTAATCTGTTAAAAATTTGTTTTGGATGAAAAACTTGAGGAAGTGTGGATGAACCCGATAATGAAATACAGATTAGGTTAATTAGTATTTTGTGGTGCACCGCTGTTTGTCTGGATGTCTTTCTGTCTGTCACAAAGTTTGTTTCACCTTTTACTCCTTCGATACTGGCCCGAGTTCAATGAAACTTCACACAAATGCTTGATAACAAGCCTAGTTGTGCATATAGTCAGGAGTTTTAGATATGTAGATTTTTGACAGAGTTATAGCCCCAGTGGGAGATGTAATGTTTTTGGGTCAAAAACATTGCCAGTATTCCAGCAGCTGTCTACCTATAACGGAAGTGCTTTTTATTTTCTTTAAATTCATTGCATCTTGCTTTAAACAAGTAAACTTTGTGGTTCTTAACTTCTAGGTTCTTCTATTTTGGAACATTGATTAATTTATTTGTATTAGCCTTGAAGGATTTATGATCTTGTTAATTGTCATAATACAGATGGAACAATTAGTGTGTACAGTAAGTTGTTGATAGTTTAGAACTGAGACATTTGTCATCTAGCTGGCTTCTGTTTGTCTTTGCCATGTGTGCAATATATTTATCTTCATATTTTAGCAATGATTGTGATAAAAAATCCATAATTATTCCATTCCGGTGTCCAAGATGTTTACCCACCTTGCCCTGCTAACCACATGAGGAGCACATAGCGGTCATAGCCATTACTTCATCTGTCTGTCTGTATGTCTGGTTCTACTTTGGTTTCTGCTAGTTTTTTGGCAACCACAATTTTCATGGATAATATATAAGTATTTGAGTGTGTGATTATAGTGAATGTCGCTGAAGTAATTTTCAGGGTTAGGCATTAGGCCTAAGTAGGACCCCTGTCCTCCTTAGCGATTGGTCACATTTAAATGAAACTTCACAAGCCTAGTTGTGCATATTGTGTGGGATTTTAGGTGGAATGATTTTTGTTATGGCCCTTTCTGGGAGATGCAAGTTTTTGTGTCCAAAACCCTTCTAGTTTGATATTAATCATTTTGAATAGCTACTTGCAATGTGCTGTTACAGCTCATGGATTTGCCTAAAGTAGGTTATACATGTTTGTTGCGCTTGTGGTTTTGAAATTGTGTTTGGTTTCTGTGGCTAGTTTTATTGTTAGAAAGAAAAGAAAAAGATCTTGTGAGCCTTTAAATCAATTTAAGAATTTTTTTTATTTTTTCACTTATGTTTTGTGTTGCGTTATCACGCTAGGCATTAAATCTATTCCATTTGGTTTCAAATATTTCTAGTTTATCTTTGTGTATTGCAATGATTTTTTCGATGGATATTTGAATTTTTAGTTTAAAGTTTTATTGTTTGAGTATTTCTGTGTTGCAAGATTGGATTATGTTCTCCTTAAATGCTGGATGGACGCAATGTTTTTGGTTCAGTTGCTCCTTTCATTTGTCTATTGTTAACCATTTGAAGGATTTCATATTGTTTAACAAAAACATTTCTCTGAAATAGCCTTTGAATACCTAATTGTCAGTTCAAGATCAAGTACATATGGTTTAAATATTAATCAGGGGAACGTGTGTCATGAAATTTAATTCTAGGGATTGTTTCTAACCCTGTAAGAAAGTTTAATTCTTTAGTGCAATTATTGATCCATGGAATGTGTCAACCATGCTTAGGAGTATCATGTTGGTCAATCGTGTCAAATGTTAAGGTGGTTCAACCATGCTTAAAACAAAAGTTGTTCATTTATGTTCAATTAAAAGGTTGTTCAACCAAGCTTAATGTCAAGGTTGATCAGCCATATTCAAGGTCAATGTTCTTCAACCATGCTTTAGGTTGAGGTTGGTTACTTTGGTTCAAGGTCAAATTAGGTCAAGGTCATAGTTGTTCATCAATGTTCAGCGTCAATAATAAACATTGTGTGGATAATCTGATTTCTTGGCCATCTTCAGGTAATAAGACTCATATTGCTGTTGGTAATGCCAATGATTAGGCTACTTGAACAGAAACAAACTGAAAACATTTTCTGGAAACCATTGATTTTAATAAATTTATGTACACAATAACTGTTTTCTAAACTAATTTTGAATCCTCTATTAAACAGTAATAAAGTAATTCCCTGCTGAGAATAACTCTTTATTAGTGGTAATGCATTTATACAAAATGATGCATTAGAAAAGATAAGTTTAGTCTCTGGAGGGTAAATTTGTCTTTGTCATGGTAAATGTGTATTGATAATTGAAGATTTTCTAGAGAGATAATGTACTTTCTTTTGTCTATAATAGTGAAGTTCTAATAACTGATAATAATGAATGATCAATTGAAAATCCTCACAAAAACCATTAAATGATAATGTGCTCATGGAAGTATTGAATTTTATCACTATACAATGAGATATAAGAAGATAATAGATAATCGGACATAGTAGGAAGAACTCAACTTAAACGGTGAAGTACAGATACATGGAACATCACATACCTCAATTACACTGCACAATGCCCAACACATAACCAAACGAGAAAATGAACTTCATGGTTGAAAGCCCGAGTCTCAGCTGTCTAAAGGCTGAAAGACCTAGTTTCGGATACAAAAATTCTGAAAAACCAAATTCAATCAAAACAAAAAACAAAATATCCTTAATGAAGTTTACTAGTATATTATTAATCCATACCTTTTGAAGGACAAAAACTTATTCAGTACATGTATTATAAATTTGGAAGCATTCAGTTAGCATTAAAGAGTTAGTAATTAAATGCTAAACCATCTATGAAGTACTGACTACTTATACTTACATCAAAAAGATTATATTAAGTCAGACAGGGAAGGCAGCACTCAACTTAACCAGCCGAGCACGGAAAACACTAAAAACACACAAAGCACTGAAAACACGGCATCCGTCCCGAAAGTCTGCTGCCTAAGCCAGTCAAACCAAAACGGAAAGAGAGTCATGTGACGAGAAAACAACAACCGGTCACCACACACCACAAGGACAATCTACAACATTTATAATTATAGTGTACATGCAATTTTGAAAGATACGAAGCAGCCTTGTGCTGGACAACGAAATTGCAGAATGGCACATACAAAATGAACAAAGTTCAACAAAAAGGCGCAAAGGCGAAATATTTTGTATTTTTACTATAAAGTGGACAATATATACAAAGAGGAAGGTTTACCAAAGGGCTTCCGCCTTGATATGGACAGCGACAAATGTCAAGCATTATTTGACTCAAACGTTTATTTTTAACTAGCAAGAATCAAATACATGTGTTTTGGCATGCATACACTCTGTGTAAATTTTGTTTGGTAGCCTGACAAAACATTCTTGTAGCGTGTGGGCTCTGTGCAATAGATTTATCAAGACACTGTTATTAATTTGCGACAAGCATAAAGACTTGCCTGGGATGAGCTAATAAAATATTTTTAGTGTAGCTTTGTATGAAACTATTGGTAAGTAGGTAGTTACACTGCCAACTAAGCCTTTTATCATTTTGGCCTTATGCTTGCTTTATGACAAATTATTTATCTAACATTGATTTCTCTTGTGGTTTAGTTTCCAAGATTGTCGGTAAAGAATTACTGTATGTATAAAATGTGGGTATATTTTGACTATAGCAATCTTACAATAGAGGAAATAATTAGATATACGAGGGGTGATCATTATATTCCAAGACTTTTCATTTAGCAATTCTGCTTTGTCAGCAAGGCTAGATAGAAAACCAGAATAATTCAGAGTAAGATATCTCGGACAGAATGCGCTTATAAAATATTTAAGTGTGTGTAAAAGGCGCATGGCATTGGACATCAAGTGATGCCATTTTAAGCATCACCGTTTGTGCAGCTCCTAGCTTCTTTCTGAACTCATATCCTGGTCCATTTAGTATACATTTTATTTACTTTTAATATGGAAATAAGTCATAAATAGCCAAATCTGGAATATAAGGCGGAATAGAAAAAGTATTGATGCATTATACGACATAAAACTTGAAACTAGGCGGTTGGCTTTACACGGTTGTACAATCCCGATGATGAAAAAAAGCGAGACTTAACAAGTTTAGGGCAAAATTTCTAAAGAACGCCTTTTAACTAGAGTCAAAGATTTATGGTGTTGTAGTCTATACTGATTGTAGATTTCGCCAGTAACATATTGATAGTTCGGAACTATGCCTCTTATTTCTCACAAATTAAGGAGGAGTGTCCTTACCGCGGTCTAAATTCTTCTGTTTATTGTCATATTACTGCGTCATCCGTTTGTCAGAATCCCTACAATCAAGTAAACAGAGGAATTATGTGTAGTTCACTGATTTAGAGCGCAAAGAATCCTTATACATGTTGGTCAAGTCTTCTTCGAGATACCGCAAGGATTTTCCAAGTTTGACGTTATAAATCTTAATGACATGCCGTTGCTTTGTGATTATTGTTTGTCCGTCATGCTTGACGGGGCGCGCTGCACATTGGTCACAATAAGTGACTGGTCACAATAAGTGACGTCATCAAGACCATTGTGACATCACAATATAATTGAATAATTAAAGCCGTAGGTAATTGATTGATCTACATTCCTGGGTAATTTCATTGTTCTAGAATCAATATTTAAAAAGTCAGAAGGAAAATCCTCAAATATATAAATCACCCCTCGTAAGTGTGAGGTTCATTGACTTATAATGTAAAGCTGTGTGATTACTGCCCGCCTCCAAGTCTACATTCTTGTTTCATACTGAGTGTTTTACTGTCTCTAAGATACATCAGTTCTGTGAAGTATAGTCCTAAGAATTTGACTCAACGTTCAATCTTCTATTAGCATAATTTAACAGCTGATTTATTGTCTGTATTTATAATTCGGGTTGTATGTTTTCATAAGCGGAAAGTATCACGAGGATGCTCGAGGTATAATATCAATACAAATTCAAAAGATGGAAAGTATCACGAGGATGCTCGAGGTATAATATCAATACAAATTCAAAAGATGGAAAGTATCACGAGGATGCTCGAGGTATAATATCAATACAAATCCAAAAGATGGAAAGTATCACGAGGATGCTCGAGGTATAATATCAATACAAATCCAAAAGATGGAAAGTATCACGAGGATGCTCGAGGTATAATATCAATACAAATCCAAAAGATGGAAAGTATCACGAGGATGCTCGAGGTATAATATCAATACAAATCCAAAAGATGGAAAGTATCACGAGGATGCTCGAGGTATAATATCAATACAAATCCAAAAGATGGAAAGTATCACGAGGATGCTCGAGGTATAATATCAATACAAATCCAAAAGATGGAAAGTATCACGAGGATGCTCGAGGTATAATATCAATACAAATCCAAAAGATGGAAAGTATCACGAGGATGCTCGAGGTATAATATCAATACAATCCAAAAGATGGAAATATATCACGAGGATGCTCGAGGTATAATATCAATACAAATCCAAAAGATCGATATGGCACAACTTGCTCGCAGAAATTTATATATTCTAATACATTCATGCATAAAGGTCAGGATCAGGTCAAATTCTCTGTGAAGGAGTCAAAATGTGTAATGTAGAGAGTTTCCTTGTTAGAAAATGACAATTAAAACATAATTGCTTTTAAGGGATTATTATTGAGAGTCTGTCAAAAGTGTTTTACACATCTTTGTAAACAAAGATTAAAAGTAGAATATATTACATAACAAAAGCTAATGTAAACATACATATCATATGGGTTGCTATGACCTGCTTGCACAAATAAAAAGTAGCATATAACAGTCTGTGGTCTTATGCTGTATTTCTCTATCAGAAAGTTCTATGTACAAACAATCATATACATTGTATTCCTAAACGTAAGCTGCAGTTGATCAATTTACATTTTTAAATTTTCAAAATGATACTAATAAATTTAATATGAAGACCAGTCTTAAGAATGCAGCCCTCTCATTGGTCAGTTGTAATACTACACTAAAATTCAACCAATCAGAGTCTTAACTTCATAGACTGGTCTGTGATTCCAGAATGATATTTTTGGACCAAGTATTTTGCGTTAAAAGTTTGCATGCTTGATAACACTTAAATATATGACATTAAAAATGTTTGTTGATTACATGACAAGTTATCTTTTGATTGGCTAATTCAGATCATGTGATATGCTCTCAGCCAATTAAAATGGCTGAATTACTCTTGGGTGATAATCAGGTATTTTGCTACAGTCTTTAAGATAAGGATGGTACATCCTTTCTCTTGGGGTGGTGGCTAGGTGATGCCACTGTTTCGGTATGGCTTTGAATTGTCTAAGCATATTATACAATATGTAATTTATATTTTACAGGTACAAGAGGCTCGTGTAAATCAAGATGACGAATCCGTGAAGAAAACTGTGAATGAATATGATGAAGCTTTAGAAAGGTAAAAAAACTGTGATGTACTTAAAATTCTTGGTTCTTACTTTAGATTAAGTCAATCAGTTGAAGACTCATAAAAGTCATTAAAACCTAAAAACACTTAAAATGGTCTTGTATGTATAGATGAATGATATATTTTCATTGAAAAGGTGTCAACACAGGTCAATGAAAAGTCCTAGCTACCACCTCTCTCTATATAATATATTGTTATCTTCTCTCATTTTTTATCAACCACAACTAACACTTAATAAATACAGTACATAGTCTATGATACTTTCTCGCACTTGTGGGCATGGATATCTTTGATAATTTGTGGATAATATCATAATAATGGTTGTCTGGCCCCTACAAGGACAAGTCTTTTGTGACCAGTAAACATTTATAAGGTAACAGTTTGAGACAAATGAAGTTGAAGATAATGTGCTAAATCTCATTTGGTGAGAAATTTGAAGACGGGCCAATCATGTAGCGATATGGTATTACAGTAGATCCAATCTATAGTCTCACACTGACTGTGCTAGACATGTCAGAAAATCTGAGAGAATATTATAGCCGAGTTCACACATCTGATTGTATTACATAGAAAGTGAACATGTCTGATATAGTGTGGTAGACAGATTGTTATTGATGAAGTTCTAAATGTTTTATTACCCTTTCTGAGTTATTATTGTACTTGTATTTTGTCGGTCAAAAGCTGTACATAGCTTATGTTTACTTTGTTATAACCGAATTCCGACAATAAATAAATATTGACTTGTCTTGTATTAAAGTACAAAATGCTGCAGCACTATAAAGTCTGATTATGGAATTATAAGTATATAAGCCAGTTCTTTCTTCAATAAGGCAGAACTAATGGTAACTATGCTTTTGAAAGCTCATTTTCCAGTCATCTAGTAGGTTGAATCAATTTCTGTCTTAAATCAACCAATGTGAGGCTGCATTTTGAAACTAAGTTTAATAACCTTATGCATAACATTATTTATTCCAGTTTGATGCTATTTTCCAACAATTTTGCTGTTATATTCAGGAGCAGATTCACCTAACCAGTTTTCCAATGTATCCTAATCAGTACTTACTTACCCTTCCTTTAAGAAACTAGCAACATTGTTGAAATATTTTCATGGAAGGGTATGGCCTGTTGTGACAGGGAAATCAAACAAATTCAGTGCACAAACCATTGGACCATGGCCTTGGCTTGAGCCTAACTGGATCAGTGAATTTAAACTATAACATCGGGGTTGCATTGTATATTATGGTGACAGTTGTTCCATTTCTATTACAGATATATACCTATCTTGATGCAACAAGCAAAGATTTATTGGGATATGGAGAATTATCAACAAGTGGAGAAAATCTTCCGTAAATCTGTGGAGTTCTGCAATGAGCATGATACATGGAAACTCAACGTTGCTCATGTATTGTTCATGCAAGAAAATAAGTTCAAAGAAGCAACAGGCTTTTATGAACCAATAGTGAAGAAAAATTATGACAATGTAAGTTAATGATATTCATATGTAGACACATTATGAAAATGGGAGATTGATATCATACCAGTCAGTTAGGTGTAGGTAAATTTCCAACTTGGGCAGCTAAACGGGGGGATTAACTGTATAAACTCTATGGTTAAAGTACATAAATATGCATAACCTAGAAATACACCTATATTATGCCTGACAGTCTCCCATATACAGTGGGTGGGGGAGATATGGATTTGGTGCTGGACTTCCGATGTCACAAAGTTTGTCCGCGTTAGTTCTCCTTAACTACTATATTTGGATTCTAACAAAACTTCACAGTTTGATAATAAGCCTAGTTGTGGATATTGTCAGGAATTTTAGTTCAGATGATTGCTGCTTGAGTTACGGCCCTTTGTTGGAGATATATTTTATGTCAAAAATCCTTCTAGTATGATGTATATATTGTCTCAGTGATGTGGCTGTGTCGAGGCTGTTGTGACCTTCTGTTATAAAACTTGATTTGATTTATAAATGAGTTGTGGTTGGATCTATTATCATAAAACTTGAAAGGCTATGACCAGTATAGGCAGGCTACGGCCAAAGTCATGAGACTATGGTCAAAGGTCATTCTATGACCAGATTAGAAAGTCTATGGCCAAATGAATATTTAGTCTGGTAATTTTTGCGGAAATAATTGGCAACATACATTTTTGTGCAAAAAGCTCTTTGTGTTTGAGACTGCTCTTAGAAATAACCAACCAGATGCTGAAATAAACTAGTCATCAAATTCTAACCTTTGTATCCTAATACACAACATGGTAGGTTAGAGAATTCAATTATATCAATTTATGATCATTCAATTTGTATCAGACAAATTTCAGTGGATCGTATAAATGCTCTTACATAAAAGTTCAGACCCTTAAATTATCCATTGCACAATGACACCAGACTCTTATATTGCCATTATTTAATTATTTCGCTCAGTGTTAAAGTCTGTGTTGTTTCATAATAGACATTTATTGTGAAGTCTGAGATACTGTAAAATCACCTACACTTGTAGGCATAAAACTTCATGGATTTTGCAGAAAAGCTCATTTTGTTGAGTTCTTGTGTAAATTTTTAACTTCATAAGAAACAACATATACATTCAAACCTGTCTGTAAGATCACATTTGCAGGGGTTCTATAATTCCGGATTTATCCGGAAATCCGGATTGGCTGCACTAGAAAGGAATGAACTTTTCTACAGAAAACAAAAGTTATTTGATGAAAAAATACCAAGAATCGACTAAGTTATGGTCATTTGAAATTTCATATGCAAAATTTTGACAATAGAACAATGTTTGATACAGAGTCTTGGTGTAGGGATGTGTGCTAATCGCATCCAAATCAGACTAGCATCTTATTTTCAGGATTGGGCATTATGCCTTAGTAGAACCCCTGCATTTGGAAACAGTAGAAATTGGTCTTTGTTGACAGGTGGTCCTTCTTAACAGGTTTACTATCATTATTGAAAATTGTCTGCTTGGAGATAAAATTGGTGGTCTTTGCAGTCAGGTTTTGTTACTGTTACAGTGGTGTTTGTTTGCAGTTGGTCTTTAAAGATAAGGTTTGACTGTTCAAATAAAAGTATCTGAGGTGGTGGATTAGACAGCATGTTTCCTTCAAAATCCTTGGAAAATGTATCCATCATCGAGGAATTGTTAAAATGATTATTTTATGCTACAATATTGCTTCAAATACTGAATGTGAGTGCGGTACATACATAATTCTTAGTTTACTGTACAACATACTTTTTTCAGATTCTGAATGTGAGTGCTATAGTTCTAGCCAATCTGTGTGTAGCTTACATCATGACCAGCCAGAATGAAGAGGTAAGGGTTTGCTTTGTTATAATCAATAATCTAACTCTTATGATTCCTAGGAGTCAATGATAGTCAGAAGAAATTCACACTGTTTGGAGTAAAACTGCCCATGTTTAGAAATGTCATAAAACCTAGTTAAACTAAGAAACATTGCTTCCTAAGAAGTGTGAGTGAACATGTTCTCCTGAATTATTTGTATGAAACTCTAAATACACTATCATTAAAATTTTCTTCACAATTTTATTGTATTGCCTAACTAAATTAAAATTGTAGTAAAAAAGAAAATAATTTAATTTCATTCAAATCAATACCATACAATTCTTTATTTTATTGCTTAATCAATTTGGTTGTTTTCTATTCAAGTTTTGTAATGAAATTAATAATAAATAAAATTTATCCTGATGAAGATGAAATTCTGAAGATACATATACATATTATGTGTTATTTGTTGAATTGGTCCTCGAAAAAGAACTATATAGAATTATTTCTACTGTTTTATAAACTAGGCTGAAGAATTGATGAGAAAGATCGAGAAGGAAGAAGAACAGGTGGCTTATCAGGACCCTGAGAAGAAGATCTATCATTTATGTATAGTCAACTTGGTCATTGGGTAAGTACACTTAATGCTAAATGAAAGAAGTGTTATCAGATTTATTATTTTGGATGTTACACAGTAAGGTATTGTGCAGATGTTGAAACCTAGGATTTCCATACCTGTTAATTTCAATGTTAGCAACAGTTGTGGTCCAATTGTTGGGTTTATAATCCAAGATCCGGGTTGATTTCTGGTCCCAGCGGGTCATGTCCATCCATGAAAAATTGATAAAAATGTTGATTTTCCTCCATATGTGGAAGTTACTGGTTCCTTGTGGAAGGGCAAGTTAGTACTGGTTATGGTACAGTCCAGGGATGGTATTCACAAAGCATCTTAGGAGAAAACTTAGAAATTTCTTAAAATCTAAAAATGTTATTAAGTGTATCAGCCAAGAAGCAAGATCAAGATGATTAATATTTTACATAGTTTTGAAGCATTATGTAAACAGCTTCTATAATCACTAAGAAAACATGGATTATACTTTAAATTGTGGGAGAAATGAGCTGCGCAAATGTTGGACTTAAGTCAAAATATTTAAGTTTTCACTTAAGATGCTTTGTGAATACCAGCCCAGGAAACCTGGTTAGGTGAGTCTGCTGCCGTATATAACTGAGTAATTGTTGAAAAACGGCGATAAAACTGAATAAACAAACATATATCATTTTAATCTCATTATATCATTACATTTATTTACCAGGACATTGTACTGTGCTAAGGGCAATTACGAGTTTGGTATATCACGTGTAATCAAGAGCTTGGAACCATACAGTAAGAAGCTGGGTACCGATACTTGGTACTACGCTAAGCGATGCTTCCTGTCTCTGATTGAAAACATGTCGAAACATATGATAATGATGAGAGATTCTGTTATACAAGAATGTATCCAGTTTCTGGAATGTTGTGAAAGTAAGTTACATGTTTTTATTGAAATATATAAAATTTAATTTTGATACAGTCCAAACATATTAATCTGATCCTGACCTTGATACATGAATATAAATTATATATAACGAGCTTCTTGCACCTGGTAATAGTAGTATATTAATTTCCACAAGAAAGGTGTGCATTTGTTTGAGTAAATCTGGGTTTCAAGATTATGAATGCAGTGTTGTATTGCCATTGGTCAATTTTCAAACTGAGTAGAAAACTAACCAATCAGAAACCTTAGATTTGATAAGATATTGGTCTGCAGACACAGCAACATACAGAAATACATTCCTCTGTTTCTGATTAAAAATCACCTGCAATAAATTATGATTTTTTTGTAACATTCTGATCATGAAAAGTTCTAATCATTCAATATCAAACATTAGGTTTATAGTCTGAGATATTCCTATGTTTTGTAATACAGAATCATGTAAAATTGGCGGCAAATTTCTGATTTTTCTGTCTGAGGTGTATTATATTTCCTGTAATTTTCCTGTCAGAGATGTGTACGCATATGTTTCCTGCATTTGTCTCTTGGCTATTACTCAGTGACTACTTCCCAAATTTGACCAGTCGCCAGTTACCAATCAATAGGCTTATATTTTAGCAGTAAATTATAGCACTTGCAATGAATTGACTTGAAAACCTTCGACAAACAACTTTTGACAAAATGATTAGTCTGTACGATTAGTGAATGTCTGGATGATTCAATGAAGCTCGGCTGGCGGTAGTCAGTAGATGTAGATACAGCAGATTCAATAAAGCTCGGCTGGCAGTAGTCTGTAGATGTAGATCTAGCAGATTCAATAAAGCGCGGCTGGCAGTAGTCAGTAGATGCTCATACAGCAGACATGTGTTTGTTTGATGTCCGAGACTTTTCACAGAGCATCTGTCAATCCTACTTGTAATCTGGTTACATGAAACATTGATAAAATATGCAATCTGCATAAATACATTTGTATGGTCTATGAAAGAGCTAGATAAGATGATCTTGAATGATCATTGCTTATATCCTCTTGTTAGTT
Source organism: Spisula solida (assembly GCA_947247005.1). Classification (NCBI taxonomy): domain Eukaryota; kingdom Metazoa; phylum Mollusca; class Bivalvia; order Venerida; family Mactridae; genus Spisula; species Spisula solida. The sequence continues at coordinate 41,913,755 of OX365944.1, read as the reverse complement.
TGTTGCAAGTATTGTCTGTCTGTTTCTGTCTAGCCGTGTATTGCCCCGTGGGTGAGCGGATAAATACATTGATAGATTATACAGAAATATCTGGAGAAGAAGATAACAAGATGAATGCATTCTTTCTGCTGGCTATGTATACTGTGTAATTTATCTAATACAATCCTTTCCTGAGAACAGTCTGTTTGTATAACCCTTTGCTAGGAACAGCCTATCAGTTTGTCTTATACAACCCTTTCCTGGGAACAGCCTATCAATTAGTCTAACACTTTCCTGAGAACAGTCTAATCTAACCCTTTCCTGAGAACAGTCTATTCTTACCCTTTCCTGGGAACAGTCTATTCTAACCTTTTCCTGAGAACAGTCTATTCTAACCCTTTCCTGAGAACAGTTTATTCTAACCCTTTCTTGAGAACAGTCTATTCTGAGCTGAGAATAGTCTAATCTAACCCTTTCCTGAGAACAGTCTATTCTTACCCTTTCCTGTGAACAGTTTATTCTAACCTTTTCCTGAGAACAGTTTATTCTAACCCTTTCTTGAGAACAGTCTATTCTGAGCTGAGAATAGTCTAATCTTACCCTTTCCTGAGAACAGTCTATTCTAACCCTTTCCTGAGAACAGTCTATTCTAACCTTTTCCTGAGAACAGCCTATTCTAACCCTTTCCTGAGAACAGTCTATTCTAACCTTTTCCTGAGAACTGTCTAATCTAACCCTTTACTGAGAACAGTCTATTCTAACCCTTTCCTGGGAACAGTCTATTCAAACTTTTTCCTGAGAACTGTCTATTCTAACCTTTTCTTAGGAACAGCCTATTCTAACCCTTTCCTGGGAACAGTTTATTTCCTGAGAACAGTCTATTCTAACCCTTTCCTGGGAACAGTCTATTTGTCTTATACAGTCCTTTCCTGAGCACAGTCTATCAATTTGTATAGTATTGATTTGCTTTTTTTCCCTAAACTCCCCTTAGCAACAACCTCTGTATCAGGGCCAATGTTTGCATCCCTTGAAGTGTATTGTTGTAGAGAGGTTGATGAACATTTCTAGTAGTATGTTTATACACTCAAGGACTTTAAAATCGCCTCATCTGATTCAAAGCCCAATATCGCTTGAAGTATTCATGTTATTGCAATATAATTTTGCATGTGTATTAATTGATCTTTCCTACCTGTGAATTAGTTTAGTTTATTATAAAATCCCACACTTTTGCCTAGGGTGAGTGCGCTTGCGGGGTTCCCAGAAAAAAACGAGACAATATTTTATTACAAACTAAACTGATTTACACGTATGACAGATCAATTTATACACATGTAAAATGATTTTGCAATAACGTAAATACTTTAAGCGATATTGGGCTTTGAATCAGGTGAGGCGTTTTTAAAGTCCTTGAATGTATGTGTACATGTATATATTTCCAGTGTATGGTCGTGATGTGAAAGCTTTGATAGAACAACCGTTAGAAGCTGAACCAATGCATCCTGGGAAAAACACCGTAACATATGAGTCTCGCTTACTGAAAGGACTTCTCTTACAGCTTATATAAGATGATGTACTTGTATTGCATGTCAGGGAAAACATGGCTGAACTATCGGAATACCTGTAATCAGACCTCTATATCTTTAAATGACTGCTCTATCATATTGAAATTTTAAGTCCATTTTCACTGTTTTAAAATTCCTTCAATATGAAAATCACCTCAAGTTTTTCGTGTGTATTAAGGTTGATTGTAATGGTACTGTATACACATCATGACTCTCAACGAGTTGTACTACCATTCTAAATGATAAATAATATTATGTTACTTGTCAATGCATACTTCATTCCTTGTTGTCGTATAATTATTTAGTTCAGAGTTTTGTAACTTTCTGTGACTCAGACATTTTTGAGCAAAAAGTCTACAGGAGGGAAAAAATAAAAATAAAAACTCCCAAAATGTAGCTACCATGTTGTTGATGGTGAACTGTAGTCAATGAAGTTTGTTATTAAAAGCAACAATATTAGTAACGAAAAATCAAGGAACTCTGACCTTGGTAAGGCATTGATATTTAGTTAATATGTGTTATACTAGTATACAGTATAGTACCGATATAATTGTTTCCCGGTCATAAAATATTGTGGATTACAGTAAACTGTTGGTTTCCTGAGGTGGATGGTGGCCAGGGGATAAAGACGATTTAGAACATTGGAAGGAAATTTCCTATTGTTTTATTTACATGCTTTTTGAGATTAATTAGTTGTGAAGGATGTTAATTTTTAGTTCACCAACCATTGCATGGTAAACCAAGTTCATCAAACGCATGTATTGAAGTATTTGTAGCATGTACTGAATGTTCGACATATTGCAGAATTTTGTGATTGAATGTGTTTATCCTTAAATATCTGTAATATTACTAAATTTTTCTATTTCTGGATTGAAAGCTGATAAAAAATTACAATTACAAATAATTGTTTTCTTATTTGGGTCGAATTGGTTATAGTCAGCCATAAAAACATGCTTTATATGAAAGAAATTTGATTTATAATTTTCTGATATACTAGTTTGCACTACAGTCGTTAGCTAACCAGTTTTGGCCAGACTGTAGAGTAGACTTAATTTCACTGTTCTGGCTGTTTGTTTTTGTCACACTTCTTCCATGAAATGGTTACTAATCCAGAAAATGTAACGTAATACAAGATTGACTCGCCTAAAACATTTTATTTTGGTCATCCGTTATGCACATAAATGGTTTTACCTGCAGGTTGATACATGAATGGATGATCATTAGATGCAGGAAGTTATATTATTATACGTTGTTTGTTTCAGACTGTTCAATTATAGGAATTGTCTCTATTATCTGTGATTTATATTTATTTTTCTCTGGTACATGTAATAAAGAATTAACTCTTTGATCTACCCTGCTAATTATTATTTATTCATCCTAATACTGGTAGACAATTCCATTAACTTCTCAGAAAACTGTCACAAATGTTTATTCATCATTAATCATATTGTTTTATACATCAAACTTACAGAAATGTACTCAGTGTCCAAGGTAATAGGACAGAAATTGTAACAGACCAATTGCAGATGACTGCAGTATTGCTATTGTTCAATAATAATAATCAGAATGCATTTTTGCTATTAGTCAATTATCATAATGCATCGTTGCTATTGGTCAATATGGTCAAAGGCATTTCAAATGCCAATAATACAAATAAAACTAACGATTGGTCAATGATCATAGTTCAGCCTTGCTTTTGGTCAATGATCATAAGACAGCAATTTCAGTGGTCAATTATCATAATGCAGCATTTTCAGTGGTCAATTATCATAAGGCAGCATTTTCAGTGGTCAATTATCATAATGCAGCATTTTCAGTGGTCAATTATCATAAGGCAGCATTTTCAGTGGTCAATTATCCTGAAGCAGCATTTTCAGTAGTCAATCATCATAATGCATCCTTGCTTTTGATCAATATGGTCAAGGGCATTTCAAATGCCAATAATACCAAATAAACTATAAGCTATTGGTCAATCATCACAGCACAGCCTTGCGATTGGTCAATCATATACGTCAGCCATTCTTTTGGTCAATCATCATAGTGCAACCATGCTATTGGTCAATTAAAGTGCAGCCATGCTGTTGGTCGATTATCATAATGCAACAATGCAATAGGTCAATTATCATATTGTAGCATTTTCATTGGTCAATTATCAGAATTCAGAATTTTGATTAGTCAGTTATGAGAAGAAATCTTTATGTTTGGTCTTTGATAGGATATGTCAGTTTATTACCTTCTTGTTTGTCCTGCTGGTCAGACTTAGATATATAACCAAATCCGGTTATATGAATATGACAGTATTGTCAGCAACGATGAAATTCATTCATTACAAATTACCTGTGATATATGATCAGTATAGTTGAATGTGATCACACAGTCATTCAGCATGATGTGGTCATAGAGATGTCTGATAGAACATATCACAATGTTGTTTATAGATGTCTATGTTCTTAATATACAGAAATGACAAATATACAGATATTTATGATCGTAAGGTCTTGAAATAATGTCTTGATATGTGTTAAGGTTAAACAAATCCTATGATAGATATACTGTTTTACACGGACCACAATCCCCCTGTTATTAAGAGGTATATATAAACCATCTATCTAAGAGAAACATTGGCATTAATATTGTCAAAACAAGATAAATAGCTGTGGAAAAATACGTGATTTAAAGGTCAAGTGAATTCCTTGGTAAATGCGTACATTGAGAAGCGCTGTTCATAAGGAAGATCAGAATATCCACCTTTCCATAGTGGCCCTGTCCCAAGCAATTACACAGGTCTGTAACACTGAGAATTTAACTTGATCCTGACCTTTATGCATGAATATATTGCAAGGTTCTTGGATTGAATATATAAATTTCCGCGAGCTAATAATACAATATCGTGCTGGTTTCTCGCTAATGAAAACCTAAAATCGGGATTATAACTAAAGACAGTATTTCAGCTGTTAAATAATGCTAATAGAAGGTCGAGCATCGTGTAAAATTCTCCGTACTATACATAAGACACATTGACAGTATTGGGTTCTCTGAAAATGTACCAAGTTAACAACAACGTATACACCGCACTCTACTACATATTTGCTATAGAGCAACAACATCTCGTCCATAACATTTTGCATTTTCGTGTAAACATTTACGTTACATGTATGTATGTAACTATAGCTTTATTATTCATAACGGCGACAATTCGCATTGAAATTCCAATTAAAAATGTATTATTTTGCATGTTTAAGACGACATGAAATGCGTTGATGTATGACATTGGCAGAATTTAATTTTGAAGATAATCCCTTGGACACATTGGTAAACATTAAACGAATTGTACGGATATAAGTAAACGACATAGCAACGATTGTATCATTCATAACTCTGATCGACGTTCCAATGCTATAAAATCATTTATATTTGTTGGGGTGAAATTCGTGCACGAAATCTACAACGGAACAAAAAACCTTACATTATTTTGAATATGTTTTCGACACGTCATAGTCAATTGGGAATATTGTCAATATAGGCTAGGGGTCCTACAATTCCGGAAATCTGAATTAGTAGCATTTGATAGAATGACATTTTTCTATAGAAAATAAAATTTATTTGATAAAAGATGAAGATTAAATATTATGTAAGAACATCGGACCGAGGTGAACGTAAAGTTGAAAGTTGTAAGCGAGGAGGATTATATAACAGACATACAATTGTAAGTGAAAAATGTGCTTATTCTATGTACGTAATAAACTGACCATTGGACTACCAGTGAAATTGTTTGAGCTTTTGTATGATAACCATTGCACACTATTGTAACATGATTTACATCCGAAAATAATGATTCCAATGATTTTATCATCAAAACATTACTTCATTGCGGCGCCTGATATATATGACAGATACTCTTTTATCAAGAAACTTGAGCTTTTTTACTTATTGAATGCTTGAAGTATTTCATTTGCGTAGAACATTATCTTATATTGATCCTTGGAAATATCATATACGGTAATAAAAATATTCCGACATTCCTGTATTTTATAATGACAGCTATCTAACAATTTTATTGCATCTGTAAAGGAATGCTTGGGGATTCCGTATCATCGCCATATCGAAATATCTAGGAAACACCGGATGCTCTTCCTGATAGATTAAGATGGTAGCGCGATCGGTCTAGATATGCTTGTTGATGGACCAGGAACCGACTGCTCGAAGTGGACATTAAACGATGGAACAAAGCAAATTCCATCCATTTCTTATATGGCATTCACACGTCCTCTTTAGTCACACTAACATGTGAGTCAACGAGTGATTTAAATATATATCTTGTTTGTTCACAATCGCTTGATGCAGACTGGTGCAGTTGGCTACTTTAAGCGGTTTTGTTCATTTGTGATGGCTGCGGTAATGATCTCTGCAGTATACACGTGGAGAGCTTGTTAGATGCTCACAACAAACTAATTCCCTCTTTCCATGGTGTCCGAGCTCTGTCACAGGAGAATCGGATTTCTTTGAAGCTAAACTTTGGTTTTCTCTGAGTCCCACTCTTTCTTTCTAGCTCAGCGGCTCTCTGTGTGTCTCAAGACAGTCATTTAAATTAGTGTATGTCCCTCATGTAACCATATGTATTGTAATTTTGTTATGATATTGTACAGTACATGTAATGTCTTTTTGAGGTAAATGGGGAGAGCCGTAATATAATTGATTCAGTTTTGGAACTTGTTGCTCGCCCTATTAACCCTTTATTACTAGCAATAAATTATGTTAAAACTATGGCGCGTACCTACTTAGAACCGTTCAGTTTCCTTGAATCATAACAAATACAATCTGCTCTTCCAAAAGCAACTGCCAAGCTTTCCGTGTGAAGAACAGAATAAAAACAGCACAACCCTCGGGTGGATTTTAGGACACAGGACAATCTCAGTTCCGTCCAAACGATATGCTGATTTTCAATTCCTTCAAAGCAAAATGAAAACTGTACAAACCTCCCGGGGGAAATGAGAAGTGGTGTATCACGATTACTACCGTGACAGACATGTTGCAGTCAATGACTTCTGTTGGACATTCAGCTTTTTCATTGCTGAAACTGGTTCATTTAGAATTTCGACAGCTTGGACATGGGAGAATCATAGCTTAGTTAGTTGGGCATTGTGCATTGTGTTTTGTTATGTTTTCTGTGCTCGGCTGGTTAAGCGTAGTGCTGCCTTCCCTGTCTGACTTAATATTATCTTTATGTGTAATAAACACGGTTTTTGGTGTTTATTGACGTTAATCTAATATTGTTTCATATGTGTTTTAAAAGTTAATAAATGTTACGGGAAATATGCATGATTTTTACAATTACATATAATTTATTATATATTCACTAAAGGAAATTGTACATAGACAATAAGTTATCAAATGTTGAGGGGAATATGCATGGTTAAGATTGTATGCAATAACCAACCCAGGAAATTGTAGACAATAACACAGCGATTGCTAGGTTATGACATTGAATCTATTTTACATGTACGGTCTTAGTAAATTAGTTAATGTAGCGTCAAATTGATACTAAGAAATTATTTCTTGTATGTCAATGAATGATACAGAGATAACGTATTTAGGCACACATATAACTGTACAGTGCTGTTTCAGTTTCAGGAGTAGATACATGGGTAATGCTCTAGAAGGACACTTGTGCTTATATAACGCATGTACATTTGTATATAAGTTGATTATGTTCTATTTATCTTTTTATGGAAACTATGAGGTGATACCGAAGTCATTTCAGTTTCCAGCCTGGCTTCATTTATATCCCGAAATTCTTGTTTGTAATACACTAGAAAACCAGCTAACCCGGTCGATTTCTAAATTGGCCGTTCGCTACATGATTTGTATTCTGTGGACGTCAGTTGATACCATGTACTGTAGGAAAGGGATTCCTATAAACTTCTGAATCCAATTAAAGACGACGTGTTAGAAGGCTAAATTGGTCTCTCAATCCCATCAACGATATGTAATAACCACCTAGGGAAGTAATTAAAGCACACGTGCCTGTATCTGTCAAACTGAGCCTCAATCATTAAAATACAGGGAAGACCCGAACAACGTTAAATCAATTAACGTATACTTCATGCCGTCTAACAAAATGAAATTGGATTAGGACGTTTTGAACAAAACTCTCAAGGGTATACAGGCACAGTCGGATTTAATTAGACTCTCAGTATTGGCATTTATGCCTTTCGTATACATATTGAATGTATAACAAAGCAGGTCCCATAAGAAATTAGTCAGATTAAAGGAAGCTAGACCTTGTCACGCGTCATTCACATAAAACATTGCTTCATTTCCGAATGTTGTGTTCGGTTGATAATGGTTATTTGCCCAACCTTTGTTAGAAGTGATCTTATGCTTACTTACTTCGTATTGCTTGGTGACGGCGCTGTACAATATGACTTCGAATGCTATTATGTTCGCAAACGTATTAAACCAATTCATACATATGTGAAACTATGAGCGACTTGGTGTTCAATTGTTGGAACCTCTGTTGAATGTATATCTCAAGCGGTCCACTTGTAAACTCTCTATAGTTCTTCATTTAGTGTTCAACAAACCCTCACCATATGGGCACTGTTTTATCAAAGTACTTACGGAAGTGTTGAACTAAGGCAGGCATTTTATTACTTTTTACTCTTTAACATTTCCAAATTAGCGACGTATACTCTCAACAATTTTCTAATTGGTCACTTTTTAAACTTCAAATACGTTCAACTGTGATCATAATGTTTGATGATATTTTGCACACAAACGTTTTATGCAATTGTCCTTTCTCTAAATTCATTACAAACCAAAATCACGTGCCCAGTTATGCATGGTAAATACTTAAAATGACATGTGCAAAATATCATCAAATAATATGATCAAAGTTAAAGGTATGTTTGGTTTGAAAAGTAACCAATTAGAAAAGTGGTTGCGTGTACTATTTGTAGATATTATCTTGTTGTTTTCGGTCGACCACTTTTCGTGTTGTCTTTCAGATGCTCTATCTGCTTTTAAATTTGTAATTAACAATAACCGTGTCATAAGACACCTTACGATGTCTAAGGACCATACTTGTCACAAAAGTTATTCTATATACATTTGTAATTTATTATCACTTATTTCAAGTTTGACATCCTTTGATATAAGCCTTAATTTGAGTGAGTCTTGCAATACGTATTTTGCCTTAGTGACAATATATACATGTGCACCAGTCTCCAGGAAAACCTGCTATTTTGACAAAAATATTGACTTTAAGATTTTCCATAGTATTACAGGATAATGTTAAATAAGCAAATTGCAAAAGAAATTATGTTAATATCTTGAGTTTTACGGAAATTACAGCTGTTTTTGTAGAGTCCGTATTCGGAGCTTTTTGTGTGACGTAGCAAACGTCATTCAAACGTTATTCGACGTAACTGAAATAAGTATTTCATCATTACACAATTTGATCAATTCTTGACATAAACTGTTCAAAATAGTACCAAATTCTATAATTATGTTTCACCTTTCAAAATATATATCAAAATCGAAATTGTTTGCATTCAGAGAAAGGCTACTTCTGTTTTAAACAACTAAATCCTCGTTTTTCACAATCGGATTACTTTACTGAAATTAGTCACCATAGCAACGAAGTATGTGTTTTCGACATAATTCATATGAAAATTTAAAGCTAAGGTATAGTACTATATGGGTCAATTACTTAAAATAGAATCAATAGATACGTATTTTTCTTTATTTTAGAGCTTTATCAAAATCTTGTTACATAAAGTAATTACATAATGTCATTATGGCAGGTTTTCCTGGAGACTGGCTCATGTATATTAAACATATAATTATGCTACACTAGAACCAAACGGACGTTGAACGTAAACTAAGTTTTAAAAATGACAATTCAATGTACTTATTTGTACACATGTCAAGTCTGACTCGTATAACTCCCGAGATGTACGAATCGTTTCAAATACTATGTTTTATACCCACCCGACCATTGTCAAGAAGACTATAACCCGTTCAACCCGGGTATAGCTCCTAGATCGTACGTGCGAGGGTTAACATACACACTAACAATGAAACTTATATGAAAAAGTTTATTTCTTCCATCAGAAATACATTCTATAAACAAAGTCAACAATCAACAGTCAAAAATCTGAATGAAAATCAAAAGGCTGAATGCCCACTCAGAATGACCTAGTTTCAAATGTAAAACGGCGGAAAGATACAATAATAAATAAACACAGAAAGCCCCGGCCGGATGACTTAGTTTCAACAAGCAACAAGCCTGAGTCGAGTGTCACCAAGAATGACCTAAGCTCCAATAAGCTGAACACCCCAAGCTGAATGACCCAATTTAAACAACCCAATTTAAACAATTAGTATGCCAAAGTGAGCAACCACGCTACATGACCATTCCGATGTATGTTTAAATTTATTAGTCAGAATAATAAGCCAAATAATCAGAAATGTGTAATGTCGAATACTACGACAGGGGCGTAGCCAGACTTGAATTGACTCATAAGCCTTGAAGTTGGTGGTTATAGTTGGGGGTCCTCACGATTCGTGAAAATTTGAGACTTATATTTATATTTAATGTTACGCACGTGCGTACATCAGTATTGCTGGCTACACACCTGACTGATTAATCTAACATAACCGACTATATATAACAGTTTATACAGAATAGTACATGGTATCATCTACGGGAACGTTAATAATGTAACAAGGTTAGAAAAGTATGTAGCCGGACCAGGGCTCAAACATGGAACCATTTGCTATATATTAAGAAGGTTCAATGCTCTACCCAGTGAGCTAAGTGGATTCCTACAAAGTTCTCTTCCTTATCAGTAATTAAATCCTATACTAGCTCCAGGCATCCTACAGACAGGTACTTTTAGCATATTTTTCAGGGAAATTCTTAACTCTCATTTAAATGAAGCTTGTAACAAATAAATTTTTCCAAACATTTTAAAATCAAAGTTAAACCCCTTTCACAATTGTCGTACGACGAGTCTTCGATGTAAATTTGAGGAATATCCTGTGTCGGACTGTCCGTCGTACAACAAACTTAAGAAATTTTGTCGCGTTTGACATCATCGGACTACAACATGCATTTTTATAATTAAATTGATCATGCATACATGTATTTCAGTTTAATACTAGAATTTAGCAAGTTCCTATTTGCAAATATTTATTATTATTTGAAAATAAAGAGTTTGGTTGGACGTTTTGATTAATTAAACCCAGCTGCTGAAACTTATTTTTTAAACACGAGCCAATAGCTTGACAATGCTTTTATTGTACAACGGACGTGCTACAACTGTTCATCTTAAGGCTTTCGCACGTCAATTGTTCTGACCTGCGACCATCGCATGACCATCGTTCTCTGCCGGGGCACAGGAACTTCAAAAACACTTTAAGTAGTGGGAAATTCCTACCAAACTAATGAGGCCTCAATCGGCACTGATGACGAAGCCCGCCTCACCAACCTCCACTTCTGAAAACCACGCACAAAACAATTGTGGTTTTAACAATGTTATTGCGAAGGCATACACACATCATGTTGGTTAGACTATAGGCAAGATGCTAACAGAGCGAACACTTTACCAACTGAGATAATCCAGGCTTTAGTCAAACTTATTAGACGCGTACAGTATACAATGTAGCGGCTCAGTTGAAAAATTAAAAACTGGTCAAGCTGGCCAAATACATTTCTCCCCTATCAGTAATTTAATCCTGTACACAATACTACAATTATCTCAAAAACATTGCTATCCAAAGCACAATACACATGATACAGACGGAACATTGTCAAAGAGTCATTTTACATTTTGTTTTGGTACAAACTAATGAAACTTGGACGAATAATTTCGGTCCTACGTACGAATAGGAACGGGTACGACAGGAATTTGTAGAAAGTTGTACTTACCAAACCTTTAATAACAACATACGTCATCGGATGTTGATTTTATTGTAAAAGTATGCTAATTGCGAGTATTAAAGACGATTTTCCTTGCTTAACAAGTAACCTCGAAGGTCCTCATTCCGTGATAGTCGGGATTCCGGTGACACCTCATTTCTCATGAGTTCCGATGACGTCATCATCGTGCACTTCGGTAAAAATCAACAAAAGCTTTTTGTAATTGGCAGACGAAAAAAAATGCTAAAATTGCATCTTAAAATGATAAAAATCGTACAAATGCGCTCATGTGTGTAATATATTTTATTTCTTTAAGATTTCAATGCATAGTCAATTGAATGTTCCAATTTTTCCACAAAACTTACTTTAACAATTGTGTAAATTCGTCTGCAAAGTACCCGGATGTTTGATTGACATTTTCACGCCGAAGGTAGAGAAATTGACACTAAATCTTGTAAGATTTACTTCCCTTGACAGAATGTCACCGGAATGAGGAACATCTAAAAAATGGCGGTCAATTTTGACTGTATATGTTATTTAATGTCAATCATTCTTCAATATTATTGCAACTACGATAAAAGATGATGCAATATGTTGGAAAAGGATGGTTCTATCAAAGTATGAGTAGTTTCTTGCAGAATTGATTCGTGTTTGAGCATTTTTTTGCAAATTGATGCTTATCCCACCGGAATGAGGACCTTCGAGGCTACTTACATCGTGTAATCGATGGTCGGCTTCTCAGACGAATGCAATCACGCAGAATGCTGAGTTACTTCCCCTGTTACCTGGCTATCGCTCCGGACCCGGGATTATTTATTTATTTTGTAAAGCGTAATTTTAAATCTACAGATGATCAGAAAACCTAAAAAATATAGAAGTACAGCTACGAATTGTCAGTTTTCAACTAATTTGAGATTACAATAATGGTTGAATCCTCGTACCAATCATAACTACTCTCGTACGTCACTGCGGCTCTTCGATGAGACCGGAAGACTGTCTTGAGTCCCGTCGTACTATAGCGTTCTATAGAAGCGTATGGGAACCAACCCAAAAACCGGAAATCCATACCTTTTCAGCTATTAGTGGGGCGAAACTTCGGCCGAAGACGGAAAGACCCGAGTAGTTACGATTGCCAGGAAGACAATCGGTACGGCCTCTACGACATTTATAGGCTGCTGATTTAGGAAAAAAGTCAAACTCAGACGTCTCGGAGATGTTTTTTCAAAACCTTCGGTTTTGAAAAAATCTCCTATAATTATGCTACACTAGAACCAAACGGACGTTGAACGTAAACTAAGTTTTAAAAATGACAATTCAATGTACTTATTTGTACACATGTCAAGTCTGACTCGTATAACTCCCGAGATGTACGAATCGTTTCAAATACTACTTATATTAAAAAATACGTTATGTTTTATACCCACCCGACCATTGTCAAGAAGACTATAACCCGTTCAACCCGGGTATAGCTCCTAGATCGTACGTGCGAGGGTTAACATACACACTAACAATGAAACTTATATGAAAAAGTTGATTTCTTCCATCAGAAATACATTCTATAAACAAAGTCAACATGTTTCCTTAAACTACAATTAAGTGAACCATATAATTGGAAATTACGTCGGAAATCGACTGCTTTATGGTGATCTATTTGATCGTACGTCAGCACGCGCTTTGAAAATGACGTCACATCAGCATTAAGAGGCACCATACGGGACAATTAAATTCAATTAGTAGCTAATTGGTACAAAAAATTAAATAACGCATTAAATAAATAGAATATTTTTTGTTTTTCGGTGTAAGATCGAATGATATTTCATCTCGTGAGCGTCTGACTTACATTTTCACTCGTAGCTACGCCACTCGTGAAAATATTGCGTCAGTTGCTCACTCGGTGAAGTAACATTCGATCTTACACCGAACAACACAAATATCCTCTATATATATATTCATGTAGCTGGGACTGTCCTGCACTGTATTAAAGACGTGGATAGCTAGACGCTGCTGTCGTTTCTGTGTGACTTTAGATTGTCCGTGCGCTACAGTATTTGTTTATCAATCAATCAACCACCTTGTCATGTCAATCAATTATTTAATCATTGAACTGATCGCTCAATCAATTCATGGTTTCCTCATTTGTAAAGTTTTGTATCAAACTTCTTAAGAAATGAACACGTTCGAACAATAACTAATTGTGAATGGCGTGAATAAAGGTCGCACAAGTTCTCAGAATTACTGTACGAGACATGGTCCGGCTTCCTGAATTGAACTAATTTATTTAGTGACCTGATATGTTATGCATTCCATTTGGAAGTTATCAAGCCAGTTCTGCAAGCTTAATTAATTCCGATAGTGACTGAATGGCCATTGAAACATATTAAAACAGACGAATTCAATTTGACAATTTCTTAGACAGCATAAAGTATTAGCTAATTGATTTAATGATGTTTTGTCTTTCTTTCCTATATTCCAATAATGTGGTCTCAGTTTGACTGATACCGGTTTATATGATCATTTTACTTCCGTGTATTGTTAAAACAAGTTGAGGACATGATTGAAAAACCAATTAAGCCTTGTCGCATATCGTCTTTAATTTGATTCGACCGACGTATTTAGGAATATCTCCCGCTGTATGTACACACTTTGTAATGTAGCAATAAACCAATTTAGTAATCGACCAGACCTTTTGCTTTCAACCATTGAAAATAGTGTGTGCAGCTGCAACGTTTTGTTTCTTTCCGATATATCTTTGTGCTGGTAGTCTGGTCACGAGAGATAAATTGCGACACAATTGGGGGATATAATTGTAAACGTGATGGAAACATATGACAAGGCCGCTGATGTGGTTCCTTTACGACCATATCTCTTACACTGATCCTGCAAACATTCAATATGTTGCTAAATACTGTACTAGAATCTAGTAATATTTCATTACCAGACAAGCTATCATTAACTTTTTGTCGGTCCAAACAATCAATTCATTGAACTCACGGTACAAAGCAAAATTAATCGATTAAAACATCTACAGCAGGTTAAAAGTCTTAAATCCCTTAGTTAGTTGTTAAAAACAATTTCAGTTGTTATTCCCTTATAATATTTAATGCTATAAAAACACATACTTTTTGAACTTCTTCAAATAAATGCGAGGGCATAATAGATAATATGCATTAAACGTTGTTTGTTTTAAACATCTAGAAATATATTGCTCAGTCAATGAATGTACTTTATTACAATATTTTGATTATCTAATGCATAACGATTGCTCAACTTAAAAACGCCAAACTTACAATTTTGCAATTGGTGTTTTGGGGATTTTACATCATTACGTATTTATGGTTAAGCCGATTTACATCTTTCCACAGAGTGTCGGAGCCATATTCTATTAAGAAAAGCCTACAGGATCAGGTTTGTATATTACAGTTGTAGAATAGTGCAAGTTGGGACATTGTAGGTATTATGAAATAATCAGGGTACTGTTTTATCAAAGCACTTACGAAAATCTTAAAGTTACGCTCAAATTTAATTGCTTTATAATTCTTTAACAACTGCACATCGGTGACGGATATTGTTTGTGGGAGTTCCTTACCTGAATCATTATTAGTATTGCAGCTCCATTTACCACACTTTATAATTGTAAACAAATTATAAACAATTTAAATTTGATCGTAAGTTTACGATTTCCGTAAGTGCCTTGATAAAACAGTACCCAGATCTTTAAGCTTCATATCGTGTAGATAATCTTTATGTTTGGATCGGATATGTCAGTTTAGTATCAACTTGATTGTCCTGCTAATCAGAATATATAACACAATCCGGATATCTGAATATCACCGTATTGTCCGCAACCCTGAAATTCCTTCGGTTGTTACGAATCACCTGTATATTTGACATTTCTATATAAGGACGTGGACAGATCTATAAACGGCATTGTGATACGTTCTACCAGATATCTCTATGACAACATCATGCTGAATGACCTGTGTGATCACATTCAACTACACTGAACATATCTGACAGGTAATTTGTAACAACTGAATCAATTTTATGGTTGCTGACAATACTGTAATATTCAGATATCCGGATTTGGTTATGTATATTCTGAGTCTGACCAGCAGGACAAACAAGCAGATACTTAACTGACATATCCTATCAAGGACCAAACGAAGATCATCTACATGAAGCTTAGGTAGGATAACTTCATACTATGTGCAATATCCCTACAATAATGTGATTCAGGGCAAATAATCAAATGAGCACTACTTACACTGACTAAAAATTGTTTGTTAGAAAAATTAACATGCCAATTATGCATTTATTAATCAATGTCAACAGTACTACAAATTGACTAATGGCAAAGCTGTTTTGTGATAACTGATTAATCCAAATGCTGAATTTTAATAACTGACCAATGATAATGCTGCATTCTGATAATTGACCAATGGAAAGGCTGCATTATGACAATTGACTGATAACAAGAATACATTATGATAAATTAATGACCAAAAGTGCTTCTTGACAAAAGTGTCTCCAATTATCTTCCTGTATATATCGGTTTATTAATAGCTGCTACATACATGTATGCAATTACATTTTGACAATACATTCCTGGATTGTCTGCAATGCTTTTAATGTCTGTGTTAAGTTGTACAGAATAATTTAGAACAATGCTGGAACCCTTTTATTTGGGTTTTCATCGATTTTTATCAGACATTCATGTAAGGAACTTTGATGACCTTTACAGTTTACCAGCGATTACAACATCTCGCTACATGTATCGAAGCTGACACATTATCACTAGGCTATCGAGACGACCTTAAAAGACAGATAAAATATAGATCACTTGAAGTTGTCGACCTAAAACGTTTATTGAAAAAGAATATTACTAATCTAACGCAATCAATATTTCTTGGTGATGTTACCATTTGCACGATTGTGACAACATTACCAGTACTAAAACTTCACGAACAGTTCCCACTGCGCCAGTTTGTCTAACATTTGCCACTAATGTAGATAGGTTTTTTATATTCATAATGTAGAAAATTGATATTCCAGACCAAGCTCTGTGAATACGTTTCAAAACATAATATACGTGGATGATCAAATTAACGAAAGCATAAAAACCGGTATCCGTCAAACTGAGACGCAATTGCTGGAATGTAGGAAAGAAAAACAAAACAACATTAAATCAATTAGCTAATACTTTATGCTGTCTAAGAAGTTGTCAAATTGAATTCGTCTGTTTTAATATGTTTCCATAGCCATTCAGTCAATATCGGATTTAATTAAGCTAGCAGAACTGGCATTTATGACTTCCAAATGGAATACATAAAAAAACAGGTAACGAAAGAAATGAGTTTGATTTAGAAAGCCAGACCATGTTTCGTACAGTAATTCTGATAACTTGTGTAACCTTTAATCACGCCATTCATACGCTGTTATTGTTCGTGTGTGTTCATTTCACAAGAAGACAGTCTTAATACAAAGATGTTTTCATTGAGTAGTTACCATGATAGGTGTTTCATTGTTGTTTTGTATGTACACTCGCACGTACGATCAGGGAGCTATACCCGAGTCTTATTGACAATGGTCGGTAGGGTATAAAACATAACGTAGTTTATCATTGCTAGTGGTATTCGAAACGGAATGTACGAGTGTAATCCGCAAAAGTCGCGAACATTGATTTTTACTGTATTGTCGTCCATTGTATTCACATTTGCATACACTGTCTTTTTAAGAGATATGTTATCATTTTGCACATTATGATGATTCAATCCTAAAGTATCAAAACGTTATGTGATTTTATTGTACGGGCGTATTTGCTGTAGGTCTCATCGGCGCACACTCTACGACGTCAACGACGTTATTTCTTTTGTTTCAGTATCATAGCTTCATTCATTTACTGTTGTGATTACGGATAAAGGCGACACATTACTCAAACATGACAGTTAACGTTTAGAAAGATACGCGACAAGTATATAAATTTAAATGTTATGTACAACAGTTTTACACATACCATGTTTAGCCACCACATTTTACCGTATGACGCTTGTCGTCTTAGTGGATGACGTTTTTCGATCTCTTAATTAGGCCCGGCTTTCTTCTTTGGATTAGCAGTCTTCTTTTTGTCGTCAAGTTCCCTTTAAAACACTTACACTTTGTGTAGACAAGAGTCATACTCACATCACATCATTGATTAGTTTATGTTTTACTTCTGTTTTCGATTGTGCGGGTGTCATACCATGATCAGGGTAGTATTTTTTGCGCCGCACATGTCATTTTAAATACCGTGAAAACTAGAGCGCTCAGAATAAATAAAAACGTGCGAACCTATGACGTCGACATCGGCATATTTTTTAATGCACAAACAAGACCACTTATTTAGTTATAAGCTCTTGAATAAAAGCCCGTACGTTTTTACCATTAAAGGGCATGCGCCGACCCTACCCAACTCGCATTAATTAATGAAGTATAATTACCTAAATTTAAAAGGAAATGAATTTTGAATATCACATATATGTAACGAAATAACTAAAGAATAATCTGTAAAAGATTTTCAGGAAAAAATGCGTAGTGTTGAAATGGGAGACAAAGTTTGCGACTTTTGCGGACAACCCTCGTTCATCTCGTGATTTTTCATTTTGCGAGTCAAACTTAACATGTTTGCAAATTAGATCATTGCCTAGTCATTTTTAAAATTTAGTTTACTTTTATTCGTCCGTTTGGTTCTAGTATAATTTATATTATTTTTAACATACATGCATTCATTGTCATTAAGACAAACTACGTATTGCAAGACTAACTCAAATTAATGATGCTTATATGAAAGGAATATTTAAACTTGGATTATGTGATGAATAGAATTATATATTATTACCTTTGTGACATCTTCGGACACCGTAAGGTGTCTCATTGCACGATTATTGTTAATTACATATTTAAAAGCAGACAGAGAATCTGAAAGACAACATGAAAAGTGGTCGACCGAAAACAACAAGATAATATCTACAATAGAATCTGTATTTAATTTTCAATTGTTAAAGGGTAAAAAGTAATACCAGTTCTGCCCACGGTAAACACTTCCCTAAGTACTTTGAAAAAACAGCGCCCAGATGGAAAGGGTTTATTGAACACTGGACGAAGAACTATACGAGAGTTTATAAGTGGACCACCTGAGATATAAGTGCATTAAACAGAGGTTCTGACAATTGATCACCAAATCGTTCATAGTTTTAAATGTGTATGGATTGTTGTAAAATACGTTTGCGAATATAGTCTGATTCGAAGCCATATAGACTGTTCGGCCATCGTAACAACCCCAAACAAAATGTGTGCAAATAATTATTATCAACCAAAGATATTCTTCATAAAATTCAGTAATGTTTTATAGAGAATGACTTGAATAAAGATCGCAAACTTTCTCAGAATTATGGAGCGTGACAAGGTCTAGCTTCCTTGAATATGACTAATTTCTTATGGGACCTGCTTTGTTATACGTTCAATATGTATACGAAAGGCATAAATGCCAATACTGAGAGTCTAATTAAATCCGACAGTGCCCGTATACGCTTGAGAGTTTTGTTCACAACGTCCTAATTCAATTTCACTATATATTAGACGACATGAAGTATACGTTAATTGATTTAACGTTGCTTTTGGTCTTCCCTGTATTCAAATGATTGAGGCTCAGTTTGACAGATACAGGCCCATGTGCTTTTATTACTCCCGTATGTGGTTATTACATATCGTTGGTGGGATTGATAGACCAATTTAGCCTTCTAATATGTCGTCTTTAATTGGATTCAGAAGTTTATTGGAATCGCTTTCCCAAAGTACATGGTATCATCGACGTCAACAGAATACAAATCATGTAGCGAACGGCCAATTTAGAAATCGACCGGGTTATCTGGCATTCTAGCCGTGATACAATCTAACAATTTCGGGATATGAATTAAGCCTTGCTGGAAACTGACTTCACTTCGGTATAACCTCAAATTTTATTTAAAATTATAACTTGAACATATATCCAAGGGTTAAATGGTACTAAAATCGTTCCAGGGTGCAACTCATAATTCTTGTAGAGATTATGAAACAGTACTGCACATTAAACCGTTATTTGGTAATCATTCAATGGCATACAAGAAAGAATTACTTAGTAACAATGTGACGCTCTATTAACTAATTTACTAATATCACCACATACTATCGCTTATTGTCTGCAATTTCCTTGGTTGGTTATTGAATACGATTTTAATCATACGTATTCCCCGCAACATGTGATAACTTTAAAAAAAAAAAAAAAAGCCGGTTCTTGCTTTTAAACGTCCTAGAAATATAAAGGATATTCTTGTACGAGCTAAATTTTCTTCTAATCAAAGTCAACATTATTTGTCACAGACTTGTAACAGGCGCAGATGTTCACATTGTAAACATATTGTTGCCGATAGTCAGTTTACTAGCTCTAACACTAACGAGTCATTTAATCTCAAACGCTCTGCTAATTGTTCATCGCAGGATGTCATTTATCTTATAACCTGTAAAAAATGTCAGCAACAATACGTTGGACAAACTAATCAACAAGTTTCTAAAAGAATGAACAGTCATCGTTTTGACATAAATAATTTTGATGAGACATACGCCACTTATTCGTCTAATGTCGCTGTCCATTTCAATTCTATGGACCATTCTATATCCGATTTTTCATTCATGCCAATTGACATTGTACATGATACTATGCAGCGTCTATGTAAAGAAACATTCTGGATACATAGACTTAAGACTTTGTATCCAGATGGAATGAACGCAAAGGTCATTTATGACAAATAGATTTAGCGTCTTTCACGCATGTTGTATAATATGATAAAAATCGTTAGTTCCTATTACTCTGTTTTATATATCTTACCAATAGGAATTATTGAGTATCATGTATGATCCGGTTTTTTAATTGCAGTGCTGTATAACCTCTCTACAGCGACCCCTGTTTAGCAACTACCTCTTAATTTAATTATGAACATTCATTTTTTCACTAGCCTTTTTTCCTTCAAATCTTACCTTTGGAGAGCTACTACCTCTTAATTACGACCACCCTTTGTAGCTCCTATTTTGTGTTGCTTTATAGAGGTTATACATGTACTGTATAGTATATATTATTATTGTTGTTCTTTACAATTCAATATATGAAACGTTGTTCATATGTATTCATATGTATTTTGCGCTGCATTTACTATGTAACGTCTTTTGGCGCCACCGCGTTATTATGCATGACGTTACGTCATCATTGTTTTTGTATATAATAATCATTACCTGAAGAAGCCTTCTGGGCGAAACGTTGTAGTCTAATGAATATACATTAAATGTTATTCGTGTTTGGTGGTTTCTCTCTATCTTCGATATAACTTTTAAAACACATTTGAAACACGAAGGTGTACATACCAGAAAGCATGTTTATTATACACAGTCGTGCTCTCCAAAGACAGTGAATGTTACTTAATTAAAATTTACTTCAGCAATCTCTGAAAACAATGCTGAGCAATTCAGTGTAAAACATTGGATGTATTTTCTACAGGATTCCAACACACTCACTGTCATGGTAGTAATCCTGATACACCACTTCTCAGTTTCACGGGAGGTTTGTACTGTCTTTATTTTGTTTTGATGGAACTGAAGAGCAGCATAAAGTTTGGGCGGAACTGCGATTGTCGTGTATCCTGAAATCCACCCGATGGTTATGCTGTTTTTATTCAGTTCTTCAAACGGAAAGCTTCGCTGTTGCTTTTAGAAAGAACATATTGTATTTGTTATAATTCCAGGAAACTTGATGGGATTGTCCTATACAGTATAGATGACTGAAATATGGTTGAAAAACTCAATGGCAACAAGTAAACTGAACGGTTCTAAGTAGGGAAGCAACTTAGTTTTAACATAGTTTATTGCTAGAGATAAATGGTTAATAGGTCGTAACACAAACTCGAAAACTTAATTAATTACGGCTCAATATTATACATATGGTATACGTATATATTTAAATTACTCGCTGACTCAGTATAACATGGTATTGTGCCCAAAGTGAACGTGTGAATACCATCTGAGAAATGGATTGAATTTTCTTTGTTCTATCGTATAATGTCAATTTCTAGCAGTCGGCTCAATGTCCACCAGTAGGCCTATCTTGACCGACCACGCTATCATTTTAATCTATCTGGAAAATAGCATCCTCTGTGTTTCTCAGATATTTTGATCTGGCGATGTACGGTATCCTCCAGCATTCCTTTCACGAAACAATCCGCCAAGGTATTACTACATTTGCAGTAATATTTTAAGATAGATGCCAAACTGTATATAATTCAGGATTTTCAGAATATGATCACATGTTCATTTAATGTTTCTCTTACGTGATAATCATAACTTTCCAAAGATCAATATAAGATAATGTTCTCCGCCAAGAAATACTTCAAGCATTCTATAAGTAAAAGCTTTAGTTTCTTGATAACATAGTATTTACCATATATACATTTTGTACTTATAAAATAAAGTTTAGCAAGTTTTTTGGGATACTAATATGTTAACTTGTGTGACGATGTAAACATAAATGACGTAGTTAAATGTTGACTATGACTTGCATATCAACATTGCAATGGTCAATTTATGTTTGGGTGATTTTTTAGTTTGGCTGACTGAGGCGGTAGACTTTCGGGACGGGATGCCGTGTTTTCAGTTGGGCATTGTGATTTGTGTGTTTTTAATGTTATCTGTTCTCGGCTGGTTAAGTTGAGTGCTGCCTTCCTTGTCTGACTTAATATAATCTTCGTTTTGAAGCAATTACGTCATTTATTCAGAAAACACGTGTATCACGTGCAGGAGGAAATCTGACACGGGTAAAGGATGAACTCTAACACAATATTGTCGGTCTTAGGCTACAAACAAATAAACAGGTGAAAAAAAATGCAAATGATTCAACGGTTTGAGGTCCAAATATGACGGTGAAACGACGTCAAATGGCTATTGGTGTATTGAATGCTACATTGCAGGCAAGGGGCAAAGCAATACATTTCATTGATAATGCATTGTTCATTAGTCGTCTAAAAACTAAATATTTGCTTACAGGAGACGTCAAAGATGGGCAATTTGCAGACAAGCTAACACAAACTACATCACAAGAAGAACATTATATTGCAATGACGTATATAACTAACAAATTTATTTGACTTCAACAGCTAACTGTTTATGTCAGGAACGGAAACGACACTTTTGTTTGTTATAAAACCGTGTGAATTTGTCACACGACGCTAGAATTTATAGTCGCCATACTGACGTTTGCATACCGTAAATGCCACGTTACTGGTGGGGTTAACTTGTCTCGTCTTTTTTTATCGCACAATAACCCAGGGCCATATAAATGACCTTGTTCTCGTGTATTCTAAGCAAAAAATTATTTTTTCAATTTTACACATTTCTGGTTTAGAGGAGATGGAAAACACAATGCCATCCAAGGTGCAGGACTTTGAGCAAACATTGAACACAAATGTTTAAAACATTTTCCATAAAGTTGTTTTGAAGCTTCGTAACAACATGTGGCAACCTTGTTCAACTGCAATGACTCGTAAAGGAGTGCATACTAGACATCACATTTTTTTGTGAATTTTCTGTTTGACCCCTATCCCGTAACATGTGACGAATTGTCGTCAGGATAAAGATTTTCTTCAGTTTAATGGTTGGATTTTCAATAGTATAAAATTATTTAAATTTTGAAAAAAAATCCATATGTTTAATTTCATGCAACATCACAAAAACAAATACAATAGGATAACTTGCTAAACTTTCTTTTATAAGTATATATCAGACGCCGCTATGAAGCAATGTTTTGATGATAAAATCGTTGGCACTATTATTTTCGAATGTAAATCATGTTACAATATTGTACCATGGATATCACACACTAGCTTAAACAATTCCACTGGGTGTCTGATGGTTCGTATATTACGTACATTAAATAGCAGGCATACAATTGAAAGTAAAACACTATCTCATTCTCATTTAAAATCAGATCCTAACATTTGTTCTATTCCTTTACGCTGTTATCGATCTGACTACACTTTTTAAGAGGTCTGTTCAAATGACCTCTCTGACGCACAATATCGTCACGTAACTTCAGTAGACTATCACCGCACTTTCAGATGAAGGGTCTGATTTTAATGAGATTGGTAAACATGTGCTGATTTAAATAAATTTCCTCGCTTACAACTTTCAACTTCACGTTCACCTCAGTCCGATGATCTTACATTATATAAAAAATTCATTTATGTATCAAATATATTTTTTTTTCTGCATAAAAGGTCATTCTTTTAAATGAAAATAATCCTTTCCGGTGTGGTAGAACCCCTATATTGACTTTGATATGTCGACAACGCATTCAATGTAAAATTAAGTTTTTTTATTGCGTTGTAGATTTCAAGTTTGCCTCAACGAATATAAATGATTTTTCGAAAACATGCAAAAAGAATATATTGTTAATTGGAATTTCAACGCGAATCGTCTCCGTTATGAATAAACAAGTTATAGTAACATATACTTGTAACTTAAATGTAAGAAAATGCAAAATGTTACGGACGAAATGTTGTTACTCTATAGCAAATATGGAGAAGAGTGCAGTGTATACGTTCTTTGTTAACTTGGTGAATTTACTGAGTTCTGAATACTGTTAATGTGTCTTATACAGGGTGTCCCAAAAAAACGGGGACCTACCTAAAACCCTTATAATTTTTTTAATTTATAATGAATTTTACTTATTTTTTGTGAGAGTGTGTAAAAGTGATCTCTACTTCTAAAATTGGTACTTATTAATATGTTGTTCTTTATAATAGGCAGTGACGTCACCATTTTACCTATGGTATTATTTTCTGTTTTTTTGCTGACTTACTTGGAAAATTTCATCATTTGACAAGACATTGTTGTCTGAGCATTTATTTTGAGAAAAACAAGGTTTTAAAGTCACAGAGGTGATGAACATTTTGTGAAAATCTAAGAACATTGAAATACAATAATGAAAAGGGGAGAAAATGGTGAGTTTATTTAAAAAAGGAAAGCAGACAACCTTCAAAATGTTCACTAACATTCACCAAAGAAGCAAAATATCAATATTAAGTTATATTTTATCCAGAACACTCAACAAGAGAGCTTAGATAGAAGCAAAATGTAATAAGGTGAACTTGTATCCAAATAAACAGTTCATAGATATATATCAGAGTCATTTAGTGTGTCATAATTTATAAGAAATCAGAAACCGCTTATTACAACAAATCAGCAGCAAAAACATGATACTTCACAAAAAGTACTGACATTTGAACTCAAACCTAAGGACACGCAGCCTAGATATAGCTCGGACATGAGCCTTATGGTTAATCTGTTTCCTATACATGATGAACATTAGTGCATGCATACCCATTATCCTTGAATATGGGACACCTGAGATGTCTTTTGGGGTCGGCATGTAAATATATACAACAATGTCTTGTCAAATGATGAAATTTGCGACGTAATAAAATTAAGTCCGCAAAAAAACAGGAAATAACAATATATGTAAAATGATGACGTCATTTCCTGTTTTAAAGCAAAACATATTTATAAGTACCTATTTTAGAAGAAGAGATCACTTTTACGCACTCTCACAAAAAATTAGTCAAATTCATTAAAAATTAAATAAGTTATAAGCATTTTAGGCAGGTCCCCGTTATTTTGGGACACCCTGTATATAGTACGGAGAATTTGACACTACTCTAGACCTTCTACAAGCATAATTTAACAGCGGATATATTGCCTATATCTAAAATCGTATGTTTTTAAAAGCGAGAACAACAAGCATAAGTCTAAAGGACCGATATTGCATGATTTGCTCGCGGAAATTTATATATTCATTGAACGATCCTTGTGATACATTCAAACATAAAGGTCAGGATAAAGTAAACTTATCCGTGCTATAGACCTGTGGAGGTGCTTGTGACAGGGCCACTATGGACAGTTTGTAGCCACTGATCTTCCTTATTTCCTTGTGAATAGCGCTTTCCAATTTACGAATTTCCACAGGAATTCATTTGATCTTTAAATAACCCATTTTTCCACAGCCATTTATCTGTGTTGAGAATAGTAATGTCAATGTTTTTCTTCGATAGATGTTTTATCTATACATCTAAATGGTAGGGAGTGTGATCCGTGTTAATTCAGTATAATAATATGATATTTTGAAACCATGACACCTATAAAGACAATACTGCAAGACCTTAAGATCATAAATATCAGTATATTGGATATTTCTGTATAAGAACGTAGACAGATGTGCTACGTTCTACTAGACATCTCAATGACAACCTTATGCTGAATGACTGTGTGATTAACTATACTGAACCTATCTGACTGGTAATTTGTAACAACTGAATGCATTTCATGGTTGCTGACAATACTGTCATATTCAGATGTCCAGATTTGGTTATATATTCTGACCAGCAGGACAGACAAGCAGGCACTAAACTGACATATCCTATCAAAGACCAAACATAAAGATCTACACGATATGAAACTTACATGTCTGATACCTTCATACTAAGAACAATGCCCCAACAGTAATGTGAAACCACGGCAAATAATCAAATGAGCGCTACTTAAAATGACTAATTATTGTATTTTAGAAAAAATGAACATGCTAAGGCTACATTTGGCAAATTGATTAATGTCAACAACTACTGCAAATTGACTAATGACAAATCTGCATTCTGATAGCTGACTAATGAAAATGATGCTTTATGATAATTGACCTATTGCATTGTTGCATTATGATGATTGTACAAAAGCATGACAACACTATAATAATTAAACGATAGAAAGGCTGCATTATGATGAGTGACCAATCGCAAGGCTATTTTATGATGCTAGGAATTGACCAATAGCAATGCTGCATTATGATAATTGACCTATTGCATTGTTGCATTATGATAATTGACCAAAAGCATGGCTGTACTATGATAATTTACCAAAAGCATGGCTGCGCGCTGATGATTGACTTCATGTGTTATGTGCTCGGTTGGTTCAGTTGGGCATTGTGACTTGTGTGTTTTTAATGTTTTCTGTGTTCAGCTTGTTAAGTTGAGTGCTGCCTACCTGTTTGACTTAATATTATATTTTTAACAGCATGGTTGCACTATGATAATTGACCAAGAGCAAGGCTGCGCTATGATGATTGACTAATAGCTTACAGTTTTATTAGTGTTATCGGCATTTTTAATGCCTTTGACCATATTGACCATATGTAATAACAGTTTTATCAGTATTTTTGGCATTTGAAACACTTTACACCATATTGACCAATAGCTAGGAGGCATTTTGATAATTTACTATTGGAATGGCTGCACTATATTATGATAATTGACTAATAGCAAAAATGCATTCTGATCAAATTGTTGAACAATGGCAAGATTACAGTCATCTGCAACTCGTCTCCAGCAATTTCTGTACTATTACCTCTGGCACCGAGTACATATACATGTATGTACGTTTGATGTATAAAGCAATATGATTTAAGATTAATAAACATCTGTGACAGTCTTCTGGGAAGTTAATGCAATGTCTACCAGTATTAGGATGAATAAATAATAATAAGAAGGGTAGATCAAAGAGGTAAGTCTTTATAACTAGAGAAAAATAAATATAAATCACAGCTAATGGATGGAGACAATTCCTATAATTGAACAGTCTGAAAAAAACAACATATACTAGTAATAACTAACTTACTGACATTCATGTACCAATCTGCAGATAAAGCCATTTGTTTGTGTAACCGATGAAAAATAACAATGTTTTAGGCGAGTCAATCTTGAATTACTTAACAACATTTCTGGATTTGTTACCTTTTCATGGAAGAAATGAGACAAAGACTACAGTCAGTACCATCTAGCCAAACTGGTTAGCTGACGACTGGTATATAAGAAAATGAGAAATCAAGTTATTTCATAAAACGTACGTTTCTGTAAGTTGGATGTAGCCTTCCCGGTCCGATTTTATATTATCTTTTTACTAATTTTACTCCTTGACGTTTCACTGACGTTTCACTGACGTTTCACTGAGTATACTTTGCACTGACCAGTGCGGTCATATCTTTTCGACCGGTTCCGGAATTGCAGACGTCCAAATCACTTTTTTATATTATTCAGGCGTTTTAGCACTACCAGTATTTGACCAATATATCGTTAGTTCAAAAAGTTTTGTAACGGAAAAGCTACTCTAGTACAACCAGCAGACTTTAAGAATGTAGGATTATGAAGTACAAACATTGCACGTTTTTTTCACAACAAAATACCGAAGCTACACACACCTAGGTTTTCATTTCTCTAAATTAATTTGTGCAAAATTGGTATCATACAAAACTGCCATTTAACGCTGCTAAAGTGAGAGTTTTAATATGTGTCGATGTTATCTTGCACACTTTTGGGTATAGGAACTGAACATTTTAAAAACAAATCATGTACATTGTATTTTGCTTTACATATTTTGTGCAGCTTTGGCCCTGTTACGTGTAACCGGTCAAACAAGGTGTCAACAAGCAGAACTTGCACCATTCTACAACTGTAATATGCAAAACCTGCAGTAGGTTTGTAGTTTTTCTACCACAAACCTGATTTTGTAGGCTTTTCTGAATAGAAGATGGCTCCGGCACTTTGCAGAAAGATGCGAATCGTCTTTACCATAAATACGTAATGATGTAAAATTCCCAAAACACCAACATTGTAAGCTCGGCGTTTTGATGTAGTGCCATCGGTATGCATTAGATAATCAGAATCTTGACAGAGCAATCTACTTCTGGATATTTAAAACAACCAAAGTCTAAAGTCTCGTGAATATTATCTATTATACTCTCGCATGTTTTATTAGTTAAAAAAGAATGTGTTTTAATAGCATCAAATACAACTGAAATTTTGTTCAATAAAGAACTAATATCCTGCTGTAGAGGTTTTGACCTTGAATTGATTTCCTTTGTACCGTGATTTAAAAGAATTGATTGTTCGGACCGACACAAAGTTAATGATAGATTTTCTGTTAATGAAATATTAGTAGTATCTAGTTCAGTATTTAGAAACATATTGTATGTTTGCAGGATCAGTGTAAGAGAAATGACCGTAAACGAACAAAATCAACGACAAGTGAAGTCATGTATTGTCAAAGTTTTCGAGCAAGCTTTAATATCCCCAAAATGTGTCACAATTGATCTCTCATGACCAGACAACCAGCACTAAGATATATCGGAACAAAACATTATAAAACCCTACAGCTGCCTGCACGATTTAAAATGGTTGTATGCAAAAGGTCTGATCGATAACTGAATTCGCTTACAGCTAAATTTGTATCCCATCCGACGGAAGAGAGATTCCTAAAAACGTCCGAAAACAATTAAATACGATTATGCTAGAAGGCTAAATGGGTTTTTCATCATATCCTCGACTTGCATTATCAGTGCACAGATATAAACAGAGACATATAAATCGGTATCAAACTGAGACCCAATTATTGGAATATATGAACAAAAGACAAAACAACATTAAATCAATTAGCTAATACTTTATGCTGTCTAAGAAATTGTCAAATTGAATGCTGTACTATATTCCCAAGGTCGTTTAGTCACTATCGGATTTAATCAAGCTTGCAGAACTGGCATTTATGACTTTCAAATGGAATGCATAACAAATCAGATCACAAAAGAAATAAGTTCAATTTAGGAAGCCCGACCATGTATCGTACAGTAATTCTGAGAACTTTTGTGACCTTTTATCACGCCATTCACATGAGGTTATTGTTCGTTTGTGTTCATTTCTTAAGAAGGCAATCTTGATACGAACCCTTACAAATGAGGAAACCAGGAAATGTTTAAGCGATCAGTTCAATGATAAACTAATTGATTGGCATGACAAGATGGTGGATTGAATGATAAAGAAAACGTCTTTAAGACAGTACTGGACAGTCCCAGCTACATGAATATATAAGACGTTTTCGTTGAGTAGATCCCATGATAGGTGTTTTATTTTGGTGTGTAAGTACACTCGAACGTACGATCCAGGAGCAATACCCGGGTTGAACAGCTTATAGTCTATTTGACAATGGTCGGGTGGGTATAAAACATAACGTATCTTATTAACACGAGTAGTTTTCAAAACGAAATGTACATCTCGGGATTCATGCGAGTCAAACTTGACATATGTACAAATAAGTCCAGTGCCTTTTCTTTTTTAAAATTAAGTTTACTTTCATTCGTCCGTTTGGTTATACTATAATATTTAATACACATGTATTCATTGTCACTAAGGCAAAAGCGTAATGCAAGACTAACTCAAATTAAGGTTTATATCAAAGGAATATCTAAACTTGGATTATGTGATAGATAAAACTATGTACATGTACAATGACTTTTGTGACAGGTAATCAAAGGTCATCGTAAAGTGTCGCATTGCTCTGTCATTGTTAATTACATATTTAAAAGCAGAGCATCTGAAAGACAACATAAAAAGAGGTCGGTCAAAAACAACAAGATAATATCTACATAGAGTATCTGTCGCTAATTTGCAATTTGTAAAAGGTAACAAGTAATAAAATGTCTGCCATAGTTTAACACTTCCGTAAGTACTTCGATAAAACAGTGACCAGATGGAAAGCGTTTGTTGAACTCGAATTGAATAATTATAGAGAGTTTACAAGTGGACCGCTTGAGATATACATTCAACATAGGTTCCGATAAATGAACACGAACTCGTTCATAGTTGCAAATGTGTATGGATTGGTGTAATACGATATATTGTACAGCGCCGTCACTTAGCAATGCGAAGTACGAAAGGATTAGAAATCACTCGGCCATCGCAACAACCAGAAACAAAGTTTCTGCAAAAAACCTTGTCAACCAAAGACATTCTTCAGAAATTGAGTAATCTTTTATTTGAATAATGGTCGCAAACTTTCCAAGAATTATTAAGCGTGGCAAGGTCTAGCTTCCTTTAATACGACTAATGTCTTATGGGACCTGCTTTGTTATACATTTAAAATATATACGAAAGGCATAAATGCCAATACTGAGAGTCTAATTAAATCCGACAGTGGCCGCATACCCTTGAGAGTTTTGTTCACAACGTCCTTATCCAATTTCACTATACTGTTTGACGGTATGAAGTATATGTTAATTGATTTAACGTTGCTTTTGGTCTTCCCTGTATTCTAATGATTGAGGCTCAGTTTGACAGATACAGACCAGGGTGCTTTTATTACTTCCGTTCGTGGTTATTACATATCGTTGATGGGATTGAAAGATCAATTTAGCCTTCTAACATGTCGTCTTTAATTGGATTCAGAAGTTTATAGAAGTCGCTCTCCCACAGTACATGGTGTCATATACGTCAACAGAATACAAATCATGTAGCGAACGGCCAATTTAGAAATCGACCGCGTTTGCTGATACAAACTACAATTTCGGGACACAAATGAAGCCTTGCTAAAAACTGACACGACTTCAGAATCACCTCACAATTTCCTTACAAAGATAACTAGAAAATAATCAACATACGTATATACAAATGTTCATGCGTTAAATAGGTGCTAATGTTGTTCCTGAGCGCAATTCATGTTTCTTCTACATATACTGAAACAGCACTGCACTTTTATATGTGCCCCTAAATATGTTATTCGGTAATCATTCTTTGAAATACACAAATAACTACTAAGTAACGTTTTGAAGGTCCATTAACTAATTTACTAACATAACCATACGTGTCAAATAGATTCAATGACATAACCTGGCTATCGCTGTGTTATTGTCTACAATTTCCTTGGTTGGTTGTTGCAATCATGCATACTCCTCTCGACATTTAATAACTTTTAAAACACATGTGAAATATAAAGAAGTAAACACCATCAACCGTGTCCATGACACAAAGTCGTGCTCTCCTAACACATTGAATGCTATTTAATTAAATATGGCTTCAGCAATTTGCTGAGAAATTATGTCTAAGACATTGGATAAATTTTCTACAGGAATCTGACACATGCACCATCACGGTAATAATCTTAATATACCACTTTAAGTTCCGTAGGAGGTTTGTATTGTTTTCTTTTTGCTTTGATGGAACTGAAAATCAGCATAACGTTTGGACGAAATTGAGATTGTCCTGTATCCTGAAATCCACCATACGGTTATGCTGTTTTTATTCAGTTCTTCACACGGAAATTTAAGCTTGGCAGGCAGTTGCTTTTGGATGACCAGATTGTATTTGGTATAATTCCAGGAAACCTGATGGGGTTGTTCTTTACAATATAAATGACTGAAATATTGTTGAAAACCTCAATGACAACAGGTAAACTGAACGGTTCTAAGTCGGTAAGCAACTTTGTTTTAACATATTTTATTGCTAGTAATAAATGCGTTATAGGCTGAGCCAGAAGTTCAAAAACATAATGAATTACGACTTTCTACATTTAACTAAAGAAAACATTACATGTACTGTACAATATCATAACAAAGATACAATACATATGGTAATATGAGGGACATACACTAAATAAATTGAGTGACTTGTGAGACACAGAGAGATAAAAAAGAAAGAGTGTGACGCAGACTCTCAGAGAGAATCGAAAATTAAGCTTAAAAAGAATCTAATTCTCCTGTGACAGAGATTGGACACCGTGCAAAGAGAGAAATAGTTTGTTTTTGCATCTGACACGTTCCCAACATGTAGACTGTAGAGATCATTACCGCATCCAATACAAATGAACACAACCGCTTAAAAAACAACTACACTAGTCTGGAATACACGACTGTAGGCAATCAAGATATACGAAATCCCGACGTGTTATATGTGATGCGCCGTATACGCGTACATCGGGTTGGTCAATCACAGATAATATGTATCATATGCATATCATATTATTTTCCATCCCTGATTCCAATAAAAATTGAACATGTAGAATGCATGATCATGTGACGTCACGGAAGAAAATTATTAGCAAAGTACACGATTAACTGGGACACCCCTCGTATATTTATATTCATTTAAATCACTCGTAGACTCAGTATATCATGTTATTGTGCCCAAAAAGGACGTTTGAATGCCCTCTGAGAAATGGATGGAATTTGCTCTGTTCCATATTATACTGTCCATTTCGAGCAGTCGGCTCATGGTCTATCATTAAGCATATCTAGACTGATCTCGTTATCATTTTAATCTATCAGGAATACCAGATATTTCGATCTGACAGACTTACGGTATCCTCCAGCATTCCTTTACAGTTGCAGTAATATTACAAGATAGCTGTCATTATAAGATACAGGAATTTCAGAATATTAACAAAAGCTCATTTAATGTTTCTCTTATATGATATTTCTTAACGTCGTTCCAAGGATCAATATAAGATAATGTTCTGTGCCAATGAAATACTTCAAGCATTCGATGTAAATTCGGATGTAAATCATGTTACTATTGTGCCATGGATATCATACAATAGCTCAAACAATTCCACTGGAAGGCAGATGGTCCTTATAGTACTTACATAGAATAACAGGCATACAATAAAATAATTGAAAGTAAAAATGTGCGTTAATAGTTAAACAATCATCCTTTTACGACTTACGACTTTACGTTCTTCTCCGTCCGATGATCTAACATAATATTCAATCTCCATTTTTTTTATCAAATGTATTTTATTTCCTGCAGAAAATGTCATTCTTTTCTATGCAACGAATCCGGAATTGTAGGGCCCCTATATTGACAATATTTCCCATTGACTTCGACATCTAGAAAATATATTCAATGTAAAAGTAAGTTTTTTTATTCCGTTGTAGATGCGCGAATTTTCGCCTCAACAAATATAAATGACATTTGTCGAGCCCGCATGCGGTGAGCGAGACTTAGTCGCCACTTTTGGTGTATGTGCGTGTGTTAGTGCGTAAGTGCGTGCGTTCGTCCGTCCGATGTTGTCTAGACCATAACTTTGTCATGCATTAACAAATATTGCTTATTTTTGGCATGAATGTTAATCTCCATGAGAAGGAGTGTTTGTGGAAACTCCAGGCTACACTCTCATACGTTAAGGTCACAGTTAGGGGCTAAATGTCTTGGAGCATTTCTTCTTTATGCATGGTGCGATTTCGATGTAACTTGAATGTAAATCATTATGAGACGATGTGACATGCTGAAATATCAGACGAAGGATCTCAAAGTAATGCCTCTAGTCCAAAGGTAAACATAGGTCGTTATTAAGCTTGTCTGTAACATAACTTTGTCATATATTCTTCAGTCTTATATAGTTGGATTTTAAAATAATTTGGACAGCTTGGGCATGGGAAGATCATAACTTGTTGAGTTGGGCATTTTGCCTTGTATGTTTTGTTTGTTTTCTGTGCTGCCTTCCCTGTCTGATTGGTCATTGTCTTTTGGCATATGTAACTTTTTTCTTTTTGTCAACATGCACAGACACGAAATGATCTGCCAGAGGGCATTGACTTCAAGTATAGCATTGAAACGCAGATCAGAGTTATCAGAGTTAAAGACGTTGCTATGTCGTTTAATAATATTGGTTCAATTAATTTAATGTGTACCAATATGCCCAAGGGATTATCTTCAAAATTAAATTCTGCCAATTTCATACATCAACGTATTTCTAGTCGTCTTAAACACGCAAAAAGAATTGTTAATTGGAATTTCAACGCGAATAGTCTCCGTTATGAATCACCAAGTTATAGTAACATATAAATGTAACTTACATGTACGAAAATGCACAATGTTATGGCCGAAATGTGGTTGGTCTATAGCAAATTTGAAGCTGAGCACAGTGAATACGTTGTTTGTTAAATTAGTACTGGTAATGTGTCTTATGTTGATAGAATTGCTTGGGACAAGGCTACTATGGAAAGGTTGTAGCTTATGATCTTCCTAATTTTCTTGTGAATATCGCTTTCCAATGGACGAATTTACACATCTTTAAATCACGTATTTTTCCCCAGCCATTTATCTTGTTTTGAGAATATTAATGTCAGTGATTCTCTTAGATAGATGGTTTATATATACCTCTTAATAGCAGAGGGGTTGTGGTCCGTGTAAAACAGTATTTTTATCATAGGATTTGTTTAACCCATGACACATATAAAGACATTACTGCAAGACCTTACGATTATAAATATCTGTATATTTGACATTTCGCTATAAACAACATTGTGATACGTTCTGCCAGACATCTCTATGACGACATCATGCTGAATGACTGTGTGATCACCCTCAACTATACTGAACATATCTGACAGGTTATTTGTAACAACTAAATGAATTTCATGGTTGCGGACAATACTGTCATATTCAGATATCCGGATTGGGTTATACACTTAGTTGTAAAAGAAAGTATACATTGTACATAACATGACATTATATCATCTGGAATTAAAACAAACAAACATATATATGTATATTTACCGAATGTATGTTTATCTGATATTTAGACCTAACAATAACATATCAATAAATGCAATATCGCACCCATATAGTCGACAGCCTTTGTACTTGAAAAATAAAATAAACAGAAATGTTAAATCGTCAAAAAAAGAAAATTCCTTAATTCATTGATATTTCTGCATGCAACTTTGTGTACACGCTGTTGACTACCCTAAGAGTTTATTAATAAAGTTTTTCTTCAATATTTAAGACAGGGGTTTATTAAGCCTTACCAAACCAAACACGTAAATGTACGAGAAGTATTTTATGGTCAAGGGGAGGTAACCACGTATAAGATTTGAACATTTTTGTGAATTTGATTTTTCAGGTGTCAAAGCTGTTGACTATATCTTAGTAGTATTGCATTTATTGACATGTTATTTATTGATCTTTTAACCTCAGATGAAATAATTTCAATTATTAACAATGTGTACTTTCTTTTGCGACTGAGTGTATATTCTGATTTACAGGACAATCAAGCTGGTACTAAACTGACATATCCTATCTAAACATAAAGATCATCTACACGATATGAGGCTTACGGGTCTCATTTCTTCACGTTCAATGCCCCAACAATAATGTGATTCCAGGGAAAATAATCAAATGAGCACTACTTAAACGGACTAAACATTCTTTATTAGAAAAATGAACATGGCTAGGCTGCAATGTCAAACTGGGCAAATTGATCAAAGTCAAATTGACTAATGACAAAGCTGCATTCAGATAACTAACTTATCAAAATGCAGAATTCTGATAATTGACGAATGAAAATGCTGAATTCAGTTAACTGACCAATGACAATGCTGCATTATGATAATGCAATGGCAAGGATGCATTATAGTTATTGATTAATAGAAAGTCTGCATTCTGATAATTGACCAATAAAAAGGCTGCATTATGATAATTGACTAAGTAATGATGCATTCTGATACAATTATTGACCATAGCAACATTGCAGTGATCTGGACTCTAACAACTTATGTGCTATTATCTCGCTCACTGAGGACATAACTGTAAGCTTGGTGTATAAAACAATATGATAAAAGATGAATAAACATTTGTGACAGTCTTCTGCGAAGTTAATGGCATTGTCTACCAGTATTAGGATGGATAAATAATTATATGCAGGGTAGATCAAAGAGGTAAGTCTTTATAACGAGAGAAAAATAAATATAAATCACAGATAATGGAGAAAATTCCTATTTTTGTATAACAGTCTGAAACAAACAGCATATAATAATATATAACTTCCTGTTTCTAATGAACATCCGTTCATGTACCAAACTGCAGCTGAAACCATTTGTTTGGGTAACTGATGAAAAAAAAACAATGTTTTAGGCGAGTCAATCAATCAATGAATTTATTGTTACCTTTTCGTGGAAGAAATGAGACAAAACAACAGCCAGTACAGTCAAACGAAAGTCTACTGTACAGTCTAACCAAAACTGGTTAGCTGACGACTGGTATATAAGAAAATAAGAAATCAAGTTATTTCATAAAACGCATGTTTCTGTAAGTTGGGTGCTGTCTTCCCAGTCCGATTGTCTATCATCGTTTTTACTAATTTAATTCCCTGACTTTTTACTGACTTTTCCCTGACTGAGTATACTATTCACTGATCAGTGCTGCCATATCGGTTACGACCGGTTCCATAATTACAGACGTCCAAATCCCTTTTTATATTATTCAGGCGCTATAGCACAACCAGTATTTGACCAATATATCGTTAGTTCAAAACTGTTGTAACGGAAATGCTACTCTACTACATCAAGCAGATGATAAGAATGTAGGATCATGAAGTTCAGGTAATGGACATTTTTTCAGAAACAAAATACCGAAGCTACAAAAACCTAAGTTTTCAGAAGCAAAATTATTTTTTGTAACTATATCATACAAAACGGCCATTTAAACACGGCTAAAGTGACAGTTTTAAAACGTGTCGGTGTTATCATGCACAGTTTTTGGAATAGGAACTGAACATTTTAAAAACAAATCATGTGCATTGTATTTTGCTTTAAATATAGTGTGCAGCTTGGCGTAGTCACATGTGACAGGTCAAATAACGTTCAGCAAACAGAACTTGCACCATTCTAAAACAGTAATATGCAAAACCTGCAGTAGGTTCGTAGTCTTTCTAATACAAACCTGATCTTGTAGGCTTTTCTGAATAGAAGATGGCTCCAACTCTGCAGAAAGAGAAATACATAATGATGTAAAATTCCCAAAACACCAAATTGTAAGTTCGGCGTTTTGAAGTGGTGCCATCGTTATGCAATAGATACTAGTAATCAGAATCTTGACTCAGCAATACAATTCTGGATGTTTACAGCAAACAAAGTCCAACGTCTAGTGAATGTTTTCTATTATGTCCTCGGATTTATTCGTAGAAGTTCAAAATAGCATTAAATAGTATAAGGGAATAACAACAGAAATTCTTTTTAATAACGAACTAAGAGAATTTAAAACTACTATCCTGCTGTAGAGGTTTTGACTTTGAATCAATATGCCTTGTACCGTGATTTCAATAACTTGCTTGTTTGGAACGACACAAAGTTAATAATAGATTGTCTGTTAATGAAATATAACTAGTATCTAGTACAGTATTTAGCAACATATTGTATGTTTGCAGGATCAGCGTTAAAGGAACCACATCAGTGGCAAGAGAAGTCATGTCTTGTCATATGTTTCCACCAAGCCTACAATGATAGCCCCAAAATGTGTCACAATTGATCTCTCGTGACCAGACAACCAGCACTAAGATATATCGGATAGAAACCAAACATTATAAAAACTGGCAGTTGCAAACACGATTTTAAATGGTTGAAAGCAAAAGGTCTGGTCGATTACTTAATTGGCTTACACCTAAATTTGTATCCCATACGGCGGAAGTGATATTCATAAAAACATCCGAATCCAATTTAAGACGATATGATAGAAGGCTAAATTGTTTTCATGTTCTCGACTTGCATTACGAGTACACGGATGTAACAGAAGCATATAAACCGGCATCAAACCGAGACACACTCATTGGAATATAGGAAAGTAAGACAAAACAACATTTAACCAATTAGCTAATACTTTATGCTGTCTAAGAAAATGTCAAATTGAATCGTATGCTGTCATATATTCCCTATGCCGTTCAGGCACTATCGGATTTAATTAAGCTTGCAGAACTGGCATTTATGACTTCTAAATGGAATGCATAATATATCAGGTCACGAAAAAATTAGTTCAATTTAGTAGCCAGACCATGTCTCGTACAGTAATTCTGAGAACTTGTGCGACTTTAAATCACGCCATTTACAAAGGGTTATTGTTCGTTTGTGTTCATTTCTTAAGAAGACTTGATACGAACCCTTACACATGAGGAAACTAGGAAATGATTGAACGATCAGTTGATTGGCATGACAAGGTGGTTGATTGATTGAAACGTGTTTAATACAGTACTGAACAGTCCATGCTATATGCATATATAAGACGTTTTCTTTGAGTAGTTATCATGATAGGTGTTTCATAGTTGGTGTGTATGTAAACACTCGCATTTGCGATCTGGGAGCTATACCCGGGTTGAACAGGTTTTTGTCTTCTTGGCAATGCAGTGTAGCAATACCACGTGTTTTTTTTACTACAGTTCCAAGTAGAAATGTGTAAACATTGGAACGCCAAAAGTATTTTATTTCTTCATCAATTTCTATGAAATATACGCCACGCTAAGGGGAACATTATTTGCTTTCAATGAAATATAGTCTTTTTCAACGGATGTGCCGTTTTGTACATTACCCTGTGAAACCATGGAACGTGTAGGTTTCACAGGGTAATGGAAGAATCGGTAAAGCTGCTGAAACAGATCTTATCTTTCATGGAAAGCAAATAATGTCCCCCTTAGCGTGGCATATATTTCATAGAAATCGATGAAGAAATAAAATACTTATGGCTATTTTATTT
Organism: Spisula solida; assembly: GCA_947247005.1. Classification (NCBI taxonomy): domain Eukaryota; kingdom Metazoa; phylum Mollusca; class Bivalvia; order Venerida; family Mactridae; genus Spisula; species Spisula solida. The sequence goes on along the minus strand of OX365944.1, from coordinate 41,874,849 downwards.
TCCAATGTTTACAAATTTCTTCTTGTAACTGTAGCCAAAAGTCACGTGGTATTGCTACACTGCAAAGGTCGTGTAGGTAAAAAGCATAACGTATTATAATACGAGTGGTATTTGAAAGGTTACGTACATCTCGTGATTTATACCAGTCAAACCTGACATGTGTACGAATTATATCTTTGTCTTGTCATTTTCCAAATTTAGTTTTCTTTCATTGGTCTGTTTGGTTCTAGTATACATGTATGTATGTTTAATATACATGTATTCATTGTCACTAAGGCAAAATACGTATTACAACAATAACTCAAATTAAGGCTTATATCAAAGATATATCTAAACTTAGATTAGGTGAGTATATAAAAGTATATATAATTGCTTTTGTGACAGGTATAGACATCGTGTGGTGTCTTAATGCATGGTTATTGTTAATAACATATGAGCCAGTCTCCAGGAAAATATGCTGTTTTGACAAAACATTTGATTTTGAGATTTTTTATTATCTAATACCCCAATCACACGAATGTCGAATCAGCCGAAATGGGCCCGAATAAGTCGGAATGAAGAAATAATAAACCTTCGAAACACATTCCGAATGATAACTCGAATTGACCAAAATTATTACAGCCTTGTCAAAATGCCGTTGGAATACTTCAAATACAATTGAAATACAATTCTAATATTAGTCCAGTCATTCTAGGTTTTAACCTAGACAAAATTGCAAAAGAATTTCTTTGTACATATTTGTGAAGAGTGTTGTCCCATATAGTCACAGAAAAAAATCCCCATTGATAGACATCGCCGTTTTCTTGCATTTGATGAAGACAGTTTTTCGGATAATGCGCAAAGTAATTCATGTAAAACGGCGTCCCATACTTGTGTTTATGACGACATGAAATGTTTCATATTAACAAATTCAAATTTCACACAATGCAAACTATAGTAAAACATCGAAATTCTTCATATAAACAAATTAAAACATTTTAAAGGCATATTCAAACAAGGTCACGTGAGATTTTTTTTCCGACTATGGGAAGCCGTGTGTCGAACAAATTAAAATTTATACTTGGATCTACTATTTGCACTAATTTTGACGTACAGGAACAGGTACCCTCTTATATTTTCAAAGTCCTTTGCCATGTTGTTTTGATACTTTGTATACTTGTTCACCATCATGACCCCAACTCTTACACAGGAGTAGGTAACTCTATCAAGCATTTTGTTGAAATTATGCCCCTTTGTTCAACTTAATACAAATGCTAAAGTATAGGTACAATTTCCTAAACCTCGAATATCTTCATATACAGTAGATTAAAGTCTCGGTGAACTGTCTGCTGTCTACAAATACAATTTGATGTCCCAAAAATTCCTCACAGCAGCCTGAAGCAAATTAATATCATTTTCTGATTGGTATTAACTAGGCATTACAAAAAAACAGTATCTTCCAATAGATACATCACTGTTTGAAAACAGGCCTTATGGAACTAAGGATCATTATTGGTCGGAAAATGATGCTGAAAATCGCCAATTCGGGAACTGTTCAGACTACCACAGAAAATTACTCGCCAATACTAGGGCTATACACTGCACAGATTATTGAAGCTCATCCATTAGGCAATCAAAATCCAATGAGCTATATAGCTGTCAGCCAGCACTTTTTTGGAGTAAAATGGCAAAATTAAAACCCACCTTGATTTCTGCATCAAATCTCCATGAAAAGTCAGAATAGCCCTAGTTTCGCATTTTTACTCAATATTTCCAAAAGCTTCAATCAGGGTCACTTGAACGCTTGTCAAAATTTTACAAAATCATCAAATTATTAAAATCAAGCCTCAAAACCATTCTCCATAAATTATTTACGGTCCAAAAAGCTCTAAAAACATCTTGTATCTACTAAAATGCTCAATTTCTACCCGGCCAAAAACATGCAAAGCTAGCTTACTGTTTAGTGCCGCCTAAAGAGTAACAGTATAGTCCCGAGTTTGATCCCCTTACTGAGTAGATTAAGCGACAGGATAAATAGTATAATAGGTTAGTGCCGTGAATGAAGTAAAAGTTTATCCAGCTCACCCGATAAATTCCTCCGTCTTGCCAGATAAACTTATTCATCCACGGCACTAACCTATTATTCTCTATCTATCAAGCTTTTTGTTGAAATTATACCGCCTTTTGGACAAAGAAATGCAAATGTTAAAGTTTAGGTACAAGTATTAGCATCAAATATTTTCAAAGCGGAGTGACATATTGCTTTTGTACTTTGTATACTTGTTCACCATCATGTACACTAACCCATACACAGAGGTAGGTAACTTTATCAAGCATTTTGTTGAAAGTATACCCCATTTTGGGCTTAGAAATGCAAATCTTAAAGTCTAGATAAAAGGTTTGTAACCTGTAATATATTCAAAGTGCAATGACATACTGCTTTGATACTTTGCATACTTGTTCATCATCATGACACCATGACATACACATGAGTAGGTAACTCTGTCAAGCATTTTGATCAAGTGATCTGCCATTTTAGACTTAGAAAAAAGATAGTATTAAGTCGGACAGGGAAGGCAGCACTCAACTTAACCAGCCGAGCACAGAAAACATTAAAAACACACAAGGCACGATGCCCAACTGAACCAACCGAGCACAGAAAACATAAAATACGTACAAGGCAGTGATTTTTTTTCCTTATTTGTTTGCTGCTGGTAAACCGGTACCTTCCCAATTTGAAAAAGGCTATTATTTTCCCAAATTTGAAGTGAGAAATTCCCAATGAACATTTAAAAAAAAATCAAAATCGGACATAAAATGAAGAAGTTAATGAACATTTTTGACAAAAGATCAAGCATAAAAATTTACAGAAACCAGTAAGCAGTCACATGTAATAACTTTTTCTGTTTTATTGGGCCTTTCTGCTTCAAAAAAATTCCCAACTTCAAGTTGTCACGACGCGAAAATTCCCAATTTGAACGGACCCGGACCGTTTCCCAAAGAGGCCAAAAAATCACTGCAAGGCACAACCTCTATACAGAAGAGGGAAATGTTGCATCTATGAAGAATTTTGTTTTGAATATATAATGATTATACTACCCTAGCATGCCACTGATAATAAAGCAGCGCGCTGTTCGTGGACAGCTCTTGTTTATACCTTTGAAACGCTAAACAACGCTGGTGCTAACGTTTAATGTGTGAGCCCACACTTTTTTAACTAAAATGTTATCCAGGTGTGACAGTTAAAGCCCCTAGGCTTTTTTGCGTCGGCGATGTACTCCCGATAGAAACAAATTAGCTTCGGTAGACATCGAGAGCATGATCATCGTGGTCTTTGGGAAGCTTCGGGGCAGTCTCGAAACAATTTGTGAATCGGGAGGCATCAGACGAACTCCCGATGTATTCCCGACTTTATGCGTTGGTCTAACTGCTTCGGGATGTATTGCCGATTGGCATCAGGAGGTTCACCGATGTCTGATGGAAGCTCCCCGAAGTCTTGAGACATTTAGTCAGATCGCGAGTACATCGGGAAATTTCAATGTATGTATTGAATTTTACCCGATGTACTCACGATGTCATGTCGGGAACATCTCGGGGAGGCATCCCCGAAATTCGGGAATATCCCGGGGAGGCATTCCCGAGGTATCCAGAACCTCGGGGAATGATCGGGGATGCTTCCGCGATAAAACTAATTCTTCGAGGCATTCCAGAGGTTTCCCGACACATCGCGGTTGTTGTTGGTAGATGCGATCCTGTTCTTGATGAATTAGGCATTTCGCACACCCTGTGTCAATGGCATACATGTTTTGGTTGAACGCAGACCTGCATTAAATGTTAGTCCCGACAAACGCATCATTTTCAAAAATTGTCTGCTATACATCCAAACAAATCTACAGATACGGTCAGTTTTGTACTAAAACATAACTGATCAATTTGTTTTACTGATTCAAAACATAGAAATTTCTGTACCGGTCTTTAAATGTTGTTGCGGGGTTACCAAGGAAACCAACTGCCTGACTATAGCCATACCCCCTGTAGACTAGTATCAGTTAACCATGTGGTTTTTATAGCTCAAACGTAGACTTTGCTTTGTCCAACTTCATAATGGTCATTCCTATTGACATTAGTCACTATTCCAGCTGCCCGGTGAACAAATTCAGTATTTGAACATGATAAATAGTTATCCCACCCACTTGCTAAAAAGTGTGATTTTCAAATGATTTCAAATGAACGTCAAAAAATACCCAACGATCGAAAATGATTTAAAATTGGCCCTAAGTTTAGTATCAAATAGAACACCAATTTAGTCAAATAAAAAATATGGGTCACCAGCCTTTTTTGGGAGCTGTGCATAAAAAAGCACTAATTATGAATAAATTTGCATAAAATTAACCTAATTTGCATATTGTAATGAAATAATTTTTTCTTAAAAATATTTCAAAGTGTGGCTACCTCTTATAACTAAACCATGCACTACATATTATATATAAGCATATGCATTTGAACAATTGTAGGGACTTATTGTGAACCCATATTATTCACAATTTTGCCGTTCCCCACCCACTTTTTCATACAGGCAAAAAATAAAAAGTTAAAAATATCTAATTTGTGCGATAATATTTTGTTTATCTTCATTAATCAACATTCATATGCAATCATTGAAACTAAAATTCATGTTTGTTCTTATCTAATACGATTTTGAAATTTCGCGCATGCGCACAAGGCAGCTCGTACCTCCTTAAGCCGATTCATACGTTGGAGTTTTGTCCCCTGCTGACCCTAATCAGCGTTCATATTCAGGACTTCTATCTGTTTTATTATAAGACTGCAGATTATGGGCAGAGATAAGCATACCATGCACATATCACACAGTTGTAATTAATTAAGTGTGTCTGATTACCGTGTACATGGACAGAGCTTATATTATGTGTTGAATGTTGTGGCAACTTGACTCTATCATAACGCAGACATCACCATAGACTTATCAATTTACACTGTTTTGGGTGGTTAATATTTGCTAATACTGGTCCGAACCCAGTTACCCATATTTCACGCACATGGTTGTTTCTTCTTTCGTGCACATTTAAATGATAATTGTTTACAAACAATGTTAAGGTTAGAGTTTGTATGTGCAAGGTATCACAAACATAAATTACATTATAATTGACCTGGATTGTCCGGAAATCACCTACGTGACGATACATTAAACGAATCGAATATAAAGCTTAAACAGTGAAACAGAAGTTCATGCTACCATATCAGCAAAATAGTCAGTGAAATTCAAACAATACAATGACGTGCATTATTCCTACATGGTCGTGAAGTTGGCAGGCTAGCAGCCTAGCTCTGTTAATACTCCAGTTCTCATAAACCTTACAATCAAAATTTCGATTTATGCAAGAAAATGTGACGTTTTCACCATTTTCGTTTCCATAGCAACCGGGATTGTTGTCATAATATAAATATGAAATGTTATTCACTATCTCATGACAAGCCACTTATAAGCCCCTCTCCACATACTAAGTTTAATAACGACACCATGAAAATTATTTTACTTAATCATACAATAAAGATTTCTTCACGGATGAGCATGCATGACTGACCGACGCACTTACAGACAAACGGATGGGCACACGTATGTAGGTCAAATTAAGATCCTGATGCATGTTTATCAGTTGATGACTTATAAAACACTCTCATTTAGATATGTTTACCCAAAATAAAGAAATTAATTCATGTTTTATGGTACAAAAATAATTATCATATTTTCTGAAAAGTGGGTGGGGTAAATCTACCCCTTCATTTTCACATGATTTGCTTAAAAAATTGAAATAAATGGTTTATTGAAAATATTTTGCTTGTAAATTCCTTTTATCAACAACATGGTTGGATATTTTAACCTGCTAGTGTGTATAACATTAAACTACTGATAAACTGTTATACCCAAATTTTCATGGAATAAAATTATGAAAAGTATAGTGACCTTCTTAAAATCGCTTTTTAAGGTACTTCCCCAACTTTCTGAACAGGGGATTTTTTCCTGGTAGTAGTTTAGACATTAAAAAACTTAAAAATACTCAAAACAAAACTTTTGCAATTTTGTCTAGGTTAAGGCCATTTTTGGGCTAGAATGACTGGCCTATATACTTCGAGTATAACTCGAATACACTTCGAGTCCGCCTGGAATAATAGCGGAGATCGTGCACGCATATGTTTTCAAAATACGGTAAACACAAGCATCGGACCGTTTTGCACGGGATTATGCTCGGGGTTGTGCACGGGTAGTGTGTTTAATAACAGTACATATAATGGCTTTAAGTAATGTTTCGAATATAGTCAGAATGCCGTAAGAATATTTAAAATGTAATAAGAATGTCTGAAGAATACACTTCGGTAGCCGTTCGATATTCCACCCGACTTCGACTGTATCTCGAAAGTTTTGAACATTTGCAAAACATTCGAAGTGGACACAGGGATGGGCCGGAAAATATCGAATGTACTACGAATTGACTCAGCATGCAGACAGAACGTTTCCTACGGCATTCCGGCTCATTCCGACGCTGTGTGATCTGGACAGTATCAATAAATACAGAGAGTTTTGAATAACAGTTTATTCATTTTGATTTTAATATGTGTTTTATTTCAAACGAAATATGTTTAGAGCATGTTAAAACATTCAAACTAGCCCGAACATATGGAATGTACTCGGAATGCAGACGGAATACATTTCGAACATACAAGAATGTACCACGAATTGCTATTCCTACGGCATTACGGCTCATTCCGACTCTCGTGTGATTGGGGTATAAAAGAGTAATCCTAATGAAGCAAAATTCGAAAGAAATATTTTGAATATCATGATTTTTAAGGAAGTTAAAGCTGTTTAGCTGAGGCCCTATTCAGACCCTTTTTGCGTGAAGCCGCAAGCGTCATTCAACGTTATTCGACGTCGTTGTAACAAGTACTTTAAAAATACTACATTTGATCAATTCTTGACGTAAACTGTTCAAAATGGTATCAAGTTAAAGAATGATGTTTTAAGTTTTAAAATATACATCCAAATTATATATACTCACATTTACAGAAAGACTACTTCTGCTTTAAACAACTCGTTTTTCTCAATCAGAGTACTTTTCTGAAATTGGTCACCATAGCAATGAAGTAAATGATTTCGACATTATTCATAAGAAATTTTAAAGCTAAGATATAGTTATTTATGGATAAATGACTTAAAATTGAATCTATTGATGTCATTTTTTCTTATTTGAAAGCTTTTTAAAAGCTTGTTACATACAGTAATTACATAATGTCAATATAGCAGGTTTTCCGGGAGACTTGCTCATATTTAAAAGCAGACAAAGCATCTGAAAGACAACACGACATGTGGTTGATCGAAAACAACAAGATAATATCTACAAATAGTATACCTTACCCTAATTTCATTCAACTGTTTCTTTGTTATTCCAATCAGTCAATATATCCAGCGGTAGACTGACTGATCTTCATGTTCCAAATACAGCAGTCAGTCAATATTATAAAAAATATGGACCGGCAAAAAATATGGACCGGCTATTAAAATTAACGTCTTGTGATACTCTGACGCTACCATAGACTTTTATTTCGGTAGCGTTTTTTGTTTAAATTAGATTTATGTCCTGCCAACAGTAATTGCATGGATTAATTCATGTGCTTTTATGATACAACGTTAAGTATGAACTCTAAAGACGCATTAGTTTTCATAAACATGAACAAACGTCGAAATTCCAGGGATGGTGATTTATACTTGAAACAACTTAAGTTGTCTATAGATTTATTAGAGCAACACGGTTTTTTCACGTGGGTTATTTCGGTGGATATGCAGACTGACCAAAAATAAATGTTCGGCTTCCCTATAATGATATGTAGTTCTTTAGCACATAAACAACTTAAACCCAAATGTATGTAATGTGTTCTTATTAGAATCTATATCTAGTATCAAAATTGAATGTTCGGTATAATATAAGAAATAGTCCACATCACTTTAGGCCCAATGTCATTATATGGACTGGCTAGTCAGCCTGCGTACATTGTGTAGTGTATATGGACATCAGCTTCGCTTCGGTCAATATACAGTCAGGACTTGATATAACGACATCCGATATACTGACAAATTCATCATACTGACATCATATTTGGGGACAAAAGTATTAAAACGTTCTTTGTATCAATTCAGTATACTGACATATTCGTTACAACGACATTTTCTTGGAAACGAACAGCGTCGTTGTATCGAGTTCTGACTGTACACAACTTGGGCTGACTAGTCAGTCCATATAATGCGATAGGGCCTGAAGTGATGTGGGCTATTTCTTATATTGCAAATGTTAAAGGGTAAACATCTGCCTAAGTTTAACACGTCCGTAAGTACTTTGATATAACAGTGCCCAGATGGAAAGAGTTGGTTGAACACTAAACGAAGAAGTATAGGAGTTAACAAGTGGATCGCTTGAGATATACGTACATTCAACAGAGGTTCCGACAATTGAGCCCTAAATCGTTCATTGTTTCACAAGTGTGTGGATTGGTGTAATAAGTTTGCGAATAAAGTAGAATTCTAAACAATACTGTATAGCGCCGTCACCTAGCATTGTGAAGTAAGAAAAAGGCATTAGACCACTCGGCCATCGTAACAACTACAAACAAAGGTTGTGCAAAAAACCATTATCAACCAAAGACGTTCTTCAGAAATTGAGCAAGGTTTTATTGTGAATGACTTGAAAAATGGTCGCAAACTTTCTCAGAATTATTAATCGTGACAAGGTTTAGCTTCCTTAAATCTGACTAATTTCTTATGGGACCTGCTTTGTTATACATTCAATTTGTAACGAAACGCATAAATGCCAATACTGAGAGTCTAATCAAATCCGAGAGTGTCTGTATACCATGGCGAATTTTGTTCACAACGTCCTAATCAAATTCCAATATAAGTTAAGACGGCATGAAGTATACGTTGATTGATTTTACGTTGTTTTGGTCCTCCCTGTATTCAAATGATTGCAGCTCAGTTTGACCGATACAGGCGCATGTGCTTTTATTACTTCTGTTTGTGGTAATTACATCTCGTTGGTGGGATTGAGAGACAAATTTAGCCTTCTACATTTCGTAACATGTCGTCTTTAATTGGATTCAGAAGTTTATAGGGATCCCTTTCCCAAAGTACATGGTATATCATCGACGTCAACAGAATACCAATTATGTAGCGAACAGCCAATTTAGACATCGATCGGGTTTTTTGGTTTTCTAGCCCTGATACAAACAATATCGGGATACAAATGGAGCCAGGCTGGAAATAGCATTACTTCGGTACCACCTCACACTTTCCTTAAATGATAACTAGAACATTAATCCATGTGTTTATATTGGTACAAATGTCGTTCCAGAGCGCCACTCATATTTCTACTACATATTCTGTAACAGAACTGTACATTTATAAGTGCGCCTACATACGTTATCTGGTAATCATGTTTTATTTTACCAGGTAGAATTACTTAGTAACATTTTGACGCTCCACTAGCTGATTAACTAAGATAACCATACTCAATCGATGTGTTTATCGATTGTCTACAATTTCCTAGGTTGTTATTACATACAATTTTATTCATGCATTATCTTCAACATTTAATTACTTTTAAAACGCATTAGAATGATAAAGGTGTAAACACCATAAACCATGTTTATTATACACAGTCGTGCTCTCCTAACACATTGAATGCTATTTAATTAAATATGGCTTCAGCAATCTCTGAAAAAAATGCTGAGAAATTCAGTGTAAGACATTGGATGTATTTTCTACAGGATTCCAACACATTATCGGTCACGGCAGTAATCCTGGTACACCACTTCTCAGTTTCATGGGAGATTTGTACAGTTTTTATTTTGTTTTGATATATCTGAAAAGCAGCATAACGTTTGGGCGGAGGGACATACACTTCGTAAAATGAGTGACTTGAGACACACACTGAGCTAAAAAGAAAGAGTGTGACTCAGGGAAAACCAAAGTTTAGCTTCACAGAAATCCGATTCTTCTGTGACAGAGATTGGACACCGTGGAAAGAGGGAATAAGTTTGTTGTGGGCATCTGGCAAGCTCTCCACATGTAGACTGTAGTGATCATTACCGCAGCCATCACAAATGCACAAACCCGCTTAAAGTAGCCAACTGCGCTAGTCTGGAATACGCGATTGTGAACCATCAAGATATCTATTTAAATCACTCATGAACTCAGTATAGCATGGTACTGTGCCCAAAAGAGAATAAGTGACTTGTATCTGAGACGATGTTGGAACTTAAGTTGTTCCATAGTACAATGTAGATGTCGAGCAGTCGGCTCAAAGTCCATCAGTAAGCCTATCTAGACCGATCACGCAATCATTTTAATCTATCAGGAATAGCATCCCCTGTGTTTCCAAGATATTTCGATCAGGCAATGTTACACCATTCTCTAGCATTCCTTTCACGAAAAAATCCGCCAAAGTATTACTTCATTTGCAGTAATATTTGAAATAGCTGTCAAACTCATTATAAAATACAAGAATTTCAGAATATAAACATCATACATTTAATGTTTCCCTTACATGATATTTCATGATTTTCAATATAAAATAACGCTCTCCGCCAATAAAATACTTCACGCATTCCATAAGTAAAAGGTCAAGTTTCTTGATAAAAGTGTATCATATTATATCCGACGCCGCTATTAAGTAATGTTTGATTATACAATAATTGAAATGATACCATACAATAGCTAAAACAATTCCACAGGAAGTCGGCGGTCCATATATTATGCACATATAATAACAGTCATACAATATTGACAATATTCGTGTGGAAAACATGTTCATTTTAAGAAGAAGTTTTTTTTAATTTGTTTAAGATTTCATGCAAGAATTTTAGCCCAACAAATATAATTGATTTTATAGCATTTAAAACCCCGACCAGAGTTATGAACGATACAAACCTTGCTTTGCCTTTTAATTTCGGTCGTTTAATGTTTACCAATATGCCCAAGGGATTATCTTCAAAATTAAATTCTGCCAATTTCATACTTAGAATATAACCTACATTATGAGCCAATGAAAACGCCGCATTTTGGCGGTTAACTGAAAATTTAATCATTAAAATTTTCTCTTCACAGACTTTACGTCATGCGTTGGCGCTACTTTCTATCGGCCAATCAGAATGCAGAATGTTATATTCTAAGTTAGTTAGAACATATTAAGTAAATTTTAATGACTAAAAAGGACTCGCTTCGCTTCGCTCGCTCCGCCCTTTTTAATCATTAAAATTTACTTAATATGTTCTAACTATAACATAAACGGATTTCATGTCGTCTCAAAAATGCCAATTATACATTGTTACTTGGAATTTCAACGCGAATAATCTCCGTTGTGTATCATCAAGTTATATCTAGATGGTTGTAAGTGTATAGTCAGTTGTGGGAAAGTTATAAAACGCACATGTTTGAAAATTAATATAATGTTAATGTTTGTACATTGCACGTATTATATGTTCATTGACAATATTGCTTTGCAATAAGCTCTATTCTATGTTCAGTTATTGATACATTTACTAAGATTGAAAATTTGGTAAATTATATTATGTTGATAGACATGTGGAATTGCTAGGAATAGAGCTACTATGGAAAGGTTGTACGGGGTATCTTCTGATATTCCAAATTTCCTTGCTAATAGTGCTTTCAAATGTACGTATTTTTCCACGTCCATTTAACTTGTTTTTAGAATATTAATGCCATTGTTTCTCTTAGATATATGGTTTATATATACCTTTTAATAACAGGGGGATTGTGTAAACAGTATATCTATCATAGGATTTGTTTACCCCATGACATCTGTAAATACATTATTGTAAGACCTTACGATCATAAATATCTTAACATTTGACGTGTTTGTATGAGAACGTAGACAGATCTATAAACAGGAATGTTATACGTTCTACCAGTCATCTCTATGACGACATCATGCTGAATGACCTGTGTGATCACATTCAACTATACTGAACATATGTGACAAGTAATTTGTAACAACTGAATGAATTTCATTGTTGCTGACAATATTGTTATATTCAAATATCCGGATTTGGTTATACATGTATACATATATAGATCAGCAGGACAATCAAACAGATACTAAACTGCCATATCCTATCAAACACCAAACATTAAGAGCATCTACACGACATGAAGCTTAGGTCGGATTACTTCATACTATGTACAATGCCCCAACAATGTGGTTCTAGGGTAAATAATAAAAAGCACTTACTTTAACTGTCTTTACAGTATTTGTTAGAACAATGAACATGCCAATGCTGCATCAATATCAACACTACTGCAAATTGACTAATGGCTAAGCTGCATTCAGAAAACTTACTAATCCTAATGTTGAATTCTGATAACTAACAAATGAAAATGCTGCATTAAGATGATTTACCAACTTCATGGCTGCATTCTGATAATTGACATATATATAGCAAGAATGCATTCTGATTATTGACCAATAGAAAGGCTGCATTATGATTATTGACTAATAGCAAGGATGCATTCTGACAATTGACCAATAGAAAGGCTGCATTATGATAATTGCCAACTGGGTACTGTGTTATCAAAGCACATACAGAAATCGTAAACATACGTTCTAATTTAAATGCTTTACAATCCTTTACTAACTGCAAATTGGTGACGGAAATGGTTTGTAGGAGTTTATTAATTGACCCGTTTCTTATATGACAGTTCCAATTACCACACTTAATAACTATAAAAGAATTACAAAGAATTTAAATTTGATCGTAAGTTTATGATTTTCGTAAGAGCTTTGATAAAACTCTAATAATGTCTGTCCTATGAACTCGGGCACTGAGAATTTATGTATTAGCTTGTTGCATAAAACAATATGATTAAATGTGAATAAACATTTGTGACAGTCTTCTGAGAAGTTAATGACATTGTCGGTAGATCAAATAATTCATTACTAGAGAAAAATAAATATAAATCACAGATAATGGGGACAATTCCTATAATTGAACAGTCTGAAACATTCAACATATCAAAATATAACTTCCTGCTTCTAATGAACACCAATTCATGTACCAACCTGGGGGTAAAGCCATTTGTTTGCGTAACTGATGAAAAAAACACAATGTTTTAGGCGAGTCAATCTTGTATTATTTTACATTTTTTGAATTAATTGCTACCTTTTCGTGGAAGAAATGACACAAAAACAACAGCCAGTACAGTCAAATTAAGTCTACTCTACAGTTTAGCCAAAACTGGTAAGCTGACGACTGTAGTGCAAACTAGTATATATATATCAGAAAATTATAAAGCAAATATCCACAATTCGACCCAAATACACAGAACAATTATTTGTGATTGTAATTTTTTATCAGCTTTCAATCAAGCAATAGAGAACATGTAGTAATATTGCAGATATCTATGTATAAACATATTAATTGTACTCTAAAAAAACTAAAGCGACCACAAAGTTCTGCAATATGTCATACTTTCAGTACAGGCTACAAATACTTCAATACATGAGTTTGTCAAACTTGGGTAACCATGCAATGGTTATTGAACTAAATAGCTCAACGCCTTACTAACTAATTGAACAACAACAAGGAACGTCCAAAATGTGCATTGCCAAGTAAATATATTCATTATTTAGAATGGTAGTACATCTCGTTGAGAGTCATGATGTGTATATAGTATCATTACAACCAGCCTTAGTACACTCGGGAAACTTGAGATGATCTTCATATAGAAGGAACGTTCAAACAGTGAAAATTGACTAGACATTTCAATATGATAGAGCAGACATTTGTAGAGAAGTACCCATTACTTGTATTCCTGTTGCTCAGCCATGTTTGTCGTTACATGAAAAACAAGTACGTTACCTTATATAAAAAACTGGAAATATATACATGTATAACATATTAACATACTGCTAGAAATGTTCATCAACCTCTCTACAACCACAGCACAGCTATACAGGTGCACTAATTGGCCCTGATGCAAAGGTTGTTGCTAAGGGGAGGTTGGGCAAAACATAAAATCAATACTAATCAAATTATTGCCAGGACTGTATAAGACTGACTGAAAGAATTGTATAAGACAAACTGAAAAACTGTTCCCAGGAAAGGGTTATACAAATTATTAGACTGTTTTCAGGAAAGGGTTAGACAAATTGATAGACTGTTCCCAAGAAAGGGCTAGAATATACTGTTCTCGGAAAGGGTTAGAATATACTGTTCTCTAGAAAGGGTTAGAATAGCCTGTTCACTGAAAAGGGTTCGAATAGACTGTTCTCATCTCAGAAATGGGTTAGACAAATTAATATACTGTTCTCAGGAAAGGGTTAGAATAGACTATTTCCAGAAAAGGGCTAGATAAGACTGTTCTCAGGAAATGGTTGGAATACACTGTCCTCAAGAAAAGGCTAGAATAGACTGTTATCGGGAAAGGATTATACAAATTGATAGTCTGTTTTCAGGAAAGGGTTGGACAATTGATAGATTGTTCTCTAGAAAAGGTTAGAATAGACTGTTCTCAGGAAAGGGTTACACAAATTGATAAGCTGTTTTCAGGAAAGGGTTATAATTGACTGTTCTCAGGGAAGGATTACAATAGAATGTTCTCAGGAAAGGGTTAGAATAGACTGTTCTCATGAAAGGGTTAGACAAATTGATATATACTGTTTTCAGGAAAGGGTTAGAATAGACTGTTCCCAGAAAAGGGCTAGAGAAGAGGTGTGTGAAGTTGGCTCTGAGATCGTTAATCGAAGATCGACATTCAATACAGACCTAGGTGCTAATACAGATCCAGCTCTGAAATCGACATTGGCAATATAAGGTGAGCTAATACAGACCCAGTGGCCAATACAGATCCAGCTCTGAAATCGACATTCGCAAAAAAAGGCCTGTGAATACAGATCTGAGTTTGAATACAGAGCCAGGTCTGACATCGTCATTCGATGTACACCGACGGCGAATACAGACCTAGGACCGAATACCGACCCAGCTCTGAGATCGACATTCGCAAAACAATGCCTGTGAATACAGATCTGAGTTTGAATACAGAGCCAGGTCTGACATCGTCATTCGATGTACACCGACGGCGAATACAGACCTAGGACCGAATACCGACCCAGCTCTGAGATCGACATTCGCAAAATAATGCCTGTGAATACAGATCTGAGTTTGAATACAGAGCCAGATCTGACATCGTCATTCGATGTACACCGACGGCGAATACAGACCTAGGACCGAATACCGACCCAGCTCTGAGATCGACATTCGCAAAATAAGGCCTGTGAATACAGATCTGAGTTTGAATACAAAGCCAGGTCTGTCATCGTCATTCGATGTACACCTACGGCGAATACAGACCTAGGACCGAATACCGACCCAGCTCTGACATCGACATTCGATGTATAGCGACGGCGAATACAGGCCTAGGATCGAATACCGACCCAGCTCTGACATCAACATTCGCAAAATAAGGCCTGTGAATACAGACCTAAGTTTGAATACAGACCCATGTCTGACATCGTCATTCGATGTACACCTACGGCGAATACAGACCTAGGACCGAATACCGACCCAGCTCTGAGATCGACATTCGCAAAATAAGGCCTGTGAATACAGATCTGAGTTTGAATACAGAGCCAGGTCTGACATCGACATTCGATGTACAACTATGGCGAATACAGACATAGGATCGAATACCGACCCAGCTCTGACATCGACATTCGGTGTATAGCGACGGCGAATACAGACCTAGGATGGAATACCGACCCAGCTCTGACATCAACATTCGCAAAATAAGGCCTGTGAATACAGACCTAAGTTTGAATACAGACCCAGGTCTGACATCGACATTCGATGTACAACTACGGCGAATACAGACCTAGGATCGAATACCGACCTAGCTCTGACATCGACATTCACTGTAAAGCGACGGCGAATACAGACCTAGGATCCAATACCGACCCAGCTCTGACATCGACATTCGATGTATAGCGACGGCGAATACAGACCTAGGATGGAATACCGACCCAGCTCTGACATCAGCATTCGCAAAATAAGGCCTGTGAATACAGACCTAAGTTTGAATACAGACCCAGGTCTGACATCGTCATTCGATGTACACCTACGGCGAATACAGACCTAGGACCGAATACCGACCCAGCTCTGAGATCGACATTCGCAAAATAAGGCCTGTGAATACAGATCTGAGTTTGAATACAGAGCCAGGTCTGACATCGTCATTCGATGTACACCTACGGCGAATACAGACCTAGGACCGAATACCGACCCAGCTCTGACATCGACATTCGATGTATAGCGACGGCGAATACAGACCTAGGATCGAATACCGACCCAGCTCTGACATCAACATTCGCAAAATAAGGCCTGCGAATACAAACATAAGTTTGAATACAGACCCAGGTCTGACATTGACATTCGATGTACACCTACGGCGAATACAGACCTAGGCCCGAATACCGACCCAGCTCTGAGATCGACATTCGCAAAATAAGGCCTGTGAATACAGATCTGAGTTTGAATACAGAGCCAGGTCTGACATCGTCATTCGATGTACACCTACGGCGAATACAGACCTAGGACCGAATACCGACCCAGCTCTGACATCGACATTCGATGTATAGCGACGGCGAATACAGACCTAGGACCGAATACCGACCCAGCTCTGAGATCGACATTCGCAAAATAAGGCCTGTGAATACAGATCTGAGTTTGAATACAGAGCCAGGTCTGACATAGACATTCGATGTACAACTATTGCGAATACAGACCTAGGATCGAATACCGACCCAGCTCTGACATCGATATTCGATGTATAGCGACGGCGAATACAGACCTAGGATCGAATACCGACCCAGCTCTGACATCAACATTCGCAAAATAAGGCCCGTGAATACAGACCTAAGTTTGAATACAGACCCAGGTCTAACATCGACATTCGATGTATAACTACGGCGAATACAGACCTAGGATCGAATACCGACCTAGCTCTGACATCGACATTCCATGTAAAGCGACGGCGAATACAGACCTAGGATCCAATACCGACCCAGCTCTGACATCGACATTCGATGTATAGCGACGGCGAATACAGACCTAGGATGAAATACCGACCTAGCTCTGACATCAAC
This sequence comes from Spisula solida, assembly GCA_947247005.1. NCBI lineage: Eukaryota > Metazoa > Mollusca > Bivalvia > Venerida > Mactridae > Spisula > Spisula solida. Next base: position 41,857,645 of record OX365944.1, on the reverse strand, counting down.
ATTCGCAAAATAAGGCCTTTGAATACAGACCTAAATTTGAATACAGACCCAGGTCTGACATCGTCATTCGATGTACACCTACGGCGAATACAGAACTAGGAGCGAATACCGACCCAGCACTGACATCGACATTCTATGTATACCGACGGCGAATACAGACCTAGAATCGAATACCGATCCAGCTCTGACATCGACATTCGATGTATAGCCACGACGAATACAGACCAAGGATCGAATACAGACCCAGCTCTGACATCAATATTCGCCAAATAAGGCCTGTGAATACAGACCTAAGTTTGAATACAGACCCAGGTCTGACATCGTCATTCGATGTACACCTACGGCGAATACAGACCTAGGAGCCAATACCGACCCAGCTCTGAGATCGACATTTGCAAAATAAGGCCTGTGAATACAGACCTGAGTTTGAATACAGAGCTAGGTCTGACATCGACATTCCATGGATGTACACCGACGGCGAATACAGACCTAGGACCGAATACAGACCCAGCTCTGACATCGACAATCAATGTGTTCCGACGGCGAATACAGACCTAGGATCGAATACCGACCTAGCTCTGACATCGACATTCGATGTATAGCGACGGCGCATACAGACCTAGGATCGAATACCGACCCAGCTCTGACATCGACATTCACAAAATAATTTGGGCGAATACAGATATGAGTTTGAATACAGAGCCAGGTCTGACATCGTCATTCGATGTTAACCGACGGCGAATACAGACCTCAGATTCAATACCGACCCAACTCTGACTTCGACAATCATTATTTACCGACGGCGAATACAAACCCAAGTGTGAATACAGATCCATCTCTGAGTTCGTCATTCGCAAAATACGTTGAGGGGAATACCAAGCTGGGATGCAATATTATTGAAAGCCAGAAACCAAGAAAACGATATATTTTACATGCTTTATATTTGTTGTTAAATGCATGAAATCTGTAAAAGCAACATGAATACATACTGTTTTATTTATTTCTTAATTATAAATTAATAGTGAATGACCAATATAAATGAGTTCTAATTAAATACATTGCAAATTTACCATAGTTTTCATTGGTTATTTAAAATTTATTTTAAAGGGAAGTAATAAAGCCTTAACAATAAACGTCACTGCTACGTATCCACCGTTTAATGCATAGACCGATGACGAATACAGACCTAGGATCGAATACCGACCCAGCTCTGAGATCGACATTCACAAAATTTGGTGGGTGAATACAGATCTGAGTTTGAATACAGAGCCAGCTCTGACATCGACATTCGATATATACCGACAGCAAATACAGACCTAGGATGCAATACCGACTCAGCTGTGAGATCGACATTCGCGAAATTTGGTTGGTGAATACAGATCTGACTTTGAATACAGAGCCAGCTCTGACATCGGCATTCGATATGAACCGACAGCGAATACAGACCTAGGATCGAATACCGATCCAGCTCTGAGATCGACATTCGCAATATAAGGTGCGTGAATACATATCTGAGTTTGAATACAGAGCCAGGTCTGACATCGACATTCGAGGTATACCCACGGTGAATACAGACCTAGGATCCAATACCGACCCAGCTCTGAGATCGACATTCGCGAAATGTGGTTGTTGAATACAGATTTGAGTTTGAATACAGATCCAAGTCTGACATCGACATTCGATGTAAACCGACATCGAATACAGACCTAGGATCGAATACCGATCCGGCTCTGAGATCGACATTCGCTCAATAAGGTTGGTGAATACCGAGCTGCGTTTGTATAAAGAGCCAGCTCTGAAATCGAAATTCGATGTATACTGACGTCGAATACAGACCTGCGGTCGAATACCGGTCCAGATCAACTTTGCTAAATAAGGATGGTGAATACAGATCTAAGTTGTAATACAGATCCAGCTATGACCTCGACATTCGGTGTATACAGCCGGCTAATCCAGACCATGGGTCGAAAATCGATCCAGCTCCGAGATCGACATTCCCAATATAGGGCCGGTGATTGCAGGTCTCGGGTTGTATACGGAGTCTGAGATCGACATTCGTTGTATACCGACGGCGAGTACAGACCTACTATCGAATACCGACCCAGTTCTGAGATCGACATTCGCAATATAAGACCGTTGAATACTCAGCTGAGTTTGAATACAGACCCGGCTCTGACATCGACATTCGCAATATGGCCGTTGAATACCGAGCTGAGTTGGAATACAGAACTAGGCCTGACATCGACATTCCATTTATCTCGAAGGCTAATGCAGACCAATGTTTGAATAATGATCCCGCTCTGAGATCGACATTCAATATATTCCGATGTCTAATGCACACCAAGGTCCGAATGCAGACAGAGTGCAGACCTAGTGCAGAAACCGTATGAGCCCATATAACATAATTGTATTGCGTAATTATGAGACAAGTATTGTCCAGTGCAATAAAACATGGCCTGTTTGAATATCAATGAACTGAAAACGCATTCATTTTTTACGAAACCGTTTCCATCTCATTGATATTGACAAATGTCTAGCTAGGAGTAGTAAACCCTCGTAATGAATATCATCTCACACATGGGTCATTAAAATTATGTCAATAAAGTAATCATTGAAAAAGTACATGTGTTTAAACAATTACAAAAATCACCTTTGTCTATATGCACAAAGTTACAATTTTAAATTGTTTCAAACGTCACATGAGTTAAGGTGTTATACATATAATGTTTTCACGTCTGCGTCGCTGCATATATAGTACACTAAAGGAACCTTTAGTAACAATCCACAATCCACCCACAGCAAAATTAGGCTAACACTGTATTGGAACCTAGGTCTGTATTCGCCGTGGGTATACATTGAATGTCGCTGTCAGTTGAGTCGGTATTCGATCCTAGGTCTGTATTCGCCGTCGGTATACATCGATTGTCGATGTCAGGGCTGGGTCGGTATTCGATCCTAAGTCTGTATTCGCCGTAGGTATACATCGAGTGTCGATCTCAGAGCTGGATCGGTATTCGACCCTAGGTCTGTATTCGCCTTCGGTAAACGTCGAATGTCGATGTCAGAGCTGGCTCTGTATTCAAACTCAGACCTGTATTCACCCGCCTTATTTTGCGAATGTTGATGTCAGAGCTGGGTCGGTATTCGATCCTAGGTCTGTATTCGCTGTCGGTTCATATCGAATGCCGATGTCAGAGCTGGCTCTGTATTCAAACTCAGATCTGTATTCATCCACCTTATATTGCTAATGTCGATCTCAGAGCTGGGTCGGTATTGGATCCTAGGTCTGTATTCGCCGTGGGTATACATCGAATGTCGATGTCAGACCTGGCTCTGTATTCAAACTCAGATATGTATTCACCCACCTTATATTGCTAATGTCGATCTCAGAGCTGGGTATGTATTGGATCCTAGGTCTGTATTCGCCGTCGGTTTACATCGAACGTCGATGTCAGACCTGGCTCTGTATTCAAACTCAGATCTGTATTCACCAACCATATTTTGCGAATGTCGATCTCAGAGCTGGGTCGGTATTTGATCCTAGGTCTGTATTCGCCGTGGGTATACATCGAATGTCGATGTCAGACCTGGCTCTGTATTCAAACTCAGATATGTATTCACCCACCTTATATTGCTAATGTCGATCTCAGAGCTTGGTAGGTATTGGATCCTAGGTCTGTATTCGCCCTCGGTTTACATCGAACGTCGATGTCAGACCTTGCTCTGTATTCAAACTCAGATATGTGTTCACTTACCTTATATTGCGAATGTCGATCTCAGAGCTGGGTCGGTATTGGATCCTAGGTCTGTATTCGCCGTGGGTATACATTGAATGTCGATGTCAGACCTGACTCTGTATTCAAACTCAGATATGTATTCATCCACCTTATATTGCGAATGTCGATCTCTGAACTGGGTCGGTATTGGATCCTACGTCTGTATTCGCCCTCGGTTTACATCGAATGTCGATGTCAGACCTGGCTCTGTATTCAAACTCAGATATGTATTCACCTACCTTATATTGCGAATGTCGATCTCAGAGCAGGTCGGTATTGGATCCTAGGTCTGTTTTCGCCGTGGCTATACATTGAATGTCGATGTCAGACCTGGCTCTGTATTCAAACTCAGATCTGTATTCACCCACCTTATTTTGTGAATGTCGATCTCAGAGCTTGGTCGGTATTCGATCCTAGGTCTGTATTGGCCATCGGTCTATGCATTAAACTGTGGATACGTAGCAGTGACGATGATTGTTAAGTCTTTATTACTTCCCTTTAAAATAAATTTTGAATAATCAATGAAAAACTATGGTAAATTTGCAATATATTTAATTAGAACTCATTTATATTGGTCATTCACTATTAGTGTATAATTAAGAAAGAAATAAAACAGTATGTATTCATGTTGCTTTTACAGATTTCATGCATTTAACAACAAATATAAAGCATGTAAAATATATTGCATTCGTGGTTTCTGGCTTTCAATAATATTGCATCCCAGCTCGGTATTCCCCTCAACGTATTTTGCGAATGACGAACTCAGAGATGGATCTGTATTCACACTTGGGTCTGTATTCGCCGTCGGTAAATAATGATTGTCGATGTCAGAGTTGGGTCGGTATTGAATCCGAGGTGTGTATTCGCCGTCGGTTTACATCGAATGTCGATGTCAGACCTGGCTCTGTATTCAAACTCATATCTGTATTCGCCCACATTATTTTGTGAATGTCGATCTCAGAGCTGGGTCGGTATTCCATTCTAGGTCTGTATTCGCCGTCGGTATACATCGAATGTCGATGTCAGAACTAGGTCGGTATTGGATCCTAGGTCTGTATTCGCCGTCGGAATACATTGATTGTCGATGTCAGAGCTGGGTCGGTATTCGATTGTAGGTCTGTATTCGCCGTCGGTGTACATCCATGGAATGTCGATGTCAGACCTGGGTCTGTATTCAAACTCTGATCTGTATTCAGAGGCCTTTTTTTGCGAATGTCGATCTCAGAGCTGGGTCGGTATTCGGTCCTAGGTCTGTATTCGCCGTAGATGTACATCGAATGACGATGTCATACCTGGGTCTGTATTCCAACTTAGGTCTGTATTCACAGGCCTTATTTTGCGAATGTTGATGTCAGAGCTGGGTCGGTATTCGATCCTAGGTCTGTATTCGCCGTCGCTGTACATCGAATGTCGATGTCAGAGCTGGGTCGGTATTCGATCCTATGTCTGTATTCGCCATAGTTGTACATCGAATGTCGATGTCAGACCTGGCTCTGTATTCAAACTCAGATCTGTATTCACAGGCCTTTTTTGCGAATGTCGATCTCAGAGCTGGGTCGGTATTCGGTCCTAGGTCTGTATTCACCGTAGGTGTACATCGAATGACGATGTCAGACCTGGGTCTGTATTCAAACTTAGGTCTGTATTCACAGGCCTTATTTTGCGAATGTTGATGTCAGAGCTGGGTCGGTATTCCATCCTAGGTCTGTATTCGCCGTCGCTATACATCGAATGTCGATGTCAGAGCTGGGTCGGTATTGGATCCTAGGTCTGTATTCGCCGTCGCTTTACATGGAATGTCGATGTCAGAGCTGGGTCGGTATTCCATCCTAGGTCTGTATTCGCCGTCGCTATACATCGAATGACGATGTCAGACCTGGCTCTGTATTCAAACTTAGATCTGTATTCACAGGCCTTATTTTGCGATAGTCGATCTCAGAGCTGGGTCGGTATTCGGTCCTAGGTCTGTATTCGCCGTCGGTGTACATCGAATGACGATGTCAGATCTGGCTCTGTATTCAAACTCAGATCTGTATTCACAGGCATTATTTTGCGAATGTCGATCTCAGAGCTGGGTCGGTATTCGGTCCTAGGTCTGTATTCACCGTCGGTGTACATCGAATGACGATGTCATACCTGGCTCTGTATTCAAACTCAGATCTGTATTCACAGGCATTGTTTTGCGAATGTCGATCTCAGAGCTGGGTCGGTATTCGGTCCTAGGTCTGTATTCGCCGTCGGTGTACATCGAATGACGATGTCAGACCTGGCTCTGTATTCAAACTCAGATCTGTATTCACAGGCATTATTTTGCGAATGTCAATCTCAGAGCTGGGTCGGTATTCGGTCCTAGGTCTGTATTCGCCGTCGGTGTACATCGAATGACGATGTCAGACCTGGCTCTGTATTCAAACTCAGATCTGTATTCACAGGCCTTATTTTGCGAATATCGATCTCAGAGCTGGGTCGGTATTCGGTCCTAGGTCTGTATTCGCCGTAGGTGTACATCGAATGACGATGTCAGACCTGGGTCTGTATTCAAACTTAGGTCTGTATTCACAGGCCTTATTTTGCGAATGTTGATGTCAGAGCTGGGTCGGTATTCCATCCTAGGTCTGTATTCGCCGTCGCTATACATCGAATGTCGATGTCAGAGCTGGGTCGGTATTGGATCCTAGGTCTGTATTCGCCGTCGCTTTACATGGAATGTCGATGTAAGAGCTGGGTCGGTATTCCATCCTAGGTCTGTATTCGCCGTCGCTATACGTCGAATGACGATGTCAGACCTGGCTCTGTATTCAAACTCAGATCTGTATTCACAGGCCTTATTTTGCGAAAGTCGATCCCAGAGCTGGGTCGGTATTCGGTCCTAGGTCTGTATTCGCCGTAGGTGTACATCGAATGACGATGTCAGACCTGGGTCTGTATTCAAACTTAGGTCTGTATTCACAGGCCTTATTTGGCGAATATTGATGTCAGAGCTGGGTCTGTATTCGATCCTTGGTCTGTATTCGTCGTGGCTATACATCGAATGTCGATGTCAGAGCTGGATCGGTATTCGATTCTAGGTCTGTATTCGCCGTCGGTATACATAGAATGTCGATGTCAGAGCTGGGTCTGTATTCGGTCCTAGGTCTGTATTCGCCATCGGTGTACATCGAATGACGATGTCAGATCTGGCTCTGTATTCAAACTCAGATCTGTATTCACAGGCATTATTTTGCGAATGTCGGTCTCAGAGCTGGGTCGGTATTCGGTCCTAGGTCTGTACTCGCCGTCGGTGTACATCGAATGACGATGTCAGACCTGGCTCTGTATTCAAACTCAGATCTGTATTCACAGGCATTGTTTTGCGAATGTCGATCTCAGAGCTGGGTCGGTATTCGGTCCTAGGTCTGTATTCGCCGTCGGTGTACATCGAATGACGATGTCAGACCTGGCTCTGTATTCAAACTCAGATCTGTATTCACAGGCATTATTTTGCGAATGTCGATCTCAGAGCTGGGTCGGTATTCGGTCCTTGGTCTGTATTCGCCGTCGGTGTACATCGAATGACGATGTCAGACCTGGCTCTGTATTCAAACTCAGATCTGTATTCACAGGCCTTTTTTTGCGAATGTCGATCTCAGAGCTGGATCTGTATTGGCCACTGGGTCTGTATTAGCTCACCTTATATTGCTAATGTCGATTTCAGAGCTGGATCTGTATTAGCACCTAGGTCTGTATTGAATGTCGATCTTCGATTAACGATCTCAGAGCCAACTTCACACACCTCTAGAGAAGGCTGTTCTCTGGAAATGGTTCGAATTCACTGTTCTCAAGAAAAGGCTAGAATATACTGTTCACTTGAAAGGGTTAGACTATACTGTTCTCAGGAAAGTGTTAGACTAATTGATAGGCTGTTCACAGGAACGGGTTGTATAAGACAAATTACATTGTATACATAGGCAGGAGAAAGAATGCATTCATCTGTTATCTTCTTCTGATATGTCTGTATAATCTTTCAGTGTATTTATCCACTCACCTACGGGCAATACATGGCTAGACAGAATCAGACAGACAATACAAACTCGCAATATAAGGCATGGATATAAGCACTGATCATTACAGATCATCTTATCTAACTCTTTCATAGACTCTTACTAATGTATTTATGCCGATTGTTTATTTTGTCAATGTTTCGTGTAACCTGATTACAAGTAGGATTGACAGATGGTCTGTGAAAAGTCTCAGGCATCAAACAAACACAAATCTGCTGTATCTACATCTACTGACTACCTCCAGCCGAACTTCATTGAATCTGCTGTATCTACATCTAATGACTACCGCCAGCCGCACTTCATTGAATCTGCTGTATCTACATCTAATGACTACTGCCAGCCGAGCTTCATTGAATCATCCAGACATTTCACTGATCGCACAGACTAATCATTTTGTCAAAGGTTTTCAAGTCAATTCATTGTAAGAGCTATGAAAATTTAGTGTTTCCCACCCAACTAGAGAATTGGCCGGACACTCATAGGTAGTCTCGCGTCTATCATTGCTATGCACCGGGCACATTAAAGAACCACGTAGCCTTATCGAAAAGATCGAGGAAGTGCACAAAATTTCTGTCTAATACCTCGAAGACGGATTATTGGTCAATTAGGCAGGGATAAACCGAATAGTCTCGCGCCACGACTGTCACAGTCGAACGCAACAAAAATATGGAGACTATAGTGAGCGGCAAAATGAATGTAAAAGAATTGTATTTCAATAAAGGTTTAGACCTTGGATTGATATGTCATGATTGATGATACCAATGATTGGATTAAAGTGGCGCGACAAAGGTTAATAGCAGCATGCTAGTGAATGTTTACCAACCGGGTTACGTATTTAGAAACATATTGGACTGCATGTATTCCAGATTCTGGAGAAAGAAATGAGTTTCGGAACGGCATTAATGCCAATATACCGCATCAAGATTTGTTCTAGTTATCGCAGGAAATTTACGTGGTGACAGCGTAGTCACGTCCCGCCAATAGTTTTCAGTTTTGCTACATATATATACAGAAAGTTTGTCATATGATTAGATGTATCATGCTTAACTATCCATATTAATAAAATATATATAAACTACACGCTTATCACCTATTCGAAGTATTCGGTTATATAGAGTAAAGCATATTTTCGAATATCCCATTTCAATTCTAATGCACCAACACTGATACTGTAAAAGGACGAAGTTTCTTTTACTTACTGCAGGCGACAACACTCATTCGAAGGATCAGTTGGAATGATAAGAACACATGTTGACTATAGTTGTTTAGTGTTTCATTTTGTAGATCATTTTGAATGAAACGTAAGTTTAAAGAATGTCGCGTCACAAGAATGTGATTCAAAACAAATGACGAACATCGCGCCACGAGCTGGATATAATTGGTGTGGTGATACGAAATATTGGCAAAACAAAAAGGACATTGCAAGTTCAACACTTTCGGGTTATAGGTGGAACAATATTTAGACATAAGGATATACATAAAACAACATGGAATTCCCCCGATGGAAGAAACAAAAACCAGATCGATCGTATCATCTTTAACAGAAAGTGGCGAGGAAGCTTACAGGATGTGGTAGTCAAACGAGGAGGCATGCATCAACAGTGACCACTCGTTAGTTACAGCAAAGGTGAAACTGAAATTGAGAGCAGCAAGAAAGAGAAATACAAGACCACCACCACTCGATGCTGCTACACTTAAATACCCAGTCATTAAGAGAGCATTCCTGCTAGAACTTAAAAGCAGATTTGCAGTACTACAAGACCAAGAAGTTTAGATTTAGAAACCTTCAACCAAACACTTTTAGAGATTGGAAAGAAATGCCTTGGACCAAAGACAAAAAAAAAGATGAATGGATCTCTGACGCAGCTTGGAAAATAATTGAACAGCGGAAAGAGAAGAAAAGAATAATACGGATGAACCAGACAATGAGGCATTTATACCACCGGCTGACGAATATCTGGATATTGATGTGGAACCACCCAAAAACGAAGAGATCAGAAAAGCCATTAAAGAATTAAAGAATAGTAAAGCATCAGGAGCTGACCAAATACAAGCTGAAATGTTGAAAGCAGCAGACCAACTAGCACCCACTCTGCTCATGAACATCTTGCAAAAGATTTGGACAACAGATATATCACCGACACCATGGCATACAGGCCTGTTAGTAAAACTTCCCAAGAAAGGCGACCTGACTGGTTGCAATAATTGGAGAGGCATCATGCTGCTTCCAGTGACAAGCAAGATCCTTAGTAAGATCATATTGTAAAGAATCTCGACAGCAGTCGACCCAAAACTAAGGAAAGAGCAAGCTGGTTTCAGGAAAGGTAGATCATGTGCTGACCAGATCTTCACTTTACTACAGATAGTAGAACAAAGCAATTAATGGAACACATAATCTATATCAACTTCATCGATTTCACAAAAGCCTTCGATAGCATCCATAGACCTGCACTCTGGAGAATTCTAAGTTACTATGGTATTCCAGCAAACTGACCAGCATTATAAGGATGCTCTACAACAATTTCAACGCCAAAGTAATTTGCGAACATAACCTGAATGATGAATTCTCTATCACCACAGGAGTCAAACAAGGCTGTCTACTATCCCCTCTTCTCTTCTCCCTGTGCTTGGACTGGGTCCAAGTGGAATACAACATGGACTCTGACAGAACTTCTGGAAGACCTAGATTTTGCAGACGACAGTGCACTGCTTTTACACCGCCATCGAGACTTACAAAACAAGAGTGAAACATAAGACAACCATGCCAACCAAATTGGACTGAGGCGCAACTCAAAGAAAACCAAAGTAAAGAAAATTAACACAACATCAACTAAACATATTAAGATAAAGGGAAAAGAAGTAGAAGAAGTCCAAAAATTTGTCTACCTAGGAAGCAAAATAACAGCTAATGGAAATGCGGAAGAAGATGTAAAGGCTCGAATCAACGAAGCCAGAGGAACTTTTGCATCTCTCAGGAACATCTGGAAGTCTACCAAGATCAGCATCTACACCAAACTCAGATTATTCAGAAGCATAGTCCTGTCTGTCCTACAATATGGTGCTGAATCTTGGGAGGTTACCAATGTCATAACCAACAGCCTCGATGTCTTCCAGACACGATGCTTAAGAAGAATATTACACAACTTTTGTCCTAATACCATCTCCAACCTAGACCTCTACAGGACCTCTACAGGAGAACCAACACCATCCAGATCTCCAAAGAAATACAGAGACGGAGGTTGAGATGGATAGGCCATGTATGCCGCATGCAACCCAATTCCATACCACGAGATGCGATGAGAGGGACCCCAGCAGGAAGACGAAATAGAGGCCGACCAAAGGAGACATTGAGACGATCGACAGCCCGCGAGATGACACAGAAAGGGTGGACAGGGGGCCAGATGGAACATTGGGCCACAGACAGGAAAAAATGGCGTCCTTTGGTGATGGCTTAGGGGCAAACCAGCCCGAAGATGATTAGGTAGGTAGGTAATTGACCAATAATCTTAATTAGTTTGGCCAGTTTTTCAGACAAACTAAAGCAGACAGGGACAGATTCTTGGTTGTCGGGGGGTAAGCATTGTTACGAGGACTTGCAACATAAAAAGTTATTTCACAAATATGCGTAACAAAATACTAACGTCGATTTTTCTTCGTTGAATCGATGGTTTGTTGATGATCATTTTCTAGACGCTATACCCAAATATGACGTCATAGACCACGTGATTGTGCACCGTGATACAGCAGATTCAATGAAGCTTGGCTGGCAGTAGTCAGTAGATGCTCATACAGCAGACTTGTGTTGTTTAATGTCTGAGACTTTTTACAGACCATCTGTCAATCCTATATGCAATCTGGTTACACGAAACATTGATAAAATAAGCAATCTGCATAAATGCATTTGTACCAGTCTATGAAAGAGTTAGATAAGATGATCTGTAATGGTCAGTGCTTATACACATGCCTTATACTGTTAGTTTGTTGCACGTACTGTCTGTCTGTTTCTGTCTAGCCATGTATTGCCCCGTTGGTGAGCGGATAAATAATGTTAGATTATACAGACATATCAGAAGAAGATAACATATGAATGCATTCTTTCTTCTGGCTATGTATACAGTGTAATTTGTCTAATACAATCCTTTCCTAAGAACAGTCTATCAGTTTGTCTTATACAACATTCTCCTGGCAACAGCCTATCATTTAGTCAAACACTTTCCTAAGAACAGTATATTCTAACTCTTCCAGGGAACAGAATATTCTAGCCTTTTCTTAAGAACAGAGTATACAACCATTTCCTAAGAACAGTCTAGTTTAGCCCTTTCCTGTGATCAGTCTATTCTAACACTTTCCTGAGAACAGTATATATCAATTTGTATAATCCTTTCATAAGAACAGTCTTTCAGTTTTCCTTATACAACTCTTTCCTGAGAACAGTCTATCAGTCAATCTTATAAAGTCTCAGTCTTTTCCTGGCAACAATTTGATTAGAATTGATTTGCGTTTTTGCCTAACCTCCCTTTAGCACCAACCTCTGCATAGGGCGAATTAGTGCATCACTATAGTTGTTGTTGTAGAGAGGTTGACTTTTTCTAGCAGTTTATATGTTAAAAATCGATCTTGTTGTAGAGGTTGAAATGTTGATGAACATTTCTAACAGTATGTTTAAATGTTATACATGTATATATTCTCAGTGTATGGTCATGATGTAAAAGCATTGATAGAACAACCGTTAGAAGCTGAACCAATGCATCCTGGGAAAAACACCGTAACATACGAGTCTCGCTTACTGAAAGGACTTCTCTTACAGCTTATATAAGATAATGTACTTGTGTTGCATGTAAAGGAAAACCTGGCTAAGCAACAGGAATACATGTAATGGAACCTTCTCTACAAATTTCTGCTCTATCATATTGAAATTCCTGTGCGTTTTTTAATATTCCTTCAATATGAAAATCGTCTTTAGTTTCCCGGGTGTACTACAGCTGGTTGTACTTTATACACATCATGACTCTCAACGAGTTGTACTACCATTCTAAATAAAGAATATGTTTACTTGTTCAATTAGTTAGTTAGGCATTGAATTATTTTGTTCACCAAGCATTGCTTGGTTACCTAAGTTCGACAAACACATGATTGTATTGAAGTATTTTTAGGCTGTACTGAATGTATGACATATTGCAGAATTTGTGGTCGCTTTAGTTTCAATTAGTATGTTTATACATAGATCTCTGCGTTATTACTAAATGTTCTCTATTTTTTTATTAAAAGCTGATGAAACATTACAATCACAAAAAAAAAATTCTATTTTTTTGGGTCGATAATATATTTTCTGATATACTAGTTTGCTGTACATTCGCCAGCTAACCAGTTTTGCCTGGACTGTAGAGTAGACTTAATTTGACTGTACTGGCTGTTGTTTTTGGCTAATGTCTTCCACGAAAAGGATAAAATTAATTCAGGAAATGTAAAGTAATACAAGATTGACTCTCCTAAAACCTTTTTTTCATCAGTTACGCAAATAAATAGCTTTACCTGCAGGTTGGTACATGAATGGATGTCCATTAGAAACAGGAAGTTAAATTGTTCAGTTATAGGAATTGTCTCCATTATCTGTGATTTATATTTATTTTACTCTAGTAATGAACTCTTTGATCTACCCTGCTTAATATTTTGATTCATCCTAATACTGGAAGACAATGCCATTAACTTCTCAGAAGACTCACAAATGTTTATTCGTATTTAATCATATTGTTTTATACATCAAGCTAATAGATTCATTCTCAATGCCCGAGTTCATAGGACGGACATTGTTAAAGACCATGTTTCATCAAAGCGCTTACGAAAGTCGTACGATCAAATTTAAATTCTTTATAATTCTTTTATAATTACTAACTGTGGTATAAGAAACGGTCCAATTAATGAAATCCTACAAACCAAATCCGTCACCAATTTGCACTCGGTTAAGAATTATAAAGAATTTAAATTAGAACGTAAGTTTGCGATTTTCGTATGTGCTTTGATAGCACAGTGCCCAGGTGGCAGATGACTGTAATCTTGTTATTGGTCAAGACTTTTATTAAAATGAGTCCTTGCTTTTAGTCTGTTATCATAATACAGCCTCTCTATTGGTCAATTATCATAATGCAGCCTGTCTATTGGTCAATTATCAGAATGCATCCTTGCTATTAGTCAATAATCATAACGCAGCCTTTCTATGGTCAATTATCAGATTGCATTCATGCTATTGGTCAATTATCATAATGCAGCCTTTCCATTAGTCAATTATCAGAATGCATTTTTTTATAATTATTTCAATTATCAGAATGCAGCCGTGCAATTGGTAAATTATCATAATGCAGCATTTTCATTTGTCAGTTATGAGAATTCAACAACATTTGAATTTAGCCAGTTATCTGAATGCAGCTTAGCCATTAGTCAATTTGCAGTAGAGTTGACATTAATCAATTAGCGGAATGGGGCAAGTTCATTTTTCTAACAAATAATGGTTAGTCAGTTAAAGTAAGTGCTTGTTTACTATTTGCCCTGGAACCACATTGTTGGGGCATTGTACATAGTATGAAGTAATCCGACCTACGTAAGCTTCATGTCGTGTATATAATCTTTAAGTTTTGTGTTTGATAGGATATGGCAGTTCAGTACCTGCTTGATTGTCTTGCTAATCTATATATGTATATAACCAAATCCGTAATATCTGAATATACATGTAATATGAAAACGGAATTCAATTGCGAAAATTTGATATCTGGTTTATCGGGTTTCACTATCACGTCCTCTCATAATAGTTTATTTTGAAACCATGATAACACGCACCGGCTGAGCCCATTTATTACCATTAATGTCGACTACGTACTGAGGTGTATCTTTAATACTATCACATCATCATTTTTTAAACTTCGCCGTAATATTACATATTATACGTTGGTCAATGTCTGCAAAACAGACGACTTTAAACGTTAGGTACTCAAATAAACATATTTTGTACTCCAAGAGTGACAACAGCGTGACGCAAAAATGCCGTCACCAAACATTAAGGGATAACGGATAAACACCAAGTTCTATCAACAGCAAGATGATGATGTCCTCTGAATCGTATGAAATTATCATTACTACATTTTGAAAACAGTTCTGACAGTGGTGTATCAGTTTTAGAATGGCAGAAATGCGTTAGTGATAACTGTTTAACTTTGAAAGAAAGTGAAGTAATAGGAAATCATAAGAACGTTTGTGACGTCAGTTACCGAGGCATTTTTAAAATACCAACGTTTCATGGTACGGATTCAAGCCCACATATTCGATGTAAGATACGGAAAATTCATGCGATTCTCACCAACGCTTTACATGTGTGGCTCAATGTGGTACTAGAATGTATTCATCACCCTATATCACTATGAACATCGTATTTAATAGCCCTATGCGAAGTACTAACGTCGTGTAAAATAGCGTGACGTCATTTTGTGTGTCGGGTCAGCGTTAGTGACCTTGTTTAGTCACCTGTAACTCTCGGACCGCGTATTTGTTTTAGTTCACATTTTTACAGTATGTAGAAAAAGGATTCCGATTTCTGATGGTATATAATTTGATTTTTCGTTTAACCATGCGGTTAAATTATAGTCATTGATCTTTGAACGTCCCACGTAATAACATGAAAACGCTTAGAAACTATAATATTTCTCATCAAGATTCTTAATAGGGCACAAATCTTACATACAGGAACGACATTTATACAATATCATCCGTAGTATACGCATACGAATATCGAAATGTCAACAAATCTATAGGACAGACTAATGCATTTATGTTCATATAAAAGTTTGTAATTAAGTTGTGTTAATCATTTTACTCAGTCATAAATAACAATGTACACGGTGTGCGGCCATATGAATTTGAAAGAATTTTATTGTAATAGAGGTTTAGACCTAGGATTGATTGATCATGGGCAGGAATTCCAATGAATGGATTAAAGTGTCGTGATACAAAAGTTAATAACAGCGTGTCTGCTAATGAATGTTAACTAACAGGGTAACGTATTTAGAAACTTATTGAACTATTCCAGATTCTGCAGAAAAGAAATGAGTTCCGTATAGGATCGGCATTAATGCCAATTTCCCGCATCATGATTTATTCTAGTTGTCTCAGGAACTTACATGATAAATGTACGAGTTGATAGCGTAGTCATGTCCAGAGCGGTTTGCATTGATACAGAGAAAAATATGTCAAATGATTAGATCTATCATGGCGAGATAAACAGCAAGATCTATCCAATACTGAATGGGCCGCTAGCTTCATCTTTATTGTAACACAATATCACACTGTGGAACAGAGATTCATATAGGCGGCTATATCCAATAAAAGAATGACATGCTAGAAGGCTAATTGTTTCTTTCTATCCTGTCAATTGTATATATGATCCACATAGGGAAGAAACAAAGGAAAACGCGCTGGAATATCTTAAAGTGAGCCGCCCGCTATTATTTTAATAAAGGAATATTACACTGCAATAAATCAATTAACTAAGATTTTATACTGGATAACATAAACATATTGTGCAATGTGCATCTGAAGTTGTACTTTGTAAATAAACCAGAGGATTCGGTCTCGCTCTGATTTCATTAAGCTCACAAGACTGGCATTAGTGACTTGTATCCAAACGAATGAAAAATAACGCAGGTCCCATAAGAAATTAGTTAGATTGAGGATGCCCGACAATGTCTCATTCTGCAGCAGTATTTCTGGAAAATGTTGCTAAATTTATTCAAGTCACTGGCAATAAGATAATATTAATTTTCAGGAAGAAACTTTTGACCCCGACCCTTACAAATGAGAACAATTTTATTTCCCTATTGTGTGTATTAGTCCAGCTTTAATATCCAAAAACATATAGGATAAGTTGCATTCAAATCAAATGAGTACAAAACACGAACCATTAAAAAACCGTATAGTTCCCTGCATTATTCCATCATTCCAATCCCATGGCAACTGTCGTTATCGGAAAATCGTTTTCCTTTGTAGTTTGTATTTACGTCTTATATGCGAACGGTAATTAAGTAAGCTTAACTTTATCACCAATTCACGTTAAAAGCGACATGAGCAGATTAACTTTGGACCCGAAAGTGTTTCACAATTAATGTAAACTTTCATTGAGCAATAGTTTAGGTAGTATGTAGTATAACGGCGTTTTAGTCATTATGCCAATTACATTGTATCTCAAAGTTGTGACGCGATGTCATATATGCCATTCGTTTTGAATTTGATTACCACATTGATACTCGATGAAACGTTGAACAACGATCTTGTGTGTGATAGTGAAGTTGTGTTCTGGTAATTCCAACTAGACCTGTGAATAGGATAAGTGTTGCCTTCAGTAGGTAAAATAAAATATGTCGTTATACTGCATTAGTGTTTGCTGTATCAGATTTGATAAGGTTATTTGAAAATATAAATTGATGAATAACAACGAAGATTGATTGCGAGTAGTTTATAACCATCAAGTAGCCTAAGTTTATAACAATCAAGTAGCCTTAGTTTATAACAATCAAGTAGCTTTATCATGAGAGTTTGTACATCCTGTAAGGCAAAATAAATGCTAATTACAAACCAATACATGGTGTAATTAAAGAGCTTTTATTAAAGACATAAACATAATAACAAAATGTATAATTTATAATTAGTTAATTACTCAATGTACAGTTTGTGTAGCATAATTATACAACCTCTTTATAGATTAGAAAGTACATGTACTGTGGATCTCAAAGTCTGCTACACTTAAAGTATATCCCCAGTAATTCGTTCGGTCTCATCTGGGTACAAACACGCCTTTGTATTTTGTACTACTTTAACCTCCAATATAGGAGAACCGCACTTCTGTACGTAAAATATAATTGAATAATATTCACCAACAGAATGACAGAATAACATCCATTGTAAATACTAGTACACTCCTAATATATCGTCGTTAAATGTTTATATTACAATTGTTCTGCAGGTCCACCCAATACATTGTCTTTATGACCGCTGTGACAACCCACAAACTGCTATTATTCAAGTCTCGGATAATGTTTTACCTTTAGGGTCTTTCTAGGCAGATCTCTTATTTCACGAAGGTCACCTTCAGTGTCTCACCTCTGGTCATATTTCATATATTATTGGAATTTGTGGTGAATACAAATGCTTAATTATCCGCTCAGAGAACTGGTACTGCAGCTACGAGATGTTTTCACGGACATCAGCAATTAAGACTGGTCATTCCCAGAGGCCGATGTTATACATTATAGCAGAAGGCTTTCATTTTCAGTAACCACGGACAAAGACACTTATCAAAGCGTGTCTGATAATAAGACGTATTCTGTATTGGAATATTTTCTCCTATCTCATCCGCTTAGAGTATACCGTTCGTTGTGTAAAATTCTGGACGCAAGTACTTTATCATCATAGTGGATGTAAGACGCGTATAAAAGGTGACTTCGAACAGTTTGAAAGGATAAACAATAATAACGCCGATTTATGCAGTGTCAAAATTTGTCGATGTTTTGTGACTCAAGAAACAAGCTGGATTATTTGTTGAGATATCTTTAGGTGAGAACATTTTTATTGCCGTTAAAGGAAGCTGAGAAATAGCATTTTATTTTGTTCCCATGTAGATTTTTTTTTATTTTATAAGGTATAATGCATACGATTTCTTGTAGTGATAGTTTTATCGATAGACCTTTTAAGCTCTTTGGTATTACGCTCATTAACGTGTGCTGTTAAGAATTGTTTGTCTGTACATGTACTAGCTACTGAAAGTAGTTATGGAGTGTGAGCAATATTCTTTGAAATCTTGATTTACAATGAAAGGAGACAACTAAGTTTAAATATACATGTAAATGTCAAAAACATGTTTTTGGTTTCTTTCACATATCACATCAACAACATCAGCAACTTTAACAAAAACAATTTCAACATTACGTTATAATTATTATTTCGTGTCTACATAGATTTTATGTCGTATATTTAATAACGGAACGCTTATAGCAAGTTATATTTATTGTCACTGTCCTTTGCATTTTTCTATGACAATATTTAGAAGGATTCAACGAATACTGTCTTAAAGGTGAATGTTTCTATACATGTATCTGGAAAGTTACATAGCCTTTCGTCAACAATTAGGTAATTTATTGAACTTAAAAGAGGGTATGCTCGAGTACACAGGCATTGTGTTCATTTTAAGCTAATATTGTGTCATCTTTGCAGTAGTTGTTTAGAAAAGTGAATGTCAATATTCGTTAAACTGCAACATACAATACGATAACTGGATCCTTATATGTCCATTAGAACTTTAAATCAAAATAAAATTACTTGTTGTCTACGAATAAGACGGTCAAAACAAGGGAGATCACTCTTATTTATACCAAATGATGCTTCATATCAATTGTATTTTGATCGCAAATTCTTCCAAGAAATCAATGTTGATGGTCTATGGCTTACATAAATGTATGATATGTCAAATTCCATTCAGTAAAACTAATCGAAAATTTTCATTAAAAAATAGCATGCTTTTTTTACTAATTTTGACACCTATTTTCGCGACTTTGAAATGCTCGTTTTTTGTTCAACAATGGCAATCAAGTACAGCAACTCATGTTTTTATCGAAGGAATTACATAATTTACGGTATGATAGTTGTGGAATAAGATTATTTCCCGATGGAAGTTTTAATCGACAGTTATTCGCAAAAAGTCGCAGTGTCTATTACTATCCCTTTGAAAAGACAACAGAAACAACAGTCCGGTAATTATGTTTTTTTACGAATTATTGCGGAAATCTTGACGGTTCCAGAAATGTAAAAAGATTTAACGATATCAACGAATTTTATTTTTTGTGACCCAAGTGACAATACACATCGAACACCCCTCGTACATGTTCAGTACACTTTATTTCGCCATTAGTAAATATCCTTAAGTAATACAAAAACAGCCGCAATGTATTTTGCTAGATCTTATGTAATTAAATAAACATCTATGGAAGCATGGAACTATATATGGTTGCTGTTGTCAATTATTTCTAGAAATAGCATTTTCAAGATCTATGGGATAACTGTCTCTATGTATTTCAATTAAATTACAGAGGTGCTGAAAGTTGTTTAAAATATCCAAAATCAATCTACAATGTTTTAATTAAGTTTTAAATTTAGGTGACTGTTGAAATTGTCAGACTAATGTTTGATTATGTTGAATAGTAATGCCGAATTTAAAAAGATACTATGAAGTCGGCAAGGAACAGCAGCACCCAACTTAAACAGCGGAGCACAGGAAACAAAACATACAAGACCCAATGCCCAACATACAACAGAACGAAAAAATGAAATGCCCAAGTCCCAGCTGTCAAAATAAACTGAATGAATTAGTTTCAAACGAACCTTGTATAAACATGTACTACGATACTAGAATTGAACAATATCATTTATGCATGCCGCTCATGTTTGTAGTTATCAATATGAGATCTTGTATCTTGTCTTATGTTTATAATAAACTAAATAATTCAGCAACTTCAGCTTAAAAGATTTACTAATACACGTGACAAATGTTCTAACTACACCGAATTTAAATTTGAATATCTCTAAAACCGTTGCATTAAACCACGTGATTTTTTGCAAAAGTATCTAAGTCGATATCGTCTACGATATTATGATGTCTTTACAAGTCAGTCGTTGGAATAGTGTGCATCGAGGCATAACGGTATACTATCGTCTTTTGTACGCGTGCTATGGAATTTTTGGGCGGGAATTCGATTCCACGTTGTAAATCGATTCCTAGTCGATCGTCCATTCTGAAAAACAACAAATGGCTAGTATACCATTTGAAGAAAGGGTGAAGGTTACGGGTCGTTGATATAGTGGTGGAGGATATAGTGGTGGAGGATATAAATGTAATACCACTATTGACAAATATTTTACTTTTGGTTTTAGTCCCTACCTTAAAAACGGCATTCTATTGATTTTTTCATGTTGATATAATAAAACAAATAACAAATGATGAACTGGCAATAGTTATGGTTGACTTTTAAACTTATATTCTAAAACCAAAGATAACAAGATTATCATTTGCCGGTATATCCCCCGTCAACACGAACCATTACCTTAACTATCCACATGTCAGGTCCTTTCTTCGAATGGCATACAAACCTTAATTTGTTATCTGAAAGGACTTAAGACTAAGAAACGATCTACAATTTAGAATGAGTTTCACGCCAAACATTTAATAGCACCAGCACAAAAAATCGATATTGTACCGTCAAGCTTTGGTGCTCAAAATTACACAGACTGGGTTGCAAAATTTTCAAAAAAATAATGTAAATTAAGTTCCAGAGATACTCAATTTTCTTGTCGGTGTAGTTAGAACATTGGTGAAATGTATATTTTACTGTATAACTTAAGGTAATTGCCAACTCTTAAATTTTTCTGTACAAGAGGTATCAAACACCTGATTTTGATGAAGAACACACCCATAAGAGTGATTGTGCAAACCCATAACAGTTTTGCTCGGCTAGTTTTTAAGATATTTAAGATTTTGGGGAAACCCCCTAAAACTGATATTTGCATTTTACCGAAATATTTTGGCATTTATTTACATGAAACTTGGCCTGCACGAAATTTTGTATATACGGAATCACACGATAACGTTTGTTTAATAATATGCATGTTATATGTATTTTTAAATGATATTTTAAAATATGTGATTTTTCATTTTTAAGTTTTACGAAAAATATTGTTGAACAACATACTGTTTTCGTACATGCAACAAGTAGAGTAACTATAATAGAAGCTTTATCCCAAATTTCATGGCAGTTGCTCGGCTAGAATTTTTTAATTGACACTTTAGTGATTTCGGAAATGTCGAAAACCAGGAGTTTACAAAATACATCAACGTTTTGAATACGTTGTATCCCGTTTTCGCGATAATTTGTTTTTCATTTTTCATTCTTTTGCTTTAACCTGTCTATATTCTTACGAAATAAATGCGAAAGAACCTTTCTCTAAAGTGGTCGGGATGCTTGCTATAAACAAATATATAAACTTGAGGAAATTTTGTGTGGGCTCATTATAAAACGTTTCACGTACGTTGTAGCTAGTATTCGCGAGTGTTGGTGTTTCTAATATTTGGAATAAATGGCACGTAAAAGTTCCGCTATAGCTTTATTCTGCAAGTTTATTATAGTATAATATAGTTATAACTATACAGTACATTCGCGATTTTAAGACATGAGAACATGCTGACATATCAATTTTAATTTTTTCGTACTATATTTCATCATTATAGTCAGACGCTTTCAATGCGTCTTATTTACACCGATGTCTAAACTTCCGCTCAACTGAAGAGAACGCAATTACCTTAAACGCGATAATCTGTAATGTCAATATAAACAGAAAATACTGTACTAACCATTTCATCAATTTAGGTAGAACAGAGATTTTCTTTTCTATTCAAAAACTTTAACCAAGGTTCCAAGTAAGCAAACGGCTTAGCTTAAAGGAATAGATGCTCGGCTACCAGTCCAGCGACCCGCGTTCGATTCATAAGTCTGCTACTTTTTTTTTCTTTTATCGTTATTTATTGATGTGATATACACACACGACTTCCTTTGATTATCGTTTTCCCACTTTTTTTGTGATCTTCTAAATAATTGAAGTTTAAAACGGCTTTTAGTTGTACACATTCAATAATTTTTAATGACAGGATGTTAAAAATATATTTTCTTTATTTTATAAATTATAGACACGTCTGCAGTATCATTTGTATTGTTTGAATTGTTCATGTAACGAAATGTGTAGGCTGATTTATAAGAAATGAAACAATACTCAATTGCTATGGGGAAAATACATTGAGAGGTCACGTGAGGTATAATAGAAAATATAGACATATGTAAGGCTCGAACTCGTGTTTGTATATGGCTAAAAAATTGAATATTCACCAATCGCTAAATCGCTGCGCTATTTCATCAGATGAGACGAATAGACACTTTTATTCGCAAAATCGATTTAAAATTACACTGCTCATTTTAAAGATAACCCTTTTGCAAATATCCCTATGTTTTATACCTGATAAAACTGTCCATATTTAGTGGCAAAACTCCCAATACCGCGTTAGAGTTATACATATATCACCTTTGAGAAACAATATAATACATTATAAAATGTCCCGTGTTATTAAGTACAAATGTATCATTCATATTCCTCATTCCTCTCTTGTTCCTTTATACAATTTAAACAAACCTTTCTGCTACATCCAGCTCCGGGAATGTGTAATTTATATACTTTTTATACTTTCATACCATTTCGTTCGGTAGAATATCTAATCATGTGTCTTTTCATGATTTATTGCAGATTCAGTTTGACGCATTTTCGGAACACAATAGTAATATTAAACCTGACATCGGCTTCAAGGTAAGAATTTTAAGTTATCAGAAACTATAATGATTGGTGTATATTATACTGGTGTTCACGCTGCTGATTAACATCCAACCCGCTACTTATGAAGTATTTGGTTGTGTCAACAAAGCATGGAACTAGCATGACATGCTTAGTTTTTAGCAAGGGATCTAGATCACTTGCGTTTGTAAACATATGACCCAAGTAACGAGTCTACAAACTACCGCCCCTCGTCTGATCAATTTCGAACGACATTGTTCTGTATATATTACTAGTCCAATCGGGCTGGTTTGTCTAAACAATCACATCTTAATGAGACACTGTAATAAGCAATGGCAATATGGAAAATCAAGGTGTCTTCTGCGAATATGTTTTTCATAATTCAAGCAACAATCCTTGTTGTTGCCATCAATTTATATATGCCCCTCTTCATGTGGATCATATGTTCCATGAACATATCCAGTAGTACACATATGTAATACTTCTGGGGTCTGAAGGAATCATACATATTCATAACGCAGTTTGTAGCTGATATCAGCAATATATAGTCAATGATATAGAAATCCTCATGATATTTATCACTATGTTATTGTAAGTATTAAAAAACTTATATAGCTATATTGTCGTTCTCAATTCAACCAATCATTCAAGCTTATTTGCGAATTCTAAAGATGCATTATTTTTAATATTCCATTTGTAGTTCAGAAAGGTAAATAAATTTTAAAAAAGCTCATGTTATGTTTATTATATCATGTTCATGAAATTTATGAACGCACAACTATATTTGTTTTGTAGATGCATTTGCGTCAGATGACTTGATTATGTTTGGCGCTAATATTATCATGACTGCAAAGTGAAATGACAACAACTTGTCAAGTTTTGATATGCAGAAAACGAAAATGAGATGCCCGCCCATATAATCGACTGCTTCACCAATCAAATAACCATTTGTCGGTTTAAACAGTGTCTCCTTTATCGGTGAAATAATACTCATATATCTGCCTGTCTTCACATTTTCCATTTTCAAAACATTTGTTTTGTCTCAGTCGATAATTATTCATGACAATATCTTATGAAAACACCAACAGCCGTGGGATGTTTAATAACGTAGACTAATAATGTCTAGATTGCAAACGCAAATGTTCATTGTGAGGATGAATAGTTTATATTTTGTATTTTCCAGAAATTAAATCGGAATGGAGAAAGAAGATTTAAAGCGTCAAGTGGAGATGTTACGCATACATAAAGATTTACAGAGAATGTTTGTCTCTGATGCGGTAAAAGAGTAAGTGGATATAATTGTAGAAAATATCTTGAATATAATATCTGTTTGAAGTTTCCTGCTGTTTCTGAGTCTTATTACACTTCCATAATAGAATACATGAACCTATACATTAAGTGACGCACCCACTTCAGAATATGTTTCTATATCTTACAAGTGACGCTACGAACCCTGTTAATTATGTTTGTGGAAACTATAGACTGAAAACTATTTCTAAATACAGCTGATAGATTCATATTCCTTTTCGACGACATTTACCGAGACCTTTCAATAACTTATGGGAGATAAATTTTATTCATTGATTCCAGTCTGAACTGCTTTAAGCTTGAAAACTAGACTAGTTCGTTTCATATATACATTGGACAATGTGTCCATGCGTACACAATTTTACATTGTTCATTTGAAGGTTGAGCAAGTTTAAATTATGGAACATTATGTCAATTTCATATAAAGACTACACAACATATTTCAAACAGAACTGCACCAATGTATCATAAATATAAAGTTTTATGTCTCGAACAATTTAGCTTTTGAATCATTAGAGAAGAAAGTCTTCAACGAGATGTTTGAAACAAACCTTACTCATTCATTAAATACTACGTTTTGATGTGACCTTCTAAAAACTTTTAACTAATTTCAATATGCAACATTCTACATAAGGTTTCTAAACACATTTTATAATTGCAAGGATGGTGTTTGGATATTGTCCAAAACATAACATATTGCACAAAAGCATGCAGACATACCGATTAAATGATACTGTATCAGAATATAAGTGGTCTTATCTATATTTAGAATTGCCATAAACCATAGTATTCAATCGACTTTGATAGCTAGATTATCGTAAATGTACATTGTTTGCAGACAAGTCAGATACATTGCTCATCCAATTACATATTACATTCACAATATTAAAACTACTTACAAGAGAAGTGTATACTGAATCCTGAGACAAACTACACAAAAACAATCTGATTTGTTTCGTTTTGCCAGATTTATATAGATCTTACTTTCTGTTCTCGTTTTCAGCATGATTTGTTTCATCGACCAAAGCATTAACGAAGACGGCCTTATCGTCCCTCCTGATAAGAAGAAAAATCCCTGGGACAATTCAAGGAAATGTTCTATATTGTAGTTTACATGGATATGTTAATTTTCTGCTGCACGGAGTCTTTTACAATTTATCGTTTGTAATTATTTTCACCCAGTTGCAAACGGTTCTTTTCTACATGTAACAGTGAATATGTGATTTGCGATTATACTGAGGGTCTTATGAACAACTTATTTAAATTGTGTTAAATGCACCGTGTTATCAGGGTATAGCAAAACGAACATGTCCATGTTTATACATTTAAAAGTGTTTTCCAATATCATCGTAAATATGTATTCAGTTCCAGTAATGTTTAAGATGTTTAAGATTTGTATTACTTTATCGCACCATTGTCATGGTAACCGCGTGGTCTCATCTGTTTGCGAACAAGTTCTGGTATCACGTCATTGATCGTAGAATATGCCACACACTGTAAAGTACTTCCTATCTGTCACATTCACGGTTGTAAACGATGTCAAGCAACTATGTTCGCCCTCTATAACTTTAACAAGTGTGGGAGTAAAACATATTTACAGACCTGTGATGCCACATATTGCGGTCTCTCTTTTGCGACCTGCCAAAGGTCGTTTGTCTAAGTGAGGCAATGTGATCATTATTCATGATAGCATAATATCGAAATAAAAATAAGCAATATGTTTTGTTTCATAATTTGATTCACATTATACGTATGTGGTAAATACTTCAGAACATTGTACAATATGATAAGTCAACACAATACTTTCTGCTGTCATGAATCGCTGAATGTTACTACTATTTTTCAATCTGGCTTTCGCATAATCATATCCATGTAATTGTGGTGTCATTCGTCTTACAATCAATTTCGCCCATGTTGCTCAAAAGCTTTACGTACAATATGGCATATAAAACAGAACAAACTCGCAATTTACTGTCTTCATCGCTCCTTGCTTTCTTATAACAAAATGTTGGTTATATAATTTTGTCACACATTTTCATCAAGTCATGATGCAGTGCCATAACGCTTCTCTGATCGGGTTTTATACCGTTTTAATCAAATATTTAGTTGAATATTTCTTAATGTTATCCTTATGTATTACGTAACCAGTATATCTAAAACTGTGCTCAATGTGTACTCAACAACCCTTCCATAAGCAAATCGCAGACGTCACTGCAGGCACTATGACTTGTTCCTTCTTTTTCTTCGGCGTTCCACTGCCATTTATATTTTCAGTTAGGATGTGATGAACAGGACCGTGTTCTGTTGGTTGCCATGACATTTTCTAAGCTCCTAAACCATAATCTACATATTGATAGTTGTGCGTACTGTCATTCCCCGGCTGGCTTATCGAGTCATATAGAAATGAGATTTAATGAGGCGTGATGGCAGAGTTCCTTAGTGTGCACATGCGTAAATTAACATAGAAACCTTTTTTCCTCGTTTAAAATCATCATTTATTCATCAGTATACATGTTTATCTTTTTGTTTTTATTGTCGTGAGTGAAATAATTCGTCTAGTTTTATGTTCGGGTAATATTAATACAATGTACAATGCATTGTCATCCTTTATAGCGATAAAAGTAGAACAGCTAAACGTAAATAGATTTTTGTACGACTTTTATATCAGTGACATTTTATATATTTTGTTCTGATTTCATTTCAGGAATATTTATAGATATACGTATTCTAGTTTTGACAAATTGCCCCACGAAATCTTATTTATGACATTCCAAAGTCAGTAAAGTGTTTATTTCTTGAACATTTTGTAATATTGTATTACATGTACGTCCAAGTGATTTATAGTTTGAAATGTACTGTTTTAGTTTATGCAAACACTATTGTTTAAACCTATTTTGTAATGAATGTGTTTATTTAAATAAAGGACCATGTATTTGTAACCTTTTTTGAACGATTATATTTCCTAGCTGAACCAGTCAGGAGGTTTAGTTTATTGGTTAAGGTGTCCATCACGGGATCGGAAGGTTGTGGGTTTGATTCAGGAACTCTCAATATTAAAGACAGTAAATTGAAACTGTTGATTTTAGACTTGTGCTTGGTACGTGATTGTCAAAGAGCGTTTGGTTTACTGTGCGGGCCGGTAGTTTCCGAATAAGGTCATCACGCGACATGATTAAAAAGACATGATTTGATATGAATTGACGCACACCATCGTTTCGTTTGTCTGTGGGTTTTAAATATACTTCAATCGTCCTTGATATGCGTATTATTGCCTAATAATACATTGTTTTTTCTTTCGTAATTTTACAACCGCTTTATAGTCATAATTATATTATTTTCCTTGTGTTATTTGTCAACCAGTACGTATACCTTCCTTTCCCTCAAACAATTGCCAGCTTCGGAATCATGAAAGTCACAATTGTCAAGGACGGATATTATGTGTCCACGTGTAGGCAACATACCAATAGTGTCCGTGCAGTTATTTTCATCATTCCGAAAGACCAACACACATACCTCTCGTGGTAACCGCTCAAAGACAATATTTCATTCCGTAATGTACCTAAACTTTACCAGGACTGCATAAAACAAACTCAATTTTTTAATCAGTGAACTTATCGCTCAATCACTTCCTGATTTGTTCGTGTTAAAGGAATTTTGTTAAGAAATGCATTTTCAATTGCCTATTGCCTGTTGTGAAAGGCGTGAATAAAGGTCGCACAAGTTCTCAGATTTGGTTTGAATTATAATAAAAAATTAACTTTGAAGGTAAGTTAATGATTTCCGTAAGGTGTTTTAATAAAAGGTTATCTAGATGACTGATTTACTGTCGGTAAAACTTTCAATTATGCGCCGAATTATCCAGAATACAGTTTAAAATCTTAAATCGATTTGACTGTGTTTGCAGTTACTGGACTATTTGGGATTGGCAAAAAGGGTATAATAACATGATGATAACGAATGATTAAATGATAACGTTGTTAGAAACTATAATGTTTCTCATCCAGATGATGCATACGACACAAGAATCATGTACAGGAACGACATTTGTACCAAATGACCGCATCCAGAATTAATTAAGTTGCCATTTGAACAAACATATGTATAGGTAGCCAGTGATAATCATACCACATGACGAGGTATATGAACGAATACCCACTCACCACCCCCTCCAAAAGGAAAAACAAGTGTATGTCCGTGGAATACACATAAAGTAAGAAAAACAGAGTGTCAACTAATCTATAGGACAGATTAATGCTTTTATGTTCATATAAAAGTTTGTAATTAAGTTGTATTATTCATTCTACTAAGTCATAAGTGTGCGGTAATATGAACGTAAAATAATTTCATCGTAATAAAGGTTTAGACATTGGATTGACTGGTCATGGGCAGTAATTCCAATGAATTGATCAAAGTGTCGTGATACAAAAGTTAATAACATCGTGTCTGCTAATGAATGTTTACTAACCGGGTAACGTATATAGAAACTTATTGAACTATTTCAGATTATGCAGAAAAGAAATGAGTTCTGTATAGGATCGGCATTAATGCCTATTTCCCGCATCATGATTTATTCTAGTTGTTTCAGGAACTTACATGATAAATGTACGCGTTGATAGCGAAGTCATGTCCAGAGCGGTTTGCATTGATACGGAGAAAAATATGTCAACTGATTAGATCTATCATGGCGAGATAAACAGCAAGATTTATCGAATACTGGACGGGCCGCTAGCTTCATCTTTATTGTAACACAATACCGCACTGTTGGACAGAGATTCATATAGGCGGCTATATCCAATAAAAGAATGACATGCTAGAAGGCTAATTGTTTCTTTCAATCCTGTCTACGGTATATATGACCCTCATAGGAAAGTAACAAACGCACACGCACCGGAATATGTTAAAGTGAGAAGCCCGCTATTATTGTATTGTAGGGAATATGACACTACAATAAATCAATTACCTAAGATTTTATACTGGCTAACATAAACGCATTGTGCAACTGAATTTGCACTTTGTAAATAAACCAAGGGAATTCGGTCTTACTCTGATTTAATTAAGCGCTCAAGACTGGCATTGGTGACTTGTATCCAAAATGCATGAAAAAGAATGCAGGTCCCATAAGAAATTATTTAGATTAACGATGCCGGACAATGTCTCATACTGCAACAGTATTTCTGAGAAATGTTGCTAAATTTATTCAAGTCACTGGAAATAAGATAAAATTCATTTTCAGGAATAAATGTTTGACCCCGACCATTACAAATTTAAATCAATTGAGCCACAACAAAGCCTTATAGTTCCGTGCACTATTCCATAATTCCAATCCCAGGGCAACTGTCGCAATCCGAAAAGCGTTCCTTTGTAGTTTGTATTAACGTCTTATATGCGAACGGTAATTAAGTAAGCTTAACTTTATTAATGAAGCTGTGTTCTTGTAATTGCAAAAGACCTGTGAATTAGATTTGTGTTGCCTTCAGTAGGTAAAATACACTCTGTCGTTATACTGCATCAGTGTTTGCTGTATCAGAATTGAATAACAATGAAGACTGAAAGCGAAAGTAGTGTATAACAATCAAGTGGCCTTATTATGAGAATTTGAGAGGTTTAACATCCTGTAAGACAAAATAAATACTACACTCAGTTGCAAAAGAAAGTATACATTGTTTATGATAGAACTTATTTCATCTAAAGTTGAAAGAAACAAACAAAAGGTTAATATTTACTAAATAGTATAATTATCTGAGATTTTAAGCTCAGTCAATATCATGTCAATGAATGCAATACTACAGAAATATTGTCAACAGCTTTGACTCCTGAAAAATCAAATTAACAAAAACGTTCAAATCTTATGCGTGGTTACCTCCCCTTGACCATAATAGGAACTTTCTCGTACATTTACGACTTTGGTTTTTCATGGCTTAAAGAACCCCTGTCTTAAATATTCAAGAAAAAAACTTTATTAATCATCTCTTGTGGTAGTCACAATGTACACACAACTCCATGCAGAAATATCAATAAATAAAGGATTTTTCATTGTTTAGACGATTTAACATTTGTGTTAATTTTATTTGTACGGTATTGCATTAATTGATATGTTATTGTTAGGTCTTAAAATATCAGATGAACATACAATTCGGCAAATATAAACTTTCTGTTGTTTGTTTTAATCCCAGAAAATATAATGTCATGTTATATACATTTTATATTTTCTTTTGCGACTAAGTGAAGTAACAAACCAATAAATGTTGTAACTTAAGAGCTTTTATTACAGACATAAACATAATAACAAAATGTATAATTTATAATTAGTTTTAAAATAACTCAATGTACAATTTGAATAGCAAAATTATACAACACCTTTATAGGTTAGAATGTAACATATTCATGTACCCTGTACATGTATCTCAAAATCTGCTTCACTTAAAGTAGCCCCCCAGTTATACATTCTGTCTTATTTGGGTACAAAAACGCCATTATATGAAGACGCAATAAAATATGTGTCTTTAGGACCGCCGTGACAAGCTTATACAGTATTGCGTTCAACCCACAAACTGCTATCATTTAAGTCTCGGATAATGTTTTACCTTAAGGGTCTGTCTAGGCAGATCTCTTATTTCACGAAGGTTACTTTTAGTGTTTCACCTCTGGTCATATTTCATATATTATTGGAATTTGTGGTGAATACAAATACTTAATTATCCGCTCAGAGAACTGGTACTGCAGTTACGAGATGTGTTAACGGACATCAGCAATTAAAACTGGTCATTCCCAGAGGCCAATGCCATACAGCATAGCGGAAGGCTTTCATTTTCAGTAAGCACGGACAACATCACTTATCAAAGCGTGTCTGATAATAAGACGTATACTGTATTGGAATATTTTCTCCTATCTGATAGAGCAGTCCGATAATGCGTTACAATGTACGCACATTCATGACAATATCTGGAAAATCCGCTTAGAGTATACAGATGCCGTTGTGTAAAATTCTGGACGCAAGTACTTTAGCATCATATATTTGCAGTGGATGTAAGACGCGTATAAAAGGTGACTTCGTTTAGTTTGAAAGGATAAACAATAATTACGCCGATTACTGCGGTGTCAAAATTTGTCGATGTTTTGTGACTCAAGAAACTAGCTGGAATATTTGTAGAGATATCTTCAGGTGAGAACATTTTTTGCCTTTAAAGAAAGCTGAGTAATAGCATTTTAAATTGTTCCTATGAATAAATGTTGGATAGCCATTTTTTTATTTTACGTGTATAAGATATAATGCATACGATTTCTTCTAGTGATAGTTTTATCAATGGACCTTTCAAGCTCTTTGGTTTTACGCCCATTCACGTGTGCTGTTAAGAATTATACTATATTACGTATTACAATAACGCAATATAGAGCATCAATTATTTGTCAAGTTCCTTTCTACGTTTATTTGAAAAATAGAGACAGCTTGGTAGTTGTATAATAGTGTTTTAGGACAGTTTAAGATTGTCAAATTACTGTAAAAGTGACCATGGAAAATAATATGAATTAGTGTTTTAATTAGATGAACAACATTTGCAAATTCAATATAACCCTTTTCCTTTTATTTTTTATTTCAATGTTATGTGAACAAAACGAAATATACTAGTGCGATTTAAAATCCACTTTATTTCCAAGTTAGTTCTTTTAAAATTGAAGTATTTGCTCCATTGTTTCCATAAGACGAGAATTTCAGCCTTTATTGCAAACAATATTCTTTAATATAAAACGCAGACGTACTGATTTCAATTACTGGTAGTGTGAGCGGAATAAATAAGTTTATGTCGTATATTTAATAATTGAACGTTGATAGCAAGTAAATGTACATTGAAGCCACACAAGACCGTATCGAAGGATACATGTGTAGTATGATTACCATAAGCTGACTATTAAAACACGTTGAACACTCGGTCGTGAAAGACTCCCAGTATCTTAAAGCAATGTATAGTATGGCACGGGCGAAGAATAAATATATTTTATAGCTTTATGTTGTACAGTGAGCTAGACATAAGACGGTTAACTTTGTTTATATTTACTGCTATACGGCAGTTCAGTGCTCGTTTGGTGTTTCATAACTAGCATACAACTTATCCACATCTGGAGGATATGTTAATGTTTTAAAGACTCTTTTCAGCTACTACGAGGGGCGTCAAAACCTGCTATGGTCCATTCAGTTTAATAATAGTATGCGTAATGCGATTAAATAATCCGTGTTGCCATCTAAAACAGCATTTTATTCTATAAAAATAACAAGGTGGGTATTTGAACACACATATACAATATTCGAACGATTAGAAAGATATCCGAACACCACTCGGTACGTTTCTGGACGTCACGACGCCATTTAACGTCAGCGCGCTTCTGTAACGTTTCGATCACTGAACATTTTTTCTTTTTCGAAGTGTGCTCCTGCATGTTCAGTACACTTTATTTCACCATTAATATATATCCTTAAGTAATATAAAAACAGCCGTAATGTATTTTGCTAGATCTAATGTAATTATATGAACATCTCTGGAAGCATGGAACTATATATGGTTGCGGTTGTTAATTATTTCTAGAAATAGAATTTTCAAACAACGATCTATGGGATAACTGTCTCTATGTATTTCAACTTAATTCTAGAGGTGGTGAAAGTTGGTAAAAAAATCAAGAAACAATCTACAATGTCTTAATTAAGATATAAGTTTATGTGACTGTAGAAAGTATTAGACCAATGATTGGTTATGTGATGCCGAAATAAATACAAACCCTGTATAAACATGAACGTCAATACTAGAATAGAAACTATATCATTCATGTGTGCCACTCATGTATTTACTTATTAATGTGAAATCGTGTATAGTGCCGTATTTTCAAAATAAACTAAATATTACATAAATTTCATAAAAAAAATATAGGAATATTTATTACCGTATAACTTTAGTGCGATAATCTAAAATGTCAATATAAACAGGAATCAATGACCATTATTTCGATTTAGGTAGAGGAGAGACCTGTCTTTTCTATTTTAAAACTGTAACCAAGGTTATAGATACTTGGCTGCCAATCAAGCGATCTACGTTCGATTGCTAGGTCTGCTATTTTTTTTCTTTTATCTAATTATCGTTTTCACAATGTTCTCGTGATCTCACAATGTTCTCGTAATCTTCTAGATGAATGAAGTTTACAACGCTATTAATTGTACACACTCAATATCTTTTACTCACAGGATTTTCAAATAAGTTTTTATTTTTTAAATATATTATATACTAGTCTGTTTGTCGAGGTAACATATTTCTCGTATGATTTGTTCATTTTATAAAATATATAAACTGATTTATAAGAAATAAAACAATACTTACGTAGCACAATTGGTTTAATTGAATAAAATGCAATAATAATTAAATATTACACAAACGAATTATTGCTTCACTTACATAAAAATAAATACAAATGTAAGACTCGAACTCGTGTTTTCATTTCGCTAAAAAACTAATATTTCCCTATTGCTAAATCAGTTATCTATTCCATCAGATGAGATGGATGGTCACTTTAATTCACTTAATCGATTTAGATTACGGTGCTCATTGTAAAGAAAATCCTTTGTCCAATAATCCTATATTTTTATACCTGATCAACCTGTTTATATTTAGTGGCAAATGTTCCAATACCGCGTTGGAGTTATACATATATATATCGCTGGCCTAGAATAGGAAGATAGTAAGTACAAAAGCAATATTTTGAATAAACAAGAAAAAACTGTCTGAAAACTACTGGTCACTTATGGAAAAACAAGCGTTTTAAACTTTAGTTTGGTCAACATGGCCACTGCCAATTTTCATGAAAATAAGCTCATAAAAAGCGCCCACTAGTGCCGATTTCAAATATGAACGAGTCTTATAGGGTCGACCTTCTAATTCTAAGCCATCGATATAGCCTTTTATAAACAATTTGTATATCATAAAATGTTCCGTGTTTTTAGTACAACTGTATCAGTCATATTCCTCGTTCCTCTTCTGCTTGGATTGCATTCCATTATAACATTTAAACCAACCTTTCTGTTACACACTATTCGGGGAATATGTAATTGTATAGCTTTTTTATACTTTTATACCATTACGTTCGGTAGAATATCTAATCATGTGTCTTTTCATGATTTATTGCAGATTCAGTTTTCCTAGCGCATTTTCTTTGGAACACAATTGTTATATTAAACCTGGTTTCGGCTTCAAGGTAAGAATTTTAGTTTATCAGAAACTATACTGATTGGTGTATATCTATACTGGTGTTCACGCTGCTGATTACAAATGTAACACCCAATCTGCTACTTATGGCGTGTTTGGTGGTATATATTTGGTTGTGTCAACAAAGCACGAAACTAGCATGACATGCTTAGGTTTTTACAAGGGATCTAGATCAGTTCCATTTGTAAACACACGACCAAGTAACGAGTTTACAAACTACAGTACCTCGTCCGATCAATTTCGAACTACATTGTATAAATGTACTGTATACATTACTAGTCCAATCGGGCGTGTTTGTCTAATCAATCGCACCCTAACGAGACACTGTAATAAGCAATGACAATATGGAAAATCAAGGTGTGTTCTCTGAAATGTTTTTTTACAATTTAAGCCAAAATCCTTGTTATCAATTTATATATGCCCCTCTTCATGTGGAAGATATGTTCCATGAACATATCCAGTTGTACACATGTGTAATACTTCTGGGATCTGATGGAATCGTACATATTCATAACTTTATTTATATTCAATGATATAGAAACCTCATAATATTTATCACTTTGTTTTTAATTATTTAAAACCAATCATTCAAGCTTATTCAAGCGAATTCTAAAGATGCATACTATTTAATATTCCATTTGTAGTTAGCAAATGTAAAAAATAATTTTAAAAAGGCTCATGTTATCTTAATTATATAATATTCATAAAATTCATGAACGCACAACTATATTTGTTTTGTAGATGCATTTGCGTCAGATGCCTTGATTATGTTTTGAGCTAATATTTTCATGACTGCAAAGTGAAATGACAAAAACCTGTCCAGTTTTGATATGCAGTAAACGGAAATGAAACTCCCGCCCGCGCATATAAACGTCTGCTTCGCCTATCTAATAACCATTTGTCGGTTGAAATAGTGTCTTCTTTATCGGTGAAATAATACCCATAAATCTGCATGTCTTCACATTTATCATTTTCGAAACATTTGTTTTTTCTCAGTCGATAAATATTCATAACAATTTGCGATGATCACAACAACAGCCTTGTGATGTTTCATAACGCACATGTTTAGTAATTGTTTAGATTGCAAACGCAAATGTTCATTGTGAGACTGAATAGATCATGTTTTGTATTTTCCAGAAATTAAATCGGAATGGAGAAAGAAGATTTAAAGCGTCAAGTGGAAATGTTACGCATACATAAAGATTTACAGAGAATGTTTGTCTCTGATGCTGTAAAAGAGTAAGTGGATATAATTATAGACACAATTCTTGAATATAATATTTGTTTGAAGTTAACTGCTGTTTATGTGTCTTATTACACTTACATAATAGCGTATCGGTCGGTTACATTTTGTCATAAACCTATACATTAAATGACGCATCCACTTCAGAATATGTTGCTGTACATGTATCTACAAGTAACGCTATGAACACTGTTAATTATATTTGTGGAAACTATAGACCGAAAACGATGGTTTTCTGAATACAGGTGGTAGATTCATATTCTACTCCTTTTTACCAAGACTTTTCGATAACCGGTGTGGGATAAATTGTATTCATTGATTTAAGTCTGAACTGCTTTAAGCTTGAAAACTAGACGGTTCGATTCATATTAAGATTGGACAATGTGTCCATGCGTACACAATTTTACATTGTTCATTTGAAGGTTGGGAAAGTTTAAATGATGGACATTATTTCAATTTCAAAATAAAGACTACACTACACATTTCAAACGGAACTGCACCAAAGTATCATAAATATAAAGAATAAT
Source organism: Spisula solida (assembly GCA_947247005.1). NCBI lineage: Eukaryota > Metazoa > Mollusca > Bivalvia > Venerida > Mactridae > Spisula > Spisula solida. Next base: position 41,821,084 of record OX365944.1, on the reverse strand, counting down.
GTCTCCAACGATTTAACTTTTGAATCATAAGAGAAGAAAGTCTTCAACGAGATTTTCGAAACAAATCTTACTCAATCATTAAATACTAAGTTTTGATGTGACCTTCTAAAACACTTTAATTAACTAATGGCAATGTGCAACATTCTAAACTCTAATTTCTAAACTCATTTCATAATCGCAAGGATGAAGTTTGGATAGTGTCCAAAACATAACATATTGTACAAAAGCATGCAGACATACCGATCAAATGATACTATATCAGAATATAATTGGTCTTATCTATATTTAGAATTGCCATAAACCATAGTATTTACATGGCTTTGATAGCTAGATTATCGTAAATGCACATTGTTATCAGAAAAGTCAGAGACATTGCTCATCCAATTACATATCACATTCACAATATTAAAACTATTTACATGTGAAATTTATACTGAATCCTGAGACACACTAGACAAAGACAGATAGATTTGTTTCGTTTTGCCAGATCTATATAGATCTTACTTTCTGTTCTCGTTTTCAGCATGATTTGTTTCATCGACCAAAGCATTAACGAAGACGGACTTATCGTCCCTCCTGATAAGAAGAAAAATCCCTGGGACAATTCAAGGAAATGTTCTATATTGTAGTTTCATGGACGTGTGAATTTTCTGCTGCACGGAGTATTGTACAATTGATCGGTTATAATTATTTTCACCCAGTTGCGTACGGTTCTTTTCTAACTGTGAATATGTGATTTGTGATTATACTGAGGGTTTTATGAACAATTGTGTTAAATTCACCGTGTTATCAGAGTATGGCCAAACGAACAGGCCCGTATTTATACATTTAATAGTGTTTTCCTATATCACCTTAGATATATACTTCAGTTCCAGTAATGTTTAAGAGGTTTGTAATTGATCTTACCATTGTCATGGTAACCGCTTGGTCTCATCTGTTTGCGAACAAGTTCTGGTGTCATGTCATTGATTGTAGAATAATCCACGTGTTGTGAATTACTTCTTATCTGTCACATTCACGGTCGTTAACGATATCAAGCAAATATATTCATCTTCTATGTCTTTAACAAGTGTGGAAAGTCAATACTTATTCACAGACCAGTGATACAGCATAATGCGGTCTCGCTTTCGCGCAATGTCAAATCTCGTTTTTTTAAGTGAGGCAATGTGCTCTTTATAAGTGTTAGCATAATATCGAAAAAGTAATAAGCGAGATGTTTTGTTTCTTAATTTGATTCACACTATACGTATATGGTAAATACAAGTAAATCGCAGACGTCACTGCCCATGACTGGCTCTTACTTCTTCTTCTGCGTTCAATCTTTTACGGCCATTTATATCCTCAGTTAAGATGTGGTTATGAACTGAACCGTCTTCTGTTGGTTGCCATAACTTTTCTTAAGCTCCTAAGCAAGAATCTACAGATTGATAGTTGTGCGTACTGCAATACCCGGGAGATCTTATCGCGTCATATAGAAATGAGATTAAATGAGGCGCGATTGCTGAGGTCCGTAGTGGGAACATAAAAATCTTTATTCTCCGTACTAATATCACCCTTTATTCATCAGTGTGCATGTTTATCTTTTTGTTGGTATTGTCGTGAGTGAAATAATGCGTCTTGTTTTATGTTCGAGTAACATTAATACAGTGTACAATGCATTGTCATCCTTTATCGCGATAAAAGTAGAATAGCTAAACGTAAATTGATTTTTGTACGACCTTTATAACAGTGACATTTTATATATTTTGTACTGATTTCATTTATGGATTATACACAGATAAAAGTATTCTAGTTTTGATGAAATTCCCCACGCAATATAATTTATGACATTCCAAAGTCAGTTAAAGTGTTTATTTCTTGAACATTTTGTAATATTGTATTGCATGTACGTCCAAGTGATTTATATTTTGAAATGCACTGTTGTAGTTTATGCAAACACTTTTTGTTAAACCTATTTTGTAAAGAATGTGTTTATTTAAATAAAGGACCATGTATTTGTAACCTTTATATCGATTCTATTTTCGAGCTGAACCAGTCAGGTGGTTAATTGGTTAGGGAGTCAACCACGGGATCGGAAGGTTATGGGTTTGATTCAGGAACTCTCAATATTAAAAAAACAGTCAAGTGAATCTGTTGATTTGGCACTTGTTCTCTGAACGTGATTGTCAAAGAGTGTATGGTTTACTGTGCGGTCCGGTTGTTTCCATATGAAGTCATCAAGCGACATGATAAACAATATGTGCTTTGATATGAAATGAAGGGTTTGCTTCCAAAATCGAACTTATTTCTTTTGAGGCCTGTTTTGTTATGTATTCCATTTGGATATGATAAATGCATTTCTGAAAGCGTAATTACATCCGACAGTGGTCGTATGGCTTTGGGAATGTTTTACAGCAAACTAATTCAATTTGACAATATGTTAGACAGCATAAAGTTTTAGCTAATTGATTTAATGTTGTTTGGTCTTTCCTAGATTCTAATTATTGCGGCTCGCTCGGTATATACAAGATGAAGATATGATTGAAAAACCAATTTAGCCTTCTAGCATATCGTCTTCATTAGTAATAGCTCTTCTACCGAATGTTATACAAATGAACAATAAGCCAATTTAGTATATGTTTGCAAGTTTCCTGGTCGCGAGAGATTTTCACGTATTGGTTGGGATATAAATTGAACCGTGATGGAAATATATGACAAGGCATGATATCTATATCCTGGCATACATTTATTATGTATGTTCCAAAGACACCATGAATAAATCTCGATGTGAAACATTGTCACCAATGTCGTTCATGTACTTTCCAATCTCTTACACTCAACCTTGATGCGTACACTAGGTTTCTACTGCAGAAGTAGTATCGAGTAATATTTTATCGACAGAGAAGCTACATGTAGTATTAAATTTGTTTAAAGGTGCTGCCTCACAGATTGGGCTAATATTTTTGTATAAGGTGATTTTCCAACCTAAGGAAGTATTGGTATAAAAGAAAGCCACTGACGGTTGCTGTATGAAAGATTTGGTGAAAATAAGCCATTTTAACCTCTCTAGATATCGCCCAGAAAAAAACCTACTAAGTTTCGTTACAACATGCTTTGTAAATTATGTAATTCACATGTGATCGAACTGTAGCATCAACAAACTACAGCGTAAACATTAGTGAGGTATTTGGTTCGATTTTCGATTTGTTTTCTTCAAATGTGAACAAATTTCTGTCAATTTAAGTAATAACAGTGTTAATTATTTAGGGTTTTAATACCCTATAGAATATTTTATGTTAAAATACTAAATAACTAATAAATGCCGAAGTTTCTCAAGTGATTTTAGATGTCAGTGTGGTTGTTTAAGGGATATACAGGCAACTATACCAAAATTTCGTGAATATTTGACAATTTTATTTTATTTTTGCAATACACCAATATGTGGGGCAGTCCCTTTAAGGTCAAAACATCAAGAACAGGATTTTTTCTATATTAAATTCCAAGCTCAACATAAACAACCTAACATAGGAACTAAAAGCATAGCAGACAATCTAAAAATTTGGACAAAGCTTTGAACAATTTGATATATACTTGAAGATAGTTGGAGACAAGACGCCATATTACAGCCATAGATTGCTAGAACAACTTTTTTGGTGGAGTCCATTTAGTGAGACATTTAAATTGATCATTCGAAACATTTATGAAATATCGTATAAGGGAAACATTAAATGCTTTTAACCGCTGAAATCAAACTACTTAACTTTCGTAACTGTTCTTGCATTTATCTGATGTTTGACAGATATCATAACATCACTTAGAATATAACCTACATTATGAGCCAATGAAAACGTCGCATTTTCGCGGTTAAATGAAAATTTAATAATTAAAATTTTCTCTTAACAGACTTGACGTCTTGCGTTGGCGCTAATTCCTATCGGCCAATCAGAATGCAGAATGTTATATTCTAAGTTAGTTAGAACATATTAAGTAAATTTTAATGACTAAAAAGGCCTCGCTTCGCTTTGCTCGCTCCGCCCTTTTTAATCATTAAAATTTACTTAATATGTTCTAACTATAACTTAACAATACATTATTTAGCTTGAAATGGACGTTGTACATTCGAAATGCTAAATGGGTCATATTGAGTCCACAAGCGATTCGAATATATACCTAAAATCATTAAACTCCTGTTTAACGGTCTCCACTACATGTAACTTGGCTAGGCTGTCACTCGGGTAATCTGCATAAGGTTTACTCCTGGAACTAGCTGAAACTTATTCCGTGTGATTGTTATATGTGTTTCAGCTAGTTTCAGTGGATTACTGCCTTCTCTCACCAACTTTTTATTATCAATATACATGTAATCGCTTGTGATTGTGGCTCCGGTAATGTTCATCGCATGTCAGTTGATAACTTGGGAACCGTCACTATCATTAGATTAAATTGTTGACATCAACACAACGAGACAATGACCGACTTCTTAAATTTACTAATTACATGTGGGGCATACGTGTACATTTGCTTACATTCAGTACATATCAGTATATAAATAGCATGAATGCTAATATTGAGTGTGTAATCAAATCCGACATTGACCGATTATCCTTAGGAGTTTGGCACAATTTACAAATGCAATTTCACAATATGTTAAACAGCATACGCATTAGCCAATTAAATTAACGTTTATACCTCCCAGACATTCCTGTGACTGTGGCTTAATTTCACAAATGCCGGTCCTTGCGCTTTTGTTACTGACATATTTTGCTAAATTAAGTTAGGTGGGATAGGATTGAAAGGTCCTGTAGTATGTTGTCTTTAATTGGATTCAAACGTTTATACGAATCTCTCTACCACCACAGAGTATTCTAATATAGCCAAGTGCCAATTTAGTAATTGCCAAGGCTTGCTTTTAATAATCCTGATAGAAACGTTACGACGATATATTTTTTCTGGATATCAACATTGTTTGAAACAAATGACTCGAATATATGAGGTCCAATTAGTACCAAGCTCTTATATACGAATCCATATTCTTGGTATTATATTATACTTGTTACCTCTGTGTGGAGATTTTTTACTTCCGATTCCAGTTCAGGGCACCATCTGGACCATCGACGCACTGAGATCTTTTTTCAATTTGTGTCAAATATTTTAGTAAAGTCTTGTGAGTAAAGGCTGTATTTTCCCCTGGACCTTCGTGCAAGTTGGTAGGAATATGTGTCTAGATCAAATCTATATTACCAATTCATATACCATGGAGACCTTGCGCATGCAGTAAAGGCTGTATTATCAATGGAAGTTCATGAGATGAGCCTAGTACAAAAATTGAATATGATTACTTAGGTTACCACACAGGCATTAACGTCCACGACAGGTGAACGAAATAGGACCATAAAGACCCTCGTGTTAAGGGGTTGCTGCGATAGCCAACTGGTCTAATGTATAGATTATTTAAATTGCTAGGCAATTAGGCCGTACTGTATGGGGTTCGAATCCCATTATATGTACCAATTATATAATATTATTGGATTTTCAAGGTTTTACAATCATTATTTCGTCATATGTATGCATATTGTTATTTATCAACTACCATGAAGTGTGGACTCATATCGGTAAACCACACAAGGACCAACTTTCCAGCACAAAACTACATACATATCGCCATGACGAATACATGTACATGTAATATGAAACAAAGACTTACCAAACATGAGTAACTGTTCAATAAAAACAATCATACTCTGATGTGTACGTAAATGTCCAGCACTGGAATAAAGACATTTTGTTTATCAATCAATCAACCACCTTGTCAAGCTCGACCATGCATGAATTGATGAGTTTTCTCATTTGTAAGGGTTTGTTTCAAGACTTTCCTCTGGAGACAGGACCATAAATGAATCGTATCTTATTGTGAGTGATTTGAAGAAAGTTTGCAAAATATCTCATAAATACTGTTTCAGTATGAGACAGTGTCTAGCTTCTTCAATCTAACTACATGTAATTTCTTTTAGGACCTGCATTCCATTAATTTTGGATACGATACAAGCCATCGGTGTATGTACTGAGAACTCGATTAAATCAGAATGCAACCGCATTTCCTGGGATGTATTTACAAAGTACAAATCCAGTTGCACAATACATAAATGTTTGACAGGATAAAGTCTTCGTTAATTGATTTATTGCAGTGTTATATTCGCTATATTGCAATGATTGTGGTTCAGTTTTAACAGATTTCGGCGCGTGTGCATTTGTTACTTTTCACTGTTGTAAATACGTACCGTGAACAGGATTGAAATAATACTTTAGGCTTCTAGCATGCATTTCTTTTATTGGATTTAGCCATTTATAGGAATCTCTACCCCACAGTGCTACAAAAAGAATGAGAAAAGTGGCCGGTTCAGTATTCGACAAAATTACATCACATCATTCTAGCCATGATATTTCTTATCATTTGACATACAAATACTGGCGGGACATGAATTTGCTATCACCGCGGAAATTTCGTAAGACCACTAAAATAAATCATGATGCGGTAAATTGGTACTAATGCCTTTCCTTTACGGAACTCATTTATTTTCTCCAGACTCTGGAATAGTCCAATAAGTTTCTATACACATTATCCGGTGGGTTAACATTCATTATCATACTCACTGTTATTAACTTTTGTGTCGCGCAACTAAAATCCATGCATTGATATCACCGCTCATGGTTAATCAATTCAAGGTCAAACCTTTATTGCAATACAAGCCCGATGTACACGTTCATTTTGTGACACACAATGCAATATGTTATTTATGACTGACTAGCATGTATAAAATACTTAATTTTTTATGAAATTCATGCATTCGTCTGTCCTTAAGATTTGTTGACACTCTGATTTCCTTAGTTTATGTGTATGCTACTGAAAGTAATTTGTTTGTCCTTTTATTTGTGGACGGGGTTGAGAGGGTATATTTCTTCTTATACAACAGCAGGATCCTTTCTTTTTCAACTGTATTTCCCTATTGCATATGTAGGATAATTTGCATTTAAATTAATCAAGTACACTGCACGAACCACAATAAAAATATAGTTCTAGCCAATGATAATTGAAATATCAGGGACTTTCGCGGTCGGAAAAGCGCTCCGTTCTTGTTTACATTGACGTCCTATCTGCGGACGATAATTAAGTAAGCTTAGCCTTTTCACCAAATATTTACGTTCGATACGATATGGGCAGATAAACCCATAGGACACGACAGTGTTTCACTGTTAAACTTGAATGTTCAATATATTGCTAATATGTCGTATAACGGTGTTTGAGATATTACACCAATTATTTGCTGCTCGTGACCCAAAGTGCAACATTTGTTTTGAATATGATCACATTCTAGTGATGCGACGTACTTCAAACTAACGTTTTCACCAAACTGATGTATAAAATAAAACGTTGAACAACAAAACACGTGTAATCAATCTGTGTACTTATCATTCCAACTGATCCTACGAATTACTAAATTGTTGTTAGTAAAAAAACTTATAAAGCCGTTTAACAGAATCCGTTTTGCTGCATTAGAACTGAAATGGGTTAGCAGAAAATATGCTTTACATAATATATTCGAAAAATCCGAAAACTTACTAAACATTGCCTGTGCCTTATTCTATGCTATCGTACACGTATATCTTAAAGCTTTGCCTTCAGCGTCAGTATTGGCAGATATCTTATTGCACGGGGTCACTTTCAATGTCTCAATCCTACTCACATTTTGTATTATTGGAATTTGCGGTGAATATAAATGTCAAATTATCCGTTCAGAACACTGTTGATGTGGAATCTGTATGACAACAGCAATGACAGGTTTCCACGGACATCTGTAATTAGGACTGGTCGTTTCCAGTGACCAAAGACAGTACATCATAGCGAACGGCTTTAACTCTAGTGGGCTCGGAAAACGACGATGAACAAAACGTGTCTAGTAAAGGGATGAACATTATATTGCAATATTTTCTTTTATCTTAGAGAGGCAATCAGATAATGTGTTACATGTCACACATCCATGACAATATCTAGAAAATCTGGGTAGAGTAGACAGATGCCTTTGTGTAAAATTCTGGACGCAAATACTTTAGCATCATAGTGGATGTAAGAAGTGTATAAAAGGTGTATTGGAACAGTTGGAAAGGAAATACGTTAATTACGCCGATGTTTGTGGTGTGGTATTTTTGTAGATGTTTTGTGACTCAAGAAACACGCTGAGATATTTATAGAGATATCTTTAGGTGAGAACACTTTTTTCCTTTAAAGGAAGATGAGAAATAGCCTGTTAAATTGTTCCTAAATAAAATGTTGGATAGCGATACGTTTTTTATTTGATAAGATATAACATATACGATTCCTTCAAGTGATAGTTGTATTAATGAATCTTTCCAGCTCATTGGTATAACGCTCATACACCTATGAGGTTAAGAATTAATTTCCCAGTTCTGCACATGTACTACATTTGTAATTACTGAAAATAGTCATTGGGTGTGAGCAATATGCTTTAAATCATGCTTTACAATGAAATGAGACAATTAAGTTTATATATAATTATGTTTTGTTTTCTATCACAAAACACATCAACACCATTAATTTAAAAGAAACAAATCTTCTTTCTCGATGTGTAATTAAATACACACTTTTGGAAGCATGGAACTGTATTTGGTTGTTGTTGTCAATTATAGCTAGAAATAGCATTACCAAACAACGATCTATTGGATAACTGTCTATACGTATTTCGATTTAATTCTAGAGGTGGTGAAAGTTGGTTACAATATAAAAAAACAATCTACAATGTCTTAATTAAGATATAAGTTTGTCTGACTGTTGAACGTATTATACCAATGATTTGTTATGTGATGCCGAATTAAAAATTAAATACAAATCCTGTTTATACATGAACGTCACTACTAGAATTGAAACTACATTGTATATCATGTATGTGTGCAACTCAAGTATTTACTTATTAATGTGAAATCGTGTATAGTGCCGTATTTTCAATATAAACTAAATATTACAGAAACCTCAGACAAAATAATATACGAATATATATTACCGTATAACTTTATCGCGATAATCTTCAATGTCAATATAAACAGGAATCACTGACCATTACTTCAATTAAGGTGGAGGAGAGACTTGTCTGTTCTATTTTTTAAAACTGTAACATAGATACTCGTCTATCAATCAAGCGATCTGCATTCGATACCTAGGTCTGATCAACCTTGGCTTAGAATAAGAAGGTCGTAAGTACAAAAGCCATATTTTGTATAAACAAGAAAAAACTGTCTGAAAACTACTGTTCACTTATAGAAAAAGAAGATTTTTAAACTTAAGTTTGGTCAACATGGACACTGCCGATTTTCTTGAAAATAATCTCATAAGAAGCGCATTCAGGTGTAGATTTGAAATATGCACGAATCTTACATGGTCAACCTTCTAATTCTAAGCCATCGATATAGCCTTTTGCATATTATAAAATGTCCAGCGCTTTTTAGTACAAATTAATCATCATTCATATTCCTCGTTCCTCTTTTGCTTAAATTGCATTCCATTATACCATTTAAACAAACCTTTCTGTTACACCCAGTTCGGGGAATATATAATTGTACACCTCTTTATACTTTAAATTATACCATTAAGTTCGGTAGAATATCTTATCTTGTGTGTCTTGTCATGATTTATTGCAGATTCCGTTTTCCTAGCGCATTTTCTTTGGAACACAATTGTTATATTAAACCTGGCTTCGGCTTCAATGTAAGACTTTTAGCGTATCAGAAACTTTACTGATTGGTGTATATCTATACTGGTGTTCACGCTGCTGATTAACATCCAATCCTCTACTTATGACGTGTTTGGTGGTGTATATTTGATTATGTCAATAAAGCATGGGATTAGTATGACATGCTTAGGTTTTAGCAAGGGATCTAGATAAGTTCCATTTGTAAACATACGACCAAGTAACGAGTCTACAAACTACAGTTCCTCGTCCGATCAATTGCGAGCTACATTGTACTGTATACATTTTGTACATTACTAGTCCAATCAGGCTGGTTTGTCTAAACAATCGCATCTTAACGAGACACTGTAATAAGCAATGACAATATGGAAAATCCAGGTGTGTTCTCCAAATATGTTTTTTACAATTCAAGCAACAATCCTTGTTATTGCCATCAATTTATATATGCCCCTCTTCATGGGGATCATATGTTCCATGAACATATCCAGTTGTACACATGTGTAGTACTTCTGGGATCTGATGGAATCTTACATATTCATAACTTAATTTATATTCAATGATATAGAAACCTCATGATATTTATCACTATGTTATTAAGTATTTAAACCTTATATACCTATATTGTCGTTCTCAATTCAACCAATCATTCAAGCTCATTTGCAAATTCTAAAGATGCATTCTATTTAATGTTCCATTTGTAGTTCAGGAATGTAAATTAATTTTAAAAACGCTCATGTTATCTTAATTATATCATATTCATAAAATTCATAAACGCACAAATATATTTGTTTTGTAGATGCATTTGCGTCAGATGCCTTGATTATGTTTTGAGCTAATGCGGGAAACAAACAATAAGTTGTAACCCACCCGTCTAAACGTCTGCTTCACCAATTTGAATGTAATAACCATTTATCGGTTGAAATAGTGTCTCCCTTATCGATGAAATAATACTCATATATCTGCCTGTCTTCACATTTTCCATTTCGAAACATTTGTTTTTTCTCAGTCGATAAATATTCATGACAATTTCCGATGATCACACCAACAGCCTTGAAATGTTTAATAACGTAGACTAATAATGTCTAGATTGCAAACGCAAATGATCATTGTGAGGATGAATAGATCATGTTTTGTATTTTCCAGAAATTTAATCGGAATGGAGAAAGAAGATTTAAAGCGTCAAGTGGAAATGTTACGCATACATAAAGATTTACAGAGAATGTTTGTCTCTGATGCGGTAAAAGAGTAAGTGGATATAAGTATAGAAACAATTCTTGAATACAATATTTTTTCATGTTTACTGCTGTTCAAGTGTCTCATTTCACCTCTATATATAATAGCGTATCTGTCGGTTACATTCTGACATGAACTTATACATTAAGTGACGCACCCACTTCGGAATATGATGCAGTATCTTACTTGTGTAAGTGACGCTATGGACACTGTTTTTATATTTGTGGAAACGATAGACCGAAAAAAAATCTGAATACAGCTGGTAGATTCATATTCTATTTCGACGACATTTACCAAGATCTTTCAAAAACCTGTAGGGGATAAATTGTAGTCATTGATTCCAGCCTGAACTGCTTTAAGCTTGAAAACTAGACAGTTCGTTGCATATTGTCTAATGTGTCCATGCGTACACAATTTTACATTGTTCATTTGAAGGTTGGGGAGTTTGAAGTATGGAACATTATTTCATTTTAAATAAAGACTACACTACGAATTTCAAACGGAACTGCACGAAAGTATCATAAATATAAATTATCATGTCTCGAACGATTTAGCTTTTGAATCATTAGAAAAGAAAGTCTTCAACGAGATGTTCGAAACAAACCTTTATTCATTTATTAAAAACTAAGTTTTGGTGTGACGTTCTAAAACACTTTAATTAACTAATGACAATGTGCAACATTCTACGTAAGGTTTCTAAACACATGTTATAATCGTAAGGATGGGTCTTGAATAGTGTCACAAGACATAACATTTTGCACAAAAGCATGCATACATACCGATCAAATGATACTGTATCAGAATATAATTGGTCTTATCTATATCTAGAATTGCCATAAACATAGTATTCAATCGACTTTGATAGCTAGATTATCGTAAATGCACATTGTTATATGAAAAGTCAGAGACATTGCTCATACAATTACATATTATATTCACAATATTAAAACTATTTACATGTGAAGTGTATACTGAATCCTGAGACACACTAGACAAAAACAATCTGATTTGTTTCATTTTGCCAGATTTATACAGATCTTACTTTCTGTTCTCGTTTTCAGCATGCTCTGTTTCATCGAGCAAAGCATTAACGAAGACGGCCTTATCGTCCCTCCTGATAAGAAGAAAAATCCCTGGGACAATTCAAGGAAATGTTCTATATTGTAGTTTACATAGACGTGTGAATTTTCTGCTGCACGGAGTATTTTACAATTTATCGTTTATAATTATTTTCACTCAGTTGTGTACGGTTCTGTTCTAACTAAGAATATGTGATTTGCGATTATACTGAGGGTATTATGAACAATTGTGCTAAATTCACCGTGTTATCAGGGTATGGCAAAACGAACAGACTCGTATTTATACATTTAAAAGTGTTTTCCAATATCACCTTAGATATATACTTCAGTTCCAGTAATGTTTAAGATGTTTGTAATTGATCACACCATTGTCATGGTAACCACGTGGTCTCATCTGTTTGCGAACAAGTTCTGGTGTCATGTCATTGATTGTATAATAATCCACGTGTTGTGAATTACTTCTTATCTGTCACATTCACGGTCGTTAACGATATCAAGCAAATATATTAATCTTCTATAACTTTAACAAGTGTGGAAAGTCAATACTCATTCACAGACCTGTGATACAGCATACTGCGGTCTCCCTTTCGCGCCATGTCAACTCTCGTTTTTCTAAGTGAGGCAATGCGTTCTTTATAAGTGTTAGTATAATATCGAGAAAGTAATAAGCGAGATGTTTTGTTTCATAATTTGATTCACGTTATACGTATATGGTAAATACTTTTACAATATGATAATTCGTCATAATATTTGCTAATGACACGCATCGCTGATCGTTAATACTCTTTTTCATTCTGGCTTTCGCATAATTATATCCATGTAATTGCATTGCCATTCGTCTTACATTCCATTCCACCAATGTTACTCTCAAGCTATACGTACAAGATGGCATATAAAATAGTACCAACTCGCAATTTACTGTCTTGAGCGCTCCTTGCATTCTTGTTACAAAATGTTGCTGATATACTTTTGTCACACATTTTCATCAAGTCATGATGCAGTGCAATTATTCCCCTCTGATCGGGTTCTGTACGGTTTGGATTAAATATTTAGTTGAACACTTATAAATGTTATCCTGTTTTATGTAACCAATATATCTAGAACTGTGGTCAATAACTCCTCAACAACCCTTCCACAGTAAATCGCAGACGTCACTGCCAATGACTTGTTCTTTCTTCTTCTTCAGCGTTCCATCTTTTACGGACATTTATATCTGATGTTAGAATGTGGTTATTACCGAACCGTCTTCTGTTGGTTGCCATGACTTTTCTTAAGCTCCTAAGCAAGAATCTACAGATTGATAGTTCTGCGTACTGCAATACCCGGGCGATCTTATCGAGTCATATATAAATGAGATTAAATGAGGCGCGATTGCTGAGGTCCGTAGTGTGAACATACAAATCTTTATTCTTCGTACTAAAACCATCGTTCTTTCATCAGTGTGCATGCTTATCTTTTTGTTAGTATTGTCGTGAGTGAAATAATTCGTCTGGTTTGATGTTCGGGTAACATTAATACAATGTACATTTCATTGTCATCCTTTATCGCGATAAAAGTAGAACAGCTAAACGTAAATAGATTTTTAAACGACTTTAATTTCATTTCAGGATTATACATAGATATAGGTATACATGTTTTGACAAAATTTCCCACGCAACCTTACATACGACCTTCCAAAGTCAGTAAAGTGTTTATTTCTTGAACATTTGGTAATATTGTATTACATGTACGTCCAATTGATTTATATTTTGAAATACACTGTTGTAGTTTATGCAAACACTATTTGTTAAACCTATTTTGTAAAGAATGTGTTTATTTAAATAAAGGACCATGCATTTGTAATGTTTATATTGATGGTATTTTCGAGCTGAACCAGTCTGGTGGTAATTGGGTAGGGAGTCAACCACGGGATCGGAATGTTGTGGGTTTGATTCAGGAACTCTCAATATTAAATACAGTCAAGTGAATCTTGTAAAAGAATGTATGGTTTACTGTGCGTTCCGGTAGTTTCCATATGATGTCATCAAGCGACATGATAAACAATATGTGCTTTGATATGAAATGAAGGGTTTGCATCCAAAATCGAACTTTTTTCTTTTGAGACCTGCTTTGTTATGTGTTGCAAATTGTATGTCATAAAGCAATTTCTGCAAGCGTAATTACATCCGACAGTGATTGATGGGATTGTGTTACAGCAAACGAATTCAATTTGACAATATGTTAGACAACATAAAGTTTTAGCTAATTGATTTAATGTTGTTTGGTCTTTCCTAGATTGTAATTATTGTGGCTCAGTATGTACAAGAGGAAGATATGATTGAAAAACCAATTAAGCCTGGTAGCATATCGTCTTCAATAGGAATATCTCTCGCACCGTATATTATACAAATGAACAATCAGCCAATTTAGTATATGTTTGCAAGTTTTCTGGTCGCGAGAGATTTTGACGTATTTGTTGGGATATAAATTGAACCGTGATGGAAATATATGGCAATACATGATATCATGGCATACATTTATCATGTACTTTCCAAAGACACCATGAATAAATCTCGATATGATACACTGTCACCAATGTCGTTCATGTACTTTCCTATCTCTTACACTCAACCTTGATGCGTACACTAGGTTTCTACTGCTGATTTAGTATCTAGTAATATTTTATCGACAGAGGAGCTAGTATTCAATTTGTTTAAGGCCAAAACATCTAGAACAGAGTGATTTTTCTATATTAGAGTCCAGGCTCCACATAAACAACCTAACACAGGAACTAAAAGCATAGCAGACAATCTAAGAATTTGGATAAAGCTTTGGACAATTTGATATATTCTTGAAGATAGTTGGAGACAAGACGCCATATTACAGGCATAAATTGCCAGGACAAGTTCTTTGGTGGAGTCCATTTAGTGAGACATTTAAATTGATCATTCGAAACCTTTATAAAATATCGTATAAGGGAAACATTAAATGCTCTTATCCGCTGAAATCAAACTACTTAACTTTCGTAACTGTTCTTGCATTTATCTGATGTTTGACAGATATCATAACATCACGATAACCATTCAGCTGATTGTAGCGTGTAAGGAAAGTTAGAAGATGTTGTGATATCGTCAGGTCGGAACCTCGATGTAACGCAGTGGTAAATATTGTTCCAGGAAAATTAAACTGACTGCATATTTTCAATACAGGGAAAATAGTGATATTCCCGAAAAGAGGTTATTGTTCCCGAGATGGCCATTCTGGAAACAAAAGACTTAACAATACATCATTTAGCTCGAAATGGACGTTGTACATTCGAAATGCGCAATTATGACACATGCGCCATTTTTGGACGCAACATGGATTGTGGCCCCAGTAATGTTCATCGCATGTCAGTTGATTACTTGCGCACAGTAACTATAATTAGATTAAATTGTTGACATCAATACAATGAGACATTGACCGACTTCTTTAATTTTACTTATTACGTGAGGGACATACATGTGCTTACATTTAGTACATATCAGTATACAAATAGCACCAATGCTAATATTGAGTGTGTAATCAAATCCGACATAGACCGAATATCCTGAGGAGTTTGGCACAATTTACAAATTCAATTTCATAATTTGTTAAACAGCATACGTATCAGCCAATCGAATTAACGTTTATTAGGGCCCTCCGGATATTCCTGTCATTGCGGCTCAATTTCACAGATGCCGGTCCTTGCGCTTTTGTTACTGACATATTTTGCTAAAGCTAGTTAGGGAGGATAGGATTGAAAACACGATCAAGTCCTGTATTACGTTGTCTTTAATTGGATTCAGACATTTATACGAATCTCTCTACCACCACAGAGTATTCTAATATAGCCAAGTGCCAATTTAGTAATTGCCAAGGCTTGCTTTTAATAATCCTGATAAAAACGTTACGACGACATATTTTTTTCTGGATATCAACATTGTTAGAAACTTATGACTCGAATATAATTATGAGGTCCAATTAGTACCAATCTCTTATGTACGAATCCATATTCTTGGTATTATATTTTACTTGTTACCTCTGTGTGGATAGATCTTCCGTTTCCAGTGCAGGGCACTATCTGGAGCACTGAGATATTTTTTTCAAATATTTTAGTAAAGTCTTGTGAGTAAAGGCTGTATTTTTTCTGGACTGGCAGGAATATATGTCTAGATCAAATCTATGTTACCACTTCAAATACCATGGAGACCTTGTGCATGTCGTAGAGGCTGCATTATCAATGGAATTTCATTAAATGAGCCTAAGTAAAAATTTGAATATGATTACTTAGGTTACAACACAGGCATTTACGTCCACGACAGATGAACGAAATATGACCCTAAATACCCTCGTGTTAAGGGGTTGTTGTGATATCCAACTGGTTTGATGTATTCGTAATTTGAATTGCTATGCAAATAGGCCGTACTGTGTGGGGTTCGAATCCCATTATATGTATCAATTATATAATATTATTGGATTTTCGCGGTTTTACAATCACTATTTAGTCATAATTATGCATATTGTTATTTGTCAACTAGCATGAATTGTGGACTCCATATTGGTAAGCCACAAATGGACCAAATGTCGAGCACAGAAACTTAATACAGACGAATACTTGTACATGTATTTTGAAACAAAGACTTACCAAACATGAGTAACTGTTCAATAAAATCAATCATACTCGGATATGTAAATGACCAGCACTGGAATAAAGACAATTTGTTTATCAATCAATCAACCTCCTTGTCAAGCTTGACCATGCATGCATTGATGAGTTTTCTCATTTGTAAGGGTTTGTGTCAAGACTTTCCTCTGGTGAAATGACCATAAATGCATAGTATCTTATTGTGAGTGACTTGAATAAAGGTTGCAAAATATCGCATACATACTGTTTCCGTACGAGACAATGTCTAGCTTCCTTAATCTAACTACATGTAATTTCTTTTAAGACCTGCAATCCATTAATTTTGGATACAACACAAGCCATCAGTGTATGTACTGAGAACTTGATTAAATCAGAATGCAACCGCATTTCCTGCGATTTATTTACAAAGTACAAATCCAGTTGTACAATACATTATTGTTAGACAGTATAAAGTCTTAGTTAATTGATTTATTGCAGTGTTATATTCGCTATACTGCAATGATTGCGGCTCAGTATTGACAGATTTCGGCGCGTGTGCATTTGTTACTTCCCACTGTTGTAAATACAAATGTACATACCGTGAACAGGATTGGAAGAATACTTTAGGCTTCTAGCATGTCTTTCTTTTATTGAATTTAGCCATTTATAGGAATCTCTATCACACAGTGCTACAAAAAGGATGAGAAAAACGGCCGGTTCAGTATTCGACAAAATTACATCACATCATTCTAGCCATGATATTTCTAATCATTTGACATAAAAATACTGGCGGGACATGAATTTGCTATCACCGCGGAAATTTCGTAAGACAACTAAAATAAATCATGATGCGGTAAATTGGTACTAATGCCTTTCCTTTACGGAACTCATTTATTTTCTCCAGAATCTGGAATAGTCCAATAAGTTTCTATACACGTAATCCGGTGGGTTAACATTCATTATCATACTCACTGTTATTAACTTTTGTGTCGCGCAACTAAAATCCATGCATTGATATCACCACTCATGGTAAAGCAATCCAAGGTCTAAACCTTTATTGCAATACAAGTCCAATGTACACGTTCATTTTGTGACACAACAGACAATGTGTTATTTTTATGACTGACTAGCATGTTTAAATACATAAAAATGTACTTATTAATAAATGATTTTATATGAAATTCATGTATTAGTTTGTCCTATAGATTTGTTGACATTCTGATTTCTTTACTTTTTGTGTATGCTACCGACAGTAATTTGTTTATCCTTTTATTTGGAGCGAGGGTTAGGGGGTACTTTTTCATATACCTCGTCATGTGGTAAAATTATCACTGGTTACCTATACATATGAGCCAGTCTCCAGGAAACCTGCTATTTTGACAAAACATTTGATTTTGAGAGTTTTTATTATCTAAAAGAGTAATCGTAATGAAGCCAAATTCAAAATATATTTTGTTAATATCATGATGTTTAAGGAAGTTACAGCTGTTTAGGTGAGGCCCTATTCAGACCCTTTTTGCGTGACGTCGCAAGCGTCATTCAAACGTTATTCGACGTCGTTGTTAGAAGTACTTTATAAATACTGAATTTGATCAATTCTTGACGTAAACTGGTCAAAATGGTATCATCATTTGAATGATGTTTTAAGTTTTAAATATACATCCAAATTGTAAATGTTCACATTTAGAGAAAGGCTACTTCTTTTAAACAACTAACTCCTCGTTTTTCTCAATCAGAGTACTTTTCTGAAATTGGTCACCATGGCAACGAAGTAAATAATTTCTACATTATTCATAAGAAATTTTAAAGCTTAGATATAGTAATAGCGAATTTTCGGGCGCAATGCGCCTGAATAAATTTCGCAATAAGTCAACGTGTCACGTGGTTTGGTCAGAGTTTGAATTCACTAATAGTTCTGAAAATTTGTGTTACGGTCTCGCAGTGACAGGAATATACTGAAAAATGGCCGCCAATAGAATAACAAAAGTTACCTAAAATGCGTTATTCTGTAGCTCATAAATTTTCTTTTATATTTTAATGATGTTTAAAAATATTCCAAAAACTCAGTAGGCCAATCTAGAACACTTTTTAATAAGGGAGATAAATAATCTGTTGCTCTCACCGATAGTACGTCGCTCATATATATATATAGGTACTATTTTATCGTAAACTTACCGTCTTCATATTTTAACAACATCAAAATTGGGACAAATATGGTTTGTATTAGTTCATTAATTGAATCAGTATTTGTTGTGTCATTTTATTTACCATATGTTGTAGTTATAAATGCAACTTTAAACGTAAGTTTAAGATTTCCGTAAGTTTCTTGATAAAACAGTATCATAGGGACAGACAATCAGAATATGCGGACACGGATTTCCCTACTGTATGTATAGGATACAATGTAAGCTGCATTTAAATTAATCAAGCATGATACACGAATCACAAAACAGAACAGTTCTACGCAATTTTCCATAATTCAAATATCGGGAGGACTGTCGCGGTCGGAAAAGCGCTCCGTTGTAGTTTGTCCTAACGTTTTGCCTTCAGGGTCAGTCTAGGTTGATATCACATTCCACGGAGGCCACTTTTAGTGTCTCGCTCCTTGTCACATTTTATATTATTGGAATTTGCGGTGAATATAAATGTCAAATTATCCGCTCAGAACACTGGTAATGTGGAATCTGTATGACAGCCGCAATGACACGTTTCCACGGACATCTGTAATTAGGACTGGGCGTGTCCAGTGACCAAAGACAATTCATCATAGCGAACGGCTTTAACTCTAGTGGGCACGGAAAACGACGATTACCAAAGCGTGTCTAGTAAAGGGATGAACATTATATTGGAATATTTTATTTTATCTTAGAGAGGCAATCAGATAATGTGATAGAATGTACGCACATTCATGACAATATCTTGAAAATCCGCGTAGAGTAGACAGATGCCTTTGTGTACTTTAGCTTCACAGTGGATGTAAGAAGAGTATAAAAGGTGTATTGGAACAGTTTGAAAGGATATACGATAATTACGCCGTGGTGTGATATTTATGTAGATGTTTTGTGACTCAAGAAACAATTTGGGATATATATATAGAAATACCATTAGGTGAGAACATAATAATTAGTCATTAAAGGAAGCGTTTTTTATACATTATAACTGTTGGATGAAGTAACAGTAGAAATGTGCTTGCTCATTGCTGTAATTCTGATTAATATGCAGTACAATAGAAATCGTATCTATTAAGGCCATCTAAAAAATTAAGTAAATTTGTTAAAAACCTTTTCCATTATTTAGCTTTAACTCAAGATGAGTATTGAGATAAGCCTGATAAGATGACAAAAAATGGAATTGTCCAATATGGTCGTATAATTGCGATGTCTTCATGTGATAACTAACAGTTATATCAATTAAAAACAACATTTTCAGCACTTGGATATTATGCTCAAACAGTTGTACACGTATGCAATCTTTACTTTGAAAGAAATCAATTTGAAGTTGAAATTAAATTGTCCGAAACATGATTTCGGTTTCTATCACAGCACAATATGCATATACGTAATGTACATTAAAAGACATAATACTAGTAATCTCTTGAATTCAATTCGTGTTCTTTTATAAAATTGCTCGTATTTGTTCAGTGTTTCGGGAGATGGGAGGCTACAGTATTTAATGTAAACAATATGCTTAAATAAAACAAACAGACTCTATTGACTTTCATGTTACAATAGCTGGTATCGTAAGTTAACTGGCTGGTGTGTGAGAAATGATCTTAAGGCTCATAATTAATATCAGAATGTTTATAGCAGATTAATATAGCAATAAAGGTATGTTTCTTACTGAATAATATGGTATCGTATAATCGTCTTAACTGCGGTGTTAGTCTTAACCTACATTATTATGTCACGGGACACTAAGGAGAAATGAATATTTTTATAACTCAGTCTCTCGCAATTTGTGAGACATAAGACGGTTAGAGTTTGTTTGTGTTTACTAATAATTGGCGTTCCAATGCTAATAAGGTGTTTCACAACCAACTGACAACTAATCCACATAATTATTAAGGATATGACATATCTAATGGTAGAATAATTAGGTCGAACCTTGGTACACCAAGTCCCTTTCCAGCGATTTACATATAAACTGAAATCGACGGGCGGACTGCCAATTATTGTTTCTTAGATGTTGCTACTTTATATCTTTAATTAAGAGAAAAACTCAATTAACCTTAATCTATTTTGTTAGCTCGAATGTAATTAAATAAACATATCTGGAAACCTGGAACTGTATTTGGTTGCTGTTGTCAATTATAGTTACAAATAGCTTTTACAAACAAAGATCTATGAGATATTTGTCTTTATGTATTTTAATTTATTTCTAGAGGTGATGAAAATTGTTTAAAATACAAGTACAAAGTATCATACTGTGGGCTCTTAAAGAGATACTATGCAAATCTGAACATCTAACTAAATTATTCGCTATACACCGCGCACGTTAAATAACCAATGTGTCCATTCGGAAAAAGCTAGGGCAGCGCGCTTGGATTCCTTGTTTCAGACCAACTGTATGTCTCTTTCCTCTAAGCCGGAGGCCATTGACCAATACGCCAATGATAATACCGAATGACAACGCTATACGCCTGTTTCAGTACGAATACTGAAAATGCAATTCCTTTTGACAAGTACCAAAACACTATTTTTCTAGTTATGTCACTGAAAATCTAATGATGTGCCACAATATATTTAAATTTCAGACACTGTATTCGCTGACATATTTGCTGTGGAATACGATATTTACGTTAAACTTGGCATCGACTTCCAGGTTAGTATACTAGCAGCACAATTGATTGAGCTATGAATACTGGTGTTTACTACGCTACGAAAACCCGAAACACTCCTCTATAATGTCTTTTGAAGAAACGTTAAAGGTTTTGTACGTTGTGATGACAAAATCAGTCGACCATTATAATATATTATGCTTAGCAGTTAGTAATTGAGCTAGATCAGTACGATTTATATACTCTGGTATGACGCCGCATCGAACCCACTACCGTTCCACTCCCGAATATTCCTTGCTATATCAGTAGTCTAACAGGGATGGTGTGTCAAAACAAGCGAACAAGGTACTGAAATAAACAATGTCATTGTGGCAAGCATGGTGGGTCTCAAATCTTAGCACCAGTCCTTGTATTTGCCATGAATGTACACCCTTATTGATTGGGAACACATGTTCCATGAACTCGTTTATTTGTGAAACATGAACAATACAAAAATGTACCTCAGTGGATTCTGATGTAATATTGCAGATACAAAATGCTATTTGTAGCTTATTCTAGTATCAGCCAAATTTTAAATGATATAGAAACCATAATATGTTCATCACTAGCTATAAAACAGATAATAGAAAGTCGGACATGGAAGGCAGCACTGTATTAAAGTTGCATGCTCGTAAATATCATAGTAGTATCGCAGAAATGTTACTTAATTTTGAAAACGCCTACACCACGGTTGTCTTAATTGTATTCTATTCATGTAATTCATGAACGTCCAAGTCAAGTTATATTTTGTAAATGAATTTGAGCCATATGCCTTCATTGTTTTTTTATTCAGTTTCTTTAGCTAGAATTAGATCTCTCAGCTTTTTTGACTGTTGGGAGTTGGACTTTCAACAGCTGAAACTTGGAATTTCAACGGTTAAGTTCCTTTTCTCGTTCAGTTGTGTGTTTGGCGTAGTGGTGTAATTGATGTGTGTGCTGTATTTAATTATAGTGCTGACTTTTCCTGTCGGATGTTTGCATCTCTTTGAGCTTTCATGACATGGCTACAACTTATTCACTTTTGATATACATGTACATACATGTGCCCGACTGCCCGTATAACTGGGCAACCAATACACCAACAAAACAGTCATGTTTCGGTTGAAGCATTTCCTGTCTTCTGTATTAAATGAAATAATTTATCTGCACGTCTTCACATTTTCCAATTTCGTAACAGGTTTATTTCATCTCTGCCGATAACATGACAGTTTCGTCTTTAACAGATTAATACACAAGCAGCCTTGAAATTTGATTGTTTTATAAAGTGCATTAATAATCCATGGATTGTAAACGCAAATGTCATCGCAGATGGATATACCATGTTTTGTTTTTTTCCAGAAATTTAATCGGAATGGAGAAAGAAGATTTAAAGCGTCAAGTGGAAATGTTACGTATACATAAAGATTTACAGAGAATGTTTGTTTCTGATGCGGTAAAAGAGTAAGTTAATTTAATCATAGACACAATTTAATATACACTACGCCGAATTTCTAATTGGCCACCCTATAAAATTTGATACTATGTGATATATTCAATAAATACATATGAAGTTGCGTTTTGTTTTCATTCCACACATTAATCTATCGATTTACAGAAATAAAACACCTGTCCAGGTACAAAATCATCCATGCGGAACGGTTAGTGCGAAATTGCTTTTATGCAATGGATAGTGAACTGTTACCTTGGCTGTATGTCATCCAGCTTGGTTGAAACTTGATCCAACTAGGTAGAAACACCGGTTCTGCACATCACTTTCATTAGTTAGACATTTGCAAGTCTCACGCAATTCTGCCCAGGCATTTTAAAAATTATGGAGCGGACATACAAAATACAAGGTTAAAATCTTTGACCTTGAATTGTGACATTTACATTGAGCCGGCATGGTGGAATGTGTGTTATGCTTGTCGTCTGTATTAGTTACACATTTGCTAGAAGTTTCATACAATTCGGTCCAGACGTTAATAAAGTTATGGAGCGGACACATAATGCAAGGTTCAAACCTTTGACCTTGAATCGTGACCTTGACCGTCATGGTTGAATTGTAGGTTCTGCACATCGTCTCCATTAGTAACACATTAATGTTTGCTCTGAGTTTCATGCAATTCGGTACTGGCATTAAAAAAGTGCGAACACGAACTGCAAGGTTTTATTTTTTGACCTTGAACTGTGATCTTGAGCCGGCACGGTTGTAATGTGGATTCTGTACATCGTCTGTATTAGTTACACGTTTGCTATCAATTTCATGCAATTCGGTCACGACGTTAAAAAGTTATGAAGCGGACACGATTTTGGAGGGACGGGTGTACAGACGCACACACGCACCGACAGAAGGACGGGGGAGGATGGAGACCATTCCTATAACCCACCCACTTTGTGGCGAAGGAATAAAAACAAGGACAATTGCACATATTCCCGGAAGTACGTTTAATCACAGCTTATTTGTGTCTCGGTCAGTGCTCTACATCATGTGGACTGGTAACCATGAAATCCATGCCTTCGTAAAAAACTCGTTTGTATCGGGACCACATGTGATAAAAGCATGATAACAAAATGAATCATATCTAAATTAAGTTTGGAGAAGTACTTACCAAAGAGTGTTTCAGTTTGATTATTAAAGTCTGTGGTGATAAATAGAATGCGTATGAAAATGGTGTGCACAAATAATTAACCCCAGTTGAAGAATACCAATTGGAATAATTACTCCTCATAGTGTACCTCGTCGTCAAGATAACAGCTGCGATGAGTCACCCTAGACAACAGCTGCAATGAGTCGCCCAAGATAACAGCTGCAATGAGTCGCCAAAGATAACAGCTGCAATGAGTTACCCAAGATAACAGCTGCAATGAGTCGCCGGAGATAACAGCTGTAATGAGTCGCCCAAGATAACAGCTGCAGTGAGTCGTCCAAGATAAAAGCTGCGATGAGTCGCCCAAGATAACAGCTGCGATGAGTCGCCCAAGATAACAGCTGCAATGAGTTACCCAAGATAACAGCTGCAATGAGTCGCCGAAGATAACAGCTGTAATGAGTCGCCCAAGATAACAGCTGCAGTGAGTCGTCCAAGATAATAGCTGCGATGAGTCGCCCAAGATAACAGCTGCGATGAATCGCCCAAGATAACAGCTGCGATGAGTCGCCCAAGATAACAGCTGCGACGAGTCGCCCAAGATAACAGCTGCGATGAGTCGCCCAAGATAACAGCTGCGATGAGTTGCCGAAGATAAAAGCTGCAATGAGTCGCCGAAGATAACAGCTGCAATAAGTCGCTCAAGATAACAGCTGCGATGAGTCGCCCAAGACAACAGCTGCGATGAGTCGCCCAAGATAACAGCTGCGATGAGTCGCCCAAGATAACAGCTGCGATGAGTCGCCCAAAATGGCTGATACATACTATTTGTGTGACAATTATTTGAGCACTTTTCCTAAAATAACATGGTAGCGCCTAAATATTAAAGCTTAATTAAACAAAGCATGGATTTCAGGAGAAGACACGAACAAATGAAACATAATGCATTTTGACACTTTCATAATATTTATTCTCCTCTGAAAGAGACGTGTATAATAAATCCTGAAATACACTGGAACACTGATTATTCTCATTTCGCCTGATTAATATGTATAATGTTCTCGTTTTCAGCATGATTTGTTTCATCGACCAAAGTATTAACGAAGACGGCCTTATCGTCCCTCCTGATAAAAAGAAAAATCCCTGGGACAATTCAAGGAAATGCTCTATATTGTAATTTTCACTGAAGTGTTAATCTTCTTCTGCACGGTGTCATTAATAATTATTTTCGCTCTGTTATGTTTTCGTTCTCTGAGCGAATAAGTGATGTGTTGTTATACTGACTTTTATATGGGTCACTTATTTTAATTGTTTTAAAGTCGCCGTGTTATCAAGGTATGAAAAAAATCGTCATACCTTTGTGTTTTCTTTAAAAAGCGTTTTGCAATATCTTTAACAAACGTACTTCAGTTAATTTAGTATTTTATCACACCATTGTCATGGTGACCGCGTGGTCTCATCTGTTTGCGAACAAGTTCTGGTGTCGTGTCATTGATTGTAGAATACAAGTTGTGAATTACTTCCTATCTGTCACATTCACCTACTATGGTTTTATAATGAATACGGAAAGTCAATCTTCATTTATAGACCAGTGATACAGCATACCATGGTTTACTTATCGTACCATACCAAGTCTACTGTTTCCAAACAAGACAATGCGATAATTATAGCGTTATAAATATACGTATGCGTTAAACATTTCAGACTATTCTAGAATTTGATAAGTCAACAAAATGTATGCTGCTGACGCGCATCGCTGCAAATTAATTCCGTTTCAATTTTGCTTTCGTACATTTGACAAGAAATATTATATCACTGAATGTGATGAATACTCCCAGATACTGCTGGACACAGTGACGCTGTATGAGACGTCTAAATTATGATGATATGCATATATGTCTAATCTAACTTATATGCACAACATGACTTGGTACTGATCAGTCGTACAAAGTTTCGATGAAATACAACCAGCAGTTACAGAGAAATAGCCCGGACAAAATTTACAAGTGTAAAAAACCCAAAATACAATGTGCATAATAAACAACATATAAAAATTATAGTAAACTTCAGTTATTAATGGCATTGGTGATAAAAGTAGAATATTACAGAAATAATGCAATGGAATTTTCAATACAGGCTTATTCATATATAACAATAGTGTCTGGTATAGGCTAAGTAGCAATACTGTCAGCCCATTGTGGAAATTTGTACTCAATGTATTTTGTTTTAAACGTGTTTAATGTTTTTACATTTCTGATGTATTGAGGAACAGAATTCCAAAGTATTCCAAAATCAGTACAGTATTCTATAATCAATATTCTATAACATGATTGTACGCCCAACCAATGCATAGTTTGAAATGTACTGTTGTAGTTTATGCACGTACTTTTTGTAATGTATGTATTTATTTAAATAAAGGATCATGTATTTATAACGCTTTTATCGTTTCTACTTTCGAGTTAAACTAGTCAGATGATTACTGGCTAGAGCGTTCTCTACGGGAGCGGAAGGTTGTGGATTTGATTCAGGACACCTCCATATTAAAGATAGTAAAGTGAAACTGTTGGTTTGGCACCTGTCTACGTATAGTCCTGAGAATTTGACACGACTATCGACCTTCTATTAGCATAATTTCACACGTGGTTTTTGTCTATATCTATAAACCCGGTTGTATGTTTGCATAAACGGGGAGTATCACGAAGACGCCCGATGTGTAATACCAGCACAAATCAAAAAGACTGATATTGCACGATTTGCTCGCTGAAATTTATATATTCAACGCAAGCACGAGTGATTTAATTTTCCACACCCGAAAGAGTGCCCGTGTTTTATTAACCGACAAAATACAACAACAGAGTTTTAACAGATCGTGTTAGAATCATTCATAAAGGTCAGGATCATGTCAAATTCTCTGTGTTATACGTTTGGTTTACTGTACAGGCAATGTAGACAGGTACAGTTATTTATTTCCATATGACGTCAACACGTTGTGACATCATTTATACGATGTGCTTTAACAAATATTCAAGCACCTGACCTCTGTGTGCATATAGGAAAACATGCTAGTTGTTTTAAAACATTCATTTTCCTCTATACGGCAATTGAACTAATCATTGGTTGCGACCCGATAATCAGTGCTCAATATAGAGTTTAATAGACATTTCAGCTACAATTAAACACACAATTCGTGTCGGAATTCCAATGATAGTCTAAATAGAAACCAACTTAAATCAACTACATGTAAATTTAGTATTGATATTTTAGCGTAATCATATACTTTTTTCTCTGACGAAGGATCCGGCAGACGAGCAATCAGTCAATCAATTGTAGGAAAACCCATGTACACAATAAAATGAGGTTATGTACTAATATCGTGGCAACTTTACCGATGTCTGTAGTTTGAATGATACTTACATCGTTATTGAAATATGATTATGTATCTTGTACATTCAACAACAGTTATAAGCACACCCCGGTTTTCGGATAATTACATTTACTTAAACTGTTTAATAAGTGTTACAAGGGTAAACTTGTGTAGGGTAATATTATTTAAGCAAATTCACAAAAAAACTATTAATTTTTGAATAGATCCACATCCATTAAAATTAAAATGTATATTGCAGGGTTAGGGCTAAAATTCACAATATTGACAAAAATACTCATTATTGAGTATGAGCTCGAGTGGTGTTTAATACAACAATCCACCATCCTTTAACCATGAGAACATAATTTCCTAACTTTTCTGCAAAATATTGTTCTACACGCAATCTGTTTCACAGACTTTATCTCAAAATTACGTGTAAATTATCAGAAAACGTAGATTGCGGTACTGAACGCCAGTGTTACGCATATAAAATACTGTCATTTTGGACTATTTTGTGTTTCATCCATTTTGAACCTAACTCTGACTTTCACGCCGTAAGAATATGGAATAATTCTAATTATTGTCCTGGTGATTATGAACATCGCCATTGATGAGAACGAGTACATACAACCTGTGTTACTTTATATATATAACCAGGGTAACTAACCTAAATACTTACACATACCTAAAAGAAAATATTCCATACAATAATGTCGCTGAATTTGTCAAATACTGTATTAAAATTTATTTTTTCATCAATCAATAAATTAACTCGTTAAGCCAACCAATCATTAAAATGATCGCTCAATGATTCATTGGTTTTCTCATTTGTAAAGGTTTCTTTCAAGACGTTTGCGTAACTAATGTTCATCATTGAACAAACCCAATTGTGAAATCGCACACGTTCTAAAATTTACTAAACGAGACAAAAGAATCTAGCTTCTTAATCTTAATCTAAATAATTTCCAAGGTGACGCGCATTGTTGCTCATTCAATTATGATACTACTGTCATCAATAACAGTACACTATACTTAGTGGTTTGATTAGTCTGCTTTTGCATGAATACCATGATTGGTTTACTTTACAAATTACAATTCAATTGTGCAGTAAATGTATATTATACAGCATAAAGTATAACTAAACTGAGATAAATTAAGTTTGGTATTTTCTATATTCCAATAATTGCGTCTCAGTTTGACAGATACCGGCTCATGTGCATTTATTTGCAACTATATAGTGAATAGGGTTCAAAAACGATTCAGCCTTCAAACATGTCGTCTTTTCAATTGTCCTTTTTAATTGGATTCGTACGTTAATAGAAAACTACACCTTACCATATCGTTATGTCATATTACGAAGCAAATGTAACGAACGGCCATTATATTAGTCAACCAGTTGTTAGTTTTCAAGCTGTGGCCAATCAAGTGTGACAGATATAACAATTCTCGAACCATATGACGCAACATGAACTGGCTATCATCGCGTATGCTCCAAAGGCAACTAGAATAAATCTTGAAGAAGTTGATTGTTACTAATGGCTTTCATATATGTAAGTATGTTTTACACATAATCTAGAATAGCAATTAAAGTTTCTGAATACATGCACGTTTTCTAGTAATCATTCAAAATACCCTATATTGCTTCGACACTCAGTCGAATTTGTTTGATTTACAACCATTTAAATCGGTACCTACGTGTATATACTAGTAATTAAGGTTTAATCAAAATGTTATAAAATGAAACTATGAACATCTATATATACCATGCTATTTAATCTATCTTCTTTTAGTTATTCAGACTGATCCTACCAGGGTGTTGTCTTCAATAGGTGAAAGAATAAAATATAATTGAAAATGTTATTCAAAAATTAATATTATTCAATTAAAAACAAGGACATTGGATGAAAGAGATCCAACTCGAGAGTTGAGTGGTGAACCTTTCATATTCGTCTTCATCGTTATGCTCGTATAACAGTTGTCTTTCAACTTGTAACTTGCGCCTTATTCCATGCTGTCGTATACGTCTAGGTTAAAGCTTTGCCTACAGGGTCTGTCTAAGATTACATCCTATTCTAGGAGAGCAAACATGTCTCGGATCCGGTTTTACCTTCAGGGCCTGTGTAAGAAGTTATCATATTCCACGGAGGCCGCTTTCAGTGTCTCGCAAATTGTCACATTTTATATTGTTGGGATTTGCGGTGAATATAAATGCCAAATTATCCGCTCAGAGCACTGGTAATCTGGAATGTTTATGGCGGCATAGATGAGAGGTTTTCACGGATATATGTAATTAAGACTGGTCATTACCAGTGACCAAAGCCATACATCATAACGTACGGCTTTCATTTTCAATCGGCACGGAAAACGACGATTACCAAAGCGTGTCTAGTAAAGAGATGAACTTTGTATTTGAATATTTTATCTTACCTAAGTGAGGCATTCATATAATGTGTTACATGGCACGCACATTCGTCATGACAATATCTGGACAAGCCGAGTTGGCAGATACGTACATATGCGTATAATTCTGGACCCAAGTACTACCATATTTGATGTAAGACGTGTATAAAAGGTGCCCTGGCCCCGATCTCCCGAAGCATCTCAAGTAGAAATCTCAACTCAAATTGAGATTTTTCTCAAATCAGAGTCTGAATTTGAGATAACTTTGAAGCTCGAGCTCTCAATTTTACTGTAATAAACTCAGAATAATGTTTCTGTTTTGTAATACCAATTTAGAGTACAATTTCGCATGGGAACTACCATCGGGGCCTGGAACGATTTGAAATGATACATGATTATTACGCCCATCTTTGCGGTGTTGAACTGAGAAGATGCTCTGTAGCCGAAGATACTTGCTGGAATACTTAAAGACCTTTCGTATGGTGAGAGCATTTTGTCATTTAAGGAATCATTCTACCGAGGGAGATTTCATGTTCCAGGAATAGTTTCGTAAATTAGCCGAATTAAGTCCGAACTAAACAATGTTAGTAGATAGTTTGACACACCAGTTTTCAATACTATAACCCGAAAGCAATACCATTAAGTGAGATTTTTACAATTACATGTACATGTCCGTCAAGTTGTTTAACAGTGTATATGACAGACACGTGATATGTACGACCTGAACTATTGGTGGTTAAGGAGATAAAAAAAAATGAGCCAGAATGTCGTTAACAATTAGTTTAACGCATACAATTTTGAAATCATTGGCATTATGCTCGTCAAATATACGTGCAGTGTCAATCGCGTCATTGCCAATGTAACAATTTAAAAACATTCATTTCCAGAGTTCGACACGAGTACTGATTAATGACGCTGAAAGGAGTATTAAGCTACTAGATTTGATCGTTTTCGGCAGTTCAGCTACCCTTGACATTTAACTTTCCCTGGTCATTCGACTACTTAAAGGAAACTTGTGTTCGAGTATCCCTTGTCGGGGAGACTATTTCACTCCTGGTTTGTGTGCAGCCAACATCGAGATACGGCGCCAAGGAATATCGAACATGTACAGGGAGATACCGCCCTTAAAGGAACCAATTTGCACCTTGATCGAGTGGAGCATTCATGGGTATTCTTGCTCAAAGAACTGAAGCAATGGTGCAGACAAGAATCGAACCCACCATCGCTCTCCACATGTACATTTTACAATGATTATTGTTAACTATATTCTGAAATATAACAGGCCTCAATAACCTCGTAAATTACCTTCAGACGTATATTTGATATCGGAACTTTTACAGCAAGTTAAAGTAGTTTCTTCTTTGCTTTATTCACTAATAAGAGTACATGTGTCATATAATAGTCGTAATTGGATTATTAGAACACGTATTTCTCTCTCAATACGCACAATAATTAACGGCAAATCTACGCTATGTCTGTGTCATGGGACACATACAATGAATGACATCCGTGCTGAGGAGTTCTTTTTTGCTCATTGTTTCAAATTCGTTTCTAATTTAAATATGGTTGAAAGGTCCGTATGGCCAATTCTAGTGGAAGAACGAAATTAGCTCAACTTTTGAAGCAAACCCGTATCTACAAGGTAATACATACCAACTGAACTATACGGGCGAACTGTTAATGAATTGTTCCGAGACTCTTTCAACTACTACATATCATTAAGGGAGAGAAAAACGCATCCAGTCGCAATAAATTTTGCGAATTTAATTGAATAGAGATCCCAGGAAAGCTGACTCTGTATGTGGTTGCTGTTGTCAATTATAGCCAGAAAAAGCAATTTTAACAAAGATTATGTGATTCCTGTCTCGATGTATTTCAATTTATTCGAGAGGTGGTGATACTTTGTTACAATATACTAGGAGTGATATAAGAACGATCCCTAGTGAATCAATTGCGAAAATATGTACCTACATATTCTAAAAGATTGATATACTTACAATGACGAATATAGAAATTACAGCAATTTTCCGAGTACAGGGTGATTATTAATATATGTCCGGATAAGAAATTTAATAACTTTCACCACGTTTGTCTTAGAGAGCTGTCGCTGGTCTCATTTAAGAGATAAACAATTGAAAATTTGTACTCCATTAGTAAATGCCTCCATGTGATGCCATGATTACATCCATGGTGCCATTAGTGACGTCATACATTCCATAGCATATAAAAATGGCTGCTGCGTCAAAAATTACCAAGCTGTAGTATTTAATTGGAAATTTCCCCTCATTGATTAGAAGAAGGTCATCAAAATGTATCCAGATGCTGACATACCTTCTACCAAGCAAATCAGGAGATTACCGTTGCAAATAATCTTAGGGATCCAAAATTTTAAAAGTGTGTATTGCTCAAAAATCTCAGGCTATTGATAGGTTCAGCTGAAATTTTAAATTTTGCCACATGTTAAATTATTGTTCACATTGAGTGTTAGTATGTATGTATTTATTTTTGTTATTGTACACTACCCAAAAGTTCTAACCCGCCACCATATATAATGTGTTATAATTGTGTTAATACGCTCGTACTCTCATGAAATTTTGCATGTAATTGTTGATTCATTTTTGCAGATAAACGGCCATGTAACTCGTTACAGGCGCGTTACGTAATGAAGTCGATTTTACAAAGTCACAACACATTTTACCCAACTTGTCCATGAACACGTGCATATTGCAACGCAACAAACACGTATTCATTAACATTTAGCACAACCGATGTCTGCCCTCCCAGAAAAACACGTCACATGCCAAGATTGACGCAAAACAAACTTGGATGAAGTGTAAGAATCTTACAACAAAATTTCACAAAGGCTATTTCAACGAAATGGCAATTTTGCAAATTTTGCTTGAGTGTTGATTTAAAAAATTGAAGGTTCATGTGAATGAAAAAAACGGAAATAATCATTAAAATAACAATTAGAAACGAAATAGAAAATTATTTTTGTAATAAAAAGCAAAACTAAGGACCGCAACTTTATCAAAACTGATGACATCCCGACAGGTCAACCGCGTTCTGTCCGTGCCAAATTCAACATGTTAGGTGTTTTTCGCGTAGGATAATCTTCACTAACACCAAAACCGTACACAAACACGTGCTTTTCGACGCGCATGCATTACACGTGTAAATTACTCTAGATTACGTAACAAGTCTTAAATGGTGCATTAGACCGTAAGTAGGCCAAAATAAACAAATAGTTGGCTTCATTGGATATTCATATGTCATTATGTGAAATTTCGTGTTAATAAATGCATTATTAAAAAAAATTAATAAAATAAAAAAATGTCAACTAGAAATTGTGTTCACAGTGGTTTTTCGTAATCTCATTAGTGTTCCTCTCGAGTCAGTTTCGGCATTTTATGTGTTTTTCAAGATGAACAGTCATCAGTAATGCCGATCTTGTTAATGGGCGCGTGATTTCTGGTCCACATGCATTGCACGTGCAAAAATGCATTTTTTGTATTTTTTACGCAATACACTGAATGCACTGAAATTAACTGCAAAACGGTCAAAATAAACCAATACTCAGCTGCATCATTTAATCATGTATCGGTATGCGAAATTTCAGGTGAATACACGCATTTTCCACAAAACGGGAATGAAATATAAAATGGCGGGTTAAAACTTTTGGGGAGTGTATGTATTTGTGTACTCGTGATGGCGTACATGCATGTCACAGCATGTTGTATTTATTCCTGTGAAGATCTTTTCAATTTGCCTTATTTTCAAAGTAATGTCTTTTATAACCTTCCCCAATGACCCATGTATTACGCAGCATTTACAGGGTGTCCCAAAAAAACGTGGACCTACCTAAAAACTTTGTAACTTATTTCATTTGTAATAAATTTGACTGCTCTTTTGTAAGAGTGTGTAAAAGTAATCCCTACTTCTAAAATAGGTACTCACTAATATGTTTTGCTTTAAAACAGGAAGTGACGTCATCACTTTACCTATGGTGCCATTTCCTGTTTTGTTTGCTGACTAACGTGGAAAATGACATCATTTGATAAAACATTTATGTCTGAGCGTTCATTTGTAAGACAGAAAGGTTTTTAAGTCACAGAGGTGATGAATTTTTTGTGAAAATCGAAGAACTTTGCTATTAAATAATAAAAACGGGGAGAAAGTCCCACTGTAGTGAGTTTACCAAACAAAAGGGGAGCAGGCAACCTTCAAAATGTTTGTTATCAATCACCTAAGAAGCAAAATATAAATATTGATGTATTATTATTGAGATCAATCAATAAGAAAGCTTAGTAACAAGTAAAGGTAATAAGATGAACTGTTATCCAAATCAACAGTTCATAGGTATATATCAGAGTCATTTAGTGTGTCAGCATTGATTAGAAAGCAGAAACCCATATTACAACAAATCAGCAGCAAAATAAGATAAGTTCGCAAGAAAGCACTGGCATTCAAACGTCATACCTAAGGGCAAGGCCCCTAGATATAACTCGGACATGAGCCCTATATTAAATCTGTTTTCCATACATGATGAGCATTAGTGCATGCAGATCCATTATCCTTGACTATGGGACACCTGAGATGTCATTTTGTGTCAGCCTGTAAATCTGTCTCTATGAACACGCTGAAATCACAGGTTCACTTTATGCTAATATGCTGAAACACGTGATTGAAAACAAGGGATATAATTCTGGGTATTGTACTAAATAATCACAATAATGATGCTGGTATTTTGAACTATGTTTATCCCTTAATGTTTTGTCACATTGACACTGTGTTATTGATAAAAGAGACAAAGTAACGAATGTTTAACCTAGGTCCCCGTTTTTTGGGGACACCCTGTATATTCTGTATTCCTCACTTCCTTAATTTGAATAGATCTACTATCATCACGTTTGAACAAACTCTCTGTTTCACTTAGTTCGGAAAATATTAAATTATGATTGACTTATACAAATTATCGAACTGACAACGTACCATTCCGCCCCAGAACAGTACATACTATAGATATAGTCGAACAAGGATGGCTTGTCAACTTGCACAACATACCTCTTATAATCAATATCAAAGTTTTCATATTAAGAGAGGTCTCTAAAACTGTGCATAGTACATGTGAAATATCTCACTTTGTCTACACTCCCCATCAATTTTAAGAAGACGGTGTAGAATACACGACTAATATTTTATAAACGACTATGATGCATGTTTGATAGCATCCAATAAATACTAGTATTCAATGTCTAATTACGTGCGACATGTTTAATAAAATCGATTTAAAATTATTAATTATGGGCGAAAACAAAATATGTAGATGCCTAGTCGCCAGCCAAACGACTTGCCTAATTCCCCAAAATAACAAATTCTTTGTCGGTTAAAATAGTGTCTTCTATATCAGTGAAGTAATTCTAGTACTCGTTTATCAGTCTGTCGTCACAATCTCCAATATAGAAATATTTTTGAAGTAAAGTGATCATGTTTAGATATCGCATGCCAATGTTCATTGTGAAGATGAATAGATCGCGTTTTATTTTTGACGGAAACTTAATCGGAATGGAGTAAGAAAATTTAAAGCGTCAAGAGGAATGTAACGAATTCTGCTCAAAATGTTTAGCTCTGATGCGGTAAACAAGCAAGTGAATTTGATGAAAGCAGTCCCCTTCTGGTAACAGATTTACACATTTGAAACATATACCGAGCTAGAAATTTATACGCAGGTCCCTTTTGTGCTTTTCATGCTCTGCTGTTTCTGTTGAGTGAGAGGGAAACAACGAATATATTTTGGTAATAAACCTGCACCACTGGTATCGTTTTTGCTTTTGATCAGTTTGAACAATACATACAGTCAATTTACATACACATTTCGCCTTCCACACCTAAATCTCACATAAAAGACGAAATGCCCAAAAGCAGTGTTACTTTAGCCCGTAATGACACTCCAATGCGTTAACTATTAGTGAAAATCTTACACTACATTTATTTTCCTGCAAAATTATTTCCGAACCAGAATGGATTGTGTCAGAGCAGATGTTAGAGTACTTCTGCATACATTTTGTTTATTCATGTTATTACGTTTCACAATGACATTGGTGCTTGTACCTTATACATTTTACTATCACAGTTCATGTATTGAAATTTCCGAAGGGAATTACCGGTACTGCACGACATTGCAATTGTCTTCAGGAGGTAACTAGTATATCTTGATAAAGACTGAACTGCGTTGAACTTGAAATCTAGACATTTGTTCCTTTGACGTTTGGAATAGCTTCTAAATATAGAAACTCATTTCAATAAGTAAGGCAAAACATTACAAAACAATACTGACGCAATATAAATGAGAACACTTAATTGAGCCATATTATCACAAAGACAGCTACATCATGTGACGATTTTTAATTTATATATTTAGAGGACAAAATTTTCAAAACATGTTTAAAACAAAGAAGTATTCATTAGTTACATACGGTTTGGCGATTAAATTGAGATGCTTCGTTCAAAGATAGAATTAACAGATGACAGTGAAACAGTGTGCGATTGGTTTCGAAGGTGTACTAGCACATTCATCAGGACAAAATCATGGCAACAATATAGCATCAGTCCGGTTAATTCTGGGTCGCACCTCGTATCATGGCCGTTACTAGGATTTTTTTTAAAGGGGTAGCGACATCGGGTCTTGAAGATGTGAAGAGGACGTTTAGCGGAAAAGTAGGTAGGTCTACCTCTCCTGTTGACAAAGGTTATGGCTCAGTGCTCATGAGCAAGTTGTAAAAAGTGTATTACTGATCTAAGGAGCATGATACACAAACTCATTGTTATGTAATTATGGAGCTAGAAATTATTTGAGCTAGAAAGAATGAATTTTAACTGAGCAGAAGGGAGATAATTTAGGTCGAGGACATCCCACACACTACCATACAGGAATAACATAATTATATGTACGTATTAATAAAGTCTTTCTGTTGTGGAAAACTGCAAGTCATCATTTTGAAGGGTAAGGGGTAGCTTACATGAGTATTTTGTTTCAAACGGTGAGTTGCAGATATAAGCATTGTTTTCGTGCGCTTTTAAAAGCATTGAGTTATGATAGCACTATTCAGAAACTGTATTCAAGTATGCTTGCAGTTTCGAGAGGATGTACTGAGAACATTTTCCACATGCACACCCTGTTGTATCATCAGCAAACATATTGACTATGTCAGTCTTAACGGAGAAGGAACCAACAGACAATAACAAGTAATAAGATAATACGCCACAAGCATAGCCACAAAGCAACACTAAATATTAGGAATACACGCACATACGTTATTAAACGAAAAGAAGCTGTCTTATTTTGGAATTGAAAGCCAAAGGGCACATAAAAGAATACAGTTTAACAAAAATACTCGGTATGCACTCGGAATATAATTGTTTTGTCTATCTTCAGAATTGCCTTAAACCAAATGAATCGTTAGCAAGTGAACATTAGCCAATCGTGTCTGTAATAATGGTTTCTAAAGCTACTTTTTGTAGAAGGTCAGAAAGTCAGAGACACCATTCATTCCTACGTACAAATTTCTCTCATAATATAAAATAGCTGCGAGAGAACTAAATCCCGACCACAAATATTTTAGCTGATTTGTCTCGTTTTGCTATATTGCTATTTTTACATTATCGTTCTCGTGTTCAGCATGATTGTTTTCATCGACCAAAGTATTAACGAAGATGGCCTTATCGTCCCTCCTGTTAAAGAAATCTCTGGGACAATTCCAGGAAATGTTCTATATCGTAGTTTACATGGATGTGTTGATCTTCTGAGAAACGGTGTATCTTACAATATATTGTTCATAATCATATACAGTTCCTCTACTCTGCTGCGAATAAGTGATTTGCTATTTTATTGACGTTTATATTAACAACTTAATCTTAATTGTGTAAAGTTCGCCACATGGAACAGTTTAGATTAATGGCTGATACCGAATTGACAAACCTAATCACAGTTTGAACATTGACGGAATGAAAATTCAAGAGCTAGTCGTCATTGTAACGTTCAACGTATCGTCATGAAACTAATACGTCTAAACAGTGTAAACACATCAACTATTCCACACCGGTGTCTCGTGAAAAACGCAAGTTCTTTTAATTTGACAAGTTTAACTCAGTGAGCATGCGCGAATGTTGTGCATTTTTGGGCATGAAAAATCAAGCATTTCGTTTGAACTTAAACATTTACATTGTATGAAACATTGCAGAATTCCATCTATGTATAACTGTGTATTTATAATTATATATTCAAGAAATGTATATATATCCACTACATGACGTTTATAAAGGCAAAGCTGTATGATATATTTCAAATGTATGTCTATATTTATTTTGATACTCTATTTGTATAAGAAGAGCTTTCAAATAACATGCATCTGCGTGTTTGTCAAGATTTCGTTAGAGGACTGATCCAAAAGTAATGTCACTGATGCTACTTAATCGTTCACAATGTAAGAAAAACACCAAATTTTACACAACGTTATATGAATCTATTTTAAATCTGATAGCAAGATTTCATGAAAATACTCTGAACAGTAATTGAGATATAAGCATATACATGATGCATACCAACGGACATCGCCGCAAGCCAGACTTCAATGACGTCATAATGACGTTACTTCCGTGACACTAACTCCTCCTGAACACTTCATTCCAGGTATTCTTCTTAGACTCCTGAATTCATGCAGTACGTATTTGTCATTTAAAAGTGTTCAACCCAGCCGACCTTGCTATAATAATAAATAATAATAATAAAGACTTTATTTATAGAGGCAACACAGTTAGGCAATTGCCCAATCTTCCCTGTGAGCCTCTTGAAAAAAATCAACATTTACAGATATATGTACATAGCAACACAATACATGATAGCAAAATATTATTTATATACAATGTGCAAAGCTATCAAGAACAAGGTTCACAATTACAGATATTCTTTTGTAAAGCAATACACATCAATTCAGCAATGTTTTCCAATAAGACATATACTTATATTTGAAGCCATTCAAGGTCTGTGCATTTCGAACATATAATGGTAACGAATTCCAAATCATTGGCCCAGAGTAGTCAAGAGATTTCTTACAGAATTCTAGCCTTGGTTTTTAACATAGAGATTCTGCTGACACTCAGAGGATCTGAGATGGCGAATTTGGACTTCATGACGTTTTTGGAATTTGTCCTTAATGTATGGGGGGCTCATGTTGTTTAATGATTTATAAATAATGATGGCTTTTTTATATTTTACCCTGTCAGGAAAAGTCATTCAGTTCAAAGTAGCAAATAGTTCATCTGATGGAGTATCAAAGTCTCTAGAATGAGTCTGGCAGCTCTCTTTTGAAATTTGATAATAGTGTCCACATTACTGTTACTACAATTTCCCCAAATAGAGCAACAGTAATCTAAATGGGGGAGTATATATGCATTATAGAACATTTTTCTGACTGGTATATTGATGTAAGGTTTTATTCTTTTCAAAAGATAGAGCTTTGAATTACATTTTTTAATGACTGCATCAATTTGATTGTTCCAGTTAAGATTTCTATCAACTTGAACTCCTAAAAGGCGTTACAAGTACAATTTAAATCTATACACAATGGTCGCATTATTGAAACGTCGATCTG
The DNA here is from genome assembly GCA_947247005.1 of Spisula solida. Taxonomy (NCBI): domain Eukaryota; kingdom Metazoa; phylum Mollusca; class Bivalvia; order Venerida; family Mactridae; genus Spisula; species Spisula solida. The sequence goes on along the minus strand of OX365944.1, from coordinate 41,781,614 downwards.
CATTTACAGCATCAGAAACAAACTTGACGTTCTTATCGGAACTACCACATACCAGTCTTCCGGCCATCTGTTGACATGGATTCGATCATGGCAATCTCTTAAAAGCTTCGACTACATGTATACGAGCCTCTGTCGTCGGCGTGTGTATCATAAAGTTTCTAAGCTTACTTGAATAACTTGTAGAAAAAATGCATTACTACACACAGCGTCTTTTTGACACAAATATGCAGTGTTTTCGCTTAGTAATCAGTTTGTTGATCGTTTATTGCGATTTTCATAATTGAGTGATTACACTGAAACTTCAGCAGCAGACAGCAGACAGTTGTAAGGTTACGTCCGATATGTGTCGTCTGATTTGGCGGTTTAAGTTTTAACATAAAGTATGAAAGAAAATTGATCTGATTGTGAAAAACGTACGTTATTTTTATGTGCGGCGACATGACGTCATTGACTTTTTTTGAATGTTTGTATAATTCAATTATGATATTCCAATACCGCAGCACGTTTCATGTTAATCAGAAATAAATTACTGTACATTTTGATATCGTTTTCAAGAACCTATGCCCATAAACAAGCACACAATGGGAGCAGTGACATTACTTTTGGATCTACCCACGTATATGGCATCAAATCGTCAATTATTTGGTTTTCAACTCTCGTGATAATTCTACTTCTAATTCAGACATATGTCTAGCATTTCGGCCAAAACAAAATAATATTGTGGTTCTAGTAAACCTACCGACCCTATTGTGTTCCCCTGTGCTTATTATTGTATTGGCATATTTTCCAGTGCATAACATCAATATTGTTTTTATTTTAGAAAAATAAAACCTTTTTCCTATTACCAACCCTAGCACGTTACTAGAACCGCATTGTTAATTTGTTTTGACCTTATTAATTACATACATTTGTACCACCCCCAAAGTAAGGAATTCACCATTGGAGCAGTTGGGCGAATGTTGAAATCACAGGCTGTGTGCGATCTATTTGAACATTTGGAACGATGCTAGCTGCTAGTTAACTAATGGCTCCTCTTTCTACCTACTTGGTGGCTGGAATCAATTGATACAGATAGACAATCATTGTTCTAAGTAGGTATGAATGGATTGGTCCATTGAACATCCTTGAAACAAATAAACAAATAGGAACTTAACAGTATTTGTCATTTGATGATATGCCTATCATCATTCGACCAACTCTATAAATATGTTCTATTTAAATTTTATACTTATATCATATGCATGTACCCTAAAACTATAGTAGTTAATTCATATACACGAAGGACTAGAACCATTTGGTCAGCTGTAAAAAAACAACAACAGAAACATGCGTTTTAAATTACAACATTTCAAATGCAACATGACTATCGTCCTGGCTGTAAGACAATCATTTGAAAAATGACAGAAGCAATCTGTTGATAAATTGCGTTCTTGGTCCCATAAGCATTTACGACGTTACGCTCATTGTTGGCGTACATCGGCAATTTATAACATTTTTACACTTCAAAATTGCATAAAAATCGTTTTAGAAATAAGGTTGTTTATATTTAGATATCACAAGCAAGATAAAAGAATCGCCATGCTAGTAATGTGATCCGCATGTACGTTTAATTATTAGTATATATTAAATTAAACATAGAATGACGGAGAACGTCACAAAAACGTCATGTAAGATGGAACATAATTGACCAATGCGCAGTGTTTAGCAGCTCGGCAAATTCATATAAGTATCTTTATCCGCCCAAAAAGTAGATGCGGTGACGTGATGGCAACTCCATTTCGCGTTGTTTCATTTATGTGCCGTTCAAAACTTTCCAGTAACAAACCGTGAGCGAAAAACATATTCAACTGAAAACGTAAGATGTAATTTCTTTCCGCGACAAGATTTGTTAAAACTGCATTATTTCCATACCTTAAGTCGACTTTCTATAATCTTTATTTTGACAAAAAGTACATGCATCCTACTTTTGAATTGGGTATAATTTGTACGACTATGACTTTGAATAAGGCTTTTAATATAGGTATACTTTTTTCTAGCCACGATGTCACACGCATCAAAAAGTGCACAAATTAAAATTGTGATGTTGCTATGCCTCAACATATTTAAAGAAGTATGCATTTATTAAAACGACAGCGACTACAACCAAAAAGTACATATAATTGTCTGTATTTTGATATGAATAAGTCTTACATTCAACATAGCTTTAATTTTATTTATGAATTTTGGCAAATCTAGCCATAATGTCACACCCTTGAAATTAACGTAACGTCAACGTCTACGTGATCGGTAGAATCGTACCCGTTTTAATAAAAGAGTCGATGTACTGCAGATTTAAATGAAATTATGTATGAATGAAGTGTGAGCTGTAGGGTTTGTGTAATTATGGTGTTTTAGTCTGAAATAGTAAGTTTAGCGGTATTATAAGCGCCACTTGTAGGGACGTGATTTTCGTAGTATTTTCTAACTTACTTTCTCATTTTTGTACATGTATTTTAATGTCTCGGCAAAATGTAAATCATCTACTTGTATGGAACGATACGCAGCGTATTATTGGTATATTCTATTGTATGTTTAATTAAAATGTACGACTGTAACGCCTTAATTACCCCTCCGCCTCCCCATATGGCCGATCTAAAACTGCCATACATATTGCGTAAAAATGCACTTATCAATCAAGCGGGTTGCTCAAAACCATTTTCATTTTACAACAATATTTTTTAAACCAATAAAAATATGGGATTTACGGCATAATTTAAGAAAAATTGTATTCGAAACACCCAAATAAGTCTTGTAACGTCAATAATCGTTAAAAACGTCAACAACGTCGGAATTGGTTACGCTAATGTACGCCAACATCGAGCGTAACGTCTTACACCTGTCAAAATGTATATTCTATATTATAAGGAACCTTATTTCAGTAATCATGACTAAAAGCTTTTGTAACTTTTCCTACTTCATGATGTGTATCACGCAACAAAGTAGCATTCGTATCTCGCAAATCGACAATTAGCGTCGCACATACTCAGACTAGTTTGACACAATGTAAACCGGAAATATAACCTCAGATAAGTTATCAATTATTTTATAAACCACAGAGGATCGTCAATATTACTTAGTAGATGCTTAAAATCGTCACAGACATGTCAAGCGTGCACTATCGTGTCGTCACACTCTATCTCGTCGATGAGACAGTTATAAACATCATCTTATGAGTATAAATTGATTACATTCCATAGTATAATTCAACCTGCTGCGAAAGTTTATTTGCTTTTATTTATCCTCGCCACCGGAAATATATATGGGCGAGGCCCCCAGAAGAGGCTAGTCACTTTAGTTTTAAGGGGATAGTGCATGATACAGAAGAATCTCCAGTTCCCGAAGCATCCCTGGTTCTTTTACGTGCCGATGTAAAGCATCATACACGGGACCTCGTTTAATGTCTCGTCCAAAGACTGTTAGTAATTTTAGTTATGCTAGGTGGGAAACACTGAAAAGCATTTCTGTTTTTGACCGTCTGGAGTAGGGATCGAACCCACAACCTTCAGATCAGCAGTCAGTAGCCCTAACCACTAGACTACTTATCCACCTGCTGACGTCTTCGTTAAAACTCATTTGAAACATATGCGTAATTATTTGAATCCCTAAAAACATCATCTACAGCAGTTGCCACGGATTTTAAATGCTAGAAAAAAATCATGATTTATTAACGCAAGCGTCGAATTGTGCTTCAGTTCTAGCATGAAATACACAATATAAGCCAGAGCTTATACACTCGAGGAATTTAAAAGCGCCTCACACGACACAGCATGAAAAAACGGGTTTAAGTGCAAATAATATTTTATTATATTTACTTTTATTTGGAATTTTACAAAAACGTCAAATTTAAGTCGATTTATTTTCCGTATATAGACTAAATTTAATTTGTAAATTTAATCACAAACAATACTATATTATCTTTCCGTTTATTTGGAATTTCACAAAAACGTCCATATTTAATTCGATTTATTTTTCGTATATTAACTAAATTTTATTCATATATATAATCACAAATAATACTAGTACAGGCATCCAATTAGATTCGCGTTTAGTTCACATGTAGATCTACACATTTTATTTCACAAATTTTAAAATTAAAAGAATTTCCATAATTGTTTAATTACCTCCATTGAATAAAAATATGAGTAAAATGTGTATATATCTTTTCCTTGCCGTTAAATATACTTTAAATACAAATTTTATCGTTTCATAGTGAACTAGTGCATGTGTTACATCTTTAAATTCTACCTCATGGTTGTTCATGGACATTGAAATATAAAAGCAGTACATATACAATAATAATTTATAATAAGTCAGACAAAATAAAAGTATGGTCTAACTGTATAAATCGTACGATACAGAAATGTTTTTAATGGTAAGAACCAGGTTACAAACTGCAGTGTGGATTGTTGTCTTATTAAATTTTGTACAATATGTGACTAACAAATTTTATGAAAAAAAAAATTTAATCACCTATAAATGCAAATTAAATTTCAAATTTAAGCGCATTTAATTTTGCGTTTATATTGCATAAGCGTGTATTTAATCCCATTTATATTCTATATTTAATCACCTTTAAATGCAACTTAAATGTGACTTAAACTTGTAGGAATAATTCGACTTAAATGTAGTATTAAACTTAACTTAAATATGAAATTTAATGGCTACTTTTTTCTGATTAAATGTATTTAAATTACGAATATAATTACATTTACGTTACGTTTAATAGAAAATTAAACGTAACTTTTCATGCTGTGTGACTTAAAGTCAAATATCGCTTCAATTATTTTTTATTGAAAATTATTTTAAGCGTTTGCTCATTAATCTTTCCTACATATAATTTAATTTAGTTTGTAATAAAATGTTATCTAGTTATTTTCTGGGAATCTTGCAAGCGCATTCACTCTAGGCAAAAATATGGCATTTTCAATACAGGTTATGCGAGGCATAACTCTAAATAAGCTCCTATTTGTTCGTCAAAGTTATTTGTTAATCATTTCCTATCTTTGTATTAAAGCATCTGCAAGTTTTTTAATGCTGGTTTATTTTACGCATGCAGCAACCTACCTATTTTCAACAAGTTCAAAACAATAAGACACTTTTTTTTATATTGCCTAATTGAACATGCGTAAATATTATTGTGATCATCTTATTTCTGAAAAGAGGTTTGTTAGAGGACTTCGTAGACGAATGTTAAAATGAATTGCGCCCATAGCCGGTATTGAAAATGCCACACTTGATGATTAGTGACTATGCTTGCAGAATCCTCAGTTAATAACGAATTATCATTATTTTACAATCTCAATTGAATTCTATGCACGCAGTAGCAATTAACATCAACGTAAAGTTTTGTTTTTCAATAAAATAAATAACGTAAGCAAGATTTGGCTCTGAATCATGTGAGGCGTTTTTAAAGTCCTCGAGTGTATATGAACATGATGATCACTACAGCATGGACTACAGTATCACGGAAATTGTTAAAATAATAGAAGATCCCGTATTGCAGAAACTATTAAAGTACTGGTACGACAATTTAAATTGTAATTATCATCCTTTCAGAGGGTTTAACTAAACTGAACCCCATAATTGCATGGTATAATCAGGAGAAATTCGTCAACATTGGAAAACAAAAATAGCATTTATTTCTTTATCTTTAAAGTCACGTGGTATTGCTACACTTGTATATCGCCATTATTTGATCTCTTTCAGCAATACGACCTATTTAAATATCTACTGAGATTTCCAGAAATAAGTATTTATCATATAGTTACCATGGCAATCGCGTGGTCTCATCTGGTTGTGAACAAGTTCTGGTGTCATTGATGCTAAAGTAGTACAGTGTCGTCCACGAGTTGTATCACATTCACGCTAGCAAACGATGTCAAGCAAATATATCACCTACTATAATTCAAATAAGTGTGTTAGGCCAATATTCTGTTAACTTCTAGATTTACAGACCTAAACTATTGACTTCGTCATTAACCTTAGTCGATAGGCATATATTGTAAAGATAATAATAAAATATCGGACAAGGAAGGCAGCCCTCAACTTATACAGCCGAGCACGGAAAACATAGACAGAACACAGACTACAATTATACGGCACAATTCCCTACACACAACCGAAGTCTCAACTGTAAAAAACCCTAATATCTAGTTTCATCTATAAAAAAGCTGAATGACCTAGTGTCAGCTGTAAACAGCTGCGTGGTCTAGTTTCAGCTGTTACAAAGGCTGAAAGACACAACTATTTAATATAGTAGTTAACAAAACGAATATAAGTAACCGGATAGGGATGAAAGGGCACAAAAAAATAAAAACAACTAGCAGTCATAATTAAAGTCCTAATTCCATAACTATACAGCTGCATATATTCATTACTGAAAAGTCTGACTTATTTCAACGCATATCATATATGTAATATTTTCATTTAAGAAACACGTCCGAATGAAATGGGTGCTAGTTCAGCAGTTAGTTTAGTCTCTGTTCGTGTTTTGTCTGTCAACGTGTGGTACTTGGATTACTTTCCACACACAAATCTCTGAGGCATCATCCCTGTGATATTCAGGGTTCAACCGAGAAAACATAATAAATGAATTAACACATTTTTATATCTAAAGACGGTACAGTCGCAATACACGCAATTTGCTAAAAACTGTCATATACAGTCATACTTCCCTGCCCAAAGGACATTTATTGTACCAAAAAAGATTGATTACAAACAATATAAGCGACACAAATTTGTTAAATCCCACTACAAACGGTGGGAGATTTTTTCTTTATCTTTGTACCAATTACACACAGGCAACACTAACATAGTTTGGCACACAGAGATGCTTGCTAATTTGTAATAGTGGCCTTGATCTTGAACCAATCGGTCTCACTTTCAAGACAAAGCTAAGTTTTCAAACCAGCCACATACACAACACGTTCAATCATGATATATTATGTCTGAGCGATAACGATTGTTCTGTTCATAGTTCCAGTGCCACTCAATCCCAATAGCCACACTTTCAATCGTACGCGTCGACTTCACACGAGCTGTCTACGCAGTAAGTTTCAATACAATATCTCACGTTTTTGAGCGAAAATGTTGATTCTATATTTAGTAATGGTGACATTGGCCTTGATCCCAGAAACCCCATTTTAACTGCACAGACATTACCAATAAAGATAAATCACATTTCATTATTCAACCTCAATCCTAACTAAAGTTATTGAGTAGGAAAGGTTGACTTCAGGTTAAATATTGTCTTGAACATACCTACCTAGTCTCCGTTCTAGCTGAAGTTAACAACGGAAAGTTTTCTCTACACATAGTTTCAAATGTTTGGATGGAGAAATAATGTTTCATTTGTACATTATTTAATAGATCAAGCCTTAGCCTTAATGTAAAATAGAGTTTCCCAGGTGGAGCTTCATAACAAATGCTTAAAATGCCGGGAGGGACAGGGTTGAAAATAATATAACGTGTACCATTTGCTCAATCTCTAGGGATATGAATGAACAAATAGTTTAAGAACGTTTGATACAGTTGTTTATGCGCATCATTTCTGCGCATATACCATAATCGCGAATAGAGGCCGTGTTTGGCACTGGATCGTCATGAAAATTGGACAAAATGTTTGTCGTGATCCTATCGAGGGTTATTAAAAATATGGATAGTTTGGGGTAAAAAATAATTTCACTGAGCAAATAATATGAAAACACTGCGTGAAATAGCGGTTACATTTTCATTCATTTTTTGTAAAATTAGAAATTATTACTTGGGTTACCTGTACCAATTTATAATGAGTGCTTGTATTGCCTGGGACTACAAAGATCCCCTATTACTTATATATAGGGAATGATTTAATGATCTCTTGACTAAAATTGTGAAGAGTATTCAAGTGAGCGATTTAGGGCCCATCTGTGCCCCCTTGCTATATGGAATGCGACGTCACTGACAAATTGGGAAAAAGGGGAGATAATCCAGTCATAATAGCACAAAGTGTAGCGTGAAAACCTATGTTTTATTTTAATTTTTATATAAAGTACACTTTAATCAACATCCTTAGCCAAGATTAAATTGTGACAAGACCAAAAACTATGAAAAAAACATATATGCAAAATGTAATAATTTGGCCTTTATTGCGCCATTTTACCGCCATTATATCGCAATGTTCATTGCAAAGAGACACAATTACGACGTAACTGCAGCTAAGATAATTCTTGTTTCACGTCAATTTCTTCTAAGTTTATAATTACTATACTTTCATGTACATAATATGCAAATGTGAGTACTCTTTTGGTATTAGAATATTTTTTACGCGCAGATATTGCGGCGTTTTTACGCAAGTTTTTTATGATACAGGGGGACAATAATGACGTCATAGCGCAAAAAGTAGTCCCGTGACCTATCTTTTTTATTTAATATTTTAATTGAGTACCCTTTCATCAACAAAATTAGCAATAACAAATATATTGGTCATCGAGGTCGTTTTTGAGCTACGGCCGATTTTGTGTATTATTTTTTATTTTTAGCAGTAATTTTTCCGATATTTTGACAATTCTTTTTTTGTCAAAAATTTGTGAATTTTCTTATCAATACCAAAAGTGTATAGGAATGTTTGAAAAATATGTGTTTGTTCATACGAACCCATGGAAATAATTTTAACAAGAAAAAATATCGATTTCAATGCAAAAATGAATAAATTGCGAAATATCAGAAATTTTGGTCATTTTCTTGAAAAGTGATATTGCAAAAGGGCCCATGACCCCTTAAATAGTACCGCGACATACCTTTTTTATTTCACATATTGCTTCAGTATATATTAAACTATAAGTGTGCCTATTTTTTTGTATCATTTAAAAAAAATAATAACCCTATCAAACGTCCTTAATAAAGCAAATTTAAACACTTTTCACGTTATTTAACTACCGTGACTACTGGGACAGCTTAATGGTATGCCTTAAAGCGACATGACATTTTGTAACTCACAATACACAAAATATTTGTGTGAAATCTAACATCATGCCACACTATGGCCAAACTATGGAGTTTATTCTTTTTTATCCGGTGAAGACTTTGGACATTAAAAGAAGAAATAGAACAAGGTTTCAATGCACAACACCAATATTTGTAAATTTTCCTTTATTTTTTACTGACACATTTACTTTTTGTGGCTGAAGCTTGAGCACCCAAGGTACAGACAGCATGCAGATCCAGTTAGTTTTGAATAAAGGTATTTTTGTTGAATTTACATTGTTATGCCAAGGAATTGGTTTAAACGTTAAACATGAACCATCTTTTCAAGTTATGTAAAAGGCTATTATTGCATTGTTTGTCAGAAGAAGAAGAAGAGCTGATGCACTACCCCTGGCATCGGTGTAGCTATCGTCGTTGCCGTTAGCCTTGATATAGCGACTTTTGACGTCAAAATATTCTGGCAAGTTTCTATTTTAGAGTAGTTTTTGATACAGTACTTAGTATACCGTTGGACGTACATTAATGAAACTATTAACTTAAAGTTTTAATGAAAATACAGACAGCTTGTGTAAAAAGACTGCTTGGAATGGAACACGAGGCCGATTTAGTCAATGTCATGGTACTAAAAATATGATAGTCATTCTCCAGACGTTGAATTTTTTCGGCAAGTTTCTTTTTCAGAAATGTGCCAACAAATACAATTACATAATTCCAGAGTATCTCTTATGTTTTCCAACTACACTGTGTCGCCCATCTTTATAGAGAGAGGATCTGGTCCACATACCGTATACATAATTTACAAATAACACCTTACCAAAGCATTTTATCAGACAATTCTCAAGAGATCACATTCATGCAGTATTCGATAAACGTATTTGGCAATACAAATTGCTTGCACGATTTTCATTCTCGAAAGTTAAGTATTTGACTTGGAAAATCTTAACGGGAGAGTTTTGTTGCAGCTGAAACAAGTACGGGAGAAATTAAAAGTATAAGCTTTATTGATGCCCCTTTTATTCTATGCAGTAGTGATCTGAGGTACGTATTTAACATGTGATTGCGAGATAACATTAAGACAAACCTATCTGCATATCTGTGCGGGTTAAGTTTATAAGTAGATATAGTAGTTTTTATCTAATTCTGATAATTAAATTGCACGTAGAATAAAGTTTGAATTCAGGAGCATGTACCAATGTGTGCCTATATGTTATCCTGATGATTTGGTATTAATTAACCGTACACTTAGGTCCTGAAATATCGAAAAGCCATGAGATAAGAACATCCGTAACGAACAATCGACGCTAATAAACTATAGCCTAGCTGTACCGAAATGATAGAAACAGGCATGGTTGCGACTGCCAGGAAATTGGTCAATTATTTATGGAATTAAACATCAAGCTTTCTACACAGTTCTATAGAGATGCTAATTCTTCAAATCAGACATGTTGATGTTTTAATCGTTCTTTTGTACTCTGTTTTTGATAGGAAGTTGGTCTGGTGATCTTCTATGGGATTTTATAGACTGTATCTACCAGGTATGAAACTCCCGCCTCGTTAGAATGAGATAATGAGACCGACTGGTGATAAAATCAGACACACCTATTCAATGTCACGATCTAATTGTGACAAGAAGCGGAAGAGAAAACTCATTAAAACGAAAGTAGAAAATTGAATCGACATTTCTGCTATATTGCAAACTAATACGTTCGTGATCTGTAGGATTGCCCATAGCGTACATTTCTTATATAAAGTTATAATTAAGAAAATTGCTTCGATATTGCTATTATTGATGTTAAATCATATTTCTAATGATCAAAGTTTGAGGACGGTTTGCGGGTATGATTGTCATACTGGGGTAATTGATTTAAGTGTTGTTAGCGCTTAAAGCCTGGTGCTGCTGAAAAATGTGTAGCATGGGAATCATAGGTAACAGTCCGAACCTAACCGTTAGATATTCTAAGTGCCAATTTCATTATGAAATTACTATTAATTGGCCAGGTGAACAAACTGATTAAACATGGACATGGTACACTGTATTATATTGATCTATCATGAGTTGTCTTTGAAAATCAAGATTTCTTAAATGAGTCTAGAAAGCACATGTTATCATAGTGTCGCCTTTTTTCGGTACGAGTCAAAGCAATGTTTATCTCAAAGACAATGAGTGTGTGTTTTTTTACGTCATAAATAACAAATTTAAGCCGAAGACGTTACTTTTTCGCACCGAAAAGCTTGTTACGTCACGCATTTGTTATTACACACGTTCGAGACAAATGTTCCGTAAAACATGTTTGTTCTCACTTTGAAGATCATGATATTAATATATTTATATGATGAACATTCAATTTCCCATTCGACATTCCTAACCTTCCTTCGGACAACTAATTTCGTGTAGTATCTGCTTTTACCCTTCCCTTAGTCTCGCCTTCTTCTACATTTACATTGTGAACGTCTCTTTCTTACTCAAAATTAACTAACGAAATTGCTTTCTACGTTCCTCCTGTGTATTCATCTTCGTTGTCGCTAATAACCCCAGGAAATTCAATTTTTGAAGATGACAATGTGTAAGAACACCTCCTGCAATTATCTAACAATTGCCCATGCAAATACACGTTAACGTGCTAAGTGTGTTCGTCCTAAAACGGGCAATCAGCGTGGATATAATCAGATATTCTTCCGATATTATCGTTTTAAAACGATATGTAATGTAACACATGCTGGCAGTTATTGAGCACACAGCACAGTGTATATACAACACATTTAGTTCGCCAGAACTCGTGCATTTAATCCCCTGTTAGTTTATTATGGGGTTATAACCTAATTATGTCTACTGTTCTAATCAGCCTATTTCATAAGTTAGTGACCAATGGTCGAACTTATAATAGTACTCCTTGAGAGAAGAACATAATTAACCAAATTTGACCATACTTATATTTGGAGACACTTAAAATTGTGCACTTTTATAAATCTCACTATTTCAGTACTAAGTGTGTATATCTAAATTTGTCGCAAGTGTAGTTAAAAGAAGTGTGATAATGTTTGAGTATATTTCAATTCATAACACACAAGATTTAGGAAACGCTAGCGCATATTTCAGCGTTGTGTAAAATTGCGAATTCACGAAGTCTGCTCCGGATTATTAAAACGCACAGTTTTCCAACAGCTAAAGACGTGTCCTCCATGGCATTAAGGCTATGCAATGTTGTCGCATTAACGTCACGTTTGAAGTACATTCTTGATGACAGTTAATCGAATCACAACATGCCGATCGTATCCACATACGTAAAAGTCCGACCAGTCAATGCAGACAAATTTTACAATGAACGGACAGATAGACAGGTAGAATATGGCTCCAAAAACCTGTAGGGGTTCTATGATTGCATAACTCATAATTCTACTTATTAGAACGCCAATAATAATTATATTACCACTGTAACTTACTGCATCATTGACGCTATTAAGACATAACTGGCCATGAATTTAATGAAAACGACTGCGTGTTATATTATTCCCGCTGTTTCACCTTTTTCTAGTGCAATTCGTTAAATTGTTGTTTTCACAGCTCAATGGACACTATTCATTGAACCGTCATATTTAGATATTGGATTACGTTGTGCGTCGCCTAACAACCAAATACACAATATCTCGTTCAAAAATAATGATGATCAAAAAAGTTATTAGGAATTGAAAACTGCACAGTTAAAAGTGCGTCCAAGTGTATTTACATTGTATAAAGATAATTAACAACTAGGATATGGACAGCGGCACCCTGCTCTGAAAACCCTTTACCTCACTCAGTCAACAACAACCGATGTAAGGGACATCAGCCAAGAACAAAGAATCAACCATGACGCAGTACCCATCGGAAACAATGCACGTATCATTTCAAAACTTACATAAACGAAACAGCCTCATGCAGGATTTCAGAATTGCAAAAAGGCACGAAAAAAACAAAGAAGCGATGCCAACTATATTGAAACGAAACGTTACCGAAGAGGCACACTGACAAACATATTTGTTGTATTTTTCCTTATTCCTGGTTGACCATAAAGAGTAAACAATACATACAAAATAAAGAAAGTTGCCAGTTAGGCGTCCGCAGTGTTACAGACTCAGAAAAATGTCACTTGGCCATGGTGAATGAAAACGAGGAGGATTGGGCATGGTACTAGCAACCCCACCCTGTGACACAAACCTACGCTACACCAATGTCAACAAGGAGTTTAGATTCTCACTTATTGGAAGTGGAAGGATCTTCGACTTCACGACCAGAAATGCCGCCCTAGACAATAAACTAGTAAACCAAATAATTCTAATTTCTTGACCTCCAATTTAACTTACAACTTATCGTTGAATGTATATGCCCAGTGTTGGTTTCTTTTGAATCTCTAGTGAAATGATATTTTAAACAGACGTTGTGAATTGGGAACCACAATTTCACCAAGATTTTTATGAACTTAAACTACTTGATTGTGTATCACTTAACAAATTATAAGTAAATAAACAGAGCCATCTTTATCACCAGTGCAATGTATGTAATATGAGCTTCGACTTGACTATCTTGGTAAAGCATTTCAGATGGACACGCACAGTAGTCGTGTAGATTATTGCCACAAATAAGTGACATTCTATATCTCATACGAAATGACGTCATATTTTATAAAATGATTTGTTATTTGACATGCCCCCAATTTTGTTCGTTGGACTTTTAACCTTCGTGGCCCCGCGTTTTCGTCATTTTACCATAGGAGTTTTTAACCGTGTAGCATTTTTGTTGTAATATGGTAAAAACACGAAAGTGTGACATTATTAAAACACAAAAGAACGAAAGTAGGATCTTGAAATCTCGATATCATTGATTACAAAACAACACGAAAGCACGAAACAACGAAAGTACGATGGTACAGACAGGATGTAAAAACACGATATAATACGATGATTTCAATTAACTGCATATTGTACACAAATCCACATTCTTCCAAAATATTATCGTAACGTTGCAACGAGACTTGAACAAAGATACGAGACTTAAAAAATCATTAGTGTTTCCCATGATGTTGTTTGTATGCTATCTGTATGGAGAGTAATTGTCTTGGAAATGTGGCGCCTCTGTGACAATTTAGTTCTGCCTAGAATCATACAATACCAAACATCACCACTCTGTGTTAACATTGGGATTGCATTAGATTATTATATACAAACAGTCGAGTTTATTTATTATGATTAAGACTACATACACACCAATTCATGATGTAATCGACCATTTCTTTTCATACCGTCACAAACTGTAATCAAAATGACCCATGAATCAACACATACGTACATGGCCAGCGCACATTGGTACATAACAGATTATTGTCATTTCCTGCTGCTTTGGACAATATACAATTATGGACGGGTGAAGAAAGACTATTATTTCTTTGTCTTTATATTTCATGGATAGTTTAGTTTCGTTTCCTCGCACACTAATTTAGATGATTCCGTATTGAATAAGCGTCATGTGTTTACTTGGGTTACTTGTTTAAATATTATCTTGAGCAACAGCGTCTCTTCAATGCTAGTTTGGTTTGTAGTTGTCTATAAGTAACAGGGTTTCTGGTAATACTAGATCGATTCCAAAACAATACCAAAAGAGATCCATTTACTTGTAGCATTGATATATTCGACCGGGGGCTCTCGAATTTAAGCGTTGTTTGTGTCTAGATTTATACACGTACATCAGTGCTCCTTTATTTAGTAATATTGGTATCGGTATCAGAATTTGCGCTATTAAAAGACAAGCGTAAGTGGATAGTCTCTGTTAGGTTTTGTAAGTGTAGAAGTGTTTTTGATTCTTATAAAGACGTTTTTTTCCAATGTAAAACAAAACGCCTGTTTTCGTATGAATGTTACAATGATCGAGACTAAGTTGTGATACATCAACTCTAGCTATTCAATTCCACGATCTAATTATAACTAGAAATGCGAAATGACAAAGAAGTTCCCGATAAATTTGAAATATATTATATTATATTGTGAAATAATAATTTTGTAATTTGTAGGAGTGCCCATAGTGAATTTTTCTAATACAAAGTCATACTTAAAGAATGGTTTCATTTTCATTTTATTAATGTTTTATGATTTTTATGGATCGAGTCTTGAGGACAATAAACTGAAATAATTGCCTCACTGACGTCAGGAATAATTACAGTTTCATCGATGTTTTCATGATTTGGTGATTTTATAAAGTTAGTATTATTATACAGTACTTTAGTATAAGGGGTGGGTCGATGCATCGAAATATCGATGCATTGCGATTCCGAGTGTCCCGATAGTATGGATCGATAGCTAAAGTCTCGATCCAATAACTATCGCCGATAGTTGGCTCAACTATCGATAGTTACGATAGTTTCCTTTTTATAACTAAAGTTTATTATTTATTGAAACAACTTCCGTTTTCGTTATAAAACTAATTGTAAACGCATCAAAACAGCCACAGTGGACCAATATCGCCTTAATTTTATTAATCTATTTTTGTCAAATTCATTTTAAATCATTTCCACAAATAATAGAATTGTATGTTGTGCAACAAAGTGATATCTTACACAGTGCAAATTTGCATTTACAAGCCAATCTCTAGTTTTCAAATATTGGCAATAACTATTGCAATAGTATCTATCGCAATAGTTTTTAGCAATACAATAGTATCGCAATTGTACTTTCAGCAATAGCAATAATATTGCAATAGTCAAAATTGAACTCAAAAGTCACCCCTATTTAGTATAGCATTTAAAATAATTGGAAGTTACAGAAGTGCTATGTGAATGATATTCCTTTCTCTCGAGGAAAGTATACGAATCCTTATTCACCATCCTACATGTCGAGATCCTTTGTCCGCTCTTCTGCCAATTCCAACATTCCTACGTACCCTACACTTAGAGGCACTTATCACTGTGTCGTTTGCTATTCATAATAATAATAATAATAATTTTTTGTTTGTTAATATTTTTGTACGAAATATTGTGTATTTAGTTATTAGCTGACCAACAACTTAATCCAATATTCAAATCATACTAATGAATGAATAGTGTCCATTTGACTGTGAAAACAACAATTAAACGAGTTAAAAAATGGTGAAACAGCGGGAAATATAATCACACATGGTCATTTTCATTAAACTCAAGACCCATTAAGCCCTAAAGACACAAACGAGAATGTGTGTCTAAATTGACACCGTGACGACAGGTTTATCAACACAAGACGTCTCAATGTTCTACTAAGTTACTGTTTGAATATGATTATTATAAGCGTTCCAATAAGTACATGTATGTGTTTTGCAATAATTAAACACCCTACAGGTTTTTCGAGCATGTTCCATCTGTCTACCTGTCCGTTTATATTGTAACAATTTGTCAACGCCATTTCTTTGCAACGACTGGTCGGATTTCATTTTATCACATAAATACTGTGATCTTCCATATGAGAACAAATTGTGGAACTGTATTCTCCAATACGTGTGATAACAAATGCGTGACTTAGTTTTATTTCTGAAGTTGTTTTGATTCGGTGTCTTTGGAAATGTGATACAAAGAATCCACAACTCTTTGTCGTAGGGATCACCCTTTCTTAAACTCGCCACGATAACTTGTGTTTTCGTGAGAAGTTTTAGAAATGTTGATCTCCAAAGACAACCCATCACGGATCCGATGTGTATTATATGTGGATACAAGCGGCATGATATGCTTCGACCAACTGAGATTTTCCTTGAACCATGACTTTAAGCGATAACATTGCATAGCCTAAACGCTCAGGAGGACACGTTATCAGCTGTTGGAAATACGGTATGTGAGATTACGTGCACAGATATAAGTGCCACTAAGTGTATCCCTGAATTACCTCTGCAACTGCTTTACTCCTCCCGATCGTCACATTTTTTCTCAAGTCTTTGCACAATTCTATTCGTCCAATTATCACTATCGTTATCATGAATGGTCGTTTTTGGTTTTTCAATGGCGTTCGTAAGTGTCCCCTTACATAATTATGAATTATGAATTACTATCAAACGTAACATTCCGTTCAGCCGCCCTGGTCCTTCACCCTTTTCCCCATATATCTCCGTTTCCAACTCCCAAAGTTTGCTACCATACTCACTATATCGTTATACTAGCCCTCAATATACTAATTTCATACAGTTTCATATAATTAATGATACACCTAGAAATGCACTGCTTAATGATATTCAATTTTAGTGCATGAAATTATTGCCGATGAGAAAGTGATACTAGATTAAAACTTGCTGAAATTATTCCGTAGTTGGTAAGGTATTGATACCAATGTCATAATATCGTTGATATAACAAGTTTGCCAACCCCCAGTGTGCATTTACAGAATGTCTTATCATGTTATTGTGACAAAGCGTTCCTTGTATGTAGTGTATCCCCGTTCACATAATTACATGTAATGTGTCTAACGTTCCGAATATAATAATTGATACGTTGAAGATTTTAATGCTTCATAAATGGTGAACGTTACTATTGATATCAGACAAACTGCTCTAAAAGTACATACATCAATGTCATTATACAGGGTCATGTAGCGATGTTAATCAGTCATACATACCGTCTTACAAAATCGTCCAATGATTTTCTGATTGGACTGACTAAGAATGTTGTCATAGCACAATTTACGATGAGACGTATTAAGCAAACCAATAAAAATAAAAGAGTTTGATACTAGCCTTCAAGTCCGGATAATTAACAGCAAATCCTAACCTAGTTTCATATAGTTTTGTTTTTTCTCTTAAACAAGTTGACCATGGCTAGATCACATAGCGTGATTATTTCTAATGAAACAAGTTTGTAATATATATTATTATTTAGGAACAGCAAGCTTAGACTTTGGCGGATCTTTACTTGTTTAGTTGGGAATTGTGCCTTGTATGTGTTTTATGTTTTCTGTGCTCGGTTAGTTCAGTCGGACATTGTGCCTTGTGTGTTTTAAATAATGTCTGTGCTCGGCTGGTTTATATGATCTTTCTGCATATATTTGAATGTTATTAAGTTTGTACACTACCCAAAAGTTCTAACCCGCCACCATATATAATGTGTTATAATTTTGTTAATACTGCTCGTACTCTCATGAAATTTTGCATACCAATATTTGAATAATACTTGCATTTAATTGTTGATTCATTTTTGCAGAAAAACGGCCATGTAACTTGTTACAGGCGCGTTACGTAATGAAGTCGATTTCACCAAGTCACAACATGTTTCACCTAAATTGTCAATGAACACGTGCATATTGCAACGCAACAAACACGTATTCATTAACATTTAGCACAACCGATGTGTGTCCTCCCAGAACAACACGTAGCATGCCAAGATTGACGCACAACTAACTTGGATGAAGTGTAAGAATCTTACAACAAAATTTTACAAAGGCTATTTCAATGAAATGGCAATTATGCAAATTTTGCCTGAGTGTTGATTCCTGTGAATGAAAAAACGGAAATAATCATTAAAATAACAATTACAAACGAAATAGAAAATCATTTTTGTAATAAAAAGCAAAACTAAGGGCCGCAACTTTATCAAAACTTACACCCCGACAGGTCAACCGCGTTCTGTTCGTGCCAAATTCAACATGTTAGGTGTTTTTCGCTTAGGATAATCTTCACTAACACCAAAACCGTACATAAACACGTGCTTTTTGACGCGCCTGCATTACACGTGTAAATTATTCTAGATTACGTAACGAGTCTAAAACGGTGAATTAGACTGTAAGTAGGCCAAAATAAACTAATAGTTGGCTTCAGTGGATATTCGTATGTTATTATGTAAAATTTCGTGTTAATAAATGCATTATTAAAAAAAAAAATGTCAACTAGAAATTGTGTTCACAGTGGTTTTTCTCGAGTCAGTTTCGGCATTTTATGGGTTTTTCAAGATGAACAGTCATCATTAATGCCGATTTTGTTTATGGGTGCGTGAGTTCTGGTCCACATTCATTGCACGTGCAAAAATGCATTTTTTGTATTTTTTACGCAATACACTGAAATTAACTGCAAAACGGTCAAAATAAATCAATACTCTGCATCTCTTAATCATGTATCGGTATGCGAAATTTTAGGTGAATACACGCATTTTTCCCAAAACGGGAATGAAATATAAAATGGCGGGTTAGAACTTTTGGGGAGTGTATATCTAAACAACATTCATAATAATCTATAGTGAAATCGATCATTTCCTCGCATTTACTTGACAACAAATTGTTATTAAACTTGTATGGTCAGTAAACATTCATACAGTACATACTTGATAAATCATGCTGTTTTGAAAAATAGAAGAAAACGAAACAACTCCTTCGAGTTTTGATTTGTTTATGCTGGACCCATACAGGCGCTGGATAAGACTTATGCCAACATTTCCAATGTTCGCATTCGGTTTGATTTATTTGTTTTACTGAATATGCAATGTGTGTTAGCTAGTGAGAAACTGATATAAATCAGGCATGGTAAGCAGCCGAGCACAAAGAATCACAAAGCAAACAAAAATACCAGAGCATTGTCCTCACGGCATTACCCCAACGAGTTACACAGCAACGATATGTTATTTCTTAGTCGATACAGTGGGTTAGTTGAATCGGTCAGTCATACGTTCCACGTGGTTTGTTTTATTTGTTCCCGACAAGAACATTCTTACTTAACCTACTTAGTGATTGGTTGTAATGTTTCTTACTATCGTTTTCTAATAAATACGAGTATATAAACATGACTTCTAATATTGAATTATGTCGTTCATGTAGAAGCACTCAGTGGTGCCAAGGAAACGGAAAATGACTTTTTATACGTACGCATACATTAATCCAGTCATAAACATATCCCTGTACTTATCAACAATTCCTACCCGTCAGTTTTTAGTCCCCTATTGGTTTTTGACCGGAGGGGACTATAGGTTTGCCCTCCGTCCGGCCGTCCGTCCGGGCCAACATCCAATGGTGTATGAGGTTCATTCCGTCCATAATTTTAGTTAAATAAAGAAGGAAATCCACATCGGTTTATGTGAAAAAAAAACACATTAAGATCAAAGGAAAAGCCCCGTAAACCCCAAATGTTGGAACGTCCGTCCGTCAGTCCGTCCGTCCGTCAAACAATCTGAATCCAGACATAACTCAAACAGTTTCCAAGCTAGGTTTATGAAAATTGATATGTGGATAGGGGGCAATAAGGGGATCATGCACGTCAAACAATATTTTGATTATGACAAAAATTGTGGTTGCTATCGCAACAGAAACATTGAAAATTACCTCAAACCGGTAGGCGACTTCTGTATTGTATTCTGTAACGCCCGATGAGCACACGACAAAAATGTGTGGCTTTAGATTCTGCTGATGTCATCACTTGTTTATTCCGTTTGTGACAATTATGGTCAGATTGTATTTATCTCCACACATCCAAACTACATGTACATAATTATGTTGAAATTTTCAGCAAGATCAAACACGTATTGAATTGTTAAAAGATTGATCGCCCAGTTATTCATGTTGTGGTGAAGTCGGTGCATCGTATTAAAAATTACCAATTACTATAAAGCATGCCTTCCCCCAGTCCTAAGGACATTTACAGAAATTATACGTTTTCACTAGAAATTGTTAGCCTCAAGAGATTCAATTTGGAAACCGTTCCCAATTTTTCTCAAACTAATCTTTATTCTCACTTTCAGAAATTATTCCTTAATTGGTTAGTTATTCATACAACAATAGCTCATGCCACAGTATAATTTAGATGATACATTTCCCCCTCAGCGTGCAATAAGTATAACATTCTATCAGAGTATTGAGAGAAAACGATATTTGAGTAATCCCTGTTGACATATATGGTGCGTACAGAAAACTCTATTTCACAATTTATAGGCTATATACATTTATCACATGTTTGACGTCGCGGTAGCGTAATAAAGCCATTATTTATTTTTGATAATACACTAGTGTACTAAAGCTATCACGCGACGTCATTTAAAGTATAGGCGACGTCGTCAAAGTTGCGCGTTTATTATAGTGGAAAATACGTAGCTATTTTATGTTTTGGCCGGAAAAGGCTAACATATGATAAAAAGAACATTACATTTGTGAATTTCCACATTGGATTTATTAAACTCGTTGAAAAAATCGATAAAATGCTCGGCAGAGCCTCGCTTTTTATTATTTTATTCAACTCGTTTAATAAATTCAATATCGAAAGACACTCATGTAATATCCTCTATGTAAGCACACAATTATACATCACTCATTACCAACGAGAGATGATGTAACGTTTAAAGATCTGATGAAAAGATTTAACTATTTCCTTTTATATTTCTTCAAGCAATTCAAACCGAATTGATTATCGGAACCTTTAGCCATTTCAGTATGAGAAAGATCGATGGTTGGTTTATGAATCTTTACACATTACTGCGTTCTTGTACGTTTCGCAAAACTTTGAGATAAAGCTAAACGAACCAAGGTTTTATTCATTATACCTTAATTCTTATACCAGTAACTAATATGTAAGTGAGTTCAGCTTTGAAATGGATGTCATACTCTTTAAAACAAATTGCATTTTTTTGTATTATGTACTTGGTTAAGATAAAGATTTTATTACAATGTACATGTATGTACATATTTCAAACAGATCATGAACAATCGGACAGGGGAGGGCAGTTGGTTGGAGCAGTTCATTAAAATGTATCAAGTGCAAATGGAAGGGGTACAACTAAATTGAATACATACTTATTGCAAACACTATTTAAACAATGGTGCTATTTGTTACCTTTCATATCTGTCTCATATACGTATTTACATAATATGGAAGTCTTGTTTTCATTGAATGGTAAAATATCATGTTCGACAGTTAGAACACAAAAATGTGCAAAACTCGTTAGACTTTAGTTTTAGATTGCTCTTACGCACATGATGATCAATAACTTCCTACAACTTCCAATGTTTCGTATAATAACCTTTTTCTGTGATAAGTACGATATGTACATGTGATTGTATTGCATCATGCCGGTGGCGCCTCCGAAACAATTCAATCCTGTCTACAATCAGCCATAACCAAACATCGTCATTCTGAGTACACATTCGAGTGTCTAGGTGGCAAGAATGTAAATAATTACTGAGAAAACAGTCAGCCTTGTAATGATTTTAAAGACAACCTTCACAACAATCTAGGGTACAATCAATCATTTCTTCTCATTTTCTGACCAACAAGCTGGAATCAAAGTGTCCCATGAATTAAGATAAACATAAATGTAGTTGGTGGTCAGTTTGTCTATAGATGTATATTTCCAGACGGAATCACTATTTCCTGCTGTCCTCAACAATATACTAGAGGGGTTCAACTTATACTGGATTTTGTTTTTCTGGCACAATACAATCGATCTATCTCTATTGTACATGAACCATTATGAAAATACGTTATACATACTATATGTGTGTATATGTACTAATATAAACATTCACTGTGCATTATATATTATATTTCTAATAACACTTTTCTTTGAAGAAAATAAGTAATATTAATTCTGTCAGAGGAAGGGTGCTATACGTCCAGTTACTAGTAATGATGAAAAGGCTCCTTATATTAAAAACTTCTCAACATTGTCGATACCTTCAGTCGTCATGTGCCTTGGTTCCGTAATATCTAGGGCATATCCATTGACATAATTCCGGATTGCACCGAAGTTGTAAGTATCTATAGCAGCTATCATCGGAATCATTTTGACAAATGTAAGATGCAGAATTCAAGACAAACGCAGTGTTCATGACCTTAATGCTAAGTAAATCAAACACATAAACAAATAGCCTTGGAGCTGTATATGCGACTACGGAATGGTAATTGGGACAAATGTGTCGCATCTGAGGAGTCAATGTTTATCATAGAGAACGTTTTGATATAGAAATGGTCTGTTATGTTTAAAAGAGTCGTGACGATATGTATAAGTGGAGGTTTGATAAGCAGGTTCTTATGTTAGACATTATGAACAAATGGAACTCAGAATTATTGAGAAGGAACAGTAATGAAGTACAGTTATACATGTATGAACAAATGGTTTAAAAGCCCTGTTGGACAAACTTACGCTGCGTCTCTTTCCTGGGGACAGTGTCAAAGACATGGTGTTTCATCGATACTTAACATTATGTAGCCCAACTAAACATTACATGTACATACAGCACCTTATGAACAAGACTGGGAAGTCAGAAAATGCCGATGTATTCCAATGAAGCATCAAGTCAATTTATAGTGAATAGTAAAAATCATCAATTGGATTGTTTAGCCTTAAGAAGACAAAGACAAACGCCCTATATGCAATTGGTAATTTTGTTCCAACGGTATTGCATAAATTTACATTTTATAATCATGGTTGTTTACATGACTTGATACATTACTTTACATGATTGAATAGACAGAATTATATTCCATTGTGAATATACTTGATAATCAATTATGTTCAAATATAAGTT
Source organism: Spisula solida (assembly GCA_947247005.1). NCBI lineage: Eukaryota > Metazoa > Mollusca > Bivalvia > Venerida > Mactridae > Spisula > Spisula solida. The sequence continues at coordinate 41,758,133 of OX365944.1, read as the reverse complement.
GACCGCCTCTCGTAGAAGTAGGAGTGTGAGACGATGGAACATTTTGTTTTAGTATTTTTTAATTTGATGATACACTCAAAAAAGTTGTCGGCCAATTTCATCAAACAAAATAATGTAATAACATTAACAAAATGTGTAATGAGATCAGTTTAAGAAAAACTAGAAAACAAGAAAAGCAATTTTAAATAGTTACATTTAAAGTTACGGTGTGAAGTTCAAATGAAACAAAAATAAAGTAATTGGTTAAATGGCACGCGACGCAAAAGAATTTCAGTATCTGTTCAAAAATTTTTTTATATTAGTATAGTGTATTTTGTTCATACCCAACATGTCTATGAGTAAAAACAGTTTAAGCATCGAGGTTTTTTCTTTTGAAATGTAATCACAGTTTATGCACTTGCTTCTTCTTTCTCATTTATATCATGTTGTACTTTGATAGAAGTCATAGGGTGCAAATTTTGATTTTTGTTCTGGATTTGTTGGAGTCAAGTACCTTTAACGGAAATTCTCATACAAGTTGGATGGTCTATAGAATACATTAGAAAATGACAGCAAAACATCCGTGTGTTCACATTTTGACTTAAATACGTCCAATCTAATAAGTGGGTTCACCGTACTATTGTCTACATACGTAGCAAAGTTATACCGTTTCCAGATACCGCTTAGTTATGTTATATCCTTCTTTCTGTGCGTAACAACGATATCAATTTATTTTCTTGTCATCTTGGATTTAATCCCGTACGTTAACAATGTCATGATTGATTGCTTACATTCAGTGATGGGTCAGAACACTCATAGAATCTCCGAGACGTAGTGACGTCGTATTACCGCCACTCAGAAACTTATCCTATTACTTGGGGTTTATGTTACGCTACTTTGTAATACAATTCCGTTCATTTATTGACAGAAATGCTCTATCAACTAAAGTTTTTTAATTTTATCTCATCTGTTGTTTTTGAAAGTGCAGTGTGTAAGCTGTTCAAAAATCGTCACATTGAACAACAATCCATCTAGCCCCTTTTACTGCCAGGCACCACTCACGTAACGTACGCGTATTTGCCAGGAAATATTTCATAGAGTTCAATACATTTAGGTCATGTCATTACTTTGACGTTAAAAGGCGACACTGTTGTTCATAATAAGTAAAATAAACTTATAATGTTCTTAAAGGAACTACGAATGCCTTAATTATGTTGAAAAACATTTTTTTCATAACAAATAACAGTGATTCGGCCAACCGTCCGTTTTGTTGAGCCCGCTTGCGGTGAGCGAGACTTAGCCGCCACGTTTGGTGTATGTGCGTGCATGCGTCCGATTTTGTCCAGAACATAACTTTGTTATGCTTTGACCATTCTAGGTTATATTTGGCATCAATGTTTACCTCCATGCGTAGGATCGTCATGCCCAACCCACAGGCTCCTTTCTTAAAGGTCAAGGTCACAGTTGGAGGTCAAAGGTCAAATTGAAGCTTGTCTGGACCATAAGTTTGCCATACATTGACCAATCTTTCTTATATTTGGCATGAATGTTAACCTCGATGAGTCAGAGTGTCATTCCCAACCGTCAGGTTCCTATCTCAAAGGTCAAGGGCAGTGTTGGAGGTCAAACGTCAAATTGAAGCTTGTCCGGACCATAACTTTGTCATGCAATACAATACAATACAATATTTATTTTAAGTCGGATACATTTACAACAAGGAAACATTAGCTATGTATAGCTATTTTCCGACATTTTTAACAAAGTATAAAATTAACAGACATAATTATAAATACATATAAGCAGAGGTTGTTTTTACATTAAAAATATTTTAAAATAGATACACATTGAGCAGAGAATAAGAAGGAACCATGCATTTAAATTAAAAAAAATATATATATATACAATGTACTTTTAAATAAACATATCAATTTAAATTTAGAGGAAGCAAGCTTCACGCTATTACCTGTATGACAGACATGTACCAAGCTATAGCAATGCAGTCAAGTAATAAGCATACATTTAAGAATTAAAACAATACATGCAAACAAAAACAAACAAGCAAACGAACATAAAACGCATACAACCAGTGTCAATCGGATGGATGGCAATTATCCTAAGAAGTTATTAAGGCGAAATAAATTAAAAAACTGAGAGAAAACGTGTAGCAAAAGCCGACGATTAAAAGCGTGCTAAGAAAGCGTATCACCTCATATCAGATATAAAATGAACAGATTGACACTGCTTGTATACGGGTAATTTAAACGTCTACTCAAATGAATACATACATAGCTAGAAATTAAGCAGTGTTTTAGCACATGAATAAAAGCAGCCGGTGTAAAGTCGAACGACATTGTAATGATACATAATGCAAGTATACAAGTAAGTAGAGTAATCATATACACAAACATACATCTATGACTATGTATAGACGTGAACAGATTAAATCAACATGTTACTAATAAATAAATAATCGTAAAGCTACATTAGTGACAAATAAATAAACATCAGAACATATAGAGGACTGGGAAAGACACTAAATAACATGCTTGGTTTACACACATGTGAAGTTATATTGCATGTACTATCACAAATTAAAAAAAATGTATATATATATATATATAAACATAGCATAACAGCGTAAAAGCAAAATGACAAAGTCACTTCACATCATACAAGTATAACACAACATAAATGTTTTAAAAGTACACTATTTGTTCATAGAACAGTACTACAGCTCTCTCCGCTCCATGTACTGACCAGGCTTCGGAATCGGTTATAGTCAGATTGGTCACTAAACTGTTGTGGGAGATCATTCCAAAGCCTGGCTGCACTGTATCGAAAAGAGCTGAGACCATAACTTGAGGTTTTTACCTTTGGTATAATAGCAGTGTTTGTATACCTGAAGGAGTAGGAAGATACCTTAATTTTGATTAAATCATGTAAATAGGCAGGTGTTTCTTTATTTAATATTTTGAATACTTCCAGAGCTATAGATCTCAGCCGTCTTACTTTTAATGAAGGTAATTTTGATTTGTGTAGTAGTTCACAGTATGAGGAAAAGTGATCATTATAAATAAAACGAAGTGTACGTTCTTGTTTTTTTTCCATCTTTTTAGTGTTTACTTCACCACAGAAGTGCCATGTCAAAGGGCAATAATTAAAATTGGACATAATAAATGAATAATAAATATTAAGTTTTCCTAACTTGCATAGTTTATTTCCTAGACGTTGACCAATCTTTCTTATATTTGGCATGAATGTTAACCCCCATGAGGTGGAGTATCACGCTGAACCCCTAGGATCCTATCTAATAGTTAAAGGTCACAGTTGGAGGTCAAATTGAAGGTTTATTTAAGTTGTAGCCATTTTTCAACGTGCGCCGAAGCTCGACATAATTTGCCCGAGGGCACGAATTTCTAGTTTACATAAATATGTCATAAATACAACGGCGACCGAGGCCGAGTGATTGGGGCGTCCACCTCGGAAGCTGGAGATCGAAGTATCGAATCCCGGCGGAAGCTGAATTAGAACTACATATTTGTAATGCGGTCGTTTGGTGAGCCGCCAGGTAGTTATAGAATGGTTACCGTAGTTCCATCTCTGCCGGGGACTCAGTAACACGACGAAGGATTCGGTAGGTACTGTACGCACACAATGTAGGTGTCTCATAAGTCAAAAAGGCTGACCCGTTCAATAGGGGTGACATTATAATTAACTAAAACTTTATCCTAAATAAGTAATACAAGTATAAACGGACAGTGGCCAAGCTGTTACTTTAAATACAGTATAGAACCCCTTCCCTGCCATAGGACTGGTATACCCATCCTTTTGACACACTAAAATAGCATATACATACCTGGAAGCTACCAGGTCACCGAGGTAATTGACCTGACCTTGTCCAGTGCAGGATCTTAAAAAAAGAACTGGCCACACTTTCAATAGTACGCGTCGCATTCACACGACCTGTCTACACAGCAAATTTCTTTACAATATCTCTTTCATTCCAAACATAGGTTACTGCGCGATTTTTAGTAATGTTGACATTGACTTTGATCCGTGAAGTTACATTTTCACTTCACACAATCTACTTATAAAGCCCATTTCATTATTCTATTTCATTCCTAACTAAAGATATTGAGTAGGACAGGTTAACTTCGTTTTAAATATTGTATCGAAAATACCTACCTAGTCGAAGCAAATAATGTTCTCCTTAGCGTGGCGTATATTTCATAGAAATCGATGAAGAAATAAAATACTTCTGTCTGTTTTATTTTCCAATGTTTACAAATTTCTTCTTGTAACTGTAGCCAAAAGTCACGTGGTATTGCTACACTGACTTCGGTCCTGAAATATCGAAAACGCCATGAGATAAGAACATCCGTAACGAACAATAGACGCTAATAAACTTTAGCCAAGCTGTACCGAAATGATAGAAACAAGTACGGTTGCCACTGCCAGGAAATTGGTCAATTCATTATTGCTGACGCCTTTTCAGAAACTGGAATTAAACACCTAGCTTTGTACGTAGTTCTATACAGATGCTAATTGTTTAATTCAGACATGGTGATTGGAAGTTGGTCTGGCGAGCTTTTATTATATTCTATAGAAGGTATTAACCAGGTATGATAATCCCTCCTCGTTAGAATGAGATAATGAGACCGACTGGTGATAAAATCAGACACATCTATTCAATGTCATGATCTAATTCTGACTGGAAACGGAAGAGAAAACTCATTGACACGAAATTAGAAAATTGAATCAACATTGCTGCTATATTGCAAACTAGTATGTTTGTGATATGTAGGAGTGACCATAGCGTACATTTCTCATATAAAGTTATATAAAAGAAAACAGCTTCAAAGTTTCTGTTATTGATGTTTAGTCAAATTATTATTGATCAAAGTTTGAGGACGGTTTGCGGGTATGATTGTCATACTGGGGTAATTGATTTAAGTGTTGTTAGCGCTTAAAGCCTGATGCTGCTGAAAAATGTGTAGCATAAAAATCATAGGTAACGGTCAGAACCTAACCGGTAGTCTAAGTGACAATTTGATTATAAAATTACTATTAATTGGTGAGGTGAGCAAAATGATTGAACATGGACATAGTACATGGTATTATATGATCTATCATAAGTTGCCTTTGGAGATCAATTGTTCTTAAATGAGTCTCGAAAGCACATGTTATTAAGCGAGCATTTGTTTTCGGGAATAGTTAAAGAAATGTTTATCTCAATGACAATGAGTTGGGAATTTGTACGTCATAAATTTAAGCCGAAGACTCTACTTTTTCGCACCGAAAAGCTGGTGACGTCACGCATTTGTTATTACACACGTTGGAGAACAATGTTCCGTACAAAATGTTTGTTCTCACCTTCAATATCACGATATTTATATGATGAAAACATTCAATTTCCCATTCGACATTCCTAACCTTCCTTCGGACAACTAATTTCCTGTCGTATCTTCTTTTACCCTTCACTGAGTCCCGCCTTTTTCTAAATTGTGAACGTCTCGTTCTTACTAAAAACTATGTAACGCAATTTGCTTTCTACGTTCTTCCTGTGTATCCTTATTCGTTGTCGCTAATAGCCCCAGGAAATTCAATTTTGGAAGATGACAATGTGTAAGAGCACCTCCTGCAACTCTCTAACTATTGCTCATGAATGCAAATACACGTTTATATGCTAAGAATGTCCGTCCTAAAACGGACAATGACGTGTGTAAAACCAGATAGTATTCCGATATTATATATTGCAACCCCTGCTGTCAGTTATTGAGCATACAGAACAATGTATATACAACACACTAATTTCGTGCATTAAATCCCCTTTTAGTTTAGTATATGTTTATAACCTAATTACAAAATGTATGTCTACTGACCAATGGTCAAACTTATAATAGTACTCCTTGATAGAAGATCATAATTAACCAAATTTGGCCATACTTACATTTGGAGGCATATTATAACTGTGCACTTACATAAATCTCACTAGCTCAGTATTTAGTGTGTATATCTTGTTGAAATTTGTAGCAAAAGTAGTTAAAAGATGTGTGATAATGTTTTAATATATTTCAATTCATAACACACAAGATTTAGGAAGCGCTAGCACATAGCTGACATGAGAGTCGAACATCTTTAGCAATATTTTTCATATTACATGCCCTCATCATCTAACACATGCATTTTCTATGTTGTTGTTTGAAACAAGCATATGTTTTCTTCAGTGTATTTTGCGTTATGACTGCATCAATGATGTACTGACTAACCTAAAGAACACTACAATGATGTTCAGTAATGAGGTGGTTATTTGTAGTACTCAAATACAACTTATCTACACTTACCAACTGTATGAAAACAACAAACTGCCAGTATATTGATGAAACTGGTATGTACATTATTACATTCAATTTTGTTTTCACTCTTTTTAACACTCATTTAGTTTCCTATATGTTTTGATTAGTAGTACAAATTCATAAAAGTCTCAGTGTTATATTCAAAATCATAAGTCATAACCTATGGCACTACTTAATAATTTGGGATAGTATCTAACAACATCTAGTTACGCACATATATACAGGTGCGTGTTTTTGTACTGAAGTTATCGTCACGTAAAATGCAAGAGAAACTCATCAACCAATACTAGAATAAAACGCTAGGTGTCTGGCCTCATATTTTTGAACTATTTGCATGAGTGTACCAGAATACAAAATTATGGTTTCACAATATACATGTAACACCAATACCAATTAAATTTTCTAATTTCTTGTGAACTGTTTTTGTCAATCCGTTTTCTTGTTACATTTAGATCGTGATATGGAAGAGCTGGAGTTGGTGTATTGCAAATCGGTCTCGACCATTATAACCCACATACGAACCCACGCGTTTTGTTCTACATTGAATATACCGTCTATATAAGAATCCAGAACATTGCTACGTCCCAGATTTCTAATCTAATGTTGACAATGAAATAAACGATAAATGCATTATTATGCGTGGTCTGCAAAATTAGCACCTGTATAAGAATGTACGTATGTTAGTGTTTATAATTTCAGTGTTGTTTTTGGTGAGGCGTCTTATATCTTATATCGTGCAATTAAATGGCAGTGGTTAGTGAAAACACTCATATATGTCATATAACGTCGATACTGGTGGTCAACATATAATTTGCGTTAAACAGTACGATGACAGACACATAAGCTTTATTAACTTAAATTAACCAGAATTGCAACAAGAGCGCGATTGGCCCTAAACCTGATGCCTAGCAGTTTAGGTAGAATCAGTATTTGTTATGATATGACCTTAATATTTAATGTAGACTTTACAAATTCACACTTTGTGGCCAGCTTTTATAAAGATGAGGTCAAAATGCGACCTCTAAAGTATAAACAAGGTTACGAACTTGGCCAAGATTTCATAAAGATACACATCGTGGCCATGTGTCATAAAGATTAGGTTAAAAATGTGACCTCAAGAGTGTTAACAAGGTTTTTCTTTGATGTAACCTGGTGACCTAGTTTTTTACCCTAGATGACCTAATTACAAACTTGACCTAGATTTCATAGAGACAAACATTGTGACCAAGTTTAAAAAAAATTAAGTGAAATTTATGACCTCCAATTGTTGACGGCGCACGGCGCACGGTGGACGGCGGACGACGGACAAAAGAGTGATCACAAAAGCTTACATTGAGCACTTCGTGTTCATGTGAGCTAAAAACTAATAGCGAATATTCCCTTACGCTTGTCTTTCATTATATAGCGTACGAAGGGCGTTCGATATTTACTGTCCTTGCCCTATGCATTTTTTCTATGAAAATATTTAGAAGAAATCAACGATTACTGACCAAAATGTGTATGTTTCTATTCTATATTTGGAAAATTACTTAGCTTTTCTTCAACAATTCGGTAATTTATTGAACTTAGAAGATGGTATATAGTCTAGCATCTAGAGTTTTTAGTGTGAAAAAAAGGTCCAGAGCGTTTCTCAGTTTATTCGTGTAGAGGGATGCTTGAAGTTTAATTTTAGCGAGGGTGGACATCTGAGATCCTGTAGGTTACCATGGAAACCATGATGGCGTCAAAATTTCCCGCCAATATTTTAGTACACACTCCGTCTTAATATAACCTTTCTAACTAGTATGTACAAACACATATCAATTTTATTATGTGTAATATTTAAAGTACCGGTATAGAGCTCAGAAATGATATGATAGTCAAGGTCATTTAATGTCAAGGTCAAGGTCATTTAGAGGTCAAAAAACCTAAAAATGGGTAAAAAATGTGTTTATACCCCAAATCGTGACATTGGTCAACATATCAATTCGAATGCTGTGCTAGGTATCATTGTGTAATAAGGTTGCACATACAGTAGTATGTATGCACATTTTGCACTTTTACACTTGGTGAAGCAAATGCAATGCATACAGTTTTGTCATGATAATCAAAATATATGGAAATTCCCCCTTATTTCATTTTTATTCGCCATGTCAACACGAAATAAATTTTATTTTAAGTGCAACTGATAACAGGCGATGTTAAAATAAATTAATGAAGTATATGGACAAAATTGCGCATATGAATGATAACTATTTGGGGTATAAACACATTTTTTACCCATTTTTAGGTCTTTTGACCTCTAAATGACCTTGACCTTGACATTAAATGACCTTGACTATCATATCATTTCTGAGCTCTATACTGGTACTTTAAATATTACACATAATAAAATTGATATGTGTTTGTACATACTAGTTAGAAAGGTTATATTAAGACGGAGTGTGTACTAAAATATTGGCGGAAAATTTTGACGCCATCATGGTTTCCATGGTAACCTACAGGATCTCAGATGTCCACCCTCGCTAAAATTAAACTTCAAGCATCCCTCTACACGAATAAACTGAGAAACGCTCTGGACCTTTTTTTCACACTAAAAACTCTAGATGCTAGACTAATACTCGAGTACACTGGCCTTATGTTCATTTTAAGCAAAATTTGTGTCATATTTGCAGTATTGGTTTAGAACGGTAAATGACAGTATTCATTAAACTGCAATATACGATACGATTTCTGAATTCGTATGTTTCCATCAGAACTTTTAATCAAAATTAAATTATTTGTTGTCTACGAGTAAGACTGTCAAACACTAGGGAGACCACTCTTATTTATACCAAATGATGCTTGTTGGTTGACGCACGAATAGCTTCAAATCAATTATATTTTGTTCGCAAATTCTTCCCAGAACTTATTGTAAGTGGTCTACGGCAAACGTCCATATATAATATGCTAAATTGCAACCAATAAAACTAATAAAGATATTCATTGAAATATAGCATGCTTTTAGGGCTTATTTTGACACCTATTTACGCGACTTTAAAATTATCTTATTTTGGACAATATAGCAATAAAGTACAACAAATCATGTTTTACGGAAGGCATTTACACTAATTACGGCATAATAATTGTGGAATAAGATTATTTCCCGAAATGAAATTTTAATATACAGGCATTCGTAAAAAGTCGCAGTGTCCATTAATAAGCCTTGAACAAGACAACAGAAACAACAATTTTATTGAAATATTTACAAACTATTGCGGAATGGCGGAAGGTTCCAGAAATGTAAAAAATATTTCCAGATATAAACGAATTTTCTTATTTGTGATCAAGAAGACATTACATATCGCACGCTCGTCGAATCAATGACACTAGCAAATGGATTTCTTTTTTCTATCGTTTTGGAATCGATCTCGTATCACCTGAAATAAGATATTCAGATTTCACTACGTTACTTATAGACAACAACAAATCAAACTAGCGTTGAAAAGGCGTTGTTGCTCAAGGTAACATTTAACAAACTCAAAACACTATATCACAAGCAGTCTGCACAGGCTCTTCATATCAGTTTACAACTGACATTGTGTTTTGTGTGTAACGCTTCTTCCGATTTGTTGACAAAACATATACATAATATTATTAATATAAAACCATAACAATAATATGTAGTTCATACGGTTTTGCATTATCACTTCTTTCTTTTCTCTTTCGTTAAACGTCGTTTTCATATTTGGATATATGCTCATATACAACAGCCATTCTTTGTAACGTTTTGTACCTTAAACCAGTCCTAATCCGCATTTCTAAAACAGAACACCTCTTAAAATTTGGAGGATATGAAATGCAAAGCCTACTAGCCATTTACATTCTAGCGCTCGATCGAGTAGGCTAGGCGATTGGGGGCTTATAACCGTGCTTAAGCCAATTTATCTATCAACTCGTCACGCATATTCAATTCGGAATTATCAAAATTAGTGTTCGAGGAAACGTAACTATCCACGGAAAATATGAAACCAGAAATAATGGTCTGTCTTCGCTCCTCAATATTTATCAATTGTCCAAGAGAGCAGGAAATATCAATAATGTGTTATGTATTAATGTGCCCTAACCGGTCATTTACGTATGTATGTGTATTGATTCATGGGCATTTCGATTACAGTTTGTTGAAAATAAGAGAAGAAATTGTCAATTACATCATAACTTCATGTGAATGTTGTATTAATCATAATAAATAAACTCGACTCTTTGTAAATAATAATCTACACGCTTGTTTCTCAGAATCACTACGTTTACACAGAGTGGTGATGTTTGGTATTGTATGATTATGGGCAGGATTAAACTGTCAAAGAGGCGCCACATTCCTAAGACTGACAATAACTCTCCACACAGATCACATACAATCACATCTTACCAAACATTGATATACTGTGAGTCGAATATCGTTTTAAGGTCCTATTGAAACGCTCCGATAGTTAAATGGGATTTGTGTTCAAATGTGCTGTTTAAGGAAATGTTTGTGTATTCACAATCGTACTTTCATTGTTGCGTGCTTTCGTGTTTTCACCATCGTCTTTTCGTTGTTTCGTAATAAATGACATCAATGTCTTTATTTAAAAACACAGCATATATAAAGTTCATGGTGTTATAACAGAAATAAATATAAAATACACACGGATGGAAAGTCAACAACCACAATAAGCTATATTTCCTATTAATTCTGAAAATTACAATATGCTGTTACTCAACAAGACAGAGTGATTTGTATACAGTCTAAAATATAACATATTTCCTTCTATGTTATAGTTAGAACATATTAAGTACATTTTAATGATTAAAAAGGTCGGAGCGAGCGAAGCGAAGCGAGGCCTTTTTAGTCATTAAAATTTACTTAATATGTTCTAACTAACTTAGAATATAACATTCTGCATTCTGATTGGCCGATAGAAATTAGCGCCAACGCATGACGTCAAGTCTGTGAAGAGAAAATTTTAATGATTAAATTTTCATTTAACCGCGAAAATGCGGCGTTTTCATTGGCTCATAATGTAGGTTATATTCTAAATGCAGCTAGAAACCGGTAAAACATTATTCAATTGATTTAAAAAAAATAAGATTCTTGTAATTATACAGCCAATTCGAAGTAGGTATATCCATAGACTACGTAAAAAAACTATACATGTTATGGGAACGTGTCGAACAGCAAAATGAGGACGCTTTCTATCACTTGATATACAGAGAAACGAAAATATACGCGCGTTTTAAAGTTTAATCCTTAGAGGTATATTTGTGTCATCTTCGGTAATGTTGCAAGCAAAAGATTAATGGACTGTTGCATGGAGAACGGATTTGAGAAAGTAATCGAAATTTTATTTTGTAAACCGATTTTGTCAGAGGAGAGACCAACATTGCGGCTATGCAGTCCGACGGGAATACATGTAGCAGTTGAAACATCTAACAGTCTAATATTTGACGGTATCTGAATCAAGCATCCCATACATGTATTCGTCATACTTCAGATCGACATTCAGAAAAAATCAGTTTGTGGTTAACCGTATATGCATACGTATCAATAGTTATACCCGGTAATAATTCATTTTAGGTCGATTGAAAGTTCTCACACACTCAACCCCTTATTCCAATCACGATGGTATCCTCCGATGTGTCAGTTAGTTATGCTAGACGTCTAAAATTGAATGTCTTTGGGCATTAAACATGCCACGACCGACCCCTTTGCACTCAAAGCGGACGTTTTACGTACTGACCTGCATTTAAATTTGTCACGAAATATTCATGCTAACAGCTCAATTTCATACAAAGATATAAATAAAAACCTTTATTTTCTATTTGATTTTAAAACATACTGTGCTTTTAAATGTGCTAAGTATCACATACCACATGGTCTAAGTCAGATAGAAAAACTCGTGAGTCCATCTACGTGGGACGATCAAAAATAAACAGGACTATTGTCACAAAACCCGCATGTTTAAACAAAATAAATCAAATTATATACCATCAGAAATCGGAATCCTTTTTCTTCATACTGTAAAGATATGAACTAAAACAAGTACGCGGTCCGAGAGTTACAGGTGACTAAACAAGGTCACTAACGTTGACCCGGCGCACAAAATGACGTCGCGCTATTTGACACGGCGTTAGTGCTTCGCATAGGGCTATGAAATACGAAGTTTATAGTGATAAGGGTGATGAATACATTCCAGTACCACACTGAACCACACAAGTAATGCGTTGATGAGAATCGCATGTATTTTTCCAGATCTTACATCGAATATCTAGGCAAGAATCCGTACCAAGGAACGTTGCTATTTTGAAAAAGTATCGGTAACTCACGTCACAAACGTTCTTATTATTTCCTATTACTTCCCTGTCTCTCAAAGCTGAGAAAATAACATTAAAGTATTTGTGCCATTCTAAAACTGATAAACGACTTGCAGAACTGTTTCCAAATTGTAGTTACGGTAATTTTATACGATTCAGAGGACATATCATCTTACTGTTGTCAGAACTTTGTGTTTGTCTGTTTTTCCTTACGTTCTGGTGACGTCACGTTTGCGTCACGAATTTGTCACACTTGAAGTTCACCTTCTGTTTATTTCAGTACCATCTTCTAAATGTCGTCATTTTTGCAGACATAGTCCAGCATGTATCATGTAATGATAAGGCGAATATTGAAAACAAACGATTTGATAGTATTAGAGATACACCCCATTACGTAGTCGCCATTAATGGTAATTGTTGGGCTGTGCCGGGTGCGTGTTACCATGGTTTCAAACTGGACAATTATCAGAGGACGTGATAGTGTAACTCGATAAATTAGATATCGAATTTTCGCAATTGAATTACGATTCCATATTATGTAATAATATTTGTATAACATTGAAAACTGTAGACGTGAGGGCACCAGTCCTGTTTATTTTTGAACGTCCCATGTATACAATATAGACACTCGCTACGCTCGTATCTATATCGTATAGACGACCCACTCGTTTTCTATCCTATTAATTGAATATGCTTATTTTTCATGTTCCAATAAGTCATCCCTACATGGTTGTGACGTCATGTTCCACATGTCCAACTGTCCGTTCATTGTTAAAAACTGTCAACGTCATTTCTCTAGAATGACTAAATATATTTACTCAAAATGAGCTGATAAGGTAAAATACAAGGCATATCTATATGTTTCATTGTTACATGTACGTTTTCCTTAAAACATGAATGCCAAATCTGAATTGAAGAGCAAACGATATGCAAGCACAATTGCGTAATATAATATTATCCGTAATGTTCCTTAGTTTCTTCCAACCAAAATTACCAATTACTATAAAGCAAGGCTCCCTAAGTCCTAAGGACATTTACAGAAATTATACGATTGAACTAGAAATTGTTAGCCTCAAGAGATTCAATTTGGAAATTGTTACCAATGTTTCTCAAACTAATCTAAATTCTCACTTTCAGAAATTATTCCTTAATTGGTTAGTTATTCATACAACTATAGCGCATGCCATAATATAGTTTAGATAATACGTTCACCCTCAGCGTGCACAAAATGTAACATCCTATCCGGTTATGGAGAGAAAACGATATTTTATTTGTCCCTGTTCACATATATGGAGCGTACAGAAAACTAGGTACACAATGATTGAATCTTGTGCTAGTATATGGTAAAATTTCAAATAATGTATACTCTCTGAATGAAATATTTCAAAACTTGTTGGCTAATGTTTTATGGTTCCATTGATATATGACGAACTCGCCCATGACTAAATGACCTCTAGGTCCAACGACAAGACATGAGACGTTAAGAATGAGACATGATATTCTGTTTAACAACAATAATTGCCTCTGACATATTCACCGAATGACTTTTCGGTAAGACAGATATTAAACTTACAGTTCCATCCTAAATGTGTTATTTATTTCGTAGGTGCTGATGTTTTGACTGAGGTAATTATGTAAACGTGTATTTGGACTTTTCGTCATTATGTCAAGAATAGATTAATAATGTGTTGTTTCTGTTTTATGTATAAGATTCATTATACTGTTCTGACCAACTAATTCCAAAAGTATACTAACTTACAATTTGAAGCATTCTCCATGTATGGCTAACAAATCATTCTGTATATCAATTATTAGTGCACGTTTGGTGTTTAATATTATCGACGAAATATGCTGTCTTTCCTCGTACAATGTACATTGGTATTTGCAAATAGATCTTAAGATTTTTTCCTTAACGAAGTTGGCTGATTCTAAATATCTTGTGATATATTTATATGCAATTTTATATATCATTATATATGCGGTATATATATAAATAAATGTAATATTATGTACGCTAAAAATATAGCATGGTCGTTTCATGAATGGAGGAATGATATGTCTGGGTAAGCTAACTATGACCGAAACACTGGCAGTGGGACTTTTAATCTTGCATATATAATACGTATAAGCACACAATTATACATCACTCATTACCAACGAGAGATGATGTAACGTTTAAAGATCTGATGAAAAGATTTAACTATTTCCTTTTATATTTCTTCAAGCAGTTCAAACCGAATTGATTATCGGAACCTTGAGCCATTTCAGTATGAGAAATATCGATTGTTGTTTTATGAAACTTTACACATTATTGCGTTCTTGCACGTTTCGCCAAACTTGGAGATAAAGCTAAACGAAGCAAGGTTTTATTCATTTTACCTTGATTCGATTTCCAGTAGCTAATATGTAAGCTAGTTCAGCTGAGAAATGGATTTCATACTCTTAAACACAAATTACATTTTTTGTATTTTGTACTTGGTTAAGATAAAGATTTGTTTTACAAAATATGTACATATTTCAAACAGATCATTAACAATCGGACAATGTATCAAGTGCAAATGGAAGGGGTACAACTAAATTGAATACATACTTATTGCAAACAGTATTTTAACTATGGTGCTATTTTTTACCTTTCATATCTGATTCAAATATGTATTTACATAATATGGAAGTCTTGTTTTCATTGAATGGTAAAATATCATTTTCGACAGTTAGAACACAAAAATGTGCAAAACTCGAACATCGTCATTCTGAGTAAACATTCGAGTGTCTAGGTGGCAAGAATGTAGATAATTACTGAGAAAACAGTCAGCCTTGTAATGATTTTAAAAACAACCTTCACAACAATCTAGGGTACAATCAGTCATTTCTTCTCATTTCCTGGCCAACAAGCTGTAATCAAAGTGTCCCATGAATTAAGATAAACATAAATGTAGTTGGTGGTCAGTTTGTCTATAGATGTATATTTCCAGACGGAATCACTATTTCCTGCTGTCCTCAACAATATACTAGAGGGGTTCAACTTATACTTGATTTTGTTTTTCTGGCACAATACAATCGATCTATCTCTATTTTACATGTACCATTATGAAAATACGTTATACATACTATATGTGTGTATATGTACTAATATAAACATTCACTGTGCATTATATATTATATTTCTAATAACACTTTTTTTTGAAGAAAATAAGTAATATTAATTCTGTCAGAGGAAGGGTGCTATACATTCAGTTGCTAGTAATGATGAAAAGGCTCCTTATATTAAAAACTTCTCAACATTGTCGATACCTGCAGTCGTCATGTGCCTTGGTTCCGTAATATCTAGGGCATATTCATTGACATAAATCCGGATGGCACCGAAGTTGTAAGTATCTATAGCAGCTATCATCGTACTCGTTTAGACAAATGTAAGATGCAGAATTCAAGACAAACGCAGTGTTCATCACATTAATGCTAAGTAAATCAAACACATAAACAAATAGCCTTGGAGGCTGTTTATGCGACTACGGAATGGTAATTGGGACAAATGTGTCGCATCTGATGAGTCAATGTTTATCATAGAGAACGTTTTGATATAGACATGGTCTTTTATGTTTGAAAGAGTCGTGAAGATATCTATAAGTGGAGGTTTGATAAGCAGGTTCTTATGTTAGACATTATTGAGAAGGAACATTATTGAACGTACAGTTATGCATGTATGTGCAAATGGTTTAAAAGCTCTGTGGACAAACTTACGCTGCGTCTCTTTCCTGGGGACAGTGCCAAAGACATGGTGTTTCATCGATACTCAACATTCTGTAGCCCATCCAAACATTACATACAGTACCTTATGAACAAGACTGGGAAGTCAGAAAATGTCGATGTGTTCCAATGAAGCATCAAGACAATTTAACATCTGGGGCATATTGAAACGTCGATTAGCGAAGTGAATAGTGCAAATCATCAATTAGATTGTTTAGCCTTAAGAAGACAAAGACTAACGCCCTATAAGCAATTGGTAATTTTGTTCTAACGGTATTTCATCATTTTACATTTTATAGTGGTTGTTTACATGACTTGATACATTACTTTACATGATTGAATAGACACAATTATGTTCCATTGTGAATATACTTGTCGTAGAAGTAGGAGTGTGTGACGAAGGAACATTTTGTCTTAGTTTTTTTTAATTTGATTATACACATCAAACAAAATAATGTAATAATAGTAACAAGATGTGTAATGAGATCAGTTTGAGAAAACAAGAAAAGCAATTTTGAATAGTTAAATTTAAAGTTACGGTGTGAAGTTCCAATGAAACAAAAATAAAGTACTTGGTCAAATGGCACGTGACGTGACAAGCCGCAAACAGTGTCTGTTCAAAAACTTTTTTTATATTAGTATAGTGTATTTTGTTCATACTCAACATGTCTATGATTAAAAACAGTTTAAGCATCGAGGTTTTTTCTTTTGATATGTAATATAAGTTTATCACATAACCTGCGGTCCAGGAGTGCCATAAAGCCGTGCCGTAAACATCGTTCGGCACTCCCAGACTGTGCAATAAATATTTAAATTAGCTTGACGTGACGTTAGCCAATCAATGCATTGATCCGTCAATGACGTCAGGATAATATCAACGTCGCCATGACGTCGCGCTCATTGTACCGCTGAATTTTGGCCGAAGCATATGCAGCGTACATCATCCTTTTGAACAATAATGTGCGATTTTTAAGGTTATGTGATTAATAGAATCCTACATTCGTGCTCATTACATACGAGTTGTATTAAACTCGTCGACAAAAACAATATGACACTCGGCAAAGCTTCGTGTCATGTCATTTTGTCCACTTGTATGTAATGAGCAAAAATTCTCATACAATTTGGATGGTCTATAGAATACATTAGCAAACGACAGCAAAACGTTCTTCTTCTTCTTCCAATTACGTGACCACAATCAATACACTGATTTTTTTGTCACAACGGTGGTGCGCAAATTAACGGTAAAATAGTTTAAATAACAGTGAAAACTTAAATAACACTTTATACAGGTGCACAGTAAAAACAAGAGTCCATATTCAGTTGGCTAGCAGAGCCTTGAAGCTTTCAAGACTCGGGGCACTTGCTGTGGTTGGTGGTAAGGTGTTCCAGTCCCTGATGGTTCTTGGGTAGAAGGACATCCTTCGAGCCTCAGTTCTGCATGTTGGAATTTGGTATGAGTATAGGTGAGATGTCCTGGATATTCGACTTGGCGGTAGTAGTCTTGACGAGTCTGAGATGTTCACGTGTCCATGTATAATCTTGTACATCATGTTGAGTCTTGTTTGCTCTCGTCTTTTTTCTAGTTCTTGCCATTCTAGTTGATTTAGCATGTCACTTACAGATGATGTTCCTCTATAGTTGTTCATGACGTAACGGGCAGCTCGATGTTGTACCATTTCTATTTTCTTCTTGTGGTTTTGCTGATGTGGGTCCCAAACTGTTGAGGCGTATTCTAGTGTTGGTCGTACTAATGACTTGTAGGCATTTTCTTTCAATTTTCTGTTGCCGATGTTGAGGTTTCTTTTTAGGAATCCAATGGTCTTGTTGGCTTTCTGGCAGATGTTATGAATATGATTGTTCCAATTTAGGTCTGAGCTGATGGTGACACCGAGGTATTTAGCAGATGTTACTTTTTCCAAAACTTGGCCGTGTAAGATGTATTTTGTTGATAAGGGTTTTCTCTTCTTGGTGATGGTCAGAACATTGCACTTGTCGGGGTTGAACTTCATGAGCCATTTATCCTCACAGACTGCGAGTTTGTCAAGATCTTGTTGTAGGGTATGAGAGTCCGCATCTGAAGATATAGTACCGTACATGATCGTGTCATCAGCGAATAGCCTCATCTTCGATGTAATCCCTTCAGGCATGTCATTTATGTAGTACAGGAATAGTGATGGACCTAGTACCGAACCCTGAGGTACACCAGAATCAACGTCGATAGACTCGGAGGAGACACCTTCAATAACTACAGACTGTTTCCGATCTTTCTGTTGGTTTTACCGCGGATTCCATAGTTTTTCGTGTGTTCACATTTTGACCTGAATACGTCCAATCTAATAACTATGTTCACCGTACTATTGTCCACATAGCAAAGTTATACCGTTTTTCCAGATACCGCTTAGTTATGTTATATCCTTCGTTCTCTGCGTAACAACGATATCAATTTATTTTCTTGTCATCTTGGATTTAATCCCGTACGTTAACAATGGCATGATTGATTGCTTACATTCAGTGATAGGTCAGAACACTGCTAGAATCTCCGAGACGTAGTGACGTCGTATTACCGCCACTCAGAAACTTATCCTATTACTTGGAGTTTATGTTACGCTACTTTGTAATACAATTCCGTTCATTTATTGACAGAAATGCTCTATCAACTAAAGTTTTTTTTATTTTATCTCATCGGTTGTTTTTGAAAGTGCACTGTGTAAGCTGTTCAAAAATCGTCACATTGAACAACAATCCATCTAGCCCCTTTTACTGCCAGGCACCACTCACGTAACGTACGCGTATTTGCCAGGAAATATTTCATAGAGTTCAATACATTTAGGTCATGTCATTACTATGACGTTAAAAGTTCATAATAAG
Organism: Spisula solida; assembly: GCA_947247005.1. Lineage (NCBI taxonomy): Eukaryota > Metazoa > Mollusca > Bivalvia > Venerida > Mactridae > Spisula > Spisula solida. The sequence continues at coordinate 41,738,874 of OX365944.1, read as the reverse complement.
TAAAATAAACTTATAATGTTCTTAAAGGAACTACGAATGCCTTAATTCTGTTGAAAAATATTTTTTTCATAACAATTAACAGTGATTCGGCCAACCGTCCGTTTTGTTGAGCCCGCTTGCGGTGAGCGAGACATAGTCGCCACGTTTGGTGTATGTGCGTGCATGCGTCCGATTTTGTCCAGACCATAACTTTGTTATGCTTTGACCATTCTAGGTTATATTTGGCATCAATGTTTACCTCCATGCGTAGGATCGTCATGCCCAACCCACAGGCTCCTATCTTAAAGGTCAAGGTTACAGTTGGAGGTCAAAGGTCAAATTGAAGCTTGTCCGGACCATAACTTTGTCATGCAATACAATACAATACAATATTTATTTTAAGTCGGATACATTTACAACAAGGAAACATTAGCTATGTATAGCTATTGTCCGACATTTTTAACAAAGTATAGAATTAACAGACATAATTATAAATACATATAAGCAGAGGTTGTTTTTACATTAAAAATATTTTAAAATAGATACACATTGAGCAGAGAATAAGAAGGAACCATGCATTTAAATTAAAAAAATATATATATATACAATGTACTTTTAAATAAACATATCAATTTGAATTTAGAGGAAGCAAGCTTCACGCTATTTCCTGTATGACAGACATGTACCAAGCTATAGCAATGCAGTCAAGTAATAAGCATACATTTAAGAATTAAAACAATACATGCAAACAAAAACAAACAAGCAAACGAACATAAAACGCATACAACCAGTGTCAATCGGATGGATGGCAATTATCCTAAGAAGTTATTAAGGCAAAATAAATTAAAAAACTGAGAGAAAACGTGTAGCAAAAGCCGACGATTAAAAGCGTGCTAAGAAAGCGTATCACCTCATATCAGATATAAAATGAACAGATTGACACTGCTTGTATACGGGTAATTTAAACGTCAAATGAATACATACATAGCTAGAAATTAAGCAGTGTTTTAGCACATGATTAAAAGCAGCCGGTGTAAAGTCGAACGACATTGTAATGATACATAATGCAAGTATACAAGTAAGTAGAGTAATCATATACACAAACATACATCTATGACTATGTATAGACGTGAACAGATTAAATCAACATGTTACTAATAAATAAATAATCGTAAAGCTACATAAGTGACAAATAAATAAACATCAGAACATATAGAGGACTGGGAAAGACACTAAATAACATGCTTGGTTTACACATATGTGAAGTTATATTGCATGTACTATCACAAATTAAAAAAATGTATATATATATATAAACATAGCATAACAGCGTAAAAGCAAAATGACAAAGTCACTTCACATCATACAAGTATAACACAACATAAATGTTTTAAAAGTACACTATTTGTTCATATAACAGTACTACAGCTCTCTCCGCTCCATGTACTGACCAGGCTTCGGAATCGGTTATAGTCAGATTGGTCACTAAACTGTTGTGGGAGATCATTCCAAAGCCTGGATGCACTGTATGGAAAAGAGCTGAGACCATAACTTGGGGTTTTTACCTTTGGTATAATAGCAGTGTTTGTATACCTGAAGGAATAGGAAGATACCTTAATTTTGATTAAATCATGTAAATAGGCAGGTGTTTCTTTATTTAATATTTTGAATACTTCCAGAGCTATAGATCTCAGCCGTCTTACTTTTAATGAAGGTAATTTTGATTTGTGTAGTAGTTCACAGTATGAGGAAAAGTGATCATTATATTAAATAAAACGAAGTGTATGTTCTTGTATTTTTTCCATCTTTTTAGTGTTTACTTCACCACAGAAGTGCCATGTCAAAGGGCAATAATTAAAATTGGACATAATAAATGAATAATAAATATTAAGTTTTCCTAACTTGCATAGTTTATTTCCTAGACGTTGACCAATCTTTCTTATATTTGGCATGAATGTTAACCCCCATGAGGTGGAGTGTCACGCTGAACCCCTAGGATCCTATCTAATAGTTAAAGGTCACAGTTGGAGGTCAAATGTCAAATTGAAGGTTTATTTAAGTTGTAGCCATTTTTCAACGTGCGCCGAGGCTCGACATAATTTGCCCGAGGGCACGAATTTCTAGTTTACATAAATATGTCATAAATACAACGGCGACCGAGGCCGAGTGATTGGGGCGTCCGCCTCGGAAGCTGGAGATCGAAGTATCGAATCCCGGCGGAAGCTGAATTAGAACTACATATTTGTAATGCGGTCGGTTGGTGAGCCGCCAGGTAGTTATAGAATGGTTACCGTAGTTCCATCTCTGCCGGGGACTCAGTAACACGACGAAGGATTCGGTAAGTACTGTACGCACACATTGTAGGTGTCTCATAAGTCAAAAAGGCTGACCCGTTCAATAGGGGTGACATTATAATTAACTAAAACTTTATCCTAAATAAGTAATACAAGTATAAACGGACAGCGGCCAAGCTGTTACTTTAAATACAGTATAGAACCCCTTCCCTGCCATAGGACTGGTATACCCATCCTTTTGACACACTAAAATAGCATATACATACCTGGAAGCTACCAGGTCACCGAGGTAATTGACCTGACATTGTCCAGTGCAGGGTCTTAAAAAAAGAACTGGCCACACTTTCAATAGTACGCGTCGCATTCACACGACCTGTCTACACAGCAAATTTCTTAACAATATCTCATTCATTCCAAACATAGGTTACTGAGCGATTTTTAGTAATGTTGACATTGACTTTGATCCGTGAAGTTACATTTTCACTTCACACAATCTACTTATAAAGCCCATTTCATTATTCTATTTCATTCCTAACTAAAGATATTGAGTGGGACAGGTTAACTTCGTTTTAAATATTGTCTCGAAAATACCTACCTAGTCGAAACCTTTCTAGCAACGGGAAACGAAATGTTTCCTCTACATACCGTTTCAAACGTTTATACGGAGAAATAATGTTACTTTGGTACATTATTTAATAGATCAAACCTTAACCTTAATGTAAAATAAAGGTTCCCAGTTGTAGCTTCATAACAAATGCCGAAATAACCAGAAGGGACTGAAAATAATATAACATGGATCATTTGCTGCATCTCTAGGTACATAAATGAACAAAATGCTAAATAAAGAAAGTTTGAAGACTTTTCATTTTATTCAGTTACCTTGACCTTTTGGACAGCTTTATTCGACAATACACAAAATATACTAACGTTGGTGTAAAATCTAACATTATGCCACACTATGGCAAAAATATGAAGTTAGTTTTTAGCATGTGAATACTTGCACTTGCATATAGAGAAGATAGAGAACAAGGTTTCAATGCATGCACAACACGGCTACATGTATTTGTCCAGTTAGTTTTGATTAAAGGCATTTATGTTGAACTTGCATTGTTTTGCCAAGCAATTGGATTAAATGAAAACATGAACTATCTTGTTTTCAAGTTATGTAAAGGGTCTAAATTTGTCATTTTGTGCAATATTAGCAAAGAAGGCAATAATTGCATGATGTTCAAGAAGAATAAGAAGATAGCCCACTGCACTTACCCCGGCAACGGCGTTAATATCGTCGTCGCCGGCGACTTCTGACGTTAAAGTAGTTTGGCAAGTTTTTATTTTAGAGTAGTTTTGATACAGTACTAACTGTACCATGGGGTGTACATTAAATGCAGACAGTTTGTGTAAAGAGACTGCTTGTGATGGAACACGAGCCCGAATTAGTCGAGGCCATGTTAATAAAAACATAATAGTCATTCTCCTTATGTTGAAGTTCTTGGCATGTTCTTTTTCAAAAATGTGCCAACAAATTCAATTACATAATTTTGGGAGTATCACCTATTTTTCCAACTACACTGTGCCGACCATCTTCATACAGAGAGGATCTGGTCCACATATCGTACAAATGACACCTTACCTAAACATTGTATCAGAAAATTCTCAAGAGATCCAATTGATGCATAATTCAATAAACGTAACTGGCAATACAAATTGCTTGCACGATTTTCATTCTCGAATATTAAATATTTTGTTGCAGCTAAAACAAGTACGGGAAGAAATTAAAAACGTAAGCTTTATTGATGTCTCCTTTATTTTGCACAGTAGTGATATGATGTACGTATTTCACATGTGATTGTGAGATAACAACAAGTCAAACCTATCTGCCTATATGTCAGGATAAAGTTTATAAGTATATTTATTGGTTTCTATCTAATTGTGATAATGAATTGCACGTAGAATAAAGTTTTTATTCAGGTGTGTGTGCCAATCTGTACATGGAATATACCCACCGTTTACGTATATGTTTGAAGATTTGATATTGATTAACCGTATACTTCCAGTGTAGCAATACCACGTGGTTTTTTACTACAGTTCCAAGTAGAAAATTGTAAACATTGGAACACAAATGTAGCCATAAGTATTTTATTTCTTCATCGATTTCTATGAAATATTCGCCACGCTAAGGGGAACATTATATGCTTTCCATGAAATATAAAATATTTTACCGCGGCTGTGCCGTTTTGTCTAGTACCCTGTGAAACCGTAATCACAGGGTAATCGAAAAATCGGTAACGCTGCTAAAAATGATTTTATATTTCATGGAAAGCAAATAATGTTCCCCTTAGCGTGGCGTATATTTCATAGAAATCGATGAAGAAATAAAATACTTCTGTCTGTTTTATTTTCCAATGCTTACAAATTTCTTCTTGTAACTGTAGCCAAAAGTCACGTGGTATTGCTACACTGACTTCGGTCCTGAAATATCGAAAACGCCATGAGATAAGAACATCCGTAACGAACAATAGACGCTAATGAACTTTAGCCAAGCTGTACCGAAATGATAGAAACAAGTACGGTTGCCACTGCCAGGAAATTGGTCAATTTATTATTGCTGACGCCTTTTCAGAAACTGGAATTAAACACCTAGCTTTGTACGTAGTTCTATACAGATGCTAATTGTTTAATTCAGACATGGTGATTGGAAGTTGGTCTGGTGAGCTTTTATTGTATTCTATAGAAGGTATTAACCAGGTATGATAATCCCGCCTCGTTAGAATGAGATAATGAGACCGACTGGTGATAAAATCAGACACATCTATTCAATGTCATGATATAATTCCGCTTGGAAACGGAAGGGAAAAGTCATTGACACGAAATTAGAAAATTGAATCGACATTGCTGCTATATTGCAAACTAGTATGTTTGTGATATGTAGGAGTGACCATAGCGTACATTTCTCATATAAAGTTATATAAAAGAAAACAGCTTCAAAGTTTCTATTATTGATGTTAAGTCAAATTATTATTGATCAAAGTTTGAGGACGGTTTGCGGGTATGATTGTCATACTGGGGTAATTGATTTAATTGTTGTTACATGTAGCGCTAAAGGCCTCATGCTGCTGAAAAATATGTAGCATAAAAATCATAGGTAACGGTCAGAACCTAACCGGTAGTCTAAGTGACAATTTGATTATAAAATTACTATTAATTGGTGAGGTGAGCAAAATGATTGAACATGGACATAGTACATGGTATTATATGATCTATCTTAAGTTGCCTTTGGAGATCAATTTTTCTTAAATGAGTCTCGAAAGCACATGTTATTAAGCGAGCATTTGTTTTCGGGAATAGTTAAAGAAATGTTTATCTCAAAGACAATGAGTTGGGAATTTTTACGTCATAAATTTAAGCCGAAGACTCTACTTTTTCGCACCGAAAAGCTGGTGACGTCACGCATTTGTTATTACACACGTTGGAGAACAATGTTCCGTACAAAATGTTTGTTCTCACCTTCAATATCACGATATTTATATGATGAAAACATTCAATTTCCCATTCGACATTCCTAACCTTCCTTCGGACAACTAATTTCCTGTCGTATTTTCTTTTACCCTTCATTTAGTCCCGCCTTTTTCTAAATTGTGAACGTCTCGTTCTTACTAAAAACTATGTAACGCAATTTGCTTTCTACGTTCTTCCTGTGTATCCTTCTTCGTTGTCGCTAATAGCCCCTGGAAATTCAATTTTGGAAGATGACAATGTGTAAGAGCACCTCCTGCAACTCTCTAACTATTGCTCATGAATGCAAATACACGTTTATATGCTAAGTATGTCCGTCCTAAAACGGACAATGACGTGTGTAAAACCAGATAGTATTCCGATATTATATATTGCATCCCCTGCTGTCAGTTATTGAGCATACAGAACAATGTATATACAACACACTAATTTCGTGCATTAAATCCCCTTTTAGTTTAGTATGTGTTTATAACCTAATTACAAAATGTATGTCGACTGACCAATGGTCAAACTTATAATAGTACTCCTTGATAGAAGATCATAATTAACCAAATTTGGCCATACTTACATTTGGAGCCATATTATAACTGTGCACTTACATAAATCTCACTAGCTCAGTATTAAGTGTGTACATCTTGTTGAAATTTGTAGCAAAAGTAGTTAAAAGATGTGTGATAATGTTTTAATATATTTCAATTCATAACACACAAGATTTAGGAAACGCTAGCACATAGCTGACATGAGAGTCGAACATCTTTAGCAATATTTTTCATATTACATGCACTCATCATCTAACACATGCATTTTCTATGTTGTTGTTTGAAACAAGCATATGTTTTCATCAGTGTATTTTGCGTTATGACTGCATCAATGATGTACTGACTAACCTAAAGAACACTACAATGATGTTCAGTAATGAGGTGGTTATTTGTAATACTCAAATACAATTTATCTACACTTACCAACTGTATGAAAACAACAAACTGCCAGTATATTGATGAAACTGGTATGTACATTATTACATTCAATTTTGTTTTCACTCTTTTTAACACTCATTTAGTTTCCTATATTTTTTTATTAGTAATACAAATTCATAAAAGTCTCAGTGTTATATTCAAAATCATAAGTCATAACCTATGGCACTACTTAATAATTTGGGACAGTATCTAACAACATCTAGTTACGCACATATATACAGGTGCGTGTTTTTGTACTGAAGTTATCGTCACGTAAAATGCCAGAGAAACTCATCAACCAATACTAGAATAAAACGCTAGGTGTCTGGCCTCATATTTTTGAACTATTTGCATGAGTGTACCAGAATACAAAATTATGGTTTCACAATATACATGTAACACCAATACCAATTAAATTTTCTAATTTCTTGTGAACTGTTTTTGTCAATCCGTTTTCTTGTTACATTTAGATCGTGATATGGAAGAGCTGGAGTTGATGTATTGCAAATCGGTCTCGACCATTATAACCCACATACGAGTTCTACATTGAATATACCGTCTATATAAGAATCCAGAACATTGCTACGTCCCAGATTTCTAATCTAATGTTGACAATGAAATAAACGATAAATGCATTATTATGCGTGGTCTGCAAAATTAGCACCTGTATAAGAATGTACATATGTTAGTGTTTATAATTTCAGTGTTGTTTTTGGTGAGGCGTCTTATATCTTATATCGTGCAATTAAATGGCAGTGGTTAGTGAAAACACTCATATATGTCATATAACGTCGATACTGGTGGTCAACATATAATTTGCGTTAAACAGTACGATGACAGACACATAAGCTTTATTAACTTAAATTAAAAAGAATTGCAACAAGGGCGCCATTGGCCCTAAAGCGCTCACCTGATGCCTAGCAGTTTAGGTAGAATCAGTATTTGTTATGATATGACCTTAATATTTAATGTAGACTTTACAAATGCACACTTTGTGGCCAGCTTTTATAAAGATGAGGTCAAAATGCGACCTCTAAAGTATAAACAAGGTTACGAACTTGGCCAAGATTTCATAAAGATACACATCGTGGCCATGTGTCATAAAGATTAGGTTAAAAATGTGACCTCAAGAGTGTTAACAAGGTTTTTCTTTGATGTAACCTGGTGACCTAGTTTTTGACCCTAGATGACCCTAGATGGCCCAAATTACAAACTTGACCTAGATTTTATAGAGACAAACAGTTTAAAAAAGATTATGTAAAAAATGTGACCTCTAGAGTGGTAACAAGATTTTTCTCTGATGTGACCTAGTGACCTAGTTTTTGACCCCAGATGACCCAATTACGACATTAGCCTAGATTTTATAGAGACATACATTGTGACCAAGTTTCATTAAAATTATGTAAAAATGTGACCTCTAGAGTGTTAACAAGGTTTTTCTTTGATGTGGCCTGGTGACCTAGTTTTTGACCCTAGATGACCTAATTACAAACTTGACCTAGATTTCATAGAGACAAACATTGTGACCAGTTTAAAAAAGATTTAGTGAAATTTATGACCTCTAGAGTGTTAACAGTCCAATTGTTGACGGCGCACGGTGGACGACGGACAAAAGGGTGATCACAAAAGCTTACATTGAGCACTTCGTGCTCAGGTGAGCTAAAAACTAATAGCGAATATTCCCTTACGCTTGTCTTTCATTACATAGCGTACGGAGGGCGTTCGATATGTACTGTCCTTGCCCTATGCATTTTTCTATGAAAATATTTAGAAGAAATCAACGATTACTGACCAAAATGTGTATGTTTCTATTCTATATTTGGAAAATTACATAGCTTTTCTTCAACAATTCGGTAATTTATTGAACTTAGAAGATGGTATACTCAAGTACACTGGCCTTATGTTCATTTTAAGCAAAATTTGTGTCAACTTTGCAGTATTGGTTTAGAACGGTAAATGACAGTATTCATTAAACTTCAATATACGATTTCTGAATTCGTATGTTTCCATCAGAACTTTTAATCAAAATTAAATTATTTGTTGTCTACGAGTAAGACTGTCAAAAACTAGGGAGACCACTCTTATTTATACCAAATGATGCTTGTTGGTTGACGCACGAATAGCTTCAAATCAATTATATTTTGTTCGCAAATTCTTCCCAGAACTTATTGTAAGTGGTCTACGGCAAACGTCCATATATAATATGCCAAATTCCAACCAATAAAACTAATAAAGATATTCATTGAAAAATAGCATGCTTTTAGGGCTTATTTTGACACCTATTTACGCGACTTTAAAATTATCTTATTTTGGACAATATAGCAATAAAGTACAACAAATCATGTTTTACGGAAGGCATTTACACTAATTACGGCATAATAATTGTGGAATAAGATTATTTCCCGAAATGAAATTTTAATATACAGGCATTCGTAAAAAGTCGCAGTGTCCATTAATAAGCATTGAACAAGACAACAGAAACAACAATTTTATTGAAATATTTACAAACTATTGCAGAATGGCGGAAGGTTCCAGAAATGTAAAAAAGATTTCCAGATATAAACGAATTTTCTTATTTGTGATCAAGAAGACATTACATATCGCACGCCCGTCGAATCAATGACACTAGCAAATGGATTTCTTTTTTCTATCGTTTTGGAATCGATCTCGTATCACCTGAAATAAGATGTTCAGATTTCACTACGTTACTTATAGACAACAACAAATCAAACTAGCGTTGAAAAGGCGTTGTTGCTCAAGGTAACATTTAACAAACTCAAAACACTATATCACAAGCAGTCTGCACAGGCTCTTCATATCAGTTTACAACTGAAATTGTGTTTTGTGTGTAACGCCTCTTCCGATTTGTTGACAAAACATATACATAATATTATTAATATAAAACCATAACAATAATATGTAGTTCATACGGTTTTGCATTATCACTTCTTTCTTTTCTCTTTCGTTAAACGTCGTTTTCATATTTGGATATATGCTCATATACAACAGCCATTCTTTGTAACGTTTTGTACCTTAAACCAGTCCTAATCCGCATTTCTAAAACAGAACACCTCTTAAAATTTGGAGGATATGAAATGCAAAGCCTACTAGCCATTTACATTCTAGCGCTCGATCGAGTAGGCTAGGCGATTGGGGGCTTATAACCGTGCTTAAGCAAATTTATCTATCAACTCATCACGCATATTCAATTCGGAATTATCAAAATTAGTGTTCGAGGAAACGGAACTATCCACGGAAAATATGAAACCAGAAATAATGGTCTGTCTTCGCTCCTCAATATTTATCAATTGTCCAAGAGAGCAGGAAATATCAATAATTTGTTATGTAATAATGTGCCCTAACCGGTCATTTACGTATGTACGTGTATTGATTCATGGGCATTTCGATTACAGTTTGTTGAAAATAAGAGAAGAAATGGTCAATTACATCATAACTTCATGTGAATGTTGTATTAATCATAATAAATAAACTCGACTCTTTGTAAATAATAATCTACACGCTTGTTTCCCAGAATCACTACGTTTACACAGAGTGGTGATGTTTGGTATTGTATGATTATGGGCAGGATTAAACTGTCAAAGAGGCGCCACATTCCTAAGACTGACAATAACTCTCCACACAGATTACATACAATCACATCTTACCAAACATTGATATACTGTGAGTCGAATATCGTTTTAAGGTCTTATTGAAACGCTCCGATAGTTAAATGGGATTTGTGTTCAAATGTGCTGTTTAAGGAAATGTTTGTGTATTCACAATTGTACTTTCATTGTTGCGTGCTTTCGTGTTTTCACCATCGTCTTTTCGTTGTTTCGTAATAAATGACATCAATGTCTTTATTTAAAAACACAGCATATATAAAGTTCATGGTGTTATAACAGAAATAAATATAAAATACACACGGATGGAAAGTCAACAACCACATTAAGCTAAATCTGAAAATTACAATATGCTGTTACTCAACAAGACAGAGTGATTTGTATACAGTCTAAAATATAACATATTTCCTTCTATATGCAGTTAGAAACCGGTAAAACATTATTCAATTGATTTAAAAAAAATAAGATTCTTGTAATTATACAGCCAATTCGAAGTAGGTATATCCATAGACTACGTAAAAAACTATACATATTATGGGAACGTGTCAAACAGCAAAATGAGGACGCTTTCTATCACTTGATATACAGAGAAACGAAAATATACGCGCGTTTTAAAGTTAAATCCTTAGAGGTATATTTGTGTCATCTTCGGTAATGTTGCAAGCAAAAGATTAATGGACTGTTGCATGGAGAACGGATTTGAGAAAGTAATCGAAATTTTATTTTGTAAACCGATTTTGTCAGAGGAGAGACCAACATTGCGGCTATGCAGTCCGACGGGAATACATGTAGCAGTTGAAACATCTAACAGTCTAATATTTGACGGTATCTGAATCAAGCATCCCATACATGTATTCGTCATACTTCAGATCGACATTCAGAAAAAATCAGTTTGTGGTTAACCGTATATGCATACGTATCAATAGTTATACCCGGTAATAATTCATTTTAGGTCGATTGAAAGTTCTCACACACTCAACACCTTATGCCAATCACGATGGTATCCTCCGATATGTCAGTTAGAGAGAGGCGAAAATAGCTTTAACTTTTTATGCTAGACGTCTAAAATTGAATGTCTTTGGGCATTAAACATGCCACGACCGACCCTCTGCACTCAAAGCGGACGTTTTACGTACTGACCTGCATTTAAATTTGTCACGAAATATTCATGCTAACAGCTCAATTTCATACAAAGATATATATAAATAAAAACCTTTATTTTCTATTTGATTTTAAAACATACTGTGCTTTTAAATGTGTTAATTATAACATACCACATGGTCTAAGTCAAATAGAAAAACTCGTGAGTCCATCTACGTGGGACGTTCAAAAATAAACAGGACTATTGTCACAAAACCCGCATGGTTAAACAAAATAAATCAAATTATATACCATCAGAAATCGGAATCCTTTTTCTACATACTGTAAAGATATGAACTAAAACAAATACGCGGTCCGCGAGTTACAGGTGACTAAACAAGGTCACTAACGTTGACCCGGCGCACAAAATGACGTCGCGCTATTTGACACGGCGTTAGTGCTTCGCATAGGGCTATGAAATACGAAGTTTATAGTGATAAGGGTGACGAATACATTCCAGTACCACACTGAACCACACAAGTAATGCGTTGATGAGAATTGCAAGTATTTTTCCAGATCTTACATCGAATATCTAGGCAAGAATCCGTACCAAGGAACGTTGCTATTTTGAAAAAGTATCGGTAACTCACGTCACAAACGTTCTTATTATTTCCTATTACTTCCCTGTCTTTCAAAGCTGAGAAAATAACATTAAAGTATTTGTGCCATTCTAAAACTGATAAACGACTTGCAGAACTGTTTCCAAATTGTAGTTACGGTAATTTTATACGATTCAGAGGACATATCATCTTACTGTTGTCAGAACTTTGTGTTTGTCCGTTTTTCCTTACGTTCTGGTGGCGTCACGTTTGCGTCACGAATTTGTCACACTTGAAGTTCACCTTCTGTTTATTTCAGTACCATCTTCTAAATGTCGTCATTTTTGCAGACATAGTCCAGCATGTATCATGTAATGATAAGGCGAAGTTTGAAAACAAACGATTTGATAGTATTAGAGATACACCCCATTACGTAGTCGCCATTAATGGTAATTGTTGGGCTGTGCCGGGTGCGTGTTACCATGGTTTAAAACTGGACAATTATCAAAGGACGTGATAGTGTAACTCGATAAATTAGATATCGAATTTCGCAATTGAATTACGATTCCATATTATGTAATAATATTTGTATAACATTGAAAACTGTAGACGTGAGGGCCCCAGTCCTGTTTATTTTTGAACGTCCCATGTATACAATATAGACACTCGCTACGCTCGTATCTATATCGTATAGACGACCCACTCGTTTTCTATCCTATTAATTGAATATGCTTATTTTTCATGTTCCAATAAGTCATCCCTACATGGTTGTGACGACATGTTCCACATGTCCAACTGTCCGTTCATTGTTAAAAACAGTCAACGACATTTCTCTAGAATGACTAAATATATTTACTCAAAATGAGCTGATAAGGTAAAATACAAGGCATATCTATATGTTTCATTGTTACATGTACGTTTTCCTTAAAACATGAATGCCAAATCTGAATTGAAGAGCAAACGATATGCAAGCACAATTGCGTAATATAATATTATCCGTAATGTTCCTTAGTTTCTTCCAACCAAAATTACCAATTACTATAAAGCAAGGCTCCCTAAGTCCTAAGGACATTTACAGAAATTATACGATTGAACTAGAAATTGTTAGCCTCAAGAGATTCAATTTGGAATTTGTTACCAATGTTTCTCAAACTAATCTAAATTCTCACTTTCAGAAATTATTCCTTAATTGGTTAGTTATTCATACAACTATAGCGCATGCCATAATATAGTTTAGATAATACGTTCACCCTAAGCGTGCACAAAATGTAACATCCTATCCGGTTATGGAGAGAAAACGATATTTTATTTGTCCCTGTTCACATATATGGAGCGTACAGAAAACTAGGTACACAATGATTGAATCTTGTGTTAGTATATGGTAAAATTTCAAATAATGTGTACTCTCTGAATGAAATATTTCAAAACTTGTTGGCTAATGTTTTATGGTTCCATTGATATATGACGAACTCGCCCATGACTAAATGACCTCTAGGTCCAACGACAGGACATGAGACGTTAAGAATGAGACATGATATTCTGTTTAACAACAATTATTGCCTCTGACATATTCACCGAATGACTTTTCGGTAAGACAGATATTAAACTTACAGTTCCATCCTAAATGTGTTATTTATTTCGTAGGTGCTGATGTTTTGACTGAGGTAATTATGTAAACGTGTATTTGGACTTTTCGTCATTATGTCAAGAATAGATTAATAATGTGTTGTTTCTGTTTTATGTATAAGATTCATTATACTGTTCTGACCAACTAATTCCAAAATGAGTATACTAACTTACTATTTGAAGCATTCTCCACGTATGGCTAACAAATCATTCTGTATATCAATTATTAGTGCACGTTTGGTGTTTAATATTATCGACGAAATATGCTGTCTTTCCTCGTACAATGTACATTTGTATTTGCAAATAGATCTTAAGATTTTTTCCTTAACGAAATTGGCTGATTCTTAATATCTTGTGATATATTTATATGCAATTTTATATATCATTATATATGCGGTATATATATAAATAAATGTAATATTATGTACGCTAAAAATATAGCATGGTCGTTTCATGAATGGAGGAATGATATGTCTGGGTAAGCTAACTATGACCGAAACACTGGCAGTGGGACTTTCAATCTTGCATATATAATACGTATAAGCACACAATTATACATCACTCATTACCAACGAGAGATGATGTAACGTTTAAAGATCTGATGAAAAGATTTAACTATTTCCTTTTATATTTCTTCAAGCAGTTCAAACCGATTTGATTATCGGAACCTTGAGCCATTTCAGTATGAGAAATATCGATGGTTGTTTTATGAAACTTTACACATTATTGCGTTCTTGCACGTTTCGCCAAACTTGGAGATAAAGCTAAACGAAGCAAGGTTTTATTCATTTTACCTTGATTCGATTTCCAGTAGCTAATATGTAAGCTAGTTCAGCTGAGAAATGGATTTCATACTCTTAAACACAAATTACATTTTTTTGTATTTTGTACTTGGTTAAGATAAAGATTTTATTACAAAATATGTACATATTTCAAACAGATCATTAACAATCGGACAATGTATTAAGTGCAAATGGAAGGGGTACAACTAAATTGAATACATACTTATTGCAAACAATATTTTAACAATGGTGCTATTTTTTACCTTTCATATCTGATTCAAATATGTATTTACATAATATGGAAGTCTTGTTTTCATTGAATGGTAAAATATCATTTTCGACAGTTAGAACACAAAAATGTGCAAAACTCGAACATCGTCATTCTGAGTAAACATTCGAGTGTCTAGGTGGCAAGAATGTAGATAATTACTGAGAAAACAGTCAGCCTTGTAATGATTTTAAAAACAACCTTCACAACAATCTAGGGTACAATCAGTCATTTCTTCTCATTTCCTGGCCAACAAGCTGTAATCAAAGTGTCCCATGAATTAAGACAAACATAAATGTACTTGGTGGTCAGTTTGTCTATAGATGTACATGTATATTTCCAGACGGAATCACTATTTTCTGTTGTTCTCAACAATATACTAGAGGGGTTCAACTTATACTGGATTTTGTTTTTCCGGAACAATACGATCGATCTATGTCTATTATACATGTACAATGCATGAACATACGTTATATATATATACAGTAGAACTTCGATGCCTCGAACAGTACTTGCCTCGAACACCCTAGATGCCTCGAACTAGTTCTTCTGTCCCGTCAAAATTCCTTCTGTATTCATATGGTAAACAGTAGATGACTCGAACAGTATCTAGGTCGAACACTGATTGGACGGTCCCTTGCTATGATTTACCCGTAGATGAGTCGAACAATACAAGTTTTCGCACCTTTCATTGACTGTTGAAATCCATTGTTCGAACGCGGGTAGTCGGCGACAAGTTGTGATAATTACTGTACCAAACAATTGTTTGTATTCGACTTCATTTTTTAACACGTTTTTAAACATTTATACATCCATTAAATGGTTAATGAAGATCGGAATAAAATAATCATTTTTCAACGTTTGTCAAAATAATCTGTTACATTTCCATTTATTGAGGAGATATCAACCTCTATTGTTTCATTAGTGTTATGAATAAAATTACAAAAAAAATAGACCTATATTAGTTATAAAGATAAATTATGCAATATACACACACGATTTGTAAATTTACACGTACCGACATTAGTTCGAACTTATACCCATGCATATTCTTGGATACCATAGATGCCTCGAACACCCTAGATGCCTCGAACTATTTTCCCGGTCCGAAGGTAGTTCGAGGCATCGAAGTTCTACTGTATATCAAATTCAACCATCTTCCCCTGTTAAAACATTCATACTATGTTGGTAGATTTTTAATAACACTTTTCTTTGAAGAGAACAAGTAATATTAATTCTATCATAGGAAAGGTGATACATGTATACGTTCAGTTGCTAGTAATGGTGAAATGGCTCCTAATATTACAAACTGCTCACCATCGTCGATACCTGCAATCGTCATGTACCTAAGTTCCGTAATATCTAGGGCATATCCATTGACATAAAGCCGGGTGGCAGCGAAGTTGTACGAATGTATAGCAGCTATCATCGGAATCATTTTGACCAATGGAATATGTATAATTCAAGACAAACACAGTGTTGATCACCTTATTGCCAAGTAAAACAAACGCACATATAAAATAATTGGAGGCTGTATATGCGGCTGTATATGCGACTACGGACTTGTAATTAGAAAAAAGTGTCGCATCTGAGGAGTCAATGTTTTATCATAGAGAATGTTTTGATAGAGACATGGTCTGTTATGTTTGAAAGAGTCGTGACGATATGTATAAGTTGAGGTTTGATAGCAGGGTCTTATGTTGGACATTATGAACTAATGGAACTTAGATTTGTTGAGATGGAACAATAGTGAACGTACAGTTATACATGTATGTGCAAATATTTTAAAAAGTCCTGTCGGAGAAACTTACGCTGCGTCTCTGTCCTGGTGACAGTGCCAAAGGCATGGTGTTTTATCAATACTCAACATTCTGTAGCCTAACCAAACATTACATACAGTACCTTATGAAGAAGACAGGAAAATCAGAAAATGCTGAAGTGTTCGAATGAACCCAGCAAACAGCCGACGTCGGAGTGACGTCGTTTCTAGGTTGTTCTGAGGTCGCGACGTCGGCAACCTAAAAGCAACGTCGGAACAACGTTGCACCTACAACCATCAACCCGACGTCGGAATCCAACGTTGAAACGACGTTGTAGCAACGTCAGAGTTAAGATAAAGTCTTAAACATAGTGAAACGTGTAATTAAACTGTTAAATCGTAAAAATATAGTTGTAGTAGCGGTTTTTATATCGCAAAATAGCAGTTTTTGACGGCATATGATTTACTTCCCTTTGCTACATGCTTACTTCCCCTGATCGATCGATATATTTCCAGCAGGTGCGCTTTGCGAAATGCGTCACATAAATTAAATCAACTGATTGTTTTTGTTAAGATGTACTTGCTATAAGCTTAAATGGTATAAAATGTGTTAGTAGTTACTAACATTGCCCAAAAGCTACGTTTAAAAAAATAAAAAAAATAAAAACAAACCCGACCAATCAAATGCGAGCCCGCGCCATCTGTACCTTCTACGAAAGGCTTACGAAACGAAATGTCGAAAGTCGAAAGAAGTTTTCAGGTTCTTTGGTTGTTTTCTTGGGTAGCTTCTGTTGAAGAATGAGTTCGACGATCGTTTAAAGAAATATTATTGAGGTAAGTCCTTTAGCATGAAGATATAGGGTTATCTTTTGAGTTTATTTTTAAAAATCACATGAATTCGCGACCTATCTCCTTTGTTTCGAAATGTGTAACTAGTTAATTGTAAAGAGCAAGATCATTACACATGTTACATCGTGCACACACTATTTTCCTATTATGAAAATAACCCCATACTTATGCATATCTTGTATATTGTTTACAATCACCATTCAGATTTCAACATAGCTCGTCCCCAGATCAAATCGTTCCCTAGTCGAAACGTCCTCTAGTAAAATCGAACATTTCCGCTATTGCACTATTACATTTTGAAGAAAGCTAAACGGAAAGGATTAGCCCCTTAATATCCTGTGCCAAATTGTGTTTAAAAGCTCGTTATTTCCTTTAAAACATTTCACGAAAAGGCATTTTCTGCGCTGTATTGGATGGAACATATTATTACTGTAAACTAAAGCACAACGCTTCTTTCCTTTTTTATTAACTTAAACATTCGCTTCTGTTTCGCAGAATGGTGTCGATACGATTGATGGCAGAGTATAGCAGGTCAAGGGGAGCGGAAGTTAGCTTTCAAGAAAAATGGCTTTTACTTCGTTATTAAAGGTAAACTTGCATTTAGATAAAATCTCCACTTTATGTCATTATTGTGCTAATATGATGTTATAGAAATGCAACATGTATATCCAGGTCAGTCTTTTATCTTTATTAGTACACTGACAGTGATAATGCGCTTATCAATTAAAGAACACATTTATTTACAAATGTTGATCGGGATTCTGATCGAGATGCCGATTAAAATCCAAGACGGCATTGTACGTGTTGCGAGTTTTTAACCCATCCGAAATTTGGTCACCCCTGTCCGATTGAGATTTGTGTGTACAGGAAGTGTTTTTTCGGGGTACTCTGAAGACGTGAATGGAATTGGCAAACTCATTAAAAAAATATTTTTGTTGTTAATAAATTATCTTTTATTTTCTAATGATGTTTAAAAATGTTCCTTGAGATAACCGAAGGCCCTAGCTTACACATCATTAAACGCGATAGGGGAGGTAAGAATGCTAGCGCGCGAGATAAAGGCGGTCGGTTAGCATTTTAGACTGTCCCTTGCACGTTTCATTCGACTGCCGTCAAGTAAGTACAGCCTACAATCGTTAAAATAACTGCTTATACGATTAAAGTACTTGTTTTAAACAAGGAAAACTGTCTTTTATACACATAATTGGCGTAGGTAAACAAAGAAATCAACTTTCGATGCTAATTTGCATCATAAAGTTTGATAAACGAAGCGTATCCAAATTTGTTCGTACCCAAATTGTCAACAACAAACAATCAACCAACCAACCATTTATTGTGAATTAATTATCAACAATCATTCTGTGTTAGATGACCATGTTAATTGATCTTATAATGTAGGACAACTGTCTACTGCTGGTTTGTCAATACAGATCTCCGTGAAAAAATATGAGAATTGACCAAAATACAAACTTTTCATGAGTGCTTTTATGATTATTTATAAGAAATTTTTTTTGGAAAAAAAGACATAACAAGACCGAAGAAGTGACAGATGTCCCAAGACCCTTGAAAGAACCCTCAGATCCTGTTAAGGTCTGTGTTGGTTGACCCGTGTTTAACAAAGTTTCTGTCGTGTTGATCGGTATTCATCTGTCGCTCTGCTGTGACTGTCCATTACAGTATGTAGCTGCCATGTGACCTCCGGTGTGATGCCATCATAAGAGCTGTCATTGACCTAAGCGGTATCAACAATATTTTTAACCAATCGATTATCGATTCACATTTTAGAATATTCACCATATCGACATTACTGGTTAAATCCCATTGTCTGGGATTACGGAATTAATTGAGCGATAATGTGCGAGATATTCTGAATGTACGCCAGGGGGGAAACTGATATAGCGTATACAGCAAATAGGTACAAAAATCGCAATTATTTTAGCTAAAAGATAAGAATTTGAATAAAGTCTTACTTGAACACATTGACAACATTATTTTACGACCTCGCTGACAATATTTTTGCCTCAATAATATGTTTAACTTAAAAAATGCGTATATTTTCTCACCATCGGTATCGAGCTTCGAAAGCGACAGTGTAGAATAAAATGCAATAGTTCAAATATTGAACATTTTATCAGATAATTCTTGCTAAAGTTTATCAAATTAAGATGTTTAATGATAATGTGCAATAATTGTTTTATATGTTTTTCATGTTTAAACGTTGAAAAAGAAAAAAATATACACTCCCGCTATACCGCTTATTGCTCCCTAACCCACTGACCGTGAAATTCCGGTTCTGGAAAATTGGGTTTTAATTACCGGGTAATGTCGATATCGAGAACCGGTACCTGAGTAAATGAATGGAACCACCGAAAATCCTCCTTTTCCTGCACAAAACAGTCCCTCTGTTAAAATGTAAGTTCACAAATTGTAAAAATGGGTCAAGTCCAAACTCTAACCAAAGGTGCTATCTCAAAGCTGAATATATACCCAACATGTACAGTGTAGAATGGCTAAAAAGGGATCATTGACTGAAAGGCCTGTTTCTTGTTCGTCTATATGTGTAACTGTATAACGATGTATCGCCGATGCTTGTCTTTCTATATATTGGAATCATCGATATGCCTTGGGTCGTATCAATGACAGCTCTAGTCGTCATTCAAGAAAGCGCTAAAAACACACTGTTCTTAAAACCATATTCTGGCTCATTATCATTTTGATTCCTTAGGGGTCTCCTAAAAGGTAGTTCAGTTATAACTGCAGATACGGTTTGTCACTGGCCATATCAACATTACAGGATAAAACCCGTTTTCCAGTATAACAGAATTAATTTAACAGCAATGTGCGAGAAATTCTGAATCTAATACTTTTTGACAGGGGGATGGCTGCATTAAGCGAATAGAGCAACTAGGTACAATAATCGCGATTATTTTTGCAAAAAAAGGAAGATTATGTGAAGTCTATATAGTTACATTGTGACTCACGGAACTTATGTAATGCTTAACTTTTACTCCGGCACTTGGGGTAATGTGCGTGTGGACTGCCATACGGATTACAAAGACGCATCGCAATCAACAGCCATTTCTCTGTAACTTGCATGTAGAATTTCATGGAACTTAATCAAAATAAATATGAACAACTATACAGTACTTTGATGATGCCTGTCAGGTGTTTTTCCTTTGACAGTCATTTACCTTGATTTATTAAATATTTCTCTCTGTCCTTCTGTCTGCAGCCATTTTTGTACTAACTGGTACATTTTTAAGCAACTTAAAATAAAAAAGTCATGATGCCCGTCAAGTTTGTTTAAGTTGGTCAATTTTCCTTAAGAGTTGTTACCCTTGATTTACAGTATAATTCACTCTGACCGTCCATTCGCATTCCTTTCTTTGTAACTAGCTTGTAGAATTTCGTGAAACATAAAATGAATATGAGCACCCAATTACTGTGATGATGACTGTCAAGTTATCATTATTGGTAAATTTTCCTTAGAGTTATTGCCCTTGATTTGTTGAAAAATTTCATCCGCCAGTCCATTTGCATTCAGTTCTTTGTAATTAGCTGGAAGAATTTCATGTAACTTAAAATGAATATGAACACACATTCTGTGTGTCAATTTTCTTGAGTTGTCACCCTTGATTTATTGAAGAATTACCTCCGCCCGTCCTTTCTTAGTCATTTCTTTGTAACTAGCCGGTAAAATTACATGAAACTTAAAACGAAAATGAATGCTCACACTAAGATGATGCCAGTCAAGTTTTGTTATTGGACAATTTTCTTTAGAGTTATTGCCCTTGATTTAATGAATAATTCACTCTGCCCGTCCATTCACATTCATTTCTTTGTAAATAGCTGGTATGATTTCATGAAACTTAAAATGAATAGGAACGCTCATACTGTGATGATGTCCGTCAAGTTTTTAGCTCACCTGAGCACTCGTGAACATGTTTTACCTAATCTACATGAAACTTGGTCACAATGTTTGTCGCTTTGCAATCTAGGTAAAGTGCGTAACTGGGTCATCTGGGGTCAAAAACTATGTCACATCAAATTAAAACCTTGTTTACGCTCTAGTAGTGATGGGACATCGGTTGCAAATCATAATCGATCATCAGCTAGAATCGACTGGCACTTCCAATGCGATTTTCCCGATTAATAATTGGCAGAACAGGGACTGAATATGCAGTGTACTAATGCATGTTTTCCTACTTCCCAAGTCGCGAAAAAAGGTGACAAAGGGAAAAACAATGATTTTCGGTAGACGTTTTACTATCTGAGTTTGAACAATTTCTTTGAATTGGTTCTAACAGGCATCCAATTGGTTCAAACTTCCATGCTTTGAATTTTCCTAGCAATTTTTGATTAAATAAGTCTTGTTTAACATTTTGTTATATTTATCCGATGATCAATTATGGATGAATGACATCGGATCATCGGAATCGGCTGACTTCTGCACACCACTAATCGATGTTATCCGATAATCGGTACATCACTAGGCTCTAGAGGTCACATTTTTTATGTTATATTAATGACACTTGGCTACAATGTGTAGCTTTATGAAATCTGGGTAACTGGGTCTCCTGGCGTCAAAAACTAGGTCACAAGGTCACATAAAAGAAAAACCTTGTTAGCACTCTAGAGGTCACATTTTTACCTAATCTATATGAAACTTGGACACAATGTTTGTCGCTTTGAAATCTTAGTCAAGTGTGTAACTGGGTCATCTTGGGTCAAAAACTAGGTCACATCAATTTTAAACATTGTTTACGCTCTAGAGGTCACATTTTTTATGTTATATTAATGACACTTGGCCACAATGTGTAGCTTTATGAAATCTAGGTCTAGTTCGTAACTAGGTCATCTGGGGTCAAAAGCTAGGTCACTGATTCTGCCTAAACTGCTGGTCATATGATGAGTGCTTTAGAGCCAATGTTCCTCTTGTTGTATTAGTCAATTTTCCTTGAGTTATTAAAATTCTATCTGAATTTCATGAAATGTAAAATAAATACAAACTGTATGAACAACCATACTGTGAAGATGCCCCTCACTAATAAATGTAATGAGTTATTTTGATATAGTACCAATGGATGATGAATCCCCTTTAGGCAATGCCTTAGTTCATATTATATATTTAAAAACTAATAATAATAAATACTATGACATGTGTAAAATATATAAGTATTTTTCCTTGAGTCGATCACATGATATATCATTTATAATTAGAATATTACAATGTTTTACAATAATTTTCAAGACATACTGTTTATATCATTTCAGCATGTGTGAGGGCACTGACCAGAAGTTTGATAAGCGCCTGACCAACTTGGAGAAACATGCCCTGAACCGGAATAATGGGGCACCCGGGAAGGCGGAAGAAGGAATGAACTACATATTTCATGCTGACTTCGATTTAAAAAATACTACAGACTTGAACACGTATTGTGATTGACATGGTAGCATGTGTATTTAAATCGATAAATGATATGCGAGGACTATCATCATGATTTACCAGTATCAATAATTGTTCTGAAACATCGTGTGACTGTACATCCATCCAATTTTGTTACTTTTTCAAAATGTTGTGTTGTAAAATTAATTTGTTAAAATGAGGTGTATTACCTCCAAACTAGAGGAACCTGTTTTTATCTCTTAGTTGAATTGACTAAAAGCTATTGGCTATATTGCTCCACCTCAATTTAGAATTCAACAAGGAAACCTATAATGTACTTACTGACATCTGCATTTCTTTGTTGAACCATATGTGGCTGGAAGTTGTGACATTTATTATCTTTTGTATTGATGTATGTAATTATTATTAAGCCGTGTCAAAATGATGTTCTATAAATCATGTTTTTTGATGATGGAATATGTTTTGTATAAATAAATATCTTATTGTGAATTTGACTTAGTTTCATTTTCAACTTGAAAAAACAACGCATTTGTAATGTTCTTTCATCGAGGTTGTTTCCACGTTGTGGAAAATACGTCAAGAAAACTTTCATATACAACTTGAAAACAACGTCTTTCCAACGTTGTTATAGCAACGTTGTTTCAACGTTGTTTTTGCGACGTTGTTCCAACGTTGTTAAAAAGACGTCAAAAAACTTTCATTATCAACCTAAAAACAACGTCTTTCCAACGTCGGTGTCCAACGTTGAAACAACGTTGTTCCAACGTCTTTTGTTTGCTGGGAAGCATTAAGAAAATTTGAAAAATGGGGCATATTGAAACGTCGATTAGCGAAGTGACTTGTAAACATCATCAATTGGATTGTTTAGCCTTAATAAGACAAAGACCAACGCCATATATGCAATTGGTGATTTTGTTTTAACGGTAATGCATTTATATATATAAGTGTACATTTTATAATGATTGTTTGCATGACATGATACGTTACTATAGCTCAGAACATTTGACATGATCCTGACGTTTATGCATGCATATAAAACAAGGTTCTTGCGTTGAATATATAAATTTCCGCGAGTAAATCGTGCAATATCGGTTCTTTAGATTTGTGTTGATATTACACATCGAGCGTCTTCGTGATACACACCGCCTATGAAAGCATACAGCCGGGGTTATAAATATAGACAATAAATCAGCTGTGAAATTATGCACATAGAAGGTCGAGAGACGTGTCAAAGTCTCTGGACTATATACATAATTGAATAGACACAATTCTTTCTATTGTGAAAGTCATGAAATACTTGCTAATCAATTATGTTCAAATATACGTTGACCGTCTCTCATAGAAGTAGGAGTGTGTAAAGATGGAACATTTTGCCTTTATTTATTTGATGATACACTCAAAACAGTTTTCGGCAAATTCCATCAAACAAAATAATGTAATAACTCTAACAAGATGTGTAATGAGATCAGTTTAAGTAAAACCAGAAAAAAAGAAAAGCAATTTTGAATAGTGACATTGTGTGAAGTTTTATTGATGTCTCCTTTATTCTATACAGTAGTGCTCTGATGTACTTATTTAACATGTAAATGTGAGATTACAACGTGACATACCTATCTGCCTATCTGTCAGGATTAGTCTATGAGTATATATAGTGCTTTCTATCTAATTCTGATAATTCAATTGCACGTAGAATAAAGAAAATTTTATTCAGGTGCGTGTGCCAATCTGTACATGGAAGATAACTTTACGTATATGTTTGATGATTTGATGTTAATTAACCGTACACTTAGGCCCTGAAATATCGAAAAGCCATAAGATAAGAACATCCGTAACGAACAACCGACGCTAATGAACTTTAGCCAAGCTGTACCGAAATGATAGAAACAGGTATGGATGCGACTGCCAGGAAATTGGTCAATTTATTATTGTTGACACCTTGTCAGAAACTGGAATTAAACATCAAGCTTTCTCCGTAGTTCTATACAGATGCTAATACTATAAATCAGACAAGGTGATGTTGTAATCGTTCTTTTGTGTTCTGTGTGTGATTGGAAGTTGATAGGCGGTATTTACTAGGTATGAAAATCCCGCCTCGTTAGAATGAGATAATGAGACCAACTGGTGATATAATCAGACACACTTATTCAATGGCATGATCTAATTGTAACTAGAAACGGAAAGGAAAGCTCATTGACACGAAATTATAAAATTGAATTGACATTGCTGCTATATTGCTAACTAGTATGTTCGTGATCTGTAGGAGTGCCCATAGCGTACATTTCTCATATAAAGTTATAATTAAGAAAATTGCTTCGATATTGCTATTATTGAGGTTAAATCACATTACTATTGATCGAAGTTTGAAGATGGTTTGCGAGTATATTGTCATTCGCGAATAATTAATTAAGTGTTGTTAGCGATTAAGGCATGGTGCTGCTGAAAAATGTGTAGCCTGGGAATCATAAGCAACGGTCTGAAAGTGACAAATTGATTATGAAATTACATAAATTACCCAGGTGAACAACATGACTGGATATAGTAAATATATAGGATGTATCATAAGATGTCTTTGGAGATCAATATTTCACAAACGAGTCTAGAAACACACGTTAACTTAAGCGAGATTTTGTTTTCGGGACCAGTTTAAGAAATGTTTCGTTTTAAAACGATATTTAATGTAAGCCCTGCTTGTAGTTTTAGTACATATAGAACAGTATATGTACACAACACAAAACGTTTGCCAGAACTCGTGCATTAAATGCCTTGTTTCTTTAGTATAGGTTAATAACCTAAACTTATCTATTGTTCTGGTTAGGCTTTTTCATAATTTAGTGACTATTGCTGAAGCAATAATAATAATAATACTCTTTGAAAGAAAACCATAATTAACCAAATTCACCCAAAATTAAAATAATTAATCACAAGTTGGTTAGCGAAAGCGGCATTCAACAAAGACACAAACATAACCGACAAACAACCAGAGACTACAAGTACATGCAACATGGACATGACGAAAAGAAACGAAACATTACACAAACTCGACACACTACTCTGAGAGCCTGCTACCCCAAACATTCAACAATACCCTATATAAAGGACAGCATCAAATTACGGAGCTCAGTACCCAACGGAAACAATGCACATGTCATTTCAAAACTTATATAAACGAAACAGCCCCTGGCGGGACTTTATAATTGCAAAATGGGACGAAAATAACAAAGTAGCGAGGACAACCATATTGAAACCAAACGTTATCGAAGAGGCACTCTGACACAAATTCACCAAGAAATCAACGGGAGATATCTATGAACTTAATCGACTTGATAGTGTATCAATTAACAAAATATAAATAAATAAACAGAGCCATCTGTATAACCACTGCCATTTATGTATTATGCGCTTCGGCATGACTATCTTGGTAAAGCATTCCAGATGGACATGCACAGTAGTCGTGTAGATTATTGCCATACATAAGTGACAATCTCTATCGAATACGAACTGACGTCATATTTTATGAAATGATTTGTAATTTGACATTCCCTCACTATTGTTCGTTAGACTTTTAACCTTCGTGGCCTCGCGTTTTCGTCATTTTACCATAGGGGTTTTTACTGTTGGTTTGATGGTTAAAACACAAAAGAATGAAAGTAAGATCTTGAAATCTCGATACCATTTATTACAAAACAACACGAAAACACGAAACAACGAAAGTACGCTGGTACAGACAGGATGTAAAAACACGATATAATACGACCATTTCATTTAACTGCATATTGTACACAAATCCACATTCTTCCAATAAATTATCGTAACGTTACAACGAGACTTGAACAAAGATACTCGACTTACAAATTTATTAGTGTTTCTCATGAGGTTGTTTGTATGTTATCTGTATGGAGAGTAATTGTCTTGGAAATGTGGCGTCTCTGTGACAATTTAGTCCTGCCTAGAATCATACAATACCAAACATCACCACTCTGTGTAAACATTGGGGGTGCTGAGAAACAAGAAGTTAGATTATTATATACAAACAGTCGAGTTTATTTATTATGATTAATATAACATTCACATCACTTTATGATGTAATCGACCATTTCTTTTCATATCGTCACAAACTGTAATCAAAATGCCCCAAGAATCAACACATACGTACATGGCCAACGCACATTGGTACATAACAGATTATTGTCATTTCCTGCTGCTTTGGACAATATACAATTATGGACGGGTGATTAAAGACTATTATTTCTCTTTCTTTATATTTCGTGAATAGTTTAGTTTCGTTTCATCGCACACTAATTTTGATGATTCCGTTACCTGGCAACAACGTCTCTTCAATGCTAGTTTGGTTTATAGTTGTCTATAAGTAACAGGGTTTCTGGTAATACTAGATCGATTTCAAAACAATACAAAAAGAGATCCATTTACTTGTAGCATTGATATATTCGACTGGGGGCTCTCGAATTAAAGCGTTTTTGTGTCTAGATTTATACACGTACATGTACATCAGTGCCACTTTATTGAGTAATATTGGTATCGGTATCAGAATTTGCGCTAATAAAAGACAAGCGTTAGTGGATATTCTCTGTTAGTTTATGTAATCCTGGTGCAGTTACGTTAATTCACCTTAAATGTTTTTCATTGTTCGGTATAACGCAAATGAAATGTTGACCACCAGTATCGACTTTACAAGACAGAGTGTTTTCACTAACCACTGCCATTTAATTGGACGATATTAGATAGATGACGCCTCAGAAAAAACAAAACTTGAATTAAAACACCTACATATGTACATTTTTATACAGGTGCTAATTTTACAAACCACGCATAGTAATGCATTAATCGTTTTTTCATTGTCAACATTGGATTAGAAATCTTTCTTATATAGACGGTATCTTCAATGTAAAACAAAACGCTTGGGTTCGTATGTAGGTTTTCACTTCAGTGAATTTATCATTTATAATTACCTCCCGTTATGGCTAATTATGCACAGCATTCGACGAACACAGTGTGTCATTAATTGCGGAGTGAGTATATAGGCTTGCTTGAAATATCCATTTTGGGGATGTGGATGGTTCGTTCTATGTCTGACTCTTGCGTGGATGGCTAGGCGCTGTCGTCGTTTCTGTGTGGCTTTGGGTTATCTGTGCGCTACATTATTTAATGGTCGAGATCGAGTTGTGATACATCAACTCCAGCTCTTCAATGCCACGATCAAAATTTAACAAGAAAACGGATTGACAAAAAACGTTCACAAGAAATTAGAAAATTTAATTGGTATTGCTGTTATTTTATGAAACAACACTTTTGTAATTTGTAGAACTGCCCATAGCGAATATTTCTAATATAAAGCTGTTCTATAAGAATGGTTTTGTTTTCCTTTCATTGATTTTTTATGGTACTTATGGATCGATTCGGGGACAATTTACGGATATAATTGCCACACTTGACATCAGGAATAATTGCAGTTTAATCGATGTTTTTTATGATTTGAAGATGCTACGAAGTTAGTATTATCATATACCGGTAGTACTTAAATAATTGAAACTATTGCCACTAATAGAGTTGCACTGTGTATAATATGTCTTCACTCGAAGAAATTGTGCGCATCTATCTTCACCATCCTACATGTCGAGATCTTTAAGCCGCTCTTCTTACTTTTCCAACATTCCTACCCTACACATAGAGGCACTTTTAAATGTGCAGTTTACTGATTTGTGTTTGTTGATATTTTTTAAACGAAAGTTTGTGTATTTGGTTGTTTGCTGACCCACAACGTAATCCAATATTTAAATCATACAATTAAATTTTTAGTGAAAATAACAATTTAACGAATTGCACAAGAAACTCGTGAAACAGCGGGAAATAAAATTATACTAGGTCAAATTCATTACATTCATGACCCCAAAACACACAAACGATAATATGTGTCTTAATTATGTTCCAATAAGTCACCCCTACATGGTTTTGACGCCATGTTCCATCTGTCCATCTGTCCGTTCATTGTAAAACTGCCAACGTCATTTCTCTGCAATGACTAAATATATTTACTCAAAATGAGCTGATAAGGTGAAATACAAGACATATCTAGATATTCCATTGTTACGTTTTCCTAAAAACATGAATGTCAAATCTGAATTGAAAAGCAAACAAAAATGACATTTAATTGATTTAGGATTTCTCGCCGAGTTGCTCATGTTGTAGCGCAGTATAGTCAAGGTTCGGTCGTACATGTACTAGTGAAACTTTGCGTTGGACTTCGTTTGGTTGGAGTATTTTTGGAGATTTCTATTGAGATAGTCAAGGACACTGTTTGATTTTTTTATGTTCGTATTGATGTGTGAGGTGCAGCACAGGTCAGATTGTAGAGCTACTCCAAAGTACTTGAAGAGTGATGCCTTTCAGAACGTAGTTGAACTGGAATGGTTTTCGACTTTTGGTGACTCTTAGAAAGCTACATTTGTGTTGATGGAAGTCCATGCCCCAATTTCTCTTCCACTCTGCAAACGCATCAGCTTGGTCAGCTGGTGACATGTTGTATCTATATAATGTTTATGATGTTGCACTGTCCATGGTGTGAAAAGTTGTGGAGTCGGATCCTATGCAAGCACAATTGCGTAATATTATCCGCAATGTTCCTTAGATTCTTCCGACCAAAATTACTAATTACTATTAATCATGCCTCCCCCAGTCCTAAGGACATTTACAGAAATTATACGATTGAACTAGAAATTGTAAGCCTCAAGAGATTCAATTTGGAAATTGTTACCAATGTTTCTGAAACTAATCCAGATTCTCGCTTTCAGAAATTATTCCTTAATTGGTTAGTTAATCATACAACTATAGCGCATGCCATAACATAGTTTAGATTATACGTTCCCTCTCAGCGTGCAATAAATGTAACATCCTATCCGGTTATTGAGAGAAAACGATATTTAATTAATCCCTGTTTACATATATGGAGCGTACAGAAACCTAGGTACACAATGATTGAATCTTGTGTTAGTATATGGTAAAATTTCAAATAATGTAAACTGTCTGAATGGACGAATTTCACAATTTGTTGGCTTTTGTTGTATGGCCCCATTGATATAAGACAAACTCGCCCATGATTAAATGACCTCTAGGTCCAACGACAGGACATAAGACGTTAAGAATGAGACATGATATTCTGTTTAACAACAATTATTGCGTCTGTCATATTCACCGAATTACTTCTCGTCGAGACAGATATTAAACTTACAGTTCCATCCTAAACGTGTTATTTATATCGTCGGTGCTGATGTTTTGACTGAGGTAATTATGTAAACGTGTATTTGGATTTTTCGTCATTATGTCAAGAATAGATTAATAATGTGTTGTTTCTGTTTTATGTATAAGATTCATTATACCGTTTTGACCAACTAATTCCAAAATGAGTATACTAACTTACTAGTTAAAGCATTCTCCATGTATGGCTAACGAATCATCCTGTATATCAATATTCAGTGTCGTAATGTACACGTGCTTGTTTGATGTTCAATAATTTCGACAAAATGTATTTCCTCGTGCAATGTACATTTGTATTTGCAAATAGATCTTAAGATCTTTTCCTTAACGAAGTTGACTGATTCTAAATATCTTGTGATATATTTATATTCAGTTATATATATCATTATATATTCGGTATATATATAAATAAATGTAATATTATGTACGCTAAAAATATAATATCGTTCTTAAGTTTACACCAGTACATTGGACTGGAGTTTGTATTGCGCTCATGTGAGTTTGGTGGTTGAATTTCAGACAACAACATTTTACTTTAGAATAGTACAAATGTACTGGCCAAATTCATTGCTTTGAACCCAGCGAGCATTATCGTTTCATGAATGGAGGAATGATTTGTCTGGGTAAGCTAACTATGACCGAAACACTAGCAGTGGGACCTTCAATCTAGCATATAAAATACGTATAAGCACACAATTATACATCACTCATTACCAACGAGAGATGATGTAACGTTTAAACATCTGATGAAAAGATTGAACTATTTCCTGTTATTTTTCTTCAAGCAGTTCAAACCGAATTGATTATCGGAACCTTGAGCCATTTCAGAATGAGAAAGATCGATGGTTGTTTTATGAAACTTTACACATTACTGCGTTCTTGCACGTTTCGCCAAACTTTGAGATAAAGCTAAACGAACCAAGGTTTTATTCATTATACCTTAATTCTTCTACCAGTAGCTAATATGTAAGTGAGTTCAGCTTTGAAATGGATTTCATTCTCTTACAAACAAATTACATTTTTTTGTACAGTAGAACTTCGATGCCTCGAACTACCTTCGGACCGCGAAAATAGTTCGAGGCATCTAGGGTGTTCGAGGCATCTATGGTATCCAAGAATATGCATGGGTATAAGTCCGAACTGATGTCGGTACGTGTAAATTTATAAATCGTGTGTGTATACTGCATAAATTATGTGTATAACTAACATGGGTCTATAATTTTTTGTTATTTTATTCATAACAATAATGAAACAATATAGGTTGACCAAATTGACATGAAATCTGACTTATCTCCTACAAGCTCTTCGAGTTGTAAGGTTTCTCGTTAAACAGCATATTTATATACGAGTATAAAAATTAAGCTGCGAGCCACATAATATCCTGGGTCATGTTTGACTACACATCAATAAATGGAAATGTAACAGATTCTTTTGACAAACGTTGAAAAATAATTATTTTATTGCGATTTATTTAAAAAATAAATAAGTTACAATTTCCTGGACGGCCGTCATTAACCATTTAATGGATGTATAAATGTTTAAAAACGTGTTATACAATGAAGTCGAACACAAATAATTGTTTGGTACAGTAGTTGTCACAACTTGTCGCCGACTACCCGCGTTCGGACAATGGATTTCAGCAGTCAATGAAAGGTACGAAAACTTGTATTGTTCGACTCATCTAAGGGTTAATCATAGCAAGGGAACGTCCAATCAGTTCGAGTGTTCGACCTAGATACTGTTCGAGTCATCTAATGTTTTACCATATGAATAGAGAAGGCATTTTTACGGGACCGAAGAACTAGTTCGAGGCATCTAGGGTGATCGAGGCAAGTACTGTTCGAGGCATCGAAGTTCTACTGTATTATGTACTTGGTTAAGATGAAGATTTTATTACAAAATATGTACATATTTCAAACAGATCATGAACAATCGAACAGGGGAGGCAGTTGGCTGGAGCAGTTCATTAAAATGTATCAAGTGCAAATGGAAGGGGTACAACTAAATTGAATACGTACTTATTGCAAACACTATTTAAACAATAGTGCTATTGTTTACCTTTCATATCTGTCTCAAATACGTAAATATGGAAGTCTTGTTTTCATTGAATGGTAAAATATCATTTTCGACAGTTATAACACAAAAATGTGCAAAACTCGTTAGACTTTTGTTTTAGATTATTCTTACAACCAATAACTTCCTACAACTTCCAATGTTTCGTATAATAACCTTTTCCTGTGATATGTACGAGTACATGTGGTTGTATTGTATTATGCCGGTGGCGCCTCTGAAACAATTCAATCTTGCCTACAATCAGACATAACCAAACATCGGTTCTGAGTTAACATTCGAGTGTCTAGGTGGCAAGAATGTAGATAATTACTGAGAAAACAGTCAGCCTTGTAATGATTTTAAAAACAACCTTCACAACAATCTAGGCTAGAATCAATAATTTCGTCTCATTTCCTGGCAAACAAGCTGTATTCAAAGTGTCCCATGAATTAAGACAAACATAAATGTACTTGGTGGTCAGTTTGTCTATAGATGAATATTTCCAGACGGAATCACTATTTTCTGCTGTTCTCAACAATATACTAGAGGGGTTCAACTTATACTGGATTTTGTTTTTCCGGAACAATACGATCGATCTATCTCTATTTTACATGTACCATTCATGAACATACGTTATATATATATATCAAATTCAACCATCTTCCCCTGTTGAAACATCCAAACTACGTTGGTAGATTTTTAATAACACTTTTCTTTGAAGAGAACAAGTAATATTAATTTTATCATAGGAAAGGTGATATACGTTCAGTTGCTAGCAATGGTGAAATGGCTCATAATATTACAAACTGCTCAACATTGTCGATACATGTACCATCAATCGCCGTGTACCTTGGTTCCGTAATACCAGGGCATATTCATGGACAAAAAGCCGGGTGGCAGCGAAGTTGTAAGTATAGATGTCTGGTGAAAAAGAATTTGTCATGACGCCGGATATCTTCTAAATTGGGATGTCTACGAACTTTTTGGACACACCTCTTACATGCTTGAATAGACACAATTCTATTTTATTGTTAAAGTCATGAAAATACTTGATAATCAATTATGTTCAAATATAAGTTGACCACTTCTCATAGAAGTAGTAGTGTGTGAAGATAGAACATTTTGTCTGTGTCTTTATTTATTTGATGATACACTCAAAAAGTTGTCGGCCAATTTCATCAAACAAAATAATGTAATAACAATAACAAGATGTGTAATGCGATCAGTTTAAGTAAAACCAGAAAACAAGAAAAACAATTCAGAATAGTAACATTTTTTACGGTGTGAAGTTCAAACGAAACAAAACTATTGTTACTTGGTTAAATGGCAGGTGACGTGCTAAAACGCAAGGCAATTTATGGTATATGTTGAAAAGCATTTTGTTGTATATTAGTATAGTGTATTTTGTTAATACTCAAAATATCTATGAATAAAAACAGTTTAAGCATTGATGTTTTTTCTTATGATATGTAATCACAGTTGATGTACTTGCTTCTTCTTTCTCATTAATATCATGTTGTACTTTGACAGAAGTCATAGGGTGCACATTTTGATTTGTTGGAGTCGAGAGAGAACAACACTTATTACCTTTAACGGAAATTCTCATACAATTTGGATGGTCTATAGAATACATTAGCAAACGACAGCAAAACGTTCGTGCATTCACATTTGGACCTAAATGCGTCCAATCTGATAAGTGGGTTCACCGTACTATTGTCCACAAAGCAAAATTATACCGTTTTTCCAGATACGGCATAGTTATCTTATATCCTTCTTTCTGCGCGTAACAATGATATCAATTTATTTTCTTGTCATCTTGGATTTAATCCCGTACGTTAACAATGTCATGATTGATTGCTTACTTCAAGTGATAGGTCAGAACACTCATAGAATCTCCGAGACATAGTGACGTCGTATTACCGCCACTCAGAAACTTATCCTATTACTTGGAGTTTATTTTACGCTACCTTGTAATATAATTCCGTTCATTTATTGACAGTAATGCCCTATCAACTAAAGTTTTATTATTTTATCTCATCGGTTGCTTTTTAAGTGTAGCTGTTCAAATATCGTCATATTGAACAACAATCCATCTAAACCCTTTTACTGCCAGGCACCTAATTACGTAACATACGCGTATTTGCCAGGAAATATTTCATGGAGTTCAATACATTTAGGTCTTGTCATTACTATGACGTTAAAGGGCGACACTGTTGTTCATAATAAGTAATATAAACTTATAATGTTTTTAAAGGAAATATGAATGCCTTAATTGTGTTGAAAAATATTTTTTCCATAACAAATAACAGTGATTCGGCCAATCGTCCGCTTTTCACATAAATATGTCATAAATACAACGGCAACCGTGACCAAGTGATTAGGGCGTCCGCCTCGGAAGCGGGAGATCGAAGGTTCCAATACTGGCGGAAGCTGAATTAGAACTACATATTTGTAATGCGGTCGGTTGGTGAGCCGCCAGCTAGTTATAGAATGGTTACCGTAGTTCCATCTTTTCCGGGGACTCGGTAACACGACGAAGGATTCGGGAGGAACTGTGCGCACAAAATATAGGTGTTGCATAAGTCAAATTGGCTGACCCTTTCAAAAGGGTTGACATCATAATGAACAAAAACGTTATCTTACATAAGTAATACAAGTATAAACGGACAGCGGCCAAGCAGTTACTTTAAATACAGTATAGAACCCTTTCTCCGCCATAGGACTGGTATACCCGTCTTTTTGACACACTAAAACAGCCTATGTTATGACTAGAATCTACCAGGGCACCGAGGTAATTGACCTGACCTTGTCTTAAAAATAGAACTGGTCACACATTCAATAGTACGCGTCGCCTTCACACGAGCCGTCTACACAATTTTTAGTAATGTTGAAATTGACCTTTACACAATCTACCTATAAAGCACATTTCATTATTCTATTTCATTCCTAACTAAAGATAATGAGTTGGAAAGGTCAACTTCATTTTGAATATTGTCTAGAAAATACATACCTAGCAACAGGAAACGAAATGTTTTCTCTACATACCGTTTTAAACATTTATATGGAGAAATTATGTTTCATTTGTACATTATTCAATAGATCAAACCTTAGCCTTAATGTAAAATAAAGATTCCCAGTTGTAGCTTCATAACAAATGCCGAAATTACCGGAAAGGACAGTGTTGAAACTAATAGGGGATTTAAATTGTAATTGTAAATACCCATACCGGTAACAGGCACGTGCCTATGTTCTTCAGAGTTTCGAGTCGGTACTAATCGTTTTAGAAAAAGTTATTTCCGGTTTAGAAAATTGTGGAGTCGAAAGAAGTGAATGGTTGAAATTAGAAGTATTCAAATTACGAAACTTTTGAGTCCTAACATATTCTTTCATAACGTTTCGGCATATAAGCCTGATTCAAATCATGAAAATTATTTAAAAAATACATATCTTATTTAATCCAACGTAAATAAAACAATATGGCGACGTCGAAATGACGTCACATCATTAAACGCGACATCATCGCACGTTAACGCGTCGTCGTCGCACGGCATAGCGCGCCAACTTGTGGATATGTTGAATTGAAATATAAATAGCAAATAAAAGACGAGTGTAGAATTATAATAACTATTTATAGGGAATATCTGTGCAACCCGTCTCATAGATTGGAAAACACTATTTTCGAAGTATTTGTTCGCCTGGTCTTCTATGTGGTGCTCCCTGGCAGCCAGAGGCTAGATCTATAGTCTCTGTTGAGCAAACAAATTCCATAGTCATTTTTTTCCTCGAACAGATTATTAAAAAACCTGATGGGAAATCCCCGCTGGATGCAGTGCATTTGTTCATATTATAACATATATCATTTGCTCAATCTCTAGAGACATAAATAAACAAATAGTTAAAAAAGAATGTTTGGAGACTTTTCATTTTATTCAGTTACCTTGACCTTTTGGACAGCTTTATTGTATGCCTTAAAGGACATGACATTTTGTAACTCACAATACACAAAATATACCAACTTTGGTGTAAAATCTAACATTATGCCACACTATGGCAAAAATGTGAAGTTATTATTTTAGCATGTGAATACTTTGCACTTACATATACAGAAGAAAGAGAACAATGTTTCGATGCATGCACAACACTGCTACATGTATTTGTCCAGTTAGTTTTGAATAAAGGCATTATGTTGAACCTACATTGTTTTGCTAAGCAATTGGATTAAATGAAGATCATGAACCATCTCGTTTTCAAGTGATGTAAAGGATCTAAATTAATTTTATATTTTGTACAATATTAGAAAAGAAGGACTTGTACAAAAAGATACAGTTGTCATGACAATAATTGCATTATTTTTAAGAAGAATTAGAAGAACTAACTGTATTAACCCTGGCATCGGCGTAGATATTGTCGTCGCCGTTAGCCTTGATATGGCGACTTCTGACGTTAAAGTATTTTGTCAAGTTTCTATTTTAGAGTAGCTTTCGATACGGTACTTAGCATATCATTTGACGTTCATTATTGAAACTATAAACTCAAACATTTTATTCAAATACAGAACACTTGTATAAAGAGACTGCATGGGATGGAACGCGAGGCCGATTTAGTCTATGTCATGTTACTAAAAATATGAAATCATTCTCACCATGTTGAAGTTTTTCAGAAATGTGCCAACAAATTCAATAACATAATTTTGGGAGTATCACCTACTTTTCCAACTACACTGTGCCGACCATCTTTATATAGAGAGGATCTGGTCCACATACCGTACACAAAGACACCTTACCCCAACATTTTATCAAACAATTCTCTAAAGATCCAATTCATGCATTATTCAATAAACGTAATTGCCAATAGAAATTGATTAGACGATTTTCATTCTCGAATATTAAATATTTTGTTGCAGCTAAAGCAAGTACGGGAAGAAATAAAAAACGTAAGATTTATTGATGTCTCCTTTATTCTATACAGTAGTGCTCTGATGTTCTTATTTAACATGTAAATGTGAGATTACAACGTGACATACCTATCTGCCTATCTGTCAGGATTAAGTTTATAAGTATATATAGTGCTTTCTATCTAATTGTGATAATTAAATTGCATGTAGAATAAAAATTTTATTCAGGTGCGTGTGCCAATCTGTACATGGAAGATACCAACCTGTACGTATATGTTTGATGATTTGGTGTTAATTAACCGTACACTTAGGCCCTGAAATATCGAAAAGCCATCAGATAAGAACATCCGTAACGAACAATCGACGCTAATGAACTTTAGCCTAGCTGTACCGAAATGATAGAAACAGGCATGGTTGCGACTGCCAGGAAATTTGTCAATTTATTATTGTTGACGCCTTGTCAAAAACTGGAATTAAACACCAAGGTTTCTACGTAGTTCTACACAGATTCTAATTATTTAAATCAGACATGGTGATGTTGTAATCGTTCTTTTGTGTTCTGGGTTTGATTGGAAGTTGGTCTGGTGAGCTTTTATTGTATGCTATAGAAGGTATTTACCAGGTATGAAAATCCCGCCTCGTTAGAATGAGATAATGAGACCGACTGATGATAAAATCAGACACATCTATTCAATGTCATGATCTAATTCTGACTGGAAACGGAAGGGAAAACACATTGACACGAAATTAGAAAATTGAATCGACATTGCTGCTATATTGCAAACTAGTATGTTTGTGATATGTAGGAGTGACCATAGCGTTCATTTCTCATATAAAGTTATATAAAAGAAAACAGCTTCAAAGTTTCTATTATTGATATTAAGTCAAATTATTATTGATCAAAGTTTGAGGACGGTTTGCGGGTGTGATTGTCATACTGGGGTAATTGATTTAAGTGTTGTTAGCGCTTAAAGCCTGATGCTGCTGAAAAATGTGTAGCATAAAAATCATAAGTAACGGTCAGAACCTAACCGGTAGTCTAAGTGACAATTTGATTTTAAAATTACTATTAATTGGTGAGGTGAGCAAAATGCTTGAACATGGACATAGTACATGGTATTATATGATCTATCATAAGTTGGCTTTGGAGATCAATATTTCTTAAATGAGTCTAGAAAGCACATGTTATTAAGCGAGCATTTGTTTTCGGGAATAGTTAAAGAAATGTTTATCTAAAAAACAATGAGTTGGGAATTTTTACGTCACAAATTTAAGCCGAAGACTCTACTATTTCGCACCGAAAAGCTGGTGACGTCACGCATTTGTTATTACACACGTTGGAGAACAATGTTCCGTACAAAATGTTTGTTCTCACCTTGAAGTTCACGATATTTATATGATGAAAACATTCAATTTCCCATTCGACATTCCCAACCTTCCTTCGGACAACTAATTTCCTGTCGTATCTTCTTTTACCCTTCACTTAGTCTCGCCTTTTTCTAAATTGTGAACGTCTCGTTCTTACTCAAAACTAAGTATCGCACTTTGCTTTCTACGTTCTTCCTGTGTATCCTTCTTCGTTGTCGCTAATAGCCACAGGAAATTAAATTTTGGAAGATGACAATGTGTAAGAGCACCTCCTGCAACTCTCTAACTATTACTCATGAATGCAAATACACGTTTATATGCTAAGTATGTCCGTCCTAAAACGGACAATGATCGTGTGTAAAACCAGATATTATTTCGATATTTTATATTGCAACCCCTGCTCACTCATTTCGTGTCCTATATATTTTGATTAGTAGTACAAATTCATAAAAGTTTCAGTGTTATATTCAAAATCAGAAGTCATAAGCTATGGCACTACTTTATAATTTGGGACTGTATCTAAAAACATCTGGCTACAAACATATGTACAGGTGCGTGTTTTTGTACTGAAGTTATCGTCACGTAAAATTCAAGAGAAACTTATCAACAAATACTAGAATAAAACGCTACGTATTTTGTTGAAGTAACGTGTCTGGCCTCATATTTTC
This sequence comes from Spisula solida, assembly GCA_947247005.1. Classification (NCBI taxonomy): domain Eukaryota; kingdom Metazoa; phylum Mollusca; class Bivalvia; order Venerida; family Mactridae; genus Spisula; species Spisula solida. Next base: position 41,699,888 of record OX365944.1, on the reverse strand, counting down.
GAACTATTTGCATGTGTGTACCAGAATACAAAATTATGGTTTCACAATATAACACCAATACCAATTAAATTTTCTAATTTCTTGTGAACTGTTTTGTCAATCCGTTTTCTTGATACATTTATATCGTGATATGGAAGAGCTGAAGTTGATGAATTGCAAATCGGTCTCGACCATTAAAACCTACATACGAACCCACGCGTTTTGTTTTTTGTTTTACATTGAATATACCGTCTATATAAGAATCCAGAATATTTGCTACGTCCCAGATTTCTAATCTAATGTTGACAATGAAATAAACGATTAATACATTATTATGCGTGGTTTGCAAAATTAGCACCTGTATAAAAATGTACATATGTTGGTGTTTTTAATTCCAGTGTTGTTTTTGGTGAGGCGTCTTATATTTTATATCGTGCAATTAAATGGCAGTGGTTAGTGAAAACACTCTGTCATGTAAGGTCGATACTGGTGGTCAACATATAATTTGCGTTATACAGTACGATGACAGACACATAAGGTTTATTAACTTAAATTAACCAGGATTGCAAAAACTAATATGTACTGTCCTTGCCCTTTGCATTTTTCTATGAAAATATTTAGAAGAAATCAACGAATACTGACCAAAATGTGTATGTTTCTATTCTATATTTGGAAAATTGCATAGCTTTTCTTCAACAATTCGGTAATTTATTGAACTTAGAAGATGGTATACTCGAGTACACTTGCCTTATGTTCATTTTAAGCAAAATTGATGTCATCTTTGCAGTATTGGTTTAGAACGGTAAATGACAGTATTCATTAAACTACAATATACGATACGATTTCTGAATTCGTATGTTTCCATCAGAACTTTTAATCAAAATTAAATTATTTGTTGTCTGCAAGTAAGACTGTCAGAAACTAGGGAGACCACTCTTATTTATACCAAATGATGCTTGTTGGTTGACGCACGAATAACTTCAAATCAATTATATTTTGTTCGCAAATTCTTCCCAGAACTTAATGTAAGTGGTCTACGGCAAACGTCCATATATAATATGCCAAATTCCAACCAATAAATCTAATAAAGATATTCATTGAAAAATAGCATGCATTTTGGGCTTATTTTGACACCTATTTACGCGACTTTAAAATTATCTTATTTTGGACAATATAGCAATAAAGTACAACAAATCATGTTTTACGGAATGCATTTACACTATTTACGGCATAATAATTGTGGAATAAGTTTTTTCCCGAAATGAAATATTAATATACAGGCATTCGTAAAAAGACGCAGTGTCTATTAATAAGCCTTGAACAAGACAATAGAAACAACAATTTTATTGAAATATTTACAAAATATATGGTGGATGGTTCCAGAAATGTAAAAAAAGATTTCCAGATGTAAACGAATTTTCTTATTTGTGATCAAGAAGACATTACATATCGCACGCCAGTCGAATCAATGATACTAGCAAATGGATTTATTTTTTGTATCGTTTTGGAATCGATCTCGTATCACCTGAAATAAGATCAGATTTCACTACGTTACTTATAGACAACAACAAATCAAACTAGCGTTGAAAAGGCGTTGTTGCTCAAGGTAACCTTTAACAAACTCAAAACACTATATCACAAGCAGTCTGCACAGTCTCTTCATGTCAGTTTACAACTGAAATTGTGTTTTGTGTGTAACGCCTCTTCCGATTTGTTGACAAAATATATACATAATATTATTAATTTAAAACAACGCTCGTGTCTATATCGTATAGATTGCCCACTCGTTTTCTATCCTATATATTGAGTATGCTTATTTTTCATGTTCCAATAAGTCCTCCCTACATGGTTTTGACGTCATGTTCCACATGTCCAACTGTCCGTTCATTGTTAAAAACTGTCAACGTCATTTCTCTAGAATGACTAAATATATTTACTCAAAATGAGCTAAGGTGAAATGCAAGACATATGTAGATGTTTCATTGAACGTTTTCCTTAAAACATGAATGTCAAATCTGAATTGAAGAGCAAACAAAATGCAAGCACAATTGCGTAATATAATATTATCCGTAATGTTCCTTAGTTTCTTCCAACCAAAATTACCAATTACTATAAAGCAAGGCTCCCTAAGTCCTAAGGACATTTTCAGAAATTATACGATTGAACTAGAAATTGTTAGCCTCAGGAGATTCAATTTGGAAATTGTTACCAATGTTTCTCAAACTAATCTAAATTCTCACTTTCAGAAATTGGTTAGTAATTCATACAACTATAGCGCATGCCATAGAATAGTTTAGATTATACGTTCACCCTCAGCGTGCACAAAATGTAACATCCTATCTGGTTATGGACAGAAAACGATATTTTATTTGTCCCTGTTCACATATATGGAGCGTACAGAAAACTAGGTACCCAATGATTGAATCTTGTGTTAGTATATGGTAAAATTTCAAATAATGTATACTCTCTGAATGAAATATTTCAAAACTTGTTGGCTAATGTTTTATGGTTCCATTGATATATGACGAACTCGCCCATGACTAAATGACCTCTAGGTCCAACGACAGTACATGAGACGTTAAGAATGAGACATGATATTCTGTTTAACAACAATTATTGCCTCTGACATATTCACCGAATGACTTCTCGGTAAGACAGATATTAAACTTACAGTTCCATCCTAACTGTGTTATTTATTTCGTCGGTGCTGATGTTTTGACGGAGGTAATTATGTAAACGTGTATTTGGATTTTTCGTCATTATGTCAAGAATAGATTAATAATGTGTTGTTTCTGTTTTATGTATAAGATTCATTATACTGTTCTGACCAACTAATTCCAAAATGAGTATACTAACTTACTATTTTAAGCATTCTCCATGTATGGCTAACAAATCATTCTGTATATCAATATTCAGTGTCACAATGTACACGTGCACGTTTGATGTTCAATAGTATCGACGAAATATGTTGTCTTTCCTCGTACAATGTACATTTGTATTTGCAAATAGATCTTAAGATTTTTTCCTTAACGAAGTTGGTTGATTCTAAATATCTTGTGATATATTTATAAGCAGTTTTATATATCATTATATATGCGGTATATATATATAAATAAATGCAATATTATGTACGCTAAAAATATAATATCGTTCTGAATTTTACACCAGTACGTTGGACTAGAGTTTGTTTTCGCTCATGTGAGTTTGGTTGTTGAATTTCGGACCATAACATTTTACTTTAGAATAGTACAAATGTACTCGCCCAAATTCATTGCTTTGAACCCAGCGAAGCATGATCGTTTCATGAATGGAGGAATGATATGTCTGGGTAAGCTAACTATGACCGAAACACTGGCATAGGGACTTTCAATCTTGCATATATAATACGTATAAGCACACAATTATACATCACTTATTTCCAACGAGAGATGAGGTAATGTTTAAAGATCTAATGAAAAGATTTAACTATTTCCTTTAATATTTCTTCAAGCAGTTCAAACCGAATTGATTATCGGAACCTTGAGCCATTTCAGTATGAGAAAGATCGATGGTTGTTTTATGAAACTTTACACATTACTGCGTTCTTGCACGTTTCGCCAAACTTCGAGATAAAGCTAAACGAACCAAGGTTTTTTCAGTTTACCATGATTCTATTGCCAGTAGCTAATTTGTAAGCTAGTTCAGCTGAGAAATGGATTTCATACTCTTTAACACAAACTACATTTTTTGTAATTTGTACTTGGTTAAGATGAAGATTTTATTACAAAATATGTACATATTTCAAACAGATCATGAACAATCGGACAATGTATCAAGTGCAAATGGAAGGGGTACAACTAAATTGAATACATACATATTGCAAACAATATTTAAACAATGGTGCTATTTTTTACCTTTCATATCTGTCTCAAATATGTATTTACATAATATGGAAGTCTTGTTTTCATTGAATGGTAAAATATCATTTTCGACAGTTACAACACAAAAAAGTGCAAAACTCGTTAGACTTTTGATATGTACGAGTACATGTGATTTTATTGTAGTATGCCGGTTGGCGCCTCCGAAACAATTCAATCATGCCTACAATCAGACATAACCGAACATCGTCATTCTGAGTAAACATTCGAGTGTCTTGGTGGCAAGAATGTAGATAATTACTGAGAAAACAGTCAGCCTTGTAATGATTTTAAAAACAACCTTCACAACAATCTAGGGTACAATCAGTCATTTCTTCTCATTTCCTGGCCAACAAGCTGTAATCAAAGTGTCCCATTAAGACAAACATAAATGTACTTGGTGGTCAGTTTGTCTATAGATGTATATTTCCAGACGGAATCACTATTTTCTGCTGTCCTCAACAATATACTAGAGGGGTTCAACTTATACTGGATTTGGTTTTTCCGGAACAATACGATCGATCTATCTCTATTATACATGCACCATGCATGAACATACGTTGTTTATATATCAAATTCAACCATCTTCCCCTGTTGAAACATCCGTACTATGTTAGTAGATTTTTATAACACTTTTCTTTGAAGAGAACAAGTAATATTAATTCTATTATAGGAAATGTGATATACGTTCAGTTGCTAGTATTGGTGAAATGGCTCCTAGGTTTACAAACTGTTCACCATCGTCGATACCTGCAATCGTCATGTACCTAAGTTCCGTAATATCTAGTGCATATCCATTGACATAAAGCCGGGTGGCAGCGAAGTTGTACGAATGTATAGCAGCTATCATCGGAATCATTTTGACCCATGTAAGATGTATAATTCAAGACAAACACAGTGTTGATCATCTTAATGCCAAGTAAAACAAACGCACATATAAACGCATTGGAGGCTGTATATGCGGCTGTATATGCGACTACGGACTTGTAATTAGAAAAAAGTGTCGCATCTGAGGAGTCAATGTTTTATCATAGAGAACGTTTTGATAGAGACATGGTCTGTTATGTTTGAAAGAGTCGTGGCGATATGTATAAGTTAAGTTTTTATAGCAGGGTTTTATGTTGGACATTATGAACTAATGGAACCTAGATTTATTGAGATGGAACAATAGTGAACGTACAGTTATACATGTATGTGCAAATTTCTTAAACAGTCCTGTCGGAGAAACTTACGCTGCGTCTCTGTCCTGGTGACAGTGCCAAAGGCATGGTGTTTTATCAATACTCAACATTCTGTAGCCCAACAAAAAACATTACATACAGTACCTTATGAAGAAGACAGGGAATTCGGAAATGCTGAAGTGTTCCAATGAAGCATTAAGAAAATTTGTAAAATGGGGCATATTGAAACGTATTGAAACATATTAAAAATCATCAATTGGATTGTTTAGCCTTAATAAGACAAAGACCAACGCCCTATATGCAATTGGTGAATTTGTTCTAACGGTAATGCATTTATATATATAAGTGTACATTTTATAATGGTTGTTTGCATGACTTGATACGTTACTATAGCTCAGAGAATTTGACATGATCCTGACGTTTATGCATGCATATAAAACAAGGTTCTTGCATTGAATACATAAATTTCCGCGATTAAAACGTGCAATATCGGTTCTTTAGATTTGTGTTGATATTACACATCGAGCGTCTTCGTGATACACTCCGCTTATGAAACATACAGCCGGGGTTATAAATATAGACAATAAATCAGCTGTTATCACAAATTATGCACATAGAAGGTCGAGAAACGTGTCCAATTCTCTGGACTATATACATGATTGAATAACACAATTCTTTCTATTGTGAAAGTCATGAAATACTTGATAATCAATTTTGTTCAAATATACGTTGACCGTTTCATCAAACAAAATAATGTAATAACTATAACAAGATGTGTAATGAGATCAGTTTAAGTAAAACCAGAAAACAAGAAAAGCAATTTTGAATAGTAACATTTTACGGTGTGAAGTTTTATTGATGTCTCCTTTATTCTATACAGTAGTGCTCTGATGTACTTATTTAACATGTAAATATGAGATTACAACGTGACATACCTATCTGCCTATCTGTCAGGATTAGTCTATAGGTATATATAGTGCTTTCTATCTAATTCTGATAACTAAATTGCACGTAGAATAAAGAAGTTTTTATTCAGGTGCGTGTGCCAATCTGTACATGGAAGATAACTTTACGTATATGTTTGATGATTTGATGTTAATTAACTGTATACTTAGGTCCTGAAATATCGAAAAGCCATAAGATAAGAACATCCGTACCGAACAATAGACGCTAATAAACTTTAGCCAAGCTGTACCGAAATGATAGAACCAGGCATGGTTGCCACTGCCTGGAAATTGGTCAATTTATTATTGTTGACACCTTGTCAGAAACTGGAATTAAACCCCAAGCTTTCTACGTAGTTCTACACAGATGCTAATTCTTTAAATAAGACATGGTGATGTTGTAATCGTTCTTTTGTGTTCTGTGTTTGATTGGAAGTTGATAGGCGGTATTTACCAGGTATGAAAAGCCCGCCTCGTTAGAATGAGATAATGAGACCGACTGGTGATATAATCAGGCACACTTATTCAATGGCATGATCTTATGTAACTAGAAACGGAAAGGAAAGCTCATTGACACGAAATTATAAAATTGAATTGACATTGCTGCTATATTGCTAACTAGTATGTTCGTGATCTGCAGGAGTGCCCATAGCGTGCATTTCTGATATAATGTTATAATTAAGAAAATTGCTTAGATATTGCTATTATTGATAGTAAATCATATTACTATTGATCGAAGTTTGAAGATGGTCTGCGAGTATATCGTCATTCTGTGATAATTAATTAAAGTGTTGTTTGCGATTAAGGCTTAGTGCTGCTGAAAAATGTGTAACCTGGGAATCATAAGCAACGGTCAGAACCTAACCGCTTGATAGTCTAAGTGACAATTTGATTATGAAATTACATAAATTGCTCAGGTAAACAACATGACTGGACATAGTAAATATACAGGATGTATTATGAGATGTCTTTGGAGATCAATATTTCACAAACGAGTCTAGAAAACAAATGTTATTATTAACAAATATTAAGCGAGCTTTTGTTTTCGGGACCAGTTTAAGAAATGTTTCGTTTTAAAACGATATTTAATGTAAACCCTGCTTGTAGTTTTTGTACATATGTAACAGTATACGTACACAACACATAAAATTCGCCAGAACTCGTGCATTAAATGCCTTGTTACTTTAGAAAAGGTTAATAACCTAAATTTTTCTACTGTTCTGGTTAGGCTTTTTCATAATTTAGTGACTATTGCTGAAGCTATAATAATAGTACTCTTTGATAGAAAACCATAATTAACCAAATTCGCCAACAATTATGAAGATAATCACAAGTTGGTTAGTGAAAGCGGCACTCAACAACGGCATAAACATAACCAACAAACATCCAGAGACTACAAGTAAATGCAACACGGACAAGACGAAAAGAAACGAAACATTACACAAACTCGACACACTACTCTGACAGTCTGCTACCTCAATCAGTCAACAATAACCGATAAGGGACAACATCCAATTACGGAGCTAACCATGAAGCTCAGTACCCAACGGAAACATCGCACGAAAATAACAAAGTAGCGAGGACAACCATATTGAAACCAAACATTATCGAAGAGGCACACTGACAAACATATTTTTGTATTTTGCCATATTCGTGTTTGACCATACAGAATAAATAATACATACAAAATAAAGAAAGTTGCCAGTTAGGCGTCCGCCATGTTACAGACTCGGAAAAATGTCACTTGGCCATGGTGAGTGAAAAAAGAGGAGAATTGGGCCTGGTACTCGCAACCCCATCCTGTGATAAAAACCTAACCTAGGTTAGATTCTCGACTTCTCGACGAGAAATGATGCCCAAGACAATATACTAGTAAACTAAATAATTCTAATTTCTTAAATTGGTATTAATGACCTCCAATTTAACTGATCGTTGAATGTATATGCCCAGTGTTGGTTTCTTTTTGAATCTCTAGTGAAATGATATTTTAATCACTTAATAAAATATAAGTAAATAAACAGAGCGTATATAACCACTGCCATCTATGTATTATGAGCTTCAACTTGTCTATCTTGGTAAAACATTTCAGATGGACATGCACAGTAGTCGTGTAGATAATTGCCATAAATAAGTGACAATCTATATCTAATACGAACTGACGTCATATGTTATAAAAAAAATTGTCATTTGACATTCCCTCACTATTGTTCGTTAGACTTTTAACCTTCGTGGCCTCGCGTTTTCGTCATTTTACCATAGGAGTTTTTAACTGTTCAGCATTTTCGTTGTTATATGGTCAAAACACGAAAGTGTGATGATTAAAACACAAAACACGAAAGTAGGATCTTCAAATCTCGATATCATTTATTACAAAACAACACGAAAGCACGAAACAACGAAAGTACGATGGTACAGAAAAGATGTAAAACACGATATAATACGATCATTTCATTTACCTGCATGTTTAACACAAATCCACATTGGTTCAATAAATTATCGTAACGTTACAAAGAGACTTAAAAATGATACTCGATTTACAAATTTATTAGTGTTTCGTATGCTTTTGTTTGTATGTTATCTGTATGGAGAGTAATTGTCTTGGAAATGTGGCGCCTCTGTGACAAAATCATACAATACCAAACATCACCACTCTGTGTAAACATTGGGGGTGCTGAGAAACATGAAATAAGATTATTATATACAAACAGTCGAGTTTATTTATTATGATTAATATAACATTCACATCATTTTATGATGTAATCGACCATTTCTTGTCATATCGTCACAAACTGTAATCAAAATGCCCCAATAATCAACACATACGTACATGGCCAGCGCACATTGGTACATAACAGATTATTGTCATTTCCTGCTGCTTTGGACAATAATTATACAATTATGGACGGGTGATTAAAGACTATTATTTCTTTTTCTTTATATTTCGTGGATAGTTTAGTTTCGTTTCATCGCACACTAAGTTTGATGATTCTGTATTGAATAAGCGTGATGTGTTTACTTGGGTTACTTGGATAAATATTTTCTTGAGCAACAGCGTCTCTCCAATGCTAGTTTGGTTTGTAGTTGTCTATAAGTAACAGGGTTTCTGGTAATACTAGATCGATTTCAAAAAAATACAAAAAGAGATCCATTTACTGGTAGCATTGATATATTCGACTGGGGGCTCTCGAATTAAAGCGTTTTTGTGTCTAGAGTTATACACGTACATTAGTGCTCCTTTATTGAGTAATATTGGTATCGGTATCAGAATTTGTGCTAATAAAAGACAAGCGTTAGTGGATATTCTCTGTTAGTTTTTGTAATCCTGGTGCAGTTACGTTAATTCACCTTAAATGTCTTTCATTGTACGGTATAACGCAAATGAATTGTTGACCACCAGTATCGACCTTACATGACAGAGTGTTTTCACTAACCACTGCCATTTAATTGGACGATATAAGATAGATGACGCCTCACAAAAAAAACTTGAATTAAAACACCAACATGTGTACATTTTTATACAGGTGCTTATTTTGCAAACCACGCATACTAATGCATTAACCGTTTTTTCATTGTCAACATTGGATTAGAAATCTGGGACGTAGCAATGTTCTGGATTCTTATATAGACGGTATCTTCAATGTTAAACAAAACGCTTGGGTTCGTATGTAGGTTTTCACTTCAGTGAAGTTATCATTCATAATTACATCCCTTTATGGCTAATTATGCACAGCATTCGACGTCCACAGTGTGTCATTCATTGCGGAGTGAGTTTACAGGCTTGCTTGAAATATCCATTTTTGGGATGTGGATGGTTCGTTCTATGTCTAACTCTTGCGTGGATGGCTAGGCGCTGTCGTTGTTTCTGAGTGGCTTTGGGTTATCTGTGCGCTACATTAATCAATAGTCGAGACCGAGTTGTGATACATCAACTCCAGCTCTTCAATGCCACGATTTAAATTTAACATGAAAACGCATTGACAAAACACGTTCACAAGAAATTAGAAAATTTAATTGGTATTGCTGTTATTTTGTGAAACAATAATTTTGTAATTTGTAGAAATGCCCATAGCGAATATTTCTAATATAAAGCTGTTCTAGAAGAATGGTTTTGTTTTCCTTTCATTGATTTTTTATGGTATTTATGGATCGAGTCTTGGGGACAATATACGGATATAATTGCCACACTTGACATCAGGAATAATTGCAGTTTAAACGATGTTTTTATGATTTTGTGATGCTACGAAGTTAGTATTATCATATACCGGTAGTACTTAAATAATTGAAACTATTGCCACTAACAGAACTGCTATGTGTATAATATTTCTTCACTCGAGGAAATTGTGCGCATCTATCTTCACCATCCTACATGTTGAGATCTTTAAGCCGCTCTTCTTACTTTTCCAACATTCCTACCCTACACATAGAGGCACTTATAAATGTGCAGTTTTCAATTCCTAATAACTGAATCTTGTTTGTTAATATTTTTTAAACGAAAGTTTGTGTATTTGGTTGTTTGCTGACCCACAACGTAATCCAATATTTAAATCATACAATTAAATTATTAATGTCCATTGGACTGTGAAAATAACATTTTAACGAATTGCACAAGAAACTCGTGAAACAGCGGGAAATAAAATTATACTAGGTCAAATTCATTATATTCATGACTCTTTAACCCCAAAACACACAAACGAGAATATGTGTCTTAATTCACCCCATGACGCTGGGTTTACCAACACAGGTGTCTCAAGGTTGCACTAATATGATTTTAGAATATGCTTATTTTTATGTTCCAATAAGTCACCCCTACATGGTTTTGACGCCATGTTCCATCTGTCCATCTGTCCGTTTATTGGTAAAACTGCCAACGTCATTTCTCTGCAATGACTAAATATATTAACTCAAAATGAGCTGATAAGGTGAAATACAATACATAGCTAGATGTTCCATTGTTATAGTGCGGCCAAGATATGTTGGCACAATAACACATTTATACATGCTAATTAGCCGATGGGTTCATTTTGAACAGAAAGGGGTGCTTATTTACAGTCATGGTCAATAAACGCTTGTTTCGTATTACGTTTTCGCAATATGAGCAAGTATGCGAGACGGTTTCACATGTGCCTCGCTCAGTGTAGCAATACCACGTGGTTTTTGACTACAGTTCCAAGTAGAAATTTGTAAACATTGGAACACAAATGTAGCCATAAGTATTTTTTTCTTCATCGATTTCTATGAAATCTTCGCCACGCTAAGGGGATCATTATTTGCTTTCCATGAAATATAAAATCTTTTTCAGCGGATGTGCCGTTATGTCAATTACCCTGTGAAACCGTGGAACGTGTAGGTTTCACAGGGTAATTGAAAAATCGGTAAAGCTGCTGAAATAGATTTCATATTTCATGGAAAGCAAATAATTTCCCCCTTAGCGTGGCGTATATTTTATAGAAATCGATGAAGAAATAAAATACTTATGGCTATTTTATTTTCAAATGTTTACAAATTTCTTCTTGTAACTGTAGTCAAAAGTCACGTGGTATTGCTACACTGTCGCTAGCCGGTTGGTAAAGCGTTGAAAATACAATAATATTATGGATGGAGGTTACTGGTTCGAGTCTCACTTTTGTGCATTTTTTGGTAATGATTTGTATTCTTCAGTTTTAGTAAACTTTTTTCTTAGTATATCCCGTTACTCGTTGATTATCTTGTTATATTTTTTATCATTCGTATACTTTCTCTATTCTGTATATTTATTATATAATATTCTATTATATTTATCTAGAACAATCAAATATAAATTAATATTCTGTACGTATACATGTGTATATAAATTATATGAATTAATATTGTTCATCAGCAGTGTTTGTGATAGAATTATTTTAGAAATCTGCAAAATCATCATCACTATCACCACCCGCCTCGTCATAATCACTGTCATCATCATAATCATCAAAAGAATCCAGTGAGATTTTGTTACTTCTTGATTTTCTTTCACCGTTGTGCAATTTCGTCGCCTTTATGCGTGAAACCGTCCTTTCTGATACCCCTGTCATCGCGGTAGTTTGTTTCCTCGGACAGGACAACGGAATCACTGGCAGTTTTATTGATGCCTCTATTGTGCAAAGTATAATACATTAGGCACAATGTATCGTCCTTGCTGTGTTAAAACGATGCGTTTAGCCATAGTTCTATTTAATAGTGTACAGTTACACAGTTTATCTTGTTGTAAGTAATACACCCACAAATACAAATACAGTTTCGTGAAGTGTGCGGAAATATAATTTGCGAAAAAAATAAAAAATAAAAAAAGATTCTAATGGGATTCGAACCCGGAGCGTCTACGTTGAGATTAGAAACGTTACCACTAGACTATTTAATAAACACAACGATCTTCATCCTTAATTAAATAAGTTAAAATTACTGTACAAGCGCTTAGATGATCGTGATTTATTCACTTACCCGCGTTTTGATATGGACTAATCCTACCAGTGACGTTTACACAATATTATTGTGCCATCATATCTTGGCCGCACTATACGTTTTCCTAAAAACATTAATGTCAAATCTGAATTGAAAAGCAAACAAAAATGACACTTACTTGATTTAGGATTTATCGCCGAGTTGCTTATGTTGTAGCGCAGTAGTCATGGTTCGGTCGTACTACTGAAAACTTTGCGTTGGACTTCGTTTGTTTGGAGCATTTTTGGAGATTTCTTTTGAGATAGTCAAGGATACTGTTTGATTTTTTTATGTTGGTGTTGATGTGTGAGGTGCAGCACAGGTCAGATTGTAGAGCTACTCCAAGTACTTGTTGATTGTGTCTTCTTGAAGAGTGATGCCTTTCAGAACGTAGTTGAACTGGAATGGTTTTAGACTTTTCGTGACTCTCAAAAAGCTACATTTCTTTGAGTGGCCTGGTGTATCTATACAGGATGTTGCACTGTCCATATGTAGAGTCGGGTCATATGCAAGCACAATTGCGTAATGTTATCAGTAATGTTCCTTAGCTTCTTCCTTATCAAATTACCAATTACTATAAATCATCCCTCTCCCAGTCCTTAGGACATTTACAGAAATTATACGATTGAACTAGAAAGTGTTAGCTTGAAGAGATTCAATTTGGAAATTGTTACCAATGTTTCTCAAACTAATCTAGATTCTCACTTTCAGTAATTATTCCTTAATTTGTTAGTTATTCATACAACTATAGCTCATGCAATAATATAGTTTAGATTTTACAAATCCCTCCTCAGCGTGCAATAAATGTAATACCCTATCCGGTTATTGAGAGAAAACGAAATTTAATTAATCCCTGTGCACATATATGTAGCGTACAGAAAACAAGGTACCCAATGATTGAATCTTGTGTTAGTACATGGTAAAATATCAAATAATGTATACTGTCTGAATGCAAGATTTCACAATTTGTTGGCTAATGTTTTATGGTTTCATTGCTATAAGACGAACTCGCCCATGATTAAATGACCTCTAGGTCCAACGACAGGGCATGAGACGTTAATAATAATACATGATATTCTGTTTAACAACAGTTATTGCGTCTGTAATATTCACCGAATGACTTCTCGGTACGACAGATATTAAACTTACAGTTCCATCCTAAATGTGTTATTTATTGCGTCGGTGCTGATGTTTTGACTAAGGCAATTATGTATTCGTGTTTTTGGATTTTTCGTCATTATGTCAAGTATATATAAATAATGTGTTGTTTCTGTTTTATGTTTGAGATACATTATACCATTCCAAAATGAATATACGAACTAACTAGTTTAAGCATTCCCCATGTATGGCTAACAAATCATTCTGTATATCAATATCCAGTGTCACAATGTACACGTGCACGTTTGATGTTCAATATTGTCGACGAAATATGCTGTCTTTCCTCGTACATTGTACATTTGTATTTGCAATAAGATCTTAAGATTTATTCCTTAACGAAGTTGGCTGATTCTAAATATCTTGTGATATATTTATATGCAGTTTTATATATCATTATATATGCGGTATATATATAAATAAATGCAATATTATGTACGCTAAAAATATAATATCGTTCTGAATATTACACCAGTACATTTGACTAGAGTTTGTTTTGCGCTCATGTGAGTTTGGTTGTTGAATTGAACAACATTTTACTTTAAGATAGTACAAATGTACTGGCCTAACTTCATTGCTTTGAACCCAGCGAAGCATGATCGTTTCATGAATGGAGGAATGATATGTCTGGGTAAGCTAACTATGACCGAAACACTGGCAGTGGGATTTTCAATCTTCCATATATAATACGTATAAGCACACAATTATACATCACTCATTAACAACGAGAGATGATGTAACATTTAAAGATCTGATGGAAAGATTTAACTATTTCCTTTTATATTTCTTCAAGCAGTTCAAACCGAATTGATTATCGGAACCTTGAGCCATTTCAGAATGAGAAATATCGATGGTTGTTTTATGAAACTTTACACATTAATGCGTTCTTGCACGTTTCGCCAAACTTTGAGATAAAGCTAAACGAACCAAGGTTTTATTCATTATACCTAATTTCTTATACCAGTAGCTAATATGTAAGTGAGTTCAGCTTTGAAACGGATTTCATACTCTTACAAACAAATTACATTTTTTTGTATTAATATGTACTTGGTTAAGATGAAGATTTTATCGAACAGGGGGGGGGGGCAGTTGGCTGGAGCAGTTCATTAAAATGTATCAACTGCAAATGGAAGTGGTACAACTAAATTGAATACATACTTATTGCAAACACTATTTAAACAATGGTGCTATTTTTTACCTTTCATATCTGTCTCAAATACGTATTCACATAATATGGAATTCTTGTTTTCATTGAATGGTAAAATATCATTTTCGACAGTTAGAACACAAAAATGTGCAAAACTCGTAAGACTTTTGTTTTAGATTGTTCTTACAATTTCCTACAACTTCCAATGTTTCGCATAATAAACTTTTCCTGTGGTATGTACGAGTACATGAGATTGTATTGTATTATGCCGGTTGGCGCCTCCGAAACAATTCAATCCTGCCTACAATCAGACATAACCAAACATCGTCGTTCTGACTAAACATTCGATTGTCTTGGTGCAAGAATGTAGATTATTACTGAGAAAAAAGTCAGCCTTGTAATGATTATAAAAATAACCTTCACAACAATCTAGGGTACAATCAATCATTTTTCCCATTTCCTGGCCAACAAGCTGTAATCAAAGTGTCACATAAATTAAGACATATATAAATGTACTTGGTGGTCAGTTTGTCTATAGATGTATATCTCCAGGCGGAATCACTATTTCCTGCTGTCCTCAACAATATACGAGAGGGGTTAAACTTATATTTGAACAAAATATGAGTAGAACATCCTATTTTGTCATTCCGGCACAATGTAATCGATCTATCTCTATTATACCATGTATAAACATACGTTATATATATGTGTAATATTCACTGTGCATTATATATACGTTATGGTTACAACCAAAATCAACCATATTGTAAAGAGACAAATGACTCCTATAGAAGCATCCAATATGTGTTGGTAGATTTTTAATTAAACTTTTATTTTAGGACAATAAGTACATGTAATATTAACTTATTAAAATTCACCCAATATTGTCGAGACCTGCAATCGTCATGTACATCGGTTCCGTAATATCTAGGGCAAATCCATTAACACAAAGCCGGGTGGCAACGAATCTGTAAGTATCTATATAGCACATTTCATAAGAATTATTTTGAAAACTTTTAATGCAAAATTCAAGACAAATGCGGTGTTGATCTCCTAGATGTCCAACAAAACAAAACGCACTAAAGTCGCTTAAAGTATGTATGCTATTGCAATATAATTTTACATGTGTATTGATTGATCTTTCCAATGAGTAAATCAGTTTAGTTTGTAATAAAATGTTGTATCGTTATTTTCTGGGAATCCCACAAGCGCACTCACCCTAGTCAAAAGCGTGGGATTTTCAATACGGGCTATGCGAGGCATTATACTCTTTATGTGTTCATATTTGGAGATGGTGTAGGCACACTTATTCGACGAATTCACTTGTTAATCGTTTTCTATCCTTTTATTTAAGGATCTGCAAGTTTTCAGACTGCTAGTTTACTTTTACACACGCTCTAACCTGCCGCATTTGAACATGTATAAAAGGATAGGATTTTGAATTTGCCAATTTAAGTAATAAAACTTATAACTTGATGATTTTGAGAGTCTGTGAAATGTGGACGATCTTTTGTTATTGACTTTATTCATGCTTGTTTTAAGCAAAATGACAGGTTATTGCTGAATGTGAACACGCGTAGAAACTATTTCGACCATCGTGTATGTGACAGGAGGCTCGTTTTAGTAATTCGTAGACGAATGTGATACCCCATATTAGGATAAATTGCGCCCTTAACCGGTATTGAAAATCCCACACTTTTGCCTAGGGTAAGTGCGCTTGCAGGATTCCCAGAAAGTAAAGAGACAACATTTTGTTACAAACTAAACTGATTCACACGTAGGAAAGATTAATAATACACATGTAAAATTATATTGCAATAACATAAATACTTTAAGCGATATTGGGCTTTGAATCAGGTGAGGCGCTTTTAAAGTCCGTGAGTGTATAAGTAGAACACCTCTCGTAGAAGTAGGCTTGTGTGAAGATGGAACATTTTGTCTTAGTCTTCATTTATTTGATGATATACACTCAACACAAGTTCGGCCAACTTCATCTACATGTACCAAATCAATCACAAGTGCATAGATGTGTAATGAAATCAGTTTAAGTAAAACCAGAAAAAACAAACATTTTAAATCTTCTATTTTCTTAAAAAAATTAGAAAACAGAAGATATTGTAACTTGGTTTCAATGGCACGTGACGTGACAATACCCAGGAAATTTTCATTATCTGTTCTAAAACATAATATGTATATCAGTAGGTGTATTTTGTTCATAATATTAATCATGTGACCACACTACTACGTAATATGCTACGTCACAGGTAGTGACGTAGCATCTGGCGTTCTCGTCGTGTTCAATTATTTTTATGGTTTATGTATGATGAAGTGATGTTATATGGTTACATGTAGTATTGTGAGTGAATGATGAGTACATGGCATATTGTTTGTTTATTTTGTATGTATTAATAAAAATAATCCAAACATGTATTTGTTGTGTGGTCACTATGACATAGATTTACCAAAATCAACATACCTATGAATAAAAACAGTTGCCGACAGCATTGTTGATATTGTTTTTAATAGGTAATCACAGTTTATGCACTTGCTTCTTCTTTCTCATTTATATCATGTTGTAATTTGACAGAAGTCATAGGGTGCACATTTTGATTCTAGTTCTGGATTTGTTGGAGTCGAGAGAGAACACCACTTAATACCTTTAACGGAAATTCTCATACAATTTAGATGGTCTATATAATACATTAGCAAACGACAGCAAAACGTTCGTGTGTTCACATTTTGACCTAAATACGTCCAATCTAATAACTAGGTTCATCGTACTATTGCCCACATAGCAACGTTATACCGTTTTTCCAGATACCGCTTAGTTATCTTATATCCTTCTTTCTGCGCGTAACAAAGATATCAATTTGTTTTCTTGTCATCTTGGATTTAATCCCGTACGTTAACAATGCCATGATTGATTGCTTACTTTCAGTGATTGACCAGAACACTGCTAGAATCTCCGAGACATAGTGACGTCGTATTACCGCCACTCAGAAACTTATCCTATTACGTTTGGGTTAATTTTACGCTACTTTGTAATACAATTCCGTTCATTTATTGGCAGTAATGCCCTATCAACCTAGGTTTATTATTTGATTTCATCGGTTGTTTCTTTAAAGTGTAGTGTAAACTGTTCGTTCAAAATCGTCGTATTGAACAACAATCCATCTAAAAGGAGGACACTGTGAATATACACCAGCTAAGAGAGGCAATGTGTCAAGAACATACACTTTGTATATCACACATGGTGGGGCGTAGCTTGCTGACAAGCACTATTCGCTCTGTAACTTGAAAGTCGGAGTATTGTCGTGCTGATAGCTGTTACTAATGAGCGTGTTAGAAGAAAGATATCGTAAATCTAGCTATGCCAAAATCTTTGATGAAGGGGTACAAAAACAATTGAATGATTTAGATACAAATAAGTCATCAGACATCCACGGTTTAGGGGCAAAGTTCTTAAGAGCAGTTCTCTGAGAGCACCAAATTTTTTTGGCCACGCAATCTCACAGATTTTGATAAAAATGTGTTAGTTGTGTACACCGACCCCATATTTTAATTTCAAATTTTTTCCGTTTCTTGAAATTCCTCTCCGTTTCCATAGCAACTGGTCTTAAAGTTGGGGAAATGTGAAAAAACGTGAAAAAGAGACCTGTTCTCGAAATATTCATTATTTTTCCAACAATTGCTATGACAACAAATATTTTAAGTTATAATAATAAATTGAAATAAATTACCTAACAACTGATAGCAAAATAAAACAAATATATACTTTAGTATTTTTTTTAGAGCCTGTTAAACTCGAGGTTTTGAGTCAAAAAACATGATTTTGTGGTCTTTTTTACCTGCATGTATACAATAATCGCAGCATTACTCAATATAGCCATTAATATAGGTGAATGGGCATAAAGTCAGTCTACAAGTATAAAGAAAAACATTTGTGGGCACTCTAAAAACAAATCTACAACTCCAGCCAGAAAATTGACAATTTTGAAAAAAATGGTGTAATTTGTTGGTCTCTTGCCTAAATTGATGACCCGAGTGCTCTCCCTTGCGAAAACAGCTCTTCAATTAAAAATGGCGGACATGTGACTGTTGGTTCATAAAGTCAAACTATTCTTTGGATTTACAGTATTAATAGGATGGCAGCAATGTGTTTTGATCAAGATTAAGACAGGAACCATCAGAGAATAACTTTTGCCGATGTTATATTGTATATTACTGTGATTTTCACTGAGAAAGGGCCATTTCTGGGACGGATTTTTTGACAGACGACTGAAAACAGTGTAGGTGTCAGAGACATAAATGAACGAACTCGTGTTTTATCTAATTGTAACGGTCCAGAGTGTTAATAAATGTTGGTTGACCATCTTAAACTACAAAATGAACATAGAAGAAGAGATACAAGGTGGGCTTTACTTGGTACAGCTGCACTGAAACTGGCATGATAGTTCAAGACATGCCTCAGTTGGAAGTTGGGATATTGCACTGCCAATGGAAGTTTTCAGGTAGATCTTTCTATTTGTCTAATAGTTTTTGTTATCATTTAAACCCCTTAAACAATAAATATCTTCCATACCATACTTGTAAGGGTTCCTGGCATGAAGTTTTATCCCATCCCCCACCAAATAATGTCGGGTCATGTATGTATTTAATTGTCCTTCCATCACAAAATGTTGTGCTGTCTGTAACTTGAAATGTAATTGCTACAGTCATTGAACTTCATAGGAATTGATCAATATTACTTAGGATGTGTTGTTGTGTAGCTATACATTTCATTCCGATTTGACCAATAACATTGGCAGAGTTGTTGCCCTTGAAATTTGAAGAACATTTTCTTATAAATGCCATCCGCAACTTAAAAAGTAATTGTGCTATTGTCATCAAACTTCATATGAATATTTGTTTGTTTGTTTACATGTCATTCCATCATTAATTTCTTCTTATTTTAAAAATTGAACTAGTCAAAGTCAGGTTCAGTTTGAGAAAAAGAGCGGGTGGTGAATCTCTGAGGAGTCATTGAAATCGCTGACCGCCGGGGCTTGTGGAAAGCTCTGTTTACACGTACCCGGCTTCACTATTAATAAGCTAGTATGTATAATATTTACTTTAAAAGTATGCTGTGCATTAAGTGTTTGCTTCATTTGTTTGCAACATTGGATCCATGAATATTATCAGGAATACAAGCATGCTTTTACCTGGCAAATACAATGTAGTTTCCTTTCTTTCAGTTTATAGTTCCCAACCTGTGTGCTGAAATATGCTGATGTGAAATACATCAAACAGATCAATCTATCTGGTAAGTGCCCTTTGTTTATGACTTTATGTTGTGTTTAAATAATTATGCAAATCATATATGCGATACTATTACTAGATCTGCATTAGTATATGAATATTATTTGAAACAAAACATCCCAGCCATAATTATTTATGATAAAAACATATTTTCCAATAATGTATGACTGCTCAAAGTGGGTGACTGTTTAATACAAGTGGCTACTGATAGAGGTTCAACTGTATACATACTAGTCTATATATTTGCACTCTATCTCAATGAATGGTTTGGTTCTGTTCAAACATCTACAACATAGATAATTATTGGTCAAGTATTATGCTGAATTTATGAACACATATTGCTAAGGAGCACCAACAACCATTTGTAATGTCAGCTGCAATATTATATAAATATCAGATGCCTGCCTGCGTGACATTGATATTGTCAACCCGAGGGCAGAATGTCATCCCGAGGCGAAGCCGAGGGTGACATTCTGTTTCGAGGGTTGGCAATATCAATGTCACGCAGGCAGGCATCTGATATTTATTTTATTATACCGAACACTATTATAAGTCTAGCAAAACGTTCACTGCTATGATTACCATAATTATAAACAGTAGATCTATGCATGACGGTGTTTTCATACATTGTTGTGTATCAATTTCACATTCTGTGTAGGCCCTACGTTCATTTGGTGCATTTTGCCGATTTCTTTAACTAATAGATCATTTTTAAGAAATTTTCTAGAACTTGTGTTATATAAGCAATACATTAGCTTTTTACCATTTTTGTATAGATCTATAACTTTAGAAGTGCGCCAAACGTAACGTCGCGTTTTGACGTTATGACGTAATTGCTGATGACGTCATGACATCTAACATTCTGTACATGATTGTTTTATGTACAGTGTTCTTAATCTGGTGAAGTTGAATAAAGGAAACGCATCGTTTTGAATACAGATTTGTTTTAGTTGTCTTCTCTTGTCAGTCTATTTTTTAGAAAATCTTGTATATTTCAACAGTCAAAGAACTAAGATCGACGCAGTTACTTGCCCTTGCATGACATTGAAAATGTCAGGTCGATCACATGACCTGACAGTCAGTTTTTGGTCGATCACGTGTCATATGGGTTGGAACTGTCAATGACAGTCATAATGTCTCTCTCTGGGGCAATGGGACTTTTGCATTGCAGAAAAAAGTGAGGTATAATAATGTAAAATCACTTATGCTATGGTCTGTTTATTACTGTTCTGATGTTCTTTTCATGATTTATTGTTATTCTGTTTATTTCATCTAAACATACACCATTGCAGAGTCTGTTTACTTTCATTTTCAGAAGTTGGAACTACAAAGTACATGTATCTGTCCTGATTATGATTGAGGATACTAGACTAGCACTTGAAAATGTTCTGTGACAGAATACAGGTACATTTATATGTATAATATATAATTAATACTAAACTTAGTTTAGAATCCATGTTAGTAGTCTGCATAAAATCTGTTTCTTTCTTCAATTGGGATTTATAAATTGAAATGGACAGCACTTTTGTCAAAAGATCCATGACTAAGATTGTTATCATTCTACTTCAACAAACATTTTGAACCTTTCACTTTACTGTAACATGGTTGGTCTTCTTAGTTTTAACTTCACCTCATAAAATTATGATGTCCTATGCTTCTTTGGAACAAACTCATTGACAAACATGGGACTTCTTAATTTTAATGAGATGTATATAAGAAATAATACATGTCTATCTCAGTAACTGTGATGGCTATAATTATGACCTCCCTGAAAAAACAATGACTTTTAATTAATCATTGTTTGGAAAGGTAAGTTTGAATTGTGTGTTTCTATTTTATCAAGGTTTTAATTTCCTTTTATTTTTGTTTTCCAGATTAAAGGCTTCCAAATCATACACGAAAACGGATTTTCAGTTTGATATATCTTCTTGGCTACATGGATCATGGACACTTGATCACCATTCTAGTGCATACTACATATCTATTCAAGAACTAGTGACT
Source organism: Spisula solida (assembly GCA_947247005.1). NCBI lineage: Eukaryota > Metazoa > Mollusca > Bivalvia > Venerida > Mactridae > Spisula > Spisula solida. The sequence continues at coordinate 41,677,828 of OX365944.1, read as the reverse complement.
GAATTTCACCAGAAAAAGTTCATCCATTATTTTACATAGTGTTTACAATTACCTTAATGAAAAGTTTATATCTGAGTGAAACTTTTAATAAGATGATTCAAACTGACTAAACTTTTTAAGCACCAGTCTCAGCTGGATTTTGATAATTTGTTTGAGAAACAGAATTGGTTCAAAACTGTCACATAATGACTATTAATAAGTTTGGTTTAAACAAAGGTTTTATTTAGACCATTTTAATGAACTATAGTACAAACAAACTGATTTAGTCCTCAACCCCCTCTTTCAGCATGATTTATTAGTTGATTTCTAGTCTACAATTTAATTTTGTCTGTTAATTAATGTGCAGAGAACATTATGAATGCCTACTATAATCACTAATCTAAATCCCTGCTGACATTGATATATGTATATTCTGTGCAATAAGCTTTTAAATATATTCATGAATTAAGGTTGAGGACCATGTTAATTTGTTCCAGCTATACCCTTATGCTCAGATGCCATATTTTACAGTTCAGTTTATACATTTACATTGTATATCCTATTGAACAACTTCACCATTGAATGACTTCCATTGACAAATAATTATACCCCTACCCAACAAAGTTTGTGAGTACAAGTGTTCAAACTTGTCTGTCTGTCTGCCGGTCGGTCCCTTTTTAGTTTCCAGATGACTGCTTAAGTTAAGAATGAGATATTTTGATGAAACTTGCTGTATTGGTAGTTTACATAAATATGCCGCTCAAGTTTGAAAGTGGGGTCAAGGTCACAGTCAAGGTCACATACTTAAAACAGAAAATCTTTTTCTAGACAATAACTTCAGTTAGGAATGAGATATTGTGATGAAACTTGCCGTATAGGCTACTGTAGCTTATGTGAATATGCTGCTCAAGTTCAAAAGTGGTGACAGTGGTTTATGTGATGATTAAGCAGCATGGTTCCAGTTGTACTTAGTTGTTAAGCCTTCATGAAAATGTGGTTCTGTAACAAGGCGGTGCTGTTGGGGTATAATTTGTCACCGTCTCATGTGTGGCATTGCTAATTTCGCATTTATTATTTCATGTAGGTGTACTGGATGAAATTATTCTAATAAATAAATATTCTGTTTCTGTTGTATTTTTATATTATGACTATTTTATTTCTTTAATATACAATTTATCAGTAATACATGTAGTAGCATTAGGGTTATATAATGATAATGCATCTCCTTGAGAAGCTGAACGGATAAAGCTAAATGAATATAGCTAATGTGGACCATGGGAAAAATTTTCATCTATGAAAATGGGAATCCACTACATTTAAACCATTTTACTGCATAATTATGATCATGATAGTAATTCTGCAGCTAAAATTGCTTTCAGATAGATACAACTACACATGTTTGGCATTTTTCACAAATGGTTGCCATGGTATCTGCTGTGAATTATGTATTTGGCACTAACAGTAAACATTAGAATGATGCTTAATAAAGGCATTTATATTAGATTGTGATGAATCTCTTGTTTATTCAGTAAATTCTAACCATAAGGACATCTAGTACCTTAAAAGGAGGTAACAAATATTAATTAATAGGCGCCATCTCAACATTGACAACACATAATGCACACAGTCACCATAAATTGTCACCCTAGCATTGATAATTTTTGGATTATACAAAGATAGTCCTGTAACTATTTCAGTATCCATAGCAACCACATTTTTAGTCAGAATAAAAAATATTTATGTGTACATGATATTCTTATAGACTCCTTGCCATATACAAAGTTTCATAAACCTAGCTTGGAAACTGTTTGCGTTATGGCAGGATCCCAGATTTTGAAGTGTTTTCACTGTTTTCGTATCCATAGCAACCAGAATTAGCAGCAAAATAAAAATCAATTAGATGTGCATAATCTCCTTATTGGCCCTCACCTACATACCAAGTTTCATAAACCTAGCTTGGAAACTGTTCGAGTTATGTCAGGATCCAGATTTTTGACAGATTGACTGACAGAAGGTAGGGGCCTAATAAAGCGTATATATATTCTATGAAGAACTTATGAACCTAATAAAGGGTACAAATCAATAAGAATATGTAGTATTTTGCAATAAAGAAGAATAAGTAATGGTACTAGAATGTTTTCCAGCATATTTGACAACTCTAAGCCAATAAACAAACATTTTTTGATATTTTTTCTAAATGGTTGCCATGGCAACAGCTGTGAATGTCATTTTTTGCAATTAAATTGAAATTAAAATGAAAAGCTACGAACATAGAATGTTTTTATCATGGGAAAATGCATGTAAATATAACATTTAAAAAAAAATAGCATATTGCCTTAGAAAGAGGGATAATCAAGAATTTACACAGTACAGATTTTGGGTCATATTTGGTGTTTTCTTAAAAAAAAGTTTCCGGAGTGCCCAGCGATTTTATTTCATTATATGATAAACCAAGGTTAGGTCTTTCAGAAAATATGCACCACTGTGTCTAGTTTTGCTGCGTTATAAAATTATATTACTTTAAAAATTGCCGTTTTTAACATTTTTCAAAAAAATGAAATTCTGCGAAAATGCCTACTTTTGTAACAACCATTGAATAGTATTTAGTCAATGTAAAATTTTGACTATAGTTCATTATGTTTACCTGATAATATCTTTATTCAATAATGCAGACTAATTTTTTCTGTATATCTTCAGTTTTCCATCAGGGTTAGTACAAAACTGGTGTTTTATGGAAAATTTTCTACCTCAATTAACCCGATTTTGACCAAAAACTTCAACATCTGTTACCATGGTAACCGGAAGTGTTAGAAATAAAATGAGCATCAATACTTTGTACGTGCATGGATACGACTAAGTCCTGAAAGTTTCAGGAAAATCGGTGACTATGCGTGCCGCAGCCCTTCTTTAAAAATTTGGTTTTCTCAGAGAACTGCTCTTAAAATCCAGTTTGAACATAATAGCAAAACCAATTATGAATATTATTAACTTAAGTATTTCTACTTGAAAATATCTACGACACTTCAAAATGCATAAACTAGTTCATATTCATAAAAAGGGTTCTAAAGTAGAGATATAAAGTTAAAATAAGAAAAAGATAAAAAGGTTAAAAACAAGACTATTTAGGAGTTTAGATAATAAAGCAGATAGGAAAAATAATTGACCAATACTATCAATCTTATCAGTTTTATCAAACCTATTAGAGAAACATATTTCTTATCATCAGAAGCTCCTCTTAAAGAAGCATATTTGAATTCACTCCATACAGTCTCGTTTCAGAGCCAACCATTCCTATGAAACCGTGTTAACTACTATAATAAATTGTTGGATTGAAGCCGTAAATGACCAAAACTTACGGTACGATATTCTTAAATCTTAAAAAAGCCCTAAACCTAGTAAATCACTATTCTGCTAGAAAAAAGGAAACTATATAACTGCAGTTCTAATCCATTACAATGGTTTCACACTACGATCATTTTGTGTGGCAGGAACAATTTCCATTGCATCTAAGAAAATCTCAGATATAGAAATGTTTGCAGACGATACTACCATTTCCGCAGATGAAACTCTACCGCTACATGTACTGTTCAAGACACTTTACAATGAGAACTAGCCAATGTTGAAAAATGATGCCTAGTATTTAAAAGACAAAAATAACATAAAAGCCAATAAACAAGCAAAACATCAGGCATGCCATCCACTTTAATAAAAGGGAACAGGTACGGACATGGGTTTTAAACAGCCAGAGATACTGACAAGTTCAGGATATGCAAATATATATATATCATCATGTTTAAAAGACAACTCCAACAGGCATATTCACACACCATGACTAAACAGTGTATTCTCCCGTCAAGTCTAAAAACCCATGATCGATCTATATTGGTCACTTTAAAACACCTTATGTTATGTGGCATATATTTATAATTCGCTGGCTTAGAATTAGAAGGTCGTAAGCACTACTTACGACATTATAAGACTAGTGCATATTTGAAATTTGCATCTTCAGGCGCTTTACATGGGCCTACTTTCATGAAAATTGGAAGTGGTAATGTTGACCAAACTGAAGTTTAAATAGCTTGTTTTCCATAAGTAAAGAGTAGTTTTCCGACAGTGTTTTTCTTGTTTTCTTAAAATATTGATTTGTACTTACGACCTTCTAAGTCTAAGCCAGCGAATTGCTGTTGGTACGTATATCAGTTCCTACCTCGTATAAGCATTATTGATGACATCTTTATTCTATGCTATATAGTGACCTGATGTACTTATCTAACATGAGATTCTGCGATAACAACGAAACAAGCCTATCTGTTAGACTTAAGTTTATAAGTGGATACGTGTATCTACGTACTTGTTTCTGCCTCATTTTTATAATTAAATTATATACGTAAGATAATAGCCATAAGATAAGAACATCCGTAACGAATTATCGAGGCTGATGAACTTTAGCCGAACTGTACCGAAATGATGAAAACAAGTATGGTTGGCACTGCCAGGAAATTGGACAATTCATTATTGTTGACCCCTTGTCAAAAACTGGAGTCCAACACCCATTTCTATTCAGGTGCTAATTCTTCAAATCAGACATGGTGATGTTATAATCGTTCTTTTGCGCTTTGTATTTTTGATTGGATATTGGTCTGTTGAGATTTTATGGGATTTAATAGAAAGTATCCAGGTATAAAACTCCCGCCGCGTTAGAATGATATAATATGACCGACTAGTGATAAAATCAGACACACCTATTCAATGTCACGATCTAATTGTGATTAGAAACGGAAGAGAACAATTATTGACACGAAATTAGAAATTTCAATTGCTATATTGCAAACTAGTATGTTTGTTCAATAATAAAAAATACGTTTTCCAAAATAATATTTAAAAAAACACACCAAATAACTCGCACAGTCTAATATAAACTTTACTGTATTCTTCTTTACCTGTAAAATTTCATGTATCCCAAGTTTGATGTTAAAAGTCAAAATGTTTCGGTAAAATTTTTAGGGGTTCTCTCCATACATTAAGACTATCTTAAAAACTAGCCGAGCAAATCTGTTTTCAAGATTATTGCCAAACATGTGGTCTTCAAGCAAGACATGCAAATAACCTCAATAGCCTCAGGAAATTCAATTTTGGAAAATAATGACATTGTTTAAGAAAACCTCCTGGAAACTTCCAAATATGGCACATGCAATAACAGTATGTCTGTCCCGAAGCAGGCAATAAGCGAAGGTCTAATCAGGTTATTGAGATAAAACGACTATTAATGCATCCCATGGTTGCAGATATTGTTCGCGCAACCCATTACATACACACAACAATCTCACGACGGAATAATGTCCGTATTAATGGTGTGCCTAACGATTTAAGGGAGAACTGGGCTATTACTGAATCAATGGAGGGAGACTTTATCCGAGATAACTTAAATATGCCTGTAAATGAAGGCGTCGAAATATATTATATGAGGTATATTCATCTGACTCATCATAGGGTACGATAAAGGTCAAGTGTGAGAAATATAAGGATCGTTAGTGTGTATAGGATGGAGCTAGACAACAACTCTCATATAAAAGCAAGAAACAGTACTATGCACATTCTATCAATAATAACTCCAATCGAATATCACTATGAAATAATTTGAAACTTCTGGTATATCAAAAGTGCATAACAAAACTCATACCAATGACAACGAAACAATTCAATCACAAATAATCAAGAAGCTGTGGAATTCTTCAACCGTCACTTTGTACATATCTACAAAGCATCACAATCACAAGACTCACTAAGCACAAATCATGTTGTATCAATACAACACTTCACGTCTGACAAACTAACTTTGAACAGACAAGAAATATATAATTTCTTACATCCCTAACGACTGCATTCTCAAACAATTAAAAAAATGATATTGCGAAGTCAACTCAGGCCTTGACGAACTTGGGACACTTATCCTACACTTAAGTGCAGACATCATTACCAAACATCTGTCTCATATCTTCAATTGCGGCATAAGAAAAGGTGTCTTCCCTGACCAAATAAAGGTACAAGGATGTTACAACTTCAGACCAGTATTCTTTCTCTCTGTGCTATCGAAGATTCCTCAACGACACATTGCCTTTCATCGTCGTGTTTTTAACAAAATAAACGTACTCATATCAATCAGTCTGGATACCGCTCTGATCATCCTTGTGAGACTGCTCTAGCTTCAATCACAGATGACTGGTTTTCTGCAAAACATGACACAATACTGTCGGTGCTGTCCTCCTTCATCTCTGCAAGGTATTTGTCATGGTAAATCTTACTCTTCTTCTCGAAAACTCGGCCTTTTACCTCTGCCAAAACAGGCACCAACAAATTTCGATATCTGGACACCTTTCAACACCTCAGCTGATAACAGCTATTGTTTCGCAATGTCTGTTGCCGGACATCTTCTTTTTATACTTTATATCAAAGACCTTCCGCTACATATCAGCAGGTCAGAAACTAACATGTTTGCTGATGATACAACACTGTATGCATGTGGGAAAAGTACTTACGACATACAAGATAAATTGCATGACTCCTTGAATGCAGTTTCTGAATGGTACTATCATAACTAAATGATTTTGTATCGTACAAAAACAAAATTCATGATCGTATCTGCATCTCACAAACAAAATACTCAGTCACTCCTTACCCTTCAAAATGATGACTTGCAGTTTTCCACAACAGAAAAACTCATTGGAGCGCATATTGACAACAATCGTAACATTAACACACATATCGAACAAACTCTTAAAGATGCATCTTTCTTTTCCATCTTCTCCTGAGAATAAAATGCTATCTTTCAAAAAGAAAAACATATATTTTTCAGTTGCTGTATTTTCCTCAATATTGACTTCTGTATCTCAATATGGGGAAATTCAACTTACCTTCTACTTGATAGACTATTCAAATTTCAGAAACGTGCTGCAATATCTATTCTAGACAAGAACTTTGATTCACCATCTGCAGAGCTTTTCAAATCTTGAGATTGATGACTATCTATGAAATAATAGACTATAAAAAGGTCATTCTAGATAGTGTTTAAAAGTTTAACCAATACGGCTCTAGAATAACTTTGTTCAAAATTTCAAATTACGAGTTGTCCCAATCAAACGATAAGGTCAGCTGCAAACAATATCATTTACATGGCTAAACTCAATCTCACATACACGCACACATGTTTTGTTGTTGTTGTTGTTTATTTTCTTTGTTCGTCTGTTTTTCTTTTCAGTTCAAGTTCAAGAAATTTTACTGGCATAAACATATATACATGTTTGTCGCCACAAACAATTGGCGTTGAAAATATACAAATCAAATACAAAGAAATACAGAAGAAATTGGAAATACAGAAAAGCATGAGTAATATTATTCATACATACACAAGTATGTAATATCTTACACACATACATTAAAATATGCATACATTATTTACTAATATAACATGGCAATTTCATTATGGATTATGATATATATATAGTTACAAAGGAAATATTAAGGATTAATTGTTATTCTAGACATATATTCTGTCCTTAATTTATCTGCGTGATACAAATAGGCAGCCAGATTAACTGGGCTTTTTTCGAGGTGTTTTTCATTATATTGCAAAATTTATTTATTGTATCAGTGGTCAATATGGACAATTGATATTATTTTCAACAATGTAATATGTAAAAACACAATGAATAAAGCCGCTATTGTCTTTCTAATATTTGGCAAACAGTGCGAGTGTCAGTCATTTTAGATCATGTCAATATAAACGAATAGCATACCGAACTATCAATGGACATCGATACTGTCCGAAATTACGGTCACCTTTTCACGCTCTTCGATTTCGCCACTATAACCTTGTGACCACCAACACTCAAATGCATTCGTTATCAGTGTACGAAAATCATACTGATTTGCCAGGTTTCAATTGCTTGCTCAAACGATTGAGATTGCATTGTAAACTATGACCAATCTAATAAAAATTTGGAAGAAAAGAAAACAAGGCCAAACTTGATGACCAAAAAACGATTGTTCCAATGTAAATACCTAATATATATATCTGTTTTAGCGTAGTGGAGGCAATACTGACTAAGAATGATCCAAACTCCTACGCAGGTATCTCCCTTGTTATGCAGAATACTTTTTCAAACTATAGCAACTGTGTTGTTGTTAATGATAAGTATCCGCCTACTGGATTAAGTAGTGCCCCCGCCTACTTGGTTTAGTAGAGCCCCCGCCTACTGTTTTCAGTAGAGCCCCCTCCTACTGGGTTTAGTAGGGCCCCCGCCAACTGGGTTTAGTAGAACCCCGCCTACTGGATTAAGAAGAGCCCCCGCCTACTGTGTTTAGTAGAGCACCCGCCTAGTGGGTTAAGTAGAGATCCACCTACTGTGTTTAGTGACCCCCGCCTACTGGGTTAAGTAGAGCCCCGCCTACTGGATTAAGTAGAGCCCCCGCCTTCTGGATTTAATAAACCCCCGCCTACTGTGTTAGGTAGAGCCCCCACCTACTGGGTTAAGTAGGACCCCTGCCTACTGGGTTAAGTAGAGCCCCCGCCTACTGGAATAACTAGAGCCCCCGCCTACTGGGTTTAGTTGAGCCCCCGCCTACTGGATGAGGTAGAGCCCCCGCCTACTGGGTGTAGTAGATCCCCCGCTTACTGGGCTAAGTAGAGCCCACGTCTATTTGGTTAGTAGGGCTCCGCCTACTGGGTTAGGTAGCCCCGTCTCCTACTGGGTTTATCTGTTTGCATAAACGATAGGAAGATATGGTTTATATGTGATTTATAAATTTGTCCATATTTGTATATTTTATGTACATTGTGTTTTAACCATGTCTAATTCGTGATTGTACAGCACGTTTGAACGTGTGTATACATGAAAAAAGGACTACATAACTATGATAATAAGAACAAGCAATATTGTTTCAATAATATTATTTTACACTTGTGCATGAAACTGTCACGTCAAATAGTGATGTTCTACATTTTTAAGGCGGGTAAGTGAGATATTACCAGCATAATGAGAAGAACTACTTTTATTGCACATGTAAGTGTAATTTGAAGTAGTGGGAATTCGGATTTAGTAGTCTGCTTATTCGGACAGTCTGAGAAAGTGGTACTAAAAACTATGCCCATAGTCCCAGGCCAACAAACAGAATAAACAAACAACGACCAAGTTGAATGAAAAACAAATATGCATAGATAGAAAAGGAGTATGGAGTCGTAACTGCACTTTTAATCAGTGATAATTTGATAAGGATCAACAAACTTTCCTTGTGGATATTTTACAAATTGAATCAGTTGGACTGATGTTTTTTTAGAAACATAACGTTACATTTGCAATATTTGAATCTAAAAAAGATTGCTTCAAAATTTGACGTCCAAGTGCTGATAATCCCACGCATCATTCAAGCATCTGTAATAACATAATGCAGTTTTATATTATGCCACTTATCAAAATGTGAGTAGTATACATACGGCTCAGATTCTATCTATATTCGTTTGTATATCCAAAAGTAATGTCACTGCTTTCCTGGTGTGTTTGCTTCAAAAAATGATATCACATCATAATAGCTGAACCCTTGTCCAACTGTGGCCAACCGGTACCTGACACATTGAATGCAATTGTAAAGCAATGGACTAGCGTAGGAGAACTTTCCACGGTGTACCCATAAATTGGACCAAGTTTGACTAAGTTAGGGGCCGCTGCGTAACACCTGCATTGCTGAATGTTCAAATACGTTAATAAAAAGCAACAATGCTTGTAATATGCCAAGCGCTTGCACACGCTGTCAACGTATGTCCGTAAAAGATCAAGAGCGCTTGATTTATTATACAATGCTTGTAACTTGTGAACGAAAAAAACCTTCTCTACAGTGTAATTTCTTTGACGTTTGTGTTCATATTTAAGATTTTTCAAACGCTGGCTAACATTGGTTCAAACGATCTAAATGCGAACCCACCTTTATAAAGAAAGAGCATCGTCTTGTTTTGCAATCGCTTTATACATGTTTCTTGTTGTTGGTTATTTCGCAATATTTCCAGATAAAGTTAAACTTAGAAAGAAATGTTCTGCATGCTAGGAATTTTAACAGCCAGTTATATTGTAGTGTTCGCATAATGATGTTTGTATGTCATCTGTGTGAAGAGCTGCGGTAAAAATAATTGTCATTTCCCAAATTAATGTTTCAAAGATTATCAAGATATATAAGAGCAACACACAGCGGATAAACAGGTAGGTTGTGTGGGTATCATGCAAACACTCTCATGCAATACAATACCATAAATACAGTACCATTTGTAACATAGTGTCCATATGTTTTGAAATGCTATACATATGCAACTTGTTTGTAATGAATAACTTGTTTGTATTTATATAATTTTATGTGATTCATGGGCAAATGGCCTAAAATCTTGAAATAAACTGTACATTGTATAAAAATGATTTCAAGACTTGTACAATTATAAGCAATTGTACGTAAACCATAGAGACGTAATATGTAACCCGAGTTGTTTAGAGATGATGTAACGGAAAACAATCGATTTTAATAGTTTGGCTAAGTACGTTAATATATCAATAGGGACATTAGTTTCGGTAAATGTATTTGAATTGATTTATTGTACAATATCGTGCAACATCTTAATTATAACTGCTGAATGCTTATTTATTCTTTGTTCAGTAATATCAAAACTGTCTCATTTGTGGAAAGAAAAACATACTGACATTTTTTATACTCAAGACTACTAGTAATACATAATACACCCCGACTACTTAAATATTTTGCACGACATAAAACAATAAATCAGACTAAGTATACAGCCACCGGCTAGATATACATCCCACGGAACAATTAATACTAACACACACAGCGCGAACACACAAGGCTCACTTACATATAATTTTATTATCGTTACATTACCGCTAATTTATTACGTACAGAAATAACGCTTACTCAATACCCTCTATGTTTCAGTCATACCCAATTCAGTTCAATAATTTGTAATTAATCATTATTATACTATTTATAATTAAAAGTCGTGAGTTTGACCACATACTAGTATATAGAAAAATAATTACGTGCGGATCCAGATATTCCAGTCCTCATGGGTATAACAAGCTCTTTTTTCAGTGGGGGTCCAACCAGCTATTGCTCATAGAGGGTTGTCATGATCAGACAATTAGCCCTTACATATCAGTGTGAATATATAAGATGATCGCCATTTTTGCCAAGGGGGGTCGGGACATACCACGTGATATGCCCACACTACCATCATACTGCATACTCCCAATGTGATGTACAAATCACTGTGCGCCTATTTCAAAAGTTTTTCTTATGAGCCCCATAGTAAAAAATGCCATAATTCAAGATTATTAGTGTACAAAACACGCCTGATATAAAACTAAACGGCATGTTATTTTCGATAAAAATTGCAGGATGATCAACAAGAAATACATGCTTATATCATGTAAACTATGACCCCCTTGCATGTTAAACGTGTACAAAGCACAACAGTGCATTATTTATAGAATGACCCTCCCATTATTAGATCGTAATGTTCGGCGCTACTGTGATCAGTATACTGACCCGTCACGATTTGACCATAAATCTTCGATAGCATTTAAAATATGAACCACAGTTATAACTCAAACAATGTTTAATGTTTGGTCAGCACGCAATTAATAACATCATAGAAGTACCTTAACCTGAGTTACACTATAAGTATATCGCATCATATCGTTCTATATACCGTTACCCTTACCATGAACCTGAGCCTCGGTTGTTTTTGTAATAATTATTATAATTTATGTTCCGATCTTTAGACCTTTGGAAATGTACCTCAACATTAAGCATCAGTTCATTGATACGGATTAGTCTAGGTCGATAGAGGGCGTCTTTTTCACAAGCTTTTTTATTACTCCAAATCAAAATTTGTTGGATACAGTAAGCATGGTATTGTGATGTACTATGTTTATCGTTGGAGTAAGTAAACAATTCATATTAATTAAATGAATTTTCGAAGCATAACATCACTTTCATTTCAAAGTCTGCTCTATAACAAACACAGGTAATGCACTTAAGTCACTTATCAAACAATACAGAATTCAAAGTAGGCATTTAATGCAAGATTAGCAAGTGCTAGGACTTGTACATCATAATTGTTAGTGTTTGCGTTTCAAACAAGAGGGACCAAATGGCCCTATGTCGCTCACCTGTCATAGTAGTTCATGCATACAACTTCTAAGATGTAAGAAAATGCAGCCTCTATTGCATGTACAAGGTTTTCATATTATCTTAAACAGCAACCTAATTATTTACATCAGGTAACCCATATTGACAGATAAGCCGAAAAAGTTACTTCTAGTGTACCCTTCCCAAAGGGTTTTCTATGACTTGATCTAGCAACCTAGTTTTTTACCCCGGATAAGCCAATATCGAACTTGACCTAAACTATTTTGAGATTATTATTCTGACTAAGTTACAAAATGATTAGACCGAAATGTGACCTCTAGTGATTACACAAGGTTGTTCTATCATTTTACCTAGTGACTTAGTTTTTGACCCCGGATGACCCAATATCGTACTTGCCTAGAATTTGTTGAGATGATAATTGTAACCAGGTTTCATAATGGTTTCATAATGATTAGGCCAAAATTGGAACATCTGGTGTGTAAACTAGCAATTGTGAACATACGCATATGATTTCACCTCGCGAACTAGTGTTTGACCCCATGACGCAATATCGAAAGAAACCTAGATTTTGTAGAGATAATCATTGTGACCAAGTTTCATAAAGATCAGGCCAAAAATGTAACCTCTAGTATGTATAAAAGCAATTGTGGACGGATGGATGGACGAAGAGTGATCATAAAAACGCCCATTTTCACTTTGTGACAGTTAAGCTAATATAATAGTTTTTAATGCTCCTTATAAATTCTCAATAATTTCTAGGAATGCTTTAACATTCCATTACATTACATTACATTATGTGTATCAGCTAAACACGACAATTAAGATTATCAATTTTTTACAAAGTTTAGAAGCATTATGTAATGACCTACAATAATCACAAATAAAACATTGGGTTTTCTTCGTTTCTTTGGAAATATGTGAAGCTCAATTTTTTAAAGGTGCTGCCTCACAGATTGGTCTAAATGTTTTGTATATCGTGATTTTCCAACTTATTGATGTAATAGAAAGCCACTGACGGTTGCTTTATAAAAGATTTGGTGCAAATAAGCAAGTTTAACCACTCTCGATATCGCCCACTGAGTATTTTTTTTCTTGAAAAAAAGCGCTAAGTTTCCTTCCAACATGCTTTGTGAATTATGTAATTCACACGTGGTCGAACTGTTACATCAATAAATTACAGCGTAAACATTATTGAGGTGTTTGGTTAGTTTTTCGATTCGTTTTCATCAAATGCGAACAAATGTTAGGCAATTTAATAGTAATGTTAATTCTATAGGGTATTAATATCCTATAGAATTTTTTATGTAAACATACTAAATCACTACTAAATGCAGATGTTTCTCAAGTTATTTTAGATGTCAGTGTGGTTGTTTATTAGATATACAGGCAACTATACCAAAATTACGCGGATATTTGACAATTTTATTTTATTTTTGCAATTCACCAATATGTGAGGCAGTCCCTTTAGGTCAAAATATTTAAGTTTTTCCTTAATATGCTTAGTGAATACCAACCCAGACCTTATCATTTGTAGCGTAAATTTTCGTCGATGTAAAGTTAATTCAAGCGAGTGTGCCTTCACCTGAAACGATGTAAGGTATCGGGTAGAGACATTGCCATTATGTCGTTTAGACATGCCCATGCTTTGACATCGCCCATTACCAGTATCAAGCAACATATTGGATTACTTGCTCATGCCAAGTTTCGGTGATCGGATAGTATATAACTCCGACCAACACAACACCCGTCACAGAACCTAGCTGGTATCTACAAACGTAAGTAGAGTTTATGTTTTATGATAGAGTGTGTGCATATATGTTAGGTCTGACGCGTTAATATTATTTATGAAATAAACAAATTTAACATCTCGGTAATATGTTAAAACTAATTCATGATTAGACAACTGAAAATAATAAGAATTACTATTGTTTAAATGTATAGACGCAGCAAATGTAATATTACATTTTAGAATAATTGAATTAATTATTATTAGAAACTAAAGAAAATAGATAAATTAACAACATTTATTGTCATCACATGTTAATATGTAATTTTTATAAAATATAATCATGATTTTATTAGGTTTTATATTTCGGCGCTCTGGCGCTTTGTTATTAAAATGTAACCACAAAGATCTACGGACTTCGTGGATAATTCTTGCTCGTCAGAACTCAAAGCTGTTGTTGAGTTTGCTGTAGTTATTTGTATTAGAGATAAGTAGATTACTAATGATAGAGGTTGATCAAAAGAGCATCAGCCTAGAATTGTACATAGCGTCCACCACTTGGGGCGATACGTTCCATAAGGAATGCCGAATCAGGATAGATTATGTTGTAGCAATTGTTTCAATAAATAAAAAACATTTAGGCCTACATATACATGTATATAATTATGTTGGATATAAAAGTGCGTAGAAGAGAACGTCATTTGCAGAACGAATAAGTTACTGTAACAAGGCTATCGCTTGCATAAATGTTTTCATTCATCATTTGTATAGCTATAACTAAGTATTTCAGCCTTTTGCCAGCTCGGACTTGCACTGTCGACTTTATTACAGCTGAACAGACGTTAAGTTCATTGTCTTGATCAGTTGTGTGTTGGGCATCATGCAGTGTTATTTTAGTCTATGTTGTTTTTATGTGTTCTGTGCTCTGCTGCTTCAGCTGTTTCCCTGTCCGATTGTCACCCTCATATTTTTATCAAGACGATCAATCATGTTCTGAGTATAGGTTATGGTCCTTTGACGACTTGCATGCTTATTGCTGGGCCCATTTAAAGTTCGATATAATGCTTTCTTTTTCATTGTACGATGACCGAACTCATTGAGTACTTTCTATGCTACTCGATGATTTACAGTATTCTATTACCTGTCACTGTGGCCTTTTGGTTGGGGTATTACATGGCGGGAAACTTTTATTATACCCCGCCGAAACGCGGAAGGGATATATACATGTAGTAATAGTCGGCGCCCATTCGTCCTCCTGTCATACAGAGCATAAACTATTTGAGGTATTGATTTGAAATTTGGTATGCGAATAGAAGTTAATTATCTCCCTTTCTTTAACTGCCAATGGCATTTATCTAAAGATATGAAAGGTATTGACTTGGAATTTGATATGTGAATAGGTGGCAACTAGGCCAAGTGCATTGACCAAAAACCATAAGTCCAGTTATGGAATTATCTCCATTTGTTTAATTTTAATATATTTTTGTCCAGAGCATATGTTTAAAAGTATTCAATTGATTGACTTAAAACAATACTTTGAATATAAGTAGATAGCCTATTGTTCCATAAAGTTGTGTGTGGTGCAAGTGGGAGATTTGGGGCACTGTTAAACATTTAATCTTGTGTGACTGTCCGTACCATTGTGAAAGCCTTACAATCAACCTTGTCGTATGCATGTATTGTCCACGTTACAGTTAAAGAAAATTAAAGACAATTACAGAAATATATTTATTACTGGGTCTTTTTGTTAAGCTTCATAAATTATGTACGCGTCCTTCTGCAGATTCGTTGTACTGTACAAGGCTGCTTCGATTCTTTCAAAAACAAACACACTATTTCTGTTGAGTGTTGTTTCTGGGGTTGTCCTTGTGATATGAGGTCGTTGTTATCTGCTGACTCTTGCTCAATGTATGTCTAACGGACTGATGTGGTATGCTGTTGGTGTAATATGTGTGCATCGTGTTTTTGTGGCTGTTCAGTGTAAGTGTTCGTTTTTATTCACTTGTTTGTCCTTGTGGTCTGTATTTGTGGTATGTGCCTTTTCGTTTCCGTATATATTGTTTGAGCCTTTCGTGTCCGGGTGTTCCTGTGCAATGTCATCCTTAGTTTCGTACTTCAACATTAAGACTAGCAAACATTGCTTGTTCTGATTTAAATAAAATTATTTGTCATTTTGACTGGGGCCTCTTTTATGCAGAGTTAGCAATTCCGTTTCGTGTATTGTTGTGTTTGTTCCTTACAAGTGCTCTCATTTGCACCCTGTCAGATTAGTTATTATCTTTCTGTTGACAAGCATTAACATCATGTGAAGCTTTCATGCAGAGCTAGCAATTTGTGAACTGTGTTGTGCCTTTCGTGTTCGTCTGTTTCTGTTGAATGATGACTCACTGTCCGATTTGTTATTATATTTTTCTAAATTAATATTAGTACTTCATTTTAGTACCTTGCAAGGTGACAATAATTATAGTGCCCAGAAAATGCGAAATTGTTAAAACAAATCTGCTGTATCTAGTAAATTGTATACATTATGCATGTATAATTCAACAATTTAATAATGCAATGGTGAACGCATTGAACTAACGGTATGAGTTTCAAGCAAATAGTTGTCATCAATATTATTCCCAACCTCAATTAAGTAATTTATTAACACCTTAAACGCGTAATTTATTTCTTTTGAGAAACACACATTCGTGTATCTAGAATGCTGACTATATACATTGAATTGTCTTTCTTTCATTTACAGACTGCAAGGATGAAGTATACTCTTATGTTACTGTGTATCTGTTTGGCTGTTGCCATGGTGACAGCAAAGCCCGGATGGAGGAGGAAACATGTCAGGGGTACGAATCATTCTCTTTTTTGTTGTTATGTATACTACTGTCTGTAGCATATTGTTCAATATTGATCAAGCGCTAGTTCAAATGCGGTATTGGTAGTGTACACAGTAGGTGGTTTTGTTTCGTCTGTTCCTGAACGCTATGTGTTCGATTACCGGACTGTGCATGTTATATTCTGTTGACTGGCCAATAGCAAGTTTGTATTAGTTAATTTTTACGACTGTATATGTATGGCGGAATACCTGTTGGCGTACCACACGATGCTATATTATACGTATCATGTCTATGTTTGAGGAATCGCCGTGAATTGTCATGACGTCAACGTCAATGATCTTAATCCATAAATTGCATTCCAAGTTAGTAGTTGACTTTCTTTACATTTACGATTTAGGCAATACGTGTACACGCATTGTTCGCTAATGCATTCGACAATGTAGCCAGGCATCAAAGCATATCTGAAGACAGAATAGATACGCACATACCAGTAAATACTAGCATGTGTGTATACATACATCCTCTCAATGTCGTTCATTAATGCTAAGGTCACATTTGTCCTACGAGCTCCGTACGAGTTGATTTTGGCAAACTCGCACGGCGTCCGTACGGAGCATCGTACGGATATTCTTAACTCGTACGAGCATCGTACATATATCTTTCCAGTGCATCTCTATAGATCATTTATGGTCCATACGAGTTGTGACCAGTCGCTACGAACATACAAAAATCGTTAGGATTTCAAAAATTGTGAACTCGTACGAGTTGATAAATTCGTACGGATATCGTACGAGCTTTGTGACCCTAGCATAACTGATGAACTGACAAACAGAAGCGTCATGTTATATATGAGCCGTTCTTCAGTAAAACCGGGCTTAGTGACAAAATTATGAAAAGCATGATGATAAAATGTTAGAGAGACAAAGCTCTTATGAACACGTTCTGAAGTTTTGAGCAAAATATAACACCCATTTACAATGTTACAGATCTTTAAAACTAACCATACCCGCTAACGTTTTGAGTGACGTCGCAAACGTCATTCAAACGTTATTTGACGTTATGTAAAGAAGCGATTTACAAATCCAGTATTTGATAAATGTTTGACGTAAACTTTTTAGAATTGTATCGCATTTAGAATTATATTCTTATTGTAATAAAATATTTCAAAATCGTGAATGTTTTCTTTGAGAAAAAGGTAGTTACTGTTTCTGATCACTAACCCCCGTTTTTCTCAATATGGATACTTTTCAGAAATTAGTCAACATAGCGACGAGAGAAAGTTATTTTAACTTAATTCATGAGAAAAATTAAATATAACTATATACTATATTATCCAATTACTTAATTTTTTTCTTAACTTTAATACATATTCAGTGTATGATGTCAATAAGCCCGGTTTTCCTTATGTATATGCTTGTACTATCCCCTATCATACATTAATATTGTAAACTGTTACCGTTGGCAATGTTTTATGAATATTATTGAATTTGTGTATCGCTACAATTAGGTTGGCATAATAAACCTGGAAAAGACGAAACAAACTGTTGCAGTGGAAACAATGAGATCATAACAGGAGGAAAACACGTGAGGAAAGAGCAACTTGATAGGCCTATGCAATTGTTTTGCAAGGCATATCTTGAAGACGCTAAAAAGGAGAACGATGAAAATGGAGATACAACCGCACCAGACAACGATATGGAGTTGATGAAAACATTGATAGCGAATATGCTAAAAAGTCTGAAACAAGAGGACGTGAAGAAGTGAAGCAAATGAAGAAAAAAACAAAGGGGCTGGAGTATCTTCTGACCAGTAGATAGCAAACAATAAACAAACGTGAAGGTTCTGGTGACAAGAAAAACAAAGACATCTATGATAGCAACTATACAGCCCTTAGTACATGTATCACAATATTTAATGTGTCAATTTTGTTTTAACTTTTATAGTCATGTCTATTTGTACGGAACTATTTTACGAATATATTAAGTCAAGTACCATACACACATTAATGACAGTCGTTTTCATATAATGCACTTTATTTCTAACATCAGATACACTTATTTTGTTTTCTTTCTCAGCATCGTATACGAATTCTGACAATTCCTTGCTTCCTTGTAGAAGAACGGTCAGTAGCACTAGATAGCAATAAGATGTTAACATAGATGTATTATCATTTTATCACATACGCTTTCTCCATTTTATCTATATGTATCATGTTGTCTCTATAGTTCCCTGACATCCAGTGACAAAAGG
Organism: Spisula solida; assembly: GCA_947247005.1. NCBI lineage: Eukaryota > Metazoa > Mollusca > Bivalvia > Venerida > Mactridae > Spisula > Spisula solida. The sequence continues at coordinate 41,658,838 of OX365944.1, read as the reverse complement.
GATTTTAAACCTTTTTAATAATTTTAAATTCGCGGAAAGTATGAAGAAATCATTTAATCAAAGATGCGATCAAGAAAAACAGTGACATTTGAATTTATGTGGTCCATTTTCTGCATCATATCACACAGGCTCCTTTATAAGAATCATTTCCGTATTTCTTCGAGTCTTTTACTATTAAAAACTTTACATGAGACCAAAGCTGTCCTGTAATCACATGTGAACATTCGCTTTTCTAATGGCAAATCAGTATAATACCTAGGTCACAAATACAATCCGATTGTCGTCGGTCAGCACAATTTGATCAAGCAGGATGGACATCGGCCGGTATTCGGGCCAGGGCCGGAGTAATTTTAAGTGTTCTTTTTAAAAAAAACATGAGTTGCTACTTATCGGCCGGCGTCTGCTCGATGACTTGCTACCTAGATATCGTATACAAGGACAGGTGTCCGGGTTATATTTGACCCAGGTATAAGTAAGAGTTTGGGCACAGATACATTGAGTTGTTTCCCTTTATTAATTGTCCGCTGATGTTGTTTAGTTTAATCGCAACACGTTTTTATTAAATCTCATGCATTTGGTTTTGAAAATCAAATGCTATCTGCTTCTACCAACATCTCAGAAACCAAGTTTTGGTGCGTTTCGAATAAAAAAACTCGGTGTATATGCCGGAAATACGAGAAAGTCCAGAATACTAGTATTATAACCGATAACACTGTGTGGATCATTGTTTTACACAAGAACTAATAGCTAGTGAGCTTAAAAATATCATAAATAAATTGTCTACTTATGAACTGGTTTTATTATGCCTCAGACTATATGAGTATATCATATTAAACACACTCTGGTAAATACATGTATAGCATTGATAAAAATGTAATATACAAAAGATTACGGTGTCCCGTCAGGGCCATCGCTGCATAGAAGCAAGTCGAAACACAAAACAACGACAGTACGATAGTGAAAAGATACTACGATAGTGATAACACGATAACACGATAGTATGATAATGAACGCGAAACAACGTAAGTACGATAGTGAACAGTCGATATTACTTCGCGTTTTCATTATCTAATCGTACTATTGTTGTTTCGTACTACATGTATTTTTCATCTTATTACTATCGTGTTTTACTATTGTACATAGTATTACATGTACATACAAGGGAAGCAACGCTATATTGATAGCGGTCATTGATGTTAACGAGTTACACACCCTTCTACAATGATACTGAGAAAAAGCTCATGATGATCGATAGTAAGAAGATTTATCTGCATGTAAATCAAATGCAAATGACCATTGGGTCTAAAATAAGTAAAACAACTTCACCAAATGACGTTCGTTTTCGCCGATGTCAAAGTCGACGTCTACAAATCGGCCGTATTTTAAAGTTTCAATAATAAGTATTAAACATACGTATATCGATCTATCTATATCATTAATACTTTTTACTCAAATTGTTAAATAAAACGACACGATCACCTGTGGGTAATGTATCTACATTATCTTACTGGCCTCAACAACCAGTACTAACTTGCTCCTCGGCAAACAACTGATGACTTGTGGCGGCTGTAAATACACTCCCCATGGGTTCCATTTGACTTGAGAGTAGCGGTTTGACACTTAAATGTACAAAAAGCCTCAAGTTGAACCTCAAGAATTCGGTTTGAAGGCTCATTTTCTCTTAAAACCATGGGTATTTTGTCTACTATGTAGTATAAAATTGTAAAATTTAGTCAAAAGTGTCAAAATGACCCGTCATATTCGGAAGCTAGTGGAACCCCTGGGCTCCCCGTACTTCACTTCAGTGTAGTTATCATTCAAAAGTGCCTCCCTTTGTGGTTAAGTATGCACGAAATTCGAAATCTACAGTGTGTCATTCATTGCGGAGTAAGTAGGCCTGCTCGAAATAATCATTTTTGGGATACGGATGGTTCGTCTGCCTTTTGCGTGGGTGGCTATGCGCTGTTGTCGTTTCTGTGTGACTTCGGACTGTTTGTGCGCTACAGTATTTATTTATATTCACATTTATATATGTGACATGACTGGAGCCAATGTTACAGGTGAACTAAGCCTAGAATCGAAATTCACCCAGTACGCCCGGTCTACACAATCGTAAAACCATAACTGGTTCTTCGATATTATCCGGTAAATACACTTGCAATACAAGATATCTGATCAGACAAGCTAGAATAAATGAAATGTATGAACAAGGTGTTAAGTCCAGTGGCTTCCAACATGATCGCATCCTATCATCGTGTACTGTGTTGACAAATATTCGACAATTATGACAGGAAGATACAATGAGATACCTAAAGTATAATACTCAGATAATGATTCATACATTTTATTCATAATGCACCTTTTATCGAACTACATGGCGTAATTATAAAAAATATATAATTTAAGAAGCAAATATACAAATTACCAAGGAGACCACGTTAAACGACGTCAAACACAAATGCATGCAGATAACGTGATACAATATTTGCATTGCAGCTACCGGTATACTGTTGTACGCGTCTGAGGTTTGATGTTAAAACATCTATGTTCAGTATTTTAAAACCTATTGTGCATGTTCTTATAATCTGACCAGGAATGGGAAACTCCTTTAAAAGTTTGTTCTTAAAAACAACTATAATTAATATAATTATTGCTGTTTAATGTAGCTAGTTAGTTAATTGTGTGTTCGTTGTAAACATCGAATGGTCACCATGGTAATCGCGTTGGATACGGCGACCCCTGATGCTATATAAAATGACAAATCATACCCTCCTGTCCAATCAGCGATGGAACCCCAAATATAACCACAAATGACTAACCCTGCACCACTCATCACATTACAGATCGCTACAGTCTTTGGAAACATTTCTAGTCCGCGTAATTCTAATTGCATAGGAGGTATGGATGCCATGATGATACCGATTGAAAGTCCACGGATCACTACACCAAACATCATGCCGTAATAATTTGTTAGAAATATCACAACTAAGTGCGCTATAGCGAAAACGCTGAATGCTATAGCCATGGGTATAGCTATGTGAACCTTGGGGTATATTTTAAGCATAATTGTTCCAAGAAGTCTGCCACCCAGTCCAAACGCTCCAACAAGAGATAATAGCACAGTTCCGGCTTGCCGGGTAAAGCCACGTAGTATGCTTAGATCAACAATAAACCAGCTTTCTACTGCACCTGTTCCAGGAAATATTGCACTGACTAACACAAATAGAATAAATGCGATGTCTTGCTTGGATTGAAACTGACATACTTTGCCGGTTGATGTGTCTGTTTTATTTCCTTTGTAGAAGTATGCTTGTGAGAGATATAGAATTAACCCGCATGGTAAACAATTCAGCATCAATCCACCTGATATCATAAACAGACCCGTCCAGGAGTACTGGCTTATTAGATAGTCTGCCACATTTGGTAGAAATGTTTGCCCAACCGCTGTAGCCATCGTAAGAAACGACAGAGCCGCTCGTCTGCTAGATACAAACGTCCATCCGACGGCGACAAATCCACACAGATAACTAATGCTCATCGACAGTCCACCCGTCACACCAACAAGAACAATAACCATGTATATGTTTACAGAAAATGCACTCGAAAATATGGATACTCCACCGATTACAGCCGCTACCATTACTGGAATTCCTACGCCAAACTTTGTTACACATTTTGAGAATAATATACCGCCGACATAAGTTAGTCCTTGATAAGAGCTTTGCACCAAGGCCGTTACTGATCGTTGTGATCGAAACTGCCGAATCAGTTCCACGTAGACCACTCCTAAAACAACAGCAAATCCTAATGACATGAAATGTAGATACACACAAGCTAGCAACACTATTGTTTGACGACCTCTCGACGGCTTCAATCTAACAATCTTACTAGAGTCTGGTAGCAGAGGAGTTCGATCACTCGACTCCATGTTGTCCGTATCCTTTATTCCAGCAACCACGTGATCACTCACATTAAAAACATAATCTCTACCCATATCTGTTCATTGAAACTTGTAACTACAGTCACAAAATAATAATGTTGCTGTCCTATAAAATAAGCTGTATTCAGATTACAGTGTAATCACTTTGACAGCACTTTTATAAGTGTGTATATTTCATCATAATATTATGCGACTATGAAATGACTATTTCAACAATGACGTATGCATTTGTATATTATATACATGTACATGTATATCAAACTCTAGGCATGGCTAGTACTAATTATCATCCTGATTATATGCGTTAGCATGTTTGACCGCACAGTCCCTACATGAATCAATTCGGTTAAACGGCATACTGTGCATGTATTGTGAAACTGTTAACGTCAGCAAACTGTTACACAAACCAATGGGCTACATGTACTAGATTATGTATCATTCCTGACGTCATTCGTCTGATGCAAGACCCTTAAAAATAAACGTTCATGTTGAGCAACAAAAAACACGACCTTCAGAGAGCGACACATCCGTAGAACGGAATGTTCGCTGCTTCCATCGGATGTCGCTCTACTGTTTAGAGTGTAATATTGAACAAGACAAGAACGCAAGATCATACGTCACTACATGTAACGCATCATAATAACCAGGTCTCATGGCTACTATCTATTTGGGATCGGATAGTCCCGTAATGTAATTAAAACATACAACAGTATCATTGGCACATGGTTTCAAAGTATCTGAGTGTAACCTATTATCTAAATGTACTCTATATATAGAGAAAAGGTTGTGCAGTGGCCATGTTTAGCCGCAACGGATAAGACGTCCCAGGAACTGGTATCCGTTTTTGCTGTGACAATTGTAGAAAAACTGGGTACCAGCTGTCGAAACTGCATATCTGTACGGATAATGAGCATGATCGCTGCCCAACCGTCTCTATATATAGGGTACAATTTAGACTCAGATAATTTGAAATCATGTAGATTCTATAGATAAACCATGTTTTTTGAGCCGTGACTAATTTATGCAACAAAGTGTATTCACCCTAAAAGGGCAGGTTTATATAAGCAATACCAAAATAGATTAAATACGTTGTTTCATTAAGTAACTGAATACGTGGCCCAATGGATATGGCGATGTCCTATAAGACTTACTTTTCTAGGTTCTGTTCTTGGTAGAGTCGCTTTTTATATTTTTTTCAAATCGCTTGTTCAAGTAATATTACACAAGAAAGTTATGCATTTCCTGGAATTTATCTAATAATGACTCTATATTAGTCAAAATTGAGTGTCCTTAGTAATAGTAACCGCGCGTAATTATATAATTTTGGCTGCAACTAGTAAAAATACTGGTGAAGATGCTCGTATGATAAAGACTGTTTAACATGGTTCATATTTACAGAAATTTTGCGAGGAGTTTATTTATAAAATAGTCTATGTGTATTGAACTTGTATTGGCAGCAGGACACGAACACAGGCGTTAGATATTGCAATAAACGGTCTTTAAGCACCCACTATATATTACAATGCATCATCCGACTCGGAGACAGCCACAACTTAAGGGTCGCCAACCAATACACCAAGTCGAAAATCTTTGACACAAGTTTAAGTATTGGATCCAGTAAAAGGTAAATTAATACTAGGTCTGTGGAAAGAAAAGAAAACAGTGAAACATGAAAACCCATTGCATGTAGACTGAAAAGTCATAATAATAAAATGACTTATAACCAATGTCTGCATGTGCTTGATGAAAAAGAAACAAACAAATGTAATCTCAGAATGTGTAATATTGAACAGTGTTAATTGTTGAAAAAAATGTACTTAAGGAAAAAAGTGCAGTTATCAGGCCTTGAACCCGCATGTCGTAGACCGAAAACCAAGCTCTCTACCGATTGAGCCAGCGATACTGACAATGTCATGTCATACCAAAATATATATCAACGCACTTTAAATGCATACCAACCAGTATATTCACACACCATAACTAAATAGTGTAATCTTCCGTCACAGCTCAAAACTCGTGGTTGATCTATACGTATGAACTGTATGCTATAATTCTGAAGGCCAATTACACACGTTCACCTGTATTTCTTGCTGAAATACTGTTATTGATGATATAACCATTTCCTCCAAGTAGACTCTTAATTCATTCATCTACATCTTCATGCTGACTATCTCACACTATATGTACTTGATGATATACAGCCGTATATTGGTGTGAAACATTGATGATATACAGCCGTATATTGGTGTGAAACATTGATGATATACAGCCGTATATTGGTGTGAAACATTGATGATAAACAGCCGTATATTGGTGTGAAACATTGATGATAAACAGCCGTATATTGGTGTGAAGCATTGATGATATACAGCCGTATATTGGTGTGAAACATTGGTGATATACAGCCGTATATTGGTGTGAAGCATTGATGATATACAGCCGTATATTGGTGTGAAACATTGGTGATATACAGCCGTATATTGATGTGTATATTCACGGAAATACATTATACTGTGTATATCCGTGGTATATTGGTGTGAAAAGGATGAACCATGGAGGAAAGGGTTAACTAAAAATCTCATGTTCAGTTTTATTTGACGCATTTCATTATACAATATGCCTGAGCACAAATTATATGCTTTTTTAAACCATGCACACAATATATGCTTTTTAAATCATTCATGGTATACCCCCTACTTTAGAAACTTCAACAAATCGTGATTCGGTCATAAGGACTCATCTATATTTAGATTACAACGTTCAGTGCTATTGTTATCCGTATACCGACACGTCACGATTTGACCATTAACGGTTTAACCATTGAATGTACACTCCAATTATATCGTATAGAATTTTGCAATATTTGACACGCCATAAATAACACCATATTACATGTAATATTATTAATATTCTATAAACCGATATCCTAACCTGGGCCGCCGTGAGTTTGCATAATTATAATTTATGTTCATTTATGACATTTAGAAGTGTGGAAATTTACTTCACCATCATTAGTATAGCACGGCTAATTTGACATAATCCTGACATATTTATGCATGCATATATTACAAGGTTCTTGCGTTGAATATATAAATTTCCACGAGCAAATCGTGCAATATCGATTCTTTAGATTTTTGTTGGTATTAAACATCGAGCTTCTTCGTGGTGCTGGCCACTATGAAACATAGGGGACAACCGGGGTTAATAAATAAAGATAGACATTATATCAGATATTGTATTATGCTAAATTAATTTCCCCATACAACACAGCAAAAGTCAAAATGTGGAAGAATATTATGCGTTATAAAAGCGCTTCCGAGATTCAATTGAAAGAAACTATTTAATTCTAGATAAGAGGTGCAAATAGGAATTGCATTTCTTTATCACATTATTGATATAACAATATTCTGAAGTGGTAGTGAAATCGGATCGTTGTTTCATGAAATGTTGGTGCTTTGGATAACACTCGACAGCTTAACCACCTTACAAATGTCCCGATAAATGACACCATCTTAAATAAAGCATTTAATTAAACAATGTCACATATCCACCACATACAAAGAATTCTGAAAATGATACATTAATGGTAAATGTCTTTTCCTACCGCCCGTACAGTAATACACAATCTTCCAGCTTTTGAAATATGCATGACTAGTACTGCTCATTCGCCAGCCTAAACACGACCCCTAGACATCGGGTATTATACATGTCGTATATACATGGGCATTGTCCTTCACCCGGATGATTTCAGACCTAGGTACATGTACTAACTACACCATATTCGGGTTTAAGGCGCTTGGGAATATTCAGTTATTTGCGTACTTTCTGTTTTAATTACTGTTATAATGTTTGACGGATCTTATTTGCCCTACGAGCTCCTTACGAGCTCCGTACGAGTTGATTTTGGCGAACTCGCACGGCGTCCGTACGGAGCCCGTACGGATATCGAAACTCGTAGAGAACTCGGCGACTCGTTGAAATGTTTCAACGAGCTCCCGAGTTGTCTACGAGCTCGTAGATATTGTTCAAGTCTGTATTAGCTCGCACGAGATTCGTGCGGACACCACACGAGCTACGAAATACTCGTGCGAGTATCGTACGATATCCTTACGGATATGGAAATTTGCAAGGTTTTGCATCGCATGGATCTCCATTAGGATGTAGATAGTGAACATTATCTCAGGTGCTTAACTTATGACAATGACTTGTTATGAGTATGGTGTATATTGAAATATTGAAAAATTAAAATTTTGGGAGACAGTCAAACTGAGAGAGCATAACAACATTTGTACATAGACTTTTAATGTCTTTATTTCGAATGTACATGTAATAGCACATGCCATTATTGTACACACTATAACATTCACTGCTATTATGTTGATACTGCAACTGTATCATGTATCCAAATTCCGATAGAAAGGCTATGCCAACAGCAAAAACATCATCTTATTGTTGTATTATCATCATCGTATTCTACTATCATCATACTATCGTATTCCCGTATTATCATCATCGTAATATCCGACCAGCAACCTTCTCCAAGTAGGTACGCACCAGACTTTGATTCGCGAACATGGCTGGGTGATTTTGGCGCCCGTATAGGAAGCGGGAGATCGAAAGTTCGAACCCCGTAAGAAGTTAGGTTATAACTAATGCAGTCGTTCGGTAAGAGGCCAGCTAGTTCACGAATGGTAACTGTAGGCCCAACTCTGCCAGGCACCCGGCAATACATGTATGAGAATGGATTCGTGTTATTTTGCTAGGGAGGGGGTCCGACCAGCTATATTGTTTCCAAGTTGGTACCCAGTAGACTCCCACCCAAGACGTATTCCTTCCATTATATTAGATGACCACAATTTACCACAATTCCAGGGTCCAGGCCCATCCCATCTGGATCCGCACACGCTCAGTGTATGATCATTGTTATTTCCGTGATTCTCGTGCACAGAACTTATGAGTACACATTAAACCATTGTCTATGCATCTACATATGTATATCCTTGGATTTCTACTGCATTTATTTAATTCTTTTGGTAAAGATATATATTTGGTATGGTACACATGAGACACATATATACCCATTGTACTATTCAAAACGTTACGGCGAAATTAGCTGAATTTCAGAGTCTGTCGAGGCTCAATTATGCATTTTCCTTGCATATATAAACATGACATGAAATATCAACCATTCCATAATCATCTTACATAATATAATAATACATAAAATGGGTGAGGGCAGCTTCCTTGCGAGCTTTCTACTTCAAAACATTTTCACCGAGCTCCCGAGTCCTCTACGAGTTACAAAAATCCGTACGATACTCTTACGAGTTTACGGTGTCCGTACAGACTCCGTACGAACTTGCAACAATTCGACTCGCACGGAGCTCGTACGATCAATGTGACCAGGGTTTTAAAATAGATAATTAAAATTCGCTGAATATATCCATTGTTGTCGCACGGACACCGTACGGCCATCGAGTAGTCACCGTACGGACACCGTACGAGTTATCTGCGAGCTCTGATCGATCTACGAGCACCGTGCGATGTACGGCCGGGCTCCATGCGAGCCCCGTATGGTTTCCGTATGGATATTACGATGTCCGTGCGGATATCGTACGATTGCATCTCTATAAATCGTACGTGGTCCGTACGAGCTGTGACCAGTCGCTACGAATGTAAAAATACCGTTAGGATGGTCGCTTTCATTCGTTAACACTCAATTCAACAATCACAAATTATAATTTACTTGATGAATCGGGAGTGTTTAATTTGGAAAACGATAATTGTTAACGGTCCTGTGTCTAACAGAATATTCCGTCAGTCTCTTTTACGCATTTGCTTTAGTAACGTCCGAGTGTGTGATTTTTTTCTATACTACTGCAGTGCTATCTTTTAAGTTGGAGTATTTTATTGTGTTTTATACATGTATATACCTGTATTGACGAGACAAAAATAGCATATAAACACCCAAAATACTTTATAACGTAATCGTTTGTCTCGGGTTCAAGCTACGACCTAGAAATTGAACGAAGTTTAATAATGACCAGTTATACTTTCAATTTCTTTGTCATTAATAAATGTCATGTCGCATGACGATATCTAGAACATGACCGCCGTCGTCATAATGTTTATGTTTCCCGTTCGCTTTGTACGAAAAACACGAATTGTACTGGGTAATATGTATGAACAATGAAAGGTAGTTTGAATTAAGCAACCACCTGTCACATGATAAGCAGCCAATTTGGTAAAACTCTAAAGGTCATGTTCACATTAAAAGAACCCGTTTTAAACGCTAACCTGTTTAAACAGTCATACATCAGGTATCTCTCCAGTAGGTGTTTAATACAGACTATACTCTATATTGTAGTTAGTTAAGAAATAATGAACCTAATATCGTAGAATAAAACATGTTCACACGAGTTCGAAAGCGTACATTTAACCACTCGTGTTACGCACTCGTGATGCGAACATATGCCTTACCAGATTAGTAGATAAAACACAGGCACATGTAGTTATTGCATTTATTCCATTCTAGCATAGCCAATATTCTGCATTCTACAACACAGCCAGTTACTGACTTTAGCCGCTGCGCTAATTTCTTACCCTAATTGCTATTTTATTTAAAGTAATTCGTTATTTAATTAAATCAGTTGCGTTTTTAACGTAAGTCATGCACGTCTTTGTTGCTGATGTGTGTGTGTTGGTTGTGTTAGAATTGATATTACATTCACTATTATAATTTGTAATTTAATTTGCATACCCACATTAATTGATAATCCACGGGCGCATAAACAACCTTTAAAGTGATAGGTAAGTAACAACATTTGCATTCAGTATGCATCTATTTTAAAATTATTAATGCTCCTCTGGTAAACAATTTATGTTTTAATACATCCCCCCTTCTATCAACATCTATGTTAAGCATAGGTTCCACTAATCATTATTTGCCTCGGTGGTGTACTCCCGAATGAAATTAATGAGCTATCAGGACATCGGTAACAGGTTCCTCGTGGTCTAGGAGAGCTTCGGGGAAGTCGTGAGACAGTTTGTGATATCGGAAGGAATTGTGATGAATCGGGAGAACATCACCGATGTGGAATTCGACAATGTGACCTAGTCTTCACCTTTTCCAGACCCGATTTCGAATTATTTAATTGATTTAGACTTAAAACAAGTGATTGTTTAAAACAGGTGACCACGAGCACAAAGCAAACGTTTATATTTGATCTGCGCTCTGTCAGAGTCCATTCGAATTCGGCGATTCTGAACATAGCGTGTAATGATTTTAAATGAATAAATAACAACAACATTATTGTATCTGATTGATACGCCGATCATTGGAACCCAGGTTTAAACAGGCTCTTAATGCCATGTCCGTATGATTAAGATTGGATAAAGAGCAACAACAGTAAAATAGAATTTAAAGTATTCAAACAATGTGTGGTGTAATAATGATGTGAGATTTTACTGTATAATACTTATAGGGCAATTTATATATCACGAATTTAGCCTTTTGGTAAAAACCCAGATTTTCACCCGAATATCAATGACCAAAACACGCTTTACAATTATAGTTTATTATTTATTTAAATTATTTTCTATTTATAAACTTATAGACCCACGTACTCGTGTTAAAGGAGTTTAAGTTTTAAAATCGTGATTTTTACCACAATAGCAAGCAGCAGTCAGCGTTTTTCGACCTACTAAAATGGTAATTGGATTCCATGCTCGTGACAAGTTTCGGTGATCGGGTAGTATATAAAACTCCGGCCAACACGACACCCATCACAGAACCTAACTGGGCTCGATACACGTAAGTACAGTTGATTTTTGTGATAAAGTGTGCGCATAATTTGCTTACTCTGATGCATTTATAACATCAATATATATTTATCATTATTGTTGTACCAATAACTCATAAGTGTAACTAGAAATTTTAAAAGAAGATAATATAATAAATTGTATTAAGTATTGTCATAATGTAATTGTAAAGACATGGCAAAAATAAGATAAATTTAATTATATTTAGAACTGAATAAATATTTCTAAATATTAGTGTTATCATAAATTATGCTAATCATTTAGATAAATTTAAACATATTTAAATTTAGATGTGAATAATATTACAAGAATTTAATGAAAGATCATACAAATAATATCATAAATAATAATCGTTATTGTATAGGTGCATCCGTTGAAATGTCAATAACGAGGTTGAGGTAAAAATATAATATGAGGTAGAGCTGATTTATTTAAGAAATGATGAATATGCACCCGTGTTTTATCATAGAATAAAGCACAGTCAAGAATGTGGATGCGTAGTATTTAAATCAAGTGTCTGTAGTACGGATTTAATGTACGCATTATATAATATATTTGGCTCAATACAGTCGTCATAATCATATGCCATGTTTATCATTTAGACTGTATAACTTTCTTACCTGGGCCCGAAATTAAAACCAATACTTACACCCAGCACTCAAATATTAAAATTCATTCTTTTGAGCTTCATAGCAACATTTCTTTACAACCAGAAGTTGATATGATGTTAAACAGGTACTGAATATTAGTTTTGGCTTCTTTCAAAGTGTGGTATAGTGTATTTGTGAGCTATAAATGTAATTTATTAGTCTTAGTGCTGCGTGTGGCACTCAGACTCAATAATTACATATACCATAATTAGTGCACAATGGCAAATGTTATTTTCAACACTCATATAACAATTCCCTATATTTTCCTCATCTAGATTTGCAATTTATGACAAATAATAGCACATGTAATATAACATTTTCAATATTCGAGTGTTGAGTGCTGAGTGTAAGTATTAGTTGTAATTCCGGTCCCTGGTATTTAAATAGTGCCCTACGTTAATAGTTGATTTCAGTGACTATAGTCCGTTAATTTAGGCCCCTGCCTCTTGAGTACAAACATTGCAATATCATAGCGTTGTAGTTTTATTGTTGCATTTTGATTGGAGAAAAAGATAGTGAAAACCAATACCAATTCACTAAGATACCACAGGAACTTGCATTTATAAATTTAAAAAAAAAATTTTTTTTCACTGGGCTTACTGTACAGCCTGTATTAAAATATATTTTTCAATTTTTTTTTTCAATTTATAAATGCAAGTTCCTGTGAAGATACATACTGATACGCATACTATCTAAGAGAAATTACAATGTTTCTGTACACAATGCTATATGTAAACAAGTGACCGACCTAAATAATCGATCTGTAAGCTTATAAAGTATTTTACATAATAGGGTATATTAGTTTAAACACTTACATGTATATCTATTTCTATTATTCGGAATATACAACTCACCATTAACCTACAATTATTACTATTATACAAAAGACACAAGTTTACTTTTTAAAATGTTTATAAATTTAATTTTATGAGGAATTTAAACAAGTGACATGGTAACAAATATTCATTATTTTTGACTCTCAGAACAGAAAATTTATGAGTGATTGTCATTCATTAAAGTCAATTTCATTACGTTTGTTGATAAATTATAATTTTTTTAAAATGGACAGTGTTTCACTCTCAAAGTCAGGCTTTCATCTTTTTCGTCATTTTCATGATAAAAATCAATCATCGATCTACGATTTTCTTCAGATTAACTTGATTCAAAGCGAAACTCTATCGTAAATGGATAAATACATATTGCATCTGTAAACTTTCTAACATACTGTCTCAGCTCTCAAATCCGGACCAAAGTTTGTCTCACGTGTTACATACATAACAGATTTTTCTAAGTTGGTATAATATCATATCGCATACTTTCTCACCATACATGTATATCACCATGCTATTCATTTAATTGTATTATTGCTGCTTTGTAAAAAGTCCTTTTCCGGACGTAATATGCAAACAAACTATATTCTATTCTATTCATAAAACATTAAGCTAATTACACATTTGAAAATATAGTTATTGTGTGTTACTATGGTAACAATATCTAGTCGACAAATCTTTGATTTTAATGATGTTCTACAAATGCATAACAAACAAGACTGTAAATATACGGTAAAAAATCCTGTGATGTACGGTTTGCTAAAATGTGTACTGTTTATAATGATGGACTTGTCTAATTAGGACTAATTAACTTTCCATATGACATTTAGATGAACACAAGAAGCAAATATACTTTTGTGATTATTGAATTTTGAGAAATAATTTACGGTCACTGAGGTTTTGCTCAATTTGTAGAAAATGTGTCTCTACTTTCGGACATTTTTGAGACCATGTATGTATTATGACCTATACTAAGTATTTGAATTAATGATTGAAATGTACTTGAACCCAAAAACAAATTGGCAATTAAAGGAACGGACACTTTATGCCACAACCTCAGACTGACCTCAGTATTTGTTCGTGTTTACTCGAGAACAACTGTAAAAACTATGAAGTGGCCAGTCAATGACAGAGTGATAAATACACAATATTGTATATATGCCATTATGTATTAAACATAATTGAGGTTAACGGTTCGCAGACGGACTCAGTGAGTGCTTACTATATACTTTGTACTTGTATAATTATCATACGTAGATTACACGTGTCTGTTTGTGAAATAGGCGGATCTTATTCACTAACGGTCAACATATGACCTGTCAGAGAATAAAGCATATGATTGATTGACTCGCAGGTATACATGTACAACGTCTGTTGTACATTTTAGTTACCATCCGTCAGTTTGAGTCACATTGGTACTATCATAGAACACATTCCAATTAAAACATAATTACATATTTATTATATTTATAGACGTACATGTACTGCTTATACAGCATGTTCACGGCATTCATTATTGTCTCTTAAAGACTGCTAGGTTGCATAACCGATTCTCACACATCATCGGTTAGTCTGAAGAATACGCTTGTGAACGAGAATAGTAGCTCCGTGATGTGGTAACTCCTTGTTCAAAGGAGGTATCATTTAGCAGGTTTAATGAACCCATTCACCATAATGATAATTCTTACAATTTCAGACCGCAAGGATGAAGTACACTCTCGTGTTATTGTGTGTCTGTTTGGCTGTTGCCATGGTGACAGCAAAGAAAAAGAAGGGGGATGAAGGAGAAAAAAGCACAGGTACGAATCTTTATGTTTTGCATATTAACCTATGTCAAAATGCTTTTATTGAAATACTTGAAAGTATAAATCCTCATACTTCATAATCTAAATACACTGACTTTTCTATCTTTTATATTATATTTAGGTAAACCATAATACAAGTACAAAATAAAACTTAGGCACTAGATCTAGTTAATATGGAGCCATATAACTGCCACCACTTAACTTTAAGATTTCATGAAAACTTTCGCGAAAATTATGGGATATTTCATGAAAAAATATTAACACAAAATTCTGCTTGTTAGTACTCTGAACTGACCATACATAAAGATGATGCTTTCACGAAACTAAATGAGTTTTTCATGAAAACATAAAAATGTTTCGCAAAACGTAAAGATGTTTTGGTGAAAATAATCGACTTTCATGAAAAGTTTCGCGAAACGTAAAAATGTCTTCGTGAAAAATAATACACTTTTGTGAAAAGCAAGTTGGTTTCTTAAGAATTATAACAGGAATGTTGTGGCAGATCGAAGCAGCAACTGGCTATTTTTCATGTTAAGATATTTATCTTGCATTCATGATATTTTTCTGTTTTCATGAAATCCCTCGTTAATTTCACGAAAAACTTCATGAAAATTAAAATTTAAATGGTGACAGTTATATAGCTCCATAAGTTAATACTGACCTGTCACTTGTTTATCTTCGACAGTTAGTTATGTTGTCTGTTATTGTTTAAGACTAATTATAATGGAACAAAATCTTGAACTTATTGGGACTTAAACTGCTAGTTTAAGTACATTGTGTAAATGTCGATATAAAATAGATACTCGCTTATCTTGTTCTAATTTACGACTGTTTATTACATGACAACAATCGTGTTGATTGATTTTACATCACATTCACGAAAATGGACATTTATAAACGTGTAGAAACACATGGTCATCCGCACAATTATATTCATTAAATAATTAACTGGTACACAGTAGACTTAGTCTTAGCCTAATGTAAGTCAGCACGTACCAGTTATATACAATATACTAGTTGTTTCCCTTTGATAATTTGTATTATATAGTTTAACGGTATGTCATTATAATTATGACCAGACGTTTCGGAAGAGGGGAAGTCTTCTGAGGCAGCAACACAACAAGAAGGAGCAACTACTACAGCTGAAAGCAACGAAGAGGACAGAAAGGAAGGAGAGGAAAAGAAGAATGGGGGGAAGAAGAACAAGGGAGGAAAAAAGAAGAAAAGCCGAAAAGGGAAGAAGGGACGGAAAGGGGGAAAGAAAGGAAATGATAATGAAGAAAATGACGACAATGAAATTGAAGAACAAAAGCCTGAAGAAAGGGAGGGAAATAAGGGCGAGGAAACAGCGAACGAGGAAACCACGAGCGAAGAAAACAAGGACAATGGAGACAAAAACGAGAACACTCTAGATGGTGAAGACGAGAAATCAACCCCTGCACCCGACACTCCAACCCCTACGTCCCCTAAAACCCAGTCAACACCACCAGAAAGACGTTAAACGCTCAGAAACATTACACAAATATATATTACAATTATAAGTATAAATATTACAATTTATTAATTACATCTGTTTATTTGATATGAAGTGCCATACACCACCTATTGGACTAAAGTTTCGAATAATAACATTATTATTTATATTTAAATTTTAAACAGCTTTTTTTAAAATACTCGTAAAGTAATATAAATATATTTGTACGCATATTTCTGACTTTTCTATTTCCTACAACTTGGTATTACGTTCATTGTACAGTCAGAACTCGATATAACGACACCCAATATACTGACAAATTCATTATACTGACATCATATTTGGGGACAAAAGTATTAAAACGCTCTTTGTATCAATTCAGTATACTGACATATTCGTTACAACGACATTTTTCTTGGAAACGAACAGCGTCGTTGTATCGAGTTCTGACTGTACTTGTATTTGATCTTGAAACCTATCCAAACTGTTTGCTGACACAGACATTGCAAATACACATGTATTAAAAAAACTGCGAAATACATCTTGCCTTCACTTTATGATGTATCATTTTTATTGTTCATGCATCGATTATTCAGGCCAGTCACTTGTTTACATAACATTGCGTACATAAACATTGCAATTTCTCTTATCAATGTGTTATTTTAATAGATGATAATGTGTATTAGTGTGTAGCTTAGTGAGTATGTAATTGGTTTTCAGTCACTTTTTCTCCAATTAAAATGTTTAATTAAAACAATAAAATACAATGTTATAGTATTGCAATGTTTGAATACAAGTGACAGACCTGAATAAACGGACTATAATATTATTATTGTACGGCGACGAAAGTTATTTTGTTAAGAAAAATAAAACAAGACTTACATTACAAACCAAGCTACATACCACAGATCCTACATTTATTTACCACACTGTGTGCCATGTTTTACATCAAACCTGAAGGTGGAAAAGGTCCTATCTCTGTCCCGAGAGAATTCAGGAAAATTGAGGGCCTGTCGAATGTCTATGGGAGCCACACGAATACTTGGAACCCTGTTGAACCACAGTGTTGACTCTACAGGAACCCAATCAATTATTATTTGAGTGACTCCAATAGACACTCGTCGGGCCTCCGATTCTCACGTGACAGAGCTGGGTTCCTGTGACTTCATTGTGGCAGCATTGTACAGTAAAACTCGTCATTACTGGAATTCCATGGGCCTGGCACCGGTCTCCAGAAGCAACTCAATCTGAGCAAGATCTCGTCTCAAATATTGTCATGTGTCTTTAAGTTAATTTCTATGCGAGGCTGGACTCAAAATTATCATGACTAAACAGAAATGTTATTTTGAGTTTAGAACCGTAACATTTCAAGAGCTGGAGATTCAGATTTATCTCTGAATTAAGCAAATTCTCAATTTGAGTTGAGATTTCTGCTTGAGATGCTTCAGGAGATTGGGATCTGGTTTTCAATTTGTAATAAGCAGTAGTCGCTACTAGATTGATATACTGAAATACATTTACAGAGATCCTCAAGCATATTAAACAAAATGTAGTAAACAATCGGTCATGGAAGGCAGCACTCAACTGAAACAGCCGAACACAGAAATCATAAAAACAACACAGACCACAGTTACACGGCAAAATACCCAACGCACAACTGAACTAGATACATGTAATAAACTTTACCGCTGAAAGCCCGAGTCCCAGCTGTCAAAAAGCTGAATGACCTAGTTTCAGCCATAACTAGCTGAATGAACAAAGTAACAGCTGTAAAAAGGTGAAAGTTGACCTAGTTTCAGTCGTCAAAAGTCCTAACAAGATTAAGAATAACAGAAAAGGGTAAATCCCTGGTAGGTAATAGTAAGTGAGAATTATGGAATGAATTGTCAAGGGATTATAATGAACTTGTTGAAAGCAAACATTCACTGTATTCGTGTTTGTTATGTGTTTTACTACGAACTTTATAACTGTTAATACTGATCCTACAATGTTGTAACAGTAAGTTTTGTACATATTTACTGTTTAATATACAAGTGAGATCGAGGTTCTGAATCACATCGGAAGCTTGGTTAGAACTTGCGGTCTGTTAGTGAGCGGCCAGCTAGTTAAATAATGGTTACCGTAGGCCCTCCTCTGTCACCGGCAATAACAGACGGAATATTGAACATATACAGTGTGCACAAAAAGATAGGTGTCTCATAAGTCAAAACCAGCTGGCACTTTCAGGGGTGACGATATAATAAGCATAAAGCCTTTGTCTTCTTTTAAAGTACCAGAAATGCGGGTATACTACAATCAGGGACGAAATAAACGCACATGTTTTTCGGCCCCTCATTTTTTAAATATGTTTGATTATATAGTTTTATGATAATATTCATGTTGTACGGGTTAAACCCTGGACTTCTGTGCCTTTTTGCACATACTCATATTTATTCTAAAACCGGTTTGACCGGAAGAGGATAAAACCTATTTTTGCAAGTGGCGCTCGTGCGAAATCAAAAATCGAAACGTTTGTATTGACAAATAGCAGGTTATCGATAACCCTTTTAAAAACTCATCAAATAAAAAATGCAAAGTAAGATAAAACATGCATTTGCCAGAAAACATTCGGTCGGAAGAAACGGAATTCTTCTAAAGTAAATGAGTAGTACTGCTGTCTCCAGGCAATTCCATTGCCACTATTCTACAATTACCAGGCTAAAAGAGCGATATAAAGTCACTTGGACGATAAAGGACCGCCGTCACCAAGGGAGACCCCGAATATAAGTCGTAAACAAGGTGGAACAATGCGCATGCTCCATCGCAGGAATCGCTTCCAGTCAGCCACAACCACAGCTAGGATATTGACAGGAGTCCAATGTCGAGTAAATTGACAAATTATTTGAAAAATAGAACTCTGTTTTCTAAATATCGTATTTCAATTTTGATTCATTTTTTGTTTCACTCTTCATTGTAGACGATAACGATACATTTTACACTCGTTTGAGGTTTAGCCGATAAATGTCGCAACTCATACATATCTTTACCAGCAGTATCACAAACAATTGATGAATGCATATTTTTTATTTGTACATGGCACTAGTTGCCTGTATAGCAGTTGAGTCGGTTTCCGGCAAAACTGTGTGCCTGTCCACAAGCGAATTCATAAACATGCATGTCTGGGCGAACTGGGACGGTAGAATACGCTCACGTGCACCACTGCCGCGGAGCGTTGTTGAACCTCACCAAACCCTCATTCAAGAGTAGAACATGGTCCCAAAACAACGCATGACAACCATCCTAGCATCAATGAACCATAGTGCATTCGTGTCAAGGGTTCAACAGCAAGCATTAAATGTGACAAATGTGTGAATTTTACCATGCTCAACTGTTAGATTTAAATCTTGAAAGTTTGTAAAAATGTTATTCCTGTACAAAAATCAATACAAATTTGAATTTACCCTCATTAATAATTCTTGCACGAGTCTGTACAAACTCAATGAATTTAAAAAATAATTACATTAAAAAATGTACTATAATATTAAGTGTGCGTTTATTTTGTCCCTGAGTGGAGTAACTGATACACGATACATGTATATACATAAATAGGCTATTCATTGACAAAACACACTCTTAGATATAAAATGCATCAAATGCTAAAAAATCGTTTTGTTCGGTGAAAACGAGAGGTTAGCAAACACAGATTGTTCAGTTTATCGTCTGTACGTGTCCCACCCTTAACATGTTTGAGGACAAAGTGTCTGCTATTCACGCACCTTTGTATTAATGATACATGCCGTAAAGACCGTGTCATAGCAAAGACAAAATGAGAATAGTGAAAGAACTAAATCTCGTAGCAAGGTACATATTGAGGCTCAAACACGTACCTATAAATGCAGGAAACGAGAATGACAAAATAAAAAATAGGAGCACGAACGAACGAGGGATGTTAATTTAAAGATGTGTAAGATACAAATGTCCAATACGAGGACCGACATCAAGTAAGGCAGCTCTACCACCATGGACGATTAGACCACTAATAATCTTATTATACAATATGTCATCGATTATGTAACATCCTAAGTCATAAATATTTCCTTTTCTTGTATTGATAAGTGACATTACGATACAATTTTAGAATTTCAGACAGTAGTTCATTTAAGTCTTCAAAATGTACTTGCAAAACTTCGTATTCTCTTTTTAACATCGCCAACAAGTATCCCATGTGTTACATTTAGTTGTCAGACATAGGCTTAAATAATAAATACAATTGCCTAAACAGTATAGCAATACCACTTGACCTTTGGCTACAGGTCCAAGACGAATATGTCCTGAATTATTCATAACAGCCCAAAGAACATGATCACGTGACCAAAAAATACGTATTTGAGATTTATGACGTCATATCCCTTAAACAATAATACAGAAAACCAAAATAAAAACACATGATAGTAATTTTATATAAGAAAAATTATATAAATTGGACAACAGGGGTGAATTTTCTTTGGTTATCACAAATAGGAGGTATAACATTACCCCACCCACTTTTTTAAAGTTGTACTCGAACATACATTTTTGTTGTAAACAATAAAATTGACGTAAAAATGATTAAGATTGTCCGATGAATGAAACTACGTAACTATAATAATCTAGAAAAATTGACATATTAAGAATAAATCAGAGTTTATTTACCTAGTACAATTATATCTAATATCATTAGGGTGTAAGTGTGGTATTTTGAGTCTATGATGTGACTTGTTTGTATTGCTATAGTTTGATAATAATTTACTGTTTTCAAAATTATGGATTGCCATTTAAGAGTACAATGATATATATTGCAAATGATATCAATTTAATTTCAGAAAGCCTGAGCCGCCATTTGACAACAACGCTCAGAAATGGTATGAGCCCATATAACACAATGTTCTTACGTATTTATGAGGTATTCTTTGTCAAGTGCTTTAAACCATGTCCGTTGTTAATATATATAAAATGGAAATGCTTTCATATTAAGTGATGAAAAGACCACGAATGTCTAGCTGAGAAATTGTTCTTTAATAAAATGTACATTTTTTATATAGTCAGAGGCAATGATGTTGATATATCGCCCACTGATTAATACTTTTTAAGTGGCCCTCGTAATATCTAAAGTTTGTAACCAAGTTTGAGCGTCAATTTACCCAAATATTCACCTAGTCAGAGCTACACTTTGTAGCTGTAACTTGTTGAACTTTACTTTATATAATCCAGCATCTTCATGACAGGACTTTGATATTGCTTAAGTTTGATTTGCCGCTAAACTCTATTCAAGTTACATCAATTGATATTTTATTGACTTGCTGTAATATAAATACGATTATTATTCGTAACGGCGAATGACCGAGACACTAGGTCCTAATCCTATCTTCTTAATTTCTATTTACATTAGAAAATTATTTAACAGTTAAATAACTTTCTATATAATATATGCGTGAAGTGTTACGAGTATTGACGTAGTATTGACGTAGTTTACTGTAGTCTACAAACACTTCAAAGGATCCAATATTGCACGATTTCATCCAAAATATTGATATCATCCTTCGTAAGATTCTGGTAATGTATTCAATGTATATCCACACTATATATATAAAGCCCAAGCCACACTCTATACATTTAAAGGAATAAGCTTGGCATCACGAACGTAAGTACGAGTGTATTTATCTATTACTTTTATAGGCACTGATGGGCATGAATAAAGTTTGTATCAGTATCAATCACTAGCCTATTGTCTGACTTATTGATAACCAATACTTTTATACCACTATCATTACAAGTCTATTAAATTTGTTTTAGTAACTTGTATTATCTTATGCATTTCTACTATTGTGTGTGTTTGTCAGCAACATTTACTGACATGATAATTACACTGACATGACAACTACACCGACATGATAACTACACCGACATGCTATCTACACCGACATGATAACTACACCGACATGATAACTACACTGACAAGATAACTACACTGACAAGATAACTACACTGACAAGATAACAACACTGACAAGATAACTACACCGACATGATAAGTACACTGACATAGTAACTACACTGACAGATTGTTAAAACCAATATCTAACAATTTCTAAACTTTTTTAGAAGTTTAGGAATATTTTTCTTGATACTTCGTACATAGTGTTTAACGTACAGTATGGCACGATGAATATAAATTCCCTATTAATTTCAAAACAATCGGTTTGAGTTTGAGCGTCGAATATCGGTAGAAGAATAAAATACTTTTATCAAAGTTTAACTTTTTGTTAACTAATTCATACTAGCGTTCTTTGCCACTTGGCATATGAATTATGTGACACACATTGCACAATAATTTGTTCGACAGAGCGTCTATTTTGAGTGACCAGCTCAGTGATAGCCTCATACTCTAGTGTCAAAGCATATTTATTATAGAATATGGCTTCTCTTCTCGGCAGTCGAGAGGGGTTAAGTCGTACATATAGTTTGAATATTAAGTCAATAATTCATAGGGCTGTATTGATAAATAACGTTGTTTTATATTCAATAAGTATATCATTTTATTTCAGACTGCAAGGATGAAGTACTCTCTTATGTTATTGTGTATCTGTTTGGCTGTTGCCATGGTGACTGCAAAGAAGCAGAACAGAGATCGCAACACAGAAAGTATGAATGTTTGCTTGTGCATAACTGACCCCAAGTGATAATAACACATTGTTTGCAATTATTTATACTTGTTGAAAGATCATACATCGACCTATCGAATCTGATATATTTGTGAGCCTGTTCGACTAGTACAATTGGTAGAGCTAGACTGTCATCCTGGCTATGTAAGTTTGATTACAGGGTAGGGTATGCAGGTTAAGGTCTTACTTTAACATTGCAGGTTACGGCCATTGCCTTTACCTGTACATGACGTGTCAGTATCTTGCGGAAGAGCAAGTTAGTAAATGAGGAAAACCCGTTTATGTCAACTGACCACCGTATATGACTGAATACCGGATTAGAACCAGGAGACTCAATGACAAATTATATAATTTCCATTTTTATGTACGACAAATTACCTATAAATGTGAGCTTATTCTGCTATTAACAAATTTAATGTTAGTATTGATCAGATTGTTCCCATCGTCTCGCTATATTTCTTTGACAAATTAGACAGCGGTATTAAATAACTAAATATGAAATAAAGACATGTGCACAAAATATATAATGTAGATGTACATCCTCCCAAAGTCGTTCATAAACTGAGCGATAGATACAACATCCAAAAGCCAGTATCGAATATTTGTTCACTATTTGCAATTATTTATACACATGGTTTATTTTTTTGTCGCTTTAATTATATAGATGCGAATGACAACAACGATGAAGACACTTCATCAACAGATGATACCGAAAATGAGGATACCGAGCGTGAGGATACCGCACGAGAGAGAGGAGACACCGATGGAGAGACCGATGGCGAGGAGGACAATGACAATCGGAGAAAAAATAAAGACAAAGAAAATAGGGGCAAAGAAGACGATGAATCAGATGAATCAAAAAATACTGAACAAAGGAGAAGAGATAGACAGAGGAGTGGAGGGAAAAAGAACAGGCGTGTTAAATTGATGTGCATTCAATATGATGATGAGGAACGTGAGAACGATGCAAATGATGCTGAAGGTCATACTGGTAGAGGGAGTAGGGATGAAGAAGGCAGGAAAGGTGGTGAGAGAAAGGATGGAAATCGTGAAAGTAATGATGATGATAATGATGAAGAAGAAGATAATACTGACACAGAGGATGGAGATGGCTCAAATAATGATGCACGGCGTACTGGCAAAGGGGGTGGAGATGACACCGACAATAAAAACAAACAGGATGAAAACAACGATCAGAACAACGAGCCTAAAAAGAAGTAGAACAGCAAATAAAGAATAGAAGCAAATGGTTACAATAATAAAAGGGCTGGACATTCTACTGATCTTAACAAAGCAAAAAATAACAAACGTGAAGGTTCCTGAAGACCATTGACATGGTGGCAGCAACACTACCCTAATATCATGCTGTTATGCTTATTTTAAAATATTTTATCAAAACGTATGATCACGCCTATTTATATATAAAAATATTAAATGTGTATATATATTTGATAAAAAAACATGCACAAAGTAATGGACAGCCGTTTCCAATGATATTATTTTTGCATAGATATTTTGATTTCTAAAATAACATTCATTATATAAGTAGCTAGGACCAGGAGCATTCATGGATGCAATAATAATAATATAGCATATTGAACTTTATCCATAGTGCTTGTAGGATAGTATTTTTCATTACTCGAGAACACCTCGTTTAATTTGAACCATGGGTTAAATGTTACCCAACATCTCTTTTGGTAGAGCTTTGGTTGTGTCATTAGTAAGCTTAGACGAAACTTTACCTGTAAAACATATATATAACGTGAGCTGGTTTTATTATGCCGAAGATAAAGTGTCATTTTATTGAAAAACGAAATTTATCCGGATGCTTTTGATATAAAATAACTTATAACATTGTGTGTTTTTGGTCACTGCTGTGTCTACTTCGTATGCGTGTGTATATAATATGTATCTAGCTAAACTTGTATTTGAGCAGGCATTAAAAATTAGTATCAATTTTATGATGTTAATAAAATCATATACCGTAAATAAATTGTTACCTTAATTCTTAAAATAAGTATGATTACATGTAGCGTGAAAACTGGCAATTGAACTTTGAACGAACCAGTCCATTCACGATTGTGGGACTTGACTTACTTTTCCTCAATGGTACATAACTCGGGGCAAGGTATTTCGCCTTAAAAATCACGAGCTTGGTCAGTCTGAATTAATTATCGAGTGAAGCATTGTGAGTTATTCATGCTCAGACAAATTAAGCAGCAGCGCAGACGGGAATCGAACCCGGGACCTTTCGATTCCAAGCGTGCGCCCTTTCTCCAGGCCAGAGTTCCCCACAGTTGTCAAAACATGACGGAAATGTGGATGAATACAGTAATTTCACAAAATCTATGCAATTGAAAATAAAGTTATTAGGGGATACGCCATTATAGCCCAACTGACATCGTATCTGAATATTTAGTAGCATTTTGTGTGTAGTAGCACACAGTGGTGAATATGTCATGGGTAAACATATACGCTGCTTTCTTTAGACGTTATATTCGCACTTAACTGCACTGGACAGGGGTCCTACAGAGGCGGCATGCTTACCAATCCTAAAAATGAGTCGCAAGTCTGTTTCGGGTACCAGTAGCACACATGCCTACAGCAGGACTGTTTCGAACATTGTTAAAATACGGCTTATGAAACTTCAAATGACCATAACTTCGTCAATTTTTTCATCAAATAACTTTTATTTTCTGCCGAAAAGTTAATATTCTTTTTCATGCTGCAAATCCGGAATAGTAGGACCCTGACTGGAAATACTATATGTCAAATTCATTACGCACAGTAATAATAATTACGACTTTAAGAGGCGACACAGTTGGGCAAGCCCAGTCTTCCATGTTAGCCTCTATTTATGTCAAATTTCGTAAATATAATTATCTGTGAGGACATACGCAAGCAGAAATATTGTCAACAATTTAACAACCTATAGATTTTAACGAGATATCCTCAACGCTCAAGCCGAGCTCAACAAAACGTCACCTTTTTTGTCTGGAACTGGCGTTGAGTGCGTTTCGGGCAAAAACTTGTTTTTGAAAACTATTTTAAAAGTTCCATGGATAGCACTCATTCTCGGCTTGAGCTTGGTGGATGTCTCATTAAAATCTGTCGAAATACCACGGATATACACAGGATCTAATGTATTTCCGTGGAAATACTTATGGTTGTATTATGGCACATTTCCATAAGTTGTAACAATTGCATAAAGATTGAATGCAAACTGAAGTGACTGGTTCTTTGATTTAGCCTAGTGACCTACTGCTTGCCTCCAGGGGACACACAATGAAAATTCCTGGATGTTACAGAGACAAATTGTTCCATCAAAGATCTAAAAATAAGCATACATGGAATTTCAATTAAACTGAGAGTAGGTTGTGAGAGTGGCTCTTTGCGAACTGCTGTTTTATTGCTCGACTGATTTCAACAAATGAGGTATCATTTTAAAGCTGAATCATAACGCTAATGCATAAACTTACATTGTATTAGTTTATGTCTATGTACATTAAAAGCAGGAGATATTAGGTATTAAGAACAAACGAGATTTTGGGAGATTTCAGAAGACTGCCGCGAGATTGTGAGATTTGGTACATCTTTCCAATCTTTTGTATTTTTAGATCTTTGGCATCATTAAGATTCACTTCTACGAGAAGAGTGTACACCAGCTTTAGGGGTTTCCTTGGTTTCGCCTAGTTTTGATCACAGATGATCAAATATCAAAGTTTTCACATATTGCAGAGACATAGTGACGAGGTTTCATGAAGATAGTAAAAACTGGCCCTTGATAACTCTTGACAATGAACTTATGCACCCAAGGAGAGCTAAAACAAAGAAATTCAACAACACATCTCTCGAAATAAAAGTACTTTAATTGTATGATATCACAAGAAAAATAAACACATGTCTGGTTAAAATACAACCAGCATTGTATGACTTGTGTACAGCTATCAAAAACAATGTGAAACAAAAAACCATCAAGCAGTTTTCATAATATAGCTAACCAGTTATATCATGATGTTAAGGATAATCTTTGATAAACGAGACTTATTTGTAAATCACATATTGCTGGCTTAGAATTAAAAGGTCGTAAGACCCTATGAGACTCGTGCATATTTAATATCTGCATCTCATTGCGCTTCTTATGAGCCTATTTTCATGAAAATCGGAAGTGGTCATGTTGACCAAACTGAAATTTAAAAGCTTGTTTTTCCATTTATAAGAAAAGAGTAGTTTCAGACAGTTTCTTTTGTTTTCTCAAGGTATTGATTTTGTACTTACGACTTTCTAATTCTAAGCCAGCGATAAGCCCCCATATGACCTTGACCTACTACCCTCAAAATCTATAAGGGTCATCTGCTGTTGATGACCAACCTCCATGTAAGTTTGAAGATACTAGGGCAAAGCATTTTGAGTTATTGAACGGAAACCACTTGGTCTACTGACAGACAGGTGCAAAGCAATATAAGGCCCCATCCTAAGGTTCGACAAAATGCCCTGCATTAAGGCAATATAAGTTAACTACATAAATGATTATGCAAACTAACAAATCTGCAGACTTTAATAAACAAACAGAAGGATCTTCACTATGCATTATAATTAAAATTATACTACACCAACTGACAATCAAGCCTGTCAATGGACTTTATTTTAAAAGATAAATTGACCATACAACAGATCTTAACACATGTAAATCAAGACTTCAGTTGACTAATGAAACTTTCTTAAGAAATTTTTCTTATAAAAACGTAGACATTATTGCACATATTTGCATAATCCAATGGATTCAACTTATACATGTCCCTCAAACCATGCCTGACAAACAGTAAGGAGTGGCTATATCTCCTATGCTGTACATATCTCTCAAACCCAGAGGTCCTAAAATTCCGGAAATCCGTATTTGCTGCATTGAGAAGAATTATCTTTTTTGAACAAAATAAAGGTTATTTGATGAAAAATTTCACAGAATTGACAAAGTTATGGTCATTTGAAGTTCCATTATCAGAATGGCAAAAAAACAGACTTGCAACTCATTTTCAGGATAAGGCATTATGCCCCAGTAGAACCACTGCAAACCATATCAGGCAAACCTTACTTAATGGCGTGGCTATATCATCTATACCTTTAATATATGATTGCATAATCCAATAAATTCTCATGAATGATGTTAACTAACAACCTTTGACAAATAATAAGGAAGGCAAGATCTGCAATCATGTGCCGTCAATTGTAGTTGCAAAAAATGACATTATATTGTTATATCCATAGAAGAATTATTGCAATATTATGGCAACAGCCATTTCAAAAGTTCACTTTATGCAGTGATTACAAATTAGCATTATTCTGTATTAGCCTTGGATCCACTATACTACCTGGCATGTTTGTGCCTGGATTAGTTCCGCTCTGTACACTGTTTGGCATGAACATCGTATTTCCATGGTTACCAACATTTACCCCACCCACTCCATTACTCATTTGGGATGGAAATCTATGTGGTGTACCTAGTTGACCAGCATTCATATAACTTTGGTTACTGAATGGTTGCTGAGCTGTAGTTTGGAAAGAAAAGTTTGACATTGGTAAGTTTGTTTGATTCATCACCGGAACAAATCCACCATTTTGTACAACTTGCTGAGTCATCATGTTGGAAGCCATATTGGTAACATTATTTCCTCCCGCCATGCCATGTTGTCCTTGAGCTGGAGAATTTGTCAGTCTTGTTTGGTTATTCAGGGGTGTTGTAACAGGTCCATTCATATTGCCTGTAGGCACTGAACACACTTGGGTCATAGGAGAGACTTGCATTGGGAAGTTGTTAATTAAAGGACCAGGCATATTATTATTCAGCATTGATGAATTTCTTATGCTTGACTGGTTCAACATATTATTTTGCTGAATCCCTGGTGGGTACTGCAGTACTCTATTTGTATTAGACTGAGCCCCCGCATTGTTCATACACTGGTTTGGTGGTAGGTTACTTGCATTAGTATTCTGAAAACCAGTCAACATATTTTTGTTATGAGGTGTGCTGTTGTTACCAGGTGTAAACTGCACATTCTGTTGATGTTGTTGAAGATTTTGACCGAAACTTTGTATGTTGTTAGGTGTCACAGAACTATCCATAAATGGTGGAGGAGGGCGTGTCACATCAATACTGACATGTGGGTTCTGACTTGCAAACATAGATACACCTCCTGTCCTGGGATGTGGACTGTTGAACGAACCATTCTGTTGGGAACCTGCCCAAGCAGAGTAAGTGTTAAATTGGCCAGAATACGGCTGACGATTAAGCCCTCCAATAGGTGTGACATGACCAAATCTAGGACGATTGATAGTAGAAGTGTTATCATAGCGTGGTCTATTGTACCTGGCCTGATTTGGTGGCCAACTTTGATAGGAAGTAGGACTAGCTCCGGCAGTGTTATTCCACGTTGTATTACTACCTTCAAATACATTCCTACTTCTAGCATTGTGATCTGTTCCAACTCCTGAAAGACAAGCAAAAACAAGTTCATAATTTAAACTAGTTGATGACCATATCAAATTAACTTTCAAAGTTTCATAAAATGGTATAATTGGCCATTTTGTGGGGTTGTAATGTTGGACATGATTGAAGTTTGAACAGAAACACTCCCTGTTTTGTATTTCAGAAGTGGATTCATTCTTTTTTAATTTTGTGTACAAGTATGCGCACAAAATAAATGAATCCCATATATACTAATTTGTAGCATGAAATGCACATGTTCCAAGTCCTTGGTAAATTGCTATGTTTTGATCATGTAAACATGACAAAAGTAATAGATAGCTGGCTGTGAGAGCAGTTTTAAAACATGGCCAAGTGACTAATAATACTCTGACAGCACTGCCTTGTCACAGAAACTAAGTTTTCATGTAAACTAAATAATCAGGTGCGACTGGATGCATGCTGTTTGATCTTCACTTGAACTACCTGTACAGCAAAGTTCAACCAAATATTTAATTCCTAACAAAAGTTATTAATATTAAGCAGAGACCGTGATCTCACCAGCCCCACTTTCAACACAAAGCAGCGTATTCACACAAGCTAACTATACAGCAAGTTTCATTGCAATATCATTCCTAACTAAAGTTATTGTCAGGAAACTAACAGATTGACAGACTGACTAGATCACTCCTATATCACTGGCTTAGAATGAGAAGGTCTTAAGTGCGACTTCTTACCATCTTATAATATTTACGCATTTTTGAAATCTGCATCACAAGGCGCTTATGAGCCTATTTTCATGAAAATCGGAACAGACCACACTGAAGTTGAAAAAGTTTGTTTTTCCATAAGTAAATAGTTTTAGACAGTTTTTCTTATTTTCTCAAAATATCGATTTTGTACTTACAACCTTCTCATTCTAAGCCAGTGATATACCCACATATTTTGTTTTGTTGGATATAAGAATCAATGTTTAACGTAGCATACCTTGTCCAGGATTACGTCCTCGTCTCTCCCACTTCTTCTTACCTTCACCATTCTCATCATTCTCACTACGATCTGTACGTTTGTGTTTCCTCATAGATCTAGCCCGTTTCTCATCCTCATCATCTGAGTAATCCAGATGCTGTAATAAACAAGTCATTAAGAATTGTAAGCAATACAGAAGTCCCCTACCTGTTTTAAGCCATTTTCAATGTTTCTATTGCCATAGCAACAACAATTTTGGTCGGAATCAAAGTTATGAGTTATGTCAGGATCCAGATTTTTTGACAGACGGAGGGAGGGCAAACCTATAGTCCCCTTCGGTCAAAAACCGGTAGGGGACTTATAATACAGAGCTAGACTGTTTTTGACAATTGAGGTTAATTTGAATTTGCCGAGAATAAAATTGTCTGCCATTAAGTTTAAAGGCAGATACGATACCATGTCACAGACATTCGTATCATTCACAAAATTGTAAATAACCAATAACGAGAACTAGATATTAACAAAAAAATCAGCTCAATAAATCATTTTGAAACATATCATTACAGTCTAGTCACCATATTTTTCTCCAGAACGATTTAATTCACGGTCAGTATTTGTCACTTGCATAGTAAGAATTGTGCTTCGAAGAATATGAAGCAATAATGTTTCCTAATTATGAGCTTTCATTTTTTTTGATACACTGAAGGGGGTAATACACCCTCCAGCACACCCCCCATAGTGGTTGCACTTGAACAAATTCCTTGGGGAAGCCATGATGGGGTAGACATATTAAATATATGGTTGCCAATAGCAACACAATGTTAGATATAATATTTTGATGTTGAATCATTCTGTGATTTTATGGACAAAGTCATTGTGTTTTAATAAAATTCATTGACTGCTAAACATAATTATGAGGTCGTTTTAGATCAAGTGACCAGTAAGACAGGTTACGCTGTACTAAAATATATGTCCACATTCCCACTGCACTGAGTACTGCCAAAATAGAACAGTTTATAAAAAAGCAAATAAAGTTGGTATCATATAATTTATGCTTTTAATATTTAATTTACCTTGGGGGGTTGCATACTTATATAATTAAGCTTAATATCCCTTTAACCACGCCTCAGCAACATTCAAATACCTTAGGTGCGAAAAGATTAATGCAAGCGTCATCTTATCTTTTTTTTTCAAATCAGTGAATATAGCTTCTTCTTTCCTATTCTTATGTAAGCCAAACATTATGAATAGAAATATACACTCGATCAATGAGAACTCCATCTATTGATTTGGCATTCATTTAGTACTAAAAGTTAAAACTAATTTTGATCTAAAATTCTTTTCATACATAAAATGAGTTAACAGCAAGCTGCAAAAACATTTTATTTACTGGGAATATCAATTAATTTGATGAACACAGGGGTCCTACTGAGGGGTCCTACTGAGGGGTCCTACACAGGGGTCCTACTGAGGGGTCCTACTGAGGGGTCCTACTGAGGGGTCCTACACAGGGGTCCTACTGAGGGGTCCTACTGAGGGGTCCTACTGAGGGGTCCTACTGAGGGGTCCTACACAGGGGTCCTACTGAGACATGATGCCATATCCTGAAAACTGGTCGTAAGTCTGTTTCAGGTGCAATAAACACACATCCCTACACCAAAACTCAGGTCAAACATGGCCTTATTGTTAAAATTCAGCTTATGGAATTTTAAATGACCACAACTTTGTCAATTCTTTGAATTTTTCTACAAAAAAGTTCATTCTTTCTAGTGCAGCAAATGCGGATTTCCGAATTATTCCAGAAGTGTAGAACCCAGGTACAATATGTTTGTAATGAACAGAAAGCAATATTGTACTGTTATTGACTTATGTCGAGGTGAATATGATGTTTTGTTGACCTGAAAAAAGTGATATTGACCGATGATGAAGTCAGAGGTCAATATCACTTTTTGAAGGTCAATTAAAGTTTAAACAGCATATTCATCGAAACATAAGCCGACAACTGTAATATTGTATACCATGCCATAAATCAAGGAAATAAAACTTATTGACTCTTTTTAAATTATAACAACTTCAGTCTCTCTTCAGGAAAGTGTATGTAATAGAAACAAAAGACGACTCTTCAAATGTTCTAGCTAACAATGCTCTTCTTATGTATATGTATGAGACAGTATTCACATATTTATTAACGTCATTTATCATTGATGGCTAGGTTAGAGCCTATAAATAGGCTATGTATGAGCAGCTGTAGGCCAAATAATACGGGAAATAACGTTACGTTGTTTGTTATGTCGCAGGAAATGACGTCACGTCATAAAAAAGTTATATCCACCCCAGCCTCGGGAGGTGTATATTAAAATCCTTGTTACATAATAGGTATACAATATTAAAATATATAGACCTCTCGTGCAGACCTTCTAAGCCAATCAGAATCCTTGTTACATAATAGGTATACAATATTTTTTTAATATCTAAATCAAACGTTATCGATATGTCGTGTGTAAGAATGTACCTTCTCTGGAGGCTCGTTATTATCTTCCCATGATGCATCAGAACCTTTTATACTGAAAACAGAATTATTTATTGTGTTTTAGTACAAAGAATACAAGGATTTATTATACATAATGTCTCCCACAAAGGGCCATAACTCTGGCATTATTCATCTGACCTAAATTTCCAGACAATATGCACATCAAGGCCTGATACCAACTATACATGTGAAGTTTCATTGAAATCCAACAAAAGGAGAACAATCACAGACGTGACATCCATCCATCCTGACAGACATCAAGACATCCAGCACCAAAAGCAATATATGTCTCCCCGACAATATATTAGCGATATAGCTCAGTGGTAACGCACTGGGCTGTCAATCCAGAGGTCGTGGGTTCAATCCCTGGCATCAGAACTTGACATTTCTGAAATATTTATAATATTTCCCGCCATATCTGGCCGTGTGGTCTGCAAAGTATCTGGAAGCGCCAGGAAGCTGTGTATCGGTGCTATACACCGGGCACATTAAAGAACCAGGCTGTCTATTCGAAATAAGAGCTAGACGCACCTCTGCAGCGCCGGACATGCCTGTATCTAATGTCTCTCTCTCCCTTCAGGGGCTTTCTCTCAGTCTGTCCCTCTGGTCAGATCATGCTGTATCTGCACTGGTAGAGGATGCACCTGCGCCCTTGTGGCTGCAACATGGGTAAAGTGCCTTTGAACGTGCGTTCGCATGAAAAGGGCACTATATAAATCTGGTATATTTATTTATATTGTAGACATAATTTCATGGACAATTAATAATATTATAATGGTTGCATTCCGAAACTTATTAAAATTCACCAGAAAGCATTCTGTGTGTATGACAAACTATCACCGTTAATCTAAGAGTATAAAATACCCCATGTTATTTCTTAGAGTTGCTTGTCCCTACAGAATAATTTAAGTTAATTTATACTTACAAACGTTAGCACAAAAACATTGCTGATAATATTGATGTCTGCTTATAGCTTTGTCTGTTTAAACATGTGAACAAAGGCCCGATATGAATTCAATAGTTTAATTTTAAGGTAAATAATATGACCCGTAATCACATCATTAGCTGGTAATGCGGATATGTGTGTGTGTATTATCTAAAGGCAGGTCAACCATTATAACTACCATCATATACAATAACCTTACTCAAATTTCATGGAACTATTTTATAATTTAATAACTTCACTTACGTTCGCAAATTGTCCACAAACACCAGTTTGGTGAAGGAGTTTTCTCTAGGAGCATAATATACAGGCATACCCACAGCTAAGCCTTTCAATGCGATATTATCTGCTTCATTGAATCGTACAGAGTACCAAGGCGTCTTCACTGGACCAAACACTTCAAAGATCTTCAATTATAAACAACATCAATAATAATTGCTGTCATAGATTTAATGTATAATATAATTGTGTTCATTTAAACCCATTCTATAAAGAACATTTTTATTGCTGAAACTCTAGGTAATTCAGCTGAAACTAGGGCATTCAGCTCTTTTATAACTGACAAATTTGTCATTCAGCTTTTTTATTGCTGGAACTATACTGAGGACTAGGTCATTCAGCTTTTTGATAGTATATTTGCAATCCATTAATTATTTTGGCATAAGATATTGCATTGACTTTAGTCTTTCAGCTGCTGACATCATAGTAGATAGTAGAATAAAGCACTAATTTGAAGTGCTTGGCTGATGCAAGTGGCCCCTGAATAGTATTGTCATTGATAATCTTTAAAATCAAAATAATAATGATCAAGCACAGCTTTTATTAAAGCTTATCATCAACAATGCACTCAGGTAATCTACACCTAGAAGCAAAATGACTTGCATATTTTATTCTGATGCTTTAGTGTGTCTTTTGGGTTGTGTGCTGCCTTCCCTGACCAGAGCTACAGATAAGCTGCGTATTTAATTTTCTTAAAAACCCAAAGATTTTGAGAGGAGGGAGTAAGAAAAAGCAAAGACAATTTCAAATACCCAAAAAGAAAAAGATGTTATAGTGAAAAATAGTACATAAAAGCTTATTTACCCTTTGAGTTTTATCAAATACCCAATTAAAAGTTGTCAAAACCCAATCAAAATTGAAACTCGTGGGAAAAATACACAATGGAATAAAACCTTATCTGTAGCTCTGCCTGACCGATTTTTTATCATCTTTTTAAGTTTCACCATATTTTACTGATGTTGTATGACATTATATCTGCCAAATAGAAGGCGACAAGGAGTCTCATCTCCTCTCATAAATTTCATACTTCAACCAAAATCGGTATGTAAATTAATAGCGAAAACAAATGCAACACAGGTATGTTTGGTAGAAGAGAAAATGCACTTGCAATTCTCCCTGTGTCTAGGGAATTATAAAATCTGCATACATTAAATTAAGTTCACTGTACGACAGGCCATACCTGGATAATGCAGCACCACATGTGACTATACAGACCTAGATGAACAGGATTCATCAATACTAACATCAAATATGGCAAGATGTGTTTTAACTTAAATTCTATATCCTACAAAGATTAAGTTATATTTGTATAGACCATGAATATATTTACCGATTTTAAAAAGCTGAATTCAAGATAATGACGTTAAAAGTAATTTAATAAATTAAGACCTTTATGTTATCAATAATCCAATTAATTACCCAAACTATAGTCCTTAAAACCTTAGCCAACATAGGATATTAACATACACAAGCAGAGCCGACAAGTTTTTTTATAAAAGGCAATCTGTTTTTTAAAAATAAGAAAATGTTGAGCACCACGTGCACAAAAGCGATATCAGACCAACCATTCCGCATGGATGATTTTGTATCAGAACACATATTTATTTATGTAAATCAGGGGTCCTACTAAGGCCTAGTACCCAATCCTGAAAAGTACATGGTCGCAGGGTGCATACAGACTTCCAGACCTGAAATTCACTGATAATTCCTGATTTGTGATCATTTTCCCTGATACCAAATCTTATTGTATCATCAACTGACTAAGTATAAACACTTCAATGTAGTTTCACACATGTATCAACTTGCCTGTTTTAATTATAATTTACATGCACTTTTTATTTTGTCATTAATTTCTTTCCTCTTTCCTTAGCTGTTCTCCGAAAAGAATTTGACTTCAGGTTAAAAAGTTTCAACATTTTTTTCAAAAATTCCTCGTGTTTAATTGAATTCCAGAATGATGTTATGAAAGTCCCTGATTTTTGTCCCAATTCCAAATTCCCTGTTAATTCCCTGATCTTACCAGAAATGTTCACTTTCCCTGACAATTCCAGATCTGTGTGCACCCATTCAAGAAACATTTACAGTGTGAAATTATTCTGAAACGGTATCTGTTCAGTGGTTTATTGAGGAGAGTTTGACTGTTTTCCATGTATTTATAAAGAAAACTAGCCAAGCCACTGGAATCTTGTAGAAATTAAAATCTATTTATAACATATTTATTACCTGTCCGATGACCTTGTGACCTTCCATAAACAATATAGTATCATCATTCAGAGGTGGTACATCCTCATTGGACTTGATCACAACTGTAAGTGTAATAAAACATGATACATTTATGTTATATTATAACATAAATAGCCTATCACCAAAAGGGGCCGAGTCACAAGTTCTTATAACTAAGTTACGACCCTCCCTTAAAATCAGATACACTCAAGTAGTCCTGTAAAAAACTTTGGTTCGACTGGAAATGGTGATATGTCTTGACAAATACATCTGCATTAGAATCATGAAATTGGGTTTAAATGCTTTGTACACATGTGTGTGATGTAATGAAACTGTTTTATTTAGAATTTTTTTACACTCTGGCTTAAATATGAGAGTGAAAGTAGGGTAAGGGCTAATGAACTTGGCATAAATCAGCGTGTGTGAGAAAATATGTTCACAGCGTTTGACAAACCAAATTTTTGTTTTTCATTTTCTTGAAGCTGTAAGCTATTTCTACTGATTGGTGGATTTTGAGAGGTCCCAATGAACAAAAAGTTGACATTTTCAGTTGGCAATTTGTCACTTTACTTTGAGTTAAAGAACAAATTTATTAGGTGGTTTTTAACCTATATGAAACAGTTTCTGTGTGTAATACATTATTATATATTATTATACCTCACGTGACCTCTCAATGTATTTTCCCCATAGACCTTCCGTGTGATATTTTGTACGATCACTATGTGATATTTTGTTCGATCACTACTAGTAAAAACGAGGCTGTGCTATTTATAGAAATTTGTACTATTTGAGTCCGGAAAACACCCTGCTAGAGAGTCTCCGTATGATATTTATATGTTTGGGTATATTTAACATGCTATTTTTAGTAAATCTTGTAGATTTCAATCGTTGAAACTGACAAGATTTACTAAAAATAGCACAAAATCATTAGAAACTTATACGGACTGAGATTGTACATGTAAAATTATCATAACGGCAATCTAAATTCTGCTTACATTTGTTGATATTTTATTTCGCAAAATGGATGTAATTTTGTTTGGTATAATAAAATAAATAACACATGGCTGCTCGGGTGACAGTAAATAATACCAACCCTTGAATAGTCATATCACCCTCGGCTTCGCCTCGGGTTGGTATTATTTACTATCACCCTCGCAGCCATGTGTTATTTATATAATATCACATGACGATGAGAGTGACAAGTGTCGTTTCAACTAAAGGAACTAATTATCACCCGAAATGAGTAATAAATGGGATTGTTATGTAATTATACCAATGTTTCTAACTGTCCAATAAATACTTATATCGTAAAGACTTAAAAGCTTTCAATCTAAAAGTGATACTTTGTCTTCAGTTTATAGGGAAAGGCAGTGTTTTCGTTTAGATTTTGCTGAGCAGGCTTGTTTTAAATTTGAGAAGTTAAAGCAGTAATCTCATCAATTGAAAGTAGTTTTGAGGCATGGATCTGAGACAGGCATTTTGGTCAACTATTGTCTGTTGATGACAACCCTCGAGGGGACCGAAAATGTATAACAAATGAGTAGCATAAAATTTTAGCACTGTTACCTAAAATCCCGACAATGCTCATCACACTGCCTACTTCCACCATCACAACAGATTCATCCACTGTGATTGTTAACTCTTCCAAGGGAGGCAAATCCTGTAATAGCAACACATTTATGATTCAATGAGTTATGCAATATAACTTCAAATGTACATTTTGTACTGTGTATATATATATTTTATATCATTTGAAATGTAGTTTGAAAAGTACAATAGTGTATGTTTGCAGTTAGAAGATGCCAATATCTTATCAACCAAATTGGTCTTGCATTGAACAGTGCAATACTTGTGCTAGACTTAATGTCATCCTAAACAAAAAGATAGATAATTTCATTGTTATCTTTTTCATTGTTTATTCGGGTGTAACGCAGTCTCAACAATAATTCAGTAATATCATCACTAAGAGCTGCATCAGGTGATTCACTTAACCAGTTGTCCTAGACTATATCTTTACCAGTACTAACTTACACTTCCACACCGAACCAGCAACTTTTCTCAATTATGAATGTGGAGGAAAATAACATTGTTGTCCAATTTCTTGGAGGGTATGCCCTGCCACAACTGAGAATTGAACCCGGACCACGACAGTGGCTTTTGTTCACATGACATTTCTATAGTTATCAACATTTCTAAACAGCAATTTGTTCAAATTGGTTTTAATGTTATTTAAAGCGAACAGTTTATTCAATTTTAAAGGATAGGCATGTATATACCTCTGGAAGAAGTTCTCCTTTAGTTCTTATATCTTCAAAACCGTGTCTATTCAGTTTGATTCTCTTCTCTTGTTCTGGAACTTCCTCTCTTTGTTCCGACATTATCCTGAAACATTTACAAGAATTTGTCAACACACAAAGACAATGTTGGCATTAAGATTTACAACAAACCCAAAATTATTGATTATACAATAACAAAGAGATTTTTGTAAAACTGTCTGGTAGTGTCTGCCATCGCCCCAACATACTAGGGGTGGGCCGATGCATCGAAATATCGATGCATTGCGATTCCGAGTGTCCCGATAGTATGGATCGATAGTTAAAGTCTTGATCCAATAACTATCGCCGATAGTTAGCTCATCAATCGATAGTTACGATAGTTTCCTTTTTATAAATAAAGTTTATTATTAATTTAAAACAACTTCCGGTTTTGTTAAAAAACTAATTGTAAATAACCACACGCATCAAAACAGCCACAAATTGGCACAATGGACCAATATCGCCTTAATTTTCATTTTAAATCATTTCCACAAATAGTAGATTTGTATGTTGTACAACAAAGTGATATCTTACACAGTGCAAATTTCCATTTACAAGTTAATCTCTGGTTTTCAAACCTTGGCAATAACTATTGCAATAGTATCGCAATAGTTTCCAGCAAAACAATAGTATCGCAATAGTACTTTCAGCAATAGCAATAGTATTGCAATAGTCAAAATTTGACTCAATAGTCACCCCTACAACATACTGGCAGATATTTAGTAATTAGGTCACTGTGACCTGTGACCTTGATCAACAACCTCAAATATATATACATGTAGTACCAATGTTAAGGGTTGTATGCTCAAGTATTCTCTAGTAATCAGTCCGACACGGTTTGATCAACATGAGTATCAATGAACCACATTCCACAAAGTAAAATACACCCCCTTGGTAAAAGAGAGAGCTTCAATTTATAGTCAACAAAATAGTACGAGTTTGTGTACTCAGGCCTCAACAAATATTTTTGAAAGCACTAGACCTTCAATATAGACAAA
Source organism: Spisula solida (assembly GCA_947247005.1). Lineage (NCBI taxonomy): Eukaryota > Metazoa > Mollusca > Bivalvia > Venerida > Mactridae > Spisula > Spisula solida. The sequence continues at coordinate 41,618,922 of OX365944.1, read as the reverse complement.
GAAGAAAACCCCAAAATCTTACTCGTTCTTCTATATAAATAAAGAAGGAAACAAGACTGCGTTCAATAAACGCTTATGCCCCCTGTGGAAGCCTTGTCCATAAAGTCTAAGTCCAAAATTAGGTCAAGGTGAAGGTCAAAATGGGGTTAGGTGATACTGGCGTGTGGAGAGTGTTCATACACAACATCCATGCAAGTATGAAAGCTTTGTAGCAAGCCATATTAATGCTAGAAGAAACGGTCAATTTGGGTTAACCAGGACGGACAGACGAACGGACGAACGAACGGACGAACGAACGGACGGACAGGTGAATCACTATATGCCTCCCCATCTATCGATAGGGGGGCATAAAAATGTGCAGGACCAGCGGACTAGTAGATTTATTGAGGTCTGGTACTATGGTGCAAGAAGACTAGAAGTTTGAATGGATTAACTCATAACATGATGATGAAGTCCAAATGTGTGACAAAGAACTGGTTATAATCATTATGATGCAGTCAACAAGTCATTAACTCGAAAAAGAAAATAGTTAGAAGCCTTAATAGAATTATGTTGCTATAATTACTTGTTAATCTGTGTTTCTGTGGTCTCGTTGGCTTTATCTTTACCTTCCTTATCATCATCCTCAGAATCAGAGCTGTCCGGCGATGAATCAGAACTGTCATCAACTGTAATAACATTATCTTTAGATCGATATTCCATCAAACCTGAGCCAGCTGTACTTTCTACACCATTTGTATTAACTTCTACACCAACAGTGTCTTTACATGTATCCACATCATGAATGGCTGACACATCCTTTTCTTGGAGTTGATTTGCACAACCCTCTACCTCTGCGACAGTAACTTCTGTCAATGATTGTGGTGTTTTATCACTTCCATCAGCTGATTTACTAGTAACATGATTGATGTCTTCAAGGCTTACATCACCATTGGCAGACTTAGCACATTTCTGTTCAGAAGATGATGTTGAGATAACAGAATCTAGTGGCTCTTGTATTATATCAATGTCATTATTCTCATTATCCATTCCTGCATTTGTACGGTCTGTACTTGCCTTGACATCAGTTTGTTTTGTTTCAGTTGTATCAGAAGCTACATGAGATACTGCGGTTACTATGGCAACATCTTTTTCTGTTCCTAATCCTGTACCATTAACAGCTGTTTCAGTAGGACAATCTTCATTCTCCATAATGTTATCCATTTTCTTAATGTCCACAACTGGAAAACTGCCATAAAGAGAAAATAATTTTTTAATTTTAAACATTTAAATGGCTTAAATATAATGGTTATACAGTCGGGGTGTTACTGTCACCTATTTCAGTCACTTTTTCAACATGATTAATTCAAGCATTTTATAAGATATATTAGTTATAGAATATTAGTTAACTTGGATAAATCTTTTTGTGTTCTCACAGTGTCACTGTGTGAGCTTTAAAGTGAATCCAGCTGCTCACTGTGATTGATCCAATTCACTTACAGTCTAATTATGACCTGATTATTAAAAGAAAATAGGTTCGACTTGTTAAGTTTAAATTTTATCGAGACAGCATGATCTTATTTGATGTACTGGAAAAAACTTACTACCGACGGAATTTGTTCAATCATTATGATATGACTGTATCTTAATCGATGATAGTTGGACAATCTGAGAATTCTGCAATCAGAAGATTTCTGAGAGGCCTTTTGACAAGTTTTGCGACAGTTTGCGGTCGGATATTACTTGCAGTGTGTAGACATACATGTATGTTATGACAGCGTTTTTCCTTAAAGATCAATTAATCCTCTAACAATTGACACCAAGATTGATACAATCAGTGAATAAATGCTGGATTTATGGGTATGATTGTATTCCCAACCTCGGAGAAATTGAATTCCTGTTGCACTAAAAGACCTTGTCAGGGTAGTGGAATTCGTATGGCCAACTTGGGCTTTTTTGCCTGCGGGCAAGTAGATTTTTCCATCCAGCTTGCCCTTGGGCAAGTGCAAAATTATCACAAGAAAAATAATATTAAGTGCCTTATTTTACCCTTAACAAAGAAGAATTCCTAAATTACTGACAAACAAGACATGGAAATTCCATGAAAACCAGGTTTTTGTGGCAGCCAAGTCTAATTCAATTATATTTACCTTGACCTTGACCCCACTTTCAATCCAAAGCGGAGTATTCAAACAAGCTTCGTACACAGCAAGTTTCATCATGATATCTCATTCCTAACGTAAGTCATTGAGCGGAAACTGTTTTTCTATTTTTAGTAACGGTGACCTTGACCCCACCAGCCCCACTTTCAATCCCAAGCGGGGTCTTCACACAAGCTACGTACACAGCAAGATTCATCATGATATCTCATTCCTAACTTAAGTTATTGAGCGGAAACGGCTTTTCTATTTTTAGTAACAGTGACCATGACCCTACCAGCCCCACTTTCAATCCCAAGCGAGGTCTTCACACAAGCTACATACACAGCATGTTTCATTATAATATCTCAATCCGAACTGAAGTTATCCAACGGAAACCAATTGTTGACGCCCGCCCGCCTGTCCGACGAAATCGCCAATCTAAGAACCAGGATTTTTTTTTAAATAAATAATTCAAAATTCCGGGTAGCCATTGTGCGTCGCCATTTGCCGCAGAGTAAAAAGTCGAGGTAAACTCCGAACGCTCGTACCGGTCCGTACAGATATTTATCAATGAAACTAAGAAATTTTGTTTTGTATCTGCAATGTTGTTCTTTCATTTCTAAATAGTAATATTTGGACGATCAGTCATATTTAATAGTAAATTTTAATGTGAAATACGCAACACTGTCTAGAAATACCATGTTACATTCAGCGTTCTGTACGGACCGTAACGGGTGTACCGAGTTTACCCGGACTATTGACTCGGCAAATGGCGTCCCGACAATGGCTACCCCGAATTTTGAATTATGTGGATTAGCGAGTGTGTACGCTGTAATATGTGAATGGTAAGCATTGCATATGTTTGATTTCCATCTCAGGTGACTGTCTGAGCCGGAGTTTTTAGTTGTCATCTTGTTACAAAAGAGTTCCTTGTATGAGCGGTGGTGGGTGGGGTACAATCGGTTTCATTCCTGTCTATTTTCTATATGGGTGCTTGTCAGTAACGGGGCCTGGATAGTGTTTGGGTCATATATTTTAAAATATCAGGTTCCTGTGGTTGCACAAGAAAGCCCTCGTCTAGCAAAGTGTTAGGAAACGGTTAGTTCTGGATACCATAACTAAATGGTCTTTTATTTACACTGACGTGTCGATCTTTTAGTTATGGAATTACCCTCTTCAATAATCAACTGTTTAAGCCTAACGCCTAAAATGCAAGTTTATTGTTAAAAATTCGCCCAAAAACTATCATTTACGTATAAATGTAATATTTTTTAAATGTTTTGTCATAAAACAGTCAATATGACACCTACTGATTATCATAATTGCTTAAAGTTTATTTATTTCCGCGTTTGATCAGCTTCGGCGGCCATTTTGAATAATTAATTTATCGCAGGTGCCTGCGAGAGCCGTTTTCGAAAAATCCGTTATTTCATGAAACATGGTCGAAAACGTCTTAAAATTAAATAAAACCTTTAGATATACCTTTAAATAAGAAACAAACACGTTATTTTTGTTATAAATCATGTAACTCCTATTTACACAAATAAATATTGCAATCTGCGCAGCCGACAATCTTTAAAAATGAAAACATTGATCACGTGGTTCGTTTCGGAACCCTTTTGTTTTTATCCCATCGTGAACGAAAACATTGAAATTGGACAGTTTGAAACAATCGACGGAATTGATGGTATTTCTTGCGAAACATTTTGTTTTTTGGGGTATATTGATAGAATATGGTCCAATTGATAGGGTATCAATGATTATTTTGTTGAAAACGTGCATTTTGTCATAAAAAGAACGCGACTCAATCTCAGTCGTGGACCTGTTGACTTTCAAAGAACAAACGGCTTTGACGATGAAATGAAATGAATGATCATCGTCAAAGACCTTGGACTAGGAAACAGTATGCTATTGGAACCTGTTGGAAGAGGCTTGGTTAGGCATATTAAAAAATATAGTTTGTCAGACGGTCAGACCCAATGACAATGTTTGTTCTTCAATTTTTTCAGTGATCTAAAGTTGCAATTATCTTCAAATTAAATAGTGAACAATGCTTACATAAATATTCGGATACCTAGGCACAATCCGAATACATGCAACTTATATAAACAATAGCTTATGGCAGTGCACACACTTCTGCCAACTTCTGGCATAACATAAATTGTAGATCGCACGAAAACATATTAAAAACGTATAATAAAGTCAACGTTACTCATACATACTTGCAGAAAAGTCAAATTTCAGAAAATATTAGAACCGACCATGTGTTTACAGGTGCGCTTGATTCTTGTTAACGTCTAATTGTACAGGTGGTAATTAATCGAGTAATTGGTCATTCATGTAACCTAATCTTAAAACTATTGAGATATCTACTATCTATTAGTATTCTAACCGTACAAAGAATAAAATTATTACACAATTTAATATATAATGCAAATTCTTCAAGGGTCTAATAAAGAAGAACGTATTCTTATAAATTTTAGCATTAACCATATCTGCATTTTATACTTCCGGTTATTTTCGGTCGTGAGCGAAATCTTGCGTAAGACAACAAGCAATAAAATGTCAGACCAAAGCGGGTTTGGTGGTTTCTTTGGTTCCAAAGATGGTGGTGGTGGTGTTCCAGGTAAGGTTTATCTAATGGTATTGGTTTTATGGGTTGTTACGTCTTAGATTTCTGAACACGTGTGTGTCCTTCAAGTAAACAAGATGGGTGGGGTATGTTTCAGTCACCTTTATTAGTTATTTTATAATTGATCTACTCATAGTAGTGTGAATATAATTTGATTACTAATAATGGAGAAACTTGTGTAGACAGCGGGCTAACTAGGATGGTTGAGCATTCACCCTGTAAACAAAGGGTCCATGGGTTCGAGCCCGAGACTGGTTGCACATTTTTCTCACCTTATGCATTTGACGCTCAATGTAAATGACCCACTACACCATAACAACGTCCAACAGAGGTCCTGATAGCTCCAGGAATTTGAGGATGAATCCTTCGAATGAGGGGTGTATGTAATAGTGTGAGTAGGATTTGATTACTCAATTTACTGTGTACAAAAATAAAATACAATGTAGGGGAGAAACTGGGCGACTACTAAACAACGGTACTCTGAGGTATCGGCCGGTATCCCATTTAAATCCCGGTATTGAAAGTTAATCACGTTGTATATTGCCTTGTATACAGTACATTAATTATGTTGTATATTTGAAACATACCTGCTGCGCGGGGGGATAAACTAATTATACATAATGCAAATGGGTGTTTGCAGAAAATGTCTTATTTCACCGATGACTATAAGATTTGTATTTTTACTTAAAAAAGTATTTTTTTGTACACATGAATGTGGAAATTGTGAGCGTGTTTAATATTATTAAACACCCGTCAACAAGTATGAACAACATAGAAGCAGTGTTTTCTTTTAGCCTCAATAAAAGAAGAACAAACATTGTATTTGTATAAACATGCATAACTTAGATATTTGCCGTTAACGGCTATCATATTTATTTTTATTTTTATACGGGTCGTTATTATACTTGATCAACGTATCTTCGTGCTTAATTGACAACATATCGTCTGTGTGTATAGTCTTTTTGTATGAATATACCATTTATAAACATTTGAATTGTTAATTATCTCTTTATTTCTACTTTCAGTGATTTAAAATTTCATATGAATATCATTTACACATTACAATTTCTATTTTTTATTGACTGTATATTGCACCTTTTTATGTGCAACTTGTTACCTTATTTCATATGCCGTAACTTAAATCCGTATTACTACATTATGTACAGTGATGCTTGTCTATGGAATGCGGAGTGCACAATAATTCCTTTATTTATAGGTTTAATAGTTAACTACGTAGTTAGAAGTAACTACGCGGTTACAAGTGCCATCTGCACATTAATTCTTTAAACCCCAGATAAAGACTTAGAACTGCAGTTACAAGTTGTCCATACAAAGATTATTTACAGTATGTCACATACATGCAGTTAAAACATTCGGGTGTCGTAGGAAGTCTGCCATTGAGCTTGTCTGATGCTTATAGTGTCTATAAGTTCTGATTATTAAATAGTACACTCCCTACTTGTTGAGTTGATGTCGTAATGTTGTTTGTTAAATTTATAACCATTATTGTTTTAGTTTACTGTGTTGATAATGCTATGAATAAAATTATTTAAAAAGTACCTGTTTGCTTTGGTCCTTATTATCGCAGTATGTGTTTTAACTCATGAAAAATAGCACTTTAGTAAAATCATTTACATCAATTGCGATATCTGTGAACTTAATTGGTCACTCGATATATTATTATTTTTCATGAGTTAAAAAACTGTGAAAGCCATGGCTTAATCAATGCATGTTTCAAAGCATATAGACAGAATTAAACCCCCAAAAAAACTTTTTTACAAAAGTCTTGTATGATAACTTCTTAAAAAAATTTTTTTTACAAAATTCTTGTAGATCTATGATAACTTCTTAAAAAAATAATAAAAAATTAATTTTAATTCTGTCTATGTTCAAACTGTACACTTAACCTATCATAACCCGTCACACTTCTTCACTAATCCTTTAATTGGATTATAACTAGCCATTCAAAAAGGTGTCAGTCATGATAACATTAGAGTACCCCGTACAATATACAATATGATACCGGAGAATCCCGGTACCGGAGAATACCGGTACCGCCTTTTAGTAGTCGCCGAGAAACTGTGTAGGCAGCCGGCTAGCTCAGTTGGTAGAGCATTAGGTCTGTAAGGGAAGGGTCCTGGGTTCAAGCCCCGGTCTGGTTGCACATTTTTCTCACCTTGTTACAATATCATTATTAATGACATTTTACGGAAAACAATTCAGGGATTTAATTAGTCTGGATAAGAAATCACCTTATGATGGCTTATCAATCAAGCTTCAAATCTTGATTTTCAATTCTGTATTGTCGTCTACAGAAAACAGCTGGTGAAAATATAATCAATTAGCTATAGTCAATTCGAGCAGATGACATAATCAGTTTGATGTGTACACATATTAAGATTTTTTATGCTGCATGCTTTATCCTACTTTTCAGGGGCTGGTTCTGCTGGGTTGTCACCATTTATGAATTTGGATCCAAAATTAATTCAGGTATATGAGGATTAATTATGGTATAATATTATTAATAATAATTATTAATATTTAAGCTTTTAATACTTCAAATAATCAATAAAGATGAGTATAATTTTTTAATGCAGTTGTTAAATTCTAGCAGAATTCCCAAGGCAGTCGAACATGGGTGCTCTGATTGGCCATGGTGTTACAGACATCAAGTAGAAAAAATATGTACAGCTTTCAAAATGATAATACATGATTGTACATAAAATGACATTAAAGTAATAGAAAACTCCTCCAATTTATCATGAACCTTGTTTCATTTGGAAATATAATTTATTAAAGCCCAAGTTTTGTATTTATAAACTTCTTCTTCATAATACATGGATAGAGATGTTCATCAGTGTAAACAAATTGTATTTAATTGCAGGAAAATGAGAATTACATTCTCCCAGAAGGTGCCGGCCATCAGCGAGGAAAATTTGAAAAAGCTTTTTCACAAATTGGAGGTTTTATATTTGCAGGTCAGTTATTTTATGTTATGTTCAGCTGCATAATGCCCACTGGAATTTGAAAAAGTGGGTATCTGTACCCACTAGTTTTGGAACAAGAGGGCCCAAAGGGCCCTAGGTCGCTCACCTGTTGTACTAGTGCATGCACACCCCTATGGTGACCCTACACATTTTCTGAATAAAATTTAAGGAAATTCAGCCTCTATTGCAAGTTTTTTAATGATTTGACCATGTGACCTTGTTTTTGACCCCAGATGACCCAAAATCGAATTTGGCCTATATTTTGTTGACAGGATCATTGTGACAAAGTTCCATAAAGATTTAAGTCGAAATTGTAGCCTCTGGTGACTACACAAGGTTTTTCTATGATTTGACCTATAATTTAAACAAAATATTTTCCTCCATATAACTGTACAAATACATGCTATAAAGACAAAACAATACCTAAACACTTAAAAAAAAAAAAAAAAAAAGTATGGCTCCAGTGGGGTTTGAACCCACGACCCTCAGGAAAATGTCAATTGACATTGTGATTTTTGTTATTGACATTGTGACTTTGTTTTTGATCCCAGATGACCCAATATCGAACTTGACCTAGATTTTGTTGACATGATCATTGTGACAAAGTTTCATAAAGATTAAGTTGAAATTGTAACCTCTGGTGACTAAACAAGGTTTTTCTATAATTTGACCTAATGAGCTAGTTTTTGACCTCAGATGACCCAATATAGAACTTGACCTAGATTTTGTTGAGATGATCATTGTGACCAAGTTTCATAAAGATTAGGCCAAAATTGTGACCTCTAGAGAGGACACAACCCAATTGTTGACGGATGGACAAAGTGTGATCACAAAAGCTCACTCTGTCACTTTGTGACAGGTGAGCTAAAAAGTGGGTATAGGCCTAAAAAAGTGGGTACCATAATTTTCGTATGTGGAAAGGGAGGTAAATCGTATCTTGACTTGTGAACGTATTTTTGGTCCAGATACAGGTTTTTAAACATTCTTTAAAAAATGGCTGCCAATTTGCCCGAACTTTCAAAAGTGTTTTATCCTAAATTAACACATTAACACACGCAATATTGTTTCAGTTTACCGTACATCGCACTCGTAGTAACATGCTGTTATGACCAAATGACGACCTCGTTCACTTGATTGATAAGTAGAAATAGTACCTCGGCCCTTGGAAATGTCACGTGATTCGAATTAGTCTAGATCGTCTTGATGTTTGACGCAGGTCGTTTAACGATTTTCGATAAAAAAGTTAGCGTTTATCAGGTTTTAGGTCGCCGACTGCTAAAAGTTTTGCTGATATTGTTTATTAGTCGCCCCAACAAAACGTGTACCCGTATGCACGGACATTGAAAAAATTGCGCGGACATCGTGTTTTCTGCATGAAAAATGCAGGTTTCTGCGTAACTGGGCATGCTGATAATGGTCTGTTATGATAGATCATTATCATTATTCTGTGAATCTGTTTAAAAAATCGTCTTCTATTTTCCTGGTTTGAAAATATTGTCTTAATTGAACATATTTTGTGTGGAGTTCAGACTGGTCTTATCTTTCTTTTTATTTGTTTTATATTATGTTCTTTACACACAGGGGCAGCCCTTGGTGCAGCAAATGGTTTATATACTGGATTCCGAGAAACTAAAGCATTGCCAAAATCAGTCAAACAATCTCAGTAAGTGATTTGTTGTTGATCTGGATTGTATCTGACAAATTGATAGAACTGTCATCGATTGAAACGACATTGACATATCAACAATATTTTTTAGTTGATCAATTTGTTTCACATTTTGAAATATATCAATTCATGGGTAAAATATTGAAACCACCCAAAATCCTATTTTTCCTGCACGAAATACTTGTCTTGGTTAAATGGATGTTGACAAACTTTCAAATGGGTCACATCTAAACTTAAATTGCAGAGCTTTTTCAAAACCTGAATCTATTTTCAATATTATATACAGTCTACAATGGCTAAATAAGTTTATCATGACTGATTGGCTAATACTGGCACACTTATATGTGCCAATTGCACAATAGCGTTGATACTTGTTTTATGATAATTTATCATTCAAAATCTTTGATATGCCTCAAATGGAATCAATGACAGCTCTACAAATTGAGCCTTGTATTTTGTAGTATTAGTCTGTATTACTTACTTCAAACCCTTTACTTCCTATACATGTACATGTATATATACCTAATACACAATATCCGTATAGTATACTGATAGAGCATTAAGTCTAGGACATGGAGTAAAGGGAAAAGAAGAGATGTCTGTGTATTGTTGTGGTGTGAAAAGTGCAGACATGGAGTAAAGGATTGAGGAGGTAGATCCATTCTGCAAGTTCATTGGTCAGAAATAGTCATTATCTCTCTTACTTTGATAGTACAGCATATGATAGTGTATTACCGGTACACAATTCATTGAATACCTGTACCTTTGTAAAACGATGGCAATGTTCAGTGTACGTTCACTACTTTCCTCTAAAATTATACTAATTGGTAAATTTAGTATACATGTTTGTTATTAGGTTGTGCAATAAAATATTTTCATTTTTCCAGAATGTTAAATTATGTTGCTAAGCAGGGAGCATCATCAGCACAAGCTTTTGGTACAGTAGGTGAGTTCTTGTGTATCTTAAGTAAATGGGGGCTATATATTGAGTCATGCTTTCTGTGAGTCTGTCTGTCTTTTGATAATTTGTCTTCACTGTTTCTCAATCATTGGCAATGAATCTGTACAGGAAATTCAATGTTTAATAGGAATTTATTTCAGAAAAGCCACATCTGTGGTTCAGTGGTTTATGTGCTGAATTTGTACCAGATGATTTGGGTTTGATTCATCGTCATGGCAGGGGTACTCTTCCATGGAAATTTCACAACATTAAATGTCAATGTTCCCCCTATATATGGAGAAGTTGCTACAATGTAGTTTCTTGTGGAAGGTTTAAGTTTGTACTGGTTGGTTAGGATACAGTCCAGAGAGCTGCTGAGGTGAATTAGTTGCTGTATATATTATAATGACAAATTGTTGAGAAATGGTGTTAAACAAATATATAATGAAAAGCACAGTTTATTATCACAGTCCATTGCAATATAAATTTCACTAATACTTCTTGAATAATCATTGTTTCCTCATTGTTGTAATATTTTGATGATTACTAATTTATTAGCTGGCTAGTGTTTATGAAAAATGTCTTTTATACTTGAATGGTATAGAGGATATTTGTTGATTTTTGTGTAAGATCGAATTTTATTTCACCTAGTGATCACAAAAAATCAATAAATTTTTTTAATTATCTGTGAACACGAGTGAAATAAAATTGATCTTACCCCAAAAATCAACAATTTTTTTTCTGTTTTTTATATGCCTCAATTCCTCTTGAATATGTGCCGCAATTGGCTTAATTGGAAAAATCACATCAAAATTAGAACATCATGACGTGAGAATTATGATGTCATGATGACGGAATGCATATTTTAAAGCCCGGCGCCGTTGACGTTACGTATCTTTTTCTGCATGATACTGAAACCAGCTTCTACAACAGTGAAAATAACAAAGTGGTAATTTCACTGTTATTTTCACTGAATAATCTCCATAATTCATTGAAAGCAAATAATAAATAGACATGTTCTGGAGCTTGTGTTTGAAGGTTTGACTCCAAAAAGTGCTTCATATGATCGGTTGTTGAGCTACCAGCGCGTTAAAATGGTTAATATGTACTTACCTGCCTGGTTTTATGATATTAAAGGCTAGGAATCATTTTGTTTATTTTGTTTATAAAGTAGTTGTCTCGTACCTGTTTAGTCAAATTTGCTGACATTGAATGCCTTTAAATACATGTACTAGTAATACAGGCCTGGAAAAATATTTTAAAGGTCAGGGAATAATCAGGGAATTTCGTGTTAGAATACTTGTAGGAATCCTGAATAATGATGATAATGCTGTATATTTGAAATTGTTTATAACTTATGATACATTAATCTATTTCAGCGTTTTTGTTCAGTGCTATAGACACAAGTTTATCATTGTTGGGAAGTACAAATGAGGATGTCAATACAGTATTCTCTGGTACAGCTACTGGTTTATTATATAAAGCACCAGGTAAGATCCTCTGTTCAGTCCTCAATTACCAGGGCGTTCATTTAACCCTTGTGCCAAAAATAAAATATTGTTTGTTTCCCCTTCCCTACCTACCCAAGCAAAAAGTCCCCTACCCAAAAAGTTTTCGATCCTCGGAAAAAAATAAATTATTTAAAAAATGCCTTGAGCACGAAAAAAAAAATATGGAAAATAAAAAAATATTTAAAGAAAAATTGTTTACCTACCCAACCCTTATTGGCCAGGTTTGGAAAGGGGTAACAAACAACATTTTATTTTGGCCTTGAATTGACCCTTTTGCACCCTGATACGCAAGGGTATTATTACATTGATTTAGACTCAAAATTTTATGATATCAAACTTCAACTAATGTGATGTTACTTATTTTGGTGTTCACTTAAGATGGAATTTAGGTCATGGTTATATATAGTGAGTGTATCACACTGGCGATACACTGGCTTAAATTACCTGCCAATGAGATGAGAAATTATTATATTTCCTGTCAATATGTGTTGTTCAGAAATGTGGTTGAGACATTATAAGTACGTTTTGCGCATACTTGAATATGGTCACTTGTTATTACTATGTAATCTGCAAAAATAAAGAAAGGTTATGTTCTGTTGTGGGCATATTCTGGATCCAGGATACAACAAACAAATTAAAAACCTTTATAAAATGAAACTTACAAGGCCTTTAAGTCTTGTTAACCTGTAATCATTTTTTGTGTAACACAGAGAATTTGACTTGATCCTGACCTTTTTGCATGGATATATTACAAGGTTCTTGCTTTGAATATATACATTTCTGGGAGTAAATCGTGCAATATCGGTCCTTTAGATTTCTGTTGGTATTATAATTTATACCTTGAGCGTCTTCGTGATACTTCCCGCAACTGGCAGGGGTTATTAAATAAATATATTTAGACAATATATCAGCTGTTAAATTATGCTAAAAGGTATGAGTCATGTTAAATTCTCCATGCTATAGATATATACCATTGTGACACTGTTTCTCAATATTTTGTTGATGAAAGCTAACAAGCTATAATCCTTGTTTTCTTCTCTTCCAGCTGGGATAAAAGGTGTTAGAGTGGGTGGTATAGTTGGACTTTCTGTTTCTGCGGCATATTGTATAATTACTAGATATTTGTGAGACTTAGTTTGAAAGAATGCTGTACCAATAGATGTGATCAGATCTTAAAGGTTAGAACGGTGTACGAGCAATTGCTTCAGTTTCCATAGTTCATAATTACACCATAGTTATCACACTTGGTTTGAAGAAATGTGTACAAATGGATGTGATCTTAAATGATTAGAACCTACCTATGGTACGAGGCATTGCTCCAGTTTCTGCAATTCCATTTAACAAGTCAGCAAGCTGTGTCAGCAGATTATGTGAATTTTTCTAGACGATCAGTTCTGCCATGAAGTGATTCTGTTGCCATTGTGAGAAGTTACCCTGGATCATTGGCCGGATGTAGAAAACACTGACAAATCATTGACATGTTAAGTTATTCTCACATTACATTATTGTATTATTGTTGAAGTTGGTTTTAAACAATTGTCATGATTTTAAGGCGTCTCATATTGTAATCTTCAGCCTCTGTGATTGCTGATATCTAATTGGTTGCCCTACACTGCTGTGTGTTCAAATCCAAACCACGAAGGAGAATTTGTGGAAGCCATCCTGGTTTGTGTCGGGTCAGTGCCACAGTGGTTCTGTCCGGAGTGTTATTTTATGTCGGACTCCAAGGATCTAACTGTTCTGTACACAACCCTCACATCTGTGACATAAACTTGGTGTGTACTAGTTCTAGCTATATACCAGTTGGCCTGCATTATATTTACTAGGAAAAGAATAGAAGTGAGGCTAAGTTGGTAATACTATATTGAATTGACATTTTTTACATTTGCAACATCCTAACTTTTCGTTTTTGACACTTGTTGTAGCATTTGTGAAAGTATTGCTTATGACGGTGTTCTTTGACTTTATCATCAGTGTTTGAGATTTAATATTTTATATCAAATTTAATTGACCATGTACAGTTAGAATTTTAATTGTACCTAGTGTTAACATTGAAGTGTGTGCGGAAGAACACAATTAGTTTATGAAAACAATATTATTTTGTATAAATAGTTCTGTTTATTTATGTCTGAGCCCAAGTTGTGTTCCATTTACACAGTATAAACAAGAAGCTCAGAAACATTTGTCCAATAATAGTGATTTAACTGTTACATAACTATTTATGCACAAATGGCAGAATTTATTCAATTGATTTTGTTGCTAGGATGTCAAGCCTAAGGTCCAGGTTTGAATCTTGGTCATGCCCTCCTGTGATATGTGACTGTTGTCATGTTAACCCAGCCTCTGGTTCATACAGGATCATTTTCTGTAGTTTGTAGGAGGACAAGTTAGCAATAGTTGTTAGTTAATTACAGGAATTGTTCACAAAACTGACCATCATTTAAATTAAATTGTAGGGGAAAAGGCAGCCATATTAAATTGATTCAAACAAATAACAGCATGAATAATCGAATTGTTCACCCTAATGATCATTATCAGATGTCCTAATGTGATGTCTGCAGATGATTGTTCAAACAAATGTGTTATTTTTATTATTGTATTATATCTCTTTTATAATTATGTTCATTGATATGTGTACATAGCAAATAAATGTTTTAACATATCTTGTCTGTTCTCATCTTTTCTCTGTTGAGAAATATTATGTTGTACAAATAATCTCTGGAGAATTATGGATGTTTTACAGTTATCATAATGTACAGATGCATTTTAAAGTTTCACAGTAGTGTCATTTGGGAGCAGCAAGGTTACATCTGCAATTTTAATATAGGTGTGATCAGGAGCTGTTCTATAAATATCTAAGCCCTGGTGTGATCATGCAAATACTTTCACTTACATACTCTGTTGGAGATGAAATTGAAGTTTGTCCACACGATTACTTTGTCATGCATTGACCAATCTTGCTTATATATTGCATGAATGTCAACCTCCATGAGATGGAATATCATGCGCAAATCACATGTTTCTATCTTGAGTGTCTAGGTCACAGTTAGAGATTGAAGGTCACAATGAAGTTTGTCCGGACAATAACTTTGTCATGCATTACCAAATCTTGCTTATGCTTGACATGAATGTTGCCCTCCATGAGATGGAGTGTCATGCACATATTCCAGGTTCCTATCTCAAAGGTCAAGGTCACAGATGGAGGTCATAGGTCAAATTGATGTTTGTCCGGACCATAACTTTTTCATGAATTTACCAATCTTACTTATAATTAGCATGAATGAAAACCTCCATGAGAAGGAGTCATGTACAGACCCTATGTTCCTATCTCAAAGGTCAAGGTCACAATGGGATGTCAAGTTGAAGTTTGTTCGGAGCATTTCTTCTTTATGCATGGTGGGATTAAGTGTAACTTGGCACATTTTACTTTTTTGCTTTTTGTCATCAAGCGCAGGCTCGACATAATCTTCGTTAATTTTTAATGCAACATTTACATGTCCATGCAAATTTAACAAATATAACTCCAAGATGATCGTCCAAACAGAAAAAACATCAACCATTATAAAGATACACAGCTTTGAAGTAGGAAATCGCAAAGCATGTGACATTACCTCCCTTTTTAGCTCACATAGTTTTAAGCGTTTGTGATCACTCTTTGTCTGTTCACAATTTGTTTGTCTAGTTACTAGAGGTCACAATTGTGGCATAATCTTTATGAAACTTGAGTCAAAATGATCATCAACAAAAGCTGGGTCAAGTTTGATATTGGATCAGCTGAGTTAAAAATACTAGATCAAATCATAGAAAAACCTTGTGACTAGAGGTCACAATTTGGCCTAACCCATGATATTTGGTCACAACGATCATCTCTACAAATCTAGGTCAAGTTCGATATTGGGTAATGTGCGGTTAAAACTAGGTCACTAGGTCAAATAATAGAAAACGTGTGTAGTCACTTTATATATCGCAACTTTGACCTAATCTTCATCACACTTGGTCATATCAACCGTAATCCTCAAGTGGTGGCTGGGTTAAAGTCTGTTGAGGTAAGCGATTTTATCGGACATCACTGTCAGACGATGGGAAAGAATTTGTTTTGATCCGCTGCTAGTATTGTACTACATCTGGTTCAGCTGTTGGTTGCGATTTACATATACGAGTATATAGAGGCTGTTAAAGGATGATCGGGATGTGATGTCAATAAAGTTATTATTATCGTATCTGGTTTTGTACAGCATGGTGACTGGTTATACCACCTAGCATTGTGCTGTATGCTGGCCCACTGTTGATACATTCCAACATGTTGAAGTACTTACTACGTGACTGTAAGTGTATGTGCCATACAGTAAAATATTAATTACAAATGGGACAGGAAAGGCAGCTTTCAACAGACAGGACAGACCACGAAAGGTACAACGGAAAACAGCTAGTGTACAAATTGCTATCTCTCCATGAAAGTAGTCCATTCCAGTATGGGACACCCATCATAACGTTGCCGTGATAAATGGTGGACTTTGTGGTTCATGCGGTTCAAGCAGTCCTAAGTGTATAGCATGTATAGGGAGGGAGACAACCGACGAAGATGTTGTCCATAAAGAGAGTATGAAATACCTCCCTTACTTTACTTACTTAAAATAGTGAAGGAACTTTTAAACATATACAGTGTGTTTCAAATGGGCGTAGGAGGGGGGGGGGCAAACATTTGGATGGGGTGTGGGAGCTAAAAACATTTGAGATGGAGGATCACATATCACATTGAATGTAAATAGCCTATGATGAATGTTTGCGTGTATAATCAGTCAGGTTAGGTATATCTACTAAGTTGTTTGCTTGTCCAAATACCTGGTAAAATAGAACCGTTTTCTATACCAGTAGGGGGTCCGGGGGCTTGCTTCCTCGGGATTTTTTTTCAAAACATTGGATCAATCTGGTGCATTCTGTGCGTTCTGAGATAATTATTTGATAATCAAACAAGATAGGTTTTGTTACAAGATCAAGCCAAATTAAGCCCTTATTTCTTACTAATTAGTGCACAAATGCTGGAATTATGAGAGTTAAGGGGTTTAGTAAGGGTTATTTAAGATAAAATGACAAAGTGTAAAAGAAATATAGGAGCTGGTGTAAACTTTATTATACAATTTCTTTCTCTAGTTCATAGGAAATTGGCATTTTGTACTGTTTTAACCAAGAATAAAAGGCAAACTACCTATTACAAGACTATTTTAAGTGGAAATTTATGAATATGGTCTGAATTATTGGTCGGGGGGGGGGGAGGGGCAAACCATATGTTTGCCCCCTTGTCCTGACATGGGGGGGGGGGGCTGGCCCCACTGCCCCCCTGCTCCTACGCCCATGCTATTTTGTGCTGGATATGGGTCTTTTGTGAGTTTTGTGTCGGCGGGTATAAAATCTTATTGACGCCCTATATTTGTCGTGTGTTCGCCCTCTAAAGTCGAAGGCTTAGACACGACAATTAGACAAATTATTGTGTCGTCGAGGCAAAGCACGACGACACGATAAATTGGCCAGTTTGCGTGTCTTCGACTTTACAAGACCCAAAATGCCTCAAACAGCATGTTATTATACCCCCAGATACATAGTATATGGGGGCTATATTGGAGTCTTGCTTGAGGTTGGTCGGTCCGTCGGTTGGTCCGTACAAATTTTGTCCGCGATATTTCTCTGCAACCATTGGTCGGATTTCAGTGAAACTTGGCATGGCTCATCAGTACCAAGTCGAGTTGTGCATATTGTCAGTGGACGTCGGTCGGATTAATTTTAAGGGAGTTATAGCCCTTTGTTTTTGTACTCTTCTAAATTTTGTTCCCGCTATTTCTGTGTTACCAATGTTCAGATTTCAATGAAACTTTGCATGAATGATCAGTACCAAGTCTAGTTGTGCATATCCCCGGCAAAAGTTGGTCAGACTACTTTTAAAGGGAGTTATGGCCCTTTTTTTTTACCCTAATAAATTTTGTCCACGTTATTTCTCTGTTACCGATGGTCAGATTTCAATGAAACTTTGCATGAATGATCAGTACCATGTCTAGTTGTGCATATTCTCGGCATATGTTGGTCGGATCTATAGGGAGTTATGGCCCTTTGTTTTTTACACTTATAAATATTGTCTGCGGTATTTCTGTTACCAAAGGTCGTAGTTCAATGAAACTTTGCATGAATAATCAGTACCAAGTCTAGTTGTGCATATCCTCAACACACGATGGTAGGATTAATTTTAAGGGAGTAATGGCCCTTTGTTTTTTTTATACTTATAAATTTTGTCTACACTTTTTCTTTGTTACCATTGATTGGATTTCAATGAACTTTTGCATGAAGTTTAATTGTTAGAGCACACAGAGACTGTGTCAAGCAGTATTTGGGGGTATTCATCACATTCAGTGATATGTCTTGTTATCACATTTGCTTGAACGCAGCACGAACATGTGAGTGAGGTTGGGGTATCGGCACTTAGATATCACATTTGGAAGCAATCTTCATTATTTTACAATATTACAGACTCTTGCAACTCTACTTCCATCTTTGTCCGAGGGGTTTTCTATTCGCAAAATTGTGGCGGTGCTCGGACAGTGAAACAGGTCTATCACGGAGCTGGTGTTGAAATTAAGGTTAAATAAATTGTACATGTATATAGGAAAACGGTGAATTGGACCTATAAGTTGTGATTCCCGAGGTAGTATTAAAGTTAATGTTTTACTGTACACTGTTTGGTAAATACAACCCCAATTTCATGTGCCCCCTTTTTCAATTTAGAAAACTGAAAGTTCTATCAAGACTTGTATAACATTCCTTGAGTTCTGAAGTTCAAAAAAAGTTGTTCTGGTGATTAATTCCACCCAATCGCGTGGATGAAAACAATCGTTAATAAAATCGATATCCTATACTGCCTAGCACTTTTCCAGTAAATGCACAGTGCAATATCACTCGGATTCGCTCGCCGACGGCTATTTTACGAACATATCACTGAGTTTTTGCGACACGCTATCGTAGTGTATGCCATCGAGTTGTCAGCTTGATCTCAAATACGTTCCCAGAAATCTAACATAACCGGGACAATTTCATTACAGAAATAATTAAAACAAATGAGAAAATAATGACATACCGAGTATAGATTCTAATAAAGCCACATTTAGAATAGCAAAGAGCGTGTTATTATATAACAAATGAAATCGATCAAATGTTGTAGTTAAGTTCATGGTGTTCGGTACTCGAATTGAAATACTGTTTTTAACGCTCAATGGCTTCCATATTTAGATAACGGAAAATATTTAGAAGAGCTCAAACGTTAAACTGGAATTCCGAATTCAATTGACCAACTGTGACCTTGACCATTGCTTGAGGTAGTGTCAACATAGGGTTTGCGCATGGCAGTCCTGCTCACTGATGTCAAATACAAGCAAGATTGGTTAATGCATGTACATGTTATGGTCCCGACAAACTTCAATTTGACCTTTGACTTCCGACTGTGACCTTGACCTTTGAGGTAGTGGCACGAGAGTTGTACATGATTTTCCTTCTAAATTAGGTTAACATTCATGATAGACATAAGCAATATTTGTCAATGCATATCAAAGTGTATGGTCCGGGCAAATTTGACCTTTGTCTTTCGACTGTGACATTGACCTTTGAGCTATTATCATGGAGTTTTCGCTTAACACTCCTTTTTGAGGTTACCGTTTATGCCACATTCATGCCAGACAAATCGGACGCATGCACGGACATGCGCCAAAAGCGGCGATTATGTCTCGCTCACCGCAAGCGGGCTCGACAAAAAGATATGAACGTTTTATTTTATTTCAAATGTTAACCTTTCGAAAAGAGAAAAGAGAAGTTATGGTGTTTTTTGATGACAAGTGCAAAGCTTTGTTTAAGGCGTTGTCTTTCATCATTGTGAGCAGAACATTTTGAGTACATTTTTGATATCATGGCATCAGAAAACCAGCAGTTCCCATTCATAATCATTCCCGTTCACTAGTGGATACTGTGTATTCTTCACCTGAAACATGTAAAGGAAATGACGACCCAGCTAACGTTTATTATACACTCACGGACTTTAAAAACGCCTCACCTGACTCAACGTCAAATATTGTTTTTATTATTTTTCTGATTAAAAGATCATTTTGCGTGTTTGATAATCAATCTTTTCTACATATAATTCAGTTTAGTTTGTAAAAAAATAGTATCCCGTTATTAAATGAGGGTATCCTAATTACAGTCACTACAAGGAATTGTGTGGGATTTTGAATATCGATTATTTTAAAAACGCCTCACATGAATAAACCCCAAAAATGATTATTTAATTGACAATTCACTTACATGAGTGTAATAATATAATCATTGTTCGTACAATCCACTTTAAATTTTGATAAAATAAAGTCTTGTTACAAAAGGAGGATAGTTTAATCACACTCACCACATGCGATTGTGTGGGATTTTTGGTATCGACCATGTCCAGCGTTAACCCTAATACACTCCCTTATGCGTGATCGCATAGACGCACAGAGTCGTCGAACACATCTTTGAGGAATATCATTCCACTCTTGTCGTATAGCGTCAGATAGCTCCTGTAATGTTCCTGGTGCTGGGTAACATTTACGCAGACGTCGCCCAATTTCATCCCATAATTGCTCTATGGGGTTAAGTCAGGCGACTTGAAGCTTTCATGAGTGTATGAAATAATCGATATTCAAATCCCACACAATTCCTTGTAGTGACTGTACATAGGATACTCTCATTTAATAACGCGATATTATTTTTTTATACACTAAACCTGAATCATGTGTAGGAAAGATTGATTAACACACAATTATTTTTCAATCAGATAAATAATAAAAACAATATTTGACTTTGATACAGGTGAGGCGTTTTTAAAGTCTGTGAGTGTATATACGAGGGTCGTTCATTTAATACCCGGACTATCTCCATAGCGCTTGATTGAAACATGCAATGGTAATGAATTTTCGTTTAATAATACTTACATACCAACTTGATTATTTGACAAAACTTGTTATAATTTCATCCAACCGAACACAAACTGTGGTTACTATAGTAACCCAACAAAGGGCTACCCGGCCCAACCCAAGTTCTTTGTGAACTGTAGAGTGTTGATATGGCAGGGTTCGTGGTATAGTTGCATATTTTCAACTGAAAAAAATTGATAACGTTACGTCTACATCTACGTTAAGTCAAAATCCAGGTCAACCTTCCCCCAATACAAATAATTGTTCTAAAAAGAGAAAATTAAATGTGTCTGAATATAGCTCTACTTTGGACAGTGAAACAACCAACAAAATAATCGACCCGGTAATTCAGGACAAACAAATTGATATATGTAGAAAATTAGGCCTCTGGTTCCATGTTGATACTCCAGAAAATGAAACTCGGTATCAAAGAACAAATCGCAGAAACAAAATTAACAGTTGCATAAAAAGGACAGAAAAGAAATTAGGCGTTACGTCGACCGATATTCCTGATGCACCTCCGCTTACTGAAGATCGACAATTTAACAAAGCAATGGACTGTATTAGGGCCTTTGAACTGGAACAAATGTCCTATGATTTTGAAACATGCTCCATATGTAATGAAACTAGATTAAATCTAAAACTTGATAAACGTTCGGCATGCAAACGTTGTGCAAGAGACAAGTCGTCGGTTTTAAAAATGTTTTCTGCACAGAATACTATGGACCCCGGTTTAATGCCTGATGAATTAAAAGGCCTATCCGTTGTTGAGCAGCAATTGATATGTAGAATTTCTCCATGTATGAATATTCATATGCTTAAACACGGCGGAATAGCATCAGGTGGCCACTGCGTAACTTTTCCCCAAGAAGTGAATGAGCCTGCACAAATGTTTCCCAGACTTCCGCAAGAAATAGAATTCATTAAAGTTTGTAAATTGGGTAAAAATGACTCTTCAAGAGATTTTCGTGTACGCAGATATGTTGTTGAGACTGCTTTAAAATGGCTAAAACAAAATAATCCTGCTTTTAAAGATATATACATATCACATGAAAGACTACAGGCTCTTCCAGTAGATGGACAACTTGATGCTATTCCTACAATTAACATTCCAGACAATGTGATACATACAAATGATAGAGGTCCTGCTCCAGATCAGACTGAAATGTCTGATATGGAGAATTGTAATACTCAATCAGGTGTGCTTTTTCCTGATAACCCTGTTAATATTGCTGATCAAGTAAAAACTGTTGTGCATGATGTGCTAGGTGAAAATGCTGCCGTCCAACAAAACAAGCGTGGCACTTGTACTATACCTTGGCCTTCTTGTTCACTGTTGTACATGTCTGTTATGAAATAGTTTAGATAACCATTATTTGTTGGTACAAGTTGAAAACATTGTTACTGCGGATGTTTCGTTTTATTTTGTTTTTATGCCCCCGTATCGATAGATCGGGAGGCATATTGTGATTCACCTGTCCGTCCGTTCGTCCGTTCGTCCGTCCGTCCTGGTTAACCCAAATTGACCGTTTCTTCTAGCATCATTATGGCTTGCTACAAAGCTTCCAAACTTGCATGGATGTTGTATATGAACACTCTCCACACACCTGTATCACCTGACCCCATTTTGACCTTCACCTTGACCTAATTTTGGACTTAGACTTATTTATGGACAAGGCTTCCACAGGGGGCATAAGCGTTTATTGAACGCAGTCTTGTTTACAAATGAATGTGATAACAAATTCCTAAAATATCACTTTATTTTTCTAAATTTGAAGTAGAAAAACATTAGGTAACTGCGCCATCGTCAGGTCCCAAGTCCTGAGTTTGAAAGCAGGAGGGCCTAATTGTTTTTTTTTAATTGAAGTTTGTTATTTCATAATATTTTATAAGTAATCAATTACCTGGTCATATAATTTGCAGTTAATTGTCAGCAATTTGTAATATTTGTGAGGGATTTAATTGACAAAAAAAACCATAGCTTGGTGACATTGCAACACTGCTCATCCAAATGGTCAAATGAATAACGACTGGTGTTTTAATACCGGTAATTCTGGGTTCAAGTCCCAGTTTGGATTATATCGTTGTTAAGTTGTCAGGCTAAATTTATGATGGAAAATTATTTTTGGTCTCAAGGGAAAAAGGAAGATGGCCTAATTGTGTATTTTTCATTTTGTGTATGTTATTTTCTACTTTAAAATTTTAACTGATTGCTGATAATGAACTCAATTTAACATCTAACTTCAAAGTATAATTTACTCAGTGTATCTACAAACATTGCTGACCTGTTATGCAGTATCTATTAAATCTCCAATTAGGCAATGCCTTAGTTCATATTAGTATGTAAACCCTTCGTCGCAACAAGTTGAAATTTCGTATGCGAATAAAGGAATGGTGTGAATGTATTCCTGTAAGTTTTCATCAATATCAGTCCATTAGTTTTCCAGCAATAACGATCGTCCGGGTATTAAATGAACGGCCCTCGTATATATGTAGTAGTTAGTAGAAGTGTGTGTTTTTTACATATAAATGGTTGAAATCGATGAAACCGTGTGTCTGTGCATTGGTTTACTGTAACCCAGTCAAAAGCTTGTCATTAATATTCAACTCATTTATTTACATTTTTGACAATCTCCGTCTAAGACTAATTCCAGATGTTCGTGGCTATATATCACCACACGATGAAAGCGTTGATAGAACACAAAGGCGAAATGCAATTTATCATTCTATCAAATTGCAAGCTATCGTACTCGCGAACGTCTATATAGTGACATGTTAATGGATTAAGGTGTGGTAAAACATAATGTACTAGTATATCAGATACATTTTACAGTACCGTGCGAGGAATCAGTCATATAATCCAAGTAAAGCTCGTAAAATGAACGAAGAAGAACTGGAGGCTGTGGTCGAGTGGCTCGGGACCGACAGGCGGGACCGGCAGGTTAGGAGTACAAGATCCAGACATAAAAGTTGTCAGTGCCTCACATATTGGTGTATTGCAAAAATAAAATTGTCAAATATTTGCGTAATTTTGGTATAGTTGGCTGTATACCCCATAAACAACCACGCTGTCATCCAAAATAACTTGAGAAACTTTTTGTAGTTATTTAGTATTATCAAAAATTCTATAGGGTATTAATACCTTATAGCGGATTTTCGGCCGGCCTGGCCGGCCGAACAAATCGGCTTTACGGTAACATTCGGATCCGTCTGAGTTTTAGCCCAGGCCGATTTCACTAGGCTAATGGGTAAAATAATTTGTGTTACGATCCCGCAGCTACACAAAGAGTAGAAAAAATGGCGGCCAATATAATAACAAAAGTCATATAAATGCGAAATTATGTTGCTCATAAATTTTCTTTTATATTTTAAAACTTGGTAAAAATACAAAAAGCAGTAGATCTACAACTTTAACGAATAAAGTAGGTCTACATAATTTCAGACGCCCGCATTTATTCTTATGCATTCGTAACTACTCGGCTATTTCCGTCGGGCCCATTTCCGTCATCTAGAAAACTAAAGCACAGAAAGTTTAATGCTTAAAATACGGATTTATCGAGCGGCCGTACGATTACCAAACACCCGAGTATGTAGCTAACATTGATCAAAGCAACTCAGCAAGGGAGATAAACGCGTCGCTAAGGAAAACTTAGTGGAGTTTGGCCACCAACATGGCTGCCGGATGAAAACACGGTTTGCCGAAATCACAGTCTGTGAACCATGAAACGTACTTGTTTTAAACAAGGAATGTCGTCTTTTATACACTTAATTAACGTAGTTATAGAATCTTCAATTAACTCGACACACATTTTTATATGCCCGCTGAATGCGGGACGTATTATATGAACACCCTTGGCGGGCGTGCGGATGGGCGGCGGCGGCCAGTAATTTGTCTGTACTCTAACTCAAACAGTTTTTATCCGATCATCTTCAAACTTTGTGACAATGCTTATGGGCATAATATCTAGGCCAAATTTGATTATCGGCCTAGGCCTTATTTGGTTATGGTCGTATAATTACCAAAATAAATGTGAAATTGACCATGTCTGTTCTCTAGTGCAAAGATTTTTCGTCTGAGTATCTTCAAACTTGGTGACAATATTAATGGGTATACTATCTAAGACAAGTTCAATTGTAGGCCAAATCAGCCTAGGCCTTCTTGGGTTATGGTCCTTTGATTAAAAATAATGTTGGATTGTTTGTTTCTTTCATTCACCATGCCCTGAGACTCACCATGGCCCAAGACGGGCGTATTTTGTGACATTTTGGCACTCTTGTTTCAAATTAGTAACAATACTTATTGGGTGGTTCATTTAAACAATAGCAACAATAATTAATGCAGAATTTGGTTAACCATAGCAACCAAAATCAAGGTACAGTTGGAGTAGGGTTCTAGTATGTGGTTCTACTATAACAGTGGGCACATCTGAGCGATACAGGGCCCACTGGTTAAGTGTTTTAGGGATGTCTGAAAATAAGAAATTTCGGGCCACTTGAAAGCCTTCTAGAGTATAGTTTAGCATTTCTTTAATGTTTAAGATAAAATCCGCTAAATAGGCAGCGCCTTAGTTCATATTAGAATTAACACTACTATTACTTAAATTGCCTGAAATTTGTTCGCATTTGATGAAAACGAATTTAAAAACGTACCAAATACCTCACTGATGTTCATGCTGTAGATTGTTGATGTTACAGTTTGATCACGTGTGAATTACAAAATTCACAAAGCATGTTGGAAGGAAACTCAGGACTTTTTTTCAAGAAAAAAAACTCAGTGGGCGTTATCAAGAGTGGTTAAAATTAGTCTGGGCTAGATATGGCATTTTTTTGATGAACCTTGCTTTGAGGTATATAGTTTTTTTCTCTTCTGATTATGATTTAGCACATATTCACTGTATAAAATCAGGTGGGTGCATCGGGATTACCATTGGGCAACTTTTTTATTGACGTTTATTGATCTAATGGTCAAACGGCCTAATATACCTGAAATGTAACACCTTTCAAAGGTTAAAACTCATCAGTTTAACTCACTGTACCATGAATTCATGTTTATTTCTTGTACAAATTGATAGGAAATGGTAGACAGTACTTGTTTGCAACAAATCAATTACTGTCACGTATGTTTCTCTTACTAATCGTGGTATTTTACGTTACCAAAGTGCATTTAGTTACAAGGCATATTTGTATATTTTCATTACTAATCTGTTTTACTATTAAAATGTATCTTATTATCTTTTATCTATACATGTAATCCTTTAAAACATATTGGTACATGATCACGTTTTGGACATCACTATAATAAATGAGACCTCCGCCACAACCCTAAAAGTTTCTTTGAAACAACCAAATACGAAACAACACCAATAATTGTATTGTATTCTCAAACAATAATGTAATTTCCTAAAAGTAATAGCATACAGAACTCAAGCGAATAAGAATCTTCTTAATAATATACGTTAATACTGATTTGTACATGTAATGTCCGTTAC
The DNA here is from genome assembly GCA_947247005.1 of Spisula solida. NCBI lineage: Eukaryota > Metazoa > Mollusca > Bivalvia > Venerida > Mactridae > Spisula > Spisula solida. The sequence continues at coordinate 41,592,599 of OX365944.1, read as the reverse complement.
TGTGATATTATTCCTATAAATATTAAGAAAAATACCCAACAAATGCCAAAACTGCCGTTCAAAATATTTATCTTCATGTTGCACTACATTTCAATGGATGGTTACACCATGAATACTGCCTTTGACTTCTCCTTATTACAATCAATACATACATAACAAGAACAGAATATTTATTACGCACAGAAATGGGATATGTGTTTTATATTTAGTACCTGTTTTCAAAACATTGATCAACGTAATTTTCGTTTTTCTTACTAGTTGCGCTAATTTTCGTTACCAAAGTTCATTTGGTTATGTACAGCTAGATTTGAATTTTCTCGTAAATGCATGTTTGACTGATACAATTGATCTGTTTTGTATTATCCTTTGAATACCTTTTACTTGTTTAAGCCTAGGCCAAACGAAGAAAATCGTCATCGTCAATGTGGGATTACACTTAGTTTTTCCCGATGGCTCCAGTTACTCCCGATGTTTTTGCACAAACTTCTCTAAAGCGCCTAATTGTCATATGGAGTATATCCCTGAGACAGTGGGACCGATGTACACCATCGGGAACACATCGGAGGTTCTCCCGGTGCCTACCAGTACCAAATCTACCCCCTACATCTGAATCATCGCTGATAAATACCAGCAAATATTCGAGGAATAAATCTCGAGACCGTGAATGTGTTACCGAAATATCGCCAAATGTTTGCAAAACCTTTAAATATTCTCGAAGGTTCCTGACACTTGAGCGAAGCATCCCTGATCATTTCCCGAGGCTCTGTGTCTTTCGGGATGCCTCCCCGAGATATTCCCGTCTTGAAATTGCCAGTACATTAGGCAAAATTCAATACATGCATTGAAATATACTGATATACATATCATCAAGTGATGGAATGGAATATTCAATTTCTGTTCAAAACAAATTCGAACAAAGAAAAAATGGCGGACTGTTTACAAATAGTAATAGAAGAGCTAAGAGAAAGAAAATCAGTGATGGCAGTGTAGATTCGTTTTCAAGTATGGGAACGGATGACAAATTATTGTGTATCTTCGAAAAAATGAATTCGATTGAAAATCAGGTGACCAAATGTAGAGAGGAAGTGAGAAATGTAAATAAGGAGTATATTCGTTAGATAAACAACTAAATACAATGAAACAAGTCTGTGAATTACAGACATCAGTGAGTACCATGCTATGTTACCATTCTGTAGATAGAGATTCACGAGATATGAGAAACAATATTTTAATATACGGTGTCACTGAGAATTTGCCATATAATGACTCAACGCTGATGCGTAGATTTCTGATCAATGAAATGGGGGTGGACGCTGGTATAATGTACATAGAAAGAGCTCATCGAATCGGTAAATTTACTCCAATGAAGAAACGTCCAATAGTTGTAAGATTTAGAGATTACTGTGACACAGAGGTAGTTCTGCTCAAAGCATATAGACTCAGTAGGACCCCTTTCAGTGTTGATAGACAATATCCAAAAGAAATTGCAAAGGCAAGTAAAACCCTATATCAATCAAGGGAATCTGAAGAGGCAAGAAATGACAATAAAAAGGTACAAATTAGGTATCCGGCTAAATTGTATATCGGCGCATGATATTCTTGGTCAGGATAGAATAAAGGGCTGTGAATCTGTAGAACAAATGTGTGCAACACAAGACACATAGCACATATATTCACAGAGCACGATGGTTGATAGTAGTGAGGAAAGTGACAATGTGTTCAACCAGACAAAAAGTAAAATCAAACCAGATAAACAACGGGGATACGCACCTGCAAAGAAGAACACCGATGGACGAAAACACATGACAACACAAAAAAGTAAACAAACTGAAATAAACTTATAGATAAACCACAATCGTTCGGGCGTAACTGTACTTTTAATAATGAAATAATCCAGGTAAAAGGGGTGTATTCGTAAAAGAAATATATTATTTGCTATACTTATATATATTATATAAGCTATACTGCTTATGAAACTAAATAGATTTTTTGTCTGGGTTCGAATCCCACCCATTTTGAATATTTTTTAAATTTTGCTAAATAAAACATTCGCGTGCATGTCTATTTTTATATATATTTCTAAAATATATCTATTTCCTTTGTACATTTTTTCTGTATTTTAATCCTTGAAAACACTCCCACGTCAAGACTGTTGAACAGAGATATCGGTCAACGGTCACCCGAACTGTGCTCCCTGTATTACCTGAGTAAACGCTTATTAATGTTGAAGTTTCTAAAGAATATTCTTAGAGTGGTGATTCCAATTCTAATTCCAGCGAAACCAATGATGAAAATATTTTGTAATTCAACCCGATAATTGTCATCTGAGCAATAAATACAATATCCAGGGCAGGCTTAAATCGTCAAAATAAACGAAACAAAGCAACTTTGTATTTAACGTTAAATATAATTTTAATATTCATTAAGGTTCACTCTAATGGGCGAAAATGTGTATTTTTCTTCAGTGAATTAAATACCCTTTTGGCATAAAAACACATTAGTCTCATATATCAATTTGTAGCTTAAAGTTCATATAATCTATATCAATGAGTGTTTTTGTTATATTTACTTGTTATAAACAATGTATTTATAAAAAGTTAATTACAAAATAGGTAACATTTTTCAAAATGTCAGTCTCATTTATTGGGTAACAAAATGCTAGAAAAATTAGAAATTGTGGTTGTCAAATATTTGATCAAGGTCATGCCTGCCCATTTATTTAAATAAAAGCAGTCAAAATGCATTGATTTTGAACAAAAAATACATCAACATGAATTAAAATATATCACATGTGTATGTGTGAAGGCCTACTTTTAATAAATCCTAAATAGTTTAGGGTACGGTGGGCCTGACGGACCAGATAGTTGTTGGTTTGTCAATAACCGATTTTATCGGGTCTATGAGACTTAAAACATTATTATTATTAGTTTTAAGTTACCTCGAAAGAACTGAAACAGGTTTATGGAAAATTAATTAGTATTAATTTAGTATTTCTTTCAATTATACACATATTTAGTTAGATATTCCTTTCCATTGTATTTTATTTGTTTATATACCAAAGAAATTGCTACTTTATCTTTAGTCGTACTGGTCACTGATAACGTTTGTTCCGTCCGTTAGCCCGTTTCTTTTAACATGAAGAAAATGCTGTATTTGGTCAGTTTGTGTGTTAAAATGGTTAAATATTACTCAAAAAACTATTTGCAGACGATAATATAGCATGGCAGTAACCTCACACCATACATAAACTTACCGAGCACGTACTTGTAACATTTGCACGGACTATTCGTGTGGATTGAAATATTTTGACAGCTACATGTAATGACCGATTTTACACAAACTGTATGTGATCGAGAAACGATCCAGACAATCGAGTTACAAAACTGTGTTTGCAATGATTATACGAACATAAATAACATAAAGATTATTTAAAAACGCATAGTACTTTTGTAATTTAGCTAAAATAAAGTTTGACAGACAGCCTCGTAACACATATCAGATTATCAATTCGCTAACATGTGCAGCATGTGTTGAGGAAAATGCTGATATTGATGTTTCATTGGGACTTACATTAAACCGTAAGTATCATATTGTATTCGATGTCATCATTCGTTATGAACGGCACATTATGAACACCGCATTATAATGGTTTCGTCGATAAACTGTCGCACTACTTTGGCGCATGAATATAAATTTGCTACACAGCGCGAAATTCGTAAACAAACGAGATGAAAACAATAATAAATATTTGGATTTCATTGTTATTATCGTAGGATCGTTTGTAAAGTTAATAAGTTATGAATGCAATAAAGTGCATTATTCGATCTAGCTATCGATTATGTTGATTACTTTGTTTGAAAAAAATGTTGCTGTACGTTTACTGTGGTGACAGGAGGGAGCAAACATGGCGACGTCCTTGTCGAAATTACACATCAACATGAAGGTGTTTTTCTCGTAAACAAAACACCAGCAGCTAATTTCAAGCCTGGCATGCCCTTGCGACGATTAATTATAAAGTATATTCAATGAGTTCGTATTATAAAATACAATAATGATAACGTTTGACATTTTGAAAAAAATGCTGTATTTTTCAGTCAAAAATCGCCTTTATTTTAGTGTTAGCACTTGAATAAGGCGACTATATGGCACATTTCACATCACAAGCAAGTGCTACAATGGTTTCCTATAATATATGATAAAATCAGATGACATACGCTGTTTGAAATAGCTTTTTTCAAGTGTATGTTTTTCAAGCATTTTCAAGGGGTAGGATCTACCTTAAGTAATAAAATATATGAAAAACACTCATGTATTATAATAATAAAATTATTGAAAAATAGTTTAGCAGCGAACTCGAACCCACAGCCTATATAAAAAGAAATGTTCTGAGTACAGACTAGTTCAGAGTATAGATCATCTTAACCACTAGGCCACGCTGTCAACTTGAAAGATAACGTGAATTTATAAGATATATTCATAATATATTTGAAAAATAACGGTAAATATCGTTTCAACCTTAGCAAATGAACTCGCCCAAAGGTCATATTTCGAAGGTCGTTGTACATCTATACCTCGCATGATAAATCCAGTTTTAAATCCAACGGTAAATCCAACAACCAAGAGACGAATACAAACACAAAGCCGACTACATGTGTCAGAGCTACAGATAAGCTGCGTATTAGGGTAATTACCCAATTAATTTTCTTAAAAACCCAATAGATTTTGAGAGGAGGGGGTAAGAAAAAGCAAATAGAAAATGATGTTATAGTGAAAAATAGTACATAAAAGACCAATTACCCAATTAGTTTTATTAAATACCCAATTAAAATTTGTCAAAACCCAAATAAAATTGAAACTTGGGGTAAAATACCCAATTGCCTAAAGCCTTATCTGTTCCTCTGATGTGTTAATACTAAGTGTAACAGTCGACATGAACCGACACAGTGTGCACAGAGTCCGTGCAACACGGACCACGACACGGGGAAATCGGACTCAGATCGACCAAAACAATCGGTACGCCACAGTGGACCACGTGACGTAAACAGTAAATAGGACAAATGTGGGGAGAACAAATCAATAAAATTGTGTATGTTGAACGTTCAGGGACTGATTGGTAAACGATATAACAAATTACATACTGATGAAATGAAACAACTTTTCAAAGATAACCATATATTATTATTTACTGAAACTTGGCTTAATTCTACCTTTAATTGCGACGTTGAAGGTTTTCATTGTTACATGTTGAATAGGGAAAACAGACTATAGATGTACAACGACCTTCGAAATATGACCTTTGGGCGAGTTCATTTGCTAAGGTTGAAACGATATTTACCGTTATTTTTCTAATATATTAAGAATATATCTTATTAATTCACGTCATCTGTCCAGTTGACAGTGTGGCCTAGTGGTTAAGATCATCTATACTCTACACTAGTCTGTACTCAGAACGTTCTTTTTATATAGGCTGTGGGTTCGAGTCCGCTGCTAAACGTTTTTTCAATTATTTTAATATCATAGTACATGAGTGTTTTTTTTCATATTTTTTATTACTTAATGAATAATAAAATAATGTTTAAGTATAATACAAAGTTGCTTTGTTTCGTTTATTTTACGAGTTTAGCCTGCCCTGGATATTGTATTTATTCTTCATATGACAATCTGGTTGAATTACAAACTATTTTCATCATTGGTTTCCCTGGAATTAGAATTGGAATCATCACTCTAAGAATATTCTGTAGAAACTTCAACATTAATAAGCGTTTACTCTGGTAATACAAGGAGCACAGATTGGGTGACAGTTGACCGATATCTCTGTTCAACAGTCTTGACGTGGGAGTGTTTTCAAGGATTAAAATACAGAAAAAATGTACGAAGGAAATAGATATATTTTAGAAATACATGTATATTTAAAATAGAAATGCACGCGAATTTATTATTTGGCAAAATTTAAAAAATATTCAAAATGGGTGGGATTCGAACCCAAACAAAAAATCTATTTAGTTTCATAAGCATTAGCTAAGCCTACTGCACCATGGAACACGATGTAAGCTACAATTTCAAATAATAGATTTCTTTTCCGAATACACCCCTTTTATCTGGATTTTTTCATTATTAAAAGTACAGTTACGCCCGAACGATTGTGGTTTATCTATACGTGGGTCGAAGAGAGACAGTGGTGGAAATTTGATATATGTTGATAATTTGTACAAAGATCATATTGAGCTTGTAAAAACAAGCGAAGACTGTATTATTTGGTTAAAATTGAACGGTGATTGATTTGACAATGTGCCTGTTTTACTGTGTCTAGCATATAACATACCTACTGGGAGTAGTAGAGAGTTGTTTGTACTGCAAAATATCTATGATGTGATTTTGTCTGACTTGTTGTATTTTGATAACTTGTATAATGAAAATTACCATGTTATTTTGAGTGGAGATTTAAACTCGAGGGTAGCGGACAGACCTGATTTTGTTGAAAATGAAGATTTAATGAAGTTCGATTTATTACCTGAAAATTATGTACATGACGACCTTTTGCCGAGAAAATCTCAAGATAAAATTGTTAATGAAAATGGTAGATTGTTGCTCGAATTTTGTAAAGCGTCTGGATTGAGAATAGTAAATGGGCGATTCACAGGTAACTGTATCATTAATAAACAGTACCTAAAAAAAAAATTTTTTTTGTTAAATTTATAATTCTTATACAAGGTGTATTTCCATGAATTGACCAGGTATCAAAAACAAGATTTGGCTTTCGATATCTTCATAAAGTAATTATATTCGTAAAAAACATGACTATAACTACTTTCATGCGAAATCCCATCGAAATTGGTCAAGTAGTTAAACAGTTATGCCATAAATACGTATAACGGTATCCAACCGGTCACTAGGGTGGACTCAATAAAAACAAAAAAACGGAAATATTGAGGAAATCACCACCATATGTCGAATTTACCGTTGTGTAGAAACATAATAATGCGGTAAAATTAAAGAACGAAAAAGTTGGAACAGATTTACCTAGTTGACACATGTTCACTTCAGTGAATGTATACGTGTAAGCCGAAAAACGAATCGTTTGCATATGTAAATGTCAAAATGACTCCATGTTTGTGCGAACGTTCCGAATGATGCGCGTGATTTCCTTTTTGTAACAACGATTTTCATTGGTTGATTTCATTGGGGTTTCCCAGGACTTGGTTACCAGCGTACAAACGATGTATACTACGCCAATGAAAACGACCGTTATAAAATACGTCCGAAATACCCGTCAGACACACTAAAAACCACTACAGCCGTTCCTACAGCGTTTATCGCCCTCGAAAAATAAAATCAAAGTTTAAACAATGAATTATATCGTACGAAGGTAAATTTAAGCATGTTTTCGAATGCTTTCGATTCACAAAGATGTTTTTGATCACCCACAGCTTTAAATAGATGATTAATGCCGTAAATGCTTTAAATTATGAAAAAAAAACAAAATACACCCAGTGACTGTACGATCACTTCTCCGGGAAATATACCTTGTATAAGAATTCTAAATTTAACAAAAAAAAATTTTTTTTTAGGTACTGTTTATTAATGATACAGTTACCTGTGGGGCGATTAGGGTGTGATGCTAACGTAGGGAAGTTTACATGTGTATCTTCTCGGGGTAGTAGCGTTATTGATTTGATTTTGTGTAGACCTGACACTTTTAAATTGATTACACAGTTCGAGGTGAAAGATCCAAATATTATGTCGGACCATTCATGTATAAATTTTAATATTATGTCAAAACATTTTGATAAACCAAATATTGCTTTTCATAACCAAGATGATTCAACTCATATAAAAATGCCTTTGTATATAAATGGGATGATGATAAAAGAGATACATACCTAAACACACTAGTAGATGACACTGTGTATGATAAATTACAAAATGTGATTTGTGGGCTTACAGATGCAAACAGCAATACTCAGTTAGATGAATGTTTATCATGTTTTTGCGATACAGTTGAGAATGTATGTACACCGTTATTTAGGAAAAATATCAATGGGTTGAATAACAACAAAACAAGCATGAATGATGATACTCAGAACAATAAATGGTATGACGATGAATGTAAACAAAATAAAGCGGATTACTATAGAAATTTAAATCCATACAGATGTAATAGGAGTGATGAAAACCGAAAGTCTATGTCAGAAGCGAGAAGTAAATATAAAAGTACATAAAGAAAAAAGAAATTAATTTATGATAAAGATCAAACAAAGTATTTAGAAAAAATGAGATATGTAAATGCTAAATCGTATTGGAAATTGTTGCAAGGAAGTGTGTGTAATACAAAAAACAAATCTAAGGTATTAACGACAAATACTTTCTTAACATACTTTAAATCAATCAATGACCCAGATTCTGTATTTTATCAGCCTGACGAAGATGTTATATACTTTAATAATAGATATTTGAATGGCGAACTTAATGTAATGTTTGACAAATTAAATATTGATATAAGTGAAGAATGCATTTTAAACTCGTGTAAATCTTTAAAAAACGGAAAGTCGGCGGGCCCGGACAATGTAATTAATGAATTTTTTAAACACGGAGTAAACAACAAACAATTTCTAAAAGTACTACGATGTTTGTTTAATAAATTATTTAATGCTGGTTACTTTCCTAAGTCATGGAGCGAAGGGTTTATTGTGCCGTTACACAAAAAAGGGGATATAGATGATACGGGTAATTATAGAGGCATAACATTACTTAGTACACTCGGAAAATTGTTCACGAAAGTAATCAATACTAGATTAAACATTTGGGCAGAAAAATATAATGTTTATATTGAGTCACAAGCAGGATTTCGGAAGCACATGAGCACAGTCGATAATATTTTTGTCCTACACGGAATAATTACACATTTATTGAACAAAAACAAAAAATTATATGCAGCATTTGTTGACTTCACAAAAGCTTTTGATTACGTTGTACGTGAGAATATGTGGTATAAATTGTTAAAAATTGGACTTAGGGGTAAGATTATTGATATTATTAAATCTATGTACGTGTGTGTAAAATCTGAGATAAAATATGACAATGATATAAGCAATGATGATTTTAATTGTTTGTTAGGCGTGAGACAAGGAGAATCGTTATCGCCGTTTTTATTTTCAATGTACTTGAACGATATAGAAGAATATTTAATGGACACGAAGGAGTAGATATCGGAGTTTTAAAAATGTTCCTTTTATTATATGCGGACGATATAGTCATTTTTTCGGAAACTGAACAAGGCCTACAGCATGGATTAGATGTATTAAACGAGTATTGTATTAAATGGAAACTGACGGTCAATATAAATAAGACAAAAATTATGATTTTTAAGAAGGGCGGGCGAAATAAAAAGAATTTAAGATTTAGTTTTGACGGTAAACAAATAGAAATTGTCAACAAATTTACTTATCTAGGAATAGTATTTACAATAGGGGGCTCGTTTTCAAGTACTTATGACACGTTATCAGGACAAGCACAAAAGGCATTATATAAATTAAAGGCAAATTTGGTAAGATTCCCTTGTATGAATATAAGTCATTGTTTGGACCTTTTTGATAAACTTATTGCTCCTATTTTGAATTACGGAAGCGAAGTATGGGGCTTTAATGATTGTATAAAAATTGAAAGGGTTCATCTTAACTATTGTAAATATTTGCTGAGTGTCAAATCACAAACTCAAAACAATTTTGTGTATGGAGAACTTGGAAGAACAACACTGATTACTAAACGTCTGGAAAATGTAGTAAAATATTGGTTAAAAATAATGCAGTGCGATACTAATAAATACGTGAAAATTGTATATAAAATTATGTTAAATGATTTAGAAATTAATCCAGATTGCAATAATTGGGCGAAATTGGTAAAACATATTTTAGAAAGACTAGGCTTTAATGAGGTGTGGTTGTTTCAAGGGGTTGGGAACAAAAACGCTTTCATAATTACTTTACGACAAAGGCTGAAAGATACTTTTATTCAAAATTGGGGGTCTGAACTTCAAAATTCTAGCAGAGCAAAATGTTATGTGTTGTTCGCTGATTTTAGATTTCAACCTTACCTTGATATGATAAAAATTCAAAAATTCAGAAAATCCCTAACGCAATTAAGAGTATCGTCACATAGATTAGAAATAGAAGCTGGTCGATGGCATAAACCTGATAAAATACCTTTCCATGATAGAAAATGTCAAGTATGTAACGTCATTGAAGATGAATTTCACTTTCTATTTGAATGTCCACTATATTATGATTTACGTAAACAATACCTAAAACAGTACTACCGAAGACATTACAATATACCTAAATTTATCGAATTGTTAACTTCAGAAAATACCACTGTTCTCAAAAACCTCTCAATGTTTATTTATAAGTCTTTTGATTTAAGAAACAGGAGATACTTATTATGAGTAACATTATCTTCTCCTCACTTCAAAGCACATATTTATGAAAATATATTATACATGTTTAAAATGATTTGATTTGCAAAAATAGAGATACAAGTACTGTTAATTTCAATGATGCTATAATTTTTGAAGATTTGTAATTTCACTGTACATAATGTCAACAATGTTTATATATGAGTGTGTTTGTGACATATGTATGTGTGCGTGTATGTGCGTGTATGTGCGTGCATGTAAGTTGTGTGCGTGTGTGACAGTATGTGAGTATATTTAATGTATTACACTCTGTATTGTTGTAAACTCATGGGCATAATGCCTAATGTTTTGGAAATAAACCAAAACCATATACTTTTGATGTCACTAAATGTTTCAATACTTCCCGAAGCTTCCCCGAAAATATAAGGAAGCTTCCGTAAGACATCTGGGAACCTGTTCTTAACGACTTTAGAAGATCTGAATTACCATCAGGGGTATGCATCCCCGAGGCAGTGGGACAGACGTATAATGTCGGGCACACTTCGGGAGTTCTCCCGATGCCTCCTGATACACCCACCCGATTCATCGCGATCCCTTCCGATATAACCAATCGTCTCAGGACTTCCCGAATCTTCCCATAGACCACGAGGAATATGTTCCCGAAAATGAAAATTTTTCATCGGTATTACATCACGGGGGCAACAGCAGTTATAACAAAACCTTCGTTACCATCCTTATTAAACACATTTTAATAACAAATTGCACATAATTATTTCATTTTGAAACAACAAATATGTTTCCCAAACATTGTATGGAAATCACACATATAAAATATTCTCGTTACTGTTACATTTATTTCTCATTCTAACAGAGAACAACAGAGTATTTTGTGAGAACATAACTGCATCTAAATCCATCGTGAGTGGATCGGAGCTTGTAGACCGTTACTCTGTTGACATTAAACATCGAGTTGAAACATTCAATGGCATAAAACTTGACTTGTTGTGAACTCGGTGCCAAGTTACAATTTTTGTATTGGTAAAGAAACATTGTAGGAAGCGGAGAAAGACAAAAATATGACATTCATGTTTGGAGAGCCGGATACGGAAATTGAGGAAAGTATCTAATGCGTCTGGGCTGGTCATGGCCAAATTTATTGAGTCATTATCCGAATTCACTCACAATGTTTTGGTTATATAGGTTTTTAAAACTAACGTATCATCTTTAAAGTTACACACTTTCCTGCCAACAATAGAGGTGTTAATTTAAATCTTAATCATGCACGTATGCAGACATCTATTTAGAAGCTCTCACTATCTCAAGACACACTGATGCCATGGAGTATTGCTGGCTGAAAATGAGGACCCACATACTTTATTATATCAAAATGCTCTTAGGGCAGTTGCCTTGCTCATAATATAATGCTGTGTGTCAAATAAAGCACCACGTTTACATGTGCCTATAATTCTGCAATTGTAATGACATTCAATTACCTGGTATTGCTAGAGATTATTGATACCTTTAAACTAATCTACTAGTAGTTTCTTTATTACATGACCAATAATTGCTGAAAACTACAAGGCTATCACAATACACATACATACAAGAAATATCATAGGAACCGGTACGTCACTATGGATACATCGGCCTCATGTAGGCATTTTAGTTTAACATACCTTATCAAGGGTTTTCAAATATACATTGTTGTTCACTGTTTTGATATTCGCGTTATTGAACTTCCGGTATATGTGTATAAATATATGTGTTAAACACAATACTCTTACATACTTATAGCATTCGACTCTACAACCACATGTCTGGTAATTAGCAAACATTCACAGCCTTAATAGTCCGAATTTCAAAACCTGAAATTCAATTTTCAGCTGAAGTTTGAAAAAAACATAAAATCAAGCCTGATTATTGTATCTTTGTTTATCTTTGTTTATCTTTGTTATTTTAAACCTACACCTAAGCAGTTAATAATATTACGAACGCACAATCGTTGGGAAGTGATTATGGTTGCCCGACTCGATGTCTTGTGAGTATGCGATATTGGTTAAAACCTTTTCAAACAACAATGATCATGATCAGGGTGAGTCAATTTGATAAAAAAGACCGTAAATTGAAAGGCAACAATGACATTTTGGTTATCCATTATAATTATAGGAATGACTATTACAGTAACGGACGTTACAGTTCAGTATAAATATATTAGAAGATTCATGATTGCGTGTCAAAATTAGTTTTATGTGCTTTTCCTTTTTGAAAATAACATTAACGCTTCAGATTACAACAAATAGTTGTGTCATTTGTAATTCGGTTGTTTTATGCAACTTTATAGGGTTGTAACGGAGGTTTCTTTTATCATAGTGATGTCCAAAACGTGAGCATGTACCAATATATTCTAAAGAAGTATATACTCGTATAAAACACAAACATGATGCATTTGAATGCACTTTGGTAACGTAAAATACCACGATTAGTAAGAGAAACAAATGTAACAGTAATTAATTTGTTGCAAACATGTACTGTATATCATTTCCTATCAATTTGTACAAGAAATAAACATGACATCATGATACAGTGAGTTAAACTGATGAGTTTCAACCTTAAAAGGGTGTTATATTTCTGGTATATTAGGCCGTTTGACCATTATATCAATAAACGTCAATAAAAAAAGTTGCCCAAGGGTAATCCGATGCACCCACCTGATTTTTATATAGTGCATATGTGCTAAATCATAATCAGAAGAGAAAAAAACTATATACCTCAAAGCAAGGTTCAAGTCTACCTGGCCCAGACTTAATTGCTTATTTGCACCAAATCTGTCTAAAAGCAACTGTCAGTGGCTTTCTATTACATCAATACTTGGTTAGGTTGGAAAATCACGATATACAATTTGTTTACCCCAATCTGTGCATATATGGGACAATAAGTGAAATTGAGCAAGGTATCGTGCAAGTTACCTACTCTTAGTATGGCAATGAAATTTATTTACACACTGAGCAGCTTCGACGGGAAATAAACGATCGGTCACATGGCCGTATGAACCAATCAGAGATGTTGGTCATTACAGAAATGTTTTATTAGTCCCCTACCAGTTTTTGACCGGAGTCCGTCCGTGAAAAAATCTGGATCCTGACATAACTCAAACAGTTTACAAGCTAGGTTTATAAAACTTGGTATGTGGATAGGGGCAATAAGGGAATTATGCACGTCTAAAGATATTATGGTTCTGACAAAAATGTATAAATGTGTAATGTATTTTTTTTAGTTACAGAGATACAGATATTTCTACCAGAACCACGGGTAGTGAAAAGAAGAAGATTTGCAAAAAGTGTTCTAAACAACGCAAGGATGCAAGCTGGATAAAGTGTGACTGCTGCCATAAGTATTACCATCTTGGATGCAGTAGACTATCAAGACGAGAACTAAAAAACTTTGAAAAAGTGCCAGCTATGGTTTGGGTCTGTTTGGCCTGTCGAAGCGGCAGATAGTTGGATCAGTGTTGATTACTCAGAAAATGAGTTCGGTGACAGTGTTTTTATAAGATATAGTGTTTCTATAAGATATAGTTGCCGCTTTGTCCGTCCGTTCGTTATTTGAACTATTTCTATGCTTGTAAATATTACATTGATCATGCAAAAACTGTGGTCAATATTATAAAGTGTGTCAGAAATGATTTTTGATACATGTAATTATACTATGTAAATTTATACAGAACATATGCCATTTACCAAGGCAACATTTCTTTGAATTTGTGTAACTCAGACCCTCAATAAATTTGAAATTTGTTTTGATGATAATGTACCCTCTTTGTTTTATATTTCATTATTTTTGTAAATGATCAGCTTCAGTGATGTACGTGTACTAGTCTCAAGATAAATTTGCTGTTTTGTTGTTGATGATTGCTTTAAATGGACCGCCATCGACTAGTCTACCCCCAACAGCCTCTCTACTCTCCTACTTACATTTCACTCAACAAAGTAACAAAAAATTAAAAGAACTTGAGCAGGTGGAAACTAAATAATGTTTTGTTTTGTCATATGTCATTAGAAAATACCTTAAATTTTTTTTAATTTTATCACTAGAAGTTATCCACTTTAAGGCATCCAGATAAATAGCCTGATGTAAACATTCATCTAAATGTTACACTAATTACTTCCAAATTCCTTCCACATTTCACATTATTTTTTTATTCAATTGTTAGATTTGACATGATTCCTATATACTCATCATAAAAATAAATAATTTGTGAGTATGAATTTTGTGTTTTGTTACTTCTTCATTTATAAAGTTTACACTTTACACTTGGGGTAGCACAGATACCAATAGCTCCAAATGTTATTCAATGCTGTGCAGACAGTATTACCACAAAATATCACACAAAAACATGTGAATCTAAAATGATCACTGTCGTGCCCCGTGCCTCGTGGTAGCATGACAGAAGAGGGGGAAGGGGATAGAAGTGTAGTAGAGTTGCATACTTATCAGTGCTGTTAGTTGCAATTTTCTGTACAAAATGCCCGAAAGAGTTACCTACTCCTGTATATGGGTTGGGGTCATGATGACGAACAAATATATAAAGTATGAAAGCAATATCTCAGAGGACTTATATGTAAAATATAAGGTCAAAAAACCGGTACCTAAACTTCTACAAAATCATTACACCGACGCCAACGACGCCGCTCGGGTGACTGCAATAGCTCCCCTTATTATACGGATAGTGGAGCTCAAAAGGTATATGAATAGTTAATGTAAATAATCAGTATATTTGAGTGCTATAAATGGATGCAGATGACATTCTGTTGTGTTTCAAGAAACTATGTTTATATACGATGGACGTTCAAATAAGTTGACGTGTACTTGGCTGGTTTTTAGCTCACCTGTCACAAAGGTCATAATCTCTCCAATAAAACAAAATAGCAACCGAAGTGATGTAAAGACACCATACTAGGATTTAAGGTGCTGGGGAAAGCCTAATCTGGATTAAAGGCGCTGGGGTATCACAGCGCCTTCTTGTCTGATATGTATACACAGCATTTCCCATGAATTGTCTAAATTCTGAGATATTAAGCTTTAAAAACTTCTATTTTGACCAGTCTAAATTCATTGTGTTTACTTGCCCGATCAGGAAATTTAACTTGCCCGAACTGGAAAGTGAACTTAAATATCTCAGAATCTAGACAATTAAAAAGAAATTTGAACGGTAGGATTATAGATATACCCTTTGTGATTTGAAACATGTGTTTAAAGTATCGCTTTGTCAAATATCAAAGTATCAAATGGTTTCAATTGCCCCATCGGGCAAGTTTCGTAGCAAAATTGCCCGATCAGGCAAGTTAACGGGAGGAAAATTGACTTGCCCAGGCAAGTTCCTCCACTGAAAATAGTGCAGTTACCTGGTTACCACAGTTAACCCCTTAAAATACAGTACTGTAACTAGGTGACTAAAATATAAGGCAGTTACCATTGAAATCCCAAAGTTACCTCTGGTTACCTCCAAGTTACCGAAGAAACAGTGCAGTTACCTGGTAACTAGAAAAAGAAGGGTCTTTTATCATATTAGGCAGTTACCATTGAAATCCCAAAGTTACCTCTGGTTACCTCCGAGTTACCAAAGAAACAGTGCAGTTACCTGGTAACTAGAAAAGGAAGGGTATTTTATCATATAAGGCAAGTAACCATAAAAATGCCAGAGTTACCTCTGGTTACCTCCAAGTTACCAAAGAAACAGTGCAGTTACCTGGTAACTAGAATAGTAAAGGTCTTTTATCATCCCATGTTCAGTGTAAGTTACTAATAGAGTTACTATAGAGATATAACAAGTTACCTCAGTTACCAAAGCAAAGAGTAAGTAACTAATGAACTCATACGTGCAGCAAGCACTTATTGTACCACTTCTAAATCTGTGGGGCAGGACCTTTAACCCAATCAATCACACCATGACGTTCCAACTAGATCACATCAGTTCCGTCTCAAATACGCATTTGAATATGCAATGTCCTTATTACAGGTGATTTGCATATCGTTGGGATTAACAAAGCTTGGAGCTTTTTCTGGATATTTCCGTAATGTCGAATTTTCAATTTATGCTAAATAATATAACGCATTGGATGATAACGAATTGTGAGAATCGTATAATAGTGTAAAGCTTGGTTGACTTTAAATATGTATGAAATATGCGAGTCCATGCAAATCGAAATGTTCAAGTCCGTGCAATTCGAAATTGGTAGTCCGTGCAATTCGAAATTGGTAGTCCGTGCAATTCGAAATCGTTAGTTCGTGCACATCGGAATGGTTTGATATGTACGAGTCCCTGCAGACTGTACTTGTGCCGTAACATATCGAAATATTCGGACTTAATCCTTAATTTATCCTCAGTCTTGTACTTCATGATTTGTCACGTACATTATCGCTATTTTCATAATAAGAGTATTCCAATCGACGGGAATCTATTTTAGTTGGCATTCTGATAATTTTGTTGTGTAATGATAGTTAATTTATGCTATAATAGTATGGCTATGCACTTTGTAGATATGTGGTGGTGTACCTAAACTTTAACATGGATTTCTAAGTCGGAAATGACAGATAATTTGTACAAATTGCATGATAGAGTTACTTCCAACATAGGTGTTAGGGTCATGGTGGTGATCAAGTGTGCAAAGTATCAACGCAATATGTCAATGCACTTTGAGCGTGTACCAATACTTTAACATTAGTATTACGCCTAATTAAGCCGACGCTCGGGTGGCTGCAATTTAGCCCCTATCATTCTTCGAATAGTGGAACTAAAAATTGTGGTCGATCTATTCGAACAATCTCGACTTTTACGATTTATTAATAAAATTTGCGCGTTTTTAAATGTAATCATTTTCGGGCGCCATAAAAGTGAACTAATAGAACGCCAGGTCGTCATGTTCACGACGTCATGGCAACGTCTTTAATAACACTAACGCCATACACTATGCCTCATTTAGTGATAAAATGTATTGATCTCACGGCACGAAGTGGAAGGGGATTATAGGAATGGTCGAATTGCATGAAACCCACAACAAAGGTGTAACTAATACAGACGACGTGCAGAACACACATTCCGACCATGCCGCCTCAAGGTCAATGTCACAATCCAATGTCAAAGGTTTAGATCTTGCATTTTGTGTCCGCTCCGTCACTTTTCAACTCTGGAAACTCTCATAGCAAATGTGTAACTAATCTAATAAAGGCGACATGCAGAACCCACGTTCCGACCATGCCGCCTCAAGCCAAGGTCACAGTTCAAGATTTGAATCTCGCATTTCGAGTCCACTCCGTAAGTTTTAAACCCCTGGGAGACTTGCATGAAGCTCATAGCAAATGTGTAACTAATAAAGACGACGTGCAGAACCCACATTCCTTTCATGCTACATCATGGTCACAGTTTAAGGACAAAGGTTTGAACCTTGGATTTCGTATCAGTTCCATAAATTTTTAACACCTGGAATTTCACGAAACCGTAAACCGAAATGTAAATTATATAAAAATACAAAAGTAACACCTGTTGTTATTGAATTTTATTCATCTATGAAACTTATAGCAAATGTCTAACTAATGAAGGTGATGTGCAGAACTCATGTTTTACCTTGTGATATCAACCAAGCTGGCTCAATGGCACAGTTCACTATCCATTAATGGGCGAGGAATCTGAACTGCCTTGTTTTTTCATGGTGCATATTGAATGACGTTAGTCTACACAGGAGAAGACGCCAGATCAGACATGCAGGACTCCATCAATGCCGCGCTGGAGGAACAGGTGGATTTGAATCTCGGACTCATAGTGGATGAGAGCACGGATATATCAGTTAATAAAAAGTTGAATGTGTATGTCAAGTGTGTGAGTTCAGATAACGAGCCAATTGTGTGTTTTATAGATTTTATAATGTTATTGACGGCAAGTCCCAGACTGTTTCTGCTGAGATTGTTAAAGTTGTTCCACAAAAAGGATATACCATGTTCAAAGTAATAACCCTTGCTAGTGATGGCGCCAGTTTGATGGTTGGAAAGAAGATAGGAGTTGGTGTAAGACCGCGGGAAAAGTCACACTTGATGATTCAGATCCACTGTGTGGTACACTGGTTAGCTCTGGCTGCTTGTCAGGTTTGCTGTGACGTTCAACTATTGGAATGATTATCAACATACCTTGAAGATGCTGCCCTGCGTTCAACGAATATTTACGTGACGCACGTTTCGTACCTGTTTCGTACCAGTTACGTACCAGGTAGCTATACAGATATTTCAGCAATTCTGTGGTACGATACAATGAACTTAGAGAACAAAGAAGACATCCGCTACGTCACATTGTAGGAGCCAGCAAGCTTCCGCTGGCTGTCACTTGGAAAGGCTGTGGATGCCATCGCAGACAGTTATCCTGTCATCTACCAGACTTAAGACCACGAGGCAGCAAATGGGAGTCCGGAAGCCAAGGACCTACTGGCGAAAGTGACTTTTGTGCTTCTTACCAGCCTCATCCGTGATGTGTTAAGAGTTCTGAATAAGTTGCGTGTTCAGCTACAGAAAGAGTATGGCGATGTCAGTTTGGTGAACACTCAGGTTGAGATAACAAGATCAAAGCTGAACAAACTCCAGACTACAAATGGAACTGAGCTTCAGAAAGTATAATTTTATGATAACATCAAAGATACAATGTACTGTGATTTTAAAATAATTGATCAAGAACAGATGGTAATCCAGTTCCAGAATAGTTCCACTAAATACGTTCAACAGCTACTTGGAAACATAAACAACATATTTAAGGAATGATCTATATCAACTTTACAACTTCTAAATACATAGCTCAAACCATCCATCATCCCAAAAACACGAAGGACTTTTATCTTCCAGGTGGAAATCATATATACTAGTACGGTGATGAAGAAGGAATCATCAGTGGTAATCGTTGCAACTTGCAAGACGGACTATGATGGCATTAAGATTGTTTTGAAGTATTTGAACATGGACTTGAGTCAGGCTAGTCCACTAGAAGGAGATATACCCTGATGTTCCTGTTCTGGCCACCATTGTTCTGGTGTCACCGGTGATATCTGTCGCATGTAAGCGCGGATTTAGTGTTCATAACCACACCAAAACAAAGTGAAGATGCCGTCTTGGACATGACACTGTACAGAAACTTATGAGGATTAAGTAGGAAGGTCCAGCAAGTGTGGCAAAGCAATTATGTGTTCATATGCATATAAGATACATGTACATTGAATTGAATTGCACAGATCATGGATTTACAAGAAATATCTAAGGACTAGAAAAATCACAGATCAAAAGACAACACAATGAAGGAGGATTCACAGAAAGTCAACACTATATAACAGGCACCTTAAAAATCTTTGTTTGGAGTTATTCTACCTACTTATGATTACCACATGCCTCAACTGTTTGGCCTTTCATTAAGTATGTGTTTATGCAATGCAACAAATCAAAGAAAACTTCCAACCTACCTACACCAATCTAAAAGCTTTTGGATCGGATAACCCCTAACAAAGATTTATTTATTGTCAGTCTAAACGTGCCTGAAAAAGGTCACACTGATTTAAAAAGAATATCTTTTGGAGTTACAAAAACTGGAAGAATCAGCTCCAGAATTCACCAGAATGCACGATCCAATTTTTCTTGGGGTAGATCCCCAAAACCCCTAGCGGGAAGTGGGACACCCACTCCCTTACCCCACAGTCGCTTTGGTTTGGGTCCTCAGGCCTCCTACTTCTATACAAAGACTAGTCCTAGGAATCAAACTTTAAAATCCTACCGAAAACCCTGGATTTTCAAGTAGATTCAAGGTTCCAGTGGTGCCATTAAATATCCTAATAAAACAATATATCTTAAAATGACCCTTCCTCGTTAATGACATAGTTAAATGAATACATTTCAAGCACTAAAAAGCCATAAGGCGATCACAATACAATGCGGTACAGTAATTACCATTCTTTTAGGTACTACATTATGTCAGCTCTCATGAAATACACTCACGGACTTTAAAAACGCCTCACCTGACTCAAAGTCAATTATTGCGTTTATTATTAATATGATTGAAAAATCTTTTTGCGTAATTGTTAATCAATCTTTCCTACACATAATTCAGTTTAGTTTGTAAAAATATGACATCGCGTTATGAAATGAGAGATCCTATTTACAGTCACTGCAAGGAATTGTGTGGGATTTTAAATATCGATTATTTTATACACTCATGAAAGCTCAAAGTCGCCTGCCTTAAACCCCGTTGAGCAATTTTGGGATGAAATTTGTCGACGTCTGCGTAAACGTCACCAAGCACCAAGGAATATTACAGGAGATATCTGACGCTATACGACAAGAGTGGAATAAATTTCCTTGAGGATGCACTCGTCGACTATGTGTTTCTGTGCCATCTCGCATAAGAGAGTGTATTAGGGTTAACGGTGGACATGGTCGATACTGAAAATCCCACACATTCGCTTGTGTTGAGTGTGATTAAACTATCCTGTTTTTGTACCAATACTTTATTTTATTAAAATTTACATCCTGAATTATGTGTAGGAAAGATTGATAAACAAACAGGCAAAATGATTTTTCAATCAGATAAATAATAAAAACAGTATTTGACGTTGAGTCAGGTGAGGCGTTTTTAAAGTCCGTGAGTGTATATCGCACTATAGTTAGTCTAATTATTTGTACAAAGTTATAACAATAACGATAACTAGGATTCAACCACTGGTAACTTTATCATCGATAAAGAGTAAAAAATGCTTTGTTTGTTTACTCTTTATTAATGATACAGTTGTCTGTGGATTCAACATGTTAATATCCCATTGCTTCTCAGAGTGTGTTTGTGGCAGATTTATAACCTTTGAATTATTACATTTAAAGACACGCCAATAACATCGACACGATGTCTAGTAAAACCTTTTATTCAATTTGATTGAGTTCTTGGCATTGTCATTTACATAAAAATAACCTCAATATTCACGTATAATTCGGTGCATGTTGTGCATAATTTTGATTAAGAACAGAAGTTTGTTTTCGATGTGTGCGTATAACACCTCAACATAATTTACAAACAACATCACTTACAAAAGAACATATATACAGGATCACATAGCAGAATTATGTAGATGGATACAACGATTGGAAATATTTGTTAGTACAAATAATTGAGAATGGACATTTATTATGTTAGTACAATACAATGGTTTGATTGTACTTAATTACAGTTACTGTGCGATGATGAGAATCACCATACTGATGTACGTGTTCTTGTTCATGTGAACAATGTGTGTTAAAACGATAAAAGAATGCTTTTTGTAAATTTCATTTTATGTCAGTATTCCTTTAATATCCATAGCAACTATTGTCGATTGGAAATTGCTGTTTGAATGGTATTGTTCCAATCATGGCTTGTGCTGCCTCAACGAAACGAACAGAAAGGTAACGAACACGTTCCAAAACGCCAAATATCGACTTTCAACATAATGTTTCACTGAAATATCGAACAATAGAGTGAGATAGATCTATAAACATATATTAATTGTGATATTTTATCTGTGGTATTTTGCAACAAGATAGACTAAGAACTTTGTAGCCTTGAATCTATTATTCATTTTCACTAATTAAAATTAAATACAATTGTTACAATCATTATCATTTCTTTAGGCAATACTCTATGCATTCTTCGTGTAAAGCCTGTCACAACTAATCTAATTCTTAGCCCCGTTATTTTGAATAATCTCCAACGAAATAATTAAGATTTAACATGGACATTTCTCAGAATGCGTTTATTGCGGAATGTAATATTGGAATTCTTGAAGAGGCGACAATGTCATCCACAAGCTGTCTGGAAATCCGTTGCATCATTATTATTCTCAAATAGTTTGACATGATCCTGACATTTATAAAAGCATGCATATATTACAAGGTTCTTGTGTTGAATATATACATTTCCGCGAGCAAATCGTGCAATATGTGTCCTTTAGATGTTTGTTGATATTACACCTCGAGTTTCTTCGTGATACTTCCCGCTTATGAAAACATACAAACGGGATTCTAAATGTAGACGATCTATCAGCTGTTAAATTATGCTCATAGAAGGTCGAGAGTCATATGATCCCTGGTATCGGAACTTGACATTTCTGAAATATTTATAATAATTCCCGATATATATGGCCGTGTTGTCTGCAGCGTTATCTGGAAGTGCCAGGAAGCTGTGTATCGGTGCTATACACCGGGCACATTAAAGAACCAGGCTGTCTATTCGAAATAAGAGCTAGGCGCACTTCTGCAGCGCCGGACATGCCTGTATCTAATGTCTCTCTCTCCCTTCAGTGGCTTCCTCTGGTCAGATCATGCTGTATCTGCACTGGTAGAGGATGCACCTGCACCTTTGTGGCTGCAACACAATCATGTAAAGTGCCTTTGAACGTGCGTTCGCATGAAAAGGGCGCTATATAAATCTGGTATATTTATTTATTATTTATGTCACATTATCCGGACTATACTATAAAATGGCCTCAATATGACTGTACTAATAATTCGAACGAGATCCCGAGGATTTGTAATCATATTTCTGGGTATTGGCAACGTCACTATATTAAGACCAGCAACTCAACCTCCCGCAAAATACAAGAACATGTTTTAGATTACAAATGTGACCTGACAATTTTGTAAAACGGCATAGAGGAACCCCACATGCTTTAAATCTGGAAATAATGCTAACTTTTCAAAGGCATTGTCAGTTTTGGTTTTGTGCGGTTGTTGTAAATTATAATTCAGCAGACTGTAATACGCATGCCTGACATAATAACGTCACAATCAATATACATTAGCTGAACCAGACATTAAATTTACATTAAATTCTAGTTAATCATCATTTAATTTTGTTACGAGACAATAAAACCCGAGCCGAACTTTGCGTTTTCTCCCTCATTTGTCTGATGTGAAGAACTGCAAAGTCATGTTTCAAATTTAACATTCCACTTTTTTACAGACATAATACAATATAAGACTCGGTGAAATTATGATGAGTCTAGTGACTGTAATAATGATGTTATATGTGAGCGTAAAACAACGTTAAGGTTGTCAATTTGATATATTGTCCTCACATATTTTACATTAATGGACAAAACCAATCTGCTAATGACAAAAATATATAAAATAGATAAAATGAACTAATAAGGTAGTACTTATCCATAGGTAACAAACCACTAAAGCAGTATTGACATTTGACCGCCTGGCTCAATAGAAGAGGCAGAAACATGTTTTGCGATACAAGGAATCTATCTGGGTGTGATACCCACTGGTTCCTGAACGTGCTCAGTTTATAGCACCGATACACGCGAGTCTACCTCTGAGTTACCAGCCAGTACATCTCTAGTTGGGTTTAGACCAAGTGCCTAGGCTGATTCGTACCAAAGACTTCTCGGTCCGTAGTCAAGAGCAATATGTACTCGACGACCATGTCACATATTGATGGGTTTAACTAATAACAAAACGCTCAGAAAATGAATGTCCCTTTCAATATTACGCCGCTAGAATCCTTTGTGCCATATCTCTTGTAGCAACAGAATATCCATAAAATATTTCTATTTTTTTATAGATATTTTCTGCATATCGCTAGTTGTCATAAAACATGTATTTGCATAATCTGGATGTAAAACTAGAAGGGATATAAGAAACCACAGACATTAGCAAATCATCCCGATATTGTCAAATATGACAGTTGTGATATCAATTTGTATAACTTTGTTCTTTATGTGAACGTGAAGGAAATGATAAACTGTAATTTGATATATAACAGAGGATACTGATAAATTGTTGCTCTACCGTCCGTATCTGAAAAAGCATTTTAGGATTGTTGTTGTTGTCTGAACGCTTATAAAAAAAGGATTTTGAGTCGGTTTCGGGTAAAAACTTTTGTTGAAACATATTAAGTTGCATGGATAAAACTCGTTCTCGGCTTGAGCGTCGAGGATGTCTCGTAAAATTCGATCAAAGAGCAAAATTCATACGGTTGATTTTAACTTTCTGTTGACTAAATTTGTTTGCTTTCTTGGCCAAAAATTACTGTCCGCACCAAGTATGAATACAATGTTAAACCAGAATATACTTTCTTGTCAAACGCCGTAATATGTACTGTGTTTGTGCAACAATCTCAACTGAAGCAAAGCACATACATGTTTTCGAATCCATAAAAAACATAAAAAGACCTTCTAAACGGCTAATACATTTTGTATGTTGTAAAAGTCTGAGAAAGACATTTGTCCTGGAGTTTACCTATACCATATGTACGTGACATCACGGTTTATATTTACACACAATGTCATGTAGTACGACATTAATTTATCAATACATCGGTGTTTTTCGTTTTAAAAGCATCTGCAACAAACTAACGAGAATCGAACGAATGCAGGAAAATGCAAATAGGACGGTTTCTACAAAACTAAAGCCACCAGATATATGGAAAGGTATCGCGTGTTTCCTTAATGTATCCTGATACTGTTGCGTGAAATGTCGAGGTATATCAGAGCAATGTGTCACAGCACACTAACCTTTGTCTAGAGATACTTAAACTTATTCTGGATGTTTTGTTAGCTTCGTCTGTATGCATAATTATATGGTTTAGTATTCATGAGAACATAACTGTATTATAGTTCGTCTGCAACGTCATTTTGGGTAAATTGTAGAATTTCCTTGTATAATTTTCGGTAATAATTACGTCATTTAAGCCTGTGTCAAATCAGCCGCACGATTTGTTGGTCTCACAATATTACTCCAGAAAATAAAAATAATACACCAGAAATAGGCCTATACGTAAATATCGTAGAAGTGTTGTTGTAACGGTTTAAGTATCGCAAGCGAAACACAGAGAAAGTAGACATAATTCTCGAGGATTTGGTTTGCTATGTTGGGTTTATATTGTGGCGCTAATATAGTAGGTTTGTCTTACGACAGTCGCACGAAACACTAGCGATTTCACCAAAAGGTGCCTCAAAAAGAGGTGTACGGCTGCCGCAAGGCTGATGTGACACAGACTTAAGTAATAGCTAGTGATAGATGCTTAAAGCCTACGTCACACCATCCTTGCAGTGGTTGTTTTTAACTTTGTGTCGACAGATTTTTTCTTGCGTTCTTGGCTAAAACATATCATGTCAAGTACGAACTATTCAAAGTATCGGACAATCGTTACGACTCGGGTATTTCCGTCATGAATCAGAAGCTTCAGTATCGGGTTAGGTAAAATATTGACGACTACACGCAAGAACGGTCCCTACTCCAGACGGTCAAAAACAGAAAAGCTTTTCAGTGTTTCCCACCTAACATACTAGTAACAAAAATTAATAACAGTCTTTTGACGAGACGTTAAGCGAGGTCCCGTGTATGATGCTTTACATCGGCACGTAACAGAACCAGGGATACTTCTGGAACTAGGGCATCTTCTGTATCATGCACTATCCCCCAAAAATTAAAGTGACTTGCCCCCCTTTTTATTACTTCTGTAGAGCCTGTATTAAAATAATTAATATATTTTTTTTCAGAGCGACGGAAGGGGTTGGACGTAACGTGTGCTGGGTGCATATGGGATGGGCATATGTTGTTAAATGCTTTGTAAATAAATAGTTTATACTAATTTATTTTAGGTCGATTGTGAAACAAGTTTTTTCCACTTATATATCAATCACTCTCGACACCTCATTCCTGATGTTATCCATCACCACGAGGGTATGAGAGAAGAGAACCCACTTTCCCCCTATTTGCTGAGCGTCTAGCAAGGGAATTACTGGTACCATTTTAATTTCGTCTTTAGTATGACGCGGCCAGGGATCGAACCTGCGACCTCCCGCACTCGAAGCGGGCGCTCAACCACAAGGCTCAATAAATAAAGCGTCTTGTGCCCCACACTTGTTCATTGGTGCAGTGTTGAACTCCTCTTCAACTGTTGAATTGGTTGAATGTCTTCAAACTTTCACCGATTAACAACCTCAATGTATAGATGACCGCAAAGGATTGAAATTTTGCCGCGTCAATTTTTACCAGAAATGTGACCCTTTTTTACTGTATACCCCTTAATGAAAAGTATTGTGTACTGAACTCCTCACTAACTGCTGGGTGGAATTTCTTCTTACTTGCGCAGATTAACACGCTCAATGTATAAATAACCGTTAAGAATGGAATTTTCGCTGCCTCAATTTTTAACAGAAGTATGGCCTTTTGTTACTTTAAACCCCATAATGAAAAATCGTGTGTGTTGAACTTGGGTGGAACTTCTTTACATAAACCTTCACATATTAACATATTCAACTCAATGTAAAGATGACTGTAAAGGATGTAATTTTCATTGTATCATCTCTTACCAGAATTGTGTACCTTTGCTATTTTAAAATTTATTGGTCACAGGGCCAAAGGGATTCGATCCGATAAAAATATCTTTCACATCTATACTATGAATATATAGACAGGGGTCTGAGTTTATGACTGGCCCTCATATACCCAACTCAACATTATGTCCAATATTTTAAACAAGCCGAATGCAATCATTTAATTTGCACTGCACACTTCAAGACAATATAATAGTATACATAAAAAATACAACTTTTATCAATACACACACACAATGTCGCCTGTGTCGAGCATAGAATGTTTAAATAATGCGTAAAACCCGGTTTGATGACATAACCCTGCACAGACAGAAACTAGTAAACGGCCCTCGATAAAGAAGAGAAATCATTATTTACGCACGATCTCAGGAAATTAGTACGACGATTTGATAGAGAAAAATATTTGGATCAACTCACCGACACTCGTCCGTTTCTATACCGCTTAGTTAGACGACAGCAGCAATTCAACAACATTGACTGAAAACAATTCGTCGACTTTTGCCATTTTGACAGTGACAGCACGGCTTTTGTTACGAGTAATTTGATTGGCTGAAGAGTTGCATGATATTACCCGAACACCAATCATTTTCTATATTGTCACATGATCCGTCACGTGATACTACAAATGGTCGAAATGAATGTAAATATTAGAAATTGAATATCAGTTCTCCCTGAACTCGGATTATCGTCTATTTAAGCGGTGCAGAAACGGACGAGCGTCGGTGAGGATGTGAATATGGCCCTTAGTCGAAAGGAATACAGTTACGCCGGACATATAGCGACGATGCGGATATAGGGCCATATTCACATCCTCTCGAGAGCTCCACTCTTACTCACTGAGTTAATCCAAATTTAATTGTTGTTTCGTCCGTGCGTTTGAGTGTGAACTCGACCTAACCTGAAATTGGTATTCACAACGGTAAGTGTAGCTGGAGTTGACTCGACAGAGTGAGGAATTTTCGAGGGAGCGAAACGTCGACTTCCGCGTGACTCCAACCGAACTCAATGGAATGTTAGTGAATACCAAAGTTAGTCACTAACTAAAATGGACAATCCATTCGAGGTAGAAGAATTTAAGGATATTATTTCACCTTTTAGAAATGTCCCAGATAGAAGAAAATCCTTAGAAAGCATGGATAATGTCAATTTCTTGGCAAAGTTCCCCAGCTACACTCAAATGTGTGGTTACGTGCATACCGATTTAGCGCACGAATGTTGAACTAATAAAGTTATTTTAGTTTCAAATTAAACTACACAACAAATTCATATGATCGTGTGGGTTGATAAATATACAACCATAAATATAATTTTATTTATAATTTGTTATCTAAAAGTATATTATTTGGACAAATAAAGTTACTGTAATAAGTGTATGAAGTATCTGGAATTAAAATTTATTATTATTTGCTTTCAATGGATTACGGAGATTTGTCAGTGAAAATAACAGTGAAATTACCACTTTGTTATTTTCACTGTTTTCGAAGCTGGTTCCAGTATCGTTCAGAAAAAGTAACGTAACGTCAACGGGCTTTAAAATGTGTGTAACGTCATCATGACGTCACAATTGTCTCGTCGTGACGTTCCAAATTCGACGTGATTTTTCAAATTAAGCCAATTACGGTACCCTTTTAAGAGAATTTGAAGCAAATAATAAACAGAAAATTTGTTGATTTTTGGTGAAAGATCAATTTTATTTCACTCGTGATCACATAAAATTGGCTACGCCACTCGTGAAAATATTGATTTTCTGTGATCACTCGATGAAATAAAATACGATCTTACACCAAAATCAACAAACATCCTCTATGTCATATTACTGCGATGTTAATTAAATGCATGGTATTTATATATGGAGCAAAACTATGAAATTATAACGTTATTGTTTTCATTCTTTGCCATATTATTATTTTTAATCCCACCCAGTGTTGATAATTATGAAGATGACTAAAATATTTGAATGAATAAAAACGTGCAAACTTGCAACAAATACTGATGATGTGCATTGCAATCATTCATGTGTCAATGTGCCGCCTCGATAGCCTACTGTTAGAGCGTCCGCTTCAAGTGCGGGACGCCCAGGTTCGATCCGGGGTCACTTCATGCTAAATACGAAATGGTATTAGTATTTCCCTTGCAAGATGTCCAGCATAATAAGCGAAAGGTGGCTTCTCTTCTCTTACGTATTGTATTATATATTGTGACGATGGATAAATTCGGGCATGATGTATCGAGAATGGTTAATATTTGTTCAAGGTTGTACCAACTTGTTTCATAATCAACCTAAAAACCAAGAAGTTCATGCATCAGCTATCTTATGTACTATTGTTTTTAAACATGTCGCACATTAAATGACAATGCAGGAATTATAGCTTTCTAGTTGTCGGGCTTCCCCGGAACGGTATGTACGATGTATGTGTTGTTATTAACAAAATCATCTAACAGTGAAGCTGCTTATAAAAGTAAAGTGAGTCCATTTCCTCTGACTTCTAAATTATTAACATGACATTACCTGCTTGACGGTCGGTGGAATTCATATTGACGTGATATGATATTTAATATTGAGTCCACGGCGAAAACATAAGGCATACGGTACGATTTGTCTTCTTCGATATGCGCATCCTTTATTTATTTAAAATGCGTAGGCATTGCCTTACATAATTGTTTTGTTGGAATATATCAATGTAAATCATTATATACATTTGTACGTCCATTCAATGTTAATTACATCGAAGTTTTATGTTAACTGATCCACTATAATCTTTGCAATAATCATACCGACCAATTCAATAATAAAGCACAGATTGTGTGAACAGTGTAATATCCTACCATTTATTATAACGGTCACACACTCAGGAAAGTCGAGGACGAGTTACCCATGTGAATACCAAATCTCCACTCGACCTACACTAACTCGACCGTCACTCGAGCTAAACTTGAGGCTACCTTAGGTTAGTGTAAGTCGAGTTGGAGTGGAGGACCGACATGTGAATATGGGCCATAGTCATGAAGTATAAAATAAGGATTCTGACTGTGGATCAAGCTCGAGTAACACGAATATTTCATCACAAGTTTTAGTCTGCACGGACTCCCGAGTAGCACGGATCCGTACATTCCAAACTTAATTGAAAACATTCTGAATTGCACGGACTTAGACCATCCCGCTTTGCACGACCTCTGGCACATTTCGAACGGCACGGACTCACGCATTCCAAAACTGCACGCATTGGCATATTCTGAGCTGCACGGACTAAAAAATTCCGAATTACGTAGGCATGAATCAAAGTTTGGCGTATTCACAAAACTTGGTTACAGCAATGAAAAAAATAACATTAATTCGTTCGTCGCTAAAAATTTCCTGCAGTTTCATTATCAACACTACTCCTTTCCTCTTGAAAATGTTGGAACTTGAAAGACCTCCACATGTCTATAACGTCTTCAAATAATGAGAGGTTCAATATTAGTAGCAGTCTGGAATGTCTCTCTTTACTAACATTCACATACGAGTATTTTCAATACATTAAAAGCTTATTATACCCCCACAAACAAAGTTTGAAGGGGTATACTGGAGTCACCGTGTTGGTCGGTGGTCGGGCGGTCGGTCTGTGGGTCTGTTAGCAAAACCGTGTCCGCTCTGTAACTTGGTCGTTTATTATTAGATTTTAAAATTGCTTGGTACACATTATCACCACATCAAGACGGCGTGTCATGCACAATACCCAGGTCCATAGCTTAAAGGTCAAGTTCATAATTAGAGGTCAAAGGTTATATAGTCATCAAGACGTGTCCGCTCTGTAACTTTGTCGTTTCTTATTGGATCTTAAAATTGCTTAGTACAAATGTTCACCACGTCAATATGGTGTATCATGCGCAAGATCCAGGTCCCTATCTAAAAGGTCAAGGTCACACTTAGAGGCCAAAGGTAATATAGTATTGCAGGTTGTGTCCGCTCTGTAACTGTGTCGTTTTTTACTGGAATTAAAAAAAGTTAAAAGTTACTTTGTTATTATACCCTTTGTTATTATAAATTTGTTCTTTAGACTATAAATGTAAATAATATTATGTGTCACGGTAGTGCTGCTGGGGTATGATTCATCACTCAAGTGACAGCTCTAGTTTTTTTATACTTTTTAACGATGACACTTCTGTCTTTCCGTAGTCAAGAATTACTGTAAAATCATATATTTTCGCGATGTCACAAGTTCGCGAATGTGTTGTTCCTAAAGGGGCATACACAGAAACGAAAGTGTCTTGGTTTGCATACAACAAAATTGCGTTTCTCACTTGTAAAACCAACTATTTCCGAAAAGTCAAAGAAGAATTTGACTTAAAAATTTACTCTTTGCCGCGCACTTTAATATTGTATATATCGATTTGTAAAAAGGCTGTCAGCCTTTTATTGACGACAACAATATTTAATTATTCTTGAAATATTTTTCTTTTAAAAAACAGCGGGATATTTCGTAACTTTTTACAGGGTTTTCATTATTTGACTTAGGTGCTAAAAAGTATTAAGTAGATCGCGAGGTTACATGTTCGCGATTTTAAACTTCAGACAGAAATATCGTCTGTGTTTTACTGCCGTTGTTTACGTCCACAAGTATTAATATTCGCAAACTTATCGATTTTGCAATATAAAACAACTTTTCTAATATAACTTAGCCAATTGTTAAAGTTAACATCAATGAGTATCGCATATTTCTCTGAACTTGACGTAACGTCAAAATTGCGACCCATGCTAAAATTCGTTGGTGTGATAATTAAAAATGTGAAGTATTTAATTACTATTCATCCTATTTTCTTCACAAAAGTATCAAAATACACAGAAATAATAGGGCTTTAATAAATTATTAAAAGTGTAATAGTTGAATAACGGTAAGGATAATTTATAGTGAGATTGAGCATGTTTTTTTAAAAAGCATTTTATTCTTAAAATTGAAATGTGTTGGGTACAGTAAACATAGTATTATGATGCACTACATGTACTATTGAAGTTCAACCCAAAATAAAAATTGATAAAGTGAATTTATTGAAGCATGACAGCATTTTAATGCAAATCTTACTCGTTTACAAACAAAGTCAACATGGCATTAAGAGTTAGAGTTTGATGTCGGGGACATTGTAGCAACGTTAAATGTCGCATCGACGTTAAATGTCGCACTTGACGTTAAATGTCGCAAGGCTGACGCTAAATGTCGCAACCGACGCTAAATGTCGCAATCCACCCTGACGCTAAATGTCGCATCTGTGACGTTAAATGTCGCAACAAACTGGCCTGACGTTAAATGTCGCAACATTAACGCTAAATGTCGCAATCCTTTATAAACACTCATTTGTAGTATTACTGTTCTAGTTTTAGCCCAGACGTATCCACAGTTATTAGGGGTTTTCCCAAAGGGGTTCGACACATAAGCATTTAGTGATAAAAAACTGTTTTAAAAAAAAATATTTTTTTTACTTCTACTATGTAAATGAATATTGTATGAAATTTACACAGTAGAAATAAAAAAAAAATTGTTTCAAAAAAAAATTAATCACTGCATGTTCATGACTGTGTCGAACTCGTAAAAATGCCGTACGGACCATTCGGATTGATAATCACCCTCGGGCTAAAGCCACTCGGGCGATTATGCTTCCTGTGGGCCGATTATCTAGACCCCGTCCTACACAGCCGTGCATTATCCTCTAAGTAACTCATCGTGCGGGTTTGAATACTACTTTCCGTTAACACAAATAAATTGATGTCAACAGAATTTCAATTATGATTTACATAATTATTTATTTAGTGTATTTTGCATTGTTCGACAAATACTCGGTAACTGCAACTACACAGACCTTGGTCGTGATGAAACCAGTATAATAAAGTATAATCCGTAACGAAACGGGTTTCTACCGGGCATACCGTATAATGTATAACCATAATTCGGGTATATGCCGCTATGTTCTTCCCTGCCACCATCGGTATGAAACGCACTTTACTGGGACTCAACCGGTGTAGAGTCAGGGTTCAGCGCAGTTCAAATAATGTCGGTATACCACGGTTTATAAATAAATAAAATAGAAAATACCAGAATTGGTTTGCACCTATAATGGATATCGAACCCATACTGTACGACGTCATACGGTCGGATCAACACGGTGGTTCGTCACGGTTAGCCCGATTCGACTAAGCAGTTCACGATGTCTCTAAGGTTCATACAACGGGACAAACCGGGGGTGCTAAACCGGCACAAGGTCTGCTGTCAGCCCAGAACCGGGATACACCGTGGATACAGCGGGATAATCCGTACTGAGACCGGGATGCAACATCGCGGTAGAGCTAATGTGTAGCCCCGGTTGTAATCCAGTTTTGACTCCATATTTCGATTCTGTTGAAATCTTGACCATTCCTCCCGGTAGCTACTGATGACTCCACGGGGCTTTAAACATTTTAAAACAACCGGGTTCTTTTGCCAGTTTGACAAGAGTATCACGGTTCGCCACGATTCGTCTTGCCGATCCAGTGTTGTTACGGTTGTACGACGGTTCACTGAACCGGGTATACCGAGTAAGATTCGGCTCATCCCGTTAAACCTAAAGGGGTTTGACACATAAACTTGCACTGATTAAAAACTGTTTTCAAAAAATATTTTTTATTTCTACTGTGTACATTTTATACAATATACATGTACTTAGTAGAAGTAAAAAAAAATAATTGAAAACAGTTTTTAATCATTGCAGACTTATGTGTCGAACCCCTTTGGGTAAATCCCTAATAACTTTGGATACGTCTGGACTAAAACTAGAACCGTAATACTATAAAAGAGTTTTTATAAAGGATTGCGACATTTAGCGTTAATGTTGCGACATTTAACGTCAGGCCAGTTTGTTGCGACATTTAACGTCACAGATGCGACGTTTAGCGTCAGGGTGGTTTGCGACATTTAGTGTCGGTTGCGACATTTAGCGTCAGCCTTGCGACATTTAACGTCAAGTGCGACATTTAGCGTCGATGCGACATTTAACGTTGCTACAGACATAGCCAATAGTATAAGGAACAAACTCTTGCAAAGAAATAATTATGAAACAACTTCATGAACTTGTATCATGCAAAAAATCAATGATCATCAATGACCTTGCAAACCGAAAGTAGAAATATGGCAATGTTTCTTGAATATCTTTCAAAGTATACATTTTTCAGTCTTAAACTAAGTAAGAGTTTGTTCCCTAGAGTTATATTGTAATAATGATATACATTTTATCAAGTACCGTTAGGCAGTTTTTGTGTTTGCGAACGAGCAAGATTTGCAATGAAAATGCTGTCATACTTCAATAAATTCACTTTATTAATATTTATTTTTTGTTTAACTTCAAGGGTATATGTAGTGCATCATAATGCTATGCTTACTGTACCCAACAAATATCAATTTTAAGAATAAAATGCATTTAAAAAAAGCATGCACCCACCCACTATAGATCATACCCCATGTCCTTAATACGAAAAACACACCAATTGCGTGTAAAAACTGCCGAAAAAGCGTGCGTCATATGTAACATTTATGTCAAAGTCGCAGTACCTTATATTAAATTATTCTATTGAGCGGAACTGAAAATTCGGCAAATTTTGCATGTATTGTCTTGGAACGTGAATACGTAAGTGGTGCAATTTTGACGGCTGTGCATACGTTAACAAACGAGATGGATGTGTTTTTCGGAGCTAGTGTGCTGCGCCATTTTCCCTTAGAAAAGCTAAAAAATAAGACATGTTGAGCTTTAAAATGATGACAAAAATTTATTTACTCATAACATTTAACGATTGTAAAATAAGTTTCGTTCGCTTTCTTCACATAATCTGTATAAGTAATAATAAACGACATAATATTATAAGCATTTGCTTTGTTGTAGTGACCGGAATACGAGTACTTAAAATTGTCCCACTTTAAAAAAAATAACTAAAAAATAATGTTTGTTGACGAACGAATCATGAAAAAAGTCAATTTTGTAGATCTCAGAGGGTCACCCAACAATTATTTCAGTTAAATTATTTAGAAATCTGGGCAGTGGTTGAATGTTTGTGATTTTCTGACAATTATTTTAGCTAATTTTAGAAAGCACCACCAAATGACCACAGATACCAATTTACCACGAAATCCAACCAATAATTTGAGAGAAGAAGATATTTCAAGATTTTAATCGAGACATATAGCGCATTTGCGCATTTTTATGGGCTCCACCCACTTGCGGCTTTGTTCTTATGATTAGTCAAATCATGACAAAAATGTCGAATGAAAAGCGACAAAGGATGCGGAGATATTCATGAAGTATGAATTAAGGATTCTGTCTGGACCAAGCATGTGCAGTGTGGCAATACCACGTGACTAAATACTACAGTCCAAAGAAGAAAATTGTAAACAAAACCTCCACTTCGCGAAGGAAAATAGGCATAAGTATTTTATTTCTTCACCAATTTCTATGAAATATAGACCACGCTAAGGGAAAAAATATAAGGGTTCCGCCATATATAGTTTATTTCTCCGTAGCTTGACCGTTTTTTCAATTACCCTGAGAAACCTTGGAAAAAATTTGTGTGAGAGCGGACTACAGTATCAAGCATTTTCGTTTTCCTGGTATTATCTACTCCATGCGTGATTGAAGAGTCATGTTTACACCTTCCGGGAACACCGGAGGCAATTTTGCAACAAAAAAAAATACATATTATAACAATGCATGGCACAAATATGAATTTTCTTTTAATTTGCAATTATGACTACAGTTCCAAGAAAAAATATTCAGACTACAGTTCAAAGCTGTTTTCAGAATTTACAATAAAACCAAGCAACGTGTCGCCCCTGATGCTATTTTTGGCAACATTACACACACTACAATATT
The DNA here is from genome assembly GCA_947247005.1 of Spisula solida. NCBI lineage: Eukaryota > Metazoa > Mollusca > Bivalvia > Venerida > Mactridae > Spisula > Spisula solida. The sequence continues at coordinate 41,556,932 of OX365944.1, read as the reverse complement.
CTGTATTTGGTCAGGTGTTATTTGTAACAACATATTATACCGAATTTAAAAACACAAACACGCACATTGGTAACAGTAGTTTACAATATATGCATGTTGATCTAGTAATTGATAATAAGCTTGCGTATGGGTAATTTTGAGTAATTTCAATACGCGCATTTGATGTTTGATCTAAATTATATATTGCACGGTGCCATCGATTTTCATCACTGGTAGACACCGTACAGCGGATATAACATATAGTCCGTATTTATAACAATACATCATTGTTGAGCGTCAGGTCAGTTTGTCTGTGCTTGAAAGTCTTGGTTTTCATAATTTATAAGTGCCTACATATCAAGGTCATGGATACGCCAATGTGACTATGTCTCATTTGCTGCAGGATCAGACTTATCTGACCATATTGCCTAATTAAAGTTTGAAGCAAATGCTGCAAAAACTGTAGGAGGAGTTGCGTCCACAAGAACTGTTCACTATATATTGTATAGTGCATAAAAGTATAAAGGGCCATAATTCTGTCAAAAATCGTCGCAGCGCAAATTCTTTCCTTTAAGCACATCTACATGTTGAGGTTGTTCATCTGTTAAAGTTTGAAGCAAATGCTGCAAAAACTGTAGGAGGAGTTGCGTCCACAAGACCTGTTCACTATATATTGTATAGTGCATAAACGTACAAAGGGCCATAATTCTGTCAAAAATAGTCACAGCGCAAATTCTTTCCTTTATGCACATCTACATGTTGAGGTTGTTCATCTGTTAAAGTTTGAATCAAATGCTGCAAAAACTGTAGGAGGAGTTACGTCCACAAGAATGCGTCTACGGACGGACAGACGGACGGACGGACGAACAGACAGATAGACAGACAAGCTGAATCCAGTATACCCCCCCTTACAACTCGTTGTGCGGGGGGTATAATTAAAGAAATAAAAAGGTGTGCATAATTTGTTTCAGCATGCAATTTAAGCGCCCGTAGACTGAGGGTAAAATAGCTTATAACACGTCCCCAATTATTTCGTACCAAATAAGACAGAATTGAACAATTTAGCAATAACAATATTTTGGTTACGAAGGCAATACTACGTACTTAAATCACGTGCCTTCCTATTTTTAGCTCACATGTCACAAAGTGACAGAGTTAGCTTTGTGATGACTCGTCGTCCGTCCGTCGTTCGTCCGTCCGTCAACAATTTGCTTGTGTAGACACTAGAGGTCACACTTTTGACCTAATATTTATCCAACGTGGTCACATTGATCATCTCAACAAAATCTAGGTCAAGTTCGATATTGGGTCATCCGGGATAAAAAACTAGGTCACAAGGTCAAATCATAGAAAAAAACTTTTGTAGGCACTAGAAGTCACAATGTTGACCTAATCTTTATGAAACTTGGTCATAATGATCATCTCAACCAAATCTAGGTCAAGATATATATTTGGTCATCCGGGATCAAAAACTAGGTCACAATATCAAATCATAGAAAAACCTTGTATAGTCACTTGAGATCACAATTTTGACCTAATCATTTTGAAACTTTGTCGCAATGATCATCTTAATAAAATCGAAGTCAATTTATGATTGGGTCATCTGGAATCAAAAACTAGGTCACTAGGTCAAATAATAGAAAACCCTTGTGTTAATTCACGAGAGGTCACCATTTTAGCCTAATCCTTATGAAACTTGATCACAATGATCATCCCAACAAAATCTAGTTAAAGTGTTATATCGGGTCATCTGGGGCTAAGAACTAGGTCACAAGGTCAAATCACATGGCTTGGGTGTACTGCTACGACAGGTGAGCGACCTAGTGCCATAGGGCCCTCTTGTTTTAGATTCAAACCACGTACTACGGAGTCAAAATGAGGAATCCAACACCAGTACAGGACTGCTATCCTCGGTGCAACAGAAAAATAGATCATGTTAATGGAAAGTTTCATAATGATTAGATCCCGTACACAATGCAATGTTTTCCTTCAGTCGATTGCTTGTTAGTTGGTGTTTGCTTGCGAGAGTTCCAACATAGGTTAAGACCATGGAAGATATAAGTTTAAATCGGAACAGAGTCCTGGGAAGTGCATACTTGAGCTGAAATAAAAGGAAAGTATAGTATACGAAACGTCAGAGCAAATTACAACATTGGTGTTTTAAAATAAACATTCCGCTGCTTAAATTTGTTCACTTCAAATGAATCACATGAATATTTACAAAAATGTGATTAAAAACTTAGAGTCGTGTGAAATCGACATCCACTTTAACTTTCGTTTTCGTGCGAAGTATAGGGGGCTATATCCGCCATATGGTGTCTACCATTGGTGAATATCGATGACACCGTCCAATATATAATTTAGATCAAACATCAAATGCACTAACGTGTTTAAATGATGTAAAATGTGTCGTAAAAAATAAAACCTGACCAAATAAAGAATACTTTAGTGTGTGTATTGTTGACAAAAATAGCATCAGGGGCAAAACGTTGCTTGGTATTATGGTAAATTCTGAAAACAGCTTTGAACTGTAGTCTGAATATTTTTTCTTGGAACTGTAGCCATAATTGCAAATTGAAAGAAAATGTCATATAAGTGCCATGCATTGTTATAATATTTATTTTATTTGTTGCGAAATTGCCTCCGGTGTTCCCGGAAGGTGTAAACATGACTCTTCAATCACGCATGGAGCAGATAATACCAGGAAAACGAAAATGCTTGATACTGTAGTCCGCTCTCACACAAATTTTTTCCAAGGTTTCTCAGGGTAATTGAAAAAACGGTCAAGCTACGGAGAAATATACTATATATGGCGGAACCCTTATATTTTTTCCCTTAGCGTGGTCTATATTTCATAGAAATTGGTGAAGAAATAAAATACTTATGCCTATTTTCCTTCGCGAAGTGGAGGTTTTGTTTACAATTTTCTTCTTTGGACTGTAGTATTTAGTCACGTGGTATTGCCACACTGATGTGTATCACCATACGTTACATCAGAAGTAACAATCTGCACGGTCTCCGAGTTGCACGGATCCGTACATTCCAAACTTAATGAAAAACATTCTGACTTGCACGGATCTGGACTATCCCGCAATGCACGGACACCGGCACATTTTAACTGCACGGATTCAACGCATTTCAAAACTGCACGCACTGCCATCCATATTCCGAGCTGCACGGACTCCGAAAAAATGATTGTATTAGAATGTATTAGAATGTTATTGTGCGTGCAAAGCGAGCTCGAAAAAAGGCATATCTATAGCTTTTCACCTGGTAAAAAATGACAAATTTCACATGCTAGCGCATTTTTAAGAGGGTGTACGGCTTGTTCGCCCCCCCCCCCCCCCGTTTAAACCGCCGTGGCACACTACTATAATTGCTCTAGAAAATTCGCGCACTTCCACATGTCTATCTCATCTTTAGTTCCTTGTATTGAAATGGCGTTGTCCGTCCGTCCGTCCGTCCGTCAGCCAGCCAGCCCGCCAGCCCGCCAGCCCGCCAGCCCGCCAGCAGACTGGATTTCATTACAAATTGGTAACAATATTCCTGGAGTACTCCATTCTATAAATAGCTAAATAATTGAAATTCATGCTAAACCATGACAACCGAAATCAAGGTCCTGTTTAAATATGGTTATTCTAGTACAACAATCACATATGAGCGATACAGGGCCTTTTTGGCCCGCTTGTGTATTGGTCAATTTTCCCTAGATTTACTGCCCTTGGTTTATTGACTAATTTTGTCCACTAACTTGCGGGTAGAATTTCACGATACTTTAAAGAAATATGAACAACCATACTGTGATGATGCCTGTCAAGTTATTTTTATTGGTAAATTTTCTGTTGAGTTTTTGCTCTTGATTAATTGACAATTGTTATCTGATGGAAGCTTACATTCCAAACTGTGCAATGAAATACCGATAACCTGTAGGCGGGGGATACCAATTCAACGACTTTGCTTGTTTGTATGTTTTCTGTGTTTACCAATGCCAAGTTTGGATTGTGGCTCGTTTTTCCCATATATGAGCTCTACACTGCTATAGATAAGTTTTTTTCCAGAAAGGTGAATATTAATAATTTAAAGTGTGCAGCTACCGTGTAATTAAGCATTTTCGACACGTAAATCAAACTCTACAATACAGTTCTATATATTTTGACGAATCGTAGGAGATAGCGATAGAGCGTGGTGGAATCGAAGTGTAACGAATCATGTTTGCCAGGTCTAACAAGATCCCCACGTTGTACCTTCAAGATCTAATACGCTACGTCAAGGTCTGATAAATTGTACGGAGCTGTACTACGATTTTAAAACACGTTCTATCAACGTTCTCTCAATGGGGCCTAAATATTTGACAGACAACATTATAACAGTATGGTCACGATCAATATGATTCCACCGACCAAGTTTACCAAGATCGCAACAATTCCATCCCACGGTCTCGGCGATACGGGTCCATGCTTGTCGCGATACTTTCAAATCGTGAGCACCAAGGACATCGTGGATGACTGTAAACGCAGTATTATATAGTTAACATACAGCTATAATCTGGATGTCTGATTATAGATATCAACTGAATCAATATAACATTAACCAACCATACGTTAGATGCTGATTTATCATCGTTAATTTCCGTATAAGGTTGTAAAACCCTAACCTAATTCAGTAATCCTATCTACTGCGTCTTATATGAAAGCTCCAAAAAAACATTATAGTGTAAACATAAAAGCTTCGTATGCTGTACAAAAATAACATGATTTATTGTTCGATGATGAGAAATTATACTTGAACTTTTGTCAGTATAATGTTATTATGCGAGCTGTTAATTGTATTGGCATTATGCATTCCTGCTGCTGAGTAAATTAGGTTACAAGTGCTTTTGTGCTTTAGAATGTCCAGTTGTACGCGACTTTAAGATTTTTGACATCTGGGACTGGCACTTTCGCCTTTTTGACAGCTGAAACTTTCAGCGGTTTAGTTCATTTTCTCGTTCAGTAATGCAACACACTACTGAACATTGTGCCGTGTAATTGTGGTCTGTATTGTTTTTAAGTTTTCTGTGCTCGGCTGTTTCAGTTGAGTGCTGCCTTCCCTGTCCGATTTTTTACTATAATTATGTTTTTGTATTCCGATTACAATGTTTCGAAACTACATGTATTATTCTTAATAATGGAGTCGTTGATTTTTCGTTCAAAAATACAATTCCCCAAAACAGACTTTTGAACAGTGAGGCAAATACGTCACATCCGGCATCATTATAGGATGATTCAATGTGGCGAGATTTTAATTTCATGGACATTGTTCACCAGGCTTCCTGCGATAATAATGCTTTAATTCTCATTACTTTAAGCTTAAATCCCACCGAGGAAATCCACATTGGCGATGTTCTCCCGATTTTTTCCGATACAACCCGATTCATCATAATTCCTTCCGGTATACCAAAATGTCTCATGGCTTCACCGAAGCTTCCCCTAGACCACGAGGAACCTGTTACCGATGTCCTGATAGCTCATTAATTTCCGTCGGGAGTACACCAGCGAGGCACAAAATGCTCATTGGGACCTAGGCTTTATAGATAGCGTCATAAATGACTATAGACAGCAAAAAATATGTAGGCCTATGTATATTGAGATAATAGTATTAATCTTTTGCTTTATGACACAAACATAACATTGTTGTAACATGTTATATAGTCATAACTAAAGGTTATGATCTGGCAAGTGTTCATTAACATTATTTAGCTTTCTGTTTATTTGATTACGAATGTTCGGAGTGGTAATTTCTGCTTGTTATTTGTTTTGAAATGCCTACCAACCTACATATCCTCTTCGTGCCCGCTGGTACACAAGGCTGCAACCATGGCTCTGTATTGCCGTTTATCTTTTGCAATCTTCTCAATTTCTCCCAATGTATTTTCCATAGTCTTTATTTCCTGGTTGAATCGTCTTTTGACCTAACTTTGTGTCATTTTCCGTCGGATGGGGTCCATTTTAGAGATGTCCTGGTGATGTTATTTGTGTATTTTCTTATTGCATGTCCTAGAGCCATCTAAATCTTCGTCTTTTTATTTGTGTAGTAATGTTTGTCTGTCCAGTTCTTTTGTATGAATCATAGTTTGAAATTATTGTGGGCCAGTAGATTTTGCAGACTTTACTCAGGCATTTTGTGTGAAATCCAGATAGTTTTTGTCTGTCATTTTGAGTTACCCTCCAACATTCTGCCCCATACATCAACGCGGAGTTTTGAAATTCACTATGATATATGATTATTGCAGCGGTTTAAATGTGAGATGTAAGTATTTAATTAACACTTAAAATGGAAAGCCAGCCTGGCACAATTAACCAGCCAAAGGATGCATCTTAAAGCAGGTTATGGTATAAGCATAGGTACCTCTGAGCATTGTTTTGCCTCGGCGACGTACTCCCGAATTAAATTAATGAGCATTCAAGATATCATGAACAGGTTCTTCGTGGTCTAGGGGAAGCTTCGGTGAAGTCATGAGACAGTTTGTGATATCGGAATGAATTGTGATGAATGGAGTGGTATCGGAGAAATCGGGAAAACATCGCCGATGTGGAATTCATCAATGGAACATAGGCTTTCATATAGAGTGTCAAATTAAGCTTTAAGACAGGTACTGGTAGTTGGATATTTAGGCTGACCACTAACATAAGTTTGAAATATATCGTTAAGACCACCTCTTCATAACAATATAACAAACTACACAGAGGACCACAATACATGATATCTTTAAAATAGTTACCAGTACGTTTTGCTTGAAATAAAACCATTGTAAGATATTACAAAATATTCAAATGCTAACCACTAGTTCATGTTAGTAAATAGAGTCCAAATACATGGGCGTACACATAGTTTAAAACATGAATTCAACGACTAAGCCATCTTCTAAAGTGCCTAACTAGCTAGATCATCTATAATACGGAAAGTACTACACTCACTCCATTACCAGTATGCATTTATTCTCCCCCTGTACAGTTTGTTTGACAAATGATCAGAGTAGGATAAGACGGTATAGTTTTACTTTTAATGCGATAAGACGTGATAAAACTGCAACATAAACAACACGAGTAACAATCTATTGATTTTCCCTCACTATAATGTCAGTTTGGCTTCAATGCTTTTTTTCTATAATGTAACGATTCGTTAAACTAAAATCTGAAACGTCTCTCGCCTAAACAACATGTTTACAACCATATGTTTGGCCTAATGGGGTGTGCTGTTTTATATATTCAACTTGGAAAACTATTTATCATCATTTCCTAACACGATGAAACTCTCTTACAATTTGGTTATCTTGATTCGTAAAAGAGCAGTTCAATAGTCTTCAGTCTGAATAGTTGTGCTTATACCCATGTCATTAGATGGCATTTTAATATTAAGTTTCTACATTTTGGGTTATTTATCACAAACCTGGTTATTTGAGCCTTATAGCCACAGAAATATAGTCAAATGAAGATTCACAAATCGCACAAGGAAGGCAACTTTCACCAGAAATGACAGTGCAGTGCTCCAACTCACGAACAATAAAAACCTACGAAAGAAACTACAAATAGCAGCCCGGTTAAAATTACGATCACTGAGTTTGATGACTCTCGATTAACTGTCTAACAAACAGCATTGTCGATGTTTTTGAGTTAGAAATCAGACTCGGCACCATTTTGTAGTACCATATCTTAAAATGCAAAACTATGGGAACCAACACATTAAGAAACAATAGGACACAAAATACACAAGAAAGAATGCACGAAAACGAAAAGGCACACGACACAAGAAGACTACAAAAATAAACAAGAAAGAAATGTAACCGAACAGCAACAACCCCGAAACCCACCGCCTCTGTCAGTCGAATTCTTCCGGGACAATGACGAATCAAAGTACAACAACACACCACAACGACAATCACACATTACAACGACAACCGCACATAACAATGACAACACATTTTATTATTATTACTATAAAGTACACACTACATACATAAAAGAAGATTGCCTGTACATAGAGCCTTGGTATGGACAATGATAAACTAAACGTCACTGGGGACTTAAACGTTTTACTATGCGTCAAACTTGACACTTACGCCACAGACAACCTTATGGAACAGGAAAGTGTAAATGCATGTAGAAGTTTCCACCATGTAGTGACGCCTAACCAAAAGATGTGAAATGTTATAAAAGAATGTACAACATGAACCATTTATTCACAAAATCTATTGAATGTTGCCTGCCTTGGGAGAATATAGAACACAGAAATATTATTCTTGAAATGGCAGGTGATATTGGGGACGAACTCGCCATTAGGGGTGAATCACAGACAGACACTTATCCTTGTACGCACAAGTGCATGGATTAATGTTACAACTATCATATCGATAACTGCTCAAAGGCGTTTGATAATGTCTGACTGTAGCAATATAATATAATTATATTTCTAGCCTGAAGACTATCGGCATAAATGTGCTCTCATAAAGGGTCGCAATGCATTACTTTGTTTGCTTTGAGATTTCAGTTAAGTGCAAAATGCGACGATGTAATTATTGTATAAGAACAATCAAATACAGCTTTAGTTGTTGGTTACGACGAAACGACTCCAAATATAATGGCTCAATTATCCGTTGTATGAACAGAAATTCAAATAATATCTACGGAATCATATTGGTGCCATCGCGTTGTCGCTACGTTCTCGCTGTGTCACCTACAAATAGTACATAAACTGCGAGTTGCGCCGTTTGTTATTTTTTCACGGGTTTTCAATGATTGTATTAAGTTACACAACTGTATTTGGATTTGAAATTTGATGAATACACGCGTGATGTCACTTTTGTGTCACGCATTTGTTTCTGTTGTTTAGACTGATTACGTACGTTTGAAGTGAGGACGTGACGACACTATACTAATATGATTTCGCTATTAATATCTGGCGGAGATAGCTCTAAAGGAACGGTCAGACATATTGTGTAGATCAGACTGGATATAATGAGAAACATACATAACAGAGAGCATAATACTTTCACCATGAACTTTTAAAAATCTAACAAGTCATATATTTATCTGTGGCCGGATAATTTACCAACCAGCCCTGCGTTCAAAGAAGAATTACATGACGCACGTTTCGTACCTGTTTCGTGCCTGTTACGTACCAGCTACGAAATGTGTGTCACGAAATTCTTCGTTGAACGCAGGGCAGTATTACTAACATAATCAACTCTACTTGAAACCTGTATGTAATATTTTATGTACAGTAGTACACGGTGTTTACTGCGTTTCCGCGCACCGCTTGTGTACAGTAGATATTCTAAAATAGACGAGATGAGAGGTAGACACCTAATAGTGTTAAACAATTAATGCTTGGTCACGTGCTCATCCATAGCAAAATCGCTTCAGGCATACGCAGGTTATCAATAATCTTGATTGTCATGTTTAGTTAACACAATTTTTTTTTTATGTTTTTAAGAAAATTCTAAACTTTCTTCTTAGATGATTTGTAAATACCAGACCTTGTTAATACATTGAAATAATTATATCCGCATGGAATGGAGCCACGTATCCATGGAGTACAGGATTAAACCGCCGCTGATTAACCGATTCTGTAACAGACAGAGAAATATAAGGGAACGGGCAATTCAAATTAATTCACATTTAAATTGATCAATTATTTATTAAATGAATCTTGACATGTGGGAAATAAGTAGCAATCGTTGTTTCTTTGAAAGAATTTATCTATCGCGTCAATCATATCAAATAACCAATAATATAAATATATGTGGCAACTTCAAACCACAGTATGTTGTTTATTGTACAATTAATTAAAACAGATTGGTTTATCTGAGTTTAGAGAGTTTCATCAAATTACATGTCATCCAATGTATTGTCTCTTAGTTTAGAATATCAAATATATCAACTCCAGTATTATGTCTTTATAATTATGTATATACATTTCTGGCTTTGTCCATCAGTACGTCTGCCTGCCCTTAGAAAACGGGCTTATGTGGCTACGACACGCCAGTTGAAAACAGAAGGAATTCTTTTTTCAAATGTCACAAACACCAGGTTTTGTGTGCATAATTTGAGACTTATAAATAGTTACGAAGGTAACCGTACATGTTTACGTACAAGTTACAATAGAAATTTGCTTGCGAAACAAAACGAGTGCGTGTTAAATCACGTGGCAGTTGTAGCATGATTTATTCTTGAATCGATAGTGAGTCCATGGTCGATGCAACATAGTTACACGTTCATCTTCGCAACCTTTCAACCTTTCTATAAACTTCGGTTTGAACACCCCGTATTGTAGCCACATAAACTATTTTGTAAGAGCATCCACCCATGAGCATTGTTTGATATTTATTCTTGGTTTGTTATGAAAGCATCATTACTAATTAAGAATAATTGCATAAAAGTAGCCAAAACGTTTGTGTGTAAGTATACTGACCACCGAAGGAAAAATAACTTTAAGCCTATAGAGGTCCTACTGAGGAATTCCTCAACGGCGATGTGGAATTATACATAGTTTCTACCGATGGCTCCCGATACTCGCGTTGTTTTTGCAAAAATTTCCTCGCCCCCCCCCCCCTACAAAGCTCCTAATTGTCCTCGGGAGTGCTTCCGATGCCTCCCGCTACCCCCGAATCATACCCGATTACTATCGGCGAATATTCGTGGATTAAATCACGACACCGCAAATGACTAGTACGTGTCAGCGAAATATCTCCGAATGTTCGCCAAACATTAAAATATCCGCGAAGGTTCTCGCCACTTTAGCGAAACATTGTTGCTGTGTTGGGGGAAGCATAGCGGAATGCGTTTCTCATCGCGGAAGCATCCCCGATCATTCCCGAGGCTCTAGGTGCTTTGGGGATGCCTCCACGTTACGTTCCCCACCCGACACCACGAAGCTCATTATACATCACCGAGGCAAAAATGCTCTGTGGGACTTAGGCATAATCCTTGACGTAACAAGACATACATCCCGTTATATTCATCACGTATAACAAAACATCGGTCAATTAAAACAAATTAGAATATAACCTACATTATGAGCCAATGAAAACGCCGCATTTTCGCGGTTAAATGAAAATTTAATCATTAAAATTTTCTCTTAACAGACTTGACGTCTTGCGTTGGCGCTAATTTCTATCGGCCAATCAGAATGCAGAATGTTATATTCTAAGTTAGTTAGAACATATTAAGTAAATTTTAATGACTAAAAAGGCCTCGCTTCGCTTCGCTCGCTCCGCCCTTTTTAATCATTAAAATTTACTTAATATGTTCTAACTATAACATAAACAAGGGCGCCAATAATGCCCTATATCGCTCATTTGAGACCATCGACATTTTGAATGAACCCAAATATAATATTATTGTACGTTTGGCTCATGTTACCTACATGTGCAGCAGACCTGGATTGGTTATACAACATTGAAAGATGACCACTCAGAGATCAGTCTAGTGGCGTTTAGTCAATACATGTTTAGTAGTTTAGAATGAGATGCCATTTGAAGAAACAATGACACGCGACGGACGCCGGGCATACAATCTTCCTAAATTATCACATTTAGCACGGAGTGCTCAGGTAAGGTAAACACACAGCACTCACAACTTTATTTCAAATAACTATGCTCAAATGACAAACTAATGTTTAGAGAGTTTTAATCAACACAACTTGCGGGGTCATTTCTATCAAAACTTACAAAATTAAACCACGTTGTGCTTCGCTTGCTGTCGCGTTTAGAATGTAAACTAATGTATGTGATTATTTGTAGAATGTTGTGTTCTCTCAGACAATATTGATCAAATACTTCAATGATGTTCTGTTTGTTAAAGGTTTTACCCTCTTTAGATTCAAGTGTCATGTAAATATAATATTGATACACTGTATTGACACTGGACCATCCAATTAATACTTCAGCATCAGTCAAAGTTTATTTAGATGGGATTACCAAGGGCATATTCATTAGGTTGATACTACAATGACGATGGGGAATATTATGAAACCACCACTTTCAATGCGACAATAGTTTGAATTTGTAACAAATACTCTAAAACATATTGGCATTTTAGCTAATACAGTCATGTCTGTCATTGTGGTGTCTTCTGGTGGCCCCTTATCTTTTCATGTATTCCTTTTAGTGGCCTTTCATGCTCTGTTGTTTCTGTTGAACGCTGCTTTACCTGTCTAATTGGTAATCATCTTTCTTATACACCTAACCGATTTACAAAGACAAAGGCTTTCCGGGGGAAATATATAGTAGTGTTTATTAGATTTTAGAACAACGTGACAACGAAAAGAACACATTCAAATATGGGTAAAATAGTTGCTAGGCAACACAGTAATATAGCATTAGTGATCATCCTAAAATGACTGCTCTTTTTGTATGACATATGTCATTCTACAGGATACACTTGCCAGTTGTAATAACTTACAATATGTCAGAAAGAACTTTACCATTGAATTTACAACAGTTTTAATCTCTCTGTCGCTGGGTCGAATGCATTACCCTTAGTGACTATATCTAAAAGCCTATAGCCGATATCTGAATTCATCAGAAGATGCACAGGATATTCTATTTGACGATGATCAAATAAAAATACCACTGCTAGTACATTGTGAAGCCTTAGATTACCAACTCTCAGTTAATGTTGATTGACCGTCCTAGAATCGCAAATCTTAAAACAGTCATCTCTTTTGTTACACAAACTTTCTAACTCCATGTACTTCCCGGTTCATATATTTTAGACTACATACACATGCCCATGGTAACGAGTATACGCTTGGGGATATACTCAGCATGGACGCACTTCCAGATTCGGACACTCGACCTCTTGTTCCAAGGCATTTAGCGTGATTTAGTAGCTGATAATTTGCCTATGTTCATTGCGGCTTCTTTGTTGTGTCTGTGTTCCTATTTGCGCTTTTCGTACACTGCTGTTTCTGTTTACTGCTGCATTTCCTGACCACTTTGTTATAATATTTTAGCTCAGAACAAAGCGAAGAAGTTATGTTTTCTGAAATGGCTATCTTGTGATAGATATTATATATCATGACTTGGTAATGCATGAACACAGTGATTCCAATATACGTTCCAATCAACATCAGATGTCATACTATTGAAATGCTCTGTAGAATTCATCATGACCTAATCATTTGCACAAACCTAACGATACCGCAATGAATGCAGAAAAATGCAATTTGGACTCGTTTCAAACCATCATTTTGAAGTCATCATGGTCTTGAAAATGTGTGTATGGTACATTGTATATTCCTTATAATGCGATAATGGATATATGTGTACTTAACTCTGTGCGTGATATTATCCTCCTGATATTTCTGAGACTATAAAGAATTATGGATAACATCTCTTATGTCGAAAATAATGTGGATAACTAATGAGTCAAGATCTGCATATAGACACAGATTGTAATATACGAGAGTGTAGTTTATATCTGTGACATTTGAACGAAAATCTTAAAGGTGCTGACTCACAGATCGGGTTAAAATGTTGTATGGCGAAACTTTCCAACCTAACCAGGTATTAATGTAATAGAAAGCCAATGTCGGTTGCTTTATGAAAGATTTGTTGCAAATAACACACCGTACAACCCGCTGTGTGTAAGGCAGTAATGTATGTTGAAGGCAGAGACACACGCGTTTTACGCCACTAGATAGGGGTAAGTATTTGTTATTTTATATGTGTTTTGCGTTACTTTTGAAAGTGATCACTTACATATATCGTTGACGCGATGAATGAACAATAATTATATACAATTTATGTGCCCTCAAATGCCATATTATTCGAGTAACCAGGGTTTATGTATGCGATGTTTGCCAAAAGTTCGAAACTTTCGCCTTTGACATTGAATTCTCAATTTAATTCGTGGTTTGGAACAGTTCTAAAACATTGAATACAAACTTCAATCCTTCCTCAATATATCTGTCGTTTCCGTTTTGAAAAATGTGCATTTTCTGTGAAGATACAGAGGTTTAAATTGAACGAGGTACGAAACAAATGCTAACGAAATAGGCAGTTCTGTTTTTCGGATGATAACGACAACGGCAGAGCGTTAAATATTAATGCTAACGCAGAGGCAGAGATAAGAGACATATGCTAACAACAAAGGCAGAAATTCTAATGACTTGACGGGGCCACACAATCCCTTTGTACGATTTGTATGTTATAAATATAACCCAGATTCATGTTAGGCTGTATTCCAAAGTCCATTTCACCAAGAATCACGAGTGTTTAGTGGTTATTTTCATCAAGTTGATAAACGGAATATATTACATACCTGTTGATCGCTGACGCTGGCAATTATCGGTTGTGAGTGGCCCTTTATGTCTGTAAATGACGAACTGGTTTGGGGGGCATTAAGCGCTCCATTTGTTATCATGAAGTTAAGAAACTTATACTTTTTAGCACTCTATAGAATACGTATGTTCGAAATGCAGCAATTCAAATTACTTGACAGGGAACTTAATGCACTGTTTTGTTTGTACAAAAATATAGGTTATTTGTGTGTTACAAATTTTATTTGACTATATTTCTTGAATAACTCGCACGAAGAACATAAGACATAATGTCGTAATGCCCCGATACATTGCTACACATGTGCAGTCGAACATATGATCTCGGTATTGATCTTCTAAGCAGCCAATGTTGATTAAAATGACCTCAATATAATTAGAAATACTTGGTCAGTACCGCAGTATATGATTACGTAAATATGCCGACGAAAAAGGTACGGAAGGCAGTTAACGGAAGTGGTAATTGCTTTGTAAATACAAAGAAATACTGGACATAGGTTTAAATTATTTATTGGGATATCCAACTGTACTATAGATTTAGAAATATGAAGTAGCTTTGTAGTATGGTATGCTGCAATTAATGGAACTATTTTGCATTACGGTTTACATCCGTGTCGGTAGTTATGCAATACCGGCTGACCGGTTTACTATTGCAAAGGTGGCGTTGCCTAGCCGTGGTGTAGGAATAAAAGTAGTTTCATCAACTAAAGTATAGTCGATTGTAGAAACGTGTGTATATAACTATAGTTGGTCGATTCTGGAACAAATAAAAAGTATCTATATTACATAAAGCAGTTTAATAGAGTGTCACGTAAAAATTCCAGTGTCGATGACTTACAGTTCATGTAAACTGCTGACAAACAAGTGCTGTATTTATACCTAACTGTCATAGATCTACATTTATTAAATATGCAGACGTGCATGGACATGTACTTAATTAGAGAATTAAAGCTCCAGCACGAATAAGATGTAAAGTACAACCTCATCGACAGAGCAACAACCTTTGATTTCCGGTCATTGTATGACTTCAATGATTAGGAGACTATAAAATTCAACTTGTATGACTTATTGCGCCTCCCAAAAACTGCAAATTTCACCGTCATTTTGTTAACATGTGCCTGAAGAGCTTATGCCCCAAAAAAGCCACGCACTCATCATTAACAGGCATAAAAGGCCACTCACAATCGACAATTGCCAGCGTCAGCGATCACCAGGTTTGTAATATATTCCGTTTATCAACTTGATGAAAATAACCACTAAACACTCGTGATTCTTGGTGAAATGGACTTTGGAATACAGCCTAACATGAATCAGGGTTATATTTATAACATACAAATCGTACAAAGGGGTTTTATGGCCCTGTCAAGTCATTAGAATTTCTGCCTTTGTTGTTAGCATAAGTCTCTTATCTCTGCCTCTGCGTTAGCATTAATATTTAACGCTCTGCCGTTGTCGTTATCATTCGAAAAACAGAACTGCCTATTTCGTTAGCATTTTTTTCGTACCTCGTTCAATTTAAACCTCTGTATCTTCACAGAAAATGCACATTTTTCAAAACGGAAACGACAGATATATTGAGGAAGGATTGAAGTTTGTATTCAATGTTTTAGAATTGTTCCAAACCACGAATTAAGTTGAGAATTCAATGTCAAAGGCGAAAGTTTCGAACTTTTGGCAAACATCGCATACATAAACCCTGTATACTCGAATAATATGGCATTTGAGGGCACATAAATTGTATATAATTATTGTTCATTCATCGCGTCATCGATATATGTAAGTGATCACTTTCAAAAGCAACGCAAAACACATATAAAATAACAAATACTTACCCCACTCTAGTGGCGTAAAACGCGTGTGTCTCTGCCTTCAACATACATAACTGCCTTACACACAGCGGGTTGTACGGTGTGATAAGCAATGTAAACCACTCTCGATATCGCACACTTTTCCTATAAAAATAACGCACAGTTTCCATCCAACATGCTTTGTGAATTATGTAATTCACACGTGATCGAACTGTAACATCAACTTACTACAGCGCTAACATCAGTGAGGTATTCGGTTCGTTTTGCAATTCGTTTTCATCGAATGCGAACAAATGTCAGGTTATTTAAGTGGTAGAAGGGTTAATTCTATAGGGTATTCGGGTATTAATACCCTATAGAATTTTGGATGTAAAATACTAAATAACTACAAAACGCAATGTTTCGCAAGTTATTTTAAATGTCAGTGTGGTTGTTTATGGGATATACCGGTAACTATATAGTTCAATTGTGAACTCTGAGCCTTGACCTATCCGACTAGTCCATTTTGGCGGGTAGACCTATGATTTATTACGTTCGGAGGCAATTAATTAGTGATATGATTCTTACAGATATCTGTTTGTAATCGAACCATAGTTTAGTGCAGTCGGCAACGATCAGAACTTCTAACCACGAAATCGTTGGTTCGAATCCCCGATTCGCTCATTTTTTAAATTCATTGTTTTAATGTTATTTAAAGAGATCATAAGTTAAAATATGTTTTGTTTATAAATATAATTCATCCATGAAAATGTGTCGATTCAATATATTTTTTTATTTTCAATTATTTCGATGATTTGTGTATTCCGAGCTTATGTTCTACAATATACATGCTACAAATATGATTTGTCACATATACTGGTAGTTCACGGAGTTTGCAAGTTCTGTGCATTTAAAAAATATAAAATAAAAAAAAATTTGGTGGGATTCGAACCTGGTCTGACAAAAGTTATTTTTACATTTGTATCAAACGCTTTACTGTCACGACCATTCAGACACATGCAATATTTGGCTTTCATTGTATTACTTATCTGACTAGTCAGACCTATACCAACCTACAGTGTAGCAATACCACCTGACTTTTTACTACAGTTACAAGAAGAAATTTGTAAACATTGGAAAATAAATAGCCATAAGTATTTTATTTCGTCATCGATTTCTATGAAATATACGCCACGCTAAGGAGACAATTATTTGCTTTCTATCAAATATAAAATCTTTTTCAGCCGCTGTGTCGTTTTGTCCATTACCTTGTGCAAACGTGGAATGTGTAGGTTTCACAGGGTAATGGAAAAATCGGTAATACTGCTGAAAAAGATCTTATGCTTTACGAAAAGCAAATACTTTTCCCCTTAGCGTGGGGTATATTTTATAGAAATAGATGAAGAAATAAAATACGTATGGCTATATTTGTGACAAAATTACACGAATATTAAAATGTTTGACGATTTTATTTTATTTTTGCAATACACCAATATGTGAGGCAGCACCTTTATAACTGAAAACGGCTTGATATCAATCAATATAATATGTTTAATGGATGCGTCTGGGCACTGAGGAGAACTGATTTGGATATTGTATGTATTATGCTGTATCTGATGAACAGTACGGAATGTGCTGCATCAACCTTCAGACACCAACTTTCAAGAACCAACTTTGTCCCTGTGTTTGTGGTGGTGGTTAAAATGCAAATAATGAACAAAGATCAAGACATGCAATATCATCGTAAAAGAAGTAATTTATTTGTCCAACTTCTGAAAAATACTGCAAAACCTGCTTTTGGTCATCAGAAGTAGGCAGCCTCCTGTCTTAAGCAACACATATTATTCACATCGAAATTTATAATGTTTATAGTGAGTACTCATGTTATATAGCATGTGTGTCACATCAGTCGCGCGATTAATTTGGTGGCACGATTTATTTCTTCCTAAATGGCAACCAGACACCTGTGAAAATCGCAGATATCCAGATAGACAGAAGGCATCACAAGGTTGTTGGACCCTTCTCATACAGCTGTCTCACGTGCGCCAAGTAGAAAGCTGCTTTATCGGACAATCTGGTCCCGATCTCCCGAAGCATCTCAAGTAGAAATCTCAACTGAGATTTTGCTAAAATCATCAAAAAATTGGAAAATCAGCTCTTGAAAATTTACTGTAATAAACTCACAAAAACATTTCTGTTTAGTGATGCTAATTTAGAGTTCAGCCTCCCATGCCAAGTAACGTAAGAACACACGCCACTATTTGGGATGAGATCTAGCTCAGATTGAGAGGCTTAAGGAGATAGGGGCCTGACTAAAGCTCACGATAATCGAAAGTAGTGCACAGCGTAGTGTCGAGTATACTGAGCTGATTTTTAATGGAATTGCAGAAAAATGTCATCATGTTTTGCGGCGTTGATGCTTTGTATAGAGATGGTAGAATGGTCGTACGACAGTCGCACGAACACCGGTGATTTCATCCAAAGGTGTCCCGAAATGTGACAGTACATTGGTGTAAATAAAATTGGCACAAGGCTGATGGGACCAAAAGGGATTCGACTCGATAAAAATATCTTTCACATCTATACTATGAATATCTAAGACAGGGATCTTACTTTATGACTGACCCTCATATACCTTTCTCTTCCTAATCGAAGGCCGTTTTCTAGTTTCTGTCTGTGCAGGGTTATGTCGTCAAACCGGGTTTTACGCATTTTGTGAACATTCTATGCCCGACACAGGCGACATTGTGTACGTGTATTGATAAAAGTTGTATTTTTGATGTATAATATTATATTGTCTTGAAGTGTGCAGTACAAATTAAATGATTGTATTCGGCTTGTTTCAAATATTGGACATTAACAATATTGTTGAGTTGGGTATATGAGGGTCAGTCATAAAGTAAGATCCCTGTCTTAGATATTCATAGTATAGATGTGAAAGATATTTTTATCGGGTCGAATCCCTTTGGTTTAAGACTGGTTATGATACATTTACGAGACATTGTACCATAATTATAGAGGATTCAAAACTAGTGTTAACAACCCTGCATACGTTGCAGGAAGAACATTCTAGACACAGTCTGTATTCTTATAAAAATCCTTTGTATTCGATTTATTCCTCTCCATGAGCAACTTTCTCAATTTTGTTCATAAATAAAATGACGGCACTTTGTCTTGCTGAAGCTTATCTCCCGATAATGTGATCGATGTTCAGTTTAAAAACAACACCATTACAGGGAAAACATGTTTTTATTATATCAATATGGTATAAACAGATATGACAATTTATCATATCCAATGCTAACTCATTTACAGTGAAATTACAATCCTGGAATTTGGTAAAGAAAAATAATGCAGTTGTAAATTCGTTGAAATTAAATTTTAAAACCTAAACTGTCGAGGGGATTTGCTATCTTGGTCGATACTGAAGGAAAATTCAGAAGGAGACAAAAAAGGTCCAAATAATGCATTTTACATGGATAAATAATGAACCACCGTGACTTTTTTAATTAACTTTTCGGCTGAATAGCAAAAAAAGTCTTGACAAATCTTTTCAACCAAATTGTTAAATAAGAGTGTTTACACTATTTCGTCGAATTTTATTAAAATAAAACATTTCATACAAAAAATGGTTATAGGTAGATATACATGTATGTGATCGATAGGCAGTTATCACCATGTTTTGATTAAGTTAATATGCATGTTGGTGTATAAATTGTTTACAGTAAGTGTCCATCCATTTACAAATAAGATTGTTCGATGCAAAGCAATAACACACTTGCAGTTCATCGGACGGAGACATAAAAATGAATCAACCGAAACAACTTCTACGTCTTCACCATAATTGCAATCACTCACTTAAAGACCACATTAATTATGCGATGAGATCAACTCAAATACATGTATACAAATAATAATGTATTGAGGTTTACCGCGCTTATTTTGCTTTCAATCGCCGAAAGGTTGTAATTATTATAAACAATATTATCAAAATCAAAAATTTGTACACAAAATACACAACTACACATTCAAATCACACACGTCTATATTTCAAACTCTATCCTCGTATATCCATTTTCTTTGGTCTGAAATAAACATATCTTGTGAGCATTGAGACAATTGAAGGCATTTGTTTCATGTTTTCCGTAAATTCTTCATCTGAGCAAGATTCAAATTCGTAGGCCACCATACGATTTACCTGCGTCAACATCTGCATCAACTCCATTTTATTTCCATAATTTTCTAGGACAATACATAAAGCTTGAATGTACCAGGTTCCTTCTTGGTGATTCCGCCATGAATAATACCCTGAAATCATAATAGGTTTTTAATGTACGAAAGTTATTCAATATATTTGTAGACAATCGTTCTCATTTGATAATAATTGCGTTTAGATGATACTTTCTAATAATGTTTTAAATCGTTACAAACATTAACGTTTTACCTACAGTCAATACAAATTTATCAATAATGCAGACCGGAAGCATTTTATCATTTGATAAAAGCAATTTTCACGCAACTTCAGTCGAAATGTGCGAGGTGTTTTTATTTTAACATACAGCCATTGCGCCTAGCGTTAAATCTTAACTTAGACAATATAAGGTATTTCTATTCATGATTTATAAATTTTTAATATGTATGTTTATTCCCATATTAATGGCATACCATTTGAGAAATAGCGAAACGTCAATAACGTCGCTGACGTCAGTATTGTATATAATATATCGCTTTGTTGTGGTCGCGCTAAGGTGGTATTTTTTTATTTTAGTCATATTTTCTTATAAAATGGGTTGTTTCATGCAATATTTTCTGCACCTGTGTCCAAAAGACTGTAGTTTTGATATCTCGTATTAATAGCTTTTTATTTCTTCAAGAGATTTACGGAGTATACAACAGTTTTATGTTTTGTCAGTTATTTGCTATGGCCAGTTGCCCTAGCCATGAATTATCAACCAATAGGCCCACTGACGTGTTATTTTCCGTACGTATGTGTCTACTATCTCAGAAGAACATACTCTGCCCGACCTGCAATCCAAAGCGAATTTATCTCTACAAACTGCGATAAGTGAAGTGGTGCATCGAATTTTTGTTATTTAAAAGGTAAATTTTTACCAATTTAATCTTTGTGAACGATCATTTACCACAATGTACTTATGATCAGCGTCGGTGAAAAGTTACCACCCAATTGAATCTTATATTTTAAAATTCACGTTACACTGTGTTAAAAGCCGAACGCGACTATTATATGTTTGACCTTACTTTGTAGTCACAGCTATCATATTTAATAATATTCAAATGCACACACTATAAAACGTTTGTACCGATAGGTCATACTGTATACAAAATACAGTGGTATACATAAGTGGCAACTTTTCAATGACGCCCAGTATATTATCATATATGATATGGTTTATTCAGTAATACCTGGAACTGTGGAATATGAGAATAGGAAATCAGACTCTACCGGGTGTCTTCTA
The DNA here is from genome assembly GCA_947247005.1 of Spisula solida. NCBI lineage: Eukaryota > Metazoa > Mollusca > Bivalvia > Venerida > Mactridae > Spisula > Spisula solida. Next base: position 41,535,370 of record OX365944.1, on the reverse strand, counting down.
CTAGCTGTGAATGTGTTGTTAGTACCGTGATGACGTAATGGTGATGATCGTTTTAAATCCCCGCCGTGTTCTGTCCGCCTATCGGTGCAAGCCTAACAAATATACAAAAACACGATCAAATTAATCATTGTTTAAACGTAGGTATACATATCTATAGTTCTTGTTGCGTAGTGATACGGAACTTTTTAGTAGTTTGTCTTTCAGCTTTTTGATTGATGAAATTCGCCCATTCAGCTTTATGACAGTTGGGACTTGGGCAGTTCAATTTCTCGTTCAGCTATAATGTGTTGGGCATTGTTCCGTGTAATTGTGGTATGTGATGTTTTTTGTGCTCGGCTGGTGAAGTTGAGTGCTTCCTTCCTTGTCCGACTTTCTATTATCTTTTTGTCCCTGCGCATTTCGTGGGTATTTAATCTCATTGATATTTTAATAATAAAATGCAATGTCGTGAGGCTGTAAAGCCGTGAACTGAATGACTAAGGAGGAAAACTCTATTGTTACATATTTCGGGCGTCGTTTTATTGAGGAATCACATTTGGTTTCAGTATTTTGACGGTACAGTATAAAGCGTTACAATGCCTGTGAAAGAACGTAAACCTTTAGCCATGTGTTCCTTCGTATAGGAGGGGTGTTCGAAAAGTAATACAACTGACTTTACACAATACTCAGGGTTGTAAGAGCCATGAATGTTCACAAGGTGTAAAAAGCACCAAATTTGGCACAGATGTAGTATTAGTCAGTCTGATGAAAAAAATCCAAAGAGACACTCGATCGAAAACTTTTACACTACGGAATGAGGCCCGATAGGGGTACATGATTTTTAATTTATTCCCCGGTATAAATGCCTGTTTTTCCACCTATTTGTAAAGCAAAACATATGCAAACATAGTATATATTATAACTAATGTTTTTATTTGAATTACATTGCTTTTTATAATAATTAAATATCGAAAAGAGGCCCCACTAGTGGTTTAAATAAAAAATGAGCCCCTAATTCGGAAAAATAATACCTAAATAGTATACTCAGAGTTGTAAGAGCCTTGAATGTTCACCAAACTTGGCATAGTTGTACTTTAAGTCATTCCAATTTAAAAAATCCAAAGAGACACTCATGATAGGCTCTGTCTCTTATAAAAATGAGGACCCGAAGGGGTACATTAATTTAAACAATTATGACAGTATAAATTACTAATACTGGATTATTTACCCGTTTATGAAGCTAAGCATATGTGACCATAGTATATATTGAGATGAACGTGAGTATTTGAAATGTGTTGCTTTTTGTGATAATAAAACATGGAAAAGAGGCCCCATTGGTGGTTTATCAAAAATGAGGCCAGATTCGAGAATAAAGTAAATAAATAAGGAGCATTACTGTTCACATGGTTTAATACGCACCAAACTTGGCATATTTATATTTGTCTGACCTAGAAGACGAAAGAGACACTGATAAGAGGCCCTGTCTCCTGCACAAATGAGGCCCGAATGGGTTACAAGAGTTATAACTAATCAGACAGTATAAATACAGTTTTTTGAAGATTGTGAAGCAAAACCTATGTGACTATTGTCCACAGAATATAAAGACGTTACTATTGAACATATTATTATTAATATGGGCATTAAAACTATGTTGCTATTGTAATAGTAAAACAAGCCATTTGTGAGAGCCCCCTCCACTTCACGTGGCCTGCACAACTGGGGAACTAAAGGGGTACTTGATTTTTCACAAATCGATTAATATAATATACACATTAGTTATTTCTGAAATGTTAAGCAAAGCAACAATAACTGTTCTTTTGGCGGGATTTCCACATTTACAACATTTTGTAATAATAAGATATGAAAATGAGGGCACACTTATGTTTTAAACCAAATTTTAGTTGTTAAACAAACAAAAAGTCCTATAGCCTTATACGATATATATTGACAATAAATGATCAATCAAAATGCATTGGTAAGTCGAAAACAATCTACCTTACATGAATGAAAATTTAATTTGATGAAAATAAGGCCATGCTAAGATAAATTTAAATAAGAAATCAAGAATGTCACCAAAAATACATTGGCAAAGGAACAGATCATTATCTCTCATTTTAAGCAAATCAACAAAATATACGTTGTAGACGGTATATACAATGTACCATGTTGAATTGAGGCATTTAAAATGCACTAAGTTTTATAATGTAAAATTAGGCAATGATCATGTGCTTGTTATGCGAAGTATGTGCATCTGAATTAATAAACACAACTTGAGACCATAGTATGAATAAGTATACATACACGTAATTTACTAGTATAACGTGAAAACAGGTAAAATAGTTCAATTACATTGTTATGCTATTAAAGTTTGGCATAATTTATTATGGTAGTTTCACCAATACCTTCAGAAACAGAATTTTAGATACTGTCAATCTGGAAAACACAATTAGCTAGACAAGTGGATTTTAGACATCATTGAGGCCCGTAATGGGTTATAACCGATCCATGTTTAGACTGCACAATTAATTTTCTTCTTAAATACATATCCTATATTATGATAAATGGATGTACAAAATCGATTTGCCATGGTATTTGAAATCAGTAATTAATATATATTTTACTGTCATAAGTTTTTTCACATAAGTTAATGAAAACTAATACCTTCTTGACCCCTTTCACTCCATCTAGTACAAAGATAGTACCATCATCTACGAGTACAGTCATTCCAATACATATGACGTACCCACGCCATCCATTCCATGTCCATTTGGAAACACGAAACACATTACTTCTACTTCTAGGGCATTTCTGGCCCTATGTGGTGCTCACCGTACTTGGTGCCAGCCATTCCAGTCCCTATGGAGAACTCACCATCTGTGAATAAAGCCACTTCAGCCCTACGAGGAAATTACCGCCACTAACTTCCTTTATTCCTGGTATAATGCAATGCTCTGACCATCACCAATTTCAATGACCAACATTCCAGACCCAATAAGGTACTCACATCCATCAAGTTCTACCATTCCTTTACCGATAGGGAACAAACAGATAGTAGAAGCTGTACCTGATCATGTGTGGTACTCCCCACTACCTAGTTCAGCCATGACTGAACCTATATATTAGGGAATTGTCACTATCTGTGACAGCAAGTTTTCATGGGTTTATGTGTTACCTTAAATAACAGACAAAATTGTATCAAAGCCCAGGTCCATGAAAATTGTCCAATAACGTCTATATATACATAATTATTTAAATATGTATATATAGGTGGGCTAGGTCACTTTTCACGAACCTGTGGCTCAAAGAGTACTCCACGCTTTGGGATATAGCAGCCTGGCTTAACCATTCCTGGCAATATGGATGACGTAACCCGTCTTTGCATCTATAGCCATTTCTAGCTCTATATGGTACCTAACACTGCCTGAAAGAACCATTACTCTCGCTCTGTGGGATTCCTAACACTGCCTGGAAAAGCCATTTCATACGGTCTGGTGTACCTAACAGTGTTTGGCACATTCATTATTTGCTTCTTATGGTATCTAGCATCACTTGCTTGGCATTCCCATCCATTCAGTGCTCTGTACAGTACCTAACACTCCTTGTCTAGGCTGTGACCTTCTTTATGGTTTCCATGTGAAACGCCATGCTCAGTGGTACTTAATACTCCTCCTCGGCGCACCCCGTCCGGGCTCTATTGGGCACCTAACACTTACTGCCACAACCATTACTATCTATGTAGGGTACATTCATTGGTACAACCATTCATTGTTTCATGTGGTATATTTCACTCCTTGGTACAGCAGTCGGCTCTATCAGGTCAATACGACTGCATAACTCAGCTAGTGTCCTAGATCTATGGGTACCTAGTATTGATCTATTTGATAGTTAACACTGTCGAATTCAGATATTCCTGGCTTTATGGGGATATCTTTCGATGCTCAACGTAGCCATCCTTGTGTTCTTGTGGTACCTAACTCAGTTGGGTACACTCATTTGGGTACCTAACTGTTAAAACTATCTACTTAAAATGCCATTTCTGACTTGGTAAATGTTACCTGACCCTGTATTCCTGACTCCATTGAGTATAATAATAAAAATAATAATAATGATAAAAATGAGTATCTATCAATGCTGGGTACTTCCATTCTTCGCTCTGTATTATAGGGAACTACCATTACTGCAACCTTATGATACAAGACACAACCATCCATTGTGCCGTACCGACCTGCAGCATAAAACAACTTTCACAAGGCCTTAAACTAAGAATAATCATTATGGTGTTTTTGAGTATGCTTAGATCAATTGCAAGTATGTTGTATTCATAGTTGTAATCTAAGTATCACCACATGTTCTGCAAAGTTTGACTTTAATTGATTTTTTTACTATATTTGCCTAACAATGGACTTCATGTGTAGTTTATGAGTACCACAAGCGGGGCCTCATGTACATATTTTACAATAAAAATGTAAAATAGCTCGAATGCCAACATTCAACGGAGTATGAACTTGGCTTACCGAGTTCCTTAGATTAAACTTTTAAGAAAATATGTTTTAATAATACTTCTATACTAATGGATTTCATTCATTTTCCCCTTTTTAATTACCCCTATTACGGCCTCAATTCTATCAAATTCGATCAAGCATTAGGTTATTTGTTGTATATTCATGCTATTCAGCTCAATATTTAGTTTAGTTATATAGCTATTTCTTGTAATTGTGTATTGCATTAATGATCTGACTTATTTTCTATTGTGCCTCATGACGGGAAATAGCTTTTGTTTGTACCCCTAAGGGGGCCTCATTTTCACATTGAACTATTAATTAAGTATCAATTTGTTGAATTCGCATATGAAACAAATATAAATCACAGCTACATATCGTTTTTTTATACATTTGAGGTACTATTTATGTGTCTTACCGATAGGACAGTGCAAACGCTTAAATTATTTACTTTTTCATTATTGATTATATCCCAATTAGGACCTCAATTTACTGATAAGGTGTCTTTTGAATGACTTAAATTATATTAGAATCATTGATAGATCATCAGAAATGCAATTGTCTTATTCAACCATATAGAATACTGGAATAAGTATACAAACATGTTTTTATTTTATAATTTATTTCTTAAAAATACCCCTTTCGGGCCTCCTATTGGTATCCAGACGTCTATAATAGTGAAATTTATTTTATAATTTATCAGACGTATAATTTGTTAATATATTCTATTACAAAAAATGGCGAATTGATATGGTATTTATTAAATTTTGAGTTTATTTGTATGTGTCAAGTGCAATTAAATTTTAATTGGTGGACCCTGTTTAGGGCCTCGATATGCGATGTAAAAAGGCCAAACAGGTTGTCTCTTGGACTTTTCTGAAAGCCAATATACTAAATGTCATTTTGTGAAAGTTTGGTGCTTTTTACACCTTGTGAACAAAATGGCCATTTTTTGGTTCTTACAACCCTGAGTACAAGTTTAAAGCATGGTAATCCAGAAAATACAATGATATGTATGGAGCTGTATTTCTTTTAGAACACCCCTCGTACATATTATAAGATCATATGTTGACAACGAATATACAATTAAAAATCTCAATTCTAAGAAACATATTAGGTTGCAAAGATACAGTATCATCATTCATAGTCAACCACGAACCATATGTTTTCATCATCATTATGCGTAAGAATAGTGATTGTCCAGACTGTGTTATTTGAGCTTGACATCGACAACTCATAAACACTCCATCGAATAATGTTGTAGTGTAATACACTGTAAAATCATCATTTTTCGTGGGAGTTGAAATTTCGTTGATTTCGTTGTTGCACTCGACCACGAGCATTATCCCCACGATTATTCGACCTCTTAAATATCGAACATAGGTTTATCCTATTATGTTTTGTATTCCACAAACTGACGACCCCACGAAAATGCATTTTTATCACAATTCACGAAATTTACATTAATGCAAACACCCATTCTCACTTAATGTTATCAAGATATGGACGCGGTCCAGACAAATTGATCGATCATCATAATCACAATCAGAGGTCAGTATAATAATTGCCATCTAGTCTCTCCACGTTTGCTGAGTGAGGTTATAGTCAATACATGCATTATATGGACTTTATGCTGGCATTGTATGTAGTTTAAAGCAATACAGACAGTATTTTCATACTCATTTACGTTAGATCGACCGTGCAACACGTTCTACAACTTATATCACTCACTCTCGACACCTCGATTCTGATTGTATGTGACAAGACGAGCCCTATACCCTTTTTTAAACTTTAAGTCTATTACTAACAACCATGTAACCTTGTCCTGGATTAACATATGCTGAGACGACCTAAGTTTATACGCGACGGGTTCCAGGAAAGGAGCGATTTAGCAGAACAAATACCACTGCTTCGGCCTATCGGAGTCATTGATCAACCGCACAAATCACTGTTTCCGAGATAAGATAGGAAGGCTACTCTAAACACTAAATCGTTAACACATTAACCACAACACTAGTACAATCGGTGTATGAATTTGATCATTGGAGTCCAGAGTACTGTTTTATCAAAGCCCTTAAACGGACATCTTAAACTCACGCTCAAAATTAAAGTCATTATACTGCTTTTACAACTACATATTTGGGACTGGTATGGTTTCGTATGAGTAGATTCCTGAATCATAGTTAATATTGCAGATCCATTAACAACAATTTGTAGTTGGTAAAGAATTATCAAGAATTTAAATGGTGACGTAAGTTTTCCACTTTCGTAATTGCTTTGATAAAACAATACCCAGATACAATCCAGTTTTAATTAGAACTCGTCTTGCTTATGGTTCCAATCACAGGTATCAATTGTGAAAGGTTCTATTGTTCCCATAGATACAGTGCACTGTCAGGGTAGTCTTATTCGTTGGACTAAAACAACATATTCAGTGGACAGTTCAGCACTTTTATATGTACAATGAAAATACATGAACAATGAAATTAAATGTAATTTAACGACATACATGTATATAATATTACAAACAAGTATTTTTGTTAAATGACACTGACAGTACCTGTGACTCTACTTGAACCTTCTATATTTAGTAATAATGTACCTGTATGAAGAACAGTTTGGGTTTGCCTACCAGTGTAGGACATTTGTCTCGCTTGAACGGATGTGTGAGCACTTCCAATGGTACCAGTTTATCTGTTGCATAAATAAATCCTTCTCTACCGTAACTCAACACAGCACAACCAAAACAATCACTGTCGGAATGATCTGAAGATGCAACTAGAAAAAGAAATAATAAAAGAAATACGTTCAAAAAGGTATGGCATTTGAGTTGCTAATACAATAACGATGTCACCACTCTAATACGACGAATCTGCAAAAACGTAACACGATTCTTTATTTCTGTGAACAAATATCGTACAAAGTGCAATTTAAGCAGTGGAAGTTTTAATATGTGTGAATGCTGTCTTGCAAAGGTGTTAGGAACGCAGCTGTACATTTTGTACAACTGCATATTCGGCATTCCGCTTCACATCTTGGTGCAGCTGTGACAAAATGACGTTTTTCACATGTAACAGGTTTCAGACGTTTCAAACAGACCAACTTGCACCTTTGTACAACAGTTACTGTCGAATGTACTGAAGTTGCTTAGTGCTTAGAGGTTTAGTGCTGCTCTTTTAGGCATTGTGAAGTGATATCATCGATAAATAATACTATAACATGGAAATCATGAGAGTCCGTCTACTTGAACACCTTGAGATCGTCAGTCAATGGGAACACAAGAAAAATGGTTGATGCAGGGCATCAAACGGAAGCCGTAATGTTTTGGTGTACAATCTGAAAGAACAAAGCCCAAGGAGTGGTGTTCCAAACCAACACTGTAAATGTGTCTGAACAACACGGATATCCCTGCTTTTGTTCTGTCAGTAAAGACAAATCCTTGCCATACACAATAAAAAACCTATAAGTAAGACCTTGATACTAGGCCTCGTGCATGACAAATCTGTCTCATTAAGGTTAACATTTATGCCAAGTGATATGAAAATCGCTGGATGAATGGTAGAGTAATGGAACAGATGCAAAATACACCCGTTTATTGTTTGACAGCTGTGACCTTGACCTTGGAACTAGGTCTTGGACATGAAAAATGATGTAATTAACATTTTTCCAACGCTATTTCAAAATCCCTTGATGACTGGAAAAGACTTCATGCTGATCACTCCTATGAAGTTTCATTAAAATCGGGCCAAGGCTATAGGAGATGTGCAGCTGACAAGACACCGTCAGATGGCAGGCCCTGAAAAGGCTGTAATTGTGTCCGAGTGGAAAGATGAGACAATATGTACAACTGAACTTCGAGCTGGTGAAGTTTAAATATAAGAGTCAATTGATAGGGTGGTAACTTTTCATTCATTGACGCTATAATATAAGAAGGGTGTAATAAATCTAGATTTATTAATTTATATTTATTGTTTAACATATAATTAGTTAATCCCCCGCCTCAGGCATGTTTCAATTATACAACATAATTTACGATTTAATGTACTATACAGCGTGATTAACTATCAATCCCGGGATTTTCTATTGAAACCGGATAACACTGTAGGATACCGTCGTTTAGTAGTCACACCGCTTGGTTCCCGATTCATTCGGTAACTGTTATTAGTGGACCAGCAACCAGACTAATAAGTGCTATTTATAGTAACGGGGAAATTAATAGACAATGCCAGGCGATACTAAACTTTGTGAATTTCGGCAATTTATTTTCGTTATCTATAATTGATAAATTAGAAAATTCATATGAAACCCTATATAATTGTTTTCACGCGAAAACATATGAGTGCATCATTTGTAAACGAATAAAACTAGCGATCAGTTCAGTAGTTTTGAATAAAAGAAAAATAGACACCTCAGCAAGTCTACGGCCAAAGGGATCAGCAATTATTATTAAAACAGAAATATATTTTTTATTTCAATTACGAACATTACCCATCCAAAATAATGTAAATATGGTGGGATCTATAAGCATTGAAATATTTTTATACAAAGTCATCAATTAATAGCTGCAATATAACGCAAACGAATTTATTCATTGTATTAACTAGCAGTTGCTTGTCCTTTAACCTCCAGGAGAGAAATTCACATTGCATTCCAAGAAGGAAGCCGCTTAATGATTTACACACGATTGAAAAATATACACCATAGCCGTGCATCGAGTTTTCATTTATTTAGATTGACAATATACTGCCGAGCATGGCCTTTTTTGTCAGTCAGCTTTCTGCTGAAATATGGCAGGCATATGAGTTACTTCACCGTATTTGAACCCGGGTAGCAAGATTAGACGACAAGCGCGCCAGCACTTAAGCTACGGAGGCACACACATACTGTACCGCTAGTTGGACAAATGACGCAGGCAACTCAATAGTAACATGTATGTAATTGAGAATGGAGAATCATATATTCCAAGCTATGAACCAAATGATTCACTGTCATGTCTGTGAAACATAACGCAACCGAGTATTTACACTGATTGACGTTCACATACTTGTATATACTAATTAGATAGCCTCAATCATGGTGTGATCTCTTAGATAAATTCATTGGATGTTATTATTGACGCAATCAGGTCAGATAGAAGTCAATCTATAGCTCCAAGATATTCAAGTCGTTTGTTGCAGTTTCTTGCATGAGAAATGGAAACACATCTTTATATAATTGGTTCACGTTTTGTTATATGGTCACAGTATCCTGTCACAAAACAAAAACATACGATCATAATTATTTGTCATCAAACTTGTTTATGAGTTAACTGCCCTTGAAACTAGAGATTTACTCCAAATGTACGTATACAAGGGCAGATAACTCCAAAAGAAGCACAATGACCTATGATTAATGTGTATTTTTGTTTCTAATATGAAATACTAGTACTCAACGGCATTATGCATAATTTGAACAAATCATATTACTGGGAACAATATTCCTCATATCTCACAAGAAACTGCCACGAACGTCATTATGGGAGACCACCCATTTATATAAACATACTGTTATAAGCCTTAACTCAACAAACACGCATTATATACCACCAAAAATTAAATTATATTTCAATATTGGCACCAAATAGAAGATTTTGACAATATTAATTGGTCTAACCAGTTTTAAGGCACCACATACTATTGTTAAATACAATTATTGGAATTGGAATGAAGACTCTACAATGTAATAGACGTGTAATACATATAGAATCTACTACAAATACTAGGTTTATCCGTTTGCAAATATCTATAAGTACGCTCCTTTTTCCAAGAAAAAAACCCTATTTAATATAATTTTTTATGTTCTTTTTTTCCAGAAACCTTTCCCACGACTGTGCGATAAATCATTTGTTTGCTGTGAAGTAATATTGTACAAATATAATTATTTAGGAACATTCAACTGCGCGGATCGTGAGAAAATAGCCAGGCTGTTGTGTAGTGATATATGTCATAATAAATATGACAGAAAAGACAGCAATCAACAAAAACAGCCAATCACACAAACGTACATCTGGCAACAAGACAGAAGGGAAAGGCAACAAGACAGAAGGGAAAGGCAACAAGACAGAAGGGAAAGGAAACAAGACTGAAGGGAAAGGCAACAAAAGGGAAAGGCAACAAGACAAAAGGGAAAGGCAACACGACAAAAGGAAAAGGCAACACGACAAAAGGGAAAGGCAACAAGACAGAAGGGAAAGGCAACACGACAAAAGGGAAAGGCAACACGACAAAAGGGAAAGGCAACAAGACAAAAGGGAAAGGCAACACGACAAAAGGGAAAGGCAACAAGACAAAAGGGAAAGGCAACACGACAAAAGGGAAAGGAAAAAACAAGACAAAAGGGAAAGGCAACAAGACAAAAGGGAAAGGCAAAGTACAAACGAACAAGAACAGACACAAAACACAAAAACAGTCACAAGTAAAAGCTACGCCAAATTCGACAGGTAATTCAATGCCTGCAATCGATGTAAAAGACTCGAGTGAAACACACATGCTTTGGAGGGCGTACAATCGTAGGGATTCAATTTCAGGGATTGGATTTTCATCCACAAGATCAACAACATTGGTGCTGTACATATAGCCGGATATCCCAAGAAAACATTTAATGATTTTACGGTCTATCAACATTTTGCTTCAAGGTAGGCAGAGATGGATATGATCGTAATTGCATACTTCGCCAGAAAACTAAATGCAATTTGCTATACAGGATATGTACTAAACAACATTGGCATGTTTAATTACACCAGTTTGACATGTTTATTTACATCAGTGATAGATAATTGTGTACGATAATTGCTAGCTTGATTCGTTCCCATATGTCGGCGGCTATCAGCTCTGTATATAACCCACAGGATCAATATTGGACATGGTATCTGTAATCTCTATGATTAGCGCACTTTCAGAAAATACGTTTCATTGTAGTCCGTTATAATGCATTGAAGAAAATGCGCAAACTTATATTTCTCAGTCTTCATTTAGAAGATTGTAATAGCTTATCAAATATCAAATAATTAACGTAATTACCTTCTTGCATAAGTTTCGTCATGCGCGCGCATGACACGTCATCATATCTACGGACTTCGAATCCGGTATCCTGGAAACGTTCTTCAAGACGTTCTGCGTCTATATCTGTACCGTCCCTCTCCTGTTGTCCAGTACATTCTAGAAAATGTTTGTTATTGAATATCAGAAATATACCACGTCTTCTGGAGTTGAAATTGTATTCATTTGGTTCGGAAGGCGCACCTGGTCGTACATTGTGTTTGTCTTTGTCGGCACTGAAAGTAAATGTATGTACAAATGTAGCTTTCAGATTATTTTGTTCATAACATTTTTTAACACTGTTTTATTTCAGGACGATTGAGAAGCAAATCACTACTACGTCTATTATCACGCTCCACACCTCATTTCTGATGGCACTCATCGCAACAATCATACGCGATAAAGGATACCAAACAATAATCTATTTCTACAGATTAGCACAAACAGGAGGACCACTGATGTATCGTATTTCGTACCGAGCAAGCAAATTACAGACGTCTCAGCGGTCGCTCTATCACTATGCTATCTGGGTTGTTGGATTTACAATTCAACGTTTTATTTTGGTTCAAATACACCATACATGTATGTGATTTACATAAATAACACACTTTCACATGCGCAATCATAATGCTTAGATAACGTGCCATATAGTCATCATGCACGGTTTTCTCAAGCACGGCGTCAACGGAAAGCAACCAAAATCATTGCATATAACGTATGCTGTGTTTTATAATACTAGACATAAATTGCAACATGATCACAAAATGTCTGGTATTCTTAAATAACTCATCTTATTTCTGACATTTATCCCATATTTATGCGGTAAATACATTCTTCTGGGGACCATCATAACATAATATCGTTGCACACAGGGGTAGTGGTTTATGTTTTGGATATTTCAGAAGATATTTGCTCTGATATTATTCTTTACAACGTAATCAACTCACAGGCATGTCACGAGGCTATACTTGCCTGGGAAAGTAGCGATTCATTAAGTATTTAAACCCTAACCAGGTAAATGGGATTCGACATTTGGGTTCAAACTCCACACACCGGATGAGGATTCATATACGACTATAAAAACAAAACATAATTCTTGCTGTAACTTAAGCGCAATAGGTTATATATTTGGCACGAATTAAGATAACATTCATCCGTTTAAGCTGCCAAAACGTGCAGCACGAAACTTAAACTTTCGATTCTGCTTAACATTGAGATATAATTATTATCACAAAGGGTTAAGCATGTGCCTTGGTACTGTGATTACACCAGAAGCACACGACCATTATCGCGACAAACCAAGAAAAATTCAAAAGCAAAGACTACCCTACCAAAAATATTTTGTGTCATATACCTCTTCCCATCATCCCAGATTTTCCTTTCAATGGATGGAACGTTTTAGTCTTAAAATAACTAATATGTTATGATGCCAGTGTAAAGTCAAGCTTATTTAGGGAGTGAATTGAACAGACTATAACAAATTAAAACAGAACAAACTGTTTATTTAAGGCGTATGCTCGGTACAAGCATTTACTATGTTACGCTTTCTTCAATAAGTTGCATCTCATGGAAAAGACCAGTCGATGTAAATTCTATAATGGAATGGCAATGTATTGAATTAAACCACAGAGGTTTGAACACTGGCATATAGTAGGTTCCTATTGTATGAATAAAACATTATCTTAAACAAATCCGCAAATGTAAATCTTGCTAGAGAAGAAATATCGACTTTGCTGTCACAAAAAGACACTAAATGGTGGCAATATAATTATCTAATTTGTGCCCTAATACTCATGTAAATGTGAATTATATCTCGGTTGATGTATATCACTGGGCTGGTCGATGCGGGGAAAGTACGTATTCAATGACAAAATAAATGTAAGTATACAGAAAACTGGCATGTTTTGTCAGAGTGAGAGTTGATTATACAAAATGGCCTACATAAAACGACTTTGATTAATGATTAGTATTTAGCTATGGTGTGAGGTTTGACATTAGCTAGTATTTATATTTGACGTAACATTGTTTCCATTATCTGATAAGTATTGCTCTTATTACTTGTTAAGTGTGTTTGTTTATTCGCACTGTACAGCCTTTCCCAGAATTATATACGACGACTGGTTCATCAAACAGGTTTACTGTACTAACCGACACTTCCAAATGTCCATACAGAACCATCCTCATACATCAGTGGCTAGTCAAGTTCCCAGATATCACAGGTGAAGAATACTCTGGTGAACGAGAATGTACAGAACCAGCAACTTCTCAAAACTTAGAGGAAAATCGACATTTCTGTCAAATTTTTTATGAAATGGTATGACCGGTCGCCACCGGTAATCGACCCGGACAACCGGGTTACACATCCGGCGCATTGACCACAGGCAAGGCTGTTACTGTATCCAGAATTCGACATTCAGTGGTGTCCAATAAAGCCTATATTCAACGTTTATGGAAAATTATTACATATAATTTGACATTAAACACTATTTACTATCAAGTATCCGACATCAAATTGTATTTGTATGAGTCATTCATATTGTTTATGATAAAGGGACATCGACGTGTAACTGACCTCAATCTGTTTTTAATTTTGAACGATATGGTACATTATAATATCCATAACACAATTATTCAAAATTGTTCCATCTAAACAGTCATTCCATTTTTCAGCTTGTATTATCTTATGAAATCGCTTCGAGTTCCCTTGTGGAAAAGCTTTATAAACAGACACTATTCGGCTTAAACTGACTATAAGTGTATGGCTGCTATGATTAATTTCATTGATTCTGACGTGGATTGAAGTTGTAATTGCCAATAATCTACGTTTCATATTAACACTCAGAGAGATAGGCTATCCAAGAACGATAAGTGTAATAATTGATTGTTCCCTCACCTAGTAATGATTACATGTAATCTAACTATTTATCTAACAGCAATATGACAATACGAAGGATGTAGTATTTACACTGGACGTCACATTGAGGAGACCGTGCACGTCATCAAATATACCAAAGAAATGTAATATACATGTAATACATGTATTAGCACATACATCAACCACTTTTCTAATTGGTCACTTATCAATCCAAAATACTTTTAACTGTGCTAATATTTTTGCACACATATGTTTTTAGAAATTACTAATTAACAACCTGTTCATAAAAAATTCAAAGTTCACGAGCTTGTATGCATGGTCTGTCGTACGATCAAATTTGCATTTTCACCACGTGCTGCATACAAATCTATCAAAGAATGTACTTAATCTATGTCTAGTTAATGAAAACCACTAACGTCGTGATATTGACCGTCACATAATGTGCGCGAGCAATTGCAATTTAACATGCAGGCCAGTTCTTTTAGACACATGTGGATATAATTAAAAAATCTCAAACTGATATTACTGTGCAGGTTTCAATTCCTTATAACATTTTTGTTTATTACTATGTTTAAAGGAACGTTTGTGTACTTGGTTGTCAGTCGACACGCAGCGTAATCCAAGATTTAAAACTTACGGTTCAATGAATTTTGTCCATTGGACAGCGGGAAATAAAATTACATGCGGTCTTTTCCATTAAATTCATGACCCGTACACCTAAAATCACAAACGGCAATGTGTGTTTTAATTGACGCCGTGACGTCGGGTTTATCAACATGGGCGTCTCAATGTTCTACTAAGTAACCGTTTGAATATAATTATCATTGGCGTTCCAATCCGAAAAATTACGCGTTATGCCATCATTGACCACCCTACAGATTTTAGCCATGTTCTACCAGTCTATATGTTATGCTTCGATCAACTGTCACTGAGATTGCCCATCAAAAGTAACGTCAATGCGACAACATTGCCTAGGAGGACACATTCTTAGCTGTTGGAAAACTGTTTTAAGCCGGAGCAGATTTTGTGACTTCGCAATTTTACGCAATGTGCTAGCGTTTCCTTAATATTGTGTGTTATGAAATAAAAGTATACTTAAACATTATCATACATTGTATAACTACACTTGCTGCAAATTTCAACAAAAGAGATAGTGAGGTTTGTTTAACTGCACAGTTATAAGTGTCTCCAAGTGTAAATCTGCCCCATTAAGTTTCTGTGGCATTTGTTTAAAATGTTATACCGGTACATGCTGATTGTCTTGCTTTTAGTTTTGGTTTACAATGTACTTACTATAATCATTTTAAAATCTGTCACTTGAAAAACGACAACATTGTGTCATTGGATTCCAAATGCAAAAATGTATTTTCGGAATATAGCAACAGAATAGATACTATTTGCATATTCCAAAATCATTTCTTCAACGAAAATAAATGCATAGCCTATGCAAGTCGGGTGGCAATGTTGCTTTCTTGGCCATTATCTAATTGTGAACAACATAAGTTCAAATGAAATTGGATTTGCATAGTATAATTGATGTTTCAATTACAAAACAACAAACCGCAACATCATATACTTTTCCAGACGGACCGCTTATAAAATCCACCCGACTCCATTGATTGTGGTAGTAATATAGCAACTTCGCAAGGATACAAGCTATCTATTACATGTATAAGATTTTAGTAAACGTGTCTGGCAATTAATTATTCATTACCAGCTTCTGGTGTTTGCAGAAATTAACGACAGTCTACCCCATCGACAGAGATTTAATATGAAGGTTTGATTTACCTCAATTTAACGTAAAAGGTTATCATCATACTTTGGGGGAAGTATCGGGCATATCACATAACAGAACAAGACGATTTATTTATAGCCAAGAGCTAACCCTAATGACGTTGACTACTCGGCAATGTTTATATCGTGTATTTAAATGCCACAGACATTATATAAATATCAGATGCCTGCCTGCGTGACATTGATATTGCCAACCCTAGGGCAGAATGTCACCCCGAGGCGAAGCCGAGGGTGACATTCTGTTTCGAGGGTTGACAATATCAATATCACGCAGGCAGGCATCTGATATTTATTTTATTATACCGAACAAAATAAAAGTAAATAAAATCATACTGGCAAATCTTGACAGATTTGTTTTTTACACTCTCGTCAGAATCGCACATGAGCGCGCGGACCAGTGACGTCACTACCAATTGTGTACAAGGGAGACAACTACAACCAAAGTTTAGCTTTATGCTTGACACAGTTACTTGTCCTTGCATGACATTGAAAATGTCAGGTCGATCACATGACCTGGCAGTCAGTTTTCGGTCGATCACGTGTCAAATAGGTTGGAACTGTCAATGACAGTCATAATGTCTCTCTCTAGGGCAATGGGACTTTTGCCTTGCAGACAAAATTGACGTATAATAAACACTAATTACAGGCATCGTACTCTGAATGATAGTAATATATGATGTCTCTATATAATTATTGATACAAATATATCGCAAAGTATTTGAGGGATAAAAGAGGATCTTCCGATGACAGAATTTGCAGCTTTTATTGCATGCAAATTTACGATCTTACTAAACTAGTTATTGGTAACAGCTGACGTACTTTGATTTGACTTAACCCCGAATATATCAAAATCCCATAGCAACAATAACAAGAGCTGTCGACGAACAGCGCGCTCCACTATTCGCAGCACCTTGCTGGGATAGTACAATCATTATATATTCAAAACAAAATGCTTCATAACAGCAGCATTTACCTCTGCTGTGTAGAGGTTTGGGCTTCTAAGTCGATAAAGGGAGATAATTTGGACAACTTATGCAGGACCATTATCTACTCATGTGTAGGTCCTCTTGGTCATGATTGTAAACAAATACGCATTTATTAGTCCAAAAGGGGCATAATTTCAACAAAATGCTTGATATAGTTACCTACCTCTGTGTAGGGGTTGGGGTCATGATGGAGAACAAGTATACACAGCATTATGTGAATGCACTTTAAAAATATTAGAGGTGAAAAAAAAACTGTACCTAAACTTTAACATTTGCACTTAGTTGCAAAAAGGGGTCAGAAGTTTACCAAAATGCTTAATAGAGTTACCTACCCCTGTGTATGGGTTAGGGTCATGATGGTGAACAAGTATGCAAAGTATCAAAGCAATATGTCAATGCATTATGAAGGTATTAGAGATTAAAAACCTGTACCTAAAGCAGACATTGACACTCGTACATATAAAGTTACATCTACAGGACAATGTATCTCCATACAGACCACAAGCAGACATTTACACTCGTACAAATAATGGTACATCCACAGGACAATGTACATGTATCTCTATACAGATCACAAGCAGACATTGACACTCGTACATATAATGTTACATCCACAGGACAATGTATATGTATCTCTATACAGACCACAAGCAGACATAAACACTCGTACAAATAATGGTACATCCACAGGACAATGTATCTCCATGCATACCACAAACAGACATTGTCACTCATACAAATAATGGTACATCCACAGGACAATGTATCTCCATACATACCACAAACAGACATTGACACTCGTACAAATAATGGTACATCCACAGGACAATGTATCTCCATATACACCACAGACAGACATTGACACTCGTACAAATAATGTTACATGGACAAAACAATGTATCGTCATACAAACCACAAACAGACACTGACACTCGTACAAATAATGTTACATGGACAAAACAATGTATCGCCCTACAAACCACAAGCAAGCGTTGACATACAAATAATGTTATATACGCAGGACAATGTCGCTACTTACACATCACAAGGAAACACAATATATACACAATGCTAATCATGTTTTTTTTTATAATTTAATGACTGTTGTGTTTTAATAAAAGATATCTCAGTGTACAGGTTCGTGAAAGTGGAATTGTATAATATGAGTCATTGTCCAATAATAAAACCAGAAAACTCAACAACATTTATTTTCAAGTGAAACCGCTTCCAAATATATCTAACTCCGTTGACTGTGGTAATAACATAGCAGATCCGGAAGGATGCAAGACATCTTGTTATAAGGTTGAGTGAACGTGTCTGGCAATTATTTATACATCAGCAGCTGTTTGTGATTGCACCAATTAACGACTGCCTTCTATCGCGACAAATATTTGATAAATACATTAACGTTGTATAACGCAAAGGTCATCGTCCCACTTTGGGGAAATATTGCGTCTATCATAGACGAACAAGACGATTTACAATGAGCCAACAGCTAGATGATGTTGCCTCCTGTAGAATATTCATAATGTATTTAAATGTCGCAGACGGACAACAATTACAGACACCGTGTTTTAAATAATCCCAATATATGATGTCCCTATATACTGACTTGTCTATATGAGGTTGAACTGTCAACACCCAATGTATGTTACGGAGTCGGGATCGTCAACAATTATGACATGCGTAAGATGTTTCTAATACTAGAAATTCGTAACATTTGATGCCATTTGATGTGAATTTATTGCTTGATTTGCTATGAACCAAACAGGAATATATCCTATCATATCTAATGAACTGTTGCTTAGATATTGGCTCCTGTGATGTTTATACATAACAATTAAATTGTATATTCCGTAGAGTGACACGAGATTACATAATCCATTTCTCAAAGTCCGTTTATACAGAAATAAAATAACAATACATTGAAAAATGTAGCGAACCACTTCATGGTCCCACACAATAATGAAAATAAAAAAAGTTCTCTAAATGCAATTATAGTCTCCAAGTGTGAGAAAACGAAATGACCACATTATTATTGGAAGGCAAATAATACAACACATACAGCTGAATGTACGAGCACCTGTAATGTAATGATTTTGGATTGGGTGCTTTCGGTATTAGCAATGTCGCTGTCTCATATGTATGGTTGACCTGTTCTGTTATGTCCATATATCATATCGGTGATGCATTTGTATTGTATTCGTCCGTTATTTTAGATTAGCTGATAATCAGGTTTGTTTCTACTTTACCCGAAGCAATAAGTATCTATTACATGGTTTGCGATGTTCATTACTGCAGTTTTAAGTGACTTATCTACTTATCTAATCGATCGTGTCTAGGGGTGTTAACACATTCAGCATATACGAGGATTAGATAAATGGGAAACAGTGGAATCACACTTGGATAATGCACATACATATTGACATATGCTAGATATTATAGTTATTACGCTTTTTGTACTTGCTTTCACCAGCAAACGCATTTTGTTTCAATATTTGTTACGAGAAGCAGGAACGCTTCGAATAAATGTTATAATCAGTAAGATAAGAAACAAATTGAATATTTTTTATATCGTCGTGTATTTTACGGTCTCATTAGTCTAGCAATTTACGTCAGCATATTCATGTTTGCCTCTTTTGTAGGTTCTATTATTTGTTCAGTGGATGATTTATTAATTTAACAACCAGACAGGTGCAGGTTTTACAGCATGACTTAGCAAATTGTCTTAAAAATAACAGAATATTGTAAATCAAATCAATATTGGAGTAAACCGGCGATATACTGGTACAACAATTGCTACAATTAGTCTATGTACAAATAATAATACATCCAATGGACAATGTATCTTCTTACAGATCCAAAGCAAACATTGACATACAAAGAATGTTACACCCACAGGACAATGTATCACTACACAAACGACAAACACACATTGAAATAATGGTACATCAACAAGACAATTTCTCAAGCAAACACTGATATAAAAATAATGTTACATCCACAGGACAATATATCTTCTTACAAAATACAGCCAAACATTGACATAACGATTGTTACATCAACACAAAAATACATCTTCTTACAAATGATAAGCAAACATCGACTATAAGATTGTTATATCGACAGGATAATGTATGGCCATACAGACCACAAGTCAACATTGTTACTAGTACAACTAATGGCACATCCACGTGATAATGCATCTCCATACATATCACAAGCAAACATCAAACTATACATAATGCTCATAATGTTTTTAATAATTTACTGAATGTTGTATTTAATTTAAAACGTCTCAGTGTTCATGTTTATGAAAGCGGGATTGTATAATTTTAGTCATTTTGTTTGCAATTATAAAACAAGAAAACACAACAACAATTATTTCCAAGGTGAAACGCACCCAGAATATATCTAACTCCGTTGATTATGGTAGTAACATAGCAAATCCGGAAGGATGCAATACATCTTGTTATAAGGTTAAGTGAACGTGACTGGCAATTATTTATGCATCAGCAGCTGCTTGTGTTTGCAGAAATTAATGACTGTCTATTAACACGACATAGATTGGATATGTTAGCTTAACACACTGTAATTCAATGTAAAAGGTCACCATCACACTTTTCGGGAAAATATCGTATTAACATAACAAGACGATTTACAATTATCCAACAGCTAGATGATGATGCTTTCTGGAGAATATTCATAATGTATTTAAATGTCACAGACATACACCTAATACAGACATCGTGTTTTAAATAATACCAATATATAATGTCCCTATATATTGAGTCCACATATATAGACCCAGTGAATACGAGATGGAAACTGTCTACACGCAAGGCTAATAACCAGAGGATCTTACAGAGTCGGGGTCGACAACTATTGTATACGACATGTACACGATCTCACTAAAACTAGAAATTCTTTAAAGTAGATGTCATTTGATTAGACATTATTGATTGATTTGCTATGAACTATGCTTGGATATATTCTGACATCTCAAAGGACCCTATCATACATCTTTAATATTGGCTCCTGTGATGTTAATACGTAACAATTCAATTGGTTATATCGTAGAGTGAGACAATACTATGTGATCCATTTTTCAAAGTCCGTTTATACGGTAATGAAATAACAATACATTGAAAACTGTATCGAACCACTTCATGGCCGCGCACAATAATGGAAATAAAAATCTGTTCTCTCAATGACAATTATAGTCTCCCCGATTGAGAAAACGAAATGACCATAACTCTTTGAAAGCAAGTAATTATACTACACACACTGTCGAAATTATATGCTCAATGTGTTTACAACCCCAGACAACATCGATTAGATTTATATTAAGTAGATAAGTCACATAAAATTGCAACTATGAACATTGTAAATCATGTACAGTCAGAACTCGATACAACGACGCTGTTCGTTTCCAAGAAAAATGTCGTTGTAACGAATATGTCAGTATACTGAATTGATACAAAGAGCGTTTTAATACTTTTGTCCCCAACTATGGTGTCAGTATAATAAATTTGTCAGTATATCGGGTGTCGTTATATCGAGTCCTGACTGTAATAGATACTTATTGCTTTGGGCAAAGGAGATACAAATCTGATAATCAGCCAATCTAAAATAAAGAATAAAATACAACACAAAGCATCTCCGACATGATCAAACAGACCAACGATACATAGAAGCAGCGACATTGCTAACACCATAAACCGCCAATCTCACCATAACATTTTAGGTTGTATGTCTAGGAAACATTGAAAGCACACTTGGATAAAACAGATCAACAATACATATGAGACAACGACATTGCCAACACCGTACGCTTTAATCGTACAATTGCCTTTGCCTCTTTTGCAAGGTGTATTATTTGTTCAGTTGATGATTTAACAACAAGACAGGTGCTGGTTTTGCAGCATGACTTAGCAAAGTCATAAAACAATAAGAGATCGGTGTTTATCAAATCAATATTGAAGTAAATTGGAGAAGTACGGATATAACGACTGTTACAAGATTATAATATGAAGGGGAACTGAAGAAATTCGGTACACTGCTTAAAGAGAGAAACATACGGTATGCACTGAAGACGATATGCAGATAGTCATTTGAGTGTTTTATTACTCAAACACAAAGATTATATTAAGTCAGACAGGGAAGGCAGCATTGTAATTAACCAGCCGAGCACAGAAACTATTAAAAACACACAAAGGACAATGCTCAACTGAACCAACCGAACACAGAGGAAACATAAAACACATACAAGGCTCAATGTCTAACTAAACAAGCAAAGATCCACCCAAGTCCAAGCTGTCGAAAAGTATAATATATTATTGATGCTACTTAACAACGCATACCAGATTCAAATCGCTGTGAAAGTTTGCATACACTGGTACACATTTTCTCAATTATTTTACAGTCGACACAGACGTACTTCATCTTTCTGCAAACGATATGGGTATAACCTGACAGAGCAGATATACGGGTTTAATGTTGTCGAACATTGTTTGTTCGATGTTCCCAAGTCATACCGTACATGTGCAACATATAAAATGATGTTGAAACCCAACTATTGGTCAATTGAATTATCGATTCAAATTTGTAAACAAGTCAATTCATAGTCATTATGCGCTAATAACAGTTCAACATAAACGCTAGCCAGGATGTTGGCAACGTTTTTGACGGAGGTGTTAACTATGATATCACCAATCCGTGACATATCTGCACGTTTACAACATTGCAGTAGACCATGCGTCCTTTTATATGCATTAACCAGCTGCAATCGTTGACAATGTTATTATATTCGGCTAGTAAATTCGATTTTTTATGCGGAAATGTAATCAATTAATTATATAATATACATGCATAATCTTACAACGGTGACCTTCACAAAATCGTATGTTTTAACCATTATGTTTACAAACATTTTGTAACTGTATTACTATATACGTATAACGATGTTAATATATCGTATATTGATGTTAATGAATCCCTATAGAAAGAATGAAAGCCCCAGGTACGAGTGGTAACATAAATCGACCGAAAACTAATAACGTAAAATTGTATAATATTGATTTCACTCATAGTAGATGAGTGTGAACGACAACTAGTAACCCAACTAATATTTATTGAAAGCTGTTTTATTCAGTATCTAATAATGTAATACAACTCTTGTGTTGAAATACGACGAGATACCAGAACCTATTAGAAAAATAGAGCAAAAACTAAACAACTAAACATAAAGCATTTTATTTATGGTCTCTTATAAAGAATTGGGAGTACGATTTCAATATAAATAGTACGTTTTTGTGCTTTGACATCTTTGAGTTTATTTCTTTATTCCCCCATTGCTGTCTTAACGATAGCGCAATTCAATAAAATGCTCCATTGTATTAATAGATTACGAAGAAAACGTGTTAAGAATTTGTTGTGTGAATACGTCGATATAGGATAATATTTCAGACAAATGTTTTAATAAGACCCACCACACATCGTGAATTGGTTTCCAGTTTCAACTGTCATCGTGTAATATTGTGTCACGCTTCCATGTATTCATAAACAATTCCTGTCAACACTCGTACGGAAATAAGTTGATTTACAACAGGAAAAATCATCACATATTTCCTGAACGATCAACATGTGAATATCGTATCACTGGCAGCCCTTGTACGGTAACTTTATAAACTCAGTTTACAGAACGAAATAGCTTTTTATGCAAAACAATGGAAACCAGGATTCGCTAAGCCAATGTCCAGTCCCACCACTGAATGTACACAGTTTGTTTCGACAGAAACTTTAAACGATGTTCACGAGCATGCTACATCACATGAAGAACCATAAATGCTCAAGAAACTGGGCATCCGTACATGCTCTAGATCTATCCTCCAAAAATATAAATGTTCACATATTTGTGGGGGCACTACCCATATGCATCTCCAATACTAACGATATAAAGCAGTACACTATCGACAAGCTCAACAATATGACGACATAGTTAGGATTATATGTACAACGTAAACATTTTGTTAACAGTAGTTCTAGTAAATTTGACTGTTAGTCAACCTAATTCATTAGCACCATAATGCTCATGAAGTACCAACCCGACAAAGTATGTTTGTCTTGCAAGCTACCAGTATCCCCTATATAATTGTATCCAAAATGGGTACACATTTCATTGATAAGCTATATAATACATGGAAGACACCATACCTCATTTATGGTTCGAACATGCATGCATTAGTCTTTGTTGATATACATTATTATTTTGAAGGACATTTTGAAGCATATATTGCATTTATGTATTTTATCATTTGTAACTATCTCAATACTTATTTTTCCATTATCATTTTAAAAGTTCAAACATATTTTTTGCCAATGGCAAATGGGTTTAGCCACACGTTAAAAACGTAGTTACAATCGCCCATACTTAGTTATACCTTGGCCCATGATTATTTTTATGATCTCGATTGAACACGACCACACTCACAATAATATAGTACCGCCGCTCAATAGTTACAATATATATGTATATATGTAGATACATAATTGTATATGAACTATTGTCAATAATTCATGTTCTACTGCAGTGTATGCTTATGAACAAAATCCTGAAAATGAAAGATACACGTAAAACACCACATTCATACATAAGTATAATGACAGAGGGAATAGATTGTGAATAGGCATCCTGGTACGGCTAAGTACTTGCAGGGCTTATTAGATTTCTGGATTGTGAAACAAGGTCAAATCTGGAGGGTTCTCGGTGTCTCCATCCCGAAAAATCTTTAAACACATTTGAACCGTAATTCAACATTTCGTAGTCGCATTAATTGCATTTTATCTGCATACCATATCACAGACGCTTATGAATATATTCCAATTACGTAGTATTGCCTTAGTAGGCGGATTACACATCCCGATGGAGGATAGACAGGTCAAGTGTAATTCTGGTTTATTAGTTTTTATTATTGTCTTCTTGTCTTATTTCGTCTAAAATTGTGAATTACTTAGGAACAACGCACTAAGCTTAAATTGGTTACAGGAATGAGATATAATACTTTTCATTAGACTTGTAGAATAAATAAATGTGAACTATATATAACCCTAATAAGGCGATATAGACCTCCATCATAAACAGTTTTATCGTATAAAGAAATATAGCCACGATCCAGATTGTGCGGAATTTGCCAGTACACTTAAATAGCCGTTTAGGATTCCTTTGTGAATGCATGTTCTGATATACGACCAACAATTGTAAACTATGTACAATGTATGCAACATTCACACAACATTAAATTCAGTCAACTCAAGCTAATAACCTTAGAAACAAGTTGTGGTCTCAATAGCGATTTTTAATACAAATCAAAACTTCGTTTTTTACAAAATTACAATTGTTGCAAATATCCTCATTATTTTAAAACATATCGTTGAATTGTTAGTAGTCCTGTTAGCTGTACCTTATAGCGAGTCTGTAGTGGTGGATAATGATTGTATTAGTAAAATATTAGAATAAAATATAGAGTAATAGATATACTTATTTTATGGTATATGGTATATATCTAGGTTTGGACACCGACACCCTACATCACTATCTATACTGCACAGCAACAGAACCGTTACTGTAAACCGGACACCAAGATATGTAAATAAAGCTTCAATAGCGTTGTATTAAAAGGACACGTATCCAAAGCGCCCCTTAATTTCACATACTCGGTCATAATTATGCAATGAAACAAGCATGTTCTGATGGCACATTTCAATAAGGAATAAGAAAATGATAGATTGCTTTGCCCTTGCGTATTATAAGTTACTTACAGTTTAAGTAGTCAAACAATGCAATACCTGACTTTTCTAAGTAAATACGGAGACGTCGGTCCATTAAACAACGGGCTTACGTCCAACGATGGAGTAACATCCAAACTAAGTGTAGAACTTCGGTAATTGTCGTTACATTTTGTATCACTACGCAATGAAGGCAGCGATCCTTTCCATTTCATTTCCGTCAGTGATGGAAACTTTTTAAACATGCCTACTTGAGTCCACAAAAAGATAATATTAAGTCAGACAGTGAAGGCAGCACTCAGCTTAACCTGCCGAACACAGAAAACATAAAAAAAAACACAAGGTACAATGCCCATCTGAACCAACCGAGCACATAAAACATAAAAACATAAAAGACACAGTGCCCAACTGTACAAGTTATAATCCTCCCATGTCAAAGCTGTCGAAATTCTAAATGAACAACACGCTCTAGTAATTGTTACTAAACACAATTCCTGAGTGAATAAAAAACTATTTAAAAGAACGGCTCCAAATATATCAAACATACATCCATGTCTCTTGATGATAGGATGTTTATTGGTAAATCCACCACCTAATGAGATATCGCTTAATAATAGCGTCGATGTCATCTAAAGCCGCTTTGATAACGCCGTCCGTCGCAAATATTGTCACACAATTGTCAACAAATCCATTGTATCATACTAGATAATTACACGGACTGGACATAAAGCGTCCACCGCTTTATTAATTTATCCGATGCTATCGGGAAATATGGAACACTTCATAAAGCAATCAGTGTTTGGATAATAGGTGGTAATATCCAAGGTATAGAACCTGTGAGCGGTGTAACTAATGATGACGTCGTTCCTGATATAATGCATGGAAGTAAGAACGTTGCAAACATACATTTCATGGATTATCGACCTAATACAACATTTGTCGTGAGAAGTTAATGATGTTAAATGGCTTTACCTTATTGAAGCCTATAACACAGGATACTGCTGTCGAATTGTGTTTCTCGTGACTATAAAACGTTCTCAGACTTGAGTGTATCTGTTTTAGTAAAGACCAACGACAGGAAAAGCTTTTGGACTTGATATTGTTTTGAAACATGTGTAAAAAAGAGAAACACTTTTACTTTTATATAGTATGTTATATGTGATGTATTATAGAGCTTGATGTTATAGTTAACGAAATGTTACTCTCGAGCATTAATGGATTTACACTGATTATCTTATATATTATTTATAATAAACTCAGTACAAAAATAAACGTAAGTGGTTTTAGGGTAGTATTTTTGATGTTGTGGGAAAAGTTCAGTACCTATCGACATAATATTTTGCATAACCAATCAAAAGTTGTTTCTTCACATTAAACACGTTGTTTTTGCATTTGACGGCCCTGTATTGTCCTTACCTGTAAAAACACAAGATTCACGTGCTACCAGTCTGCATGAAAAAATTCTTTGCTGAAATCATTTTATCTCTGTAGTTAGTCGGCGGCTACAGGTAAATAAAGGTTCACCTTTCAAATATAGTCACTTGGAACTATAGGACGACTGTCTTGATGATGTCTGTAACCGGGCTATTGGTCTCCTCAGTGCTTACGTCAATAAAACTGACGTCACTCGACGGTTTGAACGTAGTCCTGACATAATATCTCGTCTACTGTAACGTTTCAATACAACGGGTAGTGAAAAAGAAAGACCAATACCTGGCAGACCGCGTGTTACTACGCGAAGACAGGATGCCTGTATCAGGGTTGCACACCTGAGGAATCGCTTCCGGTTGGTGAACAAATCAGCTAGACTAACCATTGGGAACCATGGGTATGTGAACAAGCCTATTATTTTCAAAAAATCCTTTTTTAACAAAAATCCTCCTTTTTCATTTTGATGATTTGACATTACCCACTTTTGACCATTTGTGTACATGTTTCATTAAAATCACAGTTTTTTCATGGATATCAATTCGTTCCAAGAACTCACTGGTGTTGTGTGACTATTGAATAATAAACGTTTAGATGAGTATCTGTTTTGTTATCTATACACTGATTTCATCTAGAAAACGCCCATTACATTACAACTTACGTTTCTTTTTGTACTGAGTTTAGAAAAAGATAATGCCGTCAGTTCCAGAGTTCTTGATATGTCATGTATATGTTACAGGGATCTAGTGAAATTACCTAATCCCTGAATATTGTAGGGCTTAAGTCAAACTGAATTTTAATGACAAACTTTAAATTTACCATCATCACGAAGTATGTTATTTTGATTTCAAACATTACAATGGCAATTATGTGCATGAATTTAACTCAGAGTTAGTTACTTACTAAATATTTAGCAATTTACATGTACTATATATTAGTAGTGAGTCTACGCATAGCTATTGACATGACTTGTATTGTTTGATCTGGGTCGATTGCAATAGCCCCCCCCCTTATTCTTCGAATAGAGGAGCTAAAATGATTCTAAGCAATAATTTGATAATCGATAACAGAAATATAGCATATTAGGTATCCTACCTTTTAACGCGATAACAATCATTTTGGGTCTTTGTTATGGTCTTGTCATTTGCAAGTTCCTTAATTCGCAAATCTATATGTTCATAGATGTCTTTAGGAATAAGATTCCGTTCACTTGTTTCATCAATAGACTTACATGTATATAGCTCCTGACAAAATAATATTTCATTGTCATTTATGATTCAACTTCTAAATAATACTATTTCAAACACTATCAATTTGGTCAAATATATTGCACAGTATGATACTGATAAAAAATTACTGTTATACTGATCACTTGATATATCAAACAGGGGTGTTTGTACTTATAATCTAAGTGAATGCATTTCACTCCTTTTAAGGTCATTGGATCATACCGAGATAATTCTAAATTCTTGCCACTTTTAAAAATGTACAAATGTTGCCACTATAAGCATGTACTGGATTAAGCACAAATTATTTTAATTTGTGGAAAAGCTGTATAAACAGACACTATTCGGCTTAAACTGACTATAAGTGTATGGCTGCTATGATTAATTTCATTGATTCTGACGTGGATTGAAGTTGTAATTGCCAATAATCTATGTTTCATATTAACACTCTGAGAGATAGGCCATCTAAGAACGAGAGGTAAATGTCAGTGTTCAGTGTAACAATTGATTGTTCACTCACCTAGTAATAATTACATGTAATCTAACTATTTATCTAACAGCAATATGACAATACGAAGGGTGTAGTATTTACACTTGACGTCACAGTGAGGAGTCCGTACACGTCATTAAATATGGCATACCAAAGAAATATCAGACAAATATTGGCTTAAATAGAATGTAGCATTCATAGAGCAATGCATCTCCAATCAAAACGTAATATACATGTACATGTAATACTTGTATTAGTACATATACCAATACACTCAGTCATTTTTCTAATTGGTCACATTTCAACTCTTAAATACAGTTGACTGTGGCAATATTTTTGATGATATTTTGCCCATATATGTTTTCAGTAATTAATAATTAACTGATCTCCACAAATTCAAGATACACGAGCTTGTATGCACGGTCAGTCATACGACCAATTTTGCATTTTCGCTACGTGCTGCATACGAATGCATTTTCAGCAAAATCTATCACTCTCGATAATGAAAACCATTAATGTCGTGAAATTGCATTACCAATTTTCTGTGGCATTTGTTTAAAATGTTGATTTTTTCTTGATTATAGTTTGGGTTTACAATGTACTTAGTATTAACAATTTAAAATCAGTCACTTAAAAAATGTCACCATTGTGTTATTGGATTCCTAATGCAATAAAATGTGTTTTCGGAATATAGCAACTGAATAGACAATATTTTAATACTAGCACACTCATTTCTTCAACAAACATGCATAGCTTATGTAAGACGGGTGGCAATATTGATTTATTGGCCATTATCAAATTGTGAGTAGTAAACGTTAAAATGTTATTGGATTGGCAAAGTATAATTGATGTTTCAATTATAAAACAAGAAACCACAACATTTAATATTTTTCCAGGAGGACCGCTTCTAAAATTCACCCGACTTCAACATTTGTGTTAAGATAACAGCAATATTGGAAAATTGTGATATCGTCGCGTATTGTACTGTCTCGTAAGTCTAGCAATTTACGTCAGCAGATTGATGTTTTCCTTTTTTTGTCTGGTGAATTATTTGTACAGTGGATGCTTTAACAACAAGACATATGCTGTAGTGCAGAATGACTTAGCAACTATGTCATAACAAAATAGCGGAACAATGTTAATCAAATCAATATTGAAGTACACTGGAGATGTACGGGTATAACGACTGTCACAATAATACAATGTACCAAGTAATGTTACAACCATATGTATGTATATACATATAATGTATCTCTTTACGGACTACAAGCAAACATTGACACTCGTAAGAATAATGCTACATCCACAGAACAATGCATCTCCATACAAATCACAATACAATATAACTCCATACAAATATCAAGGATTCATCATAAGATATAACATTTTTCAACATGTAATTAATCTTTAATGAAGGTAGTGTTTAAATGTAGTTATTCTCAGTGTAAATGTTCGTGTAAATGGGATTGCATATATCAGTTATTTTCCAGATGAACCGCGTCCAAAATACAACTTACTTCGTTGACTGTGGTACATGTAGTAACATAGCAGATCTGGAAGAGTGCAAGATATCTTGTTATAAGGTAACTAGTATGTGAACGTGTCTGGTACTTATTATTCTTCAGCAGCTGCTAGTGATTGCAGAAATTAATGACTGTATACTCACAGGACTAAGGGATGATATGTAGGTTTAATCCACTTAATATGTAGTTAAACGTAAAAGGTCATCGTCACACTTCGGGGGAATTATCGCGTCTATCATATAACGGATCAAAACGATTAACAATTAGCCAACAGCCAGATGATGTCGCCTCCTTCACGGTGTTTATAGTTTATTCAAATGTCACAGACGAACACCAATTACAAGCACTGTGGTTTTATTGAGTCCCTATATATCGACGAGGTATATGAGAGATGGAAACTGTCTGCACGCAATGTTAATTATCAGAGGATCTCACAAAGTCCGGATCGTCAACTATTATGACATGCGTACGATTTCTCTAAAACTTCAAAGTCGTAACAATTGATGTCATTTGATTTGAAAGTATTATTGATTTGCTATTTGTCATGCTTGAATATATCATATCACATCGAAGGACTGTTGCATGGCTTATATGATGTTAATACAAATGTATGTAATGATTAAATTGTTTATCCCGTAAAGTGAGACAATACTACGTAATCCATTTTAAGAGTCCGTTTATACGGAAATGAAATAACAATACATTGAAAACTGTAGTGAAACCACTTCATGGCCCCGTACAATAATGAAAATGAAAATCTATTTTTCTAAATGAAAATTATAGTCTCCAAGAGTGAGAAAACGAATTGACCATAACTGTTTGAAAGCAAGTAATACTACGCACATAGTCGAATGTATATGCTGAATATGTTAACAACCCCAGACAAGAATGATTAGATAAGTAGATGAGTCACTTAATATTGCAATAATGAACATCGCAAACCATGTAATAGATACTTATTGCTTCAGGCAAAGTAGATACAAACCTGATTATCAACCGATCTAAAATAAGGGATGAATACAACACAAAGCATCTCCGATATGAAATACGGACATGATACAACAGACCAACGATACATATGAAACAGCGACATTGCTAACCCTGAAAGCGCCAAGCCCATATTACAGGTTGTGCATTTTAAATTGCTATAGTTATGAGACGATATCACAAATATTCAATATTTCTATCATCTTACTCATTGTTGCATTTTTTCAAGCTTTCCTGCTTCTCGTAACAAATATTGAAACAAACATGATTTTGCTGGTGGAATCAATTACAAAAACGTAATAACTATAATACTTCTTATAATTATTTTATTCGTTTATGTATAATTACTAACACTGAAAGCTCCAAACGCACATTACAGGCTGTACATTTGATGTAAGAAACGTTGAATGCACACTTAGATTATAAACACACATATGAAAATATGACATGTATAATAGTTATTACACCTATTGTTCCCGATTTCCCCAGCAAACGCAGTTTGTTTCAATATTTGTTACGAGAAGAAGGAACGCTTCGAATAAATGCAACAACCAGTAAGATAACCGAAAGATTTAATATTTGTAATATCGTCGTGTATTTTAGTGTCTCAATAGTCTAGCAATTTACGTCTATATATTGATGTTTGCCTCTTTTGCAGGTTGTATTATTAGTTTAGTAGATGATTTAACATCCAGACAGGTGCTGGTTTTGCAGCATGACTTAGCAAACTTGTAATAAAACAATAGCATAATGGTGTTAATCAAATCAATATCGAAGTACACTGGAGATGTACGGGTATAACGATTGTAACAAGATTATAACATAAACGGGAATCGAGGAACATTTGGCACACTGCCTAAAGAGAGAAACATAGAAGATGCACTTTAGACGTAATGCGGAGAGTAATTTTAGTTTGGTATAACTCCAATAAAAAGCACATAGTTTATTGGTATCATTACTTTAGTTTGGAGAAGTGCCACTTTTTATTCAGAATGTGGCTAAAACATATGTAAAAGTTTATAAGCCTGTATTATGTATTATAAGGTGTGGAAGATTCGGCTATGGCTACGTACGCCGACCCCATCACATATATTAAATCCAACTAGGGTAGACAACTGGTGATTATACAAAACAACGCATATCAGATTCAAATTGCTGTCAAAGTTACATGTTTGCATTTACACATTTTCTCAATTATTTACAGTCGACACAGACGTATTTCATCTTTCTGCAAACGACATCGATATTACCTGACGACAGAGCTGAAATATATATACGGCTTTGTTGTTGTCGAACATTGTTTGTTCGACGTTCCTAAGTCATATCGTACATGTGCAACATATTAAATATTTTTGCAACCAAATTATTGGTCACCTGATATTTCGGTTTAAATTTGTAAACATCCGTCGTAAAGTCAATTGATACATTGTAGTAATTATGAGCTCCTAAAAAGTAAAACATATGCGCTTGCTAGGATCTATGCAACGGTCAACTACGATATCACCAATCCGCGACTTATTTACACGTTTTCAACACGACAGCAGACCATGCTTTCTTTTAAATGCATTAACTAGCATCACACTGAAAAACCAGAAAAACGCACAATTCGCTAAAATGGCTGTCACAGAGCAATTTTATATTGAAAAATAACAAATTATTGATAAACTTATGTTTTCTGACCGAGACAATGTCAGTATCTACACATAAGAAAAAAAATGTTTCATATACAATCAAGTTTGCCATATTTTTTTTGACTATGTATGGTCACAAAATAGCAAAAACACCCTGTCACAAACTACAGTACTCTATTTTGTCTTGTTTTATTACACTAAGACATGTTCTTGTTTAATCTTTTTAGAATGGTTTTGAATAGACATAAGGTTGAAATTTGATTTTATAATGATGCTGACATCTTAAGGAATCAAAAGGAACAAAAAATTCGCGATTTTGGCACAGAATTCTATGTGAATTACGTTACAGTTTTTGACGACAAAACTAATAGTCCCAGAAAACATAGAGTACATGTAAAAATAAAAACATACGCGTCTATTTAACAAAAGCTGAGATTAAAACTAAAACATATTGCATAAAGTTAGAATTGTCAAAATTGACATTTAAATGTGAACTACGTTGCAATGTATTCCACTAATATAGAATAAAAGCAGTACATTGTAACATGTTTTAATGTGAATGTGATGATACTAATGTAGTATCTATAATGAAGTTGTTAAAACTTGGTTATGTTCGATTCACATAAAGTTGTACCACTTATAACAAGGATTCGTGAAATACGTGTCTGTGAACTACGTGACTGCACGTATCTAAAAAAGTTATATTGTTCATGCATAGGACTTATTGCTCAATCGAAATTGTATCAATGCACCCGTACTGTATGGTGGGGGTATTGTAAAGCAGAAATGGTGAGTCTTTGGCATTTTCGTACAACACTGTATGTGTAAAATTAGTTTGCGTATTGTTGCAACTATTTGTTTTATAATATTATGTAAGGTTAAAGGTGTTTCTGTAGTTCCCAACCGATTTTCCACTAAAACAAATGTATCATTCAGCACAAAAGTAATATAGATATGGTAACGTAGTTCACAAAATGGTAACGTAGTTCAAATTATAATAAATACCTATTTTTCTGATGTTTACCGAATATAAATTGCTAGCAGAAGCGTACATAGATAGAAAGGAGGCTGATAAATGATATGAATACTTTAAGAAAGATGCACAGGGAGTAAAGGAATGCGTGAGTGACAAAACGTTGTACGCGTCACGTGAACTACGTTACCCATATACAGTAACATACTGAGTGAACTATTGATGTCAACAAGAGTCGATAGCACATGCGATACGTGACTGTAAATTAGATATATACGTGATACTCCTTTGGAACTATTTTCATTGTTAATTTAGTTATCGTTTTAATAATTATGTTCAACATGCTTTCATGTTTACATGATTTACTTACGTTGATTTCTGTATTTCAATCAGTGATCAATAAAACGATATTGATTTCTGTTAAAATCATCGTAGAATGAGATGTTCATTTCAATTGCAAGTGACAGTCGTAATATACTTTCATATGTTTAAGTATAATAAAAGGATATAAAATTATGGCACTGATAAACGCATACAGTTTAAGCATTCGAATAGAAATATAGCCCTCATATCGAAAAGCATAATCGATGACTTAAAAGGAGTCGGAATTTGAGCGAATATAAAGTTATGTAACTAGCAGTTCGTGGCAAAACAAATGGTGAATTGCACTTACAATTTAGTAAAACAGAATCATTTAACTAGTAAATAAATTTTTGTTAGGGTGAAGATGCACAATATATATGCGTGTGTCAATTTAATGTGAACTACGTTACCATGACAATAAGTGTTATATTTTCACTATCAACATTTAAAAGTTTTTTGTTTTCAATATTGTTTGGTAATATGATCCTGCATTGTTGTTTGTTAAAGTTCAAACAAGTTTGTATCATATATACAAGTATAATTGTTTATCTTAGAGATTTAAATCTTATAAAAGATGGATTTTATTGCCATAGCTGATACATACGTATAAATAGTAGGCATTTCAAAAATGTTTTGAATCTATATTATCTGGGCTATTTAATTAACTAACAATTGGTTAAAATACTGCTTTGATGATTAAAAAATTAATCACAACATGTTTTTCGTCTATCAAACATGTTGTTGATCAGACTGAAGATATGTGGTGATCTACGTTACCAATCAGTGGCTTTAGACTTCATAGGAGTGTGGATTCTCCATTTAACATGACTATCCACAAGACTGCACTGACGTAAGCACTTAATATGTCAGTTTTGTAAACGCAATTAAATCGATATATGATTCTCTATTTAGTATACCTATCAAAAATAAAAATATATCTTTAATAAACACAAAACAATAGTAAAAATTGTTTAAGTGTCGAGTATTTAAAGATTTATTGTACCAAATAACGTATTCTGATGACAAACTTTAACATTTGAAAAAGTTTTATTATTTAGTTTAATAGAGTTGGACAAACTATCAATAGTTAATTGGAATTTTGTTTTTATTTTAACATAAAAAACGAATAGTCAATTTAAACATCACGTAGTTCACAGGTGGAAATTAGTGAGTATTTATTTAATAGGAAACAAACATGTTTCGAGATTCTGGAATTTTTTTGCTTGTTGAATACATTGTCCAAAAGATTCAAACGTTCAGAAAGCGCAAAAGAAAATATAGATTTTAGCAAAAAATATCGTGGAAAAATTAGAGCACTGAATTGTGCGTTTTTCTGGTTTTTCAGTGATCAATCCTTGACAATGTTATTATATT
This sequence comes from Spisula solida, assembly GCA_947247005.1. NCBI lineage: Eukaryota > Metazoa > Mollusca > Bivalvia > Venerida > Mactridae > Spisula > Spisula solida. The sequence goes on along the minus strand of OX365944.1, from coordinate 41,499,379 downwards.
TAACTAGTAAATTAATGTTGTTTCTGACCAAATGAAATTGATTAATTACATAATATAATATATCATATACATGCGTAGTCTTACAACGATGACCTTTTCAAAGTTCAATGTTTTTAAATTATTGTGTTTATAAACAGTTTGTATATGTATTACTATATACGTTATAACTATGTACATGTATCGTATATTGATGTTAATGAATCCACATTGGAAGAATGAAAGCCCAAGGTACGAGTAGTAACATACATTGATCGGAAATTAATAACGTAAAATTGTATAATATTGATTTTACGCCTAGTAGATGAGTGTGAACGACAACTAGTAACCCAACTAATAAATACTGACAGCTGTTTATAATCAGTATCTAATAATGTCATAAGACCTGAGATGTGACGAGAACCTATTAGAAAATAGGAGTAAAACTGGACAACTAAACATAAAGCATTTTATTTATGGTATCTTATAAAGAAATGTGAGCATGACTTCAATATAACTAGTACGTTTTTGTTGTGCTTTAACATCTCTGATTTATTATTTTTTCATTTCCTCTCATTCCTGTCCTAACAACAGCGCAATTCAATAATAATACAATCCTAAGAGAACATGTTAAATATTGTTTTGTGAATACGTCAATATCGGATAATATTTAAGACATTTGTTTTGATAATACCCCACACATCGTGAATTGGTTTCCAGTTCCAAATGTCATCGCGTGACTAGATAATATTGTGTCGCCGCTTCTGTGTATTCACAAACTATTCCTGTCAACACTCGTACGGAAATAAGTCGTTTTACAACAGGAAACATCAACACATATTTCCTAAACAATCAACATGTGAATATCCTATCACTGGCAGCCCTTGTATAGTAACTTTATAAACTCAATTTACAGAACCAAATAGTTTTTGGGAGGCGTTTAAGCCTCTCATTACTACCATTGCCCATTTCCTAATACAAAATTAACCGCCTTTAGGCTGCTATGTGAATCCGCATTCAAGTAGTTCCAGAAACTGTCCACATTCCCAATACTGCTACATATGTTTCTCCAAATTTTTTAACTGATTTAAGCCAATCAGCAACATTTGTTTATTCTAAGATAAGAAATTATTGTGAAACTGTTCGTTAAATCGATATTTTTGCAAAACAAATCACTACCCGGCCGATACCGAACTTGTTTCATAATACGAAAATGACGTGTTCATCAAATGTCCCGGCTGTAAAGCTATTTTTAGAAACTTCAGACTACGGTCAAGTGATGGTTTTATCAATGAATCGTATACGGTCTGAAAAGTACTGTTATGCAATCATATGGTGTCGCTGTACTAGCTAGCCGCTTTCTATAGACTGTCTCAGGCTGTGAGGGAAATGATTACAAGACGGTACTGTAGAATCTGATAAATAGGCGCGTAGTATTATTTTAAAGCCACTTTTGATATACGCATTCAATACACGTATTACATATAAATTAATATGCACCTTTTAACAATTATTTAGATACCCAACATGCCTATATAGTCACATATGCCTATTTTGACATTCAAGACAAGATCGGCAGTAAGAAAACGAACATTAAACGTGTAAAGTCGGTTTAAGCTTTAGTAGCAGCAACCAGATCGCCTCCCAACAGTACTCTCAGTGCTTTGATTATGCAAGCAATGGAAACCAAGATTCGCTAAGTCAATGTCCAGCCCCACCACTCAATGTAAACAGTCTTTTCGAAAGAAACTTTAAACGATGGTCACAAGCATGCTACAACACACAAATAACCATAAATGCTAAAAAAACTGGGTATCTGTACATGCTCTAGATCTATCCTCCAAAAATATAAATTTTCTCATATGCGACTACAATACTAACGGTGATAAGCAGTACACTATCGACAAGCTCATATACTAGTATGACGACATTGTTAGGATTATATATCGTAAACAGTTTGTTAACAGTAGTTCTAGTAAATTTGACCGCTAGTCAACCCAATCCATTTAATAGCACCATAATCCTCACAAAGTACCAACAAAACGAAGTATGTTTGTCTTGCAAGCAACCAGTATCCCCTACATACATGTAATTATATCCAAAATGTGGGCACATTGCATTGATAAGCTATATTATACATGGAATACAGCATACCGCACATGGTTCGAACATGCAAGCATTAGTCGGTGTTGATATACATTGGCTTGTGGAATGTTTATGTTGTGTGTTGATGTTGCTATTTTGCAGGACATTCTGAAGCATATATTGCATTTAATAATATGTATTTTATCATTTGTATATATCTCAATACTATTCTCGAAAGTGATCATATCATTTTAAAAGTTCAAACATATTATTATCTTGATTAAAAAAGACCACACTCAGGGCTTTTTTCGCTGAATTGTGAAGAGGCCGAAGCCCTTTTGTTTTGTGAAAACTATCAAAATTGTGAAAAAATAGGCGCGGAAACTTTTCAAATTGTGAAAAATTTAACGCGATAAATCATCAAATTATGATACAGACTTTTTCAGATGTAAGTTCATTTTTTGTCAACTTTTCCAAAACATGCATGTATCTATGCTATAAAAATTTATATCAAGTCCTGTACAGGAATATATAACTGTTATCTGTGATTGTTTTGTTTTGTGCTTCATGGTGAAGTTGATTTTACAAAAACCATGACACAAATTCTAATTTTGAAGGGGCCTTTTGGGTATGTGAAAGGGGCCTATAACAAATTGTGAAGGGGCCTGATATAGGCCCCTCGTATATAGTGATAAAAATCCCTGGACACTCAAAATAATTTATATATACTACAGCCACTCGAGAGTTACAATAAATATATGTAGATATATAATTGTGTATAAACTATTGTCAATAATTCATGTTCTACTGGAGTGTATGCTTATGAACAAAACCCTGAAAATGAAACATACACGTAAAACACCACATTCATACATAAATATAAATGACAGAGGGAATGGATTGTGAATAGGCATCTTGGTACGGCTAAGTACTTGCAGGGCTTATAAAATTACTGGATTATAAAACAAGGTCAAATATGGAGAGTTTTCGGCAGCTCCATTCCGTAAAATCATTAAACAAATTTGGATCGTAATTCGACATTCCTTGGTCGCCGAAATTGCATTTTATCTGCATACCATATCACAGACGTTCATGAATATATTCCTATTACAAAGTATTGCCTTAGTCGGCAGATTACACATCCTGTTGGTTGACAGACAGATCGAGTGCAATTCTGGTTTATTTGTTTTTATTATTGTCTTCTAGCCTTATTTCGTCTAAAATTGTGAATAATGTAGGAACATCGCACTAAGCTAAAACGGATTACAGAAACGAGATATCTTACTTTTTTCACTAAATTGTAGAATGAATAAATGTGTATATACATGTATAACGTTAAAAGGGTGATGTAGACCACCATCATAAACAGTTGTACATGTATCGTATGTAGAATTATAGCCACGAGCTAGATTGAATGGAATGTGTAAATTACACTAAAATAGCCGTTTAGGATAACAACCAAGCGATTCCTTTATGAATGCATGTACTGATATACAACCAACTATTATAAACTATGTAAAATGTTTGCAACATTCACACAAAATTCAATTCAGTAAAGTCAGCTAATAACCCATGGAACAAGTTGTGGACTCGATAGCGAAACCGTTTAATAGCAGAGAAGTTTTGATGTTTAATACATGTATAAATCAAAACTTCGGTTATTTACAAAATTAAACCGCAAATATCCTAATTATTTTAAAATCTGTCGTTTTCGTTTTAGTAGTCTTATTAGCTGCACTTTACAGGGATCCTGTATAGACGAATGAAGATTGTATTAGTAAAATATTAGAATAAATATAACACAGAAATATATCTATATAATTTAAAGTAAAATATAATGCGAAGAAATGCATGAAGTAAAATCCAATCATGGTTCGTCCATGCATATGTACGTTTAATATTTATATTTAAACACCGACACCCTACCTCATTATCTATACTGAACAGCAACAGAACCCTAACTGTAAACATGAATTTAAGATATGTGAACAAAGCTTCAATAGCATTGTATTAAAAGGACACGTGTCAAAAGCGCACCTTAATTTCAGATACTTGGTCAAAATCATGATGACTTTGCCCTTGCGTATTATGAGTTATTAACAGTCAAATAATTCAAACTATGCAATACCTGACTTTTCTAAGTAAATACGGAGACGCCGGTCCATTAAATAACGGGCTTACGTCCGACGATGGAGTAACATCCAAACTTAGTGTAGAACTTCGGTAATTGTCGTTATCACTACGCAATGAAGGCAGAGATCCTTTCCATTTCAATTCAGTCAGTGATGGAAACTTTTTAAACATGCCTACTTGAGTTCACAACACGTTCTAGTAATCTGTAGTAAACACAATTCCTGAGTGAATGAAAGGATATTTAAAAGAACGACTCCACATATATCATACATGCATCCATGTCCCTTGATGATAGGATGTTTATTGGTAAATCAACCACCTAATGAAATATCGCTTTATAACAGCGTCGATGTCATCAAAATCCGCTTTGATAACACCGAATATACCTTCCGTCGCAAATATTGTCACACAATTGTCAACAAATCCATTGTATCATACTAGATAATTACACGGACTGGACATAAAGCGTCCACCGCTTTATTAATTTATCTGATGCTATCGGGAAATATGGCATATTTCATAAAGCAATCAGTGTTTGGATAATAGGTGGTAATATCAAAGTCAGTCCCTGTGAGCGGTGTAACAACTGATGACGTCGTTCCTGATCTGATATACAGCATGGAAATAAGAACATTTTAAACATACATTTCATGGATTATCGACCCAATACAACATTTGTCGTGAGAAGTTAATAATGGTAAATGGCTTAACCTTATTGAAGTCTATAACACAGGATGCTGCTGTCGAATTGTGTTTCTCGTGACTATAAAACGTTCTCAGAATTGAGTGCATCTATTTTAGTGAAAACCAATGCCAGAAATAAGCTTTTGGACTTGATATTAGTCGATTGTTTTGAAACATGTGTAAAAAACGAAACAATTTTATTGTTCTATAGTATGTGTTAGTTGGTATTGTTTATTATACACATACAACTCTTTACAATACAATAATGAGCGTTTGTAAGTGTGGCGTTCATAAATGACATTTGGACAATACGTATTCTTTATATTCAAATGAAGCGTATCAAATGACTGTCAAGATATTTGTTTTACATGATTAGCAGACATATTCCAAAAGTAACGTTGTTTAAATGCAGAATATAATCATTTATCATTTGACTTTCTTTGTGTCCGCGTTATTATAACGAGTACGTATATTCCTACACTACAATACGTTCATATGATGTCACTTTCTTTCCTAACTGACTTTATTTTTGGAGTCGTTTATGAATATATCGAATTCCGTTTTTCTGAGGAAAGTGGTGTATTTTCATGAGATTGGTGTCATATTATAACAAGAATCTAACACTCGTTGTCAATTGATTCAAACTTGTATTAAACTCGTTAATGAAATAAAATTTCCAGAACTAATATAAGTATATATCAATTGACTACTCGTGATATATCCTCATGATATTGAATCTACTGTTACATTTTGTAACAATAGTCTGAAACTGTTATCACTGAATGTTGGTGGTGTTTTGTCTAAGGATGAAGTCACCTGATATTGTTGATTTTATATGTAAACATAATATCATTTGTCTCCAAGAAACAAAAACTGATGAAAGTGATACTATAACAATTCTAGGTGTTGTTATTCATGTTTTAAATAGAGAAAGATTGACACGATATAGATCAGGTGGAAAGTGTCTAATTGTAAGATAAAGTTTGTTAAAATTGATGAATACTCACAAAGTAATATTATAAAATTATTTTCCTTATCTAAAACTCTATATGGAGGTGACCAAGATTTGAAAGCTGGAATGCTATGCGTGGAAATTTGAGATATTATGTAAATGACGCAATTCTCGAGGATACTTTAGCATTTCAAAACTTTGCAACAGTTAGTCTGGAAAGAAATCACATAGATACTGGTATCAATGATTATGGTAAACAACTAATTGAATTGTGTATAAATAACCACCTGTTTATATGGAATGGCAGAATAGGTCAAGATATATCGAAACCGATGCTTACATGTAAAGACACTAGTGTTGTTGATTATTTTATCTCTACATCTGATGTTTTATTATGTAAATGATTTTTATGTTGAACCATTCTGTGACCTATATTCTGATGTCCATTGTGCACTAACAACATCAATCAAACTAATACGAAATTCATTGACTCAGGGAAGTCACACAAATGTAACTCATGACAAGCCGCGTCTGTGGGATATTAATAAAACAGACGTTTTTACACAAAACTAAGACTAAAATAAGATAACACATTTATAGCAAAGACTAAACAATATTGTAAATACAAATGACGGTTTACAAACAGAAATTGATACGATAGTAACCGATATTGCAACACTCTTTACTGATTGTTCTAAAGTATCTTTCGGAATAAAGAAGCATAAACATAACCAAATTAAAAGACAAAATTCATTCCCTTGGTTTAATCATTCCTGCGTTTAGGCGCGAAATAAATATCACAAAGCAAGAAGTGCATATAATAGGTAAAAAACATAACACCTTAAGGAAAACCTAAAACGACTAAGTAAACAATATAAATGTTCGTTAAGAATAGCCCATAACACATACATTGACACAAAAGTAAATTAATTTAGGTTCCTAAAAAGCAATAGTCCAAAGAAGTATAGGGATATTATAAATGACAAACTAAATTCAAATGAAATAGCACCAATTGTACATGTAGATCCCTAAAAGATCCGAATCAATATTTCAAAACAGTAAACGAAACAGCTGATCCAAATGAAACAAATTACTTTAACAATAACCCTGAAACAGTAATAGAAGGAACCGATGAGATAAATATGCCAATAACTGAACAAGATATAATAGACGCGGTTAAAACCTTGAAAAATAATAATGCGCCAGGGGTAAAAAGCATAGTAAATGAACATATAAAGTCGACTGTTAATCTGATGTTACCCATATATGTTAATTTATTTAATGTTGTCATCGACAAAGCAATACTCCCTGAGAGTTGGACTGAAGGAATTATTAAACCTATCTATAAAGGTAAAGGCGATCAGACATCCCCAGAAAATTATCGACCGATATTCCTGTTAAGCTGCTTTGGGAAACTTTTTACTCATAATATTCTGAATAAGAGATTAAACAAATATTCCGAAAAATATAATATTATTCACGATACACAGGCTGGTTTTCGCAAGAATTTCTCTACGACAGATAACAGTTTTATTCTAAATAGTCTAATAGAAATTACTAAGTCGGATGAAAAGAAGTTTTACTGTTGTTTCGTAGATTTCAAACAGGCCTTTGATTCAATTTGGAGACCCAGGCTATGGACAAAACTTTAAAAAGAAAATACAACCGGATATTGTTTTCATATCATACAAAATATGTATAAGAATATGTAATCTAGAATCGTAAATGCTGAAGGGTCATCCCAAATATTTGACTGTATGAGAGGTGTGCGTCAAGGAGAAAGCCTGTCACAGGTTTATTCTCTATTTTTGTTAATGATTTAGACACACATTTAAGGTATACTTATGTAAATGGAATTGTTAAATATTTTTATAGAAGATACGAGACTATTCTTAAAACTGTTCATTCTTCTGTATGCTGATGACACAGTTATATTTAGTGACAATGAGACTGATACCCAAAATGCATTTAATTTAGTCTTATTCAAAAGTTATTGTGATACTTGGCGACTCAACATAAACGTTACAAAAACTAAAGTGATGGTTATATTATATCGAAGAAACAATTACTTGATACATTTAAAATTGGCGAAAAAATATTGGAAGTTGTAGAAGAATATAAACTTCTTGGAATTATATTATCAAAAAACGGATCATTTACAAAGACTAAACAATATATTGCAGGACAAGCAAACAAATGGGGATATGGACACGTAAATGTTTTAGAATGAATTCAAATTAACCTTTACAAATATATGTTTAAATTAAAAAAATCGACCCCATCATACATGCTATATGGAGAATTAGCTATATATCCGCTAAAATAGAAATACAAAATAGAGTGATTTCTTATTTGACTCGGCTAATTGGTGACATCACCACACTTGGTACTAATAAAATGTCCTTAAACATTTATCTCGTGATACAAACACTAACACCAATACGTACAATAAAATCACTATGGATAAAAATCAAAACTAGTTTTTGTAATATTAGGCTATCAGGTATTTGGGATAGTCAAGACCTTATCAATTCTAAATGGTTAAAACATTCATCGAAACAAAATCTTCAAGATATTTTGTACAGCATTGGTTTTGCGAAATGGAAAGAACCTCCAATACAAATGTTTCTACAAATGTAAACAGCAATTCAAACAAAGTCCGTATATTACATTGTTATCACACCATCACTGTACAAGACTAATGGCGTTTATTTCATGAAATCACAATTTACCAGTTGAAACTGGACGTTGAAGAAATATTCCGACATTGGATAGGAAATGTGAATTATGTAATGACCTGGGTGAAGAATACCATTATCTGTTAATTTGTCCTCAATTCACTGTTTCACTTCAAAAATATATTGATAAACGTACATGCACAAGACCTAACATGGTGAAATTTATTGCAATACAATGTAATCTCAAGCGAAAAGCTTTATACATTACGTCGACTAAGTATATTTTGCAGCCATACTGTCTTTCACTTGTATTTAAAATCGTATCTGTATACATGTATACTTTGTTGTATGGGTTGTTGTAAAAGACTATTAGTTTTCATGACGCTTTTCTCTTACCGTATTACATATGTGTGTGCGCGTGTGTGTATGTATGTGTATATATGTGCATGTATATATGTAATCAAAACAAATGTGATGTGATGCATTCATTGCATGAAAATAGCATTGTATGTCGTAAAAAATTAGTCTGTCACAATTAGACTAGGTGAGGCTAATGTACTTTCGCTTTCGTTTTTGAACAGATGAGCCACACTGTAATAAAACGATACAATTATAATTTCAGAATGCTTTTGTGTAATAAAAAAACTTAAACATTTCAAACCTTAACATTAATTTTCTCTTCGATTATAAGAAATAGTTCATTTTTGGTAACTATAAATATTCCAAAACGCTGTTTAATGTCGTATACCTAGTGTCGCTGTGACAGCTAAATTGCTATAATTATAAATTTGTTATGCATATAATTATATCCTGTATTTTACAGGACTTTGCAATTATTGAATTAAATGATACTGAAAACTGAAACTCTATCTTTTAACTAGATATATATCTTTTTAAATCATAACAATTCTAATATAATTATACCTTCATAAGCTTATCTTACATCGACATTTGAATCGCCATTGAATTATGATGGATACCCAAATGACTATATTCACGATAAACGGAACTGGATCTAAATACCAAATACAACCCCTTATTTTAATCATATGAATGAAAACTACGAAACTACGTACAAAAGGACACGGACAGACACATGAAAACAAAAAGGGACAAACAATTTACAACGTAATTTAAAAAGGTAAAGACCACGTCAAATATAAAAAACAGCACAAGAACAAGTCTACATAACAAAAAGGCTTAGACAATGCCCAACTCAAAAAACAAGTAACTACAATAACACGACATCATACCCCAAATATGTGTCGCCTCAGTCGGTCCAGCTAAACCGGAGCAAGAGCCAGGCGACAACAAACGGACAACACACACCATAAGTAATATTGGCCAAATGTTTTTGTAATTTTAAATTTTTACTACAAAGTGGGCAATACATACATATATGAATGTTGAATAAGGGGCTTCCGCCTTGGTACGGACAGCGACAAATGCCACTGAGCCTTGCGGAAACGTGAAAAGTACCAGTTGAAATCAGATATTGAAACACCAAGTCCTAACATGCATATGTTTATAAATACATGTAGATGCTTTCTACATTATGGCGTATATATGGAATTTCTTTGATGACGCTAATAACAGTTTTTGCTGGGTATAACAGTTTCAAGGGAATCAATGTAGTCTTAAGGATAATAACTAAGGTAGCTCTGTTGTTGCAGCAACAACGAAAACATGCTGTGACAAGCAAATACTTCAGAAAAGGTCATACTGTAGGCATTCCATAAAGGATATGCATCATATTTTGACTGTCTGTTTGCAATAAAAGTAATTATGTACTAGATGGTCCCCTTATTTGTTTCACTAAATCAGATACCTAAGTTCCAAATAAATGTCGAAAGGCAATATAAACGTTGCAATCCCAATAACATGTCTGAGTTGCTCACAAAGGACTTTTATTAACTATTTTGATCACCAGCGACGAATAAATAACAAACACTTGCTGTGTAAACATCTGGAAAAATTATTCAATGCTTGCAAAGAAAACAAGATGTGCCAACGCCTACACTCGGATGACTGCAATAGTTCCCCTTATTCTTATAATAGTACAACTAAATTCATGAGACATTTTCGTGATATCTAGTCATGTGATACAAATTCCTTTCAAGGCAGACACATTTACGTTATTTGTTTGTTCTGCGTTCTGAGAGCTACTCGTAAGTACATGTTCATCCGTGTTTTTCCTGCCTAACAGGCCAATGACCTCCGGCTTCAAGAGAGACATAACTGTTACAGGCGTAATTACTGGTTATACGGTACTACGGAGAGACAACTTTGCAGCATTTAGATCACATTCATACACATTTACATGGAACAGATATGGGGTAATGAAGACAATTAATGTTATTGTAATGCATCGTCATTTTTTAAGTAATTCAATATTATTTGTAATGCAGACATTTTTGCATTACATGTAATTGTAATTTCATGCATTTTATTTCCAACAATATGTATAATGCAAGTTAATTACAATGCATTATATTACATAAGTGAAATTTGGTCAATAAAAGATACAACTGTACATGTACAATTGGATTGGCATTGGCTGTAAATAGACATTTGTATCATAATGAATAACAATACATGTATAGAAAACAAAACTTAAATAGTAGGCAAAGACGCTAAATGAAACCGAAATATAATGATATCAGAATAAAAACTTTTACATTTATCATATACCCCTACCGTACGGATCCATCGTCTAGTAATGCGTAGTACGGAAACATTATGCCAATCGGTTATCGCAATAACCACTATAAAAGTTGTGCAAAAATCAGTAAGAATGTGACTACATCACACCGCACAAGGTACAGGTTGATATACCGTGTGGATAGCAGCACTGACTGTACGGTACAAATAGCGTTGACGAGAAATAAATTAAATTTGTTTTCTGTTATAAATGATGTCCATTAAATGTTATGATAAAGGGTATAGATCTAGTCTATATATGGATTGTATAGATGGTATAGTGAGAGGAAGCTAATAGCCATATCGCATAATGAACACAGCATGGTGCAGAATAATCACACTTAAGACGAGCAACAGTAATATGTTTTCACAGTTCTTAAATCATTGTCGAATTCCCAGAGCGATTATCGTCTCCGTTAGACATGAAATCAGCAACATTGCCAACGTAGATCACATATAATATGACGTTGCATTATTACATTTTCAACAATCCGACCAGTGTCGTTCGTCGGGGATTACTTACACGAGGCAATGACTCTTTCAGCGTTTATGGAACAATTGACCAGACTTTTGATTTGTTCACGCTTTGGGTCCTCATCGGCAGTTTTATCTCCTATAGTAAAGATGAATCTTGCTCGTCGGAACAAACCGATTTGGATTTTCTTACATCCCTTATTGTGATATTATAGACTAAAACATACGTTATAAGGACGATAGAAATGATATTTCAACTATATCCGTCTTGTAGTGTCGCATTATAAACAAACGCGACATGTAAAATAATGCTTTCTTTGAAAACCTCTCAATGTTTATTTCTTAAAAAATCACTCTTCTACAGAAAACAAATAATATATATTTTTTAAAAACATCGATTCTTTGTTACGGAAAGCTATATGCAAATTATTTTCACTATGGTCCGGTTAACGATATAGAAAATGGGAAAAAGACAAGTGAATCTTCAAATATGTATACAATATTTTCTAGTTTCGAATAGACTAATACGTATAATTATATAGTTTTGCACCCTAGAACCTCCATATTAGTTAATTGCTTTGAACACAATTATACGAACTCATCGATCACTTATTTAGTTATCATATTCCGGTAATATGACATTCAGAGAGTATCAAACAGTGCGTGTGTATCTTCTATAAATATCGTTCCAATGATGAGAGTACATTATGATTGCATGACTTGCTTCTATAACATTGGCGATTATCTGACACATGTATACCATTGACGACTGTCTCCAGATATTTTGTATTGATAGCGCCTGGTCCAATTATTCCGATGACCATCTCCCATATTTTCAACACACCTATTTGTTTGAACACTGCTATTAAAAACGGCTTTCTCCATAGCCTAGTGGTAGAGCGTGCGGGAGGTTCGGTCCCAGGCCGAGTCGTGCCAAATAAGAAAAAAATGATACCAGTAATTCCCTTGCTAGACGCTCAGCATCAAAAGGAATATCGCTTCTCGAAGTGTTGTCTCAAACCTCATGAATAACATCAGAAAGGATGTATAGAGAGTGCTTAATTCGATCAAAATCGACCGAAAAATAGTATGAACTTGTAAAAATTAAGTATTTGTCTTTGCTCCGGAAACGTAATCCATTCCAATTTAAAACTAATGGTTTAATTAAACTCAAACCTTAAACATCAAACTATTAGCTTAATAGGGCTTAAATCGTTCGTACGATAAAAAACATCAAGTGAATAAACCCAAACCTGGGAAATTCTCAGTTCAAATATAATCACATACCGATCATGTCATGCAATGTGAATCTGTGCTCAAAATAAGTGCATAAAATGAACACATTATCCAAAGTTTATTCAACAAACTTTCAGGAGGTCCATCATTTTGAGCCTCGATCTCTATTGAGATAATTTTGGAAATAAGAGACAGCTATAGATCATTGAGAATAATTTAATAAAGTCGATGACACAACTTCTCGACCCATACTGAAAGCATTGTAACAATACGGACAGGAATGGGCGAAGCACATGCATCTGAGCACGAAATATACATAAAAGAGCAGATGGAATAGAACAATCACATATTACAAGGACATGCCACAAGGACAAAAACACAAATTTACCAAGATCAAATAATAATGAACAGTTACAAAACACGACAACCTCCTATGTCACAGGTCCATGAAAAGTGACCTAGCCGACCTATATATACATATTTAAAAATGTATGAATAGACGGTATTGGACAGTTTTCACGGGACTGTGTCCTATGTCACTCAACTATATCCGAAACAAGAGCCAGTAGACATGAACGAAACACAAGGACGACCACACACAAACAGACCAACCCACAAAGCAGCACACAACAGAAAGAAAGCAAGTCCTGTAAACGCCTCTGAAGATGTTCAAAGATGGTAACTATTACGAGTATATACATGTTATCACATGGTTTCTAATGCACCGTTAAGTCGTTGACATATCCGTTCCTAAAATCGGGTATCGATTACACAATTATACATTTGATTACAATACAATGCATTTGTATAAGGATTTTGGGGGGGGGAATGCGAATTATGTTATTAGGATGTTACTGTATGGTAACATTTGTCTAAATCTAAGACATTTTGGAACAGTTAGTGGTGGAAATGTCTCCACGGAATAGTCGGTTTATTTTATCCTGACGTAGAAATGCAACATTCTGGGACAATGGTAGAACTGTGAGATAAGTTATACAGCCATTGAGGAAACTCTGTAATGTATGTCATAGTAATAATAAATGGTACACCAAAGTTTATTATTCATTTGTCGTATAGATTGTAGTCTATAAACGGTACGGAGTCCGAAATGTGACCTTCGGATATGTTTTGTCAAAGTAATAGTTTTGTATTTGTCATGACGAAACGCATTATGTTAAAAATAAAACAATCGCAAACATTAATGAAAATGTTTCTTAAAAGTATGTAATCGGGTTGCCATCTTAGAAGGTATTTATATATTAGGGTATAATGCAGATTTCTCTTTAATGATATGTGACGTTGAAATCATCACGCTGTGTGTCCTGACGGCAGTGATTAATGTACATGTAAGGGAAGTAACCGCTGTAAAAAGTTTTGTTGACTCATTTAAGTTGTTGCTTAAATAAACCGACACATACATGTATATTGAAAATACAAATATAATGTAACAATGCTTGAAAATTAGTTAAATAATTAGATAGAATATAGTCGGATTACTGAAAGCTGAATCGATCATTTTCAATGTTTGAACATAATTGTGCATTTGAATTTATTGGCACATTGCCTTATTTGCAAACTATATGCATGTATTAATGTATTCGACCTAAGTTAATGCGAACAAAAGAAATGACCAGACATTGATCAGATATATCTACTAAAATTGGAAATCGTAAATGTCTCCGTGATCCAATAATCTCAGACAAATCACAGTCATCAATTATTCATTGACTGTATTTGATATTTGTTCACCGACTTGTAGGGATACAATTCAATTAATTACATACCCAAATACAAAATATATAAACATACAGACGTGAGAAATTGCTTATCGCTATAGAGCAATACACTGAATAGAAAGTGTAATATTTACCCGTACTGTTTATCGAGAGGTGTTCAATTTATAGCTATACAATGTAGCTTAATTTCACATTAACCTTATCTCCATTACTCGTGTTAAATATGACAAGTGAATGGATTATAACGTTATCCATAAATCGGCAATCAGTACGAATGACCCAGTACGTCCCTTTTTATCATTGCAGCAAAATAGAACCGAATACATAATAATTGGTCTTTTGTTGACATAAGACTATAAAGACAACAATGACTGATGATCGAACCTGGCTTTAATGCCTTCTACGAATATTTAGAAATATTCATAATTTGATACTAATGCTTTTACGCCAACACTATTTTCTGAGAGCGAAATTGTGAATCTTCATACAACTAGCTGCGAAGTACATAAAACTAGTATATGCGAAGGCTAACACAAACTACCAACTATGTATTGGATCCCCAAACTGCACAATACCCCTTACAAAGCTCGTTTTATTCCTAATTATAGTGCTTGCACAACTACAAATATCTCTTTGTTACTAACTTCATGTTTAACTGCTATTAAAGTTCATGTCCAACGATATTGTGAAAAGACTTCGGGTATTAATCTATTTTGGTATGTTATTCTGGTGTTATTCTTGATAAAATTCAACGGAAGCAAGACGTTTCTTCTCTTAGTACTTAATATGATTTTTCAACATTATATACTACACTGCCGCATGCTCGTATCAAAGACAAGTTAATAGCGCTGCTCGAGAAAACATTTGATAGAGAAAATACTACATTTCTAGCGTGTAGTTATTCTAAAGCATTTTTTACAAACAACATATTTGATAAATATACTATGTGGACCTGCACCGATGTTTGAGAAGCCCTTATATTTCTCCTTGATAACATTTGATTAGGGTGGGCACTACTATTTATAGACAAAGTATCGTTAATCCAATGGGAACTAATTGTGCACTTCTTGTCGGAGATCTGTTTTTATACTGTTACGAACGCGATTTCATGCTAAAATTGTCAACACCAATCTGATGAAATTGCAGCGTTAAATAATACTTCCCGATACCTTGATGACATTTTAAATATTGTTAGTCCTTACTTTTCTGACAAGATCATAGAAATTTACCCTGACGAATTAACACTAAATAAAGCTAATTCATCCAATACACGCGCATCATTCCTAGATCTCGATCTTGTAATTGAAGCTGGTCAAATTGTTAGTTAAATTTACCACAAGAGAGATGATTTTAACTTCGATACTGTAAATTATCCACACTTGGATGGAGATGTTCCAAGGTCAACTTCTTATGGTGTTTACGCTTCTCAATTAATCCGTTTTGCTATAGCTTGTTCTCGAGTGGAAGACTTTAATACTCGAAATCTTTGTATTACTAATAAGTTACTGCAACAAGTATATCGCTTCCATAAACTTCGTAAAACGTTTGCAAAATTTTATTGGCGTAATTTAGATTTCATTTTTAAATATGGTATTAATTTAAAGACACTTCTGCGACAAGGTCTGTCTCGGCCGGAATTTTATGGTGATGTGCTTTATAAATTTCGTAAGATTTTGGGTCATAGCCACTTTTATGATATGTTAATCAAGATTATAAACCGTTTCCTGAGTAGGAGATATTACCCTTTAATTTTGCAAAGGACTGCATGCTTGGTGCAGGGTCCAAAGGCGACATATAGGTGTTACTTTGGCGGCGGCTGCGGCTGCGGCTGCGGCGTCACAAATTGCTTGTCCGGAGCATAACTTTGTGACCTTAAGTTCAAATGACTCAAGATTTGGTATGCATGTTTCTTACAATAAGCCGAAGTGCAGTGCGCAAGAACCATAACTCTACCTGTCGTAGTTTTTGAATTATTTTACCTTTGATTGATTTTATTAGAGCATTTCTTGTCCGGAGCATAACTTTGTCACCTTAAGTTCAAATGACTCAAGATTTGGTATGCATGTTTCTTGCAATAAGCCGAAGTGCAGTGCGCAAGGACCATAACTCTGCCTTGCATCGGTTTTTGAATTATTTCCCTTAGATTGATTTAATTTGAGCATTTCTTGTCCGGCGGATAACTTGTTCACCATGACTTGAAATTTGGTATGCATGTATCTTACCAAAAGTCCAAGTGCAGTACACAAGAATCGTAACTCTACGTTGTGCCATTTTTGATTTTGTCCCTTTGATTGATTTTATAAGCATTTCTTGTCCGTGGCATAACTTTGTCACCATAAGTATTAATGACTCCAAGATAGGTATGCATGTTTCTTGCTGTGACATTTTTTTGTCCAGAGCATCACTTTGTTGTTTTTAGTCCAGATGACTGGAGAACTCTTGTGAGTCGATATGTAGCCCAATAGTGGATAGTTTTCCATGACAAATGTGCATGTCGTCAGGCGACACATGCGACTCGCGGAGCTTTTATATTAGAGCATTTCTTGTCCGGAGTATAACTTTGTCACCATAAGTTCAAATGACTCAAGATTTGGTATGCAGCATAACTTTGTCACCTTAAGTTCAAATGACTCAAGATTTGGTATGCATGTTTCTTACAATAAGCCGAAGTGCAGTGCACAAGAACTAGTAGTTTTCTGTTGCAGGACATTTAGTGCCCAAGCGTCCCATGAGGTCAATTTAATGTAGTTGGTCATTACCTCATATCTCGACATGTTCAATTACGTCATTTTTCTTATCTTCTATAATACTTTTTTTTATTAAACTAGGTCATCCGACTGAATTGTCCTCTGTGGTCTTATGGCCGAGTTGTTCAATTAGGTATAAATTAAACAAGATTGGTTCTCAAATCTTGAGCACCAACTTGCCTCTACCGGAAGTGGGACGTGAAATTCAGTCTACAGAATCATTATTCTGCATTCGGTCTGTCAAAAAAGGCCATAGCCAATACAACTACAACAACAACAACCACGTGTTTATTGCAAGTAATCGTTAATGGAGATTTTCCCGGACGCTGCGCGGCCGGGGATAAATCTCCTATCAACATGTTGTTGTGCTCGTAACTATCATTTTAAATCGGATGCAAGACGTAATGTCATACATCATTCATGTTTTTGTCGAATTAAAATAACCATTTCCCAGCAACTTCAAAATACGTCAAAACAATTCTATTATGCCCGTTAAATTTTGTGTGCAACATTCAATACAGGCTAGTAATTTTCTCTTTGGTCTAATTGTAAAATGATGTTCTGTCATTTCCATAATTAGTTTTAAATTACATAGAGAGACATGGAAGTTTTAGTTGTATGATAATTTATGGACAGGCCTTGTCCCGGGTTCACAAAATCAGCCTGACGTTCGTTTCAGACATATTCCTATATTGAAATTGACTTAGAATGTATTACCATTTGAAGTACTGCATTTCATGGAACACAGAACCCAGTTGATGTCGTTTTACAATGTTAAGGTGATTATTGAAACTACTTTACCTAGAATGTACGGAAAGGATTGAGGTTATCTATTATAACCATTTTTTGTTCAACAAGTCTTCAGCACAAATATACTCTAATGGTTAGGTAGTTAGTATCGGCAATTGAATCACTTGATTAATTAAGTCCCTTAGTCCCTCAATTCCATATACTGTAACCTGAGCACCACCTCTTAAGACGATTCAATACAAACGAAGAAATCTTCCAAAACTTTGAACTATCCCACTGCCTGACGAAACAAACATACTATAGCATGCGATACTTTTCATTAGAACGAAAACACTCCATTTCGAAATAATGAAATCTTAGATACCGTCTGGGCGTTCTCTGCAAAAACGTCATTCAGACGTTTCCATCGGATTTTACCACTTATATAAATTATTATGAAATAAGACAGCATGTGTACAACAATAGCCATAGGTTCGATTGGTATATTGTTATGCTCCCCGAAGGGTGAGCATATAGTCGCCGCTTTGTCCGTCCTTCTGTCCGTCCGTCCGTCCGTCACACTTTTGTCCGGGCAATAACTTAAACAGTATTGGAGATATCAATATGAAACTTCATAGGTGCACAAGAACCATAACTCTTGATTGCATATATTTTGAGTTACATTGTATTCCCCTTTGTAATTTTGTATACTTAATTCTTGTCAGGGCCATAATTTGAACAATATTTGAGATATCAATTGTAAACTTCATAGGTAAATAGACCTCATTGAGGGAAAGTGCGGTGCACAAAAACCATAACTCTTGATTGTATATTTATTTAGTTATTCCCCTTTGTAATATTTCATACTTAATTCTCGTCCGGGCCATAACTTGAACAGTATTAGAGATATCATTTTGAAACTTCATAGGTGAATATACCTCATTGAGAGGAAGTGCAGTGCACAAGAACCATACCTCTTGATTGCATATTTTGTTAGTTATTCCACTTTGTAATTTTTTATACTTAATTCTTGTCCGGGCCATAACTTGAACAGTATTTGAGATATCAATTTGAAACTTCATAGGTCGATAGACCTCATTGAGGGGAAGTTCAGTGCAGAAGAAGCATAAATCTTGATTGTATATTTTTGGAGTAATGGCCCTTTGTACGTTTTGATACTTCTTGTCCAGGCCATAACTTGAACAGAATAAGAGATATCAATTTGAACTTCATAGCTGAATAGATCTCATTGAGAGGATGTGCAGTGCCCAAGAACCTAATTCTTTATTCCTATTTTAGAGTTGCTCCCCGTGTATTTTTTCATACTTAATTCTTGTCCAGGCCATAACTCAAACAGTTTTGGATATATCAATTTGAAAATTCATAGATAAATAAATCTTATTATTACAGTGCAGTGGCAAAGAATAATAACAAACTTTTTTAGCAATTATTCTGTGACAAACGCCCCATGGAGAGATAACCCGTCTGTGACGGCTCTTGTTCTTCAAGTTCACAATCTGCACCACAATGTCTGGGAACATTGATCACTCATTTGGTGTCGACTACTTGATCTTGCATTCTATCAACAGCATTTACCTGTTGATCTAATACTTCAATGCACGACTGATTCTGTTGAGAGCTGCCTTCCCTGTCCGATTTGTTTTAGTCTCTTCTCATAGGGCATTGCATATCGTTATGTTCTAGTCTTTACGTTATTACAGTAGGTGATTGACAACGTTTGCATTAAGTAATCATGTACAAATAAATGCTCATTCACAATTAAGATGGTAATTTGTTAAATGATCGTGCCTTCGTAAATCGATAATTGTATTGTTGGCAATGCATAGGCTAACGGAGACAATCCAAATGGTTTTCCTGCAAAATTCAAATCCCAAAAAACTCAATGATCTTAAGTTACTCATTAACACATTTATTTCCCAGGATTACGAACTTTTTAGCTAGAGAGCTAGCTTAATTATCTGATAATTAGTGATGCCAACCCCTATAGTCATACACTTCCCTGTTTGCGAGACATTCACTATTATTCAGCAACGACACATGTTAATGTTTTTCCTTTATTGCCACACAGGAATAAAAAAAATAGTCATCAATTAGAATGCAGGTGCACGTGAATGAAAGTTTTTGAAAAATTATTTCAAGTCAACCAACAACAAACATACGGGGGATAAGAACAAAAGTCATGTTCTGTCTCAGGGATTGACTCTCTCTCCGACTGAAGCAACCGGCTATCGGAGAAGGTTGTTGTGTTTTTGTAGACGTACATTTCATTTTTCCTGATTCAAGTTTGTGATTCTGTTGCTTGTACTTGTAGTGGGTCGTTTTTCTTTCAGTGTTATTTTTGTGCATTTCACGTTGTGCTGTTTCTATTGTGACTGCTTATTCTCTTACGTGTTCACAGTTTTTATTACGAATTTTCTTTTGAGACGCAAGTTATTCGTTTAATACAACGTTCATTCAAGTATTTTTCGAAATAAAACCCCATTTAATTACAGACTGTGATATGTTAACTGTTTTTGTGTTAGAATAAACTACAACATTATACGGCATTTTAAAAAGAAGCAGAAAACCCCGGACATCTCAGGCCTAATAGATCCAACAAAAATATTTAACTTTATCGAACGAAATTTGTATTTGCTACTGCTTACTCGTGCCAACACTAAGAGGTTAGTTTATTTATCCGCACAGGGGATGATGTGTTACATTTTTTTTAACTCTTGTAGTAATATGGTCATTTATTGTACGACTCTTTTATTAAATGAAAAGGAAACGAAAACTTTGAAATCAAAATTAGATTTGCTTAGTAAATAACGACACCTTTGGTACCATTTCATTTAGAGACGGCAGGGAAATATTGGTGTTATAACAAACTATATCACCACTTTCCAGAAACAAATCCAGCGTAAAAATAAATAAGCGACTATTATTGTTTTAAAATAGTACAAATCAGGATTAATGTTTATTTCTGTTGTCATTTTGTCTTCAAAAACCGTGCCACGAAACCGGACAGTTGTGCCTTATATTAAATGTTTGTAATGAATCTTATATTTACTTAACGACAGAATTACTGACCATTTCAAAAGCAGGAGAAGGCATTAAGGATGTTGGAGAGGTTTGCATCCTATATTTAGATTATGTTCAAATTTCGCCAGGGAGTAAAGTAATCTTTTCTGACAAACTATGATGAAAGCACACTAGGTCACTGAACTCGTTGGCCGTAATCAGCCCTGTTTGAAGTGTGTATGATTGTTTTATAATTACATTGAAATTAGTAAATCGGTGGTGATTGTCAAATATGGAATCTTTATATTTTCAATGAACGCGTGTCGAAAAAATCATTGAATATCACGAAAACACATAAACAAACAATAAACAAACATTACCAAATGAATGTGACATTCGAAAAAGACATTTGACGTAAATAGCAATATTTTGTACCCCACCCACCCTCTGTGCAGATCTATGGGTACTTGCTGTTGAATGAAGTTACATTACATAAAAATCCCCTTGGTAGATTGTTAAGGAATCCACATTTATGCTTTGTATACGAAATGAAATGAACACATCTATTAGTTCACGTGAATTACAGACGAAAATGTATGCATCATTATCGTGAAAATACAAAGGTGTGCTGCTTTTAACAGATTGTATGACATTTATTACTATATTTTCAGGAACAAATTATTCATTTATTCATGCTCATGGGGTTCTAATGGCTACAACATGTGACAAATCGGATGCGAAATTGAGATTTTACAGACAATTATTGACTATCAACAACACTTTCGCATTTGTAGTAAACGATAAAAATTAATCACGCAGTTAAAGCAGTACTTAACAGAGCAGAACACTCAAATGAACAGTTAGATAACAGCTACATGTAACACTGACAAAACACTTCTAGACACCCCGACAGTCTGCTGCATCGGAAAGTCAAACGTATATGAAGCCAACAAAATCCAAGGAATCAATAGGAAGACCACACACCATTATGTCAAATTTCTAAAGAAAAGGCTCACTGACAAAACATCTTTTTTCTAATTTTCTTTTAACTATACTACAGACATATTAACATTGAGTATCTCGTTTGTGTTGGGTGGATTTAATATTAGGTTAGATTTTATTTATAGGGTTCGGCGTGACGATCTCAGTGATACAACATTCTCATTGTTGAACAAAAAGGAGATAGAGCACTTCTGAATTATATCGGAATTACCATCAACTATCTTGTACATGTAAGTTGCAGATGATGGAATGATCACCATGACGATGCTGAGCTACCATCGCGACATAAATTGTTTGAATTCTATTATATAAACGTCTAATGTTCAAAAAGTTTGAATATATCTGCAGTGTTTCACAGTCAAGCTATACCGTAATTTTTTAATCAGGCTGGCATGAGTATGAGCAAGATGATAAACATCCTAGAAACATTGTGTTCCCTAGGGTATTGCTTCGCAATTACGTACGTAGTGACATCACGCTCCATGTAAGGAACGGGTATGTGGAAGTCATGTTTGCCGGAGGAATAGCCTTTGAATTACAATTACGCAAATTGGCGTACCGGTATACTAGATGATACCAGACGTTCTAATTACCTGACATGAGTAGATATTTAAGATAACAACACTTAAGTCCGGTCAGCAGATGCTTTACAAATATATATAGTACCTAGAAATAAATCATGAGAAATATACAGCTTCCTTACCAATTCTAGTGGATAAACAACACGATCTTTGTAAATAGATCACGGCTAAACTGATTACTAGACTGACAAACTATAATAAGAACGCTCGTAACAGTGTTTACAATGTTTAATTAAATATGAAGTTACCTGTATTCATGAACCAATGGCAAACTTTGCTTATGTAGATACTATTCTTAAATAAAGTTATTTACAATGATTATTTTATTCTATTGTTTTGTTGATTATTCTTCTCATTTCTTTTTATATAATGTTATGAATATTGTACATGTACAGCACCATTGAAGTTTTTATATACTACTATAATCGTTTAACTAAATAAAGTAGCTTCATTCTTCGACTAAACTTGTTAATTGTCATCCAATTCTGAATTGGTACATGGGCTATCATATAGAATCAAGCTCATACGTTTGTGCAACATAAAGATGACAAGCCAACAAATTTGTGAATATGATCAGAAAATAAATATTGAAAGGTTTTCTCAATAACCCATGGTATTCTAACCGTTTCGATTCACATCATGTCCAGAGAATCCTCTGTGTGTTGTAATGCATGTTGTCAAAGATAATAGCACAACAATATATTTAAATGGCGATATCAAATTTTAGCCACATGAAATAACGTCAAAACGTAATTGACCCTTAAAGCAGCGAGTTTTATGATACAATTTAATGTAAAATGCTGTGAAATCCTCAATAGAACCAAGCTGACTTTGCACTGACTGGAAAACCTCATCACGTCATTAACAATGTACAAAGAAATTAACAATCGGACAGGGAAGGCAACACTCAACTGAAACAGCCAAGTACGCCATGTTACAACCGATGAGTACATGTGATAATTAAACGTTTGTCTTTCTTGCCTTCCCGAGAAAGTTGTTAATATAAGGCATATAGCAGCTGAATGGCACGTGACCATGTCAGGCACACTTGGAACATACGCACAGTGCCAATGTATGGGAGAGAAATATTACCAGTATAATTTGACAGATTAAATGATGCAATGGTTACACAGACAAACGTATTTAAGGGACAATATCGACATATCCCATGGGACGATCAGCACATGACGGCAAATCTATACATGCATTACAAGGATAATAGAAACTCGGAGAGGGAAGACACCACTCAGCTCTTGACCAGCCGGGCACAGTAAACATAAAATCATCACAGGCACAATTACACGGCACAAAACTGAACGAGAAACTAAACGTAACCACTGAAAGTCCACATTTCAAACAGTAGGTACCCGGGTACATCAATCATTGTAAGACCTTTCTTAACTAATTAAAAAAAGTAATACGAAGGCCCTTCTGTAAATTCTGTAACTATTGACGTTCCGTACACAATATAACCTCCCGAAACGGCACCTGTGAGAAGCGGCAACCTCCGAGAAGCGGCACTTTTATCCCCCCGTTCAGTGTAGTCTTAAAGACAATAATCAAGGTAGCTCTGTTATTGTAGGAGTAAAGAAAAAATGCTGTGACAAGCACACATTTCTGAAAAGGTCATAATATATAGGCATTTCAGAAAGTCATATTTTGACTGTCTGTTTGCAATAAAAGTAATTATGCACTAGATGGTTCCCTTTTGTTTATTACTAAATCAGATACCTAAGTTCCAAATAAATGTCGAAAGGCAATATAAACATTGCAATCCCAATAACATGTCTTAGTTGCTCACAAAGGATGCAGCTTTGATTAACAATTTTTCACACCGGGACGAATAAATAACAAACACTTGCTGCGTAAACATCCGGAAATGCCATTCAATGCTTGCAAAGAAATCAATATGTGATAACAAGAGCAGCTGTCCTCGAACAGCGCGCCGCACTATTCTTAGTGGCATCATGCTTGGCTAGTATAATCGAAACAACGAAGTAAGCTTTGTAAAAGGTGTAAGGGTTGGTGTCATCATGTTGAACATGTATGCAATGTATTAAAGCAATATGGCAATGGCATTGCGTGAGGAAGAGGTTGTACCTCAACTTCAACATTACACCGAAACCGATGCCAACGCCCACGCTCGTGTGACTGCAAATAATCCACTTGTTCTTGGAATAGTAGAACTAAAATAATGACATTTTCGTGATATCTAGCCATGTGATACAAATTACTTTCATGGCAGACACAACTACGTTATTTAAAAATCGTATATGAACCCTCAACCGGTGTGTGTGAGATTCGAACTCAGGACCCCATCGGCGACAGCGCCTAGCACTGAAGTAACCGCAACCTTACCGACTGCACCAAGAAACAACTCCAATAAAAGTTGCTCGAATGACGCTGATATGGTCGTTGTTACTACAGTGAATGGGGTATAAAGCGGAAAATATTGAATTATCTCTGATAATTTTAACAACCTTTTTGCCTCGCAGACAGACACGCCTATTGGCTTTCATGAATGCCTGGAACAGTAGCTAAACATTAAATATCTAAAAATCGTATATGAATTCTCTACCTGGTGTGAGTGGGATTCGAACACACGACCCAAACGGCGACATCGCTATTTGTTTGTTCTGTGTTCTGAGAGCTACTCGTGCATGTTCATCCGGGTTTTTCCTGCCTAACTGGTCATTGACCTCTGGCTTCAAGGGAGACATAACTGTTACATGCATGTTCTATAAAAGAACTTTTTAAACCAAAAGAACGTGCAGTACAGCCTTTCCTACGTACAGGATACATAATTTAGTTTGAGCAGCCTCCTTATCTCCCTGTCTAGGTCAATGAGACGTTATCGTCGTTAGCTGTATAAGTCCATTTTAGACCAACTTAATAAACCAATAATTGCTTGTAAATATATGCCTGTAAACTGTCGTTGGTTCTGATTTGTCAGATTACCGCAGATAACAGCAGACCCATTTTGGGGACAAAAATCATAGTATCACACCGCGGAAATAACTAGTTCTACAGTACTAAAAGACTGTTTTGCAGCATAAACATAACCATTTGCAAGGATCAGGCAAGGGGTAATGCAAACATGTAATTTTAATGCATTGTAATTTTGTAAGTAATTCAATGAATTTGTAATGCAGAAATATTTTAATTACATGTAATTGTAATTTAATGCATTTTATTTCTAAAAACATGTGTAATGCAAGTGAATTACAATGCATTACAATGTACATTACAAAACATTACATGAGTAAAATTTGGTCAGTAAAAGATCTAACAGTATTTGTAAAATTGGATTGACATTAGGTGTAACATAATGCAAAGTAATAGATGTAAAGAAAACAAAACCTAAATAGTAGACAATGACGTTATATGAAACCGAACTATAATTATATATTAAGAAAATGGCTTTTACATTTTCATGTTCCCCGTCTAGCAATGCGTAGTGCGGAAGCATTTGGCCACTCGGTTATCGCAATAACCACACTAAAAGTTGTGCCAAAAGTCACTATGAATGTGACTACATCACCCCACACAAGTAACAGGTTGATATACTGTGTGGATAGCAACACTGACCGTACGGTACTAATAGCGCTGACGAGAAATAAATTAAGTTTTTTTCTGTAATAAATGATGTCCATTAAATGTTGTGATAGAGAAACTAGTCTACATATTGATTGTGTCGAAGGTACAGTGAGAGGAAGCTAATAGCCCTATCTCATAATAAACACATCATAGTGCAGAATAATCACACTTAAGACGAGCAACAGTAATATGTTTTCACAGTTCTTAAATCATTGTCGAATTCCTAGAGCGATCATCGTCTCCGTTAGACATGAAATAAGCAATATTGCCAACGTAGATCACATATAATATGACGTTGCATTATTACATTGTCAACAAGCCGACCAGTGTCGTTCGTCGGGGATTACTTACACGAGACAATGGATTTTCACCGGCAGTTTTATCTCCTACAGTAAAGATGCACCTGGCTCGTCGGAACAAACCTATTTAGACTTTCTTATATCCCTTATTGTGATATTATAGACTAAAACATACGTTATAACAACTATATCCATCTTGTAATGACGCATTATAAACAAACGCGACTAGTAAAATTATGCCTACCATAAAAAACAAATCACTCTTCTACGGATAACAAATAATACATAGTTTTTAAAAACATCGATTTTTTGTTACGGCAAAGTATATATGCAAATAATTTACATATTGTTCCGGTTAACAATATAGAAAATGGGAATACGACGAGTGTATCTTTAAACATTTATACACAATTTTCTAGTTTCGAATAGACTAATACGTATAATTATATAGTTTTGCGCCCCAGAACCTCAATATTAGTTTGACTTAATTGCTTTGAACACAATTATACAAACTTATGGATCATTTATATAGTTATCAGATTCCGGTAATATGACATTCAGAGAGTATCAAACAGTGCGTGTGTATCTTCTATAAATATTGTTCCAATGATGAGAGTACATTATGATTGCATGACTTGCATCTATAACATTGGCGATTATCTCATAAATGTATACCATTGACGACTGTCTCAAGATATATTGCAGTGATAGCTTCTGGTCAAATTATTCCGATGAGTCTCTTTTTGTTTTCAACAAATTTGATTGAACACTCTGTTTCTCAAAACCACCTTCTCAATAGATAAGGTGTCTGCTTCGAATGAGGGAGGATTGTGGTTCCATCCCTGGCCGCGTCGTACCAAAAGATTATATTAAGTCAGACAGGGAAGGCAGCACTCAACTTAACCAGCCGAGCACAGAAAACACGGCATCCCGTCCCGAAAGTCTGCCGCCTCAGTCAGTCAAACTAAAACGGAACAAGAGCCATGTGACGAGAAAACAACAACCGGACACCACACACCACATCGATAATCTACAACATATATATAGTGTACATGCTATTTAGAAAGATACGAAGCAGCCTTGTGCTGACCAACGAAATTGCAGAATGGCACATAAAAAATTAACAAAGTTCAACAAAATGCACAATGGCGAAATATTTTTGTATTCTTATTATAAAGTGGACAATACATACATAGATGAAGGTTGACCAAAGGGCTTCCGCCTTGGTACGGACAGCGACAAATGTCACTGGGGGCTTAAACATTTTACAGTGAACCAAACCTCACACTTACCCAATAGACAACCTTATAGCACATTACAGTGTAAATAAAAGTTTCCCGCCATGTAATGCCCTCTAACAAAAAAAGGCCACAGTGACAGGTAATAAAATAATGTAAAACATGAAACATTATAATATTATAAATAACGTCCATCGAGTAGCACAGAAAGTTCGTACAATAACCTATAAGAAGTCAGAGCAACAAGAGAGCAAAACATTAAAGGGTTCAACAAGACAATGTAACAGACAGGCATCAATGCCAGCCGTCCAAAAAGGCTTGAGGTTAGGCATATCATAGAGTCTGTATATTATCCGGTGATCGCACAATGAAATAGGAAGCATAATGGCGAGCTGTAAATGGACCCACTACTAAGCATGCAGTCCTTTGCAAAATTAAAGGGTCATATCCAAAGGCGAAATAAAAATGGTACCAGTAATTCCCTTGCTAGACGCTCTGCTTCGAAAGGAATATCGCTTCTCTAGGTGTTGTCTCATATCCTCGTGACGATGAATAACGTCAAGAATGATGTGAAGAGAGTCATAAATTTGATATAAATCGACCTAAAAATAGTATGAACTAGAAAAAATCGGGGATTACTGGTAGTCTTTGCTCCGGAAATATGATCCATTCCCAGATATAACTTAGTGTTTAATAATCAAACTCGAACCATAAAGGTCATACAATTTGCTTAATTGGGCTTGAATCGTACGAATGATAAACAACGTCAAGTGGATAAACTCTAGAAAACCCCAAAATGGGAATATAATCACTAACCGATCATTTCATGCAATGTAAATCTGTGCTCAATGTCGTACCATGAAATGAATACAATGTCCACAGAACACTTTCAGGAGGTCCATCATTTCAGCCTAGACTTCTATTGAGATACTTTTGGAAATAAGTGGCATCTAAAGACCATCGGGAATAATTCGATAACGATAATAATAAGTTGATGACGCAACTTCTCGGATCCATAGTGAAAACATAATAACAGATCGGACACGGCATGACTCAGCAGAAACATATGAACACGAAATACACATAAAAGAGCTCACAGATAACAAGTACACACCACAATTAAGGACAGCCACACACATTTCCCAAGATCAAATCAAACTGAACAGTTACAAAAACACGGAAACCTCCGACAGCCTGCCAATCAAACATATCCGGCGCAAGAATCAGTAGACATGAACGAAACACAAGGACGACCACACACAAATAGGACAAGTCATGTACATGTCTCTGGAGATGTTCTAGATGGTAACTATTACGATTATCTATATGTTGTCACGTGTTTTCTAATCCAAGGTTTGTTAAGTCGTTGACATTTACGTTCCTAAAAGCTGGTATCGATTACACATTATAAGGATTCGGTAAAAATGTGAATGATGTTTTAACGATGCCATATGCTGACATTGGTTTAAATCTAAGACATTCTGAAACAGTTTGTGATGGGAATGTCTCCAAGGAATAGGGGGGGGGGTATTATTTTATCCTGACGTAGAAATGCAATACTCAGAAATAATGAGAGAAAGACATGTATAAGATAAGCTATACAGACATTGAGGATATTTTGTAATGTATGTTGTAGTAATAATAAATGGTGTACCAAATATTTGTCGTACATGTATGGAGTGTAGTCTAGGAACGGTGGTCCGGAATGTGACCTTCCGACATGTTTTGTCAAAGCTATATATTTTTGTATCTGTTATGACGAACCTTATTTCGTTAAAAAATAAAACAATTATTTATGAATATGTATTTAAAAGTATGTAATCAGGTTGCCATCTTAGAAGGTTTATATTAGGGTATTATGGAGATTTCTCTTTAATGTTATGTGACGTTGTAATCATCATGTGGCATGTCCTAACAGCAGTATTAATGTAAATGTAAGGGAAGCAACCGCTGTAAGGAGTTTTATTGACTTATTGAAGTTACATATAGCTTCAATAAACCTACGCTTTGACAATACACATATAATGTAACAGTGCTTGAAAATGATTTAAATAATTAAATAGAACATCTTCCGATTCCTGCAAACTAAATAAATCATTGTCAATGTTTGAACTTATTTATGCATTTGAATTCATTGGCATATTGCCTTATTTGCAAACTATATACATGACTGTATTAATGTATTCTACATAAGATAATGCGAACAAAAGAAATGGCCAGACATTAATCAGAAAGATCTACTCAAATTGGAAATCTTATTTTTTGCCAGCAAGTAAATGTCTCCGAGATCCAATAATCTCAGACAAATCACAGTCATCAATTATTCATTTACTGTATTTGAAATTTGTACACCGACTTGTAGGGATACAATTCATTTATTTAACTATTCCAATGCAAAACATATAAACAAACAGGCGTGAGAAATTGATAATCGTTCTAGAGCAATACATTAAATAGAAAGTGTAATATTTACCAGTAATGTTTATTGAGAGGTGTTCTATCTATAGGTATAGTTTCATTTCCTCGTTCAGTTGTCTGCTGGGCATTGTGACGTGTGATTGAGGTCTGTGTTATATCTGTTTTCTGAACTCGGCTGTTTCAGTTGAATGTAGCCAATCCTGTCTAATTTGTCATTACATTTTGTGTACATTTGAACATTTAAATACCATATACAGATTCGTCTGATAAGGAAAGATTGGGTCCTATAGACGTACAATAACCTTATCACTATAACGCGTGTACAAATATGACCGGTGCATGCGTTATAATGTTACCTTTAAATAGGCATTCAATACTAATACCCCCGTCTGTCCCTATTTATCATTACCTCCAGCATGCATAATACGAGGGTCAATCAAAAATAACTGAGAGTTGCTAAATAATGTTTAGACAAAATAGGCGTTCGTATATCATCTATGTATCATTGTAAAATATGGTATCTCACTGACGTTATTCGATTCGATTCTTGTTGTCAGGCAACCAAAGAAGACAACTCGAGGGCATGCGTTCACGCTGTTAGTAGAACAAAAGTTTGCGTTTCTATGGAAACATAAATGTATATCTGACATTTGCAAACATATCATTTATTTCGTATTACATTAATATATCAGATAACAATTGATGACAGCAATGATGATAAAAACAGCATTGACCTTATGACCGAACACGGATTTATTGCCTTCTATGAATATTAAGGAATATTCATTATTTGATAACGAAATTTGAATTCGTTCTATGTACGTGTTAGGAAATGTCAAAGCATACTTTTTGGCAACAACAACCGACGTACAAAATATGATGATTAAAATCAACGAAGTAAACCCCCTGGTGGCATGTGAGTTGTCTACTACTTGCATTGTCACACCATGTAAATCATGTGAGACTTCAGTAAAGTTTTAAATGCATTAATATGAAAGTTATTGTACTTCCGTCCATCCTACCCTGATATTAAATTACTCAAAATATCCTGTACGCTCTATCAAAAACAGAAAGTACCGCTGTAAAATATTAAGAAGCTTGAGAAAGTCATGTTTTACCTAGAAGGATATTAGAATGTATGACCGTCGTAAACCTTTAAACGACTATTAGGTCTCAATTTTGATTTAAGTATGTGTTAAGGACATGTGCCGCTATGATCACATTATTATAAACTGATAACAACTCCGATATGTACAGACGTAAGGTTTAAACACACAGTGCAACTATTGAATGCATTTTTCTCCTGTGTTAAGGATATGTGCCGCTACATATTATAATGATCAAATTGATATACATGTATACTAATACCTATTCAGATATGTACAGAAGCAATTAATTGACACAAAGTGTAACTATTGAATGCCTCTTTATCCTTTTTGAGTTTACACGTACATGTATATGTACTTCAGCTAAGGAACTAGAGTCCTTGATAAAAAGACAAGAAGATATAATGCCAACCCTTGGTAAACTCATTTTGACGTAGAGCCGAAACTAAACACAACACTATAATCATTTCAACATGTTTTTGTGCTATTAACTATCATTTTAAGTCGGATGCAAGACACAATGTCATACATCATTCAAGTTTTTGTTAAAATAACCATTTCCGAGCAACTTCAAAATACGTCATAACAATTCTATTATGCCAGTGTACAACGTTCAATCCAGGCCTGGTAATTTTCTCTTTGGTCTAATTGCAAAATGATGTTCTGTCATTTCCATAATGAGTTTTGAATTATATAGAGAGACATGGCAGTTTAAGTTGGATGCAGTCCTTGTTCCGGGTTCACAAACACAATTATCGAAATCAACTTAGATCATTTTGATACCTCAGTCACACTAGACTCGGAATAAGCTGGAATGTCGTCAAAATAACAAATTGTGGTATATTATTGGATGTTTTCATTGTTTTCCAAGTACATTTCCTTAATGTTGGACACTCACAATGTGTTTCACAAGCCTTTGTATACGTATTCGAATACTCCATGTCACACGCATTCTTTTCTGATCATTGATCAGTGTGACTGTGGTTTTGCAAAAGTTCAGTTCAATTACCAAACATGAAGTTGATATCGGAGTAAGGACTTGTTTTCCTCCTAGGACATGGTGTTTAAATCAGCCTGATGCTCGTTTCAGACATATTCCTGTATTAATACTTATTAAATATTGACTCCCATTTTAAAGTGAAGTACTGTATTTCTTGGAAACAGAGACTCAATTTAATGTCGTTGAACGATGTTACGGTGATTATTCAAGATACTTAACCAAAAATGCACGGAAACGTTTAAGTGTATCAATAATTACTATATTTTGCTCCATTAAACAAGCTATAACAAAAACTGTACTCTAATGGTTTTGGTTGTTATCATCAGTTATGGAATCACTTGATAATCGAGTGTCTTAGTCCCTCAATTCCATTAACTGTAACCTGAGGACCACCTCTTAGGACGAATCAATACAAACGAAGGAAACTTATATACTTTAAACTGCCTGACGAGACAAACCTTCTATAACATACGATAAGTTATTCATTATAACGAAAGACGCTCCATTTAGGAATAATGAAATATTTAATAGATACCGTCTAAGCGTTCTCTGTAGTTACGTCACTCAGACGTTTGCATCGGATTTTATCACTTATTTAAACTATTCTGAAATAAGACAGCATGTGTACATCAATAGCCATATGTTGGATTGGTATATAGTATTCAAGTTTCACAATCACGACAAAGTTTAGCAACATGGATCAATCAGTTGGTGTCGACTACTTGATCGAGCATTCTATCAAAAAAACGTAACTGTTGAGCAAACACTTTCGTGCACGACTGTTTCTGTTGAGATCTGCCTTCTATCAGTCTTTTCTCGTGGAATTTTGTTCTATCCTTTACGTTATTACATTGCTTGATTGATAAAGTTTGCATTAAGCATACGAATAAATACTCATTCACAAGTAAGATGGTAATTTGTTAAATGACCATGCCTCTGTTAATCGATAATTATTTTGTTGACAACGCAAATGCTAATGGAGACGATTTTCCTCCTGCACATCCCAAGTCTCAAAACACACAATGATCTTAAGTTACTCCAAAACACATTTATTTCCCAGGATTACAAACTTTCTAGAGCTAGTTTAATTATCTATTATCTATAGTATTATACTACCCAGTTTGAAATCATTGCTGTGTGTAATACGCGCATGATGTATTGGACGCAGGAATGCGCGTAGCACTCCCGAATGTACTAAATTAAATGTGTAAAATATGAAATTATCTCATTAAATGCAAAGTCGTTACGACAGTTAAAATGGTTCATTTACGCAAGAATGGTGGTAAAATGTTATTTTTTTAAAAATAAATTAACAGTTATTCAGTAGTTATTCAGGCCGTCAAATACACCCGACCTAGTCCTGCTATGTTGAATTATTATCGTATAACTGTTCGTCTTCTGCCGGTTGAGAATGCTGAGGTTTTTGTACACCAAAAGTGTGTTTACATTCCTGCGTACTTTATTTATAAAACAGTTAAATTTAATGTTACGAGGTTTAAACAAGCTATAAAGTAAGACAAAAATTATCGATAAATTAAAGAAAAAATAAAGTTATTAAACAAAAATAAATTAATATCATACATAATATACTCGTAAATATGGACATTAGTATTCCAATCTATACGTAGACATATATTTACGTTAGGTGTTGTCGGGCAATCGAAATTTTACAATATTTAACAGCGGCCATTGTGTAACTGTTATTGAAACAATTTGTCCGTAAGCCTCCTAATAGTTGTTTTATTAAGTTCATGACAAAACCGATTTCCAGCTTACATTGTGTCATTATCAGATTTCACTTTAGGTATCAACAAGTAGAATAGCTTCCATGTCCTTTAATTGCCTCATGAAGCACATATGTCATTGAACGCTAGTATATCAATACCTACCAAGCTATATTGAACGACATAATATTTTATATCGTTGACAATGAAATTAGCACTGATTTGTTTACTTGATGCATTTTGTTCATGTAACAATATAATTCTTCACATTTAGCTACTATATTTAAGTAGTGCGGCAAAGTGATAAAAACATCCACCGCAGGAAGATAGTTTGCAGTCTCATGCCAACAGAGTTCAGTACTATGACCCACTTATCTTTTTCGCAATACAAGTAAGTTTTAGTTTGGTAAGATATGGCATAAATGTTGAGAAAATCAATGAAAACGTTTAAGATAAATTCATTGACCATAACGAAAACATACACAATAAACAAACAATTACCAAACGAACTTGACTCCCCAAAAAGTAATTCGACATAAATAGCAATCTTTTTATTCTTTTACCTCACCCACCTATTTTGTAATGTAATGTTTTTTGCAGAATGTAGACCGTTATTTCGATTAGTACTATCTACTTAAATTGCATATTACTTATCAAAACTGTTAAATTTGATTTAACTCAGATTATTTTGACTTTGTACGTTTATCGGGAACATACCGTGATATAAAATGACGCATGCGCACTAAACCGATCCCTCATCCTTAAGGAGGATTGACCGCTTTTCATCCCATAGCGATTTTAATATACCGAATTTCATTACAATTTTGGTTCATTCAATAGACCTTTTCCTCAAACCCAATTAACGCGACAATCTTACTTCGTACTTTTTTTTATTTCTGTTTGCAATTAAGAAATGAGGACTTTGCCCTTATCATTCCTTGAAGTTGACAAATGTCTCAAACTTAATAATTTATTTCTATCGCGAGGGAAGCACTAATTACAATAGAATTAAACAAGCTGGAAAAGATAGTTCAAAACGTGGGAAATGTTTGTATTGAGAAGCTATTGACGAGTAAGGATTCTTTTGAGACGTGAATTGTGCTAGGGAATCTATTTTTTTAATCTCAATTAGTGTTGTGTCAGCAATATATTTTCGATTTCTAAATGCGTGATATCTTATCAAAGACTAATAACTGGTATTCCACATGCTTGTCTTCAATTTGTACGGGTGCAACTCGTTTCTTTTCTGTATCGAGTACTATACTTAGCGTTTTATACAATCCGATATGAGATGTATATAATTTGTTATGTTTGTTTCATAATCAACCGAACACGTACATGTTGCTTTCCATGACAATCAGTCCACGCCATGAAGCTAACAATGTAAACTCTTTTTCATTAACTTTACTTCTTTATATAAACACTTCGTTTGTTTGACCAGATCTTTGAGTACATGTACTTGCTGTTGAATAAAATTACATTCCTAGCGTTTTACTTTAAGGGGGCATGCCCTGGAACTGAAGAGTCTCGGATAGTAAATTTGGTATAATTTTAATACCCAAGTCAAATAATGAAAACCCTGTAAAAAGTTACGAAATATCCCGCTAGTTTTTTTTTAAAAAAATATTTCAAGACTAACTAAATATCGTTGTCGTCAATAAAAGGCTAACAGCCTTTTATTCAAATCGATATACAAAATATCGAAGCGCGTAGTATAGAGTAAATTTCTAAGTCAAATTCTTCTTTAACTTTTCGGTAATAGTTGGTTTTACAAGTAATAAACGCAATTTTGGTGTTTGCAAACCAAGACACTCCAGTTTCTGAGCATGCCCCTTTAAAATCCACTTGGTAGATTGTTTAGGAATCCATATTCATTTATTCTTGGTATCATGATGCACAATAAAATGACCACGTCCATTAGTTCACTTGAATTACAGACGAAAAATATGCATCATTATCGTGAAAATATATTTTATTAGATTACAATAACAATACAAACCTGCTACTTTTACCAGATTGTGTGACATTTATTATTACATTTTCAGTAACAAGTTATTCATTTATTCATGCTCATTGGGTTCTAATGGATACAACATGTGAATAATCGGATGCTAAGTTGACAGACATTTCGGCTACCAAGAATACTTTTACATGCCTGCGAAGTAAACGATAACAATTTATCACACAGTGATATCAGCACCCAACAGAGCTGAGCACTATAATGACCCTGGCAGTTAAATAACAGGGAACACTGACAAAAACACTTTTAGACACCCTGATAGTCTGCTCCAAAACATCTTTTTCTCATTTTCCTTTTAACTACATACACAGAGGATACTACAGACACATAACAACTGAGTAAATTCGTCTGTGTTGGGTGGGTTCATTATTACATTAGATATTATTGTAGAGATCGACGTGACGATTTCAGTGATAACAATATTCAATTTTGACAAATTACTGCACTCTCTTGCAGGTTGCGAATGGGGAAACGATCAACAGGACGACGCAGATATGGGTTGGAGCTTCGATCGCTACATAACTTATTAAAATAGTATGATATAACCACCTCCTATGACAGAGTGGTGAATATATCTGCAGTTTTTCACAACCATGTTCCGCTTGTCCTATATTGTATCTTTTGAATCAGGCTGGTATGATAATGAGCAAGATGATAAACATCTCAGAATCAATTTGTTCCCTAGGGTATCGCATTGCAATTACGTACGTAGTGACATCATGCTCCATTTAAGGAACGAGTATAGTTAGACTGGAAGCAGTGTTCGTCAGTGGAGTAGCCTTTGACACATAATTACGTAAATTGGAGTACCGGTATATCACATGATACTCGACGTTCTCATTAAATGACGGGAATAGATACATAAGATTACAGCACCAATGTCCGGACAGCAGAAGATTACAGCACCAATGTCCGGACAGCAGATGCTTTACAAATATACAATATGTCTGGAAACAATACTAAGAGATATACGGTTTCTTTACCAATCCTAGTGGATCAACAACATAATTTTTGTAAATGGTTTACATCTAGACTGATAACTATTCTGGTAGACTGTCAACAATACGCTCTTTTAAGAATTTAGTATGTTTATTTTAATATGAAGATACCTGTACTCTTAAACCAACGGCAAACTTGGTACATATGTAATCTTGATAATGTTCTTAGATACTGATAAACTTCTTACGCGGATGACATTGTTAATATCATCATATTATCCGATAATCTTTATAAAGAAGATAACAAATCGGACAGGGAAAAAGGAACTCAACAGAAATAACAGAGCTCAAAAGACACACAAAAGCATACTGACCACAAGTACAGGTCACAATGACAAACACACAACTGAAAAAGGAAAATTGTCAATTCTGTTTTATATAAATAAGAAATCCGTAAAAATGATTCAGCAACACTCTCCGGTTATCTACATTGTCCTTCCCTATTGGTGATCTAGTGCAACACTGTATTTTCGAACAAAATTATCGACGCTAAGGCCTATCATTTTAACTTGATTGAAGACAATCTACCGACATAATTTGATTAGCTATCGCGATGTTTAATTACCCGATAAAGGCAAGGTCATTTCCTTAAATAAAAAAACTACTAATGGCATATAACAATTGCATACCAAACAATGGCGTTATTTTCCTAATTACGATCAAGAAAAGGGGAAATCAGAAGTGCTTTTCTACATATCGCGGGTACATTGTAATACTAAAAATTCCATTGAAGTGTCCACTTACTTTCTTATTCCTCATCGTCTACTTTGACAACTTTCAAGGGACATATTTTATTACAAGACGTTGTTGCTCGGGAGTTCTTTGTGTATTCCTAATTTAATCATGTTTGTTTGATCAATCACTGCCTTAATCTGACTTTGCCTAATCAACTTAAAAATTTGGACTGATTCCGACCACTAGAACCAATCCATTAAGGAGTAATTTACTAGTATTTATGAGTGGCTGGTTTCGATTACCGTCTCGGCACAGTTATCAAATTGAAATGTCGGAATTCCATAAAATTATGGCGAAAACTAGTAAGCATTTAAATTTCTAGACAATAACAAGATATCAAAAAATCAAACAGAAAAAGTATATTTAAGAAATACAGCAGATCACGTAAACATAATACAGTTGTAACAAATCGGAAATGAAGGCTGCCT
Source organism: Spisula solida (assembly GCA_947247005.1). Classification (NCBI taxonomy): domain Eukaryota; kingdom Metazoa; phylum Mollusca; class Bivalvia; order Venerida; family Mactridae; genus Spisula; species Spisula solida. The sequence continues at coordinate 41,461,082 of OX365944.1, read as the reverse complement.
TCAACAGAAACAACAGTTAGAGCACGAATTCCGTCCAAAGTGTTTATTCATGAATGATAATTAAAGTGCTGGACGAAATAAAGGGTTTTTGTTTCAGTTGTTATTGTCAACTATGTTTAACAATGAATGTACATTATAGAGTTATTACACTCTGATGGATCGCACATCTTATGTAAATGTTATTAACATAAGGATCGTTAGCAGTCATAATAATGTACGTTTATCCCTTGGTAAGATGATATAAGATTGGTATTTGCGAATCGGTAGTATCTTGCCGACAAAATGCTAATGGAGACAAAACAAATGATTTCCACTGCACATTTCTAGTCTTAAAACAAGCGTTCCTATTTACATTTATTTCCCACGATTTCAACTATTTTTTAATCTAGTTTAATTATCTAATAGTTAGAGCTTCTCCCTAAAAAGAAATAGGCTACATGTATCTAGTTTGCGTAATCCGCGTATATTTTCAGGAACTATGCGTTCAAAATCTTCCTTACCGAATCGACGAAGGAAAAACATACGTATGGAATAGATTGTGATGCAAATGCACGCAAATTGGATTTGGGGAAAGCTTATTTCGAATCAAGCTAAAACCACTAACATGATAAGACGGGAATGTCTGTTTTTGCTCATTTACGAGTAACATAGTCTCATCAAAATCAGACTAGATCTACTTTTGTTGTCTTCTCTCACACACAGAGAACAACATTCTAGGCATAAAATAGAAATCTAGGAATAAAATATCAGCACTGAATCAATTTAAACAGAGAATATCAATGTGGTATTCAATGTGAATATACTCTTGGAACTCTTTACGATGTATTAAACAAAGATTGGTCCTCCTTTCGGTCTAGAAAACATTAAATCTGCCGAACAATGTTACGAACCTCGTCATATGAAATACACATAAAATTATTTAGATCAGCATTATGATGTTAGTTAAACTTTCGTCCGGAATCATGGTTGAATAGAATTTAAAAGCTTTAGAAACGTTTAAAGAACTTATTTCAAGTGTATCTATGGCATTGTTGGAGAATTCGATAAATATTGATACAAGGCCGATACATAATAATGTCGTTCTTATACTAGGCGTATAAGAGCAGATCCGTGAATGCTTGATAAGATATCTGTGTATGACTCAAATACTGGTACAGTCATGTAGGTTCCATGCATTACAGTTGAAACTGGATTTTCTCTACTTCCTTGTTGTTTTCAATGATAATGTATCATGTGTCATTCAGCTTGCAATGAATGTCAATTATACATTAATTTGATATCTTTATGCAAACACTTGGTTTGTTTGACCAGGTCTACAAGGCTTAGATCTAGCCTTTGAATAAAGTTACAATGTAATCAATCAGAAAACAATTGCTTTCCCGATTTAGAGAAATAGGTGGCATCACTATAACTGTTAGATGTTTTGTATTTGGTTAGTTTTCGACAATCACATCTATAGCAATCATTTGACATATTACTTTTACAGAAACAAGTTATTCATTTATTCATGCCCATAAGGTTTTAATCGTTTCAACTAGAGATCGTTGAGTACCAAGACAACTTCGACTGGTAAATTAACACAATTTTAGTATTAGTCTAAGTGCTGTCAAACAGAGAGACTCTCACTTGCGCATGGTTGGAACCAGCATCATGACTGTCGGTCCTCGAGTAGTTGATTCACGGTCGCGACATCCATGCGACATCTTTTAAAATACTATTCCTACCACCTTTGACATTACAGCCTCCCTCCCATAATGAGTATTTAAGGTATCCCCTTTGGGAATAGAAGGTCGATGGATGGCTCGAATCACAGACAAATTGCTAAACGTGTAAGGCATCTGTGTCAAACACTGGTTAACCTGAGTGTACCTATCAACCTGTAACATCGCATACAATAGCAATGTACTCTAATAAAAAGCGATGTACTGAGAATGTCAGTGTCTCATTAGCCACAATAAAGGGATTATATTAAAGTTAAGTGTCATCGATATGAGTCTATAACTGGAACACTAATGACAAGTACTAAAGTGATGTTAATGCAAATTGATGTTCTATCATAAATTAAATGAAACTACTATATTGACGCTCGGTGTGTTATCATGGAAGTGTCAGGTGCAGCTTGCCGTGAATTAGGATAATGTTGCCGTTATGTGATAGTCTCAGAAAGCCAACAACAATAAACTTGACGCCATTATTGTTGCTTATATCATGGCTACGGCAATTTACATTGATGTTAACAGAGGCGGAGTGGCTAAATCCGATGATTATTGATGGGGTGTGTCTTAATTCTCAAAGGAATGAGTGCAATTACTACAGTGGAGGATAATATTATCATGCACTGTATACATACAACTTTATTGTTCTTTACTTCGGTCAACGTGACCTCTATTGATTTTCTTGGTCGAGTTGTATTAGAGTCCTCAACTTTAAAATCACAACACCGTGGTATTGATTTTTAATGGACATGTTAATCGGTCAGCATTGTAATGCATTTATATTTACAAGCTAATCACTAGCCAATGATATAAATTAGAAAGAAAACTTAACGCTCGGTTGTTTATTTTGTCTAGGACTACGCCCTCGACAAAATAAGACAACCTCGCGTTTGCATTCTCTTTCTATAACATAGAATATGGATTAAATACTATTAGGCGGTGTGTGTGGTTAAGGGGGTATCTCTAGAAGCGAAACGTCAGTAACAAGAATTCAAATACCGCAATTTGACATTGATAAGTCTTAAGTTAGACACCAATGACTATTGCAGAACAGTTTATGCAATATTGTGTGTTTTAATTATTACTGAACAATCTCTTGCAAGAGTGCCGTCTTATTTACCAAAAGTATTATACTACCGGCGTATAAATCCGGTGACACAGGACTTATTAGATTTATCACGTCCGCACGTGTTTCTACCATATCTATACCGAAACTTACAATATTCGTAACGGCAAAATTTCAGGCCAGTTAAAAAGCAGGACTATACCTAAAAGACGATCAATCACTTCCTCTCACATAGTGGTTTTAATAATATTCTGCCGAATCTCATTACACTTTTGGTTTATTCAATCGACTTTTTCCTCAAATAAAATTTACACAACAATCAAATTCGTACATTTGTTATATTTTTGTTCGTTCCTTGAAGTGGACGAATGTCTCAAATTAGATATCTTATCTCTATCGTGAGAGAATCACTAATTAAAAAACAATTAAACTAGCTAAAAATGATGGTTGAAATCGTGGGAAATGTTTGTATTGAGAAGCTAATGACGAGTCATGATTGTTTTGAGACTTGATTTGTGCTAGGGAAACTATTTGTTTTATCTCAGTTAGCGTTTTTGTCAGCAGAACATTTTCGATTTCTAAATGTGTGATATTTTACCAAAGACGAATAAATGGTATTCTACATTGTTATCACCAATTTATCACATGTTCTGTCAAACGGTTGTGCCGTAATGAGACATCGAATAATGTAAGTTTTAAGACTTGTTTCAAGATCGACCGAACACATAGATTATGTTCTTTTCCATGACAATCATTCTGCGCCATTAAGTTACCAATGGAAGCCACTATTGCATTAACTTTAAATCTTTGTCTAATCACTTCGTTTGTTTGTATAGATGAATGAGTACTTGCTGTTGAATGAAGTTACATTTGTAGCATTAACTTTAATATCCGCAATGGTAGAGTGTTGTGGAATCCACTTTTATTGTTGTGTCACGATGCAAAATGAAATGACCACATCCATTAGTTCACTAGGACTACAGACGAAAATATATGCATCATTATCGTGCAAATATATTTTATTAGATTACAATAACCATACAAACCTGCTACTTTTACCAGATTGTGTGACATTTATTATTACATTTTCAGGAACGAGTTATTCATTTATTCATGCTCATGGGGTTCTAATGGATACAACATGTGAATAATCTGATGAGAAATTGAGATTTTACAGAAAAATATTGACTATCAAGAACACTTTCATTTCACGTGTGAAGTAATCGATATTCATTGATAACACAGTGAAATCAGCACTCAACAGAGCAGAGCACTCAAATACACAGTTAGATAACAGGGAACACTTCTAGACACCCCGACAGTCTGCTGCATCGGTAAGTCAAACGTAGATGAAAGCCAACACTATCCAAGGAAGCAATAGGACGACCACACACTACTATGTCAAACTTCTAAAGAAAAGGCTCACTGACAAGCATATTTTTCTAATTTTCCTTTCAACTATACAAAGAGGACACCACAGACATATTAACATTGAGTATCTTCGTCTGTGTTTGGCGGATTGATTATTATATTAGATATTATAGTAGAGCTTGACGTGACAATTTCAGTGATATAAATTATCAATGTTGCCAATCTTTTTCACTCTTCTGTACGTCGCGATGGTTGAACGACCACCAGGACGATGAAGATCGGGGTTTGAGCTTACATCGCTTCATAACTTTTTAAAATCCTATTATATAACCGCCTCCTACAATGTGTATGACTGAGTGGTGAATATATATGCAGTGTTTTCACAGTCATGTTTGGCTTTTGCTATATTGTATATTTGAAATTAGAATGGCATGAGAGCGAGCAAGATGATAAACATCCTATAAACAATGTGTTCCCTGTGGTATCGCATTGCAATTACGTACGTAGTGACATCACGCTCCATGTAAGGAACGAGTATAGCTCCATTGGAAGTAAAATTTGCCAGAGGAATAGCCTTTGAATTATAATTACGTATATTGGCGTAGCGGTATATCACATGATACCGGTTCTCGACATTCCCATCCACTGACTGGAATAGATATTTAAGATAACAACACTAATGTCCGGTCAGCAGATGCTTTACAAATATATATGTCTGGAAGTAAATACTAAGAGATATGGCTTCCTTACATTTCCTAGTGGATAAACAGCAGATCTCTGTAAATGGGTCAACTCATTACTAGACTGGTAAACTATTAAACTTACGCCGTCATAAGAATTTACAATGTTTAGTTCAATATGAAGATATCTGTATTCATGCACCAATGGCGAACTTAATGGCACACATGTAATATAGATAAGGTTCTTAGATAATGATCAACCTCTTAATCTGATGCAATTGATAATATCAACATTAATATCCGATACTCTTCATGTATATGAAGAAGATAACAAACTGGACATAGAAAAAGGAACTCAACAGAAATAGGAGAGCCTTAAAGGCACGCAAAGGAACACACAAAATAAAACTCACTGACCACAAGTACAGGCCACAATGACAAATACAATACTGAAAAGGAAAAGTATTGACTTAACAGCTACAAAGACTCAATTCTGTTTTAAATAAAGTAAGAAGTCCGTAAAAAAACAATGTTTTCCTCGAGGAAAATGTCAATGATAAAATATATTTGCCGTAGAAACTAGCAAATAATAAAATAAATGTTCTTCCTGTTGTCTGAAACGATACGGCATCTCAATGCTGACCAATCATATAGATTGTTTGTCTGAACACAAAATGCTACATATTTTAGTGTAGTTAACCTTAGATTAACAAATGTTATGATTCCGCAACAATCTCCGGGTATCTACATTGTCCTCCCCTATGGTTGATCTAGTGTGACACTGTATTTACGAATTAAGAAATCGACAGTAAGACTTATTATTTGAACTTGTTTGAAGACAATCTACGAACATCATTTGATTTGCTATCAGAATGTTTAATTACCCGATAAAGGAAATATCATTTCCTTAAGCCAATGAATTATTAATGGCATATAAAAATAACTGCATACCAAACGATGGCGGTAATTTCCCTAATTACAATCAAGGAAGAGGGAAATTAGAAGTGCTTTTCTACATATCGCGGTTACATTGTCATAATAAATATGCAATTAAAGGTGCTGCCTCACAGATCGGGCTAAAATATTTGTGTGACGAAATTTTCCTACCTAACCAAGTATTTATATAATAGAAAGTCACTGGTGTTTGCTTTTGAAAGATTTATGGCAAATAAGCAATTTAAATCACTCTTGATATTTGGCACTCAGTAGTTTTCTGTTTGAAAATATCGCAGAGTTTCCTTCAAAAATGTTCTATGAATTATGTAATTCACACATGATTCAACTGTAACTTTAACAAACTAAAGCCTAAACATCTGTGAGGGTATTAATACCATATAGAATTTTGGGTGTAAAAATGCTAAATTACTATAAAATGCCGATGTTTCCAAAGTTATTTTTTATGTCAATGTGGTTGTTTATGGCATATACAGGAAACTATACCAAAATTACATGAATATTTGACAATTTTATTTTATTTTTGCAATACACCAATACATGAGGCAGTCCCTTTAAAGTGTCCATTTATTTTCTAATTCCTCATTGTCCATTTTAACAACTTGCAATGCATTTGCTTATAAGAGATTATAAAACAATTTTATTACATACGTTGTTTTTCCTGTTTTTTTAGTGATGCTGATTTGATCATATTTAGTTGATTAATCCGTGACTTAATTTGACTACAGCTTTGCCTAATCAGCTAAAACGATTTGGACTGATTTCGATCACAAGAACCAATCAATTTATGAGTATTGTACTTAGTCTAGTACTATTCATGGCCGATTTTGATTACAGTCTCGTCATTCTTATCAAATGGACATTTCGGAATTACATAAAATTGTGGAAAATAAGCATTTGAATATCCAGACAATAACAAGATAACAATAATATGGCAGGAAAAGCAGAACTCAACGGAAGATCACGTAAACAGAATACATTTGTATCAAATCGGCCAGGAAGCTGCATTCAACAGAGACAGCGGATCGAGCACAAATAATTGAAGTGCTGTACGAAATAAAGCTGTTTTGTTCCAGTTAACTATGTTTAACAATGAGCGTACATTATAGAGTTATTACACTATGAGGATCACAAATCTTAATTCTTCTTAATTTGTTGTGCAATTATAAAGTGAGGTAAATGGAGCTGCAATACTAATAATGGTGCAGTTACTGAGCCACTACAAACCATATTTGTCACCATTTTGCACTTGTTAAAGAATTGTGAAGAATTTATATTTGAGCGTAACTTTAGGATGTTCGTAAGTGCTTTGATAAAACAGTACCCTAGTCCCTAAACAAGCCTTCCCATTTACATCTCTTTCCTACGATTTCAACTAATTTTGTTTCAAGCTAGTTTAATTATCTAATAGTTCGAGCTTCCCTCTAAATAGAAATAGGTTATCCAGTTTGAGACATTCGCGTATATGTCCAGGAACAATACGTTCAAAATATTCTTTCCCGAATCGACGACGGGACATAAAAACATACGTATGGAATAGATTGCGATGCAAATGCACGTAAATTGGATTTGGGGAAAGCTTATTTCGAATCAAGCTATAACAACTAATATGATAAGACAGAATGTCAGTTTCGCTAATTTACGAGTAACATAGTCTCATCAAATTAGACTAGATCTATAGTCTAGGAGTTGGTGACCAAAATTTCAATTTTCATTTACCCCATCTGGTAGAAAAAGTATGTTGGTATTTTCGAATAATATAGACATTCAGGATTTGGAAAATGGTGGATGCCAGATCTGAAATTGGTGCAGATTTATTTACAGGGGCATCCCTATAACTGTCACATGTTTTAGATTTGGTTGAATTTTCGACAATCACATCATTGACTATCGCTTGTCCTTGAAGCTGTTTGGTTCGAATGTGCCTTACATAATGAAATTCAAACACTGCAAACATAATATTAGAAATATTTATTTTGCATGAGTAAGAGCGTAAGATATTTTTGTACGGTTTCACTACTTCGATGCATCACGAACAATCGTTGAAGATCCATCGATTTAGGACGATACTTTTTAACACTATGTGAATGGATAAGTATTCGAGTTCTTAGAATGTCCCGTCACAAACCACACAAATTTCGATATTTGATTAATTGAAGCTATTACATGTATACTATTCATTTAAGATAATTCGCTTTCGACATTGTGCTCTATATTGTTGGACCATAACTATCTTATCTTGATTCAAACCATCTACATTGTATTTAACTGCAATCAGAAGTATTTGTCTATGTTGTATATATACGAGTATTTTTTTTCCAAAAACGAAATTCATCGATCTATGTATAGAATTCCGTAATAATAGAGTCGTCACTACAACTAGCCCGACTACAGCAGACATTTTGGGGACTATATACATTGTATCTAATTCATAGCAGATTGTGTGACATTTGTTATTACATTTTTAGAAACAATTTATTCATTTATGCATGCCTATAAGGTTTCAGTCGGTTCAACTTGAGATCGTTGAGTACTAAGACAACTTCGACTGGTAAATTAACACAATTTTAGTATTTGCTGTCTAGCTTGCGAACGGTTGGTACCAGCACAATAATTGGTGGTTGATTCCCGGTCGCGACATACTTGCAACATCTTTAAACATACTATTTGTAGCTCCTATAATATCACCACCTCCCTTATATAATGAGTATTTAAGGTATCCAAAATGGGAATAGGTGGTAGATAGTTCGAACCACTGACCAATCGCTAGATTTGTTAAGTAACTGTGTCCAATATTGGTTAACATGTACCTGGTACATTGCATAAAATAGTAATGTACTCAAATAAATAGCGATGTACTCCGAATTTCATTGTCCCATTAGCCAAAATAACCAAATTATGTTATGGTAAAGTGTACTCGATATAATTCTATATAAGGAGCACTAATGACAAGTATGTGTTAATGCGAATTGATTTTCTATTATAAATTAAATGTAACTGCTATATTGGCGCTCGATGTGTTACCATAGAAGTGTCAGGTGCAGCTAGACACATGAGTCAGGCTAATGTTACCGTTATATGATAGTCTCAGTTAGCCAACCCAAAAAACATGTATTTAAATTTCTGAGATAAATCCCTCTATTGCCAATAAAAGCCATGAAATAATAGTTATCGTCAGTTCTTTTAGTTTGCATTAAACCATAGTTTTTATGATAACAAACCGGACAGGAAAGGCAGCATATAACAGAAACGGCAGAGATCGAAAGATCTTTAGCTTTGCATGAACGTGGCCCCTTAGAAAATAATAATGATATATTTTGTATGATGACCTTTGGTTGACTATTTGAGTTTGACATTATTATTGTTGACAGTTTTGAAATCAGAACAATCACGATTTTCAAGTATTCTATGATGAAACTAGGGGCAGCACTCGACATAAACTATCATGTTACAGTATAATTATCGTCATCTGCATTATGCCTTGTGTGTTTTTTAATGTTTTCTGTGCTCGGCTGGTTAAGTTGAGTGCTGCCTTCACTGTCTGAGTTAATACTATCTTTATGGAATACCACAACATGACCAACTTGTGAAACTTTTTTATAACTAATATTGAAAAGGAATCACACAAAGTTAAAACAATATATTATCTTATTACATCTGTCGTAATAAAGAATGTGTCATTTGCACGACTTGCCTCTTTTCGTAAGTATGGCTTTCCATTTCTCATATCCCCAAGGCGCCGTTTAGCACGTATTTTCTCAAAATTTGATCTATTTCCGAGTATTATCAGCTAATGAGGTTCGCAATAATATCGTTCGATTTGATTAAAATCCATGATGTTATTTACCATAAATAATGAGACCTGTGAAACACTTCCTTAAAATCATCGTCACCAATATATGACGTATCAGCGTTAAGTGTATTTGACGACATTCTGCAAAGAATAACATGTAGGTACGCTGAAGGTTATAAATATTAACAAGCATATTAGCTGTTCTCGGACAGGTCATATATCCTTTCATGAATTTAGCGTCCGTCCGTTGTCCTCTAGCTGCTCTAGTTTATGTGTTCTGTGTCCATCTACTCTCAACAATGGTACTCAATAAAATGTTGTCCAAAACTTTAAAGAAATTCGGTTGGTTGAATCTTCGATATACTAATATAAAATATATAACATAGTGTTTCGTGCAATGGAATTACAACCGGTTCTATATTCCAATGGTTCATTTACATTGTATATGAAGTTTAAAGAAATGTAATGACAAGACTAGTAACGTATTAACCCTACTTAAACATGTTCGTTTTGAGGTGACAGAGACTGATATATCTTCCAGCAGCTATACACTGCCCTCCAGAAGACCCTTCACTCTCCTGAAGTTAAACGATTTATTTGTATTGACAAACACCAAGGTAATAGCATGATCTCTTTCAAACCCAGTATAAATGATTGCATTATATCATTTTCGTATTTCATGGACATTTTGTCAGTATTTACTTGCAATAAAAAAATTAAATGTCACACTGGTATTAATCAATTTAAGAAAATCATATAATTCTATAAGTGTGAATGAACTTTTGGAGGGCAGTGTATATGGGTCCGTCTATAATGGGATATTATATATAAAACACGCAAATAACACATCAGCGTATTGCTCTGCAATATTTTCTCATTGAATAAAGCATGTGCCAATTCACGTTCATAGTTATCTAAAACAAAGACATGACGTAAAAATTAATTCTGCAAGCAACGCTCATTGACAGAACTGTTGTGATACTAGTGTCATAACATTAGACACTCACGCCAGATGTTGTTTCAAATAATGCGATATGTACTTTAAAGTATTTTACAATACAAGACTATAGAAAACAGAAGGCTATTATGCAAACATCACAAGAGCATAAACATTTACTTGGGTTACATCTATTTAATGAGAAATTGTTTTAAAGGCGTAGATGTATGAGTGTGTTCTGCCTTCAAATCTTTAAACACGTCATGAACAAAAACAGATTGGGGTTTGGTGGAAGATTTATAAGTCTGCACTAGGATCAATATTTCCACAAATAGTGATTCTCCTACGGACAAATTTTATTTTTGTACAGTTATTTTTAGGATGAAATGATATTTTAAAACACTGCATCCCAAAAGGTTAATACACATTGATATAACGTTGGCTGACTTAAATATGCAAGGTACAGTTGCTGTTCGTCATCAGCAAGATGCAAAACTATATATCACTGAGTTTTTCCGATTGACGTCATGTTGAAATACATTATCGCATAATTTCACCCACATCCTAGTATTGTCTGAGGACCGGCATGTAAGTACATAGTGGAAGAGCGTTCTCTTCGAGTGCGGGAGGTCCCGGGTTCTATCACAGGCCGCGTCATACCAAAGACGAAATAAAAATGGTACAAGAAATTCCCTCGCTAGACACTCAGCCTAAAAAAGGGGAAACTGGCTTCTCTTTTCTCATACCCTCGAGGCAATGGATAACGAGAGTGATTAATATAAGTTGGAAAACTTGTTCCACAATCGACCTAATAACGGAATAAGGAGTCGAGAGGGATTTATATAAGTTGAAACAAACTTGTTTCAAAATCGACCTAATAAATAAGTATAAACTAAGCACATACAATAGAAATAGAGTCATGTTCATTTTGTTCAGAATCTATTTACACTGATATACACTGATCCATCGCTTAAAATTGGCTTTGTGATTCGTACTTGCCTGTTGGCTCCTACCCCGAGTATGTTTTACAGACCGAGGAGGCCAGCTGTCGGAGTAGGCTGTCATGTTTTTGTAGCTTTGCAGTATCAATTTGGTTTGCTCATTTATACAGTTTACTACATCTTTTTTACTTGTCATATGTGTTTGTTTGCGTCTTCCTTGTGCCAAATATGCTCTGCTGTGTCTGTCTTATGCTGTCTCCCTTTCCCATTTGACAGCTCCAATTCAAATTCAATTCAAATTCAAATATTTAATGTACAAAAGGCCTCCAGCCCATACACAAAGTATATACATAATAACAATATTATATAGACAAATATATAGAACCGTATTGCAAAGTGATTTTACATGCAGCAAAATAACATAGTATAGCAAACAAAATTAGGCTTATAATACGTATACAGTAAAGAATAATTGATAAGATAATCGTTCACATTGTTGTTGACTCAAGTACGCTTGCAAGTAATTGTAATATCATTTTCATAAATCATCATATGTTAGACATACAGATTTACACAACAAAATGTTAATGCAAAGGTTTGTACATGTAAACATTTATACCATCTCTATTAAAAGGTAATACAATTTCATCTATTTTACACTAGTTATTTGATATGCAATCAGTAGCACCATCTTAATATTACATCAATCTACACAATGCGTGTAATACTGACCTAGATGTTCTGAATTATACCATATGTACATTGATGTACAAAAAAAAATTAGATATACAATCAACAAAAAACTATTTCATTAATTATCATACGTTAGCCATACAGATTTACACAACAAAATGTTAATGCAAAAGTTTGTACATGTAAACATTTATACCTTCTCTATTAAAAGGCAATATTGCAATACAATTTCATATATTTCACACTAGTTATTTGATATGCAATCAATAGCAACATCTTAATATTACATAAATCTACACAATGTGTGTAATACTGACCTAGATGTTCTGAATTATACCATATGTACATGGATGGATAAACAAATTAGATATACAATAAAAAAACAAACAAAAAAAAACATTTCTCCAGCTCTAATTACTTGTTTCGCATAATCAAAATGACATCAAAAACCCTGTACGAGGGTTGTTCAAATTGGAATGCAACTAAGCCCATACAAATGTATCCTCGATAGATTCTAATGAAACATGCGTTTGATTTCATTCAGTTATTCCATTTTTAAAGTGCTTAATTCCTAGGTAAACTGTGCATATACTGGACCTGATGTTTTTTTCAACAATGCAATTGAAGATTCGTTTGAAACAAATAAAGAAACACTAGTGACAATGCTTGACATATAAAGATGGTCGGATAGGTAATGAACCTTCACGCTTCTCAGAAAGTCGCGTTAATGGCTGCTGCAGTTGGAGGCCCATTGCTCAGCAATAGCATGCCATCCTTCAAACATGTGGCTTGGCAGCGGTTGTCGTAGTATTTCTTCAAATTCTAAAGGAATTTACCTTTGTTAATATTGGCATTTACCCATTATCCATTTTATACATCAAATTTAATGGTAGGTACTTGGTTTATATGAAAAAGGTGTACATTTCTACTGGCGTCCATGCTGCGTTTTGCAATGCATACTTCTGTTATGTCTTTGCTGGCCCATATTCGTTTATGAATCTTTCGCTTGGGTGACAAAATAAACCTGTGTCTCGTTTATCGTCATTGCAATTGCAAACGGTCGAGTTTTTGTTATCTAGAAACTGGTTTCAACTATTTTTTACGACAGTTTGCAAGGGCATAATATTATGTGCTGGCGTCTCAAAGCAGATAGGGGTACCCAAACTATACTTATCGTCCTAATTAATGTAACATGCTTGATAATTGTATGACTATCTCATAATGATATGCCAACACATTGAGCTATTTGCCTAATTGTAAATACTCCACCAGTTTCCACAAAATATTTAATTTTCGCAACCCTTTTCTAGTATGTTGTGGTATTTGGATGGCGTGCATGGGGTTCATTTCCAAATATAATTACACCACTTTGAAACTTAAACTATCATGTAGTTAATGAATAAGACATTACATTACACTATTTCACTATGCAAGTTATTTTATGTATTGTATTTGCTCCCGCATTAAGAAAACAACGAGTCTTAAACCGGACCGAATTAGGTCGGAAAAAAGTGACAATTTCCCAATCATTTAAGCATTAGTATACACGAGTAGACATTGTTAATTGACCTATTGTTACAGCTACTCTGAACGGATTTTAAAATGTGAGGTATCAATTTAAAGCTAATACAATGATCTTTGATATACAGCTCACTATATTTTAAAAATCATTGATACAAGAAAGATATAGCATCACTTGTTTTCCAATTTGAACAACCCTCGTATTCGTCCTTTCCTAAGCGGCTATTTTCATGCAGTGTTTGCGATTTGTACAAGTTTCTGTTTGTGTCTTTCGCGCTCTGCTATTATTGTTGATTGCTGCTTTCCCAGTCCGATATGTCCTTTTTTGGATGAATACCAATTATGAATATTCCTAGAAATGTCTATGTTTGTGTGTTAGTAATGGATAGTGGAATTGAAATCTGCACTCATAGGAATTCCTTTGTGCGTTATTGTATGATTCTGGAGAAACCGTTTGGTAAAGTGATTATGCACAGACTGTCTGGATCTTGAAATTTAGATACTGTCGCAGTATGTATGAGTTACAAATGATCCAATCTAGTTGTATTCATTTTAGTCCGTGTTGTCATTCATTTATATAATGTCTCATTACGAAAAATGCAAATGACATTGCTGACGAAAATGTTGAAATGCATGGAAAGAAATTGAATATAAGCCTTGAACTTGGCTGGACTAGGGGACACATACAAATAAAAAGCGAACATGGAAGGCGGCACACAACCGGAACAACCGAGCACAGACAACAGAACTGACACTGAACACAACCATACAGTACCTTTTGGGTGCACACACAGCTAGGTACACAGTCGTATAAAACACCATCGAATGTGCGTACAAGGAGTGGGTGCACAAGTGGTCCGGTGATGAGAGCTCTGACTGCTGATCCGAAGGTTATGGGGTTGATTCCACCTCCCTTCGGGTTAAACAAAATAATGTTCAGTGTTTTCCATCTAACATAACTAAAACTAAAAATCTTCAGACAAGACGAGGTCCCGTGTAGGATGGTTTACATGAGGCAGTCAAAAAACAGGGAATCATTCTGCAACTGGGGCGTATTCTGTATAGTGCACTATCCCCCAAAAAACTAAAGTGGCTAACCACTTCTAGGGGTCTCGCCCATATGGGTTTCCGGTGGCGATGATAAAAAAGCATATAAAGTTGTGCAAGGAGGTACACAGGTACGTTAACAACACCACGACTTGGTGCATACTTAACAATCCTTCGGAAGCATACCAAAATAGGAAAACAGTCATGGTGTTAAACACGTCAAAACAACAAAAGAAGGGACACATGTACAATGACAAAACAAACTGGTATACACGTTAATTATCTTCAAAACACTACAAGGAGTGGCACTTGTACACATACTAAATTGGAGAATGCTCACTCAGAAACAATCACTAAAAGATGATACTAGTCAAACAAAGGTACTGTGTTGGGCACGTGGTTTCAACATGTGACCGATTATTATTGGAACTAATCAATTATATACTAAACAATAGTTAACAATATACTGACTCAGCTGTTCATGAATGGGACACAATGTCCAATAAAAGCTACAGTGTCACAATAGGAATCTCGCTAGAGACATATCATAAATAAAACCCTTCAAATAGACACGTTGCGTATCAGTATAATTAATCACATAAAGTACGCACTAACAACGACGTAGACTTCATCGTAACGAACGTATTTCAATATTATACCGTACTTAGAACTGGTATATAAGGACATATTGTCCGAGAAATTCAATGAATATTTTATCAAAAGTACCAACCAAATCATTGAAGATGTCGATAATCGTCTGCTGGTCTTTCTCGTTCTCTGTACGTTTTATTTACATATTCATTGTCATGTCTTGGGGACAGTCAATAGGACTGTTCAAAGAGGCTTAGTTAATCTCGTTATATTACATTGCGTTCAGGTTGGCTAAGACGTAGACTAATAAAGTCGTTGACGTTTACCGCGTGGTACAATCAAGATAAAACCTTGCCTTGCACGTTAAGGGAATAGTCTATGTATTCAAATTGTTATTATGTTCCATGTGCGGACACTTTAAGTAACGTCGAAATACTCCATACAAACTATGCGTGATATTGCCAGCCGCTACAACAGTACCGATATCTGTGACATGTCGTTCGGTATCTTGTTACATTGCTTGCGACGAGTCTAAATTTTACTGTCACATGATCAGTCTTGTAAAAGGCGGAATATGTGAACACTGCAATGGAAATGAATGCCTGACAGATTGTTGTACCATGAGAGGACAAATGTCGTGGTGGGAACATAATAGTCTTGCGTGGTATAATAGGGGAATATGAAATCAAACCGTGTCCGTATTCAAAGCTCGTTTCCCGATAGTCTGCGAATCATGTGGGACATTATCAGCAAGCCATTAAGGATGTAATATGATTGGTAAAACATGTTCACGTCATTCCTCGTACGTTATTTACAGCGTTTGCATTAAACATAATTCATTTTAACTGTATGGAACTTTGACAGACATACATCACTTCGAAATTATGTTTATGAGGTGTAAGACAGTTGTCAGTATTTCAAAACGTGAGTAATTCAAACTGATCGCCAAATTAACAAATATGCAGTAAAACGCCACGAGGTTTGTTTATGTGACAATTTCTTGTTTCTAGTTTTTAAAAAGTGCTTCATCATCGGGTTCCGCTTACCACCTAGCATTCTATTTACTATGAGTACACAGCCATCTAAATGACAATAAAATCCAAATCAAATTACCATAGTCTAGACAATAGAGCTGTAAATACGGATTTACGTTATATGATGCAGCCATTAAACCCAAAAAAATTATAACATATTTTATAGAAATCCCGCGCTCTGACATTAAACTGAAAACAAACACCGATTAATGTTTGTCAGACATGTATTTACCTGTTCAACCAGTTTACTGTAAGTTGTTGATTCTGCTTATTGTCAATATTACTTTGAACCACGATCTGCCATTCTAAAACCAGCAAAATTAACAGTTCGCCTTTATTTTTAAATTGATGTCAAATATTACAGTAAATGTTATATAAATACATGTATGCTTATAGTACTAGCATGTCTCAGTGGTTTCTAGATCATTATATATACACATAACAAACTTTAAGTGTACATGTATATATTTACCCATAGCTCGGTAAATGCGAGTTTGAACTTGCTGAATTTTTTAACATATGTAGCTTGAATATGTGGAATGACAATTCAATTATTATTTTTAGGATCTGATTACAATTGTCCCAGACAGAATAAATCAAACGTGTTTGAGCCGTGTGTTAATCGTGCGTTTATCAGGTTGTTAATATACATACCTATGTGTCCGCTTTGCTGATAAAGTTTGTTTCCAAGTTGCCGACTCTTTACCTCACAGAGGCAATTCCCACAGGTTACCTCCCCTTGACCATAAAAATCAAACTGTGCTACTAAGCATATTCAAAACTTTACATCCACCATGTTGTTAAGTGGAAAATCGCATTAGTTTGTTGGGTTTTTTTAATTTGACGATGTATTTCAAGTTCCAATATACCATACATAAAAATAAGTTGCACCTACGCGTCAATATCTCCAACATTTTCTTTTTTTTCTTTCATGGTTCAATGAACCGCTGTAATTTTGGAGAAAAAACTTTATTCTAATCTTAATAATAATAAACAAAAACAAGTGCACACTTTTTTAAGTGTATGATACATGAATTCTTTTTATTTATGTTCAAGTGAACTGCAAACGATGATCGGTACGTTCCAAATGGGATACAAAACAAGTTACAGCGGTTTAAGCGGGTTTTCGCGTTAGATTCTGAATGTTGCGGCTTCAAACCCGGCCTCGATATATACCAAAGTTGTAAAATTGATACTGATACAACTGCATTATTTACGCGGTTCTCAGTGTTTAAGGGTTGTTCCCGGTCGGCCTAAAGTCAGGATACTGCGCATTAGTAGTCTTGATATGGCTGCGCGAATTAATGCTAGTACGGCTTGAAAGAAAACCATTAACTTAATGCTAAAAGGAAAGAACAAAATTTATCATAATATATTAAAGCAGTATTGTTAACAAGACTGAAAGGTATATTACTATTGCTACCCAAACTGTGACAACATTCGCCAACAAATGATGATAATGATAATGCATACCTGACTTTACGCAGTAGGTACGGTGATGACGAATCATTTGATACCGGACTTAATCTAGGCGATGATGTCAGATGTAGACTTTGTGACGACCCGTGTATGCTTGCAGCGTCATTCCTTAATGATGCCTGAGAGCCCTCCCAGTCTATACTTAACTCAGTCGACGAGGGGTAATCTCTATCCATTGAAAGTGTCACTAAATTGCAATTTAAGTCCACTTATTACACGTCTCACAGTTCTGTGCAATTACACCTAAACAAAGGACAGCAGAAATGTCATACGATGTTAACGTGTCAGCACAAGGTGACACAGCAATTCCGCGTCAAGCAATTTAAAGTTAAACAAAACACCCGAGTGACAAACCACAATGGCTTACAAAGCTACTCACAAAGTTAACCGCAGAGTGACACTATAATTTCACAAAATATTCAGAAATGTAGAATATGTTGCTTCTAGAGGAATATTCACCACGACAGGACAACAGCTCCGATAACATTCGAATTCTCAAACAAGATACAAGTTGTGAAGGCCACGAGTAATCTCCCACTCTCTGTGTAAGATATATCACTATGTTGAGCACATCAATTGGAACCTCGTATTGGAAATCGGACGTGCTATGTGACAAAAATCTCCTAATAAAGTGTTAACAATGTAACAAATATTCCGGACAAGATGCTCATAGATTCATCACAACATACCGTGTACAGATATGTTCGAATAGTTACCCAGGATACGAAAACCCATCTAGCTTCAATACCGATAAATCATTCTCCGTATATATAAGACATGTCTAAATAAACCCAGTATATTTGTCAAGACGAAAAATCCTCCTAATAAGAACGGACAACAATTCCCAGACAATCTACAATGAGGAATAAAGCAATCTGTCATCTCGGTATAAATGTTTGATTAAGAAATCAAAACGTTTTGTTAACCTCATATTTCGTACGGTATGTGCCTATTGATATGTAATGAAAAATGTCTGGTCAAGTTAAATGGAAATGTGTTATTCGTGTGCTAGTTTTTTATGTTGGGCATGGTCTGCATATTTTCGTGTTACATTGTGCATTGTCTGTGCCTTTTTGTTTTGATGTGTCCTTTCGTGTCCTTCTGTTAGTAGATTCGTAGTTTTTGTTTAAATTATTAAAATATGGGGTTGGATTTGGTTGTTAGCTCCAAATCCATCTATGGTGGATTTTTTCCACCTAGAGTAAATTCACCGATTATCGACACACCAAGCAAGAACACAGTCAAGTAAAATCGTAAAATCTTCATAATAACAATAAATAATCTGAAGATGTTTATAAAACAAGTTTTCATTGGTCGAAATTCTTAAGTTCCTAGTGCAATATATAGACCAATAGTTTGACAGCTTACAAAGAGCAGCGAAATTACAGTAAAAAACAATGTTCCCAAATATCGACAAGGATCCCCAATTATCGACACCCTCAAACAATTTTGATTTTTTTTAAAGAGAAAAAGAGAAACTAGCAAATACTGTTAAATAATCATTTTGAACATAAAATACACAAAATACTTGTATTTAGAAGTAGCACCATCGCTCCAAGTTCCAATTACACATTTACTAGGGACATGTGTTTATGTAGTTTCTACTGACCTGAATAAATACACAAGACATATAAAGTTGAGGTAAATACAATTTCGTTGTTAAAGGGATCACATTTTTTAAAACACATAGTTCATCCATATTTTTATGTCACTAATAAGAGGTAAATTAAAGACAAACACGGTGCTTTAAAAATAAGACAACTTCAATTTGGTGTATTAATCTATATTTAATTAGCTGGTATTTGGGAACTATGTGTTTATAACACGTATTATCCACACCCCGTGATATTCACAAAACAAGGTGATATGCATCTAAAAGACATAAACAATACTGCATTAAGCCATGTTTACACGAAAATGATTTTAAACTGAACAGAACCGTTTTCCAGGATGTATAGGGTTGACTTAGTAATTTTTGCTGAAAATCAACATAGTTGTTGTTGACATCATTTATGACATCATTACCACGAACATCGTTTACTATGACAGGTGCGTTATTTAAGGTGATTAAATTCGGATTAGGCAAGGGTGTTGGTAATATGGGGTGTCGGCATTAGGTGAGTCTATAATAATCAGCAATATGTCATTATTTCTCCGTATTCGTCATTTCCTAAGGGGCCAATTCTATGGAGCTAGGGATTTTATTCTGCGCATTCACTATTTGTCCCCTATTTGACTCGTTCGCGCTATTCGTACCCTACGCGGTTAGTTCAATATACGCGGTTGCAGGGATTTACAATTAACTGCTCTACTTATTATATAACTTCAGACAGCTAAAACTGTGCGTTTCGGACTTTTTGCTGTAGCATGGCAATACTAATTGTTTAAAGTAGATCATTCGGCTGGGGAATTCACCTTATTTGAACTGGGTCGTACTACTGTTGCGCTCGGCTTGTTCAGGTGGGACATCTAGCTAAGGTATTAAACTGGTTGAAACTTGGTCATCCGGCTTGGGCGTTAATCCTCCTTTTATTGCTGAAACTAGGTCATTCAACTGAAACCCTGACACTCAGCTTTACTGCTATTTTTCTACTTTTGAAGACTTCTGACAGCTAAAACGAGGTTTTACTGTTGGGACTAGGTCATGCAGCTTGGGCATTCAGCTTTTTGATTGCTGAAACTAGTTCATTCAGCTTTTCGACAGCTTGGACTTGGGCGGATCATTTACTTGTTTAGTTTGGCATTGTGCCATGTATGTTTCTTTGCTTGGCTGGTTTAATTGGGCATTGAGTATTGTATGTTTTTTATGTTTATGTGCTTGGCTGGTTAATTTAATATTATTTTTTAAGTAAGCATGGTGAGAACATACGTTTTGTATACACAAAACTATACTACTCAAAATTTGGGTCAGTAAATCAATACTCGTGTCCTTTATTCTTATTGTTCCTGAACAAAACCCATTTAGCAAAGGTTGTGCATATATATAATATCATATAATCTGCTGCTAAATTTCGAAAGTTTCCTGTGATGTATTTTCCACGCATATTGTCATAATGACGTCATTTTCGAGTTAACTGATCGGCCCTATTGACAGAGAGGGACCAAAGTTGTCTCTTCTGTATTCTTATATTATGACAAAAATGCATCCTGTCACCGAAAAAACGACCGCATTTTGTTGGAGATTTGAATGCAGCACAAACATTTTAATGAGTTTGACTTATCAGCAATCGTTATAAGTTTACTGTATTGCAAATGTAACATTATGTTTCTGAAAATTCCATTAGTCCATCTTATTCATTTTACAAAGTATTCCACTAGAAAAATTGGTTGGGCCTTATCATAATTTCAGTAGTACAATGTACATATTTGCAGTACAAACTTGCGGTACACTGAGTTGCTGTACATTACATTGGTTGGTAGGTTACCACTAGACGTCTTAATTTAAGCCAATTTTCATAAAAGCCAAATAGTTATTTCAAAATGAATGTGCCTGTAGTAAGTATTCAACTGCTTTAAATGACCCATATTTGTTATGGTAAGGATTTGTATGATATGGTTGGTTATTACCATGTCTCCGCCACATATTCTGAAGCTGCCATTTGTTGTCAGGGGATGATTGTTGCATGGTTGTGTGCAGTCATCAAAGAATGTCATCTATATATTCATCGTAAGTGTTTGTATTCAGTTCCTGAATGACATCACGACATTTTCAGGACATCTAGAGACGGGAATATGCGACACACCATGTTATATATTCTACATGCTGAGAAATCAGGCGGCATTCGAGAACATTGCTAGACCCTATAGGGAGACATTAAGTTTACGTAACGGTTATGTGACGTGACATGGCCGTCTGACTTCTGAATTAGTGACTGAACAAACGTTGGAAAACCAAACATTGATCTGCAACCACGACTTGTAACACCCGATCCATACTAAATATTGCTAAGTAAGTTTTACTTAGACACATGTATACGTCAATAAGACTGTGGGTAACAGAAAATGTTTTAGAGGTACGTAAATAATTACATTAGTACAATATTATATTAGTATTACGACGTTTTTACAGCACCAATTTTTTAGAATGTTCTCTCTTGTGATTACGTCAATCCTTTACGTTAATCAGCTCTAATATGTCTTTATATGTTTTATATGTCAATTAACTCGAAATAATTCCATCCCAGATTCCCAGATGTATATCATATCTAACAGAGTAGCGACTCTAAGATATTTGGAAATTTCGAGCTTACCTAGCTGTAAATCTCTCATCAAACTAGTAAGACAGTGTCGTTATATCGGTAGATATAATTGGTCATAAAGTTGACAGAATGGATGTATTCGAGTATGATGTCATGTTCAAGTACAATCTCCAGGAGTACATGATTGTGAGAATGTCATACATCTCGAGTCAAGTGTTGAAGATCATCATCTGCGGACTACTAAATAACAAAACATGTCCGGAAACACTTATATGGTTACCTTATGTCTGACCCTATTCAATGAATGAAATGTACAATGTACTATACTCTATTTAAACACAAATAAATGTTTCAAAATGTTAGTTCAAATACGGCCTAAGCTTTTAACATAAACACGTTTGCCGTTAAATGTACAAAAGGTGGTCTTTACCGACAATGTCACTGTCAACATCAAACACAAATCTACTTTATAAAACAATGACAGGTAGCCAAACTGGTATATTAAGGAATTACAGAGGTTTACGAGTACAATTATTGTCAATAAATTGTAATAAAAACTAAAATCATTCATATTAATAAAGTTTAGTTAACTGTAAATCATTTAATTGGGTTGGCAATACGGATAGAAGGACTGTATCACAAAATACACCACTTCGATCACTTGACCTCGGAAATATGCAACAAGAGGAGAATTGCTGCGATTTTATTTAATCCACGAAATTAAGACTCCGTGAAATTGTCATTTTGCCCAAATCCCAAACATGAAGACTCAGTGGAATTGTCATTTAACCCAAATCCACGAAATTAAGACTTTGTGGAATTGTAAATTCCCCAAAATCCACGAAATATCATTCCCTCGGCAATGATTGATGTAACAGCAAATTCATATAATGCTGCTGGTGAAAACGTCTGCCTCAGCATATAAACGATAATTATTTCTCTTCTAATACAGGAAGCGATTCTCCGACGGTTTGAAAGCCGATTATAGTCAGTCTCATTTTGAAATTTTAAATATAATTCACAAAGACTTGTTCGCCGGGTTGCGGGAAGCAAATTTCCAGATATCTAATAAACGAATACTCAAGTTCCCCATTTATTTGTAGATTAGAACACAGTAGTTGAATCTTGATTCAGGCAATATAAGTGTTTATCCTTGTACATGGTACAGGCAGTGTTGTTAAACGACAGCAAAGAATGATCAGCATAATTAATCTCCTTTCTATTCTCATGGCTGTAGTAATTTGTACAATGTTCCTGTGTGTACCTTACGTGCATTGCTACTTCCGTTGAATGCCGCTTCCTTGTTTAAATTGTTTTTATCTTATCTATATGTTAAACCCAAAGAAACACGTGGTTAACGTGCCTCAACATTGTTCCACACATGGACACATGCAATGCGCGAGAAAATCGTGTGTAATGGTCAAATGGACGATAACATTTAATAAGGGGTGTCCTTCAATAAAGCGTGCGTTTTATGAATTGTTGGTTTATTGATACCACCCGTTCATATTCCATGGTTATAACCGCACGATTTCGCTTGCACAGGCTTCACGAAGATGCGCGGTCTATTTGCACATGCGCAGTGGCTTCAAAGTACGTTTTGGTGAAGACGCATTATTTTGAAAAATAGAACGTTCTTCAGGGATTAGACGATCCATACCCCTACAGTTATTTGTCATAAATAGGAATATCTTTATGATTTACCCCACCCATCTATTTTTCATACTTTGTTGAATTTAAACCGTTATTTCGACTAGTATTTTCTACTTTAATTACTTAATACTTAACAGAACGTTTCAATTTGATTACATTTAGACACATTTTGCATAACCCGCTAGCAATAATATATTAAGTGCTATTCCTCAGAAATAGCATCATTTATTGAAGAGAATCTATAAAAAGAATTTATGGGTGTCTAGCCTAAACGCGAGTGTTTTTCACAGCGTGTTATTTGCACAGCACAACAACGTTCCAACTTTCATCCTTGCAGGTTTGGAAATTAAAATTTTTATTTTTATTTCGTGAAATTTTAGCTCGTTGCTTCGGTAAGATTTATATAATTATCGCATAGTGATAGCATAGTATATAGTTAATATTGTGAAGGTTTATTGAGCTCGGATGAATGGCTATTTCCATGATTTTTGCGGATTCGTTGTGGTGAATTAGTGATCGGTGGAAAAACCGTGGTTGTCCGTTTTAATCATTCCATTTCTTATATATCGCAGATAGGGTTATAAAGTATTTGCAAAACTTAATTCTATCTTAATCAAGTCTTGAGTAATTCGTACAATAAGAAAAGTAGGCCACAGTTTTCGTGGCGGTTTAAGCTAAATTTAAGCATATTGGTAATCCATCGTTTTTATATTTTCACGAGATCTGTACCAGATAAATCCAAAGTCATGGTGAAGACTAGAGGAAAAAAGAGGAAGGCCGATGATCAAGTGATTCCTGTTCAACCTGCACGTCACGTGGTTGATGTTCCACATGTAGTTTGTCCGACCAATCCACCAGCGGAGATGCCGCCATGTGTACCACCTCAGGATCATGAGCAGGATTATGGTGAGGACCCAGTGGCTATTCCCACTATAAATATCTCTCTAGGCTCGCACGTTTCCCCAGCAATCAAATCAAAGATATGCTTGGGGCATTATATTGATCTAGGCAGTTTGCTGGAGGTAGATCCTAATCAGGATTTAGATATCCAAGCAAAAAGTTTAGGGCTGAGTAGTTCTGGCCAGCTAGTGGTATCGCCTATAAGGAAGCCCAAAAGAATTTACACAATAGCGAAATGGACCGATGCATTTTTAATATTCATGACCATATATATTGATAATCATCCTGGTAAAACCAAGGAGCTAATTAAATATCTGCATGACATTCGCCTGGGGGCTGAGCGTCACTCGGCGGGGTGGCTGCAGTACGACCAACAGTTTCGTCTGCGCATAGCCAGCAACCCATCTATGTCGTGGGGCCAGATCGATTATGAGTTGTGGCTTATATACATGAACCCCAGGCAATTACCTCAGGTAATCCAGTTGTAGCATCGGTAAAAAGGTGCTATGATTTTAATTACTCATCATGTTCTAGGCCTGTGTGCCAGTATTCACATACATGCTTAACTTGCAGCGGTCACCACCCTTGTAGGTCATGCCAGAGAAGCAGCCACCTTAATGGACCCCGGGCTCAAACCTCACGGGGCGGGTACAGACCCTCATTCACACCACGACAGCCGAGTGGCCGCGGCCCAAGAGGACAATCTACTGCCCGTTTCCCATATTAATGCTATTTGGGCTCTGGGCAAGTCCCCAATTAATGTTCACAAGTTAAAGCAATATTTGTCAAATTATCCGCATGAGAAGAATGCAGCTATCCTAAGTAATGGCTTTAGTAAAGGTTTTAGGCTATTTTTTACTGGATCAAAGGGGGGCACTGTGGCTAATAATCTTACATCAGCCACGTTACACGCAGATGCAGTTCGCATTAAATTAAAAAAAGAGGTTGATTTAGGCAGAGTGGCTGGTCCTTTTAGGACACCTCCCATTGCTAATTTGAAGATAAGCCCATTTGGCGTTGTTCCTAAATCAGACGGAAATTGGCGTTTGATTACACATTTGTCCCATCCTGTTGGGTCAAGCGTTAATGACGGTTTCGATGATAATTTGTGTTCCGTTTCATATACATCTTTTGATAAAGTCGCTGATTTAGTTTTTAAATGTGGTAAAGGTGCTCTTATGGCTAAGCGGGACATTAAGTCAGCGTTTCGCTTATTACCGGTTTTTCCCGGTGATTTTCACCTCCTTGGCATGAAGTTTGAGGATAACTTTTATTTTGATAAGTGTCTTCCCATGGGTTGCTCTCGTGCTCCAATGCTGTTTGAAACTTTCTCTACTTTCATTCATTGGTGTGTGGCTTATAAATCGGGGTTACAGACATTGGATCATTTTCTTGATGACTTCATATTCGTCGGTAGTAATAAAACAGACGAATGTGTGCGGTTGGCCGTTACTTTTGAGCAGATATGTAGCGAATTGGAAATCCCTGTGGCTGCAGAAAAATCTGTGGGCCCAACGACAGTGTTGGTATTCTTAGGTCTTGAATTGGACTCCAACGAAATGTTGGTTAGAGTTCCACTCCATAAGATTGAAGAGTTGCTTGAACTGTTGCAAAGTTATGCTTCTCGGAAGAAAATGTCATTAAAGGAATTACAATCTATTGTGGGAAATTGAGTTTTGTTAGCCGAGCTGTTCGTTCTAGCAGAGCCTTTTTAAGGCGGTTTTATGACGCCATGTCAGGGTTAAAGAAACCACATTACAAGCTTAGAATAAATCAGGAGCTTAGGGCTGATTTCCTTATGTGGGTTGAATTCTTAAATAATTCCAATGGTGTAGTTTACATACCTGATGCTGTTTGGTACGAAAACTCAATCATCAATTTGTACACCGATAGCGCAGGTGGCGCTTCATTAGGCTGTGGTTGCTACTTCGCGGGGCAATGGGCATTTTTCCAATGGCCCAAAATCTGGGGGAATTCCAAAGTGTTGACAGATATAACATTTTTGGAAATGGTACCCGTGTTATTAGCAGTCATGCTTTGGGGTGACAGATTAAGAAACATGAAAATTGTTTTAAGAATTGATAATGAAGCCCTAGTACATGTGATAAATAAACAGTCATGTAAGTCAAAAAGGACAATGATTTTACTTAGGAAATTCATTTTGCTAGCCATGAAACATTCTATTATCTTTAGAGCCATGCATATATCTACCACGTCAAATTTTATTGCCGATTCTATTTCTCGGAAACAGTGGGACAGATTCTCGTCAGTAGCCCCCGATGCAAACAAGCTACCAGAACCGTTACCAAAAGAATTCCAGTCATTCATCTGCAACATGAGGCCGATAGATTATTAAATGCTTCCATGTCCGTTAATACCAAGACCACCTATAATGTTGGGCTCAAAAAATTTAAGTCATTTAGACAGGAGTATGGTTTACTAGATAATTGGCCACCTGAGCTTGAACATGTCGTCCAGTTTATTTCATATCTTTCGCTCCAAGGGTTATCCTATAGCACTGCTAGGTCGTATGTCAGCGCAGTTAGTTTTCAATGTAAAATATATAACAAGCCTGACATTACCAACAATTTCCTGGTAGCGAAAGTGCTGAAAGGTCTGCGGAAGAACAAAAAATCTGATTCTAGGTTACCAATCTCTCCTGGGCTATTGAAGTCTATTCTTCATAAATTAGTAGTGGGCTGTTCAGATAGTTACGAAGTTTCACTTTTTTCTGCCGCATATACATTAGCATATTGCGGGTTTTTTCGTGTAGGTGAGATCGCAGTGTCGAAAAATGATGCAACACTTCCAGACCGGGATAGGGTTGTTGCATTTAGGGACATATCATTAGACCTGAAGGCAGGAATTATCGAAATCCACATAAGATTTTCAAAAACCGATCAGTATGGCTCTGGTTCTTTAATACGCATTAATAAAACCGATAAGGAGGTATGTCCAGTTAAAGCCCTTGCAAAGTTCCTTGCCTTACGGCCCCAGTTTCAAGGTCCACTGCTAATCCACTATAATAAACAACCGTTAACAAGGTATCAGTTTTCAGCCATGCTTAAAAAATCAGTTGCTTTAATTGGCCTGAATTACAGTGTTTTTAAGTCACACTCTTTTCGTATTGGAGCGGCGACATCTGCTAGCCAGTTGGGTTTTTCTGTCGAAGATATTAAAAAGGCTGGGAGGTGGTCTTCCGAAGCATACCAGTCCTATGTACGGCCAATGCCAGTAATAATCCCGAACATACTAGGTTGAGTGAAAACCCTGTAGTTGGCTGTGTTGCCCTTGTGTCAACAAGAAGTTGTTAGTTCAGTATTGTGCGCTCATGAAAGGGCCTTTTTCGACACCTCATTCGTGAGGGTTTCTTTCCCATTGTTTATACACATCAATTCGTATATTCATTAAATCATTTCGACACCTCATTCATGAGGTTCCTTTCTTAGCGAAAAAATGCCAGTTCTATCTATAATAACATTATTCAAGTTATTCATAGGTGATACGGTGTGGATTGTCGGGTCGTCGATTGTAAAGAAGGCTTTCTTAGCTGCCTGGGAGATGCCTGAGGGGAGTAGTATGGGTCTAAATGCGGTCATCTGGTGGCAGGGTTACAGCGGGCTAAAGCTCATAGAACTGGTCCAGAAGTTGAATCACCTTTCCGTTGTTGGCCCTCAGCCAGGTAGTATCATGATACACTGCGGTGGAAACGACTTGGGAAAAACCCCCATTTCAAAGTTGAGAATCGTGGTGTCCCAAATTTTGGAACACATTGGTAGTTTATTCCCTTCTGCTAAAATCATTTGGTCCGAGATATTGCCTCGTACAAATTGGAGGTATTCCAAGAATACCCTTGCCATGGAGAGGGCAAGGAGGCGATTAAATAACTTTGCTGCTAACGCTGTCATTAGCCTGGGTGGGTGCTATCTGGCACATACTGATTTTAAATCTTCCAATAGTGAACTCCTAAGTTCAGACGGGGTCCATTTATCAGATATAGGCAATTCTATATTCATTAACAATATCGCTTGTGGTTTGAATAATTTCTTGTGTAATGGCGTGAAAGTTCATAGGTAATAGCTATTGAATATTGTTGGCGGCTGGTTTATATGACGGGCTCTTAGGATTATCCTGGCGCTGACGCAAACATTTGTTTGGCAGTAACAGCCTAGGCGTTTTGTTTGGCTGTTATATGGCGGGCAGCGCTAGGATACATGATTTCGCGATCCTGAATACATGTTTAACAAGTGTTATTTGGGTCTGGTTGCTGTTTCCCAGGACCAGCCTATATCACACTATTCCGTTATTCAACTTCAAGTTGAAATTGCAGTTAGTTATTTGCAGTTAGTTAGGGCTTGCCAACATCATAGTTTTGAGGCAGCCCGTGCTATTGTCACATTTGGGACTGGTTGCTGTTACCCAGGACCATCCCATATCATACTCGCAGTATGTGCAATTATCTATGTTCAATTGCCAGTTAGCAATTGCCAGTTAGTTAAATTTAAAATTGCTTTACATCGAGCCACGTCATATATCATGCCAACATTAAACAAACATCAAATCTAGTTATTTTGTCAGTTATTTCTTAAGTACAAACAACGACCAAGTTGGTCCAATAGGTAATTTCCTTGACTTGGGGATGTACCCAGTGCAGGGATTTGTACCTCATAAATAGGCGAATTCAAGGCGCATCAGTTGCAATTTTACGCGCCTTCAATGAGCTGCATACTTGGTGTAAAAAGATTATTCTAAAATAAATAGATATAAAAAGTTTAGCAAGTTGGACTATTTTATTTGTTTTCGTGAAGTTGCATGATATTTAACAGAAGGAATCAATCGTAAGATCATATCATTCCATTTGAAATTCAACCATTTAAGTGAAGGAAATTTTCATCCTGGCGGAAATTCGTCACTTGTAAGGAGATAGGGGTAAATAAGAAAAATCACTAGATATGTGATGTCGATTATGCCCTCCTTAAGGAGTCATTACAGTCGAACATGTTTGTCTCTTACTGTAACGAAGTTTGAAAACAACGGTTAGCGGAATGTTATACCATTTTTGTTCAATAGTTGCTCAAGTTCATGCACCTTGGATGGCAATTTGTTCCTCATCTCCTCTACTCCCGAGAAGGAATAACATTTGTTAAATCGGCGAAAATGTTAGTGTGTTTGTTGAATCCATACAGAGATGGTAATGTTATTGCATACGAGTTGTTATGCGATAAATATTGCCGTGGCAAACCAACACTATCAATGACGTCGTCTCAACGGTATGCCAACGTCAGCATGGCGTCCATAAATTCTAGCGTTGGATAGTCTATTCCGGTCGTTTTTATAACAAACACTTAAATTGTGCCGTTTGCGTTCTTGACATGCTACCTGATGACTTCACATGAATTTGTTACGTGTTGACGTCAGTGCAATCTAACGCTCTTGTGGCGTAGTTATTGCTAGTCTGTCTGAACACGGCCCACCTTTGACGTCTCCTGTTAGCGAAGATTTAGTGTGTATGCGACTAATGATCAATTATTTGTCATTAAAATGTATTGCTTTGTCTCTTGCCTTCGTGGCATCATTCAACATTCTAATAGCCATTTGACGTCGTTCACTGTCCTTCTTGGACCTCGAGCCGTTGAATATTTTACAATTTTAACACCGGTTTATTTGTTTGACTGTAAGACTGACAATATCTGCACGTGTTACACGTGTTTTCTTTATAAATGACGTCAACGCTTCTGAAAACAACGAAAACACGCATTGACCATTGCAATTTTGATAATTAAGTCATGGCCGACATGTGAATTACATCACCTACGCATACATCGCAATACAAGTAAACATATTAGTACCCTGAAAAACTTGCTAAACTTTATTTTTTCAGTATACTTCTAACGACTCAAAATTATTTGATGGCATTGTATAAAGGGTCACCTAATGAATATGTGTGTGAAACTTCTTTGAAATAGGGACATGCAGATTTCTATATAGCTATAAAGGAATAACGTGTACCGACCCTCACAGTCATGCTGTTTTACGAATCGAAATCAATTGAAGGAACTTGATAGAGAGACACTTACGTGGCTTGTTATAAAATCGGACAAGGGTTTTCTGAAAGAAAGATTTCCATAATGTTTTACATATCAAAATTAATAGAGGGACTTTGGTATAGGATCACCAAAGGAACATTTGTTTATAACTTGTTTTGAAATCGGACATTGGTTCTATTTAATATTTGGTAAAAGACGATGCAACGACCAGATCGAATGCTGTTAGGTTTTAAAACATTAATTGGTTTACAACTTGACACTTTTTGTAGCATTATGTGTACAACCATATCGGCACATTACATGATCGATACGCCGCAATGTGCAGCATTATGTGTACAACCATATCGTCACATTACATGATCGATACGCAAAATAAAGGGTACAAGTGAACTAGATATTTCAATCGACAGGAGCAAATAAATGTATTCCATCAATTTGACAATCTCCATAATTGCTTGATTTTACCAAATATGTTTGTGATTTACTTTAAAAAGTTGACTATCTGGTACATCGCTTGTCCCTTGCTGCGCGTCGATTTCTATCCTTTCGGTCTCAGATTCCATCCACTTTCAAACATCGTACTAACACAATCAAAACAGAAAGTATCAAGTTTATTAACATACAGTTCAGACACGGTATATCATCACATTTAACAATAGGATACATGTGTCATTTAACTATAAAAAATATACAACTACCATGATAGAAAAACAATAAATGAATTATCTAAATGATATACTTTGTGTTTGGATAATAGTATAACATGATCGGCGTAGCGAGTTCAACATTTAACACAGATTACAATGTAAATCCAATAGCTCGGATATATCTAATATAGCGTATAACTGACATTTTGAGTTAATAATGTACAGTCCGGTTCATATGTATATATTTTTAAAAATATAAATTTTGAGTTATTTTGACATCGTGAATCATGCTACCCTACTATCATTTCTTTCATTACGCCAACATTATATGTACCGATAACTCGATCAATATTAAATGATGGTCATGTTATGGGTTGTGTCCCTTCGATTGTTTTCTTTGCTATACACTTATTTCTCTGAACAGGGCGTCAGTGTGTAGTTTATTGCTATAATACGAGGGGCGTTTTTTTAAGTTCCAAGAAAGGTTTTATAGAATTGCAGCAGTTTCATCAGCGCATGCACACCTGTGCATGCAAGTTAAAAAAAGTATCTGCACCAATTTCGGAAAAAAATTGTTAACTTAACTAATCAAAACAAAAACAATGACAAAATGCTTATGGAAATACGTAAAATTATAGCTTTTGTATGTCAAGGCCGGTGCTCTGAATCATGTTGACTGGTAACCATGAAACCCGTGCCTCCGTAAAAACTTGTCTGTATTGGGGCCCCGTGGGTTGGAATTTTGTATTGGTGTTTAAATTAAGTAAATTTGGAGAAGTACTTATCATAAATTTCTGTTTTCAGTTGTAGTGTCATTATGCCTGTGGTGATAAATAAAATGCGTAATAAATTGGTATGCAAAACAATTAACACCGATTGAAGAATCCCAATGAATAAGTACTACCCGTATTTATTCCACGTCGTCGAGGTGACAACTATGATTAGTCGTCCAAAATGACTGCTCAAATCGATACAGACTATTTGTGTGATTATTATTTGGGGTAATTTTAGTAAAAATACAACGGACTGATACACAACTTGGCTTATAAGAATGTCTTGGACTGAAGTTATCCATTACAAATCTAAAAGTCCTTTGTGAAAAGATGATATAAAGTCGTACAGGACAGGCAGCATTCAACTTAACCATCCGAGCACAGAAAGCATATAAACATCACATACCACAATTACAAGGCACAATGCCTAACACATAACCGAACGAGAAAGTGAACTGCCGTAGTCCCAGCTGTCAAAACGATGAATGAAACTAGTTTTAATAGTAAAACGACTGCAACCCTAGTTTTAGCTGTCTGATGTCCTAAAATAGATATCACCCAGTGGTGGGTGGCATTGGAATCCCCAACCACACCAATTTATATGTTCATAATAGCAGCATAATTATACCAGAAACCAGTGTATTGCCGTTTTGATGTTATTTGCCTCAGAGTTACAATAAAAGCACTGAGTAGTTTCAATACGACTTTAATATATTGCCGACAGGACTAAACTCATAAAATATAACTTGCGTGTATTACAAGAATACAGCTCTACTAGCTAACGGTTTTTATGAAAGGTTTAAGCGGCAAACTATTATTATTCCAAACAAGTATCATTAACTTTTATACTTTCAACGTCTTTAGTATTACCGTGCACGCACATGTATAGAGCGTAACAAAAGTATCAGATAACAGCAACATCTATACAATTGTCAAGAGCGTCTAGCTAGTTGTGAGTTTTTAGGGGATACGCAATTTCATATAGGGGTCAAGGTCCAGTCACAACCCGTCGTGCATGCTTCAAGCACGTACTATGTATTTTTGGAGGCTATGGTCGCTACGTTTTTCCTCAAACATGGTAAGGGAGTTAACAGCACGTTCTTGCACATACGTCATACGTCGGGTTGTGACCGCCACTTTAGGTAGCCCATGATAGCCCGGGTATGGTCAATAATACCTTAGCATTTAGTCAAATCTGAGTCTAGTCATTTTACTACTTATATTTTGTTTTATTCTTGGCAAAATCATCATTTTGAAAGTTAAATGACATGATCAAACATACTCTGCTTTGTGATCTTTATTTATTATTCTATTAAACACATAATAATATTAACGAGCGTCATAAGGTGATAACTCACTATCCAGATGTGTGATACGGTATGGAAGAAAGAGGTGGAAACTTCTTGTAAATGACACTTTTAGGGGAATTTAATGAACTACTACCAAGTATGATACACATTGAACATATAGAGGATCTATCACGGGTTGTCAATTAATACAACTTTATATTTAACGAGTTCTGGAAATTTTATTAAGCGAGCTTTGGCTTAATGATATTTCTTGAACGAGTTTAATTTATGACACCAATAACACAAAACTTATACGCATCTTTCCATTGAATAAACGGACTTCGCTTTATAAACAACGCCAACTATAACGTCATTTACGGCATATTTATCACATAACCCGCGGTCCAGCAGTGCCGTAAAGCCGTGCCGTAAATATCGTTCGGCACTCCCAGACCGTGCAATAAATATTTAAATTAGTCTGACGCGACGTAAGCCAATCCATCCCTTGATCGGCCCATGACGTCAGGATAATAACAACTAGTCCATGAGCCACCAATAGAAGACCCTCCCCCCCTAGGGAATTTTGGTCACTATATTTTTCTGAAAGCATATGGTCCCTGCAGTATTTTCCTGAAGTCTGCACTTTGGCCATTTGGGCGTTAAGATTTTTTGGGGTAAAACGTCAAAAAATATAAACGAAAAGTACAAATTTTCGGAATCGGTTAACTACAATCTTATTTATTATGTTATTTTAAAATAAATCTCTGTAACAGGTAGATATTAACCTGTCCTATCTAGACTGAAAAAATCAGAGTGCTGCTATTGTGCAAAATGGCTTTTTTGGGGTAAAATGCTAAAAAATATAAGAGAAAAGTGCGAATTTTTGGAATCTGTGGACTGCATTGGCATTTATTTATTTATTTTTATAAAAAAATACTCTAATTGAAAGATGTTATAGTGCAGTTCATACTGCAAAAAAATAAAGCCATGTTATTACGCAAAGTGTGATATTTTTGGGGTAAAACATCAAAAAATATAAACCGAAAAGTGGGAATATTAGGAATCTGTAGATTACATAAAACCATAATTTTTTTGTAACTAAATAATATTAATGTGATAAATTTGTAGTAACATGCAGTTTAAGATTTCAAATATATATTGCCAGATGAGATACTTTGGGGGAAAATTGCAAAAATAATAATTGGAAAGTGTGATTTTTGGGAATTGGTGTCCTAGTTGTAACTTACGACTATCGGGTACGGACATTCCTAGTCCTAATGGGTATTCAAAATTATATTCTAACCATATATAGGCAGTGCTGGTACTGTTGGGTAAATTATTATATTTTCACTTTTTGTTTGATTTTGTAAATATGTTGTCTTTGCCATGATTTATCATGTCTTTGTAATTGGCCAAAGGCAAATGTTTTGCCGATTGCTAATAAACTGTAACTGTAACTGTATTATTAAACCACTAAGTACATTCATACCTAGTCCTAATTGGTACATACGAATAACCATTACATGCAATATTGGTTCTATTTGGCACTAAACAACCCTATTCAGACATCAGTTGTCCTATCGGGTATTAACTACCACCATGCATAGACAGTCCTAGTCTAATTTGATAGCATAGCCAATACCATTTGATATTCAAAACCACCATACTTATACAGATATTGCTGGTCAGGCTGGGTAACCACTGGTAGGTACATTCATTCCTCATCTCAATGGGTAGTCACACTTACCATGTTCTAATTGGGTACACGTAACTGCTTATTGAAGTACATACATGCCCAGTCATAGTGGTGACTTACATATCCATATACAGACATTCCTGGTCCTATTTGGTACTCTAAACCACCATGTACAGGCATTATAGGTGCAATTGGGTACTCATTTCCACCATGTACATATATTGCTGGTCGTATAGGATACTCATAACCACTAGGTTCAGACATTCTCGTTGGATACTGCCGATCATCAATTGACAACTCAGGCACGCCATGTGGCTACATGCTTGGCCTTATTGGCCACATATAACATATGTACTACTCGAAACCTTCATGCACAAAATCAGTTGTCCGATTGGGAACTACCAACTACTAGGTGCGACCATTTGTTATCCTATTGGGTAATCACTACCCCCGTGTACAGACTGTGATGTTCTTATTGGATACTCATACATACATTCCTAGTCATAGTGGGTACCCTTACTACCATGTACATGCATGCCTGGTCCTATTAAATACACAAAACCACAATGTACAGACATTTGTGACTGGGTTGGGCACTAACAACCACTAGGTGCAGTCATATGTTGTTCTATTTGGTCACTGCTACCACCATCTACAGGCAGTCCTGGCCCTATCAGGGATACATAACCACTAGATGCATACATTCATAGTCCTAGTGGGTACTCAAAACCACTATGTTCATGCATAAGTGGTATAATCGAGTCCTCACAGCCACTATACCCAGCCATTATTGGTCCCTGTGGGTACTGACTACCATGCATATACATACATTCCTGGTCGTATAGGGTGCAAATAACCACGATTAACAGACATTCCTGTTTAGGATAGATACTGAACATCATCATGTTAAGACATCTCTCAATCACTAGTTACATACATTATTGGTCTTATTGAGTACAGACAACTATTGGGATCACCCATTCCTTGTCCTATTGACACCATGTAGACATTCCTGGTCTTTAAAATTCAGCAGTGAACATACCTAACCCTCAGCTGTGACAATTTATTTCATCAAATTGGGTAATCACTAACCCCATGTACATGAAGCATGGTCTAATTAGATACTCATATCGACTAGGTACATACATTTCAAGTCCTAGTGGGTACCCACAACTATCATGTCCCATGCATTCCTTGTCCTATTGGATACTCCAAACCACAATGTACAGACAATTGCAGACGGGTTAGGTACTAACAACCACAAGGAGTGGTCATTTTTTGTCTGATTGGGTCATGATTACCACGATGTACAGACAGTCCTGACTTTATTAGGTACTCATAACCACTGGATACATACATTCCTAGACTAAGTGGGTACCCGTAACCACCATGTACATGCATAAAAAGTGTGATAAAGTACTTGCAGCTACAATACACAACCGTTATAGGTCCTGTTGGGTACCCACTACCATCATTTACTAGTACATGTACATACATTCATGGTATTATTTGGTATGCATAGCCACTATTACGGATCCTGTTATGTACATACATTACTGGTCTTGTTGGGTACAGACAGCCATTAGGAGCACCCATTCCTCGTCCTATTGACGACTTAGTGCCTAAGTAGAACATTCCTGGTCTTGTTAGGCAATCATAAACACTGGGTAAATCAGTCCTAGTCCATGTATGTATTCACGACCACCTTGCACATAAACGCCTAGTCTTATTAGGTACTCATAACCATTAGGTACATCCATCCTAGTCCTAATGGGTACCCAGAACCAGCGTGTTCATGCATACTTGGTTGTATTTGGTACTCATAACCACTAGGTGCATCAATTAGAGGGTACCCAATACCACTAGGTACAGGTATTTATGGTGCTGTAGGGTACTGACACACACCATGAGCAGACAGTACTACTGGATACACACATCCATGGTCTTATACGATGTGCACTATCATGTGGTATCTCATTTATTGCACTATGTGTACTGGCAACTACAAGGTTGAGAGATTCCTGGTCCTCTTGGATACTCACAACCACCCAGAACAGCCATTCCTGACACAACCATGATGCACAGCCATTGTGTCACAAGGAATAGCTGTACAATATCATTTGGAAAAAAATGAATGTATATTTACCCCACCCACTCTTGTAAAATACATGTAAGTATAATTTAACACAATCCATACAAATGTTACTGATGCCAACTATAACATACATTGCAAACAAAGTGAAAAATGGAAATAGATTTCAAAATCATATTGTGAGTACTTGTAAATAAGTAGAACGGCTGTTTTCAATACTTTAGTCATTTTGATGGCCATTTTCCATTATAGACCCACCGTTTGTGCATTTAAATGTTAAAATACATTTTGGGAATATGCCTTTATTGGTATTCAAAATTGCAATTAAAATACAGTAAGGCACAATGTGATATAGCATAGTTAAGTGAATACATCGTTACCATTTGTACACCATTTAAAAGCAGGGGAGATAATCTTATTTTGCTTTTCCTGCTGAAAGCCCCAATGTCTGAAGTGCAGACTTTGGGAAAAGTATTGGTAGGTCAAAGCCTTTCATAATTACCAAAAAAAAAGATCAATGACACTGTAGTCTGCCATTAAAGTGTACCGATTCTCAAAATTTGCACTTTTTCATGTATTTTTTAATGTTTTACCCCAAAAATATCCCATTTTGCATAATTACACGGGACTAAAATTTTGCAGACTTAAACTATGAGTTAATATCAACCCATGAAAGTGTTAAATTACAAAATAACTTACTAAATGTGATAGTAATTAACCAATTCCAGAAATTCACACTTTCGTTCATATTTTTAACGTTTTACCCAAAAAAATCTTAACGCCCCAACGGCCAAAGTGCAGACTTTGGAAAAATACTCTACTGGTCATACGCTTGTCCGAAATTCCCTAGGGGGGAGGGTTTACCCCACTGGCCCATGGACTAAACGTCGCTATGACGCCGCGCTCTTTGTACCGCTTAATTATGTCTGAAACCTATGCAGCGTACATCATCATTTTGAATGATAACGAGCGGTCTCTAAGGTTATGTGATAAATAGAATCCTACATTCGTGCTCATTACATACGAGTTTTATTAAACTCGTCGACAAAAAGAATATGACACTCGGCAAAGCCTCGTGTCATATCATTTTGTCCACTCGTTTAATAAAATTCGTATGTAATGAGCACTCATGCAAGATCCTCTTTATATATGACATCATTTGGGAGAGAAATTGACGTCATGTGAACGTTAGTGTAGTATAATAACATAAGTACCCGATATACTAACCTGGATACAATGAAAGTCATGCGAACAAGCTTTATCTTTCACCTGTACAATTTTTGAAATATCGTCATTGCGAAAATA
Source organism: Spisula solida (assembly GCA_947247005.1). Taxonomy (NCBI): domain Eukaryota; kingdom Metazoa; phylum Mollusca; class Bivalvia; order Venerida; family Mactridae; genus Spisula; species Spisula solida. Next base: position 41,422,659 of record OX365944.1, on the reverse strand, counting down.
AGCCTATACTTTGGAAATCAGTATAATATCAACATTTCCGTGGAGAGTACTTAGTTCTATATTGGACTATCATACATGATTTATATACCATATTTTGATTGCGTGTGGAAGTATTTTGTTCTTTTATTATGACACATCATGTCATTAAAAAATACAATACATGTCTCGAATACAATCACATACGGTACGTAGTGCCCCTTTTATGACCGAACAAAACCATGTTTATAAAATACTTTATTCTAGGTGATTGATAACGTGTTTGATTTTCATACTCATTCAAGAGATAGGTATAAATGTATCGCTGGCTTAGAATAAGAATGTCATGTTACAAATCAATATTTTGTGAAAACAAGAAAAAAATGTCTGAAAACTACTCTTTACTTACGGAAAAAAAAGCTTTTAAACTTGAGTTTGGTCAACATGACCACTTCCGATTTTCATGAAAATAGGTTCATAAAAACACCTTGAAATGCAGATTTCAAATATGCAGGAGTCTTACAAGGCCGTAAGTACTTACGATCTTCTAATTCTAAGCCAGCGATGTACTTTACATGATTGTTTTGATCAACAGCTGAGTCAAACGTATATAATAATACTAGAACCTAATAAAGATTATAATTCTAAAATGAAACGTATTTACAATAGATGTTGACAATCTACCATAATATCTTCAACAATATAAAGTTTAAATATATGCACATACATATTGTCTTCCGATAAATACTTTTTCAGTCAATGGAATACGAAGAAGAAAAACGGGACCAAGGTGAGTGTGGAATAAGTGGTCGAACTTAGAATGTTTAATGACAAGTAAATATAATTGGTACTTTAATAACTTGTCATGTCGACAACGTTTAAACATTGTTGTTAAAGTTTCTAAAACAGTTTCTCTTTATGAAGTAACACAAATAAAGTTTCTATTTTGAACAATCAGTACAGTTTCAAAAACAGACCATGAATACCAAAGACAATGATAAACATTGTTTTCTTAGCAATACTCAAGCTTTTGTTTAGTAATTGAGAGGTATAGGACAAAGTTTTGGTAGCCCATACGGCCATACCTATATACTTTTTCAATTTTCCTGGTTGGCTAGACCAATGGATAGCCGCGTAAAATCATCCAGCCCGACTCGAGTACAAGAATATATTACGTAATGTGTACAGTGTAGATCCATGTCTCCAGTAAATATGTCAGAACATTGATTTGTTGATTTCGAAATAAATAAAGTTGACAAAAAATTCATTTCATTTTTTTGGCACTAGTCTTAATGAAAGAAGCCCTTTAACTATTTTAAAATGTTTGGTAGAACAAGCGAAACTGGTTATCAAAGTAATATCAACACAGAAACTGGACAATATCGATCCTTCGTGTCTTCAGATTTTTGGCAGTTATATTCATTATGGTCTACAAACCATTAGCTAGAATTTGAAATGCTTTTATATAAGCAAAGCAATACCATTGATTAGATGTTGAATCAGTAAATATCCGCGCTCTGTGTATAATTAGAATGGGATTTGTCCACGACAGAACATCACAGGAAACTAATCTTCTTACGATGGCGTCGTATACAAATGGGAAAACGATGCCAGAACTCATTACATCCTATCCACTGAATACGCCGACATTCAATAAAGTGATCATGAATACAAAAACAAAAAACGCAACATATGAATGAAATGAACTAGATCCACCAGGGAGGGAAAAAGGCACATAACGTTTATCTATAGCAATTCTTCAATATCGACAGAAGTCGGAAGGAAATGATGTTAAAATAGGCAAGCATGGCCAAATAAAAAGATTAGATCTCAATTTACTTGTTTGTGCAATTGTATGTTGTCAATGTAATTTGCAAATCAAATATGTTTGAAGTAAACATAGTTGAAATTCTAAAATGTGGGTTTGTGTAAGTCTTATGCTGAACATTTATTAATAAATGAACGAGTTACGATCATGATGCGTATACAAATAATCAAGCACCCTATATAACAGCTCGTACGCTAACCATCCATAAATATGCGTGTGAACGTACGGAGAGTTAAAATGTTGTGTTTTTTATTTTGATATAATTATAAACATCCTGCAGCATAAGGACGTCGAACAATGATTGTCAACTAGAAATGATGACTGGCATGACAATTTAACACTATTCATTCGCGCATTGAGACAACGTACTATGCCAATCTGAACCTTTCTGTTTGATTATTTTTTTAAACCTTTATAAGGTCGCTATTTAAAACATCAGCAATTAGAACCAGTGTGATGTAAATGCAGCTGCAAACGTTTCTTTTGTCGCATAAGTACGTGACAAAATCGGCTAAATACTACATTAATTTTGTTCAAACAACTGGACGAAAGAATGTTTAGATGAGCTTAGTTAAGCAACCATAAACGGTCTATAATGTTAAATGTCAAATTGGCAATATGTCTCCTGATGTTAGCAGCTACGTTGATGAAACATTTAATTGGCTAGGACATGTTATACTGGTTATGGATAGACGATCTTATCGCATTGTGTCGGGGGCGTAACCCGATACTAAACTAAGACAGTCTCGAGGGTTTAATCCATAATCTGTTTTGTTTCGCATTCTCTATATGCATTAGCATAGCCTTCATTTGCCAGTCAGCTTTCGGTTGAAATATACATCAGGCGTGTCTATTTATGACATGTCTTGAATATTAAAACTGAAGACCGGACAGACAATTTTTTGCAAATAATCAAAATTTCAAATGCTTTTAACCAAAGGTCTCGTCATTTTGAAAATGATTCATAAAGTGAAGCTGAGTTGAATATACAAAAGCTAGTAAATCTGCAAAGTGAATAATTATCACGCCGTCACACCACTACACGTGGTGGCGCTTTTATCTAGCCAATGACACTTGAAACAGACAAGTTTAGGGAATGTTGGGGCAGAATATTACTGTAATATTATATCATATTATAGAATGTAAGTTTCTACCTACAAATGCTCTATATATGACAAATTGCAACATTGGTGATTGTACATAGTGTCTAATAACGATAAGAATCTTAATACTTATTTTGATCTTGGTTTGGACAAAGAGAAGTGCTATAGAGTTAAACCTTAAGTACACGATACTTAGTTATAAATACCATGCACTGTAGTCGTTGCACTCATTCCATTGTAATTACCACCCATCCCATCAAGTATCATTAAGTCAAACTTCTTCTGTTAAGTTAACACCAATTTAAATAGCTGTTACTCTGATACAATATGTAGTTAATTGCCGTATGGAGAAAACAGATATGAAACAATCAATTAAAAACATTACCTGACAATACGCAGTAAATAGGGTTTGTCGGAGATATTCCAATCAGTGCAATGACGCGTATTTCCTCCCGATCCCATGTTTAATGACTCCAGAAATAATTTAAGGCAGCGATTCGTCATTGAAGTAAACTGGTAAAAAATAATTTTAACTCCACATTCAGTAGCATAGCACTCGAATTATCTACTAGACCAAAATATACATTATACAGATTGGTAAGATCATTCTCCTCTCCGTCTTTAATGAATAATGTTACGTTTTGATACGTAAACATAACACACTTGATAGTTCGTAGACACAAAAAACCTCCTTAGTAACGTATATATAAACAATGTAACCTTACTTGTGTAAGTCACTGGGGAGAATGTGAATAGATAATGAATGAAAATTATTCCAAATTATGCATTCCTTTTTACCCTCATCACGTTTATTCCTCTCTGAGTAATTACCCTCAATCTGTAAACTACGCGCATAATGGAGAACATTTAATATGAACAATTTAAGCCATATTCCATAAACAAAATCCTCTTACAAAAATGTTCTCGTCCAATGTACGATGTGATGCTTAGTTTAGCAAGATATTCCACATAGAAAAGTCGTAATTGTTTATTACGGGACATGAATCAATCAAGATGTCCATTTAAATAATATCTAAACGCCTCTAAGCGTCTAATATTTCCTGATTTGGCATCGGGACAATGCCACAGAACAGACTATCAACAATAAGGTTGGCATGATACCGATAGATTATTCTAATATGAAGCTAAATCTCGGATCTGTTTGGTAGTACTGGGCAATTTGCACAGTTCGCTTCTATCAATTACCATAGCGCCAGTATCTAGGCAACACTGAAGTAGCCATTAGACTGTGATATATGCGAAACATGAAACGGTTATTTGCTACGTAAACAGATCACAACAGGTTAACTATGTATTCTCCGGTTTAAGAGGCTTAACGGGGTCTAAATCGTGTGGAACGATTATATGTGACACTTAAGTGTCTCATGGTATTGAGTCTATCGGGATATATAGTAAAATCTCACTCGCACATAATGTGCTAATCTAATTGTGTGGAACGTTTTTTTTAATAAGGTCTATAAAACGTTACAATAAGACGCATTTTCTCATAATATAATTCAATTTTATTGGTCGGTTCTAAATTTAATTAAGGCTGTGGGATTTGTGTATTTTTCACCCAGACTTAATTCTGATATTTGTCTTGGATAAACTTTTAATGATAAATTATTGTTATGTTGTCCTAAATTAGACAAATATGACTTTGAACTACTAACAAGACATGTATTAATACTAAAAGGTAAAGCTTATACTCGGTTTAGTATTGTCATGAAAGTTTCAAAATTTATTAGCAAATCGACATAGCAACGTACGACTATATTTACTAAACAAGTATAATAAAAGGTGGAACTGTCAACACCCCTGATAAGATCGTAACAAGTAAAGCTGATGTATGAGTCGAGGAAAATTGTATTAACTTACAAATTCTATAGAGCTCAGTTAGTTTTTAATGATGCCATGTATATTATGAAACAAGAATGACATCCTACTGCAACCTGCTGCTCCGTTCAGCCAAACACCCGGAGAAAGAGCAAGCAGACGATCTAGAACAAATCATTAGGACGAATTCACGCACAAGGTGACAAGGATAACAATAATGGACGGCAGCATTCATCCGAAATAGCAGAGAACAGCTACACAAACAGACATCCCACTGCGAAAGCCTGCTGCCTCAGTCAGTCAAACAAATGCAGCATAGGCCATAACCAGACCGGAAAATCAGTAAATTATCACACCAGAAGGCAGCATTATACTGGACAACGAAGTTACACACGTTTACCTAAAAAGTCACTGAGGCCGAAAATAGTTTTGCATTTTTACTTTTTAACTATAACGTGGACAATACATATACAAAATAAAGTACTCCCTCCTTGGTACGGACAGCGACACATGGGGGATAAACGTTTAACAGTCCACCAAACCCCACACTGACAACCTTATGGAACAGGACAGAGGTTACAGTGACAGGTAATAGAATAATTTACAACATAAACAATAACATCGACAACACTCATCGAATAGCACACGTAGTAGCACTCAATGACAAATCAGAGGTCAGAGCAACAGGTCTTAGAGAGCAAACACATAAAGCAACATTCACCAAACAGTGTACATTTCTTTATGGAAGAAATGAAGCTGGATTGCGAAATTGCAGATGCGCAATTTCCAAATGAACATGGTTGTTCTAATAACGCAGTGACCATTCCTTTGTAATTTTCTTTATTGTTTTAACTGTAATGTGAATTATGCGCTACCTAATTGCCTTATATTTTACCAAGGGGTACTTATATCTAACTTTGTACTGATTTTCAATCATTAAAATTCATTACAAAATCTGATTTCAATAAAAATGCAAGTGCCATATGCAGAGCTTTTAAAGAGTCATTTAAAATTAGTCCTTAACATGTATTCATGTATCTGAATATGTATGATGTATATAGTTTCTGTAATTGTGAACTATGGACATAATATCGTAATCTCTTGATAAACTGTCATTGAGAATTTAGAATATAGAATAGAATAGAATATAATATAGTTTATTTGCATATTTAGTCCTGAAAAGGACTTTTTACAAAGCAACACTAATACATTTACATAAATAGCATGGTGATATATGACGGGAAAGTATGCAATATGATATTATACCATATTAGAAAAATCTTTTATATATGTAACAGATGTATATATGTATGAGACGAATTTAGGCCCTGATATATATCATTTGTGAAAGGTCATTTCCAAAATCAAATAAAGCGCCTGACATTTAGGGATGTATTCACCGGCCAGTACTCGTGAAACTGTGTATATCATTCAATTTGTGAATACGATAGACCTCTACATTATCTACATTTAACGTCGTACTGTCCGACTTGACCACTATACAACGGCATTATCAGATCCACATACATAAGTATAAATAATATATAGGTTACATTGTTTTGTAACAATTACTGTGCGAGAGATCCGGATTGTTAACAATCTAGTAAGCATTAAAATCACATTAGTTCACGTCGTAACAATAATCGTTGGAGGAGAAACAGTCCCCATGGAATACTCTATATTAAGCGATGCTGCTTGAAAGTATTTTGCCCCGATTACGATGATACGACATTCATAGAATAATGACACATACTACGTAAATGCTGGATCTCCTAGGTGAGACCTTCTGTTTCGTCACCCGACCACCATATTTGTAATTATTTCGTTAGTATCACATGTTTACGTATAAGGCGGTTTTAATCGCACATATCTAATTCACAGGCACACGGGTTGATCTATTTTAACAACTTAATTGATTTGTTCCACTATCTTTCTACACGGAATCCATCAATATGCTTTCCATTTAAACTCTCAATTTAGAATAATTTCCGCGTAACTTCACATTTGGACATTCAAATAATCGTTATCAATTATTAAACAAGCTGGTACAGCACAAACTGGTCATATCAGAACACTTTGACCTTCCACTGACAAAACGGAATCCTTATACAAATATGTTTTATTATAAAATAACCCGCTTTGATCTATCTGCTAATAAAAGCAATGTTGTGTTTCTGAAGACGTTTCGACACTCGGTTGTACTGAATTATAGAACTCAATTTAGTTCTAAATATATCGTTTTGTAAAGTGTAATATTGAATAAGTCGTCTTAGATATAATAGCAAATGATGGCACCAGAATAACTCCCTTTGTAATGACATATAAATGGCTGTATGACCTTCTAGAATCTTGCACAATGTCTTTAATTTATCGTATACGATATTCAGAAACACATATGCTTGTATTAACCACCAGACTTGGAGGAAGCAGTAAATATGCACAAGTAAATATACATTAATCAATAAAAATGCACTATGCATACATTGCGCTGTAGCCTCTGTTCTTATGGTGCTGTACTTTTGGTATACAAGTCGTATGTGATTAGCTTGTTTTTATTCTAGTCAAAAACAGAAATAAGTGCACGTTTGGAAGAAAGTGCCTCGTGAACAAATATAACTACTGGCTAATACAAATACCATAACGAAATATCAGAAAAAAACCTGAATAAACCAAATAGGATGGAGACAGAAAGTATAATTTATTTGGAATAACGATATGCTGCGTTTCAACCAGACATTACGCAGGTTTCAGACTGTAAGAACAAAACACAATAACGACATAGTGCTGCCCCTAATCTAATATTATCGTAAAGTATATTTGAATCCACATTCTACTTCACTACGTCTTATATGGAAATGATTTATAGTGTCAGAGTCTGTGCATGGCGTTAGTTGCGAGTCCTAGTTATTTGCGTAACGGATAATTCAAACCACAGTAAACCATGTACAGACTGTGAACACGAAGTGACTTGTAATTTCATGCATGTGTATCATACATATTCTGGTTTATATTATGCTTAATATTATTTAATAATTGGCCTTATATAACCCATTGTATAATATGTGTTCTAGTCTAAGAACCGTAAGTTGATTTGGTTTAGATAATGCAGCCTCTAGTAAAGATCCACACATATTAAACTGGTGTAATTTAAATGTACAAACTGTCACGTTATGTGGTATGTGCTATACATGCATCCATGTATATAGTATCTTCATGAAATAGTATGATACATTATATTTCAAGCATAGAAATGTAATCTTCGGGGCATAATATGATAGCATTACATAAGTAAATTTGATTTTAAAACGAAATATCTTCTCAGTAAATCAATATGACATTATATACACATTTTAACACGACACTATAACACTCGTCATTGTTGTTTCGTATTCCAGCGCTGAGAACATCAGGTGACTGGCTTGTGCACGAAATAGGATTGTGCCATTTTTCCTTTACCCCTCCAACATACTTGTCAAATGAATAATTTGTAGCAGAAAGAAGTAATTTAGCACATTGAAAGTTATTTCCGCGACTCCCTTTGAATTGTAAGTTTCAGACCGTCACATTCTCAAGCTTTTGTCCGAAAATGAAACTGATATAAACAAACTTTTCGAGAACTGTAGACAATATATTACCAACCCGGCATGCTTTAAGTGCAACTTGTGTTGGTGATGTTTTGATAATGAAAATAAGCCGTTCTCCAGGGAAACCGGGCTTTGTGACAAAATTACGAAAATCACCATAATATATACCGCAAATAAGTCGAGACTCTTCTGAATTTTTAACAAATTATTACATACATTTAAAATTAACCACTTCGTCTCCCTTTTGAGTGACGTCGCAAACGTCATTCAAACGTTATTTGACGAAGCGTAAAAAAGCATTTCACCACTGCAGTATTTGATAAAATCTTGTCGTAACCTTTTCAAAATTTTGTCAGCTTTTAGAATTATAATCTTATTTAATGACACATGTCAAAAGTGTAAGTATTTGCTAATAAAAAGAAGTAGCTAATGTTTTTATTAACTTTTTAATTTTAACCACTAACCTCTTGTTTTTCTCAATATGGGTACTTTCGAATAATTGGTCACCATAGCAATGACAGAAGCTATTTTAATATACTTTAAGAGAAAAATATAATGTAAGTGATACATGTAGTACTATATCGTCTAATTTGACAAGATTGTTTTGTCATTTTAGACACTTATTATCTTATTACATTATTGCTATATAATGTCACTAAGCCCTGTTTTCCAGGAGAACGGCTCATACATAATTATAATAAAATCAAACTGCAACACAGATCTCCCTAAATATTGCTGTACCATTCGTAAAACACCACAATCGGTCTAATGAATACAAAATGTAATGGTACATCCATCTATTAGGACTGGCCACATGCAAAATGTTCCTCTCCAGTCATTATATGTATACATAGTGTTTGATCCTGTGGATAATGATCATACTTTAAAACGGGATTTTAATATACTTAGATGGTATTACGTTGTTTAAATTAAGTTATACTCCCTTTATGCAAGTATTGAATTTCTATGGTGGGTCCATAACCTGAACTCTTTGCCATATTTCGGACTGACTTCTTAGAAGAATTGGATGAGATGGTTAATGAAGTTATACCTTACAAAGATAAGACATTGGCTATACAGAGCAATGCTTTAATTTGTGATGCTAAAGTTGAGCGTTGCTGAAATACATTTAGAGCAATTCAGATTACGATTCATTGAGTTGCAACACTGATTGTGTGCACTATCGAGGTAATCGTCTAATTATCCATTCTGAGGAAACATATATCCGTTGAACAGATAAGGACTTCGAAGTCAAGTGGTACATTTCACCATTACTCCTTTTGTAATTTCTGACATACCATGTGCAATAGATATTCCGACTATATTACACGAATATGTTTGTGTAGGAGTAGTGATGTGAATGTTGTGGTGCTTGAGAAAGCGTATAGCTGAATGTAAACTCAGATAGGAAATCGTATAAACTTGAGCGATGCAAAACTGATGCATTTAGACAATTTATTTTGTATACAAGACAGCTAGTTCTGACATTTTACCATGCACTATAAATTAATTATGAATCTTTGGTGTATAGCTAATGAAATTTACCCGAGAGACAGTCATTGTCATGAGGTGGTGTAGAGAATATATATCCGAATTTCGTCATAGATAAACAATACAATTACTATAGTAATTACTTGTTTGCGCAACAATTCATTATTGTTTCGTCTTCCTGTGATATTATATACGATTCATTACATCAGGAACATCTAATGAGGAGTCCGTTCTAGACTTGCCAAAGTGTTCAAATAGATACAATAATGCCTAGTAAATCACATATATTACATTATTGATAGAAATGTATAAAATCACCACAAACTTGTAGCAATAGTACATGTACCAAATGAGAATAATTTAATAGCAGAATTCAAAGGGCAACGAAAGAGAAAATGTGATGTGAGTATACTACATGAAATACCACATGTTGGTCCCTTGAAACTGATATTCTAAATGAGTGGTCCTACAAGTAAAATTGAGTTTGAATTCACTGCTGAAAAGGACAGCCAACAAGTCATACCCATTCCAACAGTACACTTCTTGCACCTACTTACCGTTCAAACAGTGCACCCAATGTCAGCCACATCATATTACTGTTATATGAAGCTCTCACCTCACATTGTTGAATACTAGAAATATTGCACTATAATGACACGTCGCTGTTTCATTATATAATCAAAGTATGATCGTGACAGGAAGAAAATGCCACGAATATTTATAAACAGTGTCAATCCTATCGTTTGTTAACTATTAATTAACCATACAACAACAAAGTACGGCTATGTGACACTGTGTGCTGTCTAGAAACTTGAATCTCATATTCACGTCATGAACTGCCAATTACATATTTATTATGACAAAATAAATGCGTTAAGTCAATCTCCCAATTAACTGTATTTTGTCTCGTTAATGTTTACCTCTCAAAATCTAAGGTCTCAGCATATTTCATATGACATATGACTATTGCCTCAGCATGTTGTACTATATATATTTTCGCACATCTTACTAGATGCGAGTTTGTAAGTACTTTAGTAAACAAACTTAATGGATTAGGGGCTTATCAACTGATTTGATCACGGGAACTTGACTTGGCATCTATATAGTATATACATTATTTACACCATCAAGTGACCAGTAATTAGTGGATTAATATAGAAATTCTTTGTTTGTACGCCACTCTCGATCAGAACTTTGAATAATACACACGTCTATATTAATGAAAACTGTTTAGTGACAAAATCAGGGAAAACACCAACGTTCAGTAAGTATTATGATAATTATCGCGTTTAATTTAAAGCATCATTCGGGTTTAACCATTTATGTTAGGAAGTTAAGTTTAAGTTTAATTGTCATGAATGCACATAATTATTCGCGTTATTTTTACTTTAAAGTGTAGTTGTTGTGTGAGAGAATTTGTGTGTGAGTTTATTAGAATTAGTTATTGTTGAGAGCTAAGAATTTGTATTACATGCATCTTTGTTTAAAAGCTTACTGTATGCGTATTGTTTATAATATTATGTTCTCGTTGTGTTTAATGTATTGTTGTTTGAATATTTCGTATTGTTTATTTCAGATAACCGCTTTCGCTTTAGTCTGGGCTAGATATGGCATTTTTTTGATGAACCTTGCTTTGAGGTATATAGTTTTTTTCTCTTCTGATTTTATACAGTGAATATGTGCTAAATCATAATCAGAAGAGAAAAAAACTATATACCTCAAAGCAAGGTATAAGTCTACCTGGCCCAGACTACTTCAGCTTAAATTGTTTGAATGATAATGATTGAAAGCTTGAATACTATAACTCCTGGTTTTGTTTGGGTAACTAGCCTGCGCCTATCGTTAACCGGGCCAGTCTGTCGGTGACAGAACAATATGTCTCTATCATCGCGTTACCTTCCAGACGTCACGTCCATTACACTTTGTGTCTCTCAATTAGAATATTGCACTTCCCAATCGCAATTCTAAATCGCACGATATGTTGAACTCCAGAGATATATTTAAAAACCGAAGACAACGTCTATTATATAGACGGCTTGGTATTGGAAGAAAGGTGTCGACCATGAGCATAGAGTTGACGATATAGCATTTAACCCACGCGGCTATAACAAAACATATATTGCACTATAAGGCTCAATCAAATTGATATCAGGACCTTTATGTTTCGTTCTTTGTAACGATGTCCACCCTATTGTTTTGTTCATAATCGACAACACGGAAATGTTATAAGATGAAAAACAATCATTCAGCTGTCACTTTATTGTTAATAATGAAATAAGCAAGGTAAAGGGGGTATTTTCAACAATCAATGAAATAGTGACGTATGAACCGGCCTCCCTAGCGCAGTCGACTAAGCTAAAGGTTATGGATCTAATTCCAATATTTTCGCTGGGGTTCGAATCCCACCAATTTTGAATATATTTTTTTTAATTTTGCTACATGCAGGTATATTATACATTTATAAAATAAAGATTTTTCTTTTTTATGTACAGGGTGATCATTAATATATGGTAACATCAATAACTTTAATAACTTTATCAGATTTTATGATAGATACGTGGTTTGGCACTTGTTACAAAGCTAATGAATATGACTAATAAATGTATGTGATATAAAGGTGACGTCCATACCGTCCTTGATGCTGTCATACATTTCAGTGATTTCAAGATATTTGGCCACTGTATCATTTCGCTGAATACCATACATTTACTTGGCCTCTACACTCACCAGACTTAAACCCTTTGGGTTTCTTTAAATGTGGAAGCCTAGAGGAAGGAATGTATACTCCAAAACCAGAAACAATATTTGTTCGACAACTTCATTACAGTGTGAAATTTGTTGCATCGGTGGTGTAACATGCAAGGTTTCAATTGGATATTTTCGCCGTTTTTTGGGGTTAGTTTTGCAGTTTTGCAGAATAAAGGGAAACGTTTTGAACTTACGCTGTGAAAAAAGTATGTGATATTTGAAACTAATTTATGTGTTGAATAAAACTTACATATGTGTCTTAATCAAAAGTATAAAACAATATACGATATAATGTACGAGGGGTGATCGCGAAGTTCGTATAATTTGCTTATAAATTATTTATTTTTAGTTAAATGTTGATGAAACTTCACTATCTGGATGATCAACATGATTGAAGTTGAAATATAGAACGGAATAAAAATCCGCCAAGTTATGCGACAATTAACGGTACCCTTGGCAACGTTACTACACGTGGTTGCCGCACACCTAAATTGCTACATTTTCATCTTTCGTTCTCCTGAAATAATGCAGAACTGTATTAACGCAGTACATTATCTTAACAACTGACACAGTTATTAAAGTTATTTATGTTACCATATATTAATGATCACCCTGTACTTCAAATATTCCCACGTAAAGGCTATTAAAACAAATATCTGTCATTGTTCAACTAATTTGCGCTACTTGAATTAACAGTCTGATAGTAGATTGTTTAATAATAATTCATAGTGTACTTTCCATGGATATTAGAGTTTTAATATTGTTTTAAAAATAATTTATTCATCCCGAGCACCTGATGGATAATTTAAACTAGTGAAATATAGTGTTTTATTGAGAATATCTTTGCTAATATTGTCTGGGAGTGTGCACAAAATTGGACACTTTTGAATGTAAGTGCTATTTTGAGTTTTATATTTAAAGTAATACTTGTTTCATATTTAAACTATTAAATTAAATGTCATTATATAGCTATGTGTAACAACGTTTTAATCAACATGCATTCTATGAAGCATGCGGACCTTTTAAATTGTTCCAGTTGTCTTCTTGGCTGATATTATCTTGCCCAATATGAATAACTTAACAAGGCATATTGTTGCACGTTCTGCATTACAAGTTTCAATTCTAGAGCACATCGTTTCTGTAATTGCACTATGATACAAAACCGACACAGAATATCTACTTGGATATCTTATTATACATGAATTAAACATTCTTTTCTTCTAGTTCTTTGTCATCTATTACATGTACTTATAATTATAATGCCCGAACTGTATTAACGCAGCTCCTGTGAGCAGTGAATACTGTATGACTCGGTGCTTTGAATCAACTTTCCTATAAGATTGCTACAAATATGCTTTCAACTGTTATCGGTGTTACACGTCAAGATGTCTTTCTAATATAATCTGATATAATTTACTGTCTGAATCATCTTAAAATACTTCGTGCATGATTTATAGTTGTCTCCAAATAATATTGCAAGTAGGCAGATACAATACACCAAAAAGATTATATTAAGTCAGACAGGGAAGGCAGCACCCAACTTAACCAGCCGAGCACAGAAAACATTAAAAACACACAAAGCACAATGCATAACTAAACAAGCGCAGATCCGCCCAAGTCCAAGCTGTCGAAAAGTATGATAAAATATAACTAGCTGAATAACCCAGTAGAAAAGATTCAGCAAACAAAAGGCGGAATGCCTAAGCTGAATGACCTACTTACAATAGTAAAACTGCTGAACTACATAGTTTTAGCAGCCTTTAGTCTCAAAAGTTAAATAACAGTCTCCATCTACTTTCAGTAAACTAAATTGAAGATGTAGTATTTCAAATTATCATAAATGAACCTTTAAATGTTAAACAACAAAGATCTATAATTGTTAACAGTTATTGTGTATCTTTTTATATCTAATGGCGATGCATTGTCTTGAACAAATTGCCATGAGGAATGTAATGGATTACAAAAAATACAATGAGAGCTACTATGCACATGATTGTGTCTTTTTTATCTTTAACGTACGTAAAATATGTCAAAACATCAAGCGTTATCTCATACCGAAAACTATACTGATAGTGTACTTCTTTAAATAATTGCCACAAATTGTATCAGTAAAAGAAAGGTCACCGTCTTCATTAACGGACGAATACTTTATAAAGTAGGAACTTGGCATGATAAACGGGGAACCAATTGCAATTCTGTGCAGATATTTAATGTCGATGTTCAGCAAAACATAGTCCAATTGATTGCCTGGCGAAGTTGTTGTTGTAGTTGTTTGGTTACTCATGCTCATGATCATTATGATGTGTGTCCTCGTATTGCTCTGGTCGGTTACTCATGCTTATGATCATTATGATGTGTGTCCTCGTACTGCTCTGGTCGGTTACTCATGCTCATGATCATTATGATGTGTGTCCTCGTATTGGTATGGTCGGTTACTCATGCTTATGATCATTATGATGTGTGTCCTCGTATTGCTCTGTTGATTCAGTTCAGGACTGTCATCCAATATTTGTTGTCAACATAATTCGTTATTTGCCTCACTATATGAATTTCTCAATAAATGATCTCTAATTGTTGGTAAAATGATAAAAAATACTAATATGACACTATTCACATTATCGCTGGGTGGATTACACCGGTTGTGTGTTGTAAATAATTATCTTAGAAAACAAATGGGAATATCGTCACTGTTTGGAAAGAATTATTGGCTAAAATATTAGATTTACGGGTTGCATTGTTCGTGTAAATCCATTACGTATGTTTTGTTGTGTAACAATTGCTTTCTATGTTATAATGCCACTAAACTCATCAACTCCCGCCACAACCGTGATCTTATCAAAAGTAACATTTCCCCGGGACCGTCTCGTGAAAATAGAAAACATTTAGAAAGCATTGTGATGTAATTGGTTTTCGAAACAAACATGTTAAGATCAAATCAGTATGTAAAAAGCGCAACAATATCAAACGGAAACATTCCAATAATACGAGTATAAAACAAAACAACAAATCAGAATACAATACTCCAAAACTAGAATAAACATTTAGAAAGCACTATGATGTAGTTGTTTTTGAAACAAACACGTTAAGAACAAATCGCTATGTAAAAAGTACATCAAGATCAAATGGAATAGTAGCAAACTTCCAATAATACAAGTAATAGCACAAAGGGACAAATCAATATACAAAACTCCAAAAATTAATACTTATACCAAAGAAGAAATATTAAGACAGAGGGTATAAAAGAACCATATTCATATACGTATTCGACAATCGGAATCGTAGGGTAACGGCAAATTGGTTCGTTAAAAAAGCTAGAAAATATCATATAAGGACATTTTTTCAATAAATACTTTAAAAGTTGGAAGTCAGTACTGGCGAAGTGTTACCGGACTACATGTAGGTCCAAATGTCTGGCAGCATTTAGGTATTTTGTCCATTTATGTTCAGTCTAACGGTCTTTCCGCATGTATTTTTTATTAAACTCCCAAGTGTAACGTAAACATTTTGATATTTCTCCTCACAGTATTGCGCTTGTAATCTGTGATTTGTCTATTTGTGTGCCTTTCATCCTCATTTGTGCGTGTTTCGCTTCGCATTGTCTGTTGGATGTTGCTTTGCCAAATGAATCCAATTTATTATTATCTTCTTTCAACCATTACCATGAACTGTATCAATCTCGTTCATGTTATTTTTCTAACTACGTACGTGTATTATTTCGTATAAGATACCTTTATACGATATAATCATATATTGGCAAAAATAGCTCAATATCATTGAGTATTGCTGAAATCGCTCCATTCCATTATTTTCATAAATGTCAGTAATAACTAGCAATTTTGCATTATTATTTAGCGCTCTAATTACATCACTGACTGATGGTATATTATCAAATCAATATATTTCTGTCATAATACGTAACTAATGAAAACCAACACGCAACATTATAACTATACATAGTATTATTCAAATGTTGCCATCAACGATGTGTCATTCTTGATTGTAGATATTATACGTACATTAATCTATTACGAATAACATTACTATCTTACAAATGTATCCTGTCGTTTAGCCTGTGACTCATTTTGGAATGAACTTTGAGGCAATTTACTTTTCGAGTGTAAAAACGTTATACATATGGCCTGTTAAGAAAATTGATAATATACGTTGAAACAGTATAAAACAGTATGTTGAATGGCTCCAATCACTGATAAAATATATAATTATGTTTTAACATTTTAACATTGCGTCATACCGTAAATGCAACTAACCTTACAACCACGGTTAGGGAATATAAAATTATATATTTCTTTTAAATCAATGGCTGTTAACATGTAACAAAACACTCATATGACAAAATCATATCAATAAATTTATACTCTCAATTTAGATTTTCCGCGTAACTACACATTTGCACATTCAAACAATCGTTTGCAACATTAGTAAACAAGGTGATACAGCACTAACCGGTCATATCAGAACATGTTGACCTTCCACTGACAAAACGGAATCCTTAAACAAATCTAATGATTAAAACATAACCCGCATTGATATATCGGGTAATTAAAGCAATGTTTTGTTTCTTGAGACATTACGACACTCAGTTGTCTTGAATTACAGAACCAATTTAGTTCTAAATATATCATTTGTTTAATGTAATAATAAGTACAGTCGTCCAAGATTATTATTAGATAATTATATCTAAGCTCTAATATGGCAGTTGAATAATTTCCTTGTAAATTTAAATGACATATAACTGACTGTATGACCTTCTAGAATCTTGCACAGTGTCTTTAATTTATCGTCTACGATATTCCAAAAAACACATGCTTGTAAGAACTACCAGACTACGAGGAAGCAGATTTTATGCTCGTACATTTACACAAGTAAATATACATTTATCAATATAAAAGCATAATGCATACATTGTTGTAGCGTCTGTTTAGCGATATTTCGATTTAGACGTATCGTGCTGTGATTTTGGTGGTATACAAGTCTTATGTGTTTAGCTGGTTTCTATTATAGCCAAAACAGAAATAAGTTCACGCTTAGAAGAAAGTGTTTGGTCAAACAAATATAATCGGTGGCAATTACAAATAACATAACGTTATTCCAGGAAAGAACACAATCCTGAATTAACCGAATAAGATGGAGGCAGAAAGTATATTTGGAATAATGATAGGATGCATTCCAACCTGACATTTAGCAGGTTCCAGACAGTAAGAACAAAATACAATAAATCAAATATGATCGTATAATAAAGTATATTTGAATCGAGGCATCGTATAGGAAAATGTTTAATATTGTTAAAGTATGTGTATGACTATATTTGCTGGTCCTAGTTCTCTGTGTAACGGAGCCGACAAAAATTGAGAAAAGCGTAAAGTAAAAGAGATAACTTATTTACACATAACCGCCGGAAAATAATGCGACGGTCCGATAAAGAATCATACTTCTCGCAACTCTCCGACACTCATCAGTTTCTATACAGCATTTAAATACGATAATCCGAGTTCAACGAGAAGTATTTTTTCAATTTTTTAATATTTAGATTAGCTTCTTTTCACGTGACGACCATGTGACAATCCAGAGAATGATTGGTGTTCGGATTATGGTATGAACCGTTTGCACCAACCAAATTACTCGCGTTCCGTCAAAGTCATGTGATGACAGGAAAGGCAGCACTCAACCTCCCGCAAAGCACAGAAAAGACAAAAAACATCACATATCAAAAGTAAAGGCACAATGCCCAACACATAAACAAACGAGAAAATGAACTTTCCACATCCAAGCTGCAAAACGCTAAATGAACTAGCAAGCCCTCAAAATTAAAATACCGAACCATGTTAAATTAAACTGTTATATGTTTCCACAGCCATTTTAGTACTTACAAAGAATCTCACAGAACGATACGCAACTTGGGTTTGAGTGTCCTGGACTGTAGTTACCCATTAAAAATATAAAAGTCCTTTGTGAAGTGATAATATAAAGTCGTACAGGAAATGCAGCATTCAATCTAACCCAACGAGCACAGAAAGGATATAAACATAACTTACCACAACTACAAGGCACAATGCCCAACACATAACCGAACGAGAAAATGAACTGCCGAAGATGTCGTGGGGGCATTGAATCCCCGACCACACCAATTGCTATGTTCATGATACGTGTAGCAGCACAAAATTACCAGAAACCAGTGTATTGATGTTATTTGCCTCAGAGTTACAATAAAAGCACTGAGTAGTATCTATATGACTTTAATATATTGCCGACAGAAATAAAACCATAAATTATAACTTGCGTGTATTACAAGAATACATCTTTACTAGCTGACGGTTTTTCATGAAAGGTTTAAGCGGCATAACTATTATTATTCCAAACAAGTAACATTATATTTTATACTTACTACGTCTTTAGTACTGCATTGCACGCACATGTATAGTGCGTTACAAAAGTACACGTTATTAGCAACATCTATACCGTTGTCACAAGTGTCTAGCTATTTGTGAGATCTTAAGATATAAGCAATTTCATATAGTGGTCAATGACCAGTCACAACCCAACGTGCGTGCTGTTAGCACTGAAATTCACATAATTAGCCACAAATACTATCAGCCACCATTTAAAACTTTTAAATCATATTATGTACGCATTATTATTGCGTTATAGCTCCTGTTCTCTTCGTATCTATCGATTGTTATGCACCAGTTCTTATTAAAAGGGAGGTTATACAGATATGTTTTCCCAAAACAGTCATAAGTTGTTTTTATCGTTCAAATTGTACTAAAATTCACATATGAAGCCCGAAATTCTATTATTCTATCATTTGAAAGCATACAAACTTCGTATTTGTGGTTGGTTTTTGAGTTACAGGACCAGTTCTTATCCCTAGCGCCAGTTTTCAAGAACTGAAAGATTCCCGTTTGTGCGTACGTCCGATCATTGACGAAGTTTTTTGTAATTAACGTTTTTGGTTGATTATTTCTCAAAGAAGGAACAGCGACCTGAGATCAGATATGGGTCCCTTCTGTACCATGTTTGGTCTAATTTAATATCTAGATCTTTCGATAGTCTTTGTAGACAGAAAATACTACCAATTTAAACCTTATTGGGACTTTAATCATATTTCTTGAACAAGTTTAATATACGATATATGTATGACACCAATATCACGAAAATACTCATCCATCCATTCAAAAAACGGACTACGTTATATAATGTCATATACGGCATATATATACTGACCTCATTTGAAAGATAAAGTGACGTCATGTGAACGTTAGTACAGAATAAGAATATACTTGCAAGTTATACTAACCCGGATACAAGGAAAGTCATGTGATAAAGCTTTATCTCTCACCTATACAATTTTTTAAATATTGTCATTTCCGAAAATAGACCTATACTGAAGTATATTAAACTGTTCAGTGGAGAGTTCTAAGTTCTATATTGGACGATCATACATGATTTATATACTAGATTTTAATTGCGTGTTACCGTTTCTATGGAAGTGTTTTGTTCTTTTGTTATGATGTATCATGTCATAAAATATACAATACATGTCTACAATACCATCACATAATGCCAGTTTTATGACCGAGCAAAACTATGCTTATAAAAGACTTTATTCTAGGTGATTCATAGTCATTCAAAAACTAGGTATAAATATATGTATACTATACAGCTGATTCAAACGTATATAACAATACTAGAACCTAATAAAGACTTTAATTCTAAAAGGAAACGTATTTGACAATATATATTCTTATACGTTTGACAGTCTACCATAATATCTTCAACAATGAACAGTTTCAATGTCTGAACGTACATAATGTCTTTCAGTAAATGTTTTTGTAGTAGAAATACGGGACCAATGTGAATGTGGAATATCAAGTCGAACTTGGAATGTTTATTGACAAGGAGATAGAATTCAATTTGGTACTTTAAAAAGCAAGCGTGTCGACAACGTTTAAACATTGTTATTAACGTTTCTTAAAGATTTTCTCTTCATGCAGTAATAAAGTTCCTAGTTCTAGTTTAATGATCAGATCGGCTGCATAAACGAACCATGGATACCAAATAAAATAATAAACATTGCTTTATTACATGTTAACTTTTATTTAGTAATTGAGAAGTATTGGTAGCCCATATTTTGTTATCAAAAATCCCAGTTATAGCTTAACCAATGTGTACCCATGTATAATTCTCCAGCACGACTCGAAGACAAGAACATATTACGTAATGCAAATAGTGTAGATCCAAGACGCCAGTACAAAAAGTCAGACAATTGATTTGATGATTTCGAAAAAAATGTTTTTGACAAAAATTGCATTTCGTTTCCATAGTACTAGTATTTTTATTATACCATATTAATATATCACTTGATCATGTAATAACACGTTCAAAAGTGCTGTACAATCACATTTTAGACATGGTTAAAAACAGTTTGAAAAACACATGCAACCATAACAAAATAAATGTGTATACGTTTAAGGATATACATTTTCAGCTAATTAAAACACATATAATTATACATTGAATGCTTCAAATCCGATTGATTTCTAATCAGTTTTGCCATTCCACACGCGCATTACTCCACCAGCCGGTATTATATATTACGCATAACGCATTAGTCTAAAACCCCTTTCACAATTGTCGTACGACGGGTCTACGATGTAAATTTGAGGACTATCGTGCGTCCGTCGCACGACGGAGTTAAGACATTTCTGCATCCGTCGTGCGACGGAAAACATAATCGTGGACCCTCGTCGTAGAGTTTTGGACATGTTCAAAATTTACTACGGCTAGTGACTGTCGTAAGTCCATCGTGCGATGCCCTACGTCGTCGCACGATGGACGTGCGACGGACGTGCGATGGACGTGCGATGGACGCACGATTAGTTTGTGATTATAAGGTAAAACTAGAACTTAGACTCATACCAACATCGTGCGATGGACGTGCGACGGATGTGCGACGGTCGTGCAACGGTCGCACGTCCGTCGCACGACACTCCTGTTGATATACATTATCGTGAGTCAATCGCACGACTGTCGCACGTCCATCGGGCGTCCATCGCACGATGTTGGTATGAGTCTAAGTACGACAATCGCACGACGTTCTTAAACATATTTTCTTTCTCAACATTCATACCCTACAGTGTAATTATACGGTTAAATCATATTCTGATGAACAATGCGTACTTTGAAACAGTAAACCTAGAGCGACCTACATTGAGTGAGGTTACGTTTGGTTGTTTTACAGAGGTAGTTACTCTGGAGAAGTAAAAGTATTTGATTATGACATTAATTGAACGTGTTTAAAGTATTAAGAAAGCTATGTTTTCTCTTTCACCCAGTGATAAATGAGAACAAATATACAAGTTTGTTGGCGTGTTAGCATATATATGCAAGCAACTGATAATTAACATCATGGTTATGCACACTGTTAATTTTTTATTTGTCTTGTTCGTTTTTGCATGTATAAAAATTGGATGGGAACGGTATAGTTTGATACAAAAGTATATTTAAGCGTACAATAAGTCATCTGCTTATGTTAAATATATAGTGTTATATATTTAGTTATAAATATGAAGTAGCGACATTTTAAGTTATTTTAAAAGCATTATTCTATTCAAATATGCACATTGGGTTAATTTATGCAAAATTGATACTGTATAGCTCTAAAACAAGGCTGGCGATCCCTACTTGTTAGGTGGTCTGTATGATTCTCAACGCATTAGCACTTTAAAATTATTTTCGATCGTTGAGTTTTTGTACACTCGATGTCAATCACTATTTATTAATAATTTTGCAAGTGGATGGGTTAACAATTTACAAAGGTATCATGTACAAATATTGAATACTGAAAGACAAATGCACACATAAAAGTTAATGATTTCTTAAAGTGGCGTGATATGCTATATTAAGTATACATGTATTTCAGCTTAATGTCTTTAATGTTTCCTGTTCATTATTATTCAAAGTCGTATCGGTTTCATATTGTGATTAATAATATCCCGCTGCTGAAACTTATTTTCCAAATGAAGCCAATAGTTCCACAATCCTATTGTCGTACGAGGGACGTGCGTCCATCGCACGTCCATCGTACGAAGGGTTTATAACAACTTTTCATCGTAGGGCTGACGTGCGTCGAATGTTTTGTCGTGTGAGCATCGCACGACCGTCGTGCGACCGTCGTGCGACCAACGCACGATAGTCTCCAAATTTCCATTGCAGACTCGTCGTGCGTCCGCCGTACGACAATTGTGACCGCTCCACAAAATTTCCTTTTCCAGACGTAGGTCGGTACATTTAGACGTAGCTTTACAAGTATCGTATGACGGAGAAAATTCTACGGCAATTGTGAAAGGGGTTTTAATGACATAAGCCCTTAAAATATTTTAAATGTTTGGTATATTCCGTCAGCGAAGTGGTTGGACCCCCATAAACCTTAAATATCTTTCAAAGTACTTATGCAT
Source organism: Spisula solida (assembly GCA_947247005.1). NCBI lineage: Eukaryota > Metazoa > Mollusca > Bivalvia > Venerida > Mactridae > Spisula > Spisula solida. The sequence goes on along the minus strand of OX365944.1, from coordinate 41,399,618 downwards.
TTTGATTGAAATTTGGTATGGTACTCTGAATTATCTTTACCAACTCTGTGTTTAAATTTTCAGAATTTTTTACGAACTCATTAATTTTTTCACCATTGTGTCTAATGTATTAAATTGTAGATTTTAATGAACAAATGGACAGGGAGTAAAATTAGCCATTGCGATCAGGTAGATAGACTAATGCTATTGTATTTGTAATCACTGTAACGGGACATATATGGATAACTTTGACCTACATTTGACTGGTCATCAATGTGTATATAGTTGAGGCCCACCTTCTGATTGTAATGATCATTCGTATAAACAAAATGTTGAGTCTTGAGGTGAGCTTAAACGTCAAACACCTATACTTTGATGTATGGGCCTCATTTTATATTTGCAATCGTCACTTGTGTGTTACTTAATGTACAGTTATATTGGACCAATTTGCTTACCTTTGCTGTTCCAGTCACTTCAATCACCCGTACGTATTTACCCTGTTTTAGACTTACAATTTTACATGGGAAGTAAGTGCAAAGTACACTTTTCTGGGGACCAAAATGTCTGTTTTAATTTATGAGGGTTGGTAAGGTTGCTTTATGAAGATATACCAATTTCTAGTCTAATTGGCATCGTACTTTTTAAGATATTTAAGGTTTATGGGGGTCCAGCCTAGTCGCTAACGGACTATACAACAAGTGAAATGGTGTAACCCAAAGGAATATCATCACAGAAACTGGACACTATCAACCATTCGTGTCTTCATATTTTTAGTAGTTATATTCATTATGGTCGACGAACTATTAGCTAGAAACTCAAATGCTTTTATGTAAGCAAAGCAATAGCATCGAATAGATGTTAAATCAGTAAATATATCCGCGCTCTGTGTATAATTAGAATGGGATTTGTCAACGACAGAACATCACAGGAAAATAATCTTCTTACGATGGCGTCGTAAAGAAATGGGAAAACGATGCTAGAATTCATTAAATCCTATCCACTGAATACGCTGATATTCAATAAAGTGATCATGGAAACAAAAACAAAAAACGCAACATATGAATGAACTGAAATAGATCCATCAAGGGGGGGGGGGAAGAGGCATAAAACGTAAGCTATAGCAATAATTCAATATCAACAACACAGAACGTTCATCCATAGCAATTCTTCAATATCAACAGAAGTCGGATGGAAATGATTTGGAAATAGGCAAGCATGGCTTAATATAAAGATTGTATGCTGTATTTAAATGCAATGTCGAAAACTGCAAATGGTTGAAATTATAAAACTTGGGTTTGTGTAAGTTTTGTGCTAAACCTTCATTGAAACTTAACGAGTTATGATCATGACGCATATACAAATAATTAATCGCCCTTCCAACTGCACGTACGCTAAACATCCATAAATGTGCGCGTGAACGGACAGACGGACGGAGAGTGAGAAGGCCGACAACCTCCAGCATCAAGACGCCAAACCATGATTATCAACTAGAAATGATGACTGGCTAGACAACTTATCAATACTCATTCGCGCATTCAAGTCAACGTACTATGCCAATCTGAACTTTTTGTTTGAATAAATGTTTTTAAACCTTAATAAGGTCGCCAATAATTTGGATACAACATCCACAATTAGAACCATTGTGATGGAAATTCACCTGAAAACGTCCCTTTGTGTCGCATTAGTACGTGACAGAACTGGCAAAATATTACTTAAATTTTGTTCAAACAACTGTAAAATGTCAGATTGGTAATACGTCTCCACGTTGATGAAACATTTAATTGGCAGGTTAGAACATGTTATATTTGTGATGAATAGACAAACCTTATCATATTGTGTCGGAGGCGTAACCCGATACTAAACTAAGACAGTATCGAGGGTTTAATCCTTAATCTGTATTGTTTCGCATTGTCTATACAATGTCGCACATAGCCTTTATTTGTCAGTCATATACATAAGGCGTTCTTATGTATTACATGTCTTGAATATTGAAAATGAAGACCGAACAGACATTGTGTGCAAATAATTAAAATTTCAAATGATTTTAACCAATGTTCTCGTCATTTTGAAAATGAACCATACAATGAAGCTGAGATGAATATACAAAATGTAGAATATCTGCAATATGAATAATTATCACGTGGTTACATCACTACACGTGGTGGCGCTTTGTCTAGCCAATGACACTACAAACTGACAAGTTTAGGGAATGTTGGGTCAGAATATTACTGTAATATTATATCATATTATAAAATATAAGTTTCTACCTACAAATGCTCTATATATGACAAACTGCAACAATGATGAATGTATATGGTGTATTATTATAACGATAAGCATCGTAATACTTCGTTTGATCTTGGTTTGGACAAAGAGGAGTGCAATAGAGTTAAACCTTTAGAACATAATACTTAGTTATAAATACCATGCACTGTAGTCGTTGCACTCTTTCTTTTGTAATTACCAGCCATCCCATCAAGTATCATTTAGTCAAACATATTCTGTTAAGTTTACATCAATGTAAATAGCTGTCATTCTAATACAATGTGTAGTTGATTGCCGTGTGAAGAAAACAGATATGAAACATTCAATTAAAGACATTACCTGACAATACGCAATAAATAGGGTTTGTCGGCGATATTCCAATCAGTACAATGACGTGTATTTCCTCCCGATCCCATGTTTAATGACTCCAGAACTAATTTAAGGCAGCGATTCGTCATTGAAGTAAACTGTTGGAAAATGATTTCAACTCCACATTCGTAACCACGTTACCACATTAGCGAAACATCTACTAGACCAAAATATACATTATATAGATAGGTGAGATCATTCTCCTCTCCGTCTTTAATGAATAATGTTAAGTTTAAATACGTAAACATAACTCTTTGAGAGTTCGTAGACACAAATAAAACTCCTTAGTAACGTCTATATAAACAATGTAACCTAACTTGTGTTAGTCCCTAGCGAGAATGTGGATAGAAAATGAATGTTAAATATTCCAAATTTATGCATTCGTTTTTACCCTCCATATGTTTATTTCTCTCCGAATAACTCTAACGTGTACACTACGCGCATAATAGGGAACATTTAATATGAACAATTTAAGCCCTATCCCATAAACAAAATCCACTAAACAAAATGTTCTCGTCCAATGTACGATTTGATGTTTAATCAAGCAATATATTCCACATAGAAAAGTCGTAATTGTTTATTACCGGACATGAAGCAATCACGATGTCCTTTGAAATAATACCTAAACGCATCTAAGCGTCTAGTATTTCCTGATTTGGCATCCGGACAATGCCACAGACTATCAACAATAAGGTTGGCATGATAGCGATAGATTATTCTAATATGAAGCTAAATCTCGGATCTGTTTGGTAGTACTGGGCAATTTTCACAGTTCGCTTCTATCAATTACCAAAGCGCCAGTATCTAGTATCTAGGCAACAGTGAACTTGCCATTAAACTGTGATATATGCGAAACTTGAAACAGTTATTTGCTACGTAAACAGATCGCAACAAGTTAACTATGTATATCCAGTTGAACAGCCATAACGAGGTCTAAATAATGTGTCACCATTATATGTGACATTTAAGGCCTCTCATAATATTGAGTCTATGAAGTAAATACTCACTCACACCAAGAGTACTTATCGTTTTTATGAACGTATTGTTTTTAAGTACGCCTATAAAAAGGTACAATTAGACAAATTTTCTAAAAAATAATTCATTTTTATTGGTCGGCTCTAAATCAAATTGTCGGATTTGTACATTTTTCACCCAGACATAATTCTGTTATTTGTCTTGGGTAAACTTCAAATCGTTGTTATGTTGTCCACGAGTTAACAAATCGTTAAAAGTCATACTCAATTTAGTATCGTCAGCAATGCTTCAAAGTTTATTTGCAAATCAACATAGCAACCAACGAGTATATTAACTAAACAAGTATACTAAAAGGTGAAACTGTCAACATTACTAACAAGATCGTAACAGGTAAAGATGATATGTGAGTCGTGGACAATTGTACTTACATATCAATTTTATAGGGCTCAGTAATTTTTTAAAGATTCCATATAGATTATAAAACAAGCATGACATCCCAACCAAACCTTCGGAGAACGAGCTAGCATCCCGAAATACAGAACAGCTACAAAAACACACCCTACTGCTAAAGTCTGCTGCCTTAGTCTGTCAAACATATTTGCAGCAAAGGCCATAAGACCAGACCATCCAAAAGGGCAATAACACACCAGAAGGAGAACCCGCAAACAACACTCAAAAGATACAGTGTAATTTTGAAAGAAACGAAGCAGTCTTATGTTGAACAACGAAATTACAGAATGAACACGGTACATACACTAAAAAGGCACTGAGGCCGAAATTCTCTTTTACAATTTTCCTTTTTAACTATAAAGTGGACAATACGTACACAAAAAAAAGTTCACTGGAGTTCTTCTGCCTTGGTACGGACAGTGACACATGACAGGGATAAACGTTTTACAGTCCAACAAACCCCAGACTGACCTTCCTGACAACCTTATGGAACATCACTCATCAAGTGGCACACATAGAGTAGTACTCAATGACCTATCAGAGGTAAAAGCAACAAGTCTTGGAGAGCAAACACACAAAGCAACATTCAATAGAAACGGTGTACATTTACATGCTATATGCAGGGCTTTTAAAGAATCATTTAAAATCATTTCGTAACATTTAATCATTTATCTAAATATGAAGGGTGTGTAGTTGCGTTAAATGTGAACAGTGGGCATGCTGTCGTAATCTCTTGATAAACTGTCATTCTAAGGATCAAAGTGGCATTTGGAATATATGGAGTTGCCAAAGGTCATTACCAGAGTAAAATAAAGCGACTGACATTTAAGGACGTGTTCACCGGCCATTACTCTAAAAACTGTGTATAGTATTCAATTTGTGAATACGATACACCTACATACGAAATTATCAAGTCATTGTATAATATATAGGTTACATTATTTTGTAACAATTACTGTACGAGAGATCCAGATTGTTAACAATCTAGTAAGCATTAAAATCCTATTAGTTCACGTCGCAACAATAATCGTTGGAGGAGAAACAATCCCCAGGGAATACTCTATATTTGGCGATGTTGTTTGAACAAATTAAGCCACTGTTACGATATTACGACGATACAAATACTACGTGTGTGCTCAATCCTCTAGGTGAGGCCTACTATTCACAGGCAACGGTTTCATCGACGTAAATAGACATTGAACAATATAAAAGCACTATGCATACATTGCTGTAGCGTCTGTTCAAACGAGATTTCGATTTAGACTTATCGTGCTGTAATTTTGGCATACAAGTTATTTGTGTTTAACTTGTTTAATTCTAGCCAAAACAGAAATAAGTGCACGTCTAGAAGAATGTGTCCCGTGAACAAATATAATTAGTGGCGAATACAAATAACATTACGACATATCAGCAAAGAACAAACTCTGAATTAACCGACATGGATGGAGACAGAAAGTATATTTGGAATAACGATAGGATGCGTTCCAACCTGACATTAAGCAGGTTCAAGACTGTAAGAACAAAACACAATAAAGAAATAGTGCTGCCCATAATCTTAGATTATCGTAAAGTATATTTTAATCCAAAGTCTTCTTCATGGCATCTTATAGGAAAATATTTTATAGTGCGTGGGCTGTGCATGACGATAGTTGCGAGTCCTAGTTCTTTGTGTAACGGATAAATCAAATAAATGCGCACCATGTACAGACTGTGAACACGACGTGACATGTCATATAATATAATACCACAAACATTGTTTTTGGAATACATTATGCTTGTCATTATTTAATAATTGGCCTTATAAAACCCATTGTATAATACATGTATTTGTTCAAGCCTAAGAACCGTAAGCTGTTTTGAAACTACTATAAGTCACTCGTCTTAAGGTTTTCAGATTTTTTGTTGCTGAAATCGGGCCTTTCAACGTTTTAATACTGTTACTTAACTTTTGAGACTAAAGGCTGCTAAAACTATGTAGTTCAGCAGTTTTACTGTTGTAGCTAGGTCATTCAGCGAAGGCTTCCTGCCATTTGTTTGCTGAATCTTTTTTATTCAGCTTTTAAACAATGAGACAAGGGGCGTTTAATTTTCTTGGTCGGTAGTGTGTTGGGCACCTCTTCGTTTTAAGATTTCTAACAGCTAAAGCGGGTAATTATAGTCCTTTTGCTGTGGAAACTGGGTCATTCAGCTAGTTACAATTTGTTGTACTTTTCGATAGCTTGGACTTGGGCGGATCCGCGCTTGTTTGGTTGGGCATTGTGTCTTTATTTGTTTTATGTTTCCTGTGCTCGGTTGGTTCAGTTGGACATTGTGCTTTGTGTGTTTTATGTTTTCTGTGCTCGGCTGGTTAAGTTGAGTGCTGCCTTCCCTGTCTGACTAAATATAATCTTTTTGATTTAGTTAATGCAATCTCTAGTAAAGATCAACACATATTATATATCAATCTTAATGCAGATTTGAAAATACAATTTGCAACTGAATGTACAAACTGTCATGTGATGTGGTATGTGCTATACATGTATCCATGTATAAAGTATCTTCATGAAATAGCATGATACATTATATTACAAGAATATTAATGTAACCCTCGGGGCATAAGATAACATAAGTAAATCTGTTTCACAAACGAATTCTACTCGGTAAATCAATAGGACATTATATACATTTAAAATGAGAACACGACACTGTACCACCCTTCATTGTTGTTTCGTACTACATCACTGACACTATCAGGTAACTCGTTGTTGCATTAAATACAATGGTGACATTATTCCTATACCCCTCCAACAAATTTGTCAAATGAATTGTAGCAGAAAGAAGTGATTTTAGCATATTGAAAGTTCATTCCGCTACTACCTTTGAATTTGTAAGTTTTTGAGGAAACGTGTAGCCCTTGAACAGATAAGGACTTCGGGTCTGTTGGTACGTTTCACGTCAGTCTGGAATAACTCGACGTGTAAAGTCAGACATACCATGTGCAATAGGTTTTCCGACTTAATCCCATGCATATGTTTGAGCAGAAGTATTGATGCGAGTGTTGTAGGGATAATCATATAAGCACATGTCAAACGTATAGCTGACTGTAAACTCAGATAGGAAATCGTATAAACTTGAGCGATGGCAAACTACTGAATTTTTACATTTTCTTTTGTATACGAGACAGCTTGTTCTGACATGTTACCATGCACTATAAACTAATTATGAATCTTTGGTATATAGCTAATGAAATTTACCCGAGAGGCAGTCATTGTCATGAGGTGGTGTAGAGAATATATATCCGAATTTCTTCATAGATAAACAATACGATTACTACTGTAACAGTAATTACTTGTTTGCGCAACAATTCATTATTGTTTCGTCTTCCTGTGATATTATATACGATTCATTACACCAGGAACATCTAATGAAGAGTCCGTTCTAGACTGCCAAAAGTGTTCAAATAAATACCATAATGCCTAGTAATTCACATATATTACATTATTGCTAGAAATATATACAATCATCACAAACGTGTAGCAATAGTACATGTACCAAATGAGATAATTTAATACCAGAATCCAAAGGGCAGCGAATGAATAATATGATGTAAATATACTATTGCCACATTTTGGTCCCTTGAAACTGATAATCAACTTGAGTGATCCTAATATTGAGATTGAATTTACTGCTGAAAAGAACAGCCAACAAGTCTTACCCATTCCAACAGCACACTTCTTGCTCCTACTTACCGTTCAAACAGCGCATCCAATGTCATTCACATCATATTACTATTATATGAAGCTCTCGCATCACTTTGTTGAATATTAGAAATATTACACTATAATAACACGTAACAGTTTCAGTATATAATCAAAGTAAGATCGTGACAGGAATAAAATGCCACCGATATTTATAAACAGGGTCAATCATATCGTTTGTTAACTATTAATTAACCTTACAACAAAGTACGGCTGTGTGACACTGTGTGCTGTCTAAAATTTTGAATCTCATATTCACGTCATGAACTGCCAATGACATATTTATATATGACAAAATAAATGCGTTTAGTCAATCTCCCAATTAACCGTAGTTTGCCTCGTTAAATGTTTACATTTGAAAATCTAAAGTTTTAAACATGTTTCATATGACACATTGAACTAGTGCCTCCGCATGTTGCACTATATATATCACCGTCTCTAGCATTGTGTTTGCCTTACGGGCGTCACGTTTGTTACACTTTGTCTCTCTCAATAAGATCTTTGCACTTCCTAATCCAAGTTCTAAAACTCTCGATTTGTTAAACTCCAAGAGATATGACAAAATAAAGACAAAGTATTTTATGTAGTCAGCTGGGTATTTGAAGAAAGGTGTCGACCAGGATCATAGTGTGGGTGATATAGCATTAAACCCACGCTGCTATAACAAAACATATAATGTACTATGAAGCTTAATCCATTTGATATCAGGACCTTTCTGTTTTGTTCTGTGTAACTGCATGTATGTTGTAATCCGCCCGATTGTTTTGTTCATAATAGACAACACTGTCATTGTATAAGATAAACAACTTTCAGCCGGGCGTAGCTGCACTGTTAACAATAAACTAATCGAGGTAAAGGGGGTTATTTACACAAATCAGATTAGAAACACATCGTTAGAATAGTGACTTATGAATCGACCTGTTTAGTGCAATCGGCTAACATACAGCTTGAGAATCTACATCCGATATTTTCGCTTGGTTTTAAATCCCACCAATTTTAAATATATTATTTCAAGTATACTATATACAACATGTGTTTGGATGTATATTATACATATTTAAAATGAAGTTTTCTGTTTCCCTTTTTATGTACAGACGTACTGAATTCCATGTGACGGCTGCTCCTCTACACACACAACGAGGCGTACAATATCTAAAGGCATTCTGGTTTACGAGTATAACACAGCTGCCCGTGGTTTTCCATCGACAACTGAAAAGTGAAACTAATTACTAAGTGTTAGTGAGGGGTTGGCCTTAACTTTATGAGGACATAAATGTACTTTATCTGAAATATCGCACTGGATAAGTTGAGAAGCGAAGATCAAATGTGTTTATTGCATTGGTTAAATGTTTTCGGTTTTTCAAATTTATAATTCTGGTGCATGCCTAAACACGTCATATTGTTGCACGTTCTGCATGCCGAGTTTTAAGTTCCGGAAACCGTTCACACGAGGAATAAGGCATATTTGTGTGTGCACTATGATACCATACCGACACAGGACAACTACTTGGATATTTTTATACAAATGAATAAAATAACATTATTTGTTCTTGTTCTCTATCATCTATTACATGTACTTTAAATTATAATGCCAGAGCTGTATTAAATCAGCTCCTGTGAGCAGTGAATATTGTATGACTCAGTGCTTTGTCAGTGTTACACGTCAAGATGTCTTTTTTATATAATCTGATATAATTCTCTGTCTAAATCATCTTAAAATACCTCGTGCATGGTTTATAATGGTCTCCAAATGATATTGCAAGTAGACAGATACAATAGACCAAGTCTCCATCTACTTGAAATAATTCAAATTGAAGATGTAGTATATCAAATTATCATAACAGAACCTTTAAATCTTAAACAACTAAGACCTACAGTAAACTGTTTTTGTGTATCTTTTTATAACTAATGTCGATGCATTGTTTTGTACAAATTGCCATGAGGAATGTAATGGAATACAAAAAATACAATGAGGGCTACTATATGCATATGATTGTGTCTTGTTTATCTTAAAAGTACATGAAAAATATCAAAACTTCAAGCGTTATGTCATACCGAAAACTATACTGATAGTGTACTCACTTAAATAATTGCCACAAATTGTATCAGTACATGAAAGGTCACCATCTTCATTAACGGACAGATACTTTATAATGTACGTACTTGGCATGATAAACGGGGAACCAATTGCAATTCTGTGCAGACATTTAGTGTCGATGTTAAGCAAAACATAGTCCAATCTATTGCCTGGTGAAGTTGTTGCTGTAGCTGTTCGGTTACTCATGCTCATGATCCTTATGATGTGTGTCCTCGTATTGCTATGTTCGGTTACTCATGCTTATGATCATTATGATGTGTGTCCTCGTATTGCTCTGTTGATTCAGTTTAGAACTGCCATCCAATATTTGTTGTCTAAATAATTCGTTATTTGCCTCACTACATGAATTTCAAAAGTGGCATACCAAATGATCTCCAATTGTGGGTAAAATGGTAACAACTAATTACTAGTATTAAACTATTTACATTATCGCTAGGCGAATTACACCGGTGTGTATGATAAATAATAATCTTAGAAAACAAATGGAAATATCGTCACCGTTTATTAAGAATTATTGGCTTAAATATAAGATTTACGGGTTGCAATGTTCGTGTAAATCCATTACGTATGTTTTGTTGTGTATTCTAACACGATCTGCGGATTAATCCATATACACAAAGAGCAAACCAGGGCACGTATTATTACCGCAATAAAACAATTGTCAAATTGGCTGTTACTATTTACGCCCCGTATCGCATGACATATTTATGAATGAATGAACGTAAACTTTATAGCAAAAACTTTCACAAGCCGCCAACAAGGCAAGTTGCACGAGTATCCAGTGTTACAGCTATGACGCATTTATTTTTAGAAACTCTAATATACTCTCGAAACTAAGTTTCATAAAAACTTCAGATAATCAATTCGTTTATATTTTTCATTTCATGAAATAGATACCCTATACTCGTGTTCTAGAAATTGTTTCAATGTTTAAAATGTGTTATTTCCTTCAGACAATTACGAAGGTCATTTTCATTAACGAGGGAGGTAATTGCACCAGCTAATAAGCAACTCAGTTTCAGCGTGGAATTATGTTCAATGTCAAATGGGAGAAAATGGAATGCACGCAGTTAAATAGTACGGGATATTTTCATATTTTGAATCGGAATAAAAACTCTGTTCTTGTATTATGTCGGTGAATAAAACACGGGCACTCGTTCGGATGCGGAAAATTCCAAATCCGAACTCCTGTCCCTGTTTTATTCACCGACAACATACGCGAACAGATTTGTATTTCTTAAACAAATACTGTCTGTGTTAAAATGCAGATCTTACATTCAGCCACTAAACTCATCAACTCCCACAACAACCGTGATCTTATCGAAAGTATAATTTCCCCAAAGACCGACTCGTGAAAATAGAAATACAATTTAGAAAGCATTGTGGTGTAATTGTTTTTCGAAACAAACATGTTAAGATCAAATCAGTACAAATGTATGTAAAAAGCACAACAATATCAAATAGAAAAATTCTAGTAATAACAGAGTATAACACAAAACAGCAAAACAGAATATAATGCGCCAAAACTAGAAAAACATTTAGAAAACACGTTGATGTCATTGTTTTTGAAACAAACATTTAAAGCAAAAATATATATGTAAAACGTACAGCAACATCAAACGGAATAATAACACACTTCCAATAATACAAGTAATAGCACAAAGGGACAAATCAGTATTCAATACACTAAAAATAAATACTTATACCAAAGTAGAAATATTAAGACAGAGGGTATAAAAGAACCATGATCATATAGTTACGTATTCGACAATCTGAATCGTAGACTGACGGCAAATTGGTTCGTTAAAAAAGCTAGAAAATATCATATACGGGCATTTTGTCAATAAATACTTTAAAAGTTGGAAGTCAGTACTGGCGAAGTGTTACCAGACTAGGTCCAAATATCTGGCAGCATTTGGGTATTTTGTCCATTCATGTTCAGTCTGATGGTCTTTCCGAATGAATTTTTCATTTAACTTCCAAATGTAACATAATATATATATTTTGATATTTCTCCTCACAGGGTTGCCATTGTAATCTGTAATTTGTCTGTTTTTGTGCTTTCCATGCTCTTTTATGCGTGTTTCGCTCCGCATTTTCTATGGTATGTTGCTTTGCCAAATGAATCCAAGTTATTATTATCTTCTTTCAACCATTATCATGAACTGTATCAATCTCGTTCATGGTATGTTTCTTACTACGTACGTATATTATTTCGTATTTAAGATACCTTTATACGGTATAACGAAGATGATAGTTTGGCAAAAATAGCTAAATATCATTGAGTATCCCTGAAATCGTTCCATCGATTTTTTTCATAAATGTCAATAATCACTAGCAATTATGCATTATTATTTAGCGCTCTAATTACGTTATTGACTTCTGATATATCAGTAAATCAATATATTACTGTCATAATGCGTAACTTATGACAACAAACACGCAACATTATAATATACACGGTATTATTCAAACGTTGCCACCAACGATGTGTCATTCTTGATTATTGATATAACATTACGACTGTACTATAGATGTACAACGACCTTCGAAATATGACCTTTGGGCGAGTTCATTTGCTAAGGTTGAAACGATATCTACCGTTATTTTTCTAATATATTATGAATATATCTTATAAATTCACGTTATATTTCAAGTTGACAGCGTGGCCTAGTGGTTAAGATGATCTATACTCTGAACTAGTCTGTACTCAGAACATTCTTTTTATGTCGGCTGTGGGTTCGAGTCCGCTGCTAAACTCTTTTTCAATAATTTTATTATCATAATACATGAGTGTTTTTCACATATTTTATTACTTAATGAATAATAAAATTATGTTTAAGGTTAAATACAAAGTTGCTTTGTTTCGTTTATTTTACGATTTTAGCCTGCCCTGGATATTGTATTTGTTGCTCAGATGACAATCGGGTTGAATTACAAACTATTTTCATCATTGGTCTCGCTGGAATCAGAATTGGAATCATCACTTTAAGAATATTCTGTAGAAACTTCAACATTAATAAGCGTTTACTCTGGTAATACAGGGAGCACAATTTGGGTGACCGTTGACCGATATCTCTGTTTAACAGTCTTGACGTGGGAGTGTTTTCAAGGATTAAAATACAGAAAAAATGTACATCGGAAAAATATATATTTTAGAAAAAATATAAAGTAGACATGCACGCGAATGTTTTATTTAGCAAAATTTAAAACATATTCAAAATGAGTGGGATTCGAACCAACGCAAAAAAAAATATTATTTAGTTTCATAAGCAGTAGCTTAGCCTACTGCGCCATGGAGGACGAGGTAAGTTACAATTTCAAATAATAGATTTCTTTTCTGAATACACCCCTTTTACCTGGATTATTTCATTATTAAAAGTACAGTTACACCCGAACGATTGTGGTTTATCTATATCTACCAAATTTATCCTGTCTTTTAGCTGGTGACTCATTTCGGATTAAAATTTGAGGCAATTTACTTTTCTAGTGCAAATACGTTATACATATGGCCTGTAAAGAAAATGTATGACATACGTTGCACTACCACATAATAAAGTGCGTTTATTTGCTCCAAAACATAATGCAATCACTGATAAAATATATATATAAATATTTTTTAACATTGCGTCATACCGTGAGTGCAAATAACCTTACAACCACGGTTAGGAGATGTATGTATTTCTTTCAAACCAATGGCTGCGTACATGTAACAAAACACTCATATGACAACATTATATAAATTAATGTATACTCTCAATGTAGATTTACTACACATTTGCACATTGAAACAATCGTTTGCAATATTAGTAAACAAGCTGGTACAGCACAAACTGATCATATCAGAACACGTTGACCTTCCACTGACAAAACGGAATCCTTAACCAAATCTAATGATTAAAACATAACCCGCATTGATATATCGGGTAATAAAAGCAATGTTTTGTTTCTGGAGACACGATACTCAGTTGCATTGCATTATAGAACCAATTTAGGTCTAAATATATCGTTTTGTTAAATGTAATATTTAGTACAGTCATCCCAAATTATTATTAGATAATAATATCTATGATGGTAGTTGAATACTTTCCTTGTAATGACATATAACTGACTGTATGACCTTCTAGAATCTTGCACAATGTCTTTAATTTATCGTATACGATATTCATAAACACATATGTTTGTATTAACTACCAGACCTGGAGGAAGCAGATTATATACTCGTAAATATACACAAGTAAATAGACATTGATCAATATAAAAGCACTATGCTTACATTGCTGTAGTGTCTGTTCAACGAGATTTCGACTTAGACTTACGGTATACAAGTCGTATGTGTGTAGCTTGTTTTTATTAGCCAAGACAGCAATAAGTGCACATTTGGAAGAAAGTGCCTCGTGAACAAATATAATTGGTGGCAATTACAAATAACATAACGACATACCAGAAATGAACTCACCCTGTATTAACCGAATATGATGGAGACAGAAAGTATTTTGGATAACGATAGGATGCATTCCAACCTGACATTAAGCAGGTTCCAGACAGAACAAAATACAATAAATCAAATATGATCATTTAGTATATTTGTTGAATCTAAGCATCTTATAGGAAAATGTTTAATATTGTTAAAGTATGTGTATGACGATAGTTGCTAGTCCTAGTTCTCTGTGTAATTCAAATAAAAGCAAACCATGTACCGACTACGATCACGAAGTGACTTGTTATTTTATATAATACCATACACATTTTGGTTTATATTATATTTGATAATAACGAAATTTTCTCAGTTTTGCGTGATATACCGGTGAATAGATACAAAGTTTAGAGTTCATATGCGTAGGAATTAATCACGAAGGCCGTAGGGCAGAGTGTTTAATAAATATGCATATGAACGACAAACCGTGATACATTCAGCGGTATATCACCCAAACCTGCAATCTATTTGCATTCTAACACACGTAATGTGTGCAATTTGATACGGACTACATTTGTAATTTATTTGCAAAGTTGATGAGTTATTGTTGAGTTCATTTTGCTATAGACAAATTAAATTGTTCCAAGTATTGTAACGACCGCCCCTGGATTTTTGAGATTAACTATTCTGTTAACTGCTGTTTATTTAACGCCAAATTCTAATTACATATTCATGAAATCCATAACAGCCACTCGAATACGGATATTTCCTAAAATGTAACTTAAACCCGGTAATTGGTAGATATATTGAGTAGTACAACATATTAGTCCGAGAGCCCACGGACTTTTATTGCAACGAAGGAGGCCAAAAGAAGTTTGTACATATTTTGAAAGGTTATTTCATATGCTATATGAAAACCCATTTCTTAAGTGTCAAAGCCGTGACTACCTACATATTTTTTTCATTTTTGTATCATGGGGTGTCTGAAAAAAAGCATAATTTCCTAAGGGGGTAGGGGTAGCTTTATGCCTATTAAAACATGAAAACAAAGTTCAATGTGGAAAATTCACATAATAGGCAATACTTTAAACCTAACAAAACCATAACCTCGACTTGTAAGTATTATGTAAATAAGGGTCAAAGGTCAACAATATGATGAAACCCATAGAATTTATACAAATGCTCCAGTATACTGTTTTCGTTTTTCCCCAAATTCAATGTGTTGCACATATTTTTATTCCTTAATGTATACTTAATTTATAATGTTATACAATTGATAAGAAAATATCCTAATTTTACAAAAATACACGTTTTCATCATATGGGTGCAAATTGAAACAATTGAAAAATAGCAGTATTTTGAGGGTATGTTTAGTTTTACTTGTACCATTGCTTCTATTGGTCAGTAATAATTGTATTGATTGAATATTATTTTCATATAGGACAATATGAAAATTCCATCGTCCATTGAAAATTGGTCAAATTATTCAACTCTGTTACATGTAAAAAGGTCAAAGGTCAAATATGTAGAGCAATATATAAAAGTAGATTAATAAGGCTAACTTGTGATATTTGTATTATTCCGAGAACCCCCATACTTTTATTGCAATGAAAGAGGCCGACATAAGTTTGCATATATTTTTAAACATTAGATCATATCCTTTCTGTCAACCCATTCTTAAGTGTCAAAGTTGTGACTATCTATGTTATTTTGCGCACGTGTATGTCATGAGGTAAATGAGAAAATTTGCTGAGGGGGGTAGGGTTAAGTTTGTGCCTACAAAAATGACGGAATAAACTTAAATGTTAAACAATTAGCGATATTTGTAGAAGATATATTGGGACACATTATAAAACTTACAATTATAGAATGTCACTTGCAAGTATGTACTATATAGGGGTCAAAGGTCACTGAACTTTTAAAATCCATGAAATTAATGCAATGTTGTCCATACGGTTTTTACTAGTCCATGAGCCACCAATAGAAGACCCTCCCCCCCCCTAGGGAATTTTGGTCACTATATTTTTCTGAAAGCATATGGTCCCTGGAGTATTTTCCTGAAGTCTGCACTTTGGCCATTGGGGCGTTAAGATTTTTTGGGGTAAAACGTCAAAAAATATAAACGAAAAGTACAAATTTTTGGAATCGGTTAACTACAATCTTACTTATAATGTTATTTTAAAATAAGTCTCTGTAACAGGTAGATATTAACCTGTCCTATCTAGACTAAAAAAATCAGAGTGCTGCTATTGTGCAAAATGGCTTTTTTTGGGGTAAAACGCTAAAAATTATAAGAGAAAAGTGCGAATTTTTGGAATCTGTGGACTGCATTGGCATTTATTTATATTTTTTATAAAAAATACTCTAATTGAAAGATATTATAGTGCAGTTTCATACTGCAAAAAATTAAAGCGATGTTATTACGCAAAGTGTGATATTTTTGGGGTAAAACATCAAAAAAAATAAACCGAAAAGTGTGAATATTAGGAATCTGTAGATTACAATAAAACCATTCCTATGAAAAATTTTTTGTAACTAAATATTAATGTGATAAATTGTAGTAACATGCAGTTTAAGATTTCAAATATATATTGCCAGATGAGATACTTTGGGGGAAAATTACAAAAATAATAAATGGAAAGTGTGATTTTTGGGAATTGGTGACCTAGTTGTAACTTACGACCATCGGGTACGGACATTCCTAGTCCTAATGGGTATTCAAAATTACATTCTAACCATATATAGGCAGTTCTGGTACTGTTGGGT
The DNA here is from genome assembly GCA_947247005.1 of Spisula solida. NCBI lineage: Eukaryota > Metazoa > Mollusca > Bivalvia > Venerida > Mactridae > Spisula > Spisula solida. Next base: position 41,382,562 of record OX365944.1, on the reverse strand, counting down.
AAATTATTATTAATCCACTAAGTACATCCATACCTAGTCCTAATTGGTACATACGAATAACCATTACATGCAATGTTGGTTCTATTTAGCACTAAACATCCCTATACAGACATCAGTTGTCCTATCGGGTATTAACTACCACCATGCACAGACAGTCCTAGTCTAATTTGATAGCATAGCCAATACCATTCCTAGTTCTATTTGATATTCAAAACCACCATACTTATACAGATATTGCTGGTCAGGCTGGGTACCCATAACCACTGGTAGGTACATTCATTCCTCGTCTCAATGGGTAGTCACACTTGCCATGTTCTAATTGGGTACTCGTAACTGCTTATTGAAGTACATACATGCCCAGTCATAGTGGTGACTAACATATCCATATACAGACATTCCTGGTCCTATTTGGTACTCTAAACCACCATGTACAGGCATTATAGGTGCAATTGGGTACTCATTTCCACCATGTACATATATTGCTGGTCGTAAAGAATACTCATAACCATTAGGTTCAGACATTCTCATTGGATACGGCCGATTATCAATTGACAACTCAGGCGCGCCATGTGGCTACATGCTTGGCCTTATTGACCACTCATAACATATGTACTACTCGAAACCTTCATGTACAAAATCAGTTGTCCGATTGGGAACTACCAACTACTAGGTGCGACCATTTGTTGTCATATTGGGTAATCACTACCCCGTGTACAGACTGTGATGTTCTTATTTGATACTCATACATACATTCCTAGTCATAGTGGGTACCCCAACTACCATGTACATGCATGCCTGGTCCTATTGAATACACAAAACCACAATGTACAGACAGTTGTGACTGGGTTGGGCACTAACAACCACAAGGTGCAGTCATATGTTGTTCTATTTGGTCACTGCTACCACCATCTACAGGCAGTCCTGGCCCTATCAGGGATACATAACCACTAGATGCATACATTCATAGTCCTAGTCGGTACTCAAAACCACTATGTTCATGCATAAGTGGTATAATCGAGTCCTCACAGCCACTATACTCAGCCATTATTGGTCCCTGTGGGTACTGACTACCATGCATATACATACATTCCTGGTCGTATAGGGTGCCAATAACTATGATTAACAGACATTCCTGTTTAGGATAGATACTGAACATCATCATGTTAAGACATCTCTCAATCACTACTTACATACATTATTGGTCTTATTTAGTACAGACAACTATTGGGATCACCCATTCCTTGTCCTATTGACACCATGTAGAGACATTCCTGGTCTTTAAAATTCAGCAGTGAGCATGCCTAACCCTCAGCTGTGACCATTTTTTTCATCAAATTGAGTAATCACTAACCCCATGTACATGAAGCATGGTCTAATTAGATACTCATATCGACTAGGTACATACATTTCAAGTCCTAGTGGGTACCCACAACTATCATGTCCCATGCATTCCCTGTCCTATTGGATACTCCAAACCTAAATGTACAGACGATTGCAGACGGATTATGTACTAACAACCACAAGGAGTGGTCATTTTTTGTCTGATTGGGTCATGATTACCACAATGTACAGACAGTCCTGACTTTATTAGGTACTGTATAGCGGGTATATTTCACGGGGTCCATTATTCGCGTTTTCTGGGTCCTTTTGAATTCACGGTGTCTTGATTTCGCGCTAACGACCTCGACCGCGAATTTTAAACCTAGTTGGTAAACATTAAATGGGAGGTCAATCTTACATTAGTTACACCTTGGAAAATAAAAAAAAACAGAAATTGATTGCTGATTGCAATATGATGATTTATAAACGATTTACGGGATTTGCAAATGACATGGTTAGCTTATTTATTTTATTCATAAATCACTTGTTGCGTTTTGACTGTTATTTTGCACGGTTTGTTCGATGGCAGAGTTGATTATCATTGAACAAACCATTCACAAACAAATACTTTTTCGGCTAACATTTACACGTTTTGCAAACAAAATAGTTAAATTTAACAAGTTTGACGCACTTGCTTATAACTAACACCTTAGAACATGTATTTATAGATGTATTAGTATGTCAAATTTTGTATATTTTTGGGCAATAAAATATTATTAAACTAAACTAAACACCTTATGACGTTCAGAAAACATGATGCACTTGTGATATTTGGTAGCAAGGACAGGTCATTTTTTTCATTCAATTAAACTACAACATGTTATACGTCAATGGAAAGATGTTTTCAAATGCATGCCATTGCAGTTTAAATGAGGTCTTTATCTTTAACGGTTAAAAAGTTATTCCATGTTGAAGTTTCTATGGTTACCGAAAAGGTGAAGTCAAATATGGGGTTTACTGCCATGGGTGTAAAATACTTTTATCACTAATAACACTGCCAAGTGTAGCATATCAATGGAAAGATGTTTTCATATGCTGACCGTTGCAGTTGAAATGGGGTATTTATCTCCAACGGTTAAAAAGTTATTCCATGTTGAAGTTTCTATGGTTACCGAAAAGGCAATGTCTGAAATGGTGTTTACTGCCATGAATGTGATATAATTTTATTACTACTAAAACTGTTAAGTGTAGCATATCAATGGAAAGATGTTTTCAAATGCTGACCATTGCAGTTGAAATGGAGAATTTATCTCCAATGGTTAAACAGTTATTCCATTTTGAAGTTTCTATGGTTACCGAAAAGGCAATGTCTGAAATGGTGTTCACTGCCATGAATGTGATATAATTTTATTACTACTAAAACTGTTAAGTGTTTTCAAATGCTGACCATTGCAGTTGTAATGAGGTCTTTATCTCCAATGGTTAAAAAATTATTCGATGTTGAAGTTTCTATGGTTACCGAAAAGGCGAAGTCTGAAATGGTGATTGCTGTGGATGTGGTATAATTTTATTACTACTAAAACTGTCAAGTGTTGCAGTTCTAACAGCTAAATAGAGAATAATACGTTACTGTTTTGGATCAAAATGTTTATCTGGCAAGGCAGAGTTTATCGGTGGAACAGTAGGCGAATCTGATAATTTCCGCTGCCAAGCTGGATAAACTTTTACTTCATCCACATCACTAACCTACAAAAATCATGTAGTAGTGTGTAAGTGAAAGGTCCTGGGTTTGAGCCCCAGTCTGGCTGCACACTTTTCTGACCATGTTTCAGTCATATAACATTGTTGTCCATCGTCGTTGCGTTTTGTATCGCAGTCGCAATGTTTTATCAAAATTCCTACAGTAGTGTGTTGTAGTAGATTGACATTTAACATGACACCAACAGGTTTCCGTAGCTTAGTACCAAACACATCCATGTAGGCCTACAGCTGTAATCTACCATATAAAAGAGACATAACTAATTGTACCAGGCTATGTAGATTGGCCTTCTAGATGGTAGATAACCCACATATTAAACCAACATACTAAACCAGTCAGTTGCTCAAGCCAGTGTACTATATCTGTCAGTCAGCAAAATAAAGCAGTGACTAAAAGTTTCAAAGTTTATTGCGCAAAACTTATCAAAGGGCTATACACAAGGAATATATAACACATACATATGACATGTGTTTGAAATTTTACATAATTATGAAACATAACTTCATCATCTAAACCAGTCTATTCATTTAGTCGGCGTACGAAATCAGTCAGTTCATCAAGTCAAAACGAAACCAGTCAGTTTATTGAGTCGACATACTAAACCAGTCAGTTCATCAAGTCGACATATGAAACCAGTCAGTTCATCGAGTCAAAACGAAACCAGTCAGTTCATCGAGTTGACATGCAAAACCAGTCAGTTTATCAAGTGGACATACGAAACCAGTCAGTTCATCGAGTCAAAACGAAACCAGTCAGTTCATCGAGTCAAAACGAAACCAGTCAGTTCATCGAGTTGACATGCAAAACCAGTCAGTTTATAAAGTCGACACACAAAACCAGTCAGTGTATCTAGTCGACATACGAAACCAGTCAGTTCATCGAGCCGAAATACAAAACCAGTCAGTTTATTGAGTCAATATACAAAACCAGTCAGTTTATCAAGTGGACATTCTAAACCATTTGGGAGCTTGAGTCTGCATACAAAACCAGTCAGTGGCTGAAATTAACACATTAAACCAGTTATTTCATCGTATTGAACCAGTCAGACAATTGAGGCGACATACCAAGCCAATCAGTAGCTTGAGTTGCAAACTAAACCAGTCGGTTGCTTGAGTCAACATATAAAACCAGTCAGTTCATGATATTAAACCAGTCAATACATTAAGTCGACATTCTAAGCCAGACAATTGCGTGAATATAGCCTATATAGATAACTAGCCAGATGCTGGAGTCAGCATATTGCACAAGTTGGTTCATGATACATAACCAGTTAGTTGCTTTAGTCAGCGTATTTAAACCAGTCAGTTCATAATACATAACCAGTCAGTTGCTTTAGTCGGCATATTAAACCAGTCGGTTCATAATGCATAACCAGTCATTTGCTTGAGTAGGCATATTGAACGGTTTAAAAAGTCGGTTCATGATACATAACCAGTCAGTTGCTTTAGCCAGCATATTGAACCAGTCGATTCACACTATACATGTATAACCAGTCAGTTGCTTGAGTAGGCGTAGGCATATTGAATGGTTTAACCTTTAAAACTTAAGTTTGAAAATACATGCAAGAAACACAGTTTTTATCAGTGTTATCCCCTTGACCATCATTTTCTATGAAATAAAGGAAATAAGTTCACTTCAACACCTGAAATGATATTCCCACATCCCTTTGTCAAGAAAAAATAAATATTTGAGCAATTATTTAATAAAATCAGAACAAAAAAAATTAACATAATTCTACTTTAGTGATGAATGTCTTCACAAAGAGTTAAGTTTGTGTTATACAATGAAACCTTATAGTCATACCATCCTTGAAGTATGGTCTCATTATTGAGTCGGTCTTCATTTAGGGGTTATAACAAAATGTTAATTATGAGATTGGCTAAAACGAGAGTTCACTGTTTGGATACAATTTATAAGATATCATTGACAAAATATGATAATCACAATATCTAGATAATTTGATATGAATAAATGAGAATATAGTATTTAATGTGCACATGATACTTAAGAGTAACAATATAATACATGTACTATGCAAAATGTACTGTAATATATGCAAAAGGCATGTTAGGCTTCTATAAAATAAACAAATCCACTGTAAAAAACAGTCAAAATAACAAAATGATAATTTCACTGTAATTTTCACTGATAAATCTCTATAATCCATTGAGAGCAATTAATAACCAATTTTATTTTTTTCTGTGAGAGAAATGTTTGGTCTTTATTAAGGCTTGTGTTTTATATTGGTGGTCTTTCTTGGCAGGTTGTCATTCTTAACACATATTTCACTGTTTATTTGTGTAAGGGGGTACAAAAATGCTCGGAATCTGGAATCTCTAAATTTCTATCCTGGTCACAAAAATAAATCTAGCACCAGTGTTCTGTGAACATCCATCTTGCTTCTTCAGGACACTATATATTTTCTATATGGATTCAATGCACCAGCAGGTCAAATACTACCTGAAATATGCATAAAACAATTCACAATTTCTGCACATTGATAAATAAAACCAAAAATGTTGAAATTTACATGTAGCCTACAATTATTGTACAAAGCACTATATTTGATTTATATACATGCTACTATTTTAAAACTAAATAAGTGTACCTGGATTGTATTTAATTATTAATGATTCATTAAATGCTCTGCAGACAGCTAGAAATGGCAAAATATAACATGTATTTCTATTTAACTATATTTTCATGTTTTTCAATGTTTTAAGCATTATATGGAATATATGCATTAACAACTATATAGTACAACCTCTGTAGAGCAACACCCTTAGTGAGCTGCAAATATTGACCTTTATATAGTCCAGAGAATTTGATGTGACTCTCAACCTTTAATTAGTATAATTTAACAGCTGATATAATATCTATATTTATAAGCTGGCAGTATCACGTAGACGCTCTAGGTGTAATATCAAAACAAATCTAAAGGACGGATATTACTTGATTTGCTCGCGGAAATTTATATATTCAACGCAAGAACCTTGTAATATATTCATGCATAAAGGTCAAATTCTCAGTGCTTTATACATAGTTTGTTTCTCTGCAGAGGTTAAATTTAGAGTTAATATCAGCAAGGAGAAATTTTGAAGGTGTTGTTATAGAGGTTGTTCGAATGTTGCTCTACAGAGGGTCTCTCTGAGAGGTTGTACTGTATACATGTTAATAAAGATACAAGAAATAAGTATTACCATTTTATCCATAATCTTGTTTTGAGTGTGAAGATGTAAGCAGATCAATTCTTTTCCATGGTTAAACATTACATCACACACTGTCACACATCATTCTACCAGTAAAATACAGTAAGTCTATGTTCTCTTCTACTATATAGTTAGTTCTTTTTGCCTGAAGTCCTGTAATAAAAAGAGTGTGAGAGTAATGCCTGACAGAATTAGGGCTGTGTTTTGTTGACATTAAAGCGACATGACATTGCTCACTGAGCACGACAGTGAGATATGATATTCCAATGTTGTATTGCGTTTTCGCATATAACATATCACATTGTCATATTGCATTGTCATTTTAAAGCATGACACCACATCGCTATACAAGTGCGATGATGAAATGTGATCTAAAGTTTGTTCTGAGGCTTGAAACAATGACACCCTTAAAACACGAGTACATTCATGAGTGTACTAGTATGCATGGTGTTCTACCAACTAAGCAAACTGGGTGACTGTCCTACCTCTCAGTCATCACTGCAAGATATGAATTGAGACATGGTTCATACACAATTCCCACACACCAATTCAAGGACTTCATCAAGGTAAAATTTATACTTTCAAGGCATTTTTCCAAACCTTTACCCAGGCACTGTCACTGTCATGACTCTTTGTGCTGGATAAACTTGAAAATGATTGTCATTGTTGTTCTTCAACAAACGTTCACGGGCTCTCCTAGGATACTGTCATTTATACACTAAATTCAATGGTGTCATACACAGTAACACCCAAATGCTCAATTCATTATGTACCAGTGACGTTAGCACCGGCCGGTTATTTTCACATAATTGTGAAAAGGTGGAATACAGTGACTTTATGATATACATACCTCAGCGGGTAGCATTGGCTTATTGGTGTCCATGCATGAAACACTGACCAGTCCCCCATAGTTGCAATAACTTGAGCTTTTACTAGTAGTAGTTGATGCGCTGGTTTCACTGCAAATGTATATTACATAAAAATATATTATGTATAAAACTACAAAATGTTTTTATAAAATTAAATAGAATTCCTAATCATATTAAAACACATTGTTCAAAATATAAACATTGTCTTGACTTTGTCAAAACCTTGTAGGCCTACTAGTACTAGTACTAGTAGTAGATCTAATACATATATCTGGAAAGATCTACATTGTTATTAACAAAAACATGTATGCTTCAAAGGCAACCTTGACTTCAAAATCAAATAGGGGTCAGCTACTGATGGTGACCAACATAGCTATAAAGTTTGAAGAACCCCGGCCTGACCGTTCTTGTTTTTGTCAGGTACATGTAGATCTATTGGGTCTACAAAAGTCATATTCTTGTTAAAGGTTGGAATGACCTTCGTCCTACTAAATCAATAAGGGTCATCTACTGTTGAATATACAACCTCCATGCAAAATTGGAAGATCTAGGGCACAACAGTTAGTCAGGTATTTAACAGATAGCATTTGGTTTATTTATATCACAATGAGTGAGTTATAACTTATGACTTTTGACCTACTGACCTCGAATTCAATAGAGGCCATATATTGATGACCACTTCTATATAAAGTTTATAGACCTTTGGCCAAAACCGTTCTTGAATTGAAATTATTTGGTCAATACCTCTACGGGACAGACCGACAGACATAAAGAAATCAATATAGCTGAGCAGTTTGAGACATTAACGGTGGCCCGATGGCCAACGCCATGGAAAAATGCATTGGGCCATGAAAATGTGAAATTAAAAAAAAAAATTGAAATTATTCGGACAAAACCTCTACGGGACAGACCGACAGACATATAAAGTTTGCGAAATTAACGGTGGCCCGCAGGCCAATGCCATGGAAAAATGCATCGGGCCATGAAAATGTGAAATTAAAAGATAACCTGTCAGGCCATCATGCATTGTGGAAAATTATAGTAAATTATTCTCATTGTAAATTAACTTGGCATCATAGTTCCTTCAAATCTTTTTGATAGCCCAATAGTTTGTTAAAATCTGTTAAGCCCCCACTGACCAGTACATGTATGTAATGAAGCAGAAATTTATGGCAGATTTATTCAATCATTCTCAGCTGCTCAGGTAAATTGTAATACAATTTTCTGAAAATGCTGCAATTAAAAATAATCTGCAAATTACTTACATGCATAATTAATGACAATGGAATTGTCAATTTATTTAAACTCCAAGAATATGTCAATTAATCCTATAAATCATGATTGATAAAAATTACATCCGAACTCGAGCATATCCGAATTATAGACAGTTATTTGTTTACTTTCCGGTGCAGATGCTCTACTCCACCCACTTTATTGAAACTGTTCGCGGCAATTCGCGGCATCTCACAATGCAACAAAAATGGCATGAATCTGTTCAGAAGGCCTTGTATTATCCACAGAATACGTTGCAATTTATTGCAAAGGCGTATTTTTCATAGTATCGAGCGATGAAAATCGCTCAAAATTGAGTCGTCTAAGTGCAAAAATGAAAAAAATAAAATGTTACCAGATTTTGACAACTAACCTTTCAGACATCTTGTTTGCTCAAATTATGCTGACGTCATACCAAAAACCTCTTCCCTTCGGAGTATAAACCCAATATTTACACTACGGGTTTTTCGTCCTCTTTTTCATTTCGAGATTTTTTTACGCGAAAGTCAATATAATCGTATCTTTTTCAATTAACCGAACATAGCGGTATAAATATAAATTCGAGAGATACCCGATTCATTTCAAAGGATCATTCTCTTTTCTGTTTATTGCATGTAAAAATATATAAAAAAACATATCAAAAAGTTTAGTTATTTAATTTTAAAAATACGATGTTTACAACGTTGACACATAGGCGGAGCCTCGAATTGAATTACGTTGACGTCGTTATATTTGGTGCAAAGAGTTAACACACGTTTTACAAAGATCTAATTTCGAACTATATTTTGTAATTCATTATAAGTCGTAGTCTTATTGCCATATTTTGCTAAACCGACGAACTTCTTGCAACTTTGTTGTTCCTTCACATGTTTTTGATGATGCATGGTCTCCCTTTGTATATTTACGAGGTGAATATTTCGCTGTGTTTAGATTTCGCGCTATCAATGCTGACCGCGAATATAGCGAAAATTAAACCCCCGTGAAATATACCCGCTATACAGTACTCATAACCACTGGATACATACATTCCTAGACTACGTGGGTACCCATAACCACCATGTACATGCATAAGAAGTGTGATAAAGTACTTGCAGCTACAATACACAACCATTATAGGTCCTATTGGGTACCCACTACCATCATTTACTAGTACATGTACATACATTCATGGTATCATTTGGTATGCATAGCCACTATTCCGGATCCTGCTATGTACATACATTACTGGTCTTGTTGTGTACAGACAACCATTAGGAGCACCCATTCCTCGTCCTATTGACGACTTAGTGCCTAAGTAGAACATTCCTGGTCTTGTTAGGCAATCATAAACACTGAGTAAATGAGTCCTAGTCCATGTATGTATTCACAACCACCTTGCACATAAAGTCCTAGTCGTATTAGGTACTCATAACCATTAGGTACATCCATCCTAGTCCTAATGGGTACCCACAACCACCGTGTTCATGCATACTTGGTTGTATTTGGTACTCATAACCACTAGGTGCATCAATTAGAGGATACCCAATACCACTAGGTACAGGTATTTATGGTGCTTTAGGGTACTGACACACACCATGAGCCGACAGTACTACTGGATACACACATCCATGGTCTTATAGGATGTGCACTATCATTGTGGTATCTCATTTATTGCACTATGTGTACTGGCAACTACAAGGTCGAGAGATTCCTGGTCCTCTTGGATACTCACAACCACCCAGAATAGCCATTCCTGACACAACCATGATGCACAGCCATTGTGTCACAAGGAATAGCTGTACAATAACATTTGAAAAAAATGAATGTATATTTACCCCACCCACTCTTGTAAAATACATGTAAGTATAATTTAACACAATCCATACAAATGTTACTGATGCCAACTATAACATACATTGCAAACAAAGTGAAAAATGGAAATAGATTTCAAAATCATATTGTGAGTACTTGTAAATAAGTAGAACGGCTGTTTTCAATACTTTAGTCATTTTGGCGGCCATTTTGATGGCCATTTTGATGGCCATTTTCCATAATAGACCCACCTTTTGTGCATTTAAATGTTAAAATACATTTTGGGAATTTGCCTTTATTGGTATTCACAATTGCAATTAAAATACAGTAAGGCACAATGTGTTATAGCATTATCAGTTAAGTGAATACATCGTTACAATTTGTACACCATTTAAAAGCAGGGGAGATAATCTTATTTTTTGCTTTTCCTGCTGAACGCCCCAATGTCTGAAGTGCAGACTTTGGGAAAAGTATTGGTAGGTCAAAGCCTTTCATAATTACCAAAAAAAAAGATCAATGACACTGTATTCTGCCATTAAAGTGTACCGATTCTCAAAATTTGCACTTTTTCATGTATTTTTTAATGTTTTACCCCAAAAATATCCCATTTGCATAATAACACGGGACTAAAATTTTGCAGACTTAAACTATGAATTAATATCAACCCATGAAAGTGTTAAATTACAAAATAACTTACTAAATGTGATAGTAATAAACCAATTCCAGAAATTAACACTTTCGTTCATATTTTTAACGTTTTACCCCAAAAAATCTTAACGCCCCAATGTCTGAAGTGCAGACTTTGGGAAAAGTATTGGTAGGTCAAAGCCTTACATAATTACCAAAAAAAAAGATCAATGACATTGTATTCTTCCATTAAAGTGTACCGATTCTCAAAATTTGCACTTTTTTATGTATTTTTTATTGTTTTACCCCAAAAATATCCCATTTTGCATAATTACACGGGACTAGAATTTTGCAGACTTAAACTATGAGTTAATATCAACCCATGAAAGTGTTTAATTACAAAATAACTTACTAAATGTGATAGTAATTAACCAATTCCAGAAATTCACACTTTCGTTCATATTTTTAACGTTTTACCCCAAAAAATCTTAACGCCCCAACGGCCAAAGTGCAGACTTTGGAAAAATACTCTACTGGTCATACGCTTTCAGAAAAATATAGTGTCCGAAATTCCCTAGGGGGGGGGAGGGTTTACCCCACTGGCCCATGGACTATACGCTAAGTTCCGTGTATCTTCAAAATTAACAATTTGCACAGAGTTTCATTTCTACATGTATACTTAATTCATAACAATATATATTTGGTTAAAAAATAAGTCCAAATGCACGAGAAAACGATCATTAATCATACTGGTAGAATCACAAAATGACCAGCATATCGAAGAAATGGTCATGTTTATAGCTACCATTTATTTAGGTGTCAGTCTATGGAGATATATTTAATATATGACTACATATACGCCAGGTCATTTCAGTGGGGCAAAGTTTAACGTAAAAAGTCATGGTCAAATATGGAGTAAAGGGTCAAGGTCAAATACGTTAAAACTCTCAGAATAAGCTATAAAATGCGCAATAATTAGTCATTTTTTAATGTTTTCATTTAGTACTCATATTGTATACAAAGTAAGTCAGTATTGTTTCGTCTAAATTCGTTTTGTATGCCAATATACCGTAGCGAATGAACACTGACTAACCTACCCCAACCGGAACAGCAATAATGCCAGTTTTAGCCCCATTGGCTACTTGTCGTCATGATGTACAGCAACCTCAGTATTGTCCATCTTAGGTACTTACGACCCCTATATATATAAATACTCCTTTTATACAGGATTACAAATATTACAATATCCATGTACCCCATACGGTATTCATCACGTCTGAATGCTGGTATTAGCCTATATCCACTATATATTTGTGTAAAGCTACATCTGGCTTTATATGTCATAAAACCACGAGGTGAAATCTTTCCAGGAATACATTAGATACATAAAAGGTAATAACGCTAGCCGCTACCATTCCTCGTCTGATTGGCTACTCACTATCAACATGTACACACGTTCCTCATGTTTTAGGGGTAATCAAAACCACTAGTTATAGTCATTCCTAGCCCGATTGGGTTTCACGCTACCACCATTTACAGAAATACTTAAGTCTTGTTTGATACACATATACTTGGATACATCAAATCCTGGTCCTACTGGACATTCACAACTACCGGGTACAGCCATTTCTTGACGTATTGTCTACTCAATTGAACCATGTAGAGACAATATTTGCCCTTTATAACAATACTGTACATACATTCCAGGCCCTTTGGTGTGTTCAAAACTACCATGTACATATATTTCTGGTCCTAATTTTACTCATGACTACTCGGTACATCCATTTCTAGTCATAACGGGTACAAGGAACCACCAAATGCATGTGGTCCTATTTGATACTCAAAGCCTTCATGTACAGTCATAAGTCGTCGGATTGGGAACTCACAACTGCTAGTTGCGACTATTTGTTGTCCAATTGAGTAGTCACAGTCCCCGTGTACAGACAGTCAGGTTCTTACTGGATATTCACACATATATTCCTAGTATCACACTATCATGTGCTTTATTCCTGGTCCTATTGAATGCTCAAAACCACCATGGACAGACATTTGTGGTCGGATAGGGTACTAACAAACTAAGTGAGATCATGTATTGTCCTATTAGGTCACCACTACCACCATGTACAGGCAGCCCGGCCCATTTTAGGACCCAATACGCACTAGATACATACATTCATAGTCGTAGTTGGTACCCACAACCGCTATGTACATACAAAAGTACTCACAGCCACTACAAATAGCAATTATTGGTCCTATTGGGTACGCGCTTCTATCATAAATTATACATTCATTCCCGGTCATATTGGGTACTCATGACCACTATTTACATATATTCCTGTTCCTGCTAGATACTGACATCATAATGTACAGACATTCCTGGTAAAATTAAGCACTATTAACTACTAGGTACTAGGGCTGCGTATCAGTTAGAATGATCGATACGATATTTGTATCGATACGAAATGATCGATATTCGATATATCATATGATATATTCTTTTGGCAATAAAACACTTAAATACATTGAATATTCACTTGCAGACTTACAACATGTCTTTAACACAATCAAGTAAGGCCTGAGATGTGATAAACAATCTATTTACATGTTTTAAATTGCACGAGTAGCAGATTCTTGTTTAAAAATTAGAACCACTCGAACTGAAACTACAACGACGACCTGTCCATTTTGAGACGAAACATATAGACGACGAAAACACTAGACTGAAAATAGGTATTTTATTTATTTACATGTTTATTTTTGTTGATCGATTTTTTTACCGATACGGACACGTTCGATACGATGTATCGATCGAACCCAAAATACCGGTATTCGGTTTATATCGGAAACCGGTACGCAGCCCTACTAGGTACATACATAACTAGCCTTATCGAATACAGACATCCACTGGGAGCACCCATTACTCGTCCTATTGACACCATGAAGATACAGCCCTGGTCTTATTGGGTACGCGTAACCACTAGATGCGACTATACGGTAATCATTACCTCATGTACAGACTATTCTGGTCTTATTAGATACTCATATGGACATAGGTACATACATTTCTAGTCCTAATGGGTACCCGCAACTGACATTTCCATGTATATCTGGTCCTATTGGATACTCAAAGCCACAATGTACAGACATGTGTTGTCGGATTTGGTACTAACAACCAATAGAGGCGGCCATTTCTTGTCCTTATGGGTCATCATTACCACGATGTACATATAGCCCTGGGCTGGTATTCACAAAGCATCTTAAGTGAAAACTTAAATATTTTGACTTAAGTCAATAATTTGTGCAGCTCGTATTTCCCACAATTTGAAAAATAATCCATGTTTTCTTAGTGAATATAATAGCTGTTTACATTATGCTTCAAAACTATGCAATATATTAAGCATGTTGATTTTCTTGCTTAGCTGATACACTTTAGAAAAAATTAAGATTTTAAGTTTTCTGCTAAGATGCTTTGTGAATACCAGCCCTGACTTTATTAGGTACTCATAACCACTAGGAACATATATTCCTAGTCCTAATGGGTACACACAACCACCATGCATATGCATGAGGAATATGATAAGAGTACACGCAGCTAATATACACAGCCATTATTGGTCCTATTAGGTACTCACTACCACCATATACAAGTACATGCATTCATCATCGTATTTGGTACGCATAACCACTATTTCGGATCCTGTTATGTATTTCAAATAATAATGCACAAACATTTCTGGACAAATTAGGCACTCTAAAAGACTAGTTGTATAAATTACTGGTCACCCATTAGGAATACCAATTCCTCGACCTATTGACTACTTGTTTTCCAAGTAAAGAGATTCCTGGTTCTATTGGGCACTTGGAAACGCTAGATACATACATTCCTAGTCCTTTATGTATTCACGGCAACGTTGTACATAAGTTCTAGTCTTATAGGTACTCGTGACCATTAGGTACATCCATTCCTAGTCCTAATGGGTACATTTTTATTACCATGTCCATGCATTCCTGATCTTATGGGGTACTTATTACCTCTATGTGCATTCCTAGAGGGTCTGCAATACCACAAGGTACAGGTACTCACACTTACAATGAGCTGACATTCCTGGTATGATTTGATTCTCGCAATCACTATGACACGCATATGTGGTCCTATAGAGTGTGCACAATCATGTGGTATATCGTGTATTGCACTCCGGGTACTCGCAACTACCGGGTACATACATTCCTGGTCCTATTTGATACTCACAACCACCCAGTACAGCCATTCCGGACTCACCCTTGATGAACAGCTATGTTCCAGATACACACACGATACTGCCTTTCATAAACCTCTGATGGTACTCCTAACTCTCAGGTTCGCACATTCCTGGTGCTATCGGATACTAACGGCCATTGAGGGGCTGTTAACATGTAACATTGCCAGGTACATTTCGTAATCATCACTTCAAATGCATATGGGTACATACAACTACAAAGTAAAACCATTTGTGGCCTGGTAATATGTTTTACTACTGGGTACATTCCTGGTTCTAAGGGTATGTAATACTGTTTGGAACAGTCATTTCAGACTCCATGATGTAGTTACTCTGCTATGTTGAGCTATTCCATGTAAACAGCGCTTGGTTCAGTCACTCTTGAGCCTATGACACAGCAATGAAAGGGTGAGAGGATAATGTAATGATTCGTATTATATAGGTATGTATTGTCAGCTGATGATAATAAAAATACATTTTGTGCATTTTAAGACGCATAAAAAAGGATATAATATCTTTATATAAAAGGGTCGTAAGTAACTAAGATGAACAATACTGAGGTTGCTGTACCTCATGGCGGCAAGTAGCCAATGGGGCTAAGATTGGCATTATTGCTGTTCCGGTAGGGGTAGGTTATTCAGTGTTCATTCGCTACAGTATATTGGCATACAAAACGAATTTAGACACAACAATACTGAATTACTTTGTATAAATATGAGTACTAAATGGAAACATTAAAAAATGACTAATTGTTGTGCATTTTATAGCTTATTCTGAGAGTTTTGACGTATTTGACTTTGACCTTATACTCCATATTTGACCTTGACTTTTTACGTTCAACTTTGCCACACTGAAATGACCTGATACATATATGTGGTCATATATTAAAATATATCTCCATAGACTGACACCTAAATAAATGATAGATATAAACATGGCCATTTCCTCGATATGCTGGCCATTCTGTGATTCTACAAGTAAGATTAATGATCGTTTTTTCGTGCATTTGGACTTATTTTTAACCAAATATATATTGTTATGAATTAAGTATACATGTAGCAATGACACTCCGTGCAAATTATTAATTTTGAATGAACATGGAACTTAACAAAAAAATGTATGGACACGATTGCAAGAATTTCAAGGATTTTAAAGTTCAGTGACCTTTGACCCCTATACAGTACATACTTGAAAGTGGCATTCTATAATTTGTAAGTTTTATAATGTGTCCCAATATATCTTCTACACATATCGCTAATTGCTAAACATTTAAGTTTATTTCGTCATTTTCGTAGACACAAACGTAACCCTACCCCCCTCAGCCATTTTACTACTTCGAATGATCTCACAGACCGATACGCAACTTGGCTTGGAATGTCTTGGACTGTAGTTACCCATTAAAAATATAAAGTCCTTTTTGAAAAGATAATATAAAGTCGTACAGGAAAGGCAGCATTCAATCTAACCCGACGAGCACAGAAAAGGATATAAACATAACATACCACAATTACAAGGCACAATGCCCAACACATAACCGAACGAGAAAATGAACTGCCGAAGCTGTCAAAAAAATGAATGAACTAGTTTCCTAAAAGAACCATCACCCAGAGGTAGGGGCATTGAATCCCCGACCACACTAATTGCTATGTTCATGATACATGCAGCAGCACAATATTACCAAAAACCAGTGTATTGCCGTATTTATGTTAATTGCCTCAGAGTTACAATAAAAGCACTGAGTAGTATCCATATGACTTTAATATATTGCCGAAAGAAATAAAACCATAAATCATAACTTGCGTGTATTACAAGAATACATCTTTACTAGCTGACGGGTTTTCATGAAAGGTTTAAGCGGCAAAACTATTATTATTCCAAACAAGTAACATTATATTTTATATTTACAACGTCTTTAGTACTGCAGTGCACACACGTGTAAAGTGTTCTACAAAAGTACACGATATGAGCAACATCTATACAGTTGTCACAAGTGTCTAGTTATTTGTGAGTTTTTAGGATATAAGCAATTTCATATAGTGGTCAAAGACCAGTCACAATCGTGCGTCCTTTCAGCATGTACGTCTTATTAGGAGGCTTCGGCCGCAACGTTTTACCAATAAACATAGCACGGTAGTACGGAGGGAGTATGTTAACGCATGTCATACGTACTTAATGCGCCTTGCACTGAGTGACTGCTTGCATAGTTTGTTGCACACAAGTTAAATCAGTAGTGCGTGCTTTCAGCGTACAATCACCGTGCGATTGTCACGTTATCACATGGGAACCGTTCTTACACGTGCTACTCACGTACGTTGGCCTTACGTTGTAGGTTGAGTTCTTAGTAGAAGGCACGCGCTTTACAAGTACATGCATTGGGTGAATCCGTAGCTCCAACGCAGCGAAATTTCCTCATACACTTTAAGGGCTACGTAGACAGCACGTTCTTGTACATACGTCGGGTTGTGACCGCCGCTTATGGTAGACCACGCACCTACATGTACGGGTATCGTCAATAAAACTTTAGTATCTAGTAAAATGTATGTAATTTTACGTAGTATTGTTTTTTATTCTTGGCAAGGTCGTCATTTTAAAAATTTAATGCCACGATCATATACACCCACACCCACACATACATATTGAACATATAGAGGATCTATCAGAAGTTGTCAATTGATACAAATTTACATTTAACGAGATCTGGAAATTTTAGTAAGCGAGCTTTGGCTTAATAATATTTCTTGAACAAGTTTGATATATGACACCAATATCTCGAAAATACGCATCGTTCCATTAAAAAACGGACTCCGCTATATAAACGACACCAAGAATAATGTTATTTACCGCATATATATAATGACATCATTTGGGTGAGAAATTGACGTCATGTGAATGTTAGTACAGCATAAGAATATACGTGCTTGTTATACTAACCCGGATACAAGGAAAGTCATGTGATAACGCTTTATCTTTCACCTATACAAGTTCGGAAATATCGTCATTTCCGAAAAAGGCCTATACTTTTGGAAATCAGTGTAGTATAAACTGTTCAGTGGAGAGTTCTTAGTTCTAAATTGGACGATCATACATGATTTATACACCAGATTTTGATTACATGTAACCGTTTCTATGGAATGGTTTTTTTTCTTTTATTTTGATTCATCGTGTCATAAAATATACAATACATGTCTACAATACCATCGCATAATGCCAGTTGTATGACCGAACAAAACCATGTTTATAAAATACTTTATTCTATGTGATTGATAACGTGTTTGGTGTTCATACTCATTCAAGAGCTAGGTATAAATATATGTATACTATACATCTGATTTAAACGTTTATAATAATATTATAGATAATAATAAAGACTATTATACTAAAACGAAACGTATTTGACAATATAATTATATTCTTATACATTTGACAGTCTACCATAATATCTTCAACAATAAACAGTTTGATAGTCTGACCATACACAATATCTTCCAGTAAATGCTTTTTTAGTAGAAATACGGGACCAATGTGAATGTGGAATATCAAGTATAACTTAAAATGTTTATTGGCGAGGAGATATAATTTAATTTGGTACTTTAAAAAGCTAGCGTGTCCACAACGTTTGAACATCAGAGGTCAATATCACTTTTTGAAGGTCAAATAAACATCGTATTCATCGAAACATAAGTCGTTAACTGTTATATTGTATACCATGCCATTAGTCAAGGAAATAAAACCTATTGACTCTTTTTAAATTATAATAACCCCAGTCTCTCATCAGGAACGTGCATGTAAAAGAAAAAAAATAGGACTCTTCAAATGTTCTAGATAACAATGCTCTTCTTACGTATATGTATGAGAGAGTATTCACGTATTGATTAACGGCATTTATCATTAATGGCTAGGTAAGAGTCTATAAATATGTATGAGCAGTTGTAGGCCAAATAATACGTGAAATAACGTCACGTTGTTTTGAACGTTATGTCGCAGGAAATGACGTCACGTAATAAAAAAAGTTACATCCACCCCAGCCTCGGTTACGGGAGGTGTATATTGAAATATATAGACCTCTCGTGTAGGCCGTCTAAGCCGATCAGAATCCTTATTACATAATAGGTATACAATATTACGCATTACGCATTAGTCTTAATGACCGAAGCCTTTACAATATTTTAAAATGTTTACATGTAGTACAACAAGTGAGATGGTGTAACACAAAATAATATCATCACAGAAACTGGACACTATCAACCATTTGTGTCTTCATATTTTTGGCAGTTATATTTATTATGGTCGACAAACCATAAGCTAGAAATCCAGATGCTTTTATTAAAGCAAAGCAATACCATTGTTGAATCAGTAAATATCGGTGCTCTTTGTACAATGAATGTATATTAGAATGGGATTTGTCCACGACAGAACATCACAGGAAAATAATCTTCTTACAATGGTTTCGTATACAAATGGGAAAACGATGCTGGAATTCATTACATCCTATCCACTGAATACGCCGACATTCAATAAAGTGATCATGAATACAAAAAACAACAAACGCAACCTATGAATGAAATAGATCCATCAGGTAGGGAAAAAGAGACATAACACGTTAATCTATAGAAAAGTCTTCAATATCAACAGATGTCGGAAGGAAATAATTTGGAAATAGGCTAGCATGGCTTAATATAAAGAGTGTATGCTGTATTTAAATACAATTTCAAATAGAATATGTTTCAACTAAAAATTATAAAACACGGGTTTGTGTAAAAAGATTATATTAAGTCAGACAGGGAAGGCAGCACTCAACTTAACCAGCCGAGCACAGAAAACATTAAAAACACACAAAGCACAATGCCCAACTAAACAAGCGCAGATCCGCCCAAGTCCAAGCTGTCGAAAAGTATAAATTTAATAAATTATAACTAGCTGAATGACCCAGTAGAAAAGATTCAGCAAACAAAAGGCGAAATGCCTACGCTGAATGACCTAGTTACAACAGTAAAACTGCTGAACTACATAGTTTTAGCAGCCTTTAGTCTCAAAAGTTAAATAACAGTATTAAAACGTTGAAAGGCCCGTATAGTCGTATGACTTACTTTCAATTAGTAAAATGACGTAATTGAACAAATCGAGATATGACGTAATGAACAAGTCATTAAGAATTGCAAGCAATACAGAAGTCCCCTACCGGTTTAAAGCCATATTCAATGTGTCTTTTGCCATAGCAACCACAATTCCCGTCAGAACCAAAACTGACGGACTGATGGCAAACTAACAGTCCCCTCCGGTCAAAAACCGGCAGGGGACTTACAACTACGTTAAATGACCTCAGGGGACACAACTTAACTACGTTAAATGACCTCAGGGGACAAAACACTACATCCATAACTCCACAGCTGTACATAAACTCATGAACGAACCAGGTAGGATGCGAATCGTGGGGACGGGGGACGAAATAGTAAGAGGACAATCAGCAAATACGAATAAATAACTCCTAGCTCCATATAACTTTTGGCCCCGGTCAAAAAATTAAATACTGAGAAATTATGGCATATTATAGATTATTTAAAATGAAAAACTCCACTGTAAACGGAATTGGCGTTTAAATCCGTATTATAATAATTAAACAAAATACGAAACTACCGGAAGTAGCACCGCCCCCAACAGAAACCGTCTTGTGTTAATCGCCCTTTCCAACTGCACGTACGCTAACCATCCACCAATGTGCGCGTGAACGGACGGACGGACGGATAGTAAGAATGCCGACATCCTCCGTCATAAGGACGTCAAACAATGATTATCAACTAGAAATCATGACTGGCATAACAATTTAACAATATTCATTCGCGCATTCAAGTCAACGTACATGTACTATGCCAATTTGGAACTGTTTGTTTTAATATTGTTTAAACCTTGATAAGGTCGCCAATAATTTTGATAGAACCTCCTCAATTAGAACCATCGTGGTGAAAATGCAGCTGCAAACGTCTCTTTATTTCGCATTAGTACGTGACAAAACTGGCAAAATACTACATTAATTTTGTTCAAACAACTGTTAAATGTCAAATTGGCAATACGTCTCCACCTTGATGAAACATTTAATTGGCTGGTTAGGACATGTTATACTGGTTATGGAGAGACGAGCTTATCATATTGTGTCGGGGGGGGGGGGGGGCGTAACCGGATACGAAACTAAGACAGTCGAGTATTTGATCCTTTATCTGTTTTGTTTCATATTGCCTATACAATGCCGAGCATAGCCTTCATTTGTCAGTCAGCTTTCTGTTGAAATATACATAAGGCGTGTCTATTAATGACATGTCTTCAATACTGAAAATGGAGTCCGGACAGACATTTTGTGCAAATAATCAAAATTTCAAATTATTTTAACCAATGGTATCGTCATTTTGAAAATGACCCATAAATAAGCTGAATTGAATATACAAGATGTAGTATATCTGCAATGTGAATAATTACCACGTGGTCACACCACTACACGTGGTGGCGCTTTTATCTAGCCAATGACACTTTAAACTCACATGTTTAGAGAATGTTGGGGCAAAATATTACTGTAATATTATATCATATTATAGAATAGTATTTTATACATACAAATACTCTGTATATGACCAATTGCAACAGTGGTTATTGTTTATGGTGTCTTATAACGATAAGAATTGTAATACTTCTTTTTATCTTGGTTTGGACAAAGAGGAGTGCAATAGATTTAAACATTCTGTGCATGATACTAAGTTATAAATACCATGCACTGTATTCGTTGCACTGATTCCTTTGAAATTACAACCCATCCCATCAATATCATTTAGTCAAACCTCTTCTATGTATTAAGTTAACATCAATGTAATTAGCTCATATTACTGTCATTCTGAACATTATGTAGTCAATTGCCGTGTGAAGAAAACAGATATGAAACAATCAATTAAAGACATTACCTGACAATACGCAGTAAATAGGGTTTGTCTGAGATATTCCAATCAGTGCAATGACGTGTATTTCCTCCCGATCCCATATTTAATGACTCCAGAAATAATTTAAGGAAGCGATTCGTCATTGAAGTGAACTGGTAGAAAATAAGTTTAATTCCACATTCGTAACCACTTCTTCACGGAAGCATAGCACTCGAAATATCTTCTAGACCAAAATATACATTATACAGATGGGTAAGATCATTCCCCTCTCCGTCTTTAATGAATAATGTTAGGTTTTAATACGTAAACAAAACACAACACACTTGAGAGTTCGAAGACACAAAAGGTAACGTCTATATAAACAATGTAACCTTACTCGTGTTCGTCCCTAGAGTTAATGTGGATAATAAATTAATGTTAAATATTCCAAATTTATGCATTCGTTTGTACCCTCCACACGTTTCCCCCTCTCCGAATTACCCCTAACGAGTACACTACGCGCATAATGGGGAACCTTTGATATGAACAATTTAAGCCATATTCCATAAACAAAATCCTCGAAACAAAATGTTCTCGTCAAATGTACGATTTAATGTTTAATGAAGCAATATATAACACATAGAAAAATCGTAAGTGTTTATTCCGGGACATGAAACAATCACGATGTTCATTTAACTAATACCTAAACGCCTCTAAGCGTCTAATATTTCCTGATTTGGCATCGGGACAATGCCACAGAGCAGACTATCAACCATAAGGTTGACATGACAGCGATATATTATTCTAATATGAAGCTAAATCTCGGATATGTTTGGTAGTACTGGGTAATTTTCACGGTTCGCTTCTATCAATTACCATAGCGCCAGTATCTAGGCAACACTCAAGTAGCCATTGAACTGTGATATATGCGAAACATGAAACTGTTATTTGCTAGGTAAACAGATCGGAACAAGTTAACTATGTATTCCCCCAGTTTAACAGGCTTAACGAGGTCTAAAGCGTGTTGCACAATTATATGTGACACTTAAGTGTCTCATAATATTGAGTCTATCGGGGTATATAGTAAAAACGCACTCACACATAAAGTGCTAATCTAATTTTGTGGAACGTATTTTTTATTTAGGCCTTTAAAACGTTACAATTAGACGCATTTTCTCATATATAATTTAGTTTTATTGGTAGGTTCTATATTTAATTAGGTCTGTAGGATTTGTGTATTTTTCACCCAGTCGTAATTCTGATATTCGTCTTGGGTACACTTCAACTGATAAATCGTTGTGATGTTGTTCTCGATTGGACAAATATGACTTTGAACTGCTAACACGACATGGGTCTATCGCTAAAGGTTATACTCAGTTTCGTATCGTCAGCAAAGTTTCGAAGTTTATTGGCAAATCGACATTGCAACATACGAGTATATTAACCAAACAAGTATAATAAGAGGTGGAACTGTCAACACTACTGACAAGATCGTAACAAGTAAAGCTGATGTAAGATGTCGTGAAAAAACATATCAATTGGATTAACAGTTAGTGTTTTAGTGATTCCATATAGATCGTGAAACAATCAGGACATCCCACTTCGACAACATGCTGCCCCATTGAGTCAAACATTCGGAGTAAGAGCCTGCTGACGATCGAAAACGAATCAGACGGATGAAAATACATCAATATGGGAAAAGGATGATAATTATCTAACTTGGACGGTAGCATCTATCCGAAAAAGCAGATCCCAAAAATCAAGACATCCCACTGCGAAAGCCTGCTGGCTCAGCCAGTCACAGTAATTTGCACACTAAACTAAAAGGCCATTATACTAGACTAAAAGGACAATAACACACCAGAAGGACAACCAAACAACACTCAAACGATACAATGTACAAATGTAATTTTGAAAGAAACGAATATAGTAATATGCTGAACAACGAAATTACAGAAAAATCAGGGTTACACAAAAAGTAACTGAGAATTGTTTTTAAACTATAAAGTGGACAATACATACATAAATAAGGTTCACTAGAGTACATCCGCCTTAGTACGGACAGCGACACATGACGGGGATAAACTTTTTTACAGTCCATCAAATCTCACACTAACCTCTCTGACAACCTTATGGAACAGAACAAAGAGGCGTTTGGAAGATATCAGTAGTCAAAGGTCATTTCCGGAGCAAAATAAAGCGACTGACATTTAAAGACGTGTTCACCGGCCATTACTCTAGAAACTGTGTATATTATTCAATTTGTGAATACGATACACCTACATACGGTATTATCAGATCTACATACAAAAGTAGATTCATGAGGTCATTGTATAAAATAGAGGTTACATTGGTTTGTAACAATTACTGTGCGAGAGATCCGGATTGTTGACAATCTAGTAAGCATTAAAATCACATTAGTTTACGTCGGAACAATAATCGTTGGAGGAGAAACAGTCCCCAGGGAATACTCAATATTTAGCGATGTTGCTTGAATGTACTTAGCCACTATTACAATGATACGACGATCATAGAATAATGATATATATACCACGTATGTGCTGGGTCCTCTAGGTGATGCCTACTGTTTTGTAATTCATTTCGTTAGTATCACATATTTACGTATAAGGCGGTTTTAATCGCACATGTCTAATTCACAGGCACACGGTTTCATCGATTTTTACAACTTAATTGATTTGTTCCACTATCGTTTAAAACGGAATACATCGATATGCTTTCCATTTAAACCCTCTATTTAGAAACCAATTGTTTGATTAAAACATAACCTGTTTGATATACCTGGTAATAAAAGTAATGTTTTGTTTCTAGAGACGTTACGAAACTCAGTTGTATTGAATTATAGAATTTAATTGGGTTCTAATTATATCGTTTTGTTGAATGTAATATTCAATAAAGTCGTCTTAGATATAATAATTCTATCTAAGATGGCATTTGAATAATTCCCTTTCTAATGACATATAACTGACCTTTTAGTATCTTGCACTATGTCTTTAATTTATCGTAAATGATATTTCAAAACATATATGCTTGAATTAACAACCAGACTTGGAGAAAGCAGATTATATACTCGTAAATATGCAAAAGTAAATATACATTGAACAATATAAAAGCACTATACATACATTGCTGTATCGTCTGGTCAACGATATTTCGATTTAGACTTATCGTGCTGTAATTTTGGTGGTATGCAAATCGTATGTTTAGCTGGTTTCTATTCTAGCCAAAACAGAAATAAGTGCACGTCTGGAAGAAAGTGTCCCGTGAACAAAAATAATTAGTGGCGAATACAAATTACATAACGACATATCAGCAAAGAAGAAACTCTGAATTAACCGAAATGGATGGAGACAGAAAGTATATTTGGAATAACGGTAGGATGCGTTCTAAGAACAAAACACAATAAAGAAATAGTGCTGCTCCTAACCTTACATTATCGTATATTATATTTTAATTCAAATTCTACTTCATGGCATTTTATAGGAAATGTTTAAAGGGCCGTGGGCTGTGCATGGCGATAGTTACGAGTCCTAGTTCTTTGTGTAACGGATAATTCAAATAAATGCGCACCATGTACAGACTGTGAACACGAAGTGACATGTCATATTTTATAATACCATACACATTGTGGTATATATTGTGTTTGTCATTATTTAATAATTGGCCTAATATAACCCATTGTATAATACATGTATTTGTTCAAGCCCAAGAACCGTAATCTGTTTTGGTTTAGTAAATGCAATCTCTAGTAAAGATCAACACATATTAAACCGGTATAATCTAAATGCAGATTTGAAAATACAATTTGCAACTGAATGTACAAACTGTCACGTGATGTGGTATGTGCTATACATGTATCCATGTATATAGTATCTTCGGGAAATAGTATGATACATTATATTACAAGCATAGGAAGGTAACCCTCGGGGCATAATATAACCGCATTACATAAGTAAACCTGATTCGGAAACGAAATATCTTCTCAGTAAATCAACATGACAGTATATACATTTAAAATGAGAACACGACACTGTACCGCCCTTCATTGTTGTTTCGTACTACATCGCTGGTGCATTAAATAAAATGGTGACATTATTCCTATACCCCTCCAGCAAACCTGTCAAATCAATTGAAGCAGAAAGAAGTGATTTTAGCACATTGAAAATTCATTCCGCTACGTCCTTTGAATTTGTAAGTTTCTGAGGAAACTTTTAGCCCTTGAACAGATAAGGACTTCGGGTCTGTTGGTACGTTTCATGTCAGTCTGGAATTACTCCACTTGTAACTTCTGACATACCATGTGCAATAGGGTTTCCGTCTTAATCACATGCATATGTTTGAGCAGGAGCATTGATGCGAATGTTGTGGGTATATACATAAAAGCATAAGCGCATAGCTGAGTGTAGACTCAGATAGGAAATCGTATAAACCTGAGCGATGGCAAACTACTGAATTTTGACATTTTCTTTTGTATGCAAGACAGCTAGTTCTGACATGTTACCATGCACTATAAATTAATTATGAATCTTTAGTGTATAGCTAATGAAATTTACCTTAGATGCAGTCATGGTCATGAGGTGGTGTAGAGAATATATATCCGAATTTCGTCATAGATAAACAATACAATTATTATAGTAAGTACTTGTTTGCGCAACAATTCATTATTGTTTCGTCTTCCTGTGATATTATATACACACCCGGAACATCTAATGAAGAGTCCGTTCTAGACTTGACAAAGTGTTCAAAAGATACAATAATGCCTAGCAAATCACATATATTACATTATTGCGGGTAATACATACAATCACCACAAACTTGCAGCAATAGTACATGTACCAAATAAGAATTATTTGATACAAGAATCAAAAGGATAGCGAAATGAAACATATTATGTAAATATACTATTACCACATTTTGGTTCCTTGAAACTGATATTCTACATGAGTGATCCTAATATTGAGAATTGAATTCAATGCTGAAAAGAACATTCCAACAGCACACTTCTTGCACCTATACATACCGTTCAAACAGCGCATCCACTGTCATTCACATCATATTATTATTATATAAAGCTCTCACATCACTTTGTTGAATATTAGAAATATTACACTATAATAACACGTAACAGTTTCAGTATATTATCAAAGTACGACTATGACAGGTAGAAAATGCCACGGATATTGATATATAGGGCCAATCATATCGTTTATTAACTAATAATTAACCTTACAACAACAAAGTACGGCTGTGTTACACAGTGTGCTGTCTATATAAATTGGAATCTCATATTCACGTCATGAACTGCCAATTACATATTTATATATGACAAAATAAATGCGTTTAGTCAATCTCCCAATTAACCGCATTTTGCCTCGTTTAATGTTTACATTTCAAAATCGAAGGTCTAAGCATGTTTCATATGACACATTGAACTAGTGCCTCCGCTCGTTGCACTATATGTATCCCCTTCTCTATCATCGCGTTGCCTTACGGGCGTCACGTTTGTTACACTTTGTCTCTCTCAATTAGAATATTGCACTTCCCAATCCCAATTCTAAATCGCTCGATTTGTTAAACTCCAGAGATATGTTTAAAAACCAAAGACATAGTATATTATGTAGTAAGCTGGGTATTGGAAGAAATGTGTCGACCATGAGCATAGTGTGTGCGATATAGCATTAAATCCACGCTGCTATAACAAAACATATATTGCACTATGAGGCTCAATAAATTTGATATCAGGACTTTTATGTTTCGTTCTTTGTTACGATGTGGTTATCTTCCGTATTGTTTTTATAATCGACAACAAGGACATGGTATAAAATGAACAAGAAATATCAAATGAATACCCACAGAAACTGCTTGATACAGTCAGATAAGCACAACTAGACTTGGTACTGATCAAAATTTTATTGAAATCCGATCATTAGTTACAGAGAAATAACGCGGACAAAATTTATAAGTTTAACATTACAAAGGGCCATAACCCCCTTAGAATTTATCAGATCAACGTGTGCCGACGATATGCACAACAATTCTCGGTACTCATCATTCATGAAAAGTTTCATAAAAATCAGATCAATGGTTACAGAGTAATAGCGCAGACAAATTTTGCACGGACCAACCGACCAACTTGACAGACCAACAATCCTCAAGCATGAGTCCAATATAGCCCCAATACTATGTATATGGGGATATAAAAACAATTATTCGGGTGTCATTGTACTGTTGTGTTAATAATGAA
The DNA here is from genome assembly GCA_947247005.1 of Spisula solida. Taxonomy (NCBI): domain Eukaryota; kingdom Metazoa; phylum Mollusca; class Bivalvia; order Venerida; family Mactridae; genus Spisula; species Spisula solida. The sequence goes on along the minus strand of OX365944.1, from coordinate 41,354,298 downwards.
ATGATACTGTCAATGGCATAGTGACGTATGAATCGGCTAGACAACTAAGCTACAGCTTATGGATCTAATTCCGATATTTTCGCTTAGGTTCGAATTCAACCTATTTTGAACATATTTTTTTAAGTTTGCTACATGCGTGTATATTATACATTTATGAAATATATATTTTTCTTCGGAAACAAATATCTGTCATCGTTCAACTAATCTGCGCTACTTGAATAAACAGTCTGAGAGTATATTGTTTCATAGTAATTAAAATGGATTTGATACTTCAATTAAAAGATTCGCTTACACTGCACCATTGTGATCTTAATGATAAGTAATACGGATTTTTATTACATGTACATTGACCTAAAATACATTTGATAAACGAGTTTAATAAAGGAACATGCTGCCTGCGAATTGAATACGTAGTGTCGCTAAATATAGATCAACGCAACGTATAAGAATAATAATACAAATTAAAAATCTCTCCTATTCTAACAATTTGAACAGACGTAATTTCACGTTACAGCTGCTCCTCTACATACACCACGAGGCATGCAATAACTTCAGATATTCTGGTTTACGAGTATAACACAGCGGCGGCGGTTTTCGTTTGGGTTTTATATCGACAACTAAAATTGTGAAACTAAAAACCTAAGGTTAGTGAGAAGGTGATCGTAACTTTCAGAGGACATTATGCACTTTTTATCAGAAATATTGCACTGGGAAAGTTGAGAAGCGAGGACCTAATATGTTCATTGCATTGGGTTAATGTTTTCGGTTCCTCAAATTTACAATCATGGCGCGTGCCTAAACACATCATATTGCTGAACGTTCTGAATGCCGATTTTTCAATTCTGGAAAATGGTCAAATGAAGAATAAGGCATGCCTATATATGCGCACATCGTTCCTGTAAGTTCACTATGCTACAAAATCGACAGAGGACAACTACCTGGATATCTTCATGTAAATTAATAAAACAGTATTATGTTGTTCTAGTTTTCTATCATCTAGTACATGTACTTATAATAATAATGCAAGAACTGTATTAAAGCAGCTCCTGAGAGCAGTGACTACTGTGTGACTCAGTGTTCCGATTCAACTTTCCTATCAGATTGCTAAATATATGCTTTTAACTGTTGTCGGTGTTTACTCCTGAACTTGCCGTAATGAACCCTACGCCTGGATATAAACTGAAGTATGTTTTGTAAGTACCACGTTATCACACAGTACGAAACGGTGATGAGGTATTACATTTTAAACACCTGTGTATCCGACGTGTATAAATACACGTCAATATGTTTTTCTAATATAATTCGTTGTCTGAATCATCTTTAAATACTTCTTGCATGGTTTATAATTGTCCCAAAATGCTAGTGCAAGTAGACGGATACAATAGACCAAGTCTCCATCAACTTGCAATTATTGAAAGTAAAGATGTATTATTTCAAATTACCGTAAATGAATACTTAAATGTTAAGCAATTAAGACACACTGTGCACTGTTTTCGTGTATATTTTTTAACTAGTGGCGATGCATTGTCTTGTATACATTGCCATGAGGAATGTTATCGAATACAAGTATTAAAGTCAGAGATACTATGCACATGAGTGTGTCTTGGTTATCTAAACGTACAAAGTATGTCGAAACTTCAAGGGCTATTTGATACTGATAGTGTACTCCTCAAAACATTTGTCACAAATTGTATTAGTAAACGAAGGGTCGCCATTAACTTGAGGGTGCTTTACAAAGTACGTGCGTGATAAACTGGGTGCATTCTTTGTCGATGTTTAGCCAAACATAGTTTTATCAATTTAACTGATATAGCTGTTGTTGTGTTCCTGATTGTATTGGCCATTATGATGTTTATCCTTGTATTGCTCTGTTGTTTCTGTGCAAAACTGTCTTCCATGATCTGCTGTCAATTTTGATTTGCCTTATTACATGAAATTCCAAAGAGTCATAAATGATTTGCAATTGGGATTAAACCAATTGCCAGTATGGCAATATTCACATAATCTCTGTGTGGACTTTATTTATTTTATTTTGTAAAGAATAGTCATAGAAAACACATGGGAAATATCGTCATTCTTTATAAAGTATTATTGGCTAACATTTTAGATTTACGAGTTGGAACGCTCGTATAAATCCATTACGTATGGTGTGTTTTTTTGTTTAACAATTGCTGTCTGTGCAATAATGAAGATCGAACAATCTGCCACTAAACTCATCAACTCCCCCACAACCGTGATCTTTTCAGAAGCAACATTTCCCAAAGGACCGTCTCGTGAAAAAAGAAAACATTTAGAAAGCATTGCGATGTAATTGTTTTTCGAAAAAAACATGTTAAGAACAAATCTCTTCGTAAAAAGCGCAGCAATATCGAACGGAATAATAACAAACTTCCAATAATACGAGTAATAGCACAAAACGACAACTCGGAATACAATACTCCAAAAATAAATACTAGTACAAAATATACCGAAGAAGAAATATTTAGACATTAATGAACATTATACTAATACGTATTCGACAATTTGAATCGTAGACTGACGGCAAATTGGTTCGTTAACAAGTCTAGATAGATATTATATACGGACATTTTGTCAATAAAATACTTAAAACGACCCTGCAGTGTTGGAAGTTAGTACTTGCGAAGTGTTACCAAATCAGTCCGAATGTCTGGCAGCATTTGAGTATTTGTTCATTTATGTTAAGTCTGACGGCCTTTGTCATTCCAAATGTAATTTGCATTATATTACGAATGTAACTTATAATTAGGGATGTTTAACCTTATATGGTTGCGCTTGTTCTATGTGATTTGTCAGTGTTTTTGTGCTTTTATGCTCATTTGTGCGTTTTGCGCCCTGCATTTTCTGCAGCTTTGCCAATCCAAGTTATTATTTTCTTCTTTCAAACATTACCATGAACTGTATCAATCTCGTTCATGTTATGTTTCTAACTATATGCGTATATTATTTCGTATAAGATACCTTTATACGGTATGACGTAGATCATAGTTTGGCATAAACAGTTCAATACAATTGAGTATCGCAGTAATCGTTCCATCCGATTATTTTCATAAATGTTAGTAATAACTAGCAATTATGCATTATTATGTAGCGGTATAATTACATCATTGACTGGTGATATATCATTAAATCAATATATTACTGTCATAATACGTAACTAATGAAAACAAACAGGCAACATTATAACTATACGTGGTATTATTCAAACGTTTCGACCAACTGTCGGGAGTCTTTCTTGATTGATGATATTATATCTACATTATTCTATTATGAGTAACGTATTATTTAGCGAAATGATCCTGTTGTTTAGCTGGTGACTCATTTTACATTGAAATTTGAGACCATTTACTATTCAATTGTTCATTTGTCAGCAAAATGATATAATGTTAGCATGTAATTGAAATATGTTTCTATCTTGTTGTTAAATGTATTATAAATGAAAAATAAACGGGGTTACCCGAAAGGGGCCTCAAATGAAAAAAGATACGTTGTTCCTAAACTAAATAATTTGATGACAAACGTTGAACAACCACGTACGTATAACACGTGTACGTTTTATATAGAAATACAGTGTTCGTTGTAAAATAGAGCGATGGATAACATCAGGATTGAGGTGTCGAGAGTGATTAATATAAGTTTGAAAAACTTGTTTCACAATCGACCTCAAATAAATTACTAGTAGTATAAACAATACAGAGCATCGGATATCTGCGTGCGTATTTATCAACTGCTTTATTGTCTTATTGTTGAATTTAAAACTTGCACCAGCATGTTACATGTAATTTGCCAATACAATGTCTGGTATTCACTAACACGTTACTGACTGTGAACATTTCCTTTACTATTCTAATTCACGTATAGTTCCATCAGCTGTATAATTATTTCCCATATATAGTAATTCTTTAGTGTAGTCCTTTCCATTAAAGGTATTTAACGACATTACCAATTCGGTTAAAGACTACTTGATCCCGGTTTACTGGCAGAATATGGTCGGCAAAGAACGCCAAACATCGTCTTATTTCCAAAATTAAAGCCACAGTTCTAAGTACGAGTAGCAATGACCCTGGATAACTATAATAATCATTTTTATATCAGTTTGCGAGACATATACGATATAGCCGTCTTGATAATAAAGGCACATTGAGTAATCCCGACACTGACTGCCCGTATGATACGAATCACCAACTAAACATAGAAAACATTAGAATATTGGTATATGTCAGCGCATGTCCATTTTCTTGTTTAAGGCGAACGGAGGAAATATGGAACAAAAATACTCCCTTGATATACTAAGAATGTTAGTTTATACTTTAAATGAAAGCTAAGGAGTTGTTTTGGAATATTCAATCTATACATGTCCATGTGCTCACCCTTATGTTCAGATTTACACCATAATCATTTATTAACATCTATTCTAACACGATCTGCGGATTAATCCATATACGCATAGAGCAAACCAGGGCATGTATTATTACCGCAATAAAACATACCTGTAAAACGCCCCGTATCACGTGACATATTTAAAAATGAATGAACGTAAAATTTATAGTAAAAAACTTCAACCAATCTCGAACAAGGCAAGTTGCACGAGTTTTCAGTGTTACAGCTATGACGCATCTATTTTTAGAAACTCCAATTTATCTCAAAACTAAGTTTCATCAAAACTTCTGATACGGGTATCAATTCATTTTAATTTTTCATTTCATGAAATAGATACCCTAAAGTCGTGTTATTAAATTTGTTTTAATGTTTAAAATGTGTTATTTCCTTCCGAAAATTAGGAATGTCGTTTTCATTAACGACGGATGTAATTGTACCAGCTAATAAGCCATTTAATTTCAGCGTGGAATTATGTTCAATGTCAAATGGGTGAAAATGGAATGCGCGCAGTTAAATAGTTTGGGTAAATATCGTATTTAGAATCGAATCGAAATAAAAACTCTGTTCTTGTATTTTGTAGGTGTCACTGTGAATAAATTATTTACCGACAAATACGCGAACATATTTTTAATTTTAAACACAATCGATAAGGTGTTATTTAATTCGAAATCTTGAAATCTACGGGTAAGTTCATTAATAAAATACGAGAATTAAATCACAAACGATTTTCTCTGATATTGTTTAACCATGTTTAGGGTTGTTCATGTAATACATTAAAGCGGGATTGAATATTTGAAATTTATCACATAACCCACGGTCCAGGAGTGCCGTAAAGCCGTGCCGTAAATATCGTTCGGCACTCCCAGACTATGCAATAAATATTTAAATTAGCTTGACGTGACGTTAGCCAATCCATGCATTGATCCGTCAATGACGTCAGGATAATATCAACGTCGCTATGACGTCGCGCTCATTGTACCGCTGAATTTTGGCGGAAACATATGAAGCGTATATCGTCCTTTTGAACAATAATGAGCGTTTTCTAAGGTAATGTGATAAATATAATCTAACATTCGTGCTCATTACATACGAGTTTTATTAAACTCGTCGACAAAAACAATATGGCACTCGGCAAAGCCTCGTGTCATATCATTTTGTCCACTCGTTTAATAAAACTCGTATGTAATGAGCACTCAGGCAAGATCCTCTATATACTATAGCATAAGTTATAAAAAAAAAAAATATTGGACAGGGAATACAACATTCAACAACAGCAGCCGAGCAGGAAATGTGCAAAAAGGGACACACAAAAGAGAAATTCAAAGACCGCGAGAACCAGCCGCAATGCCCAACACTAACCTGAATAAGACCTAAAATAAAAAAAGGCAGCTACATAGTCCCAAACCCATGTATCAAAAAATTCAAGCGTCACTAGAATTGCTTTAACAGTTATACACACGATGTACTATAGGTATACATGTATATAAGAAACTGTTACAATTATAGAAGGCCAATCAGCTGATGGCTTGTTAACCAATTTACGAGCTTACAACCATTATGTGATAATGTTTCCCGTCTACAAAGCTTGCGTCATGAACTACTAATTATGTGCAAAAATTAGTGATAATAAACAGGGTTTATATCAGACAAAGTGTTTAGTGAAATCCCTGATGTTTAGAGTAGAATTTTGTTTCCTACACAAACGTTCTTACTGTTTACCACTAAGTGGTTTATTTTTCAGTGCATAGTTCAATTGCACTGCTCTGCAAATTATTAAGTTATGGGGAGCGCTTGTCTAGAGGTCGACTGCAGGCTTCTGGAGGATCGAGATGTCTTGTGTGCACCACTACTTAAGTCCTCTGAGCAAGAATAACAAACATAATTCACTTTACCAAGGTGTATGAATAGGCACCTGAGAGGGCAAAAAGCTAACGTGCCGTCGGCTGAAAGGACGCATGTGTAAAAAAATACTTTAACTTCAAGTTGGTACATTTTGTACCCCACTCTTATTTATAAGTGGAGAATATAGCATTGGTGTTGTCCATCCGTCCGTACGTCCGTCCGTACGTAACACAAGTCTTGTGTGTTGAACTCCTCATAAACTATTGGGTGGAATTTCTTCAAACTGTTACAGACTAACAACCTCAATGTATAGATGAGTGTAAAGGATGCAATTTTTACCAGATTTAATGCCCTTCGTTATTTTTACTATGTACACCATAGTGAAAAATATTGTGTGTTGAACTCCTCGTAACTGTTTGGTGGAATTTCTTCAAACTTTCACAGATTAACAACCTGAATTTATAGATGAACGTAAAGGGTAGAATTTTGGCTGCGTCATTTTTTTACCAGAGTTATGGCCCATTGTTACTTTTACTCTATACCCCATAGTGAAATTATTGTGTGTTGAACTCCTCATAAACTGTTGGGTGGATTAATTTAAACCTTTCACAGATTAACGATCTCAATGTATAGATGCCCACAAGGATGGAATTTTTGCTGCGTCAATTTTGACCTGAGTTATGGCCCTTTAATTTGTCGCTTTTACTATATACCCCATAGTGAAAAATCTTGGGTGTTGAATTCCTCATAAACTGTTCAGTGGAATTTCTTTAAACTTTCACAGATTAACAACCTCAATGTATAGATGAATGTGAAGGATGGAATTTTGCTGCGTACATTTTACCAGAGTTATGACCCTTTGTTACATTTACTATATACACCATAGTGACAAATATTACGTGTTGAACTCCTCATAAACTGTTGGGTGGAATTTCTTCAAACTTTCACAGAATGATCAACAACCTGAATGTATAGATGAACATAAAGGGTGGGATTTTTGCTGCGTCAATTTTGACCTGAGTTATGGCCCTTTGTTGCTTTTACAATATACCCCATAGTGAAAAATATTTGCTGTTGAATTCCTCATAAACTGTTCAGTGGAATTTCTTCAAACTTTCACAGATTAACAATCTAAATATATAGATGACCATAAAGGATGGAATTTTCGCTGAATAATGGACCTTAAGTTTGTCATTTTTAATATAATTATAAATAATAATGTTAGATATTACCTCTACCTGCTTTTCCCTCTCTTTCCCCATTTAAAATGATATGTTCTAAAATGGATGCATCCGTGTCCGATGGACACAATTTCTAGTTATTACATAAAACGTCAGTTCCGCCACACACAGAATCATAGGAATACATTAACACGAATGTACACCGGCAGTATAGTATTACGATGGTCAATGGTAATTCGGTACACGTGTATTTGTAGACTATCGATCTATGATCATTATTGCGTTTAAATAATACATTCTTATATCATTACAAACTTTAACTTAATACCTACAGTAAGTATAAATTTATCTTGAATAATGCAAACCAGTAACATGTCACCATAAGTAGTTGACCCTTGTTGATTTTGAGGTCGGTAGGTCAAGATCGCCATGACCTTTAACAGTTCTGACTATTGGGCTGCCATGGGACATACGTGTTTTACAAACATATCTTGTGTTTAACAGTCTCTATGTGAGGTGTTTTACGTTCTCAAATGTGGGTTAGTTCATCTGCATTATTATCTTTGGGGAGGATATAATTATTCTGGTTTTCATAGTAGCTGATGCAAATAGAAACACAATATCCACTTAAGGATCGCAATACCTAACAAAATGCTAACCTTTATATTAATTTTTGCTATTTCTATTACGAGACATACATATTTAATAACATTTCTCTCGGAGTCTCCAAGCGATTTGCTAACAGCTCAACGAGCTCACGATAAATTTCGAAATCCAGACTTGAAATCCCCTGCTTGTCTTCAGGACGTTTCAACGGGTAAATGTTATGCTGATCTACATGTAACGACATCCTGTCTGATACACTATATCCTAGTTCATTAGACAGCGGTACACTTTAGCAATTCAATTTGGTAAAAACAATTAAAATCCCTAACTCAGTTTCAGTTCTTTTCAGATTGAACTATATTTAATTAATATTTAACTTCCAATTGTGCTTCAACATCGCGATGGTTAACCTAGGGCATGAATATAGCATCGCGATGGTTAATCTGGGACACTAATATAACATCGCGATGGTTAACCTAGGGCATGAATATAGCATCGCGATGGTTAACCTAGGGCATGAATATAGCATCGCGATGGTTAACCTGGGGCATTAATATAACAAAGATCTCCAATCCCATTTTTACGTTTCCCAATGTCACTTAAGAATGAAATAACAGTAGCTACATGTTTATGTAATTTAAATGCAAGTAAAATAATATATAAACTATGGATAAAGTTATATGTTTCTTAAGGTAACGCAATTAGAGTTATGCACAGTTGGCAAAAAAAACGCTTACAAATGATGGAAAACTATATTTGCATTTCTGCGAATTAAATACCTTATTTTATCACATAACTTCCTTTGTATACGGTAAGTATAACGAACAGGAGTGTAGTATAACGTTCACATGACATCATTTTCTCTCCTTAAAATGACGACATTATACAGTATGCCATAAATGACGTTAATTGTGGCGTCATTTATATAACGAAGTCAGTTTTTCAACGGAAATATATGTATTTTCGTGTTATCACAGAATCTAACACTTGTTGTCAATTGATACAAACTTCAATTAAACTCAATCAGGAAATAGTATTAAGGAGGTCGGAGCTGTCTTGTGCGCATGCGCGAAATTTCCGCATGGAAAGTGGGTGGGGAACGGCAAAATTGTGAATAATATGGGTTCACAATAAGTCCCTACTATTGTTCAAATGCATTTGCTTATATATAATATGTAGTGCATGGTTTAGTGATGTGAAGTAGCCACAATTTGAAATATTTTTAATAAAATTTTATTTCATAACAATATGCATATTAGGTTAATTTTATGCAAATTTATTCATAATTAGTACTTTTTGATGAATAGCTCCCAAAACAGGCTGGTGAACCCTATATTTTATTTGACTAAACTGGTGTTCTATTTGATACCCAACTTATGGCCAATTCTAAATTATTTTCGATCATTAGATAGTTTTTTATGTTCATTTGAAAATTACCCTTTTTGGCAAGTTGGTGGGGTAACTTTTTATCATGTTCAAATACTGAATTTGTCCACCAGGCAGCCGGAATTGTGACTAATGTCAATAGGAATGACCATTGAACACATAAAATACCATGCATTGCCTAAAGGTGGTTTCGTATTGTAAACATCTTAAAAAGAACATAATGGTGCCATAAATGCAGGAAATAGATACAATGAACAAAATACAATGGTAGGTCATTAGAAATCCATATATACAGGGTGTCCCAAAATACATGTCCGCTTGTTGAATAGTTATAACTTTACCAAATTAAGTCATACGTTAATGGGAATAGTCTCATTTGAAAGGTAATTATATAAATTAATTAGTGAATATTGTCATGCGACGTCATGGTAACAGATGATGACGTCATTACGTTATAAATGACGTCATATATTTCAAGATGGCTGAGAGTGCGGAAATAGTTAAATTGTACTACGAAATGGGTAAATTTCCATCTCTTTAGTGAGGAGAAAACTATTTGAATTGTACCCAAATTGACATACACCATCAAAGAAACAAATAAGAAGGCTTGTGCGTAAATTTGAAAACCACGAGACCATTAATGATAGGAGAAAAGATAACACTGGGAGGCCAAGGAGTGCGCGCTCCGATAAGCATATTTCTAAAGTCTACCAGGCTTTAGAAGAAACTCCAAGGACCTCTGTGAGAAAAGTTCTGTTACAGCCGAAATATACCTGAAACTTATGCGATCAAAATTCATCCCCGCACTGACAAGGACACTAGTAGGTCTTGGTACCAACAGGATGGGGCTGCACCCCACACAGCAAACATGGTGCTTTCATGGTTGAATGGCACATTTGGAGACAATCTCATTTCTTTGAAGACCAAGAACGAATGGCCGCCTCATTTATGAGTTTTTCCAATCGGTTGCCATGAGTTATAGAAAAGATCAGAAAAAAATTATCCCACATTTATATCAAGTTTCATCAAATTCTACCAGCTAGTTACAGAGAAATGGCTGCGGACGGACTGACGGGCGGACGGACGGACAGATTGGTTTTATGTGACTAAACCCATACGGAATGAAGATAATTTTGGTATTTAAGTCACAAAAACTGAAAAGGCCACATAAAACCAGAAATTCTTAAAGATGAGGTTTATGGGACTTTTTCAGCCACATAAAGTGGCTTAGTGAGGGCGTTCTCACTGACTTGACATTGTAGGGTTTTCTTTTGTTCATCCTTTTGTTTGTAAAAACTCGATAAGCAACATTTTGCACCCTGTAAGCAACGGAATGAATAGAATCTTAATATAGCCTATTGTTCCACACCCCACAACTACATGTTCGGACTGACTGACGGACGGACGGACTAACGGACGGACGGACGGACGGACAACGCCATTTCAATACCCCCTTCCTATTTCATTGACGGGGGATAATAACGAAAATGACAAACGTAAATTTGTTACTGTGTCTTTTCTTTTCATGGTTGTCCTTGTGATGTATGGTTGTCCTAGTGATATGTGGTTGTCCTTGTGATATGTTGTTGTCCTTGTGATATGTGGTTGTCCTAGTGAGATGTGGTTGTCCTTGTGATATTGGGCCATGTTTGTATGTCCTTGTGATATGTGGTTTTCCTTGCGATATGTGGTTGTCCATGTGATATGAGATTGTCCTTGTGATGTGTAGTTGCCCTTGTGATATGCGGTTGTCCTTGTGATATTGGGCTATAAATGGTTGTCCTTGTGATATGTGGTTTTCCTTGTGGTATTTTGTTGTGCTTGTGATATGTGGTTGTCATTACCAATAGTTACTGATGGTTGGTTTTTACACCAGTCATGTTTCACTGACTAATGTGACAGACATGTCGTGTTGGTCGCGATGTTCGTTTTCATCTTATTTTTACTTGTGCACCTCTTTGTGCTTTGTTGTTTCTGTGGAGTGCAACTTCCCCTGTCTAATTGTATTGATGCAACTTAAAAAACATGTCATTAAAATATCAGTATATTACTCACAATTTATCAAGGAAAGGTTTAGTAATCAATGTCATGCTGTATGCATTGAGCAGTCCATGCGCTATTGTATTTCACGTAGGATCGCAATTACTATGTAATGTACTATGTAATTATTTCCACTTTATCTGATTACTTAGACTTGGTTCTCTCTATTACAGTTATTTAACCGGTTACAGGGGTGTCATTACAGAACCTGCTTGGCAAAGAAGGTAATACCGAGAAGACTATTTTTCTGCGCCAGGTACAAATAAATCTTAGGTTCTAAATAGCAAGAAACCTGACTATCTTCATAGAAACATGTTCTAGCTTCATAGCTACTGTGAACAGGAGTGCTCTTGATATCTGCGATACCGCGATAGACTATAGTTGCGCGCATTCCATTTTCACCCATTTAATATTGAACATAATTCAACGCTGAAATTGAGTGGCTATTAGCTGGTACAAGTTACTCCCTTGTTAATGAAATCGAGCTTCGTAATTTAAGCATTGAAACAATTTTAATAACAGTATAAGGTATCTATTGCACGAAATGAAACATATAAATGAAATGATTATCAGAAGTTTTTATGAAACTTAGATTCGAGAGTATAATGGAGTTTCAAAAAATAGATGCGTCATTGCTGTAACACTGGATACTCGTACAACTTGCCTTATTCGCAACTCGTTGAAGTTTTTACTGCACAGTTAACGTTCATTCATTCATAAATATGTCACGTGATATTTATTTTCACTGAACTACTTTTCAATGGCATATTATGATGTTCGATGTTTTGTGAAGGAACAAATAAATTTGTTTCGAGTTTAATTTGTTTATTTGCAGAAACGACTGTAACAGCATATTCAATAAATGCTTATTATATGTTTTAAAAGAGTTGTTTAGTCATTTTTGAGCGCATAAACAAATATGCCCAATTTGCTGTTTGCGGGGCGTAAACAGTAACAGCCAATTTGTCGGAAGTATTTTGTGACGGTAATAATATACAGCTTGATTTATTCTATGCGTATATGGATTAATCCGCAGATCGTGTTAGAATACTCTATATGCAATACTACAATGGACATGAGTGCTCTATCTGCAATGCCAAAGCGTTGGAAAAGAGCACTACGTATATCTGGAATATTGCAATGGAAAAAAGTGCTCTATCTGCAATATTGCAATGGAACATAGTGTTCTATCTGCAGTATTGGAATGGATAAGAGTGCTACAATACTGCAATTGAAAAGAGTACTTCATCTGTCTTTTGTACCAGCGCTCCCTCAGTTTGGCTACTGTAAGGCTAGAGTTTAAACCCTCTCGACTATATAATACTTATGATCGGTGCGTAACTTTAGAATTCACGTAAATAGGGGGTACTGATATAATCCGCTAAAATGTACATACCCTGATGATATTCTGACCGGTGTTCAAGAGTACTTCGTTGTGTTCCTTAAGATGGGTTCACACTATGAACGTTTGTACCAGCGTTGGTCAGCGTTTCAAAAGTCGAAAAAATGAGCCCAAACGTCGGTGAAATTACGTTCGCGAGGAGGAATATTTTGGTTCACACTGCGAACTTTGTGCATCTAACGCATACTAACTTTTGGGAAGGTTTCGTAGAGCTTAACAGCGTTTGACAGCGGTCATTAGCTTAACAAAGTATGCCTGCGTTGTACTTGTATTTTATTAGCGTATGTGAACTTAAGCCAACGTAAGTTAGCGTATGTGCAGCGGTCTCCAACTTCGTCTGACTTAGACGAACGATTTGCCGAACGCTAGGACCCGTTGCACAACGTTAACCTAAGTTATGGAAACGTTATGGAAAGTTCGTCTACGCTAACCACCTGCGTTCCTATCGAGTTCATTGCGCCTGATACCCGTTGGCCTACGTTGGACAAACGTTCATTTGCGCTGGGGAAATTTCGCTTACGCCAGCGCTTGCGTAACTATTGCGTTGACTACCCGTTGGTCTCCGCTACAGAAACGATAGCCTCCATTCATCGACACCGCCAGCGTTTCGGCAAACGTTTGGCAACGGAGTTTAACTTAAGCAAACGTTAATCAACTTAATTCAGCGTTAAGGAGCGTTTACAAACGGAGCTCAGCTTACATCAGCGTTTATTTCCAAACGGCGACATAGTTTTTGCATGTTAAAAATTTCCAACGAACACAACGTTCTTCAGCGTGCATCAGCGATCTTCAACTTTAAAACGTTTAATAACTTTTACTATCGGAGCTGAACGTTTGGCCAAACGTCTGTAAACGTCGACCCAAACGCTAGAGTGTGAACCCTGCTTAAGCTAAAATAGCAGCTAGAATCAATGCTCATTTCGTAGTCTCTTTTTAAACGATCACCTTCGCGACGGTTTTAGTGTTAAGCATCACTGCTGTATAGCTAATCATCTAAAATACGCACATTACCCACGTTGATTTATAAAGAAAACAAACACTGGATGCTGGAGAACCTTAATTACTGCACATGTACATTTATACTGAAACAGCATTCGACGAATTAAGCGGAATTTCGTATTTGTTTTGCTTATGTTGAGTTTGCCAAACTTGTTTTCACACAATTTAAAGTGTTGCAATTGTACACTTTGCTAAGGAAATATCGATTTAGTGTTGTTTAATTGTATACCTTGAAAATTCTAGTAACTATAAGATTTGTTACATTGATTAAGTACGATAATTAAAATACAAGCAATTATCTGCCTGTATTGATTTAAGGGTGTAATTCATTAAATACTGAAGTTTGAAAGTACAAGAAGTATAAGTTGTTGTTTGGTTGTTCATTTGCGTTCGACGGGAATAGTCGTAAGTATGTGTCATCCGTAGTTTCCTTTTTTCAAACCGGCCAATAATCTCCGTCTCCAAAGGAGGTCACAAGCTGTGTGTGATTATAAGGAATCGACGTACATTACCCTATCTAATTCTGAAAAGACACCTTGGTTTTTTAACCTATAAACATGTACAACACTTAATATACACACACTGTCAGGTACACACCAAATATACGGACATCGACCGGTGCCCGGGTGATTTGAGAGCTTATGATGGGATTCTCCGGATACACTCTAGGGCAGCCATTGGCAGGTAAGGGACGCTTTTGTTTTTTTGATGGTAGGAAAACAGTCATAACTCGCAAGAAGCTAGGTCTGGGGTGGTATTCAATATTGATGTTGATTATTTAGTTGGAGAATAAGGATACTCAATCATATCGCTTGTTACAGACCAAGAGTATAATATGGTGTGATCTGATTGGTTGTCCTTATCCTTAAGTCAAGTAAGATCCATATTGAATACCACCCCTGGAGAGTATGTTTCATTATCTTGATCATATTAAGTTAATGGCCATGACATACCTGTATACATATTTAGATCAAAGACAGATTCTCAGTCTACTTTTACCTGACATCATACCAAGATGAATAGGTGAAACATTAAGCTACAATAGTAGAACAATTCTACAATATTATGTAATAAAATTACTAGTAGTGCGGCACTTGTCCCAAAACTATAAGCAGTGTATTAATTTTGTAAATAACTGGTATGCTAATAAAATAATTGAAGAAAGCATGCATTGTGTCATACATTGTGACGGCAGTATGAGATTATAGGCTTTCTTGAAGTAATATGTGTGTTGGGATACGGATGATAAGTTCTGACAGAAGTTTATTAAGAAGTTTATTCAAAAGTTAATTCCAGAATTTTATTCAGAAGTGTATTCAAAAGTTTATTCAGATGTTAATTTAGAAGTGTATTCAGAAGTTTATAACAGAGATTTATTCATAAAGTTTATTCAGAAGTGAATTCCAGAAGAAGACTCAGAGGTTTTTTCAGAAATTTATTCACAAGTTTATTTCACAAGTTTATTTCAGAAGTTTATTCAGAAATTTATTTCATTTAATTAATTTTATTAATTTTATTAAATTTCTGGAATAAACTTCTGAATAAACTAACTTCTGATAAACATCTGTCAGAAATTAATTCGAATATTAAATTTGAATTAACTTCTGAATGAACATCTAACTGCCAACTTCACAGACCTCCCTGAAGCATATGTGCATCCCGTATGTATAATCATACATAAATATGCCATGCAGCAACGTTTCTTGCCATTGTGTCAAAATGTGCGATTCATGAAACCCCCACCCCTGAAATACATGCTTTGTCTTAACTCATAAATATGTTAACCAAAATTAATGTTCAGGGGGTGAGGTACGCGTACGATCAATACCGTCCTTCCCATATTATATATATAAATATATGAGCCAGTCTCCAGGAAAACCTGCTATATTGACATTGTGTAATTACTATATGTAACAAGGTTTTGATAAAGCTCTAAAATAAGGAAAAATACGTATCTATTGATACTATTGTAAGAAATAGGCCCATAAAGTACAATATCTTAGCTTTAAATTTTCCCATGAAGTATGTCGAAATCACATTCGTCGTTGCTATGGTTACCAATTTCAGAAAAGTACTCCGATCGAGAAAAACGAGGAGTAAGTTGTTTAAAGCAGTAGTAGCCTTTCTCTAAATGCAACAATTTCGATTGTTATATATAGTTTGAAAAGTGAAACACAATTAAAAATGTGGTACTATTTTGACCAGTTTATATCACGAATTGATCAAATAGTGTTACTATGAAACACTTATTTCAGTTACGTCGAAGAACGTTTGAATGACGTTCGCGACGTCACACAAAAAGCTCCGAATAGGGACTCTATAAAAACAGCTGTTACTCCCTTGAAACTGAAGATAATAACATAATTTCTTTTGCAATTTGCTTAATTAACATTATCCTGTTACACTATGGAAAATCTTAAAGGACGTTTAGGACCTTTCTCCGACGTCATCGGCAAAAAATCGACTTTTCGCCGAATCTAATGAAAATCTCCAGAGGTATGCTTAACATGCTCTTCGTTTTATGTCGTTTTTATTTTTTTTAAATATCGCTTCGTTTCCTAGCAACACGACGTTATGTACACGCAGCGTAAAATTGAGGTTTTAAGCGTATTTCTCCATCAAATTAAGGTCTACAATAATTGTCAAATTTCTATTTGTAAGTCCTTCATCCGTTGAATACGTATATGTAAAATTGTAGCGGTTGTGACATACAATTTCGCAACGAAAAAGGTTTTATATCGAAAATTGACCTGTATTTTACTGCGTATTTGCGACACCCTACTTACTTCAGGGCACAATTTGGTCAATAAAAAGTGATTCAATCAACTAATGAAACATACCGTGGTTATGCGGTAATCCTACAGAATAAGCACAAACAATAAAAAATGGGGGTCATCTCGCATTATTTTCGACAAAATTGAATTTTAGTGAAAAGCGGACATACGTAAAAAGCGTAACGTCGTGCCGTCACACGACGTTACAAGCAATATGGCTACGTCAGCGTCATGGTCTGATGGTGTCTCTGGCGCATTGGTACCTTGTTTCAATAAAGAAAAAAAACAAGAACACATTTCCTTATGCTGAATGCAAGAAGAGATTTATAATATACCCCTAAAAGTGTAGGAATTATGATTTCTAGTGATATATATGTACTATTACTTATACATTTTCCTATTAATAAAGAGATATGAACTGGCTCCTAGCAAACACTGTTTAAAACACCTACCACCTCTCACAAAGAATATCGTGCTTAACATTTTGACGAACTGACGAACTGTCTATTTTGAACGCACAGTGGGGGGGGGGTCGGGACAAAGTGTTGCAGTCCCTGGGGTTAAAATGTTTAATATAATAAATGCCGACGAACATACTTTTGTATGTACTTATATTTTCAATAAATGGTCGAAAGTAGCCCAAAACGCCGACACAATGTGTTACATTTACAAACCTTTTTAAACAGATAAAATTGTTAATGCATAGTCAAATTGATTAATTAAAGAACTTGCATTATCAAAATTAAGCATGGTTTTGTAAACAGTATTACTAGGACTGTATAGGTGGTCATGCATGCTAAAAGGTAACAAATAGAAAATATAACACAGATGTATATGTAAGACTTTTCCCCAAACTCACTAAACAGCAACATAATAGCACTACAGTAAATTCCAAAAGTGGCCGAATCACGTTTCTAATGCGCCTGGCAATTGGTCCCGATGGTCATACAGATGGTAAACCCCGCAAAATGCCCCTGACATATAATTACCTCACGGGTATACACAGGGCTGTATTTCCCCGCTATTGTTACGTCATGTTAGATGTGTACTCAAACTAAGGCACATAAGCCAAAATGTCAACTTAAACCGAGAATATCGAATTAAATAATGTGAAAATAATGTGAAAATAGTAACGTTACAAAAATTCCTGAAAAAAAAAGCGTTGTCGTCCTGTCAAACGAAATGTGTGAAGTTAAACAGGCCGAGACATACAATAACGGATCTAATAGCGGCTCAAATATATTTAGATGTACATTAATTTATATTATCACGAAATACATGTAACCACATTTCCTATATTTTTTGTAACACTTTCTTTTAATTTGCTAGTGGTTCACCTACCGGCCGCATCAGTCTTAATCCAGCTTCAAACAGGAATCAACCCTGTTGTATAACAGTTAAACAAAATATATAAGCTTGGTTAGAGTCAATATTTCTGGACAAGTGCGGTACTAACTTTCAAAATTTTTGTACATAAAAAGTTTACTTGTATACTAAACGTTATTATTATTTGCATTACAACTATGTATGTCTGCAAAGAAACGATGTATACACATTTAAGTTATCATTATATTAAAGGGACGTAATAATTAGTTTAGAAGACTTAAGTTCATAGTCAGTATATTTAATGTCCGATCGAGTATCTTGAGTGGATTTTTAGATAATTTAAATACATAACACAGTCGTCGTTGTGTTCATAATAAAAGTACCAGTAAAGACGCATTGTGAAGACTGAAGAATAATAAAACCACAGTACTGATAGAATATGTAGATCTAGTACAGTTATTGAGAAACTCAGTACCACACTCAAATCGATTTTTTATGTAGTGACAGAGTTTGCCTTGAACAAAGCTATATGATTTGATAAGTGAACTGATGCAGGTGAAATGCGTGAATTTTATTCTTAACATGTAAATATTGTAAATAGAACGCACGCCTGTCAATAGAACGGACCTACACACCGCGTTACGATGCGCGACGTAACGTTTTTCCGTAAGTCCGTTTTGATAATGAAATTCAATTTCGTCGAAAATATGCGAGATCACCCCCTTTTTATCGTCTGAGCTTATTCTATAGAGTTACTGAATCACCACGGTGTATTGCATAAGTATACAAAAACGGATGGAAAGTTAATCGCTGACAGTGGACTTGCATTTACTAATCTGGAAAAGATTTTCCAGAGATCTGGTCAAGATGGTTTGTATCAAATTCTTAAGACAATTATAGGAATAAAGAAGCCACTGGTATTAGCGAAATAACTTCAAGCAATGTATTAGCTAATACATAAGCTAATTTGAAACAACATTAGTAAGTGACGAAAAGTGTACCCTTTTGTTCCGTGCTTTGTGAATTGTTAAAATTGTTAAAATTGTATATAACTGTATATTTATAATGAGTTTGTGTTCATAAGAAAAATGAAAAATACATCGATACAATAAATACACATTGTAAATAATAATAAAACCATAACATTATTGTGAGAAATATTGTTACAAATATTACCACGATTAAATAGAATTAATTGATTGTTAAGCAGCGAGTCATACATACTTTTCTTACGGACGTACGCCGCGTAACGTCGTGCGACGTTATGCGTTTTACGCATGTCCGCTTTTCACTGTTAATCAATTTTGTCGAAAATAATGCGAGATGACCCCCCTTTTTTATTGTTTGAGTCTGTTTATTAGAATTACCGCATAATCACTGCGTAATTCATTAGTTGATTGAATCACTCTTTGTTGACCAAATAGCGGCCTAAAGTGAGTAGGTTGTCGCAAATACGGCGTAAAATACTGGTCAACTTTCGATGTTAAACCTCTTGTGTTGTTAAGTTGTTCGGCACAACCACTATAAATTTTATGTATGCGTACTCAACGAATGAAGGGCTAACATACATAGTTTTAAAATTAACGTAGACCTTAATTTGACGGAGAAATACGCTTAAAACCTCAATTTAACGCTCCGTGTACATTACGTCGCGTTGCTAGGAAACGACGCGATATTTTAAAAAAATAAAAACGACATAAAACGAAGAGCATGTTAAAGCATACCTCTGGAGATTTTCATTAGATTCGGCGAAAAGTCGATTTTTTGCCGATGACGTCGGAGAAAGGTCCTAAACGTCCTTAAAATCAATATTTTTGTCAAAATAGCAGGTTTTCCTGGAGACTGGCTAATATACATATATAACATTAATTTTGATTAACATATTTATGAGTTAAGACAGTATGAACAGTAATAAACATAATACATATCAATTAGTTGAATCAATACACAGTTCTTAATACCACATGTCTACAGTCATGGATACAAAGGCCGTTAATGATTACTAAATGACATTCTTTAAAATATCACCAGCCATATTTCAGTATATAATATTTTTAAATTAAATAAGCCTCGCAGATAAGGTCCTACAAAACACAAACAGAATATTAAGTTCGTCTATTATTGCAATAATCACGAATACTGACACAACTGACGTTAGCAAAAGCATATTATAAAGATAAAATTAAGTCAGACAAGAAATGCAGCACTCCACTTAACCAGCCGAGCACAGAAAACATGAAAAACATACAAGGCACAATGCCCAACTGAACCAACCGAGCACAGAAAACATGAAAAACATACAAGGCACAATGCCCAACTGAACCAACCGAGCACAGAAAACATGAAAAACATACAAGGCACAATGCCCAACTGAACCAGCCGAGCATAGAAAACATGAAAAACATACCAGGCACAATGCCCAACTGAAACAGCCGAGCACAGAAAACATGAAAAACATACAAGGCACAATGCCCAACTGAACCAGCCGAGCACAGAAAACATGAAAAACATTCCAGGCACAATGCCCAACTGAAACAGCCGAGCACAGAAAACATGAAAAACATACAAGGCACAATGCCCAACTGAACCAGCCGAGCACAGAAAACATGAAAAACACACAAGGCACAATGCCCAACTGAATCAACCGAGCACAGAAAACATGAAAAACATACCAGGTACAATGCCCAACTGAAACAGTCGAGCACAGAAAACATGAAAAACATACAAGGCACAATGCCCAACTGAACCAACCGAGCACATAAATCATAATACGCATACAAGCACAATGCCCAACTAAACAAATAAAGATCCGCCCAAGTCCAAGTTGCCGAAAAATAGAATGAATTAGTTTCAGCAATCAAACTGCATACATGTAAGTGAACAAACTCACCTTATCGTCCGTAGCAAGTAAGTCGGTTGCTTACTTCCATTGGCTGCGGTACAATCACAGGACAGTTGCTGAGCTAAAGACATCCTGCATGGAACAGACTATCGTATTACATCCGATCGTGTTACACTTCAAGTCTATTCAATTTTATTTTAGTAGTATGGTATAAGAATCATACACTTATGCGTTAGTCATTTTCAGAGTCAACACAAAATATGAATTAGTATTGTACTTCCAATTTGCTCTAATCATGTGAATGTAATCCGGAAGCACGTATATAACCAATCAAATGTTATTTTCCAATTTCCAATCCAATTTCTACCTTTCCCGATGGTATTGGGAATAACAAAACAGCTGTTACAAAGAATTAGTACTCAAAAAGACATTGGATAAAATTTGAGCGTAGTTCTCGGAATTCGAATTATTCCAATAGTCGTACATACTAAATAACAGTTTATAGGGATGGGAAGATACATATGAGAACAATTTAAAAGTTGTGCGAGTAAAACTAATATGTTGGGCTTGTTTTAGATATTTATTGACTCTTCAAAATAAAATTAGGACACTAATTAAGACCCTAATAACCCTAATTATGGACCTGAGCAAGTTCATGATCTTACCATTGATTCGTTTTATCGATGATTCGTGACTGACGCACATTTCATGCCTTCAACTATGTACACTGCATTTAAAAACGGATGTCAAGTTATTACAATGGACGTAAATGACTTTATAAATAACTATTCTATAGCAAAACAAGACATTGATGTTTTAGCAGAACTAAACACCTTGTTATCAATTAGCTTGTACCAGCATCACATTATTTAGCATATTTCTTGCGAAGACACGAACAATCCAAGCGGATTACTAAGTATTGTTTCCATTTGTGATCCAGCTTCATTGATTTCCATATCTTTGTTTTAAACCGTTCTGGTCACCTCGGCCTTTATGCATTGCAATGGTATATTTACCGGAGACAAACGGAAATGAACGAGCTTTCACGATTGGTTTTAAGCAATACCGTATAACATATTTGTTAATTTAAAACAAACAATACCTGCAAGAAGTCCAAACTGAATTACATGCATGTTGTTTACCATTTTCGATTGCGCGGGTAAGTTTTGGCCTTTGGAAAACCGAACCATTCAATTGATGGTTTTACGTTGTTTTCTGTTACCAACGCTGCTAAACCCCCAAAATTCAAAAGTCTATGAAAGCAGAATTTGGAGACTGCTGCATTCACTATTCTGTTATAATATTACAACAGAATTTGTGAATGCAGCAGTCTCCAAATTCGTGTAGTTGAGGGACTTTATGACGTATGTGTTTGAACTTGAAGCTAGGTATTGAGAAAACAACCGATTCAAAGCAATATCGCCAGGAAAGAATTGTGTCAAAGATGCTGTCAAAATATGTTGTGGAACCTTAAAAACAATGCGTTCGCTTATGTCCCTTTGTGAATAAATAAAAGTATAACCGTCATATATCAATAATAGCACGTGCCATGGAGCTGTCAACATTGAGCTGAACAAATGTAAACTTATAGGTAACATATCCTAGGTAACATGATGAACATTCTCAAATATAGGTAACATCATGGTCATTCTTCAATATGTACGTGAGGTGTCCCAGAATAGCGTATAATCACGTTATAGCATGAGAGCTATCAAGTATTGTATGTCGAAATTATAATAAACCTTTAGAGAATTTATTTCTTGACAAACTAGTAAAATTTCATTACATATTATCTAAAAACCTACAAATTATGTACATTTTACGAACGCCAGGTGAAGTCAGACGCGTCACCGAACGTCAACACTAGCCTACGACGTCATGCTATTACAGTTTTCCAAAGTACTTCCCTTCGAGAGCAACACACGTTTAATATTATATGCCGATGTTGTAATAAACCATTTGAGAATTTATTTCTTTACATACTATCAAAATGTCATTATATTAAATCGCTTTTTAAAATTGACTACATGAGTTGACGATTTGTGTAGGTAGTGTCGGAAACAATCTGACGTAAGTGTTTGCTTAGCTCTGTCGCTGTGTTCTACTTCGTTGCCCTGTCCTCCTGTGCCAAACAGAACGACTGTGGCAAATAAAACAGCTGCATAATTACGCTGCTGTATTGTGCAGTTGTTTCCAGCTCATTAATCAGCTGTTCTGGTGTTATACTACGCTACTCACGGTATAGCGCAATGCATAGAAATCGACGATCGCTCGATAACGTCGTCTGACGTCCTAATTTTTGATACTCAGATCATAACAACCTTGTTATATTAGGTCATGAACCCGCCTTATACGACGTCATTACCACGAAACGACACACAGCAACTAGCCAAAATATGCCAATTGCGCTTATATAGCTTTTGTCTGGATGTGACAAATAGTACTTAAGTATTATTGCCATTAAATATTTGAATTCAATTCTGAAATATATACCTTTTTCTGCTAACGCACATACCGTTACCATGGGTTACAAATTATTCTATTTATCATATGCAACGTATGCTGATATACAATAAATTCCTCAAATATATGTGGAATAGTTGTAGAAATGCACATGCAAAATTTCAAAGCTGTGTCATCATGCTGGAGTAAATAAATTAAGAATTATACGCTATTCCGGGACACTCTACGTAACGTCATGGACATTCTCAAATAGGTAACATGATGAACATTCTCAAATATAGGTAACATCACGGACATTCTCAAATATAGGTAACAACATGGACATTCTCAAATAGGTAACGTCATGGACATTCTCAAATACGTAACATGATGAACATTCTCAAATATAGGTAACATCACGGACATTCTCAAATATATGTAACATCATGGACATTCTCAAATAGGTAACATCATGGACATTCTCAAATAGGTAACATCATGGACATTCTCAAATATGTAACATCATGGGCATTCTCAAATAGGTAACATCATGGACATTCTCAAATATGTAACATCATGGGCATTCTCAAATAGGTAACATCATGGACATTCTCAAATAGGTAACGTCATGGACATTCTCAAATAGGTAACATGATCAACATTCTCAAATATAGGTAACATCATGGACATTCTCAAATATAGGTAACATCATGGACATTCTCAAATATAGGTAACATCATGAAAATTCTCAAATAGGTAACGTGATGAACATTCTCAAATAGGTAACATCATGGACATTCTCAAATAGGTAACATCATGGACATTCTCAAATACGTAACATCATGGACATTCTTCAATATGTAACATCATGGACATTCTCAAAAAGGTAACATGATGAACATTCTCAAATATAGGTAACATCATGGACATTCTCAAATAGGTAACGTCATGGACATTTTGGCTGGTTTGTCACTACCAACAATAAACAGATAACTGATATTCACATGGTGGGAACAAATCATGCACGTATTGCATAATCTGTTTTATAGTGTTGCGTGTTAGACTAGTCTCTCGAACTAGTACGATAACCCTTGTAATTGAAGCGTTTAATAATACTTGCCGATACCTTAACGACGATATTATGAATATTGCTAATCATTTCTTTTCGTATAGTTTACATGATCAAAACATGATAACATTGACTTGCAATCTGGGTCTCTTTACCTTTTTGTTCGTGCACTGAACTGTTTCTGCTGATTGCTATCTTCCATGTCTCATCTGTTTTATCTTTTTAAAACTTTCGAAAAAAGATGGTGATGGTAAGGCGGTATCTGTACAATCTGGCCCTATGTTCACACAAAGAATCAGTTTTAAAGACCAGGCTTAAGCTCGATTCTGTTTTTACTATTTTTTGAAAATATTTGTTTATAAATATATTTTCCTGAGCATTTAGAGTCTACCTAAATATCTTCTAGATAATTGATTACGAACATTTATTTTCTCATAAAAAGAGATTTAGTGTACTTTTCACTGAACCTTATCTCCGACATTTAGAATCAAGCTCGAAAACTAAGCTTCCATTTATTAAGCGCAATATTTCTGTAATAATTCATTAAAACTTATGTATTTGTCTTTGAAATCTAAGGCGATTTCAATATTGTTTCCTCTTATTAAAATAGAATGTCTTTCGATTAATATATTTGTTGTATACGAGGGTCTTTCAATATATTCGTAGACAATCTTTCTCATTTGATTAGTATTGCGTTTTAACAATAATTTCTTATAGCATTACAACCAGTAACTTATTACCAACAGTCAATACAAATTTATCTTCAATAGTGCAAACGAGTATCATGTCATCAGCCATTGTATTACCATAGTAACGCGCTACCACCCCGACCGACGTAACGTGCTTTTTTCATTTGTTCAACTAGTTATAAATTCCGACTAAGCTAATGTACATTCCAATGTTTCTGCCAAATTGTTACAAATTATAATCATGACATTTCATGAAACTATGAAGTTATTTGGACGTCGGAGTGTAAATTAAAAACGGTTTTATCAAGGCGAGTCGCGTTTTCAATAACGTCAAAATGTCTATATTTCTTTACGCAAGGAAATTCATACGACTATTGAATTGTGCATGGGGCTTGGAAAAACACAACATACACACAAGATCTGTTACAGAGAGCGAAGGGAAAACACACAGCAGTGGTCTTGTGCTTCAGTGGCAAAAACAAATTTCTGAAGTGCAGCATGGTATTGAAAACGGTACAGGGATGTGCAGACAGGCACACGTTGTGACGTTTCATGCAACGTTCGTCGAAATATGCGGTGTTTTCATGTTAATATACATTTGTACAACCATTATGCCAAGCCTTAATCATTAACTTAGACTATATAAGATATTGTGGAAGATATGTTAAATCATATACAATTTGAATGTTTATGTTTATTTCTATGTTAATAACATAATTTCATTTCGGGCTACCCTTTGAGAAACAGCAAAACGTCAATTACGTCGCTGACGTCAGGTAACAAATTGCGGTGTGTGGTGGTACTGGTATAGTTATATTTATATTTCAGCCATAATGTCTTTAAAAAGCGTTGTTTTACGCAATATTTTCAGCACTTGTGTCTAAAAGGCTGTAGTTAAACGTGATGTAGTTTGTTTTTCTCTGAGTCATCGGATGTTTAAATGATTAACACAGTATACGAATTTATTTAATGACCCACGTATTAAATGGAATAAAATTGAGCTCGAGACTGATCCTGAAAACCTGTTCTTTGTGAACGCAGGGCCTGGTGTTACAGAAACTTAGTCATGTCGGTACGATGGTGAAACAACGAAGACACGATGGTGAAATAACGACGGCACGATGGTGAAACAACGATGGCGTGGTACAGCTTTGAAATTGGCTTTGTTATGTTTTATGAAGATTTCTGAAGAGCAGTATGGTATTGAAAACGATAAAGGGATGGGTAGATAGGCAAATGAAGGGACGTTTCACGCAACACCAGTCGAAATGTGCGAGGTGTTTTCATTTTTGTCCAGCTTTAATCCTTAACTTAGATAATATAAGATATTGTGGTAGATATATTTAATTATAATTATACAATTTTAATGATTATGGGTTTTTCTATATTAATGACACACTTTCATTCCGGGCTTATAGTGCGCCCAGGATAACGTGATATTTACAAACATTAATCGGTTTGGTCAACTGTTGCAAAATTGGTTTCAAAAATTACTAAAGTAAACAGACAAGGTCAGTATTGTCCTCAAAACATCACTATGATAAATCGTTCACATCTGATTAATCCACATTAAGTTTGTGGATTATATCAAAATATCAAGCCTTTCTCATTATCCTGGGCACACTATACCATTTGAGAAATAGCGAAACGTCAATCGCGTCGCTGACGTCAGTATAAAAATAGTGTTATGTGGTGGTCGCAGTAAGGTGCTATTTTTATTTTAGCCATACATTCTCATCAAACGCATTATATCATGCAATATATTCTGCTGTAGTTTATAATGTGACGAAATTTGTATTTTGCTTTGTCATTGGGTATGAAAACTGATGAACCAGTCTACGAGTTTATTGAATGACCCTCATACATAACGTTTTTACCATCGTACCATCGAGCCTTAGTGTTTTCATCATCGGATCATCGTACCATCATGTTTTCATCATCGGATCATCGTACCATCATGTTTTCACCATCTTACCGTCGTAAATCGCGGTAAAGGGAGAGAAGAAAGTTAGGTTTGTCCAAACGGAACACGGTACGGAATGGAAAATAGGGACCATGTAAATTTCAATAGGACCTGAAAAATATGTATAATGCAAATCGTAAAAAGGCAAGAAATCACCCAGATACAACATAACAAGCAAACAACGTTGAGATAAAACCATATATTTCAAAACAGATTATTCCATGAAACATTGTTTTGATAATTTCCTCTTGGACTATGCGATATTATTATTGATCCAGGTCCTCAAAGCCCAGGTATCGGCATAGACGCCCGGAAAATTCTCTCGACCACATCCATATCCCCAACTTACAACACCTGAAATGGATTATAAATATAGCGTTTGAACAAAGATGTATCCAGACTTACGAATAATACAAATATTTTGGCAATTTTTTCACTCAAAAATAATAGAGGCCTAGTATAAAATATTGATGTTAAACATCAAAATATAGGATAGTTTGTTCAAATCAAGATCACAGTATCGGGGTCATGTTACATAATTATGTCGTTATGTCGAGACACTCACTCATACAGTATTCTCCGATATACCTTGGTCACACATCACCCAGACGCCGTTCGATATCCGTACATATCCGGTGAGTACATGGTGTAAATCTGAGGGCCAGTTACGCTTTATAATAGATAGAAACGCCATATAGGCGAATTGCCTATAGGAGCCGCCATTTTGAAAAGAAATAAGGCGATCGGCGAACTTGTACAAGGCTTTGCGAGACTTGACGATATTTTCATGTTAACGCTGTTATTGCCGATATTCGCCGCCATCTTGAATATTTTAATATGCGAAATAATTGGATTAATTTAAACAAACCCTTGGTTAATTTTAGCGAAGGTGGTTTTTAATTTCGTCCATTATGTGTTTGGAATGTTGCTGTATAAATAATTGAGACGATTCATCTGTCAATTGTGAAATAAACCATTTTTTCTGTGACCTTTCCGGGTAGATAATTTTTCAATCGACAGGTTTTGAATTGCTTCTAATATTCAATTTTCAGATCCATACGGAAACTTATTTACGGCCGATATTTTTAAAAAGCATTATTTTTTGTAATTTTTG
Source organism: Spisula solida (assembly GCA_947247005.1). NCBI lineage: Eukaryota > Metazoa > Mollusca > Bivalvia > Venerida > Mactridae > Spisula > Spisula solida. Next base: position 41,326,225 of record OX365944.1, on the reverse strand, counting down.
CGATGTTCTCTATATGCTGTAAATGATCAAACCACATCATTTTTATGTTTTACCGCGAAAAAATCGCCGCCAATAATTACCGAAGCGCGTGCAATGCATTATGAGTCTTCAAGTCATAATTCAGATCTTTTTAGACTTGCCTTTCCATTTTTGTATGATCTTAAATAATAGCGCTGAAAAATAAGGGCGGCAGTATGTTTCACATGATAGTATTGACGTGTAACATAATTATTTATTATGTAATATGAGCGTTTAATACTTACCAACTAACTCATAAAGACCACCTCTGAGAGACACAAGTGGACCACCTGAATCCCCCTGCAAATATGTAATACACATTAATCTAACATCATTAACTGCCAATGAGACCCATTGATCGAACAATGTCACGCTTCAATCGTAATCACCTTGGTAATGCAGTGAAATGGATCTTTTACGACAGTAGTTCAAATTTTGTAAAGAATTTAGCTTTCGCCATGAAATTCGCCAAATTGATTTTTTATCGCCAAATTCTTGATTTTGTGCCAATGGTGCCATTTGCGACCGACAGCGAAGGCCCTGCTAATTATAAATTACCCAATATAATCAACATCGCACAAACAGTTTTCTGCGAAGGTTTGCTGAGCATGAAGTTATGCTTCATATCAGTGTGCATGCACCAGATGCCACACAGATGCCAACTTACCCAATTTACTTGTTGATGTAAACCATTAGAACCGTTTGTATAATCCAATGGATACGCATGATAAACTTCGACAAACCCTTCGACAAACAAATAGGAGCAGCTTTACTTTAGTCCTTTTGATATTCGATTTATGATAGATCTCGTGCATAATCCTTTAAATACATGAACTCTTTCAATCTACACTGACAATAAGCGGTCAGGCGACCGTGAACAGTTGATACTGTCCATGTTTGTTTACAGAAAATGCTAGACTTATCTCTATAGCTATAAAATGTTACAGTCTACTTGTTTACTCACTTGGCAAGCGTCTTTACCAGCTACACCAGCGCACAACATCACTGATGAAATTTCATTTCCGTTTCCAGTATTTTGACAGTTTGATCGGGTAATCAAAGTTTTGTTTACATATCGAAGAGTTGAAGATGATGAACCACCTGTATGGAGAACAAAATTATATCATATAGAACGAATTGCGTACAATATTGAATATCCTAACTATGTTATAGACACAGAAGCGAAACACGAGGTCATCTTATTTAATCACGTACGATATACGTATTCTGTAGCCTGTTTGGAGCTTATTAACCTCTACAGTTACCACACCACCAACAGTTTTCTATGTGTCCTCACTATCGGGCGAACCATATAGGCGAGGTCCCAAGAAGATGTTACTCATTTTAGTTTTTGGGGGCTAGGGCATGATACAACATATGCCCCAATTCCAGAAGCATCACTGGTTCCTTAGCGTGGCTGGTGTTAAGCATATTACACGGGACCTAAGTTTTGAAGTTTCGTACGAGAGATTATTAGTTAGGTTAGTGTGAGGTGGGAAACACTGAAAATCATTTCTGTTTTTTATCCGGCGTGAGACGGGATCGAACCCACCCTCACAATATTGTAACAGCAAACAATAAAACTGTATGTGCTATATAGTTCTGTAACGGAAATACTAAAAAGGTTTATTTCCAAATTAGAATTTGTTCAATAAAATAACATATGACAATTATAGTATCCTGTTTTGACAATAAAATAAATACTTTAATACCCAAAATGACTTATAATTTACAATTCACTTGCTAAGAATTGAACGTCGTAAGTACGTACGACCTTTAGACTCGTACGTTTATAAAAACTGTATCACAAGGCGCTTCTTATGCGCCTATTTTCATGGAAATCGGAAGTGGTCATGTTGACCAAACTGAAAATGAAAAAGTTTGTTTTTCTATAAGTAAAGGCTAGTTTTCAGACAGTTTTTTCTTGTTTTCTCAAAACATTGATTTTGTACTAACGACCTCCTAATTCTATGCCAGACTAATTGAGGATCTCATGAAAGATTGCCATTTAATGTAATTGTCAAATGAGTTTCCTCGTAAAATAAACTCTTTATTATTATTAGTAGTAGTAGTAGTACATCCATTTATTGTGCTGTACAGAACACTTTAAAGTGTGTGTTTTACAGAACACCGTGTACCCTTTGCCGCCGTGACTATGGCACGAGTATAATCAATGATGTAACGCTAAAGGTATATGAAGTACATTATATATGTGTCCCCCATCTAGTTATACATACAGATATGAAATGCGAGGTTCTCGTATTTAGTCGAGGGCGTAGCCCGAAATAAAATCGATATCCGAGTGTAAGTTCTGTGTATAATATGTATTTTAGTTTAACAGAGGTCGTGGTTGATGCGCCAAACCCGGTGCCGTATACCAGTTATCAGTGCAGTGCAGACATTGCACTCTTATCCGCCGTAACTATAATACAATTAAATATATGTCCTGTCTCTACTGAAGAAAATTACTTTAGAAAGCTCTGTACTAGCTCCATATACACTAAGAGTCGTATACACTGAGCTACACGAAGTAAATATTGAAGCGCACTGACAATCCGAAGCCACAAAGAAACGATGGCAGCGCCTAGCCATCCACGCAAGAGTCAGACATAGAACCCATCAACATCCACAAAAATGTTGTTAGACATACAGTAATATTTTGTTAAAATTATATTTGTAATTTATGTTGCTGACATTGGCGTGATGAACACCAAGACAAACTTTTATCAATACTTATTATACATTCGTGAAGTGAAGCTAACTATACTGCACCCAGGATTATGTGATACCAACAAACATGAATCGGTTTGGCCATCTGATGCAAAATTGGTTTTACAAATTACTAGAGTAAACAGATAAGTTCAGTATTGTACTCAAAACTTCACTAGTAAACCGTACACATCTGATTTATCCTCCTTTGCGGTATACCAGATTTTCCGCCTTTCACGTTATCCTGGGCACACTATAAGATTTTATTTATTCTTTGTAATTTGCTTTGCACCCATATGTATACATCTCATGCTTTGTTTGTGTTTATGTTTACCATGTTTTATATCAGCAACGAAATAAATAATTACAAAAAAAAACATCCACAAAAATGGATATTTCAAGCAAGCTTTTATACTCACTCCCTAATGAATGACACACTGCGGACTTCGAATACTGTGCATAATTAGCAATAAAGGGAGGTTATTATAAAATGTTAACTACACTGAAGTGAAGTACGGGAAGTAACCCTCTAATAGCTTGTGTTTGAAACCACACTGTTTTATCGTTCCCGTTGCGGATCTTAAACCATTAAGACAGGCAAACTAACATCATAATAAATTGTAACTACAAATGTAAATTCATAGGAAATTTAAGATACATATATTAACCTTCCGACGTTGTACCCCAGCCAGATACTATTGACGGTTCATCCTGATAGAAGTTGCGTGATGGAAGGCACGCTGGTGAAGCTGCAGGACCAAGATCTGTATTGTCGTCGAATTCTATAACAAATTAACACTGATTTGAAGAATTTTGAACGAAAAGGTAATAGCATATTTATAGTAATCGAACAGTGACGGTAGCACTCGTCAGAAACAGAATACCTTGACGTATACTAAACGACATCCCACTACATTTGGTCTTGATAAAAACTCATTGAAGTATATTGAGCCTATGTTCCAATGAGTAATTCCTAATCGGCGATGTTCTCCCGAGATCTTCCGGTACCACCGATTCATCACGATTTCTTCCTACTAGTCCGGTCAATTATGAAAAAGACCCGGCATTGGACTGTATAGTAAATATTTTTTGGTATTCTGTTAGGGAATATGTTGTTATTGAAGAATCTGAATGATGCCCAGCTGGCACCATTGAGCATTTTGAAAAATTCAAGATGGCGTCCAAGATGGCCGCTAAAATTAGAAAAAATGCCATGGGTGCATGAAATAAGTTACAAATTGCTATTTTTGCTCATCAGTTGTACTTTAAATGTTTTAAACATAAGTATTAATATATATTTATCATTATTCATTGATTCAGTTAATATAAGATGGCATCCGGGACAGCTAAATAAAAATGGCGGCTACGTTGACCGCAATAATTGCCCAAGTTGGTAAATTGTATTAAAAATAATCTATTTTAATCCTATTTGTTTATATCAGTACTGTAATATGTAATTATTATTCAAAATTAAACTTTCTTTCATTTCGAAACTATTGACTTATTAGTTGATTCAAAATGGCACCCAAGATGGCGACCAAAACCAGTAAAAATATGCCGATGACGCAAGAAGTAAGTTAGAAATTGCTATTTTTGTTGATTGGCAGTTCTTAAGATGTATTTGACGTATTTATTTATATCATTATTTATTGTTTGAGTCTTTTTGCGATAACATCCATGAAGGCTGAAATCAAAATGGCGGCTACAATGGCCGTCATAATTGACGAATTGGCATATTTCCTTAAAAACCATTAATAATTGCTAATTATATTATAATATTATCAGTACTGCAATATGTTGTAAATACTCTAATTGAAACTTTAATTAAAAGCAATTGACCCGATAACTGATTCAAAATGTCATCCAAGATGGCTTCCAAACGTGAACGAAGTGGTTAACCATACAGTCATTGCCATTTGTCGGTTGGTAAATTTAGTGTAAATCATCAAGTATTCATTCTAAATAAACTAAACTAATGTTGGTCAATTTTACAAAAATCAATGTACATGCTGTATAATACGGGACCCCGTGCAATTGTTAGGTAGCATTTAAAGTTCAACCAATCAGGTGTATTCTGTCCCCATCAAAACATGGGTTTTGTCCAAATTCCAGTGAGTCACGGTTGTGTAATAATTAATGCCCAGACGAATCCAGATAGTTAAAAGGTAATAACTCGTAATTGTTCAAAACTCTGAAAAAAAGAGTTTATCACTTTCATTGGTGATACAAATGCCACCACTAGTAAAGAAATGATCATTGATAACGAAAGTCTAGGCGAAAAAAAACCGGTATATTCTATGCTGCCATGTGATGCTCGTGTGTTAAGTTAATATTGAATGAAAAAGATTCCAACACCCAGGAATCTACGAGGCCACATCGAGGTCATCTGATATGGTCGCTTTAAACCAAATATTATGTAGCGATCTCCAGAGGATGGGGAAGACCTCTGCATGACATAATAGTTTATATACGTGCAAAAATATGACCAGACCAGACTAGACCTGGTAATATTAATAGTAATACATAATAATAATAATAATAACGACTTTATCTATTGTGGATTACATATTTGACAGTTATAAAACTACTTGCTAGAGTAAGGAACGACCATTCTCGGGTTCTCTTTAAGCTTTGCACAACATTAACTCGCCAGATATAGAATGTAATAATAAAATTATTTCTAAAGATCAATTGGGATACAAGAAGAGGGTGTTCAAAACTTGGCTTACTGATGAGATGATAAACATCAGACAGACTGTTGCAAACAAGGACCAGATATCTAAAACACCAAGTTTAATAGAGAACTATGGGAAGAAGGTAAAGAAAGCGCCTGAATGAACATGAGGGTTGTGACAAATTGATTAATAAAAGAAGAGGTTAAGGATTACATGATGGCACTTGTGTTAAAAGATCTTGTCAGAAGGAGAGAAAATGAACTATACATTGACCGTTCCAGAAGTGATGCTACTTAGCGACCCATTATTAGGCTGGTTGCAAGAAAAGCCTCCATAATTAACCAAGATCAAGTGTTGAAAGCTCATACACCAACCTTAGCATAATTATTACTAGAGCTGTCGCCATTCGGCAGACTAATATAGGGCCACAATTCTGCTAAAATTCATCGCAGCGCAAATTCCTTTCTTCATGCACATCTATATGTTGAGGTTGTTCATCTGTGAAAGTTTGAGCGAAATCCTTCCAAAACTGTAGGAGGAGTTGTGTCCACAAGAATGCGTCTACGGACAGACTGAAGGACTGACAGACAGACAGACAAGCTGAATCCAGTATAACCCCTTACAACTCGTTGTGCGTGGGTATAATAAGTTGTTGAGTGATATGTGGGAGACATAATAATTTTTGCATAGTGAAAGGAATGTGGAACACCAGCAACAACTTGATCGAATCAGACATCAAGCTATTCATCTCAATGCCAAGACATTATACAGTAAAGTTCCGCTAATAAGACCACTTTGATTATTTTGAAATCATGCCGATTTTTGCTAGTTTAAGGTCCCAAAGTATTAAATTTAGAAGAAAAAAGATCCGCTAATAAGACCGATTCGCTATTAAGACCACTTTTTTGACTGGTCTTATTAGTGGAACTTCACTGTAGTTGTATATTTCTAAGACCTGGTACCTTACTGAGCAGATACTGAAGACTCCACGTAGACAGATGATGGCTCTGCATGTATTCCTCAACCATAATGTCCATGTAGAATTGAGAAAATATACGACCAAGACATAATTAACTGTACGCCTTAACAGGGGATGAAGCAGAAATCCATCGCCAACACCATAAACGGACGAAAATGGCGTCAGTGTTGGCACAGGACGAAGCATGAACACACAACCCCAACCATAAAACGACGAACATGGAAGGGATATGGCATCTACATTGTGAGAACAGTCTTACATCACTCACCAAGACCAGATAATCCTACCAGATATTACCTGATGAGCATTTCTTGTCGTAGATTTCGTTTTGTGTGGCAAAAATTGCGTCCCCAGGTCCGAAAATGATTAAAAGCTGTTAACAATGCCTATTGCCAAACTACAGGAGAAGTGGATAAAATCAAGTGCAAATGTATATAAAATGTTGTTTGTAAAATAAACAAACGTGCAAATAAAACATAATTATATACATATACTAGTATTTACAATACCATATACATATACTAGTATACCAACCGACCACTGTGGTCTAAGATATATAATTAGCTTGGTTTAAACTTTCATGTTTGACATCAATCTTGGAAGCCAATTTGAATAAGCTAAACATAAAGTGTTTTCAATTGTAGTTTTATTAGATCATTTATTACCTATAGCAGTACTTATATTAGGATTAACAATTTCTATTACGTTACATGCTATTGAATGCTAATTTTCAGTTTGACATATGTGGCAGCCATTTTTGCCGCCATTTTGATTTCAGTCGTCATTGATGCCATCTAAAATTGGCTTAATCAATAAATAATGATATATTTATGCAGTGTATTACAGAAGTAATTATGTTTGAGACACTTACACTACAATCAATCAGCAAAATATCAATACATGTATGAAACTTCTTAATGATCCACTAACATATTGTTTTTATTATAGCGGCCATCTTGGACGCCATTTTGAATCAGCTAATGGGTCAACTGTTTTGAATTGAAGTTTTCTTTGAGTTTTTATCATATATTACACTACTGGTACACATATAATTAAAACAATTGAGTTTTAGTACAATTTGGCAATTATGGCGGCCATTATAGCCGTGATTTGGATTCCAGCTGCCATGGGTGCCATCTAAGATTCACTAAATCAATAACTAATGATAAATTTATATTAATGATAAAGTTTTTAACATTTAAAATACAATCAACCCGCAAAAATAGCAATTTGTATCTTATTTCATGCACCCATGGCATTTTTTCTAATTTGAGCGGCCATCTTGAACGCCATCTTGAATTTTTCAAAATGCTCAATGGTGCCAGCTGGGCATCATTCAGATTCTTCAATAACAACATATTCCCTAACAGAATACCAAAAAATATTTACTATACAGTCCAATGCCAGGTCTTACCTAAATATCCCATTTATAGACCGGACTATACTAGTATATCAAAAATTGTCTCATGACTTCTTCAAAGCTTCCCTTAGACCACGATAGACCTGTTCCCGATATCCTGATAACTCATTGATTTAAATCGGGAGTACATCAACGAGGCAAAAAATACTCAGTGGGACCTAGGTTTTAAACTTGCGTCGACATGTAGTAACAAATGTGTCAATTAAGAAATGAATACAAATATTCATATGTCTCAAATGAGTATTAACGCGCACTGTATATAGACTTAGGCGTGAAACATTTAGCGTAGTTGCCATTGTGGTATTTGTATGTTCTCAAAATACGCAAATTATCACCTCTCATAGGTTGATAGAAACAAGAATTAGATACAAATTCGTGAACTTAAATAAATATTAAGGATGAATGCCACAGTTTTTTCCTATAGAGAGAATTTTTTTATTTTTGCTGTACATATATTGATAATTCATGCATTGATAATATAGAATTCGACCTGATTAACCGTACTACACTTAAAATTAATGTAAACAAAAATATCAATTGAAAGCATAGGTCCCCATGCTAAATGTTTAGTATTTTGTAACCAAATGGAGAGGACTCTAGCAGTGTTCCAAAATACAATAAATCCCGCTCAAACTTCATGCTTATAAAAAGTAACAAGAAATGTTTTTCTTAATTATTATTATTTATGCCAATACAATGTATTCAGAATGCGCACAGAAATATGTAGACAAACAACTGTGGCATTCGGCCTATAAAAATAAAAGTTGAAGCTTAGTTAGTAGTCTAAAAAGTTAGTAACAACTTTATTTATAGTAGATACTTACTGGCAATTGTGATATCATTGTTTAAGGTATTAGGGTTATATTGGTTATGTCGGGTGATGACGGTTGGGAAGACAATCCTTCTGTTTGGTTCGCTTTGGTTGGTCATATGCATTCCAAACGCAAATGAGTAACGAGAAATACTCGGGTTGTTCGAACTATTGTGAAAGAAAGGAAATGGAATACATTTATATTTCCTCTATTCGTATTGCCAAGCTCCAGGGTACTGCTTTACTGACATTGCGTAAATGTCACGTAAATCTATGTAAACATATTTCTCTTACACAAATTCTAAGTATGATTTACTTATCAATCGTAGGTTGTTGCATACATTTACATAAAAATGTTGCATATTAAACGAAGACCACAATATTATAGTTCAATTTTGACCCGTGAGCCATGACCTATCCGACGAGTCCATTTGAGCGGGTAGCCTGTGATTTATTACGTTCAGTAATCATGATTTAAAGATATGATACTTACTGATGTCTATAAATGATCGATTGACCCTTTAGCGCAGTTAGCAACGAGCAGGAACTCAAACCAGAAATTCGGTGGTTCGAAACCCAAAACTGGTATTTTTTAAATTCATGATTTCGTGTTATTTAATTTTTATTACATGTATTCATAAAATATCTTGATTTTTCTGCTTTTGATCCAATACAAAACACTATTGTATTTATTTGAAAAAAAACTTGGCGTTGGAGCGCTGTTCAGTGAAGGCTACACAGTAGTGCTGTACAACATCGTTTAACTTTAACAGAAGATATGTTGACGACTGTAAGCGCTGAACTTCGCTTCAACACACAAAACAACGGAATCTTCGTCCATGTCTTTCTCACAGACAAACACAATTCATAGACATTTAGTTCCTTGTGTAATACGAACTTACTGACAACGTATTTGTTTGGATGTAGCCGCCTTTTCTTTCTATATTATTACCGTGACAAATAGTCAAATACGGGTATTCATGTATATTTTAGTATTACAAGAGTTTTGTGCACAAGTATTGTGCATTAAAAAAGTCATTTAAATAAATTTGAAAAAAACAACAACAATGGGATTCGAACTTGTACACGCCTGAAAAAAGTTCTAATGCTAAACGCTTTACTGTCACGACCATTCAGACACACGAAAATATTCCTCTTATTTGTTATAAATATCTGAGAAGTCAACCCCATACTAACCTTTATCGAAGGATGGATTAAATCTTAAAAGTGCAGTCACGGCTCAATGCTCGAAATCGAACTATACCGATATATCGGGAACCAGGATAAATAAATAAACATATACGTTCGATAAGTTTTGATGATTAATTGGAAAACTTAGAGTTACGCTAGCGTAAGTGCTTTGATAAAACAGTACCATTATGTATAATGGCTTTCTAATTATATTGTGTCAAATGGAACTTGAATATCACTCATCTCATTGATATACTTACGATAAGAAAACTAGAAATTCCAAAATAGTATTAGTCCATCTGGACTTTTATTTGTTTTAATTAGTTCAATCCCTTTTTGTAATCACATTGGCTGAACATTTGTAATTAGAATAATTCTAATAAATTGTAATGTAATGTGTGGGGAGCGGTGGCCTAGGGGTAGGCTGCGCGCTTCGGGATCTAGAGGTCCCGGGTTCAACCCCCGTCTGGACCACTGCTTAATTTCTCTGAGCACGAATAACCCACATGCTCCACTCGACCAAGGTGTAAATTGGTACTTGTAAGGGCTGTGTCTGAACATGTTCGATAGTCCTGGGCGCCGAAGATCGATGTTGGCTGCACACCCACCAGGAGAGAAATAGTTTCCCCAGGGAGACTCGAACGCAGGTTTCCATAGGTAGCCCAATGACCAGGGGAAGTTTAAATGTCAAAAGGTGGCTGAACGGCTGACTGCTGAAAGCAGCCCTAGAAAATTGGTAACTTAACTTTTTGTAACTGATACTACCTCACTATGTTGCCTTTATTACGAGACAAAACTTACATATATGTACAAATACATCTTCAGTTTTTAAAAAGAAATACAGTATTTTGCTAGTCTCAAAAACGTACGCGTCTTAGAGACAAACATTACTTTTAGCTGTAATTTTATCGAAATTGTTTACTTGACTGACGATTTATATATAGTGCGCCCAGGATAATGAGAAAGGCGGGAAAAAGGCGACAAAATTTGCTATATTGCACAAAGGTGGATTAACCCGATATGCACGATTTATCAGTGAAGTTTTGAGTACATAACTGACCTTATCTGTTAGTAATTTGTACAACCAATTTTGCAATAGTTGACCAAACCGATTTATGTTTGTTGATATCGCATTACCCTGGGCGCACCATTACCAATATCACACCGTATAACGTGGTATTTTGACACTACAATGATATTTGGACACTACGAGAAAATCCAATAGCGTATTCGGACAGGTGTAGGGTTTTTAGTTTTTACCTACCAACATGATGTATTCTATAAGAGTTGTTTGTAGTTTCTTTGAGATGAATAAATGGCCGATATATCAGTGTATTCCTGAACAAAAAGAAACGAAAACAAGCGAGTTATCACCTGATAAGTAACCAGGTTTTCTGTTTTCTGTCGTTTATCTACACATTTCTGTGTCATTTCCAAAAAAGCAAACATTTTGTGACCCGGTATATATAATACAATGATTCATCTATACATATGCCAAATTTGAAGTCGAAGCGTCAAACCATAACGGTGTGAATATGGGAATTTTGTTCTGGGTACTGTTTTATCAAAGCACTTACGGAAGTCGTTAACTTATGATCAAATTTAAATTCCTCAAGATTTGTTTACAATTAAAAAGTGGAGTAAATGGAGCTTCAATACTAATAAGGAATCAGTTACTGAACCCCTACAGACCATATCCATCACCAATTTGCAGTTGTAAAAGAATTATAAAGCATTTAAATTTGAGCGTAACTTTAAGAATTTCCTAAGTGCTTTGAAAAAACAGTACCCAGATTTGTATAGTACGTATATCGTCATATATAATATTATGATGAATACCAAAAACAGTATAGATAAAGTAGAAACCTACAAGCAATGAGCAGCACTTATGACCCTTGGTTGGGAGTTATCATTGCCATTTAGGACGTATGTTGCTCCGCATATCAGATAGCCATCATGGACAAGTCCAACCTATGATAGAAGGAAGACATAATCATAGTGAAAACATACAGGGTGTCCAAAAAGAATGTTTACAGTTTCAGCGTATATTTATCAAATATTTTCATTCTGCTATCGTGGAGAAAATTGCACATGTGTAGACAAACGATGTAAGTTTTTTTCTGGAAACAGTTTTAAGATTATGACTTTGAGAATGTTTAGAAAAATGTAGAGTTCGTGAAATTACCTTATTTTGCCCGAGTCGTCTATTCAGCAGTTTATGACGTTCTCAGGATACTCATCCTTCTTACGTTCCCGTTATTGCACTTCTTCTAAACTATTGATAACATTTGCACATGTTTCTAAACTGATATTCTTACCTTCTCTTTTGATGTTTTTCGTGTCTTTTTGTTTTTGTGCTGTACACTAGCGATTTTACACAACCCCACAAGAAGAAGTCGCAATTATTTAGATCCGGGCTGTGGTTGAGCCATGTCACACTACAGTGGTATTTCGTTGACATTACTTTGGATCCAACTGTTTCAAGGAATCCATCCAACCCCTTATGTACAATATGTGGCCCTCGCACATCTTTCATGAACTATGCATCAATTCAAAACAATAAATCACCTGCGGTGTTTAGGAATGAGCTGGTTTAACAAAGACAAGTAACGGGCTGAATTTATTTCTTTCTTTTGTGTTTTCTGAATCGCTAGTGTACAATCTAAAGCCAAACAGACATATCTATGCTGCTGAGGAACCTCAAAAGAGACGGTTAGAAGATCAGGTAAGACGCATGTGCAAATGTATTTGATAGATTCAAAGAACGAGTGCAAGAAGGGAAGTGTCAGAAGGCGACATGCATCGTGAAAACGTCGTTAATTACTACACAAGAGCCAAAATGTCACAAAATACGCCCGTCTCGGGGCATGGTGAATGACAAAAACAAACAATCCAACATTTTTTAATTAAAGAACCATAACCCAAGAAGGCCTAGGCTGGTTTGGCCTACAATTGAACATGTCCTAAATATTATACCCGTAAACAGTGCACAAAGTTTGAAGATACTCAGACGAAAACGCTTTGCACTAGAGAACAGACGAGGTCAATTTCACATTTATTTTATTAATTAAAGGACCATAACCTTAGCAGGTCTATATCCATTTGGCCTTTAATTGAACTTGGCCTAGGTAGTATGCTCATGAACACTGTTACCAAATTTGAAGACGATCGAATGAAAACTGTTTAAACTAGGGTAGACAAGGCCAATTGCATACTTATTTTGGTAATTAAATGCCCATAACCCAATAAGGTCTAAGCCGATTTGGCCTATAATCGAACTTAGCCTAGATATTATGCCCATAAGCATTGTCACTAAGCCACAAACTGCTGGACGCCGTGGCCCGCCCGCCCTGACGCCCGCCAAGGGTGTTCCCATAATACGCGGTTTTTCAAACGGGCGAATAAAAATGACGTCACTGACAAAATTTGACTAACAAAATCTAAACATTATCCGGCTTATAATCTTAAAATTGGTCACACAAAAACTTACATCTTTTGTCTATACAGTTTCGTTCCGAAAGCCGATTGTAGGTATTTGATTATTAGACACTGAAACTGTATACGTCCTTTTCGGACACGTACTTGATACATACTATTCCAACATAAAGCAATGGAGCCCGAATTCCTTACTTTATGAACATGCCATTAATTGCATCATAATAATTAGGTAATATGGTGATATATATGGTCATGCTCCATTTCGTACCCTGATATTTTGAGTTGAGTGCTGCCTTCCCTGTCCGATTGTTCAGACAGATGACTTGACATGTTCAACATGTATGAAGAATATATTTTAAAATATATCCTTAATAAGAATGTAGTTTACACTCTTGATCCATATACCATGAAAGCAATCTAAAACATTCCGAACAAGTTTTTATGAACATCTAAATTTTGGACTTAAAGATAATGAAAAATTGATCTTGGAAGGCTGCACTCAACAGAAACATCAGAATACAAAAGAAAGAATACAGACCACACTCACTCGGTACGTTGCAAAGCACAAAACTGGACGAAAGCATGAAACTAAACGGCTGAATGTCTAAGTCTCGGCTGTCAAAAAGTCCCAAAGGTTTTAATAGCAGTTGCAAAAACGATTTTTAAAGGTTTAGTAAATGAATAGGGGACGATTTTGACACAGGAGAAAGACAAAATGCATCTAAAAAGCTACTCAAACGCCCAATTCTAAAACCGTACAGTTGTATAAATATGAATTTAAACGAACGGGATAGGCCGCGAAAAATACGAACAAATCTGATAGGGGACAAATTGTGCATACAAAAAAAGATAACTAGCTCTGAGAAACTAGTGTATAATAGAAGCTTAAACTTAAACCTAGCACCAGTCGTCGGCTGGTTCTAATAGTGATCAAAGTGCCAAAATCATGTTTTGGAGAAAATGATGTTTGAACATTTGACCTTGTCAAATATCTTTATGTCAACCGATTTTAGAATTTTGAAAACGTAGATATAGTAATATGGCTTCATTTTTCCCTTTGCATTAATTATTCTGCCTTAAAAGTGACGTAGAAACGTCTGTTTTGAAAAAGTGTGTTATCCCGAATTTGGACATTGAGCAACTTTTGATTTATCAGTTGCACACCTGGAGTTTGGATAAAATATTACCGAAATAACGCGGTTTCATTGGTTGATATGGACATTGGATCATATAAGAACGACTGATAGAGGACAATGAGCAACTTAACATTAAACTTTTTAGTTAATCACGTGACAAAATAAAGGACGGCAATTGGTCAACTTTATTTCGTTTTGTTTAATTTGCTCTTATATATATATATATAGTAACCAATCTCCGGGACATTCAGCATCATGCACGCTACGTAGTGGTTCAAATACTGGACTTTGAGCACTACATTACTGACAAAAAGCAAATTGCACTTGAAATTTTGACGTAATTTTTTCACAGGACATTGAGCAATGTCAAATTAGACAGAAAGTGCAAAAATCTCATTTTAAAAAAAATGGACATTGGATACTATATATTAGAGCCAGCCGACGCAGTGTCTAGTAGTTTATACAGAAATACTGATATGCTACTCTGTGTCATATCATCCTTATTTATTTTTAATTCAGCGTACCCCACCCACTTATTACAGTTTCATAAATTTACCATTCTCAGCAAGATAACTAATTTTAATTACAGTACTAACCTTCATTAGCTTTATCCAGCATCAATTAACATGATTACATGCCCATTTATCCTTATCTGATCGTATTTACTCCACTTTATTAACTTTATAAACTCACTGTTTACATTCATTCTGTTACCGCCAGTTTTAGTAGTATTCACTGCGGGACAGCTTTTTCTTATTTATAGTACGGGTTTTCCCACGTTATGAGTCATGACGTCATTTTGTAAACAATAACAAGTATAAATAGCCCGAATTTTAAATTGACGTCGCCAATTACATGAAAGAGTTAGACAGAAACAGTTAAACTTTTAAGTCAACATAAAGTTATTTAATTATGAAGGTTAGTACTTAGTTTAATTTAGGCCACGTATATTTCATGATGTGTTGTATTGTTACTGCTTTTATTGTAAATGTATTGAATTAACCCAGGGCTGAAGTAAAAAATACTCAGTCTTGGGAATAAATTTATGTCACTTTATATGGAATCCTTGTCTCTATTGTCCATCTTATATGCTCATTGGCCAGTCCTAACAATACGAAACTAAGATTTGGCAAGCACCCAACAGAAACAGCACGACATGAAAGGCACAAAAAGTCACATAAAAAGGCCCAAAGTAGCCTTTAGACTTTAGTGTGTTTGGTGTAAGAGGCCTACTTGTTCTAGTAGTTTTGAGATATGATGCATCTGATTTAATGATACATACTTGATGTCTTATGCATTACTAGTATGTCCGGGATTTTGTCTGACGAAAATTAAGAACCGTTAAAGGAGCTGGATGAAGTTACATTCATGCGAAGTTCATTATGTGATTAATGAAGATGATGTTGACGAGGGATGATACATGAAGAACAACGACGGACAAACTGAGGGACCTAATATTTCATCACGAACAAGTCCTTGCTATTATGTGCTAAACACTACAATGTTATTGTATATTTCACTTACCTGCCATGGAATTTGACCAGCGGTTGCAGCCGATCCCCCAACAATGAACGGACTTATACCACTATCATGTACATCTTGTATTCTGGCTGTTCCGCACTGTGCACTTACAACTACAAGATAAGATGCTCGAGTGTTTTATACACGTAACATTACAGTGATTCATGAATTGTTTAATTACATGAATATTATGACGAAGAGTCGTATTTCATGTTGGTGAAACTATATATCAAGTATGGTGATATATATGTTTTATCAAAGAAATACGTATCATTACCGCACCTACCATTAGGCCATTTCAAATCGTTTCTTCGTTTAGCGTCCGCGAAAACAACAATTTTTGAGTACGGAATGTTTATTATTATGGCATATCCTTCTCTCTTATTCAATGAGATTTGTAAAGATTGTGTAATTTTTATTTAATGTTGACTAAATTTAAGCTCAGTATACGTTTTTATTTCACACAAACATGTTTTGAGTTATTTCAGTAAGTTATTATGATTGACAAAGCATGACAGCTATACTTGTTAGCCATATAATGATGAGGATATCAGTCGGCATGACTTGTTTTCTTTCGATGGCTTCGTTTTTTTTCTCTCAAGATAGCTAGATAGGTTTTCGAACTAACGGTGGAGGCAAAACGTACAAACGAATTGGTATGGCCTTACCTTGAATATTTAGAACAGTTACTGCTGGTAGCAGCTGGTTTTTCCTGGCCCTATTTGCCTTGATATTATAAGAGATTATATTAATGCCTTGGTATTACCAGAGACTATATGAATGTCTTGGTATTACCAGAGATATTATGAATGTCTTGGTATTACCAGAGACTATATGAATGCCTTGGAATTACCAGAGACTATATGAATGTCTTGGTATTACCAGAGACTATATGAATGTCTTGGTATTACCAGAGACTATATGAATGCCTTGGTATTATCGGAGACTAAATGAATGTCTCTAGTATTACTGTATACTTAAAATGCCGCGTCATTGTTTCATTTTAAAGGTGAATCTATTAAGCATTTTGGGGTTATAACGACAATGATGATAGACTTTTTTTATATAACGATAAAAGACGGATGTCTCTGAATAACAAATAATAAAATGAAAATCATTTAGACTTAACTATATAATATGAGCCCTAATTAAACAATGTATTGATCTAATCGTTCGTTTGTCCGTCTTACTTCGGATCAGTAGTAAGGGAATTACCACATGTATAAAAAATGTTCAGAAAATGAAAGTGCCATTTCTGATAATGACCGACCTATGATGAGGTCGAAAGTGAAATAAAACACTACACTTTAAATGAAGCTGTCAGTAAAATGTCATACATGAAATTATTTTTAAAAACAATGTGATTAAATAAAGAAATATAGTTATTTCGCATTTAGCTGAAATCCGCATCATTTGGATGAATTCTTCGACCAAAGGCTTATACATCTAGTATAGGTATATGCTTCGACGCTATCAATTACCAATTGGTCAAGATTGTGACTTTCATGTTCGGGAGCGATATCTTTATTTGTTTTTAAGATTTTTTATTTTCATAAGACAAATTATACAGCTGTACACATATACAAAATATACAAACAATTTTGTCAAAATAAAGTGTGTGAAATAAATTCACGACTCTTTATGATATTATTCATTAATGTCAATATGATTTTTGTAGTATATATAGGGGAGTAAGAGTTATGAGGACAGTCGCTTAGAAGAGAGGTTGCAATTGCAGAGAGTAAGAAAGGAAAGTAAGAGAAAGAAATGGTTATGGGTTCGGGGAATTTACACAAAATCACTATTTGAGTTATGCAAGTTATGAAACTTCTGTCATTTTCTGTTACAGATTTGTAGTTTGTTTTTGAAGATATCTTTATTTGGCCACTAGTCTGATCTTAATTATTTTGGTACCAAACTGCCACGGTGTCCCTTTGGTATGATGCAATTAAATACATGCAATAAGTATGATTTCCTAGTAAAAATCAACAAGTACCCACTGTCGCCATCTAAACTTGATAAGTATATACTATAGAATTCAAATGAAAGTTATATATGCATAGAATAGGAAAATATTTTGACACGACTGTTGCCACATGTGAACACATTGTAAATCACTTAGAAAGAATACATGTAAGCGAGGGGTGTTCAAATATGGGTGCATCGAAGCACATCAAATGTATCATTGATAGATTGTAAATGACGATTCATTATTACATCCCCCTGAAGAACGCGCCTCCAAATTATACTAGTATGCAAAATTTCAATCTGATAATCCATTTTTAAATGAATTTTCTTTATCATTCCTAGGTACTCTATCAGTGTGGCGTTATTTTTGGCTAAGACCACGAGAGAAATTCGGTCAACTCAAAGTTAAAAACAACCCATTAGTATTGTATTCTTTGACCGATTATAACGAGACGTCATCGACACTCAAACAGAAGACGAGTACTATCGATGCAATTGCAAATATTTGTGCAAAATGTCACAGTTGTTTTTCATTACATCACATACAACATTGTTTGTCAATACTGAATTATGCATGCACTACAAACGAATCAATCGGATTTTTTAACGCACTTAATATACTTTCCAACAATACATGTTTAGGGTCTTGGAAACTGATATAAGTCACCAAGGACAAGGTATGATGAAAGAGTCATCACTATATTCGCTAATTAAAAACAGTTTGAAATAGTTATTCCTGTGTTGAATATTCATACTAACAACGACGTAGTACTTGAATTGAGAATAGATGAATATTGACTTAATAACAACTTGCTCTTCGTATATGCAGCCGAAAAAAAATTGTATAATTTATCAAGATTATATTTCAAACACCAAATAAGAACTTTAAATGATTTAATTAAAAATATCACCCACGTATAGGTAATCCCAATAGCACCAGGAGCATCATAGTTGCGAGTTGATTGGTACAAAGTATCTTATAACAATGCTATGCGTCTTATCTAACGGAGTAATTATATAGTGAACAAGTTTATGACGTAAAGTACTAGGACTGAAAAGGTCGGACGTTCACACGAATCACTCAGCAATTGTTTAAGATAGTCACCGTGACACATATATTTACATTTTTACCATTATGTATTATTGCATGCAAACACTGTTTTGTCATGTTTACATTGTTTTCACCTATTTACAATTGTGAGTAGTTGTTCTGTCAAAGTCTGTTGCACCTCGGTATACTTTCTTGGCACCCCTCCGACCAAGTCCGTCCTTAAATATATGTGATTGAGAATAATCTTGTAAGTGATCGCCCATTGGAATGTTAAGATGTTTTGCTTTGTGGGGCGCTCGTAGATGACGTCTTCATAGGTTTTACTATAATCTGTCTATAGATGGTAGTGCCCACACAGACATAAATATGTTTTACAGCAGCAATTTGCTTTGCAAAGCGGCATACTTTGCTTCATTTATCAGTAGCATTTGGCACAATCGAAGATGTAACACTCATCAGAAGCAACGGGGAACGAAAGACACTAAAGGAACACATGAAACAAAAAGAACAAACACTCCAGAACGTAAAAAATAGCAACTACGAAAACACGACATCCCACTTTGAATGGCTGCCGCCTCACTCAGTCAAACTAATTCGGAGCAAAAACCAGATGACAACAATATAACAAAACGGACGACACATATCACAAGGACTATCCACAATAGATAAATACTGGAGCGCACAGACAATCCAAAGCCACACAGAAACGACGGCAGTGCCTAGCCATCCACGCAAGAGTCAGACATAAAAAGAACCATCCACATACCCAAATATAGATATTCAAAGCAAGCCTATATACTCACTCTGTAATGAATGAAACACTGTGGACTTCGAACTCTGTGCATAAATAGCCATAAAGGGAGGTAATTATAAATGATAACTACACTGAAGTGAAGTACGGGGAGACTTTTTACAGCCGCCACACTGTGTACATGCAATTTTGAAAGATACGAAACAGTCACCATAACATTCAGGCTGAGATAGATCTTGTCGAAGAAGAGTCGTTAAATTAACACCATACACTTGGAAATGAGATAAGTATTTCGCCTATAAAATATTGCAAATGTTTCACGAAGTTTATGGAAGCGATAGCTTTGTGCAGTTATGTAATTCAAATATTTCGAGTGTTAAAGTATTCAATCCGAAAACATGCTCTAGCAAAACGGATTAATTGAGGATCGTGAACACCATAGAAAACTGCTCATGGAACATCTCCATCCAAGTATGGCTATTTTACAGTATCGAAATTAAAATAATCTCTTTTATCGTAAATCTTATAATTGGACCTGTTTCAATTGCAATATCCAGATCTAGGAAAGATGCGTGCATATAAGATGAAATAGCTATATTATTATTAATTCGTCAGGATAATTTTCTTCGATCTAATTGGAAAAGTAAGGATTATCAATATTCAAAATGTCATCAAGGGAACGGGAAGTATTATTTAACGCCGCAATTCCATCCGATTGTTTTTCGGGAGACACATTTTGCATGAAGTAGCGTTTGTAACAGTTTAAAAACAGATCTGCGATAAGTGGGGCAAAGTTAGTTTCCATAGGAATACCTATAATCAGTCTATAGATGGTAGTGCCCACACAGACATAAATATTACCTATAATCTGTATATAGATGGTAGTGCCCACACAGACATAAATATTACCTATAATCTGTCTATAGATGGTAGTGCCCACACAGACATAAATATTACCTATAATCTGTATATAGATGGTAGTGCCCACACAGACATAAATATTACCTATAATCTGTATATAGATGGTAGTGCCCACACAGACATAAATATTACCTATAATCTGTATATAGATGGTAGTGCCCACACAGACATAAATATTACCTATAATCTGTATATAGATGGTAGTGCCCACACAGACATAAATATTACCTATAATCTGTATATAGATGGTAGTGCCCACACAGACATAAATATTACCTATAATCTGTATATAGATGGTAGTGCCCACACAGACATAAATATTACCTATAATCTGTATATAGATGGTAGTGCCCACACAGACATAAATATTACCTATAATCTGTATATAGATGGTAGTGCCCACACAGACATAAATATTACCTATAATCTGTATATAGATGGTAGTGCCCACACAGACATAAATATTACCGATAATCTGTCTATAGATGGTAGTGCCCACACAGACATAAATATTACCGATAATCTGTCTATAGATGGTAGTGCCCACACAGGCATAAATATTACCCATAACACATATACGAACTAGTGCTGGACGAACTTGGCTACCTGTCGACATAGTGTAGGTATACATTATATTATAAGTAATAACGGCAGGCCACTGCATCATGAAGTGAAGAGACAAACTTACAGTGTCATTA
This sequence comes from Spisula solida, assembly GCA_947247005.1. Classification (NCBI taxonomy): domain Eukaryota; kingdom Metazoa; phylum Mollusca; class Bivalvia; order Venerida; family Mactridae; genus Spisula; species Spisula solida. Next base: position 41,304,938 of record OX365944.1, on the reverse strand, counting down.
ATTTCTCTAAAGCAGGACACAGAAGTGAAGAGACAAGCGTTTACAATGTATTGTCATTTACTTACAGATGAGCAGGGTTGTTTACTATATTAAACAGCATTAGAAAAATACAAAAAGTGCGATAGTTGTAAAGGGCATTACGTCACGTCTCACTCACAATGTACGCGATTGACTCCGCACACTAGTCATTACGTTTTGAATTATGCTATTTAGCCGAACAAATAATGAAATATTATTTTTAATTACATCTTGGTTTTCCTATAAGACAGCTTGCAATGTTCCTCTATTATGCTTCTCAGAGAGGAGAGGATTTTTTAAAATCATTTGACTGTATAGTAAATTTTGTTGTCTATACATGCTGTTGTTCACATGTCATTGCTACAAAAGTGTATATCTATTGTCAACACCACACTAACCACTACATTTGGTATATAGAATAGAATAGAATTTACAGAACTACATTTGGTATATATGTATGTTACATATGTTGTGTTTAATGGGCCGGTGGCCTAATCATATTCCTAATAAACTGTAAACGGTAACTATATGACTTATTGTTCGTTTTTGTGACATTGGCATTTGTAGGTTTTTCAACCTGGCGAGATTCCGTTCATTCGAGTTTCTTAATGTCGTGATAGTTTTGCCCTATATTTAATGTAACATATATCTTATCCGAAAACATTGAATCATCTAAAGGCAATGTCTTGTCCGGTTTAGAGTATACATTCACACTGTGTGTGACTTCATGTATGGCACAATCTGTCCCCTTGTATAGATATACTAAAACAGTTCCTGAGATTTATAGATACACTTAGTGTAGTTCATTCGTGCAGCTCGTGCGTACACTTATGAATAGTTCGTTAAACACATTTGATTATAAACAATGTTAGGTTCCATTGGCTTCTTTTGCGATTCATAGCACTTCATACAAATCTAGGTGTAATCAAGCTCAATAAATTACAATACAAGATCTGAATTCTCTATAATATTGTCCATTCCATCCTGAAAACTCAAAAACTACTTTCAAGTGACGATGTCACTGTCCATAGCCAACAATCCATTAGGTTTTGTATAGTAATTCATTACGAGTACTTTTGGCACTGAATTCAAACATTAATTCGCACAGCCTACTATATACGGTTGTCCAACATAAGTATTGCGTAACTTTAGCGATCTATGCGGCATTACTAAGGAATAGCATTGCGTTTTAGTTTCTGGGGGTAGCAAAAAGTAAACACATATCCTCAATTAATATTAGTGCCGATCTCTTTTTACAAAACGTGATATGATCCTAGGAAATGCAAGGGAACACATCACCAGGGGAAAAACGAAACACGGAAAATAAACGAAGAGCTACCGGCCACGGACACAAAGCATAGTACGACTATTACGAAGCATCGCAGAATTAAAACAATTATTTTACAAAATCATTTCATCAACACGCTATGTTGGAAGGTCGTTAGACTCATATTTCAAATCTGCATCTCATGGCGCTTCTTATGAGCTTTTTTTCATGAAAATCGCCAGTGGTAATATTACCAAACTGAAGTTTAAATAGCTTGTTTTTCCATAAGTACAGAGCAGTTTTCAGACAGATTTTTCTTGTTTTCTGATAATATTGATTTTGTACTTACGACGTTCTCATTATAAGCCAGCGATGTGGTCGTTGTATGTTTTATTATAATTGTGTACATTACTTGCATTTGAAACCCGTCATTGACCTCATTTATGAATAAACTGAGCAACGTATGAGATTGGGATATTTGTAGATATTATGTCAGTCAATCTTGTTCTCTGATTTATATTTAACTTATTTGTAAGTTCCGCAATCACGATTTAACTAACGACCGTCTCTATCGTGTCTGCACCACCTGTCTAAGTAAAGTTAATTCACAACAATTGTAGGCCTATCTACATTGTTGTGCCATAACGATATACATGTATATGGTGTTCCATATGTAAGACTACTGTGCACTATAATGTCCTAATATTTTGGAACACTAGGTGACTCGGGTCATGCCGACATTCTGCAATCCAACAACAAGCACCGTCCCCTAATTATAACACATCAGTAATAGGGTAGATGTTTTGTGTCATGTGTGCATAAACATTTAATCACGAAATCAAATTTCTGCTGGTTTTTCTTTTTTCAATGTTGGTTTTGAAATTAGAAGTTGACTGAAGCAAATACCATCGTCGAATAATACATACAGGGTGGACATACCACGTGGTATGTGACGCAAGTTTTGGCTACGAACGCAAGTAAAATAATGCAAACACAAAGTTTAAAACAGCCGTTTTATTGATTCTTTGTTGAGTCGGTTTCGGGCAAAAACGGTGCTTTTTGCGTAAAAGTATTAAGTGATATGGGTGACTTAATTATTCGACACATCATCGGTACACTTCTAACACACATTTTCTGTGGATGTTCACCTCCATTGGTTACACGTCACTTTACGTTCCATGATTTTAAGGCATCTAAAGAATAAAATAGACAAAAATCCAACTTGTTTTTTTTATTTCGTGTATTTTTAGAACTGATGTTCCTGTGTAATCATCACCAAAACCACCTCGACTGACCATGGAGAGTAACTTCGTCCATTCAACAACCTTTGATCCTAAATGGATGGAGGGGAGACCATGGCTTAATTGTTCCACTGAAATCAGCCCAGATGGACAAAAGTTTGATACCATGTAGTGTTCGCTGTGTCAGGAGTTGAATACTACCTCCAAAGGAAATCGTGTGTGGACAAGAGTCGGTTGCGTTTTCCTTCGTCTGATGTAGTAATTAACCATGGGAATGAAGATGCTATCACAGCAGAGTTAAAGGAAACCAATAATATGGTAAGTCAAGCCAGGAAGTTGGAAACCAAGGAAAGGACAGCATTCAAAGATGCCGAGAGAGTTCTCCACGATTTGATTCAGCATACCCTGCCTCACACCACTCTGTACAAGCCTCAGGTGAATATGTGTATTGAATTTGGTGCAACTAATCTTCCGTTCCTATTCAGTGGTAAGAATGCAAACTACACCAGCATAGAAACTGTCGGTGAGTTTTTTAATTGCTAGGCCTCCGCCATAGAAGAGAAGATTGCGGAGGACATCCATAAGTCAGAGGGGTATGGTATCATGTTAGACGAGTAAACATATGTCAGCACTAGAAAACATCTAGCATTGGTTGGGATGTATATTAACAATGGTGTATCCAAGCTATCCTTTCTACAAGATATTCAACTAGCGAAATGCAGATTCAATCTACTCTGCTACTTAGAACCTTTTTGAAGAGTAAGGATATCTCTATAGACAAAATTAGTTTTTCACCAGCTTTTATCACTATTCTTCTGTACAGTCTGGAAACCGCCAAGCCATTCAAAAGCTCATGAAAGAGACAGGAGAACTTGAAAGTCAACCACTCACCAACAAGAAGCCCGTCCATACTCGCTGGCTTAGTCATGATAATGATGTACTCACCATAAGGAAGGTCTACATTTCCATCTGCCGTGACCTTGAAAACGCTGTTGCTGAAGGTCGTGATAAGAAAATAGGTGATGGGACTGGTGTATCGGCTGGAGCCCCTTTGAAACAGATGAAATCCTACAAGAAAATATTATGCATCCACCTGTTTTGTGACATTTCTTTTAGTTTCAACGTTTTTATTTTCATAAAATATATACATACATTTAGTAGTACGTACATACAATTGTTGTGTGACATTTGTACTATCCTGGATAATCTGACCAGACTGTTTGAGAAGGATACTGTGAAGTTGTCACTAGCGGAACCGAAGTTACCAGCTACCCACACTTCATTAGAGAAGCTGAAGATGAAGATGCTAAAGGGTCCGTCCACATCCAAGGTAGATGAGCTCTGCACACAGCTTGACATAACCCCCTGCCCTCCTGGCAGTGTGACAGAAACAACTTCCACTTTCATTGACGGCATCTTGGGGCAAATGAAAGATCGCCTAGAGAATACAAAAATTGTCACTTGTTTGGCATCTTTAGACATCAGGGACATTCAAACAGAAATGTTACCGTTCCACGGGGATCAGGAAGTGACACTCCTTGCTGAGCATCTGGACATGAATGTCGATGTTACCCTTCAAGAATGGACAGCGGTCGCAGACATCTTGAAAACAAACATCACTGAGTGTAGTGTACATGCTTAAGCGAGAGGCACTCTGGTCAGGTTTACCCAAATGTACAGAAGGTACTATCATTACACCAGACTCTAATGTTGTCAACAGCACCAGCTGAAAGAGTGTTCTCACATGTAAAACTGGTTGTTACTGACCACAGAAACAGACTGGAGGTATCCACAACCAGTAACCATATGATGAGTGAGTCGCTTCTTAGCATTGAAGAACAGAAGATTTTTGTCCAGGAAGTGTTAAGTGCAGTGCCATGACATGATGTGCAGCAGGGCAGTTTTTGAATTCTGATCCTGAGTAATTCGCTTGCAGGATTTCCAAAAAAATAACGAGACAACATTTTATTACAAACTAAACTGATTTACACGTAGGAAAGATCAATTAATATAAATATAAACTTATATAGCATTAACATATTAATACTTTGAGCGATATTGGGCTTCGAATTAGATGAGGCGTTTTTAAAGTCCTTTTGTGTATACAGTTTAATTTTCTATCTTCATTATAGTTTATGTTTTCCTTTTGACTTGTATTGGTAATGTGTATGTTCTGTTGGTGCTTTGCGTGCTCCGTTGTTTGTTTCTGCCGCCCCAGTCCGATTTGTTATTGACATTCTGCTAAACGGGACAAAAACTATTCACCATAATTATACAATTGGAAACGATAGAAAGTTAAGAGCGGCGTAAACTATTAAATGACGTCCAACAAATTGGTTAAGGACAATTAGTCAGGTTGAAAGTATGACCTATTAATTAACTAAATCAGTTTTGACCACAGCGGTCAATACATGTATATCTCGCACAATGACCTGATTTATCCCAAGATTACCTTACTTAAAGGCCAGCGAATGAACGCCTTTGTTAGTTCAGGAATTATTCGGACAATGAAAGTATTCATTCTACTGGCTATTATTACAGGTAATTATGATTATTGTAATATTAGTTGGAAACGCCATTGCTATTATAACGATTTAAAGATACACTCGTACGATGTTCAAGTGAACATGTTTTGTATATTTTCTGTTAAAATTCATTTAATCCTTTTTTATCTAAGACTGACCAAAACAACTGATAACTGTGCCAAGATCAGCGCGCTAAATATCTATGTTCGGCGCCATTTTGAAGATATATATACTACGAGTACTTAAAATTGTCCCACTTTAATAAAATAACTAAAGAAATAGAATCTACTCCAAGTATTTTAATACTAGTATACAAAAATAAACACTTTTCCATACTTGCTTTTTGTGTTTTAATATGTTTTATCCATTTCGCTTATTTTCCTGTGTAATATAAGGGTCATGTCTTTGAAATACCTGCAATAATGACATTTCTATATACAGATGAGTGAGTACTTAAAATTGTCCCACCTTAAAAAAATTGACGCCACTTGAAAGAAAAAAAAAGTTATATTTAGGTGTTATTAAATTGAATAATATGTACTTTTATAGTGTTTGTATTACATTTGAAATATGATTTAATGTTCATTTGTTATGTATTAAAAATATAACATGAAATAAAACTATGTCTGATGTAAAATTATATCATTTAGGTGACCCCTTTTACCGTGTACAAACTATAGCATTTCGCAAAATTTTGACGTTACGCGTATTGTGTTACGCTAATGGGTCGCAACTTTTGACGTTACGTAATAGCATGAATAGTAGCACAGTGGAAACCGCCAGTGGTCGCAAGTTCGAAACTTACTGTAATATTTTGGCATAAATATTTTAACTTCAATTTTTCTATCCTTGAATTAAGGGGTTTATGTTTAAAACTATTTCTCGTACGCTCTCATATTATTTTGTCTTTATTTTCGGTTTTGTAATATTTTCAAATGCATATTTCTTATTTCAAGTACATGAAAAATGCTTCAACGACTTGGCCATTATAAATTTATTGTATGACTGATTAATGTAACAGGTATGTGAACATAGGGATGATTTTAATTCGCGAATAGCATACTTGCATATCAAGATAAAAATGTTAAAATAAAAAAATATATTTAGTTAGCCTCGAACTCGATACTTTGTGGTCTACACACCGCACACTTACCCACTTGCAACTAAATAAAGCCACATGTAGCGATAAATGTATTAAACTACAAATGTATATGTTTTATAACTTCGGAAATTTCCGGACTTGAACGAATTATGCAAGAAGTCATAGTTTAATCTTGTCAGACAATATCATGAAGCCAAGTGCGCATTTGTAAATAGACCGTGCCTCTTCGTGAAACCCATGCAAGCGAAAGCGTGCGGTTCTAACGGGTGTGGTATCAGTAAACTACCAATTCATAATAACATCCCTTATTAAATCAGTGTAGCAATACCACGTGACTTTTGACTACAGTTACAAGAAGAAATGTGTAAACATTTGAAAATAAAATAGCCATAAGTATTTTATTTCTTCATCGATTTCTATAAAATACACACCACGCTAAGGGGGAAATTATTTGCTTTCCATGAAAAATAAAATCTTTTTCAGCAGCTTTACCGATTTTTCAATTACCCTGTGAAACCTACACGTTCCACGGTTTCACAGGGTAATTGACAAAACGGCACATCCGCTGAAAAAGATTTTATATATTTCATGGAAAGCAAATAATGTTCCCCTAGCGTGGCGTAGATTTCATAGAAATCGATGAAGAAAACAAATACTTATGGCTACATTTGTGTTCCAATGTTTACACATTTCTACTTGGAACTGTAGCCAAAAACCACGTAGTATTGCTACACTGTAAATGTCATCGTCCATTTGGCCACATTCTCGTTCACCAGAGTATTCTTTACCTGTGATATCATATGGGTAGTCTGGGAACTTGACTAACCACTGATGCATGAGGATGTTTGGCCATTATACACGATTTTCTCTCGCAAATTGGCCATGTACACATGTTGAGGCACGTAAACCACGTATTTCTTTTGGTTTTTGTTGTGGGTGGAGCAAAAACACTAAGTCGATTAGAGTTTGTGAAACGGTTTTCTCCAAGAATGTATAACCACAGTCCCTCCATTCCTTTACGTTGAAATCCTTGAAGAAATCGTTTCACAAACTCTAACCGACTTAATGTTTGTTCAGCCCACAATAGTAAACACCAAAAAGTAAACACGTATACGGAGTAACTCATAAAATGTAAAATTCTGGACAATCGCATGTGCTGGACTACAGTAACAGTTACGGTTGCTACCTCAACACAGATTCAACGGGGACAAATTAATAATTTTACCCCAAACATTGACGTTCATTATGTATAATCTATTGACAGCGGCGAGGGGAGAGTGTGGGGTTTTACCATTGACTTTCATTATGTATAATCTATTGACAGCGGCGAGGGGAATGTGTGGTGTTTTACCATTGACTTTCATTATGTATAATCTATTGACAGCGGCGAGGGGAATGTGTGGTGTTTTACCATTGACTTCCATTATGTATAATCTATTGACAGCGGCGAGGGGAGAGTGTGGGGTTTTACCATTGACTTTCATTATGTATAATCTATTGACAGCGGCGAGGGGAATGTGTGGTGTTTTACCATTGACTTTCATTATGTATAATCTATTTACAGCGGTGAGGGGACAGTGTGGTGTTTCACCATTCAATCCTACAGCTCGAACAGCTTCATCCTACATTGTTGGAGGACAAAATGCTAGTCCCGGTGACTTTCCTTGGCAGGTAACTAACCACCAAATACACCATGCATGGCATGTCAAGGCGTTCTGCCATCACACGTAGCAAAACAAGGAAGAAAATCAATTGTGGTTTCAATTAAGTTTTGAGTAATTTTACAGATTCGGGTTACGAGATTGTCGGGGGTTACAATGCTTTTCATGGGTTACTTCAAGAGCGATCCTACCATAGTTGGTCCAGATACAGTAAAACATCGATGCACCGAATGGTATTCGAACGAACAATTATCGACCGGTTTAAGCCATATTACTTTGACTACAGCATTTTAGCGTGTCCAGAGAATTCGAGCCAAAACTGTTCAAGCATTACATGTTATGATACCCCGATATCATAGATTTATATGAATGGGCTATGTTGCATTTACACTTTCGGTCCGTCTGTCCGTGAGAAGACAAAATGAATCCACACCGTGTAGTAACAAATGTATAATTATATTAGATGTACATACAATGAAAGGGGGAAACATTTTTACTATGATTTCCACATAATGATCACGTGACCTTGTATTGTATTTTGCCTCACTAGGTAGGACTTGCGGAGAGCGGATATCTTATCTGTGGCGGTACGTACGTTGAAGGCAGCGCTGGAGATGTTAAAGTGGTGACAGCTGCTCATTGTTTAACGTAAGTTCTATCAATTCGTGTCTCCAATGACAACGTTAGTAACAACTCGTCTTTCTCCGTAAGCGAAAATATCATACATACAATGTACACTGTATATACGCTCTGATCACCTCGGTATTTATGCATTGCAATAGACCGGAGAAAAGCAGAAATTACCGAGCTTCTACGATTGACATGCATATTGCTCATGACCAGCGCTTTATATATTAAATATTAATAAAACTCAATATATCGTTAATACTGAATATTCATGGTTTTCGAAGGGTGCTAAATAAGTGCATGTTAATCATTGAAAATAAAATGATTTTATGCCAATTTCGCGATCTCGTGTAAACACCAAATAACGACGATTTTACAACAAGCTGTCTGTAACTCGTGCGGATAGAAATATATTAAAGCCAAATTATCTTTCTCAAGCTTTTTTTTCGATTATCCAGTAAAAAGACTAAATACAAGGAACTAGGATATATTCACAAATGACCGATATTTGACGACAGAATGATAAATGTATCTGTCGAAATAGTATGCCAAAATTCACAGTTAAGTAAAATGTATGGTTGCATAATAAAGTGTGCATTTTTTGTTTACAATTCATAATTTTTGAAACCAACCAACTGGAGGTTGCATTTCGTTTTCTTCCATCTTATTGTGTTTTCCACCTTTAGGACTAAACTCAAGTGCTTTAATCCATAACTGTTCAAATATGTTACCAATTTATTGCGTTTTGAAAACAACCGTTTAAGGCATACAGTAATGTGGTTTTAAGCTCCAGTTTGTACAAGATTATATAAGCTGATATTTGCGGATGCCTTGTAAATTATATAATAAAGTATTTACAACGCATGTCACACTTTGTACTTACAGAAATAGGAAAGCAAGTGCATATGCAGTAGTATTTGGCATGCACATAACGACAGAAACGGCAGGAAGAGTCATAGTTACCGCATCAGCTCTACAAAAACATGCCAACTACAACGAGAATACAATGACCAACGATATCGCTATAATAGGTGCGTATAGTCAACTGTCATCCAAGTGAATAGAATCGTCAGGTACATTTGTATCACTGCGTATAAACCAAACCACTGTATGACTTATTGAGATACTATACAATTTAACTTGTATGCCTTATTGTGAGTGAAACATCCTGTGATTTCCTATCACTGTATGACTTATTGCAAGACTATACATGACTATATGATTTTACATGTAGATAGCACATTCTACGTGTATTTGTATGTGCTTTGCCCCTGTGCCCTATCCAATGTTGGTAACGTAGTATTAGTTTCAGTCACTTTACAAGTTAAGCCACTTCAAGAACACAGTAAAGACAGAAACGATTCCGATTTACCAGACATTACATGTACATAAATTTAATACTCTTACTTTAAAAAACAGTTGTTTATGTACACGTTAAGAAGACCACCACTGGGACCCTGCAAATTGTCCGCCATATAGAGTGGGTACTGATATTTAACTTTGAGGCTCTAATTAGTAAAACAATTTTAAAATACGGAATCTGTGTTAGACATACTTGTATGACAAATATACTAGTTTATGTAGCACAACTAGCAGATAAGGCACGAAATTGGTCATGTCAATGTACTAGTATACCATTTGAGTTCTTATATATGTCTAGAGTTCCAATTCCATATTTTCCTAGTTCAAAACGTGACCACCCAAGTCAGAGATAAGAATATTGCACAATAACGCGTATTTTCATTGCATACATGTGTTTTTGTCGAATTCGCTATGATCGACAAATTATTCAAATAAATTTCGATGTAAAATAAACGCCGGCACAATATTTTCATTTTGTGAGAAACATTTTGATGTATAAACCGATTTCGATAACATGGGTTTCTTGGTTCAGCGCATTCAAAGCGTTTAGGGGAACATGTTTTGTTATCGGATTAGAGCAAAATTGCATCCATTTACTGGATACAATCCGTATAGCAACGCATTATATTCAGTAGCCTCTGTGGCTAAGTGGATATGTGCGTGGAAATATTCTTCGTTTGAAATCTTTAATTTTGAGTTTAAGCCCTGTAGAAGTCGTCATTTGTTTACTTTGCATTGATACAAAACTATTGTTTTACTGTATTTTTATTCGATACATGTGTATATGTATTGATCGATATAAAATTATACGTATAAATGGTTCGTCTAGTACGATGATAAAACAGTGTGCCTTATTTCTATGTCGTTGATTTGTATGTAATTTACATTGTGGAAATGTCGATTTCCTTTTATCGTGAATTTATTTTTAATACCTTTTAAGCAGTCCGAGACCATAAAACAAAACAACAATTGGCAACGGCTTTTTTGTATGCATTAAAAATACAAGCAGTAAGTGGGGGTTGAACCTAAAACCTTATTCTTTTGGTATTTAAAACTTTCTTCTCTGCTTGCTTCGCTATGTTAGCAATTGATAATGATCGGCTTTGTGTAGCTTAATAAAGAGTTAGTAAGCAGGTGAATCACCTGTATTATGTTTATGCCATGGCCTTCGTATATAAACAAACGGTCAATACTGCCTATATTTTTATATGGATTAAAGTCAAGGACCATAACATTTGCCTATGAAAGCATTCAAACATTTTGCACAATATATAAAATTTGCATGCTCATAAATATTCAGAAACGATAAATATAGCGAATTTGGTGTTTGTTTTTGTATTGCAATTTATCGCGCTAGAGTTATATGTCTTGCAATGTAACAATTAAATCTCAGCGCCATGTGACAAAGTTTGAGTTGAGAACTGAGATTGGGGGCGAGATTGCCGGGTATTGGTGTTTGATTAGTACATTATGTATGGTTCATACTTTATATTGCTCTCTGTTCTTGATTCGACATACACGGTACTAGCAGGAATAATCTCAATTCATGCAGTATCACGAATTGCATTGATTTGATGTAATGTTAAAGCTGGTTCTTTGTCCTCCTTTGCTCAGTACCAAAAATGACATGCTATTTCTTTTAGATTTTGCCAGCCTCTTCCCCTCTGCACTTGCAACTACCTTTGCTAGCCCGGCTTGTCTACCAAGTAGGTATTACTCAGATAACGAGGATTCTCTTGTATCTGGATGGGGTACCACATCTGAGGGTATGTACTACATTTATATTTTTAGTTTTACACCACTACTACAAGATTGTGGTAGCCCTCTCGGCTCTAAAGTACAGATGTACAACCCTCCTAATTAATGTCGTCATTTGTTGACCTTTGCTTGTTTATTATATCTTCGGGACTAATCAAGGCGCGTGACACCTGATCGACTTTTGTCATTATAAGACACGTTATAGAATCAAACGAAACACTCAATGGACACTTTAATGATTGTACTCTAGAGCGCGAGGGTTGTACTCTAGAGCCGCGAGGGTTGTACTATAGAGCCGCGAGGGTTGTACTATAAAGCCGCGAGGGTTGTACTCTAGAGCCGCGAGGGTTGTACTATAGAGCCGCGATGATGGTACTCTAGAGCCGCGAGGGTTGTACTCTAGAGTCGCGAGGGTTGTACTCTAGAGTCGCGAGGGTTGTACTCTAGAGCGCGAGGGTTGTACTCTATGGTCGGGAGAGTTGTACTCTAGAGCCGCGAGGGTTGTACTATAGAGCCGCGATGATGGTACTCTAGAGCCGCGAGGGTTGTACTCTAGAGTCGCGAGGGTTGTACTCTAGAGCGGGAGGGTTGTACTCAATAGTCGGGAGGGTTGTACTCTAGAGCGCGAGGGTTGTACTCTAGAGCGCGAGGGTTGTACTCTATGGTCGGGAGAGTTGTACTCTAGAGCCGCGAGGGTTGTACTATAGAGCCGCGATGATGGTACTCTAGAGCCGCGAGGGTTGTACTCAATAGTCGGGAGGGTTGTACTCTAGAGCGGGAGGGTTGTACTCAATAGTCGGGAGGGTTGTACTCTAGAGCGCGAGGGTTGTACTCTAGAGCCGCGAGGGTTGTACTCTAGAGCCGCGATGATTGTACTCTAGAGCGCGAGGGTTGTACTCTATGGTCGGGAGGGTTGTACTCAATAGTCGGGAGGGTTGTACTCTAGAGCCGCGATGATTGTACTCTAGAGCCGCGAGGGTTGTACTCTAGAGCCGCGAGGGTTGTACGCAAGAGTCGGGAGCGTTGTACTCCATAGTCGGGAGAGTTGTACTCTAGAGGCGGGAGGTTTGTCTTCTAGAGCCGGAAGGGTTGTACTCTAGAGTTGCAAAAAACAAGAAGATTAAGACTCAACCAGTTCGAAGAAATACTAACTCTTTTCTGAAGCTCTCTTCGTCAAAATCGCTCAATATTCATTTTGAGAGTGGTAGCAAAATACACACAAAAATTGGTGTAAACAATGTGTCCCGTACAATGTGTGTTTATTATCGTAGTAAAACACACGGTAGATCGGACGACTCAGTATCGCAAAATGTCTGGAATGTCTAATAACCGATGAAGTAATACTAAGAATACTTTAAAAGTAACGTTGCAATTCATGTGTCGTCAAATTCGTATCATTCAGTATAGAGCCATCAGTACAAATTTGGGGTCTTATGAGTCGTTTGGCTTTTAAGAATTATTTTGTCAAAAGTGTACTAGCGTACTTATTGGTATGTGCAGATATGACTTCATGGTAACTTGGTCATACGCTTTGATAAAATTCGTGATGAGAAAACAACATATGTCCTGTTGAAAACGGTGAGTGGTTAGGTATGGTATATATGTACTGTCGGTTCAATAAATAATACTAATGAGGGAACTGTCGGGGAGGCTTGTGTTTGATATAATAAAATAGACACCTTCAATCAATAGTATAGTACTTGGAAACCATTTTCCACATCGTCTCGTTAGTCGAGTGGGTAAGCATGCCGCTTATTATACAAGTATTTTTTTCAATATCGCCACTGGTTCGACACCCATCCAAGTTACTTTAATTTTAAAGTTTTTTTTATCTTTTTACAAGTACCTTATTTTTTATTTGTATTATAAACTAATATAATAACATACACGAAGTAAGGTATGCAGTCTGTAGATTAATTTTGTGTTATGTTTTAATTCTTTATCAAGTCGTATTTCAATTATTTTATTTTTATATACAGTACAACACACATGCAATCGTTTTTAATATGTTCACTACAACATGAAACTTTGATCACTTTGAAGTATCGATTCATTAAAACAGCAGTATAATATATGTCTTTGTAACATGGATACATGCAATAAAAAAGTTGACCGAAGTGGGGATCGAACCTACATAGAATAAAATAGAAACTTGAAGGAAGTGAGGGTTTATTCACTACACTAACGCGCCTTTGATATATGAAATAAGATTTGCACCCTATTTGATATCGAATCAATAATATAAAGTTTACCTGTCGGGCGAGTTTATGTTTATAACTGTTCTCATTTGACTTTGAACGCACTAAAGACATACAGTATATTTATGGCTTGTGGGTGAACAGTTCAATGTCACTCTAGTTACCAACCAAACGACTTTTGAACATGAACATAAACACTGTCTATTAGCTGATAGTGAAACATGCTCAACGTGGCCTGTCAATGAAATGTAAAATCAGCGTTGTGCTTCCAGGGGTGTAACTGGGCGTACTCCAGTACGCCCGTGCGTACAATTCGAATCTGGACTGAAAAAATTTGGAAAAAATGAAATTCGAAATCACCAATAAAAATCACAAGCAGAGGGGGTGAGGGGCATACAAATGCAGAGTTTGTGTCAGGGAACGAGTTTGTACGTGTAGAGTATGCTGATCAAATTAACATTGCTAATTTTTCTATTATACTATATATACTTGTATTATCAAGTCCGAGGACGAGTTGAAGCCTTCACTTGTGCTAAGTCACCAACAACTATCATTTATAACTAATATGTAGTATCATCCAGCTTTCCTCGTATTCCCAAATTGTTAGGGCGTATAACTAGGAATGCACAAGTATGCAGCAATGAAGCAGATAGCTAGGGGTGCACTCGAGCGCCAGAACTCGAGCGTCAGATAGCTAGGGGAGCGCCAGATAGCTAGGGGAGCACTCGAGCGCCAGAAAGCTAGGGAAGCACTCGAGCACCAGATAGTTAGCGGTGCACTCGAGCGCCAGATAGCTAGGTGTGCACTCGAGCGCCAGATAGCTAGGTGTGCACTCGAGGGTCAGATAGCTAGGGAAGCACTCGAGCGCAAGATAGCAAGGGGAGCACCCGAGCGCCAGATAGCTAGGGGAGCACTCGAGCGCAAGATAGCTAGGTGTGCACTCGAGGGCCAGATAGCTAGGGTGTATTCGAGCAGCAGATAGCTAGGGGTGCACTCGAGGGTCAGATAGCTAGGTGTGTACTCGAGCGCCAGATAGCTAGGGGTGTACTCAAGTGTCAGATAGCTAGGTGTGCACTCGAGCACTGATAGCTAGGGGTGCATTCAAGCACCAGATAGCTAGGGGAGCACTCGAGCGCAAGATAGCTAGGTGTGCACTCGAGCGCCAGATAGCTAGGGGAGCACTCGAGCACCAGATAGCTAGGTGTACACTCGAGGGCCAGATAGCTAGGGTGTACTCGAGCACCAGATAGCTAGGGGAGCACTCGAGCACCAGATAGCTAGGTTAGTGTGTGTCTCCGAACTACGATAATTGTAAGTGAATGTTGGGACCATTTTGGTCAAACTTTTAAGTCTTTTCTTATTTTCTGTTTATTAGCAATTGTATGTACGCATGCATGGGGTGCGTGTGTGTGAGTGTATAATAATAATAATAAAGACTATTTATAGAGGGAACATACTTAACATAATTGTCAATCTGCCGTAAGGCCCTCAACAGTAAAAACATTGAACTAACAGAAACATGACATCAATAAATCTAATAACAAATGCACAAAATATCAAGCGTATGGATATATAATGACATTATAATTATGTCATATAGTTTGTTTAAGATGGTTGACATGTGAATTAACATACATAACAATTACAATCCCAATACATACCAACACAATTGTACATGTACATGAACTTAGAGGTATCAAAATTAATTTCGACATTGTGCTACCTCATAGAATAGAACCATTTTATATAAAGGGCTTTGAATTGATTGAATGTAGCAGACTGCTGAATATGACTGGGTAAAGCATTCCAAATAGATGATACTGAGTATTCAAATGACTTACGGAAAAGTTCAGTATTAGGGCGAGGAGAATGAATTTGAAGGCTAGATGTTGACCTTAATTGTTTAGAGTGAACTTCTGATGTAAATATAAAAGAAGTTTGTAAATATTCTGCATACATCCTTGATTTGTTAGCGATATATTCGTATGTGAACAGTATAATTATGTATATACACACAACACACTATAATGTCATGTATATCCATGTGCATACGTTTACTATTTCTTTTACAGGGGGTAGTAGTTCAAGTACATTGAAGTATGTATGGAAACCAATTTTGAACTACAATTACTGTAACACACAAACCGGAAATGCTAATGACATAGATCAAACCATGTTGTGCGCTGGAAATGCAGGAAAGGATGCGTGCCAGGTATGTTCTTGGTGCTATTAGTACAAGTGTCAAAACAACGACCAATATACATTAATAAAAACAACATCTAATGAACGCAAAACAAAGGCAAATATGCATGATCAAAAGTAACTTCTGGCTACATGTCGAAGAACTCATAGAGTCCGAGGTTAAAGAGTTGGGATTACCCTAGGGAAAAGCTGAAACCAAAGCAAAGAAGATGGCCTATTCTAACACGATCTGCGGATTAATCCATTAAACATAGAGCAGACCTGGCCATGTATTATTACCGCAATAAAACATGGTATCAAATTGGCTGTTACTATTTACGCCCCGTATCACGTGACCAATTTATGAATGAATGAACGTAAACTTTATAGTAAAAACTTCCACGCGTCGTGAGTTGCACGAGAATCCAGTGTGACAGCTATGACGCATCTATTTTTAGAAACTCCAATATAATCTCGAAACTAAGTTTCATAGAAACTTCTGATAATCAATTCATTTATATTTTTCATTTCATGAAATAGATACATTATACTCGTGTTATTAAAATTGTTTCAATGTTTAAAATGTGGTATTTCCTTCAGAAAATTACGAATGTCGTTTTCATTAACGAGGGAGGTAATTGTACCAGCTAATAAGCCAGTCAATTTCAGCGTGGAATAATGTTTTATGTTAAATGGGTGAAAATGGAATGCGCGCACTTAAATAGTTCGGGATATTATCGTGTTTAGAAGCGAAATTAAAACTCTGTTCTTGTATTTTATCGGTGAATAAAACTCAAGCACTCGTTCAGATGCGGAAAAATACGCGAACAGATTTTTATTTCTTAAATAGAGCAATCTTGTGGCGACCTTACGATCCGAACCGTGTTAAAGTGGATAAGAGTACAAATAAGAAAATAAACTTCTGCACGTGTTGAAATGTTGATGAGTAGGAATGTAGCTAATTTCTTGATCAAACATAATCAAATGTAGCAATGCCACGTGACTTTTGACTACAGTTACAAGAAGACATTTGTAAACATTTAAAAATAAAATAGCCATAAGTATTTTATTTCTTCAACTATTTCTATGAAATATACGACACGTTAAAACAGACAACTATTTGCTTTTCATGAAATATAAAAAAAAATTCAGCGGCTGTGCCGTTTTGTCCATTGCCTTTTGAAACCGTGGAACGTGTAGGATTCACATGGTAATGGAAAAATCGGTAAACTGCTGCAAATGATCTTATATTTCACGGAAAGCAAATACTTTTCCTATAAGCGTGACGTATATTTAATAGAAATTGATGAAGAAATAAAATACTTATGGCTATATTTGTGTTCCAATGTTTACAAATTTCTACTTGTAACTGTAGCCAAAAGCCACGTGGTATTGCTACCCTGATAATCCATCCAATCCAATTACATTGTTCTATTCACTTCATTTACCGGGTGCAGGTTCTGAACTATAGTATGTACGAGTATTGACGATTGTATTTGATATTGTAGGGTGACTCCGGTGGACCACTGGTAGCATACAGAAATGGAAAGTGGGAATTAGTTGGTTAGTTTTATGTTTCATGTTTTTTTACCGTAATTCTACAAAGTTGTATTACTTCAGTCACGTGTAAGCTAATAATCACATGACATAAGTTTTCTTAAAACTTGTTTTTAATCCGTTACAACACGCCATGTATACAATATTGTATAATTACGATGAATGACTTTTCTACGGTGGCATAGAGGGGACACAGGGTATATTTTACTTTTCTACGGTGGCATAGAGGGGACACAGGGTATATTTTACTTTTCTACGGTGGCATAGAGGGGACACAGGGTATATTTTATTTATCACATGCGCACGTATTACTAATTAAACATTTCCTGTGTCCCCTCTATGCCACCGTACTTTTCTCAATACAATTCAATTTAAACTTATGTAAAATTGACAGCATGTGATCTAATTAAGGTGCGGACTACTTTAATATACTGGTGAGTGTATAAGAAGACCACTAACACATGCTTGACTGTTGTATTACAGGTGTTGTGAGTTGGGGCTATGGTTGTGGGGCACCAAATTACCCTGGAGTATATGCCGATGCCTGGTTCTTCAAGTCCTGGATCCAACAAAGAATTTAAAATTCACTGTTAATGTTATATATTGTTACCTCCAAGGTTCCATTAAAAAGATTGAAACCAGTTAATGCGTTCTGTTCTGTATCCTAACTACTCAGCATTTCCTGTTGTGGTAAGAAAACTTCTAGATCGACAAACGTTGATGTCCATAGTAATGTTACTTGTAACACATATGCGGTGATCAGATAGTTTTAAAACAGAAAAACAATTTTGAGTTACAGAAGTGCGTGTTTTTTTCCTTCACACAAACGTAATGCACCTATCAATGTTTTCCCCTTGGGGGGCGGCGGGCATACGCGGGACTTTTGACAGAAGGCTGTTCCCGAGAGTTAGGAATTTGACAGACAGAACGGTGCCGAGTCCCGGGAAATTTTGACTTTGGCCGAAATTTTGATCCCGGGGGTATGTAAAGCATCTCCCAGTGAGGGGATTTTGACAAATTGCCCTTGCTCTAGGGTGGGAATTTAGACTTTGAAAAGTAAAAATGTCAAATTCCCCTGGGTCAGCCCCCCCCCCCCTGGGGGACAACATTGATAGGTGCATAACATACATATTGATAGTACGAAGTTAAGACAATAACTGAATTCCTATAGCTCTCCCTGTATACCTACATTTTGGACACAGTATGTTAATAGAATCGGCGGTCAACCCGTTTGAAACTGACCATCGTATCACCGAATGTTGATCTATCTGAATACGTTGAACTTCAAAACCAATAAAATGCCTAGTTAAAGGCTAACAACTCTTCCGTCTTTTAGTTTTAACAAATATGGGTTATTGCCCTTAGACGTTAAGACCAGCAGTTCGCGAACTTGAAATAAATACCTGTGTCACCATAGTAACACGCCCTCCAAACACATTTAGTCTAGCTTATCATCCGAAAGTGAACGTCGAGTAATCCGTTCCATAGAGCGCGAAGGTAGAGCCCAGTCCGCCGTAATAAATTGATACAAAAAACTGTAAGTACACAGTTAAATTCTATTTCCAGACATGCGTCTGGTCGTTCAACCGACACTACATTTGCTCCCCGGTCATTTAGTTACAAATTGGATGTTACACTCGACGCAGCTGGCAGCTTCAGCACATTGACTTTTGACCCTCTCAGTTACTCATTCATACATGTGGGTAAATTGGAGCATGTTGATTATTCTTGCTCAGAAAAATTAAGCAGTGGCGCAGATGGGGATTGAACCAGGAACCTCTCTCGGACGAGATCATAAAGCGTTGGTCCTAACTCTACTATCGCTCCACACAGACGCACCATTGGTGTTAATAGAGCGTTTCCCATTTTTTGTTGTCCGCCTCTTGTTAGTCCCCTGCAGTATTTCAACCGGAGGTGACTAAAGGTTTGCCGTCCGTCCGTCCGTTCGTCAATAAAAAGGAACATGTCATAACTCAATCAGTTTCCAAGCGATGTTCATGAATATTGGTATGTGAATAGGGGGCCATTAAAAATTATGATTGTGGTTGCTATGGATAAGGAAATAGTGAAAACACTTCAAAATCTTGATGATCGTGCCATTGCTGTAGCAGATTCCCAGCTAGGTTTATAAAATGTGGGTAGGTGCCAATAGGGAGGCTATGCGCATCTAAATCGTTTTTATTCGAACAAAATGTGTGGTTGCCATGGCAACAGAACCATTGAAAATAACATGAAGGGACATTGCTTCAAACCGATAGGGGGCTTCTGTATTGCTTGCAATTTTTAATGACTTTAATGAATCGCTTTGAGTGCGGTCCAACAACGGATGTTCGCTCCGTGTTACTGTGTCATGTAGCAAACACGAAATAAAAAGGTACGTGTACCAGTAATGCCCTAGCCTTTCATTTTCATCATTGAAAAGTGAAACTTATTTCTCTTCTCTCAAACCTCGTGTGGATGGACACCATCAGCGATGAGGTGTCATAAGTGATTAATTAAAGTATTTTCCACGCATTGAAGTTTGATGCTTGTAGTAGTTATTTGCCTTCAACAATCATCATCCTAACACGTGTAACACAACAATGTTCTTGACGTGAAATGATAATTTAACTCTTATATAGAGCTAGCGTTGGGTCATATACAGATATGAAATAGAAACTGACGATTGTCCAGTTTGAATATTTTCGTAAAGTCTTTCGGTTAACCACAATGATGTAACGCACGATACTGGGTACGTTTGTGTAACATAATGTTACGTCAACATAAGTACTGGATATGGAACGCCACTGCTGTCTTTTGTTGATGCTTGTCAAGTTAAATTGTTATTATATCATTTGAACATGTCTATACAACATGTTAAATTGTTACAACAACGTCTTAAATTGTCGATAGGGCATGTGAACTTCTCAAGTCACACTGTTAAATTGTCCAAGTATCTTGTGAACATGTCTATATGCTATGTTAAATTGTTAAAATAGCTTCTTATCATGTTCATTGGGCATGTGAACTTCTCAACAGAACGTGTAATACTCTTAAACGACAGTGATTAATTGTTAAAAATCATTTGAAGATGTCTATAAGCCATGTTAAATTGTCAAACTAGCTTCTTATCATGTCCAATAACCATGTGAACTTTTTTATAGAACGTGTTATATTGTTTAACAACAGTGGTAAATTGTTAAAATATCATTTGAAAATGTCTACATGCCATGCTATAGTGTTAAAACGATAATTATGTTAACATGTCAACGAGGCATGTGAACTTCTTAATAGACAGTGTTGTTGTTGTTCAAATTTGTATGACGTCATCAATAAAGTAAGTTCCTCCTGCGTGCATATTGAACAAAGATGGCGGAAATTGTTCAATATGCACGCGGGAGGAACTTACGTTATTGATGACGTCATACAAGTTTGAACAACAACAACACTGTCTATTAAGAAGTTAACATGCCTCGTCGACAAGTTAAAATATCGTTTTAACACTATAACATGTCGTATAGACATCTTCAAATGATAGCTTAACAATTTACCACTGTTGCTTAACAATATAACACGTTCTATTAAGAAGTTCACATACTGAATGGACATGATAAGAAGCTATTTCAACAATTTAACATGGCTTATAGACATGTTCACATGATATTTAAACAATTTACCACTGTTGTCTAACAATATAACACGTTCTATTGAGAAGTTCACATGGTTATTGGACATGATAAGAAGCTATTTTAACAATTAAACATGTCGTATAGACATCTTCAAATGATATTTTAACAATTTACCACTGTTGTTTAACAATATAACACGTTCTGTTGAGAAGTTCACATGGTTATTGGACATGATAAGAAGCTATTTTGACAATTTAACATGGCTTATAGACACCTTCAAATGATTTTTAACAATTTATCACGGTCGTTTAACAGTATTACACGTTCTGTTGAGAAGTTCACATGCCGAATGAACATGATAAGAAGCTATTTTAACAATTTAACATGGCATATAGACATGTTCACATGATATTTGGACAGTTTAACAGTGTTACTTGACATACAATAATGTTGCACTGAGAAGTTCACATGCCCTACCGACAATTTAAGACGTTGTTGTAACAATTAAACATGTCGTATAGAAATGTTCAAATGATATTTAAACCATTTACCACTGCCGTTTAACAGCATACCACGATGTGTTGAGAGGTTCGCATGCTCATTCGACATTGTAAGACGTTGTTTTAACAATTCAACAACGCATATAAACATATTCAAATGATAGTTTAACAATTCATCAGTGTAGTTAAAGTCTAACATGATAATACGAAGCTTTGAGAAGTTAAAACGTTCTTCTAACATTATCAAGCGTTTTTTCAACAATTTAACATGTAACGTAGACATATACAAATGGTGATTTGACAATGTATCGATGTGGTTTAACAGTATAACACGGTGGCTTGAGATATTACTGTATTCTTTTAACAATTTAAGACGTTGTTTTAACAATATAACAGGGCAAGTTGACATATTCAGATGATAGTTTGACAAGTCAACAATGTGGTTTGACATATTAACACATTGTACTAAGAAGTTCACATGTCCTACCGACAAGTCAACATGACAAGCGTCATCAAAAGACAGCTATGGCGTTCCATAACTGGACATTGTTTACTTGTTTCATGGTCAAATGTACATGTTAAACTCTGCAATAATTATCACTGTCGAAACGACGATATATTTACCAATTAATTACATTGTTCTTCAAAGGTGCTGCCTCACAGATCGGGCTAAAAAATTTATATTACGTAATTTTTCTACCTAACAAAGTATTTATGTAATGGAAAGCCACCAACGGTTGATTTATGAAAGATTCATTACAAATAAGCAATTTAATTGATGTCGCGCACTCGAAATTTTTTCCTTCTGAAAATAACTCAAAACTTCAAAATGCTTTGTAAATTATGTAATATCCCGCAAATTTAAAGTTATTTTGTATAAAACGGGTGTTATTATATGCCGATGACCAAGATTTTGTGTTTACAAATTACACGCAAATTTTTGTTTATCCGCCGGGTCTTGTCCCCAATTCTAGAATAGAATAGAGTTTATTTTCCAAATGCTGGACCCTCTCGGGAATACAATTTTGATATTTACATAAAAGACAATCCAAAGTTATTGGAATATCTATATAATTCTATGACTAAAGACAATTCTATATGAAAACAAATAGATACAGCAATGTAGACAGTCACACTTTCATAACGAATAATTTGGTATATGGTATGTAATTTATCGAATGAAATTGAAACATTTGTCAACTACTGTTCTATAGCGAGTGTCAGGAATTACAAACGTGCTCATTAGCGTGCCAGAGAATTTAAACAATTTAACACCCGCGGAAACACCCTAACTGAACTATGATCATGTTCATCAGTATTTGAGAGAATTGACCGAGCAATAGACCTGTATGACAGATACATGAGACAATATGACGTACCAGAGAATTTTGTCTCCGTCAATCCCCCACGCATAATAAATGAAAATGTGTTAGACTTATTCCTTACATTAAACCCCACACTAGTAAACTCAGTGTCCATACAGGCAGGCAATTCTGATCATAACATACTGGTTACTCAAATACCTATTAA
This sequence comes from Spisula solida, assembly GCA_947247005.1. Classification (NCBI taxonomy): domain Eukaryota; kingdom Metazoa; phylum Mollusca; class Bivalvia; order Venerida; family Mactridae; genus Spisula; species Spisula solida. Next base: position 41,281,803 of record OX365944.1, on the reverse strand, counting down.
ACCACCCATTGACAAACAAGACCCTAGAAACATACACTTATTTAATAAAGCAAATGAGATGATTTCAGACACTTTATCAACACATCCAAGGTCAACGTCATACAAAAAGTAGATGCTATCCCAGTAGAGGATCTTTGGATCAGGTTTAAGCACCATCCAAGAAGGCATCACAAAGTTTGTCCCAACCGAAAAACTCGGAAATAAACAAACTCTTACCATGAGTTACACAGGACAAAAAAGGTTAATCAGAAAAGGGACAAACTCAATAACTTTTATTGACAAAGTCATTTGCAATGTAACTCACAGAAAACCTTCAATGAACTCTCTTGTAAAAATTACACACTAACTTAACTTTTAAATTCCAGGGTGGTATTCAATATTGATCTTATTTAATTGGAGAATAAGGATAGCCAATCATATCACCTGTTACTGGCCAAGTGTCTAATATGGTGGGATATGATTGGTTGTCCTTATCCTTTAGTCAAGTAAGATCAAGATTGAATATTACCCCTGGATACATACATATGGTCTACTGAATGCGATTTAAGTCTAGGACCTTTAAACTAATCGCATAGGACTATGTCTACAAAATAAACTTGGTGATATTTAGCATTCTCGTGCACTTTTTGTTCAAAATAAACTTTACAGTAGAAGCCTTGTGCGAAGAGGCATTCTCACGATATATTTAAGGTACATATGGTATATTCCATTAACGTTATACAATGTAGTACTAGTCATTTACTGTAGTCATTTACCTCCACATTTTTTTGGTTTGGGACACTTCGTCGCTTTATGACATATAAATTCTGAAGTTTTTCCTGCACAAAATATCTATAGAACCTTCTTGTAACCTATTTGCCCATTGGTTCTGGCTTTTGAATTACAGGACCTTTGTGGGTGAAGAACATCAAATGTATCATTGTTATCACTGACTGCGTGTGCTTTACAATACGGGTTTCTCTTAGAAGGTTTGATAGCACATATATGGCAGTTTCGCTTCATTCTTGGTTAATGATACTTTAATGATGAGCATGGTATCCAGTCGGTACAAGTGTTTCTAACTTCAAGGATTTTCTTCCAAAGGAAGTGAACTTGGGATAAACTCGAGCATTACGAGCAGCTAAGTGAGCTAACAGTCCAATGGTCAAATGTTGCAGTTTGGGACGAATGTGTTATTTAAGCTAGAGAGGCATTTACGAATATTTTTTATTTGTCCCAGATACGTTTAATAATGTTTGTGTGATTAGTGTATGGGTCTGGGTATACAATGTTGATGATAAAAATATACACAGGTGCGTACCTTGGGGACGGGGTCCAGACCCCAAGTGTCTGTGAATTGATCATCCAAATTTCAATAATTCTTGGCAACTGATTGTTCCCCCTTTATCCCCGTGTCATTCCGTGTGTAAAATATCACAGGTAGCAAGTCCAAAAACAGGAAAAAGTGACTTCGATACAAATGTACAAAAAACACATGAAGAGGTTTATTTCTAACATCAGATATATCTCGGCATCCGAATATTCGAAGAAATAGATAAAATGCAAGCAGGGTACTTTCCTTTTGGTGTCGACGTGTTTTAATATTCTCGATCTGGAATGTTACTGACTAGTACAAGTAGTTTGAATTTCCACCAAGTAAATTTTTACAAAGGTATTTGGGGTTTCTTGTATGGCTATGATAGACTTGTATAATGTGAAGCCTATTTTTCAGTCTCCCCGGTCCTTGTCTTAACTTTGTCTCTCAAGTGATTCCCTGTTCCAAACTGAAGCACTCCCTGTTTGCTTCTGTGGTTGTGGGAGCGTAATTGGGTAAACGTAACCATGATTATTCTCTTCACCAAAGCTGATAATCTACCCATTTTACAGCTAGTGCAAGTGAACTTATCTGCCTCTGTTATTTTTAAACCTAATTGCTAATGAGATCATTGCTTTACATTACTTACCTGACCTGTGAGTTAGTATGATTGACAATTTGACTTGAGGTGGAAGAAGAAGAATTATCCAACGGTGAAGAAAACTCAAAACTTTTTTTTTATTATAAATACACTGTTTATTTGACATTCAGATAATCCACTACTGGCAAGGTTGTCAGGTATATATAGGCTTAACATCATACATATATGTTTGCCAGACTATCTGTGGTGACTATCTGGGGTCAATATGTCATGGTGGGTTTTTGTTCAGGATTAAATGATGCTGCATACAAACAACAACACTGCTTCATTATGTTAAAGATAACTTTATTCATTGGCTTGGAATGTACAATAACTTGATGGCAGTCATACAATATACATGATACATTAATGCAACATTAATCAAATATAACCTTTTACTCAATCAACATCTACACTGTTCTGTAAAGAGATGGACTAGAATGTTTAAACATCTCATTACAGCTTTTTGTGACGAATATCAAGAATAGTGTCCCTTTATAATGTGTAATGTTGAGTCCATTTCAATAATTAGATTGTCTCTTCTCCATAGTCATTATTGGAACAAAATTGACCGGATGCCAGTGTAGAGCCCATGTGTTTGATGAACGTTTTGTAGAAGGTTTTCCAGCGAATCTATTGGATTATGCAAACATGTGAAATATTTCAAATGGTTTTACAACCGAACTTATATTGTTTTTTTGGCAAACTCAATTATTAATTGGTATGGAATTAGGGAGAGAGTTCATAGACTTATTTCTGGAGTGAAGAAAAACGAATAACAAGATTTTATCCAGAGTTAAGGGACATACTGTTGTATATATATAATGCCTGTGAACACAGTAACAACAGAATGGCACCAATATTTGAATACTGAACAGATAAGATTCTAGAAAACATGCATTTCAAATAAGGCAAAAATCTGTTTGTAGTTACTTGATCCAGACATTTTTAGGTTCGTAGGTAGTAACAAATTTTGTTTGAAGATTATTTTGTTACATTCACATAAAATGTAAGTTGAGTTCCTGGGATTACCATGAGTAGATTAAGTAACTCCAAACATTTCAAGAATTTATTAATTTAAAGGTCAGTCTAATGCCGTAATTATCATAACAAAGTTATAACTAGTCATGCACAAGTCAATTGAAACCATGCCCCACCCCCAACCCTGGGGAATGGCAGGAATTTTTACTTTTGCTTTTTCAAACCCCTGGTAAAATCCCTGGCCCCAGGAACATACAGATGGTAAAACCCACACAAATTGCCCCCCACCCCCCTTCACCTCATTTAGTCACAGCAATATTTCCCCGCTATTTTTTACGCAAAACAAATGCCCCACACCCACACGACAGAGCAGGGACATCGTAAAGGTAAAAACATGGGACAGCTTCCCCCTATTCCCCCATTCTTCCCTGGTGTTAGGGGGGGGGGGGCTTGGTTTCACTTAACTGGTACATTAGACTTTGAATGGACAGTGTTAAAATTCCCGTCACACTACAATGCCTACGACAAAGACAGTGGACCTCTCTGTGATGACATCTAACAAAATCATAGCATTTTTGTGGAACTGCACTGATCTGAGTCCAACAAATAAAATCTCTTTTGGTGGTAAAAATGTAATTGCGAATGAATTATTTGATAAATTTTGGCATACAAAAATAGCATTCATTTATCAAGAATTTCCATACATAATTATAATACGTCTTAACATAAGTCAATAAATTATATAATGTTACAGTACATGTATAGTTATATCATACATTATTACACTGTTATATATTACCGGGGAAACCAAGTACAAGTAATTCAATATAACACATCATTACATGTTTATATATCTACTATAACATCCATCCCAAACAGACACCTACATCACTCAGGCCCCAATTCCATGAAAAAACTTAAGTTATTGCTCAGCTGAGACTGTTATTTTTTATTTATTTTATGACTACAAGTATAGTCGTGTGATGTAGATTGCTACCCAAAACTGTGTATTTATTGTTAAATAATGATATAGTAGGTGATTTTTGTATGTAATGCTCATGGAAATCCAACAGTAATGAATAATAAAGAACAGACTTAAGTTTTTTGCTTTAGATGTTTATAACATTAAAACACTATTTTCTGTAAAAAATGACTTATTATGTATTGCTCTATTAAATAGGCATCTAACTGTGATGAAACAGTATATAAAAGTATACCTGAAAGTCACTTAACCAACTAAATATGTTTTTAAAATAGCAGTCTCAGCTGAGCAATAACTTAAGTTTTTTCGTGGAATTGGGGCCTGGTCAATGTACATACGGACAATTTCCAATGACAATTATGTATACAGATTCTATCAGATTTCCTAAAAAATAAATCAGCTGACCTTCAGACTGTCATAGGAAGAAAATCTGACCTAAATCAAATCATCCTGACTAAAAACAAGAGCAAGTTAAGTGCAGAGATATCAACCAATCCTTGAAAACTCTATCAGCTTAATTTAACAGCTGATTTATAGTTTGTTAATTCTGAAAATAATAATATTGTTGTCTTTATTTTCTGTGGATAACATAATTGGCAAACCAATTTTTATTATGGTCCATAAGAGTGCTATAAATTCGTAAGTGAAAGTTTTATGAATGCAAGGTATACAACTAACAAAACCCTAAATGGAAAATTCACTACTTTCTCATGAAAAAAATTGAATAAATGTAACCTGAAGAAGACTATAGTAAAGACGAAGCTGACTATATCGGCGTTTGTTGTTTTAAAAAAGTGACCTACTTTCTCAAGGAAATTGGTATATTCTGCACAAGAACAGTATAATCAATTCATGTATTAAGGTAAGGTTCAAATCTCCAAACTACACAAAGATGCCTGACAGATTCAGGTTTAAAATTGATCAGTCTGAAATTCTAGAGCCTGTTGCCTAAGGCGCTACCGAATGCTTTTTGGAAATGCTTTACTACGTCTATGCAACGAAACGCTACCAGGGAGCAGTGCTCGCCGATAGCATACTATTTCTCAGCACTTTGCTAGGTGAGCGCTACCGAGCGTTTTCTTGCGCAATGACCTGCTTCGGTACTGCTTTGCTGCGCAACAGTCTGCTAGCCATGAGCACTTGCGGGTATCTTATAAATATTTTTTACTTCGTCCACTACATAGTGATTTTTTTAAAAAAGCTGTTTCCTAGCATAGCGCGCTATTGAGTGCTCGGTAGCGGTTTGGTTAGGCAACAGGCCCCTGAATTAGACTTTTTCAGACATTTTGCAAAAATTGCATTTTGCAGAAAATATGAGCAGTAAGAGTTGAATAAAACAGGAGGAGTAATGTTGTGAATTGACTCAAGCCAGAGGTCATTTAAACATTCCTGTCAATTGTACATATATGATATTTATAATAGTGCCATATCACACAGGTTTAAACACAGTATTCGAAGCAATTACACATTCTGATATACAAAAAAAACAAAAAAACAATTTTCCTGAAATAACAACAACAAATGACAATGGATACCATCAGGAATGAGGTGTCCAAAGTGATTAATGACAATGACAATATATTTTAATGTAACATACAGAATTTGTTTCACAATTCACATAAAATATATCAGTTTGAATTATGTTTTCATGTTCACATAAGGCATTTGTCTGTAATATTCACCCATAAAATATCATCTAAAATGTTAACAACTGTTCAATCAATATTATTATTCCAAATGTTCAAAATCATTCAGACAGCAAATATTTCATCATATGCACAAGAACAAGCAAAAACAAACTTTATGAAAACAAAGTTACAGCGACATAAACTCAAGGCAACATGCAGGAATTTAATGCTTCCATGGTAAATCATATACTGTAACAACCATACGAGGGGCATTCTGAAAGTTCTGATAACTGAGTGATTACTTTACATTGGATGGTCAGAATCTTTTAAAAAGAATATTTTCTGAAAGATACAACCATCCGCCACCGAATACATATAATGATATTAATATCAGAGAGTTTTATATTTACCTATATGCCGTTTTACATGTAGGTATATTACCCAATGAATATCCGCCAAAATGAGTCATATTACCCTTTGGAAGGGATAACATTATTATAGATAATTTCTATAATTTCAAGCCGATTTATTTGGAATTTACACATATATTGTATTATATATCTGTGCATCTAATGACAAATGGAAATTATTGTTATCACAGTATAAATGACTTTAGATGTACATGGAAAAGACCACGTCCCAATTGCACTTGAAACTAGCCATTTTACCGGAAATACACAATTTACGTGTTATTGCATTGTACTGCTGGATGTGTTACACAAGAATATAAAACATGTGGCCGTTTTGTGCATACATATGCTATTTTTATTCCCACTAAATACTTAATTCTTAATTATTCGTAATTTCAACTGTACAGCAGCCTACAGAATATGACCACGTGGCCAAAAACACGTGTTTTAGATTTATGACGTCATATCCTCAAAAATGCATTTCGCAAAACAAAAATAATTATGTATTTCCTTCAATTGCAGTTGGTACAATTAATTTAACTATAAAACAAGGACTATTGACCTTTTTATTACATGTCTAAGGGTATTCCGTTACCCCACCCACTTTCTAAAATTAAGGCTAGGGCACAAGATTTTGCTTCCAAAATCAAACTTTACGAAAAATACATTTATAACGTCCCCCGAATGAAAATACACATTCAAATCTAGCAATTTGACTTATTTAGAGTAGATGATAGTCCATATAGGTACATATTGTACTATATGTCTAGAATTAAGTATGGGCTATATGTGGTAAAACTGGCCCCTGTATGATTTGTTTAGAGTAGATGATAGTCCATATAGGTACTATATGTCTAGCATTAAGTATGAACTATAGGTGGTAAAATGGGCTCCTATATGAGTTGTATATATTGCTGTTTTTTTATTAATAAATCAAAAGTTTTTTCAATATCTTAATGATATTCGCAAATACTGTTATACATATTTCAAATAATATCAAATTTATTTCATTCAGTCAGAACGATGCTTCCACAGTGCGCTCTGAAATATACATGGGGCCAATACAATGCAATTCCCTCGCGTATTCAAGAGATAGTTCAGTCAATACCCAAAACCATGTATTGTTTGAATACCAATTGAAAACATTCTCAGAGTTAAAAAAATATATTTTCTATGAATATCTCGCTGACAGTTTGATCTTTCAGAAAATGTTCACTTAAAAAAAGTCTGACCATCCAATGTAAAGTTATCACTCAGTTATCAGAACTTTCAGAATGCCACTCGTATATTAAATGGCAATAAATAGAAAACAGTAGTAACAACAAAAATATCTCTCTCTGTCAAATCAAAACCTTAAACAACGTAGCTGGCATACCGTTTCTCTTAAAACCTGTAGGCAGATCATTTTTAACTTGCAAACTTTTACCCAAATACAAATTTTGAATCTTAGAGACAGCCCATTTTTTCTGGTCACAAGACTCACAATATCTATACAGCAGGCCATTTTCAGAAGTGAGGTTCATGTTAGCACAAATTGTACTGTCAATTCGTTCCTATTCATGAGCATTATATTTTATGGATTCAGAGCCTGTATTCATAAAGCATCTCAGACTTTTCTAAACAAAACTTATTGGACAAAAAACATTATAATTAGAAATAAAATTACCTCAATTTTGAAATACCCAGATTTCATAGTGAAATACATACTAAGTCAAAAATCGATCAGAGATAAAAGCTATCACTAAAGACTGCACCGTGGAGTCACCGGTTTTCGTTATGTTAAGGATATAACGGGCGATAAATGACCAATTGCACATCATCTTGAAATTATAAATTTATCAAAATGAAGAAAAAATATTAAGAAAACAGATACAAGCAGTGTCAACAACAATTCTTCAACAAATATCGCGAATGCCGACCATTTAATGACGTCACTGGAGTGTGCATTAAAATAACACTCGTATACCTGAAATCGTGACCTTTGAACTTATTGTCGTAAAATCACGTATGATCGAGTTTTCACCTTGAACGTAGCGTAATTCTAAATTTAAAAGATCCCTTATGCCATTCAAAGTGCAATATGTTACAAATTTGCAATTTAAACGAATAATTAAGGAACTAAATAAGACCGCACTAGAATAAGTATCACAACGCGTTTTCATAACATAGATCCGTAGTAGGCTAGGTAAATCAGGAATCTACAAACAATTTAACAAATTAAAATTAATTGTGAGCACCAAATGACGTCCAAAAATATCAGATCTATCGCCAAAATCAGCAACAATATTGTGAATTACCAAACATTTCTATAATACAAAGAATTTCCAAGGAAAAGCAATCGTGAAAAGGAACTATTTTGGGTCCGCATGGCATAAGATTACGTCATAATTTGTCTCCCTCGATTTTATTCATAAATTGAGGAACCAGTCCATTTCGACCATGACCTTTTGCAGAAAAGCGTAAACAAACAAACGACGGCTAAAAAATGGATATATAATCGATCATGCGGCATAATTTTAATGTAAATCGATTGGAACAATTTGGCATTACAAAGTTTGACACATTTTGCATTGAATCAGTACTTATCTTATATCTTACATTCATGAAATGCTATTTGATTCATTTATGGATTAGAAGGTCAACTTTGACATTCCTTCATTCGGTTTTCCCGCTAATGACGTCATAACTAAACTATCAATAAAGATATATTGAAAGTTACAGTTCCACCATAACGATTACTAGGGTATCACGATTTCAGGTTACGAGACGGTATATTCGTAAAAATCTAAAAGTATTGAACAAACTAAGAAAATTAGTTTATCTCAGACATAAAATAATTTTTACAAAATTTTGTGAATATGGGCCGAGGTAAAAAGGCAATTTAGTGTGAGCGGGGACAGAAAAGAGGGAAAGAAAATCCACTTTTTCATATTTCAAAGTGCAAATAATCGCAGTGATTTCATTTCATGATTGAGTTAATTCATCCAGGAAATTAAGGCAAATCATACTACCCTGTGAATAATGAAGATATTTGTACCGGTACATAGTTTCAAGGAGACTGAATAGCATTTTCAAAGCACACCTTGAAAGTTTTACGGCAAAAAATAAATTCTGGAAGTTTTGATCAAATACCATACACAGAGTATACGCACAAGTATAACAAAAATGAGTATAATGTTCATATTGCACTAATTTCCGCTGGCCGAATATCTCTGTAACAACAATTGCTGGCATGCGTCACATACACGTACTGGCTTAGACGATGATGGATGAGGCATCTTGTTGTCGGAACATTCATTACAGAAAATATCACCACAATTTCTACAATGATGCTGAAATCATATAAAATAAATATACCAAATTTATATAGCGCCTTTTTCATGCGAACACACATTCAAAGGCACTTTACATTATAGTGTTGCAGCCACAAGGGCGCAGGTGCATCCTCTACCAGTGAAGATACAGCATGATCTGACCAGAGGGACAGACTGACAGAAAGAGAGAGACATTAGATACAGGCATATCTGGCGCTGCAGAAGTGCGCCTAGCTCTTATTTCGAATAGACAGCCTGGTTCTTTAATGTGCCCGGTGTATAGCACCAATACACAGCTTCCTGGCACCTTTACCCACTACTTTGCAGACCACACGGTCAGATATAGCGGGAACTATCATAAATATTTCAGAAATGTCAAGTTCCAATGCTGGTGATTGAACCCACTACCTCTGGATTGACAGTCCAGTGCGTTACCACTAAGCTAATTCTGCTTATATAAACAGAGGAGATATGTAATTGAGGTTCACAGGTAAAACTGGGGATATTTGGAGAGCGGTTACATATCTTACAGTACTTCAGTAATATATGGTAACAATCTTGTGATGATCTCCTTATACTGGACCAATAAGGGTTCCGTTGCCTAAGCAAAGCGCTACCCAGCGCCTTCATTAATTACCTTCCATTCAATTAAATATAGAAGGCATGGATTACCTCCCATGGAAAGCAATACTTAGTGCGAGCCTATGTTAACGGTCTCCAAGCCTTGAACTACCCTTATACTTAGAACCATGAGGATTAGTACAGAATCATGTTAGTGCCATTTTAAATATCGTGTATCGCGCTCGAAGGGTGAGACACGAGAATTGCGTTTTAATCTTGCCCTAGACCCACAACTTTTGCAAGTTAATATCTAATGTTGTGTAATTCTTGTGAATCGTATTGTGCCTCACCGCTTAATCTCAAGCCTCGACTACCAAGGGTGAGACACGAGAATTGCGCGATATTTGCAGATGACCCAATGTTAAAAGGGACCCAGATTTTGTACAGATGGTTATTGTGACTAAGTTTCATATAGATAAGGATTAAGTTGTGACTTCTAGCATGTTCACAAGCATTTGTGTGCAGACAGGCCACAAAGAGCGATCACAAAAGCCCACCAAGTGTGAAAAAGCCCACTATGTGACAGGTACTTAAAAGTTTAAAGAGTTAAAAATATGTAAATCAGTGAAATTGTCTTACATCCATTTTAAGGAGGTGGAGATATATAACAAGCATGTAAATTTCATATTTTTTATAAAACAACAGAAATAATGATTACCTTTCTTCTAGCCACTGAAAATAGTTTTTCACACTGTTTACAATGTGACGAATCCTTGTCACTCGCCCATGTGGCTTCCTTGTTGGCTAAATGTAGCTCTCTCATATCTTCTACACGTAACTTGGACCTAACATAGCAAAAACAAGTCATTAAGAATGGCAAGCAATACAGAAGTCCCCTACTGGTTTGAAGCCATAGCCCTTTAAATGATTTTCAATGTCTCTGTTGCCATGGCAACCACAATTTTTTTCCAAATAAAAAAATATCTAGATGTGCATAATCTCCCTATTGGCACCTACCCATTTACAAAGTTTTACAAACCTAGATGGGAAACTTTTAGAGTCATGACAGGATCCAAATTTTGATGTATTTTACTATGTTCGTATCCATAGCAACCACAATTTTTGTCAGAATTGAAAAATATTTAGATGTGCATAATCCCCTTATGCCCCCTATCCACATTCCAAGTTTCTTAAACCTGGCCTGAAAGCTGTTGAGTTATGTCAGGATCCAGATTTTTAATGGACGGATGGCAAACCTATAGTTTCCTGCTGTTGAAAACCTTTAGGGGACTAATAAAACCACAGTATGTACACCATTAGTTTAACGCCGGAATAATAAACTAAAAGGTTCGATAAAGGACACAAAAACATGCCTCTCATACTTAAGGGCCATAACTTCATCCGAGTCTGACCTAAAATTACTGACAACTAGGCTACAACTATTCAGGTGAAGTCTCATTGAAATCCAACCAATGGTTGAAGAAACCAATTGTGGACAAACTTTGTGATGTACAACCAGACAGCCATCCATCCAAATGTATAAATACTTACTCTCTTAGATAAAATTATGATTTGAGCTCAGCTAATATTTCTCAATCCAGACATATAAATACAGTGGAACCCCTCTAATCCGGACCCCTCTAATCCGGAAACCCCTCTAATCCAGACAAATCAGTTGGTCCCAAATTTTGTCCTTCATGTTTTAATGTAATTTTACCCCTCCAATCCGGAACCCCTCTACTCCGGAAACCGGACAAATTCTCTGGAACAAGTAACAGATTTACTCTTAAATTCACCCCTTGGATCCGGACAGTCAATGTAAACAATTTTTGTGTTGAAGTTTTGACAGGTGTCAGTGAACATCTTATATATTCTCAATATCTTGGGGACAATAAAAGGTGTGAAATTGACAATAGGCTTTATAACTCCAATCCACTGGGAGACAAACAGACATACAATGTAGTCACTTAATCAAATTAATCCAATTGTACAAACTATGTGTGAAAATGTCATAACTGTATTTTCGTATTTTGTGATGTAGGTAGATGAGTAAAATAAGTTAAATGATATTTTTGACTTAATTAATATTTAATTTCTGAAACATATTTGTGGGTTAAATGTATTCAAAATGTTACTATGGCAGTTTCTTCACTAGAAGATTTTATTAAACTTGGGTAGTATCCGGACAACTTGAAATTTGGACCCATATTACTAGAATCTCTCAAAATAAAATGAAACTTTTTTGTCTAATACAAATTAAGTTTTGTTAAATAAATATGTTAGAACAATCTGAAGCATCTAGTTAGTGTCTGTTGTCAATAAGTTTGTGTGTTGTATGCAATACTTGAACAAAATGTAATCACTTCCAAGTATGAGGGTTATCAAAATAAAATAAGTTGAAGAGTTTTTATGTATTAAAATAGAAACCCCTCTAATCCAGAAACCCCTCTTATCCGGACGTTTTGTCTGGTCTGGACAGGTCCGGATTAGAGGGGTTCCACTGTACTTACTCACTTAGATGTGATCTATGCTCAGCTAGATGTATAAATACTTACTCGCTTAAATATGATACGAGCTCAGCTAAAATTTCTCTATCCAGATGTATAAATACTTACTCGTTTAGATGTGATCTGAGCTTGGCTAGAGATATAAATACTTACTCGCTTAGATGTGATCTGAGCTTGGCTAGAGATATAAATACTTACTCGCTTAGATGTGATCTGAGCTTGGCTAGAGATATAAATACTTACTCGCTTAGATGTGATCTGAGCTTGGCTAGAGATATAAATACTTACTCACTTAGATGTGATCTTAGCTCAGCTTGATGTATAAATATTACTCGCTTAGATATGATCTGAGCTCGGCTAGATGTATAAATACTAACTCGCATAGAATGTGATACGAGCTCAGCTAATGTTTTCTCCACCCAGACATGTAATTATATACTTACTCGCTTAGATGTGATCCAAGCTCGGCTAATGTTTTCTCCTGTTCCTCACATTGAACTTGCATCTCTCTAAACTGTTTTTGTAAGTTAATATGATCACTTTCTAAAGTTTTATAAACATCCATTTGTTTCTGTAATTGTGATGTCTTTGTTTTCTCTTGTTCAAGATTCTTTTGTAAGTTACCGCGCCATTCCCTCTCTATTCGCAGGTCAGTTTCCAATGCAGTTCTGAAATATATATCCCATATCGTGTGTATACATTAATTTCCATATTGTATTACAATCTAACATGTCTTTCATAGTAAAAACTAAATATCCTTAGGACTACAAGGCACTTTTTTTTAGACCTTCCTGAAATTCACATAATCCTTATACACTTAACCGATTTAGAAACGCAACTATTTTGGGGGTCGGTATTTTTTGTTTTAATTATTATTTAAATTTTATTGGAGTATAAACCAATGAATGGGACGCTAGTCTTATGCCTGGTATGATTTTCTACGAAAAAATATTTCAGTTTAGCCCATTACGTCACAGTGGCGTCATTTTCATTATTTACACGTGACGCGTGAGCAAAACCACTGGGCGTGTCGATTTGACCGCCAATTTAAAGAGAAACGATACCCCAACAAAAAACCATAAAATTAAATTTTGAAGTGCGTTGTATACGGTGCCACGCTTTTAGGATACATAACATCCTGGCGCATTAGACTTGCTTTAAGCAGTTATGTGACGTTTTATCATGACAAAGTAGATTAACTGTCTTCTGTCGACGATATTTAGACTTGCATAGTATTTCCAAGAGGCAGTTTACACATACAATTGTATGCCTCAGGTATGCCGACGATACAAGCGCGTAAACATGATGGCACCAAACGAATGTTTTTTAAAGACGTCACTTCCGGTCAAACATATTTTCTGTTATACCTACAATTTGAAGGCAATGATGCATACGATTAAGTAATTTTGCTAAAATATTCATTCCGTAACATTTTGATTAATGTTTATTATGACCCATGTTAAAAATCGCTTCATTTTGTCTGTCTTCTTATTTATCTTGACATATTCCATTATCCACTTCCGGTTTGGATTGATACGTGTTTTCCTCATACATGTGTGGAACAACATCCTACAACACTTTATTTTCCCGCCAATGAGGCAAAGACGCCTGATTTTTATAGCAGGTTACAGCTTATAAATACATTATTAATTTTGCGAACTTGACATTGTCGATCAATACATTTCGTGGTTTGGTTTTGTGACAATCTATACCTTGATTACAATGACATTTGCTCATCTATGATTTCATGTATTGATTTCATTACATGTAAAATTTCAATAGAATTGAAGCACCTTAACTGACTTAAATTTATCAAAAACCCACTGTTGCGTTTTTAAATCTGTTAAGTGTATTCTGTCCCCTTGATGGCATTCACTTGCAGCCCAGAGATTTCTGAAGGCTTCAACTGACCGAAAGTAGGCAAACATGTAAACATTGCACTTGAAGATTACCCAAAACAAGACTGCGTTCAATAAACGCTTATGCCCCCTGTGGAAGCCTTGTCCATAAATAAGTCTAAGTCCAAAATTAGGTCAAGGTGAAGATCAAAATGGGGTTAGGTGATACTGGCGTCTGGAGAGTGTTCATACACAACATCCATGCAAGTATGAAAGCTTTGAAGCAAGCCATATTAATGCTAGAAGAAACGGTCAATTTGGGTTAACCAGGACGGACGGACAAATGGACGAACGGACGAACGAACGGACGAACGGACGGACAGGTGAATCACTATATGCCTCCCCATCTATCGATAGGGGGGCATAAAAACTATGACAGTTATAGACCGATTTCGATAATCTGACCGTTTGTTTAAATACGAAGGCTACAACATAAACATGATACAGGTGGACCAGCTTTGATAACTGGAATGCAATAAATCTAATACAATAAATAAATGCTATAATTCTCAGTTGCGTCCATAGCTCAGTCAGTCGAGGCGCGTGCTATTTAACAACAGAAGTTGAAAGTTTTTGGGTTCGAATCCCACCGGACGCATTTTTTTTATGACAGGCAAGTAAAAAACCGGTTTTGTACTTATGTTTATACAGTGATGCACACCGAACATAGTTTTGAAATATTTTATCATTCCATTTCAACATGTCAAGTTATACGGACGACACCCAGTTAGAATCTGATAGAAAAGATCGAAAATCTATAGTTAGACACGTTCTAAAGGTTTTTATTGAATTTATTTCAAACATCATTGCAATTTGTGTTCAACACCTTGTCATATTTGATACGCAATATAACGTGTTTTTCATTTCAATACTTTTTTTCTGTATTCAATTTCAGGTATGCAAGGAAGAAAAACATGCTGGGTCATTACAGGTACCATTGGCTAAGGCAACCAACTACACCGGATTGAGTGCAACAACATGTCTTCGACTAAACAGGAATATGAACTATCGACCACGGAAGCCACGGTGTGACAAGTACGTTGTGGACAATTTTGACAGAAATGTGATCAGGAGAACTATTCACAACATGATCTCAACAAGAACGTCTGTACCGACATTGAACAACATAAAGACGATTCTTCAAGAGAAGATCCGATTTACAGGTGTTTTATGGCTTTTATTATGTTACGATAATACGAGTATGATATTTCAATTCTCGTTACAGTGTGTGTGGAATTAAGAGTGTCTGATTTATTGTAAATTAGATTGTCTACATATATGTACACCAAATTGATTGTTGATCCAGTATACTTCAGTATTCTAATACTGATCTAGCTATAAGTGGTAATGTTCTTAGAAGCATACCTGAAATGAAATTGCGAAGTGTCTTATGGGAAAATTACCACTAGTATTTCTTTGAATGATGTAATGTTTTGTTCTGTTGTTAATTATACTGTAACATTATATAATAACAGCTAGCAAGAGCTTCCTGCGTAAAGTATTGAAAGAGATTGGTTTTACCTGGCGTAAGTGTGGCTCTACTAGGACACTCCTCATGGAACGTACCGACATAGTGGTGGCTCGTATTAACTATTTACGACAGGTCAGGAAGTACAGAGAGGAGGGTCGTACTAGTGTCTACTGCGACGAGACTTTCGTGCATACTACGCATAGCACTCAACACTGTTGGCAGTCAGACGAAGTATCGCTTAAAGTACCGTTTTCGAAAGGTGAGAGGATTATAGTCGTACATGCTGGATCTTCTGAGGGATTTATAAAAGATGCATGTCTGCTCTTTAAAGCCAAAACAGTGAAAGGCGACTATCACTCCGAAATGAATGGAACCAATTTCACCAAATGGCTTAATGAACTGCTTATCCCGAACTTACCGCCTAGATCAGTTCTTGTTGTCGACAACGCGCCATACCACAACTTACAGCAAGACAAATGTCCAAAACAAAGTAACAAAAAAGCTGATATCCAGGATTGGCTGCAGAGGCATGACACCATATGATGTTGGGATGCTGAAAGCAGAGCTCATGGAGGTGTGCAGACGAAATAGGCCAGCTCCAGTATATCTTCTAGATACAACATTGGAGAGACATGGCCATGTGTGTCTGAGACTACCTCAGTACCATGCCGAGTTAAATGCCATTGAACTCATATGGGCCTCGGTTAAGAGAAAGATTTCGGTCAACAATTCAACATTTAAGATGAAAGATGTTCTGCAGCTAACACACGACACGCTGAATAGTATTGCATCCGAGGAATGGAGGAATTGTTGCCGACATGTACAGGACATTGAAGCAAGGTTCTGGGCTACAGACATTGCGGTGGAGAGTGCTGTGGAAAGGATGATTATTCATGTTAGTGACGAAGAATCAACCGACACTGGAACTGAATCCGATGATTATTCAGACACAGACATGGCATTTAAAATTGAATGAGTTTGCATTCATTGTTTTGTTGTATTGTATGTTCTGTTGCTTGTTAATATGTGTGTTGTATAGCCTTATTAAAACCAATAATTTTAACCCAAAACAATAAAGAAAAAACAGAAAATACAAAATAATAAATAAAACAAATAGCAGATAATGCTTTGAATCAAATATAAAAAACCCATAATATAATCTTAAAATAATAATAAAAAATGTACCACTAGTTGGGTTTGAACTCACCAAACCAAACCACTAAAAATATCATCATTGAAGTATCCACGCCTTTATCCACTGAACCACAGAACCGACCAGGAAATACTCGCTGTTTACAGAATAAATCCTATTAAAAGCAATTAAATTTGCTAAAATCTGATAACAAAACAGGTTCCCCCTAAATTCCTTGAATGCAGTGAACCATGGAATCCATGTTATCGAAATTGGTTTATACCCCTGCGTTACAAAGACTTGTTGTTGCTTCAATTTGTTGAATAAGGATGAACATATCTAAGTGGACATGAAGGTGATAACAATAGCTTATTTTGAGCATTTTGTGCTGACGTGAGTTAAACATTCAAGGTATGTGAGATAATTGTTTACACCAATCCCAGGGGATTGTGTTTTCAAGGAAATGACAGAAGAAGAGCCCTTCCCAGGTTTCCTATTGTTACCACAATCCATAATTAACCATTTGATATCTTGTTATAATACTGTAAAATTATATTTTTAGAGGGAGTTAAATTTTCTTTGATTTTGTTGTTAAACTTGACCACGAAATCTAAATTAATGCCCATGATTTCTTGAACTGCCAAATACAAAACATGGTTTTACCCTTCCATATTTTGTAATCCACGAATTTACGAACCCACATAAATGGATTTTTATCAAATTCCACGAAATTTAATACCCACGAAAATATGTGATTTTACAGTATTGTATCACTTCAAATACAGGTGGTGATGTAACGGATCCAATTACTGTGATATCTCAACTTTATACCTAGCATGATCATTAATTATATCATATAAATACGGTGATATTTCATGTGAGAACAAATGATGGAACAATGTTCTCCAACACGTGTGATAACAAAAGCTTGACGTCACTTGCTTTTCGGCGTGAAAACGTAACATCGCCGGTTTAGATACGTTCTTATTGACGTTGTATTGACTCGGTAACTATGGTAATATGATAAAACGAATCCGCCATTCGTTGTCATGAAAAAATTACCAAAGGCTCGCTTAATAACCTGTGTTTTCTAGACTCGTTTAAGAAATGTTGATCTCCAAAGACAACTCATGATGTATCCTAAATATCTTCTTAAATTACATTCATTTAAAGGAATATCCAATCTAATTACTTGTATTATTGTAACACTCGAGGGTGCTAGTTTCGTCGAGGATGGCCGTTCACGTACATATGTACGTCAGGGCCCCGTTGTAGCATGTCGTAAGAGGGGGGAGGGGAGGAGTGTAGAAGTATAGTGGGGTTGCATAATTATCAGCGCTATAAGTTTCTGTACTCAGACACAATAACAAAGTCATATCTCAAACTTTCATGTGTTGATGCCTGAAATAGAGTAATTCACTCCCTTCTAAAATTCAATTAAAGTTGTTTGACAAGCGCAGGTTTAATTTCCTACATAGAAACCATGATGAACTTTGACTTTTATAAAGTTTGGAAATATCTTTGACAGACTAAAATTGCACACTGAATTCATGAAATCATGACATTGGTTTCATTGACATTGCCCACGGAAATACATTAGACGGAATGGCAACTCATTCAACTCCCACTATTTTCCTATATAGGCCGCCATATAGGAATGAAATATCGCGATCGGCTTACTTGTACGAGACTAAGCGAGACTTGACGAAATTCTCAAGTTGGCGCTATCTTTCCCGCTAGCCGCCGCCATCTTGGATTATTTCACCAATTCAGCCTGATTTGTCAATGAGATATTTGTTTTTATTTAAAGCAACTCTTCGTCTAAATAAGCAAAGATGGGTGTTTATTTGTTCCGTTGTGTGTTTGGAACGTTTTTAAATAGATAGTCTGGACGATTGTGACATAGACCACATTTTCTTTGACCTAAGTCACCTATCCTGATCGATAAATTTTCAATCGACGGGTTTTGGATTGCTTCCGATATTTACTTTTTTAAATCCCTAAGGAAACTTATTTGCGACAGTTTTTCTTATAAATCAATATTTTTTGTGTTCTTTGGGGTGTCCTCTATTTGTTGAAAATGATCAAACCACTTAGTTTTGTGGTTTTGACACGAAAAAAAGATTTCTTTTGGATAAGCCATGTTCACAATTATCGTGCTTACCGAAGCGCGCAATGCATTATGGGTAGCCAGGTCATAATTAGGCTATTTTTAGACCTGCTTATCCGTTCTGTGTATATCCGTGCATTGCCCTGTTCCTGATCGGCCAATATTGTTTGCAAGATGGAAATACACAAAACAGAACTACATTAATCTGTTTGTTTTGTGTGCAAGTGTTAAGGGGAATCAGTCAAAAATTATTAAGTTTTAAAGAGTTGTCGCCCTTTGCTAAAAATGTGTATATTGTTTTTGCTCCACATACATGTACTTATTGTCGTAGTCAATAGAAGTAAGTACAGTCAGATCTCGATACAACGACACTGTTCGTTCCCGATCAAAATGTCGTTATAATGAATTTGTCGTTATACTGAAATTCACTAGTGACGGGAATTTTGATTGGGAGATTGTTTCATAAAAATCAATTATTGATTAACATATAATTTATTATGTCATAAAATTGTCATAATCAGCAAAATCAGCAGTATGAAATTATCATAATTGCATAAAATAATATTTAAAATAAAATACAATGTTTTGAGAGAGCTTCAAATAACGTGCGTCCGAATTTAAAGATGTCCGAATACTACTACAGTAAACTATAAAATATAAAGCTCTAGAATAATAAATTATAAATTGGTGATTAATTTTGTTACTAATCATACCCTATCGACTTTAAGAATTGATGAATTAATAAATCATGTCGAGAAATCTTGATTGACATCGTTTATTTCGTGACCCGTACGATTTCTAAAATACGAATATATGTATGCGATGACTTCGCTTATCTCCCTTGATAACGAATGCGCGAGCCGTATTTCACAAACTGTGATTCGACTGTGAAAGGTTCCACTATTATAATGAGAGCAATTAAGATGATTTTCACAAGTGTAATTACATAAGTAGGCTCCTTGCTTAGACAGCGACTTTGTGTAAAGCCGATAAATAGTTCCAGTGTGAAAAATAGTCCCTTGATAGTGTCAGTATATCAAGTATTAATTACTGTGTAAACACTCGATTCGTTCCCATTGTTTTGCTGTCGGTGTCGGTAAGTGAATATGTTGTTATAACGGATACAATTAACGTTGTATAGAATTCGTCCCCACCAATTGGTGTCGTTATAACGAAATTGTCGGTATATCGGATGTCGTTGTAACAAGTCCTGACTGTATAGCAAGTTTCATTTGAATATCTTGAACCATTTTTTAACTTTGACCAATGTTATAGTTTTTGAAGCTGAAAAGGGGCATAAGTCAAAATTTATCAAAGCTAGAGTTGTTGCCTTTTGCTAAAGATAAGCGTATTATCACTGGCAATAATTATAGCAAGTTTCATTTGAATATCTACTATCGTTGTGAAGTTACGAAGAAAAAAGATGAAAAATGAGTAAATTTGAATTTAACAAAGGGCCATAATTCTTCCAATATTGTAGCTAGAGTAATGTAACTTGTCATAAAATGGTGTTTTGTTGTTGTGAGCTTATGTTTAAAATCTCAAGTTGATATCTTCAATGGTTTTCAAGTTACCAAGAAAAAAAGCTGAAAATTGATGAACATTTTAATTTTACAAAGGGCCATAACTCTTCCAATATTGTAGCGAGAGTTATATATCTTGCCATAAAATAGCGTACTGTTGTTGTGAGCTTATGTTTGAAGTTTGAAGTCAATACCTATAATGGTTTTTAAGTTATTAAGAAAAAACTTGAAAAATGTGGACGGACGGACGGACAGACGGACGGACGTACTCATGAGACGGTAATTGTGGGGTTTTCTTTTGTTCTTTCTTTTGTTTGGTTGCAACCCACAAGTAGCATTTTGCATCCCACAAGTGACAGAATGAATGGAATCTAAAAATAGCCTATTAATTGTTCCACACCACACAACTACCGGTTCATTTAGACGGACGGACAGGGTGATTACTATAGGGCACGCAAAATTTTTGCGAGGCCCTAACAAGAAACGCAATGTTCAATTTAAACAACTTATAATATTTCCCGGTCTGCCACGGGTCGAGCTCATCAATCAAAATTTATCTCTAATTTAAAACAAAGTGTCATAACAATATATTGACTATAGATCTAATTTCGTAATATGTATGTCAGCAGTTCCGACGACTGATTTATTTTCAAAGCAATGTTTTAACTCTTTAACATCATCCGAGGGGTTATCGGCACTCAGTATCAGAACAGTGATTTTTATACATGACCTTTACAGTTTAAATTAGCGGCGCTGAACTGAAGCATGCACCTATATATATAGACAAGAAGTCTGTCGCCAGAAATGTCTCTCACCAATAAGACGCGTCGTCTCAAAGACGCTAACCAATGAAATGTGCCGTTACTATACGGCATGTCTGTCAAATCTTTCATAAATCTGCTATGTTGAAAGACTTTTGAGTCCATTCAACATCATTATGCTTAAATGTGCAATTATAAGACACGTCCATTAGTCTTTCGTGATGCATATAGACACTATGGAATATAAGGAATCGTTTCATATACATTAAGGTTGGTAAAACTTCCGATCTTTACTGAAAGATGCAGAAAGTCAAATGTCTGTCACGAAAGAAGTGAGTGAAAGACATTTTTGAAAACTGGCGCTCACAAAACTCAGACAGATTCATGCTGAATCGGCCAATAAGACACATTATAGTAAATGATAACATGATAACAATGTGACATATAACTCAATTCATCAACTTGCAATGATAATATCTTCAGTTCTTTTGTATAACCCGGCGAAAGATCGTATTTTAGTCAAAGTTGCAGACAACCGGAAAGTGAGCGAGGAGGTGTTAAACATTTGTTTCAAAACACAAATATCTGAAGATATTAGCCATGTACAAGTCTAGTATACACATATTATGCAATAGAACTACGTAATGTGACCCTAAAATCATTTAAACGTCTGAAATAGTCTCAATAACTCAAAATATACTGTTTGTCAGATATCTTTTAATGTCTTTCAGATGTCTGTCAAACTTCTCTCAATGTCTATCAAATATCTTTCAATGTCTATCAGTTACAGTAAAAACAGTATATTAAGTCAGACAGGGAAGGCAGCACTCAACTTAACCAGCCGAGCACAGAAAACATTAAAAACACACAAAAGCACAATGCCCAACTAAACAAGCGCAGATCTGCCCAAGTCCAAGCTGTCGAAAAGTATAATAAAATATAACTAGCTGAATGACCCAGTAGAAAAGATACAGCAACCAAAAGGCGGAATGCCTACGCTGAATGACCTAGTAACAACAGTAAAACTGCTGAACTACATAGTTTTAGCAGCCTACAGTCTAAAAGTTAAGTAACAGTATTAAAACCTGTTTAAGGCTGTTTGTTCCTGATGAGTGTTATATTCTTATGTAAATCTATGTCAAATGTAGTTACATGTATAAGTAACAAACCAAGGTTGTTACACTATATAGAGAATAATAGGTTAGTGATATGGATGTATTAGTTTATCTGGCAAGGCCCAGAAATTTGTCGGGTCACCAGGTGAGCCGAAGGGTGAGGTTTTCCTATCCTAAATGAACTTGCGGTTGATCGATTATTTTCTCTGACTTACTAGCATCTACATGACATCTATCAAGAAGTCTGATGTTGATGTCTATTATGACGTCATGAAGGGAACATGATGTTGTGCACTGGTTAATGAAAAAGTAACAATAGAGTCCTGAGTTTGATCACCTTTAGTTACTATATAAGCAGATTAAGTGACTGGAGAAACAGAATAACAGGTGAGGGACTTTGATGGATGAAAGTTTTCATAGTTACTGTAGTAGTCAAATAATGTACCTTTTGGCATCTTTATCGGCTAGATTTTGTCCTAGTTTTCTCGCAGTCTCCTCGGCGGCATTCTTATCATTGTCACTTTGTTTCAATCTAGAAGGAAAGATAATTGTATAATCAATTTCAAGTAAATGGGTTTATGATGCAAAACATGTCTCACACAAGGGGCTATAACTCTGGCAAAAATGATCCCACCTACAATTCCTGACAGTGCACACAACTAGGCTTGGTACTGAGTATTCATGTGAAGTTTCATTGAAATTTGACAAATGGAACGAGCACAGGCAATAAACTTTGTTACATCTATCCAAACAGACGTCAAATACAGAAGCAATTAATTAAGTCTCACCGATTGTTAGTGGGAGACATAATGATTGAAAGATAAGACATTGTAAGGTCTGGTTTGTTTTTTGTAAAGCGCAAATTTTGTCAATAACCAATTTTCCTGTAATTAGTCATTATCCAGTAATAACTATTGTGCAAGTAACTGAGCAATTGACAACTTCTCCACATGTAAAGGACATCATCATGTGATAGCCAGTGTCACTGACGGATGCATAGACAAAGCAGCAACTATAGCGCCTTTTACGCTTCCTCAAAATCTCTCAGGGAGTATGCTAAAATTGTCAGAAATAAAAAGTATTGAGATGTCATAGTTCTTATAAAAACTGAAAATTACTAGCACAAAAATAGAGTGTAATTTACGAGTATAACTCATAGAGGAGTACAAGAATTTGAGAAATTTATTATTCATCGGTATGTCAGTGCTTGTCAGTCCTATTTAATAACAACGGGCCATACATGCATCTATATAAGGAATCAAATTATCTCATTCTATGACACATGGGGGTGATAGAAGAGCTAGCAATGAAATTAGCCATTCATAACTTTATATAATTAAGGTACAAGATTGACATTCAAGGAAATAGAAGGAGTGTCCACCTAGGGAGTTCACGAAACAAGTTCATGAAACAAGTCGAATAGAAACATAATATGAGGGAGTGACCCTGAGATACAGAGTTTGAAATTACAAACATGTTCACTAAGTTAGACATTAAGTTACAAAATTAAGTACTTGAGCGAAAATCCATAAAAAAATTGGTGTAACGTTGTCATTTTTAACGGGATGTAGCCCATGTAGTTTTGGATCACCCCTCATACATTGTTCCCTGTTATATCAGACATTAATTCCGGGTTCATCGGAAAATTTTTCAACACTAATCTGTCTGAGTACACCTTTTATATCTTGTCCATAATTACAATACCCGTAAAAGGTGTCGCATATTTTCAGCCTTTTAAGTTAAAATATTAAACCCATTTATTAAAACTTCCTATATATCAATATCTACCGTAATAGTTTATCACCAGAATTTTTAAATTGGTGTTTTACTTCCTTGCTGACCGAAGTATCGGACATCTAACATTCTGGATAGCTTACATTAAGCACATTGAATGCTTTGTGCTCATGTCATGTTTAAGAAGCTCAACAGTACGTTGTAAAGCAGACAAGACCACACAAGAGAGCCTTAGGGCAACCAGACTTATCATTCAATGAACAAGAGGGCCATTCCCCCTAAAGTGCTCTCCTCATGAAAGACATACAGTTTAGGCAAAATCAGTCATTTCTTATGATATGATGTAGTATTTGACCCTAGATGCAAACATTGTAACCAGATTAGGGTAAAATTCTGAAGTGTAAACAAGGTTTCTCTTCATAAGCCCGCGATGACCTAGTTTCTGGCCCCCAATCCAGACTTGTCCTATATTTTACAGAGACTCACATTGTGACCAAATTTCATAAATACTATGTTTAAACTATGACTTCTATAGTGTTAACAAGGTTTTTCTTTGATTTGGTCTGGTGACCCAGTTTTTGACCCAAGGTCGCACTTGGGTTATTTCCTCCAGATGACCAATATTCCTAGACAAATATTTTGACCAACTCCAACCAAAATGTAACAAAACATGCATTCTCTACTGCTTACACAAGGGTTTTCAATGATTTGATCTAGTAACTTAATTACATATCCCTGATGACCCGATATTTTAACTCCACTGACATTTCATCCAAACAGTCAAAAATTCTGTTTAACATTCATAAAGACCCTGGGGAAAATAGCCTCTATTGCATACTGAAAGTTGAACAATGATTTGATCTAGTAACCTAGTTTTTGACACAAGATGACCCAGTACTAAGCCTAAAGTATACCTGGATGATTTCGGGCTGATCTTGGGCCAACATTTCATAAACAAAAGGGCAATTGGCCCTAAAGAGCTCACCTGATGACAAGCAGTTTAGGCAGAACAAGAAATATCACTGAATGTGATGAATACCCCCAGAAACTGCTTGACACAGTCAGATATGCAAAACTAGACTTGGTACTGATCGGTTATGCAGCTTCATTGAAATCCGACCATTGGTTGCTGAGAGATAGTAAAAAATCAAAAGGCCATAACTACCTTAAAAATGGATCCGTCCAACGTGTGCTGACGATAAGCACAACTAGAATTGGTAGCGATCATTCATGCAAAGTTTCATTGAAATCCGACCAATGGTTACAGAGAAATAGCGCAGACAAAATTTAAAAGTGTAAAAAAACCAAAGGACCATAACTACCTTAAAATTGATCCGACTAACGAGCGTCGAGGATATGCACTGCTAGACTTGGTACTGATTAGTCATGCAAAGTTTCGTTGAAATCCAACCAATGGTTGCAGAGAAATAGTCCGGACAAAATTTATAAGTACATAAAAACAAAGGGCCATAACTCCCTTAAAATTCATCCGACCGACGTGTGCGGACGATAATTATGCACAACTAGACTTGGTACTGATCAGTCATGCAAAGTTTCGTTGAAATCCGACCAATGGTTGCAGAAAAATAGCGCGGACAAAATTTATAAGTACAAAAAAACAAAGGGCCATAACTCCCTTAAAATTCATCCGACCGACGTGTGCCGACGATATGCACAACTAGACTTGGTACTGATCAGTCATGCAAAGTTTCGTTGAAATCCGACCAATGGTTGCAGAGAAATAGCGCTGACAAAAATATACGGACCAACCGACCAACCAACCAACCTCAAGCATGACTCCAATATAGCCCCCATATACTATGTATCTGGGGGTATAATAAGTATTTGTTATGATATGACCTTAATATTTAATGTAGAATTTACAAATACAGACTTTGCGACCAGGTTTTTATAAAAATTAGGTAATATATGTGACCTCTAGAAAGTGAACAAGGTTTTTCTTTGATTTGACCTAGTTTTTAACCCCAGATGACCTAGTTACGAACTTGACCTAGATTTCATAGCGATACACATTGTGGCCAAGTTTCATTAAGATTAAGTGAAAAATGTGTTTTAAACAGTCCAATTGTTGACGACGGACGACGGATGACGCACGCCGGACAGCGGACGCCGGACATAGGGTGATCACAATAGATATCACCTAAGAAGAGGATCATAGATCCTGGGGCGCTCACCTGCTAAACATGGCCAAACTTTCAACTTGACCTTAAGGTCATCAAGATCAACATTTTGACTAAACTTGATGAAGGTTAAAGCAAAACTGAGGCCTCCAGAGTGTTAAAAAGGTTTTGCTATTATTTGACATATTGACCTAGTTTTTTAGCCACATGACCCAACTTCAAACGTGACCTTAAGGTCATCAAGATAAACATTTTGACCAAAGATGATGAAGATTAAAGCAAAAATATTGCCTCAAGAGTGTTAATAAGGTTTTTCTATTATTTGACCTATTGACCTAGTTTTTTACCCCACATAAACCAACTTCACACTTGACCTTAAGGTCATCAAAATACACATTTTGACCAAACTTCATGAAGATTGAAGCAAAAATGTGGCCGCCAGAGTGTTAACAAGGTTTTCCTATTATTTGACCTTTTGACCTAGTTTTTTACCCCACATGACCCAACTTCGAACTTGCCCTTAGGGTCACCAGGGTAAACATTGTGACCAAACTTCATGAAGATTAAAGCAAAAATGTGGCCGCCAGAGTGTTAACAAGGTTTTCCTATTATTTGACCTTCTGACCTAGTTTTTGACCCCATATGACCCAACTTCAAACTTGACCTTAAGGTCACCAAGATAAACATTTTGATCAAACTTAATGAAGATTTAAGCAAATATGTGGCCTCCAGAGTGTTAACAAGGTTATCCTATTATTTGACCTATTTACCTAGTTTTTGACCCCACATGACCCAACTTCGTACTTGACCTAGATTTCATTGAGGTACAACCTCTGACCAAGGTTGATGAAGATCAATGCAAAAATGTGACCTCCAGAGTGTTAACAAGGTTTTCCTATTATTTGACCTACTGACCTAGTTTTTGACCCCACATGACCCAACTTCGAACTTGACCTATATTTTATTGAGGTACAACTACTGAAAGTGCTAGAGTGTTAACTGTGAAAAGTTTAACGGACAGACGGACGACGGACAAAAAACAATCACAAAAGCTCACCTTGCCACTTTGTGGCAGGTGAGCTAAAAATAGGTAAAAATTGTGATGTCTACCTAGTTTTTGATCCCATATGGCATTCACAGGTCTAGATTTTATACTGATGACCATTTTGACAAAGTTTCAAACAGATTAGGGAAAATTATGACTTCTAGTGTGTTCACTTAAGCATTGTCTGTATAATTGTGAATGGACTGTAATGGACTGAAGATGGACGGAGGAAGAGTGCTCAGGAGAGCTCACATTTTCACCATGTGACAGATGAGTTATAAATGGGCAATAATGGACTGACTTATATAATGGACGGAGAAAGAGTGCTCAGGAGAGCTCACATTTTCACCATGTGCATATGAGCTATAAATGGACAATGATGGACTATGGACTGAGGAAGAGTGCTCAGGAGAGCTCACATTTTCACCATGTGACAGATGAGCTAAAAATGGACAATGATGGACTGACGACGGAGGGAGGAAGAGTGCTCAGGAAAGTTGACATTTTCACCATGTGACAGGTGAGCTAAATATCTAGACTTACTTTTTCTCCATGTCCTTCAATACTGCCACTAAATTATTTGTTTTTTCTTCTAACTTGGTCACCATTTCTGTCTTGTGTTTCAATGATGTATCACACGTCTGTTAAAATACAAAAGAAGATGTTATTACATACATAAAGGATCTATCACAAGTTGCAAAATGCTCGCTTAATCAAATTTCCAAAACTTGTTTAATATAAGTTAATATCAATTGACAACAAGTATTAGATTCTTTACATCACATGACTCTATAATAACACAAAAAAATGCACCTGTCTGTTGGAAAAAGACTCCGCGGTATAAACGATGCCAAAAATACCATCATTTACGGCATAAAATGATGTCATTTAGGGGATTAAGTGACGTCACATGAACGCTATGCTACACATGTGTAGTATAAGAATATATGTACTCATTATACAATGTACTAACCCAGATACCATTATAGTCATGTGATATATGATGTTTCTCACCCGACTAAGAGATGAACTGGTTGATAACCCAGAGAAAGTCTCTCGAGTATCATACTGGTGCTACACATCTGGGGTGGTATTCAATAATGATCTTACTTGACTAAAGGATAAGGACAACCAATCAGATTATACCATATTAAACTCTTGCTCAGTAACAGGCGATATGATTGGCTATCTTTATTTTTCAACTAGATAAGATCAATATTGATTACCACCCTATTTTGACCAAGGAGTCTATTTGGAAAGAGCTAGTGTATCACACTGCAATTCCTTATATCAAAAAATAGTCTCTGCTCTCAACGTCAGAGGTGACATTGGTCGATCTCAGGAAGGGGAAAAACAGAATGACCACATACTTAGAACTGTCTCAGCAGATTGCAAACATACAACATTATTCATGTAACAGGTTATTTCTATCGTGACATGTGATTACTGACCAATTCTAACCTATGTACTGCCCTAAGTAAAGTTACAAGTTTGATAGCACCTGCATAGAACATGATCAGGAAATGGAATATTTCTATATGTAACATCATAAAATAACAAACACACTCTGAGGTCAATTTAGCTTCACCAATAGAAATATATTGTCGGCCTCACGGGCAAACGCCGTAACAACTAATCACTACTTTTCAGGAGAGGCAAAAAACAAACGCAATATCTGCGTTGCATGAAATGCATATTTTGCAAAAAGAAACAAGAGCTTTCCACGAACAGCGCGCTCCACACTATTCGCAGTGCCATGCTAGGATAGTATAATCATTATATATTCAAAACAAAATGCTTCCTATCAGCAGCATTACCCTCTGCTGTGTAGAGGTTGGGGCTTCTAAGTCGAAAGAGGGTGATAATTTGGACAAAATGCAGGACTGTTACCTACTCATGTGTAGGTCCTGGGTCATGAAGGAGAACAAATAAGCATTTCTAAGTCCAAAAGGGGGCATAATTTCAAACAAAATGCTTGATAGAGTTAACTACCCCTGTAAATGGATTTGGGTCATGATGGTGAATAAGTATGCAAAGCAATTATATAAATTATGTGAATGCATATTTGAGGTGAAAAACCTGTACCTAACATTAAATTTTGCACCAAGTTGAAAAAGGGGGCATAATTGCACCAAAATGCTTGATAGAGTTACCTACCCCTGTGTATGGGTTGGGGTCATGATGGTGAACAAGTATACAAAGTATCAAAGCAATATGTCAATGCACTTTGACGATATTTGAGGTTAAAAAACCTGTACCTAACGCCGACGCTCGGATGACTGCAATAGCTCCCTTTATTCTACTTAGAATCACTAAAATCAGGTTTAGAAGCACTTTAATGCTATAATGACCTGTCATTAATATTAGTTATAACTGTAATTCAAACATCAAAAACGAACCATATATGATACAGGTTCATTTTATTTTTTCAGTATTTGCGAATATTAAGCATAATATTCAATTATTTACTCTGAAATGTTTTTTCTTTGACATATTTGTCTCAATCTATATTGCAATGTCACTAAAATGGTGTTTGGGACAGTATATACTTGTTTGTCAGACCACTTATCAAGCAAGTTTGGTTTTGTTAGAGAAAACAGCAGTTTTGTGAAGTTATGTCTTTTTCTCATGAGGAAGTTATGTACCAACACTAGTAAATGATGTTATGATGTTTTCTCGCTTGGTCGAAACTCACTCTTCTAATTGACTAACAGATACAGCATTTCAGCAAAAGACACGGAACGGTTTGAAATGTGGAATGCGAGAAAAATATTTTTGTAGTTACATTGTTTGCCCGTGAGACCAACAATATATTGAGTTCATGTTTTTGTTTGTGTTTGACTGAGACAGATTTTAGTGCATGGTCCTGGCTTAATATAGCTAATTGGCTAATAAGCCTTCGGCTTTGAGGGAAGAGACAGAAACTTTGTATAATACAAGAAATCTTGGTGTGATACCCTAGCTCTTTCCAATAGACATCTGGGTTTTTTAACATAGCATAGAGTGCAACACTCGTTGTATGGACTGTGAGTGATTGTACCTGTCTTTTGCTGCTGCCAGATCATTGCCTGAACAATTCTTATTTGATTCCTGGATTACATGCATTATATATGCTTTTCCATTATACAATGGATATGGTTGCATCTCCCACATGTTTGTTCAAATGCAAGTTAAAGTACTGACAGGTTGATCAAATAATCTATGGCGCTGACACTGGGATAACCACAGTACCAACCACCAAGAACATTCTGACATTTATCAGAGGGCCACAGTACCATCCACCAAGAACATTCTGACATTTACCAGAGGACCATAGTAGCAACCACACCACGAACATCCTGACATTTACCAGAGGACCACAGTAGCAACCATCAAGAACATTCTGACATTTATCAGAGGACCACAGTACCAACCACCAAGAACAACCTGACATTTATCAGAGGACCACAGTACCAACCACCAAGAACATTCTGACATTTATCAGAGGACCACAGTACCAACCACCAAGAACATTCTGACATTCATCAGAGGACCACAGTAGCAACCACCAAGAACATTCTGACATTTACCAGAGGACCACAGTAGCAACCACCAAGAACAACCTGACATTTACCAGAGGACCACAGTAGCAACCATCAAGAACATTCTGACATTTATCAGAGGACCACAGTACCAACCACCAAGAACATTCTGACATTAACCAGAGGACGACAGTAGCAACCACCAAGAACAACCTGACATTTACCAGAGGACCACAGTAGCAACCACCAAGAACAACCTGACATTTACCAGAGGACTACAGTAGCAACCACCAAGAACAACCTTATATTAACCAGAGGACCACAGTAGCAACTACCAACAACATCCCGACATTTACCAGAGGGCCACAGTAGCAACTACCAACAACATCCCGACATTTACCAGAGGACCACAGTAGCAACTACCAACAACATCCCGACATTTACCAGAGGACCACAGTAGCAACCACCAAGAAGAACCTGACATTTACCAGAGGACTACAGTAGCAACAGTACCAACAACATCCTGACATTTACCAGAGGACCACAGTAGCAACAGTACCAACAACATCTCGACATTTACCAGAGGGCCACAGTAGCAACCACCAAGAACAACCTGATATTTACCAGAGGACCACAGTAGCAACCACCAAGAACAACCTGATATTTACCAGAGGACCACAGTAGCAACTACCAAGAACATCCCGACATTTACCAGAGGACCACAGTAGCAACCACCAACAACATCCTGACATTTACCAGAGGACTACAGTAGCAACCATCAAGAACATCCCGACATTTACCAGAGGGCCACAGTAGCAACTACCAACAACATCCCGACATTAACCAGAAGACCACAGTAGCAACCACAAACAACATCCTGACATTTACCAGAGGACTACAGTAGCAACCACCAAGAACCTTCTAACATTTACCAGAGGACTACAGTAGCAGTCACCAACAACATCCTGAAATTTACCAGAGGACTACAGTAGCAATCACCAACAACATCCTGAAATTTACCAGAGGACTACAGTAGCAACCACCAACAACATCCTGACATTTACCAGAGGACCACAGTAGCAACCACCAAGAACCTTCTAACATTTACCAGAGGACTACAGTAGCAGTCACCAACAACATCCTGACATTTACCAGAGTAGCAAGCACCAAGAATCTCCTGACATTAACCAGAAGACCACAGTAGCAACCACCAACAACATCCTGACATTTACCAGAGGACTACAGTAGCAACCATCAAGAACCTCCTGACATTTACTAGAGGACTACAGTAGCAACCACCAAGAACCTTCTAACATTTACCAGAGGACTACAGTAGCAGTCACCAACAACATCCTGAAATTTACCAGAGGACTACAGTAGCAATCACCAATAACCTTCTAACATTTACCAGAGGACTACAGTAGCAGTCACCAACAACATCCTGAAATTTACCAGAGGACTACAGTAGCAATCACCAAGAACCTTCTGACATTTACCAGAGGACAACAGTAGCAACCACCAAGAACCTTCTAACATTTACCAGAGGACTACAGTAGCAACCACCAAGAACAACCTGATATTTACCAGAGGACCACAGTAGCAACCACCAAGAACATCCCGACATTTATCAGAGGACCACAGTACCAACCACCAAGAACATTCTGACATTTACCAGAGGACCACAGTAGCAACCACCAAGAACAACCTGACATTTACCAGAGGACCACAGTAGCAACCACCAAGAACAACCTGATATTTACCAGAGGACCACAGTAGCAACTACCAACAACATCCCGACATTTACCAGAGGGCCACAGGAGCAACTACCAACAACATCCCGACATTTACCAGAGGACCACAGTAGCAACTACCAACAACATCCCATCATTAACCAGAGGACTACAGTAGCAACCACCAAGAACAACCTGACATTTACCAGAGGACTACAGTAGCAACAGTACCAACAACAACCTGACATTTACCAGAGGACCACAGTAGCAACAGTACCAACAACATCTCGACATTTACCAGAGGGCCACAGTAGCAACCACCAAGAACAACCTGATATTTACCAGAGGACCACAGTAGCAACCACCAAGAACAACCTGATATTTACCAGAGGACCACAGTAGCAACTACCAAGAACATCCCGACATTTACCAGAGGACCACAGTAGCAACTACCAACAACAACCCGACATTTACCAGAGGGCCACAGTAGCAACCACCAAGAACAACCTGATATTTACCAGAGGACCACAGTAGCAACCACCAAGAACATCCCGACATTTACCAGAGGACCACAGTAGCAACTACCAACAACATCCCGACATTTACCAAAGGACCACAGTAGCAACCACCAAGAACATCCTGACATTAACCAGAAGACCACAGTAGCAACCACCAACAACATCCTGACATTTACCAGAGGACTACAGTAGCAACCATCAAGAACCTCCTGACATTTACCAGAGGACTACAGTAGCAACCACCAAGAACCTTCTAACATTTACCAGAGGACTACAGTAGCAGTCACCAACAACATCCTGAAATTTACCAGAGGACTACAGTAGCAATCACCAATAACCTTCTAACATTTACCAGAGGACTACAGTAGCAGTCACCAACAACATCCTGAAATTTACCAGAGGACTACAGTAGCAATCACCAAGAACCTTCTGACATTTACCAGAGGACTACAGTAGCAACCACCAAGAACCTTCTAACATTTACCAGAGGACTACAGTAGCAACCACCAAGAACAACCTGATATTTACCAGAGGACCACAGTAGCAACCACCAAGAACACCCCGACATTTACCAGAGGACCACAGTAGCAACTACCAACAACATCCAGACATTTACCAGAGGGCCACAGTAGCAACCACCAAGAACAACCTGATATTTACCAGAGGACCACAGTAGCAACCACCAAGAACATCCCGACATTTACCAGAGGACCACAGTAGCAACTACCAACAACATCCCGACATTTACCAGAGGACCACAGTAGCAACCACCAAGAACATCCTGACATTAACCAGAAGACCACAGTAGCAACCACCAACAACATCCTGACATTTACCAGAGGACTACAGTAGCAACCATCAAGAACCTCCTGACATTTACCAGAGGACTACAGTAGCAATCACCAACAACATCCTGAAATTTACCAGAGGACTACAGTAGCAACCATCAAGAACCTTCTAACATTTACCAGAGGACTACAGTAGCAACCATCAAGAACCTTCTAACATTTACCAGAGGACTACAGTAGCAACCACCAAGAACAACCTGATATTTACCAGAGGACCACAGTAGCAACCACCAAGAACATCCCGACATTTATCAGAGGACCACAGTACCAACCACCAAGAACATTCTGACATTTACCAGAGGACCACAGTAGCAACCACCAAGAACAACCTGACATTTACCAGAGGACCACAGTAGCAACCACCAAGAACAACCTGATATTTACCAGAGGACCACAGTAGCAACTACCAACAACATCCCGACATTTACCAGAGGGCCACAGGAGCAACTACCAACAACATCCCGACATTTACCAGAGGACCACAGTAGCAACTACCAACAACATCCCATCATTAACCAGAGGACTACAGTAGCAACCACCAAGAACAACCTGACATTTACCAGAGGACTACAGTAGCAACAGTACCAACAACAACCTGACATTTACCAGAGGACCACAGTAGCAACAGTACCAACAACATCTCGACATTTACCAGAGGGCCACAGTAGCAACCACCAAGAACAACCTGATATTTACCAGAGGACCACAGTAGCAACCACCAAGAACAACCTGATATTTACCAGAGGACCACAGTAGCAACTACCAAGAACATCCCGACATTTACCAGAGGACCACAGTAGCAACTACCAACAACAACCCGACATTTACCAGAGGGCCACAGTAGCAACCACCAAGAACAACCTGATATTTACCAGAGGACCACAGTAGCAACCACCAAGAACATCCCGACATTTACCAGAGGACCACAGTAGCAACTACCAACAACATCCCGACATTTACCAAAGGACCACAGTAGCAACCACCAAGAACATCCTGACATTAACCAGAAGACCACAGTAGCAACCACCAACAACATCCTGACATTTACCAGAGGACTACAGTAGCAACTATCAAGAACCTCCTGACATTTACCAGAGGACTACAGTAGCAACCACCAAGAACCTTCTAACATTTACCAGAGGACTACAGTAGCAGTCACCAACAACATCCTGAAATTTACCAGAGGACTACAGTAGCAATCACCAATAACCTTCTAACATTTACCAGAGGACTACAGTAGCAGTCACCAACAACATCCTGAAATTTACCAGAGGACTACAGTAGCAATCACCAAGAACCTTCTGACATTTACCAGAGGACTACAGTAGCAACCACCAAGAACCTTCTAACATTTACCAGAGGACTACAGTAGCAACCACCAAGAACAACCTGATATTTACCAGAGGACCACAGTAGCAACCACCAAGAACACCCCGACATTTACCAGAGGACCACAGTAGCAACTACCAACAACATCCAGACATTTACCAGAGGGCCACAGTAGCAACCACCAAGAACAACCTGATATTTACCAGAGGACCACAGTAGCAACCACCAAGAACATCCCGACATTTACCAGAGGACCACAGTAGCAACTACCAACAACATCCCGACATTTACCAGAGGACCACAGTAGCAACCACCAAGAACATCCTGACATTAACCAGAAGACCACAGTAGCAACCACCAACAACATCCTGACATTTACCAGAGGACTACAGTAGCAACCATCAAGAACCTCCTGACATTTACCAGAGGACTACAGTAGCAATCACCAACAACATCCTGAAATTTACCAGAGGACTACAGTAGCAACCATCAAGAACCTTCTAACATTTACCAGAGGACTACAGTAGCAACCATCAAGAACCTTCTAACATTTACCAGAGGACTACAGTAGCAATCACCAACAACATCCTGAAATTTACAAGAGGACTACAGTAGCAACCATCAAGAACCTCCTGACATTTATCAGAGGACTAGAGTAGCAACCATCAAGAACCTTCTAACATTTACCAGAGGACTACAGTAGCAACCATCAAGAACCTCCTGACATTTACCAGAGGACCACAGTAGCAACCACCAAGAACCTTCTAACATTGGGGCCGCTAACATTTACCAGAGGACTACAGTAGCAGTCACCAACAACATCCTGAAATTTACCAGAGGACTACAGTAGCAATCACCAAGAACCTTCTAACATTTACCAGAGGACTACAGTAGCAACTATCAAGAACCTTCTAACATTTACCAGAGGACTACAGTAGCAGTCACCAACAACATCCTGACATTTACCAGAGGACCACAGTAGCAACCACCAAGAACCTTCTAACATTTACCAGAGGACTACAGTAGCAATCACCAATAACCTTCTAACATTTACCAGAGGACTACAGTAGCAACCATCAAGAACCTTCTAACATTTACCAGAGGACTACAGTAGCAGTCACCAACAACATCCTGAAATTTACCAGAGGACAACAGTAGCAATCACCAACAACCTTCTGACATTTACCAGAGGACTACAGTAGCAATCACCAAGAACCTTCTAACATTTACCAGAGGACTACAGTAGCAATCACCAAGAACCTTCTAACATTTACCAGAGGACTACAGTAGCAATCACCAACAACATCCTGACATTTACTAGAGGACCACAGTAGCAATCACCAAGAACCTTCTAACATTTGCCAGAGGACTACAGTAGCAATCACCAAGAACCTTCTAATATTTACCAGAGGACTACAGTAGCAATCACCAAGAACCTTCTAACATTTACCAGAGGACTACAGTAGCAATCACCAAGAACCTTCTAACATTTACCAGAGGACTACAGTAGCAATCACCAAGAACCTTCTAACATTTACCAACACATTGTGACACATTCTCCACGTCAGCTGGCATGATACAAACAGAAATGACAACCTTTGGTGATGTACATACCAACAGTCAACCAAGAGATCATCCGTAGGTTTTGGAGATGGTCAGGTCAGTCATTGGGCAAACGAGCTTTAAACACCACCAGGTAGTCCATTTTGTTGAATCCCCAAAATTAATGAATAGAGAGAAGAATACCTCAAAAAAGTATACACTTAGACCTTGATGCAAAATTGCCAAGAGGACAAGCCACTCCTGGACATAGTTGAAGTGGCTTGCATACTGGACTGGTCAGGGGTCTAAACCACAGGAAGGGTCAGTAGCCATATATATAGGTATGATTTTTAATTGCATTAATTATAATCCACAGTTTATAACTGAAAATTGCTGAAAACCTTGAAAATATTTGTTTTAAAAACATAGTATAGTGTGAGCATGACTTGTGTAAATATTTAAAATGTGCAACACGCCATGTTCAGACTTTACATAATACGTCAATGAATTCATAACTATTGTTTATATCTCTCTAGACAATGCTCCCACAAAACTACAACCACAAAGATGAATGACTTCAGTGACAACTACATTACCCAAGAGTGAAATAAGCTATATGTTTGTTCTGAAAATATTCTTAGAATTGGAGATGGTTTATGGGTGACTGTAGCAGATATTGGGTACCCTGTGTTTGTGGTTTACGGGTGATGTAGCAGATATTAATTGGGTACACTGTGTTCACTTTACCAACCAAATCACCATATTTCAAAGAAACAGACAGTGCCTGTTCCGTTCAGTATAAGGCAAGCGTGGGAGGGCTAGAGAGACTAATGTGATTAGACAAGCAGAACGAAGGAATACTGTAACGTATTTTTAGAAAATATTATTCAAATGGAAATTTTCTAGGAAACAGCAGTCCACAGAGAGAATAGGAGGTTCTAAGACAAACTGTCCATCCAGCATTGAAATGATTAGTTTTCATTGTAATTTAGACAAAAACTAGTACATTATTATTGAACCTGATTAATGCTGACAATACTGCTTTCAAGGAAGAAAGAAATAAGAGACTTTATCACTTACACCCATGAACAAGCTGAAAAACATGATATTCTGTAAACCAATTTACTTTAGTGAATACTAACTTTCACATTTTACTGATCCTCAGCATATTCACTACTACAAATGTTCGCGTTTTTAAGTTTCCCGCAATGCCCATATTATTGTTTTTAGCACTTTCGCGGCAACTTAATTTTAGCAAATTTCTACCACTCAGGAACTCCGTGAAATTAATTGCGCGAAATAATTTCTTGGTTTACAGTACATCACAATGTGACACCCAAAAGCAAGCTTAATTGAAATATTGTCAATCTTGACGTCACTTTATAGTACAAATCACACAGATAGAAATTCCAATGAAAAATATCATAAAATGATGAGGTAAGTTAGCACTTCAATGTCTATACTTTACATTACTTAACAAGAATTGTCACAGTGGCGAATAACACTCTCACAGCACCGCCTTCATTGTCACAGATATCACATTTTTATATTAGCAAAACAACTAGGTACAACTGGATACAAGCACTTTAATCTTCCCACATTAGCTACCTAACAGCATATTTCAACAAAATATCACATTTCTAACAAAAGTTATTATTTCTTTTGAAACTGATTTTCTTTTTTGTAATAGGGTTGTTTGCACCCTGACAGGTAATAATGGAACACTCCTCGATACCTCCAAAAAAAATGCTGAAAATAGCACAAAGTGGTCATTCCATGTAGATCAAACCAGGCTTGATCACTTTGCAATACTCACTAAGTAGCAAATTTACCAAAGAAAACAGAAATATCCGATGTGTCACGATGAATGCAAGGCGATTGAGACCATGGATGATTGAGACCATATTTCTGAACTACATGTATTGAGACCAGGACTGGTGTCCGTTGCATAAGCAAAGCACTTCTGAGCACCTTTATTCAGTTACTACACGGTCAATTAAATATAGTGGACATGAAATACATTAAGTGGAAAGTGCAGTGATGATAATGATGATAGTAAGAAGTGCTGTGCAAGATTAACAGAATACTTAAAGTATTGAGACCCGATTTTGTCATTTGAAATACTGCGATAAATGCATTCTCATCAGATTTACAATTTAAACATTCATCCAAAGATATTAATTAAGAATTGGACCAAATTATTTCATATTTTATTTATATTGATAATGTACAATAACTTCAACTGTATTACTTGCATGTAGAATGAAACCGGGCATGTTAATATTTTTATAGAAAGTCTCCTGATCATTCTGGCATTCACTTTTTGATTGTCTACATAAGACAGATGCTTGATCACAATAGCTTGCCTTTCACTTTGTTTTAATTTACAAATCCAGTGTACTAATACCACAGGGCAACTTTGTAATTCACTCTGTGGCTGATAATACAATTGTCTGACCTTATAGGAACATATACTCTGTTCTGTTAATGCTATCAATGCTTTGATTAGTAAT
The DNA here is from genome assembly GCA_947247005.1 of Spisula solida. Classification (NCBI taxonomy): domain Eukaryota; kingdom Metazoa; phylum Mollusca; class Bivalvia; order Venerida; family Mactridae; genus Spisula; species Spisula solida. The sequence goes on along the minus strand of OX365944.1, from coordinate 41,242,555 downwards.
AGTGACCACGACCCCCACCAGTTCCTGCACTTTCAAACTTGAGCCGCATATTTTACACAAGCTACCCTTGCAATATGTGAACAGCTTATCTTTCTACAATTGGTATCACTATGCTAGTCTGGCCATTGCCCCTGGGCATGCATTTAGACTGTCTCCCACAAAGGGCCATAACTCTGACAATATTCATCTGACCCAAAATTCCTGACAATATGCACAAGAACATGTATATGCTTGGTACTAACTTAAGTTTCAAGTACAAGCACAGGCAAACTTTTTGACATCCATCCATCCATGCAGACTTCCAGCACAAAATCAATATGATCGTGTGATCCCCCATGCTTGTGTGAGACATTATTATACATAAATTATATTTTTGCTAAACAAAATGTTATGGTGTCGCATATTCGTACTAATAGGTCGACACAGGATGATATCGGTGTGTCTTGATGGACGTGTGTCTGATGTTACCCGAAGTCAAGGCGTAATGCGAACCCTGGCTGATGTCAGTAACAATGCATATGTCAAAACAGTCTTAAGGCACTATAATGATCGTCTTACTATGACTGCTAATGGTCGTCCAGCACCTGGGCTGATTCATTAGACCGAATTACGCCGTCCGATGATCAGACAGTGATGCGATTGCATATGTGACCCAGGTATTGAAATGAAGTAATCCTGTGCTTCTGTAAGCCTGGAGTGAGTTAGACAGAAATCTCACATCCAGGATAGATATATATTATTATAGTGAGCTTACATTCATGAGGGATGTCTTTACAGTAATAACATAGTACCTCTTATTGATCATAGTAAAATTCAGTGGGTAAAACAAACACAAAACATTATTGTTTCATTCATAAAGTCCACAGACAGTCGCCATATCTTTCCTGCAGAGATGTTTAATTGCTCTCCAAAGTAAACAAGGTTTGACAAGAAAATGCACCAGTAATATGATAAGAGATTGTATTTGCATCTTTATTCAGTAGCAAATATAAATGGCTTATAATTACAGACATTGCTGTGTCCATTTACATTTTGCGTGGGCTTTAAATATCAAAAATGAAACAGAATAACTTAAAGGTAGCATGACCCTATTGTTTAATACCTTCAGTTAGCCCATGAGAGTAATATATACATACATATACCCCCACCTTCTGTATAGTAATTGCCAAATAATATGATTCATTCAGATAACTAAGTGAAATATCAATATAAACTTGGACTGAGCCTCCAGTAAATGTGTAACATCGAGGAGGAGAATTCTCCTTAAGAAAACATGTTCCATTGTTGTCAAACCTAGACATCAACATGCTATAGCTGTTTGACATGACTTAAATCATCCAAGGGCATGGCTAGATGATGTTGCTAATTTCCAGTACACGGCTAAGCGGCTAACCGCAGATGTTAGTAACTGTTAATGTAGAACGATACTGTGTAGCATGGGTCCATCCCATAGATTTGGTTGCTTATATAAGCAACGGAACACATAGATAACCAGTGGAAGGAAAACTTAGATAACAAGGAACATCACTGATTGACTAGCAAGTACAAAAGGTAAGATTGCTTAATTCTTGTAAAATAGTTTCAACACGTATAAAAAATACGGGTAGACTTGTGTGTATTAATTTTTAAATGAAAATAAATATTTGAAACACAAATAAAAATATGGGTAGAATATGTTTATGTTTATTATTTTATTTGAAACATGAAAATAATATTTGAAACACAAATCAAAATATGGGTAGAAAAATGTTTACGTTAATAATTATTATTTTATTTGAAACAATTTTTTTGTATGGACATAAGGAGTGATTAATGTTTAATGTTTATTTTTTTAAATCATTAAAAGAAATGCATTTGTTAACTTTATTGTAGTAATAATTGCTTAGAATATTTCGACATATTTTATTATTCTAACTAAACATAAGAATTAAACTTTAGTAATGGCAAGCATTTAAAATAAGAGATAAAACATTCCATAGATTTTTATAATATATAAACAAGCAAAAATAATTTAATAGTTAATTATGAATATGGGCATGTAAGAAATGAAGTATTGCATTTGTACAAATTTTAGCTGCAAAAGTGACGAGCTTCTAAACATTTTTATAATATAATATTCTTTATTTTATCATGCAATTTTAATACAAATAATTATTTAATGAAATGCAAAATTATATTTTGAATAGATGAAAACCTCCACTGATTAATTAATAATTACTTTGTTTTATGAAATAATATTTAAAACCAGCTGGGCAATTATAACCTAATAATAATTAACAAACACATTTTGGAAGGAAAATGCATCCACTGCCTAAAAAGTGGTTTCTGTTTCTGTTCAGGAAATCATGCTGTGGTTTAATGAACAGTATTATATTATGAAATTATTCATGAATTGTCCCCTTCTATGGAAGAAAGGTCAGTGTTGGAATGAGGTTATTTCCAAAGATTTTTATCCGGCAGCATTGAACCAATCAACACTGTTATTAAGCTTGTCATAAGGTGTTAGGATATCGGATGTAATCAGAAACATATATAAACGTGACTCCATGGTTATTATATTTAGTATGAAAGTTTGCTTGAGTAAGATCTACTATAATCATTCACTGGTGGATTGACTTGTTGCAAAGGTAATTTAAGATCTTTTTCTACCAATACATTAGATTTTTCTGCAGAAACTATAAACTTAGATTTTAGTATCAAGGTAATGATGATGTTATTTGAAACATTGCTTGAATATAAAATTACTAATATACATGTATAATTAATCATTAATTTTTGGATGGAATAATTGGTTGCAAATATTGTTTCTGGTAATATACTATAGATTGTTCTAAGAGAAGTTTCAGTGCTCACTGGTACTGAAAGAATAGATGCAGGCAAGAAAGAAATCGTTACGTTATATTTAATAATAATCTTAAGTAACTGAAATAGTAAAAGTTAAAAAATTGAATGAATATATTGGCTGTATAAAATTGTCACAAAGAAATGATGTTCTATTTCTAAATCATTTATGTACATTATGAATAACAAAATATATTTGATTTGGTGGCAATAAATTATAAATACCTTTGAATGAATAAAAAGTTTTCAGAAAATTAATTATCACTACAAAGAACTTTGATTGTATAATTGTAACTAAATATTAAACATATTATGCTATAATGCTAATTAAATAAAAGATGAAAATATGAAAAATGATCATGAAAAAGAGAATAAATGTTTTTAAAATATGTGTTACTAGCATGATATGTGTAGTAATTTATTGAGGCAAATATTTAAAAAAATAATTCTATATTATATTAATCATTTTTATTTAAAATATTGATTTTACATAATTATTCAAAAGAAAATTATGACGCAGGTTGATAATTGTATAAAGAATTGTGAAACTGGGAGATACCATGTGAGCTGTAACCCATGGCGTACAGGGTTGAAGTGCAGTGGTGGCATCCCGTAATTTGTACTCTTAATTCAAACAGTTTTTATCTGATTTTCTTCAAACTTAGTGGAACTGTTTATGGGCATAATATCTAGGCAAAGTTTGATTAAAGGCCGAATCGGCCAAGGCTGTCTTTGATTTTGACCCTTGAATTACTAAACAAATGTGAAATTGGCTATGTCTGTACTCTAATTCAAACAGTTTTCATCTGATCATCTTCAAACTTGGTGACAATGTTTATGAGCATATATCTAGACCAAGAAAAATTTCAGCACAATCAACTCAGGGGTGGTATTTGATATTGAGCTTACTTGACTTAAGGATAAGGACAACAGATCAGAGCACACCATTTTAAACTATTGGTCAGTAACAGGCGATATGATTGGCTATCCTTATTCTCGAATTAAATAAGATCAATATTGAATACCATCCCTAGTGTTTTTGGATTATAATAATAATGTGACCTTTAATTACCAAAAATTGAGAAATAGGCCAAGTTGGATTGTTTACTTGACCATGCCCCAAGACGTTTATGGGCATAATGATGTGACTGTCATGTGACCATCATGGATATTACAAACTTTCAGTTTGATGTCTAAAAATAGATTGACTGTGAAAAGGTTTAGTGGCTCACAGGGATGACTGTGTTGCCTCTTTCACTATAAATTGTTATTGCATTTAAAACATCAAAATAGAATTAACAAATTGAATACGTTTTTTTAGTTCAAACTTTATAATGAATGCAAACAATAATAACAGTCATCAGAGAAAAAAAGAAACAAATTTTTTTTGGTGAGAGGGTGTATACCATATAATATTGAGAATTATTTCACTTTCAGGAAAAATGAACACCTTCATATATGTATTGGTACTTGCCATCGTTGTCATGGTAACACTACAGGCACACAAAGTTCAAGGACAAAGTTACCATTTTAGTAACGGATGGAATCCAGGAAAAAGATCAATGCAAGATACCTGCCATTTCAGACCTGAAGTACAGAATTTAGTTTTCAAGCTTATTGAGGTAAATGGCTTTTTCATTTTATGAAGTCAATTTTACAAGATTTTCCTGTTTGCTCACTTATAATCAGGGATATAACTGAAAAGAATATTTGACCAAACCTTCAATCTATGCATCTCTTTGTACAAATATATGTTTAAATTGAAAAAAAATAAAAAAATTAAAATTGATATTGAAATTTTTTTTTTAAACTATGATCAAAATTTCAAATTTTGATGTCTAAAATTCGATTTTCAAATTTTGTTTATATACCCCCAAAATTAAGTTGATGGTTTGTTTAGATGCATTAACATGAATGCAATTCAGAAGGGTAAACAAAAATAAAGTCATCAGAAAAACTGAAAAACTTTGGGCATGTTACTTTTTAGAATTCCTTTTTCAAGAGTAAATAATATTCATTAGCAAATCAAATAAAGTGTTAACTCAAAACTCCATATTATATTAAGTAATTTTCAGTTGATTAAAACATGATCATGGTGTGACAGTACACAAACCATTAATAATCAAGACTCCCTTAAGTAAAGACAATCTTCCTCAGACAACCATGCATGAGTGCTTGCGTGCAGATTAGTTTTTGACAATATTGCCAGAGCCACCAGATGTTCTCCCTCAAATCAAAATACAGTGAACTCTAGTTATCTCGAATTTCACGGGACCGTAGAAATAACTTCGACATAATGAAAATTCAAGGTAGAATTTTCGGCATCAAATTTGCAAGTTTATTACGTCGTAACAACGATTTATTCGTGGGAAATGCTTAATTTGATATTTATGTACACTTTAATCATTATTTTTACAAACAATTGTTCGAGATGACATGTTAATTGATGTTTGGACGCAACTCGAATCTTCATCACAACAAGTCATGTTTGTGCAAATTGTCGCAAACAAATAATTGTTCAACAATGGTAGGCGGGAAAATTACAGGTAAATCGAAGCTTTGATACTGGCGAGGCTTGAAAAACATTTGACACTAGTCGGATACAATCAGAATTCGACCCGACTTCGAGTTGAACAATACAATTAACGTGCGAATTAGTTAATCGGGACCAAATAAAGAATTCGAGATAACGAAATATTCGAGCCGAATTCGAGCCTTAACTTCGAGATAGGTCTCGAGATTTCATATAGACAAAGAAGGAGAAAAATCGGGACTTTAAAAAAACATAACTGAAAATTCGATATAAGCGAGTTCGAGAGTTGACTGTAATCTTCTTCACAGTACTATGGCACCAAAAATAAACTATTCCATGCTATATATATATAGTCATGTACAAATTACAGTGTCTTAAATTAACCATCCTGGTCCTACACATAATTAAACTATGAACATAATCCCAGGGCTCCCGCCATGAAACATTATCATACCCTCATAATTCACCATGTTGAAAAAAAAATTTAAGAATTTTACCGTCAGTTCTGATTACCATACACGAAACTTCAGTAAACCCACCCACGCACCCTCACCATGGCAAATTTGAAAACACTGTTGGTTACATCAGTTTTTGGAACTATTTTCAGAGAGAACATAAAATAGTAATTAATTACACTAAGGAATATAATAGAGCGTTTAAACAACAATACCTCCTCGATAGCCTAGTGGTTGAGTGTTCGCTTCGAGTGCGGGAGGTCACAGGTTCGATCCCTGGCCGCGTCATACAAAAGACGAAATAAAAATGGTACCAGAAATTCCCTTGCTAGACGCTCAGCATAAAAGGGAAACTGGCTTTTCTTCTCTCATACCCTCGTGGCGATGGATAACATCAGGAATGAGGTGTCGAGAGTGATTAATATAAGTTTGAAAAACTTGTTTCACAATCGACATTAAATAAATTAGTATAAACTAACAATGCTATGTGGATTAACAAAAAAGACATTTTATTTCATCAGGAATTTAATTATTTTAGTCTTTAGTAATATATACTAATTATTTGCCAATTATATAGAGCCTGTATGAAAATTAAAACAAATGCATCTGAATCGATTTAAAATATGAATTAATGGCTATTGTGCTGGATATTTCCAATTATGGAGAATTGTGATTTACAGTTACCAGATTAACAATTAATAGAACATTAATTAAATCAAGAAAAGAAAGGGAACATTTTTATGATAATCCAATAAATCAGCTATCCAGGACAAAATCACCACCGGACAAATTCCCCTTCATAGTTGATTTTGCAAGGTAGACAAATATCCATCCTAGATTTTGCAATACAATAAAATTGTACCATGGATTAAAGGATACTAGTATATTATTAACAATCCTTGATTGAATCAATTGATCAATATAAATGAATGTCTTCATACATAGAATGTTTATTCAGCTGTATAGTAGATTACTAATTGAGCATCCCTTAGCTTGTGTGCTGAGTGTCTTAAGCAAGGGAATATTTTTTACTGGTACCATTTTGATTTCCCTTTTTGGTATGGCGCGGCAGGGGATTAAACCCTGGGATCTGACACCCCAATGGAAGCAGATTTAAACTCTACCACTAGGCTATCAAGGAGGCGGTAATGTGTATAGTAACTTAAAATGTTTACATTACATTTCAGGATGAAGTTTACAGAATGCTTTCCGACTCTACTTGTTTACAAGGTGTATCAGCCCTCCGAAATCTGGTAAGTTAAATAAATAATCTAGAATAATTTTATTATAGGAGCTATACTCTGATAGTGGTACATACAGAAAACTTTTACTAAATTTCAAATACTTTTCAAGACATAATTTATTTTTTCAAGGAACATAATATTATTGCAAATGTAGTAATTCCATAAAATAACCCCGAAAACAAAGATGCTTGAATAAACCTAAACTTGTATATTATGATTTTGTAGGGATAAATTAATTAAAAAATTAAGCATTCAAATATGATTATTTCATTTTTTTCATCAGAAAGGACATTAATTTTTCTGTCTTGAATAGTAATGTAACCTTACTGCATCTCACTGCATCGATGGAAGCATTATTTTTTCCATTACCACCACATTTAAAATCAATTACCTTTTCCTGCCTGTCAAACTACATCTAGCACTTTATAAGTGTCTCAACAATGTGTCACAACCTCTAAAAATGAGTTTACCCAAAATTCAAGTTTCTTTTTGGCATTTTTTCAAGGATTATCTAAAATCAAGTACATTTTGCACTTTTCAAGGAGCAAAGCATTTTCAAAGACTTTTATAGGCCATTGTATGAACCATGAACATTTTATCATCTACTAGTACAGTACAAAATCATCCAGAAATATAAAATGTTGAATTAATTTCATGAAATCCTAGTGCGAATAATATGTAAATTGTAAATTTGTCAAATTTACAAATAATACCAGTCCTGTTTTTAATTTACCTCTAAATCAACTTTCAGATTTTGAAATGAAATTCATAAGTATGATTTATATGAATGACAATATTCTGATATTGATTTGCCTTGAGTCTGCCGCAGTAGTACAAATAGTATATTCCCATGTTATTTTATTTTCAGCTGAAGAAAGACTTACCCTACAATGTTCCGATCACCGACAGAAAATGAGCCAATCAGCATCCAGACAGAGTACAGATACCATGTGCATATCAACATGAACAATTATTGCCTCAAATTGTGATACATTTGTTAAATATGAATGTCGAATAAACTTACACTAGAATTTTACACTATGCTCATATTATTAATGCAAGCAGCATTTGTTTATCTTAATTATCAAAGCATGAGAAACAAAGTTCATATAATCAAAACATTGACAAAATTTAATAAGCAATATTAAATATTCTTTCACAGTACTATACTAGGTAAGGCCTAAGTTCTTTGATTTTTCGTTACTCGGACCCTCCTGTCCTATATTTTGGCATTTAAAAAAAAAAAAAAAGGAAAACTAAAATTATGTATTATGTATTTCAATATTTTACTAATGATAAGTTGGTATAGTGCTCTAATTTACCACTGTGCCACAGGTATCATTGAAAAAATATCTAACTGAATAATAAAATGTACATGTAGTTAAATTTCTGTAGATTTTTTAAAATTCTTTATCAATGATACAGATACATGTGCACTGTATTTGTTATAAGATAAATTTGCTGTCAGAACTAACATTGTTGCTTTAAATAATGGACCGTCATTGACTACAATCCACAATCAACTACATTTTGGGAGTTTTTATTTTTATTTTTTTCCCTCCTGTGGACTTTGTTCTCAAAAATGTCGAGTAACAAAAAATTAAAAAACTCTGGCCTAATGCATCATGTATTTTCCATATATTTGTTGAAACCCAAATTCATTAAGATAGTCTATTTATCATATTTCAGGTTATTTCAATCCAATTTGCTTGTTGCAATGCATTTTATAGCAAGATGCTTCAATGCAATGAAAATACTGCATGGATAATGCAGTTCATAATAAAACTTTTTCATTCAAATTCACCAGTATGCCATTACTGGCTACAGTAAATGCTTTAAGTCTTACAGTTAGGAAATCATAAACAGGCTATGACCAACATCGTTACGGCAACATTTATAATATATTTATTTCATATTATAAAACACTCAATCAGTCAGAGACAAATGTACGCAAAGCTCATTTCATATATTGATCAGGAAAAAAATCATTCAGTTTTATTTATACACAAGTAATACGGTACAGTCACAATTATATTATTTAAGTGTAATTTTTATACAATTTCTGCAATTAAGGGCAACAGGATACATGCCAGTACATTATAGCCACTTGAATTTGTTACAATGTACTCTTTGGTACCCTTTTTCTCAAATTTCATCCATGATAATTTTTGTATGAAAAAGGGAACCATCAGATAGGTCAATATGGTCCCAAAATGGAAAACCATCCATATATACAAGTTAATTTTACATCCCAAATGTATGTCATGAATTGTTTACAGTGATCATCGAGCTGAATTTTTAGATAACACTCCGAAAGCATGGATTTCAGATGTCACTTAATGGATGTCTTGTATCTTTACAATAACAGGGGATTTGTCAGGGATGGCATCTGAAGATAAAACATAGCATTTAATTATTTCAAACCATACAGAATTCACCATAGCATGCATGAGACTGTCATTCAAAATTTAATGAATTATGTCGACTAATTTAGTAGGATATATTATCATACATACCAAGGAATTATACAATGATTGAAGTGTTACACATTAAAGGTGCTGCCTCACAGATTTGTCTAAAATTTTTGTATATCGTGATTTTCCTACCTAACTAAGTAATGATGTATTAGAAAGCCACTGACGGTTGCTTTATGAAAGATTTGGAGCAAATCAGCAATTTTAACCACTCTCGATATCGCTCACTGAGTATTTTTTTCATGAAAAAAGTGCTAAGTTTCCTTCCAACATGCTTTGTGAATTATGTAATTCACATGTTGTCGAACTGTAACATCAACATACTACAGCGTAAACATCAGTGAGGTATTTGGTTCGATTTTCGATTCGTTTTCATCCAATGCAAACAAATTTCAGGCAATTTAAGTAATTACAGTAGTGTTAATTCTATAGGGTATTAATACCCTATAGAATTTTTGTTGTAAAAATATGAAATAACTACCAAATGCCACAATTTCTCAAGTTATTTTACATGTCAGTGTGGTTGTTTATGGAATATACAGCCAACTATACCAAAATAAGGCAATTATTTGACAATTTTATTTTATTTTTGCAATACACCAATATGTGAGGCAGTCCCTTTAAACATTGGTCAACATACACGTGTATACCAAGTATCACATCCATATGTCGAAAATATTCAAAGATTACAGTGATTTGTATTTTGACAATTCATTTCAAAAGTGACACACATAATATTCAGCAATCAATTAATTAATTGTTGGATATTTTCTTGGGTTGTAATTTTTGTTAGAATGTTAAATAGTGTGACCTCTCTCAGAATACAGGTATGACGAAAAAGAAAATGTAGTTATAATGAAACCATTGGGCCTGACAACAGAAGCATCCACATATAAAGGAAATGCAATTATAACTCAACTTTTGTCCATTTTCGATCTGTATATGCAATGGAAATAAATTTTAATGAAATAAATTTTAACCAACAAAAGTTGTTTTTATGTTTAAGCTTATTATTACTTGCTAAACAGAGTGTTTATCTAGATGCTAGAATATGAACCTACACATGTAATCTGATATAATCATGGTGGGAGTGTGAACATCAGATGGAATCGTGTTGATCTTGAGGAAACTTGCCATGGTGGAATAGTGATGTTCATACAACAAGCTTGTTTTGGTAGTAAAATTATCTAGATTTATTTCTAACAGCCTGCCAGAATATAGGAATCATAAAAGCGTGTACTACAGCTTAACAGACTTCACCAGGGAAGCGGTGGCCTAGACCTAGAGGATCAAGAGGTCCCGGATTTGATCCCCCTCTGCGCCACTGCTTAATTTCTCTGAGCAAGAATAACCCACAAGGCTCCACTTGACCAAGGTGTGAATTGGTACCTGTGCGGGCACTGTCTGTACATATTTGATATTCCTGGTTGTCGTATCTCGATGTTGGCTGCACACAAACCATGAGAGAAATAGTCTCCCCAGGGAGACTCTAACGCATGTTTCCGTAGGTAGCCAAATGACCAGGGGAAGTTAAATGTCAAAGGGTGGATGAATGGCTGAATTGTTAAAAGTAGCACTCGAAAACGGGTAACTTTTTACGTAGGCAGGTATGTAGCCTATCAGACCTAGCTGCACCATAGTAGGGGATCTTGGAGAACTTGGAAACATGATTCCAGAAGTTTCACTACATTTTATAATTGTATTAATCATTTTGTAAATGAGTGCTATTTTAGGAGTTTATGAATTGGGGAGATCATGGAGCACAATGGACATAGGGTGATCACAATACCTCACATTATTCTGGCTTTTTGTGTGGCGTAAACGCCACACAATGATATTACCACTTTTCAGCTTACGACCAATTTAACGCATTAGGCCTCGGCAAATAAATAGTTCTATGATTTGAACAATATTACAAGCATGCAACACAGGTTACACGTATCATTGGACCTGATTTGTTTTCATTACCAACATTTACTTATATTAAGACCAACAATTTTATCAGACTTTTATTTTTAGAGGATTTTTATAGCAAATCATTCCGCAACGGACTATATATTTACTACCAACGAATGTTCTCACTGGTGGCGGGAATCTAATAGTTCCCACGGTTTTCAATCGTATACTGTAACGTATGTAAATCACTCTGCCGCTGCACATTGCAGACGATGACCTAATTATGTTGTATACAAACATTGATGCTATATATAGCTGGTGGGGGGAACTGAAATAGTTCTACGAACATATCGATCGGCCGATTAACGATGTTATCGCGGTAAGCGTTAAACGCACTAGTCAATTTCTACCGTGCTTTATATAAGACCTCATAATTTTCGTATCTATTATCCGATTTTGAATATTTAAAGCTTGTAATGAAGCAGAGATATATGTCTCTCTTTTAGACAACATTCAACACGATACCCTAATTAGTTAATCCACGGCGACGAGTAAGAATCCGTTCCGCGTAAAAGTAAGTTTAAAATATCCCGTTTTATACCAAATAAACGGTCGAAAATCATCAATTATTAATTTAATATTCGATCGATTTTGTTCGTTAAAGCTTGTTTTAAAAGCTAATACTTAAAGGTTTTATAAAATGTAAAACTTGTTTTTAAAGCATTAATCGGCCGATCGATATGTGGGAGCGACGCCATGTTTACCCCTTTTACATACGTTAATATAGAGTGTCATTTAATTAACATGCGTGGTCATACGGAGAATAAACAGTCAGTTATCTTGACACTGGTCGAATTTTCCAAGTCGTTTAAAATGGTATTTGTAAATATCCCTTCATTGATGCTCAGCAGTTACTTAAGTAAGTTCCAGGTACCTGCTGGTTCTCTTGGTGTCTTTAGCAGCACAAATGTTTGAGTAAGGGTGGGCTTATCAGAACTGTGACATAAAATTATGTTACAACCTGGATTCGATATTGGATTTAATGGCATCAGTACGCCACACACCAGTACTTTCAGTGCTTTGATTTTAATAGAGCAATGTCATTGATACTAAGCTTAATATAACAAGAGCACCGCCTACGAGTGCTGGATGCTTGACTTTCTTATACTTGATAGTTATTTACCCTAGCTCATCTGTGAGTGAAAATTCTGAGAGTAACAAGGGAGACAACATGTAAATATAGGTCACAGGGTTACCAGCCTTGTCAGTATACACTCCCCTTGTGATGGTGAACAAATAAGTTAAGCTTCAAGAGGATACCTTTGTTAGACTTTGAGAAATTGACATTTTTGTGTAAAAATTCAAAGTCAGAAAAGGGGAAAAACTCTTATCAAATGGTGGGTAGATTTGTTTCCTCTTGTCAGTAGATGTAAGTCATCACATTCCACAAGTGTATTGACTTTCAAGTTGAAAGCTTTAATAGTGTATGAGAAAATTCAATTTATGTGTAAAATTGGCCACTATTTCTATGTAGAACTAAGTCTAAACAAGGACAATAACTCAATAAATATAGTTCAAAGTGTTACCAGCCTTGTCTGAATAAATTCCCCTTGTGATGATGAACAACTTTGTTGAGTTTCATGCAGACACTTTTGATAGCCTTTAAGAAAATGACTCTGACAAAAAATTAACCAACGCATACGCCCACATACACAATCCTGTCTTGAGAATAGCTTGACTTATTTATTCAAAAAGTCAAGCTAAAAATGTATACATCTCATCCAACATTGCCTTAGTGCTTAAATCTGATAAATTCAGAATATATTAGTTTCATAACAAGAAATATAAGCTAATTGTGTTAGACATTGGACATTGCCCAAACCTACAGGCCAAACCTGGTCACTTGGCCAGCACACATACCCAGATCTTAAGTCTAAGATAATGTCACTTTAATTGCACATTTCCCAGACACTTTATCTATTTTCGGCTTATTTCTTTTATATTGGCCATTTCATACACTATTTATTAAATATAAGACCATTAAAAGTTGGTTAAGTAGCTAAGGGTTCGTTCCTTGGGAATATTTGTACTTGTATTTCAATGGATTACCAGTGACCGGAGCACACTTGTATAGTGCGCCCAGGATAATGTGATGTTTACAAAGGTGAATCAGATTGGTCAACTGTTGCAAAATTGATTTTACAAATTACTTAAGTAAACGGATATGGTCAGTTTTGCACTAAAAACATCACTGATAAATTATGCACATCTGATTAATACACCCGTGAGAAATATACCAAATGTTCCCCGCCTTTCTCATTATGGTGAGCGCACTTTGGTTTGGGTATTGTCTACATGATATTGACTTAAACCAAATTTATATATGCAAAAGCAAGCTTTTTAAATTAAATAAATCTGATCAGTCATGTGTATTTTGCAGTTGCTAGTCCACAGGAATACCAGATCTACTTTATTTGAGGACTTGTTTTCCATTGGAATTCTACTGCAAATGGAATTAGGATAATTTTTCCACTGGATTCCACTTCTATTCAAACTTGTGCCGAATATTCAGCATGGGAGTATAACAGCATACAGACAGCAGGAAAGTTCACAGTAAATGTATTGTTTGATATCAATATGTCTGAGATATAATTAATACAAACAGACAAACCTCCCCCACACATACAACAAACTGTATTGTGAAATACCACAGGGACATAATCCTCCATCTACAAAAGATTTCTTATAGAATCATACATGGCAATTTCCTCTAAGACAATTTGAACATGCTAGAGAAGATGAGCTAAAAACATGAACTTAATGAAATCATTTAGAAATGTACAGTGCCCTGTCTCTAATTGAATGCACCAAAGCTAAATTTGTCACTTCTCATTCCAGGGATATGGAATTTGGTTAATATAAAGTACCCTATCAAAATATGGCTGAAAATTCACAAAAAGGTTTGACTATCATAGGTGAAGGACACTATCTATTGGGACAAGAACTGATTGTGACATATCATGACAAACCAGCGATGTTACATACTATAATACGGTAACCATGACAATACAAAAACTTACCTCTAATTTTTCATACATCTGTAGGTTGATATTTTTCACATCTTCGAGTTGTTTACGTAAACCAATGATACTGTCTTGTTTTTCATGTATATCTTTCTCTAATAACTGCAAGGCCATCTCTATCTCTTGTTTCATACTTATCTGTAGTTCTAACTCCTTCTCTACATCCTGTACAAATATCAAACAAACTATAACAGGGGAGTCAAACATGTTGAATTAAAAATCCTGAAAATCAAAATGTGGCCAACCATTTTTGCGAAACAAGAGGCCTTCAACCACATTGTTTCCATTTTTAACTCGGTTTGTATTAAACAAAATTCTTCATAGAAGATTAATTTGACCATAACTTTGCCATTTCTTGAGATATTTTCATCAAATAACTTTTATTGTGGTTCGAAATCCTAGCTCTATCAGAATAGATAAATCTGGAATTCTGGATAAATGAGGCATATTGACACCCCTGCTATAAACATCAGCAGGGGTTCTACTGAGCCATAATGCCCAATCCTGAAAATAAGACGCCAGTCTGTTTTTGGTGCCATTAGGACACATCCCTACAGCAGAACTGAAACATATAGATTCCAAAAATTCATGCTTTGCTTATATATTTTGTAAGGTTTTACCCCAAAAAAGTCGACTTTCACTAGCAAATACGGACCTAGATTTTTAGTATGTTACAAGACACACATTGTGTGACAGGATTCTAGAAAAATAATTGTTTTGCATCTTTTTCCCTAAAAATATCTGCTCTGTACTAAATGTGATTTTCCCAATTATGTAATTTTTTGAAAAGGTTGGAAATCGCACATTATGTTGTTAAAATTCAGCTTATAATGGAACTTCAAATGACCATAACTTTGTCAATTCTGTGAATTTATTCTTCAAATAACTTTTATTTTCAGCAAAAAATTTCAGATTATCTAGGACCTCTGATACATAGAAGTGTTTTTGACAAAAAAATGTGTCTCTAACAAAGGGTAATAACTCAATCTGGCATCATCCAATCTGAAGCACAACCAAGTACCAAGTATTCATGAGAAGGTTTAGTGAAATCTAACCAATAAATAATGAGAACAAGGGCAGACAAACTTGGTTACATCCATCTTATAATCCTTGTTCTTATTGGAAGGGTAAGTTAGTACTGGTTAGGCTCAAAATGCAGGAAAACTGGTTAGCGGAATTAGCCAGTGTATATATTTCTGAAATATTGTTTGACCCTAATAAATATTTGAAATAAATGAATAAATTGTTTTGCATCTATATCAATATGCACTTTATTTAGAGACCTGATATTGTTAAAACATTCTATCAATATCATATATAGTTTAGAAAATCATGGAAATACAACCAAATATACATTTTAGTAATCCATCCATTATGCAGCCACTGGGGAATGATTGTGGAGTAATCAGGTAAAATCAACAATTATGTTTTGATTGTTTACGACAACTCTACAGAATTCAGACGGAAATTCTGCAATGTTTTCCTACTAAGTCTCGCTAGAAACCAAATTGCTTTCAATAATGAAAATGAAATGACAAATATTTATATGTTATATGGATCCAACATGCATTGGAAAGAAAGATGCTGTATTGTTGTGGTTAATTATTGTGGAAATAATGTTGAATGTATTGATTGCTTCAGTGTAATCCTGATAGATTTAAACCGTCACATGTCTTCAAACAGTCTGAAGCATTCTATCCTAGAAGGCTGCTGATTGCATATTGCAAATTATATATTTAGTTACCTATCAAGTATAATCATGTGATATAATGTATTACAGTGGTGGGGAGCGGTGGCCGAGAGGTATAGGGCTGGAGAGCGGTGGCCTAGAGGCATATAAGGCTGGGGAGCGGTGGCCTAGAGGTATAGGGCTGGAGAGCGGTGGCCTAGAGGTATAGGGCTGGGGAGTGGTGGCCTAGAGGTATCATGGCTGGAGAGCAGTGGCCTAGAGGTATATAGGGCTGAGGAGCGGTGGCCTAGAGGTATAGGGCAGGGGGAGCGGTGGCCTAGAGGTAGAAGGCTGAAGCTTTGAAATTGAGAGATCCAGGGTTGGATCCCGGCAGCTGTCTGTGCAATTGCTTTATTTTTCTAATTAAAACAAGAATAACCCACAATGTTCCACTTTACCCAATTGCCCTTGCTCTAGGTGGGAATTTAGACTCCGGGGGAAAACATTGATGCATGAACAACGGACATAAATAACTGGAAGATTAGTGGACTGACTAGGCTGTAGTCTGAATATAATTTTTGTTGAGGTATTTGGTATTGTGCGAGCGATCGTCATAGGCATTTCAAAGGGCGATAATACCAAAAGAGGGCCCAAAGGGCCCTAGGTTGCTCACCTGTCGTAGCAGTGCATGCAAGCCCTGTGATTTGTCCTAGTGACGTAGTTCTTGGTCCCCGATGACCCAATATATCACTCGACCTTGCTTTTGTTGAGATGATCATTGTGATCAAGTTTCATAAGGATTAGGCTAAGCTGGTGACCTCTAGTGACTACACAAGGTTTTCCTATGATTCGACCTAGTGACCTAGTTTTTGTTCCCAGATGACCCAATATCAAATTTGACCTAGATTTTGTTGAGATGATCATAGCGACAAAGCTTCAAAATGATTAGGTCAAAATTGTGATCTCAAGTGACTATACAAGGTTTACTTATAATTTGACCTTGTGACCTTGTTTTTGACCCAAAATGACCCAATATCAAAGTTGGCCTAGATTCTGTTGAGATGATAATTGTAACGAAGTTTGTGTCAGGTGAGCTAATAAAACTGTAAACTGTTAAACGCTTGCTAATATCATTATAAATCTACCACACAAAGTCTTGCTGTACTTGATAATGTTCATGATCTACAAGTAATTATGCGAGATCAGCGAGCGCAAAACAAATGCTGCGTTGTCTGAACAGCATGCTGTAAATTTGTTAGATACACATTCATGAATGAGCGTGATAACATTGACTGAAATGGCTATTTTGTAAGAGAACGAGTTATAAATGATTCAAATCTATTTGCAGCATTATACAGTAACAACATAAATTTACGCCTGTTGAAAATCGGTTTGTGATAAACAGAAACGTCAAATATTTGCTAATGAGCTAATAGGGGGGTCCGGGGGTATTCTCCCCGGGAAAATTTTGAAAACAACAGTTTCATTTTGAGCCTCCTAAGCATTCTGGGGACCCAAATTTGCAGTATTGAAAATGTCAGGTTGGAGTTTAGATTAAATGAGTTACGCAAATATCCCCGTACCCCCCTGCACACTTTCAATGACCATTTTAATACATTTTTCAAATTTTAAACAATTGTTACTTTTGAGATTTTCATTTTCTACTATACTCGATCGAGTAAACGAGTAATCGGCGCTATGCGCCTGAAGAATGATTGTATCGCTTTGTGACAGATGAGATAAAATCACATATTACATGTACAATACATAAATGTAGCCACAATGACAAACACAATGATATTATCAGCGCATTTTGATATCATACAAGTTCTAATCCACACTCTTATAACCTGAATTGCTTGTTATTCGCTGAATATCAACACACACTTTGGGTCTAGACTGTAACCTACACAAATCTGCTACTATAGACACCAAGGCACTATTGTACGTACATTGGTTACAAGAATGTCTCCTTAATTCACACCAAGGCAGACACCAACGCTGACACCAATGCCAATTAACACCGACGCCAACGCCAGGGGTAGTACAATAACTCTTTAATAATTCTTGGAACAGTAAAGCTAAAAACGAATGGTGTTTGGTTCATAAAATGGTCAGCATGCTGCTTATTTGACCAAAAACACAGACTTTACAGCTTAATTCAATCATACTATTTGTTTACATATTTTAGGTTTACATAATTATAGACCTTGCAATTAACGCATGCATTGTTTACCCCATGTCATAAAACTCTGACCATGATTTTTTTTATTATTTGGTTAAATGAAACATTCCAGTATGTAGCTAATACTTTGTACTTTCAGAAAATATCAAAACCTATAGTTCAAAACATTATCTGGAGCTCCATTTCATAATCACAACTAGAAAATTGATTACATCTACAAGTTCCATGCAAGTCAACTCAAAAGATGCAGAGAAGATTTATAATAACAACTTATTGGAAAATTTGATGGTTTTCTGAGGATCTGCAATCAACAGTAAATAACTGACAGATGAACAATCTAAATGTTTAAGCAATTAATCTAAATTTGGGTACCAGTCAAAACATTCCTAACACCTGATTGGTTGATTCAAATCTCAGTCCAATAATTGACCAATCGTAAGACTGCATTCTTAGACTGGTCTATAAATTTACTTAAAAGCTCAGAGAAGTGTAGTAACTGTTATACCAGTCGTAATTGTATTTCCTCATCCAGTCTCTTCTTCGTCTCTGCGTACATAATGTCCAAACCCGCTCTGGATTGCTGATATGTCTGACGTTCAACATCAATGTCTTTTTTAGATTCCTACAAATTTACGGAAAGTAGAATGAAAAATTGTAACAAGACAAATACTGAATTATGATTCGATATTGGATTGACATATGTTTTAATTTAAAATTGATACACACAACTACAAGCAGACTCAATTACTTTAAGTTAAAAATACACTTTACAGAACTACAAACAATTAAATGCTGAATTATTTTATTAAATATATTAAAGGTGTCATGGGGTGGTATTCAGTATTGATCTTATTTAAATGGAGCCAATCATAAAGCCTCTTACTAGAACCAAGAGTTTAATATAGTGTGATCTTATTGGTTGTCCTTATCTTTAAGTCAAGTAAGATCAATATTGAATACCACTTTAAAATCTTTACATCTACATATAATTTGACAGTTTTGATCTTAGACTTTAGCAAGGATTTTGCGGCTACAGTAACATCAACCATTGTTCTAACAGAGTGAATGTTTATTTTATCAAGGGTCCTTAACTGGACTGAGGCATAATGCCCAATCCTGAAAATAATTTAGGCACAAGTCTGTTCCGTGTGACACTCTAATCTGCAAGTTGAATCACCTTTACACCAAAAGTCTGTTTAAAACAAAGCTATTTTGTTAAAATTCACCCTATGAAATTCCAAAATGACCATATCTTTGTCAATACTGTGAACTTATTGATGAAATAACTTTAATATCTGCAGAAAAGTTTATCCTTTCTTAAATGCAGCAAATCTGGGTTATTCCAGAATTGTAGGACCCCTTTTTTCACTGAAACTTCTTGCTGGTGAGCAACAAAAGAGCTCACGGAATATGCTAATGACTCAGGTCAATTCTGTCAAACATACATGCATTGAATACACCTATGCACATTTATACAAATCAATCATTTCTAGGTTAATAAATGAGACAAAGAACACAAATGTTGCAGAAGAAAACTTTTAAATGAGTGGAATTTAAGGAATAAACATTAAACATATGTACACTTATTACAAAAAACATCAGATAGACATGATAACTATGTAACATAATTTGCCTCCTTTTTATATTTTATGGCTTACCTCCCTTAAACATACCTACAATAAGGGCAGAATAAAACAAGGGAGGTAATATTGTTTAAATAGTATAAAGGGAGACAATCTCAGTAACTTAAACTGATCAAACTCCTCACAGCAGTTACTTCCCTTGGAGTTACATGAACAGTGCAGCACTGGTATAGATGAGCTTTTTTACCAAAATTTACCTAATTACACGGTAGCTCTGCACATTATAGATTAGTGATCCTCACCAACTTTTCTATAGTGTGCAGAATGATACTACGGCGTTATGAATTTATTGACAGGTCAATACAACTACACTAAACTACTGTGAGGGGTTCGCGAACTGAAACGAATATCAATAACAAGGTAGCGCAGATTATTATGACATATTATTATAAGAATATAGTATGCACATAAATTATAGTGGGATTCAAACCTATGTTGAACATACTGAAAGGCAACATTGCCTAGCAATGGACAGTATAATTATATGAATGTATACCGGTAATAGACCACTCAGCTATCGCAACAATCCCAAAAAGGTTGCATAAATTACCTGTACCAATGTGACTATAAGCCTAAGGTCAAAATGTTGATATTGCAATTTTAGAAGAATTCAATAAGCTTGATTTTTACTACCATAATACTATTATAGAGTAGATGACGTTTAAGTCATACAATCTAGCCATGGTCTAGCAAATAAATGTGAACCATCCAAGTGATTAAATTGTCATTTATATGTGATGTGTATGCACACATTAGGGTTTATGTGAATGAATAATAATCATAACAACATGTACTTTTATATAAGGTGTATACTGATATATATCAGTGTTATTGTAAATATGTACATGCAAGGAAGGACTGTTGGTGCAAATGGAATATGCATGGCAGAAATCCCGAAACACCACTCCTCAGTTCTGTCTGAGATTTGTAGTTTTCATATTGTTATGACTGAACTGAAACCAGCTTAAGACTCAGATTGAACTGAGATGCCATGCTTCAGGGTTAACAATCATGGTGTACAAAAGGAATTAATTTGGTTATATGATATGAGGATCTGTGCATGAAAAGGAAAGTTCATGTAAATCTATATAGGAATATGAAAGAAAAGTTTATGATTATATAGGAAAAGTTTACTGGTTAAATGTAAATGTGTATATAAAAGACATCTTTCCATTAATTCATTATGAGCAAGTATGAGCAATGAAGGGGCTTTATGTTAAATGTGTGCCTTCAGATCGGGTGTTTACACATCAGTGAACGTCAACAAATGGTCGTTTAATCCTTATAATTCCAAACTGGCGCTTAATCACATAAATATCAATGAAAACATTGAATTTACTCCCGCGCTTTTTAAAAAAATGGACTTGATTTAATGACGTCATAAACGTGACGTCACTATAACGTGGCGTTTGGTGAATTACATTAGCTATTAGCTAAATGTGTTTAGATGCTTTGATCCTTACGTAAACACAAAATCCGGGGATGAACATACATGTAGGTAATATTCTATATCAAAATTAAGCTACAAGAGCTTGTACAGTTGTGATGGGCCTTTGCAGTTTGACTTATTCCACCCAATTCGTCTAGAACGTTTATGTCAGTAATGTCCGAGGGTCTCGATTAGTGAAAACGGAGGTTCACAGATGTGTAAACGTCGCGTCTTAGCCAATCAGAATGCAGGGATTTGTTGACTTTGGAATTATTATAAGATGTTGTTCATTGTAATAGAGAAAACTGATCTGATAAAGAGTATCATATAGAGAAGTATAAACCAAATCACTGTATGACTTATTGTGATACTATACAATTCAACTTGTATGACTTATTGTGATTAAAACATCAAGCGATTTCTTATCACTGTATGACTTATTGCAAGACTATACAATACAATGTGTACTCCTTATTGCGATAACCGGAAGTTGACTCATTTATACACTGTGGAAGTATGCATGTACGGATAGCACAACTCACAGTCTTCCTATAAAAAAGTTGGGATGCATAAATATGCAATTAACATTCTTCATTGGGTAATAGTCTCGAGTCAGTCTTCATGAATCATTCTTCATAGATCATCATTCACATTTAAGTGTTTCTTCATGAGGCATTCTTCACAAAGCACTCTAATTTTAAGCTGTCTACAATGTGAAGTTTTTGCTTTGACATGGTACACTATGCATTCTTCACCCTCAGTTATACTTCATTAGTTATTTTGACAACCACTCATTCTTCATACATCTAGCAACTGGTCATTATTCATCAGACATTCTTCACTAGTAATTCTTTCCTGGCAAGCCTGTATTCTTCACCAAACATTCTTCACTAGTAATTCTTTCCTGGCAAGCCTGTAATCTTCACCAAACATTCTTCACTAGTAATTCTTTCCTGGCAAGCCTGCATTCTTCACAAGTAATTCCTGACCAGTCTGTATTTTTCACCAAACATTCTTTACTAGTAATTCCTGGCAAGCCTGTATTCTTCGCTAAAACAATTCTTTACTAGTAATTCTTTCCTGGCAAGCCTGTATTCTTCACCAAACATTCTTCACTAGTAATTCTTTCCTGGCAAGCCTGTATTCTTCACCAAACATTCTTCACTAGTATTTCTTTCCTGGCAAGCGGTGAAGCCTGTATTCTTCACTAGTAATTCCTGACCAGTCTGTATTTTTCACCAAACATTCTTCACTAGTAATTCCTGACCAGTCTGTATTTTTCACCAAACATTCTTCACTAGTAATTCTTTCCTGGCAAGCCTGTATACTTCACCAAACATTCTTCACTAGTAATTCCTGACAAGCCTGTTTTCTTCACCAAACATTCTTCACAATCATGGTATTTCTTCACCACTGGTGTTCTTCACCAAAGATTGGTTACAAATATATCTTCGGAAAAGTTACGTATTTTTTAAATAAGTTACCCGTCCTATTAATATATAAATCCTTTTGTCTCATACAAGAGACCTAAGGTCTGACTTAGTCAAATAAAGGGAAAATACTCATGAGAATTTGGTGTCTTTTATAAATTGTAGTTACCTCCCTTGCTTCATGCAGTACAACAGGGAAGTAACACCTACAAGCTTGTAAGAGTTTCAGCATTACAAGAGTTATCTGTGTTATATTAAAGTAGATTATCCAATGTTTACTTTTTTGGATTTTTTTTCATTAAAAATGGAACTAACCATAACCATGCGTTTAAACGATAACATAGTTGCTTGGGTAAAGAAGTTTCTATGCTTTTCATTTCAATAAGTGTGTTCCACTGGAATACTACAATGTATTTGTTAAAAGTTTAAACTTACTAATTTTACAGTTGATTGTGGCACAAGTTTTTACAACTAGTATATCAATCACTTTTAATGACAGCTTGTTAGGTTTATACTACCTACATCAGTATTCAAACTTACATTTAAGCATTTCAAGGAATGCGATGAACTAGATTTAATCTCCTCTCAAGGTGGGATTTGAACTCCCGGGGGATTATTGGATCTGAAGTCTAGCATTCCACCTCTAGATCACAGTGCCTCCCAATTACAGGTACATGTAGTAAGAATTAAAACAAAGGCCTAGCTTTATATACACAGTCCTAAAAAACCCTGGTCCTGAACTTTATGGATGAAATACAAGAGGATCATAGATCCTGGGGCGCTCACCTGCTAAACATGGCCAAACTTTGAACTTGGCCTTAAGGTCATCAAGATAAACATATTGACTAAACTTGATGAAGGTTAAAGCAAAAATGTGGCCACCAGAGTGTTAACAAGGTTATCCTATTATTTGACCTTTTGACCTAGTTTTTGACCCCACATGACCCCACTTCAACCTTGACCTAGATTTCATTGAGATACAACTACTGACCAAGTTTGGTGAAGATCAAAGCAAGAATGTGACCTCCAGAGTGTTAACAAGGTTTTGCTATTATTTGACCTTTTGACCTAGTTGTTGACCCCAAATGACCCAACTTCGAACTTGACCTAGATTTTATTGAGATACAACTACTGACCAAGTTTGGTGAAGATCAAAGCAAAATTGAAAGTGCTAGAGTGTTAACGGTGAATTGTCTAACAGACGGACGACGGACAACGGACGACGGACAAAAAACAATCACAAATGCTCACCTTGTCACTTTGTGGCAGGTGAGCTAATAAAACATAGTTTATACACAGATAATATCAATTTCCTAGTGAAAGTTATACCTAATGAGTCCTTTAGATTAGCGTTAAGATTTAAAGAGCAGGGATTTTACTATACTTTCATAACAGAACATCTTCTGGTTAAGAGGTCACCTTGAACATATTCATAAAATTCTGGCTTCAGAAAATAAATGCCATATTCACATAAAGACAAGAAATCAACTATTAAATCGTGCTAATATTCAAGAGAATATGGTTAATGCACTTGAGTAATAAAGAAGGGGGAATTTTCTTTTGTACTGTCACATCAAGGGACATCACCAGGTATGAACTGTCGAGAGTAATTAATATAAGTGTTGAAGAACTTGTTTCAACAGTCTGAGTATCAGTACTGGAATCAATAGGAAGCCACAGAACAATCGGAATAACTATGAATAACGGTGTTACAACAGTACTACTGTAAAAGCATTTATTTTCGCGAGGCTAAATTTTTGCGAATTTCTAATTTGGAAGTAGTTCGCGAGGGTTAATGTTTGCGAATTTCAAATTTCAGAAAAATAAACTTCTACTTTGTCGTCAATATCCCTGGTGCATTATTTAGTTGTCACGGCGTGATAATCACTTTGGTAATTACGACTATTGTTTGTATAATAATTCCAGGCGTATTAATTCTTAATTGGCCGATTGGCTAGCTTGTTGGTATTTACTAGTACTCAATTAAGCCAAACCAGAATGTACCACTGTGTAATGAGAAAACTGTGAAAGTATATTGTATTCAGTCCATTGTTTCCGAGCTTATCGGAACAAGCAATAGCCGTGGGTATTAAACGTTGTACCTGTAGACAGACTTTTTATCACAATCATTGAACTATTCAATTGTACTACTAAATGAATAGAATTTTACAGAAATATTTTATGTTCACATTCTCTGTTATATATTAAATGTTTTGTAAATATCAATCAAACAAAGTAAGTTTATCAGGCAAAGTTATAAAGTCAGCGTAGTCGTCAGTATTTTATCAATTCCGAGTGGATTGTAATGGCGTCGCTTTGCCGTAATCAATATTGAAGTGTAACAAATTTGAAGCTATTATGTAGCTAATAATTTCACGAGCATCAATTTTCGCGAATTTATCGGACTCGCGAATATAGCGAAAATTAAACCCTCGTGAAATATTCTGCTTTTACAGTATTAAGTGGAAGCATGTTACTTCACCCTATTGATAAAACTTTTTTTTTCATAATTTCTATTAAATCTACTCAATCACAAGAAAAACGTTCACTTTAATTATAAAGCAAAAGTCATCAAATCTCAATATTCGTCATTTTGAGAGTTCTTTTAATACCTTACATGCTCTGCTGTGTCTCACAGTTGAGTGCTGCGTTTCTTGTCTGATTTATTGTTATCTTTATTCAAAATAATGCAAATGCTGGTAATTATGTACAATATGGGAGGTTTAGAGAGATAACAGAATAATTCACTCTTCAGGCATTATTACTAAATATCTTACTCAGACTGAAAAGATTCTATTAGCCTAGAAGACACATAGTATATAACAATTATATATCTCGAATATTACATTTAATAGAGCCAAGAGGCACAGACCTGGTAATCATCTAGAAAATTTGTATGGATTTTTTTCATATTCTGCTTCCATGGCAACAAAAACACAAGACTTTGACTTATCAAGCTTTATTGCACAACATGACATAAACATTTTGACAATATCAAGCTCAAAGCTTTAATATATACCAGATATCATTTTTATAATGATACCACAACATTAATACAGTAGTTTTATAAATAAAATAAATAACAATTGTACATGAAAAAATTACCACAATAATCCAAATAATATAACATGTACACAACCATGAAGCCAGGTACCAATGACAACTGTCAAGCCTGGTACCAATGATAACTGTCAAGCCGGGTACCAACCTGGTACCAACGATAACTGTCAACCCTGGTACCAATGATAACCGTCAAGCCTGGTACCAATGATAACTGTCAAGCCTGGTACCAATGATAAATGTTTGGTCTGGTATCAATGATAACTGTCAAGCTTCTTACATCTCAAGCCGGGTACCAATGATAACCATCAAGCCTGGTTTTAATGATAACTGACAAGCCTGGTACCAATGATAGATCTCAAGCTGGATATCAATGATAACTTTCAAGCCTGGTACCCATGTTAACTGTCAAGCCTGGTACCAATGATAACTGTCAAGCTTGGTACCCATGTTAACTGTCAAGCCTGGTACCAATGATAATATTGTATAACTTGAGAAATTAATCACAAAATAGTAAATTAATTTAATGAACATTATGGTTATTTAGTGACTATTAGTCTGTATTTTTAAACTGTCTGATATGTTTAGCTGACAATCATGTTATGTTATGTTTCATTTTAAGAACACTGTAATAATTATTAACGTTTAAGTCCAGCATTTTGCTGTTTTCTCTTTACACTACTTCAACAGAAGCCCAACAGAACAAGAAGGCCAGTGTGAAGGGGTCCAGAATCATGTGTTACTGTATAATGGCCAAGAGACATTTTTATAACTCAGTTCTATTGGGCAATCAATAGGATCGTCCAATATTGCGCAATCACGGCAGAATCATCAATGAAATTATTTGTCCCAAGCACCTAATCTCAATAATTTAGCGCTGCAAGCCGGGAAACAATACTAGACAACATTTTACGGTGACAATTATTGATTCTGTACTCTCTGAAGTGCCATAGATTTATCCTCTAGCATATAGTTTATGAGATTATTTCATCAGTCTGTGCTGTTGATGGAAATCTAAGCCAAGTAATACCAAAAATATACATATTAAGTCAAAGTTTGGAGGTCATTTTGTCCCTTCGGCGCAACAAGGTTGTGTCCGTCTATATAGTATACAGTGAAATACAACCTTGTTTGGCAAAATGAATGAAAATTTTGTCAAACGGATGACCATGCATTAACGACTGTTCAGACGAACAAAAACAAGTTATGAATAGCCCTTATTCTTGGTGAAAATATTATTATTCTGTTACCGGTACTTTCAGTTTGAGTTTAGCTTTAGACAGATATCTGGTTTTCTCCACATCTTAACAGTTTAGGACAAGTAATGACAATCTAGGACAATGATAGACTGCAGGTATTGAAATTTGGTATAAATTTGGTAAAATATGTGTAGCTTATTTTATATGTGAGAGTATGTATATAGAGAGAGGATACAAGTACTTTGCAAGTGTATATTTCTGTGGGTGAAAAAGTTAAAAATTCTGAATTTTAAATAATTTGTGAGCAAAAATATTAGCTAAGGGATTTTTAACATTTCTGAGATTATTAAGCTTTTTGTAGGGAAATATTAACACAAAATGAAATATTAGCAAATTTATTAAATTCACGAAAAAAATTCACTAATATTTTCATTTAGCCGACTCAACCACTTCAACACTATTGCTTATGGTATGAACCTTTAAGTAAGTCCATTTTCAGTATTAATTTATCTTAGGTCTTAACCCTATCTGCCGACGCCTTGTTATGACTTTATCTGCCGTACCCTGCGTCCTCTTTGTGCAGCCCTCACAGGTACCAATTCACTCCTTGGTCGAGTGGAGCATGTAGGTTATTCTTACTCAGAGAAATTAAGCAGTGGTCCAGACGGGGGGGTTGAACCACGGAACCTCTTGATCCCGAAGCTTGCGTCCTACCTCTAGGCCACCGATCCCCACGAATGATGTTTGTGTGTTTATGTAAGGGAGGTAAGGATGAGTGTTGGAAGGACAGGATAGACTGTATACAGTATACATGGCATGTGCTAGGTGACAATGAAATCATTAGATACTTGTTGTTTATCCTTCAGTTTGAAGATAGAAGGAAGCTTGAAGCTTGGAGATATTGACAAAGATGGAAGAGAGCTTGACGATTTCTTAACAATATCTATAGTTGGAGATTCAGTACGGAATGAACCTCGGGCTTGCTCAGAGTTGACAGAATCTTCCTTGTCTTCCGATACTTCAGGAACCTCAGCATTAATAGCTACTTGTAACTCATCAGCTAATGATGGACTATTGGTATCAGTAGTTGCCTGATTCATGACACTATCCATGTCTGAATCATCTGGCAAACTAGAGACTGACAGATTGGGAGACGGATTGGTGTCTGGAGGACTTGCTATGTCCATGGACGGAGAAGTGGCGTTAGAATCTTCAAGACTCATTGGTTCGTCCATGGTCACATGACCCAGTGATTTATCTTCAGTTTGTGCAGGTGTGTCGCTATCACCCAGCTCACCTTGTGGCTATAATGATAATGTTCTGATTTAAAGTACAGTTATTTACATCCAGTTATAACTAGTACAGCAAAGTTACATAGATATAACAATAAAACTTGAAGAATAGCAACATTGCAGCAGTCATTTACAGAACTTATAAGCTGATCAGCATTCTTGTTCACCAGCCTATACTTCACCCGGGAACCTAACTAACCACTAATGTATCAGCAGATTCTGTGCTAGCACTATTAAGGCAGATACATTACATTTATTCCCAATTGATCCATTAATACTGAAGCAATAAGACAAGATAGTTAGATCACAGTGTGACAAGGGAGCTGTTACGGACCACAGTGTGAAAAGAGAGCTGTTAACTTAACCCTTTACACCTTTAAGTTGCGACAAGACTGTAGTAAATGTTTATAGCTATCCTGTACACATTCAATCAACATGCAGCTATAGGCCTTTACTCCATGTTACCACAAGTTCTCTCCCCATTAGTACACAGCTTCATGTCTATCACCAAATACTTTCCAATAATGTGTACATAGATGGTGCATACTATCTGAGGAGTCCCTTATCAGTATGTTGTAGATAAATGGATTAGTGGTGTATGGAGTTTACTCATTATTTACCATCACTTGAAACCTTCAATTCAAACAAATCTTTCAGAGAGAACATAATGTACTTGGAAAAGATGAAAAATGCTCAGACCCATGTGTGAATGCATCGAACACATGTAGGTTATTCTACTAATACATGATACTACATGTATATAAGACGATATTGGATTTTAACATCAACTTGTGTAGCTGTTATATAAGAGTCTATGAAAAAAAAATTAAATGAACACTGGTTGCTGGAATGAATGAAGTACGTAACCATGGTTATGTAATAATGCATCAAATCTCAGAACAATTCTGGCACGAGTATGTAATACATAGTTATATATGTCTCACAGTACATCTGACAGAATGAAACACTTATCATTTATATGGTAACAAAAGCTGTGTTGCATTTGATAAGTGAATATTATGATAAATGTAATATAATAATGAGATATGGAAACAAAAGGGTTGTAGTATTTGATACATGACTATTATGATAATTATAATAATCTAATAAGATATGGTAACAAAAGCCTCGTAGCATTTGATACCATGAGTATTGATACTATTATGATAAAATTAATATAATAATAAAAGTTGTTGTACACATAATAATTATAGTTTTAATGATTATTGTGTCCGTAAAATGCTATGATTTATAAGTCTGTGCTTCATATAACATGAAGAATATCAGGATTTATACAGGTGCATAGAATACTGAATAACGCTACATTTGACATTTTCTTAATAAAATCTGTCATTTCATATTTACTGTGTTGTGTTTGCACCCTGTATAACAAGGTTTATCTATGGGCTACTGCCGTTTCTGTGTGGCGTTGGATTGTCTGTGCGCTACAGTATTTATCTATGTAATCTTCCAGGGGGAATTGAGGGACTGACAAACTTGACTATGAGTCTTTCACGAGATGTAAATGTCTCACAGAAAATGTGTGAAATTTATTGTATGGCTAATATCTTGTATGATCTCAGACAATTGAGACAACCAAGTGCAATCAGTTAGTAAGCTGCAGTTGCATGTAAGTCCTTAAATGCGGGGGTCCTCAACCTATACATTGTGTTAGGGGTCTGGGATATTGTTGTATACAAGTCTATTCAGGGTGCTATTAACACACACCCCTACACCAAATCTCAGTTCAAACATTGTTCTTCTGCTAAAATTTAAAATGACCGTAACTTTGTAAAAACTTTGAATTTTTCATCAAATAACTTTTATTTTCAACAGAAAAATGTGCTCTTAATAATGATTTCCCGATTATTCCCGAACTGTAGGACCCCTGTGTATAGTTGGCATGCTATCTTGATGATAGCTGGATATGACTGCTATGGTATATAGAAGTACAGACAGCATGCAGGAAGTAACATATCAGAAGTAGTAGATGCAATGTATGGAATATATGATGACACAGCACATTATCGGTATAGTGCCGAGTAATAGCACAAATAATGCTGTCCGAGCTAAACATCGTCATCAGGTGATATATTGCACATTTTGTTAGACATTGCACAGCAAGACAAACAAGCAGACAGATGGACGAACATAACAGAACGACAAAATAAAGTTTTCAAGTATTAGTATTAGAATTATTGTTATCAGTCTGTATTGAAGTCCCACAATTTTGACACACCTCAATATGATGTTTGTGTACATGTAAGATTGTGTCTCGCTGAGATTCAGCATTTCGCTTCTCATCCTCGAGTTCTAAAATTGTGTTTTTGGCGATTGCTAGATCTTCTTTCATCAAGGCATTTGTCGTGCTCGACATCTCAAGCTTCTGTTGTAAGTTAGCAACAGTTGTGCTGAAAGAAAATGTGGAAAACTTGTGAGTTAGCAACAGTTGTGCTGAAAGAAATGTGGAAAGCTTGTAAGTTAGCAACAGTTGTGCTGAAAGAAATGTGGAAAGCTTGGTTTTAATAATATTTTGATTCGAACAAAACAATGTGTTCAGTCGAACGATATCGTATATTAAGTTGATATTTCTGTGGGTCAAAAATTTGATAAGTTTGAAGTGTGGCATCATTCGAGATTTTATTATTATTTGGTAGGAGTTCTTCAGAGAAATAGCGCAGACAAAATTTATAAGTGTAAAAAAACAAAGGGCCACAACTCCCTTAAAATTGATTCAACATGTGCTGATGATATACACAACTAGACTTGATACTAATTAGTCATGCAAAATTTCATTGAAATCCAATCAATGGTTACAGAGAAAGAGCCCAGACAAAATTTGCATTTACCAATAGACCAACCAACCAACCTCAAGCATGACTCCAATATAGCCCCCCATATACTTTGTATCTGGGGGTATAATAAATATATTTTTATGAAAATTTGGAAGTTAATCTAGCAATTCATATATAATGGCCTTACTACAAAATTATGCTTTACATTTTGGGTTGACAAACAACATATCACATGGCACTAACAGGATTCTGTACCCGAGGGAAATCATGTAAGAATATTGTGTAACTTACTTGAGATGTCTATTGAGCTCTTCTAGATAATTTTTCTGGTCCAATATTGTCTGCATTTTCTCCTGCATGGCAGCACTGAAATATAAACAGCTAGATGTTAGATTACCTGATAGAAAATCACAAATCACATTCAAATCATGTCCTAACTTTATAGCACAGAGAATTTGACCTGATCCAGACCTTTATGCATGACTATATTACAAGGTTGTTGCGATGAATATATAAACTTCTGCGAGCAAATTGTGCAATATCGGTCCTTTAGGTTTTTGTTGGTATTACACCTTGAGTTTCTTATTGATAGTTCCCGCTAATGAAACATACAACTGAGCTTATAAATATAGACTATGTATCAGCTGTTAAATTATGCTAATAGAAGGTTGAGAATTGTGTCAAATTCTCTGTACTATACATCCATTACTTTTCACTGTTAGGAATCTGACCACACTCCATACTAGTTACGTTCAAATGACCTCTCTTATGTGCAAATTTATTCAGGTCAGGTGAAGATAGAATTTGACCTCTGAGCTGTAACCTTTGGGTATCCTATCCACTATAAGAAGTCTATAGCTAAAATGGCAGTCATGGCTCAATTTCTAGTTCTGTTGTGTGTTGGGCATTGGGCCTAGTATGTTTTTATGTTTTCTGTGCTCCGCTGATGCTGAGTGCTGCTTTCCCTGTCCGACTTAATATTATCTCTTTCAATACTCGTTTTCGATCTATAGTTGGTAGCCACCAGTACACCTTAAGATTTGTGGGAAAAAATGCTTCAATTGAATTAATTGAAAGTTCACTTTGATATGACCCCATGCGGAGTACTATCAAATTTGATATTACCACAAGGTAGTGAAGCTTAATAATTAAGGCTTTGATTTTAATAGGGACTACAAAATTCCATAATTATGTAATAGAAACCATCTACATTTCTCAAACTTATCACGAAAACAAACAATTAAGCTCACCAAAGGCTCACTAAATAACTTGTGTTTTCAAGACTCATTTATTATATCAGAAATGTTGATTTCCAAAGACAACTTGTGATGGATCTAATATTAGTACTAGGAGTAAAACTGACTAGGTAAATTGTCTGCTATGGATAAAATGAAAGATATACCATGGCAAACCAATGACAAAAACCTGGAATATTTAGGAAAATCAGAGGAATGTGATAGAGTGTGAAACATTATAAATCTCAGAGGATTCACATGTCACAATGGTTATAACAACACAATCCATCAACCATTTCCCAGAACACTATCACATCAACAAGCCAGTAGACATCATGTACAAACAGACCATAACAAAATAGCTCAGATAACATTATAGTAACAATGAATATAATTACTCTAAAAGCAATTTACGTTTTCAACAGCGAAAACTGTATTTATTTTGTTTATTATGAGTCAAATATTGTTGCGAACAAGTCAAGTATTTACAACAGTTATTGCGACATATTAGAAATTCCAAACTTTCCATTTCAATGTCTAAATATAGAATGGTGTAATTTGTTTATGGAACTCTTTTGAACGCAAACCAATTTAATTTGGTTGATGTTGTATACAGCAATAAAGTGATCAGATAAAAGAAACATTATCAAGATAATTTCTTTGGATAACTGGATACAGCACATTATTTTTTTATACTAATCTATTTTAGGTTGATTGTGAAACACTTGATGCCTCATTCCTGATGCTATCTATCCCAATGACGGCATGAGAAAAGAGAAGCCAGAATCCCATTTATGCTGAATATCTAGCAAGGGAATTACTGGTACCAATTTTATTTCGTCTTTAGTATGACACAGCCTGGGATCAAACCCAGGACCTCCCGCACTCGAAGCGGATGCTATACCACTAGGCTTTCAAGGAGGTAGTAAATTTATTAAGACATCTTACCTTTCAGAATCTGGATCATTGTCTGTTAATCTCGTATCTTTCAAGTATAAACTAAAATCTATCACACCCATCTACAATATACAAATTATATATATTATAAACATTACAGTCATACAGGATTATATGTCCCTGTATATAGATTTACTCCACTTGTTCAAAATACTGCAACATAATAATACTCCAGTTCTTAATTCTGATGCTGTCCCTACCATGAAACCATTGTTGAAGGGCCATAACTCAGACATAAATTACCCTACCCAACATTCCTGACAAGATTGACAACAGTTATTATGCTTTACCAAAGTATTGCATGTGAAGTTTCATATAAATTCAACCAAAAATGAATGGTTAAGGAGAAAAAGGACAGACTTTGTGACATCCATCCAGATAGACGGACATCCATTCACACGGACATCACAATCAACTATAAGTCTCCCTCACTACATATGGTAGAGATAATAACATAAAGTAGATGTAACGTACGGGCAAATCTAATGTGAGAGATATAATTATATAACATAGAGTAGATGTAACGTACGGGCAAATCTAATGTGAGAGATATAATTATATAACATAGAGTAGATGTAACGTACGGGCTGATCTAATGTGAGAGATATAATTATATAACATAAAGTAGATGTAACGTACGGGCTGATCTAATGTGAGAGATATAATTATATAACATAAAGTAGATGTAACGTACGGGCAAATCTAATGTGAGAGATATAATTATATAACATAGAGTAGATGTAACGTACGGGCAAATCTAATGTGAGAGATATAATTATATATCATAGAGTAGATGTATTGTACGGGCAAATCTAATGTGAGAGATATAATTATATAACATAAAGTAGATGTAACCTACGGGCTGATCTAAATCCTCGTCTTTGATGCCCATGTTACAATCAATCACATTGAGGCCAACCAGTAAACCAGCTATCACAGTTCCTTCATCTTCCATCAAAAATGCACCAGGCTCATAAAAATCCCTATAACAACAATAATAAGAAATTACATGTTTATTTACATATAATGCCAATTCTTTTTCAACAATTTTTCTGTTATATATCATGTGGCAGCAGATTCACTCAACCAGAATGTTTTCCTGGACTGTATCCTAACCAGTACTAACTTACCCTTCCACAAGGAACCAGCTGCATCTCCACATGTGAAGGAAAATCAACATTGTTGTCAATTTTTCATGAGTGTGTGACCTGCAACGAATGGGAGTCAAACCTGCATCGCCAATATTTTAATTATAACAAAGTTCAAAAACCTTGTGACACATTCAATGCCAAAAGTACACATATGTACATATTAATTTTATTGAAATAAGTCTATTAGTAACGGACATATTTCAGACGCTCAAACAGTGATAAATTCATTTATGAAATTGACATTCAAATCATGGAGTGAAAACTCTTAGACAATTACAATATTTGGAGCTTTATACTCATAAAGGTCTTTATTATGAGAAAACCTTCAGTCACAAACACGATGCTACTTACGTTAATACCATATCCCTCTTTTCTATCAACATCTTGAAGTAATCGGACAAACTTTTCTGCATAGCAGCAAGTCTTAACCATGCCCTAGCTTTACCTAATGGGGTCCTGAAAATATCATATACAGGGTGTTAAAAAAGTTTGTTCTGAATGTTTGAGTTTCATTATTTCATTTTTCTGACCACAAAAGACTGTAAATTTTCCAGGTTGAAATCCAGAAGGTTCTACCATTGTTCTAATCTCTCTGGCATTAAATGAAGCTATTAGAGTAAGAAATTAAAATTGTCTACTGTGTACATAGCTCAAATAAAACTTTATATGAATTTGAATTTTGAGAACAAACTTTTTTAACACCCTGTAAGTCTTCATAATAGAATCATGCCGAATAAATCCACAGTTTTATAATCTTCCCAAAGTTCAAACACAATTTTTAAGGATCCCTCAAAGTGATATTCATACACTTGCAAAGTGCAAAGTAGTATTTCATTTTCATTCCGTTTAAATGAATCAGTTACGTGTATTTCAAACAAACAAAACACAGTCAAGTTCTGATAATAATACCAGACAAAAAAGTCGTATTTATAATAGTGTAATGATCTTAACAGCAGACCAGTTTTGTTCAAAATTTAAGACTGCGGGTTCTTTAAAATTGCTAGTATTTGCATTATTTCAAAATAGTCTTATTAGTGGAATTAAAATGTACAGAATTATTTCGATATAATCACAAAATAATTACAGATGTATTTTGTTTTCTTCAGTACCAATCTAAAACTCAGGGTCAGAACACAGCCAACAATAGTTATTTTAGGGATCATCAGGCCTTGACTTCATTTTTTTAAACAAAATGTAACATAACTTAATGGAAGAACAGTATCAATTTGTCAGATTCTGAGCTTCAGGCAATGATAAGGCTTCCTGAGATATCGATCATACAATTCTCTGAACTTTTGAGATATGTATAAAACAGTTAAATACTGCAACATTTCACACAAACAAATGTACCATTGTACCGTTATAATTATGAATAATGGGGTAATTTATAATGAATAATAGCTTTATACTGAAAGACCTTTGCTGGATAACAGCTTCTTGTGAAAGATAAGTCAGACAAGTAAATTCCAGAGAACAATGTTAGAGTATTATAGAAGCCACATAGTAGTAATAAATCAAAGATTGAGATGACATAATAAACACAGCGTTATTATCATCTTCAGACAATGTGACAAATTCATATAGGTGCATAAAGCTTTGTTTGTTGCAATCGACTGAGACAGTTCCTAAGTTGTATCAACTGTTAAATTCTGGGATTGACGTGAAGAATCCATTAAACTTGAAGTAATGATGACAATAGGAAAGCATTGATCTTAAATAATGAGACGTTCAACAAAGCCTTAAGAGAGATTATGTCTGCTTACTTCAAATGAGGCATATCTCGAACTGTTGTGGTAATTTCATGAGCCTCGGGTACAAATTTCTCGACTAGTTCCAGCACGCACCAGAAGTCTCTTCTGTCACGTAATATACTCTTCTTCGCTAGAATAAACAGAGAAGAAATATTATACAGTTAAACCTGCGTGAGTCGGCACCTGAGTTTAGAAACCAACTGTCAAATGCAGTCAATCTGATATAAGCCCGATTAGATAATTGTTTGGTGATACCCTGTATTAAACAATTACATGCTTCACCAGTATAATCAACCATATCAACTGCCCTGCGTTCAGGGAAAAATAACGTGACGCACGTATCGTACCTGGTACGAAACGTGCGTCACAGGATTTTTCCTTGAACGCCGGGCTGATAGTTGATGTGGTGTGATGTACATTGTAGTAACAATGATTATCATACTAGTAATTAAAGTAACTTTTTTTGGGGGGTTGTTGCAATAGCTGAGCAATCTTATGCGTTCATAGGACCTTCAGCATTAAATTTTGTTTTCATAAGTCAGGGCTTTTTTTCGCTGAATTGTGAAGAGGCCCAAGCCCTTTTGTTTTGTGAAAATTTAGCGCGAAAATTCTTAAAATTGTGAAAAACTAAGCGCGATAAATCACCAAATTGTGAAATAAAACTTTTCATATGTTAAGTAATTTTTTGTCCACTTGTCCCAAAAATGCATGTATCTATGATACAATACTTCATATCAAGTCAAGTACAGGAATATATCATTGTTATTCATGTTTGGATTGTTTGGTGCTTTGTGGTGAAGTTGATTTTACAAAAACCAAGACGCCAATTCTAATTGTGAAGGGGCCTTTAGGGGCCTATACGAAATTGTGAAGGGGCCTTATATAGGCCCCTCGTATATAGTGAAAAAAGCCCTGTTAAGTAGAGAGCATTACGATTAAGAACAAGCGTGCACATACTAAAAACACTAATCTCAATTCTCTTTCATCAGCAAGGCACGACTTTCCCATCGAAATTGATATATTTCCCCCCCCCCAAAAGCTTGTAATATATTCAACTATTCAAGCATAAAGGTCGAGGACCAGGTAAATTTGATTACACTATACAATGCTTAGGCCTTGTCTAAAAACTGGAGCTATCTTATCTAGGAAAGAGTCTACCAGAATCGGATAAACAAAGCTCAGGGTATGCAATTTTAGCAATAAATCAATGAAAAGTACTGTTAAAGCAATTAAAAGCACTAACTGTCTTGCCATAACAACATTTCATCAATATCACATAAAACATCTTAGATACAAGGACAAATATTTGGCACCATGTTAAAATAGTTTGATGCCTTAGTATACAAAATGTAATTATTACATAGTGCCAGAAAGCAAAAGATAAATCATATGTTTGAAATAAGAAACTGAAATATCTCCAAAACATTATGGTAATTGCCCACACTATATAGCATGATGCACAAGACTGGTAAGAGTAATTATGCAAGTTATCTTTAATGGAATTGTTTTCCATGAGAATTCAGTGGGGAACAGTTTATCAATAACTGCAGAATGTTCACAAGAAGTATCTGTAATCAATAGCTCTACTTTCCATAGATTGTACACAATTGCTGTATTTTCTATTAAAACTTTCTGACAACAACAATCATCCAAACATTGTGTATATAAAGTCAAAGAACACTTTGAACAGGCAAGCAAGCATTCCCCTTTCACCAGCATTTGTCTCCACCAGAACCAAATGTAACAATGGTTGGAAACTTGACTAACCACTGATATATGAGGACGGCGTGCAATTAGTCACTTGTACATTATTTAAGAAATAACAAACATGTAGCTGTTCTTTGTTGCGTATTTAAATATAGGCATAAGTGGGAACTTAATGTATAGTTGCACAAACAAACTGCGTTTTTGACGCAAAAACTTATGTCAGCACCAAAAAGAGCCGCAACTCTGGCAAAAATCATCCAATCTAACATTCCTGACAATATTAACTGTATATAAACTAGGCTTGTATTCATGTGAAGATTCATTAAAATTTGACCAGTGGTTAAGGAGAACAAGTGAGGACAAACTTTGGGACATCCAACCAGACAGACATTCAGCACAAAATCACTAATATATATATATGTCACCCCCATATTATCCCATTCCTAGTGACTTACGTCTCAAACCATGCCTAAGTACGTGTTCTAGAACTACGAAGAATTGTTGTAGGGGTTCATGGTCATCATCTAGCATACGTCCGTGTGCCATAGAGGAATCTATCAGCTCCTTGATAATCAATTTGGATACATTCAGTAAATTACATCTTTCTATTGTTCTTGGGTCTCGATCTGAAGATGAATAAAATCAACAATCAGGCCAAAAATAAAATATTGTTTGTTTTCCCTTCCCTAACTATATACCCATGCAAAATATCCCCACCCAAAAATATTTTTTGATGATCTAATTTTTTAAAATTTTATATTGTATAAATTATATAATATAATTATTACCTTCATTCTACCCAATCCCAATTGGCCATGGTCAGGAATGGGAACCAGCAATAATTTATTTTTGGCCAAAATTTTACTGAATTATTAAACAACTACTTAATGTCATAATGATACACATTCTTTGACCAACTCAACGCAACACATGACACAACTTGAGCACAACATTAGAGCACTTTAATTGCTTGATTGGTATTTGTTTGAATCAAGCAAACACAAAATATGAACAAAGTAAGACATAGTTAAGCACCTTCAGGTAGCCTAAAGTAAACCAATCTTTGATTGATTCAAGCAAAACATTCAAGCAATTTTATTACGGTAGTTAAATTTAAAGCAAGGATAAATACAGAGAGGATAACTATACTTCCATTAGCTTGTTATAGGCACATAATTTTACATAAATAAATCGCTTAAATTGACGACTGTTCCTTGAAATAATAAAAACAAGAGCACCGCCTTGCGGGTGCAGATCATGCTCATCTGATCATTGTCACTGTAAAAAAAAGCCCATTACCCTTGCATAAAGTAGAGCAGTGTTATGAGTCTTGCTTAAAAAAAGTGAGGCATTGACAGTGATAAAGGGGCAACAACTCTTGCAAAATGCTGATCAGAGTTATGGGTCATGCTTGACATGGTCAGGTATTGATGGTGAATAAGTGTTGAAAGTTTCAAAGCAATAGCCCTCATAGTGTATGAGAAAAGTGGACCTAAACACAAACCTTAACCAAGGAATTTTCTAAGTCCAAAAATGGGCAATAACTCGAACAAAATGCAGATCGGAGTTATAGTTCTTGTTTTACAGGCTCAGGTATTGAAGATGAACAAGTGTTGCAAGTTTCAAAGCAATAGCTTTGATAGTTTAGGAGAAAAGTGGACCTAAACGCAAAACTTAACCAAGGCATTTTATTTTCTAAGTCGAAAAAGGGGCAATAATTCTTACAAAATGCAGATCAGAGTTATGGGTTACTGGCTCACGTATTGATGGTGAACAAGTGTTGCAAGTTTCAAAGCTGCAATAGCTTTGATGGTTTATGAAAAAAGTTTACCTAAACACAAAACTTAACCATGCAACGCTGACGCTGCACGCCGACGCAGACGACGATCAATTGATGACAATAACTCATCTTTTTTTCAAAAATCAGATGAGCTAAAAATGCAATTTTAAACCCTAAAAATAATTTTTGTCACATATGGGTAAAAATTATGAAACAATTGATTTTCACACTAAAATTGTATTATTTATCCCAGTTGGTTGCTTCTCAGAAATCGACTGCCATTATGCAATGAGACGAGAGGAAATACGAGAAATGTCAACATATTAACTGCAAACACCAAGCATATTAAACACAGAATCACCCACCCACCCACTCACATCGGGATATTGTCTGGGCAAACCATATCAAGATTGTCATATAGTCAATATACAGTTTCCACACCATGTTTGTTTGTTCACTTGAGTTCATTAAAAACCATATGTAAAAAAAAATCACGTATCATACAACGATTCACCTAACCAGTTTTTCCTGGACTTTATCGTAACCAGTATAGTCTGTTTAATCAGATCTGTCACTTGTTTACAAACATTGCAATATCATAACATTGTAGTTTTATTGTTTCAAATATTTTGATTGGAGAAAAAGGCAGTGAAAACCATTACCTTTTTCACAAAGCTACATACTATTACACAAAATATATATTAAAATAATACATAAATAAGAGAAGTTGGAATGTTTATATACTCAATGTTGTGTAAACAAGTGACCGACCTAAATAATCCATTTATACTAGCCTACCCTTCACAATCAACAGACCAGTTTTTGATGGTCCAAAGGATGGTTATAATCATTCAAGTTATACATATATATTGACAATTCTGATAGGAATGCAATTGACATATTTATTTGTAGATATAGATGAACCAGTAACATTCAGGCTCATCAATCATGATTCACTTATTTAACCATTCTACCCTGTATACATGACTGTGGACCCGGGTATTGGGTAAAGATTCAGCTTGAACTTTGACGTTCCATTTACCCAAGATAAGTGTTCAGGGCAGGAAATAAGAGGATTGTGAGTGGTTCCATTTCTTCACCCATGTTTCGATATTTCAAAGTGTTAATTGATAATCAATGAGCTAAAAACTATTAACAATACTAATATAAAACAGAATACGTTCAATTTGATATTTGATATTGTTTCTATTATTTGCAGCTGTAACTAATGCAGCATATAATGTTGCTCAGAATGACTTCTAAATTACAAAGATGATTACAAATTAGTTACTGTAAACCAAGAAATTATTTCACACGATTTATTAGTTTCGTGGAGTTTGCGAGTGGAAGATTTTCGTGAATTTTAAGTCGCCACGGAAGTGCTAAAAACATTTATACGGACATTGAAGAAAACTTAAAAACGCGAAAAATTCTGGTCGCAAATATGCTTGCGATCAGCAAAACGCGAAAGTTAGTATTCGCGAAAGTAAATTGGTATACTGTGAGTTTAACAACATTCAAGGACTACTATTAATTCAAACAAAACTCTCTCAAAGCTAACAGTTGTCAAAAATGAAAGAGGAATACCTCAAGTTACACGGATCAATGAAAGCATTTGCTTGCCTCATGAAATATTAACATTCTTCCATGTTACTACTCCTTACAAAGTATTGCCCAACAGAGACATGTAATGTTCATAGAGCCATGTATAATCTGATGACTAATGCCTCCAATATCTGCTGGTATTATTGGAATTTGTATGCTGCTTTAAAATTGTGAAAAATGTGATGCCGATTACGGGTCATAATAGGGAGGCTGAGTTAACTACGTGATCAATGTTCACAAGGTCATATGGTGCATGTATTTAATTAAGGCAATTTAAACAGCATCCTGCAGATGTTATTGACAGACAATTGGCAGTCGTATTAAAGTACTGGTAGTCGTACATTCCATACTCAAATGACAGCTCATAGTTTACCAAATACTACATGAAATACAAGTAAAGGTCTCCTTGTACTCCTATAAACAATTTTAACCCACATACAGGTTTGGAAAATTTAAAAGCAGAATTTAAAAGGTCATTTCAATAACTTCTTTTAGATTAATTATACTATTGTATTAAGCTCAAATACAAACAATTTAAAGAATCATTAACTGTCACTTTCCACATGGTATTTTAGGGCCAAAACTTGCATAGAAATGGCATTTAAAGTAGTGTGATCACATGAAACGACATTCATATTGACTGACACATACCCCAACTACAACCTCTATTAAATTACATGAACATTGGAAGACAATTCAAGACATTGTATTGTAAACCAAGAAATTAAGTCACCGCGAAAGTGCTAAAAATATTAATATGGACATTGCGGGAAACTTAAAAAAACGAAAATTTGTAGTCGTGAATATGCAAAACACAAATTTTAGTAAGTATTCGTGAAAGTCAATTGGTTTACAGTATTGAAGTTCATCAGTATACTAACCATCATCCTCAATCATTGAGTTACTGAGTGACGGTGGAACCTCAAACTGAACGTCACTCAACTCTCGCAGACATAACCAGTCTCCGTCCACAGATACCCGAAACTTGCACAAATATATTGTCTCCTCAGCCATATTGTTTGTTTACAGAAATTCTTTACATAAAACGATCAACCTCTAGTAGTTAAGTATTTTGGTACAAACTCGTTCAGTTGCTCAGTTTCAAGTCCACATGTCACAGCCTGTTGGTATAGTCCCCTATACAACCAGAAACCAATCTTATATACCCCTACCTACATGTAGCTATTATAGCCATCCGTATACAAACATTCACGCAAACTGTACTGACTTGTGCTGTCGGTAAATACGTCTAACAAAATTTTATCAGCTGAATCTGTTGAGGTTCAATACCTAAGCGTCACACCACAGTTGGTAACTATGTACTAAAACTATCTCCCGACACTGAAGAGTGTAAAACTATCTCCCGACACTGAAGAGTGTAAAACTATCCTTATACCATCCAAAACAAGATTAACATGAAGTCACCAACAAACACCATCCGTCACATTCCAATGTCCCAGTATTACGCTGCACAGCAGACGACTTAAATTAGGCATTGACAATGTTTGCCACAATTGTCTAAATATTATACATTTCGGTTTCTATGACGACAAAATATCCTGTGTCAATACACTAAAAACTACATTAAATAGGAACGTTCAATCAGATGGCTGTATCATCAAAGATGCTTCCCCCAGTGGAACACAAATCAATGGAACAATATTGAACAAAGTCTATATGTCTATTTTTAGAAACAAACACAAATACATAATGTATAGCAGAGTGTACAGTCAGAGTTGTTTAACCAGATTTCCACCACTATTAGGAATTTTTAAAAAAAATACACCCAGGATACTGAAGAACCAACAGCCTTTTATCTCAACACCTAGCTACAAGCAAATTCTCCACCAGGACCTAATTATTAAATATTTCAAGTTTTTCAAGCTGTTAGCAATCAATAATTCCTATAAAATTCCATCTAGCAGTTATATCTCACACACTGAGATTGTTCCCAGCAGAGAGTTCACATTCAGTGAGTCGGTTAAAAGACTACATCAGGGTATTTGAAAGCATTATCCAGGTAATTATAAAGGTAATAATAGGGCACACTCGTAAATCTGAAGTGGTCTGTTTATACCCAGCTTCTAAAACATCTCATTAACCAGGGAACATGTAAGCATGAAGGCAATTAATCCCGATACATCCCCTTTACATTCTATCCTAAGTCTTCTACCTGGTACACATGTACATATACATACAAATCTCCGTTTAATGTTTAGCAAAATACTCTGTTAATTTTTTCACATAATCCAATATATTTAGTTAATAATCGTGGTACCAAGCTTCACATAATACTGTTAGACACCTGGAATTCCATTAACTCTAGAAACAATTGATCCAATATCCAATAACTTGCTAATTAAATAAGTGTTTAATTGATTTAATTAATTTTCTATTTGAGTCAACTAGGTCACTTTTCAATCAGACTCAGTCAATTAAAACATTGCAATGTATCAGTAATCAATATGGGTAATACTCAATAAACAGCACTGATTCAGACATAAACATCAATAAATTCCAGTGTTCCATGAAGCTAGTTAAACTGATTGTAGAACCAGACACATGCACGACTCATGCATAACTTTACAGCCAGCATACTCTGGCATTCTTCCGACCAGTTATATCCCTATAGCTGCATGCCTGTCTAACTGAACAGTTCACCAGCTAATAAGCCACACTTCAAAAACATGAACAGTATTATAGTAGAAGAAGTTAATCAGTTAACCTAATGCACTGTACGTAATAACTATCATAAGTCTGATAATCTATCAATATTCAAAGCATTCTATTCAAGGCCATACAATCATTATCAATAACTAGTGATTACTGCAGCAGGAATTTTACAAAAATCAATGAGGTCTAGCATTATATGGAAAATAGCAGTTCAGGAATCCCACTAACTTCCATTACGG
This sequence comes from Spisula solida, assembly GCA_947247005.1. Lineage (NCBI taxonomy): Eukaryota > Metazoa > Mollusca > Bivalvia > Venerida > Mactridae > Spisula > Spisula solida. The sequence goes on along the minus strand of OX365944.1, from coordinate 41,198,229 downwards.
TGTCACCATTGAGAAACCAAGCAATCAATAAGTTTCTGCCAAACAGTGTTATCTCAAAGTCTATGCTAAGTTAGACTACAGGGGTGGTATTCAATATTGATCTGATTTAATTGGAGAATTAGGATAGCCAATCATATTGCCTGTTACTTACCAAGAGTTTAATATGGTGTGATCTGATTGGTTGTCCTTATCCTTAAGTCAAGTAAGATCAATATTGAATACCACCCCTGCAGTTGTATCTATTATCAAGTCTAATAGGTAAAGTGCTTGCTTAATATACAGTCAAACCCTGTTCAACAGCCAGCAAGTTAGCACAAGAGACACATACTTCATCAAAGCACATTTTCATTTTCTTCTTTTAATATCAGATAGGTACGTATTAGACAGATAGGCAAATGGTAACCAATATTGAACTACATGGTGGCTCACCTACTTGCCATGTCAAAACAGACGCCTACAGAGATTCAAACCTTTCGATCTCCATACCCATGCAGGCTACCATGGAAGAATTTGGTTATAAGAAACTGAGTAAATGAATAAAATGTATATTCAAGGCTTGAGAAGAATTATGATTAGCAGCGGTGGATCACATTTCTTTATAATAAATGTACAGGACTGGTCTATCAGTGAGTTATAGGTATAAGTATAGGGGAAGAGAATATTTAGAACCAAGCACTTGCTCATTTGACTGAAAAACAAGTATTTTCATGTATTACCCTGATGAAGGCTTGGTGAAAATGAATTGAAAACCACATCGTTGTTATAGTTGTTAGTTCCACATATTTATTTATAGAATATCAAGCAGTAAAACCAGTAACTCCATAAAAAGTGTTCCTTCATGATGTAACAGATCCCAGTTCAATAATGCTATGAACAAAATACCATAAATCGTGAATTGCTGCCCTGATGTTCCAAATTGAAACTTGTGCTAATTATAAATTAAAATAAATCCTGAAGAACACTGCAGCTAAAAAGTCAAACAAAATTATTTTTTGGAAAGAGATATGACTGTTAAGCACTTTCTGTCACACCAATTTGTCATTTTCATTACATTATGAAGGCGCAAGATGGCTATCATTAACCTAAGCACATTAACACCAGACCATCTGAGAGCAAGCCAATAATAGCAATTACAGAGAAAATTTTCAACTTTAATAATTGCCCCCAGGTGAAAGAATATGCCACAAATTAGAGCTAAATGCTACTTCCTATGTTGGTATGAATTCCAAATAAGTATAGTGGACGATAAACACAAGTTAACAAATCAATAAAACATTCAGAACAAACAATAACATTAAGATTTCTTAGAATGTGTATCAAGGGAGGCAATCCTTACATCATTCCAGTTTGGTCAATGACAGAGTTCCTTCCCTTGTTGAATAGCTTTAATTATTACATTGGTATGAATGTTTTCAGACATGCGTAAAAGTAATTATCCTCATTCAGATAGTGAATCAACCTCTAACAGGCAGAAGTTCTGTTTGAATCAATAATTCATAATACCGTACAGTGTTTATAAACAGATAAATGTCATGATGCGGCTTTTACTATATATTGTCAGTCTGTTTTAGTTACAAGTTCAGAATGAAAACAGAGCATGCTGAAGTGCATGTAATGAATCACTTGAAGTAAACTTTAATATGACAAACCATGGCGTATCCTCATCACTTATGGTTTTATAATATTTCTTGTTTTAGATCAGATGTAAAACAGTTACATTACACATCAATATTGATATTTTGCAATTCATTGAGACATTACTCAGGCCTAAACACTTAACTATTTTGGCCACTGGTCCGACAGGGCAAAAGCACCCAGTTTGTAAATATGACAGTTACTGGTCCTCCAGAATTTTCACTGGTCCTTCTGGATTTTCACTGGTCTCGGACCAGTGGACCAGTGTAAGTGTCGAGCCCTGATTACTTATAATAATATGTGAGTGACAAGTGTTCTGTCATAAATGTACTTAAATATGGAAACATTTCAAATTTTGCAGAAAAAAATGTATTTATAATTATGGGAAAGTAATATTGTTAAAGTGCTCTAATATTGTGTCATTAAACAGGCAATTATGCAGAGCTATTATATATTAAAACCCGCCCACCATGTACAATTTTGACAACAACACACAACATTTATGAGAAAATGAAACTACTTACCTTAATATTCACAATCTCTTACAGCACAGAAAAAATTGCGATGTTTTAAACTTATTAGTTATCAAACAACCGTGATTTGGGGCATTAAAAACTGTACAACATATTTGATATAAATAGGGAGACAATGTGTGTACATGAGTACCGGTACTATTTCTGGAGAAAAATGCTTGCATATATGGAAGCTTTAAAGATCTTTCAAGCATTATTATGGAACATTATTAAGTCATTTTACATTGCTGCCATAATTTTGCCTGTATACACATGTATAATAAATCAGAACATGGCCTATAACGCCATTAACAGTAGTTATAAAACTTTGTAGTTCAAAGAGTAAACGCAGTATACATCGGCATATCAAAGTGATTATGGCCTAAGAAAATATCCAGTTTATTTGGATTATTTGCAGGAAGGTGTAAGGCTGAAATTTGATCAATTGGAGTCTGCGACAGGACCAACTAAAGAACATAATTTAGACTTATAGTATAAATCAGTGGGTTTTTTTTACTTTTGGGGAAAGGGGGAAAATTAATGCGCAGAAAAGCTAAACGGGGAATTTTCACTAATTTTAAATTCTTCTTAAATGTCTAGTATGATTGTTTATTGGTGGTATTTTAAGCATGGAAGGTCAAAACAAACTTTTTCAATCCATTCTGAATCAACACAATTTAATTAATTTGTGTGGAAAACAATTGAGCAATACTCCAAGGGGAAAATTTAGAATTCTTCGGAGAGGGGAAAGGGGCCTAATATCTCCATATATTATAGCCAAAAAAACACTGTGCCGGGTAAATATAATTTAAACAAAACAATATTACTCACTTACCTTTTGAAGACAACATAAAGAATCACGGTTATTTATTCCTCAGTAGATTCCATAGGTTCAGCCAGAGTGAAACAATCCTTACATAAATAATTCTATACTTGACCAAATTTAATCATATTATAGAAATCAAATACAAAAGTTTCCTTCATAATGTCCAGTAACACGTAAACAATTCTATCTAAGTTTTTTCACTCGTTATGCAAGAGTATTGTCAGAAAATAGCTATAATTAAATTGGCGAGAAAGTAAATGCCTAATTTTTAACAAGAAAGTAAGTCACAAAGAAAATTACATTCTCAGTAAAAACTAAACATATGTTCAAAACATAATTATTGAGAATATGAGGCATATTTCAAACTAAACAAAATATGTTTGTAAAACATTTATGCCCCCATGGCAGCCCAATAGTCAGAAATGGTAAAGGTGACCTTTGACTCACTGACCTCAAAACCAGTAGGGGTCATCTTCTGTTGTTGACCAACCTCCATGTAAAGTTTGAAGATCCTAGGATAAAGCTTTCCAGAGTATTATAAATTGAATGGAAATCATTTGAATAGACAGACATAGTAAAGGTCACAGTGACCTTGACCTACTGACCTCAAAATCAATACGGGGTCATCTACTGTTAATGACCAACCTCCATCTAAAGTTTAAAGATCCTAGGACAAAGCATTCTTGAGTTATTAAAGGGAAATCCTTTGGTCTACCGACCGACAGACAGGTGCAAAGCAATATACCCCCTTATCAAATTCTCGGGCAAATACAGGCCCCAAAAATAGTCAAATGAGAGCCCTGAAATAACACCCTAAAATGCAGTGTCAGTCAAGCAGACTTCTGGAAAACTCAGATGCTTAACCACTTCACCTAGAAGCTGGTGTATCTTAGATTTATAATGGGCATAAAAACAAATACAATGGAACCAACCATCTTTTGTCAGAAACTTTAGTAAGTAAGCAGCTTTCCACTCGTAAATATATAGTATCTAACATAAATTTGAGGACAACAATTGTCTCCGGATTTCGCGACTGGACGAGATGAGGATAATAGAATTATGTAAACAGAATTTTTTATTTTTAAATCAGTATTCGGACAAAAACGCGCATGAAACAGACCCTTTTTGTGTTGCAATTTTTTGCATTGTTGGGCCGGATAAATGTCTTTTTAGTTAATTAAATGAATTTCGACACGGGAATGGAATTTTTATCAAAGCAATCAATGTGTTCCTAAATGCACGATTTTGTAGGAACGCACTAGAAAGTAGTTGGAATACATATATAGATGCTAATTGTACATTATTAAGGTTTTATACTTCCTTGTTATTTTATCCATATATTGATATATTACCATAAATTCATGAAGTCAGTCCAAGACTGTTTTCATATATTTGCATAAATTGACTTACGTTTCTTCTTACTCTTTCTCCCTGTTTTTGCAGCATCTGAGGACACAACAACACTGGATTTATCAGTGCTTTCAGACCTAGACAAGAACTTATCAAATGCAGATCGTGCAGACGATACGGGATTAGGCCAACCATCATTAGATGTGTCCTTCTTCTTGGCAATATTAAATGTCATTGTTTTTTCATTGCTTTTATTATCATTGTTTTTGGCAAGAGAGTTCGAATCCGAGTTTTCTACATCCGCCATTTTGTCTAAGAAAAGTCATGTGACTTAGCTTCAATGTTTACTACACGGTCAAAAAGGATTTTAAATACGTTCCTATATTGAGAATAATTATTATCAATTTAAGATTCAATATGTAAATTCTGACTGTATAACAAAAAGTTGCACATATTTCCTTATATTTTGTTACCGTTTTAATTGTTTTAATCATTTCATATTACCGCATATATTGTTAGTTGTCGTTATATAAACGCAACTGTGTGCTCGGGTTATGGAACGCCGCTTGCGCATGGAGGCAAATGGACCCTTAATGTAAGACGTGCCTTCTTCAAAGATCATTCTTTTCCTTCTTTCACTTTTAATTTTAGTATCTTTCAGCACAGTCATGGCACAAAAAACAAGAAATATCTTTAAAAAAAGATAGACAGCGTTAAGATAGCAGACAAGTGTACTAAGTCTTGTTTTCAATGAATAACCAGGGACAGTATAATAGATTTATTCTTCCCAGGAATAACTGAATGCCGAAAACAACTAGTTGCCGAAAACAACCGAAAACAAACACAGATTGCCGAAAACAAACGATATTTTCTATTATATTGTGTTTTTGTTCTTTTTTAACCTCTTATGGATATATTATAATATAAGCAAAATTTTGACTTATTTGATCGAGTTATAATAGTTTAATTCAAGTTTTCCTATTATACTGACACGATCAATGAAATTAGAGTTACCCCCCTTTTCCCGAACGAATAACGTAAAGGAACCTTAACTCGACAGGATCATTGACTCGTCACGTTTTCTTTTTATAATCTCACCTTTTATGGCGCCATCAGAAAGTTTGAATGCGGACATTTTTTGAAAGTTAAATATGTCTTTATGTTATCTGTACATACCAACCTGTAGATTACAACTGAGTTGTATTTGAATATTAAGTCATACAAAAACCCACATCCACGGATGTACACTATGTATTTCCGTGAGAATACTCACATGAGTGTATATATATATGGGAATATAATTTGGCACGGATATACACAGAATGTATTTCCGTGGATTTGGTTGTTTTTTTACGGGAACTCTATAGCCTTCTAATGTTCCCAAAGTTCTAGTTTTCGTAGGTCGTCTTGTAAGATGTTAGCGTCCGTCTGTCCTTTAATTGTCAGTTACACTATGGTGTCGTCTGCAAATAACCTTGTTTTACTTTTGACTGTTTTTGGCAAGTCGTTTATATATGCCAGAAACAAGCAGGGTCCGAGAACAGAACACTGAGGGACACTGGATAGTACAGGTAGTTCGTCAGAGAGATGACCTTATTCATGATGTAACATGTGTGTTTACTCCCATATGTCTTAGTGTGTGTATTAACTAGTGATGGTCAACTTTGTCGAATGCTTTGGAGAAATCCATTACAATGATATCTGTCTGTTGAACATCATCCAAACTGTCAAAAGCTTCCTGATTAAAGCAAAGAGCTGAGTGTCGAGGCTGCGTTTTGTCCGGAATCCATGTTGGTGTGGGCTCATTATGTCATGTTTGTCAAAGAATGTCATCAGGTTGGAGACTATGATGTGCTCCATTAGTTTTGAGGCTGTGCATGTTAGGGATATTGGTCTGTAGTTACTCGGTTTGGATTTTGGACCCTTCTTAAAAACAGGTGCAATTATTTTTTTCCAGTCATCTGGTACGATGCCGTTCTCAAGGGATAACCTAAATATTTCTTTGAGGGTTGGGGCTATTTCACTGTGAAGTTCCTTCAGGATGCGTGGTGATACTTGGTTAATGCCAGTAGTTTATTTGGATCCCTTTAAGAAACTTGCCAACGCCATCAACTGTAATTGTGATGGGGTATAGAGTTAGGTGGAGGACTTACGATGCTCTTACACATCTGTTTGAGACCGAATGGTTGAGGTATAGAGAAGACAGATTCAAACGGTTTATTGTGTACATTTGCCTTGTCCTGTGGGTTTGTGTGTGTAATGTCTTCAGATTTAAGGGGTGCAACTCGACAGTTCTCAGTTTTGTCACGCAGTTGGAGAAAAGGAAGCGCGCATTAACAATAACCCCAACATACAAACCCCACGTTTTATATCCAGTTGCTCCCCTTTGAATTATATAGCAACTTGCTTTGCGGATAGTTGCGAATTTAGACCGGTGGTATAGTTATGTTGACCCGATGAGCAGTAACTGTGCTAGCCAGTATGAACGAGAACTTCTTATGAAAGCGAATAATTTTTCTTTAGCCGGCTACGTGAAGCAATTAATGTTTCAAAAAATTCAGTATTAGACCTAGCATCGGTTTTTTTAATTCGTTCACGCTTTCAATATCTATATATTCAGCGGTTGATTGCGTTTATATATTCTGTCACACAAATGATTGTCGGCTTTTTACTCATAATTAACAATATACGAATCTAAAATATACGTTCCACAAATTGTAAAGCAAATCCTCACAGCGTGACTAATTTGTGTTAAGCCGTTTGATCCGCAACATCAACAAGTCGTTTAGAGATCACAACTCAAATACAACACAATTTCCTATCTAAAACAATATTGTCACAGTCATGTGTTGTATATTAATATGCGTTCCCTGGGAAATATCCGTTCTTTAGTCGGCTTGTACCAGACTAGGTATATCATGTAGTGTTGTAAGGTGTTGTTGAAGTTAATATAAATACAATTGTGCAAATAATTATACCATGGAATAATAACACGAATCATCTGCTGTATCAGTAACAATTTGGGAAAATGAGTTCTTATGAGCCTGGAAAAATAAATCCTTATAAAAAGGTAAATAATTATACTAGTATATACGTTTATACCCCTGATGAGCCAAAATGGTGAAATGCATTGTGTTATAACTATTATCTGAATTGTTTGGTTTAAAATAATTACAATAACGGTAGTAATGGTAATGCACAGCCTCCAAGTTATACTGTTTTCATACGACTCTGATAGGTGGAATAGTGCTCGAGTGGTTAGCACTATCGACTGCCAATCTGGAGGTTCCTGGTTCAAACCCCAGCCCGGAAACTGGTTGGAAACCGAGAAGTAGTCTCGCGAATATCCGTTCTATGTACAACGGGCACGTTAAAGAACCAAGGAGTTTATTCGGAAAGAGCTACAGAATCGCGCTCTAGTTCATTGCATCACACACACTTTCTGTCACTTCCCTCGACGCCGGAGGTCATTGGCAAATTAGGCAGGGATAAAACCGAGGGCCACGCACTACCGAACTGTCTCAGTCAAACGCAAAAAAGCGATGTAACTTTTAGACCGAACTCCGATGCCTTGTTTCCTGAGGCTGCTTCATTTATTTTAAAAATGAATGTATACTGCTAGCTTTTGTTTGTGGGTTGTGCCTGTGATACGTTCTTGGTTGACGTCGCATCTTGCTGCGGTGACAGACTGCGATGGCAGGCTATCATAGCAGGTTGTCATTTCGTGTGTATTATAGTGGTTGACCTTTTGACTTGTGCTTGTTATCAGTTACTGCTCTTTGGATGTGCTCTATTTTGTGTATGACGTACTTTGATGTTTCTTTGGAATTCTTCCTTCCTTGTCTGATTTGTTATTATTATCTTTTTTACATCGAAAATGTCTATGTGCAATCCGATACTTACGAATTTAGCAATGACACGTGAAAATATGATAAGAGGTCATGTTAATTATTACTGGTCGATGAAAAATCATCGAAATCAATGGTATCTGTTCTATAAAAACAATATCAGCATTTCAATTATAAATTATTCTAGTAAAAGAATTACGTTGTTGAATGGACCGACACCTGCGCTCGAGATAGATCGGATGATCGTTGTAAAAATACTCGACTTAGAGAGATAAATTAATGTACACCATACATACAACCAAATACGTCGGGACTTTGAAATTTGTCATCCATTTATTGATTTAGTTAATTTTTTTAAATTAAACGTCCAACATCCAATTGGGGCTTGATACTTTCATCCAATATGGTGTTTGTTTTCATGATGACATAAATGATCTGCAGACCCCAGGATACACAAACATAAACTAACCTTACACTTTCTAGTATTGTACATGCAATAGTATTTTGTTAAATAATGCTGCCGAATAAATGTATAATATACAGTAAAACCTCGGTAAGACAAGCACATGTTGGCACGAGCAACTGGCCTATGTCGAGCAAATTTCAAAGTCCCGACGTATTTGGTTGTATGTATGGTGTACATTAATTTATCTCTCTAAGTCGAGTATTTTTACAACGATCATCCGATCTATCTCGAGCGCAGGTGTCGGCCCATTCAACAACGTAATTCTTTTAGAATAATTTATAATTGAAATGCTGATATTGTTTTTATAGCATATACCAGGAACTGTGTTCTTGTGGCAAAGTTCAACTTGTGCTTTTCAAAGTATTTTTCACAATGGTTGTAGTTGTCAAACGTTGCGGTATGTTTCCAATGTATGAGTTATATACGCTGTGAAATGTAATACAGGGTATACATGTACACTGATCAGACATGTATACGTCTTGATGCCACACCTTTAGAACAATTATATAACTTCACATGTTCAGTTTTCCTAAAGAAATACTTAATCATTCGAGCGATTCATACCATTTTGTATTGACAAGTTAGTCATACGTATAAACTATCGGAATGCCCTTGTCTCAGCTAATTTTACTTAATTGCCAATTACTAAACATACCATTGTGTCTTCAAAGACTATACCAACGCTTTAACACAATACAAGTCGTGTTTAGTTTCACGTTTTCGATACTAGACGTAGATGTACTTAGTTGGTCGGTAGATTTTTCCATTGTGTTCAATGTTTATTGCAATTTGTTGCGACTTTTAGTTTTGAACTTATAGTCAGATAGCCATCTAGGCCATGATAACATTCAGACATACGGGTCTTGCAGATAACAATATGTACAGAGAATAACTCCCACTAGATAATTCAATTATAAACGCTGATACGAGTAAATACCAGTATGGTAAGTAATACAGTTCAGAAAGTACTTTTTCGAATAACGATTTTTAACAAACATGTAATTACAAATTGAATTCCATTGGTTTGAAATTGATTGCCGTACTAGTGGTTTTCAATAGGCATGAATACAAACTAACCAATTACGATAGCCATCTAACAATTGTCTACGATGTTTGCGCTAATTGTATAGGTTGATGGAACTTTTTGTTTTTATTTGAAAGAGAAACGTTATCTCTTCAAAATCTGACGACGGAAATATATTTATCTTGGTGACAACTGTATGCTGAAACCTTTCTTATTTGATGACCATACACCATAACAACTGACATGATCTTGAAGAGAGTTCAGTAGCCGATGTCCGACTCTAATCGATTTGCGTACTTTTGTCAACATTTTTGCAGTGGACACAGAAACATACCTATGCGGTTGGGAAAACAACATGACTTCTCTGAGATGTACGTTTTGACATTTGGAGCTCCGATGTCGCACTTGTAAAATATCGATATCCAAGTGATGGAGCGCCCACTCTCAGTGACACAGCGTATAAAGCTAATCACTGTATGACTTATCGGGAGACTATATACAATTCAACTTGTATTAATGCGAGCAAAAGTGTCTGTGATTTCCGGTCACTGTATGGCTTATTGGGAAACTATGCAATCCAACGTGTACGACTTATTGCGATAATCGGAGGTTGACTCATTTATACACTGTGAGTACAGGAGGTCAGATGTCGTTCTATGACTGCATCATACCTTATATAGATGGAATACAAACGGTAACAGTGTATCCATTATATTACACTGGGCATAGAAAAAGTGGAAAACTGGCTTCTCTTCTCTCGCACCATCGTGGAGATGGATACAATCATCACTGATGTATCTGGAGTCGTCATGTAAAGCCTAGTTCCCACTGAGGAATTACACATCGGCGATGTTCCCCCGATGTCTTCCGACACCACTCGATTCATCACAATTCCTTCCGATATCACAAACTGTCTCATGACTTCCCCGAAGCTTCCTCTTGACCACGAGCAGCCTATTCTCGATGTCATGAATGCTCATAAATTCAAATAAGGAGTACATCGCCGAGGCAAAAAATGCTCAGTGGGACACCGGCTGTAGAATAACCTATTTCATAACCAATCTAAACGAAATTAGCATAAAACTAAAATAATGTTCGTAGCAGTCAAGAGTTTACACAAATATTATGAGTGACATGGAAACACAAATATCGCCGGGCAATGATTCGTGTCTCTGTATTTGTCCTAATGGTTTAATATGGACTGGTAGCTCTAGGTGTCAACGCCCATTACCCATAAGTTTATCCGTTTACGTACGTTAAATCTTTATCACAATAATTGAACATTGGGCAAAAAATGGAAAGTAAATAATTTCAAATATCTTACAAGAGTACTATAACCCGTTATTAATATAAATATTGTGATAATTTTTCTACACTCAATAAAATGTCGTCTAAATAGTAACCCGCGTGTATACGTGAACCCAAACATTGAGGTGTTAGTAAAATTGGATTTAGCATAAAATCAAATAAAATGTACTTTTCATTTAAATTGGCTTTTCAAGTTGATGAACTTTTCTTTTTGCTTTGTCATGGAACCCAGTTGTACTTGGTTTTCGAACCCAATGGAACCGTATATATAGAGAAACTGACGGCTATAAGTGTCGACATGAAATGGACGAGCATTTGGTTTACATCTTCAAACAGATGCTTATGTACAGTCGGAAAACGGCCAACGATGAGTCAGTTCCAACTGCAATACATAAAATTTCACTTCTCCGCCAATGATATGGCAAAATTATGGTGATTTGTCGAAAAAATAAAAAAGATATACTTTGTTTGTAAAGTGCGCGGGAAAATCGTGTTACGTTGTGACATTAAATTTTAGCACTCGCATTTTAGCATTATCATTACGAATAGTGTGCTAAATTCATCACTTAAACGTTAGATTTGTTGTTTTTTCTTTTCTGAATTGTTTGATATCTCGTTTATTGTTAAGTGCACTATTATAGATTGTATGCATGTGCAGTTCACATAATTTCCACATTAGTCACCACATTGTGTGTAACGTCATTAAGCAAACCCGGTGTAACACTAAGACGACACCACTTGTAAAATATATGTACGTGTATTACATTTTGGAGAGTGTGTGTCAATTAAATTGCATAATATACAAGGGGGGGGGGGGGGTCCAAAATTAATCGGACTGTGTCGATTACTGCAACACTATACGGTAGCAATACATTAAAAACACCAAAGCAACCTATACTACGTCAGCTGAATATTTCCAGATAATGTCAAGTGATTTGCTCATATAACAGTAACACTAACTATGGCATAAAACTGCACATGAGGTGAATGCTGAGCAGGCCACATTTATAAAATGACGTCGTGTGACGTCGTTAAAAATGTAAATTAGATAGTATATATACGCACGTGCGGTCGCATCGCAGGTACGTGCTATATTGTATATTCATTATACAGTTATATAATACTATGTTACATGTACCCTTGCACGCACCCACACACCAATAAACCAATTTTATTAGAACGAATTGCAAATAAGTTAAGGGTGATTTAAAATGTAATTCATCAATTCCGACACGCGCATAACTCTTCAAACTGTTTGCCTATTGTCAATAAAAGGCCGAACCCCTACCTGCAGCTGAGGTGTGTTAATTGATCGTACAATTATTGTCATGCTACTTCAACCAACAGTTTTAAGTTCATTTCTTCGTCAGTATTTTATTATCTATCACAACCTTTGACAACCTTCTATTTGGATACTAGTTTGTAGCTCTTTTTGAAAACCAATATCTCATTAATTTATTGGTTGAATACCGATTTTATAATATTTCACCGTTTCACCGATTGAACAGTTGAACATTTAAATAGTAAGCAATATACAACTGTCCTTATATTACGAGCTTAACTGATCATTTTGGAGAAGACTTTGTAGTCTTGTCGATATCGGACTGTCTTAAACGCTTTAGAAAATCATAGGATAAACCTATTGGTAGATAATGCTTATATTGTTGAGAGTGATATAATTGGAAAGTTGAAGAAAAATATCGTAAATTACATTGGAAGGATTAGTGTATTGTCAATACAGATAAAAGGACAATATTTGAAGTTTGGTTTTATTTGTAATGTCATGCTTCTCTACCGAATTAGTGTGCGAATCAGATATTTCAAGGTTTTGGTATAATCCCGGATATTATTACATATTTTAAATCACTGTTTACGTCACTGTTTATGATATAGTGTAGTTACGTTACGTGTGATAACTTTAACTTACATTCGAATATACTATATTTTCGTGTTGGCTGTTGAACTAACTATTCGTTAAAATGGATATAGATCTACAGTGTGTCTATGGATATTGACATTTTAAGTAAATGTTAACACAATAAGTTCATATCGATATTAAAGCAGTTCTAGACATAAGTTGCTAAGTAAATTCACAATGTCAAACTCGGTGAAGTTACCAAGGGTGCGTAGATCGCAGAGTTTCTCTATGAAGCCGACACGAAGCTGGATTGGAAGTAGGAGCTCTATACAAAGTGATCCCGGCCACTGGTCATTGAGAGCGGGTGGAAGTTTACGGGTAAATATTCATATTTCTAGTAACACAACCGTCAGTTCGGAATTAACTTGCTATGGTTTTGGTATTCACGTAAATGCATATTTGAGCGGTAAAAGAATGTGTAAGAACTAAAAATCTAAAGATTTGCTTAAACATAACCCGTAACCAACCGGTAAATTTGCTTTATTACGTTAGTAACGACTGTATACAATGCCGTCATGTGTTGGCATGGTAACCGTACAACAATAACACTGTCTGTATCCATGGTAACCACGGGTATATAACATTTTGGTTCCATGGTAAATGTTAGAAAATTCGAGTCATGATAAGCACAATGTAGTCTCACTTGCCTTAAGCAGTCACCCGAGGATTTATAAAAAAAATGCTTTAAGAATATGCGTGTTGATTAGAGGCGTACATGTGTTTTGTTATAAGAATGTTCGATTAGGTGTAGTGGCCGTATAAGACAGGTTGTTGTTAAATTCACGTGACCACTAACACATGTTTGACCAAGTATTGATATCGCTACTGTTACCTACCACCGAACTTAATCACATGTGATGATCTGGCCCCGATATCCCGAAGCATCTCAAATAGAAATATCATCTCAAATTGAGATTTTGCTCAAATCAAGAGTCTGAATTTGAGATAAATATGAACCTTGGACTCTCGAAATTTTACTGTAATAAACTCAGAATAATGTTTCTGTTTTGTTTTACCAATTTAGAGTACTATTTCACATGGAAACTATGTCAAACAATAGGTGACAAATTTTGAGTTGAGATTGAGTTCTCATTGAGATGTTTCGGGAGATCGGTGCCTGTTTTAGACGTTCACTGTTATAATTCATAGAACTATGTAAATGGATCTAGTAGAAGGTATTTAATGTGATAGGTACACAAAACAATGTATTCAGTGAAGAACAGTACTATGAAATCAAATATAACATTGTACTTAAAACTTTCAATTTCTTATAGTTAATGGATGTTTTGTGTAAATTTGTATACATACATTAACTGAGGAGCATAATGTTAAAGTATATAAATACACAGTTAGTTAATAGTAGTATTCGTTCTTCATTCGCTTGTATATTATGTCGAATACATGGCTAAGACATCAAGACAGACTAAGTAGAAGCTAGTACATAATGCTGGAATTGATGAACCATATTTTGCAGACCGGTTTACATCGGCGGAAAATGCGCAACTAACCGGTTTACTTTAGCTAAGGTGACGCCGTCTATTAGCGGCGTATGAAGAAAAGTAGTTCCATCAACTAACTTAAGTGCGATTGTTGAAACGTTTGTTAAAACTAGTCGTTCTTCGAACAAATAAAAAAGACATAGAAGTAGTTGAATTAATGAAATAATGTACCTACATCTAGGGTAGTGCTTGTTAATATGTTATGCACCCAATCGCCCGTTGTGACAAGTGCACAGCATTCCTGACGTGGACATGCAGCCAAAATACTTGGTTAGCATCTCCTTTTACATACTAACGTGTTAAAATGTTTCATTATAATTAAAAAGGGACAATTCATTAATAAATCGTGTTTATATTCATTCAGTAAAAACTTCTTGCAGTTTACTTAATTAGAGACATACTAGGAAGTGTATCAATTTGTGACGTAAACAAGTTACAATATGTTCGATGAATCACGATGATGCAGTTCTTAAAAAAATATGACATTATATTGTATTATACATCGTGTATTCTCAACAATGTAGATGCCTTTAAGTAACTCCTTGTTGTCGCTCGGTGCTAAAGCAATTTCCCCTCCTATGATTGATTTGTTTGAAATATTTCTATTGCGGCGGACGGAAGTTAGATTTTAATATGTAAAATGGCTCTCAACGGCGTACATACTGGCATTGATTTCCTGTTGGATATTTATTGTGACAAAATTTAATCGAATAAGAACGGAAGTCACTCAACAAATGATATTAATTATACAACAGACCGTAGTGTCGATATTCAAGGGAAGCCAAATATTTGTTTTATCATTAGCATAACACTAAATACACAGTTTAAAAGTCAATAACTTCTTCCTATCATGTATATACATACTGTTTTAAAAGGCAAACATAACTTGCTGTCAACTGAAAAGGCGCTACATGGTCGTTATGCTATTATAGTAAATGCTCCGCTTATAAGACTCGCCATTGACCAGGCAAAATGTGGGTTTAATAGCAAATTGATCTTAAAAGCGAACCACTTTGTTCTTCACAATCGCAATGTAATTACAAATACCCTATGGATAAATAAACCAGAGTACATCTATATGTGGTTTTGGCACCTTCGGCAAAACTGACTAAATTTACATTTTACCTGAAAGAAAAAATATCAAATGTTGTAAGGATTTTTTTTTATATAGCTGTTGAAACAGTTTCGAAGTGACGCCGTATTTTGCGATAAGCCCCCAAAAACAAGACCGCTGATTTCTAATGTACATTGTAAGAGTTTCAACTAGGCATCCTATACCGTATATTTTGCAATACCTTCTGACATTTGCTTATGATTCGGGCGAAAATTTAC
This sequence comes from Spisula solida, assembly GCA_947247005.1. Taxonomy (NCBI): domain Eukaryota; kingdom Metazoa; phylum Mollusca; class Bivalvia; order Venerida; family Mactridae; genus Spisula; species Spisula solida. Next base: position 41,182,511 of record OX365944.1, on the reverse strand, counting down.
TTGCAGGAGCAGCCTATTTCTGAGACACAATGCCGCTACTAAACTTTGAAACGGTTTTCTTTGACGATAACATGTTGTTGACTACAATTTTGAGACTATTTTTACACCGAACCTCTTTAGAACCTATTTGTTGACATATAGCCTAAACCTCGCGTTGATAACATACGGCAAATCTACGCACAACATTTGCGTGTTTTACTACCAGTAGAATTGTCTTGTACAATAATTACTGTTGTTAGTAAATAGCGATGTTGCGTGTACTGATACATGTTTCGATAACCTGACATTGTAGTAATTGTACTATAATTGTTGTGTGTTCACGACGAACGTCTATCCTAGCTTGATCAGCAAACTAACCTGATGTGCCGGATATCATGATGGCTGGTTGCTATGCCTACCGATTAAACTCCATTGTCGATAATAATTATTTTAATAGCCACAAACGTAGGGTTTATAAACACAGAATCAGAATCAGTTTATTTTGACTTGTACAGAAATACAGCAAAATTAATGTTCAGATATGAAACATGCATCTACGGTATTTTGATATTGAAATAAAGTGACAACTTGAATAAAACAAACGAGAATTAGCCGGGCAATTCATGAAGGCGACATTCTTAACGTTAGTCAGTCGGTCATTTCGTAAAACAGACATTCATATAGAGACTCACAATTGTATAATTAGATCTATAAAAATACACACGAACACCATACAACTAACAAAGGTGCAGTTTTAAACAAATGTTGACTGATCTTGATAAATATAAATGTAGATCTATGTCCAGTTAATCAATTTCAGCAAATTGACTGATTGTGTACGCAACATAATTATACCGTACATAGTCTAGTTATTGCGTCTCTAGCTAAGTTGCTATGACACCAAGAAATGACGCCAGACGTAATTATCTGGAGTCATCAATTTCAGTATATCGTCTGGTTGTGTATACTACACACATGTGCAGTACGCAGAGTGGTTGCATCTCCAATTGTTAAAGCTCGACCACTTCCGTTTGTCGCCGGTCAATTGCAATGCATAAAAGCCGAGGTGATCAGAGTGATTGCATCCCTACTCTCTAGCACAATTGCTTGGGTAATTTGATTTTTTGTTTCATTCACATAATTTACGACGTCACCAATTTAATGGCATCACACGTGATGAAATCGTAAATTTCATGCATTTTTCATTTGATTTTTAATTTGCAGCACAAACAACTTTTCGATGTCAGATTTTGAAATTAAAGTTCTCTTTCTAGACAGGAAGAGTCGTTCTGTAAAATATGCATGTAAACTGTATCATTGGTTGACATATGAACATTAAAGTCACAGAACATGTATCCTTTATTTGTAATTTCTTTTTTTTCAAAAGCCTTGGTTGAAAACAATGGAAGCATTTTTTTTATATTTCGACCACCCGATGTGGCTTAATTGGAATTCTTACTTGTGAATCTCTGTAATAAGAGCCGACAGGTCTTTAGCATTTGTGTCAGTATACGTAATGCTTAAAAATATTCGCGTTCTTTAATTACATTTTTGTACAAATCAAACATCTAGTATCTAGACAAAGTTTGCGGGCGTGAAGATGGACTTTGTAAATGACTTGGTACCTGGTACATGGTTTGACGGTATAATATTTATGAACAGAAAACACTCTAATATACTTGAGCAATATTTAACTTTGTAAATATTTAAGTTCATTGACCAAAATGTATTTTGTCATATCTGAATTGGTATGCAAAGAAATCCTTAGCTTTAATTTACCGATTTGTAGAATTAAAAGAAATGTAGACACACGGAGGCTATTTTGTATACAATTCTATACAAAACTGGAATTCAATACATTTTATATAATCATTTTACTTACACTTGAAAACCCACATAACCACAAACCGCGTATGTATAAAAGTTGATACTTAGCTTCAAAGTCATAGCAATGAAAGACAACTATGGAAATAATTATTGTATAAAATTTAGTTTTCACGGTATTATTTCATTGGTACCTTCAACTACATGTGGATTGAAGTAGTAACGTGTAAATACGTTAATATTCTAGATAACTCTCAAAGAACGAGAACATCTGAAGTTCTCAAATGTTCATTCTTCACTGTGCAAACTCACGATTGTTCCTGCTATCACTTTTCTAACTCTGTTAAAATCAATTGAAAGATTGTACGTGTCGCTCCAGTATGCATAGTACACTCTGTAGGTCACAAGTTGTAATTTAGCATTGAAAGAGCTACAATGGAATATATTCCTATACCAAAGTTACAAAAATTGGTCTCAACGTGAGCTACCTAGTTTTCTATAGAACCTAAGTTAATCAATCTCTTTCACATAAAATACGTTATCAATTGCAATATAGTCGTCATGAAAGTTGTTTAAAAAGGACTCACCGGGGTGGCTTAATATTGAAACTCTAATAAACGGTATAGCGCTGGTTCCATATATGAAATAAATTGATGAAATCTAGAGGGTTGGTTCAATAGGGCGTGTCGGAACCTAATTGGAGTTCTTTAACTGGCAGGCTTTCAGTGTTGATGTTAACTTTCTAAGATATATATCAGTGTGTTAGATCTAATTATATTTCTATTGCTAAAAGTGAATTAGTTGTGCCTATATAGAATGTTTGAAAATGTTCTAACCCAGCTACTGTGTAAAGAACTCGTGTGGTTTTAAATAAGAAGAACTTCTTCTAGTATTCAGCCGAAGTCTTCAACGTACGCCTGGGTTGTAGAAATTTTCCATGGCACAGTTTAAAGTTTGGAGAGAAGCTGTTTATATAATCATGGTGAAATGAAAATGAAAAACGAAAGAAAACATAAATAAAATTGACACCGGATTAAAATGAGTATTAGGCATCATAAGACTTGGATCCGTCCCCACAGAATGGGCATGAGGGTGAGTGGCATTCGTTTGTGTAAAATAACTCATGTAATTATTTAATTGATAACGTTACTGACAATTATTCTGTGTGACTTAAACATAACTAATCCTATTTATATAACGATTTTTTTTATAAATCAGGACCCCCTCAACATGTATGATAATTACAAGTTTTTGAAGGAGTAAAGTTGCCGGGGGATTGAAATGGAATTCGTTATTTGCAGAAATTCGTAATATCCGAGGTCATTATAAGAGAGTCAGTTTAACTGTACAAACGAAGCACAAAACAAAATGTTAACAACAGAAAATACTTATTTAGTTGGGTCGTTTTATTTACTGAATGCTGATAATGAGTAGGCTCTATTTCATAATATGGGTTTAAATAATCAGGAGATATCGCTGGCTTAGAATTAGAAGGTCGTAAGTACAAAATCAATATTTTGAGAAAACAAGAAAAACTGTCTAAAAACTAGTCTTTACTTATGGAAAACAAGATTTTTAAACTTCAGTTTGGTCAACATGACCAGTTCCGATTTTCATGTAAATGTGCTCATAAAAATACCAAGAAGCGCCTTCAGATGCAGAGTTCAAATATGCATGAGTGTTAAAAGGTCTTATTCTAAGCCAGCGTTTTGATTTGTCATTAAAAAACATTTCAAGAATGTACGAATAACATAGTTCAAACAAGGGCCTTTTTATCACATACGTCTCTTCATTTATGAACTTATTGCTCTTCATGGCGTAGTTTCCTCAGACAGGGTTTCACTAGAATATAACCTTACGCCGATAAAATATAACATTGAACATAAATTTGCATTGTATTGTATGTGTACATGCAATTGAGTCAACCTTGATTTTATCAGAAATATGCATTAAATATGCATTAAATATGCATTGGATTAAAATCCTAATAAAAGCAAATATCATAAATAACGAAGGATTTGGCTTTGATATGAATGTAGTTTCGAATTGAATGTGCAATTATACACAATCACTATGCGATATAAAATAATCAGCTGTTAGGAAAATATACTGTCCAGCATGTCTTGAGAGGCCAGTTAAGGTATTGTTGACAGTTAGGACTAGTTTAAGGTACCTTTAAAGCAGAATGACTGTTGCAATAATAATGGCTGTTTAAGACAGGTAGTCACTTAATAACAGTGACAGCCAATATAAAAGGTAAACACTTTAAGAGCATGTTATAATCGATCAGTCTTTAAATCCATGAAGTAAATCAATGAATACAGGACCAAATAAGGGATAACTTTTCCTAGAAAAAAGTAACCTTAGCCTAGATTTCATTTTTTCCTCTACATGCACAGATTGTAATCAGCCGAAATTAGAATTGAACGGTTAGACTAACCTTTTCGTGTACAGTATATTAATTATGTATTATATTCATAGACTGTAATCTTTGACGAATTCTGTGAACTAATTGTCCATTTTATAGTTACGCAGAATAATAAAGTTAAAATTTCAATCGAAATGTCACCCAAATAATTTACGCTGACATTATTTATGATTTACATGACCTTTCTCATGTTCTTACTACATGTATTATTATTATCTTTCTGTGCCACGAGAAGGTCAAGCAATATTTTATATTATTTGACTTAACACATGCAATAACATTTTTTATATTAACGATATCCTCTATAACTATTTACGTATACACATGTATCTCTATTCATAACTAGAATTGCGTCGAACGTTGAAAATGGAGAATAATTTCAATAATATATTTACTCCTATTTCACATAATGAAATAAGTGTTCATATTCAATTACATTAAATATTATCATTGACAATCTTTTTTACATTTGTTTCTGTCGTCAAACAATTTTTCACTTGACAATCAGTGTGTAGGGTTGCTATGAACGTGTTGTATTATGTGCAATATTGTAACGCATACTATTGTCCATCCCCAAGCTTTTTCAACTTCAGTGTGGTCATGATAAACTGTTGCGATTTTCATGAAAAACGGTATGAATCCCGATACGCCGCTACTCAGTTCCGTCAGAGAAGTGTTCTGGTTTTTTTGGCTTTGACGGAACTGAAAGCCGATGTAATGCTCGGACGGAACTCATATGTCATGTATCCTGAGTTCCGTCAGAGCGTTACATCGGTTTTCAGTTCCGTCAGAGTGACATGAAAACAGAACAATTCTCTGACGGAACTGAAAAGCGGTGTATCGGGATTCTTACCGTGTGAAAATATGATCATATGAAGCGCCTTGTGATGCATATTTGAAATATGTATCGGTCGTCATTACGACCTTCTTATTCTAAGCCAGCGATTTCTTCCCGTGTGTTGTATGCATGTATATCACAGTTGATCTGTGGCATAAATGTGGTGCCATTCAGAAAGGTATTGTTCGTCAAACCATAGTACCTGAGATATGGAGTAGATTCAAGCATTATTATATCATAATACAAACGCCAGTGCATGTTTATAGCAACATCTCTAATATCATTGAGGCCAATGTTCACCACTATTATAGCTCTCAGGAGATTTCTAATTTCTCGTCTCTATGTCCGGAGATCAATTTCTGTACGGTCTTATTACATGACACTAACAAACCATGAAATAGATCATTACATGAATAGCCCAGTCGTAGAATGGTGTCGCGATTCTCGGCCTATGATTGGTGTATCAATTTATACTTAGATACCTGCGATTTAAATGGTAAGGCGATATAGTATTGAACTTCAATAAATATAATCCAAATGTATTAAGTATGTGTACAGTTCCTCCCTACTTTTGAATGCAGGGTAGAGAAGGTAAATAAAATATAAAACCTCGTATGAATAGACCACATCAAAGTTGGCAAACACATATCATCAACAACTGCAAGTAATCCGGTATGTGAAGAAAAAAGTTTATGATATAAAAATACTTCAGTAATAAACGTATCGTATGAGTTAGATCTATTTTGCTACTTTCTATACATACGACTTTAATAAGTTTATATACAAATAAGGCTTGGAGTGGATTGATTCGATTGTGTGTACATTTTGTACCCCAACGCCCAAAACGTAAAGCCAGTGTGTGGTTGACTTGTCGCACCGTTTTGTAAGGATATGCACCCGATTAATTATACCAAATAAGATGTCAGAAAACTATAAGTGAATTTAAGTGAATTTTGATTATCATAAATATGCTAATGGTTAAGTCTACTTTACTCAACTGAATAAATACAATCTGTGTGAACCGAAATCACTACATGAAAATGTTGTCTTGAAATACATGCAATTTATTTTGCCAAATTATATCAATTTGTTTAATCATATTCATTTCGACAAAGCGTCCGAGTGCAGTTTCTTATTGCAATGTCATCCACCCATAGTACAATCCCATTAGAATCTAGCCCAATATAGTTGCACTCAAGTTAATATATAAACTACAAATATTGGGGTGATGGTGAGTACGTGTAAAAAGAACTGCTGCAAACTACGTTTGCAAAGTGCATTTTCACTGTATATGTTGTAATCATTCAAAAAGCACATTACAGAGATCTGTCCACATTATGGTGACAATATGCACTACGATCGAGTAACAATTAAGCCCGACATCAACTTACTAGACTCATTTATCGAACTCGCTATCAGTAATGTTTCAGAGTTAGGCTATTGTGCTTACATGTCATGTTCTCGTCGTAATAGTTCAACATGTAAATACGAGAATACACTTAGTAGTCATACATACAGGCGTGTGGTTACAATATTACAGTTTTCCTTTTATTTCTCAGTATACAAATGATTTTCAATACAAAGAACAATGGCATATTCGCTTCGTAACTACGTTTTGAGTCCAAATATCAAGTTCTATTTGCAATAACGCACAGGAGGTCTTCTGTTAATTTGTATTTATTTACAAATGTATAATTGTACAGTATTGGTCGCTGACATGAAAAGCCGTTTTCCTCATCGGTGAATTGTTTAATTAAGTACCTAACAATACACTAAATTTGTAGGACGATGTTTTATTTTAGACCATGTCAATATGGAGAGCCAGTGCATTGATTACCTTTTTGCGCTTTCATTGAGCTACCGATTTAAAATAAATGTGTTATTGACATACCGAACGTCCACTTAAGTCAATTTAATAATTGAGCAGGCTCACCACGCATGGTAACAGAACAGTTTGTAAACATGTGACGTATTGTTGTCGTTTCAAACAAGTCTGCGGATCAATACGAAATGTTTAATATGATTATATAACAGGGTACAATTTTGATACCTGAGTTCTTTGTTTAAAATGGAGTCATTAGCATTATTTCATACGGTTAATGTTCGATGATGACGTCAACAGATATACCCAACCACTAAATTAAGCGGAGGCACGATTGCTCGACGGAACAAGGTGTTTCCATTCAATCTTTTAATCCTAGATTTACGACCTCGACGGAATTTATACTACGTACCAAAACAACCTTTTGCGATCGACTGAGATAGACAGTGTGTGGTCATTTGGTTTTATCCCTGTCTAATTGGCCAATGACCCCCGGATTCGAGGGAAGGGAGGGTGATAAAGTATGTCTGATGCATGGAATCCGGTGCGCTATCCTGGGTCTTTCGGAATAAGACTCCTTTGTTCTTTAACATGACCGAAGTATAGCAACGATACGCACAGAACTTCCTCTGGGTTTCTCTAGTGGGGCAGGAGACTAAAATCAACGAATGTAACTCATTATATGTCCATGAAAATTAGAGGTCCTTCAGTATTATGTGATGTTATTGTCATGTATATTTTGATAGCCACGTAATACGAAAAATCTTGTGTACACTATTCTTTACTTTTTATGAGATACATCGCTTAATCGATTACAGTGTTTATTGAAAAAGCTTATATCCATACAAGATGCATTTATAACAGACAAACTTAAGTGTTGGAAAACATAGACCAAGACCTTGTCTATTAAAATTAAATCTTGTCAGTTTCTTACCTCGACATGTTGTCCCCAAGATTAGGACCGTACAAGCAATGCCAAATTACAAAATACTTTAAAAGGTGTTTTAATATATTATCGCAGTATACGATTAGTTTAAATAAGCCTTTGACTTAACCCTAGTATAATCGACCAAACAAACATCGAACCGGCTGATTAAATGAATATTTTGCCGGTAAGAAATCGGCTATCGGACTAGCCTGTCATGCTTTTATTTTGAAATGGATTTAAGTTCTGATCTGTTTATTGACTTAATGGATGATTTGAGAGTTTTCGACAAGTTAGTGATTTATCGTGTTGCCATAGTGAGGTGATAGTGAGGAATTCCACGGATAACATTGTTGTTAGGTATATACATAATATTCATTTCAGACTCATTAGCCATATGATTGATAATTGGTGATCGTCGTTTGTTTGTTCAAGTTTTGAAGCATTCCGAAAAACAAAACAAGAATTTCACTAACTTGAAGGCTGTTCTAGCAGGTCACCTAATAATTAGTAAAGTTTGTACTTACTTTATTCATGATCGATTTTGAAACGAGTTTTTACACGGTATGAATCCCGATACACTGCTTGTCAGTTCCGTCAGAGAATTGTTCTATTTTTATATGGCTCTGGCGGAACTGAAAACCGATGTAACGGGATTCATACCGTTTTTACAACTTACATTAATCACTTTACCAATTACTGGTACCATTATTGTTAGTATATTACGTCTTTAGTATGACTCGGCCTGGGATCTAACCATGGGTCTCCCGCACCCACTCGACGCGGACCCTCTACCACAAGTATATCAATAATAATACTGTAATAAGTACTAACATATAGGAATTAAAATGCATACATACTTAATGGTTATTTTATTACTATTCGAAAATATAATATAAATCGGATAAAAAAAACATATAATGCACAATGCCCGGCACACAACCGAACGATAAAATGATCCAACCAACGCTTACTTATTATGTTTGGAAACACTATACATAATGAAGGTCGGTGTGAGAAAACATTTAGCAATTAACGCCATGTTCATTTTTACTCTTTCAATAAGTTGGCTACATGCAAAGTGTCGGATGGAATTCGAACCCTCGATATTTCGCCTTTTATTACTCTTTTCTTCCAAACTTTATACTATGTAACAATGTATCACACCAATCATTCAACAGCATACATCCACACAAGAGGCAATTTGTTTCAATTTCGCAGCTGTCAGAAGAACAAAAAGGCATTTAATTCTTACATGTTTAAAGTATTAATAGATTTAATACCGGATTTGTTAAGTACATGTAAGTCGTTGTTTACATACTGGTACTATATCGAAGCAAAGTTCAATAATAATCTCATCCCCTAATCAACGTAACATTTAATTCCATTGCATATGTACTAGTAGTAGTCCCTATTGTTAATTTTGAATTTTAATTAAGCGTAAGTTGCTATTGGTCTCTGATTTTAAACGTAAATTTAAGGTTTTTATTATCAGATAATTGTGACATAAATACGCATCGGTTCATATCACTATTCTAGACACTGCCAAATATACATATCATCCGGGCACTGTTGGAAACTTATAAGCAATGCTACAATAAATATCTGGATCGAATGTTGGTCCGATGTCCGGGTCGATTGTTGGTCAGATGTCCTGGTAGAATGTTGGTTCGATGTTCGGGTCGATTGTTAGTCAGATGTTTTTTTCCGCCGAAATGATTTTCTGGTCGAATGTTGGTCCGATGTTCGGCTCGAATGTTGGTCTGAGGTTCGGGTCGAATGTTGTTCCTATGCTCGGGTCGAATGGGTCGAATGTTGGTCTGATGCTAGTGTCGAATGTTGGTCCAATGCTCGGCTCGAATGTTGGTCTGAGGTTCTGGTCGAATGTTGGTCCAATGCTCGGCTCGAATGTTGGTCTGAGGTTCGGGTCGAATGTTGTTCCTATGCTCGGGTCGAATGGGTCGAATGTTGGTCTGATGCTAGTGTCGAATGTTGGTCCAATGCTCGGCTCGAATGTTGGTCTGAGGTTCTGGTCGAATGTTGGTCCAATGCTCGGCTCGAATGTTGGTCTGAGGTTCGGGTCGAATGTTGTTCCTATGCTCGGGTCGAATGGGTCGAATGTTGGTCTGATGCTAGTGTCGAATGTTGGTCCAATGCTCGAGTCGAATGTTGGTCCAATGCTCGGCTCGAATGTTGGTCTGAGGTTCGGGTCGAATGCTCGGGTTGAATGTTGGTCCTATGCTCGGATCAAATGTTGTTCCGATGTTCGGGTCGAATGTTGGTCCGATGTTCGAGTCGAATGTTGGTCCGATTGCACGTATGTAGGTTCGATGTTTGGGTCGAATGTTGGTCCGATGTTCGAGTCGAATGTTGGTCCGATTGCACGTATGTAGGTTCGATGTTTGGGTCGAATGTTGGTCCGATGTTCGAGTCGAATGTTGGTCTGATTGCACGTATTCTTTGGTCCTATGCTCGGGCCGAATGTAGGCTTCCAAAGTGTTGTTATCGATAATGACGTGAAAGAAGTTAGTTGTTTTTGCCAGCCAGTATATTATCGGTCAGATTACACAAAATTATCCTGTACGGTGATTACAGACGGTAAACAAATAACAAAAAATCATTAAATAAATGAGCCTTGCTCAATCTTTCGAATTACCGGACCATCGTTCCAATAATACGCTCGGTTTATAGATTAACGAACCCAACTAACGTCATAACATTTACTCTGTGCGTTGGAATGGCGATAAATATTATTGGTGTCGTACAATATTTGGGTGTGTCGTTTTTTAACAATTTGAATAGCATGTACTATAAACGTTTACAAGCCACACTCAAGGCTATACGATATGGGCTCACCCTCCGTTATAACATATACCTACTTAAAACCTTTGTCATCAAAGCGACCAGGTTCGATACGGGAATCTGGCGTGTTATGTTCTTCAGTCACATTACGGCCTTCTCCTCCATGTGGGGAAGTTTGCAGTAAGCTTTCTGAATAACAAATTTGTTTCGATTGACAATTAGTTCAAAGAAAACTGGTTAGGCCAGTGGATCTAGTAACACTATCTATCCTTATTTGGCCCTACCCTAAACAGTTTATTGTCATTTTGCTGGAAATTACCGCCGATTGTTGATTTTCCAAAATCAATAAAAACATGTTTTCCTACTCTTTTCTACTATATTCTTATTCAGCGTGCTACCAGAAACACAACTTTAATTTGTTTTGGTCTTATGTCCAATGATCTCCGTATGACAAATAGAATATCATTATCAAAATGTGTGCTCTCTATTTCAGATGCGCCCGGTGTTAGACTTTCGAATGCCGACGCTTGCAAATAAAGCACCATTCCTTCTTCCTATCGATGATATAGGGGCTCGAAATCAGTCCCGACTACAGAAGTTGGAGAACGAACCTCCCTCTAGCTTGAAAGATGTGAGGCATGTGCTGGCTTCAGAAATCAAGACAATACAGAAGAAACTCACTCGTCTAGAGCGTTCCTATTATGGCGTCGGTAAAACTCTTTCACACGAGATTAAGAAATACGCCACTCCTATTAAAATCCTAGTGCGCATGCTCGGATATTTCGAACTTCCGTCCGTGAAATCCGTTGAAGCGGCGCTAAAATATGGATCGGATCCACGAAGGTATAAAGGTGATCCATCAAACGTACAGATGTTACGGGAAGCTTATAATAAAGCTGTTTCATTTGTTCCCACGAAATTCAGTGACATAACAGAAATGTGTGAAAAGTTGCTAGAACTTATGGATAAATATTGTATCAGCTTTTACGAACCGGACGGAGAGATTGAGGTGGAGACGGCGCTGCATTACGAAACACAGATTCGAACATGGAAACGGGCTATCACTGAAACGCTTGAAAAGATTCACACATTGATGATGCACTTCCGGAACCGCGGCGTCCATTACACTATGTTCAGCTCAACTGTAGCTACGTTTTGTCAACGGAATGAGTGTGAGATTGTACCATTCCTGCTATTGTTTGCAGAAGCATGTACTTGTATACGGACTGTTTTATCGATAATGTCACAGTGGTTAAAATCTGATGAAAATTACGGCGTCTTTTTGCAAAATGACGTCACCGATCTTGAGCGGCAAAAAGAAGAGCAGACGAAAGTCATGAGAGACGCTCGTGAACATTATCATTCATCTACGTACAAGGTCACCCAGGCACAAACAGAATACTCGAAACTGACTAACGAAGTTGAAAACCTGAAGGAAAAGGAAGACGCCAACGAAATCGAAGAAGCTTACCTCATCAACAAATGCAATGAAGTAGAAATGGATATGGAATTTAAAGAAAGCAGGCGAGATGATCTGAAAGATAAACCTTTAGCAGACGCTGACATAGAGATAGAATCGCTCGCTATAACTTGGGATAATTTGAATGAAGAAATCCGCTATCTTAAGGAACATTTACCTGGACTTAAAAAACAGTTGAGCACTGTTCAACACCGGCGTGAGTGGATTACGGAAAGACGTCAGCATGTTGATAAAATGCAAAAAGAGATTAAAGAACTCGTAAAAGAAGAAAAGTTCGCATGTACTGACAAACTAAGGCGTGAAGCAGAATTTCAGACAATAGAGAAGACACTAGAAGTTTCGAGAAGGTTGTTACTACACAAAACCAGCAGTGATTCAGTTGCGAAGATCTTCTACGATTTACCTGTAACTGCTAGGCATCAGAAGTCCAAACTGCCCAGTATCAGTAATGGAACCGATGGTACGTATGAGTATGGTATACATCCTCTCAACTATTCTCAGAACTAGAACCTTGTCCGTCAGCAATCGTTGTGTCCGTTGCAATAATACATGTATAAGCAAATTTCGTTGATAAGGTTGATGAACTCCAGAACAGCCCTTAGACTGATCTACCAAAAACATGTTATCAAATTCACGACGAAACGAATAAAAAATCCACGAAACGTAATATAACAGGCACACAAACTCGTATTTAAATGATTTGGCTGTACATTTTTTTAAAATCCAATTTGGTCGCAATTATGATTAACTGCATGGTTTATACAGGTTCGTGATTTTAGAGACGCCATTGTACAATATAGAATCTATACCTGTCCAAAAATAATCGGAACAATTATTTTATATTAACAAATGAATTAGATCGATCGTAATGAACGTGTTTGACAAAACAGATGATTGCTAGAAAAGTCTGCAAGCTCACTAACCCATCTATACCAGAACCGGGACCCCTTTCAGGCATAGGCACCTGGTTTCAAATTATCTTTCAGGATTCGAACCTTCTTTCCCCATTCGGTCACAGGACACACGTTTATGAAATACAGTCACTCTAAGGTCTAGTGATTATATGTTTGAGTATGTTTTCGAGCTCAAATTAACTTGAGCTTTAAACTTGATTTGCTCCTTACAGTGTAAAACAGTGAAGTTCCGCTAATAAGACCAGTCAAAAAAGTGGCCTTAATAGCGAATCGGTCTTATTAGCGGACCTTTTTGTTCTAAATTTAATACTTTGGGACCTTAAACTGGCAAAAATCGGCATGATTTCAAAATAATCAAAGCGGAACTTTACATAAGGGCATATAAGGATATATATCTAATATAGAAGTTCCAGTAAAACACAGCAACGCTTGAGTACGGAATTTAGTTGAGTATGAAAACAGTTTTATCATGATGAGGATTTGCCTATTTACATGGTTTAGTAAATGTGTTCCATTGTTATTACAGGCACACTGGATAAAGCATGTGAAGCTGTTGTATACCAGATAGGTCTGGACTGGATGTTGTTATATCGTAACCTACCATTCTTTCCGGCTCGTGGATCCGAAACAATTGAAAAGGACATTGCAAGTATATCAACGGACGGTGCTGCTGGTCCGAAGAAAGACATGGCGAGTGCGGCGCTCGCTAGATGGCGCCGTCATCACACACGTGCGCGCGCAGAAGATTTGAAAACAAGTTTGAAAGCTATAAAACGGAGTGACATTTGCAAGGACGTTGAACTTATAATCCATCCACCGCCTATTGAGGAAGAACCACCTGAATATATACCTGCAGGTCTGGATCCTTCCCTAATTCCACATTATCGTGACGTGGTCAAACTAGATCAACTTATTGCAGCAAAAAGAATTCAGGTTCTTCAACTTCCGGAAGAAGAATGATGGAATCAGTTTTCCGCAAAGTTATTCAAAACATATCAAGCGTTTCGTTAGACTTTCGTAGCATTTAGATAGTGCCAGGGCCATGTTTACATAGTTACATATATCATTTTTACGATAAATCTGGACATCCAAACTTCACTAATTAAAAAAGCAGTCTAGTGTATATTTTTATTGACTGAACATGACGCCATCAGACGTACAAAAAGCCCAATATACATTTGTACATTGTATTTGGCACTAACTACTAGTATTTTACAATTGCCGATTTAAACATTGTCAGAAAGAAACATTCGTTCACATAGATAGCAGGGTAATGACCCCGAGGAAAGTTGTGAACTACGCTGAAGTTGTTTCAGGTAGCGTTTGCATTATACATTTAGACTAAGTTGCTGTCGGATCGGACATTTCGGCTATGTTTTCCCAGAACGTTTTTAGAAATGGTAGTTAAGGGAAGACGTGTACTAATATATAAAATTGTTATAAATCTACATGATGTTTTTTTTATAAACATTGTTCTCGCTAGATGCATTTATTTATCATTTATATTATTTTATTGGTTTTCTTGTTTTCATTAATTGCCATAAACCCACCTATAATAAATGTATTATCGGTAAACTGTTTTTTTATTAAGAGTGAACTGAACACCTGGTACAATCATTTTATTATGCAATCTAATACAGCACTATGCCACACAGATTATTATAACGCTAATTTTGCAGATTAATGATTATAATTACAAATTGTATATGTGAACACGTGCATGCATTAAAGTGTACATTCAAGTGCGTAATCGGACAACATTGAAAACCTGACCCGCCGTAAATATTCCTGTAACATAAATGACACGAAGTATAAGTAAAACGAATGCTCTCAATATAGGACACGTCGTAGTATACATATTTTACATATAGGCCTACACTACAACGAATTTCTAATTGGCTATCCTAAATTTAGTTTTAATCAATAAATGAAGAGCTTTATTATTTTTACATTGTACACGATAATCTGTTGATTAACAGAAGGAAAAGACATATTCGTGTACAAAATCACCCTTGCGTAACGACAGGTGCCAAAATATCATATTGAGCACGTGATCCTCGTGAACGGTTTGGAAAGTTAACATATCTGGTAGAAATGTAATCTCCGTCGATTGTAGAACGCATCCAACGTCAGGCAAGCATGTTACGCGTCATTCTAAAAGTTGAAATTTATGTTTTATTATTTTGGATGGGCTGTTTTTTCTAATATGAACTAAGGCTCAGCCTATTTTAGCGGACTATGTCAGTTGTCCAACATTATTTGTAACATGCTCATCTAGCACTGGATTTTTTTTGATGGTGCATAACTTTACAATAAATTGTTCGGTTACGAACCTGAAGCCCGTTACCTAACCAAGCCGTTTCCAAAAGGCGCTACCGAGCGCTTTTCTACGTCTATGCAACGACACACTACGAGCGAGCAGTGCTTGCTGATAGAATACCGTTTCTTAACACTTTGCTAGGCGAGTGCAAGAAAGCGCTCGATAGCGGTTTGGTACGAAATATTGGGTACGAAGTCACGAAGGACGATACGAACCTGCAGCTATCGATTGTTCGTTGTATACCTACATTGATTATGTGTATAGAATACGACTTTCCTTGTTTAAAACAAGTACTTTCGTGGTTTAAACAGTTAATTTAACTGATATTAAAGTCAGCCTGCCACGGTCTGTGATTTTCACAGCTGAGTTTTTAAGATGGCGGTCATAAGTTCATAAGATTGTCCGCAGGTGTCACGATTGAGTTAAAACCAGGGGGGTAATACCTCTGTTACTAAGCAACAGAGTTCTTACCTCCCATACTGCCTTGTTAATTTATTATCATTTTTTTGTTTTCTAGATATGACCCTACTCTAGTTTTTGGAATATTTTTAAACATCATTTAAAAATAAAAGAAAATTTATGAACTGCCGAATATCGCATTTTAAACAACTTTTGTTATTCTATTGGCAGCCATTTTTCATTATCATTCTTTCAGTGCGGAATTGTAACACAAATTTCCAAACCCATTAGTGAATTCGAACTCTGACCAAATCACGTGACAGGTGTTACCATAAAGCGGGTCGATATCCGCAGGCCTTACGGCCTGCTGATAGTCCGCTATTAATCCGTATGTATATCATAGACTTTTATGTTATTATCATTTTTCTAAAAATAATTTCCCAATATATTATAACAAGAGGGCCCAAAGGGCCATAGGTCGCTCACCTGTCCTAGTAGTTCATGCACCCCTAATGGTAGCCTCTATTGCATGTACAAGGTTTTTTATATTGTCTTATGCTTTATAATTTACATCACATTTAGACCCAATGACATATTGAAGTGATTTGACCTTGTGACCTAGTTTTTGACCCCGGATGACCCAATATTGAACTTGACCTAGATTATTTTTAGATGATCATTGTGACCAAGTTTCATAAAGATTAGACCAAAAGTGTGACCTCTAGTGACTACACAAGGTTTTTCTATGATTTGACCTTGTGATCTAGTTTTTGACCCCGTATGGCCCAATATCGAACTTGACCTAGATTTTGTTGAGATGATCATTGTAAACAAGTTTTATAAATATTAGACAGAAATTGTGACCTCTAGTGACAACACAAGGTTTTTCTATGATTTGACCATGTGACCTAGTTTTTGACCCCGGATGACCCAATATCGAACTTGACCTATATTTTGTTGAGAGGATCATTGTGACCAAGTTTCATAAAGATTAGGCCAAAATTGTGACCTCTAGTGACTACACAAGGTTTTTCTATGATTTGACCTTGGGATCTAGTTTTCGACCCCGGATGACCCAATATCGAACTTGACCTAGATTTTGTTGAGATGATCATTGTGACCAAGTTTTATAGAGATTAGGCCAAAATTGTGACCTCTAGCTACTACATAAGGTTTTTCTATTATCTGACCTTGTGACCTAGTTTTTGACCCCGGATGACCCGATATCGAACTTGACCTAGATATTGTTGATATGATCATTGTGACCAAGTTTCATAAAGATTAAGTTAAAATTGTGACCTCTAGTGACTACACAAGGTTTTTCTATGATTTGACCTTGTGACCTAGTTTTTAACCTCGGATGACACGATATCGAACTTGACCTATATTTTGTTGATATAATCATTGTGACCAAGTTTCATAAAGATTAATTTAAAATTGTGACATCTAGTGACAACACAAGGTTTTTCTATGATTAGACCTTGTGACCTAGTTTTTGACCCCGGATGACCCAATATCGAACTTGACCTAGATTTTGTTGAGAGGATCATTGTGACCAAGTTTCATAAAGATTAGGCCAAAATTGTGACCTCTAGTGACTACACAAGGTTTTTCTATGATTTGACTTTCTGATCTAGTTTTTGACCCCGGATGACCCAATATCGAACTTGACCTAGATTTTGTTGAGATAATCATTGTGACCAAGTTTCATAGAGATAAGGCCAAAATTGTGACCTCTAGCTGCTACACAACGTTTTTCTTTTATCTGACCTTGTGACCTAGTTTTTGACCCCGGATGACCCGATATCGAACTTGACCTAGATATTGTTGATATGATCATTGTGACCAAGTTTCATAAAGATTAAGCCAAAATTGTGACCTCTACTGACTACACAAGGTTTTTCTATAATTTGACCTTGTGACCTAGTTTTTGACCCCGGATGACCCAATATCGAACTTGACCTAGATTTTGTTGAGATGATCATTGTGACCAAGTTTCATAATGATTAAGCCTAAACTGTGACCTCTAGTGTCTACACAAGTAATTGTGGACGGACGACGGACGGACGGACGGACAGACAGACAGACAGACAGACAGACGGACGGACGGACGACGGACGGACGGACAGACAGACAGACAGACAGACGGACGGACGATCACAAAAGCTCACTCTGTCACTTTGTGACAGGTGAGCTAAAAAGGAGGCCAATTATAAAAGCATCGTAGTGTATAGTACGTGTTTCTTACCTCATAGCTCGAGCAGAACAGGCAAATAATAAATGATTTCATAAAAACTTTATTATTTTAAGTGCGAAAATAAGTCTACGATCTTCAAATTGATCATTCTCGACACATAGGTCCTGATGATATTTGTCGACATGAAGGTATGGCAGTAGAGAGGCCAGCTTCGGCTTTCTTTTCAAACAGTGGAGATACTCGTAGTGGTACATGTTCTACCTTTTTGTGCCCCAACACTTATTTATTACTTTGTGTGAAGGACTATAGCATTAGTGCTGCCGGTACATTCGCACATTTAACGCAAACGTGACTATTCGAAACACATGTTCACTGTCAAAGTAAATTCATTACAACAAGGCAGATAACCCGATGATGTATATTTCATTGCATGGAACATTTCACCGACATGCGCGCTTGTGTGTGTTTTAAACAAATGATAGAACACAATTAGTCGAGACGCCAAGTGTTTCAAAATAACTATAACAAATTTATAACAAATTCGGTTAACAACTTAGTTATTCACCAACTAATGTGTATCAAATGAATTCATAAGCGTCACCACAGCACAGGACGTATGTTGACGGGACGGTTTAGAAAATGAGGATGCTTCAGGACGCTGCCAAACTTTATTGTGTTTAACGTTGATCGACTGAGAACAACTGGCTAGTGAACATCAGGGGTACATGTTGCCTGACTAACTATCTCTACTAAATGTGAAGCTCTATTGTCAATATATGCAGTTTGGTAACTCATGAGTTTTATATGTAACTTGTGACCGATTGATTTCTAGATATTCCGCAAAATGTCGGCATCAACGGTGATAGTGGACGAAGTACATATTGTGAAGTCAGTACTAAGATTTTGTTAACAACGACACTGTATGGGCCCCGACCATGGTTTACCTACTGTGATGCATCAGTCAGAAAGATGTCAATGATTGCTGAAAGACAATATCTATCATATGTGTTACATAATACAATCCTCTTCTGGTCCTCAGTACATGTGAATACTTTGGCTGTATTATGATAAATGGTACATGTAATGATTGTTTACTTGCAGGGATATATCCTCACCATGTACATTGTACACCAATGTGCAGGATGAAAAGAACACACAAGACATAGATATGACAAATAGGATTGTAGCTGTGCTATGTTCATATGCTTTGGGAAAGCACTTTCTATAATTGCAAGCAATACAGAAGTCCCCTACCGGTTTTAAGCCATTTTCAATGTTTCTGTTGCCATAGCAACCACAATTGTGGTCGGAATCAAAATATGTTTGGACGTGCATTATCCCCTTATTGCCCCCTATCCACATACCAAGTTTCATAAACCTAGCTTGGAAACTGAGTTATGTCAGGATCCAGATTTTTTGACGGAATGACGGAGGGCAAACCTATAGTCCCCTCCGGTCAAAAACCGGTAGGGGACTAAAAACAGGTCTCATTGAATAATGTTTATCAAATACATACATCTAGATCTATATAGCACAGGTAACTGTATCTTTGAAAACCATTTTTTTTGTAAAATTAATAAATACAAGTACATGTACATAGATTTGTTTTCAACTTTTATTTATTTTGTTTTGCAACGATACTGTTACCTGTGGTACAGAAGGTATATATGAAAGATGATCAAATAAATTTTAAAATTTGTTGTTGTGGTTCAAAAGGCGCTGGTCGCTTGTGGGACGGACAGTGCCTGTTTTGGGGGAATCATACATGGTTGAAGACTTCTGGAAGATTACGTTACTGAGGTGATTTTGAAGCCGTTTATGGTATAAATCATAAAACAACACAAGATATTCAGATTGCAATCATTTATACATTTCAATAATAAATAATCACTAAAATATTTTACATGTAATGTTCATCATTGTTACACAATTTCAACTGAACATAATATAAACTAGAAGTTTATGATGGTCCTAAATCGCTGACCTGATTACTTGTATAACCAAGGTAAAAATTTTTTAATTGAGCATTTTTAGTGATCTGAATATTGCTGGGTTTCGTTAGTGTACAGAGTATATATAACACCATTATGACTACATTACTCAATTTACTTGCAATACAAATGTGCATGGTATACCACAGCGAAGATAAAAATCGAGCAATTCTAATAGCTCACTACGAGAGGTGAGCTAACAATGTATGTGTACCACGAAAGTTCTTTTTTTTGTAACAACAATTTTGCTGAACGAAAATCCATTTAGAGCAGTAAAGAGTACAAGAATATATCAAAGGCGCATATGGTAACTTCTTAATTCATTTTTTAATTTTCCAACCAGAATAAAATCTATTAAATACAACTGTGTTCAATAAACACTTATGCCCTGGTGGAAGTCTTGTCCATAAAAACTAGCTAAGTCAATCAGGGGCCATAATTCTGTTGAAATGTTTGATAGTATTACATGGCTTTGACAATGTAAGGTGTTTATGATGGTAAACAAGTATGCCAAATTTGAAAGCAATGCCTTAATGGACTTGATCACTATTGCATTTCAAAAAATTGTATTCCTGATTGAACACAAAATTACTGAATATCTAAACCTTTGAATTGCCCACTGTGAAAATATCAAGTTGACAAATCCTAAATACATGTGAACTTAGCGGTCCATCTGGAATTGTATGAAAATTGTATCACAATGTTTAGTTTTTTCAGATATTCGCTTAATACACATGTAAATCCACACCATTGCAAAGCACTGTTTATCAAATTAATTTTGAGTAAAAGTTTAACATAACAAACTCCTGTCATTATTTTTTGCCAACTTTGAACCATTTTGGTACAGATTTATTTGAAGACTGTGGGGTAGATGATGATGATGGCGTAGATGACGTAGCAGGTTTGTAGTTGACTGGTTTCTTGCCTTTACCAGATGTATCTGTAGATGTGACTGGTTCCACTTCCTCACTGACAGCATTCAAGCTATAATACAGACATGGACATGTATAGTGAACTTGACAAACAAGTGACCACATTCTGTGTGACAATTTTTATCTCACAATCATAAACAGTCTGTGAATATTGATCTCACAATCATAAACAGTCTATGAATATTTAAAGTAGTAGTATTGCAGGGATGTTGTTGTACCAATGCTTGAGAAGCAGAAAATACTCTACCCCACATTTCCTCCAGAATTTACTGACATATCTTACAATACCATGAAACACATTAACTTTTATAACGAAATATTGAACGAATAGCTTCACTGGCAGGCGATATATTACTGGACAGGAGATTTTACCTGACAAACGATCTAGACGCTTTAAATTGATATGAATTACTTTCAATATACTCCTTATTCACACCTAATGTGGGGATTGTGAAGTTTGCAGTTCAGCCAGTGGAATTCCAACCCAGGGCTTTGAGTTCAGGAACCACTGCATCCCATCTTAATACATTTAACATATTAACTGGTCCTGCCTTCACATATTCCATTTTATGTGTACACAAAAGATAACGTCCATTGTCTGAACAGGTAAGGTATTGTAGCTAAGCATTGGGAATTTTGGATGTCTGGATAAGCCTATAACACTGTAATAGTAGACTCTACCACTGCATCACTCTACTTTATCTTAACTGGACAGTAATGTGCCCATTGATTGAGGGAATAGTTTTGTTTCTACATACCATTCAGCTACTAACATGTCTGCTTGTAGTTTAGGAGACAGATCAGTCAGTAAAGCATTGGAGAGATAATGATCTGTAATAGAAATAATCTTATCAGAATGAAAACACAAACATTTAACCAACTAACCAACAAAATATAGCACATACACATTATTATAATAAATGAGTATGCATCAATCTTTATATGTGTTTTGTATTTGTTATATTTTAAAGATCCAGTTTGTTTTGAAGGAGATACAGACCTAAGCATGACAACCGTTAAGTTTGTCATACTAAATTACTTCTTCTAAACTTGCATACATGTTATCAAACACATTCTGTGATGCATTGTTATTTTATTTCAAATCTACAATTATAGATGTTGCCACATACCTTGTTGCTTTTCACTACCAAAGTATACAAGTGTTGCAGGAACTAGGTGAGCCTGCAAAAGTAACATTCAATAAATGAATATGGATAGAAATCAAATCTTTCAGGCACACAAAGAGGGAGTCTTTATTATAAACTTGTTCTCTATCCTCTAGAGAATGCATATGATTATAAACGCTTTGTAAACCCAGTCTGGGGATATCCAAGGGTTTGAGAATCTGAGATTGAAAATATTACAATTGTTTTGTTCATGTAAAGATTACAGTCTTCTAGTTACAAATGTATGTGAAGGCCCGAGCCACTTGTGCCTGACAATAACTTTATCACTATCAGAAGGTAACACAGGTTTCTGTAAACACATGTACTACAAATTGTCAAACAAGGATGTCATAGGATCAAATAAAACCAATACTTTTTAGATCATGACTATATTAAAATACTCTTATACAATCAAACTAATCAACTATATATTGCTTGCTTAAGAATAAGAAGGTCGCAAGTGCTACTTATGACCTTATAAGATGAATATCAGACATCTGCATCACGAGGTGCTTCTTATGAGCCTATTTTCATGAAAATCGGAACTGGTCATGTTGACCAAACCAAAGTTTAAAAAGCTTGTTTTTCCATAAGTAAAAATGAGATTTTAGACAGCTTTTTCTTGTTTTCTCAAAATATTGATTTTGCAATTAAAAGCCAGCGATATACCCCTGAAGTGGTGCGGGACAATATAACTAGTGTATTGAACAATTTCCTGATATTACAGTTTCAATAATTTAAAGGTGTTACAGTATACCTCTATAAGGGTCTGCACATCATCCTTTATCACTGTTTTAGGAGGTGATGTATCTAACAATGATAAAACATATACTCATTATCATAGTTTATCACTATTTAATTAAAACACAGATGTACTTTAAATATTCACCAATTAGACCATTAATTTAATAGCTAGATTATCATCCATTTTTCTTGAATATGTGGCAATATTGGGCATTAATTATGTGCTCCGTAGCTCAATGGTCAGCACGCTTGCCGTTTAATCTGGCGGAGGCACTCATATGCCTGCCATATTTCAGCAGAAACCTGACTGGCAAATAAAGGCTATGTTAAGCATTATAGTACCCATTAGTTAAATATTATCAAACAGTTTTCTTCTTCTCGCTCGCTATTACACAGTCAGTCCAGTTTCAAGGATGTACTTTGTTGTCCACCTGAGGTCTTCCACATCACCATGTAGCTTCTAATGTAATATTATCTCAGTGGGTCATGTTGCAGTTCTCTCCAGATAGTATCCTTTACAGTATCAGAGCACATGATTCGTGGTTTGATTAACATTGAGTTACATATTAATACAGAAGAAAGACTTACACAGATAAAATGGTAAACTTTTGTCTTCCAAATTTTCTTTCACAAACTTCTTCAAGGCAAACACTGAAAAACATCAGACATTTTTACAAACAGCTGGCCTTTATTAGTTTTATTCATTACTCACAGGCTATTAACCAAATTTTCATGAAAATGTAGGAAAATATAGGATATGTTAGAAATTTGGTGACAAAATAACAATGAATTTCAACATAACCACTTAATATCACTGTTTCAGCTAAATAGAACTTTTCATAATAATAAGTTAAACAAGGGCTATCCAGAGACTAGAGTGCCCTCCAAGTGAGTATATCAACATATATTTATCATGTGGTGGACTAAGTGATAAGAACCTTCGTCAGTGAGTAGAACCTAGTGAACATCCAATGTGTATGACAAAAATATGGATGGGACACAAAGATCTATATCACATTGTGACAAACAAACAAAGGAAGAAACAAATAAACAAATGAACAAACCAACAAACTAATGAAATATAACACAACAACTTACCGGTTTCTCTTGGTCTGAATAAACCTTGTAGAACACATTTATCCTGGAACTGTATCCGTATCACAACTTTCTCATACATATTGTACTCTGATTCCAACTTGGCTTTTCTCATAGCAGATGTCATTAATGGCTGGTCCTCCATCTCCTTTCTATGGGAGGAATTAAGTATAATTGTGGTGAAGTATAACAATAAAAGCAAGTTTTGTGTTACACTCTCCACCCTGTGTTTAGTGGTCAGCTGACAGAGGTAACCACATGTCGTAAGCAGTCAATGTTTAGAGGATTATTACATGGGTGTCTTTTCATATTAATTTCATTGAACTCCACTATCTTCTGAATTGGAAGGGTCATTTTGATACTTTTGACTAACTTTTACCATTGTTTCGACAAAATACTCATGATTTTAAGAGAATGACACATCAAACCAAAATCTTGAGGGTCAAAATGTGACTTTTTGGAAATTTCGAGGGTCAAAACACCTACTCCCTAGTCAAATGGAATCCCTGGACGCTACATAAATTGGCTGTGGAAAGTCACAAATGTAAGGGTTTATTATCACATGATATCTTTTCTGACAAAACATAAAAAGCAACATTCTTTAGCTATTATAAACCTGCCAATATGACAAACGACGCCTAGAAATTGAGTGGGGTAAAACAACGACCTAACTAAGGCAGCAACATTCAAGTTATCTGAAGCAATACTCAAATTTTTGTATTTTGTTAATACATTTTTATTTAGTGGAATTTAAGGTCATCAAGATTTTTGGATTATCATATTTTTTCTTAATAAATACTTAGTCTTACAATCTGTTTCTTTGTGCTTTCAGCAAGCTTTTCGCATCCGTTTCTGTCAACTCAAAGAAATCTTCTGGTAAATCTACAATATAAAAGTATTAACCATTAAGAGCATGATCAATCACTTGCAGGATTATTTAAATATAATAAGGAGGATTTTTTTTTCTCAAAAATTTGATATGATTATATCTTGTTTCAGATGTTGATTTGTACCAATTTTCTTTCTTTTTATAGTTCTAAAGCGTGATTTAGTTATAATAATAATAACAACACCAATAATAACTAGAACTGTCGCCATTGGGCAGACTAATATACCCCCCGCGTGGCAAAAATCATTGCAGCTAATTCTTTTCTTTAAATTATGCACATCTATATGTTGAGGTTGTTCAACTGTTAAAGTTTGAAGAAAATGCTGCAAAAACTGTACGAGAAGTTTCGTCCACAAGAACTATTCACTATATACACTATATGTTGTATAGTGCATAAAAGACCGACTGACGGAAAGACAAGCTGATTCCAGTACCCCCCCCTTACAACTCGTTGTGCGGGGGGTATAATAATAAGTTTAAAGAAACAAGACTTGAAGAAGCATTCAATGTGATGCATGCTTGTAGTGCTTTTGCTTTTTTGCGTGTTCCTTTTAGTAAATTTCAAGCTTGGGTGTTTCTATTGAATGCTGCCTTCCCTGTCTGATTTTTCATTAATTTATCATTTGGACAGCCATATCCCTTTTTCACCTGTGAAAAGATCATGTCATGCTTTAATTACGTAAGTTGTTTTCAATGTTGGAAAAAATCCAGCATACAATTATGTTGTTACCCATCAAATTTACTTGAAATCTTTACAAACAAATACTGATTTAAAAGCTTACCACCAGATGCAGCATCAGACGATGTTACTGGCATTGTTTCCTCAACACTGAACACCAACGTCTTCCTATCACATGCCTATAATACATTAATGTGTGCATACTTCATAGTCAGGCCCCGATCACCCAAAGCATCTCAAGTAGAAATCTCATCTCAAATTGAGATTTTGCTCAAACCAGAGTCAGAATTTACGATAAAATTGATGGTTTGAGCTCTTTAAATTTTACTATAATAATAAACTAAGAATAAGGTTTTCTGTTTTGTGATACAAATTTTGAGTCCAGCCTACCATGGATATTATCTTAAAGACACATGGTAAAATTTGAGATTTAACTCAGATTGAGATGCTTTGGGAGATCTGGGCCAGGACAGTATCATATTGTACTAGAAGGGTTTTCGACACAAAAACGTAAATTTCTCACAAAGGGCAATAACTCTGACAATAATCATCTGAACTAAAAATCCTAACTAGACTTGGTACCTTCTACTCATTATTTCATTGTCTTGAAATTTTAGCAGTAGGTAATGTGAACAAGCACATACAAATGTATTATTCAGAGTACACGATAGACAGACATCCATCCACCACAAAATTAATATATTTCCATGTGGGAGACATAAATACACTGTATGTAAACAGAATAGAAGTTTATGGAGTAAATGTTTAATGTGGTCTACAGTAGCTAAATATATATGAGCCAGTCTCCAGGAAACCCTGCTATAATGACATTAGTAATTATTATTATGTAACAAGGTTTATAAAAAGCTCTAAAGTAAGAAACAATACATATCCATTGATTCTACTTTAAGTAATTGCCTCATATACTACCATATCTTAGCTTTAAAATGTCTCATGAATTATATCGAAAGCACATACTTCGTTGCTATGGTGACCAATGCCGGAAAAGTACTCCGATTGAGAAAAACGAGGAGTTAGTTGTTTAAAACAGTTGTATCCTTACTCTGAATGCTAACACTTTTGATTTTAATATATATTTTAAAAAGTAAAACATAATTCTAAAACATGACACTGTTTTAAATAATTAATGTCAAGAATTGACCAAATGGTCTAATTTTGAAATTTGTGTTACAGTAACGGTGAATAACGTTTCAATGACGTTTGCGACGTCACACAAAAAGCGACTCTACAAAAACAGCTCTAACTTCCTTAAAACTCAAGATATTAACAAAATTTCTTTTGCACTTGGCTTCATAAACATTTCCCTTTAAGACAATGGAAAATCTCAAAATCAATATTTTTGTCAAAATAGCAGGTTTTCCTGGAGACTGGCTCATATACTTGTAGTCCATCAACAGAAAGACATTGGCCATACATGTATAACAGCTCACATCAACATTATTTTATACTGTACCTTAAATTCTTCTCTTTTAGCAGACCTGAAAAGAAATAATAAGAAAACTATACTGCATGAAATACTCAGCCCCATGTTCAAGAAATATTTAGGTGACTGATGTTTCGTAACTGTTTCATACCTGGTACGAAACAGGTAGGTAATAAGTATGAAACATGCGTCACGTAAATATTCTTTGAACACAGGGCAGATGCTGTATCCAGTACTGAGGCCAGTATATTGAGAAAGAAGCCCTTTGACGTCAGCAAGACATTGTGGCCAGCATCACCAGCATGTGACTGTGTTCAAACATTGCGTTGATTTTATCTCCGCAGATAATCTTTACAGAATTTATTCATATGCTCTAAAGAGTCAAGATATAAAGATATATGAATATTTAGATTAATTTGATACATTATTTTTTAAAATATGAAATTTGTCACTCTTTTTTGGGATAACATTAACCTCTATGAAGTAACACATTGATCTCTAGTAATTTATTAACTTGAAGGACTTTTCTTAGATTTGGCCTAGAGACCTAGTTTTCACCATAAATTAAAAAGTATTGAACATGGCTTAGATTCATTGAGACAAAACATTGTGACCACTTTCATTTAATAGATTTTGGTCAAAACCATTACTTATAGCATGTAAATGAACAAATCATGGATGTAAAAGGAGAAAGGGACAGATGAGGGGCTTCAACCACCCAACTGGTAATGACTGACCTTGAGCTCAAGTGCTCAGGCAATCTAAAACCTAGTTTGTTAGAAAGATATACACAGCAATATCAAACATACCCCAATTCATTCTTGTAAAGATCCTGTCCTTTGGTTTCTTCAGGGAACTGCAATGTGACAGCAATATTTGAGCAATGTATATAAATGATTGAGCTGCACAGTCAATGATTCTGTCATTTTATCACATAATACATCATCAGAAAATATTATAATAACTAGTACAAACAAGAGCAGAGTATGTGGATATTCACAAATAATGTCAATAGTTAAGAAATTCATGAAAATGTTTTTGTATACATAGAATTCTAAAATTGCCACAAAACCATATATCTGGCATCTGATTTTGAATTGCATGTTACTTTAGAGTCGTCTAGAGTATGTTTTTCTAAAACAATCAAAAAGTAACTTGTGTCAAACAGATAAATTTATAGATTATAAACTTTAGGGTTATTTGTTGACTTTGGTGCAAGAATAGGTTTTACTGATCGATTACACAACGAAATATGTACAGAAGGAGCAAAGTACCTACGACAATGATATTGGAACTGGCATAAGTTGGAAGAATAAAGTATTTATTAGAACAACATGATGTCACCATCATGTTGTTATTATGATGTCATTCCAAAATATTTATCTCTGCATTGTTGCAGTCATGTCTCATTTACAATGTTAACATAGGACCATGCAGATTTATAACTTGCAATTTTAATGATGAATCTCCATATTTCATTGAATAGCATAAATTGATTTAAAAGTATAAATTATGAAATAAATCATTATCTACATGAAATTGTGGGATAAAACTTGTATCTCACTAACCTTGAACTCTGTGAATGCAGGTTGCAGTGTTTTTTGAGGATTTACTTTCTTTTTTACCTCTCTGTGTGTGGATACATTTTGTGTAGGAATATTCATCCCTTGTGCTGTCAAATTGGCAAGGAACGATTGAGCTAAACGTCTAGCTACCTGTCACAATTATAGAACATACTAGGAACTAATTAGTGACACCTAATAGCAGTACTGTAAAATTCAATGGTTTTGGAGAAGACGAAACACATCTATAGTTTCTACTATGACAATGGAGATATTATATAGGGAACAAAGCACTGAGACAAATGACCCTTCAGATTCAGAAGCTAGTGGATAGTGATATGGGGACAAACAATGTGCCAATATTGAATATTGCCTGGACTCAGGAACCTAACTGACCTGGACTCAAGAGCCTAGCTGTTTGAGGCTAGGCTGAACTTAAAGAGTTCATTGTTTGGAATAACCTGACCCAGATATTTTTGGATAGGTAGGTAGGAATTAAAAGTTTCGTTTTTACATACACTCATGGTAAAATAAATGTCTCCTGAAAGACCAAACAGCTGAGTGACATGGATTTTTCGCAACTAAGTAGGGAAACTCTAAACAAAGCATTTATTAAGGTCAGCCCTACCTGTCCCTCACAATCTATTTTACGAGCATTTTGGATGATAATCATGCAAACTAATTTACAATGGCCTAACTTACAGTGAATCTTTACAAAACAAATACTGTAACATCATTATTTTTCAAGGGAGTTGAATTTTCGTTGGGTTCGTCGTTGAACTGGACGACAAAATCTTATCCCCACGATTTATCGACCTCCCATCTATAGACAGACTTTTTACCCTTTCATGCTCTGTAATCCACAAATTCACAACCCCAAGGAAATGCATTTTTATCAAATTCCACAAAATTTGATTTTACAGTATTCTAACCTCTTGTTGTTCTGGTGGTAGATCAGTGAAGTCGTCTGGTGTGAACACTTGTAAACCAGGAACTTCCCGTAACTGTTCTACAGCTTCTCGTCTAGACTCGGCTCTTCTACTCTGGCTATCTATACAACAATCAATGAGAATAAATTTTTTTAATAAATTTAACTTTGTGCTCAGGGTAGATTTGTTATCATGTTCTATAAACCATTTAACACATAGCTCCCCAATGTATTTATTTATAATACATTAAAGCTGTGTACACCATCTCCACATAGTTAATTGCAAAAATAATTGGTGGTTGTTGTGAAATTTGCATGAAATCTGATGTGCAAAGTTGATGAATGCCAATGTGAAATGGTTCCCTAAATACTAACCTCTATTAGGTTGTTTTGCAATTTTATCCGAACTACTAGAAGACACAACATCGTCTGTTTCCATATGTTCACTGGTTTGTTCTACTTCCATTGGTTCACTATGATCCTGGGCCTGCTCATTCTCAGCTTCCATTTTAATCACTTTAGGAGAAGGTCCATCTTGCTCAACTTTATCACTACACGTCACAGAAGGTGCTGGCTTATCATTCTGAATATTCACATTTATATTCAGAGAAATGGTCGCAGTTTCAGTTTTTACTTCAGCTTTTTGTTCATTAGAGACACACTGAGTGTCCATGATGGTTGAAGACTTTGATGAGGATGCACTAGGAGTAGCAGAAGCACTAGGCTGGCTAGGTGTAGTAGAAGAACTTGGCTGGCTAGGCTTGGGATGAGAAGAGGATTGTGTTAACCTAGCTTTCCTCACCTTCTCTGTTTCTATTTTCTTAGCAATTGCAGCTAGAGTCTCGTCATCAACTTGTCTGTGAAGTAGCCTGCATGCAATATTCAAGTAACTATATACAATTGTTCAAATAGACAAGATTTATACAATAAAGATCTGTAAACCATGCCACTTCAATTATCTTGAAATCATGCAGATTTTGGCAAGTTTCAGGTCCTATTTAAAAGTCTGAATTTTAGAGCATTAAGACCAATTTGCTATTAAGATTAATGTTTCTTGACTGGTCTTTTTAGTGGAACTTCACTGTAGCACATTATTCTAGTGGGTACAGGGCTGTATCCAGAGACAAAAAAGCACCAAGGCAAATATTTACTAGTCTATTTGAGGCATTTTTTTCATCAAAAATATGCATATTTAGGAAATTTCTCAAACTTTAATCAAGGAAAGCGCCTCAGTGTGCCTTTGGGTGACTACAGGCCTATGGGTAAAAAGATTATATTAAGTCAGACAGGGAAGGCAGCACTCAACTTAACCTGCCGAGCACAGAAAACATTAAAAACACACAAAGCACAATGCCCAACTAAACAAGCGCACATTCGCCCATGTCCAAGCTGTCGAAAAGTATAATAAATTATAACTAGCTGAATGACCCAGTAGAAAAGATTCAGCAAACAAAAGGCGGAATGCCAACGCTGAATGACCTAGTTACAACAGTAAAACTGCTGAACTACATAGTTTTAGCAGCCTTTAGTCTCAAAAGTTAAATAACAGTTTTAAAATGTTGAAAGGCCCGTAGTCGTATGACCTACTTTCAATTAGTAAAATGACGTAATTGAACAAATCGAGATATGACGTAATGAACAGTCATTAAGAATTGCAAGCGATACAGAATATTGTAACACTACACAATGATTCTTAGGACATATTTTATCCGATTTTGGATATTGAGTGTGATTATAAAGACATATAGATCTCGAGCTTTCCAGTTACTCATATCCTTTGGATACGCTGTTGTACAATTCTTTTTTATATTAAGAACCTACCTATGACATCAAATTATTTGCTTTGAAATTTAAGGTTAATGCGTTTAAATGGAAATAAATCAGATATGTTACAATGAATTGCTTTGGAGTAAGGGTTTAACTTCGATGTTCACCTGATAGCAGCCTTGCCTCCGGTAAGTCCCAGGGAACGAAGCTGTGTTTCCTTTAATGCTAACTCCCCGGTTATTTCCTCTCTCATGTATATACACACAGGCTGTACAGACGGTGTCTGGTCAGTGTCAACTTTAGTTAGAACACCTTTGTAGGAACTGAAATAAAGTTATTGTGCTCCCGTCAACAGAAGTCGTCAAATCAACAAACAGCAGTGTTTTACATTCAAGAGTTTTAAAATATTTCAGCAGGACAATTCTGAGGAAGTCACAGCTTGATTCTGTTCACAATATGTATGAGAAAGTTTATAGGTTGCTGTATAAGTCAGGAGAGCATTCGCCCAGTAAGCGAGGGGCCCAAGATTTGAGCCCCAGTCAGTCTGCACATTTTTCTCACCCTGTGACACATGTAAAATGTAACCTCTATTCTCTAAACATGCATTGACTGTTACAATGTAGATATAGATGACAGGCAAATTGCCTTCACAAAAGCTCACATTGAGGACATGGTTTAAATAAAACAGGTGATCAATCAGAAAATATTTTCAGAAAATATGAACAATTCATACTATTTCCTATCGATGACATAAGAACATTTATTTAGGACTTATAAATGTTTTGTTTCTCATTTACCTGTCAGGTAGTGTTTCCCAGTGTAATAGAACGTTCCATAATGATGTACCAGGTAGAAATGTATGTTGAAGTCTCTGACCACTCTCCAGCTGAAGGGCAATAAGGACCTCAGTCTCTGTACGGGATTTCTCAGCTTTAACTAACTCAAGCTTAGCATTGTTAGGGAGATTAGCATACCTAACTGAGAGGGTAAGATCAAGAGTGGTTCGCCCATGTCTGAAATGTACATATAATATATTCTAACACATCTGCAGATTAATCCATATATACGCAAAGAGGAAATCAAGCTGTTTATTATTACCACAACAAAATACATCTGACAAATTGGCTGGTACTGTTTACGCCCCGTATCCTGTGACATATTTATGAATGAATTGCTCATTACCACACAGTAAAGACCGAAAGTCGACACACAGCCAGGTCGGACATGATCTGAATTTTCATGTACAATCAGCCCACCCATTTATACACACACAATTATGACCGTCCACAGATTCCTATCAAATACGCTGGAATACTGTAACAACAAAAACACTTTTAAACTGACCGATACGAGTTCACAGATAATCCTAGATTTAGTCACTTAGTACAACTTTTTACAACACACATCATGCAAACAATTCACTGACAGCCATGCCAGATTGGTGACCCTGACTATTTCCCGACTTATCGGTAAGGTGATACAAAAAACCGGGTCCCCGGATCAAATATCTTGAACCGTTCTTCCCAACTATGGATTGATAAGGCCGGT
Source organism: Spisula solida (assembly GCA_947247005.1). Taxonomy (NCBI): domain Eukaryota; kingdom Metazoa; phylum Mollusca; class Bivalvia; order Venerida; family Mactridae; genus Spisula; species Spisula solida. Next base: position 41,149,838 of record OX365944.1, on the reverse strand, counting down.
GTCCATCAAATTGTACTTCCGGTTCACCAATCTGTTTTTGCTTGTGTAATGGGTCGGCTGTGTGTCGACTTTCGGTCTTTATGTGTGGTAATGAGCAATCATTTGCACATTTCTTTGATAGTTGTTAGTAGCGGTATCCATACTGCTTCGATCCAGCGTTAAGATGTTAGGATCGGACAAATTTTGTAATAGTCAGGGCTCTCGTTTGGTTTTTGAGACTGGGGCTAGAGGCCGTGACAGGGGGGATTTTTGCATGATTTTCAAGTATTTTTCTTTGAGAGGGGAATTTTGTGAATTGACTGTTTCTTGTTTTAAGTGCTATGTTTTTTGAGGTTATTATAAATTTTTAGTGTTCGAGTCTTGTAAAAGATCACGTAAATAATGCACAGTAATTCATTTCCACAAATTAATTTGATATTGGATGCAAGATCGCAGGTACGAAAATTTTCGGGGTGAATAGCACAATCAAGTCGAGGAATTCGCACGTAGTCTGTCTAGTGCTGTATATAAAGCGATCAGAGCGTTTTTTCTTAAACATAGACGGATTCAATAATACGTGCGATCAGCGGGCAATACAACGATAATTTACGCAAAATTATGATCATGCTAAAAACCATTCGAAACATCGGACGGTACTTAATGCCAGTTTATACAGTATGTGCTTCTTGTTGCCGATTTTCATAATTTTTTTGAGAGGCCAGGGGATATTTTTGTCAGTAAAGGAGAAAAAACATACTATTTTCAGGGGGGAATGGGGCCGATATTCAACCCCAAATTTTGTTAAATGAGAGCCCTGATAGTTGTGATTGTCAGAATGAATGTACTCCGTATTTCCTATGTTAATTCAGTATGAACTTAAAGACCTTTCAATAAAGATACACATAGTGTTTTAGTGTATGGAAAAAGGAAACACTGTGTCTGGCACCTTGGCTTATCCCCTTCACACTCTCATTTTATTACATTTTTAGAATTTTAAACAAATTGGTTTAAGACATAGATCAATGTGAGGGCTAGATTGATACCACTCAATAAGACTAATGATCTAAGTAAACTTACACTAGTTTGTAATCTTCAGGTGGCATAAACTTTTGTTTCTGGCAAACATCTTCTAAAACCTTGAAAATACACTCATATATAATAAATATCAATTAATTAATAGGATGAAATACAAAGCTAATTTATGAATCACAAGAACAGCATCTATGAATTGAAAGTAAATATAGTAGACCAAAAATAGTAAAAACTTTCATGTTTTATCCGAAATTTTAGCTGTCCGAAATTGTCGATTTCTTACACATTTCCATTCATAGAACATTCAGTTTACCTGCAAAAGTTTTGTATTCGGTGTTATTTTTACATTCTGCCTCCTACCATTCGGACAGAGTACTTGTATTGCAGCCATTTCAATCAAAGCATAAACTACGCAGCTTCTTTTTGTTGTTGTTTTTACGTGACTTGTAAAATATTTTGATGTGATTCACACGCGCGTGTTTTTATTATGCACCGGTTTTAGCTTAGTTACATGACGCTTCAGAGAAAGTTCGGATATTTTTTTTATTTTGTAAGTTATTTGCTTGAAAAGGCAACTGTGTATTTATAATTCCACTGCGTTTAAACTAATTTACATAGTATACGCGTTTAGATATCCGGTTGTTGCACGAAACCGTCCTGTTATGGCTGCTAAACACCAGCTAAAGTGAAGTTTTTTCATTCCTAACAAAATTATGATACTATAAGTCATACTAATTTATTATTGGTCGACTTAGTTACAAAACTTGAACTAATCAATATCAACCGCTAATGATTAATAGTATCAACTGCAAGAATTGTTCGAGAGAAGACTGTTTGATGCTGTTGAAGTAGATGTGGATCGCGACTTGCCACTCATGACTGGAGTCAGGCTAGCTCAGTTGGCAAAGCTACGGTCTTGTAAACTGGAGTTGTGTACATGTCTTGGGCATTCTATTGCCCATCACCAGCTTGGCGTTGCAGCGGCGTTCAGTGTTCACACATTTCAAGCCTAATGTTTGCAATCATCTGGCTGGTGCTGCTTGTGGGGTGAAAGTCCCCCTTAACAAATCTTGCTGTACGATGTTGGTCCTGGTATGTGTTCCCAGAGCTTATGTACTCAAGGATGGGTGTGATAAGAGTTTTGTAGCATTGTGCCTTTATCCGAGGTGGACAGTTTGTCAGGTTTCTCCTGAGGGACAACCTCACACTTGAATGGATTGAAGGACATCAACTGGTCAGACTCCCATTGCTGTAGTCTCTGGAGGTCATCTTGTAAGGCTAAGGCATCATCTGTAGAGCGAATTGTCCGGTACAAGAGTCTGTCCTCAGAGACGGGATGTAGATGTTGCATGAAGTGGGAGGTGTTTGATGTTTAGTAGTGGTCCGATGACTGATCCCTTACGTTTGTCTGAGGTGACTGGTGCTATGTTGGAGAACTGCCCTTTTATCAGTACTTGCTGGGTTCTGCTTGCCAGGAAGCTACTAATTAATCCAACACAGCAGGTTTCCTCAGGAGTGCATTAATCAGCTGGCTCTCCGGAACCCATGTTGTTGGTCAGCTAATATCTGATACTTGTCATGATCTGACTGAGGAGTATGTGCTCAATCAGCTTATTGCACACGGAGGTGAGTGAGATGGGTTGGTAGTTGGCGGGGTCACTGTGGTCTCCCTTTTTAAAGATGGATGAGACGTTGGCATGCCTCCAGTCAGACGGGACTACATTCTGTTAGACTGATGCAGTGAAGATGAGGGCAATTGATGGAACCAGTCCTTCAGCATAGTCTTTCAGAAACTTGGTGGGGATATGGTCTGGGCCCATTGCTTTATGTCGGTGTATACCAGCTAGGAGCTTTGTACCAGGGGATTGTGGGTTCAAGTCCCACATCAGGCGCTTTTTTTCCTGTTCTATTTACTTTACTGTGCACAGCAATGGAAAATAGTCAGTTAACATGTATATGTTTCTGTTAGGAACAATTGTGTCTTGAGTATATACATATAGTATTATATACTTGACCAGAATAGTTAACTTAGAGGATCAAATCCATAAGAAACAAGCTTGCATATGTTGACAAAGGGTGCAGTCTAACATTTTTATTTTGTATCTTTTGGTATTACACAGTTACAAAGGTATTCTAATTAGTTCAATAGCCTAGTGATAAAGCAACAACACTCAACCACTGAGCTATCGAGGCGATGAAAAATACATTTTAAAAGTTGAATATTTAAAACAAGTTTAATAGTTAATTGCTGCATTAAATTGAATCTAGCCGTAAATGACAACTATGAGAAATTGTTTCATATTTAAACATTTCAGGTGTTTGTTGTCGTAAGATAAGATGCCATCCAGAGCGAACGTATTCATACATTATGGACCGTATGAAGCTACCGGTATTGTAGATCACAGAGACTCAAGGTTGAGGGGATTACAAGGTCAGTGCCATTAAAACCTGGAAAAGCTAAACTTCTTTCTTATCATTTGCAGATACAAAATGTACATTGCACAGTAAGACCATAAAATTTTAGGTCTATTTTCATTAACCTCAATATTAAAACCAACTCTATAATGAGAGCTCTTGTTTTAAAACTCTTGGCTGTTTTACTGAAAACATTATCACTCTGCATGCTTTGATCTGGCCTGAATGTTTCTACAATGTAACTTGGATTTGTGAACATGCAGGTTGGAGAAGAAATTGGACAACCTGTTCCCTGGTTAAATTCTGTGTGGAAGGGACCGTTACACCACTCTTCAAAACTGTTAATGGTACCAAGTATGAGACCAATAATGGCTTATAATTTTGATATATTACAGCGATATTATCCAAGGATGGCCATAGTGTATCACTGGTGAAGATTGAGGATAGGAATGCTGTGGAGATTAAAGTTAATGGCGAATCTATTTTTGCATGTGACATAAATGAACTGGATTATGGTAAGAATTTTTATTGTTAATATATGCGTTTTATTACTTTCAATATATTTGCATTATCTCAGAAATAAAAAAATATTCAATTTAGATGAATATAATATTTTTTCAGAGCTCATCAGAATCTTTGTCTCATTTTGCTGACAAACAAAACTATCTAGAGCATGACTCAAACTGACCAATATAGTCACTTGGTATTTAGGGTTTAATAATATTTGTCTAGTGCTTGATATTCTGCAATAATAAATTGATTGCCAAAATTCTAGGCTTGTATTTTTATAAATCTACTAAAGTTTGTTAGACGGGATTCAAACCCATGACACGACAATAATGGCACCTAGCACTGAAATTTACCATTACTATACCGATTGCACAAGTTGCTGTTACTTCAGTGCAAGGGGCCATCATTGTCCATGCCGAGGGTTTCAATCCCACCCACAAGACTTTTGTAGATTTATAATACATTGTTATAGAAGCCAAGAATTTTGGCTCAATTTGAAAGCTACAGTCGAAGGCATTTGTGTAAAGGAAGTGGTGTGACTATCAGCGATATGCTTATTTTAAAAGTAGTTAAACATAACACAAGATTTCTACATATAATTATGTTAATTTGAGATAAATCTTTTTTTCCCCAGGATCTGACGGAGAGCTGGATCCACTGTGTATTAAAGCAAAGGATGCGGTCAAGAAAGCATATTGATAATGGAAAATATTTACACTATTTTATAAATACATACTTCAGGAATACATATTTTGTTATGTGCTTTTTGTAACAGCATTTCCACAAGTTTTATAACAAAGCATTACTATTGTTATTTCATGACCATATGAGTATGAGTACATATACACCGAGAAGCATTATTATTAGGGATTGTATTAATAAAATATTTATTATTAAGTGTTTCAATGTACCAAAGATGTGTGTTGTATTTTTTCTAACTGAAATCAATTTACAATTTGCAGTATTGAATGTCTCTTAAAGTGTTTAAGTCTGATCAAATCGGAAGCTGTTATGACAGCCATCTTAAGTTTTTAACTACCATGTAAATTCCTGTATTACATTTAGGTGGTTATCAAGTGTGCCTTATTTTGTTAATGACTTTTACATTATTTAAACGTTTCTATTTATTGTTATTGTGCAACAGTTATTTTTCTTCTTCATGCCTATTATTAAATATTTGAGACTAACTTGTTTTATTAAGAATTGGTGTTCCAATCCTTGCTAAGAAAGAAATGGATCTACACAATCATGTGAAAGTTCTTGCAGTATACCCAAACTAAAATGAATCCTATGGATGGGCTTGTGAAATTCTTGCGAAGTTTAATATAAAGATTTCCGCAGAATTTGTACCAAATTCTGGAAATTTTAAAAAGCTCTGCATGCATTTCTGAGGATATTGTGCAGGTTGTTTTTATCACAATTTTACGATAAAACCAGTTAGTCTTGATTATATTTGCTAACTTTTCATGTGTTTTATTTCAAATATAAGTTTTGGTATCAGCAATTTTGTGAGCTTTATGATTTTGTTTTTGATATAATGAATCTGTATTAAGTTTAAATTCTTTGGTATATTTTGTCTGTAACTGTATAAGTTACACCCATTAAGTATTTCAGTTAAGTCTGGTAACTGGTTATAATGTTGACTGTTCAAACTCGGCTTTTAACTCTCTACTCCATGGTGACAATTTTTGACAAGTCTACCTGATCTCGATGGAAACACATCGACCGCAAATAAATTGTAGCATCTTTTCTTGCAAATACTTTCCAGGTGTAGCACAAATTTTTCTCAAATAACCAGTATAGAAATGGTGCACAAAATTAACTCATAAGAACATTGTATGAAGATAGATCGGGTATGTATGGAGAAAAGGGTAAAGCTACTAATATCTGCTACCAAGTCATGTTCTAATCTTGAATTTGTTGTATCATAACGCTATAGCGACATCAAATACATTTCAGTACAATCATCACACTGATGAAGGCATTTTTTGCTGAAACATATTTGTGATAAACAAGTAAAGAAAATAATTGAAGTAAGTTGTTGCTGATGTACGTTATTTAATTGTATCATAACTATCATTTTAACCATTCAATAATGCAGTTGCATTATGCTGTAAAATGTACATGTTTTGTAATTATTCCATTTTATGTAAAGTTGGATATAAGACTTGTTTTAGCATATTTTGTTATCAATTTTCTTTAATATTATCACAATTAAGAAAATAAAATGTTATAAGAATTATTGTGTTTTTGTATTTGAGTGAAGATATTACTAGTAACTATATCAAGTACAATCTCAGCACCTGTATATAAGTCAGTCATCAAAATGGACATAACAAGACATGTTTGTAAAACAGGTATGCCCCTGTGGGGTATAGTAGTTAGTAAGAAACACGTCTGTACAGGTTCGTACCTTTATTTTAACTATAATAACAACAATACCGGAAGTAACGCCATATTACAACGTGACGTCTGGCGAACCACGACGTCGCATACGTTAGTGCGCCCAGACAGCCCCCATGGCAGCCCAATAGTCCGAAATGGTAAAGGTCACTGTGACCTAGACCTTTGAACTAAATAGGGGTCGTCTACTGTTGATAACCAACCTCCATATACAGTTTGAGGATCCTGGGGTCAAGCGTTCTCGAGTTATTGAACAGAAACCATTTAGTCTTCTGACAGACAGACGCACCAACATGTGCAAAGCAATTAACCCCCTCATCAAAGAAGGGGGGGGGGGGCATAAATGTATATAATCTCCTTATACGAGGTATGTGGACCAAGTTTCATAACTTTGAGTAAACACAAAATCCTGATTTTTTGACAAAAGGTAGACTGGGAAATAAAAGGCTGGATCAATCATTTGTAATGTTTTATTTCACTCCACATCCAAGCACATCATAAAAATATTAAGACACAATCATTTAACAAAAACTTTCTGTTAACAGATAATACTATGCATGTTATTGGTATGAGCATTAAGAATTTTTTTATTATAGCACAAAAACCATACTTTATCAGAAGAAAGTAAATGCATGTAAATACTTGGACCATGAGTCCACACCACATAGACGTCCTCTAGGGTGCTGATATGATGAACATGAGGAACATATGGCCCTTAATTGCTCATCTGAGTAGTATTAAGTAAACAAATCATTTTGCAAAATTATGATAGTTTTTTTCTCTGTAAATCCAACAATCTAGTATCAAAATTGGCCCATACAGTACAGCAACAAGCATTACAACCAGGCAAGTTTCATAAAGATATGGTTGAAACAGCCAAATTGTTGACAACGGGTGATCACGATAGCTCATGTAACAAGCATGTCATCCTCATAAGATGTAACAGAAAGTAAATTGAGCCCATGATTTCATTAGCAACATATCATCAGCGCCACATCAACCATTAACTTAACAATGCTAAAATCAATTCTTCATAAAAAATCGACATCAAATTCATACCTTAGCATACTACGAACTTAAATAATGAGACTTAATTGAAACATATTCATTGTAACAATATAAACATGTTTTTTTCCTAAAATGCAAACTAATCACTACATTAACAATGTACGTATTTGGTCTTAATAAAGAATTTGCTTTTATATCGCAATTATTAGAAGGAATTCAAAATAATTGAAGTTGTCTTATTTTTGGAAATTTACCGTAATAAAATAATCTGGCATACAAATGGTACATATATTCTGACTAGATAAATGTACAAGTGACTATGATAAACCATCTAATACTATAAACTATCACTAACTACAGACTATTCTATATTCCAAGACCTATGTACAAAAAAGCTGGTACAATTATGATTCAGAATGGTCCCTGCATCAAATCACAATCAACAAGTTATAACAAGTAAACTGATAATCAGAAAGTTAACACATTTTTCTAAAACACTCCAAACGTGACACACAAATTGGCACAAGTTATTGTATATACATTCATAAAAATGGCACAAGTTTTGTACACTACTCAACACTTATACATGTAATTGGTCAGTTTTCAAAGTGCAAAGAAAGCTGGTGATGATTTATATTTACATCTAATTCGTTAAACAGGGGTGTCAACAGGGTCAAATTAAAAATCAGGAAAATCCTATGCAACCGACCATTTTTGCCAAACAAGAGGCCTTCAACGACATTGTTTTCATGATTAATCAGTTTGTAATAAAGAAAATTCTTTAGAGCAGATTAAACTTGCAATAAATTTGCCATTTCTTGAGATATTTTCATCAAATAACTTTTATTTTAGTCAGAAGCCATTGCTCTATCAGGAATGATAAATCCGGAATTCCAGGTAAATCAGGAACATTGACACCCCTGGTTCAACCATTACTAATAAGATGCATTTAAACTTTTACCACCTCGTTAACATGTGAAATAAAATTATTCAGTAATTTAATATGGAACTTATAGTTCTGTTTGCACACACTGTAGGAAATGTTATGGTGACTGATTATAAGTGTTGAGTAGTGTATATACCTTCCTATTACATTCATTATTCAACTTATACTGGTAAAATGAGATATCCAGATGTCATTTGTTCAAGCTATATTTGTTTACTAATATAGATCCATAAGGGATATTTATGGTTAAAACACAGTTAAGTTCACTCCTTTGATACCATTTCGGCATATAAACAATTTTCAAATCATGAAATTATTAGAAAACTACATATTTAATGTCAACATGATTCAACGTAAAAAGATTGTATTTGTTCAAATAACAACTTATTCAATAAGTACATATCAAATTCAGCTTCACCCTTCAAATGAAACCAAGGGACTTAAAATACAGCAATTTTACCCTTATGCCATTCTTCATACCTTACTGCTTAAACTTTGAATACCGGTCAACAGACCAATATTCCTGCCAATCTTACCTTAGCTTATCTTAGAAAATGAAGAAAATGTGGTGCAAATATCATCTGTTCTGTCGCTGAATATTGAAAAAGCCATCATGTGATACATTTGGCAAGCATTCACACAATGTAGTCAGTTTCCAGACAAGCAAACCAGCTGTGGTTTAACTGTTAAAGTGGCAAGAATAACATCAAGTTTTTGCCTCATTTTCATTCAAGGCAGCTCCAACTATTGGAGTGAGGCTTGGCTTATCAGCATATAGACATCAAATTTTGAGGCAAACCTGAATTTGTTCACAATGTTTCACATATCATACTAAGTCTTTACAACATTTGCAAAATATTTTCAAGAAAAAATTGTTTCCCCCTTCCCCAGACGAATTTTGAGTAGTATACAGTCAGATCTCGATACAACGACGCTGTTTGTTTCCAAGAAAAATGTCGTTATAACGAATATGTCGGTATACTGAATTAAAACAAAGAGCATTTTAATACTTTTGTTCCCAAATTTGATGTCAGTATAATGAATTTGTCAGTATATCGGGTGTCGTTATATCGAGATCTGACTGTAGTATCAAATACCGTTACACTGGTGAATTTTGAGCCATTTTATCAGCCTGATCAAGACATCGAAACAATGAAACAGTAGCACTAAAAGTGTCATAAAATCTTGCAGTTGTTCTTACATACATAACGTTACGTTTGAATAATGATTTTAAAATCAATTAATGGTCCCTGATCAATGAACCCTGGTTATGTAAATAAAAAAAATATAAAAATAATTTATACAATTTGAAACATTTTATAACATACTATAGTTGTAATCAACTTGAAGTTTTTGTTCATATGAGTGTCCAGGGCAAGTCTCCAACACTGCATTTTTAAAATGAATATTTTTTATTGTTAAAGATCAAAAAAATATTAATGATAGTTCTATCTACTTTTTTAGCACCATAGTAATATTTTCTATAAAGTAACAAAAAACAGTGAAAATTGCAAGAAAAATCTGTGGATACCAAAGATGTATGTCAGTTAATAAATTTAGGATCTCCATCCTAACACTGTGCTGGAGACACAGGAAACTGAGTCTGAATTATCCCTAGATATCTTAGGTTGATACAGAATAATTGAAACTTTTAACAGTATGAAAGCCAAAATCATAAAACGTTCACACAACAATCGTTGAAAAAATTTGCTAACAAAAATCACATTGTTTGTGACAACAAGTGTTGCAGAAATAATGTTTATTTGAGTTCAATAAAATAAAATCTTAAACGGGATCTATGATATTATATACCCTTAAGTACAGGGATCAACGAGTATTTTATTCTATTAACTTATGATACATTGGAACCATTTTACTGTTATTACATACTAGTACAGATGAACACCACACAATTGATATGTACAATAAAACCACAACAAACTAAAAGCATTGTTGACAAAAAAACATGACTCCCACAAAGGGCATTAACTCCAGCAATAATCATCTGACAATATGCACAACAAGGCATGGTACAAACACTCAAGTGAAGTTTCACTGAAATCTGACCAATGGTTAAGGAAAACAACCACAGACAATCTTTGTGAAATAATTCTAGACAGACGTCCTGCACAAACTCAATGTGTCTCTTCCACTAGTGGAAGACATAAATACTGGTCAGTTCTAACATAATGCTGAGTTACATATATCATTAAGATACCATTTTATAAGAGATATGTAGACAAAACACATAAAAAGTTCACCATATTAGCAAAAGCTAGTGCAATCATAGTGTTTACCAAACACAATACTCCCTGTGCCATATATCGGCAAAATACAAGAGGGAGTCATCGCTCACCTTAGTAATATTCATTAGACTAACTATTAGTAAAATCATAGTGCAAACTTAAAACACTGATTTCAAATATTATGTAGGTAATTTAAAAATTTGAACTTAAAGAGTAAACAAGGTTTTTCATTCATTTGGCCTAGCTACCTGAGTAGAAATATTTTTTGGAAAACAGTCTGCAAGAGACAGACAGACATCCAACAAGCCTAATAACTCACCTTGAGCACTTCGTGATCAGATGAGCAACTTACCAGTAATAGGGAGGAGTATTAAAAATCAAATCTACTGAGTTAAAACAAATATCATAAAAATTGTACATCATGAGATTCTAAAATTTGATCACCGGCACCTAGTTATATCACGTTAATTTGAACATGAAATGTATACAGGACATTTATATAAGCACCCAGTAAGCACTACACAACACAGACAATGGTAACAAAACAGAAATAATGGATACTTCAAAAGCAAACTTCAGCAAATGCATTGCAAAAAGAAAAACATACAGAAAGCACTAATTTAAAAGTACAGCAAATATCAACATCAAAATGCTCTTTAAAAACCTTCAAAATTATCAAAGCTGTTTGTTAACTAGAAAATACGAAAAAACAATAAACAATGCTAAATTGTTATATAAAATAGCCACTTCAAAAACAAATCAACATTCTGCATAATGAAGAATAACTGATGAGGAAAGATAAGTGCCATTTGTTCTGATATAGAGGGACTATAATAATGAATAAATTAAACACTGACACTTTACAAGCTGATTAGCTGTCTAGAAATCTTCTATGGCCTCACATAATTACATTATCTTGTTCAGCAAAGGGATACAAAAAGTGTTGATGTTCATCGGCCAATCTACGTTAATAAACGTTTCTTATATGTCGTCTTTAGGAGCTTTTAACAGTTAATTTATGTTTCAAAGAAAGACGAAATAGAATAAGCAAAACACTTAACTGATATTCACAAGGTCGCATTCTAAAAATGAAATAATAATACACGAGATTAAAACTAGAGCTATCACTGAAGTTGATTACTACCCCACACAATACTGCTTTGTCAGATATTTCAAACACAATGCCAGGATGGACGCATCTGAAAATTGTGACATGAGCGTCAACACTCATTCATGATCATCATTGTGAGAATATGTAGAAACGTTTGTTGGGTTTCCTATAGAACTATGAAAGTAGAGTATACCACAAGCATAAATCAGAGAATTTGACCTGATCCTGACCTTTATGCATGAATATATTACAAGGTTCTTGCGCTGAATACATAAATTTCCGCAAAAAATTGTGCAATATTGGTCCTTTAGATTTGTGTTGGTATTCGACCTCAAGCGTCTAAGTGATACTTCCGCTTATGAAAACATACAGCCCTGATAAGAAATATAGAAACTATATCGGCTGTTAAATTATGCTAATAGAAGTTCGAGAGTTGTGTCAAATTCTCCAGACTATACTCTATTTATTGATAACAACCAGAATGTCAACAACTCACTGACCATAAGATGACTCCTGTATACCTCCTGCAAACTATGTTATCAGGGTATACCAGTAATAACTGTAAGACAAAGTTAAAATAGCGAGGTATACCGGTAATAACCACAAAACAAAGTTAAAATATAAATTAACACAAAAGGTAAACAAGACTGAGTAAAGTATGAGTGTATAAACAAAACTGAGTAAAATAAACAAGGCCAAAACGCAACAAACACAAAGACGTGTACAACATACAGTAACAAGCATTTAACACAGCCTTAAAGAAAATATGCCCTCATATACTAGTATACTAGTTTGTTTATGTAAAAATATGTGTGTAAATTCTTGAAGCATATTGGGATATTGTTCTAACTTCAATAATCTGAAAATAAAAATATCATAATATTACCACATGTTCATTTGGATTAATTTTCTAGACATGTATTCACAAATTATCTTAGTGGAAAACTTAAATATTTGAACTTAGTGAACCTGGTTTGAACGCTGGGTCCGACAGTTTATGCTCGTCTGTGTCTTTGGCTATGGTAATAATGTGTTCCACATGTGAAGTAGTAAAAGAGCAAGTTTGTACTGGTTGATAATTAATTTAAGAACAACTGGTTACTGTAAAATCATTTTATTTCAATGGGAGAAAATTTCATGATTTTGGCCAGAAAGATCATTTCGTGGGAAAATGATTTCAAGGATTTCGGATTTCATTAAAAATGGCAATGTCAAAATACACAAATTGTCAGAAGTCATTTACATGTTGATATATGCAAGTAAACTTCCTAAAAACCCAAGTCTTATACCTGACTGAACTTAAAAGCAAGTATGGCAGCCACTGTAAACTCAATCTCATTAAAATCAGACCCGTATTACGCTTCACTACTTTACGCTGATATAGGATCTGATGACACTCTGTGTGGGACCATGTCGATGTGAACTTTACGTAATCCAATCAAATCGCTGCTTTCACAAATCTGAAAGTGTCGTAAAACACTGCTGAGGCTACATGACGTCATTGTGCGCTAGAGAGGTTATTCCAACATGACCTCTTACGGAGTGTAGTCAGATCTCTAACAGCGTAAATAAATGGAGCAAATGTTAGGGTCTGATTTTAATGAGATTGCTGTAAACTTGGCATATTTATTGGTATATTTATTTATTGGGGATTTAATTTCGTAGTTGAGGTCATCCACGAAAATTAAATCCCTACGAATATTAATGGTTTTACAAATATGTCAGTAAAACTTTTGATACATCTGAGGAGCTAAATCAGCATCTTTCGTGTGGTTTTAGTAAACATTTCTAGACAATATTGTGCATAGAACAATGTACCATCAAGATACACCTTAGTGAGCATAACTTGAATATTGGTTAGAACAACGTACCATCATCAAACTATACCAAGTGATGATTTATAATGGTCAAAGTTGACTTCTTTCTTATACGCTTCTAATGTATTCTTCATCAACATAGCAACCGTCATTGGACCCACACCACCAGGGACTGGGGTAATATATCCTGCTTTCTCCTTTACACCTGTAATATACATGTATACAATAGTAGCCACCTGGCCCCAATTCCACAAAAAAACTTAGTTATTGCTCAGCTAAGACTGTTATTTAGAATTTATTAATGAATACACAGTTTCTTGTATCAATCTACATCACAAGAAGATGGGTTTTTGATTGCTGAAACTAGTTCATTCAGCTTTTTGACAGCTGGGACTTGAGCTGATCAATTTCACATTCGGTTATGTGTTGGGCATTGTGCCTTGTATGTTTTTATGTTTTCTGTGCTCGGCTGGTTAAGTTGAGCGCTGCCTTCCCTGTCTGACTAAATATTATCTTTTTAGATGGTAGTTTGTGAGATTTTTGGTTCTTTTTATGTACAATAATAACATTGAATGTGTAATTCAGTAGAAGATGTTAGGAGCACTAGGGATTTAGCCAATATCATTTACAAGTATTCAATCATCACAGCAAAATGGACAATAGAAAATAGAATCTATATAATATAATATATTATGCTCATCGTCAAGAAATTGACATTTGTATTCAATATGTATATTCTGTGTATACTAAAGTTTGCATATACGTTATAATGATGAACATGTTGTACAAGTTATATGTTCTGTTCTGTTACAGTAAAAATGATGCGTACCATCAAAGTCTACATCTCCTACAATCTTCATCTTTCCTGTTTTCTCATCTTTAATACGATTTATACCAACATCAATAATAGTACATCCTTCCTTTATCATATCTGCTGTAATCAGGCCCGGAATTCCTGTAGCCGTGACGATAATATCAGCTGTCTGTGTGAACACTTTCAACTGTTCAGGAGGTGTATATCTATGGCATATAGTAACGGTGGCATCACCTAATAAATTATTGTGACATAAAATGGAAGATGTTTAATCTTTTTTAAAATCTGACTTAAGAACACAATCCGTATATTGGTGAAATTGGTATAACAATACGATGACTGATACAAGTAACCAGTTTTTCTTGGACTGCATCCTAACCACTTCTAACTTACCCTTCCAAAAGGATCCATCAACTTGAAATTGTTGCCAAGTTTTCATGGAAGGGTATGACTTGCTGTGAACGGGAATCAAACCCTAATCGTCCAATTGCAAATTAAGCCATGGCATGTATTTAACTACAGTAACTGTATAAATCTAATCTTAAATACAACTAAGTACAGTACATGCAAGGTGGGTTTTCCAATGTCCACCTGTCATGGTAACAACGGCTTTGGGTGGCAACGCAAAATTTGCCACCGTGAACCCACCCAGATCCACCTATACTTTAAATTAGGATGGACGGCCACGGTGACCATTGCCACCATGCACTCAGAAGCATTATTATATTTCAAGTTCACAACAGAATATCAATACATGGAATGAAATGATCTTACCAGCTTTAGTTTCATATATACCATCAGCATGAAGTAACATAGCTATAGGCATACCAACATTCTTAGATCTACCACACACAACTGCATTCTTTCCAAATGTTTCTATACCTAAGCAGATACAAATTCAGTAAATTATTATCTAAACTAATTGTACAATACTAAACAAGAGGGTCCTGATGGCCCTATATTACTCACCAGAGTATCGTTATATTTCCGAATAATTTAATATTTGAAAATTATTTGTCAATAATATTAAATAGTTATCTACCCCAACTGTTAGAATTTTTTATTAAGATTTCTCTATGTACAATAAAAGTGACCTCATGACCCTGGTTTTCTTTATTTGAATAAACCTGGTAAAGGTCCGAACTGGACAAATGATACGTGTAAATATCTCAGCTCTTAGTCTTTTGGTATAGAGGGTATTTTCCCATTTAAAGCCTCGTTTTAACTTACAAATGTACGGTATGCATGTAATAGATACAGTACTAGTTATTCTTCAAAAGTGTCTTCTTACAAGGGTTATTGTACAGTTTTGTGAGGACAAAGAACATAATTGTCCGAGGCGAAGCCAAGGATAATTTGTTGTTTGTCCTCACAAAACTGTACAATAACCCTTGTAAGAAGACACTTTTGAAGAATAACTAGTACTATATCTGACTTATACTCCGACAAAAACAAAACGATCACCAGAGTGACAATGATTATCAAAATCTATTCCTGCACAATTCAAGAACAGAAGATGTTTTGCATTTTAGAAAATATAATTCTAATGTTCAAAATAAGCTTGGCCTATTGATCCTTAGGGATTATCTAACTGTCCATTCATACAGTGCTGAGCATTTATTAGCATGTGAAAATTTACTGAGTAAACATCAAGTGTGCCCATATGTTATTACACCCACCATATAAAAGAATACACATCTATAGGTTTCCACATTAGTGACTGATGATACAGGCTTGATGCACAAAGGTACATATCTGTGCATATCATTTGTCTTTTATTTTGTCCATGAAATATTTTCAAACAGGTTCATATAAAAAGCTTCTAATAGATTGTTAACTGTTTTGTGAATGTTAAGACGAATGTAATTGATTTATACTTGAAAACACTGATTATATTATGATATGATCCTTAACATAATGACATATTTTCTAGTTTAAACATACATTTTTCGCATGGATTTATTTATTGATATAGTGTTGTATTGAAGTGATACTTAATGGCATCACAATTCTCATGACAAAAATGGAAAAAAGGTTGATGTACTAATATATAATTCCGGTTTCGTGCAATTAATTGTCAATTTGCACAATACATGTTTCAAGCTTACAAATGGTTTGTAGTTCTGTTTCAATTGCTACCGATAATAATACTGTAAAATCATTCAATTTAGAGAAGTTTTACTCTGGGGATTATAAAAAATAAGCCATTGTTGTATAGTTGTTTGGGTGTAGATAAATTGTGAGGATTGAATTTTATTTATTTATTTGAGTCTTTTATGATATAGTTCAACCAAGACATTGAATATAATTTAACACCACAAACTTGATGTTTTTTACAGTAATGCAGCATATTAATCCATGCTGTGTGTTTTTACAATTTCCTAGCTCCAAGTTTTATGCTTTAGGCAATCAGTTACTATGTCGTTTATTTAACTGTTACAGATTTGTCATAGTTTTCGTCTAATTGACCATTTATGGCAATTATTTTATGAGTGAAACAGTTTTCTTATAGCTCACAAAAGTGTCCGCTTACGAAAATAATGTACACTTTTTGAATGGAATCAGTGGGCGTGTCGGAGTATAAAGTATTTAAGAATGAAACTTTACTATAATTGATTCAGTAGTATGTTGAAGAACTACTTTTTTAAAACAAGAGCACCGCCAACGAGTGCTGGACACTCGACTTTCTGGTACTTAATAGAATACCGATCGATGAACGAAGAATGAGGTGGATGTTTCAGATACACTGCCCACAAACAATAAGAATACAGAGGTTATATCCCCATTTACTCATCTGTAAGAACACAATTTGCAGAACAGTGAAGCAACAATATTTTTGAAGGCAAGGAACAATTGAGTTTAGTAAGTGTTAAGACCATACATTGATTGATACACTAGGTGCAAAATATTGAGTTTTTTGATTGGCTAGAAAGGTAATTTCATCATAAAAAGATGGTAAATTCAACCTATTTTATCACATGGTTATTTTCATTCAGTACATTTTCATCTTTACTTATATCTCCTTTTTGCCTCATTTAATAACTGTAGTTTCAGAAACTAGTATAACTGTGACTGTCTAAAAAACATATATTGAATAATTTAACAAATGTTAATTTTGCAACTGTATACTTAGTTGTGGTGGGCACTGTATATTTGACAGATAATAGCTTGTTTGACTGAAGGAATTGTAATATTTGTTACGATGTGAGCCTCATCAAACAAATTGTTGCAGACACAGTGTTTGTATTTAAAATTGCAAAGGCTAAAAGGCTTTCTTAACTTGAACAAAATAAATAATTGTCCGGCAGACATGTACCAATTTCTTGAAATATTTCACGTATTGATATATTGCAAAATACTGTTAAATTGGTAATATCAATAATTATGAAAATTACATCAATGTGTTGCATATTTTCTCAACTTTCTATAAAGTATACATATGTCAGTATTTTGATAATTAATGCAATTAATCAGCTGCTACACAGGATCACTATCAGATAAGATTTTATCTCAAGTAGGAATATTAATAAATACAGCACTCAGTCTGGTCAACTGATAAGTAGGGAATCTAGATGATAAGGGTTAACTAGACTGCGTTCAGTAGACACTTATGCCCTGGTGGAAGACTAATCCAAAACAAGACTGCGTTCACTAAACGCTTATGCCCCCTGTGGAAGCCTTGTCCATAAAGTCTAAGTCCAAAATTAGGTCAAGGTGAAGGTCAAAATGGGGTCAGGTGATACAGGTGTGTGGAGAGTGTTCATATACAACATCCATGCAAGTTTGGAAGCTTTGTAGCAAGCCATAATGATGCTAGAAGAAACGGTCAATTTGGGTTAACCAGGATGGACGGACGGACGAACGGACAGGTGAATCACTATATGCCTCCCGATCTATCGATACGGGGGCATAATAACTAGCTAAGTCAATCAAGGGCCATAAATATGTTGAAATATTGGAAAGTGTTACATGGCATTAACAGTAAACAAGAATGTCGAGATAGAAAGCAATGCATGAATGGACTTTAAAATTATTAAGAGTTTTACAGTGGTGTCAACAGGGTCAAATTACAAATCCTGAAAATCAAATGCAGCTGACCATTTTTGTCAAACAAGAGGCATTCAATCGCATTTTTTCCATATTTAACTCAGTTTGTATTGAATAAAATCCTTCTGAGAAGATTAAATTGGCCATAACTTCGCCATTTCTTGAGATATTTTCATCAAATAACTTTTATTTTGGTCAGATATCATAGCAGAATTCCGGATTAATCCGGAATATTGACACCCCTGGTTTTAACAACTTGAAAGTTTTGGTTAATATTTTCAATGGGACGGATGAAGGGATGGACGTACGGACAGGACAATCACTATAAGCCTCCCACATCAGTAGATGCCTGAGCATAATGAATGCTAACATACCTGTTCTACGTAACATCTCCATCACACCAGCAGGGGTAGCTGGTATAAATGCCTTCTCATCTACACAAAAACATCCAACATTCAATGTATGGAAACCATCAACATCTTTATGTGGAGCTACTGAATTCATAATCTGCAGTAGCAAAATAATGTTGGTGATTTATTCTAGGTTTTATGCAAGCTGTATCAATAGCCGTTAATTTATGTACAGCAGTGAGTTTCTGATCTAATTTTACAAAATAGAAAACAAGAAAAAAATTTTCACTTTCATAAAAAAACTTTTTCACTCAGGGCATTTTCATCAGGATGGTGGAACACTTCTAAAAATATTTTGATCAGGACTGACAGTTAATCAAAGGAACTAGTCTGACAGTCTAGTAAGATCTGTAAGTATTTTTGAAATATGTCAAATGCCAAACAAATTGAATGTTGGATAAGTAATACAACAAGTTAATAAACAAATGATGTGTTACCTTTTTTTCTGTGATATGTTCAGGGACAGGTAACTGTACCAGTAAGCCATCTACGTTATCATCCATGTTCAACTTGTGTATCAGTTTTAACAGTTCATCTTCTGTTGTGTCTATAGGTAAGTTGATGAGTTCACTGTTTATACCTAGAATATGTGGCAACTATTAGCAACAAAACACGTCAATAAAATAATCACAAGGACAATTATTATAAGTCAGGTAGAAAGGGTGCACATGAAAATCCTTGATTTTTTATCTACATATCTACGGTTATGTTTAAGGCAAATTGGAACAAATCAAGCATTGTGGATTTTATTGACTGACTGACTGACTGACTGACTGACTGACTGACTGACTGACTGACTGACTGACTGACTGACTGACTGACTTGACTGACTGAAAGCAGGACTCCAGTACAGTATTACAACAGGATGGTACTTCAGCGAATAAGTACCGTAGTAAGCTGCACTACCAGGTTGTAATAATACTTCAAAGATCAAAATCACATTTCCTTATACACTGTACTGGTAATTAATATTGGAGTACTAGGTTTTCCCTAAAGTAATTAATACTAAGCATTTATTTAGGTTTTGCAAGGATTACAAATGCACTACTGAGTAGAAGGATTTCCTAGCAATTAATACTAAGCACTAGGTGTTTTTAGTAATTAATACTGAGTAATAGGTTTTCCTGGATGATCCTAAGTTACTTTCATAATGTGATTTAAATTTAAGATAATAACTTAAATGCAGATTTCATTTGAGTAACAATACTTAATTATTATATACTACTAATACATTAATAACAAGTTATTAAGAATTGCAGGCAATACAGAAGTCCCCTACCGGTTTGAGGCCATTTTCAATGTTTCTGTTGCCACAGCAACCACAATTTTTGTCAGAATCTAAATATTTTTAGACGTGCATAATCTCCTTATTGCCCTCTATCCACATATCAAGTTTCATAAACCTAGCTTGGAAACTGTAGAGTTATGGCAGGATCAAGATTTGGGCATATTTTCACTCTTTTTGTTGCCATAGCAACCACAATTTTTGTCAGAATCAAAATATTTGTAGACGTGCATAATCCCCATATTGCCTCCTATTCACATAGCAAGTGTCATATACCTAGCTTGGAAACTGTTTGAGTTATGTCAAGATCCAGATTGTTTGACAGACGGACAGACTGACTGATGGATGGAGGGCAAACCTATAGTCCCCTCCGGTCAAAAACCGGTAGGGGACTAATTATACTTTTATTACATGGGTTCATGCAAAAGAACTGACTACTATTAACTATGCCTACACCCTTAAAATATCACCTTGATTATTCTCAATATGAGACAAAATTGATAAACAATACAAAAATAAAATAGTAACCTGTATATTCAGCAGCTTTAAATTTATTCTTGATGTATGTTTTACTAGCTGGATTCTCACCGACCAGTACTACACTAAGATGTGGAGGTCGTTTACCAGTGGCTACAATATCACCCACTTCTACTTTCACTTCATCTTTGATAGTCTTTGCTAATGCTGTACCATCTATAAGCTTAGCTGTCAAACATCTGAAATTGTCACATGATATTATAAACATTCATAAAACAGGCCCGATGATGAATAAAGGAGCAAGTTTAATACAGACATACATGTAGAATTCTTAACAATAAAAAAATCACAGGTTTGAGTTGATATAAAAACCGATAGTCATGTACTTGCCTTGACCATCAAGCCTACAAAGTTGAATGACAGGTGACTGGTCACTCTAAGCAGGGCCAAACAAGTGACCGCAAGGAGGGCCAGCTTGACTCCGATTAAACAATCTTGGTAAAAGCGCCTAGATTTATGCACCAATCAAAATATCACATTGTATCTCTTTTAGTTAATTAAGTACAACTTACCAGATTTATTATAACAGGTAAAGTTTTTGTTTATTATAGTGTCACCCCTATTGAAAGGGCCAGCCAATTTGACTTATGAGACACCTATCTCCTGAATCCCTTCTGGTATTTTAAAATCTAAAGAACAATTTCAAAAGAGGACTACCCAAGGATCATTCTTGTTAAGTTTAACCAAATACTCAATATCAAGCAGTGTAAATTTATAAGCGATGGAACGTCGCTTAAAGAAACTGCTGATGAAAGATGAGAGACATTGCACAATCACATTATAATGCAGGCCCTTCCCCAGGAATTTTTTAAGGCGCTGGGACAAATTCAATGCAAGTATTGGTTATGAGGGATATCAACAAGAATAGCTAAACTGTTTTAGCAGACAAAACTGCATCAATACAAATGTATGCGTGACGTAAAAGCTGATTTAAGCACTCTTCATTTTACATAATATAAGCCTTAATCTGTTGAATAAGGCAATACTGACCAAAAATATAAACACCCATAGTGATTTAAAGACACTGTACTAGGATTTAAGGCAGTGGAGAAAGTAAATTTGACTTTAAGGCCCTGTGGTACCCCCAGTGCCTTCTACCCCTGGGGAACGGCCTGTAAAGTGAGCTAAAAGCAATAAAAATACCTTGCACTTAAGGATAAACATCTTTGTAAGGTTTGAACATTGTTAACAGATCGACATGCCTGGTGTAACACTTTCAATGCTGACGTCATACTGCTATAAAAGTAATTTGTTCTTCTTGCTCTAATTCTCTGGCGTGGTTATGAAAGTAGCTGTGGATGTAAAAGCATATGCAAGTACATTAGATATAACATTTATTATGCTCGAGGTCTTTAATCAAAGCGCTTAAGGCATTTGAAGTCGGTCGAGTCTGTACCTCAGCACTATCAAACTTCTATAATCCTGCAATTTTGAATAAATTATATATAAATGCAAATGAGCCAATATTTACTAATCAATTGTGCTGCGCGGCGCGCGGCCGTGCAAGTTCATACAACGAAAACGAAAGTAGTTGGTACATCTATGTTTTATGTCCGTAGAAATCGTTATAGGTTGTCCATTGAATGTATTATATATTAACTTGATTTGTTTATGCACTTAATGCATTCAAAGTTTAAACAATATGATGAAATTCGAGTGTCAAATAATTGATTTATGGGCGTTATAAATCCAGACATGCCAGCCGTTCTGTAACTGTGTGATTGTAGAAAATACAATTTTTATTAAATTAAGAAATTTATTTGGACGTGTAGACAATTTTTTTCAATGACAGAAATGAATATACTTTACGTTTTTGCTAGGTTTGTGTCTCTTCCTTGTTTTAAGTGTCTGTGAGGTTAAAGTGGTTAGTTTACATTAAAAATACCGCCTGATTTAAGCGGTACGGCTAAAACCTGCATACATGCAGAACGGGATTTCGCGGAATCGACGTTGATGCGGACATGTATAGCGAGCGCTTGGTGTAAATTTATCACTTTCAGTATTAGACAAAATATATAAAATAAAGATAATAAGATATCTATCTTATCTTATAAAACTAATTTTAAATACTGCGTAATAATTAAGAGCTTCACGCGCACCTGTTTGCAAATGTTCAAGAACCCGGGCGACTCGCGACTTCTAACACCTGTAATCCAACCACTGAGTCACGCCAGTAATCATGCTTAATTGTTCAGTGTTACAAATGTAAATACAGGACAATTGATACATGTAGATACATCAAAATACATACAAAGTGAAAGCCAGTCTTCGCCTTTAATTCCAACAGAATTAAACTAGGTCACCAGATTCTAACAGGTGCACGTCGAAGCTATTATTATGCCTATTTAACCAGTTGACTCACTGGTCGGGCCCTTGAAAGTACCATTTTAAGTAAGTTACGTATATTATCATAAGCGTCGTCGAAAGGTTAAAGAAAATAACCTTCACAATCGTACAGTAGGAGGACATAATATAAACAAAATAATGGCACGAACGCCAGAAATAGTTAGCAGATAAAATTTAATTCTGGATGCCGCCATTTGTCAGCTTTGTCCAGTTAATCTGTTTTCAAGAAAAAAATAAGGCAGGAAAATGTAACAGCTGTAGATCTATCAAATTGTTCAAAAAGTTAATAGAGTAGAATCGGGCGTGGCCTAAATCTGCGCACGCTCAGTGCGAACGTTTTGTTTACATCAAGTTGTCGCATACGCTAAGTCAGTAGAAGTTTGTTATTGCTTAGGCTCTACTCACCCCACCCTTCATAACATCAGGTGCTGATTTGTAATACAATTTCAGTTCTTTTTCCTACGTATAAATTATAATAATGCACCAGTCAATTGAAACCATGCCTCCCCACCAACCCCCTAGAAGGATGGGAATAGCGGGGATACAGTCCTGTGTTTTTACCTTTCTGATGTCCCCGCACTGCTGTGTGATGGATCTTACCAGGAGCCCTTTGCCTAACCAAACCACTACCGAGAGCTCAAAAAAATGATAAGTTACCGGCGAGCGCTTGGGATAGCAGACCGTTGCGTTGCAAAGCGTTATTGATAATTGAGCACTACCGAAGCGGTCCATAATCCATTGCACACGAAATCACTTGGTAGCGCTCGCCTAGCAAAGTGTTAAGAAACAGTACGCTTTCGACGAGCAGTGCTTGCTGGTAGCATGTTGTTGCATAGACATTGGAAAGCGCTCAATTGTGCAATTTGGAAGCGGCTTGTTTAGGCAACAGGCTCTAGGGGTTGGAAAAAGCGAATTTCAATCGAGTGGTGCATATTCTCAGCCATAATAAGGCACCCACTTTGCCTATAAAATGGTAAAATTTAGTCAAAGTATTACACTGACCCTTCAGATTTAGAAGCTAGTGGAACCCCTGATATCTGGCAAAGTCAACTATGATCGACTACGACCGAGTACGAGTTGGGAAGTTCGAAGCATATCGGGTACGAATAAGACCATATGTTTCCAATGCGAGGCATCTGTGGCTTATTAATTCATTCTACAGATAATTTGCAATTGATCAATATTGTACTTACCCGTTTACCTTTGATATGTTTATGATTCCGAATGCAAGGACACGTAAGTTTAAAGTGACTATAAACAATTGGTTAATTACTTCCCTTTTATGGTAAAAACTGCAAACGGTGTCTCAGTAGAATCGTATGCCTGTGATAATCTATTGTGAACCCGTCCCTAATCTTACTCGCCCTTTAAATATCCGCCCCTTTAGATATTAAAGCTGAGTTTATTGGCATAGATTAATTATCATTGAATAATCACCCAGGTCACAAATTAATGTTCACAAAGTAGATACAGGTTTCATGAAAAATTGGACAGTTTTCAGGCCCGGTTCAAGAAATATTCGCGCGGGGGCACAGCTAGCTATTGGGATGTTATGGTGGGGTGGGTGCTGGAGGGGTATCGCCCGCCGAAGATTTTTTCACTTTTTCCTGCACTTTAAGCTTTTAAAATCAGAAGTCAAGGTTCGAAAATTGTGCTGCTACATCAACAGAAAATTCGATGAGTTTAACAATTATTTAAACAAATTTTTAAATCAGACATCAAATTATTAAAATTCACTGTTCCACAACGTACATATTTTATGCAATTATTTAAACATATGTTTACCACGATGAAAATTTGTAAAAAAAGAATTTTTAGAATTAAACCTTAATAAATTAAATTATCAAAATTGTAGACCTACTAGCTGCTACAAATCAAAATGCATACCCCATCATACATAAACAATATTAGATCTATAAAGTTTCCACAGGTTCAGATCGATTTTTCCTGCACAATAACGTTTAAAAAATGAAAATGTAATGCTAGATGCATGAACTTAAAAAAATGTGCCCCTCGCTAAGATTTTTGTCAATTTTGAATTAATATTGTTTAATGTTTTAAAATCTCACGTGAAATTGTTAAAATTACATAGTTACGTAAGCAATAATAAATCTACCAACAAGAAAATTTGGAAACGCAATTTAAGTTCTATTGTGTCACTATTTTCAAATCGATCAGTTCACACGTTTTAGTAACACAGATGAATCAAACACCAGTGATCTCCTAAATCATTATCATTCAGGCGCTTACAATCATTTGAGAAAGCGTCTGACTGATACAGATGGGTGAAATAAGGGTCTGGATACACACAACAGGGGGCCCATTTTATGACACTCGCTTCCGCTATAAGTAATATACAGAGCTGTTATCTCAAAATATCGATACATAACCAGATCGATTGGTAATACTAGTATTTTAACGATTTTAACAATTTTGGGAAGTATAAAACGGTCACTCCGAGGCCAACTGGGGGGTGGGGCTGTGCCCCCCGGTGGAGCCGGGCCTGGTTTTTCTGTATTTAAATTTGCATGACAGTAAGGAGTATTAGAATTTGAGCCAAAGGGTTATTGACGCATATTATTTGTATGTGTGTGCGATTGCCTTATGTCTCATATACATTTGTATATGTATATCAGATATAAGGCAATGTATATGAGATATAAGGCAATCACACATACATAAAATAAGATGCGATGTTACCCTGTGATTTTAGCATATGCCTATGTTAGAACAGTGCTCTGTCTAGAAGTATCTATTTATGATTTAATTATTATCAGAACATAATTTACAGTGTAGCAATGCCACGTGACTTTTTGCTACAGTTACAAGAAGAAATGTGAAAACATTGGAAAATAAAATAACCATAAGTATTTAATTTCTTCATCGATTTCTATGAAAGAGGCCTATACGCAACGCTAAGGGGAAAATTATTTGCTTTCCATGAAATATAAGACAGTAAAAGATTTTTTTCAGCAACTTTACAGATTATTTCATTATCCCGAGAAACCTTCACGTTCCACGGTTTCACAGGGTAATGTACAAAACGGCACAGCCGCTGAAAAATATTTTGTATTACACGGAAAGCAAATAATGTTTCCCTTAGCGTGGCGTATATTTAATAGAAATCGATGAATAAATAAAATACATATGACTACATTTAATTTGTGTTCAACTGCTTTATACATTTCTACTTGGAACTGTAGCCAAAAACCACGTGGTATTGCTACATTGATTTATGTCAAGGATCTAAATTGGGAAGATTTAACTTTCAATCGATTGAAAACTTTTTGTTTATGTGTATTACATTTTTAGTTTCTATGCAATTTAAGAACATCAATACAAATTCTTCAGGATTTTGTTGATAGATCTGTCATACAGAAACTTATAAGAATTATTGCCATTCGTTAAAGACATGTTTATTTTTAGCTATAGGAAGAATGACTAGTTTTAACACACGTTTCACCAATCGCACCCCGTTTTTAGTAAATTGTATGGCCACAGAAATCTATTTGACTTGTACAAGTTTCCTCTGCATGCATTCATTCCAAACGTGAAAGCTTGGTCATTTCCGCGTGTCTCTATATCTTGTAAATATTGCAACGCATAAAGGCCGAGTTGATCGCAATAGCATTCATTCGAACAACTGCATACCTTTCAGCGCTTTGATTTTATTAAGTTGTCAGTTTGTTAAAATTAAATGGCAAGTTTTTAAATTGGGTAATCACACTAAACAAAATATGGTTCCCATCCATGGATGACGCTCATGTAAATGTTGTCATTTTATTGTTAGAACATATTAAAGCCTAGATCTAAGTCAAATGCTTACTACTTTCATCTTAGAATTCAGAGTTTCTTCAAATATACTGTAGTGATGGTTAAAATCTTTTGTTTTTAAAGTAGACTTTAATTTAGAAATGTTAGTTAGTTAATTTGTTCCACCCTCGCAAAATTTAAACTACGAATAAACCAAGAAACGCTAGCGCTCTGGACACATTTTTCACACTAAAATGTCCAGATGCTTAACCATGACACATGCATGACGTTTACACACGTTATGGTGTGATTTGTGGGCTCAGTACCTGAAAAAGTCTCATACAAAGTGTTTCCTATATCTGTACAACACAGGTAATGGTGTTTTGTACACGTAGGTGGTATACACTGGTAAATGTGAAGAATTGTGAACTGACCCTGTAAGTCTATCAATTTTATACAAAATGTCAAGGATAAATCATAGGGTCGCTTGTCCTATATCCATTAAAATATGATTTGTTTCAGAATAAATGGATCTCCTATCACGTCATCTAACCCGATGTTAGTGTCGTGGCCGTGTAAATTACCGGATGCATATATATAAGCGATTTGGCTATGGAGGAGCACTTGACCACGTATGAATGGCTGATTACATAATGTATCAGTCTCGCTCACGAAATCAAATTAAAGGACGGGTTTTTTGTAAGAATTTCGTGAAGCAGACCATGTTGCACAGAGTCACTTGCTAAAATTGCCTTTTATGAATGAACGGTGTTATTGTCCGGGATATTGAAGTAGAATCTGTCCATTCTTCAGAACAGACTATTTTGTGTTATAATTGTTGCAAACAGACTAGCAGAGATAAGTGGATTGCCACCACATACAATCATGGATATCTTACAAGGAAAACGAAACATTCTGTGCTTTCTGTAGAATCTGTTTCTTTCAGTCTGAACAAGTAAAAGCTGCCAAGATGAACAGAAGTATCAGTCTAGCTGATCAATGCATTGGTCCTCATACAACATTCCCACTTTAGGTTAGAGACATTTTCTTGTAAAGACCGTAACGCTGTATGTATGTACATTGATAGTGATTGCTACAACGTTGATAGATATACCGGTATAACACACGATATCAATTGGTTTCACAAAATGTTAGGATGTGACGAATAGAAGAAAAATGTCATCGGGCACATGAAGGATGTTAGAATACTTATAAAGACATGATACGTTGATAATTTACCATATTTACCATAATTTTGCGTGCTAATTTCCGTTGTTAAGGGTGTAGGTATACATTGATTCATTTTTGGAACTTTTACAGATATGGTTTCAACAGTAATTTAATGCTTTGATTGTCTGTCATATTAGCATTCTAATCGCAATTAATTTGCATTTTGATAGAATAAACATGACTGAATGATGTTTGAAAGTGAAATATTCGAATTTGATGCTTCACCCAAACACGATCGATTGTTGGCACATCCGGAAGCTTGGCAATCTATATGCAGTTTATATTACCTTTGTCTTTAGGTTTGCATTAGCTGCTGCACTATTTTATGGCGTATTTACTTTTAATAGCTAACATCCGTGTGTTAATGTTCAGTGTTTCATCGAAATTCACAATATGTATAATGTTTTGAGCATTGAATATCTGCTTTCATTAACACATTCCCCACTAATTCATGCACATATTAAACTGGTGTTATATAAATTAAGACCGAATGGTTCTGATATTTTTTAAAATAGTTAAAGTCGGCAATCAATATCATGGTAACATTGTTCGTTATCTCCAAATATTAGTTTGTAAGTTACCATATTCGACTGAAAAAATAAGCCATACCAAGGTGGAAAATCTACTTCTCTATACCAAGGGGGAAAACTTCTAGTCAATACCAAGGCGGAAAACCTACTAGTCCATGCCAAGGCGGAAAATCTACTAGCCTATGCCAAGGCGGAAAACCTACTAGTCCCTGCAAAGGCGTGTAACACCTACAATTATCCACCTTCATTAATTTGATGTGCGTTATGTAATGTCCACTTAATAGTAAAACTGTGCCGTTTCTTCTGAGGATTGCCCGTGTGACGTGTGGTTGTAGAATGTAATTTACAGCGTTCTCTGCGCTAAACTATTCATCTATTTAATTACTCGCAGTCAAAAACTTAAAATCTTAAAATAGGTTAACTTCAGGAGCTGTACCGACAGGCCGGTTATTAGAATTCGAATACCCTAAAATATCCTTTTATAAAATACAGATGCGAAAACTCGAACTCAGTGGATGATATTGTCTGCTCATAGCAATTCTTCTTCCATACGTTAACAATTCATATGCTGTTAGTTAGTCTCAATTACCGTTAATAAGTTTAACATTCAAGTACAATGACTTCCTGCTGTAAATATGCTACAGATATGTTATGGGATATATCATCAATAATAAAACTACAGACTCGATCTATTTCTGTTAATCAGTTCATGCAGCTTAACTGTAGTCGAAGTAATAAAAAACAAATACTTTAAAACTTCCGTACTAACACAAATTGATTTATTGCATATTGATCCTGTCTACAGACAGTTCTTCGCATGAATCCTAACTGTTGAACTACACATGTTACCATGCATGTTGAGAAAGTCGAGGTTTTGTGTGTAAAAGCTAAATATACTTAATACATTGTTTTTTTTTTGTTTTTTTTTTGGAACTGACCTACGCCAGCCCGTTTATTTTTCAGTTAACATGAACAATAACAGCATATATATATATATTACAGATATAAAGAATTACGATGTATGTATATATATACCACAAACAATACACAGTAGTTAGTTGTTGGTGTTTGCATGCATACATGAGTTAAGTTGCTTAAGGAATTGTTTTAAAAATGCGTATGGTATTTTGCGTTTTGCATATACCCCAGTTAAAAGATTTAGTTCCTCTTGTAATATCTTAATTATTTCACATTGTTTAGTTCTCTTGTCACTGCAAAAATGGGCTTTATATATAGAAAAGCCAATATATGAGAGAAGTATGTTTACAAAATGATATTCAGCGAAAATTATTTTGTATCCTATAATTATATATTTTAACTTATTGAGCGGTTTGGCGATGCCACACGTGTTAAGTGTGTTTAATATGGTAGCCCAGAAGTTGTTTAGGTAGTTACATTCAACGAAGAAATGTTCTAATGTATCTGGTATTCCACAATATTGACAATTAGGTGAATTTAGGATCTTCCATATGTGGAGTTTTTCGTTGGTTGCTATAATGTTATGTATTAATTTGTATTTATATTGTTTTACTCTATTATCTATCAGGGCTTTGTTAATAATAAAGTAAAAATCTTTCCAATTGGTTTCTAATCTAAACTTATCTTTCCAGTATTTGTGTAGGTATGGTTTAATGAATTTGCGTTGGGCAATGTGCTGATAAAGGGATTTGTTGTTAAGGTTTTTTAGAAGAAGGCTGTCGATTGTGATGTGTTTTTGGGTTTTCACTTTTGTTTTTATGGAGATGTCAGATTTAAGAATAGTTTTCCAGCTTGTGGGTAGTGCGGATTTTAATTTATGTATTTCAGAAATCCAGTTATGTTTGTCTATTAGTTTTTCTAGAATATTTCTAGGGTCTATTTTGCCATTTTCGTCCAGTAAATCGTTTACAAATATTATGCCTGAGTTTATCAATGAATGGAAGATTAGACTTCTTGATTTATGCTTTATGTGATAATTACCCCATAGAATCTGTTTTCGGATTTCTGTAAAGGTACATGTATTTTCAGGAGTTTTTCCGTTCTTAAAATAAATCCATGTTTCTAAAAGAGATTTGTAAAAGTCAGAGACAGGCAGTTTTATTTTAGGTAGCGACTTAATGTTACCGATGTTCATTCTGAAAATTAAAAGGTCTTTGCCGTATTGATTAAGAAGGTGTGAGGGTATTAATTTCCAATTAGCAAATTGGTCATCAGTAAGAGCTTTGACCCATTTTACTTTCATAGTTTTTGCATAAGATTCCAAATCAATCATATCTATACCCCCGTCTAATTTATTTCCTATTAATGTACGTCGTTTGATTTTGTCAGATTTATTATTCCACAGAAATTTAAAGAATAGTGTGTCTAACTCATTGATGATATTTTTTGGTGTTTCTAAAGTTTGCATGAGATATGTTAGCTTTGGAAGTAGGACAGATTTTATCACCGTAATTTTTCCATAAAATGTTAACTTTCTACGATTCCAAAGTTCTATTTGAGCTTTGATGTTGTCGATTTTCTCTTTCCAGTTTTTATTTTTACAAAATGCTGTATTGTGTCCAAAATAGACGCCAAGTGCTTTAACACCATCTTTATTGAAGTGTATATTAGAGAATTCTTCTATGTGAATACCTTTTCCTAGCCATAGCCCTTCAGTTGTTTTCTTATTTAGTTGTAATCCTGAATACTTGCCAAATTCTTCAATCAAAGATATGGCAATGGGTATTTCAAATTTGTTGTTTAAAAAGATTGTTGTGTCATCAGCTAACTGTGATATTTTTATATTATGTGTAGAGTCGTTAAGACTAATTTTTATGCCTGAAATGTCTTTACACGATCGTATCTTTATTGCCATGATTTCTGCTACGATCACAAATAATAATGCGGAGAGGGGACAACCCTGTCTTATTCCTCTTGATATATTGAAGTAGTCAGACCTCCATCCATTATTAATAATAGCAGACATTATATCATTATAGAATATCTTGACCCATTTAATAAAAGTATCTTTGAATCCAAATTTGTTTAGGACACTAAGCATAAATGACCATTCTATAGTATCGAATGCCTTTTTAAAGTCAATGAATATAATAGCTCCTTTGATATCTAAATTATCTGAGTAGTCAATTATGTCTTGTATAAGACGTATATTATATCCAATGTATCTATTTTGTATGAAGCCTTGTTGGTCACAACTTATTATTTTAGGAAGTACCTTTTGTAGTCGTTTCGCCAAAACTCTTGCTGCAATTTTATAATCGATATTCAAAAGGGAAATTGGGCGCCAGTTTTCGAGATTTTCTGGATCAGATTTTTTATATATTAATGATATTATACATTGTCTTTGACTTCTTGATAGACTCCCGCATTGCATGCTTTCATTTAAACATTTTAATAACAGGTCTTCTAAGTTATTCCAGAATTTGAGATAGAATTCTAGTGATAGACCGTCTTGGCCCGGGCTTTTATTTAATTTCATTTCATTTACAGCAGTTTTACATTCATCGTTCGTTAATATTCCTTCGCATATTTCTGCGTCTGTGTCAGCTAATATGTTTTCTAAGATTATTGTGTCTAAGTATTCATTGTTGTTTATATTGTCATTTGATGTATATAGTTTTTTATAAAAAATTGTTTCTGCCTTAAGAATATCACATGGATCGGTGATTCGTTTATTGTCCACCATTAGTGATGTTATATTTTTCCTATTTTGTCTAGATTTTTCAAGACTAATAAAGAATTTTGAATTTATTTCGCCTTCTTCCAAAATTTGAATTCTCGAGCGTATTTGGGCTCCTTGCATTTTAAAGTTGTATATTGATTTAATTTCATTTTCTATTTCAATTACTTTGTTTTGTGTCTCATTATCGTTATTATTGTCACTAGTATATAGGTAGCTCAATTGTTTTTCTAGTCTGTATAAATGATTGTTTCTTTCTCGTGCCTTTAGTTTGGAGAATGATATAGATTTCTCTCTTATTTCATATTTACATATTTCCCATTTTAATTGGTTGCTTTGAATATCTAATGTTTTACATTTATTGATTATTTGTATGATTTGATCACAATATAACTGATCTTCTAGATAAGAATTATTTAGTTTCCAATATCCAGGGCCCCTTTTAGATTGGGATTTTATTATAAGGGAAATTGCCTGGTGATCAGTACTTTGAATTAGGGCAGGGCGTATATCTGTAGAAAAGACTAGTGGTATAATATTTTCATCTATGAGCCACAAGTCTATTCTGCTTTTTTCGCAACTATTTTTTCTTCGCCAGGTGAACTGCTGTTTGTTGTCATTTAGTTTACTCCATATATCAGTTAGGTTATGATTATTAATTATATCGGTAAGTCCTTTAGAAGGATTCAGAGTATTTGTCTTAGCTCGTGTTATTCTATCAGATAGATTAAGAATTTCATTGAAATCTCCTCCAAGAATAAGTATACCTTCGGCATGTTTCAACAGGATGTCATTGATGTTCATAAAGTATTTATGACGCTTTTTCTTGTCATTATGTGCATATATATTAACTAGTGTATAGGTATTATTGTGAAATTCAATATTTATCAGGACCCACCTTCCACCAGTGTCGCTATACTTAATACATTGTACACGAGTCAATATTTAGAAATGTTGATGAAACTGTTGTTGAGTTAGATTTCTACATGTATTTAAGTTAAACATACACAATGTATTGGCATCATGATTCGTGACACCATTGCCGTCATTTCGTTGGCCTGTAAGTCAATTGAATTTGAGACGTTGAGTCAGAACCTAATGGAATGGTCAATTACGTCTTAAGCCTTTTGGGTGTTGTAAGTTGTACAGAAACTGAACATATACATATACAAGACGTCCGTATCATGTTGTAGAACAGCGTTCATTTCATTCTCCACATAGTTCCAATCATTATTGAGTTGGACTCACACTAGTTTTAAAGTATGAAATGTTTGATTGACTATAAAACCACCTATAT
The DNA here is from genome assembly GCA_947247005.1 of Spisula solida. Lineage (NCBI taxonomy): Eukaryota > Metazoa > Mollusca > Bivalvia > Venerida > Mactridae > Spisula > Spisula solida. Next base: position 41,116,464 of record OX365944.1, on the reverse strand, counting down.
CAACCCATGACGCACATTTACTTTCAGATGTCTTGTATATTCTGTGGCAAAGTCTGTCACGCTTAATAGCAATATATGTGGTATATTACTACTATTTGTATACATACAACCACAGTCGTAACATACGCTCGGTGATTCAATTTATTTACCTGACTGGCGACTGAAGCAATTACCCTCTTCAGTCTGGCGTTTCTTCATGTAGTTCTGTAGTCACGTTATCACTTTGCGTTCTTTTTACGCTATTTTTATGGCGCCCCAAAATAATTGTAATTGACATAACGTGCTAGTTTTAAACGTCACATCAAAAATTGATATATCAGCTAAAATGTGTGATTATTTCTTACAAATTCATTAAAACAAATGGCCGGATAAACTTGTGCCAATTTCATATGTTATTCTGCAATTTTTAATCTTTCCAAGTCTTAGTTAGAGCCAATCTTAGGCAAGTAATAATAGACTCGTGATCATCGAAAATTACATTTTCACTTGTGGCTACGCCATTATTTTGAGAAAACAGGAACAAACTGTCTGAAAACTACTCTTTACTAAGGGAAAAACAAACTTTTCCAACTTTAGTTTGGTTAACATGACCTGTTTCGATTTTCATGAAAATAGGCTCATTTTGAAGCAAATATGCATGACACTTACGAGCTTCTCATTCTAAGCCAGCGAAATATCCTCTTAAATATATCTCAGAGCTGTTTTTTTGAAATATCTGTCTCGTTTTTGTTTGTTCAACAACGTTTTCCAGTACAATAAGAATCTTCGCGTGGGATTAAAATAAATGTATGAGCTAATTGATTACAGTTTATAAAATGCTCTTAACAAATCTTATAAGTGTGCAGGTGTTTTACCGTATAACTTGTTTTATTCATTAATATCTCTGCATGAAATATGTGCATATGCTATTGACTATTACATGATTAGATAAGCGTTTTCTTCAAAATTGAATACAGCGGTTCATTGAACCATGATACATAAAAAACGGGAACTATACGAGAAATTGACGAGTACAAAAAAAATGTAGGTGCAAACTATTTTGATGTATGATCAGTCGTAATTTAAAATAAATTGTCAAGTTAAAAAAACATAAAAAACGCGATTTTTCAATCAAAGACATGGTGGTTGTTAACTTTAAAAATGCTTAGCACATTTTGATTAGTATGGTCAAGGGGAGGTAACTCATTGGAAACGACCTTTGTGAAGCCAAAAGTCGGTAATTCTATGCCCAAATTGGGCTTTATTCCTGTCCTTGTTTTCTTTATTTCTGTCTCGGTGGTAAATGCATACACTTGAAAACGTATTGTATCAGCAATCAATGCGGGCACACAACGGCATTAACAACCTACCAACGTTTTTGCTGATGTCATCATTTGTTTAATCTGTTTGTGAAAATTGTTATATGATTGTAATAAAATTAAATGAAGTGTCCATCCACTCATCCAAGCTGCATAGTTGAAAATTTCAGCAAGATCAAACACGTATTGACCGGGCTACGAGTAAATATATTTATGATATACATGCACACTTATACGATTTGATAAGTGTATTAAATGAGATTGTACATTAACTAAGGATCGCTTCACTAAAGAGACAGTTTGTGGTAGATCGATATCTACATGTACGTGGGTTGTCCCAGAATAGCGTATAATCACGTTATATCATGAGAACTATCAAATATTGTATGTCGATATTATAATAAACCTTTAGAATATTTATTTCTTGACAAACTAGCAAAATTGCATTACAAATTATCTAAAAACCTAGAAATTATGTACATTTTACGAATGCCAGGTGAAGTCGGGTGCGTCACAGAACGTCAACGTCAACACTCGCCTACGACGTCATGCTATCACTGTTCTCCAAAGTACTTTCCTTCGTGAGCAACTCACTTGTAATATTGTATGCCTATGTTGAAATAAACCATTTGAGAATTTATTTCTTTACATACTATCGAACTTTCATTAATCGCTTTTTAAAATGCTAAACTTGAGTTGACGTTTTGTGCGGATAGTGTCGGACACGATCAGACATAAGTTTTTGCTCAGCTCTGTCGGTCTGCTCTACTTCGTTCCCCTGTCCTCCTGTGCCAAATAAAACGACCGTGACAATCAAAAACAGCTGCCTAATTTCGCTGCTGTATTGTGCAGTTGATGCCACCTCATAAATCGTCTGTCCTGATGTTATACTACGCTATTCACGGTATAGCGCAATGCTTAAAAAACGACGATCGCTCGATAGCGTCGTCTGACGTCGTAATTTTGTTATACTCTAATCGTAACAACGTTGTTGTATTACGTCTTTAACCCGCCATACACGACGTCATTACCATGAAACGTCACACAACAACTAGCCAAAACAAGCCAATTACGCTGATAAGTTGTTTGCCTTGATGTGGCAAATAGTACTTAAGTACTATTGCCATTAAATATTTGAATTAATTTCTGAATGATATATATTTCTTTGCTGACGCACATACCGTTACCATTGGTTACACATTCTTCTATTTATCGTATGCAACGTATGCTGATATACAATTAATTCCTCAAATATATGTGGAATAGTTGTAGAAATGCACATGCGAAAGTTCAAAACTGTGCCATCATGCTGGACTAAATAAAGCAAGAATTATACGCTATTCTGGGACACCCCACGTAGATATAATTTTTGCATGTATTAGAAATTGACTAACGGTTCTAACCTGTCATCAAGTACATACATGTATATCATTGGTTAACCCTAACTGAAATGCAATCACTCATATAATCGTTGCTGCTCTCTCTTTTATCCCTACTACTTGAGACAAAGTTGATCCTGATGTTCCTAGACACATTAGTAATAACGATCTATCGACAATTCATTAAGTGCTTCCCTCTTATTACCGTCCGTTACAAAGATAAATGTTTTACCTAGTGATAACAAGAATAAACAATCTAATTGTTATTAATGGTGTTATAATATATCCCAGGTTATACTCACAAACCTCAGTAATGAATGACGTTAGACATAGATATACTCGTAGATATATATAAATATTGGTTAGCTTCTGGTTGTGTTGTTGTCAATATTTACACGAACGTGAATTGGAAGTGATGGTTTACTTGTTTCGCTACTTTATACATTAGTACTACCATGGCACCTTGTGGCGACTAGACGCTGCTTTATTATAAGTACATCTGTATTGTGTGTCATAATTCGTGTACTCTACAAACTTTCCTAAATTACATTGCTCGACAGTGACAAATCTATGCGGCACTTACATTGTTAAACGTGATTTTGTTTTGGAAAAATGATTTGTCTGTAATAAGATTTCTCCTTTTTTCAAAATAAATATTTCGTGATTGCTAAACGATAATATAACATAATGTGACATTATGCAGTAAAATACATCTCCATGTATTTAGTTTCCTTATGTAAATGATCTAGTTTGTACTTCTACGAATGACGTTTATACACGTAAGGACATTTTTCGTGTGGCAGGTCACTTATCACAAGACAACGTTATACTGCTGTAACTCTATAAGGATAGCATATCTTTACCAAACACTAGATCCTTGCATTGACGGACGCATGTGGAGCGCTGACTCGGTGTCATGATGTGAATGTCAAGACTATAATGTTACAGTACATATTGTAGGCAACACCAATAATACATTAATGCAATGAGTTTATTTTGAAAGTTTCTGTCTGGTGATCAATTATTCTATAGGTATTATAGAAGACAGCGGTGAAGTCGATAAAAGCACAATACAATTCTTTTCTTAGATCTTAGTACATCAATAATTGAATGTAGCGTGAAATATGATCTTGACATGCGTGTCATTTCCTGAAGCTTGCTTGAATTGGCTGTTATGTATTATTCGACTCAAGAAAATCAGTTAAACGGGGATTGAAGGCAGTGCTTGGTGAATGATGTACACACACTGATAACAATCTTTTGTCTTAGGTCAATTAATGAAGCGTGAAATATGATCATGACAGAAATATCATTTCCTGAAGCATGCCTGTATTCACTGTAATACATTATTCGACTCCAGACAGTCAATCATATAAATGACGTATTCAAAACTATAGTTAGAAGGTTTACTGAAATAACTGGTATAAATTGTATAATAACAACCTTTGGTCAATTTACAGGTATCAAGTAAACCGTCAAATAATTTGGTACAACTAGGCAGTTGAAAGTATGGTGTATAGTTGTTTCAAGGTGTTATCCATTGGGCTTGGTACCTTAACCGTTATATACAAGGTCATTTAATAATTTCGACAGATTAAAGTCGATTATAAGCTTGTAAATCACATGAGCTTGATGCTATACCAACATTGTTTTTGTCTGATTGTATGAATTGTATAAGTAAACTACTACACATATCAAGCAGCACTTGAAAATGTGTATCCACACACGGCTTTTAGAACCTCAAGAATAAGACCATCGATATAAACAACAGAACAACAGAAACCTGGCATTGACACCTAACCTACACTGAACGCTTATTTTTTATTTCTAGTCATGCAATGAATATTGAACTTGAATTTGATTTCAAACGTTCTTGAGAAGATAGCCGAAGCTCAGATTAAAATCACTTAGCATTGTTTAAAGTTATCATATATAGAACATTTCATTCTACGATACTACTCTACTCCATGTACATGTACAACGGTACTTACTGTTTTATCTAGATAACCATTAAGCTACTGTCCTTGTAATGTTTGATTTAACAGCAGCATTTGACAGCATTGGTCACCACATCACTGTCTAATGGATCATGACTGGTTTAGGTTGGCAGTGTGCCTTGTAACTATGTTTTCTGTGCTCGGCTGGTTCATGTGGGTATTGTGACTTGTGTATTTTTTATGTTTTCTGCGCTCGGCTGATTAAGCTGAGTGTTCCCTTCCCTGTCAAACTTAATATTTATCTTTTTGAAAGTCATTAGGGTATATATAGATACTATACAGTTGTATAGTATAGTCATGTAACAGACAAGCCATTTGATTGAATGCACTCCTACATGTATTTGTGTGACTTTAACCATTATCAGACTGTAAGTACCAATGGAGAATTTTCAAAACCGCTGATAAACCATAGCGTACCTCATAATATTGTGCTCGCTTCGACAGCTGCATCATGTGCATAAGGCCAGTGGGTGCAATCTGCCGAAAGTATCAATAGTCAAATCATTTCTACGCTGATGGCTCCTCGTTACATGTGGCAATGGATTGTGTTTCAAAAGATGCGGCACTGCAAAGAGTTAAAGCATGTCTGGGTGATACCTTGTACTTGATGAAGGGAAATTTGTTGAAATTTAACGCTAACTAAATAGATGTGATACTTCTGAGCATACGTACTGAATTGGTCATTAATTTTTCTTAACCCGAAATATACGCATTTAAAGTTATGTTTAAATTGTGAGCATTATCTTTTTCTCAAAGTGGATATTTTGCGTTTGTCGTTATGACCTACGTAGTATGTAAACGTTTTGTAACAAACGTTAATTGTATAAACACGTACTGTTAGAGATTTATACTAATGAAACATCAGAGACTGGAGTGAACATTCCTTTTCTAGTTTTGTATCTTGGGTCAAACGATATTCATAAACGTATCGTTGTCGCCATTAAGACAGTAACACATATTTTCAAGACATCATTGAGTAATACTATACTTATAATAAATTGCAATAATTTAATCAAATACTGAAAATATGATTCGTCATCTGCATATTTTAATTGGCATATGTGGCTGGTAAAATGTCAAATGCTATCAAACAATCAAACATCATTTATGAAGCTATAGTTATACTATTTAGCGATTTTTAAACATTTTAATACTTTTTGAACATCTCATATTAGGACTCATAGCTGTTTTATTTTCTTGCTGGGTTTTGATTGGTGGTGATATATGCATGTGGTCTGTGCTATTTCTTTTTTGTGTATTCCTTTTTGTGCCCTCGTGATCGGCTGTTACTGTTAAGTGCTGCCTTCCCTGTCCGATGTTTAATCATCGTTTTGCAATTTTCCAATTTTGTAAAATAACAAATGCTAATTCTTTTTTTTGTATAATTGCCCATGACGTAACGGACTTTATTAGAAGGCGAAATCATTAACACTGGTAAAAGCCAACGACAAGTAGCCGAGTTCGTAGGTTTTTGTCATTTGTCTTAATTAAATAGGATTCGGATTTCATGATTTTGTTTACTGCAAGCATCATCTGTTACAACTAAGATTACTTCACACTGAGTTCGTTAAAAGACAGAGACAGAAGTATGTCTGACCCCAAGTGCATCCGTTGCATCATATGCCACCGTAAACAACTTCGAAATTCGTACAAACACCAATACGAATTTGCAGGACAAATTCGTGTAATTAGAAAGTGTTTTATACCCAATTCGTCATAGTTAATCCATTGCTTCCGTTTGCACACTGTTTCTCGAATTGAATGTAACAATATATCATGAAGTTTAAACATTGCTTCCAGATACAAAAATTTCTAAAATCTGATGTAATTTAAAAAGTTATGCTAATCTTATTTGAAAACACATGAAAATTCAAATTCACACAAATGGTCATACTTAACAAATATGTGTACGTGGATACATTTACCCATAGCTCGGTCAATAGGAACTTGATCCTGCTGAAAATTTTAACATATGCAGCTTGGATATGTAGCATTATAATTCAATCGCATTTATAACATCTGATTGAAATTGTAAGAAACAGAATAAAAATGATGACATCAACATGAGCTAATGTCACACATTTGTCACGGTGTGTTCATCGGGCGTTTGTCAATTTTGTAATGCAGCTAGATGCCCGATTTGCTGATAAGGTTCGTTTTCAAGCGTATGAACTTATCACAGAGACATAAATTAGGGAAAAAAGTTTACAACAAAGCCCAATTCAGGTCTATTAGAACTTATCACCTCATAACACAAACCTTTTTTCACATGGTTACCTCCCCTTGACCAAGCAAAATGATTAGATTTTTAAAACAAATCACAACCATCATGCAGCCCAGTGAAAAATCGCATTATTTTGAGTGTTTTTGTTTAATTTGACGATAAGCCTAGTCCAATTTACCATACATAAACATAATTTGCACCACTGCGTAAATGTCTCGTACATTTTACGTCGGAGGCGGATACATAAAATATTGAACATTTCTGTTAATTCGATTTTTCAGGTACCGACGCTGTTGAATTCATTTGTGGGATATTGTATTTATTGACATGTTATGGTTTGATCTTAAAATGTCAGATAAACATACAGTTCTATTAATACAAAATTTCGTTTAGTTCTGTCAACCCCAAAAGATACTATTTCAAAGTATGTACAATGTATACTTTCTTTTGCGACTAAGTGTATATTCCTTGACTGATTTCAATAAGTGAGGCATGCTTTTAAAGCTGAATAATAAGTATTAGCTTAAGTTTATTAAACAGGAGATATAAGGTATTAAGGACAAAAGAGATTTCGTGAGATTTAAGTAGACTTCCGAAAGATATTGTGAGATTTAGGACATCTTTCCAATCTTTGTATTTTTTGCTCTTTGTTTATGTGTATTACATTTTTAGTTTCTATGCAATTTAAGAACATCAATGAAAATTCTTGACCCACGGAATAAATCAGGCTGCCATGGTTACGAACTTTTAGGATTTTTTTGATAAATCTGTCATACAGAAACTTATAAGAATGATTGCCATTCATTTAAGATCATTAAATACATGTTTATTATTAATTATTTGACGAATGACTAGTTTTTACACACGTTCCAACAATCGCACCCCGTTTTTAGTAAATTATATGACCCCAGAAAACTATTTGACTTGTACAAGTTTCCAATGCATGCATTCATTCTGGTCGTGAAAGCTCGGCCATTTCCGTTTGTCTCTTGTAAAAATTGCAACACATAAAGGCCGAGGTGATCGGAATGGCATTCATTCGAACAACTGTATGGATTTCAGCGATTTGATTTTATTAGGATGTCAGTTTGTTAAATGGCAAGTTTTTTAAATCGGGTAATCACACTACACCAAATATGGTTCCCATCCATGGATAACGCCCATGTTATTGTTGTCATTTTATTGTTTGAACATATCAAAGCCTAGATCAAAGTCAAATGATTACTACTCTCATCTTAGAATTCAGAGTTTCTTCAAATACAATGTAGTGATGGTAAAAAACTTTTGTGTTTACAGTAGACTTTAATTTAGAAATGTTAGTTGGTTAATTTGTTCCACCATCGCTAAAATTGTACTACACATATATTTAAACCGATAAACGCTTGCGCTCTGGACACATTTGTTCACACTAAAATGTCCAGGTGCTAGACTATGAAACATGTTTAACGTTTCCACACGTAATGGCGTGATTTGTGGAAGCAGTACCTGAAAAAGTCTCATACAAAGTGTTTCCCATATCTGTATAACAAATGTAATGGTGTTTGAGTACTCTCATGTAGGAGGTACACAGTGGTGAATGTGAAGAATTGTGAACTTACCCTGTAAGTCTATTAATTTTATATAAAATGTCAAGGATAAATCATAGGGTCACTTGTCCTATATCAATACAAATATAATGTGTTTCAGAATAAATGGATCTTCTATCACATCCAGGGGCTTAATTTCCTATAGGCCAAATAGGCCGTGGCCTTCACTTTTTCACAGAAAGTCGAGAAAATAAAAATGCCAAAAAATGCAATAACATCAATGGGGGTATTGGGTATAGGAGTGTCATGATAACATATCAATGTGTACATGATACAGAACTCCCTTAAAACCGGACCTCCCACAAAACCGGACTTTCGAACCGGTCCGGACAGGGTCCGGTTTTGAGGGAGTTTACTGTATACTTTTACACGAGTCAATATTTAGAAATTTTGATGAAACCGCTTTTGAGTTAGATTTCTACATGCATTTAAGTTAAACATACAAAATGTATTGACATCATGATTCCTGACTCCGTTGTCGTAATTTCATTGGCCTATAGCTGTTTGTAAGTCAACTGAATATCAGACGTTGAGGCAGAACATAATAGAATGGTCAATTACGTCTTTAGCTTTTTGGGTATTGTACGTTGTTCGAAAACTGAAAATATACAAATACAAGACGTCCGTATAATGTTGTAGAACAATGTTGTTTTCATTCTCCACATCATTCCAACCATTCCTAAGTTGGACTCACACTAGTTTCAAAGTATGGAATGTTTGATTGACTATAAAACCACCAATATCAGCCCGTGACGCACAGTTACCTTCAGATGTCTCGCATATTCTGTGGCAATGTCTGTCATGCTTAATAGCAATTTATGTGGTACTATTTCTATACATACAACCGCAGTCGTAACATACGCTCGGTGATTCAGTTTATTTACCCGACTGGCCACTGAAGCAATTACCCTCTTCTGTCTGGCGTTTCTCTATGTAGTTCTATTGTCACGTTATCACTTTGCGTTCTTTTTACGCCATTTTTATGGCGCCCCAAAATGATTGTAATTGACATAACAGGCTAGTTTTAAACGTCACATCAAACATTTATATGTCAGCTTAACGGTGTGGTTATTTCTTACAAATTTATGTTTGTAAAAACGTTAATTTTGCTGACGTCAGTGAAAGAGAGGTTAAAAGACGATATTTCGCTTCTTTGAATTTTCGACAAATTCTGACGTTAAGCGATATTTGAAAAAAAATGAACAGATAAACTTTTGCCAATTTTTATCATATGTTAATCTGCAATTTTTGGGAGGCGTTTAAGCCTCTCATTACTACCATTGCCCATTTCTTAATACAAAATTAACCGCCTTTAGGCTGCTATGTGAATCCGCATTCAAGTAGTTCCAGAAACTGTCAACATTCCCAATACTGCTACATATGTTTCTCCAAATTTTTAACTGATTTAAGCCAATCAGCAACATTTGTTTATTCTAAGATCAAAAATTATTGTGAAACTGTTCGTTAAATCGATATTTTTGCAAAAAAAATCACTACACCGGCCGATACTGAACTTGTTTCATAATACGTAAATGACGTGTTCATCAAATGTCCCGGCTGTAAAGCTAGTTTTAGAAACTTCAGACTACGGTCAAGTGATGGTTTTATCAATGAATCGTATACGGTCTGCAAAGTACTGTTATGCAATCATATGGTGTCGCTGTACTAGCTAGCCGCTTTCTATAGACTGTCTCACGCTGTGAGGGAAGTGATTATAAGGCGGTACTGTAGAATCTGATAAATAGGCCCTTAGTATTATTTTAAAGCCACTATTGATATACGCATTCAATACACGTATTACATATAAACTAATATGCACCTTTTAACAATTATATAGATACCCAGCATGCCTATATAGTCACATATGCCTATTTTGACATTCAAGACAAGATCGGCAGTAAGAAAACGAACATTAAACGTGTAAAGTCGGTTTAAGCTTTAGTATCAGCAACCAGATCGCCTCCCATAAGTACTCTCAGTGCTTTGATTAATCTTGCCAAGAGCCAATTTGAGGCAAATCATAATACACTCGTGATCATAGAAATTACATTTTCCCTCGTGGCTACGCGACTCGTTACAATACTGTGAAATAAAATTCGATCTTACACGAAAATCAACAAATCACTGACTTAGAATGAGAAGGTCATTAGTACAAAATCGATATTTTGAGAAAACAAGAAAATCTGCCTGAAAATTACTCTTTATACTATGGAAAAACAAGCTTTTCCAACTTTAGTTTGGTCAACATGACCTGTTCCGATTTTCATGAAAATAGGCTCATAAGAAGTGCATGTTGATGCAGATTTTGAATATTCGTTTATTCTAAGCCAGCGAAATATCCTCTTTTATATATCTCAGAGCTGTCTGTTTTAAATAACTTTCTCGTTTCTGTTTATACAACAACGTTTCCAGTGCAAAAAGAATCTTCGAGTGGGATTAAAATAAATGTATGAGCTAAATGATTACAGTTTATAAAATACTCTTAACAAATCTTATAAGTGTGCACGTGTTTTACCGTATAACTTGTCTTATGCATTTTAAAATATTGCTGCATGAAATTTGTGCATATGCTATTGACCCTCACATGATTAAATAAGTGTTTCCTTCAAATTTGAATTCAGCGGTTCTTTGAACTATGAAATATAAACAACGGGAACTATATGAAAAATTGACGAGTAGGTGGAACCTATTTTGATGTATGGTCAGTCGTAATTTAAAATAAATCGTCAAATTAAAAAACATAAAAATGCGATTTTTCAATGAAAGACATGGTGGTTGTAATCTTTTAAAAATAATTAGCACATTTTTATCAGTATGGTCAAGGGGAGGTAACACATTGGAAACGACCTTTGTGAGGCCAAAAGTCCGCAATTCTATACAAAAATTGGGCTATATTCTTGTCATTGTTTTCTTTATTTCTGTCTCCGTGATAAGTGCATACACTTGAAAACGAATTTTATCAGCAAAGCGGGCACACAACGCCATTAACAACCTGCCAACGCCCGATGGACAAACGCAAAATTGAGCGACATTAGTTGTTGCTGATCCTTTGTTTATTTTATTTGTAAAAATTGTTACATAATTGTAATAAAATCAAATGAAGTGTAATTCCACCCATCCAAGCTGCATAGTTTGAAATTTTCAGCAAGATCAAACACGTGTTGAATGAGCTACGAGTAAATATATTTATAATATACATGCACACATATACGATGTATTAAAGGGACTGCCTCACATTTTGGTGTATTGCAAAAATAAAATAAAATTGCCAAATATTCACGTAATTTTTGTATAGTTGCCCGTATATCCCATAAACAACCAAACTGACATCTCAAATAACTTGAGAAACTTCGGCATTTAGTACTGTAGTTATTTAGTATTTTAACATAAAAATTCTATAGGGTATTAATACCCTATAGAATTAACACTACTATTAAATTGCCTAAAATTTGTTAACATTTGATGAAAACGAATCGAAAAACGAACCAAATACCTCACTGATGTTTACGCTGTAGTTTGTTGATGTCACGTGTGAATTACATAATTCACAAAGCATGTTGAAAGGAAACTTAGTGGTTTTGTTTTCAAGCACAAATACTCAATGGGCGATATCGAGAGTGGTTAAAATTGCTTATTTGCACCAAATCTGTCATAAAGCAACCATCAATAGCTTTCTAATACATCAATACTTGGTTAGGTTGGAAAATCACGATATACAAACATTTTAGCCCAATCTGCGAGGCAACACCTATTTGATGAGATTGTACATTATCTAAGGATCGCTTCACTAGAGAGACAGTTATGTGGTAGATCGATATATACATGTAGATATAATTATGTCATGTACATGTATTAGAAATTGACGAACGGTTCTAACCTGTCATCAAGTACATATATCATTGCGTTAACCCTAACTAAAATGCAATTACTTATATAATCGTTGCTACTCTCTCTTTTATCCCTACTACTTGAGACATAGTTGATCCTGATGTTCCTAGACACATTAGTAATAACGATCTATCGACAATTCATTAAGTGCTTCCCTCCTATTACCGTCCGTTACAAAGATAAATGTTTCATCTAGTGGTAACAAGATTTTATTCATGAACATAAACAATCTAATTGTTATTAATGGTGTTATAATATATCCCAGGATAACATACCCACAAACTCAGTGATAAATGACGTTAGACATAGATATACTCGTATATATATAAATATTGGTTAGTTTCTGGTTGTGTAATGGTCAATATTTACACGCACGTGAATTGGAAATGAATGTTTACTTGTTTCGCTACTTTATACATACTACCATGGTATCTTGTGGCGACTAGACAATGCTTTATTAAAAGTACATTTGTATTGTTTGTCATAATTCGTGTACTCAACAAATGTTCCTGAATTACAGTAGCACGGCAGTGATAGATCTATGCGGCACTTACATTGTTAAACGTGATTTTGTTTTGGAAAAATGATTTGTCTGTAATAAGATTTCTCCTTTTTTCAAAATAAGTATTCCATGATTGCTAAACGATAATATAACATAATGTGACATGATGCGGTAAAATACATCTCCATGTATTTTGTTTCCTTATGTAAGTGATCTAGTTTGTTCTTCTAGGAATGACGTTTATACACGTAAGGACATTTTTCGTGTGGCAGGTCACTTATCACAAGGACAATTTAATAGTTTTGCAACTGTATAAGGGAATGCTTATGTTTACTAAACACTAGATTCTCGCATTAACGGATGCCTTTATGACGCTGACTTCCTGTCATGATATGAATTTCAAGACTATAATGTTACAGTACCTATTGTAGGCAACACCAACACAACATCAATACAATGAACTTATTTTAAAAGTTCTAAAGATTAAGTATTCTATGGGTATTAAAGCAGACAGCGGTAAAGTCGATAAAGACACAATACAATTCTTTTCTTAGTACATCAATAATTTAATGATGCGTGAAATATGATCTTGACATGCGTGTCATTTCCTGAAGGTTGCTCGAATTGGCTGTTATGTATTATTCGACTCAAGAAAATCAGTTAAACGGGGATTGTAGACAGTGCTTAGTGAATGATGTACCCACACTGATAACAATCTTTTGTCTTAGATCATTTAATGTAGCGTGAAATATTATCTCGACAGAAAGATAATTTCCTGAAGCATGCCTGTATTCACTGTAATACATTATTCTACTCCAGACAGTCAATCATACGAATGACGTATTCCAAACTATAATTAGAATGTTTACGTAAATAACTGGTATGCATTGTATAATAACAATATTTGGTCAATGTACAGGTATCAAGTAAACCGTCAAATGATTTGGTACAAATTGGCAGCTGCAAGTATGATGAATGTGTAATTGTTTAATGTGTGATCCATAGGGCTTGTAACTTAACCATTATATACAAAAGCATTTTATAATTTCTACAGACTAAAGTCGATTTATCCCCTAATAAACCACATGAGCTTAATCAAATACCAACATGGTTTTTGAATGCTTATATGAATTGTATAAATAAACTACTACACATATCAAGCAGCACTTGAAAATGTGTATGCATACATGTACGCGGCTTTTAGAAGCTCACGAATAAGACCACGCGCATAAAGGAACAACAGAAACCTGGCATTGACACCTAACCTACACTGAACGCTTACCTTTTATTTCTAGTAATGCAATAAATATTGAATTTGATTTCAAAAGTTCTTGAGAAGGTAGCCGAAGCTCAGATAAAGATCACTAAGCATAGTTTATAGTTATCATATATAGAACATTTCATTCTATGAATCTACTCTACTCCATGTACAACCTTACTTAGTGTTTTATCTAGATAACCATTAAGCTACTGTCCTTATAATGTTCGATTTAACAGCAGCATTTGACAGCATTGGTCACCACATCACTGTCTAATGGATCATGACTGGTTTAGTTTGGCATTGTGCCTTGTAAGTTTTCTGAGCTCGGCTGGTTCATGTGGGTATTGTGACTTGTGTATTTTTTATTTTTTCTGCGCTCGGCTGATTAGGCTGAGTGTTGCCTTCCCTGTCAGACTTAATATTATCTTTTTGAAAGTCATTCGGGTATTTGTAGATACTATACAGTAGTAAAGTATAGTCATGTAACAGACAAGCCAATTGATTGGATGCACTCCTACATGTATTTGTGTGACTTTAACCATTATCAGACTGTTTGTACCAATGGAAAAATTTCAAAACCGCTGATAAACCATAGCGTACCTTATAATCTTGTGCTCGGTTCGACAGCTGCATCATTGACATAAGGTCAGTGGGTGCAATCTGTAGTAAGCCCCCATGGCCAAATAATTTCTACGCTAATGGCTCCTCGTCACATGTGGCAATGGATTGTGTTTCACAAGATGCGACACTGCAAAGAGCTGAATCATGTCTAGGTGATACCTTGTACTTGATGAAGGGTAATTTGTTGAAATTTAACGCTAACTAAACAGATGTGATCCTGCGGAGGATACGTACTAAATTGGTCATTAATTTCTCTTAACCGAAATATATGCATTTAAGTTATGTTTAAATTCTGAGCATTATCTTTTTCTCAAAGTGGATAGTTTGCGCTTGTCGTTATGACCTACGTAGCATGTAAACGTTTTGCAACAAACGTTAATTATATAAACACGTACTGTGAGAGATTAATACTAATGAAATATCACAAACTGGAGTGGACATTCCTTTTCTAGTTTTGTATCTTGGATCCATAAGTGTATCGTTGTCGCCATAATGACAGTAGCAAGTATTTTTAAGGCATGTTTGAGAAATACTATACTAGTAATTGCATTAAATTTAATCAAATACTGAAAATATGATTCGACAACTGCATATGTTGATTAGCAAGTGGCCGGTAAAATGGCAAATTCTATCAACAAATCAAACAACATTTATGCAGCTATAGTGTTATACTATTTACAGCGATTCTTAAACATTTTATGACTGTTTTAGGCATCTCCTATTAGGACTTACAGCCTTTTCTTTTTCTTGCTGGGTTTTGATTGGTGGTGATATATGCTTGTAGTCTGTGCTATTTCTTTTTTGTGTACAGAAGTATTCCTTTTTGTGCCCTCGTGATCGGCTGTTACTGTTAAGTGCTGCTTTCCATGTCTGATGTTTAATCATCGTTTTGCAATTTTCCAATTTTGTAAAATAACAAATGCTAATTTATTTTTTGTATAATTGCCCATGACGCAACGAACTTCATTAGAAGGCGAAATCATCAACACTGGTAAAAACCAACGACAAGTAGCCGAGTTCGTAGGTTTTTGTCATTTGTCTTAATTAAATAGGATTCGGATTTCATGATTTGGTTTACTCTGCAAGCATCATCTGTTACAACTAAGATTACTTCACACTGAGTTCGTTAAAAGACAGAGACAGAAGTGTTTCTGACCCCTAGAGAATCCGTTGCATCATTTGCTACCGTCAACAATTTCTAAGTTCGTACAAACAGCAATACAAATTTGCAGGATATATTCGTGTAATTAGGAAGTGTTTAATACCCGACAATCCCAATTCGTCATAGTTAATCTATTGCTTTCGTTTGTACAATGTTTCTATGTATGCAACAATATATTATGAAGTTGATACATTGCTTCAAGATACAAAACATTTCTCGAATATAATGTAATTTAAAAAGTTATGCTAATCTTATTTGATTACACATCAACATGATGTGTGCCTAATGCGAAACTTAATATCCCAAATAAATTCGATTTCGTCCCACGTATATTCATAAAAGAACATGGCAATGAACAAATATACTTGCTTTCAATGCTAATATATAACACCAAGTGAATTTTACGGCTGAATTTTAATCACATTTGCTGCTCAGTTGACACTTTATTAAACTTACGAGAATAATTTGCTAATATTAACTTTTGCTGAAAACTTTATTTGCTGTTCAATGCAAAAATCAATGCAAAACGGACTTCTCGGATATATTTGCTGGTATAATGTTGAGTTTGTTGGTTATGTTTGTTGATGTGTAGGATGATTTTAAAAGCCTTGTTTGAAACTACCAAACATATACATGTAGATAGTTGATAGTCAAATTATTGTGGCGTAGTTGAACAAGACCCTGTAAAACCATCCTATATACACGATCAGACCGACATATATGTCGTACATTGGAAATATCTGATTTAGATAGATGACAATTTTCGTCGATCTTCTTTTGTGATTATACTGGAACGGGTTTATAGAATATGTTTAACTCGGTGATTGGGAATATAGAATATCTAACGTAACGGTTGTGGTCATTCAGCATGGGCATTCAACTTTTTGATTGCTGAAACTGATTCATTCAGCCTTTTGACAGCTGGGACTTGGGCGGATCATTTTCTCGTTAGGTTGTGTGCTGGGCATGTTGCACTGTATGTTTTAATGTTTTCTGTGTTCAGCATTTGTATATTTCTTAGCTTATATTTACGATGGGCAAGTTGAATGATAAAGAATATTAGTGCAACGGCCAATGTGATATTGAAACCCTAAAG
Source organism: Spisula solida (assembly GCA_947247005.1). Classification (NCBI taxonomy): domain Eukaryota; kingdom Metazoa; phylum Mollusca; class Bivalvia; order Venerida; family Mactridae; genus Spisula; species Spisula solida. The sequence goes on along the minus strand of OX365944.1, from coordinate 41,099,450 downwards.
GACAAATGTAAGTGAAGTATAATGTAGAATAGGAGTCAATTTGTCAGTCGGTCCGTCCGTCGGTCGGTCCGTCTGTCTCACAGTTTGTCCAGGCTGTATATTCTGTATGCATGGAAGGATTTTTGAAAATATTTGGTAGATGTTTTTGCTTTGATGAGACGGTGTGTCGTGGAAAAGAATTACGTCGATATCTCCAAGGTCAAGGTAACACATGGAGTTTAAAAGGTCACAACTGACCATAAATAGCTTTTCCGGGCCATACTTGAGTCATGTATTGTAGGAATTCAATATGATATGACACAGATGTTCACTACAACCAGACGTTGTGTTATGCGAAACAACTAAGTCAATATCTCAAAGGTCAAAGTTACACTTGGAGTTCAAAGGTAAACACTGGCCAAAATTAAGCATAACTAAGGCATAACTAGAGCATAACTAAGGCATTTATTGTGGGATATGGAAATGCTGTGGCACAATTGTTCGATACTACCAGACGTTTTGTAATGCGAATCAATTGGGTAAAGATCTCAGAAATCAAGGTCACACTTACTAAATTATTATACAATACAACGAAATGTTATACATGTACAATACATTTCTGAATTGATTATGTAATATTAAAGCCGGTCTCACATTTACAGAAAACGTGTATTGATTTCACTTGACATTTCGTGGTGTTACTGACGTATGATCTCTTTAGGATTTCTAACAAGTTTACGCACTGAATAGGTGACGTAATTAGTGAAATACTATATTTCAACTCTCGTCATTACTAGGTTCCGACACGGCACTTCCGGACTAACCACATACAGGCTGTAACAATATATAATCCCGTTCCATCGTTAATAACACCATATGCCCAGATTTATCACTTGGAACTTCATTTTTCCTATCACCAAGTATCCCATTTTCAAGATTTTTGTAATTTTGACGACTTCATCGCAAATTATTTCCCCCTTAGCGTGGCGTATATTTAATAGAAATCGATGAAGAAATAAAATACTTATGGCTATAATTGTGTTCCAATGTTTACAAATTTCTACTTGGAACTGTAGTCAAAACCACGTGGTATTGCTACACTGTTATATAAGCCTATTGCTACACTGGGCTATCTCAGGTTAACATCAACCTGACAAATTAAAAGAAAATAATTCTACATGTACTCACAATGCATTGAATAATGTTGAAAAAAATAGAATAATTCCGACAATTACTTGTTGGTTCAACTTACGAAGATTACCGACGGAGGTTCAATCTAGGGTTACCTTTGTCCCATAATCGTAGCGAAAAATACATATGAGTAGAATCTACATATTGAGAAGCATGTTGCATAACTGACGCTAGTGAAACAATCGACGCTATATCACTGGCTTAGAACTATAAAATTGTGCATATTTGAAAACCTGCATCTCCAATGTACGTAAATAGTTGGATATATTCTTGGTTTAAGGTGTGAATGTGTGTGGTATGGCAAGTTAGCCCAATTTTATTTGTTCTTTACTGTTAAGATTGAATGATGCCCCCTAAACATGATGGTTTTAAGTCTGCGGGTGTGTGTACTTATACAATTATACTAATTGATTTTGTTAATTATGAAAGCTTTTTACTTATCTGAGTGCGTATCGCCCAGTTAAACAATAATGTTTCTGTATCCATGATACACAATAGGTTACAATGAATTATTGTAACTGTGTATACAGATTATATTGTTTGTGACTTGCTTGGTTGTAAATAGTGATTATACATGTACTGTGACAGTTATTATCATATTTAGTGATTTGTTGGAAATTCTGAGTGCAATGATACAATTGCTTATATACTTAGGAATACAAATTTTCTAGTATGTACAAAGACACCAACCAATGTATTCTGTAGTGCCAACAGATTGAAAGCTTTATCTGTCTGAAATATATCATAATTACTCAATTTGTATGCACTTGAGGATACTTATTTGTAAATGTTTACATATAAATTTTTTTCTAACGCAAGTATCTTTTCAAATAGTATATTCTGCCGTCCTATGTATCCGAATGTGAACTGCTTTCATGGCATTTGGTGCATTGTATTTACATACATATCAGAATTAATGAATACTGTGTGACAATGTACATCATTGCACACGTGTATTTTATCTGGAATATAGAGTTCGCGATTTACTGCGTACACAATCACATTACACTCCTAGTTATCGTTCACTGTTGTTATAATACTCAAATAAACACATGCCAACAATGAAACAAATAGCATATATAATAAAACGATATACACGTCAAATATTGGAGTATTTATAACTTTTTATGGAGTATACTAGCATTAACAACATCTCTCTCTACGAGTTGTCTAGTTCACTGATAGTGAAATGTATGTTTTAATAACATTATAACGATCTATCTCTCCATTGTTGTGTTACAAATATGTATCAAATATTTAATCCACTTCAATCACAGATTATTGCAAATTTATTTACTACATGTTTAACGATGCAATTGTAACAAGTACCAAATTTGTATTGCAAATATACACGGGTAAACATACATACTATGCAACAGAGTTTAATCCTAAAACACAAACACCAAAACGCATCTTAAGCCAGGTATGCTCATTATAAATGTTCCTGACAAGATTTCACGGGTAGTATTATTTACCTTGATCAAATTATTTATACCATACAATGTTTGATGTTCACGATTACAATATAGTATTTGGTCCTACGTTGCCTTACTCCAGAAAAATGAAATCAGAGACAGCATGAAAAGGAATAGACCAAGAAAAAGCTATATTATGTTATAGTTAGAAACATCACAACACTTTGTACAGTATTTGGTTCCACGTTTTATTACTCCAGAAATAAGAAGACAGCATGAAAAGGAATAGACCAAGAAAAGACGACTGTGCAATTGCTGTGCGATCTTCATACAAAAACACACGCCAGTTATGTTATGGTTAGAAACATCACAACACTTTATACTGCCACGCAGTGTTGCAGAAGAATGATACTAGTGTATTTTATCGTTGATAAAGCTGATCCGCTAACAATAAGAAATGGAGTAAATGTGAATTCGCTAGCCACTCAAAAATATCCAGCTTCTAGATAAAATGGTTAGCACAGCATCATCGTAGACACATGCACGGCAACCGCTAGGCAGATGTGAACCAGGTTGAAAGCATTTTGTGATATGCATAGGATCCAAAAGAAAACTTCACAATATGTGGTTTGTAAACATAGACGAATTTTAATTCCAAGGTATTGGCACTTATCCATAATACAGTGTTTATTTAAAAATTAATCTTGAACCATTGATGCATTTTACGATGTTTATTTGAGAACTGATTTTACGTGTAAATTACACGTGAACCCAGTTTGTGGAATATCTACAAAACCACTTACTTTGGGTATTTAATAGATATTCGTCTAGGTCAGAAACTATTATAATATATATTCGTCTAGGTCAGATTATATTATAAAAGATATTCGCCTAGGTTTGATCATATTATAATAGATACTTGTCTAAGTCATACTAATTATAATAGGTTTTTCGTCTAGGTCAGATTATATTATAATAGACATTAATTACGTTCTGTGTAGACTTAAATTCAAATATACGAAAACTCATTCAAAATAATAACAAACAAAACATTTTGAGGGATTGAAAACTGCACAATTATAAGTGCCTCAAAATGTATAATGCATAAACCTTGCTTTCATTTTGATTTAAAGTCATTTATTTTCTTATATAAAGCAGTTCAGCAGTTCTTGAATAGCATTGCCTGTTTCAGTTAGTAACGATGTATATGCACATTTGTTAAATTACCATATTTGCCATATCATAGTTGTTTAAAGCACATTTCCTGGCTTGAATCCAATATTTGGACGAAATCAGTCTGTTCTGAAACTGTTCACGGTAACAACACATTAACACTACGAACAGTATAAAGAGATTGAGCATCTCGTACAAGCATTGTTCCAGTAACCGATATACCTCGATAATTGCTTTCTTGAGTCTGATGATTCACATAATGGAATGATGTCATACATTAAATGTTGTGCCTGATTAAAACATAATGCACAACAGTCTTGTGAGAAAGTGAACAAGTTGTTTCGACTTAATGTCTTCATTGCGGATTTCATTAAAACCTGGTGATTTTTATTGAAAGATTTCTCTCCTTATTAAACATCAATCATTGTTATGCCAATGTTCATACCGGTGGTTTGGTATGTAACATCCGGGTTTCCTGTCACATTATGGCCATGATCTTGGCTTATTTGTTTATTCTTATATATTTTATGTCGATTTTGAAACACTAGGCTATCAAGGAGGCATATTGGTTGGCAGTAAATCGGATTCAGATTTTTTTCCAGAATTTTTGTTAATGAACCATCTTCTTATGAGACACGGATTTTTTATAAGTTCATTACGTTCTCAATAAACTCATAGCTTACCGATTGTTTTCCCACCAAACTCGCCAAATTAATTATCAGGTTTTGCTGAATTAAAACAATTTTGGATTCATATATTTAGAGGCTATTTTCAGTATTTGTAATCATATATAAGAAGTTCATTCATCTTGTGATTCAAGTCACCTGATCACCATGGTTAACGACAAACACGTATTTTGTTATTGTTTTGAACATATTCGTTACTGTTTGTTTTCAGTGTTTATTCATTTCGTGTTTCAAGGTTCCCGTAAAACCATTACGTACTTCAGTCATACTCTCAATGTTTATTCTGGTTTGCGTCTATGTAAACAAGAACGTAAACAAAGGTTACACAAAGATGACACCAAAGAGATGTTATTGTGCTGAAATATATGCTTCAATGTTATTTCTGTCTTATGAAATTTAATATAGTAGGTATCTGGCAAGAATATGTTCGTTTTAGTTAAAAAATGGTTTATTATTATCATTGAATTGTATTTATAGCAGTGTAAGTATAATATTAGGCTTCTTCACGTGCGAGCGGTAGTACGCGAAGTCTATATATCGTAGTTTGTATATTCTTTATTAGCTGAAGTGTAAATATCACACGAGCTAAGTAGAAACGTTATTGATGAGAATGATGTTTTGGTCACAGATTATGTGAGATCGTAGTCTGTCACGATCACTCTCTGGGGAGGTTTAGCCGATGCACTACTATGTAGTTCAGCAGTTTTACTGTTGTAACTAGGAGATTCAGCGTAGGAATTGCTCCTTTTTTTCTGATTACTTTCTATTCAGCTTTTAAACAGTTGGGACAAGGGATGTTTAATTTTCTTGGTCGGAAGTGTGTTGGGAACTTCTTCGTTTTAAGATTTCTGACAGCTAAAACCAGGCATTATAGTCATTTTGCTGTGGAAACTGGGTCATTCAGCTAGTAATAATTTATTATACTTTTCGATTGCTTGGACTTGGGCGGATCTGTGCTTGCTTAGTTGGGCATTATGTCTTTATGTGTGTTATGTTTCCTGTGCTCGGTTGATTCAGATGGGCATTGTGCTTTGTGTGTTTTTAATGTTTTCTGTTCTCGGCTGGTTAAGTTGAGTGCTGCCTTCCCTGTCTGACTTAATATAATCTGTTTACACAAACATGACACCAAAGATATGTTGTGATGAAATATATGCTTCAGTTTTATTTTTCTCATGAAACAAGATCTAGTAGGTATCTGGAAGGGTACTTTCTTTAAATGTGAAAAACTGTTTATAATTATAAAACCATTGCAATTATAATATTAGGCTACTTCACGGGCGAGCGGTAGTACGCGAAGTACAAATGTATATACATCTTTTTTATTTATTTTATTTATTATCTGTAAATATCACAGGATTGAAGTAGAAACGCTATTGATGAGAATGATGTTTTGCCCAAGCTTATGGGAGATCGTTGTCTGTCACAATAACTCTCTGGGGAGGTGCAACCGCTGCACGTTAGATATAAGTGAAGAAATAATAAATTTGTATTAGGGAATAAGACATTTCCTACTCACAAAAGTTCCATGGAAACGTCAGCATTATGGATATAATGATATTGATGAGGTGTAAGGGTGCGAGTAGTGTTCCATAATTAATGTAACTCTTAGCGTAATTATACATTTACTGAATATTTTGCTCATACAATCTTACACTCCGTTACATTATTTCTTATTTTGTACTCCCACATCATTTCAATTTTTAATTCACTTTTAAATGAATGTTTACACTCCCGAATTGATCGATCTAATGTCTTGTCATTAACCATATGTTCACCCAGTAAGGATGCATTTAAGATGTGGGTACATAAATATTATAATAGTCGCAGTATGCAAGGTTTAACGGATAGGCTAGATGTTTCAAATGTTTCATTTCCCGTTAAAATTATATTTGAAAATAAGTTTATTGTCATACTTCAAATAGTGTCTTAGTACTATCTCTACTCCTTTGTCAACGAATTAGGTTACCAATGGTTCATATCTTTTTCATAAGACACTATTTGTTTTAATAACACATGCATCGGGGTATATCCCATATAGTTTACCAAACGTCTATCTCTGACATGCCTTTATCAAGCCCTTAACTAACATAAAGCTGTTGACGGTTATGTTCTCCAAACTGACTAATACTTTTTAATCGCTTCATTGCAGATTTAATTGAAGATATAAATGATCATATAATTGTGTTTAATGAAAAATAAGAACATCCTACGTATCTATAGGATAGGGAAAATATATAAGGATTATATCAGCTTCCCATACGAATCCCACTATAGGTGCAAAATATAATTTCAAAGACTTTCCCCCATGCGTACCATTGAATTACGTAAGCTATGATCTGACTCCAGAGACAGCTTCAGATTAGAAATTGGTAGAATATCTATAAATAGCAAAGCTAGGGATCAAGTATTCGTTGCTTTGTATAAGGATGTATTAAAGTTTTCACATCTAAAATCCTTACAGTAACATTTACATAACTTTGAACACAGAACTACACAATGCTCATTTTAAACACAAAGACAACAAGTATGTTGAGATGATGAATAACTACTTACACGACATCTTGAAATGTGTTTTCATCTAAAGGAGCGGACTAATGTGTCTTCTTACTTCAAGACAATGGTTGTCATTTATACACCTTTTAGTAGACCATAACATCTTCAATAAAACACCTTATACATTTGTACAAGTATAAAGACTAAGCACACACAAATCTAAACATATTTATTGACATCACCAAAAACCCATATTGCATCTTATATAATAGTTTTATAAAATTAACAACAGCCTTCGTGGCTTTACTAATTAAGATTCTGAAAAAGCTGGATCCTTTTTCTGGCCGAGTTTGTCCGGCCGAAAAATACCGGCCGAATTTACCCTTTAGCAAAACCATGGTTTACATTTAATTAAATTGTATTAATCCAAAGTCAATATACGCTATACATTACCAAGCTCATAAATCCAAGTTTAGTATATAACATGTGCTTGACTACCATTATTTGAATTAACTTCTGTAATGTTCAATACAATTATTATTCATCTAAAACATAATGAACAAAGTTGTTTATATAATTGCCACACCAAAAATACTAGTACCAGACAGATGTATATTGTTGTAGACAAAGTAATGACACTTCCTGGTAGAATTCCAACGTTGAAATTAAACGCTGTCAGCGCAAGCTGTAAGCACACTACAATAGTAATTATTTACTGTAACCATGACATACATAACGTTCTGTTTATGTTAACCACACACATTAAACATACTCTTATATGCCGACAACATATTTTTCTTCACAGCATGCTGGGTTGTAATAGTCGTACAATACCTTTGAGAAGGCGTGTTGTTGTACATTTATCTCGTGTCGATACTAAATACTCAACATCCTCTCAATTATAGCAAGACACCATACAGGTTCAAATCATAAATAAATTACAAGAAGAAATACTATCGAAGAAGCATAGGACTACACTTTAGAAAATATCTAAAACATCTGGGCCGATATTAAGAAAGCATCTCAATAGAAAACGTACAATGTTTTTAATTTCCATAAGTGTATTAACAAAAATCAAGACAACTAAGATAATGAATTGCTTAAATATGCGCATTACAAGTTTTTAATTAAAAACGATTATAATGAAAATTCAGACAGGGAAGGCAGCACTCAACATAAACTGTTGAGCACAAAACACAGTAAAACAGATCACAATCACACGGTACAATGCCCAACACAAAACTTAACTAGGGCATGGAAGTCCTCGTTTCAGGTGTCAAACCCTTGAAAATCCTAGTTTCAGCTGCTATGAAAATGTTCCAAAACGCTTACGAACCACTGTATAAAGTATAATACAGCAGCCACAGGGAATGAAATGGCGCAAGATTTTAAGACCAATCGGCGCAGGCCGTTTTGGATTATTGCCCTTAAAATGATAAACGAAAGTGAATTTAGCCTTTGCGGTACTCTAATTTAATCAACTTGGTGAGGTCAAATTCGATTAAAGGCCAAATCGACACAGACCTTCTTGGAATATGGCATTTTCAATACCCAAAAAATGAGAAATAGGCCAAGTTGTATTTTTTTTAATTCATCATGTCCCCATACGGGCGTATTTTGTGACATTGTGGCTTTCGTTTACAACTACTGACTAAGTTCATGTATCCTCTATTGCTTGTACATGTTAAAATAGAAGCTTTATAAATACCAGCTCTGGTATGCTGTACAATATTTTTGTACATAAAGATGTGTACATAGTTGGCAATATTTAAATTTATATTGTAAATTTCATTGGGTCATAAGGTTATTATGTGACAAATTTAATCGCCTTGTTTGTATATGTAATAATAATTCAGATGAAAACAAATGGGCGGCTGCTATTTGGTTATAATAGTGTTTCTTAACACGCGTATAATATTATATGTTTTACGTAATATCTGCGTCAGCTCTGACGGAGAAGATTTGGGAAACAAGCATAACATAGACATTGTGGATTTGTAATGGCAAACTATTAGCTAATGATCACACGGCGCACAAATGCGGCATAAAGATAATGTACATCTCTTGACAGAAACACATATTAAACATTATAAATCATATTCTGAATAATGCAGTTCATCATTCGACAACACTAAAGAACGTTTAAAATGTTTATCCGTCATCTATTAAGTAACTTGGACAATTAAACGTAAATCCAGACTGCTCATATATTATCATTATGTAAAATGGATTCGAAATACAAAATATGCTTTCATTATTACGTAATTTTATAAACAACCCACTAGCTTTTTGCATATTTAGTCTTGAAAAAGACTTTTTACTTAGCAACAATGATAGATATTTCACTATAAATATTATGGTGATATATGACGAGCAAGTATGATAATAAACTATCATACCAGAGTTAGAAAACATATTTTATGTACGTATATCATGTAAGACAAATATTGGCCGGATTCGGAGAGACATAGGTACTATACAATTTACAGATGTAGTAGAATGTGTTGTAATATTATAGGTAAAGCATCATCTCTCTTATTATGAGAGGTTTTGCATCTCATTAATATAAAATGAAACAACAATAATTAAATAACAACTTCATAATGCAAAAGGGAATAATTTATGGACATAACGAATTTTAACATTAAATAAGGAATGGTCTGTACAAATGCATAAATACGTAATGTACGTATTTTATCCAATCACCAAATTATATTTAAATAAATTATGATGCTTATATCAGACATAAACCCAGTTTTTGTATTCACACCAATATCTTGACATCATAGAATATTAACAAATACCTGATAGCACCAGATTAATTCATATTCTGATAAACGTAAGTGCACTTATGACCGTTGACTGATAAGGAACAAAACAATTGGTGACCAACAGGAATTAATTTTAAGGCTGATACTGATTGGGGGAAACGAAATACTAGTAATCAATTCAACTATTTATCTTAATGCACAAGTCGATTTTATATCCGATTAAAACTGTGTGCATGAAAATTTGTATCATCAACGTGAATCTTAAACTTCACATATTCATAAGAAGTATTTATTTGCACACACTATATCGATGATAATTTATACATTTTAATGTTTGAAGATTATTGACAAATCGGACGGGTAAGGCAATACTCAGCTGACATAACAGAGAGCCCGGATGACACAAAACAAGAAATGCACATATAATAACCACAATGAGAAACATTAAAAATAACAAAATGTTGTTTTAACATTTTCAATAAAAGGCGTGAGCAAATATAGCTAGACATCATTTACTGCTTCAAAGTCCAATATTATCTTTCATCAGGCAATAAATCAGAAGCGTTTTAAATCTCATTTTAACTTTTAGACAGTACGTAATTTCCATCGTTACAAATGTAACTTCTCGTCAGACTGTCTTGTACCAATGATAAGTGACTGGTGTATTACGTTAGGCATCGAATATACTATCTTAAACAACGATAATCATTTTAATAAACAATAAAAGTATTTTTAAGACTTCAACTTGAAAATGTTGTATTTGTTACGTGTGTTTTCCTGTCATCGTCCAATTAAAATTGAGCTTTAAGAAACAAAATATTCAAATTTATCGATCGAAAAAACAATCGAAAATGTTTTTGTATCGATTATAGGATATTATTCAGAGCAATAGAGCGAGACAATGATTTATTAATTACCTTAACATCAGATTTAGCTGGACACGGAACATTTTCACTAACGAATAGGGCGAATAAGTTCCGAGCGCACGTGTCCGTTCATCATTGTTTTCAAATGAGCCAGTCTCCAGGAAAACCTGCTATATTGACATTAAATAATTACTGCATGTAACAAGGTTTTAAAAAAGCTTTCAAATAAGAAAAACTGACATATCTATAGATTCAATTTTAAGTCATTTATTCATATATTACTATATCTTAGCTTTAAAATTTCTTATTAATTATTTCGAAACCATTTACTTCGTTGCTATGGTGACCAATTTCAGAAAAGTACTCTGATTGAGAAAAATCTATAATTTGGATGTATATTTTAAAACTTAAAGAATCATTCTAAAACTTGATACCATTTTGACCAGTTTATCTCAAGAATTGATCAAATGCAGTATTTAAAAAGTACTTGTTACAACGACGTCGAATAACGTTTTAGTGATGCTTGCGACGTCACGCCAAAAAGGTCTGAATAGGGCCTCAACAAAACAACTGTAACTTACTAAATAATCAAGATACTAACAAAATTTCTTTTGCATTTCGCTTCATTAAGATTACTCTTGTAAATAATAAAAAATCTCAAAATCATTTTTTTTGTTAAAATACAAGGTTTTCCTGAAGACTGGCTAAAATGGTTTTACTTCCATTTGAGATGTGCACGGACACAAAGTCTCAGTTTCACTTTTATTATTCAATAAGATCTAATGTCTGCGGCTTATCGTATACGCTGTTTGCATTTCTGACCAAGTCTTAGATCTTTTTCGAATCACGACTTTACGTCCATGGACACTCGTCGTAAAAGACCTTGGACTATTTCTTTTACTGATTTCATATCACGATATACCGAACCGCTCATACAGTACTCTCTGTAATTATTAACGGTCGCCTCATTAATTATATTTAATTAAAGATGTTCTTTATCCAATGAAGGTCGTAAATATTTAATTCACGTAACTCGGTCCATGATTACATTTTCTCGTGTTTCTGTTATTAAAATTTCCCGCGTAGCGTAACGAGCGTTCTGATTGGACGATAAACGGAATCACTAGATGTTGATAAAATGAGCCTATTTTAGGTTTGCGCTCAGAATTAAGGGAATTGAATCAGCGGGTAGTATGGGAACCTGACTTGCCACTGATGTATGAGGACTGTCTTTAATGGCTGTTCTATTGTTTCCGTCTACCAGTTCCCTTTCGTGAACTAAAATTTAATAATGCACTGGCAGTTTAGATAATTTATGTAGTTTTTGTTTATTTTAGCAGTTATTGTTTTCAAATTTTGAAAATTCGTGCTTTGTCAAAAAATTGTGAGGTTTATTGAAAGTCCACAGACATATTTGAATAACATGTGTTTGTAGATTTATACCTAAAACAATTAATTATATTACGAAAAATATTGATTTTTGTGAACTAATGAATGCGTTGCGAAAATTCTTGAAAAGTAATGTTGCAGAAGGATCAATGACCCCCTAAAAAGTACCGCGACGTACCTTTTTAATTTCATATATTGCTTCAGCATATATTAGAATAGGTTTGTGCAAATTTTATGGAATAGTCATCGAATAAATTTACCCGATGAAACGTCCTGAATAAATGTAGAATATAATAATATAATCGTGATCTGCTTACACAACATATAATTATATGCATTGTGTAAATGGGCTACCAGCACTATAAAACGTAGTAGTTTGGTATAACAGATAACGTCAGATAACAGGGCATTCAATCAGTGAGATGTGCTATTTGGTAGAGATATGCTGATCTATGCAGACGCTTTTATTGAAAAACAAATCAGATGCAATTTCAGATTAAACTTTGTTTGCTGATAGCAGACTGATTTTGTAACGTTCTCTTATATGGATGACGGAATAATGTGTGTCTACTACAGCCCACCCGGTAAATGCAGTTAATAGAACAGTCGCTTGACTTCAGTGTAATCCTGGTTGGAATACTAAATCACACAGGATCATTATGGTCGTCCATGTCATGGTTATAGCCATGTCATACATATAGTTGCCAGTTGCTTGCGAAACAGCAAGTTTAGTTACTACTGATTGGTTATAAATGTTCAGGCAAACTTGTTAGGTAAACTGAAGGCTTAAACGATGTGATAACATCTGGCGTTTTACACAATATCATAAAACGCATTGTGTCTGATATAGAGAAACAAAACAGTGACTGTGGTGGAAGTGTTAAGTGTGGAAGCATTATCTTTGTATGTTAGTACATGTTGTATTTGTGTATGTTTGCTACCAAAATCATACATTGCCCTACTATTTATATGCATACATATATATAACTTATCTTTGTAGCTTAAAAATAGTACTAGTTACATGTATAAACTTTTTTTTGGTATGTACATGTCTATTACAAAACACTGTATTATAAATACCGAGAATAAGTAAAAAATTGTCTAGTTTGTCCTTGTTTTGATGTATGAGTCCTGAAAGTCGATAATTGTGCAAACTAATGATAGATTGTCTAATTTCAAACCTTTAAATTATTAAAAAAACTTAAATTCGATCGGGAAAGGCAGTACTTAAATAGCAGAGCACAGAAAACATAAGAACAGACAGGCCACAAATACATGACACAATGCCCAACACGCAACTGAATATAAAATCTAGTAACAGATATTTCATTATTTGAATTCCATTCAACCTATTTGGGTGCACCTCAACCAAATGTGTTTGTTCAAAACAATTAGAGCTGTAATTTGCATTTGGTTGCAACAAATTACAGCCACTGAAACGGATAGTGTGTCTATCAAAAATGGAAATGTATAAATAGCATTATTGTGCATTCATTTTCTCGCGTTCTTATTGTGCCTTTAATGTGATGTTGTTTCTGATGTGAACTGCGTCAGCTGGCTCGGGAGGATTTTGCTACTCTTCAAAGTGGAGGTTACCACCACTGGCGGAAGTGCAAATTTAGCATCGTTAGAAACCGCGAAAACGTTTGAAATATCAAAGGTATGGGAGACACATTTTTGCTGAAATAACTTTGCTCAGGTATTTAATTTATGTAAAATGGACCCAAATATAGGATTGCATTAGCTTTATATATACTGTGTATGCCGTGAAATTCACTTTTGTATATTTTTACTAAAACTTGGAGTGTTGGGGGAACAAAGGACCATAATTCCACAACCCAAGGTTACAGCCTATATTTGGATGCTGTTTTCAAGGTATGTTGCTCTGAGTGGCTGTTTTCGAGAAAATCAGTCAATAGTATATCCCCTGCCAACTAGGAAAGTATCAAGGTAATTGAATCATGTTAACACTTTATCACATAACCTGCGGTTCAGGAGTGCCGTAAAGCCGTGTCTTAAATATCGTTCGGCACTCCCAGACTGTGCAATAAATATCTAAATGAGCTTGACGTGACGTTAGCCAATCCATGCATTGATCCGTCAATGACGTCAGGATAATATCAACGTCGCCATGACGTCGCGCTAATTGTACCGCTGAATTTTGGTCGAAACTTATGCAGCGTACATCATCCTTTTGAACAATAATGAGCGTTTTCTAAGGTTATGTGATAAATAGAATCTTACATTCGTGCTCATTACATACCAGTTTTATTAAACTCGTCGACAAAAACAATATGACACTCGTGTCATATCATTTTGTCCACTCGTTTAATAAAACTCGTATGAAATGAGCACTCATGCAAGATCCTCTATGAACGTCATATTTAGATTTGAAATATATAATTCTTTCATTTGACTGGAAGTGAGCAAATAAGGATACCTGTTTTAATTCTTATTTCACCCAAACATTAAACCAAAAACCCTTTCTGTGTTTAAGGCTAATCATATAAATCTCCAACTGCGAACATTCATTACCTCTCACACTCAAGTATTTCATCTACCATAATTATATAGCTGATTTAGCTCTGTGGTTATGCTTTAGGCTGTAAATCCAGAGGTCATGGGTTCAATCCCCGGCATCGGAACTTGACATTTCTGAAATATTCATAATATTTCCAGCTATATCTGACCGTGTGCAATGCAAAGTATCTGGGTAAAGTTGCCGGGAAGCTGTGAATCGGTGCTATACACCGGGACCATTAAAGAACTAGACTGTCTATTCGAAATAAAAGCTATGCGAACTTCTGCAGTGCCGGACATGCCTGTCTCTAATGTCGCTCTCTCCTTTCAGGGTCTTTCACACAGTCTCTCATGCTTTATCTGCACTGTTAGAGGATTCACTTGCGCCATTGTGGCTGCAACACTATACTATAAAGTGCCTTTAAACATGTGTTCGCATGAAAAAAGGCGCTGTATAAATTTTGTATATTTATTTATTTATTAACGACTCACCAATTCTATGTTTTACATTTTTGTTGGCGATATATTAATGAAATTATGTTCAAATAAAACACATTTTCTCTATTCAGACTTTGTATTCATAGTGATGTAAATTTTTACTACAATCGGGCAAAGATAAATTGGCCGGGCTATAAATATTACCAGAACATAAACATTATTGTTTACCTTCTGCACCCGAAGTAAACTGATAGACGTAATAACTACATCTATATTACTATATCTTTCAGTAAAGAAACAGCTCAATAGGTAAAGCACAATGTCCAGTAGCAAAAATCATAAGCTATTTTTTATTCCGCCCGAGTTCGAATCCAACTCATGACTTTTCTATTGGAAATTATTTTTTTGTTTGTTCCGTTTATTTTTCATTTTATCTTTTCTGGACTTTGTAATTTAACAGTGTTGAGAAAATGAAAAAAAAATACATATAACGTTATACATATCTGTAATAAAAACTAAAGACAAAAAATGGACTCGAACCATTGTACAAAATAATCATACATGGTAGATCATATATAGACTGAGGCATTACCACTGAGCTACTGGCGCTATATGAAAAATGTTTGCACCATTACCATGTCTACCAAATGTACCGGTGAATTAGATGTGAAGGACATCGTTGTGTTTATTTACTGTTGCTAAATTTAGCCCGGCAAGTTTATGTTTGTCCAACTATAACAATAATTTCTAGAATTTGATATCGTGTTCAAATACTAGTTACAAATACAGTTTTCATTGCATAGCGGAAACATTTATTGATTATTTTACTTGCACATTTAACCGTTTTCCACCAGCATTAATTCAGTTTACCCTATCTTTGGGATGTTTGTATAGTGCGGCCAAGATATGATGGCACAATAACATTTACACATGCTAATTAGCCGATGGGTTCATATTCAACAGAAAGGGGTGCTTATTAACAGTCAGGGTCAATAAACGCTTGTTTCCTATTACGTTTTTGCATTATGAGCAAATATACGAGACAATTTTACATGTGCCTCGCTAGCTCAGTCGGTAAAGCGTTCAAAATACAATAATATTATGGAAGTAGGTTACTGGTTCGAATCTCACTTGTGTGCATTATTTTGGTAATGAATTGTATTCTTCAACTCTAGTAAACTTTTTTTGTTAGTATATCCCGTTACACGTTGATTATCAAGTTACATTTTTTTCATTCGTATACTTTCTCTATTCTGTATATTTATTGTATAGTATTTTATTATATTTATCTGGAACAATCAGTCATAAATTAATATTCTGTACGTATACATGTACATAAATTATATGAATTAACATTGTTCATCAGCAATGTTTGTGACAGAATCATTTTAGAAATCTGCAAAATCATCATCGCTATCACCATCCGCCTCGTCATAATCACTGTCATTATCATCATAATCATCAAAAGAATCCAGTGAGCTTTTCTTACTTCTTGATTTACTTACACTATTGTGCAATTTCCTCGCCTTTATGCGTGAAACCGTCCTTTCTGATACCCCTGTCATTGCGGTAGTTTGTTTCCTTTGACAGGACAATGGAATCACTGGCAGTTCTATTGATGCATCTCGTGCGCAGAATTCTAATACGTTAGACACAATGTATCGTTCTTGTTGCGTTAATACGATACGTTTAGCCATAGTTCAAATTAATAATGTTGCAGTTTACACATTCTATCTGGTTGTAAGCAATACACCAACAAATACAAATACAGTTTTGAGAAAAGTGTGCGAAAAAACATTCGCGAAACAAAATAGAAATAAAAAAATATTCTGATGGGATTCGAACCCGGACCGTCCGCGTTGAGATTAGCAGCGTTACCACTAGACTATATAACAAGCACAACGACCTTCATCCTTAATTAAATAAGTTAAAATAACTGAACAAGCGCTTATATGATCGTGATTTATTTACTTACCCGCGTTTTGATATGGACTAATCCGACCAGTGACGTTTACACAATGTTATTGTGCCATCATATATTGGCCGCACTATACAATGAATAGCCTTATTCCAAACAATGCTGTTTGATAATGAAACTCTAACATGATCTATTATCGCCCTGTTATTAGTAAACCACATTGAATTGCGATTCATCAAAATGAACAAGCATAGGCTTTGAGTCAGTTTAAAGTTGTCAGATAATATAATGATGGACGATACAAGCTGCTAGACATTTCTAATGTAAACATACATGTAAAACGAGTATTCCTAGTAATACAAGAAGTGGGGGGGATTTCTCAATGTTACGAGAAAGAAAGTAAGTAATCCAAAACATAAACCGCATACACAATTACGTTATTATCATAGTACATTTTACGTACATGTAATTCTCTATTTTCTCTATTTCGTTGCGTGCCTTAATTGACCAAACATACTGTATATTCGCAATCTGTAGCTGCACTCGGAACCGTTTAAATTGTTAAGGTCGATTTGGAACAAGTTCTACAACTTATATCAATCACTCTCTTGACTTCATTCTTGATGGAATACTACATCCATCGATAAAAGAGTATAGAAAAGCGAAGCATCTTTCCCCATTAAGCGTTCTATGTGGTCGACTTAGTACATTATCCTGTATTTCCCTCAAGACTAGACATATGACGATGAAAGTAATTTTAACATCCATTGGTTGCATGAATTGATCCCATCAGCATGTCCAATTCATGGAGCAGCTCGCATAAGCGGTACGAAAACAATGTAAATTATTCATAGGAAAGCTTATATGATAGCGTCTTTTCGTCGTTACAGAATACTTTATCTGATATTTCTGGTTTGATTGAACCCAAGGTCGGATGTTCATAATACAGTAACAAATATAGTTTGATCAAGCATTAGACTATACCGTCAATATCCAAAGATCGTTTCCATTCCTGGACGTGTCCTCTACTACTAATTACTGAAGAAGAATAATATCATCGATACATCATTAGCGGTGTATCATCGACTGTTCATTGAATATTTCGCTTTATTAAACATAGATGAGCACACGGTCAAATGACTGTGATGTATTTTAAGGTTACTAAGTCTTTTTCAGTCAATAATTAATGATTCTAATAAAATACCTACTTCTCTACTACTAGTATGCAGACGTATCTAGTGGAGACATTAGTAATTAAAGGACAAAGCAACTTGTATGGCCCAAAAAGTAATCACAATGAAAAGATACTCGATACATTGAACAACAACTAAGTAAAAACAGGGCTTTCCATTGATTGTTTCTCGCACGTTGTAACCACTATGGATTTGTGAAAGTATTTTGTGTCCAGGTGTGAAACCCTTAGTACATATGTACCATCGAAGTTTTGCTGTACTTATAATGGTTGCTAAATTCAATAACATTTTGCACACGAACATTTCAAAATTGTCCCTGCATATTATTTTTTCAGCGTTAGCTGTCTAGCTTGGATGTTGACCTACTTTAGCAACCAATGAAATGTTTATAAATATCTCCGCGGTGAATCAAATGCAAAATTTGGATTCCATAGATTATTGTATTCTTTTTACAAAAGGTTATGCCCGATTTTGAATTATTGCATTTTTCTCTTGCGCTAATTTTATAGTACTTTACTCGCCTGTCTGATATACCATAACTTTATTTCTGCGGTGTACAAGACAATATTACAGTGTTGAACCTTATGTGACCTCTTGCTACTCCAGTCAGAAGGAGAAGCTAGTAACTATCCCAATATATAGTAAACGTCATCAGTACATTCTGCTACAGGTTTTCTCATGACCTGTTCTATAAATAGTGTGGATACTCCTTGGTTATCTGAAGGTCGGCCAAGCAATGTAAACCAGGGCTGTTCAGTGTTAACAGTACCATTGTTTTAAATTTGTTTTAAACCTCTAAGCACAAAATAAAATGCAAAACATTAGTTTGTTGGAAAAAAGTTTGGTCATATGAATACTCTGATACTGAATATAAAATTAACATTATTTTGTATATTGTTAAACGACATTCATAATTAGCAATATCTGTGACCATGTTTTATCCTAATAGAATCTAATAAGCTTTCATCAAACTTCTTGACATCAATAGATCATGTACTTCAAAAACCAACAGAAAACATAATATTTTATTATTCCTATAAACTTAGGGCGTGCACTTTAGTTTTTAATGAGAAGAATACAACAACGTGAAAATGCATGTTTCTAGAGAAAAATGCAGAAATGTCATGGACCATTCTTTATTTCGTATATTAAGTGTGCAGTCAACTTAATTGTAAATTGATTGAAACAATACAGTTAACAATCGCAGACTGTCATTAAACTCAACGCTGTATATCTTTTTTAAAGATATTTCTTGTTAGAATTAAGATAATACTTATTTGATTTCACAAACAATAAGTAAGTAAGTAAGTAAGTAAGTAACGGCTTTATTTATAGTAGATAACATATTTGGTGTTATACCAATCTTCAATATGGTCTACATAACAAACATATATATATTAAATACATGATAACATACAAACAAATTTATAACAATGTCAGCTTGTCCAAACACATATTTTCTATACACTAATTATTCCTGTTCTTACTGCTATAGTGGTGTAATTTCAGGAGCGGTTAACTTGGTACATACGCCATTTAAACATTCTGTAAGCTAATACATTTGTATTTGACGTTGTGTCACAAACATTGACCAGTTCCATCGATTGTGAACTTTGTTAAAATTATCCAAAGCCCGAAATGAACGGTACACGCATCTTTAGAAGTTTTATTATTTATTGTATAGTATAGCATGCCAAAGGTTTTAGAGTAAAATGTAAATATTAAGAGTTGGGAATGATAATATTGAAACGATGAATAATTGTTAAGTCAACGAAGTTTATTATTACATAACAATATTCAATACTTTTAGATTACAACCTCATGTTAGGTAGATAATAAAAATATTTCAAATTTCTTGATATTATTCTGCCTAGCGAAAACGTCCGCACATCAATTATACATTGAAGCTGAAAGATTGCAAAAACCTGTTAAAGCACGATAAAACAAACGAAATCAAGGCAAACTTTGTAATGCCATTGAAAGATAGTTCACTTTTTTGTTTGTGAATACATTACAAAATTCGTAAATTACATTTAAAAATCTATAAACTGAAAAACATGCAAACCAAACGTATCCATGACTTATTGCAAGCTGAAAATATAATCATTACACTAAAAAAATGTTCTTTAATGCATTAATCATCAATAATAAATTATGTACGTGAATTTGATATTCGAAGCAATTGTGGCGAATCTTTAAATGCGCAGTTTAAAACTCCAATACTACATAAACTTGGTACATAATGTATAATAGCGGCAATTGCCACGTTTCTATTCATGATACAAAACAAGATTTTTAACGATAAACTGGTATTTCATAAAGAAACAAGAGCTGTTGAATAATTATTTGATTCAAAATCAGAACAAACAGAAACTAGACTTCTTACACTTCTTGGGGTGTATAATAATAGATACTATAAAAGTCTAAAAGATTGTCAATAACAACATGACTAGATTAACGAATTTATCTTATAAACACTTCAAATACTAGCAACCGTAAATCTGCTAATTACGTTCCAGGAATTATCAGTACGGTATTTTTTCAAACGTTTTTAGGAATATCAAATCAACTGTAAGGAGATTGTAACGTGTACAAACGCGAGGTTCTCATTTGCACAAGTGTACATTCATTTTAATGTATTTGTTATCAATTCAATTTACTGTTATGACCCGTTTATCGTCGGAATATCTATTTATAAGTTAAATGATGTTAGCATGTTGTCAGTAATATATTCAAGGTTTTTGATAATTATGCAAGCATAAGGGACATTCTAATAAAATAATAAAATATGAATATTTCATCTCACCCATTCTAACTCATTTAAAACTAACTTTGGGTTGGGGGTCAATATACATGTGTGTAGAGTTGTTTGAAGTATCCTTTTAGGGATATACCGAAGATGCGTTTTGTGTCTGCTTCTTTCTTAGTGAGTGGCTACTACCGCATATGTATTAATTTGTAGTCAAAAACCGGTAGGGGACTACATGTAATAAGGTTATCTACTAATAAATTTGAATAGTCCAACTATGGCATTTGAATAATAAAAAATAGTATATCAAGTTAACAGATTAAGTGTTGTTTGAATAACCCATATTTCATAGTTTTCATTCAGTACAAGTACGTATAATACTGGTAGCTGAATCTCAGAGCTCCTCAGATACAATGTAGCTGCAGCCGCTAGAAAATAATGTTGACGTAATATCACAATGGTGTTGTTCAGATTATTTTGTGCTTAGACACATGCTTGGATATATGCTTGAATACGATTATAGACGCGTCTAAAATGTTCACCTATAGAATATCCATGATTAGACCAAGTTACGTAAAACTCGTGAAAAGTAACAAGCTTTTATCGACATATGGAACAACAGAGGAATAATGGTGAGAGCGAGAATGATTAGTGTCGTAATGGAGAGGAACATATCCGATCTTTAAACTTTTGAACCATAAATTACTTTGCCACCTTTACTTAAGTTTTGAACGTACTGGGAAGTGTATGTCCTTCTTAGCATAGTGTTTAAGAACCGAAATGATAACAACAGGTTTGCATTAAAGATGTGTAAATACTGATTGAATGATTTGCAGCGCAGCTTGAGTTTAAGTGATTGTATTTTTCCTGAAATTGAACAATTGAGACTGACCTAAAAATAAAATGCTCCTTCCATTTACCATTGTTGATTATCGTTACATTTACAACCATGTCAAATACCGAAGTTGGTATAGAAACGATTATTTTGGAAAATATAATTGCTTAAAATATTGAAAGATACTAGTGGCTGTTGTGTTCAAATAGGTATCATTCATAGTTCAAAACTTTCTCAATACAATTTCTACCAGTGGGAAGAAGTGTTACTGGTGGTAGTATAGACATGCACGGTAAACATATACTTAGAGCAAGGTAGTATTTAGAACAGAACATGGGGGAATACAGGATGTGTTTAACTCTCTCTGAAATGTATGAGCCAACAATAACGGTAATTCATTACGATGTAACACATTTTATACTTTTTAATATATCATTAAATCCATTCCGAAAAGGAACCGATTAAATCCACATCTACATTTCTAAGAGGCTATTATTGTATGTGTTAAATATTAACAAAAATATTTGGCACACTTATACGTTTTGTGCCGGGAACAAAACTGCAATAATCCAGTACAGTAGATAAACCAGAGGTACCTCTTTGACCACTTACATTGTTATCTATTTTATCTTAACGTAAAGCACGAACTCAAATACACACATAACATCCATTAATGATGAAGAATGACCTGCAACAAGTGGTCGGTTTGATTATTTCATCAATTTACAAAGATTTTTATTGACATAAAATAAATGCTAACATGCTAGAAGGTTTTAATAGTAATATAGAAAGGCAAGGATTCTTTTTGTTCATTGTTAAATAAGTGCCGGAAAGCTACGATAATGCTTGCAGGGTCATATACATTTTATACATAACAGGAATGTTGACATGCGATATTCAATTTCAACCCAAAGACAGGGTCTCTAAACATAAAATTGAAGTTTGCATACTAATCACATCGTACAGCCTCGCGTCAATGGCAGTGTAGCTCTTTTATATCCGCATAAGAATGGGTTGTCTGTATTCTATTTCAAGATGAAATATGGTACAATGCCGAATGCCGAGCATAGCCTTTATTTGCCAGTCAGCTTTCCGCTGAAATATGGCAGGCATATATATGTGTGCCTCCATCCGGTTTTGAACCCGGGTCGCCAGATTAGACGGCAAGCGCGCTAACCATTAAGCTACGGAGACCACATTTATGGTAATGTGTTTACTTTTCTTTTTCATCAACGTAATCATTTCGCATTTTTTATGGAACTGTTTGTTCATTAAATGACGTCATTCGGCTTCTTTGGATGCTGTAATGTACGTCTCGATATTGAATAATATTTCATATAGAAATGTCGCATATTCTATTTCCCAAATAAAATATTAAGTATTGTGAAAACGTTCATTTTCAAAATAAATTCGATCTGACGAAATAAATTCTTCGTCAACAGATGTGTCCTAGATCAGCAATATAAGGCTGTTTAGAAATGAAGGAGTATTAATAACAATAAGTGACAATCTTCGTCTATGCATAATAAGTTTTCTTCACTAGTTAATGATATTCCATCATCTCATATAAATGATCTAGACGTGACCAATGAACTGTGATATATTTTGTTTCTTGTATGATTTATTTAGACATTGAACGGAACATTGTACAAAGCAACAAATTATACAAGTTTTGGGTGGATCAGCGGAAATAAAACACAGTCACGGACGGCTCAACCGATTCACTGTCTCTCCCTTTAGGAAAGAGATTTTCCAATTACAGAGCCGACATACAGCTGCAACCTAACTGACTGAGCAAAGATAAAGGAGACATCGTATTGTTTTTCTTACGGACTGAGTTCAATGTCTGCTTCCCATGCCCTTTCAGCAGGATTATTACTGCTGAAGAACGACAAGAATAATATCGCCGTCTACACAAACCTAACCGGAACAGTCAAACTTTCAACGAAATCTGAAGAAGGCAATGTATCCGGTTCGGTCCAAAGATATATCATTCGAGTCGGACTGTGGGGAGATGCTAGCAACTTATAGAAGATGGTGCAGTTCATCACCACATTCACACCTAAGATACACGTATACACGGCCATAAAAGATGGAACGTAAAAGAAGACAATTGTTGTTCCTCATGATTGTTTTTTAACTGAGGCATTTTAGGTAGCTGGTTAAATTAACTATACACAACTTGTATAGTAATTAATGACTCTCGACACCTCATTGGCATCCATTGCCAAACGTTTAAGAAAGACGAGACGCAACGTTTTACTTTTTGTGCAACACAATCAAAATTCCAAAGAAAGTTCATCATACGTACAACTACTTACTAAAGTCTAACTAAACATAAGGGGGTTACTTGCTATTTTCCAATATGACCAGGGGTATATAATAATAGTACTTCTCAGTGCAATGTTTATGTCTTCTTAATTAAATCAATGTAAGATTATTACCAATACAGTTATAGTACAATAACTAGATCATTAAATATCAATATCCAATTATGATAAATATTGTAAATGTTTCACTGATAATTAAGGAATGTGAGCGTGTGATTAATATAATTATAATACAATATGTATTTAATGTTATTGCAGTTATTAACAGTTATTGCATAAAGAATAATGCATACTCATTTGAGAAAAATTAAGCGCAGCCACAAGCAGGCACAGGCCTTCAGCACTAACAACATATTGATTAAATCACGAGAGCTGGGACTGTTGTTTGTTAGTTGAGTTCATGTACAGGGTGATCATTAATATATGGTAACATAAATAACTTTAATAAGTTTGTCAGTTGTTAAGATAATATATATTGTTATATACCTTTGATTAACATACATATGTAAGTTTTTCCCCTTTATTCTGCATAACTGCAAAACCAGCCCCTAAATATGTCGAAAATAACCAATTGAAACATTGCATGTTACACTACCGATGCTACAAATTTCACTGTATTGAAGTTTTCATACAATTATTGTTTCTGGTTTTGGTGTATTCATTCCTTCCTCGAGCATCCACATTAAAAGAAACACTGATGAGTGTAGATGCAAAGTAAATGTATGGTGTTCGGCGAAATGATACAGTGGCCAAATTTCTTGAAATCACTGAAAATGTACGGCAGCATTAAGGACGATATGGACGTCACCTTTATACCACATGCATTTATTATTCATATTTAAAAAACTTGGGCTCATTATCTTTATAACAAGGGTCATACTACTTCTCTATCATAAAGTCTGACAAAGTTATTAAAGTTATTTATGTTACCATATATTAATGATCACCCTGTAGAACAGAGCTGCTGTCTGTATGGAATGTTGTAGTGGTTTAAGTATTACATCGTTGCCCCCTAGTCTGTCTATACAGACCCTATGCTAATTAAAAGGAGACTATTCATCAGTCTACTCTTTTTTCATGAAATTATCTTCCTTTACTCCCTCAAACGTAAGTAATCAAGCCCAACATAAAATCTAGCTAAATTGAAAAGTTATGATAATTGATTGCTAAAATTTTATCTAGTCGTGTAGCCGGACTACGTTACCCACGTATGTTTCCTGAAACAAACATATAGTAGTTCGACGTTCACTCCTTTGATCTTAACAATGTTCTCACTGAGAGATGTAATACTGTATGTTATACGAAAGAGATATATGCAGTGGTTTGACCCCAATTATAATCAAACGAACTTGACTATCTGTAGTTTATAATAAAAAATATATGAGTATCCCGAACATATATATAATAATTTTACATAGACATCGCGTATAAACAAAATCACTGTGACTTATTGGGATACTAAACAATTAAACTTGTATGACTTATTGTGATTGAAACATCCTGACTGTGTTATACATGTTTATTGTCATATATTTATTCCAAATGATGCAGTTTGCAGTACATGTATCTCAAATCTATCAGTCCACGTTTATATAGTAAACCAATGTTCGACTGTTCATTTCAGAATATTCTAAGTACAAGACATTATATATAAATTATTAGCTAGTCTAAGAAATAAACTTATTGCAGTCACTTTACGCACGTAACGCATAATTGAGGAATAATTAATGTCAATAATTGTCAAATATAACCACCACTTAGTGGAATATATGACGTCTCTAATTATCACAAGCGCGTTTCTAGTCGTCTTGTATAATTGCATAAAACACAAACATCCGTAATCAACCACACACACAGGACAAACGTTGTTGTTTCTAAGCCAACACTAATCTACGTCGAATCATGTTAGTAAATAGATAATCTGCAAAAACATTATGCTGGTGATTAATGAATTACACGTGTAAGTAAGCAATGTTGTGTAGAACGAGGTTACGATATTTAACGTTGTTTTCAACTAACAAATGGTCATAACATAAAGGATTGTTTCAATGTTAATAACTACCGAAAATAAAATAGTAATACTGGCCAAACTCATAGCAATAATAACCATTACATGTATAGTGTATATATATTCCAGACAGCATGTATACATAACTAACCTAAGTAAGGTAATGTTTTGTTTCGGCCAGACATGTTTTAAAATTATATCCTTAGGACTACCAGACACGTTTTATGGCTTTCGTGAAACATACACAATCATGGTCCCTGGGTACTCAATATATTCGTTTGACACTAGATCTATATACACTGTGAAAGTGAAAGAAACAGACAATCTCAACGTAGCGCATCTGTAGAAGTCACCCGAAATGACAATATGACTGAATGATGTACTCTTTGTCAATACAGATATTGTCTAGCAAGGTTGTCCGTTATGTTGAACTTTTGTTAAAGCGATTTGTTTTCCATGTGTACTTTTGTGTTAACGACAGTTGACAGTTTTACACGTATATCAACCGTAAGTTAGAACAACTACCGATGATGAATGTCGGTTTTAGATGGCCGACACAAAAACATATTTACGTTATTATCTTGGTACATTTTACGTAATCTTCTATTTCGTTGCGTGCGTTAATTTACCAAACATAATGTATATTCACAATTGTAGCAGCCCACAAACATGTTTAAATATGTGTCTCAAAAGCAGTATGTTTGTGTGATTAATAGCGTGGTTTGAATTCAATGTTCGTTCATTCTGTATCATGATTTGTATATGTGTCATAACAGTATGTACTTTTATTAAGCAACTCGAATATTGCTAGCGTTCTGATTGGCTTACATTAATTTACTTTAGGTCGATTTGGACCAAGTTCTACAACTTATATCAATCATTCTTATGACCTCATTCCTGATGGTATACTACATACACCGATAAAAGAGTATAAAAAGCGAAGTGTTGAGGACAACGTTCTATGTGGTCGCGTTGGTATACTCTCTTGTATTTCCCTCAAGACTAGACGTATGGCGGTGAAAGTAATTTAAACGTCTATTGGTTGCATGAATTGATCCCATCAGCATGTCCAATTCATTGAGCAGCTCGCATAAGCGCTATGAAAACAATGGAAATTATTCATAGGAAAGCTTATATGATAGCGTCTTTTCTTCCTTACTGACTACTTAAACTGATATTTGTGGTTTGATTGAACCCAAAGTTGGATGTTCTCAGTACATTTGTACATCAAGAAATATAATTTGAACAAGCTTTTGAATATATCATCAAGCTATCTGGGATAAAGATTATTTTAATGATACTTGGCTAAATCAAAGGAATTCCTTGTTTACGCTCTAGAGGTCAGTTTTGATTTAATCTTAATGAAACAGGTTCACAATTCTATCTGTATGAATGAATATATAACTCAAGTTTAAAACGCGGTCTGCTGGTGCAATGAGGTAGGTGACGCATTTAAATTGAAGAAAAACTAGAAAACATATGTGCGTATATTTTATAAGCCAATTGCTACACTGGACTATTTGAGGTTAACATCTAACCTGACAAATTAAAAGAAAATAATTCTACATGTACTCACAATTCATTGAATAATAATGTCGAAATTTTATAGCATTGGTTTACAATCGATTAAAATATTTCATCCGAATATAAATTGAATAATTCCGACAATTACATTTGGCTCAAGTTACGAAAATTACCGAGGTTCAAGTTAGGGTTAGGGTTCCACAATCGTATCGTTAAATTCAACTGAGTAGAATCTACATATTGAGAGACATGTTGCATAACTGACGCTAGTGAAACAATCGACGCTATATCGCTAGCTTAGAATTTTAAGACTCGTGTACATTTGAAAACCGCATCTCAAGGCGCTTCTTATGAGCCTATTTTCATAACGGTCAGGTCAGGTTAACAAAACTTAAGTTTAAAAAGCTTGTTTTTCCATAAGTAAAGAGTAGTTTTCAGACAGTTTTTTCTTGTTTTCTCAAAATATCTATTTTGTACTTACGACCTTCTAAATTTAAGCCACCGATATATTCCACAAGCAAGGCGTGCGTTAAGCGTGCGGGATATCCGGTGTTTTCTTCGTTACCTGGTCATTCCACAGGCGACATAACATTGTATCCGTGTTCCAATGCTATACACACTATATTAGTAGGGGATATTTTGTCTTTTCGACCCTTCGATCATGACGATGAATATCATAAGGAATGAGGTACAGCGAGCACTCGATCTAAATTGTATACACCAACAACTTACCCTGAAACTTTCATTGGTGAAACCGTAGATAACTGGGTTTGCAAAACTGTTTGACATGGCCAGCCAATGTACTGCAATGAATATAGTGGTCAATGATTCCACGGATACTCGGTGTTGTAGTTCCGGACGAAAGTCTAACAATAGCATGAACATATGAATTGGCAGCCAACACACTCCAAACATCGCCACAACTATGATCAACATCTTTACGACCTGAAATGTTGAACAAAATCATATTAATTCGAATAAATAGTACTGGAAACAAAGTTGTGCCAAACGAATGTTCCACATACTGTTGTTTCAAGCTATGGTCAAAGAAATTTCAACAGATGAGTTTGGTACATTAACTTTTAACTACGAAACCATTTGTTTCTATTCATGTCAATAATATAATGTGCATGCTGTCAATAGTAATTTACCATGCTTGTGTTAATTGCAGTAACCCCCGTATAGTAAAACAAGGCATAATTTGAAATTGCATACCATCGGCAAAATGTACGTAAATATTTGGATATTTTCTCTGCATTAAGGTGTGAATGTGTGTGGTATTGTAAGTTAAGCCCACTTTTATTTCTTCTTTACTTTTAAGATTGAATGATGCCCCCTAAACATGATGGTTTGATATGATTACAGTTTTAAGTCTGCGGATGTATGAGCGTATAAAATTATACTAATTGCTCTTGTAATTTACGAAAGCTTTTTACTTATCTGAGTGCGTATCGCCCAGTTAAACAATAATGTTTGTGTATCAATAATACACAATAGGAAACAATGAATTGTTGTAACTGTGTATACATCTTATATATTGTTTGTGAATTGCTTGGTTGTTAGTAGTGATTATACAGTGACAGTAATTATCATATTTAGTTATTTGTTAGAAATTCTGAGTGCATTGATACAATTGCTTACATACTTAGGTATACAAATTATCTAGTTTGTAAAAAGACACCAACCAATGTATTCTGAAGTGCCAGGAAATTGAAAGCTATAATATATATTATCTGTCTGAAATGTATCATAATTACTCAATTTGTATGCACTTGAACATAAGCATGTGTAAATTTTTACATATAAATTTGTATCTAACGCAAGTATCTTGTCAAATAGTATAGCCTGTCGTCCATTGTATCCGAATGTGATCCGCTTACATGGCATTTTATGCATTGTATTTGCATACATATCAGAATTAATGAACACTAATTTATGGCACTGTACATCATTTTGCAAGTGCATTTTATCTGGAATTTAGAGTTCGTGATTTACTGCGTACACAATCACATTACACTCTTAGAAGTTATCGTTTACTGTTGTTATAGTACTCAAATAAACACATGCCAACAATGAAACAGATAGCATATATAATAAGACGATATACACATCAGTAATTGGAGTACTTATAACATTTAATCGAGTATACTACCATTAACAACATCTCTCTCTACAAGCTGTCTTGTTCACTGATAGTGAAATGTATGTTTTAATAACATTATAACGATCTATCTCTTCATTGTTGTGTTACAAATATGTATCAAATATTTAATCCACTTCAATATCAGATTATTGCATATTTATTTACTACATGATGTACTCTATGTTTGACGGTGCATTTGAACAAGACAAGTACCAAATCATTATTGCAAAAATACACGGGAATACATACATATTATTCAACAGAGTATAATCCTAAAATGTACACGTCAGTGCCATTTACCTTGATCAACATATTTATACAATACAATGTTTAATGTTCACGATTTTAATAGTATATGGTCCCACGTTTTCTTACTCTCGAAAAATGAAAAGAGACAGCGAGAAAAGGACATGATCAAGACAAGGCGAATGCGCAAATGCTGTGCAAACTTTATACAAAAAACGCATGACAACACTTTATATTGCCAAACAATGTTGCAAAATAATTATCCTTGTGTATTGTAACGGTGATTAAGCTTATCCACTAACAATAAGAAATGGAGTAAATGTGAATTCGCTAGCCACTCAAAAATAGCCAGCTTCTAGATAAAATGGTTAGCACAGCATCAGCATCATCGTAGACACATGCACGGCAGCCGCTAGGCAGATGTGAACCAGGTTGAAAGCATTTCATGATATGCATAGGATCCAATAGAAAAGTTCACAATATGTTGTTTGTAAACATAGACTAATTTTAACTTCAAGGTATTGGCACTAATCCATAATACAGTGTTTATTTAAAAATTAATCTGGAACCATTGATGCATTTTACGATGTTTATTTGAGAACTGGATTTACGGGTCAATTACACGTGAACCCAGTTTGTGGAATATCTACAAAACCACTTACTATGGGTATTTAATAGATATTCGTCTAGGTCATTAACTATTATAATAGGTCAGATTATATTATAAAGATATTCGCCTAGGTCTGATCATATTATAATAGATACTCGTCTAAGTCATACTAATTATAATAGATTTTCGTCTAGGTCAGGTTATATTATATTAATTATTATTATTATAATTATAATATATATTATACTCCGTTTCTCCATGTTTTAGTGCAATTCGTTAAATTATCATTTTTAATGCCCAATGGACAATATTCACAGAACTGTAAGGCTTAAATATTGGATTACGTTATGTGTAGACTTATAATCTAATACACAAAATCATTCAAAATATAACAGGGATTGAAAACTGCTCAATCATAAGAGCCTCAAAATGTTTAATGCATAAACCTTGCTTTCATTTTGATTTATAGTCATTTATTTTCTTATATAAAGCAGTTCAGCAGTTCTTGAATAGCATTTCCTGGCTTGAATCCAATATTTGGACGAAATCAGTATGTTCTGCAACTGTTCACCCTAATACCCCAAGCACACGACTCTCGAATCAGCCCGAATGGGCCCTAATGAGTCGGAATGAAGGAAGAATAAACATTCGAAACACATTCCGAATGATAACTCGAATTGACCAAAATTATTATAGCTTTGTCAAAATGCCGTTGGAATACTTCAAATACCATTCAAATACAATTCTTATATACTTCGAGTATAACACGAATACCCTTCGAGTCCACCTGGAATGATAGCGGAGATCGTGCATATGTTTTCAAAATACGGTAAACACAAGCATCGGATTGTTTTGCACGGGATTATGCACGGGTTGTGCACGGGTAGTCTGTTTAATATCAGTACCTATAATGGCTTTACGTAATGTTCGAATATAGTCAGAATGCCGTAAGAATATTTAAAATGTAATCAGAATGTCGGAAGAATACACTTCGGTAGCCGTTCGATATTCCACCCGACTTCGAATGTATCTCGAAAGTTTTGAACATGCGCAAAACATTCGAAGTGGTTACAGGAATGGGTCGGAATATATCGAATGCACTACGAATTGACACAGCATGCAGACAGAATGTTTCGAATGCATTTTGACCATGGAGGAATACACCTCGAATTGCTATTCCTACGGCATTCCGGCTCATTCCGACGCCGTGTGATCTGGACATTATCAATACATGTAAATACAGAGAGTTTTTTATAACAGTTTATTCATTTTTATTTCAATATGTATTTTATTTCAAACGAAATAGGTTTAGAGCATGATAAAACATTCAAACTGGCCCGAACATATGGAATGTACTCGGAATGCAGACGGAATACATTTCGAACATACACGAATGTACCACGAATTGCTATTCCTACGACATTTCGACTCTCGTGTGATTGGGGTATAACAGCGCAATTAACACTACTTGCAGTATAAACAATTTGAGCATCTCGTACAAGCATTGTTCCAGTAACCGATATATCTCGATAATTGCTTTCTTGAGTCTGATGATTCACATAATGGAATGATGTCATACATTAAATGTTGTGCCTGATTACAACATAATGCACAACAGTCTTGTGAGAAAGTAAACAAGTTGTTTCGACTTAATGTCTTCATTGAGGATTTCATTAAAACCTGGTGATTCCTATTGAAGGATTTCTCTCCTTATTAAACATCAATCATGGTTATGCCAATGTTCATACCGGTGGTTTGGTATGTAATATCCAGATTTCCTGTCACATCATGAACATGGTCTTTGCTTATTAGTTTATACTAATTTATTTTAGGTCGATTGTAAAACACTAGGCTATCGAGGAGGCTTATTGGATGACAGTAAATCAGATTCAGATTTTTTCACCAGTAATTTTTGTTAATGAACCATCTTCTCATGAGATACGGATTTGTATAAGTTCATTACGTTCTCAATAAACTCCAAACTTACCGATTGCTTTCCGACCAAAATCGCCAAATTAATTATCACCTCAAGTATTCAATAATGCTTTTTGATATTTTGTATTAATATTCACGCGTGCGTATGGCGTTGTACAATGCAACCGAACAGTTTGTTTTTCTAAATTAAAACAATCTTGGATTCATATATTTAGAGGCTATTTAAGTATTTGTAATCACATATACGAAGTTCATTCTACTTGTGATATAAATCGCCTGATCACCATGGTTAACGATGAACAAGAATTGTCTTATTGTTTTGAACATTACTCGTTGTTTTTGTTTTTAGTGTTTATTCATTTCTGGTTTCAAGGTTTCCTTAAAACCATTATGCACTTCAATCATACTCTCATGTTTATTCTGGTTTGCGTCTATGTAAACAAGAACGTAAACAACATAGGGAAAGGTTACACACGGATGACACCAAGGAGATGTTGTGGTGAAATATATGCTTCAATGTTATTTCTGTCTTATGAGACATAATATAGTAGGTATCTGGCAAGAAAATGTTCGTTTTTAGTTGAAAAATTGTTTATTATTATCACTGTTCAATTGTATTTATAGCATTGTAATTATAATATTAGGCTTCTTTACGTGCGAGCGGTATTACGCGAAGTCTATAAATCGTAGTCTGTATATTCTTTATTAGCTGAAGTGTAAATATCACACGAGTTAAATAGAAACGTTATTGATGAGAATGATGTTTCTCACAGATTATGAGAGATCGTTGTCTGTCACAATCACAATCTGGGGAGATGAAACCGATGCACGTTAGATATAAGTGAAGAAATAATAAACTTGTAACAGGGAATAAGACATTTCCTACTCATAAAAGTTCCACGGAAACGTCAGCATTATGGATATAATGATATTGATGAGGTGTAAGGGTGCGAGTGGTGTTCCATAATTAATGTTACTCTTAGCGTAATTATAGATTAACTGAATATTTTACCCATACAATCTTACATTCCGTTACATTATTTCTCATTTTGTACCACTGTACCATTTCAATTTTTATTCACTTTTAAAATAATGTTAACACTCCCGCAACAGTGTAACTCGCAGATACTATACTGGCATATGACTGATCGATCTAAGGGCTTCTCACGAACCATAAGTTCTACCTGTAAGGATGTATTTCAGATGTGGGTACAGATAATAGTTTAATAGTGGAATATCTATAAATATGCTCGATACAAAATATCAAAGGTATAAATCTTTTAATCGTTTCTTTGTATAAGGATATTTCAAAGTTTTCACTTCTAAAATCAAACCAGTTTGATTTACAGAACTTTGAAAACAGAATCACCCAATGATCATTTTAAAACACACAAATACAACAAGTATGCTGAGATGATGAATAACTTCATGCACGTCATCTTAGTGCTTGAAATGTATTTTCAGCTAAAAGAACAGTCAAATGTGTCTCCTTACTTCATGATAATGGCTGGTCATTATACACCTTTTATAGTGCGGCCAAGATATAACGGCACAATAACATTGTGTAAACGTCACTGGTTGGATCAGTCCATATCAAAACGCGAGAAAGTAACTAAATCATGATCATCTAAGCGCTTGTTCAGTTATTTTTATCTACTTACGGATGAGTATTGTTATGCTTATTATATAGTCTAGTGGTAACGTGTCTAATCTCAACGCAGAAGGTCCGGGTTCGAATCCAATCAGAACGTCTTTCTATTCTTATTTTTTTCCGCACATTATTTTATATGGTGATAGTGATGATGATTTTCCAGATTTGTTAAATGATTCCGTCAAAGACACTGCTATTGAACAGTGTTAATTCATATAATTTATGTATGTACATGTATACGTACAGAAAGTTAATTCATAATTGTTCGTTCTAGATAAATATAATAAAATACAATAAAATAAATATACATAATAAAGAAAGCCTACGAATAAAAAAATGTAACAAGATATTCAACGTATAACGTGATATACTAAGAAAAAAAATACAAGAACTTACCCAAAAAAAATACACAAAAGTGAGACTCGAACTAGTAGCCTACATCCATAGTATTATTGTATTTTGAAAGCTTTACCGAATGAGCTATAGAGACATGTAAAAAATGTCTTGTATATTTGTTCATATTGCAAAAACGTAGTACAAAACAAGCGTTTATTGACCAATACTGTAAATAATCACTCCCTTCTGTTGAAAATGAAGCCGTCGGCTAATTAGTTTGCGTAATTGTTATTGTGCCATCAAACTAAACTACTCTTCAATGACGTATAAACTATATAGTGTTTTGAAATATAATGCTGAAAATAATGTAACATATGGGAACAAAAACTGGGCCTCACATGTCAAAACGATTCTTGAAGAACATGGTTTTGCGTACATATGGAGAGACCAAGTAATAAACATACATTTATACTAATTAAGCAACGAATATTCGATAATTATCATCAATCCTGGTATTCGGATATAAATAATTCTCCCCGTCTTTCAACGTATTGTCTTTTTAGTCCCCTACCGGTTTTTGACCGGATGGGTACTATAGGTTTGCCGTCCGTCCGTTCGTCCGACTGCCCGCCCAACCGCCCGCCAGCCCAAAGAGCCCGCCCGCCAGCCCAAAGAGCCCACCCGCCAGCCCAAAGAGCCCACCCGCCAGCCAGCCAGCCAGCCAGCCAGCCAGCCAGCCAGCCGTCTGTCCGTCCGTAACAGTTTCAATAAGCAATAAGGGAATTGTGCACGTCTAAATTTTGATTCTGACAAAAAATGTGGTTGCTGTGGCAACAAAACGAGTGAAAATATGCCCAAATCTGGATCCTGCCATAACTCGAACAGTTTCCAAGCTAAGTTTATGAAACTTGATAATGTGGATAGGGGGCAATAAGGGAATTATGCACAACTAAAAATATTTTGATTCTGACAAAAATTGTGGTTGCTATGGCAACAGAAACATTGAAAATGGCCTCAAACCGGTAGCGGACTTCTGTATTGCTTGCAATTCTTAATTACTTGTTAAACATAATTTCATACGCGAGAAATATCTCGATTGCATACACGAAAGAAAATATCTAATATCATTATCAAAATTTAGAGTATCTTCTCATCTAATATTCATAGAAACAGGCAGACACAACAATATTCCACGAACACAGCGTCTATGTAAATCATGCACCATGTCAAAAATTGAATCAGAATTTCACTTCTTGCTAGTTTGCCCAAAATATAGAGACTTAAGAAAAACATATTTTAAACCTTCCTGTCACTGGCCAAACCATAATAAATTCATTTCATTGCTGAATTCTACTTCCAAACTATCTATTAATAACTTGTCAAAATTTATTTATTTCGCAAATAAAATCAGAATTTCTGTTTAAGACATTTCACATTTTTCATATAATTATAATTTTACCCTTTTTATCATACCTTATTTCAAGACCCTTCAGAAAACTATGTTAGAATTTCACCCAGTCACAATATTTACACATCCTGCAGACTTTCCATATTTTCTCTTTCTAGTATATTTGATTATTTGTTTGATTACAAATTGTATTAATGCAATTTTATGTCAATAAACTATATGTTATGTTATGTTATATTGGCCGCCATATAAACACCGTGTACATTTGTACAAGTATTAAGACTAAACACGCACAATTCTAAACACATTTATTGACATCACCGAAAGCCCATATTGCATCTAATATAATAGTTTTGTAAAATTAACAACAACCTTCATGACTAAGATTCTGAAAAAGATGGATCCTTTTTCTTGCCGAATTTGTCAAGCAGAA
Source organism: Spisula solida (assembly GCA_947247005.1). NCBI lineage: Eukaryota > Metazoa > Mollusca > Bivalvia > Venerida > Mactridae > Spisula > Spisula solida. The sequence goes on along the minus strand of OX365944.1, from coordinate 41,063,210 downwards.
GAATACCGGCCAAGTTTGTAAAGCGGCCGAGTTTACCCTGTAGCAAACCATTGTGTACCTTAAATTAAATTGTATTAATCCAAAATCTTTAACATGCTAACGAAACTATACATCGGAGTCAATATACACTGTACATCACCATGCTCATAAATCTAAGTTTAGTATAATATAATATGTACCATTACTTTAACTAACCTCTGTAATTTCCAATACAATTATTATGCATCTAAAATATAATGAACATAGTTGTTTATATAATTGCCACACCAACAAGACTAGTACCAGACATGTGTATACTGTTGTATACTTTCTGGTAGAATTCCAACGTTGAAATGAAACGCTGTCAGCGCAAGCTGTGAACACAATACAATAGTAATTATTTACTGTAACCATGACATGCATAACGTTCTGTTTATGTTAACCACACACATTAAACATACAAATGTACTATTTTGTGCAGACAACATACTTTCCTTCACAGCATGCTGGGTTGTAATAGTAGCACAATACCTTTGAGAAGGCGGGTTGCTGTACATTTATCTCGTGTCGATACTGAATGTTCAACATCCTTTCAATTATAACAAGACAACATACAGGTTCAAATGATAAATATATTACAAGAATAAATACTCTCGAGGAATCATAGGACTACACTTCAGAAAATATCTGAAACATCTGGGCCGATATCTAGAAAGCATCTTAATAGAAAACGTACAATTGTTTTAATTTCCATAAGTGTATTAACAAAAACCAAGACAACTAAGATAATGAATTGCTTAAATATACGCATCTCAAGTTTTTACTTCGAATAAGATTATAATCAGAATTCGGACAGGGAAGGCAGCACTCAACATAAACTGTTGAGCACAAAACACAGTAAAACAGATCACAATCACACGGTACAATGCCCAACACAAAACTGAACCAAAGCATGAAAGTCCTCGTTTTAGGTGTCAAACCCTTGAAAGTCCTAGTTTCAGCTGTCAAAATGTTCAAAAACACTTACTAATCACTGTATAAAGTATAATACAGCAGCAGCCTAAATGCACTTTGATGGTAGTCAACAACAATAAAATCAGTAAACGAACAGGGAATGAAAGGGAGGAAGATTCTAAGACCAATCGGCGCAGGCCTTTTTGGATTATTGCCTTTGATATACTAAACAATTGTGAATTTAGCCTTTGCTGTACTCTAATTCAAACAAACTGGTGAGGTCTTGTTCGATTATAGGCCAAATCGACACAGATCTTCTTGGAATATGGCCCTTGCAATACCCAAAGAATGAGAAATAGGCCAAGTTGTATTTTGTTTAATTCATCATGTCCCCAGACGGGCGTATTTTGTGACATTGTGGCTTTCGTTTACAACTACTGACTAAGTTCATGTATCCTCTATTGCTTGAACATGTTAAAATAGAAGCTTTATAAATACAAGCTCTGGTATGCTGTACAATATTTTTGTACATAAAGATGTGTACATAGTTGGCAATATTTAAATTTATATTGTAAATTTCATTTGGTCATAAGGTTATTATGTGACTAACTTGATTGACTTGTTTGTATGTGTAATAATAATTCAGATGAAAACAAATGGGCGGCTGCTATTTGGTTATAATAGTGTTTTACGTAATATCTGCGTCAGCTCTGACGTAGAAGAAATGAGAAACAAGCATAAAATAGACATTGTGGATTTGTAATTGCAAACTATTAGTTAATGATCACACGGAGCACAAATGCGGCATAACGATACATCTCTTGACAGAAACACATATCTAAATCATATTCTGAATAATGCAGTTCATCATTCGACAACACTAAAGCAATTATAAAATGTCTATACATTCTCTACAAAGTGACTTGGACATTTAAACTTAAATCCAGACTGGTCATATATTATCAATATTTATCACATAAAATAAGCTCTGGGAGTTTAATAAACCCATTACATAAAAGTCATAATACACACGTGTAATAAACATGCAAATGAGGTATTTACAAGGGCGAGTCACTTTATTTATGTATTCATACACGTTGTCAAAAAAGGAAAATAATACATTTTTAGAATAGAATAAATTTTATATCCGATTATGAACACTCTATGGCATGTTATAATCACACAATAACAGATGTACAAGAAATTAAGAAATATAGCTGTAAGTAAACATGACGGTAGGTCCGTTAAACGAATAAGATCGGGACGAAATGTACATACCAAATATCTGGCATCTACACAAACACACGGCATCGGATGTTGATTTCATTGTATAAATCCGTTAATTTTGAGTATTAAAGACGATTTTCCTTGCTTACCAAGTACTTGCATCGTGTACAATCAGTTATTTTCGGCTATTCAGACGAATCGTGAATAAATTCACGCGGAAAACCTACTTACTTCCCCTGTCCTTGGTTGTTACTAAAACCCGGAACGGAACACGGAATAGAACGAATACGTTGTGTTGCTGCGGTCCAAGATTTAATTATTTATTTTGTTAAGGGTAGTTTTACATCTGCAGGATTTTAGATACCCTAAATATATTATTTCCAAAAGGCAGAAAAATTAACATATTGGAATATACATTGATGCACTATTTATTAGCTCTTTCAATGAGCCGCTTTACTCCTATGGAGTTTATTTGCTAAAGGGGAAGTGTGTGCATTCTTGACAAACTTTTACTGTGTATTTAGTTTATGTGATAAAAAGAATCTTACATTCGTGTCATTCCATATTAAATTTATTAAACTCGTTGAATACAAGTGATAAAATGCTCGGCAGAGCCTCGCATTTTATCATTTTATCCAACTCGTTTAATAAATTCAATATAGAAAGACACTCATGTAAGATCCTCTATCAGTAAAATGGATTCGAAATACTCATTATGCTGTCATTATTACTTAATGTTATAAACAACCCAATGGCACATCTTAAGAATATAGTTTTTTGCATATTTATTCCTGAAAAGGTCTGTTTACACAGCAACAATGATAGATATTTCACTATAAATATTATGGTGATATATGATGAGAAAGTATGTTACATGTAATATAAAATTACACCAAAGTGAAAAAAACAATTTTTATTTAGGTGTATCAAGTAAGACAAATTAAGGCCCGGATTCGGAGAGACAGAGGTACTGTACAATTTACAGATGTAGTAGAATGTGTTGTGATATTATAGGTAAAGCATCATCACTTTTATTACGAGAGGTTTTGCATCTCATTAATATAAAAAGAAACAACCATAATTAAATAACAATTTCATAATGCAAAAGGGAATAATTTATGGACATAACGAATTTTAACATTAAATAAGGAATGGCCTGTACAAATGTATAAATACGTAATGTACGTATTTTATCAATCGCCAAATTATATTTAAATAAATTATGATGTTTATATCAGACATAAACCCAGTTTTTGTATTCAAACCAATATCTTGACATCATAGAATATTAACAAATACCTGATAGCACCAGATTAATTCATATTCTGATAATACCCCAATCACACGACTGTCGAATCAGCCGGAATGGGCCCGAATGTGTCGGAATGAAAAAAGAATAAACATTCGAAACACATTCCGAATGATAACTCGATTTGACCAAAATTATTACAGCTTTGTCAAAATGCCGTTGGAATACTTCAAATACCATTCAAATACAATTCTTATATACTTCGAGTATAACTCGATAACACTTCGAGTCCGCCTGGAATGATAGCGGAGATCGTGCACGCATATGTTTTCAAAATACGGTAAACACAAGCATCGGACCGTTTTGCACGGGAATATGCACAGGTTGTGCACGGGTAGTGTGTTTAATATCAGTACCTATAATGACTTTAAGTAATGTTTCGAATATAGTCAGAATGCCGTAAGAATATTTAAAATGTAATCAGAATGTCGGCAGAATACACTTCGGTAGCCGTTCGATATTCCACCCGACTTCGAATGTATCTCGAAAGTTTTGAACATGCGCAAAACATTCGAAGTGGACACAGGAATGGGCCGGAATATATCGAATGCACTACGAATTGACTCAGCATGCAGACAGAATGTTTTGAATGCATTTCGATCATGAAGGAATACACCTCGAATTGCTATTCCTACGGCATTCCGGCTCATTCCGAAGCCGTGTGATCTGGACAGTATCAATAAATACAGAGTGTTTTGAATAACAGTTTATTCATTTTTATTTTAATATTTATTTTATTTCAAACGAAATAGGTTTAGAGCATGTTAAAACATTCAAACTGGCCCGAACATATGGAATGTACTCGGAATGCAGTCGGAATACATTTCGAACATACAATAATGTACCACGAATTGCTATTCCTACGGCATTCCGGCTCATTCCGACTCTCGTGTGATTGGGGTATAAACGTAAGTGCGCTTATGACCGTTAACTGATAAGGAACAAAACAATTTGTGACCAACTGGAATTAATTTAAAGGCTGATACTGATTTGGGGAAACGAAATACTAGTAATCAGTTCAACGATTTATCTTAATGCACAAGTCGATTTTATATCGATTAAAACTGTTTGCATGAAAATTTGTATCATCAACGTGAATCTTAAACTTCGCACATTCATAAGAAGTATTTATTTGCACACACTATATCGATGATAATTTATACATTTTAGTGTTTAAAGAGTAGTGACATATCGGACGGGTAAGGCAATACTCAGCTGATACAACAGACAGCCCGGATGGCACAAAAAGAGCACACAAAACAAGAAATGTACATATTATAACCACAATGAGAAACATTAGAAAAATAACAATATGTTGTTTTAACACTTTAAATAAAAGGCGTGAGCAAATATAGCTAGACATCATTTTACTGCTTCAAAGTCCAATATTATGCTTTCATCAGGCAATAAATCAGAAGCGTTTTAAATCTCATGTTAACTTTAAAAAGTACGTGATTTCCATCGTTACAAATGTAACTACTCGTCAGACTGTCTTGTACCAATGATCAGTGACTTGTGTATTACGTGAGGCATCGAATATACTATCTTAAACAACGATAATCATTTTAATGAACAATAAAAGCATTTTTAAGACTTCATCTTGAAAATGTTGTATTTGTTACGTGTGTTTTCCTGTCATCGTCAAATCAAATCGAGCTTTAAGAAACAAAATATTCAAATTTATCGTTCAGAAAAACAATCGAAACTATTTTTGTATCGATTATAGGATATTATTCAGACCAATAGATCGAGAAAATGATTTATTAATTACCTTAACATCAGATTGAGCTGGGCAGGGAACATTTTCACTAACGAGTAGGGCGAATAATTGACATTAAGTAATTACTGCATGTAACAAGGTTTTAAAAAAGCTTTCAAATAAGAAAAAATGACATATCTATAGATTCAATTTTAAGTCATTTATCCATATATTACTATATCTCAGCTTTAAAATTTCTTATGAATTGTGTCGAAACCATTTACTTCGTTGCTATGGTGACCAATTTCAGAAAAGTACTCTGATTGAGAAAAATCTACAATTTGGATGTATATTTTAAGACTTAAAACATTATTCTAAAACTTGATAACATTTTGACCAGTTTATGTCAAGAATTGATAAAATGCAGTATTTAAAAAGTACTTTTTACAACGACGTCGAATAACATTTGAGTGACGCTTGCGACATCACGCCAAAAAGGTCTGAATAGGGCCTCAACAAAACAACTGTAAGTTCCTAAAAAATCAAGATACTAACAAAATTTCTTTTGCAAATTGCTTCATTAAGATTACTCTTTTAAATAATAAAAAATTTCAAAATCAAATTTTTTGTCAAAATGTGCACGGACACAAAGTCTCAGTTTCACTTTTATTATTATTCAATTAGATCTAATGTCTGCGGCTTATTGTAATTGCTGTTTACATTTATGACCACGTTATAGATCTATTTCGAATCACGACTTTACGTCCATGGACACTCGTCGTAAAAGACCTTGGACTATTTCTTTTACTGATTTCATATCACGATATACCGAACCGCTCGTACAGTACTCTCTGTAAATATTAACGGTCGCCTCATTAATTATATTTAATTAAAGATGTTCTTTATCCAGGAAGGTCGTAAATATTTAATTCACGTAACTCGGTCCATGATTACATTTTCTCGTGTTTCTGTTACATGTAATAAAATTTCCTGCGTAGCGTAACGAGCGTTCTGATTGGACGATAAACGGTATCACTAGATGTTGATAAAATGAGCCAATTTTAGGTTTGCGCTCGGAATTAAGGGAATTGAATCTGCGGGTAGTATGGGAACTTGACTTGCCACTGATGTACGAGGACTGTCTTTAATGGCTGTTCTATTGTTTCCGTCTACCTGTTCCCTTTCGTGAACTAAAATTTAATAATGAACTGGCAGTTTAGACAATTTATGTATTTATTGTTTATTTAAGCAGTTATTGTTTTCAAATTTTGAAAATTCGTGCTTGGTCAAAAAATTGTGAGGTTAATAGAAATTCCAAAAGTCCACAGACATATTTGAATAACATGTGTTTGTAGATTTATACCTAAAACAATTAATTATATTACGAATAATATTGATTTTTGTGAACTTATGAATGCGTTGCGAAAATTCTTAAAAGTAATGTTGCAGAAGGGTCAATAGGCCCCTAAAAAGTACCGCGACGTACTTTTTTTATTTCATATATTGCTTCAGCATATATTAAAATAGGTTTGTGCAAGTTTTATGGAATAGTCATCGAATAAATTTACCCGATGAAAATCCTTAATAAATGTAGAATATAATAATATATTCGTGATCTGCTTACGAAACATGTAATTATATGCATTATGTAAATGGGCTACCAGCACTATAAAACGTAGTAGTTTTGTATAACAGATTACAGGGTATTCAATCAGTGAGATGTGTTATTTGGTAGGAATATGCTGATCTATGCAGACGCTTTTATTGAAAAACAAATCAGATGCAATTTCAGATTAAACTTTGTTTGCTAACGTTCTCTTTTATGGATGACAGAATAATGTGTGTCTACTACAGCCCACCCGGTAAATGCAGTTAATAGAACAGTCGCTTGTCTTCAGTGTAATCCTGGTTGGAATACTAAATCACACAGGAACATTATGGTCGTCCATGTCATCGTTATAGCCATGTCATACATATAGTTGCCAGTTGCTTGCTGAACAGCAAGTTTAGTTACTACTGATTGGTAATAAATGTTTAGGCAAACTTGTTAGGTAAACTGAAGGCTTAAACGATGTGATAACATCTGGCGTTTTACACAATATCATCAAACGCATTGCGTCTGATATAGGGAAACAATACAGGGACTGTGGTGGAAGTGTTAAGTGTGGAAGCATTATCTTTGTATGTTAGTACATGTTGTATTTGTGTATGTTTGCTACCCAAAATCATACATTGCCCTACGATTTATATGCATACATATATATAACTTATTTTTGTAGCTTACAAAAAGTACTTGTTACATGTACAAACTTTTTTTGGGTATGTACATGTCTATTACAAAACACTGTATTATAAATACCGAGAATAAGTGAAAAATTGTCTAGTTTGTCCTTGTTTTGATGTATGAGTCCTGAAAGTCGATAATTGTGCAAAATTCGATCAGGAAAGGCAGCACTCAACTTAAATAGCAGAGCACAGAAAACAAAAGAACAGACAGGCCACAAATACATGCACAATGACCAACACGCAACTGAATATAAAATCTAGTAACAGATATTTCATTATTTGAATTCCATTCAACCTATTTGGGTGCACAAAATGAAAGCTCAACCAAATGTGTTTGTCCAAAACTATTAGAGCTGCAATTCGCATTTGGTTGCAATAAATTACAGCCACAGAATCGGATAATGCGTCTATAAAAACGGAAATGTATAAATAGCATTATTGTGCATTCATTTTCGCGCGTTCTTATTGTGCCTTTAATGTGATGTTGGTTCTGATGTGAACTGCGTCAGCTGGCTCTGGAGGATTTGCTACTCTTCAAAGTGGAGGTTACCACCACTGGCGGAAGTGCAAATTTAGCATCGTTAGAAACCGCGAAAACGTTTGACAGCAAATAGCAAAATAGCAAAGGTATGGGAGACACATTTTTGCTGAAATAACTTTGCTCAGGTATTTAATTTATGTAAAATGGAGCCAAATATAGGATTGCATTAGCTTTATATATACTGTGTATGCTGTGAAATTCACTTTTGTATATTTTTACTAAAACTTGGAGGGGTGGGGGAAACAAGGGGCCATAACTCCACAACCCAAGGTTGCAGCCTATATTTGGATGCTGTTTTCAAGGTATGTTGCCCTGAGACTGACACACAAAGACTTTATTGTCTCACGAGAAATAGGCTTGACTGCTCGTGGCCTGTCGGAACCCGACAATCAGCCAATAGTATAGCCACCTAGGAAAGTATCAAGGTAATTGCATCATGTTAACCCTGAACGTCATATTTAGATTTGAAATATATAATTCTTTCATTTTACTTGAATTGAGCAAATAAGGATACCTGTTTTAATCATTATTTTACCCCAAAATTAAGAAATAGCTCTGTAGGTAAAGCTCAAGGTCCAGTAGCAACAATCATAAGCTTTTTTTATTCCGCCCGAGTTCGAATTCAACTCATGACTTTTCTATTGGAAATTATTTTTTTGTTTATTCCGTTTATTTTTCATTTTATCTTTTCTAGACTTTGTAATTTAACAGTGTTGAGAAAATGAAAAAAAACTACATATAACGTTATACATATAGTGGATATTACATAAGTGTCTTTTGATATTGAATTTATTAAACGAGTTGAATACAATAATAAAATGCGAAGATCTGCCGAGCATTTTATCGATTTTATTCAACGAGTTTAATAAATCCAATGTGGAAAGTCATAAATGTAATGTTCTTTTTATCATATGTTAGCCATTTATAGCCGACACATAAAAATAGCTACTTATTTTTACTATAATAAACGCGCAACTTTGACGACGTCGCCTATACTTTGAGTGACGTCACGTCTAAGCTTTATTACACTAGTGTATTATCAAAAATAAAAAATGGCTTTATTACGCTGCCGCGACGTCAAACATATGATAAATATGTAATAAAAAATAAAGACAAACCATGGAGTCGAACCATTGTACAAAATAATCATACATGGTAGATCATCTATAGACTGAGGCGTTACCGCTGAGCTACTGGCGCTATATGAAAAATGTTTGCAACATTACCATGTCTACCAAATTTACAGGTGAATTAGATGGGAAGGGCATCGTTGTGTTTATTTACTGTTGCTAAATTTAGCCCGGCCAATTTATGTTTGTCCAACTATATCAATAATTTCTAGAAGTTGATATTGTGTTCAAATACTAGTTACAAATACAGTTTTCATTGGACAGCGAAAACATTTATTGATTATTTTACTTGCACATTCAACCGTTTACCACCAGCATTAATTCAGTTTATGTGTTTGTACAATGAATAGCCTTATTCCCAAAAATGCTGTTTGATAATGAAAGTCTAACATGATCTATTATCGACCTGTTATTATTAAACCACATTGAACTGAGATTCATCAGAATGAACAAGCATAGGCTTTGAGTCAGTTTAAAGTTGTCAGATTATATATACTAGGTGGACCATACATGCTGCTAGACATTTCTTATGTAAACATACATGTAATACGAGTATTCCTAGTATTACAAGAAGTGGGGGTTTTCTCAAGGTTACCAGAAAGAAAGTAAGTAATCAAAAACAAAAACAGCATACACAATTACGTTATTATCAAAGTATATTTTACGTAAATCTCTATTTTCTCTATTTCGTTGCGTGCCTTAATTGACCAAACATAGTGTATATTCGCAATCTGTAGCAGCACTCGGAACCGTTTAAATTGTTAAGGTCGATTTGGAACAAGTTCTACAACTTATATCAATCACTCTCTCGACTTCATTCCTGATGGAATACTACATCCATCGATAAAAGAGTATAGAAAAGCGAAGCCACTTTCCCCATTAAACGTTCTATGTGGTCGACTTAGTACATTCTCCTGTATTTCCCTCAAGACTAGACATATGACGGTGAAAGTAATTTTAACATGCATTGGTTACATGAATTGATCCCATCAGCATGTCCAATTCATGGAGCAGGTCGCATAAGCGGTACGAAAACAATGTAAATTATTCATAGGAAAGCTTATATGATAGCGTCTTTTCGTCGTTACAGAATACTTTATCTGATATTTCTGGTTTGATTGAACCCAAAGTCGGATGATACAGTAACAAATATAGTTTGATCAAGCATTAGAATATACCGTCAATATCCGAAGATCGTTTCCATTCCTGGACGTGTTCTCTACTACTAATTACTGAAGAAGAGTAACATCATCGATATATCATTAGCGGTGTATCATCGACTGTTCATTGAATATTTCGCTTTATTAAACATAGATGAGCACACGGTCAAATGACTGTGATGTATTTTAAGGTTACTAAGTCTTTTTTCAGTCAATAATTAATGATTGTAATAAAAGACCTACTTCTCTACTACTAGTATGCAGACGCATCTAGTGGAGACATTAGTAATTAAAGGACAAAGTAACTCGTATGGCCCAAAAAGTAATCACAATGAAAAGATACTCGATAAATTGAACGACAACTAAGTAAAGACACCACCAATTACTTAAAACAGGGCTTTCCATTTATTGTTTCTCGCACGTTGTAACCACTATGGATTTGTGTATTTTGTGTCCAGGTGTGAAACTCTTAGTACCATCGAAGTTTTGCTGTACTTATAATGTTTGCTAAATCCAATAACATTTTGCGCACGAACATTTCAAAATTGTCCCTGCATATTATTTTTTAGAATTCAGATAATTTCACAAACAATGTCAGCTAGTCAAAACACATATTTTCTATACCCTAATTATTCCTGTTCTTACTGCTATAGTGGTGTAATTTCAGGAGCGGTTAACTTGGTACGTGGGACGTTCAAAAATAAACAGGACTATTGCCACAAAACCCGCATGATTAAACGAAATAAATCAAATTATATACCATCAGAAATCGGAATCCTTTTTCTACATACTGTAAAGATATAAACTAAAACAAATACGCGGTCCGAGAGTTACTGGTGACTAAACAAGGTCACTAACGTTGACCCGGCGCACAAAATGACGTCGCGCTAATTCACACGAAGTTAGTGCTTCGCATAGGCCTATGAAATACGAAGTTTGTAGTGATAATGTTGATGAATACATTCTAGCATCACACTGAGCCACAACAGTAATGCGTTGGTGAGAATCACATGTATTTTTCCGGATCTTACATCGCATATCTAAGCACAAATCCGTACCATGAAACGTTGGTATTTTGAAAAGTCTCGGTAACTGACGTCACAGACGTTCTTATGATTTCCTATTACTTCCCGTCTTACATAGCTAAACAGTTATCATTAAATCATTTGTGCCATTCTAAAACTGATAAACGACTTGCAGAACTGTTTCCAAAATGTAGTTACGATAATTTCATACGACTCAGAGGACATAATCATCTTGCTGTTGAAAGAACTTGGTGTTTGTCCGTTTTTCCTTACGTTCTAGTGACGTCACTTTTGCGTCACGAATTTGTCACACTTTGAGTTCAACTTCTGTTTATTTCAGTACCTAACGTCCAAATGTCCTCATATTTGCAGACATCGTATAGCATGTAACATGTAATTATACGGCGAAGTTTGAAAACAAATGATAGTATAGCTTTAAAGATACACCCATTTGCGTAATCGCCATTAATGGTAATTGTTGGGCTGCGCCGGGTACGTGTTACCATGGTTTCTAAATGGACTATTATGAGAGGACGTGATAGTGTAACTCGATAAATCAGATATCGAATTTTTGCAACAGAATTGCGATTCCATATTATGTAATAATATTTGTTTAATATTGAAAATTGTAGCCATGAGGGCCCCAGTCCTGTTTATTTTTGAACGTCCCACGTACATACGCCATTTAAACATTTTGTAAGCTAATATTTGACGTTGTGTCACAAACATTGACTAGTTCCATCGATTGTTAAAATTATCAAAAACCCGAAATGAACGGTACATGCATCTTTAGAAGTTTTATTATTTATTGTATAGTATAATAGCATGCCAAAGGTTTTAGAGTAAAACGTAAATACTAAGAGTTGGGAATGAAAATATTAAATTGATGTATAATTGTTAAGTCAACGAAGCTGATTATTGAATACTTTTAGATTACAACCTCATGTTAGGTAGGTAATACAAATATTTCAAATTTCTTGATATTATTCTGTCTAGCGAAAACGTCGGCACATCAATTATACATTGAAGGTGAAAGATTGCAAAAAGATTATATTAAAACTGTTAAAGCACGATAAAACAAACGAGATCAAGGCAAACTTTGTAATGTCATTGCAAGAGAGTTCACTTTTTTGTTTGTGAATACGAGGGGTGATCAACAAATACGCGGAAAAGTGCTGTCATTTCTTTATTTGTCATTGTAAGTCGATGAAACTTTCTAAACATGAAGATACATTTATTTCAAATTGATTCACACCTGACCATCAATATTAACCAAAATTAGAACGAACGCGGTTTCCTATGACAACGTCACTCGACGTCATGCGAGATTCGGAATGAGCCGGAATGCCGTAGGAATAGCAATTCGTGGTACATGCTTGTATGTTCGAAATGTATTCCGTCTGCATTCCGAGTACATTCCATATGTTCGGGCCAGTTTGAATGTTTTAACATGCTCTAAACCAATTTCGTTTGAAATAAAATACATATTAAAATAAAAATGAATAAACTGTTATTCAAAACTCTCTGTATTTATTGATACTGTCCAGATCACACGGCGTCGGAATGAGCCGGAATGCCGTAGGAATAGCAATTCGATGTGTATTCCTTCATGATCGAAATGCATTCGAAACATTCTATCTGCATGCTGAGTCAATTCGTAGTGCATTCGATATATTCCGGCCCATTCCTGTGTCCACTTCGAATGTTTTGCGCATGTTCAAAACTTTCGAGATACATTCGAAGTCGGGTGGAATATCGAACGGCTACCGAAATGTATTCTTCCGACATTCTGATTACATTTTAAATATTCTTACGGCATTCTGACTATATTCGAAACATTACTTAAAGCCATTATATGTACTGATATTAAACACACTACCCGTACACAGCCAATGCATAATCCCGTGCAAAACGGTCCGATGCTTGTGTTTACCGTATTTTGAAAACATATGCGTGCACGATCTCCGCTATCATTCCAGGCGGACTCGAAGTGTATTCGAGTTATACTCGAAGAATAGAAGAGTTGTATTTGAATGGTATTTGAAGTATTCCAACGGTATTTTGACAAAGCTGTAATAATTTTGGTCAATTCGAGTTATCATTTGGAATGTGTTTCGAATGTTTATTCTTTCTTCATTCCGACTCATTCGGGCCCATTCCGGCTGATTCGAGAGTCGTGTGATTGGGGTATTACATTCATTATTTCAAAAACATGTTTTAACATCAAAATTTCATTTTAGAGCGATTTGCATCGAAGTCATTGTCTAAGAATGAGTGTGATACAGAAATCGACTGCGAAAATTTGTGTTGCGAACGAAATGTCAAATACCAATGACAATATTACAAAATGCAACAAATATGTAATAGCATACACAACTGGTGAATGTTTTGCATATTCTCTAACATGTAGCCATGTGAAATCAATGCCGATATGCGAATAGGCTATACGACGTCAATAACGTCAAATTACGTAATCTGTATTAATGTTCTCCCGCAGCTATTTCTGATAATTTACTTGCAAGTTGCAAAGAAAAATAAATGAGTTTCGGTTGACATATCAAGGAAGTGTATCTGGTTGTATAGCTATATTTTGAGAATCATTAAATGCGTTATACATTATGAATTGTGCCACGAATGAGTATGGACAATGATTTATGTAACGACTTCGTGATGACGTTGGGCCGGTGTAGCCATAGTGACGTTGTGGTTTCTATGTTAGTTTCACTAAATAATTATTTAGGCTTAATGTTTTTATAGGTATGTACTCGTAATTCTCCAATCTAGAACCAGACCGATTTTCTTTAAAATTTGTCACGTAACAAATATTTCTGAGCATTTTTCCGCGTATTTGTTGATCACACCTCGTACATTACAAAATTCGTAAATTACATTTAAAATTGTATAAACTGAAAAACATGCAAACCAAACGTATTAATGACTTAATGCAAGCTGAAAATATAATCATTACAAGTAAAATAATGTCCTTTAATGCATTATTCATAGATATGTACAAATGTACTTGAATTCGATTTGCAACGTTTCTTTTCATGATACAAAACAAGATTTTTAACGATAAACTGGTATTTTCATAACGAAACAAGAGCTGTTGAAAAATTATTTGATTCAAAATCAGAACAAACAGAAACTAGACTATATGATCACACCTGTTTGTTCTTACAACTTCTGTTAATCCGGATGCTTCTAAAAGATAATGGTGTTAAATATGTTAATTTCTTTTTACGCTAGACGTTACATTCTGGGGTGTATAATAATAGATACTATAAAAGTCTAAAAGATTGTCAATAACAACATGACTAGATTAACGAATTGTATCCTATAAACACTTCAAATTCTAGCAACCGTAAATCTGCTAATAAGGTTCAATGAATTATCAGTACTTTATTTTTCAAACGTTTTTACGAACATCAAATCAACTGTAAGGAGATTGTAACGTGTACAAACGCGAGGTTCTCATTTGCACGAGTGTACATTCATTTTAATGTATTTGTTTATATGAACTAAGGCACAGCCTATTTTAGCGAATAATATCTTAAATTTTAAAGAATAGCTCAAATGTACAGTCATTAGAAAATACAAGACATTATATAAATTATTAGCTAGTCTAAGAAATAAACTTATTGCAGTCACTTTACGCATGTAACGCATAATTGAGGAATAATTAATGTCAATAATTGTCAAATGTAACCACCACTTAGTGGAATATATGACGTCTGTAATTATCACAAGCGCGTTTCTAGTCGTATTGTATCATTGCATAAAACACAAACATCCGTAATTAACCACTCACAATAGGACGAACATTGTTGTTTCTAAGCCAACAATAATCTACGTCGAATCCTGTTAGTAAATTGATAATCTGCAAAAAACATTATTCTGGAAATTAATAAATTACACGTGTAAGTAAGCAATGATTGTGTAGAACAAAGTCACGTTATTTAATGTTGTTTTAACTTACTAACTAACAAATGGTCATAATATAAATAATTGTTTCAATGTTAATTAACTACCGAATATAAAATAGTAATACTTGCCAAACTAATAGCAATAATAATCATTAGTGTGTATATTTCAGGCAGCATGTAGACATAACCGACATACGTAAGGTACATAGTTTGTGTCGGCTAGAAATGTTTTATAGTTACATGTATATCCTTAGGACTACCAGACACGTTTTGTGGCTTTCATGAAACATACACATGGTCCCTAGATACTCAATATATTTGTTTGACACTAGATCGACATACACCGTGAAAGTAATAGACAATCTCAACGTAGTGCATCAGTAGAAGTCACCCGAAATGACCATTCTCGTTCACCAGAGTATTCTTCGTCCGAAACATGGAACTTGACTAACCACTGATGTATGAGGATGGAAATGACGAAATGACCGAATAATGTACTCTTTGTCAATACAAATATTGTCTAGCAAGGTTACCCGTTACATGTATGTTGAACCTTTGTTAAAGCGATTTATTTTCCAAGTGTACTTTTGTGATAACGACAGTTTACAGATTTACACGTTAGACAAACTTCCGATGTGTTATGTCGGTTTTAGATGGCCGACACAAAAACCACATTTACGTTATTATCGTTGTACATTTAACGTAATGTTCTATTTCGTTGCGTGCGTTAATTTACCAAACATAACATAATGTATATTCAAAATATGTAGCAGCACACAAACATGTTTAAATATGTGTCTCAAAAGCAGGATGTTTGTGTGATTAATAGCGTGGTTTGAATATCAATTTCCGTTCATTCTGTTTCATGATTGTTATAGTTGTCAGATAACGGTATGTAATTGTTTGAAGCCCCTCAAATATTGCTAGCGTTCTGATTGGCTTACATTAATTTAGTTTAGGTCGATTTGGACCAAGTTCTACAACTTATATCAATCACTCTCACGACTTTATTCCTGATGGTATACTACATACATCGATTAAAGAGTATAAAAAAGTTTCCCCTTTAAATGCTTAGTGTTGAGGACAACGTTATATGAGGTCGACTTAGTATATTCTCCTTTATTTCCCTCAAGACTAGACGTATGACGGTGAAAGTAATTTTAACGTCTATTTGTTGCATGAATTGATCCCATCAGCATGTCCAATTAATGAAGCGGCTCGCATAAGCGCTACGAAAATAATGGAAATTATTCATAGGAAAGGCTTATATGGTAGCGTCTCATCTTCGTTACAGAATACTTAAACTGATTTTTCTGGTTTGATTGAACACAATGTCGGATGGTCTCAGTACAGCGAGAAATATATTTGATCAAGCAATAGAATATACCATCAATACCTGAAGATCATTTACATTCCTCGTCGTGTTCTCTACTGCAAATTATTGAAGAATAATAACATCATTGGTGTATCATTTGCGGTTCATTGAAGATTTCGCTTTCATTAAACCTTGATGAGCACACGGTCAAACGATTGGGGTGTATTTTAAGGTTACTTGTTTCAGTAAATAATTGACGATTCCAATAAAAGACGTACTTCTCGACTACTAGTATGCAGACGCCTCTAGTGGAGACATTAGTAATAAAAGAATAAAGCAACTAGTATGGCCCAACAATTATTCTTTATGAAAAGATTCTCGATAAATTGAATGACAACTAATTACAGACACCACCCATTACTTAAAACAATGGTTTCCATTTATTGTTTCTCGCACGTTGTAACCACTATGGATTTGTGAAAGTATTTTGTGTCAACATGTGAAATCTTTAGAACCATTGAAGTTTTGATGTACTTATCATGTTTGCTAAATACAATAACATTTTGCACACGTTAACTTCAAAATGTTCTCTGCATATCATTTTTTTAGAATTAAGATAATGCTTATTTGATTTTACACATACTATCAACTTGTCAAATTTTCTATACACTTATAAGTCTCGTTCTTACGGCTATAGTGGTACAATCTGAGGAGAAATTAACTAGGTACTTACACCATGTAATTATTTTGTAAGCTAATATTGGACATGGTGTCACAAGCATGGACCAGTTCCATCGATGGTGAACTTGGTTAAAATTATCCAAAGCCTAAAATGAATGGTACACGCATCTCGTATATACATCAATTAGACAGTCAAGCTGGAAGATTGCAAAAAACTGTTTGGAAGGTGAATTACAAAATTCGTAAATTGCATTTAAAAATCTATGAACTGAAAAAACGCAAACTAAATGTATAAAAGACTTAATTCATGCTGAACATATATTTATCAAAAGTAAATGATGTTCTTAAATGCACAATCATCAATATGTACTTTTTTGATATTTAATATTCAAAGAAATTATTAGGAATCTTTAAATGCGCAGTTCAAATATCCAATACTACATTAACGTGGTATATAATTTATAACGGCAACTGCCGCGTTTCTTTTCAAGTTACAAAACAAGATTATTAACGATAAACTGGTATTTTCATAAAGAAACAAGAGCCGTTGAATTATTATTTGATTCAAAATCAGAACAAACAGAAACTAAAGTATATGGTAGCACCTGTTCGCTCATACAACTGCTGTTGATCCGGATGCTTCTTAAAGATAATGATGTTATATATATAAATTTCTCTTTACGCTAGACGTTACATTCTAGAGTATATACTACGTACTATAAAAGTCTAACAGATTGCCAATGACAACATGAACAGATCAACGAATAGTATCTTATACCCCAATCACAGGAGGGTCGGAATGAGCCGGAATGCCGTAGGAATAGCGATTAGGGGTACATTCTTGTATGTTCGAAGTGTATTCCGTCTGTATTCCGAGTACATTCTGTCTCATAATAATATATACTGGTCATTTCGAATGTTTTCAAAAGATCTAAACCTAAAATGTATATCAATTCAAATATTCCAGATCGCATGCCATCGGAATAGCCGGAATGTCACCAAAATGTATAATTTGAGGTGTATTCCTGCGTAATCGAAGTACATTCTTAACATATTCCGTCATATTCTGTTTGTATTCGTAGTACATTCCATATAGCCCGGCCTATTCTTGTGGCCACTTCGAATGTTTTGCGCATGTTCAAAACTATCGAGATCGATTCGAAATCGGCGAAATATCGAACGGCTATCGAAATGTATTCTTCCTACATTCTGATTACATTTTAAATCTTCTTACGGCATTCTGACTACATTCGAAACATTACTTAAAACCACTATACGTACTGTTATTCAACACACCACCCGTGCCAGAGACAGTAGAAGAAGTAATTCTACTGTTCCTGCCCGTGCTGAATCCCGTGCAAAACGGTCCGATGACTGTGTGTACCGTAGTGTGAAAAAACACGCGTGTACATTCTCCGCTATAATTCCAGACGGATTCGAAGTGTATTCGAGTTAAATTCGAAGTATATTCGAATTGTGTTTGAATTGTATTCTAATCGTATTCGAAGTATTCCAATCGCTTTTTGACAAGGCTACACTAGTGTTGTTCAATTCGAATTATCATTCGGAATGTGTTACGAATTTGTATTCTATCTCCATTCCGACTCATTCGGGCCAATTCCGGCTGATTCGAGATTCGTGTGATTGGGGTATTATAAATACAAAATGTACTTCAAATTCTAGCAATTGTAAATAAGCTAATTATGCTCCAAGAATTATCAGTACGTAATTTCTCAAATATTTTTACGTACATCGAATCACTGTAGTTGTAAAAAATGTAACATGTACAAACGCGAGGTTTGATATATAATTTGAATAGCATTGTCTGTGTCCGCACTTACAGACATATCGACAGACAATGAATGACAATAGAAATAATACTACTTAGTTTAGGTGTATAATTAGGTGTATAATTAGGGTATTTAAGACAAAGCTGACTTTAGGTGATGTAAGCAGATCACTTTTCTAAAACCCAATATTTGGGCTGAACTAGTCTGTTTTGAAACTGTTTACAATTACATCACGCTTTGAACTAGAAGTAATCGATTTGAGAGTTCGTAAAATTCTCCTTAACTCCGACATTTACTATTGTTGTCCACTGTACGCCTCAATCAACATGATCATTCATAAGCTTCAGCTACGTTTATGTTCCCGCTTTTATGGTTTGGACTATCAATCTTGACTTCTAGTTTTTACTGTTTATTCATTTCGGGGTTCAACGTTTCCATAAATCCAGTATATACACTTCATTCATTAGCTCTTGTTTAATCTGGTTTACGTCTATGAATGATAGAAACCTTTGATAACGTAAACAATAAACGGAAAGGTTACATACGGATGACACAAACAATATGTTGCTGTGAAATATATGCTTATTTCGGGGCTATTTTGAAAGTAGCCTTTACCCCTGATACAGTAAATGTAGACAGTTAGTTGATCTAAATATAACAAAAGTTAAGTAGAACGTTTTCGATGAGAATTATTTATATAGTTGTATATACTTGCGTGCGTTGATGTGCTTATGTTTCTGTCTGTCACCATCACTCTCTGGAGAGCTATCCAATGCACGTTACATTATACCTCTCTTGAGAGACTGCCGGTGCACGTTACAAAAGAATGAAGAAATGATGAATTTGTGTTAGGGAGCAAGACATATCTTACTCTCGATAATTCCACGGAATCATCAGTATTAGGAACATAAGATATAGATGAAATGTAAGGGTCGATTGGTGTTTCTACATTAGATATAGATGCGGTATAAGGGTACGAGGGGTGTTCCTACATCGAGGGGTGTTCCTACATTAGATATAGATGCGGTACAAGGGTACGAGGGGTGTTCCTACGTTAGTAATAGATGCGGTATAAGGATACGAGGGGTGTTCCTACATAAGATATAGATACGGTATAAGGGTAAGAGGGGTGTTCCTACATTAGATATAAATGAGATATAAGGGTACGAGGGGTGTTCCTAAATAAGATATAGATGCGGTATAAGGGTACGAGGAGTGTTCCTACATTAGATATAGATGAGATATAAGGGTACGAGGGGTGTTTCTACATTAGATATAGATGCGGAATAAGGGTACGAGGGGTGTTCCTAAGTTAGATATAGATGAGATATAAGGGTACGAGGAGTGTTCCTACATTAGATATAGATGCGGTATAAGGGTACGAGGGGTGTTCCTACATTAGATATAGATGGGATATAAGGATACGAGGGGTGTTCCTACGTTAGATATAGATGAGATATAAGGATACGATGGGTTTTCCTACATTAGATATATATGATATATAAGGGTACGAGGGGTGTTCCTACATTAGATATAGATGCAGTATAAGGGTGCGAGGAGTGTTCCTACATTAGATATAGATGCGGTAATATGAACTAAGGCATTGCCTAATTGGGGATTTAATAGATACTGCATAACAGGTCAGCAATGTTTGTAGATACACTGAGGAAATTATACTTTGAAGTTAGATGTTAAATTGAGTTCATTATCAGCAATCAGTTAAAATTTTAAAGTAGAAAATAACATACACAAAATGAAAAATACACAATTAGGCCATCTTCCTTTTTCCTTGAGACCAAAAATAAATTTCCATCATACATTTAGCCTGGCAACTTAACAACGATAGAATCCAAAGTGGGACTTGAACCCAGAATTACCGGTATTAAAAACACCAGTCGTCATTCATTTGACCATTTGGATGAGCAGTGTTGCAATGTCACCAAGCTATGTTTTTTTGTCAATTAAATCCCTCACAAATATTACAAATTGCTGACAATTAACTGCAAATTATATGACCAGGTAATTGATTACTTATTAAATATTATGAAATAACAAACTTCAATTAAAAAAACAATTAGGCCCTCCTGCTTTCAAACTCAGGACTTGGGACCTGGAAGTGCTGGTTGTTCAAAAGAATGGCAATGCAAGTTGAGGGGCAGGATTAGATGCTGGCAGATAACTGGTCAGTGTAAACGTAGCTGTGTTATCCCTTCTACCTTGTAACCAAATATTTATTTTACAATCCAACAGTTCAGACGCAGCCTCGATTTCGCATGCAGTGGCCCACCAGTTACCGAGAATCATTCCTTCCTGATACCATGTGGGGGGCATGTAATGGCCATGATGTATTTCAATCTTTTCTCTCCAAGTATTCCAATTGTCATAAATTTGACCACAAATAAACCTTCTGTAAATACGCGACTCGTTAAAATCACCGGACAGCTAAATACTCAAGCAATGAAAAAAAAACAATTGCCATCACCCGGTACGTCAACAACTTGAAATACATCATAAGTAACTGTCAGTTCGGGTAAATATTGAATTGAACGCGCAGACATAATAAAATAAATGTCTTGTAAACAAACTTACTTGACCTAATGGCGGCTCCCAGACGAATGAAGATGCTGAATTGCGCGTAAAAGTTGAGTTCACTAGAATGACTTCCCTTGCCGAATGTGTATAGCACATAGCTTCGCGCCGTGCCTTTCTTACTTCCCTTTTCTTACAAGAGCATTCTTTTATTTATTGAATATTTTTAAAGGAATTAAAAAATAAAAGATTATGTTAGGACTCAAAAGTTTCGTAATTTGAATACTTCTACATTCACCATTCACTTCTTTCGACTCCGCAATTTTCTAAACCGGAAATAACTTTTTCTAAAACGATTAGTACCGACTCTGAAGAACATAGGCACGTGCGTGTTACTGGTATGGGTATTTACAATAGCTATTAAATCCCCTATAACGGTACGAGGGGTGTTCCTAATTTAGATATAGATGCAGTATAAGGGTACGAGAGGTGTTCCTACGTTAGATATAGATGCGGTATATGGGTACGGGGTGTTCCTACATTGGATATAGATGATATGTAAGGGTACGAGGAGTGTTCCTATATTAGATATTGATGCGGTATAAGGGTACGAGGGGTGTTCCTACATTAGATATAGATGCAGTATAAGGGTACGAGGGGTGTTCCTACATTAGATATAGATGATATATAAGGGTAGGAGGGGTGTTTCTTCATTGAATAAATGTAAATTCTAGCATAAATTACTCATTTACTGAATGGTGTACTCTTACAATCGTTCAATGCATTCTCTTAAAATATTCTACTTTGAGCTTATATACTAATTAATTGTTTATTTTGTAATTCTTAGGTTCTGGCAAATGGCTTATCTAAGGGCTTTTCACGATATTTATTTCAGACGTAGGTACAAAAATGTAACAGTTTTCCAGGTTTTGTGGATACGCGAAACTATCCTAACATTGGGGAACCTGCTCACCGGTTCCTACGCTCATGAATTAGCACAGCTATATTCATGGATATCCCCAATTTAAGTCAGCATTGCAAATTATAATACCCCAGACATGTGGAGGATATAAATCATCAACAACTAAGAACAAATGTTTAACAAATGATAGAATAAATGCCAGGTTAACTATATGTAATGTACTCCGACATAAGTGATATTACTGAGATAAGTTAATTCAACACAACCGTATCATATGAAAACGATATGTACCGCTAATAACCAAATTCGTTGGCTAAGAAGTAAGACAGAAGTGTTTATATTATATTGAAGTTTTATTTGGAATACCGGTATGCCAATCAGCATTTTTCGCACTTGATGGCAGGTAAATTTGCTTTATTTTGTTATAAAACATGTCTTGTTTGATACCAAATAAAGCAGAAGGCATTCCAGATGGATCCA
The DNA here is from genome assembly GCA_947247005.1 of Spisula solida. Taxonomy (NCBI): domain Eukaryota; kingdom Metazoa; phylum Mollusca; class Bivalvia; order Venerida; family Mactridae; genus Spisula; species Spisula solida. Next base: position 41,040,260 of record OX365944.1, on the reverse strand, counting down.
TTGCTTAAAACTTAAAAACATTTTCCCACCCTACGTATTAACATGTAATAAGGTTTTAATTACCAGATATGTTGACAACCAATCAACTCAGCAGACATACCTACCTCAGTAATGAAATTATTTAAACATACACCATACGCTAATAATTAAATATGGATGTCGTTTCAACCGCTACCACCAAAAAAACCTCCCAAATGTTTGCCCCCCATGTTGAAGACGCTCAAACGCTCATGTAATGTGTACATTAACAAAACAAATTCAATGGGAAATATGTTTGCATTTATTCCAATAGTTAAACTTGCCGGAATACCAATATATTTGATCAAATGTGATAGTCAGTGTATTATGCAGTGGTGATTCTTTGATTACTAAATTTGAGGCAAAACAAGTTAAAATATTACGTATGTCTGAAATAAATCCGATTCTAGTAGTTGTAGTATACATTCATTTCGAGAGTTTGTAGCAGTTGCACTTATTATGAACCACCCCGGAAATACGGAAATAAAATAAATAAATGTACCATATTTATATAGCGCCCTTTTCATGCGAACGCACGTTCAAAGGCACTTTACATTATTGTGTTGTAGACACAAGGGCGCAGATGCATCCTCTAACAGTGCACGTGATCTGACCAGAGGGACAGACAGAGAAATCCCCTGAAGGGAGAGAGAGAGACATTAGATACAGGCATGTCCGGTGCTGCAGTAGTGCGCCTAGCTCTTATTTCGAATAGACAGCCTGGTTCTTTAATGTGCCCGGTTTATAGCACCGATACACAGCTTCCTGGCACTTCCAGATACTTTGCAGACCACACGGCCAGATATAGCGGGAACTATTATAAATATTTCAGAAATATCAAGTTCCGATGCCAGTGATTGAACCCACAACCTCTGGATTGACAGCCTAGTGCGTTACCACTGAGCTAGATCCGTACTTATAGTATTGTCAGCTAGATTATAAACAAGAATCTCTCTCATGAGTACCATCGACTGATATAAGCACTAATCCATCCCCAATTAGAACATTGTAGATAATCTATGTAATGCTCCATACCAAATACCAATGCTTCATGGTTTTGTATAAGAATGTATCAAGGTTTCACTTTCTAAAATAATTTTCTCCTCATCTTCTGCTGCAACTGACCATTTACATATGTATAAAAAATAACCAGTCAATGATTAACTTCTGTGAAGCTAACAACACATAGGGAGAACACGAACGATGGGATGCAACATTCACGATAATAAATATCGGTGCTTATAATGTGTTCGGAACAAGTAATAGTAAACCTCAGTACACCTTTAAATAGTATCAATCCAAAATACGTATCATGCTAACTAATCATACACATCGTAGTCACTATAAATAAGCTAACAAATCAGTTTTAAGCATGCGCACTCGACAACGATTTCTGCATTTGTCAATACAATTATTATACGCTTAAAACTGTCGTCTTTCGAAGATATTTAGACTTGCAGTGTTTTCTAGAAGCGGTTTACACCTACGATTGTAAGCGTCAGGTTTGTAGACGCGATACAAGCTCCTAAACATGATTGAACAAAACGAATAACCTTTTGGAATACTCCACTTCCGGTTAGCAAATTATAATGGTATACCAACAGTTTGAAGACAATGATGTTAACGATTAAGTAATTTCGCGAAAATACACATTCTATAACAGTTTGGTTAATTTTTATTGTCTTCTTATTTACCCTAACACAAACCATAATTGTCTTCCGGTTACAGGTTTGAGATGCCGTAGACCACGAAATGTATAATCTTAACCATTGGACACAATTAGCATGTGCTAGATGGATAAAAACTTATGCTGTGGAAACCATTGCATTTGTCTGGTGAAGCTAAATTGGTAGGCAGACACAGAAGCTGTCAAGGCGTGCAGATCATCAATCAAAACCTTCTGAGCGTTTAGAGAGATACGTGTTTTCCTTATAGAGGTGTGGAACAACATTCAACAGCTCCATATTTCCCCACTAATGAGGTACAGATGCCTGGTTTGCATAGCAAATTGTAACCCATAATTGCATTTAAATTTTGTGTATTTGACTATTTCGATCAATACTTTCCGTGACTTGGTTTTGTGACCATGCAAACGTTGATTTAAATGCAATTTGCACATGGTTTACTTCATATACTATATTAAATATATGCACAATTTCCTGGTAGAATTCCAACGTTGAAACTAAACGCTGTCAGCGCAAGCTGTGAACACACTACAATAGTTATTATTTACTGTAACCATGACATGCATAACGTTCTGTTTATGTTATCCACACACATTAAACATACTCTTATGTACAGACAACATACTTTCCTTCACAGCATGCTGGGTTGTAATAGTCGTACAATACCGTTGCGAAGGCGTGTTGTTGTACGTTTATCTCGTGTCAATACTAAATGTTCAACATCTTCACAATTAAAACACGACAACACAAAGATTAAAATAATAACCATGTAACAAGAAACAATGCTATCGAATAATAATAGAACTATACTTTAAAAAATACGAATCTCTGAAAGTTCGAATATGCTGTAATGAAATACTTTATGTTTGCTTATATTTCACTGTTTTTGTATGCCATACATGTGTAATTGTATTATCTTTGCCATGATTATCATGTTTGTTGCAAATGGCCTAAGGCAAATGATTTGCTGATTACCAATAACTTTAAAGTGTAAACAATATCGAGCTATTGTGTAAATAGTTGGCAACTATTAAATGATTTGTATATTACATTTCAGTCTTAGAAACATTAAATTCATTTATGTTCTATGATCATGCAGATGAAATAAACTGAACGACCGCTGTATCTGTCGTAAGTCATGCTATATTATGCCGGTTGAAGAAAAGGAAATATACATAAATTAGACACGCTGGATTTATTATGCAAACTATTAGCTAATTCTCATAAGTCACACAAAAGCGGCACGAAGCAACACATCTTGTCGGAAAAACGAAAAAGCTAAGTTGACCCACGAAATCATTTTTAAAAGTGTTCATATTGTAGCGTGTAACTGTTTATGCAATTAATCGTTTTTAAATATTTGTTGTGATTTATGTCAATAATAGTTAAAAGCCGCTGTTATGTAATTTTCATATCGATCTGACATAGACATGTACGAGCAAAGTTCCACGTAATTCTTGATCATCCCCCATACAATGATATGCATTATGTAAATAAGCTACCAACACTTTAAATGTAGAAGCCTATTGTCTTTACCGTTGTATAACATATAACGTTAGATAACAGGACATTCAATCAGTAAGATGTGCTAATTGGTAGAAATATGCTGATCTGTGCGGACTCTTTTATTGAAACAAGAATCCGATGCAATTTCAGATTACGTTTTGTTTGCTGATAACAGACTGTAACATTCTCTGATACAGACGACATAATAATGTGTGTGTCTGTCTGCTACAGCTCACCTGGTATGGGAAGTTGACATTCGCTTGGCTTGCTATCAATGTAATTCGGATTTGAATACTAAATTCTGTAGAAACATTATGGTTCATGTCATACAAAGTTGTCAGTTGCTAGCGTAACAGTAAAGTATAAAATTTAGTCGGAGAGGAAAGGCACCACTCATCTTAACCAGCCAATCACAGAAAACATAACAATATTCAAGGCACATTGCCCAACACTCAACCGAGCGAGTAAATGAACCGTTTTAGGCACAACAGAAGGTCTCCATGTCAGTTTTCTTCCCTTATCCCGGTTATCTGCTTCCATTAAACACTCGCTAAGAGACAAGCCCGTCCACTCAGTAATATTGTCGTCCCACATGTCTTTTTGCCACCTGCTACTTCTACATATATTCACTGTACCTTGTATGATTGTCTTAGCAAGACCACAAAATCTTGTCTCATGACCGTACCGATTGGTTTTCCTCGATCTTACGATTTATTACAGTTCTTGATAAGGACCAATTGCTTGTTTCAATTTGTTCTTCACCTTCACATTTGTCTCTGTATTGTTATTCCGAGTATCTTACGATACAGGGCTTATATTCTTATTTCTAAATCCACGTTCAGGGTCCATGTTTCACATGCAATGAAAAAATTGACATGACCAATGATCGCACCAGTCTGATCTTAGATTTGGTTGAGATGTTCTTGTCACTCCAGATGGTTTTCAATTTAGCTAGGGTTGCGGCGGTTTGCACAATTATAGCAAGCACTTCTGATCTTGATCCATTGTCTGATATAATTGCGCCAAGATATTTAAAATTCTTAACGGTTTCCAGATTATGTCCTTTCGCCTTTATCTCAGTACTGATGCCGTCGATGTTGTTAGTCGCCAGTTTACTTTTTTCGGCACTGATCTCCATAGCCAACACTTTCAATTCATTCTTACTTCCTGTCAGGCCATCAATGTCATCGGCAAATCGTAAGTTACTTCTCTGCTACCAATGATTACTGTGCCAATGGTCCCACCGTGGACAACGGTGCTGGTATCTTTGTCATATATGCTTTGAATTGTGTTTATAAAGTTTGCATTAATGTTTTATGGCCCCATAGGTGCCCAAAAAGCTGCATGTCACACCCTATCAAATGCGTTTTTAAAGTCAATAAATATATGGTAGAGTCTTGTCGGTGTTGAAGATACTTTTCACATAGAACTTTTTTTGATTCCGAGGTAGAATATCTATTCAACAGTAGTGCGGCCGGCCATGAAACCGGCTTGATCCTCTGCATTTATTATCTCAGCTAGGGGTTTACGTCTTTTAAGGAGAATTTTCAGCATGATTTGCTTGGGTCACTGATAAGGCTGAATATTATGTAGTTGTTACACATGGCATTGTGTAAATTGCCTTTCGTTGGGAGGGTGATTATCAAGCGGCCACTCACCAGTTGGCCAGATCTTGTTACAGATGACTATGAGGGCATTGAACATGTCTTCATCCTGTCTATTGCGCGTATATAGATCATTTTATTATTCAAGCTATTTAAGCAATGAGAATGTGCATATCAAGAAACATTGCATGATATTGATTATTGGTGAATTTATTTAGTTTATCCGCGTTCACTAGAAATACGACTATAACACGTCCGCTTCTAATGTTTGAAATATGTCAGCATATCTTCATTACATTACGTAGAATGGTGCTAGGCTATTGTTTTATTTAAGTGATACATAAATGTTTGGCGTTCAGCCGAGTTATTAGTGATTCGGAATGATGATTCTAATATGCCGAATATTGACGAGAATTGTCAATGTGCAAATAATTATTGCAGTTTATTGTTAATGTGCACGAGCAGTTTCAAGTGGATATGATTTATGCTGAAGACTGCTTAACAAACAGTTTACATTAACATTCAAAATTATATAAGGCGCCAAAAGGATGATAACATATCGGACAGGGAAGGTAGCATCTACCAGAGAAAGATGAGCAGTAAGGCACAAGTAAAAACGAACTCGCATATAACAAGCACAAGTCGCAAGGACAAGCAAAAACACAAGAGCAATATACATTAGATCGAACTGCCACGTGCGTCAGTACATAAAGTAAGTTTGTGTCTCAAAAGTAGCATGTTTGTATGATTAGTGGTAAAGCATGAATTATATATTCATTACAATTTCCGTTCATTCTGTTAAATGTGTGTTACAAGTTTGTCATATTGCAGTATGTTACACTAGAAACAGCTTGACAATTTCTAGCGTTCTACTTGGTTTACATTAATTTACATTAATCAAGATTAGGCCGATTGGGAAACAAGTTCTATAGCTTATATCAATCACTCTCGACACTTTATTTTCTAATGATATACTATATACATCGTCACATGGGTATAGAGAAGCTTAGCCAGGTTACTCCTTTGAATGTTGAGTGTTTAGAACAACGTTCTATGTGGTCGACTTAGTACATTCTCCTGTATTTCCCTCAAGACCAGACATATGACGGTGAAAGTAATTTAAACATCCATTTGTTGCATGAATTGGTACCATCAGCATGTCCAATTCATAGAGCAGCTCGCATAAGCGCTACCAAAACAATGGAAATTATTCATGGGAAAGCTTATATGATAGCGTCTTTTCTTCGTTACAGACGATTCAATCTTATTTTTCTTTTTTGATGAAACCCCATGTCGGATGTTCTCGGTGCAGCAACACATATAGTTTGGTCAAGCATTAAAATATACAATCAATACCAGAAGATCATTCCATTCCTGGACGTGTTCTATACTGATTATATTTGATTGCTGAAACTAGTTAATTCAGCTTTTTGACAGCTGGGACTAGGGTGGATCATTTCCGTGTTCGGCTATGTGTTGGACATTGTGCTTTGCATGTTTTATAGGTCATTCAAAGTTGGCATTCAGGTTTTTGATTGCTGAAACTAGTTCATTCAGGCTTCTGGTAGCTGGAACTCGGGCGGATCATTTTCTTGTTCGTTTGTACGTTGGGCATTGTGTCTTGTATTAAAATTATCTTTTTTAGACAGCAAAACTTGGTAGTTTAGCCTTTGTACCATTGAAACTAGAGCATTCAGGTAGTACATTCAGTTTTGTGATTGCTGAAACTAGGTCATTAAGCTTTTTGGCAGCTAAGACGTGGGTAGTTCATTTCTCGTTCAGTTATATGCTAGACATTGTGCAATGTAATTGTGGTATGTGATGTTTTATGTGTTCTATGCTCGGCTGGTTAATTTGAAGGCTGCCTTCCCTGTCCAACTGTCGATTATCTCTTTGGGAGCTATACTGTAAAAACATTAGTTCAATCAAGAAAACGTATTCTTACAAATTCAAGTTTCTTATGCCCAATTAGTCCGTTATCCATGCACGTATTTTCTGTTTGTAGACTACTACGATTATAAACTATTTGTGTGGCTGCGTGGTTTTATCATTTACTAAACGTTTTAGCAGGTTAAACGAGGTCTTTCAGCTTTTTCGCAGCTGAAACTAGGCCTTTCAACTTTTTTATAGCAGAAACAAGGAATGTCACTTCTTTATAGCTGAAACCAGGTTATTCAAGATTTTGTTTGGCTAAAATTGGGTTATTCAACTTTCTTATAGCTGCAATTAAGTCTTTTAGCTTTTATATCTTTAACTCTGACATTCAACATTTTTTAATACATGTAGCTAAAACTATGTCTTTCAGCTTTTTTATTGCTGAAACTATGTCATTCAAAAAGATAATATTAAGCCAGACTTGGAAGGCCGCCCTCAACTTAACCAGCCGAGCACAGAAAGCATAAAACACAAACAAGGCACAATGCCATCACACAACCAAAGGAGAAAATAGTCCGCCATTTGGTCTACCGACCGACAGACCCACAGACATGAGGCAATATACCCTTTACCGACGATGGGGGACATAATATGCAGTGACAAGATTATATAATAACAACTGTGCGCTCTTACAACTGCTGTTGATCCTGATGCTTCGTAAAGATATCAAGCTAATAGTGTTATTGGTTATTTTCTCTATACGATAGACGTTACTTTCTAACAGATTGTCATTGACAACATTAACAGATAAACACAATGAATCTGAGTGATACCTGAAGTTCTAGCACATGTAAATATGGTTATTATGTTCCGACAATATCGTGAACTACCAGTGCGTTATTTTTCAAACATTGCTCATGTCCATCAAATCAACAAGAACTGATTTATTCATTAATTTACTGATTATATAACGACCGATATCTTCACTATTATTTTTACAATATTTGTTTACTATATTTTACGTGTACAGTGCCAAAAAATGCATGTATAGTTTGCGTTTAGTACGTATCCTGCTGGTAACTGCATGTCAGACCTCATTTGGATAGCTAGAACCACTAGAAAAGAATGTTGACGTAATATTTCAAATGTGTTGTTCAGATTTTTTGTGCTTACCTGTAGGTACAAGCACAAAAACGAAGTCCATGATCAGCATCTCACAAACATAACACTCATTTACCCCTTACCCTTCAAAATAACCACTTGCAGTTTTCGACAACAGAAAAACCCTTGGACTGCATATTGATATCAATATTAACTTCAAAACACATATCGAACAAACTTTTAAAATATGCAACTCTCTTATTTTTCTCCCCCTGAGAATAAAATGTTGTCTTCACAAAAAAAAACATATTTTGTTCAATTCCAATATTCTTTCTCATCTGTATTAATATGGGGAAATTCAAAATACAATCATGTATCTTCTCCTTGACATACTTTTCAAAGTTCAGAAACTTGTAAGAATTATTCTATACAAATACTTCCTTTCACCATCTTCAGAGCTAGAGATGGAGGACTATCTATGAAAGAATAGAATATAAAAAGCCATACTAGTGTTTGAAAGATTTACCATAACAGCTCCTTGATACTTATGTTCAAATTTTCAAATTATGCATTACCCCAATCGAACATTAAGGTCAGCTATAAACAATCTCTTATATCTCGAACATACCTAAACCTAATCTAGAAATCTTCAGAAAGCCAATCTCATATGCTGGGCCACAATTATGGAATCCCCTTTCTTATGCCATCAGAAATGCAAAAACATTAAACACTTTTAAGTCAAAATATATTAAGTACAAATTACCACAATGGGTTGATAGAAGTGCTACCTAGTTACCTATATCAGACACGTTTTATTAGTCTTTATTGCAAATGCCATTGCATTATTTCTGTAATACACTGAGCGGTTTTGAAAACGCAACACTTACACATACATAGCTTATATGTATGCATTTATGTATTTACCCATAACTCGGCCAGTATGCATTAAATATTGCTGAAATTTTCAGCATTTATAGCTAAGATATATGGCATAACAATACATTTCATTTCATGACAATCCAACAAGACCCTTAACAGCCACAATACAACAATGATGTCATAAACTAAAGCAAATTTTATGCCGTATGTCCTTCTGCGTTCTTTAGATTGTTTATGCCGATGTGTACCTATTCTTCGTATAAAGTTCGGGAACAAGTGTCCATGCATATCATGGAGACAGAAATAAAGTAAAACACAGATAAATATTAATTTCAATTTAGATTCAGAAAAAATGAACTTTTTCACTCTATCACTATCCAGAATTACTCCTCATTGACTGTAAAATTGGCAGTATTTTTGGTAAATCTGAAACATTGCTATCAAGCGTTTTTGAAACTTCACGACCACTATGTTGCGGAGTGGTTAATTGTCTGATGTTTGTATTTTTCGAATTTGTCGATTGATTGACTATTCAAATTGACCTTACATAAAATGATACTTGCATCGTGCATTTTTGTACAATCAATTCCTCTTACGTGTTTCGTTTCATCAATTGCATGGTTCAATACACCATTGTAGCGAATTTAGATGGAAAGAACATCGAGTAACAATCCATGGGTAGCCAATAACACGCAATTAACATTTCGTTAAGAAATATCTATAAATAAAAAAGTTATCTTGATTTTCAATAGTGTTGCGATTTCAAAGCCGCTCAGTGTATTCTAATATTATCATAAATTCCGTAAATAATAGAAGTTACCTACATGTGTATGTGTTGTTTATTATGCAAATTGTCTTTTATATACGATGCTTTTCATTGTTGCTGTTTATTATTTTATTTGCTGTCTGCTTTTCTTTCCTGCAGACCATATTGCAAATTGATATAGCTGTCGAATATGTAACCACCAAAAACCAATCGTTATTATTACTATTATTATAACAGGCTTGTATACGTATATAGGTGAATCTAGAAGGTTAAAAAAAATATTAAGTCCGGCATGTTGACCCTTTCCAAACAATTCAACAACTAGCTGCTAGACATATCTCGAAGCGTACGTAACCAATAATGTCATAATTTGTTGAATTACTTACAAATCACAAAAGTCTCAAGAGCAATTAGTTAGAAATTGCGAAGGTACTTCGTTAGTTATTACGAAGTAATAAACCTTTACATTATAGCTTAATGAATTTACTGTCGCCATAACGCCTCTATATTAGCAGTGCTCGTCTGTGAAATGTATTAATATCATTATATATACTACTTTAAATTTGATAAGGGTCAACACGTTTTCCTTGTGAACATTTTTAAATTGAATAAGAAGGACTGATGGAATTGTCAGAAACATGAAGTTACATCTGCAATAATTTAAGCTAGTAACGATTGCTTCAAAATTAGTTTATACTAATTTATTTAAGGTCGAATGTGAAACAAGTTTTTTAAACTTACATTAATCACTTTCGACACCTCATTCCTGATTTTATCCATCGCCACGAATGTATGATCGAAGAGAAGCCAGTTTCCCTTTTTATGCTGAGCGTCTAGCTAGGGAATTCCTGGTACCATTTTTATTTCGTCTTTGGTATGAGACGGCCAGGGATCGAACCCGTGACATCCGGCACTCAAATCGAACGCTCAACCACTAGGCTATCACTGTGCTTCAAAATTAGATGTCTAAATGCCGACTGGGTCAGTCTCGCTTAAATGATTGTGCTGTATTCAACCCTATGTGATGAATACGGTCTGTATTTTGGCACTTTGGGTCATAAACAATATAAGAACAGATAGAGAACAAAACTTTCCATGCTACTTTGGTTCCTTCCAACAAAGCTTACATGTATCAGTTAGCTGTAAAGAGACGACATCATGGCAATGCAAACGAAATACATCACATGCAAATTTCGCAATTTAGCAGCGGATAAGATAATATTTTAATATGTGCACAATGTTTTTTCAATCGATTATGTTAAGTTTAAGTAACATGGACATGCATATTAATTACTTGACCCTTATCAAACTTTGAGAAATATACAAAAGACTTACATATCAGAAATAAATGGCCTATCTTGTTCAATTATAATTTATATATGAAGCTGTAGAGTTATGGAATGACTATACCCAATCTGGAAATCTCCAGTATGCAAATTCTATATACTGGACAAAAATAATTGAGTTCCCTTCCTTCAGATATCAGAAATACAAAAACTTTCTCACCGTTTAATCAAAATGCAAATTTCTCCAATGTGCCGATAGTATTGCTACTTAGTTAAACCTATTTCAGATACTATTGTTTTACTGCAAATTCAATTTTGCATTATTTCTGTAATATTCTACTGTTTATCATCAATACTTGCAGTTCACTTTATTATGTACACGTTTTCATTGTTGTCTATTTTGTTTGTATGACTGATTTTCTTTCCCTGTGGACCTTCTTTGAAATTTATGTTACTATCAAATATGTACTCCTCAATAGATAAAGTCGTTATTATTGTTATCATCATTGTTATCAAACCTTTTAGGACTTTTTGACATCAGAAACATGAATTTGTAGCGGTTTAGTTTCATTATCCTATTCTGTTTTGTGTTGGGAATTGTGACGTATGTGGTCTGTTTTTTTTCTTTTTGTTTTTGTTCTGTTTGCCTTTCTTGCTCGGCTTTTCTGTTAATTGCTGCCTTCCGGTCTGTTTTTATTATCTTTCAGAAAACAGTTGTCAGAGATTAATTGATAATAATAGCTCAAGTGAGCAATGGAAAACATTGTTTCTGAAACTGCACCCTTTATTGTTACTTTCAATTTTGAATTAATCAACAAACATTCGTGGATAAAAAGACTAACCTGTACGATTAAACCTGTAGGATTGGTCGTGTCCAATCGCTTCTCAGAGGCCTACGTCATACGGAAAGTTATTGGTAAATGCCAACACTATGCACTCCGTAGTTATATCTAACTTTAAATGTTACGATGTATCCGAAACTGTTGCTTCTCGAGAGCGATTCCGCGTATCGTAGTTCTGATTTATTTAACAGGAGTTTTGCCTTTAATATAATTTAATCTAAATATATCTTTAATAGAATTGATTAGCTATATTGACAACATACATAATTATACAGCGATAATTGTGAATACCGTAATACAGATAATTATGCAACTACTTATTTGAAGATAGATGTTGCGCTTGCAAACGTTGGTTTAGTGTATAAAGTATTATAATCTTAACAATGGATTAAATAAATGATCTGGTTTACTTTCTTTTACAAACTATGCACAAGAGAAAACAATGTGTACGGAATACAATAATTTTATATTTAAACATGTAATGTATCTAATGTGTTTATTTTCAAAATGTGTCTATTCGGAAAGTGTCAAGATGTCCAGAATGGATCCGACTGGTTCGGTAGAGAACACAACATGACTACGTCTGACAATGTCAGTCAAACAGATAACACCACTCATCCACAACCGGAGGGACCATTCTCTCCTGATTCAGAAATTGGATTAATTATATTATTTACCTTCACAACAGTGTTTTCTATTGTTGGTAATTCTTTTGTGATTTTGGTGTTCGCTCGTGGAAGGCGGTCTCGGACAGATTTGCGTCCGTTTCTAATCAATCTAGCAATATCAGATTTAATAATGGCTGTGTTTTGTATGCCTTTCACATTTATATACACAATGATGGGAACTTGGATTTTCTCGAAACCTATGTGTCCCCCTGTATTATTTGTACAACTTTTAGCAGTCTCAGGCAGTGTGTTTACAAACATGGCAATAGGTATAGATAGATTTATGGTGGTCATGTTCCCAATGAGATCACGATTAACCAAACAGAGGGCCAAATATGTGATATTAGTAATCTGGATATGTAGCATAGCTTTATCGTCCGTGCAAATAAAAGTTGCACGTGCACAGGATTTTCCGGGTGATATTATTCAATGTGTTGAAAATTGGGAAGATCAAGTACATAGGAAAATTTATACAGTGCTTCTTTTTGTTTTAACGTATCTAATTCCTTTACTAATTCTCTCCATAACTTATACAATAGTTGCAATATTGCTATGGAAACGGATATCACCAGGAAATCGAGACCACGCACGGGATATGCATCAACTGCGATCTAAACGAAAGGTAAATCATGTTTCCATTTTAAACAGTCGACAAATATCATATACATGTAGAAGTACTTTTATATTGTATACATGTTATCGTTTAATTCAATGTTTATGCATACTCTACAGTAATGAATTTGCATAATTGTACTCTCTGGACAATAATAACTGGTACACAGTATTGATTGTAAGTAGGTTATTGAGTCATTAAATCTGTATGCCTTATAAAATCATGATTATATTATTATATGATGACTTCTTCGTTGTTTAATTGTTAACACAATATTAGTGGAAGTACTTTAAACAATATGACGGAAAGTAATCAATAATTCACTAATTGTGAGATACACCATTTGTTAGTACTAAAGATGTGAATTAATGAATAAATGTGATAGAAATGTGCGCAATCTGTTCTTTAGGGGATCCTAATATCACAACAGATCACGTACTGCACAGAGAAACTCGGTTAATAATAGGAAACATTTCTGAAATACTACATGTGTTTTTATGAAACTTAAGCCGAAAATGTATACAGTAGTTAGCATGATACATGGCCACTGATCAATAAATCATGCTGCTTTATAAGCCTCCAGCTAAACCACCTTAAACATAGAAACATATTTTTCAATTATCTCTTATCAGTATAGCATATCTCTACCCAGTTACTAAATATCCTGCCAGTCTTCAATTACATGATAATTCCAAGACAGCATGGTATAAATTTAATGAAATAACGTGTACGCACATATTTTACGTTTGCACGAGAGCAGTGCGTCACATTCTGATGTAGGGGTTCATTAGTAACAAGTTATATATCAATTATGTTATACAGGAAACGTCTTATTTTAACATTCGTAGAAGTGATTTGTAAGTTGGTATTGATGAGAATTGAAAGCCATGGCACAAAGTGTACATTTTGTTGATGGAAACAACGATATCGCAAGAAATGTCATTTATAATGCAACGTTTCTACACAGAATGATGTAAGTAATGAGCAATATTAGAAGTACCACAATGCTGAAAGATAAAGGATCTGCGACTGATGTTGGCGTGTCAAACACAGAGGAGTGAAAGCCCAGAATAATAAATGTCGCCACTTTCCTCCGATGTCAAGCTTGGTATTATATCATGTTGCTTGAATATACATTACATAAATGAGTAAATGAGTATGTATTGATTATATCTCGATATGTATGTTGTTCATGTATATAAAAAAGTATTTTATACGTATATACTCTTATATAAATGATATTATATACCTATACCTATAAACTGTGTGAATTAAGTCTTATAAATTAACCGTTTTCGATATTCAAGTAATCTATTCTATTTTAATTTCGAAAACGGTGGTCTCCTTTGTTTCTTGATTTAATTACTAGGAAGATTAGATATGTTTACGCCTCAAATGAGGACAAGCGGGCTAAGTTCAAGTATGTTGGACGGAAGTAGTTATCTAAAAAGTATTTAATCAATCTTGAAAATCTTTGACTTAAATAATCTTAGATAGAAGTACATATTCATTTAAAGTCATTGAACTTAATTAGGTTAAATGCATAAGCGGATTATACCTTAGATCAAAGATTAATTATTGTACATATCTTTATATACCTGTATACGTGAAATGTGTCTGCGAATATTTCCATCAAATTGATTCATAAACGTACCAGTTGTATAAAACATCGTAACGATTTAATCAGTTATATGATCAAAGAGGTATATTTAGAACTTTAATTAGATTCAGATATTGGAATCAGTAGTTCTTGGAAACTACTTAGAATCAAAGTAAAATTCGCTTAGTATAATGAAATTGCATTCTTTTCCTCCCAAGTTACGTAGCAGGACAAATGATGGTCTATCAATCATACAATTGTTTTACAAGAACTGGTTTCTTCTGCACCGTTTTCAATGTATTGAAGTATGACTGTATCTAGCTTACTGACACTATGCTTCCTATCTCAGTATCATATTTGCTATGCAGACACTCCTTTATTCTTTTAAATGATGTTTTCTCTCCATACTCTGAATACTCTGAAGTCCATGCTCTTCTCCGCGTATCTTGTTTATATGGTAGGGTTCTTAAAACCCCGAGCATGCAAGTCAAGTGCTCTACAAACTGAGCTACCCGGGCTGACTAGAGTACGTAGTAAATGTATCAGTCAAATGCTGGTTCCTTGACACTTACTCATTTTCTGTTTAGTGTCATGCAGTATCGTATTGGCTGTGCAGTCAATATTACATGCATAACGGAAACCTTAAGGCGTTTTGCCGTATTATGTTGTTTCCAGATTCTCTCTCTTGTCATATCATCTGAGATGTGTCGAAGATTGTTTTGTAATATGCATTCTGCATGTCCTGCTGACATTCTCAGTCCGTTGTTATTATGCATGTAACAGTACAAAACTCGAGATACTGATACAAATTATCATGTTTTTTTTTGTGACTGTTTTTTAGAGTAAGTACAATGTAATTGTGATCTAAATTGTATTAATTGTAATAACGTGCATTTGATGGAATGAGATTTGCAGGCTTTGTCATTCAAAAGTATTTATTTAAACTTAAACAAATTTCATATTTTCATGTTGATCTAGAGGTAAAAAACCTGTATCAAACGTTTCCACGTCACCGTTGAAAAGTGCAAAGTACAAACATACAAAAATGCACAGGTTTCATGTAATACATGGCTTGTTGAATATGACGATAATAAACTACCGGCTTTTGGCCAATTTTTCTCACATACCACGCTATAGACACCTTAAGACATACCAACACTTTTTTATTACCCCTTCTATCTGAGTTTTTGTTGCACAGTAAAACCAGAACACTAGATACAAACAAACCAGTCGTACATAGGCGGCAACAGAGTAACATCAACAATGCATTTATTATGTTATCAATGGTGTATAGTAAGTACCACTTACTACAGTTCGTACTTGTCAGTCGTAACAGTTTAGGTTCTCCGTATTCTATTAAAATACTCGTTTGATTCTCATTTGACTGATTGTTAGATGGTAACGGAGTATGGGCTCGTTATTCATTGTGTATGATTGTTGCTTTTTTATGTTAAGTTAAAGATCATGGCGACGGTTTAATCACTTGAAACCCATCAGTCATCTGACATGATGAAATATGGAAACACGCTTAAAATTCTAACGAAATGATAAAGAAAACTGACGACGCTTCTAAATGACAATATACAACATATTTGTTGACACTACCTGGCGACTGGCGACTCTTGCAATATAAAATGAAATTTATTACTAGTTTAGTAGGGCATTTTGTTTTCTGTGCTCGGTTGGTTCAGCATGGCATTGTGTCTTGTATGTTTTTAAGGTTTACTGTGCTCGGCTTGTTAGGTTGAGTGCTGTCTTCCCTGTCTGACTTAATATTATCTTTTTATAATGATATATTTTCTTTTTCAACTCGCTACTCATGCAGATACCAGTGTTAAGAAATAATATGCAAATGACCAATGCGATTGTCTTTTAGGACGATTGCCTTTGGGACTTCGTTTCAATATATCCATTATTACATACACATAAACTTGTAAAAAATGTGTACAGCGTTGTTTCGATAAGTGAATTGATTCATGATCGATGTTTTGTATCTACATTGTATTATGACTTTGTCTACTATGTCAATTTTAACTCCATGTATGTCCCTTGTGTGTATATAAAATATATGGTGGTGCTGTAGTTTGTGTATATGTATATTGCTACAATATATGGTAAGGCTGTAACTTGTGCATGTGTATTGGATACACTACACGGGGCATTACGCAGCTCATCACAAAAATATTAATGATACGAAATTAATGTAGCACGAGAGCCGTTTCATAGCTCATTGTTACTTTAGAATTTAAATTGTAATCTTTTGGTTCATTCCATACAATACTCCTGAAACCAAAAATATTTTTCAATTAAAACCTTCGTTCTAGGTTTTAACAAAATTGATACTCTTGAGGAGTGTTAATGTTTTGTTAACGTTTATTTTCACGGTAAACTGATTGCTCTTGAAAGTAAATTTTCCTACGTGTGAACTAATCAGAAATTTAACAAGTATTTTAATTTAAGTGTTTAAGGGTTTAACCAAGTTTAGATTAGTAATTTAATTACCTCAGTTACTTAAAGAGAATTCATATACGAGGGGTTTTCGAATGGAAATACAACATTTGATTGGCGGAACCATTTACAATGAAACTCACAGAAAACCTTTAATGAACCCTGTCTTACACAATACACACTAATTTAACTATCAAGTTCAAGATTAATTTTATGTTGTGTCGTCCGCAATAGCATTAACTGCAATATGACTGACCACAGCCTGTCCTGGAAAGCACCTACGTTCTACTGAATGCGATTGAAGTCAATGCACTTAAAACTAATCGCATGGGGAAAGGTTTAAAGAATGGACTTCATGATCAAGCATCGCCATGTGCTTTTGCTAAAAAACTACTACACAAATTTACTTAAGAGAAAACAATAGTGTGTTGGGTACACATGCCAAATTTGTCGCGCAAAAATTCCGACAGTACAAAGATATGCATGTAGATGTACCAATGAAGTCACATTTCTTTCAAACATCCCTTGTATTCAAGGACATACACATTGCTAAGCATCTTTCAAAAATCTTAAAATCAAAAACATACGAAGCATGTCGACTCAAAAAACAATTGAAACACAAATCCAATGTTCTTCATTGGTTTTTATTTCATATCGTATTAAATGCTTAAGTCGCCTCTACCAATAAGATAGATGTTAAATCAGGACCGCAAACGAATATAAAAAACATTTCCAAATGGGTAGTGTACATTGGAATCAGCAGTAAATCATGTGCATAACTAGTTGCAACACGTTGTAATGTGCTATACATCGGGCATGTTATATAATCAATCTATTCGCAAAGAACTAAGCCATTATTGGACCACATGGCAGTGGAAAACCAAAATAACTACACACTTACAATTGTCTCATTACAAAACTAAAAGTGTCAGCTTATCACATGTACAAGGTATTTCTATACAACCCTGTATGTATAGGGAAGGTTATGCAGCGGCCATGTTTAGCCGCAACCGATGTGACGTTACGAAAGTGTGTACTACTATTTTCTACAGTTGACAAAGCAAACACGTAAACCAGTTCCTGTGGCGTCATATCCGTTGCGGCTAAACATTGCCGCTCCTCAACATTATCTATACATAATTAAAAAAATTAAACCATGTGCCTATAAATATTTAATAATATCTGTCCCCATTACAACTGAATGCCACGAGAAAATGCTTGACATTTTTTCAAACTTTATTCAATATATAAGATAACCGTGTTACTATCATTGTAACCCATGAATGAAGATTTTAGCAAAAGTTTTTTCCCATAAATGTCTAAATGAATTTGTAAAATAATGCATGATATAACATGTTGAAAAGCGTTTTAAATCAATAATATATTGTTATATAAGTTTTAATCATTTGTGATAACTTAAAACCTGATGAGTTTACAATTGTTTTTGGTTGGCAGTACTGTTGCTAGGGAACGAAATAACCCAACAAAACAAATTTCTCGGCCATAACCAAGTAAACAGGTGACTGGTGTTTGATTATTATTCTGTTTAAATTGTTCTTTAATTTCATATATTATAAGTACTGTGTTTCGACGTAGAATACGTTGTATACATGTATTTAACGAAATCTAATAATATAATTTTGTTAAATTGTTAACAATGATAAATAGATTTCTTGGTAAACGTATTTTGTAAAGTTATGGTGTTGTGTAATATGCGTTCTTTTGAACCTAATTTACCATGCACATGGACATTTCTGCTCATGGTTCATACTAAGCATTACGTCTCAATCCCAGTGGAACATAATAAAATCATAGAACAATTGATTGTTGCAAGGAAAAACGGATGGAAATTAACATTTTATAGATAGCCCATATCAAATCAACAACACAGGGATTACTCAACTTGTCCATTTTTGTATTATTTATTTTGACAATAAATATCACATATTTATGCAGAATGATATTTTATTATATCTAACAATGTTAGAGTTAATAACTTGTGTATTGATATCAGTGTTGAAGTTCATTGGCTTAATTTGCAACGATTGGAAAATATTTACTATACTAACCAGTTTTTTCTTATCCCAAAAAACTTTCAATTTTCGAAACATACAGTAATCACATAACCGTACCTATCCCCGACTTCTTTATGAACGAATAAACGTAAGCATCACGTCTGTTCCTGTAATAGTTTCATTGCATTCGAATACAACGTACATGTAACATAGAAGCAAAATAGAATTAGAATATCGGAGAATGTATGACAGTTTTACTGCAGAAATTCTGATTTAATGTTTGTAATTAACATTAAATTGATGGTTTGTTGGCGACATCGTTTTGAAATGATGTTGAGAAATTATATACGGCTGTTAATCTATGCTGATATATCTAAATATACTTCAGATTTTAAAAACAACTGTCTAGATTTTCAATAAAAGCCAAATCTCTGTTAGGTGATCTTATTGATAAAAATTCTTTTTGATTGAGTACATTGGACACGGAAGTCAGAACTCGACAGAAGCAGCCGAGAAAGAAAGGCACAGAAGGAATACACAAAAATGAAAATATTTTACTGTTTATTACTGATTTGAAAAATATTTTTAATTTAGATCTACCAAATCGATTTTTACTGCCATTTTAAAATTGTTGAATATAATAATTTCATCGTAACTATCGTTAATTATTTGGATGTTTTTTAATTTTATAACGAGAGGTCTAATTGTACTTTACCGAACGTTTATCTAACAGACAAATGAGAAAATATGCATGTGCAGTTAATCGCCGTTTACCTCACCACAGCCTCAATGAAGATTTCATACTGTAAACAGTTGTTTTTTGTCGTGGTAAACGTTCTCCCTGAATCTGGTTATTTAAGCGACAATCATAGCGCTATGGAAGCCGGGTGTGTCGTTTAGAAGATGTCACAGTTGGGTGTTGCTCTACAATCCAGTGTAATTTTTCAAATAACCATGCGTAAACATAAAGTTTGATTCATCGACGACAATAAACGATTTACAGCGTCATATGAACTGAAATTCCCATTGGATTTGTAACTGCTAATTAATATTCTATCAGATTTAAATTTATCGATTGCAACCCGCATAACCCATTTTTACTTGGCATTTTTCCATCTGATAACTAAAACTGGCATGACGTTACCTTTGTTTACGCGACATCACCACAAAATCTTCGGCCAAAATGTCATTATTTTGAAATACAAATGCATGAATTGATGTGTTGTATGCATTAAAAGCATTTACGCATGAATTTTTGTGTCATAACATCTGCAGAGTCCCTTGTGAACGTTGGTGCCCTCGCGTTTACCCTAAAATGAACTGGTATTATGTCCATTTTAATAATTGCATCTCAATAAGTGAGTGCCACTAAATATCTTGCTATAATACTTGTCATATAGCAATATTCATGATGTGACTAAAGTCAAACGCTTAAAAATCTTATCCATGAATTTCAATGTGGAAACACTCTTTTGGAGCGTAAAAAAATGGGAAAAGCCGATGTCCTCAACCAGCAGCCACCCCCCCCCCAGAACGTGAGTCCACATAATCGTTAATAAGTAGATGTCTAGTAACTCTACTGATTGTTAGAATGTAAACATACCTGAACTATCAAAATATTCGTTTATATATTACGGTTAGGAATTCCCAAGATTTTATGTATTTAGGTAGATACAAACTTTCGAACTAGGTGGATCATATTGTCTATTCACAGTAGTCTTTATTAACGTTTATTTCGGATCCTTATGTTGTTAGTTTGTCAATTACCGTTAATAAGTTTAACATTAGCACAATGGCTTCCTGCTGTTATATGTATCTATGTGTGTTATCGAATATCTAAACACTACTGCAACCACCGATTCTATTGCTGTTAATAACTTAATGTAACTTGAAATAGTTGTCGGAGGAATTGTATTCTAAGTTTATAATAAAAAACTATTAGTTTGAAACGTTCTAACTGAAACTATGAAATTATCAAATACGTACAATTTCTATTTGAAAGTAAATTGCACACAACTTCCAATTACGAATATTCTAATAACAATCTTCACCATTTTGAGAAGTTTCCTGTTTCTTTTATCTCTGAGTGAAAATTTAAAGCGTATATGTCAAAACTAAGAAATTCGGTATTTTGTTCTTTACTTATTTAATTTCGCAACACATAATATGTATAGAGCTATTAAATTCTGTTTTCGTTCATAATGGTACAAGACTTAGTCGAGATAGAGCAGCCTTACATTTATAAAGGTCATAGTGTTAGTTACGGTTATAGTTATCTGACGTTGACAAACTTACTCATTGTCCACTTTATAAACGTAATAATATATCTCTGATGTTCTATACGGAATATCACTGCAGTGTGTGGATTAGTTGTACCGTAGTACACAGACTTGCTTAACTATAAACAAGGAATTCAAGCGCTGTTTTAAGGATTTGTGTAGCATAATTAATGGATTACTGAGTGGAAGGGACTTTAAAATCAGCAGTCGGAACTAACATGTCATTCACATAATTGATATCATTTAAAATATCACATATTTCTTGAATGTACGTATCCACACATAATGTCGTGAATTCAACAATTGCCAATAGATCGCGTTCAAATAATTCTTTAATCAAATGTACCAGTCAAGTCTATCAAAAAGGACTTTAAAACAATTAGTGCAAACATCTTAATTGACACAGAAGAAGTCAGTGCGAGACGAGCCACTCTGTTTTTGATCTGAATATAATTTCAATCACTCTCGAGATTGCCCAATAACGAGTACAGTGCACAAGTTATAATGACTTGTTTCACAAGTATAAATACATTGATCGACTATAAAATCTTCATTATCGGCCTATGACGCCCACCATTCCGTTTCAGGTATTCAGCATTAATAGTAAGTGTAAAATGTTCATGCTTAGTACATAGTACATATGTGTGCATTAGAACTACATGTATGTTTACACAACAACTGTCGATCGCAACAAACTAGATGGACAGGTGGTCTAGTTGGTATACCTAACTGCACACTGGAGTTGTAAACCGCTATATACATTGCTGCTTCTCGCTATTAATTCTACAGTCTGCACACTACTTACAAGTGGACATAATCTCAACATAATCTTAACCCGCTCCAATGCATATATTGGTACATTGATATATATTGTATCAGTAATTAAGACGTAGTTAATTTTAACATGTGCCCCGTTTTAAAACAATAATACATGTATATATTCTCCTTCACATATGTATCGGGGAACACCGGCTTTCTGTCTGTTTCCTATCTCGGATTGTATATTTTAATCAGAGAAGCCAGGGAATTGAAATATTGACCAGGTTGTAGTGGCTACCTAGTTTCTTAAGACTGATGTAAATGTTATTTAATAATCACTCATATGTCGAATATTAGCATTACTTACAACCTTGTATAACTCATGCATATTTGAAATCTACATCACGAGGCGCTTATTGTTATGTTGACCAAACCGAAGTTTAAAAAGCATGTTTTTTCATATTGTAAAGAGTAGATTTCAGATTTTTGTCTTGTTTTCTCAAAGTATTGATTTTGAACTTACGACCTTCTAATTCTAAGCCAGCGAAGTGTTACCAGATACGATTTTCGAATCTTCATAAATAGAACGATAAACAGTTCCGTACAAATAAACATCAGAGCTATCAATTTCAAACAACTTCGCTAGAATATTTCCACGTCTTTGATTGAAGTCATCATACATGTATTTCCATTGACATAAGAATCTCCAAGTGGGTTTAACTGTTTGAGTTAATTGATTACAGTTTATTAATTACTTTGTTTGAAGACATATTGGCTACGAATAATTCCTTCTAAGTGATTTTACGTAAGAAACAAAAAATGTAAAAGGTCGACCTGTAGCGTTATGTCCAGACATCCATCATGTAACGGAAGTTGACTTACGCTTTTTTACCTTTCGTCAAATACGCCGCCGCTCCTATAACCACCGATGTATTATTTTCGACTCGTACTACTTTAGACATATTTATATGACTCTCCTAGTGTTCCTTACATATACTTCAGTGATGATGATCTATCGACATTTCAATAAGTTCTTCTCTGTTATTATCTTCCGTTACAAAGATAAATGTTTGATCTAGTGGTAACAAGATTCTACTCATGAAGATAAACAATATAATTCATATAAGTGGTGATATACATCCTATGTCGACATACCCTCAACCCTCTGCGTGCGGTGAATGATGTTCTGCATAGGTATATATGAATATTTGTCGGCGTTTCCTTCACAACATATGTTAGTGTTATGGTAAATATTTATAAACGCATAAATAGTATATGAAGTTTGGCTCGTTTCGCGACGTTAAAAATTGAGTTCTGGCGCCTGTTGGTGACTAGACTACACTTTACAATTGGAACCGTTCTTCAATCAATTTTGCTATGCCACGATGCAGCCGAAGTGACACATGAAGTTGTTTTAAAATACCACCAACTAACAATAGTTTGGCACCGTATCGTATCAGCCTGATGCCATATAACCAAAGACGTACATCTAATATCCCGGAACACCGGAAATAATACCAATAAAAGTATCAACATTGACATGCAATTCTGTATAATATCATTAGCTGTATGCAGATGTGTATCATTAGCATATGAATCATTGTGGGGTCCTGACTTTCAGATGAACGTACACAGCATGAAATATTACGTTTAATTTACTATTAAACATAACTTAAATTTAATTATATTCGGAATTTAAATACATTTAATCAGAAAATGTAGCTATTAAATTCCATATTTAAGTTAAGTTTAATACTACATTTAAGTAGAATTATTCCTACAAGTTTAAGTCACATTTAAGTTGCATTTAAAGGTGATTAAATATAGAATATAAATGGGATTAAATGCACGTTTATGCAATATTAACGCAAACTTAAATGCGATTTAAAAGTTTAACTTTAATTTGAATTTAAGTTGCAATTAACGGTGATTGAATATTTTTTTTTTTTTTTTTGTAAAATTTATTCTGCACATATTGTACATATAAGACAACAGACCGCTCAGTAGTTGAGCAGTAAGCAATACAGATATTTCTTTGTGCGATTTATAAAGTATAACCATATGTTTTAATGTTAGCTATATGTACTGCTTTTTATTTCAATGTTCATGAGCAAATATGAAGTAGAATTTAAAGATGTTACACATACACTAGTTCACTATTAAAATACTTAACGTTATACCTTGTATTTAAAGTATATTTAACGGCAAGGAAAAGATATATACAAATTTTACTCATAATTTTATTCAATGGAGGTAATAAAACAATTATGGAAATTCTTCTAATTTTAAAATTTGTGAAATAAAATTTGGAGATCTACATGTAAACTAAACGCGAATCTAGTTGGATGCCTGTACTGGTATTATTTGTGATTATATAAATAAATAAAATTTAGTTAATATACGGAAAATAAATCGACCAAAATATGGACGTTTTTGTGAAATTCCGAATAAACGGAAAGATAATATAGTATTATTTGCGATAAAATTTACAAATTCAATTTAGTTAATATACGGAAAATAAATCGACTTAAATTTGACGTTTTTGTGAAATCCCAAATACAAGTAAATATAATAAAATATTATTTGCGCTTAAATCCGTTTTTTCATGCTGTGGTATAGCTAACTGAATTGTGATACGAAATAATATTACTCGCACATAAAGTAATGGACAATTACCAATATGCAGACGTTAACTCGTAATAATCGTCAACCTCAATTTTACTTTATATCAGTTGGAAAAAAATATTATCATGTCAGTTGTATTACATTTGTTCGACGTATACTTCAGTTAAAAGTTAGTATAGGAACACAAACTGTGTGTTAACGGACAGCTAAGCTTAACTAAAATTTCTATACGTTATACTTACCCTTTTAACAGTGTTAACATAATTCACAAATGACGTTAAAATTGTAAGGTTGTGGAAGAAGCTTATAACATACACTTTCTCATAAATTTCTCGTAAACAATGTACATAACCAGTAAGCCACATACTTGAGAGGTATGACATCAAAATAAACAGAGAGCTTCTTCAACATTTTCACGCACAGATTCCCACCATGTGTCTCAAATAGTATATTCTCATTTTAAACAGTTCAATGAGACACTAAATACAATTATAATTAATACACATAGGCAACCTCTCATAAGTCCATACGTGCCTTTCTTTCAGCTATTTATCTTATCTTACAGATTAATCGTACCAGTACCCAGTCTTCCTGAATTACACATTATTTACATTCATAAAGTGGCCATGTGACAGGAACGTCATTACAACAATTAATAGTCTAGCGCAATAAACACCCGTTTAGCTAATATTCTGGGTACTTTTTTATCAAAGCACCTACAGAAATCTTAAACTAACGTTCTAATTTAAATTCTTTATATATCATCAACGGCTGCACATAGTTGTAAAGGGTTGTTCAATATTACGTTTTTCTCAGTCAACGAACCCCTACTCACAATATCTAAGCACAGGGTGTAGGTTTAAACGAATAATTTAAAAATTCAAATTTAAACGTAAATTAAAAATTTCCGTAAGTGCTTTGATAAAACAGTATCCTGGTGCTCACTGATATTATGCTGGTCATTGATTATATTTAAAACACTAGCAGGCTTGATGATATTGTCTTTTATTTAGGATACAAATTAATTTTTGATTGATATTTTGGTAACACGAACCATAAATAGGGTACCTTCCATGAGAGGTCAGTGTAACATTTCTAAACAAACTATATATAAAAAACGCGAGGCTTAATAATTAATTATTGAAATCAACATGTCTAACAATATCTCATTTGACCACAGGCATTGAAGCATTGTAAATCCAATAAATTATGCAATTTTATTGAATCCTCATGGCATCGTTTGGAAATAAAAACGTTCGAGCTAGATACTACCACTCGTTTATAGCACCTGACAAGAATTGGCAACTGTAGTAGCTCGTACTCGACAACTGAGCAAGAGTTCCAAGCTGTTTAAAAAGTTAGGATCTGGACTTGTTTAAGTTTAAGTTACGTAACTGTAAAACCGTTACTTCTAATTTGTTAAAAACAAAGTAACAAAACGTATAAATTGTGTTGTTATTAAGTTATTTAATGACCTTTAGAAATGAAGTACTAGTCTGTATGCAATACTAGGACATCTCTACAACAATCAGCCACAGTTCTCGTAACTGATTCAGATTTATTATTCCAAAATAGTGCACATGCAAACGGACAGTTCTGTACAACACATAACGCGACAAGAAAATAGTCTGATTAGTAAGACTCATTTGAGCGTCAGTAAAACACATTGTTACTGAAACTGTATTCATAGTACCGCTTTGATGTTTGACGTGTGTTCTATTAACAAACATTCATTGATAACTAGACTAACCTGCGCAAAACGTAACTGTGTTCGTATTGAAATCGCTTCTCACAAATAAAAAGTTGCACGTGCACAGGAATTTTTGGGTTAGATTATTTAGCGGAAACGGATATTCCCAGGAAATTGAGATCACGCCCCGGATATGCATCAACTGCGAGCTGAACTAAAGGTAAAATATTGTTTCCATTTTAAACAGTCGACCCATATCACATAGAAGTACTTTTACATTGTATACATGTTACCGTTTAATTCAATTTTATGCATAATCTACAGTAACGAATTTGCATAATTTTACTCTCTGGACAATAAATACTGATACATAGTATTGATTGTACGTAGGTAATTGGGTCAATGAATCTGTATGGCATTATAAAATCATGATTATATTATTATATGATGACTTCTTCGTTGTTTAATTGTTAACACAATATTAGCCAAACTATCATTTGTTTAGTGGAAGTACTTTAAACAATATGATGGAAAATAACCAATATTCACTATTTATGAGATGCACCATTTGTTAGTACTTAAGATGTGAATTACTGAATGTGTGTGATAGAAATGTGCACAATCTGTTCTTTTGGCGATCCTAATATCATAACAGAAGACGTACTGCACAGAGAAACTCGGTTAGTACGAATAGGAAATATTTCAGAAATACTGCTTGTTTTTTATGAAACTTAAGCCAAAAATGTATACAGTTGTTAGCATGATACATGGCCACTGATCAATAAATCATGCTGCTTTATAAGCCGCCAGGTAATCCACCTTAAACATAGAAACATATTGTTGAATTATCCCTTATCAGTATAGCTTATCTCTACCCAGTTACTAAATATCCCGTCAGTCTTTAATTACATGATGATTCCCTGACAGCATGGTAGAAATTTAATGATCATAGTTGAATCGGAAATAAAATGTACGCACATATTTTATGTTTGCACGATATCAGTCATCCTGATGTAGGAGTTCATTAGTAACAAGTTACATATCAATTATGTTATACAGGAAACGTCTTATGATAACATTCGTTAAAGTGTTTTAGATGTCGGTATTGATGAGAATTGAATGCCATGGCACAAAGTGTACATTTTGTTGATGGAAACAACGATATCCCGAGAATGTCATTTATAATGCAACATTTGTTCACATAATGATGTAAGTAATGAGAAATATTGGAAGTACCACAATGCTGAAAGACAAAGGAGCGGCGACTGGTGGCGGCGTGTCAAACACAGAGGAGTGAAAGTCCAGAATAATTATTGTCGCCACTTTCCTCCGATGTCATGCTTGGTATTATATCAGATTGCTAGAATATACATTACATAAATGAGACTGTATGCATTGATTATTTCTCGATGCGTATGTAGTATACCACAATGTATTTTATACGTATATACTCATGATATGTATATATATGATATGATGCCTATACATGCATATATACTGCGTGAAATCACTCTTAAAAGTTAAACGTTTTCAATATTCAAGTAGTCTGTACTATTCTAAGTTCTTATACGATTATCCTTTGTTTGTTGATTTAATAAGGTAGATTAGATATATCTAAGCCTCAAATGAGGACTAGCGTAATAAGTTCGAGTAGTTAATCAATGTTGATAGTCTTTGGCGTAAATAATATAAGATAGCAGTAAATATTCATTTAAGTCATTGAACTTAATTAGGTTAAAACATCAACGAATTTTACCTTAGATCAAAGATTAATAATTGTAAATATCTTTATATACCTGTATACGTGAAATGTCGGTGAATATTTCTATCGAATTGATTCATAAACGTACAAGTTGTCTACAACATCGTAACGATTTAATCAGTTATATGATCAAAGAGGTATATTTAGAACTTCAATTAAATTCAGATATTAGGATCAGTAATTCTTGGAAACTACTTCGAATCAAATTAAAATTCGCTTAGTATAATGAAATTGCATTATTTTCCTACCAAGTTACGTAGCAGGACAAATGTTGGTATATCAATCATCATACAATTGTTTAACAAGAATTAGTTGCTTCTGCACCCTCTGTAATGTATTGAAGTATGTATCGATCTTAATTAATACTATTCTTCCTGTGTCAGTATAATATTTTCTATGTAGACTAACCATCTACTTTATTCTTTAAAATGATTTTCTTCTCCATACTCTGAATGTTTTTAATGCTTGCAAGTCTGGTGCTCTACATACTGAGCTACCTGGGCTGACGACAGTTCGTAGTAACTGTATCAGGTATCAGTCAAATGCTGATCATATGACACGAACTCATTTTCCGTCCAGTGTCATGCTGTATCGTATTGGCTGTGCAGTCATTCTTACAATCATAAAGGAAAGGCGAGTGGCTGTATTATGTTTCCAGGTTCTTTTTTTTGACATATCAAAGAAGATGTGTCGAAGATTGATTTGTAATATGCATTCCGCATGTCATGATGAAATTCTCTCTCCGGTATTATTACGCGTGGAACATTAAAAGAACAAAACTCTAGATACTGATCTTCATGTCCAAATTTTTGCATCTGTTTCTTAGAGGAAGTACACTGTAAATGTTCAACTTATCACCGTTATATTGCGTCTAGAAATACCACAAATCGCTGGAATCTGATCGCTGATCGCGTACTGGTGATCTTCATTGTAATAATTAAAATACAAATATGATGTAAATTGAGATTAGCAGACTTGGCATTTAAAAGTACTTATTTAAACATTCTTAAATCTTAAACGGTATGCACATATTTAATGCATTACATGGCTTATAGAATATGACTAATAAACTACCGGATTCTGGTCAATGATTCACACATAGCAGCCTATGCATACCTTAATTCATACCAACACTGTTTTATTACCCCTTCTTCGTAAGTGTTTGTTATAAGTTCTTGACACTGCCTCGCGACTCGTGCAATATAAGATGAACTTTATAATGACATAGTTTCACTTGTCACTCGCTACTCACCCATATTCCAGTGGTGTGAAATAATATGCAAATGATATTTGGAATGACAGACTATGACCAATGCGATTGTCTTTTAGGACGATTGCCTTTGGGACCTCGTTACCCTATATCCATTTTTAGACACGCACGCACGCACCCATACACACACACACACACACACACACACACAAACATGACAATTTTAAGTATGTTCCTTGTGTGTATGTAAGCTATATGGCAGTGATGTAGTTTGTGTGTATGTGTATTGTTACAATATATGGTAAGGTTGTTACTTGTGAATGTGTATTGGATACTCTACACGTTGCATTATGCAGCTCATCACAAAACTTTAGTTCTAGGTTTTAACAAAATTGATACTCTTGAGGAGTGTTAATGTTTTGCTTACGTTTATTTCCACGGAATACTGATTGCTCTTGAAAGTACATTATCCTACGTGCGAACTTATCAGAAATAAAGCAAGTATTTCAATTGAAATGTTTAATGGTTTAACCAAGTTGAGAATTAATTTGATTACCTCAGATATTTTAAAAGGGGTGTTGATAAAATAATTTACGTTCTAATGAGTGCAATTGAAGTATAGAAACTTAAAACTAGTCGCATAGGACTAGGTCTCAAGAATGAACTGGGCTGAAAACCACTTCATAGTAGATGACTAGTGCAAATAGGCTTCTTAGAATATCTGGTAGCGCATATATGTCATTTCTACATCCGTCTTGGCCAATGATAGTGAGCCCGCGTTTCATCCTCTGTTATTATAGGTACAAACTTCATTTGAAAGTACTGGTGGTACATGTATAACTTTAACATTTTTGGCATTTACATTCAGATGTCCACGTAATAAGTATGGTTTCCAGTGGGTACAAATGCTGTTAAGTTCAGGAATTTCTTTCCAAATGAAGTAAACATGGCATAAATGCGAGCATGTACGAGCACCTAACTGTCGAACGGTCAATATTGCAGCGGTTAAACGAATATCTTACTTTTATCAAATTATTTTGGTTGTTGTTGTTTTCACTTGAACCCTTTTGTTGTTGTTATTCAGACGTTAATAGTCTGATTTTAAGCATGTAATAAACGTATAACGTCGCTATAAGACACCCACCGATGTCCGTAAATCTCAAAAAGTTCCTCGTGTATAAAGTTATCACTTAATCTAAGTTTAGACATTTCTTTGATATGAGGTATAACTTCACTCAGTTCTGCCGTACGTTTTTCAAACGTTTTATTATAAATGAGTATATGTATATTTAACATACATTATGACGAAACCGATGTATGGAAGTAAACACTTTTATCTAAGAAAAAAAAACAATAGTCTAATGTGTACACATGCCAAATTTGACGCGCGAAAATCCAGAAAATACAAAAATATGTATGTAGTTGCGAATGATGTGATTTGTATATATTTGTTTTTACAAAATTATCCCATATTCTAACATAGCACGTGAGATTTGCCTTCTTTGCGTATATTGAGCTTACTATATTTTATTACCGCGATAAAATATAGCTGATTGGTAACGTCACGTTTGACGCCATATACTATGACAAATGACATAACGGTGACGGTAACGTTCATAGGAAAGAAAGTAGTTTGACGTCAACCTGTCTTGTTGTGCTATAAATGGTAGAGCATTTGCGATGTTAGAATCGAAATAATAAATAGGAGCTGTGCTTTGTTGTGTTATAAAATATAGGCACTCGTTTCAATGCGTACATTAAATCACTCGTGCTACGCATCCAAACACGTGCCTATATTTTATTACGCAACAAAACATAGCTACGTATTCATTATTTCTTAATTTGTGCAGAATGATATTTTTTCATAAACAATGCTGGAGTCAACAACTTGTGTTACAGTATTAATATCCGTGTTGAAGTTCATTGGCTTAATTTGTAACGATTGGAAAATATGTACTATACTATTTTATTCTTATACAGAAGAATTTTCCATTTTCAAAGGATTCAGTAATTACATAACCGTACCAATCATCGACTTCCTTATGAACAATTAAACGTGAGCATCATGTCTGTTCCTTTAATAGTTACATTGCATTGCAATACAACGTACATGTAACATGGAAGTAAAATATAATTAGAATATCGGAGAATGTATGACAGTTTTACTGCAGAAATTCTGATTTAAAGTTTGTAATGAATATTAAATTTATGGTTTGTTGGCGAAATCGTTTTGAAATGATGTTGAGAAATTATATACGGCTGTTAATCTGTGCTGATATATCTAAACATACTTTGGAATTTTAACAACGCTCTAGACTTTTGATATATCGTATACTCATTTTTAATGAGTACTTATTATTTAAACTATTTTATGGCATAACATGTAGAACACTAATGCATAAAACCGACACATTGGACCCGGAAGTCAGAACTTGACCGAAACACCCGAGAAAAAGGCACATAAGGAATAGACAAAAGTGAAAATAGTTTATTGTTAAATACTCATATGAACAATTGTTTTTAATTATTTCACTGTAACGATTTTAAAGTTGTCGAGTATAATTATTTCATTATAAGTATCGTAAATCATCTGGATGTAATTGAATGTTATAACGAGAAATTTAATTGTATTTTACCGAACGTTTATCTAACAGACAAATGAGAAAATCTGCACGTGCAGTTAATTGCAGTTTACCTCACTTACACAGCCTCAGTAAAAATTTCATAAAACAGTAACTGTTGTTGTGCTTTGTCATGGTAAACGTTCTCCCTGCATCTGGTTGTTTGAGGGACATGTGATTGATATATCCACAGTGCTTTTGGAGCCGATTAGGTCCTTTTGAAGACTGTAGATGACCATTGCAACAGTTAAGTGTTGCTCTACAATCCAGGGTAATTGTATTAGAAAACAACCATGCTTAAACATAAAGATTCATCGACAACAATTAACGATTTACAGCGATTTTTAAACTGTAATTCCCATTTGATTTGTCACTGCTAATTAAAATTCTATCAGATTTAAAATAATGAATTGAATCTAACACGCATTACCCATGTTTACTTGGCATTGTTCCGATCTCATAACTCAAACTGGCACGACGTTACGTTTGTTCACGCGACGTTGCAACAAAATCTTCGGTCATTATTTTGAAATAAAAACGAATTGATGTATTGTATGCTTTCAAAGCGTTAACGTGTACTAATTCGCGTCATAACATCTGCAGATTCCCTAGTGAACGTTGGCGCCATGGCTGTAACCTTACACTGAACTGGTATTATGTTCATTTTAATAAATGCATTTAAATATGAGAGTGTCACTATATATCTTGCTATAATACTTAAGAACATTTATCCATGACTTTCAAAGTGGAAAAAACCCTTTTGGAGCATAAAGAGAAAATGGAAAAAGCCGAATTTCACAACCAGCAGTTGCGGCAGAAATTGAGTCCACATAATCGTCAAAAGGTAGAAGTCCAGTAACTCTAACGGTAAACTGATGGTTATATTTAAACATGCATGAACTATCGAAATATTCGTTAATATATTACGGTTAAGAATTCCCAATGTTTTATTAATTTAGGTAGATACAAACTTTCGAACTAGGTGAATCATAGTGTTTATTCACAGCAGTCATTATAAACGTTTATTTCGCATCTGTATGTTGTTAGTTTGTCAATTACCGTTAATAAGTTTATTATAAGTACAATGTATTCCTGTTGTTACATGTAGCTATATGCTATCAAATATTTCAACACTACTCAAACCACCGATTTTATTCTTGTTAATTAGTTAATGCAGCTTGTAATAGTTGACGAAGGAATCATATTGAAACGGCACGGGGTCTGCTCCCGAGCACGCCTCAATATTAGTCACGTGGGTTCTTTTTTAGAATATGTACAAGGAGAACAAACATAAATGACAGAATCTGAAAGTAAGATTAAACACAATTTTATTCACATATAATACGGGTTACACATAAATAAACAATAAAACAGACTGATCGCGTTGATTATTCCTCGTCTACAGGGGTACTTCAGCCTCGTCTATATGGGGACATCGGGGGACATCAATCCTCGTCTTGGTATGGATATATAGGTACATACATTGTATATGGACAGTGACCTAATATGCTATATAATTATATTTGACGATAATTATATGTGTATATGATGATGATGATCAAATAGGTATACTGGAACTGGAACAATATCCGGATGGATATATGAAGAATTATTCAGGTCAGGGTCTTCTAAGGAACAACAGCAGGAAGATGATTAGATGGGTCTATATTGGAACAATAAGGTTTCAATATACATGGACATAGATCTGTCTAACTAGGCTTTTATGAAATAGCTAACTATGTCTAAAACTACATGGATATAGATTCTAGGTTTATCAAGAATTATGGAATTAGTTGTTATGGTTATAATATATATATGCAATGGATATAGATTCTTGGTCTGTCAAAAGTTATGGTTACTGGGTGAATTGGCTGGGTCTACAGGGGCTATGAAATTATGTATAGTAATTATGGCTGATAATCTTGGCTTATAAAGATTAAGTCAGTTGGCTGTAATGCCTAGATCTACATGGGCATATATCTAGACCTATCGAGTAGTAGGGTTATTGTTAATATGGCTGGATTTAAGTGAGCTGAATAGCATAATGCCTGATTATAGTGGGCTGAATAATGCCTGATTATAGTGGGCTGAATATTGTCTGTAATTTATGTGCCTGGAAAACGGCAGATCTAATAATAATTAAGCGTGGTAACGGCTGAACAACTCATCCTGGGAGCGGCTGTACAGGACAGGGTCAGGCTAGATACTGACAATCAGAGCACAGTGCCAGTGCGGTTTATATAGTACTTGGCTTCGCCCCCTTTACGTCACTAAGTTAATGATGTCATTTGTTTACTTCACTCGGAATCGGGCTGATATTTAGACCGCGCCGTCTCGGAGTCTATAGATATAACGATAAAGACCGAGGTATCCGAAAACTATCTGAAATGCGGCTGAACGTCGGCTGGTCGACTTGAATGGCGGAAAACAACACGGAGCGTGAATATGGACTGATTTAAATGGAATCTTACACAATGATAGCGTAATGTTATCTCGGGTCGACGCGCTGGTGGTGTAAGCTAGTGCATGTGTAATTGATAGCATGTGGTAGGTCTCTTCTGGGATTGCTTGTATCGCCAATAACGGCTCGAAACTGGCTTCGCTGTACTGTCGAGTTTGACTCGAAATTATGTACACGAATAGCGAAATAAGTAGTGGCTAAGTCGTTACAATATTCTACGTTTGTAATAAAAACTGTTACTTTAAAACGTTCAAAATGAAATAAAATGATTTATTACATGTATGTACAAATTATATTGAAAGAAAAGTGCAGACAGTTTGTCGCTTCAATTACAAATAACAATCTTCACCATTTTGAGAAAATCGAAGTTAAAGTTAGATTATTGTTTTTTTATCGCTGTATGGAAATTTACAATATTTTGTGAAAAAGAAAAGTTGGTATTATGTTCTTTACTTGTTTAATTTCAAAACAAATTACATGTATAGCTCAATAGTCTTCTGTTTCTGTTCATAATGGTACAAATCGAGATAGAGCAGTCTTACATTTATAAAGGTAATTGTGTTAGTTAAGGTTATAGTTATTTGACGTTGATAAGCTTACTCATTGTCCACTTAATAAACGTAATTGTAGATTACAGATGTTTTTTACGGAATATCACTGCAGTGTGTTGATACGTTGTACCGTATTATATAAACTTGCTAAGGTATAAACTAGGAATTCAAGCGACGTTTTGAAGATTTTTGTAGCATCATTAATGTATTATTGGATGGAAGGGACCTTATAACAAGCCAACAGTCCGAACTAATATGCCAATCATTAAGAATATCTCATATTTCTGGAATGAAAATATCCACACATAATGTCGTGAATTCAACATTTGCCTAATACGTCTCGCTCAAATTAATTCTTTTAACAGATGTACCTGCCAATTCTATCAATCGGACTTCATAACATTAGTGCAAATATTTTAATTGATACAGAAGAAGTAAGTACGAGACGAGCATCTCTGTTTTTTATCTGAATATAATTTCAATCACTCTTAAAAATTGCCCAATAATGAGTACAGTGCACAAGTTATAATTACTTGTTTCACAATTATGAAATAATTTGATCGACTATAAAATATTCATCATCAGCCTATGACGCCCATCCATTTGCTTTCAGGTGTTCAGTATTAATAGTAAGTGTAAAACGTTTATGCTTAGCACCTAGTACATCAGTGTACATTAGAACTTCATGTATGTTTACACAATAGCTGCCTATCACAACAAACTCGATAACCTTTTAGGTCCACTTGGTATACCTAACTGCACACTGAAGTTGTAACCCGCTATATACGTGGGTGGTCCGCAAAAGTCGCGAACATTGATTTTTATTGTATTGTCGTCCATTGTATTCACAATTTGCATACATTGTCTTTTAAGAGATATGTTATCATTTAAATTGCTCAATTTGATGTTGATATCTTCAAGTATTAAAAATCTGCGTTTTATTGCACACGCAGTAGGTCCGATCGGCGCACTCTCTACGACGTCAACGACGTCGTTTCTTTTGTTTCAGCACCTTGGATTCATTGACTGATGCAAGTTTGGATAAATTCGACGCATTCTCGTAAATCAAACATGACAGTTAAAGTTCAATGAGATACCCCGACACGTATATTAATTTTCCGGAAAGATTTTATGTGCAACAGCTAAACACATACCATGTTTAGCTTTCACATTTTACCGTCTGACGGATGACGCTTTTTGCTCTGTTTACTAGGGCCGAGTTTTCCTTTTAGGCTTAGCAGTCTTCATTTTGTCGCCAAAATCCCTTTAAAACATTTACATCAGGTATAGACAAGAGTTCTGCATACATTCCCTCGATTATTTATATGTTTGACTTCTGTGTTTGATTATGCGGGTGTAAGACCATAGTTCGGCAGTAATTCTTTGCGCCGCACTTTTTCGTGACGTCGCCATTTTTGAATGACGCGAAAACCGGAGCAGTGCGAATTAATTAATAGATTTGCTGTTAATAACATTATCGACCTTAAATTTCGCACAAAAACGTGCGAAACTATGGTGTCGACATCGGCATATTTTTAATGCACAAATTAGAACACTTATTAAGTTATAAGCTCTTGAATAAAAGCCGATACGTTTTTACGAAATATAAAAGGGCATGCGCCGACTCTACCCCACCCGTATAATTACCAAAATTAAGAAGGAAATACCACTCACATGTAAAGAAATAACTAATGAATAACATATGAAAGAAGTTTGGGAAAATTCTGCGTAGTGTTGAAATGAGGAATACCGCCTTTCTGTCAGTTTCCTATCTCACTAGAGTGATGTATATTTCTATCACAGAGGCCAATGAATTGAAACATGGACCAGGCTGTAGTATACACCTAGTTTCGAAAGGCTGAGGTAAATGCTATTTCATAATCACTCATATGTTCCGTAGTTCAATTGTCTATGACAGTGGTGTTATACTTATTGCATCGATAATCATTATTTGTCAAGTACTTAAACTATTGAAACATACAAAATGATAAAAATAATCGGACAGGGAATGCAGCACTCAACAGAAACAGCAACTCATGAAAGATAATGGTATATAAAGACGAATACACAACATAATGACAACCCAGAAAGTAACACTAAACCAAAACACTGTCCTTGAAAGTGCGAAGCAGCCTTAACATTGGCGACGTATTTACAGAAGGGTAAAAACAATTTATGTAAAATCAACACCCGTTAAAACAAAACACAGTGACAACATGTCGCTCACTTAGAATTATATTTACTAACGACCTTGTAATACTCATGCACATTTGAAATCTACATCACGAGGCGGCTATTTTTATGTTGACCAAACCGAAGTTTAAAAATCTTGTTTTTCAATATGTAAAGAGTAGTTTTCAGATGTGTTTTCTTGATTTCTCTGAATATCGATTTTGTTCTTACGGCCTTCTTATTCTAAGCCAGCGAAGTGATACCAGATATGATATTCGAATCTTCATGAATAGAACGATTAACAGTTCTGTACAAACAAACATCAGAGCTATCGGTTTCAAACAACTTCGCTGGAATATTTCCTCGTCTTTGATTAAAGTCATGATATTTCCATTGACATAAGAATCTCCAAGTGGGTTTAACTGTTTGAGCTATATGATTACAGTTTATTTATTGCTTTGATAGAAGACACATTGGCTAAGAATCGTTCCATCGAAGTGATTTAACGTAAGAAACAAACAAATGTAAAAGGTCGACCTGTAGCGCAATATCCTGATATCTATCATGTAACGGAAGATGACCTACGGTTTTTTACCTTTAGTCAAATACGCCGCCGCACCTATAACCACATATTTAATATCTTTGACTCGTCCTATTATAGACATTATTATATGACTCTCCTAGTGTTCCTTACAGACAATTCAGAAATACGATCTATCGACATTTCATTAAGTGCTTCTCTGTTATTACCGTCCGTTACAAAGATAAATGTTTGATCTAGTGGTAACAAGATTCTACTCATGAACATAAACAATATAATTCATATAAGTGGTGATATACATCCTAAGTCGACATACCCTCAACCCTCTGCGGTGGATGATGTTCTGCATAGGTATATATGAATATTTGTTAGCGTTTCCTTCACAACATGTGTAATGGTAAATATTTATAAATGCATAAATAGGATGTGAAGTTTGGCTCGTTTCGCGACGTTAAAAATTTAGTTCTGGCGCCCGGTGATGACTAGACACTACTTCACAATATGAACCGTTCTTCAACCAATTTTTCCATATTACGATGCAGCCGAAGTGACACATGAATCTCAATTTAAAATTGTGATATATTTGTTATACATCTCGAATTCACCTACACAATATACTACAAGAAAACAAATTTCGAAAAACGATGATTTTACTCAGTTTATATAGATTTATTTAGTTTTTTTATAGTTTTAAAACGTACCGTATCAGCCTTATGTCATATAACCAAAGACGTACATCTAAAATCCCGGAACACTAGAAATAATACCAATTAAAGTATCAGCGTTAACATGCAATTCTGTATTATGTCATTAGCTGTATACAAATATGTATCACTAGCATATGAGTCATAGGAACTAAAACTTTAAAGAATTAAAAGGGATGACTTTCCCAGACAGATTTAGTTACAAAAAGGCAATATTGATATACAAGTCACTAAATAATATTTGCCCAGAATACTTTCATTTGAAATTCACATTGAACCAAAACTACAAAAACTCAGATCGCCAGCTTAGATCAACTTAAAATTGTAAACTTACTATGAAATTCCTTAACTACGGCTCGAATTCTACCGCAAGTCCTTTATTCAGGGCCAGTCATTTGGAATGTCATCCCAAAACACATACGTACTTCAAAAGCACTCAAACAATTCAAATAATCCTATCTACAGTGGATGTACTCTGGCCACATGATGTAACATTGACATGTTTCACAACATTACCGTATTAATTATATCTACAAATTACATTGTTGAATTTTGTATATCATAATTATTTACCATTACCTTAACATCGTGCTGTTGTGTTTTTGTTTTGTTTTGCATCTTTATTATTGACTCCATGAGTTTTTCTGTTATGTTTTTATTTTGCTCATACTTATCATGTATTCCTGTAAATGATTGTATATATCCCATGTTGATGTGGACCATATTGAAAATTGGTCTAGAACCAAATATGTCATCCACTATAATAAATAAAGTCGTTATTATTGTCATTATTATTATAATAATTGTGGCGTCATGACTTTCAGAATAACGTATAGCTGGAAGCTGCATTGTGATACACAATAGTATAACGCGCATAGAGTAATGGACAATTACAAATAGTCAGACGTTAACTCGTAATAATCGTCAACCTCAATTTTACCTCATATCAGTTTGAAAAACTATTATTGTGTCAGTTTAATTACACTTGGTCGATATGTACTTCAGTTAAAAGGTAATATAGGAACACAAGTGAGTGAACTGACAGCTAAGCTACTGAACATTGGATACATTATTGTTACTTTATTTTAACCGTTATATAAAAAAGATCGTCCGTTCGGAATTTACAAAGGGCGTTAAAATTGTAAGGCAGTGGACGATCGAAGCCGATAACATACAGTTTTTCGTCAGGGATTTATGTAATTAACTCATTCAAAGGTGGACGATATTGGCCAGTTCGACTGGACAAAACCAATTGACCACTAACTGACGACTGCATCAGTTGATCACACACGAACAAACAACAACGTAATTATTTGGAGTAATAATTTAATACGTTACATAACTAGTAAGCCACACAATTGAGAGGTATGCCACCACAATAACAGAGAGCGTCTTCAACATTTGCACGCAAACTTTTGCACAGACTCCCACCATTTGTCTTAAATATTATATTCTCATTTTAAACAGTTCAATGACACACTAAATACAATTTATAACGAATACATCTAAGCCTCCTCTCATAAGTCAATACGTGCGTTTCTTTCAGCTTTTTATCTTATTTTACAGATTAATCGTACCAGTATCAAGTATTCAGAAAATACAAATTATTTAAATTCAGAAAGTGGCCATATGGCAAGAACGCCATTCAGAAACAATTAATGGTCTAGCGCAATAAACACC
Source organism: Spisula solida (assembly GCA_947247005.1). NCBI lineage: Eukaryota > Metazoa > Mollusca > Bivalvia > Venerida > Mactridae > Spisula > Spisula solida. The sequence goes on along the minus strand of OX365944.1, from coordinate 41,000,299 downwards.
CGTAGGTGTTGAATAGTATTCTGTTGCTCATTGATGCATGTATTCTACTGGTCAATAATTATATTTAAAGCGCTAGCGGGATTGATGTTATTGTTTAGGATATAAATTAATTTTGTAATTGATAATATTTTGGTAAAACTAACTATTAATATATAACCTTCCATGAGTGGTCAGTGTAATATTTCTAACTAAACTATATATAAAAAACCAGGCTTAACATTAATTATTATCAAAGTCAACATATCTAACAATATCTCATAAGACCACAGGCATTGAAGCATTGTACGAGCGTATATCCGCCCAATTGAGCAGTTTTATCGAATCCACAATTACATTGTTTGGAAATAAAAATGTTCAAGCTACATAATACCACTCGTTTATGGCACCATGCTCTTTTAAGCTTGACACGTAGGTTTAAATGTTATAGCTCGTACTCGACAATTGAGCAGTAGTTCTAATTTGTTAAAATAAGTTAAGATCTGGGGTGGTATTCAGTATTGATCTTATTTAATTTGAGAATAAGGATAGCCAATCATAGTGCCTGTTACTGACCAAGAGTTAAATATTGTGTGATCTGATTGGTTGTCCTTATCCTTAAGTCGAGTAAGATCAATATTGAATACCACCCCTGGACTTGTTTAAGTTTCAGTTACATAACTGTGAAAAACCGTTACTTTTAATTTATTAAAAAATAATTGATTATTGTGCTGTGGAAATGAAGTACTAGTCTGTCGGAAACATTACGACAAATCTACCACAATCAGCCACAGTTCTCGTAACTCACTCATATTTGTCACCCCCAATGGTACACATGCAAACTGGAAGTTCTGTATAAAACATAACGCGACACCAAAAATAGTCGGATTAGTGTATATCAGGTGAGCGTCAGTAGGGCACATTGTTCCTGAAACTTTATCATAATTACCATTTCATGTTTGACGTGTATTTAATTAACAAACATTCATTGATAACTAGACTAACCTGTACAAAACGTAACTGTGTTCCTATGGATTCGCTTCCCACAGGCCTACGTCATACGATAAGTTATTGGTAATGCCAACACAGAGATTTAACAGTAATGTCTACGATGTATCCGAAACTGTTGCTTCTCGAGAGTGATACCGCATGTCGTAGTTCTGATTTATTTCACAGGAGTTTTGCCTTAATTAATACTGTTTTATGCTGTTATAATTATGACATATCTTGTGATATTGATATGTTAATTGGAATTTATTGTCTGTAAAATTGCCATGAAAAATAATTATAAAACAGTAACACAGATATGGATATACCTGTTTAAAGATTTTATGCTTGCAAACATCGGTCGCATGTATAAAGTATTATACTTTTAACAATTATGGATTAAATAAATGATCTGGTGTACTATTTTAAGTTTCCTAACCATGTACAAGAGAAAACAATGTGTTCGGAATACAATACCTTTATATTGGAGCATTTATTGTATTTAATGCGTTTATTGTCAAAATGTGTCCATTCGGAAAGTGTCAAGATGCTCAGAATGGATCCGACTGGTTCGGTACAGAACACAACATGACTACGTCTGAGAATGTCAGTCGAACAAATAACACCACGCATCCACCACCGGAAGGACCATTATCTCCTGATTCAGAAATTGGATTAATTATATTATTTTCGTTCACAACTGTGTTTTCAATTGTTGGTAATTCTTTTGTGATTTTGGTGTTCGCTCGTGGAAGGCGGTCTCGGACAGATTTGCGTCCGTTTCTAATCAATCTAGCAATATCAGATTTAATAATGGCTGTGTTTTGTATGCCTTTTACATTTATATACACAATGATGGGGACTTGGATTTTCTCGAAGCCAATGTGTCCCCCTGTATTATTTGTACAATGTTTAGCAGTCTCAGGCAGTGTGTTTACAAACATGGCAATAGGTATAGATAGATTTATGGTGGTCATGTTCCCAATGAGATCACGATTAACCAAACAGAGGGCCAAATATGTGATATTAGTAATATGGATATGTAGCATAGCTTTATCGTCCGTGCAAATAAAAGTTGCACGTGCACAAGAATTCCCGGGTGAAATTATTCAGTGTGCTGAAAATTGGGAAGATACAGTGCATAGGAAAATTTATACAGTGCTTCTTTTTGTTTTAACGTATCTAATTCCTTTACTTATTCTCTCCATAACTTATACAATAGTTGCAATATTGCTATGGAAACGGATATCACCAGGAAATCGAGACCACGCACGGGATATGCATCAACTGCGATCTAAACGGAAGGTAAATCATGTTTCCATTTTAAACAGTCGACTCATATTAGGTACGAGTACTATAAACTTGTATCATGTCTTTATATTGAATGTTACCGTTTAATTTTTCTGAATATTCCGTAGCAATGTATTTGCATAATTTGATTCTCTGGACAACAACAACTGGTACTTAATATTGACTGTAAGTAGGTAATTTAATCAATGAATCTGTACGGCCTTAGAAAGTCATGACTATATTATTACATGTATATGATGGATGCTTCGGTATCTGGTATTATTAACATAATAATAGCAAAACTTGCATTTGTTTAGCGGAAGTTCTTAAAACAGTATGATTGAAAATAACTAATAATTTGCTATTTGTTAGATGCAACACTCGTTAGTACATTTGTATTTAAGATGTGAATTACTGAATGAGTTTGACAGAAATGTACACAATACGCTCTTTAGCGATCTTAACATCACTATACAGAGAAGTTATTCCTACGATGTAACACATTCTTTCAAAAATACTACTGGCTGTGTTTGAAACTAAATCCGGACATTGGGACTAGGTTCACAAATGGCTTATTTGGGTACATAATAAAATGTCACTCTTCCATACTTTGTACATACCTGTATATATACGTAATAACACGTAGAGCACTGGTTATGTAAAATATTTAAGTGTAGAACGACTGTCATCGTCGTTTTGGAAAAGTTTTATGTCACGAATAGTCTTGAAAATGGCTAAACAGTACATCTTTTTCGCAGTTTTGTAAACATAAATTTGTATGAGGGTTATTGGGATATCAATGATCATTTTTAAACTGGTAGTGTTAAGTTATTAGAATCATAGGACGAATTAATAAGAACATGCATTGTTTTTTTTTTGAAAAAATCACAGGGCCAAAATAAGCCATTGTAAATTTTACAAGGTATAATGTAATTTCCAGGATCATGATGAATCATATTGCTCTTATGTTGTATAAGCCTTTATCTTAATCACTTTAAACGTTGAAACATCTTTTTAATTACCACTAATCTGTAAAGCTTATCTCTAGCCAGTTACTTATCCCGTCAGTCTTTTATTGCATGATGATTCCAAGACAGCAGGGTGGTAAGGTATCATAGTTGAATCGGGAATAAACTGTACGCAAATACTTCATGTTTGTACGATACCAGTACGTTATATCTTGATGTAGGGGTTCATTAGAAACAAGTTACATTTCAATAATGTTATACTGGAAACGTCGTATGGCAAAGTGTTTTAGATGTTTTTATTGATGAGAATTGAATGGAATGGGACATAGTGTACATATTGTTGATGGAAACAAATAATAATCTATCTCACGAAAGTCATTTATAATGCAACATGTGTACACATAATGATGCAAGCAATGAGAAATATTAGAAGTAGAGCTGGTGTGATACATTAAGGAGTGGCGACAGATGATGGTTTGTCACACATAGAGAAGTGAAAGTCCAGAATAATTAATTTCGCCACTTTCCTCCGATGTCAAGTTTGGAATTATATCATGTTGCTTGAATATACATTACATAAATGATTTTATCACATAATCTGCGGTATAGGAGTGCCGTAAAGCCGTGCGGTAAATATCGTTCGGCACTCCCAGACTGTGCAATAAATATTCAAATGAGCTTGACGTGACGTTAGCCAATCCATACATTGATCCGTCAATGACGTCAGGATAATATCAACGTCGCAATCACGTCACACTTATTGTACCGCTGAATTTTAGCTGAAACATATGCAGCGAACATCATCCTTTTGAACAATAATGAGCGTTTTCTAAGGTTATGTATAAATAGAATCTTACATTCGTGCTCATTACAAAGCCTCGTGTCATATCATTTTGTCCACTCGTTTAATAAAACTCGTTTGTAATGAGCACTCATGTAAGATGCGTATGTAGTATACCATAATATATCGTTTGCGTATAATTATACCAAATGCGTGAATGAAATCTTAAAAGTTTAACGTTTTCAATATTCAAGTAGTCTGTATTACAAGTAGTTTATGTTCGAATACGGTGATGTCCTTTGTTCGTTGATTTAATTAGATAGATTAGGTATACTTAATCCCCCAGTAAGGACAAACTTATTAAGTCCAAGTGTTACATAACAATAGTTGAATAACCTGGTTATTAAAAAAGTAGTCTAACACAACCAGTGCCTTTACAGTTTAAACATAGAGGAAACGAAGGTGTGCTTGAAATACCGTTAAAGCAAAAAGAGGGAAAACAAAACGATTGCGTTTCGAGGAAGAAATTAGTCCAACGGCTACCATATCTTGCTGAGTTGTCAAATGCAGAACATTTGCTATGTTAGATTCGAATGTTCTATCTTCGTCTGATACGTTCAGTTTATCACTCGTTCTACGAGGGATTTAATTACGACGCATTTGAACGCGTCTACGATAAAACACAGGAACAGATACATTCTTCTTAATTAAAAAAGATGGTTGATAATCTTTTACTTCAATTATCTGAGTAAATCATTGAACTGAATTAAGGAAATACTTAAAAAAAAGTATATAAAATGTGCTAAAAGTCTAAGGCTAACGATTTCACTTTATCTTTATATACCAGTATACGCGAAATATGTCTGTAATTATTTCAATCAAATTTACTTGCACACCTACATATTTTTTAAAAACTTTTAAACGATTTAATCAGTTATATGATAAAGTGGTATACATAGACCTTTAATTAGATTTAGATATGAGGATCATTGGTTCTTGGAAACTACTTAGAATCAAATTAAAATAAACTTAGTATATTAAAATCGCATTCATTTTCTTCCAAGTTACGTAATAAGACACATGATGCTCTATTAATCACACGATTGTTGAACTTGTATTTGTTTCTACTTTGCTCTGGTGTCCATGTATCTAGCTTATGCTTAGGTCACATTGGCCCTACGACGAGCATGCATCTTACGAGCTTCCTTCGAGTTGATTTTGCAAAACTCGCACGGCGTCCGTACGAGCATCGTAGGGATTTTCTTAACTGGTACGAGCATCCTACCGATATCGTACTAGTGTATCTCTATAGATCGTTCGAGGTCCGTACGAGCTGTGACCAGACGCTACGAACATACAGACACCGTTAGGGTTTAAAAAATGTGAACTCGTACGAGGTGATAAATTCGTACGGATATCGTACGAGCTTTGTGACTCTAGCATTACTCATATTACATTTGTTATACTAGTATCCTATTTGCTATGCCGGAAGACTCTTATAAAGGAAAGGCGTGTTGCTTTAGTATGTTACCAGATTATATCTCTTGACATATCATCAAAGATGTGTTGAAGATTGTTTTGTATAATGCATTGCGCATGTCATGCTCACATTCTCTGTCTGTTGTTATTACGACATGCAACATTAAAGGTACAAATCTCCAGATGACGAGAAATACCTTGTTTTAATTTTTGCGTCTGCTTCTATGAGTCCGTACAATATAAATGCTAAATGAATCAATGCTATAATAGTATTGTTAGCGGATCTAGTGAAGATGCATGCACGATTTCCTTATTAATAGGGTAATTTTATATCAGGGAAAATAGTGACCTAACGTAACATTATGTTGAAATACATTCATCGAACCATTTCGAACCCTAAAATATTTTATTTTTTTGTATTAAACTGGGTTCCAGCACCTTTAACCAACGTCCTGACCTTACCGTTGAAAAGTGCAATATGCAAACATGTATAACATGCACATGCATGTTTATATAACTTGATTACATGCATTGCATGGTAAATATAATAAGACGAACGTGAACTACCACTATCTGATCAATAACGCTTGCATAGCACGCTATAGACACCTTAAGACATTCCAACACTATTTTATAACCCATTCTACCTAAGAATTGTTGCACCGTTAAACTAAAGAGATCAGTCAAACATAGGCGGCATCACAATAACATCAGCAATTAGTGTTGTTTTTACTTTGTTACCGGTTATATATAGTAAGTTCAAGTAACTACCCTACATACCGATCTATCATATTGTCACATTCAAAGGTTCTCCTTATGCCGTTTAAAGTATTCCTTTGATTCCCATTCGATAGATCATTGTATGGCTATGACGTATGGACGCATGATTCATTTTACCGGACGTATTAACGAATGTTGCTTTTTAAGTATCTATCATTAAGTCAAAAACAATGGCGACTCACAAAGCAACAGAGAATCACATAATTATGTAAAATCGGAAAAACGCTATCCAAATGCTATTAAATGAATCAACATTAAAATATGAAAATAGTAGTTATATAATAAACATTTCAAAGTGATATTATTTATATAAAATGCCTTCTATGTGTGACTATGTTCCATCTGGTGACAACACTATTTTCACCCGGAGGTATCTGACAATCTGGGTGATTTACTATGTCAAGGTAGATAATAGTTTGCATAACAAATACAACCTTCAGTCTGCGTGCTGATAAACAAATACTTTTTACATATTGTATATGTTAATGCAGATGTGGAATACATTATTCCCTCAGGTGCCAGGAGCATGTAATATAAGACTGTTATGTGTGTTTATGAATGGACTTTCAAGCACGTATCTTCGTACGAATGAGAACTTTCCGTCTCTAAACGAATGATATAGACTGCTAAGTAAACGCTCGTTGAGCCACCATGTTCATTATGTGGTGTCTTTTTATCTGTACATAACACGACGAGGGCAATTTAAACCAACCGGTCATCCAAATTAAGCTGTTACCATATTGTAAAACGTTATGACAAAAATGCAGAAGTTGACATATAAATAAAGAACAGCTAATAAGACATAATCTTATTCACTCTTGTTTTCAAAAAAACGTCTGGTTATATCAACATTGTATAATTTCTAACTTTCCACTATTTGCTATGAAATACTTTGTAGAATAAATCAAACATGAACTCTGCGTGACAATGAATATGCAGGTGTTTTTTTTTATTTCATTTCCCCAAAGACAATATTACTTTTGCATAATTTATAAAGTCTGAAATGTGTTTGGCGAAGGCAACTTAATTCAGTCTAGGGATGACTGGTAATCAAACCAACAAAATGAATTTAACTAATGTATTTCGGATGGTTACTGTTAACAACTGGCGCGAGTTACTTGACGACTTAAGCTATTTCGATCAAACAACGTCAATGTTGTGCAGTCCTAGCTACCAGACGCTGCGGGTGTTACCAAAACGATCTTAAATTGGCCTTTGTTTGAAATTATCCGGAATATCAATTAATTAAAATGATATCAGAAAACAGTTCTTAGATATTTTACCACGTTGGCACATTACTGCATACTTATTGCGTTAGCAAATTTCGTCTGTAAAATAATTCAATTAATTTGCTCATGTATAAAATATGCTTTTAAAACTTTCATATTGAATCGTAATTATTAAAAACATTTCAGTTATCTGGCCCCAATTCCACGAAAAAACTTAAATATTGCTCAGCTGAGATTGCTTTTTAATAAGAAACATATTTTGTTGTTAAAATAACTTTAATGTTTACTAGTAATATACTATTTCATCACAGTGAGATGCCAATTGAATAGAGCAATGCATAATAAGTCCGATTTTAACAGAAAATAGTGCTTACAAGTTATAAACAGCTATAAGTTTGAGTCCTAAAATCCCAAGCTTTGGTTTTTCTGAAAGCTTAACAATTGTGTGCTTTATGTCTGCACTGATTTATATTTATTTTTGTAACCTACAAAAAACTAAGGTAAAGGAACCCATTATTAAGCTAATTTCTACTTTATCGACCTCTATGCATATTTTAAGGGTAAGAACTTATAAATATAAAACTATCCCTGTGGATTATACCAAATTTGTCAATATGTTTTACTGCAGCTGTAGAGGAATATTTTTTCTGCAAAAATGTGTAATTTACGTCTGTCTGACCAGTAGTTACTGAGTTTAAGTTGTTATAAGTTAGCTCACGCATACTTTTTCAGTTCTCAGTCTAGTTGCCAATATATGTTATATATAGTCTCTGGTCATGTAAAATAATGTGTACCCAAAATACTTCGGCACATTTTTATTATTTAAATCAAATACGTATATCATATAAAAATGTCATATTTGAACATGACTATCTGTATCAACTTACTAAGTTCAATATAATAATAAAAAACATGTTCACGTCCAACAGGACCGATTACTTGGAAAATGAGTTCTGTGATTTAGTGTTTTTTTCATCAAAGTTTGTGACTGAATAGATTATTTTACTTCCTGACAAAATTTGAACACGGGATCCAAACCGCTCCAACATCCTTAATTCTTATAATGAGCTGTCAATTGCTATGCAAGTCAGGTGAATGCTATCATTGACGCAAATACATGGAGATATTGAATATAGATCCACACACCTATTAGGACAGCATGAAATATCTCACGTACCTTGTTGACGATGATGCGCCTGATGACGGTCAAGAATGTCTGGTTTTAAAGTTGCATTAAATGAATCAATACATACTGTCGAAACATGCACTGTCGGTACAAGTAAACTCCATACAAGTGTACCTGTCTAGCACAGGCTGTCTTGTATCAGTTGGTGAGTATGATATATTTCCGGTGTTTATGGGAAAACAAACCGGTAGTTGGAAAGAATTATCATTGTGTCTCGTACCTATAATGTTCTGTGTCGCAAATATGCCACTTAAACTCACCAACAGCGATTCTTCGAGACGAATTCTATTTCTTTATATGGATCCATTCGGTATGTATTCACGTGAACGAGACGAAAACTCGTGCGAGATTTCCGTGAAAAAGGTCATATATTTTCACCTTTCACACGGTATCAACTGCACCCTAGATAAAGATGTAAACAATATTTGGTATGTCGGGATATTACCAACAACAATGTCTTTTAGGATGATTGCCTTTGGGAATTTGTTTTCTTACATCTAGTACATGTATTGCACCGCCATCTTAAAAATATATTCAGCGGTGTTTCAAATGGTATAATCATATGTATGATGTTGTGATATATCTATGCTGATGCGTAAGGCAACGTTATATGTGTTTTTGTTTTTGGGATATTTGTAAATTAATTAGTTTTAAATGAGGTTTTTATTTTTATTGGGGATCTCTGTTCTGCATTATATTGTATATGTTTGCGATGTTTGGTCTGCATATCTTCGTGAACGAATTATTATAGCATCGTATGAAATAACATATAAATTCCTTTGGAAACCAGTCAAATTAACAAAAACTTTACATTTTGTATTAGTAACATATCAAATTGTTTCGAAACATTTTAAAATCGTGCGTGTTTAGACATAGGTGTCATTATTTTGTCATCATTATTTGATTGACTTTCCCTTCTACAAAATCGGCCTTATATCTGTATCCTGGGTTCATTTTGTATTTTCATTTCATTCCATTTTCTGAATGTCTCTTGGAAATAAACTCACTGTCTAATGTATTCGTAGCCTGGTGGTTAAGGCATCCGCATAATGGTTTTCCAATGACTTATCATTGGCTCGTATTCATTCCATCCATTTACTGCATAAAAGGCACCAACATGTCAATTTTATTTTCATTGTCAAATTTCATCACTTTTTAAGCATCTCAATCTATTGTTTGTGTACAATGGTATTTACTATTGACATAAACAACACCGATTTGCAGGTTACCAAATTCAATATTTGTACTTTATAAATACATGTATGTACATTGTACCACACCCGCTTGCAAAATATTGAAACAAGTCTGGTTGTTAATTAATCGTCAAAAATAGCTTTTATGCGATAATAATTTTAACATGCATATGAGTAGGCCTTGTTTATTTGGTGCTTTTCACCAAAATAACTATTTTTCATGATTCAGCATAAAGAATATAAGAGAGTGCAAAGACAAAAGTATCTTTGCCACCAGTTGCTTTCATACAAAAGTAAGTTATGTACACGATTTCGTGTTCTTCCATTTTTGTTTTACTGAACACTATGTTCAATCTTATATTTCGTTTTAGGTTTCAACAAAATAGAATAATTGAAGCGAGATGTGTTGATGTGATACTAACGCTATTACTTTGGTATTCTGGTTGTTCTTGAAAACTCATTACAACTAAATTGTCCCACGTGTGAACTAATTAAACAGTTATCAAGTATTTTAATTTAAGTGTTTATTGGTATTACCTTGTTGAGTAATTATACGTTAATTACCTCAGCAATTTGAAGAGAATATCTCATATATTCTAGAGCCTAAAAATGACTCTTTTCTAAAAATGATAAAAGAAAATTGGAAAGGGAAGACTCAAGCAGTCGAGCACAGAAAAAAACACATCTCATACCACACTAATAATACACGACACAATGCCCAACACATAGCTGCCCAAGTCAAAATACTGTATGACCTAGTTTCTGCAATGATAAAGCTGAATAACCCTTTAGAACACCCAATGAAACCTCTCCGGAAATAAACGACACACACAATCAATCTTCTATTTGAGTTAAACATTATATCGTCATCATAAATTTAGTTTTCTAAACACTTTTTATAACGGAAACAAGTTCTAGTCGCCAATATAAAAGGCTTAATGTAAGTGCACTTTCTATACTTATTGCAACAAATATACTCAAGGACTTTAAAAACGCCTCACCTAAAGCAAAGCCCAATATCGCTAAACTTATTTATTTTATTAAAAAAATCATTATACGTGTTTATTAATTACTCTATCCTACGTATAATTCAATTTAGTTTGTAACAAAAAATGTTATCACGTTATTTTCTGGGAATATTGCAAGCACACTCATCCTAGGATAAAATGTGAGATTTTCAATACAGGATATGCGTGGCATTACTCTTATTGTGCTCATATTTGTTAGACAGTGTATGCACACAAATTTGTCGACAACATGCTTTCTACCCTTGTATTAAAGCATAGCAAGTTTTTATATTACTGTTTTATTTCAATGCACCCATCAACTTCCTCATTTAAACTGTTAAAATTCAACATGTTCAAAAGGATAAGATTCGATTTTGAATTTGCCAATATTAGTAATAAAACTAATAAATAAATAAACAAACTGTTTGTGAATTTAAATGGCTGTCTAAGTGTAAGGACGTTCTTATGTTATTGACTCTGTTCATGCTCATTTTAAAAGTTGACAGGTGATTTTTGTATTGGAACATGCGTAGATATTATTGTAAACATCTTATAAGTGAGATGATGTTTGTTTAAGGACTTCGTAGACGAATGTCATCCCGCATATCAGGATTAATTGCGCCTATAGTCGGTATTGAAAATCCCACACTTTTGACAAGGGGAGTGCGCTTGCAGGATTACCAGAAAATAACGAGACACCATTTTATTACAGACTAAACTAATTTACACGTAGGAAAGATCAATTAATACACATTCAAAATGATTTTGAAATAACATAATTACTTTAAGCGATATTGGGCTTTGAATCAGGTGAGGCGTTTTTATAGTCCTTGAGTATCCTTATTTTTTAAATTAATCTCGTCTACCAACGGCACACTATAATAAAATGTTTATGGATTTATAGTCACTGTAGTTGAGGTTTTGCAAAACAATGCTGTTATTATATTTGATATTTTAACAAACTAAGATTGTACTTATATATAACCCTGCTATTGCACCATGTTATCATGTTTGTCGACTACCATATTTCGATAGTACACATTGGAAACATTCCTTTATTTGTGCCTACAGTCTGAATAATCTGTAAACAACTGTATATATTATATCATATGACACAACACATACACTCATTCAGACAGAATATTTGAGTTATGTTCCATGTTATTTGATCAAAGAAATTTATATATGATAATTTGCGGATTATGTCAGGGAATCTGTAATAAAAACAAAATTAATATTTATGCCACTTTTAGTGTATTATTTATTGATATAATAAATATTTAATGAAATATTTGAGGTGTATATTGAAATCTAACATTTGTTTAACTAGTGCATACCAATGAAAGGCGTATTTCATTTTCCACACCGGAACCGTTAAACCGTTACACACACGTGCATGTCCTTGAATATTTTCATACCGCCAATCTCAAAGGTATGATCATGTGATGGAGTACGTAAACGAGCTAAAACACATCCGAATGTACAGATATTTATAATATATATTTATAATATCTAGATATGCTTTATACATTTTTGTAAACAGAAGAGCATGTGAACAATCGATACAAAAACAGTATTTGTCACAAATCATCTACAATACGTGGGATTATTCAACACGTTTATGAAATCAATTTGCATTAATATAAGATAAGCTTTCTTAACAGAATAAAGAACAAATATCTCAGATACGATTTGTGCACATTTCGTTCCCATAGCCATGCTTTATTTTTTGTGTTCTAAATGGATATATATACTGAAAACGGTCAAGTCTTGCGCACGTGGGAAAGTTGCTAGTTGCTTGTGTGAGAGGAATGTACAAATGTTGTATTGTTTTTTATTGTTTTTCAGGAAATTTTGTGGATTGACCACCGACCGCATATGACTGGAACTGTTGAAAAGCTACTTTAAACACGATTTAAACTAAATCATTATCTGTAACAAGCCATGAGTAAATAGGTTTGAACTTATGTAGTCGTGTTGCTGTTGTCAATGTTACATGCACTCTTTCAATTAAAGTGGAAAAGCACTGACAAAACTCCTAGTTACAACTTTCAAATTCACACATAATTGAAATATGATTACAGGTTTATAATACAACGAGTATAGCTCTACAACAAGCATGGCATTCAACGTTTTGATTATTGAAATTAGTTCATTTAGCTTTTTGATAGCTTAGACTTGGGAGGATCATCTTCTCGTCCGGTGTGTTGGGCATGGTATGTTTCTGTGCTCGGCTGGTTAAGTTGAGTGATGGCTTCCCTGTCCGACATAATATTATCGTATCCTATATATTGGTTTGATGGTTCCTTCAAAACATTAATGTTTGAATGATCGATTTAGATGTTGAAGTACTGATGCAACTAGTGTTTTAACAGCCTAACCGTATGTTTAATGTGATAATCGAGGAAAAATTACTGATATGATAAAACACATAAAATTCCAATTATATTTGTACCAGTAAACGCATATACGTACAATGTCAAAAAATCATCAGCTCAACATCGGAAAATTCATGTAATTCATAACAAATGTGTCAGGATTATGAGATAACGTTAACTTTGCTTATGTTATCGGAAATATGAAGCGGAGTCGAACAATATTAATTTGCCTTTTGTAAACAAATAATATAACTATAGTATAATATGATACTGTTGATTCAAAGATATCTGTCAAAACCGCCACAATGTTCCATTTCTTAATAGGTAAATGTATGTATTACAGCGCTCTTAATGTACTCATACCATTTTTGACCATAGATTTATGTATTAAAATAAGCGTAGTATTTTTTACTAGCGTTCTGAGCGTAGTGCGTTAAATGCATGGTATCGATGAAATCCTATTTAAGGTTCGAATCCAGTCTGATACGCTTTTTCCTTGTTATGCTTTTTATAATGTTTTTGCTGATGTTTGTATATCGACAAATTAGTTTTATCATACTTTTCTTTGCGAAAAAAGTAGCTGACTTGATATAGATACGCTATGGTTTTTTATATTTACTAGTACACTGAATGCAAAAATTGCAGAAATTTCCAGCTTCCTAGGATAAACTCAATCCTGGTGTACTGGAATACAAATGCGAATAGATCTAGTTTATTTATTGTATGTATGTAATCACCGATACGAGCAAAAACATTAATAAACAAGTCATAGTTTAAACAAAATTAAAAAATCTAGGCATTGTTGGGATTTGAACTCGCAGTAAATTGTATACATTTTCAAAATATGACTCACAAAACCATACCTGTTAACCACTCGGCTATAGGGCAGTTAAAGTTGTCATCATTTAAATGTACTAATGATGTAAGGACTTAGTCCTGACACACCTGTTATAATCGATCGTGTCGAATGTTTGTTTACGCGGTTGTGACTTTGATAACTTTGAATCAACAGTACATGCAAATTATAGGCCTGCTACGATACACGTAAACACAAAATCATTATTGTTGTAAAATTTAATTTGTAAAATTATAATATTGTATAATTATGTTCTTAAGAACCGCTTGCTCCAGTATGCCATAATGAAACGCGTTTTACTGAAAAATGTTGAACCGCGAAAGCATTCGTGTGTTGCTTTGTTAGCGTATAACTGCTGATGCAAATAACCACGTAATTCTTGACCACCACTTGTAAATGTCTGCCTATGTCTCACAGAAATGTACAATGTGATAGGTCAACCCCAGCCTGACATAATGGGCACTTGTTGATGAGTTAACAAAGATGAATGCTGAAAGAGTTATAAAGCCTTGATCCTAATCACCAAAACTTGGCTAACCCATCAATGAATTATGTTGTATTTTATAACTTTAGTGTTTGAATAAACAAACTAATGTGCTTCTTTGATGTCTGTTTTGTTTTTTAAATGTATCCCTTTGTGGTATTGGTACCGGCTTGAAATTATCTGGTGTATTGCTAGTTTTGTTGAAGTAGATTGCTTTGATTTGTTACGATATAAACTTACTACTCGTATATAGTAAAACCGACCAGTATTTATCCAAGTGTATTAATATGTCTTCAACATTTAAATAATATGTCAGATCGTCTTTTATAAAGAAATAAGCGTTAGGCTCCTGTCTGCTTCTTTGCAGATCCAATACGTCCCTTTCGTATGACATACACATATTCCAAAAACACGTATCGGGGAATGTATATATACCATTTTGATTGCAAAACGTCTGATTAACGTTGATAATGAGTATATAAATAATTGTTTGTTAGCTAAATGTTTTTGGAATCATGTGGAGTAATTATATACGCTCGTTAATCTATGCTGCATAATCCAGCTATACTTAAGATATTTAATCGCCTCATACAACAGAAGACAAATGGTTATTTGTAAATATATTGTAAATTATTTTTGTATTAATACTTATTACTGGTGGTATTTCAGTTATGCGTTTTTAAAGACATCGAGTATAATTATTTCCGCACAAAAATTCTTTAGTATCTTAAGTTATTGAATATTATAACGAGAAATTTAATGGGCGTATTTACCAGACAAATGAGAAATCTGCACGTGCAGTTAATTGAGCTTACCTTACTTCCACGGCTTTAGTGAAGCTTACAAAAACTAGTCGTAGTTGTTGTTGTTTTTCATGGTTTATATATTTACAGTACAACCTCATGTTATCATTAATAACAACGTTAAGGTGTATTAGGAGGCATCCAAAACTGAGCGAAATAAATTTCATCTTACTGGAGTAACTTGAATTGTGAGTAAGCCTGAACTGTTGATGAGAACTGCTACATGTACATGAATGTTTATTCCTAATAAATTAACGCATCTTTCCAAAAATGCCTGCCACGAAATGTGGAATCTGGAGTAAAAATAATTCGACGGACACGAATTATTCCATAAATATGTTTAAATAGACACAATTACGTGATTTAGACCTTGTATTCAACCCTTTGGTTTACTTAACAATATCTTTAATGATATGAGTAATGTTTTGTCGTCTTTCTGAGTATTGTATTTACTTATCGGCGTCATTAGGACGACTATTGCATAATAAGCTCACCAACTAGACTCAGGTATTTACATTGAGCTGAACTTATTTCAAACTGATTTTAGTCAAAGTCAACCACTTTCTGTTGATATCATTGTAGCTACAGAAAACGTTTTCGTTCGGTAAGCATATACATCCTGTGAACGTGAACATATGAGACAAACAAAACATACAACTTGATGGTCACCTGTTACGACGAGAGTTCCTTGACCCCTACATATTGTTTAAGTCGAAATCAACAATTAATTGTATGCCTACTTAGGACATCAAATATTCAAATATTTGCTTAGTTTTATAACAATACTTTGGAAACGTACGTAATACCAATTTGGCGCCATATGTATTTGCAATGCAGAAGAGACTCGCAAGAATGTGGATGGCACTTTATGTTTTGTTTAAAATCTACTCAAAAAAGGACGAACTACCCATTCCTTGATTACACGATATCCTAAAATGTTGGTGTATGTGTTCACTGAGGTTAATATACGAAATGTGGCGTCGGTCCGCTTATCAGTGATGTTACCTTATACTAACTCGTGTTTGACTTGTTGGCAAGATAAATTATGCATTGCTGTTAAGTTATTTATATGTGTTTTTAATTCTATAAGATTAGTGCTGCCTTCCATGTCCGATTTTCTATTGCCCTTTTGGTATGTTTGGCACTGACTTAAGGCGTCAATAACAATTTCATCATGTCAAAACGCCTTAACTAAGTTCAGAGATCGAGTCATGATATTATTTCCTGCGATACAGGTATAATTGGTAATTGTGTCAATTATTGAAATGAAAGACATTACCTAATGTTCAGTAGTAAATTGTGTCATTGTATTATTCTGCTATATCAAGCATACGTTTACATACTTTAACAATTGGCACGAGCGTTTAGAAAACTTAACCAGCCAACATACAATTCATCACGGCCAATTTTGTAGAGTAATCTAACGTTCCGTTTAACACGAGTTATTTGATTGCGACCCCAACGAGATATCGAGAGACGACGTCATATACCACGTGATATTATTTTTACTGATTACAATGAAGTCGTTTTGGGACGAATGAAGGGTTTGCTGGATGTTTTGTATTGTGGACAGATTCATATACACTGTACAGGTAAAAGTAATTATACGACGAAAACAATTTTATCAACTACTTGGCATCTGTCAATTGTTGATTACTTATTATGTACTTTGCCAAAATTAACAATTATCCCAGTCGTTTAGTTACCGGACGCTTTACGACTAAATGCATCTCTAAATGCCGCCTGCTTGTCTGAAGTATTGTCGGTTTACTGACATCTTACAATTAAGTCTTACCAATGTAGTACATATTACTACTATTCCCACCTCGTAACATATACATTTCTGAAAGTCCAGTCTTTATAGAACATACATTTATATTAGAGTAAAACAATGCTCAGACATATAAAACTTGACATAAATCCGTTTCAGTGTTTTCTCGTATTTTTTCGGTGAGCTAAATTTTCCATGTTCTTATCCTTGAAGGACGTTCTATTTTTCACAAAAACGCTTCTTCGCTAAGAAGTGATTTGAAGCCACTGCATAAGTAGACCGTGCATCTTCGTGGAAAACGAGCAAGCGATAGCATGTGGTTCATTAACCATAAAATATTAACGATTTGTTTGTTATAAGACCCTTATAAATGTGGGTTTCCACTTGACCATTGAACTTACAGTTTCAATGTTTTGACAAAGGCAACGGTACATAATAGATCGTTTCTTAGGGCGCTTTTGTTGAAACTATCCGGTTTCAGCTTGGATTTTAGGTTTGGTCACACGTTGGACAGTAAACTAAAACTGGTTTCGATTTAAACACACGCTTATAAAGAAAAATGATAGAAAATAATAAAGTTATTATCTCTTTTGTTATTCCCTGATGAGGATGTCATATTTGGAAATTTTGTTGACATGAAGAGGCTTGGTATATTTTTGTTTAAAATTGCTCTATTTTATACATGTACTGTAAAATTTCCGATTGATAATTATAAGGTAGTAATCTGACTATAACCAATCAGATCAGATTGTGTACTGAGAGTTTCAATAATGGACAAGATGGTCGGCCATTATTACGCGCTCAATTGTATGTTATTTAGGACGCATCAAACCGACCAAACCGCCATTGGAAGGTTCGAGAGAAATGGCAAAACTTATTTTCGTTTCAAACCAGTTTTACTGAACAAACGGACAGTTTGACAAACCAGTTGAAAACCAAACCTGGTTTGTTGCAAACAAAAGTGCCCATGGATTTCAACTATTGTGCGTGAACCAAACGCTAAACCAGAGATTATGAATGTTTTTTTTAGGAAAGAGACGCTCCGTTTGGTTACAAACACTTAGATAATATGCTTCATAAACTCTAACCTATATGTATGTGAGTTTGGGTCAATTAATTTGATTTGTCAAAGTTGTATATTTTTAACCCATGTCACAAGCTCAAGTAAGCCTACTGTGCCTGCGATGTAACAACGTATTAAGATTGTATTCTCTGCTGCAAAACAACTAAATACAATTTTACATCACGTATATCTAATTGAACAAACTAAGATGAATATTGATGCTGCACATTACTTTCACGTTATTGGACTTTATTCTTTGAGATGGTGTATGGAATACCTTTGTCCTGAGATTAAGTTAAAGAAACGCAAAATGCACCACCAACAATCGTCGTCATTTTAAGAAACTTAAACGTTTTGCAGATTTAGCAAAATGCACCAGTGAGGACAATCGTAATTTTATGAAAATAAAATGTTTTGTAAAATGAACCATCAAGACCAATCGTAGTTTCATGGAACTACATATTAGTTTTAAAATGTACACATATTATTGTTCAATAAAGTTAATTTATTGTTTGTGGTGTATGGTATAACGGCATTGGAATTGCATTGAATAGTAGACGTATGTGAATATTTTTCTGAAATTTGTAAGTGATTTGCTCAGGTCTATACGTAAATGGAGAGGATATACATCTTTCTATAAGTTATCATCATATTTATGTATGATTTACGCTGTTAATGTTTTGCAACTTATTGTAGATTGTATACATCTCATGATGACATAAAATGCATCATTTGAACCTGGGTTAAAATAAGTTGCAACCCATGCAAATGTTTAATAAACAGAAAATTAATGCGAAAGCGCTTTATTATTGGTATATATCATATGATCGTAATCGACGCTTTCAACAATTCATTTAAATCTCCTAAATCAATCAATGTAATTACACCAAACAGGAATTATTTCTTTTAAAGTGTTTCGAATGGTTCCGGTAGATTACAGGAGATTAAATAAAGTTTAAGTGATAGCTTAAAAATCTTCTCAGCAACACCTTGATATTTTGTATGAAACATGTACACAGATTGCTTAAAACTGTACCTTTAGGTTCAAAATGGACTCCGCCCGGGGTTCACCTACAATTACTTACACAAAAAATGAATGTTTTCTCCCCTGAAACCGCTAGGCTTACAGCTTACATTTTGCATCGAACATCATCATGCTGTCCTCTAACATGATTGTTTATTATAGTTTGTGTTGCCGTATTGTCTCTAAAACCGTATGGTCAGCAATCCATGGTTCATTGGGCCATTTATTACATAATGTCCGTGGCAGCTTTTCTGTCAACCATATAACTTTGACCTATCCAGTTTTGCTGGAATTAATTATGAACCAGAACAAATTTGCACTTGACAACTCGTTACATATTGAGTACATACTATGTAATCAATGTCTCAGATAAACATAATGTGATATGTTCAGTATTGAAACCCCTATTACTCAAGTGAAAAACGAGTTTTCTATACACTTCTCTAACCAGATATGCATGCATAATCAGAACTATCATTTCATATATATTAATCGGTTCGTTTGTTGTTAAGCGTCATAAAAGAACACTTAGAACAGTATTAAAGCATGGCAATATTTCATGAAATCGATCAGTAATTATGAATGATTGTCACCTATACTTCAGATATTGGTCGTTTATATCCTGTTCGGTCTAAAAGAAACATTTTGGCATTAATCATCCATATTCCTTAGACATTGGAGTAATCATTTACGCTAAATGATGTTTTAATGTTCATTTCCTAAATAATGCATTAAAGTGTGGCCAGATTTAGTCAAAGCTATTTATTACTAGTACTCTTTATTCACCATGCAATGGACATAGAATATAAACATTGAGTTAATATAATAAATGATCAAATGCTGGCTTAATGAATAGTTGAATGGATATCAATCGAATTGGATATTAATTCTTTGTGATACATCTGTTAAATAATGTACTTGTGAATACAAAACAATAATATTAAAACGGACAGGAAAGGCAGCACTCCACTTAACTAGCCGAGTATAGAAAATAATAACATACAAGGCACAATGCCCAACACATAACCGACCGAGCCCAAGTCCCAAGTCTCAGCTGTCATAAAGCTGAATGAACTTATTTAAGCAATCAAAAACCTGATTGTCCAAGCTGAATGGACTTGTTTCAACAATTCGACGTTACATGGAAACTGTGTATCCACTCAAGCAAGAGACAGACACAGAACGTGCCAGGTTAGAAACCACCAAATAAATTTGCTCTTTGGTTCAATGTATAGTTACAATAGCAGGCCCCAAATTTTTACAACTTTTAGTCTATGGCCAGCAGGAAGACATATATCATTTTAAAGAAGTACCTTTGAGCTTTAAAATAATACAATAAAAAGGGGGTCATGTATCTTCTAAGACAAATGCTGTCCATCAAACATGGTCTACCTATTTTTACACATGTCCGGACTGATTCAATCCGGGTTTACCCTATCATACTTTCACTTTGGTATCAATGTAAGAATACAAAAATATTCCAGATTTTCCAGTTTCACTACATAACATGCATATTTACCATGCATTTGAACTCAATTTCATCACTCTAGTGCACACTTGTCAAGAAATATCCCCGTTTATTGGCAAGCTAAAGTTTGTTAAGGACTATTGGCCCGCGTAGGCATTTGGTGGTTCTTTACCAACCATATCCCAAAAAATCGATATGTCAAGTTAGCCTATATATACTGCCTCTCACAATGAATGCCTGTTCTCCTTAGGGTTAAACAACGACAGTACGTCTTCCCCATACATCACATCATGATATCATTATCTGAATATAGCCCAACCCTTATACATAAATACAATGTAGACATTACTCGTACTTGCATAAAAGAAGGTTGGCAGCAGGGCTTCCACCTTGTAGGAACAATGGCAACACCGAACTTAACACTAACCCAACAGACAATCTTATGGACCTGGACAGCGTAAATAATAGTCAATGTAACGCTATTATCAATTTCATGATACGTAAACGAGCTAAAACACGACCGAATTACGGAGATTTATAACATATAGATGTGCTTTGTAAACGGAATAACATGTGAACAATCGATACAAATACAGTATTTGTCACATATCATCTACTATACGTTGGATTATTCAACGCGTTTATGATATCAATTTGCATTAATAAAGCATAATTCTTTCTTAACAGAATAAAGAACAAATAACTCAGCCTTGAGTTGTGCACATTTCGTTCCCATGCTTTATCTTTTGTGTTCAAAATAAATATGTATACTGACAACAGTCAAGTCTTCCGCACGTGGAGAAGATGCAAGTTACTTGCGTAAGAGAAATGTTATAGTGGAAAGTGATTTTGTCCAGGAAAATTTTGTGGATTGACCACCGATCACAAATGACTGGAACTGATTAAAAACGACTTTAAACACGATGTAAACTAAATCAGTATCTATAACAAGCCATGAGTGAATAGGTTTAGATAACGTGACTTTTGCAAATGTTATCGGAAATATGATAAGTTGCCTATCGTAAACAAATAAAAAAACTTTATTTCATGTAGTATAATAGGATACATGCATCTACAGAAAGTATAGGCCTGTTACAATGCACGTAGACACTATTTCATTATTGTTGTAAAATTAAATTTGTAAAATTCTAATATCGTGTAATTATGTTGTTAAGAACCACTTGCTCCAATATGCCATAATGTAACACGTTTTACTGAAACAATGTTGAACCGCGAAAGCATTTGTGAGTTGCTATGATTGTGTATAATTGCTGATGCAAATAACAGCGAGCAAATTCGTTGAGTTGATACCCCCGCCTACAGACTACATGTAGCGTTGGCATTGCGCAGTTTGGAAAGTAAGCTACGTATTATTGTACAGTTTGGATTGTAAACTTCCATCACATAACAATTGTTAAATAAATATTTCGACGAATCATGAGAAAAAATATCAATTTTGTAACCTAACAACTTTTTCTGTAAAAATATATTTGAAATCTGAATAGTGGTTGATTTTTTATGACTTTTTAAAGTTTTTCCAATCTTTGACATGGCAACCAGAGTTATTAATAGATCAGCAAAAAACATTGTCAGGCATCAACCCAGTATGATTGTTCATATTCATTTCAAGTTTCATGAAATTCTGCCTGCTAGTTACAGAGAAATAACTGCGGACGGACTGACTGACGAACGGACGTTCTTACTGACTTGACATTGTGGCGTTTTCTTTTGTTCACCTTTTTGTTTGTAAAACCCAATAAGAAACATTTTGCACCCCGTACGCAACGGAATGAAAACAATATAAATATAGCCTATTGTTCCACATCCCACAACTACAAGTTGGTGAGTACGGACAGACGGACTGATGGACAGATCCAATATGTTCCTTTGGTATTATAAACATATTTCAAAAACACATATCGAGGAATGAATATATATGTCATTTTTATTGCACAACATCTTATTAAAGATGGTAATAAATATCTAATCAATAGTTTGTTTGCTAAATGGATTTGGAATGATGTGGATTAATTATATATGCTAGTGATTCTATGCTGCTGAGTCAAACTATACTCGAGATATTTTTAAACGCATCTTGCAACAAAAGACAAATATGGTTATTTTTATATTGTAAATTAATATTGTACTAATACTTCTTACTTTCAATAGAGTATATCATGCAGTAATAATATACAGTATTCAAAACTATTTCACTAGACATAAAAAAGCGGAATTAATATCAGGTTGGTATTTCAATTATGCATTTATAAAGATCTCGAGAATAATTATTTCCTCACAAAAATTATCAGCATCTGACGTTATTGAATGTTATAACGAGAAATTTAATAGGCGTATATACCAGACAAATGTGAAAATATGCACGTGCAGTTAATTAAGGCTTACCTTACTTCCTCGGCATTAGTGAAGCTTACATAAACTAGTTGTTGTTGTTGTTTCCATGGTTTATATTTTTACAGTACAACCTCCTGTTAATATTGTTAAATAACTTTAAAGTGTATGAGGAGGCATTCTGACCAAGGCGAAATAAATTTAATCGTATTGGATGTGAAAACTGTGTCATTCAGCTAGTTAGTAGGTCATCCGACTATACGGGCCTTTCAACGTTTTAATACTGTTATTTAACTTTTGAGACTAAAGGCTGCTATAACTATGTAGTTCAGCAGTTTTACTGTTGTAACTATGTCATTCAGCGTAGGCATACCGCCCTTTGATTGCTGTATCTTTTCTACTGGGTCATTCAGCTAGTTATAATTTATTATACTTTTCGACAGGTTGGACTTGGGCGGATCTGCGCTTGTTTAGTTGGGCATTGTGCTTTGTGTGTTTTTAATGTTTTCTGTGCTCGGCTGGTTAAGTTGAGTGCTGCCTTCCCTGTCTGACTTGATATAATCTTTTTGGAATTGGGAGTAAGTCAGAGCTATTAATGAGAACTGCTACATGTACGAATACTACCAATATATTCCCGCATCTTTCGAAACAGGCGTACCAGAAAATGTGGAATCTGGAGTAAAAAATTCGACGATCACGAAGTATTCCTGAAATATGTTTTAATAGACACAATTACGTGATGTAGACCTTGTATTCAAACTGTAGGTTCACTATGAAATGTCTTAGGTGTCATCTTGGAAAGTATGCTAGAGGTCTTAGCTAGATCTATTTCAATATTATTGTGGATGCATCGATTTTAGACAAAGTCAACCAATTTCTTTGGATATCATTGTAACTATAGATAACATTTTCGAATGGTATATATGTAAATACGTGCGAATATGACACAAATAAAGCATACAACTTGATGGTCACCGGTTACGACGCGAGGTCAGTGACCCCCGCCAATTGTTTAGGTCGAAATCAAGACCTAAGTGTATGCCTATTAAGGGCATCGCTTCTAAATCTATGCTAAGCTTTATAACACTTGTTTCGATACATACGTAATACCGTTTTGGCGCCATATGTATGTGCAAATCAGCAGAGAATGACAATGCTATGGATGGTACTTTCTGTTGTGTTCAAAGTCTACCTTTAAAAAGGACGAGCGGCACAAACTACTCACACCAGACATTGGTCACAAGATATCCTATAGTGTAAGGTGTATTTGTTCATGGTAAATTAATATACGAATTGGTCAATCACACAAAGAGTCATTTCGTCTATTATGTATTATAACGTTACATTGGGCTTAGGTCACTTATCAGTGATGCAAACTTATACTACCTGGTGTTTGACTTGTTGCAATGCATCGTGATTAAGTTATTTAAATGTTTTTCCAATCCTATAAGTTGAGTGCCACCTTCCCTGTCCGATGTTCTGTTATCATTTTGCTATGTTTGGCACTTATTTAAAGGCGTCAATAACAATGACATTATGCAAAATTGCCTAACTATCTACGTTCAGAGATCGAATCATTATATTATTTCCAGCGATGAATCATTAATTGATAAAACGTCGATGCATGAAATGAACTTCATAACCTGATTGCTCGTAGAAACCGTGTCATTGTATTATTCCGCGTTAGCAAACAAAAGTTCACATAATTTAACAATTGGCTCGAACGTATAGAAAACTTAAACAGCCAACATACATCATGGCAAATTTTGTAGAGTAGTCTAACGTTCCGTTGAACACGAATTATATGCTTGTGATCCCACGAGGTATCTAGAAACGACGCCGTATAAACTGCACCACCTTTTATTACTGGTTACAACGAAGTCGTTTTGTACGAACGTAGGGTTTTCCGGATGTTTTATAATGCGGAAAGATTCATATAAATGTACCGATAATAGTAGTTTTACGGCGAAAACAATTTTATCAACTACTTGGCATATGTCATTTGTTGATTAGTTATTATGTACTTTACCAAAATTTACAATTATCCCAGCCGTTTAGGTACCGAACGCTTTACGACTGAATGCATCCACAATCCCGTCTGCTTGTCTGAGGTATTTCTGGTTCGATGACATCTTACAATTACGTCTTGTCCATGTGGTACATAGTACCTCTATTCCCACCTCATAACATATACATTTCGGACAGTCTATTCTTTATAGAGACGACATTTTTATTGGAGCAAAACAATACTCCGACACATATAAAACTTGGACATAAATCCGTTCTCGACTTATTTGATTCTTTTTTTACCACTCGGCGGGCTTGATTTTCCGTGTTTTTATCCTTT
The DNA here is from genome assembly GCA_947247005.1 of Spisula solida. Lineage (NCBI taxonomy): Eukaryota > Metazoa > Mollusca > Bivalvia > Venerida > Mactridae > Spisula > Spisula solida. The sequence continues at coordinate 40,974,880 of OX365944.1, read as the reverse complement.
AAGGGACGTTCTGTTTTGCTTCTTCACTATGACGTAACTTGAAGTCAATGCACAAGTAGACCATGCATTGTCGTGAAAATCATGCAAGCGATAGAATGTGGTTCCTGAACTATGGATTAATTTACGATTTTTTGTTGGATGACCCTCATAAAATGTGCTTTCCATTTGGCCATTAAACCTGCAGTTTCCAATGTTCTGACCAAGGCAAAGGTACATAATATATCGTTTCTTATGGTTTCAACTATTGTGCGTGAACGAAACGCTCAGTCAGATATTGTGAATCGTTTTCCTTTAGCAAAGTTACGCTTCCTTTGGTTACAAACCCTAAAATAATATGCCTCATCAACTCTAACCTATACGTACATGTACACTATGAGTTTGGGTCTATTAATTTGTTCGAAGTTGTATATGTTTAACACAAGTCACAACAACCTTACGAAAAGCCCATATTGGTCTACTGTGTCTTCGCTGTCACAACGTAGGCGCATTTATTCTCTGCTGCAAAACAACTAAAGACAATTTTACTTCACATATATTTAATTGAATTAACTTAGATGAATGTTGATGTTACACATTACTTTCACGTTATTGGAATTGATTCTTTTAGATGGTGTACAGAAATACATTGTCCCGATATTCAGTTAAAGAAATGTTAAGCAGCTTCAGCAAAATGCAGTCGTAATTTCATAAAACTAAAACGTTTTGCAGATTCAGCAAAATTAACCATCAATACCAATCGTACTTTAACGTAACTACATATTATTTTTTAAAATGTACATGCATCATGGCTCAATAAATTTTATATGTTGTTTGCAGTGTATGGTATAACGGCTTTGTAATTGTATTGAATTGTATACGTACGTGATTGTTTTTCAGAAAGGTTTAAGTGCTTTGCTCAGGTCTATACGGGAATGGAGGGTGCGTACATCTGTCTATAAGTTATCATAATATGTATGGATCTTTTACGCTATTAATGTTTGGTATTTTATTGTAGATTGTATACATTTCATAGTGAAATAGATTCCATCATTTGAATCAGGGACTTAAATAAATTACTACCCCTTGCAAATTTCAAATATACAGAAATGCCGATGCTCTGTATTATTGTTGTTTATCATATGGTCATAATGGTCGCTTTCAACAAATCTCCTAAATCAATCAATGTAATAAACAGGAATGATCGCTTTTAAAGTTGTTTATGTGAATATTTCCTTAGCAATCGCAAGGTAAACAGCTTTGATATTATGTATGAAGCATTTTCATGGGGTCCTCCACAAACATTGCTCAAAACAGTAAAACACTACACTTTTCAAAATTGATTCCGGCCGGCGGTTACCTAAAATTGTTTATATAGGAAAAAAATGAAAATATTCTCCTCTGTACCCACTAGGCCTACAGCTTTATAAGTTGCATGGAACATCATTATGCGGTCGATTTTTATTATAGTTTTTGTTGCCGTACAGTCTCTGAAACCATAAGTCTTACAACTTATGTAATAATATATTTTCTTATAATTTTAATATAACGTAGAAGTTTATTTATCTCGTTTCAATGTGTGTTCATTACTCAGATCAGCAATACATGGTCATCTGCGCTCTTTTATAACATAATGTCCGGGGCAGTTTATCTTCAAGCCATGGAACTTTGACCTATTCAGTTTTTCTGGAATTTGTTTTGTGTTGGGCATTGAATGTTTTTATGTTTTCTGTGTACTCGGTTGGTTAAATTGAGTGCTGCCTTCCCTGTCCGACTTATAACCTTTTTTCACTTGACAACTCGTTACATATTGAGTACATATTACCGTTGCAAATGTCACATATAATCTGTCAGATTCAGTATTCAAACCCGATTACTGAGATGACAAACTGGTGTTCTATACACCGCTCTAACCAGACATGCATGCATAATCAGAACAATCATTTCTAATATAATAATCGGTTCGGTTGTTGTTAAGCGTCATAAAATAACACCTAGAACAGTATTAAAGTATAACAATATTTCATGAAATCGATCAGCAATTATGATTGATTGTCACCTAAACTTGGTCGTTTATATCCTGTTCAGTCTAAAAGTAATATAATGGCATTAATCATCCATATTCCTTAGACATTAAAGTAATCATTTACGTTAAATGATGTTTTAATGATCATTTCCAAAATAATGCTTTTAAGTGTGGCCAGATCTAGTTAAGGCTATTGATTACTCTTTAGTCACCATACAAACGGCTATTGAAGTTAAACATTGAATAAATGAATATAGTTTTATATAATAAATGATCAAATGCTGACTTAATGAATATTGGATTGGATATCAATTGAATTGGATTTGAATTCAGTGTGATATATCTGTCGAATAATGTTCATTCGAAGTTATACAGAAACGGTGGCGTCGCCTAGCCACTCACAAAAGAGACAGATCACGTACCAACATACATCCCAATCCTTAATCACAAAATATAATGCTGACATTGCTGGTACGTACATAAAAGAAGGTTGGCTCCAGGGCTTCCGCATTGTTACGAACAATGGCAAAACTCACTAGAAACTGAAACGTTGTTCGATACATAGAACTTAACACATACCAACAGATAAGCAAGTATAGAAGTGAGCAGCGTGCATAATAGTTGCCGTTAATGTAACGTTATTATCTACTCCAAGATCAAGTGATGAATTACGTTAACGAGCTAAAACACGTACGAATTTACCGACATTTATAACATCTAGATGTGCTTTATAAACGGAAGAAAATGTGAACAATCGATACATATACAATATTTGTCACAAATCATCTACAGTACATGGGATTATTCAACACGTTTATGATAACAATTTGCGTTAATATAACATAATGCTTTCCTAACAGCATAAATAACAAATAACTCAGCTATGAGTTGTGCATATTTCGTTCCAATAGCAATGCTTTATTTGTGTTGTGTTCAAAATGAATATATGTAGTGACAACGCTCAAATCTTCCGCACGTGGAGAAGATGCCAGTTACTTGTGTGAGAGAAATGTAGTAATGGTTGGTGATTTTGTACAGGAACATATGTGGATTTACAAACCGCATATGACTAGAACTGATGAAAAGCGACTTTTAACACAAATTAAACTAAATCATTATCAATAGCAAGCCATGAGTGAATATGTTTGAACTGATACATCAGTGTTGATGTTGTCAATGTTGAATGCACTCTTTCAATAAAAGTGGTTGAGCACAGAAATAAACACTCCCTGTTACAGCTTTCAAATTTGCACATCCAATATGATTAGGTTTAATACCACGAGTATAGCTCTTTAACAGGTACATCTTAAGATTATCGTCGAGGAAGAAATGCCGATCTGACCGAACACATAAAACACATAAAATTCTACAAGTAACTGTAACAACATACATACTATTACACACTGTCAATATAATCTTGTATATAGTTTTCACACACATATAATTAATGTTGAAATTAAATATCAACATTGAAACTAGTGTTTTAAACATTTTAACGATATTCGAAGAAAAATTACTGATCTGATTAAACACATAAGATTCCAATTGTATAAGTACCACAGCGTATAAACGACTGTACGTCAATCTAGGATGTCGTGATTGGATTGAAATGATTGGAGTAAAAAACACAACAAAGTTGGTAGAATAATGTAAAATACTAAGGTTATATACAAAAACATAATGACAAGTTGCACATATTTATTATTACGATTAACTTTCCTAGCGTTCGCATACACTTTATTGCCAAATGTTTGCCCATATTATCTAAATCAATGAACATCGTTTGACTCTTGTGAGAAAAATACACACCGACTACTTTTACACATCACTTACATCATGATCGGGCACGATTCAGTTTAATAATTGTACACATTATAACAGATATAACATTAACATATAATTTGCGTGTTTTCAAATATTTTCAAATTGTGTTTTTACTGAGATAGAGGCCAGAAGTGATACAGCTATGTGGTCTCATTACTGTATGTTTACTGATAATTTTGAGAAATGATTTGTATGTTTATTGTGATAGAGATGTATGTTTATTGTGATTGAAATGCAGTGATTTGCGTTGTTTCTTAGGACTCTTCAGTGTATTTCAGTAAATTATTTGGTCAAATACTTCCTAAACATTGTACCTAATCATTTTCAAAACGAAATTTACATTTATGTATCGATTGTGAAACCATAAACATCACACCCATGATTAGTTTTTATTGAGCCGTGTTATGAAACTACCTTGGTGTGCCAATTATCCATATCTATGGCTTAGAATAATAAGGTCGTTACTACAAAAAGCCATTCTGAGAAAAAGTTTTTTTTAACTTCAGTCTGGTCAACATGACCAGTACCAAGTTTCACAAAAATAGGTTCATAAGATGCGCCAAGTGGTGCTGATTTCAAATGAGCATGGGTCTTATAAGGTCGTTATTGTTGTAAGCCAGCGATATTTACTTCTCTTTTAACATTTATTTGATTAATCGTTTACGCTGTGAGAATGCCATTTGGTGGCATTGACCCGTATCGGTTTTGTGTGTAATGCAAATGTTTTATGGTATTCCTCCATAATATCTGTCACCATTACAACCGAATGACATGACTTAATGCTTGAACACACCTGACAATTTCATCAACCAAAGGAAAGCTTACATTTCAAAGTTTTATTGAATATATTGCATGACTATGAAGTTACATTAAATGCAACCAAGGAATTAAGACTCCTGGAAATTATTTTTTTCTCGATAAATGTCAAAGTGACGTCCATATTGAATTTGTTTTCCATGTTCAATTATATAGCTTGTAATGTATTGCAGTTTTAAAGTGTTAAGAAACAAAAAATATATCGATTGGGAAGTTTCATCCATTTGTGATAACCTAAAACCTACGAGAGCTACAGTTGCTTTGGTTACCAGTTGCTAGGCGACGAAACTTTAACACAAACCATAGTTTCTGGCTTTTTACCAAGTAAACAGGCGGATGGATTTTAATTGTTTTCTTTCTAAATTATTCTTTTAAATCCATCCATTGCTTAAGGTGGTTTAGTGTAGACTCTATGCTTCTACTGGTGAATTTAAAACGATCATTTGAAACGAATGATAGTCGAAAACAGCCATATAAGCGAGAACGTTATGTTTATGTCAGGTTCTGTCGTTGCCTAGAAACGGGTAATCGGGTGTTTCAGAATTGTAATGCAAAATTTTGATTTTCGAATTGAGCTTTTCATGGACCTCAGTGTAATGTATAATGCAGGTACCGAAGTTTTCTGTTGAAAATATGCAGTATAAGCACTTGAATTCGTGCGTTGTACCTGAAAGTTTGACTCAAATCACTATAAAAAATTGCAATAAGTCGTACACATTAAATTTTAATAATCGCAATAAACATACATCATCAATGCAGTAAACATACAGTAGCGTTTTTCACCTCTTATCGTAATAAAAACACAGTTTAAAAATATTTGAAAACATGCAAATTATATGTTAATGTTATATCTGTTATAATATGTACACTTATTGAAACGAAACGTGCCCAATCACCATGTAAATGATGTTTAAAAGTAGCCGGTGTACATTTTTCTCACAAAAAGTCAAACGATGTTCAATGATTTTATGTTACATGAGAAAACATTTCGGAATAAAGTGTATGCGAACGGTAGGAAAGTTAATCGTTATAATAAATATGTACAACTTGTCATTATGTTTTCGTATATAAGCTTTGTATTTCAAATTATTCAACCAATCTTGTTGTGTGTTTTACTCCAACCATCTAAATCCAATTACAACATCCTACTTTACATACAGTCGTTTATACGCTGTGAGTACCAGTTTACGCGTATACAATGTCAAAGCAATCATGAGCGCCACATCGGGGTGTTGATGTATTCCATAACAAATGTGACAGGATTTATGAGATAACATTACTTTTGCATACGTTATCGAAACTATGATGTGGAGTTGAAAAACAATACATTACCTATTGTAAACAAATACTATAACTTTAATTCAAGCAGTATAATATGATGCACACAGCTACAGGAATTATAGGCGTGTTACAATACATACAGCAGACAATTATTCTTTGTACAATTATGATATTGTGTAATTATGTTCTTAAAAACCGATTGCTCCAATATGCCATGCATATACGAGTATGCAAATGTATGCTTATATGTCATATGAAATGTACAATGTGATACGTCCACACAGCCTAGTATACTGAACTCATGTTGATGAGTAAACAAAGATGAATGCTGAAATAGTTATAAAAAAGATTATATTAAGTCAGACAGGGAAGGCAGCACTCAACTTAACCAGCCGAGCACAGAAAACATTAAAAACACACAAAGCACAATGCCCAACTAAACAAGCGCAGATCCGCCCAAGTCCAAGCTGTCGAAAAGTATAAAGCCTTTATCCCAATTAACAAAACTGGACCATCCCATCTATGCATTATGTTGTATTTTTTAATATTTGGAGTGTGTATAAGTTGATTGATAAAACACATATTAAGTTTACAGACGAGCTCGATGGGTGTTTCAATGAGTACCTTAACAGAGACGTATTTAACTAACTGATACATATAAACTTTGCTGAAATAGTAATGTATTACTTTAGTGTTAGAATAAACAAACTAATGTGATTCCTCGATGTCTGTTCTGTTTTCAAATGAATCTCTTTGTGACTTTGGTGCCGTCTTGAAATTATCTGGTGTATTGCTTATCTCGTTGACGCAGATAGCTTTGATTTGTAACGATAAAGACTTACTTCACGTATATAGTGAACACATCCCATATTTATCAAGGAGTATTAAAATTTGTTAAATATTTAAATAAATGAATCAGGTCGACTTTTTATTAACAGATAAGCGTTAGCGTCCTGTCTGCTACTTTGAAGATCCAATACATTCTTTTCCGATATACACATATTCCAAAAACAAATATCGGGGAATGTATATATGTCATTTTGATTGCAAAACATCTGATTAAAAAAAGTTGATAATGAATATATAATTATTGGTTTGATGCTAAATGGTTTTGGAATGATGTGGAGTAGTTATATACGCTAGTTAATCTATGCTGCGGAATCCAGCTATACTTGAGATATTTAAAAACGCCTCATGCAACAAAAGACAAATTTGTTTATTCGTATATTGTAAAGTATTTTTGTATTAATACTAATTACTTTCAATAGACTAATGTATATCACGTAGTACTAATATATATGAAAATATTTCTCAATAAATGAAACAAAGCGGAATTAATAACTGACTGGTATTTCAATTATGCGTTTTTAAAGATCTCGTGTATAATTATTTCCTCACAAAAACTCTAAGCACCTGGAGTTTTTTAATGTAATAACGAGAAATTTAATAGGCGTATTAATCAGACAAATGCAAAAATCTGCACGTGCAGTTAATTGAAGCTTACCTTACGTCCACACTTTTAGCGAAGCTTATATAAACTAGTTGTTGTTGTTTTCATGGTTTGTATAATTACAGTACAACCTCAGTTATCATTAGTAATGACTTTAAAATGTATGAGCAGGCAATCTGACCTAGGCGAAACAAATTTTATCTGAAGTAACTTGAATTGTGAGTAAGCCTGAACTATTTATGAGAACTGCTACATGCACGTTTATTCCCAATATATTACCGCATCTTTCTAAACAGGCGTGGCAGAAAATGTGAAATCTATGGTAAAGATAATTGGAGGGTCACGAAGTATTCCTTAAATATGTTTAAATTGACACAATAACGTGATGTAGACCTTGTATTCAACCTGTAGGTTCACTAAACAATGTCTTTGATGTGATCTTGAAAAGGATGCTAGAGGCATGTGAATCAGTAATGTTTTCGTAGTCGTCCTGCTAATTATATTTACTTTGCGTCATTAATACAACCATCGCATAACAAGCTCACTGCCTACACTTAGCTGTTTACACTTAGCTAGACCTATATCAATCTGATTGTGGATGCACCGATTGTAGACAAAGTCAAACAATTTCTTATGGATATCATTGTAACCACATATAACTTTTTGCACGGTATATACATACATCTACGTGCAAATATGACACAAATAAAGAATACAACTCGATGGTCACCGGTTACGACGCGAGGTCAGTGACCCCCGCCAATTGTTTAGGTCGAAAGCAAGACCTAAGTGTATGCCTATTTAGGGCATCGCTTCTAAATCTATGCTATCGTGTAAGGTGTATTTGTTCAAGGTAAATTAATATACGAATTGGTCAATCACACAAAGAGTCATTTCGTCTATTATGTATTATAACGTTACATTGGGCTTAGGTCACTTATCAGTGATGCAAACTTATACTACCTGGTGTTTGACTTGTTGCAATGCATCGTGATTAAGTTATTTAAATGTTTTTCCAATCCTATAAGTTGAGTGCCACCTTCCCTGTCTGATGTTCTGTTATCATTTTGCTATGTTTGGCACTTATTTAAAGGTGTCAATAAGAATGACATTATGCAAAACTGCCTTACTATCTACGTTCAGAGATCGAATCATTATATTATTTCCAGCGATGCATCATTAATTGATAAAACGTCGATGCATAAAATGAACTTAATAACCTGATCGCTCGTAGAAACCGTGCCATTGTATTATTCCGCGTTAGCAAACAAGAGTTCACATAATTTAACAATTGGCTCGAACGTTTAGAAAACTTAAACAGCCAACATTTATCACGGCCAATTTTGTAGAGTAGTCTATCGTGCAGTTGAACACGAGTTATTTGTTTGTGATCCCACGAGGTATCTAGAGACGACGCTGTATACACTGTACCACTTTTTTTTACTGGTTACAATGTTGTAGTTTTGTACGACTGTAGGGTTTTCCGGATGTTTTGTAGTGCGGACAGATTCATATACCGATAATAGTAGTTTTACGGCGAAAATTTTATCAACTACTTGGCATATGTCATTTGTTGATTAGTTATTATGTACTTTGCCAACATTAACAATTATCCCAGCCGTTTAGGTACCGGACGCTTTACGACTGAATGCATCCACAATCCCGTCTGCTTGTCTGAGGTTTTTCTGGTTCAATGACGTCTTACAATTAAGTCTTGTCCATGTGGTACATAGTACTTCTATTCCCACCTCATAACATTTATATTTCGGACAGTTCTTATCCTTTAAGGGACGTTCTATTTTTCTTCTTCACTATAAGGTAATATGAAGTCAATGCACAAGTAACCATGCATCGTGGAAATCATGCAAGCGATAGAATGTGGTTCCTGAACTATGGATTAATTTACGATTTTTTGTTGGATGACCCTCATAAAATGTGCTTTCCATTTTACCATTAAACCTGCAGTTTTCAATGTTCTGACCAAGGCAGAGGTACATAATAGATCGTTTCTTAGGGTTTCAACTATTGTGCGTGAACCAAACGCTCAGTCAGATATTGTAAATCGTTTTCCTTTAGGAAAGCTACTCTCCCTTTGGTTACAAACCCTAAAATAATATCCTTCATCAACTCTAACCTATATGTTCATTGTGCATGTACAAAATGAGTTTGAGTCTATTTACGTGTCCGAAGTTGAATATGTTTTACACATGTCACAACAACCTTACGAAAAGCTCATATTGGCTTACTGTGTCTTCGCTGTCACAACGTAGGCGCATTTATTCTCTGCAGCAAAACAACTAAAGACAATTTTACTTCACATATATTTAATTGAATTAACTTAGATGAATGTTGATGTTGCACATTACTTTCACGTTATTGGAATTGATTCTTTTAGATGGTGTACAGAAAGCAATTGTCCCGATATTCAGTTAAAGAAATGTTTTGCAGCTTCAGCAGAATGCAGTCGTAATTTCATAAAACTAAAACGTTTTGCAGATTCAGCAAAATTAACCATCAATACCAATCGTACTTTTACGTAACTACATATTATTTTTTTAAAATTGACATGCATCATGTCTCAATATAAGTTATATGTTGTTTGTTGTGTATGGTATAACGGCTTTGTAATTGTATTGAATTGTATACGTACGTGATTGTTTTTTCAGCAAGGTTTAAGTGCTTTGCTCAGGTCTATACGGAAATGGAGGGTGTATACTGTACATCTGTCTATAAGTTATCATAATATTTATGGATCTTTTACGCTATTAATGTTTGGTATTTTATTGTAGATTGTATACATTTCATAGTGAAATAGATTCCATCATTTGAATCTGGGACTAAAATAAATTACTACCCCTTGCAAATTTCAAATATACAGAAATGCCGAAGCACTTTATTATTGTTATTTATCATATGGTCGTAATCGTCGCTTTCAACAAATCTTCTAAATCAATTAATGTAATAGACAGGAATGATCTTTTTTAAAGTTGTTTATGTAAACATTTTCTTAGCAACCGCAAGGTAAACAGCTTTAAGTTTATGTATTAAGCATTATCATAGGGTCCTCCACAAAGATGGCTCAAAACAGTAAAACTGTACCCTTAAGTTCAAAATTGATTCCGTCCAGTGGTCACCTAAAAGGGAAAACTACTGAAAATATTCTCCTCTGCACCCACTAGGCCTACAGCTTTATATTTTGCATGGGACATCAATATGCGGTCGATTTTTATTAAAGTTTTTGTTGCCGTACAATCTCTGAAACCATAAGTCTTACAACTTTTGTAATATTATATTTTCTTATAATTTTAATATAACGTAGAAGTTTATTTATCTCGTTTCAATGTATGTTCATTACTCAGGTCAGCAATACATGGTCCTCTGCGCTCTTTTATTACACAATGTAAGGGGCAGTTTATCTTCAAGCCATAGAACTTTGACCTATCCAGTTTTCCCAGAATTTCTTTTGTGTAAAACATTGTATGTTTTTATGTTTTCTGTGCTCGGTTGGGTTAATAGAGTGCTGCCTTCACTGTCCGACTGATAACCTTTTTTCACTTGACAACTCCTTACATATTGAGTACATATTACCGTTGCCAATGTCTCACATAATCTGTCAGATTCAGTATTAAAACCCAATTACTCAGATGACAAACGAGTGTTCTACACACTGCTCTAACCAGACATGCATGCATAATTAGAACTATCACATCTAATATAATAATCGGTTCGGTTGTTGTTAAGCGTCATAAAAGAACACTTAGAACAGTATTAAAGCATGGCGATATTTCATGAAATCGATCAGTAATTATGAATGATTGTCACCTAAACTTCAGATATTGGTCTTTTATATCCTGTTCGGTCTAAAAGGAATATTATGGCATTAATCGTCCATATTCCTTAGACATTGAAGTAATCATTTACGCTAAATGATGTTTTAATGATCATTTCCTAAATCATGCATTTAAGTGCGGCCATATTTAGTCAAAGCAATTGACTACTCTTTATGCACCATACAAGGGGCCATTGAAGTTAAACATTGAATAAATGAATAGTTTTATATGATAAATGATCAAATGCTGACTTAATGTATATTTGATTGGATATCAATTGAATTGGATATGAATTCAGTGTAAGATATCTGTTAGATAATGTACATTCGAAGTTATACAGAGACGGTGGCGGCGCCTAGCCACTCACACAAGAGACAGACGCAGAACGTACCAACCACATCGGATTCCCAAACAATAGACATTTCAAGTAAGCCTATATATACTGCCTCGCACATTGAATGTCACATGGCATGGTTTCTGTGACTCTATATACTGCCTCGCACATTGAATGTCACATGGCATGGTTTCTGTGACTATATATACTACATGTGTTTATGGAGAGTATTCACAAAATGCTCTTCTTAGCGTTAAACAAAGACAGTACCGGTATCCGTGATACCATGTTCATGTGGTGCGATACCACGGTACCATCCGAAATACCGGTATTTTGAAGTCGCCTACTATAAAAGCAAAATACAGCATGGACGTCCTTGCTATTGTAATTAATTTCCAAAAGCAACAATTAAATGGTACATGTTCGCCGCGTGATCCCAACTGAAACTGTCCGTAACCACTACGTATACTAGTAAACATATGATGTTGGAAGAATTTGTCATGTATTTCGTTGATTAATAATTACATTTGTTGGCGATTCCTTATGCAGTATTCCGATGATTCGCTAACACATGAATATATATTCCTTGTGCCACTTTCAATGCAGCATTAAGATATTTTTCGTGTTTAATAATCTTATTTCTTTCAAAACAATTCTTACTGCTGGTTGTGGAGTGCAGTGCAGTAACAAATGTCTCCTCAACTAAAGTTAGTTTTCTACATATTCGCATTGTTCTCTAATACTAGTCAGGTGACTATAGTAAAGCTTTGGCGTCGTTCTTTGCGTGGAGTTCATTTTTTAGTGATCACAACCCCAGTTGTATGTCTTACAATAACGATGGTGGTATAGCCTGGTACATACCGTGGTAAATGTTATAAAACCGTGATATGCCACGGTACATGTTTAAGGCGGTGCCCAGCCGTAAATGAAAACGAAGGTATCGGTTCCACATCTCCAACACCACAGCGTATAAACCTAATTACGTTATGAGTTATTGGGAGACTATACAATATTCAACTTGTATGACTTATTGCGAGCACAAGCTTCTGTGATATGCGACCACCGTATGACTTAATTATTGAAAGACTATACAACTTAACTTATTGCGATAACCGGAATATGACTTTACTTGGCAAGGTATGTTCATTAATATCGTACGAGGGTCGTTCAAATTGGAATGCAAGTAATGCTATATCTTTCTTGTATCAATGAATTTTTAAAAATAGTGAGCTGTATATCAAAGATCATTGTATTCGCTTTAAATTGATCCCTCGCATTTTAAAATCCGTTCAGTGTAGCTGTAACGATACGTCAATAAACACTGTCTACTCGTGTATACTAATGCTAAAATGATTGGGAAAATGTCAATTTTTTCTGACCAAATTCGGTCCCATTTAATAATCGTTGTTTTTTAAATGCGGGAGCAAATACAATATTTAAAATTACTTGTATGGTGAAATGGTGTCATTTAATGTCATATTCATCAACTGTTTGATAGTTTAAGAACTTCAAAAATGGTGTAATTTTATTTGGAAATGAACCCCATGCACGCAATCAAAATACCGCAACATACTAGAAAAGGGTTGAAAAAATCAAATATTTTTTGGAAACTGGTGGAGTATTTACAGTTAGGCATATAGCTAAATGTGTTGGGACATCATTAGGAGCGATTCATACAATTATCAAGTATATTACAAAAATTAGAGCAATTAGTATAGTTTGGTTACCCCTATCTGCTTTGAGACGCCAGCACATATGCCCTTGCAAACTGTCCAAAAATAACAAAAAACAGTTTCTAGATAACAAAAGTCGACCATTTGCAAATGTAATGACCACAAAGGAGACATGGATTCATTTTGTCACCGATGCGACAGATCAATAAACAAATATGGGCCAACAAAGACAGAACAAAAGTATGCATTGCAAAACGCACCATGGACGCCCGTAGAAATGTACACTTTTGTCCATTTAAACCAAGTTTTTACCATTTAATATGAAGTATAAAACGGAAAATGGGTAAATGCCAAGCTTAACAAAGGTAAATTCCTTCAGAGATTGAAGTAATACTCCGACAATCGCTGTCAAGCCAAATATTTGAAGGATGACATGCTATTGCAGAGCAATGGGCCTCCACATGCAGCAGCCATTAACGCGACTTTTTGAGAAGCGTGAATGTTTTTGAGCTTTCCGATCATCCTTATTTGCTAAGCATTGTCCCTTGTGATATTTATTTGTTTCAAACGACTCTTATATCGCATTTTCGGAAAAAATATCAGGTACGTTAAGATCTCAGTTTGGCTCATGTCCAGTATATGCATAGTGGACCTAGGAATGATAACAAAATCGCATTTCAAAAAAGGAATAACTGAATGAAATTTCGCATATATATCAGAGATGAATACTTTAATGGGATCAAAGGCATGTGTCATTAGAATCTATCAAGGATAATTTGTTATGGGGTTAGTTGCATTCCAATTTGAACAACCCTCGTACAACCAGCCAATACAGAGCAGCAAATACTACTTTCACAAAACAGTGCTCCCTATCGATAGGTTATACCACGTTAATGAAATAGTGCCCCCCCCCTCATACATGTATATCAGAGGGAATGCCAATAATTAGGAGACATTAAAACAATAATAAAATTCAAGAGATAAAACTATTTTAATATATGAATGTATAAAATGAATGCACGTTAGGGAAGACGAAACAGGAATACAATTGGAGAGGGTATAAACTGCCTAAACGTCAGGGGAATAGGACACATAATACAACTGGTGATAGAACAATGTAATTGCAACTCCGAAAATACTTTGTACATGGCATCAACACTATGATTGGATAGCTACTGTCAATGTTAATTTGGGGCTTAAAACGAGTTTGAGGGTATGCCAACTTCTTTTGCCAAAATATATATTAACATTTTAAACACAAATTTTCTGCGCAGTTAGTGAACTAACCGGTACCACAGACATTCTAAACTACTTATCACAAAATAATTGAAGAGCTCGTAGCCTCACGAAATGAAAGTTCATGTGTACTAAGCCAACTATATAGATTTGATCACTGCACTGCACCGCACGGCACAAGCAAGCAAGCAAACAAAGATCACAATTAAAGGATTACTTGTATAGGGTGAGACCATCTACAACTGACAAACAACCTTGATAGTTCTTCATATTAATAGTGGCTATACGTATTAAACTGTTAACTGTCGTTATCTCAAAAGAGCCCATGGAACACAAATCGCTTTAACAAAGGTTCAACATAACGTGAAAGCATGCTAGACATTATTCGAATAGACAAAGAGTACATTTATTTTTTCAGTCATCTCGTCATTCCAGATGACTTCTACTGATGCGCTACGTTGAGATTGACTAATACTTTTACGTTCACAGTGTATTTAGATCTAGTACCAAACGAATGTATTGAGTATCCAGGGACCATGTGTATATTTACCCGAAGCCAGAAAACGTGTCTGGTAGTCCTAAGGATATACCTATAAAACATTTCAAGCCGAAACAAACTATGTACCTTACGTAAGTCGGTTATGTCTACATGCTGTCTGGAATATACACGATAATGATTATTATTGCTATGAGTTTGGCAAGTATTACTATTTTATATTCTGTAGTTAATTAATATTGAAACAATCCTTTATGTTATGACCATTTGTTAGTTAGTTAGTTAAAAACAACATTAAATAACGTGACTTTGTTCTACACAAACATTGCTTACTTACACGTGTAATTCATTAATCACCAGAATAATGTTTTTTGCAGATTATCTATTTACTAACAGGATCCGACGTAGATTATTGTTGGCTTAGAAACAACAATGTTCGTCCTATTGTGTGTGGTTAATTATGGTTGTTTGTGTTTTATACAATTATACAAGACGACTAGAAACGCGCTTGTGATAATAACAGACGTCATATATTCCACTAAGTGGTGGTTATATTTGACAATTATTGACATTAATTATTCCTCAATTATGCGTTACGTGCGTAAAGTGACTGCAATAAGTTTATTTCTTAGACTAGCTAATAATTTATATATAATGTCTTGTACTTCTACAATATTCTGAAATGAACAGTCGAACATTGGTTTACTTTATGGATTTGAGATACGTGTACTCCCAACTGCAAACGTTTGGAATAAATATATGACAATAAACATGTATGTAAAGTTAAATATCTACATTCGGAATACCAATATATAGATTATAAACTACAGATAGTCAAGTTCGTTTTGATTTTTATTGGGGTAGAAAATTGATATATAAATCTTTATTTGCAGTAAATAGCAGAACATTTTTCAAGTAAAACAAAATATTTCGCTGTTTGAAGTTTATAGTAAAAACCACTGCATACATCCTTTTGTAGGTATTACACATATTTTATTAAAAACATTGTTAAGATCACAGAACTGAACGTCGAACTACTGTATGTTTGTTTCGGGAAACATACGTGGGCAACATAGTCTGACTACCCGACTAAATAATATTTTATCAATCAATTATCTATTAGTAACTTTATTTTTTAATTTATTATAACTACATTTTATTTTTGGCTTGATCACCCGTGTTTGAGGATGCAAAGGGAAATAATTTCATGAAAAAAGAGTAAACCGACGTGTTGTCTCCTTTAATTGACATAGGGTCTGTATAGACAGACTAGGGGTAACGATGTAATACCTAAACCACTACAACATTTCACGCATACAGCAGCACTGTTACATGTATACATGAACTCAACTAACAAACAACAGTCCCAGCTCTCGTGATTTAATCAATATGCTGTTAGTGCTGCAGGCCGTGTGTCTGCTTGTCGCTGCGCTGAATTCTCTCAAATAATTATGCAATATTCTTACTGCAATAACTGCTTATCATTAAATACTCATCGCATTATAATTTTATTAATCACAGACTCACATTACTTAATTATCAGTGAAACATTTACAGTGATTTATTATAAGTGGGTATTGATATTTAATCAATTAGTTATTGTACTATAATTGTATTGGTAATAAATAATCTTACATTGATTTAATTAACAATACATAAATATTGCACTGAGAAGTACCGTTATTATATTCCCCTGGCCATATTCGACAATTAGCAAATAACCTCCTAATTTAAGCCAAAACATGTCTTATTAGACTTGAGTTAGTAGCTGTACGTATGAACGTTTGTTGGAATTTTGATTGTGTTGCATAAAAAGTAAAACATTGCGTCTCTTCTTTCTTACACTTTTGGCAATGGATACCAATTATTTTATTATTTATATTTACTATATCAGTTGTGTAAAAGTTAAT
Source organism: Spisula solida (assembly GCA_947247005.1). Lineage (NCBI taxonomy): Eukaryota > Metazoa > Mollusca > Bivalvia > Venerida > Mactridae > Spisula > Spisula solida. The sequence goes on along the minus strand of OX365944.1, from coordinate 40,958,028 downwards.
TTAACAGCTATCTGAAATGCGTTAGCTAAAACAATCACGTGAAACAGCAATTGTCTTCTTGTACGTTCCATCTTTAATGGCCGTGTATTTAAGGTGTGCATGTGGTGATGAACTGCACCGTCTTCTGTAAGTTGCTAACATCTCCCCACAGCCGGTCTCGAATGATGTGTCTGTGGACCAAACTGGATGTCTTGCCTTCTACAGATTTTGTTTCAATTTTGACCGTTTCGGTTAGGTTTGTGTCAACGGCGATCGTCTTCCTGACGTTCTTCAGCAGTATTTGCTTCCACATATGAAGTTGATGATTGAGGCTGTGTTTCTTGGATGTTTCGATCGAACGTTTGTCAACGGCTTCATTAACGACTATGCCCACTATGTCAAACTATGTGCAAAAAATCCATTGAAGTATTACATGGGCGTTGTTTGGCGTTCCGACATAACTTAGAGTACCCAATCATCCTGTTGAGAGGGCATGGGAAGCAGACATTGAACTAAATGCATAAGAAAAACAACAATTTGTCTCTTTGCTCAGACAGTTAGGTTGCAGCTGTATATCGGCTATAATGTGTTGCCTTGTACAATATTTCTTACATGGCTAAATAAATCATATAAAAATGAAATACATCATAGTTCATTGGTCACGTTTAGCTCATTCATATGCGATGATGTAATATCACTCACTAGTGAAGAAAACTAATTATGCATAGACGGAGATTGTACAATACTTATTGTTAGTAATACTCATTCATTTTTATACAGCCTTATATGGCTAATTCAGAAAACATCTACTGACGAAGATTGTATTTCGTCAGATAGAATTTATTTTGAAAATGAACATTTTCTGAGTACTTAATATTTTATTTGGGAAATAGAATAATTATACAAGACATTTGTATATAAATATTATTGAATATCTAGACGTAAATCACAGCAGCTAAAGAAGCCGAATGACGTCATTTAATGAAAAGATATTTCCATAAAAATGCGAACTGATTACGTTGTTGAAAAAGAAAAGTAAACACATTACCATATTTCATCTTGTAATAAAATGCAGACACTCATTCGTATGCGGATATGAAAGAGCTATACTGCCATTAACGCGGTGCTATACGATGTGGTTATTATGCAAACTTCTATTTTATGTTATATTTGGAGACCCTTTGGTTGAAATTGAATATCGCGTATCAACGTTTCTGTTATGTACACAATGTATATGACCATGGTTGCATTTCCGTAGCTTTCTGAAACTTAACAATTAATAAAAAATAATCCCTGCCTTATTATTCCAACATTACTACAGATGTTGTTCTTAATCGAAACCTTCTAGCATGTCAGCATTTATTTTATGTCAATAAAGATCTTAATAAATTGATTAACAAATCAAACCGACCACGTGTTGCAGGTCATTCTTCATCATTAATGGATGTAACGATAATTATGGTGTTCGTGCTGTACGAACTATTGTTCCTAGCACAAAACGTTTAATTAAGGCAAATATTTTTGTAAATGCTTTACAAATACTAAAATAGCCTCTTAGAAATGCTGATTCGGTGTAAACCGTGAACATGGCATTATTCGTTATAATCAACAACTCTGGTATGACTAAATTTAGATTCCTGATTATCATATGGTTACTTAGTCTACTTGTATCGATAATAATACTGAAACGTACCGATGATCAAAGTACCGATTGCTTCAGTAACTACTTTACATTTCAATATCACATGTAACACATTACCATCGCAAGTTGAATTTCAAGACAACCATAAACAATAAAAGAATTAAGTATATACAAATTGGGAAATGTCCAAACCATTGGAATTAGTACTTTAGTTACAAACTGAGGGTGAACAATCAACCATAAGTGATTTCAGTCCTTTGTCTACAACGGTTGTTTTCACAACGATGCATCTATTTACATAAGTATCTATTTAGCATGTATGTATATACCTTCGCCAGTTACAACTCTTCTCACTGATAGTAATTTTATTGTGGAAGTTTTAAAACATGAATGATACCTATTTGAAGGTCAAAAAACCACTAAATAAAATTGTTCTTTAGCTCAATGTAAAGTTAATCAATATTGGTAAATGAAAGGAGCATTTTAGTTTCAAGTCAGTTTCAATTGTTCAATTATAAGAATAATGAAATCACTTAAGCTCAAGCTGTTCAGCGAATCATTCAATCAGTATGCACACACCCTTAATGCAAACATTGTTATAAATTCGGTTCTGATACACTAGGTTAAGAAGGACACACACTTACGACTCTGTATGTTCAAACCTTAATTAAAGATGCCGAGTTAATTTATTACCTCTTCGCGATAGTTCAAACGTTTGATGATCGGACATGTTCCTCTACATTCCGACATTCATCTTTCTCGCACACACCACTATTCCTATGTTGTTCCAGCTGTAAATGCAAGTTTGTTACTTTTCACGACTTTTACGTATATTCTCAAGCGTTTAATATCACAAATTACTAACTTAGGAAACACATTCTTAGGAAAACTAGCAGCTGTTTTACAAGTAAATGATCACCCTAAAATTCATGTTCGATAATTATAAGCAAACCTCTTTAAAAGTTCCTAATTGAAGTCATGTCTAGTTGTAATTACCTTAGGTGAATGACCGAAGTTTTGACAACATTTGGCCAGTCGCCTTTACCTATGTATATATAATTATGTTTATTTGTGTTAATCGCTATAGACACATGGCGGTAAAAATGTAGTAAAATAATTTCAACTAACTGTTTTATTGTACATAAAGTGGTCAATAACACCAAGTACTGAACGGAAGTGTGTAACTGCGAGATAGTTCCAATTAAAACCTGAAAATTACAAACAAACCATAAAATCTTATTTGTACCTCATTTACAAACATTATAAAAATAGTAGTAAACGTAAACGAACCTATCATACTTATACTTGGTTTGAAGTTTTATTATTGTGTAATTACTAACAAATTACCATCGTAATTTCCAACTAATTACTCTTGAGACTTTTGTGGTTTGTAAGTAATTCAACTAATTATAATGTTAGTGGTTACGTACGTTTCAATGTATGTCTGCTAGCTTGCTGGATTCTTTTGAAATAGTGAACTGGGTCTAATCATGAATATTCTATAGGTGAACATTGTAGACGCGTCTATAGTCGTATTTAAGCATGTATCTAAGCATGTATCTAAGTACAAAACAATCTGACCAACACCATTGTGATATTACGTCAATATTATTTTTCTAGCGGCTCTAGCTACCCGAGGAGCTCTGAGATGCAGCTACCAGCATAATAAGTAAAACTATAAACTATGTGTTATCCAAACTACAGTTAATTCAAAAAAATATTATTCAAATGCCAAATAGTTGGACGATTTACCCGCAAATTGTTTCGTAGATAATCGTATTGAATACTGTAATGTACAGACACTTCAACCCAATACATAGTTACATGTATGCGGTGGCACCTAGCAACCCACTAAGAAAGAGACAAAACACAGAACGCATCATCCGTGTACCCCTAAAGGATACTTCAAACAAGCCTATACACATGTATATGGACCCCCCAACTCAAAGTTAGCTTCAAACCATTTGCAATGGGTGAGGTGAAATCTTTATGTTATTTTTATTATAATGTTCCCGTAGGATGATTATAATTATATTATTATGTAAACATACAAACATCATTTAAGTTATGGAAATTCCGACGATAAACGGATCATAATAAATTGAATTGATAACAAATACATTAAACATGAATGTACACTCGTGCAATTGAGAACCTCGCGCTTGTACATGTCACAATACAACTACCGTGCTTGTTAATTTGATGTACGTGGAAATTGTTTGAGAAATTACGTACTGATAATTCCTGGAACATAATTATCATAATTATAGTTGCTAGAATTTGAAGTATTTACAAGATACAATTCGTTGATCTGTTCATGTTGTCATTGACAATCTGTTAGACTTTTATAATACCTAGTATACTCCAGAATGTAATGTCTAGCGTAAAGAGAATTTAACATATATAACATCATTATCTTTAAGAAGCATCCGGATCAACAGCAGTTGTATGAGCGAACAGGTGTTATCATATAGCTTAGTTTCTGTTTGTTCTGATTTTGAATCAAATTATAATTCAACAGCTTTTGTTTATTTTATGAAATTACCAGTTTATTGTTAAAAATCTTAACTTAACTTAAAAAGAAACGCGGCTGTTGTCGTTATCAATTATATACCAAGTGGATATTTGAAACGCGCATTTAAAGATTCCCCATAATTTCTTTCAATATCAAATTCAAGAACATATTGATGATTGATTCATTAAAGAATATTTTTCACATTTTACGATTATATTAAGTCATTTATACATTTTGTTTGCATTTTTCCATTTATAGATTTAAAATGTAATTTACGAATTTTTTAATTTATTCCCAAACAAAACAAATACACCTATATGTCAATGGCATTACATTATCTGCCTTGTTTTCATTCATTTTTCGTGTCTGTACAGGTGTTTGCAACCTTCTTGCTCCAATGTCTAATTGATGTACATACGTTTTCGCCCAACAGCACATTCTAAATGTTTGTGTTATCTGCCTTACATAAGGTTGTAATCTAAAATTCTTCAGTTTTATGTATGAATAAGCTGTGTTGACTTAACAAAGTATCCATCTTTTTAACATTATCATTCCCAACTCTTTGTATTTAAGTTTTGCTCTAAAACCTTTGGCATGCTATTATACAAACAATAAATAATAAAACTACTAGAGATGCGTGTATCGTTCATTTTGGGCTTTGGATAATTCTAACCAAGTTCACCATCGACGGAACTGGTCCATGTTTGGTGACACCACGTCCAATATTAGCTTACAAAATATTTAAATGGCGTATGTACATAGTTAACTTCTCCCCAGATTGCACCACTATACCCGTAAGAACGAGACTAATAAGGATATAGAAAATATGAGTTTTCACTAGCTGATGTTATGTATTTTAATTCCAAATATATAATACGCAGGGACATTATTCCGTCGTCTATTAGACAACGTTACACAATCAGTCTGTTATCAGCTAACAAAACTTAATCTGAAATTGCATCTGATTTGGTTTACAATAAAAGAGTCTGCACAGATCAGCATATCTCTACCAAATAGCACATCTCACTGATTAAATGCCCTGGTATCTGACATTATATGTTATACAAGACTATTAAGTTTTATAGTGATGGTAGCCCATTTGCATAATGCATAGGATCATATCTTTCGTATGCAAATTACGATTGTATTTGAGGGAGCCCTACACTGAATACATGTAATAGTACTTAACGTTTTAATTACACTGCAAGTTTATTATCAGATTTTAGTTCGTGAAAATATAAACACTTGAAGACTGATCCCGCACAATGTTGGTTTCAATAGTATGTATACAAATGAACAAACTATAACCTAAAACTGTTTGTTGGGTGTAATCTTTCATTTCTACATATTTATAAACATGAAGACGACAATGAAGGGTTCGTAATGTATAGACTTGTCTGACTTTTCCTGGCAGTATTTTCGCTAATGGTATTGTTATAATGTCATAATCATCTGCGGATTCACATATACGTATACAATGTTAAGTTTCGCCGAACAGAAATTAAATGAAACAGAAGGACATAAGAGTCAACAAGGAGCATAGTATAACAGATATTGACACAAATTGACTTCAACTCATAGTTGAGTATGGTTAATATCAAAATTTAATTTCTGTAATGAAATTATCGGCATCACATCGGTTAAACATTGTAACAGGTACATGAAAACAATCAAAAGAGCCATTGATGAAAAAACATTTACTTTTCGAATGTATTCTATATAAACAAAATTCTATATAAACATACCATAACTTTATGTGGCACAATATATAATATGTATAGTCCGTTTATTTACTGACAGGTGTGTCACTTGTATACAAACATTGCAATATCAGTAGTTTCCTTTTAGCTGAATAGCAATAATTATATGAAAGTCCGAGCTAAAAATTTCGTTTTTCTGATCAACAAACTATTTAGCAGCATTCATTACATGTATGACATTTTACACAGGTTTATTGGCAACAAATCTGCCGTTGTGAAATAAATTAATGACTATTAAAAAACACAAAAAAACATTGCAATATCACAACAGTGCATGTTTATTGTTTTAAACATTTTAATTGCAGTGAAAACCAATACCTTATTATCTAAGCTACGTACTAATACACATACTATCTATTAAAATTGGACATTAATAAGAGAAAGTGTTATGTTAATGTACACAATGTTATGTAAGCAAGTGACTGGCCAGATTAATCGATTTATACATTCGTATATAGCCAAAACAATACGAGGGGCGGTTTGAAGCTCAAGGAAAAGTAGCATAGACATTTTGACGTTTGCTAAAATCAAGAGAATGTTTGCACACAGGCACAGACGCGTATTCACATAATATATTCGTTGTTTTCTGAAGTTTTCTTTTAAAGATGCCGTTCGTACTGTTTCTATAGTAACGTGAAGAAGAAATACCCGGCGCTAATTTAAAATACATACAGTTTACATGAGAAGAATGCAATCCAAATAGTACTAGTATATTAGTAAACAATGAAACATTATATCTTTTCTATTAAGATTAGCGCAATAAACGTTTAGCAATTTGCGAAATTGTACGAGTTGAGGTTGTGGACACGAGACATGTAAAATTGTTATGAATGGTCAGCTGCTAGAGAAACTTCATTTGAAATACAGTAAAACATCGGTAATACAAGAGCAGTGATTATTCGAGCAACCGGCCTAATTCGAGCAACTTTCAAAGTCCCTACGAATTTGCTCTATATTGTACAATCATTTATCCCCCTTATTCGAGTAAATATATTACGAGCATCCGGTCTTATTCGAGCACAGGTGTCGGTCTACTCAACTATGTTTAACGATAATTAGTTACTTTATCTCGAGGCAATCATTCGAGCGAAGTTTCACACCCCCGACTTTGCATATGGGTTTATTTTATCACGTCATCTAATCGATTTGAAGAAATGGGTTTAACAAATTGAATGTGATTCTGTACGTGGGTGGTTGTTCACATATGTAGGATCTATCGTGCGCTTTGGGTAATGTAACCTTTTTGCCGATGCGAAAATTTGTTAAATTCAGCAAATGTCAAAACGATTCAATTTGCATATAGACTTGATACACAATGACAATATTCGTAGTCGCAACCAAATACATGAATGAAACACATTTTCATTATAAACACAGTTACACTTAGTCATAACAACAATTCATTATAGATTTCAGATATTTCGGGCACCTCGCTTAACTCGAGCATTTGGCTTGACCCGATGGGTCCTCGAGATAACGAGGTTTTACTGTATTCGGTTTTTAGTTTTCTATGATTTCGACAAACTAATAAACAATATCCTACATAAACAATTAATGAAACTTTACTCTGCATAATATTGTTACCAATGTAATTTAATTCAAACAACTACAAACGATCATAGAAACGGTGAAACTATTGCTTCCTTATCAAAATTTGCCACATATATGTGCACCCTAAAGCATTAACCAATTAATCTTTTCTTTCGATACTCTATGAGAAAAATAAGTCCACAGTAGCGGTTTGGTGTAGAACAAACAACACTTCAACAGGTATTCAAACACGAGTGGCGAAATGTGAAAATTGGTTTATTTAAGATCAGAGTTCCGATAGCTGGATCCTGTGTTCGATTGTACATTATACTGTATCCGGTATATTCATCATGTATTTACAAAAGATGAAATGTTTCTATGAGACTTCCGGCAGAATGTAGGCATTGTTCAAGGTGAAGTCTATACAATGCTTTTATTGTTCATTGAATGATTATCGTTGTTCAAGACAGTATCTTCGATGTCTCACGTAATATATACATCAGTCACCTAACGTTTTCCAAGAGTTCACGCTGCAGATTTATTGCCAGGTGAAAGCATAATGTTTTACTTTAAATTACATTTAAATCATGTCTGACAATATTCGCACACACCATTTCCGTTTTTTAAAGTGTTCGCAATTCGGTGGAATGGGCATAGTTTCGATGCTGACAGCCTTTACCAAGATACTACATAATTATGCATTTGAAATCACGATTCTTGAATTTTAACGAACTATTAATCCACAAGTTTTTTTTTTATATATTTATCAATGTGGTTGTAATATGTGAATTTTGTGAGTATTGCCTTACCCGTCCGGATAATCATCATCGATATTATGACTGTAAATTAATACTTCAGTCTTATGAATATGTGAAATTTAAGAATTACGTTGATGATTCAGTTTTTCATGCAAACAGTTTTAATAGATATAAAATCGACATGTGCATAACGATAAATCGTTGAACTGGTTATTTCGTTTCTGCAAATCATGATATCAACTGAATTTAGTTTTCATCCTTTGAATACCAATGGTTTTGTTCCTTATCAGTGTATGGTCCTTTATAAGTGCAGTAATGTGGTGCAAATCCTCTCACAATACGAAGGTCGATGCTTTGCCTATAGTATCACAACACATTCTACTACATCTGTAAATTCTATGGAACCTGTGTTTCTTCGAATCCGTGCCTTAATTTGTCGTACTTGATACACCTACATAAAAAGTGTTTTCTCACTTTGGTATAATATAATATGTGCATACTTTCTCGTCCTATATCACCATGATATTGATTATGGATTATCAAAGTGTTGCTTTGTGCTAATAAACTATATTCCACTTTTTGACAGCTGAAACTAGGGCTTTCAGGGTTTGACACCTGCAACGAGGACTTTAATGCTCTGGTTTAATTTTGTGTTGGGCATTGTACCGTGTGATTGTGATCTATTTTTTTTCTTTGTTTTGTTCTTAACAGTTGAGTGCTGCCTTCTTGTCCGAAGTTTCATTATAATAGTTTTGAACTAAAAACTCGTGATGCGCATATTTAACAATTTATAATCTTAGTTGTCTTTTTATGTTTATACACATATTGAAATTTGAAAAGATATATTAATATCCTTTCTAAATATCTGCCCAGAAGTTTCGGATATTTTCTGAAATGTAGTTCTATAGTTCTTCGATAGTTTTGCTTCTGGTTACATGTTTATGATTTGAACCTGTATGATGTCTTGCTATAATTGAGAGGATGTTGAACATTCAGTATCGACACGAGATAACTGTACAACAACACGCCTTCTGATAGGTATTGTACAACTATTACAACCTAGCATGCTGTGAAGGAAAGTATGTTGTCTGCACATAAGAGTATGTTTAATGTGTGTGGTTAACATAAACAGAACGTTATGCATGCCATGGTTACAGTAAATAATTACTATTGTATTGTGTTCACAGCTTGCGCAGATGGCGTTTAATTTCAACGTTGGAATTCTACCAGGAAGTGTCATTAATTGGTCTGTGCAACAATATACACCTGTCTGGTGATAGTCATGTTGGTATGGCAATTATATAAACAACTTTGTTCATTATATTTTTGGTGCATGATAATTGTATTGAGAATTACAGAAGTTAATTGAAATAATGGAAAGGCAAGTACATATTAGATATTTAACTAGATTTATTAGCTTGGTAATGTACAACGTATATTGACTGCGATGATCATGATCTGTTTTCAAAGTTGTGTACATTTTACTGGAAGGGTTTAAGATATGAACACTTTAAAACATCCTTATACAAAGCAACGATTATTATATCCATACCTTTCATATTTGTAGATATTCTACACATTTCGAATCTGTCTCAGAAGTCGAACAATAGCTAACGTAATTCAATAGTAAGCATGAGAGAAAGTCTTGGTAATTATATTTTGCACCTATAGCAGGATTCAAGTGGGAAACTGACAATTCTTATTTCCTTATCCTATAGATACTTGGGATGTTCATTTTAAATGCAACGACTACAAAAACGAAATTCATGAATAGAGCAACCAGATTTCAGACATGATTGATCGTTCAACTTGTCTTGTCTCAAATTTAGTACCTGTAAATTGGGCCATATACGAATATGATCAGTTTCAAATTGGCCAATTCGTAATATAACTGCTTACATTAATTTCATGGAAGCGTTTAGAAAACTAGGGACACGTTTGATTATATATCCAAGCTTGTCATAATTAATTAAAAATGCGAAAAGTATGTCCAATCATATTGGTTATATTTATGAACACAACGACGTTTCACTCAACACAATTATATGGCCATGTATATTTTCAATTAAATCTGAAATGAAGCGATTAAAGTTTCAATAACATAATAGCCAACAGATGTATGTAAGTTAAGGGTATGATAAACGCATGACAGAGATAGACGTTTGGTTAACTATATGTTATACAACTCAGAGGCCTGTGATATCACTGGCACAAGTTTTATAAAACGAATAGTATCTAATGAAAAAGATATAAACCATTGGAAATCGAATTCGTTGACAAAGGAGTGGAGATAGGACTAAGACATTATTTGAAGTATGACAATAAACTTATTTTCAAATTTGATAACGGGTAATGAAACATTTGAAACATCTAGCCAATCCGTTAAATCTGGCATTCTGCTACTATTATCTGTACCTTCGTCATAAATACATCCTTACTGGGAGAATATATGGTTCCTGAGGAGCCCTTAGATCGATCAGTCATATGTCAGTTACATGATTTCGGGATTGTTAACATTATTCTAAAGGTGAATGAAAATTGAATAATGTAACGGAATGTAAGATTGTAAATGTATAATTACGCTAAGAGTTACATTAATTATGGAACACCACTCGCATCCTTACACCTCATCAATATCATTATATCGATAATGATGACGTTTCCATAGAACTTTTGTGAGTAGGAAATGTCTTATTCCCTGGTACAAATTTATCATTTCTTCACTTATATCTAACGTGCATCGGTTGCACCTCCCCAGAGAGTGATTGTGACAAATAGCGACCTCCCATAATCTGTTAGTCAAAACATCATTCTCATCAATAACGTTTCTACTTCACTCCTGTGATATTTACAGATAACAAATAAAACAAAAACTACGATGTATGTACATTTGTACTTCGCGTACTACCGCTCGCCCGTGAAGTAGCCTAATATTATAATTACAATGCTTTTATAATAATGACAGTTTTTCAAGAAAAATACAATTTCAATACCCTTGACAGATACCTACTAGATCGTGTTTCATGAGAAAAAATAACATTGAAGCATATATTTCACCACACCATCTTCTCTGTGGTGTCATCCGCGTGTAACCTTTCCTTATGTTGTTTACGTACTCAAAGGTTTGCATCATACATAGACGCAAAACCGAATAAACACGAGAGTCTGAATGAAGGCATAATGGGTTTACGGGAACCTTGATACCCGCCGAAATAAATAAACAATAAAAACAAAAAGCAAATAGAAATGTTAAAAACAAGAATAAAATGTGTCATCGTTAACCATGGAGGTCAGACGATTTGAATCACAAGTAGATTACAAATACATATAATATATATGAATTCAAGAATTTTATAATATAGGAAAACATTTTTTGGTTGCACTGTACAACGTCATACGCGTGAATATTGATACAAAATATCAAATTACATTTTTGAATACTTGAAGTGATAATTAATTTGTCGTTGTTGGTAGGAAATAACGGCTAAGCTAGGAATTTATTTAGATGTAAGGTACTTACACATGAGTGTACCATAAGAAGATTTTTCATTAACAATAATACTGAAACAAATTTCTGAATCTGATTTCCTGTTATACAATAAGCATTTACTATGGTCGTGATCTGACAGGAAATCCGGATATAACATACCAAACCACCGGTATGAACATTGACATGACCATGATTGGTGTTAAATAAGGAGTGAACTCATTCAATAGGAATCACCAGGTTTTGATGAAATCCGTAATGAAGACATGAACTCGAAACAAAGTGTCCACTTTCTCCCAAGACTATTTTGCATACTGTTTCAATCAGGCACAACATTTAATGCATGATACCATTCCATTATATAAATCATCTGACCCAAGAAAGCAATTATCGAGGTATATCGGTTAATTGAACAATTCTTTTACGTGTTGTTAACGTGAACAGATTCAGCAAGACTAATTTCATCCAAATATTGGATTCGATTCAGGAAATGTGCTTAAGCAATTATGATATCGCAAATGGGGTCATTTATTAAATGTGTACACATCAGTACTTACTGAAACAAGCAATGCTATTCAAGAACTGCTGTAATGCGATATATAAGAAAAATAAAAATGACTATAAATCAAAATAAAAGCAAGGTTTATGTACTATACATTTTGAGGCACTTATAAATGTGCAGTTGATAATCTCCTATGACGTTCTGTTTGTTTGGTTTGATTTTTGTGTATTTGATTATAAGCCGAATATTGTCCATTGAGCTGTGTAAATTTAACTAAATTGCTCTAGAACATGAAAAAACGGCGAGTTATAGAATTGCACGGTTGTCATTGTATTCAAAATTATTACCCATAAACACCAAAAAATACAAAATATGACGTATGTCTAAATGTAATGAGATAACTTAACCTAGAGGAATACATTTTATAATATAATCTAACCTAAACGAATATCTATTCGTTTTGCTGTGGAAACTGGGTTATTCAGCTGGTAATTATGTTTTATACTTTTCGACAGCTTGGACTCGGGCGGATCTTTGCTTGTTTATGTGGGCATTGTGCCTTGTATGTGTTTTATGTTCCTGTGCTCGGTTTGTTCAGTTGGGCATTGTGCTTTGTGTGTTTTTAATGTTTTCTGTGCTTGGCTGGTTAAGTTGAGTGTTGCCTTCCCTGTCTGACTTAATATAATCTTTTTACCTAGACGAATATCTTTTATAATATAATCTGCCCTAGACGAATAACTATCATAATAGTTTCTGACCTAGACAAATATATCTATTAATAAACACAGGATTATGGATTGGTGCCAATACCGTTGAGTTAAAAATTCGTCTGCGTTTACAAACCACATATCGTGGACATTTTTGGAACCTACGGATATCATTAAATGTTTTGCACCTACTTCACATCTGCCTAGCGGCCGCCGTGCATGTGTCTACGATGACTTTGTGCTACACCATCTTGTCTAGAAAATGCATGTTTTTATGTGGCTAGCGAACAGATTCATATTTACTCCATTATTATAGTTAGCGGAAAAGCTTAAGCAATGTTAAAACACACTAGGATAATTATTCTGCATCATTGCGTGGCTGTATAAAGTGTTGTCATGTTTCTGACTATATGAGTTAACTGTTGTGCGTTTTTTGTATGACGATCGAACATCAATTGCGCATTCGCCATTTCTTGATTATTTCCTTTTCTCGCTGTCTCTGATTTCATTTTTCTGAAGTAAGAAAACGTGGGACCAACACTATTAACATCGTGAACATCAAATGTTGTATTGTATAAATAAAATGATCAAGATCAAGGTATAGTGCGCCCAGGATAACATGATGTTTACAAACATTAATCGGTTTGGTCAACTGTTGCAAAATTGGTTTTACAAATTGCTTATGCAAACATATAAGGTCAGTTTACTACTAAAAACATCAAGGATAAATCAAACACATCTGAATTATTCCTTCGTGGATTATACCATATGTTTCCGCCTTTCCCGTTATCACGGGCGAACTATAAAAGACACTAGTCGGAAAATCCCGTCCGGAACATTTATAATGAGCATACTAGTACTTGGCTTAAGATGCTTTCTGGTGTTTGCGTTTTAGGATTAAACTATGTTGCATAATATTTATTTATGTATACCCGTGTTTTTTTTGCAGTACAAGTACATGTAGTATATGTAGTAAATTAATATGCAATAATCTTGTTTATCATATAACATGCGGTCCAGGAGTGCCGTAAAGCCGTGACGTAAATATCGTTCGGCACTCCCAGACCGTGCAATAAATATTTAAATTAGCTCGACGTGACGTAAGCCAATCCACGCATTGATCAGTCACTAACGTCAGGATAATATCAACGTCGCCATGACGTCGCGCTCATTGTCCTGCTAAATTTTGGCTGAAGCATATGCAGCGCACACCATCCTTCTAAACAATATTGAGCGTTTTCTTAGGTATGTGATAAATAGAATCTTACATTCGTGCTCATTACATACGAGTTTTATTTAACTCGTCGACAAAAACATTATGACACTCGGCAAAGCCTCGTGTCATATCATTTTGTCCACTCGTTTAATAAAACTCGTATGTAATGAGCACTCATGCAAGATCCTCTATATTGAAGTTGATTACACATCTGCTACACATTTTCAACACAACAATGGAGAGATAGATCGTTATAATGTTATTAAAACATACATTCCACTATTAGTGAACTTGACCGCTTGTAGAGAGGAATGTTGCTAATGGTAGTATACTCGATAAAAGGTATAAGTACTCCCATACAGTATCTGATGCTTATATCGTTTTATGTTTGTGTGTTACATTAGCAGCAGTTGAAGTCTGTTTGGAAAAATTAATTGCATAACTACTTATTGAATTGAATGATGGGCATTTATTATGCCGTCAACATTTAATACCGAGCGTAGATTTGCCAGTCAGATGCATGCTGAAATGTGGCAGGCGTATGAGTGCCTCTACCCGTATTTGAACCCGGATCGCCAGATAAAACGGCAAGCGCGGTAACCATTGAGCTACAGAGACACATAATTATGACATATGTAAATATAACATTCTAACACGATGTGCGGCTTAATCAATATATGCATAGATGAAACCAAGCTGTACATTATTACCGCAACAAACACACCTGACACATTGTTCAATCTCAACAGTAAAGAAGAAATAAAAATGGGCTAAACTTACAATACCACACTCACAGACACTTTAATCCAAAAAAAAATTTTGTTTTCGTACATTTTGCAGTTGGTATGCAATTTCAAATTCCGCATTTATTTTACTACACTAGGGGATCACCAATGAATAAGTGAATATGACGGCTACTGCAATGAACACAGGCATGGTAAATTACTATTGACATCATGCACATCATACTATTTACACGAATAGGAAAAAATTGTTCTGGTAGTTTGAAACGACAGTATGCGGAACATTCGTTTGACACAACTTTGTTTTTAGTATTATTTATTGGAATTAATATGATTGTGTCTATCATTTCAGGTCGTAAAGATGTTGATCATAGTTGTGGCGATGTTTGGAGTGTGTTGGCTGCCAATACATCTGTTCATGCTGTTGTTAGACTTCCATCCGGAACTACTACACCAAGTATCCGTGGAATCATTGACCACTATATTCATTGCAATACATTGGCTGGCCATGTCAAACAGTTTTGCAAACCCAGTTATCTACGGTTTCACCAATGAAAGTTTCAGGGTAAGTTGTTGATTTATACTATTTTATTTTAGATCGAGATTAAAACAAATTATAATACCTTATGCAATGCGCTAATCAATATCGGTGCATCATTTCTGGTGATATACGTACATCGTCATTATGGAAGGGGCGAAAAGAAGACATATCCCCATTTTATATTGCGTGTATAGCATGGACACACTGATACAATGTTTTTTCGCCTGTGGTATGACCAGATAACGGAGAAAACCCCGGATATCCTGAACTAACAGCGCGCGCCTTACCCAGTGGAATACATATATATAGCGTCGATTATTTCATAAGCGTCAGTAATGCAAATAGCGGTCATTTATTTTGAGAAGTGACATGCCTTTCAATATGTAGATTCTACTCAGATGTATTGATTGCTACGATTGTGATACGAGTAACTCTAGGTTGAACCTCGGTAATCTTCATAAGTTGAACCTACAAGTACTTGCGGGATTTATTATTTTTATATTTGGATGTAATATATAAATCGATTGTAAAGCAATCCTAAATATTGTCGACATTGTTGTTCAATGAATTGTGAGTATATGTACACAGATTTTCTTTTGATTTGTCAGGAGAACTAAATGTAAACCGCAGACAGCCCAGTGTAGCATTTGGCTTAGACAAAATAGAAACAAATATTTTCTAGTGTTTCTTCAATTTAAATGCGTGACCTACCACATTGCACCAGCAGACAGCGTATTAAACCTGAGCAATATATTAATGAATAGAGACAAACTCGTTTACCTGTTTCATTACAATTAAATCGAAACTGTTTTCTAGAGAGTAAACAATGATTCCTTTGATTAAGTCAAGTAGCATTCAAATAATATTTATCCCAGATTACGCTGTTGACTTTATTACATTTTATTGAGGCATGCATTGTTACTTTAGTGTCATTATGGTTAAGGCAAAACTTTAACCCGTATTGTTTAAACAGTTTAATTTTGGAGGACGGACATTTTACGTTTAGTTTATTATAAGTGGACTTACAACAATACAATGTCACACTAAGTTGTTTATCTGCATAAATAGGATATTTATTGTCATAGACAAATGTTTCACTTTCATCACTCGATGCGTCAAACTATCTTTAGTCGGTTAATAACAGTATTTTTACGTTTACCGTATACAAGTACTAGTACCTAATAACAACCATGAATTATTAGGTATAATAACATTTATCATTTAATTTTTATAATGTTCTAACTATATTTGTTTTCAACCTTTCTGTTCCAGGCTGACTTAATAACCTTATTCCATATGTGGTTTCCATGTTGTATTTGCCTTACAAAAATGTTACCACGACACGCTAGTGGCTCCACCTATGAGACAGTTGTGTTTAGACGCCAAAGTTTCTTTAAACAATCGTCTAAAACAAATGGAAACTACAAGACAAGGTGTGTGAATCAAACTGATAATAAACAATATATAAATGGACGACGACGTCGTCAAGATTACGAAAACCTTGAAAATGGAATACTTGGAGATAGGAGAAATAAAGTACCAAGTGATAAATCTGGACAACGGGTGTTATTAACAATGGAACGGGATTATATATCGTTACAGCCTGTATGTGGTTCGTCCGGAAGTGCCGTGTCGGAAGCTAGTAATGACGAGAGTTGAAATATAGTATTTCACTAATTATGTCACCTATTCAGTGCGTAAACTTGTTAGGAATCCTAAAGAGATCATACGTCATTGACACCACGAAATGTCAAGTGAAATCAATACAAGTTTTCTGTAAATGTGAGACCAGCTTTAACATTACAGAATCAATTCAGAAATGTATTGTATAACATTTCGTTGTATTGTATTAATATTTAGTATTATCTTTGACTCCAATCGCTCATGTACCATTATCTAAGTCTTTCAATTCAACACATGCATTGCTTCGTGCATTTATTGTATTTCATTAAATATTTTATTTGTTGATGTAAAATGTAGTTAACGACTTACTAAGGCATAAAGCTATTCAAATGTATATAGTACGTGTACAAATTGGTTATAGAAGGATAATGCATAAGGTGATACTGTCATAACGTAGCAAGCAAAACCTAGGTTGTCGATGTGTTTATGCCGTTCCCGGGATACATGTTAGTATGCCGTTCCAGGAGTACATGTTAGTATGGCGTTCCAGGGATACATGTCTGTATGGCGTTCCAGGGATACACGTATATATGCCATGCATGAGCGTATGCCTTTCCTGGGATACATGCGTGTATGCCGTTCCAGGGATACATGTTAGTATGCCGTTCCAGAGCTACATGTTAGTATGGCGTTACAGGCATAAATGTTTGTATGGCGTTCCGGGGATACATGTGTGTATGCCGTTCCATAAATACACGTTTCTATGCCATTCCAGGGATGCATGTCTGAATTGCGTTATAGGGATACATGTTTGTAGGCCGTTCCATGGATACATGTTTGTATGCCATTCTAGGGATACATGTTAGTATACCGTTTCAGGGATGCATGTGTCCATGCCATTCCAGGGATACACGTTAGTATGCCATTCTAGGGATTCATGTTTGTATGCCATTCCAGGGATACATGATTGTATGCCGTTCCAGGAATGGAATACATGTTAATATGCCGTTCCAGGAATACATGTTTTATGCCGTTCCATGTATACATGATTGTATGCCATTTAATGGATACATGTTTCTATGCCGTTCAAGGGATACATGTATCTATGCCATTCCAGGGATACATGTTAGTATGCCGTTCCAGGGATAATGTTGTATGCCGTTTCAGGGATACAGGTATATGGCATTTCATCACATTTACAACATGGACATTCATGTGAGCAAAAGTACAGGGTATATCATACTGTTTCGCTATTTATTAGTTTATTTGACTCGCATCACTACATACGAGGGGTGATCCAGAATTACGTGGACTTTTGCTCTAAAAAGTTTATTTTACATCAGATCGGTATGAAAATTACACAAAAGCGGCTTTTATCTTTTATTAACATAAAACACAACACATATTTAAAAACAATTATTTGCATCAACAGTTATACGCTACCATAGCAACACATGAATGCTTTCGCGGATCAACACTGAATTTCAGTAAAACTTGTTACATTATTGCTGATTGTTATTGTGTTTCTTCATTTAAAAATTCAGAAATATGGTACCAAGTTGCCTCATATCTTATCGACAACTGGGTGAAATTTCAAGGTAAATTTCAGTATATTCGTCATGTTATGAATATATGAGTTACTGTTGTCATATCATAATTACGTAAAAAATGACGTCACAAGATTTCATACATTTGCAATTCTGTGTACAGATAGGAAAACCCTTAACGCAGAAATGTTGGAGAAATCAAGTATTAGACCTTCTGTATCACGACCACTTGTTTTTAAATGTTATACTCTTTTTAAAGAAGGCCTGGATGATGTGACAGACAATGAAGGTAAAAACCTGACGTTGACTGAAACGGTGCTTGCGTTGGTCAGATGTGACTAACCGTGACATTAATGGAAAAATATGATCTTGCAGAGCTGGAAACGGTACAATTCAGTTAATGTTGACAGGGCAATTACAAATGCATAAAATAAGAGTATATTGGAAAGCACAGTTGATTAACAGTGTTCAAAACTTCATGAAATGATATAGGCGTAAAGGTGACGTCGTTCGTCATTTTTGAGCTGCCCCGCGATTCATAACCATACCCTCTTACGGACGCTGTATTTACGTTATTTATGATCATATCCTAATGAAATTTGGTAAACGTGTGCAATATTATGTGGTATACAGATTCGTAACTTTAAGTATAACGGTTTTTTAATTAGAGCAAAAGTCCACGTAATTCTGGATCACCCCTCGTACAAATCGCTGCCTCCGAAGAATATAGCCGTAAGTGCTATTTACGACCTTATAATACCCATATTTTTTAAATATTCGAAATCTCTATCACTAGGCGCATCTCATTAACCTTTTCTTATGTAAATCGAAAGTGGTCATATTGAACAAACTGAAATTGAAAAAGTGTGTTTGTCCTGAAGTAAAAAGTAGTTTTCGGACAGTTATTTGTGTTTTTTACTCATAATTACATTTGTGCACTAACGACCTTATATATAATTCTTCCAAGGCAGCGAACTTCATACACAGTATTACATTAAACCATTTCATATATTGCCTAACAATAGCAGAACAAGAATAATATATCCAGGTATATATACAACAAATACAGTCGGATATTGGTCAATATGACACATGATCAAATATCAAAAACAGTATATTAAGTCAGACAGGGAAGGCAGCACTCAACTTAACCAGCCGAGCACAGAAAACATTAAAAACACACAAAGCACAATGCCCAACTAAACAAGCGCAGATCCGCCCAAGTCCAAGCTGTCGAAAAGTATAAAAAATTATAACTAGCTGAATGACCCAGTAGAAAAGATACAGCAACCAAAAGGCGGAATGCCTACGCTGAATGACCTAGTAACAACAGTAAAACTGCTGAACTACATAGTTTTAGCAGCCTACAGTCTAAAAGTTAAGTAACAGTATTAAAACGTAGAAAGGCCCGATTTCAGCAACAAAAAATCTGAAAACCTTAAAACGAGTGACCCAGTTTCATTAAGTAAAATGACGTAATTGAACAAATCGAGATATGACGTACTGAATTGCAAGCAATACAGAAGTCCCCCACCGGTGTAAAGCCATTGTCAATATGTCTGTTGCCATATCAACAACAATTTCCGTCAGAACCAAAACTGACGGACAGATGGCAAACCAATAGTCCCCTCCGGTCAAAAACCGGTAGGGGACTTAAAACTACATTAAATGACCTCAGGGGACAGAACACTACATCCATAACTCCACAGCTGTACATAGACTCATGAACGAACCCGGTAGGATGCGAACCGCGGGGACGAAATAGTAAGAGGACAACCGGTAAATACGAATAAATAGTTAACTCCTAGCTCCTTTTGGCCCCGGTCAAAAAATTAAATACTGAGAAATTATGGCATATTATCGATTATTTAAAAATGAAAAACTCGATTGTAAACGGAATTGGCGTTTAGATTCAGATACAAACCCATATTATAATAATTAAACAAAATACGAAACTACCGGAAGTAGCACCGACCCCAACAGAAACCGCGGGACACGCGAGAACAAAAAAGCACAGAAAATATACAACTTCACTCGAAAAGGCGCGGAACATACATAAAAAACTAGCACAGGAACATGTAATACAAAACCGGGCATCCAATCCTGAAAGTCTGCTGCTTAAGTCAGTCAACTAAAACAGAACAAGAGCCAGTTGGTAAGAAATTAACAACCGGACAAAACATACACCACAAGGACAATCCACAAAAGACACTGAGTATATGCAATTTTGAAGGATACGAAGCAGCCTTGTGCTGGACAACGCAATTGCAGAATGGCACATACAAAATTAATAAAGTTTAACAAAAGGCACAGTGGCCAAATATTTTTGTATTTTTTCCAATTATACTATAAAGTGGACAGTACATACACAGAGGAAGGTTGACTAAAGGGCTTCCGCCTTGGAACGGACAGTGACACTTGTCACTGGGGGCTTAAACGTTTTACAGTGCACCAAACCTCACACTTACCCAATAGACAACCTTATAGAACAGGACAGTGTAAATAAATGTTTCCCGCCATGTAATGCCCCCTAACAAAAAGGCCTCAGTGACCGGTAATAAAAGAATGTAAAACATGAAACATTATATAAAATACAACCATCGAGTAGCACAGAAAGTACTCAATGACTTATCAGAAGTCAGAGCAACAAGAGAGCAAAACATTTAGGGTACGACAAGACAATGTAACAGACAGGCATCAATGCCAGCCGTCCACAAAGGCTTGAGGTTAGGCATATCAACATAACTTTATCACTAAATACAGTACAACGGATGCATAATAATATTTTACACTGAAAAAAATGGTGAATAACAGTTTCTTGTGACAAGAATTTTAGATTTGATATTGTTCCAGTATTAGTCATTTAATACTAGTAGATGAGCATATTTATTTTCATAAAATAATGAATGGGGCTTTATTGCAGATTAAACCAGTACACATGTCCATTCACAATATGACTGAACTCAAGATAAGTTAGTGTAGCAATACCACCTGACTTTGACATCACTCAAGGCTACACCTCCAAGACGAAGTTAGGTTTGCTTCGCTTCGGTATACAAATAAAATACTTTTGGCTAATTCTGCTTTCCAATGTTGACAAAAATCAGTCTTGCAATTGGAGCCTTTAATGATGTCAAAGTCACGTGGTATAACTACAATGTGCAATTGGTCAGAATATGGATAGCTGCAACAGAGTCATATAAACATAAGCAAGTAACTGCTTTCTTACTGCATGGATTTCAAGTAAGAAATGTATACCAGGCTCTGTGAACAAACACACGAAGCGGATGTAACATAATCAGAGAGTTATTCTAAATTATAAATTATACATTATCCAATACTAGACCTCACGAACAATTTGTCCTTTAAGTCTTAATATCACCGTGGGCGTTTCACTAAATCTTCTTTAGCATGTCACTCACTCACTCGTCGTAAATATACTTTAAGTTAACAACGTCTACGAACACGTTTACACGATTGCGAAGTTCATGTAAAACAATCGCGAAATGTTAGTTGTGAAATGCATCCCTACCGTTCTATTAAAACATTTTGCCGAAATTTTGTTATTGCACTAAAATTGAAATACTTTATAGTTCTTTAAAACGGGATAATATTAACAGATCGGAAGAAATCACCCAACAGAAACAACAGAGCAGAACTGTGTATAAACTGCTAATTCTGCATGAAAGTGACCCCGGTCAAAATGACGATTGGCGAGTTTCGATGACTATCGATTAACTGTTTAAGTTTAAAAACATAAACCCGAAAACGAAATATGATCTCGGTTGTAGATCACTCAAGCCTTATAATGTTATATTTGAATCAAAACGTCTATCATAACTTTACGATGATTGTGGTACGTATGCGGATAATACAGGAATTACATGTAAGTAGAGGTTGGTAGCTATAGAATTGCTCTGTAGAAATAAGTTACTGGTATCAAGTTATTACATTTGGAATATAATTATACATCACGTAGAGAACTACTCTATTTATCAGCATTCGTGTCAGAATCTGCATTCTAATGCAGGCAGGTCTTCAATCAAATGTATGGGAATATTAAGTTTCGCATTAAGCACACATCATGTTGATGCGTGATCAAAGAAGATAAGCTTAACTTTTTTAATTTCATAAGATTCGAGAAATGTTTTGTATGCGGAAGCAATGTATCAACTTTATTATATATTGTTGCATTAAATTCGAGAAACATTGTACAAACGGAAGCAATGGATTATCTATGACAAATTTGGGTGATTGGGTATTAAACACTTTCTAATTACACGAAATTGTCCTGCAAATTCATTTTGGTGTTTGTACAAATTTAGAAATTATTGACGGTAGCATATGATGCAACGGATGCCCTAGGGGTCTCTTGCCTTTTAACGAACTTAAAGTAAAGTAATCTTAGTTCAAACAGATGATGCTTGCAGAGTAAACCAAATCATGAAATCCGAATCCTTTTTAATTAAGACCTTATACAGTATCAAATGACAAAACCCTACCAACTCGGCTAATCGTCGTTTGCTTTTACCAGTGTTGATAGTTTCGCCTTCAAATGAAGTTCGCTACTTCATGGACAATTATTCAAAAAAAGCTATTAAATCGAATTGGAAAATTGCAATACAATGATGAAACATCGGATAGGGAAGGCAGCACTTAACAGAAACAGCCGAGCACGATGACAGAAAAAGAAACATACGAAAAAGAAATAGCACAGTCCACAATCATACGTCACCATCAATCAAAACCCAGCGAGAAAATGAAACAGGTGTAAGTCCTAATATGAGATGTTCAAAAAGTCTTAAAATGTTTAAGAATAGCTGTAATGGTATCACCCTATAGCTGCATAAATGTTGTTAGATTGTTTGATATAATTTGTCATTTAACCGGCCATATGCCAATTAAAATATGCAGTTGACGAATCATATTTTCAGTATTTGATAAAATTAAATGCACCTACAAGTAGAGTATTTCTCGAACCCGAACATGCCTTAAAAATAAAACGATACCTTTACGAACATCATTGGACTCAAGGAACAAATACAAAAAAAAAAAATACTGTATACAGTAGTACATGTATAGTATCTACACATACCGTAATAAGTTTCAAGCCTCCATTAGACAGTCATGTGGTGACCAATGCTGTCAACTGCTGCTGTGACTTTGTATATCAAGTATCACCAGGGAAGTAGCTTAATGGTTATCTAGATGAAACAGTTAGTACTTTTGTACACGGAGTAGAGTAGTGTCGTTGTTCGTAATGTTCTATATATGACAACTATTAACAATGCTAAGCGCTCTTTTAATTGAATTTCGGCTAACGTTTGAAATCAAATTCAAGTTCAATACCAACAATACAGAGTTTTCACCACTCATTAAATATTACATTTACCAATATATTTAATTCAAGTACACTTTGTTAAATCAGTAGGCTTTCGATCCTTACTATATTAATTATCGCGTGTGAAAACATGAAAAATAAAATTTTCCCTCCTCATCGTGACTTTAAGAATAATAGTGTGTTTCAGTTGAATACCAGTGATCTTTTAACGTTTATATCTCTCCTCCTCATAAACACGTTTAAAAAATGATTAGTGTTATATATGATTTATTAAGTTAGTGTTGTTTTTTATTTTTGAAAAGCAAATTGTAATTGTTTCCAAAAGTACTTTTTTCCATTTCATCAGTTAACATTTATGAGTATATAATTATGTATACTAGTAACAAAATCAAATCAAAATTAATAACAATCACATTGCTTCTTGTTTTTGCATATTTAGGCCATTATTTAAAGAAGCAAGTTACAAGCTGTTGGTCAATTAGTTGTTTAATTTGTAAAAACATGTACACACTATTTTTTATGAAAAACAAAAACTTATTACATGACTAGAAATAAAAGTTAAGTTTTCAGTGTAGGTTAGGTGTCAAGGTCAGGTTTCGTTTGTTCCTTTATATCAGTAGTCTCATTCTCGATCTTTTAAAAGCCGTATATGCATACCCATTTTCAAGTTTTGCTTTGATTGGTATCGTTGATATGCGTAGTAGTTTTTGTATGCAATTCATACAACCATTCAAAAACCATGTTGATATTGGATCAAGCTCATGTGATTTACTAGCGGATAAATCGACTTCGATCGGTAGAAAAATAAATTATCTTTGTATACATGTATAACGTATAGGTTATATATATAAGTCCCCCCATAGATAACACCTTGAAACAATTATCCAACCTATTTTCAGCTGCCTATTTGTACCAAATCATTTAACGGTTTACTGGATACCTTTGACCAGATTGATATTATATACCTGTACAAGAAACCTTTTAACTACAGGTTTTATAGTCTTGAATACGTCATTCATTTGGTTGATTTTCTGGAGTCAAATAATGTATAACATTGAATGCATACATGCTTCAGGAAATGATATTTCTGTCATGATCATATTTCACGCCACATTAAATGATCTAAGACAAAATAATTGTTATCAGTGTGGGTAGATTATTCATTAAGCACTGTCTTCAATCCCCGTTTAACTGATTTTCTTGAGTCGAATAATGTACAACAGTCTATTCGAGCAAGCTTCCAGAAATGACACGCATGTCGAGATCATATTTCACGCTAATGTCAATTATTGATGTACGAAGATCTAAGAAAAGATTTGAGGTGTGCCTTTATCGGCTTTACCACTGTCTTCTAAAGTACAAATAGAATAATTAATCATTAGGCTGAAACTTTCAAAATAAGTTAATTGTATTAATGTTGTGTTGGTGTTGCCTACAATATGTGCTGTAACATTATAGTATTGAAATTCACATCATGACACCTTGTCATCGCCCTTCAAGCGTCCGTCAATGCGAGGAGCTAGTGTTTAGTAAATATATGCAGTCCTTATAGAGTTGCAGCAGTATAAATTTGTCGTTGTGATAAGTGACCTGCCAAACGAAAAAGGTCCTTACAGGTGAAACGACATTGGTAGAAGTACAAACTAGTTCATTTACGTACGGAAACAAAATACATGGGGATGTATTTTACTGCACCATGTCACTTAGGTAATATTTTCGTTTAGCAATCAAATATTTCTAAAAAAAGGAGAAATTTTATTACAGACAAATAATGAGTGCAGCATATCACTGTCGTGCTACTGTAATTTAGGAAAAGTTGTTGAGTACACGAATTATAAAACACAATACAAATGTACTTATAATAAAGCAGCGTCTAGTCGCCACAAGGTGCCATGGTAGTACAAATGTTTAAAGTAGCGAAACAAGTAAACCATCACTTCCAATTCACGTTCGTGTAAATATTGACAACAACATAACCAGAAGCTAACCAATATTTATATATAAGTACGAGTATATCTATGTCTAACGTCATTCATCACTAAGGTTTGTGAGTATGTTAACCTGGGATATATTATAACACCATTAATAACAATTAGATTGTTTATGTTCATGAATAGAATCTTGTTACCACTAGATAAAACATTTATCTTTGTAACGAACGGTAATAACAGAGAATCACTTAATGAATGGTCGATATATTGTTATAACTAATGTGTCTAGGAACATCAGGGTCAACTATGTCTCAAGTAGTAGGGATAAAAGAGAGAGCAGCAACGATTATATGTCATTGAGTGATTGCGTTTTAGTTAAGGTTACCGCAATGATATATGAACTTGATGACAGATCAGAACCGTCCGTCAATTTCTGGTACATGACAGATATCTAGATATCGACCTTCCACATTACTGTCTCTGTAATGAAACAATAATTACAGATGTAGATATTGTACAATCTCACTTAGTACACTTAACAAATCGTATAAGTATGTTAACTCATAACTCGGTCAATACGTGTTTGATGGGCATTCTGAAAGTTCTGATAACTGAGTATTAACTTTACATTGGATGGTCAGAATCTTTTTAAGTGAACATTTTCTGAAAGATACAACTGTCCGCAACCGAAAACATATCATGATAATAATATCAGATATATAAGTATGCATCTCCGTGCCGTTTCTCATGTAGGTACATGTATATAACCCAATGAAGTTTCGCCAAAATGAGTCATGTTAGCCCTTGAAAGGGATAACAGTATTGTTAATAATTTCTATCTATTCAATCCGATTTGTTTGGAATTTTCACATATATTGTATTATATATCAGTGCATCTAATGACAAATGGAAATTATTGCTATGACAGTATAATTGAATTCAGATGTACATCGAAAAGACCACGTCCCAAATGCTCTGGAAAATAGCCATTTTACCGGAAATGACACAATTAACGTGTTATTGCATTGTACTGCTGGACGTGTACATGAAAATATAAAACGTGTTTTCTTTTTTATGCATACATATGCTTTTTTTTATTCCCACTAAATACGAATTCTTAAATTTTCATAATTTCAACTGTACAACAGCTTAAAGGTTATGACCACGTGGAAAAAAACACGTGTTTTAGATTTTTGACGTCATATCATCGATAAATCAATTCAAAACACTAAAATAATTTTATATTTCCTTCATATGGAGTAGGTACAACTAATTAAGTATAAGAACAAGATATTTTACTACATGTATAAGGGTATTCCGTTACCCCACCCACTTTCATAAATCAAGGGTAGGGCATAAGATTTTGCTTCCAAAATCAAACTTTACGAAAAACATATTTATAACGTCCCCCGAATGAAAATACACATTTAAATCTAGCAATTTGACTTGTTTAGAGTAGATGATAGTCCATATAGGTACTATATGTCTAGAATTAAGTATGGGCTATATGTGGTAAAAGTGGCTCCTGTATGGGTTGTATACATGTATATTGCTGTTATGTTATTAATAACTCAAAGTGTTTTTCGATATCTTAATGTTATTCGAAATTACTGTCATGCATATTTTAAATAATATCAAATCATTTAGTATGAATGATGCTTCCGCAGTGCGCTCTGAAATATACATGTGGCCACTACAACGCAATTCCCTCGCGTATTCTAGAGATATTTCAGTCAATACCCAATGTATTGTTTTAATACCAATAAAATATACATTCACAAAGTTAAAATAATAAATTTCTGTAAATATCTCACTGACAGATTGATCTTTCAGAAAATGTTCACTTTAAAAAAGTCTAACTATCCAATGTAACGTTATCGCGCAGTTATCAGAAGAATGTCCCTCGTATGTAGCTTTGATATGTGGAATAACGAGGGTGTTCGATATGTATTGTCACTGTCCTTTGCATTTTTCTATGACAATATCTAGATGGAGTCTACGATAAAGGGTGCATTCTATATCTGGAAAATTACATAGCCTTTCGTCAACAATTAAGTAAGTTATTGAACTTAGAAGAGGGTATGCTCGAGTACACTGACCTTATGTTCATTTTAAGCTATATATGTGTCACCTTTGCAGTAGTTGTTTAGAAAGGTAAATGTCAGTATTTTTTAAACTGCAACATACGATACGATAACTGAATCCTTATACTTCCATTAGAACTTTAAATCAAAATAAAAGTAATTGTTTTCTACGAGTAAGACGGTCAAAACAAGGGAGATCACTCTTATTTATACCAAATGATGCTTGTTAGTTCACGCACCGATAACTTCATATCAATTGTACTTTGATCGCAAATTCTTCCCAAAAATCAATGTTGATGGTCAATGGCTTACATACATGTATGATATGCCAAATTCCAATCAATTAAACTAATCGAAAGTTTTCATTGAAAAGTAGCATGTTTTTTAAATAATTTTGACACCTATTTTCGCGACTTTGAAATGCTCTTATTTTGTTTTAAAATGGCAATTAAGTACAGCAAATCATGTTTTTATCGAAGGAATTTACATTATTAACGGTATGATAATTGTGGAATAAGATTATTCCCCGAATGGAAGTTTTAATCGAAAGTTTTTTCGCAAAAAGTCGCAGTGTCTATTACTAACCCTTTAAATAGACAACAGAAACGACAGTCCGGTAATTAAATTTCACTGATTTTGTTCACGAAATATTGAATGGTTCCAGAAATGTAAAAAGATTTAAAGATATCAACGGATTTTCTTATTTGTGACTCAAGTGACAATACATATCGAACACGCCTCGTATATCACCCGTAAGGGAACGTTTTTTCTAATATCGATATATTTAACGATCGTGATCAATAAAATCAACATCAAAGTATATACAGTGCAAAACAAGAAATATCTTTAAAGGGATTGCCTCACATATTGGTGTATTGCAAAAATAAAATGAAATTGTCAAATATTCGAGTAATTTTGGTATAGTTGCCTGTATATCCCATAACAACCACACTGACATCTAAATTAACTTGACAATACTTCGGCATTTTGTAGTTATTTTAAAGTAGTATTTTTGCATCAAAATCCTATAGCCTAAGGGTATTAATACTCTATAGAAGTAACACTACTATTACTTAAAATGCCTGAAATTTGGTCGCATTTGATGAAAACGAACTAATTTGTGGTCTAGAGGGTCGCATAACACGACGGACACTTATGATTCTGTAGTTGTTATAGGAAGCAGTAATGTACATTAGCTTTTGATTTTGATATGTTTGGAAGCATTTAGTCGGCTTTACACCATTCATTACATGAAACAATATCAATGTTAGTCTGCAGTGTATTATGTACCTCAATTATTGTTTTACCAAACAAAGACATCGTTGTATCATCTGCAAACATGTCAATAGTCAATTTGTTAGTACATAATGATAGGTCATTGGTATATACTGTAGTATAACAATATTGGACCGAGGACAGAGCCTTGAGGAACACATGCTAGTATTTGTGGAGCACAAGAAGTTGTCCAGATACACATACTGTACTTGGTGTGAACGGTTTTATAGGTATAGCCAGTTAACAACAGATTCACTAAACTTGTACAATTTTAGTTTTTCTATAATATAATGTTTAGATCAATAGGAATATTTACATTTATTTACATCATGTAACTTATTTTACCCCTCTGAAGTTAATAATTATTGTAAATACCTACATATGATTAAAATGACCTCAATCAGGGCCAAAAATGAACTTGAATATGTACAAGTTATAGTTAAACTGTATGTAAACATTCCTAACCTAGATATGTACTTATGATTAGGGCCTCTACAAAGTATTAGCAGTATAGCACTCTAACGAGTGTGGAAACTGCCCGACAGTCTGTGGCGCCGAACAATGCATGCAATGTGCAGGGTGCGGAATACTTTCACACATGGGAACGACTCAAATTATAACAATGTCACATTAATAAAACTTTAAATATACAGTAACCATGTACAATTTAAGATTAATTTGATTTCATTCCAATGTGACTTGTTATGGCTGATGAAGTTTTGAAACATGAACAATTGGCCACCGACTACAGAACTATGGAGAAACACCAGACGGTCCGAAGATGGCAATCGCTTCAGTGGACAGTCAGGTAAATAAAGTGAATCACAGAGCGTATGTTACGACTGCGGTTGTATAGAAATACAACGTAGTTGTAATGCACCACATATATTGCGATGAAGCATGAAAGCCTATGTCACAGCATATGCAAGTCATCTGAAAGTAAATGTGCGTCATGAACGAATAATGGTTGTTTTATTGTCAACGAAAACATTCCGTACTTTGAAACTAGTGTGAGTTGGAAATATGTGTATAATAAAAACCACGCTGTTCTACAACATGATACAGACGTATTGTATTTGTATATTTTCAGTTTCCGTACAACTACATTGCCTAAAAAAGCTAAATACGTATTTGACCATTCCATTATGTTCTGCCTCAACGTCTGACATTCAGTTGACTTACAAACAGCTATAGGCCAATGAAATGACGGCAACGGTGTCACGAATCATGATGCCAATACATTTTGTATGTTTTACTTTAATATATGTAGAAATCTAACTAAAAATAATTTCATCAAAATTTCTACATTTTGACTCATAAAACAATGTTTAAGTATATTTAGCGTTTCCACAAAAATTATTCGATTCTCTCAACATGTATGGTAACATGTGTAGTTCATTAGTTAGGATTCAAGCAAAGAATTGTCTGTAGGCATGATCTATATGCAATAAATCAATTTGTATTAGAGTTTTAGTACGAACGTTTTAAAGTATTTGTTTTTTTCGAGTGTGTAGTTTTAGTATTGTTGATATATCCCATAACATACGTATGTGTAACATATTTACAGCAGGAACTCATTGTACTAATGTTAAACTTATTAACGGTAATTGAGACTAACTAACAGCATATGAATGAGTAACGTTGGTAAGAAGGATTGCTAAAGGCAGACAATATCACCCACTGCGTTCGAGTTTTCGTATCTGTATTTTATAAACGGATATTCTATGGTGTTCGAAT
The DNA here is from genome assembly GCA_947247005.1 of Spisula solida. Classification (NCBI taxonomy): domain Eukaryota; kingdom Metazoa; phylum Mollusca; class Bivalvia; order Venerida; family Mactridae; genus Spisula; species Spisula solida. The sequence continues at coordinate 40,927,110 of OX365944.1, read as the reverse complement.
TCTAAAAATCGGCCTGTCGGTACAGCTCCCGAATAAACATATTTTAAGATTTAACCTGCGAATGATTAAATAGACGACTAATTGAGCACAGATAACGCTGTAAACGACATCCTACAACCACACATTACACGGGCAATCCTCAGAAGAAAAGACACAGTTTTACTATTAAGTCGGCAATACATACGTCAAAATTAATGAAGGTGTGTGATTGTAGGTGTTCCGTCTTGTTTTGGACTAGTAAATGTTCCGCCTTGGTACATGTATGTACTAGTAGATTTTCCGCCTTGGTATTGCTTATTTATTCAGTCGAATATGGTACCTTACATACTACTATTTGAAGATAACGCACAATGTTACTGCTAGGATATTGATTGCCGATGTTACCTGTTTAAAATATCAGAACCATTCGATATTAATTAATATATAACGCCAGTTTAATATGTGCATAGATTAGTGGGGAATGTGAAAGCAGATATCCAATGCAGAAAACATGATACACACTATGAATTTCGATGAAACACTGAACATTAACTCACGGATGTAAACCATTAAGAGTACATACGCCACAAAATATTGCAGCAGCTTCTCCAAACATAAAGACAAAGGTAATATAAAATGCTTACAGATGCATACGACGCGAACATCGGATTACCAAGCTGCCGGATGTGCCAACAATCTATCGTGTTTGAGTGCAGCATCAAATTTGAATACAAAAAATGTTTGTTGATAATTGTACTTTCAAACATCGTTGATGCCATGCTTATGCGATCAAAATACAAATTAATTGCGATCATATTGCTAATATGGCAGGCAATCAAAGTTTAAAGTTACCATTAAAACCATCGCCGTAAAAGTTCAAAAATGAATAAATGTACTGACACCCTTAACAACGGAAATTTGCACAGAAAAGTATAACAGAGATGGTAAATTATCAACAAATATTTATGGTCAGTGTCATGTATACGTATTCTAAAATCCTTCATTTACCCAACTACATTTCTCTTCTATACCTCACACCCTAACATATTGTGAAACCGATTGGTATCGTGTGTTATACCGGTATACTCTATCAATGTACAGCGTTTCGGTCTTTACCATTTTCTATAGGGATCAATGGTTTGAGCAGACAATACTTCACATTCATCATTGTGTACTTCCTACGTGAGTGTATATACAACATTACAAGTATTACATTTGCGATACCGATATGGGAACGCTTTGTATGAGACTTTTACAGGTACTGCGCCCACAAATCACACCATGTTCGTGTTGAAACGTTAAATACACTTAATCACACTGCTAACGCAATACCTATAGTTTTCATTGTTTTTATGGCGTATGAACTAGGTTAACGTCTCCTGAAATTACACCACTATAGTAGTAAGAACAGGAATAATTAGTGTATAGAAAACCTGAGGTTTGACTAACTGACATTATGTGTGAAATCAAATAAGTATTATTTTAATTCTAAAAAATAATCAGGATTAATTTCAATCAAAATTCAATCCATTTTATTTCGGCTCGATCATGCACGGGTTATATTGTATTACTTTATTATTATTACTCATGAGTGTAGTTTTTATCGTCACTACACACCAGGCCAATCGACCGTTACAATTTATACTGCTCATCCAATGTAGACTATTGTGACGTATACAGGCACCTTTTATAAGCGCTTGTAACCGGGTGTTCGGCCTCATTCTGCTAACAAACGCTTCAGCTAAACCTACGAGTTAGATGTTTCACAACTGTGCACACCTTGGACGGCGAGATTTCGAGGTCAAATGAATGTGGGACGGCGAATTGACAAATATTGCTGTGAGACATTGAAGATGGTAGAAAAGATAAGTAATGTGTTTATTGTTTTTGTAGTCATTGCATGACACGTGGAACAGGTCATATATTCAAAAGGTATCAAAGAAACGAAGAAGTGTGACAAGTAATTAATTTGAATTCATGCAGCACGCTTTTTTACTTGACGCACAGTTTTGTGCCTTACGTAATGAGTTCAATTTATATTGCTTTGGTAAATATCGAACATTCATGATAGTTTTGTCATGAGTCTGTAAGGAATATGTTCATGTAATGATAGCTGTGGCACGAGCCTGTTCATAGCACAAGTTTTGGCATATCTATATAAACACATGAGTTGGGTTTTAGTTTGAACCTGTCGTATCGCACGGTGGTTGTGTATGTTCTGTTTGTTATTTCAACACTTCTGCATTGACAAGTGATGTATATTGATTTTAATAAATTATTGGAGTTAATCGTGAAGCGGACCATGCACTTACATTAGTACTCTTGGTTTGTTGCCTAAGCGCCACGTGGTAAAAAGTTACTGGTACCATTTTTATTTTGTCTTCAGTTCAACAGTACAGCTTAGTGCGTTTGTCTCGGAAAGGAAATGTTTTATTCTTTTGGGCAATATGGCTGATTTATAGCTAAGAACGTTTAACTTTGAACATCCGTACATTGTCTTCATTTTAACTTATCGAAACCTGCTTATGCTAGGGTGGCGAAATACACACGACGATTAATTAGCGACAGGTCAAATGCTGTCGGCTATACTTCTTATAGTACAGGGTAAAGCCACGTGGTGAAATTTTATTTTGTTTTACTACTTGGTGGCTTATAGTTAGCGACCCGGGCGAATATCTGGTGTACTGGTATGATTTTGTATTACCCGGCAGGTGAATTAATTAGCAGACTTGATTAACAATTGTAAACTTTGACTGATCATTTACTTTTGTAGTTTGCCACTGTGACGTTTGACTGATTCGACACTTGGTTTGTAAAGATAAAAATTGTTTTGGTTACATTGTATTATGTTTATACTGATACGCTCTAGGGTAGTAGAGTACGCTTGTTGTACCACGGAATTCACTTGCATTTCTGGCGTACTTTAGAATGGATTTAAGATCGGCGAATGTGTCATTATGTTTAGTGTTTAACAGCGGCCGGTGTTTTTATAAATCACCTACAGTTGAGCACGAGATTGTAACTAGTACTTTGTTATGCCAATCAACGGCACGACTTTCTTCTAACTTTTTAGTAGTGGATGACTGACCACTGCTTTTTCAAATCTAGGCTATAAGGTTAACAATTAGGATAGTCCGGCGAGTTTGATATGCCCCTCGAACTTTCATTAGCATAATTTAACAGTTGATTATGCTGTTTATATCTATAGTGTCGTTGGTATGTTTTCATGGGCTAGAAGTGTCAGAGAACGCTTAGGTGCGATGCAAACACAAATCTAGGTGACCGATACTGCTAGTTTGCTCGCGGAAATTTATATATTCAACGCAATAACCTTACGGTTTGTGTGTGCATAGGGGCCGGGATCATGTCAATTTATCCCAGCTGTAGCAAGATTCAAAACTTACTCGTGGTACAGTAAGCATTTTAAGTAGGTTTATCCACGGTGTTCAATTAACACATACTTGCATTATACTACCAGTGGTCTATATTGAAATAGAATCTAGGATCATGTGGTCCTGGGCAGACTACACGATTAGGGTCTTTAAGAGAAGGAATTGTGTATATTTTGTATAATTATCACGATTAGTTAAAATTATCAAGTGAAGACACTGTTTATTACACTTCTATATGTTTTATTGTAGTTGTAATATGATTAAAGAGAAACTGGTATGTTGCAGGAGCTAGGAAAAGGATTGACGTCAACGGAAGGCTTTGGTTCTGATTCCACTTCTTTAAAAGGGCATCCGATCAAAACTGCAGTTTAGGTTAAGTATAATTAATACATACATAGTTTAATTTGTGTTTGTCATATTTGTTTAGCATCAGTCTGTTACTGCGAAGATGTCAAAGTTACGAGTGCACATGTGACGTTTAGTAATTTTACGGTAATTCTGTTGGTTCGGTATGCAACTTTACATCAGAAGAACGTATGGTGCGGGGAGTTCGGCGAGATCCTCGCCCTCTATGAACATAATTAAACAGCGGTTATCTGGCTACAGTGTATATCTATGACCCGATTGTATGCTTTCATAGGAGAATATCACATTGGCGCTCGATGTGTGGTACAAAAACAGAGCGCAAGGGCCGATTTTGTGCGATTTGCTTGAAAAATTGATATAGTCGGCACAGGGCCTTGTATCGGATTCTTGCTGGGGTTTGGGTCGGGTCATTATCTCCGCACTATATATGATATGATAGATTCATTGTGTTTTGAGGTCATTAAGTGCACTAAGTTTTTTATGTGGACTAACGTATCCTGTCGGCGGTCACATTAGTTTACTATACATTCAAGTTTATGTTTTAATGGCAACTGCATATATGCATATGGCGACATAAAGGAATTCCAACCAGACACTGTTGATATGAAAACAAACGCCATATCCCGAGTAAGATAATCACAAGACCATGGTAATGGTTCATTGGACGTATTTCGAAATGGCATCATTCTTTAGCAAATTCTGGATTGTAAATTCAGGGTATAAAATGTAATTACAGGTATTGGCAATTCCAAAAATGAAATACGACAGTATTTATATCGCTAGGCATTATTATAACTAATGTATACAATTTAGTTCCAGGTACTTTGGTTGTGGTTATTTATACATGCAATATGTACATAAGTTTATTGTTAACATCTGAGACGATTGAAACAGGAAACTAAATACTACGTGTTAGGGAAAAAGAAAACGATATTTTAAAATACAATGATGAGTTCATTCAGAGCATAAATATTCCCCTGTTAGGTAATTGACCGGTAATGATACATTATATATTTTCGGTATTGCTTTGTTGACGTACACTCGAGAGGGAAAGGCTTAGTATGAATAAAATTGTAATTTCGGAATTTTTGACAGCTGGAATTTAGTCTTTCAATTTTTTACTTGGATTCAATCCCTTACTTGGTTGGACAGAGGGTAATATTCAGAAACATACGAGATTTAAAGCTGTGCCCAACTTCCGGTCTTATTAAGGGTCCCACATACTACACTCAGGGAAAACGAGGTGATCTTTATAGAATATTTCTTAAACCATGTTTGAAATGATGTGAATGTTTTATCAAACGTATACATTTTAAAAATGATGCATGAAGCATCGAATATTTGTCTGGGGCCTTTTCCGGAGTCATGTTTCATTTGTATTGAGATACTTGAGATAATTTCATGGTGGTAGAGGAATGTTATAACAAAGCTATTGAAAAGAAGATAATTAATCAATTTGGGCCTAAACATATTCAAAATTAAAACAATTACATTTTAACAGTAGATATAGATATTACAACGACTGGATTCCACAGGGCCGACGGGTGCTACATCTCAAGACCGACTTAGATAGCTCTAGAGAATTATTGTCGAAAATAGTATAGGAATTTTGGGGAAATAAAATCGTTATTTTATTTTGTGGCGGAAAATTCTTCAATTTAGGAGCGATCGGGGGTGTACATGGGTCTAATCAATGTGGATAGAATAACTTTTATACATTGACTACATTGCATGCTTATAATCACTTTATTCCACAGTGAAAAATGTGGGGTGAACAGCGAGTAATAAGCTTCTAAAACTAATCTACGGGCTTGGGTTAAATAAGCATTAAAGAACTGGCCAGATAGCTTTGACAAGGCGCTCTTTAATAGCTTTCTTTTGAGTAGGATCTTTGCTCGCCAAGCGGCGATGGTTTATTTGTTGCACTGGTTTATTTATGTACAAGCGTACTTATTGCTCGGCATGCGCCGATTATTGCTCGCCATGCGGCGAATACTAGTATTGGAATATTGCTCGGCATGCGCCGATTCTTGCTCGCCATGCGGCGAATACTAGTATTGGAATATTGCTCGGCATGCGCCGATTATTGCTCGCCATGCGGCGAATATTGCTCGGCATGTGCCGATTATTGCTCGCCATGCGGCGATTATTCACTTGGGTACAGGTGGGTACCTTGCGGACTGACTGGTTTTATTGCACGCCAGGCGGCGTTTATAATAGTTAAAATGGTAGGCCATGCGGCCATGGTTCGTTTGAATGCCATGCGGCATTCATGTATATTCTTCATACGCCAGGCGGCGTCAACATAATGAGAGTTACCGTGCAACATGGGAAGGGTTTTCGGATTTCAAAAATGTCGCCCCTGATCGCTCCAAGTAAATTCATTAATAGCATATCTTTCGCCGCAGTGTATAAATGCGGAGGAATTCGTCATATGTGTAACTCCGTAGTGTTTAAATACGGAGTGATTACTTGTTTTAATTCTACGCTGCCATGACCATATCTGCCAAAATACACATTAATCCGTCTGTTATACGTATATATTTGAAATATATTATCATAACAATTGGTTATATAGAAGTACCAAATGCTAGAATTATACAGTATGAATCATACAAAATGGTTGTCGTTATTGATCATAATAGTTTGGCAACACCGAACGGGCACTCATTGGTCCTCTCGTATTTATAATTGTGTAATAACAACTACACACCGTAAGCGCGTATTGAATGGTGACGCGGAAGAATGAGTGCCGGTTGGGGTTTTTGTCGGGCTAAGAGTCCTGAAATAATATGCTGCGACAATTTTGAAATTTCGTGTGCATAATGTTATTGTACATGTATTTAACAAAAATAACAAGTACAGCAAAACATCGATCGTTCTAAAGGTTTTCTAAAGGTAATCCCTGTTTTAAGTAATTGGTGGTGTCTTTACTTGGTTATCGTTCAATTTATCGAGTATATTTTCATTATGATTGCTTGTTGGGCCATACTAATTGGTTTGTTCTTTAATTACTAAAGTCTCTACTAGAGGCGTATGCATACTAGTAGTCGAGAAGTATCTCTTTTATTGGAATTATCAATTATTTACTGAAACAAGTAACCTTAAAATGCATCCCATTCATTTTACCGTGTGCTCATCCATGTTTAATGACAGCGAAATCTTCAATGAACCGTCAATGATACACCGATGACGATATTCTTCTTCTATAATTAGCAGTAGATAGCGCATTCAGAAATGGAAATAATCTTCGGGTATTGGTGGTATATTCTTACGCTTGATCAAACTATATTTGTTACTGTAATGTAAACATCCGACATTGGGTTCAATCAAACAAGAAATACCAGATTAAGTTTTCTGTAATGAAGAAACGACGCTATCATTTATTAAGCTTTTCTATGAATAATTTCCATTGTTTTCGTAGCACTTATGCGAGCTGCTCCATGAATTGGACATGCTGCTGCGATCAATTCATGCAACCAATGGATGTTAAAATTACTTTCACCATCATATGTCTAGTCTTAATGGAAATACAAGAAAATATACTAAGTCGACCACATAGAGCGTTTAAAGAGGAAACTGGCTTCGTTTTCTATACTCTTTTATCGACGGATACCATCAGGAATGAAGTTATGAGAGTGAATGATATAAATTGTAGAACTTGTTCCAAAAAGGTTATATTAAGTCATACAGAGAAGGCAGCACTCAACTTAAATAGCCGAGCATAGAAAACATTTAAAACACTCAAGGCACAATGTCCAACTGAACCAAATCAACTAAACTAAGTTAATGTAAGCCAAGCAAAACGCTAGAAATATTTGAGTTGTTTCATAAAATTGCATACTGTTATGACACATATAATAATCACGATACAGAATGAACGGAAATTGATATTAAAACCAAGCAATTAATCACACAAACATACTGCTTTTAGACACATATCTAAACGTGTTCAATTACTGCTAGATATTGCGAATATACACTTGTTTGGTCAATTAAGGCACTTACGTAAAATGTACACTGATAATAACTTGTTTGTGCATAAAGTTTTTGTTTCGGCTTACTTATTTTCTTTTTCGTAACCTTGAGAAAACCCACACGTCTTGTATTACTAGGAATACTCGAATTATATTTATTTTTACATTAGAAATTTCTAGCAGCACAAATCCTCCAACTATATATTATCTGGCAACATTTAACGGAGACTTGAAGCCTATGCTTATTCTGTCTAATGAGTCGCAGTTCAATGTGGTTTACTAATAGATCATTCTAGAGTTTCATTAGCAAACAACATTGTTTGGTATAAAGCAATTCATTGTACAAACAACACAAAAATAACATAAAATGAATTAAATCTGCTGAAAAACGGTTCAATGCGCAAGTAAAATAATGAATGAATGTTCCCGCTGTCCAATGGAAACTATATTTGATACGTATTTGAACACAATATCAATTCCCAGAAATCACTACAAAGTCTAAATGTAGAAAATGTGTTTCATTTGAACATATATTAATAGATCAAGCGCTAACCGAAATTGTACAACATAGAATTAGTGAGTCGTAGATGAATTTCTTGAGTGTGAGAGGTAATGAATGTTCCCGGTTGGAGATTCATAAGATTAGCCTAAACCACAGAAAGGGTATGAAGTTGAAAACAGGTATCCTTATTTGCTCAATTTCAGTGAAATGAAATTATTATATAAATCATATCTAAACATGACGTTTAGTGATAATATGATTCAATCACCTTGACAATTTCTTAAAAGAACAGTACATGAACAAAGGAACAGTGAAAGTGTAAGCTCTGTATGACAGTGGGCCCTTAGAAAATGAGGTTTGTGACTTTTGAGTGAGTATCAATTGTAAAAGTTCATATTGTTGGCAATTATGAAGCTTACAATTATATATATATCACCAATTATTTATGATGAAATTCAAAACTAGGGGATTGGAAAAGGACGCCGCTCTCGACAACAAAATTCAACCTGAAAGGAAGGCACACTAACAATGCAAGAAACTGAATGCACAATAATGCTATTTGTACATTTCCTGATTTTATTGACGCATTAATCGTTTTTGTAGCTGTAATTTGTTGCACCGAAATGCAATTGCAGCTCTAATTGTTTTAAACAAACACATTTGGTTGAGGTTTCATTTTGTGCCCACAAATAAGTTGAATTATATTTGAAATATCTGTAACTAGACTTAAGTTTCAGTTGCGTGTTGGGCATTGTGCTGTGTAATTGTGACCTGAAAGAAAATGTGACCATTAATTAAAACTACCGTTGTCATACATTAGCTACACATTGACAATTAATAATACGAATATTGCATTATACAAACTTAGGTACATAAATGCAATATCTACTAAGTCTTGTTCGTGGTTAGGGTGTCACTAGTCTTGGCACTGTCATAACCATAATAAACATATCAGGGGTCACCAGTCTCGTATATTCAAGTTGAATTGTTGTATTGGCACTTGATCGAATGTTCTGTTTTGAATGTTGATGTAAACTATTTCCTGGAGTAAACGAACCTTGACAATGATAGGTAAAATAACAGTTCTAAAAACCTTTGCAATTCCAAAACTAATATACCCACTGACTACTCTAGAAAGTCCTTCAAATGAAATCCTAAAAGAAATTGAAACAACGATGTTCAGTTTTTTATGGAATTCAAAACCAGACAAAATTCAACGAAAACAAATTATTCAGGACAATAAAAATGGTGGATTGAAGATGATTGATATTTGGTCACTAAACAAGGCACTTAAAGCAAGTTTGGTGAAGCGTTTACTTAAGCGTGATTCAAAACTGAGCGAAATTTATAAATCAGACCTTAAAAAATATGGAGAAGAATTAATATTTAAATGTAACATCGATCCAAACGATACGAAATGCTTAAATATAAAATCACATTTCCTTAAACAAGTACATGTACTTAGTGGTTGGTTTAGCATGACCTAAAACACAGATACTTCACAGCTATCGAAAGAAATATTTTGGATGAACTCAAAATTTAAAAAAACAAACAAGGAACTCTTTTTTTACAAAAAATGGTATGATAAAGGTGTCTGATTATACACATTTGATCAAATGAAATGGCTATATGATTTACCAGAGACAGACTATCTAAACTACCAATCTTTAATAAGATGTATACCAGAAGAAATGTAAACGAAACTAAAACAAGAACCAATAGCATACGCACAACCTACATACCATATTTCAGTCATAGACACAGACCAAATACATGTAGTTAGTCAAATCGTTTACAAAACTCTAATTAAAGAAAATAAGCCAACCACCTTAAATAAAGCATTGGCAAAAAGGGAGAATACTTTTAACAGTATAGAACTCAAATGGACTCGTATATTTCAGTGTTCATAAAGATTTACAATTGACACAAAACTAAGAGCTTTTCAATATAAATATATTATGAGAATACTCCCAGATAATCCATTTCTTCATAAGTATAAGTATAGGTAATATTCACGAGTGCCTGTGTTTTATTCACCGACAATATACAAGAACAGAGTTTTTATTTCGATTCTAAACACGATAGTATCCCGTACTATTTAACTGCGCGCATTCCACTTTACCTGTTTACCTTTCACGATTGCTGAATTTGAGTGGCAATAGCTGGTACAATTACTTCCCCCAACACCGATACATACCGGAAGTGCATTTTACTACGAACCGGAAGAATAATTTACTTCAATGTTTACATTTTTCATTCATAAATATGTCACGTGATATGTATTTTACACGACGGTAGTTGTAACTATTTTTGAAACGCACATGTTGATGTTCGATGTATTGTGAAGAAGCGAAACACATGTTTGCAGTTTAATTTGTTTATTTGCAGAAACAACAGTAACAGTGTAATGAATAAATGCGTAGTATGTATTTTATTGAGTTGTTTTGCCATTTTAGAGCGCAAAAACAGATATGACCAATTTGTTGTATACAGTAACAGCCAATGTGTCAACTATTTATAATGGGGGTAATAAAACATGGTTCGGTTTACTCTTTGTGTATTGGATTAATCCGCGGATCGTGTAAGAATAATTAGTAAAACATAGACAGCCACTGTAGAACAATTAACACTGCTTTATAATTTTAATAAATAGAGTTCATCATATACGGTTCTATAATAGTTTGTGGCAGACAAAAAGCAACCAAACTTGCTAAACATTCAAGCATAAAAATATACTATAAACCTGGAGAATTGGCATATTTTTAATTGAAATATTTCAAAAATGAATTAATAAATAATAGATAATAATAATTTTCAATAAAAGTATTTCTTTTCCGAGCAGAAATTTATTATGTGATGTTATAAAAAAGTTTGACATAGTTTGCGTTCATTCATTTTGACATCATGAAGCTGGAAAGTTGCTATAACTAACGTGAAGGAATGAAAAAGTTTACTGAAAGCACACAGAGTTAGTGTATTTTGAAGTGAAATAATTCAAATGTAAAAAAAAAATTGGGCATAACATTATGATTATTCCGTGCAGGGATGTATTGTGAAATGGTAAGTTTTAGATAATCTACCTTTATACATTTCGAGATCATTAAGCTTCAAAATAACTGTACAAGAAAACCATTGATGCAAAGCATCAAAGGTCGCCTCTGAATGGTGTAATAATATATGAAAATGATTTTAAATATTGTTCCCATACTGCTAACTGCTTGAATTTGAATTGTATTTGCCAATACAATTATGTTAACAATAGATGTAGCCAACACATGTATGTCTGTAGACCAACTATATATCTTTAATGTTAAATGTTACTTACTGACTTTAAAATAAATGAGTTGTACATCTACTGGTTGTAACCAACCATACTATAAAAATTCCAAGACCATCTTAAGTTTACGTATTAACCAAATAAATATATTTTTTAAGTACATTGAACCTCACGTTTTATAAGCAGCATGCAATAGATATTACATTTTTCTTCTCAACTCAAGTTAACTCAATAATTAGAAACGTTATAAAAGCGTGGTCATTTATTAGACATAGCATAAACATTATTTTAAATTACGTTTATTCTATATCAAACACATAAAAAACAATATACAATGATACAAGATTACAAGTTTGATCGCATATGCCCGTACATCACGCTTCGTATAACGCATATATCTACTTCATAATTTCATCATATGAATAATAAATATATAAAAACAAGTGCATTATATATAATTTCACTCACTTATACAACCAAAATAAACAACAAAATATCACAATAATTGCTAAAATAATCATATATAACCGTTAAACTTTTGGCGGCAAGTAGCTCGGCCAACCCATTATGTGGCCGCAAATCAATGACAATGACATTGTATGCAACAGCAACTTTAAAGTCATCAATATATTGTTCATAACATTAGAAAATTACTTATACAACCAAAATAAACTACAAAATATCAAAATTATTGCTAAAATACTGATATATAGCCGTTAAACTTTTGGCCGCAGGTACCTCGGCCAACCCATTCTATGGCCGCAGATTAGGCCGCAGTTGCCCGCAGTTTGGCCGCGTTTTAAACATGTCCCTAAAATAGCTGTGCTATATTGAGAACATGGAACGCTAAACGTAGAAAATTAATACGCTACTACGATAATAAATACGTAATTATTGAATTACACTAGTTGTCGTGTTAATTTACTTTTTAAAATGTTTATAAAAATGAGTTTTAGTTAGCATTATGAAGTATCATGACATGGCTTTATCTATCAAAAATGTTTATGTTAAACAAACGACGCACTATTTAATTTCACCGACAATGGTTGAATCAGCAATTGAGGCTCCCCACGGGAATTTATATTCAGGCATTAGGCTCATTTTATTTAAAAATAAAAATATATTTTTATCATAATGTAAATAATTTAAATAAGTTTGTTATTCTTTTTAATTATCGTCTTATGGGAATTGGTTTTTACTCAATTTTTAACATTTTTTCTTGCATTCAGTCCTTCATTCTAAGAGAAATAATCTATATAAAATGTTGCGACGGTATGAACGGCTTTAAACTGAACAGAAAAAAGAAGCTCCATGTGAAAAACGAAAAAGCATTCCAATAGTAGCATCCAGTGGAGGCGACGATAAATAATGATATGGTTACTGAAAACATGGCGAATAGGCGTATTCTGAATTCAAATAGTTCAAAATGTTTACATATAACTATGCCTATCCCGATAAGGGATGTATTATGTACTGGTAAAAACAAGTTTTAGATAATTTGCTACTACATTTATACATTTTGATATCCTTAAGTCGCAAAATGGCAAGTAACATAGATAGCCACCCAAAGAGAGCGATTAGCGTGTTATTCACAGCTTTTTCAATGTATGGTATTTAATTATTATTTAATAGTGTAGACTGTTACTGTGTAGTAATGTTTTTATTGATTTATTTCAATGCAAGTTCCTATGGTGTAATAAATACAATGATTTAATTACTATCACAGACAAAACTATCAAGATTACACAACGGGAGGGCGAAATAATTGTATTGAACTTGTGATAGGTATACACAAATGTATCATCTAGACAGTAATATTGTCACAGTAGTCTCAGCGGGGAGTTTCCGGTTGTATACTGCAATTACGTAAAACATAGACAGCCACTGTATATAATTTAACCCTGCTTTATTATTTCCAAAAGTATTGTCTATAATACATGTTTATCTATAATAGTTTATGGCGAACAAAGAGCAACCAAACTTGCTAAACATTAGCATAAAAATTATACTATAAACACGGAAAATTGGCTTATTTTGAATTAAAATATTTCAAATTGTATAAATAAATGTGCATATAATATTGTTTCTCTATATCAGACGCAAAGCGTTTGATACATAGTTGTCGGTTGCTTGTGAAACAGCAAGTTTAGTTTCTACTGTTTGATAATAAATGTTCAGGACTGTTCTATTCACTGCATTTACCGGGCTGGCTGTAGTAGACACACATTATTCCGTCATCTATTAGACAACGTTACACAATCAGTCTGCTATCAGCTAACAAAACTTAATCTGAAATTGCATCTGATTTGTTTTTCAATAAAAGAGTCTGCACAGATCAGCATATCTCTATCAAATAGCATATCTCACTGATTAAATGTCTTGCTATCAGACGTTATCTTTATACAACAGTAGCAGCACGAAACTGCTATCTTTTATAGTGTTGGTAGCCCATTTACATAATGCATAAAATTATATGTTCAGTATGCAAATCACGATTGTATTGGATGCATTTCTACAATAATTCAGGACGTTTCATCGTGTACATTTTATCCGATGACGATGCTATAAAGTTTTCACAAACATATTTTAATATACATTTGTTTGATATGTTGAAACAATATGGAATAAAAATGTACGTCGCGGTATTTTAAGGTGCCATTGACCCCTTTGCAACATCACTTTTCAAGATTTCATTAGTTCACAAAAATCAATATTTTTCGTAATATAATCAATTGTATAAATCTACAAACACGTTTTGTAAACATTCCTGTCGACTTCTTGAATGTGTAAGAACAATCACAATTATTTAATAAAACACGAGTTTTCAAAATTTGAATCAATGACTGCTATAAAACACACACAGATTACATACATTAAATAAACTGCAAGTGTTTTATCAAATATTAGTTAACAAAATGAAACAGGTAGACGAAAACAAAAGCCATTAAAGACTAGCAACAATTACTTTTCGAATGTATCCTACATTGTATATACAAACAATATCCCATATATACATAACATAGCTTTATATGACATAATATATGACATATACATTATATAACTCGGCCATAACAATACGAGAGGTGATTTTTAAATTCCAATAAAAGTTTCATACAATTTATGACGTTTGCTAAATTAACAGAACTTTTGCGAGAGGCAAATGCACATATTTACACTATATTCGTAAAGATGTCTTAAGATTTCATGTGAAGATGCTGTCTTTACTGTTTCTATGCTACCCCGTCAATTGTGGCGGACATAATGAGAAGAATGCAATTGCAAATAGCACAAAGCTTTATAAAGAATTTCTGTTTAATTGTAAAAAATGTAATAAACATTATCAGTTTTGTATTAAGATGAGCGTGATCAATGTATTAAGAAATTTGCAAAATTGTACGAGTTGAGGTTGTGGACATGAGACGTGTACAATGTGTATGGTTGGTCAGCTAGAGAAACTTGTTTTGAAATATTCGGTTCTTAGATTCCTATGTTTTTGGTAATAAACGATATCCCACATAAACAATTTATAAAACTGTTTTCTGCATAGTGTTGTTACCAATGTTATTGTGTTTCATTATCATAAATTATATGTGCACCCTTAAGCGTTAATCCATTAACATTTTACTCTATAAGAAAAAAAGTCCACAGACGCGTTTTGGTGAAGAACTAACAACACTTCAGCAGGTATCTATATGTTTGAAAAAAAACATTTTAAAGAGATTCAAGCACCATATAATGAATTTTCAAAGTCGTTGTCTTCTAAACACGAGTGGAAAAATGTGAAAAATTGTTTATTTAAGATCAGAGTTCCGATAGCTTGATGCTGTGTACGATCGTACATTGTATTTTATCCGGTATATTCATCATCTATTTACATTCGGTGAAGTGTTTATATGGGTCTTCCGAAAGAGTGTAGGTCTTGTTCAAGGTGAAGTCGGTACAATGCTTTTATTTTTCATTGATATGATTACCGTTGTACAAGACAGTATCTTCAATATCTCACTTAATTTATACTCCAGTCACTAATCATTGGTACAAGACGGTCTGACGAGTAGTTACATTTGTGACGATGGAAATTACATACTTTCTAAAAGTTAATATGATATTTAAAACGCTTCAGATTTATACCTGATAAAAGCATAATACAAATGTATTTGACTTCAAAGTAGTACCAATTATGTCTGACCATATTTGCTCACGTCATTACCATGTTTAAAGTGTGCACAATGCAATGTCGCTTTTGGTTTCCCCAAATCCACTTGACATAATAATAATATATCGCTGGCTTAGAATGAAAAGGTCGTAAGTGCTACTTACGACCTTATAGGGCTCATGCATATTTTAAATCTACATCATGAGGCGCTTTTTATTTTGTACTTACGACCTTTTCATTATAAGCCTGTGATATGTTGTCTGGAGTTTGGTTGTCGAAGTGACTTTGTAGAAAATGTATACACATTTTATACTTTCGTTAGTGTGGTCGAATGATGAACTGCAATATTCAGACTATGATTTATAATGTTTATGTGTTTCTGCCAAGAGCTGTAGCGCCGTGTGAGCATTAGTTAATAGTTTGCAACAATAAATTCACATTGTCTATTTTATTTTTGTTCCTCGTTTCTTCTACGTAAGAGCTGATGCAGACATTACGTAAAACCCATATACGCATGTTAAGAAAAACTATAATAACCAAATAGCATTACTAATACACACATGTCCATTAATTTTGCCACGTAACAAATCAACTTAGAATACCTCTCAGCCGAATGATATATACAATGAAGACTTATGTTGCCAACTATAGACAGGCGTTATGTACCAAACGTTTTTACAACACACCAGTGTTGGTATTTATAAAGTGTCTTAGTGGAAAACTTAAATACTTTTGTCTTGTACAAGCAATAGAGTCTGCAGTAACTTGAATCTTAGACAATAGTTATAAAACATTACTCAGGTCACCGTATAGCCTAATAGGGACCTACACATGTACATGCACTACAACGACAGGAGACCGACCAAGAAACTTTTGTTCTTTTTCTTGCGCCCTATACTCCCCTATTCTTGTTTTTCTTTTTATTGACTACCATTAAGCATCGCTCGAGCTGTTGCAGGATTATATTTTTAGTGGTTCTTAAGCGTTTTTGGACTTTAACATCTGGAACTAGGACTTTCAGCTGTTTGGCCTCTGAAACATTCTCTTTCAGTTTTGTGTTCTGTGCTCAACTGTTTCGTTAAAGTATTGCCTCCCCTGTCCGAATTTTCGTTATACTATTTTTTAACTAAATACTCGTGATTCGCATATTTAACAATTTATTATCTTAGTTGTCTTTTTTGTTTCCATATGGTAATTTAAAAAAAATATATTGAGATCCTTTGTAAATATCTGCCCAGAAGTTTCAGATATTTTCTATAGTTCTTCGATAGTATTGCTTCTTATAACATGTTTATGATTTGAACCTGTATGGTGTCTTGCTATAATTGAGAGGATGTTTAACATTCAGTATCGACACGAGATAAATGTACAACAGCACGCCTACTCAAAGGTATCGCACGACTATAATTACCCCAGCATGCTGTGAAGGCAAGTTTGTGTCTGTACATAAGAGTATGTTAAATGTGTGTGGTTAACATAAACAGAACGTTACGCATGCCATTGTAACGATAAATAATAACTATTGTAGTGTGTTCACAGCTTGTGGTGACAGTGTTTAATTCCAATGTTGGAATTCTACCAGGAAGTGTCATAACTTGGTTTGCAACACTATATACCTGTTTGGTACTAGTCGTCTTGGTATGGCAATTAGTATAAAAACAACTTAGTGAGTTATAGTTTAGGGGTATAATAATTGTATTGCCAAATGCAGAAACTTGTTGAACAAATGGTTGGCGAGTGCGCATGCTTATCTGATTTGTGAGCTTGTTTATAGTGACTACAATGTGTATCTTTAGTTCGCAGGATAAGTATTTTGGATTGATACTACTTAAAGGTGTACTGTGGCTTACTATTACTGGTAATATTATTGATATCTTTGTAAATACAAGATCCACTTTAATTAGTCACAAAACATATAATGATGTTACGCATAGAAGAGACAATGTGGTAGAATTATTGCTTATATAAGTGGATGGTACTCTTTTTCTTGGTAATAAACAAGCTGACAATACTAGTACTTATTTCCGTATTTCGCTAGAATTGAGGGGTGGTTCATAATTAGATCAACTGCTACAAAAACTCGAAATGCATGCATATTACAACTAGTAAAATCAGAATTGTTTCAGACAATCTTTTAACTTGTCTTGCCCAAAATCAATAAGTTAATTAAATTTTTTTACCACTGCATAAAATATTTGCTGGATACAAGCACTCTTAAAATTGGCTATAAGGTTTGATCAAATGCATTGATATTTCGGCTAGTAAAACAAGTGGAATAAATGCAAAAATATCTTCGATTGAAATTGTGTTGTAAATGTACACATTATAAACATGGGTGCATGAGCGTCTTCAACATGGGGGGGGGGCAAACATTTGGTAGGGGGATATTTTGGAGATGGGGGTTGAAAACACCCCCACATTTTATTATTAGCGTATGATGCATGTTTTAGAATTTTTGTCCAGCCCGCTTGCGGTGTGCAAGACTTATCCGCAACTTTTGGTGTATACGAGTAAATATGCATGCGTAAGGGCGTGTGTAAATGCGTGCCTCCGTCCGTCCGATTTTGTCTGGACAATAACTTTGTGATGCATTGACCAATCTTGTTTTTATTTGAAAAGATTATTAACCTCCATGAGGAGGCCTGTCATGCATAAACCCCAGGTTCCTATATAAAAGGTCAAGGTCACAGTTCAAATTGAAGTTTGTCCGGACCATAACTTTGTCACACACTGACCATTCATGCTCATATTAGGCATGAACGTTAATCTCAATGAGGAGTGTCATGCTTGAACCTAAGGGTCCTATCGTTAAGGTCAAGGTCACAGCTGTAGATCAAAGGTCAAATTGATGTTTGTCCTGAACATAACTTTGTCATTCAATAACCAATCTTGCCTAAATTTGGCATGTATGTTATCCTCCAGAAGTGTGAGTTAATGGGGCAAACCACAGGGTCCATCTAAAAGGACATGGTCACAGTTAAAGGTCGACGGTCAAATTGATTTTTTTCCGGACCATAACTTTGTAATTCATTGATCAATCTTGCTCATATTTGGTATGGATGTTCACTTTCATGATAGAAAGTGATATGCACAAACTATAGGGTCCTATCACAAAGGTCAATGACACAGTTGGAGGTCAAAGTTCCCATTTAAGTTCGTATGTATCATAACTTTGTCATGCATTGACCAATCCTGCTCATATTTGACATGACTGTTGACCTCCATGAAAAGGAATGTTGTGCACAAACCTCATATTCCTTTCTAAAATGTCATGGTCACAGTTTGAGATCAAAGTCAAATTGAAGTTGGTCAATGATCAAAGTCACACATCAAGTGAAAAGGCCAAAAAGGTCGTTATTTAGCTTGTCTGTACCATAACTTTGTCATCTATTCTTCAATTTTCTATCGTTGGATTTTGAAATAACTTGGCACTTAAACTTAGTTGCATGCTCGACATAATTTGCCCGAAGGCATGTACTTCTAGTATAACTGAGTAAGTATGTCTTTTGAGTTGATTGTTTGTCAAAATATCTGGTAATTAGAACCTTATATATACGTGAAATATGTTTAACCAATGTTTTCCACTTGAACGTTATAAGCGTTTTGTCTTATTTGGTATTAACCAGAATAGGTTTTATAACAAAAAATGCGAATGTACCTGTCATCAATAGCAAAATGCTTATTGCCATACCGGTATTCAAAATATAACTTCAATATAGTATGAATACTTCTGTCTCTACTGCCTAGCAAACCAATTGGGTTGTCATTAATACATATCGTTTTCATATGATACGTGTGCGTTGAGTTAACTTATGTCAATAATATCACTCATGTTGGAGTACAGCACGTATAGTTAACCTGGCATTTATTCTATCACATCCTTAATTTGTTAAACATTTGTTCTTAGTCGTTGATGATTTATATCCTCGACATGTCTGAGGTATTATAATTTGCAATGCTTCACTTGGGGAACCGGTGAGCAAGCCCCCAATTTTGGGACAGTAGGGGCAACATATAGCTTGGCGCATCCACAAGGCCTGGAAAATTGTTACTTTTTTGTACCATCGTCTGAAATAAATATCCTTTATTTTGGTTCGTGAGAAACCCTTAGATAAGCCATTTGCCCAAACCTAAGAGTTACAAAATAAACAATTAATTAGTGCATAAGCTCAAAGGAGAATATTTAAGAGAATGCATTGCACGATCGTAAGAGTACGCCATTCAGTAAATAAGTAATTCATGCTAAACATTACAGTAATGAAGGGACACCCCTCGTACCCTTATATGTCATCTATATCTAATGTTTCTAATACTAATGGCTCTGTGGAATTATCGTGAGTAGGTCATATTTTGCTCCTTGATACAAATTCATCATTTCTTCGCTGTTTTGTAACGTGCACCGACAGTCTCTCAAGAGAGTTATAATGTAACGTGCATTGGATAGCTATCCAGAGAGTAATGGTGACAGACAGAAGCATTAGCACATCAAGGCACGCAAGTATATACAACTATATAGATCACCCAATACTTTCTAGTTCGAACATAACTCTCCTCAAATCGTTCTACTTAACGTTTGTGATATTTAGAGCTACTAACTGTCTTCTGCATGTACTGTACTGTATAGAAGTTAAGACTACTCTGAAAATAGCCTCGATATCCTATTTATAGTTTGCTAGTTCGGTACATCTTTTGTGAGCATTTTAGATGGCCCTATTATGGTTAGTGTGATGTATATGCGTAATATACACAGATTGTGGATACGTGTTATTCACATTTATAAACAAATATTCAACTGTACAGAAAACAATCTTGCCAGGCACATACTCTCATTTTATGTATCATAAGACAGAAATAACATATAAGCATATATTTCACAACATCTTTTTGGTGTCAACCGTGTGTAACCTTTTCGTATGTTGTTTACGTTGTCAAAGGTGTCTATCATACAAATACACAGACCAGATTAAACATAATTCTTAAAAATAAAGTATATAATGGCTTTACGGAAACATTGAACTCCGAAAAGAATAAACAGTAAATACCGGAAGTTAAGATTGATGGTCAAAACAAAAAAGCGAGAACGTAAACGTAAGCCATTGCCTTTTCTAAAGCTTACGAATGATCATGTTGATAGAGACGTACTGTGAACAACATCAGTTAATGCCCGAGTTAAGGAGAATTTTACGAACTCTCAAATCGATTAATACTAGTTCAAAGTATGATTTATTATAAACAGTTTCAAGACAGTCATCTCAGCCCAAATAATGGATTTAAGCCAAGGGGTCTGTATGCAATAGCGAAAGTCAGCATTGTCTTACATACCCTTATTATGTCGGTAAGTGCTGACACAGACAATGCTATCACAGAACTGCTGATATAGTTCAAATATAAACATCGCGAAATACAACAATGGTTTCTTGATTGGCATTTATAAATATGTTATATAAACGGCGTAATGATTTCATATCACAATAAGATCATGCGTACATTATCTATGCCAATAATGTTTATCCAATGATTATAGCGTAGTTATATTTGATACAGTAATAATTGTTTTAACAACTTAACATTAAAATATACATTCCAATATCAGTGAACTTGCCAGCTTGTAGAGAGTAATAGTTTCAATGGTAGTATACTCCATAAAAGTTATAAGTACTCCCATATCTGATGCTTATATTGTGTTATCATATACTATATAGTTTTCATTGTTGGCATGTGTTCATTTGAGTACTATAACAACGTCAGTATACGATGATTTCATATTTCGCAATGTGATTGTGCAGGCAGTGAATCTTGAACTTTCAATTCGAGATAGAATATGAAAAATGATGAACATTGATACTGTATTAATATATTCCGAAAATTGTGTAAATGCAATCTGCAACATTCCATGTAAGTGGATAATGTCTGTATTAATTAGAAATGTGACAACCATTTTACGTTAGATACAAAATGTATATGTAAACGTGTGCACATTATTGTATTTATTGCATACAAATTGAGTTATTATTGCATGTTCATATTGCTGGCACTTCTGAATAAATTGGTTTGTATCTTTTTTGCATACTAGGCAATTGGTATTCATAATTATGCAGCCAATGGCAGCATTTCTCTCATAATGTCTGACAAATAACGAAATATGATAACAATAGCCACAGAATAATCACAATACGTACCAGGCAACTCACAAACAATAAATAAGAAGTATAAACAATTACATGTACATGATGGCATTGCTACTATGTGTGTACATTATTGATACTGATACATTTATTTGTACACCGGTGTTAATTATATCCTAAAATGATTTCACAAATCCCAACCTTGCTTGAAGCAATTAGTATAATTTATTACGCACACACGATAATACACACTCTTAATGTGGATTAAATCACTTTGATTAAGAGAACTAACTCGATCTTTATAACAAAGAAAAAATAAAATTGGACTTCATTTTCAATACCACACATATACTATGTATGAAACCTAAAAATAACAAGCACATATCCAAATTTTATACGACACAAACTTAATAACGTCATGACGTCATCAAAACAGTTGCTTGTTTACACAATTGTGCTGTTCTTAGAAATGCACATTGCTATTGTAAAGTTCTATTACTCATTCACCAGTCCTTAACCCGCCAGACCTCTTTCTATGGGGATACCTTTGAAATATTAACCAACATGTGCGTAAAAGTTAAAAGCATCTATTCGAAGAGAATTAAAAACTTTATCAGCTGAGACATGTACAGCAGTGATAAATAACTTTGAAAACGTTGCGATGTCGTTATACGTAAAATGGACGGCATTTATAGCATATATAAAACGACATTTGATGAAGGTTGTACTACGAATTCCGCTTTCAAATAATGATGTGTTCGTATTAGTTAATCACCGATCCTGTTTAAGTTATTTACATATTGTGTTCAATTGTCATATACTTTTCTAACCTTCTGTGATTTTCGTTTCTCACATGTGTGATGAATTTCAGTATAATTTACTAATTGTGTTCAATGTCCATATTATTAAATGGTACACCTTCTATTGTTCCCAACTGAACGATTTATAATAAAAAAAGTATTCAATCCGTTTTGTGATAGCATATGCTAAAACATCCGTAGTTAGAATTATTGTGATAAAGTTGTAGTTTCATACAGGCTTTGAAACAGACACTTTGAATCTAATCTACCAAACACACCAAATTACACCAACATTATTATCCGAGAGGTCCGTTTTTATTGATAAGACATTGAACAGAAACATAAAGTTTCGGCAAACTTTATTATTGGCAAATTATGCTTGTAAATCTCATAAAGCGTCGACTGAGCAGAAACCTTAATTAAAATTAAGTCATGTAATTCACGTGATGTTATATATTAGCCTTCAAAGCATAATTTGATGTAGAAAATTTCATTACCAAGTTTTTTATTATTGGTACCATAGTATACGTAGGATAGAAATCAATTTTATGGGGATATTAAGGTTCGTATTAGGCACAGATCATGTTAATTCGTCATCAAACATAGTTGGCAAAACATTTTAAATTGCATTAATGTTTTAACGTTTTGTATCCGGAAGCAGTGTATCAACTACATGATGTATTGTGTGGCATTCAATTCGAGAAATATTTAATAAACGGAAGTCATGTATTGACTATGACGAATTGGGATGATTATGTATTAACATATTCTTATTAATCGAATTCTCTCTGTAACTTTGTATTATTGCTTTTAAGTATTTAGATTAGTGGTGGTACATGTAGCGCATGATGCAACGTATAACCTAGGGGCTGAAATACTTCTGTCTCTGCCTTTAAACGAATTCAGTGTAAAGTAATCTACATTTTGTAACACGCGATGCTGGAAAATTGAAAGTGATTTGAAATCCTATTTAATTAAGACCATGGACACTTTTACTGACATTACCAACGAACGCGGCTGATTGTCATTCGCTTATAACAGACTAAGTGCGGATGATAATTATTTCAACTCTCTCCTTTAAATTGAGTTCTTTGCTTCATGGACAGTTATTCAAAGATAGATTAAATTTAGCATATAACGAATTACTAGTTAATTGTCATATTTACAACAACCTTAATCAGAATTTGACCAGTCATATGTCAATCAAAAAGGCAGTTGTCGATTCTTATTTTCTAAATTAAATTAAATGCAATTACTAGTATACTAATATGTACACACGATTGCCTTAAAAATACTGGCGGCCGCCATAATGACAGCAACGACATTAGACTAGTACAAATCCCTCACAGTAGGTAAATTGTCAATTTTATTTTCTAAAACAAATTGATTGTCAGAATTGATGACATTTTGGACAAGTGTTGTAGAGACGTTCACGAGACAATACCTTGCGTGTGCTATGAAATCGAACATCGTAACTATTTTTCTATTCGAAATTAAATCATTGAAGCATATATTGACTGTTTGAAAACATTAACGTAAGCTTAACATCATAAAAGTAAGACGACTTCGTTACAAAAACCTTAATCGTACACACAAATTTCACATGTCTAGGACAATATCCATGCGTTTCGCTTTTAGTGGTTTCAAAGCTAGACACGACATCCTATGTAGTTCTTTTAAACTAAAAGGATCATGTGCAAGCATTAACAGAGATTTCCCATTGGAAATCTAACATGCTTTCAACAACAGCCCCCAAATGGCCATATGTCGCTCACTTGTCATAGTAGTGCATGAATGCCCAGGGTTATGGTTACCTTAGACAATTACAAGCGTTTTAGTCTTCATGCCTACGTAGGAGAGTGGTGCACACAGCGGTCAATGCTGAACACGGAGTTGAGTAGTTTCCAGACAGTGAAACGTTTGCTATGCCGATTATATAAAGCGTGAAGTGCCTTCTAATTGAGTTTCGATTAGCATTTCAAGATTTTCTGAAATGAAAGGTACGTCTGCCGTGTATTTTAATCAAGCCAGTGGTCTTTTTATCGAGAGATCTCAAGTGATGTTTTGATAATTATTTTTGATATTGGTAGTACTTCACTTCAACCATCCTCCAACAACAATGTTGGCATTGGATCAAGCTCACACGATTTATACATACATGTAGGTCACAAACCACCCGGACCCTGTGCAATTTCTGTGTATCGAATGTGTACCCGAGGTCTTGGCATCTTGCGGACGCTGGCCGATGATTAGCCATGCATATTTCAAAATAGACCTGAATATCCATAGCATATAATCAATAAATCGTTTAAACGTGTGGAAAACAGAACATTCGTACCAAATGATTTAACGGTTTACGTCAAACGTGTACATTTTCCAAAGAATGATATTAAATACATGTTTAAAATATACAACTTCTAATTATAGTCTTGTGTACGTCATTCGATTAATTGATGTTCTTGAACCGAATAATATATAACTGAGAATCCTGGCATGCTTCAGAGAAGGATATTTCTGTCAAGATCACATTTCACGCTAAATATAATGATCTAAGACAAAATAATAATAAGCTGCGTGGGTACATTATTTCCTAAGTATTGTCTCCAATCCCCGTTTACCTGATTTTCCTGAATAGAATAATATATAACAGCCAATTCAAGCATGCTCCAGGTAAGGACACGCATGTCAAGATCATATTTCACACTATATTCAATTATTGATGTACTAGGATCTATGAAACAGTACTGTATTTTTCCTATGTCGACATTACCTCAGGCTTCTATAATACATATAGCATTAGCCTCGGACAGAAGCTTTTTAAAATAGAAATGCTATATTTGTCCTGTATTATTATGGATATTCTTGTTGTTCACGCTTTATGTCAGCGTCTTAACAGCGTACGTCATTGCGACGATCTAATGTCTAGATTCTATATTAAGTAACGATATGCAGTCCCTTATAGAGTTACAGCAATAATTAGATATCGTTGTGATAAGAGGTTGTCGTTATAATTCCGTATTGTTCATTGGATTTAAGCCCGGCTGACTGTTGTGGCAGGCTGTCGGAGTAGCGGTCGTGTTTTGTCAAGTTTTTTCTTTTGCCTGAGTGTTCGTTTTCTGCTTCGTTGTGCTGTGCTGTGTCTGCTAAATGCTTATTTCTTTGTTCAATTTTCTATGATGTTTCACAAAAACCTTCGATGACAATTTCTGGCTTAAACATTTTCTGCTGTTTTATGATGAAACAATATTCGAAAACGAGCACGTTTCTTATCATTCATTTTCGGTTTTAAACATTCAGATATGATTGCACAATACAATTTTCCTTATATCGGGTTTTAACAAGGCTTAATAGAAACCAGTCGACATGTCATATGATACCATTAGACATAAAAATGTCAAAGAAGAAAAGAAGATCAAAGCTGTCCTAGTTGACATACCTTCTAATAAATACCAAACTCCCAAAACCAGGATCAACCATACCCTAGTGATGTCAACAATCTACATCAACCGACTATTTCCGATACAGCTTGAACTTCAGTACCATCCTAATTTAAATGTAAGTCTCTGGAGGAGTTACCCTCTGTACGTGAACCAAAGTTTGTGTTTCCCAAGTGTGTTGCTCAGAGAGGTTGAACTGTATATTCAAAGTTTGAATTCGAGCAACAGGACATCTCATCGAGTTTATAAAAAGTCGATTAATATTGAATCTTATTTACCAGGCTTACAAACATCATCATTGTACTATTGTACTATATTAAGAACTAAAAGACATTGTTTACGGGTAGAAATAGGAAATATCATTTCGGAAACCTGTCAACCAATGATAATGGTTTTGTGTTTTATTGTTTGTATACGTGTCCGACAAAACATTGACATCGAAGTATTGTAGGATATTGAGCACAAAAAGTAGGCCGCTGTTCTTTACTTACTTACAAATGTAATAGTCATTCCGAGGCATATTGATAGCACTATATTTTAGTATCACATGCTTGTTTACTGAAAAATGTAATCTTAGTACTCTACACTGATATCAATTGCTTCATACGTGCTTAAAACCTTGTTAAGTGACAGCGAAGTCTTCAATGAACCGCCAACTGAAAATCAGAGGATGTTATTCTTCTTCAATAATTATTGGTTGAGAACGCGTCCAGGGATGGAAATGAGCTATGTTTAGTATGTTTTATTGCATGATAAAATATATTTTTTGAAATTGGTTTCAGTCAATCAAGCAATATTCTGTATCTTAGAAATGACGGTATTATATAATAAGCTTTTCATGAATAATTGCCATTGTTTTCATATACTATTTGCGCTTATGCAATTTCCTAAAAGAAAATATGGGCATGTTGATTGATCAATTCGTGGAACAAATGGATATTGGGTTCTCTTTCGCCATCAAAGGTCTGTTCTTCAAGGCGACAGAGGAGTATGAACTAAGCCAATCACTTAGAGCGTTGATATATAAAGGGGAGTGGACTTGGCTGCGTTCTATCATCTCAGAGATAAATATAATGTATCATCAACAATAAGGGGACAATGGTGAATACTGATAAATGTAAGACGTAGAACTTTCATCACTATTGGCGTACAAATAATTAGTATATATTTATGCGCACATTGTGGTGATGGTTTAATAACAACGTTGATTCGATGGTGACACAAGTGCCTTAATTATGAAACCGAATAAACCGAAGTTGGTAACAAAGTTATGAATCCATAAAACTTAATATTTTATATGATGCTGTATAATAATATTTGAACACAATATAAATTTAGCCATATTCCTCGATCAATATCTACTGGTTAATTCAAGTATCACTCCAGTTGCTGTATAATTATGTTAACTTTGCTCTTTATTTACGCTCCGTTCTGAATGTTAATATACTCTATTTATTAAGTGGCCATCAACATAAATCACCTTGAAGTTCATGTATGCAGCTTGTAAACGTCAAAACAACACTACTGTAATTGTTTGCATGTGAACCATTTTGGTCAATGTTTGCATATTTAAATTTATTTTCCCGTATCAGTAGATGTTTTTGCTTCAAGCCAGACAGGTTTGTAATAAAAGTTATTACTGTATGGCTTTGATAAAACTATATGCAAACATCATTCGATTGAAAGCCTGGAAACGGGATGAATATGCTTAACCGAAAGCCTTTCATAATGACAGATATTGATGTTTGTCTATCATATTGTCTTGTCGTTACAATAAATGTATTGCTATTTTAACTTCTGATAGGTCATTGCATAATTTCTCTATCGGTCAGGTTCTAATCCTAGTAATATATATTAATTTAGATTCTTATACAACCTATCACGGTGGCCATTCGGTTAGAAGACATTGCATGGGGGGAAACCTTATCTACACTGTACTGTTACATAAGGTTGTCTGTCGAGTAAATGTGAGGTTAGGTGCATCGTAAAACGTTTAAATCCCTAGAAACATTTGTCACAGTCCGAAACTAGGCGGTATCTATACATCTTTAACGTGTATTTTGTCCACTTTATAATCACAAAATAATATAAAATGCAAAAATATGTTAAACTGTGACAGTCATTGTTTTGTATGTGCCATGCGAGAATTGCTTTTAAAAAAAAACATGTAAACTGTTTCTTTGGGGTGTGACTTGTGGATTGTGCTTGTGGAATGTTATTTGTTCTTTTCTGCTAGCTAGCTCCTATCCCGGTGATATTTGACTGACTGAGGCGGCAGGTTGTCAACGTTGGCTGTCATGTTTTTGTAGTCACTCGGTTTCATTGTATCTCGGTCATTTTCAAAGTTGTCCTTGAGACTGGTTATCTGTTTTTTTTATTATGGCATGTTTTGTCCCTTTCGTGCTGCATTTCCTGTCCGATTCGTAGTTAAATTTTATTGCCAACGTTTAATTAACGTTTGGTCTTATACTGTTGTCAGCCATTTATATGACTGGAACTAGGTATATCACTATTTTTATACCTGAAACCAGGTCTTTCACCTTTTTGGCAGATGCAACTTTCAGCGGTTCACTTTCATTTTCTTGTTCAGTTGTGTGTTGGACTTAGTGTCGTGTTGTTTTGGCAAGTATGATTTCCGTTGTCTGTTCCCGGCTGTTTCCCTGTACGATTATTTATTACACGTATCCTTTCAGTCCAGGATTTATCTACTGGTATTTATTTGTACTTCTGTGAGCAACATACAATTTATCCATATGAGCGTATTTGACTTCGATCGCTAGACTAACAAGCGGGTTCTCTGTTCACGGTGTATCAGACAGACATAAAATGTCGTTATATGCAAACAATTACACAACCATTAAAGAAAAGCCAATCTCGAGGCACAAATCCAAAACTGAAAATTGATTAAATAAAAGTGCTAACTATAAAGGAATAGCTCCCACCCAGAATTATGTAGTATATATAACCAATGGCTGTAATATTTCAATTAAACTGTTCAGACTAATATGTTACATGATGCCGTAAATAAGCCGGATGATAAAATTGGCTGGCAACGACGTGATCAAATTTAATGATATATTTATTCTTCATAAACGAATTACCAAAAATTACATTCGACGTTAGAAGCAACGTAAACAGATATTGTATAGTTTATGTAGTTTATGGAAGAACAAATGCTACATTAATGATGTTGAAAACAAACTGGTTTATTGGTAAAATTAAAATGCGCCATAATAGCCAAACCGTCCAAACATAATAAACGGTCTCGTACATGTATTTAAAGGATGGGGCTTACGTGGGTTAATGAAAATGTCACAATCACTGTATATGTTAATACTAACCCGATATATTCGAGATGTCCCTCAACCTTGTATGGTAATGTGTTAAGTAATACAATACTGTGAATTCTGTTTTGTCATATTGTCAATAAATATGAAACCGTTCTACCAGTATAACAAAATAACATGAAATCGATAGCCACACATGACGCTACAAATATGTCAACGTGCAAATTTAACAAACAGCAGACTGTTCTTTACGGTGCATTTAACAATGACAAATATTTATCTCACTGAATACGTCATAATTCTGCTCAGCACAAACAAATTATTTGCAACTTTAACAATACTCAATGCCATAGGAAACAGATTGGAAAATCAAATTGGAATAAAATGTGATTTCTTATTCTAAGTACCATAAAATTAATGTAAAAATTGCAACCAGATTGTTACATCGGCGTTAATGCACTTTCACAAATGATTCTGGAGTGCTTTAGAAATAAGCAACTGTTTTCAGAATCAGAGAAAGAATGAAACAAGTATCTGCACTGGGTTATATCCTTATTTTGCCTAGGAAATTGGGAATGTTTCATTATTTCTACATTGTATCAATGCTTCAACACATTATAAAGTAAAGATAACAAGTCAAAACAGTGTATAAAGATGCATATCAAAACAAATCCAGAATTAATCAGTGTCCTGGTAGTTATACTAAACACGTATGAATTGATGCAGACTATGACTACCTCTATTAGTTATCATAGTTTCAGCATCCGCATTACATCTTCAAACACATAAAGACAAGGCATCGGACATGAAAGAAGGCAAAGATTGAATGGTTATTTAGGTACAAAAATAATTCTCGTTGACGGGGTCGGCCTTAAAATATGATATAGCACCATTTTAAACAATATTTATGTTGAAATATGAAACAAGGGACATTGAACCAAATAAAATAGAACAAACGTTAGAATGCCACTTTGGGATTATTTTGATAAAGTAGGTAACAATAGTGGCACATCTGTTGTCTTTTAAAGAGCGACTTATTAACAGGTGTCAACAAACGCATGTTTGTAGATTGAAGAGAATGTTCGCAGTGAAATGGATACCGTTGATAATATAAGTACATTAAATCGCTAATAAATCATGATATAAATAATAAATTTAATCTTTACTGGGCTTTCATAGACTTTTATCAAACATTCGACTAGCGTGTGCATCAAACAGTCGGTATACCAGTAAAATGATACAATTAGGACTTCATTGCATATCGTTTCCTGTTATAACTTTTCATAAACGATATCAAAGTACGAATTTGCTAGGGAGAATGCATAGACTATATTGGGTGTCCTGGTGAGAATGCATCATAAGCACTTTTAAATTTTAAAGATGAGTTTTTGGAAACCGTTTCGAATGTGAAGAAAATCATTTGTAAACCTGTTTATGTAGATACTTACAGAAGAACAGGTGTGAAATGAGATGTCCCATGAATCACCTGAATAAACATTGAAAGATGATAACAATACTACATAGTTTGTACAAATCTGAATTGTTATTACTATGATGTTGAGCTTGATCATGTTTATTGTTACGAATTTAAATATAAAAAACTTCTTATAAATCATTTGTATTTTTTAAATAATACAGTTAAATACTTAGTTGCATGCATCCCATAGGTAGTGGTTTGGAAATGGCAGATACAAAGCTATTAAAGTCGGGCAATATACCCTTCTCTGATTTACCCTATACATATATCTTATAAGTGTGCATGTATATATTTAGCCATAGCTCGATCGATACATGTACGAGTTTGATCTTGGTGAACTTTTCAACATAATTTATTATGCAGCTTGGATATGTGGAATTACAATTCAATTTATTTAATTACAATCTGGTAACAATTTTACAAACCGAATATACACATGAGGACATCAGCATAAGCTAATTATGTCACACGTTTTTGTCGTGTGTTCATCGGGTGTTCATCAGGTTGTTAATGCAACTATGCATCCTCTTGCTGATCAAGTTCGAGTTCAAGTCTATGCGCTTATCACGGAGACAGAAATAAAGAAAACAATGATAAGAATAAAGCCCAATTTAGGTTTATAACAAACCACTTTTTGTCTTAAAATTCAATTTTGGAAGAGTTACCTCCCTTTGACCATTAAGTTCAAACTGTATTTTTAAAAGTAAAAAACCAACATGTTGTTGAGTAAAAAATCGCTTAATTTTGTGATTTTTTAATGTAACGATACATCTAAAATTCTAATTCACCATAAATAAAAAATATTTTGCATCTACGCGTTAATTTCTCGTGCATTTTACATGTTTTGATGTTTCATGGTTCAGCGACCCACTGTGTTTAATTTTGAAGAAAAAACTTTATTTATCCAATTTTGTGTTATTCAATAGCATATACACAAAATTCCATGCAGAAATATTCATAAATAAAAAAGTTATACGGTTAAAACACGTGCACATTTATAAGATTTGTTAAGTGTATATAAATATAAGGGTTACGTAAAGTCAAACAGTCCGTAAGCAATTAAGCTGGACCCCCATAAACCTTTAATATCGTTCAAAGTACTTATGCAATTTGATTGAAATTTGGTATGGTACACAATGGAAGGCGTAATAATTTTTGTCGAGCGCACTTGCGGTGAGCGAGAAGTAGTCACTGCTTGTTGTGTATGTGTGTGTGTGTGTGTGCGTAAGTGCGTTAGTTCGTAAGTGCGTCCGTCTGATTTTGTCCGGGCCATAACTTTGTCATGTTGACCAATCTTGTTTATATTTGGCATGAATGTTAACCACAATGAGGAGGCGTGCAATGCACAAACTCCAGGGTCCTTTATCAAAGGTCAAGGTCACAGTTGGAGGTCAAAGGTCAAATTTTGGTTTGTCGGACCATAACTTAGTCATGCATTGACCCATCTTGCTTATACTTGGCCTACATGTTAACCTCCATGAAAATGAGTGTCATGTGCAAACCAAGTTCCTATCTCACATGTCAAGGTCACAATTGGATGTCAAGTGTCTAGGAGCATTTCTTCTTTATGTATGATGCTATTTCAATGTAATCTGACATAAATGTAAACCATTATGAGACAATGGGACATGTTGAATGAATTATCAGGTCATGGATCTCAAAGTTTAACCTACAATGGTCGTAATTTAGCTTTCAAGTGTCATTTATCCTTCAGTATTTTACTATTGGATTTTGAAATAACTTTAACTTTAACTTTAATTGTGATTTTTGTCATCATGCACAGACTCGACACAATCTGCCCCAGGGCATGAATTTCAAGTTATTGTATTGTATGCAGTCCACATATTACTCCTACAAGCAATCAAATCGACAGACAAGGAAATATCGTTTTACATTTAGTTCATGCTTTTCCTATGCCATTGGTTTGTTCATTTTTCACACCTGGCTATTTCTCTTGATTGTTGTCCCTAGTTTCATAATAAAATACAGTAAACGGTGCTAGATCTGATTTTAAGCTGCAATATCGTCAACAACAACAAGTTTCAAACTGATATAATCAGTCAAAAGTAATCAAATGTATCTTATTTCTTGCAAGACCATTTCCATGCAAAGCTAACAACTTGTAAACTGTTTCTGTAACCGTTCGTGCTTTGCTTTTAATGTGGCAACATAACAACTTTACAGCCACCATTGTTTTCAGCAGAAACCAATGTTTCTGAATGTGTTGAATTAGAATATAATACAAGAGAATACAGCAAATTATATACATGCAGTATCAACAGGAGTATATAAAAAGAGTATATTAAGTCAGACAGGGAAGGCAGCACTCAACTTAACCAGCCGAGCACAGAAAACATTAAAAACACACAAAGCACAATGCCCAACTAAACAAGCGCAGATCCGCCCAAGTCCAAGCTGTCGAAAAGTATAATAAATTATAACTAGCTGAATGACCCAGTAGAAAAGATACAGCAACCAAAAGGCGGAATGCCTACGCTGAATGACCTAGTAACAACAGCTAAACTGCTGAACTACATAATTATAGCAGCCTTTAGTCTCAAAGTTAAATAACAGTATTAAAACGTTGAAAGGCCCGTATAGTGGGATGACCTACTAACAAGCTGAATGACCCAGTTTCCACAGCAAAAGGACTATATTGCCCCGCTTTAGCTGTAAGAAATCTTAAAACGAAGAAGTGCCCAACACACTACCGACCAAGAAAATTAAACGCCCCTAGTCTCATTGTTAAAAACTGAATAAAAAAGATTCAGCAAACAAAAGGCAGAAAGCCCACGCTGAATGACCTAGTAACAACAGTAAAACTGCTGAACTACATAGTTTTAGCAGCCTACAGTCTAAAAGTTAAGTAACAGTATTAAAACGTTGAAAGGCCCGATTTCAGCAACAAAAAATCTGAAAACCTTAAAACGAGTGACCCAGTTTCATTAAGTAAAACATGTACATAGTTTTTAGTTGTGTGTATTTTGAAACTTTGCCAATGACATGCAGGAATACCACAGTCTTTCCAAAATATGTATTATTCAGATAAATATAGTTTCCTGCAAGAAATAAAAACTTTATTGACAGCATAGATGAAATGAATGGGACTAAAAAGCATAAAAAATGGAATATTTTCAACTCTTTTTGGATTATAGTGCATGTTTTAAGTTCAAATTATTGATGACTTGTAATACTTTTTGATGACCTGCTCGACAAACAGCATTGTTATTATCTGATATGATTATATTTAAATTGATGTTTCTTTACCAAACATTCAATTGAATTTAATGAAACTGTAGGAATGTTCAATATAGTTGTTTATCTACCTACTTGATGATTTCAGGACATAAACGTGAACATTTAGATACTAATTACAATGAAAATAGATGCCCTAACATTAATTTGAAGTTTCACGAAAATTACATACCAAGGCTTCATTATTTGACTTTTACCAAATTACGAATCCACTTTACTCATACGACATTGTCTGCTTGAACATAGATTTTAGAGTCCAAGTCATTTCATGTGGGAATAAACTTATACACGGAAATACCCAATCCATTGTTCTATCAAGATGTTTAGTCCGCTTTTGTGCGACGTGTGGAAATTTGCTAATGGTTTGCAATAATAAGTTCAAATAATCTGTTTTCTAAAACATAACAGACAAACATAAAATTATATACATTTGTATTACGGAAATTGCACACCGTTGGCAAAATATACGGAAACATTTTCTTCGATTTAAAGTGTGTGTGGTATTGATAGTTCAGCCTACTTTTATTTCTTGTTTACTATTTAGATTGGAGGATGTTGCTTTGATAAAATCACAGTTAAGAGTCCGTGTATTTTGAGTGTTCATATAACTTTACTAATTACTTCAAGATGTGTTGTGATTTAAAAACTTTAAAGCTTTACGCTTATTTAAATGTTATCACCATGTTGCACACTTAGATATCTCTATCAAGAATATAGGTAACAACGAATTGTAGCAATTGCTTTAAACACAATTAAGTTGTTTATACTTATTATGTATTGTTTGTGAATTGTCTAACACGCACTGGGTTGATACAGTTGTAGTTGTTATCATAATTAGTTAAACATGTACGTAATTATTCGTATATTGTGAGTGAGATGTTGAACGTGCATTTCATGTATAGGTATATTTTGGAAAACATATTGCCTATTGTATGTAACAAAATACCAATCAATTTTTTTAGAAATGCCTATTTCGTGCATTACTGCAAGACAACTCTAATAGCAAATTATAAATCAGTTTGAATGCACATGAACACATTTAAACGTTGTCGACTATTTACACAATAGTTTTACATACACTAATTGTGTTTACATTTTGAAGTACATTTGAAATCAGCAAGCAAGCAATTTCCCTTAGGCCATTTACAATAATCATCATAAACCATGGCAAAGATAATACATGTAAAAAGTGAAAATGCATGCAAACATAAAATATTTCATTACAGCATATTCAAACTTCAGAGATTCGTATTTTCTAAAGTATAGTTCTATCATTATTCGATAGTAGTGTTTCTTGTTAACCTGTATGTTGTCTTGTTATAATTGAAAGGGTGTGTTGTTGAACATTGAGTATCAACAAAAGATAAATGTACAACAACACGACTTCTCGTAGGTGTTGTACGACTATTATAACACAGCATGCTGTGAAGGAAAGTATGTTGTCTGCACATAAGAGTATGGTTAATGTGTGTGGTTAACATAAACCAAACATTATGCATACCATGGTTACATGTACAGTAATAATTACTATTGTATTGTGTTCACAGCTTGTGATGACAGTGTTTAATTTCAACGTTGAAATTCTACCAGGAAGTGTCATTACTTGGTCTGTGCAACAATATACACCGGTCTGGCACCAGTCCTGTTGGTATGGCAATTATATAAACAACTTTATGCATTGTATTATTTAAATGTATAATACTTGTATTGACAAATATTAAAATTTGTTGAACAAATGGTAGGCGAGTGCGCATGCTCAACTGATTTGGTAGCTTATATATACTGATTACACTGTATATGTTTCGTTAGCATGTTAAGTAATTGCATTTTATCGCTCGTGTTATCTTCATGTGTTGTTAACTTCACAGAAAGTTATCATTGACTGGGTTTTCCTAAAATGTATGTACATAGTCAGTTGCGAAAGAATAACAGGAGAACATTATTTTAGAAAGAGGAACCTTGATACTTACCACGAAGCCTTGGTATTTAGTATTGAGCATTATATAGATTATCTACAATTTTCTAATATGTCTTTGGGGTAGAATTATTGCTATTATAAGTCGATGGTACTTATAGCGGATATTCTTAGTTATTATCAAGCTGACAATACTAGTACTTCTTTCCATATTTCCATAGATTCAAGGGGTGTTTCATAATAAGTACAACTGCTACAAACTCTCGAAATACATGCATATTACAACTACTAAAATCGGATTTATTTCAGACAAAAGCAATCTTTTAACTTGTTGGGCCTCATATTTAGTAATACATTAAAAAAATACCACAGCATAAATATTGGCTATCATATTTGATGAAATAAAAAGCATTCCGGCTAGTAAAACTATTGAAATAAAGGCAAAAATAGTTTTCTATACACATAACATGGGCGCATGAATGTCTTCAACGGGGGGTTTGTTTGGAGATGGCGGTTGAAACCACATCCACAGTTAATGTTATTAGCCTATAATGCATGTTTGAGCATTTAATACTAAGGTAGGTATGTCTGCGTATGAGTTGATTAATTGACAAATCTAGTTATAAGAACTTTATTATATACGTAGGGTGGTCATTCCGGAACCTAAGAGTTACAAAATAAACACTCAATTAGTGCATAAGCTCAAAGGAGCAGATGTTAAGAGAATGCATTACACGATTGTAAGAGTACACTATTCAGAAAAGAAGTAATTTACCGCTAATATGTACATTCATTTAATGAAGGAACACCCTTCGTACCCTTATATCTCATATACATTTATTGTAGGAACACCCCTCGTACCCTGATCTATATCCAATGTTCTTAATACTGATGTGTCCGTGGAATTATCGAGAGTAGGGCATGTCATGGCTCCTCCCTGAAACAAATTCATCATTTCTTCACTGTTTTGTAACGTGCACCGACAGTCGCTCAAGAGAGTTATAATATAACATGCATTGGATAGCTCTCCAGAGAGTGATGGTGACAGACAGAAACATTAGCACATCAAGGCACACATGTATATACAACTATATAGATCATCCAATATTTTCTAGTTCGAACATCATTCTTCTCAAATCGTTCTACTTAACATTTGTGATATTTAGAGCTACTTACTGTCTACTCTATTTACTGCATGTTTTTGTATCAGGGGTCAAGGTAACGTTCAAAATAGCCTCGAGATCTTATTTATAATTGGCTGTTTCGTTACATCTTGTGTAAGCATTTTAACATAGATAGCCATATTATGGTTAGTGTGATGTATATGCGTAATATAGTAAATATACACATATTGTGGATACATGTTATTCACATCTATAAACAAATATTCAACTGTGAAGACAATTTCCTTGCCAGGCACATACTCTCATCTAATTTACCATGAGATAGAAATAAGATATATATACATGTATAAGCATATATTTCACAACAACATCTTTTTGGTTTTATCTGTATGTAACCTGTCCGTTAGTTGTTTACTTTGTCATAGGTTTCTATCATACATAGACGCAAACCAGAGTAAACAAGAGCTTATGAATGAAGTATATAATGGGTTTACGGAAACATTGAACCCCGAAATGAATAAACAGTAAAATCCGGAAGTCAAGATTGATGGTCCAAACACAAAAAAGCGGGAACGTAAACGTAAGTCATTTACTTTTCTGAAGTTTATGAATCATCGTGTTGATTGAGGCGTACTGTGGAGAACATTAGTAAATGTGCGAGTAGGAGGAGAATTTCACGAACTCTCAATTCGATTAACACTAGTTCAAAGTGTGATGTTATTGTAAACGGTTTCAAAATAGAAAAGGTCAGTCCAAAAAATGTATTTAGCCAAGATATCTGCATACATGTACAACAGCTAAAGTCAGCATTGTTTTACACGTACACGTACATACCCTAATTATATACATATATACTATGTAGGATTAAAATATTGTCAATTATTGCATGTCGATATGTCGGTAAGTGCTGACACAGACAATGCTATTCAAGAACTGCTGATAAAGTTCAAAAATGAAAATCGCGAAATACAACTATGGTTTCTAGATTGACATTAATTTTATACGTATGTTCATATTACAATAAGATAATGGGTACATTATCTACGCCAATAATGTTTATCCAATGATAAAAGCGTAGTTTTATTTGATACAGTTATTGTTTTTAACAACTTAACATTGAAACATTCATTCCACTATTAGTGAACTTGACAGATTGTAGATGTAATGTGATTGTGTAAGCAGTGAATCGTGAACTTTCAATTCGAGTAAGACTATGAAAAATGATGAACATTGATACATGATCAATATATTCCGAAAACTTCTAAATGCGATTTGCAACATACCATGTAAGTGGCTCATGTCTGGATTCATTGGAAATGTGACGAACTTTTCACGTTAGATACAAAATGTAAATGTAAACGTGTACACATTTATTTTGTTTTAGTGCATACAAATTGAATTATTATGGCATGTTCAAGTTGCTTGCACTTCTGGACGAATTGCTTCTTGTTTGCATTCTAGACAATTGGTATTTATAAGCATGCAGACAATTGCAACATTTCTCTCCGATAAACAACGAAATATGATAACAGGTAAGGAACCACAAAATATATAGCGAACCAAATGGTGATACTCTCAATACACACGGATACACACATAATTAATATGGATCCAATCACATGGGTTAAGAGAAATAACTCAATTTTTATAGCAAAGAAGAAATATTATTGGACTTAATTTTTAATACCACAAATACTGTATATGAAACCTCAAAATAACGAGCACATTTCCAAATTTAATTTGACACAAAAGTTCGGGAAACTTTATAACGCCATGATGTCATTATAACGGTTGCTTGTTTACATAATTGCGCTGTTCTTAGAAATGGACAAGGACATTGTTAAGCTCTATCATGAGTGTTATTCAGATTTAACGGTCATGAGAAAAATAAAAACACTATACCCAGATGCTTAGAGACTAAACAGAATGCAGGTTTATCGCATTTTAAAAAAGCTTGAACGTACAGGATACAGTATTTCAGGGAGACCATGAAAAAGAAGGTATGCTGAGAATATTGCAAATGTGTATTCATCTATAATTGTGAAATGCCACAAAAGTTGGTAAGGAAGGTATTAAATGATGTTACCAACACTATTACATCCACTGTGCATGAGAGTCTTCGGTTTGATTTGAACCTTATTCCATTTAAAATAGCATTCGAAACGGACATTGACTAAAGGTTGTCGTTTGCAATTTTGATGAAGGAGCACCTGGATGTTACGGACTTACTGTGGTTCAGTGATGAAGCCCATTTCAATATTGATGACAAAGTGTTAACAAACAGAACTTGAGTTCAAGAGTAGATTCCACATGTTTAATATTTCGGCCGACGGAAATCCTTGTCACAATATATAAATAATATATATATTGTGATTGAAAA
Source organism: Spisula solida (assembly GCA_947247005.1). Lineage (NCBI taxonomy): Eukaryota > Metazoa > Mollusca > Bivalvia > Venerida > Mactridae > Spisula > Spisula solida. The sequence continues at coordinate 40,887,664 of OX365944.1, read as the reverse complement.
ACAAACAAAGCTAGTATTTCACTAAAACAAACAAAGCTAGTATTTTACTAAAACAAACAAAGCTAGAACTTGAGTTATTTGGGAAACAATTAAGACACCAAATATGCATGCTGAAAAAATCACTGTATTCTGCAAAGGTTACTTTTTGTGCAGGCGTTGACTTCACCCGGAATAATTGGACCGTTCTTATTTGAAAACAGTGATAGTGATACAGTAACGATCAACAGTGTACGATACTTGAATGTCCTAAAAAGGCTATTGTTGTCTGTTTAAGAGAAGAACTGTGGATATAAACACTATGCGAATTCAACAGGATGGTGCGACACCCCACACATCGAAGTATGTTTTGGCATGACTTCACAAAACGTTTGATGCCACATTCCTTTTATTTAAGACTGAAAATATTTGACCACCCAATTCACCAGTCCTTAACCCGCCAGACTTTTTTCTATGGGGATACCTTAAATATAAACCAACATGTGTGGAAAAGTTGAAAGCATTAATTCAAAGAGAATTAAAAACTTTATCAGCTGGGACATGTACAGCAGTGATAAATAACTTTGAAAACGGTGTGACGTCGTTATACGTAAAATGGACGGCATTAAGAACATTTTATAAAAAAAACGACATTTAATAAATTACGTACTACGAACTCCGTTTTCAAACAATGATGTGTTTGTATTAATTAATCACCGATCTTTTTCAAGTTATTTATATATTGTGATCGATTGTCGTATTCTTTTCTAACCTTCTTTAGAATATAACCTACATTATGAGCCAATGAAAACGCCACATTTTCGCGGTTAAATGAAAATTTAATCATTACAATTTTCTCTTAACAGACTTGACGTCATGCGTTGGCGCTAATTTCTATCGGCCAATCAGAATGCAGAATGTTATATTCTAAGTTAGTTAGAACATATTAAGTAAATTTTAATGACTAAAAAAGAACTCGCTTCGCTTCGCTCGCTCCGCCCTTTTTAATCATTAAAATTTACTTAATATGTTCTAACTATAACTTGATTTTCGTTTCTCACATTTGTAATGAATTTCAGTATAATTTACCAATTGTGTTCAATGTCCATATTATTTAAAGGGACACATGTATGCTATGCCTAACTGAACACTTTATAATAAAAACAAAATTCAATCCGTTTTGTAATACATGTAGTATTGGCTAAAACATCCGTAGTTAGAATTATTGTGATACAATTTTAGTTGCATACAGGCTTTGAAACAGCTACTATGAATCTAATCTACCAAACACCCCAAATTACACCAACATAATTATCCGAGAGGTCCGTTTTAATTCTTTAGACATTGAACAGAAAACCAAAGTTTCGGCAAACTTTATTATTGGCAAATTACGCTTGTAATTCTCATAAAGCGTCGACTGAGCAGAAATCTTACTTTAGATTACGTCATGTAATTCACGTGATGATATATATTTGCCTTCAACGCATAATTTTATGTAGACAATTTCATTACCAGGTTTTTTATTATTAGTACCATAGTATACGTAGGATAGAAACCAATTTTAAGGGGATATTAAGGTTCGCATTAGGCACAGATCATGTTAATTCGTCATCAAACATAGTTGGCAAAACATTTTAAATTGCATTAATGTTTTGTATCCGGAAGCAGTGCATCAACTACATGATGTATTGTGTGGCATTGAATTCGAGAAATATTTTACAAACGGAAGTCATGTATTGACTATGACGAATTGGGATGATTATGTATTAACACATTCTTATTAATCGAATTCTCTCTGTAACTTTGTATTATTGCTTTTAAGCATTAAGATTAGTGGTACAATGTAGTACATGAAGCGCATGATGTAACGTATGCCCTAGGGGCTGAACTACGTCTGTCTCTGCCTTTTAACGAATTCAGTGTGAACTAATCTATATTTTGTAACACGCGATGCTTGAAAAGTGAAACTGATTTTAAATCCTATTTAATTAAGACCATGGACACTTTAACTGACATTACCAACGAACGTGGCTGATTGTCATTCACTTATACCAGACTAAGTGCGGATGATAATTATTTCAACTCTCTCCTTTAAATTGAGTTCTATACTTCATGGACAGTTATTCAAAAATAAATTAAATTTAGCATATAACGAATAACTTGCTAATTGTCATATTTACAACAACCTTAAGCAGCATTTGACCAGTCTTATGCTAATCAAAAAGGCAGTTGCCGAATCTTATTTTTAAATTAAATTAGATGCAATTACTAGTATATTAGTATGTATACACGATTGCCTTAGAATTACTGACGGCGGCCATAATGACAGCAACGATATTAGACTAGTACAAATCCCAAACAGTAGGTTAATTGTCTATTTTATTTTCTAAACCAAATTGATCGTCAGAATTGATGAAATTGTTGAAAGTGTTGTAGACACGTTCGCGAGACGAAACATTGCGTTTGCTATGAAAACGAAAATTGTAACTACGTTTTTATTCGAAATTTAAGCAATGAAGCACAAATTGGCTGTTTGAAAACATTGACGTAAGCAAAACATCATGAAAGTAAGACGACTTCGTTAAAAAAGACTTAATTATACTCGCAAATTTCTCATTTCTCGGACAAAATAAATCTGGTCAATGCGTGTCGCTTTTAGGGGTTTCAAAACTAGACACGAAATCCTATATAGTTCTTTTAAACTGAAAGGAGCATGTGCAAGCATCAACAGAGATTTTCCATCGGAAATCGTACGAGCTTTCAACAAAAGTCTCCAAATAGCCATATGTCGCTCACTTGTCATAATAGTGCATACATGTACATGACCAGGGTTATGGTTATCTTAGACATTTACTACGTTATAGTCTTCTAGCCTACGTGGGAGAGGGGTGCACACAGTGGTCAATGCGGAACACGGAGTCGGGTAGTTTCCAGATAGTGAAATGTTTAATACATGTATGTAGATTATATAAAGCGTAAAAGGCCTTCTAATTGAGTTTCGATTAGTATTTCAAGATTTTGTGAAATTAAAGGTAAGTATGTCGTGTATTTTAACCAAGTCATTGGTTTTTTTATCGAGCTTATATAATCCGTGAGTGCATAAGAGATCTCAAGTGATGTTTTGATTATTATTTCTATTATTGGTGGTACTTCACTACAACCATGCTCCAACAACAATGTTGGTATTATATCAAGCTCACACGATTTATACCTCAGTCACAAATCTCCCGGACGCCGGGCGATTTCCATGTATCCAATCTGTACCCTATGATTAGCCATGCATGTTTCAAAATAGACTTGAAGATCCATAGCATATAATCGATAAATCGTTTAAACCTGTAGAAAAGGAACATTCGTACCAAATAATTTAACGGTTTACGTCATACGTGTACATTTACCAAAGAATGATATTAAATACCTGTTTAAAATATACAACTTCTAATTATAGTCTTGTGTACGTCATTCGATTAATTGATGTTCTTGAACCGAATAATATTTAACTGAGAATCCAGGCATGCTTCAGAAAAGGATATTTCTGTCAAGATCACATTTCACGCTAAATATAATTATCTAAGATAGAATAATAATAAGCTACGTGGGTGCATTATTTAAAAAGCATTGTCTTCAATCCCCGTTTAACTGATTTTCCTGAATCAAATAATATATAACAGCCAGTTCAAGCATGCTCAAGGTAAGGACACGCATGTCAAGATCATGTTTCACGCTATATTTAATTATTGATGTTCTAGGATCTAAGAAACAATATTGTATTTTTCCTATATCGACTTTAACTCATTCATATAGCATTAGCCTCGGAGAGAAGCTCTTCAAAATAGAAATGCTATATTTGTCCTGTATTGCTATGGATAGTCTTTTTGTTCACGCTTGATGTCAGCGTCTTAACAGCGTACGTCAATGCGACGATCTAATGTACGGTATGCAGTCCCTATAGAGTTACAGCAATAATCATATATCGTTGTGATATGAGGTTATCGTTATAATTCCGTATTGTTCGCTGGATTTAAGCCCGGCTGACTGTTGTGGCAGGCTGCCGGAGTAGCGGTCGTGTTTTGTCAAGTTTTTTCTTTTGCCTGAGTGTTCGTTTTCTGCTATGTTGTGCTGTGCTGTGTCTGCTAAGTGCTTATTTCTTTGTTCAGTTTTCTATGATGTTTCACAAAAACCTTCGATGACAATTACTGGCTTAAACGTTTTCTGCTGCTTTATGATGAAACAATATTCGAACACGAGCACGTTGCTTATCATACATTTTTGGTTTTAAACATTCAGATATGATTGCACAATACAATTTCCCTTATATCGGGTTTTAACAAGGCTTAATAGGAACCAGTCGACATGTCATATGATACCATTAGACATAAAAATTTCAAAGAACAAAAGAAGATCAAAGCTGTCCTAGTTGACATACCTTCTAATAAATACAAAACTCACAAACCAGGACCAACCATACCCTAGTGATGCCAACAATCTACATCAACCGACTATTTCCGATGCAGCTTGAACTTCAGTCTTTGGAGATGTAACCCTCTGTACGATAATCAAAGTTTGTGTTTCCCAAGTGTGTTGCTCAGAGAGGTTGAACTGTATATTCATATTTTGAATTCGAGCAACAGGACAATTCATCGAGTTTTTAAAAAGTCGTTTAATATTGAATCTTATTTACCAGGCTTACAAACATCATCATTGTACTGTTGTACTATATTGGGAACTAAAAGCCATTGTTTACAGGTAGAAATAGGAAATATCATTTCGGAAACCTGTCAACCAATGATAATGGTTTTGTGTTTTATTGTTTGTATACGTGACCGAAAAAACATTGACATCGAAGTATTGAAGGATATTTAGCACGTCTAAATAAGACTTATGTATATCCGAAATTAAATGGATGTTCCAGAATGTGTGTACATTTGATTGGGTGAACTATAAATTACCAATCCTTAACAAACAGGCATTGGCACTCCATCGTCGAGCGGACATCGGTCTGTCATTTGATGGTCACCGCAAAGATATATTTGGTTCTAAGTCACACCTTGGTTTTGTCCGGCAATGCACCAATGACCGGCTGATGTCTGTCAGGCCAGGGTCCGATTAGCCAAAACAAAAAGTAGGCCGCTGTTCTTTAATTACTTACAAATGTAATAGTCTTTCCGAGGCATATTGATAGCACTATATTTTAGTATTACATGCTTATTTACTGAAAAATGTAATCTTAGTACACTACACTGCTAGCAATTGCTTCATACGTGCTTAAAACCATGTTAAGTGACAGCGAAGTCTTCAATGAACCGCAATCTGTGGATGTTATTCTTCTTCAATAATTATTGGTTGGGAACACGTCCAGGGATGGAAATGAGCTATGTTTGGAATGTTTTTTTGCATGATAAAATATATTTTTGAAATTGGTTTCAGTCAATCAAGAAATATTCTGTATCTTAGAAAAGACGGTATCATATAATAAGCTTTCCATGAATAATTGCCATTGTTTTCATATACTATTTGCGCTTATGCAATTTCCTAAAAGAAAATATGGGCATGCTGATTGATCAATTCGTGGAACAAATGGATATTGGGTTCACTTTCGCCATCCGACGTCTGGTCTTCAAGGCGACAGAGGAGAATGACTTAATCCAATCACTTATAACGTTGCCATTCAAAGGGGAGTGAAATTGGCTGCGTTCTATTATCTCAGAGATAAATATAATGTTTCATCAACAACAAGGTGACAATTGTGAATACTGATAAATGTTAGACGTAGAACTTTCATCACTATTGGCGTACAATACATTAGTATATATTTATTCAATATAGATGTGCACATGTAGGTGATGCTTTAGTAATAACGTTAATCCGAAGGTGACACACGTGCTTAATAATGAGACCGAATAAACGGAAGTTGGTAACTAAGTTATGACTCCATAAAACTTAATATTCAATATGATGCTGTATAATAATATTTGAACACAATATAAATAAGCCAAATTCTTCGATCAATATCTACTGGTTAATTCAAGTATCACTCTAGTTGCTGTATAATTATGTTAACTTTTCTCTTTATTTGCGCTCCGTTCTGAATGTTAATATACTCTACATGTATTTATTAAGTGGCCATCAACATAAATCACCTACATTTATGCAGCTTTTAAATGTCAAAACTACACTACTGTAATTGTTTGCATTTGAACCATATTAGTCAATGTTTGCATATTGAAATTTATTATCCCGTATGAGTAGATGTTTTTGCTTCAAGCCAGACAGGTTTGTGATAAAAGTTATTACTGTATTGCTGTGATAAAACTATAAGCAAACATCATTCGATTGAAAGCCTGGAAAACGGGATGAATATGCCTAACCGAAAGCCTTTAATAATGGCAGATATTGATGTTTGTCTATCATATATTGTCTTGTCGTTCCCATAAATGTATAATTGCTCTTTTAACTTCTGATAGGTCATTGCATAATTTCCCTATCGGTCAGGTTCTGATCCTTGTAATATATATTAATTTAGATTCTTATACAACCTTTCACGGTTGCCATTTGGTTACAAGACATTGCATGGCGGGAAACTTTATCTTCACTGTACTGTTACATAAGGTTGCCTGTCGAGTAAATGTGAGGTTAGGTGCGACGTAAACGTCACAGACCGAAACTAGGCGGTATTTATACATCTTTAACGAGTATTTTGTCCACTTTATAATCACAAAATAATATAAAAATGCAGAACTTTGTTCAACTGTGACAGTCATTGTTTTGTATGCGTCATGCAATAATTGTTTTCCAAACAAAACCATGTAAACTGTTTCTTTGGGGTGTGACTTGTGGAATGTGCTTGTGGAATGTTATTTGTTCTTTTCTGCTAGCTAGCAGCTATCCCGGTGATATTTGACTGACTGGGGCGGCAGGTTGTCAAAGTTGGCTGTCGTGTTTTTGTAGTCACTCGGTTTCATTGTGTCTCGGTCATTTTCAAAGTTGTTCTTGTGACTGGTAATCTTTGATTGTTATTATGGCATGTTTTGTTCCTTTCGTGCTGCATTTCCTGCCCGATTAGTTTTTAAATGTTATTGCCACCGCTTAATTAACGTTTGGTCTTATACTGTTGTCAGCCGCCTTTTATATGACTGGAACTAAGTCTATCATCATTTTTATACCTGAAACCAGGTCTTTCACCTTTTTGGCAGATGCAACTTTCAGCGGTTCACTTTCATTTTCTTGTTCAGTTGTGTGTTGGACATAGTGTCGTGTTTTTTTTTGGCAAGTGTGATTTCGGTTGTCTGTTCCCGGCTGTTTCCCTGTACGATTATTTATTACACGTATCCTTCCAGTTCAGGATTGATGTATTATTTGTACTTCTGTGAGCAACATACAATTTATCCATATGAGCGTATTCGACTTCGATCGCTAGACTAACAAGCGGGTTCCCTGTTCAGGGTGTATCAGACAGACATAAACTGTCGTTATATGCAAACAGTTACACAACTATTAAAGAAAAGCCAATCTCGAGGCACAAATCAAAAACTGAAAATTTATTAAATAAAAGTGCTAACTATAAAGGAATAGCTCCAACCCAGAATTCTGTAGTATATATAACCAATGGCTGTAATATTTCAATTAAACTGTTCAGACTAATATGTTACATGATGCCGTAAATAAGCCGGATGATAAAATTGGCTGGCAACGACGTGATTAAATTTAATGATATATTTATTCTTCATAAACGAATTACATTCGACGTTAGAAGCAACGTAAACATATATTGTGTAATTTATGTAGTTTATGGAAGAACAAATGCTACATTAATGATGTTGAGAACAAACTGGTTTATTGGTAAAATGCGCCATAATAGCCAAACCGTCCAAACATAATAAACGGTCTCGTATTTAAAGGATGGGGCTTACGTGGGTTAATGAACATTTCACAATCACTGTATATGTTAATACTAACCCGATATATGCGAGGTGTCTCTCAAGCTTGTATGGTAATGTGTTAAGTAATACAATACTGTGAATTCTGTTTTGTCATGTTGTGAATAAATATGAAACTGTTCTACCAGTATAACAAAAAAACATGCAATCGATAGCCACACATGAAGCTAAAAATATTTCAACGTGCAAATTTAACAAACAGCAGACTGTTCTTTACGGTGCATCGAACAATGACAAATATTTCTCTCACTGAATACGTCATAATTCTGCTCAGCACAAACAAATTATTTGCATCTAAAAAATACTCAATGCCATAGGAAACAGATTTGAAAATCAAATTGGAATAAAAAGTGATTATTTATTCTAAGCACCATAAAATTAATGTAAATATTTCAACCAGATTGTTACATCGGCGTTAATGCACTTTCACAAATGATTCTGGAGTGCTTTAGAAATAAGCAACTGTTTTTAGAATCAGAGAAAGAATGAAACAAATATCTGCACTGGGTTATATCCTTATCTTTGCCTAGGAAATTGGGAATGATTCATTATTTCTACATTATATCAATGCTTCAACACATTATAAAGTAAAGATAACAAGTCAAAACAGTCTATAAAGATGAATATCAAAACAAATCCAGAATTAATCAGTGTCCTGGTAGTTATACTAAACACGTATGAATTGATGCAGACTATGACTACCTCTATTAGACTGTCACACATAGTTATCATAGTTTCAGCATCCGCATTATATCTTCAAACACCAACATAAAGACAAGGAATCGGACATGAAAGAAGGCAAAGATTGAATGGTTATTTAGGTACAAACATAATTCTTGTTGACGGGGTCGGGCCTTAAAATATTATATAGCACCATTTTAAACAAGATTTATGTTGAAATACGAAACAAGGGACATTGAACCAAATCAGCTGCGCACAAAGGCACAAAATAGAACAAACGTTAGAATGCCACTTCGGGATTATTTTGATAAAGTAGGTAACAATAGTGGCACATCTGTTGTCTTTTAAAGAGCGACTTATTAACAGGTGTCTACAAACGCATGATTGTAGATTGAAGAGAATGTTCGCGGTGAAATGGACACCGTTGATAATATAAGTGCATTACATGGCTAATAAATCATGATATAAATAATAAATTTAATCTTTACTGGGCTTTCATAGACTTTTATCAAACATTCGACTAGCGTGTGCATCAAACAGTCGGTATTTCAGTAAAATGATACAATTAGGACTTCATTGCATATCGTTTCTTGTTATAACTTTTCATAAACGAGATCAAAGTACGAATTTGCTAGGGAGAATACATATACTATATTGGGTGTCCTGGTGAGAATGCATCATAAACTTTTCAATTTTCAAGATGAGTTTTTTGGAAAGCGTTTCGAATGTGAAGAAAATGATTTGTAAACCTGTGTATGTAGATGCTTACAGAAGAACAGGTGTGAAATAAACATGTCCTATGAATCACTTGAATAAGCATTGAACAGATGATAACAATACTATTTCATTTTGTACAAATCTGAATTGTTATTACGATGACGTTGAGCTTGCTATTGTTTATTGTTACGAATTTAAATATAAAAAACTTCTTATAAATAATTAGTATTTTTCAAATAATACAGTCCCTGTGTTGAGTTTTCACGACTTTACTAATTTTAAGTTTTCCAGACTTAGTTACATGCATCACATAGGTACAGGGCTTACGAAATGGCAGATACAAAGCTATTAAAGACGGGCAATAAACCCGTCTCTCATTTACCCTATATGTATTTATAAGGGTTACGAAAGGTAAAACAGTACAGAACCAAGTTACTGCCTATTTTCAGACATTCGTACGTTTCACCGACCTGACAATTAACTCCACCCAATGACAAGCCGGCAGTTGCAAATGTACATTAATTGTACACTGTATATAAGATTTTACGACATTCAGTCTTCACAAAATTCTACAACTGCATAACAGTGCAAACTTCCATACATTCAGAACTGTTTCTCCTTTTACATGAATTGTAACTGTTCACACAAATCTTATATAGATTGATCAGTACATAATACAAAGGTGTTTGTTTTAAATATTTAAAAAGGAATAAAAGCATTACCACATGCTGCTGCTTTGTCTTCACAAACGTTTATCTGTATGGAGAGTCCCATTTGAAGTAGCAAAGTAACAAGTCTACGATTGGTTATTGTAAGATAAGAGTTCCGATAACTGGATCCTTTGTACGATTGTACATTATACTGTATCCGGTATATTCATCATGTATTTACACACGCTGAAGGAGTTATATGAACCTTCCGGTAGAGTGTAGGTCGTGTTCAAGCTGAAATCAGCACAATGCTTTTAGTGTTCATTATATTGATTATAGTTGTTGCTGTTTATGTGAGAGAATGTTCTATATCTCGGGTAACCTGTAGATCAGTCACTTGTGTTTGATACAATACAGGACGTAACCTGTAGATTAGTCACTTATGTTTGATATAATACAGGACGTAACCTGTAGATTAGTCACTTATGTTTGATATAATACAGGACGTAACCTGTAGATCAGTCACTTATGTTTGATATAATACAGGACGTAACCTGTAGATCAGTCACTTATGTTTGATACAATACAGGACGTAACCTGTAGATTAGTCATTTATGTTTGATATAATACAGGACGTAACCTGTAGATCAGTCACTTATGTTTCATACAATACAGGACGTAACCTGTAGATCAGTCACTTGTGTTTGATACAATACAGGACGTAACCTGTAGATTAGTCACTTATGGTTGATATTATACAGGACGTAACCTATAGATCAGTCACTTATGTTTGATACAATACAGGACGTAACCTGTAGATTAGTCATTTATGTTTGATACAATACAGGACGTAACCTGTAGATCAGTCACTTATGTTTGATACAATACAGGACGTAATCTGTATATCAGACACCTATGTTTGATACAATACAGGACGTAACCTGATGATTAGTCACTTATGTTGGATATATATAAATAGATATATCTATATATATTTATGTATTTTACATGATATTTGAATGAAGCTTACGAAAGAAATTATACCAATCCATGCAAATGTTACAATAATGCCAATATATGCAGATAAATATAGTTTCCTGCAAGAAATAAAAAAATTATGGACAGCATAGATGAAATGAATGGCACAATAAAACATAAAAATGTTTTTTGGATTATAGTGCATGTTTAAAGTTCATATTATTGTTTAAATACTAACTTGTTGATGACTTGCTGGAAAAGCAGCATTGTTATTATGATGAGATTATGTTTAAATTAAAATTGATGTTTCTTTACCAAACATTCATTTGAATTAAATTAAACTGTGGAAATTTTCAATATAGTTGTTTATCGACCTACTTGATTGATTTCAGAACATAAACGTGAACATTTTAGCTACTACATTTTTAATTGCAATGAAAATAAATTCCCTAACATTAATTTGAAGTTTGACGAAAATTACACACTAAGGCTTCATTATTTTGACTTTTACCAAATTACGAATCCACTTTACTCATACGACATTGTCTGCTTGAACATATATTTTAGTGTCCAAGTCATTTCATGTGGGAATAAACTAATACATATAAACACCCAATCCATTGTTCTATCGAGATGTTTAGTCCGCTTTTGTGCGACGTGTGGAAATTTGCTAATGGTTTGCAATAATAAGTTCAAATAGTCTGTCTTGTTTTTCATTTTCTAAAACATAACAGACAAATACATATACATACAGGGTGATCCATTTATTCCGCACATTAGTAAATGCCTATAACTTCACTATTTCTTTACTTACACATGCGCCTTCAAGCAGGAATATTGTTGGATATGTCCAATGAAATGAAACATTCGATTCGTCAGGAAAAGAGACTCGTTACCTAGCTGCATGCAACAACGTCATGTACATAATTTAAAATGGCGTTTGAACTCGTTTCAGAGAAAACGGGTGGTCCCATTGAACGTCTGCCTTTGATAAGGATTCTATTGTTGAATATCCGTTTTAGATCAGAACAAAACTTTCATATATACTCTGCAATTACATGTTTTCTTTAATATCATAGCTTTAAAGATGTTAAAGTTATAAGCATTTACTAAAGTGCAGAATTAATGGATCATCATGTATGTATTACGGAAATTGCACACCGGTGGCAAAATATACGGAAACATTTTTTTCGATTTAAAGTGTGTGTGGTATTGTTAGTTCAGCCTACTTTTATTTCTTGTTTACTATTTAGATTGGAAGATGTTGTATTGATAAAATCACAGTTCAGATTTGTTGTGATTTATTAACTTTAAAGCTTTTCACTTATCTAAGTTTTTACACCATTTTGAACAATTAGATATCTGTATCAAGAATATAGTTAACAACGAATTGTAGCAATTGCTTTAAACAAAATGAAGTTGTTTATACTTATTATGTATTGTTTGTGAATTGTTTAACAAGCACTGGGTTGATACAGTAAACTCTTATAACGAATTATAAATCAGTTTGAATGCGCATGAACACATTTAAACGTTGTCGACTATTTACACAATAGTTTTACAAACACTAATTCTGTTTACATTTTGAAGTACATTTGAAATCAGCAAGCAAACACTTTCTCTTAGGCCATTTACAATAATTATGATCAATCGTGGCAAAGATAATACTATTAAACATGGTACATGTATATGAAAAAAGTGAAAATGCAGCAAGCAAACAATTTCCCTTAGGCCATTTACAATAATCATGATAAACCATGGCAAAGATAATACATGTAAAAAGTGAAAATGCATGCAAACATAAAATATTTCATTACAGCATATTCAAACTTCAGAGATTCGTATTTTCTAACGTATAGGTCTATCATTATTCGATAGTATTGTTTCTTGTTAACCTGTTTGTTGTCTTGTTATAATTGAAAGGGTGTGTTGTTGAACATTGAGTATCCCTAGAAGATAAATGTACTACAACACGACTTCTCGTAGGTATTGTACGACTATTATAACACAGCATGCTGTGAAGGAAAGTATGTTGTCTGCACATAAGAGTATGGTTAATGTGTGTGGTTAACATAAACAAAACATTATGCATACCATGGTACCAGTAATAATTACTATTATATTGTGTTCACAGCTTGTGATGACAGTGTTTAATTTCAATGTTGGAATTCTACCAGGAAGTACCATTACTTGGTATGTGCAACAATATACACCTGTCTGGTACAAGTCCTGTTGGTATGGCAATTATATAAACAACTTAGTGCATTATATTATTCAAGTGTATAATAATTGTATTGACAAATGTTAAGAGTTTTTTTAACAAATGGTAGGCGAGTGCGCATGCTCAACTGATTTGTTAGCTTATTTATAGTGATTACACTGTATATGTTTTGTTAGCATGTTTTAAAAGTGTTTGCATTCCATCGTTCGTGTTATCCTCAGTTATTATTGACTGAGTTTTCCTAAAAAGATCATCGTAGTTGCATAAGAACCTAGTAATTAAAACCTTATTCTATACGAAGGTTGGTCATTCTGGCCATTTGCCAGAACCTAAGAGTTACAAAATAAGCAATTAATTAGTGCATAAGCTCAGATTAGCATATCTTAAAAGGATGCATTGCACGATAGTAAGAGTTACGCTAAATTTTACATTTATTTAATGAAGGAACACCCTCGTACCCTTACATCTAATCTATATCTATTGTATAGTAGTTAGAATTATTGTGATAAAATTGTAGTTGCATACAGGGTTTGAAACAGCTTCTATTAATCTAATCTGCCAAACTCCCCAAATTACACCAACATAATTATCCGAGAGGTCCGTTTTCATTGTTTAGACATTGAACAGAAAAACAAAGATTCGGCAAACTTTATTATTGGCAAATTTTGCTTGTAATTCTCATAATGAGTCGACTGAGCAGAAATCTTGATTTAAATCATGTCACGTGAATTACGTGATGTTAAAGCATAATTTGATGTAAAAAAAGGTTCATTACCAAGTTTTTTTTTATTGGTACCATAGTATACGTAGGATAGAAATCAATTTTATGGGGATATTAAGGTTCGTATTACGCACAGAACATGTTAATTCGTCATCAAACATAGTAAGCAAAACTTTTTAAATTGCATTAATGTCGAGAAACGTTTTGTATCCGGAAGCAGTGTACCAACTACATAATGTATTGTGTGGCATTCATTTCGAGACATATTTTACAAACGGAAGCCATGTATTGACTATGACGAATTGGGAAGATTATGTATTAACACATTCTTACTAATCTAATTATCTCTGTTTTTAAGTATTTAGATTAGTGTTGGTAGCGCATGATGCAACGTATGTCCTAGGGGCTGAAATACTTCTGTCTCTGACTTTTAACGAATTCCTGAACTAATCTACATTTTGTAACACGCGATGCTTGAAAAGTGCAATTGATTTTAAATCCTATTTATTTAAGACCATGGACAATTTAACTGACATTACCAACGAGCGTGGCTGATTGTCATTCGCTTATACCAGACTTAGTGCGGATGATAATTATTTCAACTATCTCCTTTAAAGTCAGTTCTTTGCTTCATGGACAGTTATACAAAAATAAATTTAATTAAGCATATAACTAATAACTAGCTAATTGTCACATTTACAACAACCTTTAGCAGAATTAGACCAGTAATATGCCAATCAAAAACTTCAGGTAGTTGCCGAATTTTATTTTTAAAATTAAATTAAATGCAATTACTAGTATATTAGTATGTACATACGATTGCCTTAAAAATAATTATAACTACGTTTTTATTCGAAATTAAAGCATTGAAGCATAAATTTGCTGTTTGAAAACATTGACGTATGCTAAACATCATAAAAGTTAGACGACTTCGTTAAAAAAAAATCGTACACAGGACAAAATCCATCTGGTCAATGCGTGTCGCTGTAAGGGGTTTCAAAACCAGACATGAAATCCTATATAGTTATTTTAAACTGAAAGGAGCATGTGCAAGCATCATCAGAGATTTTCCATCGGAAATCGTACGAGCTTTCAACAAAGTCTCCAAATGGCCATAGGTCGCTCACTTGTCATTGTAGTGCATACACGTACACGACCAGGGTTATGGTTATCTTAGACAATTACAACCGTTGTAGTCTTCAAGCCAATGTTGTAGAGGAGTGCACACAGTAGCCAGTGCTGAACACGGAGTCGAATAGTTTCCATAGAGTGAAATGTTAAATTTCCCGATTATATATGGCGTGAAATGCCTTTTAATTGAGTTTCGATTAGCATTTCAAGATTTTGTGAAATGAAAGGTAAGTATGCCGTGTATTGTAATCAAGTCAGTGGTCATTTTATCGACCTTTTAAAATCCGTGGGTGCATAAGAGATCTCAAGTGATGTTTTGATTATTATTTTTAAAATTGGTAGTACTTCATTTCAACTATCCTCAAACAACAAAGTTGGTATTGGATCAAGCTCACACAATTTATACCTCGGTCACAAAGCACCCACACGCCGGGCAATTTCCATGTATCCAATGTGTACCCGATGTATTGGCATCTTGTGGGCGCTTGCGGATGATATGCCATGCATATTTCAAAATAGACTTGAAGATCCATTGCATATAATCGATAAATCGTTTAAACCTGTAGAAAACAGAACATTCGTAACAAATGATTTAACGATTTACGTCATACCTGTACATTTTCTAACGAAAGATATTAAATACCAGTTTAAAATATACAACTTCTAATTAAAGTATTGTGTACATGTACGTCATTCGATTAATTGATGTTCTTTAACCGAATAATATATTACAAAGAATTCAGGCATGCTTCAAAAAAGGATATTTCTGTCAAGATCACATTCATTTTCATGCTACATTTAATGGTCTAATACAAAAAAATGATTAGCTGCATGGGTTCATTATTCACTAAGCACTGTCTTTTATCCCCGTTTAACTGATTTTCTTGAGTCGAATAATATATAACATCCAATTCAAGCATGCTTAAGGGAAGGTCACGCATGTCAAGATCATATTTCACGCTTTATTCAATTATCGATGAATTAAGATCTAAGAAACAGTATTGTATTTTTCGTATATCGACTTAACCTCAGGCTTTAATAAAATATATAGCATTAGCCTTCGACGGAAGCTCTTCAAAATAGATTATTATATACTATTTTTGTCCTGTATTGTTAAAGATAGTCTTGTTGTTCGCGTTTAATGTCAGCATCCTTACGGCGTACGTCAATGCGACGATCTAATGTTAATTTTCTTTATTAAGTAACAATATGCATTCCCGTATAGTGTTACAGCAGCAATCAAATGTCCTTATGATTCCTTATTGTTCGTTGGCTTTAACTTCGGCTGAATGTTCTGGCAGGTTGTCGGAGTATCAGGTCTTGTTTTTGTCATGTTTCTTTTGGTCGTTTTTCATGTTCGTTTTGTGCTTGACTGTACTGTGCTGTGTCTGCCAATTGCATATTTCTCTGTCCAATTTTATATGATTTCTTACAAAAACCTTCGATGACATTCATGGCTTAAACTTTTTCTGCTGCTTTATGATGAAACAATATTCGCAAACGGGCACGTTGCCTATCGGACATTTTCGATTTTGAACATTTAGATATGATTGCACAATGTACAATTCATTGTTCCACATATCGGGTTGAATTAAGGTTTATAAGGAACCAGTCGACATTGCATATGAGATAGTTAAACATAACAATGTTATATAGAATTCCTGACCTAGTTGACATACCTTCAACTGAATACCAAACTTCAAGAACCAGTTCAACCACCTCCAAGAGTTTCCAACAATCTACATCAACCGACTATTTCCGATACAGCTTTAAACTCCAGTACCATCTCACATTAAGGGTAAGTCTGTAGAGGAGAAACCCTCTGTACGATAACCTTACATTGTGTTTCCAAGTGTGTTTCTTAGAGAGGTTGGACTGTATATTTTAATTGCGAAATCTTCATCGATTTATTAAAATAAAATCTTATTTGCCAGGCTTACAAACATCATCATTGTACTAGTGTACCATATTGGGAACTAAAAGCCGGTTAGTGTTATTCTTCTTCCATAATAATTGGTTGAGAACACGTTCAGGAATAGAAATGAGCTGTGTTAAGTATGTGTTACTGCATGATGATATATATTGTTTACATTGGATTCAGTCTATCAAGAAATAGTTTGTATATTAGAAAAGACGGTATCATATAGATAATAAGCTTCTTATAAATGATTGCCATTGTTTTCAAATACTAGTAGCGCAATTTCCTAAATGAGGCATGCTGATTGGCCAATTCATGAAAGAAATGGATATTAAGTTTACTTTTGTCATGAAAAGTCTGTCTGGGTTCAGGGCAACACAGGAGAACGAACTAAGCCAATCACTTAGCGCTTTGAAAGGGGAGTGGAATTGGCTGCGTTCTATCATCTCAAAGATTAATGCAATGTATCATCAACAATAGGGTGACAATGGTGATAAATATAAGAGGTAGAACTTTTATCACTATTGGCGTATAATAAATTAGTACATGTATATGACGTATATTCAATATACATGTGCACATGTATATGATGGTTTAATAATAACGTTGATTCAATGATGACATAAGTGCCTTAATTATTAAACCGAATAAACGAAAGTTGGTAATCATGTTATGAATCATTGAAACTTCTATTATATATGATGCTGGTATAGTTATATTTGAACAAAACATAAATTATGTCATATTCCTCGATCAATGTATACTGGTTGATTCAAGTATCCCTCCAGTTGCTGTATATTTATGTTTGCTCTTTATTCATGCTCCGTTTTGAATGTTAATATACTCTCTTTATTGAGTGGCCATCAACATAAATCACCTTTATTTACACAGCTCGTAAACGTCAAACTACACTACTGTAAGTGTTTGCATATGAACCATTCTGGTCAATGCTTTGCATATTTGAATTTGTTATTCCATAGCAGTAGATTTTTCGGCTTCAAGCCAGACGGTTTTGTCATAAAATATGTCTGTATTGCAATGCTAAAAGGAAACATCATTCGATTGAACGAAAGCCTGGATTCTAATATAACCTATCACGGTTGCCATTTGGTTAGAGTACATTACATGGCAGGAAACGTTATCGACACTGTACTGTTACATTAGGTTGTATGTGGAGTGAGTGTGAGGTAAAGTGCACCGTAAAAACGTTCGAATCCCTAGAGACATTTGTCACAGTCCGAAACTAGGCTGTATCTCTAAATCGTTAAGGTTTATATTGTTCGTTTTATAATTAGAAAATAATATAAAAATGTAAAAAGTGTGTCAGTGGGCATGTTTGTTTAACTGTGACAGTCATAGTTTTGTATGAGCCCTGTTGCAATTTTGCGGTAATTGCTTTTCAAATCAAACATGTAAACTGTTTCTGTGGTGTGTGGACTTGTGTATTTTGTTTGTGGTATGTTATTCGTTATTTTCTGCTAGCTCTTACCCCGATGATGTTTGACTGACTGGGTCGACAAGTTGTCAAACTGGGCTGTCTTGATTTTCAAAATTGTCC
Organism: Spisula solida; assembly: GCA_947247005.1. Classification (NCBI taxonomy): domain Eukaryota; kingdom Metazoa; phylum Mollusca; class Bivalvia; order Venerida; family Mactridae; genus Spisula; species Spisula solida. The sequence goes on along the minus strand of OX365944.1, from coordinate 40,869,176 downwards.
TTGTAACTGGTAATCGGTGATTTTCATTATCGCATGATGTGTGCCTTTCGCGCTGCATTCCCTGTCTGATTTGTTGTTAAATTTTATCGCCACCGTTTAATTAACGTTTTGTCTTATACTGTTGTCAGCCTTTTGTATGGCTGAAACTACGTCTATCACCGTTTTTATAACTGAAACCAGGTATTTTACCTTTTAGACAGCTTTAAATTTCAGCGGTTCACTTTCATATTCTTGTTCATTTGTGTGTTTGGGCTTAGTGTCGTGTGACTGTGGCCTGTGTGATTTCCGTTGTCGGTGCTCGGCTGTTTCCCTGAAAGATTTTTTATTACACGTAGTATTCTGGTCCAGGAATTATCCACTCGTACTTATTTGTACTTCTGTGAGCAACAACTTGTCCATATCAGCGTATTCTCATTCAGATTACTAGACTAACAAGCGGGTATTCTATCCATAGCGTAAACAAGACGGGCTCTATCAGATTGACATAAACTGTCGTCTTATGCAAACCATAACACAATTTATTTACGGATAAGTTCTAAGTCACTTTTATCTCTAGGCGCAAATCCAAAAGTGAAAATAAATTAAATTATAATTAAATTAAAGTGCTAATTTTAACGAAATAGCTCCCATCCTGAATGCGGCAGTATATTTAACCAATGGTTGTAATATTTCAATTAAACTATTCAGACTTATACGTTACATGAGGTCGTACCTTGCAAACACCCGACGTTATATAACGTTGGATTATGGTTGTATTTTGGTTAGTTGGACAGCAACCAAAATTCAACGTTAATACAACATTAAAACACAAACGTTAATCCAACGTCGTGTCATAACGTTGTACTAACGTTGATTTTGGGTCAGGGTGGTTATATTAGTTAAATATCATTGTTTGATTGTTTAATTTGATTTGGGTAGGCAAACACTATCAGGCATTTTGACAGAATTATGCCCACCTATGGACTTGGCATATTCTTTTATAGAAAATGTTAACTAAAAAATGTTCAAGCTTTTCAAACTCAAACAATTTCAAAGTCCATCAACATACAGCTTTGACACCTTGCATACTTGTTCACTGTCCATGCATACTTGTTCACTGCCATCGCCCATTCAAAACACATGGGTGGGCAACACTATCAGGCATTTTCACAAGTATCAAGCACTTAAATAGTCGGCTCTGGCAGTTTTACGAACATGTACACAAACGGTTTTTACTTGAGGTCTGACACTTAGTTACGTCATTGTTTGTGCCATGTATTTTCACTATGTATTGACTGTGCTTTTCATTTTACTCACATTGTCTTGTACTATTGTGTCATAACTACTTTGTAGTCTATAGAGTTTAGCTTTCTGTAACTATCAGTGTTCTGTATGAGAGGCCTATTTTCGCTCTTGAAATTTATTGATGTTTGACATATGAGTAATTCTTACGATACAGTTAAAGTTACAAACACCGATCACATCAGGCGCGTTGGCCTCTGCAAACGTTTATTTTGATTGCAATTCTTCTAGAAAGGGTTCATGTGAGTATTTTTGTTTGCATATGTTGTATTTTAAATAGCTTTAATAATTATGAATAGGTTATATGCCTCGTAAAGTCTACAAACGACATTTTCAGCGTTGTTTCATGAGGTCTAGTTTAAAGTCCAGTCAGGCCAGTCGTGTCCATATTTGCAGTTGTTTAATGTTAAAACATGTACATTCCGTAAGCTCGGGAATATCTTTAGGTTTCACATCACTAAATTGTGTATGCGCCAGTTGGTATATTTTTTATGAGAAGTATTCTGTTTTGTGTTAAGGAGCATCGTTTTTGTTGACTTAATGCTATGTTTTCGTGATTGCTATATGCTAAACAGTTAACGTGTGTATTAGATGATTTGTTGAACTTGAAAGGATCATGGAGAGTTATGACGTAGGCTATATGTATTTCTAGTGATTTATATGTTCTTAGTTGAGTTTTGTTACCAGGTGCCATATCGTTCATATTCGAGTTGAGTCTTGCAGTATCATATGATATATTTTTCAAGTAATTTCACTTTAATCTTACACAGATACGTACCTTTTTTATATTGTATTCTGGCTATAATGACCTTTTAAAGATATATAAGCTATTTCTAGAAAGAATAGTTTTTCATTGTCTAATTTAGTTTTCATGTTTTTCTATTGTAGTATATAGTTGAAATAAAGTCTAAAGAATTTGTCGTTTCTCCGTTGTCTATGTCTTGTCGCACTGATGTGTTCCTGCACTCCTTCTGCCCCTCCGCCATCCGACTCTGGAACCAGCTTCCTGAGCGACGGCGTTTAGGTCTTCAAGAGGGGCCTGGTCAGCGAATAGAAGAATATGCTGTTTTTAAACGTTTTAAACTCTCACACAGTAAATACTTGCTGCACCGCTCATACGATTTTAATAGTACGACATTTCCCCCAGAGTGGGATCTGTACTAAACAGGAAGAAGAAGCAGAAGAGGATGTGCCGGTTCAAAGGACATAATAGAACAGCTCTTGTTAATTTAGCAATTTCTTCAAACAATGCACATTGTCAATACACATTTTAAATATCTCTGACATTTCTGTTCTTTTAGCGATAAGGCACATAATGCGGGACAACTAGCTTTTAAGTCACATATGTCTGTGCACAATATTTTCACAGTCATGCCTTCAACTATTCTATTCAGTTAGTAGTATACTTTATACAACTTAGAAAGTTACTTTCTTCCCTTAATATATAATTACAGTCCATCGCATAATGCATTGTTGTATGTGTTTTAATTAAAGCTTTTCCAAATGCCAAATATCTATCCAACAAATAGCTAAAGTATCTTTCATTTCGGATACATTATTATTCTATATATCAATTTTACTCTTTATGGTCTTCAAACTTGAAATCTCAAATATTATCTGTTGCCTCCATGTTAAACAGACAAGCGTTGGTGCCATTTTGCGGTGTTTTTGTTTATGCTTTGTTCAATGTTTTGTCATGAAAATGTAAAGCACTGTATATCATGCAGCACTAGAGATGACATTTGAAATAAAATTTTCTTTTAATACGGGAGAGTTGTTGTCTTGTAATTATATTGGACTAGCACACGCACGTGTGTTCATCTATGGTGACCTAGCCTGGAGGAAAGAAAGGAATGGTCTGAGTTATTTTGGGGAAAATGTTTGAATTTGGTTAGGAAATGGTTGAAATTGACGTCAGAAAGTGGTTGGGAGAAGGTTTGATTTTGGTCAGATTTTAGTTGGATTCAGGTTGATATTTGGTTGGAACCCGACGTTGTATGGACGTTAGAAAATGACGACATATAACGACATAAAAGTTTGCAGAATCCAACGTTTTCCCAACGTTGGAGTCTAACGTTCATACAACGTTAATACAACGTCACTTGTTTGCTGGGATAAATAAGCCGGGTGATAAATTGGCTGGCAAATATGTAATGATATTTAAGGATATATTTATTCTTCATAAACGAATTAGCAAAAATTACATACGAAGTTCGAAGCAACATAAACATAAATTATATAATTTATGTAATCTATGTCTATGGAAGTCAGAACATATGCTAAATTACAAACGCTGAAATAATGCTGTTGGGAACAGCCTTGGTTATTGGTAAATTTAAAATGCGCCATAATAGCCGAATTGTCATAGTTCAAATACCGGCTCCGTAGTAGCATATACTCGTACAGCTTGAACTATTTGTGTCTCCTCTAATATGTTTTGTTTTTATTGAGCTGGTTTTGATCACAGACGCAATATTCATTTTTTAAGTTCATTTAATTCCAATGTGTCTCCAAAATTTCACCCACATTCTGTTCGAGGTCATAATTTGTCCAACAATTCTGCTCTCCACAAGCAAATTATGTGCATCTAAAACAATACTCAGTGCCTTAGGAAACAGATTTGAAAATCAAATTGGAAAGTAAAGTGAATTCTTATTTTAAGTACCATCAAATTCATTCGAAAATTGGATCCAGGTTTTTACATCGGCGTTAATGCATTTTAACGAATGATTCTGGAGGGCTTTAGCAATAAGCAACTGGTTTCGGAATCAGCGTAAGAATGAAACAAAGATCTACACTGGGTTACATCCTTATTTTTGACTAGGAAATGGAGAACGTTTCATCATTTCTACATTGTATCACCGATTTAACACATCAGCATATGCATTATGAAGTAAGGATAACAAGTTAAAGCAGCGTATGAAGATGAATATCAAAACATAATCAGAATAAACCAGTTTCCTGGTAGTTATACTAAACACATGTAAATTAATGGAGACTATGACCACCTCTATTTGAATGTCGCACAGTGTTATCATAGTTTCAGCATCCATATTACACCTTCAAACATAAGCATAAAGACAATGAATCGGACATGGAAGAAGGCAGATCTTGATTTGTTATTTAGGTACAAAAATAATTGCTGTTTACGGGGTGGGCCTTAAAATCAGATATAGCACCTTTTTCTGAAAAATTATGTTTGAATACGAAACAAGGGATATTGAACCAATTCAGCAGTGGCAAAAGGCACAAAATAGAACACACGTTAGAATGCCACTTTGGGATTATATTGATTACGTAGGTAACAATAGTGGCACATATATTGCCTTATAGAGAGCGACTTATTAACTCGTGTCAACAACCGCCTGTTTATAGATTATAGAGAATGTTCGCAGTGAAATGGATACCGTTGATAATATAAGTGCATTACATCGCTAATAAATCATGATATAAATAATAAATTTAATCTTTACTGGGCTTTCATAGACTTTTATCAAACATTCGACTAGCGTGTGCATCAAAAAGTCGGTATACCAGTAAAATGATACAATTACGACGTCATTGCATATCGTTTCTTGTTATAACTTTTCATAAACGAGATCAAAGTACGACTTTGCTAGGGAGAATACATAAACTATATTGGGTGTCCTGGTGAGAATGCATCATAAGCACTTTTCAATTTTCAAGATTAGTGTTTTGGAAAGCGTTTCGAATGTGAAGGAAATGATTTGTAAACTTGTGTATGTAGATACTCACAGAAGAACAGGTGTGCAATGAGATGTCCCATGAATCACCTAAATAAACATTGAAAAGATGATAACAATACTATTATATTTTGTACAAATCTGAATTGTTATTACGATGACGTTGAGCTTGATATTGTTTATTGTTACGAATTTAACTATAAAAAACCTCTTTTAAATCATTTGTATTTTTCTAATAATATAGTCCCTGTGTTGAGTTTTCTCGACTTTACTAATTTTAAGTTTTCCAGACTTAGTTACATGCATCACATAGGTAGTGCTTTGGAAATGGCAGATACAAAGCAATTAAAGACGAGCAATATACATGTACCCGTCTCTCATTTACCCTATATATAAATATAAGGGTTACTTAATTAAAACAGTACAGAACCAAGTTAATGCCTATTTTCAGACATTCGTACGGTTCATCGACCTGACATTTACATCCACCTAATGACAAATCGGCAATTGCAAATGTACATTAATTGTACACAATCGTGAAAGCTCGGCCATTTCCGTTTATCTCCGGTAAATAACCTCGTGTCGAACTGTAGTAATACACCAAAGCCAACAGGCCGTGAGTTAAAAGTCGCTACCTACGCGTAAAAGTAACAAATTATGTATCCGTCAATAAGATGGTTATTTTATCTTTCCCGAACAGTTTTCTTATTTTATGATCATACGAAGACATATCATAAAAGAAATAACCCATATCTTTAAAAAGTATTCATAATTTATATTTCCCAACCACGTGTCGAAAACATCAACAAACATGACCCATATTTAAGCGGGTTTGTTTACAAAATATACTATTTGACTTTCGGATCATTTCGAGTTAACTTATCGCCTGGCACGCATGTGATTAATCGTTCCGTGGAATTTTGTAGTGCGTATTTACTGGTATATCTATATAGATCTATATATTTGTGTGAACATGTATTGACATAATGTGTACTGAAGACTGGGGGCTGCCATTTTCTAATCATGTGACTGAAAATAGTTTCAATATGGCGCCTTGTTATGTCAGAGGTCTATTGCAATGCATAAAGGCCGAGGTGATCAGAATGTAATTGTACACTGTATATAAGATTTTACGACATTCAGTGTTCACAGAATTCTACAACTGCATAACAGTGCAAACTTCCATACATTCAGAACTTTTTCTCCTTTAACATGAATTATAACTGTTTACACAAATCTGATATAGATTGATCAGTACATAATACAAAGGTGTTTGTTTAAATTATTCAAAAAGGAATAAAAGCATCACCACATGCTGCTGCTTAACCTTCGTCTTCATAAACGCTTATCTGTATGGAGAGTCCCATTTGAAGTAGCAAAGTAACATGTCTAAGATTGGTTATTGTAAGATAAGAGTTCAGATTACTGGATTCTTTGTACGATTGTACATTATACTGTATCCGGTATATTCATCATGTATTTACACACGATGAAGGAGTTGTATTAACCTTCCGGTAGAATGTAGGCCGTGTTCAAGCTGAAATCAGCACAATGCTTTTATTGTTTATTATATTGATTATAGTTGTTGATGTTTTTGTGAGAGAATGTTCTATATCTCACGTAACCTGTAGATCAGTCACTTATGTTTGATACAATACAGGACGTACAGGAAGTGATACATGTTACATTACAAATAATTAGTGTATGATCTTTCGTTTCAGATTATATAGTCTGGTAAAAACATAATATTTCACTTTAAAGTAATGGGTTTATATCCGACATTGCCTTCTCCGTTTACTCTTCCATTATTAATTGTGTTGATGTTTGTGCATACAATGCATGTATTATGAAATATTGGGACTTCTTTATCGTTATAGATCTATACATATCGTTTCATGTGTTTTACATGATTTTTAAACGAAGCCTACATCCATGCAAATGTAACAAGAATACCAATGTTTCTAAACACATAGAAAAGTTTTTGTTCCTTCTAACACAATCTAGTCAACATGGTGTGGTGAACTGTCCGCCATTTATATATCAATCAAAACGTTGTTGAGAGAAACAGCATGTACCCCGAATAAACAACAACAACGGAAAAAGTATTGCCAGCAAGGATTCCTACTCTTATCATTTGAGGTGGATTTACATCTACTTAATGCTTTGATCTACCCTTCGAAACAATTCACGTTTGTTTGGTTGAAATGCCACAGTAATGTTGTTGTACCATATTAGTTTAGTTTACAACTAGAAATGGTACGATGGCATGATATAGGCGCAAATACTGAACGATTTTGTGGCTGATACAAACATAATAACATATCCAGTGCATGCGCAATAGTTATCGTAACACGCCAATGTGATTAAAACATGATTTATTACATACGGGTTTATTTGTGTCATGATTGTAACTACATGTATATAAGTTTATGTCAAAGTCAATTGTGCCCTGCTACATTATTATCGTTTTCATTCTTAAATTGTTATTTTCTTACAAACTTATAATACTTCTTCAGTTTAATGGAAGGCGTAATAATTTTTGTCGAGCGCACTTGCGGTGAGCGAGAAGTAGTCACCGCTTGTTGTGCGTGCGTGCGTGCGTGCGTGCGTGCGTGCGTGCGTGCGTGCGTGCGTGCGTGCGTGCGTGCGTGCGTGCGTGCGTGCGTGCGTGCGTGCGTGCGTGCGTGCGTGCGTGCGTGCGTGCGTGCGTGCGTGCGTGCGTGCGTGCGTGCGTGCGTGCGTGCGTGCGTGCGTGCGTGCGTGCGTGCGTGCGTGCGTGCGTGCGTGCGTGCGTGTGAGGGTGTGTGTGCGTAAGTGCGTTAGTTCGTTAGTTCGTTAGTTCGTTAGTGCGTCCGTCTGATTTTGTCCGGGCCATAACTTTGTCATGTTGACCAATCTTGTTTATATTTGGCATGAATGTTAACCACAATGAGGCATGCAATAAACAAACACCAGGGTCCTTTATCAAAGATCAAGGTCACAGTTGGAGGTCAAAGGTCAAATTGTGGTTTGTCGGACCATAACTTAGTCATGCATTGACCAATCTGGCTTATATTTAGCATGAATGTTAACATCCATGAGAAGGAGTGTCATGTGCAAACCAAGTTCCTATCTCAAATGTCAAAGTCACAATTGGATGTCAAATGTCTAGGAGCATTTCTTCTTTATGTATGGTGTTATTTCAATGTAAACTGACATAAATGTAAACCATTATGAGAAAGGGAAGAAGTCTCGTGCGCAAACCTTAGGGTCTTCTCTGAAAGGTCAATGTCACAGCTAAAGGCCGTAAGTGATATTGAAGTTTGTCTTGGCCATAACTTTGTCATACATCGACCAATCTTGCTTATACCTGGCATGCATGTTAACCTCCATGATAAGGAGTGTCATGTGCAAACTAAGTTCCTATCTCAAATGTCAAGGTCACAATTGGATGTCAAATGTCTAGGAGCATTTCCTCTTTATGTATGGTGCTGGTTCAATGTAACCTGATATAAAAAGTAAACCATTATGAGACAATGGGACATGTTGAATGAAATATCAGGTCATGGATCTCAAAGTTAAACCTCAAATGGTCGAAATTTAGCTTTCAATTGTCATTTATCCTTCAGTTTTTTACTATTGGATTTTGAAGTGAGTTAGCAAATGTAACTTTAATTGTGATTTTTGTCAACATGCACAGGCTCGACACAATCTGCCACAGGACATGAATTTCAAGTTATTGTATTGTATGCAGTCCTCATAATTCTCCTACAAGCGATAAAATCGACCGACAAGGATATATCGTTTTACATTTAGTTCATGCTTTTCATATGCCATTGGTGTGTTTATTTTCCACACCCAACTATTTCTCTTGATTGTTGTCCCTAGTTTCATAATGAAATACAGTAAACGGTACAAAGCTAACAACTTGTATTAAACTGCCTATGTAACCGTCCGTGCTTTGCTGTTCATGTGGCAACATAACAACTATACAGCCACCATTGTATTCAGCAGAAACCAATGTTTCTGAATGTGTTGAATTAGAATATAATACAAGAGAATACAGCAAGTTATATACATGCAGTACCAACAGGGGGAGTATAAACCATGTACATAGTTTTTAGTTGTGTGTGTATTTTGAAACTTTGCCAATGACATGTAAGAATACCACAGTCTTTCCAAAATATGTATTATTCAGATAAATATAGTTTCCTGCAAGAAATAAAAACTTTATGGACAGGATAGATGAAATTAATGGGATTAAAAAGCATAAAAATGGCATATTTTGAACTGTATTTGGATTATAGTGCATGTTTTAAGTTCAAATTATTGCTAAAATACTAACTCTTTGATGACCTGCTCGGAAAACAGCATTGTTATTATCTGAGAAGATTATATTTATATTTAAATTGATGTTTCTTTACCAAACATTCATTTGAATTTAATTAAACTGTGGGAATGTTCAATATAGTTTTTTATCTACCTACTTGACGATTTCAGGACATAAACGTAAACATTTTAGATATTATTTGCAATGAAAATAAATGCCCTAACATTAATTTGAAACTTCGCGAACATTTCACACCAAGGCTTCATTATTTTGGCTTTCACCCAATTACGAATTCACTTTACTCATACGACATTGTCTGCTTGAACATAGATTGTAGAGTCCCAAGTCATTTCATGTGGGAATAAACTAATACACGAAAATACCCAATGCATTTTTCTATCAAGATGTTTAGTCCGCTTTTGTGCGACGTGTGGAAATTTGCTAATGGTTTGCAATAATAAGTTCAGATAGTCTGTTTTATTTTTCTATTTACTAAAACCTAACAGATTTTACGTAAAGTCCAAATAAGTGATAATTTTACATTGCTAAGCAGCCAACTGTTCATTTTTGTTTTATATACTTGGTCATTACCAATGTCAATACTTTAATTTAACTGAGAAAATTACATGAATGCAATGTTTTTCAATTAGCAAGTAATATACATGTACATCGTAATACATAAATTTGCAAAATGTGCACACATATATATACACGACTTGTTCACAAATTTACAGCACAACAGTAGTTTCAGTTAGTAAAATACGCAGTATGTGATTCGACTATCAGACGGACAGGCTAATATAAGTACGTTCGTATTTGACAAATGGTATAGCAAACTTAAGTTTGAGACATAAATATTCAGCTTACTTTTTGTGAGATAGATATGGTAATGTAATTTTATTTGTGACTGTATATATAAAATAAGGAAACCAAAAGCTTTGAATGAGTCTCGTGTTGACGGAACACTGTCAGAACGCTGACATTCTTCCATTATGCGAATAACAAGACTTAACATACAATACGTATTGTAGAAAATATGACACTTTTACTATTAATTAGATTTTGTAAGAGATTCTGACGTAGTCTTGTTCTATAGATGTGCTTATAGAAGGCATGGGTAAATTCGATAAAGACACAATGCCATTCTTAGATATTAGTACGTCAATACATGCAATTGAATATAGCGTGAAATATGATTTTGACATATCTCTCCATTCCCAAAGCATGCTTGAGTCGGCTGTAATGTATTGTAGTATCAAGAAACTCAGTAAGTTAAACAAGGGTAACTGACAGATGTGATGATTGTACTTACACAATTTCCTTTTGATAAACATCATTTAATAAAACGTACAGGTATATAACCAATATCTAGTACACAGTTACATCATTTGGTACAAATAGGTAGCAGAGGTGATTGAGTGTTTTATATAATTATTTCAAGATGCTATCTGTTGGGCTTGAAGCTTATTTACTGTCATTAAGATTTTTGATACATTTTATGATTTCCTGAGTTTGAAACGATTATATTCTCTGTTGTATAATATTTATAGTACGCTATAATGCTGATTGTACAATATTTCCACCACAGTGTTGTTCTGGAACCCTGTTAAGAATGGAACCTAATCAAAACATTATGTTGTTTGTATCAACGGTATAAAAGACGTATCCTATGACGAGTAGGGAGGCAAACTCCGATGTAAATATTCAATGATTGCTTGCGATAGTTCAACAGCGGCATGAGATAATTGTATAATTATTATATAACATCTGTATACTAGTATATAATACATGTATGTAATAATCTAATACTTTAGTTTAATATTTTGCTGTCTTACATATCGTTCGAAACGAGTATGTTTTGCTTTGATAATTTATGATTGAATGGCTTGGTGCAATGTTTCAATTGATATTGAAAGTTTGTAAATATTACTCGCTCTTATAACGTGTCCATGTAGCATATCAAGCAACTGTGCGTATCCGACAATACCGGCTGCTTGCATTTACAATGCCACACTATGACAACAAGTCCATTCTGTATTAGAATGACACCGCTTCAAAATGCCAAAGCTACAATCATATTGTTTGTGGGATTTCTCAATCATTATAATTGTAGCTTAGATGATACACATGTTTCTACAAAATGCCGACGTGATCGTCCAATCATAAAAGCATAAAAGAGTATGTCTGTGATATAGTATCTGTATATTTGTTGAAAGGTTCATGATCGGCTTTTTAAAACATCTACACATGAAAAGGGTCGCTGTTTGTCACTATTGGTAGAGAGAATTTAATACAATCCTCAACAATAGACGGAAATTGAACAATTTCGGCGCCTGACGCAGAAAGTTCATTTGGTTGGTAAATATTATGTAATTTGAATTTCTACTGACATCCATACGGAAATTGCACACCAGAGGCAAAATATTTTCTTCGATTTAAAGTTCCGTGGTATTGTTAGGTTCATCCTCTTTTATTGATTCTTTACTGAGTCTGTGTATTTGAGTGTATATATAATTTCACTAATTGCTTCAAGCTTTGTTGTGTTTTGTGAAAGCTTTTTACATATCTGAGAATCCTATCACCAAGTTAAACAACAATGTATCTGTATCAACAACGTGCATTGGGTAACAATAAAATACTGCAATTTTTGAAACCAAATAAATTGTTTATTCTTATTATTTATTGTTTGTGAGTTATTTAAAAAGCACTGTAATGATACATTATACTGTTATTGACTTATGTTGCGGTGAATATGATATTTTGTTGACCTTCGAAGAAGTGACATTGACCGATGACGAACATCATATTCATTGAAACACAAATCGTCAACTGTTATACTGCATACCATACCATCAGTCCAGAAAATAAATCTTTTGATTTTTTTTAAATTTAATAACTTCCAGTCTCTCTTCAGGAAAGTATATGTTGTAGAAATAAAAGCGACTCGTATTCAAATTTTCTAGCTGATTATGCTCTTCTACTCACGTATTCACGTATTAACAGCATTTATTACGTGCGGGCATGACACCGCAGGTATATTGGATAGCTCAAATTGAAAAGTCCATGGAGGGCACGTGACCTGTAGATAACAGTTTTCTAGATTAAACCACAGCATTCGGTAGCCATCGATAGTAAGTTGGCTTATCAGCTGGTGAGGTTTAATCTGTTGTAGAGTAAATACTATACCATCATACATTTTAATGTAGTTGGAAGTGAGTAGTAATTCGCTGAGGTGATAATACACATTTAGCCTGTATGCTACTTGTTGGTTTAAACACCCAAGTACATTTTGTAGTATTTCTGTTTACACCATGTGACTAGTGTCAACGGTTATATCAAATTCAAATATTTTCTCCCAATTGCTGTATTTCATACTTCAGATAAATCTAGTGATTTAGTGATTACACTGACTGTGGCAATTTTAAATGTAAGCATCAATTCAATTATTATTACAATAAAACATAGATTCTATTTGAATACAAAATGTTGCAAAAACCAGCCACCATTTGATATAAGGCTCCTCCCTCTTCCTTTTATACAATTCCTGGGGTTTAACAGAAGTATGGTATTGATACATGATTAATATTTTTCAAACTATTTGGAATTTGTTCAATTAGAGGAAATTTGTTTGTTTAAACTGAATACGATTTATTCGATCTCATCATGGTTATGTTAGATTAATGTATTTGAATTATTTGGACAGATACATTTAAACATACACCGGAATAAATTCGATTAGCATCCAAACTGCAAAAATAAAATCCTAAATAATACTACAAAATTATCTGCCCGCAGAAAACTATTTGGCTTGTTATAATTGGCTATGTTAGAGCGTATAAATAAGTATGAGCAGTTGAAGGCCAAATAATACGGGAAATGACGTTATATCGTTTGGTGAAATTTGTCCCATTCGAGTCTATGTAAAATGACTCAATTTCGCATCTCTCATTGGGTTACACTGACGTTTCGAATGATTTCTGTTGCCGTGTCCATGAAATGCACTCACTGTCATCCAAAATGAGCCATAGAAAATGGCTTGTTGAACGTTTACTTTTCGTGCTATTTCAAGTCTTCCTATTACATTTTGTTTTTATTCAATACACAACAGCTGATTCGGCTAAAGCACCCACACATTTCTAGTCCTCCGCCAATGCGTAGTAATCCTGAAAAATATCAATAAAACACTGTTAACTGTTGACAGGCCGTCCATATTTGAAATACATACATAAAGTATGGTCAGTAATTCACACTTTTCACACTAAAACACTACTGGAACAGAACAGAATCAAAATTTTGGTAGGAACTATTTTAGCATACTACATTGTACGACCCGGAAGTACTTTCGACCTGTCTGACACCAAATACATACACCAGCCTGTGTTTTGGGAGGTGTAATATTGACCTCTCGTGCAGGCAGCCTAAGCCACTCAGAATCCTTGTTACATAATAGGTAAACAATATTTGCAGTCGTTATCATAATTAGTTGTTATACGTTATGAATTGTATTTTTTTTGAGTGAGATGTTAAACTTGTCTGTATATTTGTGGAAAACAAATTGCCTAGTACATGTAACAAAGCTATAGTGCGGACAAGATATGATGGCACAATAACATTTACACATGCTTATTAGCCGATGGGTTCATTTTCAACAGAAAGGGGTGCTTATTTACAGTCAGTGTCAATAAACGCTGGTCTCGTATTACGTTTTCGCAATATGAGCAAATATAAGAGTCGCTTTTACATGTGCCTCGCTAGCTCAGTCGGTAAAGCGTTGGAAAAACAACAATATTATGGAAGGAGGTTACTGGTTCGAGTCTCAATCTTGTGCATTTTTGGTAATGAATTGTATTCTTCAGTTCTAGTAAACATTTTTCTTAGTATATACCGTTACACGTTGATTATCTTGTTACATTTTTTTTCATTCGTATACTTTCTCTATTCTGTATAACATTATATAATATTTTATTATATTTATCTAGAACAATCGATTGAAAATTAATATTCTGTATGTATACGTGTGTATATAAATTATATGAATTAACATTGTTCATCAGCAGTGTTTGTGACAGAATCATTTTAGAAATCTGCAAACTTATCATCACTATCACCATCCGCCTCGTCATAATCAATGTCATTATCATCAAAAGAATCCAGTGAAATTTTGTTTCTTCTTGATTTTCTTACACCGTTGTGCAATTTCGTCGCCTATATGCGTGCAACCGTCCTTTTTGATACCCCTGTCATCGGGGTAGTTTGTTTCCTTGGACAGGACGACAGAATCACTGGCAGTTCTATTGATGCCTCTCGTGTTCAGAAGTCTAATACATTCGACACAATGCATCGTCCTTGCTGCGTTAAAACGATACATTTAGCCATCATTCAATTTAATGATGTGCAGCGTACACAGTTTATCTTGTAAATAATACACCCACAAATACAGTTTTGTGAAAAGTGTGCCGAAAGGAAATTCGCGAAACAAAATAAAAATAAAATAAGATTCGGATGGGATTCGAACCCAGACCGTCTGCGTTGAGATTAGAAACGTTACCACTAGGCTATATAAGCACAACGATCTTCATCCTTAATTAAATAAGTTAAAATAACTGAACAAGCGCTTAGATGATCGTGATTTATTTACTTACCCGCGTTTTGATATGGGCTAATCCAACCAGTGACGTTTACACAATGTTATTGTGCCATCATATCTTGGCCGCACTATACCAATCATTTTTTTAGAAGTGCCAGCAATTTCAATGCATTACTGCTAGAAAACCGACATAATTACTCAATTCATGTGCACTTGAACACATTTACCTATATTTTATTTTTTGTGTATCCAATAATGCTGTTCCTGTTAAGTGTTTCCTTCCTTGTACGATTTCGTGTTTGCGAATGTACGTCAGCAAATATTTGCTGTTTTCCAATGCATTTGAACATACGACGCTTACATGACACGTACAGTACTCTTCCCTAAAAGCTGTTCAGTTCTCTGTTGTTTGAGTTCATTTAGTGGTTGCTAATTATATGTACATTGAATCTGAAAGGCATCAATACGGAAATTGCATCCCAAGTGGCAAAATATACGGAAACATGTTCTTCGATTTAAAGTGTGTGTGGTATTGATAGTTCAGCCTACTTTTACTTCTTTAGTACTTAGATTGGAGGATGCCCTCTTAACATGTTCTTTCGATAAAATTACAGTCATGAGTCAGTGTATTTTGAGTGTATTTATAATTGTACTAATTAGTTCAAGGCTTGTTGTGATTTATTAAAGCTTTTAACGTATCTGAGTGTTATCACTAAATGTCAACAATAAGGTATTATCTGTATCAACAATATAGGTAACAATGACTTTTTGCAATTACTTTAAACAAACTTAAGTTGTTTATACTTATAATGTATCGTTTGTGAATTGTCTAACACGAACTGGGAGGATACAGTGGCAGTGGTTATCATAATTAGTTAAACATTTACGTAATTATTCGTATATTGTGAGTGAGATGTTGAACGTGTACAAGTGTGTATATTTTTGGAAAACAAATTGCGCAGTTATATGTAACAAAAATACGAATCAATTATTTTAGATGTGCCTATTTAATGAATTACTGTAAGAAACCCTTATAAAGCATTATAAATCAATGTGTTTGCACATGAACATATTTACCTATACAGTATTTTTGTTTTTGATACAGTAACTGTTGTTTCTGTCAAGTGCTGCCTTCATTATACGATTTGTTATAATTTTTGACGTAAGTTGATCAACTAGTATTTGCTGTCACCCTATTCATTTGAATGTGGTACACTTATATTGTACGTACATTAAGTACGATCCTCTACAAGTTGTTTTATGTGACGTAATTGCTTAAATAAGGGCTTATATATATTAGTTTCTTTATTAAGTTTAAAATATTAAACATATATTTAATCCATTTCAATACCAGATTATTCTCATATTGTTATTTTCTTGAAAAAGGCAAACTTCTAAATACTACAAATTATGTTATTGTTGATACTCCCTGAATTATAGCACTTTCAGAGTATCGCATTCTATGTTCTTATTTTCATAGTTGCATTGGACAAGACAAGTTCTACAGTACATTCTTGTATGTCGTATTTAAATACAATGTACCACCAATAGACTTAAAAGCGCTCCTGAAATTTGTCAAAATGTATTTTCTGCTTCACGTGATAGTTTACACAGTCTCCCTAGTTTATATTCTTCAATTTAGAAGGTTATAGATAGGAATACCCAACCACAAGTTCAAACTCTCTGCTATTACAGAACCAGATATTTACGCTGCGTTTTCTTTTACTCTGATGACTGTTTATTATCAATATTGAAATAATGCACGGGTATAAATAGTTTACTGCACACTTTTGAGAGCTTTAATCATGCAAACTACACTCAAGTATAACATCAGAACCTCCCACAGCTTCTCCTGGAAAACATCCGAACAGACTAGTTTAAAACCTTTATCAAAACCTTAATACAATACATTGTTGAAGTTCACTATGCTAAATCATTTTAAAAAAAACACAGAGCACAGGAAACATTAAACAACATAGACCAGCGTATTGGCGAAGAGGATGTAGATAATATGTTAAATTGTGATATATAGTTCGTGCGATGGTCATTTTACTGTGTAACGTATAAACCAGATAACAGAAAATCGGACGCGGACGGCAACACACAATTTAAACAGCGCATCACAGAAAGCATAAAAACGTCTCATAACTGAATGACATGACACAATGCCCAACATACAGTAGAACGAGATTAACTAAATCGCTAAAAGTCCAAGTTTCCGCTGTCAAAAAGTCGCTAGTCCAAGTAATAGCTGTCAAACAACTGAAAGAATTGGTAACATTTGATCATAGTTGATTCAAGATTTAAAATAAACGACCATAAAAGGCTTTTGTGCTTAAATTGAAACATGTTTATATAACGTCATTCATTGATCATATAAACATACGAAAATAAGGGCAGGTGTTACACCCAACAAAACAGCAGGGCACTAAAGGCACAAAAGGGACAAATGGAAACAAAATGGCACATGTTAAGATATGAGAAAAGGCTTGAGAATATCGAAATGTCGAGAATTTGATTTTGAGATGTTGTGTTTCTTTGTTGGTTCATTTGCAAGAGCCGTGCTGTCTAACTGTACGTTCGTTCTACAAATCATGTAAGAATTGTAAGATGTTTAAATATCCATATATTAATTATATTAATTGTGTTTTTACTTTCAGCGTGTTAACGCGGTAACCAGTTTATCCGACTGATAAAATAATGATTGTATTGAATGGTATTATATTGTGAAGCGCCTTATAAATGTTTCTGAATGGCATGCGCGCTTGTGCTGTATGGTGATCTTGTTGTGGTTACTGGCACGGATTTGGATGTCTCTTTAGAGTATGGTTTACATGTGACTGCACGTGTGTTCTGTGTTTGTAGTGTGTGTGTGTGACGGACCTTTTCTTTTACTTTTTAACTTTGTGATGTTCTTCGGTATGCTCTGCTGATTCTGCATACAGTAGCGTCGCCTATCATGTCCTATTTTATCACTTTTCTGATTATTGCAAGAACAGTCATTTATTAATTGCATTTGCATGCACAATACCATACTTATGAAATGGGTTATCGAGGCCATTAATTCATTGCAATCATTCAATACCCATTTTTGCTTTTGAATTTAAACTGTATTAAACATGAACCGTAAACTAAAACTAGGTTTGCACAACAAAACACATGCGACGTACATTGTAGTTCGACAGTAGCACAAACAGCATGTGAGTTCCCGCAAAAATGCTACAAAATGCGATCGCTGACATGTGCACGACAGGCGTAATGCAGATGTTAACAAACGTACTAGTATATTATCATAAGATAAAATAGGCCACAGTATGTGGTTTGTAAAGGTAGAAGAAAGCTCTGCAGTATTGGCGCTGTACTTGATGTAATCCATCATAAAGTGTTTGTCAATCGATTGATTTGCAAGCTATTGTTGCATTCCATGGTGTTAAGTACGGTTCGCTCGCTCTTACCTTAACACAAGCTATTACCTATATACGATTGAACTTATGGAATTAAGCTACATATACATAAGAATTAACATGTTGCTACGCCAGCGTGTAACTGTTGATGCAATGGTCGTTTTATCAAATATTTTGAGATTTATGTCAGTTATAGATTGACGTCGATTTTGGATAATTTTCATACCGATTTGACCTAAAATAAACTTTTTAAAAAAATATTCCACATAACTTTTTACGACCCTTGTGCATGCAGCTTTTTAACGTCTCCCTATTGTACATATAATCTTCTACCTTCTACTCTTTGAAATAAATCTCACCAGAGCACACATAGTTGATTTTATAACATTATTGGTGGTATGATAGTCTAATTGTATCTGACAAATTGAGACCCAAATATCGGTATTCACTAACGCAAGGTTATTTCCGTAATATTTAAATCCATAGCAATCTATGTTGGTTAATTGGCATACAGTATGACAAGTTAATTGTTCTTAAATCATACATTTCATTATTTTCCGTTTCAGTGAGTGCTTAGTCATCCGCATTCAACAAAATATGTAACCCATTATAAATTTTGTAGCAATCGATTCGCTCTAAAATATAACATATTTCCTCGAGTTGATAAAACATCTTCACTTTTCAGTCATACCGCCACCTGATGGAGATCAAGTTGTTTTCGCCACCATTTCTACACATACATTATTTTTAGGTGTTTGGGAATATAAACTGGGTGGCACTGCATTGCAATTTAGTGTGGCAAAACAGTGTCATATTTACATAAATTGATAACAAATAAATAATTTACCTATTTGTGTCGAAATGTTGACAATATGTATAATACTTGAAGCACCACATAAACATCGAGGTATAACATATTTGAGGTTATATATGTTGGTTCCCCCACCGTGACATTAATGACAATCCTCAAAAGAAAAGGCACAGAAACAAACATTTTCTATATGGGCAATCGTCAACCCAATACATAAATAGGTTTATTATAGGGTTATGGTACGCACAGTGTCAAACGGCACGCGAGTTTACACCAGCTATAAGTGTACGCACAAAACCTCACAGGTATTCTAACGACGATTCTAACACGATCTGCGGATTAATCCATATACGCATAGAGCAAACTAGGGCATGTATTATTAACGCAATAAAACATACCTGTCAAATTGGCTGTTACTGTTTACGTCCCGTATCACGTGACATATTTATTAATGAATACACGTAAACTTTAAAGTAAAACTCCCAACGAGTCGCAAACAAGTCAAGCTGGACGAATATCCCGTGTTACAGTTATGACGAACTCCAATATACTCTCGAAACTAAGTTTCATAAAAACTTCTGATAATCAATTTATTTATATTTTTCATTTAATGAAATAAATATCCTATACTATATAAAATTGTTAAAAAACATCACCATAATTCACCAGGTTGTGAAACACCTTGTTGCAAAATTCTAATTAAGACTGACCGCTAAGCATGTGATACATTCTACTCATCATATTATGAAAACAAAGGATTATCAATATTTAAACATATGCCATAGTTCAATGATATCCGATGTTCAGTTAACAGTCCTAACATAAATTCCTCTTCGTAACTGTGTTAAAAACAGATCAGTGACAAGTGGTGCGCAATTTGTTCCCATAGGAATACTGATTGTATTCAGTCTAACAAATAATATTCGAAAAAGGATATTGCTTCAAAAATGGTGACAAGTATCACGAAATGCTTAAACAGCTGGATTACGGTCATTCAGCTTTCTATAGCTGAAACCGTAGGGCATTCAGCGCTACTGTAGCTAAATCTAGGTCTTTCAGTGGTTAAGTTCATTGTCTCGTTCAGTTGTGTGTTGGACATTGTGCCGTGTAATTGTGGTATGTGATGTTTTTTATGTTTTCTGTGTTCGGCTGTTTAAGTTGAGTGCTGCATTCCCTATCTGATTTTCTATTATCTTTTTAATTTGGTCATGAGTTGTTGTTGTAGTTGTTTCAAAAACAATTCATGACTTTTGTTCCTATAAATCTGTCCTTCATTTCTAATATCTATACACTACCTTTCACAGCTTAGCAGTTATATCCATATTTTCCTTGCAATCTGCAGATAAATTCACTATCATAATTGTAATGTTTACAACAAAATGTCATTTTCAACAATTTTCGCAAAGATTTGAGACGTAAAAACTTCCCTTAAAATATCATGACATTCATGCTTCACTTAAATGTTTTTAAATAACCATGTTCTACAAAACATTACTGTATGCAGGTGCAAAATATGAAAGTGTAGCAAGAATGTCATCATACTTTGAAGGAAGATTGCACGCCATGAATGGTCATGAAAATGGCTAAATATGCCATATTTTGCTAAATAGGGCATATATCTATTTTCATAGGATTTCTCTGCAAATTACAAAGAGTGTTGGGGTGTTCGTTTGAAAGACAGTGTACAGTTACTAAAAGTAAAGAATTTAATTAAAGGAACATGCATTTTTATTTTTTTGAAAAATCACGAGGCCACATTTAGCCATTCGGTAACCTTGTCCTTTCGCAACAAGTCCACATAATGTGTACAATGTATCTCCAAAATGTTACTGTGTTACGAGTTAACACGCATTAGAGCAGATGCATGCCATTTCTCTACCTAAAGTTGTCTCTATCAGAGCAATGTTGATAAAACAAACGTACGCTCAAGATATAGCATTATTTATCCACATTTCACCACACTGAAAATCCACATTAATTATTTATTATATTGGTACACATAACATAATACGTGTTGTGACTAATTGAAGCAAATCCTGTATTCACAATGGACACTAAGTCAGTTATGTGTCTGTATATGGTAACATAGCAGAAACATTTTAATTACTTACGGAACATTTTGACAGATATTGGAGTGGCACAACTCACAGTATACATTGGCACAGAAGATTCATTATAATTTATTAGTTCCAATCCTTTTTCTGACATAAAATTCAGCAATTGTCAATGCAATTATTTTACAGGTCGGTATCTTGGAGTGTTTATTTAATTGCCATATCAATTAGACACCTTACTGTACGTACACTAGACAATTATATTTTATGTTTCCGCCGAGGTTTCCGACACCCCCTGGTAGAATTCCAACATTGAAATTATACATTGTCACCACAAGCTGTGAACGCATTACAATAGTAATAAATTCTTGAATTTTTATACACTTGTACTTCGAATAAGAAATTTCAAGATTCTCATAGACTTCGTAGTTCCAGAGACATAAACACTGTACAAACAATCGTTCTGTATGTCGACAGACTGCTTTAAAACTTCTGATTGATAGAGTGAGTGACTTCCCCTATAATTACTACCTTTTATCATTCATTCATTTTATTATACAATGTACCTCACGTGATCTCTCAATGTATTTTCCCCATATACCTGCCGGTGATATTTGTTATTACAGAAAAGTTATTGCTAATAATATATGTCAATAATAAAAATGAGCCACTGTCTTCTTTTTTTAATGTACAAAGTATCTATACTTTGAATAAAAATGTTCTATCTCCAGGTAGCCTGTAAACAAATTGAAATTGTTTTTGGTTCAAACTCCCTCCCCACTGTAGCACTATCAAATTTACCACTTTTCGTTAGTCAAGTGTTCTATATCCAAAGTGGAGTTTTAATTTTACAGAAAAGTAAGGATCTGTTTGCATTGCAAAATTGGGATTTGATGATATCAACATCGCCGACGAAATATCACGTTGATTGGATTATTAAGACATTTTAAAAGTAATATTGAACTCGATTTCCCCAAATTGTAAAAAAAGGACATAAAACACAATAGCACTGACCCGACGACATGCTCACACATTCAATTTTGTGCCCCCACACTTACTTATAAATGGGAGGCATATTGCATTGGTGCTGTCCGTCCGTCCGCACGTCCATGCGTAACACAAATTTTGTGTGTTAAACTCCTCATAAACTGTTGGGTGGAATTTCTTAAAACTTTCACAGATTAACAACCTCAATGTATAGATGAGCGTAAAGGATGGATTTATGGCTGCGTCAAATTATACCAGAGTTATGGACCCGTGTTTCTTTTATTATATACCCATAGTGAAATATCTTGTATGTTGAACTCCTAACACACTGTTTGGTAGAATTTCTTCGAACTTCGACAGATTAACAATCTCATTGTATAGATGACCATAACGAATGGATTTTTGCTGTGTCTTTTTTACCTGAATGATGGACCTTTGTCATTTTTAATATAATCTTAAATAATGATGTTATCTCAACCACATTTCCCCTCACCTTTGTTATTTAAAATGATATGTGCTATAATGGGGACACCCGTGTCCCATGGACACAATTTCTAGTTATTTTAGCGTGTTCGTACAATTTTATCATGGTAATCAGACGCTTTCCATACGTCTTGGTTAACCTTACCCGATTTGTAAACTTCAACTCAACTAATTTATAATATAAATACGCATATTTTGTATATACATGTACCGCGAAAACAAAATCCGACAAAGCATACTCGTATTTCAAGATAAGGTATAAAACGCTGTGTGTATTCATGATTGAAACAATATACAACATTATCCTGTAAGACATTGAGGATTTCAACACTAAATGCACTAAGTCTTACTACTCAAAAGTTTACACTTAATAATAGCCACTTAAACACTCAATATCAGAATTACACCAATATTTATCTTAAGAACTTGTATTATGACAAACCGAGTAATTCCCCCTCACGAATGATGCATTCTTGTTTCAATGTTGCGTACTTTATACATTGCACCCGTGGGGGATAAAACTCGTCTTCTGACATATTAAGATATACGATCGATGCTAAGTGATATTTGACCATGATCCAACTCGGAGTGTTTGCTAACAACAGCAAGGTCGCTGTTGTGCATTGTGAATGAAATATCAAGGCATCTCTATATGTATTTGTATTCAAGCTGAAATATACACCATTATGATAATTTGCGTGTCAGAAATACATAAAACAGCAACCCAGCGTTTTTATTTCATGATTTGAATTCATATTCTGCTATTATTCAAAGTCACTATTAACGTATTTCATGTGGAGACAAGACATCAATAATCAAATGTTTACGTTATGCAATAATTCCACGATATGCAACAGGTTTGCCATATATCAGTCGATTGATAGAAACTCGACTACAGATTGATAAAGTATTACGTGATGAAATACAAAATTGTATCATGGATCTCTATTTCATAAAAAAATGCTTTATCCACATCCACATAAAATGACAGGACATTTTATGTTAGTGGTACGCATGTTTAATGTTTCGAATGTATCAAATTATTACAAAACATGCATATCTGAATTACTAGTATTGTACTCGTATATTAACTATATATATATCTTTGTAATAAACACGTGTCTGCATTATTGCATTATTAGAGAATTTTATTCTCGAAAATCGTATCAATTTTAAAGAAGGCCACATGTTGTATTTCAACTTAGCTTTAAGTAGATCTTAATGGACTAAGTGATAGTTTAATTAAAACGTCCCGTGCTACTTATCATATCTTTCTCGAACAATAACTTCACATCATGAAGTCTTGTTACAGTGTACTGTATGTTTCTGTTGTTATATAAACCCGATAATATCGGTGTAAAACTGTTACTTTCAGCACGATGTCTGTGACGAGAATATACACCAGACATTCTCTTAAAACATCGACTCTACTTTATAAGATAGAACCGTAATTATGTTTGACTTTTATTATGTTTAACTTCAATTCGAATTCAACGTAACGCATTGTACTGAAAATTAATAACCACGTTAGTGTCAGTCACATTGATGTCTGCTCCCCGATCTACATATACACACGACACTATGTTAGGACATCTACGTACGACGAAACAATAAAATGGCAACAACTACAAGGAAAATCCATTGAACCCGAAGATGTTTTGATTATGCACATCTCCACTTGGTAGTAAAACTTCACTTCAAGTGGTTTCGTAGAATATCATTCAGTGGTTGCTGAGAACTAGAGGAAAAAATAATTAATTGAGAAATAATGGCCAAAACTCTGTTTTAGTTTATCGTGCAAAACAATGCACGCAGCCGGCAAATCTAAACTCTATAGGAAAACTGCATATGTCTGACATAATTTCACTTCATCCGTACTGAATGTATTAAAGTATCGCATCAAGTTTTATTGAATTCCATTCCGAACTTGCTGAGAGCTATCGTGTACAAGAATACGGGACGTACTGACAAAGCTTTCCGGGAGCACAAGTATAGACTTTCCAACAATGACATAACTAACCATCGTCACATAGCCCAGGTTAAGATATTTTACACAAAACGAAACAATTAAATATGTGCATTGCAATAAATAACAAGAGAAATGTGACACCTTAAAAGTAATCATTAAAAACGCCCAATAAAAATAGTTACAGTATCAATAATATTAATAGAAATAAAACTAAAATTGCGTTGATGATAAGATGTATTAAGAGGTTGTTAAAGACTTACTACCATGAGAAATAATCAACTTCATTAAAATCGTATATAAGGCACTAATGTCCCAGTTAAGGACATTTCGCGCATCATTTCTGCGCATCTACCTTATACGGAAAAAGAGGTATCGTTTTTGCGCTGGATCATCATGAAAATTGGACAAAATGTGTGTCGTTAAACAATCTAGGTTTAGTGTTAATATGGGTACTTTGATGTAAAAATTAAGTCACTGAGTAAATAACTTGAAAACATTTCATTAAATGTTTGTGAAATTATAAATTATTACTTGGGTTACCTGTACCTATTGAGAATGAGTGTTTGTATTACCTGGGATTACCCAGACCCAATTTTATTGATATATAGGGAATAAATTAATAATGCATTGGCCAATATTATGCAGGTGAGCAATTCAGTGCCAACCTGTACCCCCTTGCTATCTTCAATGCGACTTTACTGCCAAATTGTGAAAAGGGAAGATCATTTTGTCAGAATAGCACAGAACGTAGCCAAACGTGAAAGCTCGGCCATTTCCGTTTGTCTCCGGCTAATAAACCTCGTGTCTAACTGTAGTAATACACCAAAGTGTTAGTGTGAGTTATCAGTTCAGCTACGATTGCATGAAAGTAACAAATTAAGTATCCGTCAATAAGATGGTTATTTTTCTTTCCCTATTAGTTTTCTTATTTTTACGACAATAAGAAGCCATATATCATGACAGAAAACCAAATATCCTTAAATATTATTCATAATTTATATTTCCCAAGCACGTGTTGAAAACATCAACAAACATGACCCATATTTGATTTTCGGGAAAGCGGATTTGTTTACAAAATATACTACTTGACTTTCGATTCATATCAAGTTAAAATATCGCCTGCACACATGTGATTAATCATTGCGTGGGATTTTATAGAGTGTATATATTTACAGGTATAATATATCTAATTCTATATAGATATATATATATATTTGTGTGAACATGTATTGGCATAATAAGTGTACTGATGACAGGGGGCTGTCATTTTCTAATCATGTGACTAAAATAGTTCAACATGGCGCCGTGTTATGTCAGACTGAGGTCTATTGCAACGCATAAAGGCCGACGTGATCAGAATGAGAACGTAGCATGATAAGCTGTTTTATCCTTAACCAAATATACATTATGACAAGGTTGTAGTTTTAAAATAGTGCTCACCAGTATACACTATAATAATATAACATTGTAGGTTGCCGTATTTTCGCATTATTAGCAATAGCTTTAGATGAAACAACCGATAGCTGATAATTTATCTGTGACGGCTTTGAAGCTTTGTTTCAATATGTACCTAAGATCGAGCATGCATTTCTTCTAAAAAGAGATAGCATCGTTTTCTGATGTCTTAAAAAGTTAAAGCAGATCACAGGGAATGTACGAGCGTTCAAACACATAAATCAAAGAATACGTGTAAATCCGTGCATAAATTTATATCATTCTTTGTCGAAGTATGTCTAATGTAAAGGAAACAAAAAACCAATTATGTTATAAATATCGATCAAAACGGTTTAACTACGTGGGTGACCTTTTTCTAGAATGCATTGCCAAGATTGATAGCACGTATGAAACTGGATTTAGAGCCCCTCTTTGAAACACCGACATTGAAGATAACAATGAAAGCAGGATGTTACGGGTAGGATTTCCTGGTAGGTGTAGGATTTCATTTGTTGTTGTTAAAGTTAAGTTCAATATCACATACTCAAATCCAATTACAATGTTAATCACCATCTGTAAATAGGATTGCAGAACAATAAACTTATCCAGTTCTTATCGGGAATAGATTAAACGAAACACTCCGAGCATATATCAGTATTCTCTATAAAAGTTACAAACGTCCATCAAGGATCAGATATAACTGCTTTGAAACAAGGAAAACATACCTTTTATCAACTCAATGTGACCCTATATTGCTCACCTGGAATACAGGTAATATGTGGTGTATGGTCGTGCAAGTAACCTGCTGTTTTATACTAATTGTGATCCTATGTTTCTGTCGAGTGCTGCCTTCTTGCCGATTTGTTATTACCTTTTTGCTTTGTTGTCTTATTTATACAGGCAAACTCGTTGAATTGATATCCCCCGCCTACAAGTTATCAGTATTTCACTGCACAGTTTGGAGTGTAAGCTTTCGTCGGATAACAGTTGCTCAGTTTTTCAGTCCGTCAGTAGTATTCCAATTTTATTCAGCCTGTAAGTCTTTCATTTTGTTAGTAAGTAAAGCTAAAAGAGTGTTTCCAAAAATATCACATTTTGTTTGATAACAGAAAACTTACTAGTAATAATTTATGTTAACAATTTTAAAATATTGGCACTGTCTTTTTTATTAATAAGTTCGAAGTACTTACTTATCTATACTTTGAATAAAAATGTTCTACCTCCAGGTAGCCTGTAAATAAATTTATATCAATTTTGATTGAAACACCTCCGCCACTACAGCACTAACAAATTTGCTATTTTGCGTTAGTTTTTAAATGTGCTATCTCCAAAGTGGAGTTTTAATTTCACAGAAAAGTAAGGATCTGTATGCATTGAAACTTTCTTCAAATTGGGATTTGATTATATTAACATCGCCGACGAAATTTCGAGTTGATTGGATTAATAAGAAATTTTAAAAAGTTACATCAAACTTTCGATTTCCCCAAATTGTAAAAAATGGACATAGAACACTATAGCACTGAGTCGTCGACATGCTGACACATTCATTGTTATTTTTAGCCTGTTCGTACTATCTTATCGCGGTTATAAGACGCTTTCAATGCGTCTTGGTTAACCCGATTTGTTAACTTAAACTCAACTGAAAACTGGTGATAAACTAAAGTAAACAAGTGTACCTTCCGTTTGAGATCAAGGAAGAGAGATTTGCGTTATTTAGAAAAAGTATTTTTCATTTTGAACGATAGGAAGGAACAGTGACGTCCCTTTGACCGCAGTGTGTTAAATAACGAGAACAGGACATTCAACAGTTATATCATACTGTATAAAAATGTATTTTATAAATCAATAACTCCACAGGCGACTATATCAGGGCGTCAACACATGTACATACGCATTTTTTGTATATACAAGCCATGTACTATACTATATGTGTATTCTTGGTAGACCAATAAACACAACATTATCATGTAAGACATTGATGATTTCAACACTAAATACATTTAGTACTCAAAAGTTTACACTTAATAATTTTCCACTTAATTAAACACTCAATATCAGAATGACACCAATATTTATCTTAAGAACTTGTATTATGACAAACCGAGTTATTCTCCCTCAAGAAAGATGCATTTTTGATTCAATGTTGCTTACTTTATACATTGCGCCCGTCGGGGATAAAACTCATCTTCTGACATATTAAGATATACGATATATACTAAGTGATAATTTGACCATGATCCAACTCGGATTGTTTGCTGACAACAGCAAGGTCACAGTTGTGCATTATGATTGAAATATCTAGTCATCTCTACATGCTTTTGTATTGAAGCGGAAATATATACACCATAGTATGCGTTGTCAGAAATACATAAAACAGCAACCCAACGTTTGTATTTCATGATTTGAATTCATATTCTGTTACTATTCAAAGTCACTATTAACATATTTCATGTGGAGACAAGATATCAATTATCAATTGTTTACGTTATGTAAATAATTCCACGATATGCAACAGGTTTGCCATAGATTAGCTGATTGATAGAAACCCGACTACAGATTGATTCTTACACAAGTATTACGTGATAAATACGAACTTGTATTCTTGATCTCTATTTCAGAAAGTAGCATGTTTTATCCACATAAAATGACAGGACATTTTATGTTAGTGGTACGCATGGTTAATGTTTCGAATGTATCAAATTATTACAAAACATGCATATCTGAATTGCTAATATTGTACTCGTATAAAAAACTATATACATCTTTGTAATGAACACGCGTCTGCATTATTTCATTCTTAGTGAATTGTATCCTCGACAATCGTATCAATTTAAAAGAAGGCCACATGTTGTCTTTCAACATAGCTTTCAGTAGGTCTTAATGGACTACGTGATAGTTTAATTAAAACGTCACGTGTTACTTATCATATCTTTCTCGAACAATAACTTCATATCATGAAGTCTCGTTACAGTCTACTGTATGTTACTGTTATTATGTAAACCTGATAATATCGGTGTAAAACTGTTACTTTCATCACGATGTCTGTGACGAGAATATACACCAGACATTCTCTTAAAACATCGACTCTATATTTTGAGATAAATTCGTAATTGTGTTTGACTTTTATTAATTATGTTTAACTTCAATTCGAATTCAACGTAACGCATTGTACTGAAAATTAAAAAACACGAAAATGTCAGTCACATTGATGTCTGCTCCCCGACTTACATATACACACGACACTTTGTTAGGACTTCTACGTTCGAAGAAACAAAACAATGGCAAAAACTACAACGAAAATCCATTGAACCCGAAGATGTATTCATTATGCACATCTCCATTTGGTAGTAAAACTTCACTTCAAGTTGTTTCGTAGAATACCATTCAGTGGTTGCTGAGAACTAGAGGAAAAAATAATTAATTGAGAAATAATGGCCAAAACTCTGATGTAGTTTATCGTGCAAAACAATAATCGTAACATAGCCTTAACATTATATATATTTTATATATTAGAACGAAACAGTTAAAAACGTACATTGCAATGAATAACAAGAAAAATATGGTGCTTAAAAAGTAATCATTAAAAGCACCCAATGAACAAATGGTTATAAATAATAGTAATAGAACTGCAATTGTGTTGATGATAAGACGTTTTAAAGGTTGTTAAATGTTACAACCGAGAATTGATCAACTAAAGTTTAAATCATATATAAGGCACTAATGTCCCAGTTAACAACCAATCGTGAAATATAAAGTATCACCCAGTCTGAGTAAATGAACTGATTAACAACTGTTTTTAGTTGAAAGTAATATAAGCTACTAAGATCATTGTTCGTCATTATCAACATATTAAAACACATCTTCTATTTAAAATATATCTTGCATGTTTTGGCACTCAGCTGAATCTAATTTCATCGCATTTGGCAAAAATATAGTTTTAATATCTTGTTTCAACATGGCTACTTATTTATGATCAGTATAAATAGCATTCTGAAACAGCTTGATTATTGAATCACCATTTAAAGCGCAGCTTAGTTAAACGTGACTTTCATTTTTAAAAGACATTACAACATGGATATATCGATTTATTTCGGGATTAGTTCAATATCTTCCGGTCCCAAGTCGGGTGGTTCCATTCCACAATGAAACTTATAGAATGCTGAACGATGCATCAGTGACATCTTAACTGGAACAATATTTTTCAGCAGAAACTATCGCGTACAACTTGCATGTACTCTGTATACAATATATCCCTACGCTTCCAAGAATAGCT
This sequence comes from Spisula solida, assembly GCA_947247005.1. Lineage (NCBI taxonomy): Eukaryota > Metazoa > Mollusca > Bivalvia > Venerida > Mactridae > Spisula > Spisula solida. The sequence goes on along the minus strand of OX365944.1, from coordinate 40,838,880 downwards.
GAAAACTTTGTATAACTTTTTTCCAGATTCCATTCGGTTAGATATACATTCACGAGATGGTTTGTGTGGATTTTTTTCAACTAGACAATTACAAACAACATAGTCTAATGAAGAATTGTTGTTCTCTGACTAAGGATATCTCATTTTTGACTATTTTGAAATATTTCATGATAGCCCATACATACATGTAGTTACATTTGCTAACGTTAGTACACTGTATGTATTATAAACCCTAGTCAACAATTCATAAATCTTACGCTGTTGACATATATCATGGTGGCAACCAAGTCAACTTTAAAGCATAAATTGCGGTATATGTGCATCCTAGAAAATTTTGAATAGCATAACTAAATAATAAAGATGTTCATTATGCATAATTCCAATAAAACATATTTTTTTATATTTCATGACTGCCGATTACATAGACAGTCTTATGTATAGCATAAACATTTTCTATAATATTGATTGTTCCACATTAGGCGTCGTAAGTCCATTGTCAGTGCTAAGCGATGGACTAGGTCTGTGTAAACGTTCCCACCTCAAAGATCGTGATAGTTTTACATTTTATCAGATTTCGAAAATATGATGATATAATTTGGTAATAGCTGTAGTTTTAAGATAGTGCTCACCAGTATACGCTATAATAATATAACATTGTTGTTTGCCATATGTTCGCATCATTAGCAATAGCTTTAGATAAAACAACCGATAGTTGATAATGTATCTGTGACGGCTTTGCAGCTTTGTTTCAATATGTGCCAAAGATCGAGTGTTTAGGCTTCGTAGTACTGAGTATTTCTATGCAAAGGAAATGCGTTTTAAGCATATATTATTCTACAAAGAGATAGCGTCGTTTTCTGATGTCTTAAAAAGTTAAAGCAGATCACAGGAAAGGTACAAGCGTTCAAATACATAAATTTATATCATTCTTTGTCAAAGTATGTATGTTGTAAAGGAAAACAAAAAACCAATTATGTTATATATATCGATCAAAACGGTCAAACTATGTGGGCGACCTTTTTCTAGAATGCATTGCCTAGATTGATAGCACGTATGAAACTAGAAATTTTCTATACATATTTAGAGTCCCTCTTTGAAACACGGACATTGAAGATAACAATGAAATAGGGTGTTACTGGTAGGATTTCCTGGTAGGTGTAGGATTTCATTTGTTGTTAAAGTTAAGTTCAACATTACATGCTCAAATCCAATTACAATGTAAATTTACAATCTGTAAATGGGATTGCAGAACAATAAGCTCATTTGGTCCTTATCGGGAAAAGATTAAACAAAACATTCGGAATTTCCGCACATATCAGTACTCTATAAAATTTACAAACGTCCACCAAGGATTATATATAGATCTAATTGCTTTGAAACAAGAAAATCGTATCTTTTATCAACTCAGATACGATCAAGGTTACCCTATTTTGCTCACCTGGAATCCAGATTGTCCTAGTGGTGTGTGGTCGTCCTAGTACCCTGCTGTTTAATGCCTATTGTGATCCGATGTTTCTGTTCAGTGCTGCCTTCCTTCCGATTTGTTATTACCTTTTTGCTTGGTTGTCTTTTTTTTTTTTTTTTTTATACTAATTTATTTAAGGTCGATTGTGAAACAAGTTTTCCCAACTTATATTAATCACTCTCGACACCTCATTCCTGATGTTATCCATCGCCACGAGGGTTTGAGAGAAGAGAAGCCAGTTTCCCTTTATGCTGAGCGTCTAGCAAGGGAAATTCTGGTACCATTTTTATTTCGTCTTTGGTATGACGCGGCCAGGGTTGTCTTGGTATTAACAAGCAGAAATGGCACTCATGTTTTCTCTATAACTATTGCAATTTTCGTCAAAATGATGTAAAGTGATACCGTTTTTTATAGTTTATTAAGACAATTGCAGGCCTTTGGCCAATTGATCACATATACAATTTATATATTAGTACATATAGAATATCAAAATATATGTACATAGTACAAATTGCATTTTGTAACAAAGCAGTAATGATATTTACAAACCGATCTATAAGTAATTAAAATACATGATAACATAGCACAATAAGATAGTTACGTTATATACCATGTAATAGGAATAATAGAGACATAGAATATTTGAAAACAAGAACATTTTGTAAAACACGTATGCACCCATGGCAGCCCAATAGTCAGAAATGGTAAAGGTCACAGTAACCTTGACCTTTAACCTCAAAACAATAGGGTTCATATACAGTTGATGACCAACCTCCATGTAAAAGCCGAAGATCCTAGGGCAAAGCGTTCTCGAGTTATTGAATAGAAACCATTAGGTCTACCAACCGACCAACATACAGACCGACATGTGCAAAGCAATATACCCCCATATCAAAGATGGCGGCATAATAAGAATTACTCAGCAGTTAAAACAATATATTCCTATCTCTTGAACTTTATATAAACAGAAAGTATTTAGTAATACATGGTGTATAAAATCAAATAACAATATATGGTATTTGGTGCTATGGATGAACAGTTACATTTAAAACATGTTGATAATAAACAAGAAGGCCCTCAATGAATCACCTTAGAAAATTGCTAGAATTTTATAGTTTGATAGTCTGCCTTCGTAGCTCAATTGTTAGCACGCTTGCTGTCTTATCTGGCGACCCGGATTCAAATTCAGGTGGAGGCACACATATGCCAGCCATGTTTCAGCAGAAAAGAATTTTGTAATTTGAGCAGGTAACACAATTTGAATTAGTCTAGGGATCTGGTGCAGACCAATATCGTAACTAGATCCATTGGTAGCAGGTAGAAAATGTTTTGTTAGTACTTTCATGATTTGACTTTGTGACCTTGTTTTTTATCCAAGCAAGATATTTTTAATTATCGTGCGTGATCCAAGATGACCCAGCATTGAACTTGGCTTAGATACAGATAGAAACCTGTTGGCCTTGTGACCCTAGTTTCTAAACCCATGCAATCGAGCTTAGCCTATATTCTACAGAGACAATCATAGAGGCCAGGTTTCATAAATATTAGGTAAAAAGTGTGTTTTAAGTTAATGGCACTCGGCAGACTTTGCATAAAATACATACATGATCACAATAACTCACCTAAAGCACATTTATTTCAAATAATGAAGTAGAATTCAATATATTGGCAGTATTTACAACCAATAAAATGCTACATAATTCCATCTTTGATTGGTTTTGGAGATGTTGTAAAAGTAATTGTTGACGGACAATGGACAACTTACATCCTCCGACTAACATCCATTATCCATATGAACACTTCATGCCAACCTGAACACAGTTAAATGCTGTTCACAATAGTTTCTACATCTACAATATTTAATTTCCTCCCTTGTTCAGACCTGGTGGCCATCTTGAAAGGCAAATTTCCTTCATGTTTAACAGAAGAAATCAGATAACATCTGAATTGATACTAAAATAACTTGACCTGTAAAGACCATTATAGCATAAAAGGTTCAAGAAAATGTAGTAGCCACATTATGAACCCCTTACTATATTTAGAACTAATACATTGTATTGCAATGATACTTTTTCGATTTTGCCTTGAAAGATGACTGACTTCTGAATACAAGGGAGGTAAATACTGTTTGATTCAAGTAGATGTGAGAACAAGGGAGGTAAATATTTTAAGATTCAAGTATAGCCTCCATAGCTCAGTAGTTAGCGCGCTTGTCGTCTAATCTGGCGACCCAGGTTCAAATCCAGGTGGAGGCACACATATGCCTGCCATATTTCAGCAGAAAGCTGACTGGCAAATAAAGGCTATGCTGGCAGTAGATGTGAGAACAAGGGAGGTAAATATTGTAAGATTCAAGTAGATGTGAGAACAAGGGAGGTAAATATTGTGTGATTAAAGTAGATGTGGAAACTATCGGTATGTATAAAGAACCGTTATTATCAATACAATACACAATGATTCACAATCAAAGTATTCAACAACACAAAGTACGTCTCATGTCCAGTGTCATGATATGGCTGATCCAGAGCCTGATGAAAGTGTTATTTCATTCAACATTGTTGAAAATTGTTCTTGTTCGGATGCCATATCATCTAAAACTTGCTCAAATCTGAAATGAGTAAGATTAATCATTGATCTCTATTCAAGTATAGCAGACAAATCCAACATTTTAACACCAGAACTCAGTTTAACTAGAGCTGTCTACGAACAGCGCACTTCACTATTCTCAGTGCCATGCTAGGATAGTATAATCATTATATATTGAAAACAAAATGCTTCATAGCTGCAGCATAGCCCTGTTCTGTGTAAAGGTTTGGGCTTATAAGTCGAAAAGGGCAATTATTTTATCAAAATGCTTGATAACAGTTACCTACTCATGTGTATAAGTTGGAGTCATGATGGTTAACTAGTATGCAAAGTATCCAAGCAATAGGTCAATGGGCTTTGAAAATATATGAGGTGAAAAAACTGGTACAAAAACTTTAACATAAGCATTATGCCGACGCAAATGCTGATGCTCCGGTGACTGCAATAGCTCCCCTTATTCTTCGAATAGTGAAGCTTAAAATATTATTTGTTTTGACATTAGTAAAGTATTTGGACTAAAACATACCCATATACCCACAATCAAGTTGAATCAAGATAGACTTGAACCAATATATTAGCATACATAATTGATAACAAAGACAATTGATACCTTTTTGAGGTAGTTTTAGAATCTTCAACAGTCTTTAATGAGTCTGCACCGCCTGTTATATTCATAATTGACTGTAAGAGGTTAGGTGTACTGCTCGTCATTCGTACATTAGATGTTAACTCTGGATTAACAACCCCTTGTATGTCATTCATATGCTGACTAACATCCACTGTGTCATGCCCTGGTGTAGTTGTCTGAACCTTTGTACTTTTCTTTCCTTCACTGACCTGTCAACACACCAGTAACAGTTGAACATATATGTTAATGCAAGAAATTATTTCACTGAATTTAAACTAGTTACTGTTGGGTATCTTTGGTGAAGAAAAATTGCAAAAATAATAACTTCTATTTAGAAACATAATCCTGCAATTTGTTATCCTGCAAACTATACTTGATGACCAATCTCCATGTAAAGTTTGAAGATTCTATGGCAAAGCGTTCTCGAGTTATTGAAAGGAAACCATTTGAATAGTCAGAAACGGTAAAGGTCAATGTCAGCTTGAACTTTGACCTACTGACCTCAAAATCAATAGGGGTCATCTACTGTTGATGACCAACCTCCATGTAAAGACCGAAGATCCTAGGGCAAAGTGTTCTTGAGTTATTGAACGGAAACAATTTGGTCTACCAACAGACTGACCAACTGACCGACCTTCATGTGCAAAGCAATATACCCCCTCATCAAAAATGGGGGGGGGCATAACTTAGTTTTTGGATGGATGGCCACATAACCATTGTTTTGTATATGTATGTTATATGACACATGTGCCTTTTTATATGAACTTTATCATTAATGTGGATTTAAAGAAGTCTAATGCTCATCAGGGGATAGGTTGAACTACAAGACAACAACACCAATATGGTGGGAGCCTAACAACTGTTATAGTGTTCACTTACTGCAATCTCTAACAACCTCCATATAGCTGTCTGTCTTTGTTTCTGATACTCTAGTAACTTTCTAGCATTACCAGTAATATCCTGCAAGCATTTGTCTAACTGAGGATTCAAAGTGTTAATGTCCGATTTACACGCTCCGATTTTCCTAAAATACAAGAAATCAGTCATTAAAACAACATACAACATAGCGAAATATTTAACACCGTTACTCAACAATTGTACAGGTAAATATACCGTAGCTGATTCACCTAGCCAGTTTTCCTGGACTATTCAGTAAATGAGCAAACCTTACCCTAAATGAGCACAACCTTACCCTAAATGAGCACAACCTTACCCTAAATGAGCACAACCTTACCCTAAATGAGCAAATCTTACCCTAAATGAACACAACCTTACCCTAAATGAGCACAACCTTACCCTAAATGAACACAATCTTACCCTAAATGAGCAATCCTTACCCTAAATGAGCAAACCTTACCCTAATTGAGCAAACCTTACCCTAAATGAGCAAACCTTACCCTAAATGAGCACAACCTTACCCTAAATGAGCACAACCTTACCCTAAATGAGCACAACCTTACCCTAAATGAACACAATCTTACCCTAAATGAGCAATCCTTACCCTAAATGAGCAAACCTTACCCTAATTGAGCAAACCTTACCCTAAATGAGCAAACCTTACCCTAAATGAGCACAACCTTACCCTAAATGAGCACAACCTTACCCTAAATGAGCAAACCTTACCCTAAATGAACACAATCTTACCCTAAATGAACACAATCTTACCCTAAATGAGCAATCCTTACCCTAAATGAGCAAACCTTACCCTAAATGAACACAATCTTACCCTAAATGAACACAATCTTACCCTAAATGAGCAATCCTTACCCTAAATGAGCAAACCTTACTCTAATTGAGCAAACCTTACCCTAAATGAGCAAACCTTACCCTAAATGAGCAAACCTTACCCTAAATGAGCAAACCTTACCCTAAATGAGCAAACCTTACCCTAAATGAGCAATCCTTACCCTAAATGAGCAAACTTTACCCTAAATGAACACAATCTTACCCTAAATGAACACAATATTACCCTAAATGAGCAATCCTTACCCTAAATGAGCAAACCTTACCCTAAATGAGCAAATCTTACCCTAATTGAGCAAACCTTACCCTAAATGAGCAAACAAATCAGGTAGCTTCTTATCTCTCCACATTGCACATTTTACAACCAGTGACACCATAGGCTTGTGATCCCTATATGCATCTCGATTTTCTGAAAGAAAAAAAACAAGAATAACAGCAAAACACCAAGTTCAAGCAACCAAACATATTACACAACATGTTATGTAACATTATTCAGGACACTAAAAGTCTAGAAATTAGATGACTGATGACAATTTTTGCTAACTAAACTATATTTGTATATAATTATAGAGATTTCAGTCACTTTATAGTCACGATTCTCGACCTTTAATTAGCATAATTTAACAGCTGATATCTTGTCTATATTTATAAACCGGTTGTATGTTTTCATAAGCGGGAAGTATAAGGAAGAAGCTCGAGGTGTATTACCAACCCAAATCTATAGGACCGATATAGCACAATTTGATCGCAGAAATCTATATATTCAACGCAAGAACCTTGTAATATATTCATGCATAAAGGTCAGGATCATGTCACATTTGCCCTGCTATAGCTAATGGTGATCAAATCAAACTTTAATACAGCACTGACTAACGGAATAACTCAATGACAATTTGGCATTATATCATGACTGTTAAAGAGATGTTTGTAAAACATGTATGTCCACCAGAGACACACTCAAAGTAGTCAATTCATTTTAGGGGTCACTGTGACCTTGACATTTAACCTGTTTACCTCAAAAGCAAAAAGGGTTCATCAACGAGTCATGACTAACATCACAATCAGGTCTGAAAGCCAAGGTAAAGCCACTCTTCCATTTTACCTAATGACCCTTAGTTTTTTCCCTAGATGTTCCAGTTTAGAACTTGACCTACACATTATTGAGACAAACAACAACTGCAAGAGGACTGAGGCAATCTATATGTTACAACCAACACACCAATATAACAAGAGCACCGCCTACGAGTGCTGGACGCTCGACTTTCTCGTACTTGAAAGTACCCTTGCTGATATGTGAGAGGAAATTCTAAGAGTAACAATGGCAAATAGCTCATAAATATAGGTCACAGGGTTACCAGTACTGTCAGTATGGACTTCCTTTGTGATGGTGAATAACTATTCTTAGTCGATACCTTTGATAGCCTTTGAGAAAATGAATCTGTCAATAAACTTAACCAACGCACATGTAGACGCACACGCAGACGATCCCATCATGACAATAGCTCTTCAAAATGTCGAGCTACAAATTATTTGTAGATTAAGGATACTTTGCCTATGATTTTGTGCTCTTCAGTTATAATAGGAAACCATGGGGTCAATCGATAAATAGACAAACAAGAGCCAAGCAAATAAATCCTGCCTTCTAAGAGGCATACCAATCAATCAGAGAGGTCTTATTTTTGTACAACATTCAGACACTGATCACACAAACATATCCACATACCTCTACTTGTCTGTCTGAAGTCTTGATACACCTTTCTGGCTTGCTTAAATCTACAACCAAAATCAAGGTAAAGTGATAGATTAAGTACATTACAATTATCCTTATCTACTAATCTATATAAATCATGAAATAACTTCCTACACCAAAACCTTTCAAATATTAAAATAACTTAAATATTTGGTAAGAAAATTATTGCTTCGATGATAATAACATGGGGTTTTTACCACATACATATTCCCTGTGGCAGCCAAATATTTACTTATCTTACAGGTCACCACTACCTTCACCTTTGACTTTCTGACTTCAAAATCTATAGGGGTCATCAGTCATAAAGACCAACCTCTTAGCACAGTTTGAGGATCATAGGGCACATCGTTCTTGATCAAAAACCATTTAATCGAACGTCTGATCAATGTGGTCAACCCATAAGTGCAAAGCAGTATAACCCCTACTTTCAATAAGAGCATAATAAGGGATTGCCTACAGCATTGATTATATTTTTCTCTTATATTATTAAAATTATTTCATTCTTAGTAACTATAAATATTCCAAAACATTGTTTAATATTGTATACTCAGTGTCACTGTGACAGCTCAATTGCAATTGTAAATTTGTTATGCATAATGTTGCCTGTATTTTACAGGACTTTGCACTGCTATGAATAAACTGAACTGAACTGACCTATTATCATAGGAAAGAACTTAAGGATGATCTTAAGGACGTTTGATACAGTTGTTTATGCGCATCATTTCTGCGCATATACCTTAAACGGGAATAGAGGCCGCGTTTGGCACTGAATCGTCATGAAAATTGGGAAAAATGTTTGTCGTGATACTATCTAGGGTTAGTATAAATATGGATATTTTGGGGTAAAAAAATAATTTCACTGAGCAAATAATATGAACACACTCCGTGTGAAATAGCGGTTACATTTTCATTCATTTTTGTGAAATTAGAAATTATTACTTGGGTTACCTGTACCCATTTATAATGAGTGTTTATATTGCCTGGGACTAATAGATCCCCTTTTACTGATATATAGGGAATGAACTAATGATATCTTGACTAAAATTGTGAAGATTATTCAAGTGAGCGATTCAGGGCCCATCTGTGCCCCATTGCTATGTGGAATGTGACGTCACAGACAAATTGGGAAAAGAGAGATAATTCAGTCATAATTAATAGCACAAAGTTTAGCGTGAAAACCCATGTTTAATTTTAATTTTTAGATAAAGTACACTTTATTCAACATCCTTAACCAAGAATAAATTATGACAAGACTAGAAATTATGAGAAAAACATATAATATTATGCAAAATGTACTAATTTGGCCTTTGTTGCGCCATTTTACCGCCATTATACCGCAATTTTTATTGCAAAGAGACACAATTGCGACGTAACTGCAGCTAAAATAATTATTGTTACACGCCAATTTCTTCTAAGTTTATATTTACTATACTTTCATGTACATAATATGCAAATGTGAGTACTCTTTTAGTATCAGAATATTTTTTACGCACAGATAATGCGTCGTTTTTGCGCAATTTCACTAAGGTTTTTATGATATAGGGGGACAATAATGACGGCATAGCGCAAAAAGTAGTCCTGTGACCTATCTTTTTTATTTAACATTTGGATTGAGTACACTTTTATCAACAAAATTAGCAATAGAAAATATATTGGTCATCGAGGTCGTTTTTGAGCTACGGCCGATTTTGTGTATTTTTTTTTCTTTTTTAGCAGTCATTTTTCGGATATTTTGACAATTCTTTTTTTGTCAAAAATTTGTTAATTTTCTTATCAATACCAAAAGTGTATAGGAATGTTTGAATAATATGGGTTTGTTCATACGAACCCATGGAAATAATTTTAACAAGAAAAAATATCGATTTTAATGCAAAAATAAATACATTGCGAAATATCAGAAATTTTGGTCATTTTCTTGAAAAGTGATGTTGCAAAAGGGCCCATGACCCCTTAAATAGTACCGCGACATACCTTTTTTATTTCACATATTGCTTCAGTATATACTAAACTATAATTGTGCCTATTTTTTGGTATCATTTAAAATAAATAATAACCCTATCAAACGTCCTTAAAAGCATACAACAATAAATCAATGTATAGACCTCTATGTTTGTCTAAGTCATACATACATTTCTGACAGTGAATCATCCATTTTTGGACGTGCAAACGGACTTCTCTGCAGCTCTACTATCTTTGTTTGTAACACAACTGCTTGATTCTCAAACTGAGCCACGCAATCTCTCTGTAACAATAATACATAGTATTACATAGTTTTCATAATTATAATATTTACCTATCTTAAGCTTGTTCATAGCCACATGGTTTCAAATTATCTAAGTGTACACTATGTATATCAAATTATCTAAGTGTACACTATGTTTATCAAATTCTCTAAGTGTACACTATGTATATCAAATTATCTAAGTGTACACTATGTATATCAAATTATGTAAGTGTACACTATGTATATCAAATTATCTAAGTGTACACTATGTATATCAAATTATCTGAGTGAATCCTACGTCTATCAAATTATCTAAGTGTATCCTATGTATATCAAATTATCTAAGTGTATCCTATGTATATCAAATTATCTAAGTGTACACTATGTATATCAAATTATCTGAGTGTATCCTACGTATATCAAATTATCTAAGTGTACACTAAGTATACCAAATTATCTAAGTGTACACTACGTATATCAAATTATCTAAGTGTACACTATGTATATCAAAGTATCTAAGTGTACACTATGTATATCAAATTATCTGAGTGAATCCTACGTCTATCAAATTATCTGAGTGTATCCTACGTCTATCAAATTATCTAAGTGTACACTATGTATATCAAATTATCTGAGTGTATCCTACGTATATCAAATTATCTAAGTGTACACTATGTATATCAAATTATCTGAGTGTATCCTATGTATATCAAATTATCTAAGTGTATCCTACGTATATCAAATTATCTAAGTGTATCCTATGTATATCAAATTATCTAAGTGTATCCTATGTATATCAAATTATCTAAGTGTATCCTATGTATATCAAATTATCTGAGTGTATCCTATGTATATCAAATTATCTAAGTGTATCCTACGTATATCAAATTATCTAAGTGTACACTATGTATATCAAATTATCTAAGTGTATCCTATGTATATCAAATTATCTGAGTGTATCCTATGTATATCAAATTATCTAAGTGTATCCTATGTATAGACTGAGAAGCTTGTGTAGTGGCCAGGTTTAGCTGGAAGCTGAAAGTTTTCTACATGCAATTGTCAAAGCAAACACGGATACCAGTTACTGTGATGTCATATCCGTTGCGGCTAAACATGGCTGCTTTACAACCTTCATTATACATTGGGTACACTTGAAACCATGTGCCTATGCTCTTGTTATATACTGTGACTACTTAATACTATATTTAGCATTTTCAAAGATCGTTTATGTTAATTATTTGATGATATTCTCAATAACTAAACAGTAAAATGTGTTAATATACCCCAAATATGGATACTTCTGAAGAAATTTACAAGCAATGGGCTGGTGGCCTGATATATCACAAAATAAACTTGTAAACTTGTAGTGTTCTAGATATTTGGTATGATTGGCTGAACACCTTAGAACAAAATTAAATAACAACAGGTTATTTAACAACAAGATTTGTGCTTAGATAGTTTTATCATGGATCTATTAACACAAATATGAAGTGCATGCAAATATTTTATGCTTAATTCTTCAAGTAATGCATAAAATTAGGCTGATATCCTGAGTTGTCATTGATCTAACTGGGGAGACATAATTTGAAGACCTATGTACAGGATATCTATACAATGCCAAATGGCCTATTTCAAAGCTCTTAAGCCTATGTCCCATTCAGCATTTTATGCCTTGGCAATGTACTCTCGATTTTAATTTATGAGCCATCAGGACATCGGGAACAGGTTCCTCGTGGTCTAGGGGAAGCTTTGGGGAAGTCATGAGACAGTTTGTGATATCGGAAGGAATTGTGATGAATTGGATGGTATCAGCAGAAATAGGGAGAACATTGTCGATGTGGAATTCCTCAGAGGGACCTAGGCCTTATGTCTCATGTTATCTGACATGAGATATTTAAGCAACAGATGGAAACCATTTATATTAACTGGACCACCAAAGGATTATTCATGTAAAGTTTCATCACATTCCATCAAATGGTTTACAAGATGTTGTAAGAAGAAAATGATGCTGAAGGTCAGCAGAAAATTTAGGTCATTATAACAATTCATGCTAATTATTAAAGAGAACTAAAAATGAAGATTTCAAATTGCGCTATTGAGCGCTCTACTACGTCTATGCATTGACATGCTACCAGTGAGTAGTGCTCTCCAATAGCGCACCAATTCTTAACACTTGTGCAACGGACCGCTTTGGTAGCGCTCAATAGCGATTTGCTATGCAACAGTCTGCTATCCACGAGCACTCGCCGGTAGCATATAATTTTTCGGCTTCGCCACTACAAAGCGCTTTTTTGAAGCAAGCCGTTTCCTAGCATCAGTAGCGGTTTGGTTAGGCAACGAGCTCTAGTATGAGGCAAACTTACCAGCTGCATAAATCCTTCTACTTCTTCTCGCATTCTCAACCATTTGTTATACATTCTATCAGATGCTACAAACATAACAACAGTACAGATGAAATACTTAGTATGAAATATAGTGTAGCCTAAACAACAGTACAGATGTAATATTTAGTATGATATATAGTGTAGCCTAAACAACAGTAGAGATGTAATATAGTGTAGCCTGAACAACAGTAGAGATTAAATATTTAGTAGAAATATAGTGTAGCCTGAACAACAGTAGAGATGTAATAGTTAGTATAAAATATAGTGTAGCCTGAACAACAGTAGAGATGTAATACTTAGTATGAAATCTAGTGTAGCCTAAACAACAGTACAGATGTAATACTTAGTATGGTATATGGTGATACCCGTTTAATACTGAAATTATGCTTCACATTGTGTGCTAACTCTTTTTAAGTGTAGCCTTAACAAAAGTTTATACACTTATGGACAAGTAAAAAAACTTTAGGCTAAAATCAAAGGACAGGGTTTATTTATGGCTTAATTTGGCTCTGAGGTTTGTCAAAAAATGCATGTTCGTACAAAATCTGTTCTATAGTTCTAATAACCTAACACTGTTTTCAAATAATTAAGCACACATATCCAAATTTCCCTCGTAACATGTGGACAAATCTACTGAAAATATGTCATGTTCAGCAAAAAGTGTCAATTTTTTTAGCCATTTTCATAGCCTTTTATGACATTAAACCCTCTCAAAAACCCTTATGGAATTCTAGCTACACTTTGATATTTTGTACATACATAAAAATTTGCAGAAAACTGGTTATGTCACAATATGAAAGGGTAGCATGACTGCAATTGTGGTTTTTTTTGGAAGATTTTACATCATTAATAGTTGTGAAAATGACTAAAAAGGTGGAGCACATGCTGTAAACCAATTTGATTTCACGAACTTTCTCGTTTTGCTGATCATCGGCATAATAGGGACTACAAACTTTTGCCTTTTTTGTATCCTGCAATGTCCATATTAACGTTATTTAGCACTTTTGTGACAACTTAATTTCGTGAAATTTTACCACTTGCGAACTTTGCGAAATTAAATTGCATGAAAAAAATTTCTTGGTTTACAGTAATACTTAGTATGAAGTATAGTGATACCCTTTAATACTAAACTTTTGCTTCAAATTGTGTGCTAACTCTTTTTAAGTGTAGCCTAAACAAAAGTTTATGCACTTCTGGGTAGTACCATGTTATGTATTTGGGAGTTCATTAAATCAAGGGCATTATATTTTGTGGTCGAATTTAACTATGAAATTGATGAAAATTCAACTCCCTCGAAAAATAATGTAACATATAAATTATTAAATAAGAGTATACAAAATCCTCCAGTACAACTTACTAGTAACAAGATTGTACTTACTAACACCAGCATTGTTAGCTTGTTCACTATAAAACATCAGATCATGTTCCAAGCTGAAAGTCAAAGAGTACAGGCTTATATATCATTAGGTAATCATAAATATTGAGGTGAAACTGTCACTGGTTGGGTTGTTATTGTTCTGAATTTCTAACACGGTTATTCGAGTTTGATTCTTGCTGCATGTCAAACCACTCCATGTTAAGTTGAAAACAATGTTGATTTGCCTCAACATGTGGAGAAGTTGCTGGTCCCTTGTGGAAGGCTAAGTAAGTACTGGTTAGAATACAGTTCAGGACAAGAGCTGTCCACGAACAGCGCGCTCCACTATTCGCAGTGCCATGCTAGGATAGTACAATTATTATATATTCAAAACAAAATGCTTCATAACAGCAGCATTACCCTCTGCTGTGTAGAGGTTGGGGCTTCTAAGTCAAAAAAGGGGGATGATTTGGACAAATTATGCAGGACCGCTACCTACTCATGTGTAGGTCCCCTTGGTCATGAAGGTAAACAAATAAGCATTTCTAAGTCACAAAGGGGGCATAATCTTAACAAAATGCTAAGTAGTTATCTTCCCCTGTGTAGGGGTTGGGGGTCATGATGGTGAACAAGTATGCAAAGTATCAAAGCAATCTGTCAATGCACTTTGAAGATATTAGAGGTTAAAAAACCTGTACCTAAACTTTAACATTTGCATTTACAAGTCCAACTGGGGGCATAATTTCAACAAAATGCTTGATAGAGTTACCTACCCCTGTGTATGGGTTGGGGTAATGATGGTGAACAAATATGTAAAGCACTATGTGAATGCACTTTGAAAATATTAGAGGTGAAAAAACCTGTACCTAAACTTTAACATTTGCACTAAGTTGAAAAAGGGGGCATAATGTCACCAAAATGCTTAATAGAGTTACCTACCCCTGTGTATGGGTTGGGGTCATGATGGTGAACAAGTATGCAAAGCATCAAAGCAATATGTCAATGCACTATGAAGATATTAGAGGTTAAAAAACCTGAACCTAAACTTTAACATTTGCACTATTTGCACTAAGTAGAAAAAGGGGGCATAATTTCAACAAAATGCCTGATAGAGTTACCTACTCCTGCATATGGGTTGGGGTCATGATGGCAAACAAGTATGCAAAGTATGAAAGCAACATCTCAAAGGACTTAGAGAATATAAGAGGTTAAAAAACCTGTACCTAAACTTTAACAAAAGTGTTACGCCGACGCCAACGCCGACGCTCGGGTGACTGCAATAGCTCCCCCTATTCTACGAATAGTGGAGCTAAAAAGGGGGCATATTTTCACCAAAATGCTTAATATAGGTACCTACCCCAGTTTATGGGTTGGGGTCATGATGGTGAACAAGTATGCAAAGTATCAAAGCAATATGTCAATGCACTATGAAGATATTAGAGGTTAAAAAACCTGTACCTAAACTTTAACATTTGCACTATTTGGACTAAGTAGAAAAATGGGGCATAATTTTAACAAAATGCCTGATAGAGTTACCTTCTCCTGCATATGGGTTGGGGTCATGGTGGCAAACAAGTATGCAAAGTATAAAAGCAACATCTCAAAGAACTTAGAGAATATAAGAGGTTAAAAACCTGTACCTAAACCTTAACAAAAGTGTTATGCCGACGCTGGTTGGTGAATCAGCTACCAGTATACAACTGTAAAGCCCACATAAACATTAACAAACAGGAGTGTAGGATGAAGGCTCAGTCCTAGTAGTACTTCATTTAAGAGCACCATATTTTTATATGGGGAGCGGTGGCCTAAAGGTAGGGCATCGCTTCTGGATTGAGAGGTTCCAGGTTCAACCCCCGTCTGGACCAATACTGAATTTCTCTTAGCAAGAATAACCCACATGCTCCACTCGACCAAGGTGTAAATTGGTACCTGTGAGGGCTGTGTCTGAACATGCTTGATAGTCCTTGGCGCTGCAGATCAATGTTTGCTGCATACCCACCAGGAGAGAACTTATAATGAGGTAAAATTCAATGGTTTCACTTCACCTCCTATATACAAGAGGGCCATGATGGTACTAAATCACTCACCTGTTATCATTGATTCAAGGCCATGAAGATTAAACAGCCTGCTATTTAACACTGTATGGAGCTGTGGGCAAGTATGCTTTTGCTAGATGTGTACAATTATAACTCAGTAGCAAACAAGTGACCCTTGGGGCAGGGCAAGTTTTGACCCCAGTGCCATAGTTTTAACAATCTTGGTAGTGGACCTTATGATCATGTTACAAGCAAAACATCATAGCTGCAGGCCAAGTGGTTTCAGAGTAGTTTTAATGTTTCCACTATATAACTATATAGCAAACAAGTGACCCCTGTGGCAAGGCCAGTTTTAACCCCAGGGCCAGAATTTGAACAATCTTGATATCACTTTAAAATCTATTTTTAGCTCATATGACCTAGATATACCCTAAACCAGAACCATTTGAACAATTTTGATCATTCCTGTCAAAATCCAATCAGCAGTTCATGAGAAAAAGTTGTTTGAAGAAATTTTTGACAGACGCAAACACAGACGCACGATGGACGAAGAGTGATCACATAAGCTTACCTTGTCACTATGTGACAGGTGAGCTAAAAATGGTCTCATATACTAGTAAAGGTAACGTTTTAAAATTCACTAAATATGACTCACCTCTCTAAGAAGAATCTAGTTTTAGCCATTAATTGATCCAGTTCATTGTTCATTTTGGTTTTTAATTTGACAAAGTATGAATCAATTCTAAGTAAGCTCAACCTGAAAATTGAAACATATGGAACTGTTGTAATTAAATGATGAGAATAACTATAAAGGTTTAAGTCAATGCAAATATTATCATCTTTCAGGAAAAATCTCGACGGAGGCTCGCTTTCAATAATGAAATTTGCAGAACTCCTTCAATATAAGTTTATATCAATTAATATTGACGACTTGTGACAGATCCTCTATTTCTTTGTTGGAACCTTGATCCAAATACATACATATGTTTGTAAATTGGTTGCTGATAAGCATGAGGGGTATGTATGACAACATTTTATATATCTATGGAAATAACTTGACAACAATTAATTTGACATAGTAGCCACCAGCCCATAATCAACATATACACATGTAAAACAATTTGTGCATGTCACCTCCAGTTAATATTCAGACTTCAATGCAAAAAGGAATGTACATCGACTCTCAATAGGCAAGCTTATAGGTTGGTAATAACATATAGAAACTGACCAAACTTTATCAGCCAAGCATTCTGCCAGGGTCTTTGAGGAGGTCTGTCCCTTGACATTGATATGACAGACACAGAAGCATTTGGACATTATATAAATATCAGATGCCTGCCTGCGTGACATTGATATTGTCAACCCGAGGGTGGAATGTCATCCCGAGGCGAAGCCGAGGGTGACATTCTGTTTCGAGGGTTGGCAATATCAATGTCACGCAGGCAGGCAGGCATCTGATATTTATTTTATTATACCGAACACTATTATAAGTCTAGCAAAACGTTCACTGCTATGATTACCATAATTATAAACAGTAGGCATGACGGTGTTTTCATACATTGTTGTGTATCAATTTCACATTCTATTGTATGTGTAGGCCCCTACGTGCATTTGGTGCATTTTGCCGATTTCTTTAACTAATAGATCATTTTTAAGAAATTATCTAGAACTTGTGTTATATAAGCAATAAATTAGCTTTTTACCATTTTTGTATAGATCTATAACTTTAAAAGTGCGCCAAACGTAACGTCGCGTTTTGACGTTATGACGTAATTGCTGATGACGTCATGACGTCTAACATACTTGTACATGATTGTTTTGTGTACAGTGTTCTTAACCTGGTGAAGTTGAATAAAGGAAACGCATCGTTTTGAATACAGATTGGTTTTAGTTGTCTTGTTTTGTCAGTCTGTTTTTTAGAAAATCTTGTATATTTCAACAGTCAAAGAACTAAGATCGACGCAGTTACTTGCCCTTGCATGACATTGAAAATGTCAGGTCCATCACATGACCTGACAGTCAGTTTTTGGTCGATCACGTGTCATATGGGTTGGAACTGTCAATGACAGTCATAATGTCTCTCTCTGGGGCAATGGGACTTTTGCATTGCAGAAAAAAGTGAGGTATAATAAACACTGATACCAATGAGCAGACCTCCAGTTACCGAACAATTAGTTCCTGTATTCCCAGGGTTGGATATAGATCTTGACTAGAATCAAGGCGAGGCAACCCACACAGAAGCTAGGGGAGGTATTCCCAGGGTTGGATATAGATCTAAACTAGTATCAAGGCGAGGCAACCCACACAGAAGCTAGGGGAGGTATTCCCAGGGTTGGATATAGATCTAAACTAGAATCAAGGCGAGGCAACCCACACAGAAGCTAGGGGAGGTATTCCCAGGGTTGGATATAGATCTAAACTAGAATCAAGGCGAGGCAACCCACACAGAAGCTAGGGGAGGTATTCCCAGGGTTGGATATAGATCTAAACTAGAATCAAGGCGAGGCAACCCACACAGAAGCTAGGGGAGGTATTCCCAGGGTTGGATATAGATCTAAACTAGAATCAAGGCGAGGCAACCCACACAGAAGCTAGGGGAGGTATTCCCAGGGTTGGATATAGATCTAAACTAGAATCAAGGCGAGGCAACCCACACAGAAGCTAGGGGAGGTATTCCCAGGGTTGGATATAGATCTAAACTAGAATCAAGGCGAGGCAACCCACACAGAAACTAGGGGAGGTGTTCCCAGGGTTGGATATAGATCTAAACTAGAATCAAGGCGAGGCAACCCACACAGAAACTAGGGGAGGTATTCCCAAGGTTGGATATAGATCTAAACTAGAATCAAGGCGAGGCAACCCACACAGAAACTAGGGGAGGTATTCCCAGGGTTGGATATAGATGTAGACTAGAACTGAAGGCGAAGCATCCCGGACAAAAAACCAAGGGAGGTAAGTAATTATCACCATGACTACACAAGTATGTACGTATCAACTTATGTACTTACATAGCTGCCCTCTGGCTCAACATAAGTCGTTTAAATTCACAATGCTGTTCGTCACAATAGAATACTGACTCAGCCCAGGCCTTTTTCTGTTCCTAAAAGAATAAAATCATATACATGTACAAATATTGTCTATCAGAATATTTTTATAAGTAACTGCAGACCTGCAAAGAACACTACACATTTATACATTAACAAGTCACTAAGAATTGCAAGGAATACAGAAGTCCCCTACCAGTTTGACCCTTAAAATTCTCAATGTTTCTGTTTAAGATATGCATAATCATCTATTGTCCCCTATCCACGTACCAGGTTTCATAAACCTAGCTTTTAAGCCCGCTTCGAAAAGCAATTTTAGCATTTTCAGTTCATAAATGATGCTACAAATTGTTATGAGACACATGAATATTCTTAGATTACAAAGTAGATTGAGTGGGAATCATTAAAATGTGGGAGATGACAACCAAAAAAGCTATAGAAAAACGACGCTTGGTATGGTTACTTCCCATTGCAAAGTGGTTACTTCCCTTTGCAACACAGTATGTCTAAAGTCTGTATTGGGTCTGTACATTTCCAGACCAAAAATACGTTCAGAGAATATCACAGAACAGAAATAGTTAAACTCCTTGATAGCTCATACAATGTGTATGATATTTTTTTATTAAGAACTTTAAAGAAAGCATGATAAATGACTGAGTATTTCTTGCTTTGGTCTTCTATGTGGTACTGCCTGGGAGCCAGAGACTATAGTCTCAGTGGGAGCAAACAAATTCCTTGGTCATTTGTTTCCTCTGCCAGATTGTCCAATTTACTTTCACGCATACTAACTTGCACCTTTTGCTGATTGTCAGCATATTCATGAATACAAATTTTCATGTTTTTAAGTTTCCTGCAATGGCAATATCAAGGTTTTTAGCACTTTCGCGGTGACTTAATTTCGCTAAATTCTACCACTCGCAAACTCCACGAAATTAAATAGCGCAAAATAATTTCTTGGTTTACAGTAAAGAATTTGATTTAGTGAAATAAAACTAATATTGGCAGAAGGAGAGGAGTAAGTTAGCAATGTTATACATACCTGGAAAGGTATCATAGTAGATTGATCCTTTACTATAGCTTGTACTGAGGGAGGCAGGAGGTTGTTTTTCTTCACATTCTCAAAGGTAATCTCTTTCTTTTGTTGGAATAAATAAACATAGCAATCTTCCTCCGTCTGAAATAATTCGTAGTAGCTATAAGTATTGTAGCATATGTGTATGTTGTACAGAGCTGCAGATAATTGTTGAGTATATATAGGGGTAATCATCCAATTAATTTTATTAAAACCCCAATTAATTATGAGATGAGGGAGTAACAAAAAGCAATGAACATCTAAAATACCCTCATAGAAATGATTTTAAGGTGAAAACAGTGCATAAAAGTTTTTTTACTTAATGAATTTTATTGAATAAATTATACCAAAGTGTAACTCCGATGTAAAGTAAACTATATCTGTTAAACCTAGGTCACACTGAGCATTTTTTGCCTTGGCAATGTAGTCCAGATGGACATTAATGAATTATCAGGACATCAGGAACAGGTCCATCTTGGTCTACGGGAAGTTTCAGGAAAGTCACGAGACAATTTGTGATATAGGAAGGAAACATGATGAATCGGGTGGTATCGGAAGATCAGGAGAACATCACGGAAGAGGAATTCCTCAGTGGGACCTAGGCTTAAATATACCCCTATAAATATGCAGATAACTCACAGGCTCTAGCCAGCATTGTGCAGCAGGTTTATTGATATCCGGGGACATTCCATTAGCCATTACAATATCCTGATCCTGAACTTGTATCCCCGTTTTCTCTTCTATACGTTTCTGTAGATCAATGAGACTGTGCTGATCCAATATGGGAAATGTTATCAGTTCATTATTCGCTACATAAAATATGTTTATAATCTGAAATGAACACAAACTACAATGTATGCTATAGTAATAGTTAGAACATATTAAGTAATTTTTTAATGAATAAAAAGGGCTGAGCGAGCGTAACGAGCATAGCAAGGCAAGTCTTTTTAGTAATTAAAATTTACTAAATAATATGTTCTAACTAACTTAGAATGTAACATCCAGCAATTTGATTGGCTGATACAATATAGCGCCAAGACATGACATCACAGCTGTTAACAGTAATGATTCAATTTTCATTTATCCAGCGCAAATCGGTGTTTTCATTGGTTCAGAATGTAGGTTATATTCTAAAATACTGAACAAAATACTCAACAAGAAAATATATTGCACTAAACAAAACATCATAATACAAGTATTACTTCATTTATAGAGGCAATTTAGTATAAAATGCTGTTATTACTGTATCAACCCTACAAGGCACACCTTAGTACCGGTTATTTCATAGAAAAAATCATTTTACCAAATTGCATTTCTGAGCATGGTTTCATAATTTATGTGTATAGAATTTTTATTATTTGACCAAAATTTTAACTCTATGTGATTAATTTTTCTCAATGGACATAGACTTGATACTAATATTCACATGATGTTGGGGATTGGTTCAGATTTGGTAGAGCGTACCTTCATTTTAAGCACATTCTCTAACATTTGAAAACATGTCGGTCGATTATCTTTAGCCAGGCCTCCACCTCTAGCTTTAGGATCCCAACGTAACATATTACGTAACCATTGCTCCATGTAGGTTTGCATAGAACTGTAAATATTTTAATAATCATGATTATAAATGATTATGAGTGATATCTAGTTGTCAGTAAGTTATAATAGAACTTGGATGCCTCAAACAACCTAGAAACTACAAACAGGTTCCCACTCAGTCCTGATAAAATGACGATATACTAGTATACAGGTATACATGCCTTGAAAAGGTATATTCCCGGCCTGAAAGAAGCTTGAGGCGTCAAAGTTCTACATTATATTGATTTGTTTTGTTGGGTTGCGAACAAAGTATGATATAAACATGAACAAGAAATAATTTGATTGGATGCCTCAAACACTCTAGAAACTTCAAACAGGTTCCTCAGTCGTGACACAATCAGGAGTC
Organism: Spisula solida; assembly: GCA_947247005.1. Taxonomy (NCBI): domain Eukaryota; kingdom Metazoa; phylum Mollusca; class Bivalvia; order Venerida; family Mactridae; genus Spisula; species Spisula solida. Next base: position 40,816,643 of record OX365944.1, on the reverse strand, counting down.
ATTACTTTGGAAGTTTTAATGCACAAAACAATCACACAGTAGCCAATGTTTCTGAATTCAAGGGAAATAACTCATTCATACATCAATCTGCGTAAAACTTGACAGTGAGCATTTCCCCTTAGTAGTCATTTATATTATTTGCTATCATTGAATTATAAAGATTTTTCAGTGAAAATAACAGAGAAATTATCATTTTGTTTTTTCAATGTTTTAGAAGCTAGTTCTAGTATCATGTAGTAAAAGAAATGTAACATCAACAGCACCGGGCTTTACAATAAGCGTCAAAATTCTCATGTCGTGTCGTTCCAATTTCGAGGTTTTTTCCTATTAAGCCAATTACGGCATCTTTTTAATAGAAATTGAGGCATATTATAAACAGAAAATTTGTTGATTTTTGGTGCGAGATAAATTTTATTTCACTCGGGATCACAGAAAATTAAATTGATTTTCTGTGATCACTCGGTGAAATAAAATTCGATCTTACACCAAAATCAACAAAATTTAATATCTTTCTTATATTCGTGTTGTATTTCTTCAACAAAATCTAAACTGTTTCTGAGACATGGCTCTGGACAGACAAGTGAAACAAGTGAAAATATAAGAGTATTTGATGAGTCTGAAATACAAGAATACAAACCGACTCAATCTGTGAGAAGTTGGAATGGTTTTAGAGAATTTGACTCCATGTTCATCTAACATGGCACATATATCATCCGGTGATTTCTTACAGACTTCTCGATGCCTGAAATATGATAATATACATCTGATCAACCTCATTCCAATATGTCAAGTACATTGGATTAGAGCGATGGTCGGCTTTCATTGAAATATAGTGTCAACTTGTTGGGCTTACATAGTGTAACATGTAACACGGACTTGTGGAGTAACGTACCTATCAATAATTTGCCCCAGGGGGGGGGGGGGGGGGGCGGCAGGCATACAGACAGAAGACAATTCCCGGAAAGTGGGAGTTTACGCCAAATGATTCCAGAGGTCCCAGGAAATACACTTGTTTTTGAAAAATAGAAGATTTTTTATTAACACTTAATATAGAAAAGGTCCTGACCAAATTGGTTGTTTTATTTCTTGCCAGTCTGTTTTCAATAATAATGATGAAAACTCTGGTATATCCGGTAAGGTGTGACTCGAGCTTTAATGTCATGTGACATTACTGTAAACCAATTTACTTTTGGGAGTACTAACAAATGCTGGTCTTTGGCATATTCACGACTACAAATTTTCGCGTTTTTAAGTTTCCTGCAATGTCCATATGAATGTTTTTAGCACTTTCGAGGCGACTGAATTTCAAGAAATTCTAGCACTCGTGAACTCCGCAAATTAAATCAAGCGAAATAATTTCTTGGTTTACAGTAGTTTCTGCTAATATAAATTATATAAGTATATACTTACCATTGAACAGGATTACTGCTTGGAAGAAATGGACGAAATCCGGTAATACACTCAAACACCACTGTACCAAATGACCAATAATCTACAGTACATGTGTATTTCTGACTAGCAAATAGTTCTGGTGCCTAAAATCATATATACATGTCCATTACTACCATTATGTATTAGTTGATATACTGGTATATGGATAAATAAATAAAAATAAATGTACCAGATTTATACAGCGCCCTTTTCATGCGAACGCATGTTCAAAGGCGCTTCAAATATAGTGTTGCAGCCACTAGGGCCCAAGTGCATCCACTACCAGTGCAGATATAGCATGATGTGACCTGAGGGACAGACTGAGAGAGAGAGCCCCCGAAGGAAGAGAGAGTATCTGATTCTGGCATACTGTGCGCTGCAGAAGTGCTTCTTGCTCTGATTTCTAATAGAAAGTCTGGTTCTTTAATGTGCCCTGTGTATAGCACCGATACACAGCTTCCTGGCACCTTTCATAAGATACTTTGCAGTCCACACAATCAGATATAGCGGGAAATTACTACGAATAGAATTTCAGAAATGTCAAATTCCTATATCAGGGATTTAACCCACAACCTCTGGATTGACAGTCCAGTGCGTTACCACTGAGCTATCTCCGCTGGATCAATGTAGAGTCAAGTTGATTGATGAAGAAGAAGAGGTTTTGACAGAAAAATATATGTCTCCCAAATAAGGGCCTTTACTTTGACAACAAGAGCTGTCCACGAACAGCGCGCTCCACTATTCGCAGCTCCACCATGCTAGGATTGTACAATTATTATATATTCAAAACAAAATGCTTCGTAACAGCAGCATTACTCTCTGCTGTGTAGAGGTTGGGGCTTCTAAGTCGAACAAGAGGGCCCAAAGGGCCATAGGTCGCTCACCTGTCCTAGTTGTTCATGAACCCCCAATGGTAGCCTCTATTGCATGTACAAGGTTTTCAAATTGTCTTATGCTTTATAATTTACATCACATTTAGACCCAATGACATATTGAAGTGATTTGACCTTGTGACCTAGTTTTTGACCCCGGATGACCCAATATCGAACTTTACCTAGATTTTATTGAGATGATCATTGTGACCAAGTTTCATAAAGATTAGACCAAAATTGTGACCTCTAATGACTATACAAGGTTTTTCTTGTGACCTAGTTTTTGACCCCGGATGACCCAATATCAAACTTGACCTAGATGTTGTTGTGATGATCATTGTGACCAAGTTTCATACAGATTAGTCCAAAATTGTGACCTCTAGTGACTACACAAGGTTTTTCTATGATTTGACCTTGTGACCTAGTTTTTTACCCCAGATGACCCAATATCGAACTTGACCTAGATTTTGTTGAGATGATTATTGTGACCAAGTTTCATAAAGATTAGGCCAAAATTGTGACCTCTAGTAACTACACAAGGTTTTTCTATGATTTGACATTGTGACCTAGTTTTTTACCCCAGATTTCCCAATATCGAACTTGACCTAGATTTTGTTGACATGATCATTGTGACCAAGTTTCATAAAGATAAGGCCAAAATTGTGAACTCTAGTGACTACATAAGGTTTTTCTATGATTTGACCTTGTGACCTAGTTTTTGACCTCGGATGACCCAATATGGAACTTGACCTAGATTTTGTAGACATGATCATTGTGACCTAGTTTCATAAAGATTAAGTCAAAATTGTGACCTCTACAGACTACACAAGGTTTACTATGATTTGACCTTGTGACCTAGTTTTTGACCCCGAATGACCCAATATCGAACTTGACCTAGATTTTGTTGAGGTGATCATTGTGACCAAGTTTCATAAAGATTAGGCCAAAATTGTGACCTCTAGTGTCTACACAAACAAAAACCCGTACCTAAACTTTAACATTTGCACTATTTGCACTATTATAGTAAGTAGAAAAAGGGGGCATTTTTTCAACAAAATGCCTGATAGAGTTACCTACTCCTGCATATGGGTTGGGGTCATGATGGCAAACAAGTATGCAAAGTATGAAAGCAACGTCTCAAAGGACTTAGAGAATATAAGAGGTTAAAAAACCTGTACCTAAACTTTAACAAAAGTGTTACGCCGACGCTCGGGTGACTGCAATAGCTCCCCTTATTCTACGAATAGTGGAGCTAAAAATCATTGATCTGAAATTCCTGACAAAATTTGCACAACTAGGCTTGGTACCAACTATTTATGTGAAGTTTCATTGAAATCCAACATGTGGTTAAAGAGGACTAGCGTGGACAAAATTTGTGACATCCATCCAGACAGACAGATGTCCAGCACCAAATCAACATCCACATTCGCAAACAGCTGAACATAACTTCTATGTCTAATTTTTCATTATCCTTTCACTAAGCATCTGTCTGGTTACTAAGCATTTGTCTGGTTACTAAGCATTTGTCTGGTTACTAAGCATCTGTCTGGTTACTAAGCATCTGTCTGGTTACTAAGTACTTATCTGGTTTCTAAGCACCTGTCTCAGGTTAGCACATTGGATCCGGGCCTTTTTTCCAAAAAAATTGGAAGAGGTATAAACATGTATAGCCTGGCATTTTTGGAAATTCAAGTGCAATTTTCAACCAATTGGGATGAAGGTAGGCAGATTTGCAAGTTCATCAATAAACATATTCATTATAATACAAATAGTCTAAGAATATAGAAAGCGGTATCAGTTCTCACAAATATAGATAAACAATAGAAAAAAATTGAAATAATTATTACACATAATTATAGTCTTGTAGATTTTTAACACTTAGACTGTGAAACACATTTATAATAGGAATTTCAGCATTGTATTTTCGGGGAATTTCTTTCATAAAATTGGGAACAAAAATATCAGCCTCTATTACAGAGCTGTCTGCGGTAATTCTGCAGGTATTTTTCTTCCACATTTCAGATTATTTCATTAATTTTGTAGAATGAATTGTGGTGCTGTTTGAATAGAAACAACATTCATAGGCAAATGTAAACAATTCGAAAGATCATACAGATGTTAAATAAGTTCAATTGTAGTCATATAACAAGATGGCTGCTGGTTTATATAACATAATTTTTTCCCTCTAATTCTGTGCATGCGGAAGTGTGATTTATATAATATTTTTAAAAGATTTGTTTGACGAGATATAATATTTAACACAGTAAAGATAGAATAAGCCATGAAGACAAAGTTGACAAAAAAGGAAAGTTTGTCATCCATTAGAAAAATGTATTTATTTAATTTATGTGTCACGTGGTACGTTTAATTAATGACAACTGCCGTTGGTACTCATTTTCATAGAAATACTTTCATATGTAACAAACATGCACTAAAACACTCTAGGACCAAAGGAAAAGGACTCCTTGAAGTGTGTATAAATGTGCAAATTAAGGTCCGATGAATTAACCAACATGCAGAATTAGCCGATACGACTGTATATAAATAAACAAGAGTGCCACAAGAAAAGTGCCCGCTCAAATAGGTGTGTTGTCAGAAACTGATTGTCTATTTCTAATAATAAAAGGCCCCATCAGCCCCAATTTACTTCCTAAGCAAGTGTCTTCATATAAGCTGTTTATAATAAACGTTTGATCACAAGCAAAAACAAGCAAATAACTTACCAAGTATTGTAATGTACCCACGAAGGAGGTACATACACTGTTTTGATCCAATTCTTTGGCATAGCCGAGGTCTATAATCTTGTATACAATCTATAAACACCAGAAATAAAAACAATATACAGATCTGAAAAACATTGTTGGCATACTCCAGGGTTTAGATCAGGGGTGGTATTCAATATTATTGATCTTATTAAATTGCAGAATAAAGATAGCCAATCATATCGCCTGTTACTGACCGAGAGTGTAATATGGTGTGATCTGATTGGTTGTCCTTATCCTTAAGTCAAGTAAGATCAATATTGAATACCACCCCAGATTACAACAGTTATTTCACTTAAAAAGCAAGTTGTTAGTAACTTTATTAGGGATACATGTGACCTAAGACGGAAGACCCAGGTTGGAATTTGACATACCCGATGGAAAATAAATCATGAGCCAGGGTTAAGATTCTAGTCACAGGGAAGACATTACACATTGCATAAGTTAGATTTAGACAGAAGGATTTAACCCACATCTTGGACAAATATACATAAAATAAACAGTGGGACCTGTGTTAATGGCCATCTTCAAATACAGGCCACGTTCACAAAGACCAACTAATTTATTTCTGATCAGACCAGTTTTAATGCTACAACTAACCTGTTTAAGAGAACCAACCTGTGAATATAAGACACTTGTTGCTGTTCACATGGGTGGTCTTTACAGACAGGTTCGACCTGTAGTTGAATCAGGCTCCACGAACACCATAGGTCATTCAGTCCAGACTGACCAATATTGATTCGGACCGACTAAAAATCTTGTATGTTTCTATGAGACGAAGAGGAACATTTAGTCATTTTACCAATTCAGACAGACAAGTTACAAATCTTTTCGCCGAGCCTAATGTATAATATTTCGGGTAAAAATAGACAAATTACAAACCCTATCATCTACTTTCTTCTGTACAATATTTTCTGGTTTTAAATCTCTATGTATGATTTTCTTGCCATGTAAATATTCCACCCCTGCAGCAACATCATGCACCAAACATCGTATACTATACTCCCTCAATCCAAACGTATTCTGTGGCATCGTTAGTACCTACATATTGATATAATAAAATCATGAAAACCCATACTATAAATTCATTATTTTTCGAGGGGGATTGAAATGAAATTTGGTTGATTTTGTTGTTGAACTTGACCACGAAATCTAATCCCCCTGATTAATCGACCTCTCAAATTCAGCCATGGGTTTATTCTTTCATGTTCTGTAATCCACGAATTCACGACCCCACGAAAATGCATTTTTGATCAAAATCCACTAAATTTAATACCCACGAAAATATGTTATTTTACAGTAATAGCATTAGTTATCATATTCCCTCAGCTATTTATTAACAAAAGGGGTTAAGTTGGCTCTAAATTTATTACCAGCATACCAAAGTCATGACCCCTGAAGGGACTTCATTTTAAAATGTCGGTATAGTGTGTCCAGGATAATGAAAACCGTAACTTCATTCAGGGTTCCCACAATATTCTGACACAAAACTCCCTGACTTTTCCCTGATTTTTCTTTGACCACACACTAGTTTTCCCTGACTTTTAAGAGCGATCGCTTATGAAAGAATATTTTTTTAAGGTATAATATGACAATAAAAATAGAAACAAGACTACGTTCAATAAACGCTTATGCCCCCATGGAAGCATTGCCCATAAAAAGCTAAGTCAATCAGGGGCCATAATTCTGTAATAATGTTGGATAGTGTTACATGGCTTTGAAAATGTAAGGGGCTTATGATAGTAAACAAGCATGCCAAGAGTGTTCATATACAACATCCATGCAAGTATGGAAGCTTTGTAGCAAGCCATAATAATCCTAGAAGAAACGGTCAATTTGGGTTAACCAGGAATTTGACCCTTCAATAAGTCTAAGTCCAAAATTAAGTCAAGGTAAAGGTCAATATGGGGTCAGGTGATACAAGCGTGTAGAGAGTCTTCATATACAACATCCATGCAAGTATGAAAGCTTTGTAGCAAGCCATAATGATGCTAGAAGAAACGGTCAATTTGGGTTAACCAAGAATTTAGCCCTTCAATAAGTCTAAGTCCAAAATTAGGTCAAGGTGAAGGTCAAAATGAGGTTAGGTGATACAGGCGTGTGGAGAGTGTAGTTCTAGGGCTGATGAAGTTATTATTATTCAGAACTGTCCAGGGCGAACATTGTGAATATTTTTTAAGTTTTTGTTTTTTCAACATAGGAATTAATTAGCATTTTGTTTTAGCTAAAATAAAGAATAATTGTTCCCTGACTTTTGCTCAATTTTTAGATTTCCCTGACTATTTTTAAAATTCCCTGACTTCCCTGACCTTGAAAAAAATATGTTTTTCTCTGACTTTGCCCTGAGCGTGCGAACCCTGTCAATATTATATTACTTTCCACTTATTACCTTTCTCAAATCACCTTCAGAACAATACTCCATAGCCAACAGAGGTAACTGATCCTTTGTTACATCCAGTGGAGCTGGTACATTCATGGCAGCTATGATGTTTTCGTGATCTAGTCGGCTCATTATCTCCACTTCCAACTGCCATCTTTCTCGATGCTTTTCTGTCATTTCTTTCTCAAGTCTGCATCGCTTCAGAGCCAATTTGTCACCTGTTTCCTATAGATACAAATATAATAGAGGCATGTTGTGATTTATATTCTTGTTTTAGACAATTTCATTAAGTGGAAATAGTGAAATATCAAAGAAAATTAAACGTTACCACTTGAGTAGGCTTTTTAATTTTTCTTATATCACTGCGTGGATCCAGACATGGGGGAGAGGTTGAATTTTCGTCAAACAGGTTACCTTACATATATTTAAACTGGTTTGTCAGGGTTAAGGGCTGAAGAATAGGACAATCCTCTATGAAACAAAGCTTGTAGGACACCCTCTGAGAAAAAAAAGCTGGTCAGACACTCTTGAGAACAAATTCTGGATCCCGACATGTTATATATCTAGACATCAATTACAAGTCAAATAGTTTTCTGCAGGCAGAGAATTTAGTTGTATTGTTCAGGATGTGTTTTTCTGGAGTTTGGATGTTGATCGAATTTATTCCAGTGTATGTTTAAATGTATTTGTCCAAATAATTCCAATACATGTAATATTGGGTAATACCGATTAATCTAACGTAACCAACTATAATATGTAACAGTATTTTTGAACTTTATCACAACAGATGTCTTTATTAGATATAAATCGTATTCAGTTTAAACAAACAAATATCCTCGAATTATTTGGTTGTTTTATGCGCTGAATGAAAGAACAAGTTCCAAATAATTTGAACAATATTTATCATACACGTGTACATGTAACAATACCATGCTTCTGTTAATCTAGCAATGTGTTCTTTACGGGATGTAATCCATTGCCAACTATATTTATGATTGACCGGGAAGTGCTTTGCTTATGCAGCTGCAGACACCTGCTGTTTTGATACATGGTCTCAATTTCCTTCCGTTCACAATGAAATTTCAGATTGTTATGCTTTCTTCGGTAAATAAACTATTGCAATGCGACAAAGACCGATGTTATCCGCATGGAATAATGGAATTAGTCTGGTTCACCTCATTCTTGCAAAATGCTTATTTTTTTTATTTTTTTTTTGAAATCATAAACCATCGAGAACAGGTCACATGCGCCTCCATGGTCTTTTCACTTTGAGCAATCCAATAGACCTGCAGGTAATAAGATATGGAAGCTTACTTCATTCCTCCATAAGGTGACTGCACCAAATCCACCAGATCCCAATGTTCTCTCTTCTATCCATGCGCCTTTCCTAACTTGATGAGACATATATGACACTGTCTAATTGTACACCTGTATAGCATAAAACATACATGTACACCTGTATAGCATAAAACATACATGCACACCTGTATAGCATAAACATACATATACACCTGTATAACATAAAACATGTATGTACAAAGTATATGACCAAATGAGAAATAAATGAGGGAAGTATATGACTGAGTGAGAAACATCTGAGGGAAGTATTATGACTGAGTGAGAAACAACTGAGGGAAGTATATGACTGAGTGAGAAACAACTGAGCGAAGTATATTACTGAGAGAGAAATGTCTGAGGGAAGTATATGACTGAGTGAGAAATGTCTGAGGGAAGTATATCACTGAGTGAGAAACAAATGAGGGAAGTATATGACTGAGTGAGAAATGTCTGAGGGAAGTATATCACTGAGTGAGAAACAAATGAGGGAAGTATATGACTGAGAGAGAAATGTCTGAGGGAAGTATAGCACTGAGGGAAGAATGTCTGAGGGAAGTATATGACTGAGTGAGAAACAACTGAGGGAAGTATATCACTGAGGGAAGAATGTCTGAGGGAAGTATATGACTGAGTGAGAAACAACTGAGGGAAGTATTATGACTGAGTGAGAAACAAATGAGGGAAGTATATCAATGAGAGAGAAATGTCTGAGGGAAGTATATCACTGAGAGAGAAATGTATGAGGGAAGTATATCACTGAGTGAGAAATGTCTGAGGGAAGTATATCACTGAGGGAAGAATGTCTGAGGGAAGTATATGACTGAGTGAGAAACAAATGAGGGAAGTATTATGACTGAGTGAGAAACAAATAAGGGAAGTATAGCACTGAGGGAAGAATGTCTGAGGGAAGTATATGACTGAGTGAGAAACAACTGAGGGAAGTATATCACTGAGGGAAGAATGTCTGAGGGAAGTATATGACTGAGTGAGAAACAACTGAGGGAAGTATTATGACTGAGTGAGAAACAAATGAGGCAAGTATATCAATGAGAGAGAAATGTCTGAGGGAAGTATATCACTGAGTGAGAAATGTCTGAGGAAAGTATATCACTGAGTGAGAAACAAATGAGGGAAGTATATCACTGAGGGAAGAATGTCTGAGGGAAGTATATGACTGAGTGAAAAACAAATGAGGGAAGTATTATGACTGAGTGAGAAACAAATGAGGGAAGTATATCACTGAGGGAAGAATGTCTGAGGGTAGTATATGACTGAGTGAGAAACAACTGAGGGAAGTATATCACTGAGGGAAGAATGTCTGAGGGAAGTATATGACTGAGTGAGAAACAACTGAGGGAAGTATTATGACTGAGGGAGAAACAAATGAGGGAAGTATATCAATGAGAGAGAAATGTCTGAGGGAAGTATATCACTGAGTGAGAAACAACTGAGGGAAGTATATCACTGAGTGAGAAACAACTGAGGGAAGTATATCACTGAGTGAGAAACAACTGAGGGAAGTATATCACTGAGTGAGAAACAACTGAGGGAAGTATATCAATGAGAGAGAAATGTCTGAGGGAAGTATATCACTGAGTGAGAAACAACTGAGGGAAGTATATGACAGAGTGAGAAACAACTGAGGGAAGTATATCACTGAGTGAGAAATGTCTGAGGGAAGTATATCACTGAGTGAGAAACAAATTAGGGAAGTATATCAATGAGAGAGAAATGTCTGAGGGAAGTATATCACTGAGTGAGAAATGTCTGAGGGAAGTATATGACTGAGTGGTAAGTATATGACTGAGTGAGAAACAACCAAGGGAAGTATATAACCGAGTGAGAAACAACTGAGGGAATCATATGACTGACTCACTGAGTGAGAAACAAATGAGGGAAGTATATGACTAAGTGAGAAACAAATGAGGGAAGTATATCACTGAGGGAGAAATGTCTGAGGGAAGTATATCACTGAGGGAAGTATATGACTGAGGGAGAAACAAATGAGGGAAGTATATCACTGAGGGAGAAATGTCTGAGGGAAGTATATCACTGAGGGAGAAATGTCTGAGGGAAGTGTATGACTGAGTGAGAAATGTCTGAGGGAAGTATATCACTGAGGGAGAAACAAATGATGGAAGTATATCACTGAGGGAGAAATGTCTGAGGGAAGTTTATCACTGAGAAAGAAATGTCTGAAGGAAGTATATCACTCAGGGGGAAATGTCTGAGGGAAGTTTATCACTGAGCAAGAAATGTCTGAGGGAAGTATATCACTGAGGGAGAAATGTCTGAGGGAAGTATATCACTGAGGGAGAAATGTCTGAGGGAAGTATATCACTCAGGGGGAAATGTCTGAGGGAAGTATATCACTGAGCAGGAAATGTCTGAGGGAAGTATATCACTGAGGGAGAAATGTCTGAGGGAAGTATATCACTGAAGGAGAAATGTCTGAGGGAAGTATATCACTGAGGGAGAAACATTGCTACTGTAATGAATGACGGAAAGAAACGTAGTTAACCCAAAGCGATTAACCCTTTGATAAAATGGACATGGCCGATAATTACCGAAGTGCGCACCATGCATTATGGGTCTTCAAGTCATAATTCGGCTATTTTTAGACTTGCCTATCCATTTTCACAGGGTAGCGTACTAGGTCCTGTATTCTTTATCATATTTATATGTCAATGATGTTACTGACGTTGTGGACTCAAACATTAAGGTTTTTGCTGATGGTACAAAATTATATGCTCCTACAAGTGATTCTGGTCGTTTACAAGAAGATTTAAATTCCCTGTGTATCTGGGCCAAAAAATGGGAACGTAAGTTCAATGTGGACAAATTTATGTAAAGTTATTCACTTTGGCAATGGAAATTCAAAAAAAACAATATGTTATGAAAACAAAACCAGTAATCGAGATTCGAGAGTAATGAAGAGTGTGATCTTGGAGTAGTATTCCAACAGGACCTTAAGTTCAGTAAGCACATACATGTATCAACAAAAATCAACAAGGCGAACAGTATATTGGCTCTTATTGGCAAGACATTTGAATACATGGATAAGTTTACATTTCTTAGAATATATACAGCATTAGTGCGTCTGCATGTAGAATTTTCCAATTTTGTTTGGTATCCGTGTCTGAGAAAAGATAATGATAGCCTAGAAAGACTTCAGATGAGGGCGACGAGACTCATACCAAGCTTGAGACATCTATCATACAGCGAACGTCTCAAAGCACTAAAGTTGCCATCCTTGTTACATAGGCGTGAAAGAGGGGACTTAATTCAAACCTTTTTAATAGTGAAAGGACTGGATGATTGTGATTTTAACAAATTCTTTACATACTCGTCATCAACGAGAGGTCACCATTTGAAATTGGATGTACCAAGTTCTAGTACTACTTTACGTCAGAACCAGTTTGCTAGGAGAGTCATTGATATGTTGAATGTGTTACCGCCGAATGTTACACAGTAGATGCAAACAATGTGAATGGTTTTAAAATACGGTTGGACTGTCGCTGGCAAGGCGATTTACCTTATCAGTTATAAACTATATGTAAAGAGTCACTCATGGGATGACTCTTTGAGTGCCATATATATCAAACTGTGACCAATACCTTTATTCGGATGTAATTGGGACTAACCATACAAGTTTGTGCTACATCAAGTCTACAAGAAGGGGGTGATTAAAAAGGACACTGTCCTTACTACAGGGCCCAAGATCATCCTACAGGTATTTTTTGTATGATCTTTGCATAAGTTTAATTAATCGTACATGAGACAGAACAAGGGATATAATTGGTCTTCTTGGTAATTACATTTAGAGGTAATGGTATCATAGACTGAGGCAGGCAGTCGGCAAGTTAAGAATACTTCATGCATGTGTGGGATAGGAAGACCGACTTAACCACAAATGACTGAGGTGGTGAGGAAGAAAACGTCTCAGAGAGCAACCTCTGATGTGGGGGGTTTCATCAGAACACTGTCTAAGGTCACAACTTTTTGGTACCCGTTGCAGGAAGAAACATAAATACTATGGTACTAAGGCATTATGGTAAACAAGACCTACCTTGAAAAGGGAAGTCACACTCAAGCCTCAAGGAGTCAAACTCAAAATATCAACATTGATTTGTAACTGTTTGAGGATCCTGGTATGTTTACAAATTACTTCAACAACGTTCTAGATAAATATAATGTCTATAAATCCAGATAGGTAAAAGATATTGAGGAACGTGGCCGAAATCGTTTGATAAATCATTTTTAATGTCTTTTTTTACAATGTCCAAATTTGAGGGAAGTCCACTGGCTATTATTAGATTTTTGGGGATTTCCCGTAAAAACGACAACATCGTGTGAATTACTTCAAGCTCGCAGCGGTTGCTTCCCCTTGCTCTCTGATATTTAACCTCCCGTCTTATCAACATGATTTGTAGAAACTGCAGTCAGGAAAGATATTACATTGATACAAATATTTAATAAATATCATATTGATTTACGGCTAGAAATTAAGCGAATTCATTTATTCCGTTGATAAATGACCCAGACAATATATATATCCAAAGATCTAAATATGTATTTTAGGTCTGCGATTGTCGGCAGTACAACGTAGAAGGTCTTTGCTATATATATCTATGGTTATTGCCGAACGCCTCTCTCGAGTATTATTGGCATGCAGGGTGCACGACGGATATCAAAAGTAAAAGAATAAAGGAAAAAACTGAAAGCAATAACTTTCAGCTAGACATAGTTAAAATGTTAAAAATAGTAAAGAGTAATTTTTAAGATAAAAACAACTGCTGGATATTACCGACAAATCATGGCCACTGACTGCTCTTATATTTAAAATCAGTCATGGTCGCGATGTGGGAGGGTAACCTATTCCACAGGATTGTGGTATGGGGGAAGAATGAAAACTTGAACAAGTCCGAATTGGCTTTGATGGGGCGGAAACTATTGTGGTGCATGTGTACAGTACTGTTTAAACTAAACTTGACACGAAGTGCACATGGTGTGTACAATGTTTAAACATGGTGTGCACTACAAGTGCACTCCAAGTGCACATCAAAGTGCACAAGAAGTGCACTTCAGTCTGATAGGTAAGCTATAGGGCATGTCTATTTAGCAAAATAGTGTGAAGAAGGATTTATAAATTAGATTATTTATTACCAGATCTATATTAGATTTATATTATACATTGCTGAATGTTAGTTTAATTTTAAGATGATATTATGTAATATTAGTTTTTACTAAATTTGCAGTTAAATGCATGCATGGGATGATGCTGCAAATAAAAAAAGAAGAACATGTATATTTTTTCATATAATTAATATGATGAATATTATTCATTAACCATATTATGATAGATTGAAGTTGAAAGTAATTCAATTCCATTAATTATGCTTTATATAATAATTAATATTACATAATTTTATTGCAATTACCAGTAGTTAAAATGCTTTGAGAATTAAGAAGAACGTTTTAATCAGATTGACTTTAAGAATAGAGATTGGTATTTACTCATATATTCTTAAAATGTAAGTAGATGCGTTCAATATGTTTCGTGTGAACGTTGTTTTAATTGAGTTAGTCTTATTAAAGTCATCTCCACACTATGCATGTTGAATGGGTATAAATCCCTGTTATTTGAATTTGTTATTCGTGTTATATGCAGTTCATTTACATCATGGTGAAATACACTTGCATGTTTGGAATAAAAAACAAACACAAAATTGATATAATCATGTTTCTTTTGGGGGAGATCATGTTAATTTAGATTAATAAAGCCTGGGTAAGATATTAGCTGTTAGGTCAGTATCATATAATCCAATTATAGCTGACATATAATTATTGGTAAAATTTCAATCAACTCATAAAGCCCCCAGGCATGACATTTAGGGTCCTTATCATTTAATCCCATAATGCTGTACATGTATATTTGGAATAAACAACACTATTGTTGACAAATTAACATATATACAAATCTTACTGTACAGGAAAGAAGTAGAGATCTAGATAAGTTTGAAACAAAATATGCTGGACTGAACCAGAGACTATTGATATCTCTGAATGAAATTATTATAAAAACAATTAGTTTTGCACTTAACAATTGTATTTGTCATTATAATCAGAAAAATTAATTAATATGTTATAATTTTGTAAGACGTAAGAATTTATTTTTCAGCATTATGTCACATACTATATTAGGTATTTAAAGCAATATATCACATTCAAACTATAAAGCGATATTCTAGTATATTCGATCTTCTTAAAAAAAGCGACAATTATGTTCTCAATTAAATTTTGATTAAGGCATCATACATATTCCTGAAATAGTTTAGTTTACACTTATTTATCTAAGGTTGATTCTCAAACATTAATTCTCGATTTCACTTATTTAAATCTCTCTCAACATCTGACTTCAAACGTTTTTGGCATCAGTCCCGCATATGACGCACAGACATTATCTCTTAAACTATTGATTCTATTTTAACAGTGATATAATTCCTGTCTCATATAAAACAATTCTTCTTTCCTAAAAATACAATTTAAATAACAAAGGGCGCGTTAAAAAAGCATGGTCAGACTTTTTAAAACTCGAGTTATTGGATGTAAGAGAAAAATTGTAAGAAATTTAACAAAAATATGAACACTATTATTGTGATGATGATGTCAAGTTTTTTATTGGTAAATTTTCCTTGGAGTTATTGCTATTGGTTTATAGAAGAATTCCCTCCGCCCGTCCATTCACAGTAATGTCTTTGTAACTAGCTGGTAGAATTTCATGAAACTTGAAATGAATATGATCACTCATACTGTGATGATGCCCGTCAAGATTTGTTTATTCGTCAATTTTTCTTGGAGTTTTTGCCGTTAATTTAACGACAATTTGTGTCCACCGACAGCAATTTCACTGTGCAATAACTTACTGGTAGAATTAATAAAGCTTAAAATAAATATATACAATCGTACTGTGATGATGCTCGTCAAGGTCTTTTATTTATTAATTTTACTGATAACCTGTAAGGCAGGGTACATCAATTTATCAAATAGGCTTTCGTTGTACCGAATGATAAGTTTCTCCATAATTATGAAGAACAAACTCATTAATAACTTTAATAATTTACTAAGTTATCTTTGGATGAATGAATCCCCTATTTTAGACAATGCCTTATTTCATATTTTTACTTTTCCCGCTCAACATTTAATCAAAGAAATACAGCAATAATTTGAAAAAGCATTTATAATAAATGATCGATCCGTACAATATTTAGGAAATGTTCATTTGTTTTCACAAGACTATACATGAATGTGTTCTATGTACGATTAAATAGCAAAATCCACTTTAAAATTTCAATGGATATTCAGGACATTTTATAAAAGTCAATGCAACTTTGTTAATTGCGTCAAGTATGATATTTTCTCTGCCATTAAGTGTTCTGTATATAGCATCTGCTAATGTTTATGTGCGATAGTATCAACCTCTCACGGAATATTATTTACACCACATTAAATAACAATCAGAATGTCGGAATTATAAAGGCAAGGCAACCTTGAATCTGAAACTATAAACCAACCTTGGAAATTGATCAGTTAAATAACATGACATAAATCCGACTTTTCTCAATGAAACAATTTAGTATGGACAACAAACGAATACACAAAGCAACTTGGGTTTCACCTAACCATGTCACTGAAACCAACTCGGTCATATCTGTATAAACCAGGAGTTCCGAAAACCTATCCATGATGTCTGTGTAAAAAGAGAAGCTGGTGCTGCATTAGAAAACCACCTAGAGCCATAGCCAAGGTCAAAGTAAAACTGAAACAATTTCAAGAAAGAAAGAATCCTAGAACAAAATGCATCGTTGAATACAACGACAATGTTTTTCAATTCATACTTGTATTCTTCCTCACTTAGACTACTGCTGTACTATTTCATGTATTTGGGGAAACTGTAACACTAAGCTTTATAAGATATGTACAACTTCTAGACACGGACTGCTAGGTCGAATTTTTTTAGATAAAGATTTTGATACATCAACCGCTGAGTTAGCTTTGCAACTGAATGGGATGAAATGTTTTGATAGAGTTAAATACAAAAAAACCTTTATTAGTTTACAAATCTCTGAATAACCGAATTATATGGAGCAACAATTTACATATCATGAAAACAGATAATTGAGATCATTTGATCAGCTTCTCTTTTCAGTCCCAAAACTTCGAATTCTGTAGAAAATCGTTGGCGTACTCGATCTGGAGCAAGATGATGGAACTCACTTCCTTACAATGAAAGAACATCTGCACGTGAAAACATATTCTAATCCAACAACTTAAATTGATGGTTCTCTGGTCGTCAAAAAACTTCTCTCAATGAAGAAATACATTCAATTTAGTGATAAGGAATATAATTAATTTGTGCTATAAACTGTTTATAGTATGTGTCTACAATGTATATATTTTCTGCTAAATTAAATTTACTATAAAGTCATATAAAATCCCCATTAACGATTACATGACTGTGGAAACACGTGATTGTTGTTGTTGTAGTTTTGCATTGGCTTCATATGGCCTAACGTAAAGGAACCTTAACTCGGCAGGATCATTGACTCGTCACTTTTTGTTTTTTGTAATCTCACCTTTTATGACGTCATCAGAAAGTTTGGAGGTGGACATTTTTTTAAAGTTAAATATGTCGTTATGTTGACTGTACATACCAACCTGTATTACAACTGAATTGTATTTGAATATTAAGTCATACAAAAACCAGCATAAAACACCTATTGATGAACACGGGCGACGACAAGTTGTGAATTTAAGCGTCTCGGGCGAAAGGTCATGGTGCAATGTAAATACACTTATATGATATTTTCTACAGGTCCTGGAATAATTTGTCTTTCTGAATTTGTCTCTCGTTTAATAAGAATCTTTCATTAAAAGTACTTTGACAAAGGTTAAATGCAATTGACGAGTTTTGGATCCCATTGACGACTTACGGACCCCTTGGTTTGTTACACTATTGTTAACATCACCTTTCTACCACTTCGCAACATTACTAAGTAAACCCTTTGTTGTTGCTTTTAATCACCCCAACAAACCAATTAACTTTGTAAACGCTATTCTCGAGACGTTTAGTAAGATTTTTTATTCGAAAAACGAACATATTTTAAACTCAAAGATCTTTAAAATCTGCTAGCACACATTAGTAAATAACTATGCATAATGAAATAGTATCCTACTGTTGTCCATTTCATTTCGCTATACTATAGCATAGTGTACGTCTATTGTTTTTAAGGAACGAAACACGCTTGTTTTTTACTCTATTTTATGTTCTATTCGATTCATATGATCACCATACTTGGTCAGTAAAAATGCCATTTGCAACATGTGTATACAAATCTATTCCGTTTTATAAAACATACTAGTGCTAGTACATTGTATTAGGCTTAGCCTTATAACTGTCGTCTACTATTGGTTGACTGCGAAGTAATAAGTTTTATGATATAGAGCTAAATTAGATAAAGAAAAGAAAGTAAGAGCAAAAAAGGCCTAGTCGAAAGTGGACCATGGAAACATGGCAGGTGTATATAACGGTATGAACTTTTGCTCCATGATTCTATCGAAATCTACCCAGTTGTTTGACGTTTTTCCGGTAACATTAGCTGATCTCATCAAGGAGAATATCGATTTAAATACAAATGGGGATAAAACTAGTAGCCAAATTCGCGATAACTTCGCTAGAAGTTAAAAAGGAACTGAAAAAAGTTAAATAAACAAGGGGAAACTCGGAACAAAATACTAAGATGAGCAAACTGCAACGAATTGGAAAGAAGGTTGAGCGATAACCGAGGAAATAAAAGGATAAATAATCAACCAAGAAAACTTAACCGACGTCAGAAAACCTAAATGTTTCAAAAGTACGACCAATCTGAAGAAAGCTGTCTGCTGTATGTGCTTTGATTATGAAGATGCTGACCAAAACCAGATTAAAAGTTGTGTTGAAAGTTTTTGAGACAGGCACATGACACGTTATCCAATGATTTATATGCTGCTACTGTATATATGTGCTAGATAATAGTCTCAAATATTCTCTATTATTATATAAAAGTATATAAAGGTACACATAGAATAATGTTCCTAGTGTCTATGGTTGCAAAACAGTGATTTTTGATAAAGTTATTCGCATGACGAGTTAATGTTACCAGTAGTGACGAGTTATGATTCCACTGGTCCGTAAGTCGGCAGGCCCTACCTTACCGTATTCCGAGACATATTGTACCCGATATAAAGGTGCTAGATACACGTAGAATGGTTTAAAAGGCACCTAAAGGGTTCAGGTATATTTTGGGACACAGAAAATATCCACAGAATAATGTAGAAACCCACTGGAACCTCATTTATAGCGAAAAGTGACGACTCAAGGTTCCTTTACGTTACTTTTATTGACAGACCGGATGCAGAATAAGGATACGGTAGACTGAATTTTACGCCCCACTTCCGGTAGAGGCCACTTGTTGCTCAAGATTTGAGAAACAATCTTGTTTAATTTATTTTTTCAAACATGAAATATAAATACAGTTGCACTCTTTTAATAACGTTTCGGCATATAAGCCTGATTCAAATCATGATAGTTATTGAAAAAATACATATCTTACTTAATCCAACGTAAAAAAACAATATGGCGACATCGGAAATGACGTCACATTAACGACTTCATCGCACGTTAACGTGACGGAATTCCCGCTGGATGCAGTGCATTTGCTCATATTATACAATAATGTTCTCATATCTGTTCAGCGTTTATTCTCATTAATGTTGTTCCTCTTACAAACACATCGGTGACCAGTAAAATTATTATGTTTAGAATTTCTCAATGGCTTTCATTAACTTGATCTAAGAAAATTGTACACTCGCATCCTCCCACTAATTGAGTTTCAGAAATATGAACGCTTTAACAACATAGTGTAACATTGAGAAAACATGAAAATCTATTTACAATCTATAACAAATTATAGCAAGAACTAAAAAGCTGATCAAAATAAACTTTAAATAGAATGAAGATAGGATGAAGATAGGATACGACGTATTTTGCAATGTCATTCTGGAATGTATGCTCGTTGCGGATCGAACCGCTCGAAATGTCAAAGCAAGTTTCTTTAATTAATATACTAGACAGCTTTTCCAGCTGGCTTCTCCATAATGGATTAAAGTGTCTCATTTAAAATAATGACTTTCAGTAGAGTTACTTAATATATATATCAGCGTGTTCATACCCTTTGAAAGGCAATATTATCTGCGATAAACTAGTTTATTGCCACAGACGCTTACTCATACATCAGGGATGAATGATAATGCCTAATCGAAGCATAAATCAAACGTAACCAAGCCGACTAAATCTATAACTAATACAGTTTTAAATATTATACTTCTGATGAGATATATTCTGATTTTATAGCATTTAACCGTACGGGTTATACAGTGTGGACACACCACATGGTTAAGAGCGCAAACACAAAGTAAAACAACTTAATATGTTTCAACAAAAGCCCACCATTTTTTTCCCGAGACTTACCGACTGTCTGGATAGCAGTTAAGTCGGTTTCAGGCAAGAACTGTATCATTTTGCACACCATATTGAGTGACATTGGATAGTACTCAGTCCTGGGTTGAGCATCGACAATGTCTCATTAAAATCGGACAAAGAATAAAATACTGACGTGGTATGTCCACACTGTTATATGTTTATTTATGATCACGAATTGTTTAAACTGTTCAAAAGTTGTTAGCCTCAATTTGGTCACCATTAAGCCGGAAGTGTTGCTTATGGTATGTAAGGTCATGCATACATACAATATATCCAATTGCATGATAATTGGCACCAGTTCGTTAGTTTCTGTTTTTTACTTCAATGTTAAATTAAAGATGTAAAATAATAAGAATCGGGCTTAAAATTATTGAACATGCTGGTGCCCTAAATTACCAAATACAAATTTAATAATAGAATGAACACGAGACAATGATAGGTTATTTCAAAACTACGTATCTCGAAAACGAGTTTAGTGTTTTGTCAGGTTATCATTTCAACATCATTGTAGAAGCATGTAGAAGGTCGTTCTACAATTTCTCGAGAAAATTTGTTCATAAGATAAACGTGTTCATACCCCTCCTTAGGTAAATAATTTGTATAATTGTGCATAATATGAAACTCCTAAGATTTATATATTTCCGTTTGAAGGCATTCACATTGTCAACATTAGAAATAAATCCTCTGAATAATTGATATGGTTTGTACGTAAATATATAATCTTCAAAGTGCCTCACATTTCATCATAAAAATACTTATATTGATGCACATGTAAAGGCCAAACTAATAGACAATTAAGGCAGGTGTGTGAATGGTATTCTAAGAAAGTTATGCTCAATACTAAATATGTATTTTCTGTAGGTTAGACACATGATGCAATAGACTAATGTTAAAGATGCTGTTCATTATTACTCCCAAAATAGCATATTTACGTATGTGCATGTTTTTATCATTTATGGCGTAACTATGTATATATATGGTTTTGACGTCAAACTACGCGGTCAGATGTCTACTTCAGCTTCAAATATTTATTGATATTTATTGAACTGTCTATTTATAATTATGCTCTTCTATATTTTCTACTTTATAATTTTCTACCAGTATTTATATTATTTGCTAAAAGCATATATAAGATATACATTGTTTATTAGTCTAACGCAATAACCTTTGCAATTGCGAAAGCAATGAAGTTCTAAAATGGTAACCGCCGAACTATAGTAAGAAACAACCGAAGCTCGAATTTACAGAACAATGCCCCAGTCAAATTAATTATTCGAGGGATATGTTGGCTTAGAGTGGGCTGCAGAAATGCTGCAATTATGAAGATGACACAAATATCGCAACTGATTTCGCAAATAAAGAAAACTTAACAACATTTATATTTGTATTTTAAAGATTTGTTTTAGATTCTGGCATTTTGTTTATTTCAGAACACGAATGTTGACGTTTTTGTATGTACGGTAGTCAGATTTTTTAGTCTGAAAACAGCCCATAGAACACATACGACATAATTGTTCTTGTTTTTATAGTCTGAAAACTACAAAGTCCATGGTTCAATTGATTCAATGGTGATGAAGTATCACCAAAATATTAAAATTAATGTTGCGGTGCCCTATATAATTATGGTAGACACGTGACATTCATGTTGTCCAATATTGCTTGTATTAAGATAATAAACTTTCTTTTTATTTGATCTACACTCTTAAGTAACAAGAACTTTTGCGAGAATGTGTACACTTAAACACTGCTATTCGAGATATTTATTGGCGGTTATGTGCGACGTATTCTCACATTCTAACGTTTCATCTGCTACCAATTGCACTATAATTAAAGAGGTCGGCATTGTATCTTTAATAAGACAATTGGCTTTATGTGTAATCAGCGGATGTATTAGTTGTTTGCCATGAAGAGAATGAAATTCAATAGCAGCAGATTTGAACACGTACCACGTAACTTGGAGTGCTTGATACAGTTACACACAGGCCAAACCGTGTTGTATTCTCATTAGATAATCAAAGTACTGAAAGTTCTGTTACTGGGTGGGGGAATCGCAATTCTTGGTAGTTTAGGGGTTTTAAGGGGTCAATATATCCTTACAAACTAAAACTACATATATGCCGTTTGATGCATCGTGTAGAGCTCGTCGAAAACCAAATATGCATTTTTCGCATTTTTTTACATTCACGGATTAGAATTAAGCCGACGAAATAGTCGCGAAAACTGGTTACATCGTACGTAAAATGTATGTTATGAAACTATCACAATCCTTGTCTTATATAATTATAGGTCCGTATATAGTTTATGATATTCTTTATTGTGTTCAAAGGAATATACACCACCAAGTAATGAATGTTCATTTAAATCACAAACAGAATTGATAGTTTATAAAGATACAAAGAAATTCTCTTTAATAAGAAGGTGATTGGTGCTAGTAATGTTTCTGTACTGAGTACATTCACAAATTAAACCACAATGAATATTATATTTTGCGCCCACAAAAGAATACCTGAATAGGTTTCTAACAAACATTGTGTGAACTTGTGTCTCGATCATAACCCCGTTAGTTCTGAAGTCAATGACACGAAACAAGGGTCAAGACACACGTTCATAACATTAAGTGCAAATATGCCATACAAGAAAACTTCTAATATAATACTATCTTGATTTTAAGAGATGTAGACGAAGGGTGAAATACAAATAATCGAGAAAACTATTTACAACGTACGCTAGACACGTGTTATGAAACTATCCCGATCATTTTTCTTAAATAATTAAAGGTCTGTACGTTTTAGTCATAGGTTATTCTGTACAATATAAAATCAAATTAGTGTATTCAATTAATAAAATTATGTACATTTTGGAAACCGCAGCCCCATAGATACATGTACAACTTTAACTAGTATTGTATCTGTGCAGTTGCGCTTTAACAAACTTTTAACCGATTGTTTTCTTAATCGGTCAGTATTTCATATCCCAACCGGTCAGTTTGGTTGAATAAACATTGGGTATACAGAGGAAGAATTTTTAAACATAGCCTCAAGTCTTAAACAAAATAAATTAGAAATAAATATCAAATAATATGAAATAAATTCGTTCATAAGGTTACAATAATCAGGTGCATAAACGCGGAGATCTGGGTCCGTTGCTTAAACAAAGCATTACATGGTGCCTTTATTCAGATACCTCCCGTGCAACAAAATATAGAAGGCACCTATTACATCCCGTCGAACGCGCTACGTAGCACTTTGTTCCAACTCTTATTAACGTAAACGGACTACTACTACTAGTATATATTAACGTAATATTCTATATACATTGTATTTATAATTGTTTTTAACATTTTGCGGTCGGAAGGAGAAAATAGAAAAATGACATAGAGGACCTTTCGGGCCTTAGCTGTAAAAACTCATGAGTCTGCGAAACAAGGTAACAGAAGTCAGCTAGCATACACAAACATTCAAATATTTCACAGGGGGCTGAAACACTGGTCCAGCTGCTGATAGACTCTGCGAAACAAGGTAACAGAAGTCAGCTAGCATACACAAACATTCAAATGTTTCACAGGGGGCTGAAACACTGGTCCAGCTGCTGATAGACTCTGCAAAACAAGGTCACAGTAGTCAGCTAGCATACACAAACATTCCAATGTTTCACAGGGGGCTGAAACACCGGTCCAGCTGCTGATAGACTCTGCGAAACAAGGTTAGAGTAGTCAGCTAGCATACACAAACATTCCAATTTTTCACAGGGGGCTGAAACACCGGTCCAGCTGCTGATAGACTCTGCGAAACAAGGTTAGAGTAGTCAGCTAGCATACACAAACATTCCAATGTTTCACAGGGGGCTGAAACACCGGTCCAGCTGCTGATAGACTCTGCGAAACAAGGTCACAGTAGTCAGCTAGCATACACAAACATTCCAATGTTTCACAGGGGGCTGAAACACCGGTCCAGCTGCTGATAGACTCTGCGAAACAAGGTTAGAGTAGTCAGCTAGCATACACAAACATTCCAATATTTCACAGGGGGCTGAAACACCGGTCCAGCTGCTGATAGACTCTGCGAAACAAGGTTAGAGTAGTCAGCTAGCATACACAAACATTCCAATTTTTCACAGGGGGCTGAAACACCGGTCCAGCTGCTGATAGACTCTGCGAAACAAGGTTAGAGTAGTCAGCTAGCATACACAAACATTCCAATTTTTCACAGGGGGCTGAAACACCGGTCCAGCTGCTGATAGAGATCCTATACTTCGTCGTAAGCTTAAATACATTTATTTCCCCGTAGAGTAGATCTAGTATATGTTTCAAAGAAATCGGTGAAAATAAATACTTTTTCGTTTGCCAGGGGAGCAAATGCCGACACATTTGTTCTTGGATTTGATTCCTTTACTGACGTCAGAGTGACGCAGTATTGCTGATGAGTCACGTGGTATTGCTGATGAGGCGCATGGTATTGCTGGTGAGTCACGTGTTATTGCTGGTGAGTCACGTGGTATTGCTGGTGAGGCGCATGGTATTGCTGGTGAGGCGCATGGTATTGCTAATGGGTCACGTGGTATTGCTGGTGAGGCGCATATTATTGCTGGTGAGTCACGTGTTATTGCTGGTGAGTCACGTAATTTTGCTGATGAGTCACGTGGTATTGCTGATGAGTCACGTGGTATTGCTGGTGAGGCGCATATTATTGCTGGTGAGTCACGTGGTATTGCTGATGAGTCACGTGGTATTGCTGTTGCAACGCATGGTATTGCTGGTGAGGCGCATGATATTGCTGGTGAGTCACGTGTTATTGCTGGTGAGTCACGTGGTATTGCTGATGAGTCACGTGGTATTGCTGGTGAGGCGCATGGTATTGCTGGTGAGGCGCATGTTATTGCTGATGAGTCACGTGGTATTGCTGGTGAGGCGCATGGTATTGCTGGTGAGTCACGTGTTATTGTTGGTGAGGCGCATGGTATTGCTGATGAGTCACGTGGTATTGCTGGTGAGGCGCATGGTATTGCTGGTGAGTCACGTGTTATTGCTGGTGAGGCGCATGGTATTGCTGATGAGTCACGTGTTATTGCTAGTGAGGCGCATGATATTGCTGGTGAGTCACGTGTTATTGCTGGTGAGGCGCATGGTATTGCAGGTGAGTCACGTGTTATTGCTGGTGAGGCGCATGGTATTGCTGATGAGTCACGTGCTATTGCTGGTGAGGCGCATGGTATTGCTGATGAGTCACGTGGTATTGCTGGTGAGTCACGTGTTATTGCTGGTGAGTCACGTGTTATTGCTGGTAACCGCCTTAGAGAAATGGAGTTAGATTTAATAAAGCTAAGTATCAGACGGTTTAACATCTAATTTGCATTAAAATCATAGTTACGCGGATTGAGACTCGCCTAGTGCTACATCTCACTTGGTTGACATAACATAACGTTTTCGTTTTGCTAAAACTTTTCAAATTAATTGAAACTAAAGCTAGAGGTTGATAATCGGTTAGAGCGTTGTCGTTTGGTTTTCCCATGACAAATGACCTGCTACTTTTATGATGAAACGTATGCTCTCATTACGCATGTGTGTAACCGAGTCAGAAGTTGGCGTTGTTTCTTACTGTTTTTGTTAAAGTATTTGTCAGTTCCTGAAACCAAACAGTTACTTTATCAATGTCATGTGCTAGAAATGACAATCAAACTTATAAATACCATAAACTCGAATGCTGTTGGTGGTAGGGAGGCGTTGTGACGGTCCCTGGTGTGATATATAAGCCAGCATGGTGCAGAACAACTGTCCAGTTAATTACAATTGAAGGTGTCAGTTACCTCAGTCATATTTCATAATTAATTAATATATCAGGTACCCTTTGTGTTACATTCCCATGTATTTTTGTCTCGTTTTCGGCACGTAATCTAGTATCTAGGTATCATCTATCGCTATAAGTTTGGTTAGAAAGATTTTGTTGTTTATTTTAAAGCGCGCAGGCACGCTGGTAACGAGTTTGGGGCGATGTTTTGTTCTGTTCGGACGCCGAACAATGCGGTACCCAATGTGTGGGAACCTGGTACATGTTCAGCCAGTTCCGCAAATTCAAACGAATAGGGCCAAAACTAATGTCAATTCCTTGGGCTATCTCTCCTCATGTAAATATTATGTCTGGTCTCAAACGTTTTCTCGTATTTTTGGTATGAAATGGGTCGATGCACAGATATTCCAATGAAAGCGATAATATTCTTTAACTGTCATTCTGTCGTTCATATGTTCAAGATCCCTTGCTCGGGTATTTCCTTTGATGCCAAAGATCCCTTGCTCGGATATTTTCTTTGATGCCAAAGATTCCTTATACAGGTATTTCCTTTGATGCCAAATATCCCTTGCTCGGGTATTTCCGTCGATGCCAAAGATCCCTTATACAGGAATATCCTTTGATGCCAAAAAAACCCTTGCACCGGTATTTCCTTTGATGCCAAAGATCCCTTGCTCAGGTATTTCCGTCGATGCCACAGATCCCTTGCTCGAGGTTTTCTATCGACGCCAAAGATCCCTTGCTCGGGTATTGCCGTCGAAGCCGAAGATCCCTCGGCTGTATAAAGCGGAGTATACTGTTGGAAATTACGTTCGGTTATTTATTTAAAGCGGATATAACTTATAAGCATTTGATTGGTCAATGAAGTGACAGGTCAGTATCAATTTTAAACAATTCATGCCGTAACATACCGAGACATTAATCTTCAATGCCTTTAAGACAATATACCAGTAAACGATAAACTTTTATTGTTTATTTAAGTCTCATCCACATTTACAATTATACAAAACATCATTATATACAAACAAATAGAATATGTGGTCATTCTGACTAGACTTATAAGAGACGTATAACATACTCATGAGAAACAACTATATGATAACAAAAAGGGAAAACTATCTCAAAAGTCCAAAGTTTAAAATTGTACTACTGAGTGTTTCCGATGATGAGTGTGAGATTGAAAGATTTATTACACGATTAGCAAGTTCGAAAAATAAAGTATAGCCATAAATCGGTCTTAAAATGTTTGTCGTAAGTTATTGATAACAGTACATTTACGTTTTATATCTAAAACAGTGTCTTTAACATGTGCGGGTAAGTATGTCAGAGGACTGTATATATATAGCATCCCGTATATCAATAAAGTACACAAACACTTCCTCGAGGTATCGTACTCTGTAATTAGGTTTCTGAATTGCTGCTTGTATTTGCTAGTAAATGACACATTACATGTCACCAGCATAAGAACACGGAAATATTCTGATAAATTATGTACTAGATTCGTCATTCCGAGCAGGAATTACGTTACTATGAGTTTGCTTAAAAAGTCGACCCTCATTAAACTCACCAAGGTAATTGTGTTTAATCAAGCACACGGTATAAATGCCAAAGTTGCTTTTGAGACAGAAACAATATGTTATCCGAGCAAAATTGCGCTGATACGGACGTTTGTGATCATTAATTTACTTCTGTGTTTCATCTTCTATGGCCGTTTATATACCGGTATTCAATTTGGATGTCGTGAGGAACTGCACCGCCTTCTGCAGGCTAGCATCACCACACAGCTTGGTCCGAAAAGACTTGTCTGTTGGCAAAACCTTCTGCCGTGCTCCTTGGAGACTGGGGCGGATTAGCGCAGATTTGCAGTATATGTAATTGTGACGTGCATCGGTCTTCGCAAACGACTGTTTGAATGTGCCTGTCAAGTTTGTGTAGGCTCCCTTCCCTGGACAAGTGTTTAACCTGCATTTAAGATCTTCTAGATGGGTAACTGTTCTTCAGTATTTGTTTCTACGTAGTATGGGGTTGGCGGTCAGGGTTGTTTAGTTTCGGTTATTCATTTTCGCTAGTTCGTCAGCATCTTTATTTCCTGTTTTGTCTACATGTGCAGGAAGTCATTGAACTACTGCATGCTTACGTTCAGGTTTGACGGTAGCTGTAGCTGTCTTATAACGATACTTAAAGGTCGTCCTGAGAGCGCCTGAAGTGCCGAGATTCAGTCCGACGCGTGTGATCATAGACCATTGATCAAGTTGATCGTATCTTTAATGAACATTTTTGTCGTAAAAATTGCGTACGAAGTTCTTCACTATTATATACACACGTTTATTAACATTTTTGTACGAATACTTACGCCAAGTATTCGTAAGATCATAGCTTAAGATGACAAAAGGAAATAAACAAGAGGGCCCAATGACCATAGGTCGCTCACCTGTCATTGTAGTGCATGCAAGTCCCTATGGTGACTTAAGTATTCATTTACATTTCCGGAATAAGATTGAATAAAATTCAGCCTCTATCGCAATGTTTATTTATTATTCGATCTGTTGACCTAGCTTTTGATCCCACATGACCAAATATCGAATGTGTATTTGGTTTTTGTTGAGATAATCATTGTGACCACGTTTTATAAAGATTAGTCCAAACTTGTGACCTCTTAAGTGTCTACATAACGTTTTTCTATGATTTGACCTAGTAACCTTGTTTTTTATCCCAGATGACTTAATTTCAATACTGGGCTAGTTTTTTGCTCAGATACTCATTATGACCAAGTTTTATGAAAATTAAGCCGAAATAATGACCTCTAGTGAATACACAAGGTTTTGACCTATATTTTGTTGACATGATCATTGTAACCAAGTTTCATAAAGATGAGGCTAAAACTGTGGTATCTAGTGACTACACAAGCTTTTTCTATTATTTGACCTTGTGACCTAGTTTTTAACCATGGATGACCCAATATCAAATTT
Organism: Spisula solida; assembly: GCA_947247005.1. Classification (NCBI taxonomy): domain Eukaryota; kingdom Metazoa; phylum Mollusca; class Bivalvia; order Venerida; family Mactridae; genus Spisula; species Spisula solida. The sequence goes on along the minus strand of OX365944.1, from coordinate 40,787,527 downwards.
GACCTAGATTTGGTTGAGATATTAATGATTGTGACTGAGTTACAAAAGATTAGGTCAAAATTGTGATCCCTGGTGACTTAACATATTTTTCTATGATTTGACCTTGTGACCTAGTTTTTGACTCCAGATGACCCAAAATCGAACTTGACCTATATTTTGTTGAGCCGATCATTGTGCATTAGTTTCATAATGATTAGGTCAAAAATACGACTTCTACTGACTACACAATGTTTTTCTATGATTTGACCCAGTGACCTAGTTTCTGACCCCGGATGACCCAATATCGCACTTAGCCTAGAATGTGTTAAGATAATTATCGTGACCAAGTGTCATAAATTTACCATATTTATATAGCGCCTTTTTCATGCGAACGCACGTTCAAAGGCACTTTACATGATTGTGTTGCAGCCACAAGGGGTAGGTGCATCCTCTACCAGTACAGATACAGCATATTCTGACCAGAGGGACAGACTGAGAGGAAGCCCCTAAAGGGAGAGAGAGACATTAGATACAGGCATGTCCGGCGCTGCAGACGTCTGGTTCTTTAATGTGCCCGGTGTAAAGCACCGATACACAGCTTCCTGGCACTTCCAGATACTTTGCAGACCACACGGCCAGATATAGCGGGGAATATTATAAACATTTCAGAAACGTCAAGTTCCGATGCCAGGGATTGAACCCACGACTTCTGGATTGACAGCCCTGTGCGTTACCACTGAGCTAAACCCGCATTAAGATTAGGCCAAATGTGTGACATCCAGTGTCTACACATGCAACTTGTTGACGGACAGACGGACGACGGACGAAGAGTCATCACAAAAGCTGGCTCTGTCACTTTGTGACAGGTGAGCTAAAGAGTGGATAAGACATATGTTTTGAAAGAATAGAATTACCAGCTTGAAGGTTAAAGCAAACATATAGCATCTACTCGTAAATCTGTAACAAACGGTACTATATGTATACCATACTTCAATGTACAACCCCAGACAACTAAGTTTATGATTGAAATATTCAAACATTTGCGATAAACATCATCGTCTGTTTCAACTTAGTGTGTAATATCATTGTGTTTATGCGTAACCGGTTGAAACTATTTCTTTGTGCTTGTTCTTTATACACGTAACCAGGTTAACATTTGTACTCTTAATGTACTAGTACGTTGACTGGTTATGATATATGGCCATTATTTGTGAACAAGCAGGATTAGCTACTTTGCTGCTTTTATGCTTTTTATGACTATTTTCAGGGCTTAATAATAATGTTAACTTCATTTAACACATTTTGTTTGGATGGAGTACTAGTAAGTTATGTTACATTGTATAGACGAGTCAACTTCCGGTTATCGCAATAAGGCATACACGTTGAATTATATAGTATTCCAATAAGTATCCCAATAAATCATACAGTGATCGGAAATCACAGATCCTTTTGTTCAAAATAAATCATACAAGTTTAATTGTATAGTATATCCCAATAAGTCATACAGTGATTTGTCTATACGTTGTGTATGTGATAACAACATATACCCAAACCCATTATAAATCGTACCCTTTTATCTGAAATATTTTAAATCGATAAGTAAGACATCATGAGCGCAGGGGAAAAGTTTTCGACACATTAAAGACTTTGCTTCTTAGTTGACCTAATATAAATACATTTGTAAGTATAAATTAAACAAACACTCTATAGTATGATTCAACCTGAGTTAAATCTTTAAATCTCAATTCAAAAGCCGGTTATCGCTGATATTGATTCAATGTGTCTAGGTTCAAAATCCTTATCACAAAAAGGTAACCGCTTTCTCAAGGATTTGTTTACAGTAAGAGATTTAAAGATAAATGTCTTAAACTCAGTTTCTGATTTTTGAACATCTCAATTTGAGCATCCTCATACATCAGTGGCTAGTCAAGTATTCGGACTACAGATGTCGCTGATGAATGCTTTACAGCTGAGCTTTCTATTTGACGAAACTCCACCTGGCGGTATACGGCCCCTCGTAGATTATTTTTTATTGCTTATATACTATGGAAGGGGTTTGCCGCTAAAAGTGTTGTTCATAATAAATTTGCATATTGTTAATGTTCAGCCTTTAAGTAAATAATATACCATTCACATACATAATATATTGCAACATTACTTCAGACACTAGTATAGTATGACTTGCTATGAGATAGTCGAGTGGTTTAGGGGACTGCCATGAAAGCTGGAAATGGAAGGTTTGCCTTCCAGTTTGGATCCATTTTAATAAGGCCGGTTTGTGGGTCGGCAGCTAGACAAACAACGGTTACATAATACATAGCAGCCTGATGCATGCCATTAAAATGTTGAATTAATCAAAGTACTGAAGTACTCTTACTGGGGGAAATCGCAATTCTGGGTATTATAGGGTTTCACATTTAATGGTACTGAATTTCAAAACAAATGTTAATATTGTGACAAAGTTTCTGAGACGCGATAGCAGCTGAATCATTCAAATCACACCTCAACGGACCCATCACAATACAAGAACCCATGAAGGCAATGCACCTGCTGTAGTTTTAAGTAATATGTCACAATGTGTGTTCGATTCCAACGTGTTTCGTCGTGTTTTTCGTTTTTCACTGACATAGCTTCATAAGATGCTCGTTAAATGAATAATCAAACATCGAATGTACCTGCAGACATCAAGACGTACCAGTCCTGATATATATTTTTGCAGGTCAGAATCGCGTAATAAATAAATTAAAAAACATTTGATTAAACGTTTCCGCGCAAATTATTTTGATGGTAGTAAACCAAAAGAAGGCAAGTAATGGGATAGGGCATCAATGGGCGCAAGAAAATATAAGCTAACGTCTAAAAACTACACAAAGTCATAATTCCACAACTCTTCTGCTGCATAATTATGTAAATTATAAACCATCCGGATTGGATACGATTCGCGAAAAAGAATAAGATAGGGGTCGAAACACAAAAGACGATATGGTCTGGATTTTCCACGGGAAATTGTATACACAGCAGCGCATCTATGATCTATGGCAATTCAATGGACCAAACGTCGATCAATACTATTAACACGGGCGCAAGAAAATAGAAAAAAAACTAGAAACTAAAAACGTATTCCATAATTATACCTTGGTACGAACTGGATATGGGACGAATAGCGCGAACGAATAAGATGGGGACGAAACATAAATAACCCATATTGTCTCGACTTTCGGCGGGAAAATTTATGTAACAGCGCTTGGAAAAGGGTTGTTCTAATGGTAGATCCAAACTATTTGGCTAATAACGTGGATTAATACTATCAACAAATGCAAAATATTGCAAATAGTAAAGAACAAGCACACGTTAGATTAGGAGTTTCTAGCTAAACTGTGATATGAATTTTAAAACCACGAAATGTGAAAAGTTCGTCTGCTCAACGGGTTACTTTTAACAGTGACATTTTTATCGCCCCTCAAAAATCATTCGTCATTTTACAGCGCGTAGGAATGTATTCGTACAAATACATTTTCTCATCCAAATAAGCTTTCAAAAAGTTCACATAATACGAAAAAATAAAAAATATTAAATTGTTGAAAACAAATGTTCTCATGAATGGTCGACAATTACGATATTGGTTGAGATTTGCAGGCACTACTTTCTTGCTCGGATGAATTGGTCGTGGAGAAATTACATCGTTAAAATCGTAGTGATTTAAGGATTGTATGTAATACAAATACTGGGGTTCCCCCAGTAAAAATAGAAAGAATGTGTGAATGTAAAATTAATGTGCTAAAAACAGTGTCACTTAAGTCAATCGGAGCACTTACAAACGATGATACTGTAGTAACACGTCATAATATAACAATGTAACCATGGTCGCAGCATTGCACAAACTCTCAAGTTCTCATTTATTGACTGTGATTCGTTCTAGAAGCTACTTATTTTATTTTGTCAATAATATTCACCAAAGAAAGGCTAGAGAGTGCATGGTCAACTAAACAAACCGATATTTAAACATTCGGAAACACATTTGCAATGACATTATTTACAGCACTGACATATGTTTGAAAGCTTAAATTAACTTAACAGTGAGCAAATGAAGATATAATAATACTGTTATATTCGAGCTTTTAATGCATTTATTCTCTTGGAGTATAAAGTGTTATCGTTGTGATCGTATAGTAACAGGTGGATTAACAGTTTTCAAAGATGAAGGAGTATCGGTGTGTGTGTTTATACGATTATAAACGTGCGATACATTTGTACGACATAATTATAATGGTCTGAACGATACTGTGCAACTACGACATTTATTGTGCATGATTCCATTGCTTATTGGAAGTATAAAGGTAATTGTATATGGGTTCATTTAAATACATGTATACTACATTTGTAGAATAATTAGTACGTTGGAAAACAGAACTTATTACATAGGTCAATATAAAGGCTTCCTTGAAGTATCCGTTTTGGGGCATATGGATGGTGTATGTTTTGTGTTCGTTTCTTGCATACTATTAGGCTGTTAGGCGCTGCAGCATCGTCTGTACTGTTTTGAATTGTCTGTGCATTATAGTATTTAATTACACCAGCTCTTGTGTTGGTGTGCATCTTTTGTGATAATTATACGATAATTATGTTCACCATGTATTCTTCTGTGTTCATTAAATTTAATGTCTGGTGGAGATACAAACATGAAATATTGAGAGTGTGATGCCATTAAAGGTACCGAGCTTCAGATGGCGATAAAATAATAGTTTTAATATTCTAAGAATCAGTACATCTTAAATATTAAATGAACCAGCCCGGCGTTCAACGAAGGATTATGCGTCGATTTGGTTCGTCACATTTCGTGCCTGTTATTCGTTGAACGCTATGTTTGTCACGTGAGCGAATTTTGGCTAACCATAAACCGAGGTGGTGCGCCTAAATTTGTGTATCGTACCAACCCTGCGTTCAAGGAAAAAATACGCGATGCAAGTATCGTACCTGGTACGAAACGTTTCGTACCTGGTACGTACCAGGTACAAAACGTACGTCACGTGATTTTTTCTTGAACGCAGGGCAAAACGGCTGACAGAGGCAAACAATGGAATGTGCATAGTAAAACCCGTGAGTCCGTACATGTTTCGAACTGATAATGGAAAAGGAGGGAGTTTACACGTCCATATTGTCTGTGCCAAACAGTGCGTTCAATGAAGGGTAAAACTGACAAATATCGTTATTATTTTACGTATTTTTATAGCTTTCTCTGAACGCACGGCAGTTATATTGTCAGTAGATCTTACTGTAAAAGTATCTACAAAGTATATTACAAAGAACTTGTAGCAAGTTTAGCTACCGCGTTAAGTAGTTATAGAACGAAGAATTTGATCTTCCCTTTACCTTTATGCATGAATATATTACAAGGTTCTTGTGTTGAATATATACAAATTTCTGCCTGATATCGTGCAATATCGGTCCGTTAGATTAGTGTTGGTATTACACCTCGAGCATTTCGTGACACTTCCCATTTATGGAAGCATACAACCGGTGTTATAAATATAGATAGTATATCAGCTGTTGAATTATATCAATAGAATGTGAAGATCGAGTCAAATTCTCCGTACCTAAGACACTATATTTTGACGATCATTTTTATGTAAAATGTGACATTTCAAGCAAGCTCCAACCAGAATCTGTTATTTCAACATTATTTAAACAGTTTTCAATTGTTTTATTTGTAATAAGTTGATGATCATGATTATTCCTTATTGCGTATAATTATGTAAGTGCGTAGACATTGTTACGTTTAAAATTTAGCGACCAACGATAAATGTCACAAGGTTGGTACTAAAACATACACTGTCTAATTGTAGGTCTAAGTTGTTAAGATTGTGTAAGTTAAGCGTTGGTGTTACGACCACGGTGGTCAAATTTTGCGATATATCGACACCTTTCTAAGATATTATAAATTTCATAAAAAAATATTATTTTTGTTACTCTTTATTAATGATACAGTTACCTGTGGTTACGACATATGACGCTGTCAATGGAATTTCGTAGTACAATCAGGTCTCGATATATCGACATCCGATGTACAAATTCATTATGCTGACATCATATTTTGGGGACAAAAGTATGCGTTCTTTGTATCAATTTAGTATACCGACAAATTCGTTATAACGACATTTTTTTGGAAACAAACAGCGTCGTTGTATCGAGACCAGACTGAGTTATTTTGTGCTTGGTTTTGTTGTGGCGGTGGTCATTGTACAAAGTATGTTCGACTTGATGCCTTTACTCTTTATTAAGTTTATCCATTGCTTATCATGTAAGTTTGTTTCGACACAGACATGCTATGTAAAATTGTGTAATGTAGTCACAATGCTGTTCAATACTCCATACACTAACAATATCCTAAGCAATACTCGGTACACTTAAAATCAATACCTGCGGTACACTTACTTGTATCATGTTTTGGCAATTGTGGGTGATTGGTGAAGCTTGTATGTTTAAATTAGAACGTCATACATCTAAAATTGAAAAAGGGCTTTATTTTGTAAAGCCGGATACCAGGCTAACTAAATAAAGCATAATGACGATATATGTAAAGTTTAAATGAAAACATATATGGGCCAAAGCAAAGCGCCACAGACTAAAGCAAGCTTTCTTTATACTATATATATATATGTTGTAGATTGTCCTTATGGTGGGTAATGTCCGGTTGTTATTTTCTCGTCACCTGGCTCTCGTTCTGTTTTAGTATGACTGAGTGAGGCGGCAGACTTTCGGGACGGGATGCCGTGTTTTTGTAGTTGCTAGATTTTTACGTTGGACATTGTCTTTGCCGCTTATATGTTTTCTGTGCTCGGCTGGATAAGCTGAGTGCTGCCTTCACTGTCTGACTTAATATTATCTTTTTGACGAACGCCCAAAGTACTAGTATATGTTTTGGCAAGACTATTTGCTGTACTTTCATCATGTTTCCAGAATTTGACGTATCACAGTCGATATTTGTTAGCATTCGCCCTCTTCAAAAGAATATAAACGATATTATGAATACCTGTTATGTCAACATTGATGTCTTTTCGAGCTATTAATATCTGAAGACGTTTAAAATCATTTGAGTCATGTGAAGTAATGAGTAGTTTAGAAAATATTTTGGCTGCAATTACATTCGTTCCCTGTTCAATGTCGCGAAAACTAATGATATGAGTTTAACTTTACTTGTCAATAACTGTGTACGGTATACCACAGTGGCAGTATATTACTATTGTATATATATATAGTACGACCTTCTTGATCGTTGTGTATAGACATTTCTTCATAACATTATTATACAAAGCATGAATTATTTTGTCATTAAATACTGCTAGATTTAGAACTTTGTTGTCAAAACAAAGTTTTTTTATAGCTGTTATATAATTGTTTGAGAAATCATTAATTTCTTATGGGGAGAATTACACCAATAAAAGCTTGTGATAGTAAGGATAAAACCTAAGGGATTTGAATTAAAAGTAAGTTAAACCTATATAGTTAAGTTTCTTTGGTTTAATCACTGAATCTCCGGGTAAGTTGAAAACATATAAATTATTATTTAATTAGTATAATAAATTTTACTAATATTATTACTACTAATATTATAACATACGTAGGATGTTGTCGATACGAATGCTAACGACATCCAAGCATACCGTAACTTAAATAATTTTCAAACTTCAAAAATAAATAAAAAATCACCAGACCTTTTGACCGGGGCCACTTTCATGCACTTTTGTTCGCATACTGTTCTTTAGTCTGCCTTTCGTGTTAACTCCTCTCCTTTCCGATTGCTTGTTATATTTTTGTTCATTACCATTTACAATCTAGTATGCAGCTGCAGTGTTGTAGTTATAGTACGGATAATTTGGCTTGATCCTCGACCTTCTGTTAGCATATTTTAACAGATGATATAATTTTATTGTCTATATTTATAACCCCGGTTGTACGTTTGTCATAAGCGGAGAGTATCACGAATACGCTCGAGATGTTATACAAACAACTTTAAAGGACCGGTATTGCACGCTTTGCTAGCGGAAGATCTATTCAACGCAAGAACCTTGTAATACATTCATGCATAAAAGTCAGGATCAGGTCAAAATATTCACACTACATTTGTATATCGTTTGTTAATTTCTACGTTGTCTTTGCCCTCGTAAGCTGTGTGTTGTTTTTCTGTGCCTACGATTCTCTTCTGCTGATTGTCACCTGTCCGATTTGATACAACCTTTTGGCCAAATATGGATTCACTGTGAATGATATTTAAACAGTTATGTGTATGTTTTTGTCGTGTATAACGCCTTGTTCAAAACACTTTTCAGTCATATGTGACCTAGTCAGATTTTCAGACGACTTCTAGTAATATGTATGTACTGTAATTCAAACAGTTTTCGACTGATTGTATTCAAACTTGATACTATGTAGGCCTATAATATGAACTTAGCCTTTTCTGTACTCTTATTCAAACAGCTTCAGTCTGATTTTCTTCAAACCTGGTGACAATATTGATAAGCATAATATCTAGGCCAAGTTCAATTACGAACCCAATCGGCACAGGCTTTATTGGACTATGGCCATTATGGCCCTTGCATTACCAAAACAAATTGAAATTAGTCTTGTCTGTACTCTAATTCATTATTTGAATCTCGTCTAATGTCGTATATCGAGCTGCACGACATTCGTTTTTTTTAATGTGGTATGTCGTATGTTGTTCCAACTCTACACAGCTATTCTGGCCATTGAATTACCAAAACAAATTGAAATAAGTCTTGTCTTTACTCTAATTCAAACCGTTTCATCTGAACATATTCAAACTTGGTGATAATACTTATGGGCACATTGACTAGGCTATAATATTAGACCTTATTAGATTGTGGCCCTTAAATTACCCATAAAAGTAAAAGTAGCATTGTCTGTTTTTGTCTGAAAAACTTCAAACTTGACGAAAATGTTTATGGGCCAAGTTTGATTATTTTATTTGCATTTACCATGCCCAAGACTGCCGCATTTTTGACATTGTGGCTCTTGGTTTGAAATATAGTTTAAATACCCAATATTCAACAGTATTTCAGCCGTATAAAGACTAACACATCACATTATTCTGGTACAGGGTCATTCTGTAGTTACTTTTAAAACAAATACAGAAGAACCTAGTGTTGCTGAAAATGTACGGATCTTAAATAATCATTTAATTTAGTTATTTTGTGCGAGATCTACCTACGTTGCAGCAAGTATTCGCGACTACTGATGTTTGTTTTTAAATGCATTTACAATTAAAAGTCCGTACTTGTAAGAACATTACAGAATTCAAATACATGTGAAAAGATGTCGTTATACGAGTTATATTATTTCTCTACATTATTAAATCACGATAAACGTTCTTGTAAAACATTGACATTTAGGGAAGATATAATAACCCGCTTAAATAAACCTTTTACCTGTGATTAAATAATTACTCTATTTTCCCGGATGTCTTTGTGTTGTAGACATTTCCACTTAGCATACAATGCTACATTAGGTAAACTCTTAATCAATTTAGATAACAGTCGGTCTATACATTTTCTTGAACAAATCAATATGTGGACAAACATAATATTATCTTTTATTCGTTATCTCATTTCGTGATAAATCTTCTTACAGGTATGCCAGCCGACCATTCAACAAAGGCAAATAATTACAGAGTGGTCGTCATGGGGACAGCAGGTGTGGGCAAAAGTTCAATCATTAATCAATTCGTACACAACAAATTTACCAACGTTTATAAAGAAACCATCGAAGAACTGCATCGTCATGTTGTGAAATTCGAATCCGTTTCTGTGGAGATAGATATACTTGATACTTCCGGTTCCCATCAATTTCCGGCCATGCGCAAACTTGCAATCGGAAATGGCGACGCCTTTCTGCTTGTTTATGCAGTGGATAACATAGAGAGTTTTGAAAGCGTGAAATCACTTAGAGAAGAAATCAAAGAACATAGACCTAAAGGTCAATACTCAATCATTGTCGTTGGAAATAAAACAGACTTGACAAATGATACAAAAATTAATCACGTGGTACATGAATCTATCGTCTGCATCGACTGGGAAGAGAAGTTTGTTGCAACGTCAGCGAAAACAAATGAAAATATCGAAATCATTTTCCAAATGTTAGAACATAACATACTTCAACGAGTGAAACTGGAAGAAAAACGGCTATCATTTTTTAGAAGAATTTCTATGCCTATAATGAAACTGGCAAAGAACGAGAAACAAAAGACGCCGTTGCTGAAAGCAGTCGGCAAAATCCATTCTTGTGATACATCTTTAGATTAAAAGATTAAACTCCCTGAACTATTTTTACACATTCCATGACGTTACTAAGATGTACTAACCCAAATATTGTCCTCGTCTCCTCTGATACTTTTAATATTTAATTGTTTCGAACCATATTTGCTAAGCAAAATCATTAGTTCTGTTTTAGCCTTTCCTTGACGTCACTATGACGTCTACAAAGATAGTGTACGTAATATGATTACACATTATCAATATATTCTCTAAAAATAGAAACGTACTAGAGTAAATTCACCAATTTAGATATTGCATCTATAAGTATGTAATTTTTTTATATGATTTATGCATGTAGTTTTGTCTTTGAAATTTGAAACAGCATACCTACGCGGCGTGTCACATATATAACTCTAGGTGGAAGAAAATGACACATTTATCCCATCAAGTGATTCAGAATCTGTTATTTGTGGATTTTAACATGTGCGCTGATCATGACTAGTATCATATTATATACAATGTACTTGTAAAAATGTTTATTGCGTGTTACATTATTTGTGTAAAAGTCCTATAGTGCCTGCTATTTATCATTGCCGTTATTTAGCTAAACGCACCGTTATTAATAACATAACAGCAGTTATATTAAATGAACTAAATTGCTTTTTTCTACAATGCTATGTTAAGAAGAACATGTGTAAATATTCATGCAAGTGCTTCGTAGTAAGTTATAAGTACGAGGGTTGTTATTTTAATTCCCGGACGATCCATATCGAATTATGATCAAGTTGGTGAGTGTATTTATAAGTCTTATGAAACAAACCTGTATTACAATTGTATGTTCTATTCAAGCGCTATAATGGCGATCCTCCGGGTATTACATGAACAACCCTCGTATAAAGCTATGTGAAAAACTGCGTCATGTATCCGACTGTTTATTATTTATCTGTACTTGTAAACACATATATGTTGTAAATTGGCCAAAGGCATTTTATTTGCGGATTTGCTAAAAATACTTAACCATTTCAAGCACCACTGTGACAGTATTATATTGAAACTATAACATGCTTATCTTAACATACACTTAAGGACTTTAAAAACGCCTCACTTAATTCAAAATCCACTATTGCTCAAAGTATTATATTATTGCAATATAAGTTTACAAGTGTATTAACTAATCTTTCCAAAGTGTAAATAAGTTTATTATATAAAACAATGCTGTCTCGTTCTTTTCTGCGAATCCTGCAAGCAAACTCGACCTTAGCAAAAGTGTGGGATTATCAATACCGGCTAAGGGCGCAATTTATCCTAATATGCGGGATCACATTCGTCTACGAAGTCCTAAAACGCACATCCTGTCACATATAAGATTTTCACCTAGTTTCTACGAGTGTTCAAATGCAACAATTACCGGTCATGTTGTTTTAAACAATCATTAATAAAGTAAATAACAAAAGAAGGTCGACGCATTATACAGACATTCAAAATCATCAGGTTTCAAGTTCTATTGCTAAAACTGGCAAATTAAAAATCCTATCCTTTTAAAAATGTTTTAATCCGGTAGGTTAGAGCGTGTGTAAAAGTAAACCAGCATTCTGAAAACTTGTAGATTTATTAATAAAAAGGATATAAAACGATTAACAAGTGTATTCGACGAAATAGTGTGCTGACACCATCTCACAAATATGAGCACATTAAGAGTATAATGCCTCGCACAGCCTGTATTGAAAATCCCACACTTTTGCCCAGGGTGAGTGCGATTGCAGGATTCGCAGAAAATAACAAGACAACATTATGGTTTACACGTCGGAAAGATCAATTAACACACATGTAAAATTATATTGCAATCACATAAATACTTTGAGCGATTTTGGACATTGAATTAGGTGAGGCGTTTTTAAAGTCTTTGAGTGTATAGTAACCAATATATTAACCCGACACAGAGTCCTGTAACGAAGTTGACAGGATCCTCGACCTGCTGCATAATTCAACAGCTGATGTGTATAAAATTAAGCATGAAAATCTCAAAATTGTGAAAAAAATAAGCGCGATAGGCAGGGAGCTTTCAAATTGGGAAAACTATATGCACGATAATTTGACATACGAAATTTATCAACAAATTGTTACATAATTTCATGTATAACAAACCAATTTTCAAGAAACATAATTGCATATTATGACTCCCTTGTTCCATATTTTTATATTCTTATAAATAAAACCTCGTATCAGTCCGTTAAAGTTATTATCATAAGACATGTTTTCAGTGTTCAACAATATCAAAGATCATAAACCAATTGCGATAGTTCCATGACAATTAATAGACATTTAGAATTTTAAGTCTCTGAATAGACATTAACACTGAATGGTAATTCTCCTTATATGACTCTGGAAACCTAAAGAAACTGTATATGTTGTTAATTTTATCAAGGGAAACAACCAGCACTTATTTTACCCGCTGATCCTAAAAAAAATCCGAAAAATAATTTACGGAGCGAAGTGCCGGGTACGAATTGTGTTGAGTACGAAAAAAGATATTCAGGACGAACGTTGGGAAGTTGTACGAAAGTGTTGAGTATGAAACGTTAGAGAAGAATTATCCAACGATAAAACGATCTAAACTCTTGTTTTAACTCTTTTAATTCGAGTTGCGTGAATATTTTTATCGTAGGGACGGGATTTAAGGATAATTTTGTAGTTCTTTCTAAGAATTTCGACTTGCCCGGGCCGACATACGTCCGCCATCTGTTTGCGTAAGATAACCTATTTTCGTTCAAGAAAAAAATGAAATTTTGTAACGACCGGTTTGATTAGTCTGGTTCACCACTAAGGCTATCCAATATACCTGCTCGCTCAAGCTCGCACGTAATAACACAATCAGATGCACCCACCTGGTGCATATTTACTGTCTGAATTTATAGACGATAAACTGTGAGAATATGACATGATCTATTCATACGGCAAACCACAACTAACGATACAATACATTAAATCATACGTAGCGACGCTTAGATCAAAGCTTGTAACTTCAGTCTGCTTTCCAGTCCTCTATGTCATTCTAAAAGTGCACAATTACCGTTCAATATTAATTTATATAGTATTTCAGTGAAAATTGTTTTCAGAACGCATTTGTAATTTTATAGAAGGATGACTCTGCTGCATGTTTGACCGTGTAATTATTTACCAGACAGAAATGTTAAGGATTTCAATATCAAAAGCAACTATCATTTTGATTCATGTTTTCTCACAAATTAAATTAAAACTACAGTCAAACCTGTCAAATCATAAAACAGCTTAACTATCATTGAAAATGGTCTGGTGTGAGATAAAGGCGGGAGTCCTTGCAGACAGGTTTTGTGATAGTAGTCTCCGTTATGATTTATAAAAATATGCAGTTGTTATAAGTTCTCCGTATGATATATTTCCTAACCCGATTTTAAACATAGCGATACTCCATCCTGCGTGTCCGCAATGAGTGGCGAATAAAGTGAGAAGGAATTAGTGAATAGAACGAATGCCCGCAATGAAATGAAAAAAATACTACCATGGGTAATGTAATGGAAGATGCAGATATGCCAACTGATGGACGTATCAACGCAGAAAATTATGTTCCCAATCAGAAGTCAAATTACTGTAGGAGATGTAGATTGTCGGCAGTATAGCTAGGTTGCTACAACAGTGGCAAATCGACACGACTCACTTTCAGAAAGAAATTGCGCTGGAATATATGGATTCTTTGAGGAACCTATTCGAACTATTGTCCATAATTATGTATTTTTTTATTTCTTAAATATTTTTCACAACATCAATATACACTTTTTATGAACAATTATTTTTTCTGGGCTTGAACATTTTTTTGTTATTGAACAAAAACATGTATTCCTTTTATACGATTTTGTAACATTTAACACGCCATAAGAATGAGTGTGTTTTATAATGAGTTCAAGCTTTTAATAAATGCTCAAGTTCTGAAAGTTGTGACGTCATCTCTACTTAATGCTGATGTTTCTTACCCTTTATATACAAAAAAGTAAAGTAACCAATTTGAGAGGGTTGCTTTCAGTAGTTCTGCCTTTGACAATTTACATTCCCCTGGTCATTGAGCTACCTATGAAAACCTGCGTTTTGAGTCTCCCTGTGGAAACTATTTCTCTCCTGGTAGGTGTGCAGCCAACATCGATCTGCGGCGCACAGGACTATCGGACATGTTCAGAAACAGCCCTCAAATGTACCAATTCAGACCTTGGTCGAGTGGATCATGTGGTGTTATTCTTGCTCAGAGAAATTAAGCAGTGGTCCAGATGGGGATTGACCCCAGGACCTCTCGATCTCGTACCTCTAGACCACCGCTCCCCATATACGACATAATTGCAAACGTTTTTCACATTGGAGCTAATCACAGACAAGATCTAAAGGCTGTTCAAAATGGCATCATTTGTAGTAGATGGTATTACCGGTGATGGTGATACAAATGATTAAATTTAGAAAGGAATGCAATATAATGTCTTGAAGAGAGGATAGAAAACAAGGTTTCATTTATGGACGGGAATAACACATGTTTGTGATAGTATACTGAAAAACGTAAATCCTACTTTAACCACAAGAAAATGATGAGAGGGAAATATGAAGAATAATTGTTAGCGGAAATATAGGAGATAAAACATTGCTCAAAACTGCGAATAAACAAATGTGTTCGCTTCCATTTATTGTCAACCCTGTTAGGCTGGGATAAAAGAGCAGACGAAACTCAGGAGGTGAGAATATTAATGTATGAAATTAATCAAAGTGTACTTTTTATTCGCTGTTGAGATGTTAAAAAAAACTTGTTGCAATTTACGCAATTTCCTAGACGCTGGTGTTCCTACAATTATTATAGAAAATATGCAAATGACTGACTTTTGATATCATTCTTCCTGCATTGTATAAACACAATCAATGCGGTAACAAAACATGACCTTAGAGAAAATGAAAAAACAAAGAATGGTGTGAAATTATCATACGGATTAAGCTTCTAGCAATTCGACAAGACAATTAAATTCAACATAGTGTTTTACCCCCATATGAGTTTGGATGAATGTATGTTTAAAGTAACATATTCAAACGAGAATAATTCCCTTTTGTTGCAGTTTGTGGTATGTTATAATTTGGTGTCTTCCACCATTTATTCTTTACCGGTTACCAGTAATATAGGTATACCTTCCGCATATTATCCCACTTCTGACACCAGGTTTTAAGTTCAGGTTTTGAACCAGTCAACTGAACCATAGAATAAACACACACAACATGATTTTATTTATATGCTTTTATTTATCCTATGTAATGAGCACGAATGTAGGATTCTATTTATCACATAACCTTAGAGAACGCTCATTATCATTCAAAACGATGATCAATGCACGCTGCTAAGGTTTCAGACTAAATTAGGCGGTAAAATGAACGCGACGTCATGGCGACGTTGGTATTATCCAGACGTCATGAGCGGATCAAGGAATGGATTGGCTTACGTCGCGTCGGCCTAATTTACATATTTATTGCACTCTATGGGAGTGCCGAACGATATTTACGGCACGGCTTTACGGCACTGCTGGACCGCGGTATATGTGATAAAATCAAATATGAAGTATGTGCATTAGAAAGCTCTTACTCTGAGAGATAATTGGTTTGTATTTTAAATGAAGTGTATCGGCTATAAAACGTGCATTTTGTTACGTACAAGAACATGATAGGGCCCCATTGATACATGGAAGGAATTCGCCGCAAACATTTTGATCAACATGAATGTTGCACATCGTGAATGTTCCTTTCATATTGATACTACAGTTCAGTAAGGATATGGTGACAGTGGCGTAGGCGTTTATGTGTGCACACAAACTTACAACCATTGTCTGAGCAGGTGGAGCGAATATAGTTTAGGTTACTCTCCCTAGTGTTCGTTTTGCCGAAAGAAAGACTACTCTGTTCTGTTCAATGTAATATAAATTGTTTGCGTTGCTCCCCCTTGTATCCCATAATGTTTCACTGGATTGTCCAAAGAAAGACTACTCTGTTTTGTTCTGTTCAATATTGTATATATTGTATTGGTTGCTCCCCCTTCGTGACTGGATTGTCTAAAGAAAGACTACTCTGTTCTGTTCAATATTGTGTATAGTGTTTGCGTTGCTTCATCTTCGTGTTCAATATTGTTTCACTTGATTGTCTAAAGAAACAATACTTTGTTCAGTTCAATAGGGTATATATTGTTAGGCTGAGGTGTCGTAATTTTGTAGTTGCGTTGGACATTATCTGTGCCGGTGTGTTGTGTTTTTATGTTTTCTGTGTTCGGTTGTTTAAGTTGAATGCCACCTTCCCAGTTATATTATCTATTCTCTTCTTGCTCCCCCTTCGTGTACCATCCCGAACTGTTTCGCTGGATTGCCTAAAGAAAGACTACTGAGTTAGGTTCAATATAATAATTGTATAATAGTGTTTGGATCGCTCCCACTTCGTGTACCATATTGTTTCGCGAGGTTCTGTACAAATTGTATATATTATTTAGGTTTCTTTCCTTCCTTATCACATATTTAAGAAATAAAAATCTGTTCGCGTTTATTGTCGGTGAATAAAACACGGGCAGGAGTTCGGATGCGGAAAAATTAAATCACGAGTGCGTAGCACGAGTGATTTAATTTTCCGCATCCGAACGAGTGCCCGTGTTTTATTCACCGACAATATACAAGAACAGAGTTTTTATTTCGATTCTAAATACGATAATATCCCGCACTATTTAACTGTGCGCATTCCATTTTCACCCATTTGACATTGAACATAATTCCACGCTGAAATTGAGTGGCTTATTAGCTGGTACAATTACCTCCCTCGTTAATGAAAACGACCTTCGTAATTTTCTGAAGGAAGTACCACATTTTAAACATTGAACCAATTTTAATAACACGAGTTATGGTATCTATTTCATAAAATGAAAAATATAAATGAATTGATTATCAGAAGCTTTAATAAAACTTGGATTCTAGAGTATATTGGAGTTTCTAAACATAGATTCGTCATAGCTGTAACACTGGATTCTCGTGCAACTCGCCTTGTCATCGTGACTCGTAGAAAATTTTACTATAAAGTTTACGTTTATTCATTCATAAATATGTCACGTGATACTGGGCGTAAATAGAAACAGCCAATTTGATATATATGTTTTATGGGGGTAATAATACATTGTTATGTCCGCTCTATATTTTAACGATTAATCCGCAGATCGTGTTAGAATTATACATGTAGTGTTGATTCGAGACCAGCTGACCAATTTATGTCAAGTTTAGTACAATCAACCTACTTCGTTGTATTAAATGTGGTCATGTCCAATTACACAGCTGATAGTCGTTAATTAAGTCCATCTAATCAATTGATAGCGGTCAAGTCAAGTCCCACCATGCATTTAAATAAATAAAACAAATACATGTATACCAGTTTTATCTAGCACCTTTTTCATGCGAACGCACGTTCAAAGGCACTTTACATTATTGTGTTTCAGCCACACACAGATATACATTAGATACAGGCATGTCCGGCGCTGCAGAAGTGCGCCTAGCTCTTATTTCGAATAGACAGCCTGGTTCTTTTAATGTGCCCGGTGTATAGCACCGATGCACAGCGTACTGGCACTTCCAGATACTTTGCAGACCACACGGCCAGATATAGCGGGAAATATTATAAATATTTCAGAAATGTCAAGTTCCGATGCCAGGTCTTGGATTGAACCCACGACCTCTGGATTGATAGCCCATTGCGTTACCACTGAGCTTAATCCGCTTATAGTTGGATGGTGTCAAATCAAGGCTCGGCAAATAGTTGACAGTGGTCAAGTCAAGTCCCACCACGCAGTTGATAGTGGTCTAGTCAAGTCTCGCCAAACAGTTGACAGTGGTCAAAACGAGTCCCCCACGCAGTTGATAGTGTTTAATTCAAGTCCATTCAATCAGTTGATTGTAGTCCAGTTCCACCATGCATTTGGTGGTGGTCAAGTCAAGTCTCACCAAGAAGTTGACATTGTTTAACTCAATCACATCCATTGCATCCAATTAGTTAAAAGTGGCCAATTCAAGTACAACCAAACAGTAATGGCAGACTTTCAAGCACTATTTGGCCAAAAATCAGGACACTTTAATTAAAACAATTTGTCTATTTTTGCGTAACAGAAGGTCTATTTTAGAGAAGATCCGGTACAAAGTTATTGTGAACTTCTTTGTGAACATCTGGTTCTTGCTGATGATTAGTCTACGTCAAGACTATCCCTTGTGCGAGCGTAACAAGCCTGACATGTGCATATCTTATATTGAAAGGACATTTCTTTAATATGCGTCTTAAAAATATATCTAAACAAATAAATAAATGTTGCTACTGCGCAAATTGCAGACAGAAATAAAAAATATTGGAATTACATGAACAAAATATGTTTTTTAGGAATAAGGTCATTTTGGGTGTACTTTGGGAATACCTGAAAACTAGGAGTTGTTATGGATTTCAGTGCCACGTGAAAGTCTGTAGTGGCAAAACTGCACGGTTGATAGTGGTCATGTCCAACAAAACAGTTAGATTGTGGTCAAATATACGTAAACATTTTCCAAAACTTTTCTTTCTCCACTTCTAAATTACTAGTACGTTTTTGAATTGCGAAATGTTTGATTTCAATTTGATATGTTTTCATCGTAGCGGCACAGTTTTTACCATGTCTTATTTCCTGGTAATACATGCACATGTATTAATATTGCATGTTAATATTGAATTAAGTGTGAGATTTCTGTATAATAGTGCATGTAATAAATGTACCGATTATAATACATGTAGTACATGTACCACCACGATGATAATAGTACCTGTACCACCACGATCCTTTCATTTACTGACGTCTGGTTGTATCACGGGTAGACACCGTGCACCGGATATAGCCCCCTACTTCGCGAGAAAACGAAAGAAAAGGTGGTAATCAATTTCGGACGACGGTAAGTTTTCAATGATTATTTTGTAATTATTTATGTGATCCACTTCAAGTGAACAAATTTAAGCAACGGACTGTTTATTTCAAAGCCCCAATATGGCCATTTCCACTGATCTTTCCTTATTTGTTGACAAGCAGCATCGAAAGGTATCACTGTTGAAGGATAAGGCAGAAAATCGTACATTTCCTTTTATTTCAGCTAGATTATGCGCTTCCCAGGACTCTGTTTAGATTTAAACTTTTACTTGTCATGTTCTTCACCTATGTTTAAACCCTCATTAGTAAACACCTACTAACAAGCATGTAATTGAAGAAAAACGACATTGTCTTGTGTACGGTATCTAGCCATTATAACATTTTTAATGTACGGTATCTAGTTATTTGCTGTACCGGTGTTAGCTATTCTGTACGGGGGTTAGTTTGCTTATTTTGACTATAAAGTATCTAAATGTTATGAAAACAAATGATTCAATTATGTAACATTGCCAAAATATTGTAATTGCTAAATTGTGCAATGATGTTTGTATTTGGTACGAAATACTTTGGGACGAATACGCTATTTTCCAATCAGTTTGTATATCGCGACTATTGCTAAACATATATGCCATAAACCATTTATGTACGCCATTTCTATTGCATTAATTACCCAAAAATACATATTTTAAACTTAAAATCGTGATCTTGACCGCTTAACATCCTACCCATTGATGACAGATGTGCAAAATCGCTATCTTCGCCGATGAATAATTACTGTTGAAGGTGATTTATTGCGCATTATTTGGCCCATTGATGTTAATTGAATTACCGTGTAATTTTTTTTTTAAATATCTATGAAAACTATTTACATTTTATATAAAATTACTTTCCTGTAAAAATTACATGTATATAGGAATTATTATTATTAGAAATGATTATTACTAATTTCGTCAATTTATATTATTTATGTTAGTTATATACGTGAGTTGATCAAAAAGAAATCAGACAAATGCTATAAAATACCATATTCGTTTAGGTGCATTTAATGCCGATTTGTACGTGTAAAATATAATTTTCTACTATTAGTAGTGATTTATTATATAATAATAGAACGTTAAATATAAGGTGTCGCCCTATATGTCGCCGCACATCGAAACGGCGTCATTTTTCGCCGTATGATATGGAAAAGCATAATTATGACTAATATTGTATTAATTATTCCTGCAACATTAATTTTGTCAAATGAACTGGACATAACGTCAAAAGATTGAATAATCGTGGATTAAAACGGTTTTGTTGTAAGTGTGTTTGTTTTAAATATATGACGTGATAACTGACTGTACCGAATCGAAAACCACGTCATATTTCTGCGAAAAATCACAGATTGAAAATATACAGTTTTATCACAAACAAGGAGAAAGTCTGAACAAACATTTAAAATGATGAAACGGGCCTCGAGAGGGAATTCTGCTGGAAGTATACTTATAAGTTTTTCGCGCAAGGGTCACCGTCACATCGTCATTTCCGGTGACCTTTAGTCGAAATCTTGACCATTTCCCTACTTTCGGTTTGGGGCAGGTGTGTAGCATCCGGATGTATCGAGTTTTTATCAGTGCTGCAAGTCAATAGTGTCTCAGGGACGGGGTATAGGGACCACATGAATTTTTCATAGCCCCCCAAAAAACCGTGGTAGCGGAAAGGATATATCGTTAGTACAAAATGTTTTTGACGGAAAATAAACTTAGTATATCAGATTCACATTATTTAACATATTCTTGATGTTTAATTTCAAATGAAATGTTTTTATACAAACAAACTCTTTCTTGCTAAATACTGAATAAATGGTAAATTTATGCAATACGTAAAGAGATATGAGCGATTTATTCGGGGCAATGTGACGTTCGAATAGTTAACCGTTAACATAAATGACGCCATTGACGTCAATTGTGTGCGGCGAGTCACTGTACCCAAGGTTGTAAAACTGCTGATATCTATTCAAGTAATAAACGAATATTTATAAAACTCAGCAGACAGAGAGAGTGTATATTTTCTTATAGGCATACAACATTTCTTCTTTGTATCAGTATTGATTGTCGTTTAACAGCGTTTGTCTCATTTCTTTTTTATCACACCCCGAATATATACAAGAACAGAATGACGTTCGTCCACAGAACGCATAAATTAAAAATGAGTAATGTTTTATTATCAATACATACTATTTGTGACTATTTTCTTCAATTGCATGCTTGTTAGTTGGTGTTTACTAATGAGTGTTTAAACATAGATGAAGAACATGACAGGTAAAAGTTTAAATCTAAACAGTGTCCTGGGAAACGCATAATTTAGCTGTAATAAAAGGAAAATGTACGTTTTTTTAGCATTTTCCTTCAACAGTGATACCTTTCGGTGCTGCTTGCAAAGAAATAAGGAAAGATCAGTGGAAATGAACACATTGGGGCTTTCAAATAAACATTCCGCTGCTTAAATTTGTTCACTTCAAGTGGATCCATAAATATTTACAGAATAATCATTGAAAACTTACCGTCGTCCAAAATCGATTTCCACTTTTACTTTCGTTTTAGGGGGCTATATCCGGTGCACGGTGTCTACCCGTGTGTATCGTGGTGTGTCTTTTGTGTTTCATGTCAAGGTGGGTTTGATGCATTAATTACTGAGTGTCAGGTTTTAAATTATATAATGTGTGTTCCCTTAGCATTACTACCTTCGTGTATAAAACAATTATACGGAATGATAAGACGTCATTATAATGGAGGTAATTACAAAATGATATCAACAAGTTAGCTGAGGCATTCGGCTTGTTGAAACTAGGTCATTCGGCTAAAGCTTTCAGCTTTTTATTACTGAAACTAGGTCGATATAGCGTCATCATCAAACAAAAAAGTAATGATTCAAATTAATTTCTCTTCATGTTTGGCTACATTTAAGCCACAATAATGCCGTTGAATTTTGTGCAGCATTGATAGCAGCATTACCTGTCTAGGTTGGCTGTAATGACTCTTGGTGTGCCAGCACGTGGAATATGTCGTATACTCTATTGGAGCTTATACTATGACTGTTTAGTAATGATAAACAAAAACTATCATTAACAAAGAAAAAAACAACGTTAGGGTAGCAGATAAGTGTAATTGTTTTTAATAAAGATGCAGCTGTTATTTCATCTCGTTGAAACTGAAAAACACAAAACAAACTAGAATTTATTTAAGAAATAAAACTTTGTTCTTGTATTTTGTTGGTGAATAAAACTTGGGCAGGAGTTCGGATGCATCCGAACGAGTGCCTGTGTTTTATTCACTAACAAAATACAAGAACAGAGTTTTACTTTCGATTCTAAACACGATACGCACTCGTGATTTATTTTTTCCGCATCCGAACTCCTGCCCATGTTTTATGCACCGATAAAATACGCGAACAGATTTTTATTTCTTAAATAACCTCACTAAGTACAAGCTCATGTTTTGTATTTATTGCATGGTTAAACCATCGGCCCAAATATAAAGTTTGTTAAAATTGTATACATAGTACATGACAAACAACAAGTACAGGTATGCCGGAGATCATACAGGGTACTTACACCCCCGGTGTCCAAGAACAGTTACACAAGGTCATGTTGGATACTCCCCGAGTACAACAAGGACTGACTACTTATTTATGTTAATACCTGAAATTGCCTGGTTTAGGAATTCCTCAGTTGAAGACTAATTAGCACTGTATAGTAAGCACTTTTTTGCTAAAGGGTAGTACATTTAAAACTGCCAATTGCAAGGGGTACCTGACAATGTCTGATACAACTATTCTTGGCACAGACTAGTTCGTTTCACTGCATAACATACTTTATTTAATCTGTCACTTGATATAAGAAACACTTTACATCACTAAGGGGTCTATGGCATTATATAGACTGGCTAATCAGACTAAATGGGATATATAGGCCGAAACAAAGCTTTTTTATATTTGCTCGGTAACTGACTGGCTTAGAATGAGAAGGTCGTAAGTACAAAATCGATGTTTTGAGAAAACAAGAAAATTGTCTAAAAACTACTCTTTACTTAATAATATGGAAAAACAAGCTTTTAAAACTTTTTAAACATGTCCAGTTCCGAAGCGCCTTGTAATACAGATTTCAAATATTATTAGGTCTTATTAGGTCGTAAGTAGCACCTACGACCTTCTCATTCTAAGCTAGCGAACTGTTGACTCTGAGTGACTTTTGCAGACATATAGAGATTTTATAGCAATTATAGTTATGCTTTATGAATCAATTTAAACGATCAAAATTGTAGACTTTGCCTTGAAGTTTAGCGATAGTCTCTTCTGCATTTTCCCATAAGAATAAAAGACTAGTAAATACTATAATAATAAATCGCATTTTTATATTGGTTAAGATACGAACATATTCACTGAGACTTAAACATCTTTGAAACACATGCAAGTATTTGTGAAGAGACGAGAATATGGCCATGAAACGGAGAGTTCCGTAAAGTTAATAATTTATCATGCGAGATTAAACTACAACAAGTCGTTATAACAATATTCGTTGAAATACCACACCAACGACATCTGTCACGGCTTCATGTATACCAATGTGTGTGACAATGTGATACTAAATGTAGCTGGGGGTATAATCGCGCCTACCGCAGTAATTAGTAGTCACTACTATTGGCGCTGCATCTCTCTGTCGTTGTTATATCTAATGTAGTGTATGGATATGATTTAACTATATAGTGAGATTCATTGAGAGAAACTTTTAACGTAATGCTATTGTAACGTTGGCATCCGATAACTTTGCATCACGGAAAGACTGACGGATGGTTACATATTGTATTTATTATAATAACAACTTTGAAGGCTTGATATGGAAAACGTTGATCATTTTAGATCTGCCGCTGAGTTAAGAGCTGGGGTTTTGATATGGCAAATTGTGTCGCCAATCTTGATAATTTTTGGAACTACAGGAAATGTGATATCTATAATAGTACTGTCAAAGAGGAGTTTTAATCGTTCGGCATCCAGTGTATTCCTGATTGGTCTTGCTGTATCAGATCTCAGTATGTTGTATGTGGGTTTGTTGAGACAATGGGTCAAATATACCTTCGGGAAGGATATCCGATTTCTACACCCGACAGTTTGCAAGGTGCACTGGTGGCTGATGTATGTATGTTCTGACATTCCTGTTTGGATTTTGACGGCGATAACGGTTGAACGTCTTGTCTCCACACTGTGTCCTTACAGGAGTAAGGTTATATGTTCGAGATACAGGGCTATCATTGCGCTCAGTACTATTGTTATATGCGCTCTTGTTATCAACTGTCATCTATCGTATGGGTTCGGGGGACTTGAAATCCCTGTTGAGAATGGAACTATATATATACCATGTGCACCGCTAACTGAAAGCTACGAGCACTTTTTTGCCAACGTTTGGCCATGGATCGACTTCTGTAAATTTTCCATCATACCATTCGCTATTCTAAGCTCTGGTAATGCATGTATCATCTATAAGGTTATTTCAAACCGTTGGAAAGTCAGGGTAAGAATTGAACCAATGAATTCCCGACCAAATACCATATCAACTTCAGCTTCAGCATCGACATCATCGGCCTCGGCATCAAATAGACGTAGGGGTGACAAAATATCAAACATGTCAATATTACTGGTGTGTTTGAATTTCGCCTTCATCATGAGCACTTTACCAATAAGCGTCTACTTCATCGGTGAACCCTATTGGATACCAGCTGATGTGCCTAGAAATATCCAGTTACAAGATCCCTGGTGGGCACTGGTCAACATGTTTCTGTACGTCAACAGTTCCGCTAATTTCATTATGTATTGTTTAACTGGATCACGCTTCAGGAATGGTGTGCGGGAAATGTTTAAGTTTCGAACCAGCACTACTTTGAATAGATCAACTCGATAAGGCAATATGAATCTACAGCAGCGTCAAAACAACAGATTAATATTTTTGAATGGAGTGGATACTGTTGCAAATTCGAGAAATGTTTCGAACTATCGTTGCTTTAAGTACTAACTGAATTAGGCGATGTGTTTACAGCCGCATCAAATCAACATATTAATATTAAAAGTTATTTTGTGAATGGAATGGATAGGAAACTGTTGAATATTTCAGAGAAGACTGGGGGAAAGAGCCTTTTCTAATCATGTTGTGTGTTTTGTCGTTGTAAACCTGCTTGATGTGGTAATGTATGCGTACATTAGTACTCACCATATTCACCATGTACTGTATATAATATTTCAACATGTGCTCATGCATTCCAAAATCTATTTATTACAAGCAATTTAATATGTTCCATGACACGAGAAACTATATTTGTTTATTTGATCATGCTGAAACAATAGGCCTACATATACATTTCTTTGACAGGTCAAGTACTAGTAGTTCGGTGTATATGCAGCAATTCGGCATAATCATGATATTTGATATCAAGTGAAAGTCTTACATAGCACGTGAGATTCGCTCGAAACGTGTATATTGAACTTTTAGAAATAGGTAGCCGTGATTTGTTGCATAATAAAATATATAGAACGGGCGCACGTGACGTTATCCATGTAAACGCAACGTCACATTGAAGCCAAAATGACGTACGTTGTCTAGATGCAAGATTTTTTTTACAATTTCATTTCGACTGTTAGTGCATTTCGTTGGTTGCACCCTTAATTTAGATCTACAATAGTAATATTGACTTCATTTGTTCTCCGTAAATATTATGAAACAATAATTGTATTAAAGACTTTAATACACTTCAGAAACTGGCCGTGCAGCTGAATTTGGCCTCGGCCAGAACCCTCGATGTTGATTATTAATTTTCCAGGCGGATTATCGCCTCCCTGCCCGGCTGTGTCGTGTAATTTAAATACTGCAGCAGTTTGTTCACTGCTTTCCTGATGTCATCGCGTCGTGTCTGGAGCGTCCGCTGACAGTGCGTGAGATCTTGGGCTCGGACCGAAGCCTCTGCATACTAAAGACGTTAAAATGGTACTATAGTAGGTCTTCCTTCGTTGGCGCTCGGCCTAGTTAGGTCCATGTAACTTCTTGATGGCCTTGTGTCAGGATAATGAGGCTGGGTTGTCTGCATATGATTGAAATGGCGTTGACTAGTGGAACTAACAATATTTAAGATTTTAACGACGTGTCCTCAGTTCTAGTTGATGACCTTGTGACACATATTGCATCCAGTACATGACATGTACATTTGAAAACCTAACGTCATGTATTTAACACTGTTTATGCCATATGTATACAGTGGTCATGGATGTTTTCCCTGAATATTTGCACGATACTTGAGCCCAAAACAATGTTATGTTTTAATTTGCTAAGTAGATGATACTTCAAAATAATTGTGAACGCAATCCTTTGTTCATCCTCGATTTGTCAGCAAAAATCTCCGGAAATTAAAAGTGGAATTGTAATGTTTGCTCTGTCATCATAAATATATTGTTGATAGAGGCTTCATGGCTTCAGTAATAGATGTTGTCATAGATATTGCTCTTCGTGAGTGTTAGGATTGATGTTCGTACATTATGTAATGATCTTCAAAGAAAATCTGAGAATAATAAGTGAAATACGAGGGGTGATCAACAAATACGCGGAAAAGTGCTGTGGTTTCTTTACTTTCCCTGCTGGTCAATAATATTGACCAAAGGCAGCACGAACGCGATTTCCTATGGCAACGTCACTCGACGTCATGCGGTCCAAATTTTCATATTTTCCAACGTTGCACATAGCAAACGATGACGTATCATTCGTGCGTTTTTAATTATATAATTTTCTAAAGGTTGGATTATGAATGTACAATGATATAACATCACATTCATCATTTCCAAAAATTGTTGTAACTCAAAACTCTGCTTTGAAGTTGTTGTCTGAAAATGAGTGCGGTACCGAAAACGGCGACGAAAAGTCGTGTGGCGAATGAAATGTCATAAAATTCCAATGTCAATATTGCAAAATGCAACTAAAATGTAATTGCACACAAAACAGGTGTCGGTTAATAACGTCAATAATGTCAAATTACGTCATCAATATTAATGTTCTCAAGCAGCTAATTATTATAATTTAATTTTACATACAAGTTGCAAAAGAAAAATATTGATTTTCGGTTGACAGGTCTATGAAGTGTATCTGGTTGTACAGCTCTTTTTTTAAAGAATCATTCAATGCGTTATACAGTATAAATTGTGCCACTAATGAGTATGTATACTGTAATATGTAACGACGTCGCGATGACGTTGGGCCTGTGTAGCCATAGTGACGTTGCGGTTTCTATAATTTTTCGACCAAATATTACCCGAGTTTAATGTCCTTTTAGTTGTGTATTTGTAATACTCCAATCTATTATCTGTCCTGTTTTCTGCAGTATTGGTCACGTAACAAAGATTTCAGAGCATTTTCCCGCGTATTTGTTGATCACTCCTCGTATATAGTCATTTAAAACCTGTGTCAAACAAAATGGCATTATTGTTTTCATGTGTTCGCTGTTTTTGATCTCGAAATTTAATAATGGCCTGCAGGGATTGGCAATCAAGAATAGGTGAAAATAAGAAAGACATAGGCGTTTTAAATTGTATAACTATAGTCGTTAATGCACGCCAGGTCGATGGTTGAGATGTTTATCGTCTACGCAATACAACGATTGCTTCTTTTATCGTCAAGAAACAAAATATTAAATATATAGAGGATATTTGTTTGTTTTGATTGAATATGGTTTATATCTCATCGTGTAGTGATAAAATTCAATATTTTCATGAGCGCGTAGCACCATTTAAAATACACCTAAGGGATTAAGCCATTCAATAGGTCTCCATTATTTTCCAGGAATGGAGACTTTGTTAACAATAACTCTCAATTACTTTGTTTACACATTTGAATGAATGTGTAACAAAATAATGGAGAGTTATCCACTCTGTGTATACACTCACAAATGTAGAACTATATGTACTTATTTGCAATATAACACAACATATTTGCACTGTATAATACGAGATAAATGCAGACAAAAACAACGTTTCATGAATTTATCGATCTTGAATTACACACATTTTATGCGAAAGAATACAAAATTCTGTTAGATTATGCAGCGCCTTTGGATTTGACTATCTGTAATGCGACGCAAGCATGACAATAACATACATGTATACGAAGACGAAAACGCGAGATCTTGAAAGCGCGATGGCGAAAGCACGAACGCGTGATGACGAAAACGCGAGCAAAAGTATGATAATGACAATATGCTATAATAATACCGTACTTGAAAAAATTGTGTTTTCGTCATCGTAAATTTGCGTTTTCGTCATCATATTTACGAAAATGCAGCGACTTTATAATAAACATTATCTATGTCCACCATTGTTACATAATGAGTCTCATGATAATTATTGATTATTTTGATTTGATTAAATACTTAGTATATGCTTCTATGATTATTGTTAAGGTTGAAATGTGATACGCATTTAAAGTTACATCATCATACATGTAGAATTGGGGTACATTCAAGTATAAGTAAATATACGATCAGGTCTCAGCTGACGTACTTATTG
This sequence comes from Spisula solida, assembly GCA_947247005.1. NCBI lineage: Eukaryota > Metazoa > Mollusca > Bivalvia > Venerida > Mactridae > Spisula > Spisula solida. The sequence continues at coordinate 40,758,754 of OX365944.1, read as the reverse complement.
ATATTTTAATTTCGTTGTAAGTTTCAACACAAAAGCCTCTAATTTTGATGTAGATTTTGGCATAATCAGGTACCATGACATTTTAGACGAAGATTGCATCAGATATTGCATCAGGCAATTAGTCTTTAATTTCATTGGTTGAATTAATAATCAACATTTAATTTGGTTGGTCAAAATTACCACCGCCTTACTTGTCAAAACACAATTCTACATGCTATATATTACAAAATCACTATTTTCAAATCAGTCTAAGTTGCAGTCCAAGTCTAGGACAGTTAAAGCGGAGTACTATGAAGAGATCACAATTCAATCTTTCCAACGTTGAATATATAATGGACAATTAAAGTTGGAAACAAAGTGATGTTTCATTGATTAGTTAGTTGAAGTGAGAGACATTGAAAGGTGGTGGTTATGCTACACCATGTTTCACCAAGTTTTAAATTACCAGATATTGATTATTCACGGAAATGTATTCACTGACACTAAACTATTAGAACACTGGTTTCATCATAAACATTTTAATAAGTCCATCATGTTATTTCATCCAGTGTCACTGAATAAGTGACCACATGGCTTGATCATGTGACACACAAATAATTACACACCCACCCGTCATGGACTACACTCCATTACTAGAGTAATGGATAGTTATTAGGCCTTTTCGACTGGGCTGTTTCGTGAAGCAAGTTTTAGCCTGGTTCCCAACACCACAATTACAGCATTACTACAGTAATACAAATGTAAAATTAGAACGGAAACCAGACTGTACCCTGCTCCACGGAACAGCCCAGTCGAAAAGGCCTATTGTATCATTCCACACAGGTTTCACGAAAAAGCATGATCTACTCAGTCTGGCAAGGTCAAGTTTGTGTTTTGATTATTTATAAGAGGTACACGGGGACGACTTGTTTTAGTAAACATATATTTTATAACAATTTTGAAATTAACTCCATATTTACATAAAGTAAAATTTACATTTGACAATATGGTGTATTTTAAGTCAGAGAAAGTCCGCGTATCTGTCCATTCCTGAGAAATAATGGAAACTCGGCCACTTCAGGGCCTCGTCTCCATTATTGCTCAGGAATGGACAGATACTTGTACTTTCTCCCTAACGTAGTGTTTGATGCATGACTGTGTACCCATGATAATAACATATCTGAAGTTTTGTAATTATAGTCCAGTCAGGATAAAAATCCAGTGACGCAGCGGTTGAGTCCACTATTATATAACGGTGTAAAACCAATTATGAAGGCTTATACTGTACAAACAACAATAATGTTAATGCTAAAGTAACATACTAAACTTCGCTCTACCTGTTTAGACAATGGTTGTGATTTTTTGCGTACACATAAACTGCAACGTCACTGTCACAATATCCTAACTGGACTATAGTATGTAAACTACGAAAGTCCTGAAGCGCCATTCCGTCAAAACGTGTAAGTAGCGGAAATGATAAACTGGTCTTGTATTTTTCAAATTGCTTTGCGTTATGAACGAAGTCTTGTTACGATATTGTGTATCAAATAATGATAATAGTATTGTCTGTTTCAAAATTGTATATAAATACTATTGTATTGCATTGTGAAAGTGAAATGCTATGATAATTACCGTGACCTTTGTCATATTTGTGAAATCTGTGATACTGAAATAAAGTGTATTAAAGCATATAAGTGTCAGGGTCGGCTTTGTTAGTCTCATGATATCAACAGGTCTCCTTCTGTGGCACTCGCAAATCTTTTTATGGTTCATAGAAACTCTTTTTCGTACTAAAAGGTAACATAATTCATATTTTGTAATTAAGACTGGATGGACTTCGTTAAAACGTTATATCCAAAGTAGTTCGTATTAACGAAAATTGGTATTTTTTACGAAAGTGTTTTTGTTTTACATTTGGTAATTAGATAATAAACAAGTAATTAAGAATTGCAAGCAATACAGAAGTCCCCTACCGGTTTGAAGCCATTTTCAATGTTTCTGTTGCCATAGCAACCACAATTTTTATCAGAATCACAATATATGTAGACGTGCATAATTCCCTTATTGCTCCTCATCCACATATCAAGTTTCATAAATCTAGCTTGGAAACTGTTTGAGTTATGTCAGGATCCAGATTTTTTGACGGACGGACGGACTGACTGACGGACGACATGACTGACGGTCTGACGGACGGACGGACGGACGGAGGGCAAACCTATAGTCGCCTCCGGTCAAAAACCGGTAGGGGACTAAAAAGCATTGTGATGTTACTTCAGTGGTATCGTACCAACTAGAACAACAACCGCTCCACACTTTCACAGTCCATCGCCCGGAGAGAGTGATAAGATGGTCAAAGGTTCTCAAATAATGGTGTACATTTATGATCATGCATTTGTTGGGTATACATCGCTGGCGTAGAATAAATAGAGGATATTACATGAGTGTCTTTTCATATTGAATTTATTAAACGAGTTGAATAAAATGATAAAATGCGAGGCTCTGCCGAGCATTTTATCGATTTTATTCAACGAGTTTAATAAATTCAATGTGGAAAGTCACAAATGTAATGTTCTTTTTATCATATGTTAACCATTTCTGGCCGAAACATAAAATGGCTACTTACTTTTACTATAATAAACGCGCTACTTTGACGACGTCGCCTATACGTTGAGTGACGTGACGTCAAAGCTTTATTACACTAGTGTATTATCAAAAATAAATAATGGCTTTATTACGCTGCCGCGACGTCAAACATATGATAAATAGAGGATATTACATGAGTGTCTTTACATATTGAATTTATTAAACGAGTTGTATAAAATAATAAAATGCGAGGCTCTGCCGAGCATTTTATCGATTTTGTTCAACGAGTTTAATAAATCCAATGTGGAAAGTCACAAATGTAATGTTCTTTTTATCACATGTGAGCCTTTTTCCGACGAAACATAAAATAGCTACTAATTTTTCACTATAATAAACGCGCAACTTTGACGACGTCGCCTATACTTAGAATGACGTCACGTCAAAGCTTTATTACACTAGTGTATTATCAAAAATAAATAATGGCTTTATTACGCTACCGCGACGTCAAACATGTGATAAAAGCTCATGCATATTTGAATTCGACATCTCATGGCGCTTCTTATGAGCGTATTTTCATGAAAATCATGTTGACCAAACTGAAGTTTAAAAATCTTGTTTTCTATAAGTCAGACAGTTTTTTCTTGTTTTCTCGAAATATTTATTTTGTACTTACGACCTTTTATTATTTGCTTTCAATGGATTACGGAGATTTTTCAGTGAAAATAACAGTGAAAATAACAGTGAAAATAACAGTGAAATTACCACTTTGTTATTTTCACTGTTTTAAAAGCTGGTTCCAGTATCGTTCAGAAAAAGAAACGTAACGTCAACGGCGCCGGGCTTTAAAATGTACGTTAAGTCATCATGACGTCACAATTGTCACGTCGTGACGTTCCAATTTCGACGTGATTTTTCCAATTAAGCCAATTACGGTACACTTTTAAGAGAAATTAAAGCATATAATAAACAGAAAATTTGTTGATTTTTGGTGAAAGATCAATTTTATTTCACTCGTGATCACATAAAATTATATTTTCACTCGTGGCTACGCCACTCGTGAAAATATTGATTTTCTGTGATCACTCGATGAAATAAAATACGATCTTACACCAAAATCAACAAATATCTTCTACCTAATTCTAAGCCAGCGATACTTATGACCAGTTCATTACTGAGCGAACGCATGTATCCTACATCAAATTATGATGATGAATAATACATGAAATATATCGTGTTAGAATGTACATAATATACAACATGATGCAATGCAAGTACACGTACGTGAGTATGCATACTTATTTTAAATGAATCACCATTGTATCATTAACTATTAACTATTCACATGTTACATTGTATGCAAATACGAATAATTATATACTGAATATAAGTGATAAACTCTGAAGCAACGTTGAAATATTGACTAAGTTTACGAATTGATAAAATGTCCATAACTACGGAAGCGTAGAATGGCCACAAGTCAAAACCACTAGTTAACAAATGTACGGAAGCATAGAACGGCCATACTTTAACTACTAGTTAACAGAATTCGCTAACCTTTTGCCCGCGGACAAATTAACAGTACTCAGTGATAATGAAATTTTAGTAGCGTATATCGGTATTTAACTAATAAAACCGTGTGTGCAGTAGCTCAGTACTGCAAGGTCATGCTGCTTTGCACACTACTGTAGGTAACATAATTTTGGGACAAACTTGTGGGTTCAAGTATTGTGAATGATATCTCTCATCAAACGCCTTGAGAGTTGAAATGGTTATAAATAAATGAAAACATTTTCGACTGTTATTTTCTACTTTACTGTATCAGTTTCGAACATTGTTTATGTATATATGAGACAGTCACGTGATATCAGATAGTATGACCCTGTAATGGTGGTGAATAGAATGGATGGTTTTCAAAAATATAGACTCAGACAGATAGACGAATAGTTGTATAGTTGATACGTGCAACTTCACTCATAATCCGACATGACACCCTTAAGATTGACCCACTTCCATGTAGCCCAGCAGCCCTTACCACAGCAAGATCCTAGCATTCCTTTCCACGCCTTGCGCATTGCTGTTCGAACTAGAAGCGCGTTTCTGATTGGTTGAGCTGATCTCTTCCGTCTTCGTATTGGACAAATATTTACGTACGACGGCGTCCATTGGTCACTTTCTATATCGGTGTGTACTTCCGTTTTCTTCGTTTGCGTTTTTCTGCGGCGTTTCTGGTTATGTCGTCTAGTTTGTAATTGTTTTAATATATTATTTAGCTCAGCGTACTTCTGTCTAATCTCTTCTTCAATGCAGCTTCGTTCATATTGTAAATCAGGTTCATATTTTAAAGCAGTAGCACACCCGCTCGTCAAAGGTATGGATCTTTGACTCAGGCATTCTTCACGCTCACTGTGGCAAGATTCATCGGTTACGCCACGATCTAGCAAATCAGTCACACATTCCACATGAAAATCTTTCGTCAGCCAGGAAAAGTCAAGCGAGAGATCCTCATTTTGTTGTTTGTCACGTGACGCCGGTATTATGTCATAGATGTTGTTGCTGTGTACTTCAGTGTCATGTTGGTTATCCAAACATATCATTTCACTGTCAGTGTGTCTTTCATTCCTGTGCTTCCTTTTTTTCTTGGCCTTCTTCTTTCCAATCTTTCGCCTGCTTCCTGTGTCATGATTATGTAACATTAGCATGTCCTCTGCCAAAGACGTGTTCCATGTTGGTGGAGTTTTAATCCGTTTCCCGGTGAAATCCTCCCTGCTGGTCGATGCTAAACACACGGAACTCATTCTAACTATACCTGAAAGTACACATATTTAGAATAGGTAACTTGAAAAAGTATATGCCTCTATCGAAGACTCATAGTAACCATACGTCTGTTATAATTATACCGTGGCCAATTTTCTTGGAGTGCATGCATATGCCATTACTGTTATATAAATATCAGATGCCTGCCTGCGTGACATTGATATTGTCAACCCGAGAGCAGAATGTCACCCCGAGGCGAACAATTGTACTCTGAACTGCCCCGATTGCCAAGTCCCGAGTAATGAGAAATGAGTTGGAAGAGCACAGTTCGTCATTCCAATTCCTGCTACACGAGCAACAGTAGCAGTGAGTTCGGTTTCCAAATATTGCACGCGAATATTGAACTACATTGTAGTAGTGGCAGAATTTACTGAATAAATTTCCTGCAGCACTGGAAGGGAATATCCAACCAGCAGCAAATCGTTTTGTATTTCAGCATTTAGACAGCTGTTTAATGAAACGGCCCCCTAGGCCTTGGGCTTTCGGTTGTGAAGTTCATTTTCTCGTTTAGTTATGTGTTGGGCATTGCGACATGTATTTGTGGTATGCGATGTTTGTTTTATGTTTTCTGTGCTCTGTTGTTTAAGGTGATTCAATACTCTTCAGTTGAGCGGAAGTTTAGAAATCGGTGTAAATAAGACGTATTGAAAGCGTCTGACTACCATGATGAAATAGTACGAAAAACTTAAAATTGATGTCTCAGCATGTTCTCATGTCTTAAAATCGCGAATTTACTGTATAGTTATTACTATATTTACTATAATAAGCTTGCATAATAAAGCTATAGCGGAAATTGTATGTGCCATTTATTCCGAATATTAGAAATACCAACACTCGCGAATACTAGCTACAACGTATGTGAAACGTTTTATAATGCGCCCACACAAAATTTTATTCAAGTTTTAATATTTGTTTAGCAAGCATCCCGACCACTTTAAATGAAGGTTCTTTCGCATCTATTTCGTAAGAATATAGACAAGTTAATGCAAAAGAATGAAAAATGAAAAACAAATTATCGCGAAAACTGGATACAGCGTATTCAAAACGTTGATGTACGTATTTTGTAAACTCCTGGTTTTCGACATTTCCGAAATCACTAAAGTGTCAATAAAAAGAATTCTAGCCGAGCAACTCCCATGAAATTTGGGATAAAGCTTCTATAACAGTTACTCTACAGGTTGCATGTACGAAAACAGTATGTTGTTCAACTATCTTTTTTTTGTATAACTTAAAAATGAAAAATCGCATATTTTAAAATATCATTTAAAAATACATATAACATGCATATGCTAAAACAAACGTTATCGTGTGAATCTGTATAATGCACAATTTCGTGCATGCCAAGTTTCATGTAATTTAATGCCAAACTTTTACGGTAAAATGCAAATATCAGTTTTTAGGTGGTTTCCCCAAAATCTAAAAATATCTTAAAAACTAGCCGAGCAAAACTGTTATGGGTTTGCACAATCACTCTCATGAGTGTGTTCTTCATAAAAATCAGGTGTTTGATACCTCTTGTACAGAAAATTTAAGAGTTAGCAATTACCTTAAGTTGAGTGCTGCATTCCCTGACCGATTATCTATTATCTTCTTACTATGAAGATGTATTTCCGATGTGAGCTAATATCAGCAGTGAACACGATAAACAACTTACATTGTAAATTGGAATGTACGGTGGGAGCGAATATCCAACCAGCGCCAAATTCGAAATTCAATGAGAGCCAATATCCAACCAGCGGTGTATTTCAAATTCAACTTACTACATGTAGATTAATTTCCGACATGGGCGAATATCCGACCAGCAAATGTTACGATATTTAACTTAGTTTGTGACTGAGTGACCAGTGTGAGCGAATATCCAACAAGTTATGAATGCGAAATTCAAACTACGTAGATGAATTTCCCTGGGAGCGAATATCCAACCAGCAGTGAATTTGATATTCAACCTACTATTCAAATGAATGTCCAGTGGCAGTACAGTGAATATCTAAACTAGCAGTGAGAATATGATAAATTTCCGGCGGGAGCGAATATCCAACCCTCAGTGAACTCGATATTCAACTTGAACTGACCATGTAGATGAATTCCCGATTGGAGCGAATATCCAACCAGCATTGAGCTCACTATTCAACTTACTATGTATACATGCATTTCTGATGAGGGCGAATGACTTTCCGGCGGAAGCGAATATCAAGTCAGCAGTGAGTTCGCTATTCAACTTAATATGTAGATGAATTTCCGGTGTGGGCGAATATCCAACCTGCACGGAATTCGATATTCAACTTACTGTGTAATTGGATTTCCGGCGGAAACAAATATCCAGTCAGCAGTGAGTTCAATATTTAACCTACTATGAATTTTCAGTTCCTTGATGGAATTATTGATGTGTAAGTAGAACTTCAATTTCAAACGATGATCTTCTTCTAAGAGCTCCGGTCGCCGTCTCGCTCAGATCAGTGTCCTGCTCCGGTGTGTACACGATGACCGATACCAAACCATCGGATATACCGTACGCCGACCTGGTTATTTGTGAGCGTTATAAGTCCCATGTTTATTGTTGATATAACATTGTGACACGAAACATGAGATACGTTTGTTCTGAGAAGCAGAACTAAGCCAGAAGTATAGCCACCAGACATTATTACAGATAAATCATTTATTTTTTCTGTAAAACAAATATATAATTACAAGTTGCCTTTTGCGTATGTTTTCGCAATTGCATTGTAAAGAAAATGATATAGAATGTTTACCTTTATATGATTATTCATTGTCTTCGATATTTACGCAATGTTTTTGGTGCATCAGAAAATATACCGGAAGTTACGTCGTCGACGCGCCAATTTTACGGAACGACGTCAACGTCATTTTTGCCGCAAAATGTTGACACGACGTATTCCGGAATGTCTTCGTTTCAGTATAATCATTCAATTGGAACTCATCGGCCATTTAGAAACAACAAATATGTTATCTAATGTACCCGGATGTTGAACAATGTCGCAAGAATAATATCGCGCAGTAATTTGAAAAAACTTGAAACAAATCAAAGGGCTGACAGCATTGCTTTATGAATAAAAAATATCAAAATTGGGCTACATGCAAGAAATTGTTGGCCGAATATTAACAGGGTACAAAGATAACAATATTACTATCAGAAATGTTACAGTTTCTTTTGCGCTCTCACGTGTTCATAAATGTACCGAATTTAATACAAAGAGGGATTTAAATATCATTGTGTTTTTTTTTTGTTTGACTGAGGCAGTCGTAGAGTGTGACCATTCGGGTTTATTCCTGCCTTTAATTAGCCATTGACCTACGGCTTAGTGGGTAGAGACAGAAGTTTTATATGATACTACACTCCCTAAAAGTTCTAACCGGCCATTTTATATTTTCATTCCCGTTTTGTGAAAAATGCGTGTATTCACCTGAAATTTCGCATACCGATACATGATTAAGAGATGCAGCTGAGCATTGGTTTATTTTGACCATTTTGCAGTTAATTTCAGTGCATTCGGTGTATTGCGTAAAAATACTAAAAATGCATTTTTGCACGTGCAATGCATGTGGACCAGAATCCGAATCATCACGCGCCCATGAACAAAATCGGCATTACTGATGACTGTTCATCTTGAAAAAAAACCACATAAAATGCCGAAACTGACTCGAGAGGAACACTCATGAGATTACGAAAAACCACTGTGAACACAATTTCTAGTTGACATTTTTTATTTTATTAACATTTTTTAATAATGCATTTATTAACACGAACTTTCACATAGTGACATATGAATATCCAATGAAGCCAACTATTTGTTAATTTTGGCCTACTGATGATCTAATTCACCGTTTCGGACTTGTTACGTAATCTAGAATAATTTACACGTGTAATGCATGCGCGTCGAAAAGCACGTATTTATGTACGGTTTTGGTGTTAGTGAAGATCCTGTTATTCCGAACAGAACGCGGTTGACCCGTGTTTTGATAAAGTTGCGGCCCTTAGTTTTGCTTTTTATTACAAAAATGATTTTCTATTTCGTTTGTAGTTGTTATTTTAATGATTATTTCCGTTTTTTCATTCACAGGAACCTTCATTTTCTTAAATCAACACTCAAAACAAAATTTGCAACATTGCCATTTCATTGAAATAGCCTTTGTGAAAATTTGTTGTAAGACGTTCACACTTCATCCAGGTTCGTTTTGCGTCAATCTTGGCATGTTACGTGTTTTTCTGGGAGGGCAGACATCGGTTGTGCTAAATGTTTATGAATACGTGTTTATTGTGTTGCAATATGCACGTGTTCATGAACAATTTGGGTGAAATATGTTGTGACTTTGTAAAATCGACTTCATTACGTAACGCGCCTGTAACGAGTTACATGGCCGTTTATCTGAAAAAATGAATCAACAATTAAATGCAAGTATAATTCAAGTATTGGTATGCAAAATTTCATGAGAGTACGTGCAGTATTAACAAAATGATAACACATTATATATGGTGGCGGGTTAGAACTTTTGGGTAGTGTAGTACAAGGAATCCGGGCGCGCTGCCGCTAGCTCTTTTCGAATAGACTCCTTGGTTCTTTAACTTTCAAGGTGTACATCACGGATACACGCAAGTCTACCTCTGTGTTTCCGTTAAAACCAGTTCATCTGTAGTTTAATGGGAAATAAAAGCGTTTCTAAAATTTCCAGTGACCCGGTCGTGATTCGAACCAGGAACCTCCGGATTTGTAGTCGAGAGCGCTAACCACTCTGCAGCCACCATTCCAACAAGGTATGTTGGTTTAGATTCCATAAAAAAGAAATTTCACCAATTTGATATAAATTGTGCAACTTTTAAAGTCTACAATAAGTCTGAGCTTCCGTCAAAAAAAAAAAATATATATAAGGCACCCAGGTACTGTTGTACCAAAGCATTCAGGAAAATTGAAACCTACGTTCTTATTTGAGTTCTTTATCATTCTTTAATTGCTACATTAACTTGCATAGCGATATCCACTATTAAACATGATTCAGCTAATAATCTCCTACAAGCAATAGCTGTTCCCTATTTGTCGTTGTCAAAGCATTATATTATTAAGGTATTTACAATTAAGCGTAAGTTTAATACATTCATAATCGCTTTGATAATACAGTACCCACGCGTTCCTTCTGGATTTCACATCAAAAACCTAATTTGCAAATGAACTTGCTGTAAACCTCATCTATACAATATGTTTAATCAATCTTACTTCATATTAATAACAAACAACAAAGCCACCCTTGGGAACCGCCTTTTAATTAAACGACTCATGTTGCGAACAGGATGGTTCCCGACTCATCCTGTACACGTATATACGCGTTGACAAGTAAACCAGGGAACCAGACTACCTAGCTGTAATTTAAAACGTTCTATCGCTTCATTTTATATTCATTTTGTCATGCATGTGCACAAAATGTTACCATTAATAACCATACAAAACATTGTGTTATAACACAGGAACTTGCATTTATAATTTAAAAAAAATGAAAAAAAAAATATTGATTTTTTTTTCACTAGGCCTACTTTACTACTAAAATATATTTTAATAGTGCAGTAGGCCTAGTGAAAAAAAAATATTTCAATTTTTTTTTCTTTTTTTTTTCAAATTATAAATGCAAGTTCCTGTGGTTATAATTACAACTTTGTGTATTTTCACACAAATGCTGCATTCTGAGCATACGGCGTTTATTTAAATTAGGCGTGATTTTCCCGATGAACTGCAGAAAATGTCTATTCAGTTATTACTTTACTGAAGTCATATAGGATATAAAGACAGAATAGAATGTTCATGCTGAATTTTCAGCATTGACCAACACGCATAAAAAATTATGGCGTTTATTATGATGTCAGGATAATGTGACCTGATAGTCATTGGCGACCAGTGCTACTTTAAGGAATATTTAAAAAAAATGTGTTCTTACAATCCATTTCATTCGTGGTTCAATTATTGTAAATCATAAACCTTTATTAGATTCGAACATTTTATTTCAATAAGGCAACATTGTTTGGTATCAACCATTACATAATCACCCGATGAGGTTATTGTGCGTACACCGGCCCTTATGATCAATGTAAACCTGTGTGTTTCCGGGACCTGGAATAAAGTACAAATCGTAAAATCAAATAATCGTAACTACAATGTACTTATATTATTAACTGTGAAAAGTGAATTTTAAGTTATTAATAAGAGTGAGATCAATTACATTATACATGTACTATAATATAACTATTTTAATGACGATATGTAAAAGCATAAATTACCCGACAGTTTCCCTATTGCGGTAACTGCTGCTTGTCGCAACCTCCTGTTGGACACCCCCTTTTTCCGCAACCTCCTGAACCTCGCAAACTTTGTTTCCCACGATCTTCCGTTCTCCGCACCCTCTAATTGCCCTCACATTCCCGTTTTCCACGACCTTCCGTCCCAAAAACGACTCGTTCACCGAGACCTAAAGTCCAAGACAATCTCCTGGAAGTCAACATCACAGCATTCCATTCCACACAATCTCCCGATTGACGTGTCATCATTTGCCACAACCTCCAGTTACTGACAGTTCCCTATTCCTCACAACATATCGCTTGCTACAACTTCCCCTGACCTAAACGTCCTAATATCCACGCAACCCCCGTCCGCAAAAACATTCCATTTTCAGGTATATGCTATAACCAAAAAAGCATTTTTCTGCTGAGGTGGGAAGAGGATCGTTATTACCGAGATTGCATGATACCGATAATCATTATGTGTCATTAATATCAAGAGAAAACACTGCGATGTTAAACTAGTGAAATTACACGTATGCATTCATGGTTATTTGTTCATTTTTACACTCATGTAGCCACTATGCCTGAATGTTACATAGTAAATTATAAAGGAACTATAACTAACCTATCTGTCCTTGGTGCAATAATTGCATTCGCCGTAGTATGACTGTCCACCAAGTAAACAAATATAGTCAAGTATAGTAGCATGTGAGGGACAGATTATTCTTGTTTCCACCACTGCACCCTTTTCTATTGCGAGGTTTGAAGTATTTGCCATGTAAGCACCACAATCAATCTGATGATAAATGAGTAAGAACCAATGAAATATACGACGTATTATAACATGACGTCATACTTTTATTTGATTGACTACAGGTACAGGAGTCTTCGCAAACGACGTGTAAATGACTGTATTTTCTGATAAGTAAATAAAAAATATTGGCGCCAAAATGAAGATACGTCCTTTGTGCAGACAGGCGACGAAATGATTATGAATCAGTTTAAATTCTCGACTAGCAAGACGTTAAAATAAGTACACTTGACGTTCGCTCCTTGACGTTCCATCCAAACACAAGCATCCTGTTTTTACCAACCGCCGTGAGACAGTAACTGTTGTCGTATCTTTACCGTCCTCCGGTGATGTTGGATTTTACCAAGTAAGTGCGGTGCATAGAGTATTCTTGTGTCATCCAAGTGGTTCCGGTGCTAACAACCAGAAGCTATCGGTGAGTTCACTTACGTCTGAGCTATATCTTTTCCGCTACCTTAGCGTACTAATGCAGACTAGCCGGGATGGCCATTTCGGCCATTCGTAGTTTCCGACCTAAATGCTCAAATTCGGGAATTTTGCTGTCATGGGTACACATGCATCCCTGACTAAAGGATGTTACGGGCCCAAGGTCGTGCACAGGTATTTTGGCCCGCTGTCCCCTTTTAAAGAGGGCTTTGAACGTAGAATTTCCAAAACTGAAATTACTGGTCCTACCCGCCATTGCGGTACGATTCCCTGTGGAATTTCGCCAAAAAGTTTTTTATTTTTCTATAGAAGGAAAATAAGGCTAGACATAGGGGTCAGGATCAGTGCCCTAAAGGCGCCTTAAAGTAGGCATATGCTACCAAGCAAAAAAGGGACGTTTTTCGCGCAAGGGTCACCGTCAATAGTGTCTCAGGGACGAGGTATAGGGACCGTGTGGATTTCTTACAGCCCCCCACCCCCCCCAAATCGTGGTAGCGGAAAGAATATAGAGGTAGACACGGACTCCATCCGAATCACACTCGCTGTATTATCTATACATGTACAATGCTTCTGTTTTTGCATATAGGTACCTACCCTTTGTCGGGGATTCGACTGCTGAATAGTCATGGTTCAAAGAGCTTGACATGTTTGTTCTTTATTTGAATTAATATTGTCGAGTCCGTCATTTTGATCTTTGATGCCAATATTTACCTATTTTGACTTATCATTAGAGCATTAGATGTGTCAAAATTACAAGGTCCCATATTCTCAAAATCAATGGATGAACCATGGGAGCGACATTTTGCTTGTATAAACGAACATGGACTATCTGTAATAAAGATTAAATCTCTCACATCATTTATCTCCCTTTCAGGACTCTTCTCTATACAGGAAGAGCACTTTTTAAAAAAATAGTAACAAATCGAATATTTATTGATACTTTTGTACATGTTCGATATTCCTGGGCGCCGCATATCGATGTTTGCTGCATACCCACCAGGAGGGAAATAACGTCAGCAGGGAGACTCGAGCGCAGGTTTCCTTTGGTAGCCCAATGGCCAGGAGAAGTTAAAATGCCAAAGAGTGACTGAACGGCTGAACGGCTGGACTGCTGAAAGCAGTCCTCGAAAATTGGTCTCTTAACGTTTTTAAAATTAGCAAATATAAAGAACTGTAATAATATTGCTTGGTGACACAACAGATCTTCGAGTATACTCGATAATGTTTCTTAAATAAATTAGTATAAACTAAAAGAAAACTATTTTAAAAAAAATATCGGTATCTGATAGTTGCTGGATGCGATGAAAGAAATTTCCGTTCTGTTTAATAAAGAATGTCCTACTTTTTATGCTTTAATTGTTTTGATCCCTGTTGTAGCTGTTAATTTTCATTTTTAGTTTCTTGTTCAGTTTTGTGTTGGGCAGTGTTGTGTGAGCCTTCTGTCTGTGATGTTTCTTTTTAATTTTGCCCATTTTGTGCCTTTATTGCTTTGCTTATTCTGTAGAATGTAACCTACCCTGCCCTATTTGTTTTTGTCATTTTATCAAACATTTGAATTGTCTATATTCATGACCAAAGTCCACTAAGCGGCTTTGAAAACACAACAGTAATAAAATGGAGAAAACATTGTGAACCCATTTATTGACCGAAAAATAAATTAAGGTATGAATGGGCCAACACACACGCACATTATTTACACACTTTTCGCTCAAAAATCACGTGCCTTTGCTTTCTAAATAGCAATTTTCTTAAAATGCACGAAATGCACGTGCGGTTCCATTATAGTTAATAACACATTTTTTATTGATCCGATATCACTAATGCTACAGTTCACATTCATAAAAACAATATTTGATGGAGTTTGGATTAAATGTGATCATGCCAAAGCTTAGCCAAGATATGAGAAATCGAGCTATTGGGATGCTGGTCGCTGGTTCATTATAAAGAGGGGTAGCCAGACAAATGAATTGTCATGTTTCGACAATATCCCGTTTAAATGCAAGGTTACTTCAAACAGGAACAGTTGTTGACCGACCTAAGCCAGGTGCACGGAGAGTAACGATCCCCCGACAAGATGCACTTATACGGGTTTCGCACCTGAGAAATCGCTTTTTGGCTGCATCTAGAACTGCAAGGCAAATCATTGGAAGACATGGGTAAGATTTTGCTATAATGAACTTCATTTTTTAACACTTAATAAAATATTGCTATTCACATTAAACAGTGTAGCAATACCACGTGACTTTTGACTACAGTTACAAGAAGAAATTTGCAAACATTGGAAAATAAAATAGCCACAAGTATTTTATTTCTTCATCGAATTTTATTAAATATACGCCACGCTATGGGGGGAATTATTTGCTTCCCATGAAATATAAGATTGTTTCAGCAGCTTTACCGATTTTTCCATTACCCTGTGAAACCTACACGTTCCACGGTTTCTCAGGGTAATGGACAAAACGGCACATCCGCTGAAAAAGATTTTATATTTCACGGAAAGCAAATAATGTTCCCCTTAGCGTGGCGTAGATTTCATAGAAATCGATGAAGAAATGAAATACTTATGGCTACATTTGTGTTCCAATGTTTACAAATTTCTACTTGAAACTGTAGTAAAAAACCACGTGGTATTGCTACACTGTTAAACTAAGCTATTTTCAATGATGAACATGTCAATGCACAAGTACCCCACCCACATAAATCGAAAAAATAAAAATTGATCAAAGTTGCTCAACAAAACATTGTACAGACCCAGCTGCCTTCACTGGCTAACATCCTTATTACAAACAAATGATTGCTTCTTATTCCTCCATTCTGTCACTTCGCCTAATTCATCCTTCTACTGTCAGACGTCGTTTACGATAAGCTGGTTTCGACTGTCATAGACCATTCAGGGGCCCTCCGCTAACATTACGCCACAGACAAGCACGTCTTCGATGGGCAAGACGACACGTTCGTTTTACAAATCGTCAATGGGGCAGTATCCTTTTTTCGGACGAATCCAAGTTTAACGTCTGTCATGCTGATGGAAGAATAAGGGTATGGCGACGTCGTGGAGAACGTTTTGATGATTGTTGTATTGAGCGTCACGATCGTTGGGGTGGTGGAAGCGTGAGCGTCACGATCGTTGGGGTGGTGGAAGCGTGAGCGTCACGATCGTTGGGGTGGTGGAAGCGTGCATGTATCGGGAGGAATCACACGATTCAATCGAACGAGTCTGATTTTCCTAGATAGGAATGTAAACGCCCACACCTATGTAACAGATGCTCTACAGCCGGAAGTTGTACCATTCAGTTTAGGCACTTAAATAATGGTGGTATTTTGCAACATGATAATGCCAGACCCCATACTGCACGTCACACAGTTGGTTTCCTTACTCAAAATGGCATCAACATCCTGGAATGGCCTGCCATGTCACTAGATATGGCTCCGATAGAGCACGTTTGGGACGAACTTGGTCGCCGTTTGCGTAACAGGGTACCAGCCCCTTCTACAGTACCTGAACTTCGCATAGCCCTTCAGCAAGAATGGAACAACATACCACAAGCATTCCATGTACGTTTAATAAGATCAATGCGTCGTAGATGCACAGCATGTATCGCCTCAGACGGTGGTTATACAAGATACTAAAATTGCGATTTTCTGTTTTAGACTGACCCAAAGACAAGTGGTATTAAACCATGTTGTAAAATCATTTTTTAAGATTGGTCGTGTAATTCTTATGACACATGCATCTATTTATCATATGGTAGAAATTCAAGATACCAACATAATTATTAAATTTTTTATACCATACTATGTAAGTGTTGCGTTTTCAAAGCCGCTCAGTGTATAATAGCATTGTGCTATAAAATAACATAAATCAATACTTATCTTGTACAACTTATCGATTATTGAGCTAGTCAGTGTAGTAATTTACAACAGTTATATATTAGAATAATTAAGGTTAAACGTTTTACCAACGTCACCATCAATATAATAGACGTTCGGAGTACGTACATATGGGAGGTAATAGGATACAAATGTATGTATTAATCAAGTTTTTGCGTTTATACTCATAACCCTTAATCAATATTGATGATAATGAATTGCCAATTAATCAAACATTCATCGTGCAAGCTAGTATCATTGAAATAATAATGAAGCTTGTCACTTATACGTAGTTTTTAACATTTGAAAAACCTTTAGTTTCAATGTATGTATAAACCCAGAACTCCGATCAATGTCGGGGTGGAATACTATAAATACTAACTACAAAATTATATATTCATACTTACCTGGTACAGGGATAACCATGATCAATATTATGGTTCCCCAGGAAGAGGCCTTTCCAGTGCACTTCGGTAGGGCTGACGCCTGCGATAGCCTCTAATGTTGGCTAATCGGGTACACAATTTATTTGTGTGGGGACTGCGTTCGCGCTAACCCTAACAAACGAAACATAATAATTTCAACTATCTATGTCAAATTTAGCTTGATATCCTATCTGGATAGCGTCAGTTACGATTGCGGGAAGTCCCAGGTTCGATGACATATGAAAGCACAATTGCACCGTGCATTGTACATATAATTCTACACGATACTACTTATAGTAATACAATTATAATTAATTTGAACTGCTTAATCTAAGGCAACACACACAAATAGTTGTATTTATCATACACTTATCACATTTAAAAACGCACGGGCTACGTTTATTAATATTTCTCAGAATTGGAAGGAAATAGAGAAACAAAAATTCGAACACAGTTTGTCTGATCTTTACTAAACATGTTTACCAAATTTCATTCCATTCGATCAATATTTCATGAATAGTGTTAAATTTTAACAAACACACTGTTTATTGAAAAGTTACAGCTGTCAATATCTTGTGTGACCACCATTGGCATTGACCAATGCCTGACATCTGCTGCGCATAGAATTCACTATTCTGGCGATCTCTGCCTGTCGAATGTTCTCCCATTCCTCCCTGGCAGCTACACGAAGTTCCTGAAGTGTCTGCGGGGGGTTTAAACGCTTAACAATGCGTGTCTTTAACATATCCCACACATGTTCAATTGGCGACATGTCAGGAGAGAGTGCTGGCCATTCCAGCAAATCCACATGGTTGTTATCAAGAAACCTTCTTGTCACAATGGCAGTATGTGGGCGCGCATTATCTTGCTGTAGTATACCGTTGCAATTAGGGAAATTTTGTGCTAGAAATGGTAAGACAACCGGCCCCAAAACATCATTTATGTACACATTGGCGTTCACATTTCGGTCACAAATCAGTAGTGGAGTCTTATGATTATGTGTTATGCCAGCCCACAAATGGATAGAACCACAACTCCACCGATTCCTCTCAATGATACAGTTTTCATGAAACCTTTCACCAGTTCTCCGCCACACACGTTGGCGACCATCTGCCCGAAACAGCTGAATCCTCGATTCATCTGTGAATAACACGGTGTTCCATCGTCGCCGCGTAAACCGTAGATGTGTGTTACCCCAGCGTAGACGTTCTTGTCGATGCCGGCGTGTCAGTACACTTCCAGTGTACGGACGTCTGGCTTTGAGATTGTTTGCACGGAGTCTGCTCCTTACAGTGTTGACGTGTATACGACGTCTGAAAAAATAACGAAACACATCTTATTAACGGATTTAAAAACGCGACACTGGGGTATGTAGTTTTATAGCAGACACTTCAAGTTTATGCCAGTATTGGAATAGTCAGATTAAAGGTAAATGTATTGGCGTCATTTCTGTTCTAAGATGATAAAAATGAGGAGAGTATTAACAAATATATAGTACAATCAATACGTCGATCCAGAAAATAAAAGTTGCATTCAGACCAACATTCCTCACAGGCTTACCTCCCCTTGACCATAAAAATATTATGTAGGTCTACGTGTGTATGTTACCTGCAACAATGTTTCCGGGTCATATAGACACATCTTCAATAAAAGTTGGATATGCTATTTATTATATTCATTTTAATTTAGAATGTGTATATAGAAGTTACGTAAACATTCGATCTGTAATACAGACTGGTCATCTTCAACGATAAAACCAATGCGCCGATAAACATGTTACTTTTGTTTTCTGGACCAATGTCTTATTCGTGCGATAATTTAGTTAATACTCGTTGGATTTTATCAAATTTGGTATAAAAATGCCGACATTGAATTAGCCTTTACAAATGTACAAAACCATTTTATATGGGAATTTGTTTTCCTAAACTACACCAACGTAACAAAGTGTCGTGTTTTTAAATCCGCCAACCATACATGTGTGGAAACTGCACTAACAAATATTCCGATAAACGAACACTATTGAAACTTTGTATTAAATCTTTGACAAAACACTTACCCATGAATGCCTATAGTGCGTCTAGAAGTGTCGGCTGCTGTCTGGAATCTGTTCCGTAGGTGTGAAACCCTAATGTAGGCATCCTGTCTGAAGGTTTTGACTCGCGGTCGTCCAGGTCGCTGACGATCGCGGACAGCCCCCGTCTGTAGGTAACGCGCTACTAGTCTTGAGATAGTAGAATGGTGACATCCAAACAGTCTTGCAATCGCACACAATGACCTTCCGGCAGCAAACATCCCGATGGCCTGATTTCTCTCATCTTTACTAAGACGAGGCATACTTATTTATGATCAAAATCAAACCAAGTTGTGTTTTTATACGGTGCCTTCTGTGTATCTTTCCGTGTATGGCTAACTTGAGCACGAAAATCTCGTGCAAAACGAGGTATGGCTCAATATGTGGTTTTGGTCGTCATGGCGACTGCTGAAATTTCATGTCCAATACGGCGACAATTCAACCGTAATTAGAAGGGACTGGTAGCCCGAGTGTTACACAAAACATATTTTTACACTGGATACCTGCAAAGTGCCAAAACCATGGAACTCAAAACCGTGCGTTTTTAAATGTGTTCAGTGTATAAGTATCTATATGTTTTTGTAAGTATCAAATGTGTCAATACATGCAACTTTGAGCAGATGGCATGCACGTTCAACATGTTAAAGTGTAGTACACATGTATGTAGAACATATTGCCCAAACAGTTTAGTGGCCAGGCATTGGAGATATACACTCAAACGATTTAAAAACGCACCAGTATAAAACATAACAGAATTATGTAAAATTAATTTTCTTCGAAATTCATAGTCTACAGTATCTCTCCAGTTTATTATCATTATACGTGTATAAGGCACATAAAATACACATTAGGCCTTTTCGACTGGGCTGTTTCGTGGAGCAGGTAATAGTCTAATTTTACAGTTGTATTACTGTAGTTGTGCTGTAATTGGGGGGACGAGAATCAGGCTAAAACTTGCATCACGAAAACAGCCCATCAGCCCAAGGTTATCGTCCTGAGCCAGGGGGGCAACACATACACATGTTGTGTCAGTTTAATCGGTTCCGCATGACTAGATACACTGTTAGCTGAATGCAGAGTGTCAACGAATAAGTCGGAAATAAACCATATCATTATTACTTTCATCATTGCCTATGGAAATGTGATTTTTAGTACAATTTCGAAGGATATCATTTTCCCCTGTTTAAAAAATTGTGACTTCCATACATATGGGTCACCCTTTTAAGCTTATCGTTACTTATTTCAAACGCGTTATAATTATATGAACATTACATAACACATTGCGCAGAGACAGAAGATTGTTTACCTGAAGTCAAATAACCATAGACCAATGTTTTTTTAATCAATGGAATTGATGTTTCATAAGTGGTGCGTTTTTAAATCGTTTGAGTGTACTACTGTCGTTCGAGATAGAATACATGTATATGAAATTAACGGGTGTTGGTCCAGGTAAGGGGTCAGGTACTTGTCGGGGTATGGGATATCGGATATGCAAGTACTGATAAAGGTAGGGACACGTGCTATCCAGGTAAAGGGACAGATCCTGGTTCATGTAAAGGGCGGTGATTGTCAAGGTTAGGGGTCATCTGTGATTATCTAGATAAGAACAGCTTTAAGTATTGAATAAGGGATGCTTCAGGTAAGGGGACATGTAGTTGGCCAGGTAGGGTAGGTAGCAGACAAGTGCTTGTCCATGTAAGGGGTGTTGTTCCAGGTTAGGGGACAAACGCTGTGTCCAGGGTAGGAGTCATATACCTCTCTAGGAATGTCGGTAGACAAACAAACGGCGGATAATACCATAAAAGCACATATTGTTCACAGCTGTACGTAATCATTTGTTATACTCAGTTCAATTGGTTAATACGGTTATTGGGTTTTATAAACGTTTTACCAACGTCAACAACGATACCATACGTATGGATTACGTTCATAAATGAGATGATTGTATAAGCGTTTATAAATGATTCCCTCCTATACCCTTAACCCCAATCGATATTTGGTGATTACTAATTGGTTATAAAACAAACATTTATAATGCAAGCTAGTATTATCGGAATATTAATGAAGCTCTTCACTTATACGTAGTTTTTAACATTTGAAAACATTTAGTTAAAATGTATGTACAAACTCTGAGCTCTTACCAAAGTCTGGACGAAGAACTATAAATACTGACTACAAATAATGTAAAATCATACTTACCTGGTACAGGGATAACCATGGTCAATATTATGGTTTCCCCAGGAAGAGGCCCTTCCATTGCACTTCGGTTGGGCTGACGCCTGCGATAGCCTCTAATGTTGGCTAGTCGGGTACGCAATTTATTTGTGTGGGGACTGCGTTCGCGCTCTTCCTTAAAACAAGACAATCTATAAAAAGGCATAAAACATTTTGTTTATTTTTGACTCTACATATTTCGAAACATAACACGAATGCATTAGATAAGTAAACTTTGGTAGTAATAAGCTTTTAATGATAGTGATTTCCCCATACAATGTTAAATGTCTTAGTTGTAAGTTACTATGGTTTTGATGCAGTTATCCATTTTGTTTTTCCAGTTTAATGATTCGCATTTTTGCTTATCATAGCCTAAGTATACTCCAAGTGCTTTTATTTCAGTCGCCCATTTTAAATCGGCAATTAGTGTTCTGGTTCGTATTTAAAGGTTCCTAGTCCTAAAATTTCTGTTTTATTTCTATTTAAACGTAGACTTGAATGTGATCCAAATACATTGACAATATCTAACGCATTGGTGATATCATTAACATCTTTTGTAAATAAAGTCGTGTCGTCTGCGAGTTGGCGTATTTTTAAGGGAATTGTGCAATTATTTATATTGATTCCATGTATGTTTTTTGCGGTTCTTATTCTGGTTGCTAGTATTTCAGCTACAATGATAAATATTATAGAACAACAAGGGCATCCTTGACGGAGAGATCTTTTTAGCGTAAAGTTATTGGAACGCCAACCGGTATTATAAATACAGGAAGTGATGTTGCAATAGAATATTTTTATCCATTGAATAAATGAGGTTCCAAAACCGAACCGTTTCAAGCATTGAAGCATGTAGTTCCAATCAAACATGTCGAATGCTTTTTTTAAGTCTAAGAAAACAATGACACCATCCACATTGCATTCTTCAGTATAAACAATAATACATGTACCCAATGAACCTGCTTTTATGTATCATTGTTGGTCATGACTAATTATTAAGGGTAAGACGCATTTGAGTCGTTTGGCGATAACTCGTGCTGCAATTTTATAATCAATAGATAGCAATGAAATCGGTCTCCAGTTTTCGATGTTTTCCGGGTCACTTTTCTTATATAGAAGGGATATGATTTCATGTTTTTGTGAGCATGAACGTTCGCCCTTGTTATAGCCATGATTCAAAGAAGCAACGACAAGATGTTCTTTTTATTTTTTTGATAATTTTAGTTTTTTTATTCGAACTGTTGAACTAGTGTTGCAAACACATAGAAATCATTTTTATTTTCAAAATTATTTCACGAATATATTGTTTGTGTCTACAGAATATATATACGAATTTAACAGACCTTTTTTCAAATTATGGAAACTGCTGGTGTTTCGCACAATTATCGTAAAACCATCGTTCGTGTACTACTGTTGTTCAAGATATAATATTAACAGGTTATGGTCTAGATAAAGGGCTAGGTACTTGTCAGGGTAGGGGAGATGCAAGTATCGATCAAGGTAAGGGATATGAGCTGTTCAGGGTAAGGGGACAGATCCTGGTCTAGGTAAGGGGACCGGTGCTGGTCAATGTAAGGGGACCGTTGCTGGTCAAGGTAAGGGGCCTACTGTGCTCGTCCACATTACGTCAGCTCAAATTATTCGAATAAAGGCTGCTCCAAGTAATGGTACATGTGACAAGTGCTTGTCCACGTAAGGGGGTGATGGTCCAGGTTAGGGGACAGACGCTGTCCAGGGTAGGGTCATATACCTATCTAGGGTTGTCGGTAGACAAACAAACGACGTTCAATTATAACATCATAAAGCGAACACAAAATTTAACTACTGTACGTAATCATTTGTTAGTCACAGTTCAATTGGTTAATACGGTTATTGGGTTTTATAAACGTTTTACCAACGTCAACACCGATACTATACGTACTGATTACGTTCATAAGGGAGATAATTGTATAAGCGTTTATAATGTATTCCCTTCTATACCCTTAACCCATATCGACATTGATGATTATTGATTGGTAATTAAAAGAATTCATAGTGCAAGTAAGTACCATTGAAATACTAAAGAGGCTGGTCACGTTAGGTTGTTTTTAATTTGGAAAACACGTGAGTATAAACTCAGAACTCTGATCAAAGTCTGGACGAAATACTATAAATGCCGATACAAATAATTTAAAATCATACTTACCTGGTACAGGGATAACCATGATCAATATTATGGTCCCCAGGAAGAGGCCCTTCCATTGCACTTCGGTTGGGCTGACGCCTGCGATAGCCTCTAATGTTGGCTAGTCGGGTACGCAATTTATTTGTGTGGGGACTGCGTTCGCGCTATCCCTAACAAACAAAACATTACAATTTTAGCTATCTTTGTTAAATTAAACTGGCTTGTTATCCTTTCTGGATAGCGAGAGCTACGAGTGCGGGATGTCCCGGGTTCGATCACATATGAAAGCGAACAATTTTGCATTATTCAATCTAATTCTACATGATACTACTCATGGTAATATAATAATAATTATTATTGAACTGCTGAATTGATATAATTAATGCTACACACACAAATAGTTGTATTTATCATAAAAGTTTGTATATATTTGTATTAGTATATAATGTGTCACAACATGCAACTTTGAGTTGATTGCATCCACGTTCAACGTGTAAAATTGTAGTACATGTATGTAGAATGAATATACATGTATTTAGTTTATATCGCACAAACAGTTTAGTGGCCAGGTTAATATATGTATACGATATACGATGTAAAGTTTACAAGTTTTATTTAATGAACTATTCCTAGTCGCGGCCTTAACACTTTACTCAATACAAATGTACTATACACGTTACACTATTACGCTAATAAATGGGTTATATTTGAAAACATCTCATATACAAACCCGGATATTTATCGAAACAAAAGTGAGTAAACTTACTGAGCGATACAATCTGAATGGTGAAACGTTTTACAATCGTCAACACAGTTATCATACGTACTGAGTACGTTCGTACGCATAGAGTACGTTCATAAAGGAGATAATAGAATATGTATTAATCAATTAATCGCGTTTATACAATTAGCCCCAATCTGTATTTATCTTAATAATTTTTTTATAAAAACAAACATTCGTAGTGCAAGCTAGTAACCTTCAAATATTAAAGAAGATCGTCACATACCCGTAGTTTTTAACATTTGAAAATCCTTAGTTGTGATGTATGTATAAACACAGAACTCTGATCAATGTCTGAGTGAAATACTATAAACACTGAATTCAAATAAGGTAAAATCATACTTACCTGGTACAGGGATAACCATGGTCAATATTATGGTTTCCCCAGGAAGAGGCCCTTCCAGTGCACTTCGGATGGGCTGACGCCTGCGATAG
The DNA here is from genome assembly GCA_947247005.1 of Spisula solida. NCBI lineage: Eukaryota > Metazoa > Mollusca > Bivalvia > Venerida > Mactridae > Spisula > Spisula solida. The sequence goes on along the minus strand of OX365944.1, from coordinate 40,733,904 downwards.
CCTCTAATGTTGGCTAGTCGGGTACGCAATTTATTTGTGTGGGAACTGCGTTCGCGCTATCCCTAATCAACAAAACTATCAAATTTCATTTAGATAGGCAACACAAAATGTTTAGTAAGCATGCTTCAGTTGCGATTGTAATTGCTAACCTTTGACTTAAACAGTCGGAAATGGAGTATTAAATGTGAATATGTAGAGCATACCTTTATTATACACTTATAGTTTTCTTAACTTTCTAATAATTGATTATTTGTATAAAGAATACCACATCGATTCACGTAGTTAAAACGTAATTGAAGATCTATTGAAAGGAAAAGCAAAAATATCTCAGAAACAACATATTTTTTCGGATAATTAGCTATAAAAAGAGATGTTCTGTTTTTTTCAATTTATAATTTCCAACTTTTGCCGTGTGAGGTTTTTACGCTTAATTATTTTTTACCCCTGTAATTAGGACTTAGTAGCTGTTTAGTTGTATTTAACTTGTTCTATTTTGTGTTGTGCATTGTGACAAGTTCTTGTTGTTTATGATTTTGGTCCCTCTTTGTACACTTCTTGCTTTGTTGTTTCTCCTGAGTGTAACTTTCCCTGTTCCTTTTTGTTGTTGTCCTTTTAACAAACCTTTTACATTATACTTTTATCATAGCCACAGTATGATAGTAGTGTAATATAATATAACAGTTTATATATGAGCCGCGATCTGAGAAACGGGCCCTTAGTGATATTGACATGAAATTGAGAAAATGCAGTTTAAAGTTACGTCATCATTTTCTGTGCATTTCAGTACAGGGCAAAAATTGCACACAAATGTTTAATGTTGAAACCCGTCTCATAACTGTTGCCTTGTAACTTACTAAATATGGAGTTCCATACTAACATGTAGTCTGTATTTTTTGGGGTAAAACATAACAAAATATAAACAAAAGTGAAGATTTTTGGAAACAGCCGACAACAATGTCATTTGTAATGCTATTTTATCACAAATCATTGCAAAAGGATTGTAGCAACTTGTAGTATAATGGATCATAAGATTGTATAAGCTTATGTTCAAGATACGATCTTTTGGGGTAAAATCATACAAAATAGAAACTAAAATAGTGATTTTTGGAATCGGTTTACAGCAATGCTATTATTCATGTTATTTGATAATACATCACTTTGATAGGCACATGTTGTCTTTCCGCTTAAGATATTAATAGTTGTGGGTCAAAATCTTGTGCATCTTGAGTTATTTTTGGGGTAAAACTTAACAAAATATAAACAAAAGTGAGGATTTTTGGAATCAGCGGACCACAGTGCCATTTATAATCGTATTCTATCAAACATCATTATAATATAATTTTATTTGCTTCTAGTATAATATATCATAAGATTGTATAAGCTTTGAGTTGTAATACGATATTTTGGGGCAAAATCTTACAAAATAGAAACTAAAATGGTGATTTTTGGAATCGGTTTATTGCAATGCCATTAATCATGTTATTTGATAATAAATCACAATGATAGGCACAATGTTGTATATTTACTTAAGATATTAATAATCTGGTGTCAAAATGTTGTGCATCTTGATATATTTTTGGGGTAAAACATAACGAAATATAAACAAAAGTGAGGATTTTTGGAATCGGCGGACCACAATGCCATTTATAGTGATAGTTCATCAAAAAATCATTGCAATAAGTTTGTAGTGGCCTGAAGTATAATATATTAAAAAAATTATATTTGCTTTTGTTTACGATACCATTTTTTTGGGGTAAAAAATTACAAAAAATAAACTAAAATGGTGATTTCTGGAATCCGTTTACTACAATGCTATTAATCATGTTATTGGATAATTAAACACTATGATAGGCACATGTTGTCTATCTGCTAAAGATATTAATTATCTTGTCTCGAAATGTTATGCATTTAAGATATTTTGGGGGTAAAACATAGCAAAATATAAACATAAAGTGAGGATATTCGGAATCTGTAGCACAGACAGTGCCAATTTCATACTTATTTGGTAATTAAAGGCCCATAACCAAATAAGTCCTAGGCCGATTTGTCTTATAATCGAACTTGGCCTAGATATTATGCCCCTAAGCATAAACTCTGAGCGTTAGAGTACAGACAAACTGCTGGAGGCCGCAAAAACCTGGACGCCCGCCCGCTAAGGGTGTTCCCATAAAACTTCCCGTTTTTCAAACTGGCGTATAAAAATACATATCCATTGATTCTATTTGATGTAGTTTACTCATATAGTACTATAGCTTAGTTTTAAATTTTCCCATAAATTGAGTCGAAATCAAATACTTCGTTGCTATGGTGACCAATTTCGGAAAAGTACTCAAAGTGAGAAAAACGAGGAGTTTGTTGTTTAAAACAGTAGTAGCATTTCTCTGAATGCGAACAATTTAGATTTTGGTAAACCTTTAAAAATCTAAAAGATAATGCTAAAATGTGATACCATTTTGAACAATTTATGTCAATAATTGATCAAATGGTGTAATTATGAAATACGTGTTAATTACGTCGAATAACATATGAATGACGTTTGCGACGTCACACAAAATAGCTCCAAAAGAGGACACTACAAAAGCAGCTGTAACCTCCTTAAAAAGCAAGTTATTAACAAAATTTCTATTGTATTTTGCTTCATTAAGATTATTCTTTCAAGCAATGGAAAATCTCAAAATCAATATTTTTGTCAAAATAGCAGGTTTTCCTGGAGACTGGATCATATATAAATGCAGAGTATTGTTAAATTGAGTATAATAACTAATAAGAACGAATCGTTGCTATGACAACAGCAATAAGGTATATCCAATTTAAAAATTCAACTATGCATAGCATGTATTTGTTATTCTTTCAAGATGACTACGTGTACATAAAACACTAATGGTAAATACACATTATTGTCACGGCATATTTGAGTACTAGTAATTCTAAATAATTGGTTGCCATGGTATTGAAACGAAAGACGCACAACCATTTCAAAATAAATGAAAAAATCTAGTCATAAACTTTATTAATATAAAGTCCATATATGGCATTGGTAATACTTTTATGATAATTAGTAGTAAACAAAATAATTTGGTACATTTTAGTCGTTGAAGAAATGGTTGCTATGGCAACAAAAATAAAATAAAACCGTAAATTTTTTACACAGAAAGGTTACGCCTCACAAATTAGTACCATTATTCAAATCATAAGTTGAGTCATAGCAGGTGAACATTAGTGGGATAATGCCACTAACACACAAACAGTACCAAAATATGTCAATGTTGAGATGTGCGTTTTTGCACAAAAACATGCATGTCATTGGTTCCATTGAAAGGTCATAACTTCGTGAATATTTGGAATTTTGACAAAAATCTTTTTTTATTGTGTACGGGAAATATGGATTCGACAGAAAATGCCAAAAAACGAAATTCCAAAACATTGTCATAAGGGCCCTTTTCTCAGATCTTGGCTCATACATGTTACCTATATATGTATGGTAACATATTACGTTGGGGAAAAGCTGTATAATGGCTCCACCAGAGACATTATTATCGTTATACTTAATCATCGGTCATGTGATATAAGGGTGCATTCCTAATTGTTAACTCTGATAAATATATCTGGTTAAATGCACTCTATACATGTACATACTAAACAGAACTTATACTTAACTGATACCACAAGGGACAATCATAACACAAATTCTAACCGATGTTCATGATTGTATTTTTTTATCTAAATATATTGTTTTAAGTTAAAATATCGCCATTAGTTGATCGGATTAGAGTTTGACGATAAAACAATTGCTATAGTTATAACGATACAGCTGTAAGTGCATTTTGCCCTCAAGGAGGTCAAATTGCGGAATTTATTATACCGGTATAAACTCCACTAATACAAGTACATAACATTTGATTCGATTTTATATTCGAATGATTAAGCGGCTGAATGGAAAGAAACGTTTTACCATCGTCAACGGTGACCCAACACAGATATTGTACGTACTGGGTAAGGGAGATGATTGTAAATACATTATTCCCTTCTATCCATTAATCCCATTTGATATTGATGATTATTAGTTGGTTATTAAACAAACTTTAATAGTGAAAGCTAGTATCATTCAAATACCAAAGAAGCTCGTCACTTATACTTAGTTATTAACAATTGAAACCCCTTGGTTTAAATGTATGTATATTCTCGGAACTCTAATCCAAGTTTTGGTGAAATATTATAAATACAGGCTACGAATAATGTAAAATCATACTTACCTTGTACAGGGACAACCATGGTCAATATTATGGTTCACCAGGAAGAGGCCCTTCCATTGCACTTCGGTAGGGCTGACGCCTGCGATAGCCTCTAATGTTGGCTAATCGGGTACGGAATTTATTTGTGTTGGGACTGCGTTCGCGCTATTCCTAACAAACAAAACAATACAATTACACCTATATAAATTTGTCAATTTAAACCGGCTTGATATCCTCTATGGATAGCATCAGCTACGTGTGTGGCAGGTCCCGGGTTCGATCACAAATGAAAGCGCAATCGACTAATTAATACTAATTCAACATGATACTACTTATGGCGATAAAATTATAATTAATATTGAACTGCTGAATATAACGCAACCTTCAAATTAATTGTATTTATCATATAAAACTGTAGCACTTGTATGTAGAATATACATGTTTGTAGAATATACATGTAGTGCTCTACACTGCCCAAAATTTCTAACCCGCCACCATATATAATGTTTTATCATTTTGTTAATACTGCACGCACTCTCATAAAATTTTGCATACCAATACTTGAATAATACTTGCATTTAATTGTTGATTCATTTTTTGCAGATAAACGGCCATGTAACTCGTTAAAGGCGCGTTACGTAATGCAGTCGATTTTACAAAGTCACAACATATTGCACCCAAAGTGTTCATGAACACGTGTATATTGCAACGCAACAGACACGTAATCATTAACATTTAGCACAACCGATGTCTGCCCTCCCAGAAAAACACGTAACGTGCCAAGATTGACGCAAAACTAACTTGGATGAAGTGTAAGAATCTTACAACAACATTTCACAAAGGCTATTTCAATGAAAAGGTAATTTTGCAAATTTTGCTTGAGTGTTGATTAAAAAATAAATAAAGGTGCCTGTGAATGATAAAACGGAAATAATCATTAAAATAACAATTACAAACGAAATAGATAATCATTTTTGTAATAAAAAGCAAAACTATGGGCCGCAACTTTATAAAAACTGATGACATCCCGACAGGTCTAACGCGTTCTGTTCGTGCCAAATTCAACATGTTAGGTGTTTTTCGCGTAGGATAATTTTCACTATGACCGAAACCATACATAAACACGTGCTTTTCGATGCGCATGCATTACACGTTTAAATTATTATAGATTACGTTAGAAGTCTAAAACGGTGAATTAGACCGTAAGTAGACCAAAATAAACAAATAGCTGGCTTCATTGGATATTTATATGTCATTACGTGAAAGTTTGTGTTAATTAATGCATTATTAAAAAAATAAATAAAAAAAAAATGTCAATTCGAAATTGTGTTCACAGTGTTTTTTTGTAATCTCATGAGTGTTTCTCTCTAGTCAGTTTCGGCATTTTATGTTATTTTTCATGATGAACAGACATCAGCAATGCCGATTTTATTCATGGGCGCGTGAATTCTGGTCCACATGCATTGCACGTGCAAAAATGCATTTTTAGTATTTTTTACGCAATACACCGAATGCACTGAAATTAACTGCAAAATGGTCAAAATAAACCAATACTCAGCTGCCTTTCACAGTATCCTGGGCGAACTATAGTCGCGGCCTTAACACTTTACCCAATACTATACACGTTGCACTATTATGGTAATAAATAGGTTTTATTTGAACTCATCTCATGTGCATCATTCTTGGAAAAACACCAATATTAATAAAAATTATTAATTAGACATAAAACATGTATTTGAATGATTAAACGTTTCACCATCGTCACCACCGTTATCATACGTACGGAGTACGTTCGTACGTATGGAGTACGTACATAACGGAGATAATAGAATACTTTTATGTATTAATCAATTATTCGCGTCTATACTCTTAGCCCACCTCGGTATTGATCTTAATGAATGAGTTCTTAAACAAACATTAATAGTGCAAACTTGTAACCTTCAAATATTAAAGAAGCTCGTCACGTACCCGTAGTTTTTAACATTTGAAAACCTTTCGCGTAAATGTATGTATAAAGACAAACTCCGATCAATGTCTGGGTGAAATACTATAAATACTGGCAACAAATAATGTAAAATCATACTTACCTGGTACAGGGATAACCATGATCAATATTATGGTTTCCCCAGGAAGAGGCCCTTCCATTGCACTACGGAAGGGCTGATGCCTGCGAGATTACTCGGGTACGCAATTTATTTGTGTGGCGACTGCGTTCGCGCTATCCCTAAAACAAGTGAACCCAACTTCACATATTTGTGTCAGATTATACCGGCTTGATACCTTATTTGTAGAGCGTCTGCTACGAGTGCAGGAGATTCCAGGTTCGATCTCAGGCCGCGTCATACCATACAAAATGGTACCAGTGATTCCCTTGCTGAAATCCGTTCAGCCTAAAAGGGAAGGTTGGCGTCCATATCTATCATACATTCGGGGTGATTGATACCACCAATAATGAGGTGTCGAGTGTGACTTATATAAGTTGTATGATGCCCGATATACTGCAGTAGATATATATATGCATGTATGCAATTGATAAAACGTAACACACGATAAATTGATACTTCAAAAGGTTTAATTTTGTAAATGAATTGCGTGCACCACACACTTGTATCAAAACATATAGGTTAGATGTGAACACATTTCGTGTGCAGCTTTCTTGGACAAACACCAATAAATGAGTTCCTTGACGAATGTGTATTCGTTAAGTGAATTCCTATAAATGGATTGTCTCACCTTCATACTTATTATTGGAAATCAACTGATGTTGCACAACGGATTTTACGAACATTTACAAGGTACACGTATATATACGTGTTCAGACAGACTAACAACAACTACATCACAAGAAGAGCGTTAGAATGCAGTGCCGTCAACACGTAACATATTTATGTGAAGTCATCAGCTAGCTGTTCATGTCAGGAACGCAAACGGCACTACTGTTTGTTAAGAAATTGACCAGAATAGACAATCCAACTCTAGATTTTTTAGACGCCAAGCTGACGTTGACATATACCGTTGGCACACTAGACTTTCGTTTATTATTTGGTGAAGGCGGACAAAGAGTGACCAATGTGTACAGCTACAAAGCTCCAAATATACTAACACACTAGATGACTGATTAAGATAAATTTAATGTTTAGCAATGTTTGGCCACGGCTTACAAATTCGGGCTGCCGACAATACAAAGGGCTAGCCCTAACAACAACAATAACAACTTCAATACATCAAGATGTTCACAATGAACATATAGAATTAGTATTTGAGCCAACTCTGGGTAACAGGTGTTGGGCTCACCTTATTTTATTATTATAAATAATAAATGGATTAAGCTGTCTGCAACCAAGTTTTACAAACAACCAATACAAAATGTGCATTTAAAACATGTTATCACAATTAATGTCAAAATGGGTTTGAGACCCCACAAAAACATGCCGTGACGCAAGTTAGATAGTCAATAACAATCTGGGTTTTAGACCCCACACAATATTTATAATTAATGATCTGTGACGAAGGATTCTACGACGAAGATCTACAACGGTCATACAAGTACCTGAAATATATCAATAAACCAGCGGAGTATATTTTTTCAATAACAACAAAATCAATGATATATCAATAATAAAACATGCATGTGTGAAATTCGCCAGAATGAACACATGTACTCTATTAGTTAAGGGTGCGGAGGGTGGGTATTAAAGAAATGAAAGACCAGTCTCTCATTTTTATTTTGAGAAAGGAAAGTGGTGCGCATGCAACTTACGCAATGTGAAAATCACTAAAGGTTAAAACCCTTAAATGTTTAGGTTCAAGACAATAAATGTTTGGCCGCCTCAAAATAAAATCACCTATCCTGAAGTGATAGCTGTCATTATTTGGTGAAGGCGGACAAAGAGTGACCAATGTGTACAGCTACAAAGCTCCAAATATACTAACAAACTAGATGACTGATTAAGATAAATTTAATGTTAAGTTTGGCAATGTTTGGCCACGGCTTACAAATTCGGGCTGCCGACAATACAAAGGGCTAGCCCTAACAACAACAACAACAACTTTAATAAATCAAGATGTTCACAATAAACATATAGAATTAGTATTTGAGCCAACTCTGGGTAACAGGTGTTGGGCTCACCTTATTTTATTATTATATATAATAAATGGATTAAGCTGTCTGCCATATGGATCCTACACAACGGTCCAGGTACGACATGGACCGGTGTGCAGGGACCACCGCCACGAATGGTGGGGCCAGCGAAATCGGCCGTGCAACAAAGCCAAACATTGCCGAGTGCCGTGAGCAAAATATCAATGGCTTATTGGTATACAATAGTTCAATTCAATATTCAATTCAATCCAATTCAGTTCAACTTAACTCAATTACATTCAATTCAACTCAGTTCAATACACTTAAATCCAATCAATTCAATTCAATCCAACTCAACTCAATTCCATTCAATTCAACTCATTTCAATACACCCAAATCTAATCAATTCAATCAAACGCAACTCAATCAATTGCATTAGCATATAATCAGTCATCGTTGTACTTAAACATGGGTAGCCGAGAGCAAAACAATAACGGCTTGATTATTAAATAATTAATGCATTCTTTATAGCAACAGTCCAGTTTGTAGTTCGTTTGACTTTCTATGGCTAAGTAGCTGTACACTATACCACCCTCAAGGTTGTACAAAAAATTGATTGCTGCTTAATGCAAAACAGCAGCCGCTTAAATGCTGTAAAATATAGTCATATTCATAGTTTTACTTGATATTTGCTTGGCAAAGTAAATTCACAAACAAGTGGTTTTACAATACCACAAGACAGGACCGTGTACTAAACTTAAAACCACTTGCATCTTGTATTTGTTCTGATAAATCGTTAAATGTATGCCATTACTGCAAAACAACCTTTTGGCAAGAGAGCGCAGATCAACATATATAATATGGGCCCCAACGGGTCAACAAATTTTCGTGCCAGCACATGATAATAAGTTAAACAAAAACTAAAAAAAATAAAATAAAACTATCTACTTCCCCTCGCAACTAATGACACACTGGATAGCCAATTACCTTAAAGGGAGATAATATCAGCACAATGATATCCATACAATATCCAAACTTTTGCCAGTATGGAAGACCTTTTTGGTAGCCACTTAATTAACAGGACACAGCAACCTTGATCTTTGCAAGCCTACAGCAAATGCAACTGACAAATGATGGTTATGAAAGCATAGTAGATGTTACATTACAGCAGAAGTTGAAGTTCTATAAAAACTAACCCTTGTAGATATACCACTAAACTAATCCAATTGATCTACTGTATCAAACTGTAAACGCAAGCCCTAAATTGAATCTACCAGCAAACCATGAACTAACCAGAAATAGATGCCAACTTGTCACTTCTTATCAATTAGTCAATGGAGTTGTACAAATAACACATAATGGACTGTGTGGAACCATGTTCAAGGTCCTAAATGATGGAACTTGCAAGCAATATGATAGTAGGAGCAATAGTAACAGAACATTGTTCATACAAAATTCTCACACCAAAATTCAAGGACTATTCAAGGTAGAATATGCATTATCAAGGTGTTTTTCCAAACATTCACCATGGTTAAAAAGTACGAAAATGTAATAATTCACTGCCACAATATTCTCCTATTTCTAGTCATACCCGAACGAGCTCAATTATCAAATAACAGTGACATTCACACTCATACATTTTAATATGTACTTTAATTTAAAAAAAAATATTCTTTTTTACGCAGATAATAAATGTGCCATCTAACAACATCAATAAGCTTTTTAGTATATTTAAGGCTGTTGGCCTGAATTCAAGAATGCTCAGTTAAATTCAAGTACCATTTTGGCATTTTGTCAAGGTGGCACTAAATTCAAGTACTTTTCAAGGTTGAAACCACATTCAAGGCCTGTATGAACCTTGCAGAAAAACACTCTTAACAGTTTATAATAATAATATAACATATAATTATGTACTGTACAAATGCACAGGTGGTTTAACTAACAACATGAATTTAAAAAAAAGATTTTTTTATTGAGACAACAATAAACGAAAATAACAAAATGTCTCATGACATGTGGTAACAAGCCATTACTTGACAACTGCTATGAACTAACAAATTGTTCTAGATGCATAATTTGGTAAAATGTAAGGGACATAGATAATGAAGTAAATACATATAACTCCGCCATGACTGCTGGATTGCACGAGTCTATACCATTCATCTATTGATCCTGGCAATTATCACATAACCCTAAACTTACAAATGTATCCTACCTTGATCATTTACTACCTCAAGTCTGGCAAATGTCCCTACCAGATTAATATCACCTTACTCACCACTTTTGCTTAGCGTGTGCATAATAATAGCTTAATGAACATCACATGGGCCTTAGACCGGATACATTCCCTATTCTAATAACCTAACTATTTACAAGTTGAAGATAATGCGTAATCACACCAATGCTAAATAAAAATTGTATCAGTAACTTAGTAACTCCTTTTCACTCAGCAATAGGAAAACTGGTTTGCCTCTCATACCCTTGTGGTGATAGCTATGTCAGGAAAAAAGGTGCTGAGTTGCTGGAACTTGTTTTACACTCAACCTAAAATTATTAGTATTAGACCCCCATACCACAAACAGTTTTATGTACACACTACCCAGATACACGGGGGACTAAAGAATGCATTTATAACTTGAAATTACACTACATAATCTAAATCTTTAACAAACCCTCTTTTTATAAAAATTACCACTACAATATCCATAGGAAGGCAACTTAAAATATGTTGAAATATTGCAACTTGACCCGTTACCACAGTCAGACAAAGCACACTGATTAATTTCAAATTCCAGTATGTGAACTTTGCTTGAACTAACTATATTTGTAATGAAGTTGCTGTATATTATAATCACTGCCTAATATTAAGCACTGAAAATACACCTGTCCCATACCAACATGAGTATGTGTGATTTCACCACAAAAACATCTTCAATTGATTTAATTAAAACAATCTTTGATTTGGGTCAAACCCAGTGCTGGTAATTATATTGACTACAAACAAGCATGTCCACAAAATTTTCTCTATACAAACTCTGATTGTACATTCTGAGTAAAACTTACATTTAATGTACTTATGTAACACTCATATCACAATTCCTTATTAAAAATTAAATATACCACCTGGTTAACGATACTGTTGATTCTACCCGATTGTCTCCTGACTGACTCAAGATACCCTCACTTCCTAACATAAAAGCCATCAAACAGTCCACACAATTCCTGCTGACTTATACATGATACATCACACAAACCATTTCCTTTGCATTGTGATTAGTACACATTCATGACATTCCTACAAAAAAGATTAGTAGTTGATATTCACAGTACTCGACTTATAAAGACTGAATTACAGTTTCTACCATTAACACATTCAGTAACACTGCCGAAATTGTTGATATATCCAATCAGACAAGACCCCGGTAACTACATGTGCAAGCTTAACAGTAACTAAATGGTTAGAAACTGATTCACTTAATGCAATGAAATTTATATCAAAATTGATGGCATTAATTTTTGGAATTACCATCATAAACAACACAATATAAATTTAACTAACTTGAATGCAGGAAAATTTGTCGGTTAAATATCCCTGCTGTTTATGCACGATTCATAAAATGTCGCAACAGCCCTTCAATGGGGTATGTGCATATTTTTATCAAATGTATCAATCTTAAATTAACGTGACAAGGTTTCAATATGAAATTGAATAGTTATTTTCTAAATCCAAAACCATGTTACAAGGATGTATTCCACTAACTCAAAATCACACTTATATTTTTGTTCCGCAAGTGGAACCATTCGGTAATTGGCAAACTGGCTCTATGTATGTCATTTAACTAGCCATATGATTCCATATATTGATATAACTTAAAGCATCACTTATACACATGCAAATGTGTAGATACAGCCCCAGTTAACGTGCACAAGCCAAGGGCTCAATTTCAGTCAACAATTCAGGATAGACAATATAATTATATACAAACTGAATCCAATGGCCTCCGTTCAGTATGCACCATAATCTAAAGTCTTGGCCAAATTGTGAAAGAAGAAAAATATAAATATACATGTAGTTATAAAAGTATAATTATCTTAACAATAATGAATACATATTTAATAAGTTATTTCCTTCATGCATAATAAAACTTTACACACATTAGCCTGATTAGGTGGGCTGCATGAAGGTAATGATATGATTATATCTCTAACACAGCCCCGTTGATATATCGCCATCTTTTCTAAAAGTTCACTGGTGGCAATGCTCGGATAAAAACACTATGTCTGAATAACTCGCACCTACACCTGGCTGCAGGCACTACATCCACCAAGTAGACTACGCCTTAGTTCATATTATCCAAACATTTTTCACTTGATTTGAATCAGTATAGCCTTCGAAGGCCTAGATGCGTTTACCTTAGATTCAAGCTTGGACGGTCTGTTAATACCAAGTCGGAATCAAATAGCACTAGGGTCTACTCTGGTCAGCAATCTGCAGTGATGTATATGATCTGCCACCAGGTTAACCAGTAACCATACATAATTTACATGGGGAACAACTCTGTACATCAAGCTACGAGTGACGTCATATCTCAGAAAATGACGTCATCCCAAATCAATGCAATTTCAGGGGCGTAGTTGGTGGTTGTGTTTGGGGTCCTCATCATTGTAAAAATGTGCGACTTCAATGTCATTTTGGCCAAATTTATCATTTTACTTTCCTTATAAATTAATGTACGCACGCGTGTACGTCCGCATCGCTGGCTACGCCACTGAATTATGTAATAAAATGACAATTCAGCGTGTCATATTTTTTAGAATGTTCAGATCTACCGTAATAAACAATCGCTATCTGCATATTAACACAACTACATGTCAATCATGATAATCTAAACAGACAGACAAAAACCTTGACTATGAATGATGCAATCGAATTCGTCTGTTCCATCTCGAATGTTGAAATTATCTAAAATCAGATATAAAATAATACCATCCAGACCTCAACCTGACACATCAGTTGTCACCAAACCTTTATCTGGCAGCATCCACAAATAATACCACAATTTACAGTAACAAGCAGGATTCAGATCACATTAAAGAAATGAAAGACCAGTCTCTCATTTTTATTTTGAGAAAGGAAAGCGGTGCGCATGCAACTTACGCAATGTGAAAATCACTAAAGGTTATAACCCTTAAATGTTTAGGTTCAAGACAATAAATGTTTGGCCGCCTCAAAATAAAATCACCTATCCTGAAGTGATAGCTGTCACTATGTTATTTATAATTTTAGTTTTTATTATTCGAACTGCTGAACTAGTGTCGCAAAAATATAGAAATCATTTTTTTGTCAAAATTATTTCAAGAATAATTTGTTCTGCTACAGAATATTCAATACGGAAACATGCTCATCGTACATCAATTGATGTATTTGATCACAAAGACCAGTGTAACACATTTTTTATCAAAACTGTTACCATGGCGAACGATATAAAAAAAAATTTGATCCCTGGAATAAGACGTTGAAGCTGTTTATTTTCATTTTTAGTTTCTTATTCAGTTTAGTGTTGGGCATTGTGGTGTGAGCCTGCTGTCTGTGATGTTTCTATTTAATTTATCCATTTTGTGCCTTTATTGCTTTGCTGATTCAGTAGAATGTAACCTACCCTGCCCTATTTGTTTTTGTCAATTTATCAAAAATTTAAATTGTCTATAATCATTGCCACAGTATAAAAGCATATTGGTATAGAATAACATAAATAAATTCTTATTTTTGAATAACTTATCGATTATTGAGCTTGTCAGAGTAGTAATTTACAATATTTATATATTCGAATGATAAATGTTTAAAAACGTTTTACCAACGTCAACACCAATATCATGGACGTTTGGTGTACGTACATACGGGAGACAATGTATTTATCAAGTTTTCGCGTCTATACTCTTAACCCTTAATCAATATTGATGATAATGAATTGTCTATTTAACAAACATTCATAGTGCAAGCTTGTATCATTGAAATAATAATGAAGCTTTTCACTTATATGTACTTTTTAACATTTGAAAATCTTTAGTTTAAATGTATGTATAAACTCAGAACTCCGATCAACGTCCGGGTGAAATACTATAAATACTGTCTACAAAATTGTATATTCATACTTACCTGGTACAGGGATAACCATAGTCAATATTATGGTTCCCCAGGAAGAGGCCTTTCCAGTGCACTTCGGATGGGCTGACACCTGCGATAGCCTCTAATGTTGGCTAGTCGGGTACGCAATTTATTTGTGTGGGGACTGCGTTCGCGCTCTCCCTTAAAACAATACAATCTATAAAAAGGCATAAAACATTTCGTTTATTTTTGACACTACATATTTCGGAACATTACACGAATGCATTAGATAGGTAAACTTTGGTAGTATAATAAGCTTTTGATGATAGTGATTTCCCCATACAATGTTAAATGTCTTAGTTGTAAGTTACTATGGTTTTGATGCAGTTATCCATTTTGCTTTTCCAGTTTAATGATTCGCATTTTTGCTTATCATAGCCGAAGTATACTCCAAGTGCTTTTATTTCAGTCGCCCATTTTAAATCGGCAATAGTGTTCTGGTTCGTATTTAAAGGTTCCTAGTCCTAAAATGTCTGTTTTATTTCTATGAGGTAAGGTAAGGGATATGAGCTGTTCAGGGTAAGGGGACAGATCCTGGTCTAGGTAAGGGGACCGGTGCTGGTCAATCAATGTAAGAGGACCGGTGCTGGTCAAGGTAAGGGGCCTACTGTGCTCGTCCACATTACGTCAGCTCCAAGTATTCGAATAAGGGCTGCTCCAAGTAATGGTACATGTGACAAGTGCTTGTCCACGTAAGGGGGTGTTGGTCCAGGTTAGGGGACAGACGCTGTCCAGGGTAGGGTCATATACCTATCTAGGGTTGTCGGTAGACAAACAAACGACGTTCAATTATAACATCATAAAGCAAACACATATTTTAGCTGCTGTACGTAATCATTTGTTAGTCACAGTTCAATTGGTTAATACGGTTATTGGGTTTTATAAACGTTTTACCAACGTCAACACCGATACTATACGTACTGATTACGTTCATAAGGGAGATAATGTATAAGCGTTTATAAAGTATTCCCTTCTATACCCTTCACCCGAATCGATATTGATGATTATTGTTTGGTAATTAAAAAACATTCATAGTGCAAGTAAGAACCATTGAAATACTAAATAGGCTGGTCACGTTAGGTTGTTTTTAATTTGGAAAACACGTGTGTATAAACTCAGAACTCTGATCAAAGTCTGGACGAAATACTATAAATACCGATACAAATAATTTAAAATCATACTTACCTGGTACAGGGATAACCATGATCAATATTATGGTCCCCAGGAAGAGGCCTTTCCAGTGCACTTCGGATGGGCTGACACCTGCGATAGCCTCTAATGTTGGCTAGTCGGGTACGGAATTTATTTGTGTGGGGACTGCGTTCGCGCTATCCCTAACAAACAAAACAATACAATTTTAGCCATCTTTGTTAAATTAAACTGGCTTGTTATCCTTTCTGGATAGCGAGAGCTACGAGTGCGGGAGGTCCCGGGTTCGATCAGATATGAAAGCGCAAAATTTTGCATAATTCAATCTAATTCTACATGATACTACTTATGGTAATATCATAATAATTAATATTGAACTGCTGAATATAATTAATGCTGCACACAAATAGTTGTATTTATCATATAAGTCTGTATATATTTGTGTTAGTATATAATGTGTCACTACATGCAACTTTGAGCTGATGGCATCCACGTTCAACATGTAAAATTGTAGTCCGTGCATGTAGAATATACATATATTGTATTTAGATTATATCGCACAAATAGTTTAGTGGCCAGGCAATAGAGGTATAACTCCAACGCGATAAATTGCAGTACAAAAACAAACACAATATTGCCTATATTTTTGTTATGGATTCAAATCAAGGACCGTAACACTTACCAATGAACGCATTCTCACATTTAGCACAGCATGTAAAGTTTTCATGCTCCTAAATATTCAGAAACGATAAATATAGCGGATTTTGTGTTTGTTTTTGTATTGCAGTTTATCGCGTTGGGGTTACGAGGGGCGTTCAATATATAATGTCCATGCCCTTTGTATTTTGCTATGACAGTATTTAGAAGAATTCTACGAATACTGTCTAAAAGGTGTTTGTTTCTATTCTATATCTGAAAAATTACATAGCCTTTCGTCAATAATTAAGTAATTTATTGAACTTAGAAGAGGGTCTACTCGAGTATACTAGCCTTATTGTCATTTTAAGCCAAATATGTGTCATCTTTGCAGTAGTGGTTTAGAAAAGTAAATGGCAGTATTCATTTACCTGCAACATACCAATTTATAACTTAATCCTAATGTTTCCACCAGAACAAAAAAATAACACGAAAGTATGTTTTGTCTACGAGTAAGGCGGTCAAATACAAGGGAGACTACTCTTATTTATACCAAATGATGCCCGTTTGTTCACGCACCAATAACTTCATATCACTTCTATTTTGTTCGCAAATTCTCCCCAGAAATTATTGTTGATGGTCTACGGCTAACGTCCATGTATAATATGCCAAATTCCAACCAATAAAACTAATTTAAAATATGAATTGAAAAATAGCATGCTTTCTGAACTTATTTTGACACCTATTTTCGCGACTTTCAAATGATCTTATGTTGTACAAAAATGGCAATCAAGTATAGGAAATCATGTTTTTATGGAAGACATTTACATTATTCACGGAATTGTAGTTGTGGAATAAGATTATTTCCCGAAATGAAATTTTAATGGACAATTATTTTCAAAAAGACGCAGTGTCTATTACTGACCCTTAAAAAAGACACCAGAAACAACAATCCGGGAATTAAATTTTATTGAAATTTTCACGAAACATTGCTGAACGGTTGATGGTTCCAGAAATGTAAAAAGATTTCCAGATATCAATGAATGTTAAAATTTGTGACCAAAATGACATTTTATATTGAACGCCCCTCGTATATACGATTTATTGTAAAGTTTACAAGTTTCATTTAATGAACTATGCCTAGTCGCGGCCTTAACACTTTACTCAATACTATACACTTTACACTATTACGCTAATAAATGGGTTATATTTGAAAACATCTCATATACAAACACGGATATTTATCGAAACAAAAGTGAGTAAACTTACTGAGCGATACTATCTGAATGGTGAAACGTTTTACAATCGTCAACACAGTTATCATACGTACTGAGTACGTTCGTACATATTGAGTACGTTCATAACGGAGATAATAGAATATGTATTAATCAATTAATCGCGTTTATACAATTAGCCCCAATCTGTATTTATCTTATTGATTTTTTTATAAAAACAAACATTCGTAGTGCAAGCTAGTAACCTTTAAATATTAAAGAAGATCGTCACATACCCGTAGTTTTTAACATTTGAAAATCCTTAGTTGAGATGTATGTATAAACACAGAACTCTGATCAATGTCTGAGTGAAATACTATAAACACTGAATTCAAATAAGGTAAAATCATACTTACCTGGTACAGGGATAACCATGGTCAATATTATGGTTTCCCCAGGAAGAGGCCCTTCCAGTGCACTTCGGATGGGCTGACGCCTGCGATAGCCTCTAATGTTGGCTAGTCGGGTACGCAATTTATTTGTGTGGGAACTTCGTTCGCGCTATCCCTAATCAACAAAACTATCAAATTTCATTTAGATAGGCAACACAAAATGTTTAGTCAGCATGCTTCAGTTGCGATTGTAATTGCTAACCTTTGACTTAAACAGTCGGAAATGGAGTATGAAATGTGAATATGTAGAGCATACCTTTATTATACACTTATAGTTTTCTTAACTTTCTAATAATTGATTATTTGTATAAAGAATACCACATCGATTCACGTAGTTAAAACGTAATTGAAGATCTATTGAAAGGAAAAGCAAAAATATCTCAGAAACAACATATTTTTTCGGATAATTAGCTATAAAAAGAGATGTTCTGTTCTTTTCAATTTATAATTTCGAACTTTTGCCGTGTGAGTTTTTTTACGCTTAATTATTTTTTACCCCTGTAATTAGGACTTAGTAGCTGTTTAGTTTTATTTAACTTGTTCTATTTTGTGTTGTGCATTGTGACAAGTTCTTGTTGTTTATGATTTTGGTCCCTTTTTGTGAACTTCTTGCTTTGTTGTTTCTCCTGAGTGTAGCTTTCCCTGTCCTTTTTGTTGTTGTCCTTTTAACAAACCTTTGACATTATACTTTTATCATAGCCACAGTATGATAGTAGTGTAATATAATATAACAGTTTATATACATGTTACCTATATATGTATGGTAACATATTACGTTGGGGAAAAGCTGTATAATGGCTCCACCAGAGACATTATTATCGTTATACTTAATCATCGGTCATGTGATATAAGGGTGCATTCCTATTTGTTAACTCTGATAAATATCTCTGGTTAAATGCACTACTGTTTATACATACTAAACAGAACTTATACTTAACTGATACCACAAGGGAAACAGGAAGATGTTAGCGGCCTAACGTGGAGACGTGTTTGTTTACATTAGAAACGAATCCAAATATACAAGATTGTATGCCGCATCCTAAGCCTCAAAGATGTCATGACGATGTCAACGAAGCTATAGCAACTATTACGACAACGATTCTAGGTGACAGTCGAACGATTTATTGTGAAATTTTGACTTTTAAACTAACCATTGAAAAGTAGTGGGTGGGGAAATGCCAAGAAGACATTATCCCGCCCGAGGGTCACGTCACGAAATTCGTTACGCACTATCGAACACTAGATATTTAATAATCTTTAATTTATCACCAATCAATCAAGGGAAGCAACCATGGCGGCAACACGTAGTGAAAAAGTATCAGTTGCCCCCCTTTCCAGCTCGAAATACAGAGTAAATGAAAAACTTTCTAAAATTAAAGAAGAACTTTGCACAGATACTAACTCACCGGACAGCCCCGATTCAGACGATATTAGCTTCGAATATTCTCAGCCGATACGCCCACAGCGCTTCTATTCTGAACTGGATAACGCACTGGAAGGACTCAACCGAGATGAATATATAAATGAACTTATTCACATATGCCGCTCGGATTACCGTAAAATTAGCGATTATAGAGAAAGACTAGCTGAGAGGGCACATAACTTCCCTAACTGCCCACAGACGCCCCTTGCGTACAGGCGTAATTCATCTAACGGAACCAAAGAGGAGAAATGTGCAGCAGACTGCTACACACTATTATACTTTCTCACAAGGAATCCACAATCGAGATGTTCAAAATGTTTTCACTAACAATGGCCTAACCGACAACGCCACTATACTCGTTGAAGACGACAACGATAAAACATTTACACTGCCGGATATCTACGGTATGCTAACCAATATGGAAGTGATATTGGCGACATCAAGATGAAACAAGCTACTGACTCTGTGGTGCTAGAAAGCATACGAAACGATGTTAGCCAAGTTCTCATACTGTTCAGAACCATTCATGGATCGGTCAACAGTGTTCTGTCACGTGTCGGCACTATTGCAAACTCAATATCTCAAACGAACAAATTGAAAGACGACTGTGCTAGAATGGAAACGGCTCTATCTACTATGAATAAACGACATCTCGACGAACGTATTATCTCAAAACAACCCATGATAAGCACACCTGCCACTTCAAATGATATCATAACATCAGACAATCGTGTCAGCTATAGTGCCATCGTCCAAACCGTAAACCAGCCCAAAACAACTGAAATTCCTCATAACAATGGCACTAACGAGGACGAACCATTTACAAACATTCATGTAAAAGTGTCGGACGCACACATTGAACCGCCAAAGTACAAACCCGAACACACGATCGACCCACCAAATGTAGACAATAGCACATCAGGTTTTAAAGCGGTAAGGCGGAAAAAACTTTATCATACTTTATAAGCAACATAGATGGAGATGTTGTCAAACAAGATATATATAATTTCATGAAATGTAAAAATGTGACACCAAGCTTCATAAACATTTACCATGGGAGAAACGGTTCGGCGGCAAAAATAAACATATTCGTGGATGACGAGTATATCATCAAACGCAGCGACTTCTGGCCACCCGATATAACGTGCCGGAAATGGATTAGCAAACCGGACTGGGAGAGACAAAAGTCAGAGCAACGCTATCGCCAAAAAGCACCACGACACCGACAACATTTAAACGATAGTGTTGATTACACCCACGACCATCGCTACAACGATGAGGTGGATTCATATCCTACCCATACAAACTATGACAATAACAACCGATACCGAGGAAGTTACAACTACCGACAACACGACGGCAACGACACGCTTAGATACGATGAAGGCTACGACAACCACGACCGGGATCGTTACCCGATAGACAATTAACGTGATATTTACTGTATACCAAGTTTAATTGTGCAATGTCTTATCTTATTCATTTGCTTTTGAAATCGATTTTATCATTTATGCTATTAAACCTGCTATGTTGGAACGTAAGAGGCATTATGTCATCAGCCTACAGCCTATCTGAACTTCTAGACAAAAAGAACATTGATCTTGCTTTGTTAACAGAACACAAACTTTTATATAGATCTCAAAACTTCCTGCAATCCATTAATACTGACTACTATGCTGTAAACACCTGTGACAACAGTACTGATAATTATGGTCATATGAAATGTGGTAAAGCTGGAACTGCTATACTCATACGCAAATCATTAAGGAAATATATTTCTGTAGTTCCCAATGTAAACAATGAGAGACTATTAGGTATAGAGATTAAGTACGAATGTGATATACCAATCTATGTGTTTTGTATATATCTACCTTCTGACAATGATGTTAATTCATATAACGAAACTCTATGCGATGTTCAATCAATCATGTCGCATTACTGTAAGATTGGAAATGTTATTTTCGCTGGTGATTTTAATGCCCAACTTGTCACAGATTCTCTCCATTACCCAAATCGGAAATCCAAACTCCTATCCGACTTTGTCTGTAACAACAACTTAGTATCCCTACATAGCCTCTTTAATAGTAACAAGTATACTGTCTCCACCAGAACCAATATCGACCACATATTTGTTGAGAGCACCTCCAGCAACCTATGCTCCAGCTACAGCGTAGCAGAGACCCACGAAATACTTACCTCCGATCATCTACCTATGATGTTTCAGGTCTACATCAAGGGCCACAGATTTCGCCCAAAATTGCACCTAAGCCCTAACATAAACTGGTCAAAATGCACTCCTACCCACCTAACAAATTTCAACAACGAACTTGATAACCAAGTCAATAGAATGATAAACACGCACGATATCGACAGTCTCGGACCGGATATTATCAATTCCGCGATATCAACCTTTATCCGAGAAGCTGAAAAGCATCTTCCGAAAACACAGTTCAGTTCAGCCGCCAAACCTTATTGGTGTACGGAACTAAAACACGCGCATGCACGAGCAAGGCATTTTCGTTCTATCTGGCTGCAACAAGGACGTCCCCGGTCACACACACGCATGACACATATTCAAACTACAAGGTAGCGAAGAGGGCTTTTAGACGCCTGCAGCTACATTGTATTAACGCGCACGAAAACATAGTATTCGACAGGTTAAATAAAGCAGCCGACTCGGGTTACAAATTGTTTTGGAAACTACTGAAACGCAAGGGTGGGTCAAATCTCGACGTTTGTAATTCCCTTCGCGTTAACAGCCAAAACTTTCACGATACAGACGTTATAACTGGATTTTTCCAACATTATAAAGATGTATTTGGCACCAAAAACTCTGGCGATGATTTACCGTCAGAATATCAAACGGAACTCAACGATTATATCACCAGGCCACCTAGCATTCACACACAATTCCTTCTACGCCCAATCGAATCGCGAGAACTGAACGCAATAGTTACCAAACTACCACGAAAGAAAGCCCCAGGTCACGATCAAATTCTTATTCTAACACGATCTGCGGATTAATCCATTAAACAAAGAGCTGACAAGAGCATGTTTTATTACCCCCATAAAACATACCTATCAAATTGGCTGTTACTATTTACGCCCCGTACCACGTGACATATTTATGAATGAATGAACGTAAACTTTATCCACCAGTCGCCAACAAGACGAGTTGCACGAGAAACCAGTGTTACAGCTATAACGCATCTATTTTTAGAAACTCCAATATAGTCTCGAACTAAGTTTCTGATTATCAATTCATTTATATTTTCCATTTCATGAAATAGATACTCTATCTACTCGTGTAATTAAAATTGTTTCAATGTTTAAAATGTGTTATTTCCTTCAGAAAATTACGAAGGTCGTTTTCATTAACGAGGGAGGTAATTGTACCAGCTCATAAGCCACTCAATTTCAGCGTGGAATTATGTTAAATGTCAAATGGGTGAAAATGGAATGCGCACAGTTAAATAGTGCGGGATATTATCGTGTTTAGAATCGAAATAAAAACTCTGTTCTTGTATTTTGTCGGTGAATAAAACACGGGCACTCGTTCGGATGCGGAAAATTAAATCACTCGTGCTACGCACTCGTGATTTAATTTTTCCTCATCCGAACTCCTGCCCATGTTTTATTCACCGACAAAATACGCGAACAGATTTTTATTTCTTAAATGAACACGTGATCCATGGTGGCATTTCTGTACAATTCATGTTGACGTCATTATTCAACGCGATACTACATACCCTTAAGGTCCCAGATGACTGGCAAACAAGCGTCATCATACCGATATATAAGGGTAAAGGAAAAGTAAAAACAGAACCAACAAGTTATTGCCCAATTTCCCTAATCCCAGCTTTCTCTAAGATTTTTGAGAACATTATTCTAAACAGAATTAATGACTACCTTAAACGGAATAATCTTAAATTTCCTAACGCTCAACAACAAGGTTTCCAATCGGACCCAAGTTGTCTATCGACGGCTTTTGCGGTTCAAGAGACGATTTTATACAACATCGAACGACATTCGGATGTCTTCGTAGCTTGTCTCGATCAGAGAGCTGCATTTGACACGGTCAGGTTCGACGCTCTCTTCCTTAAACTCGGTAGACTAGGTTTCACCGGAACATTTCTACGTCTGTTAATGTCCACCCACAATAACCTCAACTCTGTCGTCCGACTATCAGGTCACACGTCAGATTCGATAAGTGTGAAAAGAGGAGTACGCCAAGGCGGCGTATTGTCCACTTTCCTATATCTTGTCTATGTCGACGACCTACTAAAAGAACTCGAAAGTAGTCGTCTAGGTTCGAAAGTCATGTCTGTTAATTCAGGGAACCCAGCTTTGGCCGACGATATTTCGTTATTGTCCCTCACGCCATTCCGACTACAGCAAATGGTCGATATCGTATACCATTATTGTAATCACTGGCATGTTTCTATAAACGTCCCTAAATCCAACGTTACCGTCTTCACAAGAAAACGTACGCAGCCAAATGTGGGTATCTTATATGGTGACACATTTATTGAACAGACCGATAGCTTTGTTCACCTAGGAATCCTGTACTCCTACAACCTAAAAGACACAGCTAGGATCAAACAACGCCTACAAAAGGCAAATAACGCTTTATTTGCCATGTCTGCTCGAGGCATCCATGCCCAAGGTGTTAACCCACTAGTTTCCGCTAATTTATATTCCAAAATCATTATACCCATAGTAACATACGGTTCAGAACTATGGAACAACACCACCCTCTCAGACCTTACAGCGGTCTCCCGTTTCCAACATTCTGCCGTCAAACGCATCCAAGGACTCCCCATTCTTACCCGCTCGGACATGGCATAATCCATGCTTGGCCTTAACCGATTGCCCTCTATCGTTGAATACCGCAAATTAATGTTCCTCTATAAACTTATGACTCTACCAAAGGGCTCTGTGACAAGAGACATATTTATTAGAAAACTCATTTTGTTTATAACCGACAACTCTCTAGTAACACGCGGCTTTATACCCGATATTTGTAAACTAATAGAGAGGTTGCGAAAGGCAACGTGTAACGTGTACGTGTACGTGAATACTATTTTTGGGTATTTCGTCATCCAGGTATGTGTAGTTTCTACATGTAACGGACGTGTGACAGACGAAAATATATTGTGTACTACGTCACACAGGTATGCATATGCACGGGAAACCCAAGATATTATCGCCGGTAGTCTCAGTGAGTTAATTCAAATACTCATTATCGATTCACGAAAAAATCATGTTACAACTGTCATGTGATGTTACACGCAGACGTTGTGTTTCGCAAGCTAATTTTAATTGCAACGTGTACGTATACATGTACGGGTAGCTACACGTACACGTAGTCGTACACGCTCGAATCGCAACCTCTCTATTGTTAAAATATGACTTACAAAGTGTCATAAACACGTTCACAGCTGCCATACCACGTATACCATCAAAACGTGAATGGAAAAATACTGTTAAAAATGTTATATCCTTAAATGAAACACAATTGTGGAATATTAGGATGTCGCAAGACCCGGACTTTATTTTGTTCCGGATCTTGCAGCCTCATATTATGCCATCAATCGTATATACTGTGTGTCAACAGAGCTCATCCAGATATAACCGGTATCATGAACGTTATTGCACGACTATGGACGAGATCTGTTTGCCTCGACAACACTGCATGTGATAAATGTGAGGCTATATTCCAGGAGGAACTAGTTCACGTACTTTATGAATGCTCGACAACGGAAACCTTTCGAACTCAAATGCTTACCTCGTTAGAACATATACTCAACCAGAACGAAATTCACATAGTTCGTGAAATGGATAGTTACTCCCTTGTGCTAAAACTTTTGGGTGCTCCACTGGAACCAATCCTCGACTCAGAAACTGAGAGACAATTTTTGAAATGTTCTTTCGAATATATAGTACAATGTCTGAACATGTACTCTGCTTAAACATATTCATTCTCTGACGGCATGACGAATGCACCCTGTCATGCCTGCATATTCACTGTATATATTGTATTGTTTTCATTGTAATCATTTATTGAATGTTTAATACTGTTTGTACATAAATGTATTCAATATCCTCTAATATAGAGGGAATTAAAGTGTTGAAGTTGAAGTTGAATCATAACACAAATTCTAACCGATGTTCATGATTGTATTTTTTTTATCTAATTATATTGTTTTAAGTTAAAATATTGCCATTAGTCGATCGGATTAGAGTTTGACGACAAAACAATTGCTATAGTTATAACGATACAGCTGTAAGTGCATTTTGCTCTCAAGGAGGTCAAATTGCAGAATTTATTATACCGGTATAAACTCTACTGATTCAAGTGCATACATTTGTAATTATGCACAACCTAGATATTTACCAATACGGGTAGTTAGTGTTGTTATTTACAATCATCGATTCTTTATTCGAATGATTAAACGGCTGAATGGAAAGAAACGTTTTACCATCGTCAACGGTGACTCAACACCGATATTGTACGTACTGGGTACGTTTGTAAGAGAGATGATTATAAATACATTATTCCCTTCTATCCCATAATCCTAATCGATATTGATGATAATTAGTTGGTTATTAAACAAACTTTAAAGGTGAAAGCTAGTATCATTTAAATACTAAAGAAGCTCGTCACTTATACGTAGTTATTAACAATTGAAACCCTTGGTTTAAATGTATGTGACGTTACGCTCATTGTTGGCGTACATTGGCAATTTATAACATGTTTACACTTCAATATTGCATAAAAATCGTTTTAGAAATACGGTTGTTTATATTTTGATATCACAAGCAAGATAAAAGAATCGCCATGCTAGTAATGTGATCCGCATGTACGTTTAATTATTAGTATATATTAAATTAAACATAGAATGACGGAGAACGTCACAAAAACGTCATGTAAGATGTAACATAATTGACCAATGCGCAGCGTTTAGCAGCTCGGCAAATTCATATAAGTATCTTTATCCGCCCAAAAAAGTAGATGCGGTGACGTGATGGCAACTCCATTTCGCGTTGTTTCATTTATTTGCCGTTCAAAACTTCCAGTAACAAACCGTGAGCGAAAAACATATTCAACTGAAAACGTAAGATTTAATTTCTTTCCGCGACAAGATTTGTTAAAACTTCAGTATTTTCTATAACTTAAGTCGACTTTCTATAATCTTTATTTTGACAAAAAGTACATGCATCCTACTTTTGAAGTGGGTATAATTTGTACGATTATGACTTTGAACTAGGCTTTTAATATAGGTATACTTTTTTCTAGCCACGATGTCACACGCATCAAAAAGTGCACAAATTAAAATTGTGATGTTGCTATGCCTCAAAATATTTAAAGAAGTATGCATTTATTAAAACGACAGCGACTACAACCAAAAAGTACATATAATTGTCCGTATTTTGATATGAATAAGTCTTACATCCAACATAGCTTTAATTTTATTTATGAATTTTGGCAAATCTAGCCATAATGTCACACCCTTGAAATTAACGTAATGTCAACGTCTACGTGATCGGTAGAATCGTACCCGTTTTAATAAAAGAGTCGATGTACTGCAGATTTAAATGAAATTTTGTATGAATGAAGTATGAGCTGTGGGGTTTATGTAATTATGGTGTTTTAGTCTGAAATAGTACGTTTAGCGGTATTAAAAGCGCCACTTGTCGGGACGTGGTTTTCGTAGTATTTTCTAACTCACTTTCTCAATTTTGTACATGTATTTTAATGTCTCGGCAAAATGTAAATCATCTACTTGTATGGAACGATACGCAGCGTATTATTGGTATATTCTATTGTATGTTTAATTAAAATGTACGACTGTAACGCCTTAATTACCCCTCCGCCTCGCCATATGGCCGATCTAAAAACTGCCATACATATTGCGTAAAAATGCACTTATCAATCAATCAATCAAGCGGGTTGCTCAAAACCATTTTAATTTTACAACAATATTTTTTAAACCAATCGCGAAATATGTGACGAATAAAAATATGGGGTTTACGGCATAATTTAAGAAAAATTGTATTCGAAACACCCAAATAAGTCTTGTAACGTCAATAATCGTTAAAAACGTCAACAACGTTGGAATTGGTTACGCTAATGTACGCCAACATCGAGCGTAACGTCATGTATAAACTCTGAACTCTAATCACAGTTTTGGTGAAATATTATAAATACTGACTACAAATAATGTAAAATCATACTTACCTTGTACAGGGATAACCATGGTCAATATTATGGTTCCCCAAGAAGAGGCCCTTCCATTGCACTTCGGTAGGGCTGACGCCTGCGATAGCCTCTAATGTTGGCTAGTCGGGTACGCAATTTATTTGTGTGGGGACTGCGTTCGCGCTCTCCCTTAAAACAAGACAATCTATAAAAAGGCATAAAACATTTTGTTTTTTTTGACACTACATATTTCGAAACATAACACGAATGCATTAGATAGGTAAACTTTGGTAGTAATAAGCTTTTAATGATAGTGATTTCCCCATACAATGTTAAATGTCTTAGTTGTAAGTTACTATGGTTTTGATGCAGTTATCCATTTTGCTTTTCCAGTTTAATGATTCGCATTTTTGCTTATTATAGCCTAAGTATACTCCAAGTGCTTTTATTTCAGTCGCCCATTTTAAATCGGCAATTAGTATTCTGGTTCGTATTTAAAGGTTCCTAGTCCTAAACTTTCTGTTTTATTTCTATTTAAACGTAGACTTGAATGTGCTCCAAATACATTGACAATATCTAACGCATTGGTGATATCATTAACATCTTTGGTGAATAAAGTCGTGTCGTCTGCGAGTTGGCGTATTTTTAAGGGAATTGTGCAATTATTTATATTGATTCCATGTATGTTTTTTGCGGTTCTTATTCTGGTTGCTAGTATTTCAGCTACAATAATAAATATTATAGAACAACAAGGGCATCCTTGACGGAGAGATCTTTCTAGCGTAAAGTTATTGGAACGCCAACCGGTATTATAAATACAGGAAGTGATGTTGCAATAGAATGTTTATACCCATTGAATAAATGAGGTTCCAAAACCGAACCGTTTCAAGCATTGAAGCATGTAGTTCCAATCAAACATGTCGAATGCTTTTTTTAAGTCTAAGAAAACAATGACACCATCCACTTTGCATTCTTCAGTATAAATAATAATACATGAACCCAATGAACCTGCTTTTATGTATCATTGTTGGTCATGACTAATTATTAAGGGTCAGACGCATTGGAGTCGTTTGGCGATAACTCGTGCTGCAATTTTATAATCAATAGATAGCAATGAAATCGGTCTCCAGTTTTCGATGTTTTCCGGGTCACTTTTCTTATATAGAAGGGATATGATTTCATGTTTTTGTGAGCATGAACGTTCGCCCTTGTTATAGCCATGATTCAAAGAAGCAACGACAAGATGTTCTTTTTATTTTTTTGATAATTTTAGTTTTTTTATTCGAACTGTTGAACTAGTGTTGCAAACATATAGAAATCATTTTTATTTTCAAAATTTTTTCACGAATATATTGTTTGTGTCTACAGAATATATATACGAATTTAACAGACCTTTTTTCAAATTATGGAAACTGCTGGTGTTTCGCACAATTATCGTAAAACCATCGTTCGTGTACTACTGTTGTTCAAGATATAATATTAACAGGTTATGGTCTAGATAAAGGGCTAGGTACTTGTCAGGGTAGGGGAGATGCATGTATCGATCAAGGTAAGGGATATGAGCTGTTCAGGGTAAGGGGACAGATCCTGGTCTAGGTAAGGGGACCGGTGCTGGTCAATGTAAGGGGACCGGTGCTGGTCAAGGTAAGGGGCCTACTGTGCTCGTTCACATTACGTCAGCTCCAAGTATTCGAATAAAGGCTGCTCCAAGTAATGGTACATGTGACAAGTGCTTGTCCACGTAAGGGGGTGTTGGTCCAGGTTAGGGGACAGACGCTGTCCAGGGTAGGGTCATATACCTATCTAGGGTTGTCGGTAGACAAACAAACGACGTTCAATTATAACATCATAAAGCGAACACATATTTTAGCTGCTGTACGTAACCATTTGTCAGTCAAAGATCAATTGGTTAATACGGTTATTGGGTTTTATAAACGTTTTACCAACGTCAACACCGATACTATACGTACTGATTACGTTCATAAGGGAGATAATTGTATAAGCGTTTATAAAGTATTCCCTTCTATACCCTTAACCCGAATCGATATTGATGATTATTGATTGGTAATTAAAAAGAATTCATAGTGCAAGTAAGTACCATTGAAATACTAAAGAGGCTGGTCACGTTAGGTTGTTTTTAATTTGGAAAACACGTGAGTATAAACTCAGAACTCTGATCAAAGTCTGGACGAAATACTATAAATGCCGATAGAAATAATTTAAAATCATACTTACCTGGTACAGGGATAACCATGATCAATATTATGGTCCCCAGGAAGAGGCCCTTCCATTGCACTTCGGTTGGGCTGACGCCTGCGATAGCCTCTAATGTTGGCTAGTCGGGTACGCAATTTATTTGTGTGGGGACTGCGTTCGCGCTATCCCTAACAAACAAAACATTACAATATTAGCTATCTTTGTTAAATTAAACTGGCTTGTTATCCTTTCTGGATAGCGAGAGCTACGAGTGCGGGAGGTCCCGGGTTCGAGCACATATGAAAGCGAAAAATTTTGCATTATTCAATCTAATTCTACATGATACTACTCATGGTAATATAATAATAATTAATATTGAACTGCTGAATTAATATAATTAATGCTACACACACAAATAGTTGTATTTATCATAAAAGTTTGTATATATTTGTGTTAGTATATAATGTGTCACAACATGCAACTTTGAGTTGATTGCATCCACGTTCAACGTGTAAAATTGTAGTACATGTATGTAGAATATACATGTATTTAGTTTATATCGCACAAACAGTTTAGTGGCCAGGTTAATACACTCGGCAAAACTTATAAGTACACACGTCGTTTTATCGTTATAACTTTTTTATTGTTTACATGTGGAACTTTTGGGCTTATTCTTAAGGAAAAGACAACTCTGTGGATAGTGATTTTTGTACCTGTGTGTTTGTACGAGTTGTTTCCCTTTACACCACAAAAATCGATAAACATTCCCCATACACAACAATTTCGCTTATCTTAATCCAATCGATTCAGATCGATATCGGCTATTTCCGTTAGTGGTCGTAAATTTTCCGATAGTCACGAATGATAACGGTAAGCTACATAAATCGTAGCCTGAGGCGCTACTGATCAGATAAAAAGATAAGCAGTCGATTTTTCATTTAGACCATGGTTAACCGCTGTCAGCCAATCAGCGCCTCGTATTGCCGTGGTAAATATCACAGAGACTGCGTTGTAAAATCGTCTATTAAAATCGAGAAAAACGCTCATTTAGATCGAGAAAATCGTCCATATAAGTCGAGAAAATCGTGCCCAATCAACAGGATTATGTATATACTCAGCACATTTAAAAACGCAGCATATATTGAGTTCATAGTTTCTAGCAGAAATAAATAAAAATACATGCGGATGGAAAATTAGCAATAACAATAAGCTATTTTCCATCAATTCTGAAAATTACAAACATGCTGCTAATCCACAAGACATGTTGTGTTGTATACAGTCTAAAATAATACAGATTTCTTTCTATATCCTTTCCGCTACCATGGCGTACTAATACCGACTGGCCGGGATGGCGATTTCGGCCTTTTGAAGTTTACGACCTAAATGACCAAAATCGGGAATTTTGCTGTCATGGGTACACATGCATCCTAGACTTAAGGATATTAAGAGCCCAGGGTCATGCCCGTAGGTTTTCAAAAACTGAAATTACTGGTCATACCAGCCATTGCGGTACGAATCCCTGTGGAATTGGATTAACATTTGGCGCCAAAATGTTTTTATTTTTCTATAGAAGGAATATAAGGCTAGACAAAGGGGTCGGGATCAATGCCCTAAAGGGGCCCAAAGTTAGCTCTTGCAAGCTCAAAACAATTGAAGTTCTTTGGGCATGAAGAAAATAAAGACGTTTTGTTTTATTTCGTCTTTAATATGCCACGATCGACCCCTCTGCACTCAAAGCGGACGTTCTACCACTGGCCTGCATGTAAATTTGTCACGAAATATTCATGCTTAGCAGCTCACTTTCATACAAAGATACATGTATAGATAAACACGTTTATTTCGTATTTGATTTTTAAAATGCTGTACTTTTAATTGTGCTAAGTATACCATTACACATGGTCTAAGTCAGATAGAAAGACTCGTGGGTCCGTCTATACGATATAGACACTCGCTACGCTCGTGTCTATATCGTATAGACGGTCCCACTCGTTTTCTATCCTATACATTTTCAGATTTATGATTGTAACTGTCTATTAGTCTCGTGATCATGAATACATTTCAATTTGAATTACTGATGTTGACTTCTGGTAAATTCTGGTATGCGTGTGGTAGTATCTTAGTAACAACAAGATGACTTCGCTTATTATCAAATATTTTCTTAATCCCGATATAAATTATGCTTGTTTTCTTGTAAATTATGTTATATTCGCACGTACAAAAAAAAACAAGTACAGTCCAGATTTTGAGTGATTGGCATCATGAATCAAATAATTAATTTGAGGTGTGTGAGGCGTTTTTTAAAGTCCTCGTGTGTATATGCGTTATCAGTTTTTTTACATGGTAAAAGATATGCCGACTTCAATTAAACACCATCAAAACCAACGAATCAATTAGCCACGTGTTAAATGTATGGAACGTGATAATTACACCAGTTTCCCCCTTATCACTTTTTAATTTAAATAAAAAGTAAAGTCAATAATTACGTCTTATTCATTTGATTTAATTACTTCCCACCTCCACGATCAAAATAATAATTAAAAACCTATATATCAATGCACACAAAACGTATTGAAAACATGCGTTAAGGGGGACCACTCCTGACGATTTTGCGTCGTCTGCGCATCATTTCGCGCAGCTGGTTTACGGATGTTGCGACGATTCTGAGAACGATTTTTTCGCTGCCTGACTGCGTGTTTTGCTTTAAATATATCTTAAATTGAATTGTTCAAGCGAGGTTCGTCAATTGCAAGGGAATTAACCGCTGTGGGAATTTGATTCATTATTTTTTTATATTTACGACACCGGACTGCTTTACGAAACGTAAACATTTTCACGAAAATGAAACTAATGACCGTGATAAAAAGCTGTTTTAAATCAACTGTGTGCGCGAATAGACTCGGTAATATTGTCGTAGTACATGTTGGCCACTAATACATGACCAGGTCCGATCGTTTAACGTACATCATGGCAGAAGACACGAAACTCGGGTCGTCAGGGACGACTCTCACAGATCTGACCTTCAAGTCATGAAGTTGTGTCAACATTATTCGAATTCGACAATTCAGATCGTCATTGATCGTGAGTATAAAGTCAACATCATTATTCAGTATTTGGTAGTGTCTGGAGCTTAATAACTTACTAAGTTTGCTTGACTTCCATAGGTCACGCATTCAGAATATATTCAAATTATTATTATAAATTACCTATAAAAGTATAATACCAAAATGTCTATAGATCTACAGGAGTTCCATTTGACTCAGGAGTAGGGGTTTTGACCCTTGAAATTTCCAAAAAGCCACATTTTGACCCTGAAGATTTTGGTTTAAAGGGTCCTTAAGCTTTTTTCTTAAAATCATGGTTATTATGTCTATGAAATATGGTAAAATTTAGTCAAATGTATCAAAATGACCCTTCTGTTCAGATTCAGAAGCTAGTGGAACCCCTGGATCTATATAGTGATTTTTTTATTTCATTGTTAGAACTTTGTATCAGTATAGAACTATAAAAAGATGTGATCTATTGTAACTATTGTCTGAGATTCATTTGGATTTCTAATTTCAGATTATGCTGGACCAGTGTAAAAGCAGACATTAAACAACACAGTCTGAAAGAACGTCTACCATACTATTTGTACTATTGTGAAAATCTCAAGGCATGGTTGCATTCAGTCTGGCTATAGTACCTGCAAACAGGGTAATAATTTTTAAACTTTGCTGTATATAATATATGTAAAATCTTGTTTATGATCCGGTTTAACATGTTTAACAATTTTTCGGTTATATGCGGCGGCTCTCTTAAAAAGTCTGGTTTCCTGGATGGTATTCTTACTTGTTCTTAATTACCCTTCCACAAGGATCCAACAACTTCTCCACATGTGGAGGAAAAATCAACTTTACCTACATGGACTAACAATAGAATCTGGATGAACAAGCCCACTAACCAAGATTTAACCTCAGCTACATTTTTACATCATTTATAAAAAGTAAAGAGTGAAAATGCCTCTGACATCATGTATAGCTTATATGGAATGACAATTGTGTAAAAAGAAGTTTTTCCATTGTAACAATCTTAGTAACCACCTGAAGTTGCACAATTATTATCATTTTTGTGTATTATTTGAATCTTGTGTATAATATGCAAAGTTTTTAAATCTTGATACCAATATTAAATTATATTGCTATAGTATATTAAGTGCACTTGACTTATTTGCACTTAATAAATCTCACTGAATATTGCACATTTTGTTGCATACACAAAGTGTTACATTTATTTACAATGTCCCTTTTGTATCAAATGTTTTAATAATAAAATTTTATTTTATTTGTTTTCAGTGTCCTAGACTATTGTTCATGTACTTCCTGCTGTCTGAAGACACCCAGTGACCAAGATGTGATGCATTACTAAAAAGATAATGAAGACACTCATATAAGACATTCAAAAGTGTTCTGTGTTAAACAAGGCCAATGAATCAGTATACCAAGTGCAAATTAGTGCATACAAATTATACAACATTAATGCATGCTTTTAAAGTATGATTGAAATAGACATTATTCGTGTTCACAGGATGTTTAAATTGTTTATAGATATTTACCAATATTTTCTGACTTCAAATAGTATTGAAAATCATACATGCTCGAGTATTGATACATTATAGTCAGAGTTTAGTGTTGACCTACATATTTAGGTAGAACTATGAAATAGTATATATTAGATTAATTGTTACTATGTTGCTTACAGTCAAACTTGTGTTAAAGACCACCTGTGAACAAAAATCAATATTATAAAACCTGTCTATAAAGACCACCTTTTTACACAGTGTATAAACAAGTCAATTTCCGGTTATCGCAATATAGTCTTGCAATAAGTCTAACAGTGATAGGAAATCACCAGATGTTTCAATCACAATTAGTCATACAATTTGAATTGTATAGTATCCCAATAAGTCATACATTGATTTGGTTTATATGCTGTGTTTAATGTCTCATCAGATCACTTTTCATTGATATTTGGCCTGTTTTGAGAAGATACCCATCAGCAGGAACTACATTTTACTATCTGTTTTAGTGTTACCATGGGTCATCTTTCTACACAAAACTGACTTTAATTCCAGTTGATAATTGCCGGAAATCATATACAGTATACTGATATTATTGAGTATACTATGTCAATAATGTCACTGCGGTCGAACTACTTTTTCATGTCAGCTATGGGTGTTCTTACTCACATGAATGGTTGCATGTGCAGATCCAAAAGGTGTGGTACAAGGGATCAAAATGGTTTTATTATCCCCCGCTGAAGGCGAAGGGATATAGTAATAGTATTTGTCTGTCCATCCCATATTTTTTCCATAGCATAACTCTAAAACTATTTGAGGTATTGACTTGAAACTTGATATATGAATAGATGGTAACTATGAGACGTGCAGTGACCAAGAACCATAACTCAATGTAGTCCAGTTCTGAAATTATCTCCTTTTGTATAATTTTTCCAATGCATAACTTCATAAGTATTCAATTGATTAACTTGAAACGTTAAATATTAAGTAGATGGCATCTAGGAGAAGTTCAGTGACTAAGAAACATAACTCTAGCTGGTACCATTATTGAATTATTTCCCTTTAACCAAAGTTATGATATTCCCCTTGATGTTATTTACTAACATTTTAACAGAATAAGGGACCCTGATTGACTTAGGTTTGTATGGACAAGGCTTCCATGGGGCCTTAAGCGTTTATTGAACGCAGTCTTGTTCTATCTTGTCCTGTTTCTATTTAATACCCGTTGGTAGCAAACATATATGGTGGGGATGGCCATGTAAACATAACTATTGTTGTAGATAACATTGTTGCTAATAAGTCTTGAAAATGGGATGCAAATAATGCATTTCATGTTTAAAGAATAATGACTTGGTATAAATTGCATGGCTTACAGTATCCATACTCTTTGTTATGCAAATAAACTGATATTTTTATGAAATATTCTTGTTTGTATTTCCTAGAAACAGTATGTGCTTTTGAAATGCATTGTCATGGGTGAAAGTTGTCAGTATAAATATAGATTACAGTATTTTGAGAAACAATTGCACTATGTAATTTACATGAAAAAAATCTATGAACAATCTTCAGTATTTGAGATTATTTTTTCAGTATTTTGAACAATTTTAATTTTCACCCATGGACAGTGTTATAAATAATTCATCCAAGACCTGTGAACAAATACCTACAAGATTGTAGTTATATATGACAGCAGTTGATGTAACTGGTTTTACAGGAATCAAACATGCAATGCTCCGCCAACGTTCTATCCTGATACATAACTGGACAAGTTGATCAGAACCACACTAAGTTTTTTCTGTATGACAATGCACACTCTGTCTCAATCATAGTCTCTTGCCATTGTTGAATGATCAGTTCTATGAGTTTCATGAAGTAGTATGACACAGTTCTCAAATTACAGTATACATGTAATTATCAACACAATGTCAAAATTTGGTGGATATGCACCATGATAAGGCTTTGTGTTGCGCCTCAAACTGCAGTCAAAGGTCAAGGATGGAGATCAAATGCTAAAAATGACATTATACTTAGTCTGTACATTAATTTTCTCTTATGTATTTCATACAGACTCTAGTATACATGTTAATAAGTGAATTTATAATAAATGTGAAGCATAAACACAATTCCAACGACATAAACACCAATATCTGCATGTCATGGGGACCACTGCCTTGTTTTCCTTATTTCTGGAGAATCGTTGCCATGGCAACAGTTTCAAATAAAAAAAGTGTATCGTACTTTGTTGTGAGCTGAATCAAGTAGTTTTAAAGATCCCTAACAATTTATGACCAAACAACAGCTTGATTATGTGAGAAGTTGTAATGACCCATTTGTGTTGAAAAAAGTGGGTGGGGTAATTTGACATGGTTTTAAGCCAATTTGGTGTATTCTGAACGTAATAAATGAACAAATTCATTAAATAACAATGCCAAATAAATGGTATCGTATGTACAGTGGCGATCCAGTTGATTGAACATCATATGTTGATTTAAAATTAATTTATTTAACAAATATTTGGATTTTGCCTCTTTCAAACTGGGTAAGGTTACACATTTCGCGTTATAACTCTCTTAAATGCACATTAGCATATGTTTTTGAAGTTTTCCATTCAAACACAATATATTTTTCTTTCATTTTACCATGGTCACAAAAAATCGTAGTTATTATTTCAACAAGAAGTTTTAGGTTTAAATATTGAATTAAACTTCATTTTGGCGCCATTTTTAAAAGAATTTATATGTCCTTGAAACTCCCATAAAACTAACATTCTGGTCGTATTTGCCATACTTTTAATCTTTTTATCATTTGTATTGTTAGTATATCGATTATTGCCTAGATTCTGATGTACTTATAACAATTTTGGTTCATATTTATTTAATCACCGGCCATTTCTTAACCCCTACCCCCTTTTCAATAGCTTTAGATGCTAAAATGGCCGTTTTGAGGTGTGTTATTTCGATTTGATATTACAAAAAAAGTAAGTCATTAGCCTATGTTTTTCTACTCAAAAACGAACTTCGCATAGGTTGAACTTGGCAAAAAACATGGTTTCAAAAAATCGTAGTTATTTTGATTTCAGGAGTGGGCCCCCTTAAATAAGAAGAAAATGAGTAAATAAAGATTTGAGTTGAAAATTGAACTCCTAACTTTGTTCTAA
Organism: Spisula solida; assembly: GCA_947247005.1. Classification (NCBI taxonomy): domain Eukaryota; kingdom Metazoa; phylum Mollusca; class Bivalvia; order Venerida; family Mactridae; genus Spisula; species Spisula solida. The sequence continues at coordinate 40,696,440 of OX365944.1, read as the reverse complement.
GGGGCTGTAAAATCTAAAAGGCTTTATTTTTATTTTTCTCAAAAATACTACACAATACGAAACCCCAAAAAACCCACGTATAATAAACGACTAATTTGACAGTGGTTACCAATTGTGATCTCTTCGGCCTTTATAGATCGGAGAAAAACGGAAACAGCCGATGTTTCACGGTATATATTATACTTAATGATTATGGAAACGCGTAATTGAACGCGCATTTCTTCATTTTCAAACTAAATTGGAAGCAATTTGTACACTTGCAAATTTCTTAAAAAATATATTGTGATAATGCTTAGACATCATAGAATACTTCACGAGGTTATAAAAAATGTCACTTAAGTAAAAAGCAACTTTATAGCCTGTCAAAAACGCGGTTTTGAGTATTTTGACAGTTTTCATATAGAGTTATATAGGAATGGTAGTCACTAACTTCAAACGAAAATGGAAGCAAAAAGTTAACGTACCATATTAATAAAATTTTTATTGAAATAAAGTGCAGAAAATGAAGATTACTTCACGAGGTTATAAAATTTTGTCATCTAATGTTATAAACAAGTTATTAGTGTTAAACCATACGGCTCCTATATAAATCTATAGTAAATCAGTGTATCGTAAAACGTTATCGATGTGATCGATTAGACGTTTTCAAGGGAGGCTACTTTGCCGATAACACCCGATAAGTTACAGAAATGTTCCGTATGTTATTTTTGCATGAAATTTTGTGTACATGGTATTGACTATCAAAGGACTGGATAAAAAAAGTTTTTTCTTCAAAATTAAATACAACGGTTCATTGGACTAGAAAGGTCAAAAACCGTAAAATGGTCGTGAAATTAACGCGTATTTGCAAAATATTTTGATGTAAGGTAAATTTGAATTTTAGATTTATTGTCAAATTAAAAAAACACAAAATAATTCGATTTTTCAAACAACAACATTGTGTTTTTTTACTTTAAAAAATATGTTTTATTGTTATGGTCAAGGGGAGTTAACCATGTTCTAAATTGCATTTTTTATCAGAAGTTGATATTTTTAAACCTAAATTGTGCTTGTTCCTATCATTGTTTTCTTTATTACTGTGTCTGTGATAGAAACATAGACTTGAAACTGTACTGTATCAGCGCAGCGGGCCATATGTGCATTAGCAACCTGACAATCGCCCGATGAACACACGGCATTATTGTGTTTTTTTAGATTCTGCTGTTGTCATCATTAGTTTATTCTGTTTGTGACAATTTAAATCAGATGTTAAAAACATCGATTGTATTGTAACTCTACATATCCAATGTACATATGTTGAAATTTTCAGCACGATCATGCACGCATTGACCGAGCTATGGGCAAATAAACAAGTGTGTACTTATAAGTTTTGCCGAGTGTATATGTATACGATATACGATGTAAAGTTTACAAGTTTTATTTAATGAACTATGCCTAGTCGCGGCCTTAACGCTTTACTCAATACAAATGTACTATACACGTTACGCTATTACGCTAATAAATGGGTTACATTTGAAAACATCTCATATACAAAACCGGATATTTATCGAAACAAAAGTGAGTAAACTTACTGAGCGATACAATCTGAATGGTGAAACGTTTTACAATCGTCAACACAGTTATCATACGTACTGAGTCCGTTCGTACGTATAATAGAATATGTATTAATCAATTATTCGCGTTTATACAATTAGCCCCAATCTGTATTTATCTTATTGATTTTTTTATAAAAACAAACATTCGTAGTGCAAGCTTGTAACCTTCAAATATTAAAGAAGATCGTCACATACCCGTAGTTTTTAACATTTGAAAATCCTTAGTTGAGATGTATGTATAAACACAGAACTCTGATCAATGTCTGAGTGAAATACTATAAACACTGAATTCAAATAAGGTAAAATCATACTTACCTGGTACAGGGATAACCATGGTCAATATTATGGTTTCCCCAGGAAGAGGCCCTTCCAGTGCACTTCGGATGGGCTGACGCCTGCGATAGCCTCTAATGTTGGCTAGTCGGGTACGCAATTTATTTGTGTGGGGACTGCGTTCGCGCTATCCCTAATCAACAAAACTATCAAATTTCATTTAGATAGGCAACACAAAATGTTTAGTCAGCATGCTTCAGTTGCGATTGTAATTGCTAACCTTTGACTTAAACAGTCGGAAATGGAGTATGAAATGTGAATATGAAGAGCATACCTTTATTATACACTTATAGTTTTCTTAACTTTCTAATAATTGATTATTTGTATAAAGAATACCACATCGATTCACGTAGTTAAAACGTAATTGAAGATCTATTGAAAGGAATAGTCTGGTTCCCGACGTACATGGTTATAGTACGTCTGGCACCGACGAAATAATGGCCGCCTTCATGGTAACAAGAAAACAATTAAGTTGTGAATAAAAAAACCATACAACGTGTTACTTAAATAATCCAAGTTAATATTGTAATTTGATATTGAATGTTATGTCTAAAACCGATAAGTTTGTTTGCATTTAATTGAGCATTTACCTATAAATTAATGAATAACGAAGTTGCACCAATTCGCATGTTGTTACGCGTCCGTTAAAAATTCGGATAGTAATTTTGTTATGTTTATTTTTCATATATAGTATAAAACAACTGTCCAAGTACATCCACTTACTTTGATTGATTATAAATCAATATTAGGCGGAAACATGTCATTTATATCACGAAGTAGAATAAATTAATGTGCGTTCTTATACATACACCCTAGATAATAAGAATATGTTTGTATTTCAATGCAATATGTGCGTGTATACTGAAACTATACCAATCTTCCCCCATACAAGGGTGTAGACATTTTAAGCACAAAAATCTCACAATTACAGTACATTTAATTTAAAGTATAGAATAGTAATTTTATTTGAAAAAATACTATAGGTACTTCCGAGTAGTTTGAAAGATCGAGTAATTTAAATACATGTAGATCTACTAGTATGCAAAATAAATCCAATGGTAATTAATTTACTTATGAATATAATACTTAACTCTGAATTACTTTAACATATAATTTATTATACAAACGACATAATCACAGGTTATACAGAGAATGTACTGGTATGTTCTGTGTTATTATGCCCTGGTCACACAGTCACTGATGATAAACCCGACCCAGTCATCCATCCTCTAGTTTCTACGGATGATAGCTGGTTATAAGGAACTGATACGAGTCAGCAACTTGAAAGTACGGACCGTATGCCATAGGGCCTACTAATGTGGAAATAAAAGATAATTGCTATCGGTCGGTACTGATTGCCGCAGGGTAATACAGATTGATATCTAGCATCGTAGAACTATGGGATTTATTCTTGATCATGGTTTGTTACGGAGAGGTAGGTTTTGTATTACGACGGGTTACTTTGACTGAGAGAGGACTTAATGAAATGTTACGTAATAAGGTTAGTCTCTATCCTGTGGTTCATTAAGATGTTTTAACGTATCTAACTTAGCATGCTATGTCCAACCAATCTATCAAGGTACCCGGCAGTTAATGTACAAATTCCTCCCTTGTATTCTTATATGATGGCCTCACACTTAAACGATGTCGCATAATAAAATGATGCATGCATTATTACCTGCATGTATCCCACACATCAGTGACTTGTAACTTTTAACAGCCGCTAACTGGTTCATTCAGATTTTCGACAGCATGGACATAGGAGGATCATAACTTGTTTACTTGGGCATTGTGCCTTGTATGTTTATTTTATGTTTTATGTGCTCGGCTGTTTCGGGTAAGCTTTGTGCTTGTGTGTTTTTATGAATTTCGTGCTCGGCTGGTTAAGCTAAGTGCTGACTTCCCTGTCTGACTTTATATTGTCGTTTGAGAACGGGTTACTACAGATAAATACACATTGGTACGGATAAAGAACAAACTGAATTAGGTAAGACTAAATTTTAAGATTTGGGAATTTAATACGACTACGAAATGTTATTGACAATGCCGTATCGAAGCCGTGGAAATTGGTGATGTCGACCCTGGATAATGTGACCAGTGCACAACTGTGTTATAACTGTGATGGGTCCGGGGCCAACCATACTTCTGTTGTCATAATTCCTGATGTTCCGAGACCAGGGGCCAAGATTACTACAAATACTTACACTCAGCACTCAATACTCAAATATTGAAATTCACACTTTTGAGGTTCATTGTGGCATATTTTTAGAGCAAGATGTTGTAATAATGTTAAATTGGTACTAAACATTGTTTTGGGCTTACTTCTACTAGTTTGATTTAGGGCATTTGTAAGGTATAATTGCAATTCATCAGTCTGAGTGCTGAGTGTGGCACTCATATTCAATAATTACATTTACACCTCATAAATAGTACAAAGTGGGAAAGAAAATTTATCAAATGATATTTTCAACACTCATTAGCTATATTTTACATTTTCCCCATCTAAATTTGCAATCTAGGACAAATAATAGCTCATTATATATTTTCAATATTTGAGTGCTGAGTGTTGAGTGCTGAGTGTAAGTATTGGTTGAAATCCCGACCCCCTGAAGTTCGTTTCCAGACTGACAAAGACGCATACATACCCATATTCAAACACAGTACTTGGTTCTTCAGATCATAGTTAAAACATTTGTATACTTAATCGTATTTCAGACTCAGCTTCCTCAAATCAATTTTCCGTGCTTGCTTGTTTGTTTCAGGAGGTAGGCCATTCGTGGGAGATCTACTTTTTGTGTAAAAACCTTCTAGTTTGAATTGTTTAATAACCCAGTATATCTTCTTCTTCTTGTCCTCCGTCTTTCTAGAAGGACGGTGGGTTGCATCTCCTGTGGTGACTATGAAGGCCTATTTAAGACCTATTCTCTTTGGCAGTCAATGCAGACGAATACTGAGTCTATGCTCTGTGACGTGGCCTTTTTTCTATCTCTCTTTACCTCACAATCCTGTCTTCTGTCATTTTCATACATTTTCACTCCTTTCTTGACGACACGTCTCCAGCTTGTCCTATCTTGGGTCAGGTACTCCCCTTCTTCAGAGTTGATGTGAGTGCTCTGCAGATCACGCTTGTACGTGTCTTTGTACCCCGAAGACTAGGACGACCTTGTGGACGAGATCCTTGTTCTAGCTGGCCGTATAAGAGGTATTTTGGAATCCTGCCCTTTCTCATACGACTCACATGGCCCAGTCAACGAAGACGTGAAGTAGATGGTGGTTGAGTGTGCCCTCTTTAGAACCTCAGAGTTTGTGACCTTGTCCTACCATGAAATCTTCAGGATTCTTCTGAGGCTGCGCATGTGCAAAACATTTACCCAGTATATTTGTGGGGTGATCAAAAAGAAATTAGACAAACGCTGTAAAATTACAATGAATACTGATATAAATAAGAAATATTGTATGTCCATTACAAAATATATCATCTCTCCGTCTGCTGAGTTTCGTAAATATTCAATTATTATTTATAGAGATATCAGCGGCTTCGCAACCTTGTGTACAGCGACTCGCCGTGCACATTTGACGTCAATAACGTCATGCACGTAAACGGTTAACTATTTGAATGCCACATTGTTCCAATCAATCGCTCATGTCTCTCTATACGTATTGCATAAAGTAACCATTTATTCAGTATTTAGAAAAATACAATATCAAGACTATGTTAATATGAAAGTAATTATTCGATCGTTCTCATTCTAAAGACGGCTTCCATGTTTGACGTCCGTCTTGACGAGTGACGTTTAAAATTGATCGCTCATCTAATACTATTCGACGTCTTTGCTTGAAATACTAAAGATTATTTTCCATCACAAAACATTTCATACTGGAGATATATACGTATACTTCTGTCAGACTTCTCTTCCGATGCCCGTTTTGTCATGTTTAATGTTTGTTTAGACTTTTCTCCTAGTTTGTGATAAAACTGTCTATTTTCAAGCTGTGACTTTTGCCGAAATATGACGTGGTTTTCTAGACGATACTTTTATTTTAGTTTTCACGGCATATGTTTGAAACAGACACATTTACAACAAAACCGCTTTAATCCACGGTTATTTAATGTTTTGAGGTCATGTCCAGTTATTTTGACAAATGTCGCAGGAACATTTAACGAAATATTGGTCAGTTGCTTTTCCATATCATACGGCGAAAACTGACAACGTTTTGATGTGCGGCGACATAGCGCGACAGTACTAGTATTTAACGTTATATTAATAAATCACTACTAACGTTAGACACTTATATTTTACACGTACATATCGGCATTAAATGCACCTCAACGAATATTATATTTTATGGTTAAAACGCGTAAACTTTACAAATTATGGCATTTGCCACATTTCTTTTTGATCACCCCACGTATATGGGAATTATATTGGGAGCTAGCATGCTTGATGTTATATGTTGGATTATCCCTTGACAACTATAAGTTGAATTTCCATGAAACTGTACAACCAACATGGGTTTCAAGTCAAGTTCACTGTTGTGCATATTTAACGTAGCATACGTAATTTGTATTTTATTCCGGATGAAACACTGAATGCATTTTGTCTAGTTCGCATCACTCGCAAAACAAGTTCTGGACATGCTGCTCATATATAAACAATTAATTCATGTTTTTTCAATCACTTCGCTCGCTCTACATGTATTTCGTGAGGCCTGAAGCCGCCCCTGATTACAATTATTTGTTGGTAGGCCTACTTTTCCTCACCATTATTTATTTTTAATATATATATAATATAGTATATTTCTAAAGCTAATGTTACTGTGCGTTTTTTATATGGTAACAAATTACTTAACCATTAATCATATTTATTGCGCCATCGTCGGGTCCCATGTACTGAGTTAAAAAGCAGAATCGTCTAATAATTTGTGTATTGTCTTCTACTTTTAATTGAAGTTATTGGCGCTAGGCCTATGTAGGACTAAGTGTCATTTTAATTTTATATACCTGAATTACCAACATACACATTTGTATATAAACATTATTATAATATTACTGAGTGGGCACAGCATATATTCTGGCCACACAGTTGTCTGAATGAAGTTCGGAGTGTTCAAATTAATATCCGAAATTGTGCATGGAAATGTAACAACGTCCGAAATGGTGCAACTTTTATTATTCATCAAATTATTTTACAACACAAGGTGTTAAAAACTCAAACTTTACTATTCTCGGTGCAATACTACAACACAAATTCAAATATCTGCTTGGTTTACATTAGTAACACGTTTAATCGTTTTTTTATTCTCAACTTATGTAAATTTTTCTTCCATATGCGAGCGTTCATAGTTCGTCGGCGCCTGGCTCTATCACAAAGTGTAAGGGGCAGGTAATCCAGGCTATTGAAAGGAAAAGCAAAAATATCTCAGAAACAACATATTTTTTCGGATAATTAGCTATAAAAAGAGATGTTCTGTTCTTTTCAATTTATAATTTCCAACTTTTGCCGTGTGAGTTTTTTACGCTTAATTATTTTTTACCCCTGTAATTAGGACTTAGTAGCTGTTTAGTTGTATTTAACTTGTTCTATTTTGTGTTGGGCATTGTGACAAGTTCTTGTTGTTTATGATTTTGTTCCCTTTTTGTGAACTTCTTGCTTTGTTGTTTCTCCTGAGTGTAACTTTCCCTGTTCCTTTTGTTGTTGTCCTTTTAACAAACCTTTGACATTGTACTTTTATCATAGCCACAGTATGATAGTAGTGTAATATAATATAACAGTTTATATACATGTTACCTATATATGTATGGTAACATATTACGTTGGGGAAAAGCTGTATAATGGCTCCACCAGATACATTATTATCGTTATACTTAATCATCGGTCATGTGATATAAGGGTGCATTTCTTATTGTTAACTCTGATAAATATCTCTGGTTAAATGCACTATATACATGTACATACTAAACATAACTTATACTTAACTGATACCACAAGGGACAATCATTACACAAATTCTAACCGATGTTCATGATTGTATTTTTTTATCTAAATATATTGTTTTAAGTTAAAATATCGCCATTAGTTGATCGGTTTGGAGTTTGACGATAAAACAATTGCTATAGTTATAACGATACAGCTGTAAGTGCATTTTGCTCTCAAGGAGGTCAAATTGCAGAATTTATTATACCGGTATAAACTCTACTGATTCAAGTGCATACATTTGTAATTATGCACAACCTAGATATTTACCAATACGGGTAGTTAGTGTTGTTATTTACAATCATCGATTCTTTATTCGAATGATTAAGCGGCTGAATGGAAAGAAACGTTTTACCATCGTCAACGGTGACTCAACACCGATATTGTACGTACTGGGTACGTTTGTAAGAGATATGATTATAAATACATTATTCCCTTCTATCCCTTAATCCCAATCGATATTGATGATAATTAGTTGGTTATTAAACAAACTTTAATAGTGAAAGCTAGTATCATTTAAATACTAAAGAAGCTCGTCACTTATACGTAGTTATTAACAATTGAAACCCCTTGGTTTAAATGTATGTATAAACTCGGAACTCTAATCCAAGTTTTGGTGAAATATTATAAATACTGGCTACAAATAATGTAAAATCATACTTACCTTGTACAGGGATAACCATGGTCAATATTATGGTTCCCCAGGAAGAGGCCCTTCCATTGCACTTCGGTAGGGCTGACGCCTGCGATAGCCTCTAATGTTGGCTAATCGGGTACGCAATTTATTTGTTTGGGGACTGCGTTCGCGCTATCCCTAACAAACAAAACAATGCAATTAAACCTATATAACTTTGTCTATTTAAACCGGCTTGATATCCTATATGGATAGCATCAGCTACGCGTGCGGCAGGTCCCGGGTTCGATCACAAATGAAAGCGCAATCGCATAATTAATACTAATTCTACATGGTACTACTTATGGTGATAAAATTATAATAATATTGAACTGCTGAATATAACGCAACCTTCAAAATAATTGTATTTATCATACAAGTCTGTACAGTATATATTTTTGTAACTATCAAATGTGTCACTAAATACAACTTTGAGCTGATGACATGCACGCTCAACATGTAAAATTGTTTAGTACATGTATGAAGAATATACATGTTTGTAGAATATACATGTAGTGCTCTATGTAGAATATATTGCCCTAACAGTTTGGTGGTCAGGCAATGGAGATATATTGTAAAGTTTACAAGTTTCATTTACTGAACTGTGCCTTATAGTCCGCCCAGGATAATGTGATATTTACAAACATGAATCGGTTTGGTCAACTGTGTCAAAATTGGTTTTACAATCACTTAAATAAACAGATAAGGTCAGTATTGTCTCAAATTATCACTGATAATTGGTGCGCATAATTGTAATCCACATTTGTGGACTATACAAAATTTGCCCGCCTTTCACATTATCCTGGGCGCACTATAGTCGCGGCCTTAACACTTTACTCAATACTATACACGTTGCACTATTATGGTAATAAATGGGTTATATTTAAACACATCTCATGTGCAACATTCATGGACAAACACCAATATTAATAAAAAATAAAAGACAATAAACTTAATGAGAGATAATACATGCATTTGAATGATTAAACGTTTTACCATCGTCACCACCGTTATTATACGTACTGAGTACGTTTGTACGTATGGAGTACGTACATAACGGAGATAATAGAATAATTTTATTTATTAATCAACTATTCGCGTCTATACTCTTAACCCCACTCGGTATTGATCTTAATGAATGAGTTCTGAAACAAACATTCATAGTGCAAACTAGTAACCTCCAAATATTAAAGAAGCTCGTCACGTACCCGTAGTTTTTAACATTTGAAAACCTTTCGCGTAAATGTATGTATAAAGACAAACTTCGATCAATGTCTGGGTGAAATACTATAAATACTGGCAACAAATAATGTAAAATCATACTTACCTGGTACAGGGATAACCATGATCAATATTATGGTTTCCCCAGGAAGAGGCCCTTCCATTGCACTACGGAAGGACTGATGCCTGCGAGATTACTCGGGTACGCAATTTATTTGTGTGGGGACTGCGTTCGCGCTATCCCTAAAACAAGTGAACCCAACTTCACATATTTGTGTCAGAATATACCGGCTTGATACCTTATTGGTAGAGCGTCCGCTACGAGTGCAGGAGATTCCAGGTTCGATCGAAAGGCCGCGTCATACCATACAAAATGTTACCAGTGATTCCCTTGCTGAAATACGTTCAGCCTAAAAGGGAAGGTTGGCGTCCATATCTATCATACATTCGGGGTGATTGATACCACCAATAATGAGGTGTCGAGTGTGATTTGTATAAGTTGTTAGATACCCGATAAACTGCAGTAGTATCTCAATATGCATGTATGTAATTGATCAAATGTAACACACGATGGATTGAGTACATTTGTACTTGTATTTTTTTATAAGACTTTTAGCATTAATTTTGTATATGCATTACATGCGCCACACTCTTACATAATAACAAATAGGCAACAAGTGAACACATTTCTTGTTCAGCTTTCTTGGACAAACACCATTGATTTAGTCCATTAATGAAGGTGTATTGTCTCCCCTCCATAATTATTATGTGAAATCAATTGGTGTTGCACAACGGAATTTACGAACATTAACAAGGTACGCGTATAAACAAGGAAATTGGGAAACAGGTGTCCCGTTCACAAGACAGAGTACCTTTTTTCAACGGAAAACATCATATAACGTTATGGCAGTTGGTCTACGGTGACACTCCTATTATAGAAACAATTTCATATACTCACCTCGGAATTTTACAATCTACAACCGGTAAACATCCATTCAATATTGATGACATACGACAGCGCATGCGTGGATCATACTTCAGTCTGTCGGACAGTCTAGCCAGTAACTCAGGCGCTAACCCGACAACAATCGCCAGGATATATACCACGTGTGTGCTTCCACGTGCTTTCTACGGCTGCGAGTTATGGAACACGATTACACGAGCTGACATACAGAAACTTGAAGCAACCCACCACTTCTGCCTTAAACATGCACAGGGTCTGCCGCGACTAACCCGGTCGGATATGGTGACTGGACTTTTAGGCTTTACATCCATTGAAGCCTATATAGACTCCCAGAAATTGTTATTCCTGGGTACTTTGTGCAATTCGAACCAACGTGCCGATCTTAACAAATTGTTTACATACAGACTTTTCCAGTATGGATCACGAACTACGCTAAAGACTTACGGTTTTATTCCGGATACATATCGAATTCTAAAAAAGTATGATCTGTGTACATATATTGAGAAATATATTGCAGAAGGGACTTTCCCTGCTAAACACTTGTGGAAAAATAAAGTAAAATCTAGAGTGCATGACTGTGAATCGTCGGCCTGGAAAGCCAGAATGTTGACCTGTAATGACTTCTTGTGTTTTCGAGAAATTCACGCTGAACTCACGATATCAAACATTTGGAAAGTCTCGAAGGAAATACCAAATAGCCTTTCCCTCATGAAATTTATTGCTAAACTCTGTTGTCAAACTGCTTTAGAACATCCAGTTTCGTGTGTTAGATGTCAGCTTTACTATACTGACGAACTAGAACATTTTATGTACAACTGTCTGAACAACAACGCTACTTTTAAACGAAGGTTTCTTCTAGAACAAGTATCTAATGACTTTAATGATAATGTAAGCGACCTGTTGAATAATGTAGACAGACCGCGCTTTACCCAGTACCTACTTGGTAGGGTGGACTTACAATTGTGTGAAATATTGGATGTCGAACTTTATCCGATGTTTTTCATATGCTGTGCAAAATTTGTAAAATCTCTGTACTGTTGATGATCATGCCATACATATTTATCAGACAATTACAATAATTGCATGAGATGTATCCTAACAGGCGCTTTGAGTGTTGGTGTCCATGTGTGTGCGTGTAGGTGTGTGTGCGTGCGTTTGTATGCGTGTGCGTGTGTGTGTGTGTGTGCGTGCGTGCGGTCGTGAATGTGTGGGTCTAGATACATTCTGTATTGTGAGTCGGTATGTATGCAAGAATATTTTGTCTATGCATGTTCTTGAATGTATATTTTTGTTTGCAAATTGTATACATGTTTCTACATAATATGTCTCTGTTTGTAATTATTGTTCAAATGTATATCTCCGGAAAACGGGGGAAATAAAGATATATATATGTACTGTAATTGTGCACGAAGCGCTGTTTAGTGACAACGCGCGTGTTTCCGTTAATATCGCAATGAAATCGAATTTGTTAGGGATACATGTACAACGATTACGATACAATTTCGTAAAAGTATTAGTCATACACCTATAAAACTAAAGAATCTATTTCAGCGGAGCCTTTTGGGAATATTTGTATCGGTGGATTTCTGCTTATAAACGGTTCTTTGATGACAAGGATTACCTCGCGATGATCCTAAGACGGGCCAATCTAACGTCAGAAACAGGAAAGTGTCGTCGGTTGAACACCTGTAGAGGGGTAAACACTACTTGAAGAATACTACTATAGTAATTACGGAACCATGCGAAAGGTCCTGGATACAGCATTTAACATCACTACCGAATATCTTTAAATGGTAAATGTGTGTGCTCGCGTAACTTTATGGCTCCAAAACGATGATCAAATAGAGAAAAAGTGTCACGTTTTAGAAGCGAAAATGGCGTAACGTCACAATATTTGTCGTCGACTAAGGCCGACTCGCGTTACATGTACTTAATAAAACACCAATATTATGTAAACCCTTCGTCGTAACAAGTTGAAATTTCGCATGTGAATTTAGGAATGATGTGAATGTATTCCTATTCATTTTCATCAATATCGGTCCACTAGTTTTCCAGCAATATCGATCGTCCGGGTATTAAATGAACGACCCTCGTAGATAGTCGAAAATAGAGTGTGATATGTGAATATGTAGAGGATCCTAACAATATACCTTATATTTTTCTTAATTCTCTAATAATTGATTAATTGTTTAAAGAATACCCCATCGATTCACGTTGTTAAAATTGTATTGAGGATCTATTGAAAGGAAAAGCAAATATATTTCAGAAACAACATACAATGTTATATAATAATTTCCGACTTTTGCTGTGTGAGGTTTTTTACGCTTAAACATTTTTGACCCCTTCAATTAGGACATAGCAGCTGTTTATTTTTATTTTACTTGATCTATTTTGTGTTGTGCATTGTGTCAAGTTCTTGTTGTCTGTGCTTGTTGTCCCCTTTGTGCTTTTCTTGCTTTGTTATTTCTCCTGGCGGAGTGTAACTTTCCATGTCCTTTTTGTTGTTGTCCTTTTAACAAACATTTATATTATATTTTTATCATAGCCACGGTATAATAGAAGTGTTATATAACATAACAGTTTATATACGTGTTACCAATGTATGTGTAGTAACATATAACGATGGAGAAAAGCTGCATTATTACCGTAATACTTAATCGTTGGTCATGTGATATAAGGGTGCATTCCTAATTGTTAACCCTGATGAATATCTCCGGTGAAATGCACTACATACATACTAAACATAACTTATACTTAACTTATACCACAATGGAAAATCATTACTCAAATTCTAACCGATGTTCATGGTTGTTTTTATTTAAATATATTATTTTAAGTTAAAATATTGCCAGTAGTTGATCGGATTGGAGTTTGACGACAAAACAATTGCTATAGTTTTAACGATACAACTGTAAGTACATATTGACCTCAAGGAGGTCAAACTGCAGAATTTATTATACCGGCACCGGTATAAACTCTACTGATACAAGTGCATACATTTGTAATTATGCACCACCTAGACATTTACCAATACTTGTAGTTAGTATTTTTATTTACAATCATTCGAATGATTAAGCGGCTGAATGGTTAGAAACGTTTTAATATCGTCAACGGTGACTCAACACCGATATTGTACGTACTGGAAACGTTTGTAAGGGAGATGATTGTAATCCCTTAATCCAAATCGATATTGATGATTATTAGTTGGTTATTAGTCAAACTTTAACAGTGAAAGCTATAGCCTGGATAACCTGCCCCTTACACTATGTGATAGAGCCAGGCAACGACGAACTATGAAAGCTCGCATAGGGAAGAAAACTTTACATACGTTGAGAATAAAAAAAACGATTAAACGTGTTACTAATGTAAACCAAGCACATATTTGAATTTGTGTTGTAGTATTGCACCGAGAATCGTAGAGTTTGAGTTTTTAACACCTTGTGTTGTAAAATAATTTGATGAATAATAAAAGTTGCACCATTTCGGACGTTGTTACATTTCAATGCACAATTTCGGATATTAATTTGAACACTCCGAACTTCTTTCAGACAACTGTGTGGCCAGTATATATGCTGTGCCCACTCAGTAATATTATAATAATAATAATGTTTATATACAAATGTGTATGTTGGTAATTCAAATATATAAAATTAAAATGACACTTAGTCCTACATATGCCTAGCTCCAATCACTTCAATTAAAAGTAGAAGACAATACACAATTAGACGCTTCTGCTTTTTAACTTAGGACATGGGGCCCGACGATGGCGCAATAAATATAAATAATGTTTAAGTATTTTGTTATCATATAACAAACACCCAGTAACATCAGCTTTAGAAATATACTATATATATTAAAAAATAAATAATGGTGAGGAAAAGTAGGCCTACCAACAAATACTTGTAATCAGGGGCGGCTTCAGGCCTCACAAAATACATGTAGAGCGAGCGAAGTGAGTAGGAAAAACAAACATGAATTAATTGTTTATATATGAGCAGCATGTCCAGAACTTGTTTTGCGAGTGATGCGAACTAGACAAAATGCATTCAGTTTTTCATCCGGAATAAAATACAAATTACGTATGCTACGTTCGATATGCACAACAGTGAACTTGACTTGATACTCGTGTTGGTTGTACAGTTGCATGGAAATTTAACTTATAGTTGCCAAGGGATAATCCAACATATTACATCAAGCATGCTAGCTCCCAATATAATTTCCATATACGTGGGGTGATCAAAAAGAACGATCGAATAATTATTTTCATATTAACATATTCTTGATATTTTATTACAACTGAAATGTTTTTATACAAAAACAATTCTCTTTTTTTCTAAATACTGAATAAATGGTAAATTTATGCAATACGTATAGAGACATGAGCGATTGATTTGAAAAATGTGACATTCAAATAGTTAACCGTTTACGTGCATGACGTTATTGACGTCAAATATGTGCGGCGAGTCGCTGTACACAAGGTTGCGAAGCCGCTGATATCTCTATAAATAATACTTGAATATTTACGAAACTCAGCAGACGGAGAGATGATATATTTTGTAATGGGCATACAACATTTCTTATTTATATCAGAATTCATTGTAATTTTACAGCGTTTGTCTAATTCTTTTTGATCACCCCACGAATATATTGAGTACATGTTTTGCATATGCGCAGCCTCAGAAGAATCCTGAAGATTTCATGGTAGGACAAGATCACAAACTCTGAGGTTCTAAAGAGGGCACACTCAACCACCATCTACTCCACGTCTTCGTTGACTGGGTCATGTGAGACGTATGAGAAATGGCAGGATTCCAAAAGACCTCTTATACGGTCTTATACAAGCATCTCGTCCACAAGGTCGTCCTAGTCTTCGGTACAAAGACACGTGCAAGCGTGATCTGCAGAGCACTCACATCAACTCTGAAGAAGGGGAGTACCTGGCCAAAGATAGGACAAGCGTGAGACGTGTTGTCACGAAAGGAGTGAAAATATATGAACATGACAGAAGATAGGATTGTGAGGTAAAGAGAGCTAGGAAAAAGGCCACATCACAGAGCACAGACTCAATATTCGTCTGCATCGACTGCCACAGAGACTAGGACTTAAATAGGCATTCACAGTCACCGCAGGAGATGCAACCCATCGTCTTCATAGAAAGACGGAGACCAAGAATAAGAAGATATACTGGATTATTAAACAGTTCAAACTATAAAGGTTTTACACAAAAATGTAGATCTGCCCTACCTCCTGAAACAAACAAGCAAGCACGGACAATTGATTTGAGGAAGCTGAGTCTCAAATACGATTAAGTATACAAGTGTTTTAACTATGATCTGAAGAACCAAATACTATGTTTGAATATGCGTATGTATGCGTCTTTGTCAGTCTGGAAACGAACTTCAGGGGCCGGGATTACAACCAATACTTACACTCAGCACGCAGCAAACAGCACTCAAATATTGAAATTGTTATATAATGAGCTATTATTTGTCCTAGATTGCAAATTTAGATGGGGAAAATATAGTTAGTGAGTGTTGAAAATATCATTTGATAAATTTTCTTTCCTACTTTGTACTATTTATGAGGTGTAAATGTAATTATTGAATATGAGTGCCACCCTCAGCACTCAGACTGATGAATTGCAATTATAGCTTACAAATGCACTAAATCAAACTATGAAGTAAACCAAAAACAATGTTTAGTACCAGTTAAACTTTATTACAACATCTTGCTCTATAAATATGCCACAACGAACGTCAAAAGGGTGAATTTCAATATTTGAGTATTGAGTGCTGAGTGTAAGTATTTGTTGTAATCCTGGCCCCTGGTCCCGGAACATCAGGAATTATGACAACAGAAGTATGGTTGACCCCGGATCCATCACAGTTATAACACTGTTGTGCCCTGGTCACACTATCCAGGGTCGACATCACCATTTGCCACGGATTCGATACGGCATTGTCAATAACATTTCGTAGTCGTATTAAATTCCTGAGCCTACCTAATTCAATTCGTTCTTTATCCGTACCAATGTGTATTTATCTGTAGTAACCCGTTCTCGAAAGACAATATTAAGTCAGACAGGGAAGTCAGCATTTAGCTTAACCAACCGAGCACGAAAATCACAAGCCACAATGCCCAACTGAACAAGTTATGATCCTCCAATGTCCAAGCTGTCGAAAATTTGAATGAACCAGTTAGCGGCTGTTTAAAGTTACAAGTCACTGGTGTGTGTGATATGCATGCAGGTAATAATGCATGTATCATTTTATTATGCGACATCGTTTAAGTGTGAGGCCATCATATAAGAGTACAAGGGAGGAATTTGTACACTAACTGCCCGGTACCTTGATAGATTGGTTGGACATAGCATGCGAAGTTAAGATACGTTAAAACGTCTAAATGAACCACATGATACAGACTATCCTTATTACGTAACATTTCTTTAAGTCCGCTCTCAGTCAAAGCAACCCGTCGTAATACAAAACCTACCTCTCCGTAACAAACCATGATCATGAATAAGTCCCATAGTTCTACGATGCTAGATATCAATCTGTATTACCATGTGGCAATCAGTACCGACCGATAGCAATTCTTTTTTATTTCCACATTAGTATGCCATACGGTCCGTACTCTCGAGTTGCTGACTCGTATCAGTTCCTTATAACCCGCTGTCATCCGTAGTAACTAGATAATTTTAAAATATTGAACTGCTGAATTTAATGCAACCTTCAAAATAATCGTATTTATCATATAAGTCTGTATATAATATCAAATGTGTCACTAAATACAACGTTGAGCTGATGACATGCACGCTCAACATGTAAAACTGTAGTACATGTATGTAGAATATACATCTTTCTAGAATATACATGTATTGCTCTATGTAGACTATATTGCACTAACAGTTTGGTGGTCAGGCAATGGAGTTACACAACCGTTTCTTTGTTTGACCCAGGTTAATAACCCACATGAACAACCCGGGAAGAGGTTGTACATGTTACTTACTAACCTGCGCACGTGCGCGGGTTGTTCAAGTTTGGTTACTAACCCGCGCCCGTGCACATATAGACCTCCACGTGATGCAAAGTATTTCAATTAGTAGGATAGATGTGTACATAAAGGATTAACAGTGGCGGAAAAATGGATTAGCTACCTTGTTACAACAGCAGTCGTGCATTTTAACAGTGTCATTGAAAATAAAAATATAGTCACGAAGTCATGAATATGTACAGTCAAACCTGTTATAGACCACCCACAAAACCTGTCGGAAAAACCACTAATTTATCTACCATCTACATCGAAGTATTCTCAATTGAATAAAACCTGTTAAGAAAGACCACCTGTAAACAGAAAGCACTATTTTGTTGTTCCCGTTGGTGATTTTATAGACAGGTTTGACTGTATCAGGTTAAATCACCAAATTAAAGTATATTTTTAGATGTGTCTGTTCAACCGACTGCACATTTACCCCCTTTCCCGTCGTTCGACCTTTTCATACAGCAGGGTAAAATGGAAAATGAGGGGTTACTCTTGCACAGGAACATTAAGCAGTGAAACAGACGGGAATCGAACCCACAAAATAAGCACCTTGCCCTAGGTAACCACTTCCAACTCAAAAAGATGCCAACACAAACATTGTTGCTGTTCCTCTTGGGGTACTTGTAGACATGTTTGACTTTATACAGAAATCACACAAACATAAATTCCGGTGACAACTGTCACACTTACATTATCTTTACAGTGAAATTAAAATGCAATACAATCATATGTTTAATTTTTAGTAACAAATGTGCAATTAAATTAACATTACGATTTTACCTGTACGTTTTTGTTGGCTTCTTGCTTGTCCAAAATGTCTGCACATTGTTGTCAACAGTTGTGTAAGTCAGTTATTGTCCTCGTATGCGGTATACCTGAATATAAACAACCAGCGCAAGTGGAAACAGTAAAACACCTCGACCGCTGCGCGGTCTCGGTGTTCACGGTTTTCACGTGCGCGGGTTGTTCATATTCAGGAATACCCCATACTCGGTCAATAACCATTACATATATTGTAAAGTTTACAAGTTTCATTTACTGAACTGTGCCTATAGTCCGCCAAGGATAATGTGATATACTAAGTTAAACATGAATCGGTTTGATAATTGGTGCACATAATTGTAATCCACCTTTGTGGACTATACCAAATTTGCCCGTTTTTCACATTATCCTGGGCGCACTATAATCGCGGCCTTAACACTTTACCCAATACTATACACGTTGCACTATTATGGTAATACATGTGTTTTATTTGAACGCATCTCATGTGCAACATTCTTGGACAAACACCACGATCGATAAAAATAAAGGACAATAAATTTACTGAGAGATAACACATGTATTTGAATGATTAAACGTTTTACCATCGTCACCACCGTTATTATACGTACTGAGTACGTTCGTACGTATAGAGTACGTTCATAACGGAGATAATAGAATACTTTTATGTATTAATCAACTATTCGCGTCTATACTCTTAACCCCACTCGCTATTGATCTTAATGAATTAATTCTGAAACAAACATTAATAGTGCAAACTAGTAACCTGCAAATATTAAAGAACCTCGTCACGTACCCGTAGTTTTTAACATTTGAAAACCTTTCGCGTAAATGTATGTATAAAGACAGAACTCCGATTAATGTCTAGGTGAAATACCATAAATACTGGCAACAAATAATGTAAAATCATACTTACCTGTTACAGGGATAACCATGATCAATATTATGGTTTCCCCATGAAGAGGCCCTTCCATTGCACTACGGAAGGGCTGATGCCTGCGAGATTACTCGGGTACGCAATTTATTTGTGTGGGGGCTGCGTTCGCGCTATCCCTAAAACAAGTGAACCCAACTTCACATATTTGTGTCAGATTTATACCGGCTTGATACCTTATTGGTAGAGCGTCTGCTACGAGTGCAGGAGATTCCAGGTTCGATCGCAGGCCGCGTCATACCATACAAAATGGTACCAGTGATTCCCTTGCTGAAATCCGTTCAGCCTAAAAGGGAAGGTTGGCGTCCATATCTATCATACATTCGGGGTGATTGATACCACCAATAATGAGGTGTCGAGTGTGACTTATATAAGTTGTATGATGCCCGATATACTGCAGTAGTTTCTCAATATGCATGTATGTAATTGATAAAATGTAACACACGATAAATTGATTACAAAAAATGTACTTCAAAAGGTTTACTTTTGTTAATGAATTGTATTCACCACACACTTGTATCAAAACATATAGGTTAGATGTGAACGCATTTCGTGTGCAGCTTTCTTGGACAAACACCAATAAATGAGTTCCTTGACGAATGTGTATTCGTTATATCCATTCCTATAAATGGATTGTCTCACCTTCTTACTTATTATTGGAAATCAACTGTTGTTTTTGTTGCACAACGGATTTTACGAACATTTACAAGGTACACGTATATAAAATTTACGGAAATAAGGATTAAGGTGTCCCGTTCACAAAACAGACTCCCTGGGTAACGTAAAGATGGAACATATATACTTTAAAAACGAGAGGCATTCCAGATGTTCCAGGGAACGTGCTTTATAATGCACATCGCGTGTTGAAATAACTTCAAATGTTGCTGTTAAAGAGAACAATTTATTATACACATTGCAATACGAATCGAACTAGAGGGCGTATCCTACGAAATGGCACTGCTGTCATAGTAACATGAGAAGTGGCCACCTGGTGTAACGTTTTCTCTGACCATACGCTTTTAACATGATCTGAATAAATATCACTCAGTCAGTACATTGACGAACACAATTCAGCTGCCACAATAAAAGCAATGTTTTCTCCTTTCAAAAAGGTATGGCTTCACACTGACGGACTCCCATTGCCAAGCGTTTGAAGGCGGTACAACACCAAGCAAAATCGTTCGAGGCATTGATGATCTGACGCAATATTACAGTCTGTCTGGAAGCTTTAACAATATATATATATGAGCCAGTCTCCAGGAAAACCTGCTATTTTGACAAAAATATTTATTTTGAGATTTTTCATAGCTGGAAAGAATAATCTTTA
Source organism: Spisula solida (assembly GCA_947247005.1). Taxonomy (NCBI): domain Eukaryota; kingdom Metazoa; phylum Mollusca; class Bivalvia; order Venerida; family Mactridae; genus Spisula; species Spisula solida. The sequence goes on along the minus strand of OX365944.1, from coordinate 40,675,597 downwards.
TGAACCAAAATACGAAAGAAATTTTGTTAATATCTTGCTTTTTAAGGAAGTTACAGCTGTTTTTGTAGTGTCCCCTTTCGGAGCTTTTTTGTGTGACGTCGCTAACGTCATTCAAACGTTAATTGACGTAACTATTACACGTATTTCAAATTTACAGCATTTGATCAATTATTTACATGCATTGTTCAAAATGGTATCACATTTTAGACGTATCTTTTAATTTTTAAAATATTTACCAAAATCAAAATTGTTCGCATTCAGAGAAAGGCTACCGTTGTTTTAAACAACTAACTCCTCGTTTTTCTCACTATGAGTACTTTTCCGAAATTGGTCACCATAGCAACGAAGTATGTGATTTCGACATAATTCATGGGAAAATTTAAAGCTAAGGTATAGTACTATATGAGTAAACTACATAAAATAGAATCAATGGATATGTATTTTTTCTTATATTAGAGCTTTTACAAACCTTGTTACATAATGGTAATTACATAATGTCATTATAGCAGGTTTTCCTGGAGACTGGCTCATATACATTGTATATATGATAATCGCAAGCACGTATGGTCAAGACAAAATACACAACACAACATATCATAAGCACGTTTGTCGTTTCTGATTAAGCATATATTAACGAACGTGTTATACAAATTGAGTCTACTCATTACTCCGATTTCAAGTTCTCATAATCCCAAGCATTGTAAAATATTCTGGAATAAACAATCTTTTTGGTATGCAGTCGACTGAACATCTTGTACTTTATCACTTAGGTCCGAAAACTTGTCTGTGATATCAGAATATGACACTTCAATATTAGGCAAACAAACGGCTAACTTTCCAGCACCATAACCACAGATTAACACTTCTGATGTACCGTTCTTATCTTCCACACGGTTATTGGTTCTTACAGCCAGCACCGAATGTATATCGAGTGTGTCAGCGAATGCAGTACCAGTAGAATCCTGCAGTGAGCACATGTTAACGTCTGTATTATTCCTAAGCATCTGAACACGGACAATTTTAGCATCCGTACTGTCGTTTAAAGGAACTGAAAGATAAATGCAGGTTAAAATGTTAGTTAAATTGGTATTTAAAATTTAAAACAGAATATTACTAAGTAGATATTCCATACCGTTTTGAAATGGCTTGACATTCATGATGACATCAGTAAATAACGTCAATAGCGGCTATCCTCTTGTTATACAAACGTTATTAACTTATTATTATTGAACTTGTTCATGTCAGCTTTCCATATTTCTGTGTAATCTTACTGTTTGTGCATCACTGTTGTCCGTTAGTGGTTTCATTTGCCTGGCAATAAGTTCCAGAGAGAGACTCCCATGAGTATCTTGGAGGTCGTAACAAAAAGGTGATGGGTGGCGAATGGCTTCAGCTGATCAGAGAACAGTTACAGTGAAAGTGTTCACCTTACAGTGAGACAATCGTAGTTTAACATTAGTACGTTCGATCAATGACCATTTATAAAATAACTTTGTTTTAAATATAGAACATAATTTAATATAACTATATAAAGATAATCAAAAATCGATCAGGGAAGGTATCACTCTGCACAAACAGCACAAAACTCGCTTATTCCAAGTCACAAGTCATTGTACAATGAATAATATTCTAACATAAAACGGGTTAAAGTAAGACAGTGGTTTAAATGTACCATTATCTGTATGTAGCTGGAATATTCGATGTCCATTTCCTATACATAAACAGTTGCCACCCTGTTTGACATAATTGTTTAACATAGACACCATTGAGTCGTCAAGAGTTGAAGACGTCAAGTTGCCAACAACAAGCAGTTTACATGATGACGGCACATCTGAAACCGAAGGGTTTACTCATCAGGTACATGTTATTGAACTCATAATATTATGCATTTTTAAATTGTTTTCGAGCGTTAGATATTTCTAACGTTCAATCAAAAATTTGTGTAAGTGGTCGTGGTACCTATTTACCTATTTATCACTGAATTCGATCATCCGCGGGTCGGAAGTGTTCTTTAAGCCAATATACAAGACCATTATACACATAAAACCTAATGACTAGCTTAAGAAGTCATATAATATAGTTTATATATTACGATGAATATCCTGGTACACTTTATGCAAGACATAAAGTATAGGTCGAAAACTTACTGCGTTACATAACGTTTGTATCGTTTTTACACCATTTTAGCAGATTGTTCTGCCGTATTAAGTTGTCTTGTGAATTTTAATACTAGTAGTATAAAAGAGATGCTCATACTTCAAAGAAAGTTGGCTGGAGACCAAAATTGAGTTAGTTTTAAGTAGAAACTTCGCTATATAAGAGTGCAATATAAGTGAGATTCGTTGTATTTAGTTATACCTTGTGTCGGATGATCTAGAGACTTGACGGTATACCTAGATGTGTCTACCAATGTATGACATACTTTCAGTGCTAGATCATGACTCCAGGAGTGAATACCAGGATCGGATAGTACATACACAGCTTGTCGTGGTGTAGGTCGCACAGAAACATCAGTGTGCCATATATTGTATATCTCACCACTGTCTACGTCTGAAAATTAAGGAGGATCGAGCTATCTTTTTACTTAAGAAGTGATGCAGTATAATACAAATATTAAAATAAATTATGTTGGTGCCTTATTATGTTTACTGATACCGTTGATATCATCTTTTATCCTACTAACATTTTAATTACCGATTTGGAAGTATATCAACCATTCCTTAATGTTATGTCGAACGTAACCATATTAACACATTTTATATGTGACAATTACGTGAACAACAGCTTAAAAACTAAATTGATTTAGAAGGCGAATATGAACCCAAAACCGATGGTTAGATTTCGAAACCACGACCCCAACGACGACGGCGCATAGAACTAAAAAATGTAACGTATACTTAAGGATGCACATATAGTGGGATAATAACCAATATTAAATGGTGCCAGCTCGCTTAGCAATGTATAGCACGAACATATCACTGCTTTCAGCTATCGTAACAACCCTAAAAAGGTTAAACCCAGAGGACAAACTAATTTATTACTCTCAGTCTTACCTTTTACATTCACTGACCCATTATCCTTTACATTTATGAACTCGCAGACTTTATCCTGACCAGATGATATCCATGTTACTGTTACTACATCACCGGTTCTAAATAAAGCATGCTGGGCATATAGATCATGTAAATCTTGTCTGGAAGCTTCAAGAAGTGGTTCTAAGCGGTTGCAGAGTTTGGCAAATATGTCTTCCCGACACAACCTTGTGCCTATTTCATTGAAGGTACTGGTAGCGATGTGGTATAAATTGGGATCATGCCTCATGTCACAGTTGATATTCACACCGATCCCATGCAGGTATAAGTGTTTCTCGTCACCGGACCTAGCTACAAAGTACACATAACTTAGAAGAAGATGACCCAATGGGACCATTATGCTACATGACAATTAGTAAATAACATTAAATTCATCTAAGCGGGCTTACACAATAATTGTATTGGGATTATGGTGGCAAGAAAGATCATTGCCCAATGACAAGGAATGCACAAATGTTGATGTCGCACAATGCCGGATCTAAATAATAAAACACGTTTTTAGTTTTGTTCAGCAGTGTATCGCACTAGAGTAACACAAAGCAGTTTGTGTATTGATATAATTTGACATGTACGTGTTTACGCATATTAAATACACATATAAAACATCGTTGTATACGCACTGGGTACTTTCCCCTTATATTCTGCAAGTGCTCCGCATATTTTGTGACCTCTGACCCAGACATCATTCAACCACTTTACTCGTCCATCTTGGAGACCAAACTCCTCAAGGGTTTGCAGGGTTGCCAAAGCGTCCATATCACTTAGGACATTCAGGTCTTTGTAAGGATCGACATCCTAAACAAAAAGAAATGTAAAAATGTGAAGCTAACAAGGCATATATTTGAAAAGTTTATAATTATACATCATCTAGTTTAAGTAAATAAGTTGCGCTGTTGTAGGCAAGCCCCTTTTGAGCTTTGACATTTTGTCGAGCGATTGGCTACCAACTGGAAAATTTAGAATCCCCGGTAGTGAGTTTGCTACGTTTTATCCTCTACATAATTCATCGAGAAGTTGTCAACTGTATTATGAAGACGAAAGTATGCACCGGTTTATAATTAATTCCATGAAAACTGGCTAGGTCTAATGGAATCATAAACAAAAGTATTAAAATCACAGTGAGACGCGAAGCACAATTTTATGACACACTAGTTAACAAATGGAGACAACAAGGACATAAACGACTGTTGTTAAATAGCCCAAACGCCTCGCAATAGTTATTGTCCTTTGTGGTTAGAAATTTCTAGGAGTATGTTACACTTATAGAATGTTCATAGGCAACACAACTTCGAAACCCTATGCTGTAAATCTTCACCAAGGCCACGTTATTACATCCAATGTACAAATATCTTAGGCAATTATGGAAGAAGCATTAGACTATATAACAATTTTTAAATCATACATTTATGATACAGAAAAACATACACATAGAAACACTAAGACACACAATTGGTAAAATACACCCGAGTCATATACGAGTGCTTCTAGAACAGCGTCACACATCACTGGTATAGGAGAACCGTTCGCCAAATGTGTAACAGTGGCACCTGTCGGCCAAACGCATGGTGTTTGAAGAATTAGGCATAAGTGTTATGAGAAGTTTTAAAAGGCACAGAAATAAACATAAAGTGGCCATAAATACCTTGACAACATCACGGTATATGATGAAGGTAAAGTAAAGGTTGCCCGTACTTTCTGCTTTCCATGTTGACCCTTTGGATCCTCTAGCACCCGTTTGACGATCAGCAATATATACAGTTCCATTTGCATCGCCTATATCAAAAATATCGTTATACTAGTAACGCAAAGTCAATTGATGCGTGATAAAACATAATCAATCAGTCAGTGTTTTTGCAGTAAATGTAATCAAAGGGGAATAATTTGAAGACCACGATTATGGTAACTCTCTAGATATGCAAAGTTTAAATAGAAAACATTTATATAGTCTTAAATTTAAACTATTCTACAAACACTCGGGTTAACAAGTTGCAACATTTGCTTTAAATACTCGTTATTGTATTTTATTGTTAGCACTTAGACATATGAAGATGTACTCGGAAATAGTCATATTCGTGGAAGGAGGTTGTCTATATTACCAAATGGTGTACATACTGCCAACGGCATTGACTCACTGACCCATTGTCACAAAAAAACATCTTTATAATATACCTTTCTCTCTGGCACCAACTTCAGCATCGTCCATTGTCGTTTTGGTAACATGATTGTAGACTATTGACCGTCCAAGATACTTTGTATTCAACTGTTTATATACACGGGTAATATCAAATTCTGACATATTTCTGTAAAGAAATGGGTAGTTTTTTCTACGATGTATTGCTTGTGAGCCAAGAAATAACAATCTTACGTTAATTCTACTGTTCTATGCTTGAGTTAAACACTTTGTCCGTTCGATCGTTCGTTCGTTATTTCGTTCTTTCGTTAGTTCGTTCTTTCGTACGTTAGTCTGGTTGTCAATACATTCAACTACAGTACCATCCAACGGTTATACTAGTAAATAAAGTTCACACGCACTTACTAAACTAATCCAAACCGAAAGCCCATAGGTAGAACGTCCGCTTCGAGTGCAAGATAATGTGAATGGGTAGCTTCCGTATGCTCAACATCTATTGGCCAGTGAGACTCAAAACAACATTGAAAAAATACTTATTATAGGTTTACAACGACCTTCGAAATATGACCTTTTGGCGAGTTCATTTGCTAAGGTTGAAACGATATTTACCGTTATTTTTCTAATATATTATGAATATATCTTATACATTCACGTTATCTTTCAAGTTGACAGCGTGGCCTAGTGGTTAAGATGATCTATACTCTGAACTAGTCTGTACTCAGAACATTCTTTTTATATCGGCTGTGGGTTCGAGTCCGCTGCTAAACTCTTTTTCAATAATTTTGTTATCATAATACATGAGTGTTTTTCACATATTTTATTACTTAATGAATAATAAAATTATGTTTAAGGTTAAATACAAAGTTGCTTTGTTTCGTTTATTTTACGATTTTAGCCTGCCCTGGATATTGTATTTGTTGCTCAGATGACAATCGGGTTGAATTACAAACTATTTTCATCATTGGTCTCGCTGGAATTAGAATTGGAATCACCACTCTAAGAATATTCTGTAGAAACTTCAACATTAATAAGCGTTTACTCTGGTAATACAGGGAGCAGAGTTCGGGTGACCGTTGACCGATATCTCTGTTTAACAGTCTTGACGTGGTAGTGTTTTCAAGGATTAAAATACAGAAAAAATGTACAAAGGAAAAATATATATTTTAGAAGAATTATAAAGTAGACACGCACGCGAATGTTTTATTTAGCAAAATTTAAAACATATTCAAAATGAGTGGGATTCGAACCCAAGCAAAAAAATATAATATTATTTAGTTTCATAAGCAGTAGCTTAGCCTACTGCGCCATGGAGGACGAGGTAAGCTACAATTTCAAATAATATATTTCTTTTCTGAATACACCCCTTTTACCTGGATTATTTCATTATTAAAAGTACAGTTACGCCCGAACGATTGTGGTTTACCTATAGCTTGTGAACTGATCAAACACCAACACTTATCGCACCGTATTATGTATATACAATGTACATGTACGAGCATACAGGTATTGTCGAATACTTTTAACCTGTCGCTAATTAATCTCCGTCTGTTTTCGTTTCTGTACAGTAAGAATGTTTTGATGAGTTATAATAACAACTCTGATTGGACAACGGATAAGCATGGATATTCATGGATGACAAGTTAAAAGTGACAAGTAATATACACATAATGTACATAGATTAATCGACCCCTAACTCCTAAGGACCCGTACTTGTAAAACTATAATTTGCATAATAACAATTAGACAACACAAAGTGAGAAAACACTCATCACACGAACGTGATTAAAACTGTGGAAATTTCCGTACATGTTTGCAGATAATTCTGTGGTGGTGTTCATTCATAGTTTAATTATCATACTTGAAATGAAAAGATAATACACTGTACTTAATATATAGATAAAGTCTCACCAACCTCTACACAGTAGTCTTATCCGAATTTGAAAATAAATTACAAATTTTGTAGTTTTGTTTATGTGTCCTACTTTTCAACCGTTACAGATAACTATCGTGAACAACTTCGGGTATGTTCGTGACTTTCTCCGTAAAATCATCTTTGCGATATACGTGTATAAAGGCCGAAATGAACGGATTGGGCTAGATACAATTATATAAGATATGTATAAATTAGCTAAAAAAGCGGACCTTAATTCATGACCAGGAATGAATGTGAATTCAGAATGCACATACACTGCTCAAAAATAATAAAGGAACACCAGAATATTTGGCGATATATTGGCCAGGAATGAATTAATACCAGCAACACAAATGCATAAAATGAGAACGCGAACGTTATCGGACAAACAAACATAAAAATGTTGTAATGAATGTATACTTATTGAAAAAAGTAGCGCATATTGATAAACCGATTTTTGTGTGAATCACACTATTTTTCATTTTCGTTGATTATTCCATTAACACTAAAAAAGCACCAAACTGTAATGTTTATACCCCTCTATATTGTTAATGCAATGTCTACACCTTCTCATTCAATGTCATTATGTTCTTTTAGGGGAATAACGTTTTACTCCTACACGATTACACAGGTCAGGTCATCAAATGTTTTACTCGACTTTCTCGTGTATGTAATGTACCTGTAGACAAAGTTCCAAACATGCTCTATAAAATTCCGACCTTACACCATGCGCGCCCATGCATAACGACGATTCTATCAAGTCCAAACAAGCAATATGCCACATTAGAAGGGTATGTGCTTGTTTTAATCTGCATACACGAGATGCTACGAGAATGGGTATCGACAAAAAGGGTCACTAAAAGTCGTAGGGTGTTTAACCTTTACGACAAGACCCTTTAACACCTATCTCTTAATCGATAGAGTTTCGTACGCCCACCAAAGCACACATATCGCCAAAACATAGCAAAGCCAAGTTCAAACCCATCCCATGTAACTTTAGTAAAGTCACCATGACGTTACCATGGGGTTTCCGAACGCGTACAAGTTTCGACTGACAGCCATTTTCGGATTTGCATTGTCATGGGCAATTTCATTACGGGCTTTGCGTTGTTTTGTGACCACCATGGGACGTGCAGCGATCAACCGATCCTATAGACCGCCTTTCTAGAGCCCTTTTGAAACTGAATTACCAACAACTCATAGATCTGTTGCTCTTTTCATGACGCAAATGAGGATTCTTATCGTTGATGTAGGCAGCCGCAAGTCAGTGGTCACAAATTATGACATTGAACATGACTTGTGAGGCATTTTCTACCGTGACAGAGCTTCCTTATGGATATTCACCTTTACAGTGATTTGACAGTTCTTGACATAACAAGTTAAATCATCTCGCCTACTAACGACTTTTCGTAGCACTATCCCATCTTTTACCATGTTTGCCCCCCCCCCCCCCCCCTGATACTATTTTTGCATTAAAATGCTACCGGACATGACTTGTGTAATAAGCATATCAAAAATAATCAATAGGCATAAAATTAAAATTAACTTTCAATTTTAAGTTTTAGCGTTTTTGAATTGTAACACAGTAAATAAAGAAAATAACCATACCATAGTGTGGCATAACAAATTTAAGTAATTGAGCCTAACGAACCCCCCAAGGAACCACCAGGGGTCTTAAAATCATTAAAATGTATCATGAGAAACATTGACTGGTGGGACTGGATTATTTTACTGACTTTAAATATTAACAGAAGTAGAAAACATGTAAGTGTTCCTTTAATTATTTTGAGCAGTGTAGTATTACATTCGAGTACATGTGTGTGCACTATTGGTTGGTAATAGAGAGGTTGCGAAAATAAACGTGTAACGTGTACGGCTACGTGGATACTACTGGTGGGTATAGTCCGCCCAGGATAATGTGATATTTACAAACATGAATCCGTTTGGTCAACTGTGGCTAAAGTGGTTTTGCAAATCACTTAAAAAACATATAAGGTCAGTATGGTACTCAAATCATCACTGATAATTGGTGCACATAATTGTAATCCACCTTTATTGAATATACCAAGTTTGCCCGCCTTTCACATTATCCTGGGCGCACTATAACGGACGTGTAACAGACAAAAATAAAATGTGTACTATACTTCATCACCAATGTATAGATATGTATGGAGCCATATAACTGCCACCACATAAATATCAATTTTCATGAAATATTTCGTGAAATTAACGAGGTATTTCATGAAAACAGAAAAATATTATGAATGCAAGATAAATATCTTAACGTGAAAAATTGCCAGTATCTGCTTTGATCTGCCACAACATTCCTGTTATTTTTTTAAAGAAACCAACTAACTTTTCACGAAATTGCATTATTTTTCACGAAGACATTTTTACGTTTCACGAAACTTTTCCCGAAAGTCGATTATTTTCACCAAAACATCTTTACGTTTCGCGAAACATTTTTATGCTTTCATGAAAAACTCATTTAGTTTCGTGAAAACATCATCTTTATGTGGTGTCAGTTCAGAGCACTAACAAGCAGAATTTCGTGTTAAGATAATTTATCTGTCTTCATGATAGTTATATTTTTTCATGAAATATCCCATAATTTTTACGAGAGTTTTCATGAAATTTTAAAGTTAAGTGGTGGCAGTTATGTGGCTCCATAGGTATGCACAGGAAACACAAAAGTTCATTGCCCGTGGACTCACTGCGTTTATACACACCATGAAGAAATCATGCTCTATAGGCAAACTTTCAACTCGGGTATAGCATAATTATAGCTAAACGGGGAATTTACTGTACACAGTGTGTGATTAAAGTACATACACATGCATAACCTAAACATACACCTATAACTGTTAAGGTATCAGAGTATAATTTATAGTGAGATTGAGCATGCTTTTTTTCAAAAGCTTTTTATTCACAAAATTGAAATGTGTTGGGTACAGTAAGCATAGTATTATGATGCACTATATTTACCCTTGAAGTTAAACAAAAAATAAATATCAGTAAAGTGAATTTCTTGAAGCATGACAGCACTTCCATTACAAATAATGCTTGTTCACAAAGAAAGTCAACATTACATGAGAGTCAAAGTTTGATGTTGCCGACATAGTTAATAATATAACGAACAAACTCTAACAACGAAATAATAATAAAACATATTTATGAACTTGTATCATGCACAATTAAATGACCTTGCAAACCGAAAGTAGAAATATGTCAATTTTTCTTGAATATCTTTTAAAGTATACATTTTTCTGTCAAAATCTAAATAAGAGTTATGGCTCGTGACGTTTGCCAATGTGTGTGTTTAGGAACGAGTACTGAACGATACTCACATTCTATAAACAAACTATTTTAAAAGGTGGGCCCTTTGTGACGAGTTGTTAGTGTTGTGTTACTGTAATATTATACATACAATACAAGTCTGTCTGCTTGAGCCCTTTTATTCTTTACTTCCAGAAACTACACACTCATGGATGACGAAATGCTCAAAACTTAGTCGTACATGAAAGTTACACGTTGCCTTTCGCAACCTCTCTATTGAGAACTTGGTCACACAAGAGCTAGCCGAAAGATGAATTGTGCACAACTTAATAGCATTCAGCTTTTTATTGTTGTTATTCGTTAACTTTTTCTGACTTCAGAGAGCTAAAACTAGGTACTTTAGCCGTTTTACTGTTGTTACGAGGTCATTCAGCTAGGACATTCAGCTTTTTGGTTGCTGGAACTATAGTTCATGCATATTTTTGACAGCTGCTGGGACATGGGCAGTTCGTCTTCTCGTTCTGTTATGTGTTGGGCTGTGTCAGAGTGTAATTGTGATGTGTCGAATCAGCTATCTTGATCGATTGTATATTTTATTTTGCTAGCACTGGCTACGTGATTCCTTTTTAGAGTGGGGTGCGTTGTCATCCTTTCAGTATTATGATTGTATAGAGCGATTTTGAAAGGACCCACTCGTACGATACTTTATGGATATAATTTCGAATTCGCGTTTAGTAACTGTTTTAAATAGCTACCAGGCTGTGGCCGACCATCTCGTCTGTAAACATACTAGGCGAAATCCTCACTCACAAAGAATGCAAACCAAGTCCGATACAATATTCAGTTTAACTGTATAAAGGTTAAACATTTTACCAATAAATCAAAGCTCTGAGAGTGCTGATGGGAGGTGAACTGGTTGCTGCTACTAAAGCTTCACACGTTTAATGTTCGTTTTCTTACTGCCGATCTTGTCATGAATGTCAAAATAGGCATATGTGACTATATAGGCATGTTGGGTATCTGAATAATTGTAAAAAGGGGTATAGTAATTTATATGAAATGCATGCATTGAATGCGTATATCGAAAGTGGCTTTGAAATAATACTACGCGCCTATTTATTAGATTCTACAGTATCGTCTTGTAATCACTTCCCTCACAGCGTGAGACAGTCTATACAAAGCGGCTAGTAAACCACAACATATGATTGCATAACAATACTCCGCATACAGTTTACGATTCATTGATAAAACCATCACGTGACTCTGGTCTGAAGTTTCTAAAAATAGCTATACAGCCGAGACATTTGATGAACACGTCATTTTCCTATTATGAAACAAGTCCGATATCGACCCGGCGGAGTGATTATCTACAAAAATATCGAGTTAACGAACAGTTTGACAATAAGTGTTGATCTTAGAATAAACAAATGTTGCTGATTGAATTAAGTCAGTTTAAAAATTTGGAGAAACATAATAAATTATGTAGCAGTATTGGGAATGTTGACAGTTTCTGGAACTACTTGAATGCGGATTCACATAGCAGCCTAAAGGCGGTTCAGGTTGCATTAAGAAAAGGACAATGGTAGTAATGAGAGGCTGTCACCTCCCTAAAATGAGACTCTGCCCATTTCACATTTACCTCGTGACCAACACCAATATAAACTACCGTTCCGGGAATTCGGGTGTAGGGCAGATTATTTTAAAAGCAGTCGTTCCTCCGGGTTATAGCTAATTACCATGTCAGTTGATTTGACTAAGCTCTTGTGTAATTCAGTTCTAGTATCAGTAAATAAAAACCGGAGTTATCCAGAAGCATCTTAAGGCCAACCCAGAGAAGTTTCAGGCAATTGCAGTTGATAGAAGAGCAAACAGTGCTATTGAGTCTTTTACTGTCGGCGGCTCTGCTATCAAGTGCAACGAGCATGTGAAGCTTCTAGGGGTTGAGCTTGATTATATGCTTGACTTTGACACTCAGATATCCCACATGTGCAAAAAGGCTGCAAGTCAATTGAATGTTCTTCAGCGCAGAGTACATTTTTATCACGGAATACTATGTTAACAATTCTTAAAACTTTTATCAGATCTAACTTTAACTACTGTCCTATTGTTTTGCACTTCTATAGTAAAGGTAACACAGAAACACTTGAAAAACTTCAATACAGAGCACTAGGGATTGTCTTCCAAGACTTCAATACTTCGTATGATGACTTGTTTAAACGTGTCAACAGGACTACGTTCCACCTTAGCAGAATCCAATGTATTGTCATAGAAACTTTCAAATGTATACATGAAATTTAGCCTATATATGTCCGAGACCTTGTTAAGCTAAAGACTGCTATATATGATTTCAGGTATGAAAACACTCTAAAAGACTTGTAATACTAGTACCACAAGTCAGTTTATTTTGCATTTAAACTATGTAAATCATTGAAAATCTTGATAGCTGATACACTTGAGGCAATTTTCAGACTTTAAGAAAACATTTAAAGAAAGTTTTCAATTAAGATGCTACGTAAAAACCATTCCAGTCCTTGAACACTCCTTAATGACCAGCTTATTACATTATTATGTAATTGTATTATTATGTAATAAATGCAAACACAAAATGGAATATTCAATGATCTTTATTATTCTTTAATAAATTATCCAATAATATTGTGAGGACAAGCACCTTTGCTGATCATGTGACCCATCATATTGTCCTTGGCTGAAATATACAATAAAAGTACATTTATTAAAAGGCTAAGGCTTAGTTTGTTATAGTGTCACCTTAATTTTGTCACCCGCCATTTTGACTTATGAGGCACCTACCTTTTGTTCGTACAGTACTTCCCGAACCAGAGATGGGCCTACGGTAATCATTCTTTAACTAGCTAGCGGCTTACCAACCGACTGCATCGGTGTTCTAACCCAGCTTCCGCCTAGATTCCTACCTTCGATCTCCCGCTTCCAAGGCGGATGCCCTAACTACTAGGCTACGGTCAAGGTTATTACTGGTAGGACACATTTAGCTGAAACTCTATCGTGGACAAACGTAATTACACATAATGTATTATTCGCACTTTGTACGGCGTTTGGCATGCTAGTACTTCGTGCTTCTCCGGTGATAATGTACGGATTAGTACGACGGTATTCGTGCTTATCCGGTGATAATGTACGGATAAGTACGACGGTATTCGTGCTTATCCGGTGATAATGTACGGATTAGTACGACGGTATTCGTGCTTATCCGGTGATAATGTACGGATTAGTACGACGGTATTCGTGCTTATCCGGTGATAATGTACGGATTAGTACGACGGTATTCGTGCTTATCTGGTGATAATGTACGGATTAGTACGACGGTATTCGTGCTTATCCGGTGATAATGAACAGAATGGCACGACGTGCTTCGTACTTTAAGACTCGTACATGTATACTGCGAGCGTCAAAAACGTGTCCATAACAAAGAAAATAACCTTAACGCTGTTCAAAATCAACCTGAGTTTAACTACTTTCGGTTCAAAGTTATTTACCAATTTATCCATTGTATACCACCAATAAAGAGCAAGACGCTGACAGATGAAATAATGTCAAGGACAAGGAAGTGGAGAAAAACTTACTCAGCTGATGGCTTGTCATCAAATATTGGCAGAAGCTGCATTCATTGGAGAACGTTCGGCTATAGATGGTGCCGATAGTTGAGAACAAATTGTTGGCGACACCACATACAGGATTGTAGACTTTATCACATACGGCATGTGGTACAATGTTTCCTGACTCGATGGCGATACCCGAGCTGCTGCTGCTTTGGAAGTAGGAAGAGCAATCAATCTGTTCACAGAAAAAAATGCCTCAAGTTATGTTCGTAAATATGTAGTACATGTAATCACAGGTGACCGTATTGTATGTATTGTGACATATTGTTAGACATGCTATTGTGACATATTGTTAGACATGCTTTTGTGTCATATTGTTAGACATGCTTTTGTGTCATATTGTTAGACATGTTATTGTGACATATTGTTAGACATGCTATTGTGTCATATTGTTAGACATGCTATTGTGACATATTGTTAGACATGCTTTTGTGTCATATTGTTAGACATGCTTTTGTGTCATATTGTTAGACATGTTATTGTGGCATATTGTTAGACATGCTATTGTGTCATATTGTTAGACATGCTTTTGTGTCATATTGTTAGACATGCTTTTGTGTCATATTGTTGGACATGTTATTGTGACATATTGTTAGACATGTTATTGTGACATATTGTTAGACATGTTTTGTGTCATATTGTTAGACATGCTATTGTGACATATTGTTAGACATGTTATTGTGACATATTGTTAGACATGCTTTTGTGTCATCTTGTTAGACATGCTATTGTGACATATTGTTAGACATGTTATTGTGACATATTGTTAGACATGCTTTTGTGTCATATTGTTAGACATGCTTTTGTGTCATATTGTTAGACATCCTATTGTGACATATTGTTAGTCATGCTATTGTGACATATTGTTAGACATGCTATTGAGACACACTGTTGGACAAGTAATTGTGACATATTGTTAGACATGCTATTGAGACATACTGTTGGACATGTAATTGTGACATATTGTTAGACATGCTATTGAGACATACTGTTGGACATGTGATTGTGACATATTGTTAGACATGCTATTGTGACATATTGTTAGACATGCTGTTGTGACATATTGTTAGACATGCTATTGTGACATATTGTTAGTCATGCTATTGTGACATATTATTAGACATGTGATTGCGACATATTGTTAGACATGCTATTGTGACATATTGTTAGACATGCTGTTGTGACATATTGTTAGACATGCTATTTTGACATATTGTTAGTCATGCTATTGTGACATATTGTTAGACATGCTGTTGTGACATACTGTTGGACATGTGATTGTGACATATTGTTAGACATGCTATTGAGACATACTGTTGGACATGTGATTGTGACATATTGTTAGACATGCTATTGAGACATACTGTTGGACATGTGATTGTGACATATTGTTAGACATGCTATTGAGACATACTGTTGGACATGTTATTGTGACATATTGTTGGACATCTGATTGTGACTATATTGTTAGACATGCTTTTGAGACATACTGTTGGACATGTTATTGTGACATACTGTTGGACATGTTATTGTGACATACTGTTGGACATGTTATTGTGACAAACTGTTGGACATGTGATTGTGACAAACTATTACACTTGTTATTGTGACCTATCCTTGCACGTGTTATTGTAACATGATGTATGATACACATGTTGTTGTGGCACATTGTAACACTTGTTATTGTGACCTATTGTCTGACATGTTATTGTGACCTAAGGTTACACATGCTATTGTGGCCCATTGTTACACATGTCATTGTATTGTTACATATTGTTACACATGTCATTGTATTGTGACATATTGTTACACATGTCATTGTATTGTGACATATTGTTACACATGTCATTGTATTGTGACATATTGTTACACATGTCATTGTATTGTGACATATTGTTACACATGTCATTGTATTGTGACATATTGTTACACATGCCATTGTGACGTACTGTTAAACGTGTTATTGTGTCATATTGGTACACATGCTATTGTATCCTATTGTTACACATTTTATTGTGTCCTATTGTTACACATGTCATTGTGTACTATTATCACACAAAAGTCATATTATTGTGATTAAGTGTCCACATGTCGTGTCATGTTACCTTTGTGTGTGGTAGATTCCAATGAGTACATGTATATTCATGCGACATCAAAACATTGCTGCGTATAATTCCCGCTTTATTTGAGCTAGGTTAAAATCGTCAAAATACTGTAGTATTTCGTTTAAACAGTAGTGATACTGACCTCTATTTGGTTGGTTGTGTCAACTGTACATTTTCCCATATGATCAATTGATAACTGTGTTGTTGACATTTGTTGTTGATGAAGGCACTGTGAATGACGGAAAGAGCAGGCAGTTGCTGAAAGACAAGCATACAGAAATGTACAGAACATAGACAGAACGCACTGAGAATGACGTAGAGAGCAGGCAGTTGCTGCAAGACAAACATACAGTATAATGTACATAAATGGACAGAACGCACTGCGTTTGACGGAATACATACAGGAAGTTGCTGAAATACAAACATAATGTACTATGTACATCAACGGACAGAGCACGTTGTTTGCAGCGCCATTTTTCATTCAACTGTATCAATAATACCTCAAGCCTCGCTTAATTCGACTAAACAATTTATATATAAAACAATTAATGACAAGTAACACACTTACGCATGTACCAGACTGAGTCCGGTAGTACTGTAAGGCGCAGACATTTAGACTTATTTCAAGCAAACCTATATATTGACTTTAACACTGGATGACACACTGCAAGTTTTTTTTTTAATTTAACATATTACCGTAAAGGGAGTAAACTGCAAATGGTTACTACACTGAACCTGTCGGTTTTTATCGTGTGGTACGCTGTTTTATATTGTCTTCTACTACAGTATTGAACTCACTGAACTTATAACCTAGTTGGTGTAACGACTTGATTTAATCCTGGTTCGATTTCTAACGTGCATGTGCATATTAAAACTGACAGTCTGCTAGACCACAAAGCTCCACTTACGCCACTATACCATTAGACCGCTTGCCTGCCAACTTCACCCACATAATAAACAATTATTTAGTTAAACAACGTTTGTTGGAATATAGAATAGAGGATTTGCATATCATTGAAGTACATTGTATTTAATACGTACAATAAGTGCGCGTGTCTGAACCACAGATAGCTGAAGAATCATCATTTTGCATGTAATAAGCGGACGCTGTATGAACGCATCGTGCTTGTAGGGCATCAGTACAGGAACTATTAAGGGTTACACAGGGTCCATAGTTTACCATATACATCTTATCTCCGGCCTTCGTTGCCGCACATACGGCATTATTGTACTCGCATCTTGTTTCTGAAGAAAACATACGTTATAAATAAAGAACTTACACACAAGGTTAGTCCTAACTTCTTTAGTCTATGGCATATGGTAGTAACCCAATATTAAATTAGAGCCTCGATTTGATTACCCTGGGGTAGGGCGAGTTTTGTGATGTCATGCGTATTTAAAAATGTAATCGAACATGTCATGTAAGGGTCGAGTTGTTTACGACATGTCGTAAAGTTATCTTTAGACTTAAAAATCAATACAAGTATCAGTAATTGAAATTTTGAAATACTATATGCATAATTATTCATGATGGCATGTTTCCTAAACAAATACTTATTCATTATAAAAGGATAACTTAAAACGTCGTGCTACACGACGCATAGTTAACCAATCACTCGAGGAACCCTAGGTTTTCCCGCGATCAGTATCTTGACCTTTGACATCGACTCTAAGGTTACACCCGGGTATTCGGTTTGTTATAGTGAGTTGCTCGCGCAGCTTGGACAAACTAATCGAAAACAATCTAAAATGAGCACCTACTGTATTCGACTCCATCCGACCCACATACGTGTAAATCATGAGTCTCATCATTACAGATAATATCACATTGCTGATTGTGAGTGAGTTGACCTCCAGGCAGAATAACTTGGCGAACTCCACCGTGGACACTTTGCACGGCGAGCACGAACAAACCTGAAACATACACAGACTCGTTCATTAAAAAATACATAATATACATACAGTACTGCGGCACTCTAAAGAGCAACACTCTCTCTATCACAACACCTTCATAATGTTCATCAATTCAATCGTTCAGCCTAGCTTTGACATTTATCTGCACCTGGTCATTGGGCTACAGAAAGAAACCTGCGTTCGAACCTCCCTGGAGATACTTTTTCTCCCCTTTAGTTTGCAGTCAACATCGAGATACGGCGCCCAGGAATATCGAACATGTGCAGACACCACCTTCACAGGTACTAATTCACACCTTAGCCGAGTGTAGTCTTGTGTGTTATTCTTGCTCAGAGATATTGAGTAATGGTCCGGACGTTGAATGAACCTGGGACCTCTCGATCCAAAAGCGCGCGCTACCTCTAGGTCCACACGCTCGAATATTATATCCGAATGATTGTTGTCGTATTATATTCCAATTGGGGGGCGGTGCTGGAAAATACAAACCCAGTGCAATATTGCAGTTTTCGTACTCTTTTCCATCGTAACGTTGATACAATATCAAATCTTTTACAACAACAAATCAGAATATATTACACTGGCATATATAAAAATTCAGATACTTACAGACGTAGAACATCATGGTGACTTTGGACAATTGTGAAAGTATTAGTGCACAGCGGGGCGATTGTGGGTCTTATCTCTGACATGAAGGACAATTTGGGACATATTTAGCATTATTATTTCACGAAACTGTTATAGACATGATAATGGTAAAATTATTTACAACAAATTTAAGTCACAAATATTATCATCATGAAGTGAGCTATAAATAAACGAATAGTAGGTGTGGCATAATTATTAGTTCATTAAGAGAATAAAGCCAGTGACAGATACATAATTGTCATTGAGACAGTTTGTACTAGTAGTGACCTCTATAGCTAAGGCGAGGCGACCACTCGTCGGCTGGTTCTAATAGTGATCAAAGTGCCAAAATCATGTTTGTCAAATATCTTTAAGTCAACCGATTTTAAAATTTTAAAAACGTAGATATAGTACTATGGCTTCATTCTTCCCGTTGCATTTATTATTCTGCTTTAAAATTGACATAGAAACGATGTTCGTGAAGTTGGCAGGCTAGCGGCCTAGCGGCCTAACAGCGTGAAGTTGGCGGCCTAGCGGCCTAGCGGCCTAGCAGCGTGAAGTTGGCGGCCTAGCAGCCTAGCGGCCTAGCAGCGTGAAGTTGGCGGCCTAGCAGCCTAGCGGCCTAGCAGCGTGAAGTTGGCGGCCTAGCGGCCTAGCAGCGTGAAGTTGGCGGCCTAGCAGCCTAGCGGCCTAGCAGCGTGAAGTTGGCGGCCTAGCAGCCTAGCGGCCTAGCAGCGTGAAGTTGGCGGCCTAGCGGCCTAGCAGCCTAGCGGCCTAGCGGCCCAGCGGCCTAGCGGCCTAGCGGCCTAGCGATCCAGCGGCCCAACAAAGTTGGCAGTCCAAAAAAAAAAAAAAAAATTGTGAAGTTGGCGGCCTAGCGGCCTAGCAGCCTAGCGGCCTAGCGGCCCAGCGGCCTAGCGGCCTAGCGGCCTAGCGGCCTAGCGGCCTAGCGGCCTAGCGATCCAGCGGCCCAACAAAGTTGGCAGTCCAAAAAAAAATAAAAAAAAAAAAAATTGTGAAGTTGGCGGCCTAGCGGCCTAGCAGCCTAGCGGCCTAGCGGCCCAGCGGCCTAGCGGCCTAGCGGCCTAGCGATCCAGCGGCCCAACAAAGTTGGCAGTCCAAAAAAAAAAAAAAAAAAAAAAAAATTGTGAAGTTGGCGGCCTAGCGGCCTAGCAGCCTAGCGGCCTAGCGGCCCAGCGGCCTAGCGGCCTAGCGGCCTAGCAGCCTAGCGGCCTAGCGGCCCAGCGGCCTAGCGGCCTAGCGGCCTAGCGATCCAGCGGCCCAACAAAGTTGGCAGTCCAAAAAAAAAAAAAAAAAAATTGTGAAGTTGGCGGCCTAGCGGCCTAGCGGCCTAGCAGCCTAGCGGCCTAGCGGCCCAGCGGCCTAGCGGCCTAGCGGCCTAGCGATCCAGCGGCCCAACAAAGTTGGCAGTCCAAAAAAAAAAAAAAAAAAAATTGTGAAGTTGGCGGCCTAGCGGCCTAGCAGCCTAGCGGCCTAGCGGCCCAGCGGCCTAGCGGCCTAGCGGCCTAGCGATCCAGCGGCCCAACAAAGTTGGCAGTCCAAAAAAAAAAAAAATTGTGAAGTTGGCGGCCTAGCGGCCTAGCAGCCTAGCAGCCTAGCGGCCTAGCGGCCCAGCGGCCTAGCGGCCTAGCGGCCTAGCGATCCAGCGGCCCAACAAAGTTGGCAGTCCAAAAAAAAAAAAAAAAAAAAAAAAAAATTGTGAAGTTGGCGGCCTAGCGGCCTAGCAGCCTAGCGGCCTAGCGGCCCAGCGGCCTAGCGGCCTAGCGGCCTAGCGATCCAGCGGCCCAACAAAGTTGGCAGTCCAAAAAAAAAAAAAATTGTGAAGTTGGCGGCCTAGCGGCCTAGCAGCCTAGCAGCCTAGCGGCCTAGCGGCCCAGCGGCCTAGCGGCCTAGCGGCCTAGCGATCCAGCGGCCCAACAAAGTTGGCAGTCCAAAAAAAAAAAAAAAAAAAAAAAAATTGTGAAGTTGGCGGCCTAGCGGCCTAGCAGCCTAGCGGCCTAGCGGCCCAGCGGCCTAGCGGCCTAGCGGCCTAGCGATCCAGCGGCCCAACAAAGTTGGCAGTCCAAAAAAAAAAAAAAAAAAATTGTGAAGTTGGCGGCCTAGCGGCCTAGCAGCCTAGCGGCCTAGCGGCCCAGCGGCCTAGCGGCCTAGCGGCCTAGCGATCCAGCGGCCCAACAAAGTTGGCAGTCCAAAAAAAAAAAAAAAAAATTGTGAAGTTGGCGGCCTAGCGGCCTAGCAGCCTAGCGGCCTAGCGGCCCAGCGGCCTAGCGGCCTAGCGATCCAGCGGCCCAACAAAGTTGGCAGTTCAAAAAAAAAAAAAAAAAAAAAAATTGTGAAGTTGGCGGCCTAGCGGCCCAGCGGCTTGGCGGCATAGCGGCCTAGCGGCCTAGCGATCCAGCGGCCCAACAAAGTTGGCAGTCCAAAAAAAAAAAAAAAAAAAAAAATTGTGAAGTTGGCGGCCTAGCGGCCTAGCGGCCCAGCGGCCTAGCGGCCTAGCGAACCAGCGGCCTAACAAAGTTGGCAGTCGAAAAAAACAAATTGTGAAGTTGGCGGCCTAGCGGCCTAGCGGCCCAGCGGCCTAGCGGCCTAGCGATCCAGCGGCCTAACAAAGTTGGCAGTCGGAAAAAAAAATGTGAAGTTGGCGGCCTAGCAAAAAAAAAAAAAAAAATTGTGAAGTTGGCGGCCTAGCGGCCTAGCGATCCAGCGGCCCAACAAAGTTGGCAGTCGAAAAAAAATTTAAAAAATGGGAAGTTGGCGGCCTAGCGGCCTAGCGGCCTAGCGGCTTAGCGGCCTAGCCGACTAGCGGCCTAGCGGCCTAGCGATCCAGCGGCCTAACAAAGTTGGCAGTCGAAAAAAAATATAAAAAAATGTGAAGTTGGCGGCCTAGCGCCCTAGCGATCCAGCGGCCTAACAAAGTTGGCAGCCGAAAAACTAAATATTTGGCAGCCGAAAAAAAAATAGTCGGTCCTCCACTCCAACTCGACTTACACTAACCTAAGGTAGCCTCAAGTGTAGCTAGAGTGACGGTCGAGTTAGTGTAGGTCGAGTGGAGATTTGGTATTCACATGGGTAACTCGTCCTCGACTTTCCTGAGTGTGTGACCGTTATAATAAATGGTAGGATATTACACTGTACATACAATCTGAGCTTTATTATTGAATTGGTCGGTATGATTATTGCAAAGATTATAGTGGATCAGTTAACATAAAACTTCGATGTAATTAACATTGAATGAACGTACAAATGTATATAATGATTTACATTGATATATTCCAACAAAACAATTATGCAAGACAATGCCTACGCATTTAAAATAAAAAAAAGGATGCGCATATCGAAGAAGACAAATCGTACCGTATGCCTTATGTTTTCGCCGTGGACTCAATATTAAATATCATATCACGTCAATATGAATTCCACCGACCGTCAAGCAGGTAATGTCATGTTAATAATTTAGAAGTCGGAGGAAATGGACTCAGTTTACTTTTATAAGCAGCTTCACTGTCAGATGATGTTGTTAATTACAACACATACATCGTACATACCGTTCCGGGGAAGCCCGACAACTAGAAAGCTATAATTCCTGGAATGTCATTTAATGTGCGACATGTTTAAAAATAATAGTACATAAGATAGCTGATGCATGAACTTCTTGGTTTTAGGTTGATTATGAAACAAGTTGGTACAACCTTGAACAAATATTAACCATTCTCGACACATCATGCCCGAATTTATCCATCGTCACAATATATAATACAATACGTAAGAGAAGAGAAGCCACCTTTCGCTTATTATGCTGGACATCTTGCAAGGGAAATACTGATACCATTTCGTTTTAAGCATGAAGTGACCCCGGATCGAACCTGGGCGTCCCGCACTCGAAGCGGACGCTCTAACAGTAGGCTATCGAGGCGGCACATTGACACATGAATGATTGCAATGCACATCATCAGTATTTGTTGCTAGTTTGCACGTTTTTATTCATTCAAATATTTTAGTCATCTTCATATCAACACTGGGTGGGATTAAAAATAATAATATGGCAAAGAATGAAAACAATAACGTTATAATTTCAATAGTTATGCTCCATATATAAATACCATGTATTTAATTAACATCGCAGTAATATGACTAAATTTTAATTCCAGATACTTCATACACTTATTACAGTAACTTTATTTGTCCAAATAATATACTTTAAGATAACAAATTATAAATAAAATTATATTTATGGTTGTATATTTATCAACCCACACGATCATATGAATTTGTTGTGTAGTTTAATTTGAAACTACAATAACTTTATTAGTTCAACATTCGTGCGCTAAATCGGTATGCACGTAACCACACATTTGAGTGTAGCTGGGGAACTTTGCCAAGAAATTCACATTATCCATGCTTTCTAAGGTTTTCTTCTATCCGGGACATTTCTAAAAGGTAAAATCATATCCTTAAATTCTTCTACCTCGAATGGGTTGTCCATTTTAGTTAGTGACTAACTTTGGTATTCACTAACATTCCATTGAGTTTGGTTGGAGTCACGCTGAAGTCGACGTTTCGCTCCCTCGAAAATTCCTCACTCAGTCGAGTCAACTCCAGCTACACTTACCGTTGTGAATACCAATTTCAGGTTAGGTCGAGTTCACACTCAAACGCACGGACGAAACAACAATTAAATTTGGATTAACTCAGTGAGTGAGAGTGGAGGAGAGGATGTGAATATGGTCCGTAGTGTTTATCCCAATGTATTTATACTGTAACATTTATATATCACTGTACCCATGTTGCATAGATGCCTGTGATAAATAAAGTTCCGTTTTGTTCTGTGAAAATTCTAATACATATGCGATGTTGAATTTCTCCGTATAGATTCGGAGGCAATAACTGTAAAATTAGACTGTATTTCAGTCTCATCCATGTCTAATTATTACAAAATAACACTTATTATATCACAAATAAAACATGCATATAACCATTCGATATAGAATTAATTATAAGAGACTCAACTTATGTACAATCACATATATTTACACATTGCAACCAATGAGCATCTAATGTAAAAGTCACAGTATTTTTAAAAAGGATGAATTATTTGAGGACACTGCCGAACGACATAAAATATTTGAGGACACTCATGAATACGACCGTTTATAAGAAAGAGTTAATGAAAAACAATAGTTTCACAATTAAATGATCTTATTTTACTAACCATGAAATTTCCAAAATATGTATAACATATTAATAAAACAATAAACCTTTCTTTTTCGAAACACTTTCAATGTCTATGATCGTACGTTACTATGATTATACGGTTTGGTGTTAATCTTCGTCACAAATATTGACAAAAAAATCACGGCCGTGAAATACCACAATTTTCTAATCATTGTCATTTTATTAATATTTGCGTTATTGATAATTCTCAATATTGTTACATATTTAGAAACTAAAGAGCTTCATAACGATATAAAACAATAGAAATGGAGTGAATCATAAAAAAACTGGTACGGCCGTGGAATTCGAACACATTAAAAATATAATTTCACGCCGAGAAAAATGTATATATTCAATTAGCCGTTATTTTATTTCAATATGTTTGTATATTTTAAACCAAGAGAGCTTCTTTTTTATTTTGATATAATTTATATGAAAATATGTTAATAAATAAAAAAATAAACTACTACGGCCGTGGAATTCGAACACAAAAATGTGTAGATTTTTTTCTCGAAAAATAGTCTGTGTTTGAACCATTATAATTCATATTTGCATGGGCATAATTTCATTTTTTATATTTAGAAACTTCAGATCTTTAATCTTTAATTTCATATCAACATTTTAAAATTCGTCAATAAATTAAAAAATTAACCCCCCCCCCCCCTCCACGCCGTAGAATCACTCCTGTGATCTTGTTTAAAATAGCATAGGGCCGAGAAATACACTATTCCGCTAACGTCACCTGTCAATCAAAATGTGGTGGTCATTTATAATGGGTCATTCGTATCAATTGACCAGACGCCGACTCCACCCACTTAATCTCGTTGATCCAATCAGAGCGTGTTATCGCTATTTTAGATTCCGATGTAAACCTTGGACAACATAACGAAGTCGAGATAGAGGTTATAGAGGAAACATTGGTTTTGAAATCACTGCTACGCCTATAACTCTTTAGTTTGTGTATATATCTAATCGACTGTGGTTTCACGCGAAAGGTCTATTTTTGCAGTATAAGAAGGCACCAAAAAATTTGAAGATACAAGAGATATTAATATTTTATCACGTTTTAAATAAACCATTTTATTAGGCATTTTTGATCTACAAAACATGGTAACACATATAACTTTTTTGTCAGTGACTATGTTTGGATGACATCTGAATGAATTAACAGGTCTGTTTCTAAAGAATAAAACACACCCAAAATGTTTGACAATCATTACATATTAACATTTATAGCGGTTTTAAAACCCGAGAAAATTCAACAAGGTATATATATAGACAATTGTGCATTCGGGAAGTATATTTCGACTTTTATCATCTGAAAGTCATTTTAATGCATCGTCCACAAAAAGCCGAAGCATTTAATGTTTATTCTTCAAACGAACTTTTATTTTAGACTTTCGCAAAGTTAAAAAACAACAATTAAAACGCATTTATTGTGAAACAATCGACCTAAAATAAATTGGCATGAAATGAATAACTTTCACTTCGGCTAAATAAAACATATGTGTGGTTCAGGAAACATTGGTGAACAATAGGATAGGTAGGTAGGCATTTGTTTTTAGATGTAGGTGTTTGACATACATCAGTGGTCACGATTCACCGGGAAAATAGTTCTATAGCCATAGCACTTTGCATATGCATTCACTGTATAAATTGGTATCGTTGACGGTACTTAAAGTATGTACCTACAGTATCTCCGACTGACAATGAACATGTCTACATGTATTTGATAGAGAAAATAAATAAATATGTTTTTACAGAAAATAAAAACGTCAGTCTATTATAACATGATAGATGTACATTTCATACAGAATCGCCTACCATAATAAAATTTAGCAATAAATACCAGAGACTGTAGTCGTAAATATACAGTTTCTGCCGGAAAGAAATCTACAGCACACGACTATAATTATGGTCATAAAATAGATTTTAAAAAATAGCAGACTTAGTTGAGAAATTACTCGTAGACAAATTTTTGCATTTTTCTCCAACAAATTTTAGTGGAAAGTTTGTTGTGAAAGGACTGGAATGTAAGCCAAAACACTCCTTAAGATTTTCTTAAGCGAGTTTGTTAGTTTGTTATGCTACGGTCACAAAGCTCGTACGATATCCGTACGAATTTACCAACTCGAACGAGTCCACAATGTTTGAAATCCTAACGGTACTTTTTCATTCGTAGGGTCTGGTCACAGCTCGTACGGACCTCGTACGATTTATAGAGATGCAATCGTACGATATCCGTACGGACATCGTAATATCCATACGGACACCGTACGGGGCTCGCAAGGAGCCCGGCCGTACATCGCACGGTGCTCGTAGATCAATCAGAGCTCGTAGATAACTCGTACGGACATCGTAAACTCGTCAGGGCATCGTACGGATTGTTGTAACTCGTAGAGGACTCGGGAGCTCGGTGAAAATGTTTCACCGATCTCCGAGTTGTCTACGATCTCGTAGAGATATTTGAAGTAGAAAGCTCGCAAGGAAGCTGTCCTCACCCAGTTTATGTATTATTATATTTTGTAAGATGATTTTGGATTAGTTGATATTTCATGTCATGTTTATATGTAAGAAAAAATGCATAATTGTCCCTCGACAGACTCTGAAATTCAGCCTATTTCGCCATAACGTTTTGAATAGTACAAAGGGTATATACACGTATGTGTCTCATGTGTACCACACCAAATTTTTACCAAAAGAATTAAGTGAATGCAGTAGAAATAGAATATATATATATGTAGATGCATAGACAATGGTTTGATGTGTACTAATAAGTTCTGTGCACGAGAATCACGGAAATAACAACTATCATACACTGAGCGTGTGCGGATCCAGATGGGGTGGGCCTGGACCCTGGAATTGTGGTGAATTGTGGTCATGTAATACAATGAGAGGAGTACGTCTTGGGTGGGAGTCTACTGGGTACCAACTTGGATAAAATATTGCTGGTCGGACCCCTCTCTAGCAAAATAACCCGAATCCATTCTCATACATGTATTGCCGGGTGCCTGGCAGAGTTGGGCCTACCGGCGTCTTACCAAACGACTACATCAGTTATAACCTAACTTTCTCCGGGGTTTGAACTTTCGATCTCCCGCTTCCTATACGGACGCCAAAATCACCCAGCCACGGTCGCGGTAATATGTCATGGATCAAAGTCTGGTGCGTCCCTACTTGGAGAAAGGTTGTTGGTCGGATATATCGATGATGCTAATACGAGAATACGATGATGATAATACGAGAATACGATAGTTTGATGATGATGATAGTAGAATACGATAATGATAATACAATAATAGGATGATGATTACTGTATACGAGAATACGATAGTATGATGACGATAATACGAGAATACGATAATGATAATACAATGATAAGATAATGATAATACGAGAATACGATAATGATAATACAATGATAAGATAATTATAATACGATAATATGATGATGATAATACAATTATAAGATAATTATAATACGAGAATACGATAATGATAATACAATGATAAGATAACGATAATACGAGAATACGATAATGATAATACAATGATAAGATAATGATAATACAATGATAAGATAATGATAATACGTGAATACGATAATGATAATACAATGATAAGATAATTTATAATAAGAGAATACGATGATGATAATACAATGATAAGATAATGATGATACGAGAATACGATAATGATGATACAATGATAAGATAATTTATAATACGAGAATACGATGATGATTATACAATAATAAGATAATGATAATACGAGAACACGATGATGATAATGCGATAGAACGATGCTGATAATTACGAGAAAACGATAATGATAATACGATAGCTCGATGATGATATTACGAGAATGCGATTATGATGACGATAATGATAATATGAGAATACCATAATAATGATATAAAAATACGACATTGTTTTCATGAATTAATCAGTGTTGTGTTTTTGCTGTTGGCAGAGTCTATCTACCGGAACTTGGATACATGATACAGTTGCAGTATCAACATAATAGCAGTGAATGTTATAGTGTGTACAACAATGCCATAGTGTGTACAACAATGCCATGCGTTATTACATGTACATTCGAAATAAAGATATTAAAAGTCTGTGTACAAATGTTGTTATACTCGCACAGTCTGTCTGTCTTCCAAAATTTTAATTTTTCAATATTTCAATATACACCATACTCATAACTATTCATTGTCATAAGTAAAGCAGTTGAGATAATGTTCATTATCTACATCTTAATGGCGTCCCATGCGATGCAAAACCTTGCAAATTTCGATATCCGTAAGGATATCGTACGATACTCGCACGAGTATTTCGTAGCTCGTGTGGTGTCCGCACGAGCCTCGTGCGAGAGTATACAGACTTGAAAAATATCAACGGGCTCGTAGACAGCTCGGGAGCTCGGTGAAACATTTTCACCGAGTCACCGAGTCCTCTACGAGTCACGAAAATCCGTACGATGCTCGTACGATTTTCGATATCCGTACGGGCTCCGTACGGACGCCGTGCGAGTTCGCCAAAATCAACTCGTACGGAGCTCGTAAGGAGCTCGTAGGGCAAATGTGACCGTAGCATTACCTGGTAAAACCCTTTAAAGATGTTAAAAATTATATTTACGTAGTTTTTCATTTACATAGCACAGGTCACTCGGTCCAAATGAAATTGTTGCACAGTTTTTGGAAAATATTTATGTACACTAGTCAGATGCACCATTATGCAATTATGCATCCTGGTAAGCATACTTAATAATACAATATTTGAGAAAACCGCTGTTAAATACAACCTGCAAACAAAAACCACTATATAACAATATATTCAAAACAATAATGCCATCTTCTCATCAAACCATTTTCAATGATATTAACCCGTACCTCTTGAGAGGGACATACCTTTCATTAAATATCACTATTTGCAGTTTGCAAATGGATGGTCTTTATAGGCAAATACTAGTATTGGACTATATAATTATATTTAATCAAGATCTCGAAGGTTTTTGTTACAAAAAAAACCGATAGTCACAATTTAGTATGAATATATTGGCATACATTTTGTACCATGCATGTTCGATAGTGTGTGCCATTTAAGACCTGTATCAGTGTGAATCAATTGACGTGTTCCTCCACTTTAAGCATGAATATATTACAAGGTTACTGTGCGGAATATATCCGCTACCGTCATTATGTGAGTGTACATGTAGTGAATAAACTTTAAAATGTTGCCTTAACAGAATATATAAGTATACTCCCCTATTTATTTCTACAGTGTATTGTCTACGTGTACAATCACACAATGACATATCCTTGCCATGTCGGGAAATCTGAAGTTCCCTGTGCTATCGTGTGACACGGTAAACAAATAAATTGCGTCCGCCACATCTTTTAACCTGTAGAAAGTACACACATAATGGGTATTCAAAAGCACAAAACTAATATTTACGAAGTCATACCTAAATCATTCCAATCATCCCTAATATTGCAGTAGCAATATGATTAATATAGTATTAAACTGAAATACATGTATGTATAATCAATAATAATAATGTTTAGGCTGTTTGTTTCGAGATATTTTGGATGTCCACATGTTATAAAATGAGAGAACAGCTAAATCCTAATTCAAATTATGGCTTTCTTCAAGATGTTGGAAATATTTATGAATTAAAAAACGTGTTTAGAGTCTTTAGATGTACTGGTATATTGTTACTAAGTATACATTTAATGTAACTAATTATATAATAAAAACATACACTGTTGATATTTTATAACCTGCTGAGTGATTAAAGTATGCTATTGATATGCATGTATGAGAACATTCGGGCAACTTTTAGATCTTAGTTTTAGCTGAATGCATTTGTGAAAACTATGTACAATGCAACCTCTCCAGAGGCTCTGAGCAGCCCTCCACTGAGCAACAACCTCTCTTCAGCAACATAAACATGTTGTTCGAGAAGAGACAATCTCTACATACAACAACATAATGTTATGTTTCCAAATGTGTGTCGCTATAGAGAGCTTTTATTGTTTTCAAAGTGCACATTTTCTCTTAGAATATGATTTATCTAAGAATTGCACTACAGGGTATGCATTTTGAAAAAGTACATAATTTTTATATGTTTACGAGCGTCGTACGACGGTCGTGCGATTGTCGTACGAAGGTCGTGCCATTGTCTCACGGCAGTCGTAGGATAGGGGATGTTCACAAGACTGTCGTGCGACAATCGCACAATCATCGCACGTCCATCGTACGTCCATCGCACGATAGTGGTATGATTCTAAGTGCCTAGAGTGACCTTATAATCTCAAACAAATCGTGCGTCCATCGCACGTCCGTCGTGCGACGACGTAGGGCATCGTACGACGGGCCTACGACAGTCACCCGCCTTAGAATTTTTTAACATGTCCAAAACTCTACAACGAGGGTCTACGATTATGTTTTCCGTCGCACGACGGTCGCACGATGCAGAAATTTCTCAAGTCCGTCGTGCGACGGACGCACGATAGTCCTCAAATTTACACCGTAGACCCGTCGCAGGTCCGTCGCACGACAATCGTGAAAGGGGTTTTACAAAATGCGATACGGGCATCGGATATTTATGTATTAGCATCCAAATAACTATGTACATTTCATGGAATGAGTCGGGTTTAATTACAGAAACCATATTTGGAACAGGTGGTCACCGTGGATGGGGAGAATTTTTAAAAGCTCACTGTGGAATCCTGCACATGAATAAAACGTGTGAAAACTAAAATACGAACTTATAACACACAGTAACATTGACATGTTTATCTTATTACTTGAGTAGATAAGTGACTTAATATTATTCATGTTTTAAATCAACGATACAAACATGTTATATTGAGGACTTTGGTTAAACTGTTTGGAATAGACAAGTTAAATTCATAAATTAGATCTATATGAGTTGTTTATTATTTTTTATTTATCTTCAAACTATTAGATATATTTATTTTTATTTGTATCTAGTTCTAGTGTGTACAAAATGTTATATCTATTAATTTATGTCAAATAACTCTTAAATAATAAAATCGCCAAATTTATTGACATATAGGGAAAATAGCTGTTATACACTCTAACTAGATAGAAACAAGAAATAAATTAATATATCTTAATATTCCAATTTAAAACAAACATAAATGATAATATGACACATATTGTCTAGTGTACATACAGTACTTAGCACCCTATTGATTTTCAGTAGCCGGGACCAGTTTCTGTGTTTTATGACCCTAGATAAACACTGATAGTGATCTCCTGATGAAAGCCAGAAATATAGAAGTACCATTATAGGTCATCGTGCCTCAGATCTGCCAATCTACTAGGAACGCCGATTAACCAGCTTTATCAGCCAATCAAATCTTAATAGTGTTGGTGGAACTGACCAACCAGGCAATGTTCATCCTCATTCATCAGTGGTTAGTCAAGTTCCCAGACTCGAAGAATACTCTTGTGAACGAGAATGGACAATGTTATGTAACCCACAAAATAAAACCGACTGCAGCTGTTGACCCCTATATGACCCATTCGTGAAAATGTTCAGTGACGAGCACGTGGTAGTTGGTTAAAGGAGGGATTCAGAAACAGAGAATGTCCTAAAAATAGATTTACTGATAAGAACTGACCACAGCAACGGTTGCTGGTCGGTCACCGACCTAGTATCATTTGTATAGAATTTGTACTAAGGTGTGTAATATAGCATCATTTAAAACTCAAAGGAGTTAATTAACACTGTTGTGATATGATGTACATGTTTAGGTAACATATGTTTTTGGTTGGATCAAGTATAATGAAACATAATCATGCTTTTAAGTAAGCAATGTAAGGATTAATAGCTTAACTGGAAACAATGTTCAACATCATATGCATTTCGGATGTCATAATTCTGCTGTTGACCTAACAGAAAATAATAGTAAATAATTTTGAATACTTGGCACTGTTATAGTTCAATTTTGAACTCTGAGCCATAACCTTTCGGACTAGTCCATTTTGGCGGGTAGACCATACTTTATTACGTTAGCATGTCATTATTTAATTATGTGTTTCTTACATATATCTGTTTGTTATCGAATTACAGTTTAGTGCAGTCGGCAACGTTCAGGATTTCTAACCCGAAGTTCGATGGTTCAAATTCCCAATTCGCTCATATTTTTAATTCATTATTTTATGTTATTTAAAGAGTATACTATTTATAAACTAAAGTTTCTTCTTTTAACTAATCCGTGACAATGTGTTGATTCAATTTATTTCTCATTTTCACTTATAGCGATCGTTTCCATATTCCGAGTTTACTGACAACCTGTAAATACGTTCTACAATACACATGCAAGATCTAAAAATATTTTGAAATATGTAACAAATATGGCTTACCACATACTGTTATAACACGGATATTGCAAGTTATGTGCATTTATAAATAAAAAAATGTGCAAATATAAATTTTGGTATTTTGGTGAGATTCGAACTAGCCCTGGTCAGACAAAAGTTATTTTACAATGTATCAAGCGCTATACCGTTACGACCATTCAGACATATGGAATAGTTGGCCTTAATTCTATTACTTACATTTTTCTTTAAACCTATACCAACCTATATCGATTAATGGTTAAAACTTTAAAAGTGCAGTCACGGCTCAATGCTCGAAATCGAACTATAATATAAATCAATTGTCCTCAACATGGTGAAGGTGTCGCTCGTCTTATCTCATTTTTGAATTGATATTATCATGATTATACATGTAAGGTTGACAAAATCCCTAGTGATATATTTTCATGGTAATACTAAGTCTGTAATAAAAGAAAAAAGTTATTAAAATACAGTATTGTACATGTATTGGGCGGCACGAAATACCCAAATATACCCAAATATACCCAAATATACCTTTATTAGTAAGAATCTTACCCAAATATTTGCAATTTTATAACAAACTAGCTTAAATAAACGCTACTACGCAGTTTAAGGAATAAAAAAATGTCAAATAGTAAGTTTTTTCGGTAAATAAACACTACTGAGTACAGTACGGAACCCGTATCCTGCCGACATGCGGCGTATATGGGTATCCGATAAATCTAACCCTATCTAGCTGGATATGTATGAATCTGGCCCATATCTTTGTCATTTTTATAATTTTCTACATCATTCCTTGAAATGGATTAAATACGATGTAAATAATAATTGTTTTAATTGATTACTAAGGACGCTAATTAATCCGACCAGTATCCTGTCGAACGGCGTTTTCCATAATATTATCACGTCGTGAAGATCACTTTGTCTCCTTTGACGATCTTCATGTGCGGATCCAGGGGGGTTCGGGACGTCCTGTCATAAGATTTCGATTTGTCAGTGTTTAAGTGTGTGTACTTATTTCTACTTATCATGTTAATTCATGTTCAGGCGCGTAGCTAGCCCTATAATCATGTGGATTTACGATTGTTTTAGGTGATCGGGGGCATGCTCCCCGGAATTTTTTGAAAACAATGGTGTAATCTGGTGCATTTGAAGCGTTCTCAAGGTGCTTTATTTAGTTTTTAAGATCATTATTTGTAAATAAACGATCTTATGTAAATAGAGTAGGCCTACTTCCCTGTTCAAAATAAAGCTAAAATATAAACCAAACATATTTACGAGTCCCATTTTATTATGTTCACAAAATTCTCAGATATCATACAGAAAGAACGTTGCTGCCTTGAAAAGGGACAGGCAACTAGACTTCTATTAGCGGCTAATAGAAGTGTAGTTGCCTGTCCCTTTTCAAGGCAGCAACGTTCTTTCTGTATGATAACATTGTCAGTCAATGTTCATATGTCTGTAGCTACTAGTAAGATCGCATATATTTTTTACCCTTCTTATAAAACTAAAACTACCTCTCATTTCAAGCTCTAGAGACCTACGTAGTAATTAGCACAAAAAAGGAACGGTTAGAACAGTGACATTTTCTAGTTTTCCGAGATGCGATCGGTGCATGGGAACGTTGCCACAGTGTCGTTGGTGGCGAGCTGCTTTTTACTTTGATCGCTCCGTATACTGGAATTCAGCCATAGTCACAGCTTTGTCCTCACCGCGGCACCAGTTACCATAAAACGCGGAAAACTTATCGTTCCGTAGCTATACAACTAAGTCGATGTATTGCTTATGTGAAAGTTTATTCGGTGGTCTAGCACCCTGAACCATGAACCAACCAGAAACTATGCAAAATGACGACAAATTAAAACCTCACGATGTTACACCTATATGTGGAATCGCCTTCTTGCTCTAGAAAGCACTTAAATGGAAGGTTATATATAAAGTTAAGTATGACACTTTAAAACATTAATGGCTCTTAATGAACTTAACAACCAGAGAATCCCTAGTTGCGGTTGTACTGAGACCAGTTTGTTAACGTCAAAGACTACTGTAACAACTACAGTATGGCAGGTTGGTAGTGTCACACAAACACAAACATTCTGGCGTAAATAACCGGCTCGATGTCTGAGTATATATCACAAGGCGAATTCTACAGAAATTTAGAATAAAGACACGATAAAGAATGAAGTAGTTTAAAATGAATTAAGTTCGAACTTTGACAAAGATTTATGTAGCGCCCTTTTCATGCTAATGCACGTTCAAAGGCACTTTACATGATTGTGTTTCAGCCACAAGGGCGCAGGTGCATCCTCTACCAGTGCAGATACAGCATAATCTGACCAGTGGGACAGACTGAGAGGAAGCCCCTGAATGGAGAGAGATACATTAGATACAGACATGTCCGGCGCTGCAGAAGTGCGCATAGCTCTTATTTCGTATAGACAGCCTGGTTATAGCACCGATACACAGTTTCCTGGCACTTCCAGATACTTTGCAGACCACACGGCCAGATATAGCGGGAAATATTATAAAAAGTTCAGAAAATGTCAAGTTCCGATGCCAGGGCCCACGATTGACAGCCCAGTGCGTTACCACAAGGCTATTTCATTTCTATAGACTGGTCATACTCGTCCATAAAAATTATACAAAATGTTATAATTTCTCAATGAGAGAAGAGCTTTCGGTGTAATAGTTAGCTGTTATTGGTTGAAATCTAGTTCTGGAAAGCTAATTTAACTTCAATAAATTGTCGTATATATGTTTATAACTTCTTTGTTTAAATCCCTACCGTGGGGTATAGTTTTTCATCCGGGTATTTAATAAAAACAAGAATATAAAGTATCACTGTTGTCTTTCGAGGTATCCAAATTCCCGAATGAAAGTCTATTCCCCGGGACTCGGAGTCAATAAGGCCGGGCGGGCATAATATTGACTGGTGCATAAGAGTAGCGACTAAAAAATAAAATACATACATAACAGTGTATGTTAAGGGCCGCTGGGCGTATGAGCTGGGGTGGGGGCAGGAAACAAACCCCCAATGTTAGGACTAGTGGGTAACGTTAGTTTGCTGGAGCTCCATAACTCTTGGTTGTATTTTATATTTGATTTTTTTCAAGGAAGTGTCTTTTCTATAGACTGGTCATACTCGTCCTTGAAAATTATGCAAAATGTTATAATTCCTCAATGAGAGAAGACCTTTCAGTGGAAGAGTTAGCTGTTATTGGTGAGGATATAGTTCTGTTCTGGGAAGCTAATTTAGCTTCAATAAAGTGTTGTAAATTTGTTTATATATATGTATGTTTAACTTGACTGTGTGCATAAAACAGGCAACCATGTTTGAACAGGGTTGATGGATTGAAACAAATAAATATTACTAGTAATTCAAGTACAAATGTTAATATAAATGATTTATTTTCTTTGTAAATCCCTACATACATTGTTCACCAAGCACAAGTTAATGGGCAATGTTCAAATCGATTGCCCGGATCCGAGGGGTCAATTTTAGAGCAAATATGTGTCAAATCCTCGTAATTTTGTCCGGTGTCCGCAGTGGAGGGGTTCCGGATCCGAGGGGTAAAAACGTATTAAAACATGAATAAGAATATTCGGGACCAACAGATCCGCCCGGATTAGAGGGAAATCCGGATTGGAGGGGTCCGGATTAGCGGGGTTCCACTGTACATAGATACTAACTACAGGTCAACACATCTTACATTTCGTGCACACTGCGATCAGGTGAGGTATAATACGATCAAATTGACCTGATCCTCAAACCTTTTGTTAGCATAATTTAACAGTTTTTGTGTGTAATTAAATTTAACATTAATATAAATCTCCGGCACTTGAATGATTCCTCTCAAGAAGCTAACACATGTAATATATTCTAGCATTAAGGTCCAGTTACAGGTAAATTTGTTTGTACTATATATTGTAATCATTTAACAGACATTATAGCAGCAACAGACAGTATGAAGCAGACCGGGCATTATAACAGTAACAGACATAATGAGGCAGACGTTATAGCATTAACAATATAGACACTATGAGGCATACATTATAATAGTAATAGACACTACGAGGCATATATTATAACAGTTATAGACACTGTGAGGCATACATTATAATAGTAATAGCCACTATGAGGCAGACATTATAACAGTAATATACACTATGAGGCATACATTATAATAGTAATAGACACTACAAGGCAGACATTATAACAGTAATAGACACTATGAGGCATACATTATAATAGTTATAGACACTATGAGGCATACATTATAATATTAATAGACACTATGAGGCAAACATTATAACAGTTATAGACACTATGAGGCATACATTATAATAGTAATAGACACTATGAGGCAGACATTATAACAGTAATAGACACTATATATATGAGGCATACATTATAATAGTAATAGACACTACGATGCAGACATTATAACAGTAATAGACACTATGAGGCATACATTATAATAGTTATAGACACTATGATGCAGACATTATAGCAGCAACACAAATTATGAGGCAGTCATTATGGCAGTAGCAAACATTATGAGGCAGACATTCTAGCAGTAGCAGACATTATGAGGCAGACATTCTTGCACTATAATTGAAACGCGACACATAAAATATTGTTTGAAAATAACATGTAATAGCAAAGTTATAAGCATTTTCTCGTTATATATGGATCATCCCTGAAGTCCATTATGTGTAAATATCGCTGGTTTAGAATTAGGAGGTCGCAAGTACAGAATCAAACTTTTCACAAAAAAGGAAAACGCTGTCTGTAAACAAATCATTACTTCTGGAAAACCAAACCTTTTAAATTTTACTTTGGCCAACATGACACTTCCGATTTTCATGAAAATAGGCTCATAAGAAGCGCCTCGAGGTGCAGATTTCAAATATGCCGCTGGGCCGCTAGAACGCTAGGCCGCTAGGCCGCTAGGCCGGCAACTTCACAATTTTTTTTTTTTTTCGACTGCCAACTTTGTTAGGCCGCTGGATCGCTAGGCCGCTAGGCCGCTGGGCCGCTAGAACGCTAGGCCGCTAGGCCGCCAACTTCACAATTTTTTTTTTTTTTTTTTTTTTTCGACTGCCAACTTTGTCAGGCCGCTGGATCGAACGGCCGCTAGGCCGCTGGGCCGCTAGAACGCTAGGCCGCTAGGCCGCTAGGCCGCCAACTTCACAATTTTTTTTTTTTTTTTTTTTTTCGACTGCCAACTTTGTTAGGCCGCTGGATCGCTAGGCCGCTAGGCCGCTGGGCCGCTAGAACGCTAGGCCGCTAGGCCGCTAGGCCGCCAACTTCACAATTTTTTTTTTTTTCGACTGCCAACTTTGTTAGGCCGCTGGATCGCTAGGCCGCTAGGCCGCTGGGCCGCTAGAACGCTAGGCCGCTAGGCCGCTAGGCCGCTAACTTCACAATTTTTTTTTTTTTTTTTTTTCGACTGCCAACTTTGTTAGGCCGCTGGATCGCTAGGCCGCTAGGCCGCTGGGCCGCTAGAACGCTAGGCCGCTAGGCCGCTAGGCCGCCAACTTCACAATTTTTTTTTTTTTTTTTTTGGACTGCCAACTTTGTTGGGCCGCTGGATCGCTAGGCCGCTAGGCCGCTGGGCCGCTTGGCCGCTAGGCTGCTAGGCCGCTAGGCCGCCAACTTCACAATTTTTTTTTTTTTTTTTTTTTTTTGGACTGCCAACTTTGTTGGGCCGCTGGATCGCTAGGCCGCTAGGCTGCTAGGCCGCTAGGCCGCTAGGCCGCCAACTTCACAATTTTTTTTTTTTTTTTTTTTTTTTTTGGACTGCCAACTTTGTTGGGCCGCTGGATCGCTAGGCCGCTAGGCCGCTAGGCCGCTGGGCCGCTAGGCCGCTAGGCTGCTAGGCCGCTAGGCCGCCAACTTCACAATTTTTTTTTTTTTTTTTTTTTTTTGGACTGCCAACTTTGTTGGGCCGCTGGATCGCTAGGCCGCTAGGCCGCTAGGCCGCTAGGCTGCTAGGCCGCTAGGCCGCCAACTTCACAATTTTTTTTTTTTTTTTTTTTTTTTTTGGACTGCCAACTTTGTTGGGCCGCTGGATCGCTAGGCCGCTAGGCCGCTGGGCCGCTAGGCCGCTAGGCTGCTAGGCCGCTAGGCCGCCAACTTCACAATTTTTTTTTTTTTTTTTTTTTTTTTGGACTGCCAACTTTGTTGGGCCGCTGGATCGCTAGGCCGCTAGGCCGCTAGGCCGCTGGGCCGCTAGGCCGCTAGGCTGCTAGGCCGCTAGGCCGCCAACTTCACAATTTTTTTTTTTTTTTTTTTTTTTTGGACTGCCAACTTTGTTGGGCCGCTGGATCGCTAGGCCGCTAGGCCGCTAGGCCGCTGGGCCGCTAGGCCGCTAGGCTGCTAGGCCGCTAGGCCGCCAACTTCACAATTTTTTTTTTTTTTTTTTTTTTTTTTTGGACTGCCAACTTTGTTGGGCCGCTGGATCGCTAGGCCGCTAGGCCGCTGGGCCGCTAGGCCGCTAGGCTGCTAGGCCGCTAGGCCGCCAACTTCACAATTTTTTTTTTTTTTTTTTTGGACTGCCAACTTTGTTGGGCCGCTGGATCGCTAGGCCGCTAGGCCGCTAGGCCGCTGGGCCGCTAGGCCGCTAGGCTGCTAGGCCGCTAGGCCGCCAACTTCACAATTTTTTTTTTTTTTTTTGGACTGCCAACTTTGTTGGGCCGCTGGATCGCTAGGCCGCTAGGCCGCTAGGCCGCTAGGCCGCTAGGCCGCTAGGCCGCTGGGCCGCTAGGCCGCTAGGCTGCTAGGCCGCCAACTTCACGCTGCTAGGCCGCTAGGCCGCTAGGCTGCTAGGCCGCCAACTTCACGCTGCTAGGCCGCTAGGCTGCTAGGCCGCCAACTTCACGCTGCTAGGCCGCTAGGCCGCTAGGCCGCCAACTTCACGCTGTTAGGCCGCTAGGCCGCTAGCCTGCCAACTTCACGAACATAT
Source organism: Spisula solida (assembly GCA_947247005.1). Taxonomy (NCBI): domain Eukaryota; kingdom Metazoa; phylum Mollusca; class Bivalvia; order Venerida; family Mactridae; genus Spisula; species Spisula solida. The sequence continues at coordinate 40,636,327 of OX365944.1, read as the reverse complement.
AGAAACGTCTATTTTGAAAAAGTGTGTTATCCCGAATTTGGACATTGAGCAACATTTGCATTTGTTAGTTGCACACCTTGAGTTTAGACAAAATATTACCGAAATAACGCGGTTTCATTGGTTGATCTGGACATTGGATCATATAAGAACGACTGGTAGAGGACAATGAGCAACTTAACATTAAACATTTCTGTTAATCACGTGACAAAATAAAGGACGGCAATTAGTCAACTTTATTTGTTTTAGTTTAAGTTGCTCTTAGAGTAAACAATCTCCGGGACATTCAGCAACATGCACCCTACGTAGTTGTTCAAATACTGGACTTTGAGCAAAACATTACTGACAAAAAGCACTTTGCACTTGAAATTATGACGTAATTTATTCACAGGATATTGAGCAATGTCAAACTAGACAGAAAGTGCAAAAATCTCCTTTTTGAAAAATATGGACATTGGAGACTATTAGAGCCAGCCGACGCACTGTTACCAAGGAGGTTTCTGCTGATAATGATTACGGTAGATACAAATAGCGAACCTTGGCCAGCGTCTCAAAAGTCTATAAGATGAGTCCATATATAATACGTCTACAATGTTACGCTCTACAAATAATGATCGTTCACACACTAAGCGTGTGCTAGCGAATGGCATAATTTGTCAGCGTTGTAGTCATTTCTTCTAGCGTATTCGAAATTTTGCCAATGAAGATATAGCGTATATCAAACTAAAGCCCCGGTCACACACTCTGTGAGCATTTTAGTCCGTACATTGGGAGGGGCGGTCGCCACGATGGGAGAGAGTGGCAAGAGGAAGGAATTGAGTACATCAACGAACGTCACGCCTAATCTTGATCGGTTGTGTGCATCGTGCGTAGCACACGTGGTTAGTGAGTTGCACGTGTGAATCTTACCAGCTTATAAACAACGTACGATTGTCAAAGTATTATACGGAGGATGTACTTTCACGTGTGCAGTTCACGGACGTTGTCCTTAATGTGCGTCTACCAAGTACATGTTGGTGTAATAAATTTGGACCGACAAGTCAACATGTACCGTGTAGTAAGGTGTAGTACACTTCTAGAGCACTTACTTTTCTGTAATTCGGCAACTACATTGTTTTTGAAGTGTTTGGAGGAAAATAACGTGTGCTTTATAAGTAATGATTTACTGTGAGTGTGATGTACATATTGTGAAATGAACATCCTAGACTTATACACCTAAATGTACTGTGAAGATCACTCGGATCGTAAGTGCGTTCAAGTCTACAGGATGTCGGGGGATATATACGACAGCCGGTGTTGTTTAGAGGTTCCAGGTGCTGCTCCAAGATTCCGCCATTTCAACCACAGAGACGCCGGATACTGATGCAGCAAGATAACCTACGCGAGTTGTCCTAAAGAGCTTCGTCATCTGACTGCCGTTCAATTTTCCAGACAACTTGAGCTTCCACTTTGTAGCTAAGTCCTTAATCCCTAAATCCACCGACTTAATAAGGATATAAATTAGTAAATTCTGAGATATCAATAGCTAACAAGTACGAATCGTTAATAAATATACAGTATGTCGCAGTAACTGGATATAACTAATGCAAAACGTTGATACATTGTGTTACCTCCCCTGTCTTAAATCACTAAAATTCTATTTTTAAAAAGTCTAGCATAGCTACTTTATTGTACCTAAGTGTTGAATGTACGGACAAACAATGTTTTTGTTTAAGTCGTTTTTATTTGGAAAAAATGAAAATAAAAACTTAATATTTATTAAAAATACTAACGTTAATAACTTGCACGGTCTAAATTAAGTGTAACTATGTTTCCTTACATGATATTTCTTCTTCGCCATTTTTCTGTTGTTAGAAATAAAACCGTGTTTAAGAAAAATACAAATACCAGTATTTAGGGGCTTCCCCTAAACCATAGATTGAATAACTTACACACTATAATCTAGGCAGCTATGAACTTCCCAAATCATGACAAATATAACATGTGTGTTATACGGTTTATGCACAGACGCAAGTACATTCAATTTTGACGTCAATTTGACTTTTATCGAAAAATCACGTTTTGCAAGAATCTAAATTGCCTGGTTGCATCAATAGTAACATGGTCATGATATATATTGAATAAAACTCCCAAATGTTAGCTTTCCATTGGTATATGCAAACATCAGATGAGATAAAGCATGTTCTCGTAGTATTCGGTTGAAATGGGGTCAGATATTAGAGAGGTTGCGATGCTAACGTGTACGACTACGTGTACGTGTAGCTACCCATACATGTATACGTACACGTGGCAATTAAAATTGGCTTGCGAGTCACAACGAGTAAGTGGTACACCACTTGACAGTTGTAGCATAATGTATTTGTATAACTCAATGTAAGCACGGGCGGTGAATTCTTGGGGTTCTCGTGTGTACGCATACCTGTGTGACATAGTACACATTATATTTTTGTCTGTCACACGTCCGTTACTTGTAGAAACTACACATACCTGGATGACGAAATACTCAAATGCAGTATTCACGTTGATGTTCACGTTACACGATGACTTTCGCAACCTCTCTATTATGAAACACCCTGTACAACTTATACGGTGCTATGTCGTAGATCTATTTATTCGGCGAATCGCTACGATATAGGATGACATGTCTACGACGTTTGTTCGAGAATGCGCGTTATTTCTTCGACACATGTACGAAACGTTCGGTGAGAATTTTTTTACCGTTTAAAATTCTCGCCGCGCCTTGGAGAGTTATGGCGACATAAAAAGACATCACTGCGACATAGTTCAAAATGTGCTCATATCTACACGACACCAGCCGAGTTGTGACGAGTCATCTTAGACACCATTTTACTTTATGAATAACAAAGCATAATTGGATTGTTTTAAAAAAACAAAACATGCTTTATTTTACAAACAGCCTTAATAGCATCGCTGAACAATACATACAGTTCCAAAGGTCGGGGAGGTGGCAGACGAGACAACTGTCTGCATAAATATTTAAACGGCCACTCCTATACTGTAAGGAGAAGGTGTAAGATGCTTATGCAGCTAACCACCAGTGCGAAGTCGCATCCAACTTAGCATTACTGCACTCATATGTAAGTTGGTTGTTATCAGTCCGGACCTTGAATTGATTACCGTACTGATATCTATTGAATGTATTAACAACAGCCCATTTCAACGTCAAAAACTGAAGCTTGTGAGCGGGATAGTTACAGGGTCAATTATACATAGTCATGTATCATGTCATCATGCCATATCATCACAGCATTCATTCTATTCATATAGGGCTCTGTATAATTGACTCTGTGACATATACAAAGGTGTATTCGAACGGCATTTGACTACCTCGTAAAACATTTGTCAATTCGAACTTTCATTCGAAATGTATTTCGAATATACATTTTATCTTCATTCCGACTTATTCGGGCTCATTCCGGCTGAATCGAGATTCGTGTAATTAGGACATTAGGTTTAGATCATTTTAAAACATTCGAAATGATCAGTATATATGAACTGTACGTGTACTCGCAATGCAAATAAAATGCATAACTAACATACAAGATTGTACCACGAGTTGCCATTCTGGCACATTCCGACTAGTATACACAAAACTTATTAATCGTGTTATTACAGCATTATTGTAAGCATCTTTTACGTAAATCTTCAACATTACATACGCATAATGATGTAAGTTTGGATATCGAATGCGAATGAAATAAACCCAACTACAATAGTCAGTTATCATTTTACATATGTAACTGGTATATATGCATTCCATGGAAATGTATACTATATACTTTATTCACTTTTTCTACAATCTGCAGCTGTGCTATTTGCTACATGAAATGTATATACATGTTTACGTATCTGATAAATGACATGCTATCTTTATTACGCAATATGCTATATGAGCATACAGCAACTAAACTGGTAAATGAATAGTTGCCAAAATAAATATATAAATTTGTTGATAATCAGGTTAGATTTCAAAGATAGATTCAATGACTCTTATATCCAGGATAATTATCATTATTGTATTTAATGCTTCTCACAAAATTGATAACCTTTCTTACATTATCTGATTATGAGACAGAATATGAAGAAAACAAGGAAAACATATAATAAGTCAACCTGAAGAAAGAAGACCGTAAATGTGTGTATACGTATAGTGCGCCCACGATAATAAGAAAGGCGGGAACATTGGTATATTCTCCAAAAACTTAAGGTGGATTAATCAGATGTGCACAATTTATCAATGATGTTTTTAGTACAAAACTGACCGTATCTGTTTAATATAGTAATTTGCAAAACCAAGATTGCGACAGTAATTGTTGACCAAACCGATTCATGTTTGTAAACATCACATTATCCTGGGGGCATTATAATATGGTGCGTATGTGAATTTACAGGAGTTGATTAGGCTGGAGGATACGATAACTAGTTCTGTATGTGTCAGACAGAACTTGCATGGGTCCGGGCAATGTCTTCGATATAAAATGTTCTTGCATTTTTTGTTCTCCGGATAACACTATAACAGAATCTTGATGACGCCACCTCGTCATCATTGAGCAATTCTCACAATGAGGCCCTAAATTGGTTTTCGTGAATTAACCAGTATAGACACTAGTACTAAATCAGATGTGAAGCACAACACCTAAATTTTATGTATAGTTTAACCTACTTCTTCGTCCAATCAAAAGCCAGGGATTTTTAATGTTTTGGATCATCTATTCATATATTTTTGAAATGGGCACAGTAACTATTAAGTGGTTAATGAAGAAAATACATTTATTTGGACAAAATGGCTGTTTCCAAATATGGAGTTCCGATATTCCCGTGCTTTGTATGTATAATGGTGTATGTAGGCCAGAGTTTCTATGTTTAACGAGTTCTGCGATTCCCGTGTTTTGTACGTATACTGACGTACAACAGGCCTTTTCGACTGGTCTGTTTCGTGGAGCAGGTTATAGTCTAGTTCCCGTCCGAAGCTTACATTGCTACTTTAGTACTACTACATTACAATTTGGAACGGGAACCAGACTATAATCTGCTCCACGAAATAGCCCAGTCGAAAAGGCATATTGTTGTAGACCAGCCCTACGTTCAAGGAAAGTAACCTGCAAACATGTTTAACAATCACGGGTTTTTGTCGATATATTCCTTCGTTGTACGCTTTGTTTGCGGCATACAATTTGAAAGTACTATTTCCCGCTTTTTCCGTTGGAAATATGTACGGATGCACGGATTTTACTATTTACATTCTTTTGTTTGCCTCTAGTGTCCGCCATTTTGTTTAATTAAAAAAATACACGCACACCACCTCCGTATATGGTTAGCCAAACTTGGCGTACGTGACACACATGTTTTTTAAACATACCGTTCAACGAATAACAGGTGATTACCAGGAGCGAAACGTACGTCACATAATGTTTTCTTGAAAGCAGGGCAGAGTTTCTATGATCCACGAGTTCCGTGATTCCCGTGTTTTATATGCATAGTGACGTACGTGTAAGTACACTAGAGTTTCCGGCATGATCCACGAGTTCCGTGATTCTCGTATTTTGGACGTATAATGACGTATATATATTGGCCAGAGTTTCTACGTTTCACGATTTCCGTGTTTTGTACGTATAATTACTAATGTAGGGCTGCCTTGCGTTCAGGGAAAAATAACGTGACGCACGTATCAACGTTTCGTACCGTTTGCGTACCAGGTACGAAACGTTTCGTACCTGTTACTTAACGTGCGTCACGTGACTTTTCCTTGAACGCAGGGCAGAGTTTCTATGTGTCACGAGTTCCGTGATTTCCGTATTTTGTACGTATAATGACGTGCATTGTAGCCGAACAAAAATGGAGGTTTTCACTGAATTTGTCTCTAAAAACTGTTTGTTTTCAAAAATAATCAGCTATTTTGTAAACTTAAGCCTTTCCCCCTTCTAGAAATGTAAACAACTCCAGCCTCGTCTGCGCGTGCGTCCCAAAACAGGGGCTCCACAAGGGTCACTATTTAGCGCTAATTGGTTAGTCTACAGTACCAGTATCCGAACAGATGCTTCATCGGCCGATTAAACGACATTAATGTTTTCTTGAAAGCAGGGCAGAGTTTCTATGATCCACGAGTTCCGTGATTCCCGTGTTTTATATGCATAGTGACGTACGTGTAAGTACACTAGAGTTTCCGGCATGATCCACGAGTTCCGTGATTCTCGTATTTTGGACGTATAATGACGTATATATATTGGCCAGAGTTTCTACGTTTCACGATTTCCGTGTTTTGTACGTATAATTACTAATGTAGGGCTGCCTTGCGTTCAGGGAAAAATAACGTGACGCACGTATCAACGTTTCGTACCGTTTGCGTACCAGGTACGAAACGTTTCGTACCTGTTACTTAACGTGCGTCACGTGACTTTTCCTTGAACGCAGGGCAGAGTTTCTATGTGTCACGAGTTCCGTGATTTCCGTATTTTGTACGTATAATGACGTGCATTGTAGCCGAACAAAAATGGAGGTTTTCACTGAATTTGTCTCTAAAAACTGTTTGTTTTCAAAAATAATCAGCTATTTTGTAAACTTAAGCCTTTCCCCCTTCTAGAAATGTAAACAACTCCAGCCTCGTCTGCGCGTGCGTCCCAAAACAGGGGCTCCACAAGGGTCACTATTTAGCGCTAATTGGTTAGTCTACAGTACCAGTATCCGAACAGATGCTTCATCGGCCGATTAAACGACATTTATAGCTAAAATATGAACTATCTTTATTTTAAAGAATGTAAATAACCCTTACTAGATTTCCCGTCACTCGTCAAAATGTGTGTGGCTATCTACCGACTCGTACCATACTAGAACCGTACACCATCTCGTGCATTTAATTATCACATCGTGCAATCCATCAAAGAAGTACTTTGGTACAGTATATCATCAGAATGAATTTTCATAATCATGAAATGAGATTCATAGCAGCTACTTTATATTCACGTAAATGTTTACGGCACTCTAATACTAAATTTTCGTTAATCAAGGGAGATTAATCTTACCATTTGCAAATTATAATTTTAGTGGATTTTTTCCCTCGATTGACTAAAAAATATGGCGCGGATCTGATACACGTTTGAAACGGTAAAATTGCTTGGTTTTGTCCATTTTTTAGGATTTCTTTATTTCATTTAAGCTATTTTAATGCATTATAAACATTTTAAGAAACTTTTGAGAGATCGTTTGGTTTAATGGGGCCAGTGGAGGGGGGGGGGGGATTTGGGCGCGCATACGAGAGTCTTCGGAAACCCTCAGATGTAAACAAAACAGAAAGTGGGTGGGGTAATAAAGAACGTTGCATTTCGGTGTAAATACTTGAATTTGGGTAAAGAAACTTTACACGAAGCATACTCATGTGATAGAGCTCCAAAACACTTCTGAAGAGATACAGGAGAGGAGAAATAACGATCATTCGGATACTGGTACTGTTCGGCTACTGGTCCGATACCAGGAGACAAAAGTTTCTATGATCCACGAGTTCCAAGATTCAGTTGTTTTGTACGTATAATGACATTGTGCATGCTAGAGTTTCAATGTTTCATAAGTTTCGAGATTCATGTGTTTTGTACCTATAATGACGTAACTATGTAGACCAGAGTTTTTATGTTTAACGAGTTCCGAGAGTCCCGTGTGTTGTACGTATAATGACGTATGTATACGGTCAGAGTTTGTATCTTCCACGAGCCCCGAGATTCCCGTGTACTGAACGTATCATGACGATTGTAGGCCAGAGTTTCTATGTTCCACGAGTTTCGAAATTCCCGTGTTATTTTGCGTATAATGACGTATGTAGGCCAGAGTTTTTGTTGTCCCGTGTTTTGTTTGTATAATGAGGTATGTATAAGGCCAGATTTTCTATGATCAACGAGAACCGTGAGTCCCATATTTTGTTGGTATAATGACGTATGTATGCCAACGTTTCTATGTTCAATGTGTTTCGTGATTCCCGTTTTGTAGGTTCAATGACGTAACACTATGTCGGCCAGAGTTTCTTTGATCCACGAATTCCGTGATTCCCGTGATTTGTACGTAAAATAACATATTTAGGCCAGAGTTTATAAATATAGTCCACGAGTTCCCAGAGTCCTGTACGTATAAGGACGTATGTAGGCCACAGTTTCAATGCTTCAATAGTTCCGAGATTCTCGTGTTTAGTTTTTCTAATGACGTATGTATAAGGCCAGAGTTTCTATGATCCACGAGTTCCGTTATCCCCGTGTTTTGTTGAACAATGACGTATGTATGCCAAAGTTTCTATGTTCCATGAGTCCAGAGATTCCCGTGTTTTGTTGGTATAATGAGTATGTATGCCAAAGTTTCTATGATCCACGAGTTCTGTGACTCTCGTGTTTTGTTCGTATAATGACGTATCTATAAGGGTAGAGTTTCTATGATCAACGAGTTCCGTGACTCTCGTGTTTTGTTCGTGTAATGACGTATCTATAATGGTAGAGTTTCTATGATCAACGAGTTCCGTGACTCTCGTGTTTTGTTCGTATAATGACGCATGTATAAGGCTACTGTCGGTTCAATAAGTAATACTAATGAGGGAACTGTCCCATTCAAAAGAATAGGGGAGGCTTATGATTTATATAATAAAATAGATACCTTCAATCAAAAGTATGATACTCGGAAACCTGTTTTCACATCGTCTCGTTAGTCGAGTGGGTAAGCATGCCGCTATTATATTTATAAGTAATTGTGCTCAATCTCGCCGCTGGTTCTACACCCATCCAAGTTACTTTAATTTTAAAAGTTTTTTTATCTTTTTACAAGCACCTATGAGTATTTTTATGCGTAACTTATATAATAACGTACATGAAGTAAGGTATGCAGTACGTAGATTAATGTTGGTGTTATGTTTTCATTCTTTATCAAGTCGTATTTCAATTTTTTTATTTTTATATGCAGTATAACACTCATATAATAGGTTTTAATATTTTCACTACAACATGAAACTTTGATCACTTTGAAGTATCAATTCATTAAAACAGCAGTATAATATAAGACTTTATAATATGGATACATGCAATAAAAAAAGTTGGCCGAAGTGGGTATCGAACCTACAACTCAGAATAAAATAGAAACTTGAAGGAAGTGAGGGTTTATCCACTACACTACCGCGCCTTTGATAAATGGAATGAGATTTGCACACTATTTGATATCGAACCAATACAAAGTTTACCTGACGGGCGAGTTTATGTTTATAACCGTTATCATTTGACTTTGAACGCACTATAGCGTTTCTATGATCCACGAGTTCCGTTATCCCCGTTATTTGTTGATATAATGACGTATGTATGCCAAAGTTTCTATGATCAACGAGTTCCGTGATTCCCGTGTTTTGTTCGTATAATGACGTATCTATAAGGGTAGAGTTTCTATGATCCACGAGTTCCGTAGTCCCCTTGTTTTGTTGGTATAATGACGTATGTATGCCAGAGTTTCTATGATCAACGAGTTCCGTGATTCCCGTGTTTTGTTCGTAAAATGACGTATCTATAAGGGTAGAGTTTCTATGATCCACGAGTTCCGTAGTCCCCTTGTTTTGTTGGTAAAACGACGTTTGCATACCAGAGTTTCTATGATTCACGAGTTCCGTGATTCAAGAGTTTTGTACGTATAATGACAGATTTTTTATGTTTCATGAGTTCTGAGGTTGCCGTGTTCTGTACGTATAATGACCAGACCAGAATTTCTATGATCTATGAGTTCTGTGATTCCCGTGTTTTGTTGGTATAAAGACGTATGTACGCCATAGTTTCTATAATCAACGCGTTTCGTGATTCCCGTATTGTGTTCGTATAATGACGAATGTATGCCAGAGTTTCTAAGTTCCACGAGTTCCGAGATTCCCGTGTTTTGCACGTATAATGACGTATGTATATCAGAATTTCTATGTTCCACGAGTCCCGTGATTCACGGGATTTTTGTTATAATGACGTATTAATGCCAGAGTTTCTATGATCCACGAGATCCGTGATTTCCGTGTTTTTCACGTATAATGACGTATGTATAAGGCCAGAGTTTCTATGATCTATGAGTGACGTGATTCCCGTGTTTTACACGTATAATGACGTATGTATAAGGCCAGAGTTTCTATGATCCACGAGATCCGTGATTCACGTGTTTTGTTGATATAATAACGTATGTATGCCAAAGTTTCTATGTCCACGAGTCCAGAGATTCCCGTGTTTTGTTGGTATAATGACGTATGTATGCCAGAGTTTCTATGATCCACGAGATCCGTGATTTCCGTGTGTTGTACGTATAATGACGTATGTATGTCTGGGTTTCTATTTTCCACGAGTTCCGAGATTCCCGTGTTTTACACGTATAATGACGATGTATAAGGCCAGAGTTTCTATGATCCACGAGTCCCGTGATTCCCGAGTATTGTACGTATAATGACGTATGAAGAGATCAGAGTATAATGATGTATGTAGGTCAGGGTTTTTATGTTCCACAAGTTCCGAGATTCCCCTGTTTTGTACGTATAATGACGTATTTAAAAGCCCAGAGTTTCTATGATCCACGACTTCCCATGATTCCAGTGTGTTGTACGTATAATGACATATGTGGGCAAGAGCTTCTAAGTTCCATGATTCCCGTGTTTTGTACGTATAATGACGTAATACTAATTCAAACAGAGCTATTTGATAGAACGAGTTCCGTTATTCTCGTGTTTTGTACGTATAATGAAGTATGTATGTCAGGGTTTCTATGTTCCACCAGTTCCGTGATTCCCGTTTTCTGTACGTTTAATGACATACATGTACTATGTAGACCGGCGTTTCTATGATCCTTGAGTTTCGCGATTCTCGTGTTTTGCTCGTATAATGACGTTTGTAGACCCGAGCTTCTATGTTCCACGAGTTCCATGATTCCCGTGTTTTGTACGTATAATGACGTATGTATGCCAGAGTTTCTATGATACACGAGTTCCGTGATTCTCGTGTTTTTTACGTATATTTCATTGAATATACATGTCATAATGTGTCTAAATTAATAAGGTGTCTAACCTAATTATTTTACGAAATATCAGGTGCCCCTATGGGCCTCATTGCTCAGTATTGACAGGGCCTCAATTTATTAAAATATTTAGCTATGTTTGTACTTACCAATGCCACTAAATTCGAAACCAATTATCAATATAATGAAAAATGCATCATTTACTAATTTAATTCATTGATCTATCTAATCTATCGATCGGCTTCATATAAGGTGTAAGCCACAAGCAGAGCCTCACGTTTGTATTTAGTTATAGCAAATGTTGTACATATTGATGTAATGCATTACTTGATACATTATAAACAATAAGGTATTTTGTTTGCTTCACATTGATAAAATAATTATGTATCTGTACTGTTTAATTCATGAAAATCAATGTACCCCTTCAGGGCCTCATTGTCAAAATTGCTCAATGATGACAAGTTGGCATCATCCAGATTATGTTATAGTTTTGTCCAGAGAACAAGCAAGTGCAAAAACATTACACGGTTACCCCAAAAAATGACGATTATCAGCTGGACTATAATTACATTGTTTAGAAGTTGATTTTTATCACGGTAACTATTTCATGCAGTGATGAGTAGCATATTTTTATGTCAGGTGAGCTTCCAATTTTTTAAAAAATTCTGCTTTAAAAACTAGTTCTTCTGACTATATCAATGTCCTTGATCAGATTCGTTATAAATCTGGTGTTAATAGTGCACTGATTTAACTAATACATGCAACTTGTACATAAATCATTAAAAAATTCCAGTGGGAAAATGGATATTGCGTGTAACTTGATGTAAAATTTGGAAAAAACACTTTTCTTACGATTAGATGACAAAACGACAAACAACAAAGATATACTTTTTAACTTGAATATAGTAAAACTGTTTTTTAACTCAATCATCTCAGATGAATCACAAATCAACTAGTTTTCTGCCGTCAGATAAGTTTACGACCGGTATAACCGATTTTATTTCCAGTAAATCTAACCTACCCAACTGTTACTCTATTTGAAACCTGCATGTGACATTTTATGTACAGCGGACACGGTGTTTACTGCGTTTCAGCGTACCGCTTATGTACAGTAGATAGTCTAAAAATAGACAATATAAAAGGTTGACTGGTACCTAGTAGCGTTAAAATGCTACTTTAAACAAGGAGTCGAAAGCCAAACTGATACATTAAGCAATCGGGCATTTATGTTTGGTAACGTGATCATACATAACCAACTGGCTTCACGCATTCGGCAGGTGCCTAACGTATCTTACAGTGAACACTGTTATTATGTTTGTTCTCGTCGTAGTCATATTCGATATAAAGTGCCAACAGAGCCGCATACCTTCATTGTTTTGCAATAAAACATAAGAAAAGATGATTTACTTACTTCTGAAAATTATTAATATTTATGTTGTTGTAACTGACAATTAGCGCGTAAAGGTTGTTATATACATATTTTACTATAAATACTAAGTTACATATTTAGGCTGTTTTTCTCTGGTTGTATATTTTGCCTGGCCATTATAACGTTACTTGCCCTCACGTGAGGGCCGATTACTGATCATGGCCCGCAGTACATAACTACGTGACGGTCAACGGCGCGCAACTGGCGTCGCCATAATTTAATAACGAATAACACGTTTCTAAAGCTCGCATAATCACCCTCGGGTTAAATTGCTTTTCTTAGCAAAGATACAATTATGTATTCTTTTCATCATCAAAAAAGTTTTGTAGTCTATTATCGGAATGTATGCATTTTAGACAACGTAATTTATTCCACATTGCGTTCAGTAATCGTTGTGTTGCTTATTCGGGAATTTGTAACGGAAAGTTTATAGTTACACGTACTAATCATGATGGTTGTTGACAAAGCCTCGTATAATTATGCTAGCTCATAAACATTCTGCGTATGATCCGTACGTTTAGCTAAAGAGACCTGCAATGTCCGTCACCAAATTGGTTTAGTCCGACATACCATATACTTGATAGGACGAGTTGGTAGAACGCTAGACTCTCACAGGCAGATCCATGTTTCTGTACATGGTAGTTCATCATTCATCAAACGTCTTTGAAAGTACTGGATATGACGCGCTTCATAAAGACAAGAAAAGGGTAACTAAATTTGCGATATACTATTCTTTTATTAAAATCCATAAATAATTAATACAAAATTGTATTATAATTATCAAAATACTAAAATGATTTCATGTACAGTATACCGTCCTGAAATCACTTCCTCTAATAAAACGCAATTTTCCTATAGTCCCACGCATCAATGTGGCATCCATGAAAAGAGCGTCTAAAAGAGGTTTGCTCGTCCAAATACTGTTGTAAAACGTTGTGGTTGCTAAATAAATATTTCCTTAACAAACAAACGTAAAGCAAATGTATGGTTATATTTTTAGTGAAGGCTTTATAAAATGAAATGTATGTAAACTTCTCGCTTTATAACAAAAGGTATGGCATATGTCTTTTTAAAAAATATTATCTGACAATTATCTTTACGATATCCGCAAACGTTTACATAAAGCAGCAATCCAAGTCCTTATAGACAGATACCATAACGATGATGATTTGAATGATAAGTGCTTGTTAAAATAAAACGTTAACACTAAAATTAAGCATGTAAAGGTCTGTTATATTAGCATATTGGGGACTCCGAGTGATACTATTCACATTGATAACAACATTGTGTTTAGAATTTTCATATACTACATGTAGTAAGTATGATTACCGTATTTAATTTGAATATTTCAGAATAAAGTACAATCCGTAAAACGAGGAATGCTCGAGATAAACCGAGTGCTCGTAATAACCAAAGTATCATTATATTGATGATATATACAAACAACGGTTAGCTCAACTTAGACTGCTACTAGTATCAATTGCATAAATGTAGTATGTTATGATCGTCGACCGCATATTGTTGGGATAGGTTTAGGGCCTTCTTCCTCAGTATTCTCTTCTATAACTATTTCCGTGCTTACCGTATCTTTATATTTTGAACTCGAATTTGGACGACTACCAAATTTGTTTTTATATCCTTTAGATGAACCGCGTTTTTTCGCGCTTGACTTGTGATAGTTTGTTTCATGGTTTTGCGTAGAGTATTTTGCTGGTTGATACCTTGCATGGTATGATGGTCTTCCCCTAAAAAATCCACGACCCCTACCACGTCCTCTAAATGGGACATTTGTATACTTTGAATATCGAGCAGCATTAAATTCATCAATATCATCTAACTGCTTATCTTTTTTGAAACGCGGATGATAATCTCTGTCACTTTTAGAAAAGTCAGGCTTCTCTTTGTGTTGATACCAGCTAGATTTGTCGTATTTTCCTTGAAACCATGGTTTATATTTATACGGACGGAATTCCTTATATTTGTCCGTACCTTTCTTTTGATAACGGTCGAAATTCTGTTGAAAGTCGTATTTATCAAAACTATCAGGTTTACCAGCATGGTGGGTGTGTTGACCTTTATACGTATCTCTCTTGTAAGAAGAGTAGTTTTCCTTCTTTGTACTATATTTATGGCTAGAACCATACTTTGTAGAAAGATCGTATTTGTCTTTGTAAAAGTAAGAACTACTTGGACGTGGTTCGCCATATCTGTCTCGTCCGCCTCTATCGTATTTGACGTCATGTTCACCTTTCTTCTCTGAGCTGCATCTACTATCTGTTTCATCCCGCTCACGCGATCGTGAAGAGCCATGTCTGTCAAATCCATTTCCTTTGTCTGTGTGATGTGGTTTATAATATTTCTCCTTGAAATCTCGATAGGGTTTTTTAGTTTTGTATTTAAATTTATTTTCATCTGCTTTGACGTTATCCTTCGACTGCAACTCTTCGATTTCATCGGTAATTTCCTGCTTAATTTGCTTCGTTATATACTCGCAGTGCTTCTCAAGATGCTGTTTAAGAATAGTCTCGATTCCCCCTACATACTGACGCTGTTTGTAAGAAAACTTGTTACTATCACTGGCAAGAGTATTGCTAAATTTTGAAATTGATGAATGATGCTGAGAAACATTGCTATTGAAGGACTTTGACCTTTCAAGTTTATCTATCAAATGTTTAGCTCTTCTCTTAGGTTGTTGTGTATCTTCATCTTTTTCATGTGAATGGTTTTCCATTTTTTCTGTTGTTTCAGATTTTACACTCGTTGGTTTAACTTTATCTCTCTTGTTCTGAATTACGTCTAATTTATCTGTAAGGAGATGCAAATAACTTGCTACTTTCTGGTCTCCCCTTTGGTCATCTGCCGTAAACTCGAACGTGTTTCTGTATTCTTTAATAGCAGATTCGATTTGCATTCTCAGGTCCTCACGTTGTTTAAACTTTGTCCATTCAATGTATTCAGATTTCGACAAAACCTTTCCTGTCGCAGTGACGATTACATCTTCCTGTGCATTTCTCCGAATTGGATTTGGTTGATATTTTCGGCGCCAAGAAAAATATCCGGTACCTGATCTTGAAAATGACGATTTCCCAAAATAAGGGGTGCTCTTGTACGACGGTTGATAACGAGTGAACCTGAAGCTATTCGCACGTTTGTGGTCAAAGGGCTGGCTTGAATGGCTGCCTGCGGGTCTACAATCGTAATGTTTATCAACTAGTTTACGTTTGTTATCCGGAGCTATTGGGCTATGTGTGGACTTTCTTTTACGGGACTGGTCGGACTTTTGTGATCTATGACTGCTCTTACTCCTTGAACGATGTGAATGACTTCTGGAATCAGTCTTATGTTCAATGCTGTCTCTTTTGTGTGATTGGGAACGCCTCTCTTTAGTCGATGTTTCAGAGGTGTGAACCTGTGCCTCTTTTTCGGCAGAGATACGTGTTGTGGTTGTATTAGACGTCAACGAACCAATTTGAACAGTAGGATCACGGAATTTATCTTCAATTAGTGCTGTTCCGCGTTTACTAATAGCAGAATTCTTGAATTTTGGAATGAAGTAGTTCAGTTTTTTACCTAGGTTATCGTTGTTCTTGACAAGTCCAGTTTTGTCTTGTGGTTTTAGCGGTTCCACTTTAACATCACTTATCACGCTCTTTTTATCTTCCTCAGGTGATTTGTTTGTAGAAGTCCTACTCCTGTAGTTTCTATAACTTCTGTTTCTGTATGAAAGTTTTGAGAAAACGTCTCTGTAATCAATAAACTTCTTTTGACTTTCTCCACGCTTGAAACGCATGTACTGTAGCTTTTTTAAGCGAATTACTGTATGAAAGGGAATGACATCTGAGACCTTTTTCTTAGCCTTTTCATCACGACCATGCTGGCCCTTGTCGTTATCCTTAGGTATCGCCACTTGAGAAAGCTCCACATCACTTTGTACATTGTTTAAAGTGGTCTGTTCACTACATGCTGTAGTATCAGTTGAACTAACATTATCTAGAGTTGCAATAGGTGCATTGTGTAGAGTACCAGCCATACTACTCACAATACTTGATTCTTCATCTTGATCTTGTTTACTGTTTGGCTGCTCATTGTATCCCTCATTACCATACTCCTTAAGCTGTTCTAATTTCTGACAAACAGTTAGATATACTTGTGCGTGATTAACTTCGCCTGTCTTTTCAGCCAATCCCGACGACTCTGTTGAATGAAGACTTTCTTGATCTGTCGTATTTTCGGTTTTTATAGTCACAGCTTGGCTATCAGTAATCGCGTCGTTATCAGCATCTGAGGGAATAGATGGAAACTGCTTGACAATCAGAGTTTTTGTCTGTCTTCTTCTACGTAGACTATTGAATTTTAGTCCCTTGTTAAGAACACCAGATTTTATGGTTAGTGAACTCGATTTCGGCTTCTGTTGAGATGTATCAGAAGTTGGTTCTTTCCTCGCGCATTGATCCAGATAATTCAATGACGATCGTTTCATATGTGTTTGTTTCCGTTTTGTAAACGAAAGCTCATGTAGATTACCAAATGTTTCAAACGGTAATATATCTGATTCCTCACTCGGATAAAGTGAGTAATGTAGCTTATCAGGCGCATTAGTACAAGGAATAAATGGCGGTTGTGCAAGATCACCCTCATCATGGAAGACACATTTATTCCACACTTCATTTAATCTTGATTTCTTTTCAGCTGTTAAAGCATGTTTTGTCGTTCGTTCACTTGTTGTTGTATCAACATTTTTTCTGCATTCATCTGCCGAAGAAGATTGTTGTAAGTAAGGGTTAATATCAGATGACATTTCAGGTAGTATACTCGTGTCTGGAATTTCTTTCTTTATGCTGAATTCAACGGATTTATAATTGGTAGACGGTTGCGCGGTCTTTTCAATGGAGGGCGTTTGAGATATGGAGCTAACATATTCATGTTCATCTTGTGGCTCTTGTTTGATTTTAACCACATGTTGTTGCGTGTTCGTCAACATTTCATCTTGAACCGATGAAGACACTTCGGAGCATGAACTGACGTTTCGTGTCTTAGAAGGAACACTAGACAAAGTTTTGCACATCTTTTCCGCAACAAATGATACATCACGCTTGGATTGTCCGCTGTTTTCTGTAAGATACTTCAAAACAGTCGATAGCTGCTTAAGTGTATCAACAATTGCACTTTTACTCTGGGAAGCATTTAGCACTGAAGCACCCCTCGCCAACTCTTGCTGTGTACGAGGAAATATGGGAGGGTTGGGTTCTGATTCTGATTGTAAGGTTTGAGTATCACCTGTGGTTTCGGGTAAACTACTGTTACACTCAGAGTCTGCCTCTGACGTCTCTTCTTTCACGCTATGCATGTTACAGGAACGCTTTTCCGGAACTCTGTCATTTTTTGTTGATAGTGAGTCAATGGCAGATTGGGGACATACAGGAACATAAGGATCATCGCGTTCTATTTTTACAACCGGGGCACGAGACTCAGACTCCTTTTGATAAGTAGATGGAGTAAACGAGTGATCAAAGTCTATTCTCACGTTACTATGTAATTCATGCAGTGAAATGGGCTCTGGTGTAAAACGTCGAGCCGGGGATAACGACAGTCCACCAATGACAGTATCTTGCGAATCATTATCGTCGGTGGAATCTGTTCCAATTGGCAGCTTTGGCGACACAAACGTTCTTTCTTTTTGTATTTCGGGAATTGAGAGGCTGTTACTCTCTAAAGGCCTTTCAGT
This sequence comes from Spisula solida, assembly GCA_947247005.1. Classification (NCBI taxonomy): domain Eukaryota; kingdom Metazoa; phylum Mollusca; class Bivalvia; order Venerida; family Mactridae; genus Spisula; species Spisula solida. The sequence goes on along the minus strand of OX365944.1, from coordinate 40,618,166 downwards.
TTTATTCAAAGCTAATTGGCGTATATCAGTAAACGTGCTTGTAACTGAATTATAATTACTTGCGGTCTTTTTGTCATTAACGGATTTCCGATGTTTCAAAGCAGCAGCGGCAGTGGATCCTAGGAACGAACGAAGTCTCGTAGCCGTCAAAGTGTCCACTTTTAAATTAGTTTTAATTTCATCATCGTTCGGGACTGAACACATCCTTCCACTTTTAATGGATTCGGTGAGCTTTGTATTACTCTCGATGTCGCGATGCGCACTGGAAGCAATTGAAGATGTTGAAGCTGTCTTAATAGTGTCACTGGTGCTTAGTGTTGCATTGACAAACGTGGTTGGAACTTTAACGTGTTTAGTTGATGAATGACTTTGTTCGGGTGTACTTTTGATTAATTCTACAGCAGTATTTCCATTTGATGGATTTGAACAGTTTGCAGCAAGTGAGTCATTAGGTTGAGATGAACCGATACACTCAGTGTAAGCCTGTAGAAGTTTAAGTTTATCGTCGGGGGCTTTTTCGATGCGTTTAGTAACCATATCTTCTTTCATTTTATCAACACTGACTAGTTGATCCTCTGGTTGGCATCCCACTGGTGAGTTGACAGAAGGATTGCTTTTGTTATCTGACTGTGGTTTTTGTAATTCACTGCTTGAGATTGTCTGAACAGATGACACGTTGTTACTACTGTCCGACACATCTGAAAGTTTTACGTTTGTGTTACACGAATGTTTAGGCGGTAAATCCTTACTAGAGCCTGCCGATATTTCACGTCTCGAATCATCACTAAGATACACTTTGTCATTTAGTTCTTTCGGTATGTTAGGTAACACTGCAGAAACCTTTAGCACAGCACAAGAATGTTTAGTCACAACTGGATAATCCTTTTCTGTTTCTGGTGTCAATTTAACAAGCGGTCCATCTGTTGTGGTTTTCTTGGACTGTGACATTTGGACATACGGTTGATCAGCTAAGTTTGACTCGTTTACATCAACAGGAATTTTATCACAGTTTTTAACAGCAGTTTCGATTGAATCACAACTGTTTCCAACCTTATCACTACAAATATATATTTGAGCTGACGCCAGTTCAGGTGTAATGTTTAGCATGTCTGGTGCGGCATTAGCAATAACGGGTGATTTACTTTTTTCAATTATCACTTGATTTGAATTCATCGAACATTGGCTAGTTCGTGCAGAAGATAATGGGTTACTCATTGAATGGGGAGAATAGGTAGAAAGAGGTGGTTGGTATTCATTTTCTGTCGCACTTGTATATGAAACATCACTATTGTTTTCTTGAGTACTTTTCAACTCTTTCTGTGCTACTACTGTTTCAGAACTAGACATTGAAACGTTAAGCTGGTTGTTAGGTATTTCCTTTGATGTACAATCATCGTCAACACTTTTACGAGTAAACTTAACTTTTATCGAAGAGCAAGTATCGTCTATGTGTGTATCTCCATTAACCTCCACTGCATACTCCTGAACATTCGATTTTTTCTTAATTGAACGCTTCTTTATCTTACAAACATTTTCGGCACAATATTTGCTTTTGGTTGCTTCTGATGGCTTTACTTTATATCGCCGTTTCATAATGCATGGTTTGAAAATATTTTTCTTTTTATGTAACGTCGTGTTTTGTCCATTAGTTTTAACACCATACTGTATTTTAGTTTTGTTAAGTTTGTGGAATGCTCTACTTATTGCTCTAGTTTCACATCTAGGTTTGGCTTTAATTCCATCACAGTCTTTTATTTGAATTGTATATTTCGCAACAATGGGATTTTCGGATTGTAACAAACGTAACAATTCTGATTTACCACTCGTCATATCGGCCTTGTTCTTAGTTTTACTCTGGTCACTTTCTTTACATTCACCGTCTCCTGTAACTGAGCTCCTATGGCTTAACGATTTCGTGTAGCTTCTGCGTATACCTTGTCTGAGTCGTTTAAGCTTAACTATAGGCTTCATGGACAGTTGTGGGTACGCATGCATGTATGGAAAACTGACAGCATTGGAAAGTGAAGGACCGAATGGTTTTGTAATGGTTGCGGGTATTACATGGCCATGTGTTGAACTGGTTGGTTGTTTTGTAAGAACTTTTTGTAAACTAGGCGGTTTAGTTGCACATGCATTGTGATGCGAATCGTCGACATCGTCTATTCTCTGAAGTGTCGGTGGAGTTTCATCTGACGTTTTTTTAGGTGATTTAGTTCGCATTTCAAGTATTTGTCCTTTTAAATAAGACTCGATTGGAGCACTTGGTATGTCCTTTGCAAATACCTTGTGTCTTCCTTTTAATCCTGATTTGGAAAACATGAACCTAAAACCACGTCTAGTTTCTCCTTTGACTTCCCATGTTGATGTACAATCAGATGAACCAACAGCTAGGAAAGGCGACTCGTTCATTATTGGAATTTTCTTTTTAACCAGCTGTAAAATTGCACACGGTAGTATCTGTCGTGGATATTTCACCGTGTTTGAGGCAACATCATCAAACTCGTACAAGTACACCTGTAATTGTATAAAATATCACAGCATGAGATGCGAGACGCTTACAATACAAAAATGTATATAGTGCAAGTTTAGACGAAAGGTAAAATAACAAAATATATATTTAACTTGCAATGCTATCCATGACACTAACAGAATCAGATCGATAGTACGTACTGAAGAACAAATGAGTAAAAGTCTTGTTTATTTTCCAAGTAAAGCCAATATTAGCTTAACCCAATATTGGTAAGTAACCACTAAATTCATTAGCGGCCCAAATGGTAATACACCCAAAGAGTCCCGAAAGAAACATGGTATTGACTGGAAAAGGTGGTATGGATTAGTCTGCTTTGAAACCATGAACATGAGTTTAAAGTGATTGTGCACATGTATGCGATGAAGTGAAGCTGTTTAATCTTGAATTTTGTGAAAGTTAGTCCTTACTATGAAAGTGAAAATAGAGTATGGGTTAACCGGTCTGGAATCAATCCACGCGATAACTAAACTATATTCTCCATCTTTGATGAGCAAAACTTTCGTAGAACATATATGACCTGCATTTTCAATGTATTATTTTTTAAGCTTAAAGATACTTCTCTAAGATGATATATTTGTGCCAGGTGGCGATAGACTTAAACAAGTTGAAATTTGAGGCCGGCCATTATCATTTTACATTGAGCTAAATAACAAATGTAGTTGGTGGTTCCTAACCTATTGCTAAACGTACAACGCTAGCACATGAATGCATATTTTAAACATACTTGATAGTGGCTTAACAATGTTTGGAGGTCATATCTAATTTTGAATTACACGATGTAAGGTCTCCAACAGTGTATTTAATAGGGTAATTATTAACCAGGAGCATATGATATACGTACATAACTACAATTTAACGCTTCACAAATAGTCATTCTTTTGTCCACTTGTCTTGCAGAAACATGACAATCAAAGCCAGCATTTGGTGACACAAAGTTATCGTCTCTATGGAGTCTTGGAACAATCGGCTTCTGTTTACCAAGGAATGACTGTAAGTAGAATACCTTTGTATTGAAATGTCATTTATAGTTACACAAGTGAGTCATTGTTACATCTGCGAGAGAAAATACTGGAATTAAATCGCCCATTTTGGTAAGGCACTATATTCATATATTGTATCCAAAGTATCGCTTGTTAACATTTGGGCCAATACTAAATGATATTGTTCTGGTAACCCTAACTATCCTATCATTTGCCCCTACACAACACATTGAATTGTCATTTTGTGGATCGTTAATTGCCCATAGCATGAAATAAATAAACACATTTTAGAAAATAGAAACATGTTTGTTAAATGTATTCAAAATGCCTATTATTGACATTAAAATGAATCGGTCACTTGGATTTAACTGATACGTTCAGACAGGAAAACATATACTTGTAATTACATGAGGATATAATAATATAGCGTAATAATTTGTTACAGATGGAACACATAATTATGAAGCAACATTGCATATACTTACTTTAAACACCAGAACATACGTGGGAGAAGCGTACTGTTGATACGTCAGATATCTTGTGAGAATATCGTAATGCTGCACTAAATGCACTCCACTTCCAGTATGGCCTAAAACATGTCTTCTTTTCGAGCCTACCTTGTATCCATCTCGGCATATGTCTTTGCACGACTTTTCTGTCTCAACAGAGAAAAGTAATGTGTCTTGGATCGATTCCGCTGTTCGTCCCTAAATAAATGAAATTCAATTAGATCTAGCACCATTTTCAAGTAATTTACGTCGGAAAACGAAACTATGATCTCAATGATACATGTGCAATTTGTGAGACGCGCACAAAGATACATGTGCAACTTGTAAGATGATCTCAATGATACATGTGCAACTTGTAGGACGCGTATAAAGATACGAATGCAACTTCTAAGACGCGCGCAAAGATACATGTGCAAATTGTAAGACGCGCGCAAAGATACGAAGTCGGGTGCAACTTGTAAGACAAGCTCAAAGATACATGTGTAAATTGTAAGACGAGCTTAAAGATACATGTGCAAATTGTAAGACGAGCTTAAAGATACATGAGCAACTTGTAAGACGTGCGCAAATATACGAAGTCGTGTGCAACTTGTAAGACGCGCGCAAAGATACGAAGTCGTGTGCAACTTGTAAAACGAGCTAATAGATACATGTGCAACTTGTAAGACGAGCTCAAAGATACGTTCGCAACTTGTAAGACAAGCTCAAAGATACATGCGTAAATTGTAAATCGAACTCAAAGATACATGTGCAAATTGTAAGACGAGCTCAAAGATACATGTGCAAATTGTAAGACGAGCTCAAAGATACATGTGTAAATTGTAAGACGAGCTCAAATATACATGTGCAAAAGCCGCGCGCAAAGATACATGTGCAAATTGTAAGACGAGCTCAAAGATACGTGTGCAACTTGTAAGACGCACGCAAAGATACGAAGTCATGTGCAAATTGTAAGACGCACGCAAAGATACGAAGTCATGTGCAAATTGTAAGACGCACGCAAAGATACGAAGTCATGTGCAAATTGTAAGACGAGCTCAAAGATACTTGTGTAAACTGTAATACGAGCACATAGCAACACGTACAACTTGTAAAACGTTTGATATCATATTTCATGCTAACTGCTGAGATAAGGAGTTCTATCAGTGAAATAAATCCTAAAGCATTCAATGGTGTTCAAATTTCAATAGGTGACATTAACTCCGCTCACACCAGGGGCTGCTTTGATTCGATAATTAAACTTGGTGACTAGTATTACACTAAAATGTATTTCATTATTGAACGGAAACAAGCCATGTTTATATTCACTTTCTTAGTCATCCCATTGGCAACAAGTTGGAGTTGTTTTAAAGTTGAAATAGTTTTAAATGTAACTCTACCCTTCTTGATTCGTCATCACAAGGCGGGTTGTTTAAATGGAACATTATGAATTAGGAAATGTAATCGTCCGCGTATTGTTGACCACGATGATAAGTTTGAAAAATAGTACCTTTTATCGTCATCAAAAAAACGTAAACTACATAGAATGTTTTGTTCTGAATGAATAAATATATATATATATGACACGCACGTACAAATACAAAACTTTATTACAAGACGATGAGTTTAATATCATATTCATTAAAAGGACAAAATTATCATCTGGACGCATATATCCAAATACTTAAATATACATGTTGACCGGATAAAAAGCGAATTGCCCTCGTCTTTGATGCAAACTAAGCCAACATAAAGCGAAACACTGCCAATCAATGACCAGAAATACAGAACAATACGACAAAACTTCGACCAATACGAGATTTACACTTCCTAATTCGCTGCATTTCAAAGTCAATACGAGATTAACGCTTTCTGATTCGCTGCATTTCAAAGTCAGAACGAGATTTTCGCTTTCTGATTCGCTGCATTGTAGGGTCAATACGAGATTAACGCTTTCTGATTCGCTGCCTTGCAGGGTCAATACGAGATTTACGCTCTCTGATTCGCTGCATTGCAGGGTCAATACGAGATTTACGCTTTCTGATTCACTGCATTGCAGGGTCAATACGAGATTAACGCTTTCTGATTCGCTGCATTGCAGGGTCAATACGAGATTAACGCTTTCTGATTCGCTGCCTTGCAGGGTCAATACGAGATTTACGCTTTCTGATTCGCTGCCTTGCAGGGTCAATACGAGATTAACGCTTTCTGATTCGCTGCCTTGCAGGGTCAATACGAGATTAACGCTTTCTGATTCGCTGCCTTGCAGGGTCAATACGAGATTAACGATTTCTGATTCGCTGCCTTGCAGGGTCAATACGAGATTAACGATTTCTGATTCGCTGCATTGCAGGTTCAATACGAGATTAACACTTTCTGATTCGCTGCATTGCAGGGTCAATACGAGATTAACACTTTCTGATTCGCTGCCTTGCAGGGTCAATACGTGATTTACGCTCTCTGATTCGCTGTATTGCAAAGTCAATACGTGATTTACGCTCTCTGATTCGCTGCATTGCAGGGTCAATACGAGATTAACGCTTTCTGATTCGCTGCATTGCAAAGTCAATACGAGATTTACGCTTTCTGATTTGCTGCCTTGCAGGGTCAATACGTGATTTACGCTCTCTGATTGGCTGAAAAATAGAGTCAATACAAATATCCTCTCGTGCATTAATTGGCGCTATCTTCAAAAACTCGGGGAGTACGAATTATACGCTGTTCCGACCTGAATGTAGTTTTTGGGAGGCGTTTAAGCCTCTCATTACTACCATTGCCCATTTCTTAATACAAAATTAACCGCCTTTAGGCTGCTATGTGAATCTGCATTCAAGTAGTTCCAGAAACTGTCAACATTCCCAATACTGCTACATATGTTTCTCCAAATTTTTTAACTGATTTAAGCCAATCAGCAACATTTGTTTATTCTAAGATAAAAAATTATTGTGAAACTGTTCGTTAAATCGATATTCTTGCAAAAATCACTACACCGGCCGATACCGAACTTGTTTCATAGTACGAAAATGACGTGTTCATCAAATGTCCCGGCTGTTAAGCTATTTTTAGAAACTTCAGACTACGGTCAAGTGATGGTTTTATCAATGAATCGTATACGGTATGCAAAGTACTGTTATGCAATCATATGGTGTCGCTGTACTAGCTAGCCGCTTTCTATAGACTGCCTCACGCTGTGAGGGAAGTGATTACAAAACTTAGAATCTGATAAATAGGCGCGTAGTACATTCAAGACAAGATTGGCAGTAAGAAAACGAACATTTAACTTGTCGGTTTAAGCTTTAGTAGCAGCAACCAGATCGCCTCCCATTAGTAGTCTCAGTGCTTTGAATTTCTTACGATTCCGAAGTAAAATATTAAAAGCGGTTAATAAGGGGCTATATTCGCCGACGATTTAGAGTCGGATGCGTAGGTTTAGAATTATGAACTAAGACGGGAAAATAGAATGTGTAAAAACCCATATTGTTAGCCGTTTAGTTACATCCAACATGTATTAAGGAGAGTAAATACGTTCAAAGCGACAGTATGGTACTCCTGTTGGCCTCTAGGCCTTATATGGATATATATTCTATATATACATATTATATATACATGTATATAATTTTTCAAAACACATAAATAGGAAACAAACAATGCATCTTGGCTTTTATTGAAATATGACACAATTCTTTATCGGTATACGAGTAATTGTAAGTCTGATTCACTGATATTTCTTGATTATTAAAATAAGCATCATGAGGAGGCACTTTGTTTTATGAATTATTGAGTCTATAGATGCGCGGTGTTTCGTACTTACCAAGCCAGACAGTTCCTTCCTGAACTCTTCATACTGTCCGTATAACTTATTGTTTTGAATCAAGTGTATATCCTCTATTCTCCAATAACGATCGTGGAATTTGGGGTCAAAGTTTGTTAATTTGACACCGTCCAAAAACTGTGTCCCCTCAAATGACTCCGCCTTCACCATCCGTGTTTGAACATCTGAAATACAAATGCAAGATACATGTAATTGTTTGCCTTGACTTCAACGCAGTCTGAATACATCAATTATTGTTCATTAAAATATGGTAGACCAAACCAGGTTGTCTAGAATTACTATTGCGTCGCTTCAATTCCAGAATGTTCTAATTAAAATGAGTTTAAGGTATCGTTGGAAAGCGCTTTTCAAGATCTATATATTGCAATGATTTAGAACATTACGACATTGAGGATAATTTTACTGTACAATTTTGTTCTATCTCTAGTTACTAAGATCGAAAGGTCAAAATCGTGAAAGTCGATATTCTCAAAATGAACTTAAAACATTCTCGAATTGAGGTGACGTTTGAGGAAATGCGCGTAGCTACTATTACGGAAGAACATAGCCTAATACACCGATAATCTAACAATGACTGCCCGGTAGACTGGCTTGTGTATCATCGAACTCACTAGTCCTGGCTGGTATTCAGAAAGCATCTTAAGGGAAAATTATAATATTTTGACTGAATTTAAAACAATTTGAGCAGGAGACTAAGAATAACACATCTGTACTTTGTGATTATTGTAGCTCATTACATAGTTCTTCTATACAATGTAAACAATCGATACTCTTGATAATTAGTTTAGCTAATACACTAAAGGAAGTTTTAAGATTTAAAGAAAAATCTAAATGTTTCCTTTGTAAAGCAGAGAACATCTTAATCGCTTTATAAAACTCAGTTTGACCTACCCATTTCAGTTTGAAATGCATATATCCTATTCTATTCCTTATAGTCTATCCTTCAAACTCAATATCAGCTAATAACGACGGTGTTATTGCGAACACATGTATTATCATTTTTATTAAACGGGCACGTGCCTCTTATAACCGGAAATGTGCAAAGTGGCTAACTATACTCAGTTTCTTTAAAAACGTACTATTTGTGTCATTCTCAATGTTTGCAAAGAAGTTATTCATTGTGTTCTGACAAAAATTGACGAAAGTATATGTCAATTCAATGAAATACAGGGTAATTGCTGCTCAATGTAATATAGCAGTGTGAAGTACATTTGAAGAGCTTTTATGCGAGGCCACTAACCGAAAATAAATCAGTGTAGTGTACTGATTTTATGATAGGTTTAGTTTAGTCACCAGTTCAAAATATCTACAAAATCACGAAGAGTTAACCATAAACCATTCGTATTGATGAAATATAATCGCTGCAACAAAGTTACAAAAAATTGCATATCAATGACTAATATAATAGTTTATTATCTGATCTACAAATCAGTTAACCTAGTTTTCACACCAAAATTAAGTATTGACTATATCTAGAATTTCAAAACGGCACTCGCATTTTTGGTACCCCAACATTTAAGATCGTCAACTCGTGAAATTTACACAAAGTGACATTGTATGACTTAGCGCCAGAAAATACATTATAAGTGGCTAACGATTTACGTCGTCAACGAAAGGATTGGTCTATTTTATAAACAAATTAAGATGACTTTCTTTGACAAAAAAAATGAGAAATCAATGCAATGACCAATAAGTGTAAATTTAAATCTTTAAATAATGCTACTTATAGCAATTATATTATTTACGTAAATCTAAGTTGTTTGAAGTAAAGTTGTATCCTGTATCATCGTGTTTATAAATCAACGGAGGAAACACATGTACAGGAAACGATTGAACTTCTCAAGCTATTGATATCAAAATCATGATTAGTAACATCCGTTCTAGCAATATTTGGGCACGTGGTGTATTTTGCGTATGTATCGAAATATTTTAAATGTACATATATGTATTTTGAATCATAATGAAAGGGTTTAGAATGATATGTTTATTAATTTACGATATGAATCCCGATACACCGCTTCTCAGCTCCGTCAAAGCATTGTACTGTTTTCATATGTCTCTGGTGGAACTGAACACAGACGTAATGCTGGGACAGAACTCGGAAGCCGTACATCGGAAACACAACCCGTGATTTATCTATAAAGCAGGATCTATAGTGTTCTAGATTATTCCAATTTAAAACACTATCTGTCTGTATGCGTATGATGTATGATGAATGATTCGACTGTACTTAAACGTGATAAGAAAATATAAGAAGAACATAGCTTGCCAACTTAGATAAATGTTTAAAATGGCATAGTCTGCAATCATATGTTAGAAATGTATGTATTTACGTAAAGCAGATGCGTTTTCTTAATCGTAACAATAACATATATATCAAATACCGTTTGTAGATTTTCCTTGATCCATAACACACACATTTAATTTCCTTTAACATTTACAGCTTTCTTTACGTGTAGTTAATATCAACCAACTAACATTACACAACGGCGTAAAAATAAGACGCAGTAAAATATCTATTAATAGTAACGGTATCCGGTTAACTCCGATCTACGGTTGAAACTATACACTATTGCATGTATTTTATCTAAAATCTAAACATTGAAGGAATGTTTTGTAAACTATACGTTGAACATAACGATATAAAGTCTTAAAACTTCACAGTTGTCTACTTTGCATTGTAGCAGTTGTACATGTACATTTAAAAAGATTATTGGAGAACTAAACAATTTTAAACCTATCGACATGGTTCGATCTACAGATATTAATCATAAAAGGGTAGTTCGTGTATGAATAAAGCGTGCTGATTGAACGCGCGATTCGAATACATTTAACTTACATGTACATATATTTATAAGTTTAAATCAATATAAACTAAGAGGACATAAAAATAACTAAACATTTCCTATGATCATCCTTATCACAAGTTAAATCCTGATATATGCCGCAAACATTGCAGTCTGCATTGGTCTCTTCACATTATGTTTTCGACATGTTTCTTGAAATCTATTATGTTCGTCGAAGTGTTTACGCCAATTAATCTATTAGTTTTATTTTATTCTATACTAGTATATGGCCTAGTAACTGAATACATGTATAATCTCGTGATTCAACAGTTCAATCATTATGGTAACATCATAAGAAACATTTGTATATGAAACACAAATCAGTCCGTAAGTATAATAATACTTATTGCATTATTTCATACAGTCAAGTTTAAATTTGATCGAAAGTTTCGACGAAACCCCTGGGATTCTTTTTCTGGTAAGCCCTTTTGGATATAAGGGAAGTAACTGCTACCAGAACTTGATTAATTTATAGGTGTCCAACCTAATTAATCGCCAATGTGGTCATCTTTTATCACATATCCAAAAAAATAATTACATTTCTAGTCGATTTTAATTAGACAGTTAAAATTCGCTCGGTCTTTCCCGATAACAAAATACATCTCAATATTAAATGATACGCCAGCCGTCTTTGCACTTTGATCTGAGGATAACCAAGTTCATAATTTGGGTACAATTATTTCAATTTGAGCACATGATATACGTCAGTTGTTATATTTGACCATGGAGTTAGCTCATTAACAGGCCCACCGAAATTACTATAAAAACTTTAAGCACCTAGAGGTGTTGCTGTAGATCAAATCTTCTAGAGTGTATGTTCAACCATACACAAGCAAATACAATAAAAGAACATTTCTGCAGGTATATGGTATTTAGATCGACGGTAAATCGTACAAAACAACACATATACCTATGAACAGTTCATTAGTAGCTTCTAGTGTGTATTGCAGATTCAGCATTACTTGCCTCAGCATTTAATGCTGGTACTACGATGAAATTAGCTAAGTTAATATCACGAACTGATTCATAAAAACAAGATTATTTAAACATAGAGCGTGTTAGTGTAACGCAAATGTAAATAAAAACATATCTGCAACAAAATATTTCCACAAATTTCTCATGATTTCTCACGATCGTCTCACAGGAACCAAACTTGTATACATTCCATGCGTGATATAGATTCTATAAGCAGCGTAACTAGCAGACGAAATATTGTAACATGATCGTTCTCACTGCAATCATTATTTAACATCTTTGCATGAATTTAAAACTAAAATCCAGTAATCACCATTTGTCCGCGTGTAAGTCCGAAGGTCCAACACACAGTCCTCCTCGCTCCGACAAAATGCTGGCGTCTCAAATGTGTACATAGTTATACAGAGTGTGTAGACAAATTAGCAAAAATATGCTGACGGAATGTACGAGTACTAGGCAAGTACTTGCTATTGCAGCAAATACCATCCACTTTACACGAATATCATAACCGCCTGTCTATGCAAGGAACGTACGTAAATGAGGAGAGAATACATGCGCAGTTCAGACACAAACACAGGCTTCAATCTGGTGAAGATATCGGTTAGCTACTATCATTTATAGACTTATCTTATCACAGAAAGTGTAAATGAACTAGTTTCGTGTTGTAACGAGAACATGGGTTACAGTATGCTATCTTTTTGGTAACAAATTGTGAACTTCGGATGATAATGTTAAGGCAATTAAACTCGATTCATGTGACATATCGTTAGATGGACTTTACTACATGTAGCCTGATTTAAGTTCAATGACGGACATACATGTATTCGTGCGTCCTTAAAACCAAAGTTTGACTCCATTTGGTATTTATGCAACTTAATGAAATTCTTAATTATGTAGCTGTATAAACCTATGTTATAATTGTTTGAATAATCCCGCGAAATTGGTTGTTTCTATATGCTAATCCAAGTCATAAGCTGGTTTGATTTAGTTAGTTGTTTTAGCCGAGTATTTAATTAATAAAATGAAATTCATAGTTTTTAACAAATTCCAACATATGCAAGCAGTTAACCGCATCCTATAAATGTAGTTAGAGGATGAAGCTTAATGTGATACTACTGTAATTCCATGTTTGGACATGTAATGTGTCAATGTGTCAATGTTTAGATCAAGATCCTTCACATGTGAAGAGGGCGTCAGCCAGTGGCTTTCATATGAGCAAGTTAGCTGATTCCAGAAGGACTGGTCAAGTTAGCTTATTCCAAGCGAACTGATAAATGATGCTGATTCCAGGAGAACTGGTTAAGTAAGCTGATTTCGAGAAAACTAGTCAAGTTAGCTGATTCCAGCAGAACTGGTTAAGTTAGCTGATTCCAGCAGAACTGGTTAAGTTAGCTGATTCCAGCAGAACTGGTTAAGTTAGCTGATTCCAGCAGAAATAAATTAAATGATTTCAGGAGAACTTGTTAAGTTAGCTAATTTCAGGAGAACTAGTCCAGTTAGCTGATTGCAGAAGAACTAATAAAGTTAGCTGATTCCAGGAGAACTAATTAAGTTAGCTGACCGCTTTAGAAAACCGGTACAAAATACGACGGATCACACACCACTAAGTGTCACAATTGAAAACATTGCAGACATCTTTTGTATAGTATGAATTACACTAACAAACTATACATTTATTACGACTATGTTTACTAAGAAAGACAAAGATATCGTCACGGATACACAGAAATAATGTATTTCCGTGATATCGTTAAGTTGCGGAAGTAAATGATAGAAATCTCTACCCATTGTGTGTGATTTCTAAACGTTTGTTTTCTTTGTCTGTAGTACTCATAAAACGGACGGGCGTACTTAACATGAACGGATTCGTTTGATTTGCTGATCAAGTATTACCGGGGTATATTCTAGTAAATAGTGTTTGTGGAAATATTGAAACTGGACTTGCGAGCATTGAAGTAAAATAACTGCAATTTATGTTGCCAATAAGTATTTCAAGTCATATCAGTATAATATGAACTAAGGCAAAGCCTATTTTGAGCGGACTATGTCAGTTGTCCTACATTATTGGTAACATGCTCATCTAGTACTGGAATTTTTTTATGATGCATAACTTTACGATAAATTGTTCGGTTACGAACCTGGAGCCCGTTACATAACCAAGCCGTTTCCAATAGGCGCTACCGAGCGTCTATGCAACGACACGCTGCGAGCGAGCAGTGCTCGCTGATAGCATACCGTTTCTTAACACTTTGCTAGGCGAGTGCTACCGAAGCGGTCCGTTGCACAAGAAAGCAGTTCGATAGTAGTTTGATACGAACATTGGGTACGAAGTAACGAAGGACGATTGGAACCTACCGTTTTAAAGTTCATTGTATAACTACTACATTGATTATACGACTTTCCTTGTTTAAAACAAGTACTTTCGTGGTTAAAACAGTTAATTTAACTGACATTGACAGACTGTCGCGTTCTGTGATTTTCGCCGCTGTAGTTCCAAGATGTCGGTCAGGTGATTCGTAGAGATTGTCCGAGGTGTCCCGATTGACTTAAAACCACGGGAGGTAATACCTCTGTTACTAAGCAACAGAGTTCTTACCTCCCATACTGCCTTGATAATTATTATCGTTTTTAATGTTTTCTAGATAGGGGCCTACTCTAGATTTCGGAATTTTTTTAAACATCATTAAAAAATAAAAGAAAATTTATGAGCTGCCGTATATCGCATTTTAAACAACGTTTGTTATTCTATTGGCAGCCATTTTTCAGTATCATTCTCTCAGTGCGGGATTTTAACACAAATTTCCAAATCCATTAGTGAATTCGAACTCTGACCAAATCACGTGACATGTGTTATCGTAAAGCGGAACGACATCCGCAGGCCTTACGGCATGCGTATAGTCCGCTATTAACGTCAACATTACAAATCGCTGGCGTAGAAGAATAAGGTCGTAAGTACAACAATGTCATTTCGAGAAAACGAGAGGGTCAATATGGCCCTAGATCGCTCACCTGAAAACCATGTCTACCAATGTAAACATGTACAATTCCCGCCCCTGGCAACCATTTTTCCTTAACAAATCAACAAAGAAATAGGAATTTAGTTCAGGGTCAGGCAAGGAATATTCCTGAGGAATTATATTGAAATCGGGCAAGCAGTTTCCGATTTTTGAAGTTTCCTATATAGCCATAATTATAGTGGAAATTAGCGGCAATGTGTTTAAGGGATCAACACAAAAATTAGGAATTTGATAGAGGATCACCCAATAAACATATCATTCTGTGAAATTATTCCAAATCTGGCTAGCAATTTCGGACGAGAACATTTTTAAAGTTCTTATTGAGAAAACAAGCGGCCATATTTTTTATCGATTTATGATAAAACATTAGAATTCGGACCATCCTAGGACCATGTTAGTAAATTTTCATCACAATTCGCCTAGCAGTTTAGGAAGATAAGTTTAAATGAATTGTTAACGACGGACGGACGACGGCGGACGACGGACAGACAAAGGACACAGGCCGATCACAATAGCTCAACATGAGCACTTAGAGCTCAGATGAGCTAAAAGTTAAATAAAAACAACTCTTTACTTAGGGAAACACTCTGTTCTCAGTTTGGTCAGCATGACCATTACTGACTTTTATGGACCAGTGGGCGTTTCATACGTCATGCAACTAATGACGTAATTATTCATTTACTGAATGTGTCACTTTTACAATCGATGAATCCCCTTACAATTGTTCTCATTTTATATTATGGCTCAATTTCTACCTTTAATATATACTTGTAAAAGCTATTGACGATTCCGAATGGGTACTAGAACATTTCCGATGGTAAATCGCATATAGTTGAGTAAAGCCCACTGAATTTTTCGCCTCGGCGATGTACTCCAGATTGCAATTAATGAGCATTCAGGACATCGGGAACAGGCTTCTCGTGGTCTAGGGGAAGCTTCGGGGAAGTCATGATATAGTTCACGATATTGGGAGGAATTGTGCTGAATCGGGGAGTATCGGAAAACATCGGGAGAACATCACCGATGTGAAATTCCTAAGTAGGACCTAGGCTTTTGTCCTTAATTGGGTAAATAAGTTTCTTATGTTTCGACGATTTATGTATTCAATGACAACCGTTGTCTTCTAATCGCTTCCTTGCAGCCTTAAGTTAGGATATACATATTGTAATTGTGTTAAATGAAACTTCTGTGTGTCTATAAACAATACAATTCCATTGCCGGTGACATTTAGCGGTACGGTTGCACTTACGCTTATGTTGTTAACTCGGTCAGCATCGGAGAACGGCTTCATCGTATAAATATGTTAACTTTTTTATTTGTATAAAAGATTGTTTTCCTCGTTTAGAAATACTTTCATTGTGTTATCAGTTATTACCGGCTGCTTTCCTACGTTCATGCCGTGCTTTACTTAATGTTCATTACTGGTGGTATTACCTTAATGGAAACTTTAAAACGTAGCGCCAGCGTCAGTCAAGATGTTCAACAAACAGAAGCTGTTAGGAATGATGATACCCAACTAGAGAACGGTATATATGGAGGTCAATATACACCATGTAACAAATAACACTTGCCGTACCAACGATATTAATGAAACACCCCTCGTTTTGTGTTTTTACACAGCCTTTAGAACATAATATATGTCCACTGTATCAGTATAGGACCTGTCGACGGTACAGTAACTAACTTCTAATGATATACTAAATATATGTGATGGGTTCGAGGCACATGTGGTGTGCATGCTGGCAATGCCCATTTGACTGAAGAATATGTAATCAAGTGTTCTGCACTTTGCAATGCCCATTTGACTGGAGAATATCAATATGTAATTAAAGTATCCTGCACTTTGCAATGCCCATTTGACTAGAGAATATCAATATGTATTTAAAGTATTATGCACTTTGCAATGCCCATTTGACTGAAGAATATGTAATTAAAGTAATCTGCACTTTGCAATGCCCATTTGACTTAAGAATAGATAATTAAAATATTCTGCATTTTGCAATGCCCATTTGACTGAACAATATGTAATTAAAGCATTCTGGACTTTGCAATGCGAATTTGACATCAGAATATGTAATTAATACTTTCTGCACTTTGTAATATCCATTTAGCTGAAGAATATGTAATTTAAGTATTCTGGACTTTCCAATGCTAATTTGACATAAGAATATGTAATTAAAGTATTCTGAACTTTACAATGCCCGTTTGGCTGAAGAATAATTATGTAATTTGAGTATTCTGCACTTTGCAATGCCCATTTTACATCAGGATATGTAATTAAAGACTTCTGCACTTTGCAATGCCCATTTGACTACAGATTATGTAATTAAAGTATTCTTGACTTTGCAATGCCAATTTGACTGAAGAATATGTAATTAAAGTATTCAGCACGTTGCTATGCTTATTTGACTGAAGATGTAATTAAAGTATCCTGCACTTTGCAATGTCCATTTGACTGAAGAATATCAGTATGTAATTAAAGTATTCAGCACTTGGCAATGCCCATTTGACTTAAGAATATGTAACTAAAGTATTCTGGACTTTGCAATGCTCATTTGACATAAGAATATGTAATTAAAGTATTCTGCACTTTGCAATGCCCATTTGGCGGAAGAAGATGTAATCAAAGTGTTCTGCACTTTGCAATGCCCATTTGACTGAGCAATATCAATATGTAATTAAAGTGCACCATACATTTAAAGGGAATTCATGTTTTTCAGTGCTCTAACCTTGTATTATCAACTCATAAAACAGCCAATGCTCAATGATTCAATTTGTCATTTTTACAAACAAGATGGTAGCGAATATTGCCATTTCAAACAGTGATTCCACCGTCATACAGACACTGAAACAGAATACAGCTTAGTTCAAACGGACGTAATTACTCAACAATTACCATTTCAAGCATAATTATGTTTATGGTGTAATAATCATTGGAACAATATCTTATCATAATTGTGGAATTTTTGTACTGTCATGTGCGGTACAATAAAAAAATAAGGCATTCACGTATATGTAGCTAACATATTGGTTACATCAACCACAACAATCATCTGTAATCACAGTGTATAAACGAGTCAACTTCTGGTGATAGTCTCACAATGAGTCATACAGTGACCGGGAATGATACATACATTTGCTCGCAATTGGTCATACGAGTTGAACTGTATAGTATCCCAGTAAATCATACAGTGATTAGGCTTATACGCTGTAACACATGCTCGATCCTACAAACTTCACGCACGCACGCACGCACGCACGCACGTACGCACGCACGCACGCAAGCACGCAGCACGCACGCACGCACACACACACGCACGCACGCATGCACACACGCACACGCACACACACACACTCTACAACACATAATCTAACCTACCCACTACAACCCAAAACACACATAATCTACATCATAATTATGATTACATGTATAAGGGTGGCTTGGTGACCGAGTGGTAAGCGCTCTCGACTACCATTCCAGAGGTCAATGATTCAAATCTTGTTCGAATCTCCGTCAGTGCACTAGACTTTTCAGAAACGTGTTTCCGTGTTTCCCACCCACTAGAGACGAACTGACTGGTTGGTTACTCAGATGTATTCTCACGTGTACCGGTGCTCTATACACTTTTAGATAGTGGTATAATCTTGTAAATATGTTCATATGTTGATGTCTAAGTATAATTCTGTTAAAATTGCAGTTATATCAAACGGGAACCTATCAGAGCTTTTTGAAAGTATTATTGGTATTAAACAGGGTGAAACCTTATCAGCCTTATTATGTATTTTTTTTATAAAAGATTTGTCGACTATGTTACATGATCAAAATGTTGATATGATTAGTATTAAACAATTGCAAATATTCATTCTTCTTTTTGCGGACGATACAGTCTTATTTTCATACTCAGCAAATGGCTTACAAACTACTTTTGAACAAACTTGAGGAATATTGCAGAAAATGGAACGTAACAGTAAATACATCAAAAACAGTTGTTATGTTTTTCAAAAAAGGTTCACGTTGTGAAAATGTAAATATTTTCTATGGTAATGTCTAACTCACTAATGTTAAGAGATATGTCTATCTTGGTGTTACTTTATCCGCTAATGGGAAATTTTATTACACTCAAACTAATTGGCTGAACAGGCATCACGAGCTCCTTTTTCCTTGTATACTCTATTGATAACGTGTCTCTTACAATTAGTGACAAATTGAAGCTATTTAACTCTATGGTTTTACCCATTCTTCAAATTGGTTCTGAAAGATGGGGTTTCCATAAAGCACCAGATATTGAAAAAATATATATTTCCTTTTTAAAAAGACTACTTAAGCTTCGTTCCCAAACACCAAATATTATGGCATATAGTGAATTGGGGTTGTTTCCCTTACACATTTTGAGAAAAGTAAACAATATCAAATATTGATGTAAAATTGTTAATTCTCCCGATACATTATTGTACCAAGTGTATTTATGCTGCAAAGATACATACATATTAGACTCGTGGTACTCCAATGTGAAACAGTAATTGACTACATTAGGATTTGGATATCTGTGGAACTCTGTTTCGGTTACGACCGCACAACTAAATAGTGTTTTAACCAGACTTTTTGATCAGGCTAAAGAAAACATGTATAGTGAAATAAATAACATGTCTAGATTATCTGTATATAAACAGTTTAAAACAACATTCGAATGTGAAAAATATCTTACTGTTGTAAATAATGACAAACATCGTGTATCTCTAACTAAACTACATTGTTCTTCCCATAAATTAGCTATTGAAGAAGGACGAATTCGTTACATTGAACGCGAAAATAGAAAATGTGTACTTTGTTCTATGAATGTTGTGGAAGACGAATACCATTTTGTTTTGGTTTGTCCTTATTAACCAAATTATTATTGCCATTGGCCAACTATCCAAATATTTACTAGATTAATGTCTTCATCACAAAAAAACGATAATATGTAAATTAGCGAAATATGTTCATTTAGCATTTGATAAGCGTAAATCGTATATAGATGATCGGTAGTAATGTACTCTTTAATTGATATATATATATATATATATATATACATTGTATATACACATAAGTAGTTACATTCTGTGTACATAGTGGGTTTTTGTGTTATGCTATTTTGTTTAGCTTGTTAATTGTAGTTTGTACATACTCTTCTGTTAATGTACCTACCGCCTATTGTTTAAGGCGACGAACATAAATAATGTCTTTATGCCAATAAATAAACTGAAAATAAACTGTTCAAGAACGAAGGTGCATATTCAGCAATAGCTAGGACAGCCCACCCGGATACTTTGTATCACGAAAACAGTCTGTCCCTTCCCTCGAAGCCGGAGGTTATTGGTCAATTATGCAGGGATAAAACCGAAATACCACGTAGTTACTAATTGTTTCAGTCCAAAGCAAAAATATGTAATTATTATGCAGCATTAAGTAGTTTTTTTACGTTATTACCTTTAATTGTCAAATCAAATGACTCTGGATCAGCATCAGCATTGGAACAAAAGCAAAATACTCGATCTGTTTTCTTTTTCATTTGACTGTTTGTTTTCTGAATAAAACAATATGTTATTGTTAGAACATATTAAGTAAATTTTAATGATTAAAAAGGGCGGAACGAGCATCTGTTAAAAGTAAAATGTTAATGATTAAATTTTCATTTAACCGCCAAAATGCGCGGTTGTCATTGGCTCATAATGTAGGTTATATTCTAATGATCTGTTAGCCTTTCCGAAAAACATTTTTATAAATAGTTAGAACATATTAAGTAAATTTGTAATGATTAAAAAGGGCGGAACGAGAGAACCAAAGCAAGTCCAATTTACTGAATATACGGTGTATAACCATATCGGTACCCTATCGTTGCAAATTGATATATCGGTATCCTCTCGGTGCTTGCATGGGTCTCTCTCGGTGCAAAACAATGAACTGGAAGGAGGACGATCGGCAGTATAGGTAAGAAACTCATTTTTTGTCCAATGATACGGGTTTTTGCATAAAAATCGATAGCCCATGGAACCCCCCGATGATTATCTATTGTATTCCTATTGTTCAATTTGTTCTATCAGTTGTCACATGTTCAGACGTGGCTGGAATGTTGACCAGGGTACTTGTTCGAATAAACATTGAGCTATGTTTTTGACGCTTAAATGCGACTTTTCTTCAGTATAGCAAATATTTAGTACCTCAGACGTAAAGCCGTTGAGCATATCTTGCCACTAAAATCTTTTTATTCGGTAACTTCCATCAAATTTCTTTAAAGACACCCTACTTTCGGTTTAGACGCGGCACCGGTACCCTCTCTGTTTTCATTGTTTTGTACCGAGAGAGACCCGTGCCAGCACCGAGAGGGTACCGATATATCATTTTGCACCGAGAGGGTACCGATATGGTTATACACCGTGTAATATGTCCTAACTGGATTAGAATATAACATCTTGCATTTTGATTGGCCGATAGAAATTAGCGCCCACATATGACGTCACGTCTGTTAAGAGCAAAATCTTAATGATTACATTTTCATTTAACCGCCGTTTAATAGACGTTTAAAGCCACGTTACACATGTACATGTAGTACTATACGGTTAAATTATTGAAAAATGAATCAACATATAGTATTTTGTTATTTAAGAGCTTTTTTAAAACCTTATTACATGCACTTAATTTATTACATAATGTCAAAAAGCAGGCTTTCTGGGAGACTGGCTCATCATTTATTTATCTATTAGCGAAATCATTTATTAAATTTTATACATTTGTATATGAATTGACGAAATCGTTTATATATGAATTGGCCAATCAATAAAACGTTGACCAATAAGTTAATTATAATTATACCTATCAATGTATCCTTACAAGTGCAGACCAAACCGTTCAGTGAAATACCACGCGTATGTTCGATGTGTTATAATCCCAAAATATGACAACGTCAATGACGTCATAACAGTTACCTTATTTGTTATGGCCGATGCGTTGTATGGTGTCACACTGGTCAATTGCCTGCTTTTCAAACCTATGTAAAATGACTCTTATTTCGCATCTCCAATTAGGTCAATCTGAAGTTCCGAATGATTCATGTGGTCGTTTTCATAACATACACACACTGTCCCCAACATTGAACCATAGAAAATGGTACGTTGAACGATTTGCTTTCGTGCTATTGCAAGTCTTCCAGTTACACTTTGTTATTGTTCAGTACACAACTTTTATAAATGACACGGTCGAAGCACCAACAAATTTCCAGTCCTCAGGGAGTAATAATCCTGAAAAATATCATATAAACATTTAGTTATAAACACGTGGATTCTACGAGCTACTACAATAAATAACATATTCAAGCAGACTTTAATGCAATCAATAGAACAATACACATGTTATGTGAAAATACAAGATGAAACTAAAGAAATAGCAAACATTAATATTTTGTGTTAAACTAACCTACTGTAATGCAAACTTCAAACACTGTTTATTAAATTTGACAGTATAGACAGACACTTGTTTAAAGTAACTTAGACACTAATATTCACATTGCGAATACCATAAAGTTTTAAAAATATGTTATCAATTATACGGGTATATACGTGTACATACGAATAAACTATTGACATGTACATTTTCTTGGTATCTGATTAATTTATCATGGGAGTACTAATTGTTCACCAAACACAATTAGTATATCTGATGACTACATAAACGTGTATATAGTCAAGTTAATGTTGCCACATTTCGTATATAAAAAATGTAAAAAATCTCTCGACTACTCTGGGTCAATGATTTTGAATTCTTTATGAATAGATGTTCCAAATGAACGTTCTGAAGCTCTGGGCTGGTATTCACAAAGCATCTTAGTGGAAAACTTAAATATTCTGACTTAAGTCAAAACCTTGGGCTGCGCATATTTCCCTAACATTGAAGATTAACCCATGTTTGTAAGTGATCAGTGTAGCTCTTCCTACAATGCTTTAAACATATGTTACAGTTCAAGAATTTTGAGTATCTTATTTAGCTGACACACTTAAGGAAATTTAATGTTTTTAAGAAAATTCTTAGATTTCTACTAAGATGCTTTATGAATACCAGCCCTGATCCCAAAATCAATAATGGACAAATAGTAAAGATGACCAATCACCATATAAAGTTTGAAGATCCTGCTCACAACCGTTCTTGAGTTATTGATGGCAAATACCGTTTGGTATGTTCATTCATGTTAAAGGTTACTGTGAAAAAAGATACTATTAGGTCAGACAGGGAAGACAGTACTCAACTTAACCAACCAAACACAGAAAACATACAAAAACATTCAAGACACATTGCCCAACTGAACAAGTAAACGATCCGCCGAAGTCCAAGCTGTCGAAAAGCTGAATGAACTAGTTTAAAAGGTTTATGTGCCTTGTATGTTTTATAGGTCATTCTACATGGGCATTTAACTTTTGATCGCTGAAACTAGTTCATTTAATCTGATCTTTTTATATGCCAAATATAAGATCGGTTGGTTAATGCATACCGGCGAACATTTGGTCACTGTCACGTCGCCATTTCCGGTGACCTTCATGTTTAACGTTGTGCATTTATCCAGCTTATGTCGGTGCTGCAAGTCAATACAGTTTAGGGGACCGCGTCTAGGGAGTATCTGTATTTCAAGAAAAGTCAGATATAGGCCATTTCTTGCTTAGGATATGACTGAAAAACTGGTGACAAAGTTTTAACTGCGCAAACCATGATGTTAACAAGTTGAGGTCGTTCAACATCATGATGGTCACAGCAAAGTCATCATGTCCCCAATAAAATACGAGTACCACGATTAGACCATGTACCGCTTGACCAACATCTTTCTCGTGTGAACAGTCATCATACGTTTAACATTATGATTATAATCTATTGTGAACTTGATAACTGATGAAATTATGATGATAAAACTGATAAAATCATAATTCGGATAACGAAAAATTTCGTGTGTCTGAACATGAAAGTGTATTATTTTGCGAATGCACAGTCGAACTTGTTTGAGTGACCAGTCAAAGTATCTATCATGTATGACTTGCTAATTGTGCTCGGCTGTATAAGTTGAGTGCTGCCTTCCCTGTCCTAATTTAACTATCTTTTCGATTTCGTTTAGGACAGTTCTGTTTGATATAAAAGTCTGATAATGATGTGATAATATTGACTGTTTCATACAGGAAGCTGGCTGATTTAGGTGGCTAACGTGTTAGATATTATGTCCGGTAAAGTATTATTCGATTCCTGTAAACATGGGATACGATCGGACGAACATTTTCCATGCCTAGAAAGCTTAATGGCTGCTTTGTGTGAAGACACCATGGTACCTTACAATCTCTTGGCTGATATGCATTTATTATTGTATTGGTTCAATTTGTGAGTGTATATAAATCGCCGTTGTAAAACAAGGCGTCTTCGTATGTATCATTTTACGATACTTCGTATGTATACATCAATTAGAATGGCAGGAACTTCAGAATTTAGAAAACATGACTAAGTATCACCGCTTCTTCTCATGACACGATTTGCATTGGTACAAGCGCGATATAACCCCAGATGAATTCATATTTAACATATCCTCGTGCACGTATTTTAAAACATATCTGCGTGTACTCAGACGTTGACTGGTCCATGTGTCTATATAATATGCTAATTAGCTCTATAAATAGATTCATTTCTAAGAAGCCATCTACTTTCGTTTTCGTTTCAAAGTAGAAACATAAATAAGTTGCCGACAAGTTTGTTTGTGGACGCGAGCATTAACACAATTTAAAGGATTGTATTTAACTTAGAATAATAGGGTAGGTACAATATTTAATGTTTTAAATACAATACTAATTTATAGTTCAGATATTTTTAGAATGAACTAATAATTCAGGAATGTGTTTAATCGTGTACATGTATATTACTGGACTGTTTGGTTAGTTGTTGATTAAAGTGTACAAGTATATACATGTACATATATGTGGAAACCCAGGTACATTGTACTCGTATATAGATACAAGTCATAGGGTGGCGTGATTAACGGTGGTTTTAAGTACAATATTTTACATTGGGTATATTCATGTTCGACTGCGTAAATAATCATCATTCACACTCAACTGGGTCAGTTAATGTTTAAAAGTCTGACTGATATAGATAACGAAAGACATGTATGAGAACATATGGCTGTTTACATTAAGTTTGAAAGTCACAGATAACAAATATGTATAGCCAGTAAAAAAATACAAAAACGGTCTAATAGACTGATTTCTACTATAAGGGTTCGATAGGCTTTGTGACATTGACTGGTTATTTCATAGAGCTACCTTCGGCTACACAGATTAGGTTACATAAGCTAGTACGAGGGCTGTTCAAATTGGAATGCAACTAAGCCCATACATTTTTTTCCTTAATAGATTCTATTGAAACTAGCCTTTGATCCTATTGCAGTATCCATCTCCGGTATATACGCAAAGTTTCATTCAGATATTCCATATTTAAAATGCGATTTTAATATCATTCATAGGGTCACTGTGCATATACTGGACACGTGCCAAACCGAGATCTTAACGTATCTGATATTTCTTCCGACATTGCAATTTAAGAGTCGTTTGAAACAAATAAAGATCACAAGGGACATTGCTTGACAAATCAGGATGGTCGAAAAGCTCAAGAACCTCCACGCTTCTCAGAAAGTCGCGTTAATGGCTGCTGCAGGTGGAGGCCCATTGCTCTGCAATAGCATGTCATACTTCAAACATGTGCTTTGAGAGCGATTGTCGGAGTATTTCTTCAATTTCTGAAGGAATTTTCCTTTTTCAAGCTTGGCATTTACCCATTGTCTATTTTATACATCAAATTTAATGGTAGAAACTTGGTTTATATAGAAAAAGGTGTACATTTCTGCTGACGCCCATGGTGCGTTTTGCAATGCATACTTTTGTTCTGTGTTTGCTGGCCCATATTAGTTTAAGGATCTGTCGCAGTGGTGAAAAAATCAACCCGTGTCTCGTTAATGGTCATTACATTTGCAAACGGTTGACTTTTTTTATCTAGAAACTGGTTTCAACTATTTTGTGGACAGTTTGCAAGGGCATGTGTGCTGGCGTCTCTAAGCAGATAGGGGTATCCAAAGTGTACTTATCGTCCTAATTGTTTTAATATGTTTGATTATTGTATGAATAGCTCCTAATGATGTGCCAACACATTGAGCTACTTGCCTAATTGTAAATATTCCACCAGTTTCCAAAACAAATATGATTTTCGAAACCCTTTTATAGTATATTGCGGTATTTGGATGGCGTTCATGGGGTTCCTTTCCAAATAAAATTACACCACTTTTAAATTGCGTAAACTATCAAGTAGTTGATGAAAAAGACATATCATACCACCATTTCACCAAACATGTTATGTAAAATATTGTATTTGCTCCCGCAGTAAAAAAACAACGATTCTTAAATAGGACCGAATTTGGCCAGAAAAAAGTGACATTTTTCCAATAATTTAAGCATTAGTATACACGAGTAGACAGTGTTAAATGACGTATTGTTACAGCTACACTCAACGGATTTTAAAATGTGAGGTATCAATTTAAAGCTAATTCAATGTTCTTTGATATACAGCTTACTATTCTTAAAAGATTATTGATACAAGAAAGATATAGCTTCACTTGCATTCCAATTTGAACAACCCTCGTAGGTGCACGAGTATGTCATACCTTCGAACCCGGTTCCATTACTAGTCTAGACAGGTTATGTGACATTGGTTAGTTGTGGTACGGGTCTGTCATACCGTCGATACCGGCTTGATTACTAGGCTAGACAGGTTATGTGACATTGGTTAGTTGTGGTACGGGTCTATCATACCGTCGACACTGGCTTGATAACTAGGCTAGACAGGTTATGTGACATTGGTTAGTTGTGGTACGGGTCTGTCATACCGTCGATACCGGCTTGATTACTAGGCTAGACAGGTTATGTGACATTGGTTAGTTGTGGTACGGGTCTGTCATACCGTCGATACCGGCTTGATTACTAGGCTAGACAGGTTATGTGACATTGGATAGTTGTGGTACGGGTCTGTCATACCGTCGATACCGGCTTGATAACTAGGCTAGACAGGTTATGTGACATTGGATAGTTGTGATACGGGTCTGTCATACCGTCGATACCGGCTTGATTACTAGGCTAGACAGGTTATGTGACATTGGTTAGTTGTGGTACGGGTCTGTCATACCGTCGATACCGGCTTGATTATTAGGCTAGACAGGTTATGTGACATTGGATAGTTGTGGTACGGGTCTGTCATACCGTCGATACCGGCTTGATAACTAGGCTAGACAGGTTATGTGACATTGGATAGTTGTGATACGGGTCTGTCATACCGTCGATACCGGCTTGATTACTAGGCTAGACAGGTTATGTGACATTAGTTAGTTGTGGTACGGGTCTGTCATACCGTCGATACCGGCTTGATTACCAGTCTAGACAGGTTATGTGACATTGGTTAGTTGTGGTACGGGTCTGTCATACCGTCGATACTAGCTTGATTACTAGGCTAGCCATGTTATGTGACATTGGTTAGTTGTGGTACGGGTCTGTCATACCGTCGATACCGGCTTGATTACTAGTCTAGACAGGTTATGTGACATTGGTTAGTTGTGGTACGGGTCTGTCATACCGTCGATACTAGCTTGATTACTAGGCTAGACATGTTATGTGACATTGGTTAGTTGTGGTACGGGTCTGTCATACCGTCGATACCGGCTTGATTACTAGGCTAGACAGGTTATGTGACATTGGTTAGTTGTGGTACGGGTCTGTCATACCGTCGATACTAGCTTGATTACTAGGCTAGACATGTTATGTGACATTGGTTAGTTGTGGTACGGGTCTGTCATACCGTCGATACCGGCTTGATTACTAGGCTAGACATGTTATGTGACATTGGTTAGTTGTGGTACGGGTCTGTCATACCGTCGATACCGGCTTGATTACTAGGCTAGACAGGTTATGTGACATTGGTTAGTTGTGGTACGGGTCTGTCATACCGTCGATACCGGCTTGATTACTAGGCCAGACAGGTTATGTGACATTGGTTAGTTGTGGTACGGGTCTGTCATACCGTCGATACCGGCTTGATTACTAATGGGGCGTTCAAGCCGGGACCCCGCTTCTACTACGATCTAAAATTGGTCCAAATCGGGACCAATCGTGGAACAGTCGTGGTCAATCGGGAGAGGATCTTTGTGAACGTGGGAGAGTCGTGGTGGAATCGCGTAGGTCGGGAAGCTCCCCGACCTTACTACGCTTGTTTTGAACATGTTCAAAACACATGTTCAAAACAAGCGTAGCGGGACCGTGGCTAAAACGAATCGTAGTAAGAACGTAGTACGGTCGTATTAAGATCGGCGTAATCGTATAAACTTCGGGGAAGCATAATTAATGGCGAGATCTGCATGGTCGTAATGACATCGTGATACAATCGGCATCAAATTTAACTGTGTTTTCTATTGAAACACATCAAATTCGCGTTACAATACAGTTTTTATTCATAAAAGGCTATTAGCTCGTCATTCAATAACGGAATAGGATGGTCATTTTCCTTGAAACCAGTTGGACATACTGGTCGATCAAGGAAAATTATTATGTGGAACATTTTAGTTTTTTCCCAAAAATTATCGAGATATGAGGAAAGTCCACGAAAATTTGGAAAATACCTCGTACATGCATATCATGTAGAAAGGGTTGTTCATTGTTACCATAAAATATCATCTAATGTATTCAATGCCATTTTCAGGCAATGAGTGAAGTGAAGAAAATGCCCCAAACTCATTTCTTAGTGCCCGCATCATACCAAAGCGTACTACGATCGTGTCAAGATCGTAGTATTGTCGGCATGAGCGGCGCCACATCGTGCTACATTCTTTTAGGTATGTCTACCAACGTAGCAGGGTCTTAAAGATCGTTGCGACATCGTAGTATAAACGTTTCATGATCGGCGCTAATCGTGGTGGAAACGTTGTGCAAGCGTAACATCATCATAGTAATCGTAGCACAAGCGTCGATCACACGTTCCGGTGAAGATTTTTATCAATGTTCTTGGTTTTGACGCTGATCTCGTCCCGATTGATAATTTTAGGCAGGTCGGGACAGATCGGCATGATCGTAGTAAGAGCGTAGCCTAGTGTGAACGGGGTGTAAGCTAGACAGCTTACAATGTGACATTGGCTAGTTGTGGTACGGGTCTGTCATACCGTCGATACCGACTTGACTACTAGGCTAGGCAGTTTATGTGACGTTGTTTAGTTGTGGTACGGGTCTGTCATACCGTCGATACCGGCTTGATTACTAGGCTAGGCAGGTTATGTGACATTGGATAGTTGTGATACGGGTCTGTCATATCGTCGATACCGGCTTGATTACTAGGCTAGACAGGTTATGTGACATTGGTTAGTTGTGGCACGGGTCTGTCATACCGTCGATACCGGCTTGATTACTAGGCTAGACAGGTTATGTGACATTGGATAGTTGCGGTACGGGTTTGTCATACCGTCGACACTGGCTTGATAACTAGGCTAGACAGGTTATGTGACATTGGTTAGTTGTGGTACGGGTCTGTCATACCGTCGATACCGGCTTGATTGCTAGGATAGACAGGTTATGTGACATTGGTTAGTTGTGGTACGGGTCTGTCATACCGTCGATACCGGCTTGATTACTAGGCTAGACAGGTTATGTGACATTGGATAGTTGTGGTACGGGTCTGTCATACCGTCGATACCGGCTTGATAACTAGGCTAGACAGGTTATGTGACATTGGATAGTTGTGATACGGGTCTGTCATACCGTCGATACCGGCTTGATTACTAGGCTAGACAGGTTATGTGACATTGGTTAGTTGTGGTACGGGTCTGTCATACCGTCGATACCGGCTTGATTACTAGGCTAGACAGGTTATGTGACATTGGATAGTTGTGGTACGGGTCTGTCATACCGTCGATACCGGCTTGATTACTAGGCTAGACAGGTTATGTGACATTGGATAGTTGTGGTACGGGTCTGTCATACCGTCGATACCGGCTTGATTACTAGGCTAGACAGGTTATGTGACATTGGATAGTTGTGGTACGAGTCTGTCATACCGTTGATACCGGCTTGATTACTAGTCTAGACAGGTTTTGTGGCATTGGCTAGTTGTGGTACGGGTCTGTCATACCGTCGATACTGGCTTGATTACTAGTCTAGACAGGTTTTGTGGCATTGGCTAGTTGTGGTACGGGTCTGTCATACCGTCGATACTGGCTTGATTACTAGTCTAGACAGGTTTTGTGGCATTGGCTAGTTGTGGTACGGGTCTGTCATACCGTCGATACTGGCTTGATTACTAGTCTAGACAGGTTTTGTGGCATTGGCTAGTTGTGGTACGGGTCTGTCATACCGTCGATACTGGCTTGATTACTAGGCTAGACAGGTTTTGTGGCATTGGCTAGTTGTGGTACGGGTCTGCCATACCGTTGATACAGGCTTGACTACTTGGCTCGGCGAGTTATGTGACACTAGGTATTATAATAATAAGCTAGTGAAGCCACGTGGTTCGTATTACTATTGGAAAGAATTCGGTTAATGGATAGATCTGACGAGTCTCGGTCTGTGATAATCGAGGTTTTGCCATTGTGTGCAACATATGCGTACATACCACACTGATAACGATAACTACTTGAACTAGATTTGAAGATAGTATAGTTACGTATGGTATAAGCTACACACGAGTTAGGCACGTATATATTAAACCATTGCAAGCATATCGCAATAATATTGATAAACATAAAATCTCACAGTATCAGACAGATCGAAGTTTCTCAGCATAATTCGTGTGCTTAAATAACCTCAATATTAAGAGCACCTCAATCAGTAGATAGATGTTTAAGAGGTCTAAATGGAGCTGTATTATCGAGATACATTGTATTATGACGTATTGTTGTGCAGACTATACTAAAGCATTATTTAGCTTTGACTATATCTGAAGCATAACCAATTAACCATTAAATCTCGCGTTAATATCCCAAGTACACATTACATGCATAGCAATGTGTCTGCTGTAAACTATGGTGGAATATTGCTGCCATTAATTAACGCCAACATACAAAATATAGACTAATATGATGGAATGATTTTTTAGGTAATAACCGTCTCAAGTTTCCAGATATACATGTATATGTTAAATCACACACTTTTCTCGCTGTCTTTTATTACCCGCGGCCTAAAGAGGCCGTTGTTATTATCGCCGCCTCCACTGAAGTGGAGGCTACTACTGTAATGCTTTTTCTTTTTTTGAATGCATTTAGCGATTATACCATGGAGGAGCATCTGGTCACGTATCAATGCCTAATTTGCCAGTCTGACTTACGAATTCAAATAAAATGAATGTTTTTTTAAGAATGTCGTGAACCAGACTAATTCAAGTTTCATTCAGACAATGTTGCACAGAGTCACGTGACCAATGTGGCTTTAATGAATGTACGGTGTTATCGTCTGCTTGGACGTTAACTGATCTCGCTTATTTGGAATCACGCTGGGGTCTACTTCATTACAATTAATTTATACCATTGTATACAAACTGTTACATACGATGTTGATTAGGTAAGATTAACTGGTAATAACGTCGAGTTACGCAGACTTAAATAAAAACAGAGTGGGCGGGGCTATATCACCCACATTGCACGTGTTTATGAATGATTTGAAATTTAATCTCACTGATGGAAGTCAGTACTGCATTAGGTAGTATTACGCTAGAAGTGTCATGATATACACTGAACAAATCTTACTAGTAGCACATTTTGATTATTATGGTCAAGGGGAGGTAACCCTGTGGAAATTGCCTTTGTGTGTTACAAAGTCAGCAATCTAAACCTATAATGGGATTTGTTTTTTCATTGTTTTTTATTTCTGTCTCCATGATAAGTACGTACACTTGAAAACGAACTTTTTATCAGCACATAGCTACATTAAGCTAGGTTCACACTCTTGCGTTTGTGCCAACGTTTACCGACGTTTGGGCAAACGTTCAGCTCCGCAAGTAAAAGTTACTAAACGGTTTGAAAAGTTGATGATCGCTGGTGAACGCTGAAGAACGTTGTGTTCGTTGAAAATTTTTGACATGCAAAAACTTTGTCGACGTTTAGAAATAAACGCTGATGTAAGTTGTGCTCCGTTGGTTAATGTTTCTGAACGCTGAATTAAGTTGATTGAAGTTTGCGTAAGTTAACCTACGTTGGCAAACGTTTGCCGATACGCTGGTAGTGTCGATGAATTGAGGCTAACGTTTCTCTAGCGGAGGTCAACGGGTAGTCAGCGCAATGAACGCGATAGTAACGCAAGGGCTGGCGTAAACGAACTTTCCCCAGCCCAAATGAACTTTTGTCCAACGCAGGCCAATGGGCATCAGGCGCAATGAACGCGATAGGAACACAGGTGGTTAGCGTAGACCAAATTTTCCATAACGTTTCCGTAACTTAGGTTATTTTGTGCAACGGATCCTATCGTTCGACAACTCGTTCGGCTAAGTCAGACTAAGTTAGGGACCGCTGCACGTACGCTAACCTGCGTTGGCTAAAGTTCACGTACGCTGATAAAATATAAGTACAACGAAGGCAAACGTTGTTAAGCGCTAGTAACCGCTTTTAAACGCTGCTGAGCGCTCGAAAACATTCCCAAAAGGTAGTGTACGTTAGATGTACATCGTTTGCAGTGTGAACCAAAATATTCCTCCTCGCGAACGTAATTTCACCGACGTTTGGGCTCATTTTTTCTACATTTGAAAGGCTGACAAACGCTAGTACAAACGTTCATAGTGTGAACCCATCTTAACAACCTGACAATCGCCCGATGAACACAAGGTATCAGCTACTGCTGATGGCATCATGTGTTTATACTGTTTGTGACAATTGTATTCAGATGACAAAAGAACATCAATTAAATTGTAATTCCACATATCCAAGCCTCATAATTATGTTGAACATTCTGACACGTATTGATCGAGCTATGGGTTAATAAACACATATAAGATTTGTTAAGCGTGCTTAATGAGAAAAGTCCCAACCACATTTGGTTATAAATGTTTTGTTAACTCAATGTACGAGTAGTGCTTTGCCTTTAATGTATAACCAGACGTTTTCTTCGTTTCGGAAATACTTGTATTCATCTACTTCATGTTTCTATATTTTTTCATATATGTGTTTGTTTCAGATGTAGAACTTCAAGAATAGATATCCCTCCAAAAGTACTATCAACAAATACCAGATGCTAACAGGAGACTCGTTACAATTCATGATACTGGGACATTCGAATATAAAGAAGCAGATAGTAGCAATACCATAACCTGTAAATAGAGAAAGTATGGTTTTGTTACGCTTATAGTTGCAGAGAGTTGCAAATACCATAACCGGTAAATGGAGACGGAGCATGGTTTTGTTGCGCGTACAAATGCAGAGAGTTGCAAATACCATAACCGGTAAATGGAGACGGAGCATGTTGCGCATACAAAGGCAGAGAGTAGCAAATTCCATAACCGGTGAATGTAGACGGAGCATGGTGTTGTTGTTGCATCGAATATACTGACAGTTGCAGATTCCATTACCGGTAAATGGAGACGGAGCATGGTTTTGTTACGAGATGGGAGTGTGGGGTAAATAATCAATAGCAGACCAGAATGTAATGGTAGTGTAAGGACTTGGAAACAGCGACTTAAACCACGTTATAAGAACAACATGACGTACTAGCGCGATGGAAAAGAAATAACAAACGATAATTGTAAGTTAGAATATGGAAATATGGAGTTGTGGGAGCCACTTCTAGCACAGATTAAAGATGCACAATAACCTTATATGGAATGGTGGCGGTCTCGCTAGATGCTGCAACGTAGGCTTTGCATTTAAGTTATGCTTCCAGGCAAAATCCTATGTAAATGTGACGTATGCAATTACCACATATATGGATGTGTACGTGAGTAAGACTATGGGCTTAACATTCACTACTAATATCTTCACATTGTATTGTAGATCATCAACACTGGTAGATATATATTTCCACGAAGAGTAAATCACGTCAAATGCACAAGACACACATGACTGGAATGGTAAACTCTCTCCGATATGTCATGATGTAGTCGGGGTGTAAATGATGTCGAGCACGAAGTCAGTACAATGAGAGCTTTAGTACATACCAATAAAGTTGATACCAATGTCAAAGCACCGTTAAAGTATCACTGGAAAGTATTGTATATAGTGACAGGTCTAAGAACGTTTATATGACATAGCGTGAAACCCTAATCTCAAGCATGACATAGTTTTCTTTTAATCTTACACTAGAGTTTGCTAGAAATATGTAAGGTTCGAAAAAAACCTAACAGGTGCCTACACTATCGGCTGCATCGAAAGCCTCCGTAGCGCAGTGGTTAGAGCGTTTGTCGTCTAAAATGGCGACCCGGGATTAGGAAAATGCATAATATATTTCAATGTGAGAAAGACAATCCGATTTCCCAAATTAAGCCATTAGTGAATAGTGTCCTCTAACTTGTTCACGCATAACTATAATAATGTCACTACCAGGAACCATAAAATGTCGCATCATCTTATGTCTCCTAACCATGTCACTACCAGGAACTAAAAAATGTCGCATCATCTTATGTCTCCGTGAAGAAAGTGTGTAAGAAGGTGGAAGAAAGAATATGAGAAGATGGTAGAAATGTTAGTCTGAGAGAGAGGATGGGAGAAAAGGGGGTGAAATAAACGGGTTGTGAGAGGTGAGCTAGGTTAAAGGGAAAGAGGGTGTAAGTAATAGAAAGTTTGAGAGAGGATGGGAGAAATGATGTGATCCGACGGGTGATATGGGGTATTATAGAGTGAGGCGATACATACGTGAAAGGTGTGTAGTGAGAAAGGGAGTTTTAAGACAGAGGATGGCAGAAACACTGTGGTATACCGTACACCGGATATTGCTAGTAAAGGTGAGTAATGTCATCAATTTTTCGCGACATTCTCGTGTACACCAGGGTGAGTTCAAAGACGATATTTGCCAAACTACAGACTACTTACATCATCCCAACTATGTTTCAACGTCTTCTGATATTTTTATAACTTTATAGTACGCTATATTATAACAGGTATTCGTAGAAATGTTCAAATCAATCAGTATTGAGCTGCTGCTCACACGCAAATATTGACCACTGCACTTTACATAAGTTTGGAATGAGTGTTTTACCGCGATATACGTTTTTGAACCGAGCATTCTGTGTGTATTGAACCTAAACGTTTTAAGGCCGAATCTCAGAAAAATCCATCAAAGTACAACTAAGATACACACCAAAATAGATAGAAATGCGTGTACGGAGTATTGATGTTTACTGTACAGAGTATAGCACCTTTCCTCGCGCTTCCAAATACACTAAATTTAACTACTAGGAAATTAGGCAAACATGATACTTCGTACCTTTTTAATATTATAACAATATTTTGCCTTCAAATTTGCTGCTTGCTATCGAACCTCAGAAGAGTGAGTTTGAATTTTTGAGTGTAAGTATTAGTTGTAAACCATATCATAGTTAAGATAATAATTTTTTTAATAACAAACTTAACGGAACAGAACTGAATTTTTAACTGAATATAGATCACCTCACATAAATCTTGATAGGTGACTTACCTACCACCCATTCTACTTAATAAGAATAAGTATGAAATGTTTTATAGCTCTAAGATAAAAATGAACCGGGATTCATCAGCTCTATTGATTTGTGTAATATTTTTTTTTACTTTTCCTGAAATAAAAGCTTTTTTGAGAATAATTTATGTGTGACGGAACATTTTGATTGAACATGGTTATGCCTGGATACAGATATCTTCTGAAGGGGATCTGACCAATTATTTTTCTTAGGAAGGGGTCAGGGGTGGTATTCAATATTGATCTTACTTGCCTTAAGGATAAGGACAGCCAATCAGATCACATCATATTAAACTCTTGGTCAGTAACAGGCAATATGATTGGCTATCCTAATTCTCAAATTAAATAAGATCAATATTGAATACCACCCCTGATCAGCAAACTGGGTGTCAATAACCTATTGTTATTATAAAGAGAATCTATCTATTTATAGCTAACAGGTATTTATATGTTGTACAGTATGTGTACACATGAACTGATGGGTATATCAAAGACTTTAGTCAGCAAATGTTATGTTCATTGAACAACGTTTATCCTAAGACAATTATGGTGATAAGTTGGTAACATGATATTGGTTGGTTGCAACATGACGTCACTAAATATGGTAAGAACCTGACCATTGGTTAGAGACGCTGATGTGTGTAGTATGTATGATTCCGGCACTCTGTGCGTTTAAACGTACGTTAGGGGAGACCTATGTTTAAGACAATAGCGTAGTTACCCAAATATATACGATAAATATATACGTATCATACGCTTAACCCTGTCAAACTTGTGTACACATATAGTATTACATTTAAAATTACGAGGGATGCTAAGGCCCACCTCAGGATTCGTACATAACCGCGTTTTTACACAATTTTTATTTTTCTGATATAGATATAGACAATGTAAGTAATATTTACCGAATAACACGAGTAAATTTCCGTGAGCAATTCTCCGTACACTGTACAGCAATACTCCGTAAACCAGTAAGCAACTCTTCAGCAATACTCTGTACACTAACATTTTTTATTTATTCTCAAAATGCACCGTTATTTATAATTCCTTTCCTGGCAAAGCATTAACAACATAACCTTGCTCAATGGGATGTCTTTTTGCTCGATTCGAGTTGTGTAGTTTAACGAAGAATATAAACAAAAGCATCTTTATTTGATAGACCGAGCTTATTTTTTGCGTGAGTAACGATACGAGTTTGGTCTTTTAATTATCCTTTTAAGTAATTCCTGGTTGTTTGTCGGCTTATATTCAGGGAGAAGGAAAATTGTCGAAGTAGATTCTTTTTATCAAATTAACACTCAACTTACTCAGAAAGACAAAACAGCGTCTCTGAACATACACTGGTGTACACTTGAAGGTCGCGAAAATGGATAACAAATACTCATCTTACTAACAATATCCGGTGTACGGTGTACCACAGTGAGAAAGGGTGTGAGAGAGAAGGCAAAGAAGGGGTGCGAGAGGATGAGAGCTGTGTGAAAGAGTACGAGAGAAATGTTGATGGTAGGGTAAAGAACCGCGTCTGGTTTCGGGTTCATGAAAAGTATTTCGGTACGCAATCGGCGTGTAATTCATGGACACCTGGGTAACATAGTTTAGAGTTATTGTTCGAAACGTTCGTTGATAGCGTGCCTCATTATCATAGATAATACATGTATAGAAATATAGAAATGACACGTTTTCAGACAGCATTTGTCATGCTTGGACTAAATATTCGCAACTCACGTACTGCTCGCAAATATCCGGTTACAAAATTAAATACTGATTCTAATTATGTGGCTATTTAATTCGACTCCGAGTAGTATTAAAAAACAGATATTAATTTGTATGTTTATATTTTTGTTTCTTTGTTACTTTCCTCGACCAAGCCCTTTGGTAGCAAATACAGGGTCGTTCAAAATGAACACCGATTTTGCAGAAAAAGCTAAAACGACTTAAAAATAGCAAAACCGTCTCATGTTATAAGCGTTTCCTGCGTTTAAAACAGTCAGATTTCCTACACAATTTCAAATTACCCGTACCCCCTCAATTGCAATGCAGATCTGTTTACAATACGTACCTTGATTCAAGTCACTTAATTTATTATTATTCAACTATATGAATGATATTTTGCGAAATATATCATTATAAATTACATACAATGTATTTTTTTTAAATAAACGTGTTGTAAATTGTAATTTAGTATATACTGAACTGAAGTTCGAATTCTATGTTTACCGTCAATATCAAATGATAGTATTGTGTGTTGGTAGCGTAATTAGAGTCTTACCAGGACATGTTTTTAAATCACATTGTATAATTATGTCATATTTTCTTTTAATCACACGGAAGAAGGGTATTGATAAGGAACATGTTTGTGAAGTGATATAAATTTCTTCAGTTTTCTTATTTATTTGATAGATCTTTTCAAACTGTAAGCATATTATACCCTTCACAAAAACCTTTCACAAAGTTATTTGAAAGTTCATCGGTATAATAAGATATCGTCCTTTTTGATAGTAAGGAATTGTCGGTAACTTGGATACAATGGTAAGCGTTGATGTGAGTGTTAAAATGATATAACAGTGTTAGCTGACAACTTGCTCAACACAAAACATGCAAGCGGAAAACCTAGCTAACATATCCAATGCAAACCCGTGTTCAACCAAGCAACCCTGAACAGGATATCCGTTTAAAATATCCATATTTTGTAAGTATACTAGTTTGAACTATAAAAGGTGTGTGACGGTTGTTCTACAACATACATTTGATGACGCTTCATACACTTTCCTTACGCAGGTAAATGTACGAGTATATACATGTTACAGATAACGACCCGGAAGATTTTAACAATCGCTGAACCATTCTAGATCTACAAGTACTTCACAAAATTGCTGCGATACATATGTTATGGCTTTAATTTTACAGAGCGTGATGTACATGCTATTACTAATTTATATTTACGACAAGCAGTATGGTAGAGCGCGGTGACTCGCACGAGCTCGGTTTCATATACATGTTGGCACTATGTTACGATACAATGCCTGCGTTGGGTCATGTTCAAAGAATCTAAATATTAATTCATGAATATGAAAAAGCCCCATGTCAACCCATCCTTAACAATCAATCTATCCATTATTCAAATGGTTTCATTTGTTAGATAAAATACATGTACTCAATAGTTCATACTCCAGAAGGTTGATATGATTTACAGGGTAGTGCCTTAACTACTTATAGTCAAACTTGAAGTTCATAGGAATAATAAAATAAAGGAATGTATTTAGTAAACTGTCTAGGGCGACATTTGAAGAGTTATGTATGAGAGCAATTATTCTCTTTCACTACGTTTCGAGTACTTGTAGTGTGCCTCACCCATGGGCAAGACCTACCACAATACGACGTGTGTATCTGCCTCATGATATATAAATATACATATATTTCGATGCATACATTTCATTCTTCACGCTTGTTTGTTTTGAACTGTCCAGAGATGTTATGCAGTATGTTTCTATCGGAGTGTAACACCGTTATATAACTTAATGTTTTAGTCACATGATGCCATCAAGTCACGTGACTTTATCAGATTTCCATGAATTAACTTTTCATTCCACCAGTTCCAACATGATGTTCTACAAGTCACCGTATGGTACGGTACGATGCACTATTCCAGGATGTCGTCAATACCTGGTGACTGTGTCTGGGGCTTTGCAAGGGCACTTCCCAGAACAAGTTACGTTAGGTCACTGACAACTGAATATGACAGTGAAATGGTTGCATTATTGTGTTAATACGTAACCTGATGAAATCAAACATACAGACACTCTGTCTCTATATCGGTCTTCTCATAATATAAACTGTTGTTATAAATTATGTAATATAATATAATGTACATGTATTATGTTAATCTAAGACATACATATATCCAGGAAGGCACAGAGGCTTCGTCGGACGTCGCGTTGGTCTTTGCATCGATCTATTGTCAGAATTCAAGACACAGTTTGTGTCAATCTGACATTGGTTCTTGAATTCGTTTTCTTAAATTGAACATGGAAACAGTCTGTACGTGATATATGGATTACCCCACTCACAATCAATACACATATACATTCCTACAGATTTAGACAACATATACCTATTAATATGTTTCAACGTTTTCTACTTTATCTACTATAAAGAATATATTGCAGTATTTGAAAATGTAAAAAATGTTACTCACGGTATTCGTTGACTGGAGGAGATCACAGAATGAATCAATATGGTTTGTTATAAGATATTTTCATGTCGTCTGCTTGTTTTATCAATTGGATTACCGGGCGACATGTACACGCAGAAAACGAGGATTCCGCGAACAATAAGTCTAAATATAGTATCGGGAAAACCTTTTTGATTCTAATTATAGTGAAATACTTGCAGACACGTCATGTTGTGTATTTTTGTTGACAGGTAAAAGAAAACATTATAAAGCTTTATAATTTGCCTATAGTTGGTGTGTACATACGAACTAGGACGATATAACGATAGGTTTAGATCGATCGGAAGGTTTATTTTAAATAGTGTTTCGTTTTGTTATAACGTTATAAACCAATACACACACTCAACAAACGTTGTACGCACACACTTACTCTGTTTCTGATCGTGAATAAATCAAAGAAGTGATAGTTTAAATTCTAATTAATTTTCTTAGGGATGACTTTGTACAACCAATGAAATCATGAAATCCAAGTCGAAACCATTCATTTTACTGTTGTTTTAAAGATAAATCTCTATAATCCGTCGATAGCATGTAATAAGATCAAATAGTTTGCTAAATAGCCTCATGCTACCAATATGCACAACAAACAAAACAGGGATAAAAGCTACAGTTACTTCAATCAACGATGCCTTCCGGTATACATGTATAATATGAATACATAATGGAATTTCGAAAAAATGATAATGGCAACGTTAAACAATGTAGAATGGTGATGGATATGCAAAAGTATGATATTGAAGAAGAATATTCATTTAATAAATAACGATGTTCGTATAGTACGAAGAATTTGACACGATCCTCGACCTTCTATTAGCATAATTCAACAGCTGATATAGTGTCTATATTTATTACCCCGGTCGTATGTTTTCATAAGCGGGAAGTGTCATGAAGACGCTCTACGTGTTATACAATCACATGACTTTGTATATAAAGGACCGATATTGCACGAACTGCTAGCGGAATTTGATATAGTCAACGCAAGATCCTTTTTATTATAATCATGCATCAAAGTCAGCCCAGGTCCAATTATCCGTACTATATTGCTATAGAAATACATGTATAATACAACCGCACTGATAACAGAACATTTATTATAAGGGATCATTGGAATGAATCATAGCATTCAGACAGGTCGATAAAGTGAAACTCATTATAAAACATCAGCTCTTTGCTTTAATCATAAATACTTAATGTATTTTAAGCGGTATTTATTGTAAGTAAATCACCATTTGAATTCAAGCGCTATCACCATATCAGGCTAGAAAATATTTATAATCAATATCATATCGAATGTTATTTTAGCTTTCTACGCCCAACGCCTGCCTGGGAGAAAATGCTAAACCATATTCGTCGAAAGTTTGCCTCACCTTACAGTGCTTGGTGCTTGTATGGACGTCTCACATACAGTAAAGTACGGAAGTTTTCACGTGATCCTCAACCTTTTATTTAGGACACGTAGTATAATTTATTGTGGGTGTGCGCATGTTTTTTTCATAAGCATTTTATTCTTCAAATTGAAATATGTTTGATACAGAAAGCATGGTATTATGATGTACTACATTTACCCTTGACTTTTACTGCCTCCTCGATAGCCTATAGCTAGTTGTTGAGCAAAACAATTGCACCAGTAATTCCCTTGCTAGACGCTCAACTAAACAGGGGAAACTGGCTTCTCTTCTCTCATACCCCCATGGCGATGGAAAACATCAGGAATGAGGTGTCGAGAATGGTTAACATAAGTTGAAAAAACTTGTTATACAATTGACCTAAAGTAAATTAGCATAAACTCAAACTTGAAGGTCAATGAAAAAAAAAATACTAATAAAGCGATTTGATTGAAGCATTCAATTTTTGTTGAACAGATCCGCGCGTTATGTTTGCAAAGCCCAACCTGTTGTAACTGATAACGGTTTTATCAGTAAAAACCTGTTTGGACACAAATATAGTCGCTATAAAAATTGTACATGTTTATGCACCATACAATAATCTATTTCCAATATCCAAACGGCTGTTTTATAAAATAAAACAAAAGAAATCTACCGTGACTTCGCATATAATCAAAACCGTGTCTTGACATCTTCACATAATTATTCTTATGTGTGTCTTCACAAACTATCTTATTGTTTAAGTTCGAATCTTTTGTAAGGTAGAACAGTTAAGGACGTTTGATACGGTTATTATTTTTTTTAAATGATACCAAAAATAGGCACACTTATAGTTTAATATATACTGAAGCAATATGTGAAATAAAAAAGGTATGTCGCGGTACTATTTAAGGGGTCATGGGCCCTTTTGCAACATCACTTTTCAAGAAAATGACCAAAATTTCAGATATTTCGCAATGTATTCATTTTTGTATTAAAATCGATATTTTTTCTTGTTAAAATCATTTCCATGGGTTTGTATAAGCAAACACATATTACTGAAACATTCCTATACACTTTTGGTATTGATAAGAAAATTCACAAAGTTTTGATAAAAAAAGAATTGTCAACATTTCCGACAAATGACTGCTAAAAAAGACAAAAAAATACACAAAATCGGCCGTAGCTCAAAAACGACATCGATGACCAATATATTTTTATTGCTAATTTTGTTGATAAAAGTGTACTCAATCCAAATATTAAATAAAAAAGAAAGGTCACGGGACTACTTTTTGCGCTATGACGTCATTATTGTCCCCCTATATCATAAAAACCTTAGTGAAATTGCGTAAAAACGACGCAATATCTGCGCGTAAAAAAATATTCTTATACCAAAAGAGTACTCACATTTTCATATTATGTACATGAAAGTATAGTTAATATAAACTTAGAAGAAATTGACGTGTAACAAGAATTATTTTAGCTGCAGTTACGTCGTAATTGTGTCTCTTTGCAATGAAAATTGCGGTATAATGGCGGTAAAATGGCGCAAAAAAGGCCAAATTATTACATTTTGCATATATGATTTTCTCATAATTTTTAGTCTTGTCATAATTTATTCTAGGCTAAGGATGGCGATTAAAGTGTACTTTGTCTAAAAATTAAAATAAAACATCGGTTTTCACGCTACACTTTGTGCTATTATGACTGGATTATCTCCCCTTTTTCCCAATTTGTCAGTGACGTCGCATTCCATATAGCAATGGGACACAGATGGCCCCTTACTCGCTCACTTGAATAATCTTCACAATTTTAGTCGAGAGATCATTAATTCATTCCCTATATATCAGTAATAGGGGATCTTTGTAGTCCCAGGCAATACAAGCACTCATTATAAATTGGTACAGGTAACCAAGTAATAATTTCTAATTTCACAAAAGATGAATGAAAATGTAACCGCTATTTCACGCAGTGTTTTCATATTATTTGCTCAGTGAAAATTTTTTTACCCCAAAATATCCGTATTTTTACTGACCCGAGATAGTATCACGACACACATTTTGCCTAATTTTCATGACGATCCAGTGCCAAACACGGCCTCTATTCGCGTTTAAGGTATATGCGCAGAAATGATGCGCATAAACAACTGTATCAAACGTCCTTAAGGTAAAATGGATGAGGTTTCTCGCATGTTTTAAGGTAGAACAGTTAAGGTAAAATTGATGAGGTTTCTCGCATGTTTTAAGGTAGAACTGTTAAGGTAAAATGGATGAGGTTTCTCGCATGTTTTAAGGTAGAACTGTTAAGGTAAAATGGATGAGTTTTCTCGCATGTTTTAAGGTAGAACTGTTAAGGTAAAATTGATGAGGTTTTTCGCATGTTTTAAGGTAGAACTGTTAAGGTAAAATTGATGAGGTTTCTCGAATGTTTTAAGGTAGGCCAGTTAAGGTAAAATTGATGAGGTTTCTCGCATGTTTTAAGGTAGAACTGTTAAGGTAAAATGGATGAGGTTTCTCGAATGTTTTAAGGTAGGCCAGTTAAGGTAAATGGATGAGGTTTCTCGCACGTTTTAAGGTAGAACAGTTAAGGTAAAATGGATGAGGTTTCTCGTATGTTTTAAAGTAGAATTGTTAAGGTAAAATGGATGAGGTTTCTCGCATGCTTTAAAGTAGAACTGTTAATGTAAAATGGATGAGGTTCCTCGCATGTTTTAAGGTAGAACTGTTAATGTAAAATGGATGAGGTTTCTCGCATGTTTTAAGGTAGAATAGTTAAGGTAAAATGGATGAGGTTTCTCGCATGTTTTAAGGTAGAACAGCTAAGGTAAAATGAACGAGGTTTCTCGCATGTTTTAAGGTAGAACTGTTCAGGTACAAGGTATGGGGTTTCTTGCATATACACAACTTAATTGTAAAAGTTATATGCGATGCATTATCTCTTCGTAAAATAGAGATTGCTGGTTTTATTGAACTGTGTGGATTCATTGGATTAGCGCAATGCATAACATATAATACAAATGCAAATTGTTCATGCAGGGCTACTACTCACAGCGTATAAACCTAATCACCTTATGACTTATTGGGAGACTAGGTATACAATACAACTTGCATGCCTTATTGCGAGAAAGAAAACACCAATTGCAATACCCGTTTTTCAAACTTGATAACTAGCAATGAAACGTTTGGAATATCCAGACTTTTTACCTTACTTGGCACCAGGGGCGACTATGTTTCTAGTTTGTTATCTCCCCTTACTACTCTTTGGAACTACAATAGTCCTGTCATGCGGATTACTCTGCTTTTATCCCTGTTTCGTTTGTTGTGCATATTGGTAGAAATTGTTTGTAACATTACTTATCAGATTAAATAATAAGTTTGGATAAATGGTGTTTACACACCATGGTATATAAATGTTGACGCCCCTAACATATTAGGTAATACAGAAGTGAGAAATTTCATATCTAAAAACAGAGATATTTCTGTGAGAAACAAGGATAAAGTCCGAGAATCTCAACTGCATGTAGTTGGGACAAATGTGCTAATTGGTCTATATCGGGCTTTATTTTACAAGGGAGATGATTTATAATGTCTCCCATTTAGAACTGTAAACAATGATTTAAAGGACCTGGTGACGAAAGACGAAAATTTACACAAAAAGAGCTGGAGAATAGTGTAGTTATGCAAATGAAAAGAAAGCAGTGCAGTAAAAACTTTCTGTTTGTGAAGATCGAACTTAATTACTCTTACGTTTGAGAAAGTGTTATTTTATATTGTCTGTAAATGCCTAAATATTTGTATGATATGATGATATTTAGGGCATATGTT
The DNA here is from genome assembly GCA_947247005.1 of Spisula solida. NCBI lineage: Eukaryota > Metazoa > Mollusca > Bivalvia > Venerida > Mactridae > Spisula > Spisula solida. The sequence continues at coordinate 40,573,370 of OX365944.1, read as the reverse complement.
CAGAGGGTAATTGCGAATGCACGAGCGTTCAAGAGGGAGTTTGTGTGTATCACAGAAAATATTTAATTTAAATTTATTATATTGTGTCACAGCATAAGTATGTACAAATGCAAAAATGGTTTTACGACCGTCCTTGAGAGAAAACAAGACTGATACGATCTAACTTGAACGAGTAAAGCAATAAAGGAAGAGAAAAAAGAGAAGAGTTTAATGTATTACATCGATTGAAAGAGTGAAACATTTAGTTATGAATAAATACGATACGAGTTGCGTCATTTATAAAACACCCTTCGAACATTTCGTTATAATGACATGTATACTATATATAGCATATCGTATAATATTTTCGTTTGAAATCCATATGTGTGTTATCTATATACTAGATACTATTGATAAACCACGTAGTATGTGAACTACAACAGTCTACATGTACTATGATGTCACTTGATAGTTCACCCATGACACACAGGGTTTGAAAAAGAATAAGTTCCTCTGCATTAAAATTGTAATTTAACCTCAGTCACGTTCGTATTGTATTATACGGGTGCTATATGTACATTTCTGTGCATTCCTTTGTCACGGTTTGTCTGTATATATTTAGATATGTTCTGCAACTAGAAGTGTGCATAATTGATTTTCGTGATTTAAGAAATAATGAATGTAGAATAAAGCACGGTCGCGAGTTCGGATGCGTAGTAATTAAATTTTTCCGCATTCGAACTCCTGTGTTTTATTCACCGACAAAATACGCGAACAGATTTTTATCTCTTAAGTTATTTGCGCTATAGTCCGTGTCATCCGGGTCTAGTGAATGGTAGGTCTAGACCCCGGTGTTATGCGGAAGGGTAGTCGATTACAGTTTGCTAGTTTCGGGAACCTTTCGGGATCATTTATCAATAAAAATGGGTGGATCTTTGCCATCGGGATTGTTCGGGATGTATTCGCAGATCGGTATACGAAATGTTGCAGTAAAAACGCCGAAACCTATCCGAAGAAGCCGGAGGCAACGCGAATGAATGCCGACAGTTGAGGAATTGGCCCCGAATGTTTCCCGTTCGTGTGGAAATGTCGCGGTTACATTGCAGAATATGCAGAAGTGTTCACGAATCGATGCCGATAGAATGCTGAAACGTTTCCGATGTACATAAACGATGTCGACCTACTATCTTGTTATCAGTTGGATGTTGGATACGATGGATGGAACACGCCATTAATCTTGCTAGTTTCAGCTGTAAAAAAAAGACATAGTTTCAGCTACGTAAAAGTTGAGTGACCTAGTTTCAGGTATAACAAACCCTGACATATTGAGCTCTTGAAAAAGACTTACAGTCCTTGGTAGATATACCGATTGTCTCTTTCCGGAATTTGCCTTTAATAAATTAATAGCTGAAGACCGAGGGGCACTGGTTGTGTCATCGTTTTCTATAGGGGCTGACACAGCCCTATTTGGTAGCTTGTCCTTGGTTTGTAGGACCATGATGAAAGCGATATATTCAAGACTGTCGGCAAACTGACCTCATAGCTTCCGCAGTCGCTCTTGTATAGTTCGAGAAATACGGCTACGACTCGGCATCCCCTCCGTTCACAAATGGCGCCTTAGGCAACTATTTGGCATGTTTCTTAACATGAACGACAAAGCTTCCGTGAGTATAACTCATCCGTTCGTCGTATTCGGGGAGCTTTCGATATCGATTCAGCTTCCTTCGGGAACCCCTCGGAATGGTTAAAAACTTACGAAGCCTCGAAGAAGGCTTTCCGAAGATGCCGAGTGAATCACCCCGAACTGTTGCAGATGGTATTCCGATTACCCCGAAGCACTCCCGAACAAGACCTTCGGCGTCCAAATTTTAAAACTTTTCAAATGTGGATGCCGGAGTGTCCAGAAGGCTTCTAGAAGCGTACAGGAATGACACGGAAGGGTTCCACATCTCGAAGACATGCCGAATCATCCCGAATAGGCAAATTTAGAATTCGGGTCCTAGTGGACGGCAGGTCGAGAATACATAAACACATGTGACGTCACTGTGAAGTTATCCGAAACCGACAGTATATTGACAGAATAATTTAGGCTGCACCTTGTTTCGTCATCATTGAAATACATTGTATATGAAAAAGAAATCCATTATTTAAACATATTATTGTGCGCTTCACAATTACATGACGCGCTAGGAGTGATGGAATTAAATAAACCAAAATACATGTACTATCATTAGGCGAGTCATTTAAGCTCAAAAATAGGGCCAACCTCAAACTAATTGCAACACGAAGAATTTTTACATTTTCATCATCTACAAACTATTATACACTCTAGAAAAAAAGTCCGAAGTAAAAAATTTGCTGGAAAGTTGGAAAAAATCAACATGTTTAAGGCCACTTTTGACAGCAAGTTTAGCATGTTCTTTTATTCAAAGTACGAGGGACATTTTAAGTTCTGATAATGCCTCTGTTAGTAGTTAAATATGTACTAAATGTATATAAAAGTGCATATTTACTGAAAGATACAACCTTCCTCTAGCGAAATCAAATAATGATATTATCATCGGAGAGTTTAATATTAGCCTGTATGACATTATACATGTAGGGGTATAACCTATTGAATTGTCGACAAATTGAGTCATATTAGCACTTGGAAGGGGTAACATAAAGGTTAATCATTTCTATAATTTCAAACCGATTTGTTTAGAAATTACACATATCATGTATTATATACATGTGTATCTAATAATAAATGAACATTCTTGTTCAGACTGTATAAATGACTGAAAATGTAGATGAATAAGGCCGTGCCCAAAATACTCCCGAATAGATTTTTCTGTAAGCAAAATCGTGTCCTCTCTGTTACTTTGTCGCTTTTAACTGGATTTTAAAATTGCTTGGTACACTTGTTCACACGTCAGGACAGTGTGTCATGCGCAAGACCCATGTTCCTAGCTCAAATGTCAAGGTCACACTTAGAGGTCAAAGGTTATTTAGTTATGCACGTCTTGTCCGCTATGTAACATGATCGTTACTTACTGGATTTTAAAAATCCTTGATACAACTGTTCATCACATCAAGACGATGTGCCATGCTCCAGACCCAGGTCTCTAGCTCAATGGCCAAGGTCATACTTAGAGGTCAAATGTTATACAGTCATGTAAGTCGCGTTCGCTCTCTAACCTTGTTGTTTCTTACTGGATTATAAAATTGCCTGGTACAAATGTTTACCACATCAAGACGGTGTGACATGAGCAAGACATAAGTTCCTAGCTCAAAGGTCAAGGTCACACTTAGAGGTCAAAGGTTTTATAGTCATGCAAGTCGCATTCACTCTGTATCTTTGTCGTTTCTTACTGGATTTTTAAATCGCTTGGTACAAATGTTCACCACGTTAAGGTGGTGTGCCATGCGCAAGACCTAGGTCCCAAGTTCAAAGGTCAAGGCCATATTTAGAGGTCAAAGGTTATAACGTTTTTGAATACCTTCTTTTAAGAAACTTATGTTCCGATTTCAAAATAATTTGGCACACATGGTTCTTTGGTGACCCTCTAAACTAAATACATAAACAGCGCTGTGGTTCGAATAACAACATGGCCACCAGGGGGCGTGATACATTTCCTGTAAAGATATCATGTATTAAAAAGCTTGAACATCATTGCTTTGAAAATCACTGCTCTAAATTGTAATTATTTTGGCACAAATGGTCATTGGGTAACCCTCTTCCACAAATCTGAAAATAATTTTGATTAGATTTTTCAAAAACATGAATATTATGGAGTGAGCACATTTTCCCTATATTAAAGCACTAACATTGACAACTTTCTCAGTCTTTTTCTCAAGAACCAGCTGTTTGATTTCAAAATAATTTCGCTCAAATATTGCTTTTGTGACTCTCTACCAAATTCCTTAAAACAATTATGGTTCGTCGAAAGAAATTGTCGCTAGGGAATAAATTCTAATTTTTCGTAGTAGTTGTAATAGAAAACATTGAACATTTTCCTCGCCGAAACTGAATATCTGATAGAAAACAAATGTTACAGGATTGTTCCTTGGTTGAATCGTTTACAATTAAAACGCATTAAAAGTAAAATGCTCATACAGATCAAAAAATAAACCCCACAAAAGAAACAAAGATCGCGAAAACATGTGACAATTCAATATTATGAGCATATTTCGAAAAGCCAATGGAATTTTGTCTTAGGACTTATTTTTCACGGTTAACATTAGCTAGATGCACACTATAAAAAGATAAAACTTTGTGTTGCAATTAGTTTGAGGTTAAAAGTTAAAATGACTCGCCTACATCTAGGAATTTGTTATTTGTACATGTTGCCTTGATCGACTGAACCTAAATGATACATATTATACATGTGAAAGCTATGTTGAATCAACAAAATTTAAATGCATGTACATAAAATGTAGTTTGTTGATGATACAGGAAAAATTCCACAGTCAATGGATGGCATATTGCTTGGCATTATGGTAAATTCTGAAAACAGCTTTAAACTGTAGCCTGGGTGTTTTTTACTTGTAACTGTAGCCATAATTGCAAATTAAAAGAAAATCTCATATTAGTGCTATGCGTTGTTACAATATGCATTTTGTTTGTTGCGAAATAAGCCTCCGGTGTTCCCGGAAGGTGTAAACATGACTCTTCAATCACGCATGGAGAAGATAATACCAGGAAAACGAAAAGGCTTGACACTGTAGTCCGCTCAAACACACATTTTTTCAAGGTTTAATAGGGTAATTAAAAAATAGGCCAATTTACGGAGAGATATACTATATATCGCGGAAGCCTTATAGTTTTTCCCTTAGCGTGGTCTGTATTTCATAGAAATTGGTGAAGAAATAAAATACTTACGCCTATTTAACTCTTCCAAGTGGAGGTTTTGTTCACAAATTCTTCTTTGGACTGTAGTATTTTGTCACGTGGTATTGCTACACTGTACAACATGTACGTAATTTCCTTTTGCCTAGAAAATTGTTTAATTTTGTACAAAAAATCAAAGTGAAAAATACAACTGCTCATATTGATACACCCCAACCACTTATATAAAGTTTATTACTTGTTGTTGTTGTTATAAAACTATAACATTATGAAATAGGCGATAACCGATATACTTGCGATAAGAGCGATCGTCAGCTAAGCTACTACAACAACAACAACTGTTAAGAATAAAAAAAAAACCTTACAACAGGCGATGTTAATTTTATCTTAAAATAACGAAATACATATCCTTTAAAGGGTAACTCTAATATCTGTAAGGATCCAATTGCACCTAAGGGTGGACTTTGAGTTAAGTTATTTAAAATCCAGGTTAAAGATACCCATGTTTGGTCATATTCTCAGATTGTATATAGACAAAGAAGGAACAACTCACTAGCAAAATGGTATAAAATATCTTCAAATAGGCGATCTAGATATATATTAAGATACATGAAATTAATATCACCTAATGTGTAAGACATTAAAGATTACAGATCTGTTTGCACCTAAGAGTTTGCTTGTCTAGTTTTTTTAGTTATTAAGAACAACCTATATCGCCCCTTCTTATTTCTATATAGAACAAATAAGCGCTATCCATTAACCGCTTGAGGAGAATTCTTCCACATGCCACGAGTGCTTAGCTCAAGGGATTTAATGTACGTGGACATCCAAACAAGTGAGCGTGAGTCATTATTATAGATAAAATACAGGTATGTATTCATTATTTCGATTCTAACACAGCCATATTCCGCATTTGACAACGGATCAAGACATAGTAACCGCTGCACTATTTTCTTCCTCGGAAGGCTATCAAATTATTTGCCGTAGCTGCAATTTATATTTTGTACCTTGGTTTTTCTCTCCGCAGGTTGTGTTAGAATCTACGCTAAATCACAGGTATATTCATTATTTCTTAATTATCAGTATTGAAATACGATAAGAGTACTCAGATATTGGGGATGAACAATTACATAGTTGACTTGCCGTATGCATTATTAATGAAAATATTTACTCCACTGAAACCCAGATAACACGGATGAACAATCGATAACATATTTTTTAAAAGTGAGTAATACCACAGGGAACTGTATCATTGATAGCGAGTAAAAAACATTTTTTATAAAATTTATGTTATCTTCCAGGTTATAATGAATTTAAAAAAAAATCGTTTTCTCTTTATTAATGATACAGTTTCCTGTGAGTAATACTAATATGTTAATAAAAACTATTGATACTAACATATTTTTTGGCAGCCTTTATTTAGCAATGCAAGATGGACAGGGAGATCAGCGAGGATCAATGTATGTGTACCAAGCATAGACGAGTTATCTTTCTTATACTGTATATATGTAATATATAAGTACGCCACATTGTATGAAGCCAAGGCCGCAGATCTGGATGTACACCCTCCTAGAAAGAAACAAATATTGCATTGCAAAACGGACCATCGTCGTCAAAAGTAATGTAAGTCATCTTGTTTCTACCATTCAACTTGATTTTTGAACAAGAGGGTCATGGTGGCCCTATATCGCTCACCTGAGAAACATTGTTTTTGCTACACTACCAAATGCAGCAAATGGGCCAAGACTAACTCACAAGCTTTTTCTAAGATGATTTGACCTAGTGATCTAGTTTTCAACAAGGCCTTTGATTTATAGAGACACATATTCAGACAAAGTTTCATGAAGATTGGGATTTAATTGTGGCCTCTAATCATGCAGCGTTCACTAGCTTCTTCTAAGATTTGACCTGGTGATCTTGTGGTTGACCCCACCTAACCTAGTTCCGAACTTGACCTATATTTCATGGAGACAAACATTCTAACCATGTTTCATCAATAGTTTGCCATAATTTTATCATCTGTTGTGTTCACAAGCTATTCCCAAGAGTTGACCCAGTGACTAGTTTTTAATCCCACATGACACCGTTTTGAATTTGATCTAGCTTTCATAGATACAAACATTCTGATCGTGTTTCACGAAGATTGGGCCATATACGTGTCGTCTAATTTGTTCACAAGTGTTTTCTAAGATTTGAACAAGTGACCTACTTTTTAACCTTACATGACATAGTTTAACACCAGCCCTAGGTTTTATAGAGACAAATATTCTGACAAAGTTTCATGAAAATTGGGCTATAATTGTGGCCTCTAATGTGTCACCAACTTTTTCTAAAATTTGACCAGGTGATCTAGTTTTTGACTCCACACGAGCTAGTTACGAACTTGACCTAGATTTCATAGAGACACACATTCTGACCATGTTTCATCAGATTTTGCCAATAATAATGTCCTGTAGATAAGTGTGTTCATAAAAAGATAATATAAAGACTGTGTAGACAGATAGCACTCAACTTAACGAGCCCATCACAGAAAACATAAAAGGCACAATGCCCAACTGAACAAGTAAATGACCCGCCCGAGTCCAAGCTATCGAAATGCTGAGTGAACTAGTTCCAATAATCAAAAAGCTGAATGTGCAAGCTGAATGACCCAGTTCCAACAGTAAAACGGCTAAAATGTAGGGTTAACGCATGCTTTTTCGGGCTATAACATCTGCAGAGTCCCGAGGGACGGTTGGTGCCCAAGCCCGCCAACGCTCCCGAGGGAATCTGCATATGTTATAACGCGAAAAACATGCGTAAATGCTATTATAGCATACAAAACATCAATTAATGCGTTTGCATTTCAAAATAATGAAATTTTGGTAGGAGATTTAGTGGCGACGTCGCGAAAACTAACGTAACGTCATACCAATTATTGTTATGCGCGTCGACTTCCGGAATCGGCAAATACCAAGAAAACATGGACACAACGGATTTGTTTAAATTTATAGTTTAAATCTTATAGAAAACTAATAAGTAGGCAGAAATAAAATGGGAATTACTGTTCATATGACGCTGTATAACGTTTATAGTCGCCGGCCCGGCCCTGAAATGAGCATACGTAAAACTGGACGTTAACAGCGCGTGAATCTTTATGTTTACGCATGGTTTCTGTCCCGTTAACGTATGGGCAAAATCACCGTTTTTCAGAGGTTCTACTGAGGCCTTATGCCCAATCCTGAAAATAAGACGCACATATGTTTTGGATGCCATTAGCACACATCCCAACACTAAACCTCTGTTTCAAACATTGTTCTATTGTCAAAATTTAGCATATAGAATTTCAAATGACCATAACTCAGTCAATACTTGGTATTTTTTCATCAAATAACTCTCATTTTTTGAAGAAAAGTTCATTCTTTCAAAATCAGCAAATCCGGAATTCCGGAAGTGTAGAACCCCTGGTTTTATGCTATAATACCTCGTTTTAGCTGTCAGAAGTCCTAAAAGTTTACCAATAACAGTATTAAAAGGCTGACTGTCAAGGTTTCAGCTGAATGACCTAGTTTCAGCAATAAAAACAGCTGAACGCCACAGCCGGATGACTAGTTTAATGCCTTAAGTAGCTAGATGGCCCGCCCAAACAAGCCGAGCGCAACAGTAGAGCGACCCAGTTACAATAAGCTGAAAGCCCCCAGCCGAATGCCTTACTTTAACAACTAGTATTTCTATGTTGAAAAACAACGTTTCACAAGCCTTTTCTAAGATTTGACCTAGTGACATAGTTTCACTTAAAGTCTGGATATACATATATAAACGTAACCAAACGAACCTATCTTTTTCACTTTTCGTTTTCACCCGTCCCCAATACAGCCACGACAGGCCAACGCGCATGGAATTTTCTAAGACAACGACTCATTAGTCAGCGACAGGCACATCGCCGGTGCTGACAAATAAGAGAACGTCTCTCGAAACGACAACAACTCGTGAAGGAAACAGGTTCGTTTTCTTACGTTGAGTCTTTGTATCGAGACTTTATGTGTACAAAGCGATTCTAGTAGATATACTAGAAATAACGACCGTGTTTTAATTGCCGATAGTCAAACCCTCTGAGAATTCCTGCAATCAGAACTTTTCCGAGAGGCTTTTTGTGACAGTTTGCCGTCGGATATTACTTGATATGTGTAAATATGTTATGACTGCGCTTTTTCATTTAAAAGCAATCATTCCTCTAACGATTGGCACCAAGATTGATAAAATCGGTGAATAAATGATGGATTTTTTGGTATGATTGTATTCCCTACCTCGGATGATTCCGGTTGTACTCAAAGACCTTGTAGTGTTTTAGATTGATATTTTTTCCTGACCATAAAATGGCATTGCTGGCCTGTGGACACACTTATGGTAAAGTGCACCTTAATGGAGAGTAAGGATATTGGTCGCTAAAAATGGTCTTAGATAAAAACCGACGATAAAATAGGATAATTGAGAAAGGACATTTAAAGTGACATTTAACCAACGTCATTTTATAGAACTGACAATTTATTTGACACGATCCTTATATTAGCATTATTTAACAGCTGATTTATTGTCTTTATTTATTTAAGAAATAAACATCTGTTCGCGTATTTTGTCAGTGAATAAAACATGGGTAGGAGTTCGAATGCGTAGCACTTGTGATTTAATTTTCCGCATCCGACAAAATACAAGAACAGAGTTTTTATTTCGATTCTAAATACGATAATATCCCTCACTATTTAACTGCGCGCATTCCATTTTCAACCATTTGACATTGAACATTATTCCACGCTGAAATTGAGTAGCTTAAATTATTAGCTGGTACAATTACCTCCTTCGTTAATGAAAACGACCTTCGTAATTTTCTGATGAAATAACACAATTTTTAAACATTGAAACAATTTTAATAACACGAGTATAGTGTATCTATTTCATAAATGGAAACATATAAATGAATCGATTATCAGAAGTTTTTATGAAACTTAATTTCTAGAGTATATTGGAATTTCTAAAAATAGATGCGTCATAGCTGTAACACTAAGTACTCGTACAGCTCGGGACCCGTTGAAATTTTACTATAAAGTTTACATTCATTCATTCATAAATATGTCACGTGATACGGGGCGTAAATAGTAACAGCCATTTTGATACGATGTTTTATTGCGGTAATAATACATGCCCTAGTTTGCTCTATGCGTATATGGATTAATCCGCGGATCGTGTTAGAATTGTTCATAAACGAGGAGTATCACAAAGACGCTCGATGTGCGATACAAACACAAATCTTAAGCACCTATATCGAACAATTTGCTCGCGAATATTGATATATTCAACGCTAAAACCTTATATCTACCCTTAAAGGTTAAGATCGTGTCAATATCTCGGTACTATACTTTATGCTATAACGACTGTTTTACTACTGTGATGCCTGGAGCAACTGCACGCCAGAGATGAGCCTTGGGCTTTCGGCGGTTGAAAACGTTTTCTTGTTCAGTTGCGTGTTGGGCATTAATGTGCCGAGTATGCGGTCTGTGTGTTGTCTGTGCTCGGGGTCGAGTGCTCCCTTTCCTGTCCCGAGTTTTATTATCTGTTTACATGTAGCAGAAAATAAGAACTTTTGTTGGTGTTTTTTTCATCAACAAATGACTTGAGTCTGGTTCCGTCTCGAGGCGTTGAAGAATGTTAGTTGTTGCACCTCGTTTACAAGACGCCTTCTCTTCTCACATTCCGATGGATATAATCAGGACTGGCTAGGCGAGTGTGATTTATATAAGTTATAGCGAACATTTTACAATGTACCTAAACTATACTAGAACAAATCACGTCTTGTTTCTCGCTTTAGTTCGTTAAACAATACATGTATCTTGACATTGGTTGAAAGATGACTTATATCTCATTGTATCGACTACTAGATCAAGTACCTTGTTCTAATTTTGTCACTTTCAGTAAAACACAATAAACAGTAGAATGGATTTGATTTGCACCAGAGCAGCGCAGTTTATCACCAACTGTAGTAAAAGTTAACCTTAAATAACATTAGCACGACTATCGTTATTGACAAAACAGTTGTCAAGTCTGACTTTAAATAATAAACTCATCATTTAGAAAACTAGGCACTAGCCAAACACTATAATACATTATATAGCATTTGAATGACATTTCTTACAAATAACTCGCTCAAAAAACTAAATGTCACACTACGCTGGGTGTGTGCAATTTTAATTACTGTAAAGTCAATATGTTTCATGGGGTTAAATGTTCGTTGCTTTCGTCGCTGAACTGTTCCGCGAAAGTTTATACCCACGATTAATCGACATTAAAACAAAAGAACAAGATTTCCCGCATTCACGACACCACACAATCGCAATTTTACAAAAATTCACGAAATTTAATTCCCACGAAATTTTTTACATTATATGACTAGTTTTATGTCTATCGTGTAAATCTGTAATGAATAGTATTGTCAGGGATGTTTCTTTCACTGGTTGAATGGGTTCGGGATCCCATGGTAGTGATGCATGTGATCTTTGTGTCTAGCAACAATAACCGGAACGTGCGAATGGTGTATGATGTAATCAGTCACACTTCCAGTCAATGTCCGTCTCATTGAGCCCTTTCCTCGACAACCCACCACAATGAAATCAGCTTGCTTTTGGTCAGCAAGATTGATGATTGATTGTCCTGGTTCCCCGTGAATACGTTTTATCAAACCATCTATCTGTAAAATAGTAATGACCAAAATACTGTAACAATAATGTGTTAAAGCAAATCGAACAAGACCAATACGTATTTCAGACTTCCAAGTCTCAGGCAACATCAGTATTCGTACGCGGCTTTTTTCTTACACCAATTTATGTACAGAACAACCTCTGTAGAGCAACACCCTTTGGAATCTGGAAAGTTGGTCATTGTGTAGGGGTTATTGATCTACAGAGGTTATATTTAAAGAAAATATCACCTAACGGAATTTTAAATGTGTTGATGTAGAGAGGTTGTTGCTCTACAGAAGATCGCTCTGGGGAGGATGGACTGTACATGTAATCGATGTATTTTCACTTTTAATTGGATAAACGTTCTTAAGATAATAAACCCATCTAACTACACAACTTCCAAAGACCATCATATGTCCCTGTTATATTGTACATGTATATACGGTATGTTATCGGTAAATACAGACATTGTGAACTATATGGTCAAGTGTTTTTAAGTATGTTTAACCTGAACAAGTAGTTGTTTTCTTTTATCAGTATTTGCATCATGAACGACATTTAGGACAGTGAACTTTCGTTATTTTATTGCATATACTTGACATCACATTCGGAGCGTTGTCAGGCAAACAATATCACCACCTTGTTAACTTATTTACAAATAAACAATAACACTTTACTAACAATATTGTGTATTCAAAGCGAGGCCAACATATGATGACATTTAAGGCTCAAATACAAGAGGGTCATTGGCCCTATAGCACTCACCTAAAGACTAGCAGTTAAGGAGAATCAGTTATTAAGTATAATATCCCAGATGGGTTTTCTTGATATAGCCTGGTGACCTAGCTTTGGACTCCGTTGGGAACTCTACTTAGATATTACAATTAGATTTACAGAGACACACATTATGGCCAGGTTTCGTAAGATTAGGCCAAAATGGGACCTCTAGCATTTTAACAATTTTTTTTTTCGATGGGACCCGGTAACCTAGATTTGAAGCAACATGACCCAGTTTCTAACTCGATTTAGATTTTATAGAGACAATCATTGTCACCAAGTTTCATAAAGATTAAAAGTAAATTGTGACCTCAAGAGTGTTTACAAAGTTTTTCTTTGCGTTCACATAGTGACCTAGTTTTTAACCTCAGATGACCAAGTTGCAAACTTGAAATTGATTATACAGCGAAACATATAATGGCTAGGTTTCATAAAGCTGAGGCCAAATATGTTACCTCAAGAGTGTTAATAGGGTTTCCTTCGATGTGACCTGGTTGTTTTACCCAAGATGACCCAATGTGAACTTGATCTAGATTTTATAGAGACGAACATCATGACCACGTTTCATAAAGATAAAGTAAAAATTGTGACGTATAGATTGTTAACAAGGTTTTTCCTTGATGTGACCTTGTGACATAATTTTTGACCCAAGATGACCAAATTGCGAAGTTGATCAAGATTTTATAAAGAGGACTATTGTGACCAAGTTTCATAAACAAGAGGGCCCAGAGGGCCCTAGGTCGCTCACCTGTTATAGCAGTACATGCAAGACCTGTGATTTGACCTAGTGACCTAGTTCTTGGCCGAATATGACGCAATATCGCACTTGACCTAGATTTTGTTGACCTCTAGTGACTATACAAGGTTTTTCTATAATTCGACCTTGTGACCTATTTTTGACCCCGGATGACCCAATATCGAACATGACCTAGATTTTGTTGAGATGATCATCGTGACCAAGTTTCATAAAGATTAAGTCAAAATTGTGACCTCTAGTGTCTACACAAGGTTTTTCTATGATTTGACCTTGTGACCTAGTTTTTGACCCTGGATGACCTAATATCGCACTTGACCTAGATTTTGTTGAGATGATCATTGATACCAAGTTTCATAAATATTAGGCCAAAATTGTGACATCTAGTGACTACACAAGGTTTTTCTATGATTTGACCTTGTGAGATAGTTTTTGACCCCGGATGATCCAATATCGAACTTGACCTAGATTTTGTTGTGTTAATCATTGTGACAAAGTTTCATAAAGATTAGGTCAAAATTAAGACCTCTAATGTATACACAAGCAAATTGTTGACGGACGGACGACGGACGAAGAGTGATCACAAAAGCCAAAAGCTCACTCTGTCACTTTGTGCTAAAAAAAAGTAAAAAATGTGACCTCTAGAGTTTTAATAAGGTTTTTCATGTTTAGACCCTACCCTGTCTAAGCGTATTTTCGAGCGTGGAGATCGAATACGACGGAGCAATGCGAGAAAAGTGGATCGGGAGGAGAGTCGAGGTAATGTTTTGCTTCACCATTCATGTAATTTTAAAACTATGAGATCGGGAATGGGCCGAGGATGACCTACAATAATTGCCCCTTGATCGTGATGCATTGTAATATCCATAGTACTTGTAGTTTTTCTAACATTCTGGAAAACCCCAGCGAAACTCGTCTGATTTGCTACCGTCCCGTTGTTTCCTCGTCGTAAATGAATCAACTATCCCAAATAATTTGACATAATATCATACAAATAGTTAAACGTGACTTATGTCCATGGTCCGACATTCCAAAGTCGTGAGAAAAAGTTTTCTGTAAAATCCACCATCTCGAAATTACGCTCCGATCCCGCCCCTCGGTCGTATAAAAACACGTCTCGCTGACGGCCGTGTATTCGAGGGTTTAATTAGTTTTAAACTGCTTGAGCGGTGAGGTATTTGTTAAATATGATGTATTTTATATGTATGCCGATGAAATGAGGATTATTTGGTACATAAGTTGACCAACTCTCATACTAGACTATACGGACCACTCTACAACGAAGCATGATAAGGGAGGTTACGAAAGTCAACGTGCAACGTCTAACGTTTGAGCATTTCGTCATTCATTTGTGTACCAGTAACCGACGTGTGACACACGAAACTAGTTTGTAGATAATGTCACTGAGGTACATACATGCGTATGCACAGGGAACTTCATATTGTATCGCCCGTAGACTCATTGAGGTTTTATAAACACTCATATCGATTCATGAGAAAAATCATGTTTCAACTGTCACGTGATATTACACGCACACACGTGTTTAATTGTAACGTGCACGTATATCGGACATGAACGGATAGCTACACGTACACGTAGTCGTACACGTTAACTTCGCAACCTCCCTATCTATTATAAGAACATGAACCCACGTTTAGAGACTTCATCCTTAGCTCAATGACTTTCATCATATCTTCTGTTCGCTTCTCCTCTTCATTGATTTCGTGAGTTAGAATATTCATCATCGTGTCCCCGGATACCATAGCAACAGCTGTTTATTATAAACAATGATAAATGAAAGCATTTCCATTTCCTGTTTTATATAGCGGCTACAGTTATTGAAATGTAACCTGCAATGGCTGCAAAGCGATACTGGGGCCGGGATTACATCCAATACTTACACTCCGCACTCAAATATTGAAAATGTTTTATGGGCTATTAGCGAATAATTCGGGCGCGAGGCGCCCGAATAAATTTCGCATTAAGTCAACGTGTCACGTGGTTTGGTCAGAGTTTGAATTCACTAATGGATCTGAACATTTGTGTTACAGTTTCGAAGTCACGGAAAGATACTGAAAAATGGCCGCCAATAGAATAACAAAAGTTACCTAAAATGCGTAATTATGTAGCTCATAAATTTTCTTTTATATTTTAATGATGTTTAAAAATATTCCAAAAACTCCAGTAGGCCCATCTAGAACACATTACTATAAGGGAGATTAATACTCTGTTGCTTAGTATAGCACTTTGATCGACCGCCATCTTGGAACGCTTGGAACATAGAGAAAACACAGAACGTGACTGCATATAATCATACTGAATAGTGAATACGCCATGAAAGTACTTGTTTTAAACAAGGAAAGCCGTATTTTTATACACATAATCAACGTAGTTATACAGTGAACTAAAAAACGAAAGGTTCGTATCGTCCTTCGTTACTTCGTACCCAAAATGTCACAAATTTTCTACTAACTGTACATTTATGAATCATATGATCAGCAATCATTCTGTACTGTTAATAAGAAATGACATCTGACAGGTGTCTACTGCTCTGTTTCAATACTAACATGTAGTTAGTAGTAATTGATCAAAATTATGAAATTGGAAGTGGCTATTCCGCCTCGGAGGCTATTCTTACGGCTCCGTAAGAATAGTGAAACAGCCCCGGAGTTGCTATTCTTACGGGAATTTTATACGCAGTTATTTAATGAATAAAATTATATAATTAATAACATTTATCCGGTTCAAAATGAATGAACACACGCATGACGGACGTGCGACGGGTCTTCAATGCAATATTGTGGACTATCGTGCGTCCGCCATAAGAATGTCTTGGCTGCCAGGATTTGAGCCGTGGACATCTGGAAAATCTCAAAATTTATCTTCGTAAAACTGAGTTCAAAATATGCCAACAATAAGTTGGATGCTATCCAACGATACCCCTGTTCCATGATGCAGATATTTACTACATGTGTAAGATGATTGTCGATGCATTTTTCTGGCGTTTTTGAACCTCAACAACTTACAATCGTACATGCAGTCGGACCAGAAAAGTAATGACATGTCATAATAACCTCTAGGTTAAATAAACTTGCCTAGTGTAAATGATTAATGATATAGCTGAGCTATTCTTTAATATTTAAGATAATAATTATTCGCTAAAATAGGCTTTGCCTTAGTTCATATTATTTCTCATAAATTGCAAATCTAGATGAGGAAAATAAATGGAATCGTTATAAAAGTGTTGAAAATAACATTTGATACAAATTATATGCCATTGTGTACTAATTATGGGATATATATGTAATTATTGAGCTGGATTGAGAAAGGCCTTGGTAAGTATTTCTCAATAAACCTAATTAGAACGTCATCCACGAGCACAGGCTATCCGTGCGATTTTAGAGTCTGGCAAAAAATGATTAGTGTCTAATTCTTGCCGGACCCTAACATTGCACCGAGAGACTAGGTCTCCGAGTGCTACGTGTTCAATTTCTGCTTGCTATACATGAAAAATATAATTATAATCAAGAAGACAGTATCTTTAAGTACAATTAACTGAATGAAAAGTTGCAAAGTACTCATATCCAACTATTTGTCCCATTTGTATTGAATGTGTTTTCAAGTCGACCACAGTTACCTTCCCTTGACTGGTGTTATACCGGTTTTAATCTGATCGATCTTATCTCGATTGCGTAATCGCGCTATGCTAACTCAGCGGGTTGTCGGAGTGTATAAATTAATGTATATCATTTGCTGGAGGGGTTTTGTGCGTTCAGTTACACTTTGGTATTTTTGACATTTTATATATGATGCATACCAGGATCTTTTTTATTGGCATATCTCTGTCATTATGAAATTTTGTTCATAAGGTAGGTATCATCAGGAACATTTAAATGCTTCCATGGTATCATTCAGAATTCGTTGATCATGTGTGAGGAATCTAACAATTATGCATTTGTTATACTAGTAACCGCAATACATGTCACGATATGTATACTTATTATCATGCATATTTGATGGATGATAAAAAAATAAACCGTTACTAGTAACTGTACAATGCTTGAGTATGTGTGCAATATCACAAAGTACAGTTTAAATGAAATTTAGCAACCACTGCTGATTTTTCAAGTATGTTGTACGGTTGATTGTTCAGTTGCATCTTCGAGCCATAGACCATACAATTATGGAACTGGTTTTTTAATATCTTGAAAAATAAAGAAGTTATGACAATTTTAAGTTCGTGAAATAGAGCGTTTTTTTCTTGAATTAAATAGGAGAATATTCGCGCGCTTGCAGACCCGACAAAACTCAAATTTTCCCTCTAATTGTCACAAATATTTTATTTTTTCAAGATATCGGGATGAAACATTTGTTCAACTTATTTATGTTGGACAAGTGCTTTCAAAGTTATGAAGAGTTGAAATGTTAAACAAATACTAAATCAGTTTTCATTGTTTTAATCAAATCATAACATCAATCATATAACCAACAAAGTCATATATTCATTTTCAAGTTATCACAAAATGTAGTTTGGCTATTTTGACCTGAACCTGACCTTTATGCAAGACTATATTACAAGGTTCTTGCTTTGAATACATGAATATCAATTTCCGCAAGCAAGTCGTGCGATATCGGTATTTCAAATTTGTGTTTCTATTACATCTCGAGCTACTTCGTGATACTCCCCGATTATGAAATATATTGTGATAATATATTGACTGTTAAATTATGCTAGTCAATTCATCATCCTGATTTTTTAAAATAATGAGTAAAATACTTAAAATGGATTTAATCACATCGGCAATTTATATCTGAATATGAATTTGTGCTTTTATCAGACTTGTTATAATATATAGACTGTAGACTGTGGCTTGATTTATGATGCGTTATATGCCCGTGGAATTTCCGGTGACACCCGCAATAAAAGTTACAGGGGTTTGTTTACGAATACATGTATTGTCTTATTATAGCAAAAAGGCTGTATCTACAAATGAAAAAAGAAGGCAGGTAGAAACTTTATATAAACGCATCTTGAATGATACTTACTGTTTTATTTTTACATTGTGGTTATAGGTATCAGCGATGCGACCATACATGTATGATAAAACAATATTTATGATACTTATTATACGAATATGAAAATTTACTTTGCATGAAGCATAAAACAATGCTTTTAACAAATAACAATTATGGAAAACATAAATTTTCAGGAGAAAAAAACCTAATATATATGATTAATTAATATATAGAATGTTCGAATCCCAACTGGCTTCGTAATCTGCCTGGTCAGAGCAGATGCCCTTTATTCCTCTAGTCGGGCTATAGTTAAGTGATTATCATTAAAAGATACGCATATTATTAGCAATATATAAGCAAGTACATGTATACTGTAAATGAACCATAAAGCTATAATGCACATGTATTTAATCTGCCTTAGTGTAAAACATACATTTCAACATCTGAATTTATGCCTCTAAAAGTATACGGATTTTTTCTCACCTTTTTTGACGTTTAATTTTCATTTTACAATTCGTATATATTCAATTAGGTGGTACAACGTGTCAATTAACCAGTTTATTTAACAAGTGTCATAGGAATGACATGATTCTTCATTTTTATGTCTCACCTGTTCGATTATTATAATTTTAAATTATGCGTGAGCTTATGACATTTCACTTTTAATTATTTTAATGCATGTATTACTTTCGAAATCGGCAATAAAGTCAAAGTTTCAAATCTCTAAAATCATAATAAAGTATGTATACAGGAAATATAGCGGTTATAGAAATATAGCGGTTCTAACCCTTCACGCGAATGTACCACTTTTATTACCCCACATGCTGTGACAATCGCAGCGGGGCGCGTCATAAAACAATTAACAATGTGCAAATTAAATATGTGTATTACTTTTTTACTAAAAAAAAAATGATACCTGTTTTAAAAAACCGTAAAAAGGGGGCAGATCTAATTATCACATTTCAAATATCAAAACACCAATCTGACGGGAAGAAATTAAACTATTAATCAAGTTTGCACAAAATATATTCCCCAAGAAACAAAAGAACTACGGACAAGAAAGTAACCAAGTTTGATATCAAATCCGTTCATTTCCTTCTTTGTTCAATGTGAGTGATAGTCATGTTAAAAACCTTTAAAAAGGGGGTTGATCCCATAACGATACAACTATGAAATTTAGTGCATTATATTGTAGACATATCACACTACAAAATATGTTTGCACATAAGAAATATCTCAAATAGTTATTATCATATGGACAATTTTACGTGGAGTCCCCATGCCTTCCAATGGTACAAATGGGACAAATAGTTGGATATGCATTGTTTCAACAAGAGAAATAAATCGGACCAAAAATAAAATATTGTTTGTTTCACCTTCCCTACCAATCCAAGCAAAAAGTTCCCTACCATAAATAGTTTTAACCATCAGAAAAAAATATATTTCATAAAAGAAATGAGCCTCGCACTCTCTAGTCACAATACACAATGTCAGTTGGCAGTAACCCTCACAGATCACCATTCAACAGATCATGTCAGTTGGCAGTAACCCTCACAGATCACCATTCACCAGATCATGTCAGTCGGCAGTAACCCTCACAGATCACCATTCACCAGATCATGTCAGTTGGCAGTAACCCTCACAGATCACCAAACAGTAGAACTATTAAAGCGCATAGGCAAAACAAATAGTTTACCTACCTACCTAACCTACCCTAATTGACCAGGTTCGGGAAGGGGAAACAAACATTATTTTATTTTCGACCTCTTTCATTGTTTGTATACCGTTTCTGGTACACCCGCCCCTAAACTCTCAAAATTTCACATTATGGTTTTAAAAGTGAGCATGTGCGAAAGATGCTGAAATATATCCGTAATGAATGTGATAATAAGTTAATTTCGCACTTAAATACAAATATATCGTCTTAGGTTCCATGTAAAATGTTTTGTTTTGTACTTAAAAATACATCAACTTGTCTGGAACGTTGTAACTAAATACAGCCAGAACTGTGGTAATGTTAAAATGTACGCCTACCGCACAACATTTATATGTTGAGAAAAGCAGTGGGCTGATATCATTTGACTTTGTATTTTCAAACAGGAGTGTAATGGCTATACTATCACTAGCGAGACCCATGTAAACAAGAGTCTTGAATGTGTTTGATTGTAACAGAACAAAATAGAATTTCGGTTCTTGATCAATGTATAACTCCTAGTTGACTAACTGTTTTACCCGTACAGTATACATTTACTATTAAATAAGTGGTTATTATTGCCGACCACTTTTGATCTGTCACTAAATAATCATCGTGTGTTTTCGTTATTGTACCGTCAGAATGTTTTGACGAGTTAAAATAACTACTCTGACTGAACAACTGATAAGTACGGATATTGAAGGATGACATGTTAAAAGTGCTAATCTATACATTGGTTGTTAAACTTAGTGTATTGTTTTTTACAATCACAAAGTCACTCAAATCTAAATTTGTAAACATTTATTTTGTAGTGTAGAACGGATAATTTGACCTGGCCATGACCTTTATGCATGAATATATTACAAAGTTATTGCGTTGAATATATAAATTTTCGCTAGCAAGTCGAGCAATATCGGTCCTTTAAATTTGGGTTGGTATTACACCTCGAGCGTCTTCGTGATACTTCCCGCTTATGAAAACATACAACTGGTGTTATAACTATAGACAAATATATCAGCTGTTAAATCAAGGCTAATAAAACGCCAATTTCTCCGTACTATAGTCCAGAGAATTCGACACGACTCTCGAACTTCTATTAGCATAATTTCACAGCTGATTTATTGTCTTTATTTATATCCCCGGTTGTGTGTTTTCATAAGCGGGATGTATCACGATGACGCTCGGGGGCAATAGGCCTTTTCGACTGGGCTGTTTCGTGAAGCAAGTTTTAGCCTGGTTCTCGTCCCCATAATTACAACACTACTACAGTAATACAACTGTAAAATTAGAACGAGAACCAGACTTTAACCTGCTCCACGAAACAGCCCAGTCGAAAAGGCCTAATACCAACACAAATCTAAAGGACCGATCTTGCACGATTTGCTCGCGGAAATTTATATATTCAACACAAGAACCCTATAATGTATTCATGCATAAAGGTCAGGATCGTGTCAAATTCTCCGTGCTATACTAAGTATATTAATATCAACTTACCAGGGTACTTGATATTTCTGAACTCAGTAGAGTGTGCGATGATAACTGTGGTTCCTGGTTTGTGCACGCATTCTGAGTAGACTGAAATGCATGGACGTACAGTGCAATCTGTGTTAGTGGACATGTGAATTAATTATTGGTAAATTACTTCTTTAACATTCACATTAATCCTGATTGTAGAGACCAGTTTTTATCAATACAATTTTTCTAAGCACTTAGAGATCTGCGCCCTAGATGATCATGTTCAATATACATGTATACGCACCAGAGATATGCATGTTCTATTCGCCCCAGATATATACATGTTTTATACGCCCTAGAGATATACATGTCATATACGCCCCAGAGATATACATGTTATATACGCCCCAGAGATATACATGTTATATACGCCCCAGAGATATACATGTCCTATACACCCCAGAGATATACATGTTATATACGCCCCAGAGATATACATGTCCTATACGCCCAGAGATATACATGTCCTATACGCCCTAGAGATATACATGTCCTATACGCCCTAGAGATATACATGTCCTATACGCCCCAGAGATATACATGTCCTATACGCCCCAGAGATATACATGTTATATACGCCCCAGAGATATACATGTCCTATACGCCCCAGAGATATACATGTTATATACGCCCCAGAGATATACATGTTCTATACACCCCAGAGATATACATGTTTTATACACCCAAGAGATATACATGTTATATACACCCCAGAGATATACATGTTATATACGCCCCAGAGATATACATGTTATATACGCCCCAGAGATATACATGTTCTATACGCCCCAGAGATATACATGTTCTATACGCACCAGAGATATACATGTTCTATACGCCCCAGAGATATACATGTTATATACGCCCGAGAGATATCCATGTTCTATACGCACCAGAGATATACATGCTCTATACGCACCAGAGATATACATGTTATATACGCCCCGGAGATATACATGTTATATACACCCCAGAGATATACATGTTATATACGCCACAGAGATATACATATTTTATACGTTCCAGAGATATACATGTTCTATACGCCCTAGAGGTATACATGTTATATACACCCAAGAAATATACTATTATATACACCCCACAGAGAAAGACATGTTCTACAAGTCCAACAAAGAAATACATGCTAAGCTAAATAGTTATATATCATGAAAGATGAAAGTGGCCTTGAACGAAATTATAACGGGAAGGAAAGTACTTACATTGTAGTGCATAGTCCGAGTATTCACTCCCGTCCATAGCAATGATCACGGTTGAACCATTTTTATTTTCAACTGGGTTGGATCCATTTCCTTGATGTGAGCTGGTTTCGGCTGTGGTCTGTATTGAAGAGTCGGTATCAGCTTGTTGATACATTTCTTGATGCCATGAAATCAAATTCGACAAATATAAGAGATGCCAACGTTCGTACAACTGTGAGAACAAACCGTGTGTTAACAGTGTACACGGTATATTATACAGCTGCTACAGTATAGTAAATGCGTGTTCTACATAGAACGACTCGGGTTTAACAAAAACTGATTGTTTATCAACTCATTGTCGTTTGGCAAACATAATGTACTTAACAAAAACAATTAAGTACTCAACGCAAAGGGAATCGAAGTGTTAGGTTTATACTCACATCTCATTTTTAACGTTTCGTTATCAATATTAAGTATTGTCACAAACATAGTCAGATTTTGTTGAATTTATCAATGGCCTATATGCTACAGGATTGACAAAATTCTGACATTTTCTAAGTGTTTTTGTTGACAAAATAAGTGTTATGGTATGAAGTGAACTAAAGCCATTCCGTTAAAGAAATAAAAAATGTATGCCAAAATTTGATCACAAACGCAAACTTTTAAGGTAATATGTTCATAATATTTTAATTCTAAATGAGGTAATTTGAAACATACCAAAGTTTGACTCAATCAGCATCAGACTGTTTTTTTGACATACATTTTCTACAATTGATGTTTATAGCCCGAAAACAGTTCCAACTACCCTTAAAACCAGATTGCTTTTAATAAACACATTGTTTGAACAAAATCAGTTATTCACCTTTGTATTCAGTATTTGCAGTGTTGTCTCCCTCAAATTCGTAATCCGTTTCCGATCGGTAAATTAATGGCTACAATGCTTCTACTTGAATATTTATGCATTAAGCATCGACATATAAACACTTGAACATTGTACTTTTGCTGAGTGTAGTAACACTTTAAGGCAGTCAATAAATAAACCAGGGAGTTCATAATACAGCCTGGACTTAAACACCGCATTAATAAATTGGTGTAAAACAGGTTAAACATATTGACCGACACAGATATTGATACTAGCATGAACCAGTCTATCAGTAAAAATACGTTACGTTAATTTAACACAAAAGGCGATAAGATACATTTGAATAAAAGTCTAGCCTAATGCTAGTTATCAGTATGAATAGAGTTTAAATACATTATGTAATTACTATAGTGTGCCCAAGATAATCTGATATTTACAAGCAATTCGGTTTGGTCAAGTGTTGCAAATTTGGTTGTACAAATTTCTAAAGATAAGGTCAGTATTGTACTCAAAACAGCCCTGATAATTTGAGTGATAAATCGTGCACATCTGGTTAATCCACCTTTGTGGAATATACAAATGTTCCCGCCTTTCATATTATCCAGGGCGCACTATAGTCAACACTTCAACCTCCTAACTTATTCGTCTGCAATTTACGCACATGAGGTTTTAAGCACCTCTTCGATTAGAGGTTTTACTCGGTTCAATTCACAAATGCACTACATGTTAAAATCTCGTTTTTTTCACGAGCATGTCCGATTTTCACAAAAAACACAACCTAAATGTTCTTTGGGATTGTGTCCTAACTGTTTTCAATACTCAATCTCGACGAAACAGATTTACAACTACGGTTTTCAATGACACGAAGTTCCATGCGTATCAACGCTGTATCCTGTGAGATAATTGTACAACGCAATTAAAACGTGTCTTGTTTGGACGTCAAAAACGAGATTTTAGGATGAAGCGCATTTGTGCACTGAACCTTGTGACTATTTTATTTTATTACGCTCCCCGAAGAAATTCGGGGTAGCATATAGTCGCCGAAGTGTCCGTCCGTCCGTCCGTGTGTGCGTCCGTCCCACTTTCTTGTCCAGGCTATTTCTCAAGACTCACTGCTCATATTTTAACAAAACATTACGGATAGCTTATTGGCGGCACGTTCCGG
Organism: Spisula solida; assembly: GCA_947247005.1. Taxonomy (NCBI): domain Eukaryota; kingdom Metazoa; phylum Mollusca; class Bivalvia; order Venerida; family Mactridae; genus Spisula; species Spisula solida. The sequence goes on along the minus strand of OX365944.1, from coordinate 40,548,869 downwards.
TTCGTTGATAAATCACAAAGTTATGCCCCTTGGAAGATTTCCACTATATCTATATACTTTATTCTTGGCCGGGCTAATCCTCAAGAACCACTGCTCAGACTTGAACAAACCTTCATGGACAGCTTCACTACCAAGAGGAGATGCGCATATTGTTGTCACGTTCCGGTTTACTGATTATTCACACAGTTATGCCCCTTGGACGATTTGCACTATACATTTTTCAAGTTATTTTTACCTGCTTGATTTCTCAAGAACAACTGCTCATATTTTAAGAAAACTTCATGAATGTGTGATCTCACTCCCTGGTGGAGATGATGCATTATAACATAACATTTGTCCTTAAAGGCCAGTTGGCTTGTCTCGGGGAGCATCCATCGGTTCCACCGATATTTTCTTGTTTCATTTGTTTGGATTACGTAAAATCTCAAGTTTGTAAACTTCAAAATATGATGTCGAAGAATTAAGGAGTAAAACGAATATGACTTTAATTATATTTATTTCCTAAATACGTTCATGATTGCAAACTCAACAACTATCCGACATAAATCCCACATGCGATCATTTGGCGTCATTCGCATGATAGGCAAAACAACACGGGGTTGGCGCCGCCTTGCCAAAGAATAAATGTTCATTCTAATAATATAAAGACGATTTATAAGAATATTTGTATGAAAAAACAAATATTTTCAATTAAGATATGGAACTGAAACCAATTTAATATAACATAATGTACAAACGGGAATTCTATAATAATTTGGAATTTGAAAACTTAATCTTTCTCAAACGGTTCTTTAAGCACAATCACAAGATAAAACTATAAAATCTAATCAAGTTTACTTTTATTCTTTATTGCGACAATATGGGAGGGGTTTGTATTACCAGAACAGAAGTAAACAAGAGATGTTTGTAAAATACGTATGTCCCCATGGTAGCCCAACAGTCAGAAATGTCAAAGGTCACAAATACTTTTTAACCTATTGACCTCAAAATCAATAGGGGTCATCAACTGTTGATGCCCAACCTCCATGTAAAGTTTGAGGATCCTAGGCCAATGCGTTCTTGAGTTTTTAAACGGAAACCATTTTCCATTTGGTATAGGCCCTACCGACCTACCGACCAACAGACTGACCGACATGTGCAACGCAATATACCCCCTCATCAAAGATGGGGTGCATAACTAGAACTAGACTAGTATCACAGGAGTGATGAATCATACCATGCATAGTGTTTATACAATGGCAATTCTGAACAACGCACATCATGGAAATTAACTATTGTACTGAATAAAACCAAGACGGTTGTCAATAAGGTTTGCCCGTCTTGGTTATGATAAACGAGAAGAACTACACACCATATGAGTCACGAGACATTATGGTGATTGACTGTTTCATGAACATTATAACGAAACCTGGATCGTTTCATAATCAAATTAAAGACGACACCGATCGGACATTTGTTAAATGTTAAAATTGATGTCACACTCTACTAGACTACACCTTGTAAGCATTAACTGATAGAAATTTCATAGAAATGTCATAGGCGGATCCAAGGGGGGGCGGACCCGGCGTACGCCCCCCCTAAAATCGCCGGAGCCTAGGTAATTTAATCATAGATTGGATGTAAGAACAATATTGATATGCAATTTTTTTTCGCTCGCTTCGCTCGCGTCAATAACACAATAATAAATTAATGGATTTTTAAGTGAACTTAATGCTCTATGCAAAAAACAAAATATGGGACTGATTGGTAGCATAATGCCAAACATCAGCTACAGAATTGCCGAGATTCTTGCACATTAAAAATGTCCGACAAGTCAGTATAACAGTTGGCTTGATTTTCTTATAAACCTGTCATTTTCATTAAAAACAAGATATCTCAAAATGCAGCTGACGAATTCCGTGGTTATATTTAAAAAGTCACGAGGCAGAAAGCCACTGGTCTCCCTAGTCGCTGGATCCCAAGTATTTCACATTTCCTCTTAAACAAAACTGAAGCCCTGGAGTTCGCAGAGTATGCTGCTCAGATAGACATTGCATTTTTTCTTCGTGACGAATTTACAGAAGCTATATATATATATATATCAGTGAATATTATCCAGTCGATAATCGTTAGTCCTGGCTATGCTGCTCATATAAACAACGAATTTTCTTGCTCGCTTCGCTCGCTGTAGAACTACGTAAATTCAATGAAAGCCGCCAAGTTTTGATTTACCAATGAGTTGGTTTGGTATGCTGCTCAGATAAACACTGATTTTTTTTCTAATTCTTACAATTACTACATCAGTGAATATAACCAAGTAATAAGGATGTGGTGTTTGCTGCTGAAATAGATAATTGCATTTTTTCTTGCTCGCTGCGCTCGCACAACCACTATCAGTTAATTTTGTCAAGAAGGGAATAAGTATGAGGGATATGCTGCTCAAATAATTAATACATATATTCTTGCTCGCCTTGCTCTCACATTAACTTCATCAATGAATATTTTAAGATAAAGAACGAAATTGTGTAGAATGCTTCTCAGAGATACAGTTTTTTCTTGCTCGCTTCGCTCGCGCATTTTCTGGGGGGGGGGGGGGGGGTATCAATACATGAATGTACGCCCCCCCTAACGCCAAATCCTGGATCCGCCCCTGAATGTGAAATTTTGATTAGTCCAAGATGGCAGTCAGTCGGTCATTGTGAATTTTGTAGATGCATATAAATATGCACACAGAACGCATGTATAAGTAGGCTAAGGTTCTTATTAGATCTACCAGCTATTTGGACCAACCTCAGTTATCAAATCAACAATTATTATTCGTCGACTCGTAGATCTACTTTAATTGTTAGCAGTGGCATTGTAGAACATGCTTAATACCAAAATAAAAATGTCATTAGCTGAAAACAAAGCCTCTAAATTAATATACCCTAGAAAACATTTGCCTCCGTACTTTTTAGCCTCTGGATACGGCCCTGATAACAAATCTTGCTTGAACTCTCTATATTAAATTATAACGTTACTACTGACTGTATAGATCTAGCTGTATTGGGGATCTAGCTAGATATTTAAATCCAAAAAATTGAATCAACTGTACAATTAATGAGAACTTACTTGATTTAGAATGACCCATGGTAGGCCTATACCGTACACCAAGTATTGTACTATTTTTAACGTGATGCGTTCGTGTAGACTTCTACACACTCATTCAATGATGTCATTAATCATGACGTCATAGTTTTGGATGGCTAACACGGGTGTATCTAGTCTGGAGTTCCTTCCCCTGACACTGCATACTTTCAGAGAACGGCCGGGAACCAGACTATGGTCTATCCCGATATGTAGTTATCAAGTGTAACTTTTAATTGACTAAACATGACATTGTGATTAAAAAATAACATTATAAAATAAGATTAAGATGCCGTGAATGTTACAGTCAATAGGAGATATTACTACGAAACATAATGTAGGCCTATATAGATCAATATCTACAACAGTAGGGGCCTACTGTTTTTATTATCATAACTGCATAACTGAGATGTAGGCTATTTTGTATGAAACCACTAGCGTATTTAGACGGAGTGCACTCGCCCCCTAAAATCCCTGGAACCTAAGTCACTAGCGGTTTAGAGCGCATCCGCCCCCCCCCCCCCCTAAATCGCCGGAGCCTAGGTAATTTGTCGTATTTTAGATGTAAAAACAATGTTGATATTAAAAAAAAATGGATTAGTTCGCTCGCATTGTCAATTAAATCACACACTTTTGCATAAAGTGAGCTGAATGACAAGTGCATTACAAGGTTGAAGTGGAATTCAAGACATCCAATGTGACATTACAATATTCAATGTGCGCTGTCTGCGTGTGATTATAATAGCATCAACTAAGATATTCGTGTCGATGATCTGCGTCATTATAATAATTGAAAATGCGTTCTATTCCAAAATGTCATGATAGTGGATCTTATGAAAGGTCTTACTAGTATTTATATCTGCAACTTTACGTATGTTTTATCGGATTGATAATATCATCGCCTCCTTACAAATTTAATAAGATAGATACAAGATAAAAGGTACAAGATTTATTTCAATAGTACAAGGCCACCGTCCAAGTACAGAAAACACGATTCAATAGCATAATCATAATGAAAGTTTTAATAATGAAATATGACCATTTTCTCTTTTTTCTTTCCAGCTTAATTGTTGTTGTCGAATACACGCAAGTTACAGCGTGATATTTCATCTACATTCTTGTGATAATTATGCGATCAAGTATATAAAATGTAATATAGGGCCTACATATATAAAGGTAAAGGTAAGGTTCGTGTGTATGTGGGTCCAGCCTGATCGCTAACGGACTATAAATACTATTGTTTGTATTGTTATTGGGTGCTGTACGCACAAATCAATAATAAACTGTTTTGTTCCTATGCTAAAATTACTTTAAAATCCATAAATACCATCCTAAATATGATTAAATAAATACCCTGAGCACAGGGAAAGTTCATCTTATTTATATTCCATTCAGATAATTGTATGTCACAAACAAAAGGAAATGATTTAAGCATTGTCTGAAACACGGGCTGTCAATTTCATAACATTGTCAGTCACAGAAAGACGTCATACAGTAGCCATTTTAATGAGGGTTGGAGTTTTTCTCTGTTTTGTTTTCTCTTAATTTTCTGTTCACGCCCATTGCGGCAGATCTGTACATCTTTGTCTTTTCTGAAACGAAATATGAATTATTGATGCATGCGTACATAGATGTTTTAACACTAGTTAAGTATTAATTTACATGCGTCGCAAATACATAACTAAAGTAAAGTTAAAAAAAATACAAGTTGCAAATGGGATGAAAACATTAAACTAATGTTGGGTTTCACGGATGATTTTTCGTGCTGTAACGTTAACATCTGCAGAGTCCCGAGGAACGGTTAGTGCCCAAGCCCGTAAGGGCGAGGGCACCTACGCTCCCGAGGGACTCTGCATAATTATGTTATGACACGAAAAAGCAATATGAGTAAACGCTATTGTAACATATAAAACATCAATTTATGCGTTTGTATTTCAAAATAATGACGAGGGCACCTACGCTCCCGAGGGACTCTGCATAATTATGTTATGACACGAAAAAGCAATATGAGTAAACGCTGTTATAACATATAAAACATCAATTTATGCGCTTGTATTTCAAAATAATGACATTTTGGCGGTAGATTTAGTGGCAGAAAAGAAGTATTTACTGCTGGGATAAAGATGCTACTTATACATCGATTGTGAACATTTTTAAGACCACCAGGGTCATTTAGATGTATTTCAAACACATGTAGTGGATATTTGCATTTGTATCTGAAATACGACACAATTGTTTGTGGAATGATCATACTAACAATAGCTATAAAATTTAACAAAGCGACAATCATATGTATATCTGACGTTTATGAGGCATCTTCCAATTTAACATGAAGCTTACAAGACCGATGTGTATTTTGTTCCTCCATATTACACATCGTTTCTTTTGTGGCTCACTCCGATCATTTCAGTCTTTACATAAAATTCATGCACATTCATACGAAATATTGCAGGTAACGTTTTTTTTTGCAACGTATGCAATGCTTATAACACCTATGTCTGCACTTCATGTAGTCTGTCTATACAGACCCTATGCTAATTGAAGGAGACAACTCACCAGTCTACTCTTCTTTCAAGAAATTAATTCCCTTTGCCCCCTCAAACATAGATAATCAAGTCCAAAATAAAATATAGCTAAAATTGAAAATAAAGTTATGATTATTGATTGACAAAATATTATCTAGTCGGGTAGCAAGACTACACTTAATGATACAATACACTGTGTAGTTTGAGGCGATTTTCTCTCGATTCGAATGTTGGATCACGATGTTAATAATACTGTAAATTGCGGAATTGTGTTGTCTGTAACATGGTCACTATTGAAAGGTAAAATTGGATCTATGTTCGATAAAAATACCTCAGATTCTGAACGCACTATTACCGTAAAATATAGTCACGTGATTCCCCGCCCTGGGTAAATGAACTGCGGCTTTAGAAACGAAACGCGTTTTAATTTAAGAAAAATGATCTGATTTAGAACAACCTTCTGCAGTGTAGTACTAATTTCTTCGTTACGCGTGATGAGAGCGAGAGCTAATGCAAATCAAATTGAATTAACGTACACAACCAGTTTGGTGGAAATGTTTATCTCAGATATTTATCATACCAATTCGATATAAAACAATTACATAACAGCAGTCTGATCACATACACTCTATGATTATCGTTATCAATGTATTTTAGAAGCATAATCCTTCGGGATACGCAATAAATCTTTCTTTGTTGGATTAAATATGACCAGTGGGAACAATATAATACTTTAGCTTTTAATTTGTTTCCATCGAAATAACTCCATAAATAACTCCATACATAACTCCATGTATCAAATGTTGGTGAAAACTGTATAAATTACTTTTGCAGAATTTTACATTGCGTTGGTGTACGTAGCTATAAATAATGTTTGGTGGTAGAAACATCGATGGTATAACCATTATGTCGCGATAGTGTATGAAAGGGAATAACACTTTTGAGCGAGTGACACGATGCAGGGCAGTAACTACTAGACGCTTACAAGAAATACTTTCGGCGTAATTTGTGAGTTACTTATCCCCAGAATATCAATTCAAAATGCCTTCGCATGACCGAAATATTGATTATTAAGAACTTTTGTAAATGCAGGGGACATAACTCTGCTAAAATATTCACAGGAACTAAATTCGACCTGTATATTGCCATCATGGTAAATAAATTATATTATACTTTGAGTGCAGTATACTGGTATACATATATGATAGACACGCGGAAGAAACTATTACATGGTATAACCATCTCGGATAACAACACGTTACTAACTTCTGATGGTACATGCTACAGATTTCAGTTGTACGCTAACGAGAGGTGCCCCATCTATATTTGAACACCGTTGAATATCCGATATTTTCATGCCAACCCGATATTTATATAAATGAAATAACTCTTTGAACCGCGTAAAATAATGTGTCAGGTAACATATGCACTCACTGTTTGGTCTGTATGTAATATTATTCGAGCCGAAATCAGCATTTCTATAGAGGATGTGGCGTTTGGCTTTTTGAAGACCGAAAATCCTCATTGATGGTGTAAGCATTGATCGAGTCTTATCACTGCTGCTTTATCGTTAAGATTACAATTCTAGGAATGCAGGATTGTTAGACTTCGGCATTTACTATTCTGGTGTAATAACTTTGAATTCGTGTTCTTAAGGTCATGAATTGTGTGATTGTGGTGGGGTATGAGGCTGAGTCTTGACCAAAACACCATGTTCCAGACGTTGTTGTCAGCAACGAGATGTTGCAAGATTTTTGTCCAAATACTATTTTAATCGTTAGGAGCTATTTTTTCTCTTTGTAGGATAGTTCTATTTTATTAGTTTTAACAAACAACAGCACAAGTCAAGTAACCGGGTGCGAAATCATGTTGCTTAACGGAGTTTAACTTTTTGGTAGTCTCGTAGACATTTCTCAAATAGCAATCTGTTCTTTTTCCGTAAATAATTCAAGATAAAGCATTATCCCATTAGAGGTGACAAAGTTATTGAAATAACCATTACGTTGTAGCATTTACGGGGGTTTAAGACGATTGTCTCCCTTGTATTTTTTGACAAAATCGCTGGTGCAAGCCGATCGTTTTTCAGAGTTTGGTATTCACCATTGTCGAAATTACTTAATTGGTAGTACCGAAGGATACTCCTACCTTCATTGAAATCCCATTTTGGTAATTGGAGTTATTCTAGTTGTCATATAACCAATGAGTACGATTATTGAAGGGATCCTCTCTTTTTTGGCATTTTTTAATATTTTGTGTAATTTCACCTATTAGAGCAACAGAACGTAAAACAGACACCCTTCTAGTGACGAAAACTACTGATATTCTTCGCAGAAACGGTATATTCATGATCTATTAATACCTTATTGGTGCTTCTTAATTAAGGAGTATTTGGCCTTCAAAAAGCCAAAAGCCACACCCTCTACAGAATTGCTGATTTCGGCTGGAATCATATTGCAAACAGACCAATTAATGAGTGCATATGTTACCTGACACATTACTTTACGCAGTTCAAAAGAGTTATTTCGTTTATATCGGATAAGCATGGCACCATTTTCTGCCTGTACTACGTACATCCGTCATTTTTGTGTCTTCTTGTTCCTTTTTAGTTCTTACACTGTTTTCACACGCGAGTCTGATTTAAAGGTTTTTTATAAATTCCTTTTTTCTCAGACAATCGCATTTTCCCCCGTGGAATATGTACATTGTAAACTAGTTTAATGATTTTGGAATTCAAGACTGAAGCGTATTTTACTGTATGCAATGCATAAAGTACAACATTCATGTTATGCAGTAATGTTCAGTGGCCGGCACACACGAAGTTGGGTAGAAAATACGGGGAAATGCACGCGCTTGGTGGCATTGTTTAGCTTTAATTAATAGTACTTTCATTATTGTCAAATCCATCTTGGTAACAAAGGGTGCTTCTGTTTGTCAGCATGAAAATTTTGAAAAAATAGTACTTCGTAGTTACTGACTTATAGAAGCCACACTATTAACGCTACATATTACACTTGTAATTATTTATGTTTTGTGAAGACGTTTTAGTTTTTGCCTGGTAACTATTGACACAAAGATATACATTACGTTGCATTCCCCATTGAACGAATGGTTCAAATGAAACTGATATCAACGGCTATGTCATTAAGCAAATTTCAGCAGATTATTTGCTTATATAACACATAAAGGTCATACGTCTGGAGCTAAAAATGGATATAATCGTAGCTACAATAACAGCATATCAGTCAGATTTCGATAGCATCAAGTATTGATACATTGCCATTTCTTGAAATGTATATTTGTGTCTAGACAAGCACTTAAAATCGCATATAAAAGGCTATATATCTATGCTCTGATGACTTCGATGACACAAACACATTCAGGTGTAAATTCATGCTAACATGATTTAAATGAAAAATCACATTTCCTCCGCATATAGAAATGCGTTCGGTAACACATATTCACTGTTTATTTTGTTTACAATATAATTGAAGCCGTAATCAACATTTTGATTGAGTGTTTAGCTTTTGGCTTATTGAAGTCCAAACACTCTCATAGAAGGTAGAAGTAAAATATGGGTATATTATTTCTGTTGAGTCAGTCAGCACTTTTCGTCGCAAGAAGGGTGTAATACAGTAAATGTCCTACACCCATAAACTTTGGGATCATGAGGACATCGTAAAGACTTAACATTATGGTTCTAAGTGAAAAGGCGATTACGTTTTGTATAATGTTCTATCTGCAGTAGACCGATTTCGAGTGCGGTTTGTTTGAATCAACGATTCATCAAGATATTTGAAAGTGTTCCTGAGATCTACATAAATAAAACACATACCGATTTCTGTTAGAATTCGTACACAAACAAAAAAAAGTTTTAAAGCCCCGAATCTTAAAACCTGATTTTCTCGAAAACAAGAAAAAGACACATAGAACACTATGGTTCTCGGGCGACGAAGTGTTGATTACAGAAGGGAAGTGGGGATTGAGTGTTCGTTCTTCCATAGGTAAGAAAACAAACTACGACTCTGCAAAATTGTTGATTTGGTTTCCATCAAATTGCAAGTATGATAAACAGAAAGTGTATGTCTTGACCCATTACTTTATACGGTTGTGTTTATAAAAAATTACAATTTGATTATATCGCTGTAGCAAGATATTATCTGATGTTCAACTCAAATATAAATAAAAGTATACCATTGTAGTGCTGGTTCAGCTTAGTTGTCATTGTCCATGTTTCTACCTTACGCAATGTGTGTAGCATGTACCATGTTATGTCTGGAGGGCTTCATATATGACTAAAAGCGTTGTTCTTACATGGCACCTTTGGCTTTGGTCGAATTGTATTGCCCCGGCTGCGTTGACTTACTGAGGCGACATGTTGGTGTCTGGATTGTTGTGTTTTTATAGCTGTCCATTTCAATTCTTCACGTTCATTTTGGTAGTTGTCCTTGTTGTTTGCGATCGTTGCTTTGTTTCCATTTTGTGCGATGCTGTTTCTGAGTGTGGTTTCCCTTTCTTATTCCCTAGTTTCATATTTATTTCGACATAAAGTACTACATGGGCTAGAATATTAACTACTAGATTACCATGGTACTAGATCTAGTTAAAACACATTAACAGAAATATTTTTTGATCAATTTTAAATATAAATTCCGTAGTAGAACAAACTTCATCAACACTCGTTATTCGTCATTTTGACCGGGACTACTTTTGTGCAGATCAAGTTGTATGTTGTTCTTTTAGTCCATGGGCCAGTGGGGTAAACCCTCCCCCCCCCCCCCTAGGGAATTTCGGACACTATATTTTTCCGAAAGCGTATGACCAGTAGAGTATTTTTCCAAAGTCTGCACTTTGGCCGTTGGGGCGTTAAGATTTTTTGGGGTTAAACGTTAAAAATATGAACGAAAGTGTGAATTTCTGGAATTGGTTAATTACTATCACATTTATTAAGTTATTTTGTAATTAAACACTTTTATGGGTTGATATTAACTCATAGTTTAAGTCTGCAAAATTCTAGTCCCGTTTAATTATGCAAAATGGGATATTTTTGGGGTAAAACATTAAAAAATACATGAAAAAGTGCAAATTTTGAGAATCGGTACACTTTAATGGCAGAATACAATGTCATTGATCTTTTTTTTTGGTAATTATGAAAGGCTTTGACCTACCAATACTTTTCCCAAAGTCAGCACTTCAGACATTGGGGCGTTAAGATTTTTTGGGGTAAAACGTTAAAAATATGAACGAAAGTGTTAATTTCTGGAATTGGTTAATTACTATCACATTTAGTAAGTTATTTTGTAATTAAACACTTTCATGGGTTGATATTAACTCATAGTTTAAGTCTGCAAAATTTTAGTCCCGTGTTATTATGCAAATGGGATATTTTTGGGGTAAAACATTAAAAAATACATGAAAAAGTGCAAATTTTGAGAATACAGTGTCATCGATCTTTTTTTTTTGTAATTATGAAAGGCTTTGACCTACCAATACTTTTCCCAAAGTCTGCACTTCAGACATTGGGGCGTTCAGCAGGAAAAGCAAAAATAAGATTATCTCCCCTGCTTTTAAATGGTGTACAAATTGTAACGATGTATTCACTTAACTATGCTATAACACATTGTGTCTTACTGTATTTTAATTGCAATTGTGAATACCAATAAAGGCATATTCCCAAAATGTATTTTAACATTTAAATGCACAAAAGGTGGGTCTATTATGGAAAATGGCCATCAAAATGGCCGTCAAAATGGCCGCCAAAATGACCAAAGTATTGAAAACAGCCGTTCTACTTATTTACAAGTACTCACAATATGATTTTGAAATCTATTTCCATTTTTCACTTTGTTTGCAATGTATGTTATAGTTGGCATCAGTAACATTTGTATGGATTGTGTTATATTACTTACATGTATTTTACAATAGTGGGTGGGGTAAATATACATTCATTTTTTTTCAAATGTTATTGTACAGCTATTCCTTGTGACACAATGGCTGTGTATCATGGTTGTATCAGGAATGGCTGTTCTGTGTGGTTGTGAGTATCCAAGAGGACCAGGAATCTCTCGACCTTGTAGTTGCCAGTACACATAGTGCAATAAATGAGATACCACATGATAGTGCACATCCTATAAGACCATGGATGTGTGTATCCAGTAGTACTGTCTGTTCATGGTGTGTGTCAGTACCCTACAGCACCATAAATACCTGTACCTAGTGGTATTGGGTACCCTCTAATTGATGCACCTAGTGGTTATGAGTTCAAAATACAACCAAGTATGCATGAAGACGGTGGTTGTGGGTATCCATTAGGACTAGGATGGATGTACCTAATGGTTATATGAACCTAATAAGACTAGGAGTTTATGTGCAAGGTGGTCGTGAATACATACATGGACTAGGACTGATTTACCTAGTGTTTATCATTGCCTAACAAGACCAGGACGAGGAATGGGTGCTCCTAATGGTTGTCTGTACCCAACATGACCAGTAATGTATGTACATAACAGGATCCGGAATAGTGGCTATGCATACCAAATAATACCATGAATGTATGTACATGTACTAGTAAATGATGGTAGAGGGTACCCAATAGGACCTATAACGGTTGTGTATTGTATCTGCAAGTACTTTATCACACTTCTTATGCATGTACATGATGGTTACGGGTACCCACTTAGTCTAGGAATGTATGTATCCAGTGGTTATGAGTACTAATACTAGTACCTAATAAAGTCAGGACTGTCTGTACATCGTGGCAATCATGACCCAATCAGACAAAAAATGACCACTCCTTGTGTTTGTTAGTACATAATCCGTCTGCAATCGTCTGTACATTGTGGTTTGGAGTATCCAATAGGACAAGGAATGCATGGGACATGATAGTTGTGGGTACCCACTAGGACTTGAAATGTATGTACCTAGTCGATATGAGTATCTAATTCGACCATGCTTCATGTACATGGGGTTAGTGATTACCCAATTTGATGAAAAAAATGGTCATAGCTGAGGGTTAGGCATGCTCACTGCTGAATTTTAAAGACCAGGAATGTCTCTACATGGTGTCAATAGGACAAGGAATGGGTGATCCCAATAGTTGTCTGTACTCAATAAGACCAATAATGTATGTAACTAGTGATTGAGAGATGTCTTAACATGACGATGTTCAGTATCTATCCTAAACAGGAATGTCTGTTAATCGTGGTTATTGGTACCCAATACGACCAGGAATGTATGTATATGCATGGTAGTCAGTACTCACAGGGACCAATAATGGCTGAGTACAGTGACTGTGAGGACTCGGTTATACCACTTATGCATGAACATAGTGGTTTTGAGTACCCACTAGGACTATGAATGTATGCATCTAGTGGTTATGTATCCCTGATAGGGTCAGGACTGCCTGTAGATGGTGGTAGCAGTGACCAAATAGAACAACATATGACTGCACCTAGTGGTTGTTAGTGCCCAACCCAGTCACAAATGTCACAGGCATGCATGTACATGGTAGTTGGGGTACCCACTATGACTAGGAATGTATGTATGAGTATCCAATAAGAACATCACAGTCTGTACATGGGGTAGTGATTACCCAAATAGGACAACAAATGGTCGCACCTAGTAGTTGATAGTTCCCAATCGGACAACTGATTTTGTACATGAAGGTTTCGAGTAGTACATATGTTATGAGTGGTCAATAAGGCCAAGAATGTAGCCACATGGCGCGCCTGAGTTGTCAATTGATGATCGGCAGTATCCAACGAGAATGTCTGAACCTAGTGGTTATGAGTATTCTTTACGACCAGCAATATATGTACATGGTGGAAATGAGTACCCAATTGCACCTATAATGCCTGTACATGGTGGTTTAGAGTACCAAATAGGACCAGGAATGTCTGTATATGGATATGTAAGTCACCACTATGACTGGGCATGTATGTACTTCAATAAGCAGTTACGAGTACCCAATTAGAACATGGTAAGTGTGACTACCCATTGAGACGAGGAATGAATGTACCTACCAGTGGTTATGGGTACCCAGCCTGACCAGCAATATCTGTATAAGTATGGTGGTTTTGAATATCAAATAGAACTAGGAATGGTATTGGCTGTGCTATCAAATTAGACTAGGACTGTCTGTGCATGGTGGTAGTTAATACCCGATAGGACAACTGATGTCTGTATAGGGTTGTTGAGTGCTAAATAGAACCAATATTGCATGAAATGGTTATTCGTATGTACCAATTAGGACTAGGTATGGATGTACTTAGTGGTTTAATAATAATTTACCCAACAGTACCAGAACTGCCTATATATGGTTAGAATGTAATTTATTTTGAATACCCATTAGGACTAGGAATGTCCGTACCCGATGGTCGTAAGTTACAACTAGGACACCAATTCCCAAAAATCACACTTTCCGTTTATTATTTTTGTAATTTTCCCCCAAAGTATCTAATCTGGCAATATATATTTGAAATCTTAAACTGCATGTTACTACAAATTTATCACATTAATATTATTTAGTTACACAAAAATTATCATAGGAATGGTTTTATTGTAATCTACAGATTCCTAATATTCCCACTTTTCAGTTTATATTTTTTGATGTTTTACCCCAAAAATATCACACTTTGCGTAATAACATGGCTTTAATTTTTTGCAGTATGAAACTGCACTATAATATCTTTCAATTAGAGTATTTTTTATAAAAAAAGTAAATAAATGCCAATGCAGTCCACAGATTCCAAAAATTCGCACTTTTCTCTTATAATTTTTAGCGTTTTACCCCCAAAAAAGCCATTTTGCACAATAGCAGCACTCTGATTTTTTTCAGTCTAGATAGGACAGGTTAATACCTACCTGTAACAGAGATTTATTTTAAAATAACATAATAAATAAGATTGTAGTTAACCGATTCCGAAAATTTGTACTTTTCGTTTATATTTTTTGACGTTTTACCCCAAAAAATCTTAACGCCCCAATGGCCAAAGTGCAGACTTCAGGAAAATACTCCAGGGACCATATGCTTTCAGAAAAATATAGTGACCAAAATGCCCTAGGGGGAGGGGAGGGTCTTCTATTGGTGGCTCATGGACTATTTATGCATTTCATCATTTGCTGTTTCTGTTGAGTGCTGCCTCCTCCCTTGTTCGGTTTGTTATTATATTTTGGTATTTTAAACTTGTTTTGTTGTTTTTTCTTCAGGCTTATTTGCCTAATAATATAAACCCATATAATCGCTGAGCGCCTAGCAAGACAAGTACCAATTATACAAAGTTGCAGTTGGGTTCGTCCTGAAATATGCTGTGTTCGAAACTTTATGACGAATTTCAACGAACATCCAGTGAAAGATGCAGCTGTTACTGGATACAACATTTTTGCTATAGTGACATAGTGTGGGGAGCGGTGGCCTTGATGTAGGGCGCGCGCTTCGGAATCGAGAGGTCCCGGGTTCGATACCCGTTTGCGCCACTGCTCATTTTTTCTGAGCAAGAATAACATGCTCCATTAGAGCAAGGTGTGAATTGTTACCGCTCGATATTCCTTGGTTCGCTGCACATCACCAAGGAGAGAAATAGTCTCCCCAGGGAGATTCGAATGCATGTTTCCTTAGGTAGACCAATGACCAGGGAAAGTTGCATGCCCCAAGCCGAATGACCAACTTTATACAATGTGTATGCCCAAGCTGCATAACAATATTTCAACAGTAAATAAACCGAAACACCAAGTTTTATCTGTCTGATGTCAAGGATATGGTGCCAGCTATAAGTTTTAAATAAACTCAGTACAAAAAGAAACGTAAGTTGTAATGTAATGGCCGTTTTCTACATACAATCGGGATATAGATAACAAAACAGATACTCATCTAAACGTTATTATTCCATCATCACACAACCCAGTAAGTTATTGGAACCAATTGATATCCATGAAAAAATGTGAGTTTAATGAAACATGTACACAAATGGACACTAGTGTGTAATGACAAAACATTAGAATGAAAAATGGAGGATTTTTGTTAAAAAAATGTTTTTCCAAATAAACGGCTTGTTCACATACCCATGGTTCCCAATGGTAAGTCTAGCTGATTTGGTCACAGACCGGAAGCGATTCCTTAGGTGTGCAACCCTGATATAGGCATCCTGTCTTCGCGTAGTACTAGTAACACGCGGTCTGCCGGGTATTGGTCTTTCTTTTACACTACCCGTTGCATTAAAACGTTACAGTAGACGATATATTGTGTCAGGACTACCGTTAAACCGTTGTGTGACGTCAGTTTTATTGACGTCAGCACTGAGTAGATCAATAGCCCGGTTACAGACATCATCAGACATCGTCCTATTGTTCCAAGTGTCTATATTTGAAAGGTGAACCTTTATTAAACTGTGGCCGCCCATTATCTTCAGGGGTATAATGATTTCAGCAAAGAAATTATTCATGCAAATTGGTAGCACGTGAATCTTGTGTTTTTACAAGTTAGGGCCATACAGGGCCGTCAAATTCAGAGACATCGTGTTTTTGTATTCACAATGTGACGAAACAACTTTTGATTGGTTATGCAAAATATTATGTCGATATGTACTGAACTTTTCCGACAACATCAAATTTACTACCCTTAAACCATTTACGTTTCTTTTTGTACTGAGTTTTATGATACATATTAATTGTAGTTCTACATTTGAACCAGGCAATGTCAGACATGGTTATCCACGCATAGTCTCAGATTTTGAAAATAGTTTGCCCCTTTTTTAGTATTCACCTATAGAAATGAGTTCTGGGGTCAAAACTATATTTTCATCACCGTTGCTATGGCAACCGAGGAAATTCAAGTTTTCGCTATTTTTCACTTTTTCAAAAAAGGAATTTTGCCATTTTAAGGCTTATTTAAGATGAAATCGCGACAACAATTGCCATGATGCACCCTTATATGTCACTATTTATGTTACATAAACTATTATAGAACTATTTCTCTACAAAACATATGCATCAAGTGAATTGAGATGTTCAATATATTAATTCTCTTGGGACCCCCTCTCTCAAATCCGTGGTTTACTAGAAAAAGTATGGTGTTTCAAAATTTATTTAAATGAGCCATGGAGCGGATCCAGATATCACATCCATATATTTGAAAACAGTTAATATAGGTGTTCATTGTCTGAATGTTTTCGCCATGGTGCAAACAAAAAATTTTTTGTAAGAATATGCCAAAGAATGGCTTTTTTTCATTTTTACAAATATGATAATTTTTTATAGATGCCACAATTTTCGAAGTATTTGGTTGAAATTTTCATAATTAAGCATCGGCGAAGCATTAAGTCAAAACAAATGACAAAATAAAGTGTTTAACGGTAAATTAATAATAAATGATTATCACATATGTGAATAAACGATGTTTAAAAGGAACCCCACCCACTTATTTAACACTACGCAGGACTTCTTGTGTACACTATTTCGTGTATAAATCGAAATAAAAGTAGTTTACTCGTGTGGTTCTTCCTTGCATATGTCCGATAGACACATATTAAGTTTGTTAAAAAATAAATGAATAATCACTTGTCCGTTACCATGGTTACCAAGCAAACGGCGCAGAAATAGGATGTTGGTGAAAAATGTTCAAATGAATGTTAACAACTTACAATTAGCGACTCCTGTACATTTTGTTGTATATATTATATCATATTGTTTCAGAAAGCATAGTGCTTCAATTCTGGCTGATGTGGGGCTTAGTTAATCTGGTAGTTACCATGGTAACCAAGGATGAAAGAAGGAAAATGTCACTTTTTGACCGTATTTTCACAAAAAATGCTGCATACTTGCATATATATGTCCTTGATATAGATTGTTTATCATCCTAATAGAACATGGTCCCATTTCTAACTGGTGTATGACCGTTTTAAAATGGTAGTTACTATGGTAACCTTGCAAGAAGGAAGGCGAAAATCCTCTTAATTACAGTATGCTTTCAATTATCACAAACAATGCTCCATACTAGTAGATATTTATTGTTGATCTAGTTTGTTAATCATCCTAATTGATAAGTGCATCATTTCTAAGTGATGAATAACCATGTTATAATGGAAGGTACCATGGTAACCAAGGAAGAAAGGAAGAAGAATCCAACTTTTGGTCGTATTTTCACAATTTTCATCAATAATGCTGCATACAAGCAGATATGTTATTGATATAGTTTGGTAATAATCTTTATTGATATGTGCTCCATTTCTAACTGAGGCATGACCATTTTGTATGGAAGTAACCATGGCAACCAAGCAAGAAAGGAGAAAAAATGCACCTTTTGACCGTATTTTCACAATTTAAATAAAAAAAGCTGCAATCAAGCAGATATATGTTATTGGTATAGTTTGCTTGTCATCCTAATTGATAAGTGCTTTATTTCTAATTCAATTTGATGAATTGACGAATTGAACGAAAAATCCACCGTTTGATCGTATTTGCACAATTTTCATCAAGAATGGTGCATTATAACTTGCAGATATTATGTTATTGATATAGTTTGGTGTCCGTATTGATTAGTGTTCCATTTCTAGCTGATGTATGACCATGCTTTTGGTAGTTAACATAGTAACCAAACAATAAAGAAGGAAAATTCCAGTTATTTACCATATATTTTTACAATTTCCACCAATATTGCTTCAATTGTTCTTCATATAGTTAGTAAATCATCCTCAATGATTAGTGATCTAGTGTCTTATGGTGTCTTTGTATTAATACAGATCTGGTATCCAAGTGAATAGTATATATTTTGTGGGAATAATTTATTAATAGGGTTGTTTAGGGTTAAGGTTAGGTGTGTAGGGATGAATGGGGATATATTATTGGTTTGTAGTTGATGGAGAAAAGGGATGATTTCTAGGCTAGGGCTCTATGAAGTAAAACAAGACGTGAATATTCAACGAAAATCGGATTTTGTTGTCATCAAAGAATTATTTTTTCAGCAATGCTGTTTTGTAAAAGTGACCTTGACCTCACCTGACCAACATTCAATCACGAGCGGCGTCTTCACGCAATTACCAACACATTAATGTTTAACAATATATCTCAATTAAAACAAAAGATAATCAGTGGAAATATAGTGTCCGTACGCCCGATATTGCCCGAACCCTAACTTTGTCATGCTTTGACCAATCTTGCTTATATTTGGCATGCATATTAACCTCAATGGGACAGAGTGTCATGTCTAACTCCCAGGTTCCCATCTTTAAGGTCAATGTCACAGTAAAAGGTCAAAGGTCAAATTAAAGCTTGCCACAGCCATAACTTTCATACAATTGTCATACAATAACATTGACCAATCTTTCTTATATAGTGAAAAAACTGGGTTTAGTGAGTAGTAATTTTAAATATCATACAAATATTTTGTGCAGTTTCCATTTAAATTGCACAATAGATTACAATTTCTGTATAACAGGATACTTTAAATGTCTTTTGTTACAGAAAATTATTAACCTTTATTGAAGTCGTAATGATGATATATGCTTTGGTATAAACATCTCTTATGCCGGATAATTTCCGAACGAGGCTCTTTAAAACATATTCAGTATTTATGAATGTAATATTTAACAGTGTCTAGACAGATTCCAAAATAGCACTGCCATTCCCACGTCATTATAACATAACCTTTTATAGATGGATGATACGCATTATTACACTATTGATTAACCGAATAAATTGTTACAAAACCTGATGTCGTCGTAATGTCAATGGTACGTCGAGTATTGACAGCTGAACATGGATGTTCAATTTCTTCTTCAGTTGTGTATTGGCATGGTGCCGTCTAATTGTGGTATGTCTTGTTTTTTATGTTTTCTGTGGTCGGCTGTTTAAGTTGAGTGCGGCCTTACCTGTCCGATAATTTATTATCTCTTTGTATGCACGTGCTAAGAGTTTGACCTGGAACTATTCGGAATCGAACCTGGATCGATGGATTTGAAATTATGCGCACGTTATTACATACAAAAAGATTATATTAAGTCAAGGCATGTCCAACACATAAAAAATCAAAGATGTCCTGCCGACCGAAACCATACACCAGGAAAAAATGCCTCTCGTTTTTCGAACTTCAGTTTGTTCATTTCTGTCCCATTAGAGCGTGTGAAGCAAACACATCATCAACTACAATAACCGCTCATAATGCACATAGCATCGTCAGTAATAACAACTTTTTCCAGTTTCCACAGTTAAGACGGTGATATTAAGGCATGATTGAGGACCTCATTTCGGAATCGGGACCTTACTAAGGGTATGAACAGATAACTTTACCCGAGTTTGTTTTTTGCAATTTTGGCTACGACCCTGTTACCAGTGCCTAGAGACTCTAAACTTACATGTACCAGTCAATTTTTCCGTGTGAGCTATGTCAACAATGTAATCATAATACGCCGTAAAGCCGTGCCGTAAATATCGTTCGGCACTCCCAGACTGTGCAATAAATATTCAAATTAGCTTCACGTGACGTTAGCCAATTCATGCATTGATCCGTCAATGGCGTCAGGATAATATCAACGTCGCCATGACGTCGCGCTCATTGTACCGCTGAATTGTGGCTGAAACATATGCTGCGTACATCATCCTTTTGAACAATAATGAGCGTGTTCTAAGGTTATGCGATAAATAGAATCTAACATTCGTGCTCATTACATACGAGTTTTATTAAACTCGTCGACAAAAACAATATGACACTCGGCAAAGCCTCGTGTCATATCATTTTGTCCACTCGTTTAATAACACTGGTATGTAATGAGCACTCATGCAAGATCCTATATTTCCGTACGATGAGAGCAGTAGCTACTACATTCTGTATAAGTGAAAGTTGGACTATTTGAAGCAGTATGACAATCATTGTAATGTTCTTTATTGTTTCGGTAAATACTCAGTCAATGTGTTGGTACTATATCAATCATTAAGTCAGAGGCATTACAGTCAGTTGGTAGTACAGTAGGTCGTCATGAATAGGTAACGGAACAAGCACGGTAAAAGCAAACATATACTAATAAGTCGGACAGGGGAAACGTAACTCAACTTAACCATCCAAGCGCAGAAAACATAAAATCATACATGGTACAATACCCAATACACAACCGAAAAAGTCCCAGCTGTCAAAAAGCTGAATGAACAACTAGAAGTTCCGATCAATCAGAAATCTGAATGCCCGAGTTGAATAACCTTTTTACTTTAGTCAGTGCGATTGTTCTGTTATTTATATTCTTCAATATACATTTGTACTTAATTTTACAATGCTGTTTTTCAGACTAACCTATCCCCATTCTACGATAATTATACACAATAATCGTGAAAACCGCGTGCAAAAGTGTGGTTTGAAGCTATTACGCTATGAAAGAGTGATTTTCGAATGTATTGGCATGGGGTTAGCTGTATTCTGTACATACATTATAATGCTAAGACTATGCAAAAATTAAAGTCTGTAAGTTAACATGTTACGGTAAGTAATATTCAAGTTTAAAAAGTGTTCAGTTAGCAATTTTGCTCAGCTTAGTATTACATTTATACAAATGTATTTGTCTATACTAAAACATGTGCATTGTATATGATTTATATCTAAACGTAGTCTCCCCTTTCACAAAATATGGTTGCTCGTGTGACACGCAAACATTAATCAAATTATATCATATAATCACGACATTTATTCATGATATTTTTTTGACTTGGAAAAATATCCGGAAGTATTTTATTTCTTCATCGAACTCTATGAAATATACGTCACGCTAAGGGGGACAGTATTTGCTTCCCACGAATTATCAGATCGTTTTCAGCAGCTTGGCCGGTTTTCCATTTCCCACGAGAACCCTGTATTTTCCAAGGTTTCGCAGCGGCAAACTGGCATATTTCGTCTTGGACATTTAGCCAATTATTGCTACAATGGTGTATGCGTGTTTTTAATAGATAGCTCGTGTGTTTCATCAAATTTCGACTATTACGGCTGATTAAGACTGCATGTCATGGTTTGGGTGTAAAATAGACAAAACCCGTGACAGTGCAACTATACTAGTAATCAGAGCCTGCTTTAAACATCTAACAAAACACGTTTACGAATTGCATTTGTGAGATATTTTTATCTCACCTGAGGCATCTGCACGACCGTATCCAAGTATAAACTTGACACACAAAACCAAGCTGCACCTTCATATTCCAGCAGCTATTTTATAATTGTTACATTATCTTTTCAATTTAGTAGCGATCGAGTAAAAGAACACTGCCATATCTGAATAATACTTTGATTTAAATTGCAAATTGGTGAGTAAATGAAATAATCATTGAGAACTGGGTCCGATGGTATTCATTTTACCAAGAATGGATTGTTATCGAATAGCTATTAGTAAGTACAATTGATTAATTCTGAGGCGCACACAATTTCTGGAATTATTTACAGAAACGTATGCAATATGCTTTCGGGTTTCAGACATATGTTTGCAATTACCGCCATGAACAACTCGAGTTCATTCCGCTGAAAGTGGAACACAAGTAAAATATAACGCCATTTTACTGACGGCGAGTCTTTGCAGGTTATCAATTTAATCAAACCAAAGTAAACGTGCACTCTTTAGAGAAAACCAATTTAATAACACCCGAAAACTGCAGGTTTTGCATTTCAGAAAATGATGGTTCATCAAAAATGTAACACCAATTTAACTTGAAATCAACAACATCATGCATTGTGAATATTTTATTCCCTACTGTGTGCATAAACAAGATATTACTAATTATCTTGTTTAGAATGGGTGCAGCCTTTCATCTGTTGCTGACATCTCTCATGCCATGTGGGATGTTGAAGAGCAAAACAACAATGTGCTATTTGGGTTATTTTGTCCATTCAATGTTTTACTGTTAAATCATTATTTTTCGTTGATTTCATGGTTAAATTCGACCATGAAATCAAATCCTCTCCATTAAGAAGAACTCCCATATACAGATCACACCCACCCTTTGATGTTTTGTTATACATGAATGTTCAATATCACGAAATTTCATTTTACCAAATCCACGAATTTTAATGCCAAATAAATTAAGTGATTTTACTGTACATATACGTGTTTGTTCTGAATACAAATGAACACAAATACGTAATATATATCTGTCCTGGTGATTTATCATGCAACTGCCATGGTAACTGCCTGATAACACATGACCTGAGAACATTATGTGTTCTTAGGCCAATAGGCTGCTAGTAGCCTGAGAACACTTTTGGCTCCGCCCACAAATCACGGACTATTTTCCGTCTAAAATTGATCTACATATTATTGAAAACTACAAAAATATACATTTGATGGCTAATATTTATTCAAAGTTTAGATTTACAACCAACATCAGCAATATTTCTTCGCCATGTAGGACTACGCCAGTGTATCTTTTCTTGAATTCATGTACGGGTCATCCACGGATCAATCGTTTGGGAAAGGCCCTGAAAAAAACAATAAACACACATAAATCCACTGGCATAGGATCATCAAAGATAAATAAACATAAAGAGTATGCATAGACAACGGTTCCACATCAAATACACTGGACAAAATGCAATTTTGAACTCATTTGAAAACTCGATACGATGCGCATACAAAATCATTGAAAATGAAAAAAGCCGGAAATTTTTGGCGAATCTTAAGACTAAGTGGGTCAGTTAAATCATTGTTAGTTTCATTGTACACATGGTTTATACATAGGTAAAACATAAAAAAATATAATAGGCTCTTCAACGAGATCAATGTCTTGCCATATTCTATTTCCATCGATTTTCCAAGCATTGTGGTCTCCCTACTGCCATTCTCCACCCACCAACTTGACTAAGACGAGTAAGCTTGTATAAACTGTTCATTCCTGAAGTTATTTCCCCCGCCCGGAATTCAATTTTGCACTGACAGTTACCACAAACAACCCAGTGTTTCACATAGTTCATGTTTATGTTTATTCCAAGGCATTGTTAAGAAAAACAGAAGGATTTATGACGTAGTAAACGACATTGTTCACACACGTACGTCATTGATGATTCATTCAAAAAACTTCATAAATTCATGAGCGAAATTTTATTCTACTATTATGACACAATGTAGTTATTTGGTAATACCATTTACTAAGATTTCCCTTTATGAATATACATGTATAATTGAAATATTTTATTTTTTAATATTTATTTTGTTAAGCAGCGTAGAATTGAGAACTATTTTGTTTCGCGGAAGCACTTTTAATTGTGTTAATCGGCGGGTTTACTGGATCTACTAAAACCCACAACTCGGTTGTAACTTTAAAAAAAGAGGAATTACGCCCCTTACTTGTTCCGTGTTGCTGGTTGCATGATAAATAGTAACTCTGGTCACTGTCCTGATCGAACAATGTTATCAGACTCGGCGATATCGTCCGGGGTGACTCGCCAAAGGCTCGCCACCCGGACGATATCACCTCGCCTGATAACATTGTTCTCACCGGACAGTGACCAGAGTTTCTCTATATATCAACCCGATACGATATAACGCACTTTTAATTAAGTAATGTAGTTCATGAATATTGATGAAATACTTATTAAAATCTCATTTTCCATAATGCATGGATGTAATACTTGTAATTGAAAACACGGTTGATATAATCCAAGGATTTCCTAAAATGAAGCTATATCCATGCAAAGATGCAGCGCACAATTTATTGACGGATATACTTAGTGTAGAATTTATTACATTAGAAGCAGATTTCCATTCTACCATTCTAACAATATTACATTGAATGTGAGTTGACTAAAATAATTGGTACGTACATAGACAACTCTTCACAATCATTTAGGAATGCACTCTTAAACATTTGTCTATTTTACACTTTGTGATTGAAATGGGAGTTCCCACCAGAGAAACTGCACGTAGACTGAGCATACGAGGTGTGTTAAAAGCGTGGATTGGTAATTTTAATATCAACCCTTTAGGTATAAGTTAACATTATCATGTATGGTTTAAAAGCAAATTTATTCGTTAAACATACTGTATGAAAACGCCATCATAAGTGTACTGCTCGCAGCAAGGAATAGTTCGAGAAGGAGAAAATTGCATTGCAGTCTGCCATTCAGACCGCATTGAATAATAACATCGCTGTGCCCTATTCGCGTAAAATATAATTATGTTTCAATACTGAAAACAGAAACTTTATTTCGTAACATGTTTTCGAACATGCTCAGAACAGTTTGGTTTAATGCCAGTGACAAGTTGAAACGGATACGACTAATACATTTAAAAACATAAGCAAAGTACACGAATTATTTGAACATCTCCCGTATTTGCCGATGTAACCAAAATGCAATGTGCAATTGATGGCCTTACCAGAACAGCCCGCATAGCTATTCTCAGTGCCATGCTGGGCTAGTATAATCATTATAATAGTATATGCAAAACAAAATGTTTCAAAGCTGCGGCAGAACCATATTTTGTGAAGAGATTGAGGCTTCGTACTCGAAAAGGACAGATACTTTTGACAAAATGTTTGACAGAGTTACCTACTCCTGTTTAGGGGTTGGGTCATGACAATGAACAAATATGCAAAGTATCAAAGTCAATGTACTTTGTAAATAGTTGAGGTTGTTACAAAACATTAACATGGTGCTACTCCTGTGTAGGGGTGAATGAGGGTGAACAAGTATCAATAGCAATATGTCAACGGACTTTGAAAATATTAGAGGTTAAAAACTTGTTGTTAAACTTTAACAAGGTCAATTCTAAGTTGAAAAGTGGTCATAGTTTCAACAAAGTCCTTGATAGAGTTACCTACTTATGCTACGATGATGAACACGTGTGCAAGGATCAAAGCAATATGTCACTGGACTCTGATGGTATTAGAAGTTAAAACATGTATCTAAACTTAAACATTAGCATTACGCCGACGTCGTGCTAACTAGGTAATTCAGCTTTTTGACAGCTGGGACAGTTAAAACTTTGACTTTCGGTGGTCAAGTTCATGCTCAGTTGTGTGTTTGGCATTGTGCCGTATAACTGTGGTATGTGTTGTTTTTATATTTTCGGTACTCGGCTGTACAATGTGAGTGCTGCCTTCCCTGTCCGATTGTTATTATGTTTTTGACAATACTTAACATGTACCAATAAATACAAACCGTTTCCGTAATTGCCAGACAAAAGTTGTGTTTACTTATTCAATATACATATATAGAGATTGTTGTTTAGTTGTAACGGTAACTTTACATTACTTGTAGTTTTCATAACTGTTTGTGGTGTTGTTTTGTGGAGGAAAACCAATCAGTTGAGAAATGAAAATTTCAATGCAAGTTACATGTAAGTAATGATAGAGACAAAATATCAATTTTTATAAGCGTCATCAAGACGACATTTCTTTCGTGCGAATAAATCATCAGCAATGCTTCTTTGTTATTAACGTCCAAAATTAGTAATGCCCGTAACGGTGACGTACAGTATTATTATATCGTCCTAAATAAGTCTGGATCCCAATTTTACAGGAATATCTAAACTAAGGCACTGCCTTGTTTGTTGATGTTATCTCAAACATTAACGAAATGCTAAGCTATATCAATTACAAATACACTAACCTGCTTTCATGTGGTCCTGAAATTTCTATTTTTCCAGGCATCCCTAAAAACATCCAAATGCGCCAAATTCCTGAGTGAGTATTGATTTATGTTATTCCTAATTTGTGTAATTTCGGCCTGAAATGCATGCATTTTTTTCCGGGTTGAAGTTTTCATAAGTATTTTGATGACATGTTTTGGATCATCTGAGAGGACGTTTTTTAGTTGTTCAAACAGTACTTCCTTGGTTTCTTCGTTGTTATCGATAGTTGGTCCATATACTACAATCAAGCAGATATCGAAAAATTTGTTAGCACTCAACCTAAACAGCCGAGCACAGAAAACATAAACTCAACACAAATCACAATTACACGACACAATGCCCAACACACAAATAAACGAAAATATTAACTAAACCGCAGAAAACCCAAGTCCCAAGCTGTCAAAAAGATGAAAGACCTACTTCAAACTGATTGTTAGGGTGTTGGTGTATTGTCCAGCTTTTATACATCGCTCACTGGTTGGTTTCCACTCATTGATTACAACTACTCCCTTGGGTCACGGAATGTGAAGGTGTGACATTTTTGGTAGACTATATTTTAGATGGTGGTCGTTATTCAAGATTTTGGTTGGTGTAGCATAGAGACGCTGGCTCAACCCTCGAGACCCATGCCAACATTTGACACTATACATTAAGTGCAAAAATTACAAAGTTACAATGGACAGTGGCTGACAACAGCAGTTTAACATCATGGAATAATCTAGTCATTTGCTCATTTTGGGTATGGATATCACCAAATTGAATATAATCCACTTCTGTGGGCCGGGTTTTCTCTATGAGTTTCCTAAGGATTGAAATATTTTTTTTTCAGTTCAATGAGTCCATTTGTATGTGTTCTTTTTAAACATTAAACATTCCCGTTTACTCGATTATGTCTGTTTAACATACAGCATACTTAATGAATTCACTCATTATGGCTAAATGCGTAAAAAACACGTCGTGTTTACGAAGTCAGCAGTTTCCCCTATATACTCATAGAAGACACCAAGATGTGCATAAATAACCTTTAAAACACACTGTCAGGTACGCAAATAACTTAAGGAAGAAAATAGAGCAGCGTTCATGATTTTTGATGTGTTGTTAAATGTCAGAATAGAAATAATAAATATGTGTTTTATCTATAATAAAGCACGGTCACTTGTTCGTGTTGTTTTCTTTTTTCTTTAATTATAGCTTAATTTTCAAACTATTTTGCCTTACAACCAAAGTGTTCTTCAACGAGACTTTCAAACAAGAGGTTTATCAGAAATAATGATTATTGGGCATTTATACCCGATTACGTTTTATCCTGACTATTTTATTCCTTTATAAATGTTAATAAATAAATATGAGACTTGAAATTATTGTTACATTAGGTTTATACTCAATTGTGCACAAGTTATGTTTGTAATACACTTAACCGATTAAGAAACGCAACTTTTTTATGTGATATTTTTTTCATAAAAAAATGTTATAGCGCTTTTACATTCAATGCATACCACGACAGACCGCACACCCTACGCATGATGTGTTTATTTCATATAAAAAATATTCATTACACGCTGCCCAGCTGGTTTTGTCATTTTTTCATGTTTTGCACGTGGCGCTCGAGAAAAAGACTTCAAGCGGAACGCTGTGTTCATGAAATCATAGGCAGTCGATATACGAGACTAGATCCCATAAAAGTTTGAATTATAACACGGTGCTAGACATGCCATGCCTAGGCGACAATGAGCGCTCGGAGGCAATTGGTATGCTACGGTCGGGAATTACTCGCGCCGCCGTTGCCAGACACTTTGTCACACATCGACGATTATACGACTAGAGCAGCGTTTCCAATTAACCGGTAGTGTCAGAGATCGCCAGCGTCCTGGGCAGCCAAAGATAACCACCCGTAGACAGGATGGAACCATACCGATGTTGCACCGCCGATACCGCTTCCGGTCGGCAACATTGACCGCAAGAACAATAGAAAGTCGCGAGTATGTAAAATTATGTTTTTTCCATTACACATAAGATTCCTTCCAAATCTGAACGAAATCATTATGGTCCATTTTTCCGTGTTTGTTCTGTTTTCAGGCACCCTATTCTTCCTGATACAGTCCGCAGTCGTCTTATTTTAGCGGGTCTGAGGTGCCATAGACCCCACAAATTACCAATCCTCAACGATCGACATAAACCAGCACGTATGGGATGGGCAAGGACGCATGAGCGGTTCTTTCAAAGGCAGTGGTCATCGGTTCTTTTTACGGACGAATCGAAATTCAATGTAACGAGCAATGATGGCCGTAGACGCGTGTATCGTGCAAGAGGCGAACGCATCAACGAGAATTGTGTGATGCCAGTAAATAGGTGGGGTGGGGGAAGTGTCCTCGTGGGATAACCCTTCGTGGCAGAACAGACTTGGTTGTTCTAAATAGAAATGTAACTGCCGACTCGTATATTCAAGATGTGTTAAGTCCAGTTGCACCCCCCTTTATGAGGCAACACTTTCCACGTAAATAGTGGCATATATCAGCACGACAATGCACATGCCCACCGTGCACGAACAATGTTAATGTCATGAACTGGCCTGCGCTCTCCCCAGACATGGCTCCTATCGAACATGTCTGTGATGAGCTTGGCAGACGAGTTCGAGGACGTCAGGTCGTTACGTAATGCTCTCGTGCAGGAGTGGAATAACATTCCACAACGTCGGATTGCCGCTATAGTGTTATCTATGAGACGTAGATGTCTAGCTTGTATGGCAAGTGGTGGATCTTATACGCGATATTGATTTGCGACTTTGGTACATTGCATAGGTGGTGTTCTGGACTATGTAATGTTCTTCGTTATTACATCATAACAATGAAATTTAGATCGTACGTTGTTGATATGTTATTGTTGTTATATACGAAATTTGAATAAAATACATTTAATTTAATATTATCCCTTTGAAAATTATAAATATATAACCGTTGCGTTTTTAAATCGGTTAAGTGTATTAGTTTTTAGTGACTTTTTACTATCGCTGGTCTACGTCTCAGACAGTGTAAAATGAGAGTCATTCTTTTATTTATTTTATTATTATAAATAGTGAATGTTTTAAGAGTAATGTATATCCCCGGTAGTCAAAAGGTGAGATAGAAACAATTGCTTTAACGCACTGGAAACCAGTCTTATATTCTATTCGCTTATGTAATTGTGTAATGTTAAACGTTGTATAGAATGCAACATGAGAAACATCAATTAATTATACTTGAAACATTTACTAGGAAAGCACTGTGCCAAACGGTAACGCTAGGTTTGCTTGCCCATAATGCCCGGATCTCATGTTCTCATACATAGCAAGTTAACAAATAAACGATGTTTAGTAAATAGACTGGTCGCGTGAGCTTCAAAATATCCATTGGTCCGACCTTCATTATTAGTATTCGATCAATCTTTCGGAATGAGAAGATATAGCGGAGAAAATTGAGGAAGAGGTTTTGTGAAATAACATTGTTAGAACAAGCTGGAAGTGCTTACAGGTCAGAGTTTTCTCTACTCTACAATGTAACTTGTCAATATTTGACTCTATGATAAAACCAATTTTGTGCTATGAGTCCCAAGTTTGGGGGTATGAATGTCGCCCGGAAGTTGAAGCTTCAATACTTTTATTTTGTAAAAATATTTAACGGTTAAAACTTCTACATGTACAAACAATTGTATAATCTTGGGTGATCGTGGAAGATTATCACTTCATGTGAATAAAATATTGGTGAAGATTTATGCATATGACCGGTTCTAGATATCCAAAAAGATGTTACTATACGTTAAAATATCTTGATAATATAGGCAGAATAAACTGGGCTACTCATGTGAAAAACGTACTATTTCTTTACGGTTTTGGATTTATATGGGTTTCACATGAAGTAGGAAATATTAAATTATTTATTCAAATAAAGATCAATTGATTGTCATAATCAGGACTGGAATCGGTCATCACAAGATTGCTTGATACTTAACGTTATCTTACATATGTATCTTTGAACTACCATCAGAAAAGCCATGCCACGTTTTCGCTGCTCTAGTCATTTCGCGCTTTTGTTGGAAATATCCGGTTTCAGTTTGGGTTTTAGGTTTGGTTAAACGTTGGACAGTAAACTAAAATTGGTTTCGATTTAAACTGAGTGGCGAACAAACGGGTAGTTTGAAGAAACATTTTAATCTCCAAGGCGACAAAAAAGAGCTGTACTATGGTCTTGATATATTAACAGGAACGCTTATAAAGAAAAAAAAAAGAAAAAAAGAATGAATTTGTTATCTCTTTTCTTTTGTTATTCCCTGATTAGGCTGTGTTATTTTGTTTAATTTGGTTGATGTATTGAATACTAGGATGGTATATAATTGAAATTGCTCACTTTACATTAG
Source organism: Spisula solida (assembly GCA_947247005.1). Taxonomy (NCBI): domain Eukaryota; kingdom Metazoa; phylum Mollusca; class Bivalvia; order Venerida; family Mactridae; genus Spisula; species Spisula solida. The sequence goes on along the minus strand of OX365944.1, from coordinate 40,518,265 downwards.
ATTAAAACATTGTCAATTCGTAAGTATAGCGTAGAAATCTACCCATAGCTAATCAGATCAAATAGGAAATTGTGTACTAAGAGATTCCGTAATGGTCAACATGGTCGGCCAATTTCCCGCGCTCTACTGCATGTAATTTCGGATGCATCAAACTGATCAAACCGCCTCCATGGGTAGTTTGTAAGGGTTGACAAACCGGTTCGATTTTTTTTAAACAAATGGCAAAACTTGTTTCCCTTTTTCAAACCAGTTTTACTTAACAAACGGACGGTTTGACAAACCAGTTGGGACCAAATCCGGTTTGTTGCAAACAAAAGCGCCCATAAATTACACATAGAAAATGGTAGCAATAATAACACTTCATTTGAATCACGACTTTACACACTAAATTCAATTATATGCAAGAAATACGAATAAACGCACAAATATAATTGGGTTTTCAATAAAATAAATATTTAAGCGATATATGACTTTTAGTCAGGTGAGGCGTTTTTAAAGTCCTTTAGTGTATATTGAAAAACTGCTGAAAACATATGAATGAAAATTGAGTTGTATACCTTTGTACATCCTACATGTTTAATCTACTGACTTATCTGTACGGATGAGTTTACATCCCTTTTAATTCATGTTTTCTTTTATATGTAAATGTATTGGGCGAACTAAATGATATTGTACATGTTAGTATCGTGTATTGTTGTGTATTTTGGGCCGGTGGCCTATGTTTTTTGGAAATAAACTTTAGTTTTATATTATTAACATAAACATTAAGCATTAATTTCAAATGTCATACAAATGTTTTGTGCAATTTCCATTCAAACTGCACAATAAATGTCATCCTTCTGATCATCGTGTCTGTATAACATGATACTATTTTTTTGTTACATAAAATAATTAACCTTTATTGAAGTCGTAATGATGATATGCTTTGGTATACACACCCCTTATGGCTGATTATTTCCGAACGAGGCTCTTTAAAACAATATTCCGTATTTATATAACCTGATGTCGTCGTAATGTCACTCGTACGTCGGGTGTTTGACCGCTGAATTTGGATGTTCATGTTCTTCTTCAGTTGTGTGTTGGCATGGTGCCGTGTAATTGTGGTATGTGATGTCTTTATGTTTTCTGTAGTCGGCTGTTAATAAATTAAGTTACCTGTCCGATAATTTATTTATTTATCTCTTTGTATGCACGTGCTAAGGGTTAGACCTGGTACTATCCGGAATCGATCCTGGATCGACGGATTTGATATCCCGCGCACGTTATTACATACAAGGCTTGTCCAACCGCTTAAAATCGAAGATGTCCTGCCTTAAAAATCCGACCGAAACCATACACCAGGTGAAAATGCCTCTCGTTTTTCGAACTCCGGTTAGTTCAGTTCTGTCCTATTAGAGCATGCGAAGCAAACACAACCTCAACTATAAAATTATACCGCTCATAGTGAACATAAAATCGTCAGTGATGACTACGTTTTCCATTTTACACAGTTAAGACGGTGATATTAAGGCAGGATTGAGGACCTCATTTCGAAATCGGGACTTTACTAAGGTTATGAATAGATAACTTTATCCGAGTTTGCTTTTTGCAATTTTGGCTACAACACTGTTATCAGTGCCCAGAGACTCAACTCTTTCCTATCAATTCTGTCCGTGTGAGTTATTGCAACAATGTATTCATAATACGGAGTTTCAACAATATCAACATATATCAACAATATGTCTGAACTCAGTGGTCAAAATTTCATTAAATTATTTTATTTGCGTCATGGTTAAAGCATAGATTTAGTTACACAACTAACCAAGATACAATTCACAAATGTACACTGAGTGACTTTGAATACGCAACACTATAATGAAATCAAGATAACTTTTGTATTCATGAATATTTTTAAACGAAATATTGTGCTTGTGATATTAACTTGTCAAGAGATTGTAAAAATATTTCATCAAGTCAGACAGTGAAGGCAGCACGCAACTTAACCAGCCGAGCACAGAAAACACCAAAACACACAAAACACAATACCCAACTGAAAACACGGCATCCTGTCCCGAAAGTCTGCCGCCTCAGTCAGTCAAACTTAAACGGAACGAGAGCCAGGTGAAGAGGAAAATAACAACTGGACATTACACATCACAAGGAAAATCTACAACATATATGTCGCGGGGTTCCCCTTTATCTATGTTATGTATTGGGATGGACAGTATATATGACCTGGGTCTTAGCAGTTCAAAGTGGCTTTTCAGCCTGAAAGTACAAAAGATGACACAAAGATGAACGCCTGCTCGATATAACTTTTACTCTATGACTGAAGTATACGGCGGGAAAACAGCCCGTGCACCACGATCATAACTAAATGAAAAAGTGAGGCCCTGGCACGGGTAAAGTATGTAGTAAAGTGTTAGTGGTGTTACCGTTTAATGGTGAAAATGAATGATGTGATGATATGGCATGATTATATGAAATGATACATGAATGGTTGATTATATATATCGGATGATGTATTATTGACCCTGTGACATATATGTATAGTGTACTTGCAATTTTTAAAGATACGAAGCAGCCTTGTGCTGGACAACGAAATTGCAGAATGGCACATACAAAATGAACAAAGTTTAACAAAAAGGCACAATGGCGAAATATGTTTGTAATTTTGTATTTTTATTATAAAGTGGACAATACATACATACATGTAGAGGATCATTTTCTATCTAAATGCAGTACAGCGGTGCATTGAAGCATGGAACGGCAGAAAAACGAAAAAAATACTAGGAATTGATTGTTTGGGGGAAACAATTTTTATTGGGTTTATTGTAAGTTTCGATCGATCGACACATTCAAAGGACACAAAATAAACATAACCATGGTGGTCGTTGACTTTAAAAGTTGTTGTAAGCATTTTTTGTAGATTACCTTACTTTTTATAATGGAGGGAAGCAACCAATTCAGTAATAAACCGAGTGGGTATGAAACTTGTAAATTTCCTTTACTGCCTCTCAAAGATAATGGTTCTTAAATCATGTTCCAAATTCCTCTTTTATGATTGATATTGTTTACATTTGATCCAGGGACTGTGCACGACTAGACTGTGACTGGAAATTGAATTTATTCATATCATTGGTATGTTTTAATGACTGTTTATTACACTGAATGGAAAAAACGCACTTTTAACATGTGTGCTTATAACACCACTTAAACTTAAATTTCTACAAATATCATAAATTAAACAAGTAGACGTGATTCAGTAACGTTCAATTATACACAATACAAGTTTACAGTTGTGGGAATGAACTAAAAAAGGGAAGTAATCATTCAAGAGTTATCACACTTGAATATAACACTTTTCTTACATCTTGTGATTTCCAATGCATTTTGTTTGTTTCTTGTAAGGCGTATTTGTATTTAAACACGTGTAAAATGAAACAAAAAAATTATTGTGATGGTTTTCTTGTATATCAATGTAACACTTATCTGTCGTATGTACCCTCACAAGTGAACATACCGGCCACATTTCCACGTGCAAAAGGGTGGTTTAAAGCTATTGTGCTAAGGAATAGTGATTTTCGAATGTATTGCCATGGGGTTAGCTGTATTCTGTACATACTCTATAATGCTAAGACTGTAAGTTAACATGTTACAGTAAGTAATATTCAAGTTTAAAAAGCATTCAGTTAGCAGTTGTGCTCAGTATAGTATAATATTTATACAAATGTATTTGTCTATACTAGTACATGTACATGTATAATTATGATTTCTATCTAAACGTAGTCTCTTCTTTTACAAAATATGGTTGCTTGTGTAACACGCAAACAAGAATCAAAACATATAATATAATCACAACATTTTTTGATATTTTACTTTGGAGCTGTCTTACTAAAAATATAACTACTGCGTTGAACAATATTGAGGTTGGCATCAAATCCAATTTCCAAACATTACAGTCACGTTTGTCACAACTGCAACGATTTGATGAACAGTTGCATCGTCATCAGTGCTCTACCGTAACAACACTAGTACTTTTAAGAGATGGTACTGGACTCTTGTATAGTGTAGCAATACCACGTGACTTTTGACTACAGGGCAAAGACGAAATTTGCTTGACTTGGAAAAATATCCGGAAGTATTTTATTTCTTCATCGTATTCTATGAAATATACGTCACTCTAAGGGGGACATTATTTGCTTTCCACGAATTATCAGATCGTTTTCAGCAGTTTGGCCGTTTTTCCATTTCCCACGAGAAACCTATATTTTCAAAGGTTTCGCAGGGGAAAAACGGCATATTTCGTCTTGGACATGTAGCCAAAAGTAACGTGGTATTGCTACAATGGTGTAGGCATGTTTACATTGATAGCTCGTGTGTTTCATCAAATTTTGACTATTTCGGCTGATTATGGCTGTATGAAGTGGTTTGGGTGTAAAGTAGACAGAAAGCCTGACAGTGTAAGTATACTAGTAATCAGAGACTGCTTTAAATATTTAACAAACCATGTTTACAAATTGCATTTGTGAGATTTTTATCTCACCCGAAACATCTGCATGACCGTATCCATGTATAAACTTGACACACTAAACCAAGCTTTCATATTCCAGCAGCTATGTTGTAATTGTTAAATTATCTTTTGAATTTCTTAGCGACCGAGTAATAGAACACTGCCATAGGCTAATGCAAATGTCAGGATAATACTTTGATTTAAATTGCAATTTGATGAGTAAATGAATCAATTATTGAGAAGTGTGTCCGGTGGTATTCATTATACCAAGGATGGATTTGAATCGGATAGCTAAGTACAGTTGATTAATTCTGAGGCGCACATAATTTTTTAAAACATTTACATAAATGTATGTATATGCTATCGGGTTTCCAGTCATATGTGTGCAATTACCGCTGTAAACTACTCGAATTCATTCCGCTGAAAGTAAAACACAATAAACAATATGATGACTTTTCACTTACGGCGAGTCTTTGTAGGATCGTATCAATTTAATTAAACAAGTAAACGTGCACTGTTTAGACCAACACCCAAATGTAAATTGTAGGTTTGCCATTTCAGAAAAGATGGTTCATCCAAAAATGTAACACCAATTTAACTTGAAATCAACAACATCATGCATTGCGAATATTTCATTCCCTACTGGGCATAAACCAGATATTACTAATTATCTTGTTTAGAATGGGTGCAGGTTATCATTAATTGCAGACAGCTCGCACGTCATGTGAGATGTTGAAGAGCGAACAACATTGTACTATTTTGGTCATTTTGTCCTTTCAATGTGTTACTGTTTTTTTCGTTGACGTTTAATTTTCGTGGATTTCATGGTTGAATTCGACCCTGGAATAAAATCCTCTTCATTAAGAAGAAATGCATGAATTTTCAACATCGCGAAAATTTCATTTGACCAAATCCACGAACTTTAATGCCAAATAAATTAAACGATTTTACTGTATACGTGTTTGTTCTAAATACAAATGAACACAAATACGTACTAGATATCTGTTGTAGTGATATATCAACCTGATACGATGTAACGCACTTTTATTTAAGTAATGTAGTTCATGAATATTGCTGAAATGCTAATTAAAATCACATTCTTCCATAATGCATGGATGTAATACTTGTAATTGAAAACACGGTTGATGTATAATCCAAGGATTTCCTAAAATGAATCTATATCCATGCAAAGATGCAGCGCACAAGTTATTGACATATATACTCAGTGTAGAATTTATTACATTAGAAGCAGAATTCCATTGTACCATTCTAACAATATTACAGTGAATGTGAATTGACTTAACGAATTGGCACGTTTATAGACAATTTTTCACAATTATTTAGGAATGCACTCTTAAACATTTGTCTATTTTACACTTTGTGATTGAAATTGGAGTTTCCACCAGAGAAACTGCACGTAGACTGAGCATACGAGGTGTGCTAAAAAGAACGTGGATTGGTAATTTTAATATCAAACCTTTTGGTATAAGTTAACATTATCATGTATGGTTTAAAAGCAAATTTGATCGTTAAACAGACTGTATGAAAACGCCATCGTAAGTGTACTGCTCGCAGCGCAGCAAGGAATATTTCGAAAGGAGAAATTTGCAATGCAGTCTGACATTTAAACCGCATTGAATAATTGCATCGTTGTGCTCCATCAGCGTAAAACATAATATGATTCAATACAGTACTGTAAACAGAAATTTATTTCGTAACATGTTTTCGAACATGCTTAGAACAGTTTGGTTTAATGCCAGTGACAAGTTGAAACTTATACGAATAATACATTAAATTTAAAAAACATAAGCAAAGTACACGAATTACTTGAACATCCCACGTATGCCGATGTAACTAAGATGCAATGTGCTGTTGGTGGCCTTACCATAACACAGTAAAACAACAGCGGTCCACTTAAAGCGCGTATAGCTATACTAGCTTAGCTAGTATAATCATTATACACTCAAGGACTTTAAAAACGCCTCACCTCAATTCAAAGCCCAACATCGATCAAAGTATTTATGTTATTGCAATATAATTTTACAATTTTATTAATTGATCTTTCTGACGTGTAAATCAGTAAAGTTTGTTATAAAATGTTGTCTCGTTATATTCTTGGAATCCTGCAAGCAAGCTCACCATAGGCAAAGTGTGGGCTTTTCAATCTTTGAAAATATTAGAGGTTAAAAGACTTGTAGTTAAACCTTAACATGGTCATATCTAAGTTAAAAAGTGGTCATAACATCAACAAAGTCATTGGTATGTGTATTGCCCAGCATTTATACATAGCTCACTGGTTTCCACTCATTGATTACTCCTACTCCCTTGCGACATGACCCATCGTCTCTGCAAGAGTACATAATTATTTTCCACTTTTAGTGTTGTTTAACAATTGTGGGGTCATGGAACTTAGCTTAGTTGTATTTTCTCATTATTGGTGAAGTTGAGCTGTTTTCCCAGTGTTGTACACTGTTCCTACATTCTAGGATCCAAAGCTGATAGTGGTTTACGGTGTACGTAGGGACGTCGGGCTGTGGCATTCCATTAGGCTCTCATCCACTTGCGTCATGCTGTCCTCGGTACTTGATATATTCATAGCTCGTGAGTGAACAACCCGCTTTGCAATCTTGACATTTAAGTTTTATTGTATTCGATGATGTGTTACACTACTTTGTTTTTTGGCCATGAAAGAAACTCCTGCTAGTGTTTCTGTCGGGGTGCCCTTCTCATAACCATAGGTTTAAAGTCGCCGGGGATTCCGACTTCGTCACTGCAATTCATTTTCAAAAGCATTTACAGGGTCACAAAATGTGAAGGTGTGACATTTCTGGTAGACCCTATTTTAGATGGTGGTCGTTACTCTTTTGGTTGGTGTAGCATAGAGACGTTAGCTCATCCCTCGAAACCCATGCAAGCATTTGACACTATAAATCAATTATATATATTACAGCATTACGATAGACAGTGGCAACAGTTCAACATCATCTAGTCAGCAGTCATTTGCTCATTTTGAGTCTAGATAATCAACAATATTGTCCGGATGTTTGGTTTGTTTCTGGTTAGCAGTTTTCGTAATAAGATTCCTTTTACAGTGTGGGGTTGTTAGCACCACGCCAAGCTTACATTCCTGTGGGCCGGGTTTTCTCTATGAGTTTCCTTTGGATTGAAATATTCATTTTACAGTTCAATGAGTCCAATTTTATGCGTTCTGTTTCACATTAAACATTCCCGTTAACACGATAATGTCTGTTTAACATACAGCATACTTTATGAATACACTCACTACGGCTAAATGTGTAAAATACACGTCGTGTTTATGAAATCATATGTTAACACACTCAGCAGTTTCCCCTATATACTCATAGAAGACACCAATATGTGCATGAATAACGGTTACCGTTAACACATAGCTACGGCAAATAACTTAAAGAAGAAAATAGTGCAGCGACCGCTGCGTTCATGGTTTCTTGATGTGTTGTGAAATGTAAGATTAGAAAAATTAAATATGTGTTTTATCTATAATAAAGCCCGATCACTTGTTCGTGCTTTTTTCTACGATAAAACAGGTGAATAATCATTTGCTTACATACTAGCTTAATGCAAATTATGTTGCCTTAGAACTAAATGACGAGACTTTCCAACAAGAGGTTTATCAATAACTATGGTAATTTGGCATTTATACTCGATTACTTTTTCTCCTCTCTATTTTATTTCTTTATAAATGTCAGAGACATAGATACCAGAGACAGTAGATTTATAAGTATCTATGTCTCTGAATCTACTGTCTCTGTAAATGTGAATAAATAAATATGTTACATTGTGTTTATACTCAATTGTGCAAAAGTTATTTTTGTAATATTGGTTTTTAGTGACTTTTTACTATCGTTGGTCTACGTCTCAGACAGTGGTTTCGTCGTGTAAAATGAGAGTCATTATTTAATTTCATACATAGTGAATGTTTTAAGAGTAATGTTTATCCCCGGTAGTCAAGATGTGAGATAGAAACAATGGCTTTAACGTACTGGAAACAAGTCGTATATTCTATTCGCGTACATGTGTGTACGTAATTGTTATTTTGAACGTTGTATAGAATGCAACATGAGAAACATCCATTAATTATATTTGAAACATTTACTAGGCACGTACTGTGACAAATGATAATGCGATGTCTGCTTGCCCCCAATGCCCGGATCCCATGTTACTCCTACAATGTCATAGCATGTCAACAAATAAACGACGTTTAGTAAATAGACTTATCGCGTGAGCTTCAAAATATCCATTGGTCCGATATCTATTATTAGTATTTGATCAAACTTTTTAAAAAAGAAGATATTGAGGAGAAAATTGAGAGAGATGTTTCGTGCAGTAACATGGTTAGAACAAGCTAGATGTGCTAGGGAAAGTTTACAAGTCAGAGTGTTCTCTACTTCTAACTTCTCAATATTTGACTCTATGATAAAACCAATTTTGTGCTATGGGTCCAAAGTTTGGGGATATAAATTTCACCCGGTAGTTGAAGCTTCAAAACTATTATTTTGTAAAAAGTATATTTGTAAACATGTTAAAACTTGTTCAAACAATTGTAAAATCTTAGGTGAACGTGGAGGTTACCACTTTATGCGACATATTATAGTAATTGTATAAAATATTGGTGTAGATTGTTGCATATGACTGATTCTAGATATCCAAAAAGATGTTATTATGTGTATAAATATCTTGATAATGTAGTTAGGTCCAACTGGGCCACTCGTGTGAAAAACGTACTATTTCTTTACGGTTTTGGATTAATATGGGTTTCACGTGAAGAAGGACATATTAAATTATTTATTCAAACTTTTAAACAAATGTCATAATCAGGATTGGAATCAGTCATCACAAGAATTCAGTAGATGTTATCATTACAAACATTTTAAAACATTGCTTAATACTTGACGTTATCTTATCATTGAACTACCTGTTAAACTCAGAATAGCCATGTCACGTGTTTGGTGCTCTAGTCCTACACATAGAAAATGGTAGACATAATAACACTCTATTTGAATCACGACTTTGCCAATATTGTAATTAAGTTATAAACTTCAGAGTCATTGAATGTGAATACCATGTGTTTTATCACTATCCCAAATTTCAATTAATAAGAGAACATTTTCTTCTACATTGGTATACATCGAACACGTATATTTAAGATTTTTAGAGACCTTTTACAGTGCGCCCAGGATAATGTGATTTTTACAAACATGAATTGGGTTGGTCAACTGTTGGTCAAAAGGGGTTTTACAAATTACTTATGTAAACAGATAAGGTTAGTATTGTACAATAAACATCACGGATAAATCATGAACATTTGACTAATCCACCTTTGTGGAATATACCAAATGTTCCCGCCACTCGCATTATCCTGGGCGCAATATAGTTCCAATGACGAACGAACTATACAAGAATATTGTACTATATATTGAAAAACTGCTGAAAAAATATGATTGAAAATTGAGTTACATACCTATTGTACATCATGTTAACATTATAGTTTAATCTACTGACTCATATGTACGGATAAGTTACATCCCCTTTCCATACATGTTTTCTTTTATATGTAAATACACTCAAACGCAAAAGAAACTGTGCATGTTTCAAATTGGAATAACTATGTAAATATATGTCGTAGGCATTTCATTTTTGTACCATATGTGTGCACTGTGTCGAACAATAGACACAAAAGGCCCTATCATATTAGATGTTACGTAACGTCACAAAACAAGAAAATCCCAAGATTTGCACGTACTGAGGGTTGATAAAGGTGAAATTGATCAAATAACCCCACATTCATTTTCTGCAACCCCAAGGAGTAAGAAAAACACAAAACAATCTCTGTAAAATCAGAACTTGCTATGCAAAGATTATCGGAACGTCAGCGAATTGAGGCGTTGATGATGCTCATTAGAGGTACCACTATTGATAATGTTGCACGGGCCTTCTCGGTAGAAAGGTACGATCATGACATGATGTCAACAATTTGCAGGAGCAACAGAATGCTCTTCAGGTCGAACGGAATGAAATTCCCTCGCACGTCGTAAAACGTGACGTCAATTCCATAAGACGTAGTATCGTACAATTTATACGTCAAAATGGAGATCATACCCGATATGAATGAAATAATAACAATTAAACCATTTAGAGAATCTTACACCTTAATTTTAGTCTCAAAAACACAGATATCACAATTTATGCAATTTACCACGCTTAAACGAAAAGCACGATTCTTTTCACTGCGTTATTTAAACGAAATGTATTTTGTTTTATAGTCAATTGAATAAGGTAAATTTTGATACCAAACACTATATACTTTCTTTTATGGATGTCTGAAAAAATAAGTGAACACCCCATGCACAGTTTCTTTTGCGTTTGAGTATATATTGGGCGAACTCATTGATAGTGTACATGTTATCATCGTGTATTTTTGTGTATTTTGGGCCCGTGGCCTTTGATTTCTTGAAATGAACTTTATTATTATATTATCATGAAAAAACTTCAAGTATTAATTTCAAATGTCATAGAAATGTTTTGTGCAATTTCCATTCAAACTGCACAATAATGTTCGATTTATATATCAGACACTGTCATCCTTCTGATGTTCGTGTCTGTATAGCATGATACTAAATTTTTGTAACAGAAAATAAGTATTACTAACCTTTATTGAAGTCGTAATGATGCTATATGCTTTGGTATAAATACCCCTTATGCTTGATTATTTCCGAACGAGGCTCTTTAAAACAATATGCCGTATTTATGAATGTAATATTTAACAGTGTCTAGACAGATACTAAAATAGCACTGCCATTCCCACTTCATGATTACATAATCTTATATAGATGATACGCGTTATTACACTATTGATTAACCGAATAAATTCTTACCAAACCTGATGTCGTCGTAATGTCAATGGTACGTCGGGTTTTGACAGCTGAACATGGATGTTCAATTTATTCTTCAGTTGTGTGTTGGCATGGTGCCGTGTAATTGTGGTATGTCATGTTTTTTATGTTTTCTGTGATTGGCTGTTTAAGTTGAGTGCGGCCTTACCTGTCCGATAATTTATTATTTCTTTGTATGCACAAAAAGGTTTGACCTGGCACTATCCGGAATCGAACCTGGATGGGCGGATTTGAAATCCCGCGCACGTTATTACATACAAATAGATTATATTAAGTCAAGGCATATCCAATCCCTTAACGATCAAAGATATCATGTCTTAAAAACTCCGACCGAAACCATACACCCAGGTGAAAATGCCTCTCGTTTTTCGAACTTCAATTTGTTCATTTCTGTCCCATAAGAGCGTGCGAAGCAAACACAACATCAACTATAATTACCGCTCATAATGAACATAGCATCGCCAGTGATGACTACGTTTTTCCATTTTCCACAGTTAAGAGGGTGATATTGAGGCATACTTGAAGACCTCATTTCGAAATCGGGATCTTACTAAGGTTATGAACAGATAATTTTACCCGAGTTAGCTTTTTTCAATTTTGGCTTCAATTCTGTTAACAGTGCCTAGAGACTCCACACTTACATGTACCAGTCAATTCTTTCCGTGTGAGCTATGTCAACAATTTAATCATAATACGGATTTTCCGTACGATGAGAGCAGTAGCTACTACATTTTATACAAGTGAAAGTTGGACTAATACCTGCTTTGTAGCAGTATGACAATCATTGTAACGTTCTTAATTGTTCCGACAATTACTCAGTCAGTGTGTTGGTAGTATATCAGTCATTGAGTCAGAAGAATGACAGTAAGTTCGTAGAAGGTCATCATGAATAGGTATTGGAACAAGCAGGGTTTAAGCAAACAGCTAATATTAAGTCGGACAGGGATAAACAGCACTCAACTGAACCATCCGAGCGCAGAAAACATAAAAGCAAACAAGGCACAATGCCCAACACACAACCAAACAAGTCCCTGCTGTCAAAACGCTGAATGAAATACTAGTACTTTTCAGCAATCATAAATATGAATGCCCGAGTTGAATAACCTATTTTCTTGAGTCAGTGAAATTGGTCTGTTATTTATATTCTTGAATATACTTAATTTTGTAATCTCATAAGTATTGAGTGTTGTCCTTCCTGTCATGTGTCATTATCGTGTTTCAACGTGGATATATAACCCTCTGCAACTGAAACTGCATCTGTTGTTAAACTCTGCGCCTGCAATTAATAGTTAGTATAACTACATATAATTAAACTAAACGAGCATACTGTCCATGAAAGCAATAAGTATCCCTATATATTGCCTGACGTATGAATTTTTAGTATTTGAATAAATTAAGAAGTTCCACTGTAATACCACTTCGCAGAATGAGGGCATTTAAGTAACACATACTAGTCGTTTCTGCACCATCAGAGGAGTGTTAAAATTGAAATGCATCTAAGGCAGATGGGCATATTGTGCCTTGTGTGTTTTTATGTTTTCTATGCTCGGTTGGTAAACCTGGGTGTTGCCCTCCCTGTCTGACTTAATATTTTCCTTTTTCCCGTCTGATATATATACTAAGCAACACTTCTAGCCGAACACTAAGGTACTTATTTAATGTATTTCGTATTAGTGACAGGAATTTTCATAAGATTGGTCGAAAGTATTAAAATATGTCTGAACGCAGTGGTCAACATTTCATTAAATTATTTTTTTGTATAATGGATAAAACATAAATTTAGTTACACAACTAACCTAGATAGAATTCACAACTGTACACTGAGCGACTTTGAATACGCAACATTAGTGAAATCAAGATAACTTTTGTATGTATGAATATTTTGAACGAAATTTTGTGTTTGTGATATCCTTTTCGCTACCACGATTGTTTTGGGACCTACGAGAAATTCATATGGACCCTATTCTCCGTCCCTGGGACATTATTGACTCGCAGCACTGATAAAAAACTCGATACATCCGCTTGCTATACACCTGCACGAAAGTATAAGTAGGCACTATTGTTAACATTTCGACTAAAGGTCACCGGAAATGACGATGTGACAGTGTTTTAGCTTGTTACGCCCCTTTAGGGCATTGATCCAAACCCCTTTGTCTAGCCTTATATTCCTTCTATAGAAAAATGAACATTTTTTACGCTAAATGTTGATGCAATTCCACAGGGATTCGTACCGCAATGGCTGGTATGACCAGTAATTTCAGTTTAGGAAGACTTACGCTCAAAGCCCTCTTTAAAGGGGTCAGCGGGCCCAAAAACCTGTAAACGACCTTGGGCCCGTAATACCCTTTAGTCTTGGATGCATGTGTACCCATGACAGCAATGTTCCCGAATTTGTGCATTTAGGTCGTAAACTACGGAAGGCCTAAATGGCCGTCACGGCCAGTCTGCATTAGTACGCAATGGTAGCGGAAAGGATTTTGACCTGTCAAGAGATTGTAACCCGATAATTTTCATTCTAAATGCCGTACAGCGGTGCATTGAATCATGAAACGACAGAAAAACGAAATAAAGTACTAAGAATTGACTGTTTGAGGCAAACAATTTTTTATTGGGTTTATTGTTAGTTCCGATCGATTGGCACATTCAAATGACACAAAATAAACATGAACATGGTGGTGGTTGACTCTAAAAGTTGTTGTAAGCATTATTTTGCAGATTACCTTACTTGTATAGCTGTAAAGCTGTATATCAAAGATCCTTGTATTAGCTCTATATTGATACCTCACATTTTAAAATCCGTTTAGTGTAGCTGTAACAATACGTCAATTAACGCTGTCTACTCGTGTATACTAATGCTTAAATGATTTGGGAAAATGACACATTTTTCTGACCAAATTCGGTCCCAGTGAAGCATCGTTGTTTTCTTAAAACAATAGTTAGAATACCTTGTATGGTGATATGGTGTCATGTCATGTCTTATTTGTCAACTATTTGATAGTTTAAGAAATTTAAAAGTGGTGTAATTTTATTTGGAAATGAACCCCATGCACGCCATCCAAATACCTCAACATACTAGAAAAGGGTTGAGGAAATATTTTATTTTTGGAAATTGGTGCAGTATTTACAATTATGGAAGTAGCTCAATGTGTTGGCACATTGTTATGAGCTATTCATACAATCATTAAGCATATTACAAAAATTAGGACGATAAGTATAGATTGGGTACCCCTATCTGCTTTGAGACGCCAGTAAATATGCCGTTGCAAACTGTCCAAAAATAGTTAAATATAGTTTCTAGATTAAAAACTCGATTATTTGCCAACGTAATGACCATAAACGAGACACGGATTCATTTTGGCACTCATGCGACAGATCTATAAACAAATATATGCCAGCAAAGACAGAACAAAGGTATGCATTGCAAGACGCACCATGGCCGCCAGTAGAAATGTACGCCTTTTTCTATTATAAAGTTTCTACCATTTAATTTGATGTTTAAAATAGACAATAGGTAAATGCCATGATTAACAAAGGTAAATTCCTTCAGCAATTGAAGAAATACTACGACAACCGCTGCCAAGCCACATGTTTGATGGATGGCATGCTATTGTAGAGCAATGGGCATCCACCTGCAGCAGCCATTACCGCGACTTTCTGAGTATCGCAAAGGTTCTTGAGCTTTCCGACCATCCTTATTTGTCAAGCATTGTCCCTTGTGATCTTTATTTGTTTCAAACGACTCTTAAATTGCATTGTCGGAAAAGTAGCAGGTATGTATAAATATCGGTTTGACTAAGTCCAGTATATGCACAGTGTACCTTGGAATGAAAACAAAATCCATTTTAAAAAAGGAATAACTGAATCAAACTTCGCATATATATTGGAGATGAATACTGCAATGGGATTGAAGGTTTATTTCATTAGAATCTATCAAGGATATATTTGTATAGGCTTAGTTGCATTCCAGTTTGAACAACCCTCGTATATTTTAATGACTGTTTATTACAATGAATGGAAACAACGCACTTTTAACATGTTTGTTTGTATAACACCAATTAAACTTTGATTTGTACAAATATCATTAATTAAACAAGTAAACGTAATTCAGTAATGTTCAGTTAAACACAATACAAGTTAAAAGTTGTGGTAATGAACTCAAAAAGTGAGGTAATCATTCAAGAGTTATCACACTTTAATAAAACACTTTTCTTACATATTGTGATTTCCAATGCATTTTGTGTGTTTCTTGTAAGGCGTATTTGTATTCAAACACGTGTAAAATGAAACACAAAAATTAGTGTGATGGTTTACTTGTACATCAATATAACAATGACCTGTCGTATAGACCCTCACAAGTGAGCATAGCGTCCGGACTTCCGTGATCTACCATTGACATTACCTATCCCGATTCTACGATAATTATACACAACAATCTTGAAAATCGCGTGTGGTTCAAAGCTATTCCGCTATAGACTAGTGATTCTTGAATGTATTGTCCCGGGGTTAGCTGTACATGTATTAGTACATACTCTACAATGCTAAGACTATGCAAAATTAAAGTCTGTAAGTTAACATGTTACGGTAAGTAATATTCAAGTTTAAGTTCGGTTAGCAGTTTTGCTCAGTTTAGTATAACATTTATACAAATGTATTTGTCTATACTAGAACATGTATATGATTTATATCTAAACGTAGTCTCTCCTTTCACAAAATACCGTTGCTCGTGTAACACGCCAACAAGTAATATAATCACAAAATTTATTAATATTTTACTTTGGAGCTGTCTTACTAAAAATATAACCACTACGTGGAACAATATTGGGGTTGGCATCAAATCTAATATCCAAAAATTACAGTCACTTTGTCACAACTGCAACGCTTTGATGAACAGTGGCATCGTCGTCAATGCTCTACCTTAACAATACTAGTGATTTTAAGATATTTTAAGATATGTTACTGGAGTCTTTGTACAGTGTAGCAATACCACGTGACCTTTGGCTACAGGGCAAAGACGAACTTTGCTTGACTTGGAAAAAAAGCCAGAACAAATTTATTTCTTCATCGATTTCTATGAAATATAGGCCACGCCAAGGGGATAAATTATTTGCTTTCCACGATTTATAACATCTTTTTTTTCCAGTACCCTGAGAAACCTGTAGTTTCCAAGGTTTCGCAGTGGCAAAACGGCATATTTCGTCTTGGACATGTAGCCAAAAGTCACGTGGTTTAGCTACAATGTTGAAGGCATGTTTACAATAGATAGCTCGTGTGTTTTATCATATTTCGACGATTACGGCTCATTATGGCTGTATGCCATGGTTTGGGTGTAAAGAAGACAAAATGCCTGACAGTGCCGCAACAAAATACACTTGATAAATTGTCTGGTGCTGTTTACGCCCCGTATCACGTGACATATTTATGAATGAATGAACGTAAACATTATAGTAAAAAACGAGTTGCGAAAAAGGCATGTTGCACGAGTATCAAGTGTTACAGCAATGACGTATCTACTTTTAGAAACTCCAATATACTCTCGGTACTAAGTTTCATTAAAACTTCTGACAATCAATTAATTTATATTGTTCATTTCATGCAATAGGTACCTGATACTCGTTTTATTTAAATTGCTTAAATGTTTAAAATCTGCTCCATCCTTCCAAAAATTACGAAGATCGTTTTCATTAACGAGGGAGGTAATTGTACAAGCTCTTAGCCACTCAATTCTAGCGTGGAATTATGCTCAATGTAAAATGGGTGAAAATGGATTGCGCGCAGTTAAATAGTACGAGATATTATCGTGTTTAGAATCGAAATAAAAACTCGTTCGAATGCGGAACATGCGGAACATGTTTACAAAATGCATTTATGAGATTTCTCACCCGAGGCATCTACACGACCATATCCATGTATAAACTTAACACACAAAACCAAGCCGCACTTTCATATTCCAGCAGCTATATTGTAATTGTAACATTATCTTTTGGATTTCGTAGCGACCGAGTGCATGAACACTTCCATAGGCTAGTACAAATGTCTGGATAATACTTTGATTTAAAATGCAATTTGATGAGTAAATGAATCAATCATCGAGAATTGTTTCAGATGGTATTCATTATACCAAGGATGGATTTTAACCGGATAGCTAAGAAGAGTTGATTAATTCTAAGTCGCACATAATTTCTTGAAACATTTACATAAATGTATGCATATGATATCGGGTTTTCAGACATATGTGCGCATTACTGCCGTAAAGTACTCGAATTCATTTCGTTGAAAGTGGAACACAAGTACAATATGACGACATTCCACTTACGGTGAGTCTTTGCAGGTTATCACTTTAATCAAACCAAAGTAAACGTGCAGACTTTAGTCCAACAACCAAATGAAAACCGATTTAATAACACCCACAAACTGTAGGTTTACCATTTCAGAAAACGATGGTTCATCAAAAAATGTAACACCAATTTAACTTAAAATCAACAACATCATGATTGTGAATATTTTATTCCCTACTGGGCATAAACCTGATATTACTAATTATCTTTTTTAGAATGGGTGCAGGTTTTCATTTATTGCTGACAGCTCGCACGTCATGTGGGATGTTGAAGAGCGAACAACAATGTGCTATTAGGGTTATTTTGTCCATTCATGGTGTTACTGTTAAATAATTAATTTTCGTTGATGTTTAATTTTCGTGAAATTCGACCATGAAATCAAATTATCTCCATTAAGAAGATCTTTCATAAACAAATTACCCCCCCTTCTATGTTTTTTAATACATCATTGTTCAACATCACGATAATTGCATTTTACCAAGTTCGCGAAATTCAATGCCTAATAAATTAAGTAATTTTACAGTATACGTGTTTGTTCTGAATACGAATGAACACACATACGTAATAGATTTCTTTTATAATAGTGATATATCAACCTGATACGATATAAAGCACTTTTAATTAAGTAATTTACTGCATGAATATTGATGAAATACAAATTTAAATCACATTCTTCCATAATGCATGAATGTAATACTTGTAATTGAAAACACGGTTGATATAATCCAAGGATTTCCTAAAATGAACCTATATCCATGCAAAGATGCAGCGCACAATTTCATGACGAATATACTCAACTTATAGAATTACATTAGAAGCAGACTCATTTGTACATAACTATGTACATAGACAACTGTTCAACATCATTTAGGAATTGTCCTCTTACACATTTGTTAATTTAGCTCTTTGTGATTAAAATGGGAGTTCCCACCAGAAAACTTCACGTAGACTATGATCATACAAGGTGTGTTTAAAAAGCTCTTGTACTGGTCATTTTAATATAATATCGCTAGGTATAAGTTAACATATCATATATGGTTTGAAAACTAATTTCATCATTAAAAAGACTGTATGAGCACTAATTTAGTTTAAATTTTAATGTGAACATTATCTGCAATTTGGCAACCACAGTAACAGTTTTAGGGCCCAAGTCGTACATTTGCCATTAAACGCTTTATTCAACTTTCATTATTTTCACTATCTAAATGTGTACATATATGTACTTCAAAAGTGTATGCAAGGTCGTGTTAACATACGAATTCAGTTAGATATTGACAACAGTAAAAGAACATTCCGTTTTCAAGAAGAGAGTCAAATTTCTATAGCGTCCAAATTACGTCTGCCATTTTAAAGTTTTGCACCTGCCAGGATTATACAAAGGACAACATGGAAATGGTTAGTTGGTTTCTAAGTGACAAATACGATTCAAAAGAATGGATGCTACACAATAATTTAATTATTCATTAGACAGTGAATGGTTTGTTTATAGTATATATAAGTGGGTATAAAGCCATCGTAATTGCACTGCTCGCAGCATGAAATAGTTCGAGAAGAAGAAAATTGGAATGCAGTTTGGCAATAAAACCACATTTGATAATGACATCGCGCGTTGTGCCCCATCAGCGTAAAACAAATGTTTTTTTTATAATGTAAACAGACATTTTATTTCATACAATTTGTTTGAATTCCAGTGAAAAATTGAAATTTATACGAATAATACATTTAGAAAGATAAGCAAAGCACACGAATTACTTGACGATGAACAAATGTGCAAAGTATCAAAGCATTAAACATGTATCAATAGCATTACGCAATGGACTTTGAAAATATATTAGAGGTTATTTAAATTAATAAACACTTTTACTTAAACTTTAACATTGTCATTTCTAAGTTGAAAAGAAGTCATAATTTCAACAAAACGCTAAATAGACTTAGTATACCTAATCCCATGAAAAGGCTGGGTTACGATGGTAAACACTATGCAAGGATCAAAGCGATATGTCATTGGACTTTGAAAATATTAGAGGTTAAAAACGTGTACCTAAACTTTAATACTAGCATTACGCCAATGTCGACGACAACGCTGTTGACGACGCTCGTGTGACTGCAATTATAGCGTCCCTTATTCGAATAGTTGAGCTAACTAGGTATTTTTCTGTTTGACAGCTGGGACTTAAACTTTATACTTTTTTACAGTTGAAACTAAGACTTAATTTATGGGTAAAGCGTTGTCAAAAGGATACTAAAACTCGGACAGGAAGACTGCACTCAACTTAAACAGCCGAGTACCGGAAACAATAAAAACAACACAGACCACAATTACACCGCATAATGCCCAACTTACAACTGAAAGTGAACATGAACTTAACCGCAGAAAATCCTAGTTTCAGCTTCAATAATTCGAAGTCCAAATACCTCAAAAAGTTGACATACCTATTTCAAACTGATTGTTAGGGTATTGATGTTTCGTCTAGCATTTATAGAGCGTTAATTGGTAGGTTTCCGCTTCATAAGGGACTTTTTTGCTTTCGTTGAGTACACCTACTACCTCGTGATTAGACCCATCATCTCTGCCAGAGTACAGAATTAATTTTCCACTTTTTTGTGTTGTAATTACATTGTGAGGCCATGTTACTTTGCTCAGACCGAGTATGTCGATATTCTACTTGCTCATTTCGTGGCATACAAACCCGTGACCGTGCTTTATTCTAAGATAAAACACAGGTGCATATGTATCATTTCTTAAATAAAGCTTAATTTAAACTAATTTTCCTTAAAACCTTAAAACGAGACTTTCCAACAAAATATTTATCAGTTATTATGGTAATTTGGCATTTAAACTCGATTTCTTCTGGCTATTTTATTTCTTTATAAATGTGAATAAATAAATATATGACATGAAATTATAGTCACATTAGGTTTATACTCAATTTTGCAAATGTTATTTTTGTAATATTGGTTTAAGAGACTTTACTGTCGTTTGTCTGCGTCTCAGACAGTGGTTCCGTATTTAATGAGAGTCATCATTTTATCTCCTAAAATGTGAATGTTTTAAGAGTAATATATATCCACAGGTATCCAGATGTGAGATAGAAACGATGGCTTTAACGCAATGGAACAAGTCGTATGTCATATTGGGGTATGTAATTACTACGCTACGTTTTTAACAGTTGTATAGAATGCAACATAAGAAACATCCATTAATTATATTTGAAACATTTACTGTGCCAAATGATAATGCGATGTTTGCTTGGCCCTAATGCCCGGTTTCCATGTTACTGCTACATAATATGTCAACAAATAAACGATGTTTAGTTAATAGAGAGCTTCTAAGTATAAATTGGACCGACATGTGTTGTTAGTAAATTAGTAACCGTTGGAGAAGAGATAGAGTAGAAAACTGAGAGAGAGAGAGAGAGAGAGAGAGGGGGGGGGGGGGAGCGAGAGAGAGAGAAAGATAGGGAGAGAGGGGGTGTCAAGAAGTAACATGGTTAGAACAAGCTAGAAGTGTTAGGGAAAGTTCACATTTCAGAGGTTTCTCTACTTCTAACATGTCAAATTCTTTATCATGAACCACGTGCTATATTATCAACAAGATGTTAGTCAACAACACGAGATGTGGACTTGCATTAAAGGCTCACATTGCGTCCAAACTAGGTCAAATCAAATAACAGAAAACAACTCTAAACTATCTAAGGAATACGTTTGTGTTTCTGTGGGTATTTTGAACAATGTCACTCGGCGAATATAGATGCATCAAATGTCAACAATTGTTCAAGCGTCGGTACAGCCAATGGGACGACGTTTCCCCCTAAGTTTTCTTGTTCTTCAGTTTGTCTCAAACCGTTTAATAATCGCTCCTGTAAGCGGATACTTAGTCTAGATGAGGTATAGAACACAATGAAATAAGCCAACATGTTATCCAGCTACATCGTACATACCAAAAAAAATATCAAACATGTAAATGACTTTTGAACAGCGTATTACGTTTTTGACCTGTTGCGGAGCCCCAAGGCCATAGCTATGATACCAATTTCCGAGCCTGTCCGAATTGATAGACAGCCAAATCCAAATTCCCTAAACTCCCAATTACATTACATACGCATACATGCGCAATAAAAGTAGTTAACTTAGATCTCACTAACCCGCCTTTAAAAATGCAGAACATCACTATTGAACATGATGACAGTTTCATGTTAAAGTGTAAAAGAAATAGTAGTGAAGCAAAATTGGCATTTGCAACAACACTACATTAGCAATAATAATAATACTAAAATAATAATAAAGACTTAATTTATAGAGGGAGCATACTTGTTTTGTTTATACTGCTTGTGAGAATTGTAATCAGATTGTAATACGTTATATCAATTGAATTGGTATTCCACATATCCAAGCTACATAATTATGTTGAAACTTTCAGAAAGATCAAACACGTATTGACCGAGCTATGGGTAAAAGTAAACATGGCATTGCACACTTATACCATCATTATAATAATAATAAGATGTACGATTCATAAAAATACAGATCACCATATTTTCTCTCTAATTTGTCATAAATGACGTACAATCAGACTAGAAAATCTGATTATGTGAATTTATGACTGCATATTTTCTATTTGCAGATTAATATCTTATTATTCTTTGTCTGGCAATAAATTCTGCATATCCGCAAATTTGTCTTCTGGTCGCTTACCTAATCAAAGCGCTGAAGGTCTGGGGCTAAACTTTATTCGCTTTGGAAGCAGTTTGCTGACTTAACTGAAGTAAATGTAAACGGATCAAAAATAATTTGTAGCAAATACACGCCCTCTTTTGTGGCCAGTTATGTTGACCTTAGAAAGTTGTAGGGTTAATATTTTGGTAATGTTAAACTTGCCTCCGTTTCTTGTTAATGTACTACTAGTAATAAAGTTTTCAGGGATTACGGAATTAATTGTGCAACAATATGCGAGATATTCAAAATATACATCATGGTGGTGACTGCATATAGCGTATAGAGCAATCAGGTACATAAATCGCAATTATTTTAGCCAAATTATAAGAATTTGTAAAAAGTCTTACTTGAACAAAATGACAACATTATTTTACGACCTCGCTGACAATATGTTTGCCTAAATTATGTGTTTAACTTGAAAATTGCGTATATTTTCTCGCCAACGGAATCGAGCTGCGGAAGTGTAGCATATAATGCAATAATTCTAATATAAAGCATTTTTTAGGATAGTTATTGCAGAAGTTTATATCTGCACTATAACAACGTGATCACCAATTATCAAAATTACCTTCGTTATCAGCATACCAAATCATACTAATTTGCCAAGCTCACAAAATGACGACATTGCATTGTAAACGTAGTGATGCAATCGGAACGGTCGGTACGGCATTTATCTCCTTTGCTATTTAAAGGCGGGTTAGTAAGTAGGGATGGGCCGATGCATCGAAATATCGATGCATTGCGATTCCGAGTGTCCCGATAGTATGGATCGATAGTAAAAGTAAAATTAATCTATTTCTGTCAAATTCATTTTAAATCATTTCCACAAATAAAAGATTTCTATGTTGTACAACAAAATGATATCTTACACAGTGCAAAATTGCATTTACAAGTTAATATCTGGTTTTCAAAGCTTGGCAATACCTATTGCAATAGTATCGCAATAGTTTCCAGCAATACAATAGTCTCGCAATAGTACTTTCAGCAATAGCAATAGTTTTGCAATAGTCAAAATTGGACTCAATAGTCACCCCTATTTTCTATATGTCAGTTTCATTGGAAGTTGCGACAGTTACCGCATTCATTCGAAACTATATTTAAAGGTGCGAAAATCGTGATTAACTAGTACAAATGTAGTTCAATTTTGGCGTCCAATACAGAGGCGTCATCCCAGGACACTGCTTCTCTGAAAAGTACGTTGATTACACTGGAACCTAGTTTTATCCAATTGATGAACAAAATGAGTAATAAGTTGATTGGTTTTATATTTACGTTCTTATCTCATTTGTACTTTTGTGGTGAATATATATTAGTCTCTTATAATTTTGTGTTAGAATGGTCACATAGTATTTGATATATAATTTGATTGTATTTGTATATAATTATGTGAATGAGATTGAAATAAAGAATAATTATTCGTTTCTGTGTTCCAACAGGGTTGGAAAGGTTATTGAATACACTTGGCAAAACTTATTAGTACACACGTGGTTTTAGCGTTATAACTTTTTTATTTGTTATTATTTTCGCATGAAATTTTGTGTACATGGTATTGACTAATACATGAATGGATAAATACATTTTTTCTTCAAAAATTATATACAGCGGTTCATTGAACCATGAAACATCAAAAACGTAGGTGCAAATTATTTATATGTATGGTAAATTTGAATTTTAGATTCATCGACAAATTAAAAAAACACAAAATAATTAGATTTTTCACTCAAACAACATGGTGTTTTTTTACTTTTAAAAATATGTTATGGTCAAGGGGAGTTAATTATGTCAGAAATTGCATTTTTATGAAAATGTCGGTTTTTCTTAAACTAGATTGGGCTTTGTTCCTATCACTGTGTTCGTTATTTCTGTCTACGTGATAAGAACATAGACTTGAAAACGAACTTTATCAGCACAGCGGGGCCATATGTGCATTAGCAGCCTAACAAACGCCTGATGAACACACGACAAATGTTTGTGACTTTAGATGCTGCTGATGTCATCATTCGTTTATTCTGTTTGTGACAAATGTTGTTAGATGTTTAAGACATATATTGTATTGTAAATCCAAACATCCAAACTACATATGGTGAAATTTTCAGCAAGATTAAACACGTACGGACCGAGCAATTGGTAAGTAAACACGTGTGTACATATAAGTTTTGTTGAGTGTAGTATAACTTACTTAACGTAGACATAGTAACTGGAAAAGAATATACAAAGATCCTTTGCTTGCCAGCGTGTGTATAAATACATACGCCGAGTGAACTGATGTATGTATAAAACTTGTCCTGAAATGTTAATGAATGCAACACTACTTCCTCAAAATTTTATAGAACTGTATGTTATTTTAAGTAGTATTACTCTGTTTCACCTGCTGGTCTCAATCAACATGGACGCCTTTATTTTATTGTGCAGTATTATAGTCCATTCATTTAAAACTGTCTCAGTAAAGTACACTATTGATAAAAGATGAGTGTCTGCGCAAAAATGTAACCCTACAGTACATGCCATTACATACATATGACTAGATAAGCTTTTATTTTAACTACCGGCAATATGTCTAAAATGCCCTCATGTCTTGGCTGTTGTAGAATGTTTTTCCGGTTGTATCATAACATTCAACGTGCATAATGTTGACACACATGGGTATAAGACAATTATAAGCCGACTACATACGGACATGCAGGACGAACGTGTCCAATCCGTAAGAGTATTCCTGTCCTCAGAATTCAAGATTAACTATACGAAATACGCATGATTGTTACCCTCAACTGCTGTTTTTTATTGAAATTCGCCATTTTAGCCGGATAATTTGCGTTACGATAGCCGGACCGGCGTCGTTAAACCGGAGTCACAGCATTTTGTCAATACAGTGTGAACACAACTGATTAAGAAAAGTTCGTGTAAATATTTAAATATACTATAATCTACAGCTAAAATTCGAAAAAGTCATTCAGGTCATTCAGCGTAGGCATTCCGTTTTGTTTTCTGGAACTATTCAATTCAGCTTTTCAACAGCTGTGGCTAGGGCGGATTATTTTTCTTGTTCGGCGGTGTGTTGGACACTTCTTCTTTTTAGGATTTCTGACAGCTAAAACTAGGCGCTATAGTTTGTTTACTGTGAGAACTGGGTCATTTAGCTAAAGCATTCAGTCTTTTAGTTGCTGAAACTAACAATTCATTATACTTTTCGACAGCTTGGACTTGGATGGATCTTTCCTTGTTGAGGTTGGGCATTGTGCCTTATAATGTGTTTTATGTTTTCTGTGCTCGGTTGTTCAGTTTGGCATTTGCCTTGTGTGTTTTTAATGTTTTCTGTGCTCGGCTGGTTAATTTGAGTGATACCTCCCCTGTCTGACTTTATATGATTTTTTGCATTGAAGCAATCTTTCTTAGTTTACAATTTTGCAAAATTTTAATGTAATATTATGTTTCTGAAAATTCCATCAGCACGTTTTATTCAATTTGCAAAATATTGTACAGGGAATTTTGTTGACACTTATAAAATTCTGAATAGTAGATAATGTTATTTAAAAACACATCTACAATGTGCGAGTAATAAATTAGTATTACCCATGTTTCTAGAGATTAAACCACCGTTATTCTTCTTTTTGAGAAGCATCCCGACTATATACGTAGAGCTTAGTTATCCGACTATCAGTCCGTTTTATTCAATTGCGAACTATTCTACAGGAAACTTTGTTGACATTTGTCAAATTGTGTATACAACATTACAATGTTATTTAAAAATGCATCTCCATTATGTGAGTAAACACATAGTATTTCCAATGCTTCTAGTAATCAAACATCCGCTATGATTTGAATTCTCCATTTCGAGGAGCATCCCGACAATTTTCACAGAGCTTAGGTATCCAACTGTACTGGCGTGTTTGCGAGTTGAGCATATCGGAAATTTCACTGATATCCTGATATAAAATAATCCTACTAAAGTAATGAGGCGGTTGTGTGCTTCATGTGCGTTGTTTGTTGTTCATTGTCGGATAATAATGTACTGATATATTGGTATGGGACCGTTGTTTTAAATAATGGACACATTTGACATCAAGGTAAGCTAATGTCCTAGATTAATTTGTTAATACAGATTTACAGCTTTATTAGTATTATATTAGTGTAAAACATTTAGAGTAAGTTATACACCTGGTTCGTATATAAAACTATTTGTTATCTGGTTTAAAAAGACATGATACAACATTCGATACGTGAAGTATGAGTTATCTATGTATATGAATATATTTGTCCACATTATATGAAACTTTTAAAATTGAATAGTATAGTAAAATGATTTACAAAATAACTGCTTAACCTTCAACTCAAGAGCAACACTTTCAAGAAGAAGACTCAATTGAATTAAACTATAGATAATGTTAAACCACCTTACATTTCCAATGTACGTGTGAAAATACGCATACAATATTTTTTATTAGCGATAAAAGTTTAGTTCAGTTCAGTCAATTAATATACATGCAGCATTGCAGGCAAGCAGATGCACAATAATTTCACAATAGCAATTTAGCTGTCACAGTGGCACTGGGTATACAACTTTAAAACAGCCATTTAGAATATTTATAATAAACATAAATCACTGATGTAGATACATAAGGGATATTTATGATGAAAACACAGTAAAGTTCACTCTTTTTATAACGTTTCGGCATAAAAGCCTTTTTCAAATTATGAAATTAAAAAACTACACCATCATAGTTCAACGTAAAAAAACACATTATTTTCATAATTTGAAAAAGGCTTTACTGCCGAAACGTAATATGATATGAAATGATTGTAATTACAAAAAAAAAACAAATGGGAAAAAATAATGTTAAGGTTTGAAGTATTTAGTCTTTTCATCAATTAAATAGCATTTATAGAACATGACGAGTATACGGACGATAATATGTATAACTATGTTTTATACTTTCAAAACCATGCATGGCACCAAGATGCGAACTCAAATTAATGTATTGAATCAGTTGAAATAAATATAGATGCCGATTCAACCAAAGAAGAAAATAATTTCGGAGCATTACCATGAAAGCAATATAGCCCAGGTAAAAATATATGATGAGAATATGCGAATTTAGTAAAAGGAATATGTTTAAGAACATGGTCGTCTCGTTATCAATACAGCAATGCAATAGTTTGAATTATATAAAAATAAATGTGTAACACTCTTATATACATTAACTAAGTTTAAAACAATGCATCCCAGAGAGTTTAAAGATCGCGGCTTTTTATCCAGCTGTTCAAGGAGTAACAAACGTGCACTATTTATGAAGAAATTATTCATGATAATAATTGTAGACAATTTTAATAGGTCTCTGATAGTTCTTAATATATTTTAACGTTTTAGAGCGTAAGGCAGAAGTTTGCATATTACAGAAACAGTACTGTAGACTCTTTCTTTTAAAGATGACGGAAATTAATATACAAATACATGTACTTTTGTTTGTTAGTATAAGCCATTTTAAGTCTATTTCTGACTGTGTACGCTATTTGTATTTCTGATACATATAAAGTATTGTTCAATTTCTTACTTTTGACCAAAAATAATCTTGTATACAATACAAATGGTAGAACATCATGATGTTATAATTATGATATTGCTAACGGAAAGTGACACATTATTAAAGTATAGGATTAATGTAATTTTTTGGAAGCGATATGTTCTTTATGGGCTACTTCTTACAACAAACGCGTGTGTATATGCATGACACATATAATGCTCTGTTTTGTAAACGAAAACATAAAACTATCATATCGCAATACTCAGAAAACATTCATTAACATTTTAATGCAAACTTAGTGGCATATACTCGTAAATTGTTGTATGTTAACCAACGTTTTTGTCTATAAACTGTTATTGATATCTACTTTCTATCTCTTTCTATCTATTCCCAATGCTATTGTGTTCAGAATTCCTTTGAAGTTTTTGTTTTGTTTTAAAGTGCTGTACTCTCTTCAGGCATATGCTATTTTGAATCAGAGCCTCGTTTTTCTAGAGGCAATAAAATACGTTGCCTATCAAATATATTTCCGGGAACAAGGCGTATGAACTATTGCATCGATAACTCACCAATATAATCTCGATATGTGTGATTTATGTGATGAAAATGGCTGATATTTGAAGTTAAATTGTACAAATCAATACAATCATGTCGGTTAACAATTGACGCTCTACTGGACACTATTGCTATTGAAGGAAATAATCTTCATCGCTTCAGAAGATTTTCTTCAAAATGTCTTGCGATACAGAAAATGTCAGTTTCTTCCGAAGATTATGAGACGTGGTCGTTGATTATCTAGATGTAACAGCTCGTTACAAGATCACCAATCTCATAAAATGCATCAGTAGTACGTCCATTAACTAATACGACTAAATTTATGTCTCACGTAATTTGATATGACCGGTGAAAAAAGACTTAGAACCCAACGTTTATGTACCAAGATAGTGTGTCAAAAGTTAATATTAAGTCGGACAGCGAAGGCAGCACTCAACTTAACCAGCCGAACACGGAACACGTAAAACATACAAGGCACAATGTCTGACATACAACCGAACGAGAAAATAATCTGCCAAGTCCCAGCTGTCAATAAGCTGTGTGAACTAGTTTCAGCAAACAAAAAGCTGAATGCCCAAGCTGAATGACCTCGTTTCAACAGTAAAACGGCTGAAATACACGCGCATGTCGTAAGGTTTTAATGTCTGTTTTAAAATTTATTAAATGTAATGTACTGGGGGTAATTATGTTCTTATGCATAACGTACAATGTATACAGAATTATGTTTGAGTTGGTATGTAGGATTACTAGTAGTTTGTTTAGAAAGGATAATTCCTACTGCGCCATTTCTCACTCGAACAGCATCTTTATGATTTCGTTGGTATAAAATTATATAAAGACAAGGAAACATCGGGTATCGGACCCGAATTCATTGTATCATATAAGTTATGTCTCTGCTATAGAAGTCAGAGGTCATAGACCAATCTGATCTGACAGGGAATACACCGAATGACAACACGCATGTCTAAGTCGAAATATAAAAAAAACTAACAGCAAATTGTATTCTTTCATCCCATTGGCGTGATTCTCTAAATACTTCTGCCTTTTAATTTCAAACGGTGTTATAGATACAGACCGGTCCTGACCTGAAGACAAAAACTGTATCCCCCTTGTGTTTGACCTCCACCTTCAATCAATACGGAGATACCTGGAGCTCTGCCCATCGCCCCGATCTGATGCATAAGTTTGCCATGTAATTGTTACATCCTTCAAACAGTGTAAGCGATGCGAAACGACGGCCAGAATTGGTTTCGTACCACATGTTGATACTGGATATCACATGATTGAAGCATAGCTGATCCTTACGTTTTGTGATTTCGATCATCGAGACGTATCCGGAATACCTCATTTTTTGGTTATGATGAGGTCAATCACTGGCTTATAGCTGTGTGAAGGTATGAAAAGCAGTTTACGTCAGATGAAATGAAAGCAACTGATTAACATGGAGATAAAACTCGAAATGCGTTGAGGACAAAAAGGCATGATGTTTCTGTTACGATGAGCTAGACAACTGTTAAATCCCTTCTTATGTGAAGTTCATGCGTTAAAGTCAAAAACGAAAACAAAGTTTAATACATAGAAAATACTCAACGCCAAATGAAAGTAAAATTGAATTGCATGTTTATCATGGTAGGCTAATCATTTGTTACCGCCTCTGCATGTTGGCAAATCATAGATCACTAAATTCGTAATCATACAAAATCTGGAAGAGCAATTCTCATGAGAATTTACATAAAACTAATTTAAGCGACGCCTTATTAATTTTAAGAACACATTATGCTGTTCTGCGATATACGAGCAACACTATCAATATATGACAATGTTCTTTTATTTTGTAATTCGCTAACATGCGATTCAGCACCTTTAATTAAATTCAAAAATAGGTCAATGGATAGACCCGACAGGTAGTAAAATGTCAAATGTATCCTCCCACTGGTTTCTGTATGCAATGAAGATTTTCCGGACATCACTCGTATAAAGTCACGCTGTTTAATGTGTGTACCTGCAAGATTTGTGAAAACTATTTGAGCGTTGCTGCTCTAAGGGTTTATTAATAAGTCGCCAGTAAGAACTGTAAAGTAAAACATGTCACCATTAGTTTAATTAATGTCCATGCTGCACGTCCGTACTTCTGGGTACTATGTGCCTGATAAAACGCCGACTTTAAGAATGTGCTAGTGATGTTTTATCACTTATGAATATAACACAAACACATACTTGGCCCGACTTTGATGTAATATAATATTAACTCGACGAACAATGTCTTACTTTTTCATCGCACAGGTGTTCTCTTTCATTTGTTGTCAAACATCACCTGCAAAATATATCAAGATTTCTAAACGGTGTGATATACTGTAAATATCGCTACCTGCCTATGTGTAGGTGCGAATGTCTTACGACATTGGCATACAATGATTCAGAAACATCTTTATATCAGGATTAACGATGTTAAGTGCACCTGTCAATTATATTACCTTGTGATGATGCTCTAGTAAGCAACCAATGCACTATAAATCAGAGTACTGTAAGCATTGAAAACCTGATCAGATGCTGATAATGACCGTGTTTATAACTCCTCGGAAACCAGCTTGTATTGTAAAACTGTTTATTTCTAAAGTCAATAAATCATTGATAACAGTAAAATGTTACTTGTATATTACTTGTAAAATATGAGTTGGTATGTTTTTATTTATCCTAAGACACATATGGGATACTGGCCCCCAGAAGAGGATAGGAATTTTAGATTTTCGCGGACAATGCATAATTCAGAACATTCTTGGTTCCTTAACTTGCCTGATGTAAAACATCAAACATGGGACCTCGGTAATATAATTTGAGTCGTACACTAGATACGTGTTTACTGACCCCCGACACTGAATACGCTTAAAACCACCCCTGTTACATAATAGGACTGGTAACACATAAATTAGTTATTTTAGAATTAATTATGTACATATTTAGTGAAGATATGATGATAATAATGCTGATAAATAAAACAACTATGGCCAATTCCGCCTGCATTTATGTCATTGGACCTAGTTAGGGCATAGGTTCAGCCCCGTGGTATTCCTTGACAATTGTTCCTTGGAAAAATAAAACATTTTGGCGCCAAATTTCGTACGGACTGGCAACGCTACAGGTGGTATAACAAGTATTAACTGTTTTGGCAGGCATACATCCAAACCATTCTTGACTATAGACCCGTGGACCCAAATAATTGTTCAAGACTTTGATCACGCGATAGCCTTTGTTTGGATGCATGTGTACCCATGATAGTGTCATATTCGAATTTGTGAATGTACGTTGTAACCTATGAGTTAATACCATTCATCTTATACACCTAACGGCACTTCTAACGCTACCCTTTGATATCTCCTAAACCGTTTGAGGTAACCTCATCATATTTTCACCCAACTGAGTTCAATGCATGTGCATGTTACCACACTAGTCAATTTAGAAATTGATGCATATGAAAAAGCGCGGTAAAAGCGTAATTAACGTCACCCGAATTTCAAAAGTCACAAAATAAACAGCGTATTTATTAGGGTAAATTGAGTATTTTCACTTTTTTATTTCATAACTGTTTCAAATGTTACATAAGGCGCGTACACAATAAAAATATTCATGAACGTCATCTACGTTACAACTAGGAAGCAGTTGGTACAGTAAGCTAAGGCTGCCTCAAAATAAACACCTCTTCTGAATAAAAAACCGATACGTTCGATATAAACGTTTAACCAGATTCAGGGCTTCATATTTTTGTAATTGAAAGGTAAAATACACATCATTTCTAAACATCCAATATGTTAAAGTATGCATTAGAATTGAATTAAATCAGCTTGATATCGTTTTTGTCACCATTAGTTTCAATTTTTAAGTTGAGCTCGACTCTCGTAACTCGCAGGAATCGTACTATCTCAACATAGTCGTTGTAATAACGGTTAACACTGGATTTCGCTGCAAAAACAAACGTCATTTCATTTACTAGTCGGTTGGTGTACAGTGTAAATGATTACATGTATCTCAGACGTGATGGATTCAAAGCTTGATACTATCAACACTTTTCGGAAGAAGGGACATCTTCAGCGCAAATAACTATAAATAGCTATCGCGGGCAAACTTTGTGACTTTGAATAAATTAAGATTTGTTCAGTTGAAGACGTGTCTTACAATAGTCTAAGGTCCGATTTAAATAAAACTTTGTCAGAACTATGGTCAAATAGTGTTGTTTAACTGTGCCAAATTTCATAGCAGTTTTAAAGAAATCTGACATATATCAAAGGTAGCGTTAGAAGTGCCGTCACGTGTATACGTTTAAGTATGTTACAGATGTGCGAAGGATTTAGAGTAATTATTGGGATGCATTTGGAGGCTAAGGCCGTTAGGTACTTGTCATATTCAAATCCTAAAGTCCATTTAACCTATACGAAGATCATGAAACTATCCCTTCATCCGAGTCATTGGTATTTGGATATATGGATAGTTTGTTCTATGTATTACCTTTGCGTGGGTTGATAGGCGCTGCCGCCAGTCCTGTGTGTCTTTTGATTGTCTGGGATCTACATTCTTCGTTTCGTACAACTTAGATTTAAATCATAGCATGCAAACCCTAATTGCATACATAATTTACGTCAACTTTATATAATGAAATGCATCATTACGATATTTTCTAACACCTGTGTCTGATATGGCTTTCATTTGTACTTCTTTTAGAGGGTTACTGTATATGCCATACGCATGTAATTTCATACATTGACATTTTATTCTCACCAAAAAGCCGACTACTGGAAAGTTCATATATTGTTTTATTGTGTGATTTTGTGTTATATTTTATATTTAACGGCTATATATTATGTTGAGCATTATTTTGTGAAGATATTAACAGCTTTGACGCAGCTGTTATTGCTATGTGAACAAAGTAGCTGCAGTGAGATGGTATATACTGATGTTTATAAAAGGTCTTGTCATGTAAAGTCGAGAATGAGTACTATTCTTGTCAATTAATATCTACGTGCAAATGTTAACAGTTTTTGCCCGACACGGACTCGACTGCTGAACAGCCACTTTGGCCGGTTTTTAACTCGCG
This sequence comes from Spisula solida, assembly GCA_947247005.1. Classification (NCBI taxonomy): domain Eukaryota; kingdom Metazoa; phylum Mollusca; class Bivalvia; order Venerida; family Mactridae; genus Spisula; species Spisula solida. Next base: position 40,484,630 of record OX365944.1, on the reverse strand, counting down.
TGGATACTATTCACGCTCGGCTTGAGCATCGAGGATATCTCATTAAAATCGGTCAAAGAATTAATACTATCGGTTATTTTGAACCTTTTGTTGACATATCTTAGTAAAAATAAATACGCCACATGCCTCGCGGTTTGTCCACACGGTATAAGAAGACAACTGTTTGGTACGTTCGATTAAACGTTTTAACTGCAATATACGTACTAAAACATCGTTATGGCTGGTGCTTCGTGGATACTGCATTAATTATTCAATATGAAATTATACACGTACTGTTTGATATCTGCTAATATACCGTGCAATTGTATTTTTATGTACAGTATAAGGTCGTAAGTGGACGATAAAACATCGAATGTAGGCATACAATAAGTCACTTCAAATGTTCAAACATATCAGTAAATTACTTTTATATTGCTATGTCAGATATAAACTATGTGCATGTTTTTGGTTAATGATGCGTTCAAGATTTCTCTTACTGATCGCCGCTACTCCAATACAGTAACACACCCCTCGATGTCTCTTTTGTTTGTGTGTTAGTCGACCTTCTGCTTGTAATTTGCCTTTCCTGGATATACATTGATATAACGATCATCTTACTAAACCAATATCCGGAGTATTTCTGATTAATTTTAATTTTGCTTTGAAATGTTCCATCGTCTGAAACAATTGCTCCCTACTGACAGTAGATCGATCGATTATGTTAGCATTTTAAACCACATATAGTTACAGACGTATCGTTCTACCGGTGTGACATAGAACAGAACAAAATAGAAGAGATATTTCTAAGATTTGTACATAGTACATCATATACATGTATACAAATAACATATAACACGATCAACGAAGCAAGGACAAATTACAATAAAATGATATTCGTCTTCAATATGAACATGACATTACGCACCATGGTGTCGCAAACACTTGAACGTCAGATTGACTCAGTAAATGGAGGGGGTGACTGGCCAGCGACAATGATGTACTGATATGCGTCAATTTGTACATAAGTAAATTTGACATGACGTTGTGGTCATACATATGTTATTCTTCCACTTTTAATTAACCAATCCAGCATTAAACACGTCTAGCTCATTATATCTAATGTTTTTCTTTTGCGTGCAAAGACGCATAGAGTCTTGTATATTAAAGTTGGACCCAGTGTCATATTCAATCTACCCGAACCATAAATATTCCGATATCAAATAGGATGTACCTCATTGTACCGGACATTTTAAGATCAAGCGACAACATGTCAATAAATACAATACTGCACAAACAGAGTCAAAGCTTTGGGACTTGAAAAATCAAATTCACAGAAATGGTCATACACTAAACAAATATGTGTACATGGATACATTTACCCATAGCTCGGTCAATAGGAACTTGATCTTGCTGAAATTTTCAACATATGTAGCTTTTAATCGCATTTATAACATCTGCTTGAAATTGTAACAAACAAAATAAAACTGATGACAATTTTTTAATGCAGCTAGATGCCCGATTTGCTGATAAGGTTCGTTTTCAAGCGTTTGAACTTATCACGGAGACATAAATAAGGAAAAAAGGTTTACAACAAAGCCCACTTCAGGTTTAGAACTTATCACCTCATAAACACAGCATTTTTTCACATGGTTACCTCCCCTTGACCAAGCAAAATTACTAGTTTTTTTAAAAAATCACAACCATCATGCTGTTCAGTGAAAATCACATTATTATGAGTGTTTTCGTTTAATTTGACGATATACCTAGTCCAATTTACCATACATAAACATAATTTGCACCACTGCGTAGATGTCTCGTACATTTTACGTCGGAGGTGGACACAACAAATATTGAACATTTCTGTTAATTCGATTTTTCAGGTACCGACGCTGTTGTCTTCATTTGTTGGATATTGTGTTTATTGACATGTTATTGTTTTATCTTAAAATGTCAGATAAACATACAGTTCTGTTAATATAAAATTTCGTTTAGTTCTGTCAACCCCAAAGGATACAATTTCAAAGAATGTATATTGTATACTTTCTTTTGCGACTAAGTGTAGTTCAATTACTAAATGTTAAGATAGTCTTTGCAAAAGCCCTAGAGCTTGTCTGTATTTTATTTTTAGGAGCTATTAAAATAAAATTTACCAAACTCAAAAATAAACATTATATTGTACAATCAGTCTGGCTGTCAGTGAAAATTTCATTACATCATTAGATGTCATTTGCTGTTGTGGTTTGAGTGAAAAATGGAACAAACGTCTGGTAAGATACTCGAAGTGAATGCCAAAACACAACATGAAAATGTTAAAAAATATGATAAATCACCCAGTATGAGAACAGGATGACCAGGTATATGGCTCACTGTATGGCATTACGATCACCTAAATTCGAGGGGGTCTATATATTACTGAACTTTCCATCTAGCAAGTTTGTTTCGTTTAAGGTTCAAATGAAAATTAGCTTAATTCAGAGTTAGATAAATCCGACCGAATGCGCTGATAATTTCTTTTTATTTATGTAAAGGGCGCGTGGCGTCAGTCCGGGTGCCATCGTTTGAGCCGCACCTACACATGTAGCTCCTTTTGGGACTCCTATCCGCCCCATGTATACGATTGTTTTACTTTAAATACAGAAATACGTCATAAATGGTCAACCCTGGAATGTAACGAGATATAGAAAGAGTATCGATGAGTTATTGGAAATAAAACTCTGAATAGTCGTATTTTGTAAGAAGTGTCTGGAAAATGTTCCAATGTATTTTTATAGTTTGGTTGATTTGGATTGAAGAAATTTGAAAGAGTGTCATGCAATGAAAATGTCTGTGAAATTACTTTGAAAATGCACCAGGCTTTTCGGAAAATATATTTTCAAACGTTTTATATTTAGCATTTTTTTGAAAATCAGAACTAACGCTTCTCCGGACTGCCATGCTTTAACTATTTAAGCGTCATTAGTATGGTAAATAAAACTTGGGGGACTGCTTAAATATTTGATGCTGTTTGAATGAAATGTTGACGACAGCATGAAGACGATCATAATTAAGAACTAAGCTAATATAAACGAATATAATTATTACCACTGCACAACCAAATTCATCAACAGTCTTGTGAACTGTTTAGCATCTGTCTTCATGTGTACAGTTAGCAATAATTGAAATGAGTATAAAAATAAAGATACGTGTTTGTTTTGATTGAATACAGTTAATCATCTCATCATGTTGTGATAAAATTCAAAATTTTCATGAGCGCGTTTTAATTATCTCTACAATGTGAGATATAAACCATATTCAATAAAACCAACAAATATCCTCTATTTATTTTGCGCGTATCTGGTGTCAAAGCCGGTACTATTTATGCCATATCACCAATGTGTGTATGAATATGTTATTCCATGCTTCGTGTCCCATCGATGCATCGTAGTAAAAAGATAATATTAAGTCAGACAGTGAAGGCACCACTGAACTAAACCAGCCGAGCACAGAAAACATTAAAATACACACAAGGCACAATACCAAACTGAACCAAGCACAGAAAACATAAAACACATACAAGGCACAATGCCCAACTAAATGAGTAAAGATCCGCCCTGCAAGTCCAATTTTTAATGAATAAAGTCGAAAACGAGACCATATGGATTTAAAAATAAACTATACTATAAAATGCAAATGCTGTTTGTCGTTAGCTCGTCGAGAAATATTTGAGAATTTTTATTCTAACATGTCATATGTGACCCATCCAGTGGATTGGATTCCAACCTACAATCTCAATGACGTCGGTACATATAACTTACGTAACTGTTACCATATTTCTTACGATAAATGCTTTTAGAATTTATGTTATACAGTTCCATTGTTATTTAAGAAATAATGAATACGTAGCTATGTTTTGTTGCGTAATGAAATATAGGCACGTGTTTGGATGCGAAGTAATTAAATCATGAGTGCGTAGCACGAGTGATTTAATGTACGCATTCAAACTAGTGCCTATATTTTAAAACACAACAAAGCATAACTCCTATTTATTATTTCGATTCTAACATCGCCAATGCTTTACCATTTATAGCACAACAAGACAGGTTGACGTCAAACTACTTTCTTTCGTAGGAACGTTACCGTCACCTTTACGTCATTTGTCATACTATATGACGTCAAACGTGACGTCACCAATCAGCTATATTTTATCGCGGTAATAAAATATGGTAAGCTCAATATACGCAAAGAAGGCAAATATCACGTGCTATGTTAGAATATCGACCATTGTATCAAACTGTCTTAATGGTTTTGTCATAAAACACACTAAACAACATTTGATGTGCCTGAACATTACTCAAGTGTGATAACAATGTTTCACGGCAATCATCAGCAAATCGCCACATTTATATCTTTACAACATTCGCTTGTCAATTTAATACGACTTGGCACACAGTTTTTAATCTGAACACCGTCACCATGATACAGTGATATTAATAGTCTAGACTATAATTGTCTTCCGATTTTTGTGATTAGCTATGATTGCTTACGGCGTTATATCGTTCTATAGAAATACGTTTGTGTAATAAATAGTTCTTTTCAATTACAATACGATACTTGAATCGGCATCACCTCCACGCGTTCATATATTTGACGTATTTTGTTTATTGTATGTGTATACTTATATGTAAATTGCATATTCTTATTATTGCATCAATTATTCTGTTGCTTGTATTTTTGCATTCTGCAATTTTTGTACTCGAGTTTTCCTGTTAGTAATTTGTATGTGGTTTGAATGTTAGTGTGACTTGTGTGATTATGTGTATTGATAGATGTTTATATATATTTGACAAAGGGACCCTCCTCTATATGTAGTTAGGCAAACGTAGTGACGTTTCACGAAACGTCCGTCGAAATGTCCGAGGTGTTTTCATATTGATATACAACCATTATGCCAAGCCTTAACTTAGACTATAAAAGATATTGTGGAAGATATGTTAAATCATATACAATTTGAATGTTTATGTTTATTTCTATGTTAGTGACATAATTACATTTCAGGTTACCATTTGAGAATCAGCAAAACGTCAATAACGTCGCTGACGTCAGATCATAAATTGCGGTGTGTGGTGGTGCTGGTATGGTGACATTAATATTTTAGCCATATTTCTTTAAAAATTCGTTGTTTCACGCACTATTTGCATCACTTGTATCCAAAAGGCTATAGTTTATCGTGATGTAGATTGTTTTTTTCTGTGTCATGTTAAAATGATTAACACAGTCTACGAATGTATTAAATGACCCTCTTTTTATCCCTGGATAAACATGCTATTACATTAAGACAAGGTAAATGTGTCTCCGGTAGTGTACATGTATCTGTGCTAAATGTGTGCCTTTGTTACGAGCTAGATACTTTTAATTGTAATATATCAGGCAAAACAGAAACGTGTACGTAAAACATATTGTAATATACAGCGTTAATTATGCAAATATTGGAACTCATTCACTACGCATTATCTTTTAATATTCTTTCGTAGACGAACAGTAACACCCTTTGTTACCTAGAACAGTAACAATAACGAAACTATAATGTTAATTGACCCCACAATTGCCATCAAACGCATGTATGTTTTTGTGTTTTCTTCTCAATAATTAAACTACCAGAACAAAACATGGGTTACATGTCTACTCTTGACGGCGTTAACAGGCTACATCTGTTCATGATATCGTTACTGTTCAGTTTTTTTTGTCAGCAAAAAAATGATCTTAAAATATAACGTAGTTATTGTGTTCTAGCAGGTGCAAAATAAACACTCTACTATATAGTGTACGTTTCCTCTTTTGCCTGGTGTACTACACAGTTTAACACAGTGTTATAAGAGTCGCCCGACTAACAACGTTGTCCGTCTTACATTCGACGAATATCAATATGTACTGATATATTATTTAGCCCGTTTCGAAATCACGCATTCACTAACACTAACGAGACATATTTTTTGCATTATTTGCAGTTTGTGCTCAATGGATTTATATATATTCTTACTAAACTATCATTTCGATATAGTGTCACTGAAATGTTCCTTGGACGACATTTCCAAGTCAGAGGTAGTTTCCCTAAGTGGCTTGGCAATCCTCTTCTATGAAAACAGTCCGATTTTAAAATGATTTCCGTACATATTTCTTGTGCGACCATCTCCAAAATTCCTTAAAGACATGTTTGTTTTTTAAGAAACATATCCGCCTTGGTGGGCGGGGCTAGATTCTCTATATGGCAATATGGAAATTTTTTAAAATATCCCCTCATCAAAATATAAGCATGGTTATCAGGGAATGGTGTTAGTTTAATATTATTTTTCTAAAGTTCTTTAGAGTTGCAAAAGCCAAACAAAATGCCAAAAAATTGTTGAGAATGTAGGGTTGTTTTGGTTTCAAGAGTTACAGTTCATGAAAAGGCCAGACATTGCACGGCTATGTACTTTAACAACTTGCCAACGATCTGTTCTGTTCCGTTCTTATCTGTTTTTAGCTTTATTATGCCATGTTAGGTTTGTTAGGTTATGTGGTCACATGACATGGGACTACTTTCGACCTCAAGTTTAACCAAGTCATTCAGTGTTGAAGGCGAACCTTACATTGTACATATTTATTGGAGCGGGCCTGATATATTGGAATCCTAAACACGTCACGGGCCTAAATTAATCTATTTATCCTGTCACTAAATCTGTTTGGTAGAGGAACATACTCGTATTGTTAGTTAAAAAACTGGAAACGTCACGTCATCGTTGCGCGGGTTCCACAGGGTTTTGTGTTCGTATTTTGAAGGTGAAGAAATCGTTTCTTTTTTTAGACAAGTGTTGCAGGATAAATAGAACACTAGGATTAGTGCCTTATATTACTTGAATTTATTGGGTTCGTCTCCGAAAGGCTTATTCGGCTCGCCAAGGCTCGCCGAAAAAACTTTCTCCAACTCACCCAATAAATTCAAGTTATATAAGGCACTAAACTAGTAGATCTATTCTCTAGATGTTATTTTCTGTTATGGAATATATTCTGTTCTATTCTTATGTTCTATTCTGTTCCTTAAGACGCATAAAGTCGTTACGCAATTAAACGATCTCCATTTTATGTCAATGTATTCTTGTACAGTTATTACTCGAAATGCGTTATGTTTCGTAAATGGGTTTTAGCAGCAAGACGGTTGGACACGTACATTACTGTTAGATTTGTTCTTAACATGATATAACAATGTAGTCTGGTACTGTATTCTTATTTTATTCTTATCGAGTCTCCTGTATTTGTAGATCCGAGAAAATTACGTTATTAACTTATAAATATTCCCCCAGCATTACCAAGATAGTCTGACTAGCAGACAGGTAATATAAAATCAGACACGGAATGCGTGGGTAGGAATGTAGTACTTGGGGTTAAATATTATACTTGTGTTGCTGTTGCATAATTATTATTATCATTATTGAATCAAATTGACTTAGTTCGCAATGTTAACATCATTAGATAGTCTGTTGCAATACTACAGGAACGTACTTCGGTGTTAAAATTAAACAGTAAAAGTGTCCTTTGTAATTACTATCTGTGGTAATTCAAAAGTGTTTTTTATAATATTCGTGTTCGTGTGGTCATATCTCTATTGTAACTATTGTATGTACATTGTTGTATCTGACATTTCCGGTCTAACACAAAGACGATACCGATAACCGACTAATCAGATGGGGGATGTATCATAATATTTTTGACAAGACCAAATAAAAATTATGTACCACATTGTACTACATAACATTTCATGAATTCAGTCATCCCTTGATTCCTGGTCTCGTATAGTTGATTGAGCAGTCGTGGAATCTTCCTCTTCATGAAATCATTAACAGATTTGGAGATTTTCACGTGTCAACTCTGCTTATTTCGAGTTTCTTAATTCGTTTTTATTGTCGAATTCGACATTTATTTCTACATTCAAAAATAAGTGACTAAATTGGTTCAAATTCGACACTAAATAAAGTCATTAAGAAAAAGAAATAATTTACTAAGCCATTTCGAATTTCGACATTAAAATGAATGCCTGATGTCCAATTCGAATTCGACATTCAACTTTAGTAAGTTTTTTACATCGGGCAAATTATCACTACTTTTCCTAATCTGTTTATTTATTTTTCTTTATCCACGTTGAGACCATCCCTCTATTTCCCCACGCACTGGGTCGTATATCTTGATCGGTATCGCCTTCGTGATAGTTGGGAAATGTCTGTTAAACGATATACGACTTTGTATATAATCTGGTTCCCTGGTGTAATCCGTACTCACCCGTACTCCATATATATAGAACATGAAACACGTTCAACAACGTTATTCACGAACGTCGGGGGTGAAAACAAGACCGATACAATTTTAGTTGTGGATATTAATGTTGCGTGATCAACATGACTGTCCTATCTTATATATATACTGGCAAGTACAACATATTTATCAATATAGCTATCTACAGTACTAACAAGTTGTTGGGTTTTCGCCGTTAGGTAATGACAGGATAGAAGACTGAAAAGATGAAGCCCGAGCCGAAATGAACATTGATTAAGATATGTTGGAATGTAAGTGACATAACTAGAGTGTACCATTAGCTGACCGGTAGTTTTTTCTTTACAAAATGATCATACTTCTTGTGACATCGTGTTTACACATGTTGGTTTGCTCGGTCTGCCTAGTCATTGAAAATCGTTCGTGCAACGTGTTTCTAGAAAACGACGTACAGGTCCTAGTAGTGACGGATAACAAATAAACTGCTGCGCAACGGCTTAGTTGTACAAACTTGTTCGAAGCATGTCAATAGCACCAGAACGATATAACGTACATCAACATTTACATGATGCTGTCGGTTGATCTATGCTATTTATATCTCGATCTGATTGTCACGCCCAATCGTACAGTTCGTGCTTCACGTGAAAATCATGAAAATGATACCAATATGGAGTATTCGATTTTTGTGTGGCGTAACGCCACACAATGATATTACCACTTTTCAGCTTACGACCAATTTAACGCATTAGGCCTCGGCAAATAAATAGTTCTATGATTTGAACAATATTACAAGCATGCAACACAGGTTACACGTATCATTGGACCTGATTTGTTTACATTACCAACATTTACTTATATTAAGACCAACAATTATATCAAACTTTTATTTTTAGAGGATATTTATAGCAAATCATTCCGCAACGGACTATATTTCTACTACCAAAGAATGTTCTCACTGGTGGCGGGAATCTAAAATAGTTCCCACGGTTTTCAATCGTATACTGTAACGTATGTAAATCACTCCGCCGCTGCACATTGCAGACGATGACCTAATTATGTTGTATACAAACATTGATGCTATATATAGCTGGTGGGGGAACTGAAATAGTTCTACGTACATATCGATCGGCCGATTAACAATGTTACCGCGGTAAGCGTTAAACGCACTAGTCAATTTCTACCCTGCTTTATATAAGACCTCATAATTTTCGTATCTATTATCCGATTTTGAATATTTAAAGCTTGTAATGAAGCAGAGATATATGTCTCTCTTTTAGACAACATTCAACACGATACCCTAATTATTAAATCCACGGCGACGAGTAGGAATCCGTTCAGCGTAAAAGTAAGTTTAAAATATCCCGTTTTATACCAAATAAAAATTCAATCAACGGTCGAAAATCATCAATTATTAATTTAATATTCGATCGATTTTGTTCATTAAAGCTTGTTTTAAAAGCTAATACTTTAAGGTTTTATAAAATGTAAAACTTGTTTTTAAAGCATTAATCGGCCGATCGATATGTGTGAGCGACACCATGTTTACCCCCTTTTACATACGTTAATATAGAGTGTCATATACATTTAATTAACATGCGTGGTCATACGGAGAATAAACAGTCACTTATCTTGACACTGGTCGAATTCTCCAAGTCGTTAAAATTGGTATTTGTAAATATCCCTTCATTGATGCTCAGCATAGTTACTTAAGTAAGTTCCAGGTAACTGCTGGTTCTCTTGCTGTCTTTATTTTCTATATATATAGTATTAGAAAAGCGCACCAGACATATAAGACTAGTATATCACAATTATTGGGTTAAGTGTGGTGTCATCGATTGCGAAATGAATTCTTAATTGAGGTAGTAAAGATGTTCAACTAAAATTCACGCCAATTAATCGGATTTTGAAACATTTGTTTAATTATTTAATATTACCAAAGAACATGATCAACTCATCAAGACAACTGAGCCCTCTTCGATTAGAAACTTAGATTCAACACTTACACTTACAAAATTTAGGTCGACTTGTTACAAGACACGATACATATGAGTATAGAAGAGATTGCTGTCTAGCAGTTTGGCATGATTACAACGTGGCTATGTTCATAGAACGACACTTTAAGTGTTTATGGCGATGTTTTCCTCATGTAATGTTTCTTTGTCATTGCATTATGTAATCATTTTGTCACTGGCTGCTCGCATGACTTGACAGTTTAAATTAGAAGTCCTATTACTCAACATACAATAATAGTCGGTTCATTGTAAAGTGTGATACACAGAAGACACAGTCGCACACAAGAAGAACAGAATCTGACAAATGTGTAGATAAAGCGTGACTGACATTCTGATGCATATTTGTATTACTGAAATTACACACACATTACACACAGTTTTTAAAATTTAAATACAACGAACATTCTCGGTGTTGTTCATTGTGTAAACCACTGTCATATGTTCCATTTAAATTCATTAAAACAACGGTTCCCGACAATTTCGGTCATGTGAACAGTTGCTTGAAGTTGGCACGGCAAACGGCATTGGACATTGAATATATGTATTCAATATTTTGATACATCGCGATATTAACATCCTATTTTTCAGCAAGTTGTGGTGAAGATGTAGTGGGGGTATTCTTGTGATTGAAGAATAAATGTGTCCATAATAATATTAACTTTTAACTATCAAACTTTGAAATTTAAAACAACTATATTTTATATACACTAGTCGAATGTTCTAAGTACACACTTTTTAATTTTCATTTAACTGAAAAAATATAAGACCAATAAGTACACCGAATATACCTTTTGAATCAGGAATCTATTGTCTATCATGTGGAGTTACTAACGATTCTGAAATATAATAACAACATATTAGAAAATGACCATTTATTTCATAGCTTAAAATAACAAAGTCGCACTTCAATACCGGGTATGTCCACCGTATGCCCTGATATCAGCCTGACATCTCTGATGCATTGAATTTATGAAGTTGTGAAGAAATCGCTGCGGGAGTGCATTCCACTCTTGTACAAGGTCCGTTATGAGCTCTTGTCTGTTCTAGTGTTGCCGTCGTGCCCGGATGCGTCGCCCCAACTCATCCGAGACGTGCTCTATCGGAATAAGGTCCGGGCTACAAGGCGGCCATTCCAGCGTGCGTATGTGGTTCGTTTGAAGCATGTGGCGAGTCGCCCGGGCAGTGTGACAGGGATCATTATCTTGCGCGAGCATCATACCTCTGTTGGCCTGAGCATGGGGAATAACATTGGGGGTCACAATCTGTTGTTGGAATTGTGCGGCGTTCAGGTTCCCATTCACTGCAACAAGATCTGTTTTGGTATGCAATGATATACCACCCCATACCATCACAGACCCACCTCCGTACCGATCTCTCTCGTGCACACACACCTGGGCGAACCTCTCACCATTTCGCCTATAAACACGGGCTCGACAGTCATTCCCGGATACGGTATATCTTGACTCATCGGCAAATACAACGTTAGCCCAGTCAGCCCGTGTGAACCTAACATACCGTCTAGCCCAATTTCTCCGCAAAGTACGAATTCTTTGAGTCAGCAGAATTCCAACTTTCGGACGACGACAACGTAATCCAAATTGACCGTTGTGTCACTGACGGGCATCAGGTGATTCCCGATGGCTGTTCTGGCTGTATCCCGGGCAGTCGATCGGCGATTTCTGATATGAGCCAGCATTATCTGTCAGTCTGGTAAGGAGTGGTTACTTTCCTTCTGGATCCACTACACATCCGGTTGCTAGGAATTTATTGCGCAGCATAGATGACGGTTGAAAACCCGTGCAACCTGAAATAAGAAATAAATACATCAAAATCCAATTGTTCATGAGGTGACAATGTACCCGTACCTTACAAAAGACATGATTGACCGAAAATAGTGAGTTTTGCTAATTTGCAGTAGTGATTCTGATGATAAGTGCCTATCGAAAGTTACTTCCAAGCTCAACTTCAAGTTCCTCCATACAAAGAAATGGACATATTTTGTTCAATTTAACGATTCAACATTATTTCACGATATTTAAGTAATATATCTATCAGTCAGATATTGTCATATACGTATTTTGACGTATGCAACGACTAAATGTAAATGACGCCATTTGACGTCTCAATTTTAAAACGAGTCATTAGAAACGAGATTTTTTCATGAATTCAATGCAACTAACATAATAATAATTGTTTGCATGGGTTAAGAACCCCAAAACAGCAATTAATGAATAAAATGTTACCCGTCTTATTGAGATGCCAGTTTCGAGCGTTCCGATCGCACGTGCGCGCTCTTCAAGCGTCATTCGCGCCATATACAACTATATATTTTGTGGCCTTTCTGTTTGGGGTTGAATGTAAATCGTGTATTAAATGATTTGAACAAATTTACACATATTTGAGATGTGTGCACGAGAAAACTGTGATTTTGTCATTTTCGTCACGTATCAATGATTTTCACGTGGATCTTGAAGTTTCTATTTTGTATTAAAGACAATCGCCAACATATGATATCTGAAAAGTTTTATTGAGTTTAAATGATAATGTTCCTGATTGTTCTAGTTCTAAAAGTGTGTACTTAGAACATTCGTCAGGTGTATGTAATATGGTTCTTGACTACATATGTGTTTGTGCAGAGTATGCCTTAAAACACACACACACACCTTTAAACGCTGTTAGCTGTTTGATTTAATCAGAAATGAGAACAAACAGTAAATCACGTATAAACAAATACGATTGTATGAGAAGAAAGCCACGGTACTTAGATCTAATCATTATTAATATGATTGTGTTTTATTTGATTTGCAATATTGTGAGATGATTTTAGCTTCCCCGATGTGTGTGCGATTTGTGTAGTTCAGAACTCCCGCGTGTCCGCATTAATATAATGGTTTGATTATAATTGATTTTCATTTCAAATATCTGCGTGATTTTATGTCAGTAACTGCTAAAACCAAGGAATAAACTCATCAGATATTTGCTTTGCATGTTATAGATTGATTTTAGCGCTGCCAAATAGTACAAAAATCTCATACTTTTTTCCAGAAATAGAAGAAAATTTAGGGATCCACCATGAGCTTCTATGTAAGATAAGGATATCTCACCAACGGTGTCGGGCTTGAGATCTAGAGGATCACGAGCTATTCTATTTAGCTTTTTAATAAGACATAAGTCATGTGCATGGCACATCGTCCTGACGAGGTGAACATGTGTACCAAGCAATTTAAAAATCCAATTAGAAACGACAAAGTTACAGAGTAGACACCGTTTTGCTAATAGACCAACAAACATTGTGACTCCAGTATACCCCTTTTAAACTGTGTTTGTGGGGGTATAAAGTGTCAATAATCCTTGTTCTTATAGATTAATTTATTTTACTAACTCCAAATTAGAAGAATATACAACTAGTTGTGTAGTATAAGTAGAATAGTAGAATACTATTCCGATGATGGGACGTCGTAAATATAATATTCGTGCTCTTGGTCATATGGTCATATTCTTCAAGCCACTGTACAATTCAAACTATGAATATTTCAGAATTCTTGTTTAGTGTAAATAATAACGATACAACGTACTAATGTACAAAATGGCCATTTGTGTTTTATTCTCATATAAGATGTACAACAGTACAATGCCATAACCTGTAAATTGCATATTTTTGGTAAAATGGCTATACCCCAGAGTATGTTGGGCACGTCCATTTCATGTACATATTCAGTAATTTATACTGTCGGAACAAGAATGTTCATTTATAGATACACAGATATATAATACATGATATGCGTAAATTTCAAACGAATCGGATTTAATTTAAAGCAATGATTATATGTTACCCCTTCAAAGTGCTAATAGGGCTCATTTTGTCAATCCAATAGGTAATACCCTAGTATGTATAATGTTATACACGTGAATATTAAATTCTCCGATGATGATATCATTTTATTTATAAGTTTTCGCTAGAGGAAGGTTGTATCAAACAGAAAAAATATGCACTTGTATATACATTAAGTGAATATTTAACTATTTACACAGGCATTATCAAAACTTAAACTGTCCCCCGTGTTATGAATATAAGAAGATGCGAAATTTGCTATCAAAAGTGGCCTTAAACATATGGACTTTTTCCAATTTCCCTTCAGAGCTGTTCTGGGGACTTTTTTCTAGAGCGTAAAGTAGTGGGTAGATGATGAAACCGTAAAACATGTTTGTGTTGCAATCAGTTTGAGGTTGACCTATTTTCAGCTTTAATGACTTGCATATTCAAATGTGTTCACTTCAAGTTGATCATTGAACTAAATTAAAGAATATTGTTATGAAAAGCTCACCACCTTCGACAGCGATATGTACTTACGTTTTACGTTTTTGAAGTCAATTGAAGAGTAGTAAATTATGTATTATAATTATACGACTATGTAGGTAATACATAACACATTAGGTCTTGTCGATTGGGCTTATTCGTGGAGCTGGTTATGCTCATAGTCTAGTTCCCGATTTCAATATTGTAGTTGTAGAACTGTAGGAGTGCGGCAATATAGGAAACATAAACCTGATCAACGAAACAGTCCAGTCGAACAGGCATTTTATGTGATAGGATAATGTCACAATAGCGTTGGACAAGTGGTCCAGTGGTGAGAGCTACTGACTGCTGATCCGTAGGTTGTGGATTCGATTAAGGTAATTAGAAGCATATAGATTAAAACTATTGAAGGTCAAAAAAGTATAAAGTTAATGTGAAAGAGATATGCATAGGCGGGTACGGTAGATCGCTATGTATTCTATAACAGACGCAGTTTAATTTCTAGCGATTATTTCATTTCCAGAAATATTGCAAAAAAGAAGTGAAAATGTGTACCATACCACTCAAATTTAAATCATAGGTGCTGCGTCTTACGTTAACTGGACACCACATGCACTGTAGGGTTACACTTGTTATTACACATGTAAGACAACCTGTGTTAAACTACGATTTGACTTATATTAAACTAACATATTGCACTTACTGATTGTATGTCCATAGAAATATAAGAAATTATATGCACTGAACATGGGATTAGATTATATGTTGTGTGCGGCAGTTTTGAATAAATGGAACATAATTAGTACTATAAAATAATAACGTCCCAGCAGGTGAAATAGCATAAAAATGAATGATTATACTAATTAAAATAAAACACAGTTCTAACTTTTGAGGAAGTAGCATTGTATTCATGAACATTTCAGGAAACTGTTTTATAAATAAAGTTCACTATACGCTGGCATATAAAGCATTGAGATTTATCATATTCCTGTTACTTTGGCTACGTTAAGTAAGCTATACTTTTTTATGTTTCCATATGTGAAATATTTCCAACCCAGCTGGAAAAATGATGTACAAAACAGAAACGAATATTTGTTCTTTATTTCAGTCTCATTCAGATGATATTATGCAAATGCAATTATATTATACATCACAGAAAAAATACTGTGTGACCATTCTATATTCACAACAAAAGTACAAATTAAGCAAGAACGTGAATGTAGAACCAATCAACTTTTTCTTCATTTTGTTCATCTTTTCTGTAATGGACACCCAATCGAATTACTAGTTAATCATTATTCGCTCACCTTTTAATATTATTTTTATCGATTGAATGGCGTAACTGTCGCAACCTCCAATGAAACTAAATGATAAGAAATGTGTTTATAAAAGATATACACATATGCATGGCTAATTATGGTAATAAATACCCGGTGTCATAACATCAGTATTGACCTGACGGGTTCCGATAATCGAACAAAGAGACTAAAGTATATTTAAAATTGGTCATACATTAATATCCATAAATGTACGTAATGCCAATGCGAATATTTTTGTAAAATACGAGCCGGGTCATTTGCGTTGAAATGACAACAAGACTCGTTATATCGTGAAAACGTTAGGATCTTGTCTAAATAAGTTTACTATTGATAACAGATGCGTATATCTGAGCAAGAAATGTAACCCTACAATATAAGCCATTAAATAAAATTAAAACCGAATAGCTTTATTTTTGGCTAATTTGTCTAAATTGCCCGTATTTTATGTCTACATGTATTTGGAAATTGTCCGGTTTAATTGTAACATTCAACGTTCATTACGTTCACACGCATGAATTTAAGACAAATCCAACTACATACGAACATGCAAGAAGAACGTGGCATTCCGTAAGAGTATAACTGTCTTCGACTGACGCAAAAATGGTGCCCTGTTTTTGAAATTCGCCGTTTTTAGCCGGATAATTTGCGTTATGATTACCGGACCGGCGACGTTAAACCGGACTCAATACAGTGTGAACACAACTTAGGAAAATGTCGAATAGATATTGAACCGCACTCTAATCAATTGCTAAAATTCGATAGTGTTGCATTTGGTTTGCATTGACGTAATGAAATTTGTTCGTGATATCTGATACTCGTAAGCCCTATTTGACAGGGATCAAAATGGCAAGAAGTTTTGTCCCCTATCTTTTCTCTTATTGTGTAAGACACAAACTGCAAAAAACGGACCCCATTCTGTTATCACAGAGGCTTGGGTGTAAAAACATTTTAGTGAGGTTGGGCTTATTAGCACTTATTCATCAACTTTTGTAGCAATTTCGTCGTTTACAATTTTGCAGGTGTTACATTATCTTTCTGCTAATTCCATCAGCCGGTCTTATTCAATTTGCAACACATTCCACAGGGAATTTTGTTGACACTTATATCAAATTTTGAATAGTATATAATGTTATTTAATATACATCTACATTATGCGAGTAATGTATTAAGAGCAGTTCTCTGAGAGCACCAAATTTTTTTGGCCACGCAATCTCTCAGATTTTGATAAAAATGTGTTAGTTGTGTAGACCGACCCCATATTTTAATTTCAAATTTTTTCCGTTTCTTGAAATTCCTCATCGTTTCCATAGCAACCGGTCTTAAAGTTGGGAAAATGTGAAAAAACGTGAAAAACAGACCTGTTCTCGAAATATTAATTATTTTTCCAACAATTGCTATAACAACAAATATTTGAAGTTATAATCATAAATTGAAATAAATTACCTAACAACTGATAGCAAAAGAAAACAAATATATACTTCAGTAATTTTTTTATAGCCTGTTAAACTCAAGGTTTTGAGGCAAAAAACATGATTTTGTGGTCTTTTTTACCTGCATTTATACAAATATCGCAGCATTACTCAATATAGCCATTAATATAGGTGAATGAGCATAGAGTCAGTCTACGAGTATAAAGAAAAACATTTGTGGGCACTCTAAAAACAAATCTACAACTCCAGCCAGAAAATTGTCAATTTTGAGAAATTTGCTGTAATTTGGTGGTCTCTTGCCTAAATTGATGTCCTGAGTGCTCTCCCTTGCAAAAATAACTCTTCATTTCAAAATGGCGGACATTAGACTTTTGGTTCATAAAGTCAAACTATTCTTTGGATTCACAGTATTAATAGGGTGACAGCAATCTGTTTTGATCAAGATTGAGACAGGAACCATCAGAGAATAACTGTTGCAGATGTTATATTGTATATTACTGTGATTTTCACTGAGAAAGGGCCATTTCTGGGACGGATTTTTTGACAGACGACTGAAAACAGTGTAGGTGTCAGAGACATAAATGAACGAACTTGTGTTTTATCTAATTGTAACGGTCCAAAGTGTTAATAAATTTTGGTTGACCATCTTAAACTACAAAATGAACAGAAGAAGAGATATTAGGCGGGTTCTTGGTACAGCCGCACTGAAACTGGCATGATAGTTCAAGACTTGCCTCAGTTGGATGTTGGGATATTGCAATGCCAATGGAAGTGTTTAGGTAAATCTTTCTATTTGTCTGCACATATACACAAATAGTTTTTATTGTCACTTAAACCCCTTAAACTATAAATATCTTTCATACCATACTTTAAGGGTTCATTGGCATAAAGTTTTATCCCATCCCCCACAAAATAATGTGGGGGCATGTATGGATTTAATTGTCCTTCCATCACAAAATATTGTGCTGTCTGTGACTTGAAATATAATTGCTACAGTCATTGAACTTCATAGATATTGATCAATATTACTAAGCATGTGTTGTTGTGTAGCTATACATTTTATCCGGATTTGACCAATAATATTGGCAGAGTTGTTGCCCTTGAAATCTGAAGAAATTTTTCTTATGTCATCTGCTACTTAAAAAGTAATTGTGCTGTTGTCATCAAACTTCATATAAATATTTGTTTGTTTATTTACATGTCATTCCATCATTAATTTCTTCTTATTTTAAACATTGAACTTGTTCAAACTGGTTCAGTTTGAGAAAAAGAGCCGGTGGTGAATCCCTAAGGAGTCATTGAAATCGCTGACCGCCGGGGCTTGTGGAAAGCTCTGTTTACACGTACCCGGCTTTGCTATTAATAGGCTAGTATTTATAATATTTACATTAAAAGTATACTCTGCACTAAGTGTTTGCTTCATTTGTTCGCAACATTGGAACCATGAATATTATCAGGAATACAAGCATAATTTTACCTGACAAATACAATGGAGTTTCGTTTCTTTCAGTTTATAGTTCCCAACCTGTGTGCTGAAATATGCTGATGTGAAATACATCAAACAGATCAATCTATCTGGTAAGTGCCCTTTGTTTATGATGTGTTTAAATAATTATGCAAATCATATATGCCATACTATTAATAAGTCTGCATTAGTATATGAATATAATTTGAAACAAAACATCCCAGCCATAATTATTTGTTTATGATAAAAAAAAATCCAATAATTATGTTTGACTGTTTAAAGTGGGTGACTGTTTAATACAAGTGGCTACTGATAGAGGTTCAACTGTATACATACTAGTCTATATATGTACACTCTATCTCATTGAATGGTTTGGTTCTGTTCAAACAACTAGAACACAGATAAGTATTGGTCAAGTATTATGCTGAAGTTATAAACACATATTGCTAAGGAACACCAACAACCATTTGTAATGTCAGCTGCAATATTTTAAAATCACTTATGCTATGGTCTGTTTATAACTGTTCTGATGTTCTTTTCATGATTTATTGTTACTCTGTGTATTTCATCTAAACATACATCCTTGCAGAGTCTGTTTACTTTCATTTTCAGAAATTGGAACTACAAAGTATATGTATCTGATTATGATTGAGGAGACTAGACTAGCACTTGAAAATGTTCTGTGACAGAATACAGGTACATTAGTATAATATAAATTAATACTAAACTTAGTTTAGAATCCATGTTAGTAGTCTGCATATAAAATGTGTTTCTTTCTTCAATTGGGATTTATAAATTGAAATGGACAGCACCTTTGTAAAAAGATTCATGACTAAGATTGTTATCATTCTTCTTCAACAAACATTTTGAACTTTCAAGTAACTGTAACATTGTTGGTTTTTAGTTTTAAATTCATCTGGTAAATTTATGATGTCCTATGCTTCTTTGGAACAAACTCATTGACAAACATGGGACTTCTTAATTTTAATGAGATGTATAATATAAGAAATAATCCATGTCTAACTCAGTAACTGTGGTGGCTATAATTATGACCTCCCGGAAAATACCATGACTTTTAATTAATCATTGTTTAGAAAGGTAAGTTTGAATTGTATGTTTCTATTTTATCAAGGTTTAAATTTCCTTTTCTTTTTTGTTTTCCAGACTTCAAGGCTTCCAAATCATACACGAAAACAGATTTTCAGTTTGATATATCTTCTTGGCTACATGGATCATGGACACTTGATCACCATTCTAGTGCATACTACATATCTATACAAGAACTAGTGACTGAATTTCACCAGAAAAAGTTCATCCGTTATTTTACATAGTGTTTAGAATTACCTTAATGAAAAGTTTATATCTGAGTGAAACTTGTAATAAGGTGATTAAAACTGACTAAATTTTTTAGCACAAGTCTCAGCTGGATTTTGATAATTTGTTTGAGAAACAGAATTGGTTCAAAACTGTCACATAAATGAGTTTGGTTTAAACAAAGGTTTTATATAGACCATTTTAATGAACTATTTTACAAACAAATTGATTTAGTCCTCAACCCCTCTATCAGCAAGATTTATTAGTTGATTTCTTGTCTACAATTTAATTTTGTCTGATGTTTAATATGCAGAGAACATTATGAATGCCTACTATAATCACTAATCTAAATCTCTGCGGACATTGATACATGTATATTCTGTGCAATAAGCTTGTAAATATATTCATGATTAAAGATTGAGATCCATGTTAATTTGTTCCAGCTATACCCTAATGCTCTGATGCAATATTTTACAGTTCAGTTTATACATGTACATTGTATATCCTATCAAACAACTTCACAATTGCATGACTTGCATTGACAAATAATTATACCGGTAACCCCTACCCAACAAAGTTTGGGAGTACAAGTGTTCAAACTTGTCCGTCTGTCTGCCGGTCAGTCCCTTTTTAGTTTCCAGATGATTACTTAAGTTAAGAATGAGATATTGTGATGAAACTTGCTGTATTGGTAGTTTACGTAAATATGCCGCTCAAGTTGGAAAGTGGGGATGATGGGGTCAAGGTCACAGTCAAGGTCACATACTGAAAACAGAAAATCTTTTTCAAGACAATAAATTTAGTTAGGAATGAGATATTGTGATGAAACTTGCATTATAGGCTACCGTAGTTTATGTGAATATGCTGCTCAAGTTCAAAAGTGGGGACAGTGGTTTATGTGATAATTAAGCAGCATGGTTCCAGTTGTACTTAGTTGTTAAGCTTACATGAAAATGTGGTTCTGTAACAAGGCGGTGCTGTTGGAGTATTATTCTTCACCGTCTCATGTGTGGCATTTCTAATTTCGCATTTATTATTTCATGTAGGTGTACTGGATGAAATTATTCTAATAAAAAAAAAATTCTGTTTCTGTTGTATTTTTATATTATGACTATTTTATTTCATTAATATACCATTGATCAGTAATACATGTAGTAGCATTAGGGTTATATAATAAAAATGCATCTCCTTGAGAAGCTGAATGGACAAAGCTAAATTAATATAGCTAATGTGGACAATGGGAAAACTTTTCATCAATGAAAATGGGAATCTACTACATTAAACCATTTGACTGCATAAGTATGATCATGATAGTAATTCTGCAGCTAAAATGGCTTTCAGATAGATACAACTACACATGTTTGGCATTTTTCACAAATGGTTGCCAGGGTATCTGCTGTGAATTATGTCTTTGGCACTAAAAGTAAACATTAGATTTTAGAATGATGCTTGATAAAGGCAATTATATTAGATTGTGATGAATCTCTTGTTTATTCAGTAAATTCTAACCATAAGGACATCTAGTACCTTAAAAGGAGGTATCAAATATTAATTATTAGGCACCATCTCAACATTGACCACACATAATGCACACAGTTACCATAAATGGTCACCCTAGCATTGATAATTTTTGGATTATACAAAGATAGTCATGTAACTATTTCAGTATCCATAGCAACCACATTTTTTGTCAGAATAAAAAATATTTAAGTGATATTCTTATAGACTCCTTTCCATATACCAAGTTTAATAAACCTAGCTTGGAAACTGTATGCGTTATAGCAGGTTCCCAGATTTTGACGTATTTTCACTGTTTTCGTATCCATAGCAACCAGAATTAGCAGCAAAGTAAAAATCAATTAGATGTGCATAATATCCTTATTGGCCCTCACCTACATACCAAGTTTCATAACCTAGCTTGGAAACTGTTCGAGTAATGTCAGGATCCAGATTTTTGACGGATGGACTGACAGAAGGTAGGGGCCTAATAAAGCGTATATATATTCTATGAAGAAACCTAATAAATGATACAAATCAATAAGAATATGTAGTATTTTGCCATAAAGAAAAATAAGTATTGGTACTAGAATGTTTTCCAGCACATTTGACAACTCAGAGCGAAAAAACAAACATATTTTGGTATTTTTTCGAAATGGTTGCCATGGCAACAGCTCTGAAAGTATTTTTTGCAATTAAATTGAACTTAAAATTAAATACTGCGAACAAAGAACGTTTTGATCATGCCAAAACGCATGTTAATACGACATTTGAAAAATAATAGCATTGTGTCTTAGAAAGAGAGAAAATCAAGAATTTACACAGTACATATTTTGGGTCATTTTTGATGTTTCCTTAAAAAAAAGTTTCCGGAGTGCCCAGCGATTTTATTTCATCATATGATAAACGCAGGTTTGGTCTTTCAGAAAATATGCACTTCTGTGCCTAGTTTTGCTGCGTTAAAAAAATATATTACTTTAAAAATTGCCATTTTTAACATTTTTCAAAAAAATGAAATTCAGCGAAAATGCCTACTTTTGTAACAACCATTGGACAGTATTTAGTCAACGTAAATTTTGACTATACTTTATTATGTTAACCTGATAATATATTTATTCAATAATGCAAACTGCATTTTACTGTATATATTCAGTTTTCCAGCAGGGTTAGTACAAAACTGGTGTTTTACGGAAAATTATCTACCTCAATTTACCCGATTTTGACCAAAAACTTCAACATCGGTTACCATGGTAACCGGAAGTGTTAGGAATAAAATGAACCTCAAAACTTTGTATGTGCATGAATACGACAAAGTCCTGAAAGTTTCAGGAAAATCGGTGACTATGCGTGCCGCAGCCCTTCTTTAAAAATTTGGTTTTCCCAGAGAACTGCTCTTAAGTATTAACCATGCTTCTAAGTAATCAAACCACCATAATTATTCTCCAGGAACCCTCCTACAATTTACAAAGAGCTTAGATATCCAACTGTAAGCCTGTCTTATTCAATTTTCCAAACATTCTACTTTGTTGACACTAAAATTTTGAATAGTATAATTATAATGTTATTTAAAAATACATCTACAATGTGCGAGTAATGTATCAGTATTACCCATGTTTCTAGTGATCAAACCACCATTATTATTCTTCTGTTGAAGGAGCAACCCGACAATTTACAAAGAGCTTAGATATCGAACTGTCAGTCTGTCTTATTCAATTTGCAGAATATTCGTTAGGAAACTTTGTTGACACTTAAAAGATACATATACATTGTGCTATTAATGTATTACCCATGTTTCTAGTAAACAAACCAGCGTTATGAATTGAATTTTCCAGTTTAAGGAGCATCCCGACAATTTACGCAGAGCTTAGGTATCCAACTGTACTGGCGTGTATGCGAGTTGAGTATATTGGAATTTTCACTGATATTCTGATATAAAAGAATCCTACAGAAATAATGGGACGGTAGTGTGCTTCATGTGCGTTGTTTGTTGTTCATTGTCGGATAATAATATACTGATATATCGGTATGTGACCGTTGCTTTAATTAATGGACACGTTTGACATTAAGGTAAGATAAATTATTATATATTATTATATTAATATAGATAGATAGGTAGTTTATTTCAATTCCATTAGGATAATAGCCTATGAGGACAATACAATACGTTCTGACATAATAGTGGTACAGTACATGTTCAAACAATAATAATAAACAAGCATGCAGCTTTGACAGATACAGCATATTAGGCTGTAAAATTTCATATCCATTTCAAATAAGTCATAAATATAAATAGTTCATAAATAAGACATACATTAATTCATATGTATGCATAGTTTTAACCACAAGTGGTGTTTTTATCTATAAACTATGTTTGTAGCTAGTTATACAACAGCTTCATTTGTATATTTTGTATTAATTTTTTGTTATCTAGTTTTAAAGACATAATACAACATATGATACGTAAAGTACGAGTAATCAATCTGACTACATGTGTCCACATTATTTCAAACTTTTAAAAAAGAATACAACAGTAAAATAATTTACACAATAACTGCTTAACTATCAACTCAAGAAATATTCTTAATTGAATTTAACTATATAATTTATTATATGTATACATGTATTGTTGAGTACCACCTTATCATTCCAATGTACGAGTGAAAAATACAATGTTGTGTATAAGCAATAATAGTTCAATTCAGTTTATTCAAATATGTGCATGTAAAACATATGCACAACGTTTTCACAATAGCATTTTAGCTAATAAAGTGCAACTGGGTATACAACTTTTAAACAGTAATGTAGAATATGTATACATAAAGTTAAAAATATGAAATGATTTTAATAATAAAAGCAATTGAGAACAAACAATATCAAGGTTTGAAATACTTAGGTTTTTCATCAATTAAATAGCATTTATAGAACAGGACGAAATATACGGCTGTAGATATATGTAACTATGTTTTATACATAAAAGATGCGAAATCAATTTAGGTATTGAATTAGTTGAAACAGATCCAGATGCCGAGTCAACCAAAGACGAAAATCATTTCAGAGAGTTACCATGAAACCGATATCAACCAAGTGAAAATATATGATGAGATTATGCTAACTTTAGTACATGAAAGACAAAAATGTTTAAGAACATAGTGGTCTTGTTATCAATACAGAATTGGAATATTTTTAAAACTATATTCATTTTTTGATAAATTATATATTAAAATATATTTGTAACAACCATCACTTATCGACACTAACTAAGCTTAGTTAAAAATAATGCATTGGAGAGTGAGTGTCGTTTTGGTTAGTTTAAAGATCGCGGGGTTTTATCTAGCTGTACATGAGGTAACAAACGTGCAATATTTATGAAGACATTATTCATGATACGAATTGTAATCGGTTAATTATTAATGATATTAACTAACGATTTGGAGAAATCACCATAAAACAGAAGTTTGCATATTAGAAAGGTAGCACGTCTTTCAAAGTGACGGTAATTGATGTATAAATGTACATGTAGTTTTGCATGTTAGTATAAGCTATGTAAAGTTTATTTCTGACTGTGTACGTAATTTGTATTTTTGATACATGTATAATAGCATTCAAGTTTTCACGTTTGACTAAAAATAATCTTACAATACACATGGTAGAGCAACATTGTAATATGATATTGCTGACGGAAGGTGACACATTATGAAAATATAGGGAAAAAAGCAATTCTTTAGAAGCGAAATGTTACGAACTCGTACGTATACACGCATTAAAAGTTATAAGTACATCAACTTGTTACGCTTGTATCCTTTTTACTATAAATGGTACGAAGCTTCTTCATTTTTGCATGTGTTCATGCGAGTAGTATAACAACAAAATCCGATAATGTGATATTTGTATTTGGCTTGGTGTACCGTTAACCATCGGAATTAAGAAGAATGCACGTGCACAACACTGTGTATTGTACAATGTCTTGAGGTTTTGACTACACATTGTCCAGCATACCAAAACCCCAAAAAACATAAACTCTGAAGAATTCCGATTACTTACAGAACAAAAGATATTTGTTAAACATGCATGTTTCATGACAACCGAATAGTCATGTATACTTAAGGCTATCCCGACCTTGACCTTTCACATATTGACCTACAAATTTGTCGAAGTCTTCTGCTGATGTTTAGCAACTTGTCTGTGAAGTTTTACGATCTTATGACCCGCCGTTCTTACGTTGTCGACCAGAAACCGTTATGTATTCGAAGGTCACAGTATTTTTGACCTTTGAACCATAGTGACCTCAAAATCAATGGGGGTCATCTACTGATGATGAACAACCTCCGCTTTAAGTTTGTGGGTTTTAGGTCCGACCGCTCTGGAGTCATTAATCAGAAAACATTTAGTTTTCCAACCCGATCGATCGACATGCATGTGCTAAGTAATAAACCCCACATCTACGATACGGAGACATAAAAAACTTAACTACTTACAATTCCTTAGATGTTTAAATATAACAACTTTAAAATAAACATATTAATGTCATACATTTTGTAGTTCTATGTTGTGTAATATTTCAAGCTAGAAGCAAAATGATATGCACTATTTGCATATATCGCTATTTACTATGTTGGTGTACTTATAACTTTTAATGAGTGTATACATGACACATATAATGATCTGGTTTGTAAAAAAGAAATATAGAACTAGCATATCACATTATTAAAAACGAACATTAATCCAATCTTAGTGGTATATACTATATTTGTGTATGTAAACCATCAGAATTTCCTTTGAAGTTTTTGTGTTTTAAAGTGTTGTATTCTCTTCAGGCATATGATATTTTGAATCAGAACCTCGTTTTTCTAGAGACAATAAAATACGTTGCCTATCAAATATATTTCCGAGAACAATGTGTATGAACTATTGCATCGATAACAGCGCCAATATAATCTCGATAGGTGTGATTTGTGTGATGCAAATGGCTGATATTTAAAGTTAAATTGGACAAATCATCAAAATCATGTCGATCGACAATTGACGCTGTACTGGACAATATTGCTATTTAAGAAAGTAATCTTCATCGCTTCAGAAGAGTTTCTTCAAAATGTCTTACGTTACAGAAACTGTCCGTTTCGTCGGTAAATTCTCTTTTTAGTAGCATCTGTAGATTATGAGACGTCGTCGTTGATTATGTAGATATTACAGCTCGTTACAAGATCACCAGTCTCATAAAATGCTTCAAATAGAACGTCCATTAACTAATACGACTAGATTTATGTCTCAAGTAATTTGATATGACCGATGGTAAGGAACCCATTGTGTACGTACCAATACCACGTACCAAAAGATAATATTAAGTCGGACAGGGATGGTAGCAATCAACTTAACCAGCCGAGCAAAGAAAACATAAAAACATACAATGCCCAACATACAACCGAACGAGAAAATGATCCGCCAAGTCCCAGCTATCAAAACGCTGTATACATTGGGTATCGGACCCGAATTCCTTGTATCCCATTAGTTCTGTCTCTGCTAATGAAGTCAGTGGTCATTGGCCAACCTGGTCTGACAGGAAATAAACCGAATGACCACGCCCACATATCTTAGTCGAAATCAAACAATCTAAACAAACTAACAACAAGATTGCCGTGTAATTCTTAAATCATATAAAACGGTGTATGCGAAACTAAACGACGGCCACACTGGGTTTCCCTCAATGTGTTGATACTGGATATCACATTATTGAAGCATGGCTGATTATTACGTAGTGTGATTTCGATCATCGAGACGCATCCGGAAAACCTCATTTTTCGGTAATAATCAGGTCAATCGCTGACTTATAACTGTGTGAAAGAATGAAAACCAGTGAAAGTCAGATGAAATCAAAGCAACTTATTAACATAGAGATAAAACTCGAACTGCGTTGAGGACAAAAAGGCACGATATTTCTGTTACGATTAGCTAGACAAACGATATGTCCCTTCTTAGGTGATGTTCAAAAACGAAAACAAAGTTAAATACATTGTGTACATAGAAAATACTCAACGCCAAATGAAAGTAAAATTGAATTGCATGGGAGGCTCATCATTTGTTACCTCCTCTGCATGTTGGCAATTCTTAGATTACTAAATTCGTAATCATATAAAATCTAGAAGAGCAATTCTCATGAGAATGTACATAAACCTAATTTAGGCGACGCCTCCTTACTTATTTACATTATGCTGTTCTGCGATATACGAGCAATACTATTAATATTTGACGATGTTCTTTTTTTGTAATTCGCTAACATGCGATTCAGCATCTTTAATTAAATTTCAATAGTAGGTATATTGATAGACGTTATTGTTAGAACATATTAAGTAAATTTTATTGATTAAAAAGGGCGATAGAAAGTAGCACCAACGCATGACGTCAAGTCTGTGAAGAGAAAATTTTAATGATTAAATTTTCATTTAACCGCCAAAATTCGGCGTTTTCATTGGCTCATAATGTAGGTTATATTCTAACCGTCAGTTAGTAAAGTTTGAAATCGTCGCCTTAGTATTATCTTGCACTAACTACACAATTTCACTTTTCGAGAAAAAGCGTTTCAAAGATTGAGATATGGTTATCTCACTCAGCATTGGTCGATTTGCAAGGAATAAAAAAGATTATTATTTGTACTAGAATAAGCTACCTACACCATGAATTTTAATACCCCATGAGCAACAGTTCACTCTTAAATTGAAAAAGTATTTGTGAGATAGCTCATAAAGTGTAACAATATTTTGATTGTCTTTAGTATTATACTGAGCTATCAGGATATAGCACTTGAAACAAAAACATTTTAAGTGAAACTGTTTCCTTTATTGTTGATCATTTTCATGTCTAGTTTGAGCTATCTACTAGGAATGGCGTCATTTAAAGAATGTTTTTGTCAAATCACGTGACCAAATGCTTCTTTTTGATTGGTTGTTCAACATTTGTTAGGATTATAGTGCGCTATCTCACGTAGATAGCTCAAAATAACGCTTACTTTTGAGTGTGAAATGTTGAGTTAGCGCAAGGTGTGACGCGCAAACTTCGTAACGGATGCTTCCATTTTGATAATAATGGGTGCATCAGATAGCTCAACATATTAGGAATCCAGGGTGTAATTATTTCAAAAAATGATTTTTGTAGATAGCTCAAAATAATCCTAAGCCGACGAAATGTATCCTCCCACTGGTTTCTTTATGTAATAAAGACTTTCCGGACATCACTCGTATAAAGTCACGCTGTTTAATGTGTGTACCTGCAAGTTCTGTGCAAACTATTTGAGCGCTGTTGTTCTAAGGGTTGATTCATAAGTCGCCATTACTAACTGTTAAGTAAAACATGTCACCATTAGTTTAATTAATGTCCATGCTGCGCGTCCGTACTTCTGGGTACTATGTGATTGATATTACGCCGACTTTAAGAATGTGCTAGTGATGTTTTAACACTTATGAATATAACACAAACACATACTTGGCCCGACTTTGATGTAATAGAATATCAACTCGAGAAACAATGTCTTACTTTTTCATCGCACAGGTGTTCTCTTTCATTTGTTGTCAAACATCGTCTGCAAAATATATCAAGATTTCTAAACGGTGTGATATACTGTAAATATCGCTACATGCCTAAGTGTAGGTGCGAATGTCTTACGACATTGGCATACAATGATTCGGAAACATCTTTATAACAGGATAAACCACGTTAACTTCACCTGTCAATTATATTACCTTGTGATGATGCTCTAGTAAGCAACCAATGCACTATAAATCAGAGTACTGTAAGCATTGAAAACCTGATGCTGATAATGACCGTGTTTATAACTCCCCGGAAACAAGCTTGTATTGTAAAACTGTTTATTTCTAAAGTCAATAAATCATTGATAACAGTAAAATGTTACTTGTAAATTACTTGTCAATTATATTACCTTGTGCTCTAGTAAACAAGCAATGCACTATAAACCAAAGTAATGTAAGCATTAAAAACCTGATGCTAATAATGACTGTGTTTATAACTCACCGGAAACAAGGTTGTATTGTATAACTGTTTATTTCTAAAGTCAATAAATCGTTTATAACAGTAAAAACCTACTTGTAAATTACTTGTAAAATAAGAGTTTGTATGATTTTATTTATTCTCGCTACCTAAAGACATATATGGGATATTGGCCGTCGGAAGAGGTTAGTAATTTCAGATTTTCGGGGACAGTGCATGATGATACACAACATTCTTGGTTCTTTTACGTGCCTGATGTAAAACATCAAACACGGGACCGCGGTAATATAATTTGAGTCGTACACTAGATACGTGTTTACTGACCTCGAAACTGAATACGACTGAAATCACCCATGTTATATAATAGGACTGGCAACGAAAATAAATCGTTTTATTAGAATTAATTTTGAAAATATTTAGTGAAGATATGATGATTATAATGCTGATAAATAAAATAGCTATGGCCAATTTCGTCTGCATTTAGGTCATGAAGTTAGTTGCTCATTACTAGAACTATGCAAAATGTCAAGCATAAACTTTATCTTTTTTTACGAAACCGTGTTTCTAATGTTGGGCCTAGTTAGGACATAGGTCCAGCCCCGTGGTATAACTTTAAAATGATTCCTTGGAAAACTTAAACATTTTGAAGCCGAATTCCATACGGACTGGCAACGCTACAGGTGGTATAACAAGTATTCACTTTTTAGGAAAACCTACGTCCAAACCTTTCTTTGTAATAGACTTGTGACCCCCAAATACTTGAGCAAGACTTTGAATATGCGATAGCATTTGAAATGCGATGCATATGAATCCATTGTAGTTACGAGTACATATTTGAATTTGTGGATTTATGTTGTAACCTATGAGATAATATCATTCCACTTATATATGTTTTAGTATGTTACAGGTGTGCGAAGGATTTAGAGTAACTACATGTATACTTAACAATCTTATAAGTACATATTAATATTATGTGTTTATTTACCCATAGATCGGTCAATACGTGTTTGCTAAAATTTTCAACATACACTCCTGACCAGATCTTTAAAAACGCCTCACCTGGTTCAAAGCCCAATATCGCTTTGATTATTTATTTTATTGAAAACAAAATTATACGTGTTTGTTAATTAATCTATCCTATGCATAATTCAATTTAGTTTGTTAAAATGTTATATCGTTATTTTCTGGGATACTGCAAGCACACTCATCCATAATAATAATTGTTTGCATGGGTTAAGAATCCAAAAACAGCAATTAATGAATAAAATTTTACCCGTCTTATTGAGATGCCAGTTTCGAGCGTTCCGATCGCACGTGCGCGCGCTCTTCAAGCGTCATTCGCGCCATATACAACTAAATAGTTTGTGGCTTTTTGTTTGGGGGTTGAATGTAAATCGTGTATTAAATGATTTGAACAAATTTACACATATTTGAGATGTGTGCACGAGAAAAATGTGATTTTGTCATTTTCGTAACGTATCAATGATTTTCACGTGGATCTTGAAGTTTCTATTTTATATTAATGACAATCGCCAACATATGATATCTGAAAAGTTTTATTGAGTTTAAATGATAATGTTCCTGAATGTTCTTGTTCTAAAAGTGTGTACTAATTAGAACATTCGTCAGGTGTATGTATTATGGTTCTTGACTACATATGTGTTTGTGCAGAGTTTGCCTTAAAACGCACGCACGCACGCACGCACGCACGCACGCACGCACGCACGCACGCACGCACGCACGCACGCACGCACGCACGCACGCACGCACGCACGCACGCACGCACGCACGCACGCACGCACGCACCTTTAAACGCTGTTAGCTGTTTGATTTAATCAGAAATGAAAACAAACAGTAAATCACGTATAAACAAATACTATTGTATGAGAAGAAAGCTACGGTACTTAGATCTAATCATTATTAATATGATTGTGTTTTATTTGATTTGCAATATTGTGAGATGATTAGAGCTTCCCCGATGTCCGTGCGATTTGTGTAGTTCAGAACTCCCGCGTGTTCGCATTAATATAATGGTTTGATTATAATTGATTTTCATTTCAAATATCTGCGTGATTTTATGTCAGTAACTGCTAAAACCAAGGAATAAACTCATCAGATATTTGCTTTGCATGTTATAGATTGA
Organism: Spisula solida; assembly: GCA_947247005.1. Taxonomy (NCBI): domain Eukaryota; kingdom Metazoa; phylum Mollusca; class Bivalvia; order Venerida; family Mactridae; genus Spisula; species Spisula solida. The sequence goes on along the minus strand of OX365944.1, from coordinate 40,452,899 downwards.
TTTTAGCGCTGCCAAATAGTACAAAAATCTCATACTATTTTCCAGAAATAGAAGAAAATTTAGGGATCCACCATGAGCTCTATATGGAAGATAAGGATATCTCACCAACGGTGTCGGGCTTGAGATCTAGAGGATCACGAGCTATTCTATTTAGCTTTTTAATAAGACATAAGTCAGGTGCATGGCACACCGTCCTGACGAGGTGAACATGTGTACCACGCAATTAAAAAATCCAATTAGAAACGACAAAGTTACAGAGTGGACACCGTTTTGCTTGCTAATAGACTAACACACACTGTGACTCCAGTATATCCCTTTTAAACTGTGTTTGCGGGGGTATAAAGTGTCAATAATCCTTGTTCTTATAGATTAATTTATTTTACTAACTCCAAATTAAAAGAATATACAATTAGTTTTGTAGTATAAGTAGAATAGTAGAATACTATTCCGATGATGGAACGTCGTAAATATAATATTCGTGTTCTTGGTCATATGGTCATATTCTTCAAGCCACTGTACAATTCAAATTATGAATATTTCAGAATTTTTGTTTAGTGTAAATAATAACGATACAACATACTAATGTACAAAATGGCCATTTGTGTTTTATTCTCATATAAGATGTACAGCAGTACAATGCCATAACCTGTAAATTGCATATTTTTGGTAAAATGGCTATACCCCAGAGTATGTTGGGCACGCACGGCCTATTTCATGTACATATTCAGTTATTTATACTGTCGGAACAAGAATGTTCATTTATAGATACACAGCTATATAATACATGATATGCGTAAATTTCAAACGAATCGGATTTAATTTAAAGCAATGATTAACATTTATGATACCCCTTCAAAGTACTAATAGGGCTCATTCTAATACCCCAGTATGTACATGTATAATGTCATACAGGTGAATATTAAATTCTCCGATGATGATATCATTATTAGTTTCCGCTAGAGGAAGGTTGTATCATACAGAAAAAATATGCACTTGTATATACATTAATTGAATATTAAACTATTTACACAGGCATTATCAGAACTTAAACTGTCCCCCGTGTTATGAATATAAGAAGATGCGAAATTTGCTATCAAAAGTGACCTTAAACATATGGACTTTTTCCAATTTCCCTTCAGAGCTGTTCTGAGGACTTTTTTCTAGAGCGTAAAGTAGTTGGTAGATGATGAAACCGTAAAACATGTTTGTGTTGCAATCAGTTTGAGGTTGACCGTATTTTCAGCTTTAATGACTTGCATATTCAAATGTGTTCACTTCAAGTTGATCATTGAACTAAATTAAATAATATTGTTATGAAAAGCTCACCACCTGCGATATGTACTTACGTTTTACGTTTTTAAAGTCCATTGAAGAGTAGTAAATTATGTATTATAATTATACGACTATGTAGGTAATACATAACACATTAGGCCTTGTCGATTGGGCTGACTCGTGGAGCAGGTTTTACTCGTAGTCTAGTTCCCGACTCCAATATTGCAGTCGTAGAACTGTAGGAGTGCGGCAATACATTGTATAGGAAACATAAACCTGATCAACGAAACAGCCCAGTCGAAAAGTCATTGTATGTGATAGGATAATGTCACATTAGCGTTGGACGAGTGGTCCAGTGGTGAGAGCTACTGACTGCTGATCCGTAGGTTGTGGATTCGATTAAGGTAATTAGAAGCATATAGATTAAAACTATTGAAGGTCAAAAAAGTATAAAGTTAATGTGAAAGAGATATGCATAGGCGGGTACGGTAGATCGCTATGTATTCTATAACAGACGCAGTTTAATTTCTAGCGATTATTTCATTTCCAGAAATATTGCAAAAAAGAAGTGAAAATGTGTACCATACCACTCAAATTTAAATCATAGGTGCTGCGTCTTACGTTAACTGGACACCACATGCACTGTAGGGTTACACTTGTTATTACACATGTATGACAACCTGTGTTAAACTACGATTTGACTTATATTAAACTAACATATTGCACTTACTGATTGTATGTCCATAGAAATATAAGAAATTATATGCACTGAACATGGGATTAGATTATATGTTGTGTGCGGCAGTTTTGAATAAATGGAACATAATTAGTACTATAAAATAATAACGTCCCAGCAGGTGAAATAGCGTTATACTAATTAAAATAAAACACAGTTCTAACTTTTGAGGAAGTAGCATTGCATTCATGAACATTTCAGGAAACTGTTTTATAAATAAAGTTCACTATACGCTGGCATATAAAGCATTGACATTTATCATATTCCTGTTACTATGGCTACGTTAAGTAAGCTATACTTTTTTATGTTTCCATATGTGAAATATTTCCAACCCAGCTGGAAAAATGATGAACAAAACAGAAACGAATATTTGTTCTTTATTTCAGTCTCATTCAGATGATATTATGCAAATGCAATTATATTATACATCACAGAAAAATTACTGTGTGACCATTCTATATTCACAACAAAAGTACAAATTAAGCAAGAACGTGAATGTAGAACCAATCAACTTTTTCTTCATTTTGTTCATCTACTCTGTAATGGACACCCAATCGAATTACTAGTTAATCATTATTCGCGCACCTTTTAATATTATTTTTATCGATTGAATGGCGTAACTGTCGCAACCTCCAATGAAACTAAATGATAAGAAATGTGTTTATAAAAGATATACACATATGCATGGCTAATTATGGTAATAAATACGCGGTGTCATAACATCAGTATTGACCCGACGGGTTCCGATAATCTAACAAAGAGACTAAAGTATATTTAAAACTGGTCATACATTAATATCCATAAATGTACGTAATGCCAATGCGAATATTTTTGTAAAATACGAGCCGGGTCATTTGCGTTGAAATGACAACAAGACTCGTTATATCGTGAAAACGTTAGGATCTTGTCTAAATAAGTTTACTATTGATAACAGATGCGTATATCTGAGCAAGAAATGTAACCCTACAATATAAGCCATTAAATAAAATTTAAACCGAATAGCTTTATTTTTGGCTAATTTGTCTAAATTGCCCGTATTTTATGTCTACATGTATTTGGAAATTGTCCGGTTTAATTGTAACATTCAACGTTCATTACGTTCACACGCATGAATTTAAGACAAATCCAACTACATACGAACATGCAAGAAGAACGTGGCATTCCGTAAGAGTATAACTGTCTTCGACTGACGCAAAATGGTGCCCTGTTTTTGAAATTCGCCGTTTTTAGCCGGATAATTTGCGTTACGATTACCGGACCGGCGACGTTAAACCGGACTCAATACAGTGTGAACACAACTTAGGAAAATGTCGAATAGATATTGAACCGTACTCTAATCAACTGCTAAAATTCGATAGTGTTGCATTTGGTTTGCATTGACGTAATGAAATTTGTTCGTGATATCTGATACTCGTAAGCCCTATTTGACAGGGATCAAAATGGCAAGAAGTTTTGTCCCCTATCTTTTCTCTTATTGTGTAAGACACAAACTGCAAAAAACGGACCCCATTCTGTTATCACAGAGGCTTGGGTGTAAAAACATTTTAGTGAGGTTAGGCTTATTAGCACTTATACATCAACTTTTGTAGCTATTTCCTCGTTTACAATTTTGCAGGTGTTACATTATCTTTCTGCAAATTCCATCAGCCGGTCTTATTCAATTTGCAACACATTCCACAGGGAATTTTGTTGACATTTATATCAAATTTTGTATAGTATATAATGTTATTTAATATACATCTACATTATGCGAGTAATGTATTAAGTATTAACCATGCTTCTAAGTAATCAAACCACCATAATTATTCTCCAGTTTGAGGAACCCTCCTACAATTTACAAAGAGCTTAGATATCCAACTGTAAGCCTGTCTTATTCAATTTGCCAAACATTCTACTTTGTTGACACTAAAATTTTGAATAGTATAATTATAATGTTATTTAAAAATACATCTACAATGTGTGAGTAATGTATTAGTATTACCCATGTTTCTAGTGATCAAACCACCATTATTATTCTTCTGTTGAAGGAGCAACCCGACAATTTACAAAGAGCTTAGATATCGAACTGTCAGTCTGTCTTATTCAATTGGCAGAATATTCGTTAGGAAACTTTGTTGACACTTAAAAGATACATATACATTGTGCTATTAATGTATTACCCATGTTTCTAGTAAACAAACCAGCGTTATGAATTGAATTTTCCAGTTTGAGGAGCATCCCGACAATTTACGCAGAGCTTAGGTATCCAACTGTACTGGCGTGTATGCGAGTTGAGTATATTGGAATTTTCACTGATATTCTGATATAAAAGAATCCTACAGAAATAATGGGACGGTAGTGTGCTTCATGTGCGTTGTTTGTTGTTCATTGTCGGATAATAATATACTGATATATCGGTATGTGACCGTTGCTTTAATTAATGGACACGTTTGACATTAAGGTAAGATAAATTATTATAGATTATTATATTAATATAGATAGATAGGTAGTTTATTTCAATTCCATTCGGATAATAGCCTATGAGGACAATACACTACGTTTTGACATAATAGTGGTACAGTACATGTTTAAACAATAATAATAAACAAGCATGCAGCTTTGACAGATACAGCATATTAGGCTGTAAAATGCATATCCATTTCAAATAAGTCATAAATATAAATAGTTTATAAATAAGACATACATTTATTCATATGTATGCATAGTTTTAACCACAAGTGGTGTTTTTACCTATAAACTATGTTTGTAGCTAGTTATACAACAGCTTCATTTGTATATTTTGTATTAATTTTTTGTTATCTAGTTTTAAAGACATAATACAACATATGATACGTAAAGTACGAGTAATCAATCTGACTACATGTGTCCACATTATTTCAAACTTTTAAAAAAGAATACAACAGTAAAATAATTTACACAATAACTGCTTAACTATCAACTCAAGAAATATTCTTAATTGAATTTAACTATATAATTTATTATATGTATACATGTATTGTTGAGTACCACCTTATCATTCCAATGTACGAGTGAAAAATACAATGTTGTGTATAAGCAATAATAGTACAATTCAGTTTATTCAAATATGTGCATGTAAAACATATGCACAACGTTTTCACAATAGCATTTTAGCTAACAAAGTGCAACTGGGTATACAACTTTTAAACAGTAATGTAGAATATGTATACATAAAGTTAAAAATATGAAATGATTTTAATAATAAAAGCAATTGAGAACAAACAATATCAAGGTTTGAAATACTTAGGTTTTTCATCAATTAAATAGCATTTATAGAACAGGACGAAATATACGGCTGTAGATATATGTAACTATGTTTTATACATAAAAGATGCGAAATCAATTTAGGTATTGAATTAGTTGAAACAGATCCAGATGCCGAGTCAACCAAAGACGAAAAAATCATTTCAGAGAGTTACCATGAAACCGATATCAACCAAGTGAAAATATATGATGAGATTATGCTAACTTTAGTACATGAAAGACAAAAATGTTTAAGAACATAGTGGTCTTGTTATCAATACAGAATTGGAATATTTTTAAAACTATATTCATTTTTGATAAATTATATATTAAAATATATTTGTAACAACCATCACTTATCGACACTAACTAAGCTTAGTTAAAAATAATGCATTGGAGAGTGAGTGTCGTTTTGGTTAGTTTAAAGATCGCGGGTTTTTATCTAGCTGTACATGAGGTAACAAACGTGCAATATTTATGAAGAAATTATTAATGATACGAATTGTAATCGGTTAATTATTAATGATATTAACTAACGATTTGGAGAAAACACCATAAAACAGAAGTTTGCATATTAGAAAGGTAGCACGTCTTTCAAAGTCACGGGAATTGATATATATGTACATGTAGTTTTGCATGTTAGTATAAGCTATGTAAAGTTTATTTCTGACTGTGTACGTAATTTGTATTTTTGATACATGTATAATAGCATTCAAGTTTTCACGTTTGACTAAAAATAATCTTACAATACACATGGTAGAGCAACATGTAATATGATATTGCTAACGGAAGGTGACACATTATGAAAATATAGGGAAAAAAGCAATTCTTTAGAAGCGAAATGTTACGAACTCGTACGTATACACGCACTAAAAGTTATAAGTACATCAACTTGTTACGCTTGTATCTTTTTTACTATAAATGGTACGAAGCCTCTTCATTTTTGCACGTGTTCATGCGAGTAGTATAACAACAATATCCGATAATTTGATATTTGTATTTGGCTTGGTGTACCGTTAACCATCGGAATTAAGAAGAATGCACGTGCACAACACTGTGTATTGTACAATGTCTTGAGGTTTTGACTACACATTGTCCAGCATACCAAAACCCCAAAAAACATAAAATCTGAAGAATTCCGATTACTTACAGAACAAAAGATATTTGTTAAACATGCATGTTTCATGACAACCGAATAGTCATGTATACTTAAGGCTATCCCGACCTTGACCTTTCACATATTGACCTACAAATTTGTCGAAGTCTTTTGCTGATGTTTAGCAACTGGTCTGTGAAGTTTTACGATCTTAGGACCCGCCGTTCTCACTTACGTTGTCGACCAGAAACCGTTATGCATTCGAAGGTCACAGTAATTTTGACCTTTGAACCATAGTGACCTCAAAATCAATGGGGGTCATCTACTGATGATGAACAACCTCCGCTTTAAGTTTGTGGGTTTTAGGTCCGACCGCTCTGGAGTCATTAATCAGAAAACATTTAGTTTTCCAACCCGATCGATCGACATGCATGTGCTAAGTAATAAACCCCACATCTACGATACGGAGACATAAAAAACTTAACTACTTACAATTCTTTAGATGTTTAAATATAACAACTTTAAAATAAACATATTAATGTCATACATTTTGTAGTTCTATGTTGTGTAATATTTCAAGCTAGAAGCAAAATGATATGCACTATTTGCATATATCGCTATTTACTATGTTGGTGTACTGATAACTTTTAATGAGTGTATACATGACACATATAATGATCTGGTTTGTAAAAAAGAAATATAGAACTAGCATATCACATTATTAAAAACGAACATTAATCCAATCTTAGTGGTATATGCTATATTTGTGTATGTAAACCATCGTTTTATGTCTCTTTAATGTTATTGATATTTACTTTCTATCTATTATTCCCAATACTATTGTGTTCAGAATTTCCTTTGAAGTTTTTGTGTTTTAAAGTGTTGTATTCTCTTCAGGCATATGATATTTTGAATCAGAACCTCGTTTTTCTAGAGACAATAAAATACGTTGCCTATCAAATATATTTCCGAGAACAATGTGTATGAACTATTGCATCGATAACAGCGCCAATATAATCTCGATAGGTGTGATTTGTGTGATGCAAATGGCTGATATTTAAAGTTAAATTGGACAAATCATCAAAATCATGTCGATCGACAATTGACGCTGTACTGGACAATATTGCTATTTAAGAAAATAATCTTCATCGCTTCAGAAGAGTTTCTTCAAAAATGTCTTACGTTACAGAAACTGTCCGTTTCGTCGGAAAATTCTCTTTTTAGTAGCATCTGTAGATTATGAGACGTCGTCGTTGATTATGTAGATATAACAGCTCGTTACAAGATCACCAGTCTCATAAAATGCTTCAAATAGAACGTCCATTAACTAATACGACTAGATTTATGTCTCAAGTAATTTGATATGACCGATGGTAAGGAACCCATTGTGTATGTACCAATACCACGTACCAAAAGATAATATTAAGTCGGACAGGGATGGTAGCACTCAACTTAACCAGCCGAGCAAAGAAAACATAAAAACATACAATGCCCAACATACAACCGAACGAGAAAATGATCCGCCAAGTCCCAGCTATCAAAACGCTGTATACATTGGGTATCGGACCCGAATTCATTCCTTGTATCCCATTAGTTCTGTCTCTGCTTTTGAAGTCAGTGGTCATTGACCAACCTGGTCTGACAGGAAATAAACCGAATGACCACGCCCACATGTCTTAGTCGAAATCAAACAATCGAAACAAACTAACAACAAGACACTTAAACTGTGCTTGTATCCCATTGACCCGATTTGCTGAATACTTCTGCCATCTAATTTCAAAAGGTGTTAAAGATACAGACCATGCCAGAAAAGAGGACAAACACTGTATTCCCTAATGTGTGTGACCTCCACCTTTAATCAATGCGGTGATACTGGGAGCTCTGTCCATCGCCCTGATGTGACAAGTTTGCCATGTAATTCTTAAGCGAACCTAAACGACGGCCACACTGGGTTTCCCTCAACGTGTTGATACTGGATATCACATTATTGAAGCATGGCTGATTATTACGTAGTGTGATTTCGATCATCAAGACGCATCCGGAAAACCTCATTTTTCGGTAATAATCAGGTCATTCGCTGGCTTATAACTGTGTGAAAGAATGAAAACCAGTGAACGTCAGATGAAATTAAAGCAACTTATTAACATGGAGATAAAACTCGAACTGCGTTGAGGACAAAAAGGCACGATATTTCTGTTACGATTAGCTAGACAAACGATATATCCCTTCTTAGGTGATGTTCAAAAACGAAAACAAAGTTAAATACATTGTGTACATAGAAAATACTCAACGCCAAAGAAAGTAAAATTGAATTGCATGGGAGGCTCATCATTTGTTACCTCCTCTGCATGTTGGCAATTCTTAGATCACTAAATTCGTAATCATACAAAATCTAGAAGAGCAATTCTCATGAGAATTTACATAAAACTAATTTAAGCGACGCCTCCTTACTTATTTACATTATGCTGTTCTGCGATATACGAGCAATACTATTAATATTTGACGATGTTCTTTTTTTGTAATTCGCTAACATGCGATTCAGCATCTTTAATTAAATTTCAATAATAGGTCTATTGATAGACCCGTCAATTAGTAAAGTTTGAAATTTAATGTATCCTCCCACTGGTTTCTTTATGTAATAAAGACTTTCCGGACATCACTCGTATAAAGTCACGCTGTTTAATGTGTGTACCTGCAAGTTCTGTGCAAACTATTTGAGCGCTGCTGTTCTAAGGGTTGATTCATAAGTCGACATTACTAACTGTTAAGTAAAACATGTCACCATTAGTTTAATTAATGTCCATGCTGCGCGTCCGTACTTCTGGGTACTATGTGATTGATATTACGCCGACTTTAAGAATGTGCTAGTGATGTTTTATCACTTATGAATATAACACAAACACATACTTGGCCCGACTTTGATGTAATAGAATATCAACTCGAGAAACAATGTCTTACTTTTTCATCGCACAGGTGTTCTCTTTCATTTGTTGTCAAACATCGTCTGCAAAATATATCAAGATTTCTAAACGGTGTGATATACTGTAAATATCGCTACATGCCTAAGTGTAGGTGCGAATGTCTTACGACATTGGCATACAATGATTCAGAAACATTTTTATATCAGGATAAACCACGTTAACTTCGCCTGTCAATTATATTACCTTGTGATGATGCTCTAGTAAGCAAACAATGCACTATAAATCAAAGTACTGTAACATTGGAAACCTGATGCTGATAATGGTCGTGTTTATAACTCCCCAGAAACAAGCTTGTATTGTAAAACTGTTTATTTCTGAAGTCAATCAATCATTAATAACAGTAAAAAATTAGTTGTAAATTACTTGTCAATTATATTACCGTGTGCTCTAGTAAACAAGCAATGCACTATAAACCAAAGTAATGTAAGCATTAAAAACCTGATGCTAATAATGACTGTGTTTATAACTCACCGGAAACAAGGTTGTATTGTATAACTGTTTATTTCTAAAGTCAATATATCGTTTATAACAGAAAAAACCTACTTGTAAATTACTTGTAAAATAAGAGTTTGTATGTTTTTATTTATTCTCGCTACCTAAAGACATAAATGGGATATTGGCCGTCGGAAAAGGTTAGTAATTTTAGAATTTCTGGGACATAGCATGATACAGAACATTCTTGGTTCTTGTTCGTGCCTGATGTAAAACATCAAACACGGGACCTCGGTAATATAATTTGAGTCGTACACTAGATACGTGTTTACTGACCCCGAAACAGAATACGATTGAAATCACCCATGTTATATACCGGTAATAGGACTAGCAACGAAAACAATTCGTTAATATTTATAATAATAATATTTAGTGAATAACTGATGATTATAATGCTGATAAATAAAATAACTATGGCCAATTTCGTCTGCATTTAGGTCATGAAGTTAGTTGTACATTACTAGAACTATGCAAAATGTCAAGCATAAACTTAATCTTTTTTTACGAAACCGTGTTTCAAATGTTGGGCCTAATCAGGACATAGGTCCAGCTCCGTGGTATAACTTTAAAATCTTTCCTTGGAAAACTTAAACATTTTGGTGCCGAATTCCATACTGACTGACAACGCCACAGGTGGTATAACAAGTATTCACTTTTTCGGCAAACCTACGTCCAAACCTTTCTTTACAATAGACATGTGACCCCCAAATACTTGTGTTCAAGACTTTGAATATGCGCATTTGAAATGCGATGCATATGAATACATTGTAGTTACGAGTACATATTCGAATGTGTGCATTTATGTTGTAACCTATGAGTTAATATCATTCCACTTATATTATGTTTTAGTATGTTACAGGTGTGCGAAGGATTTATAACAATCTTATAAGTACATACTATTATATATATAATATTGTTACCCATAGATTGGTCAATACGTGTTTGATCTTGCTAAAATTTCAACATACACTCAAGGACTTTAAAAACGCCTCACCTGGTTCAAAGCCCTATATCGATCGCTTTGATTATTTATTTTATTGAAAAAATAATTATACGTGTTTGTAATCTTTCCTACGCATAATTCAATTTAGTTTGTTAAAAATGTTACATCGTTATTTTCTGAGATACTGCAAGCACACTCACCCTAGGCAAAACTTTTGCCTAGGGTGTGTGCGTTTGCATGATTACCAGAAAATAACAAGACAATATTTTATAACAAAATAACCTGATTTACACGTGGGACATATCACTTAATACGCATGCAAAATGATTTTTCAATAACATCAATTTTTTAACGTTATGTGGCTTTTAATCAGGTGAGGCGTTTTTAAAGTCCTTGAGGGTATGTAGTTTGGATTGTGTAGAATTGCAATACAATTTATGTTTACAATATCATTTCTGCAGAATTCCGTGCGTTCATTGGGCGTTTGTCAGGATGCTAAGATATGTGCTCGTTTTGCTGCTAAATTTCGTTTTCAAGCGTATGTTTTTATCACGGAGACAGAAATAAAGAAAACAATGATAAGAAATAACGACTTAGGAAATGTCCCCTTGACCAAAACAATCAAAATATATTCTTAAAAGTTGAGTGAAAAATCGAATTAGTTTGTGTTTTTTTTTTATTCGACGATACATCTAAAATTCCAAATTACCATACATAAAATAAATGTGCACGCACGCGTCAATGTCACGGTTTTTAATGTGTGTTGATGTTTCAAGGTACAATGTAGCCTATTTAATTGTGAAGAAACATCTTTATTAATCCAATCCTGTGATAGTCAATACCATGAACTAAAAATTTCATGCAAAAATAATGATATTATAAAAAGTTATAACGGTAAAACGATGTTTGTACTTATAAGTTTTGTCCAGTGTATAACAACATAGTTAAAAATATCCGTTTTGGGATGCATGTAGAGGTTTAGCCCGTTTGGTACTTGTCGCATTCAAATCGTAAGATCCATTTAACCTAGACGAAAATCATGGAACTACCCCTTCGTCCGAGTCATAAGTGTTTGATGATATGAATGGTTCGTTCTATGTATTACTTTTGCGTGGGTTGATAGGCGCTGTCGCAGGTTCTGAGTGACTTTGATTGTATGTGCACTGCAGTTTTTGACTTGTATAACAAATAACATCATATATATCCTAATATTATACATAATATAAACGTCAAGCGATATTGTAAGACTTTGTATAATAACGTCTAAAAATGCATCAGTACGATATTTTCTTACACATGTGTCTTATATGGCGTTCATTTGTACTTATTTTAAAGAGTTGATGTATATGACATACGCATGCTATTTGATACTTTGACATTTTATTCTCACCAAAACCCGACTACTGGAAAACTTAAATTGTGTTTAATTGTCTGCTTTTCTGTGATTTTAATATTTAAAGCCTTAATATAATGTTGCTCATTATTTTGTGAAGATATTAACAGCTTTGACGCAGCTGTTATTGCTATGTGAACAAAGTAGCTGCATTGAGATGGTATATACTGATGTTTATAAAAAGAATTGAAATTTCATAAGTTTTGTCATATAAAGTCTAGAATGAATACTATTTATGTCAAATAATATCTTTGTGCAAACTTAACATTTTTGCCGAGCCCGACTCGAGTGTTTTACAGGCATTTTAGCCGGTTTGGGACGAAATCCGTGACGTGTTGCTGAGTTTACCACTATTTACTATCTATGACAGGCGTCTAAGTAATTGCCGATTATAAAAGTGTCTGTCACATGTGTAGTCGTGTAGATGTATAATTCATTCAAATGTTATATTACGGGTATCAGGGTGTAGCTACTATATTTTACTTTCAGGATATATCAACACTTTAGTATTTAGATACACACCCTGTACACAACAAACGCCAGAAACACGAACACAATTCCTTACTTTGGTCGCAGATCTAAGCAAAAAAAAATACCCCACATATCTAGTGGTTTGTCGACAATGTATAAAAAGACAACTGTTCGTTACCTTTGTTTATACGTTTTAAGTGCATTACACGTAAGAAAATTCGTGATGTCTGGTGCTTCGTTGATAGTGCATTAATTATTCTTAAAACTATTTTGCATGCCTTGTTAATTATCAAGACTTTAGGCATACGTACGTATAGCTAATGATTTATGTCTAGACAGTCCATCACAATAGATGATTGTTTTCTCTCAATATCACAATATCTTTGTAAGTACACAGTGCTTCTTTGGTTTTGCGACAAACTTTCTTCTATCTAGGACTAGTTTCATTGTATGAGACGATCTTAAAACCACATTTTACCGCGATTTCATAACATACATTCCTCCTAATAATCATTAAATTATATTTATGAAACTGGTTTAGGAAATAAAGATGTCATACCGCAAAAACATACTGTTAACTCTCATTTTAATTAATTTACCCGTAGTGACGTATTTAGTTAATATTTATTATTTATCATACGAATTTAGAATTATGTTTAAATCACAATATAGCGATAGAACCATTAGGTTTTTTGAAAAATGTTCAATGGCACCAATATTTTGATAATGCTGAGATAAGTAACACTTATTTTCCCAAAAACATACGTACTTAGTATATTAAAAAATGTATTACGTAGTTCTATGCTGTATAATATAGTTCTCAGCGTTAAGAGACAAATTTGTGTCAATCAGAAAGCATGTTTGATTTCTGCTTATCTACCGTGAACATGTATTTTAATTTTTTTATGTGTAAGGTCATGAGTGGACGATAAGACTTATCACGATCATGGCACAGTAGAATACACGCTTTGTTAGCAACGTCAAACTGGCACGGATGTAGGCGTACAATAAGTCATTACAATTTTTCAAACGTATCAGTAAATTACTTCTATATTACTTTGTCTAATAACTAACGTGTTATTATGTGCATGTTTTGTGTTAATGGTGCTTTCTTTTGACGTCCTATTCTTTTCTCTAATCGCCACAAATTCGATACAGTAATACACCCCTCGATGTCTCTATTATTTGGTTAATCGTCGACCTTCTGCTTGTAATTTGCCTTTCCTGGTTATACATTGATATAACGATCATCTTTCTCAACCAATATCCGGAGTATTTCTGATTAATTTTAATGTTGCTTTGAAATGTTCCATCGTCTGATTCAATTGCTCCCTACTGACAGTAAGTAGATTGATCGATTATGTTAGCATTGTAAACCACATACAGTTACAGACGTATTGTTGTGACATAGAACAGTACAAAATAGAACATATACAACAGAACATATAGTTTTTAAGGTTTGTACATCATATACATGTATACAAATAGCATATAACACGATCAACGAAACAAGGACAGATTTCAATAAATGATATTCGTCTTCAATACCCACATCTACCACTGTGCACCTTTGTATCGCAATTACTTGGCTGAGGAAATGTAGGGTGTGAGGAGTTCAGTCCGCTCACTGGCCAGCAACAAGGGTGTACTGATATGCATCAATGTGTAATAAGTAGATTGGACATGAGGTTGTTTTAAACCATACACATATCTCCCACTCAAAATATTCCAGAGTTAGACTCTTCAAGCTCTAATGAACTTCTTTTGCGTGTAAAAACATAATAATTCATGGAGTCTCGTATATTGAAGTTGGACCCTGTGTTGCACAGCATGAAAAAACGGATTTAAGTGCAAATAATATTTTATTATATTTACTTTTATTTGGAATTTCACAAAAACGTCAAATTTAAGTCGATTTATTTTCCTTATATTAACTAAATTTAATTTGTATATTTAATCGCAAATAATACTATATTATCTTTCCGTTTATTTGGAATTTCACAAAAACGTCCATATTTAACTCGATTTATTTTCCGTATATTAACTAAATTTTATTTATTAATATAATCACAAATAATACTAGTACATGCATCCAACTAGATCCGCGTTTAGTTTACATGTAGATCTCCAAATTTTATTTCACAAATTTTAAAATTGGAAGAATTTCCATAATTGTTTTATTACCTCCCTTGAATAAAAATATTAGTAAAATTTGTATATATCTTTTCATTGCCGTTAAATATACTTTAAATACAAATTATACCGTCAAGTAGTTTCATAGTGAACTAGTGTATGTGTAACATCTTAAAATTCTACTTCATATTTGCTCATGAACATTGAAATAAAAAGCAGTGCATATAGCTAACATAAAAACATATGGTTATACTTTATAAATCGTACAAAGAATTATTTGTATTGCATAATCTCGAAACTCCTGTCCGACGCTATTGTCTCATTTCAACCTAAAATTGTATAATCTCAATCTTGAGAATCATTGCTCTGTTTTCATCTATGTTTGTTGCATATTGTAATAGATACTGGGTTGTTTTAGTTAATTAAATACCTCCAAATTGTACACACTTATCTATTTTGAATGGACTTTGTAGTGCTTCTGAGAGGGACATGTTGTTCATAATTATGTTGTTTTCAGACGCACTCCTCAGTCTCAGAAAAACATTAAAACCATTATTCCTTTGTGTGAAGTAGTTTTTGTTACCACAGTATCCAGTATCTGTTATAAGCATATGTTTATTATCGTATATGTCCATTGTAAAACCTGCTTCTTGCTTTGTGCTGTTTGTGTGGTGCAGGTTGCAGCATACCAACAGTACGGGGTTCTCACCATTTTCAATGACTATATTTATAGATGCATTTAATTCAGTTATTTCAATTACACTATGTTAATCAGAAGATTTCTGAACTTTCCTATCTTATTCATACTCCTCCGTGTGTGATATTATGAACAGTTTAAACTATCTCTCCCCCTCGTGACTTTATTAATAGTGAATACTCGCGTGTGACATTATGAACAGTGTTAATTTTAATACCAGTGACTCGACCTCATCTTTCCTTCTCGTGAACTCGTTTTAGATAAGTGAATAATGAGTGATACATATGTTTTATTAAGTGTTTGTTTTGTTATATATGCTAAGCAAGTTGATCGTATTTTCAGTAAAACATTTTTTCAAAAGTTAGACCTACAAAAAGTATGTCTTTCCTTTTCAAAAGTTAACATAGATATATATACACCAATCTAAAATTAATTACCATCAACTTGCTTCTATTTTAAATATTTAGGCCTATAATTAAAAGAAGCAGGTTACAAACTGCTGTGCAGTTTGTTGTCTTATTTGTACTATGTGCAGAATAAATTTTATGAAAAACAAAAAAAAATGCTCAACTACTGAGCGGTTTGATGTCTTATTTGTACATTATGTGCAGAATAAATTCTATTTAAAAAAAGAAGCTATTTAATCACCTTTAAATGCAACTTTCAAATTTAAGTTAAACTTTAATCGCATTTAAGTTTGCGTTTATATTGCATAAACGTGCATTTAATCCCATTTATATTCTATATTTAATCACCTTTAAATGCAACTTAAATGTGACTTAAACTTGTAGGAATAATTCGACTTAAATGTAGTATTAAACTTACTTAAATATGGAATTTAATAGCTACTTTTTTCTGATTAAATGTATTTAAATTCCGAATATAATTAAATTTAAGTTAAGTTTAATAGTAAATTAAACGTGATATTTCATGCTGTGTTGTATTCAATATAAATGTACCGTACATAATCCGACATCACATATGATTTATATCATGTTTGTTTAGGTTACGGCATAATGTAAACAACAATTAACAAAGTGTTGAAAATGCGATAACAATTCCTATTTCCCTCGGCAATCGTGCTGTATAATCACTTTCCTAAATAGATTTTTAAACGAATATAAAATACTAACATTTATATCGTACAATCAGTATGGCTGGCATTGGAAATTTAATTGTACCATTTTAATGTCATTTTCTGTGAAAAATTAACAAACGTCTGGGAAGATAGATACTCTATGAACCCCAAAAAAGAACATGAAAACGTTATAAAATATGAATATAGGATAAATTATCCAGTAAGAAAACAGGATGACCAGATATATGGCTCATTGTAAGGCATGACGATCACCTAAAAACGTGGGGTGATAAATATATTCGTGAACTTCCCATCTAGCAATTTTGTTTTGTCTGCAAGGCTCAAAAGCAAATAAGCATCATTCAGAGACAGATGTATCCGACCGAATGCGCTGATAACTTCTTTTTATTAGTGTAAACGAAGTGTGACGTTGAACGCCACTAGACGTCATTCCTAGCGCCACCGTTTGAGCGGCGCCTAGCTCCTTTTTGGACTCCTATCCGGCCCCATGTATACGATTGTTTTACTTTCAATACAGAAATACATCATACATAGCCAACCCTTGAATGTAACGTGGAATAGAAAGAGATCGATGCGTTATTAGAAATAAAACTCTAAACAGTCGTTTTTTGTAAGGAGTCTCTGGAAAATGTACAAATGCATTTTTATAGTTTGATTGATTTTGATTGAAGAAATTTGGATGAGTGTCATGCAATGAACATGTCTGTGAAATTACTTTGTAAATGCAAGAGGCGTTTCGGAATAAAATATTTTCAAACGTGTTCTCTTTAGCATTCTTTCGATAATCAAAACTAACGCTTCTCCTGACGACCATGCTTTAACGAACGTAATATAAAAGATTACTATTCCAGCATCAACTTGTATTGTTAATTAAATTGGTAAAATATTTCATGTTGTTTAATGAAATATTGACGACAGCATGATGACGATCACAATTAAAAACTGAGCTAATAACGAATACTATTATAACCACATAACAACAAAATGTATCAACTGGTTTATGAACTGTTTAGCATCTGTCTTTATGAACTGTAAGCATGTATACGGTTATCAATGATCATGAGTATAATAGATTATTCGTAATTTAGAAAACAAAGGTAATATTCAGCAGAGTCATACGGACATTAAACAGTTCTTAACTTCCTACTCTTATTATGTATGTCATTCTTATTCGGAATTATTTATCTTTTGATCGATGCGTTTAACTATCAATCACACATCGAGTTGGTCTACTCATTCCTCTACATTGTCTGATCAGGGCCATTGGTGCATTGAAGTAACTCAACTCTAAATGATTACAGTCTGAAACGCGACTATCTGGATTAAAGAATAGATACACTATACTATGAAATACAAACGCTGTTGCCGTTAGCTCGTCGAAAAAAAGTTGAATGTGACCCCCATTCAGTGGATTGGACCGACCTACAAGCTCAATGACGTCGGCAACTAGAACTGGCGTAACTGTGACCATTGTTCTTACGATGTGTTCTTGTAGAACTTATGTCATACAGTACAATTGTTATTATCGACCATTGTATCAAACTATCTTAATAGTTTTGTCATAAAACATAATAAACACCATTTATGTGCCTGAACATTACTCAAGTGTGATAACAGTGTTTCATGGCAATCATCAGCCACTAACCGCAGACATCTTTACAACATTCGCTTGTCAATTTAGTACGACCTGGCACACAGTTTAAAATCTGTACACCGTCACCATGATACAGTGATAATAATAGTCTAGACTATAATTGTCTTCCGGCTTTTGTGATTTGCTGTGATTGCTTACGGTGTTATATCGTTCTATAGAAATATGTTTGTGAAATAAATAGTGCTTTTCAATTATACTACGATACTTGAATCGGCATCACCTTCACGTGTTCACATATGTGATGTAATTTGTTTCGTTTTACCATACCTCTTCGTCAAGTCAATAGCCAGGGATTCTCAAATGTTTGGACCACTTATTCATATATTTTTGTAATGGGCACAGTATCGTGTTAGTGACCCATGACGTATTGACAATTTGGCTGTTCCCCAATACGGAAAAGTTGACCCACCTACCCTCCCAATTGTACTGTTATTCTATCAGCAGTTATCATTTTATACATGCACACTCTTGTCTAACAAGTTCATTCTCGTTACTCCATAAATGGGCTGTTAATGTTTGCAAACAAAGGCATTAGAAAGGCCACCAAATAAGTTGGAGGGGGGGAGTAAACTATAAGCCGGTTATGGATCTTATATCGGAATTATAAACAAATTAAATGCAAGGGAGCGAAGCGACGCCAGCATTTAGTTTGCTTATAATTCTAGTAAGTATGTAATCTATAAACTATACATATGTGTATGTAAATTGCACATTCAGGTTATTGTATGTGTTGCTTGTATGTGTATGTGGGCTCGTCGTTTGTACCACCACGCACATCATAAAAGAATTAACGCGTGGAATCCATGATAGGATCAGGACACTCTTGTCGACATTAACTAAGATGTTATGGTGCTGCTACGTGTATGCAACGGACGGACGACAAGTAATTTAAAAAAACTGATTTAATTGCTTAGCTAAACACTTTACTGACCTGGCTGTAAGCGAATCAATATAATGTATCTGACATTTGTGTGATATCACCGGTAGATTTAATGTAATTCAACCTGTACCTTCCCCCAACTGTTTCAGATTGTTTCAAATGATACGTGACTACTTCGCCATTCCGACAATTCTCACGGGAGTCTTGTACTTCATGGTTACTTTGTCGTTCAGGAAAATGTGCTATGGTGTAAGTAAATAATCAAGAAGACTAGATTCGACTCACGCTTTGTGATAATTTGTAGTTAGATGTGAATGTCAGACAACAAATTACAGTGTTTTTGTCTGTACGCTTATTTCACGTCTAAGATGTAACCAATGAGAAGCATGAGATTATTAAATACCAACTATAGATTGATTTAGTTCCATCGTTCTAGTTTATTCTATCCCCGATGGTATTGTCGTAACAAATATTGCAGTAATTTGCTGAAGTTAGCGTTCATTTTGTTATGATAAGTGTCCAACCATACAGTTGATCTCCCGTCGATCACATAACTTTGAGGTAATACCAAGTGTGTGTCTTGTTTTGTTAGCACTGGCTACGTTATTCTATTATAGACGGGGTGCGTTGCGCTCCTTTATACATTATATAAATTAATTGAGATTTTGAATGGATCGACTGCTGTAATATTTTATTGATAGAACATCGATGTTTATTTCGTTCAACCTTGGTTGGATATTGGTTAAGAGTGTCAGTCTCGAGAATGAGTGCTGTTCCAAGCCGTGACATACCGGATTCATTAAAATAGTGCTTGTTTATCTCTCTCAAAATGCGCTCTTATTGGTTGGCGATGTGGCAGGAAATGAGAATGAACAGTTCAACTATGTGTTCGTCTAATACATACTCATAAACATATATCTACCTGAATGTAACTGTTGTACAGGTGACATCCCCTCCGTTCGTACGCGGGGTTCGTGAGTAAGTAATTTAGACCATTGTCGAGGCGTTGTGCACGATATGCAGTTAAACATTTGTTGGTATTTAATACGCAATATTTGATTTCTTAAAACAAGTGGTTAATTTTGTAATTTTAAACGCCAACAATACCACGAAACATGCTTATTTAAAATGTATTCGGGGTTTAGCTGGGTGAAAAAAAGTAGTATGCGGGATTAAGGGGAAGGGTGATGTCACCCCACTTCACCATCACAACGTGTACAGAATGTTTGGCGGACAATACAAAAAAATAAGTTTATGGTGTCGTGCTGGGCAATCGCAGTCATTTCATTTATAAACAATTGTGTGTGTTCGACATTAGTTAATAACCTCGTTAATTCTGATATGATGGCATAACCACAAATTGCCATGTTCTATAAACATCGGAAAGAAAATAATTTACATGTATTATAACCCTGGATAAACATGCTACTACATTAAGACAAGGTAAATTTGTGCCCAGTAGTGTACATGTGTCTGTGCTAAATATGTGCCTTTGTTACGAGCTGGATACTCTCAATTGTTTTGAAATATATCAGGCAAAACAGAAACGTGTACGTAAAATATACCGCGTTAATTATGCAAATATTGGAACTCATTAACTTCGCATTTTTTTTATTATTATTTTGTAGAAGAACAGAAACACTGGTAACAATAATGACAATATAATGTTAATTGACGCCCACAATTGCTATCAAACAGATGCATGTTCCCCGTGTTTTCTTCTCAATACGCCAAATACTTAAACAAAACAAGGGTTACAGTTCTACTATTGATGGCATGTGCAGGCTTCATTTGTTGATGATGTCGTTACTGTTACGTTTCTATGTGTCAGCAAAAAATACATTTAAAATATTGAGTAGTTGTTGCGTTCTAGCAGGTGCAAAATAAACACTCTACTATATATATACAAACAATGTATATATTATACGAATACATGTTTCTTTTGCCTAGTAAATAGTATACTACACAGTTTAAAAATACTTGATAAGGGTCGTCAATTTAACAACGCTACATTCCGTCTTATTCGATTAATTCAAATACGTACTGATATATATTTTAGCCCGTTTCGAAATTACGCATACGTTTACACTAACCAGGCACATATTGGTGTTATTGCTTATTTGTTCTCAATAGATTCATCTACATATTTACTAAAATAATATTTTAAATTAATGTCACTGAAATTGTCCTTTGACGACATCTCCGCTGAATTTCTCCAAACCGGAGGAAAATTCTCTAAATGGCTCAAAAATCCTATTCTTGGAAAATCTCTTGGAGTCCAATTTTAAAAAACAAATCACAGACATATTCTTAGACGACTGTCTTCAAAAGTCCTTCAAGACACGTTAATTATTTAAGAAACATATCATATTGCCCTAGAACTACTCGTCAGATTTCATACACGGCCATCAGGGGATGGGGTTAGTTATATTTTATGTTTATACACGTATATAGACTTTCAAAAGCTAGACTAAATTCCAAACAACGTTGTTAAGAATGTAGCATTGTTATTGGTTCCATAGTTACAGTTCATGAAAAGGCCAGTAATTGCATGACTATGATACTTTTACAACTCTTCATAAATGAATGTTTTATTCTGTTCTATTATGTTCTTTTCTGTGCTGTTTTATTACATACTATTGTATTATGTTCCATTAAGTTCTATTCTGTTCTGTTATATTCTGTTCTATTCGGTTAAGTTCTGTTATTTTATGTTTTGTGTTGTTATATACTATTCTATTATGCTTCATTCTGTTCTGTTATGTTCTATCCTGTTCCATTAGATGCATAAAGTCGTTACGCAATTACATGATCTCCATTTTTATGTCAATGTATTCTCGTAAAGAAATTATTCAAAATGCATTAGGTTTCGTAAACACGTTTTTGCAGCATGACAGTTAGACAAGCACAATGCTGTTGGATTTGTTCTTAACACGATATAACAATGCAGTCTGGTACTGTATTCTTATTATATTCTTATCAAGTCTCCTGTATTTGTAGATCTAAGCAAATTACGTTACCAACTTATGAATATTCTACACGCATTACCAAGATAGTCTGAATAGCAGAAAGATAATAGAGCAAAGCACCGAGAGTACAGGTAGGAAGCGATCTGGTTGCAGCGAACAATTGAGCATTGCCCGTGAATTTTGGTCGTATGAAAGAGTGCAATATAGCTCCAGTGCAGTGAAGTGATTTTTCGAACAAATATCCATTTCATGAACGGGGTGACAATAATTGTTAAGTAAACCACTTTTAATATTTAGAGAAACATATTATGTAGCAGTAACAAAATTGTTGACAGTTTCTGAAACTACATTGTACTTCAGCTAAAGTTGTTAACTTTGTAATAAGAAATAGGCAATGCTACCTTCTCCCAAAAATCGAACAGTTGTGTAGGCACGTATAGTTGTTGTATAAGTATTAGCATTATGGAATCAAATTGACTTTGTTCGCAATGTTAACATCATAGGATAGTCAGTAGCAATACTACAGGAACGTACTTAAGATGAAATTAAAAAGAAAAGGTGTCCTTTTTAAATACTAGTTGTGGTAATTCAAAAAGGTTTTTTAAAATTATAAGGATTGTACAATGAGTACGTGTTCATGTGGCGATGTCTCTATTGTAAGTCATTTCTATGTTTGACATATTGGATGCACGGTGATGTATTGTATGGAACGCCTTGTCTGTCTAATACGTACAAAATGCAATTTCATGGAGTCACAATCGCATTACAACATGCCGATGTGACCTTATATTAAGTCAATAACATTATGTCATTATATGATGTGCATGTATCAATATATTATGTCCAACCATCCTTATATAGAGTCGACTAGACATTATATCATGGCGACGTTTGGCTATCACGTAAGGGTCGTTTGACATAGTATATTTATAAAGAGGCTAAATATATTTATATTTGGACACAACAGCATCAATCATGTTGTTCGTATAAGACAACCGATGCTCTTCATAGTATTGAGGGGAATCTAAACGATATACGACTGTGTTTTTCTTACAACGTTATTTACGAACGTCGGGGGAGAAAAGAAGACCGATTCAATTTGAGTTGTGGTTATTCATGTTGCGTGATCAACATGAATGTCCTATCTCATATATTGACTGGCAAGTCCAACATATTTATCAACACAGCTATGTACTGTACTAACATGTTGTGGGGTTTTTGCGAAAGGGTAATGACTGGGTAAGTACGAAGACTGAAAATATTACATTAATTGATATATCACATCCTCATACATCAGTGGTTAGTTAAGTTCCCAGACTACCCCTGTTCAATTATTTTTTATAGTTGTTTTATTATTCTGAATAATATCTTATAATCGATACAAAAACATTACAAATATTTTTTTTCTTCGATTGATTTTCCGAACGATAAATTTGAATATTTTGTTTGTTGAAGCTCGATTTTGATAGGACGATGACAGGGAAACATCCGTCGTAATTGCTATAAATAGAAATGAACGAAATGGATTTGATTGGTTGATTTTCGTTCACTACGCTAGGATTTGACCGTATTGAACCAGAGTATGTTTCGGACGAAGAATACTCTGGTGAACGAGAATGATATATCATGGAATGTAAAGATAAGTGGCATTAAAAGATCGTACTCGCCTGTAACATTTGCTGACCGGAAGTGTTTTCTTTAAAAAAAAACACACCATGTAATCATGCTAACACATGTTGGTTTGCTCGGCCTGCCTAGTCGTTGTCAACCGTTCGTGCAACCTGTTTCTAGAAAACGATACGTGTACAGGTCCTAATATGGACGGATAACAAATAAAATGCTTTGCAACGGCAAAATCGAAGCATTTCAATGGCACTAGATATGTACATGATGCTTTCGGTCTAGCTATGCAATTATTAGCGATCAGTTTGTCACGCCCAAGTGTTCAGTTCGCGTTCCAGGTTAAAATCATGACAAAAGTGCCAATATGGATATTCTGTTTATTTCTGTATATATACACGTACATATTTATAATATTAGAAAGCATACAAGACATAAAGGACTTATTCACAATCATCGCGTTTAGTGTAATTTCGTCGATTTCGAAATAAATTCTTATTGTGGTAAGGTAGTAATGCTGTCTGGAAAGCCAACCAAATTCCTCGCGGATTTCGAAACATTATTTTAATGATTATATCTTTTCAACCTACGGCTATCAGAACATGATCCACTCGTCACCACAACTGAGCCCTCTTCGATTAGAAACTTAGATTAAAACTCTTATACTTACAAAATGTAGTAATTGTTACAAGACACGATACATATTAGTATATGAGAGATGGCTGTCTAGCAGGTTGGCATGATTACATCCAGCCGAGGTTCATATAATGACACTTTACGTGTTTATGGCGGTGTTTTCTCCATGTAATTTTTCTGTGTCATTGCATTATGTAATCATTTTGTCACTGGCTGCTAGCATGACTTGACGGTATAAATTAGAAGTCCTATTACTCAACATACGATAATAGTCGGAACATTGTAAACTGTGATACACTGAAGACACATTCGCACTAAATGAAAACGAGCAGACCAACGCGTAGATAAAGCGAGACTGGCATTCTGTTGGTGCATGTTTATAGTAATGCAATTTCATGTACACACATAATTAGAATTTTAAAACAAAACAAACATTCTCGGTGTTGTAAATTGTGTAAAACACTGACAGAAGTATAATATAAATTCACTAAAACAAAAGTTCCCGACAATTTCGATCAATTTTGCAGCTACGTGAAAATTTCAATATTAGGAATGCGACATTGAACATTCGAATATTTTATGTAGTTCCACGAACACGACATTGAACAATTTTTCAGCAATATGTGATTTAAATACATTCAGGTGTATTCTTATGATTGAAGAATAATTGTTTCCAAAAAATTCTTAACTTTTTAGTCCTAACCTTTTAAATCTAAAACAACTATAATCACGGGCGGTAATCACGTGTCTTCGTCTTGTGTGTTAAACGAACAATGGCGGACATTCAGCCTCGGTAAGCACCTATTTTTCTTGAAGTTATATGTCTTACAGCCTCGATAGCAAAACCTCACATAGCCTATCATATGCGCAATGCTTTTTTTCGAACGTTAGAACGTAGTTTTGCCTCATAATGTGAATAGATTTCGAGAACACTCATTGAATTTGATCCAGAGTTTCGGCGCAAGGCCGGTATGTTGCACGCATTGTATAAATTGTTGTCGAATTATCCACAAATATGGCTCTCTGCTACGAAAAAGGTATAAAATTATATCAAGTGTTTGATTATATCGTGAACGAAACATGTATGGATTTCTACGGGGTAAAATTCGTCAGTATATTTCAATTCTACGAAAGTAGTATGTAAAACGAACGTTTTTGTACTGGTATGTCTCACGTACAAATCTCGGTAGGGTTCAGTAAGTTCAGAGTTAGCTCTTTTTAAACAGCTGACCATCCCATATATATGTTTTATATGTCAAAATATTTTTCAAGGAGAAGTATATTGGTTTTATATAGATGTGTATTGATTTTTTTATAATCGTTACATACTTATGCTACATTTGCAACTAAGGACTCGGTACACTCTCAATTTAGATTCTGTCAATTTAAAAACGGACATACATTCAACAATTGATCTCATAGCCAATACACAATACTCTTACGTCTTATGCTACTTATTATTTAACCAGACAAACAAAGACTTTTCATGACACAAACGAGGTATAAAACAGAAGTATACAAAGGAGACCTTAATGCGAGTAATTTGGCAATGTTTGGATTTAAGTACCATAGTTACATTTTAGATTTAAGTTGAAAAGGCATATACATGTACTTGAAGGGTAAGATAATCGTTGCAATTAGTTTCGGGGAATTTATGGTCCTCAGGTGCAGATAGGTAATGATGAACGCATAAAAATACATGTTATAACATTTATAATGCGAATTGCATTTTAACTTACTGGTTTCGATGTTACAATTCAATGTAAAAATTCAGATTAGTGTGAATACCCTACCCTATACAAAAACTTTCTGTAAGATATTGTAATTTTAAGGTGATTCCAATTGAGTGGCTTATTCGCTGGTACAATTACCTCCCTCCTTAATGCAAACGACCTTTTTAATTTTCTGAAGGAAATAACACATTTTAAACATTGAAACAATTTTAAAAACACGAGTATAGGGTATCTATTTCATATATTGAAACATATAAATGGATTGATTATCAGATGTTTTTATGAAACTTAGTTTCGAGATTATATTTGAGTTTCTACAAATAGATGCGTCATAGCTGTAACACTGGATTCTCGTGCAACTCGCCTTGCCATCGCGACTCGTAGGAGTTTTTACTATAAAGTTTACGTTCATTCATTCATAAATATGTCACGTGATACGGGGCGTAAATAGTAACAGCCAATTTGAGAGGTAAGTTTTATGGGGGTAATAATACATGCTCTTGTTTGCTCTATGTTTTTATGGATTAATCCGCGGATCGTGTTAGAATTGTTGTTTAGTCTTTCTGGTTTCAATATCATATATAAACTCATTTGTTTTGGGTAGGATCGACACCAATTTAATATTTGTAACTATAGGCACATTTCATATTATTGTTTATGTTCTAAAAATAGTAACAAGATATCATAAAGATATGGATGATTTTATCTGGATGGCAAGAACTATACGGTGGATAATGGCTTAAAACTAGTAATCTTATATTTGTGACTACTAATTCATTTTTCGTACAATTTATAAGTATCTTATATCTGTGGAAAGCTCTTTAAATTCATATTTTGATTATGTAAAAAATAGTTTTCTTATCTGAAATTCCCCGTTTAAACAACTATTTAAACTTGCAAATGTTGGTGGTGAACCAGATTAATAATTTTGGTTAATTCATTTTTTGAGTTTGTTTGAAATGTAAAACTATGAAACCGATAGCATTTTTAAAATATGAAAGTCAGGCGCTTCCCGTGGATATAAATATATTGAAATTCCAGTGCCAGTTGTTTATAAATGCTGGCCCCTTTCTGCCATCCAAACAGATAAACAGTTACAGATGCTTGTGACGTCACAATGACATTTGTCTATTAAAAGAAGGATTAGAAATTATATCACAAAACTAGTTTGCCACTCCCAACTTTTCAAAAACGAACGTTTCCGTTCACCGCATGACCTATTTGTCATTTAAAACTAAATAAGGAAATAGCTTCGACCGTCGGAGCTATATCTTTACTACATACAACCTTTCGGGTATTTCCACGGACTTTAATTAATATAGATCTAGTATAGGTCTGTTATAGTTACTTTCGATTTAGATTAGCAATATGGATCGCTGCGATTAATTACTACGCATGATGCCATCCAAGCTCTTTTGTGAAGGTTTTTATAACATAACAGCTAGCCTACATCGGCCTATTTAGTATATCTTCTTCATAACCTCAGGTTGGTCAAAAGGAACAGTGAAATCCTGGTTTCTCTGTGGCCTAGCGACTTCCAGTAAACCGGAGGCACTCTTTGGGTTTTAAAAAACGACATTGATAATATAGTTCCTTTAAGAAATGAAATTGCCAAACATGAGCATTAAAGCATCTGAATCAACGGCACACATTTGAAGTGCTTTTCTTGCAATTTTATATCACGTAATGCAGTAATTGGACTTCTACTGTATCGTTCTGTAAATATTTTGACATATAAAACATATATATGGGATGGTAAGATGTTTAAAAAGAGCTAGCTCTGAACTACCGAGATTTGTACGTGAGACATACCAGTACAAAAACGTTCGTTTTACATACTACGTTCGTAAAATTGAAATATACTGACGAATTTTACCCCGTAGAAATCCATACATGTCTCGTTCACGATATAATCAAACATTTGATATAATTTTATACCTTTTTCGTAGCAGAGAGCCATATTTGTGGATAATTCGACAACAATGTATACAATGCGTGCAACATACCGGCCTTGCGCCGAAACTCTGGATCAAATTCAATGAGTGTTCTCGAAATCTATTCACATTATGAGGCAAAACTAGGTTCTAACGTTCGAAAAAAAGCATTGCGCATATGATAGGCTATGTGAGGTTTTGATATCGAGGTTTTAAGACATATAACTTCAAGAAAAATAGGTGCTTACCGAGGCTGAATGTCCGCCATTGTTCGTTTAACATACAAGACGAAGTCACGTGATTACCGCCCGTGATAATGACTGTATGTTATATGGTTATATGGTTATATGGTTTTTGACTACGTGTTATGCGGAGTACAGTATGCCTTAATACACACCTTAAAGTGATGTTAGCTCTTTGCTTTAATCAGAAATGAAAACAAACAGTAAATCACGTATAAACAGATATGCGAGATGAAAGCTACGGTGCTTAGATCTAATCATAATTGATGTGTGCTTAATTCCGTTTGCAATAGTGTGCCATGATTAGAGCTACCACGATGTGTGTGTGTGTGATTCGTGTAATTTAGAATTCCCGAGTGTTCGCATTTATATAATAGTTTGATTATAATTGATTTTCATTTCAAATATCTGCGTGATTTTATGTCAGTAACTGCTATAATCAAGGAATAAACTAATCTAATATTTGCTTTGCATGTTGCAGATTTATTTTAGTGCCAAATAGTACGATAAAGTATACTTTTCCAGAAAATGAAGGAACTATAAAAATCCGTCATGAGCTTCTATTTAGGATAAAGATATTTCATCGGAGAGGTCGCGCTTGAGATTTAGAGGATCTATCACGGGCTATTCTATTCAGCTTTTTATACTGTTATTCTTTAACGTTTTAGTACTTCGAACAGCTTTAACTAGGTATTTCAGCCGTTTTATCGTTAAAACTAGGTCATTCAGCTCAGGCATTCAGTTTTTTCATTGTTGAAACTAGTTCATTCAGCTTTTTGACAGCTGGGACTTCAGCGGATCATTTTCTCGTTCGGTTGTGTGTTGGTCATTGTGCCTTGTATGTTTTATATGTTTTCTGTGCTCGACTGGATAAGTTGAGTGTTGCCTGGCCTGCCCAACTTAATACAAGATGAAAAATACTCAACGACTCGTGTTCCGTATTTTTATATTATAAATAACTCGGCTTGCGCTTTCATTTCTTTTCAACTTAATACACGTCGAATAGTTTATGTGGACAAATGATGTAGCGACTTCATTTGACAGAGTTTGACAGGATCCTAGACCATCTATCTGCATAATGTAACAGCTGATGTGTATACAATTAAGCATAAAAATCTCAAAATTGTGAACAATAAGCGCGGTACGCCGGTAGCTTTTCAATTTGTGAAAAAACTATAAGCACGATAATTTAACATGAGAAATTTATCAACCAATGTAGAATAATATCATGAATAACACTTTTCAAGAACACTAAACAGCATATTAATTATGTCTCCCTCGTTCCATATAGATGCTTATAAATAAAAACCCATATCAGTCCACTAAAAGGCAATATCATAAGACATGTTTTCAGGGTTCATTAATAGCAAAGATCATTAACCAATTTCGATAATTCCATAAAATGTCATTTCAAAAATCTAACACTGAATGGTAATAAGACCAAAATAAACTGTATATGTGGTTAATTGTATCAAGGGAAACAGCCAGCCCTAATTCTTCTGATCCTAAAAATTCCGAAAAATAATTTACAAATGGTGCGAAGGGCCGGATATTAATTGTGTTGAGTACGAAAATAAAGATGAACGGTGGGAAGTGGTACGAAAGTGTTGAGAACGAAACGCTACCGAATAATTTATGCAACGATAAAATGATCTAAACTCAGGTTTAAACTCTTGTAGTCGAGTTGTTTGTACATTTTATCGTAATGACAAGTTTTGAGGAGTAGTATGTAGTTCTTTTTAAGAATTTTGACTTGCCCGGGCGGACAGACGTCAGCCATTTATTGCGTACAAAGTTCATCGGCTGCCCTTAGGCCCTCGGGTAATTATATTTTTGTCACGGGTGATAAGTGGAAATCTAGTACCGGTATCAATTTCCGAGTGTTAAAGAGTATGTTTATCTTGGGACACACAAATACACATAACATCATTTGTGTTGAATATAAATCCCACATAAATACATCCATGGCATTCCAGAATCTCGACTATTTAATGAAGTCAACGTATCAATGACTTCACCTAGTGTTTTAAAAGTAACTTTACGAGTATTTCCCACTGACTAAACATATTTAGTGACTCGATAAATAGAATAAAACTGGTCAGTGAAGAGTTTGGAATTCAAACAGGGGTTTCTATCACGTTTAGCTCAACTAATTATGCCACCATCATTGCTTTGCACATGTCGGTCGGTCTGTGTGTCGGTAGATCGGTATACCAAATGATTTCTGTACAATAGCGAACGAACGCTTTGCCCTAGGATCTGCAAACTCTGCATTGACGTTGGACATCAACACTAGATGGTCCCTTTTTATTCTGAGGTCAGTAGGGCATGGTCGCTGTGACATTAATGTCTATTTCGCTGCAATTGGGGCATACATGTTTTACAAAATCTCTTGTTAAGTACGGTTCGAATACGATATACATGTAGTTAAAACTGTCACAAATGACCACATAACTAGTGAGTATATATTTAACAAGCCTGTGTGTCTTTCCTCTAGACAGTGAATCATAACCGGACTACTGTTTTTGCATTGATGTGATAGTTATAGTTCGAGAATGGACACAGCTACTCAAAACTAAACTGTCTTTAATTATGCTTTAAAAGGAACGTCTTGGAAATCACAAATATTTTTATGACATCGTTAATGACGTCATGATGCCAACGTCAATCTTGTAATTTATATAAGAAAACAATTTATCATAATTATAAGCATTCAAATGATATATGATACATATGTATCTTGAACAGGAACGATAAGTTATCAAACATGTACACTCATTAAAAGTTATAAGTACACCAACTTGTTACGCTTGTATCTTTTTTACTATACATGCTAGCTTGTTCATTTTTTGCATGTGTTCATGCGAGTAGTATAACAACAATATCCGATAATTTGATATTTGTATTTGGCTTGGTGTAAGCAGTGAACCGTGAACCCTCGAAATTAAGAAAATTGCACGTGCACAACACTGTGTATTGTACAATGTTTTGAGGTTTTGACTACACATTGTCCAGCATACCAAAACCCCAAAAAACATAGAATCTGAAGAATTCCGATTACAGACAGAACAAGAGATATTTGTAAAACATTCATGTCTCATGACAACCGAATAGTCATGTATACTTAATGCTATCCCTAGAGTCTAGGGATAGAGTGACATTACTGTCTTGTGGTGTAGTGATTGAGTGACATACCTGCTTTGTGGTGTAGTGATTAGGTGACATACCTGCTTTGTGGTGAAGTGATTAGGTGACATACCTGCTTGGTGGTGTAGTGATTAGGTGACATACCTGCCTTGTGGTGTAGGGATAGAGTGACATAACTGTCTTGTGGTGTAGTGATTAAGTGGCACACATGTCTTGTGGTGAAGTGATTAAGTGACATACCTGTCTTGTGGTGTAGTGATTGAGTGACATACCTGCTTTGTGGTGTAGTGATTAGGTGACATACCTGTCTTGTGGTGAAGTGATTAAGTGACATACCTGTCTTGTGGTGTAGTGATTGAGTGACATACCTGCCTTGTGGTGTAGTGATTGAGTGACATACATGTCTTGTGGTGTAGTGATTAAGTGGCATACATGTCTTGTGGTGTAGTGATTAAGTGACATACCTGTCTTGTGGTGTAGTGATTGAGTGACATACAGACTGTGTGGTCTAGTACTTTGGTGACATGCCGGCCTTGTGACCTAGGGATCAATCATGTATCGGCCATGTGGCCTGGAGATTGAGTGATGTACCGGCTGCACGATTGAATAGAGTCACACAAACAAATGTACAAATCCGATTTACATGAATGATCGTGCGAAACGTCGTGTGAGTATTATTTAGTCTGCTGCTAACTATCGATACAATCATTTGATGTAATTATCATGCTTTCAGACATTTCCATCGTTTAACTAATAAGCCACATAACAGTATCCTAATTGGCTATAATAACATGGAAGTATCGGGGATATTCTCATATAGGGTAACATATGCTTGAATTCAGAACCACTATTTGAGTTGGGTTGGCTTTACCGGCACTTATAATTTAACCTATATTTTAGCCAATGAAATCTGTTCTGGTTAAATGTTATATTAGGTCATTTAAATTTTACTCTTAACAGACGTGACGTCATATATGCGATGACCAAATCATTAAACATTTAGAATTGTTTAGAGATTAAATTTATGTACACTCTTTAGGATATTTTTACCATCATGTAGATGTGCCATTATTTTGTCTGAATAATCCATTACTCCATGTGTTGAATTCAAAAAAAAGGTATTTATATGATATGATTGTTTCTGTACCCTTATCTAACTTTGAGTAGTACTGATATAGTCATCAAGTAATGATATGGACAGCTGAGTGCTAAATATACTACATCCGTACTCTATAAGAGCAGCTGCTGTTAATGCCTCAAGGTCCATTATATGTCCTAATTCTCGACATTCAATAACGCTTTAATTACATGTACCGACTTTATTTTCCAATTTATAGATAGGATGATACAGATAGGATGATAGTTATTTTATCTTATTCATATTTTGTATAAGTATGTAACATTAAAGTACCAGTATGTTACGTGTATATGTATACATGTACTGATTCTAGATGTATTTTAGTATTGGAAAATTTAATGAAAATATTTATTTCGATACAAACTTTGGTCTCCTGACAGATGTTTCTTCATCCGTTTTTATCACCAGCATTCCTAAATCATTTATCGATGGCCTTGTCGGGGTCACAGTTGTACAGATTCTGAAAATACGTTAATCATTGGAAACAATAAATTATTTTATCACAAGCTGCTTGAATCGATCGCGTTTCAAAACCTATCATTAATAATGTCCTGATATTGTACGTAAACTACATTTGTAATACAGTATAACCTCTGTATAGCGACACCCTTTGGTAGCTGCAAATAGTGGCTGGTGTATAGAGACGGGTGGTATACAGAGATTAAATATATGGTAAATTCAATCTTAGGAAAATTTTGAAGGTGTGGTTATATTCTACAGAGGACTGTTCTGAGGAGGCTGTACTGTATATCAAAGAAGTGAAGAATGCAGTCACGTGACGGCATTGGCTTTATATAATAATGCATTTGTTATGTTTACCAATGAACTTCATCTGAATAATGTTAGAATAGATAATACGTGTTGATAAAATAGTTATCCCTGTCGGAAGTTAGATTATACAGTAAACTCAATATTTTCCGAGGGATTTGCATTTTAGTTGATAGCGTTTGACCACGAAATCTAATCCTCACGAATAAAAATCCAAATACGGGACATGGGTGTACTCTTTTTGTTTTTTAATCTAAGAATTTACGATCGCAAGAAAATGCCGTTTTTATCACAATCCACGAACTTTGATACCCACACTGATATGTGATTTTACAGTATTGATTATTAGTTATTAAATATTCTAACATCCTCTTGATGTGTCGGTGAAAGACTGCTGTAAAATATACAAATCAATGCTGTCGTTGCAGCTAGTGTTACAGGTTTTATGGAAATGTATAATTATTTTACGCGAATCAACGAATTATGGCCTCGTCAAATTTTTGTGGTGCTTTGATTATACGTAATTACGTTTTCCTGTTTCAGCACGACACTATCATTGCTACGATCTTGGATGTATGATGTTGGTTATTGTGTTGTTTTTCTCCTGCAAGCTGTACAAATTCTAATACCATCTTACAGATGTTGGTTCATGTTTGATGACGTGCAGTAATCTTACCAAAGAACAGTCGCAATTCATTTTAATACGGTCTTTTTTTCCTTGAGCCTTGAGCTTACCTTTATTGGGCGGTCAATCCATTCATTTATCAATCGCGACATGTTTGACAAGTCTTTCCTATCCGATGTTCTATTATATTGAGACAAGTACATAGTTAGGTAAAATCCAACTTGATCAATCGACTATTGGAAGAATGAATGTTTTATGTAATACATGTAAGTTAAATTTTAAAACTTTTGTTAATTATTTCAGATATGTTAAACACGTGAAGAATAAGAACTGACCTAAGACGGAAGCTAACAAGTGTCAGCTATCACAAGCAGAACACCCCATCTCCTACAAACATATACGAAAATGCGGTGTCATCCGAGTGTCTTCTTGTATGAGAAGCATGGAGCGTCCCGGTAAAAGTCCGGATGCCAGACGATTGGACCAAATCAGTCAGCTATTGATATTGTCTTTGACGCCTGACACACGAAAATGGCGAGTGGACAAAATTCAACATATGACTACTTAGATGCTTTAAGACACATTCAGCAGCAGGTTCTAAACCTCTCGCGAAATCATACAACACTCCATCAGGAGAAAATATACGAGGTACCGGTATCCATTGTCGTGATTTTGGCAATCCTGTATGGTTCCATTTCCATAATAGCAATAATCGGAAATGGATTGGTGATTTTGGTGATTGCTAAAGATAAACGGATGCAGACTGTAACGAATATTTTCATTGGTAATTTAGCTATAGCTGACGTCATAATAGGCTTGTTCACCACACCGTTTCAATTCCAACCAGCGCTGTTGCAAAGATGGGATTTTCCTAACATTCTGTGCAGTTTGGCTCCATGCTTCAAAGTATTGTCTGTAAGTGTTAGTGTATTCACTTTGACCATTATATCTCTGGACAGATACGTGGCAGTGATGCATCCTTTGAAAGCTGGGTTTTCAAAATCCAGGGCATTCCTTTGTTTACTTGTCATATGGGGACTAGGAATCGGCTCAAGTTTTCCAGAAGGATATTTTCATCAGGTTAGGCCTATTTATGACGAAGATCTGCAAAGAACAAAACCATTTTGTCATCCGAATTGGCCGACTGAGAACTTTGGAAAATACTATCACCTCTATCTCTTCTCGGTTCAATACATTTTACCACTTCTCATTATAAACTTCTCCTACACAAGAGTAGTATGTCGTATCTGGGGATGGAAGGCGCCAGGAAACACAATAGACAGAGAGAACGTTCGACAAAGAACAAAGAAACGAGTAAGTAACTCATTTAAAGATGTATATTCTACTACAAACTTTCGTCCTAGAACATTGAATTATTTTACACGAGGTGATGACGTGGCTTAATGAAAGTGAACATGTACTTCATTAGAAATATTGAGATTGTCAGAATTATTTCGGCTGTAACATCTCAATATACACATAATGCCTTTTTGACTGAGTTGGTTCGTGAAGTCCGTTATAGTCTGCTTCCCGTTCCAAGCTTACAGTACTGCTATAGTACTATAACTGAAATATTTGGGGATACAACCTGCTCTACGAAACAGCCCAGTCGAAAAGGCCAATTATCTCATAATTATACGACGGATAAGAGTTCAATAACTGCAATACTGCACTTGAAAAGCGTATGGTAACTGTAATACTGCACTGGGTGAGTGTGATACATCAACCATGACATCCGCTAAATTGTAATACAACTTGCATACATCATAAACACTCGGACCTTAATACGATAACCTCGCGTTTCTGTTCAAGTAATGCAATTCGACGAGATCATTAACCACTAACTTATAGCGATTCTCTTGATATAAAAATAATTATATTCGGTAGAGTTGTATGGATGTCTGACAGTGTATGTTGAAGAATTCAATCTGACTCATTCACAACTAAGTTGTGGTAGAAACCATATAAATCGTGCTGCTTTATTTGATAAGATTAACCCAGATAACACCGGTATAAACGTAATATAATTTTTATTACCCCAAATGTTGGAGAGCTCAGCTTGGCATTTTGGCTCGTTTAATGTATTGTAAAATTAGGCAATTTACATAAATTGCAAAACGACCTTTAACTAAGAATTTAATTCACGCAAACTTCCAATTCCAAGAAAATCTATACAAATGCGTCACAATCATCATATAAAATGTAAATGCTGTTAACAAATTAACATATATACTTAGACGCTGTAGTCATTCTAAATCATTTAAGCACTTGAGGTTATTTTATTCAAATAGATGATTCGTAGATGTAGGCAGTTCAGAATTATTTACACTTTATTCGCACTGAACGGTGTCTGTCTGCAGAAATAATTGTCGGTAAATCAATTCTCTGTTCGTGTTGACTGAAGAAATGTTTCTCAATTTACGGGAATGTGTCGTCTTTAGTATTCAGTGTTCATTATGCCTCA
The DNA here is from genome assembly GCA_947247005.1 of Spisula solida. Classification (NCBI taxonomy): domain Eukaryota; kingdom Metazoa; phylum Mollusca; class Bivalvia; order Venerida; family Mactridae; genus Spisula; species Spisula solida. Next base: position 40,416,515 of record OX365944.1, on the reverse strand, counting down.
CTCTGTCTTGCTCTTTGCTTCAATGATAAATCTGTTTGCATACTTGCTCTGCGAGGTAATGAATGTTCTGTCTCAGACTTCATATCATCGGCAATGGTTTAAAGTCCCTAATGTCTGCCCGAATTACTTAAAAAGACTTATTTGTACAATTACTGTGTTGATGGGACGTGCACGAAATGCCAACAGCGGATATCAACGACAAGTAGATAAAAAGTAATAGTAAGCTTTAGTGGAATAATTAGTAGAAATCCCTGTTCTGAAAATAGTAGAATGTACGAGCAGCTAGAGAATTACATTTTTTGATGGCTGAAACTAATTCATTCTACTTTTTAACAGCTTGGACTTGGGCGGATCTTTTACTTGTTTAGTTGGACATTGTGCCTTGTATGTGTTTTATGTTTTCTGTGCCTGGTCGGTTCAGTTGCACATTGTGCCTTGTATGTTTCAAATGTGTTTGTGCTCTGCTGGTTGATATTGTCTGACTTAATATTATATTTTTGTTTTGTACAATCGGTCATCAAACACATTTTTATAATGAAGTACAATGTCAGTTTGCGCAGACAAGATGGCCGGTTATTAGATGAATACATCGATGTAACATTGACCTGGTAAATTCTTGCACATGGTCCAGCTAAATTGGCTAGAAAACATTCGACATGCAGACTTCGGCATATAATAAGGTCGAGCAATCAATGTTTGTTAGAAATTATAAATAATTTATCTAATATATTTACCGACATACTTTCTTTGTATAGATAGATTAATCAGGTCAGTCATCTGTGTGAATTATCTTTGAGTATATAAACATTGTAATTGTTCTTATTAATGTCTCATCAATTAATAGAATTGACTGTGTTTTGGTATGTTGCTTAGTGAATAAAGCATATTCATTTTGTTTTCACTGCTTTTTTTACTTCAATTAAAATGTTTAAAACAGTAAAAATAGAATGTTATGATATTGTAATGTTTGTATACAAGGGACAAACTTGAATAAACGGACTATACTATATATAGTGTTGATTTTAAAAATAAAATAAACGGACCACCATAAATGGAAAAAGGTTAACCAGTAGGATGTAATGCCAATTGTATACGGGTAATGCGAATTATTTCGAAAGCTTTCTCGCTCTCTGTTTCTGCTCCTAATTCATCGAAGTCAATTATTCGAATGAGTATTCCGATTATATTTAACGAAATGACTACAAATGTTAGAGTCCAAGTTGCATGTGGTGTCAACCCTAGGTTTGCTTCATTGTATTTCGGAACCCCTTACTTCACTTCAATGTGATTATCATTCATAATTTACATTAATGTTTACGTGTGATATCGAACATACAAATGTATAATACATTTTGATTATCGAACACTTAAATAAGGATATAAAACATTTGTAAACATCGCGTGCGATATTGAAAAGATATACATATATGACTTACTGTAATATAATAAATACGTCTTACATATTATACATATTTTTGTCTTCGAATATTGAACGCATAATATTTTTAATTTGTGTTCGATATTGAACACAATATAAACATAACTAAACGCATAATTCGATTATTCAACCTAAATACGAATATCGAACATAGACGTAAATTTACTGCCATAGTTAACGATAATTCATCAATTTGTATAAAAACACATCAGAGCCACAATGTATCTTTCAGTTGCTTCCAATATAATATTATACGCTGAGAACCTATCAAAGATTCTGATAAATTATTCTACATTCCATTCATAATGATTGGAGATCTCAGACGAAGAGAGAAGTTCGTATATAAGTGCAGTTTTTGTCATTCAATAGTCAGGGTAGCAATACCACGTGGCTTTTGGCTACAGTTTCAAGTGGAAATTTGTAAACATTGGAACACAAATATAGCCATAAGTATTTTATTTCTTCATCGATTTCTAAAAAATATACGCCACGCTAAGGGGAAAAGTATTTGCTTTCCGTGAAATGTAAGATCTTTATGAGCAGTTTTACCGATTTTTTCATTACCCTGTGAAACATACACGTTCCATGGTTTCACAAGGTAATGGACAAAACGGCACATCCGCGGAAAAAGAATTTATATTTCATGAAAAGGAAATCATTGTCCCCTTAGCGTGGCGTATATTTCAAAGAAATCGATGAAGAAATAAAATACTTATGGCTTTTTTATTTTCCAATGTTTACAAATTTCTTCTTGTAACTGTAGTCAAAAGACACGTGGTATTGCTACACTGATAGTATATAACATTTATATTTATTGTACTTTCTTCTCGTTAATGATACAGTCACTGTACGATGCTTTATCATCTAGCAGAAATAGCTAAGAAAACCGGTACTTATTTGTGAATTGATGTTTTAGTAAGAATAAAATCATTTAAACGCAATGAAGTTCTATTTAAAGATACGTTTTCAATTTGCAAAGTAAAAAAGCTCTTCTCAACTAGGTCATTCAGCTAGGGCATATTCAGCTTATTGATTGCTGAAACTAGTTTATTCAGCTTTTTGACAGCTTGGACTTGGCCAGTTCATTTTCTCGTACGGTTATGTGATGGCATTGTGTAGTGTAATTGTGGTGTGTAATGATTTTATGTTTTCTGTGCTCGGCTGCTTAAGTTGAGTACTGCCTTCCCTGTTTGACTTTCTAGTACCGGGTATCTGTTTTCAAATGTTTGAATCATCAGTTTGGTACACGTTATGGTTCTGTTACACTACAACGTTTTACAACAATGTATCCCGAGTGTACGATAATTTTCACAAACACGCTGATGTACGTTAAATAAGCCGCGGTAAGTCTTACACAACATTAAGTCAAGATGAATTAGATGCCATACTGTGTCGCACGCCGATGTTAGGTGTCCGCTTCTGATACTTAACCCAACGTGTTCTTTTTAATTTAGAAAATTTTATTGTACATTTTAGCTCATAAAACAAATTACATAATGTTTTAAGACTTTTCCAATGACTACCTTAAACCAATGGTAATGATCGTGACAAGATGCACTAACACGCTATAAGTGCAAACTTTGCACATCTGACATAAACACTAGAGAGATATAGTTCAAGCATGCACAAGGGAAAAGTTAGAAACAGTTTCCTCACGGAAATAAATTAGACGAAAAGCAACTCATTCGACTCCCGATTTATTTTCAATACAGGCCGTCATATTGGAATGAAATATCGCGATCGGCTTACTTGTACGAGACTTATCGAGACTTGACGAGATTCTCAAGTTGGCGCTATTTTTCCCGCTAGCCGCCGCCATCTTGGATTATTTCACCAATTCAGCCTGATTTGTCAATGAGATATTTGTTTTCATTTAAAGCAACTCTTCGTCAAAATAAACAAAGATGTGAATTTATTTGTTCCGTTATGTGTTTGGAAAGTTTTTGTATAGATAGTTTGGACGATTCATCTGTCAATTGTGACATAGACCACATTTTCCGTGACCTATCCTGATCGATAAATTTTCAATCGACGGGTTTTGGATTGCTTCCGATATTTACTTTTTTAAATCCCTAAGGAAACTTATTTACGCCCGTTTTTCTTATAAATCAATATTTTTTGTGGTCTTTGGGGTGTCCTCTATTTGTTGAAAATGATCAAACCACTTAGTTTTGTGGTTTTGATACGAAAAAAAGATTTCTTTTGGATAAGTTCACAATTATCGTGCTTACCGAAGCGCGCAATGCATTATGGGTAGTCAGGTCATAACTAGGCTATTTTTAGACCTGCTTATCCGTTCTGTATATATCCGTGGTTTCCTGTACGATAAACAGTAGATCTAGTGTTAGTTATAGCTTTAAAGGGACTGCCTCACATCTTGGTGTATTGCAAAAATAAAATAAAATTGTCAAATATTCGCGTTATTTTGGTATAGTTGCCTGTATATCCCATAAACAACCACACTGACATCTAAATAACTTGAGAAACTTCGGCATTTTGTAGTTATTTAGCATTTTTACATCAACAAGTTTATAGGGTATTAATACCCTATAGAATTAACACTACTGCTTACTTAAATTGCCTGAAATTTGTTCGCATTGGATGAAAACGAATCGAAAAACGAACCAAATACCTCACTGATGTTTATGCTGTAGTTTGTTGAAGTTACAGTTCGATCACGTGTGAATTACTTAATTCATAAAGCATGTTAGAAGGAAACTAAGAGCTTTTTTTCAAGAAAAAAAATACTCAGTGGGCGATATCAAGAGTGGTTAAAATTGCTTATATGCACCAAATATTTCATAAAGCAACCGTCAGTGGCTTTCTATTACATCAATACTTGGTTAGGATGGAAAATCACGATATTCAAAAAATTTAGCCCAATCTGTTAGGCAGCACCTTTAAAACTTTGTGTACGAGTATATATGAAATGTATTAAAAATTGGTTATAATATGTCCGTTGTGTATTCGTTCGAATGAGACTTTCGATTGACTGTTTTAAATATAGCTTACCATTAGGCCTTTATTACGCCGAAATTGACCCGTCGTGTAAACTTTTAAATGAGTTTGATTACTAGTTATGTGAGCTTTATTAGGTTATGTGGTCACATGACAGTGGCCCAATACACAACACACAAGCAAACGAGAAAATGATGCGTCCCAGCTGCAAAAAGCTGAATGAACTAGTTTCAGCAATCAATTAGCTGAATATCCAAGCTGAGTGACATAGTTTTAACAGTATTTAATGGCTGAACTACCTGTTTTAGTTGTCTCATGTCCTAAAACGTTAAAGCATAGCTGTATTAAAAAGCCAAATACCATAGTATCAGCTTAGTGACCTAATTTCAGCAATGAAAAAGCTGAAAGCCCAAGCCGGATGTCCTAGTTTAAACAACTTTAATGCTTAAGCTGCATGAACCAGCCTCAACAAGCCAAGCGCAATTATATTTGTTCAGTTGAATAAAATGCTCTAAAAAGCTGAACGCCCGAAGCCGAACGCCCACTTTAAACAATTAGTATGCCCAAGTTGAGAAATTATGACAAGTTGTTGATTAATTAAGATTGAAAAACACCACTATAAACGGAATTTGAGGTAAAATTAAATCCAACCCCATATTTTAATAATCTAAGCGAAAAATAGGAAACTACGGACAGAAGCAACACCCAACAGAAACAGAAGGTCACGAAAGGAAACAATAAAACAAAAAGGCACAGACAATGAACAACATAACTAAAAAAGGAGCAGACTATTACCGACCTGTTGTATTCTATTTGTCTGATAAGTTAATCTGTTTAGAAAGGGAAACATTCTCGTATTGTTACTTATAAAGACGGGAAACGCCACGTACAGGGTGTAGCTATTGCTGCGTCATTAATCGTTAATTAATTGATACCTTTTGAGAACTTCGAATTTTAAATACAAATTGCGATAATATACGCAGTCTAGCCGGATAAACTTTAACTTCATCCACGTCACTAACCTTTTATACTATTTATCCAGTCACTTAATCTGCTTAGTAAGATAATCAAACACGGGACCACAACATGCTGTCTTAAAATATGCCAACGTGTCTAGTAAGTAAATCCCGACAAAACTACATTTTATGTAAGTCTGCTTCCAGTTACGGGCCGACCTACAGTAAATAACATACATGTAACAAGTTATCCAAGAAACATGTCAACAAATATCTCTATTGTCTTAAAACATATCGAATTGCCGTAGTGTTAATGCAAGTTTACAACACAATTATACCAATAAACCATTTGTTACATCTGAACCTGATTCACAATCAGAAGATAAAATGCTACAAGTTGTCAAAAATATGACGACAACATACTAGGTAACTTGTGTATAACACTTGTTGCCATGACAGCGGATTGGAGGTGTTTAAAAATCATAAAAATCAACCAATGACCAGATTTCAAAATAATTTTACAGGAATAGTTGTAATATATAGGATTGATAACAAAACATGGCCGCCACCAAGCAGGCTCATTTCATGTTCCCCTGTTTATCTAAATTTAATGTAAAACAATTCTATTTAAAAGTACAGTATGGATTGCATAGAAAATTGGTAAAAATGTTCCAAGAAATGTCCATTCGTGTCCATTCTCTATTAAAAAAAATCTAGATAATTGAACACATCGACATTTTCAGGATGGTACGACGTGGTGTGCAGAGATTTGTTGAAATGTTTTTAATAACTTGTGCCAGCTTGGTATTTACTGTATGTCGGCCTTAAGTATGTGGACATGCCTGTTACTGGAAGTCGACTTGTAAACATGAAATGTAGTTGTGTCGGTATTTTTATTAGACTCCTTGAAGCTTATATAGCTGTGGTGTATGAAGGTATGCCATCGTAATTTAGACAACTTGTTCTGGTGTACATGACGACAGAAACGACGTCATCTCATCATGGGCGAGCCCCTTACAGGCTTCCGTATTAACGAGTATGTCGACGTGATGACGTTAGTTTCTCCCAGTTTAACCGGTGTAAGATAGGTTTTCAGCTCATGTATGAAACTCCTATCTTCCATTAGCAACATCTATCTTACATGAGAGACCAAGCGCGTGATTCCATTCCGACCTTTGTTTCGGGATTTACGTGATAATGGCGATATAAAGCTAATGAATACGAATACCAATAGGCTCTAAACCATTTAAAAGCTTATTCTTGAGAATAACATAATAGTGTACAGAAGCTTTGGGTTTTTGAACTATCGTAATGCGGATCACATGTGATACTGATATTTTCTTTTACCCTTTGTGTTGCTACCCTGTGTCTTTCGACGCTCATTTACAAGCAATTAATGTCTTATTAAACGTAAAACGAACTTATTATGTATTATTTATTCAAAATGAGTTTACAAATTTTTACAAATACACTGTGTGTTGCTAAACTTATTTTACAGAGTCTATACCCAGACAAGCTGTGTCTGGTTGTAAAGCGTTAAATGCAAGGTCTGAATCATCTCAGAAGTAGGCGTGAGTGTTATATCATGCACCATTATAATGTCTAAATCAATACGGGAATAATAACAGCTGTTTATACAGGGAACTGCATACACAAGCAGACAAACATACAATATATCGACACATCTCAAGGAAACATTAAAACAAAAACAAACATATTACAATTGCAGGGCACAACAGCGACACCCAACAAGACAGTAACACTCCACAAGACAGTGACACTCCTCCAGAAAGTGGAACTCCACACGACACTCCACATGACAGTAGACCCATGAGTGCCATTTTAACAGTATAACAAACAACAACTCGCCGTCTCCTCGATTGCCTACAGGTAGAGCGTTGGCTTCGAGTGCAGGATGTCGCGGGTGCGATCCCATGCCGCGTTACACCAAGACTAATTAAAAATGGTACCACAAACTGCCTTGCTAGACGCTCAGCATAAAAGAGAAATGTGCTTCTCTTCTCTCATACCATCTTGGCGATGGATAGCATCATGAATGAGGTGCCGAGAGTGATTAATATAAGTTGGAAAATCTTGTTTCACAATCGACCTAAAATAGATTAGAAAAACTAAACAACTAATGCCATGAACTGGCCACGAACACATGATTCTTAACGAAGTTCAACTAATGATACCCTAGTACACATTTCTCAAATAGGAGGCTGTTCTTTTTCCGCACATTTCTCATTTATAAAACATTGTTTTTTTCATAGTTGACTAAGTTATTGCAATAACTGGTCCGTTGACGCATATACTGCGTTGTCGACAATGTCTCCTTTTATGTGTTTTTGTATTGAGCTGGTAAAAACAAGCACCTTTTGCGAAATGTATTAATTGTCAGTTCTGATGGATATTCCAACCTTCTTTTAAGTCTCAGTTTTCGTTGCGTAATGTGTCCTAGATATCAAAGAAACGACAACGTACAGTACACATTCTACTGTTCGTGTTTTGTCGTGACGTCATACATAGTCAATCAATATGACGCCTGGCAGCGTGTGTATTAATTTGTTCATGTGTCTTACAGACAAAAATGCAAAATAAAACCCACTGTGTGGTCATTGGTGGAATTTTAATGAAGTTGTGAAGATTTAAAACGTTTGTCTTTAAGCATACATACATGTATACGGATAACCTAAGCAATTACAGGAGAATAACTCTTTTGAGTACCTTCGGCAACTTATTTACAAAAACATATAAACAAACATGATGCTGAATCATTATATCCCTTCTTGTTCTGTATGTATTTTGATAACACTGAGGAGTATTTCATGTTTATTGGGTTTGAAGGTATAGACTTAGGTGTTTTAAAATAATTTTTACTGTTGTGCATGTATGCAGATGATATAGTTGTTATGTCTGAAATAGAGGAAGGATCCCCGAAAGGGTAATTACGTTTGGAAGAATATTGTGACAGATGGAAACTGACGGTAAACTGTACTAAGACAAAAGGCATGATATTAAAAATAGGAGAAAACTAAGGCAACATTTAAATTTTAGATATAAGGACCAAAATCTGGATATTTTCACTTAATTTATATAGTTAATTTTACTTTACATACTTTTTTTGCAAAGAATAAATCATACTTTTATACAAAACTGGTATTCTGAGTTAAGAGAATCAACACGTGCAGGAACATATGCATTGTTTTGCAATTTTCTATTACATCCATAAACAACCTTATTTAACATGACTGTATAAATATTGAACACATTTAGATTTTCCCTTTCTCGTCTAGAAACCACATGCAATACCATATAATGAAAGGATTTGTGATATTTGTTCCAAATTAGAAGATGAATTTTATGTTCTTTTAGGGTGTCCATTATACAATGATTTGAGAAGACAAAATTTACATAAATACTATTGGAAAAAAACAAACATCCCAGAATTATCAAAAATGAAAACATACGAGGGGCATTCTGAAAGTTCTGATAACTGAGTGATAACTTCACATCGTTTGGTCAGAATTTTTTAAAGTGGACATTTTCTGAAAGATCAATCTTTTAGCGAGACATTCATAGCAAATGTATTATTTTATCTCTGAGAATGTATATTGTTTTGGTATTCAAACAATACCTGGTTTGGGGTATTGATTGAAATATCTCTTGCATACGCGAGGGAATTGCGTTTTGTTGGCCCCATGTATATTTCAAAGCGCACTGCGGAAGTATCGTTGAGGCTGATTGAAATAAATTTGATATTATTTGAAACATACATAACTGTACTTTCGAATAAAATTAAGATATTGAAAAAACTTTGAGTTCTTAATCAAATAACAGCAATATGTACAACCTAATTAGGAGACCATTTTACCACATATGCCTTTGTCTTTTTTCTAGACATACAATACGTTTAAGGACCATCAGTTACTCTAAATAAGTCAAATTGTCTAGATTGGAATGTATATTTTCATTCAGGGGACGTTATAAATGTATTTTTCATAAAGTTTGATTTAGGGAGCAAAATATTGTGCTCTACCCATGATTTTAGAAAGTGGGTTGGGTAACGGGATACCCTTATACATGTAATAAAAAGGTCCATAAACCTTTGTCTTTAGTTAAATTAATTGTACTTACTTCAAATTAAGAAAAGATCTAATTATTTTAGTTTTGCGAACTGCTATTTGAGGATATGACGTCATAATTCTAAAAGACGTGTTTTAACCACGTAGTCATATTCTTTAATTTGTTGTACAACTGAAATTATGAATATTTCAGAACTCGTATTTAGTGGGAATGAACATAAAATATTTATGTACAAAATGGCCACACGTTTTATATTCTCATGTAACACGTCCAGCAGAACAATACAATAACACGTAAATTGCGTATTTCCGGTAAAATGGCTATTTTCAAGAGCGTTTGGGTCGTGGTCTTTTTCATGTTCATCCTATGTCATTTGCACAGTCAGAACAACATTTTACTTTGGCATAATATACATATGTCTATAATACAAGATATGTGTAAATTCCAAACAAATCTGATAGAAATTATGGAAATTATTGACAATTATAATGTTATTCCTTCCAAGGGCCAATATAACTCATTTTGGCGACAATCTACATGTACAATGGCGTAAAGGTGAATTATGAATTCTTTGATATTAATATGATGATATGATTTCAGGGGAGGAAGGTTGTATCTTTCAGAAAATGTTCACTTTTAAATATTCTGACCAACCAATGAAAAGTTATCACGCAGTTATCAGAACTTTCAGAATGCCCCTCGTAATTATAAATTTGTCCATGTTTGTTCAAAAATCGTTCAACGTTAGAATTATTAAGTATGAGATTATCATGTGACCACATTAATCTCGCAAACCTTTGCTGTATACATATACTACTTCCTGAAAGTTAATAACTATTCTGCTCAATGAGCTAGTATGTACTCTTGCATTATCGTTTAGCGACGTCGCCACAAAATATCCCAAGTGTCATTATTTTAAAATACAAACGCATAAATTGATGTTGTGTATGCTATAATAGCGTTTACGCATTTGTTTTGTGGCATATCATATACAGAGTCCCTGGGGAGAGTTGGTGACGGGCTTGGGCACCAACTGTCACTCGGGACTCTGCATCTGCATATGTTATAGCACGAAAAAGAATGTGCTGACCCTACATCAATAGATCGACGTAACATTAAAACGGTAGATTCTTGTAGATGGTCACATTACTTCGCTTAAAAACATTCGACATGCATATTTCGACATATAATAAGGTCGAGCGATCAATGTTTGTTAGAAATTAAAAAGCAATTGTACAGTCCAGTTAGGATATGGTGAGAGTGATGTTGCCGTTAATGTGTACACAAAAAATAACAACCATTGTCGGAACAGGTAAAACGAATATTATAAGTATGTTTATTTACCATTGAAATTATAGCTGCCTGTAAAATTCTTTATAATTTGTTTTAAAGCGTTAAATGCAAGGTCTGAATAATCTCAGAAGTAGGCGTGAGTGTTATATCATGCATCATTATATATCTAAATCAATACGGAAATGACGAAAGTTGATTATGAAACTGCACACACGCAGACATACACTTAATATATCTACACATCTCAAGGAAACATTAAAAACAAAAACATATTACAATTCCAGGGCACGACAGTGACATTCACAAGACAGTGGAACTCAACACGACACTCCATAAGACAGTAGCAACCAATACAACAGTGACACTTAACAAGACAGAGACACTAAACAAGACAGTGGCTCTCCACACGACAGTGATACTCCATAAGACAGTGGGACTCCATAAGACAGTCGCACTCAACACGACCACAGTGACACACCACACGACAGCGGCACTCTACATGACAGTGACACTTCATAAGACAGTGACAGTCCACACCACATTAGACACGTCACACGACAGCGAAAGACAGCGAAATACCTTAAGACAGTGATACTCCATAAGACAATGACATTCTACACGACAGTGACACTCCACAAGGCAATGTCACTCCTAAGGTCAGTATCTACGACATTGCCCATCGTATAGCTTCGCAGAGTGCTCCAGTCAAAATGAAGAGAAAACGTAGTTTTGATGACTTTCGATTAATTATTTTAGATTGATAATCATTATTGTTGATGGTTTTAGATCTTAAAATCAGATCAAGTACTCTTGTCCAGCAATATACATTTATTGTGAAATGGGAAACTAGAAAATCACTGTCCACAAGTACAACCAAACGACTCGACACTCGACAACCCTGTCGCATGTTTACGGATGAAACTCGGTCATTCAACTTTTTATAGCTGAAACTTGGTCATTAAGCTTTTTCATAGCTAAAACTATGTATTTGTTGCTTATTAGCAGCTAAAACTTGGCCTTTCAGCAGTTAAGTTCATTTTCTCGTTGAGTTGTGTGTTCGGTATTGTGTCGTGATATTGCGATATTTGTTGTATTATGTTTTCTGTGCTCTGCTACCTATTGAAACCTGCATTCGAGTCTCCCTGGGGAGGCTTATTTCTTTCTTGGTAGGTGTGCAGTCAACATCGATATGTCGTGCCCAGAGCTATCGAACATGTTCAGACACAGCCCTCACAGGTAACAAATCACACATTGGTTGGTTGGAGCATTTGGGTTATTCTTGCTTAGAGAAATTAAGCAGTTGTCCAAACGGGGTTTGAACCCGGGACCTCTCGATTCCGAAGCGCGCGCCCTTCATCTAGGCCACCGCTCCCCACACATGGTTCTTAATTAATTTCAACTAATGGGTAGCCGCGTAAACATTCCTCAAATAGCTGGCTGTTCTTTTTCCGCAAATGTCTCATTAATGAAACAATGTCTTATAAGCGTTGACAAATTTATTTCAATTACCGTTCCGTTGAGGCATAGACTGCATTTTAGACAAATGTCTCCAGTTATGTCTTTGGTATGGAGCTGATAAACACCGATTAGGTTCGGACTTTGGCAAGCATCATTTGCGAAATGTATTAATTGACATTTCCGATGGATACTCATATCTTCGTTAAAGTCTCAGTTTTCGTTGTTTAGTGTGTCTTAGATAGCATATAGCCAATGTGTACGACTATTGAAGGCGTCGTCCAATATTTTGTACGCAGTTCTACAAAGAAAAGATAGCGTACTTGTACACCCTCTTCTGTCCATGTTATTTCGTGACGTCATGCATAGTTTACCAACCTGACAGCTTGAATATTATTTTGTACATGTGCCTTACAGGCCCAAATGCAAAATAATAACCAAATCCATTGTGTAGAAATTGGTAAAATATTAAACAAGTTAGGAAGATCTAAAAACCCGCAAAAAACATTTACATAAACGTCAATTACAATTTGAATGCCATATTTGTCAGTTTGTGCATAATATTTATACGAAACCACCTACACCAAAACTCCCAAGAAAATTCCTATTAATAATAGTCTATAAGATATAATAAACGAAATCTCCATAATAGCATTTTCGACACTTAATTACATACTGACATTCTACAGAAAATCTCGTTCAATGAAATTGGTACATATTAATCATTGTCGGGTATTAGGCTCCCAAAGGCAATGAGGAATTCATCGGCTTTGTCGAATAAGATTTCATATACATTTAGCCATTTTAATAAATCACTAATTTTATTGGGTCAGAGATGAACAGAATGAAAGAAACATAATTGTCGAGATCGGGAACGCGCTACAAAACATATTAGTTTAACCGAAATGACATTTTTCAAGCTAGTCAAGCTGAAAGCCATAAATCTCTGGACATTGTTGCAGTATCTCAAGGGGTTATGCTTTACAAAAAATTGCTGATGTATACGCATTCAAGGGATTAAATAATGAAACATAATACATTAGACTGGGTGTATAATGTTATATACTTCGACGTGTTCAGATTTATAACCATACATAATTGCTGTACTTGATAGCCTACATAGCTGTATGTGACTTGACCTAGATGTTCCCAAACGTTACAAGCACTTCTCCTCGTACTACTCCAACTTTTGTTTCTAGAAATAAAGACAATAAAATTAATGCTTTCTTCACTTTCAAGTTGATGGTAGACAATCCAACTAAATTGTTGTTCTGCAATGTGTTATATTGAACGTTGTAATTGTGTTATACGAAGCATATTGTGTTAAGAGTTCATCATCATATACATGTATGTTTTTAGCGTTAGAGGTAACTATTTGGCACTGAACGTTACGTGTAAAGTTAGCCTTAAAAGCCTCGTCACTCGCCATTTTTAAGAACGATAACTGGTTTGCTACGCACTCGTGATTTAATTTGTCCGCATCCGAACTCCTGGCCGTGTTTGATTCAACGACAAAATACGCGAACAGATTTTTATTTCTTAATCCACCTGATTTAACAACAATCACTTTGGTCAATTTGAACCTTGACGAGCATTGGTGGCTGAAAGTGTCGTAGGAGACCGATTTTAGAGAAAATCCTTTATTTGCCAGTCAGCTTTCTGCTGAAATACGGCTGGCATATGAGTACAATGTTCCTCCACTCGTATTTGAACCTGGGTCATCATATTAGACGGCAAGCGCGCTAACTATAGGGCTACGTATGGGAAACCAACGCTAAAAGATAGAATTAAGTCAGACATCCGCTGCTATACAATGAACTAAGGAATGTTGGGTAATATCAGAAGTCACAGCAACAAAAAAAAACATTTAAAGACACGACAAGACAATGTAATAGACAAACATCAACGTCTGTCTTCCTGAAAGAATACTCATCGAGTCGATGTATAGTCTGGTCCTCGCACAATGAAATAGGAAACATAATGGCGAACTGTAAAAGAAAACACTCATGAATGTTAAACACAATCCTACAAACGAAGTAATGTGTTACCAACCGTTTGGGTGACTTCTCTGTCATGGAATACTGAGCTAATACATTATCCATAAAACTATTTAATTATGAACGTAAATACAAATTAACGAAAGAAAAGAGTTTAAATCAATGACAATACCAAACATACAATACCCAATTTTGTTAATTGGTATTTGTATGTAGGCGAATACTGAACAACTAAATCATTATAACAGTACATTACATGACAAACTTCAATATGAATGATGGATTCTACATGTAAATATGATATATAATCTTGTTCTTCTCGAGAAATGATATGCAATTAGTGTTGCTGTAATGTACTATATAGGGAGATGGACAACAATGACGCTGCTTTAATTTAGTGAATGGATGCTTTACGATGAACTGTATACAGGGTCATGGGAGAAGAAAAATAACTGAATGTATGTTGGCATAGTTTTTCTTTAACGCAGATTTACTGTCCGAGGTCCTTGGAAATATTCAATTTGTTAACTGGAGCGCTATCGAACATGGAGAACGTGGATCTAATCTAGGTAATGAAAACTGGCGGCCAATGCTTTTATTGTCCCTGTTTATTCAACTGCGTTTAGACGCCATTTAATCAGGATAGGGAATTGCGTTTATCTAATAATGTGTTAATGTAACATTTGGAGTTTTACGTTGAGAAATCTCTTCCAATGTGTTTGACCGACAGACCATGCACTGTTCAACATGTTTTCTGGGTTATGAGTATTGGTACATGAAAACTATGTGAAGTCAATAAATAACCTTTTGTAAACATACTCACTGTTGCGTATTGGTATTTTATTTCCATTTGACCCAGCTCATCAGCTGTAATGTATGTAAGAGAGATAACTTATTCGTCTTCTTCAATGACGTAATTATAGCATAAAAACAAATTTCATTTTGTTAGAGACAATATGTTATAATATACAATGCGTAAAAGCTCACTTTATGATTGCTACTACACTTAGCGTCATTGAAATCGCCACATTTACACTAAAAGTCTTAACAATTCACGTATATACATGTATTTAACCATAGCTCGACCATTACATGTTTTCTTTTGCTTAAATTCGCATCACACTTGACAAATCTTTCAATTTTTTTTTTCAATTTTTTTTCAAATTATAAATGCAAGTTCCTGTGATTATATGTACTGCTCGATGAGAAAAAATATATAAGCGATCGTTACGTTATCAGGTGTTGATTGATTGTAGTTTATTAGGGACAATATAATGACGTTACGGTTAATGATTTGTTTAACGCGACGTCGAATGGGAATCTCTTTTTGGCTTAACCGAAGATACAAAAGCAAAGCCATCTTTCTATGCAATCTTACTAAAAATGAATATATTGAGGATATAAACTTATGACTATATTTGCAAACATAGTATGGTTCCACCGTAAGTGTACACTTCAATTAAACTATTCAAGGAACCTAACAAACGTCCCTCTTACACTACGCACTATGAAAGTTGTTGAGCATATTTTATCACACTTATTACGTGTATTTTCAGGTGATCAAGATGTTAATTATTGTGGTGTTGTTATTTATTGTATGCTGGATGCCGTTTCAACTTTATCAGGTGATATCAGAGTTCGACCCCAACATAAACCAGTAAGTAACAGACAATATCAAGAGCGGGTCCCCGAGTTAAGTCGAGAGAAGAACTCATAATTTAGCCGTGAGCGTAGCCCCGAGTTTAGTCGAGATCAGAGCTGCTAGTTAAGTCGTAGGCATAGCCTCGAGTTTGGTCGAGAGCAGAGCTCCTAGTTCAGTTGTGGGCGTAGCCCCGAGTTTAGTCGAGATCAGAGCTGCTAGTTAAGTCGTAGGCATAGCCCCGAGTTTGGTTGAGAGCAGAACCTTATATACATTTATAACATTGCTTGATTTTAGTTATTTTAATAGTAGAGAATCAACTACCTGAATATACTACAAGGCCTTAAGTTACCTTTCAATAATCATCCGCCTCTACCACTCATCCAGTACAGTTGTAATGTATTGCTCGAGATTTAAGTCGACCAAAGACTAATTATATACGATATAAAATAACACACTCTATCTCACCTGACTTGTAAAATATTTAGTAGACGGTAAATATTTAAAAACTAATGAAATGCGGTTTACAAAATATGCATACTAGTTCGATATAACATATTCGAGTGACATTCGAGTCGTTTATTTATAATGACCCAGAACTAGATATGTATGAGGTATACGTATATATTACAGGTACAGATATATCAACGTTATATGGTTCTGCTGTAACTGGCTGGCGATGAGTAATTCTTGCTACAATCCCTTCATTTATGGTTTGTTGAACGTAAGTTATGATTTTATTTTTATTTTTAGCGTGTCAAGCAGTCCAATTGTTGCCCCCATCATAGGTGAGAGAAACATCCCTCACCATGTTTTCAAATTCCCTAAAGTAAAATACATATTCAGCATTACTTCATATACATGACTGTATAAACACATACAATGTACATAATATTTATATAGTAACAGAGCAATTAAGCAAATTAACTAAAAGTATGTTATCATGTAAGATGTCATATTGTTATACATGCAATTACTGTTACAGGACAAATTCAAAAGAGAATATCGTTTGTTGATTGCTAAGTCGATATGTATGAGGAAGTTCTCGTCAGCAGACGGCAACTCGTGGTTAACCGGAAATGACGTATCAGACGAACCAG
The DNA here is from genome assembly GCA_947247005.1 of Spisula solida. NCBI lineage: Eukaryota > Metazoa > Mollusca > Bivalvia > Venerida > Mactridae > Spisula > Spisula solida. Next base: position 40,399,593 of record OX365944.1, on the reverse strand, counting down.
ACGAAACTAAAAGGTTAACATTAACTTTCAGGTAATTTTGTACTTTTTGTCTCAATAACTATATCTTAAGCTAAATAAGCATAGAAAGCAATGAGTCTGCTTCGAGCAAAAACAGAGGCTTGATGCCCAAAAAGGTTGCATGTATAGTACTCATTCTCGGCTTGAGCGTCGAAGACGTATCCAGTTAAAATCAGTCAAAGAATAAAACACGTACGATTGTTTTAACTTTTTGTTGACATCTTTCTACTTGCGTTCTTGGCAAAAATGTCACATGCCACGTTGCTGGATATCCTTTCCGCTACCGTAGCGTACTAATGCAGACTCGCCGGGATGGCCATTTCGGCCTTCCGTAGATTTCGATCTAAAGGCCCAAAATCGGGAATTTTGCTGTCATGGGTACACAGGCATCCCAGACTAAAGGATATTATGGGCCCAAGGTCGTGCACAGGTTTTTTAGCCCGCTGGACCCCTTTAAAGAGGGCTTTGAACGTAGATTTTCCAAAACTGAAATTACTGGTCCTACCCACCATTGCGAAACGATTCCCTGTGGGATTGCATTAACATTTAGCGCCAAAAAGTTTTTATTTTTCTATAGAAGGAATATAAGGCTAGACTAAGGGGTCAGGATCAGATCCCTTAAGGGGCCCAAAAGAAGGCCTACCAAGCTAAAAAAAAAAAAAAAAAAAAACGTCATTTCCGGTGACCTTCGGTCGAAATTTTGACATTTTTCTACTTTCACATTGGGGCAGGTGTGTAGCATCCGGATGTATCGAGTTTTTATCAGTGCTGCAAGTCAATAGTGTCTCAGGGACGGGGTATAGGGATCATATGAATTTCTCATGACCCCCCAAAAAATCGTGGTAGCGGAAAGGATATATAATAAGAGTCTTCTTGCTCAATATATAGTAAAGGGCATACGTTTCACAAAATGGTGCATGTCTTTTTAAACGTTTTTTTATGTGTTATATTCACGACGCCATGTTAGTTTGTGATGTCATGATAAGACGTAAATAGCAACTTACGTCTTGTAAACGGTATGAAAGATGACGGATTTAGGACGAATTCAGGATATATAACGTATAGACGTTATACACATTGCTGAGTTAGTTTCACTTACAATATATTCGGTTGGCAGGACGTTAATGATATACCGAATATACTCGCGTGTGGATCACTTCAAAATTCCCACCACCTCAGTATTACCATAACACTGGTCTAATAGTGGTTATACCCCTATATTTATTGCGTAGTGCGAGTCGTATTTGAACTGTATTCCTGAATTTATATTATTATTATAAATCACGTGATATACGCCATTATGTATACCTGTATAACACATACAGATGATTCTGTTACAGGGCAAGTCAGGCATACAGACAGAATAGCGTGTTACAAAACCCACGTACAGACGGATACGCCGGTGTACGCACGCATTGTGAGGGTATACCAGAAGTTACAAGTCAAACAAATTTCTAACATGTCTAAACTTTCAGACCATAATGAGACAGAGTGATGATTGATCAACAGTCCTGTGTAGCCAGTCAGTAGAAATATCCAATACTACGTAACAGCTTAAAACAAGTGACTGCTACATTCACGTGTAGTAAACATGGAGTGACTGCTACATTCCTGTGTAGTAAACATGGAGTGACTGCTACATTCATGTGTAGTAAACATGGAGTTCGAGCATAGTGGCTACTTAAGTGATTGCTTCATTCGTGTGTATTAAGCACGGAGTTTGAGCATAGCCACTACTTTAGACAAGTGACCGCTTTATTCCCATGTACGCTCGTATTAAACATGGTGTTTGAGCATGTTTGAGGATTTTGGGCGTAATCAACTACACTTCAAACAAGTGACTGCTTCGTTCATGAGTTTTGAATATGTAGTTTGAGCTCTGCGACTACTTTAGACAAATGGCTACTTTGTACAGACGAACAATAACACAGCTTCAAACCTAGACGTATAGTATGTTTAGTTTTACTCAATTGCCAGTGCTCCGGTGTTATGGTTGCCATTGCTCCGGGGTTATGGTGTTACCAAGCAATAAGCAGCAAAACATTTCTTCTTGTCAGCGTTTAGATGTCGAGTAAATGTGATTTGTATTGTATTTAGTGTCAGTCCAGTTGTCACAAACACTCAGTTCGAGTTTAGAATACCTGACGACCGCTCTATAAGCTGAGCTAACGAGTATGCCATAACACATTGCCACACCTATTATAGGGCATATTATGTTATTTAAATTACATTTTTTCTGTACAAATTGTCTTTGTCTTGTGTACATGTATGTGATGAATGGTCAGACAAACATTGCCAGTGTTATTCGGATCAATTAGTGTGGACTTTTTAAAGATATACGCTCGTATATCAAACCAATTGACTTACTCGAATTTGCCAATTAATTTACCAGTACACCCGAAAAGGACAGTTCGTGGAGCGCTGACCTGTGCAATATGGGGCCTGGATTATAACCAATACTTATATACATGTATATTGAACACATGGTACATGTATAATGTTGTTTATGCCTTATACATGTAATACAAATATACATGACTGAGGAAAATGTCCGAAAATGTAATAATAGTGTTCAAAATAAGCCACTAGTAATATTGTGTACCAATTTAATATAATCACACATTCTTGCTCTCAAATACAAAACGAACAACACAATAGTCGATATAAACATCAAAAGAGTAAATGTTGAGAGCTGTCGCATGTAAGTATTGGTTTTAATTCCGGGCCCATGATTCTGGTTCGATCATCAGATGGGGAAAGTAAATATACATGTATATTCTTCCTGAACATTGGCTACAGGCATACTCTTTTCATACAGAAAAGTTGTCAGTTATGGGAGTGCTCGTAAGTACTGGTTTTAAACAATTCCAGGAAAATTGGTTATACATGTACCATTACTGTCCATTACTGTTCATTACTGTCCATTACTGTTCATTACTGTTCATTACTGTTTCTTTATGACATTTGTCTGAAAATCTGTAGAAACGGCTAAAACATAAGTCAGAAAACACTGTTTATACAATAAACTAGTATGAAGCAACAAGTGTGACGTTTAGAAGAACGCCAATGTCAGTATACAACAGTCGTTTGGAATAAGGAATGGAGTTTGTTCCAGGGCGTGGCTCATCCTTCAGAATCCTCTTAGTGCAGTCATATTGAATCATGTCGTAGATAATTAACTTTCACCCAACTAAATCAAACTAGTCATAAATAAAAACAGAAACAAAAAAAACATGCAATAAATCCCTGTCTTCCGCCTTAAGTCGCTTTAATGAGGCTTTAATGGCATGCATAACCGATGTTTTGAAGGGATAGATCATTATTTTCTACAAAGACTGGTCAATATTGATGTACCAGACTTTAATGTAACAACACGTTGTATTCAAAAAACAGCACTTATCCAGACTGCTCAATTTTATAAAGCAAATAAGCGATTTTTCGCAGGTTAAAATGCAATATAAAACAGATAATGAACACGATATTTTTATAACTAAATTTATTTTCAATATATTTTGCATAATATAACATGAAATGACATGAAAAATAATATAACATGCATGACTCTTAGAACGTTCTAAGAGAAATTGACCATATCATATCAAAAACTCTGATGAATAATGACCAGTCCTCTTAGAACGTTCTAAGAGAAAATTGTACAAAATTGATCTTAACTATACAGCGTTTTAGACAAAATAAACAAATCTCTTAGAACGTTCTAAGAGAAAAAAGAACACAATTGGTCTTAATTCTAAAACGTTAAAAAACAAAATCAACGAATCTCTTAGAACATTCTAAGAGAAAAGTGAGCAAATAAGTGTTTACATTCTCCTCATAAATGACCAAATCTCTTAGAACGTTCTAAGAGAAAATTAAACAAGATTTGTCTTGAGTATAGACCGTTTTAACAGAAATTTAGCAAATCTCTTAGAACGTTCTAAGAGAAAATTTACCAATACATTATTCTCAAAGAAAATGGGTGAATCCCCTAGAACGTTCTAAGAGAATACTGAAGAGAAGTCTACTTAATTACAAAACGTTTGAGCAGAAATTTAACAAATATCTTAGAACGTTCTAAGAGAAATTGACCAATTCAATATGAATACATGTATTACATTCTTCAAGAATATGACTGAAAAAATGACCAAATAGAATTTACATTCTCCGCATAAATGACCAAATCTCTTAGAACGTTCTAAGAGAAAATTGAACAAAATATGTCTCGAGCATCGACCGTTTTAACAGAAATTTAGCAAATCTCTTAGAACGTTCTAAGAGAAAATTGACCAATACATTTTTTACATTCTCAATCAAATGGGTGAATCCCTTAGAACGTTCTAAGAGAATATTGAACAAAATTCTACTTAATTACAAAACGTTTGAACAGAAATTCAAAAAATCTCTTAGAACGTTCTAAGAAAAATGATTAATTTTCCCAATGTGTTATAATATTAAAAATCTCTTAGAACGTTCTATGAGAATGTGAAAAACGTAGATTGAAACATTTTACAGAAAATTACCAAATCTCTTAGAACGTTCTAAGAGAAAACGACCAAATCTGGTTGACAGTCATAACATAAAAATGTACACATCTCTTAGAACGTTCTAAGAGAAAATTATATATTAATAGCTTGAAACATTTTAACAGAATTGATCGAATCTCTTTGAATAATCTTAGAGAACTTGACAAAATATGCAAAAATCTCTTAGAACGTTCTAAGAGAAAATGACCAAATCTGGTAGAATATTATTACAATAAAATGCACACATCTCTTAGAACGTTCTAAGAGATTATGACACAATTTGATTGAACATATTTCTGATGAATGTATCCAAAATCTATTCTAATGTTATCATATAAATTAACCTATCTCTCTGAACGTTTTAAGGGAAAATGACAAACATTTCTTATCATGTCTTGAGAGAAAAAGATGAGATGTCGTAGAACGTTCTATTAGAAATTTAAAAAAGTAAGACGGAACTTTTTTTATCTGTAACACAGAGGTAGTATGGTGAGTATCGTCGCTATACAACAAGAACATTTAAGACCCAATGTGTCTATTCGGATAGTGTTACTGTATCGTATGCGGTTCTCACGTATCAAACATTCTTTCTCAAGTTTTCTTCCATTGAAGCCGGAGGTCATTCGTAATTAAGAATGACCACGCACTTGCGACTGTCTGAGTCGGACGCAACAACGTTGTAATAGAAATTGACCAAATCTCTTAAAACGTTCTAAGTAAAAATGCCAATAAGTTCATATTAAAGTGTTTTAAGACAAAATGGCGAAATGTCTTAGAGAATATTCTTAGAGAAGACGAATAAAAACGACCGGATCTCTTAGAATGTTCTAGGAGAAGTCGAAAAAAATGACAAAATCTCTATGTTTTTGAGAAATGAAGAGTCGAGCTAATAAATTTTTTCTCAACAAAGTCATAGTATGTTTGATTACAATGTCCTTTCAAGTGATTATATTCCATTCCAGTCTTTTGTGATGGTTATCTCCCTGATTCGTCATAGTCTGCAATATAAAAAGTGACGTGGTAATACATAATAATAATAACATGTAATTTTCACTTTATCAAAGTCAAACGTTTATTTAGAAGACATTGGTCGTAAGACATTTATATGCGATCCATGCACATTCTTTACTTTCCTATAATAAAATACTTAATGTAATGTAAAAATGTAATACTTGTACCAGTAATACAATTATTTATATCCTTTCCGCTACCATTGCGTTCTAATGCAGACTGGCCGGGATGGCCATTTCGGCTTTCCATAGTTCACGGCCTAAATGCCCAAATTCGGGAATTGTGCTGTCATGGATACACACGCATCCTAGACTTAAGGATATCACGTGTCCAATGTCGCGCACAGGTTTTTGGTTCCGATGGTCCCCTTTAAATCTTGGTATAAAAAGAGGCCAACCTAGCTTAAAAAAGAAGTTATTCACGCAAGGGTCACTGTCAAAAGTTTTTATAATTGGCTTACAACCTAATCATAGTTATAATAAATATACAATATTGATATAGCGCTTTTTTCATGCACACGTTCAAAGGCACTTTACGTTGTTGCAGCCACAAGGGCGCATGTGCATTCTCTACCAGTGCAGATACAGCATGATCTGACCAGAGGGACAAACTGAGAGCAAGTCCCTGAAGGAAGAGAGATACATTAGATACATGCATGTCGGGCGATGCAAAAATGCGCCTAGCTCTTATTTCGAATAGACAGCCAGGTTCTTTAATGTGCCCCGTTTACAGCACCGATACACAGCTTCGTAGTACCTTTACCAAGATACTTTGCATTACACCCGGTACTGCGGGAAATATTATAAATATTTCAGAAATTCTCCGATGCCGAGAATTGAACCCTCGACATCTGAAATGACAGCCCAGTGCATTACCACATAGCTAAATCCGCTTATATTATTCTATAATGTTGATATCGAGGATTTATTTACTGGAGTATATATAGTCCAGAGAATTTAACACGACTCTCGAACTTCTATTAGCATAATTCCACAGCTGATTTAGTGTCTATATTATAATCCTGGTTGTGTGTTTTCATAAGCGGGGAGTATCACGATGACGCTCGATTAATATCAACACTAATCTAAAGGACCGTTAATGCACGATTTGCTCGCGGAAATTTATATATTCAACGCAAGGAGTCTGTAATATATTCATGCATATAGGTCAGGATCATGTCAAATTCTCCGTGCTATATACTACTAGTATTTTCTATAAACATACTTTATTTATTTTACGTAGCCGTCATCAATTTAAGCGGCGTTTTACGAATTTACTTAAATTATTAAAATTGCGATTTATTTCTTATTCATAACCCACCGTGCGTGCTTTTAGCAAGACTTAGTATTGAATCGTATGTAACATATATCAGCGACTATACTCTTTATGCCCATGATAAAAGCTCTTACCTTTCCTCGCTAATTTAATTAATTGACAGGGTCAAGAATACAATGAGGTTTACACATATCATCAGTAAATTAACAAAGATCATCCACTGTATTCTTTAACTTTTCAATATGCAATACTTCGATCCTGATTTATCAACGAGATCAGTAGGCGGTCTCTGTGGTTATCGCTTGTCGGCGTAGTTAGTTTGGTATTTCAAGAGAACACAATGACAGAGGGGGTATACAAGTATTTTAATTGCTTGTACTTCCAAAAGTAACCGACTTAAGCGTTGAACATTTTGATAGTTATCTATTTAATAGGTACGATATTTGAATAACTACCATTCAGCTACATATTAATAGAATTGGAAGAATATCACATTTTGACAGCAAAATTACGCCTACGGTTGCTAGGGGTTTTAACAACCTTATAACATTATACATAGCAACAAAATTGACGGTAACTTGTGTTATGTCGTATTATAATTATAATGCAATGTAGCTGTTACCGCTGTAATATATAAGAATCTTCCTACTCCAAGAACATTCAACTACTAATAAACTATCCATGTAGCGAAAGTATTTAGGTATTTGACGTTACACGCAAAGTCTACGAAATAATATAGAACTTACCATGCGACCGCTGTAGATGATAACATGTCTTGCAACTCTCAACAGCACTCCTGTCACAATTAGTTATTATATTTTCTTTATAAAAATGTGTCCAATCGTCCAGCCCGCTATTTTCCATTGAACTACATACCCGCCAAAATGTAATAAACTAAAGGTTTCCGAGTGTGCAGATATGTGTCACGTGACCAACAGCGGACAATGCAGCGAGATAACGAGACCACCGACAGTGATGAGAACACGTTTACAGTGGCTAACATGTTTGTAAGTATATTTAAGGCCATTACAATTCACTACTAGATTATCATCTTTCTTAAATGGGGGTTTGTTTCAAATATTGATATAAGCCTGTATGCGTGTTATTTAAATTTGAATTGATAATTTTAAACCATGTTTAACTCTCTATGTACATCGCTGGTTTCAAATAAAACAAAATGTATGATTAGACGCAGCAGGCCTGAGACGCAGGAAAGTATGACGCGGACAATGATGGTGCTAATTTTTTAAGTGTGGCCTTAAAAAATAATGTCTGCAGATCTATAACAAATGATAAGCACGCCTCATTTGCATACCAGGATCCATTGAATTCACGAGAAGTATATACATGTATTTATCAAGGTAATGAATTCATTGGAAATAGGATATAGATCTTACGCTGGTTTAATAATACACGTTTACACGTAAGTTATCTTCTTAACAAGATTTGTAAAATACATATGTATATATTTTATGTAATTATTTGGTGTAATTATTTTGTAGTAGATTATATTTATTGAGATGATTTAAATTATCAATGCAAGAATAATTATTGTTAAATTGATGTTACCAGTACATGTTTTAATTACATGCTACAAAGTACAATATATAATATTTTATGTTATTATACAAAATAATTTTAGTTTTACAAACTCGGCATACATATTGCATTTGGTAAAATAACACAAAACAGCATTCAGACATAACTAATTTTAATACTAGTATATACATACTCACATACATGCACATTGAGAATAATCTTATGACGCGGGGTTTAAAAAGAATATATTTCGACTGATCGTTACTGATAGAAGGGCGTCCTTTTTAAAAGAAGCAATTTCATAGAAGTTTCTAAAATTTTGAAACCAGATAAGAAATTCAGACAACATACAATTAATATTAAAATATAGCAACAAACTTTGGCTGATCGGATGAATCGATTGGCAGTTTATAGTCAGTCGGTAATTTCCGTTAGTGGTCGTAAAATTTCCGATTTTTAACGATAACTGCCGGTACATGGTACATAAACTGCGTTGTCTCGTGCTATCGAATATTAAAATATACCGACGATAGTCAAATTTCGCGAAATGGACCAGAATGCCTAGTTGTCATGTTTTAATTTCAGTATCATGTAATGTTGATATGCATATTATGAGGTTCTCGGTACACTATACAGGTTAAAGATGATTTTATATCCCGACGTAAAATAGAATAACGTTAGTATTGTATTTTGTGAAACCTTCACAGAACATTTCAATGGAAATTTAAGAATTTCTAAAAAAATCACCACATTAAAATAGTACAAAAAAATCAACACATGTAGTGTTAAATCGGATACAAAAGTTTGGTTAATAATGAATTTATACATTGTTCATGTAGTTATAAAGATACATTTAAGCCATCAGTGCACACTAAAATACATTAAATATCTGAATGTTATCACGTGGTCAAAGTAGTGAGATGTGTGGTCAATATCGAAGGGATTTTAGCGCAAAAAATCACACATTTCTGTGATTCACTACGGCATTTTAATATTCAAGAATATAGAAATTCAAAGCTGCAAATAAAATCCACAAGAAAATTCATTCTCGAGAAGTTTTCTTTTATACAAAGTCATGTCACGTGTTTCAGTAAACTGTTGATTTCTACATATTACATGTTTAGTGATAAAGATCTGGGACAAACACTAGTGGTCACCTAGATCATGATCAACAGACGCTTTCGAAATTACAGGTGTGAAAGCGTCCGGCTGATTTAGATCAAACTGTAATCAGAGCCTAAAGCTACACTTAATTGTACTCGCTTTCGCAATATGTAATAAACCGAGACCAATATCACAAATTATAGATCAATAGCCCAATATTTTAAGTAATATTTAAGGATATATAACTAACTCCGAGACCAATATGGAAAGTACATCCCCTGTGCCGGTGGATCTGGGCCTGCAACTGGTTATTAAACTACATGTAAATACTTGCTTGGAAGTTTTATTTCAGGTTACGTTGTGCATGCACATTATGCATTTTATTCATATAATTTCAGAGATGGCATACAATGGGTGATGCGCTGGATGGTCATTTTAAAAATTCACAGGGCTGTGTGAATGAAATCTGAGTTTCTGAGAACTTAGAAAAACTCCGCAAATCAGTATGTATCATACTTACCGCGAGGTTGTTTAAACTGAATATTTTTTATTTTAATATAGCATGGGTTTACCAGCGTCGAGTAAATGTCATTTATTCTCATAAATAAAAAATGTTAAAGTATGTTTACGACTTCCGATTTACACAGACATAGAGTGTAGTTCATAAAACCCAATAACTGTAATAAATAAATATTTATTGTATATATTTAGTTTCCAAAAGTCAGGCTATTTTGAAATCTTAGGTGACACTCAAGCCTGATTATTACGACTGATAACGCCATAGTTGTAGCGTAATTTACGCAGCGGGTGTCTGTCTAGTCTTGTTATATGATGTAAATGATACATTTTGTAAATATGGAAACAATGACCCCACATTTTGATGAAATGCAATCTTACATAATTTGATTGTTCACTTTGTCGGCATTATACATCATAACATGTACTAGGATAAAACCCGTTAGTTTTTCGGAATTTCCGGATTAATTGTTCGAGATATTCTGAATTGAAACATATATTGTCATAGTGCAGAATGGTACAATATTCTCGATACTTTTGGCCAAAAATGGATGAAAATTCTTACTTGCACCTCTTACCCTAACTGTTTATAACAGACACGGAATGTTAACTTTAGAAATGCGGGCACATCGGCTTAAAGCCCGTTCACTGCATATTTCGGATATTTGAACTTGGTTTAATCGGGGTTAACTCAGTTTCTAAACAATTTCAAAACTAATAGCTCCAGCAACATAATAAATGTAGTAATTAATTACGAAGAGATCTTCTGGCATTGCACCGATGGGTTTGGACGTGGAGTACATGTTACACGTACTGCTTCGCGAACTTCCTAATACCTAATACGTACTACTAGTATTTATGTTATCTATGATTAACTACTTGGCGACATTCTCACATATCGTATCACATATCAGCCGGTGTCCGAAAAAACAAATGACATACTTAATAATATATCCCCGTGTTATATCTGGTTCAGACGTTTGATGGAAGGAGCATTGTGCCAGTGTGCCATTAGCTGGATATATCTATTAGTTAGAGCTGATTTATTCAGTTGTGACTACCCGATGTCACAATATGCTCCATATACGCGATGACTTTGTGACTGTACGTCAATACATATATGTGGCCGCGACTGCGACTTTTGGGCTTACGCGCAAAATGACGTCGTTGAGTAAACGTCGTAAATAAATGTGACATAAAAATACTCACATACTTTCTTGAATATCGACATTAAACGTCGCCAAATGACAAGAAAACGTGTTTTTTTAATTAATTGTTGACATGAGAAAAGAATGTTGATTTCTACCGATAGTTTAGTGAGAAGAAAGCGATAGTTTGGTGACGGAAGTGGTTTTCTGGCGATCGATTCGCAGTCATCTCCCTTGATAATATTTCACGTCTGACACATTTCGGAAATAAAAACTGTTTATTTTGCCGTCTTACGTGCACTTCGAACAGTTTAATGTCTACACCATTATCAACAAACAGCCTAGGTAAGTCATGCTCCATTTAACACTCGCTAATTTGTCTGATTATTGAACAATATGTGTTTTTGTACCGTTTTTATTGATGTCAAACCCGGAAGTGGTGTCTTCATGTTTTTTTACCAACAAAATGGGCGCTGTAAATTCAAATTTATATTGAATCATCAACGTGTACTAACGTTCTAGACTACTGTAATGTATTTCATGTGCACGATAGACCTAGCTGTATTGACATAGTTATAAAATTTGGAGGATTAATTTATCATGTACATGATCGCCAGCTATCAATGTTCGAAGTTCAAGCAAGTTAAACTTAAAGCATCATCGGACTGGAAATCTGATATTGATAGAAGGGGGAGGAGTGTAGTGATTATAAATTCTCATAATAACACTCTCAACTTACAGTCTTGCTTTTGTGTTAACCTTTAAATATTCAATAACATGATTAGGACTAGGACCATCTGTTTGTCATGGTGGTCTAGGTTTAGTAGGCCCCTACTTGGAAACATATGTGCATTTTCTCATTCAATAAGTTTCCCTTGTATGCATACTGGTATGCTTCTTTGTAGCTATTAAATAGACAAATACAACAGTCAACTTGTACTTATATGGAGCAAATGAAGTGCATGCCACATGTTGTTGACTTTTAGATGCATCATTGATTTCAAAAGTGAACATGAATGATGTAAGCTATATCAAGATCCTGTGAAACCAACTAGGTATCACTAAGAAGACACTTACCTGGGTATATGGTATGACTCAGGATACCACATTCATGTATATACTTGTAGCATCTAGACCTATATGGCAAGGAAGCTACATACATGTATACCATTTTCTCTCTTTTGTATGACATGCACAAGGGTCAGTCACAATATATTGCCAACACTCATAGCAGAACCTCTTCAAGTGAGCTAATAGAAGTGATACTTTTGATTCAATCAGTCTACAGCACTGGTAGGTTGTGGTTTCCCAAGATTCATTCTTCAACCTTCTACTCTCAAAGTGGATTTAAACATTGTCTTTATTCAATTAGCATCATTTATTTTAAATAATGTTTGCACTCTTTTTTCAGAAAAAGGACAGTGTTATATCTGATGATAGCAGTATTGATGCAAGTGATTGAACATTAACAGGTATTATTATCATCTGTACATTATTGTATTTTTTTTAATTTCATTAGAATGACTTTTATAAATGAATATTAGTTTAAAAATAAATATTATTAGATTATACTTTATTTTTCTACCTACTGTATATATTTTCATTAATACTGTAAACCTTTAAATATTAATGATTTCCACTTTCACTTGCTTTCAGTTACCTGCTTTTGTACCCTTTTGACAGTTTATGTGACCATGCAGGGTGATAACAGTTCTATTCAATGATGAATCCTTACAGGTATACATTTAGTACATTCATTTTTGTAATTATTGTTTATAGATTCTAATATTTAAAATTAATAGCAAACATTGTGTCTTACCTAATACCATATTTTGTATGCATTATGTTGTATTTGTGCTTAATTCATTATTGCGTTTTATTCAGTCTGAAATTTAAATTTTATAAACATGATTTTTGTACACCATTTATGGATTTCAATATAATATAAATCATAGATAAAAGTTTAATATAAATTACAGGCATTGGATAAATTGTATTATGTAATATCTGACACATTATTTTCTCATTTAAGGACACAACACAGCTTCTGAGATGTCAATGAAAAACCATCATCATGACTGAAGAAGAAACAGAATGATATTCAATATGAATGTGTAACACATTAACTAACTGTTCTCTTTGTGATGTAACATTATTCACATTTAATACCTAGTCAAACAGTGATGCTCGCACAACACAATATTTAATATGAAGATGTTTGTTTGAGCCAAATCATCCCATTCACTGGCCTAACTTATAGTTATGAATGAAAGTTGCTTCTCAGAACCATGCCTATCTAGTACACATGATTATAATTATCATACCAGTACATGGTGTGTAGTTTTTCAATTGTTTTCACTTACATTGTATTCATGATTTGGTTTAAGTTAAAAGCACGTGCTTGTAAACATTTGTGTACATGAATTTATAACCTGGGTTCTAAGAAACTGTCTTTATAAAGACAGCTAGCATATCACAGGCCAGATTATATTCCAAAATTTATTTTAATTTGTGCAGTTCACCACATGTAATTTCTGGTGTTTCCTAGAAAGAAGGCATTTGTCTAAGAACCACTGTCCAAATATTACCCAATCCACAGGTTAATTAGTGTAATATGTACCATTATGAACATTTTCTGACACACAAGAACATTCATTTAAACTTTTTTCATTTTTTCCAAAATAGGTTCTAAACGGGTTCCATATTGTCCTTGACATTGGATTTGTTTATGGTGCATACTACTCCTACATTTTATTGTTATGGCCTTAACATTTATAAAAGATTTCTTATCCTGTAATAAATACACTTATATTACATAAAAGATGTTATAACAAATCTATTTAGAGAATAATTTATTAAAAACTATCTGAAACATACATGAAACTCTATTTTTTCAAATAGTTTCTGTTGCTATGCAGAATATTCTATATTGTCAAGGAAATAATTAAAGGACAATGTTAAAATGAACACTTTAATAAGGTGTATTGTAAGGGACCAGTAAATTGTAGTAATGATTTAGATGTTGTTGTGTCAAGCTTTAGAATTATAATATATGTGTTAACTGCCATAAGCATGTTTAATTGGAAGATGATTGATAACCTGTCATTTATTGGAAATCATGTTTTTGATTATTCTTGAATACACATAAATTGCACACTTCAGCAAGTATGTTCTTTTAAATTGCATGTTTAAATATTGCTCTAAACTTTACATGATGAGTTTTGCAAATTCCATACTGCTCTAGTTAATCACCACAGTATTTTGTCAATATTTTGATTTATCTCACTGTTGCTAGGCAACCACAAAAATGTAAAGTTCAAAATTATGTGATTAAACAATAAGACACATTGGTGATGAAAATAAAACATATCTAAAGTATATTATGTGTTGTCTGTTTATTGTTACGGCATGCTTGTTCTGCCTGAATGTTTCTAGACCTAGAATAGTTATTTTGGAATAAAAAGGATGTTCCTTAGTAACAGCAAAATTGCCATAACTTGGTAATTATTCAAGATATCAACATGGAATTTACATGATTTGAAATCTAAAGGTCCACTTATTACAATGATACTAAAATAAAAAGGTGGTTTATGACCCACTCTCATAGTGGCATCCTCATGTGCTAAATCTTGTATTTTGTAAATATTTAGCGGTTGCTAGGTAACCAAAATATATTTGGTGATTATTTTGAACGGTTTTACAACTAAGAATCTTTGTGACGCCAAATGTACAAATCAAGTATGACATGATGTCTTGGTTAGCTGATTAAATGTGCTTAACACACAGCATAGTTGTTACAACATTTGCACCAGAAATGGTGTAATTTTGAGGAATACAGGCATCTACATAATCGTCATAAATCACTCAATTTTCAGAACATCGACATGATATTTGCAAAATTTGAAACGTTTTTCTTCAAAGGTTACTGTGACATTAAAAGCTGAAAAATTGCATCTTGAACAACTATCAGAATGGCATCCACATGTGCTAAATTGTGTTTTTTGTAAATATTTAGCGGTTGCTAGGCAACCAAAAAAAAAGTTGACATAATTTTTCACTGATGTGCAACTTAAAACCTTTGTGACAACAAATGAACAAATCAAATATAATATGATGTGTGCTAAACCGTTAAAATGTGTTTAATTAACAGAATAATTGTTTCAGTTTTTACATCTAAAACAGTGCAATTTTGAACGAATCACCAACTACTAGGTGTCAACAAAATAGTCATAAATCACTGAATTTTCAAGATATCGACTTAAAATTTTCAGAATTTGGAAATTTAAACTTCAGAGATTACTGTTACATTAAAAACTGAAAATGTGATTTTTTACCCACTAGCCCAAAAATCGCAGTCGCGGCCACATATATCTATGTTTTCAATATAGCCTATACAAACGCGTTATCAATTTTGATCCATTATTGTATTGGATTATTCAACAAATGCATGACCAGTGGAATAGACGAAACATATACAATGCTTATTTATCACGTGTACATATGCTAGTATCAACAACAAAGTGCGCACGTGTTAGTTATTATGTACACACGTGGTTAGGTAAACTGTCACGTTCGAACGTATCACGTGTACCTGATAAATAAAGTATTTCCCATGTCCCCACCATACGCTATACTAAGCATTGGTACATGTAATAACATATCACGTGAACGATATTGTGTACACTTGTATGTTGATTGAGGTCGACATACATCGTCGTAACATTATTAAATGTATTAACACTTAATTTTTTCCGCGTACTAGTGCTTTACTGTAATTTAGTACATGTAGTTGACATTATAATTTTCAGTTGTAGAACGTGATGTTAAAACACGCATCATCATGAAGTGGAATGAGTCGGCGAAATCCTGATCAACGGAGCAAACTATCATGTGGCTAATGGTATATTTACATGAAACAATGTGCGGATCGTATATTATTGTGATGAGCCTTACTTTATGAATTGTGAACTAAGTTAAAATGTAATTGATGTATTGGTAAATTTTCTCTTAGAACGTTCTAAGAGATGTGTTTAATTTCGCTTAAAACGTTTTATAATTAAGACCAGTTTCGTTTAATTTTGGTCAATTTTTCTATGAGGTAATCAATGTATTAGTCATTTTTTACAAGTTTTGTAATGAAGTAGAATTTTGATCAATATTCTCTTAGAACGTTCTAAGAGATTCGACCATTTTCTTTGAGAATGTAAAAAATGCATAGGTCAATTTCTCTTAGAACGTTCTAAGAGAATTGTCAAATTTATGTTACATGTTTTGTAATGAAGTAGAATTGTGTTCAATATTCTCTTAGAACGTTCTAAGAGATTCACCAATTTACTTTGAGAATGTAAAAAAATTATTCATCAATTTCTCTTAGAACGTTCTAAGCGATTTTTTAAATTTCTTTTAAAACGTTTCGTAATGAAGTAGAATTTTGTTAAATATTCTCTTAGAACGTTCTAAGAGATTCGGCCATTTTCTTTAAGAATGTAAAATTGCATAGGTCAATTTCTCTTAGAACGTTCTAAGAGATTCACCCATTCACTTTGAGAATGTAAAAAATTGATTCTAAGAGATTTGCTAAATTTCTGTTAAAACGTTTTGTAATGAAGTAGAATTTTGTTAAATATTCTCTTAGAACGTTCTAAGAGATTCGGCCATTTTCTTTAAGAATGTAAAATTGCATAGGTCAATTTCTCTTAGAACGTTCTAAGAGATTCACCCATTCACTTTGAGAATGTAAAAAATTGATTCATCAATTTCTCTTAGAACGTTCTAAGAGATTTGCTAAATTTCTGTTAAAACGTTTCGTAATGAAGTAGAATTTTGTTAAATATTCTCTTAGAACGTTCTAAGAGATTCGGTCATTTTCTTTAAGAATGTAAAATTGCATAGGTCAATTTCTCTTAGAACGTTCTAAGAGAAATGTCAAATTTCTGTTACATGTTTTGTGATGAAGTAGAATTTTGTTCAATATTCTCTTAGAACGTTCTAAGAGATTCACCCATTTACTTTGAGAATGTAAAAAATTGATTGATCAATTTCTCTTAGAACGTTCTAAGAGATTTGCTAAATTTCTGTTAAAACGTTTCGTAATGAAGTAGAATTTTGTTTAATATTCTCGTAGAACGTTCTAAGAGATTCGGCCATTTTCTTTAAGAATGTAAAATTGCGTAGGTCAATTTCTGTTAGAACGTTCTAAGAGAATTGTCAAATTTCTGTTACATGTTTTGTAATGAAGTAGAATTTTGTTCAATATTCTCTTAGAACGTTCTAAGAGATTCACCCATTTACTGTGAGAATGTAACAAATTGATTCATCAATTTCTCTTAGAACGTTCTAAGAGATTTGCTAAATTTCTGTTAAAACGTTTCGTAATGAAGTCGAATTTTGTTCAATATTCTCTTAGAACGGTCTAAGAGATTCGGCCATTTTCTATAATAATGTAAAATTGCATACGTCAATTTCTCTTAGAACGTTCTAAGAGATTAGTTTAATTTCGCTTTAAACGTTTTATAAATAAGACCACTTTCGTTTAATTTTCTCTTAGAATGTTCTAACAGATTTGCTGAATTCGTCTTAAAACGTTTCATAATAACAAAATTTGTATAGGTTTCTCTTAGAACTTTCTAAGAGACTCAGCAATTTTCTTTGAGGATAAAAAATGCATTGGTCAATTCTTTGAGAATGTTATAAAATATAAATGTATGGGTGAATTTTCTCTTAGAACGTTCTAAGAGATTCGTTGAATTTCTCTTAAAACGGTCTATACTCGAGACAATTTGTTTTAATTTTCTGTTAGAACGTTCTAAGAGATTTGGCGGAGAATGTATAAATGCATTGGTCAATTTCTCTTAGAATGTTCTAAGAGATTTGTTAAATTTCTGTTAAAAGTTTGGTAATGTAGTAGAATCTTGTTCAATATTTTCTTAGAACGTTCTAAGAGATTCGCCCATTTTCTATGAGAATGTTAAAAATGTATTGGTCACTTTTCTCTTAGAACGTTCTAAGAGATTTGTTGAATTTCTCTTAATACGGTTTATACTCAAGACAAATTTTGTTAAATTATCTTAGAACGTTCTAAGATTCATGCATGTTATACTATTTTTGCTTGTCATTTCATGTTATATTTTGCAAAATATATTGAAAATAAATTTAGTTATAAAAATATCGTGTTCAATTTCTCTTTTAAATTGCATTTTAAACTGCGAATTTCGCTAATTTGCTTTATAAAATTGAGCACTCTGGATAAATGCTGTTTTTTGAATACAACGTGTTTAACGCTTTTGTGTTTATAGTCTTTTAATACAGTGTAGCAATACCACGTGACTTTGACATAACTCGAGGCTACAAATTTTAGGCAAAATTTGCTTCACTTCGAAAACAAAAATAGCCGGAAGTACATGTAGTTTATTTCTTCGTCGATTTCAGTAAAACATACTCCTTATAGTTTTCCCTTAGACTGGCGTATGTTTGATAGAAATTGATATAGCAAAAAATACGTATGCATATTTTTTAATTTTGACAAATTTCGTCTTGGATTTGTAGTATTTAGTGATCTCAAAGTATTGCTACAATGTTATAGAAGTCAGCGAAACATCAAACGTGAAGTTTTGATAAATTCAGTTCTTAATTAGTATGCATGGAAAGAGAAATACAATGTAGATGTACTTCTCTCAAAGTTTGACTATAATTTTCAAAAAACGTTAATTACACGACTATGATAAGCATACAAATAATTATGTTTCATTTTACAGTTTGATTTTGTTCGATAGATGAATGCATACAATACAATACAATACAAACTGTTTATTGCATAAAACATTCATACATATGCTTATAGCAAAACAATATTATAAACAAACAGACAGTAGGCAGAAGTAAACATATTTTCGGAAGAGCATGTAAGACAAGAATACAATTATGACATGTATAACAATACATACATTAGTTAAAAGCGGATATGTAGCGATGATACTGTTACAGTAGTATTGTCGTTATGTAAATTCCAACAAAAGTCATTTATGAGAGAGAAGAATAATCACAATCAGTATTCTTCAGATCAAAACTTGATACAATTGGTTTTTAATTCAATCAAGTTGACGTCATTTTATAATAAACGTAATTATATTGTTAACATGGTACAGAAAACTAATACCGATGCAGTCTGTATTATTTGTAGTTACAAATAGTGCTGCTGTTACATCCTGACACTCAGTTACAAATGAAGTTTGATAACCTCCTCAGCGTTCACTGCGACGCTCACTATTGTTACGTCTATGCTACACTCAAATAATAAAACAAATTGACCAGACCTGCGTTTATTCAGTCAGCTGGATGAAGAACAGAGAATACAGATAGCAAGAATATAAGTTTATGAAATGACATAAACGTAAGATGTCGTTGCATGAAACCCCTTTCACAATTATCGTGCGACGGGTCTAAGAAGTAATTTAAGGACTATCGTGCGTCCGTTGCATTTCTGCATCGTCCGACCGTCGTGCGACGGACAACATAATCGTGGACACTCGTCGTAGATTTTTGGACATTCTCAAAATGTTCTACGGCGGTTGACAGTCGTAGGTCCGTCGTGCAATGCTCTTCGTCGTAGCACGACGGACGTGCGATGGATGCACGATGGACACACGATTTGTTTGTGATTATGAGGTCAAACTAGGCACTTAGTATCACACAATTATCGTGCGATGGACGTGCGATTGTCGTGCGGTTGTCGAACGACAGTCTTATAGACATTAATTATCCTACGACAGCCGTGAGTCAATCGCACGACCGTCGTACGACAATCGCACGACCGTCGTGCGACAATCGTAAACATATATGTTTTTTTTTCAAAATCCATACCCTATAGTGAAATTCCAAGATAAAATCATATTTTAGAGAAAAATGTGTAATTTGAAAACAATAACGTTTTAACCCTCTCTATAGCGACAAACATTTTGAAACTTAACATTATGTTGTCGTACAGAGGTTGGAGAGGTAAGTGTGTATTCATATTAAATTGTTTCTTCTCGAACAACATGTTTATGTTGCTTAAGAGGGCTGCTCTGGAGAGGTTGCATTGTACGTACATATGACACATGCATTCAGCTACAAACTAAGATCTCAAAGTTGCCCGAATGTTCTCATACATGCATATCGACAACAAACTTTAATCACTTAGCAAGTTATACAAATATCAACAATGTATGTTTTTATTCCATAATTAGTTACATTAAATGTATACTCAGTAACAATAATTTATACCAGTAGACCTACATCTAAAGACTCTAAACACGTTTTATTAATTCATAAATATTTTATGCACAAGAAGCCATAATTTGAATTAGGAATCCAATGTTCTCTCTTTTATGACACGTGGACACCTTAAATGTCTCGAAACAAAAAAGCCTAAAATATGCCGCGTTTAACACCAGCGGACCACAAAATGCATTTTTATTATTATATTGATTATGCATACATGTATCTCAGTTTAATACTAGTATTTTGCAAATATTAATTAATATTCGAAAATTAAGAGTTTAGTTCCACGATTAAATATATCCATCTGCTGAAACTTATTTTTTAAACAAGCTTGAAGGTAGACAATGCTATTATCGTACGTCGGATTGTTATGTCGTGCGACCATCGCACGACCGACGGACGCACGATAGTTCCCAAATATGCATCGTAAATGTTAAATGTTTATACATGTAATAACCACAGGTAACTGTATCATTAATAAACAGTACCTAAAAAAAATTTTTTTTTTGTTAAATTTAGAATTCTTATACAAGGTATATTTCCCGGAGAAGTGATCGTACAGTCACTGGGTGTATTTTGTTTTTTTTCATAATTTAAAGCATTTACGGCATTAATCATCTATTTAAAGCTGTGGGTGATCAAAAACATCTTTGTGAATCGAAAGCATTCGAAAACATGCTTAAATTTACCTTCGTACGATATAATTCATTGTTTAAACTTTGATTTTATTTTTCGAGGGCGATAAACGCTGTAGGAACGGCTGTAGTGGTTTTTATTGTGTCTGACGGGTATTTCGAACGTATTTTATAACGGTCGTTTTCATTGGCGTAGTATACATCGTTTGTACGCTGGTAACCAAGTCCTGGGAAACCCCAATGAAATCAACCAATGAAAATCGTTGTTACAAATAGGAAATCACGCGCATCATTCGGAACGTTCGCACAAACATGGAAACGATTCGTTTTTCGGCTTACACGTATACATTCACTGAAGTGAACATGTGTCAACCAGGTAAATCTGTTCCAACTTTTTCGTTCTTTAATTTTACCGCATTATTATGTTTCTACACAACGGTAAATTCGACATATGGTGGTGATTTCCTCAATATTTCCGTTTTTTTGTTTTTATTGAGTCCACCCCAGTGATCGGGTGGATACCGTAATACGTATTTATGGCATAACTGTTTAACTACTTGACCAATTTCGATGGGATTTCGCATGAAAGTAGTTATAGTCATGTTTTTTACGAATATAATTACTTTATGAAGATATCGAAAGCCAATTCTTGTTTTTGATACCTGGTCAATTCATGGAAATACACCTTGTATAAGAATTCTAAATGTAACCAAAAAATTCATCATTTAATATAAAACATCAATTCATTACTACCTTTGGTAAAGTTTCAGTGTGTATAACTAAACGGAAGCCAACATGAAAGGAGATACTGCGATTCGATACGCTCAGGAAAAACCAGAGAGAAAACTTATTATATGAGGAAAAGCACTATGGAAACCTGTGTCCGTTTGTCACATACAAATGTAAAAAACAAATGTGTGTCGTATCGCAAGATGTTGGACCACATCCTCTCCTCGAACATAAACAATGATGTAAAACGGTATTACTTAATTTTATTGATTTGTTGTGTATTACATGAGTTACAAACAACCCGACCTCCGCAAAAAATATACAAGCACGTACATAAGTAACAGATTTTACGTCGAAATTATACGGCTGAATAGTGTACTTTATAAGTCCATCTTTCGAGTATAATTATACTCATATATGAAAATCAAATTTAAACAAGACGTGACCTGACTGAAACCGTCTGGTAGATTGACAAAACTTTACATACGAATACACATTATCCTACACAGAAACACCCGTGCAAAAATCAACTGACCAATACATTTCTCACTCTATACGAGGGTTGATCGGGAAGTTCGTGTAATTTTGTTGTGAATCGTGTTGTTTTGCACATAAGGAATAATAAATAATATCATAACAATCTGTTATGCATTATCAAACTCTCTTATAAAAATGAGAAAAATATATCAAACAGTTACATAGTTACGACGATTTCTAAACATCCACTATGCATAGACGCCGCACACTATTAAATTAAACGACGTCACATAACGTCAAACGACATGTAGGTTCAATGTATGAAGCACTTGTCCCACGAAGTGACACGAATATCTGATTTTCCGCATACCTAGCTCTTTCGGACAGATCCCATACGTAGTTAAAGGAGATTTCTCGAGCTCGCTGACTATCAGTCTAATGGTTTTACGTCTGTCTTTTCGGGTGATTCCGCGCACTTTTCACGTACACACGGACTCACTGTCGATGGCAACCTTTCTCTATTGTTGACTTCAATTGATCTTCTGTGCATTTTGAATCGTCTGTGTTGTATGTTGGTAACTGCCGGGCTATACGCTTTTAAATTGTCGAACATTTTCATCTTTTCATTGGTTTCAGTCAGTGTTTGTTTCACATTCCCATGCAACATTCTGTAAAGCGCCTCAATTCAATGTCACCTCTTTGACGTCATGACGTTGTTTCCGTTTCATTATCAGTATAGTAAAAGACAGTGCTAATTTGATAGCGAATGTAGTAAACGACATTATATTCTATGGAAATGACCCCATGACGTTGACGTATGATGTGTTATATTTGCGTGAATTTTAGTCACACATAAGACTTTAAAAACGGCATTGTTTCAGGAGAACGAAAGATGAAAAATGTCTTAAGTTTGGTGTGCTGCAACCACGTGTAGTAGCGTTGCCAAGGGTACCGTTAATTGTCGCATAAGTTGGTGGATTTTTATTCCGTTCTATATTTCAACTTCAATCATGTTGATCATCCTGATAGTGAAGTTTCATCAATATTTAACTAAAAATGAATAATTTATAAGCAAATTACACGAACTTCGCGATCAACCCTCGTATAATCCGTTACGCGTTCAGACAAATATTTCACGCTATACTAACGAAACGCGTGAAATAAATAATCATAATAGTCAACCTATGTTATACACAAACACTTCCACAGTCTGGCCATGAATTGTTTGGTGCATTATTTGACTTGTGTAAATGCTTTCACCCACAAATGATGAAACCAGTCATACGGAAGAATTATCATTGCACATGCCTACTGAGAAATAAGATTCTTTCAAAATGTTCATATTGACTTCCGCTTTATTAAAGACAATGCCATTAATAACAATCTGTGACAATACTTAACAATAAAACCATGAGTGTTGTTGTTGCTACTGCTGCTGTTATTGAGGCATGGTTAACGACTGATATCCATAGAACAGAAGCATTCTTGACAGAAATGAGACTTGACCAACATTCTAGTAGATCTTATTATATCGCCCTATTTGTAAAATACAAAAATTGGTATATCATATACATATTGGTGTATCGATCGATAACAGATCGAAGTACATGTATTGCATAAATATGCAATTACGAAACATGTTTAAAACTATACAAATCGGGAGGGTACACAAATCGGGTGATATAATAGACCTGCCAAGGGCTAGAGGAGCACTTGTTCTGATCAGGGAGGGTACACAAATCGGGCGATATAATAGACCTGCCAAGGGCTAGAGGAGCACTTGTTCTGATCAGGGAGGGTACACAAATCGGGTGATATAATAGACCTGCCAAGGGCTATAGGAGCACTTATTCTGATCAGGGAGGGTACACAAGTCGGGCGATATAATAGACCTGCCAAGGGCTAGAGGAGCACTTATTCTGATCAGGGAGGGTACACAAATCGGGTGATATAATAGACCTGCCAAGGGCTAGAGGAGCACTTATTCTGATCAGGGAGGGTACACACATCGGGCGATATAATATATCTGCCAAGGGCTAGAGGAGCACTTATTCTGATCAGGGAGGGTACACACATCGGGTGATATAATAGACCTGCCAAGGGCTAGAGGAGCAATTATTCTGATCAGGGAGGGTACACATATCGGGCGATATAATAGACCTGCCAAGGGCTAGAGGAGCACTTATTCTGATCAGGGAGGGTACACACATCGGGTGATATAATAGACCTGCCAAGGGCTAGAGGAGCACTTATTCTGATCAGGGAGGGTTCACACATCGGGTAATAAAATAGACCTGCCAAGGGCTAGAGGAGCACTTATTCTGATCAGGGAGGGTATACAAATCGGGCGATATAATAGACCTGCCAAGGGCTAGAGGAGCACTTATTCTGATCAGGGAGGGTACACACATCGGGCGATATAATAGACCTGCCAAGGGCTAGAGGAGCACGTATTCTGATCAGTACTAAGTTTGGTTCCCACCATTCATAACTCACTGCCAAGGTAATCGTTCACATATGTTGTTCAGACAAAACCAGTAGCATGCTGGCCATGTTAGAAGTGAAACAAGCGCTGTCTCGGCTTAAGGTGCATACACGGGTACTTGTAGTCTCACTCGTCGCATGTTATTACGGATGTATATGACAATTTCACCATCATACTGTGGGGTGGATGTTCAGATATGGTGTATGCAGGCATTACGCCAACCAATATCGCTCGGGTCTTTTCGACGACACCAAAGGTCCCTGCGTCCCTTGTATCTGCATTATTAAAGCGAAGTGGATGGGGCATATTATCGAAGAACCGAAAATGTACGAAAATTACAAAGTGTAAGTGCAACTGATTAGAAAACGTTACAGAAACAAACTACCAGTGCAAGATCATTTTTCGGAGGGTAAATTACCACAGCCGTTTATTCAGTTAAAAAGTTTGGTATATTTTAAATTGGATCAGCGGGTTATAAAAACGAAGCGTTTCTCCACATGCACTATCACAAGGCTACATCAGCCCATAGACTGGACACTTGTTGATTCTATGGGCCACCGATGGCAGACGGTCAACGATGCCCAAGGTGCCCTTATCCGGATACTAATGTTTGATATTGATGTACACATCTGTTCAACAAGTTTTCTATCAACGCACTCGTATAAAAAGGAATTAAAGGCGTAGACACATGCGTGAAAATGACGGACGCATTTTAAAGCCTTATTTTGATGCTATAAAATGGTGTTTAAATATCGAGGAGTAACTTGCGAAAACGGTCTAAGTGACATTTAGTAAATTGTTCAGGAGAGAGAAAAAACTTTCTTATTTTGTTAAAACGCAATTAATGATAATCATTTGCTCATAATATAATAACATAACATATGCTTCATATTCTTAGTTAAATATTTCGAAAAAAAGGTGGGAAAAAAGATTTTATTTAGGAAAATGCACCACTCTGACTGTTTTTTGAAACTTTTTTAATTGCAAACACGGTCTAAGTGAAAGAAAAATGTTTTAAAACTACAGAATATTGATTAAATTGAACTATTATTGTTTGTTCTTTACCACGCAAGTGTCTTATATCCAAACTCCTTACATTTTATGTATTTAGACCATTTTTGAACTCAATATTTGACTTTATGTATATTTTTCAGGAATAGGAAACACTATTTTTATTTCTTTATAACACAGTTTGTGATAATAATTTACTAAAATATAGATTGAATCAAATATGCATCACATTTCATGTTGACTTTTCACGAACAAAAAAATAGAAAAGATGATTTTATTCATGCAAAATTATGCAGATTTTATTAATGCAAGATTATGCACTTAGATCGTTTTCGCAATTATTTTTCTTTCAAAAATATTGTATTTCACTTAGACCTTTTAACGTTTTACAATATATCAAAAAATGATAATGTATGGATACAGTTTTTTCACAGAAGATGCGTATTGATGTTTTGAAGTACTTAATGCAAAAAAGTCACTTTGTGAATCAAATGTCACTTAGACCGTTTTCGCAATTACCCATCGATATGTTTTACACCATGTAAACAGTTCTATAGAACACTAGCTAACGGATTGTCAGTGGAGGAAATTGCCCGATTCGGGGATTCCCCTATCTACTTGCCCGATTTGGGAATTTTTGTTCCAGAATTCTGGCAATAGAAACGTCCACTTTGGAAAACTAACCTGTGCATCTGGATATTTGACATAGAGGTTATCTGATTGCATATTTCGAATCAGAAAATGAGTATCTAAAATCCTACCGTTCAGAATATTTTGTGTATTTTGTTCACTTACCCTTTAAGCCAACCTAAGTTTCCCGATCAAGCAAATAACTATATTTTAAATACTAGAAAGTTGCCAAAACGGGCAAGTGAGCACAATGAAATTAGACTGGCTGAATTGGTAGTTAATGCTAGATGTCTCAGAATCTAGACAATCTAAAGTAAATGTGAAAGGTAGGATCTTAGGCCTACCCTTTGTGATAAGAAATATGTGCTCAGATTACCGCTAGGTCAAATAACTTTAAGTTCTTCTTGCTGCCATCCGGTTGATCATATTCCGTTTGTCTCACCGGTAGCTCTTCTTAACCGCCTTATGTAGGGTATTATACACCCCATGCATCTCTTTGTCTGTTCTCAGAACTTTCTTGGAGAGCTTCGGTCTAGTTGTTCTTTTGGTTTCCATGTACGGCGTAAAAAGAAATAACTCAGTCTCGGTCGAATGCATACAAACAAACAACATTTCAGTATCTCTACAGGAGGCTAACTATTTCCATACTTTAAAAGTACAGGACATCTTTCAAATGGTGTGCTTGTGGCCGAGCAAAGAACAAAATCAGAGGCCACAGTTACACGGCACAATGCCACCAACTAACAACTGATCGAAACAAATGAACTTTCTGAGTGAAGTACTCGTGACAAGCAACACATTCATAATAACAGATAATGCAGGATTTGTGTAACAGCCTAAAGCAGGCTTTGAAAATAGCGTATGCAATTTTCATCTGTTGACTTCACACGAACGACCATGTAGTAATATTGATAAACTATTGTAGAATAATCCATCTGTTCGCGGGTTTTAAATTTCGCGGATTATGGTGAAAATGTAATTTGGTGGTTTCTTAAAATTGCTCTTGTTAGCGTTATTTGAGGATTTTATTTCGCGACCTAGTTCATTACCAAAATCTACGAAAATGAAACCACCGAGGATATTTTCAGTATCCAATGTTTATGATTGAAAGATGAAAGGAAATTCTATGTATGTAAGCAAACAGGAAATTAGATCTCTAGGACGTTTTTATCAAGAATATAATTTTGAATTAAACCATATCACCTGATGCTGACAATGAATCTGTATTGAATTATAGACTTCGAATCTCCATTTGTGAGTCAGCTTCCCATTGCTTCTCTTCTTTGGATAATTTCTAGAAACAGTAAATCAGCTATTTTAACTGAAGTGTGATGCATCAGGCCAATCTCCATGACAACGATTGAATAAAATTTAGTGCTTTTTTTGGCGACTAGTAAACAATATTACTATCATAAAGTATTTAAAAATCGTTTATGAACCCTCACCCGGTGGATGGGAATCGAATCCACGACCCGAACGGCGACAGCGCCTAGCACTGAAGTGACCACGACCCAACCGACTGTCATAAAAACGTTTGATAACGTGACGTTTGTGTATGATCCCCTCTTAGTGTCCTTATTCTACAGAATATGCAAGTCTAGTATACATGTATATTATAGCTACATACTGTATGCTTGTTTTTCGCGCTTAACGCCGTTTCTTAATAATT
Organism: Spisula solida; assembly: GCA_947247005.1. NCBI lineage: Eukaryota > Metazoa > Mollusca > Bivalvia > Venerida > Mactridae > Spisula > Spisula solida. Next base: position 40,371,568 of record OX365944.1, on the reverse strand, counting down.
GTTTCAGTTATATATACGACCGTCAAATTACCAGTACTAACTTACCGTTCCACAAGGAACAGTCAATTCATCTGCATGTGAAGGAAAATACCATGCGACTACCAGGAATCAAACCGGACCACCGGGTTACAAATCCATTTAATGTGTAGTATGTGGGGTATATATTACATTTCCATATGGTAACACCCCGTATGTTATCTATACGAAAATGTAATCAAAAGTGGAGCATCGGAAATATGATATTGGCACTATAAAATCGGGATACGTCTTGATGTAATGCGAGCGTCCTGAACAAGGCAGAATTCCTTACTCAATATTTTATGTAGATACATCAACTTGCAAACACTTAAGTAAAACCCACTTGGAGGAACTGAAATGCGTCTACTTAGTAAGACAGCAACCAGGTGCGGGGTCTGGAATGTTATAGTATTATCTCGGGTAAAATTACAAATTATTATCTAGACATTGTGAAGAAGGAAAACTCTCAAGGGGAAAACACTGCTAAAATGGCGTTAAATGTGAATCGCCTAGACCGTTATTCTCATTCATAATCATCAAAGTTGTTCCGAAGTATATAGATCAATTCCCTATATATCATAATTATGGAAGCCCTGTAGGACAGTTTTGACCGAGGGCTTGGGACTTTTGGGTTATCACTTCCGACTTGAGACAGTTGGGTTTAAAACTAGGTATGTAGATCCATTATCTTCGCGCACTTCTACGACAATGCGACAACATTAATGAAGACGAATGATACGTGATCGGCAGTTACTGTCTTTGTTCCGTCGGTTGAGTCAACCATAGTTATATCATCAAAATAAGTGTTGTTGAATGTATCAATTTGCTAACACAATTTACTTCATCGTTTATTGTTGTTGTTTTTCGGAACTAAGTTTGTGGTCGTCATGTTATTGCATATTAAGTGAGATTTCCTCGGACGTTGTTGTGCAACACGTAGTACAGGGTGATTGTTAATATATGATTACATAAATGACTTGAATAATATTGCAAGTTTTTATGATAGAGACGTGGTTTGAACCTTGCTACAAAGCTAATGAGTTCTTTTTTGATATGAACAATTAATGCATTGGACTCCAACGTAACGTCAATAACGTCCTCGATAATGTCATACATTTCGGTGAGTCCAAGGGATTTGTGTATTACGAACGTAAACAAGTTCGTTATTTGTTCTGTCAATCGATGATGTTGATTTCTATGTTTGAAATACATGTTGCCGTACGCTTACTGCGGTGATAGGAGGGAGCAAACATGGCGACTTCCTTGTCGAAATTACACATCGACATAAAGATGTTTTTCTGGTAAACACAAAACACCAACACTTAATTTCAAGCCTGGCATGCCCCTGCGATGATTGATTATAAAGCATATCCAGTGAGTTCGTAATATAAAATGCAATAATGACAACGTTTGACATTTTGAAAAAAATGTTGTACATGTGTTTTTAATTCGGAAATTGCCATTATTTTATTGTTTGCATTTTAATTAGGCAACTATACGGCACATTTTTCATCACACGCAATGGTTTTCTATCATATAATAAAAACAGATGTCATATGCTGTTTGAAATAGCATTTTTCAAGTGTGTGTTTTTCAAGCATTTTCGAGGGGTATAAAACCTTGACAAAAAAACTACCAGTTTAGTATTTGGACAACAGTGACCCAGAATTATAACATCTTCATCTACATTTATGTATACGTCTTTAATTTTCGAACTTATTCAAAACCAAACAAGTTATAGAAGGAGAACGCAAACGCGAGGTTGTCTTATCTTGTCGAGAGCGTAGCCCCAGACGAAATAAACAACCAAGCGTTAAGTTTTTCTTTCTAACTTATATCATTGGCTGTCACTTTGTAAAGATAAGGCGAGTCCAATTTTTTTACAATGCTGACCGATTAACATGTCCAATGAAAATCAATAGCACGGTGTTGTGATTTTAAAGTTGTGGACTCCAATACAACTCGACCACGAAAATCGATAGAGGTCACGTTGACCGATGTAAAGTACAATGAATTTGTATATATACAGTACAGGGTAATATTATCCTGTACTGTAGTAATTGCACTCATTCCTTTAAAAATTAAGACACACCCCATCAATTATCATCGGATTTAGCCACACCGCCTCAGTTAACATCAATGTAAATTGCCGTAGCCATGATATAATGTCTACTTATAAGTCTAGACTAAGTATTGTTACTTTAATGGTTATATTCTACGAGAGATGCCCCACTTTTATTTGTATAGTTGAAAATCTGATATGTTCATGCTGACATGCTAGAATCGAAATGTCTCTATACAACCATATATATTAGATAAATATGTTATATATACACGCATTGCTTTTTATATTTGCAATTAAGTTAGAACACAAATCATTAATTGTGTAGGGGCATTGTTTTGAGTATTTTTAAGACAGAATATTCCAATTGACGGTGTTAATATTTATCTTCTGTCACCAATACTGCACTATCCTTAAGATTCCGAAGTCGATGCAGGATTGTTTGAATAAGGCATTGACTATTCGGATGTAATGTACATGTACTTGTAATCCGTATTCTTAAGGTTCAGAATGTAGTGATTGTGGTTGTGTTTGTAGCCGAGACTGGACAAAAACACCATGTTCCAGGCTTTGTTGTCAGAAAAGAGATGTGGCAAAATTTCTCCAAAAACGTTTTTGAACGTTCGGAGTATAGTATTGTACGCTGATTTTAAGTATTACTAACAAGAGCGCATGTCAGCAACCGGTTGTGAACTCATATTGCTTTTCGAATGTCAACTACTTGGTAGTCTCGTAGACATTTCTCAAATAGCAGTCTGTACTTTTACCGTAAACACCTCAATGATAAAGCATCGCCTCACCTGCGGTTATAAAAAATATCGCTCCGTTGTAGCATATACGGAAGTTATATACTTAGACGATTAATGTAATAGTGTTGTTTTTTTTGGTGTAATGGAGAATACCGATTTGTTTTTTTTTGGGGGGGGGCTTGGTATTTACCATTTTCGAACTTATTTAATTGGTAGTTCTGATTGATACTTCTACATCCATTGAGGCCTTCCTTGTGGTTATTGAATCGGTTTTCGATATCATTTAACCATGGGTACGGTTATTGTAGGAATAATCACTATTGGGCATTTTTAATATTGTGTGTCATTTCAATTATGAGAGCAACAGAATGTAAAACAACATTCTAGTGACAAAAATACTGATGTACTTCAGAAACGATGTATTCATTTCATTCCAACACCGTCTTGATGCTTCTTTGGGAGTGTTTGGCCTTCAAAAAGCCAAACGCCATACCCTCTATAGAGTTGTTGATTTCGGTTCAAACTATTGTGCAAACAGCACCACAGTGAGTGCATATGCTACCACACATATTAATATAAGCGGTTCAAAAGATTTATTTAATTTATAAAAGTATCGGATGTTCAACTCTGTTCAAACATAACGGGGGGGGGGGGCACCTCTCGTATAATATTATATTAATTTGAAAAATTTGTATACAGCTCTTTTCTTACAAACATGGCTGGGACTGATCACCAAACAGCGTTATTTTCCTGGTCTGTGGTAGAAAAGCTCTATAATGTTCGAATGTACCTTCTTAATACCATTAATAAAAACACTTGTTTAAGAGGTTTTCACAAACTTTGATTTGAGCAATTAATTATACAACATGCAAATGTTTACTTTGAGTACGTGTAACGAAACAATCATCGATGCTCCAGCTCTATTGGCACGTTTTCGGTGCATTATTAGCGGGTTGCTCACTTCAAAAATAGACTACATAAAGTACATAAGGAGCGGGCTGTGACTCACTTCAGGAATTGAATACATGCAGTATATTATTCTCAGGAATTGACTGCATGAAGTACATTACTAGCAGGTGACTCACTTCAGGAATGGACTACATGCAGTACACAACTAGCGGGCGGCTCACTCCAGCTATGAACTACAGTGAGAGTACTGTACCAGTCACGACAATCTGTCCATTTAAGTATTATCGTAATTTTAGTTAGTCAGGTCAGTCTGGATATTTGTGTTCTATAAATGTCAAGATCTATTGTAAGGTCAACGCATTGTGTAACAAATTACATTACTGTAAGTAATTTGGATATCTCTTGGTTATTCCATACACTGGTGTAATCATATTTCTTTCTTGCGTGTTAAGAAATGAGAGATCAATGTGTTCTTCTACTTACTAAATCGTGTACATTATTCATCCTTAATTTTTTTTATCAATTCTGGAGGACAATGAGCCGTTTTTCTCGTAGACTAATGAAGTTAATGCAAAACTCAGTACATGTAGTTCATTGGATGCAAACAATAAGAAACTAATATGGGACTGTAATACAAATTATCGTGAAACGTATCAGTTACATGACATTCGTCGTAATGTTATCTGACAGTCAATGATTACAATATTTAGGTGTCACATAATTACGATCCATAGGTGCGGTTTTGTGTATGCTCGATATCTGTATCGTATGACTTATTAAAACAAAAAAATGAGAGACACAGATAAATGATGAATAAGTTTTCGAATGAAATTTTCTTCGTCAGGTTTTATAGAAAAAATATTGACTACATTTTACATGTATATTTAAATTCGTAAGTTCAACGATACGATAGATGAAGATGTATGAATACTTGTACCACAAAGACGATCCAAAGACACACAGAAGCTGCGGCTAGCCACCCACGCAAAGTTAGATTAAGAACGAATCATCCATATCCTAAAGCAGACATTTAACGTACACATGTATAGTAACCTAAAATTTGTGTCACTTAATTTATTTCCACCTTAACTATTAAACTATTCATATGATTTACTGATACTTTTTTATAATGGTATCTATTTTACGCTTTTTATGTCGCCCTCCTATAGGTGCGTTTGTATGTTACTTCGCACAATATGGCGATTGTTCGGTCGTTTAAAATGTGTCATTTATGCCCACTCGTCACTTGTTTTTAAAACATTGATGTAAACTCATTACAACTTGGTGTGGCAACACTTGGGATGCACTCAAACAAATTCCTATTCGGTCAGTTTCAAATTGCTACATATATGTACACAACAATAGAGAAATAAATACCGGGTACATTTTTTTATACTTAACTCAATTGTCTTTAAGCTCCTAAGCTAATTCAATTTTGTTTTATACAGCATCGTCAACTTTGCCAAGTTGTTGCCCATTGTAAACAAAAAGGTGTTTGATGGGTAATGCAACACGTGCCTATGGAAATGTAACACTATATACAAAAAACACTAAATGACGGTCGCCGTAAGAGAGAAACATCAAACATTGCTAAAAGAATTACATGTTATAAAGATACACAGCTTTAAAGTTCAAGAAATTGAAATTATCTCCCTTTTTATTGAAAATAGAACAAATTAAATGTCTCAATATAATGATTCCACGGGGTAATAGATGAGACAAATTGCATACACTCTAACTACATTGTCTTCTCTGTTCTTCAATTAGAGCAACCTATAATTGCCTTTTAACTTTTCAGGCGACCATGAATTACTATGGTGAATTACATTGTAACTGTCAAAAATCTAGCTAAATCTTAGAAGTCGGTGATTTTAAAATTAGAAAATCTCCTCAAGTAAACAGCCTTTCGAAGTGAAAGTTTGCCACTTGCTCACGTTTTGTCTAATCGTCTATATAAAACTATTGCTGTTTAATAAAGGGGTTAATGGCTATTATTATGTGATTTCTGGTTTGGAGGGTTGTTGTTTATTACAATCAACACGTCTGTAAGAGAATAGTAGACTCAAATTTTATTTTTATGTTGTGCACACATAGCTTATATATTTAAAACTGACAAAACATTTTTTTAATTATTTTTTGACAGAAAAGTTGGTAGTATGTTAAGTGGCTGATTAGAAATTTGGTTGAGTGTATACATACTGCTGCATCTATGCGATTGAACTTATGAGAATTCATAATCGGATTGAAGTCGGTTTGTATAGGAGTCACAGGTACAAAATAACTGATAAATCTTTAAATTACATAGTACTGGCGTAGTTAATTAACCAATATACTCTACTGTTTTCTGCCATGTCCTCAGTGTGTACTGTTAGTGTAGAGGTCGATTGCAGGCGAATGTTTAATGGGTTGTTTCAAACATAAATAGCCGAATATGGTTGCAAGGCATATCAATACCAAAAACACCACCATTATTATATACTCTCAACCCCCTAACCACACATTCACACATTGCCAATACTTCTCCAGACACCAAGTGTCACAGCACAATACGTGTGTATTGCATTAATATTGAAAAATTCGAAAACAAAATATAGTAGACGTATGTTAAATTATAAGAAATATGTTGATACATCACTGCAGCTATGTGGATGATATTATTATACTTGCGTCAGTGTCCTGATTGTTACGGATGTGAATTGAAGACGTAGGCAACTACATGGAACTGAAACGACACCGAGCTGGCCAGTCCTCGACAGAAGCTTGTTCATCATACAAAACATTGCACTAGCTTTTAGGGCAACATCGACAATAAACACAACTTAAGAATGAGTGAATGGGTTTGATTAGTCTGTCTATACAGACCCTATGTTAATAGAAGGAAACAACTCACCAGCCCACTCGTTTTCATGAAATTATTTCCCTTTGCACCCTCAAACATAGGCCACAGTAAATAAAACAGCAAATAACTGCATACATGTAGCTGTATGACCATATGTTAAATTCCTTTCGAGATTATATAATGCGGTTCGAACTTTGTTGTGATTACGTCGGTAAGGCTAATATCCTGCTAGAAAATATGGTTAAATATGTCGTTAGGTTGATATTCTCTTCCCACACAACATCGCGTGTTCCATTGGCTGTAAAAATGTGATTCAGCAATCGCTGTATTTGTAAAAAAAACTATCAATTACGTTTGTCAGTCAAAGACCAATCTGTAACTAATGGGTGACATTCAGATTCCTCACAAGCATGATCAACGATCACATATTTTCAATTACCAGCCAGAAAAATGTATTTACGATTAAGATGTGATCGTATTGTGAACTTCGGGATCGATCGACCATAATATAATCTACGATTGTTTTCTTCTATGTTTTGCGTCCGCGTCTTGACTCTTTGATAAAATAATCAGATCATACGCATCTCGTATACATGTGTTTACATGTATGTATATTAATAGCTAAACGAAAATGACTTATTTGCAATTACAGACTAACCCTCTCTAGCAGTTATATGTCTTGTTCATCAGTTGCTTGGCACGTATCGAAGCATGAATGAAGACGTGGGCATGATATATTATATACGTTATTATGGACACTGTCTGAATGCTGGAACAGGACATTTGAAATGCTACACTACATACTCTAGATGCTTATCATGCTTCATAATGTGTTTGGCGTTTTAATTCAACATTCTAGTCCTCTACCGATGACAATATTTAGTGGAATTAATTTCCATCCAGTACTATAATTTGTAGCTACAGACTTATTGTAAACGTCGATCGATCGACCATAATATAATCTATGATTTTTAGAGTGGGTATAATTTTGTTGATAAAACACATATTAATTGAACAACCAGCTCAGCAGTTTTTGCAATAATTACCATAACAGAGACGTATTTATCTTCTGATACATATAAACATTTTTATAGGCCACATCTTTTGCGATTCAGTTGATATATTCAGTATTAGGACCACCTTTCTCAAAACGAAATAGAAAGGTCGATGTACTGATAAGGATGTGTTTGTATTTATACATTGACACAAATATTTTTATTAGGTTATATGAATAATTCTTATATTTTATAGAAGCCAACAAAATAACCAAAAATAAAAAATATATCACTCCAATGATAATTTGGAAATACACTACCCTCCAAAAGTTCCTTCAGACTCCTGAAGTTATATGATTTACTTTAATTGACCAATACCAATGTAAAATTTACCAATTTTCTTGCAGTTGCATAATAACATAGTATCAACCAAATACGAAAATGATGAAAATCAATCATTTCCAAAGGTTTTGAATGAAAATCATGAGGAAAACAACATTATCCATAAAACCATGAAAATCAAGAGTACCGACAACGAAGTGTTTGAGCAATAAATAATGGTTCGAGCATCGAATGCATTAAATTTCTGTCACTCTCTATCTTCATATTGACATAACCAGTTGTTTGCATTTTTTCTAAACTGTTATTCTTCCAAATTTCATGGACATTGGCTTCCTTGGTCCGTCTGCTTCCAGAATTCTGGCACTTAAGTAAAAACTTATTGTCAAACCACAACTTTTCTATGAAGTGTAAGACTGTGGTTACCCCTCTAACCCCATCAGGTAATGTTTCTATTTCAATCCCTTCACCATGTTGGCAAGCTGGCATGGTACCAATCAAGACCCGCGGGAGTAGGGCCAATGTCATTACACAGTCTCATGAAATGTCTGTGTAATCATTGCAAATCAACCTGCAATACCATGCAGTGTCACTGAATTACATGCAATCCCAAAAGATCAAATTCCCTCCATGAAATTAAGCTGTGGGCATCACACACTCCGGTCAAAATCTTACTATGGGCATCACACAATGACACAATCTGGCCAAATTACTTCACCTGATCTCCTATTAACATTACAGGACTATCACTTTAAAAACAATTTATTTTACCCTCTTCCATCCACAGCAGCAAACTGAGAACCAATCGTGCTGTGCTGTAACATGATGTTGTGTTTGTGAGTAAGCAGAGGCTACGTAACAGCTTTGCTGCCATTAAGCATGGTGTTGGTCGACATCTTTCAATCCTATCGAGTTCTTCAACCAGAGTGTGTGATGCCCAAATCTTGATTTCATGGAGGGAATGATGTTTCGGGATTGCATGCCATCCAGGGACACTGGTATTGTCAGTAAAGACCCAGCCAGGGTGATTTGCAATGATTACATGGACATTTCAAGAGACTGTGTAATGACATCGGCCCAACTCCTGCAGGTCTTGATATCGGTATTATGCCATCTAGCCAACATCATGAAGGAATTGCTACAGAAACATTACCTTATGAGGTTAGATGGGTAACCACAGTCACCAGATTTAATTTCCATAGAAAATTGTCGGTTTGACAGTGAGTCAGTGCTTAATTACGCGTCAGAATGCCGGCAGCCAACAGGCCAATGAAGCCATTGTCCATGAAACTTGGCGGAATAATGGTTTTGAAAGATTCAATCGACTTGTAATGCCAATGCTTAAGTTGATCAATAGTGACGAAAATGTAATCCAGTTGAGGATACACACATTACATTTATTTATTGCTCACAAAATTGGATGTCGGTACTCTTGATTTTTATGGTTTTCCGGATAATGTTGTTTCCCTCATAATTTTCATTCAAACCCTTTGAAAATGATTGATTTTTATCATTTTCTGATTTGGTTGGTATTATGTAATTATTTAACTGCAAGAAAATTGGTAAATTTTGAATAGGTGTTAGTCAATTGAAATAAATCATATTATTTGAAGGGTGTGAGGGAACTTTTTTGAGGGCAGTGTATAACACACAAAATGAACATGACATAAACAGAACAAAGTCGACATAAACATTATACACAAAATACACTTTTTGTTTCAAACGTAAATCCTTTTTGTCTAATCTCTACTAACTGATTATATGGTACATGTACAGTATGGTGGATCCCACCTGTCTCAGGACAAAGACAGTTTAAATTATTTTGTATTTATGATATGATCAAAATAAGAGTGGATGATATTTAATTTGTCTAAAATGGGAAATATCTCAAGTTAATTTCTGAAGTAGTATTATGTGTTACTTTGTAGGTTTGTTACCATTTAAAGTATTACACTAATATTATATCATTTTGCCATTTACTTTCTACTTATTTTTGCTTTGTGGTGATAAAATACCACAAGTAGATATATATTCCCTACCTAAGGAGGATGGAAGTTAATGTCATTGGACACGATAACCTTCCAAACTCGAGAATCTAATCCTGGTGTATATCTTCACATAGCTTTACTAATTGAACTAGCTTAGCTGAAATAATATGGTTTCATCAATTGTATAATATCGTGTGCGTCTAGCGTCACATTAGCTTTAACATTTGTTATCATGAACAAGAAAAACATATAGTGTATTTACCATATGCAATGTCCTCCCTTTACGGTAATATGCGAGTTTCAGAAACATTGCTGTGAGTCATTCATTGTTAGGAGCATTACATAGGCTTACTAGAAATATAATTATAAATTTGAGGATGTGACTATACTGAAATTAAAATAAATACAGGGTAATACTTTTACATTTTCTTTTTAACGACTTGTCATGAACAACGACAATCAGCCAAGAAAGCGTCTACTGTTACATTGCATCTATAATTCATATAAGGCACCATGGTGTAAGAGGGAATCTCTCACTTCCGGCGAGAGCAAAATCACGGACAGAAATTCGCGAGCACAGACATAGTGTGGCGTTTATAAAGTAATGGAACGCGTCATAAAAATAAGTAACCAAGATGAAGTTCAAATGGTCAAGTCTTAAATAGCTATGTTTCCGTTTACTGTTATTCAGACGTTTGTGTGTTCTTGACTGTACTTATAAAACGTCCTGCTAGACATGTTAAATGAAAGTTCTAGTTCTGGTTATACACGTGTGACGTCATAACGTCAGAATTTGTTTATTCGACCAACGCAATGGGGGTAAGCGTTATATTAAGACCACTTGATTAATTCCTTATTAACAAGATGATAACATTTTAGCCCGTAAATTATGCTAATAGAAGGCAAAAGAATTAGGTTAATATCTTCGCATTATACACCGTGTGATACATTTGTCCGCAATTATTTCATTTTATATATTCTACTACAAACATGAAGAATGTACTGTCATATTCTATCAAGACACTCCCTACAATTTAAATTTATCCACCCGAAGATAGTATACCATACTTAGTGACTGCGACTATAACCGTAAATAAAATTAGATTTTCCGTCAACCGTTAAATTATGCTGAGAATCAGTTCCGTCTGTGATGAGATTGGACAAAATGCGTTCATAACTAGGATGTGCGGTACAGTTGAATAATTATGGAAATCCTTAATTGACTTTCACGTTATTATATTACATTAGGTGTCATTTCAATTACATTAGATAATATGACTTGACGGTTTCATTGTGTTTCGGACGGTTAATTCAGTTATTTTGAATCTGCTATCACAAACAATTTATGAGAGAGTGTAAACGGTCGACGATTTATAGCATAAAACCTCATTTAACAATAACAGCTTTCACCAGTACGATGATTTGAATCTTGAGTTATATTACAAACGATAGTTGTAAGCTTGTCATCAGAATGTTTATATCAATAGGAATTTTCGAGTGGGCTGTTTCGCGGAGCAAGTAAAAGTCAGGTTCTCGTCCCAAATATTATAGTGGCGAGTAAACTCGATAAACTAGAGTTGCAGCAAAACGAGTCGAGTTTCAACCCTCGAGGGTACTCGAGTTCAACCTGCTGCGAGGCTGGGTTGCTGTAGTTCCAATCGGGACACCTCTGACAATTTCTTACGAATCACTTAAAAATGCCATAAGGACCGTTCCAGTGCTGTAGTTCCACATGTCCGCCATGTTTGTTTACACTGTAGTTTTACTTTTTCGTTTTGTTGAAGAGCTAGAAGAGTTAGTTTATTTTCAGATTCTTACTTCAATAGAGTTAGGACAGCAGAACTTGCTTAGTAGTAATACTATATGCTTGGGACGGGGACCAGACTTTAACCTGCTCCCCGAAACAGCCCAGTTTACAAGTCTAAATGGTGCACCGATGTGCATAAAACTGCTAACTGAAGTATTTTGTATCGCTTGTGACTATGTTAACGTTTAATCTGAGATTCAAAAGCGTGTTAGCCGTGCTATGCAAGAATAACGTTACTAAAATTGAAATTAAAACAATATATTCCTATTCCTGCTTAGCATTTTATTTAGTGAACTATTTATAGCCGTATAAGTTTTGTTTTGTTAAGAGTATCGGTACAACAAGGAAATACTATATTTCATTGATAAAAAGGCTGGTACCTTGAATATTGCATTTGATTAGTAAATAATTGAAAATTGCGACAACTTATCGGACATGAGACATTTATTATTGTAAAAAATACGTAAACAAATGGTAATATTGCATTGTTCTGCAATGCTTTCATTGTGCATTTGATGAAAAATAGACCACGAGATCAAGTTAAATTAATCCAATATAACCGCATTGTGTATGGCATTCTTACCCAATTGCTGAGACAAACCGACATGATGTAATTTGGTAAGTGTCAAAGTGCATATTGTAGGTATTTTGCGCCTCCAATGGTATCATCGACTCCAAAGAAATCTCAAAAGTAGACCTAAGAATAAACGTCAACGACAAAATATCAGCCATACCGACAACTGCAATTCGAAATATACATACATTCCTTGTACATAGATGGAGATGCTATCGGCAAAATGTTTTCTAAAACTGGATGCTCCAAAATCAGATTCGGAAGAACCTGGAATAGACGAAAAAGGAAAAACAGCGTCAGACTCTCCAGAAATATCTGAATTCATCAAAGCTTTCCATGTCACTCCTGTGTACATGTTTTCGGTAATGGGTCAGTAGAAGGCGCTCAGTTCAGGATGCAGCCAGGCATTTCAAGTCCAAAGACAACTCCACTGTGTCGGCATTTCTCCGGACCATAACTTTTACATGCATATATCAATCTTGCTTATACTTGCATGAATGTTGACCTCGGTGAGAATGAGGGTCATGCCACATGTCCCTACGTCTAGGGTGAAGGTCGTAGTAAAAGGCAGGGTTGTAGTAAAAGGCAAACTTTCTCACGTCAATATGTCAAAAGGAATGGTCAATGTCACACTTATATTTCAATGGTGCAAAATGGCCATAATTTGAATAGCCTATTTACTAGAACTTTGGAGTAGATCCACGAAAGGTCTGAATTGGCCTAAAAATTATTAAATTATCAAAGTATGTTATTATGTGTCATTTTTATATTTTTGTAATGTGGATAGCTTTATCCGTTTGCATAGGAAAGCATTTTTCATCAAATTTGATTTTTACCGGTCACCTGTCCACTAATTGGTATCCACGTTTGGCCATTTTTCACAAAAATTGCATATTTTGTCCATATTTTTTCCACTATAAGTGATTTTTTTAATATGGGCACAGTCCTCGACCAAAATCAGATGACTAAAATGTGAAATTGTACTTTATAATACATTGTTTACAGCACAATTGATGATGGTCGAGAGCTGTGCCCATATTAAATTTTAAGATTTTAGGAACCGCTTCAACGTTATTTCCTCTCGTCATAGAGCCATGAAGGCATGACATTCACCCCGCTTTTAGCCATATTCTCAATACATTTAGTACTTATTGTACAATGTTTTATATGCTGTACACAATCATTAGACATTGAACTTCAATGATACATAAAAAACTTACAAAAAATATGCCTTGCTGTTTTGATATACTCCACTGAACCCCACCCACTTTAACAAAAACGTCATTTTATTTAATTTGGAGTCATAAATGTGCAATTTGGGCATTTTTTGAAAACTGTTACCATGGCAACCAAATTCGTAAGAAAGATAAGTTTCAATTCTTAATATCACTCTATGGATGCGCACTTACATTTCGATTCACTATTTTGGAAATAGAAGCTTTTTTCCAATTTTTGGGAAAATATTATACCCGTTACCATGGTAACAGTTTCAAAAATAAATCTTAAAAAATGCCGTTTTTGTAAAATATTTCAACTGATGGTATAAATTAATCATTTTCACAGGATTTGGACATGGGGCCATTTTTTACCCTTCGTGGCTTTACCCCTTTGTATAAGTTTGTTGTCTATTTAGGATATAGAGTATAGTTTTGCGTGATATACCGGTAAATAAATCACGGTTTACAGTTCACATGCGTAGGAACTAATTTTAAATAAATATGTATATGAACCACAAACCATGATTTATTTACCGGACGGGTGTATCATACAAACCTAAAATATGTTGGCATTCTAGTGCAATGTTTGGAATTTAATACGGTCTACTGTGTTTGCAACATGCAAAGTGAGTTTCCGTGTTGCTACCGACAAGCTGTTTCAAGAATAGAACCTCCATCCTGGAACTTTGAGTTTACTTATATTTTATTCGCACTAAAACGGAATAATGCTATCTTTTTTTCGCAATTACTATTTCTAGAAAATAAATCGAATTGAATAAATACACAGAAACGCGACCAAAAGAAAATTTCGCATAACATCACGCTCTACGTTAACGTCATATAATTCATGACGTGATGCAGTAAATAAAACGTAAATCCCTTTGATAAAGGTCGCTAACAGTGCGCGGGAGATAAATTTAACCGCCAAAGTCGAACGTGATATACCATTTATTAATTCACGCATGAGTTGTTTACGTTAACATGGACTGAAATATTTACAGTGTTGGAATGTGAAATTAAGAAATACAAAAATATAACTAGACATTTTTGTATCACCATTACACCATTTGCTGCTCAGACGAACCATAACAATTGATGTTATTTCTCTGCAACTTAAATATCCTTTTCGAACCTTAGTCAACATTAGTAAAAGCAAAGCAAAGTGAAATCGACATGTACTGTCCATGTGCATGTATTTCTAGTATTCTAATACTTAACTTTAAATACGAGAAGTATGATAGCACGTTTGCTGTACAGTACGTGCGAAATATTTGTATTTCTGCTTTCCAAAGAGCAGTTAAAAACTATCTAGGGTAAGATGTTTAGGTAAGATACAAGAATCAAGGAGAAAGTTTGTTCCAACTGTTTCCTTAACAGGTAATTTGTCAATACCGTTGATACGACTGTTTAAGAACACATTTACGGATGATTCCGACATATATGTGCGTGTGTTTCCCATTTCGTTGCATTTTACAAAAACGAACTTTTTTTGGAACCGACCAATATCAGCCCGTTTATTTTTCAATTCATGTAAACAAGAACAAAATATAAATATATCACAGAAATGAAGAATTACAATGCATGTATATAGATACCACAAACAATACAAAGTAGTTATTGGTTGGTGTTTGCATGCATATTTTTTATATTGGGTAGGTATAAAGAATTTTCCTAAAAACGATCGTACATGTACCTAGCTGTAGAATGGTGTAAAGTACTTGCCATGTCACATAATATTTTTGTGCAATAGGTCACTGTTTTTAGTCGAAACAGATTCAACTAATTGCTATCCAGGCAATTAAGTTGGTTTCCCCTGGAAATCACTCGTTCTCGGTTTGAGCGTTGATGATATATCGTTAAAATCGGCAAAGGAACGACGTATGTTTTAAATACATATTATCGTATTGGGATTATGCACGTACTTTGTATCAGGTTATGTGTTAGACTAGTGTCTTGTACTGTGTCGTATCTCAAGTAATTTGTTCAAAATCTAACTTCTAAGAATCGGTTCCATATTTGACACAAAGCTCAAGAATATATTGTCTTTGGCCTGCAACTATCCGATATAATGGAAGAATGAAAGCTTGAATACAGGCTAATTGAATATTGCTGTAGTATATATATATATATTGCTCGTTCAATTATAGTCACTATCGACTGATATAACAAATGCTGTTTGATGGCAACAATGTAACACAACCAATAACATCTAAGTAGATCGGAAATAAGTACTAACAACATACATTGTACTTACGAATAACGGGTGACCACAGAACTCTACAACATGTGACCATGATACATGCTGAAAATCTTGTATAATCTAACAAGTTAAACGCCTTAACATACTTCATGGTATCTCTTATATTATATTACTAAATATTACTATAATGACGTATATCATAAACGTCATACACAATTATGATACTAATATATATATTTACTATATACTCGTATACTCGTGTTCTATCATTTACACCTTGATATCGTATTTATATATGCACTAACTGTCCAGTCTCACAAATAGTTCTCATTATAAAATAATCATATCCATTATATTGATGTTCCCGTTTCAGTCATTCCGACAGTATCATACTGACGATCACTCAGATACTTTTTACTAATGCAATATATTGCCCCTTCAATATACACTCGGCAAAACTTATAAGTGCACACGTGGTTTTTCCGTTATGACTTTTTTAATTATTATTATTTTTGCATGAAATTTTGTGTAAATACAACATGTATTGACTATCACAGGATTTGATTGATAAAGTGTTTTCTTCAAAATGAAATACAGCGGTTCATTGAACCATGAAACATCAAAAACCGTAAAACGACCGAGAAATTGACCCATATGTGCAAATTATTTTTACGTATTGTAAACGTTAATTTTAGTTATTTCGACAAATTAAAAACAAACGCAAACTAATTCGATGTTCACTCAACAATATCAACAATGTGCTGGTTATTCACTTTCAAAAAAAAGTTATATTGTTATGGTCAAAGGGAGTTAACACAGTCGGAAATTGCTTTTTTGTGTATTTCTAAACCTAATTTGGACTTTGTTCCTATCGTTGTTTTCATTATTTCTGTCTCCGTGATTAGAACATACACTTGAAAACGAACTTTATTAGCAAAGCGGAAAAATATCTGCATTAGCAACCTGACAAACGCCCTATGAACACACTACAAAATGTGTGACTTAGATTATGCTGATATCATCATATGTTTGTCCTTTTTGTTACAATTGTAATCAGATGTTAAAAACATCAATTGCATTATATTTCCACACATCCAAGCTACATATGTTGAACTTTTCAACAAGATCAAACGCGATTTGACCAAGCTAGGCTGAATAAACACATGTGTACTGTATACGTTTTGTTGAGTGTACTTCTTTGAATATAAATCGAAACACCATAAATGTGTTCCTCGCCAATGGCTCTATCATTGTTGAAGAGTTACTGGTCAATCCTTTTTAAAATGTTGTACCAGAATTAGATTCCTTTTAGAAGTACGCTCGTATATACAAAATATCAACATACGTAAATGTGTACAATATCTCTATAGGAATGGAACGTGTTTAGCTACGTGTTTGTTCTGACATCCCTGTTGAGTCCTGGTTTGAACCACTGTGTGTCTCCATTATTTACATGTACGTTAATGGTGACTAAATAAAGGAAATTGTTTCACTTCAGGAATGGACAACATGCAGTACATTACTAGCGGGCGGCTCACTTCAGGAATGGAATACATGCAGTAAATTACTTGCGGGTCGTTCACTTCAGGAATTGATTGCATACAGTACACTACTAGCGGGTGGCTCACTTAAGGAATGGAATACATGCAGTCCGTTACTAGCGAGTGGTGCACTTCAGGAAAGGATTACACACAGTATCTTACTATCCGGCGGCTCACTTCAGGAATTGACGGCACGCATTACGTTACTAGCAGGCGACACACTTTAGGAATGGACTACACGCAGACGGCTCACTTCAGGATTAGACTACGCACAGTACTTTACTAGCCGGTGGCTCACGTCGGGAATGGACAACAGGCAGTCGTTACTAGCGGGCGGCTCCCTTCAGGAATGAACTACATGCAGTACACTGCTAGCGGGCAGCTCCCTTCAGGAATGGATAACATGCAGTAGATTACTAACTGGCGGCTCACATCAGGAAAGGATAACATGCAGTACACTGCTAGCGGGCGGCTCACATCAGGAAAGGATAACATGCAGTACACTGCTAGCGGGCAGCTCCCTTCAGGAATGGATAACATGTAGTACATTACTAACTGGTCCCTCACATCAGGAAAGGATAACATGCAGTACACTGCTAGCGGGCGGCTCACATCAGGAATGGATAACATGCAGTACACTGCTAGCGGGCGGCTCACATCAGGAAAGGATAGCATGCAGTACACTTCTAGCGGGCGGCTCACATCAGGAAAGGATAACATGCAGTACACTGCTAGCGGGCAGCTCCCTTCAGGAATGGATAACATGTAGTACATTACTAACTGGCGGCTCACATCAGGAAAGGATAACATGCAGTATATTACTAACTGGCGGCTCACATCAGGAAAGGATATCATGCAGTACACTGCTAGCGGGCGGCTCACATCAGGAAAGGATAACATGCAGTACACTGCTAGCGGGCAGCTCCCTTCAGGAATGGATAACATGTAGTACATTACTAACTGGCGGCTCACATCAGGAAAGGATATCATGCAGTACACTGCTAGCGGGCGGCTCACTTTAGGAATGGACAACATGTAGTACATTACTAACTGGCGGCTCACATCAGGAATGGACAACAGGCAGTCGTTACTAGCGGGCGGCTCACTTCAGGAATGAACTACATGCAGTACATTGCTAGCTGGCGGCTCCATTCAGGAATGGATAACATGTAGCACATTACTAACTGGCGGCTTACTTCAGGAATGGACAACATTTAGTACATTACTAACTGGCGGCTCACATCAGGAATGGAAAACTTGTAGCACATTACTAACTGGCGGCTCACATCAGGAATGGACAACATGTGTTACATTACTAACTGGCGGCTCACATCAGGAATGGACAACTTGCAGTACTTACGAGCGGTTCACTACAGGAAACGAATGCGTGCAGTACATTACTGGCGGGTGACTCACTTGAGGAATGTAATACATGCAGTACATTACGACCGGGTGGTTCACTTCAGGAATGAAATTCGTGCAGTACATTACTAGCGGGCGGCTCACTTCAGGAATGGATTGCATGCATTATATTACTGGCGGTAGCTTACTTCAAGAATGGACTACACGCAGTATATTACTATCGGGTGGCCCACCTCATGAATGGACTGCATGCAATACATTACTGGCGGTTGGCTTAGCTCTGGAATGAATTGCATGCATTACATAACTGGCGGATGGCTAACTACAGGAACGGATTTCAGTGAAATGACTGTACCAGTCACGACAATCTGTCCATTTTAGTATTATCGTATTTTGGTTAGCCAGGTCAGTCTGGCTATTTGTGTTCTATAAATGTCAAGATCTATTGTAAGGTCAGTGCATTGTGTAACAAATTACATTGTTGTAAGTACGTTGGATATATTTTGGTAATTCCATACACTAGTGTAATCATATTTCCTTCTTGCGTGGTAAGAAACGAGAGGTCAATGTGTTCATCTACTTATTAAATTGTGTACATTATTCACACTTATTTTATTTTCATCAATTCTGGAGGACAATGACTAGTCTCCCTCGTATATTTATTAATGAAGTTAAAAACTCAGTAGTTCATTAGATACAGACAATAAGAAACTAATATGGTACTGTAATAATAATTATTGAGAAACGTACCAGTTACATGACATTCATCGAAATATTATCTGACAGTAAATGATTATAATATTTAGGTGTCACATAATGAGATGACACAGAGAAATGATGAATAAACTTTCGAATGAAATTGTCTTCTTCAGATTAAGTGATACATTTGTTTTAAAGAAAAGAAACATTGAATACATTGAACTTGTAAATTTGAAGTTGTAGGTGCCACGACACGGTAAATAGCGATGTATGAATACTGTAGCATATAGACAACCCAAAGCCCACCTAGCCACTCACGCAAGAGTCAGACAAAGAACAAACCATCGATATCTCCAAGCCTTCATACATGTCCGCAAACCTATTTTTTTATACTCTACTATGGAGCCATATAACTGCCACCACTTAACTTTAAGATTTCATAAAATTCGTAAAAATTATGGGATATTTCATGAAAAAATATTATTATCATAAAGACAGATAACTTATCTGAACACGAAATTCTTAATAAAGATGATGATTTCCCGAAACTAAATAAGTTTTTCATGAAAGCATAAAAATGTTTTGCAAAACGTAAAGGTGTTTTGGTGAAAATAATCGACTTTCGTGAAATGTTTCGCGAAACGTAAAAAATGTATTCGTGAAAAAAAAAACACTTTCGTGAAAAGTTAGGTGGTTTCTTCAAAAAGATAACAGAAATGGTGTGGCAGGTCAAAGCAGTAACTGGCAATGTTTCACGTTGAGATTTTTATATTGCATTCATAATATTTTTCTGTTTTCATGAAATCCCTCGTTAATTTCACGAAATATTTCATGAAAATTACTATTTATGTGGTGGCAGTTATATGGCTCCATACTCTTCTAACATTGGTGTCACTTATTTTGTTTCAAGCTTGAACTTTGACAAAATATACGTAGAACTTTCTGAAACCTTTTTATAAAGGTACATATTGTAAGTTTTTTACGTCGCCCTAATATGGGTGCGTGTGTATGCTACTTTGCACATTATGGCGATCGTTCGGTCGCTTTACAAGTGTCGTTTATCCCCAACTCTTCACTTTATTTAACACATGAACGAAATCTAGTTACAAATAAGTGTGGTGCATGATGTGGCATCACTAGTGATATGCGTAATGATGCATTCGTTCATACCTTTTGCGGTTGAACTTACACAAATTCATAATCGGATGTTTATAGAAGTCACAGATACGAAATAGCTTATCAATCTTTATATTACTTAACTATACGTGCCAGTACCTGCGAAGTTAATTGATAGATAGACTCCACTGTTTCCTGTATATGCTTCAGCCATGTCCCCAGTGTGTACTTTGTACCGTGTAGTAAAGAGGTCGATTGCGATGAGGTGAATGTTCAATGTGTTGTTTAAAAAAATAGCAGAATCTGGAGACACAATAACGGAGATATATTTTAATTATAAGAAATGTACTAGGGTTATGTAGCTGGTAAAATTATACTAACGTATGTTGTAGATGTTTACGGAAGTGAATTGAAGACATAGGTCAACTACAGGGAACGGATACGACGCCGGGTTGGCCAGTTCTCGACACAACCTTGTTTATCATTCAAAACATTAGCGTTTAAGACAACATCAACAAAGATAGAACATTTAGAACAAGTGAACGAGTTTGATATGCAAATGTGGCGATATTTATGCAGCAATATCTAATACCGGTACAAGTATAATGTAGCTCATGATTATATTGAATAGATCAACTTGATAGATGTAATGCAATGTTATAATCATGAAACAATTTGTTAGAAATGCATGGTGTAATATAAATTCCGTCTGGTATGGATTAATAGTATGCATGCACATCAGTTACATAATTATTAACAGTTGTAAAGATTTATAAAATACAGCATGTATATTCAGTATACGGAAAACGAGCCTAGAGTTACACGCTAATGTTCCATCAAAATCAGAAAAAAACACTGTTGGGACATGTTTTGCTCTATTCAACATAATAAGAAATCAAATGAGTATTGAGCATTGAAAATCGTGTACTTAAACTGATACAATGTAGCAGTAGTTCTCACATGATCTATACTTCTGCAAATACATGGCCACATTAAATAAATCCACATATAACTGCAAAGTTGTATGACGATATGGTAAATTCCGATCGAGATTTGCGGTACAAACACTGTAGTGATGTCGTCGGTAAGGCTAATAGCATACTGAAAAAATGTTTAAATGTGTCGTTAGGTTGATCAGCACTACCAACACAACATCGCGTGTTCCACTGGCTTAAAAACGTGACCCATCATTTGCTATATTTGTCAAATAACTATCATATTACGAGAGCCAGTCAACGACAAATCTCTAGCTAATAGGTGACATTTAGATACATCACAAGCATGATCAACGATTCATGTTTTCAATCACCAGCAAGAAAAATGTAATTAATATTGGGACGTGGTCTTATTGTGAACTTCGGGATCGATCGACCAAAACATAATCTATGCTCATTTTCTTCTATGTTTTGCGTCCGCGTCTTGACAATTTGATAAAAAAAACTATATCATACACGACTCGTATAAACAACTATTAGTTTAACGAAAATGACTCTTTTTTGCAATTACACACGAACCCTCTCCAGTAGTTACTTGTCGTTTACAACTGTTCCTCGGCACGTAAGAAAACATAAATTATCGAAATTTGTCGTCGAAATGCGTGAATGAAGACGTGAACAGGAGATCTCATATACGTTAATACTGACGCAGTCTGAATGATGGAACATGACCTTTAAACCTAAACTGTTTCAGACTTCATTCGTTGTACATGTATGATAATCATGTTTTATACTGTTAATGGCGTTTTTAAAAAAACACTCCAGTCTTCTACTGAGGACTTGACAATATCTACTGGAATCACTTTTCATCCAGCATTGACTTGCTCTACCGCAAGATGCTACACTGTCCCTGGATGGAAGTTAAAGCCACTGCACCAGATAGCCTGTCAAACACGAGAATCTAATCCTGATCCATATCTTCACAGAGCTGTACGAATTAAACTAGCTTAGCTGAATTAATTTGGTTTCATCCGTTGTATAATATCGTGTGTGTGTGTCAAGCGTAACATTAGTTGTATCATTTGTTGTCATGTACAAGAAAACATTCAGTGTTGTTATCATATGCAATGTTCTCCCTTTATGGTAATATGCAGGTTTATGAAACGTTACAATGAGTCATTCATTATGAGGAGCACTATATATGATTACTAGACATGTATACTGGTTGAGCATGTGGACTATACTGAAATTAAATGGAAACGCTGGGTAATACTTTTGCATTATCGTGTTTACGTATTTCAAAAACAACGACAATCAGTCAATAAAGCGTCTACTGTTACAGTGTATCTAGAGTTCATATAAGGAACCATGGTGTAAACGTGAGTCTCTCACTTCCGACGAGGGCAAATTACAAAAACATTCGAGGACACAGTCGTTTTGTGGCGTTAATTAAGTAAAGGAACGCGTCATAAAAAATCGTAACCAAGCTGAAGTCCAAATGGTCAAGTCTTAAACAGCTATGTTCATGTTTAGTCGAAGGCAAATACTGTAATTCGTTTACGTATTCTTGACTGTACTAATAAAATGTCTTGCTAGAATTGTTCAACGGCAGTAGTAGTTCAGGTCATTCCCGTGGGATGTCATGACGTCAGAATATGTTCATCCGTCCTACACAGTGGGTAAGCGTTATCTTTCGGCCACTGATCGAGTCCTTATTACCAAGATAACAACATAACAGCCCTTAAATGATGCGAATACAGACTGTAGTTGTTAAGAGCATCAGGTTAATATCTCCGCATTATACACCGTGTCATACATTTGTCCGAAATAATTACATTTTATATATCCTACTACAAACATGACGAATGTACATACTAGTATTATATCAAGACACTTCCTATAATGTGGATTTATCCACCCAAAGTTATGAGGAGTTTTATACTAACAATGTCACAATGATAACTATTAAATTTTGATATGTAAAACGAAACATCATACATTTAATGCATTGTGTCGTGTGGTACGTGCATTTCTATAATATATCATACTATAAGAGTTACAAAGTGACTGCGGCTACAACTGAAGCTAAAAGATTTTCAGTAAAGGATCCGTGAAATTATTCATAGAGTGGTATGATGGATCTGTTTAGTCTCTGATTAGACTGGCCAAATGCCTACATGTCTAGGATATATGGTACTGTTTGATATGGAAATCCTTAATTTGCTTTTATTATATCACATTAGGTGCCATTACAATTACATCAAATAATAAAACTGGACGGTTTCATTGTGTTTCGGGAGCTTAATTCAGTTATTGCGAATCTGCTATCACAAACAATTTATGAAAGAGTGTAAACGGCCGACGATTTACGGCATTCAACGATATCGGAGAACGGCAGTAAAATGAAATGATTTGAATCTTGAGTTATATCATAAGCGATAGTAGTGAGCTCGTCAACATTATGTATATTTCAATTATCCTTTTCGACTTTGACGACTTACTGCTCAGACGAACCATGTCAATTGGGGTTATTTCTCTGCAGCTTAAATCTCCTATTCGAAACTTTGTACCTTTTTAGTCAACATTCACCAAAGCAAAGTGGAATCGACATAATCTGTATGTATTTCTAGTATTCTATACTTAACTTCAAATACAATAGCACGTTTGCATTACAGTATGTGTTTCTGATCCGCACATTTGAACGTTTGGCTGCTTAGTCCATTATGTTCACCTAAGCATTATCTTAGATGTTCCTGATAACAAAGCGTTACGGTTTCTGTAATTGATTATTTCTAAACATAATTATAATACATCGAAATTTCCCAAGAGCAATGAATAGCAGTTTAAGGTAGTTTGAGACGGACTGAGATCATGTTAAGATATTGTTGACACACATTGCCTTGCATAAAAAGTACTCGTTCTCGGCTTGAGCGTAGAGGATGTCTCTTTAAGATTGGTCACATAATAGAATACTTACGATGTTTTTTAATTCTGTTTTGATTTATTTTTACTTGTGTTCCTGACCTTAAAGTACATCACATACCACATGGTATGCCCACACTTTTGAATACATAGTATTGATATATGAATTAGACAAGTATCACGTAATGTGTAAAATTAGTTGCACGTACTGCGTCGTGTCTCTAGTAATTTGTTCCAAATGTGTCTTCAAAGAATCGGTTCCTTATTTGACACAAAGCTCTAGAGAATATTGACTTAGGCCTGCAATTATCCGATATAATTGAAGACGGGAAGCTTAAATGCAGGCTAATTGAATAATGTTGTTGACGGTGTGAGAAACGTATCGATATTTAGCTTGTGCAAGTATATTCACAATTAACTGATATAGCATTGTTTGATGGTAACAATGTAACACGACCAATTACATCTAAGTAGATCGGAAATAACTACAAACAACATACATTGTACTCGTTTTACGGATAACGGGTGACAACAGATACATGGTGAAAATATAGACTAATTCAACAAGTTAAACGCCTTGAAAAACGTGCTGGTATCACTTAATATTATATTGTTAATTATAACGTATATCCTAAATGTCATACGCAGGTATATAAACATATATTACAATAAGCTTGTATACTCGTAATCTATCATTTAAAGCGTGGCATCGTATTTTTATATATGCACATACTGTCAAGTCTCATAGACAAATAACACTCATTATAAAATAATCATAACCATAATACTGATGCTACCCGTTCAGTCATTATAGCAGTATGATAATGTGAACCTCTGTCTGTCTCCATTAGTTACATGCAAGTTAAAGGAGATTAAATAGTGGTGGAATTTCCCATTTATTCATTCGATATTGATATAGTTCGATTTCGAGCATTTAAGGTTTAATCCATTCTGCGATAAGGATTCTTATAGGTTTTACAATTCAGATATTTATTCAAATAAGAGGTTCGTGTTTATGTGTCAGAATGGTCGGGACACTAAAGCATTTGAAATTTGTTTTTTGTCAGATGGCTGCAAGTTCGAGTCCCACTATCAATACATTATTTATGCTCAAAACTTGTGAAATACTGAAGTATCCATGAATTCTCATATTGGAATAATTAATTACTATAGAAAGATACGGCGGCTACAACAAAACGAATACGTTGTCAAAAATGTCGTATTACGCAAAGTAGTACTAAATGCCTATGAATGCAATGTTTATTTAGTGATAAAACAGGAACGAACGAAATCCGCTACTTTTTTATTGAGACGAGATTTGGCGTTCTCAGTCATCAACATGTCTTCTGTTCAAATATTTTGTGCAGCACTGTAGCCTTCACATAACAGCGTTCAAACACGCAGTCCTTATTCAAAATACTTATAATTTTTCGAATTGGAACAAAAGCTGAAAAAGAAACAAATCAAGTCATTTGAATGAATTCATGTATCATTAGTAAATAAAACGATACCGGTAATTATTAATATTAGTGATATTTGGTGTTCGAACCATCGAAGTTTGGGTTTGAAACCCTGCCCGTTACAATGTACTAACTGCGCTTAACTGTCAACCAGTAAAATGTCAAGTTTGAGAAGGATCCCAGATAATGTGTAAACAATGGTTTTCAGTATTTTAGGATGATTGAATGTTAATCACTTAAGGACAATCTGCAATGTCACTTCTAAGTATAGTGCTTTATGTCTTGTTAGTGATTTAAGTGTACTGGAAGGATGTTGAAGAGGTACCATGTAATATGAAACTACAATTTCTGAAATATGAAAGAAAAAGCGGAACCGTGGAACTGACCGGAAATTTGATCTAGACTAAACTACCTGCATTTCAAATGTCTTTTCTGCTGATCTATCAGTTAATATGTGTACATGAATACAGGAATTAGCTGTGTTCATAAAGTAATTTAAATATAAAAAAATTATGAAGAACCTGATGCTAAAATCCCGTTAATTCTATTCCAGGTGCTCCCAGTCTGCTTTTGGGAGCATCCTGTCTGTGAACTCATGTGTCATGTCATTTATCAATATATTTGTATCAGGAGATTCTGCTTCACCAAATTATAGTTCCTTGACAAAATAGTTGATATTTCATAGAGAGCTGGTTATTTTCTACATATTCATAATTCGTCGCCATTCAAATTCCGTCGCACTATTCGCGCACCATATCCGGTTAAAATATTATAATTGATATACATGTAGGTGGCTCACTTCAAGAGTGCACAACACGCAGTACGTGACTATAGTGAGATAACCTTACCAGTCATTTCAATCTGTCCATTTAGGTATTATCGTAATTGTGGTTAGTCTGGTAGTCTGGGTATTTGTGCTCTATAATTGGCAAGATCTATTGTAAGGTCAATGCATTGTGTCACAAATAACATTAATTACTGTAAGTAATTTGAATATCTTTTGGATATTCCATACACTGGTGTAATCATATTTCTTTCTTGCGTGTTAAGAAATGAGAGGCCAGTGTGTTCTTCTACTTACTAATTCGTGTCCATCATTCACACTTATTTTATTTTCATCAATTCTGGAGGACAATGACCAGTGTCCGTCGTAGATTAATGAAGTTAATGCAAAACTCAGTAGTTCATTGGATGCAGACAATAAGAAACAATTATGGTAATGTAATACAAATTATCGTGAAACGTATCAGTTGTAAACATGACATTCATGGTTATTTTATCTGACATTAAATGAATCTAATACATTGTATTTATGTGTCACATAAGTATTCTAAAGGGTCAAACGTGTGGTTTTGGTGTCTGCACGATATCTGTATCGTATAAATTATTAAAACTAAATAATGAGATGAAACAGATAAATGATGATTAAGCTTTCGAATCAAGTTGTCTTCTTTAGATAACGTGCTAGATGTGTTTAACAAAAAGAAACATTGAATACATTGTACATGTAGATTTAAAGTTGAACGACACGATACATTACACTATATGATTACTGTAGCACATATACAATCTAAAGCCACACAGAATCAGCGGCATGAGTCAGACCAATAACGAACCATCCATATCCCTAAACCTATATACTTGTCCGCCACCTAACATTTGTGTTTCCAGCTTGAACTTTATTAGAATATACTAGAACTGTCTGATACCATTTTATTACGGAATATATTTTACCCTGATATACGAGTTGTCCCAGTAAATCGTATACTTTGCTTATTACACAAAATGTATTCAATTGTTAAGTTTCAAAGTTTCACTGATGATTAATACATATGTTATTAGCAGGTATCCGGAATTGCATGACAATGTGTCATGTAATTAATTTTCTGTTTATATTATTAATACACGTGAACATTTTTATTCCATCTTAAAGTATTGTCCATTGTATTCAATATGAATACGGTGGCACTTGACCATTTTCTGATACGCATTTGCTTACAAGTCACAGTCTAATGCACCATACAAAAGCTGTATAACCGACACAACCAACCCCCATTGCTGGAAATACCTGACCCTAACATATGCCCTAAACTGCGAGAAGAATGAAAACCGGTGATGCATTGGCGCAGTAGATAGGTGTATGTACAACCCGCTGAGGACCCAAACATGATTAAATCGTCCTCGTCACTCATCCACACGTTTTCTAGACATCTTGATTTATAACTGTCAGTGCAGTTTAGGGTATTAAACTATATTTCGACGCCATGTCAGACAAAATATAAATCGTTCTGTTGTTCTACTGGTGTTTTGCTGTTTTGTGCGTTGTTATAATTACTGTGGCTATTCAAACATGTGTATTTCTCGCACAAATAATGATTTTCATTTAAAATTTACCGTTATGACACTTGTAAACAGACATTTGTAAATGCCGATGTAAGCATTATGATCACTGGCTAATTTAAAGTTTTAGAATGACAAGTATATTGAAAATACATTGAACGAAACACGTCGCGTTTTATGGGTTGAGCCGCGTTTGTATACATGGGGTTGGTCAATCACGGATACTACGCATTATATACATAATCGTATACTTTACACGCATATTTCCTTTAATGATTGAGTATATTTAAGAATTGAATAGACGTTTTATGCAGTTCATCGGTGTGTGAACTGTCGAGAAAATCACGCCTAATTTAAATAAACGCCATAGGCGTTTATGTAAAAAAAAGTGTTGTTAATTTCCATAGGGACTCAACTGTTCCCTTCGTGTTATGTTTTAGTAATGTGTGGTCGGGCGTATGAATCCGTTGTCCCGGGTGATTAAGGAAGCTTATTTTAGTAACAAAATCAATGATGAAAATGGCCACCAACGCTCCCGAAGGACTCTGCATATGTTATAACGCGAAAAACATGCGTAAACGCTTTTATAGCATACCAAACACCCATTTATACGTTTGTATTTCAAAATAATTACACTGGTGTCTACAAACAATCATGATCATGTGACGTCAAATAAAACAATTATGAGCTAAGTACACAATTTATTGGGACAACCCTCGTAGGTGCGGGTATATGTTACTTTGTACATTATATAGCGATCATTAGGTTGCTTGGAAAGTGTCATTTATTCCCACTCGTCATTCTACGTGTATAAAACATTGCTGAAATAATTTCAACTTAGTGTGGTGCACGTTGTGGCATCACTAGTGATATATATAATGATGCATTAGAAAATAATATATGCGAATGAAAATACGCAAATTCATAATCGGATTGAAGTCGCTGTGTATACATGTAGGAGTCACAGATACAAAATACAATGTAGCTGATCAATCTTTATATTACATAACTATACATGCCTGTACTTGCGTAGTTAAATGATCGATATACTCGACAGTTGCTTGCATATGGTACAGCCTTGTCCCAAGTTGTACCATGTAATGAAGAGGTCAATTGCTTGCAAGTGAATGATCAATGGTTAAAAATACAAAAAATATGAATAACAACATTTGGAAGCAAATCATATCAATACCAAAAACAACAACATTATTATATACTCTCACCACTCAACCCTCTAACGGCACATTCACACATTGCAAGACCTCTCCAGACAGCTGGTGTCACATCAATATTGAAACATCAAAATTTGTTAAGAATTCGGAGACAAAATAAAGCAGAAATATTTCAAATTGTAAAAAATGCGTAAATGAGATACAATGTACTACAGATATGTAGCTGATATTTATCATACTTTCCTCTGTTTCCAGAGTGTTACGAAAGTGAATTGAAGACATAGGCCACTACAGGGAACGGATACGACGCCGAGTTGGCCAGTTTTCGACACAAACTTGTTTATCATACAAAACATTGCATTAGCCTTCAGGGCATCATCGACAATAATCAGAAATTTAGAGCGAGTGAACGAGTTTGTAATGCAACTGTGGCGATATTAATGCAGCAATATCTAATACCGGTACAAGTATAATGTAGCTCATGATTATATTGAATATATCAACTTGATAGATGTAATACAATGTTATAATCATGAAACAAGTTGTCAGAAATGCATTTGTACATGATTTAATATGAATTCCGCCTGGTATGGAATAAATGTATGCATACACGTCGGGTCATTATTATTATAATTTTATAGATTGATATAATACAAAATGTATATTCAGTACAAGTATACGGAACACGAGTCTCGACTTGTCAAAGACATACACGCTAATCTACCATCAAAATTAGAATCGTTTTGAGCGTGCGTCTCAGTTACATAATTATTTCGTATAGTTTTATAGACCGATGCAAGACAGACATGTATTCTATATTCAGTATACGGAAAACTAGTCAGAACTTGGCAACGACGTGCACCCTAATCTACCATCAAAATCGGAAGAAACTGGAGTGTCATATTTTATTGTATTCAACCTAATAAGTCGTCAGATGAGTAATGGTCATTGAAATCCTATATCGAAACTGAAAAAAATATAGCAGTATTTCTGACTAGGTACATAACTCTGCTAATACATGGCCACAGTAAATAAAACAACGAATAACTGCAAATATGTATGACCATGTGTTCATCTCCTTTCGAGATAAATTCGGTACAAACACTGTAATGATGACGTCGGTAAGGCTAACCTTCTTCTGGAAAATATAGTTAAATATGTCGTTAGGTTGATAATCACCACCTACACAACATTGCGTGTTCCATTGGCTTTATGAATGTGAACAAGCAATTGCTGTATTTGTTAAATAACTATCATATTACGTTTGTCAGACAACGACAAATCTCTAACTAATAGATGACATTTGGATACATCACAAGCATGATCAACGAGCGCATGTTTTCAATTACGGGCAAGGAAAATGTATTAAATATTGGGATGTGATCTTATTGTGAACGACTGGATCGATCGACAAAGTATATAATCTACGAGTATTTTCTTCTATGTTTTGCGTCCATGTCTTGACACTTTGATAAAATAAAAAGATCATACACAGCTCGTATATATAGCTATTAGCTAAACGAAAATGACTTTTTAGCAATTACAGACAAACCCTCTCTAGCAGTAACATGTCTTGTACATCGAAGCATAAATTATCGAAATGTGTCGTTGAAACGAGTGAATGAAGACATGAACAGTATATTTTATATGCATTAGTACTGAGACTGTTTGAATGATGGAACATGACATTTTACCTTAACATGCTGCTCTTCATACTCTAGATGCATATCATGCTTCATAATGTGTTTACCGTTTTGAATCAGCATTCCAGTCCTCTACAGATGACTTGACAATATTAAGTAGAATTAATTACCATCCAGTACTAACTGAAACCTACAAGTTTAGAAGAAGCTTCATCATCCCTACCTTAGGATGATGGAAGTTAATGTCACTGAACACCATAACCTTCCAAAGTCGATAAGCTAATCCTGAGCCGGTATTTATGAAAACTTAGAATTTTCTTAAAATCTTCTTTAGTGTATCAGCTGAGTTATACAATCCAGATTAATAATTATTTACATAGATTTTATGCACTATGTAGAGAGCTATTATAATCACTAGGGACACATGGATTATTCTTAAATTTGCTGGAAATATATGCATTGCAAACTTTTAACTTAAGTCAAGTTTTCAACTTAGATAATTTATAAATACCGGCCCTGGTGTATACCATCACAGAGTTGTACTAATTGAACTAGCTTGGCTGAATGCATCTAGTTTTATCAATTGTATAATATCGTGTCCGTCTAGCATCACATTAGCTTCAACATTTGTTATCATGTACACGAACACATCCAGTGTAATTATTTCCTCCCTTTACAGTAATATACAAGTTTAAGAAACCTTGCAGAGAGCCATTCATTGTGAGGAGTAGTATATAGGCTTACTAGAAATACCTATTATATGAGCCAGTCTCCATGAAAACCTGCTATTTTGACAAAATTATTTATTTTGAAATTTACCATAGCTTGAAAGAATAATCTTAATGAAGCAAAATACAAAGGAAATTGTGTTAATATCTTGCTTTTTAAGGAAGTTACAGCTGTTTTTGTAGTGTCCCCTTTCGGAGCTTATTTGTGTGACGTCGCAAACGTCATTCAAACGTTAATTGACGTAACTATAACACGTATTTTATAATTACACTATTTGATCAATTATTGACATTAATTGTTCAAAATGGTATCACATTTTAGCAGTATATTTTAATTTTTAAAATATTTACCAAAATCAGAATTGTTCGCTTTCAGAGATAGGCTACTATTGTTTTAAATAACTAACTCCTCGTTTTTCTCACTATGAGTGCTTTTCCGAAATTGGTCACCATAGCAACGAAGTATGTGATTTCGAGATAATTAATGGGAAAATTGTAAGCTAAGTTATAGTACTATATGATTAAACTACATAAAATAGATCAATGGATATGTATTTTTTCTTATATTAGAGCTTTTACAAACCTTGTTACATAATGGTAATTACATAATGTCATTGTAATACTATAATTGCATTATCTTGTGAACGTATTTCAAGAACAACGACAATCAGCTTAGAAAGCGTCTACAGTTACATTGCATCTATACTTCATATAAGGCACCATGGTGAAAGAGGGAATCTCTCACTTACGGCGAGAGCAAAATCAAGGGCAGAAATTCAGGGGAACAGCCATAATTGTGGCGTTTATTAAGTAACGGAACGCGTCATAAAAATATGTGTTCTTGATTGTACTAATAAAACGTCTTGCTAGACAAGTTCAATGGCAGATCTAGTTCTGGTTATTCCCGCGTGACGTCATGACGTCACAATATGTTCATCCGTCCTACACATTTGGGTAAGCGTTTATCTTTCGGTCACTGATCGAGTCCTTATTAACAAGATAACAAAAAGGCAGCACTTAAATTATGCTAATAGAAGGCAGGAGGATCAGGTTAATATCTTCGCATTATACACCGTGTGATACATTTGTCCGACATTCTTTCATTTTATAAAGCCTACTACAAACATGAAGAATGTACAGATTCTATCAAGACACTTCCCATAATGTGGATGTATCCATCCGAAGTTATGTGGAATGTTAATGCTAAAAATGTCACAATGATAACTATTAAATTTTGATATGCAAAACGAAACATCATACATTTAATGCTTTCCGCCGTGTGGTACGTGCATTTATATAAGAGTTACAAAGTGACTGCGATTGCAACCGAAGCTCAATATAGATTTAAGTCAAGGATCCGTGAAATTGTTCTAAGAGTGGTATGAAGAATCAGTTCTGTTTCTGATTAGACTGGACAAATGCCTACATGTCTAGGATATATGGTACAGTTTGATATGGAAATGCTTTTATTATATCACATTAGGTGCCATTCCAATTACATCAAATAATAAACGCGGACGGTTTCATTGTGTTTCGGGAGCTTAATTCAGTTATTGCGAATCTGCTATCACAAACAATTTATGAGAGAGTGTAAACGGCCGACGATTTATGGTATTCAACGATAACGGAGAAAGGCAGTGAAATGAAATTATTTGAATATTGAGTTAAATCATAAGCGATAGTAGTGAGCTCGTCATCATAATGTATATCTAATTAGCCTTTTCGACTTTGACGACTTGTTGCTCAGACGAACCATGTCAATTGGTGTTATTTCTCTGCAACTTATATCTCTTATTCGAACATTTGTACCTTTTTAGTCGACATCCACCAAAGCAAAGTGGAATCGACATAATCTGTATGTATTTCTAGTATTCTACACTTAACTTCAAATACAATAGCACGTTTGCATTACAGTATGTGTTTCTGCTTCCGCACATTTGAACGTTTGGCTGCTTAGTCCATTATGTTCACCTACTCATTATTAGTTGTTCCTGATAACAAAGCGTTACGGTTTCTGTAATTGAATATTTCTAAAAATAATTATAATACATCGAAATTTCCCAAGAGCAATTAGTAGCAGTTTAAGGTAGTTTGAGACAGACTAAGATCATGTTAAGATATTGTTGACACACATTGCCTGGCATAAAAAGTACTCGTTCTCGGCTTGAGCGTTGAGGATGTCTCTTTAAGATTGGTCACAGAATAGAATACTGTCTGTGAACTCATGTGTCATGTCATTTATCAATATATTTGTATCAGGAGATTCTGCTTCCCCAAGGTATAGTTCCTTGACAAAATAGTTGATATTTCATAGAGAGCTAGTTAGTTTCTACATATTCATAATTCATAAAGATTATAATTGATATACATGTAGGTGGCTCACTTCAAGAGTGCACAACACGCAGTACGTGACTATAGTGAGATGACCTTACCAGTCATTTCAATCTAATTCTGGAGGACAATGACCAGTGTCCCTCGTAGACTAATGAAGTTAACTCAGTAGTTCATTTGATGCAGACAATAAGAAACAATTATGGTACTGTAATAATAATTATCGAGAAACGTCCCAGTTGTAAACATGACATTCATGGTTATTTTATCTGACAGTAAATGAATCTAATACATTGTATTGATGTGTCACATAAGTATTCTAAAGGGTCAAACGTGTGGTTTTGAGACTAAAGGCTGCTATAACTATGTAGTTCAGCAGTTTTACTGTTGTAACTAGGTCATTTAGCGTAGATATTCCGCCTTTTGGTTGCTGTATCTTTTCTACTGGGTCATTCAGCTAGTTATAATTTATTATACTTTTCGACAGCTTGGACTTGGGCGGATCTGCGCTTGTTTAGTTGGGCATTGTGCTTTGTGTGTTTTTAATGTTTTCTGTGCTCGGCTGGTTAAGTTGAGTGCTGCCTTCCCTGTCTGACTTAATATAATCTTTTTGTGTCTGCACGATATCTGTATCGTATAAAATATTAAAACTAAATAATGAGATGAAACAGATAAATGATGATTAAGCTTTCGAATGAAGTTGTCTTCTTTAGGTAACGTGCTAGATGTGTTTTAACAAAAT
This sequence comes from Spisula solida, assembly GCA_947247005.1. Lineage (NCBI taxonomy): Eukaryota > Metazoa > Mollusca > Bivalvia > Venerida > Mactridae > Spisula > Spisula solida. The sequence continues at coordinate 40,336,880 of OX365944.1, read as the reverse complement.
GAAACATTGATACATTGTACATGTAGAATTAAAGTTGAACGACACGATGCATGACACTATATGAATACTGTAGCACATATACAATCCAAAGCCACACAGAATCGCCGGCATGAGTCAGACAAAGAACGAACCACCCATATCCCTAAACCTATATACATGTCCGGAACCTAACATTTGTGTTTCCAGCTTGAACTTTATTAGAATAAACTAGAACTGTCTGATACCATTTTATTACCGAATATATGTTTAGGTTTCTTTCTGTTACCCTGATACAGAGTTGTCCCAGTAAATCGTATACTTTGCTTATTACACAAAATGTATACACATGTTTAGTTCAAAGTTTCACTGATGATTAATACATATGTTATTAGCCGGAATTACATGACAATGTGTCATGTAATTAATTTTCTGTTTATATTATTAATACCCCAATCACACGACTCTCGAATCAGCCGGAATGGGTCCGAATGAGTCGGAATGAAGAAACAATAAACATTCGAAACACATTCCGAATGATAACTCGAATTGACCAAAATTATTACAGCTTTGTCAAAATGCCGTAGGAATACTTCAAATACCATTCAAATACAATTCTTATATACTTCGAGTATAACTCGAATACACTTCGAGTCCGCCTGGAATGATAGCGGATATCGTGCACGCATATGTTTTCAAAATACGGTAAACACAAGCATCGGACCGTTTTGCACGGGATTATGCAAGGGTTGTGCACGGGTAGTGTGTTTAATATTAGTACCTATAATGGCTTTAAGTAATGTTTCGAATATAGTCAGAATGCCGTAAGAATATTTAAAATGTAATCAGAATGTCGGAAGAATACACTTCGGTAGCCGTTCGATAGTCCACCCGACTTCGAATGTATCTCGAAAGTTTTGAACATGCGCAAAACATTCGAAGTGGACACAGGAATGGGCCGGAATATATCGAATGCACTACGAATTGACTCAGCATGCAGACAGAATGTTTCGAATGCATTTCGATCATGAAGGAATACACCTCGAATTGCTATTCCTACGGCATTCCGGCTTATTCCGACGCCGTGTGATCTGGACAGATCAATAAATACAGAGAGTTTTGAATAATAGTTTATTCATATTTAGTTTAATATGTATTTTATTTCAAACGAAATAGGTTTAGAGCATGTTAAAACATTCAAACTGGTCCGAACATATGGAATGTACTCGGAATGCAGTCGGAATACATTTCGAACATACAAGAATGTACCACGAATTGCTATTCCTCACCCTTGTTACCCTGATAAAACAACATGATTGGATATTCCCAACATGATTGAAAAATGGCCGAAATGAAAAATGTGATAAGTGCATTGTTTTTGCAATATTTTCCATATAAACTATCCAGATTGTTTATTTCAATATTACATAATCAACATATGAAGAAAATGTACTATTTGCGCTAAACAATTTGCATATAGGTAATGTTTTTCACTATGTAAAGCCTTAAAGAATGTGTGGATTTTGCATTTGAGAATGAGTTTTGTACTTAAAAACGTTGTAAAACTCATTTATTTGACTTTATGAAATGAATATCATTTGGGAAGTATTGGCAGTTGTATAAACTATGATTTGGACGTTTCAATTTTTTAAAATCTTAGATAAATTAACGCTCACCAACAATAATTCAAACATGTATAGTATTTTTTGGATACTGACCGACGTGATTGTTAAATTTATTAGGATACTGGCCAACATGATTGTGGATAAAAGCCAACATTACCAATTGAAATCTTGCCAATGGGATTCTCAAGGTACAAATAATTGTACATTAAAGAAGTGTGCTCATGAATTGTGGTAGCAGGTTTATGAGCATACCCGATGTAAGGGATTTCACACCTAGTCTATAGCACATGCTTTTAGGACATTTAATAATCAAAGCACTTAGAGTGCTGATGGGAGGCGATCTGGTTGCTGCTACTAAAGCTTAAACGACTTTACACGTTTAATGTTCGTTTTCTTACTGCCGATCTTGTCTTGAATGTCTAAATAGGCATATGTGACTATATAGGCATGTTGGGTATCTATATAATTGTAAAAAGGGGCATATTGATGTATATGTCATACGTGTATTGAATGCGTATATCAAAAAGGTCTGTGAAGTTGGCTCTTAGGTCGTACATCGACAGTCAGATGTTTACTCATTTTTATTTGAAATGAATAAACAGCTCTTAGCTCGTAGGTCGCAGCTCTTAGATCGTTAGTCGCAGCTCTTAGCTCGTAGGTCGCAGCTCTTAGCTCGTAGATGTGTACTCGTTGGTCGCAGGTCTTAGGTCGTTGGTCCCAGGTCTTATGTCGTAGGTCGCAGCTCATAGCTCGTAGGTCGCAGCTCTTAGCTCGTAGATGTGTACTCGTTGGTCGCAGCTCTTAGGTCGTTAGTCGCAGCTCTTAGGTCGTTAGTCGCAGCTCTTAGCTCGTTGGTCGCAGCTCTTAGATCGTTAGTCGCAGCTCTTAGCTCGTAGGTCACAGCTCTTAGCTCGTAGATGTGTACTGGTTGGTCGCAGGTATCAGGTCGTTGGTCCCAGCTCTTAGCTCGTCGGTCGCAGCTCTTAGCTCGTTGGTCGCAGCTCTTAGATCGTTAGTCGCAGCTCTTAGCTGGTAGGTCGCAGCTCTTAGCTCGTAGATGTCTTCTTGTTGGTCGAAGGTCTTAGGTCGTTGGTCCCAGCTCTAAGCTCGTAGGTCGCAGCTCTTAGCTCGTAGGTCGCAGCTCTTAGCTCGTAAGTCGCAGCTCTTAGCTCGTAGATGTGTACTCGTTGGTCGCAGCTCTTAGGTCGTTAGTCGCAGCTCTTAGGACGTTGGTCGCAGCTCTTAGCTCGTAGGTTGCAGCTCTTAGCTCGTAGATGTGTACTCGTTGGTCGCAGGTCTTAGGTCGTTGGTCGCAGGTCTTAACTCGTAGGTTGCAGCTCTTAGCTCGTAGGTCGCAGCTCTTAGCTCGTCGGTCGCCGCTCTTAGATAGTTAGTCGCAGCTCTTAGCTCGTAGGTCGCAGCTCTTAGCTCGTAGATGTGTACTTGTTGGTCGCAGGTCTTAGGTCGTTGGTCCCAGCTCTTAGCTCGTAGGTCGCAGCTCTTAGCTCGTAGGTCGCAGCTCTTAGCTCGTAAGTCGCAGCTTTTAGCTAGTAGATGCGTACTCGTTGGTCGCAGCTCTTAGGTCGTTAGTCGCAGCTCTTAGGCCGTTGGTCGCAGCTCTTAGCTCGTAGGTTGCAGCTCTTAGCTCGTAGATGTGTACTCGTTGGTCGCAGGTCTAAGGTCGTTGGTCGCAGGTCTTAACTCGTAGGTCGCAGCTCTTAGCTCGTAGGTCGCAGCTCTTAGCTCGTAGATGTGTACTCGTTGGTCGCAGCTCTTAGCTGTGTACTCGTATTCCAAACCTGCTCTGAGTTTGTTATTGGACTTGACAAAAAAAACCTAAACGATAGGTGTTCATGTGAAAAACATTAATGTCGGGGGACTAGGTGTCCATGTGAAAACCCTGATTGGTAGGGGACTAGCTTGCCTTGTGAAAAACCTAAATAGAAGGAGATTTAAATGGTAGGGGACTATGTGTCCGTAGGAAAAACCTAAATGATAGGATTTCATGTGAAAAACCTTCATTGTTGGGGACTAGGTGTCGATGTGAAAACCCTAAATAGTATGGGACTAGGTGACCCTGAGATGACCGGTGTCCAAGTAAAAAACTAAAATGGAAGGGGTCTAGGTGTCAATGTGAAAAATCTGAATTGTCGGGGAATAGGTTGCCATGTGAAAAACATAGGTGTTTTCCTACTGACACCTAGTCTCCTACCATTTAGGTTTTTGCTACGGACTCCTAGTCCTCTATCTTTTAGGGTTTTCACATGGACACATAGTCCCCTACCATTTAGGTTTTCCACAAGGACACATAGTCCCCTACACTTTTGGTTTTTCACATGGACACCTAGTCCTCAACCATGTAGGTTTTTCACATGAAAAATATCATTTAGGTTTTTCCTACGGACACCTGGTCCCCTACAATTTAGGTTATTCCTATGGACAACTAGTCCCCAAGCATGTAGGTATTTCACATGACAACCTATCATTCAGGTTTTTGCAACGGACACCTAATCCCCTACCATTAGGTTTTTACATGGACACCTAGTCCCTTCCCTCTTAGGTCATCTCATGGTCACCTAGTCCCATACCATTCAGGTTTTTCACATCGATACCTAGTCCCCAACCATGTAGGTTTTTTCAAAAGAAAACATATCATTTAGGTTTTTCCTACTGACACCTAGTCCCCTACCAATTAGGTTTTTCAAACGGACTCTTAGTCCCCTACCTTTTAGGTTTTTCATATGGACATCTAGTCCCCTACCATTTTGGTTTTCCACATGGACACCTAGTCCCCTACAATTGTGTTTTTTTACATGGACACCTAGTCCCCAACCATGTAGGTTTTTCACATGAAAACCTATCATTTAGGTTTTTCCTACAGACACCTGGTCCCCTACAATTTAGGTATTTCCTATGGGCACCTAGTCCCCAAGCATGTAGGTTTTTCACATGACAACCTACCATTTAGGTTTTTACATGGACACCTAGTCCCTTCCCATTTAGGTCATCTCATGGTCACCTAGTCTCATACAATTCAGGTTTTTCACATCGACATCTAGTCCCCAACCCTGTTGACTTTTCAAAAGAAAACCTATCATTAGGTTTTTCCTACTAACACCTAGTCCCCTACCATTTATGTTTTTCCTAGGGACTCCTAGTCCCCTACCTATTAGTTTTTTAACATGGACACTTAGTCCCTTACCATTTAGGTTTTTCACATGGACACCTAGTCCCCTACCATGTAGGTTTTTCACATGAAAACCGACCATTAAGGGATTTCCTACGGACGCCAGGTCCCCTACCATTAAGGCTTTTGACATGGCAACCCATTCCCCGAAAATTAAGATTTTTCACAAGACCACAAAGACCCCTAAAATTTTGGTTTGTCCACATGGACACCTAGTCCTAAACCATGTAGGTTTATCACATGAAATCCTATCATTTAGGTTTTTCCTACGGACACATAGTCCCCTACCATTTAAATCCCCTTCTATTTAGGATTTTCACAAGGCAAGCTAGTCCCCTACCAATCAGGGTTTTCACATGGACACCAAGTCCCCCGACATTAATGTTTTTCACATGAACACCTATCGTTTAGGTTTTTTTTGTCAAGTCCAATAACAAACTCAGAGCAGGTTTGGAATACGAGTACACAGCTAAGAGCTGCGACCAACGAGTACACATCTACGAGCTAAGAGATGCGACCTACGAGCTAAAAGTTGCGACCTACGAGCTAAGAGCTGCGACCTACGAACTAACAGCTGGGACCAACGACCTAAGACCTGCGACCAACGAGGACACATCTACGAGCTAAGAGCTGCGACTAACGACCTAAGAGCTGCGACCAACGAGTACGCATCTACTAGCTAAGAGCTGTGACCTACGAGCTAAGAGCTGCGACCTGCGACCAAAGAGTACAAATCTTCGAGCTAAGAGCTGCGACCTACGAGCTAAGAGCTGCGACCAACGATCTAAGAGCTGCGACCAACCAGCTAAGAGCATCTGACTGTCGATGTACGACCTAAGAGCCAACTTCACAGACCTATATCAAAAGTGGCTTTAAAATAATACTACGCGCCTATTTATCAGATTCTACAGTACCGTCTTGTAATCACTTCCATCACAGCGTGAGACATCTCTAGAAAGCGGCTAGTATAGCCACACCATATGATTGCATAACATGATTATATACGATTCATTGATAAAACCATCACGTGGCCCTGGTCTGAAGTTTCTAAAAATAGCTATACTGCTGGGACATTTGATGAACACGTCATTTTCATATTCTCCCCGGCTGAGTGATTATCTGCAAAAATATCGATTCAACGAACAGTTTCACAATAATTGTTGATCGTAGAATAAACAATTGTTGCTGATTGAATTAAATAAGTTTAAAATTTTAAGAAACATATGTTGCAGTATTGGGAATGTTGATAGTTTCTGGAACTACTTGAATGCGGATTCACATAGCAGCCTAAAGGCGTTCCAGGTTGCATTAAGAAATGGGCAATGGTAGTATAGAGAGGCTTACGCCTACCAAAAATGGGTACAAATGTTCACCACATCAAGACGATGTGCCATGCACAAAACCCAGGTCCCTAGCTTAAAGGTCAAGGTCACACTTAGAGGTCAAAGGTTAAAAGGCTCAAATAGGCATGTGATTCGTGTCCGCTCTGTAATTTTGTCATCTCCTATTGGATATTTATAATATTTGGTACAAATGTTCACCACATCAAGGTGATGTGCCATCTGCAAGACCCAGGTCCCTTACTTAAAGGGCAAGGTCACACGTAGAGATCAAAAGTTAAAATTCTCAAATAGGCATGTGATTCATGTCCGCTCTGTAACTATGTCATTTCTTATTGGATATTTATAACACTTGGTACAAATGTTCACCACATCGAGACGGCGTGTTATGCGCAAGACCTAGGTCCCTTGCTCAAAGGTAAAGGTCACACTTAGAGATCGAAGGTAAAAAGGCTCAAATAGGCATGTGATTCATGTCAGCTCTGTAACTATGTCATTTCTTATTTTATATTAATATTACTTGCCACAAATGTTCACATCACCAAGACGAGGTGACATGCGCAAAACCCAGGTCCCTAACGCAAAGGTCAAGGTCATACTTAGAGATTTAAAGTTAAAAGGCACAAGTATGCTTCTGGTCTGCTTTTTGTTATTTCGTTCTGGATTTTAAAATTACTTGGTTACATTTGCATTTACACCCTGACTCAAATGTAAAGGTCACACTTATGCACCTATCAATGTTTTCCCCCAGGAGGGGGGTGGCGGGCTGACCCAGGGGAATTTGACATTTATTTTTACTGTTTCAAAGTCTAAATTCCCGCCCTAGAGTAAGGGCAATTTGTCAAAATCCCCTCACTGGGAGATGCTTTACATACCCACCGGGATCAAAATTTCGGCCAGTGTCAAAATTTCCCTGGACTCGGCACCATTCTGTCTGTCAAATTCCCACCTATCGGGAACAGCCTTCTGTCAAAAGTCCCGTGTATGCCCGCCGCTCCCCCCTTGGGGAAAACATTGATAGGTACATTACAGACCCAGCTCTTGTCTGCTGTTAAATGTCACATTTAAGCAATTACAAACTTGTTTCAAGTTATTTCATTTGCATAGCTTTATACTTAGGTGTCTGATGACAGCTTTTAGCGGGGGCATCCGTGTCCTGTGGACATATTTCTAGTTAAATACTTTTTTCTGCTATATGTTGGTAAAATTCTTAATAAGTCAAGACAGGTAAATTTAACACATGTATCTAAATGTGCAACATTCACCGGGAATAGGAACAGTGAATTATGGGGACCAGGCTAAACGCTGTGAGCATGTCTTGAATGGTGCCAAATTGCATTTCTAATTTAAAAAAGGGGACACAATTTCAACATATATAGAGATATATGATAGAGTTGCCTATTCATGTGGAGGTCATGGCGTCATGATGGTGAGCAAAGTATCAAAGAGGTTAAAATTGTGTACATAAACTGTAAACTTTTGTATTTCTAAGTACTTACTTATTGCCCGTTATGCCCTCTGGCATGTAGGGCAGCAACTTTGTACATCAGTCCAAATGAGGCATAACATTCAACAACATGCTTGATAGAGTGCAGATGTTGTGGTCAAGACGGTTGACAAGTATGCAAAGTATCACAGCAATATGAACATGCACTTAGATATAATAGGTTAATACCTTGAACGTAAACTTACAAATTTGCACGAAGTTGAAAAAAGGGACATATTTTCCTATAAATACTTCATAGAGTTATCTACTCCCACGTACGTGTTGGGGTCATCCCATTATTCTTCCAATAGTGAAGCTACATATTAAATTCGCACTGCAGTGCATCAATAAAAATTCAATGTTGGTCAGTATCCACTTTAAAAGATGAATCATGTTGATCTTTATCCTCAAATCATGTTGGTTTATATCCATTTTTCACACATGGGTTACTTTAAATAGTTATCACGTAGAAACGGCAAATGTAAATAACTTACTCTAAACTAAGTCTGATAGTGAAATGAATGAGCTGTATAAACAAAAGATCTTAACCCAAAATAAACAACAATATATATGTTTTATAGACTGTCAAATAAATCCAACACAGATTTTTCTAACTTTTTATCGTATTGTGTATCACATTCACAAACATACGGATAAATAGTTTTAGTTTCATGGAAGGAATGTACAAGTTTATCTCCATACAGCATCAGAAGGTGGTTAAACCCGTAGATTTTGAAGAATTGGCCGAAAATGCGATGAATATGTAAACATACATCCGCCATTTTTCAATCATGTTGGGAATATCCAATCATGTTGTATTATCAGGGTAACAAGGGTGTTCCTACGGCATTCCGGCTCATTCCGACTCTCGTGTGATTGGTGTATTATACACATGGTATGCAAGAGCATTTTTATTCCATCTTAAAGTATTGTCCATTGTATTCACCATTTTCTGATACGCATTTGCTAACCAGTCACAGTCTAATGCACCATACAAAAGCTGTATAACCGACACAACCAACCCCATTCCTGGAAATACCTGACCCTAACATATGCCGTAAACTGCGAGAAGAATGAAAACCGGTGATGCATTGGCGCAGTAGATAAGTGTAAGTACAACCCGCTGAGGACCCAAACATGATTAAATCGTCCTCGTCACTGATCCACACGTGTTCTAGACATATTGATTTATAACTGTCAGTACAGTTTAGGGTATTAAACTATATTTCGACGCCATGTCGGACAAAACATAAATCTTACTGTTGTTCTACTGGTGTTTTCCTGTTTTGACATCGCAATTCTCGTACGTTGTTATATTTAGTGTGGCTATTGAAACATGTGTATTTCTCGCACAAATAATGATTTACATTTAAAAATTACCGTTATGACACTAATCAGACATTTGTAAATGCCGATGTAAGCATTATGATCACTGGCTAATTGAATGACAAGTATATTGCGTTTTATGGGTTGATCCGCGTTTGCATACACGGAGTTGGTCAATTACGGATACTACGCATTATATACATATCCGTATACTTTACACGCATATGTCCTTTAATGATTGATTATATTTGAGAATTGAATAGACGTTTTCTGCAGTTCATCGGTGTGTGAACTGTCGAGAAAATCACGCCTAATTTGAATAAACGCCGTAGGCGTTTATGTAACAAAAGTGTTGTTACTTAACTTTTCCCTTCGTGTTATGTTTTAGTAATTAGTAGCCGGGCTTAGGAATCCGTTGTCCTGGTTGATTAAGGAAGCTTATTTTAGTAACAAAATCAATGATAAAAATGGCCACCAACGATCCCGAAGGACTCTACATATGTTATAACGCGAAAACATGCGTAAACGCTTTTATAGCATACAAAACACCCATTCATACGTTTGTATTTTAAAATAATTACACAGGTATCTACAAACAATCATGATCATGTGACGCCACATAAAACAATTATGAGCTAAGTACACAATTTATTGGGACAATCCTCGTAGGTGCGGGTATATGTTACTTTGTACAATATAGCGATCATTAGGTTGCTTGGAAAGTGTCATTTATTCCCACTCGTCATTCTACGTGTATAAAACATTGCTGAAATAATTACAACTTAGTGTGGTGCACGTTGTGGCATCACTAGTGATATATATAATGATGCATTAGAAAATAATATATGCGAATGAAAATACGCATTGCAAAATTCATAATCGGATTGAAGTCGCTTTGTATACATGTAGGAGTCACAGATACAAAATAGCTGATCAATCTTTATATTACATAACTATACATGCCTGTACTTGCGTAGTTAAATGATCGATATACTCGACAGTTGCTTGCATATGGTACAGCCTTGTCCCCAGTTGCACCATGTAATGAAGAGGTCAATTGCTTGCAAGTGAATGATCAATGGTTAAAAATACAAAAAATATGAATAACAACATTTGGAAGCAAATCATATCAATACCAAAAACAACAACATTATTATATACTCTCACCACTCAACCCTCTAACGGCACATTCACACATTGCAAGACCTCTCCAGACAGCTGGTGTCACATCAATATTGAAACATCAGAATTTGTTAAGAATTCGGAGACAAAATAAAGCAGAAATATTTCAAATTGTAAAAAATGCGTTACTGAGATACAATGTACTACAGATATGTAGCTGATATTTATCATACTTTCCTCTGTTTCCAGAGTGTTACGAAAGTGAATTGAAGACATAGGCCACTACAGGGAACGGATACGACGCCGAGTTGGCCAGTTTTCGACACAAACTTGTTTATCATACAAAACATTGCATTAGCCTTCAGGGCATCATCGACAATAATCAGAAATTTAGAACGAGTGAACGAGTTTGTAATGCAAATGTGGCGATATTAATGCAGCAATATCTAATACCGGTACAAGTATAATGTAGCTCATGATTATATTGAATATATCAACTTGATAGATGTAATACAATGTTATAATCATGAAACAAGTTGTCAGAAATGCATTTGTACATGATTTAATATGAATTCCGCCTGGTATGGAATAAATGTATGCATACACGTCGGGTACATAATTATTATAATTTTATTGATAGCCGCCCTTGAGGCGGCTATCTTATGGAATACCAACCAAATTTCTCCCCTGGACGTGAAAGGACAAGTAACTGATAGTTATTAAAATGAATAAATTTGTTTGCGTGGATATTGAAGCTATTAATTGATACCTGTACAAACACATTTAAATTCTCATTGATCCCACCATAAATGACATTTTTGGATGGATAATGTTCGTAATTAAAATAAAAAATGTTTCCGTATTAATAATTTAATTGCTGATCCCTTTTTGCGTAGACTAGCTGAGGTGTCTATTTTTTTCTACTACTGAACTGGTCGCTAATTTTATCGATAGTTGTATTCGTTTACCAATGATGCTGATGTTTTCGCATGAAAACAATAATATAGAGTTTCATATAAATTTTCTTTTTTTATCCATTATAGATAATGAAAAGAAAAGAAATTGCTGAAATTTAAACATTAATTTGATAAAAAAAATGTTGAGTCGCCGGAATTAGTCTATTCATAAATTCTGTACTATGAATAGACTTGTTTAAAACGCGGTAAAACTACCGAATCTGCGGTCACAGAATGGGTAGTCTGGATTACCTCCCCTATCACTACTAAACAAATATAGAACGACAGGGAACCAGACTACAGAATGGGTTGGCCCGGGTACTTGCTTCCAAAAGTTTAACGGTAACATATCAGTATTTTAGCAATTATTGTGATATTGTGATGTTTATTGTGATTATATAAGTAGTTTTCATATATTATGAACAATATCTTGATGATTTTAAAGTTGCTTGATTTGGCCGCACGTGCCCGCAGTTTGGCCGCGTTTTAAATATGACGGCGGAAGTAGATATATTGTTTTGATAAAACATTACTTATCAAAAATAGCCGGGAATTAGTGAATACAAGACGCGAGTACTTGTTGAACAAGGAAAATCTTCTTTAATACTCATAACGAACGTAGTTATGCAATTTCATCAACATCCGATACAGACCTTGAAGTAAGTTACTGTCGTACTCGTACCGATTCGACCCAAAATGTTAAAAAATGTAAACAACTTTTGAACAATGTTATGCATCTATTGTGCATTGCTATTTCGTTTTGCACGCCAATTGTTTACATCAGTACGAGGCATCGTGTGCTACACTGTAACTATACGAATTTAACACTATTGAAAACTGTTAAATAAATGATAAAATCTGAAATCTTATAAAAGTTCAATAACCAAAATGAATAAATATCACAGACTTATAACATTAGATTGATTCAGTCGAGTTGGGCAGTCTTGGATGAGCATCGTTAATCATATGCTCGTGAAATCCTTTTTAACAGTATGTTGTCGATTATCTTCCTTATCTGCATGATGGTCGGGCCAATTTTTTTTCTTACCCACATGATTGACAGTCATGCCAATTATTATTTTCCTTATGCGTCTGACAGTCGTCCCGATTACTTTGGTTATCCGAACGACAGTCGTACCAATTATTTTCCTTATGCGCATGATGCTCGTGCCAATTATTTTCATTATCCGCCGCACGACAGTCGTACCAATTATTTTCCTTATGCGCATGATGGTCATGCCAATTAATTTTCCTGATGCGCAAGACAGTTGTGCCAATAATTGAATTGTTTTCCTTATCCGCACGACAGTCTCGTAAATTATTTTCCTTATTTGCACGATGATTATACTGATTAATTTTCTTATCCGCACGTCGGTTGTGCCGATTATTTTCCTTATCCGCACGACAGTTCAGCAAATAATTTTCCTTATCCACACGACGGTCAAAATTGAGTCAGTCCGAATGAATATTTGTCAGTATGAATGAATATTTGTCAGTTCGAAAAAAATATTAAAATGAAAATAGACCTAAAGTTGTACCTTTTAAAATTTTTAATTGCTTTATTGAGAGCTAAATAATTTAGAAATGCATGTTTAGCTTTTAACATATTTAATAAGTGATTGCCAAAGGACCTAATTTGTTGTTTACCTTTTTACAATAACCTGAATGAGCATAGCTATAAATTTAACCTCTGTAGAGCTGAAATACCTCAAAATGACAGCCAATATTTTCAGCTCCCAGAGACTGAGAGTGAAGTAGAAAAACCCTAGGTACAATGTAACTGCACCGTCATCGAATCCCAAGTCCGCATTTAAAATGTAGGAGGGCCTAATTGTGTATTTTTTATGCTCCCCGAAGGGTGAGCATATAGTCGCCGCTTTGTCCGCCCGTCTGTCCATCCGTCACACTTTTGTCCGGGCCATAACTTGAAGAGTATTAACGATATCAATTTGAAACTTCTTAGGTGAATATACCTCATTGAGGGGAAGTGCAGTGCACAAGAACCATAACTCTTGATTGCATATGTTTTTAGTTATTCCCCTTTGTAATTTTTCATACTTCATTCTTGTCCGGGCCATAACTTAAACAGTATTAGAGATATCAATTTGAAACTTTATCGGTGACTAGACCTCATTGATAGGAAGTGCAGTGTGAAAGAACCATAACCCTACAATATATATTTTTGAGTTATTTCCCTTTGTATTTTTTTATACTTAATTCTTCTCTGGGCCAGAACTCATACAGTATTAGAGATATCAATTTGAAACTTCATATGTGAATAGATCTCATAACTCTTTATTGTAAATTTTTGGAGTTATGGCCTTTTGTACTTTTATACTTACTTCTTGTCCAGGTCATAACTCCTTCATTATGGGAGGTATTGATTTGAAACTTTATAGGTAAATTAATCTCATTCAGGAGAAGTGCACCTTTATTGTTTTTTAATTATCTCCCTTTTTCATACAAATTAATGCTTGGCAGGTCCCTCACTTGAACAGTATTGATGGCATTTGATTGAAACTCAACATAATGGTAGAGGAAGTGCGGTGTCAAAGAACCAAAATTCTACATTGTTTTCTTTTTTTACCTGTATCTGTAATAAGTTATTTCCAATTTTGGGACAAACACTTGCTTCGGGAAGCATAATTCGGTTTTACCGATTCATTGTATTCTACATTTACTTTAATCCAATAAATATGTGGAACTATCAAGTACTTCAAATTTATTTTGAATTATGTTAATAATCTGGTGACATTGCAACACTGCACATCCAATTGGTCAAAGGAATGATGACTAGTTTCCAATACCAGTAAGCTATTTAGAATGGTCACATAATTATGTTTCAGTGATTTATAATGTGCTTGTAATTGTATATATGCGAGGGTTGCATGCTACATGTATTTACGTGTTTTTACTTCATATCGTGCAGCATGTGTATATAAGAACGTTTTGCTCATCCATATAGAAATGCATTTGTAAACGAAATTGCTGTTAAACAATAAGTAGAAATTAAAAGATCTAGATCTGCTATACAATACCGTTACTTATACTCAATGAAAAGTTAGGTACTATCCTATCAATTGACTCTTATATTTAAAATTCACGTTACACTGTGTTAAAAGCCGAACACAACTATGTTTTGACCTTACTGAGAAGTCACAACTTTAACAATATTCAGATGCACACACTAGAAAACTTTTGTACCGATAGGTCATATTGTATACAAAATACAGAGATATATATAAGTGGTAACTTTTCAGTGACTCCCAGTTTATAATGTCAAATACCTGTGTATATTGGAATATTTTCCCGCTCAATTTCATTCTATCTGAATGAAACGTTAGAGATTTCAGTCGTTTAGAATAATTTATAACACCGTTGCTTGATATAACAGTATTCATGCCATGTAAACCACAAAATTGCGGCTACTTTGATGCATTGCATCACAAATTTGTCTTGTAGATTGATATAATACAAAATGTATATTCAGTACTAGTATACGGAACACAAGTCTCGACTTGTCAAAGACATACACGCTAATCTACCATCAAATTTAGAATCGTTTCGAGCGTGCGTCTCAGTTACATAATTATTTCGTATAGTTTTATAGACCGATGCAAGACAAACATGTATTCTATATTCAGTATACGGAAAACTAGTCAGAACTTGGCAACGACGTGCACCCTAATCTACCATCAAAATCGGAAGAAACTGGAGTGTCATATTTTATTATACATGTATTAAACCTAATAAGTATTCAGATGAGTAATGGTCATTGAAATCCTATATCGAAACTCATAAATATAGCAGTATTTCTGACAATATACATAACTCTGCTAATACATGGCTACAGTAAATAAAACAACGAATAACTGCAAAGATGTATGACCATGTGTTCATCTCCTTTCGAGATAAATTCGGTACAAACACTGTAATGATGACGTCGGTAAGGCTAACCTTCTTCTGGAAAATATAGTTAAATATGCCGTTAGGTTGATAATCACCACCTACACAACATTGCGTGTTCCATTGGCTTTATGAATGTGAACAAGCAATTGCTGTATTTGTCAAATAACTATCATATTACGTTTGTCAGACAACGACAAATCTCTAACTAATAGATGACATTTGGATACATCACAAGCATGATCAACGAGCGCATGTTTTCAATTACCGGCAAGGAAAATGTATTAAATATTGGGATGTGATCTTATTGTGAACGACTGGATCGATTGACAAAGTATATAATCTACGAGTATTTTCTTCTATGTTTTGCGTCCATGTCTTGACACTTTGATAAAATAAAAAGATCATACACAGCTCGTACATATAGCTATTAGCTTAACGAAAATGACTTTTTAGCAATTACAGACAAACCCTCTCTAGCAGTAACATGTCTTGTACATCGAAACATAAATTATCGAAATGTGTCGTTGAAACGAGTGAATGAAGACATGAACAGTATATTTTATATGCATTAGTACTGACACTGTTTGAATGATGGAACATGACATTTTACCTTAACATGCTGCTCTTCATACTCTAGATGCATATCATGCTTCATAATGTGTTTACCGTTTTGAATCAGCATTCCAGTCCTCTACAGATGACTTGACAATATTAAGTAGAATTAATTACCATCCAGTACTAACTGAAACCTACAAGTTTAGAAGAAGCTTCATCATCCCTACCTTAGGATGATGGAAGTTAATGTCACTGAACACCATAACCTTCCAAAGTCGATAAGCTAATCCTGGGCCGGTATTTATGAAAACTTAGAATTTTCTTAAAATCTTCTTTAGTGTATCAGCTGAGTTATACAATCCAGATTAATAATTATTTACATAGATTTTATGCACTATGTAGAGAGCTATTATAATCACTAGGGACACATGGACTATTCTTAAATTTGCTGGAAATATATGCATTGCAAACTTTTAACTTAAGTCAAGTTTTCCACTTAGATAATTTATAAATACCGGCCCTGGTGTATACCATCTAAGAGTTGTACTAATTGAACTAGCTTGGCTGAATGCATCTAGTTTTATCAATTGTATAATATCGTGTCCGTCTAGCATCACATTAGCTTCAACATTTGTTATCATGTACACGAACACATCCAGTGTAATTATTGTATGCGATTTCCTCCCTTTACAGTAATATACAAGTTTAAGAAACCTTGCAGAGAGCCATTCATTGTAAGGAGTAGTATATAGGCTTACTAGAAATACCTATTATATGAGCCAGTCTCCATGAAAACCTGCTATTTTGACAAAATTATTTATTTTTAAATTTACCATAGCTTGAAAGAATAATCTTAATGAAGCAAAATACAAAGGAAATTGTGTTAATATCTTGCTTTTTAAGGAAGTTACAGCTGTTTTTGTAGTGTCCCCTTTCGGAGCTTATTTGTGTGACGTCGCAAACGTCATTCAAACGTTAATTGACGTAACTATAACACGTATTTCATAATTACACTATTTGATCAATTATTGACATTAATTGTTCAAAATGGTATCACATTTTAGCAGTATCTTTTAATTTTTAAAATATTTACCAAAATCAAAATTGTTCGCTTTCAGAGATAGGCTACTATTGTTTTAAATAACTAACTCCTCGTTTTTCTCACTATGAGTGCTTTTCCGAAATTGGTCACCATAGCAACGAAGTATGTGATTTCGAGATAATTAATGGGAAAATTGTAAGCTAAGTTATAGTACTATATGATTAAACTACATAAAATAGAATCAATGGATATGTATTTTTTCTTATATTAGAGCTTTTACAAACCTTGTTACATAATGGTAATTACATAATGTCATTGTAATACTATTGCATTATCTTGTGAACGTATTTCAAGAACAACGACAATCAGCTTAGAAAGCGTCTACAGTTACATTGCATCTATACTTCATATAAGGCACCATGGTGAAAGAGGGAATCTCTCACTTACGGCGAGAGCAAAATCAAGGGCAGAAATTCAGGGGAACAGCCATAATTGTGGCGTTTATTAAGTAACGGAACGCGTCATAAAAATATGTGTTCTTGATTGTACTAATAAAACGTCTTGCTAGACAAGTTCAATGGCAGATCTAGTTCTGGTTATTCCCGCGTGACGTCATGACGTCACAATATGTTCATCCGTCCTACACATTTGGGTAAGCGTTTATCTTTCGGTCACTGATCGATTCCTTATTTGCATTACAGTATGTGTTTCTGCTTCCGCACATTTGAACGTTTGGCTGCTTAGTCCATTATGTTCACCTACTCATTATTAGTTGTTCCTCATAACAAAGCGTTACGGTTTCTGTAATTGAATATTTCTAAACATAATTATAATACATCGAAATTTCCCAAGAGCAATTAGTAGCAGTTTAAGGTAGTTTGAGACAGACTAAGATCATGTTAAGATATTGTTGACGCACATTGCCTGGCATAAAAAGTACTCGTTCTCGGCTTGAGCGTTGAGGATGTCTCTTTAAGATTGGTCACAGAATAGAATACTGTCTGTGAACTCATGTGTCATGTCATTTATCAATATATTTGTATCAGGAGATTCTGCTTCCCCAAGGTATAGTTCCTTGACAAAATAGTTGATATTTCATAGAGAGCTAGTTAGTTTCTACATATTCATAATTCATAATTCATAAAGATTATAATTGATATACATGTAGGTGGCTCACTTCAAGAGTGCACAACACGCAGTACGTGACTATAGTGAGATGACCTTACCAGTCATTTCAATCTAATTCTGGAGGACAATGACCAGTGTCACTCGTAGACTAATGAAGTTAACTCAGTAGTTCATTTGATGCAGACAATAAGAAACAATTATGGTACTGTAATAATAATTATCGAGAAACGTCCCAGTTGTAAACATGACATTCATGGTTATTTTATCTGACAGTAAATGAATCTAATACATTGTATTGATGTGTCACATAAGTATTCTAAAGGGTCAAACGTGTGGTTTTGAGACTAAAGGCTGCTATTACTATGTAGTTCAGCAGTTTTACTGTTGTAACTAGGTCATTCAGCGTAGATATTCCGCCTTTTGGTTGCTGTATCTTTTCTACTGGGTCATTCAGCTAGTTATAATTTATTATACTTTTCGACAGCTTGGACTTGGGCGGATCTGCGCTTGTTTAGTTGGGCATTGTGCTTTGTGTGTTTTTAATGTTTTCTGTGCTCGGCTGGTTAAGTTGAGTGCTGCCTTCCCTGTCTGACTTAATATAATCTTTTTGTGTCTGCACGATATATGTATCGTATAAAATATTAAAACTAAATAATGAGATGAAACAGATAAATGATGATTAAGCTTTCGAATGAAGTTGTCTTCTTTAGGTAACGTGCTAGATGTGTTTTAACAAAATGAAACATTGATACATTGTACATGTAGAATTAAAGTTGAACGACACGATGCATGACACTATATGAATACTGTAGCACATATACAATCCAAAGCCACACAGAATCGCCGGCATGAGTCAGACAAAGAACGAACCACCCATATCCCTAAACCTATATACATGTCCGGAACCTAACATTTGTGTTTCCAGCTTGAACTTTATTAGAATAAACTAGAACTGTCTGATACCATTTTATTACCGAATATATGTTTAGGTTTCTTTCTGTTACCCTGATACAGAGTTGTCCCAGTAAATCGTATACTTTGCTTATTACACAAAATGTATACACATGTTTAGTTCAAAGTTTCACTGATGATTAATACATATGTTATTAGCCGGAATTGCATGACAATATGTCATGTAATTAATTTTCTGTTTATATTATTAATACACATGGTATGCAAGAGCATTTTTATTCCATCTTAAAGTATTGTCCATTGTATTCACCATTTTCTGATACGCATTTGCTAACCAGTCACAGTCTAATGCACAATACAAAAGCTGTATAACCGACACAACCAACCCCATTCCTGGAAATACCTGACCCTAACATATGCCGTAAACTGCGAGAAGAATGAAAACCGGTGATGCATTGGCGCAGTAGATAAGTGTATGTACAACCCGCTGAGGACCCAAACATGATTAAATCGTCCTCGTCACTCATCCACACGTGTTCTAGACATATTGATTTATAACTGTCAGTACAGTTTAGGGTATTAAACTATATTTCGACGCCATGTCGGACAAAACATAAATCTTACTGTTGTTCTACTGGTGTTTTCCTGTTTTGACATCGCAATTCTCGTACGTTGTTATATTTAATGTGGCTATTGAGACATGTGTATTTCTCGCACAAATAATGATTTACATTTAAAAATTACCGTTATGACACTAAACAGACATTTGTAAATGCCGATGTAAGCATTATGATCACTGGCTAATTGAATGACAAGTATATTGCTTTTTATGGGTTGATCCGCGTTTGCATACATGGAGTTGGTCAATTACGGATACTACGCATTATATACATATCCGTATACTTTACACGCATACGTCCTTTAATGATTGAGTATATTTGAGAATTGAATAGACGTTTTCTGCAGTTCATCGGTGTGTGAACTGTCGAGAAAATCACGCCTAATTTGAATAAACGCCGTAGGCGTTTATGTAAAAAAAGAGTTGTTACTCAACTTTTCCCTTCGTGTTATGTTTTAGTAATTAGTAGCCGGGCTTAGGAATCCGTTGTCCTGGGTTATTAAGGAAGCTTATTTTAGTAACAAAATCAATGATAAAAATGGCCACCAACGACCCCGAAGGACTCTACATATGTTATAACGCGAAAACATGCGTAAACGCTTTTATAGCATACAAAACACCCATTCATACGTTTGTATTTTAAAATAATTACACAGGTATCTACAAACAATCATGAACATGTGACGCCACATAAAACAATTATGAGCTAAGCACACAATTTATTGGGACAATCCTCGTAGGTGCGGGTATATGTTACTTTGTACATTATAGCGAGCATTAAGTTGCTTGGAAAGTGTCATTTGTTCCCACTCGTCATTCTACGTGTATAAAACATTGCTGAAATAATTACGACTTAGTGTGGTGCACGTTGTGGCATCACTAGTGATATATATACTGATGCATTAGAAAATAATATATGCGAATGAATATACGCATTGCAAAATTCCTAGTCGGATTGAAGTCGCTTTGTATACATGTAGGAGACACAGATACAAAATAGCGTATCAATCTTTATATTACATAACTATACATGCCTGTACTTGCGTAGTTAAATGATCGATATACTCGACAGTTGCTTGCATATGGTACAGCCTTGTCCCCAGTTGTACCATGTAATGAAGAGGTCAAATGCTTGCAAGTGAATGATCAATGGTTAAACATACAAATCAATATTAATAACAACATTTGAAAGCAAATCATATCAATACCAAAACAACAACATTATTATATACTATCACCACTCAACCCTCTAACGGCACATTCACACATTGCAAGACCTCTCTAGACAGCTAGTGTCACATCAATATTGAAACATCAGAATTTGTTAAGAATTGGAAGACAAAATAAAGCAGAAATATACCAAATTGTAAGAAATGCGTTAATAAAATTAATGTACTACAGATATGTAGCTGTTTTTAATATACTTACCTCAGTTTCCAGATTGTAACGGAAGTGAATTGAAGACATAGGCCACTACAGGGAACGGATACGACGCCGAGTTGGCTAGTTCTCGGCACAAACGTGTTTATCATACAAAACATTGCATCGTCAACAATAATCAGAAATTTAGAACGAGTGAACGAGTTTTTTATGCAAATGTGGCGAGATTTATGCAGCAATATCTAATACCGGTACAAGTACAATGTAGCTCATGATTATACTGAACAGACCAACTTGATAGATGTAATGTTGTCAGAAATGCATGACTTAATATGCATTCCGTCTGATATGGAATTAATGTTTGCATTGCATGCACGTCGGTTACATAATAATTATAGTTTTATAGATTGATATAATACAACATGTATATTCAGTATACGCAACACGAGTCTTGACTTGTCAAAGACGTACACGCAAATCTGTAGCGTAATATGGCTAAAGTAATCACTCAACTGTATAGCAGTTTCAACGTTTATTTTGTACATACGCTCCTCTCTGACTCAGAGCTCCACTCATGACTCGGCGCTCCAATTTCAACTGATCTTAACAAAACTTTGCTTGGGTTATATAGAGTATAGCCAGACATGTATTTACAAAACATCTATAATTAGGTAAAGTAATAATCGGCTTGTTCCGTGTATTATGACCCCCTCTTGTCAAAATATCAACCTTAAATTTAGCAGCTGTCAACCCGGAGTTAACTCATATGAACTACAACATTGGTACAATGTTACAAATCTACCATAAATATTAGAATTTCGAGCGTGCATCTCACTTACATAATTTCGTATAGTTTTATAGATCGATGCAATGCAAACATGTATTCTATATTAAGTATATTTAAAACGAGTCAGAACTTGTCAACGAGTGTCATATTTTATTATATTAAACCTAATAAGTAATCAGATGAGTAATGATGATCCATGAAAAACATATACTTAAACTGAAAAATATAGCAGTATTTCTGACAAGATCCATAACTCTGCTAATACATGGATACAGTAAATAAAACATGGAATAACTGCAAAGATGTATGACTATATTTTAATCTCCTTTCGAGATAAATTCGGTACAAACACTGTTATGATGACGTCGGTAAGGTTAACCTTCTTCCGGATGATATGGTTAAATGTGTTGTTAGGTTGATAATCACCACCTACACAACATTGCGTGTTCCGTTGGCTTTATTAATGTGATCAAGCAATTGCTGAATTTGTCAAATTACTATCAAATTACGTTTGTCAGACAACGACAAATCTCTATCTAATAGATGACATTTGGATACATTATAAGCATGATCAACGATCGCATGTTTTCCATTACGAGCAAGGAAAATGTATTAAATATTGGGATGTGATCTAATTGTGAACGACTGGATCGATTGACAAAGTATATAATCTACGATTATTTTCTTCTATGTTTTGCGTCCATGTCTTGACACTTTGATAAAATAACAAGATCATACACAGCTCGTATATATAGCTATTAGCTAAACAAAAATGACTTTTTAGCAATTACAGATGAACCCTCTCTAGCAGTAACATGTCTTGTACATCGGTTCCTTGACACATAACGAAACATAAATTATCGAAATGTGTCGTTGAAACGAGTGAATGAAGACATGAACAGTATATTTTATATACGTTAGTACTGACACTGTTTGAATAATGGAACATGACATTTTACCTTAACATGCTGCTCTTTATACTCTAGATGCATATCATGCTTCATAATGTGTTTATCGTTTTGAATCAGCATTCCAGTCCTCTACAGATGACTTAACAATATTAAGTGGAATTAATGTCCATCCAGTAATATATTTTGTAGCTACAGACTTATTGTAAACTTCGATCGATCGACCGTAATATAATCTATGAGTGGGTATAATTTGGTTGATATTAATTTCCATCCAGTACTAACTGAAACCTACAAGTTCAGAAGAAGCTACATCATCCCTACCTTAGGATGATGGAAGTTAATGTCACTGAACACCATAACCAGCAAACACGATAAGCTACTCCTGGGCTGGTATTTATAAAGCATCTTAGTTGAAAACTTAGAATTTTCTTAAAATCATCTTTAGTGTATCAGCTGAGTTATACAATCCAGATTAATAATTATTTACATAGATTGTATGCACTATGTAGAGAGCTATTATAATCACTAGGGACACATGGATTACTCCTAAATTTCTTCAGTCAAAATATTTAAGTTTTCCACTAAGATAATTTAAAAATACCGGCCCTAGAGTATACCATCACAGAGCTGTACTAATTGAACTAGCTTAGCTGAATGCATCTAGTTTCATCCATTGTATAATATCGTGTGCGTCTAGCGTCACATTAGCTTTAACATTTGTTATCATGAACAAGAAAATATTTAGTGTAGTTATCATATGCAATCACCTCCCTTTACGGTAATATACAAGTTTCAGAAACCTTGCTGTGAGTCATTCATTGTGAGGATTAGTATATAGGCTTACTAGAAATACTTATCATATGTATATATATGTATATATATTTGAGGACGTGGACTGAAATTAAAAGGAAATCCAGTGTAATACTATTGCATTATCTTGTTAACGTATTTCAAGAACAACGACAATCATCCAAGAAAGCGTCTACAGTTACATTGCATTTATATTTCATAAAAGGCACCATGGTGAAAGACGGAATCTCTCACTTCCGGCGAGAGCAAAATCAAGGGCAGAAATTCGCGGGCACATCCATAATTGTGGCCTTTATAAAGTTACGGAACGCGTCATAAAAATAAGTATCCAAGCTGAAGTTCAAATGATCAAGACTCTTAAATGGCTATGTTTCTGTTTACTGCTTTTCAGACGTTTAGGTGTTCTTGACTGTACTAATAAAACGTCTTGCTAGACATATTCAATGACGGACCTAGTTCTGGGTATACACGTGTGACGTCATAACGTCAGAATGTGTTTATTCGAACTATGCAATGGGTAAGCCTTATCGTACGGCCACTTGATCGATTCCTTATGAACAAGATAACAAAATGTCAGCCCTTAAATTATGTTAATAGAAGGCAAGAGGATCTCGTTAATATCTTCGCATTATACACCGTGTCATACATTTGTCTGCAATAATTACATTTTATATAGCCTACTACAAACATTAAGTAGGTTCATATTCTATCCAGACACTTCCCACAATGGCGATATATCCATCCGAAGTTGTGAGGAGTTAAAATGCTTAAAACGGCATCAGGATAAATATTAATTTTGAATTAGTAAAACACACTTATTACCTGCGGGATCATTATACATGTAATTGGTTATGTTAAATTATTACATTATTGGAATTATTTGGACAAAAACATTTAAACCCACACCGGAAAAAATTCAATCAGCATCCAAACTCCAGAAAAACACATCCTAAACAATACAAATAAATTATCTCGCCGCCAAAAACTATTTGACGTGTACATTTATTGCTATCTGCCATGTATTAATATAATGTATATACTAAATACACACGCATTTCCATAATATACCATACAATAAAAGCCACAAAGTGACTGCGATTAAAACCGAAGTTAAAAAGAAATTTTAAGTCAACCGTGAAATAATGCCAAATGTGGTATGCAGGATCAGTTCAGTCTATGCTAAGAGATGAAAAATCCGTACAAAACTAGGATGTATGGTACAATTTAATAAGGTAAACCATCATTTACTTTTACGTCATTATATTACATTACATGTCATTCCAATAACATCAGATAATACCACTTGAAGGTTTCATTGTGTTTCGTACGCTTAATTCGGTATTGTGATTCTGCCTTCACAAACAATTTATGAGAGTGTAAACGGCCGGCGATTTATGGCATTAAACGATAACGGAGAACGGCAGTGGAATTATTTGAAGCTTGAGTAAAATCATAGGCGATAGTACTGAGCTTGTCATGACAACGTTTATATCAATATACGTTTTCGGCTAGGCTGTTTCGCTGAGCAAGTTAAAGTCAGCTTCTCTTCATATTGTATTGGACTTGTACAGACTGAAACGGAAACGGAAAAATGAAACTGAATACACGGATTATGTCAAGGGGTTTTCTCAGAGGATTATTAGATATGTCCAATTGACCGACTTTGCTCTTTATAAAAAATCAATTATTTCTCTTTCTTTTCAGTAATCCTGTGTTGTATTGTCTGGAATTCTTTAACGGGTTGGGCAGTTGAAATGTCAAGATGTCTGAACTTGGTTATTTCTTTAATTTGCATTGAAATATCAATATGTAAATAATGTAAAGTGTTTTTTTTACTCAGTATATTTGATATTATATAGGCTATCAATATCCTATTTGTAATTGAAATAATCTACATAATCACCTGTGGTTCATCTAACGGTATATATTACATGTGACAGCACCACTTGCAAATTATTCCCAATATGTTAGGCCAACTAAATATAATTTTATGGGACCAAGGTATTTCTAAACAACGTTTTCAATACGTATAATGTTGCGCGTATGTTTGTAAATGGATGACACTAAATAAATAAACGATATACGGTACATTCGTTATATAAAATGTTAATTTGCACAAACTTTCAAGAAGACCCCCTCAACATAATCCGTTTATCAGGTTTATTTGTCTATCTGTTCTTGGTTCTGATACAAGCACAAAAGCTATATGATGCAGGAACAAATGGTAATAACATTCTAATATACGATTATCTCACTCTGTGCTTCTTTGTTACATTGTTAGACCTACGTTCCATGTTTCCTAAAAGGAAAATGTTGCTATCATTGACGTCACCATCGGTTTTTTGCTTTCGACTAAGACAGTCGTTCGTGCATGGTAATTCGGTTTTATCCTTGCCTAATAGGCAAAAAAGTGATACAAGTGATGCATTAAATACACTTGAAAATATTACGAAACGAATTACAAACTTTTAAGGTACATGTATAGCTGACTTTTCAGAATTAAGACATCAAAATTCCCAAAACTGGCAGATTTTTAACAGATCTTACAGAAAAAGAAAAACAATATATCAATAACGTCATCTTTTGGATTAAGTTGGGCTTTTTTTTATTCAAAACATGGATTTTTAAAATTTCAGGTTGGAATTGGAAACATCATAAATTTTACATTAATATCAAAATTGCTTATGGATTCCGACATTCAAAGTTTAACAACTTAGAATGTAAAATAAAAGTTCTCAACAATGGTATAAACTAGTTTGCAAAATGTCAGTTGCATCGTATCTTGTAACCACAACGTGAGTAGTTAGATCATTGACAAATGCAATTCATCGATGTTTCTTCTTAAAATTATAATTTCGACACACGTTAATTGGACGAAAGGCGTATCAAGAAACTGTCAGTTGTTTACTTATATGAATAACATATTGATGCGTCGTGTTCCTTGACGTTTTGACAACCCTTGACCTCATCAACATTCGTAATAGAAAACGAACCATGAACTATCATTAATCATTCCCGAATATATTCTTACAAAAAAAACCTGCCATATAGAAAATCCTTTATCTTATTTCAAGGTTGTGTTAAGGACATACGACGAATAGCGCAAACAAAGATTTGGATGTGAATCAATAGGAAACACTTTACTCCCGGAACAGCATACACATTTACGGCCATATCTATTATCGGATTAACCTTTTGTTGACCATTGTGATATATATAATACCAAACGCTAATATCAATCTTCCTATGAATAAATGCTATCTGAATAGAATTTATTAATTCCAAATGCCTAACGTAAATCAGGACAGTATCATTCGATGCTATTTTATGAAAGCAGTTATTAGCCTGGTTGGCAGTGTGTATTATGGAATAGCGCCCCCATGTAATCTAGTGCGGCTATTCTTTTTTTTTGTTATTGTTTCTGATCGCCGTTACATCTACTCAATGTTTAAGTACTTAATTTAGAAATTGTTATTTATTTTGGCCCGGACAAGTTCTGCACATGTAGGAGACATGTAATCTAGTGTACTAGTTATGTTTTTGGTATTGTTCAACAACTTAAAAAGTATATACGACAGCCATTCCATATACTCAGTGTTCTAAGTACTTGATTTAGAAATTGTTATTCCATGAGCACCGGACAAGTTCTGCACATGTGGGAGAAATGATTGAAGTCAGTGTCACGGAAGCGGTCATTAACTCCCTCACCAACGCTGCTGATGAACGGGCGGCTAACGACTAGCCATATACCGCTCTATCAACCAGTCAAACTAGCTCTGTTATTATAATTGGACGTTGTGTAAGACAACCATTGGTAACACGGTGAAATTGCATTCAGTATTATCCCTCCCAGATTTCCGTACATGCGTCAATGCATGCGCTTCTCCTGTCGGAAATTATGAACTAATCAAAATAAGATTTTTATATAAAATGTATTCATTAATGACGCACGACCCACTACGATGTTTAATTTAGTCCGTTGTTTCGTATTTCTAACTTTTTGCGACGTTTCTGTTTTGTTTAGTAGCCATTAAGTGTATCAATGTTTCTTATTTTGTAAGTAACTGGTTCTTAACATTTTGATTTTGTAATATAATGGTGTTAAGATAAATGACCCTTGGTACATTTGGTGATAATAATTATTGAAATGTTTAGTAGCCATTAAGTGTATCAATGTTTCTTATTTTGTAAGTAACTGGTTCTTAACATTTTGATTTTGTAATATAATGGTGTTAAGATAAATGACCCTTGGTACATTTGGTGATAATAATTATTGAAATGGGAATTTAATCAGTCAACGATTTACCGAGTGTTTTTAACCCGGAACTGGCAAAAACTTCAAAAGCTATTCAATATTTACTGCAACGTCGAATCGGCAATCGCTTCCTGGAAGCTACCTACTTGGGTTGAACAAGATTGGAAACAGGATATGACATATATATTCTTTAATTAGAACGAAGGATGATTGTACAAAACAACTCATGTTTTAGTATTAAATTGTATTAACTTATAATTTTATAATTGTTTATAAATATATAAAACAAATCGTGTTTATAGTCAAGTCATTAGAGCTGAAAAAATAGGGTATACCCCAAACTAATGGCAGTACAAAGATCGTTTGCTGGTTCATCATCTATATATACTGTTATAAGTTCTAGCAAAAATTCATAAGAAATATTCGTAGGAGAACTTGAACATAACTCGATGATCGCTAGATACATTGTGTTTACTGTAAACACTTTTTAGAGGCATTTTCAAAAAGTAACTTGTACTTACGTTTATTTCTATATACATGTATAAACTGATGATAATTTTATTCTAATTGTATTATTTATAACTTTAGTATAATCATTTTGCACAAGAATACGCCGCCCACCCCAAAGAACACGATGTAAATAAGAGCATACCTATAATATATTATAGTAAGACCATATTCGGGATTTCATTATTTCCCAAAATTCAGTTGGAGGAAGAATTAATGTAATAAGATCGTTTAACTAACCAAGGATGTAAGAAAAACATAACACAGGTTGTGGTGGTATAAAAAAACTCAGCTGAGCTATAAATTATTTCAAAAGACAGTAATGACCAGTTTCTTGCGGACGTCCTACAGACTCATGATTTAATGTCACGCCACATCTTCAAGCAACATCGCACCCCTTGTGTTTCGGACTGCATAAGAATGTATGGCCGCAAGGAAATGGATTTCAGTTTCCTCTTAAATAGCTGTACATTATAGAAGTTCCTGAAAATATTCTTCTCGGAATCGGAATGTCTGATAGCAATGAAATATCACAGAAATGTTCTTTGGGTTATTCATAAACAATTGATGAGGATAAACTATCAATTGCCGGTATAAGTAATGGAATATTCATTTTAAAAAGAACACATGTCGCGGAAAGACATGACAATTCACTATTCAAGCATTATTTCGAAATATCTCTGAATTTCTTAGAGGACCTTTTATACATTTGGGGTTAGAAGTAAAAATGACTCGCATATTAAGCAATATCACAACTACTGTTTTCAATATGCTCGTGCTTTTGCAAATTGCTTACATAATGACCGTAGTCGTCAGTTTGCTGACAGTCTCTCTAAATAAGGCAGCGTATATTGACGCAGCTTAGTAGTTATATATAAGACTTCAAGCGGGTTTGATGTTGATTTGCTCTGGTCGATAGCACAAACAATCGTATTTGAGACTGTACGTCGGTGATAAAGACGTTCTTAAACCATTTTAGCTGAATGAATAGAATTTCTGAGACGTAAACCGACAACATGGTTATTGTGTATTCATATTTTTAATCAGACAAACAAAGGCCAGTACGTAGATGATATTGTTAATAATGTATTGTTCAATTGTTTAACAAAATTGTATCATCAGATTTAGTATAATCGATTGAACATACCCTTACATGTTCGGAACCATTTACAGAATCCGGGACAGGTTATAATTGGCACATTCGACCAACTAAATAAGAGGAATACCAAAGAAGTGTTAAATACGAGGGTGGTCGAAAGAAATGCAACACTGTATAACTTTTTATTGGCAGAATACTTTACAATGAAAATCACAGCAAACCTTTAATGAACGCTTCTATACACTTTGCACACTAATTTAACTTTTAAAATCAAGATTAAAGTTATGTTGTGCTATCTGCATAAGTACAATACTCAGGGTTTCTAATATGGATCACCACATAGGTTGCCTTGAAACGTACCTATGGTCTACTGAACGCGTTTTTAGTCTAGGAACTTAAAACTAGTAGCATAGGAATAGGTCTACAAAATAGACTTCAAGTTGATGATAAAGCATTCTCATGCGCTTTTCTTTCAACAACTACTTTACCGTAAAAGGCCTGTGCGAAGAGGCATTTACATGAGAAAGGTACATATGGTCTTTTCCATTAACACGTTGACGCTTTATAAAATATATAGTCGTTCCGGCACAGAATATCTATCAAACATTATTGTAGCATATTTGCCCATTGGTTCTGTTTTTTGAATTGCAGGACCTTTGAGAGTGAAGATAATCAAATGTATCAGTTTCATCATTGACTGTGTGTGTTTAACAAGTACGGGATTCTTAGAATTTTTGGTAGCACATAAATTATATGATAATTCCGTTTCATCCTGTGTAAATATTTCTCGTGAAAGAACTGGATAATTATATAATTCTATCATTTCTTGGCATTTAAAATAAGACGTGTAGGTCACCACAAAATGAGCATGGTATCCAGCGGGTACAAATGTTGTTAATTTCAGTATTTTTCTTTTATATGAAATGATTTTGGGATAAACGCGAGCATGTACGAGCAGCGAACAGTCCAACGGTCAATATTGCAGATTTAAGATAAAGGAGAAGATCCACGAAAGGTCTGAATTGGCCTAAAAATGATTAAATTATCAAAGTATATTATTATGTGTCACTTGTATATTTTTGTAATGTGGATAGCTTTATCCGTATGCACCGGGGAAGCATTTTTCATCAAATTTGATTTTTACCGGTCACCTGTCCACTAATTGGTATCCACGTTTGGCCATTTTTCACAAAAATGGCATATTTTGTCCATATTTTTCCACTATAAGTGATTTTTTGAATATGGGCACAGTCCTCGACCAAAATCAGATGACTATAATGTGAAATTGTACTTTATAATACATTGTTTACAGCACAATTCATGATGGTCGAGAGCTGTGCCCATATTAAATTTTAAGATTTTAGGTACCCCTTCAACGGTATTTCCTCTCGTCATAGAGCCATGAAGGCATGACATTTACCCCGCTTTTAGCCATAGTCTCAATACATTTAGTACTTATTGTACAATGTTTTATATGCTGTACACAATCATTAGACATTGAACTTCAATGATACATAAAAAACTTACAAAAATACGCCTTGCTGTTTTGATATACTCAACTGAACCCCACCCACTTGAACAAAAACGTCATTTTATTTAATTTGGATTCATAAATGTGCATTTTGGGCATTTTTTGAAAACTGTTACCATGGCAACCAAATTCGTAAGAAAGATAAGTTTCAATTCCTAATTTCACTCTATGGATGCGCACTTACATTTCGATTCACTATTTTGGAAATAGAAGCTAATTTATCCATTTTTTGGCAAAATATTATACCCGTTACCATGGTAACAGTTTCAAAAATAAATCTTAAAAAAAATCCGTTTTTGTAAAATACTTCAACTGATGGTATAAATTTATCATTTTCACAGGATTTGGACATGGGGCCATTTTTTACCCTTCGTGGCTTTACTCCTTTCCTACTTTTTGTCAATGTTCTGTTTGATTATTGTTGTATTCGACTGACCACTTTTGTTGTTGTCTTTCAGATGATATTAGCCTACTTTGTGAAATGAAATACAAGTGGTTATAATGTTAGATAACTGGTATAGTAGGGAGAGAGTCTCGAACCGAACATAATTAAATCGGTCAAAGAAAAGGGACATTTAGTATTTTGGTCAAGTTACCGATATATACTGAGGATATCATTTTTTCAAATATTTCTATAACTACCTAACAGTACAAAGATAATATAAAATCGGACAAGGAAGGCAGCACTCATCTTCATCAGCCGGGTATAGAAAACACAAGAACATCACATAACGCAATTACACCACACAATGCTCAACACATAACTGAAAGAGAAAATAAGTCCAAGTCTCAGCTGTCAAAACATCGAAAGCCAAAATCACAGCTGACGAAAAACTGAATGGACCTAGTTTCAGCTATAAAAATGTGATTGTCCACGTTTAAGCAATAGAAAAGCTGAATGCCCTCGTTGAAGCTGTAAAAAGGGGGCCGAAATACCTACATGTAGTTTTAACTGTAAAAAGTCCTAAAAGTTTAAAAATAACTTAAGTAACCATTTGATCAGCACACTACAACATATTTAGCGTACACATATTGTTTCAAAGATTGAACCCACTGCATTCCTTCTTCTTAAGCATAGTTACATTTGCAAAAGCCCTATCAGAATATTTCAATAAATCTTACAACAATATTGATTGTCCGTGTATATAGAGAATATTAGGTTAGTGCCGTGGATGAAAAGTTTATCTGGCAAGGCGGAGGAATTTATCGGGACTATATTGTCACTCTTTCATTTACAAGCCCGCAACGTCACGTTCGTTCCGTGACGTCATGATAAATAACGACGTCGGACATCTTGATAGACGTCGTGTAGACGCAGGTAAGTCGAAGAAAATAACCGATCAACCACCAGCTAATTTAGAATAGGAAAACCTCACCCTCGGGCACGGAATTGCAACCGACTCTCATATAAGAAGAAGTCCGTCAGATCACGTGGTAAGGTGACGGATTATCACTAGTCACATGACCAGGTGACCGATTATCGCTAAGTTTATCAGGCACCCCGTTAACAGGCAGATTTTGCCGGAAGTGACTGGATAAACACTGCGACATCATGCACTCAATGCGGCATCATGCACTCAAAGTGCTTTATGCAACTCTGCTGAAGCAGCGGATTCGATTTTAATTAACAATAAGATCAACAAGATTTCTTTGTACAGAACACCATTTTAATCCAGTGGCAATTGGCAAGATATAATTTACATTACCGATCGACACTTAATTATTATGTATTATAAATTCGAACAGCATTTGATATTTATGCCATCAATATGCTCGTATATACCTTGTGTGGTATTCAATTTCTTAATATATAATTTTCATCAGTAACCGTTATAAATAAAATATGTTGATAACAAATAATGGTGCCTTTTCATTGACCGTCATTATATGTACGACTGGGAAGTCAGTCCACGTGGAAATATGGACATCAGTTTGGTACACCATTAGTGCAGATTTTGTATTGTGCATGTTTATGGTTTTATATATAATACGAACTTATTGTTGCACTGTAAATAAGGTTTGTTGGCTTTAATACGACTTCACTCTACAACATTTTTATTCCAACATTCTCACTTCACCAGTCACCTTCAACTCGAGGATCATAATGCCATATGCCTCCCTGTGATGCGAACTAGTTATACATTCGCAGGATTATTTTGAAGACAAGTATGTACATGTACAAGCGTCCCCGGTAGGCTAGTGGCCAGAACACCTATCTCCCAAAACACAAGGGGTTGTCAAATTTATATTTTATTCCCAAATGTGAAATATGTATACTAATTATTTGGTAAGTGACGGAGAACAACTTTTGGGCAATAATATATTGCAATAAAGTATACACGTTTTAGACTAGTATTGCCAATACGGGTTCTAATTGACAATCATGTATCGTTTTGCGAGGTTTTAGTAAATGTTTAATATCCCCAAGACAGTAAATAGATGCTAACAACATGTTAGTTGATATAAAGTTAAACCATTTATTCTAGGATGTGTCAAGTTATAATACCCAGACATGGCTACAAAGTTAACATGATAGAACATTGTTGTACAAATAGTTTAGTCCAATATAATAATAGTAATATGCAAATCAAGCCGGTGGTCACTTTTGAGTTTGTACGGACAAATTCGTAACCGCTTTATGACTTTAGCTTTGTGCAGATTCCCTAGCCGGAACGGGTGGTACGAAGGCGAAAACTGAGAGGTGATCAAATGTGCGATGTAACGATGCGAATTGCTTCAGGGCGATCGTCTTCACATCGTTCTATTATAACATTGTTTTGCATCTGTTTATTTGACCCATTATGTTGTCCGAACACATTCACCCCATCCTCGATCTTAGGTCATGAATATATTACAAGCTTCTAGTTTATGTTGACTATATCAATTCGATATCGTTCTTTGCCAGTTATTTAGAATGGTATGTATAGTACACCACATACAAATTCGCCGGAGAGCAATTACAGAAAAGTAATCAACTATTAAATTATGCTGATATAAGATACGAGAATCACGTTCTATAGTTCGCACCATATAAATCAGTTTATTTTTAGTTAATAATACAATGCTTGGAAAAGCTTTTATGATAACACCGCCAGACGACAACGAAAGAATAAGTAACTTTGCCTTTTTTGTCGTACTTATGTGATTGTCGATTGAGACTACTTTGTCCTGTATCTAATAACGCTTTATTGATTTCAATGATGATTACCTAATGCACGATAATCGAATAATAAGTTATGAGTATTACGTTATGTATTTTTAGTTCAATATGTTATTGTAATACACAATGTCTATGGTAGTATTCAATTCTCGTCGTAAAACACCGACATGGAAACCAAATGACAAGATTAGTAGTTTGAATAAATACTGTTAAATACATGTACGTAAAGAACGATAATGCCATTCCATGCAGAACAATAAACTCAATGCTCACATGCGTGAACAATTGAAACTGTCCTCATCGCCAAAATTTTCATGTGAAATATCTGCTGTGCCACCTTCAAGAAAATTCAAAACATATGACCGAAACCAACAACATCATTGGAAGAAGTTCTACAACAAAAAGAACCTCACTAAAAGACAGCTTTCTTTTTCGCTATGACCGGGGTGACAGTATAGACGTGAACGAAACGACGAATATGCAGATATGTAATTTAAGTTTTTTCATTGAGTGATAATTGCTCAAAGCAATTGTCATATTAGCAAATCATATAACACACTCGCTTTGTTATTGTGTCATTGAATTGAAAGAACATAACCATAACATAAAAATAAACTGATTAGGGCGAAATACACATAGCAAATCTTCCGTTTGTATTTTCATTCATTAACATTTGTGTTTATATGTATTTTGTCTTTGCCATAGTTTTTTTGTGTTTGTAAATGGCCAAAGGCAAATTGTTTGCCGATTATGCCAATGAAATAGTATAGTACTGTATTCCGTATACAGTAAAGCCACCTCAACAATCTCGGAGTAAAGAATATAATTTCCAAATTAGATTAAAGATGGATACAGTCGAGCAGTAATAGGCACAGTCATGCCATGCAAAGAACAAAGTACGTACATTGCACATAATTATATTATATGGGTTACTCAACATGGACATTTAGCCTTTTGATTGCTGAAACTAGTTCATACAGCCTTTCGACAGCGGGGACTTTTGAGGAATATTTTCTCGCTCGGTAGTGTGTTGGGCATTGTGACATTTATGTTTTCTGTGCTCGACTGGTTAAGTTGAGTGTTGCCTATCCTGTCCGACTTAATATTATCTTTATGTTCTGTAGTTGTATTTCCGTTTTGTTTGGTGTCGTGTTTTGACGTTGTTTATGTAACGTTTTATAGTCGTATATAGTCGTGTGACGTTCATAACCAATAGTTATTGTGTAACTAGTTACAGTTGCACATTCAAACGAATATTTGCAGTTTATCACGGCCGTTATTATATATATATACATGTATATATATATATATATATATATATATATATATATATATATATATATATATATATATATATATATATATATATCTGCATGTGTTGAATAGTTGAAACAGAAATAAATTAATTATAGCGGAGTTAGTTTATGTTTTATTCAATTATATAATATTTCAGTGCTTAGAATTTGTTTGTTCATTCCTGAGACAGTTTTTAGACACTCTGCTTATTTCTGTTACATATCTTGAAATTCTGATTTTAACATGCTTTTCGTTTCTCATTTTTTATTTCTTATTAAATTTTGTGTATTTGTATTAGACAATATTTGCGAAATTCATTTTGTGGTGATATTGTGGTGACACTTGTTTGGCTTTATTGAAGTACCCGTTTTAACAATTATATAACAATTCTAGTTTTGTTTCAAATTAATATGAAATTTTTTCCTGATATTTTGTTACCCCCAACCGTGACACAGTTTTGTAATTAATGATTACGTAAGTCTTCGTTTGATATTTTTAGACAGAATGGCTATTTGCGTGAAATACAATTAGTTCTTCAATTACTGTAAGGAAATCATGTACAAATTGTTATGTAGAAACCTCGCATCATGTAGTAAAAACACATCAAGTAATCGTCAGTGCCTGAAGCTGAGACATTAATCTTTTGTTATAGAAGAAAAATAAAATTCTTTCAGGAGTGACATGGGAAAGTTCTCATGTCCTCTATGTAATAAGAACACATTTTTTGTAATAATTGATACTAAACATTGCTTAATTCCCCCGGGGTACTAATTCCAATAATTGAACACTTGTCTCGGCCTAGTTAATACGAAAACGTTCCAACAATCAATCAATGGACAGTCGCCACCTTGTACTGTCCTTCATTACAATATAACATCACAACAAAACGAGTCACATTCAATGTGAGAAATTGATAGACGCTCCTAAGACGGCGGTTGCTGTTGTTCTTATTTATGTTTCAGGATATGATTTTTTTTAAAAAGACCCATTTCATATAGAATTATAATTGTAATTATTTTCCCCCAGTGTCTGCCTATAAACACAGATATGTTATCTTCCTCTGTAGTATTCTACATTCTGCCCCGTTGTTTTTTCTGAGGACATTTTCGACTGGGTTATATTATACGCTGTGTAATATTTGTGTGACTTTTGAAATTCGGGTGACGTAAATCACGCTTTCACCACGATTTTTAATATTCATCAGTTTCTCAATTGATTAGAAGGGCAACATGCACATGCATAAACTCAGTTGGGTGAAACTTCGATGAGGTTACCTCGAACGGTTTATGAGATATCAAGGAAAATCGAAGGGGAGCGTTAGAAGTGCCGTTAAGTGTATCTGAAAGGTGCTGACCCACAGATCGGGCTAGCACTGAAGTGACCGCGACTATACCGACTGCGCCACCGAAACAACTTCGGTGCTAGGCGCTGTCGTCGTTGGGGTCGTGGGTTCGAATCCCACTTACGACGAGTGTGGGTTCATATACGATTTTCATTTTTTTTATTTTAATTTTGCAATACACCAAAACGTAAGGAAGCACATTTAAGTGCGTAATAACATCGATATTTCAGAAAAATTATACAAGCTATATCAATTCATTCGGTGCAAAAATAAGAAAACACATCAATAGTCAATTGACCATTACGGGTTAGACAAAACAAAGTCGATGAACTGATACCTAATAGACAGTGAGCCAGAGGTGATTTGCTCCCGAAGGGGAATTTTGTGGACACTATTTTTTTGAAACCGCAAGGTGTGGCAAACATTTTGGCATAAAGTTTGCAACTGACGGGTGGGGCTTTTCTTCGCTTCCACGCTTTAAAATACGTTACCCACAATATATATTTATATCTTTTTTGTATTTTTTAAAGATACATTATGCCATTATGCTGTTTAATAATTCCAAGTATGCATATATTATTCAATAGTGTATACTAGTAGCTACACACTGATATAATTTCAATGCCACAATGGAATGTTAAAAAAATAAATATTGGAAAATTTACGTTACCCTAAAAAAAAATAGCATATTTTTTTATTGCAATTTAGATGACCAGGCAATCAAATAATGAAGTTACCATTACGAAGTTCAACATTCAACTAAATAAATGATGTATAAATTGCCAGTATAGGTTAAGAGATAGATGTTTGGTAGCGAGTCTCAAAATGTCACCCATTCTCCACAAAATGTGCGTTTTTCATTCCTTAAATAATTTCAAGTATTAAAATTGTATCATCTCCTTTACAGTTACATTTAATACCACTTTATAATTGTTTATATTATATGTATTAACAGCTATACATGTACATGTATTTAAACATGAAACAAAATTACAATCTACTAGCCTTGTATTCGATTACTTTTAACGCTGTTTTGCATTTGACCTTTAAACACATGTTTTTAAAAAAATATTATGTTTCAATTTACGTTACCTTACTTACAAACTTTAGAATATCATATATGCTGTAATTTTAACACAATCTTGACTTCTCTTTGTAAAATCTCGAACGTACAAGTATTTTTGTTTGCTTTATACAATTTGTATTTTACTTAAAACACACACACGAATTTAAATATCAAACTATAAAACTAGGACACAGATTGCCACTCGATTTAATATCTTCATGAGAACATATACTTTATACATGTATACAATCGTATGTCAGTTATTTAAGCACATTTCATACGTGTTGAAAACTACAGTGTATATTTGAAAATATGTTTAAAACATTATTTAGGTTGTACCAGGAATTAGACCCCAAAAGAAAAATTGTTCAATTCCTCTGGGTCTGTCCGCCACTCTCCCACAGGAGCAACAAATTGATAGGTGCATTATCAACGTATGGCGACTACCTATAATGTTGTGCAATACTGACCAGTGAAAGGTCAAGATCTTGAAATAGTGTTACTGTTCATTGTTTAAAGCCTTTGCTTATATTGCCATATCTGTCTAGAGCCAGTATTGTGTGTGTTACATACGACATGTAGTCAGGAATTGCTGCATCATATGGCATTGCATGACTTTAATAAGTAGGACAGTTACACTATATGGCCTAGGATGACTGAAATATGTGATGGTTGGTTCCCTATATGGCCTAGAAGGGCTGAACTATGTGTTGATGGGTTCTAAATATGACCTAGGAGGGCTGAAATCTGTGTTGATGGGTTTCCAATATGGCATAGGATGACTGAAATATGTGATGTTGAATACCCAAAATGGCTTTTATGCCTTAACTCAGATTTGATGGGTACCCAATAGGGCCTCAGATGACTGTACTCTGGGGTTGTGGGTACCAAATGGACCTTGACTGGCTGTTCTCTGTGGCATAGGGCATTCAATAGGACATGGGATGGCTGTTCTCTGTGGTGATGGGCATCCAATACAGCCCGGGATATCTGTACTCAGAGGTAGTGGGTACCAAATGTGGCCTGAGCTGATTGTTCTCAGTGGTAAAGGGTAGTCAATATGACCTTTGATGGCTGTTCTCTGTATAGGTCCCAATATGGCCTGAGATGGTTACGCCTGTGGAGGTGAGTACCTAGACTGGCCTGTGACGGCTGAACTAGGCAGTGTTAAGTACCAATTAGGGCATTGAATGGCTTTCCTCAGTGAATGTGAGTTTCCCTAAGGCATAGAATGGCTGTACACATTGGTTGTGAGTAGGGCATAGGGCCTAATAAGGCTGGTAGTGGTAAGTACCACATAGGCTCTGGTATGACTATATTTAGTGGTTGCAACTACCCCGTGGGGATAAGTATGAACATAATTGGCGGTGGGGAATTACCCAATAGAACCAATGATGGCTATATTGCACCGGGTATGGCAGTACTCAGTTGGTCCGAGTAACCCTTAGGGCATAGTATGGTTGTTACCGCTGGTGATAAGTACCACAGTCTGGTGTGACCGTACTCAATGGTTATGTGTACACTGTACAATGTACCACTTAGTGCAAGATATAAACTGTAATTAGTGGTGGTGATTGGGCCTTGGATGTCTGTACTATGTTGTTGTGACCCCTTTGTACCGTATACAACTTGGTTATACTGTAATTCATTGGTTATGGGCATCCCTATTGGGTATAAAATCTGTAATTAATTTGGATGAGTATCCTTTTGGGCCTTATATGGCTGTATTTTTGGGCTACTGAGTAACCCATAGTACCTTGTACAACTGTGCTCTGAACGTACCAGGTATAGCTGGTGCCATTGAGAACCTAATAGGAGCTGTTCTGACTAGGTAGTTGTAATTTGTCACGGAATGTATGTATGGGCAGTGTTGTAAGTACCCCCATAGGGCCTGGGTTGACTATTAAGTGGTTCGATTGTGAATCCCCTAGGGCCTGATATGGATGTACTCGGTGGTAGTCACACACCATTCAGGCCTGGTACGTTTTATCATGGCAAAGTAGTTTAACTGCCGTCTGTCGACGAAATTTAGACTTGCACATTGTTTTCAAGAGGCAGTTTACACCTACGATTGTCTGCATCAGGTATGCCAATGATACAAGCTCGTAAACATGATGTTTTTTAAAGACGCCACTTCCGGTCAAACATATTTTCTGTTATACCTACAATTCCAAGGCAATGATGCGTACGATTACGTAATTTCGCTAAAATATACATTCCGTAACATTTTGAGTAATGTTCATTTTGACACATGTTGAAAATTGCTTCATTTGTTCTGTCTTCTTATTTATCCTGACATATTCCATTATCGACTTCCTGTTACGGGTTTGAGATGCCATAGACATAAAAAATGTATATTCTTAACCATTGGACACAATGCAGCGTAGGCTAGATGAGCAAAAACTTGCTGACAGCTCATGTTGAGACTGTGAAGGTCATTGCAATCGTACTCGTGAAATTAAAATAAGAAGGCAGACACAAATGGTCGTCAAGACCATGATACGTGTTTTCCTAATAGATGTGTGGAACAACATTCTACAACCTCTTTGTTTCCCACCAATGAGACACAGACGCCTAATTTTAATAGCAGGTTGAAGCTTATAATACATTATTAATTTTGTTAATTTAATACTTTTCGTGGTTTGGTTTTGTAACCATCTTAACCTTGATAACAATGATATTTGCAGGTCTTTAACTTCATGCGTACATTCCATCACATGCACCTTAACTGGCTTAAATTTATCAAAATCCCATTGTTGCGTTTCTAAATCGGTTAAGTGTATACGTAATATATACAAAAGTGCATGAGATCATATGATTTTTAGTGTATTCGTAAATTATGGCGGCCATCTTTGACGCCATCTTTGATTTCCGGGTCCGCACACCGCGTTGACAATTTATGTCGGCAGTTCCATATACAAATGTAGTACAGATTTTGGTGAACAATTTGGCAAATAACATTACTTGTTCTAAATCACTTATTGTCACCCAACTGTATGTGTTATACCGACATTTTAACTGAAAGGTTGTTGAAAAAAAACACATTTTCGCGAGGTAACGTCGTTAACTTGGCATTTCATATCAATTAACGATTGGTGTAGTTGTACTTTAGTTATAAAAATAATAAGGCTGCATACTAATCAGTATCATTATTTCTTAACTTAAAAACGTCATATACGTAGACTGTTTTTTTAATATTATAGTAATTTCATTCAAAGTAACGTAAATTACGGATGTTAGATTATGTTGTTTGTCTGTTTTAACTTGTACAACTGATAGTTTCAATTTTAAATACATTTAACATACGTACATGTTGTATTTATTTGATTTATTGAACAATTGGCATGATTTTATAATCATATAAGCAAAAAATCGCAAAGTCAAATATTTCAAATCTCCGTAACTCGTTAAAGCCCCCATCGAAACTAGCAATGTTTTGTCTGTGAAGGTCACCTACCATAAGGTTTAAGAAAATAATATTATTGAAAATTCCCCGTGGGGGAGCAGGGTCAATAATCAGCTCAATGTCTATAAGGAAAATGGACCGATAGTAATATGGTTGCTCATATTTATTTCAAGTTTTTATTTTTATTTAAATATCTTCCTTCTAGTTACCGAAAATAGCTATTCAATAAATCAAGGGCAATTAGACCAATCAATTCACAAACACCATAGTTTGCTACTTATTCACCTTAGTTTCCTATGGTTTCAGTCACCCTATGCTTGCAATTATATGACTAAGAAGGAAGTTTAAAATATTTCAGGTGTTCTTAAATCTACATAAATTGGTTAACATTAATTGACTGTGCAGTTCATTTGTAAAAGTAGCTACTTAAATGGTTTGAGTGTATTGGTCTCATAGAAGACACACCGGTTTGTTTTGCCTCTACCGAGTAGAGAATAGTATTTTCAGAAGCAAACGGAAAGAGGTAGGAAGAATCATATCCATTATATTGATGTTATCCTTTCACAGTCACAATATCATACTGACGATCAATCAAGTACTAATTACTAATGCAATACATTTACCCTACAATATAATACTTTTCATACAAATCGAAATTTCATCATTAAAAAACTAAAAATAATTCGAAGACAAAATAAAGCAGACGTATATTGAATTATAATAAAAGTGTTAACATTATATCAGTTATGTAGCTGATAGTATTATACTTGCGTCTGTTTCCAGATTGTTATGGAAGTGAATTGTAGACATAGTCCACTACAGGGAACGGAAACGACGCCAAGTTGGCCAGTCCTCGACAAAGGCTTGTTTATCATACAAAACATTACATTCGCTTTTAGGGCAACATCAACAATAATCAGAAATTTAGAACGAGTTCGATATGCAAATCTTGCGATATTTATGCAGCAATATCCAATACCGGTACAAATATACTATAGCACATATTATATTGAATAAGTCAACTTGATAGATGTAATGCAATGTTATTATCATGATACAAGTTGTCAGAAATGCATAATGATATATGAAATCCGTCTGGTATGCAATAATTATATCGGTTACATAATGCTACATTGTATATTGTTGAAAAGATCGATACTAAACAAACGTACAATAGCATGTAATGTAATTATTGAATGCAATAAGTTTTAAAAAGCTCTTTAATTAGATTACGCTTTAAAAAACCTACCCATAAAGTACTGTGACGAAATTTGAAATTTTCTGATGAATAATATGTACTCACTTACATGGTTACTATGGTGACCAATTTCGTGGTACTGGGTACTGAGAAAAACCGAGAATATAAACATAATGGAAAATCTCAAAATATTCGTAAAAATGGTAGTTTATCTGGAGACTGGCTGTTGTTTTTTTCAGTATACGAAAAAAAAGTCTGAACTCGTCAACAAAGTAAACGCTAATCTACAATCAAAATCAGAATAAACAGGAGAGACATATTTTGTTATATGCAACCTAATAGTCATCAGATGAGTATTGATCATTGACAATCCTTTACTTTTAAAAACTGATAAAATATAGCAGTATTACTAACAAGATCCATAACTCTGCTAAAACATGGCCACAGTAAATAAAACAACATATAACTGCAAAGTTGTATGATCATATGTTACAAGTCCGTTAGAGATAATTGCGGTACAAGCACTGTTGCCATGGCGTCGGTAAGGGTAAATTCCTGCTAGATAATATGGTTAGATGTGTCGTTTGGTTGATAATCACCACCCACACAACATCGCGTGTTTCATCGGCTTAAAAAAACGTGACCCATCATTTGCTGTTTTTGTCACATAACTTTCAAATTACGAGAGCCAGTCAACGACAAATCTCTAGCTAATAGATAACATTTGGATTCATCACAAGCATGATCAACGAAATAATTGAAAAATGTATTAGATATAGGGATGCGGTCTTGTTGTGAACTTTGGGATAGATCGATCATAATATAATCTTTAATTATTTTATTTCATGATGTCTTGACAGTTTGATAAAATAACGAAAATGACTCTTTTGAGCAATTACAAAATGAACCCTCTCAACCAGTTACGTGTCGTGTACATCGGTTCCTTGACACCTAACTAAAACATACATGTATTTGGTTCATCCATTGTATAATATCGAGCGTGTCTAGCGTCAAATTAGTTTTACATTTGTAATCATGTACAAGAAAACATTCAGGGTCGTAATCATATGAACTGTATGTATTAGTCTATGCTACACTCAAATAATAAAACAAAACACTATTTGCTTGACCAGACCTGCGTTTATTCAGTCAGCTGGGTGAAGACAAGTGAATACAGATAGCATGAATATAAGTTTATGAAATTACATAACGTAAGCTGTCGTTGTATTACGAACCTATGACATAATAAATAGCGTACCAAATAAATGTCATACATGTACACACATTATGTTAAATGTTTGTAGTAATCATTAATATGAAACACTATTTCATAACTATATTTGGTAAAGTTTCAATGCGTATAGCTGAACGGCATCAGCATGAAAGTCAACTCGCCCAGGAAAAACCAGAGTACTCTGGAAACCTGTGTCCGTTTGTCGCTTACAAATGTAAAAACAAATGTGGGTCGTATCGCCAGATGTTGGACCACATCCTCTCCTCGAACACAAACAATGACGTAAAACCATATTACTAAATTCTAACGATTTGTTTTGTATTAGCATGCGTCGATACTTTCGAGCATATACTCATATATAACACATATAATTTAAACAAGACGTGACCTGACTGAAACCGTCTGGTAGAATGACAAAACTTTACATATCAATACACATTATCCTACACAGAAAAACCCGTGCAAAAATCAACTGACCAATACATCACTCTATATAATCCGTTACGCGTTAAGACAAATATTTCACGCTATACTAACGAAACGCGTGAAATAAATAGTCTATGCTACACTCAAATAATAGAACAAAACACTATTTGCTTGACCAGACCTGCGTTTAGACTTACAAAAGAAGGGGCTGGTGCTGAGATATGTTGTAATTTGAAGATTTAAATTTACATACATTGCGAGTCTGCTTTCCAGAAAATCTGCAACGTAACCATCTTTACTGTTTACGCTCTTCCGCCGACCGTGTCTTTCCAACACCGGTCATTCAGGCCAAAATTGGCTGCGGCCGCGACTATCGCCACCGGATCTCAATGAGTGTAAACCTAGGTTTAAATCTCCGGCTGTTTCCCTGAGCCTCAACAGTAGAGATTATCTAGCCCTTGTGTAACTTAAGGGTTTATCCTTCTAAATACATGTATATGATTGCTTGCCACGTGATCTAAAACACGACCGAAACAAGAAATTACTGTCCCGGAATACTGAATTAGCGTTGAAGCAGGATACATTGTATACGGACATACAGAAGTAAACATTTTCGACACCACGACTTCATTTCCGAAGATGTATTGGTTAGTTTTATGAATATGCTAAAATGAACATAAATATAAACTTAATATCACAGCAAATTATCGATCATTCTTTTAAGAAACAGAAACACCCGAAAGGAAATGCGCATACTATTTCTATTACGGTAATCAAAACAATTTAAGTATTGACATATTTAGCACACAGCCCAATCAACATTAACTGGACACAGGGTACTTTAGCAGTTTTATGTCACATATATATGCGTTTGACGACATATAAATTCCTCACATATAAAGTATAGGTTGGATCTGGAAGAT
Organism: Spisula solida; assembly: GCA_947247005.1. Classification (NCBI taxonomy): domain Eukaryota; kingdom Metazoa; phylum Mollusca; class Bivalvia; order Venerida; family Mactridae; genus Spisula; species Spisula solida. The sequence goes on along the minus strand of OX365944.1, from coordinate 40,292,366 downwards.
TCTTTTAAGAATATGTCCATATGATACCATGTACTAGCTTCGAAATAACGATATTCGAACACTTCCTGTCAATGAGTTCTGTCAAATACAAACATTCCAAAGTTGCTGAGCCTCGTATCGAACTAACAAAATGTTCCCTTTTGTGAAAATACTAGTAGACAAGTATAAATACTTTATTACTTTGTTGTCACTTTTGGAACTCACTTTATTATCAAGCCATTTTCTTGACCAGATCACTACTCGGAACTACATACATGTATCCGACATACCAGTCTTCTCAATTTGTACTGTAGACTCGATTCTGAAGAAAAGAATATCTATGTTATACATTTATTCAATTCGTACTGAAACGAAGACAAGCCGCAGCGTTTATCGTCAAAACACCCATTTCCACATGTGTCCCGTCTTATTAATTGTTCGGACTGTCAACAAACCAACACCTGTGGTTTTAGCGGGATTTCCACTGGTGAACAATTCTGAACTATATGAAACAGATTTCCAGCATGGTACAATATTTATTTATACTGTCGGCAAAATACCGTTCATATACCGGTCAAATGCCGTTCATATATCGATCAACTGCCGTTCATATCCCGACCAAATGCCGTTCATATCCTGACCTTCATATAACTACCAAAACTACCTCTAACAACGTTCCAAGCAACATTTTTCTATTGCTCAATAAAACCAAAAGTAAATCTTATTTTATGAATGTGGCAGTACTGAAGACATAAGCCAAAAATAAGAATGTTTATAATTTCCATGCCCACTAATTTTTAACAACGTGGGAAAATTTACTATCCAAAACACGTCGTATGTTCTGAAATTATCATACCGTGTTGATACACCGCTTAAATATTAAAAAACTTATCAGGTAAACTACATTTGAAAACGTTTCACTGGAGCTTCAAAAACAACTTTAAAAGCCTACAAAAATAACTCAACGCGTATCAACCAAATCACTGTACTCATTCTTGGGATACTATATAATTCAACTTGTATGACTTATTGTAACTGAAACACCCGGTGATTTCCCAGCACTGTACCATTTTTGCAAGACTATACAATTCAACGTGTACTCATTATTGCGAACATGTACTCATTATTGCGACAACCGAAAGTTAACTAGTTTATAAATACACAGTAACAAGAGCCTTTTCCTGCCGGAAACAGTGATTGCTACCGACTGCATATATTACTGTCTCAGCATGTATATATGTTTTTATAAAATTTTCAACTTGCCACATTATTATTATTGCATTGGCAATAAACATTTTATATGTTTTAGTCAAATAAATATTTAAGTTGAATTTAGTAGTATTTTTGAATACATGTACAACAATAATTCATCAACAAGAATTCATCAATAAACTTGGAATTTCCCTAGAAGCACATACCGCATTACATGTACCACGTGTTGTATTGTTATTAATTTATATTCAATTCAACAGAATAAATCAATGTATACCATGCCAACCGACATACCGTTTCCATATATATTATGTAAATTGTACAAACAACTCATCAGGTTATCCCAAACCAACGCTCAAAACATGAACTGAATCTACTTACAGGAGACTCTCTTCCTCTGACTGTTAGTACAAACTGAGTCTCATTTCTCTATTGTGTTTGCTAAGCAAGATATTTCTTTAAAAATGTAAACTTAGTTACTCACAGGAACTCAAACACGTGCTATGACATGTACTGTTATTACAATTAATATCATATAAGCTACTTATCTGTACTATCTAGTATCTGTACTATCTGTCTGTGACACACACACACCATTTAGCCCCTCAGTACCCGGGCTTTCACATCGTCAACAAGAACCTGGCTTTCTCTGTGCTGTTGGTAAACAAGTCTTCGTTGATGCCTCTGATGTATCTTTGGAATTGATGCCTGATAGAACGCCAATTTCTTTCATGTTGCGAGCTGTATGTTGTTTTGCTCGGTAGAATTGTCTTCTCTTCGGCATAATTCTCTGTCAACGGATGTGTTGTCTCTATTCTACGTCAGTCGCTTTCAATGTACGTTGAATTGTAGACTCTAACTGCGATAATTTACTTGTCTTTTTTCTTCGTTACTTTGCTTAGAAGATACGTGAAAACGATGTTCCTAAGTAGAGCTTAAAACAAGAGGTGACCTGACTGAAACCGTCTGGTAGAATGACAAAACTTTACATATCAATACACATTATCCTACACAGAAAAACCCGTGCAAAAATCAACTGACCAATACATCACTCTATACAATCCGTTACGCGTTAAGACAAATATTTCACGCTATACTAACGAAACGCGTGAAATAAATAATATGTATTTATCTGTTGATACTTTGATGTTTGTCCAGGGGCCATATTGGCCCATTTCAAACTATGTAATATGTTGTATCAATACTGAATAAAAGTCTTCTTTCTTTCTATGCAATTTCCTCAAATTTATGGCACCGTAATATGTAATATGTAAATTTATCTGAATTATATATGTGACAACATTATACTGCAACGTAAAGGAAACGCAGAGTATTAGTTTTGCAAAATCGTCTCCTTGTACTGCTATCTACAATGTGGTATTTTGAACTAGGATACATGTTATAGATATAATCTCACTGCTGAGACGTAACGTTTGGGTATACTCTATATAAGGCATATTGCTAAAAATGCAGTCACAGCTCAATACTCGTTTTCGATCTATATAATTTGATATGAGGATCCCAAATTGACTTTCACCTTGTTATATTACTTTAGGTGTCATTCCAATTATATCAAATAATATGACATGACGGTTTCATTGTGTTTCGTTTACTTAATTCGGTTACTGTGATTCTGCTTTCACAAACAATTTATGAGAGTTTGTAAACGGCCGACGATTTAACGAGAACTGATATTACTAGGAGATGATTTGAGTTTTGAGCGATATTATAAGCGATAGTGTGTTGGTCATCAGAACGTTTGTATCAATGGCGCACCGATGTGCATAGAACAGCTTATTGAATAACTGTAAACCATGTGTGACTATCCGTGCTAGGTAAATAAAACTGCTTTCTGAATTTATGTGCATCACCTTTGACTATTGCATGCCTCACTGTGGGGAACCCACGTGACCAGATGCTAATGTTCGGAGCCAATTTTGTAAACAAACCGCCTCGATTCAGGTAACATTTTTGCTTGTAACTTTCTTAATAATTGATCGATCTGGATGAAATATAGACAAGCGCCGTCTCCTTTCAAAAGCAAATCATCGACGCTCTTACCTAAGTGACAAAATTGTGTACTTTTTGTTATTTCGGCAACGGCGCATTTCGTAAACCGCAATATGCTATGCTACGGTTCGGAGCAATTCACTAAAACATGTCCTTAACAAATTACAGCTTCATTAAAAGTTACAATTTAATAGCGATAATGTGGGTCGCATAATTTAAGATCGACAAGCAAAATATTTCTGATAAATATGAGCAACAGACAAAATGAGACGACATAAACAAAAATGCTACAGTTCGGAGCTGAAATGAAAATGCTACAGTCCGGAGCTATTTTCAGAAAATGCTACGGTTCGGAGCAAAGTTTCAAAGTATACCATATGTAGGAAAAAAGCAGGGCTCTATGCAGTCTGACAAGTGTCACATGCTAAATAGAGTATAATATGCTGTTATATCAAGGTATGGGAATGAATGAGAAGGAATATAACATGACAGCCGAACACATTTTAACAGAACCATGTACACACAACGACACATCTCCAAGCTTCGTAAACACGACCCGATGTTCATCCGAGAAAGTAGCACAGCCTACATTCAATCTTAGTTTGAACTTGTGTCAGCCAATGAAACAAAATTAATAGAACAACAAAACCCTGCGTCAACTCGTGATCAATACAGCTGTAAGCAAACAACTACGATTCGGACAAAACGTTTTATAACATCTCTGATTCAGAGTCGACTGTTAAACCATCGTTTTGCACAAAAGTGCCCAGTGCCAGCACAGAGGGGTCCGATATGCATATACACCATGATGTAAGTGTAAGTTTCACACGTTAAAGTTTGTGAATCATGTTACATACATGTATGCTCCACCAAAAATATACTGAGTGCATCTAGAAACGCAACACTGAGTCTACTAACAACTTTAACTTCAAGCAAAAAATCCTCATTTTCAGAATGGTCGTTTTAAGTGAATATGCAAAATATCGATTAATGGTGGATTGATTACTTTCCCATGACGACCAACATGTTGTCTCGCAATGTCTGAAGCAGTTGTGAACCTTTTTCGGAAGATGTTCACGCGGGGTTACTGGTCCTGTCGGGCAGTTTTTAAACGTGGGGGCCTGAACAGGGACGGTCGCGAAAGGTGCCAGTGTGCTAGTAGCGTGACTCAAGACGCAACGTTGCCAAACCATGACAATTAAGGACATTTTCTATAGTTTTATTTCTTTCAAATTTTTTTAACTCACTTTATTTTATGGGAAATTTTATTCTGAAAACAATAAGCTATAGAAAAACAGGGGTTACCGATTTCGTTTTCTCAGAAAATGAGATTTTGCAACATCACTTTTCTATAAAGATGACGAAAATCACTGAATTTTCAAATATTTTTTAATAAAAATCACTATTTTTCATTATATTTTTTTTTTAGTTAAGATGCACAAAAACATTTTTCAAACATATCTATGCATATTTTGAATCTTTAATAACATTCACAAATTTTTGACAACAAATCATGAATTTTCAAATATTTTTTATTTTTTAATAAAAATCACAATTTTTTTCAATAGATATTTTTTAGTTCAGATGTACAAAAACATACATACTACTTAAATATACCTATGCACATTTTGAATCTTTAATAACATTCACACATTTTTGACAACAAATGAATTTTCAAAATTTGCCCAAAATTAAAAAAAGATACAGTATTGACTAATTAAAAAAAATCTGGTCCAAGAATTTTTTTTATTTTTGCAAATGATGTTGATGAAAGTGTGATCCATCAAAATATTAAGAAAAAAACATAGGTCATCGTATTTCTTTTTGTGCTATTTAACCAGAAGTGTCTCCCTTTTCAAAGAAAACGGCATGAAAATTACGCAAAATAGTACTCTAGAGGCCAATAAAAAATCTGGTCCAAGAATGTTTTTATTTTTTCCAAATGATGTTAATGAAAGTGTACTCTATTAGAATATTAAGAAAAAAGATAGGGCACCGTGCTTCTTTGTACAAACGTCCCAAAGGTGTGAATATGCACATGTTTAGACAACCATAGCATTTTTATTCCGAAACACGTGACTCGTCTGTTGTGGTTTTCTTTCCAATATAGTGCGCCCAAGATAATGTGATATTTACAAATACAAATAGGTTTTGTCAACTGTTGCACAATTAGTTTTACAAATTACTAAAGTAAACAGATAAGGTCAGTATTGTACTAAAACATCAGTGATAAATCGTACATATCTGTAAAATCCACCTTTTGTGGAATGTACCACATTTCATCACCTTTCCTTATCCTAGGCGCACTATAACAACTTTACAAATGATTAGACGCCTCTGGAAAACGGAATTTACAATAAAAGAAAAAAAATATCGAGGATAAAAATGTTGCGTTTCTAGATGTACTGAGTATAGTTCAAACTCCAAGAAACGCGTTGTTTTTGTGCCTCTAAATTTGTCACCACATGACAAAATGGTGCGGAAGATGCCTACACGAATACATTTTATAAGGGGTGTCCGGCATAGACATGTGTGTGTTATTTTTTTTGTGTTCCGCGAAACTGTTAAAAAATTGAATGTTCATACTTGGTCGATGATCTTAATAGTGTTGATATTCAAAAAGGCATATAGCACATAGTCTTAGCTCCGAGCCGTAGCATTTTCTGAAAATAGCTCCGAACCGTAGCATTTTATGAAAATAGCTCCGGACTGTAGCATTTTCATTTTAGCTCCGAACTGTAGCATTTTTGTTTATGACGTCTCATTTTGTCTGTTGCTCATATTTATCAGAAATATTTTGCTTGTCGATCTTAAATTTTGCGACCCACATTATCGCTATTAAATTGTAACTTTTAATGAAGCTGTAAGTTGTTAAGGACATGTTTTAGTGAATTGCTCCGAACCGTAGCATAGCATATTGCGGTTTACGAAATGCGTCGTTGCCGAAATAACAAAAAGTACACAATTTTGTCACTTAGGTAAGAGCGTCGATGATTTGCTTTTAAAAGGAGACGGCGCTCGTCTATATTTCATCCATATCGATCAATTATTAAGAAAGTTACAAGCATAAATGTTACCTGAATCGAGGCGGTTTGTTTACAAAATTGGCTCCGAACATTAGCATCTGGTCACGTGGGTTCCCCACAGTGATGCCTAATCTGAGATTCAAAAGTGTGCTATCCGTGCTACACAACAATAGGCCTTTTCGACTGGACTGTTTCGTGAAGCAAGTTTTAGCCTGGTTCTCGTCCCCACAATTACAACACTACTACAGTAATACAACTGTAAAATTAGAACGAGAACCAGACTGTAACCTGCTCCACGAAACAGCCCAGTCGAAAAGGCCTATTAACTGCTTACTGAATGTATGTGCTTCACCTGTGACTATTTGCATTACCATTGCTAGAATTAAAACAAAATAGGCCTATAAAAATGAAATATTCATAGCCGTGTAGGGTGTTTTTGTTACACACATGGTTGCATAACTAACAATAATGCTGCGTTTACAGTCAGCCACGATGGCCACGATGACCACGATTGGAAAGTATCGTGGTGAGCGTGGGGGATCGTCGGAGACCGTGGAATCGAATCGTGATGATCGTGGGGGAACTTGGTGGAATCGCGAGCATCGTGACCATCATGTCAAAATTTTTGACGGTCAAAAATTTGACCACGATTGTCCCGATTCAACTTTGATCTTGAGAGAGCGTGACGGAACGTGGTGGAACGTGCTAAGCGTAGTGGAACGCATTAAAGCTTATCAGACCTTTACGCAGCGTGTCAGATCGTGATACTCCATCGTAAGGGATCTTGTTGGACTTGAAACACGACGCGCTAAATTGCATAACGATTCCTAAACGCTCTATCACTTTATTCTACTTTTCGTCAAGATACAATGTATATAGGGTAGTATCAGTACTTTAATCACGATGCGGTTCGTTCTTGAACGATCATTCAGATTTGCTCCCACATTTTGTGGCGCTCTCCTAAGTCTTGGTAAGTTCCGATGCATTTCAAGCGTTGTGGAGCCGCGCTTTGACGATTCGTCGCGTTTTCGACAGCCTAAAAATACCAGCCAAAAAACGAAGGAAATAATCTGCTAGGAATGATCAGATTGTCTAATCTTCCTACCAACACCAATTACCGTAGGTTCACACAGCCAATGAAAAGACGATCTCCACAAGAGGAACTGCCATATCAGACTACCACTCGGAAAAAGTCAGGTGACTGAGGATAGAAACCCCCTTCAATGAATCAAGCAGATGATATCAAAGAGTCCCTGAAAGTCAACCTTTCCATCTATGAATAGCACAGAATGGACAACAAACATGAACACCCGGACCAAGAATATTTGCAGTTGCACCATGCAAACATAATGGATACAGTTTGTTCATCTGACATTTGACAAATGTCACCAAGTTCAAGCATTTACCAGTACCGTAGTGGGACATGGACAATCCCTCGAGCTACCTGTGTGCCGGCTTTTGGGAAGGAATTATGTTATCCATTGAAAAACTCCTTTAGCATGTGATACATTACATCGCTTATTGAATTTGTCTGCAGTCAGTTTTCATGCTTCAAAGAAGACACGACAAGAGAAAATATCACCTTCATGCGTTTTATCAACTGCCTTACGATCACCTTGAACAACATAGAAGAAACTACTGTATATGAAGCCATAGTATAGTATAAGTTTTATCTTAAGTGATAGGATATTTGAGGATGAGTTTCAGCTTCAATCTACGTGATAGGGGCTCTCATTTGGTATATTTTCTCTATGTTTGGTAATACTCTTTTCAGAATATCATCAAATATACGTATCATCATATTATTTGACGAAGGAGCTAACATCACCAATGAATTATTTGTTGGAAATATTGAACCAGTATGTTATTTCTATGTACACACAACCATGGTCTTAACAATAGGTTCTAACTTCAACTTCTAAGCCATCTATTTCTTCTTCTCATTTACTTCTCCTGTAGTCTTCCCCGCTCCATACCTTGTTGCCACTGTTGAAAATTAGCTATGCATGAACACTATTGCGAAATCGACATCTTCATCTCTTGAATGCATAGCTTGTTCCTTTTTGGAACATCTAGGGAATGGGTATTTATACATTCAATCGTACTCAAAACGTGGCCATCTTGTCAAGTCGTGGACATTCATCGTATAAGAGCTCAGCATAACTTGAAGAGCGTAAGAGATCTTAACAGAACGTAATAAGACGTAATAAAACGTGATAGCATATCGTGGCTGTCGTAGGAGAACGTAAAAGAACGTGATGTAATTCGTGGCAGATCTTGACATGAATCGTGTCAGTATCGTAAGAAAGCGCAACCAGTAGTAACACAACGTAACAAAGCGTAGGACAGCGTAGTAAAATGAAATTTGATGCAATTAATCGTGGAGCTCCACGATATTGTCAAATCGCGGACATCGTGGGCATCGTGGCTGACTGTAAACGCAGCATAAGGCAAACATTCTAACTGTTCAAGGTGAGTTTATTTACATATCAAACCAACATGAAAAACGTTCTACGTCCAAACCTAGGAATGCATTGCAACCACTCTTCTCTTCGGCCGGCCAACGACTCTCTCAATCAAATAAATGTTATAGGTATTTACCTAGCATGTAACCAGAACGAGGCTTCATCGAGCTCGTGTTCGTCCCTATTGAAACCAGTACCAAATAAGGCATCATCGGCAGGTAACATAGATGGCGCTTTACTAAGCTAAATATAACATAACCCAGTTTGGCGGTGTGCTATTCACATGGACGGGAGTGTTACTCACCGTCATAATATCCAACACCAGAACTTTATATTGTTACAGTAGCAGGTACAACAAGGATTGTCTATATCCTTTACAAAAATGATGGTAACTTGAATGTTGCATTTGACTAAATAATTAAAAATTACGACCACTTATCGGACATAGGACATTTATGCTAAGTAAATCAGTGAAAATCTAGTTTTTGACTGGGTGTCGTGTGGTAGGTCCTAATAAGCTACGCACTGACCGGCAATGCTTTCAATGTGTATTTGATAAAAATAGACCACGAGATAAAGTTAAATTATATCATGGCTACGGTAATTTACATTGATGTTACTGAGGCGGTGTGACTAAATCCGATGATAATTGATGGGGTGTGTCTTAATTTTCAAAGGAATGAGTGCAATAACTACAAAGCAGGATAATATTATCCTGCACTGTATATATACAACTTCAACGTGACCTCTATCGATTTTCGTGGTCGAGTTGTATTGGAGTTCACAGCTTTAAAATCACAACACCGTGGTATTGATTTTCATTGGACATGTTAATCGGTCAGCATTGTAATAAATTTGGACACGCCTTATGTTTACAAAGTGACAGCCAATGATATAAGTTAGAAAGAAAAACTTAACGCTTGGTTGGTTTTTTTTGTCTCAAGCGTAACTTAATCCAATGTAACTGCATTGTTCATGGTATTCTTACCCAATGGCTGAGACAAACCGCCGTGATATTATTTGATAAGTGTCAAAACGCATATAGTAGGTAGTTTCGCCTCTATGAAATGTGCTTTCACCTCATGGGTAATCGCATCCAGTAAAGCCAAACTAGATATTGTTCAAATATTAAGCGTAAGAACTTTTAGAGACCATGCAAATAAACACTTCTAAAAACAAATGACCAGCATGTGCCAAATCCCGTTTGAAAGATGAGAAGGCTAAACGACCGTCAATATGCCAATGGTCAATGTCACACTTCCATTTCAACTATCAAAAGGCAACTATTACCATTGTACTTTCACTAGTTATTTGTCTAGGCTATTATGTTCGTTATCTATTGTGAAGTTAAGCAATAACTAGGCACATTTGTACCGTCATTTAAGGATTCGATGCTCAAACAAACCATGCCAATTGTAATTTCACTGCAACTCCAATCTCCTATTCGAACCTGTGTATGTTTTGAGTTAACATGCACAATAACTTGCAAAGCGGGATCGACATTCCCTGTCCGAGGGCATGTATTTCTTCCATTATGTACTTAACTTCCAATACGAGAAGTCTGATACAATGTAGCACGTTTGCTGTGCAAAAAGTGAGTGGCAGTTGTATTTCTGTTTTCGTACATTTGAACGTTTGGCTGCTTAGTCCATAATGTTCACATGCGCATTATCTTAGATGTTCCTAATTAAGAACTGTTACGGTGTCTGTAATTGATTATTTCTAAACCTAATAACCCTGCTGTTAAATTTCCCAAGAGCAATTAATAACAATCTAATGTAGCTTGAGACAAACTAAAACCGCGTTAAGGTAAGATACAAATATCAGGGAGAAAGTTTGTCCCAGCTGTGTCCTTAACAGGTCATTGGCCAGTACCCTTGCTACGGCCTTTTAATTACATAATAACATAGGATTATGACATGCGACTGTGTTTGTGTTTTCCATGTCGTCGCAAATTTCAAAAACGAACGTTTTTGTGCAACCGACCAATGCCAGGCCGTTCCTTTTTTAATTTGCGCGAACCGTAACAACATATACATACAGGGTGTCTAAAAAGAAAGTATACAGTTTCAGTGTATATTTCTCAAATCCCTACCATCTGCAATCGCAACAAAAATGTGCACATGTATAGACAAAAGATGTAAGTTTTTTCTGTGACCAATTTTAAGATTATAACCCGGATATTTTTTTAAAAAATTGTCAATTTTCTAAAATTACCATATATTGTCTGTGACGTCATTTTGTAGTCATTAACGACGTTTTTATAATGCATGCCCTTCTAGCACTCTCTTTCAAGCACCTTCTCTCTTGATGTTCCACAGCAGCATAGATGTCTCCGTTGACTTTAGATTGTACACTAGCGATTCAGATAGCCCAATAGAAAGAAATAAACCAAACCCGTTGCTTGTCTTTGTTAAACCAGCTCTATCCTAAACACCGTGGGTGATTTCTTCTTTTAAATGATGCATAGTTCATGCAAGATGTGCCAGGGCCACACATTGTACATAAGGGGTTGAGTAAATTCCTTGAAACAGTTGGATCCAAAGTAATTTCCAGGAAATACCACTATAGTGTGACCTGGACCGCCCATAGCCCGGAACTTAATCATTATGACTTTTTCTTGTGGGGCTATGAGAAATCGCATGTGTACAGACACGAGAAAGGTCAAAAGAGAAGGTAAGACAATCAGTTTAGACACGTGTGCAAATGTTATTAATAGTTTAAAAGAAGTGCAAGAAGGGAAACATAAGACGGGTATACATCTTGAGAACGTCATTCATTACCGAATAGACGTCACGGGCAAAATAAGGTAATTTCAGTAAATTTAAAAGTTATTATCTTAAAACTGGTCCGAGAAAAAAACTTACATCTTTATTCTACACATGTGCAAATTTTCTTTACGATAGCAGAATAAAGAGATTTTATAAATATACACTGAAACTGTATACTTTCTTTTTGGACACCCTGTATATCACAAAAATGAAGAATTACAATGCATGTATATAGATAACACAAACAATACATAGAAGTTATTGGTTGGTGTTTGCATGCATATATTGGTTAGTATTTTTATGAGTTCAGTTGTTTGAGGGATTTTCCTAAAAACGAACGTACCTAGCTTTTGAATGGTATAAAGTACTTTTCACGCTACTTAATATTTTTGTGCCACTGATAACTGTTTTTAGCCGAAATCGAGTCTACTTCTAACCAGGCAATTGAATCGGTTGCGGGCAAACGTATTGACATATTATTGAAACATATTAAAGTTGCATGGGCATTACTCAACTTAAGCGTTGGGATGTCTCTTTAAAACGTTAAAATCGGTCAAAGAACGACTTATGTTTCGAATACATATTATCATACAGGGATTAGACACGTATCACTTTACGCGTTAACCTTCGGCACGTACTGTGTCGTGTCTCTAGTAATTTGTTCAAAATCTGTCTGTCAGAATCGGTTCCTTTTTGACACAAAGCTCAAGAGAATATTGACTTTGGCCTGGAATTATGCGATATAATGGAAGAAGGGAAGCTTGAATGCAGGCTAATTGAATATTGCTGTTGACGGTGTGAGAAAAGTAGTGATACATAGCGCGTGGAATTATATTCACTATTGACTGATACAGCACTGTTTGATGGCATCAATGTAACACAACCAATAACATCTAAGTAGATCGGAAATAACTACAAACAGCAAAAATTGTACTTACGGATAACGGGTGACAACAGAACTGTACAACATGTGACCATGATACTGTAAACCAATTTACTTTCGCGAATACTTACTTTCGCGATGTGCTGATTGTTAATATTATATTACTTAATATTACTATAATGACGTATCCTTCTTTCCTATGGTTTTCTCACACCCCCATGTTTTGTAAAATATAGCAAAAAGACTGGAAATTTTCATTCCATTATGTGAATTGCATGAAAAAACTAGGATATATGTCCAAATATTTTTCATGATTCTATTTTTATAAAATTAAACCATTTTAAGTGATTGTGTGACTTTTTATGAGAGCGTTTTGAAAACAAACAGGGTGCTTTACTCTCTTATGGCATTGGATGTAAATAAATGTTTGTATAATAATTGTTATAATGTTGATGTTCATAACCTAAAAATATTTCACTTTGAATCCTTCAAAAAATCTCGTTTCTTGGACATTCAACTTGAGTGGCTTAAACCATAGGAAACACTATAAAACTAAGACTTACATACCCCTGGTCATTTGAATAGCTATATTTTACAACACAGACAAAACAATTTGGTCAGTTTTCGCAGATAAAAGATCAACTAAAAGATCTAAAAAAATGAAGCTTGCACAAATATATTTTGGCTATCATAGTATGTTGATACTTAATTGGCTGAAACCATAGGAAAAGAGGATATATCCTAAACGTCATACATGATAATCAAATGTGTATATTAACTATATGCTCGAATACTCGTTTTCTATCATTTTTAGCTTGGCGTCGTATTTATATATGCACACACTGTCCAGTCTCACAGACAAATATCTTTCATTATGAAAGAATCATATCCATTATATTGATGTTACCCTTATCAGTCATTCCGACATTATCATACTGACGATCAATTAAGTACTAATTACTAATGCAATACATTTACCCTACAATACAGTTTTTTTAAGACAATCGAAACACCATAATTGTGTCCGTCTCCTATGAGTTTATCATGTTATCATTGTCGCAGAATTACTGGCCAGGCCTTTTTAAAACATTGTACCAGGATTAGATTCCTTTTTGAAGCTTTTGCAAAATAGCAACATAGATGTTACTTTACGTAATTGTGTACAGTGTCTCAATAAGATACATGTACGTAAAACGTGACTAAATGAGGGTTAGTTTTCCCAGTTTCTTATTTTACTATGTGATACATTTGTACCCTAGGTCTGTATTGCTACTCGTGTAACCATTTTTATTTCCAGCAATTATGAATGGCGACGTCTGAGGTTTTCAATGTGGTTGTAATTATGTTGAAATAAAATCAGCGTAACGTCAAGGACATTGGTAAACCTCGTATCTAATAATCCCCACTGTTCAGGAGAACGAAAAAGGTACATTATGAAACTACAATTTCTGAAATATAAAGAGACAATGTTACAGTGGAACTGGCGGGGAATTTGATCGGGGTTTTGCGTTCGACTGATGCTGTCGTTAGGGTGTGGTAATTCGGTTTTATCACTGCCTAGTTGGCCAAAACACGATACAAGTGATGCAATCGATACAATTGAAAATTTCCGAAATGAATTACAAAGTTGACGCTGATTTTTCGAAATATCGGCATACAAATTTGTAACTTTTTTATCATCTTTTGACTGGCAGATTTTTAATAGATCTAACAGAAATGGTTAAAGAAGATATCAGTAACGTGATCTTTTGGATTATGATGGGCGTTTACAAATAGCGACGTCATCATTCAAAATACATTTTATTTTAAATTTAGGTTGGAATTGGGAACATCTTAAATATTACATTAATATCAAAATCTATATGGATTCCTACGTTTTTATAACACTGGTTATATCTCAATATCAATTAGGTTTTCAACAATAGTATCTTATTAAATACTATTACTACATAATAGCATAGTTTATTTAAGATAATCTTGTTGTCCTGTATTAGATTCCAAGTTGTAAGATTAATTTGTGTCCAACATAAAGTCAGATAATTCAGATAATTCAGATAATTGTTATTTTCACTCACAGTTCACTCAACTTTAAATCCAGTCTGTCATTTTGCGAAAACACATTAATTTTCCGACCCACCCAACCCGTATATTGTATTGAAGACCAAGCGGGCTCAGCTTTGATATTATTTTTTCAGATTGTAGAGTATTAGCGAGGAACATTATGGCTCGATCAAATTTGACGACATCCAAGTTTGCCAACGTTAGACTTCATTAATGATTATACATATAGACCTTTTTAAGTTCAATTTCAATTTTGTCATGCTTTTTCTTGCAGTATAAACACATGTTAATCTAAACCATTCTGGTCAGTTTGTGTTATCCTCCGGACTTTGGTACTCATACATTTAGTATGTGCCTGGTGTAGTGAGATGTGCCTCAGGCGAAGCTTATTCATGTCTGTAGACAGATTATTCTAAAATTAATGCAGTTTGCATAATGCCAGTTTCATCGTTTTTTGTAGCAAAAGAATTGAGTAGTTAGATCATTGACAAATGCAATTAATTGTTTTTTTTCTTCTTAAAATTATGTTGGCAATTAATTTCGACACACATTATTTAAACGAAGGGCAAAACAAGAAAGTATCAGTTTCTTTCATATATGAATAACATATTGACGTGTCATGTTCGTGACTTTTTGACCACCGTTGGCCTCATCTATATTCGTGATAGAGAAACGAACCATGAACTAGCATTAATCATTCCCGAATATATTCTTATAATACAAAACCTGCCATATAGAAAATCATTCATCTTATTTCAAGGTTGTTTTAAGTCCATACGACGAACAGCGCAAACAAAAATTTGGATGTGAATGAATAGGAAATATTTTACTCCCGGAACAGCATACACAATTACGGCCATATATATTATCGGATCAACTTTGGTTGACCAGTATGATATATAATACCGAAACCAAATTAATCTGCCTATGGATAAGTGGAATCTGAAGGATTATTTAATTCCAAATGCCTGTCGTAAATCAAGACAGTATCATTCGATACTATTCTATCAAAGCAGTTCTTAGTTTTATTGGCAGGGTGTATTATTGAAAAGTACATACATGTAAACATTGAGGTGGTTATTTTTGTCGTTTTGTGTTCTTTGTCGTTGTTCAACAACATAGATAGTACACACGATGGCCATTACATCTACCCAGTGTAATAAGTACTTAATTTAGAAATACCATGAGCATCGGTAAAGTTCTGCACATATTGTAGAAAACATGATTGAAGTCAGTGTCACGGAAGTGGTCATTAAATGCCTCGCCAACGGTAATGAATGGGCGTTAAACGACTAGTTGCATACCGCTCTATCGACCAGCCAAACTAGCTGTTACTATAATGGGATGTTGTTTAAGACAACCATTAATTAAATGATTTGTAACACGATGAAATAGCATTCAGTATTACCCCTCTCAGATGTCCGGACATGTGTCTGTGCATGCGTTCTTCCGCTCGGAAATCATTAGTCGATGACCTATTGAAAAAATATAGATGTCCTTCACTTATGACCCACGTCTAACTACGTTGTTTAATTAAGTCCGCAGTTTTTTATTTCAATGTTTTGCACAGTTTCTTTTTTATTTAGTTGCAGAGGACCAATGTTTCTTTTTAATAGTTTTTATTTTCTAAGTACTAAGTAAGTGGTTCTCCTTTTAATCATGTATAACAATGTTGTTAAAATGGCCCTTTGTACATTTGATGCATAAACTTTCTGAAAAGGCGATTCATTCTGTCAACAATTCAATCCGGAAATGGTAGAAACTACACAATATATTCAAAATGCTCTGCACAACCGAATCGGTAATTGATAACTAGTAGCTAGCCGCAAATGAATGATTTAGTTTCTAAAATTCTCAGAGTAATGACGGATAAGTGTACAAGCACACGATAAACAATACACGGTTAATTATTAAAATAATTGTAGTGAATTAGATAAATACTCGTAAATTATATATACATTTCGTAAATAAATGAGCTAGTCTCCAGGAAAACCTGTTATTTAAACAAAGCGTTTTAGTTTGACATTTTCCACAATTGCAAAGAGTAATCATAATGAAGCTTGTTAACTTAAAGGATGTTTTTCGTGAAATAATGAACGTCATTCAAGCGTAATTGGACGTTACTGTCACAGGTTTTTCATTTATACAGAGTTTGATCAATTCTCAAAATAGTATCACGTTTTAGAATTATCTTTAATTTTTTAAATATATATCAAAAGGTTAAATATTTGCATGTAGTTAAATGTTACGGTTTGTATGTTTTCTGTGCTCGGCAGATTCAGTTGGGCATTGTGCCTTGTTTTTTTTTGTGCTGGGCTGATTAAGTTCAGTACTGCCTACCCTGTCTGACGTGGTCTGACTGAATATTAATTTGTTTCTGAAATCGTTTACTATAGTAACGAATTAATCCATTTCATCTTCATTCACGAGAGACTTAAAAGCTAGAGTAGTATAGGCTAAGGCTAAATAACTATGTTTGTTGTTCTCTTATATTAAGGCTTTTTTAAACGATTTACAGAAAGTATTTACATTGTCAAAATAGCAGGTTTTCCTGGAATTACCGTCCGTAAAAATATCATTTTAATGAACAGGCTGACAATAATTGTAAATATAAAAATAAATAAATATTGCTTATTTAAGTAAACCAGTTTAGATGTTTAGAAAAACATATGTTGCAGCATTGAAAATGTTGATATTTTCTGCAACAATTAGTACTAGTACAAAGCAATACTACCTCTGAGTAGTCTGCCCCCAAAAATCGTGTTTAAGCAATATCAAAACTCCCGGTTTTCAATATGCTCGTACATTGGCACATTGCGTACATAATCTATCTCAATAAGCCAGCTTATATTGACACAGCTAATGAGTTACATATACGACTTCAAGCGGGTTTTATCAGTGCAACAACTGATTTGCTCTTGTCAATAGCACAATCAGTCGTATTTTAGACTGTGCGCCTGTGATGAAGACGTTCTTAAATCATTTTTGATAAATTAATAGAATTTCTGAGATATAACCCGACAACATAGTGATTGCGTATTTATACTTTCTTAATCTAACAAACCGAGGCCAGTGAATAGATGATACAGATAATAATGTATTATTCCATCCAGGTTACCATTTCGTTTAACGAAATTGAAACCTAAGTATCATCGAAATAAGTATAACCCATCATGTCCTTCGCAACACATTTACCGAACAAGGGGTAAACTTATGACTATATGAGGAATGTCACAAAATATGTATGTAACAGCCCAGCAGTAACAGATAATAGAAAATCGAACAGGGAAGGCAGCATTCAACTTACCAAGCCGAGAACAGAAAACATTAAAACATCACATCCCACAATTATACGGTACAATGTCCAACACATAACTGAACGAGAAAATGAAACAGAATTAAGTTACCCTTTGATCAACAGGCTACAACATAATGAGCTTACATAAATTGTTTTAAATACTTAACCCAAAGCACACCATCTCCTTAATTATTGTTACATGTTCAAAAGCCCCATCATCATATTTCTATAAATCTTACATCAATATTGATTGTCTGTGAAATCAGTCGTTTCAATGCTGCGTCATGCATAAAAGTGCTTTATGCGACTCGGTTAAAGCATCAGAGATTATTTTAATTAACAATAAAATCAACAAGTCTTCTTTGTGCAGAACATTTTTTTAATCCAATGAATGGGATATAATGGTCAAGAGATGATTTAAAGTACCGATCGACACTTAAGTATTATGTATTAGAAGTTCGAACAACATTTGATAATTATGTCATCCATCAATATGCTCGTATATACCTTGGGCAGTATTAAATTGCTTAAGATATCATATATACATGTACATGTACGACGACCGGGTAGTCAGTCCACTTGGATATATTGACATTAGTTTGGTACACCATTAAGTGCAGACCAGATTTCGAGATGAGCATGTATATGTTTTTTAAGAAATTTTATTTCAACATACATGTACTAGTTTCATCAGGCACCTTCAACACAAGGACCATAATGCCACACGACTCCCAGTGATACGAACTAGTCATACATTTGCATGAATTGTTTTGAAGAAAGGAATGTACAAGCATCCCCGGTAGTCTAGTGGTCAGAACTCCTAAAACACAAGGGGGTTGTGATATTTATATTTTATTCCCAAATGTGAAATATGTATACTAATTATTTGGTAAATGACGGAGAACAATTTTAGGACAATACTGCATATATAATATTGCAATAAAATATACACGTTTTGAACTAGTTATGCCAATACGGGCTCTAATTGACAAACATGTGCCGTTTTGCGAGGATTTAATAAAGGTTGAATATCCCCAAGACAGTAAATAGATGCTAACAACATGTTAGTTGGTATAAAGTTAAACCCATTTATTCTAGGATGAGTCAAGTTATAATACCCAGACATGGCTACAATGGTAACATGATAGAACATTGTTGTACCAATAGTTTAGTCCAATATAGTAATAGTAATAGGCAAATCAAGCCGGTGGTCACGTTTAAGTTTGTACTGACTTTGGCTTTGTGCAGATTCCCTAACCGGAACGGGGTGGTACAAAGGCGCAAACTGAGAGGTGATCGAATGTACGATACACAAGGCGAATTGCGTCAGATCCATCTTCTTCACATCGTTCTATTGTAACATTATTTTGGTAACTGACGAAGAACGATATTCAGGGCAATTAAATATACACGTTTTGAGTAGGAAGTGCCAATACGGGCTGTTATTGACAATCATGTGCCGTTTTGCGAGGTTTTATAAACGTTTAATATCCCCCAGACAGTAAATAGATGCTAACAAAATGTTATTCTAGGATGAGTCCAGTTACAATACCCAGACATGGCTACAAAGTTAACGTGATAGAACATTGGTGTACTTATAGTTTAGTCCGATACCGGTAATATGATAATAAAGCCGGTGGACACGTTTGAGTTTGTACTGACATATTCGTAACTGTTTTATGACTTTGGCTTTATGCAGATTCCCTAACCGGAACGGGGTGGTACGAAGGCGCAAACTGAGAGGTGATTGAATGAACGATGTCACGACGTGAATTGCTTCAGGTCCATCTTCTTAACATCGTTCTATTGTAACATTATTTTGCATTTGTTTATTTGACCCATTATGTAGTCCGAACAAGTTCACCTGATCCTCGATCTTTAATCATGAATTTATTACAAGCTTCTAGTTGATGTGGACTATATCAATTTGATAGCGTTCTTTGCCAGTTATTTAGAATGGTATGTATAGTAAAAATGTACACCACATACAAATTCGCCGGAGAACAATTACAGAAAAGTAATCAACTATTAAATTATGCTGATAGAAGATACGAGAATCACGTCCTATAGTTCGCACCATATAAATCAGTGTTTTTTAGTTAATAATATAATGCTTGGACATGCTTTTATAATAACACCACCAGACGACAACGAAATAATACGTATCTTTGCCTTTTTGTCGTACTTATGTGATTGTCGATTGAGATTACAATGGCTTGTATCTAATAGCGCTTTAATTGATTTCCTATTCTGATTACCAAGATAATCAAATAACAAATTATTAGTAATACGTTATACATTTTTAGTTCAATATTTTATAATAATATACAATGGGTATGGTAGCCTTCACGTCTCGACGGATAATACCGACATAAAAACCAAATGACGAGATAAGTAGTTTGAATACATACTGTTAAGTACCGATAGAACGACAATGCAATTTCACGCAGACGAATATGCTCAATGCTCACATGCATGAACAATTCAAACTGTCCCCATCGCCAAAATGCTCACGTGAAATATCTGACCAAACAACAGAAAACTCACTGCAGATTTGCCACCTGCATGAAAATTCAATAAAAGACACATGACCGAAATCACCAACATCATTGGAAGAAGCTCTACGACATAAAGAGCCCCAATAGAAGACAGCTTACCTTTTCTCTGTGACCACCCAGTGACAGTATAGACGTGAACGAAAAGAAGAAAATGCAGAATTGTATATATCATATAACACACTCGCTTTGTTATTGTGTCATTGAATTGAAAGAACATAATCATAACATAAAAATAAACTGATTAGGGCGAATTACACATAGCAAATATTCCGTTTGTATTTGGCATTCATTAACATTTGTGTTTATATGTATTTTGTCTTTGCCATAGTTATTTTGTGTTTGTAAAGGGCCAAAGGCAAATTGTTTGCCGATTATGCCAATAAAATTGTATAATACTGTATTCTGTATACAGTAAAGCGACCTCAACAATCTCGGAGTAAAGAATATAATTTCCAAATTGGATTAAAAATGGATACAGTCGAGCAGTAATAGGCGCAGTCATGCCATGCAAAGAACAAAGTACGTACATTGCACATAATTATATTATATGGGTTACTCAACATGGACAGTCAGCCTTTTGATTGCTGAAACTAGTTCATACAGCCTTTCGACAGCCGGGACTTTTGCGGAATATTTTCTCGCTCGGTTGTGTGTTGGGCATTGTGCCATTTATGTTTTATGTACTCGACTGGTTAAGTTGAGTGTTGCCTATCCTGTCAGACTTAATATTATCTTCATGTTCTGTAGTTGTATTTCCGTTTTGTTTGGTTTCGTTTTTTTGCCGTTGTTTATGTAACGTTTTATAGTCGTATATAGTCGTGTGACGTTTCATAACCAATAGTTATTGTGTAACTAGTTACAGTTGCACATTCAAACGAATATTTGCAGTTTATCACGGCCGTTATTATATATATATATATATATATATATATATATATATATATATATATATATATATATATATATATATACCTGCATGTGTTGAATAGTTGAAACAGAAATAAATTAATTATAGCAGTTTATGTTAGTTTATATTAGTTAGTTTATGTTTTATTCAATTATATAATATTTCAGTGCTTAGAATTTGTTTGTTTATTCCTGAGACACTCTGCCTATTTCTGTAACATATCTTGAAATTCTGATTTTAACATGCTTTTCGTTTCTCATTTTTTATTTCTTATTAAATTTTGTGTAATTGTATTAGACAATATTTGCGAAATTCATTTTGTGGTGATATTGTGGTGACACTTGTTTGTCCTCATTAAATTACCCGTTTTAACAATTATATAACAATTCTAGTTTTCGTTTCAAATTAATCTGAAAATTTTATCCTGATATTTTGTTACCCCCAACCATGACACAGTTTTGTAATTAATGATTACGTAAGTGTTCGTTTGATATTTTTAGACATAATGGCTATTTGCGTGAAATACAATTAGTTCTGCAATTACTGTAAGGAAATCATGTACAAACTGTTATGTAGAAACCTCGCATCATGTAGTAAAAACACATCAAGGAATCGTCATTGCCTAAAGCTGAGACATTTATCTTTTTTATAGAAGAAAAATAAAATTCTTTCAGGAGTGACATGGGAAAGTTCTCATGTCCTCTATGTAATAAGAACATATTTTTTGTAATAATTGATACTAAACATTGCTAAATTCCCCCGGGGTACTAATTTCAATAATTGAACACTTGTCTCGGCCAAGTTAATACGAAAACGTTCCAACAATCAATCAATGGACAGTTGCCATCTTGTACTGTCCTTCATTACAATATAACATTCACTGTGACAAATTGATAGACGCTCCTAAGGCGGTGGTTGCTGTTGTTCTGATTTATGTTTCAGGATATCATTTTTTTGAAAAAGACCCATTTCATATAGAATTATACCTGTAATTATTTTCCCCAGTTTCTGCCTACATTGTGTATAAACACAGATATGTTATCTTCCTCTGTAGTATTCTACATTCTGCCCCGTTGTTTTTTCTGAGGACATTTTCGACTGGGTTATAGTATTTGCTTCTACTTTCACATTAATAAGACAATGCCATTATATATATGTACCACGGCGACTGGAACGCGCTGTCAATAGGGCGACCTGTTACTTTTGAATATAATATACGTATAGTTTTAATGAATCTATAAATTGAGAACGATATTCCAACTATACCCAATGCAATATAGGAACACACGTTTGTTAATCAACTGTTTACACACATATTTATAATAACAATCATCAGTCTGCGACAGCAACATCAGTGTATGCACCGACGCACATCTGTTTATTAACAAACTATATTAAAAAACAGTCCAATTCGTTATTAAATATAACTATACACCAAACGCTACCTTTAATATATTTCAGTTTTCTTTAAAACTGATGTATGGATTGTCATAAAATTTGGCACAGTTAAACAACGATGTTTGACCCTAATTCTGACAATGTTTGATCGAAATCGGCTTAAGGCTATTATAAGATATACTGAAAGTCACAAATTTTACCAGCGACAGCGGTCACTTGGTTTGTCATTGCAGGCGCTGACGATGTCCTTGCACCTAAAATAGTTGATTTTATCAAGCTTTGAATCAATCATGTCTTAGATAATCATTTACACTGTACATCAACCGACTAGTAAATAAAATGTCGTTTTCTTGCTGCGAAATCCAGTGTAAACCGTTACCACAACGAGTATGTTGAGATAATATGACGCCTGCGAGTTACGAGAGTCTAACTCAACTTGAAATTGGAACTTATGGTGACCAAAAACGATATCAAACTGATTTCATTCAATTCTACTGGATACTTTTACAGATTGTTAGTTTAGAAATGATGTTTATTTTACCTTTCAAGTACAAAAAATGAACCCCTCCATCCGATTTAACGTTTTTATCGAACGTATCGTGTTTTTCATTCAGAAGAAGCGTTTATTTTGAGAAGGCCTTAGCTTACCAACTGCTACCTAGTTGTAACTTAGATGACGTTCATGAATTTTTTTACCGAGTACACGCGTTATATGATGTTTGATACAGTAATGAAATAAAAAATTTAAAATACTCAATGTATCCTTTATAAATACGCTGTGTAATATTTGTGTGACTTTTGAAATTCGGGTGACGTAAATCACGCTTTCACCACGATTTTTAATATTCATCAGTTTCTCAATTGATTAGAAGGGCAACATGCACATGCATAAACTCAGTTGGGTGAAACTACGATCGGGCTAGCACTGAAGTGACCGCGACCATACCGACTGCGCCACCGAAACAACCTCGGTGCTAGGCGCTGTCGTCGTTGGGGTCGTGGGTTGGAATCCCACTTTCGTCGAGTGTGGGTTCATATACGATTTTTAATTTTTTGATTTTAATTTTGCAATACACCAATACGTAAGGAAGCACATTTAAGTGCGTAATAACATCGATATTTCAGAAAAATTATACATGTAAGCTATATCAATACACTTGGTACAAAAATAAGAAAACACATCAATAGTCAATTGACCATTACGGGTTAGACAAAACAAAGTCGATGAACTGATACCTAATAGACAGTGACCCAGAGGTGATTTGCTCCCGAAGGGGAATTTTGTGGGCAATATTTTTTTGAAACCGCAAGGTGTGGCAAATATTTTGGCATAAAGTTTGCAACTGACGGGTGGGGCTTTTCTTCGCTTCCACGCTTTGAAATACGTTACTCACAATATATATTTATATCTTTTTTGTATTTTTTAAAGATACTTTATGCCATTATGCTGTTTAATAATTCCAAGGATGCATATGTTATTCAATAGTGTATACTAGTAGCTGCACACTGATATAATTTCAATGCCAAAATGGAATTTTTAAAAAAATAAATATGGGAAAATTTACTTTACCCTAAAAAAAAAATAGCATATTTTTTTATTGCAATTTAGATGACCAGGCAATCAAAGAATGAAGTTACCATTACGAAGTTCAACATTCGACTAAATAAATGATGTATAAATTGCCAGTATAGGTTAATGCTGCGTTTAGAGTCAGCCACGATAGCCACGATGACCACGATTGGAAAGTATCGTGGTGAGCGTGGGGGATCGTCGGAGGACGTGGAATTGAATCGTAATGATCGTGGGGGAACTTGGTGGGATCGCGAGCATCGTGAGCATCGTGTCAAATTTTTTGACAGTCAAAACTTTGACCACGATTGTCCCGATTCAACTTTGATCTTGGGAGAGCGTGATGGAACGTGCTAATCGTAGCTGAGCGCATTAAAACTTATCAGGCCTTAACGTAGCGTGTCAGACCTTGATGCTTCATCGTAGGGGATCTTGGTGGACTTTGAAACACAATGCGTTAAATTGCATTACGATTCCACCGGGCTCTATCGCTATATGCTACGTTTCGTCAAGATATATAGGGAACCAGCAGTAATTTAATCACGATGCGGCAAGGTCTGGTAAAATCATCCCGATATGCTCCCACACTTTGTGGCGCTCTCCTAAGTCTGGATAAGTTCCGATGCGTTGCAAGCATTGTGTGGCCGCTGTGTGACGAGTCGTCGCGTTGTCGCAGCCAAAAAACGAAGGAAATATTCTGCTAGGTATTATCACATTATCTAACCGTCCTACCAACACCAATAGCCACAAGTTCACGCAGCCAAAAGAAAGACCATCTTCCCCACCTCCACAAGAGGAACTGCCATATCAGACTACTACTTGGAACAAAGTCGGGATATTAACCTCCTTCAGTAATATCCAAGCAGATAATATCACTGAGTCCCTGAAAGCCAACCTCTCCATCTACGAAAAACACAGAGTCGACAACAAACATGGACATTCAAGCATCTACCAATACCACCTAAGTGGGACATGTACAATCCCTCGAGCTACCTGTGTGTGGTGGCTTTTGGGGAGTTATTATGTTGGCCTTTCAAAAAACTCTATAGCATGTGACACATTACATCGTTCATTGAATTTAATTGTCTGCAATTAGTTCTTATTCTTCAAGACACGACAAGAGAATATATCACTTGTATACGTTTTAACAACTCGAACCCCTTAAACAATATAGAAGAAACGACTATATATGAAGGCATAGTATAGTAAAAGTAATTTATCATTAGTGATAAGATGTTTGAGGATGAGTATCAGCTCCAGTCCATGTGATAGGGGTACATTTTCTTTCTATGTCGGTTGATATTATTTTTAGAATATCATCAAATATACGTATCATCCTATAAGTTGACGAAGGTGCTAACATTATCAAGCCTGAATTCTTTGTTGGAAATATTGAACCACTAGGTTATTTCTATCAACACCAAACCAAGGTCTACACAGTAGGTCCTAGAAGCAATATATTTCTTCTTCTTTACTTCTTCTACAGTCGTCCCCGCTCCATACCTTGTTGCAACTGTTGAATATTAGCCATGCAGCAACACATAACTATGGCGAATTCGACATCGTCATCTCTTGAATTCATTGTTTGTTCCTTTATGGAATATTTAGAGAATGGGTCCATCGCCCATCCTATTTATGCATTCAATCGTACTCAAAACGTGATCATCTTGTTAAGTCTTGGGCATTAATCGTAGGAGAGCTCAACATAACTTGAAGAGCGTAAGAGATCTTAACAGAACGTAATAAGACGTAATAAAACGTGTTAGCATATCGTGGTTGTCGTAAGAGAACGTAAGAGAACGCGATGTAAATCGTTGCAGATCTTGACATGAATCGTGTTGGTATCGTAAGAAAGCACAACCAGTAGTAACACAACGTAACAAAGCGTAGGACATCGTAGTAAAATTAACTTTGATGCAATAAATCGTGGAGCTTCAAGATATTGTCAAATCGCGGACATCGTGGACATCGTGGCTGACTGTAAACGCAGCATAAGAGAAAGATGTTTGGTAGCGAGTCTTAAAATGTCACCCATTCTCCACAAAATGTGCGTTTTTCATTCCTTAAATAATTTCAAGTATTAAAATTGTATCATCTACTTTACAGTTACATTTAATACCACTTTATAATTGTTTATATTATATGTATTAACAGCTATACATGTACATGTATTTAAACATGAAACAAAATTACAATCTACTAGCCTTGTATTCGATTACTTTAGATAAACTTTACCCCTATAAACTTATTATTTTCAAATCAAAATATCTTTTAACGCTGTTTTGCATTTGACCTTTAAACACATGTATTTAAAAAAATATTATGTTTCAATTTACGTTACCTTACTTACGAACTTTAGAATATCATATATGCTGTATGCTGTAATTTTAACACAATGTTGACGTATCTTTTTAAAATCTCGAACGTACAAGTATTTTTGTTTGCTTTATACAATTTGTATTTTACTTAAAACACACACACGAATTTAATAATCAAACTATAAAACTAGGACACAGATTGCCCCTCGATTTAATATCTTCATGAGAACATATACTTTATACATTTATACAATCGCATGTCAGTTATTTAAGCACATTACATACGTGTTGAAAACTACAGTGTATATTTGAAAATAAGTTTAAAACATTATTTAGGTTGCACCAGGAATTAGACCCAAAAAGAAAAATTGTCCAATTCCTCTGGGTCTGTCCGCCACTCTCCCACAGGAGCAAAATATTGATAGGTGCATTATCAACGTATGGCGACTACCTATAATGTTGTGCAATACTGACCAGTGAAAGGTCAAGATCTTGAAATAGTGTTACTGTTCATTGTTTAAAGCCTTTGCTTATATTGCCATATCTGTCTAGAGCCAGTATTGTGTGTTTTACATACGACATGTAGTCAGGAATTGCTGCATCATATGGCATTGCATGGCTTTAATAAGTAGGGCAGTTACACTATATGGCCTAGGATGACTGAAATATGTGATGGTTGGTTCCCTATATGGCCTAGGATGACTGAAATATGTGATGTTGAATACCCAAAATGGCTGTGATGCCTTTACTCAGATTTGATGGGTACCCAATAGGGCCTCAGATGACTGTACGCTGGGGTTGTGGGTACCAAATGGACCTTGTCTGGCTGTTCTCTGTGGCATAGGGCATTCGATAGGACAAGGGATGGCTGTTCTCTGTGGTGATGGGCATCCAATACAGCCCGGGATATCTGTACTCAGAGGTAGTGGGTACCAAATGGGGCCTGAGCTGATTGTTCTCAGTGGTAAAGGGTAGTCAATATGACCTTTGATGGCTGTTTTCTGTATATGTCCCAATATGGCATGAGATGGTTGCGCTTGTGGAGGTGAGTACATAGACTGGCCTGTGACGGCTGAACTATGCAGTGTTAAGTACCAATTAGGGCATTGAATGGCTTTCCTCAGTGAATGTGAGTTTCCCTAAGGCATAGAATGGCTGTACACATTGGTTGTGAGTAGGGCATAGGGCCTAATAAGGCTGGTAGTGGTAAGTACATGTACCACATAGGCTCTGGTATGGCTATATTTAGTGGTTGCAACTACCCCGTGGGTATTAGTATGAACATAATTGGTGGTGGGGAATTACCCAATAGAGCCAATGATGGCTATATTGCACCTGGTATTGCAGTACAGTACTCAGTTGGTTCGAGTACCCCTTAGGACATAGTATGGTTGTTACCGCTGGTGATAAGTACCACAGTCTGGTGTGACCGTACTCAATGGTTATGTGTACAATGTACCACTTAGAGCAAGATATAAACTGTAATTAGTGGTGGTGATTGGGCCTTGGATGTCTGTATTATGTTGTTGTGACCCCTTTGTACCCTATACAACTTGGTTAGACTGTAATTCATTGGTTATGCGCATCCCTATTGGGTATGAAATCTGTAATTATTTTGGATGAGTACCCTTTTGGGCCTTATATTGCTGTATTTTTGTGCTACTGAGTAACCCATAGTACCTTGTACAACTGTGCTCTGAGCGTACCAGGTATAGCTGATGCCATTGAGAACCTAATAGGAGCTGTTCTGACTAAGTAGTTGTAATTGGTTACGGAATGTATGTATGGACATTGTTGTAAGTACCCACATAGGGCCTGGGTTGACTATTAAGTGGTTGGTTTGTGACCCCCCTAGAGACTGATATGGATGTACTCGGTGGTAGTTACACACCATTCAGGCCTGGTACGTTTTATCATGGCAAAGTAGTCGACGACATTTAGACTTGCACATTGTTTTCAAGAGGCAGTTTACATCTACGATTGTCTGCGTCAGGTATGCCAACGATACAAGCTCGTAAACATGGTGTTTTTTAAAGACGCCACTTCCGGTCAAAAATATTTTCTGTTATACCTACAATTTCAAGGCAATGATGCGCACGATTACGTAATTTCGCTACAATATACATTCCGTAACATTTTGATAAATGTTCATTTTGACACATGTTGAAAATTCCTTCATTTGTTCTGTCTTCTTATTTATCCTGACATATTCCATTATCGACTTCCTGTACGGGTTTGAGATGCCATAGACATAAGAAATGTATATTCTTAACCTTTGGACACAATGCAGCGTATGCTAGATGGGCAAAAACTTGCTGACAGCTCATGTTGAAACTAAAATAAGAAGGCAGACACAAATGGTCGTCAAGACCATGATACGTGTTTTCCTAATAGATGTGTGGAACAACATTCTACAACCTCTTATTTTCCCGCCATTGAGACACAGACGCCTAATTTTAATAGCAGGTTGAAGCCTATAATACATTATTAATTTTGTTAATTTAACATTGTCGATCAATACTGTTCGTGGTTTGGTTTTGTGACCATCTTAACCTTGATATCAATGACATTTGCAGGTCTTTGACTTCATGTATTGATTTCATCACATGCAAAATTTTAATAGAATTGAAGCACCTTAACTGGCTTAAATTTATTAAAATCCCACTGTTGCGTTTCTAAATCGGTTAAGTGTATACATAATATATACAAAAGTGCATGAGATCATATAATTTTTAGTGTACATGTATTCGTAAATTATGGCGGCCATCTTTGACGCCATCTTGGATTTCCGGGTCCGCACCCCGCGTTGACAATTTATGCCTGCATTTCCATAAAGTACAGATATAGGCGAACAATTTGGCAAATAACATTGCTTTTTCTAAATCACTAATTGTCACCCAACTGTATGTGTTATACTGACATTTTAACTGAGAGGTTGTTGAAAAAAAATTATTTCCGCAAGGAAACGTAGTTAACTTGGCATTTCATATCAATTAAATATTGGTGTAGTTGTACTTTAGTTATAAACATAATTACGCTGCATACTAATCAGTATCATTATTTCTTAACTTAAAAACGTCATATACGTGTACTGTTTTTTTAATATTATAGTAATTTCATTCAAAGTAACGTAAATTACGGATGTTAGATCATGTTGTTTGTCTGTTTTAATTGGTACAACTGATAGTTTTAATTTTAAATACATTTAACATACATACATGTTGTATTTATATGATTTATTGAACAATTGGCATGATTTTAATAATCATATAAGCAAAAATAGTGAGTTAGGTAGAAAATCGCAAAGTCAAATATTTCAAATCTCCGTAACTCGTTAAAGCCCCCATCGAAACTCGCAATGTTTTGTCTGTGAAGGTCACCTATCATAAGGTTTAAGAAAATCATATTTTTGAAAATTCCCCCTGGGGGAGCAGGGTCAATATTCAGCTCAAGGTCTATAAGGGAAATGGACCGATAGAAATATGGTTGCTCATATTTATTTCAAGTTTTATATTTAAATATCTTCCTTCTAGTTACCGAAAATGGCTATTCAATAAATCAAGGACAATTAGACCAATCAATTCACAAACACCATACCTATTCACCTTAGTTTCCTATGGTTTCAGTCACCCTATGCTTGCAATTATATGACTGAGAAGGAAGTTTAAAATATGTCAGGTGTTCTTAAATCTACATAAATTGTTAAACATTAATTGACTGTGCAGTTCATTTGTAGAAGACACACCGGTTTGTTTTGCCTCTAACGAGCAGATAATAGTATTTTCAGAAGCAAACGGAAAGAGGTAGGAAGTCTAAGGCAATATGTATTCAGGACTGGACGCCAACACTTTATTAATATCTGCTTTGCTCTTACAACCTCGTCCAAACAATGAACGGAGGCGATAGTAGAATTTATAAAAAATAGAAATATCTCTCATTATAAAAGAATCATATCCATTATACTGATGTTACCCATTCACAGTCATTGCTCCGACATTATCATACTGACGATCAATCAAGTACTAATTACTAATGCAGTACGTTAACCCTTCAATAAAATACGTTTCATACAAATCGAAATTTCATCATTTAAAAAAATAAAAAATAATTCGAAGACAAAATAAAGCAGACGTATTTTGAATTATAATAAACAGTGTTAATATTATATCAGTTATGTAGCTGATAGTATTATACTTGCGTCTGTTTCCAGATTGTTATGGAAGTGAATTGTAGACATAGTCCACTACAGGGAACGGAAACGACGCCAAGTTGGCCATTCCTCGACAAAGGCTTGTTTATCATACAAAACATTACATTAGCTTTTAGGGCAACATCAACAATAATAACAAATTTAGAACGAGTTCGATATGCAAAACTTGCGATATGTATGCAGCAATATCCAATACCGGTACAAATATACTATAGCACAGATTATATTGAATAGATCAACTTGATAGATGTAATGCAATGTTATAAGCATGATACAAGTTGTCAGAAATGCATAATGATATATGAAATCCGTCTGGTAACCAATAATTATATCGGTTACATAATGCTACATTGTATATTGTTTATAAGATTGATACTAAACAAACGTACAATAGCATGTAATGTAATTATTGAATGCAATAAGTTTTAAAAAGCTCTTTACATGGATTACGCTTTAAAAAACTACCGATAAAGTACTGTGGTGAAACTAGAAATGTTCTGTTGAATCATGTTGTACTCACTTACATGGTTACTATGGTGACCAATTTCGTAAAGGTACTGGGTACTGAGAAAAACCGAGAATATAAACATAATGGAAAATCTCAAAATATTAGTAAAAATGGTAGTTTATCTGGAGACTGGCTGTTGTTTTTTCAGTATACGAAAAAGTGTCCGAACTCGTCAACAAAGTACACGCTAATCTACCATCAAAATCAGAATAAACAGGAGAGACATATTTTGTTATATGCAACCTAATAGTCATCAGATGAGTATTGATCATTGGCAATCCTTTACTTTTAAGAACTGATAAGATCCATAACTCTGCTAAAGCATGGCCACAGTAAATAAAACAACGAATAACTGCAAAGTTGTATGATCATATGTTACAAGTCCGTTAGAGATAATTGCGGTACAAGCACTGTTGCCATGGCGTCGGTAAGGCTAAATTCCTGCTAGATAATATGGTTAGATGTGTCGTTAGGTTGATAATCACCACCCACACAACATCGCGTGTTTCATCGGCTTAAAAAACGTGACCTATCATTTGCTGTATTTGTCACATAACTTTCAAATTACGAGAGCCAGTCAACGACAAATCTCTAGCTAATAGATAACATTTGGATTCATCACAAGCATGATCAACGAAATAATTGAAAAATGTATTAGATATAGGGATGCGGTCTTGTTGTGAACTTTGGGATAGATCGATCATAATATAATCTTTAATTATTTTATTTCATGTTGTCTTGACAGTTTGATAAAATAACGAAAATGACTCTTTTGAGCAATTACAAAATGAACCGTCTCAACCAGTTACGTGTCGTGTACATCGGTTCCTTGACACATAACTAAAACATACATGTATTTGGTTCATCTATTGTATAATATCGAGCGTGTCTAGCGTCAAATTAGTTTTACATTTGTAATCGTGTACAAGAAAACATTCAGGGTCGTAATCATATGAACTATATGTATTAATATGTATTTATCTGTTGATACTTTGATGTTTGTCCAGGGGCCATATTGGCCCATTTCAAACTATGTAATATGTTGTATCAATACTGAATAAAAGTCTTCTTTCTTTCTATGCAATTTCCTCAAATTTATGGCACCGTAATATGTAATATGTAAATATATCTGAATTAGATATGTGACAACATTATACTGCAACGTAAAGGAAACGCAGAGTATTAGTTTTTCAAAATCGTCTTAACATACTAGTATTACAAAGAACATTGTCAATCCGCCAAGAAAGGGACTATTGTTACATTGCATCTAGACTCCATATAAGACACCATACTGTAAAAAGAAATCGCTGGCTTCCAAAGAGAGCACAAACGCGAAGTTCGTGGGCGCAGACGTGTTGTAGTGTTAGGTAACGCCGCTCATCACAAAAAAATAACCGCGTTGCAAACTGGTGTTCAAATGTTCAATCTTTAAGTAGCGATGTTTATGCCTAGTCAAGGGCAAATGCAGGTATTCAGACGTTTAGTCGTTCTTGACTGCACTTATAAAACATCTTGCTAGATATCTAAGACAAACTTGGTGGTTCATTCAAAGATATCTAGGACTGTTCGTTACCGTGTGACGTCATGATAATGTTTATTCCTCCTACGCAGTGTGTAAGCATAAAAACGGCACTAGGATAAAAAGTACGTTCGGATACGTAAGACGTAATTTTTTCTTGCTTGTACTGCTATCTACAATGTGGTATTTTGAACTAGGATACATGTTATAGATATAATCTCACTGCTGAGACGTAACGTTTGGGTATACTCTATATAAGGCATATTGCTAAAAATGCAGTCACAGCTCAATACTCGTTTTCGATCTATATAATTTGATATGAGGATCCCAAATTGACTTTCACCTTGTTATATTACTTTAGGTGTCATTCCAATTATATCAAATAATATGACATGACGGTTTCATTGTGTTCGTTTACTTAATTCGGTTACTGTGATTCTTCTTTCACAAACAATTTATGAGAGTTTGTAAACGGCCGACGATTTAACGAGAACGGATATTACTAGGAGATGATTTGAGTTTTGAGCGATATTATAAGCGATAGTGTGTTGGTCATCAGAACGTTTGTATCAATGGTGCACCGATGTGCATAAAACATTGAATAACTATGCACCATGTGTGACTATCCGTGCTAGGCAAAAAAACTGCTTTCTGAATTTATGTGTATCACCTGTGACTATTGCATGCCTAATCTGAGATTCAAAAGCGTGCTATCCGTGCTACACAACAATAGGCCTTTTCGACTGGACTGTTTCGTGAAGCAAGTGGTGAAGCAAGTTTTAGCCTGGTTCTCGACCCAACAATTACAACACTACTACAGTAATACAACTGTAAAATTACAACGAGAACCAGACTGTAACCTGCTCCACGAAACAGCCCAGTCGAAAAGGCATATTAACTGCTTACTGAATGTAAGTGCTTCACCTGTGACTATTTGCATTACCATTGCTAGAATTAAAACAAAATAGGCCTATAAAAATGAATTATTTATAGCTGTATAGGGGGTTTTTGTTACGAACATTGTTGCATAACTAACAATAAGGCAACACATTCTAACTCTTCAAGGTGAGTTTATTTACATATCAAACCAACATGAAAAACGTTCTACGTCCAAACCTAGGAATGCATTGCAACCACTCTTCTCTTCGGCCGGCCAACGACTCTCTCAATCAAATAAATGTTATAGGTTTTTACCTAGCATGTAACCAGAACGAGGCTTCACCGAGCTCGTGTTCGTCCCTATTGAAACCAGTACCAAATAAAGCATCATCGGCAGGTAACATAGATGGCGCTTTACTAAGCTAAATATAACATAGCCCAGTTTGGCGGTGTGCTATTTACATGGACGGGAGTGTTACTCACCGTCAAAATATCCAACACCAGAACCTTATATTGTTACAGTAGCAGGTACAACAAGGATTGTCTATATCCTTTACAAAAATGATGGTAACTTGAATGTTGCATTTGACTAAATAGTTAAAAATCACAACCACTTATCGCACATGGGACATTTATGCTACGTAAACCAATGGAAATCTAGTTTGTGACTGGGTGTCGTGTGGTAGGTCCTAATAAGCTACGCACTGACCGGCAATGCTTTCAAGGTGTATTTGACAAAAATAGACCACGAGATAAAGTTAAATTAAATCATCGCTACGGCAATTTACATTGATGTTACTGAGGCGGCGTGGCTAAATCCGATGATAATTGATGGGGTGTGTCTTAATTTTCAAAGGAATGAGTGCAATTACTACAAAGCAGGATAATATTATCCTGCACTGTATATATACAACTTCAACTTCAACGTGACCTCTATCGATTTTCGTGGTCGAGTTGTATTGGAGTCCACAGCTTTAAAATCACAACACCGTGCTATGAATTTTCATTGGACATGTTAATCGGTAGCATTGTAAAACAATTGGACACGCCTTATGTTTACAAAGTGACAGCCAATGATATAAGTTAGTAAGAAAAACTTAACGCTTGATTGTTTTTTTTTGTCTCGGGCGTAACTTAATCTAATGTAACTGCATTCTGTATGGTATTCTTACCCAATGGCTGAGACAAACCGCCGTGATATTGTTTGATAAGTGTCAAAACGCATATAGCAGGTAGCTTCGCCTCTTTGAAATGTGCTTTCACCTCATGGATAATCGCATTCAGTAGAGCCAAACTAGATATTGTTCAAATATTAAGCGTAAGAATTTTTAGAGACCATGCAAATAAACACTTCTAAAAAACAAATGACCAGCATGTGTCAAATCCCGTTTGAAAGATGGGAAGGCTAAACGACCGTCAATATGCCAATGGTCAATGTCACACTTCCATTTCAACTATCAAAAGGCAACTATTAGCATTGTACTTTTACTAGTTATATGTCCAGGCTATTATGTTCGTTATCTATTGTGAGGTTAAGCAATAACTAGGCACATTTGTACCGTCATTTAAGGATTCGATGCTCAAACAAACCATGCCAATTTTAATTTCACTGCAACTCCAATCTCCTATTCGAACCTGTGTACGTTTTGAGTCAACATGCACAAAAACTTGCAAAGTGGGATCGACATTCTCTGTCCGAGGGCATGTATTTCTTGTATTCTGTACTTAACTTCCAATACGAGAATTCTGATACAATGTAGCACGGTTGCTGTGCAGAAGGTGCGTGGCAGTTGTATTTCTGCTTTCGTACATTTGAACGTTTGGCTGCTTAGTCCATAATGTTCACATGCGCATTATCTTAGATGTTCCTAATAAAAAACTGTTACGGTGTCTGTAATTGATTATTTCTAAATCTAATAACCATGCTTTTAAATGTCCCAAGAGTAATTAATAACAATCTAATGTAGATTGAGACAAACTGAAATCGCGTTAAGGTAAGATACAAATATCAGGGAGAAAGTTTGCCCCAGCTGTGTCCTTAACTAGTCAATGGCCAGTACTCTTATTATGGCCTTTTAATAACATAATAACAGAGGATTCTGACATGTGACTGTGTTTGTGTTTTCCATGTCGATGCAAATTAAAAAACGAACGTTCTGTTGCAACCGACCAATGCCAGTCCGTTTCTTTTTCAATTTGCATGAACCATAACAACATATACATACAGGGTGTCCAAAAAAGGTACACAGTTTCAGTGTATATTTATCAAATCCCTACCGTCTGCAATCGCAACAAAAATTGCACATGTATAGACAAAAGATGTAAGTTTTTTCTGTGACCAATTTCAAGATTATATCCGGATATTTTTTTTAAAAATTTTCAATTTTCTAAAATTACCGTATATTGTCTTAGACGTCATTTTGTAGTCATTAACGACGTTTTTATGATGCATGTCACCATTTTGACATTTCCCTTCTAGCACTCTCTTTCTCTTTCCTTGAAACTATCAATTTATTTGCAAATGTGTCTTACCTGATCTTCTAACCTTCTCTCTTGATGTTTAACAGCAGCATAGATGTCTCCGTTGACTTTAGATTGTACACAAGCGATTCAGACAGCCCAACAGAAAGAAATAAACTCAACCCTAGCTTGTCTTTGTTAAACCAGCTCTATCCTAAACACCGCAGGTGATTTCTTCTTTTGAATGATGCATAGTTCATGCAAGATGTGCCAGGGCCACACATTGTACATAAGGGGTTGAGTGAATTCCTTGAAACAGTTGGATCCAAAGTAATTTCCATGAAATACCACTATAGTGTGACCTGGCCCGCCCACAGCCCGGATCTAAATCATTATGACTTTTTCTTGTGGGGCTATGAGAAATCACTTGTGTACAGACACGTCTATGCTCACGAGGAAGATCAAAAGAGAAGGCAAGACAATCAGTTTAGACACGTGTGCAAATGTTATTAATAGTTTAAAAGAAGTGCAAGAATGGAAACATAAGAAGGGTAGACATCATGAGAACGTCTTTCATTACCGAATAGACGTCACGGGCAAAATAAGGTAATTTCAGTAAATTTAAAAGTTATTACCTTAAAACTGGTCCGATAAAAAAACTTACATCTTTATTCTACACATGTGCAAATATTTTTACGATAGCAGAATGAAGAGATTTTATAAATATACACTGAAACTGTATACTTTCTTTTTGGACACCCTGTACATCACAAAAAAGAAGAATTACAATGCATGTATATAGACAACACAAACAATACATAGAAGGTATTGGTTGGTGTTTGTATGCATGTATTGGTTAGTATATTAATGAGTTCAGTTGTTTGAGGGATTTTCCTAACAACGAACGTACCTAGCTTTTGAATGGTGTAAAGTACTTTCCACGCCACTAAATATTTTTGTGCCACTGGTAATCGTTTTTAGCCGAAATCGAGTCTACTTCTAACCAGGCAATTGAGTCGGTTTCGGGCAAACATATTGACCTATTATTGAAACATATTAAAGTTGCATGGGCATTACTCAACTTAAGCGTTGAGGATGTCTCTTTAAAAACGTTAAAATCGGTCAAAGAACGACTTATGTTTCGAATTCATATTATCATACAGGGATTAAACACGTATCACTTTACGCGTTTAACCTGCGACACGTACAGTGTCGTGTCTCTAGTAATTTGTTCAAAATCTATCTGTCAGAATCGGTTCCTTTTTTGACACAAAGCTCAAGAGAATATTGACTTTGGCCTGCAATTATCCGATATAATGGAAGAAGGGAAGCTTGAATGCAGGCTAATTGAATATTGCTGTTGACGGTGTGAGAAAAGTAGTGATACATAGCGCGTGGAATTATATTCACTATTGACTGATATAACACTGTTTGGTGGTAACAATGTAACTCAACCAATAACGTCTAAGTAGATCGGAAATAACTACAAACAGCAAACATTGTACTTACGGATAACTGGTGACAACAGAACTATACAACATGTGACCATAATACTGTAAACCAATTTACTTTCGCGAATACTTACTTTCGCGTTGTGCTGATCGTTAATAGTATATTACTAAATATTACTATAATGACGTATCCTTCTTTCCTATGGTTTCATCATTTTCTCACAACCCCCCATATCTTGTAAAATATAGCCAAAAGAGTGGACATTTTGATTCCATTATGTGAATTGCATGAAAAAACTAGGATATATGTCCAAGTATTTTTCATGATTCTATTTTTATGAAATTAAACTATTTTAAGTGAATTTGTGACTATTTATGAGGGCGTTTTGAAAACAAACAGGGTGCTTTATACTCTTAATGCATTGGATGTAAACACATTTTTGTATAACAGTAGTTATAATGTTGATGTTCATAACCTAAAAATATTTCACTTTGAATCCTTCAAAAAATCTCGTTTCTTGGACATTCAACTTGAATGGCTTAAACCATAGGAAACACTATAAAATTAAGACTAACATAAGAATGTACCACTAGTCATTTGAATAGCTATATTTTACAACAAGACTACACAGACAAAACAATTTGGTCAGTTTTCGCAGATTAAAGACCAACTAAAAGATCTAAAAAAATCAAGCTTGCACAAATATATTTTGGCTATCATAGTATGTTGATTCTCAATTGGCTGAAACCATAGGAAAAGAGGATATATCCTAAACGTCATACATGATAATCAAATGTGTATTTTAACTGTATGCTCGAATACTCGTTTTCTATCATTTTTAGCTTGGCGTCGTATTTACATATGCACACACTGTCCAGTCTCACAGACAAATATCTCTCATTATAAAAGAATCATATCCATTATATTGATGTTATCCTTTCAGTCATTCTGACAGTATCATACTGACGATCTATCAAGTACTAATTACTAATGCAATACATTTACCCTACACTACAGTTTTTTTAAGACAATCAAAACACCATAATTGTGTCCGTCTCCTAAGAGTTTATCATGTTATCATTGTCGCAGAATCACTGGCAATGCCTTTTGAAAAAACTGTACCGGGATTAGATTCCTTTTTAAAGCATTTTGCAAAATAGCAACATAGATGTTACTTTACGTAATTGTGTACAATGTCTCAATAAGTTACATGTACGTAAAAGGTAAATGAGGGTTAGTTTTCCCAGTTTCTTATTTTACTATGTGATACATTTGTATTTTCCCTAGGTTTGTATTGGTACTCATGTAACAATTTTCATTTCCAGAAATTATGAATGGCGACGTCTGGGGTTTTTAATATGGTTGTAATCATGTTGAAATAAAATCAGCTTATCGTCAATGAAATTGGTAAACCTCTTATCTAATAATTACAACTGTTCAGGAGAACGAAAATGGTAAAATATGAAACTACAATTTCTGAAATATGTAAGAGACAATGTAATAGTGGAACTGGCGGGAAATTTGATCGGAGTTTTTGCGTTCGACTGAGGCTGTCGTAAGGGTTCGGTAATTCGGATTTATACCTGCCTAGTTGGCCAAACAATGATACAAGTGAAGCAATCGATACAATTGAAAATTTCCGAAATGAATTACAAAGTTGACGCGGATTTTTCAAAATATCGGCATACAAATTTGTAACTTTTTTATCATCTTTTGACCGGCAGATTTTTAATAGATCTAACAAAAAAGGTAAAAGAAGATATTAGTAACGTGATCTTTTGGATTATGATGGGCGTTTACGAATAGCGACGTCATCATTCAAAATACTTGTTTTAAATTAAGGTTGGAATTGGGAACATCTTAAATATTACATTAATACATGTATCAAATTCTATATGGATTCCTACGTTTTGTTTACACTGGTTATATCTTAATATCAATTAGGTTTTCAACAATAGTACAGTTTTGTGTATCTTATAAAATATTATTACTACATAATAGAATAGTTTACTTAAGATAATCTTGTTGTCCTGTATTTGGTTCCAAGTTGTAAGATTAATTTGTGTCCAACTTAAAGTCTGATAATTCAGATAATTGTTATTTTCACTCACAGTTCACTCAACTTTTAATCCGGTCAGTCATTTTGCGAAAACAAATTAATTTTTTCCGACCCATCCAACCCGTATATTGTATTGAATACCAAGCGGGTTCAGCTTTGATATTATATTTTCAGATTGTAGAGTATTAGCGAGGAACATTGTGGCTCGATACAATTTGACGTCATTCAAGTTTGCCAACGTTAGACTTCATTAATGATTAAACATATAGACTTTATGTACAATTTCAATTTTGTCATGCTTTTTCTTGCAGTATAAACACATATAAATCTGCATTCTGGTCAGTTTGTAATATCTTCCGGACTTTGGTACTCATACATTTAGTATGTGCCTGATGTAGTGAGATGTGCCTCATGCGCAAGCTTATTCATGTATGTAGAAAGATTATTCTAAAATTAATGCAGTTTGCATAATGCCAGTAGCATCGTATTTTGTAGCTAAATACGTCAGTAGTTAGATCATTGACAAATGCAATTTATTGTTTTTTTTCTTCTTAAAATTATGTTTGCAATTAATTTCGACACACATTAATTGAACGATAGGCAAAACAAGAAAGTATCAGTTTCTTTCATATATGAATAACATATTGACGTGTCGTGTTCGTGACTTTTTGACCATGGTTGACATAATCTATATTCGTGATAGAGAAATGAACCATGTAATATAATTAATCATTCCCGAATATATTCTTATAATATAGAAAATCATTCATCCTATTTCAAGGTTGTTTTAAGGCCATACGACGAACAGCGCAAACAAAAATTTGGATGTGAATCAATAGAAAATATTTTACTTCCGGAACAGCATACACAATTACCGCCATATCTATTATCGGATCAACTTTTTGTTGACCAGTGTGATATATAATACTAAAAGCTAATACCAATCTGCCTATGAATAAGTGGAATCTGAAGGAGTATTTAATTCCAACTGCCTGTCGTAAATGAAGACAGTATCATTCGATACTATTCTATCAAAGCAGTTCTATGTTTTGTTGGCAGTGTGTATTATTGAATAGTACATACATGTAAACATTGAGGTGGTTATTTTTGTAAATGTTCTTTGTCGTTGTTCAATAACATAAATAGTGCAAACGATGACCATTACATCTACCAAGTGTAATAAGTACTTAATTTAGAAATTGTTATACCATGAGCATCGGAAAAGTTCTGTACATGTAGAAGACATGATTGAAGTCAGTGTTACGGAAGTGGTCATTAAATTCCTCGCCAACGCTGGTAATGAATGGGCGTCTAACGACTAGCCATATACCACTCTATCAACCAGCCAAACTAGCTCTGTTGCTATAATGGGATGTTGTATAAGACAACTGTTAATTAAATGATTTGTAACCAGATGAAATAGCATTCAGTATAACCCCTCTCAGATGTCCGTACATGTGTCAGTGCGTTCTTCCGCTCGAAAATCATGAGTCGATGACCTATTGAAAAAATATAGATTTCCTTCAATTATGACCCACGTCCAACTACTATGTTTAATTAAGTCCGTAGTTTTGTATTGCAAACGGTGTGTGCAGTTTCTATTTTTAATCGTGCATTACAATTTTGTTAAAATGGCCCTTGGTACATTTGATGACATTTCTGAAAAGGCGATTGAATCTATCAACAATTTACCGAGTGTTGTCTTTCAAATCCGGAAATGGCAGAAACTGCACAAGCTATTCAATATATTCTGCACAACCGAATCGGCAATTAAATGCTGACTGGTACATGTAGCTAGCCGCAAATGAAATAATTCATTTTCTAAAATTATCAGAGTAATAACGGATTGTACAAGCACACGATAAAAAAAACAATACACGGTTAATTATAAAAAAATTTATTGTATTAA
Organism: Spisula solida; assembly: GCA_947247005.1. NCBI lineage: Eukaryota > Metazoa > Mollusca > Bivalvia > Venerida > Mactridae > Spisula > Spisula solida. The sequence goes on along the minus strand of OX365944.1, from coordinate 40,250,914 downwards.
ATTAACTAAATCCTCGTAAATTATTTATAGATTTCGTAAATATATGAGCTAGTCTCCAGGAAAACCTGTTATTTGAACAAAACAATTTAGTTTTACATTTTCCATAATTGCAAAGAGTAATCATAATGAAGCAATTGTATTCTTAGCATGGATGTTAACGTAAAGGATGTTTTTGTAGAGGCCCAAATTTGATTATTTTGCGTGAAATAATAAACGTTCATTTAAGCGTTATTCGACGTAACTGTCACAAGTATTTCATTTATACAGCGTTTGATCAATTCTCAAAATACCTGTAGTATCACGTTTTAGAATGATGTTTAATTTTTTAAATATATATCAAAAGGGTAAATATTCGCATGTATTAAATGTTACGGTTTGTATGTTTCTGGGCTCGTCTCATTCAGTTGGGCATTGTGCCTTGTAAATTGTCTGTGCTGGGCTGATTAAGTTCAGTACTGCCTTCCCTGTCTGACTGAATATAAATTTGTTTCCGAAATCGTTTACTACATGTATAGTAACGAATTAAGCGATTTCACCATCATTCATGAGAGACTTTAAAGCTAGAGTATTATAGGCTAAGGCTCAATAACTATTTATTCAATTTCGATTTATTATTACTCACAATTGAATGAATAAAATGTTTATTCTACTCTTATACATGTATTAGGGCTTTTTAAAACGAATTACATACAGTATTTACATGGTCAACACAGCAGGGTTTCCTGGAATCAGTGGAATGATCATCCGTAAAAATATCATTTTAATGAACAGGCTGACAACAATTGTTAATTTTAAAATATATAAATGTTGCTAATTTAAGTTAACAAGTTTAATGTTTGGAAAAACATATGTAGCAGTATTGAAAATGTTGATAGTTTCTGGAACACCTAGTAATTGAATGGGGGCATTCATTTTTGCCTATAGGTGTTAAAACTTGGCAATAAGAAAAAAAGCAATACTACCTCTGAGTAGTCGCCTTCCATAAATCGTGTTTAAGCAATATCAAAACTCACTGTTTTCAATATGCTCGTACATTAGCGAATTGCTTACATAGTGACAACAGTTGTCAGTTTGTTTAGAGTCTATCTAAATGAGCCAGCGTATATTGATGCAGCTAAGTAGTTATATATACGACTTCAAGCGAGGTTTTTCAAGGCAACAAATTATTTGCTGTGGTCGATAACACAATCAATCGTATTTGAGACTGTGCGCCTGTGATAAAGACGTTCTTAAATCATTTTAGTTAACTTAATAGAATTTCTGAGACGTAACCCGACAACATAGTGATTGCGTAGTTATAATTTCTTAATCAGACAAAAAAATGCCAGTGAGTAGATGATACTGATAATAATGTATTATTCCATCCAGGTTACCATTTCGTTTAACTAAATTGAAACCTAAGTATCATCAAATTAAGTATAATCCATCATGCCCTTAGCAACACATTTACAGAACCCAGGGTAAACTTTAACTATTTGAGGAATGTCACAACAAATGTATGTAACAGCCCAACAGTAACAGATAATGGAAAATCGAACATGGAAGGCAGCATTCAACTTACCAAGCCGAGCAAAGAAAACATAAAAACATCACATTCTACAATTATACGGTACAATGCCCAAAACATAACTGAACGAGAAAATGAAAAATAATTAAGTTACCCTTTGATCAACACGCTACAACATTTTGAGCTTACAGAAATTGTTTTAAAGATTTAACCCAAAGCACGCCATCTCCTTAATTATTGTTACATGTTCAAAAGCCCCATCAGCACATTTCTATAAATCTTACAACAATATTGATTGTCTGTGAAATCAGTCGTTCCAATGCTGCGTCATCCATAAAAGTGCTTTATGCGACTCGGCTAAAGCATCAGAGATTATTTTAATTAACAATAAAATCAACAAGACTTCTTTGTGCAGAACATTTTTTTAATCCAATGAATGGGATACAATTGTCAAGAGATGATTTAAAGTACCGATCGACACTTAAGTATTATGTATTATAAGTTCGAACAACATTTGATAATTATGTCATCCATCAATATGCTCGTATATACCTTGGGCGGTATTCAATTGCTTAATATATAATTTATACACGTACGACCGGGTAGTCAGTCCACGTGGATATATGGACATTAGTTTGGTACACCATTAGTGCAGACCAGATTTTGAGATGTGCATGTATATGTTTTTTAGAACTTATTATTATACTGGAAATGAGGTTTGTTGGCTTTAATACGTTTTTATTCCAACATACTATCTTCATCAGGCACCTTCAACACAAGGACCATAATGCCATATGACTCCCAGTGATACGAACGAGTCATATATTTGCATGAATTGTTTTGAAGAAAGGAATGTACAAGCATCCCCGGTAGTCTAGTGGTCAGAACTCCCAAAACACAAGGGGGTTGTGATATTTATCTTTTATTCCCAAATGTGAAATGTGTAAACTAATTATTTGGTAACTGGCTAAGAACAATATTAAGAGAAATTAAATATACACGTTTTGAGTTAGAAGTGCCAATACGGGCTCTAATTGACAATCATGTGCCGTTTTGCGAGGTTTTATAAATGTTTAATATCCCCCAGACAGTAAATAGATGCTAACAAAATGTTAGCTGGTATAAAGTTAAACCAATTTATTCTAGGATGAGTCCAGTTACAATACCCAGACATGGCTACAAAGTTAACGTGATAGAACCTATAGATAAGTTAAGTCTAATAATATGAGAATCAAGCCGGTGGTCACCTTTGAGTTTATACAAAATGTACTGACATATTCGTAACCGTTATATGACTTCGGTTTTATCTTGTTACGGTGTGGGTGTGCATATTCCCTAATGAGAACGGTTTGGTACGAGGCGCAGAATAGGAGGTTGTTACGATGCGCATTGCTTCAGGGTGATCGTCTTCACATCGTTCTATTGTAACATTATTTTGCATCTGTTTATTTTACCCATTATGTAGTCCGAACATATGCACGTGGTTCTTGATCTTTATGCATGAATATACATGTATTACATGCTTCTTGTTTGTGTGGCATATATCAATTTCCAAAGGCAAGACGTGCTTTGTTAGTTATTTAGAATAGTATGTATAGTACACTACGTACAAACTCGCAAACTTAAAGACAAGAAATCAACTGTTACATTATGTTCGAGGATAACGTTCTATAGTTCACACTATATAAACACGTTTATTTCGTTTCGAGGTAAAACTATAATGCTTGGAAATGCTTTTATGATAACACCTACATGAAAATCCAATAAAATCATACCGGTATGACCACAGCCAACAACACATTGGAGAAAAGCTCTAAGGAAAAATTGAGACCCTCGGGAGAAGACAGCTTACCGTAGTGACAGTATAGACAGATAGTATAGCACCCGTTTATCATCAGTGCCTGAAGCTGAGACATTAATCTTTGTTTAGAGAAAAATAACATTTTTTTATGGAGTGACTTGGGCATGTTCTCACGTCTTCTATACAACATAAGATAAATTCAGAATAATTGATACTAAACATCGCTTAATTAATTCCCCCAGCAGTACTAATTCTTATAATTGATCGCTTGTCCCGGTAAATTTAATACAACTCTATACGTTCCTACAATCAGTAAATGGACAATCGCCACCTTTAATGTCCTTCATTTCGACGCCACTAGCACTGAATCAAATATAACATCGCAACAAAACTATTCACATTCACTGTAAGCATTTAGAAAGACGTTCTGTTGTTCCGATTTATGTTTCCAATGATGTCTTTTTTTAAAAATGGACCCATTTCACCTAGAATTGTAATTATTTTCCCCCAGTTACCGCAAATCTGCACAGATATATTATCTTGCGCTGTAGTATATATTCTATCCCGTTGTTTTTTTCTGAGAAAAGTATCGACTGGATTATATTCCTTGCATCTACTTTCAAATTTATAAGACATTGCCTTTATATAATTATGTACCACGGCTTATGTATTTAAGGCGCTGTGAATCCTTGAATGCCTGTAATAAATCCATGAAATTTAATTGAGAACGATATTCCAACTATGCATTTGGTTCCAAAATAAGAAACAACATCTATAGTAAATTGGTGTCGTTAGCCAATTAATTATAGATTAGATAGATTTATCTCTACATACAGTGTACAATTTACATGGCAAAAATATATCAAAACTTTAAAACAATAAACAAGCATGAATGCAATAATAATGTCAACATTACATGTATAGGAAGACACAAAAAAGAACTACATGTACACGTAGTTCTTATCTCCATTGTGCTCCTTTGGTTTGACCTGCCTTTACCCCGAACATTGTGGGTCAATTAGCAACCGTGGATAACTTCGCAGCCTAACTAGGAGTATATAATGAAGAATTGTAAAATCAAAGACCTTTGGAATTGGCTAGACAAGCTTTTTTGATGAACTGATACTGTATATAAGGAAAATGGACCAATAAAAGATATATGATGTTCATATTTATTTTAAGTTTCCTAAATGTCTATCGAGTTACCGAAAATGGCTTTTCAAAAAATCAAGGGCAATTATCTAAGGAAACCACAAACTTAACGGACATCATCACAGTATGGTGTTTTATACGTATTCAACTTTCTTATGGTTTCAGTATCTTGAAAATCAACATCCTAATTTTGAGTTCATTGGTGTTTTTAAAGCTACTGAATGTATTAACAACCACATGATATATTTTTAGAAATTAACACGTAATAGCTAAGTTATGAGCATTTTCTCGTTATATATTGATGATCCATCGTACATACATGTACGTGTCTTATAAAAATCAAAACGTTAAGTGATTGTTTTTGCATGGACGCGTTGAGGAACATATCCTTTCCGCTAGCATAGCGTACTAATGCAAACTGGCCGTGATGCTTGTACGCGTCTCAAGTTGAACATTCTATAGTCCAGTCAGGGTAAGAATAGAGTGACGCAGCGGATGAGTCCCATATTACTAGAAAGTATTATACAGACAGCTATAATGTCAATGCTAAACTTACATACTATATTCGCTGTACACCTGTTAAGACGGTGGTTGATATCTTCTGTGTACACATTTATAAACGACTATGTCACTCTCACGATATCCTATAGTTCGCCGGAGATATTTTTGTATAATCTTGTGCATATACACTTTTAATGCTATACTCTTTAAATCTACACTGATAACTGGCGGCCATTCGACCGTGCAGTGTTTATAATTTGCTTTGTTTGCATTACTGCTAATTATTCAATGTTGTCATGTATTTTAATACTGTACCAAATATGATGATATTATACGCTAATAATCAACTTCCATAATATTGCAATACTATTTTCCACTACTGTACCACGTATGTTGCTATGCTATTCCATATATTCTACACCAGAAACGCTACCATGCAAATGTATCCATACTTTTTTCCTAATAGTAAACAGTAAAAACGCTATGTAACTTCTTTAGTAACGATCTGCATATATATATATATGAATTTCTTTTATTCGGAAAAACATCTTAATAGTTTATAGTTATGCACAACTATTAATATTGGACACCACTTTTACTTATATGTTAAACTTCTGTTATACTGAACTACCAATAAGTTGCTATGAAATATATTTAATATTGTACTATGTATGTTACTACGCTTACCCATATATGTCTGTTGTTACTCAATTAACCTTGACGAAATAAATGTTGTATTGTATTGTATTGTATTGTATTGTATTGTATTGTATTGTATTGTATTGTTTATTGATTAGGCTAGAGTTATCCCCGGCGAACTATAACTGGACTTGTACAACCAATCCTCATTGATATGTTGTCTAGTATATAACAACAACATCTCACGACGATGTGAAGATGATTTGTAACAACTTTGCAGCGTCGTGTAATCAGCTTAGGCTGGACTTTGCTGTGAATGTTTATGGAAGTATTCTTCTTGTATATATGTATATTGTATAGATTTTGTGAAATTTTGAGTTTTATGAAAATATTTTATTATTTTGTACAATATTCACCTGAAAACATAAATGTGTATTTGCTCCAGGCGAAAATGGTTCATTGTATACCAGCAATTATGCAATACAATAGGTGTAGCCTGTATGAGATTAGGAAATCATCACCTATAAAACCTGATCCCGTTACATTGGCCACATTAAAACTAGTTAGAAATACTGAAGTTTAGGGGTACTAGAGGGGGTCAGTATAAACGCACATGGGACCTGAACGATGGTGTAAATGTAACAAACATTCAAACACTCCCCCAAGAAATATCTACTATAGAGCCAACTTTATATCCTGAAACAATTCCTAAAAATGAAAATAATTATATACCTCAAAATCTGAATAAGATCAAATTTGAATCATTCACTGTTTGCAAAGGCCAAGGTCAGTCAAAAACAAGAGTCTTGCCCTGTCAGATTACATATCATCTAATGATTATGATATTGTTGCTGTGACTGAAACATCGCTCGGGGGACCCTCCGACAAATCTTGCATTGCTGAACTTGTTCCCAGTGGCTACAAAATCAAGCACGTTCCTCACTGTGGACGTGGTGGGGGTGGCAGGCAAATATAAAACTGCTCTAGACATTCAGCTTCTTACTTCCACCAAAGATAAAGTTTTCACCACTTTTGAACACATGGAATGTATTGTAGCCATCAAGAACTATTCTCTACGTCTAGCTGTGGTGTATAGACCACCACCAACAAGTAAAAACGGCCTACAATCCAGTACTTTCCTGGAAGTTGAGTGGCCGTCGTTTCTGGCAAAACTTGTAACAACAGATAGTAACATCATAGTTGTTGGGGATATAAACTTCCACCTTGACAATCTCTTGAATTCAGACTCTATAAAGTCCAATAGTATTCTTGAATCCTGCGGAATGCGGCAGCACTTTACTGGGGCAACCCACGTGGCTGGACACACAATGGATATGGTAATTACTATCCGATCCGGGTCTACCTGACAACAGTGAAAAGACGTCACGTGATCATTTTGCAGTAGTGTTTAAAGCATGTGCTGCTAAACCTGCACCTATTAGAAAAACAGTGCATTTAAGAAAATTAAAATCAATTGACATAAATGAATTCAAAAAAGACATTGAATCCTCAGATGTTTTGAAAGGTGGACTGCACACATCAAATGTTGATGAACTTGTTGAGGAGTATACCCGTGGACTTTCATCACTAATTGACAAGCATGCTCCCCTGAAATCCAAAACCATAGTTTTAAGACCCTCATGTCCTTGGTACACCGAAGATCTACACGACGCCAACCATCTGCGACGAAAATGTAAGCGAAAATGGAGAATGACTAAATTGACAATAGATCATGAAATATATAGGAACCAATGTTCAGCAGTCAACAAATTGTTAAAACAATCTAAAGTAAGCTATTACACAGAGAAGGTAGAGTCCTGTGGTCGTGATTAGAAAGGCTTGTTCAAAATAACTAAACACCTAATGGGTGAAGAAAAGGAAGTTGTGTTACCATCTGGCAAACCTGCTAAAATGCTTGCACAGATTTCAGTGACTTCTTCATAAACAAAATCGAAGGAATACGTACTGAAATAGCCACCAGTACTCGGTCAAACCAACATGGTGACAGTGCTGAACTCGAAACACCTTTCAGAGAAGAGCAACTATCAGAATTTCCCCTAACATTTGAGGAAGAAATCCGAAAACTGATAAATAGATCACCAAGTAAATCTTGTGAACTTGATCCAATACCAACATGGTTGTTGAAGGATTGCTTAGATGAACTACTGCCAATTTTAACAAGAATTTTCAATGCATCACTTGAAAATGCTTATGTACCAATGGATTTCAAAAGCTCCAGAATAAAACCACTAATAAAGAAGCCAGACCTTGATCAAAATGTGCTGAAAAATTATAGACATGTGTCAAACTTACCTTTCATTTCTAAAGTTCTTGAGAAGGTAGTTGATGCTCAACTAGAAGAGCATTTAACACTGCATAATCTTCACGAAGAACGTCAATCAGCATATAGAAAATTCCATTCTACTGAAACTGCTCTACTTCGTGTACAAAATGACATCCTTTGTTCTCTAGATCAGAATAAAGCTACAGTCCTGGTAATGCTTGATTTATCAGCAGCATTTGACACCATTGATCACACCACTCTCCTGCGCAGACTTGAAAACCATTTTGGTATAACAGGAAAGCCATTAGAATGGATGAAATCCTATCTGTGTGAGCGTTACCAGACTGTTTGTATAGATGGTGAACTTTCAAAGCCAGTACTGATGAACTATAGTGTTCCTCGGGGTTCTGTGCTTGGTCCGAAGAACTACATAATGTACACAAAACCAGTGGGTGCAATATGCAGAAAGCATCAACTGCAACATCATTTCTACGCTGATGACTCACAATTGCATATGGCATTCAAACCAAAAGATGGCGTCTCGCGTGATGAAACACTACAACGAATTGAAGCTTGTTTGAAAGACATCTTGCAATGGATGAAAGAAAATTTGCTGAAGCTTAACGCAGACAAAACAGAGGTAATTCTGTTTGTACCGAAAAGGAATGCAGCCGTGAATTTTGCTGACAATGACATACCTATTGAAGGTGCTAGATATCATGATGATGACAGTTCAGATAATGATGTTTATAATGATGATAATTTCATTTTCAATGTTAGTACAGACTCAAGTTCACCATGTGTAAATGCTAGGATTTTTGATACTGTTGTGAATTTTCTTGTAGATACAGGGTCAACATGCAATATTATCAATCTTGATGTTTACAATAAATTGTTCAAGAAACCTATGTTAAGGCAACCTGTTCCTAACATTTTTCCATATGGCTCAAAGGTATCATTACCTTGCTTAGGATACTTCATTGGTACAATTAACTTCAAAGATAAGATTGTTAAATCTGAAATCTATGTTGTAGACTTCACTGAAACAAGGCACTCTAAATGTCTGCTAAGCTCAATGACTGCTCAAAATCTAGGTAGTATCCACTTTACCTATGCTTCATCTGTTTCCAAACCTGTCTCTAGTCCCAACCATAGTGTTGTCCGTAAACTTACAGGTGAATTTCCAGAGCTGTTTGATGGTGCCATGGGTTTAATCAAAGATGTAGAAGTCAAGCTACACATAGACGAGACGGTGCAGCCGGTTTCCCAACCGCATCGTAGGATACCTTTCCACATACGTAAAGATGTGGAGAAGGAGCTCAAGCGTCTAGAGGACCTTGATGTAATTGAGCCGGTCTGTGGTCCCACACCATGGGTCAGTCAGGTTGTTGTTGTCCCGAAAAAATCTTCTGGGGTCAGGGTATGTATTGATATGCGCCAGGCTAATCGTGCTATCCTCAGAGAAAAACACCCCATGCCTACTATTGAAGATTTGATGACTGAGCTCAATGAGTCCACTGTATTTAGCAAACTCGACCTTTCTAATGGCTATCATCAGCTTGTCCTTTCTGACTCATCTCGCTATATCCCAACTTTCAGTACGCACGTTGGTCTTCGTCGTTACAAACGTTTATTGTTTGGGGTAAATGCCTCTTCTTGGCATTGTTGACAGCAAGAATGGAACGTTGGCGACTTCGGCTGATGCCTTACCAGTTCCAACTTGTATATAGACCAGGCAGAGATGACTTAAATCCAGCTGACTATATGAGCCGTCATCCACATGAAAGGCCAAAGCGAGATAATGCAGCTGAAGCCTATGTTGCCTATATCAGTCAAAACGCTGTGCCCAAGTCACTGACTTTAGATGAAGTCCGTGCTTCTACACTGAAATGCCCTACATTGCAGAATGTTATGTCTGCAATTCAGTCTGGTGATTGGTGGAGAGACCCTTCATTAATTCCATATATCCGTTTCAGGGATGAGTTCTCTATTCATGATGGTGTAGTCTTACGTGATCACCGGCTGGTCATTCCCCCAGCTCTACATGAGAGAGTTGTTCACATTGCTCATCAGTCACATCAGGGTATTGTTAAGACTAAGCAGTTGATCCGTGAAAAAGTCTGGTTTCCCGCCATAGACAAGATGGTCGAGGATGCAGTTAAGTCATGCATTCCGTGCCAAGCTTCATATCCTGGACCAATGAAGCGTGAGCCAGTGTGTCCCACTGTCCTTCCTTCGAGTCCATGGTCTGAGTTAGCAGTTGACTTTGCTGGGCCTTTTCCTTCAGGCCAATATCTTCTTGTTGTAGTGGACGAGCACAGTAGATATCCAGAAGTTGAGATTGTGCACTCAACGGCAGCAAAGGTTGTAATTCCCAGACTAGAAGCCATATTTGCCCGTCAAGGTTTCCCAAGTGTTGTGAAATCCGATAATGGTCCACCATTCCAAGGCTATGAATTCGCTGAGTTTGCTCAAACCATAGGTTTCAAACACAGGCGTATAACTCCACTGTGGCCTGAATCCAATGGTACTGTAGAGAGATTCATGGGTACTTTGAATAGGTTCATTCGTAGCGCAGTCTCTGAAAGGCTAGACTGGCGAAGTGAACTCCACAGATTTCTGATGCGGTATAGGGCCACACCCCACAGTTCTACACAAGTGTCCCCATTTGAGGCTCTTACTGGTCGGAAAATGAGTATAGGCCTACCTGATGTTCCCAAGGCTGAACATATTCCAATCTCTACCCGCATGTGCAATAATGATGCAGTAAGCAAGCAGAAGATGAAGGAATATGCAGATAGGAGACGGCACACCGCTCCCTCTCCCATTACCTCAGGCGACCAGGTATTGGTCAGACAGCGTAAGTTAGACAAACTTACACCGCCCTATAACCCGAAGCCCTACACTGTCGTTGAGAAGCGAGGAAGTATGGTCACGGCCAAACGAGACGATCATACTATTACCCGTAATTCCTCTCATTTCAGGTCAGTAAGTACACCTGCACCGAAAGAAGAAGAGGAAGACGTTGAACCTGATCCAGCCCCCATGCAAGAGTCTGTTTTAGAACCTCCAAATTCCCCTTCCCATTCTCCTATAAAACATAGTTCTCCTGGTATCTCTCTTCCTGTAAGGAAAAACCCCAGCCGCTCTGCAGGAATGCCAAAGAAATTCTTAGACTATGAACTTGGTTGATTTGCATTAAATATATTGACAAAGTTTGAAAGAGATCAGATAAAACTAGTCAAATTACATGTCTCTAGTCAGATTACATTTTCAGTTTCATTGTTCATTAAAGTTAATGTTTTTGTTAAAGTTCTGATACTGCATTATTCTGTTTTGCAAACTGTTAATGTTATTTCAAATTAACATAAATTTCCATTTTTGAATTAATGGCTTACTTTGCAATTAGGTTAAAACATGTTTTACACTAGTAAATACTTTTGAAATATGCTTAAAGAATACCGTATTCAGTATTATTACTTGTAGAACAGGTATTGTTATAAATCATCATATTCCTACTACTAAAGTATAACTGTATGGTATGGATTTTGTGTTGATAGCATATATGTACATTGAAGTAAGTTTAGCATTCCTCCATATTACTATAGTGGTAAAAAGACTCAGTGCTGATATACAATAGTGATGAACTGTAATGATTATCTTATTCGAAAGACACTCACGGAATATATTTGTTGAATAATATACACTTGAATAACTACATATATGTATTGTTGATATTGCTATTGGTTATAAGTTTATATTCAAGGTAGGGAGGAATGTTGTGTCTTAATGTACGTTTTAGTACAATGCTTTGAGTACTTTGATACTATTAATCTCACGATATTGTTATTCTTACAAGGTGTCCGACCGTACATCCGGTTTCAGTAATGAACGAACATGAATGATTCTTTCAGCATTAATAAAGTGCAGTAAACTTACACACGTGCTGTGTTCTTGTTTTATTGACGTTCAAGTCACAATAACGGTGAAAGTTGGTGACGCAGTGATCAGACCAACATCGATGGTGAGAAACCTCGGTGCCATGTTGGATTCACATTTGGACATGAATAAACATGTAAACTCTGTCTCAATGTCATGTTTCATGCAGATCCGACAAATAGGTCAAATCAGACAATATTTGACTGTTGATGCAACAAAATCCCTTATTAATTCTTTAGTAACATTACTGCAATTCGTTACTTTGCGGCTCCCCGAAAATCATTCTGAACAAACTACAAAATATTCAAAATACAGCTGCCCGCCTCATCACACGGACACCGCGTTACAATCACATCACTCCTGTGCTGAAGGATCTTCACTGGCTACCTGTACAATACAGAGTGGAGTACAAAGTCTTGACTCCTGTTTTCAAAGCACTACATGGAAAGTCCCCTGGCTACATCAGAAGTATGTTGGAAGTATATACTCCACAAAGACAGCTTAGGTCTCAGAATGACTCTGTTCTTCTAGTTGTGCCAAGGATGAGGACTGTCACGTACGGTGACCGATGTTTCACGGCTGCAGCACCGAAGCTAAGGAATGCACTGCCAACAGCACTAAGAGACAGTAAAACACTACCTTCATTCAAGAAATCGCTGAAAACGCACTATTTAACAAATGCTTATTCAGGCTGATTATGTGTTTAGGTTTTTACTTCTTAAAGAAAGTACTTTGTATTATTTCTTTGGAGTATAGGGGTCTCTTTAAAGGTAGCTAGCACAGTTATACCTTTGGAGACGGTTTCTTGTAGCAGTGGTATCTGACGCTGTTTTTGAAACACCGGCTGGTGGAGTAATGCGCGTGTGGACTGGCCATACAGCTTACGAAGCCAACCGGACTTTAATCATTTTATATTGTGTATTTTACATGTGTGCATAAATGCGTGGTGGATGTGTTGACTTATAAATTTGTCCATAGTTGTATAATTTATGTATATGGTTTTAACCATGTCTTAATCGTGATTGTACAGCACTTTTGAACGTGTATATACATGAAAAAGGGCTATATAAATATGGTATAATAAAAATAATAAAAATAATAACAACAGCTCAATGTTTACATTGCACAGAAGAATGCAATGAATGATATTGCCCGTCTTCAAGTGCTCACACTAAAATGGTTGTGTGGTTACATAAAGTTGTGAATTTGGGTCACTTATCAGACATAACAGTAACTATTGGTTGGAAATACAGGAAGGTTGGAAACATACGAGTATATAAGTTAATTTGATCTGGAGCTAATTAATACTCGTGTGTTTTCGTTATTGTACCGTACGAATGTTTTGATTAGTTAAAATAACAACTCTGATTGGACAACGGATATGCACGGATATTTAAGGATTCCATGTTAAATGTTCTTAGCTATATAGTTTATACTAATTTATTTAAGGTCGATCGTGAAACAAGTTTTTCCAACTTATATAAATCACTCCCTGATGTTATCCATCGCCACGAGGGTATGAGAGAAGAGAAGCCAGTTTCCTTTTAATGCTGAGCGTCTAGCAAGGGAATTTCTGGTACCATTTTTATTTCGTCTTTGGTATGACGCGGTCAGGGATCGAATATAGCTATATATAAGTTCGTTAGATTGTAGATCTTAGCACACATGTTAATACGATACAGGTAAAGCACTACATCATAATATGAGTATTACATAGGTCATACATGGTGAATGCATCATCATTTTATTCCGCGGCGCACACGACAAATAGTGACACTTTTGGATTATGTCTTTCTAATAGAGAAACTATTGCATTTTTGCGCATGGCTAAAGACTCTTAGAATGTTATCAAGCAATATGATTCACCAATTTAGTTATGTGGCATGGGTCATGTAAGATCTGGGAACTTATATCAAACAAGTATCAGAGCTAATTAAAACTGTATCAAGTGAATCTTAGCAGTTATTTCCGGAAATTGTCTGGAGGTTTTCGTCTCGTAGTTTTCGTGTTAGTTCTTCAATTACGTATGTCTAATGCCAGACAATCCAATTAACTCACCATTCCAGTAAACGCATGATAGTATTTAACATTACACCAGCTGTTCTGTGTTATTTATATATAAAAACATGTGTATAAAATATTAATAATAATATTATGTTGAATAATTCTTCTATCATTCTCATCCAAAAGACGGCTCCCGAGTCAAAAGTCCGTCAAAGCGAGTGACATTCAAAATTGATCGCTCATCTAATGCCTTTCAGTCATTGATGCTGGATCTTCATAGACATTTCCATTATGTAAAACACACTGATGCACTATAGGGCTCAATGTTGAGCTATATCTAGGTCGTTGGGCCTTTGTTATGAGGTTAAATTTCAGTGTTTCCTCTGAACATAATCCTGTTTTGCCGCTGATTTGCATTATGAAAAGATTTTTGCTTTTTTACAAATGCTAACACAGATAGATAGATAGAATGGGTCTGATAGATTTTTATGAGCTATAAAATTTTACCTTTTTTACCTGTTACATCTTACTTCACAATTGTGAAAGCTCGGCCATTTCCGTTTGGCTCCGGTAAATAAACCTCGTGTCTAACTGTAGTTATACACCAATATGATTCGCCAGAGTAACGAGTCCAACTACGTAGCAAATTATGTATCCGTCAATAAGTTAGTTATTTTTTCTTTGCCTATCAGTTTTCTTATTTTTACGCGTGACGCTGGTCGTCATGTGACGTCATTCCAAGCGTCACCGTTTGAGAAGCACCGAGCACCTTTCTGGACTCATATTCGACCTAGTGTTTACGATTGATTTGCTTTTAATACAGAAATAGAACATAAATAGCCAACTATGCTATATAAGGCGGAATAGAAATTGTCTCGATGCGCTATTGGACTTAAAACTATAAAAAAGCGGTTGGCTTTACACGGTAGCAACATCCCGACGAAGAAGGAATCACGACCTAACAAGTTTAGTGCGCAATTTCTAAAGAACTCCTTTTAAATGCAATGAAAGATTTATTGTTTTGTAATCTATACTGATTGTAGAGTTGGTCAGTAACATATCGTTCAGAAACATGCCTCTCATTTCTCAGAAATTAAGAAGGAGTATCCCTAACTCTGTCTTAATTCTGCCGTTTATTCTTATTTTACCATGACGTCAGTTTGACAGAGTCCCTACACTCACATAAACAACGAAATCATGTGTAGATCATTGATTTAGAGTGCAGAGAACCCCCATTGATGTTAATCAAGTCATCTTCGAGCTATCGCAAGGATTTTCCTAGTTAGGCGTTAATCTGAAAGAAATACGGTTGCTCTGTGATTATTCCTTGTCCGTCACGCTCGACAGCGCGCGCAGCACCTTGGCCACAATAAGTGACGTCATCAAGAACATCGTGACGTCACAATATGTTTAATTAATTAAAACGCTAGATAATTGATAGATCTATATTGCCTGATTATTTCATTGTTCTATAATCAATATTTAAAAAGTTAGAAGGAAAGTCTTCGAATATATTGATTACCCCTCGTAGATCTATATATTGTGTGAACATGTATTGGCATAATGTGTACTGATGACAGGGGGCTGCCATTTTCTAATCATGTGACCGAAGATAGTTCAATATGGCGCCTTGTTATGTCAGAGGTATATTGCAAAGCATAAAGGCCGAGGTGATCAGAATGATTACTTCAAAGTTTTTTGCTGGATTGCCTTCAACAATACCGATACCCGAAAGTGCTAAACCGCCAAATGAATGTATTCACCTGAAATTTCGCATACCGATTCATGATTAAGAGATGCAGCTGAGCATTATTTTGACCATTTTGCAGTTAATTTCAGTGCATTCGGTGTATTGCGTTATAATGCATTTATGCACGTGCAATGCATGTGGACCAGAATTCACGAGCCCAAGAGTAAAATCGGCATTACTGATTACTGTTCATCTTGAAAAACACATAATATGCTGAAATTGACTCGAGAGGAACACTCATGAGATAACGGAAAACCACTCTGAACACAATTCCTAGTTGACATTTATTTATTTTATTGATATTTTTTTAATAATGCATTTATTATCACGAAATTTTACATAATGACATATGAATATCCAATTTGTTTGTTTGTGACCTACTTACGGTCTAATTCACCGTTTAGCATAATTTACATGTGTAATGCATGCGCGTCGAAAAGCATGTGTTCATGTACGTGTTCATGTACGGTTTTTATGTTACTGAAGATTTTTATACGCGAAAACACCTAACATAATGAATTTTGCACAGACAGAACGCGGTTGACATGTCGGGATGTCATCAGCTTGGATAAAGTTGCAGCCCTTAGTTTTGCTTTTTATACAAAAATGATTTTCTGTTTCGTTTCTTATTGTTATTTTAATGATTATTTCCGTTTTTCATTCACAGGAACCTTCAATTGTTTAAATCAACACCTAAACAAAATTTGCAAAATTGACATTTCATTAGCCTTTAAAGTTTGTAAAATTTTGTTGTAAGATTCTTACACTTCATCCAAGTTCGTTTTTCGTCAATCTCGGCATGTTACGTGTTTTTCTGGGATGGCAGACATTGGTTAATGTGTATTGTATGTATGAGACGTTCTTATTTTAAAATAACTAGATTTCTACCAGAACATTCGGTTAATACTAGTTATGGCATCAAATGTTTTTGAATAGCAAATATATGCTTTTGAAGATGTAATTAAATACTGCCTTCACGTTTGACCGCACTCTCACCCCGTCTTCTTTTATACTAAATCAATACTACATGCGATGTATTTTGCCATATCACTAAACATGTGAATGGAATATACCGACGTCTAGCGGAATTTATAAAAAGTACATTTCATGCCAATGTTCCTGTAATATTTTGTTTGACTATGTCCGGAAATCAAAGTGTTTCATGTTTAATAATTATATTACCATGACCGTATTTCGTGATTGGATCCAGAAACATTAATTGTGAAATGACACTGATATACACTAGCGTCAACACAAATCAAGGACGGGCAAATTGACACACACTAACACAACACAAGAACGGGTAAATTGGTGTCAACAAGAACGGGCAAATTGACACAAGTTGCAACTCAAGGACGGCCTAAAACAACATGCACCGGGGCCAACACAACTTAAGAATGAGCAAATTGACAAACCAAACAATGGTGTCAACACAACTCAAGATAATGCACAATTACACACACTGATGTTCACACAACTCACGAACGGGTAAATTAGCTCACTTCGGTGTCCACACAACTCAATTTGAACACTAATCAGTACGTCATATGTTATAACACTCACTGACATCACCTGGATATATTGTTTTATGTATGGAATAGAAACAACAAGAGAACCCAAAGGGCACTAGGTCGCTCACTTGTCGTAGTTGTGCATGCATGCCCCTATGGTGACCCGAGTAATCATTCAAAATTTCCGACTAAGATTTTAAAAAATACAGACTTTGTTATTGAAACATCAGTTGTATCTGTTGTATCAATATATTAAAATATGGTGTATCCCTGTGGAAATCTTATAATACATCTAGCTAGTTTAGAATTAGAAGTTCGTATGTACTTACAACCTTATATATGACTCAGCATATTTAAAATCTGCATCTCAAGACGCTGCTTATGAGCCTATTTTCATAAAAATTAGAAGTGGTCATGTCGACCATACTGAAGTTTAAAATGCTAGTTTTTCCATAAGTAAAGAGTAGTTTTCAGACACTTGTCAGTGTTTTCTTGTTTTCAAAATATGATTTTGTATGTATGACCTTCTAATTCTAAGCCAGCGATCTGTCGTCGGTATTCACAATTATGAAGTTAGGGACGAGATTCTCTGTATTACATTAGGTTATTGTATGAACATAATAATATTATTACTATTGATACAACAAATGTCAATTTTGCTACACTTAGTAATAAAAATTAATGTATTTGGCTAATCTCAAATGATAATAAAGATTTTTAAAAGAAGGTAATGGACACGTCAAATACTTTGTTTCTGAAATTCGTTTCAAATGATCAAAAATTAGAAAATTCAAATGCATTTTATAACATCTATTTAAATACTTAGTTTTTACTTAGACACTCATGGAAAGGCCATATTTAAAACAAAAAAGTACCGAAGTACACCAGAACAGATTCGAATGCAGTGCATAGTGGGAGTTTTGGAAAAGAATTGTCACCGATATTCAGACTCAAAAAGAAATATCGACCAACCTAAATTTCAAAGAAATCGTTTCGCTATCAGCTTGGAAGAAACACTCGGGAAACTTCGGCTATTTCCGTTTTCGGTATTGCAATGCATAAAGGCCGAGGTAATCAGAATGAAAGATGGAAGTGCTTTTTAGACTAGTACCCATTCCAATTGTCAAACGCGGACCGAGGCACCAGACTTCAGTATATGCAGTGACCAACGAGTGTTTTAGCTTTTGTATCTCGTGTACATTTACTACTTGAGGCCCGGCTGTTAACATAAAAAGTAACATGTAATGCTTTCTTAAAATAGCATACCTTTTATGTCATAATCAGTACTAACATGCCTTTCCACATGTAACCAGCACAACTGCACATTGATGTCTAACTTACATGTCAGGGTAAGACCTGTCGGGACCGGGAATCAAAACCTAATTGCCGGATTACAAATCCAGCGCACTATCCACTGGACCACAACAGTCTCATGATAGAACGCTATACTGTTATTATTTAATTAAGAAATAACGAATATGTGGCCATATTTTATTGCGTAATAAAATATAGGCACGAGTGTTGATGCGTAGTAATTAAATCACGAGTGCGTAGCACGAGTGATTTAATGATCGCATCAAAACGAGTGCCTATATTTTATTACGCAATAAAATATGGCCACATATTCGTTATTTCGATTCTAACATCGCATAAATTTCGTATTTTACAGCAACAAAATGCGACCTAATTTTTTACCTCTGCACCGTTAAATATTACGCGCTGTTCAAATTAACGCCCCATATTTTGACTCTCGATTTATCGATTTTAATACGTTGTTGTTCAATATTTTCCATGCCGTTACATAATCGACATCTAAACAAATACACATCAAGTGAGATGAGAGAAGAAATACTTGTTTAAGTATCATTTACAGTAAATTCAGGCGATTGTGTGTTTTGTTCTTTGGTTGTCAATGACTCTAACTGCTCTACTTCCTGTTCGAACTAAAAGGACATGTATTTCGATTTTAAAGCTATAAATAACGGATTGATGTTGATCTGACATCCACGCGTGTGTCTGATAAATAAAACAGGCACAAGGAATACTTCTAAACATATTTTATGAGAAACCAAGGCGTGATGTGCGAAATATTTGCATTCAAACAGAATGCGCTATTTTCCATTCGACAAGTGACGTTGAAAAGCGGCGCTCATGTAAAAAGCTTTCCCGTAAAAACTCCACTGTTTAAAAAATATCGATTATTATTTAAACATGTAATTTTTGTTGGATCTATTTGCATCATTTTGTTTCTAGTATTTGTTTACATTGAATTGTAGTATTTATAACCCAACTATAGCCACGAAATTTATGTAAAATTCCCGTTCTGTCAATAGTACTTGTGAACGATGGGTAAATGGGAACAGCCATATTTTATCGCGGTAATAAAATATGGTAAGCTCAACATACGCAAAGAAGGCAAATCTCACGTGCTATGTTAGAATGCATAATAACAAAAAGAAATAAGCGCGCGTTTCTTTGCCTATGAATGTTATGAGATAAAATGTACAAGTTTGCATGGCGCGAATTAATGAGTAAAACGGTTCTTAGAAAACTAGAATGTATGCAAATGAACCTCTGATATCTAGCATCGCGTATATTGTATTAACAAGCAGAGTGAATTCCTTCAATACCAAGTATTATGTCTTCACTGACTGACACTTCACCTCGAATGATCATCCAATCTATCTTCATACGTCTTGGCAAAAACATCTGTTTACATTGATAAAGCTGACAGGATGGTATTTGCATTTTGATATTTATTACGGCCTTGTCATGTGCGATAATTGCCAGTGAAAGAATACTGTATGAAACATTCGGTATGTTACAGGAAAGGCAATAGTGTTTGTTCAGCAGGACACCAAGCTATTAATACAACCACTTCATAAGTGCTAAATATTGTAATCAATTCCAGTATGTATACATGTTCATTCATGGCATATTATTAGCTTTGACTAGATTAAAACTATGCTATATATTTTCTAAATATATCATTTCTTTCTGAAAGCAGTTCGAAATATAAACTCAGTACAAAAAGAAACGTAAGTGGTTTTAGGGTAGTATTTTTGATGTCGTGGGAAATGTTCAGTACCTATCGACCAATTTTGCATAACCAATCTATAGTTTTCTACACATTATGAATACAAACAAAAACACGTTGTTTTTGCATTTGATGGCCCAGTATTGCCTTACTTGTAAAAACACGAGATTCACGTGCTACCAGTTTGCATGAATACTTTATTTGCAGAAATCATTATATCTCTGTAGGTAGTGGACGGCCACAGTTAAAAAAAAGTTAATCTTTCAAAATAGTCACTTGGAACTATGGGACGGCTGTCTGATGATGTCTGTTACCGGATTATTTGTCTCCTAAGTGACTCTCCATTGTGAAGAAGCCGTTTATTTTAAAAATTTCATTTTTAACACAAATCCTCCATTTTTTATTTTGATGTTTTGTCATTACACACTATTGACCATTTGTGTACATGTTTAAAAAAATCACAGTTTTTTCATGGATATTTATTCGTTCCAAGAACCCACTTGTGATGTGTGATTATGGAATAATAAACGTTTAGATGAGTATCTGTTGTGTTATCTATATCCCGATTGTATGTAGAAAACGCCCATTACATTACAACTTACGTTTCTTTTTGTACTGGGTTTAGTTTGATAAATATGTTATACTAGTAACATCTTTATATAATCATTTGACAGTAGCCAAAAACATTTATTTTTATTTCTTAGAGTAGCGAAATTGACATTTCTACAATCAATATGTTCATACAATAACTTAAAGTGCCAAAGTGAATCCTATTTGTGAATGCAATAAAGAGTTGAGTGAGACGAATGGCCAACACTAGATGTATTATAAGCTTTCCCTAGGGATACATTATATTTTATTACAGGGATACAATTCCCAATCTGTTTATTCATCATGAAAAAAACGCCAGATATTAGAAACAAATTCAAGCACATTATCTACATTTAGCAGATCGGTATAGTGCGGCCAAGATATGATGGCACAATAACATTTACACATGCTAATTAGCCGCTGGGTTCATTTTCACCAGAAAGGGTTGCTTATTTACAGTCATGGTCAATAAACGCGTGTTTCGTATAACGTTTTCGCAATATGAGCAAATATACCAGACGATTTTACATGTGCCTCGCTAGCTCAGTTGGTAAGGCGTTGGAAATACAATAATATTATGGATGGAGGTTACTGCTTCGAGTCTCACTTTTGTGCATTTTTTTGGTATTGATTAATATTCTTCAGTTCTAGTAAACCTTTTTTCTTAGTATATCCCATAACACGTTGATTATCTTGTTACATTTATTTTCATTCGTATACTTTCTCTATTCTGTATATTAATTATATAATATTTTATTATATTTATCTAGAACAATTAATTGTGTTTGTGACAGAATAATTTTAGAAATCTCCAAAATCATCATCACTATCACCATCCGCCTCGTCATAATCACTGTCATTATCATCATCATCAAAAGAATCCAGTGAGATTTTGTTACTTCTTGATTTTCTTACAACGTTGTGTAATTTCGTCGCATTAAAGCGTGAAACCGTCCTTTCTGATACCCCTGTCGTCGCGGTAGTTTGTTTCCTCGGATAAGACAACGGAATAACTCTCAGTTCTATTGATGCCTCTAGTGTGCAGAAGTCTAATACATTAGACACAATGTATCGTCCTTGCTGCGTTAAAACGATACGTTAAGCCATAGTTCTATTTAATAGTGTGCAGTTTACACAGTTTATCTGGTTGTAAGTAATACACCCACAAATACAAATATAGCTTCGTGAAAAGTGTGCGGAAATAATTCGCGAAATAAAAATAAAATAAAAAAGATTCTAATGGGATTCGAACCCGGAGCGTCTGTGTTGAGATTAGAACGTTACCACTAGACTATATAATAAACCCGACGTTCTACATCCTTAAATTAAATAAGATAAAATAACTGAACAAGCGCTTAGATGATCGTGATTTAATTACTTACCGGCGTTTTGATATGGACTAATCCAACCAGTGACGTTTACACAATGTTATTGTGCCATCATATCTTGGCCGCACTATAGTAAGCATATTTATTTTTTGCGAACACTTCCCTGTCCGCTTAGTTTGTTCTAGTTTTGTTGGATCACCTTCTGATGCATCGATTTGGTTATGTATTCACGAATTATGTGCTTTGAGCTCATATATTACAAAGTGACATGGTGAGATTGTGTATCAATCATCGCTCTTTGGACCCTCTTGTTGATTTTTTGCCGCATAAAAATAATATATTAAGCTGATGTCAACGAGCGTTAAAATATCTGACGTTCAGATTAGTGTTTAATTCATGTAGAATGTCAAGTCTAAAGTACAAGATTAGATACAATTCCTGTTTTTTTCGGACTCGAATTCGATTATCGGATACTTTTATATCACGATCAGTTCAGACTGTCACATGGAGGTTTGGTTCTTGAGTTGTGTGGAAACTGGTATGTGTTAATTATCCCGTTCTTGATTTGTGTTGACACTAGTGTGTGTTACTTGCCCGTTCTTGTGTACTGTAGACACCAGTGTGTGTTTTTTGCCCGTTCTTGAGTTCTGTGGATACCAGTGTGTGTTATTGTGCCCGTTCTTAAGTTGTGTTGACACCAGTGTGTGTTATTTTGCCCGTTCTTGAGTTCTGTAGACACCAGTGTGTGTTACTTTGCCCGTTCTTGGGTTCCGTGGACACGATTGTGTGTTACTTTGCCCGTTCGTGAGTTTTGTGGACACTGGTGTGTGTTATTTAGTCCGTTCTTGGGTTGTTGACACCAGTATGCGGTAAATTTACCGTTATACAGTTGTGTTTACACCAGTGTATTTCAATTTACCCGTTAATGCGTTGCGTGTACACTAGTGTTTGTTGCTTTGCCCGTTAATGAGTTGTGTTGAAACCAGTGTGTGTCAAAGTGTCCGTTCTTAAGTCATTTATGTAAATTTGCCTGATAATGAGAAATGTGGACACCAATTCAAGATTAATGTTTCTGTATCTATTCACAAAATACGGTCATGTGAATACAAATGTAATATATTTAATATGATAGATTTCGATTTCAGGACATAGTCAAATAAAATATCATAGGAAAATTGGCATGACATGTGCTTTGTGTATTTTCCGCTAGACGTCGGTATATCCCATCCGCATGTTTAGTGATATGGCAAAATGTATGTACATGTAGTATTGATTTAGTATGACAGAAAACGAGGGTGAGAGTGCGGTCAAACGTGAAGGCAGTATTTAATAACATTTTCGAAAGCACAGTTTTGCTAGTCGAACCCATTTGATGTCATAACAAGTATTAATTGAATGTACTGGTAGAAATGTAATCAATAAGTATTTATTCACATCTCATCTTTGTACAAATGACATACACTATAAATTTACAGAAAAAACGGACCCTACTTAAAAGACCCATAACTCATTCAACTTTAATGAATGTGACTACAGTTGTGTGAGAGTGTATGAAAGTGATACCCACTTCTAAAATCGGTACTTATTAATAAGTGGTACTTAAAAAAGAGATGTGACATCATCATTTTTACTAAGGCATCATTTTATGTTGTTTTTGCTGTCTCATCTGGAAAATGAATTAATGAGTAAGGGTATTAGTGTATGGTCGTTCATTTTGAGAAAACAAGGTCTTGAAGTCAAAGAGGCGATGAAAGTTTTGTGGAAATTAAAAGACGTGAAATTAAATAGTGGAAGAGAGGAGAAAGTTATGAGTTAACTAAATGAAAGGGAACCGGGTCAAAACCTTACAACTATCATTAACGATCATCAAATGAAGCAAAATTATGAATAATGTTGCATTTAATCCAGCAAAAAACTATGAACGTAGTAAGATGTAACAAGTAAAAAAGGTAACTTGTTATAGCTCGTAGAAATGTATCAGAGTCATTCTATGTATTATCGGAAACCTCTTCTTAATGCAAGTCAGCAGCAAAAATAGGACTATGTCCCGAGGAAGTACTTACATTTGACCTCATACCAAAGGCCCAATGACCTAGATATAGCTCAAAATTGAGCCTAATTGTGAATCAGTGTGTCACACATTATGAGCAGGTCCATGTAGATCCAGAATCTATGACCGAAAGGCATTAGATGAGCGATCAATTTTGAATGTCACTCGCTTGACGGACGTCAGACACGGGAGTTGTCTTTAAGATGAGAATGATTGAAGAATTTTTCAATATAATATTAATATGTTATTATACATGTTTTTTAATACAAATGAACAAACATTTCTTGCTAAATATGGAATAAATAAATGACAAATCTATTAAATAATATAATATAAATAATGAGCGATTTATTGGAGCAATGTGATGTTCGAATAGTTTTAAACCGTTTGCGTACGGTGACGTTATTGACGTCGCTTACAAGTGTGCGGTGATTCGCTGTACACAACCAAAGGTTGAAAAACGGCTGATATCTCTACAAATAATAAATGGATATTTATGAAACTCTGCAGAATGAGAGAGGATATATTTTGTAACGGGCATACACGTTTTCATAGTTATATCAATATGCATTGTCATTTTACAGCATTTGTTTTTGAACACCCCAAAAAAAAGAGCAAAAAGTACAGGGCGATCATTAATACATGTATATGATAACTTAAATATCTTTAATAGCTTTGTTACCCTACGTACCTAAAAGAAATTAGACTATATGAATAGCATAACACTTCTCTTATATGCACGATCGGAACTTCATGAACTACAATATAATCCAAATAACATTTATTTTTTTAGATTATTTGTTCCCTGGTAGATCTCATGAATAACTAATTTGATATTATTTTATTTCTAGCGAAATATGATTGGGCAACATGCTTGGCATATATTAGCCCTCTCTTAAGTGACAAAACATAACATTTTATTTTATTTGCAACATCCTATTTATGATCTAAAATGAGATATAAATAGCACAAAACAGCCGATGTAACGTTAATTACTATGGTGAATGGTGAGTTTATTGGATTGTCTGACAATGGACATACGTAGTTGAAGAACTAACGCGAAAACTACGAGACAAAAACCTCCAGACAATTTCCGGACATAACTGCTGAGATCAGTAAGATAAGACTACTTGATACAGTTTTAATTAGCTCTGATACTGGTTTGATATACGTTCCCAGATCTTACACGACCTACGCCACATCACTACATTGGCGAATCGTATTGCTTTATAACATTCTAAGAGTGTTTAACCATGTGAAAAAATGTAATACTGTATATAATTGAAAGAAATCATCCAAAATTGTCATTATTGAACCATGTGAAAAAATGTAATACTGTATATAATTGAAAGAAATCATCCAAAATTGTCATTATTGATATAGTCCGTTAGCGACTAGACTGGACCCCCATAAACCTTAAATATCTTTAAAAGCAATTATGCAATTTGATTTAAATTCGGTATGGTTCACGGAATCACCTGTACCAACTCTGTGTTTAATTTTCAGACATTTTTACGCACTCGTTAATTTTTTTCCCATTGGGTCTAACGTATTATTTTTGGTATTTTAATCAACACATGCACAGGGAGTAAAATAATCCATTACGACCAGGTAGTTAGACTAATGTTATTGTATTTGTAATGACTGTAACGGGATAAATATGGATAAATTTGACCTACATTTGACTGGTCATCAATGTGTATATAGTTGAAGCCCATCTTCGGATTGTAATGATGATGAAATTTACGCGTAGATGCAAATTATTTTTAGATATGGTCAATTAAAATTTTAGATATATTGTTACATTAAAAAACACAAAATTATTTAAGCGATTTTTAACTCAACAAAATGGTGATTTTCAACTTTTAAAAATACAGTTTAAATGTTATGGTCAAAGGGAGGTAACTCTTCCAAAACTGAATTTTCATACAAAAAGTGAGTAGTTATAAAATTAAATTGTGCTTTATTCTTATCATTGTTTTCTTTATTTCTGGATCTGTGATAAGTAAATAGACTTGAACTCAAACTTGATCAGCAAAGAGGATGCATAGCTGCATTAACAACCTGACAATCACCCCAGAACACACGACAAAAACGTGTGACATTAGCTTTTGTTGATGTCATCATTTGTTTATTCTGTTTGTGACAATTGTTGTCAGATTTTATTAAAACTAATTGAATTGTAATTCCACATGTCCAGGCTGCATATGTTGAAAATTTCAACAAGATCAAACACGTATTGACCGAGTTATGAGTAAATATATACATGCACACTTATCAAATTTGTTAAGTGTACGTATTTGCACTATTTTAGACTTAACCTTTTACATTGGAAGTCAATGCAAAGTACACTTTTCTGTGGACAAAAAATTCTGTTTTAATTTATGAGAGTTGGTAAGGTTGATTTATGAAGATCTACCAATTTTTATTCAAATTGGAATTGTACTTTTTAAGATATTTAAGGTTTATTGGGTCCAGCCTAGGCGCTAACGGACTATACTAATAGACTGACGCAGTGATCGAGTCCACTATTATGTTGTATAACCAATTAGAAAGGCTAATAGTCCAGACAACCCGGAATTCAATGCTTAACTAAAATACTTTACCTGTTTGGACAATGGTTTAATCTTCTGTTAACACATAAAATGAAAAGTGACTCATATTATCCAAACTGGACAGTACTCTTACGTTTTTAACCTGCTAGTATTCCAACCGATATTTCTTGTTATGTCTGATTACGTGGCTCAAGTACAATGTTCACAACTTCATTTAACCAGAAAACCGTTGCATCGTGAGCACTTGAAGACGGGCTATATTCTTCATCGCATTCTTCTGTGCAATGTAAACATTGAGCTGTTGTTATCCAGCCTAAGCTGATTACACGACGTTGCCAAGTTGTTACAAATCATCTCAACATCATCGTGAAGTGTTGTTGTTATATATAAGACAGCATATCAATGAGGATTGGTTGTACAAGTCCAGTAGAGTGACATAGCCGTTTATGTATACACAAAGGATAACAACCATCGTCTTAACAGGTGTGCAGCGAATATATTGCAATAATAGCTGTCTGCATAAGCCTCTCTATTTGGGTTTTCGCCATAATAGTGGGCTCAACTGCTGTGTCACTCTATTCAAACCCGGACTGGACTATAGAAATGTTCAACTTGAGACACGTACAAGCATATCATATGGTTATAATATATTATTTGCTGCTTTATGAACACGCTCCTCAATGCGTGTATAAGTACATTCCTACCATCCTTAATGCGCTCACAGACTCCTAAGTGCGTCCACATGTTCTTCAATGCGTCCATGCAAAAACAATCACTGAACTTTTTGATTTTTATAAGACGCGTACATGTATGTACGAGGGATAATCGATATACTATTATAACGTGAAAACGCTTAAAACTTTATAGCTATGAGGTGTCATTATTTACAAAATATATTATGTGGTGGTTATTACACTCAATGGCTTTGAAAACGCAACACTAATGAACTCAAACTTAGGATGGCTGATATCATAGCAAAGTTGAATAGTATAAAACATCATACTGTGATAATGCCCGTTAATTCTATGATTTGATTGGTCACATTTCCTTAGAGTTTGCCCTTGATTTATTGAAAAGCCATTTTCGGTAACTAGAAGGAAGAACTTTAGGACACTTATGATAAATTAGAATACCATCTAGCTTTTATTGGTACATTTTCCTTAGATATCAATATCTCTGAGCCATTCCAGAGGTCTTTGAGTATACTAGTCTTTATTATATACTCCTAGTTTGGCTGTGAAGTGATTACAAGCTCGGTTCATAATAATCCCACAAGGTTCAGAGTAAAGGCAGGTCAAGCCAAAGGACCACAATGGAAATAAGAACTACGTGTAGTTTTTTGTGTCATCCTTCAGATGTAGTGTTGAGTGCTATGACATTTTTATTCCATGCATGATTTTTTTAAGTTTTGATATACATTGTATTTTTGTCACGTAAACTGTACATTCTATGTAGAAAAAATCTATCTAATATATCATCCATTTCATATTCATTTGCTAACAACACCAATTGACTATTGATGTTTTTTTCTTATTTTGGTACCATCAGTATTGATACAATTTATAATTAATCTTAAAAAATCGATGTTGTTACGTATAAACTTCTTAAAATGTAATAATATATGACAAAATTCGTAAAACAACAGAAAGGAGGCTTGTCGGTACACATAGTGGAAAATTGCAATGGTCTC
This sequence comes from Spisula solida, assembly GCA_947247005.1. Taxonomy (NCBI): domain Eukaryota; kingdom Metazoa; phylum Mollusca; class Bivalvia; order Venerida; family Mactridae; genus Spisula; species Spisula solida. The sequence goes on along the minus strand of OX365944.1, from coordinate 40,222,575 downwards.
TATCATAACAACAAAGATGGCCACCAGCATTTGACAACGGTGACTTGAGCTTTTGATGTTTTGACAGCGGTTAAGTTCATTTTCTCGTTCAGTTATGTTTTGGGCACTGTGCCGTGTAATTGTGATAGGCATATGTGTGTTTAATGTTTTCCGTGGTAGGCTGATTCAATTGATTTCTGCCTTACCGTTCAGAGCCTCTATTATTTTTCTGTTCATTTGTTTCTTCATTCAATATATGTGACCAGCATTCCAAGACAACTTCGAAGCTCTTGACCTATCTACTTATTCCAGAATGTGCAGAAAAGTGTTGAGCAGGTTAATATTTACATATCAGCTTCCGATTTTGCATGACAAAAGATATTGACGGCCATCTTTTTATTATAACGTTATTATATAGACTAGAACGATTCCCCCCGTAGTACACCGATGTTGCTGCCAACATAATTTTGTTCCCACATTGCATTGGGTATAGTTGGAATATCGTTCTCAATTTATGGACTGATGTAAACTACATGTATGTTATATTCAAGGGTTACAGGTCGCCCCATTCACAGTGCCTCTAAACACAGACGCCGTGTACATGTATAAAACACATCTTATTAGTTTGAAAGTAAAATCATTACCTCAGACAAAAACAACGGGGTAGAATATATACTACAGCGCAAGTAATAGATTTGGGTTTATATGCAGAAACTGGGGAAAATAATGACAATTATATGTGAAACGGGTCCTTTGTTTTAAGAAAGATACTTTAATCGGAACCCCAACGGCCTTCGTCTTAGGAACGTCTATCTTAAGCTGACAGTGAATGTGACTCGTTCTGTTGCGATGTTACATTTGATTTAGTGCTAGTGGCGTCGTAATGAAGGACATTAAAAGATGGCGACTGTCCGTTGATTGATTGTGGGGACGTATAGAGTCGTATTAACTTTACCGAGACAAGCGATCAATTATGGGAATTAGTACCGCGGGGAAATTAAGCAAAATTTAGAATCAATTATCATAAATTTATTTTATGTTGTAAAGAGGACGTGAGAACTTGCCCATGTCACTCTTGAAAAAAATGTTATTTTTCTTCTAAACAAAGATTAATGTTTCAGCTTCAGGCACTCATGATTACTGGTGTCATTTGTACTACATTAGCGAGGTTTCAACAGAAACATTTGTACATGATACTCTTCATAGTAATATCAAACGAACACTCACGTAATAGTTCATTACAAAACCGTGTCATGGTATGAGGTAACAAAAAAGCATCATGATGATAAAATTTCCACGATAAGTTGTAACGAAAAATAGAATTGTAATAAACATCAATACGCGTAATTGTTTGGACCAAGCAATGGCTCATCAGCACAAATCGACATACAACAAAACAGAAATACACCGTCTACCTTTAAATAGTATCGAATGTTTTACATCAGAGCATTATGATATGGTGCTTCTTTGCTTTGTTTGATTGTGCCCATCCCTGCTTTTTAAAGTATTTCAATGCAATATGACAAAATCACCAAGCGAGTATGTTATACGATTTGCTAGTGTTTTCTCACTTAGTTAAAAACATTTTTATTAGAATTCTGCATTTTCTTCTTTTCGTCCACGTCTATACTTTCACCCCGGTCACAGCGAAAAAGAAAGTTGTCTTCTATTGAGGTTCTTTTTGTTGTAAAGCTTCTTCCAATGATGTTGTTGGTTTCGGTCATATGTTTTGTTTTGTATTTTCATGAAGGTGGCAAAGCTGTAGTAGGTTTTCTGTTTTTCAGATATTTTACTTGAGCATTTTGGCGATGGGAACAGTTTCAATTGTTCACGCATGTGATCATTGAGCCAATCGTTCTGCGTGAAATCGCATTATCGTTCATTCCGTACTTACCAGTATTTATTCAAACTACTAACCACGTCATTGGGTTCCCATGTCGGTATTTTCCATCGAGAATTGCTCCGGCAGCTCGGACAAAGTAATTGAACAGTACCACGGACATTATATATTGTAATATAATATTGCATTATAACGTATTACTCATATATGATTTGATTGTCGTACATTAGGTAATCACCATTGATACTTGACGGAAATCAATAAAGCTCTTTTGGAAACGGGACAAAACAGTCCCAAACGACAATCACGTAAGTACGACAAAAAGGCAAAGTTAGGTAATATTTTGTTGTCGACCGAGGGTGTTGCCATCAACGCATTTGCAAGCATTATATTATTGACTCGAAACGAAATAAACTGATTCATGTAGTACGAATTATAGACGTGATCCTCAAACCTTCTATCGCCATAATTTAACAGATGAGTTCTTGTCTGTAATAGAGCTCTGGTCAATGTGTACGTAGAGTACTATACATATTATTTTAAATCACTGGCAAAGCACGTCTTTCTTGTGGAAATCGATATATTCCACATAAACTTCTAATATATTTATGTCGAAAGATCGAGGATCAGGTGAATGTGTTCGGACTTTATATTGGGTTAAAGAATCATATGTAAATAATGTTACAACTGAACGATGTGAAGACGATCACCACATAGTAAACTATATTACCTCATAGTCTGTGCCTCCGTACCACCCCGTTCCGGTTAGAGAATCTGTACACCATATCTGGTAGAAGATGAGTATTCACAGAACACCGTAATACGCTAACGCCAAAGTCATAAAACGGTTACGAACTCAAAAGTGACCACCGGCATGATTCTCATATTACCGGTATTGGACTAAAACTATTGGTACACCAATGTTCTATCACGTTAACTTTGTAGCCATGTCTTGGTATTGTAACTTGACTAATCCTAGAATAAATTAGTTTAACTACATACCAGCTAACATGTTGTAAGCATCTATTTACTGTCTGGGGGAAATTTAACCTTTATAAAACCTCGCAAAACGGTACGTGGTTGTCAATAAGAGCCCGTATTGGCAATACTAGTCCAACACGTGGATATTTTATTGCTTGACAGTATTGTCCCAAAAAACAAGTTCTCCTTCATTTCCCAATTTAAAAAATTAGGACACATATTTCACATCTGATTAAGAAATCATGAATACACAATCACTATGTTATCGGGTTACGTCTCAGAAATTCTATTAATTCAGCTAAAATGATTTAAGAACGTCTTTATCACAGGCGTACAGTCTCAAATACGACTGATTGTGTTATCGACCAAAGCAAATCATTTGTTGCCTTGAAAAATCCCGCTTGAAGTCGTATATATAACTACTAAGCTGCGTGAATGTAAGCTGGCTTATTTAGATAGACTGTCAACAAACTGACAACATTGGTCATTATGTAAGCAATTTGCGAACGTACGGAGCATATTGTAAAAAGTAGTTGTGATATTGCTTATACACAATTTGGGAGGGGAAGGTAATCCCCTTGAAGGTGGTATTGCTTTTTTTAATACAAACTTAACACACATAGGCAAAACATGTGACCCCGCATCAAGCAGTTCAAGAAACTATCGACATTTTCAATACTGCTACATATGTTTCTCCGAATATTTGAATTGGTTTAATACTTAAATAAGCAACATTTATTTCGTTTTCAACATCAACAATTATTGTCAAACCTGCTTTTTAATTTATTAATGTAATAGCTTTATGTAATTCCCTTTAAAAAATCCCAATATAATATAAAAAATCGATTCATTCAATTTTGAGTAATTTAGTTTAAGTTTAAGCTAAAGTGTAAGGTGTATTTTGTTGAAATAGCTTACTCCGTTGCTATTCACCGATTTCGGAAACATACTCATATCAGTTAGTTGATTAAAACACTAGTAACATTAAACTGAACGCGAAATTTTACCATTTTGATATAAATTTAAAAATTAAAACATAATTCTAAAACGTGATACTATTTTGAACAGTTTATGTATAGACTTGATCAAATATTATTTTATACTAATTTTATTTGGTACTAATTTGTTCAAGGTCGATATGGAAACTAGTTGTTTCCACCTTATTCCAGATGTTATTTATCGCCACTAATGTATGAGAGAAGTATTTTCAGTTTTCCTTTTTTGCTGAGCAAGGGAATTACTGGTACCATTTTTATTTTGTCAGATAACGTTTGAATGACGTTCATAACGTCATTCAAAAATGACCAACTAAGGCCTCTACAAAGCAGCTGTATAACTTCTATAACGCACATGTTATTGACTCAATTGCTTCATTGGGATTACTCTTCGCATTAATAAAAAATGTCAAAATAAAATTGTTTGTCTAAATAGCAAAATTTCCTGGACACCAGCTCAAATTTACGAAATTATAATTTTAATGATTAACCGTGTATTGTTTATTGTGTGCTTGTACAATCATCCGTCATTACTTTGAGAAGTTTAGAACCTACATGTAAACTATTTCATTTGCGGCTAGCTACCAGTTAGCAATTGCCGATTCGGTTGTACAGTACATATTGAAAAGCTTGTGCAGTTTCTGCAAGTTTCGGATTAAAATAAGCTCAGTAAATTGCTGACAGATTCAATCGCCTTTTCAGAAATTGTATGCATCAAATGTACCAAAGGTTCTTTTAACAACATTGTAATACAAATTAAAATGAGAACAACTTACTTAGTACTTAGAAAAAAAGAACGATTGAGAAGAAGCATTGGTACTCTATATAGCGACTAACTAAAAACGAAACTGCGCAAAACTTTGAAATACAAAACAACCGACTTTACTAAACATCGTAGTGGGACGTGGGTCATAAATGAGGAAATTATATATAAAACATTTTTCAATAGATCATGATTACAATTTCTATATCAAGTACGTAGAACACTGAGTAGATATAATGGCAATCGTATGTACTATTTAAGTTGTTAAACAACGATAAAGAACAATTCCACAAAAAAACATCACCGCATTAGTTCCATGTGTGTACTATTCAATGATACAAACTACCAACCTAACTCAGAACTGCTTTGATAGAATAGCATCGAATGATACTGTCTTGATTTACGACAGGCATTTAGAATTAAATTCTTCTTCAGATTCCATCTATTCATTGGAAGATTGATATTAGCTTTTGGTATTATATATCACACTGGTCAACAAAAAGTTGATCCGATAATAGATATGGCCGTAATTGTGTATGCTCTTCCGGGAGTGAAGTATTTCCTATTGATTCACATCCAAATCTTTGTTTGCACTGTTCGTCGTACGGCTTTAAAACAACCTTGAAATAAGATGACGGATTTTCTATTTGGCATGTTTTGTATTATAAGAATATATTCGGGAATGATTAATGATAGTTCATGGTTCATTTCTCCATTACGAATATAGATGAGGTCAACGGTGGTCAAAAAGTCACGAACACGACACGTCAATATGTTATTCATATTCGTAAGAAACTGACACTCTCTTGATAGGCCTTTCGCCCAAATGTGTGCGGAAATTAATTGACAGCACACTTTTAAGAAAGAAATCCATGAATTGCATTTGTATTAACGTACTCAAGTTTTAGCTACAAATTGCGAACCAACTGGCATTATGCAAACTAATATATAAAATACTATTATTGAGAACTATTATTTCACAATCTAAGTGGTTAAATTTTGATATTAAGATTGAACCAGTGTTTTAAAAATGTCGGAATACATATTAAGCAATTTTGATACTATTGTAACATTGAATATGTTTCCCATTCAAACCTGATTTTTCTTAAAACATCCAAAGTTCGAATGACGACGTCACTATAAACGCCTTACATTATCCAACAGATGACGTTACTGAAATCTTATCTTTATCTTTCTCCGGTTGATCTATTAAAAATTTGCCAGTCAGAACATGACACACTTTTGATATGTAAAATCAGCATTTACTTTGTAATTCATTTCGTTATATGTTCCACTGTATCGATTGCATCATTTGTGTCACATTTTGGCCAATTAGGCAGGGATAAAACCGAATAACCACGCTCGTACGAATGTCTCAATCGAACGCAGAAAACCGATGGCGACGTCAAAAATGGCAACAATTTTTTCCTTTTAAGAAACATAAAGCATTGGACTTAACATAGAAGCACAGAGTAAAATAATTTGGCAGCATCGAATAGTAGAATTCAATTACCATTCATCCTTACTGCATCGTATAGCTTCTATGAGATTTAGTCTCAACTATATCGTCAAGGAACTTCAAAGAGGGAAAGAAGCAGCCCTTGATATAGAGATGCCAATAACTGACCAGATATATGGGTGCCAAGACAGAACGTTTGAAGTGCATGAAATATAATGACATGGAAACCAGCCTCAGGTTCATCAGAAATTTCTCTCACTTGAGATAATTTATGTATGCGGCTCATTCCTGTATATATGTACAAATATACACTGATATATTAGCAGAAAAGGTAGTTGAAACTGCAGGGAGTATAGTCTACATTTCCAAAAATATAATATTAAGTCGGACAGGGAAGGCAGCTCTCCATTTAACTATCCGAGCACAGAAAACATAGGAACATACAAGGCACTATGCCTAACACATAACCAAATGAGAAAATTGACTGCCTAAGTCCCAGCTGTGATAAAGCCGAATTAACCAGTTTCAGAGGTTAAAAAGCTGAACGACCTAATTCAACTGAAAAACGGCTGATATACCTACATTTGTAGTTTTATCAGTCTGAAGTCCCAAAAAGTTAAAGAATAACAGATTTAAAAAACCGAATGCCATGGTTTCAGCTGAATGACCTAGTTTCAGCAATAAAATAGTTGAAAGCCACAGCCGGATGACCTAGCTTAACCAAGTTTAAATGTCACGTAAGTTCTATTGTTCCACTGTTCCTTGAATTATAAATCACTATCAAAACAAAAAGCAGTAGACTAAGTAGTGTAATTGGAGCTTGTCCTAAAGTTATTAATAATCATTCTTGCTAAAATACTGAATATAACAGTTGAAGCCCTGTCTGGAATCCTTCTCAAACTTTACACCATACAAATGGCAAATTCTTGTTCTTTCTCCTGAACAATTGGGATTATTACGAAACGTGGTTAACGCAATTCACTGAAGTTAAGCTGATTTTATCTCTTAGACTACATAACTACAACCTTATTGAAAACCTCTGTAGTCCACAATGGAGATTTTAAACTACTAGTATGACATTTTGGCATCACGTTGCATTATTACTTTTCATTTCTGGAAATCAATATGTTTTATTTATTTTATAGTGTTTTAAGGCACATCGACAGCTCGGTTTATTTAACCTGCACAAACGAATGGTAAGATGAGTACCAATAGCTACAAACGTAAATTAGAAACATGTCAAATGGTGAAAAAAAAGAAATGAGAAAATGTACCGAAATTTAATCGCCTTTTGCGTAAATGTTACTGATGGAAACGGAATAGACCCAGGACACCCTAAACACCAACTAAACACACGAAACTAAATACGGTACATTCCTATAGAGATATGGTGCACAATTACAAAAAGTAAATGAATGTTGCTATTTTGTATGCACTTTTATAAGGAACCTAGTCCTGGAACAAATTTTAAAAAAAACTATTACATGTAATTCTGCGACAATGATAACTTGATAAAGCCAAATGGCGACGAACACACTTATATATTAAAAGAACAATATTGTAGGGTCAATTTATTGTATTAGTATTCAGTACTTGACTGATACTCAGTATGATACTGCGGGAATACCTGAAAGGGTAATATCAGTATAATGGATATGATTCTTTTATAATGAGTGAAATTTGTCTGTGAGACTTGACAGTTTATGCATATATAAACGTGCCCTCCGTAAATCAATTGTTTGCGCGCTTGCCGTCTAATCTGGCGACCTGGGTTCAAATCCCGGTGGAGGCACACATGCATATGCCTGCCATATTTCAGCAGAAAGCTGACTGGCACATAAAGGCTATGCTCGGCATTATAAATGCCAAGCTTAAACGATAGAATACGAGTATAAGAGAATATAGTAAATATATGTTTATATAACTACGTATTATTATGTAGGAAACTTAGGTTATAAGTACATTTTGTGCTATATAATATTACGTGATACAATCATGTCTTTTAAGGACGTTTGATAGGGTTATCATTTTTTTTAAATGATAACAAAAAATATGCACAATTATAGTTTAATATATACTTAAGCAATATGTGAAACAAAAAAGTATGTCGCGGTACTATTTGAGGGGTCATGGGCCCTTTTGTAACATCACTTTTCAAGAAAAAGACCAACATTTCTTATTCATTTTTGCATTAAAATCGATATTTTTCTTGTTAAAATTATTTCCATGGGTTCGTATGAACAACCACATATTATTCAAACATTCCTGTACACTTTTGGTATTGATAAGAAAATTCACAAATTTCTGACAAAAAAAGAATTGTCAAAATATCCGAAAAATGACTGCTAAAAAAGACAAAAAAATACACAAAATCGGCCGTAGCTCAAAAACGACCTCGATGACCAATATATTTTTTATTGCTAATTTTGTTGATAAAAGTGTACTCAATCCAAATATTGAATAAAAAAAGATAGGTCACGGGACTACTGTTTGCGCTATGACGTCATTATTGTCGACCTATATCATAAAAACCTTAGTGAAATTGCGTAAAAACTACACAATATCTGCGCGTAAAAAATATTCTAAAAACAAAAGAGTACTCACATTTGCATATTATGTACATGAAAGTATAGTAAATATAAACTTAGAAGAAGAAATTTGCGTGTAACAAGAATTATTTTAGCTGCAGTTACGTCTTAATTGTGTCTCTTTGCACCGAAAATTGCGGTATAATGGCGGTAAAATGGCGCAAAAAAGGCCAATTTGGTATATTTTGCATATATGTTTTTCTCATAATTTCTAGTCTTGTCGTGACATATTCTTGACTAAGGATGTTGATTAAAGTGTACTTTATTTAAAAATTAAAATAAAACTTAGGTTTTCGCGCTACACTTTGTGCTATCATGACTGAATTATCTCCCCTTTTTCCCAATTTGTCTGTGACGTCGCATTTCATACAGCAAGGGGGCACAGATGGGCCCTGAATCGCTCACTTGAATAATCTTCACAATTTTAGTCAAGATATCATTAATTCATTCCCTATATATCAGTACATGTAGCCCCAGGCAATACAAAAACACTCATTATAAATTGGTACAGGTAACCCAAGTAATAATTTCTAATTTCACAAAAATGAATGAAAATGTAACCGCTATTTCACGCAGAGTGTGTTCATATTATTTGCTCAGTGAAATTATTTTTTTACCCCAAACTATCCATATCTATACTTACCCTAGATAGTATCACAACAAACATTTTGCCCAATTTTCATGACGATCCAGTGCCAAACGCGGCCTCTATTCCCGTTTTAAGTATATGCGCAGAAATGATGCGCATAAACAACTGTATCAAACGTCCTTAAGGTGTTTAGCTTGTTAGATTATAAATAGTTTTTTACCATGTATCATAGTCACATGTTGTAGAGTTCTGTGGTCACCTGTTATCCGTAAGTACAACGTATTATGTTTGTAGTTATTTTCAATCTACTTATAGATGTTATTGGTTGAATAACATTGTTACCATCAAACAGTGTTGTATGAGTCAATAGTGAATATAATTGCAGGCGCTATATATCAACAGCAATAATCAACTAGCAAGCATTCAAGCGTCCAATTTTTCTATTATATCGGATAATTGCAGACCTAAGTCAATTTTCTCTTGAGCTTCATGTCAAATAAGGATCGGATTCCTTGAAGATACATTTTGAACAAATGACTGAAGACACTAATTTAACGCGTAACGTGATACATGTCTAATCAACATATTAATACTATGCATTCAAAACATAAGTCGTTCTATCTCAGTGTGGTATGTGATTTAATTTAATTCAATCAAGGCCAAAAACGCAATAAAAATATATCAAAAAGATCATATTAAATCAGACAGGGAAGGCAGCACTCAACTCAACCAGAAAGCACAGAACACATATGCCCAACTGAAAACACGGCATCCCGTCCCGAAAGTCTGCCGCCTCAGTCAGTCAAACTAAAACGGAACGAGGGCTAGGTGACGAGAAAAAAAACAACTGGACATTACACACCACAACGACAATTTACAACACATATGCAGTGTACATGTAATTTTGAAAGATACGAAGCAGCCTTGTGCTGCACAATGAAATTGCAGAATGGCACATACAATATGAACAAAGTTTAACAAAAAGGCACAATGGCGAAATATTTTTGTATTTTTACTATAAAGTGGACAATACATACATAGAGGAAGGTTGACTAAAGAGCTTTCGCCTTGGTACGGACAGCGCCAAATGTCACTGGGGGCTTAAACATTTTACAGTGCACCAAAATTCACACTTACCCAATAGACAACCTTATAGAACGTTGCAGTGTAAAAAAAGTGTCCCGCCATGTAATGCCCTCTTACAATAAGGCCATATTGATAGGTAATAAAAGAATGTAAAACATGAAACAGTATATGAACAACGTCCATCGAGTAGCACAGAAAGTACTCAATGACCTATCAGAAGTCAGGGCAACAAGAGAGCAAAACATTTAAGGGTACGACAAGACAATGTAACAGACATGCTTCAATGTAAGGCTGGCATAACAGAATTTAGAAGATACACAGTCACAACTAGTAGGAGTGTTTCTTACTATATCAATGTCTGATACAATTTTATTATAGTTGAAAATAACACTTCTGATAGGTTTTTTGTATTTGTTATAAATAATAGGACATTCAGAGTTTTTAAAGTATTTGGGAATAGAATCAATAACACTATGATCTCTAAATATGCTTTGAACATCCACAAAATCTATTACTTTGTTAGCATACAAGAGTTTCAAAAAATGTCGTTTAAGATCAGCTCCTTTTTCTATATGAGGTCTTAAAACAAGTTGCGTATAACTTTGGATCAATGAGGCAGTATTATATAAAGGGTTAGATCGAATAAAAATAGAATCTGTTTCATTGGCAATGGTAACCGGGGATGATAAATGCATCGTAGCAAGACAAGACAGCATAGAATGTTTACCAGATTGCTTGTGAATAATATCTAGATAACCAACAGTCAACACTAAGCGTGATTTACGTTTGATATTACCATTACGCCTCCTACCATGAGATCTAGATTTTCATTTTCTTATAGAACAAATAGAAAAAATGTCAATGCTAGGATCTTTAGAAATATTGCCTTCCTGATAGATATTATCATTTAAGCCCAGGGGAAAAGGTGTCTGTAAATAGTTCATCCATTTTAGTTCAGCAAGTTGCCTGGCTTTAATTTTATAACTTTCAGTGGCCTTATCGTCATATTGTATACATTCAACTGGTTGTACGGAGGCATTATTGAAACTATGACGATCTTTACGGAAATGTTGGTAAATGAAATTACGTGCCCTTCTATTGTTACAAGAGTTATATTTGTGTTCTCGGAATCGGATTTTCAGTGATTTACCAGTCTGTCCGACATACTGCATATGACACCCAGGCGAATTTCATGTTAGGACATACACTTAATTATTAGAACGTCAGTCAATATCGTGTGGAAGACCTACACTAAATGAACGCTTAAGCCGAGAACGAGTACGCCCTATGCAACGTAATGTGTGTCAACAAAATATCAATAGTTTTGCCCGAAACCGACTCCATTGTCTATAGAGCTTCGGACCAGAACTGTGACCTATTGCGAACGGGTGTGTTAAATGACAGTACTTAGCACCATTAAAAGGGTAGGAACGTTCGTTTTTGCAATATGCAACGACAGGGAAAACACACACATATGTCGGAATCCTTCGTAAATATATTTATGAAACGTGGTACCAACGGTACAGACCAATGACCTGTTAAGGACACAGCTGGGACAATCTTTCGCCTTGATATTTGTATCTTACCTTAATATGATTTCAGTTGGTCTCAAGCTACCTTAAATTGTTATTAATTGCTCATGGGAAATTTAAATACATGATTATTATGTTTAGGAATAATCAATTACAGAAACAGTAACAGTTCTTTACTAGGAAGATCTAAGAGAATTGTGAACATTATTGACTTAAATGTTCAAATATAGAATGCAGAATTGGAACTGTCACGCACGTTATTTACAGCAAACGTGGTATCAGACTTCTCGTATTGGAAGTGAAGTATTAAAATATTGGAGATAAATGCCCATGGACAGATTATGTTGATCCGCTTTTCAGGTTTTTTGGCGCATGTTGACTCAAAAGGTACGAAGTTTCGAATAGGAGATTGAAGTTGCAGTGAAATAACACCAATAGCCATGGTTTGCCAGAGCAGCAATTCTCCTAATGTTACAACTGTGTTTAGTTATATCTAAATCTCACAATAGATAACGAACATAACAGCCTGGACAAATTACTAGTAAAAAGACAATTCAAATTATGGCCATTTGACTTTTGAAATGGAAGCTGGACATTGACCATTGACATATTCACGTGAGAAATTGACCTGATATTTGAACACGACGTACTATCTCGTCATGGTTAACTGGTTAACATCCAGGCCAAGTGTATCGGAATCTCAACATGCAAGAAGGAATGCTCTAGTCAAACTACGAATGGACAGTTTACCTCCAACTCTGACATTAAACTTTGAGATAAGAACGTGGTGTTTACACATGACACTCATTCTCATTGAGGTTACCACTCATGCAATTTACAAGTAAGATTAGCCAACTTATGTTAAAGTTATGATCCGGACCAAACTTTAATTAGACCTCTGGCCATTAACTATGAACTTCACCTTTGAGATTGGGACATGGTTTTTGTGCATGTCACTAAAATATCTTTTCTCAAAAACAATATCTTAATACTAGATTTACTGCAGCAAATATAAATAAATCATTTTAGTACATTTTTTATTTTCAATATGAGTAGAATATAGCTAAATTCACCAAATTTAATTTGTAATCTTTTTTTTCATTATGTGTAAAGGTCGTCATCAATGATATTATTCAAATTGTGTAAATTTATAATTTGAGTATTAGGATAAAAATTACAAAAGCGACAGAAAATATTTTGAAGATATGGTGACGAAAATCAAACACATAATATTAGCTTGGCCAGTATTGTGTTGAGTAAAACTACATAATGATAGTATCGCTACTTAATGTTTGACCATTTGAACATCAGCTTGCAGTGTCAGTTATTTTTTGTGATGAGCTGCGTAACTTAACACCACAACACGTCTGTGGCCGCGTTATTGCTCTTTCCGGAGGTAAGAGGTTTCCTATTACAGCATGGTACCTTATATCAAGTCTAGATACAATGTAACAATATACCCTTTCTTGGAGGATTGTCAATGTTCTTGAAATACTTGTATGTTAAAAAGATATTCAAAACTATTACCGTGCGTTTCCTTAACGTTTCAGTATAATGTTGTCACAGATCAAATTCCGAAATTAGTTTATTGAATATTATACATACACGGAAACCTCGAAGCCATACAGAAAATAGCCGTCCTCAGAGGCAGAGACAGGTCCAACTATCCACATACAGAAATAAGTTTCATGTAAACCTTTATAGATCTACTGCCTCTCACAATGAACAACACACTGCATGGGTTTTGTAATTTACTTATTACGCTACCATAGATTTGAGGTAATTGCATAATTATAATAACGACACTGAATGTTTTCTTGCACATGATTACAAATGTTAAATCTAATGTGACGTTCGACACACACGATATTATACAATGGATGAAACCAAATATATTCAGCAGGTTATGGGGTTCAGTGACATTGGCTTCCATCATCCTAAGATAGGGAAGACGCAGCTACTTGCGAACTTGTAGCTACCAGTTAAAACTGGGTGGAAATTAAGTCCACTAAACATAATCAAGTCATCAATATAAGCGAATACATATGATCTCCGGTCTAGTCTTCATTCACTCGTTTCAACGACAAATTTCGATAATCTATGTTTCGTTATGAATCATGGAACCGACGTACAAGACATGTTACTGCTAGAGAGGTTCTGTAATTGCTAAAAGGCATTTTCGTTTAGCTAATAGCTATATATACGAGTCGTGTATGATATAGCTATTTTGTCAAATTGGCAAGAAACGGACGCACAACATAAAAGAAAATAATCATAGATTTTATTATGGTCAATCGATCCCGAAGTTCACAATAAGACCACATCCAATTATTAAATACATTTTCTTGCTGGTAATTGAAAACATGCGATCGTTGATCATGCTTGTGATGTATCTAAATGTTACCCATTAGTTACAGATTTGTCGTTGACAACACACGTTATTTGATTCCAAATGTTACCTATTAGCTAGAAATTTGTCAGTGACTGACTCTCGTAAGTTGATATTTATTTGACAAATACAGCAAATGATGGGTCACGTTTTTACAACCAATGAATCACGCGATGTTGTGTGAGTGGAGATGACCAACCTAACGACATATTTAACAATATTTTCTAGCAGGAAATTAGCCTTACCGACGTCATCACAACAGTATTGGTAACAAAATCATCTCGACAGCTAAAACTAGGTTTTACAGCCCGTTTTACTGTTGAAACTAGGTCATTCAGTTTCAACAATAAAACGGCTGTAATACCTAGTTTTAGCTGTCTGAAGCCGTAAAAAGTTGACGATTAACAGAATTAAAAAGCTGAATGCAATGGTCTCGGCTGAATGACTTAGTTTCAGCAATAAAAAAGTTGAAAGCTCCAGCCCGATGACCTAGTTTCACCAAGTTAAAATGTCATGCCAGATCCGTTGTTACACTGTTCCTTAAATTATAAATCACTATCAAGACACAAAGCAGTAGACTAAGTAGTGCCATTGCAGCTTGTCCTAAAGTGATTCATAATCATTCGTACTAAACTACTGAATATAACAGTTGACGCCTTGTCCGGAATCCTGCTCAAACTCTACACCATACAAATGGCAAATACATTTTGTACTTGTTCTTTCTCCTGAACAGTTGTGATTATTAAAAACATTGTTAACGCAATTTAATGAAGTTTATCTGATTTTATCTCTACATAACTACAACCTAATTAAAAACCCAGAAGTCGCCATACATTGTTCACAATGGAGATTAACTACGAGAATGACATTTTGGCATTACGTTGCATTATTTCTTTTCATAATTTCTGGAAATAAATATGTTAGAACGAATCTATCATTTATTTGATAGTGTTTTAAGACACATCTATTGTAAAGTCATTGTCCGAAGGCCTAAAATCGCATGACGCGGCTCATTTAACATGCACCAATAGATGGTTAGATGGGTATATAACTAAAAATGTAAATGGGAAAATATACCCGTCTTTAATCGCTTTTTACGTACATGTTACGAATGGAAATGGACATAGATTCAAATTTTAACCAAGGACACTACGTAGGATGTAAAATCTAAACACACGAAACTAAATACTGTAGGTTTCATTTCTATAGAGATATGGAACACAATTACGTAAAGTAACATGAATGTTCCTATTTTGTATATACTTCTTTAAACGGAATCTAATCCTAGTACGAACTTTCTAAAAGGCTTGACCAGTAACTCTATTGAAGGGTAAATGCATTGCATTAGTTGGTCGTCAGTATGATACTGTCGGAATGACTGAAAGGGTAATATCAGTATAGTGGATATGATTCTTTTATAATATTAAGAGATATTTGTCTGTGAGACTGGACCAGTAACTCTGAGACAATGATAGCATGATCAAGCCACAGGTGACGAACACAATTCTGGTGAATCGGTTTATATCAATATAACTATATTGTAGGGTAAATGTATTGCATTAGTAATTAGTACTTGATTGATTGTCAGTATGATACTGTCGGAATGACTGAAAGGATAACATCAGTATAATGGATATGATTCTTTTATAATGAGAGATATGTATCTGTGAGACTGGACAGTGTACATATATAAATCTAATGCCAAGCTTTAAATGATTGAATCCGAGTACACCAGTTCACAGTACATAGAGGGTATTTGTTTGTTTTGATTGAATATTGTTTAT
The DNA here is from genome assembly GCA_947247005.1 of Spisula solida. NCBI lineage: Eukaryota > Metazoa > Mollusca > Bivalvia > Venerida > Mactridae > Spisula > Spisula solida. The sequence continues at coordinate 40,206,590 of OX365944.1, read as the reverse complement.
ATTTCATCGTGTAGTGATAAAATTCAATATTTTCAAGAGCGCGTAGCGCGAGTGAAAATATTAAAATTTTATCACTACTAGATGAGATACATGTATTAACCATATTCAAACAAAACAAACAAATATTCTATTTATTTAAAGTTATCTGGTGTCAAAACTGGTACTATTTATGCCAAATTAACACTGTGGTTAGACTGCGTATGAATATGTTATTGTATTTAAAATTTTCAATCCAAAATCCAAAATTGATTATGGTAAATATGTGAAAGCTTCTTTTTTGAGTGTTTTTCATTAAATCATACACCAACTTGTAGGAAATGGTCTAACTAAGAATATAAACCCCCACCTGACATGTTTTCGTTCAGTAATAAACAAGTAACGGACAGTTTAGTATTTCATAAGTCGTTCTTTGACCAATATTTTAAAGAGACATCCTCAACGCTCAGGCCGAGAACGATTGGTTACCATACAACTTTAATATGTGTCAACAAAAGGTCAACAGTATTGCCCGAAACCGACTCATTTGCCTGGTTAGCAGTTGACTCCGTTTCGGGCAAAAACTGACATATTGCACAAAATATTAAGTGGCATGAATAGTACTTTACACACATACATGTCGGAATCCTTCTAAAATTTGTTTTGAAAAAGTAGTAGCAATGGTACTGACAAATAACCTGCTATTAGATGTTCTTGGGAATTTTACGTATAAAAATAATCAATTACAGAAACCGTAACGGTTCTTTACTAAGAACATCTAAAATAATTCGTATGTGAACATTATTGACTCAGCAACCAAACGTTCAAATACATGTAGGCTACGAAAGCAGAAATACAACTGTCATGCACGTACTGTACGGCAAACGTGCTATCAGACTTCTCGTATTGGAAGTTAAGTATAAAATACTATACACACATGCCCATGAACAGATTGTGTCGATTTTACTTTGCTTTGGTGATCCATGTCGGCTAAAAGGTACAAAGGTTCGAATAGGAGATTTAAGTTGCAGAGAAATAACACCAAATGACATGGTTCGTCTGAGCGGCAGATCGTCTAATGGTGGTACAAAATATTTCTAAATATCACATTCCAACAATGTAAGTATTTCAGTGCATGTAAACGTACAGAACTGTTGCGTTTGAATAAACGGTATATCACGGAATATGTTTGGCTGTTAAAGGACAAGGTTTATTTAAATTGTGACATTCACCCTAGTAGTAGGGATTGCGCATTTCATTCATTCTCACCAAGGTTAACATTCATGCCAAATATAAGCAAGATTGATATATAGTGTCAAAGTGGTGGTACGGAGTAAATCGATACAGTCGTGATTCAGTGGAGCTGTCTTTGAATTTGAACTGCCTGGTTGTAGGTTTGTGTGTGGGATGTGTGGTGTTTGTGGAGTGTGTGGGTGTGGGTGTAGGTGATATGGTGTGCGTGCGCGTGTTTGTACGTGTATGATTACTTTATTAGTTACATTTGATATAATTGAGTATGAGATTGTCTATCGGAATTTTAAGGTATATATGTTCTTAAGTATTTCCTTGTCAACACTGTGTATACATGTTATGTCCATAACCATACTCGATTGAAGAGACACAATTCATTTTCGTTGTAAAAATCATGAAAATACAGGATGTTCAATTATGTTCAAATATAAGTTAAACCCATCTTGTAGTTATTAAAGTGGTTGTGTTAACAGTTTGTTGGCCTGCAGTACTAACAATATTGCCTTTCCTATTCTAAACCGAATGTTTTATACCGTATCCATTCGCTGGCAATCACCACACATGACAAGGTCGTAATAAAAATAAAAATGCAAATACCATCCTATCAGCTTTATCAATGTAAACATATGTTTTTGCCAAGACGTATAAGATAGATTGGTTGATTCGAGGTGAAGTGTCAGTCAGTGAAGACATATTACTTGGTATTGAAGGGAATCACACTGCTTGTTTATACATTATATGCCGATGCTAGATACCAGAGGTTCATTTGCATACATTTTTTATTAGTTTTATTAACCGTTTTACTCACTAATTCGCGCCGTGCAAACTTGTACTTTTATCTGATACCTAACACACATAGGCAATGAAATGCATAAATATTTCATTTTGTTATTATTCATTAAATTATGACAGTATAACGCTTATTTCTAGAGACATCGGTTGACCAGTGGATAGTGCGCTGGATTTGTAAACAGGCAATCAGGGTTTGATTCTTGGACCCGGCAGGTCATACATATGAAAATTAGACATCAATATCGATTTTTCTAGACATGTGGAGCTGTCGCTGGTTTTTTGTGGAAGGGTAAGTAAGTATTGTTAAGGACATAAAATGTATGACATTTTAAGAAGCATTCCTTTTTACATCTTTTAGTTACCACTCGGTTTGTCTGCCGAGCCTCCACTAGTATTGATCACTGCCAAAACTGTAGACTGTTGCCTTTGTCCGATTTTGACTTTTCGAACGGGTACCAGTCTAATCACTCCCTTTTATCATTATCATCGCCTCGGACTCTATGTATCGAAATACGGGTAATTTATTCACTGAAAAAACGGATACAGCCCATGTTACACGTGTGTTTTTTTTCCATGCTCATAGCGAAACGGTTTCTTTGAAATACATGTTTATAGATATTCCTTTTTGAGTCTGAATGTCAGTGACAATTATTTTCCGAGACTCCCACTTTGTACAGTATTCCAATCTGTCCTGATATACTCGGTACTTTTTTGTGACCAGGAGTACCTAAGCAAACACAAACTATTTAAAAAGGTGTTATTAAAATAAATTTGAATTTCCTAACATTCGATCATCAGAAACAAAGTAGTTTACGTGTGCGACACCTACTGTTAAATTGCAACGTGCATCCAACCTTTAGTAAAGTAACTAGTGTGGGAGTTGAATTTTCGTTGACTTACATTTTTGTATCTGTTAAGCTCGACTTCGAAACCTTATGCCAACGAGTTATCGAACCCCAAAATACATAACATGGTTTTATCCTTCCATATTTTGTAATCAATGATTTTACGACCCCATGAAAATGTAATTTCATCAAAATCCACGAAACTTAATACCCACGAAAATACGTGATTTTACAGTATTATGATCATATTTCTAAACATGCGTATTGAATAGTCGGTACATTACGTCTGAGGATACTTACAAGATTTATTTTAAACCCCTTTTTCAGTTTTTCAGCGTAAACGGGTCACGGCAATTTTGCATTGTGTACATAACCGGCGACCAATTGTGTACGTCAGCCAATCATTTCTCAAAATTGAGCATAAATTGTTCTAAAACTAGATGGTGTTGTATCAAGTTACATATTGCCACTTGAGGGATTCTTACGTGTATGTTATCTGTCTACAAACAGAAGAAGTTAAAGTGAACACATCTACATGAACCGATGTTATATTTCCTGAAAATACGCGCAATATATCTGTTTTGTCATGTAGTCTCCTCACGTCTGAAATAATCGGATTGTGATATTACAAAAGCGTTATATCAACTGATTGATTCAACATACTAATATGTTTGTCTATTGTATATCTTCAGAAATATGTCTTCGGTTTCTAATATTTTATAACAACAAGGGTGATAAAGATCTTTACTGCGCAAAGTTTAATCTATGCTTAGTGCTAACACGTCTAGAAAATAATCAAACTGGTATTGATTCAAGCATTGTTGCTTTAACTGATTTATTTGGGTTTAAGATTATAAGCATCCCTGTAGGATACGATTTCTCAACCGACGATTGTAATTCAATCAGGGACGAATGTAGAAATTCTGACCCTAGGGCGAAGTACACTAAGAGACTTTAAAAACGTAACACATCAAAGTTCACCTCCCAATTGTCCGTGTCAACTAACTCACGGTGACGTTTTTGGACGATTCTATGCCAGTAGCTATTCTTAGTGTACATTTATACATTTTAATGTTTAGCAGATAGAGTCTATGTTTATTTCAGAGATGCTTCTGTTTTATTGTTGAAAGTCAGAGATGACAAATTACTTCAAGTAAAAGACAACCACTGTTAAATAATGGACAGACACTGCTAAATTACTACACTACCGTTGCTATTCTAATGGATAGACACTGCTATATGACTGTACTACCAGTGCCTTGTTATAAGGGATAGACACTCCTAATAAAAAAATAAGTCTAAAAATAACACAATCCAATATAATATGTACAGAAGGGGGTTGACTTTACTTGTGTAACAACATAATCCACTGTCGTGTAACTGCACCGGACGGAATTTTCCGTGAGCCGGTCGAGACACACCACGATGGCGGACTGTTTGGCAGCGAAGAGGTAGGCGCTTGTTTCTTCACTTCTTCTAGTCTTTTGTAATTATACTCTATACTCCTCCAAAAAATTAAAGGACCACACAATGCAAGGGTGAATATTTAATCACTAAAATTACTAACTACTAAACAATAATTTATATCAAATGTTCAATAAGTCATATTGACTAATGTAAACGAGGGCAATGGCAAATGACAGTAGTAAACACGCGCTAGGTCAAGAGGTGACGTCGCTACTAAAATGTCAACGTTCGAATAGTGGTGGGTGGGGTATGATGTTTTTCGAGCAGTGACGAAACACATTAAAATGCAAAGCCATAACTAATGCCAATACCACAGATGACCCGTTCGAGAATCCATAATAACCCTACACCTGACTTTTAAGCTACTAGTCAACGTTCTGATTGTTTGACGATGGATTTTTGTCCACTCCTCTTTGAGTACACGTGCTAGCTCCCACTGGGGCAGTGGTTTGACAAGTCGTGCACTTAACCGTCAATGGAGTTTGTCGCATGCATTCTCTATCGGATTCATGTCAGGAGACCGAGCAGGCCAGTCCATACGAACTATACGCTCGCGTTCGAAGTACTCCGTGACCACACGTGCCCTGTCCGACCGAGTGTTAAAGTCCATTTGCACAAAGTCCTGACCTGAAGCATCAGCGTAGGTCGTACACATAAATTGTAAACATCATCATGATAGGGAACATCCACTAACCACCACCGTTTGGATGACACACAGGTCTGTAGATTCACCATAGACCTTACCGCAAACTAGCACTGACGAACTATCAAATCTGTCGTGTTCCTGGGTGCAAAAGTACAGGAATATTTCGTTTTTCTGTCGCCACACACTTCTCTTGGCTTTATTAAAGTCTACACAGAATATTGATTCGTCTAAGAACAGAACAGACAGGAGTCTGGTTAATGGGATGTTTCGGGGTTCCAGAGAATATGTCAGTGAAAACATCATGTGTTCTGGGGTCAATGGTCGACGGAAAGCAGGAATATGAGCCGGCTTTTTAGAATCATGAAGTCTGTTTCTAAGAGCTCATTCACAATTGCGAGCCCAGATTCATGCCGGAAGTAAGAAGTTGACGTTTTAGCGGATTCGAGCCGCACACTTTAAGCAATGTTGACAATATAAAGGTCATTACGATCCGTCGTTTTACTCGAATGGGCTCGTCCTATGCGCTCAACAACAGACCAAGTGTCTAGGTACCTATACCCGACAGGACCGACCACCATATTACTGACGTTACACTGACGTCCAACGTGACGTTGAATGTGTCCCACTAATATCATTTCATTAATTTGCTCCATATCATCAACTGTTAAATGTCACCTCAGGTGCGTTTATGCCGTATACTCACTATAAAAGTCCAAAATTACCCAAACCTAACACGAATATGAATTGAACAAGACACGTTAAAAAACTGACTGTTACAATGAATAGACAGGAGGAACACAGCGCGTTTTGCAGCGAGACCCGCTATTAAGCAAAATCCACAGTTCATCCTTGTAATTACGCAATAGTTCCGTGTGTTTTACATTTTTCCAATACTTTAAGTACACTAAATTCTGAATAGATAAAATATTAATATCTGAATAATTAAAAAATATAGGTTTGAAATAGTGGTCCTTAATTTTTTTTTCGGGGTGTATTTTATGTTTATTTTTGTTGGATACGATGCAGCTAGAATTGCCGCGTTCATCGATACAGGTGCCATGCCTGGTATTGTAGTATTATTCAATAAAACATTGTTTGAACCTGGAAATTTCAAGATGTTGAAAAATGAGTCGAGAACTCCAGTTTTAACCGGTCATATTGTCGCAGTGTTCTATAAATGGTCACTTTGCCAATGCCCTTGAATCAGACCCCCTTGGCTATATGTGTACAATTTTGTTGATTACTGATTTGCAAGCGTCAAAATTAGCATTCTTTAGATTTGCATACGCGCCGGTGTTTCATAGTTAACAATAATTATTATACAAAGCACACTTTCTTGAAATCGGCGGATATATATACATTTGTATATATTTATACCAGCATATAAATGCAACATCTTTCAAATCAGATAATTACAATAAATGCAATACATAGAACAATATATGAAGTTCAATAATTGTTGTCATCATCATACACCGAATACAAACATAGACAAATACATTATATCACAATAATGGTATAAATCCTTTATTCCATTCAAACACATTTTGACTCACCTTCGTGCAGTTGTGTTACAGGGCTTCTCTCAATATAACAATTGGATGAGGTAATACCAATAATAAAGTACATGTAGTACCAATGTCTAGATGTCACGCACGATAACAATGTGCAATAAACAAGATGATATCACAGTTGTTACATTATAGAACCCTCAAACTTGCTATACAATTCTCAGCTTGCATCTTGTTATATTTAATGGTAATTCATGCATCACGTTTTTTGGTACAAACATGATTATTATGCAAATCCCGCCAGGCATTAACAAAATTTCCATATTTGAATTAGTTCTAAACAGGCGATGATTAATTACGAGGGATGATCAACAAATATGCAAACAAAATGCTCTGAAATCTTTGTTACAAGACCAATATTACTGCAACTCTAATAAAATATTGATGTAAATTACAACTATAAAACTATAAAATATTAAATGCAGAGAAACTGTAACGTCACTATGGCTGCACTGGCCAAACATCATCATAACATCACTATGGCTTCACTGGTCCAACATCATCATACCGTCACTATGGCTTCACTGGCTCAACATCATCATACCGTCACTATGGCTTCACTGGCTCAACATCATCATACCGTTACTATGGCTGCACTGGCTCAACATCATCATACCGTCATTATGGCTGCACTGGCCCAACATCATCATACCGTCACTATGGCTTCACTGGTCCAACATCGTCATACCGTCACTATGGCTGCACTGGTCCAACATCGTCATACCGTCACTATGGCTTCACTGGCTCAACATCATCATACCATCACTATGGCTGCACTGGTCCAACATCATCATACCGTCACTATGGCTTCACTGGTCCAACATCATCATACCGTCACTATGGCTGCACTGGTCCAACATCATTATACTGTCATTATGGCTGCATTGGTCCAACATCATCATACCGTCACTGTGGCTGCACTGGTCCAACATCATCATACCGTCACTATGGCTTCACTAGTCCAACATCATCATACCGTCACTATGGCTTCACTGGTCCAACATCAGCATACCGTCACTATGGCTGCACTGGTCCAACATCAGCATACCGTCACTATGGCTTCACTGGTCCAACATCATCATACCGTCACTACGGCTTCACTGGTCCAACATCAGCATACCGTCACTATGGCTGCACTGGTCCAACATCATCATACCGTCACTACGGCTTCACTGGTCCAACATCATCATACGGTCACTATGCCTGCACTGGTCCAACATCATCATACCATCACTATAGCTCCACTGGGCCAACATCATCACGACGATATTATATATAGCAAGCATACTTATTGATGGCATAAGGCATGGTGTATTCCATGTTTCCAAATCACTATTTATGGAAAATGATTCACACTATACACATGTAAACTAGAAATAAAAATAACAAGAATCAGTCGTGAATTAATTTCAAATATGTACCTGCATATTCGGAAAGTATTTTTAGATATACAATATAAAACAAATAAATTAGAGAACTTTCCCAAGTATTTGTTGATCAACCCTGATAAATAATCACCATCCATCAATCAAAAATAGAGCATGACGGATTCATTAAACTATTGCAGTAATAGCAACAGGAACTAAACTCTGATTGTTTTTCTATAATAATCATTTTCTAAAAACAGTACATGTACTTGATACTGTGCTCATTATTCAACATTAATAGCACTCAGAAATTTTTTAAATTACATTTAATTAAACTAAACAACAAAAACTACATGAAACATTGATTTCAATTAGATGTAAGGAAACGCAGCATACATAGAAAAAAGTAGTTTGTCTTAGAAATACATTCTTTCATTCGGTTAAATTCACAAAATCTTATTCATGTGTAATAAATATAAATTATGTTATAGGGAAACAATAAATACACAGAACATTGAATACTTTAATCTCTTAAAGTAATCAATTATTCTCAATAAGTTTTGCTTGGCTAACAAAGCCAGTTTTATCCAATGATTGATATCATCTCCGCAACAACAAAATAAGAAAAGCAATTTTCAGATATTTGCATTTTTTCATCTCATTTGTTTGTATGTTGATTAAATTTCTAGAGACTTTATCGAAATTAATCTTCATTATTTCAACAAATAGCAAAATTTGACAGCAATACAAAACATAATAATGTACTGATGGATAATGTAAATTAGCCTAAGAGCTGAGGGCGATTTATTCAAAATTGGAGTCCATCTCTTAAACTTGCACCACAGTTGGACATATGACCGAACATTAAGAAAATTTATTTCTTACAAATTTCCTCTTTCACAACCGCTCAGCATCCAAGATGGCGTCCAAGATGGCTGCCATTTTTACGCGAAAATGGTACTGAACACTTATTTGTGCATGAAATGAATTGTTTTCTCACAAATATGTTTCAAAATGTACTTATGAGTTGAAAAATGAATGGAAGACACACTTTCATCTGTTTTGAGAGTAAATTTCGACATTTTTGAAAAGCTATGACCCATATAGAGGCCCAAAATTGGCTATTTTAGGGTATTTTTCTTAATTTTGTATTGTCAATAACTTAAAAGTACATTTATGACTATAAATTTTACATTTAAATAATTTTATTTATTTTGTAAATTTTGTATGAAGAAAACGAGGGTGTAAGATTTACAATTTTTTTAGTTGTATGCTATCGCTAAGGGTTTGAAGTGGGTGGGGTAAATATACCCCAAAGTGAAAAAAATATGAAACTACATAATTTTGACTTCCTTTATGTATTTAGAGCATCACAGGTGAACTTGCTGTACAATGTGCATGGAATGATGTGTTTTTGAAATTAGTTTTGGTTGCTCTTGCTTTTTTTTACGAAGTGGGTGGGGTAAAATTTCACAAATAATAAAAAAAACTAAACAACAAGATTAACCAATGGTTGTTTAAACTCTGACCTCTGTTTTTCTTTTTACCTATGATAAACTATTCTGAAATGTTCAATAAGTTTCTTTTGTAGATAATAGATGAGAGTTTTTAAAAATTAGTATGTTACATGACTTTGCCTGTTGAAAGTGGGTGGGGTAAAAAACTTCAAAAATGAGAATAATGGATATATGCAGAAATTGCATTCTATGTATTATTTTGCTCAATATAAACAGTACACAACTCTTTATTTATAAAAGACTTGTTTGTTATGACCTATTGTTGTTTTTAAACTAGATGTGTATCCATCATGCTTAGTTTATGGGGTGGGTGGGGTAAAATATCTGATAAAAGGAGCGTTCACCGGTATAGTGTGGCGACTTTATAGGCTAAAACCAATAGATAGGCAAACATAAGAGTAAAACTAGCGTTTTCATACATACTCCATACTTAATATGGCTAAGAATGGCTTTTGCTAGGAGTAGTAAGTAAACATTTGGCTAGTAATTGCTTGATACGTTGGTGGTGAGTACTCCATACTGCTAGGAATGGTTATTCTAGTTGTGGTGCATACCCTAACATGACTGGGAATCAGTTTACCACTGGCTGGGAGTTCTACAAATGGATATGAATGGCTTTTTCTGGCAGTATTGAGTTTCTTATAGGCCTTGGAATGACATATCCACTTGTGACAAGTACTCTATCTGGCATGGACTTTATCCGCTGATTGAGAGTACATGTACCCCATAAGGCTATCAACTGCTTTTTTCGCAGTAGGGGAGTACTCCATAATGCAAGAAATGTCTTCATACGCTGTAGGGGAGTACTCCTTAAGGCTAGAAATGTCTTTATAAGCTGTAGGGGAGTACTCCATAAGGCAAGAAATGTCTTCATACGCAGTAGGGGAGTACTCCATAAGGCTCGAAATGTCTTTATACGCTGTAGGGGAGTACTCCATAAGGCAAGAAATGTCTTCATACGCAGTAGGGGAGTACTCCATAAGGCTAGAAATGTCTTCATACGCAGTAGGGGTGTACTCCATAAGGCTAGAAATGGCTTCATACGCAGTAGGGGAGTAGTCCATAAGGCTAGAAATGTCTTCATACGCAGAAGGGGAGTACTCCATCGGGCTAGAATGGCCCTATCCGATGATGGTGACTCCTCCATAATGCTAGAAATGGCTTCATCCACTGGTGGTGACTCCTCCATATGGCTAGAAATGGCTTCATTCACTGGTGGTGACTTCTCCATAAGGCTAGGAATGGCTTCATCCGATGGTGGTGACTACTCCAGAAGGCTAGAAATGGCTTCATATGCCGTTGGTGACTACTCTATAAGGCTAGACATGTGTTCATCCACTGGTGGTTACTCCTCCATAAGGCTAGAAATGGCTTCATCCACTGGTGGTGACTACTCCATAAGGCTAGACATGGCTTCATCCACTGGTGGTGACTACTCCATAAGGCTAGACATGGCTTCATCCACTGGTGGTTACTCCTCCATAAGGCTAGAAATGGCTCCATTCACTGGTGGTTACTCCTCCATAAGGCTAGAAATGGCTCCATTCACTGGTGTTTACTCCTCCATAAGGCTAGAAATGGCTTCATCCACTGGTGGTGACTACTCCATAAGGCTAGACATGGCTTCATCCACTGGTGGTTACTCCTCCATTAGGCTAGAAATGGCTCCATTCACTGGTGGTTACTCCTCCATAAGGCTTGAAATGGCTTCGTCCACTGTTGGTGACTCCTCCATAAGGCTAGAAATGGCTTCATCTACTGGTGGTGACTCCTCCATAAAGCTAGAAATGGCTTCATCTACTGGTGGTGACTCATCCATCAGGCTAGAATGGCTCTATCTGCTGGTGGTGACTACTTCATAAGGCTATAAATGGTTTCATCTACTGGTGGTGACTCCTCCATAAAGCTAGAAATGGCTTCATCCACTGGTGGTGACTCGTCCATCAGGCTAGAATGGCTCTATCTGCTGGTGGTGACTACTTCATAAGGCTATAAATGGCTTCATCCACTGTTGGGGAGTACTCTGTAAGGCTAAAAATAGCTTCATCCGCCGTTGGTGACTCCTCAATAAGTGTAGAATGGCTTTATCCGCTGGTGGTGACTACTCCACGAGCCTAGAAATGGCTCCATCCACTGGTGGTGACTACTCCATAAGGCTAGAAATGGCTTCATCCACCGTTGGTGACTACTCCATAAGGCTAGAAATGGCTTCATCCGCCGTTGGTGAATCCGCCATAAGGCTAGAAATGGCTTCATCCACTGGTGGTGACTCCTCCGTAAGGCTAGAAATGGCTTCATCCACCGGTGGTGACTACTACTGAAGGCTAGAAATGGCTTTATATGCTTGTTGGGAGTTCACGACATGGGATAATTATGACTTTTCTAGTTGTAGTACGAGCAAAGGCGTCTTTTATTTCGTTTTACAATGTGTATAATTGTCCTTTTTACACAAACAATTATTTATATATAGACCTATATTTAAAATAATTTCATTATTAAGCATTATAAAATTGAATCAGTATTTCAAACATCACCTGAAACGTGAGAAAATGTTATTAAGTTGCTTTTTCTGTACTTTGACCTTATAACTACATTGACCCTAACCTTGACCTTGAAATGGTCAGTGTTGCAAGGCAATTTGCTGCATATCATGAGATATACCAGAATGCAAATATTCAACATCATTTACATGTATGAAATTTAAGTCTCATTTGATTCGGTTTATTGTCAATTGTGGCGGTTGTACTACTGATGACGGTGTGTATGAAAGTTCTTCTGATCGCATACCCATTGGTTTTAGCTTATAATGGCGCCCATTATGAAGTTTCACTATTTACGTGATTTTACCCCACCCACTTCACAATATTAAGCATGACCAATTTTAAAACAGCGAAATGCTGCAATAAATATATCTTATAAAACCAAAGAGACTTGTACTGTCTAAATTAATCAAAATAGTTCATAGAATGCCATTTCTGCAAATTGTCATTATTCTCATTTTTGCAGATTTTTACCCCACCCACTTTTAACAGGCGAAGTCATGTAACGTGTTTATTAGTACAATCTCTCATTTATTATATACAAAAGTAGCTTGAAGAACATTTCAGAATAGTTTATCATAGGTCAGAAGTAAAACAGAGCTCAGAGTTTAAAAACCATCATTGGTTAATCTCGTTATTAAATCTTTAAAACTATTTATGAAATTTTACCCCACCCACTTCGTAAAATAGAGCACGAGCAACCAAAACTGATTTCAAAATGCATAATTTCATTCACATTATATAAGTCAACCCAATATGGTCTAAATACATAAAGAATTAGTTAAAAAGAGGCAGTTTCTTATTTTTTCACTTTTGATGTGAATTTACCCCACCCACTTCACACCCTTAGGGAACGCATAAAACTAAAAAAGTTGTACATCTTACACCCTCATATTTTTCACACTAAATATATAGAATAAATGAAACCAATTAAATGTACTTTTAAGTTATTGACAATACAAAATTAAGAAAAATACCCTAAAAATAGCCAAATTTGGGCCTCTATATGGGTCATAGCTTTTCAAAAATGTCGAAATTGACTATTAAAACAGATAAAAGTGTGTCTTCCATTCATTTTTCAACTTATAAGTACATTTTGAAACATATTTGTGAGAAAATAATTCATTTCATGCACAAATAAGCGTTCAGTACCATTTTCGCGTAAAAATGGCGGCCATCTTGGACGCCATCTTGGATGCTGAGCGGTTGTGAAAGAGGAAATTTGTAAGAAATGGATTTTCTTAATGTTCGGTCATATGTCCAACTGTGGTGCAAGTTTAAGAGATGGACTCCAATTTTGAATAAATCGCACTCAGCTCTTAGGCTAAATGAAATAGAGGGAAAACTCCGACATTAAAACTGACGTATAACGGAATAAGAAAGTACGCCAAAGTTTATTACGCCAAACTTGCACATGAATCAAGTCTAAAGCATATGATGTATTAATTCCGGTTGTACGACTCAACTGTGTCAGGAGATATTTTCATTTTATGTAAATAAAAACATATGGGCTATACAAATTTAACAGACAAAACTAGAAATATATCCATGCCCAACCATTTAACACTGCTGATACTAGTATTGAAATTATCTGAATTGAAATATCTAACTGCGCATGTTGATTTAAATTATTTAATTTACACCATGGTTAAAACATAAATTTAGTAACACGACCAATCGAGATGAATTTTACAAATGTACACTGAGCGGCTTTGAAAACACAACACTGATAATATCAAGATTACTTTTTTATTTATGAATATTTCTGTACGAAATTGTGTTTGTGTGATATTGACAGTCCAGAGATTGTACCACGGTGTTCTTACCATCTAAATTCAGTACAGCAGTGCAGTTAACCATCAAACGGCAGAAAAGTGAAACTGTACTAGGAATTGACGTTAGCTTATAACATTATTGAAACTAAGAAGTGTATAATTATAAATATCATAAATTAAACAAGTAAACGCACGCATTTCATTAATATTCAGTAATACAATAATATGTTACAGTTGTGTGAATAAACTTAAAAATGGAGGTAATCATTCAAGAGTTATCGCACTTGAACATAACACTTTTCTTACATCTGGCGATTCCGTTTATTTCATTTAAGGCGTATTCTTATTCACACGCGTGAAACAAAATAATGAGTGCGATGATTTATATCAATGTAACGCCGATATGTCGTATGGATACCACAGGTGAGCATACCCGGTCTACCTTTGACAAACGCGCCGTGTTTTCGACTAATAATGTTGTAATTAGTCTTACCTATCCTCAGTACTCTATGATACATGTTCACAATATTCATGCAAACGCCGATTTCCCGAGCATCTCGTAAAAAAATGTAGTTCAAAGTTATTTCGTTATGGACAAGTGATTGATGAATGTATTGTCACGGGGTTAGCTGTATTCTGTACATAATCTATATTGATACGCAAAATATGAAGTCTGTAAGGTAACATGTTATGGAAATATTCAAGTTTTAAAAGTGTTCATTAGCAGTTTAGCTCAGTAAAGTAATACACTCAGCAAAAGTTATAAGTACACACGTGTTTTTACAGTTTTAACTTTTTTATTAGTTTCGCATGAAAGTTAGTGTACATGGTATTGACTATCACAGGACTGGACAAACATAGTGTTTTCTTCAAAATTACATGCAGCGGGTTCATTGAACCATGAAACATTAAAAACTGTAAAATGGAAGAGAAGTTGACGCGTAGGTGCAAATTATTTTTTGGTATAATGGTAAATTTGAATTTGAAGATTTATCGTCAAATTCAAAAAAAAATTAGATTTTTCACTCAACAACATGGTGGTTTCTTACTTTTAAAAATATTTGAAAAAGTTGGTATTTCTAAACTTAAATTGGGCTTTGTTCTTATCATTGTGTTCTTAATTTCTGTCTCCGTGATAAGAACATATACTTGAAAATGAATTTTATCAGCACAGCGGGGCCATACGAGCATTAGCAGCCTGACAAACGCCCGAAGAACACACGACAAAAATGTGTGACTTTAGATTATGCAGATGTCATCATCTGTTTATTCTGTTTGTAACAGTTGTAGTCATATGTTAAAAACATTGATTGTATTGTGACTCCACACATCCAAACTATATATGGTGAAATTTTCAGCAAGATTAAACATGTATTGACCGAACAATAGGTAAGTAAGCACGTGTGTACTTATACGTATTGTTGAGTGTACATCTGTTCTTAATCCTTCGCGGCACAGAACTCTTTATTATATTCATAAATATGAAGTACACCAGATACGCACCATTCATGACTTGAAACACAAGGGAGTAAATACATTCAATGACATACTGTTGAAATAATAGAAATGTACATTCTAAACTATATTTAAGACTCGTTACAGTCGTCCTTTTGAATGCACATGTATTCTCTTTCATACTTGAAATGATAACAAGATTTAGCACTAACGAAGTGGTTGTGTTAATAGTTTGGTGTCCTGATGTACAAACAGTATTGCCTTTCCTGTAACATACCGAACGTTTTATACAGTATCCATTCACTGGCAAACACCGCACATGACAAGGCCGTAATAAATATCAAAATGCAAATACCGTCATGTCAGTTTTATCAATGTAAACAGATGTTTTTGCCAAGACGTATGAAGATAGATTGGTTTGATTCGAGGTGAAGTGTCAGTCAGTGAAGACATACTACTTTGTATTGAAGGAAATCACACTGCTTGTTAATACAATATATGCCGACGCTAGATATCAGAGGTTCATTTGCATACATTCTAATTTGTTTTTCTAATGAACCGTTTAACTCACTAATTCGCGACAAGCAAATTTGTACTTTTATCTGATTATATTCAAAGGCATAACGCTTATGTCAAGAGACAGACGAGGTCCAGTGAATAACTTGCGCTGGACAGATAAACCGACAATCAGAACTTGGTTCCCGGTCCCAGCAGGTTACAGTATACCCTTACATGAAAATAAGACATCAATATCTATATTCCTCGACATGTGGAGCTGTTGCTGGTTCCTGGTGGAAGGTTAAGTAAGTCCTTGTAAGGACATAAAATTTATATTTTGTTAGGAAGCATTCCTTATTATTTTTATGTTGACACTCGGTTTGTATGGTGGACCTCAACTAGTAAATGTACATGAGATAGAAACACCGTATACTTAATGATCACTGCCTAGACGGTAGACTGATGCGTCGGTCCGTTTTTGACTTCGGACAGGTACCAGTTTAATCACTTCGTCCTATTATTTTGATCCTGTCGTTTTTATGCACTCTTATACCGGTAGTTTATTCACCGAAGAAAACGGAAATAGCCGAGTTTACACGAGTGTTTCTTCCATGCTCATAACGAAACGGTTTCTTTGAAATTAAGGTTTGTCGATATTCCTTTTTGAGTCTGAATGTCAGTATCAATTCTTTTCCGAGACTCCCACCATGCACAGTACATTTGTATTACAATCTGCCCAGGGTTGGTATTCAATACCGATCTTACCTGACTTAAAGATAAGGACAACCAACCAGATCGCACCATATTAATATATTGGTCTGTAACAGGCGATATGATTGGATATCCTTATTCTTTAATTAAATAAGATCAATATTGAATACCACCCCTTGACTGTTATTTATATTGCATCTTAGTGGAAAACTTAAATATTTTGACTTAGGTCAAAAATTTGCAATGCACATATTTCCTGCAAATTGATTAGTGATTATAGTAGCCGTCAACATGCATAAAATCTGTATAAAAATAAATAATCTGAATCGTATTATTTAGCTAATCCACTTAATAATATATACTCGTTACGTTTTTGTTTTCAATATGGCCTTACCAGGAGTGCCTAAGTAAAAACAGAATATTTAAAAAGGTATCATAAAATAAATTTGAATTTTCAAACATTCATTCATTAGAAACTAATTTCAGAAACAAAGTATTTGACGTGTCCGACAGCTTCTGTAAATTGTAACGTGCATCAATCCCTCAGTACATTAACTGCTATTTCGTGAGAGTTGAATTTTCGTTGATTTCGCTGTTTAACTCGACCAAGAAATATAATGCCCACAAAGTATGGAACCCCAAAATTCATAACATGGTTTTACCTGTCCATATTTTTTATTCCAAGAATAATTTACGACCCAATGAAAAGTTTTTTTTATCAAAATCCACCTAACTTTATACCCACGAAAATATGTGATTTTACAGTATTATGATATTTCTTAGTATAATATGCATATAAAATATTCCGAACATTTCGTAGAATACTTATAACATTTATATAAACCCTACATCCAGCGTAAATTGGTCACTGCAATTGCACTTGGTGTACAAAATTGGCAAGAATTACTCTAAAACTGGATGGTGTTGTATCAAGTTCCATATCGCCACATGAGGGATCCATACGTGTACGTTATCTGTCTTGAAACAAAAGGAGTTAAAGTGAACAAATCTACCTGAACCTATGTTGTATTGCCTGACAATACACTATATCAGTTTTTGTCTCGTAGATTCCTCATATCTGAAAAAATTGGATAGTGATATTACAAAAGGGTTATATCAACTAAATAGAATTCAACATATTAAGATGTTTGTCTTTTGTATTCCTTCAGAAATATGTCTTCTGTTTCTAATATTTCTTAACAACTAGGGTGATAACGATCTTTACTGAGCAAACTTTAATCTATGCTTAGCAAAACTGGTATTGATTGAAGCGTTGTTGCTTCAACTGATTTATTTGGGTTAAAGATTATAAGCACCCCTGTAGGATACGATTTCTCAACCGACGGTTTTAATTTGATCAGGGACAAATATAAAAATTCCGACCCTAGGGCGAAATACACTAAGAGACTTTAAAAACGTAACACATGAAAAGTTCACCTCCCTATTGTCTCGCAGTTACCCTTTTGACGCGTATAGACACCGGTATGTATTCTTAATATACATTTTAAAGTTGAACATATTATGTTTATTTCTGAGATGATTCTGTTTCACTGTTGAAAGTTATAATAGAGATGACCAACTACACAAAGTAGAGAAACCCACGGTTAAATAATTACACTACCATTGTCTGTCTAATGGATAGACATTGTTAAATAACTACACTACCACTGCCTTTCTAATGGATAGACACTGCCAATACACAATTAAATGTAAAAATAACACAATCGAACACATTGTACAGAAGGAGGATGACATTACTTATAATTATTAGAATTTTGTTTTTGTGATTCAATAGTCAGTCTCCTTTAATCGTTGAATGGGGAATATCTTATTTATCGTGCTATGATGATGACCTCAGATTGTGTATGTCTGTCTGCTTTTCATGTCCCATGGAGGATTAGTGGATGTATATTACATCTTCATATTTGATTTTTCATACAGAAACGTATTGAATATTTAATGAGATGAAAACTTCGATGGATGACCGGATTCCCACATGATAAACGTGCATAGACAGACATAATTATGAGTGTTTCCCTATATGATTACGTACCTACACGTGAGATAAATAATGTTGGTAGGATGGGTTGAGCTAGACAGTTTGTGCAATTATCCAACGAGGGGCGTTTCAAAAGTAAAATTATCAGGGGTTCTACCGAGGCATAACGCCCATTCCAAAAATATGACGAAAGTTTGTTTCAAGTGACATTTGCATACTCTACATCAAAATTCAGTTTCAAACATTGTTTTATTCTAAAATCATCACTATATGACATTTCAAATGACAACATTTACATGTTCCACATAAATCAGTACGCACATGCCGATCATCATGCAAAGATTCTACATATTTATCGGTTTTCAATGGCAGCTTTCAGCAATTCAGCCACTCGTTGACATTTTACTTCCCCTGGTCATAGCGCTACCTAAGTCTCCCTGATGATACTATTTCTTTCCTGGGTTGAGTACAGCCAACATCGAGATACCGTGCACAGGAATATCGGACATGTACAGACACCACCCTCACAAGTATCAATTCGCACCTTGGACGAGTGTCGCATTGTGGTTTATTCTTGCTCCGAGAAATTAAGCAGTGTCACAGACAGGGATCAAATCAGGGATCTCTCTACCTCTGGACCAACGCTCTACAGGCTAAGATAAGACACAGCTTTTCATCGGAAGAAATGTTTGGTTTGACTCAGTATCCAGCGTATGAGAGGGTACATTACATGTATATTAGTAAGGATAAATAAATTCTAACACCTGTTCAGATTGAAATATATCATTTATTCATACATTAACAACCTAAGCTAACATCTCTATAAATCACAGTGGTCAATAAATCACAACCATCCAAGGTATTAAGCTTAATTTGTAACATAAAAGAAATATAAAAAACATGTCATCACAAACAGAAATTGATACACAAAGAACTGAAAAAATAATTATGTTAATGTAATATATACAATGGCAATGAGCACTTTGTTTCCACAATAGAACCGCAGTGATTCAGTATCAACCACTTCAACATACTGAGACCACATTCTTAAACACTAAGTTTGGATTGTACGAAATATCATTCAATGTCAGGAGACTGAACACGGCAAATAAACTTACAGCACTGCTAAACAAGGCTAAATCTATAAACCATGGCCTCAATGAAAACCAGAACTTTTAAGGAGCCCTGGAATTTTAGAACTATTATATGACAGAATAAAACAATTTCTTAGTTATGTTAACACACATCACACAGTAACAAGCATACATGTAGTATTATAGTAGCACATGGCAATATAAACATTAGCGTCATACAAAAATCTAATGCATTGTGAAATAAAACAAACCTATGAAATGCCTGTTTACTATATACAAGCCAATACACTGTTGCAGTTGGTGTTACAGGGCTGCTATTTATAAATCATCTTTGTGGAAAACTTAAATATTTTGATCACACAAATTTCGCAAATTATTGAATATACTATGTTTTCTAAGTGATTACGGTAGCTCTCTACATAATGCTTAAAAACTACACAATCAATTAACAATCTGGAGTATGTTGTTTAGCTGTTTTGCCTAAGGAAATTTAAGGTCTTGAAACATTCTTAGTTGTACTAATTTAAGAGCATGTGTCACATCATATTATTTGGTTGCACGATTTATTACTCTCGAAAATAAAACTAAACTAACATTCAGAACGCAGACTAAATCACAGACATCAAGACAGACCGCAGACATTGCAAGGCCACGATGCTCGCAAGAATATAGTAGAACTATTGCTATAACGATACATAGCAAGAGTCGACATGTCGAGACTATGGTTTGCGACGTTGCTTCATTTTGCTGGACTAGTTGTAAAACACCTGCGATTTCCCCGAAAAGGTGTTTCAAAATGTCGTAGATAGGTGCACGGCTATTGTGACGCTGTCAACCACTAATCAGAATACATGTAGTATACGTAAACAGACCATTCCTGTATGGAGTAAAGAGATAAACTCAATGTGGTATTTGGAAGCATTGATATAAAAAGTGTGATCACTTAATATCAACAAATAGGGCACTCCTTAGAAACATATTATTAGTAAGTAAAGAATAATTAATCACATAATCTGAATCACAGGTGAAAATCGAAAACAATTGATAAAAGTTTATATAAAAAATAGAATGAGATTATACCATTAATAAAGTAGTTCGAATCTCTAGATGCCACACAGGATAATAATGCACGATAAGCAAGATGATATCACAGTTGTCACATTATAGAACCTCAAACTTACTATACAATTCTCAGCTTCCATCTTGTTATATTTTATAGTAATTCATGCATCACATTTCTTGGTAATTATGATTATTATGCAAACCCAGCAATGCGTTAACAAAATCTCCATATTTGAATTAGTTCCAAACAGGCGATGATTAATTACGAGGGATGTTCAACAAATATGCAGAAAATGCTCAGAAATCTTTGATACAAGACCAATATAATTGGAACGGCTTTATGCAGATAATGCATTGGTGTATTACAAATATAAAACTAAACATTATATTAAATGCAGAGAAACTGTAACGTCAGTATGGCTGCACTGACCCAAAAGCGTAATAACGTCACTATGGCTGTACTGGCCCAACATCGTCACGACGTCATTATACATAATAAAAAAATTATGTATATAACATGCATACTTATTGATGGCATAAGTCATCGAGTATTCCAAACAAAGATACACTTAATACACATGTCAACTAGAAATTCGAACTTTTCCTATGCAACTTACACGATATAAATTAGACATAGACTATAAACTATTTTAATATTAAAGATGTAATTCAATGATCAAACTAGTTAATTAATAACTACAATCGGTGGTAAATTAATTAGAAATAAATGTACCTGCATATTTGGTAAGTGTTTAAACTTACAATGACCAACAAACAAATTAGAGCATTTTCCCATGTATGTGTTGATCACCTCTGGTATGTAATCACCAGCTGTCAAGCAAAAATAATGCATGGAAGGATTCATTAAAATATTGCCGTAACAGCAACAGGAAGTAAACTGTGATTGTTTTTCTATAATTAGATATTGCTTGTAATACCATTACTATGCACTCAGACAAAAATTAAATTGCATTTAATTAAACTAAACAACAAAAAGTAAGTGAAACATTGATTACATTTAGATGTAAGGAAACGGTGCATACATAGAAAAAGTATTTCACCGTTGAATTGCATTATTTCATTCGGAGAAATTCACAAAATCTTATTGATGTGTAATAAATATAAATGATGTTTCAAAATGGTATAGGGAAACAATAAATACACAGAACATTTAATACTTTTATCTCTTGAAGTAATCAATTATTCTCAATAAGTTTTGCTTGGCTTACAAAGCAAGTTTTATCCTGTGATCAATATTAACCCCGCAACAAAATAAAAGATAAATCAAATGCATTTTTTCATCTCATTTGTTTGTACGTGGGTTGAATATCTTTAGACTTTACCAAAATAAATCTTCATTATTTCAACAAATAGCAAACTTTGACATTTATACAAAACACTTATAATGAACTGGTGCATAATGTAAATAAAAAAGAGGAAAACTCAGATATTAAAACACACTTGATGTATAGCGGTACAAGACAGTAAGCTTTTTTTATTTAATTTTATTTAAGTTTATTATTCCAAACGAGCACATGAATCAAGCCTGAAGAATATGATGTATTACTGCCTGTAGTACAGCTCAACGTTGTCAGTAGATATTTTACTTTCATGTAAATAAACCATATTGCCTACACGAGCTAAACAGACACAACTAGAAATGTGTCCCTGTTACATGTATGCCCAACCACCTGCTGATACTAGTATTGTAACCATCGGAATTATAACAAAAAATAAAAAAAGTAAGTCACGTCCGTTGTTTTCATTTATATAATTTTACTTCCTGATGAAGGCATACATGTAGTAAAATGCCGAAACGTGGAAATTAGAAGTTTAATTAATTACAACGCGTGTTGTTGTTGATATTTATTTTTATTAACTGTCTGAATTAAAATATCTAATTAGACATGCTGATTATTATTCCTAACTTATTATACATCTGTTGTTTATCCTACGACGCATAGGACTATTTATTATATCAATAAATATGAAGTAGACCAGATAGGCACAATTCATCAAGGATAAAAAACAGCGGAGTAAAACTCGAAATGTATCCATGCGACACGGATGCCAAACCACTTGCCAAATCTGCTAATACTAGTATTGAAATCATCTGAATTTAAATACTTAACTTAGCATGTTGATTATTATTCCTAACTTATAATACATCTGTTGTTAATCCATCGCCGCAGAGAACACGTTATTGTATTCATAAATAAAAAGTAGACCAGATACACATCATTCAAAACTTGAAACAAGGGAGAAAAACGTGAATTTAGTTCAATGACATATTGTTGAAATAATAGAAATGTACATTACCCGAAAGTCCTAAATCGCCACTATAATTTTGTATAGTTATTTTGTTATAACACTGCATGTACTTTCATGAAATTTTGCATACCGATACTTGAATAAAACATGCAGTTAATTATTGATTTATTTTGGCCGATAAACGGTGTTGTTAGACGTTACAGGCGCGTTACGTAATGAAGCTTATTTTTCAAAGTCACAAAATATTTACCAAAATGGTTAGTGAACACATGCATTGCAATATGCACGAGTTGATGAACAATTTAGCATAACTGACGTCTGCCCTCCCAGAAAAACACGTAACAAGCCGAGATTGACCCAAGACGAACTCGACTGATGTCTTAGAATCTTACAACAAAATTTCAAACAGGCTTCTTTTAAGAAACGTCAATTTTGCAAGGAACACGCTTACGTGTTGATATTCACAAATTGAAGATGCCTGGCAATGAAAACATGGAGATAATCACCAAAATAATAATTACCAACGAACTAGAAAATAGTTTTTGTAATTAAAATAATATTAAGGGCCGCAACTCTATCCGAGCTTATAACACCCTGACAGGTCAACAACGTTTTCTTCCTTCCAAACTTTGCATGTCAGGTGTTTTTCGCATAGAAAAATCATCACTTACATCAAAACCGCTCTTGAACACGTGCCTTTCGATGCGCATGTCTTACACGTGTATATTATGATATATTACATAACAAGTCTAAAACGGTGAATTAGACCACAAGTAGGCCATAAATAAACAAATAGTTGGCTTCATTGCAAATTCATATGTCAGTAAGTGCAATTTCATGAAAATAAATGCAATAATAAAAAGATATTAATAAAATAAAAACTGTCAACTAGAAATATTATAATTATTAGAACTTTGTTCATGTAATTCCATAGTCCGTCTCCTAACATCGCTGAAACAGGAATATCTTATTTAATGGCTACGATTATGACTTCAGATTGTGTCTGTCCGTCTGCTTCTCGTGTTCCATGCAAGATTAGAAGTTCTATTTTACGTCTTGATGATTCTACATACAGGAACATATTGAATATTTAATGAGATGAAAACTTGCCTTCGATGATTGACCGGATTCCCACAGGGTGAACATGCATAGACGGACATAATTACGGCTGTTTCCTGTATGATTATGTACGTAGATGTGATATAAATCATGTTGGTAGGATGGGTATAACCAGACGGTGTGTGATATTCTCTATACGAGGGGCATTTTAAAGTACAATTATCAGGTGTTCAACTGAGCCATAGTGCCATATTCTGAAAATGTGACGAAAGTTTGTTTAAAGTGACATGAGCACACTCTACACCAAAACTCTTGTCTCAAACATTGTTTTATTCTAAAATTTCCGCATAGCAAATATTAAATGACCATAACGCAGTCAAAAATTGGTATTTTTTCATCAAATAACTTTTCGTAAAGATGTTCATTCTTTTAGAGCTGATTTCCGGATTCTTCCAGGATCGTAGGATCCCTGAATTATAGTAATCAATGGACCAATACTTTGCTCCAGTACACAACAGCTCTACAGCGTGCAGCTAACAAAATTTACATTTTCCACATAAGTCAGTGCTCATAATCCGTTCAGCATGCATGTGTTTCACAAAAAGTCAAGTTACCGGTTTTCAATGGCCGCTTTCAGTAATTCAGCCATCCTATGACATATGACTTTCTCCGGTCATTGACACTATGCTACCTAAGGGAACCTTCGTTCGAGTCTCACTGATGATACTATTTCTCTCCTGGTTAGTGTGCAGCCATCTAAATACCGCGCACAGGAATATCGAACATATACAGACACCACCCTCACAAGTACCAACTCACACCTTGGACGTGGGTTATTCATGCTCCGAGAAATTAAGCAGCGGCGCAGACGGGGTTCAAACCAGGGACCTCTCAATCCCAAAGTGCGTGCCCAACCTCTAGGCCAAAGCTCTACAGACTGAGATAAGACAGGCAGGATGTTGATACACAAAGAACTAAAAAATAAATATGTTAATATAATATATAAGCCAGTCTCCAGGAAAACCTGCTATTTTGACAAAAATATTGACTTTAAGATTTTCCATAGCATTACAGAATAATGTTAAATAAGCAAATTGCAAAAGAAATTATGTTAAAAGCTTGAGTTTTAAGGAAGTTACAGCTGTTTTTGCAGAGTCCCTATTCAGAGTTTTTTGTGTGACGTCGCAAACGTCATTCAAACGTTATTCGACGTAACTGAAATATGTTTCATAAATTCATTATTACACCAGTTGATCAATTCTTGACATAAACTGTTCAAAATAGTACCAAATTCTATAATTATGTTTCTCTTTTCAAAATATATATCAAAATCGAAATTGTTTGCATTCAGAGAAAGGCTACTTCTGTTTTGAACAACTAAATCCTCGTTTTTCTCAATCGGAGTACTTTTCTGAAATTGGTCACCATAGCAACGAAGTATGTGATTTCGACATAATTCATAGGATAATTTAAAGCTAAGGTATAGAACTATATGGGTCAATTACTTAAAATAGAATCAACAGATATGTATTTTTCCTTATTTTAGAGCTTTATCAAAATCCTGTTACATATAGTAATTAAATAATGTCATTATAGCAGGTTTTCCTGGAGACTGGCTCATATACAATCACAATGACAATGCAATAAATGAATCAATATATATATATGACCTCAAATAATTGTTGTCGGCTTCATACAACGAATACAAAAATAGACAAATAGTTATACGTTATCACAATTATGCTATGAATCATTTATTCCATTCAAACACATTTGACCTACGTTCATGTAGTAGTGTTACAGGGCTGCTCTCTTTATAACAATTGAATGAGGTCAAACCATTAATAAAATAGTACCAACCTGTAGACGTCTTCCAGGATAATAATGCACATTAAGCAAGATGATATCACAGTTGTTACATTATAGAACCCTCAAACTTGCTATACAATTCTCAGCTTGCATCTTTTTATATTTTATGGTAATTCATGCACCACGTTTCTTGGTACAAACATGATTATTATGCAAATCCAGCAAGGTATTAATAAAATCTCCATATTTGAATTAGTTCCAAACAGGCGATGATTAATTACGAGGGATGATCAACAAATATGCAAAAAGATGCTCTAAAATCTTTGTTACAAGCCCAATATTACTAAAACTCCGATAAACGATTGGTGACAAGTCACTTTGACTGCACTGACCTAAATTTATGCACTTGCCCAATATCATCACGACGCCATTATATATAAAATACATACTTATTAATGGAATAAGTCATGGTGTATTCAATGACTCTCAAACACTGATTTTGGAACAAAGATACACTTTAAGTTTGTAAATGTACCTACATATACGGTAAGAGTTTTAGACTTACAATGACCGACAAACAAATTAGAGCACTTTCCAATGTATCAACTCTGGTGATTATAAACCCTGGTTTATAATCACCAGCCATCAAGCAAAAATAATGCATAAAGGATTCATTAAAGTATTGCATTAACAGGAACAGCAACAGAAAGTAAATTATGACTGTTTTTTCTGTAATTAAATAATACTTATACTTTATAGCATTCAGACAAAATTTAAATTACATTTATTTGAACTAAACAACAAAAACTACACGAAACATTGATTTCAATTAGATGTAAGGAAACGCAGCATACATAGAAAAAATAGTTCGTCTTATAAATGCATTCTTTCATTCGGAGAAATTCACAAAATCTTATTCATGTGTAATAAACATAAATGATGTTTCTAAATGGTATAGGGAAATAATAAATACACAGAACATTGAATACTTTAATCTCTTAAAGTAATCAATTATTCTCAATAAGTTTGGCTTGGCTAACAAAGCCAGTTTTATCCAATGATTGATATAAACTCCGCAATAAAATACAAGAAAAGCAATTTGCAGATATTTGCATTTTTCATCTCATTTGTTTGTATGTTGATAGAATATCTTCAGATTTTACCGCAATAAATCTTAATTATTTCAATAAATAGCAAAATTTGACAGCAATACAATACACTAATAATGTACTGCTGCATAATGTAAATGAAATAGAGGGAAAACTCCGATATTAAAACTGACGTATAATGGAATAAGAAAGTACGCCAAAGTTTATTACGCCAAACTTGCACATGAATCAAGTCTAAAGAATACGATGTATTAGTGCCTGCTGTACGACTCAACTGTGTCAGGAGATATTTTCATTTTATGTAAATAAAAACATATGGGCTACAGACAAAACAAGAAATATATCCATGTGACACGGACGCCCAACCATTTGCCAACACTGCTTATACTAGTATTCTAATCATCTGAATTGAAATACCTAACTACGCATGTTGATTATTATTCCTAACTTATACTTTACTGAGCAAAACTTCTAACCGAACACTTAGGTTCTTGAATAATATATTTGGTATTAGCAATAGGAATTTTCTAAAAATTAGTCTTAAGTATCACCAATATGTCGGAATGCAGTGGTCAAACTTTTATCAACTTATTTAATTTACATCATGGTTAAAACATGAATTTAGTAACACGACCAATCGAGATGAAATTCACAAATGTACACTGAGCGGCTTTGAAAACATAACACTGATAATATTAAATTTATCACTTTTTTATTGATGAATATTTCTGATCGAAATTGTGTTTGTGTGATATTTACTGTCCAGGCATGGTATATTGATGTTCTTTCCATCTTAATTCAGTACAGCAGTGCAGTAAACCATCAAATTGCAGAAAAATGAAACTGTACTAGGAATTTACGTGTGCTTATAACATTATTGAAACTTAGAAGTGTATAAATATCATAAATTAAACAAGTAAACGCATTTCATTAATATTCAATAATACAATAATATTGTACAGTTGTGTGAATGAGCTTAAAAATGGTGGTAATCATTTAAGAGTTATCGCACTTGAACATAACACTTTTCTTACATCTTGTGACATTCAATGCATTTTTTTATTTCGTTTAAAGGAGTATTCTTATTCACGCACGAGTAAAATGAAACAAAATAATGAGTGCGGTGATATATACTAATGTAACGCCGATATGTCGTATGGACCCCACATGTGAGCATACTGACCGCTCTTCCGCGGTCTACCTTTGACAAACGCGCTGTGTTTTCGACTAATAATTTTGTAATCAAATATCCTCAGTTCTCTAGGATACATGTTCACAATATCCATGCAAACGCCGATTCCTCAAGCATCTCGTGCAAAAGTGTGGTTCAAAGTTATTCCGCTATGGGCGAGTGATTTATACATGTATTGTCACGGGGTTAGCTGTGTTCTGTACATAAACTATATTGATACGACTTTGCAAAATTTGAAGTCTGTAAGCTAACCATTTACGGAAATATTCAAGTTGAAAAAGTGTTCATAAGCAGTTTAGCTCAGTATAGTAATACACTCGGCAAAATTTACACACGTGGTTTAACCGTTTTTACTTTTTTATTTTTTATTATTTTAGCATTTAATTCTGTGTACATGGTATTGACTATCACAGGACTGGACAAATAAAGTTTTCTCTTAAAAATTAAATATAGCGGTTCATTGAACCATGAAACATCAAAAACAGTAAAATGGCACGGAAATTGACGCGTAGGTGCAAATTATTTTCATGTATGGTAAATGGAATTTAGGATTAATAGTCTCATTAAAAAACACAAAATAATTCAATTTTTCACTCAACAACATGACGGTTTCCTACCTTTAAGAATATTTTTCATTATTGTGGTCAAGGGGAATTAACCCTGTTCGAAATTGCGTTTTTGAAAAAGTCGGTATTTCTAAACCTAAATTAGGCGTTGTTCTTATCATTGTGTTCTTTATTTCTGTCTCGGTGTTAAGAAAATAGACTTGAAAACGAACTTTATCAGCCCAGCGGGGCCATATGTGCATTAGCAGCCTGACAAACGCCCGAGGAAAACACGACAAAAATGTGTGACTTAAGATTATGCAGATGTCATTATTTGTTTATTCTGTTTGTGACAATTGTAGTCAGATGTTTAAAACATCAATTGTATTGTAACTCCACACATCAACACTACATATGGTGAACTTTTCAGCAATATTAAACACGTATTGACCGAACAATAGGTAAGTAAGCATGTGTGTACTTATAAGTTTTGTTGAGTGTACATCTGTTCTTAATCCTTCGCGGCACAGAACTCTTTATTATATTCATTAATATGAAGTAGACCAAACACGCACCATTCATGACTTGAAAAAACAAGGGAGTAAATACGTTCAATGACATATTGTTGTAATAATAGAAATGTACATTCTAAACTATATTTAAGACTCGTTACAGTCGTCTTTTTGAATGAACATGTATTCTCTTTCATACTTGAAATGATTACAAGATTTAGCACTAACGAAGTGGTTGTATTCATAGTTTGGTGTCCTGCTGTACAAACAGTATTGCCTTTCCTGTAACATACCGAACGTTTTATACAATATCCATTCACTAGCAATCACCACACATGACAAGGCCGTAATAAATATATAAATGCACATACTATCCTGTCAGCTTTATCAATGTAAACAGATGTTTTTGCCAAGACGTATGAAGATAGATTGGTTGAGTTGAGGTGAAGTGTCAGTCAGTGAAGACATAATACTTGGTATTGAAGGGAATCACACTGCTTGTTAATACAATATATGCCGACGCTAGATATCAGAGGTTCATTTGCATACATTCTAATTTGTTTTTCTAATGAACTGTTTTACTCACTAATTCGCGTCAAGCAAATTGGTACTTTTATCTGATTATATTCAAAGGCATAACGCTTATGTGACAGCCGAGGTCCAGTGAATAACTTGCGCTGGACTGATAAACCGACAATCAGAACTTGATTCCCGGTCCGGACAGGTCATATCCTTACATGAAAATTAGACATCAATATCCATATTCCGCGACATGTGAAGCTGTTGCTGAGTCCTGGTGGAAGGGTAAGTTAGTACTGGTAAGGACATAACTTTATGTCTTGTTAGGAAGCTTTTCTTATTACTTTTATGTTGACACTCGGTTTGTATGGTGGACCTCAACTAGTAAATGTACATGAGATAGAAACACCGTATACTTAGTTGTCACTGCCTTGACTGTAGACTGATGCCTCGGTCTGTTTTTAACTTCGGACAGGTACCAGTTTAATCACTTCCTTCTATCATTCTGATCACCTCGGGCTTTATGCATAGCAATACCGGAAATTTATAAATTTCTGCGTCGTGCGACCGTCGTGCGACGGAAAACATAATCGTGGACCCTCGTCGTAGGGTTTTGGACATGTTCAAAAATTTTTACGGCGGGTGACTGTCGTAGGTCCGCCGTGCGATACCCTATGTAGTCGCACGACGGACGCACGATTTGTTTGTGATTATAAGGTCAAACTAGGCACTTAGAATCCCACCACTATCGTGCGATGGACGTACGACGGACGTGCGATGGTCGCACGACAGTCTTGTGTATATTCACTATTCTACGACAGCCGTTAGTCAATTGCACGACCGTCGTACGACAATCGCACGACCGTCGTACGACGCTCATAAACATATATGTCCGTTTTCAAAATTCGTACCCTATAGTGCAAATCTAAGATGAAATCATATTGAATTTCTTAGAGAAATATGTGTACTTTGGAAACAATAAAACCTCTCTATAGCGACACACATTGAGAAACATAACATTACATATTAGGTTGTTGCTCTGGAGCGGTAAATGTGTATATTAAATTGTTTCTTCGCGAACAACATGTTAATATTGCTTAAGAGAGGTGTTGCTCAGTGGAGGGCTGCTCTGTAGAGGTTGCATTGTACATACATAATAATTGTTATGATAGATGCATTCAGCTATAAACTAAGATTTCGATGTTAAAATCGACCACAAAATATAATGCCCACGAGTTATCGAACCCCCAAATACATAACATGGTTTTACCCTTCCATATTTTGTAATCCACGAATTGTCGATCCCATGGAAATGTTTTTTTATCAAAATCCACGAAATTCAATACATGTACCCATGAAAATATGTGAATTTACAGTAGGTGATATGCCTATGTATGCATATTAAATATTCGGCACATTACGTCAGAAGATACTAATAACATTTATTTTAAACGCTACATCCAGCGTAAATTGTTCATTGCAATTATTGTGCTTGGTGTTTATAACGGGCAAACCATTGCGTACGTTACCTAAACAATTCGCAAAATTGGGCAAAGATTACTCTAAAACTGAATGGTGAAGTATCAAGTTCCATTGTGCCACATGAGGAATTCATACGTGTACGTCATCTTAATAGAAGAAGTTAAAGTAAACAAATCCACTTAAACGGATGCTATATTTCCGGAAAATACGCGTAATATATCAGATTTTGTCATGTAGTCTCCTCACGTCTGAAATAATGGGATTGTGATATTACAAAAGCGTTATATCAAGTGATTAAATTCAACATGCTAAGATGTTTATCTATTGTATATCTTCAGAAATATGTCTCCGGTTTCTAATATTTCTTAACAACAAGGATGATAAATATCTTTACTGAGCAAAGTTTAATCTATGCTTAGCGCTAACACGTCTAGAAAATAATCAAACTAGTATTGATTCAA
Source organism: Spisula solida (assembly GCA_947247005.1). Classification (NCBI taxonomy): domain Eukaryota; kingdom Metazoa; phylum Mollusca; class Bivalvia; order Venerida; family Mactridae; genus Spisula; species Spisula solida. The sequence continues at coordinate 40,175,065 of OX365944.1, read as the reverse complement.
GCATTGTTGCTTTAACTGATTTATTTGGGTTTAAGATTATAAGCACCCCAGTAGGATACGATTTCTCAACCGACGGTTGTAACTCAGGGACGAATGTAGAAATTCCGACCCAAGTGCGAAATACACTAAGAGACTTTAAAAACGTAACACATGAAAAGTTCACCTCCCTATTGTCTCGCAGTTACCTTTTTGACGCGTATAGACACCAGTATGTATTCTTAGTGTACATTTATACATTTTAATGTTTAACAGATATGTTTATTTCTGAGATGATTCTGTTTCACTGTTGATAGAGGTGACCAATTACACCAAGTAGAGAAACCCACGGCTAAATAATTACACTACCATTGTCTGTCTAATGGATAGATACTGTTAAGTAACTACACTACCACTGCCTTTCTAATGGATAGACACTGCCAATACACAATTAAGTGTAAAAGAAACACAATCGAACACATTGTACAGAAGGAGGATGACATTACTTATAATTATTAGAATTTTGTTTTTGTAATTCCATAGTCAGTCTCCTTAAATCGTTGAATGGGGAATATCTTATTTATCGTGCTATGATGAGGATTAGGATTTCATACAGAAACGTATTGAATATTTAATTAGATGAAAACTTCGATGATTGACCGGATTCCCACAGGAAAAACGTGCATAGACAGACATAACTATGGCTGTTTCCTATATGATTATGTACCTACATGTGAGATAAATAATGTTGGTAGGATGGGTTGAGCTAGACAGTTTGTGCAATTATCTATACGAGGGGTGTTTCAAAAGTAAAATTATCAGGGTTTCTACCGAGGCATAACGCCCATTCCAAAAATATGACGAAAGTTTGTTTCAAGTGACATTATCAGACTCTACATCAAAACTCAATTTAAAACATTGTTTTATACTAAAATAATCACTATATGGAATTTCAAATGACAACATTTACATGTTCCACATAAATCAGTACACACATGCCGATCATCATGCAAAGATTCTAGAAATTTATCGGTTTTCAAGGGCAGCTTTCAGCAATTCAGCCACTCGTTGACATTTTACTTCCCCTGGTCATTGCGCTACTTAAGTCTTCCTGATGATACTATTTCTCTCCTGGTTTGTGTACAGCCAACATCGAGATACCGCGCACAGGAATATCGAACATGTACAGACACCACCCTCACGAGTATCAAATCACACCTTAGACGAATGGAGTATTGTGGGTTATTCTTGCTCCGAGTAATTAAGCAGTGTCACAGACAGGGATAAAATCAGGGATCTCTCGATCCCAAACTGCGTGGCAAACCTCTAGACCAAAGCTCTACAGACTGAGATAAGACACGCAGCTGTTCATCGGAAGAAATGTTTGGTTTCACTCAGTACCCAGCGCTTGAGAGGGTAGATTACATGTACATTAGTAAGGATAAATAAATTCTAACACATGTTCAGATTAAAATATATCATGTATTCATACATTAACAACCTAAGCCAATATCTCTATAAATCACAGTGGTCAATAAATCGCAACCTTCCAAGGTATTAAGCATAATTTATAACATAAAAGAAATAAAAAAAATATGTCATCACACTCAGAAATTGATGCACACAGAACTGAACAATAAAAGTATGTTAATATAATATATACAATGGCAATGAGAACATTATTTCCACAATAGAACCGCAGTGATTCGGTATCAACCACTTCAACATACTGAGACAACATTCTTATACATTACGTCAGGATTATACGAAACATCATTCAATGCCAGGAGACTGAGAACGGAAAATAACCTTACAGCACTGCTAAACAAGGCTAAATCTATAAACCATATGTCCTCAATGAAAACCAGAACTTTTAAGAATCCCTAGAATTTTAAAACTCTTATTTATAAAGCATCTTTGTGGAAAACTTAAATATTTTGACTTAAGATCAATTAAAGATGCGCACACATTTCGCAAATTATTGAATATACTATGTCTTCTATGTGATTACAGTAGCTCTCTACATAATGCATAAAAACTACAAAATCAATTAACAATCTGGATTATATTGTTTAGCTGTTTCGCCTAAGGAAATATTAAGATCTTGAAACATTCTTAGTTGTCTACTAATTTAAGAGCATGTGTCACATCATACTATTTGGTTGCACGATTAATTACTCTCGAAAATAAAACTAAACTAACATTTAGAACGCAGACTATATCACAGACATCAAAACAAACCGCAGACATTGCAAGACAACGATGTTCGTAAGAATATAGTAGAAATATTGCTATAACGATACCCAGCAAAAGTCGACATGTCGAGACTATGGTTTGCGACGTTGCTTCATTTTGCTGGACAAGTTGTAAAACACCTGCGATTTCCCCGAAAAGGTGCCTCAAAACGTCGTTGATAGGTGTACAGCTATTGTGACGCAGGATAAAAACGCTGTCAACCACTATTCAGAATACATGTAGTATACGTAACAGACCATTCCTGTATGGAGTAAAGAGATAAACTCAAAGTGGTATTTGGAAGCATTGATATAAAAAGTGTGATCACTTATTATCAACAAATAGGGCACTCCTTAGAAACATACTATTACATGTAGTAAGTAAAGAATAATTAATCACATAATCTGAATCACAGGTGAAAATCGAAAACAATTGATAAAAGTTTATATAAAAAATAGAATGAGATTATACCATTAATAAAGCAGTTCGAATCTCTAGATGCCACACAGGATAATAATGCACGATAAGCAAGATGATATCACAGTTGTCACATTATAGAACCTCAAACTTACTATACAATTCTCAGCTTCAATCTTGTTATAGTTTATGGTAATTCATGCATCACGTTTCTTGGTAAAAACATGATTATTATGCAAATCCAGCAATGCGTTAACAAAATCTCCATATTTGAATTAGTTCCAAACAGGCGATGATTATTACGAGGGATGTTCAACAAATATGCAGAAAATGCTCAGAAATCTTTGATATAAGACCAATATAATTTGAACGGCTTTATGCAGATAATGCATTGGTGTATTACAAATATAAAACTAAAGATTATATTAAATGCAGAGGAACTGTAACGTCAGTATGGCTGCACTGACCCAAAAGCGTAATAACGTCACTATGGCTGTACAAGTACTGGCCCAGCATCGTCACGACGTCATTATACATATGTATATAACATGCATACTTATTGATAGCATAAGTCATGGAGTATTCCAAACAAAGATACACTTAATACACCTGTCAACTAGAAATTCGAACTTTTCCTATGCAACTTACACGATATAAATTAGATATAGACTATAAACTATTTTAATATTAATGATGTAATTCAATAATCAAACTAGTTAATTAATAACTACAATCGGTGGTGAATTAATTAGAAATAAGTGTACCTGCATATTTGGTAAGTGTTTAAACTTACAATGACCAACAAACAACTTAGAGCACTTTCCCATGTATGTGTTGATCACCTCTGGTATGTAATCAGCAGCCGTCAAGCAAAAATAAAGCCTGGACGGTTTCATTAAAATATTGCAGTAACAGCAACAGTAAGAAAACTGTGATTGTTTTTTCTATAATTAGATAATGCTTGTAATACCATAACTATGGACTCAGACAAAAATTAAATTGCATTTAATTAGACTAAACAACAAAAAGTAAGTGAAACATTGATTACATTTAGATGTAAGGAAACGGTGCATACATAGATTCAGTATTTCACCGATGAATTGCATTATTTCATTCGGAGAAATTCACAAAATCTTATTGATGTGTAATAAATATAAATGATGTTTCAAAATGGTATAGGGAAACAATAAATTCACAGAACATTGAATACTTTTATCTCTTGAAGTAATCAATTACTCAATAAGTTTTGCTTGGCTTACAGTTTTATCCTGTGATTAATATCAACCCCGCAACAAAATTAAAGATAAATAAATGCATTTTTTCATTTCATTTGTTTGTACGTGGGTTGAATATCTTCAGACTTTACCACAATAAATCTTCATTATTTCAACAAATAGCAAACTTTGACATTTATACAAAACACTTATAATGAACTGGTGCATAATGTAAATGAAAAAGAGGAAAACTCAGATATTAAAACACACTTGATATATAGCGGTACAAGACAGTAAGCTTTTTTCTTTTAATTTTATTTAAGTTTATTATTCCAAACGAGCACATGAATCAAGCCTGAAGAATATGATGTATTACTGCCTGTAGTACAGCTCAACGTTGTCAGTAGATATTTTCCTTTCATGTAAATAAACCATATTGCCTACACGAGCTAAACAGACAAATCTAGAAATATGTCCATGTGACAGGTATGCCCAACCAACTGCTATTACTAGTATTGTAACCATCGGAATTATAACAAAAAAATAAAAAATATAAGTCACGTCCGTTGTTTTCATTCATTATATATTTTTTTCCTGATGAAGGCATACAGTCATGTAGTAAAATGCCGAAACGTGGAAATTAGAAGTTTAATTAATTACAACGCATGTTGTTGTTGATATTTATTTTTATTAACTGTATGAATTAAAATATCTAATTAGACATGTTGATTATTATTCCTAACTTATTATACATCTGTTTTTTATCCTACGACGCATAGGACTATTTATTATATCAATAAATATGAAGTAGACCAGATAGGCACAATTCATCAAGGATAAAAAACAGCGGAGTAAAACTCGAAATGTATCCATGCGACACGGATGCCAAACCACTTGCTAAATCTGCTAATACTAGTATTGAAATCATCTGAATTTAAATACTTAACTTAGCATGTTGATTATAATTCCTAACTTATAATACATCTGTTGTTAATCCATCGCCGCAGAGAACACGTTATTGTATTCATAAATAAAAAGTAGACCAGATACACATCATTCAAAACTTGAAACAAGGGAGAAAAACGTGAATTTAGTTCAATGACATATTGTTGAAATAATAGAAATGTACATTACCCGAAAGTCCTACATCGCCACTATAATTTTGTATAGTTATTTTGTTATAACACTGCATGTACTTTCATGAAATTTTGCATACCGATACTTGAATAAAACATGCAGTTAATTATTGATTTATTTTGGCCGATAAACGGTGTTGTTAGACGTTACAGGCGCGTTACGTAATGAAGCATATTTTTCAAAGTCACAAAATATTTACCAAAATGGTTAGTGAACACATGCATTGCAATATGCACGAGTTGATGAACAATTTAGCATAACTGACGTCTGCCCTCCCAGAAAAACACGTAACAAGCCGAGATTGACCCAAGACGAACTCGACTGATGTCTTAGAATCTTACAACAAAATTTCAAACAGGCTTCTTTTAAGAAACGTCAATTTTGCAAGGAACACGCTTACGTGTTGATATTCACAAATCGAAGATGCCTGGCAATGAAAACAGAGAGATAATCACCAAAATAATAATTACCAACGAACTAGAAAATAGTTTTTGTAATTAAAATAATATTAAGGGCCGCAACTCTATCCGAGCTTATAACACCCTGACAGGTCAACAACGTTTTCTTCCTTCCAAACTTTGCATGTCAGGTGTTTTTCGCATAGAAAAATCATCACTTACATCAAAACCGCTCTTGAACACGTGCCTTTCGATGCGCATGTCTTACACGTGTAGATTATGATATATTACATAACAAGTCTAAAACGGTGAATTAGACCACAAGTAGGCCATAAATAAACAAATAGTTGGCTTCATTGCAAATTCATATGTCAGTAAGTGCAATTTCATGAAAATAAATGCAATAATAAAAAGATATTAATAAAATAAAAACTGTCAACTAGAAATATTATAATTATTAGAACTTTGTTCATGTAATTCCATAGTCCGTCTCCTAACATCGCTGAAACAGGAATATCTTATTTAATGGCTACGATTATGACTTTAGATTGTGTCTGTCCGTCTGCTTTTCGTGTTCCATGCAAGATTAGAAGTTCTATTTTACGTCTTGATGATTCTACATACAGGAACATATTGAATATTTAATAAGATGAAAACTTGCCTTCGATGATTGACCGGATTCCCACAGGGTGAACATGCATAGACGGACATAATTACGGCTGTTTCCTGTATGATTATGTACGTAGATGTGATATAAATCATGTTGGTAGGATGGGTATAACCAGACGGTGTGTGATATTCTCTATACGAGGGGCATTTTAAAGTACAATTATCAGGTGTTCAACTGAGCCATAGTGCCATATTCTGAAAATGTGACTAAAGTTTGTTTTAAGTGACATGAGCACACTCTACACCAAAACTCTTGTCTCAAACATTGTTTTATTCTAAAATTTCCGCATAGCAAATATTAAATGACCATAACGCAGTCAAAAATTGGTATTTTTTCATCAAATAACTTTTCGTAAAGATGTTCATTCTTTTAGTGCTGATTTCCGGATTCTTCCAGGATCGTAGGATCCCTGAATTATAGTAATCAATGGACCAATACTTTGCTCCAGTACACAACAGCTCTACAGCGTGCAGCTAACAAAATTTACATTTTCCACATAAGTCAGTGCTCATAATCCGTTCAGCATGCAAGTGTTTCACAAAAAGTCAAGTTACCGGTTTTCAAGGGCCGCTTTCAGTATTTCAGCCATCCTATGACATATGACTTTCTCCGGTCATTGACACTATGCTACCTAAGGGAACCTTCGTTCGAGTCTCACTGATGATACTATTTCTCTCCTGGTTTGTGTGCAGCCATCGGGATACCGCGCACAGGAATATCGAACATATACAGAAAAAACCCTCACAAGTACCAATTCACACCTTGAACGTGGGTTATTCATGCTCCGAACAATTAAGCAGTGGCGCAGACTGGGTTTAAACCAGTGACCTCTCAATCCCAAAGTGCGTGCCCAACCTCGAGGCCAAAGCTCTACAGACTGAGATAAGACAGGCAGCTTTTCATCGGAAGAAATGTTTGGTTTGACTCAGTATCCAGCGCATGCGAGGGTACATTACATGTATATAAGTAAGGATAAATACATTCTAACACATGTTCAGAGTGAAATATATCATTTATTCATACATTAACAACCTAAGCCAATATCTCTATATAAATCACAGTGGTCAATAAATCGCAACCATCCAAGGTATCAAGCTTAATTTATAACATAAAAGAAATAAAAAATATGTCATCACACACAGAAATTGATACACAAAGAACTGAAAAATAAATATGTTAATATAATATATACAATAACAATGACAATGCAATAAACAAAACAATATATATATATGACCTCAAATAATTGTTGTCAGCTTCATACACCGAATACAAAAATAGACAAATACGTTATCATAATTATGATATGAATCCTTTATTCCATTCAAACAAATTCTGACCTACCTTCATGTAGTAATGTTACAGGGCTGCTCTCTATATAACAATTGAATGAGGTTATACCATTAATAAAGTAGTACCAACCTTTGTGTGTCACCCAGGATAATAATGCACATTAAGCAAGAGGATATCACAGTTGTTACATTATAGAACCCTCAAACTTGCTATACAATTCTCAGCTTGCATCTTGTTATATTGTATGGTAATTCATGCATCACGTTTCTTGGTAGAAACTTGATTATTATGCAAATCCAGCCGGGCATTAACAAAATGTCTATATTTGAATTAGTTCCAAACAGTCGATGATGTATTACGAGGGATGATCAACAAATATGCAATATATACTCTGAAATATTTGTTACAAGACCAATATTATTAAAATAAACCAACCAACAAATCAGAGCACTTTCCCATGTAGTTTTGGATCAACCCTGGTATATTATTACCAGCCATCAAGCAAACATAATGCACGAAGGGTTGATTAAAATATTGCAGTAACAGCAACATGAAGTAAACCGTGATTGTTTTTTTCTATAATAATTAAATAATGCTTGCAATACCATTTCTATTCTCATTATCCAATATAAATAGCATTCAGACAAAAATTACATTTAATTAAACTAAACAACAAAAACTACATGAAACATTTATTTCAATTAGATGCAAGGAAACACAGCATACATAGAAAAAGTAGTTTGTCTTAGAAATGCATTCTTTCATTCGGAGAAATTTCCAAAATATTATTCATGTGTAATAAACATAAATGTTTCTAAAAGGTATAGGGAAATAATAAATACACAGAACATTGAATACTTTAATCTCTTAAAGTAATCAATTATTCTTAATAAGTTTGGCGTGGCTAACAAAGCCAGTTTTGGCCAAAGATTGATATCAACTCCGCAATAAAATACAAGAAAAGCAATTTGCAGATATTTGCATTTTTCATCTCATTTGTTTGTAACTATGTTGATAGAATATCTATAGACTTTACCGCAATCAATCTTAATTATTTCAACAAATAGCAAAATTTGACAGCAATACAAAACACTGATGAAAAATGTAAATGAAATAGAGAGAAAACTCCGATGTTAAAACTGACGCATAGTGAAATATGAAAGTACGCCAAAGTTTATCACGCAAAACTTGCACAGGAATAAAGTCTAAAGAATATGATGTATTAGTGCCTGTAGTACGACTCAACTGTGTCAGGAGATATTTTCATTTTTTGTAAATACATATATATGGGCTACACAAATTAAACAGACAAAACTAGAAACATATCCGGGTGACACGGATGCAAAACCATTTGCCAACTCTGCTAATACTAGTATTGAAATCATCTGAATTGAAATACCTAACTACAAATGTTGATTATTATTCCTAACTTATACTATACTGAGCAAAACTTCTAACCGAACACTTAGGTTCTTGAATAATATATTTGGTATTAGCAATAGGAATTTTCTAAATTTGGTCTAAAGTATCCTCAATATGTCGGAATGCAGTGGTCAAACTTTCATCAAATCATTTAATTTACACCATGGTTAAAACATGAATTTAGTAACACGACCAATCGAGATGAAATTCACAAATGTACACTGAGCGGCTTTGAAAACGCAACACTGATAATATCGAGATAATTTTTTTTATTTATGAACGAAATTGTGTTTGTGTGATATTGAATGACTAGAGATTGTAACTCGGTGTTCTTTCCATCTACATTCAGTGCAGCAGTGCAGTAAACCATCAAACGGCAGAAAAATGAAACTGTACTAGGAATTGACGTGTGCTTATAACATTATTGAAACTAAGAAGTGTATAAATATCATAAATTAAACAAATAAACGCATTTCATTAATATTCAGTAATACAATAATATTTTACAGTTGTGTGAATGAACTTAAAAATGGAGGTTATCATTCAGGAGTTATCGCACTTGAACATAACACTCTTTTTACATATTGTGATTTCCAATGCTTTTTTATTTCGTTTAAGGCATATTCTTATTCACACACGTGTAAAATGAAACAAAATGATGAGTGCGATAATTTATATCAATGTAACACCGATATGTCGCATGCACCCCCACAGGTGAGCATACCGACCGCTCTTCTGCGGTCTACCTTTGACAAACGCGCCGTGTTTTCGACTAATAATGTTGTAATCAGACTTACCTATCCTCAGTACTCTATGAAACATGTATGAACGAGTGATTTGTGAATTTATTGTCACGGGGTTAGCTGTATTCTGTACATAATCTATATTGATACGACTTTGCAAAATTTGAAGTCTGTAAGCTAACATGTTATGGAAATATTCAAGTTTAAAAAAAGTTCAGTTAGCAGTTTAGCTCAGTATAGTAATACACTCGGTAAAACTTATAAGTACACACGTGGTTTGCCATCAGTCCGTCAGTTTTGGTTCTAACGGGAATTGTGGTTGCTATGGCAACAGAAACATTGAAATTAGCTTTAAACCGGTAGGGGACTTCTGTATTGCTTGCAATTCTTAATGACTTGTTCATTACGTCATATCTCGATTTGTTCAATTACGTCATTTTACTTATTGAAACTAGGTCATCCGGCTATGTCTTTCAGATTTTTTGTTGCTGAAATCGGGCCTTTCAACGTTTTAATACTGTTACTTATCTTTTGGGACTAAAGGCAGCTAAAACTATGTAGTTCAGCAGTTTTACTGTTGTAACTAGGTCATTCAGCGTAGGCATTCCGCCTTTTGTTTGCTGAATATTTTCTATTCAGCTTTTAAACAGTTGGGACAAGGGATGTTTAATTTTCTTGGTCAGTAGTGATGGGCACTTCTTCGTTTTAAGATTTCTGACAGCTAAAGCAAGGCATTATAGTCTTTTTGCTGTGGAAACTGGGTCATTCAGCTAGTAATAATTTATTATACATTTCGACAGCTTGGACTTGGGCTGATCTGTGCTTGTTTAGTTGGGCATTGTGTCTTTATGTGCTTTTAATGTTTTCGGTGCTCAGCTGTCTGACTTAATATAATCTTTTTACCGTTTTTACGTTTTTCACTTTTTATCATTTATCACAGGACTGGACAAATAAAGTTTTCTCTTCAAAATTAGATACAGCGGTTCATTGAACCATGAAACATCAAAAACTGTAAAATGGTCCAGAAATTGACGCGTAGGAGCAAATTATTTCTACGTATGGTAAATTACAATTTAAGATTAATCGTCTAATTAAAAAACACAAAATATTCGATTTTAAAAATATTTTATATTGTTGTGGTCAAGGGGAATTAACCCTGTTCGAAGTTGCATTTTTGAAAAAGTCGGTATTTCTAAACCTAAATTCGGCTTTGTTCTAATCATTGTGTTCTTTATGTCTGTCTCTGTGATAAGAACATAGACTTGAAATCCTCACAGCGGGGCCATATGTGCATTAGCAGCCTGACAAACGCCCTATGAACACACGACAAATATGTGTTACTTTAGATTATGCATATGTCATTTGTTTATTCTGTTTGTGACAATGGTAGTCAGATGTTTAAAACATCGATTGTATTGTAACTCCACACATCCAAACTACATTATGGTGAAGTATTCAGCAAGATTAAACACGCATTGACCGAGCAATAGGTAAGTAAGCATGTGTGTACTTATAAGTTTTGTTGAGTGTACATCTGTTCTTAATCCTTCACGGCACAGAACTCTTTATTGTATTCATTAATATGAAGAAGACCAAACACGCACCATTCATGACTTGAAAAAACAAGGGAGTAAATACGTTCAATGACATATTGTTGTAATAATAGAAATGTACATTCTAAACTATATTTAAGACTCGTTACAGTCGTCTTTTTGAATGAACATGTATTCTCTTTCATACTTGAAATGATTACAAGATTTAGCACTAACGAAGTGGTTGTATTCATAGTTTGGTGTCCTGCTGTACAAACAGTATTGCCTTTCCTGTAACATACCGAACGTTTTATACAGTATCCATTCACTGGCAATCACCACACATGACAAGGCCGTAATAAATATCAAAATGCATTACCGTCCTGTCAGCTTTATCAATGTAAACAGATGTTTTTGCCAAGACGTATGAAGATAGATTGGATGATTCGAGGTGAAGTGTCAGTCAGTGAAGACATAATACTTGGTATTGAAGGGAATCACACTGCTTGTTAATACAATATATGCTGACGCTAGATATCAGAGGTTCATTTGCATACATTCTAATTTGTTTTTCTAATGAACCGATTCACTCACTAATTCGCGTCAAGCAAATTTGTACTTTTATCTGATATTTATCGAAGGCATAACGCTTATGTCAAGAGACAGCCGAGGTCCAGTGAATAACTAGCGCTTGACTGGTAAACCGACAATCAGAACTTGATTCCCGGTCTCGGCAGGTCATACCCTTACATGAAAATTAGACATCAATATATATATTCCTCGACATGTGGAGCTGTTGCTGAGTCCTGGAAGAAGGGTTAGTACTTCTAAGGACATAAAATTGATGTTTTATAAGGAAGCATTCCTTATCATTTTTATGTTGGTCAACACTCGGTTTGTATGGCGGACCTCAACTAATAAATGTACATGAGATAGAAAAACCGTAAACTTAGTGATCACTGCCTAGACTGTAGACTGATGCCTCGGTCCGTTTTTGACATCAAACAAGTTCCAGTTTAATCACTTCGTCCTATCATTCTGATCGCGTCGGTTTTTATGCATTCTTATACCGAAAGTTTACCGAAGAAAACAGAAATAGCCGAAGTTACACTAGTGTTTCTTCCATGCTCATAGTGCAACGGTTTCTTTGATATTCAGGTTTGTCGATATTCTGTTTTGAGTCTTAATGTCAGTTACAATTATTTTCCGAGATTCCCACCTTGTACTGTATTCCAATCTACCCTGGTGTACTCGTTACGTTTTTGTTTTCAATATGGCCTTACCGGGTGTGCCTAAGTAAAAACCCAATATTTAAAAAGGTATAATATTAACAATTAGAATTTTCAAACATTCTTTCATTAGAGACTAATTTAAGAAACAAAGTATTTGATCTGTCCGACATTTTATGTAAATTTTAACGTGCATCATACCCTTATTACATTAACAGCTATTTCGTGGGAGTTTAATTTTCGTTGATTTCGCTGTTAAACTAGACCACGAATGCTAATGCCCACAAGTTATCTAACCCACAAATACATAACATGGTTTTACCCTTCCATATTTTGTAATCCACGAATGATCAACCCCTTGGAAATTGATTTTTATCAAAATCCACGAAATTTGATACTCACGCAAATATGTGAGTTTACAAGTATTGTGATATGCCTATATATGCATATTAAATATTCGGCACATTACGTCAGAGAGAACTAATAACATTTATTTTAAAACCTACTTCCAGGGTAAATTGGTCACTGCAATTATGGCGCTTGGTGTACATAACTGGCAAACAAATGTGTACGTTAACCAAACAATTATCAACATTGTGCAAAGAGTACTATAAAACTGAATGGTGTTGTATCAAGTCACGTGTGCGTTATATGTCGTGAAACAGACGAAGTTAAAGTGAACAAATCTACCTAAACCGATGCTATATTTCCGGAAGATACGCGCAATATATCAGTCTTTGTCATGTAGTTTCCTCACGTCTGAAATAATCGGATTTTGATATTACAAAAGCGTTATTTCAACTGAATTGAATTCAGCATATTAAGATGTTTGTCTTTTGTATTCCTTCAGAAATATGTCTTCTGTTTCTAATATTTCTTAACAACAAGGGTGATAACGATCTTTACTGAGCAAAGTTTAATCTATGCTTAGCGCTAACATGTCTAGAAAATAATCAAACTAGTATTGATTCAAGCATTGTTGCTATAACTGATTTATTTGGGTTTAAGATTATAAGCACTTCTGTAGGATACGATTTCTCAACCGACGGTTGTAATTTGATCATTGACGAAGGTAGAAATTCCGACCCTAGAGCGAAATACACTAAGAGACTTTACAAACGTAACACATGAAAAGTTCAACTCCCTATTGTTCGTGTCAACTAACTCGCAGTTACATTTTTGACGCGTCTATGCCAGTATGTATTTTCTTAGTGTACATTTATGTAGGGTTAACGCATGCTTTTTCGGGCTATAACATCTGCAGAGTCCCGAGGGACGGTTGGTGCCCAAGCCCGCCAGGGCGAGGGCACCAACGCTCCTGAGGGACTCTGCATATGTTATAAAGCGAAAAAAAACATGCGTAAACGCTATTATAGCATACAAAACATCAATTAATGCGTTTGTATTTCAAAATAATGATATTTTGGCGGGAGATTTTATGACGACGTCGCGAAAACAAACGTAACGTCATACCAGTTATTGTTATGCACGTGGACTTCCGGTATCGGCAAATACCAAGAAAACGTGGATACTGCGGGTTTGTTTAAATGTATAATTAAAATATTATAGAAAACTAATTAGTACTTATTAGTACTTAGAAAGAAAATGGGAATAACTGTTCATATGAAGCTGTACAACCTTTATAGTCGCCGGTGCGGCCCTGAAATGAGCATACGTAAAACTGGACGTTAACAGCGCGTGAATCTTTATGTTTACGCATGGTTTGCGTCCCGTTAACGTATGGGCAAAATCACCGTTTTTATGCTATAATACATGTTAATGTTTAACATATATGTATATTTCAGAGATGATTATGTTTTACAGTTGAAAATTAGAGGTGACCAATTACATCAAGTAGAGAAAACCACGGCTAAACACTACCATTGTCTTTCTAATGGATAGACACATTTAAGGAACTACTACCACTGCCTTTCAAGTGGATATATACTGCCAATACACAATTAAGAGTAAAAATAACACAATCGAACACATTGTACAGAAGGAGGTTGACTTTACTTATAATTAATATAATTTTGTTTTCGTAATTACAGTCTGTCTCCTAAATTCGTTAAATGGGGAATATCTTATTCATGGTGCTATGATGATGACTTCAGATTGTATCTGTCTGACTGTTTTTCATGTTCCATGGAGGATTATCGGATGTTTATTACATCTTGATATATGATTTTTCATACAGAAACGTATTGAATATTTAATGAGATGAAATCTTCGATGATTGCCGGATTGTCACAGGATAATCGTGCATAGACAGACATAAGTATGGCTGTTTCCCTATATGATTATGTACCTACATGTGAGATAAATAATGTTGATAGGATAGGTTGAGATAGACAGTTTGTGAAATTATCCAACGAGGGGCGTTTCAAAAGTAAAATTATCAGGGGTTCTACCAAGGCATAACGCCAATTCCAGAAATATGACGAAAGTTTGTTTCAAGTGACATTTGCATACTCTACATCAAAACTCAGTTTCAAACATTGTTTTATTCTAAAATAATCAGTATATGAAATTTCAAATGACAACATTTACATTTTCCACATAAATCAGTACACACATGCCGATCAGCATGCAAGTATTCTACAAAACAAGAGCTGTCCACGAACAGCACGCTCCACTATTCGCAGCGCCATGCTGGGATAGTACAATCATTATATATTCAAAACAAAATGCTTCATATCAGCCGCATTACCCTCTGCTGTGTAAAGGTTGGGGCTTCTAAGTCGAAAAAGGGGGATACTTTGGACAAATTATGCAGGACCTTTACCTACTCATGTGTAGGTCCTCTTGGTCATTGAAGGTAAACAAATAATCATTTTCTTAGTCCAAAAGGGGGCATAATTTCAACAAAATGCACAATAGTAATCTTCTCCTGTGTAGGGGTTGAGGTCATGATGGTGAACAAGTATGCAAAGTATCAAAGCAATATATCAATTTGCATTTCCAAGTCCAAAAGGGGGCATAATTTCAACAAAATGCTTGATAGAGTTACCCACCCCTGTGTAGGGGTTGGGGTCATGATGGAGAACAAGTATGCAAAGCAATATGGGAATGCACTTTGAAAATATTTGAGGTAAAATAACCTGTACCTAAACATTTGCACTATTTGCACTGAGTTGAAAAAAAGGCATAATTTCAACAAAATTACAAAATACAGTTACCTACTCCTGCATATGGGTTGGGGTACTGATGGTGAACAAGTATGCAAAGTATGAAAGCAATATCTTAAAAGACTTAGAGAATATAAGAGGTTTAAAAACCTGTACCTAAACTTTAACCAAAGTGATACGCCAACGTCGACGCCGACACCGACGCTCGGGTGACTGCAATAGCTCCACTTTTCGTAAAAAGTTAAGTTATCGGTATTCAAGGGCAGCTTTCAGTAATTCAGCAACTCGTTGACATTTTACTTCCCCTGGTCATTGCGCTACCTAAGTCTTCCTGATGATACTATTTCTCTCCTGGTTTGTGTACAGCCAACATCAAGATACCGCGCACAGGAATATCGAACATGTACAGACACCACCCTCACAAGTATCAATTCACACCTTGAACGAGTGTCACATTGTGGGTTATTCTTGCTCCGAGAAATTAAACAGTGGCACAGATAGGGTTCAAACCAGGGACCTCTCAATCTCAAAGTGCGTGCCCAACCTCTAGACCAAAGCTCTACAGACTGAAATTTTTCATCGGAAAAAATGTCTCGTTTGACTCAGATCCAGTCCATGAGAGGGTGCATGTATATTAGCAAGGATAAATAAATTCTAACACATGTTCAGATTGAAATATATCATTTATTCATACATTAACAACCTAAGCCAATATCTCTATAAATCACAGTGGTCAATAAATCGCAACCATCCAAGGTATTAAGCTTAATATATAACATAAAAGAAATAAAAAAATATGTCATATCACACAGAAATTGATACACTAAGAACTGAAAATAAATATGTTAATATAATATATACAATCACAATGAGTACATTGTTCTCACAATAAAGCTGCAGTGATTCGGTATCAACCACTTCAACACAGAGACCAAAGTTTTACACATTTAGTTTGGAATGTACCAAATATCAATCAATGCCAGGAGACTGAACACGGAAAATACAAGAACATAGCGAGTCTGTACATTGAATGCATGAAATCAATTACCTTACATCCTCACAGTCACCTCACTGAAAATGATTAGAACTTTTAAGAAGACCTGGAATTCTAGAACACTTATATGACAGTTTCAAACAATTTCTCAGTTAAGTTAGCAAACATCACACAGTAACAATCATACATATAACATGATGGTAGCACATGGCACTACAAAACACTGGCTTTATACAACAAGAGGATCATAGATCCTGGGGCGCTCACCTGCTAAACATGGCCAAACATGAACTTAACAAGATAACGTTTGACTAAACTTCATGAAGGTTAAAGCAAAACTGAGGCCTCCAGAGTGTTAACAAGGTTTGCGATTATTTAACATATTGACCTAGTTTTTTACCCACATGACCCAACTTTAAACGTGACCTTAAGGTCATCAAGATAAACATTTTGACCAAAGTTGATGAAGATTGAAGCAAAAATGTGGCCTCCAGAGTGGTAACATTGTTTTGCTATCATTTGACCTTTTGACCTAGTTTTTGACCCCACATGACCCAACTTCGAACTTGACCTTAAGGTCACCAAGATAAACATTTTGACCAAACTTCATGAAGATTAAAGTAAAAATGTGACCTCCAGAGTGTTAACAAGGTTTTGCTATAATTTGACCTTTTGACCTAGTTTTTGACCCCACATTCGAACTTGACCTATATTTCATTGAGATACAACTACTGACCAAGTTTGATGAAGATCAAACCAAATTGAAAGTGCTAGAGTGTTAACGGTGAAATGTCTAACAGACGGACGGACGACGGACAAAAAACAATCACAAAAGCTCACCTTGCCACTTTGTGGCAGGGTGAGCTAAAAATCAAATGCATTGTGAAAGAATGCCAGTTCACAGCTTCACAATAAAGATAATACCATAATACTACCCTATAAAATGCCGGTATATTAAATACAAGCAAATACACTGTTGTAGTTGGTAAAAAAAAATAACAAAAGTGGTAGAGGAGAGTGTAGACTATTGGTTGATGAATGTCTTACCATTTGACAAACTTTCCAGATGATATAGTATTATATGACAAGCCTCTAAGAACATGACCAGACAAAAGATGTTTGCTTCCACAAAGAAATGGGCTAGACATTAACAAGCTCAATGAACATCTAAGGCACAACATATAATAGCACAAGCTGAACTTAGGAACGGATTTCAGTGGTACCTGATACACTAACAGTCAAATAAGATTTTGAATAACAAAATATAGGAGATTCAGAACATTCTGAGCAATACAATGATCAATTATAATGTGATAAAATGAGATATGTTTCATAGTTAACAATAAATTATACAAAGCACACTTTCTTGAAATGGACGGATATATATACCAGCATAAAAATGCAAGATCTTTAAAAATCAGATAATTACAAAATATGCAATACATAAAACAATATAGGACTTCAAATAACTGTTATCAGCTTCATACACCGAATACAAAAATAGACAAATACCTTATCACAATTATGATATGAATCCTTTATTTCATTCAAACAAATTATGACCTACATTCATGTAGTAGTGTTACAGGGCTGCTCTCTATATTGCTCTCTATATAACAATTGAATGAGGTTAAACTATTATTAAAGTAGTACCAACCTTTGTATGTCAATAACGCACAATAAGCAAGATGATATCACAGTTGTTACATTATAGAACCCTCAAACTTGCTATACAATTCTCAGCTTGCATCTTGTTATATTTTATGGTAATTCATGCATCGCGATTCTTGGTACAAACATGATTATTATGCAAATCTAGCAAGGCATTAACAAAATCTCCATATTTGAATTAGTTCCAAACAGGCGATGATTAATTACGAGGGATGATCAACAAATATGCATGATGTTTGTTACAAGACCAACATTACTGAAACTTAGATAATCGATTGGTGTATTACAAGTTCGTAAGACTGCACGGACACAAAATTATAATAACGTCACTATGGCGGTGACTGCACCGGCACAATATCATCACAATATATAACATACATACTTATTGATGGCATTTAGTCATGGTGTATTCCATGATTCTCAAACACTATTTGTGAAAAAATACATCACATATACGCACCTGTCAACTAGAAATCCAAACTTTTCCTATGCAACTTGCATGTTATAAATTAGACAAAGAGTATGAACTGTTTTAATATTAATGATGTAATTTAATGATCAGACTAGTTAATTTATAACTACAATCAGTGGTGAATCAGTTTGAAACAAGTAATTAAGAATTGCAAGCAATACATAAGTCCCCTACCGGTTTTAAGCCATTTTCAATGTTTCTGTTGCCATAGCAACCACAATTTTGTTTGGAATCAAAATATGTGTGGACGTGCATTATCCCCTTATTGCCTCCTATCCAAATACCATGTTTCATAAACCTAGCTTGGAAACTGTTTGAGTTATGTCAAGATCCAGATTTTTTGACGGAATGATGGACGGACTGACGGACCTATAGTCCCCTCCGGTCAAAAACCGATAGGGGACTAATAAATGTACCTGCATATTCGGAAAGTGTTTTAGACTTACAATGACCAACAAACAACTTAGAGCACTTTCCCATGTATTTGTTGATCGACCCTGGTATATAATGACCAGCCATCATGAAAAAATAAAATTTGAAGGATTCATTAAAACATTGTGGCAACAGGAAGTAAACCGTGATTGTGTTTTCTATAATTAAATAATGCTTCTAAAACCATTACTATGCTCATTATCCAATATTAATAGCATTCAGGCAAAAATTAAATTACATTTAATTAAACTAAACAACAAAAAGTACATGAAAAATTGCTTTCAATTAGTTGTAAGGAAACGGTGCATACATAGAAAAAGTATTTCGTCTTAGAAATGCATTCTTTCATTTGGAGGAATTCACAAAACCTTATTCTCAATAAGTTTTGCTTGGCTAACAAAGCCTGTTTTATCCTACGATTAATATCACCTCCGCAACAAAATACAAGATCAGCAATTTTCAGATATTTGCATTTGTTTCATCTCATTTGTTTGTATGTTGATTAAATTTCTTCAGTCTTTACTACAATAAATCATCATAATTTCAACAAATAGCAAAATTTGACAGTTATATGATACACTACTAATGAACTGATGCATAAAGTAAATGAAAAAGAGGGAAAACTCAGTTATTAAAACACACTGAGGTATAGTGGTACAATACATTACTGCCAAACGAGCACATAAATCAAGACTGAAGAATATGATGTATTACTGCCTGTTGCATGGCTAAACATAGTCAGGAGATCTTTTCATTTCATGTACTAGTAAATAGATTACACAAAGACAAAACTAGAAATGTATGCCCATCCATGCGCCATTTGACCATTTCAAGGGCCATAACTCAGCTTAAACCAGATGAATCTGAATCAAAATATATGGGTGAACTACTGCTCACATTGTCTAATGTTCATATCAAGTTTGATGACTGTAGCTCATATACTTTCACAGTTATGTGTGACACAAGCCAATTTTGATCATGTCAGGGGTCATAACTCAGCTAATATCGGCTTATATTGCAATAATCTGAACTGAAATACCTAGGTGCCTAACTACACATGTTGATTATTATTCCTATGAAGTTTGATGACTGTAAGCATCAATTATTTTTTTAGTTTGTTTTTACTGCTCCAGCCAAATTTGATCATTTTAAGGGCCTAATAAGGGATGAACCTGAATCAAAATACCTAGGTGTGCAACTACACATGCTGTGGCTCAAAAAGTTATATGCAACACAACATTTTATGATGAACTGACAGATGGATAAGGGCAAATATATGTCCCCCCACAACACTCATACATCCTTAGGCGAGGCCATTAAAAGCAGCTGAGGTAATACAAATTTAGCACACAGGAAGGCAAGCAATGATTTATTACTTGTTTCCATGCTCTATCGCTACATCCTTGAATAATTGATCCACCCAGCAATAATACTTCAAACAACCGGCAACAATTCGACAGGTAGACAAAATGACTGTATGCATGTAAGTATGTTATCATAAGACCAGGGGTGTCAACTGGGCCATTTTAAAAATCAGGAAAAAAGTATGCGGCAGACCATTTTTGCTAAGCAAGAGGCCTTCAATGACATTGTTCCCATAATTAATTCAGTTTGTATTAAGAAAACCCTTCATAGCAGATTAAATTTACCATAACTTTTCCGTTTCTTGAGATATTTTGTTGAAATAACTTTTATTTTGGTCAGAATTCATAGCTCTTTTAGGAAAGACAAATCCGAAATTCCGGATTAATCAGGAATATTGACACCCCTGTAAGACATAAAATAACACATGAATGTGCAAACTTTCAATAAGAAGTCAAAATTCGACTAGAACTTTATACATATGATCAGGAATTATAGAGACAAATGATTTCATGTGATTCATTCATATCGAGTTTAAACAGAACAAAAATTCAATACACGTCTAAATGATCTTAAAAAACTGAAAGCGAAATAAAATAGTAAGACATTATGTCTTAATGTTGCTGGTAGAAATGACAGTTTAAATGCACAATGCGGACACTTGCAAAAATCGAAACCATATTTCCAAGGGTGATATACCTTTAAACACATACTTCCTATTTTTAAACTAAACAAAGAAAGACAGGACCTTCCCTAAACTATTGACAAATGAAAATATATTAACATTAACGTTTGATAGACATAGATTATGGCATTAATTTATTTCTTTTTAGATAACATTAGAGTTGGTAGTTTGAATGAGCGAATATCAGACAGATATTCAGTCTTCATTGATATTCTTCTTCTTCTCTTTTGCTAATCTTCATTGATATGAGATCTGGCATTTTCAAAATCAATAGTAATTTTTAGTAATGCCTTTCTGCAGACAATCAATTCATGTATTATCAGCTATTTCAAGGAATTTCATCATCATTTATAGTAAGAGTGTATTTATGTCACAGATCCAGCAATAATCTTGTGCAATTTGTGCTAGGAGGAGACAGTTTACATGTATGTTACATCTATCAAATGTCATCATTGAACATCGGAACATCCTCCTCCACTATATCTCCGTCCTCTTCCTCGTGTCCAGCTGATCGGAATCCATTCATTTGACCTGATGGTACGGTGTTGCTAAGCGGAATGTCTAAAGCTTGATGTATAGCTTGAATTGTGCGCATGTTAACATAGTAAGTTAGATTCACGCCGGACACTCGACCTTTCATCTCTTCTATAGCATTGTATGCCTGAAAGACGAAACACGAGTGCCAACTGAGAGACAGGTACATGATGTAAGCATTATATATGAAGGAACAATCTTGATATAATCAGGGATTCCATTTGACTTGGTAGAAGGGGTTTTGACCCTTGAAATTTCTTCAAAGTCACATTTTGACCATCAAGATTGTGGTTTGAAGGTTATTTTCTCTAGAATCATGGGTATCTTGCCTATAAAATGGTAAAATTTAGTTGAAATCATCAAATTGACCCTTCAAGCTCAGAACCTAGTGGAACCCCTGTGTATAATGACTGAAGCATTAATTTAAATATACATGGACAGTTATTATGCATTTATCTGAAGTTTCTTCGATTATACACTTATTACCACATCAAACATTGAAGTCTGTATTTGTTAAGACCAGAATTTCAGAAGGTCTGTTTCAATTTCTAAAAGTTATGTTTAGACAGAAGGCTGCCATTCCATGACAAATGCCAATAAAGTGATTTACAGTAACCACAAACAATAGAGGCCATCTTGATCACAAGCAATCAATAAGTTGGACAGAAAAGACACACACATGTAAACACTATACACATGTATAATATACGATGCAATGTTATAACTTAATGTAATGGTCTGACATTGAAATGAAGACAATAAATACATACAGCCTTCCAGCGTTCCTTCCTGGCATAATGTTCAATAATGAAACCATAAACATCACCAATTCTAACAGCATTATCAAGATCAGATTCCTCTAACAAGCCTTGACATTGTTTGACTGCTTCTTCCGAATCCTCGTCATATACTCTGAAAGAACATCCATAACATTAGTCAACTAGGGTAGCATATATATGATCTATCATGAGTTGTCTTTCGAGATCAACATTTCTTCAACTAGACTAGAAAACCCAGGTTAATAAGCAAACCTTTGGAAAGCTTTATCATTTGTTTTCGTTACCGAGTTTAAGAAATACATGTTTACTCCCAAGACAACAAGTGGTGGATTCTTTTAATCACTTTATCATAGTTACGGAGTTAAAACAACATAAGAAATAACAAATTTAAGCTGACGACGTTAAGTTTTCGCGCCGAAAAGCTGGAGACCTCACATATTTGTTATCACACGAGTTGGAGAACATTGTTCCTTCATTAGTTCTCACATAGTTTAATCTGTTTTCTTAAGTCACCTTCATTACATGTTGTCATTAAATAGTTGTTCTAATGGAAGCAGACACATAAAACCACTCAATGATTCAAAACACAGTTATTACCTTCGTGCTGTAACAAATTTTTTTATTAACGTAATCTTGTTCTTCAGTTGTCCCAGCCTTTCCTCCTGTAGTCCCTCGTCGGCCATCTTGGCTTTACTTAGACACTTGAAAGCCTCACCAAGAGCACCAAGAGCTTTATCATAATTTTGGTATTCATCGATTTCGACTTGAGCACATGCATCATAAAACGATGCAAGAGCATCAAGTGCACGACCTCTCGTGTAAAATCCAATAATATTCTTCATGACCTCTGGGTCTTTCCTCCAATCCAAGGACTGTAGATAGTTAGCAGCCATGACGTAAATTTCCTTCTGTCTTGACACTCCAGCAAAGAATATGATCTTCTCAGTGTCGCCTGATTTCAGTAGAGCTTTCATAGCCTACAAATATAGAGTTAAGTCTAAAATACTGATAAACAAAAGAAAATGGGATAAACTATATTTGTGTGGACTAACGGTAGTGTAATTGCAAGTATATATTTAGAGAAAACACAGCTCTTACTTTGTACCAGACTAGTTACTGAATGCTCTAGTCCATAGATCATCAGGCTCAGGGATGTGAATTTATTTGTAATACAAATACTATCCTTTGCATGGTATTTTGGTGGGTAGGTTCCTTCACTAGAGTGCTACAAAATAAGCAGTGGGTATTGTGTCCATCACTGGCAATCACTAACTATATTTCATTCATACAATGATAGCATTAAAAGACATTTTTGTAGCATTTTTACAAACCTTCATCTTATTTCCAGCTTGAGTAAACTTTTTAGTAGCCAGATGGTACTGTCCCTGGTGCATACAGACTTCAGCTATAGCTTCTAGGATCTTCACTCGTTCCATCGTATCTCCACCTAATTCTTCCTTGGTCGGTGTCAGTTTTTCTGCTAAATCCTCGGTCACCTCCACATGTTGGTCCATGCATATCTTCAATGCTTCCCAATACTAAATTGATAAAAGAATACAGCTTAACATACTCTGTTAACTGTGGCCATCATTCATAAAGTTCCTGGTGTACAAAATTGGTTATTAACAAGAGATGTTTGTAAAACATGTATGCCCATATGGCAGCCCAATAGTCCAGCCCAATAGTCAGAAATGGTAAAGGTCACAGTGACCTTGACATTTGACCTCAAAATTGATAGGGATCATCTAATCCAGATGACCAACCTCCAGTATAAAAATGGGAAAAATAACATTCTATGTTTGTTGAATTCAAGAACGAAGAAGCTTTTAGTAGGGTAAGACATGTG
Organism: Spisula solida; assembly: GCA_947247005.1. NCBI lineage: Eukaryota > Metazoa > Mollusca > Bivalvia > Venerida > Mactridae > Spisula > Spisula solida. The sequence continues at coordinate 40,150,896 of OX365944.1, read as the reverse complement.
TAAGATGTAAAATGGCAAAACAAGGGGCCCTAAGACCATACATTGGGGACACATTGAAAGTATGTACGTGGTAACAAACCTTTTTGCCAATACCCAACAGATCAACTGCCTTATCATACTGTCCATTCTCCAAGAAGAAGTCAGCACATCTCTGTAGAAGTTCTGGGTCAGCCCTCTCATCTAAATCTCCAGATATCATTTGGAGTGCACCAAATTGTTTGGCTCTAAATGAAAGGTCCAATGCTCTGGAGAAATTTCCAGCCTGAAAGTAAATGAATATAGATTTAATCTAGCTTATCTTGAGTTATAGTCACATACAAACTTAACATTCATTAAACATAATAATGATCTGAGTTGAAATGAATTCCCACAAACCATCATTTTTCAGAAAGGTCATAACAAAGCTAAACATAATTGAGTTATTACTCTGACTTGTTAGGTCTTCCAATGGGCAAAAAATCCAATCAATATGTTTTAAATTCCAATGCATGAAATCTAGCCATCTGAAAACCTTACAATGGAAAAATGGGTGAAAATGACAAGAATATGACCACACCAAAATATGGTATAATTGACGACTAAAATCTGGCCCCAATTTCTCAATTTGAGCTAAATCTCATCTGACATATTGTCATTCATCTTTGAAGTTATTTCCATGGGATGAAAGACTCAAAATTGGCATCACAAAACAGACACTTTATTCTGAGTTTATATCAGTAAAATGATGATGTATCTAAAATCCAGACTGGTTGGAGCAACATTTGCTCTGAGATTTTTACTTGAGATGCATAAGGAGAGTGGGGCCAGGACACGTCATGAAAATAAGCAGACCTGACCTTGCAATATAATGCTAGTAGTTAAAATACCTTATGAAACAACATAACAGCTTTATCCTGTTGTCCAGGTATATTCTCATAGTACCTAGCTGCTTCAGTCATATCTTCTGGACGTCCCATTAACGCTAGGTTCATCATTTGATCTTCATAACTGTGTTCCTGAAATATTGTTGCACTCATAAATTGTCCATCTTACATGTACAGTATAACCTCTCCAGAGCCGCCCTCTGTAGAGCAACAACCTTTCTACAGGGTTCCCACAAATTTTCTAAGACAAAATTCCCTGACTTTTCCCTGATTTTTCCCTGACCACAGAGCAGTTTTCCCTGACTTTTTAGAGCGATCGAGCGTCATCGGCATCTTTTTGTTAGAGCAAAATATGGCAATAAAATAAGAGAAAAGGAGGCTATATTTGCTCTAAATGGTACAAAAGAGTTTAGGTTAGCAGTATTTAAGGCTTTTGATTAACATTAATTTAATACAACTTAGAAATACTCTGAGCAAGCATAGCGAGTGGGAATTTTTTTCAGTCTTAGGTATTTTCTTCATAGGAAATGACACTTAACGACAGCTTCAATGAAAAATTCCCTGACTTTTCCCTGACCTTGAAAAAATTGTGTTTTTCCCTGACTTTTCCCTGACCGTGGGAACCCTGTTCTATAACAACACCTTTTAAATATTCCAAAGCTGATATTTACTATCAATTTAACCTCTGTAAAGCAACAACCTCTGTACAACAGCTAATATTTGCAGCTCCCGAAGCGTGTTGTTTTACAGAGGTATTACTGTATTATCTTAAACTAGGCATCTATTACACAGTATTAATTAATTGGCAGATTAGTACTAAATTTTATCAGTAGACATGAAGCTTTAAAACTACTTTTATAAAATGTTGTAGACAGACAGTAACTCAGTTGTATTAGTTTTCAAGCACCGTACCAGTTTTTGAAGGTCACAAGTTTGAGCCCAATGTTGGGATAGGGTTTGAATTACAAGATAAAATGGCGACAAACGAGAGGTTAATTCTAATTTATGATACCTAAATAACAAAGTTAATATTATAACAAACCTTGCACAGTCTGATTGCATTGCCAAATGCCTCAGCTCGTTGGAAGAAATGAATTGCTTCTTTGATATGATCCTGATTCTCGAGTTGTCTAGCTAAATGATAACATCCAGCTTTATCTCCTGTCTCATTACATATCTCTGAAGCCTGTAATGTAAGTAATAGAAGAATCAATAAAACAGCTGTTATCAAATTTAACAGTCGTGTTTGTAACTAGTTAACAAACATACAAGTCATGATGACATCGCGTTCACAGTAATTCTTGGATCAGTGATGTTCACAAGTAAAAAATTAAAATAGGATTGTCTACAACTGCACCTTTTCTGGCATTGTATCAAAGTTGAGGCAGATTTCTTAGAAGCAACCAGAAAAGTCGGACTAAATGGAAAGACAATTACTTTTTTTCCAATAATTACAAATAACATAAGACTATACATAACTACCATAATATACTGTAAAATTATTGATTTCTATTGTACATACTCAATAGCCTAGTGGTAGAGCATCCGCTTTGAGTGTGGGAGGTTACGGGTTTGATCCCAGGACACATCATACCAAAGATGAAATAAAAATGGTACCAGGAATTTCCTAGCTAGAGGCTCAGCATAAAAGGGAAACAGGCTTCTCTTCCCTCATACCCTTGCGGCGATGGATAACATCAGGAGTGAGGCGTCAAAAGTGATTAATATTTAAGTTAAAAAACTTGTTTCACAATCGACCTTAACTAAATTAGTATAAACAAGGTATGGAAAGAATGAGAGAGTAAGATACCGACACATGCACAAGAAATACAGACTGGTCCCGTCACTGACCTGTTTGTGTGGAGCAGAAGACCAGACAGCGGAACACATCCTTCAAAGATGCAAACGCCACGACCAGGAGCGAGATGGGAAGTGGCCTCAAGACACAACCCTCCACAAGAAACTTTACGAAGGTGTTGATTACCTGAGACAGACCACATCCTACATCGCAGATACTGGCATGGTCGTGTAGAGCGAATGCCAGTAAGTATGTAAGAGAGTAATATGAAGCAGTAAGTAAGTAAGTATGAAGCTTACCTTATCCATGTTACCACAGTAACAATATACCCTCACTAATGATAGGTAATCTCTAGCCATCTCATAAAACTGTAATGCTGTATCCATCTCACCTAAACTCTCCATATATTGTGCCCACCATTTATGTAATGATCTGTAATTGTAGAAGTAAATGTTAAGATTGCCTTATCATTATGTACCATAAATTGAACACTTGGTGCAATTATAAATGTCACAGAGGTCCTACCGTATAATGCCAAATCCTGAAAATATAAAGCAAGTCTGTCCCAGGTGCCAAAAGCACACATCCCTACACCAAAACACTGTTAAACACAATGACCTTTAGTTAAAATTCATCTTATGAAATCTCAAATGACCTTTGTCAAAACTTTAGTTTATTTTCTTCAAATCAGTGGTCTAATGGTTAGATCGTCCGTTTCATGACTAGGAGGTGGCAGGTTCAAACCCGAATCAAAAGATAACAAGTAATTAAGAATTGCAAGCAATACAGAAGTCCCCTACCAGTTTTAAGCCATTTTCAATGTTTCTGTTGCCATAGCAACCACAATTTTTGTCAGAATCAAAAATATTTTTAGACGTGCATAATCCCCTCATTGCCCCCTATCCACATATCAAGTTTCATAAACCTAGCTTGAAAATTGTTTGAGTTATGGTAGGATCCAGATTTGGACATATTTTCACTCTTTCTGTCGCCATAGCAACCACAATTTTTATCAGAATCAAAATATTTTTAGACGTGCATAATCCCCTTATTGCCCCCTATCCACATACTAAGTTTCATAAACCTAGCTTGGAAACGTTTGAGTTATGTCAGGATCCAGATTTTTTGACAGACTGACTGACTGACTGACTGACTGACTGACTGACTGACTGACTGACTGACTGACTGACTGACTGACTGACTGACTGACTGACTGACTGACTGACTGACTGACTGACTGACTGACTGACTGACGGACGGATGGACGGACGGACGGCAAACCTATAGTCCCCTCCGGTCAAAAACCGGTAGGGGACTAAAAACAAACCGGACACAGAAGGCAGCATTCAACAGAAACAGCAGAGGACAAAAAGAACAGTGGCCTATACAAAATGCTAGACCCTACATGAAAGTGGCCCCAGTCAAAATGACAAATAATGAGGATTTTTTATATTTAGTTTGACATGCTGTTACACATTCTAATAAGTATGTGACAAGAGTGAAATATGATTATTACAATTGAGTTACTTTACATTTCAAAGTGATCAACACTGTGTATACTTACTTGTCTTTATGTTTCAGTATATACTGTTCCAATGCATCTGGTTCATCAAATAACATTCTTGGTACTTCAAATCTATGTGTATCGGACTTCTCAAAACTGAAGTCAAATTCAATGTGTTCATATAAGCTTCCACAAGCAGGTATTTTCAGAATTTCCTTATTATGGAATAAGGAATGTTACTATTTTCACAAAATCAGCATTCTTTTTTAAATATTCATACATGCAAATTATTAATAGCCAAATGTTTACAATATCCTTTTTCAAATTAAGACCTATTGGGATGAATGAATGCACTGGAGACACACTTTCATTTATGCATTTAGCGTGTGATGTAGGCCATATTGTGAGACAACACTAGACACTCAATGCTTCAGCAGCACCAAACTCCTTTCTAGGCTCATACACAAAACAGTCAATCATTATACTATCAAGAATGAAATGAGTCATAAATATCAAACTCAGGAATGTTAGGTTGAACAGAAAGAGTATCAAAACTCAAAAACTTGACCTAGATTTTTTAGTTGTGACCAAGATTCTTAAAATTATATCAAAATTGTGACCCCTACTGTGTTCACAAGGGTTTTCTATAATTTGGTCTCATAACCAACTTTTCGACCCCAGTTGAGCCAATTTCCAACAAGACATACGATAAGGGATTATCGAGACCTTTGAACATAAAAATATATATATAAAAAAAGATCTGTTGGAACACCTGGAAGAACATTAAGTGTGTGTGATGTTTTTACAGAAGCATAGATATAACACAAGAACTTACTTAGGAATAGCTTCAGTGAATTCACCAGAACCCTCAAGATGTTTAGCATAATTGTAATATGTTGTACGTAAATGTATCCTATCATACATCTCTGCAGTCTCCATCGCCTGAATACAACAAGCAGTCAGTTGATCATAAAATTTCATTAACATTTCGCTGGCTTAGAATGAGAAGGTCGTAAGGAGCACTTATAAGATCCATACATATTTGAAATCTGCACCACAAGGCACTTTGTATGCGCCTATTTTTATAAAAATTGAAAAAGATCATGTTGAAAAAGCTTGTTTTACCGTATATTAAATAGTAGTTATCAGAGAGGGTTTTCTTGTTTTCTCAAAATAGCGTTTCTGTACTTACGACCTTCTCATTCTAAGCCAGCGTTTAATACAATCATCATTTCATACTTGAACAAATTAATAAATTTAACAAGAGATATTTGTACAACACATAATAATATGCCCCCAGGGAGACCAATAGTCTGAATGTTTAAGGTCATGGCGACCTTGACTTACTGACCTCAAATTCAATAGGGGTCATCTACTGGTGATGACCAACCTCAATGTAATACATTTTGATGATGGTACACTACTCATGTGTGTGCTTCCCGTAAATACCAACAATGTTTTCATTTGTTACCTTTCCATTTCAACAATTCAGCAATTTGTATAGTGGAAGATGGAAGGCATAATGACAAAAGATATAAATTTGTGAAATGGCACCAGTTGATTTATATAGATCTAGTCCAATGAGAAATGAAAACTAATACTACAAACCTTGCCCCACTGACCAGCATTCTGAAAGAACTCATTCAGTAAGTCATATCTCTTACAATTCTTCAGTAACCGCTCCGCATCTTCCTGTAAAATCACAAACAAAAGTTTGCTTTAAAAACATCTATAGTCTATTTACATTTGAGATATCCTTCAGGAAAACTGTGCCTTGTGACATTAATAACAATTATTTTCCTATAAAATAACTCATATTTATTGTTGCAAGCAGACCATTTTGCTCAATAATAAAGGTTTCAACTAGTAAAGACAATAAATCTTAAAGCACCTAAATTGACCAAACCATTCAGCTCAGAAGTTATTGAGACTATCTGACTAATAAATTGATAACCCATATATAACTAAACCATCAAAGGAATAAACATAGATGATGTTCAAATGTATATAAGACTTACAAATAATCCTAGTTGCATAGCGAGAACAGCAACTTTAGCATCTAGTTCTGGCTCCTTCATGGCTTCACGTAGAGCCTTGGCCCCTCTTGCATGCCCCATGTTACCGAGACAAACACTAGCAACATCCAGTCTTCGAGACTTTACACACATCTTAGCCATATTCTCCCACACTGACTCACTGCAGAACAAAAAGAGTAAAATCATTATTTCGAAAAACATAAATAAGTTAGACAGTTTGAGGCCACTGAATGTTAAATATATCAGATTCCATCAACACCATGTAAATATTCTTGCCCAACAAATAAAACATTAAAATCTCCTGATTCTGTACTTCAGCGGTTATTATTCATAATTACCTCCCTTTATAGTTAATTATGCACAAAATTCAAAGTCTACAATCATTTTGAGTGAGTATGTAGGCTTGCTTGAAATATCCTTTTCTGGGGATGTAGATGGTTTGTTCTATGTCTGACTCTGGGTGTGTGGCTAGGCACTGCCGCGGTTTCTCGGTGGATTTGGATTGTCTGTGCACTACAGTATTTAAAATACTTGCAAATTAAGTCTGAGAATGCTAAAATTACCTCTTGATCAACTTGATGGCTTTGAAAGCTTCATCCATATTCCCAATAGTTAAATAATAACTGAAGTTCAACATGGCTTCTCTAGTCTGTTTGTCACTTTTTTCTAGACCAACAAAGTCTCGCATAGTTGAGCGTGACACAAGTTTAGGATATATCACAGTGGATGTGTCGGGTCGAACTAAATGGGAATCTGTATTACCATGGTCAGCTTCTGTTGTTTCATTCTGCAAAATAAAACATATGATGTACAAAATAAGAATATTGCAGCATTAACAGCTATGTAAAGAATTCATTAAGAAGGGTAGTAAGTATTTGGGTCCAATATTTTTAATCTAACAAATGGTATTGAGTGGGATGTTTATGTTGTAATATTAGCTCTTGTTTCAAATGTTCAAGCTCATCATTGTATTAACAGTTTCCTTATCAGAGACATGAAGTCATTATATTCATGTGGTGTTTATAGTGTCACTGACTCACTGTCAGTATTTCTGTCATATGGAAACCAATTCACATCAACCAGACATCGGGGTCAACCAGACATCAGGGTCAACCAGACATCGGAGTCAACCAGACATCGGGGTCAACCAGACATCGGTCAAACAGACATTTGATCAACTAGACACTTGGTACACCAGATATCAGGTCAACTAGATATTGGTCAACCAGACATCAGGTCTACCAGACATTGGATAAACCAGACATCGGTCAAACAGACATCGGATCAACCAGACACTGGGTACACCAAGACATCAGGTCAACTAGACATTGGTTCAACCAGACCTCCGGTCAACCAGACATCAGTCAACCAGACATCAGGTCAACTAGACATTGGTTCAACCAGACATCCGGTCAACCAGACATCAGTCAACCAGACATCGGGTCAACTCGACATTGGGTCAACCAGACATCGGATCAACAAGGAGACTTTATCAACAGGATGGTCTTACCTTTCTAACAAAGTAATGATAGGGTACTTCAATACCAAGTAGACAATTATAGTCATCACTCAATGAAAAGCTGTCTTGTATCAATATACCATTTTCTGGTGTACAAAACAAGGAAACAATCATCACTTCAACCTGCAATACAAGTTTACAATGTTAGCATACAACCTCAAACACTTCCAGTCTACAATACTGAAAAATCACAGATTTTCGTGAATATTAATTTACTAAATTTCGTGGATTTTGATAAAGCTTTTTTGTGGGGGTCCTAAATTTGTGGATTACAATACATGAGAGGTCCAAGAATCGTGGGGATTAGATTTCATGGTAGAGTGCAACAACGAAATCAACAAAGTTAACTGCCTTGAAAAATAATAATTTTACAGTATATCATCTATATAAAGTCTCTAATGCCTTATTGAGAATAAAATTTTAATTTTTAAAACACTATAATCAACGGTATAAGATGCACATATTTATGAATAAGTTAAAGCTTCTGATAGGAAAAATCATGTTTGTGTACAGACGTATTAATATGCAAATGTGCCCACCAATTTAAATTAGCTATTAATGTATGCCACAACTGTTATTGTTCATTCAATAGACTGCCAGTTGGAACTTTGTATGTGAATGGATGATCTTCAGGGCTTTTTTTCCCTGAATTGTGAAGAGGCCCAAGCCCTTCTGTTTTGTGAAAAGTAAGCGCGAAAAATCCTATAATTGTGAAAAAGAAAGCGCGGTAACTTTTCCAATTGTGAAAAACTATGAGCACAATAAATCACCAAATTGTCACATAAAAGCACACAGAAATAACTATTTTTAATGTGTGTAACTTCATATTATTACCCTCTTGTCCCAGACACACATATTTCATATATCAATTCCATTAGTAGGAAATAGCATACGGACCTTTAATTCCTATTACTCAAAAAATCTGGCATTGAATGGTAGATCTCCAAACATGCCTCTAGATAAACTTAAAGTGTGGTTAATTTTATTAAAGGAACCAATCAGAACCAATCATCACTTATTTTACCCGCCGATCTCAACATTTAAAAAAAAATATTCACGATAAATATTTACGAAAGGTGCGAAGTACCGAGTACGAATTGTATCGAGTACGAAACGTACCGTATCGCCGCATTGTTTTGGATATACCTGTCACGATAAAGTCCGTTTACATTCGTTCGCTAATGGCCGAAAATAATTTTAGTGTATTTTTTCACGTTCAGTTGATGTTTTATACAATAATAAAGCGATGTCACCTTTGTTTGACGAATTAGATGTACGAAAATGATTGTCTGTAATATGTTTGGTATGTTGGTTACTTTGTGAAGAGGCCGATTTTGTAATAAACAGACACCGTTTCTGTTGTGATAGACGCCGTTAGACAATTGTGAATGGGGCCGATACAAATTTGTGAAGCAGCCGATATTCGGCCCCTAATATAGAGTGAAAAAAAGCCCTGATCTTATCCATACACAAGTTTAGTAAAGCAGAACCATCAATGACTCAGTAGTGATTAAAAGCCAGCAACTATTTAGGAGCATAGGCTTTTTTTGAAGATTTTATACAGAAGACCCATGCTAGAAAAAGGGGCAATGGTACCACAAGGATAACATTGGCATTGGGGGTTTGAACCCTGGCCACCCATCATAGGAGTGTTGCATTCATGAGTGGGGATGATAGTATGGAAGTTTATTTATTCTGGCTTCACTTACAGGTCCTTCCTCAATCTGTTTGGTAAGTGTAGCTTTCAGTTTAGTTTTCTCATCTTTATGTTCTCCTTTAGGAAGGATCTTGGCTTCCGACACAATAAGTTTCGGATCGTAAGCGTCCCAATGATGTGTAATTGGATAACGACCAGCAATATCCTTTGCTGCTTGATCTTTGCCTCTGTGATTAGAATTTACAAACATGTTTTAAATTCTTTGTAGCTGTACATAAATGGTACATTTATAAGCAAACAAGACACGACTGACAAAAATGATTGGAAAACATCAAATATAATTTAACTATTATACTCAGGATGTTTTATGATTATCATTTGTCCTCTAGAGCTGGGGGCTTTTTATAATGCGTACCTACACAAGACATGCGCCTTTGAACTGCAGACCTTTATCTGGTGTCCGACCCTTATAAAGGTGAAAATTTGTGTCAAGAAATTTAAAAGTCCCCCAAAGAATAACAGAGAAGTGCTCCAGACAAGCCCAATTTTGTCATTTGACCTCTTAATATGACCTTGACCTTTGAACTATTGCCCTGAATATTGCACGCAAACGTACAGACTGATCATGACAGGGGTTCTACTGAGGCATATTAACCAATTCTGAAAACGAGTTGCAAGTCAGTTTCGACTGTCACACCAAGACTTAGTTCAAACATTGTTCTATTGTTAAAATTCAGCTGATGAAATTGTAAATGACCAAATAACTCATTTACTGCAGAAAAGTTTATTCCCCATCATGACGCACACTTGTGCTAGAGAAAATAAGCCCTGCCCTGTCATTATCAAACTTCCCCCTTCCCCTGCAACCACATATTTATGGAATTGAGATAAAATTTGGACAGAGGATCATTCAATCATCATCCTAATAAAACTTGGTCAAACCAGACAGTTTAAGCAGATATGTTGTTTAAATGATTTGTAGATGAAGACAGACACACATCACTATAGTTCATCACAGGCCCCATGATTACAAAGCTTTTTTCATGCTCAAATCAACTTGAGCATTGCCAAGTTATGGGAATGGCTCCTTAACGTTTTAGAAAATTTAGAAATTTAAGGGTCAAAACCTTTACTCTCAAGTCAAATAGAACAGAAAGTGTCTTGACTTACCTATCAGCATCACTCATTTCTATAGCACTATCAGCCTGTACACCAACCATCTGTTCTGGTGGATAGTCATCTTGTTCACCTTTACCCGAATCAAAGTTGAAATAGGACAGAGAATCTGTCTCGATATCCCAGAAATATAATTTTGGGTCAGTCTGATTGGAACCTTGCTGCAAATTGAACAAGAAATACCATTGAATGTGATGAATACCCCCCAGATACTGCTTAACACAGCTATGCAACTACAGGGGTCCAAAATAATGAGGATGTGCACAACTTAGTCTTGGTTTGTTACTGATGAATCATGCAAAGTTTCCTTTGCAAGCATAACCAATCTGTGTGTTGACAATATGCACAAATAGGCTTGTCAATGTAAAGTAATACAAAGTTACGTTGAAATCCGACTAATGGTTACAGAGAAATAGCGCGGGCAAAATTATAAGTGTAAAAAACAAAGGGCCATAACTCCCTTAAAATTGATCCATCCGAAGTAAGCCTACAATATACTTAATTTAACTCAATATTGATATTAAAGTCATGCAAAGTTTTGTTGAAATCCGACTAACATGAGGATCAGTCAAAAATAACAGAATTTGTATTATAAATTTAAAGTTTTAAAATGTACTTGCAGTTGTACTTTTTAAGTAAGCAAAACAAATATAATCTTCCATGGATTTTCTAATGAATTCAGAGTTTGGCACTTTAAAATAGCCAGTGGTTGTGACAAAGTAGTCAGCACTACTTAGGTGTGTAAAATGCTGTTTGTTTGCAAGTAATTTCTTTTTATTTAAAACATTGAACTTGTTCAAACTGGTTCAGTTTGAGAGATGTAGCCGGCGGTAAATCCCTCAGGAATCAGTGAAATCGCTGACTGCTGGGGCATGTGGAGAGCTTTGTATAGGCTTTTCTATATAGTTGCCAGGCAACCTAAGACAGGGGTGTCAACAGGGTCAAATTACAAATCCTGAAAATCATATGGGGCCAACCATTTTTGTCAAACAAGAGGCATTCAATCGCATTATTTCCATATTTAACTCAGTTTGTACTGAATAAAATCCTTCTGAGAAGATTAAATTGGCAATAACTTTGCCATTTCTTGAGATATTTTGGTCAGATATCATAGCTCTTTCAGGATGGCTAAATCTGGAATTCCGGATTAATCCGGAATATTGACACCCCTGCTAAGAACATCACTAAGTTGTCAGTGTTTGCGCCAAGCGAGTTAACTTAAACTGTTGTAAAATCAATTTGTTAAGTTCTTTCTTATATGTTGTAAACTATTACAACTAACATACAGGGTGACAACTAATATATGTCCGGATAACAAAATGTAAATTATATGTTCAAAATAGTTAATGATATTAAGCTGATCAATGCATATTCATTAAAAGCACACATGCAAATTTTGTTTTATGCATTTATTTCCAATCTTTATCACTTAACTTGTCTGAAGTAGGTGTTTAACATGACACCTATTATTTTTGAAAAAACTGTAAGCGACGCCAAAAGTTCCTAGTCACATCGTTGCACATTGCAAAATCAACTTTTCCCATTTCTCGACGAATGGAGGATTTCAATAATTATGTCATTATTTTGTGGTTTGTTAACTAGTACATGTATTAACCCTGTCCATAATAACATCTTCCCTTAAAAACAATCCAGTGGGCTCAAGTATGGCGATTGAAGGGGACGGCTATGTGTGGTTAGTTTTCAGTGAAATAAGCCGATCTTCAAATGTTTGCTTAAAATATCGAAAAATATCTGATGGAACAGCCTCATCCAGTCAAAACCAACATTTGTCAAGGAATCCCCTCCTTTTGACATATATTTGTAACATCTCCCATAACAATACAACATGTCTGCATGATTTTTCCTCTACATGTAATTTATTTTGCACACTTGCTCAATTTTCTTATCTGTACGGACATTTTGGGTAAAAGGTCTAAATACTCATGCCCCGCAGAATTCACACTTGCAACACTAATCATCTGATTAGTTTGATAGAGGGTATATCAGCATTTAGATACATTTTGATAACCTTCTTCTTATCAATGAGAGGAAATTTCCAAACTAAAAAGTACAGCTTGATAATTTCTGACGTGTCAGCCATTTTCATATTATATGGAATGAATGACGTCACTAATGACACCATAAATGTGACCATGGCATCACATGGAGGCATTTACGAATCAAGTACAAATTTTCAATTGTTTATCTTTTAAATAAGACCAAACGCAGCCCTCTATGACAAACATGGACAAAGTTATTAAATTTTGTTATCCGGACATATATTAATTGTCACCCTGTACATGCGTATCCAGTAGAATAAGTAAATAAACAAATATAAATCTTACCATTTTTATAACAGCACTAACTTTAGTACCATTACAATTCACTTTACAAGCAGTAAGACAACCAAATCCGGGCACCAACTCATGCAAATTCTTAGGGTGACTATGTGGCTTGGCCTCCCTGAAAATTGTAAACAATTTTTATTTTCACTGAGTAATAGTTGTTGTATAAATGGATTATTTAGGTCAGTCACTTGTTTACATAACATTGTGTACATAAACATTGCAATTTCTCTTATTAAAGTCTTATTTTAATAGATATTATGTGTATTAGTATGTAGCTCTGTGAATAAGGTATGAGATTTCACTGCCCTTTTTCTCCAATCAAAATGTTTTAAACATGAAAACTACAATGTTATGACATTGCAATGTTTGTATACAAGTGACAGACCTAATTAAACGGACTGTACTATACTTAACAAGTAAGCTTAATTGAATGGACTTTGGTTAGAAGGTATTGAAGGATTGTAAACATGGAAACCAAACAAAAATACAGTCCTCAATCAAATGTAGGTATGCAGATGTGTGGATGATCCATTATACAATTAAACTGCTATAGTAATAATTCATTTGTTAATGAATCAAGGAAATAATTCCAACGGACAAGACAATTTTCCAAAGGGAAATGCAGTAATCTCCCTTTACAAAGAATCATACTATTAATAGAATGATAAATAATAAACACGATCAATGTCTCAGAAAACTGTTAATGACTAGCATTGCTTAAAACTTCACAAATGGAACAGTTACTGTATCTGTATGTAAAATATGAAACTGTTTTCCCAGCAACTTGATCAAATAACTTTAAATTATAGATGACCTTGGAAACCTCCAGGGCCCGGAATTACAACCAATACTTACACTCAGCACCCAAATATTAAAAATGTAATATCAAGAGCTATTATTTATCCTAGATTACATAGATGAGGAAAATGTATACAAGAGGTCGCTCACCTGTCGAACTTGACCTAGATTTTGTTGAGAAGATCATTGTGACCAAGTTTTATACAGTTTAGGCCAATATTGTAACCTCTAGTGATTACACAAGGGTTTTCTATGATTTGACCTTATGATCTAGTTTTTGACCCCAGATAAACCAATATCAAACTTGACCTTGATTTTGTTGAGATCATCATTGTGACCAAGTTTCGTAAAGATCAGGCCAAATATGTGACCTCTAGTGACTACACAAGGTTTTTCTATTATTTGACCTTGTGACCTAGTTTTTGACCCCAGATGACCCATTATCGAACTTGACCTAGATTTTATTGGGATGATCATTGTGACAGAGTTTCATTAAGATTAGACCAAAATTGTGACCTCTAGTGACAACACAAGGTTTTTCTATGATTTGACCTTGTGACCTAGTTTTTTACCTCGGATGACCCAATATCGAACTTGACCTAGATTTTGTTAGGATGATCATTGTGACCAAGTTTCAAAAAGAATAAGTCAAAATTTCGACCTCTAGTGACTACACAAGGTTTTTCTATGATTTGACCTTGTGACCTAGTTTTTGACCTCGGATGACCCAATATCGAACTTGACCTAGATTTTGTGGAGATGATCATTGTGAGCAAGTTTCATAACAATTAAGTCAAAATTGTGACCTCTAGTGACTACACAAGGTTTTTCTATGATTTGACCTTGTGACCTAGTTTTTGACCCCGGATGACCCAATATCGAACTTGACCTAGATTTTGTTAGGATGATCACTGTGACCAAGTTTCATAAAGATTAAGTCAAAATTGTGACCTCTAGTGACTACACAAGGTTTTTCTATTATTTGACCTAGTGACCTAGTTTTTGACCCCAGATGCCCCAATATCGAACTTGGCCTAGATTTTGTTAAGATGATCATTGTGACCAAGTTTCATAAAGATTAGGCTAAAATTGTGACCTCTAGTGTCTACACAAGCCAATTGTTGACGGACGGACGGACGGACGGACGGACGGACGGACGACGGACGGACGAAGAGTGATCACAAAAGCTCACTCTGTCACTTTGTGTTGAAAAAAAAATTTGATACATTTTCTTTGTCATTGTATACTATTCATGAGGCATAGATGACAAAGTCATTAGTGACACTCAGCACCCAGACTGATAAATTACAATCATAGCTTATAAATACACTCAATTACGCTACGAAGTAAGCCAAAAATAAATATTTAGTACGGAATATAACATTATTACAAATCTTTCCCACAAATACTATGAATCAATGAGTATGAACCACAAAAGGGTGATTTGCAATATTTGAGTACTCAATGTAAGTATTGGTTGCAATTCCCAGCCCTGGGTGGTATTCAATATTGGTCTTTTTAAATTGGAGAATAAGGATAGCCAATCATATTGCCTGTTACGGACCAAAAGTTTAATATGGTGTGATCTGATTGGTTGTCCTTATCCTTAAGTCAAGTAAGATCAATATTGAAAACTACCCCTGGTTAACTTTATTTTTTTTTTTTTTTTTTTTATGGAACGCTTCACGAATTTGCGTGTCATCCTTGGTTAACTTTATGATTCATGTAGTTTGTCTAGCACAAAGCATACCTTCGTGACAGGTCAAATACTTTGAGTATACCAATGTCTGTCCCAATGAGAAGGTATGTACCACAAACATCCAAACATACAGGTTGTCCTTCTACCTCACTAAAATTTATCGTTTGTTTAACAGTACCCTGAAACAAAAGTGATCATCTACAGTTGAATCATTTAATTTCAATAAGACAAAATTTTGTGTTTTTTTTTAAAAAAGACCATTTCGTCGGAACGTAATTTCAAGGATTTCAGATTTCATGAAAATTGACAAGGTCAAAATTCACACAAATAATCAGAAACCATTCAAAAACCAAACTGATGAAATGATAATATAAATAATTGTTTTATTGAAATTGAATGACTTTGCTTTACACCGGTGGGGGACTTCTGTATTGCTTGCAATTCAGTACGTCATATCTCGATTTGTTCAATTACGTCATTTTACTTAATGAAACTGGGTCACTCGTTTTAAGGTTTTCAGATTTTTTGTTGCTGAAATCGGGCCTTTCAACGTTTTAATACTGTTACTTAACTTTTAGACTGTAGGCTGCTAAAACTATGTAGTTCAGCAGTTTTACTGTTGTTACTAGGTCATTCAGCGTGGGCGTTCTGCCTTTTGTTTGCTGAATCTTTTTTATTCAGTTTTTAACAATGAGACTAGGGGCGTTTAATTTTCTTGGTCGGTAGTGTGTTGGGCACTTCTTCATTTTAAGATTTCTTACAGCTAAAGCGGGGCAATATAGTCCTTTTGCTGTGGAAACTGGGTCATTCAGCTTGTTAGTAGGTCATCCCACTATACGGGCCTTTCAACGTTTTAATACTGTTATTTAACTTTGAGACTAAAGGCTGCTATAACTATGTAGTTCAGCAGTTTTACTGTTGTTACTAGGTCATTCAGCGTAGGCATTCCGCCTTTTGGTTGCTGTATCTTTTCTACTGGGTCATTCGGCTAGTTATAATTTATTATAATTTTCGACAGCTTGGACTTGGGCGGATCTGCGCTTGTTTAGTTGGGCATTGTGCTTTGTGTGTTTTTAATGTTTTCTGTGCTCGGCTGGTTAAGTTGAGTGCTGCCTTCCCTGTCTGACTTAATATACTCTTTTTACAGTATTTGGTTACCACTGTCAAGACATTTGACAGAAAACACAAAATGTAAACTCATCATGGACAACACTTTTGGCCAATCAAATCTCAACAAGTAATTAAGAATTGCAAGCAATACAGAGGTCCCCTACCGGTTTGAAGCCATTTTCAATGTTTCTGTTGCCATAGCAACCACAATTTTTGTCAGAATCAAAATATTTTTAGACGTGCATAATCCCCTTATTGCCCCCTATCTACATATGAAGTTTCATAAACCTAGCTTGGAAACTGTTTGATTTTTGGCAGGACCTATAGTCCCCTCCGGTCAAAAACCGGTAGGGGACTAACAACGTGAAAAGACCCATAAATTTAGTCCTCTATTCACATCCAGCACATTTAAGTACTAAATGTGTATTATCACCACAAAATTAGCTTGATAACGAGTAATCACATACCTGGAAAGTTCTGACTTGAACTTTCTGCATTTCTATACTATACACATTCTGCTCATACAGACAGATGAACATTGAGTCTGTGGTGAAGCTACCTGAAGCTTTTATAGTCGATTTATCTTCTGAATATTCATAGAGAATCACTCTTCTACCATTCCATACTGCTAAAGCATCCTGTCATAAATCACAATACATTTAATACATGGTAAGTACACCACTAAAAACTTCATATTACTCTCATCTATTCATTGAAAATACTTATCATTATATACTACATATAGCGGGTATTATTAACGGGGGTCAACATCGATAACATAAAGTTCAATAAAGTTCAACTCGCAAAATATACCGGCTATACAGTACCTGCTATATGAGATGACGTCAAACACTGATCCTTACTTGTTCTTCATTGACTCAGACTGTTTGTTTTTGCTCTCAGTGCAGTATCTGCGATCAGATTACAGCAGTTCCATTTCGATCAGAAGTAGGGGGTTTTCACCCTTAAATTTCTAAAAAGCCACATTTTGACCCACAAGATTTTGGTTTGAAGTGTCATTTTCTCTTTAAATTATGGCTATTTTGCCTATAAAATGGTAAAATTTAGTAAAAAAATCAACATTACTCTTCAAATTCAGAAGCTAGTGGAACCCCTGATTAGATAATATGCACTAACTACTGAACATTTTACACTGCAAACCCTCAGGTTTATGATAAACGATTATGAGACGATTAGTAACAAACAATAGTCCATACCTTTGTTGTATAAATCCCTTTGACTTGAATATCAGTTTTCAGGTCATGATGAGTAGCGTTTGAGAACACTTCAATAGATAAAGAACTAGGACCAAATTGAACAACAGCAGTCTGAAAACATATGTCAAGCAATACATACATTTAACATATACAACTAGTCAAATAACCTACAACAAACTATTTAACTACATAGACTACAGGAACATAAAAGGAAAATCCAGATGTACTTTAATAAATGAAGCAGAATATCTATAATTAATTGTTTTTAAGAAGGTTACCAGCATATAAGAGGGTTTGATTCCTGAGTTGCACAAGTTCTTCCGTGATGCTAGCTATGGTCATGAAATCCACATGTGGAGAAGTTGTCAGGAGATTGCGGAAGACTAGTTACAACTGGTTGTTGAATCATTCCACAATAAGAAGGCTATGATAGAACTATATTGCTCACCCTAGTACCTTGTGCCTATGTTAGCATGTACAACAAGCCCTGTCCCTGGCAACAATGATGTTTAACAAATGAACATGACTTGCAGGAATCCAGAAGAGGGTCACCAAAAAAATATTCCTGTGAAATTACTCACAGATCGGCTTAGTAATTACAGGGAAGATTACTATCTAACATTTTTTACTGCTATAATTAGGGGTAAATTACATTTCTTTAACGAATCAATATTAACAAGAAGTGGAAATTCCTTGAAAAACCTAGTCAAAAACCACGCCTGAAAGAGGACCATCCAAGCATCACTCCACTAAAGTTTCGTCAAATAGCTATTGGCAAGTGGTTTGGTGATGTTTGAATATATTGCTGGCGACGGACGGATGCCACATAGGAATAACAGTATGATAGATCTTACCTGATCACGGAAGTTAGCACTCATAACATGCTCATTCAGCATAAATACATTAGCAATAGTACTGACAGCAAGCAAGTCTTTGGTGGAACCCCACTGAAAATGTACATCAATAATCAAATATAGAAGAGAATTTATTCGGCAAAATTAATTTCAGCAAATAAAATCTTGCAAATGATCTAACTTTGCAAAGATATTTAGCCGACAAATAAATACCAGGAGTGCTCGAAAACCCAGGCAAATACACTGTATACTTGAATATAACAAGATTTACCCGTATAAAACCAACACGAAACATATGACTGCTCATCACACTGTACAGCACAGAAAGTTGTATTTAAATGGACAAATACTGTGATACAAACTTTCAACAAGAGATGTTTGTAAAACACGTATACGCCCATGATGGCAGCACAATAGTCAGAAATATTAAACGTCACAGTGACCTTGACCTCAACATCAATAGGGGTCATGTACTGTTGATGACCAACCTCCATGGAAAGTTTGAATATCCTAATGCAAAGCATTCTTGAACGGAAACTATTTGGTCTACTGACAGACAGACCGACACATGCAAAGTAATATACCCCGTCTTCAAAGATGGGGGGGCATAACAATTGCTTCAAAAAAAGATTATCTTTTTAAGAGAATCAGTCAATTAGCTCAACTAACTTACAGTAACTTGTGATACAGGTCCTTCTACTGTAGCTGGTGTCTGTAGTTTCCACTTTTGTTCACCATCCACCTTTTTGTTACCATATGGTGGTGAATACTTCCATAATGCTATATTACCCATGTTGGTACCCCCTGCTAGTGTACCTGCAAGCATCAACAATCTCTCATACATATCTATCTTTAAAACACATGTGTTTCAGACAGATTCTAAAGTTCAAGGAAATGTAGCATTTCAAGGCTTTTTTGCTCTATACTAGGGGCTTTGAATATCAGCTTATTCACCATTCCTTATCGGCCCCCTCACAATTGTTTATCAGCCCCTTCACAACCAGAATCGAAGTCTGTTTCTTACAAAATTGGCCTCTTCAAAAAGTGACAAACAAACTTAACTTATCACATTATTATTATTATATTATTATTGTTATTATCATTATGCCACAATTTGTATATTGGCATGGATACCTCAAACACACATTATTATCAATGGCCTGACTATGATAGGAGCGATGTTTTACCTTTTTTATCTGAGAATGCTAGACAAGTGATATTTTCATTTGGATCATAGCCACTATGTCCATCCAGGTGAAGTATGTAGTTCTCTTCATTTTCTAGTTCCCACATTCTGTAAGCAACCAATCATACACATTGTAAGGTTAACACATGCTTTTTCTGGCTACAACATCTGCAGAGTCCCGAGGGACTTTGCATATGTTATAACGCAAAAAAAACATGCGTAAATGCTATTATAGCATACAAAACAACAATTAATGCATTTGTATTTCAAAATAATGATATTTTGGCGGAAGATTTTGTGCGTCGTAGTGAAAACAAACGTAACGTTATACCATTTATTGTTATGAGCGTCGACTTCCGGGATCGGCAAATACCAAGAAAACATGGATATTGCGGGTTTGTTCGAATTTATAGTTTAAATATTATAGAAATCAAATTAGTAGTCAGAAATAAAATGGGAATTACTGTTCATGTGACGCTGTATAACGTTTAAAGTCACTGACACAGCCCTGAAATGAGCATACGTAAAACTGGATGTTAACATGTACAGGGTGTGAATCTTTATGTTTATGCATAGTTTTCTTCCCGTTTACGTATGTGCAAAATCACAATTTTTATGCTATAATGAACATTTTCATCCAAAGTGGCCACAGAAAAAAAGAAAGAAATTCCCTGATAGTTCCACGACTGAAAGGTGATTTTCAATGACTGTTAGGCTAAGCAGTGTTCGCAACTAAGATACAGCTGAAAATATGGCCACTGACTCCACTTATATAAATAGCGACACAGGGATTTTGTTTTTGGCATTTTCCCTGTTTTGCTGAGTCAGTGGCCATCCTAATATCTACTGGAATTATCGTTTCGCACTTGTAGAGTGTGCAATAAATTTTTTTGCCAATTCAATATCAAATTATCTATAGCAAACAACAAATTTTAGCCAAAGTATAATTTTAAAGCACCTTATGACACCTTCCCCAGTTGAAGTAGCCAGGATTCCTTTCCCAGCCCAATCTATAACTGGTTTATCACCACGCCCACTCAACTTGACCTAAAAATAAAGAAATCATAATTTTATAATATATACATTCAAATAAAAGCCTGTTCAAGTACCGGTATTTATCAAATACTGGATTTATGAAACACTAGTTACGGTTACAACAAATAACATTTAAATGCATGACATTTGCCATGGTTGAAAGTTTCAAAGCAATAGCTCCCATAATTTAGAAGAAACATAAAACTTAACCCAGATATTTTTCAAATCCAAAAAGGGGCAGCAACTCTTGCAAAATCCAGATCAGAGTTATGGGTATTGCTTTACAGACTCAAGTATTGATGGTGAACAAGTGTAGCACATTTCAAAGCCATAGCTGTGATAGTTGTTGAGAAAAGTTTACCTAAATATAGAATTTAACCAAGCAATGCCGACGGCAATACAAAACAAGAGTGCCAAAATGTCACAAAATATGCCCGTCTTGGGGCATGGTGAGTCTCAGGTCATGGTGAATGAAGAAAACAAACAATCCCAACATTTTTTTTAATTAAAGGACAATAACCCAAGAAGGCCTAGGCTGATTTGGCCTACAATTGAAATTGCCTTAGATATTATATCCATAAACATTGTCACAAAGTTTGAAGATACTCAGATGAAAACTCTTTGCACTAGAGAACAGACAAGGTCAATTTGGGTAATTATAGGATCATAACCAAATAAGGCCTAGGCCGATTTGGCCTATAATCAAACTTGGCCTAGATATTATGTCCATAAGCATTGTCACACAGTTTTAAGATGATTGGATGAAAACTGTTTGCGTTAGAGTACAGACAAGGCCAATTTCATACTTATTTGGTAATTAATTTAGGCCCATAACCAAATGAAGCCTAGGCCGATTTGGCCTATAATCGAACTTGGCCTAGATATTATGCCCATAAGCATTGTCAGCAAGTTTGAAGATGATCAGATGAAAACTGTTAGCGTAAGATTACAGACAAGGCCAATTACATACTTATTTGATAATTAAAGGACCATTACCCAATAAGGCCTAGGCCGATTTGGCCTATAATCGAACTTGGCCTAGATATTATGCCCATAAGCATTGTCAGCAAGTTTGAAGATGATCAGATGAAAACTGTTAGCGTAAGATTACAGACAAGGCCAATTACATACTTATTTGATAATTAAAGGACCATTACCCAATAAGGCCTAGGCCGATTTGGCCTATAATCGAACTTGGCCTAGATATTATGCCCATAAGCATTGTCAGCAAGTTTGAAGATGATCGGATGAAAAATGTTTGCGCTAGAGTACAGACAAATTACTGGACGCCGCCGCACGCACGCCCGCCAAGGGTGTTCACATAATACGTCCCGTTTTCAACGGGCGTATAAAAATCAGATGAGCTAAAAGCAGCCGTTAATTTAATGAACACAATTTGTTTTCCATTTTTCGTCATTATGATTAGTTTTTCAAACTGAAAGACCCACAACCAATATATTTACATGTCTTTCATTTTGCTAAAGTTGGATGTCATGCTTGGAAAGAAAAATTTCTGTAATCAAGACATAAGTTTCTTTCAAGTGCAAACAAGTAGTAAATTTTGTCAACTTTATCATTATGGCACCAAAGTTAAGGACCCAGTCAACAGGGGTTCCATTGCGGGAGTAGGGGTTTCGACCCTTGAAATTTCCAAAAAGACCCATTTTGATCCTCAAGATTTTGGTTTAAAGGGTCATTTTCTCTTAATCTAAATCATTGGTATTTTGCCCATAAAATGATAAAATTTAGTCAAAAGTATCAAATTGACCATTAAGATTCAGAAGTTAGCGGAATCCCTGTGCGACCATGTTTCATTTCAACCGGAATCCCTGTAGGACCCTGTCTCATTTCAACCTACCTTCATCATTTCTTTTGTATCTCCTTCAGGCATGACAGCATGTTGGAACAAAGACAGACCCTCTGTGACTGTTATAAGAATATTCTTCTCCTCATAGTATAATAGTTTGAGGATCGGACCATCAGCCTTAAAAGCCTGGTTACACTGTCCATCCTCACTAACAAAGTATACTCCACCTGGTAACAAATTGTACAAATATGTCAAAACTTAGCCGGCAGATATTGAATTTAATCAGGGAGGGGAATGTATCTGTTCATTCAAGCCAGTTTGGTTATTAATTAAGCCTGGTTTGAGAAATGCCAACAGGTACAGGTAGTTATGTACTGGAATGAAGGGTAGAATTTGACTAGACTGCCGAGTAAACGCCCAGTTTCGTCAGGCTAAGAAGAAATGGGACAAGTAAACATAGAAACCAGCATAGAAGGAGCAGTGACTAATAACGACTGCTTGTCCCATCATCAAGGGGATTTTGGGAGTTAAGGGGGCAAAAAACAAGATGAGGGTTAGATACTCAGGTGATGATGTCTTGTGTTCAGCCGTGAGCCGATTATTGTGTATTCAATTAACATAGTTTTCGTCTTCTCGTACTGTGCAGAGCCTGAGGAGCATTGTCACACTAACAGGGGTGTCAACAGAGTCAAATTCAAAATCCTGAAAATCATATGCTGCCGACCAGTTTTGCCAAACAAGTGGCCTTCAACCACATTGTTTCCATATCTAACTCAGTTTTTATTGAATAAAATCCTTCAGAGCAGATTAAATTGGCCATAACTTTGCCATTTCTTGAGATATTTTCATCAAATAACATATATTTTGGTCGGAAATCATAGCTCTATCAGGATAGATAAATCCAGAATTCCAGATTATTCAGGAATATTGACACCCCTGCACTAAACATGCAAAATAGTTCAATCTTATCATGTTAGCTAAATTAGATGCTTTCCAAAGCATTGATTTAGCAATAAATTAAATACAACCTCAGTATGTACATTTCAGAAGATTTATCGAGGTCTGTGTATAAATAAAAATACAAACACTTACCACTGGCGCCTCCTATGAAGAAGGACAATGATTCTTGTTGACCGAATGATGACTTGTTTGCAGTCTTGCCTTTCTTCCAGCTGAACATATCTAGTGCTGACTCATCTCCACTAACAGCAGCCTTAGCTAACTGGGTGATATCACTACAATATCAGTATATATTATGTATAACAACTGCTCCCCAACTTCACTTTGGTTTTATAGCAATTTCAAGGGTTGAACACAAAACTGCAGTATTTAAACTTATATAAAACTAGAAATGTGTCCCATGACACGGGTGCCCCCCTTATAGCACATATCATTTACAATGGGGAAGGAGAGAGAATAGCGGTTTGAGGTAACATCATTATTCAATTTCTTAGCCTTGTGTCGTTGTGGACAATAATTCTAATAAAAAATATATCAAAGGTCCATCATATAGTAAAAGTAACAAAGGGCAACAATTCTGGTAAAAATTTGCACAACAAAAATTCCACCCTTTAAAGTCATCTATACATTGAGATTATTAATCTGTGAAAGTTTGAAGAAATTCTATCTAACAGTTTGTGAGGAGTTCAACATACAAGATTTTTCACTATAGGGTATATGGTAAAAGTAACAAAGGGCAATTACTCTGGTCAAAATTTACACAGCAAAAATTCCATCCTTTAAGGTCATCTATACATTGAGGTTGTTCATCTGTGAAAGTTTGAAGAAATTCCACCCAGTAGTTTAAGAGGAGTTCAACACACAAGATTTTCACTATAGGGTATATAGTAAAAGTGACAAAGGCCCATAACTCTGGTCAAAATTTACACAGCAAAAATTCCATCCTTTACGATCATCTATACATTGAGGTTGTTCATCTGTGAAAGTTTGAAGAAATTCCACCCAGTAGTTTAAGAGGAGTTCAACACACAAGATTTTCACTATAGGGTATATAGTAAAAGTGACAAAGGCCCATAACTCTGGTCAAAATTTACACAGCAAAAATTCCATCCTTTACGATCATCTATACATTGAGGTTGTTCATCTGTGAAAGTTTGAAGAAATTCCACCCAGTAGTTTAAGAGGAGTTCAACACACAAGATTTTCACTATAGGGTATATAGTAAAAGTGACAAAGGCCCATAACTCTGGTCAAAATTTACAGGTAAGAAACCACCAAATAAATTTGCTCTTTAGCTCAATGTAAAGTTACAATAGTAGGCCCAAATTTTTTACATCTTTTAGTCTATGGCCAGCAGGAAGACATATATCATTTTAAAGAAGTACCTTTAAGCTTCAAAATAATACAATAAAAAAGGGGGGTCATGTATCTTCTAAGAAAAATTTTGGCCATCAAACATGGTCTACCTATTTTTACACATGTCCGGACTGATTCAATCCGGGTTTTACCCTATCCTACTTTCACTTTGGTATCAATGTAATAATACCAAAATATTCCAGATTTTCCAGTTTCACTACATAACATAAATATTTACAATGCATTTAAACTCCATTTCATCACTCCAGTTCACTCTTGTCAAGAAATATCCCCATTTACAGGCAAGCCAAAGTTTTTTTAAGGACAACTTGAGTGTATCACCATTTGGCCCGCGTAGGAATTTGGTGGTTCTTTACCTTAAGACAACCTTTTTTTGCCTTTTTAAGTGTTTTTTGCACTTTTTTCAATACTACTATGTATATGCACCACAAAACAACCAATTCCAGACCAATTGGGCATGAATTCTGAAAAAAATGACTAATACGCCTATGCGCCTTTAATGAGAAATTTGGTCAGCGCCTGCCAAATGTCATGAATAGTGACTTTAAATATAGTTGTATTTGTGTACAAATGTTGCACTGAACACTAATTTTGCTTTAGATGATTAAAAATGTGCTTATTCTTCATATATAATCACAAAAACCCATGTGTGATATTAAAATAAGGTAAATATTGACATGAAAATGTCAGTTTAAGAAAAAACAAGACTGCGTTCAATAAACGCTTATGCCCCCTGTGGAAGCCTTGTCCATAAATAAGTCTAAGTCCAAAATTAGGTCAAGGTGAAGGTCAAAATGGGGTTAGGTGATACTGGCGTGTGGAGAGTGTTCATACACAACATCCATGCAAGTATGAAAGCTTTGTAGCAAGCCATATTAATGCTAGAAGAAACGGTCAATTTGGGTTAACCAGGACGGACGAACGGACGGACAGGTGAATCACTATATGCCTCCCCATCTATCGATAGGGGGGCATAATAAAAAGTTAGACTTTTTTTGAAATTTTCATGATAAAAATCTAAATTTTCACTTTTTTAGACCAGTTACACAGAAAAAAGTGGTTAAAAACCAATCAGGAATGCATTTCCATACATTTAAATGCAAAAAAGTGAAAACATGCATTTAATGGAATTTTGCTCTTCTTTAGGTTAGAAACCACCAAATAAATTTGCTCTTTAGTTCAATGTAAAGTTACAATAGTAGGCCCAAATTTTTTACATCTTTTAGTCTATGGCCAGCAGGAAGACATATATCATTTTAAAGAAGTACCTTTAAGCTTCAAAATAATACAATAAAAAAGGGAGTCATGTATCTTCTAAGAAAAATTTTGGCCATCAAACATGGTCTACCTATTTTTACACATGTCCGGACTGATTCAATCCGGGTTTTACCCTATCCTACTTTCACTTTGGTATCAATGTAATAATACCAAGATATTCCAGATTTTCCAGTTTCACTACATAACATAAATATTTACAATGCATTTAAACTCAATTTCATCACTCCAGTTCACTCTTGTCAAGAAATATCCCCATTTACAGGCAAGCCAAAGTTTTTTTAAGGACTACTTGAGTGTATCACCATTTGGCCCGCGTAGGAATTTGGTGGTTCTTTACCTACACAGCAAAAATTCCATCCTTTACGATCATCTATACATTGAGGTTGTTCATCTGTGAAAGTTTAAAGACATTCTACCCAGTAGTTTATGAGGTGTTCAACACACAAGATTTGTGTTACGTACGGACGGACGGACAGCACCAATGCTATATGCCCCCCACTTATAAATAAGTGTGGGGGCACAATAAATCATGGATAATTTGACATGATGCTGACCTTTATGCATGAATATATTACAAAGTTCTTGCGTTAAATATATAAACTTCCGCGAACAAATTGTGCAATATCGGT
Source organism: Spisula solida (assembly GCA_947247005.1). Classification (NCBI taxonomy): domain Eukaryota; kingdom Metazoa; phylum Mollusca; class Bivalvia; order Venerida; family Mactridae; genus Spisula; species Spisula solida. The sequence continues at coordinate 40,124,045 of OX365944.1, read as the reverse complement.
CCTTCAGATTTGTGTTGGTATTACACTTCGAGTGTCTTCTTGATACTACCGGCTTATGTAAACATACAACTTGGATTATAAATATAGACAATATATCAGCTGTTAAATTATGCTAATAGAAGGTAGAGAGTCGTGTTAAATTCTCTGTACTATAACATACCTTTATTTCTCTAAAAACATGCAATCCGCATGGAATAAACAGGAACATACCGGGGTGAGGAAATGACTACAAGTGAGGAGCAGGCACTCATCTAATATTTTGTCTCAGTAAAATAGAAATATTGTCATAACCTTAGTTGGCCTGAACACAAAACTTAAAACCATCAAAATTTTTAGTCCAACAAGTGGCCACAATTCCTGCAAAAAGTAAGATGCAGTTAGGTGGCTTCCTTTACATAGTTGGGTACTGATGGTGAACAAGTGTTATAAGTATTTTAGGATAAAAGTTGACCTAAACATACAACATATCCAAGACAAAAAGAGGTCAAAATTTCTTACGTGGATGGATCCGGCGGTGGAAGTGGACGGAATATAATCTGGTTGAGAGGTTCCTGACAATGATGTTGATGTAATGGGTTCTGTTGTAATCTTCCTTTACCGTCAGCTTTCCAAACCATAACAACACCAGACTGCAACACAACAATCATACAAACTCATACATAATTCATCAACTTCAGGTATAACTCACATCTGTCAGAGCACTAAGGCCTAAAAAAAGAGGTTTGTTTCTGGTTACATGCCCAAAAAAACATGGGTCGGTAGGTCGATTTTTTTTTTTTTTTTTTTTTTTTTTTTTAGTCAACACTACTGGCAGTATTGATATTGAACATCAGAATCAAAGAATTTGTATACTCCTGTTCCTGCACCATGCTTTTAAATGTTATTATTTGTTGGGTGTTAATAATGTGAAATGTATACAAATGTATCGGCATTTGTTCAATCTAACAGCAATCAATGAACTTTCCATGTTTCATCGTTTGTTTACATGGTAAAAACCATAGTGCACCGTTTCCGTAGTCTGTATCGTCTACGCGTATGATAATATTTGAATGGCATTAAATTTGTTAAAAACTCGAATAATACCAGCGCCGTTTAATGCTTCCGAACATTTCACCAATTACACGATTTTATGTTCGCGAGTGAACAATTCATTCTCTGTAATATGCCGAAAAAATGTCCGCTGCATCACTCCGATCGGTAACAATTTCTTAAATTTAACACACGTAGATCGAACACAATTTACAGGACAAAATTCGCATGCCGCACAATCAAAGACCACCAAGTCTTTGAAATGAACCGCGCGTCGGTTACATCAAAGGTCCTTAGCGTAGAGATTGACGCCGCTCACGCGTTTGATGAAACTGACGACTCACATTTTGGCATAAGTTTGTTGGATTGTTGTGATATGTTTTATCTGGGAATTTAATGCGCGGACTATGAATTACACGGACTATGAATTACAAGGTATATATTCCTTGAAAACTCGATATTTGCACTGCAAATTGTAGATACGTTTTGAGTGATCATTTCTATGTTTTTAAAATTAATATGCGTATACAACAATAACGATTACCAAGTACGACAAATATCGTAATTATAATAATCATCAGACGGCAATCAAATAAATTGGATAATTGAATCGATAGATCAATTAAAGCGTACGTCTTTACATAACGGTTTGTAATAACACAATATATATATGTCTTTACTCAAGATTATCGCGACGCGTCAATCATATGTTCCTGATGCTGACTCGTGAACGCTGATTGGTTAACGGGTAATTAACCCCGCCTCTCGTCTGTCAATTACTCGAAACAAGAGATGTTGGATAGAATACAGCGTATGCGACGAATTTATGACCCAAGGTCAAACGCGTGCGATAGAAAAACGGCGCGTCCTGAAAAGTCATAGATCGGTAATTTTACGCGTCTAATTAAAAAAGTATGCGTCAAAATACGCTTAATTAGGCATTGCCGATTTTCGTACATAAAAAACTTTTGAGTCGGGGGTTAAAATATACGGTCGGTCGGGTAACCGGAAACAAACCTCTTTTTTTCATAGGCCTAAGTCCTGGGCCGGGAATTACACACAATAGTGAATACTTACACTCAAATATTGAAATTCAGTCAATTCACTCTTTTTAGCAACATTTTTGTGAAAATATGAAATTTTGTTTGTCAACCACTTCAAAATAACTACGATCAAAGCAAATTTTAGTGTAGAATCTAGGTCGGGTATATGAGAACAAAACTTTTTTTAGAGCTAATGAAATTCAGCTGCTAGAGTAGCACAGTACTAAACAGACAGGAAAAAGTTTTACCTTGTCTCCAGAAATAAGCCTAGTTCCATTAGAACTCCAATGTAACAACGTGATAGCATGTTTATGTAATGGTAATCCTTCAAATAACTCATGATCCTGAGCATTCCATATCAACAATTCACCATTCTCAAATCCCACAGCAATGATTTTCCTTGTTGGATGCCAAATGGAGGAAGAGACTGAACAACTTCTTTGTAACTTCACATTCAACAGTTTCTCCCCCTGCAAAATAAGAATAGAAACTTTTCTACTAAAAATAAGTGACACCAAAATGAAGGATTGAAGAACGATTTGGTGAAAAGATTGAAGGGGAAAAACGAATCAAATCTGTTGCCCATAATTGGAATCATAGATCTGCATGTAGGATATTTCACCAGATATAGTCATAGAACCATAATTATAAACTATCATCATTTCACCAGATATAGTCATAGAACTATAATTATAAACTATCATTATTTCACCAGATATAGTCATAGAACTATAATTATAAACTATCATTATTTCGCCAGATATAGTCATAGAACTATAATTATAAACTATCATTATTTCGCCAGATATAGTCATAGAACTATAATTATAAACTATCATTTTTTCGCCAGATATAGTCATAGAACTATAATTATTTATAAACTATCATTATTTTGCCAGATATAGTCATAGAACTTTAAACTATCCTTATTTCACCAGATATACCGGGTACTATATAGTCATAGAACTATAAACTATCATTATTTCATCACATACAATTATGATTTTGAAACTGCTATTAAACATGAAATAATTTTTACTATAAATAGTTCAGTGATTGAATGTACCTCATCCATATACAGATTAACTGCACCTCCTGCTTCATCACTGTATGTTGTTACAGCGAGCATAGGATTCCCACAGTACCATGATATATCAGTTGTGATGCCTGAACGCTCTGTGTCAAGGCGATGATCAAAATAGACCGCCATTGAGATGAACTTCAACTGAAGATTAAACTGGTCTCACTGAAATGAAGAAATTACAGATTTGTCAGTACGAGATCATCAAGGGCTTTATTTTGGATATATACAGTTCATGTATTCATGCCAGTGATAATAACACGGACAACCGTAAACAAACATACATGACAGATCTACTGATAACATCAGACTCTAATTAACACCTCATGTGGTAAACATTAACAATGTTACACTTCAAACAGTGCTAGTCAGTTTCAATTGCCGAATTGGTAATAATAAGTCACTAATAAATTTGTCAATAACAATCAGGGGCCAAGAGATGCTGTCCGAAATTCAAAGTGACTTGATTTTACGTTGTTGCATTAATTAGGCTAATTCCTGAAACAGAAAGTTGAATAAATCAATCCGACATTCGGTATGACAAGCCTTTAAAATCTCTCGGTTCTAACAACAAACTGTCAAACTCTTTACTGGCAGTTTACAAATTATTACTAAACTTGCAGTGATTTAAAATACCAGTAGTTATATATTGAAATATAGATCAAGTTGAAATCTGGTGCAGAGCTAGACAGATAAGCTGTCTGCAAGTGGCTGCTTAAAATTCTGACGGTCCAGCCACTACAGACAGACGCTAAATAGACCAAAACATGGTCGGAGATTGCGCACATTTTTTGAGCGCACTTTCAGCTCTTAAAAAATATATGAAAACGTCAAACCACTATGAAATATATAACATGTATACGAAGAATGAACCTTTATCTCGCGATAGACACCGATAACATTTTAAAAAAATGCACAGCAACGTGTCCATCCGACAACTTAAACACAACTATATCGCAATTATGACCTCAATTTCAGCCATCGTTCTTGTTGTTATTGTTTGCGTCAAACGTCTTCGCTTATCGACCAATCAGAATACTCAGAAATTGGCGCGCTCGATTTCTAACAAACGGACACAGTAAAAAATTTAATCAAGTCGAACCTTAAAATGAGCTCGATTAAAGCTAAAACACATAAAATTAACGAACATTTGTAGTGGAATTAAGATGATTTTGTTAGAAAACGACAAACAAACAAAAAAAAACATGAGTGATAGTTTTTAGGCTAGTTTTAACGATTCGAATAATGTTCCGGTCGAATCCGGTCAGTACGGATAACGGTCTTTAAACTTACACTGTTTACGTGAGATTTATGGACACAGTGCGCGCTGGTTTATTTATTGTTTTTCTGATTATAACGGCCAAATTTACCAGGTATTCGACGGAGTTTGCGTTTTTTTACTGTATTGAACATGTAGAGCCAGTGATTTTTCTTGAAGAAAATTAAGCGGCCTGTGCCTTTAAAATTGGGAAATTTTAGCGCGACAATTCGCAAAATTGGGAATTATTAAAAAAGTTTGTTTGGGTTAAAAGTGGTCATATTTTGTATTTTCTACTGATAATACACTATTCATATGTGGCAACAACCTTTGCAAGTTAGAAAATATATTGTTTCGACTTTAAAACAGCTACATATAAACTGTTGTTGCTTTGAAACCTGCGAGCACAAAAGGGGGAAAATATGCCTACTTTTTTGGGAAAAATGGAGGTTATTTTGCTAGGGGAAGGGGCCTGTATTCGGCCCTAAAAATAGCCAAAAAAAATCACTGAGAGCCAAAAAATACCAGAATTTGCCGTTAAATGCAAATTTTATGAAAATTTAAAATGCACTGGATTTTGGGCACTTATGGTTTCGACGCTTATACGGGCATCCCTGTATAGATTGCGTCGAAATAGTTTGACTAGTTCAGAGCAACAGATACGGTTTTAGTACATTGGGTCAATGAGCACTTTTTTTAAACAAGCTGTTTAGGCATAGCACAATGATACCAAGCGCTCGGTAGCGGTTTAAACTCTAGTTAAGCAACAGGCTCCTGCAAGTCCTGGTCTAGTTCTGGATACCATAACTAAATGGTCTTTTATTTACACTGACGTGTCGATGAAATGGAATGAAATGATAAAAGATTCTGCTTAAAGTATCTAAAGAAAAAAAGTAGAACGTAAAATATAGAATCTTAGAAAAAGTATATGTAGTCTATACAGAAGTTCCGGTCTGACAAAAGCAAAATAATGTGACAGTTTATCTTGGATACGAGAGATTTAGAGAAATTACAACAATTCTTTCGGCATATAACGATGAAAATAGTTTAAAACAAAATAATCCCAAATATCTGCGGCCATGAAAAGCCAAAACATGAACGGGTCTACCTGAAAATCTAAATTAACCCGTGCAGCTTCAGTAATTACTATCGCATTTCGTCCATTTTCAAACTATTTCACCGGAAGTTTACTGAGCATGACGGGAAATAGTTTTCATTAAAAAAAATATTCCTTAATTGTAAATAAAATAACTGGTAATGTTTATACATTTAAATTTAATTATTACGGTAAATATTTTACGATCAAAACAGCAATTATTAATTCATTACCAATGTTTATATACTTTTATAGGCGTTACACGTATAAATTTTTACCGGTAAGACTACGACAAATCTTTTATTGCAATACAATAAAAGTTTTAAAATAAACGGTGATTAAACGTTCGTATATTTTGGTAAAACATGGGGACCAAAAACATAAATAGATATTCATTAGAGACAAATATCACATTTTAAAGAACAACGCCCTAATCATAACTTTATTATTTGGCCAAAGTACTGTACTGTAGCCATTCTGTTGGAGAATTTTATCAAAGATCAGGGACTTCCCAGCAAAGATCTAAAAATAGTGTTTAGATCTTTGATTTTATAAACTAAGTCAACATCTTAAAGCTTAGAACGGGACTGTGGCGTCTGTTCAATAAATATCATAGAACATGTTTTAAGTAGAGAACGCGTTATTTGTCTTACACGTATGGTGCTTGGATGAAGAATGTGTACTTTCTTCCAGCTGGCATGTTGTTCTGCTCAACCTGAATGCATTATTTGGAGGAAATTTACAAACTTTACTTTTTTCGCTTTGCTCACTCAATTACTTTATCTTGGAAAAAAATCCAATAAGAGAACAAGTTTGTCTGGAATGTTGCTAGGATGAATAATGCGTTTTTTCTAGATCAACCTGGCATAATTATATATGTTGTTCAGATCAACAACGCATTTTCTACCTTAATTGCTTTGCTCGCTCAATATTTTTATCAGTGGATAGTATAAAGTAGAGGAATGGTTTGTGTGGTATGCATCAGTGAGATGCAATATTGTGCAATTATTTTCAAGTTCGCTTCGCTCGCTGTTATACAGTGAATAATATAGATCGCTTGCATAATGAATGTAACTACTGTGCACTGAGCCAAAACATCTGCCATCATTCATTCTAAACATTCTAGTTACAGCCATGCAAATACTGAAAATCACAAATCAATGATAACAAGTATAATTTATATTAGAAGCAAATAATACCATATTCTTTATATGAGAAGCTATACACACAGTTCACCCCTGCCTCATCGAAAGCACAATATTTGTTATGTGACAATGCCATTACCCTACCGAATCAAGATCGTTTTCGGTAATCCTGGTTTGTTTTCGCATTTTTAGATCTTTGGATTTCGTTTGTTCAGTTTGGCAAATAGTTGTTTTCGGCATCAGTAATACCGGAGATAAGGGGATTAAAATTCGATACTCGGTAGCCATGGTAGTTAAACGAGTTGAACAAGATAATGATTAATGCACTAAAGGGAAACAATGCAAGTAGGTAGTCGGGATCGATACAAAAGGGATATAAGTTTTGAAAACAGGGTCTGATTTCTGGACATGAGAATTAGCGGGTCAATATATTTCATGTGTTGAGGCTTCAGTCATATGTCTGTTCTTACGTCCGAAATGTGCATAGATCTACCTTTTGTATCTAATTACATGTACATGTACATGTACTTAATTTGTAATGCTTAATACATGTAAGGTTTACATCCAGATGGGCTCCCCCCCCCTCTCTCTCTCTCTCTCTCTCTCTCTCTCTCTCTCTCTCTCTCTCTCTCTCTCTCCTTTCGAACCATGGAGCAATCACACTACCGTAGTGTCTCCCTGCACGACGATATATCTGTGGTGTTTTCACGAGTACAGTTTATAAATTCCTCGAACAGTGTTATCATAATTATCAAGTTTTCAACAGGCGCGTAGCTACACATGCTTCTCAAAAAGTGAAAAATTAAATGATCGAAAAATGAAATAAAAACTGATGCCTACGCCCTAAGGGGGATAATCCTTTAGTATTTTCAGCATTTCTTAGAAACACTTTTAACAAGCTCTATACACAAAAAACCTGGTTTTATCAGTAAAAATAATGTTAAAGATGATGCAAAAGACACCCCCAGAAAGAACCAGAGACGTTCTAGTGAACACAATTTTTCAGGGGGAGCACGCCCCCAAGACACCCTAGCCTTCTTGCGTACACATACAAATACCTCTAGCTACGCCCCTGTTCAACAATCAAACAAACCGAGCTATTATCAAATGTTACGGATAAGATAACTTTAAAAGTTTTTAGTTGTCTAATTAGTAAGTTATGAAATAGTAAACACTAACGTTATATTTCAATGTTTCAGTGTTAATTTTGTGAAATTTAGAAAGATGAATTGGATATTGCCGTGTCTTGCTTTGGCGGTAATAAACTTACAGTATTTGTAATAATGATCACAGTGACATGCTCACTCGTTTACATTAAATGTATTCGACACAAGTGTTATTATAAAATGCAAAGATCTAAAAGCATATTTTTAGATCTTTGTTAAATGTTAATGTTATTTGACCAAATAAAGAATACTTTAGTGTGTATATTGTTGACAAAAATAGCATCAGTGGTGACAAGTTGCTCGGTATTATGGTACATTCTGAAAACAGCTTTAAACTGTAGTCTAATTATTTTTTCTTGAAACTGTAGCCATAATTGCAAATGTCATATTAGTGCCATGCATTGTTATAATATGTAAAAAAAACTATTTTATTTGTCGCGAAATTGCCTCCGGTGTTCCCGGAAGGTGTAAACATGACTCTTCAATCACACATGGAGCAGATAATACCAGGAAAACGAAAAGGCTTGATACTGTAGTCCGCTGTCACACACAATTTTTCTAAGGTTTCTCAGGGTAATTGAAAAAACGGTCAAACTACGGAGAAATATACTATATTTATGGCGGAAACCTTATATTTTTTCCCTTAGCGTGGTCTTTATTTCATAGAAATTGGTGAAGAAATAAAATACTTACGCCCATTTTCCTTCGCGAAGTGGAGGTTTGGTTTACAATTTTCTTCTTGGGACTGTAGTATTTAGTCACGTGGTATTGCTACACTGTCTACTACGCGGAATGTTTATACATTCACTGACATCACTTGACCCGGGTCATTTCAAGGTCAAACAGCTAGTATCGTCATACTGTTCGTATCGTGAGAACCGCGACTAACATATCTCTGTGTGTAGCTATTGTAAGTTGCGTTGACATGTTTAACAAAATGTATTTTTTTCGCGGTATCTTTAATTTTGTGATGAGTATAGCATATTCCCACCTATCGGCGAATATGTATCTCTTAACTTCTAATTTATGTCCAAGCATTTCATTGGTTTTCGAAGTGGTCAAAACGAGATTAAATATCAAGCTAGACAGCTAACGCTGAAAAAAATGAATAAATGATGCCAAAAAAATCGGGTGGTATAGGTGAGGATTTTTCAGGAAAATATATTTCTTCTAAAAACGTAGCTAATTTGCCGCGTTTTCGAATTAGTTAGTCTGGTGGACATGTTTGACAAACTTTTATCCCAATCTCACGAGATTGACTCTTTTAATATATATTTTCAACTGACTCTCTAGCATATTTAATTGCATTTTGTCTATTTTGCTGTGTTTTGGCGTCGGTCTTCATGTTTTCAGTCTTGGTCAATCCCAATGACTGAGACATTGTCTAAAACTTTCAGGATAGTCTATTGCATCATTAAACATGTCACTGCAAAGATCCGGTGTTAAATGTGCACGCGTCCGTGGTCCGCGTACACGTTCTGTATCCGCGTTCCGCACACGGAAACTCTATTCCATGTATCCGCTTACTTGCCTTTCCGTGTTAGCATATCGTTGTACTTTTAACCAAAGCACCGTATAAGGAACTTATAATTAACTTTTTTTTATTTTCAAAGTATCTTGCACAATTAAATATGTAATTATATGTTCTCTTTTTACACTTAGTCACAAAAGAAAGTATACATTGTACATAATATGAAATTGTATCATCTGGGGTTGAAAGAAACAAACAAGAGGTTTATATTTACTGAATTACATGTTTAATCTAAGATTTTAATATCAAACACTAACACATAGGACGGGGCAATTTGCGGCGGCGCCCATTTGCGAGGGTTACAGACGATTGTCTCCCTTGGAATTGTTTATTAAAATTGCCGGTAAACGACGACCGTTTTTCAGAGCTTGACATGCGCCATTTTTGAAATTACTTGATTAATAGGTTCGAAGGTTACTCCTACCTTCATTGCAATCCCCATTTTGGTTATTGGATTAATCCTAGTTATCATATATCCAATGGGTACGATTTTTGAAGAAATATTCACTTTTTGGCATTTTTTAATATTGTGTGTCATTTCGCATATTAGAGCAACAGAACGTAATGCACCCTTCTAGGGACGAAAATTACTGAAAGTCTTCACAGAAACGGTATATCCATGGTCTATTAACACCTTCTTGGTGCTTCCGAAGGAGCATTCGGCCTTCAAAAAGCCAAACGCCATACCCTCTACAAAGTTGCTGATTTCGACTCGAATCATATTGCAAACAAATCAATCAGTGAGTGCACATGTTACCTGACACATTATTTTACGCGGTTCAAAAGAGTTTTTTCATTTATCTTGGGTCAACATGAAAATATCGGATATTCAGCGGTGTTCAAATATAAGTGGGGCACCTCTCGTAGAAATCCCACCATTCCTCGGGGTTGTGGGCCGTGGTTTCAATTGACTGGTGCATAAGTAATAATTCTACTGATAGTCATAGTATGATTTTATTACAGGGCTTATTGGTACTGCCTTTGATGGTGACCGGTGATGCAACAATAGAAGTAGGTCTAATGGAGTATATATACACATCTTCAAACGATTGTGATACTTTCTTAGGTGGATATAAATGCGATCCTTACTTCAAAGTGTGTATTGTAACACCGAATCAAGGGTAAGCCATCGACAACAGTCAGCAATATGCACATGCTGTTGTCTTCCTCTTCCTTAAGCAATTTATATCCTTTATCTGTCACTGTACGAAGAATTTACAACAACAGGTAATTGTGTACCTTTAGAAGAAGACATACACGCTCGGAGATCACTTGTAAAAAGGGCAGTGGCACAAACATATTCAAAAATATAATAAACAAACTTCCAATAACACACTCAATTATAATTTTGGAGTCTAATGTACGTAGGGTGTTCAAGAAATAATAGGACTTTTTTCACAGCAGCGCGGTAAATCAGAAATTTAGAAAACTAATTTGCTGTAAATAATATTTCATCTATCACTGACAAATATGCGAAATATCAAAGCAATTGGTTGAACAATAAAACATTTATTAAAACATTAAATATACTATGTACCACGGGTGGGCCGTGACGTTATGATGACGTCGCCTTTCAAGCACAGTATTTTTACCAAAAGATACCCTTGATAATTTATATATGTAGTCACCCTGACTTACAAAACAAATCTGATGTTACTATCCCCATTGTTTAAATGTGTCTCTGTACCACGGTTTTCAAAAATGGGTTACAGCGATGTTAGAAATTGGTTTAACATTGGAGCGTCTATCATTGTACTAACGGTCTCTATCAACGTCAAACTACTTTTTCTGTGACTTGACCTGTGTTCACTTGTTAGTTCATAAACCAGCCATCTGTGAACAATTTGTGCAAACAGAACACAAACTGATGCTTGATGCCATTTCATTCTGCCTACATTGTGTATTTAATTATTTCAATGGTTTGCATTATTGATTTTTCCAATTTATAACATTATTTAACAATCGCGCGGTTTCTAGTTTTTGACGTTGACGTCGCTTTGTCCATGACGCGCTTGGATATATTCTCTTTATTTACTCAGTTGTGATCATAAACAAACATCGATTGCTTCGTAAGTTTGCAAGCAAATGTCAGTGACATCGAGTAGAGGTAATGCCACATAATTTGCCAATATTATTTATCTAGTGTTACTGAGCTATTGGCGTTTTTAGTATGGTTAGTAATGAAAATCTACAGTGTGACCCGCCTGTGCGTTACATGGTTACTATGACAACGCTTTATATGAGTATCACCAACAACAACAATAATCTGTTGCTGCCAGTATATAGAGCATGAAATACTACACATATGAGATCAATTTCATTAAAATGTAAATGTTGAGTACAAAGTTATGAGAAAAGTCCTATTATTTCTGGAACACCCCTCGTATAACGAGCAAAAAGCATCCATAACCTTAACATTTACTTACCGTAGCCTTATCGTACATACGCCGAAAACACCTGCCATATAAAGGGAAGGTACCAATTCTTATACCGTCGTTATATATAGCCTAGTTGTTAGTGCACAAGATTTGTAAAAAGATAATACATTTGTAATTATAAGTCGGACAGGAGAGGCAGCACTCAACTTAACCAGCCGACCACAGAAAATATAAAAACACCACATACCACAATTACAAGACACAACGCCCAATCACATAACCGAACGAGATAATGAACTGCCCAATAAGCTTAATAAAGTAGTTTCAGCAATCATAAAGCTGAGTGCCGTTGCTGAATTACCTAGTTTCAACAATAAAACGGCTGAAATACCACGGAGGTCGGGCTCGTTTCCTGGTTGCAGCAAGTCATACACTTCCACTTACAATTTGACATACAGTTGCGGGCTCCTTTTGGAAGGGTTAGTTAAAACTTGTTAAGATATAGTTCACGACAATCGGTTTGGTGAAGCGGCTGTCGTATATATACATTAACTGTAACTGAAATTTTTTTTGAGAAACGGTGTTAAACCTAAACAAACATAAACATACGCTCTTTGTCATATGGACAGACTAATTTGACTGTATAATGGTGTGTTCTATTTAAACTTATTTCCCTTTCAATGCATTGTAAAATTATATGTCTCCATATTGATATATTTGTCATCTAATGTCCCTCTTTCCTCTGTAATACATGTATACTATAGTACTTCGGTGTGATGACTGATTGTGTGGTGTTGGATCAGAAGTGAGGTGTCGATGGTGATTAATATAAGTCGGAAAAACTTGTTTTACAATCGACCTACAATAATTCAGTTTAAACTTCCATAAACGTAAATATTCCAGAATTTATCCAATTAGTGTTTTAACTCGGACGCAACGTAATGAAACGCATAATATTATACTATGTATTCATGAATTAATGTTACAATGAAAATAAAGTATCTTACATGTACATTATACAGGTGTTCGTCGAATCAAGTGCAAACAAGCTACATACCGGACAAAAACAGGCTGACAGACATTATTCATAACAACGAAATTCATCCTAACCCCATACAATTCCATTTCAATAAGATACCGGTAAGTACTAGAGTAGATAGATAGATTTATTCGACATAAAATGAACACTCCCATGGCAATGATAATATCAAAACATACAAATACAGTAAGTTCATACGTGTTGCATGAATCAATAAAATATAGCCACGTCAAATCAACATTAAATGTCAAGGATAACAGAAAAAAGGGTTCAAAGAAACCCTTAATTATTTCCACTGTGTTCCTTGATATGTAGTGTTGTATAACATAGGAAGATATCACATTTGAGCATACATTATATTAAAAGATATATAGCCTATTATAGGTAGATTCAATGGTGGTTATGACGTGATAGGACTAACTATACTGAGCTACAGACAATGTATATACTAGTATACCAGTAATATATCGACCTCCTTAATATGCAGCGATCGAGGATTGAACCCGATACATATATATCACTCGAAGCGGTCGCTCTACCACAATGTAGTCGAGTCGGATATACTATATACTAGCATTTGTTTTTACTTGTCAATAATGATACTAAAAGCGTCAGTTTTACAGTTCATTGAATTCTAACAGCATATTTACATAACTCTTATCAGGAAGATCACTGTTCAAAGCAGTACCGTACTAGTAATATGTTATAGGCTTATCGTGTATAAATTATATTAAATTTTTAGTTTACGACTTACAGACCAATATCACAATAATAGTAGAAGTCTGGGATGATAACCCTTTTAGTAACAACCACATGGACACCGTCGTATGGAAACATCATGGATACGATCATGTATCTAGAAATGTGACCGTTGCAGGAAAACAAGGATATGCCAGGTATAGTTAGATGTTTCACTAGTACAGTTTGTTCGACAGAATGTACTAATTTAATGTGTTAACGTGCTTAACTCGTCGATAATGGTAAAGGCGTGTTGTAGCATCTATTCCTATATGTTCGTGCATTCCTACAAGATCGTGCATTCAAGTTAGTAAACGTTGATTGCTTTGCTAAACATCCAATTCCCGTGTCCAAATTTATGTTAAGTTATTTAGAATGAATAATGCCAAAAACAATGCGACACTGGTAAATTACGTCCGCGGTGTGTTTTGACCGAGTACCGATTTTACTATTTACATATTTACCCCTTCCGGTCGCGAACTCTGGAGACAATCATTGTCGTTCTCAAAATTTGCCTATGATAATTATGTTATTTTCGCGGAGCCTCCCAACCGACGCGATTGCACCACGTCTCTGCCACGTTCACAAAGACCATCTCCCGATTGAACGACTGTCGCACGATTGGTCACGATTTAGAACAATTTTAGATCGTCGTACAAGTGGGGGTCCCAGTGTGAACGCAGTTTTACCAATTTGGTATTAATCAAAGTGTTTTATTTACATTTGCATTACAAATGTACTTGTTTCCACAAACTACTTAACTCCAGCGTGAACTTTTATGTAAAGATACAATGTGACAAGAATTTCTACGGTCCAGCATGTAGTGTAGGTTGTGTGAATATTCTCCATGGTAGATGTGACGTCAGCGGTACATTGATCTGCGAGAAAGGTGCGTACATATTTAACACTACGTATAGTTTGCGTTCGCATGTGTTACTTACACGACCTGTGTAATTCCTTGGGCTTAATATTTTTATAGGTATGCATTTGTAATACTCCAATCTATTCCTTGATCGAGCTTTTTCTCTATTGGTCACGTAACAACTACTACAGAGCATTTTTCGCGTATTTGTTGATCACCCCTCGTACATTTATACAATTGTCGCCATAGACCATAACTAAGTTGTTTGGCCTGTCAAAAATACGTTAAACTATAGCAGCCCGCATCATATTAGTTATCCTCATCTTGCAGGAGACGACTTATCTATAATGTGCATCCATCCTGTATGAAAAACTGTACCTTTCGACAAGTAAAAAGGTCCATTTACTATTGAGGTCATTATTTTCTTGTGATTTACAGGATACACTGGCCACAATTGCTATACAACAGCAATGGATACATCTACTACAACGGCAACACATACACCTACGACAACACCAACGTCTACGTCTACGTCAACACCAACGACAACAACAACATCAACGACAGCACCAACATCTACGACAACACCAACATCTACGACAACATCAACGTCAACCACAACATCAACGACAACACCAACGTCTACGTCTATGGCAACACCAGCATATACGTCAACACCAACATCTACGACAACACCAACGTCAACCACAACATCAACGACAACACCAACGTCTACGTCTATGACAACACCAACGTCTACGTCTATGACAACACCAACATCAATGACAACACCAACGTCTACGTCTATGGCAACACCAACATCAATGACAACACCAACGTCAACGTCAGCACCTACACCACCAATAACTCCACTGGCAACATCTACACCGATGACAACAAGACAAACAATACCAATAATCCAGACACCACCAACACCGACGAAAATTACGCCCATGCACTCCAGCATTGTGACGCCTTCGATTAGTGACCTGATAGCGTCAATGAACGGTTTCAGTGATAAACTGAACAATCTAGCGTCTATGGAGCATATTAACAAATGCATGCAGAAGATTGTCATAGAGTCGTGTGTAAAATCAAAATTAGACAAACTAAAGTATGAGATAACTAAGGATATTAAACATGAGTTGAAGATCGAAATGGATAAAGTGTATGTGCAGCTGAGACAGATAAATACTAAGTTAGGTGCTCAGATTACTGAAATGAACGCGAACCCGGAATAGCAGAGACTAGAAATAAGTGAAAAAAAGAACTAGAAATTCAGTAACGGGTCAAACAAAAATTGGGTAGATCTACTGAGTGAAATATACGAGCAAACTAATGAAACAGCAATATAAATCATGTAACATCATACGCCTGTGTGGGGGTAGATAATAGAGATCAACCATGAAAGTTCTGGGCAGACTGCTGACAGGACAGTTATTCTCATTATTCAGATACAGAACAGTACTCACTTATCGATGCGGTTCATATATTTAGACCCTGATCAGACGGCAACGGACAAATAAAGAAAGTATGTGTTTAGACATCTGAAAAAGGAAGATACTGAAAGCATGACAATTACTGTACGCTCGTATTATTAAATACTGTATACACATGTCTTTTAGTACATGTTTTTGTAATAGCAACTAATGCTGTGCAATACTGTTTTGTGTGTGTACCCATTGTTCATCAGTTGCTCAAACATATAACTGACCATTTGATAACCAATACTAGTATTACTGTGGTTGGTACAATTCAAGCCTTCCCGAAATACCTACAACCCGAGCAATATCACTTTACAACTCAACTATGCATACGCCATTCAGGAATAAAAAACATGTAAATTACCGAAGCAGCGTTAAGGCGACCTTCACAGTTTCAAAAGGGCAACTACATGAACAGTTTACAAAGGCAGGCACACACAAGGACAATAAATTTCTGGCTGTAATTGGTTAGTAAAGGTATACGGCTTGATTATCAACTATGGCTTCAATCATTGAACCGAAGTACACATAATCACAACATCGTTGATGAGAAAATTTATTCAATATACTTCATCAATATAAAACAAGACAAATTGACAATTTTAATACAAATAATGAATAATCTTAAAAACAGTATCATACATAATTTTAATACAAAGGGGATACTGCAAATAGGACATGTAATACTTTTTGGATTAGAAACATTGTACAATACATACAGTCTATCCGGTCTTAAGCAGTCAATGAAGGGTTACATCGATTGTAGCTTTAAAACAGGTATGTTTAATATGAAGAACCCAATTGGTACCAAATAAAATAATCTGCTTAAAGAGGTATACTCGCCTTTTTCTAACAATCGGTCCCCGAAATAACTGATATACCAGTGCTTGTTTTCGAGATAAACTGTTTGCCAAATGACCTATCTATCATTCGATAGAATTTTGGTTAATCTGCTTTATAATGCGTATGCTAGGGCAAGGTCACAATTTAGCGCGCTCTGGTTCAAACGATGCATTAAGGTAGAAATTGTAATGGGATTAAGGAACGCTTAAAGCTTCTTAACGAATTAAGTCCAAAAGAGGCCAAAGTGCTTACTGATGACAATAACTTTACTTGTATTCATACAAAGCAGATGAAACAAGTAATTGAGAATTGCAAGCAATACAGAAGTCCCCTACCGGTTTGAAGCCATTTTCAATGTTTCTGTTACCATAGCAACCACAAATTTTGTCAGAATCAAAATATTTTTAGATGTGCATAATCCCCTTATTGCCCTCTATCCACATACCAAGTTTCATAAACCTAGCTTGGAAACTGTTTGAATTATGTCAGGATCCAGATTTTTTGACTGACTGACTGACGGACAGACTGACGGACGGACGGCAAACCTATAGTCCCCTCCGGTCAAAAACCGGTAGGGGACTAATAAAACTAGATAGAATGCATATGCATACAGGCCGAGATGATCAGAATGGTACAGTTATGTGCGTAGGTCACATGATCGTCATTTCGATATGAGCCATCCACATTAGCTTCTATGAATCGCTGAATTAACAAGTCGGATCTTCCACGAATAGTTTTCATGAGGAGTTGTCATACCCATCTAGTTTAAAGTCTTCAAACCTTTCAATTCATTTGTAAGTGGTTGTTGTCTTCATATTTATTGTCATCATCTATTAAGGCACTATATGGCGTCGATCTGTAAGAAAGATGTTTGATATTTAACCATGTGTTTGTAAAATACTTTAGGTTAGTATTTATTCTGATTTTTGTTAATATAATGGCATTGACACATAGTATTATGAGGAATGATAGTCTAGACTATAGCAGTAGGACACGGTTGTCTAGAAGTAGTGCGCGAGCTTCGGGACCCATAGGTCACGGTTCCCATCCCCGTCTGTTCTGTGCCCACATTACCCACATTGAGGACCTAAGAACTTCGAAAACCAATGTGTTGTTTTCACCATGAACTGTTCATGTGTTCACGGTTATGAGTATACTGTCGTAACTTTTCAACTATTTCAAAAAAGGCAAATCATTTTTGGGATCAAATTTGATCAGAATCAGTTAAACATTTTGTAAGGACACGCTAGAGTCTAAGATTGACACATGTTCTAAAAGGATCATCAATATAAAATGTCCTGTAACTTCAACAAGTTTAAATAATTGAACCTTCCAATTGCATGTACAAAAATGACCTCATCACAGATTATAAACATTAAAACAGTCAACTAGATATAAAATGTTGTATATAATACCTCCTTTTCATTATGAATACCACAGCTAGAGCGACAATAACCAACAGTGCTCCGCCAACGGCTCCAAGCATTATTGGCAACATTGGTGTCTAAAAAGTATATACATGTTTATAAATGTACACGTTTTGTCAACTGTGTGTATGTGGACTTAAAACTTCATCGTGTTTTACCATTTTCAATGTTACATAGACTGCGTAGCTATTTTAGTGTGTGTATAACGTTTGCA
This sequence comes from Spisula solida, assembly GCA_947247005.1. NCBI lineage: Eukaryota > Metazoa > Mollusca > Bivalvia > Venerida > Mactridae > Spisula > Spisula solida. The sequence continues at coordinate 40,105,711 of OX365944.1, read as the reverse complement.
ATTAAGAATATACGTATGGCCAATCTCTGTTAATTTTAAAAATCAGAATAATATCGTTAGGAAGAGAAGATTCTAAAGGACGGTTTATGAACATTTGAGCAAACCATATTATCACTTTACAAAGACGTTCGTTTAAAGAATAAGTTTACACTTTTTGTAGAGACTAACCAATACCCATTTCCTTCATATTGGTACTTCTCAGAAATTGGTCACCGTAATAACGGAGTAAGTTATTTCAAAATGATTCACGAGAAATTTTAAATCTATAAGACGGTGCTATATACTGATTCCATTACTTAAACAATAATGAATATACATGTCAAATTTCAAATCTTTATTCCACAGTAATTACATAGTGTCAATATGTCTGGTTTTCCTAAAGAACGGAAAATACGTTTAATAAGTTCTTGGCATACTTATACTCTTTTATAAGTTACCTTTCTGCCTTATTGTACGTGTTGCCTAAATAGGGATATATATGTACAGGTACCTCGTTATCAGTCTGTCCGTTAGCAGTGGGCACTTTCTCCGTGTGTACTTCAAATGGTGATAATGTGGTTCCTGGATTATCTCCCTTTCTTGTGGCTGTGGATGAATGTTCTCTCCTTGTTGTTTTCTTGTTAGTAGTCAGTGTCATAACTCCAGTTTGCATTGACGTAATAGTTGACCTCGGTCTAATTGTTGGTGTAATAGTTGAAAGCAATTTCGATGTTGACGTTGGCGTTTGTTTCGGTTTCTGTGTGATTGTTGATATTGGTGTTGTCGTTGGTGTGGTTGTAGGTGTGATTGTAGGTGTGGTCGTTGGTGTGGTCGTAGGTGTTGTCGTTGGTGTGGTTGTAGGTGTGATTGTAGGTGTGGTCGTAGGTGTTGTCGTAGGTGTTGTCGTTGGTGTGGTTGTAGGTGTTGTCATTGATGTTGGTGTGGTCGTTGGTGAAGGTGTTGTCGTAGGTGTGATCGTTGGTGAAGGTGTTGTCGTAGGTGTGGTCGTTGACTTTGGTGTTGTGGTTGATGTTGGTGTTGTCGTAGGCGTGGTCGTTGACGTTGGTGTTGTGGTTGATGTTGTTGTTGTCGTAGGTGTGGTCGTTGACGTTGGTGTTGTGGTTGATGTTGGTGTTGTCGTAGGTGTGGTCGTTGACTTTGGTGTTGTGGCTGATGTTGTTGTTGTCGTAGGTGTGGTCGTTGACGTTGGTGTTGTGGTTGATTTTGATGTTGTCGTAGGTGTGGTCGTTGACGTTGGTGTTGTGGTTGATGTTGGTGTTGGCGTAGATGTGGTCGTTGGTGAAGGTGTTGTCGTTGGTGAAGATGGTGTCGTTGATGTTGGTGTTGTCGTTGACCTTTTTGTTGGTTGTTTTGAGGTTGGTGTGGTTGTTTTGGCCGTCGTTGAGTTTGAGTTTGTAGAATGTTTACCAGCAGTAATTGGTTCATGGTTCGTTTTCCTAATATCACATGTTAGGCCTGTGTATTCTGTAAATACATCGTTTTCACTGGTCAAAATGATCAAAGAAATAATAACCACTATGTTAATATTTATGGTACATGTTGTATATCAATATGGGTTAAATGTTTTAGTTTCAATGCATTCATCTATGGCTACTGCCTATCAATTAAAACTAGAGCATGTACATGGCTGATATGTAATTACACTCTAACTATACATTGTTTCATAATATTAAACTGCATTTATGTATGTTGAGAGCCGTTGTAGGTTTGTTTACTCGACCGTAACATTCCTAAAGGCAACATACTACGACAAACCTATGAGAAAACACGATGAGCGTTTTCCAATTACCAACTCGGATTACACGAGTAACACGAGTTGTAAAAGGAATGGGTCGGGTAAACGCAGTGCGCATGCGTATAATCTCTAACCTACTCGACCCAAGTAACCTCCAGTCCTTCGCGGGTTCGCTAGAGTCAAAATTGCGGAAAGCGTGAGGCATGCGTATAATGTCTAACCTAAATTTTGAACTTTGGGAACATTACATTTCGTTGCACACATCAGACAGTTTATTATAATACAGTTGTGTTTAGTCATCATGTCATCCTCCTCGTCGTTGTTAAACATTTCTTCTAACATCATAATTGCTAGACCTTTGGTCGCCATTTTGAACTCGACTCGATACGTACTCGATACGTTCTTGATATCACTACCGAGTTATCCGACTGCGCATGAATAACTCGGGTTGCTAATTGAAAAACACGATAAGACTACACATATCCAAAGCAGGATAGAATTGGAATATATGCCTGGATGTAACTATTAACGCCTTAACATCATGCAACGCGTCAACACATACATGCATCCCATATTCATTTCGCCCTTTAAAGTATCGACCCGAGGAGTTAAACATCAATTTAATTACCAACCCCACGGAACAGCGTGGATAAAGGACTACTAAGTAAGTGTTCATAACGCGTAGTTGGTAATGACATATGTATAGCCTTTATAGTTAAACAGAGCAATGTGCCATTATGAATATGGTTGTTGATGGTACAACATTGAAACTCGTATCACATTTACTATGAAGTGTAGAGGTGACTATTGAGTCCAATTTTGACTATTGCAATACTATTGCTATTGCTGAAAGTACTATTGCGATACTATTGTATTGCTGGAGACTATTGCGATATTATTGCAACAGTTATTGCCGAGATTTGAAAACCAGAGATTAACTTGTAAATGCAAATTTGCACTTTGTAAGATATCACTTTGTTGTACAACATACTAATGTACTATTTGTGGAAAGGATTTAAAATGAATTTGACCGAAATAGATTAATAAAATCATGGCGATATTGGTCCATTGTGGCTGTTTTGATGCCTGTGGTTATTTACAATTAGTTTTTTTAACGAAAACGGAAGTTGTTTTAAACTTTGTTTACGAAAAGGACACTATCGTAACTATCGATAGTTGAGCTAACTATCGGCGATAGACCAATATACCGTTGATATCACATTTACCTTGTAATGTACGTACCTTTATAACATACCAAAGTACCGTTGATATCACATTTACCTTGTAGTGTACGTACCTTTATCACAGACCAAAGTACCGTTGATATCACATTTACCTTGTAGTGTACGTACCTTTATCACAGACCAATATACCGTTGATATCACATTTACCTTGTAATGTACGTACCTTTATCACATACCAAAGTACCGTTGATATCACATTTACCTTGTAGTGTACGTACCTTTATCACAGACCAATATACCGTTGATATCACATTTACCACGCTGTGTACTGACACAACCAATACTACATGCTGGACCGTAGAAATTCTTGTCACACTGTATCTTTACATAAAAGTTCAGTCTGAAAAAAAAACAGTTTTTATGCTAATGCAAGTTCTCACAAGTAACTGTATCATTGATAAAGAGTAAAAAATAAAATAATAAATATTTAAAACCTTGTTATCTTAGATAACTCTTTATCAATGATACAGTTATCCGTGCATTTACTGTCCAGTAAGGATAATAAAAGAAGAGTGGAGCATTGGTCGAGTCCACTATCGTAAAGCCAATTATATAAGCTTACCCAGGCATTTATAATTTCACTGCTACAATAAAGTACAATATTCGCTTTACCTGTTCTGACAATGGTGGAACTGTTTTGTGTACACATAAAATGCAAATGTACTCTCACATTATCTGAACTGGACAGTGCAATAAAATCTATTACTAAATTAAATTCAAAATGTACAACAAACGATGTTTTGCTGTTTGTTTGCGCGTTTTACCGATTACAAGACTGTGTGTCTGGGTGTATGAAGCATGTAATCTCATCTGCTGACCTGATATTGTCTAAGAAAATTCAAATACAGCTTTTTTATTTGACATTTAATAACGTATCTGCATATACACTCCTTCATGGTTTGTGTGAATATATTTCTAATTCGCTGGCTTAGGATGAGACTTAACGTTACAACTTCATAATTTTAAATTTTCAATCGTAAGAATCTTAGTGCACTTACCAATTGCATATACATGTAGGCCTACCTTTCTTCCCGGCAACTTGACATGTGTACTCCAGAAATACACCGGAGATACTAGAAAACTGATTTCAAGTTCGAGTGGTTACTTGAATATGAGACAATTCGCTGCCTTAGAAAAAGGTCGTAAGTACAAACTGTATATAAAGATGTGAACTTTTGCTCCATGATTCTATCGAAATCTTCCAAGTTTTTTACGTTCTTCCAGTAACATTAGCTGATCTCTTCAAGGAGAGAATCAATTTAAATACAAATGGGGGATAAAACTAGTAGCAAAATTCGCTATAAGTTAAAAAGGAACAGGAAAAAGTTAAATAAACAAGGGGAAACTCGGAAACTGAAACGAATTGGAAAGAAGGCTGAGCGATAACAGAGGAAATAAAAGGATAAACAATCAACCAAGAAAACCGACATCAGAAAACTTCAAGGCTTCTAAAGTACGAACAATCTTAAGAAAGTTCTCTACTTTATGTGCTTTGATTATGAAGATGCTGATCAAAAGCTGTTCAGATTAAAAGTTGTGTTCAAAGCTATCGCGACAGGTGATTTTTGATAAATTTATTCGTATGACGAGTTAAGGTTACTAGTAGTGACGAGTTATGGTTCCGTAAGTCGGCAGGCTCTACCTTACGTATTCCGAGACCTATTGTAACCGATTTATGGGTGCTAGATGCACGGAAAATGGTTTAAAAGGCGCCTAAAGGGTTCAGGTATATTTTGGGACACAGACAGTATCCACAGAATAAAGTAGAAACCCACTGGAACCTCATTTATAGCGAAAAGTGACGACTCAAGGTTCCTTTACGTCAGTACGGATAATCAAGATAACCGACAACTTCAACTACACATACATGTATTATGTGTGCATTTTGTCAGAAGAAATAGTATACAAAGTATCAAACTACATTTTTGTACCTGGTTTTGCTTTGCTTTCCTGTAAGGGTCACATTTCTAGACACATGACGGTATCCATGGTGTCTCCATACCAATGTGTCCACCTGCTTGTCATGAACAGAGCCACTATTCAAGATTCCTATCCGTATTGTGATTTTGGCCTATAAGTAAAACAATATGCAGTTTATATTACACAGCTACAGACATAATATTATATAACTTCAAGTATTTTTTTATTAATCTGAAAATGTAAAAAAGTAAACATTATACGTATGAATCTTACAAACGAAGATATATCCATTAGTTGGCTGTTGTTTTCGTACTAACATAGAATGAGGATGTTCTTATAAGCTTCTTTGAAAAGTTTTGAATTGTTCAGAACATTTTATTGTATTACGATAAAAGAATGTCATAACATTAATTTGAAGAGTTCTGAAATGTTTATACATTTTTTATATGACGATATAAGCATGTATTAATGCATTCACACCGAGACATGTTTCATACTTGTAATTTCGCTCGCACGTCCATGACCTGAGAATAATAATATTGCGCAATTATAAGCTATAGTATGTGAACTTGCACTTACCGGTATTTCATCGAAGTGGAACGGTATTGGGTTAGGATGAATTTCGTTGGTAAGAGTGACGTCTAGTAGCTCGTTCGTGACGTTAATAGAGTTTGTTGTCACATTGTTCGTCGAACATCTGACGAGTATATGAACTATGTTTTTAAAATTGCAATATATAAATTCAGGGAATCGTATATTGTATAAAACATACCCTTGTTTGTATATTTTCGATAACAAGTTTGGTTCTTTTCAAACGTTCATTTAAACGAAATTCCAAGTAACATAGATTTATACTCGCAGTGCCAACATAGTGAGAAGCATAGGCAGTCAGCACGTACCAAAACAATCCACTAGCCAAATCAGATTTTACCACTGTTTACTATCTATGACAGTCTTAATATAGGTAAACAATGAGAAGATTGAATTGACTGGGGAAGTATAAAATAGTAGGGTACGTGCTGGCTGCCTATGGTGAGAAGGTAATTGAATATATAAACCTATACTAGTGTCACAAATATTACATGAACAAAAGTTCTATAAAGACCAGAAAAAAGCATTCCCATATCATCATAAATTTCAGGTCTAACTAACTATAACTGTTTTATTTGCCTTGAAAATGATTGTTGTCATGCGGTTGAGACATTGGCAGTTGTCGGTGAGGTTTACATTAAAGGGAGACAATCTCATTTAAATCGAAACAAATATCATTCGGATATATTTGGCAAAATTAACAGCTGTTTAATATAATTGTTTATTGTTCCGCATTGTGTTGGTGATTATGGTGTGTTCTTGTGGCATGTGCGTTCTTTTTGTTTGTTCCTCATTTGAGCGAGATCAGCTTTCTTACGAGGGTAAACTCGATTAACTAGAGTTGCAGCAAAACGAGTCGAGTTCTACACTCGAGTGTACTTGAGTGTATTAGAGTTCAACCCCGCTGCGAGGCTGGGTTGTTGTAGTTCCAATCGGGACACCTCGGACATTTCTTACGAATCACATGTTTGTTTATTCTGTAGTTTAACTCTTTTCGTTTTGCTGAAGAGCTCCAAGAGTTAGTTTATTTTTAGATTCTTACGTCACTAGAGTTAACTCTAGTAGGACAGCTGAACTCGCTCATTGTTTGTGCCTTGCGTGTTCTGCTGTTTTTGTTGTGTGTTGCCGTCGCTGTCCGATGTGATATTTATTTTATCTGTTTGGTAATTTAGGAGCGAACACACACACGTAACCATTGGTTTACTAAGGACCTGTTCTATAATGGATGGTATATAGAAAATTCCTGGTTTACTGTGGATAAACATCATTACCACAGGGGATTGTGCCCCTTAATCACATGTTTACGAGTTCACTCCGTTTGTTTCTTATAGTTCTACATATACCAAGGGAGATAACTTGTCAAGGGAAAGACGGGAATATTCTCCGATGCATATAACTGACATTTTGTGATGGCTCACCTTTGGGTTGGAGTAGTTATACATACTATGAAGTAAAGGTCACATGTGCTGTTACAATCCATTGAAGACGTATGGTGAAATGTCCTCAGACCTACTTCAATTGTTGCATCGCCGTTCACCATCGCAGACAGTGTCAATAAGCCCTGCAAAACAATCCTAAAGGCTTGTGAAATACTCCAGTAAAATACAACAAACTCATGAATTTAACGCCACAAAGTAAATGGACCCTTATCAGTCTCTTAACTCAGCAGCATACAGGTACTATTGAAATATCTTTATACAACATATTGACAAATTAATTTTTTATATACATGTACAATGAAGACATGTAGGTATACATGTACATGCAAAATTGTTAATAATATAAACAATACAATTTAGCATAATATTATTTCTACAAACACTGTAAGTTTATTACCATGGTAACAAGACACGATAATATCCATCTCATCTTTGTTTTAACAAAATATAGTAACATAGAAAAATTATTTAAAATAATGCGTTTTTATTATTTCATAAAACTAGTTAATTAGTCACCCCATCCAGTTATCTTATCCGTACCATTGTAGGTTCACTGATGAAATATGTGATATGATAACAGTATTCAAGTTTTTGTTGTTTATCAGTACATGTGAACGAGCATACATGTATAAACCGTAATATAAAAAGAAACGAATAATACTGTACTGAATATTGTTTGCGTTCGACAGTCGTAGTGCGTGGCTATTCGGTTTTATCCCTTCCTAATTGGCCAATGACCTCCGGCGTCAAGGGAAGAGAGATATAGTAGAGCAGCAATGCTCCCAAAAGTGGCTTATTTAAGAAGTAAGGTGGACCCCAAAAGTAACAGCAAGAGTTATATACCAAAATGTTAGGGACAGTCTGAAGATTATCAGACTGTCGGCATAAATTGCAAATTTTTTGTGCGGGCCCTAAAATTCAAGATGGCGTCCAATATGGCCGCCATCTTATTCAATAAGATGCTATTTTAGTGTAATGTTTCTAGATTTTTTCTGGTTAAAGACTGTGTCATCAAAGTTCAAATAAATATCAATCATGATCTCGACCAAAGGACTAGATGATTTCTGTAATTGTTCAAGGTCATTTTCAAGGTCAAATTCAAGCTCAAATGGCAAAATTCGACGAAAAATGTCATATTGACAGGATAACTTCTTCTATTGTTAACTAATACTATCTGCAATTAGCCTTTTTTGCATAAATTTATGTTTAACAATGTATAACGACTATCTTAAATGTTTTCAAACACATGTATGGTTGGTTGCCATGGAGAAATAAGACGTTTTGTACACCTGTATCTCAGCATTAGCTCTTCAGTCAAGTCACTAAAAATACCATTTAAATTTGAGTAATGACTCTAGATTCTGTTTCAGTTGAAGTCTGTATCATCTATGTTGACAGAAATATCAATCATGCTCTAGATAAAAAAACAAGATGATGTCCGTAATATTCCAAGGTCAATTTCAAGGTCAAATTCAAGGTCAAATGGCAAAAATCACAAAAATGTCATTTTGACAGTCTAGTTTCTTGTATTGTGTAGTAATAGTTTCTTCAAATAGTATTTTTTGCACATATGTATGTTTGGCATAGTTTAACTATTTTATTTATTGTTTTCGTGACATTTATATTTGGTTGGCATGGTGATATAAGTTGTTGTGTACACATAATACAAAAAAGGAATAAGTAATAAATAATACACATGTACAGCTCTACATACAAATCAATAAAAATGATATTTAATTTTGAGTAATTGATCTAGACATATTTCTGTTGAAGTCCAAAACATAGATGCTCCAATAAATATTAATTATGATATGGCAACAAAACAAGATAGTGTATGTGATATTCCAAGGTCATTTACAAGGTCAACGTCGATGTGAAACGGCAAAGAAAACACATAAGTTTGACTTGTGACTGGACAATTTCTTCTATTTTTATGCTATAAACTGTAACAGTATCTGCAGATAGCCTTTTTCGCAGACATGTATGTTTGACATAGTGTAGTATGTATGTATAATGAACTACTATATTCTAAATGGTATAAATTAATTACAGATGTGCACAGGAAAATTTGAGATGGTCATCACAAGTTCCATACCTCCAAATATTTCTTGTTCAGTTAAATATAGAAGTGTCATAGATGAATATGCTTCAAAATATCTGTGAATTATTGATTCAGTTGTGGTCTGTTAATTCGTCATTTGAAATAAAAAATGGTCACATTGATATCAAGGTACCTACAATGTGTGGAACAACTACTCCTGGTTCTCAGTTTACCATACACAGTCTGTGACAAATATTCTTGGCTCTCAATTGTACCTAACAAGGCATTGAACATACATTACTGGCTAAGATGGGTTCCTAATACAACATAGGAATGGCATTATTGGCTCTGGAGGGTACCTCACACTGACTGGAGTACACCTTACTTGCTCTGTTGGGTACCTAACGTTGTAAGAAACAACCATTATTAGCTCTTAGGCATACCTAACACTGATTGGAAAAAACATTATTAGCTCTTAGGGGTACCTAACAGTGACTTGAACAACCATTATTTGCTCTTAGGGGTACTTACGCGTACTGGAACAATTATTATTAGCTCTTAGGGGTACCTAACACAGACTGAAACAACCATTATTAGCTCTAAGGGTTACTTAACACTGATTGGAACAACCATAATTAGCTCTTAGGGGTACTAAACACGGACTGGAACAACCATTATAAGCTCTTATGGGTAGATAACACGGACTGGAACCACCATTATTAGCTCTTAGAGGTACCTGACACTGATTTGAACAACCATTATTAGCTCATATGGGTACCTAACACGGACTGGAACCACCATTATTAACTATTAGGGGTACCTAACACGGTCTGGAACAACCATTATTAGCTCTTAGGGGTACCTAACACTGATTGGAACAACCATTATTAGCTCTTAGGGGTACTAAACACGGACTGGTACAACCATTATTAGCTCTTAGGGGTACCTAACACGGACTGGTACCACCATTATTAACTCATAGGGGTACCTAGCGCGGACTGGAACAACCATTATTGGCTCTTAGGGGTACCTAACACTGATTGGAACAACCATTATTAGCTCTTAGGGGTACTAAACACAGACTGGAACAACCATTATTAGCTCTTATGGGTACCTAACACGGACTGGAACCACCATTATTAGCTCTTATGGGAACCTAACACAGACTTGAACAACCATTATCAGCTCTAAGGGGTGGGTGTCTAGCACTGTCTGGAACAACAATTATTGGCTCCTAGGGGCACCTAACACTGTCTTGAACAACCGTTATAGGCTCTTAGGGGTACCTAACACTGCATTGAACAACTATATTTGGATCTTAGGGGTACCTAACACTATCTGGAACAACCGTTATTGACTCTTTGGGGTAATTTAAACTATTTGGGACAATAAATATTTACCCTTTGGGGTAGGTAACACTGCCTGTAACAACAATTATCGGCTATAAGGGGTACCTAATATTGCTGGAACAACCATCATTGGCTCTTTGGGGCACCTAACACTGTCTGGATTCGCAATTAGTAGATCTCTCGGGAACTTACACTGCCTGTAACAACCGTTTTTGGCTCTAATGGTTACCTAATACCGTCTGGAACAACCATCATTGGCTCTTTGCAGTACACAACACGGCCTAGATCAGCCTTTTCTAACTCTGTAGGCTACCTAACATTGTCTGGAGAACACATTAATACATTGGTACCTAGCATAAAAAAAGACATTATCAGCTCTGTTGGGTGCATAACACTGCCTTGAAAACCATTATGGGCATTTTGGGGGTAATAGTGTTTGTGTGATATAGAGATTCCTGGCGGGCAGTCCTAGCTATCTCCGAATAGGCTTTTGGAAGGTCATTTCCCCCAACAACTAGCATTCTATAACGCATAACTCACTAGCACTATTTTAATTCAGGCATCAAGTTTTAAGTGTTGTAAATGTGAATATATAGTTAATTCACTAGTGTAAGAGCACATCTGCAGTCCGTTTTCTGAAAACGTCACAAATCATTCCAAGGAAGGTAATTCATGACCTCTATGTTTAATTGAGCGGGAGGTAACCTAATTATAGCGCTTTAAGAAAGAAAAGGGCTCATGGTTATTTGAGATTTTTCACTTTGTTTATTGATGACGTCTCTTTGATTATCAGTCAATACCTTCGTTTACTCCTTTTTATAATTACTAATTACCTCCTTTTGCTTACTTTGTAACCTTTCTTTGTTTAATATTTTACAAGGTACCAGTAATCTGTCATTGTTTACTAGTTACATCCCTCTGATAACTATGTAACCTCCCTTTGTTTGTAACCTCCCTTTGTTTACTTTTTACCCCCCTTTGTTAATTTTGTAACCTCCCTTTGTAAACTTTGTAACCTCCCTTTGTTAATTTTGTATTCTCCCTTCGTTAACTTTGTAACCTCCCTTTGTTTACTTTGTTACCTCTCTTGTTTATTTTTAACCTCACTTTGTATACTTCGTTACCTCCCTTTGTTTACCACTTACCTCCATTTGTTTACTTTGTTTCCTCTCGTTGTTCACTATAACTCCAACGCGATAAATTGCAGTACAAAAACAAACACAACATTGCCTATATTTTTGTTATGGATTAAAATCAAGGAACGTAACGCTCACCAATGAAAGCATTCAAACATTTAGCACAACATATAAAGTTTTCATGCGGATTTTATGTTTGTTTTTGTATTGCAATTTATCGCGCTAGAGTTATAGTTACCTCTCTTTGTTTACTACTTACCTCCATTTGTTTACTTTGTTACCTCCCGTTGTTCACTAGTTACCTCCCTTTGTTTACCAGTTACCTCCCTTTGTTTACTACTTCCCTCCATTTGTTTACTTTGTTACCTCCTGTTGTTCACTAGTTACCTCCCTTTGTTTACCAGTTACCTCCCTTTATTTACTACTTACCTCCATTTGTTTACTTTGTTACCTCCCGTTGTTCACTAGTTACCTCCCTTTGTTTACTACTTCCCTCCATTTGTTTACTTTGTTACCTCCCGTTGTTCACTAGTTACGTCCCTTTGTTTACCAGTTACCTCCCTTTGTTTACTACTTCCCTCCATTTGTTTACTTTGTTACCTCCCGTTGTTCACTAGTTACGTCCCTTTGTTTACCAGTTACCTCCCTTTGTTTACTACTTCCCTCCATTTGTTTACTTTGTTACCTCCCGTTGTTCACTAGTTACTTCCCTTTGTTTACCAGTTACCTCCTTTTGTTAACTAATAACATCTCTTTGTTTACCAGTTACCTTTATTGGTTTACCAGTTATTCTCCTTTGTTGACCATTTACCTCAATGTGTTGACTAGTACCTCCCTTTGTTTACCAGTTACCTTCCTTTTTACCAGTCACCTTCATTTGTACAAATATTCAAAGGCACATGCACAAAGCTTAACAACTACTAACTAGTGATAATCAAAGCACTGAGAGTACTATTGGGATGCGATCTGGTTGCTGCTACTAAAGCTTAAACCGACTTTACATGTTTAATGTTCGTTTTCTTACTGCCGATCTTGTCCTGACTGTCAAAATAGGCATATGTGACTATATAGGCATGTTGGGTATCTAAATAATTGTTAAAAGGTGCATATTAATTTATATGTAATACGTGTATTGAATGCGTATATCAAAAGTGGCTTTAAAATAATACTACGCGCCTATTTATCAGATTCTACAGTACCGTCTTGTAATCACTTTCCTCACAGCGGCTAGCTAGTACAGCGACACCATATGATTGCATAACAGTACTTTGCAGACTGTATACGATTCATTGATAAAACCCTCACTTGACCGTAGCCTGAAGTTTCTAAAAATAGCTTTACAGCCGGGACATTTGATGAACACGTCATTTTCGTACTATGAAACAAGTTCGGTATCAGCCGGTGTAATGATTTTTTTGGCAAAAATATCGATTTAACGAACAGTTTCACAATAATTTTTGATCTTAGAATAAACAAATGTTGCTGATTGGCTTAAATCAGTTAAAATATTATGAGAAACATATGTAGCAGTATTGGGAATGTTGACAGTTTCTGGAACTACTTGAATGCGGATTCACATAGCAGCCTAAAGGCGGTTAATTTTGTAAATAAATGGGCAATGGTAGTAATGAGAGGCTTAATCGCCTCCCAAAAACCACGTAATGACAGTGCACCCATTACTGTCTTGAGTTTGTTCATTGTGTATATACTAAATTACAACTTCTTTGATAGTAAATTTTATTAAATAATTTTTCGATGTAAAACAAAACATAAGAATACAAATGAAATATACAATACAAGAAACATAAATATGCATGTACATTGTACATGTAATCAACAGGCATGTAATGCCGTAGCATTTAAAAAAAATAATGATCAAATAGCCTAACCTGTCTTAAGTAGCCAGTCAATGGTTATAATTAAGGGTTATATCAATTATCTCTGCTTAAAGCAGGTATTACTTTAATGTACAATTCGTTTTGGGGGTCTGACACTTGTATACACACTAGGTAATACTTTGTATACACACAAGGTAATACATTGGATCATAAAATAGTATTTGTATTGTTTTGAACATTTCATACGAACAATAAAGCAGTGAAAACCAATATCTAATTCACTAAGCTACGTACTCATACATGCCATATTTGGTAAATTAGGACATAACTAAGAAAAATGCAACGTTTATGTACAAACGGTCATTTGACTGACCTGAATAAACGTCCATACTGGTGATTTCTAGATACCAATATACCGGACATAATCGTACATACTACATACGTTTAATTGCACATTGCTTGCATGGCATGTTCTGAAATACTCACAGGGTATTGTCGCATATTACTAAAAGTTTGAAATACCTGTTTGTCCTAACTGTCTTAGAACTATAAAGGGAAATCACGGTACAAATGTACCCTGAAAATGGTCTTTGATTTCAACATGGTCACCAATTAAGGCAATTGACAGCGCGATTGGTTAAGAAGTAAAATCAGTTGGATTTCTCACGGTCCCGACCATCTTCACTAAAAAGATGATAACAATCGGATAGGGAAGGCAGCTCTCCACTGAAACAGCCGGGCACAGAAAACAGAAACAACACAGACCACCATCACATGACAATATGCCCGACACTAGACAGAACGAGAAAATGAAACTAAACTGCTGACAGTCAAAGTTTCAGCAGTCACAAAAGCAAACGTTCAAAGTAATGCAGAATTGTGTTTTACTGTTGAACACCACTAACAAATAAACATGGCATATGTAACATTTATATATGTGTGAGCAGGAGCCAATACATAATCGTATTTAACTCGGAATTATTCGTGTTTTACTCGCCTGAACGAACTGAGCCACTTTGTCAATGAGTGGTTTAAGAAACGCGAATAATACGGTCTTACCTTCAATAATGCGGTCACATGAAAAAACTACAATGGCGATCTTACAGACCTAAGCAAAATGGGTTTCATAGAACATATATTTTAGCACTTTCATTCTTATATATTCTGAGATTCGAGCATCATCCTGCATGATTAAGTTAACGATATTGCACATGTTTACACAATATATTTTGGAGATGAGTCAAACTGGTATGAAGTGTTATTTTAATCTATTCTTTCGAGCCTTTACTTTTGTTTAAGCGGCATATTGTACCTGTTTCCCAAGTGTTTGAATCACACGGTAATACTAGCATTTGTATAAAGTACACAAAACCAACGAAACATATTGCAACGTGTAAAATTATGTTAGGAACTTCAGGACTAATTTCGCCGCCGAACTCGTTCGCTCGACGTCGGCCGAATGATGAACGTTTCGCATATGAGCCCATCGGCTACTATGAATCGGTGAATCCATAATTTGGATTTTCCACGTATATTTTTGTATCTCCACGGGCACTGTCATATCCATCCAGTTTAAAGTCCAATTTTCCGTTCATTTGTATGTGGTTGTCGTCACCAAATTTCATATCGTCATCCAGCACGGCAGTGAATGGTGTTCTTCTACAATAAAGATTCATGTGTACACTTGAACCACTCCTATATCTATTCAAAGTATTAATTTTGATTTTTACATTTCACCATGACATAAAATGATGGGTTTTATTGTATTTTGGTCAATGCTAAAATCGTATAGTATTGTTCCAAAAGGATAGTAACAAATCTGGCAGAAAGAGCAAAGCACGAATAGCACAAGAAAGACCACATGAAACAGGTTTTGGCGTTAAACATTTTCTGGTCTGGCTCGATTTTCTGCGTATATCTGGTTTTCCCAGTCACCAAAACCCATATTTGCTCTTTCAAGAGTAGTTTCATAATGACAAATATTTAACAAGAACAAAAGCGGCCTAGCGTTTGTTTGACCACGGTTTGACCACTGGAGGTTTTAGCAGTCTCTAGTTGAACTAAGGTGATACCACGATAAGCGCCAAAACAAAAAACATTCCCATATCGCAGGCATAATCTACCACAAAAATGTACAAGACAAAAAGAAACAGCCACACAAATAAAGGTATCGGGATGTATTATGATTACACTCTTCATTTATATCCGATTGGTTTTCGGGAGACAGGCATATAACCTGAAACCCTCTTCGTAAAAGTACACAAACAGATCTGCGACAAGTGATGCATAATTTTTCCTATATGGATACCGTAATCTATTTATAGATGGTAGTGACAATCCTAACAAAAACACAAGCCAAAATTAACTTAAAAGCGCTTCACAAACGTCGCTACCGGCCCAAAAACTTTGCCATGCTAATCAGAAGAAATGTATTGTACTGTTAAGGCTTTACACACAAATAAGGTGATCTGTTTATGTACTCGGCAATAATGTGTATATTTACGTAAGTAAACAAGACGTACCTCCTTTTCATTACAATGACCGCCGTGGAAATAATAATAATAACCAACAGTGCCCCACCGACAGCTCCTAGAATGACTGGTAACATTGTTGTCTGAAAAGGAAAAAATATATAACTATGTACAATATTGTCAACGGGGTCAGATTTGGTGTGTATATGAACCTTGCATTTTTTGTAACATTTTGTTCGATTCCAATGTAAATATACGTAGTCTATTTTTCAATATAATTTTGTTCAAACATGTGCAAATGAGAAGACCATATATACCTACGCATACATATGCTTGTTGTATTTTTAATTATAGTTCCTGGCATACTACTCATTCACTTATACAAAACAAGTTACTCTAATGACTTTTACTATGCGTTTAAGCATGGAGTACAGATAGGTACCTTGTTAGTAGATTTGCCATGGTCAGCGGAAACCTCCCCCTTGTTTTCATCCGATGGTGATGTTGTATTTCCTGTATTAACTGCCTTTCTTGTGGCTGTGGACAAATGGTTCGATCTTGTTGTCGTTACCACAGTGGATAAACGTGTTTGCTTAGGTGTTAATGTTGTTTTCTTGTTTACTTCTGTTGTTTGTATTGATTTTGTTGTTTGTGTCATAATTTTGGTAAATGTTGAAATTGGTTTTACTGTTCTTGAGATCGTTGATAACAATGTTGATGTTGGAGTTGAAGTTTGTTTAGGTGCCGGTGTGGATGTTGACGCATGTTTAGATGCGTGTGTGGATGTTGACATTTGTTTTGATGTTTGTGTGGATATTGTGGATGTCGGTGAATGTGTACTTCGTTTGGTTTTGGGTGTTTTGGTCTTGTGTGGTGTTTTTGTTGTCGGCGTAGATTTATTCTTTTGCGTTGCCTTTGTTGTATTCGGTGCTGTTGTCGATGTTATCGTGGGTGTTGATGTTAGTGTAGTCGTTGACGTTGGTGTCGTCGTTAATGATGATGTTGCAGTTTGTGTTGCTGTTGTCGTTGATGTTGGTATTGTAGTAGGTGTTGAAGTAGATGATGGTGTTGTTTGTGTTGTCGTAGGTGTTGTGGTTGACGTTGGTGTTGTTGTTGACGTTGGTGTTGTTGTTGACGTAGGTGTTGTGGTTGATGTTGGTGTAGTCGTAGGTGTTGTTGTTGACGTTGTTGTTGTTGTTGAAGTAGGTGTTGTGGTTGACGTTGATGTTGTCTTAGGTGTTTTGGTTGACGTTGGTGTTGTTGTTGACGTAAGTGTAGTCGTAGGTGTTGTTGTTGACGTCGGTGTAGTCGTAGGTGTTGTGGTTGACGTATGTGTTGTTGTAGGTGTTTTGGTTGCCGTTGGTGTTGTTGTAGGTGTTGTGGTTGACGTTGGTGTTGTTGTAGGTGTAGTGGTTGACGTTGGTGGTGTTGTAGGTGTTGTGGTTGACGTTGGTGTTGTTGTAGGTGTTGTGGTTGACGTTGGTGTTGTTGTAGGTGTTGTGGTTGACGTTGGTGTTGTTGTAGGTGTTGTGGTTGACGTTGGTGTTGTTGTGGTTGACGTTGGTGTTGTTGTAGGCGTTGTGGTTGACGTTGGTGTTGTTGTAGGTGTTGTGGTTGACGTTGGTGTTGTTGTAGGTGTTGTTGTAGGTGTTGTGGTTGACGTTGGTGTTGTTGTAGGTGTTGTGGTTGACGTTGGTGTTGTTGTAGGTGTTGTGGTTGACGTTGGTGTTGTTGTAGGTGTTGTGGTTGACGTTGGTGTTGTCGTAGGTGTTGTGGTTGACGTTGGTGTTGTTGTAGGTGTTGTGGTTGACGTTGGTGTTGTTGTAGGTGTTGTGGTTGACGTTGGTGTTGTTGTAGGTGTTGTGGTTGACGTTGGTGTTGTTGTAGGTGTTGTGGTTGGTGTTGTTGTAGGTGTTGTGGTTGACGTTGATGTTGTTTTTGGAGTTGTGGTTGACGTTGGTGTTTTCGTAGGTGTTGTGGTTGACGTTGGCGTTGTTGTAGGTGTTGTCGTTGACGTTGGTGTTGTTGTAGGTGTTGTGGTTGGTGTTGGTGTTGTTGTAGGTGTTGTCGTTGACGTTGGTGTTGTTGTAGGTGTTGTGGTTGACGTTGGTGTTGTTGTAGGTGTTGTCGTTGACGTTGGTGTTGTTGTAGGTGTTGTGGTTGACATTGGTGTTGTTGTAGGTGTTGTGGTTGACGTTGATGTTGTTTTTGGAGTTGTGGTTGACGTTGGTGTTGTTGTTGACGTTGGTGTTGTCGTAGGTGTTGTGGTTGACGTTGATGTTGCCTTAGGTGTTTTGGTTGACGTTGGTGTTATGGTTGACGTTTGTGTTGTCGTAGGTATGGTCTTTGTCGTTGGTGCTGTGGTTGACGTCGGTGTTGTGGTTGACGTTGATGTTGTGGTAGTTGTTGTTGTCGTTGGTGTTTTGGTTGACGATGGTGTTGTCGTTGGTGTTGTGGTTGACGATGGTGTTGTCGAAGGTGTTGTGGTTGTCGTAGGTGTTGTGGTTGACGATGGTGTTGTCGTAGGTGTGGTGGTTGACGATGGTGTTGTCTTAGGTGTTGTCGTTGATGTCGTCGTAGGTATGGTCTTTGTCGTTGGTGCTGTGGTTGACGTTGGTGTTGTCGTAGGTGTCGTCGTTGGCATTTGTGTTGTCGTAGGTGTTGTGGTTGACGTTGATGTTGTGGTTGATGTTGGTGTTGTCGTGGACGTTTGTGTTGTCGTTGGAGTTGTACTAGGAGTTGATGTTGTCGTTGGCGCATGTGTCGTTATCTTTGTATAGCAATTGTGACCTGTGTATCCTGTAAATATCATAGTAAAGTAACTTATATTTTGATAATATCAATTGTAATGCAACGTTATTGAGTTAAAGGCATTGGTTCTTGTTCTGTGGTGTTAAGGCAAACGATCTATCACATTTCAGATTCAGACAACAATGCCTCGATATGGCAATACGGGATTGTTTCTTAACATAAATTAACAACACTTTATACATGACCTACGTTGGCCAATATCATGTTATATAACAAACGGTCAAAATTGGTTGGTAATGTTAGGCTACCTTTCGAAGAAAACACATCTATTGGCATATAATACGAATGTACACTCGTCAAAATTACGCCACAATCGTTATTTCATGTTCAATGACACAGAAAGTAATTCTTCGCAATTTCAGTGTCTCAAAAATACAATTTACCTTAAAAATGTTACTAATAACACACACTTATTTTGCCCAGTAATGTCAATAAAAACTGTAATTAAGCGTGTTGTTTTTTTCTGCGTACTCCATCTAGATTTAGTTAGTATAACTCTACGCAAAACTGTTTTTATATAGAGAATTGTGTCCTTCCGAAAACGTCACAAAATATATTATATTACAATGTGTTTCATATCTTGGTTTTTTGGAGGCCATGTGAAGAAACTGCGATTCCGGAAGCGTTCATAGATTATGAATTATATCCCTTGTTAGATAAAGTCGGAGGTAGACCAATTAGTACGCTGATATATTCGGAATCTATATCCGCATGTCATTGGACCAATGTAGTTTTAGAGAGTAGTAAGGGGAGGTCACTCACGTATGTCTCGCATAACACATATGAAAATTAAAGAACTATTATGGGTGTACGTACCTTTCTCGCAGATCAATGTACCATTGATATCACATGTACCATGTGGCGTACTGAAACAACCTATACTACATGCTGGACCGTAGAAATTCTTGTCACATTGTATCTTTACATAAAATTTAACTCTGAAAAAAAAGTTCATTGGAAATAAATATGTGCATTAAAATAGCTGTCAAAAAGCTGAATGAACTAGTTTCAGCAATCAAAAGGCTGAATGCACAAGCTGAATGACCTATTTTCAACAGTAAAACGACTGAAATACCTAGTTTTAGCAGTCTAAAGTCCTAAAAAGATTAATAATAACAGCAATAAAAAGCTGAATGTCATGGTTTCAGCTGAATGACCTAGTTTCAGCAATACAAAAGATGAACGCCCCTGCCGAATGATCTTGTTTAAAAAGTTTAATGTCCTAGCTGAATGGCCCAGACTCAACAAGCCGAGCGCCTCAGCTGAACGACCTAGCTCCGAGAAGCTGAATATCCCCAGCCGAATGACCCACTTTAAACAATTTGAATGCCAAGTATCAACAACAAAAAGGCCTAAACACCTAGTTTGGCTGTCTGAAGTCTTAACAGTTAATGATAAATACCCGCAGCTGCGCTGATAAAATAATGATGGTATAAAACAAAAATAATATAAAACATAATTCGATAGTAAACTGTGAATAATATCGTATACATTTCTATTCGTTCTGGACATGTTCGGACCCATATGGACAAGGGAGAATAATCTTACTAAATCACGAACATAATTTTCTCTGGGTATATTCCAGAGTATATTTGAACGTGATTAAAGTAGCCAGGAATAACTTACAAGCCTTTTAGATCAAAAATTGACTGTAATACAACTAAACCCCAAAACATGACATACTGTCTGATTCATTATTTTGGAGGTATCGGTGCAGGCATCAAGATTCCTTGAAATTATGCAGTTTCATCGAGAATAACACGTATTATCTATCAGTAAGACAATCTTAATCTTAATGATATGGCTGTGTATATTGTCATAACATCTAACTATACCTTGCATTTCCTTGCTTTCCGGAAACGGTCACATTTCTAGATACATGCCGGTATCCGAGCTGTTTCCATACGACTGTGTCCACATGACCGTCACGAAAAGGGTTATCATTCCAGATTTCTACCCTTATTGTGATATTCGTCTGTAAAAGTAACAAATATCAATGCACATTTAATACTACAAACGGCAAATTACTAGTATATGGCTTTAGACAAAAGTTGAAACTTCATTGGATATGATGTATCTAATTGTTTTTAACAGAAACAATCCAAATGTCAAATAAAGATACGATATGACTTACAGATAGTGTTGGGAATTTAAGTCAAATACGACTTACTAGTAAGTTTAAAATTACTTTACAAGCTGACCGTTAAGTGTTTGAAATGTTTTTGTAAAGACCACTGTTGGAAAATGTTATGCTGAGTTATGTGAAACAATTCCCAATTTCTTGTTCATCATCTTTGTAAAGGAATTTCTTATCCTGTCTGAGATGCCCACATTTCATAAAGACCATAATTTTAGTTTTTTAACATTCACTGTTAATTTCCACTTGTTACAATAATCTTTCAAAGTATTCAATCAGTTCTGTAAACTTAGTTCGACCTCAGCGAATAAAACGATGTCATCGGCGTATAACAACAAAAATACTTCCAAATTGAATGTATCTAAACTACCCCTTTTAAACCATTAGTTTTCCAAGTGTGCTTAAACACCAATAGTTTAAACCAGTATGTCAACACTTTGTTTTCAACTTTATAGTAAAATTACAAAATTACAAAAATGTTTCGCCATTGTGCCTTTTTGTTAAACTTTGTTCATTTTGTATGTGCCATTCTGCAATTTCGTTGTCCAGCACAAGGCTGCTTCGTATATTTCAAAATTGCATGTACACTGTATATATGTTGTAGATTGGCCTTGTGGTGTGTAATGTTCAGTTGTTATTTTCCTCTTCACCTGGCTCTCGTTCCGTTTTAGTTTGACTGATTGAGGCGGCAGCCTTTCGGGACGGGATGCCGTGTTTTTAGTTGGGTATTGTGCTTTGTGTGTTTTTAATGTTTTCTGTGCTCGGCTGATTTGCTGTACTTGACTGTCTTTTTGTACAAAATAACATCATTTTCATGTCGCGAATCTAGGTATCATAATAAGCCCAAAAAACATATGTTCATCGTTTAGCCTCCCTTGCTTTCGCCCGTCTTACTCATAGACAACAAATAATTTAATTTTGATTTGAAGTTCTGACTTAGACAGTAATCGTAGAATTCTTCTAAATATTGTCATAGAAAAATGCTAAGGACATGGACATTATTACATTTAAAAAAAAGCCTCATCATTGGGATCACTTCCTCGTTCAGGTAAATTAGACATAAATTATACCCTCGCGATATCACATGTTATTTCAAAATGGAGTAGAAGCCGTTAAAGGTAAAGAACCACCAAATACGTACGCGGACCAAATGGTGATACACTCAAGTAGTCCTTAAAAAACTTTGGCTTGCCTGTAAATGGGGTTTCTTGACAAGTGTGCACTGGAGTGATGAAATTGAGTTTAAATGCATTGTAAATATGCATGTTATGTAGTGAAACTGGAAAAACTGGAATATCTTGGTATTCTTACATTGATACCAAAGTGAAAGTTGAATAGAGTAAAACCGGATTGAATCAGTCCGGACATGTATAAAAATAGATAGACCATGTTTGATGGACACAATTTTTCTTAGAAGATACATGACCCCCCTTTTTAATGTATTATTTTGAAGCTCAAAGGTACTTCTTTAAAATGATATATGTCTTCCTGCTGGCCATAGACTAAAAGATGTAAACACTTGGGGCCTACTATTGTAACTTTTTACATTGAACTAAAGAGCACATTTATTTGGTGGTTTCTAACCTTAAAACAAGTCCCTAACGGCTCATTGTTTTTTGATAAAATAGACGTTATATAGACAGAAGCAGACAAAACGAAGACTGGGAATCTAATATAAAATATCAGTCAGAACAATATATAGCATGTGACCCAATTTGATTGAGAATATGATGCGATGAAGTAAATCCCAAATTTAAATCTTAACGTTCTTTTTGAAAGCCGATTGGCTATTAACAACGAACTAGATATCTTTTTTTCGATTCCACTGCGACTTTTTCACCCGTAAGGGAAAATTTATTCTAATATCGATATTATAAACGATTCTGTATATATAGTAAAATTAACATCAATGTATGCACAGTGCAAAAACATAACCATAATCGGTTTTAACAAAATATTATTGAACGCTGCAGTCAGAGTACTCTGTTACAAAGGAAGGTAACTACTGCGAGGGACATGTACACTGAAGTGAAGTGCTAAGTCACAAGTAAAATGATCGCTTGTCTTATTTGCAGACGATACATCGAAATCAGCAGTATTTTAACAATATTTTTTTCAAAATTCCAATTCGGTTTATGTTTGTTTATGTTTGCAACGCTTGCATTATAATAATATTCCTTCACACTATGTCTTTTCATGATCGTAGAAATAAGAAAAAAGAACATGAAATCAAAGTGAAATAATCATCTTATAATAGAAGGAGAATCTGTCTATTCGAACGATTGGACATCTCTTCCTTTCAATGGCAGAATAGGTTCGAAATGGCGACGTCCAATGAAGACGGAAGAATGTAGCGTTCGATTGTTGACCTATTCCGTTCGCTTTTGAGAATACTCTGCTCAAGTTGCTTGACATAGCATCGAACATGTATGATACGGATTCCGAAAGCCGAACATGAATAATACGAAAAATATAATCTGCTATGCTGTATCCCACTATGTGATATAAGTGATATATGTAATACATTATGTCATAGATACGCATATAATAAAATTCCTGAACACGTACCAGTTCATAGTTTACATTTCCTCATAAGTCAAAATATACTTTATCACATAACCCGCGGTCCAGCAGTGCCGTAAAGCCGTGCCGTAAATATCGTTCGGCACTCCCAGACCGTGCAATAAATATTTAAATTAGTCTGACGCGACGTAAGCCAATCCATGCCTTGATCGGCCCATGACGTCAGGATAATAACAACGTCGCCATGACGTCGCACTCTTTGTACCGCTTAATTATGTCTGAAACCTATGCAGCGTACATCATCATTTTGAATGATAACGAGCGTTCTCTAAGGTTATGTGATAAATAGAATCCTACATTCGTGCTCATTACATACGAGTTTTATTAAACTCGTCGACAAAAAGAATATGACACTCGGCAAAGCCTCGTGTCATATAATTTTGTCCACTCGTTTAATAAAATTCGTATGTAATGAGCACTCATGCAAGATCCTCTATATATGTACGTGTGTTGTACTTACCGGTAGTTTATTGAAATGGAATGGTATTGGATTAGGATGAATCTCATTGGTATGAATAATGTCTGACAGCTTGTTTTTGTTGTTGATATAGCTTGTTTTCACTTGATTCGACGAACACCTGTACAATGTACATATATTTTATGTATCAACTTTTAACAGAAATAAAGAAAGTAAGGGCTACATTGAACATAAGATTAAAACTTATTCACCGAGGGGATGTTCTAACCGAATAGTTATAGTTTCTAAGCTTTGAGTTTAGTTTTCCTAGACGTTTAAAAATCAATTTTCTTGTTTCTTGGTGTATGTATTTAGCGTTTTACATAATTTCAAAGCAACCAGTTAATTCAATCGAAGTTCCGTAACACCTCTTTTACACAATGGTATGCCCCCACCAACTAGGCTGAAACTGTAGATAAAGATGCTTTTTATGAAACACTGCAGTGAGTATTATATCGAATACCAAACAGAAGCATAGTTTTAGACTGGTGTATATGGAGGCAAGTAGTAGAAGCCATATGCCCACCCATGGGTGAAGAGTATTAAGTAATTTAGCAAGTAAATTAAATATGTCGAGGTACAGACGATCGAACGAGATAACTTAAAAACTAAGTTCTGAAAAGTAAACATTACGAGTACATTGCCTATTCAGCAATTCTATACTTGGTTTGGCGCTGGTTATTGCGCCGAAATCACATGTTTAGATCATTTATTTTCTTTTTGTATAAATTAACAAGTTTGACTATTTTCAACTGTATTGGACCTTCTTGAAAGTCAAGCATACGAATTAAGAAATAAACGTTTAAGGAGTTCGTTACAGTTAGCTTAAAATGTCACAAAATATCGAGAAGTATTAACGATTACCAGACGCCCGCTTTTGATGATATTGTACAAGTTCATTGCGATTTGTCTAAATTGATAATTTACATTAAGTTTATGAATGTGCTTCAATTTATATTTGCACTATCTTGAGTGCTAAACTTGATTTGGTATGCCTTTTAATAGTTGTAGACTAGTGAAATGTAACTTTTCAGACAAAATCGTCGTTGCCTGTTGACATTTTGTGATGGCTTACCTTTGTTTCGGAGTAACAATACACACTTTGAAGTAAGGATCACATTTATGTCCACCTAACCAATTATCACAATCCTCTGTAGACGTGTATAGAAATTCCATTAGACCTACTTCAATTGTTGCACCACCGTTTACCACCGTAGGTAATACCAATAATACCTACAATACAACCATGTAAAACACTAAGTAGGAATATTAGGGCGTATCTTGATCATTACTGTCATATACATTATGGCAATTTCAGTTTCGTTCCAAGAGAATACGTGTATGGAATAGCAGCAACACAAACAGGCATATTGAAAAAGACACGCTTGGCATCATTAAAACATTTCAACAGAATATTACACGTTACAAATATGTTATATTCAAGGAACTTTGGGATATGACAAACTTTGGATGAAACAAACGAGTTTCGAGGATGGCACGAATTTGGTATAATACAGTTCTGCTTGGTCTTATATAAATACAAATTGCCGCACAGTATCTATTTAAAATTATCACATAACCCGCGGTCCAGCAGTGCCGTAAAGACGTGCCGTAAATATCGTTCGGCACTCCCAGACCGTGCAATAAATATTTAAATTAGTCTGACGCGACGTAAGCCAATCCATGCCTTGATCGGCCCATGACGTCAGGATCATAACAACGTCGCCATGACGTCGCGCTCTTTGTACCGCTTAATTATGTCTGAAACCTATGCAGCGTACATCATCATTTTGAATGATAACGAGCGTTCTCTAAGGTTATGTGATAAATAGAATCCTACATTCGTGCTCATTACATACGAGTTTTATTAAACTCGTCGACAAAAAGAATATGACACTCGGCAAAGCCTCGTGTCATATAATTTTGTCCACTCGTTTAATAAAATTCGTATGTAATGAGCACTCATGCAAGATCCTCTATTTAATTTATAAATACTTGCACATAATTAAGGAAGTGTTTTAATTAGTGTGTGTATGATATATGTTATAAGTTCTAACCCTACTAACTAAGCATGACTTTATTTATCATTTAAAGAACACACTAACAACTACGTGATGAATAAAATAGACTTTCCAGAAATGTTTCAAAAATAACACTTCAGACATGCAGGAAACATTTCAAACCAAAAACAAAGATATGTCGTAAAAGAGAAAAATAGTATCCGAATACAAAATGATGGTAGACAATTGGTTAAAAATCAATCAATCAGAATCAAATTTTGCAAGAAATGAC
Source organism: Spisula solida (assembly GCA_947247005.1). Classification (NCBI taxonomy): domain Eukaryota; kingdom Metazoa; phylum Mollusca; class Bivalvia; order Venerida; family Mactridae; genus Spisula; species Spisula solida. Next base: position 40,079,667 of record OX365944.1, on the reverse strand, counting down.
CGCCGATCTAACATATTTCCGGAGACTGTTAAGTACAAATAATATGACTATTTTATAATTTATAAGGCAATTTGCGTTATTGTTAATGTAAACAAATTTGCATCCATTAAGTTTGTTACCATGCAAGCAAGATACGGCAATATCCAATTCATCTTTTCTTAAGTTCACAAAATTAACACAATATGAGTATAAAACTGTTTGAAATATTGCGTTTATTATTTATAAAACCAGTCAATTAGTCAGGTCATTCAGTAATCTTATCCGTAACATTGTGTGTCACTGGATGAACGATAAATCGGTCTGTATCCATTCTGATAACATGATAACAGTATTCGAGTACTTGTTATATACTATATAAAGTCAATTAAAACAAAGGGGTTAATTTAATACACCGACTTTCTGTATTAATATTTATCTAATACGGTATCATACGTTTGGACACATATTTTCATCATCGGACCACGGTCATTTCACCAGCGTGTCATTGGTCATCGCGTATTCACTATCGTCCCATCGCAATTTCAGTATCGGACCATCTCTTGCGTTTCACCATCGTTCCATCTCGTTTTTACCATCGTTCCATCTCGTTTTCACCATCGGACCATCCCGATTTCACCATCGTTCCATCTCGTTTTTACCATCGTTCCATCTCGTTTTCACCATCGGACCATCCCGATTTCACCATCGTTCCATCTCGTTTTACCATCGTTCCATCTCGTTTTCACCATCGGTTATCCCGATTTCACCATCATTCCATCTCGTTTTCACCATCGTTCCATCTCGTTTTCACTATCGTTCCATCTCGTTTTCACCATCGTTCCATCTCGTTTTCACCATCGGACCATCCCGATTTCACCATCGGACCATCTCGTTTTCACCATCGGACAATCCCGATTTCACCATCGTTCCATCTCGTTTTTACCATCGTTCCATCTCGCTTTCACCATCGGACCATCTCGTTTTCACCATCGTTCCATCTCGTTTTCACCATCGTTCCATCTCGTTTTCACCATCGGGCCATCCTGATTTCATCATCAGCCTTAATTGCGTTTTAACCATCGTACCATTTCTTTTTTTACTATCGAACCATCTCGTTTTCACAATCAGTTAATTGCGTTTTTACCATCGTACACTTGCATGTTTACTATCGAACCATCGCGTTTTCATCGCCGTATCAATGCGTTCTTTAGGGGAGACTGGGGCAATGTGTTACACGGGGCAAAATGTTACACTGCATTTTTCAAACCTATAAATAACTGTTCTTATATTACAGCATCATTAATGTTGATGTTGTCATTTTTCGAGCCTCCATTTTATCCGCTAGGTTGTAACCCGTTTAACGCAACATTGAAAGTTTTACAGATCGAAAACACTTTTTTAGGCATTTTTGTAACTTTTTTACAATTTTTCAAATCTCAATTTATTCTGTATTCACGATTTGGTTCATATGTTGTCTTATGTGCCAAGGTTTGAGTACACGCCAAACATGACGTAGCAATAAGAAATGGGATTCGGTCACCTTTGGTATTTACTGTAGAGCGATTGTATTCATGTAAGTGCGTTTGGGGGCAAAGTGTTACATAATGCAAAAGGTCCACCGGGGCAAAGTGTTTTTCATTTTAGAAAGCATGAACTCATATACAGCCCTTGCAAAGGTGCGTGCATGAAACTACACTTAATTTTGACAAATCAAGTTCTTTGATTACTCAATTTAACTATGCATCGACAAATTTTACAGCTTAATTAAAACTGGTTCGTATATGTAACACTTTGCCCCGACTTTTTGGGGCTATGGGCGGTCAAGTATTAGAAATATAACTAGGTACCTAACAATCAAAATACAACCATCCCCAACCTTTCCAACCTCGCCTCTTCACCCCGTCCATGTTTCTGGCAGGTAAGCTTCAGGGTCGTCGGCATTTACTACATGTAACACTTTGCCCCAGGGACTGTAACACTTTACCCAAACCCTCGGGCAAAGTGTTACATTTTTTTACCATTTTCAACACGCTGTAAATTGCTAAATTGCATAGTTAAATTGATTAAAGAAAGAACTTGTTTGGTCAAAATTAAGTGTAGTTTTACGTATGCATCATTACCATGGATATATACGAGTTCATGTTTTATAAAAACGGATAAAACTGAAACATGTAGCACATTGCCCTGGTCTCCCCATCGAACCATCGCGTTTTCAACATCGTACCATCGCGATTTCATCACCGTGTCATCGCGTTTTTACCGTCGTACCATCGCGTTACCACCATCGCACCATCGTATTTTCACCAATTTTCCCCTGAAGATTTACATAGAGACCGTGTGTTACTATGTGTCTGAGTTGTTTAACTTCATGATCATCACGGTTGTAACTCTCATACTCCGCTTCTCAGTTCCTTCGATGTCTCTGACGGAAGCTGAAAACCAGCATATTATAACGCTCGGGCGGTCTGATATATATGTCATCTATCTTGCGTACTAATGCAATGTATAGCACGATGGAGAGGTAAATTCTTGTGTAATATGCTTGAAGTGGATGTTGTTACCCTTCCTATTTTATTAGTTAATTAAAGAGTTAATTAGACATTAGAGTTAATGTCTTAAAATTATAAATGTCTCTGGTCTATGTCATGGAATTATCGGAATTGGTTTATGATATTTGCTATTGTTGAACCCCGAAAACATGTCTTATGATAATACCTTTTAATGAACTGGTATACGGTTTTTTATAAGCATATAAATATAATATGGAGCAAGGAAGTCATAACATGCAGTTATATACCTTGAAAATTCGTTTGTTATACATGATATTATTTAACAATGTCAAATTATGTGCTTATATTTTTTCCAAATTCGAAAAGCTACCGGTCTACCGCGCTTATTTTTGTCATGCTTAGTTTTATACACATCAGCTGTTAAATTAGGCAGATAGAAGGTCGAGGATCCTGTCAAATGAAGTCGGTACATCATTTGCCCGCAGAAACTATTTGACTTGTCGTACTTATCGTACTGTTGTTAATAGTACGCTGTGTGAGCTGCATTCATACATATATCCTCGAAATCGTCGTTGATTCAATCCTAACTTTTGTGAATCATGAAACTCCTTATTCATTCATATCGGATGACCTCCACTTACTAATACGCTTTCGTACTATTGCAGTAAATACATGTAGTACGCTGTGTCAGCTACATTCTTGTATGTTATTGATGTTGTCGTTGATCCGATCCTACTTTACTCCTCATTGTTCTTTCCTGTCGGATAACATGTTACCTATCAGTCAGAGTTGATCCGTATCAGACAACTTGTGTCAGGTATCAGCCACAAATTAGTGTAAGTTTATTTACCTAACGTCTGATAAAAGATAACAATAACCTTCCCTTGATCATGTCCAGGACATGTATGTGTATGTTTGTATCGGGAGTGTGTCGGTAGTGGGTTATACTTGGATGACTCGGTCAATGATGTTAATGATACATTTTTATTTCAAAACAAAACCGGTCAATGATTATTAATAGTCGTCATTGAACACGCATTCATTAACCTTTTCACTAGGACACATAAAGATATTTTAAAGTGCATGTTATTTAAGCCCACTCCAAATACCATACTATGTACGTATCCTAGATGATTTTGATTCGCCTCTATAGCCGAATTGGGGTCTCGGTTCGATCCCATGCAGCAACATACAAAAGTCGTAAATAGTAGTATATGGTAGTAATATGCACAATAAAAACAAATGTGTAAATGTATTGCTTGGCACCGAGCTAGGTGACAGATGGCTGTCGGGTGTTAGTATAATATGACTGGATTCTCCATTTGACTTAAATACGTTTGACTTACAACAAATTTAAAACCAATTTTCTAGTAATGCCTTTAAATTCGACTGCGCGGTTTGTATCTAGTTCATTGTAAGCATGTATTTCTAGTATTTAAACTGTTAATGCTACATGATGTGTTCGAGTCTGAATATTTGTGAAAATAAAATAAAAAAAGTATGCAAAATACTCATTATTATTAGCTGAGTGTATGTATTGCATCCAATGAGAATGATATTCATTATACTCATGACATGTATGATTGTGATGCGACGTGACAACGTGGGTGTAGGCGCAGGGATAGCCAGGGATGTGGGGAAGGTAGCCAGGGTTTGCACCAAGCGAATACTCTAGACCGCATGCACATGCAGTTCGGTCTCAAACAGTCTGGTAGCAACTGCAACAGTCCAGTTTAAGTGCGCTTTTGTGGGTGACAGGGGTTGGAACCTTCAATGTTCAAGTAGAGAGTCCAATATTCAACCAATAGACTAGCATGCTGTATCCCGATAACATTACCCACCTCCATGGTCAAGTAGATGAAAGTTTGATAGTGCACGAACAAAGAACAGTAGATCTACCTCAGTCATACGCTTGGGAATATCATTGTACATGTTGGGTTGGCCCCCAAATGCTTGCCGTATGTTGTCATATGTTGCCATATGTTGCCCAAAACATGGAGACAATATCCTGTGTTATGTTTTATCTGTTGTTCGACTTTTTCTCCAAGAGAAACCAACTATAAAATTCTGGAATCCGCAAAGATAGCCAAGGGGGTAGAGCGTCCGTTTGGGGTGTGAGAGATCGGGGTTTAATCAGGACATGGCATATGAAAGCAGTTAAAAAATGGTACTAGCATAATATCATACCCCTTGTTAAACGCTCGACACAGCTAGTTATGTGGTAACTGCTGCTTCGCCCGCTGTCCGGATAATGTAATTAGGTAGAGTCCATATCCGGCATGTGCCTGAAATTCTATAGACCAAGGGGATTAAACAATACATTGTATTTTAAAACATTACTTCTGGACGATCCCGAAAACAATGCCAGAAATTCAAAACGGGTCGAAATGAAAACAAATATAACATTGTGTACTTTAAAGTGTTTATTTCAATTTACCATTCGTCACAAAAGTTCTGTTGGATAGAACTGTGTAGTTTTTCGTAATGAATAGTTTATGAATATGAATATTTAATTAGTAAATTATAAGTATTATCTTTATCAATAAACATGTACAGTATAAAATGAACCTGTCTTTAGCGACAATAGTAAAATATTTAAATCAAACTTGTTTATCTTATTCAAATTTTGAAATCTTTATAAGATTATTATAATTTGATAACAAGTATGTCGCCCATAATTATTCAACTGATTTGTTGTTAATATATAAGTAATATACTACTCAAATTTGATAAAAGCCAACCAACCCATATTCCTGTTCATCTGAAATGAGCTATGCACAACCGATGAAATGAACAAAAAAGTTGTGCAAATATTAAAACTATTATCTAGTCGGCTGCTAATGAATGCGATACATTTGACATAGTTTGACACACCATTTCCATGTAACTGATGAGCTGACAAGTTGTAGCTCAATGCAGGGAAAATGAATGTGTATGTCCGTGTAAAGTGGCCTGAATTACATGGACTTTTTGTCTCGATTTCATCCCCATGGCTCGATTTGCTAAAATGTTGAACCCAATATATTCGGTTAACTGTTAACACAATGTTTTTAATGCAACTTGAAAATAAATTGAGTGCAGATGGGCTTATCAGTTCAGCACTTATTCTTTATTAGTTTACGCTATTGCACATGTAACACTATGTTTCCTGATTATTCTATAATATCAAATTGCAACTTGAAATATTTCTGTAAGGAAAATAACGTTACATTGTTTGGTTGTACCTAAATGTAGTCAGTCATAACGGAATTATTGAACTGAGTTGCGCTCTTCAGCATTTCTTTATTACGCTGCCCGTCAAAGAGAATAACACCCTTAAACTAATTAAACTCCAAATATTACAAAGAACCTTCATCATGTCATATGTTACTAAAATGAAAAAAAAAATGAAAAATTTGCATCTTGAAATTAATTTGCAAAAATAACATTACATTCAAAATTTCATGAACAAGGCTGTCGTTCCATATTTCAAAAAAATACGATTAACAAATAAAAATACGATTAAAATAAAGCCATTGAGTACACAATTATTTAAGTCATTTATGCTTTGTTAAAGTAGCAAGCCATACACGTATCATATTTTCGAAAGCACAAATCGGTATATCGAGAGAGAAAAATATCATAATATATCGTCGCCGACAAGTCTACTTAAAGTGACGTCACGAAGTCTAAAAATAGAACATCGTATTTCATTCCAGGGAATATAATCAGATGCATTTAGGTGAATTATAAGTCATCCGAACTGAGACAAACGTATGGATGGTAGGCCACTTTAACAAAATTCGTATGATATGTAGTCTATTTGATCAAATTCTATCCTCCACCCGGCGATACTGTAACATCATTAATATTCGAGGTGGATTTGATTTCGTGGATGTTGTGAATGACCTCAACCACGAAATCAAATCCATGGCGTAAGGAAAGAATGAGTATGCAATAGTTTATTTAGACAGATGAGTCGTTCCAGTGACGAACTATAAGACACATTGTATTCGTTCAGTTCCGTTTACACATCATTATAAAGCTGGGTTCTTTCGAACATCATCTGTAGATATTCGGTGATGTATCGGACGTACATAACCAGGGCACCTGCAGCTACTGTGGTTTTATGGCTCAGGCAGCCGTCTGTCAGCTTACGTTCCTCTCGTTTGAGTCGTAATGAATTTGAAGCATCGATGTTTTCACGCATTCCTGTAAAAGTATTATAGATTTGTAGCTTATATTCGTATTCAAAAGGCGGCCATATTGGACGCCATCTTGGGTGAAAGAGAAGATTTGTAATAAGTGTATATTCTTAATGTTCGATCATATGACTAACTTACGGGCTCAAGTTTTGAATAAATCGCCATCAACTCTGAGGCTAGTATTTCTCTTGCGGTTAAGGTAATAGTCTTACCAAGGGAGGTAACTGATGAGAGGAGTTTGGTAATTTTATATATGATATGGTCTCTCTTTTATTCTTATGAGTTTCCTCCCTTTTTATATATTTTTCACTCGTGTTTTAACTGGTTGAAATGATATATCTGATTGCGAACTTCATGGGAACCGGGTAAATACATATTTCACCAATATCATTATGACCCTTGTCCGAAAATATGAATACGTTGTCATATAGACACTAAACATAGCTAAAACGTTATAGAAATAGTCATACTGAAGTAAAACATGTATACACTTTATGAATTATAAATCGATGATTCAGGTCAGTCACTTGTTACATAACATTGTGTACATAAACCTGACAGCTTGTCTTACTCGTGTCTTATTTTAAGATATTATGTGTATTAGTATGTAGCTTAGTAAATAAGGTTTTGTTTTCACGTCCATTTTTTCCATTTAAAAGGTTTAAAACGATAAAAAAAACAATGTTATTACATGTATATTGCAATGTTGGTATACAAGTAACATATCTAAATAAACGGACTATACATGTGTATTTCCGCAGTAAAATATTTCGACTAGACTTCACTGAGCACGTTACTTACTGACTTGACTCTCAGTGATTGTTTCCCCTTTATAGCATCCGGTTCGTTTATCTTGCCAACTGATGATTGTCATCAACCACTCTGGTGAGAAGAACCAGCGGTAGCCCATAGCACCACAAAGAGCCGCTGAATGATATAAGAAATATATAATATGTAGAGGGCCGATATATAATGTTGTAATAACTTGTGGCCCGATCCTTTTGTAATAAATGCGATATTATAGAATTTTCTCTGGACTACGTTGATGATTTGCTTCTATTATTTCTTTATAGTATTATGTATGCAAACTATTTGTACTATTGTTAAAATTAATGCACTACAATATTATTAAACTAAACAAGAAATACACATGTATAATGTAATTACATGTACAATCTAAATGCAAGTTATAGTACATTGATTTTTGGTCAAAATTTACTATTGCTCGCTCTATGTTTGTTATTTCTTATGCAGACAACCATCATTATCCATAATATGTTTGAGGTATTATCAGTGCGGCCATGGTGACTGAATGGCGCAACTGGTAGAGCGACCGCCTGAGTAGCATGCATGTGAACGAACGGTGAACAATTCAGGGCAGAACAGTAATCGGTCACGATTATTATGGTCATTTCCTCCACACATGGAGAAATGGTGTCCAGTCGCTCGTGTGGAATGGCAAGTTAGCACTGGCTGATATATAAAAACAATTCGATGCAAACGAAGAATAATTACATTAAACATTACAGCATTACAGACTATGAGTACCTTGTTCCATGAACAGATCCCGTCTGAGTTCAGGAAAATTATTTTGGTCAATTTCTTTTGCTTCTAAGAAGGTTGAGGCACAGTAGGTTTTAGCGAGATCAGCAGGTGGTGGTTGTCCTAACACTGTACGGTGTTTGTTCATTTCTTCCTGACATTCCATCTGTAATACATGTAATAAACTACAGTCAGGAACACGGACACCTACATAGACTAGTATACCATAGCCAAAAGCATGTACATGGACTGATAAACCACACTCAAAAGCATAGATATGAACAGACCTACGACACACTTTAGTAAATAACTTGGGCATGTACAGAATAAAAGCGGTCAAAATACATAGGCACGTACAGACAAACTACAGTCAAGGACATGTACACGTACAGACAATCTACAGTCAGCTACATGGGCACGTACAGACATCTACAGTCAGCTACATGGGCACGTACAGACAATCTACAGTCAGCTACATGGGCACGTACAGACAATCTACAGTCAACGACTTGTACACGTACAGACAATCTACAGTCAACGACATGTACACATACAGACAAACTACAGTAAAAAACATGTGCACGTACAAACAAACTTACTACAGTCATATACATGGACACATACAGACAATCTACAGTCAGCTATATGGGCATATACAGACAATCTACAGTCAGCTACATGTACACGTACAGACAATCTACAGTCAACGACATGTACACGTACAGACAATCAACAGTAAACTACATGGATACATACAGACAATCTACAGTCAACGACATGGACACGTACAGACAATCTACAGTCAACGACATGTACACGTACAGACAATCTACAGTCAACGACATGTACACGTACAGACAATCTACAGTCAACGACATGGACACGGACACGTACAGACAATCTACAGTCAGCTACATGTACACGTACAGACAATCTACAGTCAACGACATGGACACATACAGACAATCTACAGTCAACGACATGGGCACATACAGACAATCTACAGTCAGCTACATGTACACGTACAGACAAACTACAGTCAACGACATTTACACATACAGACAATCTACAGTCAACGACATGGACACGTACAGACAACCTACAGTCAACGACATGGACACGTACAGACAATCTACAGTCAGCTACATGGGCACGTACAGACAACATAGAGTCAGCTACATGGGCACATACAGACAATCTACAGTCAACAACATGTACACGTACAGACAATCTACAGTCAGCTACATGTACACGTACAGACAAACTACAGTCAGATACATGTACACATACAGACAATCTACAGTCAACGACATGGACACGTACAGACAAACTAAAGTCAACTACATGGACACATACAGACACACTACAGTCAACGACATGTACACATACAGACAAACTACAGTCAACAACATGTACACATACAGACAATCTACAGTCAAGTACAGACAATATACAGTCAACGACATGGACACGTACAGACAATCTACAGTCAACGACATGTACACGTACAGACAATCTACAGTCAACGACATGTACACATACAGACAATCTACAGTCAACGACATGTACACGTACAGACAATCTACAGTCAACGACATGTACACGTACAGACAATCTACAGTCAACGACATGTACACATACAGACAATCTACAGTCAACGACATGTACACGTACAGACAATCTACAGTAAACGACATGTTCACATACAGACAATCTACAGTCAACGACATGGACACGTACAGACAATCTACAGTCAACGACATGGACACGTACAGATAATCTACAGTCAACGACATGTACACGTACAGACAATCTACAGTCAACGACATGGACACGTACAGACAATCTACAGTCAACGACATGTACACGTACAGACAATCTACAGTCGACGACATGGACACGTACAGACAATCTACAGTCAACGACATGGGCACGTACAGACAATCTACAGTCAACGACATGTACACGTACAGACAATCTACAGTCAACGACATGTACACGTACAGATAATCTACAGTCAACGACATGGACACGTACAGACAATCTACAGTCAACGACATGTACACGTACAGACAATCTACAGTCAACGACATGGACACGTACAGACAATCTACAGTCAACGACATGTACACGTACAGACAATCTACAGTCAACGACATGTACACGTACAGACAATCTACAGTCAACGACATGGGCACGTACAGACAATCTACAGTCAACGACATGTACACATACAGACAAATTACAGTCAACGACATGGACACGTACAGAGAATCTACAGTAAACGACATGTTCACATACAGACAATCTACCGTTAACGACATGGACACGTACAGATAATCTACAGTCAACGACATGGGCACGTACAGACAAACTACAGTCAACGACATGTACACGTACAGACAATCTACAGTCAACGACATGGACACGTACAGACAATCTACAGTCAACGACATGTACACGTACAGACAATCTACAGTCAACGACATGGTCAAGTACAGACAATATACAGTCAACGACATGTACACGTACAGACAATCTACAGTCAACGACATGTACACATACAGACAAACTACAGTCAACGACATGGACACGTACAGACAATCTACAGTAAACGACATGTACACATACAGACAAACTACAGTCAACGACATGGACACGTACAGACAATCTACAGTAAACGACATGTTCACATACAGACAATCTACAGTTAACGACATGGACACGTACAGACAATCTACAGTCAACGACATGGACACGTACAGACAATCTACATTCAACGACATGTACACGTACAGACAATCTACAGTCAACGACATGTGCACATACAGACAAACTACAGTCAACGACATGTACACATACAGACAAACTACAGTAAAAAACATCGATACGTAAATTATCAACTACAGTCAACTACATGGGCACGTACAGACAAACTACAGTCAACGACATGTACACATACAGACAAACTACAGTAAAAAACATCGATACGTAAATTATCAACTACAGACACGTGCAGAGAGTGGCTTTTGTGACTTTTGTTTTGTCTTTTAATGATCAATGTGACTTATACATGGATTCACAAATACTGTTTATCAAAATTAAACGGCAAAATCACTTGAATATCACATATTATTTATATAAAGAAAGGAACGTATTCTGATTTTGTAGACTGACAACTAAGGGATAGCAACGTGCAAATTTCGTGCTGTATCATACATTATTAAAAACATGTAAATAACAAAGATCGACGAATGTACGCGCATTTATCATACATTAATACCGAGATAAGCGTTAGTTTAACCGTACGAGCATGGTGTTAAAATTCTACCCTTGACGCTGATAATCTTAACAAAATTATTTTGTTCATTAAAAATGAATGCGATCCGTTGCGGAGTTTGGGTCGTTTTAAGAACTTCACCGAGCGTATATAAGGAAATGTCATTAGAATAAAGGATTTGTTTTAGCCAAGCGTAATTATGATGGATTACCGTGATGGATGTATGCATCCTTAGGGAACCTGTTTTAGATTTATACGATCCTTTGACGTATTATTGAGTGATCAGGGAGTGTTTTGGTATCTTCTATCACTGATGTTAAGATGTGATATAAATTTAATTTGGATGCTTTCTTGCTGGTGTTGCTATTGTGGATCTCGTTTAAGTTACTGTTGCTGATGCTGTTGTTGTTGTCGTGAAGATGTTGTTGTTCTTCTTGCTATGGTTTCTGTTTCTGTTGCTGATGTTTCTGTTGCCGCTATTGTTGGTTTCGTAAATGTCGTAAACATTGTAAACATAGGCCTGATAGAGTCTCAAATTAACAATTTGGATAACCATTATGTTTGTCAAGTTAAGTATTTATTTACAACAGTGTCACCCATATTTAAGGACAAAACAATCGTTAAACAACCAATAACGAATGTGCTAAAATAAATCCGCAAAATTATGGAACACCACACGCATGCCTATATCAATCATGGAAACGTGATCAAACAATTACAGTGACGTCATGTATAATTAATTTTATAATATCGTGCATGATAATGTTATTACACGATCATTAAATAAGTATTGTGGTTTTACCGCATGGTACTGTAATTGTTTACTCTTTGTGTATCGTAATGAGGTTTATAAATTAATCTGTGGTTGATAATGATTGAGTACGAAGGATGATAATAAAATATTGAGTGACAGTTTTTTTATCGTAACACGTTTAGATGTATCTCATTTTCAATACATGACTGTGATGTTTATATCATCGTTCTACCAACTCTGTACAACTGTTGTACAGATATGCGGGAAACATTTGAAAAAAGAAGATTTTTGTTATCTGTATTTTAAACTCACGCTGTTGCTTAAGACTGAATTTGCAAACTACTGAATTGTTAATCCCGGATCACTGGACGCTTCATTGCTCGTTATGTCAACTTGAGGTCCCCACATGGAAGATCGGGAAAACATTTATATAGCATCGTTAAATAAATATTTTACTTACTCACTTACATGTATTCTAGCTACCGACAATAAAGAGGGGATGAATAACCTTAACATAAATGACGTTAACTCTAAATGCTTTAAAATATTCGTTAAGGTTGTACATCATTGCATTTTTATTGTATTATCAAGTGTATCAATAAAATAATAACAAATAATCGAGTGGCTAGAATCTTTCTTATATATAAACCCAGTCAGGAAAATTATGCGAACAGTTTTGAGTATTGTCGTAATGTGGTGCCATGCAGCAATATGGCCGATATTTCAAAGCTGCTATCGATATATCGGTTGAAATATCGATACCAATGCAATGGATTGCTATTGACATAAAAAAAATTGTAAAAAAGAAGACTTTAGTTTTGATTAAGCAGTACCGGTCCTATGTTTTATCAGGCTTACCTGATAAGCAATCATTAGATAGAATGTTTGGTGGGTGAGAGAATATCCACTGTACCCCATCTGTGTCATTTTCTGCCAACAGTCTGCAGATATCTGACATTTAGCTCTGGTATTGGCTCTGTAAATAATATTTCAAAAGACAATTACTACAAAACATATCCGCAATTCTATTCCCCCTGAAAATAATATTCAATAATAATCCTTTAAATACAGTATTTCAACAAAACTGCTGAAAACAAGTCATACTTTATAAACTATCACGCCATTACAGTACCAGGACTCAGTTTCGAAACGATAGGTTTTCACTCCAATTTACTTAAATACACGATAGCAAATGGGGCGAGTTGTATAAGTTTGGGAACTTTGTTGCTTAACCCATGCAAATGGTATTAAAATGTGTTTAATGTAAATATACTGTAGCGCCATGGACATTATTATTATCATCAGAGGATGACAACAAAGTCAAATATAAGTGTACAAATTTTACCCAGTGCCTAGAAGTTCTGTAATACAATTGTCAGAATCTTTTTCATGCATAGCTTCCCCAGGTTGAGGTAACCAAGCGCTGTAGAAATCTTCCGGATAAAAGTCTTTACTGGCAAAATCGACGGTCCAGAAGTCTTTGGCCAACAGTGTTCCAAGTCCTGATAAAAGATTAGATAACTACAAATGTAATTTTGATAAACGGTATTTGTGAATCCATGTATTAGTCACATTGGTCATTAAAAAACAAAACAAAAGTCACAATTTTTGTCAATATATCATTAATTCATTCCCTATATATCAGTAAAAGGGGATCTGTGTAGTCCCATGCAATACAAACACTCATTATAAATTGATACAGGTAACCCAAGTAATAATTTCTAATTTCACAAAAAGTGAATGAAAATGTAACCACTATTTCACGCGTGTTCATACTATTTGCTCAGTGAAAATATTTGTTTACCACCAAAATATCGATATTTATACTAACCCTAGATAGTATCACGAAAAACATTCTGCCCAATTTTCATGACGATCGCAGAAATGCTGCGCATAAACAACAGTATCAAATGTCCTTAATTATCAGTATCAACTTTGTAATATACGTGCTTAATGTAATGACAATCACTAAACGTATTTTATTCAATATTTCTGATGTTGTTCAGGGACAAATATTCGTTTTTTTACAAAATTAGTCTACTAGTAGGGTGATCGTGAAAAAAGTTCTAGAATATACATGTATTACAATAATCACACGATATAACAGAAGAGAAGAAGAGAAGATGAGAAGCTTCCTATTTTAACATTGAACTCCCCGCAATGGGGGCACTGATATCATTTCTATTTCGTATTTTGTGACAATCATGCATATTTAATATGTTGACCTATATTTGTCCATACAATTACGAATAGCGTGGGAATTATTGTTGACCAAACATCGCTACACGGCTAAACGCAAGAAAAAGGGTGGTACTAAATATGATTATTGTGTAGCAACCACTATCGATAATGGCTCCGAGTAGAAAGTTGCCATCAAGAATATGTTCCGGAGATTATCCAATTGAGCGTTCCTTGGGAGTTCGGTAAATGTTCATATTGGTGTTGAACATCACAGCGAAACTGTCAGTGATACTGAACACTATAGACTGTATTCTTTCGTAAATAGGTCTGCTTACTTAAAGTCGAACTCACTTTACTTAAACATATAATAACACGGAAGGCAGCACTTAAAACAGGATGGCCACAGAAAATGAAAAATGAAATTCCCTGATACTAGTACAATGTAATTCCCTGATTTTTTCCTGACTGTAATGTGAGTTTCCATGAATGTTTGCATTGTTCAAAACTTCAATACAGCTGAAAATACGGCCTCAAACATCCCCTTATATCAATAACTTTACCATCAAATTCATTATTTATATCTATGTCTATTTGAAGAAATACATCTACTTAACTAAGTCATAAAGAAAAGCTGCGCAGTAGACACATTTTTTCCTCCAATTTTTGTAAAATTCCCTGATTTTTGCCCAATTTTGAAATGTCCCTGATTTTTCCCTGCAGGGAATTTGTTTTTGACATTTTCTGTTTTTCCTGTTTTACAGAGTCTATGGCCAACCTGTTAAAAGAAAAGTAGAGCACGCAAGGCACAAAAAAGAATAACCTCTGACTACGTACAAGTACAAATCATAAGAACAAACCAGGCCCCGATCTCCCGAAGGATCTCAATTTGAGCTTAATCTCATCTCAAATATTTTCAATCATCTTTGAAGTAATTTCCATGATAGGTTAAACCCAAAATTGCTATCACAAAACATACACATTATTCTGAGTTTATTACAGTAAAATGCCAAAGTTTACGAACTTCTTATGTATCTAAAATTCATACTCTGATTCGGGCAAAATCTCAATTTGAGCTGAGATTTCAACTTGAGATGCTTCGGGAGATCGGGGCCAGAAATGCTTATATTATTTTACCACAACGAGCGGTCAATAAAATAACATGATTGACATGCACATATCAAGTGGCAGCTTTGTTGCATTCTTCATTCTTATTTGATCTTTATACTCTTATAACAATGTGATCACATTTACTTCCTAAATTACTCATAACACATGTTATAATTTTTTATTTATATGTGTAATCGTCCCATATTCTCCTGGGTACTGTTTTATCAAAGCACTTACGAGAATCTTAAACTTACGTTCAAATTTAAATTCTTTTTAATTTCTTAATAGGTACAGATTGTGGCAAAAAGTCGTTCATTATCAATTACTATTCAGTCAACGAGCCCCTACAAACAATATTTGTCCCCAATTAGTAGGTTTTAAAGAATAACTAAGAATTTAAAATTGAATATTATTGTCTGATTTTATTGGTTACCCCATACATTAATTTTGCTGTCCCTAATATACTTTTTTAGTCTATTTTCCATTTTAACACCCACACTAATTACTCTTTGTAACAGTTCTCGATTTTGTTTTATTTAAAACTGTTCTCTAGATTTTCGTCTATTGACTATATTTTACGAATGCACTGACTCGGTGGGTTAAGTGCATAAAAAATGAACATTTCCATATTTTTTTTATCATTTTCCTCTTCCGTAATTAAAACATTGTTGTATGGTTGATGACAGTCATGCATTTATAAAGATCTGGGATGAAAGAAGAGTTATATATGGCTGATAACACTTCATTAATCGAAATTGGATATGTAGCATTGGCACTTTTTAAAATGGGTTTTCCCAATGGATTTTGGCGTGCATAAGTAATTGCTTAAATTTCGTTTTGAGATTAAGAAAACTATCTGATGCCACTACGATTTTGTCTTAATTCAATCACTAGGTCAATGACCGATCTTAATTTTCGTGAAGTGATAAATGACAATAAAGATTGTAACGATGAAACTTTTATGACAATGACAATCTTCGCCAAAATCCACAATGAACACTGGAACAATAAATTAAACATTCAAGAAAAACATTTTAATTATTCAAGGGAAGTAGCGCTATTTTTAAAATATGATTTATTATTATATTCAAATAAGCGTATTTTATAATCATATAGAACATTCATAGCTCTTACGAAAATGCTGGTACATGTATAGTGGAATCACTTCTGACATAGCCATGAATGTAGCATTCTTTGGGCTACTCTGTCTGATATAATTTTTATATACCACGGGAGGTATTCAATATTGATCTTTTTTAATTGGAGTATAAAAATGGCCAATCATATCGCCTGTAACTGACCTAGGGTTTAATATGGTGTAATCTGATTGGTTGTCCTAATCCTTAAGTCAAGTAAGATCAATATTGAATACCATCCCATGTAAAGAAACATCTACATTAAAATGTGTAATATGTAGCGATAAGTTTGTGGCTACTAGAACTCACTTACTACGGATAATTTTACTGGCGAACAGAAACATCCTTTGTTACTATATAGTAGACGTTCCTTTTTTGGGGCCAGGCATACTTACTGTTGTAATACATGGGGTCCGATTGTTGAACATATGGGAGAGCTTTATCACTCAATGTCTCAGCTAGGGTCTGTAGTTCTTGTATGTTGTTAATTGTGGTTTCATCTAGTGACCAGGATTCGAGATCTTGGTGGACGTGGTGGAGTAGAACCTTCAACGTGCCTGAAAGCAGACCGATTATTGTATAGCAATATATTATGGTACTTCATTGGATTAAAACTCAATTCTACTTGCGGCTTGCATACTATGTTAGTATATTGTACGTGTATACATTGTATTTGGGCGAATCATGATAGAGCAGTTGGTACACAGTAAGTATGCCGCTTTGGATTTAATGACCGGATTTTGGCCGATTCTTTTTGCTCCGATACACAGGCTGCAGTACAACAATGCTTTCTACTTGTACAGAAGTTTACCATATTGGACGGCTGTTCCAGAAAAGCTGGTTAGGTGAACAGTCCGCTACATATGGTAGAAAAAAGGGTCGGCAAAATACTCGGATATCGAACGCAGAAAGTACAGACAAAAGTTCTATTCCTAGTTGACAATCGGCTAAATCGACAAATATTCAGTAAAGACAATGTACATTTGAACTCATAAATCATAACTAAAGTGCTTAAACAAATTCTACTCATGTTCGCGATCAGATCAAAGCATGGTTTGTAAAATGGAAACGTCAGGTCGAATGCTCATCCTACGTTCGTCAGTGAATGAATGGAATTGTTAATAATATCCCATAACTTGTTTAAACTCTAGAGGTTTCCACTTGAAATATGATTTCAAACTTTTTTATTGATGCGCCTTTCCTCAGGTCCATTATGTAAATTGAATTTGTATAACTGTTCAACACAAAGAGTTTGGCGGAAACAATACAAAATGCCAATGAGACAGACAGCGGAAGTATCACACACCGGAAATACAGTATAGTCAGGAATTCTCATACTTGATTATAAGATCGGAGTGCTGAGAAAAGCCATTATATACAATGCATGGTATTACTAAAACATTGCGTACGAGAGGTGACAGTATTGAACATCCAGTATTTCCATGAATTTCACAACGAAACCGATTTTTGTCCATTTAATCGAGTACAGTAATTTATCAAGTGATATAAACAACCATCAATGCAATATCCTTGGAACAAAATCGACAATTGTATAGAGGGTAGTGATTTTGCATTTTTCAAGGCCAAAACCTCCAAGTGCTGATGCTTACAGTTCTCTTCTCTAATCGCCGTATCAATATTATCCAGATTTTAATTTTATTGATGCTTCACCAGGAGACTTTGGTGTCCATTGTTTTGGAATAATATACTTCCCAGTCTAATTCATCAGGTACTTCACGACATGTTTTGTGGGGCGACAGAAAATTCTGTATTAGTGAAACACCCCGTCTTTGACCTGGAAAAAGACGTGTCACATTTTTGTCGAAAAAAAACTTTTAAACCTTTGGCATAAATAAAATATTATTTCACTTTTGACCCCTTTTCAATCAATACTGTTTCGCTTTTCCATAATATCAAACACAAGACCATGTCATGAAACGGCAGCGAACACACCCTGCTTTACTAACTTCAGCTTATGCCTATCAACATGACCCTTTCTAAAATAGCAGACTCTGTCTATATAATAACTTCCTCTAAGATACAACATAAACTCCTCAAAGGCAACACATTTTTCCAATTACCGTTCCGTAGCCGCATATACAGACGCCAAGACCTTTGTCTGTGCTCTTTGTTTTGCTTGGCATTGAGCTAATGAACACGGCATTTTTCAGAAATTCTGCATCTAACAATTTCGAAATAATTCGATTGAAAGTTGCTATTCGGGCCATCCAACTTTGGGTTATTGGAATTGTCCTAGATATCAAAGAACCAATGGGCATGGTGATTACAGGTTTCGACAATTTTGGTGATTTTTTAAAAATTGGTGCTATTTTGCCAAAACAAGCAGGTGAACATCTTCACGGACATGGGTAATTCATAATTCATAAAAACACCTATTTGTTCTTTTATATGAGCAGATTGTCTTAAATAAGCCAACAACAACGCCCTCTAAAAGATGGTTAATTTTGTTTAGAAAAATAATGCAAATATGATATAAAATGAGTGAATATACTACTTAACACATTTTCTTACATGGCTAAATAGAAATAAATCGATTTTATTGCGTTAGAATGACAAAATCCGATGTTCAGTTTTGTTCCACTATGAGTTTAACATCTCTCTTATTACACACACACTTTTCTTGAGAAAGTAGGGAGTACCTCTGACATGCTTAAAGACTCCGGCATTTTCATAACACTGATTCCATATTCAGATTTGAGGAGGCTCAATGCAGTTGCATAATTCACACACGGCAACGTAACGAACTTAATATTGCAAGGTATAAATATCATTGCTATGATGCTGTTTATCTTTTGATATTACCAATTTGTTTGGTATTTACATACACTGGTTTATCAAATAAACGCATAAACGATCGGATTCCAGGATCCGGGGTCCATGGATTTTATCATTTGTATCCCAACGGTGTCAGACGGTAACTTATATTTTGGCACTAGTAAAGGAGTTCCAAGAATCATTTACAGACTTATTAACTTGATAAGAATGAAATTTCCCAGGAAAGTCAAATATGAATTGCCATACTATATATTACTCTGTCGACGACGTGACTTTACCAAAATAATAACGTGGAAAATTTCATTTGGAATTCATAATATTAATTTTCCGCTTGGTGACTTATACTGGGGAATATATTAAAAATATTAAAAATTAAAGTGTGTGTGTACCCCAAGGGAGTCTCATTTCTGTAATGGAAAAGGACTCGATCGAGTGTCTCTTTGGATTTTTGTAACCAGACTGACGTATAGTACAACTGTGCCAACTATGGTACTTTTGACACCATGTGAACATTCATGGCTCTCACAACCCTGAGTTTTATAACAAATGATGAGCTTTATTTGATTACAGGACTCTACATATCTATACGTATATACTCGTACAAATACATACGCGATTAGGGTACATTGCAATGACATAATCATAACTTGATGCATGCCAGATCACCTGTAATGTAATTTACAATACAAGTTGATCATATGATTCCAGGTCGTAAGCTTGCACAAAACTACTAAAGGAATGGAAAAAACAGACGCACTACACTTTCAAATATAAAATTTGATTATGCTATAATATCATTAATATTTGCAGGGGAAATATTATAATTATCCTCATTGAACACTTCTATGATATCACCGCCCATCAAATTCGAAGATTAATTGACCTCCAAACTACGAATACACACGTGGTTTTCCATTCAATCATGAAATTGTCAATCCTGAAAACT
The DNA here is from genome assembly GCA_947247005.1 of Spisula solida. Classification (NCBI taxonomy): domain Eukaryota; kingdom Metazoa; phylum Mollusca; class Bivalvia; order Venerida; family Mactridae; genus Spisula; species Spisula solida. The sequence goes on along the minus strand of OX365944.1, from coordinate 40,059,252 downwards.
AGCATTTTTAAAAACATCCACATGATGTTCTACCCACAAAAAAGGGAAAATACAGTACGTTTATTTGATCTTGGCCCTGGCACTCGAACAGAGAAATAATTTTATTAAATAGCCGTGGCCTTTAATCTATGTTTAGACCTGGTCGAGTGGGTCTTGGAGATTTTTTCTAATACTGTAGTGAATAAGGCACATGCCTTGGTTGTTTAGGTCTGTCTTTATCGCTATGTTTCTAAAGTTACGAACGATAAGTAAGATGAAGTTGACTTTTATTCTGTTGATATTGAATTATGTTTAGCAGTATATGTCTATCTATATTGTTATGTTTCTAAATTTACGAACGGTGAGTCAGATAAAGTTGTACATTATGCTGATGCTGAATAGAATGTATACCCCAATCACACGGATCTGGAATCAGCCGGAATGAGTCCGAATGAGTCCGAACGAAGAAAGAATAAAATATCGAAACACATTCCGAATAGTAATTCGAATTGACCAAACTTATTACAGCCTTGTCAAAATGCCGTTGGAATTCTTCAAATACGATTCGAATACAATTCAAATAATATTTGAACATAACTCGAATATAACTCGAATACGCCTGGAATGATAGCGGCGAACGTGCACGCATACGTTTTCACAATTCGGTACACACAAGCATTGGCGCGTTTTACACGGGATTTTGCACGTGGTTGTACACGGGTAGGGTGTTAATAACAGTACTTATACTGTTTTAAGTATTGTTTCGATTGCTGTCAGAATGGCTTAAGAATATTTAAAATGTAATCAGTATGTAGAAAGAATACACTTCAATTGCCGTTCGATATTTCACTCGACTTCGACTGCATCTCGAAAGTTTTGATCATGCGCAAAACATTCGAAGTGGCTGCAAGAATGGACCGGAGTATATGGAATGAGCTACGAATTCAAACAGAATAAGACGGAATTGTTTAAGAATGCTCTTCGATTAAACAATAATACACCTCGAATTTTACATTTTGGCGACATTCCGGCTATTCCGATATCATGCGATCTGGAATATTTGAGCGAATATACATTTTAGGTTTAGATCATGCTAGAAAATTAAAAATGACCCGTTTGAATTATTATTGTAGGGAATGCACTCGGAATACAGACGGAATACACTTCGAACATACAAGAATGTACCCCGAATCGCCATTCCTACGGCATTGCGGCTCATTCCGACTCTCGTGTGATTGGGGTATAATTATGTGCACTTTGACAACTCGCTGTCAAAAATAGGGGTAATTCTGTGTGCTTATGTGCATCTCATATGAAAGAATAATAATTTGTGTGACAATCAAGAACAGGTTTGTGGTGTTCGGGTGTAAATTGCGTACGCATCACTTTCTTAAAAATACCAGTTGTATCGTTTCAGGTGCGTAAGTCATTCACCCTTTTCTGTCTTCTAACACTAGCTAATATTGTGTTGAATAGTTTGTTCAGAACATTGCTATTTGTTGTGATAAGTATAAAACACTCATTAATATGAATGATTGTAGAGTTCAGGTTGGGAGGAGGTACCTGGGTTGTTGTGGGGTCTAGAGGGGGGTATAACATGACGGGTGCATGTGTTTTACCCAATATTCGCTAATCCATTTTAGAAATAGAACCGAACGTTTGGCATACTTGTCTCACCATCACGGATTTGCCAAAGGTACACATATTAAGGATTTAACTAATTCTGGTAATTTCGACAAACTTTGTTACTCGCCCTTGCTGACGAAAAAATATGTACACAAGATTGACGACTTTGTTTTTATTTGAAAAAGAGAAGGGTCTGTTCACACTACTTAGGTAAATTTTATTTTTGTGTTCGAACAATAAAAACACAAATAATTATGCAATGAGTGTTGTGCTTATTTAAGACAGTTGAAGTCGCCTTACATTTTTGTAAGTGTTTTGTACGTTGTGCATTGTAGATTGCATTAGTGAGAATACCTCAAAGGTTATAGTACTCCCTAATTCGGTGCAAGTGGCAAACATCGACGCTCCTAAAATGTAAACTGTAGTGTCATTCATACAAGTAATTTAAGAATTTTTACAATATGATTAGAATTAACTTCTAAGGGCGCAATGTGTCTAGCCCTTGAAGCGTCTTTTGACAGCGTATACAAATACTGGGTGTAGACTTTCCCACAAATATATCTTTAAAATCCAATATTTCTGCGTCTAGAACACATTCTGACAACTATTACATGGTCTTTATTGTATAAAACAAATTCAATCCAAAGACAGGCGATTGATTCGTTACATAATGGGAAATGTTTAATCTGTTTAAACACACATCTTGTCTTATGCAGATAAGCGAAATCCGTATGTCGTACCACGTGTGAAGGTGTTATACAAAATAAAATGATTTTATGCTAGTTTGTAAGTAATTGAAAATATATGCCGAGTTCAAACGCAAAAGTAGGGACTCATTTAGATCACATTAATACTTTATACCGTATATAACGTCTAGAAACGATTGCAAACACATTACTGTGTGGGGGCCAGCTAATGATAACATGTCTTCAGAATATTGACGAAAATGTGTACGATAATTATATAAACGTATACTAACTTTGATTTGTGACTTAAATAATATAAACAAGAATAATGACAGACCCGTTGTATGTACACAAAAGAGGTCCCCAACAAACAACATTATTTTACCTCTCTGTGTAGCATAGCTGGTCATTACGTGCCATTGAATTCCGGCCATTGGTAACTAAGAAAAAGCCATAACGTACATGCCACACAAACGCAAGCATGGACGTGCATTTTTACTCAAGTGACATTGAGGTTTTTTTGTTCCTGTTTTTGTTTGATTATACCACACAAGCAACATAAGCACCCATGGCCATTGGAATAAATGGAATTGAAAAATAAATAATCAGTACCCCAAAACTGTGTCTGAAGCTGTACGGAAAGACAAAGTAGTGGTTATATACCTTTCGTCTGCTAGAAACCTTACACAATGGTGACCTTGTTAGTAATTGTTACTTCAAACATCGTTGTAATTGAATAGAACACTGAGACATCAATGTATTCCGATTTGTCATGCACATTGTAATTAAATAAAAAAAACAAATCATCGGCCATTATTTGTCTTGTTTCATATTTATGAGATGATAGCGTTGATTGAACGGAAGATTCTAGCATGTTTTAGCAGTCTTTGTATCCCCATCTACGATGCGACTTGATCTACGGTTCACAATTGTCCCTGTGACCTTGTTTTAGAAAGTTTTACAAAGCACGCTGTATCGTTTTAATTTTAATGATGTCAATTAATTAGTGCTAAGACCTTAATAAGTGTTGTCAGATAGGTTTATCCAACACTACCACTTTAGTACAAATAATTACCGATTATGCGCATTTAGTTAACGCGTATCAAGCCTTCAATTAACTGAAAATATATCACAATACAATACAATATTTATTTTAAGTCGGATACATGTATAACAGGAAACATTAGCTATGTATAGCTATTGTCCGACATTTTTAACAAAGTATAAGATTAACAAACATAATTATAAATACATATAAGCAGAAGTTAAAACATTTAAGTAGCAACATATAAATAACAGTTTATACATTAAAAATATTTTAAGATAGATACACATTGAGCAGAGAATAAGAAGGAACCATGCATTTAAATTAAAACAACAATTTACTTTTTTAAGTAAACATATCAATTTAAATTCAAAGGAAGCAAGCATCAAGCAATTACTTGTACGACAGACATGTACCAAGCCATATCAATGCAGTCAAGTAATAAGCATATATTTAAGAATTAAAGCTTACATGCAAGCAAAAACAAACAATCAAACATAAAACGCATACAACCAGTGTCAATCACATACAGTGCATTTGTGTTCCTTACTGCTAGTGTAACTACAATCTCTCGAAGTTAACTATGGTACTGTTGAAGCGATTTGGAATTTATCATCGTATGCGAACATTACTTCGAATGTTACAGACGAGAAATGACGATATTTATTGATCAGTTGCCCGCCATCTTGGCTCATTTAGAGGACGAACATGTATCATGGATGAGATAATGTTTATTTTCCCTTCCGGTACATACCCGCCTCACGTTAATGAAGAAATGAGGACGAATAGTGTCCGATATTACTTCGGTAAAATATATAGAACAATATGTTTCCCAACTACGTAACCAACACCAAATGACTTGACAATATTTTAAATTTAATACGTCTAAGCTATTTATACTTGTCGTGATAATTAATGTCATCTGCGTGTGAAGAAATTGTTTCAAAAAGATAACCTAGTAGATGTTTGCTTATAAGAAATTTACCACTGCCAGTCAACTTTCAATTTCAAGAACAAAGGTTTCCTCCATTCCTAAGCCTAAATTATTTTTTAAAACATTTTACATACGACTTAATAAAACATTGTAGTTTATCACGATTCAAAATACTACATATTCGGAGATATTTCGGTTCCGTATAATCATGTTTCTTTTCTCCGTCGGCTAACAAGAAACAATAAATGGCTTATTTCATATAAGTAATTGGCAAGCGAGATCACATTCCTGATGCAAAATGGACACAGCGTTGACAAATGGACACACAATATAATCATGTCGAACGGATTTCGGCATTAAGTTCATACTCTCCAGATTTCTCTACAATGACCCGAGTGTCAACCTCATTGTAGCAATACTCACACATATATCGAACTTTAATACCAACACACTATAGTAAGAGTCAATACATGATCAAACTTGACTGCCAGTGTGCCCTTTTGTAGAGTGTTGTCTTTATGATGTGTGATTGTCCGTGTGAATAATTGGCTTAGTGTCGGGTCGTGTTATTTCCCCCCGAACATATGATGTTTTTAATATGCGGATCGTGACCTGTTTCTGTGCTACTTAATTGTTATAATTATTAAAATGTAGGGTCATAATTTCAGTTAATTACGGAGTAATGATTAACTTGTATATCAAATTAACGTCATTGAACCACCAATATTGTCATTCTGTCATCAAAATGTTAAATGATGTTTGACATTGATTGTTGGTGTTTTCCATTCATGACGTTTTGTGAAATTAGTTATGGTCTGTCAAGTACATTTTGTATTCCATTTGGTCTACAGTGACATATGATATTATTCTGTACAGTTATTCTACCTTTATACATGTATATATAACTTATTACATAAAAGGAGGTGGGTACCCGCATTTCAAACACGTTAATATGATATTCTTATTAATTCATGATTTGTGTTATAAATAATGTATTGAATACATTCCCAATGGGGATCTAGATTATATCATATATGAATGTTGAGTTGTATTATTGATAATCACACGACCAATTGCTACCGGTTGTGGACCAATATATTACATTCTTTCAAACACAAATCGCCTCAAATACACGCTCATGAAAATGCTTTGCGTATAATTCAAGTTGCCTTTTTATCACGTAATAAAACTTTTAACTTTGTATCATTTATTTCAGGTCGATAATGTGAAACCCGTTCAATCTATAAATCCTGATTGCTGATGTTATCAATCGCCTGAATGGCATGAGAGACAATTCGCAAGTTCCCGTGTTTAATGCTGAACGCCATCTTTGGTAAGACACGGTAATGGAATGAGAAACCCTGGCCTACCACACTAAAATAGGACACTTTAAGACTTAAAACTAAGGCGGTTCAAAGCATTTGTTTAGTGTCTTAACAATAATGCCTGCTATTGATTCCACGTGTGATTTGTAACATCGAGAGGCAACAAAACACATGAAACCAAACCAATTTTACGAACTGGACGCACATAAGAAATATACGTACTTAGTATATATACGTGAGTGTGGTAAAAACGAATATTTAACAGATTAATCCAATCTTAGTTCAACCAATAGTTCAACCACATACTCTGATATCGAACGCAGAAAGTACATACTATGACAATGACTATGACTATCATGACTTTAAAACTTTGTGGGCAGACTGAGTCGACTCATATTCAGTACAGACAATGTACTCACAAATCGTAACAAAAGCGCTCGAACAAATTCTACTCATTTTAGCGATTAGACCAAGGCGTGGTTTGTAAAATAGAAACGCAAGGTTTAATGTTCATCCTACTTCGTCTGTAAATGAATGGTTTTATTAATACCCCATAACTTGTTAAAACACTACAGGTTTTTACTTGAAATACTATTTCTAAATTTGTCATTGAAACGCCTTTCCTTAGGTAATTATGTAAATTAAATTGGTTATACGTGTACAATGTATTTGTTAAAATGTTCAACAAAACGGAGCGATGATGATCATATCAAGTGATCGGTTACAATACAAAATGCCAATGAGACAGACACCGAAAGTATCGTCATAAATTGTCACCATTGAGTACAACATCGCGTTACTGAAAAAGGCCACAGTCATTATAGAAAACACGCGGTATTTCTAAAACAATTTTCTTGCGAAAGTAGTGAATAATTTTAGTATATCTATTAAAAGGGCCGGTCAAGTTGACCTATGACATACCATTGTCTGGATGCATTTACTTCTTTGCCCTTGCATTCGCTTAAAAATATGGAACAAGAAAGGTAGAAACACGGTGTTAATTATTTAACAACCAGCCGGCTCTCAAACCGGCATTATTTTAATTAACCTCTAAACTTCTTAAGATTCAGAGATTTCAATAACACTGTTTCCACGATCAGATCTTTTAGAAGGCTCGAAGCAGTTCACACACAGCAAATATTGTTCACACACAGCAATGTTAACTAAATAGTTTATGTTCTGAGGTTTAAATATCATTGTAAGAATGCAGCTCATCTTTTGATATAGCCAATTTGCATAGTTTTTTACAAGTTATTTTTATATCTGAAATTGATATTTACATACAGTGGTATATTAAATAAACTCCTAGAAGATCGGATTCCGGGTTTCGTGGATTTATCATTAATATCTTGATGGTGTCAGGCGGAACTTATATATTTGGGAATAGTCTAATAGTTCAAAGAATCAAATTTACAGAACACTTATTTTATACGTATGGAATTTCCCTGGAAAGTCAAGTATGAAATACTTTATTATAAAATCTGTCTACATCATGGAGCTTTAATAAGCCACTGCCACAAAATGTCCACGCGGACAATTGCATGTGGAATTCAGAATAATTTATTTCCTGCTTGGTTTCAGCATTCTTTTTTAAAACGTTTGTGACAATGCATTGTAAATATTACTTTCAGTATTGTCGCAATGTTCAAGCATTTACATACTTTAAATTTAAACTATTGGTAATTTATTAAAATTGAAAGGGAATGTACTTCATATGACCATCCAAATATAAAATAATTTAAAACTACTACATTTGGTTGAAAAGAAATTAATACACATTCATAAACTCAATAGTCTAAAATGTCTGTGTTTTAAAAGAGTTGCTGGCAATATAATTGATTTGTGCTGACCCATAGATAATTTGGCAAAGTGGTTGTTTCCGTAGAGCTATATATCGTTGATCATTTAGCGTTCTGCACCTCGTATATTACTACTACAGTGTATTGTTAATTTACCTAGTGGTGTTAAGAAATTGTACCGAAGTACAATCGATGAATATAAAAAGAACGTAAATAACGAATGGCAAACGTTCTTTCAATAACATGACCTCGTATATATATATTTACGTTGATACCAATACATACGTGACTGAAAGACATTGCAATAACATAATCATAACATAATGTATGCCAGACCTTTTGTAATATAATGTAGAAATTGATCTTTTTTATTCCGGTTCGTATGTTTGCACAAAACAACTAAAGGCAAGGAAGAAATACAAAAGTAATATACACCAATAAATAGACAATAATTTTATTTCATTACACTATAAAATCATTAATACGTGTAGGATCATTTCGCTTTGACTTCATCTGTCTTTAGCGACCAATATGACATTTTTATTTTAGACCAGCATTGACCTATCTAATTTATCCACCGACCTTCATACAGTATCAGCTATCATAGTGCATGACTTACTGCTCAAGGTGGAACCAGTTTTATAAAATTATACTAAACTAGTTTCACCTTAATAGTTTTAAGGAGGTGTATTACACATACAATATCGATTAACTGAATATTTCTTGTGGTTTTGTATAGCTATTATTGCCGAAGCCGTCGTTTAATATTACCAATTTGCATACATTTTATTTGGGGAATCTGAAAAAAAATCATATTTTCGTACAGTGGCATATTAAATAAACTCCCAGACTTCCGGATCCCAGTTCCTTTATTTATCATTGATATCCCGTCGGTGTCAGACGGAAAGTAATCCATGTATATTGGGAATAGTATGAATGTTCAAAGAATCAGATTTACATAATTATGAGATTGATACGTTTGAAAGTTCCATGGAAAGTCACATTTGACTGGCGATATTAGAGATTATGTCGACAACATGTCGACTTAATAAGCAAGTTCCACAAAATATTAACGCGGAAATTTCCTTTGGAATTCAGAATTTATATCTTCCGTTTGGCTTTTGTGCATATGTCTGGTTATCTTTCGTGAACTGTTTGTTGCAATAAATTATAACCGAATGCCATGAGAACATGCTTAATCTCATCTGATGTTTTCAAATACCAATAAAAAGCTAACATTTAAAAGTTTTATTCTATATATAACATGACCATGTTACTATCGATGCAAGACAGGAATTTAGATTATTGAAAAACTTTCAATGTTTTCGATAAATGTCAAATTGACAAAACGCTGATGTGTATTTTTGACACTGTAGAAACTTAGGCTAATTTTGATATTTATTTCAGTAGAAGAATGACACATTTACCTGTGGTTTAGATAACCAGTTAAATATAAAATTGTTCAAATCCCCTGAAAATTGTTTGGATACTGTTTACTGATAACCTTCTCGACCTGCTGTAAATAGAAGGCTGAATTAATAAAAAATTACAACGTACTAATTCTTAGAAACTTTGTGTTAAAATACAAGTTTTATTTGTATTTTATCATCACATTGAGTTTCGCATCTTTAACGTTAGGACTGTTAATTTTAATCAAAACTTACGTGGGGTGAAACTTATTGCTCAGAAAAATAATCGATCAAAGAAAAAATAGAAATACAGCGAGGGTATACACGAGCGTTATTTGATACCAAGACTAATAATACTAGTATATACGTTGATGCCAATACATACGTGACTTAAAGTCATTACAATAACAAAAATTAATAACATGATGTATGCCAGATCTTCAATAATATAATTAACAAATTGATCTAATTATTCCGGGTCGTATGTTTGCACAAAATGAATAAAGGCAAAAAAGAAATACAGACGTATTATACACCAATAAATAAAAATTTCATTATGCTATAAAGTCATTAATTCGTGTGGGATCGATTCGCATTCATAAAGCCTAAACTTCAGAGAAAAGCGTCCATAATTTCACATTTCGAATACCAATGATATAACAAGAGTCAAAATGATACAAACAACTCCAAATAGACCAAAGTGGCGTTAAGGAAATCAATCGATGATTTATGGCGACACTCCAAAGTTACGAATGATGAGTAAAGTGAAGTCTTCCTATATGCTCATAATATTGAATAACGTTTTAGCAGCATGAAATTGCGTCAAATTCTCAGCGCTAACAATTATAATCAATGTTACAACAGACGCGTTCGGTCTAAAGCAATGTTAGTGGTTGTATGAATACTAAGTAACTTATGTATATTGTACGATAGTTTACTTCTACTGTAATATAACACGCTAAAGTATTTCCTGGCAAATTTGCATTACCGAATTTCAATGTAACATAAACACTATTATGATGTGAAAGTCCGCTAATAAGACCACTTTGATTATTTTGAAATTATGCATATTTTTGCCAGTTTAAGGTACCAAAGTATTAAATTAAGTTATAGTTAGAACATATTAAGTAAATTTTAATGATTAAAAAGGGCGGAGCGAGCGAAGCGAAGCGAGGCCTTTTTAGTCATTAAAATTTACTTAATATGTTCTAACTAACTTAGAATATAACATTCTGCATTCTGATTGGCCGATAGAAATTAGCGCCAACGCAAGACGTCAAGTCTGTTAAGAGAAAATTTTAATGATTAAATTTTCATTTAACCGCGAATACGGCGTTTACATTGGCTCATAATGTAGGTTTATATTCTAAGAGCAAAAAAGGTCTGCTAATAAGACCGATTCGCTATTAAGACCACCCTTTTGACTGGTCTTATTACCAGAACTTCACTGTAATTGCAAGGTAGTATCTAGCATAGTTTGTTATTGAATACACCACACTTGTATTCGAAGTGTGAACCCAGACGCTGAGGGATTTCGCAGTTTCGCAGTAAATTTAGGGCATTTTGATGTAATATAAACATTTCCAGATGAATAAAATGTAGTTTTATTGTAGTGTCTAGAAATTATAATCTATGGATACACGACACATTAAGTCGTTTCTGGTGACTTCATTATTGTCATTCTCGTTCATCAGCGTATTATCCACCTTCCTACTAGACTAACCACTGATGTCTGAGGATATTTATTGCTTGAAATTACCATATTGCAATTTTTGCGTCAATTAAGGTTTCAATAGTTTAATCATTTTAACCAAGATTCCGCTATCATTAATTATTATAAATATATTTGAGACATCCAACCGAAGGTTAGGAATATTTTTAACGTCACCATGTATAGCCTGAATGGATGTGTCCTTGGCATATATCTCAATAAGGTTACGTAGACAAACTTCGTTACTCATCAGTTTTTTTATTACCTCTTGCTGAATAAAAAACAATATCTACATTATATTAACGACTCCATCATTAATTAATATGTGTATTGTAAACAAATTCTACAAATTCTACAAATTCAGTTTTATTTGTCATAAACGTTTTTTACGAATTGAAAGTTCGGTCGATCATTTTATACTTCTTCGGTATGTGTTCGAATAGGAATATAGGTACATGTATGTTGTGCCTCTTTAAAACAGTTATTCCCCTTAAGCGTATTGTACTTAAAACACTGCCTCTTGTATTAGTGAAGTGTTAAATGTTCCTGACAAAAAAGCTCCAATGTCTATAATATCCCCTACGTTGGTGCAAATGACAACCGTCTACACTCATCAAATGTAAACTGTAATGTCATTCGTACAAGCAATTTAAGAATGTTTACAATATGATTAGTATGAACTTCTAAGGGCGCAGTACGTCTTGCGCTTAAAGCGTGTTTTGACAGTTTATACAAATGCTGGCTGTAGACTTTGCCACAAGTATATCTTTATAATCCAATATGTCTGCAACTTAAACACATTCTGACAACTATAACATGGTCTTTATTGTATAAAACAAATTCAATTCGAAGACAGGCGATTGATACATCACATAATGGAAATTTTTTAATTTGTTCAAACACCCATCTTTTTGTGTTCAGGAAAACCCGTATGCAATAACATGTGTAAGGTGTTAGACAAAATAGAAGGTTGGTATGCTAGATTGTAAGTATTTTCAAATGTGTCTAGTGTTCAAACACATAAAGAATGACTCATTTACATCACGGGCATACTTTTAACTGTTTATACAGTCTAGAAAAAGATTGCAAACATATTAGTTTATGTTTGTCAGCCAATGAAAATATGTTTATTCAAATATTGACCGATATTCGTACAATAATTCTACAAACAATACAATAACTTTGATGGACTTGAATAGTGTACAGTACACAAGAATAATGTCATTCCCGATGTATTCCCGATGTATTCCCGATGTATGCTCGTCGTGCAAGTTCGCAAGTGTTTTATAAATACGCGAACACACGTTGAAGCGAAACAAACCGATATATTGTCTACCTCTACTTGTAAAACACTTGCCACTAAGTGTATTTGAAAACTAGCAAGTGGTAATAGTCCTATCACAAATGCCACACGGAAGCACACATGGTATTGAGGTTTTTGTTCATTCTTTTGATTGATCAAATCCCACAAGCAACGTTTCATTCCACAAGCAACGGCATACATTTTATTGAAAATTAAACGATCCATATCCACAACTGAAGCCGTACGGACAGTTAAAGTAGTGGATGTATACTTTCCGTCTGGGATGGTGAACTGGTTAGCACTTATGTCTAGGACGTGATGAAGCAATTCAGTAATTCATTTAGACCTTGAAGCCATAAGTTAGCCAATGCTTCTAGTATATTGTAATTAAATCAAAAGATAAGAAATCAGATGCCATTATTTTGTTGTGTTACATATTAATGAGAAATATGTTATTTATGTTGATGATTACGTTGATTAAGCTGTAAATTCTAGCATGTTTAACCAATGTTTGTTTCCCGATATATAATACGACTATATATACAGTTCACAACTGTCCTTGTGACTTGTAGATCGCACACTGTCATTTAAAACCTTTAATGATGTCTGTGAATGAGTGCTTAGGCCTTGATGAGTGTTGTCGAATAAGTTTGTGAATGTCAACTCTATCACTTAAGTGCATATAATTACCGATTACGCGACTTTAATAAATGCATTAGAATTTAAATTAAATGACAATTAATCAATTATATCACATGCACAGTATTTGTGCTCCTGACTGTGGGTGTAACTATCATGTCTCCTAGTTAATTATGTCATTATTTAAGCGATTTTTGTTTTTATATCAACGCTATTACATTCTTTTATCAAAAGATGCGTGCGAATCGACGGCCTTTAATGATCAGTTTTTGCCCTCGCTGCTCAACCAGGACAAAGGTTTAATTAAGTTGGGTCAGTTGGGCATTGTGCTTTGTGTGTTTTTAATGTTTTCTGCGCTCGTCTGGTTAAGTTGAATGCTGCCTTCCCTGTCTGACTTAATATTATCTTTGTTATGTGTAAAATAGTGAATATGGTTTGCATGTAATGCGATCATAGTTCTTTTTGCTGATAAACATTTGTCATTAGCTACGGTATTGTTGCCATTACTCGTATTATATCAAAGGTTTGCGTTTTACTATCATATGCACATTCGACTGTGTATATCAATCAAGTTTTTAAATGACGACACATGAACGTTACAACGTGTTTTATTTTACAATCATCTAGTTACGAGAAACAATCTACGGTTTATATCATATAATTGGCATGTTAGACATCAAGCGATCACAGTTTTCAAGCAATCTTGATTAATCTTCGACAAATGGACACACTTTATAATAATGTCGGACAGATCTCGACTGCATGTAAATTGAACTTGCGGCTTCCATACAATGTTAATATATTGTATACATTGTATTTAGGCGTGGCATAATAGAGAAGTTGGTAAAACGATACACAGTCAGTATGCCGCTTTGGATTTAATGACCGGATTTAGCAGATTCTTTTTGCTACGCTACACAGGCTGTAGTATGACTATGCCTTTCACATGTGCAGAAGTTTACCATGTTTGACGGTTATTCCAGAAAAGCTGGTTAGATGAACTGTCTGCTACATATGGTAGAAAAAATGGTCAGCAAAATACTCGGATATCGAACGCAGAAAGTATAGACAATAGACAATAGTTCTATTTCTAGTTGACAATCGGCTGAATCGACAAAAGTTCAGTAAAGACAATGTACATTTGAACTCATAAATCATAACTAAAGTGCTTAAACAAATTCTACTCATGTTCGCGATCAGATCAGATACCTGAAATATGATTTCAAACTTTTTTTATTGATGCGCCTTTCCTCAGGTCCATTATGTAAATTGAATTTGTATAAATGTTCAACACAAACCGGGAGCACTCATGTAGAGTTTGGCGGAAACAATACAAAATGCCAATGAGACAGACAGCGGAAGTATTTCACACCGGAAATACAGTATAGTCAGGAATTCTCATACTTTATTATAAGATCGGAGTGCTGCTAAGGAAAGCCATTATATGCAATGCATGGTATTACTAAAACATTGCGTACGAGAGGTGACAGTATTGAACATCCAGTATTTCCATGAATTTCACAACGAAACCGATTTTTGTCCATTTAATCGAGTACAGTAATTTATCAAGTGATATAAACAACCATTGTACAATGCAATATCCTTGGAACAAAATCGACAATTGTATAGAGGGTAGTGATTTTGCATTTTTCAAGTCCAAAACCTCCAAGTGCTGATGCTTACAGTTCTCTTCTCTAATCGTCGTATCAATATTATCCAGATTTAAATTCTATTGATGCTTCATCAGGAGACTTTGGTGTCCATTGTTTTGGAATAATATACTCCCCAGTCTAATTCATCAGGTACTTCACGACATGTTTTGTGGGGCGAAAGAAAATTCTGTATTAGTGAAACACCCCGCCTTTGACATGTCACCAGGAAAAAGACGTGTCACATTTTTGTCGAAAAAAAACTTTTAAACCTTTGTTATAAATAAAATATTTTTCACTTTTGTCCCCTTTTCAATCAATACTGTTTCGCTTTTCCATAATATCAAACACAAGACCATATCATGAAACGGCAGCGAACACACCCAGCTTTACTAACTTCAGTTTATGCCTATCAACATGACCCTTTCTAAAATAGCAGACTCCGTCTATATAACAACTTCCTCTAAGATACAACGTAAACCCCTCAGAGGCGACACATTTTTCCAATTACCGTTCCGTAGCAGCATATACAGACGCCAAGACCTTTGTCTGCGCTCTTTGTTTTGCTTGGCATTGAGCTAATGAACACGGCATTTTTCAGAAATTCTGCATCTAAAAATTTCGAAATAATTCGATTGAAAGTTGCTATTTAAACTTACAACTTCGGGCCATCCAACTTTGGGTTATTGGAATTGTCCTAGATATCACAGAACCAATGGGCAAGGTGATTACAGGTTTCGACAATTTTGGTGATTTTTTAAAAATTGGTGCTATTTTGCCAAAACAAGCAGGTGAACATCTTCACGGACATGGGTTATTCATAATTCATAAAAAACACCTATTTATTCTTTTATATGAGCAAATTGTCTTAAATAAGCCAACAACAACGCCCTCTAAAAGATGGTTAATTTTATTTAGAAAAATAATGCAAATATGATATAAAATGAGTGAATATACTACTTAACACATTTTCTTACATGGCTCAATACAAATAAACCGATTTTATTGCGTTAGTATGACAAAATCTGATGTTCAGTTTTGTTCAAGTATGAGTTGAACATCTCTCGTATTACACATACACTTTTCTTGAGAAAGTAGGGAGTACCTCTGAAATGCTTAAAGAGTCCGGCATTTTCATAACACTGATTCCATATTCAGATTTTAGGAGGCTTAATGCAGTTGCATAATTCACACACGGCAACGTAACAAACGTAATATTGCACGGTATAAATATCATTGATATGATGCTGCTTTTCTTTTGATATTACCAATTTGTATGGTATTTACATACACTGGTTTATCAAATAAACGCCTTAACGATCGGATTCCAGGATCCGGGGTCCATGGATTTTATCATTTGTATCCCAACGGTGTCAGACGGTAACTTATATTTTGGCACTAGTAAAGGAGTTCCAAGAATCATTTACAGACCTATTAACTTTATAAGAATGAAATTTCCCAGGAAATTCAAATATGAATTGCCATACTATATATTACTCTGTCGACGACGTGACTTTACCCAAAATAATAACGCGGAAAATTTCATTTGGAATTCAGAATGTTTAATTTTCCGCTTGGTGACTTATACTGGGGAATATATTAAAAATATTAAAAATTAAAGTGTGTGTGTACCCCAAGGGAGTCTCATTTCTGTAATGGAAAAGGACTCGATTGAGTGTCTCTTTGGATTTTTGTAACCAGACTGACGTATAGTACAACTGTGCCAACTATGGTACTTTTGACACCATGTGAACATTCATGGCTCTTACAACCCTGAGTTTTATAACAAATGATGAGCTTTATTTGATTACAGAACTCTACATATCTATACGTATATACTCGTACCAATACATACGCGATAAGGGTACATTGCAATGACATAATCATAACTTGATGCATGCCAGATCATCGTAATGTAATTTACAATACAAGTTGATCATATGATTCCAGGTCGTAAGGTTGCGCAAAACTACTAAAGGAATGGAAAAATCATTAATATTTGCAGGGGAAATATTATAATTATCCTCATTGAACACTTCTATGATATCACCGCCCATCGCATCAAATTCGAAGATTAATTGACCTCCAAACTACGAATACACAAATGGTTTTGCATTCAATCATGAAATTGTCAATCCTGAAAACTAGCCCACAAAAAAGGGGAAATGCAGTACGTTTATATGATCTTGGCCCTGGCACTCGACAGAGAAACATTTTTTTTAAATAGCCGTGGCCTTTAATCTATTTTTAGACCTGGTCGATTGCCAGTGGGTCTTTGGGATTTTTCTAATGCTGTAGTGAATAAGGCACATGCCTTGGTTGTTTAGGTCTGTCTTTATTGTTATGTTTCTAAATTTACGAACGGAGAGTAAGATAAAGTTGTACATTATGCTGATGCTGAATAGAATGTATACACGATTACTTTGAAGCCAATACTAATTATGTGCACTTTGACAACTCGCTGTCAAAAATATGGGTAATTTTGTGTGCTTATGTGCATCTCATATCCTTTCCGCTACCACGATTTTTTGGGGGGTTATGAGAAATTCATGGTCCCTATACCCCGTCCCTGAGACACTATTGACTTGCAGCACTGATAAAAACTCGATACATCCGGATGCTACACCCCTACCCTAAACCGAAAGTAGAAAACAATGTCAATATTTCGACTAAAGGTCACCGGAAATGACGATGTGACGCTGACCCTTGCGCGAAAAACTGCTATAGAAAAATAAAAACGTTTTGGCGCTAAATGTTAATGCAATTCCACAGGGAATCGTACCGCAATGGCGGGTAGGACCAGTAATTTCAGTTTTGTAAAATCTACGTTCAAAGCCCTCTTTAAAGGGGTCTAGCGGGCCCAAAAACCTGTGCACGACCCTGGGCCCGTAATATCCTGTAGTCTGGGATGCCTGTGTACCCATGACATTTGGGCATTTCGGTCGAAAACTACGGAAGGCCGAAATGGCCATCTCGGCGAGTCTGCATAAGTAGCGGAAAGGATATGAAAGAATAATCATTTGTGTGACAATCAAGAACAGGTTTGTGGTGTTCGGGTGTAAATTGCGTACGCATCACTTTCTTAAAAATACCAGTTGTATATTTTCAGGTGCGTATGTCTTTCACCCTTTTCTCTCTTCTAACACTAGCTAATATTGTGTTGAATAGTTTGTTCAGAACATTGCTATTTGTTGTGATAAGTATAAAAAACTCATTAATATGAATGATTGTCGAGTTCAGGTTGGGAGGAGGTACCTGGGTTGTTTTGGGGTCTAGAGGGGGTATAACATGACGGGTGCATTTTAGAAATAGAACCGAACTTTTGGCATACTTGTCTCACCGCCACGGATTTGCCAAAGGTACACATTTTAAGGATTTAACTAATTCTTGTAATTTCGACAAACCTTTGTTACTCGCCCTTGCTGACGAAAAAATATGTACACAAGATTGACGACTTTGTTTTTATTTGAAAAAGAGAAGGGTCTGTTCACACTTCTTTGGTAAATTTTATTTTTGTGTTCGAACAATAAAAACACAAATAATTATGCAATGAGTGTTGTGCTTATTTAAGACAGTTAAAGCCGCCTTACATTTGTAAGTGTTTTGTACTTTGTGCATTGTAGATTGCATTAGTGAGAATACATCAAAGGTTATAGTACTCCCTAATTCGGTGCAAGTGGCAAACATCGACGCTCCTAAAATGTAAACTGTAATGTCATTCATACAAGTAATTTAAGAATTTTTACAATATGATTAGAATTAACTTCTAAGGACGCAGTGTGTCTAGCGCTTGAAGCGTCTTTTGACAGCGTATACAAATACTGGGTGTAGACTTTCCCACAAATATATCTTTAAAATCCAATATTTCTGCGTCTAGAACACTATCTGACAACTATTACATGGTTTTGATTGTATAAAACAAATTCAATTCGAAGAAGGCGATTGATTCGTTACATAATGGGAAATATTTAATTTGTTCAAACACACATCTTGTCTTATGCAGATAAGCGAAATCCGTATGTCGTACCACGTGTGAAGGTGTTATACAAAATAAAATGATAGTATGCTAGTTTGTAAGTAATTGAAAATATATGCCGAGTTCAAACGCAAAAGTAGGGACTCATTTAGATCACATGAATACTTTATACCGTATATAACGTCTAGAAACGATTGCAAACACATTACTGTGGGGGGCCAGCTAATGATAACATGTCTTCAGAATATTGACGAAAATTTGTACGATAATTATATAAACGTATACTAACTTTGATTTGTGACTTAAATAATATAAACAAGAATAATGACAGACCCGTTGTATGTACACAAAAGAGGTCCCCAACAAACATCATTATATTACCTCTCTGTGTAGCATAGCTGGTCATTACGTGCCATTGAATTCCGGCCATTGGTAACTGAGAAAAAGCCATAACGTACATGCCACACAAACGCAAGCATGGACGTGCATTTTTACTCAAGTGACATTGAGGTTTTTTTGTTCCTGTTTTTGTTTGATTATACCACACAAGCAACATAACATAAGCACCCATGGACATTGGAATAAATGGAATTGAAAAATAAATAATCAGTACCCCAAAACTGTGTCTGAAGCTGTACGGAAAGACAAAGTAGTGGTTATATACCTTTCGTCTGCTAGAAACCTTACACAATGGTGACCTTGTTAGTAATTGTTACTTCAAACATCGTTGTAATTGAATAGAACACTGAGACATCAATGTATTCCGATTTGTCATGCACATTGTAATTAGATAAAAAAAACAAATCATCGGCCATTATTTGTCTTGTTTCATATTTATGAGATGATAGCGTTGATTGAACGGAAAATTCTAGCATGTTTTAGCAGTCTCTGTATCTCGATCTACGATGCGACTTGATCTACGGTTCACAATTGTCCCTGTGACCTTGTTTTAGAAAGTTTTACAAAGCACACTGTATCGTTTTAATTTTAATGATGTCAATTAATTAGTGCTAAGACCTTAATAAGTGTTGTCAGATAGGTTTATCCAACTCTACCACTTTAGTACAAATAATTACCGATTATGCGCATTTAGTTAACGCGTATCAAGCCTTCAATTAACTGAAAATATATCACAATACAATACAATATTTATTTTAAGTCGGATACATGTATAACAGGAAACATTAGCTATGTATAGCTATTGTCCGACATTTTTAACAAAGTATAAGATTAACAAACATAATTATAAATACATATAAGCAGAAGTTAAAACATTTAAGTAGCAACATATAAATAACAGTTTATACATTAAAAATATTTTAAGATAGATACACATTGAGCAGAGAATAAGAAGGAACCATGCATTTAAATTAAAACAACAATTTACTTTTTTAAGTAAACATATCAATTTAAATTCAAAGGAAGCAAGCATCAAGCAATTACTTGTACGACAGACATGTACCAAGCCATATCAATGCAGTCAAGTAATAAGCATATATTTAAGAATTAAAGCTTACATGCAAGCAAAAACAAACAATCAAACATAAAACGCATACAACCAGTGTCAATCACACACAGTGTATTTGTGTTCCTTACTGCTAGTGTAACTACAATCTCTCGAAGTTAACTATGGTACTGTTGAAGCGATTTGGAATTTATCATCGTATTCGCACATTACTTCGAATGTTACAGACGAGAAATGACGATATTTATTGAATAATCAGTTGCCCGCCATCTTGGCTCATTTAGAGGGCGAACATGTATCATGGATGAGATAATGTTTATTTTCCCTTCCGGTACATACCCGCCTCACGTTAATGAAGAAATGAGGACGAATAGTGTCCGATATTACTTCGGTAAAATATATAGAACAATATGTTTCCCAACTACGTAACCAACACCAAATGACTTGACAATATTTTAAATTTAATACGTCTAAGCTATTTATATTTGTCGCGATAATTATTGTCATCTGCGTGTGAAGAAATTGTTTCAAAAAGATAACCTAGTAGATGTTTGCTTATAAGAAATTTACCACTGGCAGTCAACTTTCAATTTCAAGAACAAAGGTTTCCTCCATTCCTAAGCCTAAATTATTTTTAAAACATTTTACATACGACTTAATAAAACATTGTAGTTTATCACGATTCAAAATACTACATATTCGGAGATATTTCGGTTCCGTATAATCATGTTTCTTTTCTCCGTCGGCTAACAAGAAACAATAAATGGCTTATTTCATATAAGAAATTGGCAAGCGAGATCACATTCCTGATGCAAAATGGACACAGCGTTGACAAATGGACACACAATATAATCATGTCGAACGGATTTCGGCATTAAGTTCATACTCTCCAGATTTCTCTACAATGACCCGAGTGTCAACCTCATTGTAGCAATACTCACAGATATATCGAACTTTAATACCAAAACACTCAAGTAAGAGTCAATACATGATCAGACTTGACTACCAGTGTGCCCTTTTTGTTGAGTGTTGTCTTTTTGATGTGTGATTGTCCGTGTGAATAATTGGCTTAGTGTCGGGTCGTGTTATTTTCCCCCGAACATATGATGTTTTTAATATGCGGATCGTAACCTGTTTCTGTGTTACTTAATTGTTATTATTATTAAAATGTAGGGTCATAATTTCAGTTAATTACGGAGTAATTATTAACTTGTTTATCAAATTAACTTCATTGAACCACCAATATTGTCATTCTGTCATCAAAATGTTAAATGATGTTTAACATTGATTGTTGGTGTTTTCCATTCATGACGTTTTGTGAAATTAGTAATGGTCTGTCAAGTACATTTTGTATTCCATTTGTTCTACAATGACATATGATATTATTCTGTACAATTATTCTACCTTTATACATGTATATATATATACCTAATTACATAAAAGGAGGTTGGTACCCGCATTTCAAACACGTTAATATGATATTCTTATTAATTCATGGTTCATGCTATAAATGATGTATTGGATACATTCCCAATGGGGATCTAGATTATATCATATATGAATGTTGAGTTGTATTATTGATAATCACACGACCAATTGCTACCGGTTGTGGACCAATATATTACATTCTTTCAAGCACAACTCGCCTCAAATACACGCTCATGAAAATGCTTTTCCGACCAATGCGTGCGTATAATTCAAGTTGCCTTTTTATCACGTAATAAAACTTTTAACTTTGTATCATTTATTTCAGGTTGATAATATGAAACACGTTCAATCTATAAATCTTTATTGCTGATGTTATCCATCGCCTGAATGGCATGAGAGACAATTCGTAAGTTCCCAATGTTTAATGCCGAACGCCATCTTTGGTAAGACACGGTAATGGAATGGGAAACCCTTGCCTACCACACTAAAATAGGACACTTTAAGACTTAAGACTAACACTGCATGAAAAAAAGGATTTAAGTGCAAATAATATTTTATTATATTTACTTTTATTTGGAATTTCACAAACACGTCAAATTTAAGTCGATTTATTTTCCGTATATTAACTAAATTTAATCGCAAATAATACTATATTTTCTTTCCGTTTATTTGGAATTTCACCAAAACGTCCATATTTAAGTCGATTTATTTTCCGTATATTAACTAAATTTTATTTATTTATATTATCACAAATAATACTTGTACAGGCATCCAACTAGATTCGCGTTTAGTTTACATGTAGATCTCCAAATTTTATTTCACAAATTTTAAAATTAGAAAAATTCCATAATTGTTTTATTACCTCCCTTGAATAAAAATATTAGTAAAACTTGTATATATCTTTTCCTTGCCGTTAAATATACTTTAAATACAATTTATACCGTAAAGTAATTTCATAGTGAACTAGTGTATGTGTAACATCTTTAAATTCTACTTCATATTTGCCCATGAACATTGAAATAAAAAGCAGTACATAAAGGTAACATAAAAAACATGGTTAAACTTTATAAATCGCACAAAGAATTATTTGTATTGCATACTGCTTTACTACTGAGCGATTTGTTGTCTAATTTGTACAAAATGTGCAGATTAAGTTTTATTAAAAACAAAAAAAAGATATTTAATCACCTTTAAATGCAACTTAAATTTCAAATTTATGTTAAACTTTTATCGCATTTTAGTTTGCGTTTATATTGCATAAACGTGCATTTAATCCCATTTATATTCTATATTTAATCACCTTTAAATGCAACTTAAATTTGTAGTATTAAACTTAACTTAAATATGGAATTTAATAGCTACTTTTTTCTGATTAAATGCATTTAAATTCCGAATATAATTAAATTTAAGTTATGTATAATAGTAAATTAAACGTAATATTTCATGCTTTGTAAGGCGGTTAAAATCATTTGTTAAGGGTCTTAACAATAATGCCTGCTATTGAATACACGTGTGATTTGTAACATCGAGAAGCAACAAAACACACGAAATCAAACCAATTTTACGAACTGGACGCACATAAGACATAAAAGTACTTAGTATGTATACGTGAGTGTGATTAAAACGAATATTTGGCAGATTAATCCAATCTTAGTTCAACCAATAGTTCAACCACATACGCTGATATCGAACGCAGAAAGTGCATACTATATCAATGACTATGACTATCATGACTTTAAAACTTTGTTGGCAGACTGAGTCGACTCATATTCAGTACAGAGAATGTACTCACAAATCGTAACAAAAGCGCTCGAACAAATTCTACTCATTTTAGCGATTAGACCAAGGAATAGTTTTTAAAATACAAACGTAAGGTTGAATGTTCATCCTACGTTCGCCAGTAAATGAATGGAATTATTATTAATAACCCATACATTGTTTAAACTCTAGAAGTTTCTACTTGAAATATTATTTCTAAATTTGTCATTATTGTCCATTATGTAAATTAAATTGGTTTTATTTGTAAAAATGGTTCAACAAAACGGAGCGATCATGATAATGTCGAGTGAAGCGGTAACAATACAAAATGCCAATGAGACAGACATCGGAAGTATCACTATTGATTACAACATCGCGTTACTGAAAAAAACACTGTCATTATAGAACACACGTGGTATTTCTAAAACAATATTCTTACGAAAGTAGTGAGTAATTTTAGTATATATATTAAAAGGGCCGGTCAAATTGACTGATGAAATACCATTGTCTGGATGCATTTTCTTTCTGGCCCTTACATTCGCTTGAAATCATGGAACCGGTCAAATTGACTGATGAAATACCATTGTCTGGATGCATTTACTTTCTGGCCCTTACATTCGCTTGAAATCATGGAACTAGACATGTAGAAACACAGTGTTAATTGTTTAACTAGCAGTCTGTACTCAAACCAGCATTATTCGAATGAACCTCTAAACTTCTTAAAGATTCAGACATTTCAATAACACTGATTCCCCGATCAGATCTTTTAGAAGGCTCGAAGCAGTTCACACACAGCAATATTGTTCACACACAGCAATATTAACTAAATAGTTCATGTTCTGATGTATAAATATCATTGTAAGTATGCTGCTCATCTTTTGATATAACCAATTTGCATACAATTTATTTGTTGCATCTGAAATTGATATTTACATACAGAGGTTTATTAAATAAACTCCTAGAAGATCGGATTCCGGGTTTCGTGGATTTATCATTAATATCTTGATGGTGTCAGGCGGAACTTATATATTTGGGAATAGTCTAATAGTTCAAAGAATCAAATTTACAGAACAATTATTTAATACGTATGGAATTTCCCTGGAAAGTCAAATATGAAATACTTTATTATAAAATCTGTCTACAGCATGGAGCTCTAATAAGCCGCTGCCACAAAATGTCAACGCGGACAATTGCATGTGGAATTCAGAATATTTTATTTCCTGCTTGGTTTCAGCATTCGTTAGGTCATCTTTTTTAAAACGTTTGTGACAATGAATTGTAAATATTACTTTCAGTATTGTCGCAATTTTCAAGCATTTAAATACTTTAAGGAGGTACGAGCTGCCTTGTGCGCATGCGCGAAATTTCAAAATCGTATTAGATAAGAACAAACATGAATTTTAGTTTCAATGATTGCATATGAATGTTGATTAATGAAAATAAACAAAATATTATCGCAAAAATTAGATATTTTTAACTTTTTATTTTTTGCCTGTATGAAAAAGTGGGTGGGGAACGGCAAAATTGTGAATAATATGGGTTCACAATAAGTCCCTACAATTGTTCAAATGCATATGCTTATATATAATATGTAGTGCATGGTTTAGTTATAAGAGGTAGCCACACTTTGAAATATTTTTAAGAAAAAATTATTTCATTACAATATGCAAATTAGGTACCTCCTTAAATTGTAAATATTACTTTCAGTATTGTCGCAATTTTCAAGCATTTAAATACTTTAAGGAGGTACGAGCTGCCTTGTGCGCATGCGCGAAATTTCAAAATCGTATTAGATAAGAACAAACATGAATTTTAGTTTCAATGATTGCATATGAATGTTGATTAATGAAAATAAACAAAATATTATCGCAAAAATTAGATATTTTTAACTTTCTATTTTTTGCCTGTATGAAAAAGTGGGTGGGGAACGGCAAAATTGTGAATAATATGGGTTCACAATAAGTCCCTACAATTGTTCAAATGCATATGCTTATATATAATATGTAGTGCATGGTTTAGTTATAAGAGGTAGCCACACTTTGAAACATTTTTAAGAAAAAATTATTTCATTACAATATGCAAATTAGGTACCTCCTTAAATTTAAACTATTGGTAATCTATTAAAACATTATTTTTTTTATTCCGGTTCGTATGTTTGCACAAAACAACTAAAGGCAAGGAAGAAATACAGAATTAATATACACCAATAAATAGACAATTTCATTATGCTATAAAATCATTAATACGTGTAGGATCAATTCGCTTTGACTTCATCTGTCTTTAGCGACCAATATGACATTTTTTATTTTAAACCAGCATTTACCTATCTTATTTATCCACCGACCTTCATATCAGCCATCATAGTGCATGACTTACTGCTCAAGGTGGAACCAGTTTTATAAAAATGTACTAAACTAGTTTCACCTAATATTTTTAAGGAGGCGTATTACACATACAATATCGATTAACTGAATATTTCTTGTGGTTTTTGTATAGCTATCATTGCCGAATTACTGTCCGTCGTTTAATATTACCAATTTGCATACATTTTATTTGGGGAATCTGAAAAAAAATCATATTTTCGTACAGTGGCATATTAAATAAACTCCCAGACTTCCGGATCCCAGTTCCTTTATTTATCATTGATATCCCGTCGGTGTCAGACGGAAAGTAATCCATGTATATTGGGAATAGTATGAATGTTCAAAGAATCAGATTTACATAATTATGAGCTTGATACGCTGGAAAGTTCCATGGAAAGTCACATTTGACTGGCGATATTAGAGACTCGGTCGACAACATGTCGACTAAATAAGCAAGTTCCACAAAATATTAACGCGGACATTTCCTTTGGAATTCAGAATTTATACCTGCCGTTTGGCTTTTGTGCATATATCTGGTTATCTTTCGTGAACTGTTTGTTGCAATAAATTGAATTGTAAATAATACTTTCAGTATTGGCGGAATTCTCGAGCATTTGAATACAGGGTGTTTCATAACATCTGACCCCATTATAACCGAATGCCATGAGAACATGCTTAATCTCATCTGATGTTTTCAAATACCAATGGAAAGCTAACATTTAAAAGTTTTATTCTATATATAACATGACCATGTTACTATCGATGCAAGACAGGAATTTAGATTCTTGAAAAACGTACTTTTTTCGATAAATGTCAAATCGACAAAACGCTTATGTGTATTTTAGACACTGTAGAAACTTACGCTAATTTTGATATTTATTTCAGTAGAAAAATGCTACATTTACCTGTGGTTTAGATAACCAGTTAAATATAAATTTGTTCAAATCCCCTGAAAATTGTTTGGATACTGTTTACTGATAACCTTCTCGACCTGCTGTAAATAGAATGCTGAATTAATAAACATTTGCGACGTACTAATTCTTAGAAACATTTTGTTAAAATACAAGTTTTATTTGTATTTTATCATCACATTAAGTTTCGCATCTTTAACGTTAGGACTGTTAATTTTAATCAAAACTTACGTGGGGTGAAACTTATTGCTCAGAAAAATAATCGATCAAAGAAAAAATAGAAATAAAGCGAGGGTATACACGAGCGTTATTTGAAATCAAGACTAATAATACTAGTATATACGTTGATGCCAATACATACGTGACTTAAAGTCATTACAATAACAAAATCATAACATGATGTATGCCAGATCTTCAATAATTTAATTTACAAATCGATCTAATTATTCCGGGTCGTATGTTTGCACAAAATGAATAAAAGCATAGAAGAAATACAGACGTATTATACCCAATAAATAAAAATTTGACTATGTTATAAAGTCATTAATTCGTGTGGGATCGATTCGCATTCACAAAGCCAACACTTCAGAGAAAAGCGTCCATAATTTCACATTTCGAATACCAATGATATAACAAGAGTCAAAATGATACAAAAAAACTCCAAATTGACCAAAGTGGCGTTAAGGAAACCAATCGATGATTTATGGCGACACTCCAAAGTTACGAATGATGAGTAAAGTGAAGTTGTTCTATATGCTGATAATATTGAATAACGTTTTAGCAGCATGAAATTGCGTCAAATTCTCAGCGCTAACAATTATAATCAATGTTACAACAAACGCGTTCGGTCTAAAGCAATGTTAGTGGTTATATGAATACTAAATAACTTATGTATTTCCTGGCAAATTTGCGTTACCGAATTTCAATGTAGCATAAACACTATTATGATGCAATTGCAAGGTAGTATCTAGTATAGTTTGTTAATGAATACACTACACATGTATTCGAAGTGTGAACCCAGACGCTGAGGGATTTCCTGGCAGATTCGCATTTAATTTAGTGCATTTTGATGTAATATAAACATTTCAAGATTAATAAAATGTAGTTTTATAGTAGTATCTAGAAATTCTAATCTAAGGATACACGACACATTAAGTCGTTTCTGGTGACTTTAGTATTGTCATTCTCGTTCATCAGCGTATTATCCACCTTCCTACTTGACTAACCACTGATGTCTGAGGATATTTATTGCTTGAAATCACCATATTGCAATTTTTGCGTCAATTATGGTTTCAATAGTTTGATCATTTTAACCAAGATTCCGCTATCATTAATTATTATAAATATATTTGAGACATCCAACCGAAGTTTAGGAATAGTCTTAACGTCACCATGTATAGCCTGAATGGATGTGTCCTTGGTAGATATCTCAATAAGGTTTCACATATTCGGGTTACTTAGACAAACTTCGTTACTCATCAGTTTTTTTATTACCTCTTGCTGAATAAAAAACAATATTTACATTATATTAACGACTTCATCATTAATTAATATGTGTATTGTAAACAAATTCTACAAATTCAGTTTTATTTGTCATTTAAATTTTTTACGAATTGAAAGTTCGGTTGATCATTTTATACTTCTTCTGTATGGTACATGTATGTTGTGCCTCTTTAAAACAGTTATACCCCTTAAGCGTATTGTACTTAAAACACTGTATCTTGTATTAGTGAAGTGTAAAATGTTCCTGACAAAAATGCTCCAATGTCTATAATATCCCCTACGTTGGTGCAAATGACAACCGTCTACACTCATCAAATGTAAACTGTAATGTCATTCGTACAAGCAATTTAAGAATGTTTACAATATGATTAGTATTAACTTCTAAGGGCGCAGTACGTCTAGCGCTTAAAGCGTGTTTTGACAGTTTATACAAATGCTGGCTGTAGACTTTGCCACAAGTATGCCTTTATAATCCAATATGTCTGCAACTTAAACACATTCTGACAACTATAACATGGTCTTTATTGTATAAAACAAATTCAATTCGAAGACAGGCGATTGATACATTACATAATGGAAAATATTTAATTTGTTCAAACACCCATCTTTTTGTGTTCAGGAAAACCCGTATGCAATAACATGTGTAAGGTGTTAGACAAAATAGAAGGTTGGTATGCTAGTTTGTAAGTATTTCGAAATGTGTCTAGAGTTCAAACACATAAAGAATGACTCATTTACATCACGGGCATACTTTTAACTGTTTATACTGTCTAGAAAAAGATTGCAAACATATTAGTTTATGGTTGTCAGCCAATGATAATATTTTTATTAAAATAATGACCGATATTCGTACAATAATTCTATAAACAATAAAAATAACTTTCATGGACTTGAATATTGTACAGTACACAAGAATAATGTCATTCCCGATGTACGCTCGTCGTGCATGTGCGCAAGTGTACTATGAATACGCGAAAACACGTTGAATCGAAACAAACCGATATTTTGTCTACCTCTACTTGTAAAACGCTTGCCACTAAGTGTTTTTGAAAACCAGCCAGTGTTACCGAGAAATCGTCCTATCACAAATGCCACACGGAAGCACACGTGACATTGAGTATTTTGTTCATTCTTTTGATTGATCAAATCCCACAAGCAACGGCATACATTTTATTGAAAATTAAACGATCCCTATCCACAACTGAAGCCGTACTGACAGTTAAAGTAGTGGATGTATACCTTCAGTCTGGGATGGTGAACTGGTTAGCACTTATGACCAGAACGTGATGAAGCAATTCAGTAATTCATTTAGAGCCTGAAGCCATAAAGTTAGCCAATGCTTCTAGTATATTGTAATTAAATCAAAAGATAAGAAATCAGATGCCATTATTTTGTTGTGTTACATATTAATGTGAAATATGTTATTTATGTTGATGATAGCGTTGATTAAGCTGTAAATTCTAGCATGTTTAACCAATGTTAGTTTCCCGATATATGATGCGACCATATAAACAGTTCACAACTGTCCTTGTGGCTTGCAGAACGCACACTATCGTTTGAAATTTTAATGATGTGAGTGAATTAGTGCTGAGGCCTTGATGAGTACGTGTTGTCGAATAAATTTGTGAATGTCAACTCTATCACTTAAGTGCAAATAATTACCGATTACGCGACTTTAATTAATGCCTTAGAATTTAAATGAATAGACAATTAATCAATTACATCACATGCACAGTATTTGTGCTCCTGATTGTGGGTGTTACTATCATGTCTCTTAGTTAATTATGTCATTATTTAAGCGATTTTGTTATAGTATCAACGCTATTACATTCTTTTATCAAAAAACGCCCTTTAATGATCAGTTTGTGCCCAGGACAAAGGTTTAAGTGTAAAATAGTGAATATGGTCCGCATGTAATGCGATCATAGTTCTTTTCGCTGATTAACAGTTTTCATTAGCTACGGTCTTGTTGCCATTACTCGTATTATATTAAAGGTTTGCGTTTTACTATGATTTGCACATACGACTGTATATATCAATCACGTTTCTAAATGACGACACATGAACGTTACAACGTGTTTCTTCTTACAACCATCTAGTTACGAGAAACAACCTACTGTTTATATCATATAATTGACATGTTAAACATCAAGCGATCACAGTTTTCAAGCAATCTTGACTAACCTTTGGCAAATGGACACACTTTATAATAATGTCGGACAGATCTGGACTGATGGTTTATTCATATTCTCCAGATCTTGCAAGAATGAACCGGTTTCAATAACCTTAATTTGGTTAAACTGACACATACTAGTACATATGTACTTTAATGCAATCACTGTTGTATGAGCCAGTAAATGAACGAGATATGCTTTAACTATTATTTTACTGTGATGTGGGGTTGTGCAAGTGCTAAGTGGTTGTCATGCAACCAACTTGTAGAACATAGAGTCGTGTTATTATCCCCGAACAAATGGTGTTTGAGACACTACGGGTTGCAAACCGTGTATGTGTAATCAATTGTTATTATCATTAGAATTACATGTAGTTATACAAACAGTTACATACAAAAATGAAGGTTCCAAATTTCGTTTCATTACGGAGGTAATTATGAACACATTGTTCATTCATCCATTTCACTTTATTAAACCATCAACATTGTCATTCCTTCATGAAATGATGTTTAATAACAAATAGTTTTTCATTCAAGATCTGTACTGCATTGTGAACTTTTTAACAGTCAAGTGTCTCATTTCGTCTACAGTGACAATATAATATCAACAATTATTCTACCCATATAAATAACTAATTACACAAAAGGAGGTCACAACCCGCATTGCAAAAAACACATCATTGTAATATCATTATTAATTCATGGTTAATGTTATAAATGATGTATTGAATACATTTCCAATGGGGATCTAGATTATATCATATGAAAATGTTTAGTTTCATTATTTATAATCAGACGATAACTTGCTATCGGTTGTGAACCAAATCAATTTTCTCTATTCACCACAGATCCCTTCAAATAAACGCTCGTTAAAAGGTTGTCACGACCGATGCATGCATAAAGTTCAAGTTGACTTTTGAGCAAATATAAATATATAAATGTCATGTAAAAAACCTTTGAATTTGTATGATTTATTTTAGGTTGGTATTGTGTTACAAGTTCTATAACTTCAATCAATAAATCTTGACACACCATTGCTAAAGTTATCCATCGTCTGGATGGTAATAACAGGTGGGACGCAGGTTTCTGATGTTTAAGGTTGAGTGTCATTTTGGTAAGACACGGCATGAAACCCTGGTCTGCAAATAAGACGCTGTACCACCAAGTCTATCAAGGCGGTTCCAATTATTTGTGTAGGGGCTTTTGCCTTGATTTCACATGTGATTGCAATCTCGGGAAACAATGTTACACATGAAACCAATATCATCTCACCAACTGGACGCAAGAGTTCAATAGACGTTAGTATGTTTGAATGAGAGTAGTGAAATATAGGATACGTCAAGAGCTGTCTTTGGAGATCAACATTTCTTAAACGAGTCTAGAAAACACAGGTTATTTGTTTTCGTGACGAGTTTCAGAAAAAAATGTTAATCCGAAAGACAACGAGTGGGTGATTCCTTTTTATTACATTACTGTAGTTAAAACAACGCCAGAAATACGACTTTACCCTAACGCCGTTACATTTTCGCGCCGAAAGCTGATCTTTTATCACACATTGTTCCGTCATTTGTTCTCACATGGAAGATCACGGTATTTATGTGATAAAATGACTTTTTAACAGATTCATCCGATCATAGTTGAAACAAAAGTTCAGCAAATACTCTGATATCGAACGCAGAAAGTCTAGACGTAAGTTTAAAACATCGTGGACAGACGGAGTCGACTCGTATTCAATACAGTCAGTGTACTCATAAATCATAACAAAGTGCTCAAACAATTTCTACTCAAGTTTGCGATCAGATCAAAGTATGGTTTGTAAAATGTTAAGGTCTGGTCGAATGCTCATCTAACGTTCGTCAGTGAATCAATGACATTATTCATATCCCGTAACCAGTGTAAAGTCTAGAGGTTTGTTCTTGAAATACTATGTTTAGCTTTGTTCATTGATACGTCGTCCCTTATGTCCATTATGTAAATTAAATCGGTTTTATTTGTAAAATTGCAAAACAAAAACTGGGAGCACTCATGTCGAGTGAAGCAGAAACAATACACAATGCCAGTGAGACAGACACCAGAAGTATCATCATAAATTGTCACCATTGATTATAAGATCGAGTTACTTCGAATATTTCCTATAGCTAAATGACTTACGTTGTCATCCCAATACATTTCGTATGTCACGTACAATGCTCTTGCCAAAGTAAAAGGTAGTTATTGGTATCTATTTCTACAGCCAATCAATTTGAAACACCTAAGTATAGTATTATCACATTATTCTATCCTAACCAATATTCAACAAATCGATGGCCTACTAATCGGTTTCTAGCACATACAGGAACGGACATCAACGGGGACTCGAACATTTGATCAGATCATAAGGTGATAGACATATTCTCTTGGAAAATACTATGTACATGTTTGCCCATATCGTTGTATCATTAAGCCGAGCTTTTTCATTTATAAACAGTCAATGTAATTTTGTTATCTGAATGAAACAGTTGACTTCACCTGTCGTTAGCAACTAAAAAGACATTTTCATCTTAAACAGGCATTAACCTACCTTAATTATCCACCGACCTTCATCACACCTTTCATATTGCATGACTTACTGCTTACGATAGTACCAGTTTTATAAAAATGTACGAAAATGCAACTTAATACAGACATTTTAACACTAGTTCCACCTTAAGATTTTTAAGGAGGAATATTTCACACGCAGTAACGTTAAATAAATATCCCATGTGATTTTGTATAATTAGTATTGCCGAGTTATTGTTCGTCGCTTGATAATACCAATTTGCATATATCTTATTTGGTGAATCTGAAATTCATATTTCCTTACAGTGGTGTATTGAATAAATTCCCAGACTTCCGGATCCGAGTTCCTTTAATTTATCATTGATATCCCGACGGTGTCAGGCGGAAACTTATACTTTTATATCGGGAATAGTATAAATATTCAAAGAATCAGATTTACAGAATTACAAATGTATTAGCTTTTTGTTCCCTGGAAAGTCACACTTGACTTACGATATTAGAAACTTTGCGACGACATGTCGACTAAATAAGCAACTTCCACAAAATATAAACGCAGAAATTTCATTTGGAATTCAGAAGTTATATCTTCCGCTTGGCTTTTGTGCATTTGTCTGGTTATCTTTCGGGAACTGTTTGTTGCAATAAATGGAATTGTAAATAAAATTTTCAGTATTGTCGGAATTTTCGACGTTTGAATACTTTTTTTAAATTGATTGTCAATGTTACTATAATTTAAAGAGGGTGGGACTTAAGGTCACAAGTAAATGTATCATTGAAAAAATAACGACAAACATTTTTGTGTTAAATCTATACATATTTTTGAAAGGTACATTTGACGGAAAACTGACCAGACAAACGCTGGGGTCCATTTAGACACTTTGAACCTGTGACTACTTTTGTTGAACTATACCTTTTAGATATATATTAATTTCTGTAAAAAATGATATATTTACCTGTGCTTCAGATAACCAGTAAAATATAAAATTGTTCAAAAACCCTGAAAATGGTCTGGATACTGTTTACTGAATACCTTCTAGACCTGCTGTAAGTACACGTAGAACGCTGAATCAATAAATATTGACGTCGTACTAACTCTTAGAAACATTTTTTTTTGTTAAAAAGTATGTGCATTTTATTATCACCTGGAGTTCCGCACCTTAAACTGTTAATTAATCAAATCTAACGCGAGGCGAAAGTTTTTGCTCAGAAAAATAATCAATCGAAGAAAATGCAGAAAGACTATACCAAGTGTACATACGAGCTTTATACGATTACACGACCAAACATATTAGTATATACGTGGAGTCCAATACGTACGTGATTGAAAGTCATTACAATAACATAATCATAACCTGATGTATGCCAGATCATCAGTAATATGATGCCGAGTCGTAGGCATAGACGAAAAGCAGAAGCACTATACACCAATAGATAGACATTTGATTATGATATAAAGTCATTAATTCGTGTGGGATCGATTCGCTTTCATAAAGTCTACACTTCAGAGAATTTTGCACTCAAAACAAACGAAAGAACGCACAATTCAGGGCTCAAATTCGTCCACGATATTTTTGGCTAAAATCTTTTTTTTTAGTTTTCTGAAAGTTTGTACCTTTTGGACAACGAGTTCAGCAAGCAAAAAATTTCAAAATCTCGTAACATGTTTGTTTCTTATGAAATATTCACTTCTTTCCACCTGTGAACTACTCGATGTTTCAGTCGACTGTTCGTTTTTTAGTAAAAATAGAAATGAAATTTAAAATAACTATTGATAGTTTGTCCAATTCTATTAAACTGAATAATAAATCTGTTTCAAATGTTTAAGTTCCCCGTCAGGATACATTTTTTTGTAAATAAATCTTTAAATACATGGCACTTGAACATTTTTTACAATTGTTTTATGTTTATGAAAATACGTATTTTCATGTTTGATAGGTCAACTGAATAGAGACGCCTACAGCGATTTAATTGCATTTAAAATACTGAAATATTAAGAGCTTATGTCAGTGCAGTCTTGTGGATAGTCATGTTAAATGGAGAATCCACACTTCTATGAAGTATAAAGTCACTGGTTGGTAACGTAATTCACCACATATCACCAATCTGATCACAACATGTTTGATAGAGGAAAAACATGTTGCGATTGATTATTTAATAATCAAAACTGTAATTTAACCAATAACTAGTTAATTAAATAGACCAGAAAGCATACATTAAAAACATATTTGGAATGTCCACTCTTTATACGTATATATCAGCTATGGCAATAAGAATCATTCTATTATAAGATTTAATTCTCCACGATAAACAAATACAGAAAATGTATTCTTATATATAACATGTTTGAACATAAACAAACAACAATGCAAAATCATATTACCAAACAATATTGAAAGCATAACATTTTTAAGTGTTGATAGTGAAGATATAACACTTATTGTCAAAGTAACGTTAATTGACACACTATACTCGTTAACATATTGTGCATCTTCACCCTAACAAAACTTTATTTACTAGTTAAATGATTCCATTTTACTCAATTTTAAGTCACGTTATTTTTTCCACGAACTGCTAGTTACATAACTTTTATATTCGCTTAAATTCCGACTCCTTTTCAGTCTTTGATTATGCCTTTCGATGTAAGGGCTATATTTCTGTTCGAGTGCTCAAACTGTATGGGTTTAACTGCGCCATAATGATATGTCCTTTTATTATACGTGTACATATGAATGTCTGTTACGACTGTCACTTGCAATTGAAATAAAGATCTCATTTTACGATGATTTTCACAGAATTCAATATTGTTTTATTGATCACTGATTGAAATACAGAAACCAATTTAAGCAAATAATGTAAACATGAAAGCATGTTGAACATCATTAACAATAACAAAATTAACAATGGAAGTGATTTCTTTTCAAAACCATTCTAAAACGATTTAAGAAGAATATGTATCAGTGTAATAAAACAGAACAAAATAGAGCACTGCAGCTTGTGACAGGGTATTGTTGCTATTTTGAGACCATACTTAGTCGAACAAAAATAGATAAAACGTGACCGTACTTGAAAATTGTTTGTTCTTATGTGTAGATATTGACATCGTCCATGTCCGAAAACAAAAGTGTATCAATAATTTGCTTTTTTCCCTATACAATTGCTCTGTGGCAGCTATTTTCGCGAATTGGGCATTTTTCTGGGGGTTTTTTCAGTGAAAAGCTTCCTTAATTTCACATTTTGAATACCAATGATACCAGAAAAAACTCCAAATTGACCACAGTGGCGTTGGAAATTCAACCGATGATTTATGGCCACGTTTCTAAAGTAACGAACGATGAGTAAATTGAAGTTGGTCTATATGCTGATGATATTGAATAACGTTTAAGCAGCATAAAACTGTGTCAAATCTGAGCGCAAACAAGTTTAATCAATGCTACAACAGACGCGTTAAGCGCATAAATGAACATGCAACTTACGTTTATTGTACGATGGTGTACCGCTTTTTCCTGTCAACATTGCATTAGCGAATTTTAATGTAACGTAAACTTATCATGACTATTAAAATGTAATTGCAATGTAGCGTCTAGAATAGTTTTTCTATGAGCACACCACACATTTATTCGTGGAGTGAACCCAGCTTTAAGATATTACACTGAAGAATTTCCTGACAGATTCGCATCCGATTTAGCGAATTTAGGTGTAACATAAAAATTTCAAGATTAATACAATATAGTTTCATGGTAGGTCTAGAAGTGTTTGCATATGGATACAGACTTTTATTCGTTTCTGGTGACTTTATTATTGTTGTTCTCGTTCATCAGCGTATTCTCCACCTGCCTACTTGACTAACCACTGATGTCTGAGGATGTTTATTCCTTGAATTCACCGTATTGCAATTTTTGCGTCAATTAAGGTTTCAATACTTTGATTTAGATCATTTCAACCGAGATTCTGCAATCATTAATTATTATAAATATATTTGAGACATCCAACCGAAGGTTAGAACTACTCTTAGCGTCCCTATCTATAGCCTGAATGGATTCGTCCAAGGTAGATATCTCAATAAGGTTTCACATATTCGGGTTACTTTGACAAATTTCGTTACTCTTCAGTGTTATAACCTCTTACAATATATTAACGACTTTACCATACATTATATATAAGTATTCTATACCAATTCTACATATTTCTTTTTATTTGTCATACAGATTGTTTTACTAATCGTATCATACTTCTTCTGCATGTGTTCGAATAAGATTATAGGTACATGTATGCTGTGCCGCTTTAAAACAGTTATGCCCCTTAAGTGTATAGTACTTAAACACTGTCTCTTGTATTAGTGAAGTGTCAAATGTTCCTGACAAAAATGCTTCAATGTCTATAATATCCCCTTACTCGGTACAAATGACAACCCTCAACACTCCTCAAATGTAAACTGTAACGTCATTCGTACAAGTAATTTTAGATTTTTTTACAATATGATTAGAATGAACTTCTAAGGGCGCAGTACTTCTAGCGCTTGAAGCGTGTTTTGACATTTTATGCAAATACTGGCTGTAAACTTTGCCACAAATATATCTTTAAAATCCAATAGTTCTGCGTCTAGAACACATTCTGACAACTATAACATGGTCTTTATTGCATAAAACAAATTCAATTCGAAGGCAGGCAATTGGATCGTCACATTAGGGAAAGTATTTAATTTGTTCAAACACCCATCTTCCTTTATGCAGATAAAACAAAACCCGAATGAAATAAAATGTGTAAAGGTGCAAAAAATAATTTGTAAACTAATTTGTAAGTAATTTCAACTGTGTGTCAAGCTCAAACACATGATGGACAATTAGATTACGGGGATAGTTTATACAGCTTATACTGAATTGAAAGTCATTCATATCGGGTGATTATATTGGATGGCTGAACTATCCTTTTATAGGGAATACGGATGGTTCGTTCCATGTCTGACCCGAGGTTGGGTGGCTAGGCACTGTCGCCTTTTCAGTGTGGCTTGTCTGTGTGCTACAGTATTTAAATATGGTAAACAGAAATAATGACAGGCGCGATGTATGCTCACCGTGCATGTTCACAAGAAGAGTTCCCTAAAAAACACATCTTCATGTGTGCAGATAAAACAAAACACATATTCAGTAACATATGTGAAGGTGCTAGACAAAATAAATGTTATAGTTCGATTTCGAGCATTGAGCCGTGACTGCACTTTTAATGTTTTAACCACTAATCGATATAGGTTGGTATATGTTTGAACAGTACGATAAGTAATACAATTGAGGCCAAATATTTCAAGTGTCTGGTTGGTCGTGACGGCAAAGCGCTTGATACTTTGTAAAATAACTTTTGTGCGATCAGGGCGAGTTCGAATCCCACCAAAATAGTTTTTCATTTTTATTATATATTTTTTAATGCTCACAACTTGTAAAATCCGTGTAATACTAGTATATGTGACCAACCCACATTTGTTACATGTATATTGTAGAACGTTTTGAAGGCTAATCAACTGAATATAGGCTGTCAGTATGCTCGAAATACACCAACGATCGAAATGAGTGAACATGATAAATATGTTGAATCGACACCAGGTCCTTTCAATGGATAAATTAAAAATATAAACAAAATCTTTAATTAACAATCTCTTCACATAACATAAAACAACGAATTAAAAAAATGAGCGAATCAGGGAATCGAACCACCGACTTCTGGGTTAGAAATTCTGAACCTTGCCGACTGCACTAAACTGTAATCTGGTTATAACTAGATGTCTGTAAGAATCATATCATTAAAAAATGCGCTCCGAGCGTAATAAATGATAGTCTACCCGCCAAAATAGACTAGTCGGATAGGTCATGGCTCAGAGTTCAAAATTGAACTATAGTACGATTTTTGTAAGTAATTTCAAATGTGTGTCGAGTTCAAACACAAAAGAGGGACCCATAGATCACGGGAATACTTTATACCGTTAATACTGTTTACAAACTTTGAGACGGCCAGCTTATGATAACATGTTATCATAATATTGACGAAAATTAAAAATAGTACAATAGAAATAAACTAACTTTGATTTGTGACTTAAATATTGTAAACAATAATAATAACATATCCGATGTACGCTAGCCTCGCATGTACACAAGAAGAGATCCCTCATTGAACTAACGTTTTCTACCTCTGTTTGTAGTAATCTTTGTCATTTATTGACATGGAATTTCAGTCAGTGGTTACAGAGTGTCAGCCACAACATAACGTTGGTTCACAAGTGATATTGGGGTGGTTTTTTATCCGTCTTTTGTTTGACCATATCCCAGAGGCAACCTTTGCATCCCTGATACATCAGAATAAATTGAAGTGAAACACAAAAGGTCCCGCACCCCACATCTGCGTCTGACGCTGTATGAACAGACAAAGTAGTGGCTATATGTCTTTCGTCTGTAAGAAATGATGCACAATGGTGACCTTGTGACCTTGTGACCTGTGACAAGAAACTGACATAACATCGGAGACATTCATTTAGAACCTGAAGCCATATAGATAGTCCGATATAATTAAATCAAAAGATAACAACTCAGCCATTATTTTGTCGTGTTTCAAATGAGAAATCTGTTATTTATGTGAATGATATCGTTGATTAAATGGTAAATTCTAGCTATTTAAACCAATGTTTTTGTCCCGATCTACGATAAGACTTGATCTACGGTTCACATTTGTCCATGTGACTCGTTTCATTGTATCATTTAAAATCTTAATGAAGTCGGTTAATTGGTGTTAAGACATTGATTGGTGTTTTCGTGTTGGTTTGCGAGTGTCAAGATTACTGCTAAAGTACAAGTTACTGTCGTTAACGCGACTTTAATTAACTAACTGCATGTATTTGTGCTCTTAACTGATGGTGTAACTACCATTTATCTAAGTTAACTATGCCATCAAAGCGATTTGGATTTCTATCCCCTCATTTACGTGATGTTTTCAAAGGATGTGCGAGAAAGGACGCCCTATAATGTTCCGTTTAGCGCCCTCGCAGCTCGTGAACAGTTAAGAACTATGTTCAAGTTTTAAAACAATGAATTTGTCCCGCCACTATGCCAAACAAATAAAAAAAAATAGAACAGACAATGCAGCACCCAACATGAACAGCAGAGCAAAAAGACTGAGCAATTGCAAAAACTCGACGTCCAACACAACCCCGACAGTCTGATGCTTTAGTCAGACAAACAAATCCAGAGCAAGAGCAGCAGACAGGAACAAATCAACACTCAACTGAAACAATGTTAATATGGTCCAATATAGTTTGATAACACATTGTTTTACAAGACCGTTTTACCAAAAATGATTTATTTAATTTTGGTCCAATATGTATTGCTATTTTACCCCACCCACCTAAATATTGTGTTAACTTATTTTAGTGATATATATCTTCACAAATACTACATTTGTATGTCATCGACTTATCTGTTTTGCAAATTATGTTTTGCATTTTGGTTATATTTGGCTAAGATGCTGACTGAGCGTGGGGCCAATGTCACAGTTATTAAAAATAGAAAATACTTTTCACCCAATAACTTTTGTTCGGAATGAGATATCATTGAGAAACTTGCAGTGTATATAGCTTCTTGTCTGCATGAGACATTATTGACTTGCAGCACTGATAAAAACTCGATACATTTGGGTGCTACGCACCTGATTGAAAGTAGGCAAATTTGTCAACATTTCGACTAAAGGCCACTGGAAATGACGATGTGGCAGTGGCCCTTGCGTGAATAACTTCTTTTTTATTTTATTGTTTTAGCTTGGTAGGCCTTATTTTGGGCCCCTTTAGTGCATTGATCCCGATCTCTTGGTCTAGCCTTATATTCCTTCTATAGAAAAATAATAAAAACTTTAGCGGTAAATGTTAATGCCATTCCACAGGGATTCGTACCGCAATGGTGGGTTTTAGTTTTGGAAAACCTACGTCCAAAGCCCTCTTTTAAGGGATCGAGCTGGCAAAAAAACCTGTACACGACATTGGGCCAGTAATATACTTTAGTCTGGGATGCATGTGTACCCATGACAGCAAACTACCCGAATTTGGGCATTTAATAACAAAGACTAAAATAACACATATGGGTCAGAACGCTTCAAGTACAATGCTCTCAATGGTTGTTGTTTTTTTCCAATCGATGCATACTGTTTGAGTTGCTTTCTGACCATGCAATAAAATAAACTGAACTGTTTATTCTAGTTTATTTTAGACTGCTATTGTGAAGCAAGTTATATATATGTAGCTGTAATTAATAAATCTTGACACGTCATTCCAGGCACAGCGTTCACACAGTTTTTTAAGGTATTTGTAAAGTTAAGAAGTATATTTCCTTAGCATTTACAGACTACCTAAATATTTTCGAGATAACAGATAAAGAACCTTAAAACCTTTATTTTTTTGTAAAAAAGGGATTTATTGTTCTTGAGACTAAAACTGATCTCAGACATTCAGGATCAAGCTCGAAAACAAAGCTTCAGTTAAAAACAATTCTTGGGGCATGATATTATCCATCGCCACGAGTATGCGAAATATCCGTATAGTATGGAATACTGACCTTGAGCATGCAAAGAGGACGCTCTAGCCCTCCAATCAGATTCCCAAAACGTCTATAAACAACTGTACGGGTTTAAGGCGCATAGATCCAAACCCACAATAACTGAGGACACAAGTCGCATAAACCTAAAGACGAACGAAAAAATAACAAAATCTTCCTAGCTTAATTCAAACAATAATTATAAATATCATTTCGGCAACATGCGTGTGACAATTAAGAATCATGAATATTTTTACAACTAGACGTATTTTTATTTTGTGACCATTTGTGGTGATCCTACGTATAAATTCATATGTTTGTGAAACAGTGTGTGAAATTTGTTTTTGTCACATTTTAAGTCATTACAACTTAGAATGAAATAGGTGGACTACCTTTGAACAGCAAAAGCAGACATAAAAAAGTACGTAGTTTTCCTCCTATTTGAAAGAAAACATGCCTTGTGAACGTGGTTTTGTAAAATGTTTGTTCTTCACACTCGTATTAATCCATGAATCTATTTTGTCGCATTATACGATTCGTACGACATTGTAAGTACGACATTAAGCTACCCCCTGGCAATTTAATAATAATGTTTTACAATTTGATATTATACAATGGGATTGCGCAGAAGTTATTAAAAAATATTTAAGCCCTCACCAAAGACATAAACAAAGCCTCGCTTATTAAATCCGCAAAACCACATTGGTAAAGGTCATTAAGAAAGGTAGGTTTTCCGCTTATTGCATTACCCTGAGATGATCCTAAAAACGTATCTAACGAGAAGAATCATGTTGTATTCGTGACCTTTATGTAACATATACATATATTTTAACAGTCTGTAGAACTTCTAGTTTTATTCCTAGATCATTAAGAAATAATTGTGAAAAACTGTGATTTACCGATTGTTTTACATGAGTTTGTGGTGTTGACGTGAATAACATTAACCACGATAGTCGTAAGAATATATGGCTTATAACAGAG
The DNA here is from genome assembly GCA_947247005.1 of Spisula solida. NCBI lineage: Eukaryota > Metazoa > Mollusca > Bivalvia > Venerida > Mactridae > Spisula > Spisula solida. Next base: position 40,017,490 of record OX365944.1, on the reverse strand, counting down.
TATCACGGGCAAGATTTGTTGTTATATAAAACACGGGCAAGATATGTTGTTATATAAAACACGGGCAAGATTTGTTGTTATATAAAACACGGGCAAGATTTGTTGTTATATAAAACACGGGCAAGATTTGTTGTTATATAAAACACGGGCAAGATATGTTGTTATATAAAACACGGGCAAGATTTGTTGTTATATAAAACACGGGCAAGATTTGTTGTTATATAAAACACGGGCAAGATTTGTTGTTATATAAAACACGGGCAAGAATTGTTGTTATATAAAACACGGGCAAGATTTGTTGTTATATAAAACACGGGCAAGATTTGTTGTTATATAAAACACGGGCAAGATATGTTGTTATATAAAACACGGGCAAGATTTGTTGTTATATAAAACACGGGCAAGATATGTTGTTATATAAAACACGGGCAAGATTTGTTGTTATATAAAATATCTTTAATATTTTATATCGGTTCTAACATGAGTTCAACATCTTATGCTAGTGTTATTTTAAGAGATTATGTGATTTACTTTACTTGTTTACCTCTACTACGTCATATAAATTGAATGCATGCGTTATGTTTTTGTCTGCAAGGGCAAACACAGAGGCCATGTTAGAAGTTTACATTATGTTTAAAATCATAACTTTGTTATCTAAAATCATAACTTAATATTAATTGTTATTATTTTTTTATACCAATTTGCACCAAATACATTAGTTCAAGTAAACAGAAGATTTCTGAAATTGTTGCAAATCTACGAAATATGAGAGCCAAAAACATGTTAAGTTAAGATGGTCCTGGGAATGCCATAAACACACAAACATAAGGCAATAGCTCCCACACAGAACTATGGAGACGTCATCCGAGAAAACATCGGAGATTGGCAAGTGCAAGGGCAAACACTTATGGGCATCAGAAAATGAGGACATGTGGACTATCAAAAAACTACCATGTGGAAATTAATAGGAAAACCCTTGAAAATAAACAAGAAAAACATAATCAACTGAGTTTCTTATAGGCGAAAGGAACACGATTATTACGAATTTATCAATCAAGCAACTATGCATACTAAGAGAAAAAATCAAGATTTATCTACAATAAATAAATAGAGAATATATAAAATTACAGGTTGACATCCAGTGGGTCCACTATTCATCTCATCAATCTGACACTAATCGACGCCTATCAATATATCCACTGTCTGCTTAGCTTGGTCGAAAACGAACGATTACAGAAAATAACACACTAATGTCATAATGTGTGTACTAAATGACTAGCTCAGATAACCTTTTCTATCAATTCTAATGTTGTGAACGAACGTGAACAGGCTGTCAATAACTGCGTTTGAAAGATAAGTTACTGTTAAATTAAGGAGAGGGCTAATATATATATACTACTAATCCTATTCGTTAAAATAAAATATATAAAAAAAATTAAAAAACTCTTGAATAATTGCGACTTTGAGAAATGAGTGACTTGTCTGCGAACATTTCTGTGATACTCTATCTAGGATATTTTTCAAATATATAAAAAAGTGTTGAAAACTATTTTTTAGATGATAGAACATTTAATTAAGGGGAGAGCCGTAACTAAGTTGTAGAACTTGTGGCTCGACCCTTTTACCCATGTATGTATATATATGTATTTATAGATCTATTTGTATGTCATTGTTTGGGTAATAAAATATGTTTAAACTAAACTAGAACATTTAATTATTTTGTAAACATAGAGGAAATAATGAAATTCAATACAACTACTTACCATCTACAATACGCGTCCCGATGATTGCATCAAGATTCACATGACGATACTCCTTTTCTAAAAATTCTAAATTTGCTTTAAGCGCATTCATTGTAATCGTCAATAAATGCTTCGCTTCTCCAAGATTCTTGATCTCTGAAGGTGTTATTTTTGCGCAAAAGTTGATCAGTAACAATAGAATGCAACATAGTGACGTTTTCATCTTGATGTACGCTTTATCCTCTTCTTCGTTGGTTATTTTCTTGTCTAAACTCGGCACACGTGTGTTATAGCCGATGTCTGTATTAACTGATAGATGATTCTTCAACCGGCATCACAAAACATATTGAACTTGTCAAGATACCTCAACACTGATTGGTTTACTCCGATCTCGAATAAAATTACGCGCGACACGAGAATTCAACCATTTTCTAGCAATTTAGACCTACATGTTAATATACTGACTATATTTTAAAACAAACTTCAATTTAATCACGAAGACAAACGTATTGGCAATATCGCCGAGCATTCTCTGAACACGGTCGCAAATCAACCAAAACTGATCAAATATGATCTCTGTTCAAATACATTCTCTGTTGCCGTTCCAATGCCAAAACGATAATGGATGACTGCACCAAAACACTAATATAAGACAATTGTTGATGTAGTTAACGGCACGCCTATGGGGGATATCACAAAGGCGTGCGGATTGCAATATAATACAGTTAGTTATTATATAATTATCAAATACATACAATTTACGATGTCCATTGAGTTAGTGATTAATTTACTAAATGTTATTACACAATATGAAGTAATAGATGATTATTTGATGGACATGGTTGAGAGAATTGTAGTTGAACTGGAGTCCTAACTTATCGATTACTTATATCACAACTCATATGACTGGCTTAGAATTAGAAGGTCGTAAGTACAAAATCAACATTTTGAGAAAACAAGAAAACAAACTGTCTGAAAACTACTTTTTACTTATGGAAAACACACTTTTTTTAAACTTCAGTTTGGTCAACAAATGGGTCATTCTTGCGCACATGGTAAGAAATACTTTGTTTTAGCTCAATGTTGTCAAAAATTTATGCCCCAGTCTACATTATCGTATTTTTTTTACGTTGAATAATAACATGCCGAGCATAGCCTTTATTTACCTGTCAGCTTTCTGCTGAAATATGGCAGGCATGTATGTGTGCCTCCATCCGGATTTGAACCCGGGTCGCCAGATTAGACTACAAGCGCGCTAATCACTGAGCTACGGAGGCCACACATGTACGAATAGTAGTTTCTGTTTGACAAAGCTGCGTATCTATTAAAGATTTGTTTACAGTTATACCATGGTAAGTAAGATGATTGCGATTAAATATGGTGCTCATCATTATTTAACCGGACACATTATATCAAAGGTAATTCCGTAAATATGCTAAACAAATATGGAAGCTCCCCTAATCTAAATCCACTCCTACCAAACACGTGCCATGATAACATTACCACCGATAGTTATAGTAAATTGTTTAGGGAAGTTTTTGACAAACGCTATGTTCGCTTTGGTACTTATATGGGATATTTTTGACAAACACTATGTTCGCTCTGGTACTTAGTGTTGACCCAACCAACTTTAATGGAAACACAACGCCATTTTGGCAAACAAAGGCATGCAAACACCCAGCTTCGTTTAGCTACAGGATATTTTTATTCAATTCATGACAATTTGCCAATCGCAGTCTCTTCTCACTCAACTTATATCTTTGTAACCAAGTCACAAATTCTTTTTGCCACGAATCGCCTTGTATAAATGACAGTTCTTAGACAATGCTGATTGATATAGACTACAAACTAGTCCCGGCAGTAATTTGTCGGCTTCAATTATCCCGGAACACCAATATGGGCAGCAGCAGAACCACCGGGGAAAATACTTAGTAAATGAAATTAATTTCTCACGAGAAAACAAAATATCGCTTATTGCTGCCATGCTTGCCATACCGTTATGGCAGATTCCAGTATTCTTTTGTTTTTGTACGGAAACTGGAAAATGATATCCGCTTCCGAAAAGAGATATAACTAGTATAGCATTGTTGTTATAGACAAGATTGACTTAATTTGGTGCTATAATTAATTTCCCTTATATTCATTTGTTACATTTTATACCAAGTTTAGCAATACTCTCAGCAAATGGGGCAGTAATTTCCATAGTATTTGTTATCATGTACATTTTGTACACCCACGGTTCGGTAACATTATTAACAAAGAGAACAGTTCTTTTCAACCTTTCCTTTTTATCATGTACACCCATTTGTGTCATTTTTAGCTAATCGGAAATTCCTTTTTCACTTCAATTTTTACTTCATCAAGGGTTTCAATGTTTAACTGTATAAAGTGTATGATTATAATGGTTTCCTTTATTGTAAATCATCACCTATTCAACACAAACGCACAAGTTATAAATCGCCTGTCAGTCATTTTATGTCATTTCTTATTATGTATTTAAGGCAACTATGAACGCAACAAAATATATAGGAATCTGCTTATTACAAACTTTCTGGTAGTTTAAAAGACAATTCATAATATTATAGATAACTCACATTTGACATTTTGTGATGGAAAGTGTTCAATGTAATTAAATGATATCATTAGAGTTTTCCCCAAGACGTTCCGATGATGCGTGAATATGGTCAGTAAAAGTTTCTTATTTTAGGTTGTCGGCGAGTTTAAGATGTAAGATACAGGCTTTTACAGACTCGATAATTGTAATCAGCACTTCACTCAGCCATCTTGTTGCTCCGATACCATCTTGTTTACATGACCGACGATCGTACAAGATTGACTAATGAATCTAACACGTAACCAACTTCCGGTAATTTGATAAAATACTCAGATCAATGTCTGGCTTTAATTCTTTATCTTTTGTCAACATGCAACAAGTTCTTGACAGTTTATTTATACTCAGTTAAAATCTTAAGTAGCCGTATTTAATCTGTATTTTGACGAATTGATATTTCTGTGAAATCTTAGATAAAAGCCGCCTAAAATGAATCCATCTCAAAATTAAAAACACATTTTCTAAGTCTATGATTTCTGTTTGCTTTACTATTATTATCTATGAAAAAATACCCACGTGACAAATTAAACGCGTTTGTATATAATTGCACGTGCACGTATGACATTATATTGATCAGAGAAAGTGTATGTGCATGCACACAGATATACAGTGTATCTCTCTGCTTTCTATCTCTGTTGGGTCATAAAAGCAAGTTAGTATAAGGCTGATCATAGTTTGACATTAATATACGTCCGGGAGTTTTGCATTTGGTACTAAAGCATTAGTTTATCGAATAAATGTTGGAATTTTGACATGATGATGATTGCATAATTCTTAGAACGCACTTTCAATAAGAAAATGAGATATGATAGTAAACAATACATGTACGGTGTGTATAAAAATATATAAATCAAATCGGCAGAAAACAACTGAAACAGCGGAGCAAGATATGCTGAACAGCAACACAAACATGAAGTCCAACTCCGACAGCCAACTGCTCTACTCCGTCTAACAAATCCGAAGCAAGAGCCATCAAACAATTTACTCCGTCTAACAAATCCGAAGCAAGAGCCATCAAACAATTTACTCCGTCTAACAAATCCAAAGCAAGAGCCATCAAACAATTTACTCTGTCTAACAAATCAGAAGTAAGAGCCATCAAACAATTTACTCCGTCTGACAAATCCGAAGCAAGAGCCATCAAACAATTTACTCCGACTGACAAATCCGAAGCATGAGCCATCAAACAATTTACTCCGACTGACAAATCCGAAGCAAGAGCCATCAAACAATTTACTCCGTCTGACAAATCCGAAGTAAGAGCCATCAAACAATTTACTCCGTCTAACAAATCAGAAGTAAGAGCCATCAAACAATTTACTCCGTCTGACAAATCCGAAGCAAGAGCCATCAAACAATTTACTCCGTCTGACAAATCCGAAGCATGAGCCATCAAACAATTTACTCCGACTGACAAATCCGAAGCAAGAGCCATCAAACAATTTACTCCGTCTGACAAATCCGAAGCATGAGCCATCAAACAATGTACTCCGTCTAGCAAATCCGAAGCAAGAAAGAGCCATTAAACAATGTACTCCGTCTAACAAATCCAAAGCAAGAGCCATCAAACAAGAAATGTACGAACACACATCACAAGGAACACCCACACATCACAATGAACACCCACACATCACAATGAACACCCACACATCACAATGAACACCCACACATCACAAGGAACACCCACATATCACAAGGAACACCCACACATCACAACGAACACCCACACATCACAACGAACACCCACACATCATAAGGAACACCCACACATCACAAGGAACACCCACACATCACAAGGAACACCCACACATCACAAGGAACACCAACACATCACAAGGAACACCAACACATCACAAGGAACACCAACAAAACAACACTTAACAGAAACACCTGCCCTTGAAAAATAAAAGCAGTCATATGCTGGACATCGAAATTACAGATGGACACATACAAAATGAACACATTTTTTCAAAATTACACAGTGACCAGAATGACTTTTTAATTTTCTTTATTGTTTTTTAACTATTAATATGACAATACACAGAGTAATACATAAAATAAGGTTTCCATCTTGGTACGGACAGCGACAAATGTCACTGGGGATTAAATGTTGCACAGTGCATCAAACCTCACACTTAATATCCCACAGACAACCTTATATAACAGGACAATGTAATCAAACGTTATCCGCCATGTAGTACCCCTAATTTGCCACAGTGACAGGTGATAAAATAATACAAAGTATGGAAGAAGATGTATTAACAAAACCAATATAGTAGCACAGAAAGAACTCAATGACCTATCACAAATCAGCGACAAAAAAGCAAAACATTTACGGGCGCAACAAGACAATGTAACAAACATCCCGAAAGGCTTCAGTAGATGACGTATAATCATAGGGGCTAATAGTGTCCGGTCATCCCACAATGGAATTGAAAGAATGATGTTAAATAATAACTGTAAAGGGATCCACTATGCAAGTAGTTCGCTTCAAAATTAAAAGATCCTTTACTCCGAATATGCTGTGTTATCGTTGATATGCCTAACCTCAAGCCTTTTTGGACGGCTGGCATTGATGCATGTCTGTTATATTGTCATGTCGTACCCTTAAATGTTTTGCTCTCTTGTTGCTCTGACTTCTGATAGGTTATTGAGTACATTCTGTGCTACTCGATGGACGGTATTTATATAATGTTTCAATGTTTTACATTCTTTTATTACCTGTCACTGTGGCCTTTTTGTTAAAGGGCATTACATTGCGGGAAACTTTTATTTACACTGTAATGTGCTATAAGGTTGTCTATTGGGTAAGTGTGAGGTTTGGTGCACTATAAAACGTTTAAGCCCCCAGTGACATTTGTCGTTGTCCGTACCAAGGCGGAAGCCCTTTGGTCAACCTTCGTCTATGTATGTATTGTCCTCTTTGTAGTAAAAATGCAAAAAATATTTCGCCATTTTGCCTTTTTGTTGAACTTTGTTCATTTTGTATGTGCCATTCTGCAATTTCGTTGTCCAGCACAAGCACACTATGTTGACTCACTGAACCCCCTAACCGGAAGTCGCTGGTAACTAGGCGTTCAGTTTCATTTTGGAAAGCTGTCAACAGTAAGTTTTTAATGTTTTTATCAGACTTTTTGAACTGAATATACTTTTTGCATATATTTTTTCGGCGTGAAATAAACGCCTCTTTAACAGAAAGTCCTATACTAGGTATTAGCATTTAGAATGAAAACGTATTTTCTCAAAATAAACAGCTGGTTAAAGCGAAAGATGATTCAATCACGATAAAATGCCCGTTATTTATGAAATGCTAAGGAAATTCGAGTAATATTTTCTTCTAGGTGTTTCATTATTAATCTATACGTATGAGTTTATACGTGCAATGATGCATTTTCCCTCTGAATCGTTGCAATAGTGTTTAATCCAGTATGCGTTCGATTTATGCACTGGACGCCTATTTGGAAAACTCGAAAATCCATCTGTCCCCCTAGTCGCAGTACCACTGTATGCCTATTCAATAAAATATTCAAATACCCAAATACCAAATGCTTGTGCGTATTAGCGTTTTCAAGGTACTCATTGAAATGATAAATATCAGTTATGCACTGCATCTTTATTTCGACTGGCATACAGTAAGCTTTTGGTCATTTTCATCAAAAATGACCCATTTTGCACCTTTCCATATTCTGTTCTAGTGGGTGGCGGGCAGACCAAGGGGAATCGGGCAATTTTTCTTTTTTGGGTTTAATGCCCCACCCTAGATCCAAAATTGTTTCTAAATTTCCACAGTGGGACATCGTCTTGAAATGGTTGTCTGCTTTTTGCGGCGTATAAATTCCCCAATATCGGGATCTAAAATCCGGCCAATATCTATTTCCGGAACCCAGACTCATTCGGCGTGTCAAATTCCGACCTTTCGGGAATCGCACCTACCCCCCTCCCCCCCCCCCCCCCCCGATGGCACCGAAGACTCGCGATACTCCCCCGTAAATCCCCGGGGCAGTGGGACAAACGTTTAACGTCGGGAACACATCGCGAGTTCTCCCGATGCCTCCCGGTAAACCCCGAATCATCCCCGATTAATATTAACTTATATTTGGGACTATATCCCGAAAGCGAGAATATGTCGTCGAAATATCCCCGAATATTCGCCAAACGTTAAAATTCCAGAGAAGGTTTCTGACACTTTAGCGAAACATCGTCGATGTGTCGGGGAAACCTCTGGGGTGCCTCGCAGAATTCGTTTTATCGGGAATGCCTCCCTGCGATATTCCTGAGCTTCGGGGATGCCTTCGGATTATTCCCGACATGAAATCGCGAGTTCATCGAGTAAAAATCGATACATGCTTTGAAATCTCCCGATGTAATTGCAATCTGACTAAATGTCTCAAGACTTCCGAAAGCTTCCCCGATACATCGGGGAGCTTCCCTCAGACAATGGCGAACCTCCTGATATCCATCGGCAATACATCCCCACGCATAAAGTCGGGAATATATCGGGAGTTATCCCGATTCCTCCCGATTCTCAAATTGCCTCGTGATTTCCCCGAAGCTTCCCATTGACCACGAGGACCATGTTCCCGATGCACCCGAAGCTCATTAATTTCCATCGGGAGTACATCAAGTATTTCGATACCATTTGTATGTATTTATTCCCCTCCTATTTGTGAAGGGGATTTATTACTTTGCTTATACATGTATGTCTGTCTATCGGTTGGTAGACCAAATTGTTTCCTTCAAAAACTCCAGAATGCTTAGCCCACGGATCCTGAAACTTTGGATAGTGGTTGGGCATCAACATTAGAGGACCGCTATTGATTATGTGATCGGTAGGTCAAGGGACTGTATCACTGTGACCTTTAACATGAAAATAGGTCAAATGGTTTCCGTTCAATAACTTAACAAGGTCAATAAGTCAAAGTTGTCATTCAATCTTAAACATTCCTGACTATCGGGATGTCATAGGGGCTTACGTGTATTACAATTTTATAAACATCTCTTGCTCCTATTAAGTATTTATATTTTACTGGAACGTCACATAATTGCATGCAGTAAACAAACACACTTTTTACAGGGACCATGTCTATACGTATATTAAATAGAGGATCTTGCATGAGTGCTCATTACATACGAGTTTTATTAAACAAGTGGACAAAATGATATGACACGAGGCTTTGCCGAGTGTCATATCGTTTTTGTCGACGAGTTTAATAAAACTCGTATGTAATGAGCACGAGTGTAAGATCCTATTTATCACATAACCTTAGAAAACGCTTATTATTCTTCAAAAGGATGATGTACGCTGCATATGTTTCAGCCAAAATTCAGCGGTACATTGAGCGCGACGTCATGGCGACGTTGATATTATCCTGACGTCATTGACGGATCAATGCATGGATTGGCTAACGTCACGTCAAGCTAATTTACATATTTATTGCACAGTCTGGGAGTGTTGAACGATATTTACGGCACGGCTTAACGGCACTCCTGGACCACAGGTTATGTGATAAACCAAAATTACATGTTTAAGTTACTCAAGGTAATTACCCGACGCATATATGTCACCGATTTTTCGGGTCTATTAGTCGAAGAAACAGTTTTTGCGACTAAGCGTACAGTCCAGATTTTACAAAATGCGACTAGTGGGTCAGTCATGTTTCAAACATTTTCTTTGAATAAAAATTGCAGCAGTAGCATTGATACTGTTCCATGACTAATTTCTATCGTTGGTTAACACATTACAAGGTCAGAGCATTAAATGCAAGGTTTAAAATACGTTTGAACAGACTTATAGTTTTTGCGACTATGCGTACAGTCCCGATTTTACAAAATGCGACTAGTGGGTCAGTCGTGTTTCGACTAGTCGTACAGTGTAACCGGCATACATGTCCCAGAAAGACACATTTTCCTCAAAAAAGTATCCGTTATGATAGAGCAATGTTTGTGTGTATCGATGTGTTATACATTCATTTACAATCCAGAAAAGGTTACAATACTTTGTGAACGCTAAATATTCTATTTTTCAAATAATGTGTAGGTTCTTTACAAGCTCTAACAAATATCTAATCGTTATTTAACTTGAAAATAAAGTTTTAAGGGCTTTTATCAGGACTGTTTGGTATCTACGTAAACAGTATTTTATGGACTTCATTGTAACTAAAACAGTGCACTTACTTTATGCGATACTAAGGAATAAACTAATAAAATCCAAACTATCCGAGACGGTAAACACGATCGATTTATTTTCTGAACGCCTGGTTACCAGCGACTTCCGGTTTGGGGGTACAGTGAGTCAACATACTGTGACAAGGCTGCTTCGTATCTTTCAAAATTGCATGTACACTATATATATGTTGTAGATTGTCCTTGTGGTGTGTGGTGTCCGGTTGTTGTTTTCTCTTCACATGGCTCTCGCTCCGTTTTGGTTTGACTGGCTGAGGCGGCAGACTTTCAGGACGGGATGTCGTGTTTTCAGTGCTGTGTGTGTTTTTAATGTTTTCTGTGTTCGGCTAGTTAAGTTGAGTGCTGCCTTCCCTGTCTGACTTAATATAATATTTTTTATAAAAGTATCATAAAAGGGATAATCACCCAATACCTTTCGAAATTTATAAATCACACCACCATAAAAAGTCAGTTTAAGACAGACCGGTCTTAGAAGAGTATTTAAATTAATACATGTACCATATTTAGCAATAAGATCAATAATTCGCCGATAAAAGTTTTTCAATTTTTATTGAAAGCATAATGCTTTGTATGCATTTTACACGTGGCGTATGACCTATTACAATGTACTTGTATGCTGCTATGCAGTTTGTCACGTATTTGCCTATATATCAGACACTTTAAGATGCTAGGTGAAGGTCCCTGTCTTTACTTTTACTAAACCGGTAATTATTATCTGATGACCATTTAAAGTCGACATCAGCTACGTAGCAGTCAAGTATAAATTCAGTATCGAAATCGCATCTATCTAGATCTGATAACCAAAGAGGAGGCAGTAAAACTATGTTTCGCTTTTTATCAGCGAAATACCAATCTTATTTCTAAGTGTGATATTAACTTAAACACTTTTCTGCGACAGGTACTACTATGGTGATATTTTCAAACTTTGAGAGATATTGTGTCAAAGTCACCTTCATGGCAATAAAACGCTTCTTCTGTTGAGGTTTTGATCCTTCAATTTTGCAGGGAACTGCATCTATTTTTTTGTGATCTTCATTTTTTGCATGGAGGTCGGTCACCATAGTAGATGACCCCTATTGATTTTGAGGTCAGTAGGTCAAAGGCGAAGGTCACTGTGCCATTTGCCATTTCTGACTATTCAAATGGTTTCCGTTTAATAACGCTTTTATCTAGGATCTTCAACCTTTACATGGAGGTTGGTCATCAACAGTATACTATTATTATGAATAAATAATAATAATATTAATTACATGTAGGTTGGTCATGAACAGTAGATGACCGCTATTGATTTTGAGGTCAGTAGGTCAAAGGTCAAGAGCACTGTGACCTTTGCCATTTCTGACTATTCAAATGGTTTCCGTTTTCGCTATGTCCGTTTTCTTTATAAGCAAGATTTACTGTATAGATAAAATCACATTAAAATAAATCACAGGGAGCAGATAACATATCTGTACCATCCATAGCACTATGTGGACTCGTTGACTTCCGACAAAGTAATTAATGTTACCGATATCGATCACTAATACTCTGAGTAATTAATCGTTGAAAAAAACATGTTTTCATCAAGCTAAATGGTATCGCATGTGCAAATAGTTGGTGTGAGTTCTCATTAGACAGATATTTTCTCCTATTTCTTCTTTTTTATGGTTAAATAGTACGGGTAGTGTATATGCACTCGACACAATTCATCACAATTCCCCAAATGCATATCTTGACTGAACTAATGATTTCACAATTTATGATCACCTTAATATTGTAAAAGCTGAATCTGGTTTCATGTTCTATCTGTATCATTGTTATATATATTTATTCTTTATATTCATTTATTTTATATTTCATTGTCCATGTGCAGACGACAAAACATAACTTAAATCTTCAATTTAAAAGTTCAATTAGTATGCAGTGTGTAAAGGAGAGATCGTTGAAGGTTTTTCTTATAGTTTCAATGTAAATGATTCTGTCAATAAAATTTGGAGGAAGTTGCATTTCTTTTCGAACACCCTCGTATATCTTCGTTTGTATGATATTTCATGATGTTAGGTTAGGTTTCGTTTCGTTACATTACCTTACGTTACATCACATTCCGTTGCGTTATGTTATGATTGTATTTCTTATGATGCACTTTTCGTAATCATAACCAAACCTTTAGTGGCATCGATAAAATGAAAACAACGTATTTGATTAAGCTTCTTGTGCGTGACTGTGCATAGACATCTTTTACATTGAAGCCTGTGTAAATACACAAAGATAAATATTAATTATATGTAATAATCAAATTCCACAATTACGTAACTTTGCGAACTAAAGTGAAATCAAACAATGGAAGACTTGTGTAAGGAATGATTCTCATTAAAGGTGCAGACCTCCAAAAAAAACATGAAAATATGAACTTTTTAAAACAAGGGTCAGGTACAACTTAAGATATTCAGAGTTATGTGCCTGCAGATCCAGTTGAAAGTTCTAAACATCTATGAAAAATAGTTTACTGGGTCATGTTTTATCAAGGCACTTACGAAAATCGTAAAGTATTGGTTATCTCCCGTTCAATAGAACATAGAAAGCATGGACCACCTTCCTTAGAAACATGTACATGTACGAAGAGCTTTTCTCTAGCACCGTACCAATGGATACCGTTGCTTAACTGAATGTGCTACGTAGCGCTTTGTTGACCGTTGATGTATACTCCCGTTCAATTCAACAAAAAAACATGGAGTTCCTGTTTTGGAAAGCGCAAGGAAACGCCTTTGTTAGACAAGGGACACCAGTGCACTATGAATTTTACAGTCGCCGTTTTGTCTGTCTTTCCGTCAGTCCGTCCGTCACATCGTGTCTTGCTCATAACTTGAACATTATTAGAGATATTAGAGATATCAATTTGAAACTTCATAGGTGAATATATCTCATTGAGGGGGTGTGCAGTGTACAAGAACCATTACTCTTCATAGCATATGTTTGGAGTTGTTCCCCTTTGTAATATTTCATACTTAATACTTGTACGGACACTAACTCATACAGTATTAGAGATATCAATTTGAAACTTCATTGGTGAATATATCACATAGAAGGGATGTGCAGTGCACAGAAACTATTAATCTACTGTACTTAGTTTTTTTAATTATCTCTATTTTGTCATACAAATTAATGCTTGTCCGGCCAATACCTTGAACAGTTTTGATGGCATTTGATTGAAACGTCACATAATGATAGAGACCATCAAACGGAAGTGCTTTGTCAAAGAACCATAACTCTTTTAATCATCTTCCTTTTCATACAAAGTAATGCTTCAACGTCCAGTCTATGACTTGAACAGTATAGATGGCATTGGATAAAACTTTCAGTGTCGATGAACCATAACTACATACATTATTGCATTTTTTCACCTGTATCTGCAATATGTTGTTTCCAATATTGGGTCAGGCACTTGCTTCGGTGAACATAATTCGGTTTTACCGATTCCTTGTTTGACAATATATTCAGCAAAAGTACAATCGATCTGTTTTATGACAATCAGGGAGTAATTCTGCAGGCACAGATTCCCTAGGGATAACTCGTGTCTCTTCTGGTCAGATGGCATCAATATGATCTGATTTATCGTGTTTATGACACTCCATTCTAATAACAGAAAACATATGTCACTTAATACGACCATTTCTGAGATTTTCTATCAACAAAGGAATTAGGGTGATAAATAAAAGCAAATGAATGCTAAATTAATGATTGTTTTATCGTTCAGTTCTGTCAGGTTGACAAGTCGTTTTGTGTGTGCGATCCCGATCATTTTGGTTCAACGCTCGAACACGTGGCGCAATGACGTATTATGGTGAGATTATTTTCAAATTTGGCACACGTGACATGGACAGGTTCTTCATACCTCCTGTTCTGAAATCCTGCTATGTATATGTATACATGTACATGGTTTTAAAACATTTGTTCTCAAAATTTAAATTCATATCAAATTTTATCACAGCTATTTAAGCGGTGTGCAATTTTGATTTCTTACTCAAATAGCTTCATTTAATGCCAGAAAGATGAGAACAACAGTAGAAACCTCTGACGTTTAATAAAAAAAATGTACAATTTTTCTGACGTCAGAAAAATAAACTATTGAAACTGAAACATTGAGAACGAACTTTTTTAACACCCTGTACATTGTGAAAGTACATATATATAAATGTCCTGAAATTATTATCAAGATGGCGAGAACTAACTATATAGAGAAACAGTTGTAGCCGGAGCAATAATAGCAATAATATTATGCATATGAAAAATGCATGTTGTTTTATGTGTGCTTATTGCTATGCTTATGTCATCCATTGTGCTAATCAAATTGCAAGAAATGTTGCTACGTAATCAAATCTATATACGTATATAATATAATGTATTTCTAGTAGAATTCTAGGTCAGGATGTATGAGGTATTAGCATAAAGGTGGGAAATAGCGAATAACATAATAAACAATAAACAGAAAAAAATGACGTTAACGTCGCATCCTTTGGAAATTGTACAAAAGCAAAATTTCGCATTTGAAAGTCAGCTTCAATGACCTCATTGATCTAAGCAAAATCAACGTTTCTACACACATAACTTTGTTAAGAATAATCAAAAGTCATAGCTGTCATATCAAATTTTATGATGACGTTTGAAAAAACCGGCAGGGTCAACCTTTTGTGGCGCCGTTTAAGGGCGTAAGACAGAGGAAACTGATCCTGTTCTCTACTTCATGGCATCATTATTGAATTTCAAATGATTTCAAGGTCCAATGGTACCAAGCATTATTAATTCAGTGATCTTCCACCTTAACTACACAAACTCCTCGACATTGTAGCACTAGAAATATTTTATTCTCAATTAATATTGTTAGTTTACGATCGTCGTTAATTCTAAATTGTACTTGACGTGATGGAGGTCGTTGTCTTCAATTAACTATAAGATTGTTGTAGGTGTGTCATAGCAATTATGTGACATGTGTAGGCCTCTCCGAGAAACTTGACTGTGGCATCAGCTGTACTTACTCGATTTAATGTATATGACTTGATAACCTTGGCATTGAAACGGACAGAACGTGCTTAAGGACAATAATATAACCACCGCCACAAATTGCTCATTAATTTGAAAAGTCGTTGGGGCGATTTTCATAGAAACGTTTCTACATCGTTCATCAAGGGTAGACAACTGTTAAAAAAGTAATCTTGCTTTTGTATGTGTTACTTCCCCTTCTTATATCTAATATTTCTTTTAAATGTCTATCCTTGCTACTATTTACATTTGAAAAACCAACATAAATTGTAAGACTATTGTGCAACATGTTTGTGTAATTTAGCCAGTTGGCTTTTTTTGGCGTAATTAACCTGTATATTTTATTAAAACGAATTTGTGAATGACCATGTTGAATTTGTAATTAACTTATATTGAAGGTTGATAGGCTCATGTAAATATTTTGTAAATGCATAATTGTGATTTAAAATCTAATAAGTACGAAACCTATTAAGTATCTGACGTAATATATTCTTTGTTATCGACGGAAACACCCGAACAGGTACGATTGCAAACTTAAATGGCAACTCTCTGGCAACTTATTACGTTTTTTTACGATTTATATAAATCATAGAAAAGAAATGGTACAAATATGCACGAGTGTACTAGTTAAGCAATGGTTTCGATATGATATTAGCTCTGTACATTCGCAAATATACTCATTAACATACACATACTCTTACATATATGTACATTTTCAACTTGTCGAAACGAAAGACATGTAGATCGAACGCTAGTGTTAACGAAATTTTTAGTTAATAGCCTTATGAATATTTGAGACTTTGTCACGTGTAAAAACTGTTCTGATTTATGTGGAACAAGAATAGTTTAATGTCGAACAAAATATATCGCTTACGTGTAATTACATTATATGTCCGAATGACATGATCGCAAATATATGAGTATTATTACTAAAGCGATACATAACAAACAAGATTATTAATCAGTCGAAGATATTTATAGATTCCACCTAGTTATCATAAATGAATACATTATAGATAGGCATATTAAGGTAATGAGGATTTGCACCCAGCTCTGATTTATTGATTCGTGTTAAACACAGTTTCCCAACACTTTTTAAGTTATACGACGTTGGCCGATTCACCTAACCAGTTTACCTGAACTGTACTAACTTACTCACTCACTAGTCTGGTTTCCGAACTTTACAGTCTACGCAGTTAAGGTCCTAACCTAATTAGGGAACGGGAACCAGACTAACTCACTCACCAGAAAGTAGCAGCTTTTCCGCATGTGGAGGACAATCGACAGTAATGTCAACTTTTTATTAATGGTATGATTTGCCGTGATCACGAATCAAACCAGGATCGCACCAGCGTACTAATCAATAGACCATGGATCTCATGACGATTTCTACACTAATTGCACTATCATCACACATGATTGTTGCTAACCAGATTCTTAAGATATTAAAAACAATTGTTTTCACTAATAAATAATGTTGCAACAAATTCATAAGTTTAGATTCCGTATGATTGATTTCGTTTGTACCATGCACTCAATCACGTGTCTCGTATTTTACCTTTAATTGTTGACAAAGACAAGCTTTTCAATCATACATAATCAACTTTAAATTGGATATGGCTGAGGATTACTTTTTGAATTATTTACGAGCTCATGTGAGTTTGATATTTAGTTACCGAAATTCTGTATATAAATAGAAGTGTTCAGTCATTATTACCACGTGGTTTTGAATACGGTAAGTGCACTACTGACGCAGCAGACGTTATCGAGGTGGCGGATGGTTTGATCGAGAAAGAGGTCAGTGGTACACCGCGTATTTACGTCAATCACGTGAGCAACGTATCGTAAATGAATCATGTGATTGTGTGCGTTCGACACGTCGACGTTTTCGTACATGTTCAGAATGTATAGTACATCGTGTTTTGGGGGGAAACAGTTTAAGATGTGGTTAATTTAGATCAACTGACGGTATAATATATACAATGATCATTGGACGTACAGAACAGACCACGCAGTTAATTTACGGAAGTTTGTTGCTGAGACAATACCTTATCCCTTACGTATATATAATATACATGTACACCAATGAATCGACTCCTGCCTTGTTCAGGTTTCTGCTTAAGTCCTATTGTAATATTTTGGTCAAATTGTTCGAAATTGGCGTAGACAAAAATATAAGTCTCTGAAGTTGGCTGTTAGGTAATTAGCTCTTCGGTACAAGTTTACTTATACACATCGCTGGCTTAGAATTAGAATATCGTATGTACAAATCAATATTTTGAGAAAACAAGAAAAAACTGTCTGAAAATTACTCTTTACTTATAGAAAAACAAGCATTTTAAACTTCAGCTTGGTCAACATGACCACTTCCGATTTTCATGAAAATAGGCTCATAAGAAGCGCATTGAGATGCAGATTTCAAATATGCATGAGTCTTATAAGGTCGTTAGTATATAATAACATATTATATTATACTTACGACCTTCTAATTCTAAGCCAGCGACGTGTACTAGTACGACAGGTGTTCAGTTTATTATGAAACACTATCAAGACGCAATATTTTTATGTTCGAGCTTGCAAAACTCATGTACATATAAATCACATATTGTACACACACTCAACGATATACTCTATATAATGTTGGTAAGACCAAAGAGGGCATAATGGACATTATTTTAGAGTTTACGATACAAAACAATGTCCTTCATGCAGGAACACCGTGAAATAAAACAGATCTATGCTACATGATGTTTCTATTGCTACAGTACATAGCGTATTCAGTCTAATACTCTGATATGACGTGAAAAAAAGATATTTGGTGTCGTTGTCGATAAGAAAATAAGCTCTGATTATAACCTTGCCTCCGAGCTCGTGACCGCGACAGAAACGGTCGTGGCACTCGACGCCGGAGAAAAAGTTACACTGCTAAAATGACCGTTGGTTGTTTAAAAAGCAGAATGTTAATGAAATTACTCCTGTAGAATTGAAGCGAAAAAACACAGAGGCAGCTCAAATGGACTTTGGTATTTGAGACATATTAAACCGCATGCTACAAGAACGCAAGAGCTATATCAAAACTATTCTATAAAGTCGGACAGGGAAGGCGGCACGCAACTCAACCTTGAACACAGAAAACATAAAAACATCACATACCACAATTACAAAGCACAATGCCCAACACATAACCGAACGAGAAAATGAACTGCTCCAGTTCCAGCTGTTGGATAAAGTTTAATAAACTAGTTTCAAACTTCAAGGTTTGCAAGGACGAAACAATAGTGTATAACCCGCCACATTGCCGCGAAACGACTTACGTTATTGTTTAGCTAAGGCTGCTATTTTAAAGTCATATTTCGTGGGTTAAATCCAAATGTATATTAGTAGTGTTTCATCTCAGTGAGATGCCAATTTTATAGAGCAATACTAAATAAGTCTGGTTTTTACAGGAAATGCTGTTTTAAAGTTATAAATATCTAAAGCCGCTTTACTGTTGAAACTAGGTCATTCAGCTTGAGCATTCAGTTTATTGTATTGTACTTTATACATGTATATAATTTATTAATGATAAAAGTGTCTTTTCCGACACATTCGAAAATTACATATAGATAAACCCCAATCATTCGGGCGTAACTGTACTTTTAATAATGAAATACTTCAAGTAAAAGGGTTGTATTTTCACCATTCAGAATAGAAACTTGTATTCGAAACAATGGCATAAACTATATCGATAATCTATCAGAAAAATAACGGTAAATACTTTGTGAATATAAATATTAAAATTAAACAAAAATATCGACCAGTTTTTCTTGTTCACGTTTTGTTGATTTTGTTGCGTATACTTTTGGTCTGCTGTGTTACTTTTATTGTGAAAGTGAACAAAACGGTCGAAAAAGATTGGTTTTGTGTTGTGTATTTGTGGTCTGTGTATGTTCCACGCTATGCGTTTCATATTCTCCTATATCTGTTGAGAGCTGTCTTCCCTGTCCGATTTTATAAATATTTCTATATTACATAATATTAATGCATCTTTATACCAAAAAATAGAAAATAACGATGCAGATAATTTATATGTCTTGTTTGTACGTCAAAAACGCCACGTGTCAGTTAATATACAAAGATACATTTTATTCAACACTTGTAAGTCACGGAATGATCAATACATTATTTTTTTTTATTGCGAGTAGAAAAATAAAATTCGGAGTTTTTTTCCATCAAATTAACACATCATCTGTCACCCTCATTTGTTAAAATGGAGACACGCCGTCGGCAAACTGGACCATGAATGGTCAATTACGCTTAATTTATCTTCAGCAAAAAAATACTGATTTATTACACGAGTCAACACGAAAAGACTTAATTAACTTATTTCTATGCGTATTTTGCGAACGGTATTATCATGTGCATACGGTTATACAAGTTGTAAATCTAACATTTTTATACCTAGGTAATTGTTTCTAATGATTATTTATGTGCACATATATGTTAGGTTTTATAACATTTTATCGCATATAAAACACATCTCCACGGCGTCTCAGCACAGCCCATGTACGACAACAATTGTATGACTGGATATCAAACACAAACTTGAAAGCGTATAATAAAAGGCCATAATTGACAACATGTACATGAATACAAGCAGGGAAATATGACGGATTGATGTCCAGCGTTGACTTGTCATTTGCTTGTCAGACTAGATGAAAACATTAGTGTGCGTAACGTTCGCGTGTGTTGACCATACTTTTATGTGTCGCTAACTTTAATAAGAAAATCCCGACTTATTTTCGCATTGATAAAACTGTTTGAACTAAAGAGAAAGAAATCCATTATTTTTTATCTAATTTCTTTGCAAATTTATTGAGTTAAAAAATGAACGGATTAAGTATTTTCAGTGTTGTATTATTGGTAACATTGTCATATGGGTACCCCAACTACAAAAGATTAATTCCTAACGGACGCAATGTCAATCACCCGTGCCCTGGAGGGGGACATTGGGATGCTGTGGGACATATGAATGCGGGATATACACCCGACAAAAATGTCTTTGGACAGGTAGGTTTCGATTATGATTTCAAAATGAATTATGTATTAACGTCTTGTCCATGTGTCTGAACTTCTATCTTCTCTCATATGCACCATACCGCATAGTTTTATCTATCCTCACCATCGGGATGTCCAATATGGACACCGGCCACGAGCAGTACGTGTTAATGATTTCTATTATTGGGGGATAATGCAGAGGATGTCCCTGTTCAAAAAGTTCCTGGAGTTTTTAAGAGCCATGAAAAAGCACATATACTGGACCTAGGCTACAAAAGTGGTAAAAACTGATACTGGTGTACACATAAGCATATATCTCCCTTACTGTCCATTCGTGAACTAATGGTACGGAGTTCATTCATCGCCACGTGTAGTGATAATGTTATTAACGGCTCCATATTTATGACTCACATGATTTTCATTAAATGATAACCCACTATTGTTTCAGATCAGCGTTTATCGATAAAGCTTTGTAAGCTTACTAATGTTGCAATTTTTGATAATTACTTTTGTCAATCGTTTTAGTACATGTCAAGTAATTATTCAAATATAAGGCTACATTGTGGAGTTGAGTTGTAGAGTATAGTCTAAATTGGTGTGATCGGTGGATCCAACGGATGGTGATTTTGGAAGGAACATATTTTTATACTCAAATTTGCTTGGCCATTCAGACTTTGTACTATTCCCGTGCATGACTAGAGCCAAGCAATGATGCTATATACCAAAGACAGAAAAGTCATTAAAATAAAAAGCATTCATGCATATTCGATTGTTTCTAACTATTAGAAAACGATTACACATACAAGGGCTACTACAAAAATGAACTCATGTTGCATTCAATATCACGTTGTTTGAATACAAGTTTAAAATGCACTTATTTTATTACTGTTTTATTGATGTATGAAAATGGTGTCCCATTAGCCTACATCAATTTTATTGTAGTTTATTTTTGCTTAATGATTTTGAACAGCGGAAGTTTGCACAATTGTATTGGAGTTGTCCAATTATAAAATACGACCATTTGGTACTTTTTTTAATAATAATGTACACCGGTTCATGCGGTCTAGTAGATAGGTGGGTTACGAAACTCGTAAACGACTCTCAGTGATATACTAGTAGTCTAATCGATTAGCTCTTGCTCTGTGTATATGATTGACCCCTGGGTACTGTTTTATCAAAGGACTTACGGAAATCGTAAACTTACGATCAAATTTAAATTCTTAATAATTTGTTTACAATTGTAAAATGTGGTTAATGGAGCTGCAAAACTAATACTGAATCAGTTAATAAACTCCTACAAACCATATACATCACAAATTTGCAGTTGTTAAAGAATTATAAAGAATTTAAATTTGAGCGTAACTTTAAGATTTGTAAGTGCTTTGATAAAACAGTACCCAGGACTGGTTGTCACAGCGTCACGTAAATGTATACTACTCAAACTTAGGTAAGGGTCAAGAAATCAATTTTTTAATGTCTGGTTTACGTTAACTGAACATAACTGACTAAGAAAATGTTGCGCAATTATTAAAATATCATTTTATCTGCTGCTAAATTTAGAAAAATTTATGTCTTGCATTTGACAAGCATTGTCAAAATGACGTCTTTTTCCAGGTAACTGATAAGCCCTATTTGCACGGACCAAAGTGGAAGGAATAGCATGGACATTTTTGTCCCATTATTATTCGCATATCGTGTAAGACCCAATATGCCAAGAAATAGACATTCAGTTATTACAGAAGCTTGAATGCAGCATGAACATTTTAATGGGGTTAGGGTTATCAGCACTTAGACATTAAATTTTGAAATAATCTTCATTCATCTGCAATATTGCAGTTGTAGCGTTATGTTTCTGAAAATTATACCAGCCAATCTTATTAAAATTGCGAAATATTCAAATGGAAAATTTCTTGGCCCTTATCAAATTTTGAGTAGTATATCTAGTTGTCTCCATATTACAGCTGAAAGTCTGCCGGTGCAACTTCAAATAAAGTGCATACATGTTAACATATCACCAACAAATCCAGCAAGGTCACAGAGGCGATGAGCGCCTTGCGTGACCACATTGTTAACACAGCGTAAATATGTTAGCCAGATAGAAATAGATACATGTACCAAACATGTAAACGGTAATATAAGTCAACCTATGACAATAAAATGACAAGGCTCAACGTGTTATGAAGAGGTAACAAGATAGTATACACTATAATGATAAATGATAATAATTTCTTTATTAATAGAACAAATCTACATCGTATACGAACCAAGCAGTCATATAGCTTAATGTCAAACCTGACCTTAACATTAGATGCTCGTCAGTCATGACATGTGGTTACTTGTGTACGTTGTTTTACGTAGTACTACGTACCTTTAATCAGACTTCCTATTTTGAAACGACATACAATTAATTAATTAATTAATTAATTAATAAAACTTGTCATAATTTTATCAAATACGCTTATACACCACTTGTAGTACAATATTCGTTTTTTTCTACTTCCGCATTTCCAATTTTGACAAAATTCCTGCAACAAATTAACTCCTTATTTAAGACCAATTTCACTCTGCAACACAATAGCAACAGTATGGCTAATACTCATATATAAACGTGAAGAGTTAACGGGAAAATTAGTACTGGTTAACAATGAATTCCAGGAAAATGGAGCAACATATAACTGAAAAAATATAATATTAAATCAGACAGGGAAGGCAGCACTCAACTAAACCAGCCAAGCACAGAAAACACACAAAAATACAAGACACAATGCCCATCTGAAACAGTTATGATCCGCCCAAGTCCAAGCTGTTGAAAAGCTGAATGAACTAGTTTCAGCAATCAAAAGGCTGAATGCCCAAGCTGAATGACACAGTTCCAACAGTAAAACGGCTGAAATCCTAGTTTTAGCTGTCAGAAGTCCCTAAACAGTAGAAACCTTGAACGAATTAGTGACATGCTGTAACACATGTTCACTACTGATTTCGTCACGGAATGTGATGCTCTGGACAACGGTCATAGATATAATTACATAACTCGAACATCACGTCAGGGTGTCAGAATTATGATGGCTACATTACAAACTCACAACCTACATATATTTTGACAGTTTTGTATGATACATTCTTGCTTATGTCTTAAAGTGTCAATATGTCAGGTTGTATCGTGCCATCAGTTTATACTAGTTTATTTAAGGTCGATTGTGAAACAAGTTTTTCCAACTTATATTAATCACTCTCGACACCTCATTCCTGATGTTATCCATCGCCACGAGGGTATAAGAGAAGAGAAGCCAGTTTCCCTTTTATGCTGAGCATCTAGCAAGGGAGTTTCTGGTACCATTATTTCGTCTTTGGTATGACGTGTCATCGTCGGTTAGTTTAAACTTATACTGAGACTGACTATATCCATATTATGTAAACAAAATTTTGTTAAGAAATTGGACATAGAAAGCAGTAACCCACGGAAGCACAGAGCACGGAAGATACAAATAAGAACACTGAACACACACTGAAAAAGAAATATATCACAACAACAAACATACAAAGAACAAGAAAACAACTGAAAAACGTACGTAAACAAGACGTACTGCTTCCGTCAGTCAATCATAACTACCACATAGACGAACACGCATCACGATTCACAAAGACAACCCAGAAATAATAACAAACAAATCATGCAAAAACGGATATGACTGAAAGCCAAATGATTTTTAGTTCGTTTGATACACCTTACGGCAGTTTGGTGATAGGTTTAAGTGCTCATGAAGTCAGTAACCACGTTAGGAAGAAAATACACTAATTTCAGTAAATTAATATAAAAACCCAAGTTAGATGATGATCGAGTATGATCATTTTGTGAGTTTAAATTGGACGCCTCTTACGAGAATAAGACGCTTCATTATAAAAATGCGAACTAAATTGTGCTTGAATTGTGGCTGTGTATGTACCACAATACTAGTATTACATATATCAAGTCATTAACCAATCCATTGCTCTTAATCTGTTAACTGCTGCTTTTACATCTGGAAGTAGGTCATTCAGCCTTTTTATACAATGTAGCTGATATACAGGTCTTCCAACATTTTGACAAGTGTGACTTGGACTTTCGACATTTGACGGCTAAAACTTGGACTTTCGTTCAACTCCGTGCTGGACATTGTGCATGTAATTGTGGTCTGTGTTGTTTTTATGTTTTCTGCAAACTCAGCTGTTTAAGTTGAATGATGCCTTCCCAGTCCGATTTTGTATTCTCTTTTTGAAGCTATTACTAGTATAGTTGATTGACATTGCATCTGTGCCATTGTTACACTACATACGTGATACGTTTATATCTGAAATGATATTTCCTGACACATTTACACAAATATCTCAATTTATTATCTGAGAACTGTTGTGAAATATATCTGAAACGACCAGGTAATAAGTTATAGTTGTAACATATTAAGTAAATTTTAATGACTAAAAAGGGCGAAGCGAGCGAAGCGAGGCCTTTTTAGTCATTAAAATCTACTTAATATGTTCTAACTAACTTAGAATATAACATTCTGAATTCTGATTGGCCGATAGAAAGTAGCACCAACGCATGACGTAAAGTCTGTGAAGAGAAAATTTTAATGATTAAATTTTCAGTTAACCGCCGAAATGCGGCGTTTTCATTGGCTCATAATGTAGGTTATATTCTAAAAATGATTGACCAATATAAATCAATAACACTATATCGGTTCATTGCTAATGTTGTCCGAGGGAAACATGACACCTTGTTAATGTGTGTATGGGCCAGTGGTCTAAAACAGAAATGATGAATAATAATATCACTCATGCTACATAAGTTATGTTACAACAAAATATGAGTCCTACTCAGAGTTCCCATAATTACAATTGTCTGTCATTTTGATAGACGACGATTTTTTATACATTAAAGGTTTTTAAACTAAGGGGTTTTAAACAAAGCTGTCGTTAAACAAAAAACCTTGATAAATTTGTAAACTGTATTGTATGTCTGTCATAACGTAGAATGTAATATAACACGGATTTAAAAAAAGAAACAGAGAATCAAGAACTTTCGATAAATCTCGCCTGGGCATTCTAATAGTCCCACTGCTTTGCATCCATGTAAACATAATAATTATTGACATGCGTAAACGTAAAGATACAAACAAATCGGACAGTGAAAATTTCACTCAACACTCAATAGCGCATGAAAGGAACAGCCATAACATACAAAGAGGAGCAAACACAGACCACAGACACAATGCATAATGACAAACCTTAAGATGAATAAGAAAAAATAAAGCTCCACAGCTCTAAAAACACGTCAAACTACCCCCAGCAGCCTACCACCTTAGTCCGTCAAACCTAACAGAAATAAGACCAACAGAAAACAACGATTCAACTAGAACGACCGCACACCACAAGGACAATCCTAAAGAAGCGCCCGACAGAAACAGCGCACATGCCAACAATGTAGCAACACGTAAAGAATATAACGACACCCGGTGTACTAACAATTTCATATTCTAGTACTGACATCGTTTTATATGGTCGAATGTTTCAAAACAATCATTGTATCAATTCATTATACTGCCATATTTGTTATCGAGACCTGCCAGTGTACAAATTGCAAGCTCTGCATGAAGTGACCCCTGTCAAAATTATGAACCAGAAAGTCATTAAAATAGAATAAGCTTCCGACTATATAGAGATAGGAACGTGGCGTTTAACGGATTTTAAATATTCGTGTGAAGTATCATTGTGTGCCTATAGATCCTCAAAGACCCGACAATAACTATGATATATGTATTAACTGCATTTGTATATGGTTTTATTCTCTTTATTTTATAGGACTTCCGAAACATGGGCAAGACTTGGTCAGTACAACTTTGTCAGGCAGATTCTGATGGTGACGGTTTTACAAACGGTCAAGAATTAGGAGATCCTAACTGTGAATGGAGAGAGGGAGGACCTGAGCCACGTGGCCAAGTGATGGGCCATCCAGGTGAGTTCAAGGGTCAAATACTGTAAAATCATTATTTTTCGAGGGAGTTGAATTTTCGTTGATTGTGTTGTTAAACTCGACCACGAAATCTAATCACCACGATTAATCGACCTCTCAAATTCAGAACATGAGTTTACCTTTCAATGTTTTTAAATTTAAGAGTTTACGACCCAACGAAAATGCATTTTCCATCAAAAACCACGATATTTAATATCTACGAAAATATCTGATTTTGCTCGTACATGTTTTAATAAATAGAACAAATTGCATGCAATTAATGTACAGCCTCTGGTGTATCATACCATGTACATAGATTCAGAAACATGAAACAAGAGCATAGGCACATATGGTTTTAAATCATCTGAGTGTACCCTATATAGAAAGAAGTTAGTTGCAGCAGCCATGTTTAGCCGCAACGGATATGACCTGACTCAAGCTGGTACCCAGTTTTTCTACAGTTGTCACAGAAAATACGGATACCAGTTTCTGTGACGTCATATTCGTTGCGGCTAAACATGGCCGCTGCACTACCTTATCTATGTATTGGGTACACTCAGATAATTTGACCATGCCCCTATAAACAAGAACACGTGCAACTGTGTTAATGTCATTGATGCCAGATCTATGTACAAACATTTATTACAAGTTTACCGAACTGAATGTATTCTTGCTCGGACATTGTCATTGAATCATACAACGAGCTCAATCAAATGTAACGTTTCAATTAGATAAAACATACATGCGAAAAGTATTCGCTCTAGAACATTGGTTGAATGTTGCTTTGATTACTAGTATTATAAAAAAGAGCAAACGACAGAGCTTTAATTCAATCAACTGTAATCCCTTTCTTAGTTAATATTAGGCGCATTGTCTATCGTATTCATGTACACATGTTGCATTTGAATATGTTTATAGATCAAAATGTATGAAGAGTGTTACTTTTAATTATAATACTTAAGTTTTGTTAAGATATGTACACGTATATAACATGTATATTGGCATTTGGTCAATAATCACCTCACCTGTCCTCTTGACACTCATTGTTGTATTGATGCGCCGTCTCCACTGTGGTCTGTCTTTGGCAACTGTCCTGGCTGTTGCCCAACTGTTCTATCCGAGTTATTTCCGTTCCTGTTCGGTTGTTCACCTCCATGTCGTTTTCGGCCGTCCAAATTTTCGCATTTCTTCTTCTTGTGAAATTCCATCGTATACCTTTCGGTGGTTCTTTTTATGATAAAGTTTATTGCCAATAAGAAGAGAAAGTCTGACATTGTGCATCCTTGTTTGACTCCAGTTCTAACTCTAAACCATTCTGATTATGTTCCCTCATCAAGTACTTCACATTCTAAGGAGTCAAACAGAAGCCTGACTTGTCAAGGATGCCATATACTTTCATGATTTACCATAGGCTGTCTCAGTGGATGGAATCAAATGCTTTTTCAAAGTCCACGAAGTTGATGTACAGTGGAGCATTCCATTTATTACATTGTTCAATAATGTTTCGTAGTGTGAATAGTTGTTCAGTTGTGCTTCGACCACTTCTAAATCTAGCTTGTTCTTCTCGTAGTTGGTCTTCAACTTCGCGTTGGATTCTTGAGATTAAGATTCTTGAGAATACTTTGCTGGGAACTGATAGAAACGTTATACCTCTATAGTTGTCACATATAGAGTGGTCTCCTTTCTTCGGTATTTTGACGATCAGACTTTTGTTCCATTTGGTTGTAATGGTCTCTTGGTCCCATATATTTCTAAATAATTTCTCTAAATAGACTGTTGTTGTTTTCATGTCTGTTTTTAGGATTTGTGCTGTTATGCCGTCTATTCCACCAGATTTACCCTTCTTGAGTTTCTTCAATGCTTTGGTTATGTCATCGCTTCGTATTTGATCAGTATCTATGTTTTCAAGTACATGTATCGGATTTTCATTTTCTATCTGAATTGGATGTGTAGGCTGCAGACGATTAAGGACTTCTTCGAAGTGTTCTTTCCATCTATTCAAACGTTCCTCCTGGTTGCTGATAATTTTTCCTGTCTTGTCTTTGATTATTGGTCAATAATGCTTACATACAATCGTCGGTTAATTGCAAGCTGTATTAGTTCCGTATGTAATAACACAGGTCTAAGCATTTATATCACAGACATTTCAAAACATCGTGTCTTTCTAGTGAAAAAGCGCAAAGTTGAAGATGTCAAATATAATTGCTTAGACCTGTGGTTATAACGACGGAACTCTCATTTTTTAGACCAAAACTTGTATTTGCTGTTTCATGTTACAAAGTCTTCAATATGTAAACCATTTGAATTATTTATTGTTTCAAACAATGCTATATCAGAAAGCTGAATACATGTAAATGTATTGTGTTATTTACAGGTTTCTGTGAGCCAGACAGACGACAATGTACAAGCAATTCTAAAAAGGAGTGTAATGCAGGTCAGGGTCAAGGTCAAGGTGGTTCTACAGGATTTGGAAGTTCCGGCGGTTTCGGTGGAGCAGGTGGATTTGGAGGTTCAATGGGAGGTTCTGGTAGCTTCGGTGGGATGAGCGGACCTGGAGGTTCTGGTGGCTTCGGTGGAATGGGCGGATCTGGAGGTTCCGGTGGCTTTGGTGGAATGGGTGGATCTGGTGGTGCTGGTGGCTTTGGTGGAATGGGCTCAATGGGTGGATCAGGTGGAATGGGCGGATCAGGAGGTTTTGGTGGACCTGGTGGATTTGGAGGACCCGGAGGATCTGGTGGCTTTGGTGGAATGGCACCTGGAGGAAGCCCCGGTATGACTGGTGGATCGGGAATGTCTGGTTTTGGCACACCTGGAATAAGTCTACCAGGTACGAGCGGTTCAAGTGGTTTTGGTAGTACTAGCATATCGACTGGTTTCGGAAGTCCAAGTGGATTTGGTGGGATGGGTGGAGCTGGTGGAATGAGCGGAGCTGGTGGAATGAGCGGAGCTGGTGGAATGACCGGGCCTGGTGGATTTAGTGGGATGAGTGGAATGGGTGCATCTGGTGGATTTACATCAATGGGTGGACCAACTGCTGGAGGGTTTAGCGGTTTTGGTGGTATGGGCGGACGAGTTGGAGCTGGTGGATTAAGCACTATGGGCGGTGGGGGAATGATCTCACAACCTGGAGGAGGTTCATTTACTCGTGATTTCGGCATGTCGGCAGGTGCTGGTGGATTTCCAGGCGGTATGACGTCATTTACAGGCACCATGTCACGCGGTGACATCGCAAGAAGCGTTCGAGATAGAATGGGTCGTTTCGGTCCACCAATGTCAGGCGGCGTGACGTCATTCGCTGGAATGCCAGGAATGGGACCGGGAATGTCAGGTGGTATGATGATGCCAATGTTTCGATTTTAGAGATTTTCTATAATTAACTGAGACAGCGTTTCTGCTGATATAGCTAAACGTAAAGTTACACAAAATTTCAATTGGTATACATGGATTAAGATACGTGCGTAATGAGATTCGTTGCATGGTTACATTGATTACAGAAGGGGAAGCGGTCACAAGAATATTGAGGATTAACTGCAGCATGTTGACTCACAGTTTGGGTGAATGACTTCCTACTATTGACCATCTAAGAATACCTACCTTTACTCGTACATTAACATTATAGACATGCCTTACTATGAGTGTGTATGAAAGAAATATGAAAACACGATTCATTGTTTTTACTGTGATATCTGCTAATAAAAAGACGTATTCTGTATGTATGTAGTTTGTATTTTAATCCAATGTCATGAAAAAGTTATAGAATCTATATCGAGCAAAGATGGCTGAATTATAGTAGTGTAAGGGCTTGTAAACAAAATTTAATATACATGCAAAAAATGCTCAAATATTTTCTTTATCTAGTTATCGTATTTATACATATTTATTAATACGTATTAATAAAGACATTTAAGCAAGTTTAAAATGACTTATTTTGGCCCTGTGATTTAAAACAAAATGGAAGTTCCTATAAATGTGTCCTATAATTCTTATAACTTAATACTACGAGTAAAAAAATGAGCTTTACTTATCCGTATTTCCTATGTAATCCATTGACAAAACTGCAGAAAATATGTGTAGTCAAAAGTGTAGTCAAAAATGTCGTTTTTAACGATTTTCACGACTATTTTAGTGTTCTGCGTATGCTTATATATGTACAAAATAAGAAAGTGTAGCAAGTATGCCATCGTGGTTTTTGGGGAAGGTTTTAGGTCATTGAAAGCAATTATAATAGGCTAAAATGACAATTTTTGTAAAACAGGACATATGTACAGAAGCTTTGTCGACAGATTATGAGGGAAATAAGGATGTGTATGCTTAATGTTTTTTTTAAATATAGTGTAAGGCTATTAGAAATTTAGGACATATTGATAGGAACATGCATTTTTTGACAAAACACAGGGCCAAATTAAGCCATAGATGAAACTTGTTCTTTGTAGTAAATAAAGGATTGCGTTATATTGAACATGAAATTTATGCAACATCATACAATTTATGTACGGCATTAATGCTAGATTTATTACATATAAAATGCATCTTCGCAGCGTCTACGCACAATCCCTATACAACATCAATTGTATTATTGAAAACATATTAAGTATTCAAAACACAAAGCGAATGAATAATAATGAACGACTATGTAATTGACAGTGTATATACATGCAGGTAACTTTGATAGATTGATTACCTACGCCGGATTGTCATTGGCTTGTCAAATTAGACGAAAACATTTACTTGTTTGCGTAACGTTCGCGTGTGATGACTCTTTGTGTCGCTAACTATATTTAAGTAAACCCAATCGAATTTTCGCATTGATAAGTATTATATTACTAAATTAAAAGAAATCCATTTTGACTTTTAAATTAATTTCGTAACAATTTTTGTGTGCGTTTAAAAATGAACGGACTAAGTATTTTCAGTGCCATACTATTGGTCACGACATCATATGGTTACCCTCGTTTTAGAAGTAGTATTCCTAACGGACATGGAGTCCAGCACCCCTGTCCTAATGGGGGCATTTGGGGCGCTGTTGGACATATGAGTGCAGGATATACACCCGACAAAAATGTCTTTGGACAGGTAAGTTTCGATTCTAATTTATAAGTGTATTTCCACGTGACTTCTTTTCTTTTCTATTCAGCTTTTAAACACTTCTTCGTTTCAGCTAAAACTAGGCATTATGGTCCTTTTGCTGTGGAAACTGTGTCATTCAGCTAGTAATAATTTATTATACTTTTCGACAGCTTGAACTTGAACCGAAATTCCCCGGTACCAAAAGCTTTCCTGGTTCTTCAACATGTCAATGTAAATCATCATACACGAAACCAGGGTTTAAAGAATCGCCCGAAAGACTGTAAAGCTAGTAGATGAGAGAGGAATCGAACTCGCCATCCCAAAATAACAAGTCAAGTACACATATATATATACACTATGAGGCACTTATAACTGTGCACTTACACAAATCTCACTATCTCAGTATTTAGTGTGTGTATTTTGTTGAAATTTGCAGCAAGTGTAGTTAAAAGATGTGCGATAATGTCTAAGAATATTTCATTTCACAACAAACAATATTTCGGAAACGCCAGCACATAATTTAGCGTTGCGTAAAATTGCGAAGTCACAAAATCTGCCCCGGCTTTAAACGCACAGTTTTCCAACAAATAAGAACGCGAATTCCTGAGAGTTTAGGCTATGCAATGTTGTCGCATTGACGTCACCTTTGATGGGCAATCTCAGTGACAGTTTGTCATAGCATAACATGCCTTTCTTATCAACATACGTTGAAATCCGACCAGTCATTGCAGAAAAATGACGTTGAATGTTTTTTAACAATGAACGAACAGATAGGCAGGTAGAACATGGCTCAAACACCTGTAGGGGGGGGGGGGTTAATGATTGTAAACGCGTACTTTTGCTTATTGGAACGCCAATAATAATTAAATTCAAACAGTTACTTTGTGCAACATTGAAAAGCCCGTGTTGATAAACCCGACGTCACGGCGTCAATTTAGACAAACATTGACGTTTGTGTTTTTTTAGGATAACAGGTCATGAATTTAATGGAAATTACCACGTTTTACTTTATTTCCCGCTGTTTCACCATTTTCTCGTGAAATTCGTTAAATTGCTATTTTCACAGTCCAGTGGACAATATCTATTGAACCGTAAGATAAAAATATCGGATTACGCTGCGCGTCGACTGACAACCAAATACA
Organism: Spisula solida; assembly: GCA_947247005.1. Lineage (NCBI taxonomy): Eukaryota > Metazoa > Mollusca > Bivalvia > Venerida > Mactridae > Spisula > Spisula solida. Next base: position 39,984,703 of record OX365944.1, on the reverse strand, counting down.
CTAAATTTCGTTCAAAAATATAAACAAACAAAAAAGTTATTAGGAATTGAAAACTGCACAGTTATAAGTGTCCCTTAGTGTATGTTACCTACTTGACGACGGATACCCTTATTACACATACGATAGGCTGTGGTCAAAGTGTTGCGGGTATTCTATGGACATTGAATTGGAACTTGACTCAAATTCATCGGAGAGGCATTGGATTACAACAGTTATACCCGTAATGCCAATATCACACAATGATGCTATAACAGTAACTCTGAATCAGGGTTGGTACTTTATGGTCTGTGTCGTCCCCTAAACTTTCAGATCGCAGTGGCGAGGATTTAATAACCAAATCACAGGGACCGGTCTTGCTTTACAAATAGTATGTAAAAGGTGCGTCTTTCACCAACATATTGTTATGTTGGTACAAAAACTAATCACATTAAACGTTACTTTAAAACACCAGCTTACAATGCTAACCACTCAGATGTTCACCGTTCCCAACTCTAAGATGTACAAAAAATAACCACATTAAATGTTACTTTAAAACACCTGCTTACAATGGACTACTTGATTTAATTGACAGAGAAGTCGAAACAAAGTTCATTCATGCATATAGGATGGTTAATGTCTGTTAAAAACGTAAAGTTAATGATAAGCAATCAATTAACAACGGTTACAGTAAATACTAAATATTACGTTGTTTTAATACAAATATAAAATGCTAATATTTTATGGCTGTGCTGTTTATTGATGCATGTAATTAGTGTATCATGATCATTTACATGAATTTCATTAAAGTTCATAATTAGTTTCATAATTTTAAACAGAGGAAGTTTGTGCAATTTTAATAGTGTCTTTTGTCGATATGTACCTTGATAAAAACGACCATTTTGTACTTTTTTCTTTGATTTCGATATAGCATGTACACGGCTTCTATTGGGTGTTGCTTGTGGGCAGAACTTGTGATGTATTGCCGTCCCTGTCTTTCACTGTTGTCATTTGTGGCAAATTTGCTTATACTATGTACTTTACATGTCAACACCGGTGCTCACTCGGTGTAAAAGGGTAATTCCAGGACTGGCTGTCCACGTGTAAAGATAATATGACTAATCTAAAACAGCTGAACGTCTGTCTGTGGACTTATACTATTTTCATGCATAACATCAATAAAGCCCGCAGGCGCATTACGACGTATATAGACTCTCAGTCATAGGCGATGAACATCTTGCTTAACCACATTGTTAACACTTCGTCAAAGTGTTCGCAACCAATCAAACACATAAGAGTAATACAAGTCTAACAACAACAAATGACAAGGCTGACGATTTTAAGAAGGGGTAACAAGATGCTACATGTATTATGTATTATGATATATGGCAATAATTTATTGACGTATACACGGAATGAACAGTGATAGAGCTTAGTCAGACATAACCATAACATTAGAGGTTTCTGAATTCGACTGAGACTGTCGTATTCCGTGGCAATTCGGTGTTATCCCTGTCAAATTGGCTAATGACCTCCGGTTGGAGGGAATTAACGTTAGACGAAAACAAATTAAAACATTTTTAACAAAATACAGTATTTTGCTAATTTTGTTTCGTACTAATGAGAGATGGACTGATACTTTCAGCCACAATGTTCGCACAATATCTCTAATTAAGGATCATTTAGAGAATGCGATCATAAAAAATAGTTTTTGGTTGTAAATTGTTCTGATGGGCATTGTACAGTCCAGTAAGGATATTGTGACAGTGACGTTGCAGTTTATGTGTACGCAAAAAACCACACCATTGTCTAAACAGGTAGAGCGAAGTATGTTAGCTTAGCATTGAATTTACAGTTGTGTTTGAACAGTATAAGCCTTTATAATTGGTTTTACACCGTTATAGTGGACTCGACCGCTGTGCCACCATGGATTTTTATCCTGGCTGGACTATATATTTACATATTGGCGTGCTGTAGAATATGACCACACATTTCTACTACTTATTTGTTAAAGTTATGTAATGTTGCACGTTTTGGGGTGGTGTTTAATATTGATCTTATTTAATTGATGAGTAAAGATAGCCAATCATATCGCCTGTTACTGACCAATAGTTTAATATGGTGTGATCTGATTGGTTGTCAACTTAGATCAATATTGAATACAACCCCTGGACAAGGGGTGGTATTCAATATTGATCTTATTTAGTTGGAGAATAAAGATAGCCAATCATATCGCCTGTTACTGACCAAGAGTTTAATATAGTGTGATCTGATTGGTTGTCCTTATCCTTAAGTCAAGTAAGATCAATATTGAATACCACCCAAGGTGGATAAGTGGTCCAGTGGTAAGAGCGACTGACTTCTGATCAGAAGGTTGTCGGTTCGATCTATGCTCTAGACGGTCAAGAATAGAAATGCTTTTCAGTGTTTCCCATCTAACTTACTAAAATTACTAAGTCATTCGGACGAGACGTTAAGCAAGGTCCTGTGTATGATGCTTTACATAGGCACGTAAAAGAACCAGAAATGCTTCTGGAACTGGGGAATATTCTGTATCATACACTATCCCCAAATAACTAAAGTGACTAACCTCTTCTGAGGACCTCGCCCATATGGACTTCCGGTGGCGAGAATAAATAAAAGCATATAAAACAAAACCTCTGGACATTTACATGACAACGGTCGTATGTACACTTGTAAAGATGTATTGTTTAGCTGACACGCCAGGGTGTCATAGTTATGATGGGTACATTCCTAACTCTCGACCTATATATGGTTTGACAGTTTTGTGATACATTTGAGCTTATGTATTGAAGTACCGATACGTCACCGTCAAAATGTACAAGTAGCATTGTACCACATGATCATTGTCAGTTAGTTTTTTGAATATTTTTTTACGTTTTCAATAATAGCACCAACTATATAACTATAACCTAATGGTAACTTAGTTATTGGCCATGCATAGAGGGATGTAGCCTGAGGTCAGTGACCACGCAGTCACCAAAAAGGTTGAATGAGCGCCGAATTTGATCATTTCGTAAAGGGGTGAAAGCCTTAAAATTCTGAACGCGTCATAATGGGACCATTCTTGGGCTAATAAGTAAAGTTAAGTTCCTTAATAGTTTGCCAGAATGCAAAGGAAATGTGGTAGCGGCCAACCACTGTTATACGTAATAAGGCATTAATCTTTTCAGCTGGTTATAGCTATTCTTTTCTCTTTGTCATTGTTACTACACAAACATTTGTACATGATATTTCCTTGAGTATTCACACAAAGATCTCGTTTAATGATTAACTAATAACCGTTCTTACATATCTGCGGTCAACCAATTAAAACTTAAATACTGTAGCGCACCGAAGATCTTTTAGCGCAGTTAACAACCGAAAGCCACACAGAGACACGGTATGAATCCCGATGCACCGCTTCTCAGCTCCGCCAGAGAATTGTTCTATTTTCATATGGCTCTGACGGAACTGAAAACCGATGTAACGCTCGGACGGAACTCAGATTCCATGTATTCGGAGTGTTACATTGGTTTTCAGTCTCGTCAGAGCCATATGAAAATAGAACAATTCTCTCACGGAACTGAAAAGTGGTGTATTGGGATTTATACCGTGCAGAAACGGCGACATCGCCTAGCCACCCATTGAAGATAGAACGAACCACACTTTTCACCGACCTGTGGTATGAACCATCCATATCCCCACAATGAGATATTTCAAGCAAGCCTATATACTCACTCCGCAACGAATCACATTCTGTGGACTTTGAAATTCGTGCATAATTAACCATTAAGGGAGGTAATTATGAATGATAACTACACTGAAGTGAAGTACAGGGATACTCTTTACGGCATTTAAAACTTTCTGTAGTGATCAAAATACTGTAGACCACAAACAATCCAAAGCATTGAATAACTGTCTATCATTCTGTAATTCAGTACAGTTCTGTTCTGTAATTCAGTACAGTTATGTTCTGTTCTGTAATTCAGTACAGTTATGTTCTGTTCTGTAATTCAGTACAGTTCTGTTCTGTAATTCAGTACAGTTATGCTCTGTTCTGTAATTCAGTACAGTTCTGTTCTGTAATTCAGTACAGTTCTGTTCTGTAATTCAGTACAGTTATGCTCTGTTCTGTAATTCAGTACAGTTCTGTTCTGTTTTGTATTTCAGTACAACTTCGTTCTGCTCTGTTCCGTTCTGTAATTTATTGTAGCAATATCACGTGATTCTCACGTCACCAAATGAATTAAATCAATCAACAAGAACAAACTTTTCAACATTTTCACCGCATTGGAAAAAGAAAATATTTTATTTCTTCACCGCACCGCTGCGTGTCCATGTAGCATTGTTAATTATTGACACACATTGCAGGCGCATCGAAATGAAAATTTGCGATATATGTCGAAATGTCTGTTTTGAGATAAGTATATGCTGCGTCTGAATGCGTATTCAATCATTTTAAACGGTTATTACTTTTGATCGTTGATATATGCAGTCCACCCCCACCCCGTCACTTTTAGATCATTATCAATAATCAAGATACTAATTATGTGTTTTTATCACCTTTATTTTACAGGATTTCAGCAGAATGGGTAAGACTTGGTCAACAGAACTTTGTCAGACAGACTCTGATGGTGATGGTTATACAAACGGTTACGAATTAGGTGATCCTGAGTGTGAATGGAGAGCGGGAGGACCTCCGCCACGTGGCCCAGTGAAGGGCCATCCAGGTGAGTGTATAGCGGAAACTAGGTCATTCAGCTTTTTATAGCGGAAACTAGGTTATCCAGCTTTTAATAGGTGATACTAGGTTATTCAGCTATATATAGCTGAAACTTGGTCATTCAGCTTTTTATAGCTGAAACTTGGTCATTCAGCTTTTTATAGCTGAAACTTGGTCATTCAGCTTTTTATAGCTGAAACTAGGTTATTCAGCTTTTTATAGCTGAAACATTGTCATTCAGCTTTTTATAGCTGAAACTAGGTTATTCAGCTTTTTTATAGCTGAAACTAGGTCATTCAGCTTTTTATAGCTGAAACTAGGTTATTCAGCTTTTTATAGCCGAAACTAGGTTATCCAGCTTTTTTATAGCCGAAACTAGGTTATCCAGCTTTATATAGCTGAAACATGGTCATTCAGCTTTTTATAGCTGAAACTAGGTTATTCAGTGTTTTTATAGCCGTAATTAGGTCATTCAGCTTTTTGACAGCTGTGAATTTGGCTTTCGATGTGTTGACAGCTGAAACTTGGGTTTTCAGCGGTGAAGTCATTTTCTCGTTCAGTTATGTGTTAGGCACCGTCCCGTGTAGTTGTGGTATGTGATGTTTTTAAAAGTTTCTGTGCTCGACTGGTTAAGTTGAGTGCTGTATTTCCTGTCTGATTCAGTGTAGCAATACCACGTGACTTTTGACTACAGTTACAAGTAGAAATTTGTAAACATTGTAAATAAAATAGCCATAAGTAGTTTATTTCTTCACCAATTTCTATGAAATATACGCCACGCTAAGGAGACAATTATTTGCTTTCCGTGAATTATAAAATCTTTTTCAGCGGCTGTGAAGTTTTGTCCATTACCTTGTGAAACCGTGGAACGTGTAGGTTTCACAGGGTAATGGAAAAATATATTTGTGTTCAAATGTTTACAAAATTCTACTTGTAACTGTAGTCAAAAGCCACGTGGTATTGCTACCCTGTGATTGTGTACAAGTGTATGATCTTTTTTCAAGGGCCAAACAATCTTCTATCTATGATCACAAAAGTATATCCAAATCACGAACAATCATTATCACTGCCATGGATTTGTTATAATATAACAAGGTCAATTATAGACAAAGGGAATCAACTCATTCAAGCGCGTTAACCAAAGCCTTACATATTAATATTTTGGCGATTATTATAAATCGTTGCAGAAATTATTGTTTACTCTTTTCTCGGTAAATATTTGGAGATTTTTGCTGAACTTCTGATGGGCTTTGGCAATAATAATTCTTGTTAACAATTATTTTTTAAGCGATTTTAAAGATCGAAATTTGAGGGAATGTCTCTTTAAAGTATTAAGTTAATAATAATATTTCATTTTCAAAGGCTTCAGGATGTAAAATAATTTCCGTTCATGTATATTTTACCTTCATTCATTGCTATTACAATACAATACAAATTATTATGTTATTTTTTTTAAATTTTTGCTTAGACGGAAAGCTGAATATCGTGTAATTTGTTTCTTTTATTGCTTAGACGTAAAGCTGAACATTGTATTATTTTTTAGGTTTCTGTGAACCAGGCAGGCCGCAATGTACTAGCGGTTCTAAAAAAGATTGCGATGCAGGTCAGGGACAAGGTCAAGGCCTAGGACAAGGGCAAGGGCAAGGGCAAGGACGAGGACGAGGACGAGGACGAGGCCAAGGACAAGGCCAAGGACAAGGCAGTTCTACAGGGTTTGGTGGCTTCGGAGGAGCTGAGAGTGGTGGATTTGGTGGACAGGGAAGCTCTGTTGGTTTCGGTGGAGCAGGCGGACTTGGAGGTCCAAGTGGTTTTGGTTCAATGGGTGGATCTAGTGGTTTCGGTGGAATGGGTGGATCTCGTGGAATGGGTGGTCTTGGAGGTTCTGGTGGCTCTGATGGAATGGGCGGTTCCCGAGGTTTCGGTGGAATGGGCGGATCTGGAGACTCAAGAGGTTTTGGTGGAATGGGCAGTTCTGGAAGTTCTAGCGGATTCGATGGAATGGGCGGATCTGAAAGCTCCAGGGGTTTTGATGGAATGGGTGGTTCTGGAAGTTCTAGCGGGTTCGGTGGAATGGGCGGATCTGGAAGTTCTAGCGGGTTTGGTGAAATGGGCGGTTCTGGACGTTATAGCGGGTTCGGTGGAATGGGCGGATCTGGAAGTTCTAGCGGGTTCGGTGGAATGGGCGGATCTGGAGGTTCTAGCGGGTTCGGTGGATTTGGCGGACCTGGAGGCTCCAGTGGTTTTGGTGAAATGGGCGGATCTGGAGATTCTAGTGGTTTCGGTGATATGGGCGGTTTTGGAGGCTCCAGTGGTTTCGGTGGAACGGATAGATCTGGAAGTTCTAGCGGTTTTGGTGGATCGCACAGATCAGGAAGTTCTAGTAGTTTCGGTGAAACTGGATTAAGCTTACCAGGTTCTAGCGGTTCAAGTAGTTTTGGTAGTACAAGCACATCGAGTGGTTTTGGAGGACCTAGTGGATTTGGTGGAATGGGTGGACCTGGTGGATCTGGTGGAATGGGCGGACCTGGTGGAATGAGCGGACCAGGTGGATTTGGTGGAATGGGCGGACCTGGTGGATTTGGTGGATTGGGTGGACCTGGTGGATATGGTGGAATGGGCGGACCTGGTGGGATGGGCGGACCTGGTGGATTTGGTGGATCTGGTGGAATGGGCGGACCTGGTGGATTTGGTGGATCTGGTGGAATGGGCGGACCTGGTGGATTTGGTGGATCTGGTGGAATGGGCGGACCTGGTGGTTTTGGTGGATCTGGTGGAATGGGTGGATCTGTTGGATTTGGCGGACCAGGTGGTTTTGGAGGACCAAGTAGCTTTGGAGGACCAGGAGGATTTGGAAGTAGTACGAGTGGTGGGTTTGGCAGTCATAGCTCATCCATGTCAGGAACATCCTCAGGACCAGGTTCACCAAGTAGCAGCAGTAGAGGAGGTTCCGGTTCTCATGGTTTCGGATTTCCAGGCAGTTCGACGTCATTCGCTGGCTCCATGTCTCGCGGAGACATCACAAGAAGTGTCCGAGGTAGAATGAGTCGCTTCGGTCCTCCAATGTCAGGCGGAATGTCATCATTCGGAATGGGACATGGTATGTCAGGTGGCATGATGATGCCAAGGTACCTCTTTTAGGGATTTCCTATAATAAACACCAGCGCGTTTTGCTGATAGCTAAACGTAAAGTTACACAAAATGATAATTGGTATACATGTGTTAAAATGTGTGTACCGTTACAATAAACTCAAAGGAAAAGGAAGCGATAACAAGAATATTGGGGAGCTAACTGCAGCATTTCTCGACAGCTTGGATGGAGCACAAAATAATTTTCATGCTGTCAAAGACTGACGATCTTAACTTTCCGTTATGCGTGTTTGGGAAATATGAAACAATTATTTATTCACTGTGATATCTGCTAATAAAAAGATGAATTCTGTATGTACTTTGATTTTGACCAGAGGCCATGATAAAGGTTATATCTACTAGATTCATCGTCACTAACACTTACACCACTGACACTTACACCACTGAAATTTACAACACTAGAATTACCACCACTAACATTTACACCACTGACATTTACATACACTAGAATTATCACCACTGACATTACAACACTACTATTATCACCACTAACATTAACATCACTATTATTTTCACCACTGACATATACATCACTAGTATTATCACCACTGACATTTACATCATTAGTTTTATCACCACAGACATTTACACCACTGACATTAACAACACTAGAATTATCACCACTGACATTTACTACTATATAATTATCTTCACTGACATCTTCAACACTAGAATTATCCTCACTGAAATTTACAACACTAGAATTATCCTCACTGATTAGTACAACATCAGATTTATCACCAATGTCATTTACAACATTAAAATTATCACCACTGATATTTACAACATCTGATTTATCACCATTGACATTTACAACATTATATTTATCACCGCTGACATTTACAACACTGGAATTATCACCACTGACATTTACAACATCAGATTTATCACCGCTGACATTTACAACATCAGATTTATCACCACTGACATTTACAACATCAGATTTATCACCACTGACATTTACAACATCAGATTTATCACCGCTGATATTTACAACACTAGAATAATCACCACTGACATTTACAACACTAGAATTATCACCACTGATATTTACAACACTAGAATTATCACCACTGATATTTACAACACTAGAATTATCCTGAGTGACACAACACTAGAATTATAACCACTGACATTTACAACATCAGAATTATCACCACTGACATTTAAAACACTAGAATTATCACCACTGACATTTACAACATCAGATTTATCACCACTGATATTTACAACACTAGAATTATCCTCAGTGACACAACACTAAATTATCACCACTGACATTTACACCACAGACAATTACAACACTGGAATTAACACCACTGACATTTACAATGCTCGAATTATCACCACTGACATTTACAACACTAGAATTATCACCACTGACATTTACAACACTAGAATTATCACCACTGATATTTACAACGCTAGAATTATCACCACTGACATTTACAACACTAGAATTATCACCACTGACATTTACAACACTAGAATTATCACCACTGACATTTACAACATCAGATTTATCACCACTGATATTTACAACACAAGAATTATCCTCAGTGGAACAACACTAAAATTATCACCACTGTCATTTACACCACAGACATTTACAACACTGGAATTATCACCACTGACATTTACAACGCTAGAATTATCACCACTGACATTTACAACACTAGAATATCCACCCTAGCATTAACAGCAGTCAACTTGATCATACTACCCTGATATGCATACTAAGTGAAGTTTGAGAATGCTTGCGTGGTTTAGGGACAATTATTACTTGTAAAATAACACCCTAAGGCTTACGGTATGCGTAAGTTAAAGTGATATTTACTTTACACATGGGTTACAAATCACTTCTGATAGTATCATCGGACGCGGGGGCTTGACGGACATCGTCTGGCCATCGGGTGAAGATCGGAGCAATTTTAAAATATGCATTGCTACTTATTGACTGGCGTCTGTACATTGCCTAGACATCAAGTACACATCGAATACAGGTACATCGTCCGTCGTCTGAGTGATTTGTGACCTAGGTACTAGACAGAACATTGATATAATTTTAAAACATCCAAAACCCAAGATGGGTGTACGTAAGAGATATTGGGCCCGTATCATAGACATATGTTAGCTAACATCGAAAATTTCCGTCGATTATTGAGAGCATACTAAGTAAACCCATACAACTTCTTAAAGTTAAAATAGTTATTTATGATCATTCTAGTTAATATAACTTCATTTGCATGTACTGACTGCTGCAGTTTGCTTAAAATTGCATATGAAAAGTCGAATCTTAGCTAATATATGTCTATGAAACGGACCCATGAACTGTACAATGAAGTCTATCGGCATGTAATCAAACTTATTTATTTATTTATTTCGCAGACCAAATTAAGCAGAAGTGTGTAAGTCATTGGGTCGATTTGTAGACATGAATCAGAATGAAGTTTTGTATATATGTCTCTTTATTGGAGAATACTAGTAAGATTATATAAATGCGTTTGTGACGTCAATGATATACAAATTGATAAACGAGCTAGCTAATAACATGGTTCAGATGCATTAAACTCTTTGTTTAAAACTCACCACATAAGATCGAGTATACCGTTTGACAGCAACTTTTATATTAGTAGATCGATCAATTTGTACCTAAACCACTACATTACCATCAACGCCGTCTTCAACAATATTATCTTCTTCATGCACGTGCAGTTTTAATAAGGCCAAAACAATGTAAAATTGTGGTTCTAGTATAGTGCGCCGAGGATAATTAGTATGGCGGGAACATTTGGTATATTCCATAAAGGTGGATTAATCAGATGTACACGATTTATTAGTGATGGTTTGAGTACAATACTGACCTGATATGTTTACTTTAGTAATTTGCAACAGTTGACCAAACCGATTCATGTTAGTAAATATCACATTATCCTTGACGCGCTATAACCCTATCCTCTCTTTTTGTTGCCCCTATCCTAAACATTGTATTGGCATTTTGCTGAAAATCACCGCGGATCCTTGTTTTTCTATTGCATAAAATCAATAAAAAAAATATTTTTTTAATTCCTACTTTCCTACCCTATTTCGGCATGTTACCAGAACCACAACACTACAAAATTAATGTAATTTGTTTTGGCCTAAATGTTTATTAATGAACTAACTAATTTATAATTAATCCGACGTTACATATAAACTTACATGCGCATCACACTTTAATAAATTATTGGCTTTATCTAAAGCTACTTGACGGTTGTCAAAATGCAAAAACAAATATATTATTCTGTTTGAGCACTGCACTCGTATTTATATAAGCATACGCAGTAAGTCAATGGGGAATTATATTAAACGCGACTGTTTAACGCAGATTGCTGTTAAATATACATAATAATACATTATAATATTTTTAAAAAAAATAGCATAGGAGATATCACGTTTGTATACAAAGGCATTCATACTACCAGCTAGTTATTTAAATGAAATGTTTTTCAAAAGTGAAATTGACCTCACGACAATATCTGAGATTTAATGTATTATTGCTAAAGTCCCAAACACAGATTAAATGAAGTCTTAATTGTGCTGCGATGTCAATTTCTGTAAATATATCTACTTGGATTGACAGTACAATCTATTTAATATGTCATGAATAAAACGTATGAGAACAAGACATACAAGAGGGGGAGTGAGTTAAGTGTTGGGGAAATTAGCCGTGACATATACAGATTTCCGGGATATTGGAACCGCAGTAAATCTGATTCAGCAAGGAGACAGACATGCATGACAAGACAACTGTTAAAATAAATGATCAAAAGTCAGTGCGGAGCGATTTTCTAGATTATTATATAATATGGACAGCCATGTCCAGGAAATTCCTCGGGTAGCCATACCCAAAATGTTACTGGTAGCCATACCGGTATTCCAAAATGATGCGGCTAGCCATACACTAGCTCGACTCCCTGACCAAATTTAGCTAACCCGGGGCCTGCCAAGCAACCGCTTATTCCGGACAAAAACCCCGGGTTCCCATCAAAAACTCTGCATAGTGAATACCGAACTTGGGGCCCCCGCGTTGAGGATTTTCCGTCATCCGTAAGTGACCCAAAGCCGGCCTCAAATATCTCCCTTATTTACAAATTATATAACTTATACATGCATGTCTGTCCCCTTAAAGAATTTGTCCGCCACAAAAGTATTATGTAATAATGAATTCCCAAAAATTCTCTAGTTACTGTCGGACAGGCGGCCTAAAATTTTAATTCTGAATTTAAATAAAATGTATGATTTATATTGGTTTAATGTTATATAAAATTGACTAAAAAAACAGGCTATGGTAAGTATATCCAAGCTGTATAATATTATATTAATCACTATCAAACCCTCATACCTGAGGGTACTTTTGTTTTGTTTTTATATAACCTTTAAAATTCCCTCCCTTATTCCGTCCCACGTCGGATAGGTGAATACCGCCTGGTCTGAAAAAGCCTGGCGTCTTTATGTCAATGTCTAAGTTAATTAATTTGTCCGTTATACCTATTGTCCGTCGTCCCCACCTGTTAACCCTTTTTCTTTTTTGCTCCATTATTAAATTAAAGTATATGTCCCCTCCCAAATCCATTCGTTGTAATATATCCACCCATATTATCTTCGTCTCTTCGAAGGCCTGCTTTAAATAATTAACGCCTTCTGTTATTAAATTAAGTAACTTTATGACATTGGTTCTAGCCAGATCGTCCCCCCCCCCCAAATGGATAACTATCACCTTGGGCGCCTGTCTCAGCAGGACATCAAGCTGAAGGATGTATATGAAGTCGTCCCATGTCATGCCCCTGATACCCCACCATGAAATGGATAGTGGGAGTTGGAGGTTGGGCCTGTTTCTGAATGCGGCTCTTCTGCCTGCCCAATGGGGGATAGAGTCCCCAAGAATCCAGACATCTACGTAAGAGAAAATAAAATTGATTTGTTAGACAATAAGTAAAACTGGTTAATGTTGCCTGTTTTTTAAAAACTGGCTTTGTTAATTACCTTTAAGTGATATTGATAGATTAGGATCTATTTGCGAATGTAGGATTTAAATGCGTTTGCCAAGTTTCATAATGCTGTTATAGCCGACTCCCATCTGTGCTAGATCAGACACCCTGCCTATTCTAAAGCTTTGTGTTCTATATTTTTCCCCGTAAATTTTCAGATAGCTCAATGTTTTATTTAACATGGCTGTAAATTGGTATCTAGTTACTACAGAGCCATCGGCATGGTAAAACACTTAACCTTGCAAATTTGGTCTTATACTGAGGTAATTTTTCATAGCTTCGACTGGGCAGATAGATTTACCTTATTCTTGGGGTAATTTCATGGAAATTGGTATTCCTCTTTGGTTAGTTTAGTGTGATGAAGAGTTATAGTCAAATTTGTTACATCAGAACCTAATTGAATATTGGATATATTCAGACTGTTATATGTCTCTAATTGCGAGTTGCATACTACTTCGCTTACTCTAAGCAAGCCAAAATATGTCAAAATATACACTGCCGAAAACAGATGTACTTCAAACGCATCCTTGCATATATTTCTTAAGTTGCTGCATATTCTTTTTAATATATCTTTTGTAATTGGAGCCCTAGTATCTGTCGTTTTCTTAAGTCTATGACACCCTTCTAATAACTTTTTAATTGTGAAGTCTTCTGAAATGTTATACCACCCCTTGATTTTATGATAAAAATTTAGACCTGCAATGTATGTGTCCATTGTGTTTGGGGACCTGCCCGACTCAATCCCTGAAGTTATAAAACAAATGATACGTTCTTTCTTAGCTGGCCAGCTTCTTCCTAAGTTAAGATTTTGTCTATATTTTTGAAACGCCTGCATTGCTGTTTTATATGTAGCCTTGGTGTTTTTTGCTATGCTACTTAATAAAATTTGATTGGATCTGTATTGTAGATATTCCAAGCTATGGGTGGTGTTGGATTCGGGAGAAGGTCTGCTTGGGGTGCTAGTTCCCTGAACCTCTCCATCTGAAACCGAGACAAAGCATCGCAAATTGAATTTTTTACACCTTGAATATGCTCTGCGCATAACAATGTGTTTAACTTAAGGCATCTCATTGTAAGAACTCTTAGAATTGGCATGGCCAGAAGTGACTTAGAAGTCCTTTTGTTAATTGCTTGAACGACCGCTTGATTATCGCAGAAGAACTTGATTTACTTGTTTTCCATATTATCTCCCCAAATCAATGTTGCGACCATAATTGGAAATAATTCCAAGGCTGTAATGTGTAACCCTTTTTGTGCCATTCTAACGGCCACTTGCCCTGGGCCCATTGACCTTGACAGAATATCCCGAATCCTAAATCTCTTCCCCCGGCGCTATCTGTGTATATCTGCATTTCTATGTTAGTTAACCAGAACCTGTCATGAAATATTGAAATCCCATTAAAATTTTCGAAAAAATGAAGCTACATTCTCATGTCATCCCGTATTCATTTGTTTGTCCTAATGCAATGATAATGTTGTTTAATGCCACATATTGGATTTATGAGATTACTGCAAAAAGGGCGACCTGCTGCGATTGCCCTACAGCAAAAGTTTAGTGAACCTATGAGTGATTGCATCTCTTTGAGTGTTACCTTTTCCTTACTTAATAAATGTTTAAGTTTTTCAGTTAAGATGGTAATATTTTCTTTTGGTAGTCTTAATTCCATTTTAACAGAGTCTAGTTGTAGGCCAAGGAAGACTAATACCGTTGTTGGCCCTGCTGTTTTGTCTTCGACTAAAGGAACCCCCAACTCTGTCATACAATCCTTAAATATTCTCATAATTTTTGGCAATTCCCAATGGATTTATCACCGCCAAGGAAGTCATCTAAATAATTAATTAGTTTTCCTGACTGGAGCCTTTCTTTGACTGTAAATTCTAAAAATGTTTAAAATTTCTCAAATGTGCTTGGACTAATGGTAGCTCCAAAGGGCAATGCTTTATGGAAAAAGTATTGATTATTTAGTTTGAAGCCTAGCAATTCAAAATTTTCGGGCTGAATTGGAAGTAATCTTAAAGCGCTTTTAGTGTCCATTTTGAATAGCTGGCAATTATTTCCTAAGTCTTGTAGTATGAAAATAGCTTCATCGAAATTGGTATATTGGACTGAGCACAAGGTTAGGTCAATTGCATCGTTTATTGAATTGCCTGATGGATAGGACAGGGATGGATCAGTCTAAATTCATTTGGTTCTTTTTGGGGGACTAATCCTATGGGTAATACAATTAAATTAGGTAGTGGCAGTTCTTGGAATGGGCCCGCGACTCTACCTGCTAGTATATCTTTATTTATTTTTTGCAATGCTATTTCTGGGTTTTCCCCGGCAGATTTTAATTTTTTTGCTTCCCTCTTTATTCTTTGACCTGAGTAATTAAGCTTGAAGCCAAATTGGAAGCCCTCTTCTAAAAACTTTGCTTTAGATGCCTCGTACGATTTTAATAAACAGTTTAAATTTTCTAAGTTAATTGGTGATTTTGCAAGTGTAACATCAACTATAGTGTTTGAGCCTGTTTGGTCTGTGATCTATCCCTGCCTTGAAAATTTCTTTTGATTTGGTCGGGGCCCCTATTTTGTCAAATTTCTTTTGTCCTCCCCATTCTTTATTTCCCCATTGAAATCGTTGCAAGCCAAGCGTTTATCTGTGTTTGAATTTTGGTATGGGTTTGATGAGGTGGACGAAATTGAATAGGACATGCACCTGCACCATAAGTCGTTATTAATCGTAGCCCATGAACTTGGTGACTGAGCCTGTCTGAGGCGAAATTGCCTGTCATATGTAACCCAGGCAAACCCGGACCTCCTGGCACAGTCCCTTATTGTGTTCATATAATGCAACAGCTCATATATTTTTTCAACATGGTTAAACAAGTACACAGATGCATCTGTCCATTTCTCAATATAATTTATGGTCTCTTTGGACTCTTTAGGTCTCAATACTAGGTTACCTTCAAACATGCCTATTGACTGTGCATTATAAATTTCTGTTAGCTCCGTGGCACCTTTCAGGAGCAATGATTGATTCACATATTCGCCCTTATAAATTTGGCATTTTAGGGCCGCCGGTACATGCAAAGCTAAATCATCGGATGGGGACCGGAACATTTCGGGTGTTAGCATAAACCCTTCCGACTGCCCGGATGTTGTATTTACTGACGACGCACCTAGTGTAAATAATGGAGTACTATCTGATGTTCCATCTGAAACGCGGCCCTGTTCCCCTAGAGGTGCCTGTCGAGGCTGCTCGGGAATTGGCACGCACTGTGCCTCACGTAAGATAGCTTCAAGCCTACAATTTCATTAATATTTGGATCATTCTCACCCCTATCCGGGTCTTCTGTTTAGCGCGCGCCCTCATCCGACGAACTGATTGAGCTATTTCAGCTGGCTACTCAGCTCTGCATTTTCTTCCTCTGCCTCGTCCTGGCATATTGCTAAGTGTTTCTAAGTTGGCAATTTGTGATCAAAAGGCTGGGTAGCCACGTGCACAGCCTTTTTATTACGTGGCTTGAGGCATCCGAATGGGCGGGGCATAGTTACGAGTAATTTCCGGCGGTGCCAATGTAAACAAACTTCATTAAATAACAGCAATTATTCGTGAGGTAAATAATTGAATCTATTGGTGAAAGGCAGGTTTTTATTGTTCATTTATCCTATAGATTGCCGGTGGGCATTTTGCATATGAATACGGTGATCTCTCCTATACAAACGGCCATTTGGGACTTTATTATAAAAACTGGCGGCTTAGGACAGATGGCTGCTTAATTCGGGAGACCAACTGACATAGAATACATAACAGTAAATAATAATAAAAATATCAACTTTGCGCAAAAATATATACATTAATTTATTTTTGTACTTGTAATGTCTAGTCCAAAATTAGCATTCTAAATTGATCATTTCTCTCGACATATGTCTGAATGCACACATACGAAGGTCTTTGTGCTTGGCCTGGGGCTCTCAAATACATGTTTTACAAACACGAACAAATTAACACTCTGTGCACATCAATAATTAGCGTTTTCTTGTTTCCTCGTATGTGTATGTGTAGCCTCAAGCATTTTTAAGACATACGCTATCAACAATTTTACGAAGGTGTCATTTAGTACAAGATAACTTGTCAGGTAAACCTCTCAACATTACATTCTGGAGTTGTCTCGCTTGCATGTATTAAAACAGCACATTCATTCTTTGTCAACGTATGTTACTTTGATACTCAATTTTGTTTTTGAACATGAAACCCCGTTACTTCAATTCCAGAATGTTCTAAGTCTACAAAAGTTCATTTTGAGAGAATCGACTTTAAAGGTGTTGACCTGTCGATCTCAGTAACTACAGATAGAACATAATTGCTCAGTAAGTGTATTGTTATCTTTAATGTCACAATGTCACAATGTTCTAAATCTTTTCAATATATAGATCTCGAAAAGAGCGATTTCCAACGATACCAAAACACATTTTTAAATGAGTTAAAACATTCTGGAATTGGGGCGACGAAAATTTAGCATTTGATCAGTTAGAAATCTAACTCTCTCTTATCCAACCTTTCGCCGGTTTTCTATATTATTCGCAACTCCTGCCGATTTATTTTTTAGAACGGGTTTAGTGCCCATCTGTGGCTAAGTACCAGTTTAGTAATCTATTGCTTACATGGTTGACATAAATAGCTGGGTTCACACTACAGCGTTTGTACCAGCGTTGGTCAGCGTTTCAAAAGTCGAAAAATGAGCCCAATTGTGGACGAAATTACATTCGCGAGAAGGAATATTTTGGTTCACACTGCGAACGATGTGCATCTAACGCATACTAACTTTTGGAAACGATTCATAGCGCTTGACAGCGTATGACAGCGGTAACTAGCGCTTAACAACGTTTGCTTGCGTTGTATTTATATTTTATCAGCGTATGTGAACTTAAGCCAGCGCAGTTTAGCGTATGTGCAGCGGTCCCTAACTTAATCTGACTTAGACGAACGAGTTGCCAAACGCTAGGATCCGTTGCACAACGTTAACCTAAGTTATTGAAACGTTATGGAAAGTTCGTCCACGCTAACCACCTGCGTTCCTTTCGCGATCATTGCGCCTGATATCCGTTGGCCTACGTTGGACAAACGTTCATTTGCGCTGTGGAAAGTTGGCACTCGCTAGCCCTTGCGTTACTATCGCGTTCATTGCGCTGACTACCCGTTGGTCTCCGCTACATAAAAATAAGCTTCAATTCCTCGACACCGCCAGTGTTTCGACAAACGTTTGCCAACGGAGTTTAACTTAAGCAAACTTTAATCAACTTAATTCAGCGTTCAGGAACGGTTACAAACGGAGCACAACTTAAATCAGCGTTTATTTTCAAACGTCGACAAAGTTTGTCCATGTTAAACATTTTCAACGAACACTACTTTCTTCAGCGTTCACCAGCGATCATCAACTTTTCGAAACGTTTAGAAACTTTTACTAGCGGAGCTGAACGTTAGCCCAAACGTCGGTAAACGTCGGCACAAGCGCCAAAGTGTGAACCCAGCAGGATCCGAGTAACCGATGTCAAACGCAATCAAGCGCTAGGAAACGTTCCCAAACGTTGACGTGCGTTAGATACACAACGTTCGTGGTGTGAACCAAAGTATTCCTCTTGACAAACATAATTTCACCAACGTTTAGGCTCATTTATTCGACTTTTGAAACGCTGCATAACCAACGCTGGTACTAACGTTCAAAGTGTGAACCCATCATTATATAATTATTAAAGCCAGTACTAACATAATTGTTCTCAAGTAGATGGATGCGAACGTCAAAACATGTGTAGGGTATTATACATGTTGAAGGATGCTGCTATGAAAATGTATAAAACCATTTTCTGCTGAATTACACTGCGCAAGAACTTCCCACAATGGTCTACTTCACATGATACCGTCATAAGCCATTCTTTTCATAAACTGACGGTAGGAAATGTGATATGATTATAGGTTATCAATAATACCGTTACACTTATCGTTGTCTCGTGGAGATATGAACACATTATGTACACATACAAATGTTTATGTGTGTGTGCTACATTAGCAGCGGTTGAACTCTGTCGGGGAAAAGGAATATCATAACTACGTATAATTATATTAAATTGAAAGACGGGCATTTATTATGCCGTCAACATATATAAATAGAGGATATTACATGAGTGTCTAAACGAGTTGAATAAAATAATAATATGCGAGGCTCTGCCGAGCATTTTATCGATTTTTCAACGAGTTTAATAAATTCGAAGTGGAAAGTCACGAATGTAATGTTCTTTTTATCACATGTTAGCCTTTTCCGGTCGAAACATAAAATAGCTACTTATTTTTCACTACAATAAACGCGCAACTTTGGCGACGTCGCCTATCCTTTGAATGACGTCGCGAGATAGCTTTATTACACTAGTGTATTATCAAAAATAAATAATGACTTTATTACGCTACCGCGACGTCAAACATGTGATAATATACAACAAAGTTTTAACAAGAAAATGTTGCCAAGTTAAACAACAATACTCATAAAGTGAGATCAATACATAGCATTTGTGGAAATCAGGGCCTAATAAAAACCGCCACCAAAGCCTGATAGCGTACCTGTAAGGCTGTATGCCCAGATTCCTTCTAAGCATGGTCTGATTTTAATGAGATTTTACACATACAAATGTATATTCCTTATGAGCATGGTGATGCTTCCTGGATGACATCACAAATACACGAACACAAGAAAGTTCGGATTTTTGAAAATCAATACATTTGTATATCTTGCTGGAATTACGCGCACCTATAGTCCAGTTTTGATATTGTGACAGTGACGTTGCAACAAATCACAACCATTGTCTAAACAGGTGGAGCGAAGTTTAGTATGTTAGTTAAGCATTGAAATTATAGTCGTTTGTACAGTATAAACCTTTATAATTGGTTTTACACAGTTATAGTGGACTCGACCGCTACGTCACTGTATTTTTAATCTGACTGGACTATACATGTATATTTTGAGTATAGCGTGTGATTTGTTTGTGACCAAATTATTGCAATACACTATGTACAATCTTATATAGAATATATTATTTACTTCTCTTCTGTGCTAGCCTAATATGCACTATGTTTTACCATTAGACCAAATACATAGAAAGCACCACCAGCACTAGTCCGGCTACGCGACTTGATAATATTTTGTCAATCAATTATCATAACTATATTTTCAATTTTAGCTAGATTTTATTACGTGTGTTTAAGGGTGCAAAGGGAAATAATTCCATGAAAAAAGAGTTGTCTCCTTTATTTAAACAAAGGGTCTGTATAGACAGACAACATCAACACCAAAAACATCTTGAGTTGAGAGTGCTTCCTGCGCTTACAGCACTTTGATTCAATCACAGGGAGATGTCAATAGAGGTGTGCTAATGTTTAAGTAGGATGTCAAAACACACTGCAGATATTACTCGCATGACACTCTGATTGTTTTTCAACACTGGTGCTGTGCCAATTCCCCACCGTGTATCACAGAAGCAGCTTGCGGCTGGTGTTGAAGAAATTTTGTCAGAAAACGTATTTCAATATTGCTGCAATCTTTATTTTGAATTGCATTAACACAAATTTAGAGTTCTAAACACGTTTAACAGCTGACGTTTTGTGAATTCAATTCGGTCTTAAACTTCCGGAGGATACAACGTTACAAGTAATCTTTTTGCGAGCATGCAGGTTCTCATGCATGTGTTAGCACTTGGAATTAGAAACTACATATATCTCTAGAACGCTAGGTTAATAGCTAAAGATTTCCACTACAAAGTTGTGTCCGAATCTGTTTAAAAATATTTTATGGAGTTTATAATTCGGTTTGAAATATGAATTGTTGAGTTATATTAGACCAAAAAACTCATCGCTAGCTAGAAGTCCGTCCCGTTTGGAAATACAAGTTCATAGTACGATAAATTTTAATATCAAACTCGCTGCTAGTTCAATATCCGATCCCATGTCACAGGAAATTCACATTCGTATCATTTGAATGACGAACTCACCTACAGCTGAAAGTCGACGTCACTAAATCCCTTCTAGCTAATTATTGTCGTGAAGTTAGAACCTGGGTGCCACACTTCTACTTCAAACTCACCGGTACCTTATCAGGGCTTAGTATATTCCCAGGAAGCACCAAACATTGTAAGAATATTCAAGGGTTTAAATAATAAATGACATACCTCATACGTATTTGTACCATTGACTACAGATGTACGTTATGTAACGGAAAACCTAAAGTATATCATACATACCATGGGCAAAACCCATCTCGGCATATTGTTCCTATGACTGTGTGTAATAGTTGGTGATTATGGTACCCCCGAGACAAATGGCACCCCGAGACATCAGTTTGTTGTATGGTGTTGACGCCACCATTTCTGAGAGATACTCTCCGAACGTTCAATCATGCGTATACGTTTTCTGCTACTGTAGATATCACCAGCGTCAATATCAGGTCGTGCGACATTTTATAGTTATACATGTAGTAAGTAGTAAGTTATGTTCCACTGAAATGATATAGATGAACACTGGTATTTTGTGTTTGTTGAGGTAGGGCTTGTTACTCCAACACAAACATTGTCGTTTGTTGTTTAACAAATGTACCAAACCAACCAGTGTTCTCACCTCCCCCTCCGCAAGATTTAACCGAAACTCAAAACATCTTGACAACAATATACTACGACTGTCTAGGTTTGTTGGCTGTTCGGGTTACTACATGAGGAACATTAACAAAAATAATGCAATGTAAAAAAATGACATTTATATCGCTGCTGGTATCTACGTATTTTTCTGGCTGTCAGCATATCATATATCCAAACCTGATAAATGTCACCATTCCCCAATGTGGTGCTACATTACTATTTGTAGAGCTCACGTTCGTGATGTTGCTGTGTTTCTATCCATTATACCGTTGTCCTTCTGTTTTGCATACCGTAAACATAAAGTTCATATATACATGTATTTCTGGATATCAACGAATACTATGAGGAATAAATTACTCTTTCTTGAGCTCACTTTACTGAGTTGCTAAGTTTCATCATGCTCATCTTTTATGTCACCGTCATTCAAGAAAGCGCTAAAAACGTCCTGTTTTACAAAATCGTATTCTGGCTGATTATTAGTTTGACTTCTTTGGGGTCTTCTAAA
Organism: Spisula solida; assembly: GCA_947247005.1. NCBI lineage: Eukaryota > Metazoa > Mollusca > Bivalvia > Venerida > Mactridae > Spisula > Spisula solida. Next base: position 39,962,661 of record OX365944.1, on the reverse strand, counting down.
AGGTAGTACATCTATACCTTTGGAGACGGTTTCTCGAAGCAGTGGTATTTGACGCTGTTCTTGAAACACAAGTTCTACATAATAGACTTAGAACCGAATGCAGTGCTCTAAAAAGTCATTTACACTACAGAAATACCGTAGACCCAACACTCTGTGTGTGTGTGGAGAATTCTAACACAACCAGTGGTTTCACCTACATAAACATAGAGGAAACCGAGATGTCCGTGATTTGCCGATAAAGCAAAGCCAAATAACCTATAGCATTCCGAGGAAGAAAATAGTGCAGCAGTTTTATGTACATTGTTATTATATATATATATATATATGTTATTAAAAGCGGAACACTGGCTTTGTTGGAAATAATTAAAATGTAACTGTCGAACAAACACTAAGTATAGGTTAGACATTTTAGAACGAAAACTTTCACGAACTCTAGCCGACTTAGTGTTCGTTCCGCCCATAATAGTAAAAGCCCCAAGAAACACGTAATTCACGTGTAACAACTGTATCTGAACTGGAGTTAACTTGTAAATTTCAGAACGTTAAATTCACAGTGTCACAAAGATTTACAAGCCACAGATTTCTCTCAGCATATAACTTGGCTGTAGACACATACAGACTACTTGATGCTTACATAGTGTTTTACTACAGTTTCCTTGATCAACCTGAACAAAAGAAATTTCAGTCTGTGTTGAACAAGATCTTGAGGAAAAGAGACGTTTCTGAGCAAGCGCACAAAAAACTTATGTCCATGATGTCCAAACTTAAAAAGAAGAAAATGACCAAAGAAGGTAAAAACAGAAAGGAGCGTGATCTTCTAAAACTCTTTGACGAATGTAAGAAGACTAGAATGCTGCTTGGAATTTACATAGCAGCACTTCATGGCTTGAAAGTGTATGCTGGACTTTCCAGAAGAAAGCGCCAATGGCACATAAACTTCATGATTTTCTTGTGGACCTTGCGTCCAAGTTCTTGGGAGGCTCTGTGACGTCACAGTTCATTCCACATATAGTCCAGAGAATTTGACACGACTTCTCGACCTTCAATTAGCATAATGTAACTGCTGATGTATTGTCTATACCCCGGTTGTATGTTTTCATAAGCGGAGAGTATCACGACAACGCTCGAGGTGTAATACCAACACAAACCTAAAGAACCGATATTGCACGATTTGCTCCTCTTGGAAATTTATATATTCAACGCAAGAACCTTGTAATATATTCATGCATAAAGGTCAGGATCATGTCAAAATATCTGTGCTATACAGGGAAGAAAATGAAAACAATTGGATTGTAGATGAAGTTCTGGGAAATTTGAAGATGGGGTATCTTAAAGCTGGACATCTCCAGTTGAACAATGCCACTAAACAATCAACTATAAATGTATATATCGGCCATTGACCCAGAGGCGAGAGGACATGATGCTACAATTAGCTGCCTAAAGACGATTCCCTTTCATCTTCCTAAAGTATTGTCAGAGGATAAGACAGAAATGTTTCTACGTGAAATATATAAATTCTGACATGACTTATCGCTGTCCCAGTTTACCGAAGGAACTCGTGTTGACCACTGGTGGGCTTCTATACAGGGTTATCCAGCCTTAAGGAACATGTCTCTAGTGATATTGACATGTTTCCAGGGACCTCTTGTAGAGGGTGTTTTCAATGTATTGGCAGACATCGTGGATCAGAAGTCAGGTAGCATGTCCATGCAAACATTAACCGCAGTGCAGACTATGTAGTCTAGTTTGAAAGTGAAAAAAAAGTTCAAACAAGTATTTTGATCGTAGTGATGTGTTGTATACACCCATTGTCCAAGGGTTAGTTCCTTTAATGCGCGGTGCTGGAAGCACAAATAATAAACAATTAGCTGAAAAAAGGGGAAGAAAACTGAAACATTCAAGCAAACTTTTGATTTTGCAAACAAAATTCAGTGCAGCAATACCACGTGCTGTTTTCTCAACCCCTATACCCAGTGTAACAAAAGCACGTGACAAAATACTACATTCCCAAGAAGAAATGTGTAAACAAAACCTCCACTTCGAAAAGGGAAATAGGCGTAAGTATTTTATTTCTTCACCAATTTCCATGAAATATAGACCACGCTACTTAAGGGAAAAAATATAAGGTTTCCGCGATATATAGTATTTCTATCCATAGTTTGACCGTTTTTTCAAATACCCTTTGAAACCCTGATAGAGCGGACTACAATGTCAAGCCGTCTCGTTTTCCATGCATTATCTACTAAATGTGTGATTGAAGAGACATGTCAACACTAACGGAGAACACCGGATGCTATTTCGCAACAAACAAAATACATATTGTAACAATACATGGCAATAATCTGACATTTTCTTTTAATTTGCAATTATGGCTACACTTCCAAGTCAAAATTGCAGACTGCAGTTTAAAGTTGTTTTCAGAATTAGCAACATGCCGCCTCTGATGCTATTTTTGTCAACATTACACACACTACAATACTCTTTATTTGGTCAAGTTTTATTTGTGACAACAGATAATACCAAATTGATGAACACTACCACGCACATTGTTAACAGTAGTTTACAAAATGTACATGTAGTAATTGATAATGAGCTTGCACAAGGGTAATTTTGAGTTATTTCACGTGCATTTGATGTTTGATCTAAATTAAATACCGGACGGTTACATCGATATTCACCACTGGTAGACACCGTTAACGTAATGTTCATACTGTCTGAACATAAATAGAATCTATAAAGTTGTTGTTTAATATAAAGCTATTTACTGGTCTATATTTTTATTGCAGACAAAGCGACTGTCCATTTGTTTTACTGCCTTTTCAGACACAAATGTGCGACAATAATCGTCATCAGCGATATATTCCTTCATCTTTCACATGTCTGGGATTGTTTTATGATCGTAATTTGTGAAAACCTATGACCGGTAGGTCCATAATAATGAATGGAAAACAATATGGATGACATTTCCCATTCTAAGTTGATTATGAAAATATAATTCTACCCTTATAAAACACAGGCAAGTATATATATTATCGGTAATACCTTTTGAAGACATGACCAATGTATTACAAGTTATATCTTATGGAACCCGTTGTCTAACCATAATGCTACCTTAGTGTTTGTTCGACTTTTTCGACCATTAAACGGGCTTGGTTTCCGTCCACTTAATTCATGAAGAAAGTTCTATTTATCACGAAAATGCGTTGAAGTCACTGCGCATGGGTAAACAGACCGTGCCTCTTCGTGAATCCCGTGCAAGTGAACGATGTGTGGTTCTAACCATGGAATATAAATGGGTTGTATCCACAAAAAGACAATGTTTGTTTGTCACTGGATTTTAAAATCGCTTGGTAAAAATGTTCATCACTTTAAGACGGTGTGACATACCCAAGACCCACTTACACTTAGAGGTCAAATGTTATACAGTCATGCAAAACGAGTCCGCTCTGTAACATTGTTGCTTCTTACTGGATTTTAAAATTATTTGGTAAAACTGTTCACCACGTCAAGACGTTGTGTCATGCACAAACCCAAGTCCCCAGTTCAAAGGTCAAGGTCACTCTTTGTGGTCAAAGGTTATGTAGTCAGGCAAGCCGTGTACGCTTTTTAACTTTGTCGTTTCTTACTGGATTTAAAAAAATGCTCGGTACAAATGTTCACCACATCAATATGGTGTGGCATGCGCAAAATCAAAGTCCCTAGCTCAAAGGGAAATGTCACATATTATATAGTTATGCAAGGTTTGTTCGCTCTGTAATTTCGTCGTTTCTTACTGGATTTGAAAATTTAAAAGTAGCTTTGTAATTATTCCCTTTGTTATAATAAATGTGTTCTTTAGACTATAATTTTAAATAATATTCCTGTGTAAAGACAGTGCAGCGGGGGTATGATTAATCACTACAGTGATAGCTCTAGTTGGTAGCGCTTTAGTTAGGCAACATACTCCGAGCAAGATGTCTGGACTGGTGACCTCAAATAAGCATTAATAACAAATGGAAACGATGTGCATGTAATTAGAACCTCAGGGAAAACTAATCACTTCAGTTATAGCAAACAAATAATGCGACTCTCGTAAAAGACTGGTGATTAGAATTAATTTCATAGTTTATAAACAATATATTCATATCCTGGGAATTGTATCAATCAGCTAATATGTACAGCTATATCTGTATCAGTTTCTTGCCCGGAGATAACAGGATTTCTGTAGATATTGAATCAGTTTAGTTGATTTTAGTGGACAAAATTGTCTTTATAGACGTAATTTACAATACACAGTGGGAGTAACGTGGCATGTGTTATCGCGTACAATGCGTAACCGAACCTCAACATGGGGTAAGTGAATATTCACGAAATGTTTATGATATCATATATTCTGTAGGCCTAGTATAGATTTGATAGCATTATATAAATTGATTGTTGATTCCTGCTTAATCCGAAAAATGGCATTAAACAAAACATAAAACTGTTACGTGTAATTTTGTTAAAATGTTAGGATAATTCATTCATTTCAACAGTTTACTCCGATTCCCCTATATATTAACGTGAATGCTATTAAATTAATCCTGAATGAATAATGGAATACAACTTTTTGCAGACTAAGTTAGGTTATTAAATTGTCGCATTACAAAGGTATACTAGTAGTACATTATAATTGTCAAAGAGCTTTTCGTTTGTAGTCACCAGTATGTACACCAACTTTTGTTTCTTTAAATACACGGATCGTCGCCTTCATCAGATACCAGGTAGCAGATCCGTGAAACATGCATGTATGTCACACTACAGGAAACCATTATGTATGTGATGAGGACACATGTTATAACAAATTGCTATAACAGGCATTTGTATCTTTGTCCAAAAACAACGCTCACTAGAATAGAAGCCCGTCAATCATAAGTTCGTTGACACACTTGGTATAACAAGAACGGTAAATCGTCGCATTTAATGATTTTTTAATGATTCTTGCATTATCTGACGTCTATCGGGACAAAGATTCATAGACGTGAATAGTATTTCCAAAATTATACGATACATTTTTGTTCGCATTTATATATGGTTTCTCCTCTAACGTTCTTTGTGAACGATCATAACTCCGAAGTGTCCTATGTTCTGTTGGGTCCGTATCGACATGTTGTGGGTCTGGGTTTCTGTAACAATTAACGTTTGTTTCGTGTACATGGTAATTGGTACAATAAACAGGTTTTTTTTAAATCAGACCCTAACATTTGCTCCATTCCTTTACGCTGTAAGAGATCTGACTACACTCCGTTAGAGGTCGCACAATGACGTCGCGTAGCCTCAACAGTCTTTCACCGAATTTTTAGATTTGTGAAAGAAGCAATTTGATTGAATGGCGTAATCATCGATATGACCGCATACAGGGTGTCATAGTGAGTTTATCTTCCTTTCTCCGCAATTCTCAGACAGAAAAATCATAGTGAGTTTATCTTCCTTTCTCCGCAATTCTCAGACAGAAAAAGCATAGTGAGTTTATCTTCCTTTCTCCCAACAAGTAACCTGGGTAGATATTTACTCAAAGGTAACGGATGTGACTATGTTCGTGTGACGAGTACTTTGATCGATATTTCGCAACCGATTAATTATAGTTTTGACATGAATAATTACGGTGATTACAAGTACGTAGCACATACTATATAGTGTAAGGATTAAGTAATAGTAAGTCGGCTCTCGCTGCCTTAAATCAGTCTCGCCATTGTAGAGTGCGATCAAAACAAGAAGAAAATATCGAAACCTGATTTATCTTTAAGGAGAAACTAATACAAAGTAACAGGAAATTGCTTAATCACTTTTGATTGTTACGCAAAGTATGTAAAATAATGTTACAAGGCGTTTCTTTTTCATTTCAGGACATAAATAATTAGTCTATGATCTAGCATTGTACACTGTATTTGATTGTCTTCCATGTATTATGTTTAAAGTTCCCTATAATAATGGTCGCGTATCTTCGAAGTATATGGAATTATAATGGTATACACAACGTCTGCTAAGTCAACTGTTTGACCAGTGAGTGTCCGTCTGTGTCCATACACAATGTCTTGCCAATGTCTAAGTTATATTGACACGTTGTATATCCGAGATTGTAATTCATGCTGCATGTAAAGGCAAAGCCACATCTAGTGTTCTTGTTACATGGTTCCAGCGGCATACATATACCTTTCTCACACGTACCATCAGGGCAGCCATACGTACACACAATCTTGGGATAACATATCAAATGGTAAGCACAATACTCCTCGGGACAACATCCTTCTGAGCAGTAACGATACTGAAATACATGAGAACATGTGAACTGATAAAAACACGATGCAACAAGTGTCGATTTGGAATCAAAAGAGATAATTAAGAATGAGGTAAAACACAAAATAACCAATCAGCATTCTTGGCAAACAATCTGCGAATATGCTGCGTAGGAACTCGGACACTCATATGCCTGTCATGTTTCAGCAGACGATGACAACACTAAAATTAAGTTTAAAATTTGAGTCTCGTATAGGAATAAAATGAGAGTTTATAATATAGTCCTGTGGCGACCGTAGACTACTATATAAAATTGCCATTGGAAGCTACAAAACATATCTCGGGAGAAGAGCAGAAAAGAACAGAACAGAACATATGTTGTTATCAACACAAAAATGTTTGAACAATACAGATAATTACAAACGGTCTGAAGGCAGCGAACTGTCGACCGTGGTACATAAGAAATCCCAATAGAAAACAGAATACCACTCGTCTTAATGTCTATAATTTCCCCTATCGGTATTTAGTTTGTTTTAAAACCCTATAACTTCAGCAAATGGTTGGCTTTTGAAGTATAAGAGAGGCATTTCCCCCCAAATCTAAAGCGTCCTAACCGTACTATCATGCAATTAGTTCACATAATTACATGTTCTCTTATATTGGTAAACATATTTAGAAAATAATAGCATAGCGTATTTACTGAGACCACGGTATAGTTAGTTATGTACGCTTCAAGTCTTAATTACTGACTTTGTTACTCATTCCAATTTCAATTTAAAAGAAAACTAGTTTAAAAATTTGGCATGGGGAAATGGGGAATAATATTTCGAAAGAAAGTAAAAGCATTATAATGAAGCATCACTCAGCTGAGCCGAGACACTTTAGCACAAAGAAGCGTACATTGGTTCTGTTTTACCAAGCATAACGGAACAAAATGAGAGTCTCAAGTCTGAAACCCGTATTACAAATGTACAGAGCAATCGATGCCCTGCAAGCGGAAACTGGTCACTTTACGAACATAAGTGCAAGTCGTTATGTAAGCTTACTTAATTGTAAAACCAGTTACGTGAATACAGCAATATATTACGACGTCATAAACATCATCACACTGATGAAGGCCATGTTGGTCGAAACATGTATGTGAGTGTTAATTAAAGAAAAAAATTCAATGTAAGTTATTGCTGGTGTATTTTTTTATTATTTTTAGTGAATACAGCAAGGAATACATGCAAACAAATGCATGCTCCACTTCACATCAATGTGTATTGAATTCCATACAGTAATACTAGAAAGTACAATAATACGAGACAGATGGACGGATAGACGGATAGACGGACGGACAAAGCGGGGGACCAGATCTCCTCCGTAATATTTTGTATTGACATATCAGCAACATTAAGCGATTGTTCCTTACATCTTCTCTAGTTTATGCAATAATTGACTATAATTCCCCAATCACTTAATATTAGAATTTAATAATGACCACAATTTAATATTCACTTGTTTAACAGATGGTACGTGTAATCCTGAAAGTTAGAGCTTATCGGAGACAGGTAGCTTGCAGTTTTCATAATAAAACCCCAATGCATTGTTTGTGGAGCAACATTTAAGCATTATATCGACTAATAGCATGTTGTGTTTTACTATCAAGTCAGGAAAAACAGCTTACTAAAATGAAGTTGAGTTTAGTACAAACAACGAACTTGTTTCCTGGCGCTACAATAACTCATTATTAGACGAAGAATTGCCGACACTGATTGCATCTTGATGGTGGAACGGCAATAACATTTCCATTAGTAACATTTATTTCCATGAAAATGCTTAATGCTGGGAATCACTTGCTGTTCGTACAGGAACCAACCACATCCAGAGACAGTACTTTAGCGCAAGAAATGTATATAAGTGTTCCTTTACGACGACGATGTTGTTTTAACTCGGCATCATGAGATTCGTACGGCGGAGTGTTCAGGAAATTAAGCAACACATTTCTATCAACTAAATAAATAATTCAACAGTTCTGTGTCAAAACAACATAATCAATGAAATAGTCGAGTTATTCCTTAAAATTTCGATATTGTGAACCAAAATTAAATAAAATACACCAGCAACAACTTACTTCAATTATTTTCTTTAATTAGTTACTCACATCGGTATTTAGTTTGTTTTAAAACCCTATACCTTCAGCAAATGATCGGCTTTTGAAGTATAAGAGAGGCATTTGAAGTATAAGAGAGGCATTGTACACATAGGTGTATGTATTACTTATATCATGCGTATTTATCCATAATAATGTCTCTACAAGTATTTTATGCTCTGTTTGTCACTATTTATATTATTATGATATTATGAACCAAAACTCAGACATAATGGTAGCAAGTGCTCCCGACTTTCTTAGCTTAATCATTTTTTACAGAAATATTATTGAGTTACTGCATGGAATGTGCTCGTTCTTTATAGTTTGTATGTTATATCTAAAATTTCCTATTATATATTTTTTGCAGACGCACCATACTAACAGAAAACCTATGTTCATTATATTAATTTACTATATTATGGTGACAGTTCTTAATGAATTAATGTTGCCTTTTACGATATACAACCAAATTGTAATTCAATAGCAATCCTGTATTTTTACAATTTGGTTGACTATAAATTGTTCACTAAATAACACAGTTCAATGTTACACTGTGTTTTTTGTGAAATATTTGTCCCTAAATTGGACTTTATTCTGAGATATAAATTGTTATAAATGATTTTTGCTTGATTCTGTTTTGGAACACAAAGTACATTTCACATATTCCTACTTTATTACACACACAGGGAACATAACACATTATGTCCGCCAAAATATTTACCTAGTTACTGGGAAAAAGGGTGTCACTACGTTAACGTTTAAGAATCAAATGCCAATTTCTAAAGTCGTGATATAAACATTTGACGATAATGGGTCAGTCTGTAATTTAGGAGACATCTCGAAACAAACCATTTATGAACAATAGTGAAGACAACATTTTAAAGACCGTATTCGAAGTTGTAATTTGTATTTCGGAAATTTTATATACTATTATTGCAGAACATCACCTCTGCGTTCAGGGAAGCTTGTTAACATTTTACGTTAAATAATCACGACATTTGTCGCTTTAATCCTTCGTTGAACGTATGTTTGAACGAATGTTTGAACGTGTAAAACTCCGCCTTTTCCGTTCTCAGTTCGAAATATGTACAGATGCTTGGGTTTTACTATATAGATATTTAGACATCATTGTTTGCCCCTGTCAGCAATTTTGGTCCAATATCTCAATTCGGGCGCACCACCTCGGTCTAGGTTAGCCAAACTCCGCCCAAGTAACATATCGTTCAACGAATAAATGTAACAGGTACGATACGTGACAAAAACTTATGGTCACATAATCCTTCGTTGAACTCAGAGTATGTTTTGTGTATGGACAGATGATGCCTTGTTCATCAGAGGACTGTTAAACATCAATGATATGTACATGTAGGTGATATTTCGCTCGATAATTGTATAACATTTGAACTGCCGTCCTGTTATCGTAGAAAAAATCGCTTTTACAGAGAAATAGTTGATTTCGTTACTTGGGAATTGTGTGGCAGAAGTATACTCTACAGTGCTGTTTACCTAAGAATGCTTTTGATAACAACAGAAACGTGTTCTTATACTAGTAAACCTTATTCCCTCATACATACAAACAAGAACGTGAGGGGTAAAATAACTTATAGGAACGGAGAAATGTACACGTACAAATAAAGGTGATGTGATTGAGGGCTAAGCAGTTCAAACATACTCTATTCCAATATAAAAACAACTGTTTGGCTTTAACTTAATTAGCTCTACATGTTACTCATCGTATATCAATTAAAACAAATTAATTTAAAAATACATAAAATATTTGGTTTGGTAAATGATAACTAAAATTCTATCAGATATTTTCTTAAATGCTGCACAAATATGGTTCGTCCTAAACTATGATTGTAATTTTGGAGATGAATTTTGTAAATAAATCTGCCACAAAGCAACAGTCTAAAATGTAAAAACACATTATGCAATTATTTATTAATTAAAACCAACTTACTCTTCTACATTTGCCAAGAGAAATCAGTTCAGAAATAACACAAACTAACATCCAGATAACCTCAGTTCTTTTATATACTCCAAGCATCATTCAAGTATCATAGTATCGTGAATATACACTCATTCGATGATCCGAGCATTGTACCGCATCACCGACTCGACAAATATATCCCTCTATAATAATGAAATTGTTGTATCCGATGAAATTAGAATCACAGCCGTCTAACTCCTTCTTTATCTAATTGTTACTTGTCTGACGCATTCAATCTCATACAGTAGAAGAAGTTTGCAATATTTGCACTGAATGGCTTGTTTATCGATGTCACCATTAGAACTCATACAGTATGTCTCCTCTGGTAGACATTGGTTTTATGGACCTCAGTTGCTGCAATACAATATATTTAATGTAATATAATACGTTCTGGGTTCTCAAACCAATTCTTTGATGATAGAAAATAAGTTTAATTGTATGACGTATGTCTTTATCCACGCTTACAAAGTACATTTGTATTATTTATTTAGAGACGGATGGGCAAATTATTAAATTGAAGTGGTATATGAAGAACGTATTGCTGACATAATTGTAAAACTTTTATACGGTATATGCAAGCATGTTACATTTTTTTCAACTATTGTAGATTAATTCTTTTAAATATTATTAACTTTTTATTCCCTGTATTTTCTTAAGGACGTTTCATCGAGTAGTATATGCGCAACCTTTTTGTGCATGTACTTTATATAGGGCTACATGCTGCTTTTTGCACTGGATCGTCATGAACATTTGTCAAAATGTGTGTCATGATTCGATCTAGGATAAATGGAAATACGGATCGTTTGGGTTAAAAATTAAGTCACAGAGCTTTTAATATGAAAATACTATGCATGAAATGGAGGCTGCATCTTCATTCAGTTTTCGTGAAATTAGGAACTATTACTTGGGTTTCATAGAAGTGAAGGAGATTGTTTCAGAATAACCACAACGTAGCATGATAACCTATATGTTTTATTTTAATGTTTAGATTAAAAAACACTTTAATGAATATCCTTAGCAAAAAAACATTATGACTAGACTAGAATTATGGGAAAAACATATGTTCAAAATGTCCTAACTTTGTCTTTTTTACGCCATTTTACCGCAATTGTCATTGAAATGGGACACATTTCTATCGTAACTGCACAACATGAAGCATGGTAGCACTTAAATGTATTCTTTTTTATATTCACTATACTTTAATGTATATGTTTAAAATAAGAATATAATTAGGGGCAGATAATGTGTCTCTTTTATGAAATTTCACTGCGATTTTTATGATAATGGGGGAAAATATGACGTCGTAGCGCAAAAAGTAGTACCACGACCTATCTTTTTTATTCAATTTTTGGATTGAGTGCATTATAGCGAAAAACGAAAGCAATAAAAATTATATTGGTTATATGGGTCGTTTTCTAGTAATGGCCAATTTTGTACATTTGTTGTCTTTTTTTGCAGTCATTATTTTCAAATTGAAAATTCGTGTTTTAGAACTAAATAATGGTAGCTTTTTCACATCATCATGTAGAGATTTATCTAGGATGATTGTTTTGTCATGAATGTCATCTTCTAACATTTACTTACTTATTTCCTTTGTTATTAAATCAATAAGTTGCATGCATCATTCGCAGTTAGTTCTTGCAAACATCTACAGAAGGTACAGATACAAGATTCGTCTCTTTCTTATTTCAGTGTGAACACTTCTTTAATTTTTTAGTTCAGTTAAAGGTTAAATGAAAGTCGCGATATCAGACTAAATCAAACCTACGTCGTATATTTTAATTTCATGTCTACTAATTGTGTCTCTTCACATTGAGCCCGATGGTATTAGTGGCATATGTTTATATAGGTGGAATATTAGTGCGCCAAATACCTGATCCGAAGGTTGTTGGTTTACATCCCGAAGTGGACGTAAGGTTGAATCAATTGGTGACGAATTTCATTACCTCTTCAATTGTACATACTTTGATAATGATAGAAAAAAACTAATTCCACATGTTAACTCTAGAAATAAGAATTGTTTAACTTACTGCAGAATTACATGTTTGTCCGAAAATGATAGATCAAAACTAATTAACATTTGTAAATTTATATCTATAGTAAATAGAATATGTAAGCACCCACCAAACAAAATATCCCTTTATGCATGTAGTATGCTATCAATCCTCATAATACAGTGTAGCAATACCACGTGACTTTTGACTACAGTTACAAGAAGAAATTTGTAATCATTGGAAAATAAAAAAGCCATAAGTATTTTATTTCTTCATCGATTTCTTTGAAATATACGCCACGCTAAGGGGACAATTATTTCCTTTCCATGAAATGTAAATTCATTTTCCGCGGATGTGCCGTTTTGTCTATTACCTTGTGTAAGCATGGAACGTGTATGTTTCACAGGGTAATGGAAAAATCGGTAAAACTGCTCATAAAGATCTTACATTTCACGGAAAGTAAATACATTTCCCCTTAGCGTGGCGTTTATTTTTTGAAATCGATGAAGAAATAAAATACTTATGGCTATATTTGTGTTCCAATGTTTACAAATTTTCACTTGAAACTGTAGCCAAAAGCCACGTGGTATTGCTACCCTGTAATATTTACTGTTATTTATATCAAATCATACCCGCTGACAGGTCAAAAAGCTCGAGCGAACACTAAGTACGTTTCACGAACTCTAACTGACTTAGTGTTCGCACCGCCCATAATAGTTTTAGCCCTCAGAAACACGTGGTTTACGTGTCACTGTATTGTTCTACACATGGACAATTTGCGCGAGAAAAGTTTGTGTAATGGCTAAATGGACGATTTCATCCTTCAATAAAGCGTGCATTTTAGGAATCGTCTGTTTTGGCGATCCAACCCATTTATATTCCATGGTTAGAACCACTGGAAATTAAGACCGCTGATTGGTCAGAAAAGTGGAGCAAACACTCAAGCATGTTGTTGTCGTTCTGTATTTTTGCACCGTTAGTATAACGTTCATACTGTTAGGAATATAAAGTTGTAGTTAAATGTAAAGCTATTAACTGGTCTATATTTTTATTGCAGACAAAGTGACTGTCCATTTGTTTTACTGCCTCTTCAGACACAAATGTGCGACAATAATCGTCATCAGCGATAGATTCCTTCATCTTCCACATGTCTGGGATTGTTTTATGATTGTAATTTGTGAAAACCGACGACCAGTATGTTCATACTAATGAATGGAAATCAATATGGATGACATTTCCAATTCTAAGGTTATAATGAATAATATAATTCTAACCTTCTAAAACACCGGCAAATAAATATTATCGGTAATACCTTTTGAAGACATGACCAATTTATTACAAATTATATTTTCTGGAGCCCGTTGTCTAACCAGAATTCTACCAAAGAGAGCTATCGAGCGCTTTACAACGCCTTTGCAACGACACCCTATCAGCGCTTCGGTGGCGCTTTGTTGTACAACGGTCTGTCAGCCGTGAGCGCACGCTGGCAGCATGTAAATTCGCTACGTGGCAATTTTTGGTAGCACTTAAGTTAGGCAACGGATGTCTGAACTGATTACCTCAAACAATCATCAATAATAAATGGGAAAGATTTTGCATGTAATTAGAATATCACTTCAGTAATAGCAAACAAATAATGTGACTCTCGTAAAGGCTGGTGATTAGAATGAATTTCATAGTTTGTAAAAATATATGCATATCTTGGGAATTTTATCAATTCAGCTAATATTTACATCTATATCTGTATCAGTTTCTTGCCCGAAGATAACATGATTATAGTGGATATTGAATCAGTTCAGTTGATTTTAGGAAACAAAATTGTGTTTATGGACGACATTTACTTTACACAGTGGGAGTAACGTGCCATGTGTTATCGCGTACAATGAGTAACCGAACCTTCACATAGAGGAATTGAATATTAACGAAATGTTTATGAAATCATATATTCTGCAGGCGTAGACTAAATGGTAGGATAATTCATTCATTGCAACAACTTATTCCGATTTCCTTAGCGGGAATGCTATGAAATCAAGCCTACATGAATAATGGAATACAATACGTATAACATGTTTCTTTGCAGACTAAGACTTAAAAAGAAATGACTGTCATTTAAAACATATACGTACTTAATGTGGTTTAAAATGTTACATGTGTTAGTAAAAACGAATAAACACAGTACAACAAATGTTTCCAAATTCCATAAGTAGTTAAGTTTCTCGTAAAGAATGATGTAAATACTGTAAGGTTGTTAAATTCTTTCTCGCATTTCAAAAGTATACCAGTAGTACATTTCAATTGTCAAGTCACATTAAAGATCTTTTCGTTTGTAGTCACCAGTATATACACAAACTTTTGTTTCATTAGACACGGACCGTCGTCTTCATCAGAATCATGCATGTATGTCACACTACAAGAAACCATTATGTATGTGATGAGAACACATCGCTGGCTTACAATATGAAGGTCGTAGGTACAAAATCCAAATATTGAGAAACCAAGAAAAAACTGTCTGAAAACTACTCTTTACTTAAGGAAAAACAAGCTTTTTAAACTTCAGTTTGGTCAACATGATCACGTCCAATTATATGAAAATAGGCTCATAAGAAGCGCCTTGAGATGCAAATTTCAAGTATACATAGTCGTAAGTACTTCTAATTCTAAGCCAACGAATTGTCAATTATTGGCAATTTCTATATATATATATAAGGGAATTTGTATTTTTTTTCCACAAGCAACGCACACTGGAATAGTTCTAAGCCCGTCAATCCCCGGTTTATTGACAAACATGGTATAACAAGAACGTTTAATCATCTTATTTATTGATTTTTTAATAATTCTTGCATTATCTGACGTCTATCGGGATAAAGTATTACAGGCGAGAATTGTAATTCCAAAATTAGATGATACATTTTTGTTGGAAATCAAATATGTTTTCTCTTCTGACATCTTTATGAACGATCATAACTCCAATGGTGTCCTTAGTTCTGTCCGTATCGACACGTTTCAAGTCTTGGTTTCTGAAACAATTAACGTTTATTTCGTATGGTAATTGGTTCAATAATGGACTTAAATTTGAAATTTATATTCAGTATAAAACTGACTAAATATTTCTGAAAAAAAACTGCACGTAGTCTTTGTTCTCGTATGAAAAGGTAAAAAGAACTATTTCATTATAAATGTTAATTCAGTTGGACTGCGTTGTGTCACATTGTTTTAGTCGCACCACTAAATACCAGTCACATTTTAATTAAATAGTTTCCAATGCATTAGAAATTTATTCTACTCCTATTGGATCTAATACATCATAACATTTTTCAATTACATTGTTAAATTACTACACTATTGATGTTTGTTTGATTTTACAATTTGAGTAAATGAACGTATAACTCAAGTTTGTTTTTAAAGTATTTACATGTACATGTATCATTCATACAATATAACAATGCAATTGATGACAACATCAACTTTTTGGAAAGGAAACGCAAGGTTGAATTTTAGTAGGTTTCCAAATGTTCAGTTTTATGTTCAGTTGGAAAGTGGAGCTGTATGTCGGCCAATGTTGTAAGTGGATTTTTGTTTTAGCAAATATAATGCCAACACAGTTATACCATGCGACCAAAGGTAACTCAGTCGACCCATTGTACAGTGTAGAGTGCGATAAAAACAAGAAGCAAATATCGGAACCTGATTTATCTTTAAGGAGAAACGAATGTAACGTAACAGGAAATTGCTTAACCACTTTTGATTTTTACGCAAATTACGTACAGTAGTATTACCAATCGTTTCTTCTTTATTTCAGTACATAAATAATTAGTATCTGTCGAAGAACTAGCATTGTAAAGCATTTGATTGACTTGCATAAATTATATTTAAAGTTCCCTATAATATTGGTCGCATATCTTCGTAGTATATGGAATAAGTCATTAAGAATTGCAAGCAATACAGAAGTCCCCTACCGGTTTTAAGCCACTTTCAATGTTTCTGTTTCCATAGCAACCACATTTTGGTCGGAATCAAAATATAGTCCAGTGAAAACTGAAGACTATTATATAAAACTGCCATTGGAAGCTACAGGCATATATTGTGAGCAGAGCAGGACAGGACAGAACAGAAGCTATGTTGTAAGCAACACAAAAAAAATGTTTGAACAATACAGATGATCGAAAACGGTCTGAACACAACGAACTGTCGACCGAGGTACATAAGAAATCCCAATAGAAAACAGAATACCACTCGTCTTAATGTCTATAATTTTCCCTATCGGTATTTAGTTTGTTTTAAAACCCTATAACTTCAGCAAATGATTGGCTTTTGAAGTATAAGAGAGGCATTTCCTCCAAATGTAAAGCGTCCTAACCGTACTATCATGCCATTAGTTCACATAATTACATGTTCTCTTATAATGGTAAACATATTAAGAAAATAATAGCATAGTGTATTTACTGAGACCACGGTATAGTTAGTTATGTACGCTTCAAGTCTTAATTACTGGTTTTGTTACTCATTTAAATTTCAATTTAAAGGCAACATAGTTTAAAAGTTAAGGCACGACGCGTGTTCAAAATGGGAAATAGAAATAATGTTTCGAAAGGAAGTAAAAGAATTATAATGAAGCATAACTCAGCTGAGTTGAAACACATTAACACAAAGAAGCCTACATGTGTACTGTTATATCAAAGCATAACGGAACACAAGGATAGTATCAAGTCTGACTACCTTATTACAAATGCATCGGAGCAATCTATACCTGCAAACGGAGACAGATCTTTTTTTTGAAGTTCAAGTCGTTATTTAGGTTTTCTTAATTGTAAAACCATTTACGTGAATACAGCAAGGAATATAGACAAACTGGTACATGCTCCACTTCACATTAATGTGAATTGAATTACATACAGCAGTACTAGAAATAACAAGAATACGGGACAGGCGGGATGATAGACGGACGGACAAAGCGAGGGAAACTTAAATTTACGTACAAAATAAAGTTCTTGTAATTCATTTACATGTACAAAGTATGGTAAATGGATATGCAATACATATAAGATTTCAGTCAATGTACTCCTACTAATCATACCTGTACCCTATGTAAAAAAATTTACTTTGAACGTAAGTTTAATGTGCTTTGTTAAAACTGGACCCAGATCTCCTCCGAATGATATCTTATTGCATATCATAAATTCATTGTGCGGTTGTTGCCGATATCTTCTCTAGTTTACTAGTATGCAATAATTTGCTTTAATTGCCCATTGCAATCACTTAATACAATGTACGAGTTTTTTATTTTGACCACAATTCAACATTTAATATTCACCTGTTTAACAGGCGGTACGTGTAATCCTGAAAGTTGTAGTTTTAATTTGATTTAAGCATTATATCGACTAATAGCATACTGTGTTTTGCTATCAAGTCAGAGAAAACAGCTTTCTAAAATCAAGTAACTACCAGTTGAGTTCAGTACAAACAACGAACTTGTTTCCTGGCGCTACAATAACTCATTATTGGACGAAGAATTGCAGACACTGATTGCATCTTGATGGTGGAACGGCAATAACATCTCCATTAGTAACATTTATTTCCATCAAAATGCTTAATGCTGGGGATCACTTGCTGTTCGTACAGGAACCAACCACATCAAGAGACAATAATTTAGCGCAAGAAATGTGTATTACTGTTCCTTAACGGCGACGATGTTGTCTTAGATTTGTACTGTGGAGTGTCAAATGTCTAGAGACTAGTTTAGTTGGTTTCGGACAAGAACTGTGCTATTTTGTTGAAACAAATTAAATTGCATGGAAACTACTCATTCTCTGCTTGAGCATTGAGGGTTTCTTGTTACAATTGGCCAAAGAATAAAATATGTACGGTTGCTTTTACATTTTTGTTCACACATTTTTAGCATAAAAACAGTCAACAACTTCAAGACATTATTTCTAGTGTAAGTGTAGAGTCTTGAGTGTTGTTTGACAATTAGTTTTTGTCATTCCTGGATAATACTGTACTGATATATACATATACAAATAAAAGAATGATGTCTGTCCCCATTATATTGTTATACCCCTGAAGAGCCAAGGCAAAATGCATTGGGTTTTTAATTAAATTTTAAAATTGAATTATGGATTTTCATTACTCATTTCATCAATTTTTATTTTTGATACATGTATATAGTAATATATATATGAGCCGTTCTCCAGTAAAACTGGGCTTAGTGACAAAAATATGAAAATCATGATAATTTAGCATTAGAAAGACAAGACTCTTTTGAACAGTTTCTGGAAATTAAACAACAAATTGCAATCAACTAAATAAATAATTCAACAGTTCTGTGTCAAAACAACATAATCAATGAAATAATCGAGTTATTCCTTAAAATTTTGATATTAAAAACCAAATCTAAGAAACAATGGTTGCAAGTGCGTTTGACGCTTTTAGCTTAATCATTTTTTACAGAACAATTATTGAGTAACTGCATGAAATGTGCTTGTTTTTTATTATCTGTATGTTACATCTATATTTTCCTACTACAAAATGTATTACAATGTATATTATTTATTTTGCAGACGCACCATATACTTACAGAAACCCTGTGTTCATTATATTAATTTACAAAATAACGGAGACATTTTTTTATTAATTAATGTTGCCTTTAACGTTATACAACTGAATTTTAATTCAATAGCAATCATGCAGATTTACAATTTGGTTGACTGTAAATTGTTATAAATGAGTTTTGCTTGTTTGTGTTTTGTTGTAAAGGAACACAAGGCAAGTGTCTCATATTCCAACTTTATACACGCACGGGGAACAGAATACAATTTGTCCGTCAAAATATTCACGTAGTTTACTAGACAAAAGGTAAAATGTACTCGTAGGTGAGTCATTTAAGCTCAAAAATAGGGCCAACCTCAAACTAATTGCAACACAAAGATTTTTTACAGTTTCATCGTCTACAAACTATTATACACTCTAGAAAAAAAGTCCGAAGTAAAAATTGTGCTGGAAGGGTGGAAAAAATCCAAATGTTTAAGGCCACTTTTGACAGCAAGTTTAGCATGTTCTTTTATTCATAGTACGAGGGACATTTTAAGTTCTGATAATGCCTCTGTAAGTAGTTAAATATGTACTAAATGTATATCACTGTGTGGTAGCCTGTATGCCCAAAAATGCGCTGTGGATTCAAGATGGCGGACGGTAAACGCGAGCAAAGTAAGTGTCTTTTATTTTCGACCCAATCTTTTTAAATATGACAACCTACAATGTGAATGAATTATGAAATAAAAGAGCTTAAATTGGCGATTCTAATGGGACTATCCGTTTGTGATGAAATGCCAACGTATTTCTGTAAAGTTTAACTGAACACGATGTTTGGTGAAAGTTGAAAAGTGAATCGAGAGACGACGAGAAAATTGACGATATTTTCCCCAGTAAGAATACCAGTACCTAAATAATCACCCAAATCTGTAGAAATCGTCCTACCCGTCACATGTACCCATTGTTTTCTGATAAAAAATATTTAATAAAGATTTTTTAAAAGGTTTGAAATTTTGGCTACTGTACTGTGCTGTGCAAAACGTGAACAATAACAAACATACCACTGTATAGCGCTGTGTGTGCAATTTCTGTATAGCGCTGTGCTGCAGAACTAGCCAAAAATCTGTACAGCGATGTGCAATTATGAACTGATGGAGCTGGTGGTCAAAGTTCTTTCTCTTCTTTTCGATGTAACATTCAGATGCCAATTTCCTTTTATGTCATAATCATATTGTTATCAAAACGTTAGAGTGACATCATGTTTTCTTTTTATTCTACAGATTTTTGATGCACAGTCAAAGGCATACGTTGTAGAAAATGATGGCAGAGAAGGTTGATGCCGAAACATAAACATTTTATTGTATTGCTATTCTTCAATGTCTGCGATATATATAGTGTTTGAACTTTCCATCCTGATGTCCGTCTCAGCACATGTGTGGGAGGGGGTATCAATTCCACGAATTAACAAATTCCAAATAAAAAAGGGTAATTTACTAATTTCCTAGCGCTGCTTTTAGCAGTTCAGCCGTTCAGCCACCCTTTTACATTTTTACTTCACATAGTCATTGGGCTAACTTAGGAAACCTGCATTCGAGTCTCATTTGGGAGACTATTTCTCTCCTGGTTGGTGTGAGCCAACCTCGATCTGCTGCCCCCAGGAATATCGAACAAGTGCAGACAAATCCCTCACATATACCACTTCACAAATTGGTCTAGTGGAGCATGCGGGTTATTCTTGCTCAGAAAATTTAAGTAGTGGTCTAGACTGGGGTTGAACTCGGGACCTCTCGATCCCGAAGAGCGCGCTGTACCTCTAGGCCATCGTTCCCCACTTTAAATAACATTTGACTTATTTAAAAGTCAAATATTTATAACAACGTTCAGCTTTTAACAGACAAACCTTTTCGTACACTGATATTCTTTTTCTTTATTCATATTACTTGTCTGCAGTAATTAAGGATGTTGGAGCGGTTTGGATTCCTCGCTTAGATGTTGTTCAATTTTTGCAAGGAAGTAGATAAATCTATTTTGACACAAAATATGATGTAAAAACACAAGGTCACGGAAATCGTTTTTCGAGTAATCAGCCCTATTTGAAGTGTGTATGAATTATTTTTATAATTACATTGACATTGGTAAATTGGTTGTGGTGTTCAAATTTGACATTTTTATTTGATGTTTGAGATCTAAATAATAAAATATTGTTCTATATAGTTTGGGTACACATTGTCATACAAGGTCAAGAGACCAAAAATGGTATATTTAATTTTGTTCTCATATATATCGCCTTTCTACCCCACCCCCTTCATATTTTTAATGCAGCAAAGGAGCACCCAGGTAAAATCCTTATAACGTTTTTTTCCCGCATTAAACTTTTTTCACTATTTTGAGGAATAAGTCTAGTGATATACATCTTCAAAATTATGCAATAAAAAATAAATGTCACCGATGTATCTTTTTCACAAATGTTTGTTAAATGGGGCTAAAATGCTGAGAAAATCAATGAAAACGCTAAAATTAAAATTTATTGAACATGTATGTATCGCGAAAACACATGCACGCACAATAAACAAACATTACGAAACGAATCTGGCTCCCAAAAAGGTCATTTGGCATAAAAATATTTTTATCCCACCGACCTATTTTGTAATGCAATAATTTTTTCGGAATGTCAACCGTCATTTTTGGTATTGGTATTCTCCATTTGTTTGCATAATACTTATCAAAACTGTTCAGTTTGATTTATTTTAGATTATTTTGGCACATTATTACATTTGTAAGGCTCATAAAGTACTATGACAAATGACGCATGCGCATTACACCGCTTAAGCTATTTCAGATATTCATAAGATTTACTTTTTGACCTGATTTTAAAGAGAGATAACTCTTGTGTGTTTTTTCAGATTCATTTATCGATGCCTATTACTGTGAGTATGGTGGTAAAGGGGACGATTGCTTTTGGCACACAGTAACAACTCATTCCAATCAAATTACAACATTAAGAAAGCGAGAATTGAACAACAAGAATGGTAGTCCAGGATACAGAACTCTCAACTTTCAAGTCATTCCAGATATTTTACACAAAACAAGAAAAACAATACATCAATATTTTTCATATTTATTAATCATCAGTGAAGTTGAAAATAAACGTCTGAATACATTTTGTGTAATGAGCAAAGTACACGATTTACTAGAACAACCCTAGTATATTCATGAATGACAGCACAGGATATATCATATTTCAGCAGTTGTCGGTATTGAACAGTAAACTTTGTTGAATTTACCCGATGCCGTTTTCAAGGTAACTTTCGGTTGGCTGATAAGTGTGGATGACCGACGGTCCAATGGCCGATATGAATGGACGACCGAGGGTCCAATGACCGATATGTGTGGATGGCTGACGGTATGTGTGGATGGTCGACGATCCAATGACCGACGGTCCAATAACTGTGCTGAGACGGACATCCGGATGGACAGTTCAAACACTATATACGTGGGTCATTCAATAAATTCGTAGACTGTGTTAATCATTTTAATATCCGATGATACAGAGAAAACCTAACTACATCACGTCAAACAACAGCCTTTCGGACACAAGTGCTGAAAATATTGCGTGAAACAACGCAGTTTTAAAGGAAATATGGCTAAAATATAAATATCATCATACCGGTACCACCACACACCGCAATTTATGATCTGACGTCAGCGACGTTATTGACGTTTTGGTGATTCTCTAATGGAAGCCCGAAATGAAATTATGTTATTAACATTGAAATAAACATAAACATTCAAATTGTATATCATTTAACATATCTTCCACAATATCTTATAAAGTCTAAATTAAGGATTAAGGCTTGGCATAATGGTTGTATATTGATTTGAAAACACCTCACACATTTAAACGGACGTTACGTGAAACGTCACACGTTTGCCTATCTGCACATCCATGTATCGTTTTAAATACCATGCTGCTCTTCCGAAATTTGTTTTTGCCACTTAAAGACAAGTCCACTGCATGCTGTATGTTCTCATTCCGCTCTCTGAAGCAGCTCTTGTGTGTCTGCTGTGTGTTTCCAAGCCCCGTGCACAATTCAATAGTCGTATGAATTCCTCGCGTAAAGAAATAGGCATTTTGACGTTATTGAAAACGCGACTCGCCTTGATAAAACAATCTTTAATTCCCACTTCGACGTCCAAATAACTTCATACTTTCACGAAACCCCAAGATAATATTGTGTAATAATCTGACTGAAACATCGGTATGTATATTAACGTAATCGGAATTTATAACTAGTTGAACAAATGAAAAAGGCACGCTACGTCGGTCGTGGGTGGTAACGCGTTTCTATGGTAATACAATGGCTGGTGACATGTTACTGGTTTGCATTATTGAAGATAAATTTGCATTGACTGTTGGTTATAAATTACTCTTTGTAATGTTATAAGAAATTATTGTTAAAACGCAATAATAATGAAATGAGAACGATTGTCTACGTATATATTGAATGACCCACGTATATATGTAGGACATTGTAGAATAGCAAAACAATGAAATACTTATATAAGTATCAACGTTTCTGAATCAACCTGCTCTGTCGTCATTTACTACAACGTATGCCTTTGATTGTACATCAAAAATCTGCGGAATAAAAAGAAAACATGATGTCACTCTTACGCTTTAATAACAATATGATTATGACATAAAAAGAAATTGGCATCTGAATGTTAAGAACTTTGGCCACCAGCTCCATCAGTTCTTAATTGCACATCGCTGTACAGAAAATATCGTCAATTTTCTCGTCGTCTCTCGATTCACTTTTCAACTTTCACAAAACATCGTGTTCAGTTAAACTTTACAGAAATACGTTGGCATTTCATCACAAACGGATAGTACCATTAGAATCGTCAATTTAAGCTTTTTCATTTCATAATTCATTCACAATGTAGGTTGTCATATTTAAAAAGATTGGGTCGAAAACAAAAGACACTTACTTTGCTCGCGTTTACCGTCCGCCATCTTGAATCCACAGCGCATTTTTGGGCATACAGGCTACCACACAGTGTATATAAAAGTGCATATTTACTGAAAGATACAACCTTCCCTAGCGAAATCAAATAATGATATTATCATCGGAGAGTTTATTATTCACCTGTATGACATTATACATGTAGGGGTATAACCTAATGAATTGTCGACAAATTGAGTCATATTAGCACTTGGAAGGGTTAACATAAAGGTTAATCATTTCTATTATTTCAAACCGATTTGTTTAGAAATTACACATATCATGTATTATATACATGTGTAACTTATGGTAAATGAACATTCTTGTTCAGACTGTATAAATGACTGAAGATGTAGATGAATTAGGCCGTGCCCAAAATACTCCCGAATATATTTCTGTTAGCAAAACCGTGTCCTCTCTGTTACTTTGTCGCTTTCAACAGGATTTTAAAATTGCTTGGTACACTTGTTCACCACGTCAGGACAGTGTGTCATGCGCAAGACCCATGTTACTAGCTCAAGGGTCTAGGTCACACTTAGAGATCAAAGGTTATTTAGTTATGCACGTCTTGTCCGCTATGTAACATGATCGTTACTTACTGGATTTTAAAAATCCTTGATACAACTGTTCACCACATCAAGACGGTGTGTCATGCTCCTAGCCCAATGGCCAATGTCATACTTAGAGGTCAAATCTTATACAGTCATGTAAGTCGCGTTCGCTCTCTAACCTTGTTGTTTCTTACTGGATTTTAAAATTGCCTGGCCAAATGTTCACCACATCAAGACGGTGTGACATGCGCAAGACATAGGTTCCTAGCTCAAAGGTCAAGGTCGCACTTAGAGGTCAAAGGTTTTATAGTCATGCAAGTCACATTCACTCAGTATCTTTGTCGTTTCTTACTGGATTTTTAAATCGCTTGGTACAAATGTTCATCATAGGTCCCAAGCTGAAACGTCAAGGCCATACTTAGAGGTCAAAGGTTATAACGTTTTTGAATACCTTCTTTTAAGAAACGTATGTTCCGATTTCAAAATAATTTGGCACACATGGTTCGTTGGTGACCCTCTAAACTAAATACAGAAACAGCGCTATGGTTCGAATAACAAGCATGATGGCCACCAGGGGGCGTGACACATTTCCTGTATCGATATCACGTATTAAAAGGCTTGAACATCATTGTATTGAAAATCACTGCTCTAAATTGAAATTATGTTGGCACAAATGGTCATTGGGTTACCCTCTTCCAAAAATCTGAAAATATATTTGATTAGTTTTTCAAAAACATGAATATTAGGGTGTGAGCACATTATCCCTATATTGATGTACTAACATTGACAACTTTCTCAGTATTTTTCTCAAGAACCAGCAGTTTGATTTCGAAATAATTTCGCTCAAATATTGCTTTTGTGACTATCTACCAAATTCCTTAAAACAATAATGGTTCGTTGAAAGAAATTGTCGCTAGGGAATAAACTCTAATTTTTCGTAGTGGTTGTAATAGAAAACATTGAACATTTTCCTCGCCGAAACTGAATATCTGATAGAAAAAAAATGTTACAGGATTGTTCCTTGGTTGAATCGTTTACTATTAAAACGCATTAAAAGTAAAATACTCATACAGATCAAAACATAAACCCCACAAAAGGAACAAAGATCGCGAAAACATGTGACAATTCAATATCATGAGCATATTTCGAAAAGCCAATGGAATTTTTTCTTAGGACTTTTTTTCACGGTTAACATTAGCTAGATGCACAATATAAAAAGATAAAAATTTGTGTTGCAATTAGTTTGAGGTTAAAAGTTAAAATGACTCGACTATCGGCAAAATAAGACATTGTATGGTTAACGGATTTAAAAACGCGATACTTGGGTATGTTTGTATATTTTAGGAAAATAAGTTCCCATATAGAAAATATTTGTAACGGCTTATTCAATGTCGTCATTTTGATACCAACCTTAGTCCAAAGACCTAAATCCAAAGAGTATTAACCAAATTACCACACGAATAAGACATTGCTTCAGAAAACAAAAGTAACATGTATATCGGCGCATTGATTTTATCTTTAAAGATGAAGAGCCTGTATAACATATCGACTGTTTACGTAAGGCTAGTCTAACTGCTATATACGAATGCTAAATTAAATTTAGTATAATAAATGACATATCCAACTTTTATTCAAAATATGTCTCTATGACACAGAAACATTGTACATGTAGCAGGAAACATACCTTGTAGAAATAGAAAGACCTTATAATATGGTAATTTGTTACGTATTAAGGATGACTAAACAAATGGTATCATTTCACTGCATTTCCTCCATGATTACTGCATATAATTGATTTCATTAAAAGTATCACTAATTAATACATGTATAATAAAAACATGTCACAACATAATTAGCATTCTATGCAATTATATATTATATGGGTACTAATTTTCCTAAAATATACCAACATACCCAAGTGTCGCGTTTTTAAATCCGTTAACCAAATATTCGACAGTGCTGTTCGTCGGCTTAGTATGTTTTTAAATAACAATAGAAATTTATTTTTATACTAGTAAACCATATTCTATCATACATATAAACAAGAATGAGAGGGCTAAAATAGCTTATAGGAACGGGGACATGTACTGGTACAAATAAACGCGATGTGGTTGAGAGCTAAGCAATTCAAACAAACTCTATTCCAAAATAAAAACAACTGTTTGCCTTTATCTAAATAAGCTCTACATGTTACTCTGTGTACATCTATTAAAACAAATAAATATAATACATGTACTATATAAAATACTTATGGTTTGGTAAATGATAACTAAAATTTTACCAGATATTTTCTTAAATGCTGCACAAATATGGTTTGTCCTTTTCTATGATTGTCATTGCACTCACGTAATTTCGGAGATGAAGTTTGTAATTAATATGCAACTGTCTAAAATGTAAAAACACATTTTGCAACTAATTGTAAATTACAAAGCTACTTACTCTTCTACATTTGCCAAGAGAAATCAGTTCAGAAATAACACAAACTAACATCCAGATAACCTCTGTTCTTTTATATACTCCAAGCATCATTCAAATATCATTGTAACGTGAATATACACTTATACAATGATCCGAGCATTGTACCGCATCACTGACACGACAAATATATCCTTCTAAATTAATGAAATTGTTATAGCCGATAAAATGGGAATCACATTCCTTTTCCTTATTGTTGCTTGTCTGACGCTTTCAATCTCATACGACAGAAGAATTCGGCAATATTTGCACTGAATCGATGTCACCATTAGTACTCATACAGAATGTCTCATTTTGTAGACATTGGTTCTGTGCACCTCAGTAACGATACAGTTGCTGCAATGCAATATATTTAATGTAATACAATACGATCTAGGTTCTAAAACCAATTTTATGATGATGGAAAATTAGTTTAATTGAATGACGTAAGTCTTTATCCACGCTTGTAAAGTGATATCTATTAAGGGACGGATGGGCACATTTCAAATTGAACTGCAGAAAGTATTGCTGGCATAATTGTAACACTTTTATACGGTATATGCAGGCATGTTACAATGTTTTGTAGATTCATTCTGTTAAATATTATTAACTTTTAAATCCCTGTATTTCTTATGAATTTTTCATCGAGTTGTTTATGCCGATCTTTTCTGCGTATGTACTTTGTATAGGGTACAGACCGCGTTTTACACTGGATTTGTCGTGATACCAGCTAGGATAATTAAGAATATGGATCATTTGGGTTAAAAATTAAGCCCGATGGTACCAGTGACATGTGTTTATATAGGTCGAATAGTAGAGCGCCTAATGCCAGATCCGAAGGTTATTAGTTTAAACCCCGCATTTGACGAAAGGTTGAATGATACCCGATCCATCGAATGCAAGTAATAGGGAGTTTAAAACAGCTGTAAAAGGTTTAATAGTTACCGGACCGGTATGGATTCTAAAGTACAAAATAAAGCCGGGTTATTTTTTTCTACGTATGCTCCAGCTTTAAGTACATACTTTTATATCTAATGTTTGAATCCTTCCGAAATATTTAAGGGACTGCATCACATATTGGTGTATTGCAAAAATAAAATAAAATTGTCAAATATTTCGGTAATTTTGGTATAGTTGCCTGTTTATCCCGTAAACAACCATACTGAAAATTGCTTATTTGTACCAAATCTTTCATAAAGCAACCGTCAGTGGCTTTCTATTACATCAATACTTGGTTAGGTTGGAAAAACACGATATACAAAACATTTAGCTCAATCTGTGAGGCAGCAGCACCTTTAAGAAATGAAATTATATACCAGAAAAATTTCACTATCAAACTCTCTTTCTTACTCTCTACTGTATACACTATTAATCCTCTGTGAAACCTAGGAAAAAAGACGCTTTCAAACTTTGATAGTGGTCAGTGTAGTATGCCCATTTGATACACACCATCAAATGAATGCTATAAATACAAACATTTAGCATTACATTCATTCATTCATAACTCCCTCACTGAAACATGATATTGTGTATAAATTGGCAATTTATGGCGGCCATCTTGGCGGCCATCTTGGAAAATGTTCAAGGGTGACAAGATGTCACACAACATATTCTGAGAGGGGACATCCTCCTGAACATTTTGGTACCAAAACATTTTGTGCATACTCCCCAGAGTTAGGTTCATCATATAAACATAACTGGCTGGCATCTGGACTATCAAGCAAGAAAATTGTGCCGTGGTTACTAACTTACTTATGCGAAATATTGGTTATTTAAGAATCAAAAAATGAATATGTACCTGTGTTTTATCTATGATAAAGCACAAACACTCGTGATTTAAGCACGTTTGTGTTGGTTTGTTCTGCAGTTTATCGCGCTAGGATTATAGCATACTTTTCTTTGCGTTTATTTATCTGTTTAGCGAGCGTACGCGGGATGGTAGGTTTTGAGCTCATAAAACTTGAGAAAAACAAAAATAATTCACTATATTCTTGCTCGATGAAATTGCATGCACAAATCCTGAGCCGCACATCTACATTCCGCCCATTCAATTGAATATGAGCAGTTTCGCTTAATAACACCGAACAAAGATCTGTTTTATAAATTTCAAACCATTTGTAGTTCATAATAAGTTTATTTTTCTTCTGGGTCTGTGTGCTTTTTCTGGAGGATATATAGGCTTTGACGGTAAATAAAAATAAAAGTGAAATGTTTGTGATAACAAAAACACGGATCAATTAATATTCAAATATTAGATACAAAGTAATTCAATAACTAATGACTAAATAATTAGACATACAACCAAAAGTTCCTGTATCATCAAGAGTGTCTACCAGCGATAAATGTTTATATTTTATAAAATTTGAATGTAAACAGGTTTGCTAAAATATTTGGCAGCGTTGGGATTCGAACCCACGCCTCCGAAGAGACTGGTGCCTTAAACCAGCGCCTTAGACCGCTCGGCCACGCTACCGATATGCTCAACATCTCATTATATTGTAACTACAGTGCATACCCTATGTATTATGAGTTACCTGAGCATGATAAACATGTTTACGAGGGGCGTTCAATATATAATTGTCTTTTTGGTCACAAATTTTAACATTCATTGATATCTGGAAATCATTTTACATTTCTGGAACCATCAACCATTCCGCAATATTTCGTGAAAATTTCAATAAAATTTAATTCCCAGATTGTTGTTTCTGGTGTCTTTTTAAGGGTCAGTAATAGACACTGCGTCTTTTTGAGAATAATTGTCCATTAAAATTTCATTTCGGGAAATAATCTTATTCCACAACTACTATTCCGTGAATGATGTAAATGCGTTCCATAAAAACATGATTTCCTGTACTTGATTGCCATTTTTGTACAAAATAAGATCATTTGAAAGTCGCGAAAATAGGTGTCAAAATAAGTTCAGAAAGATTGCTATTTTTCAATTCATATTTTAAATTAGTTTTATTGGTTGGAATTTGACATATTATACATTGACGTATGCCGTAGACCATCAACAATAATTTCTGGGAAGAATTTGCGAACAAATTAGAAGTGATATGAAGTTATTGGTGCGTGAACCAACAAGCATCATTTGGAATAAATAAGAGTAATCTCCCTTGTATTTGACCACCTTACTCGTGAACAAAACATACTTTCGTGTTCATTTTTTTGTTCTGCTGGAAACATAAGGATTAAGTTATAGATTGGTATGTTGCAATTAAATTAATACTGCCATTTACTTTTCTAAACCACTACTGCAGAGATAACACATATTTGGCTTAAAATGACAATAAGGCTAGTATACTCGAGTAGACCCTCTTCTAAGTTCACTAAATTACTTAATTATTGACGAAAGGCTATGTAATTTTCAGATATAGAATAGAAACAAACACCTTTCAGACAGTATTCGTAGAATTCTTCTAAATACTGTCATAGCAAAATACAAAGGATATGGACATTATATATTGAACGCCCCTCGTATATCATATACTTCTAACACAGGAACATAACTTATAGTGAAGTAGGCATACCCGGTAACGAAAGGCTTAAGAATCAAGCTTAATTATGCAAACTCGGCGAGGCATCCTCTTGTTATACATGGCAAATGATCATTTAACATTTTGTGAGGTGTCACCCCTAACCCACCCCTACAAATAATATTTTATTGTTTACAATTATAAAAACATCATTATATAGATCTGCAAATAAATACAATACGTGGTATTTTTTACTAGAATTATAAGGGGTTAGCAACATATTTATATACTAATAATAAACATAAATTGAGAATCGGAACAGAGTACTGGGAAATATATACTTTAGCTGTAATAAAAGGAAAATGTACGTTTTTCTGCATTGTCCGTCAATAGTGGTACTTTTCGGTGCTGAAATTCTTGAAATAACGAGACGTCAGGGGAAATGACCATAATGGTGCTTAAATATAAACATTACAGTGCTTAAAAAATTCACCTCAAGAGCATCACATAAACATTAACAGAAGAATGATTAAAAACTTACCGTCGTCCAGTTTAATTTCATTTTCGTGCGAAGTAGGGGGGCTATATCCGCTGTACGTAGTCTACCAGCGATAATTATGTGTATCAGTTACAGATCAAACGAATTTTACTGGTAGAAAACATATGACCAGTGTGGGGGTCGAACCAATGACATTCGCGTTATTAGCACGACGCCCTAACCGACTGAGCTAACCGGCCAACTTACAGTCAATTTGAATTAGGGTGAAATAATGTGTAATAAAATAAGCGATTGGTAAACTAACTGTCATGGCTACTTTTGTGAAAAAATCGGAGAATAATGTAAACTGAATTCGTCGTTGACGAAAAATAGCGATATAACACGAAGGCCAACATACGACAAAATACATGTACACCATATAATGTTTCGATTCTTCCGAAATATTATGAAATATATCAGAAAGACGAGAATTCAGATATATGTATCCCGAAAGCGAATCATCTAATCAGTTCGTAGTGTTGAAATCGTCAATTAGTCATTTGTAGAAGCTGAAATCGAGTATTCATGAAGCGCAATTAGTAATTTTGTCTTCTGTCTGGTGATTATTAGGCCCTTTAGTACATAATACATAGAATAAAAGTATATGTATAGCAGACAAACAACAGAAATGTCTACATTAATCATATTGTACGCGCTAATTTTGCGACTACTAGAACTCTTAAACCACGCTTTATTTTCAATATTTATTTGCTGATGAACAGACATACCCTCTGGAACCGAGAATAAGTTAACAATAATAAAAATGTTTGTTACTCAAGCACACAATTGTCATTTTAAGCGCATGCATGCATGTTTCCCGTGTTTTCTTTTCCTGAACAAAACATGTGTTGTACATGTCAGCTATTAATGATGTTTGCAAGCTTCATTTATAGATGATTATCATTACATACTGTTAAGTTATGCTTAGTAATAAACGATGTTTCAATTGTTAGCGAAATTCAGATTGAAAATATAAATCCCCTTACGGCCTGTTTATCTTGAACACTTTTGCTAGATGGTGAAACATATTTTTGAATTACCCAAAGGAATATTTGAAATATATTCATTATTTACCATAATTATTTATTGATAGTTACAAGTATTTATTATCTATAAATTTTCACTGATACATCTCCATTATTCATAGATTGCATACGATAAAATGATGCACATGTAGATCTATATATCAACTAATGACGCAGATAAACATTTACTGTAATATGCACACGCTAAGTTGTAACAAAGGGCTTTTCATTACATTTGGCTGCCAGTAAGTCGACATTTACGATTTTATTCACTTAGTTATCAAACTCAATTATGCAAACTATGACCCTTAGATGGAAATGGAAAATCATCAGTCAACACTTTGTGAGGTCTCAACTCAACAAAACTTTCTATTTTGGATTTGAAACTGCTGGTACTATGTGAGTGTTGGCTATTTAAGAAATAAAAATATGTTCTTGTTCTATAATTATGATAAAATGATATACAAATGTACATGCTGATCTATATATCAACTAATGACGCAGGTAAACATTTTCTGTAATATGTACACGCTAAGTGGTAACAAAGGGCTTTTCATTACATTTTGCTGCCGGTAAGTCGACATTTACGATTTTATTTATGTATTCACACACACAGTGTCAAACTCAATCGTGCAAACAATGACCCCGCGATGGAAATGGAAAATCATCATTCAACATTTTGTGAGGTCTCTACTCAACAAAACTGTCTTTTATATTTTGGATTCGAAACTACAGGTACTTTATAAATGTTGGCTATTTCAGAATAATGATATTTAAATTGATAGTGTTAAGCCTTTTTCTTTTAAGAAACAATAAAATAGGTTTCCCTTTCAACAAATCAGCATTCCTTCAAAGTGGTCGAGGTTCTTGTTAAAAATATTAATACTTGGATAAATTGAGCGTGTATTTGTGTATAATACTACTTTTCATACGCTGTAGCTAGCATACGCGAGTTTTTGGTGTTTTAAACATTTCGAATAAATGATACGATTTCAGTTATAGCTTTTTCTGCACGTTTATGATAGTATAATACAGTCGACACTCGTTATGTCGACATTTTTGGGACCGTCAAAATTATGTCGACATATCCGAATGTCGACACAACAGGAGCTGACAACTCTGAAAAATTTCCATACCCGTCGAAATTTATAATAACAAAGTCCTTGAGCATTTCTGTCAGTGCCGTTGTTACATCAGTTGGAACATGAACTAATACATATTCGCGATTAAACTGGTGAAAGATCAATTTTATCACACTTACAGTTATCACTAAAACATTTGACCAAGTGTTTACGAGAGGGTCGAGTTCATAGCCTCGTTTTGAAACAAGTACAGTACGGGATCAGCACCGCAAGTATGGATTTTAGCCCTTACCGGTTTCGCTTACGCAATATTTTAATTGTGAACAATATATTCAATCAAAATGCCAGACATCTGAAAGCAACGATGACATTTATTTTCTTTGTTAACAATGTAAACCTATCGGAAATATAACAACCATGTTGAAATAAATTATGAAGGCATACAAAAATGTAATTTTTTCACCTTCCGAGAATCACGCTAGTTCAGCAGAATTTTTAATTTCATACGCCGAACTAGGTTACAATTTGTTTACAAACTTAAGATTTACCATCATTCAATTACATTTACAAACTGTGAACACATTAATTTTGAACAAACAATGGTTCGAAACGGGAGTATCTTCACGGTCAATTAACAACTTTTCAATTTCAATAGCGTCGACACGATGTCGACACAAACGATGACAATAAGGTGCGAAAATATCAATTGGGCCAGAAAAGTCGTGTCGATATAAGCGGAGTGTCGACACAGGCATGTCGACTAAACCGTCATATTTAAGATAGAATATAGAGCAACCCAAATCGGGGATTTGAAAGTATGTCGACATAACCGAAGTGTCGATACAACCGATGTCGACACAACGAGTTTCAACTGTAATAGTAATAACTATATAATAACATCACGATTTTTAGACATAAGATCATGCTGACAAATTCATTTTAGGCTTGGTCGTATTATTTCATCAAGGTATGAGACTCTTTCAATACGTCTGATTTGCACTGATTTGTAAACTTCTGCTCTAGTTTAAAATTCTTCGTACCTAATTTGTGTCAAGTCGATAATAAGTTTATACGTATCATAAAGAAAGAAATTACATTGACTTCATTGTGACTTTATATTGGGGAATTAGCTCAAGTGGTAGAGCGCTCGCTTAGCATGTGAGATGTACCGGGATGGATACCCGGATTCTCCAGTTTTATTACTATATTTGTTTTTCTATTACGATGAAGTTTTTAATATTTTATAAGCAGCGTTAATTATATACTACTCAAAAATTTGATAAGGGTCAATAATTAAATCGTATATTTTGAATTGATTGTTGGCAGGAATCAATTTTATTTTCATCGTAGTGAGTACATAGTTATTACATGTTACTGGCTAGCACATATGTCATGACGCTTGGCAAGAGAAGCATGGGTGAATGACTTACACTGCTCGAAGACCAGCTATTCGCATCCCTCTTCAACTGCCTCACTTGCCAGAACGTCTGCAATGGTCCCAAGACCATATCGCATAGAGACTCCAAGACTGGACCTCTGCTCTACTTTCTGACGAGTCCTGGCTCTATGTCGATTTCACAGACAGACGGTCCAGAGTCTGGAGAATGCGTAATAATCGGTTTGCACCTGTTTGTGTGGCTGAGCATGATCGGTATGGAGAGTGTTCGGTGGTGTTTTAAGCTGGAATCAGCTTGAAAACGGCTCAGAACATTAATGAAGTTCTTGACGCTTATGTTCGCTCGTACGCTGGTGCTATTCGTCCAGATTTCATTTTTATGGACGATAATGTTCGTCCACACGGATTTAAATCTGGGACATGTTTCAGGTAGCGATTTCAGCTCGTCCTGAACATCAGACAGCTTATAGAGAAGCTTTGCTAGAGGTGTGGGCCAGAATCCCGCTTCACAAATTTCGTAAGCTTATTGCCACTATGCGAAGGGGATGTCAAGTGGTTATTAATGTACGTTGACACCATACACGTTACTAAGAGTTAATTTCGACCAACCAACAACAAGAGATATTTGTAAAACACGTATGCGCTCATGGCAGCCCCATAGTCAGAAATGGTGAAGGTCGCAGTGACCTTGACCTTTGACCTACTGACCTCAAAATCAATAGGGGTCATCTACTGTTGCTGACCAACGCCCATGCAAAGTTTGAAGATCCTAGGTCAAAGCGTTCTTGCATTATTGAACGGAAACCATTTAAATAGTCAAAAATGGTAAAGGTCATCGTGACCTTGACCTTTGACCTAATGACCTCAAATCCAATAGAAGTCATCTACTGTTGCTGACCAACCTTCATGTAAAGTTTGAAGTTCCTAGGTCAAAGCGTTCTTGAGTTATTGAACGGAAACCATTTTATACGACCGACAGGCAGACATGTGCAAAGCAATATACCCTCCATCAAAGATGGGGGCATAATTACTCCCTAAAACTGCTCCTTTAAATTGTTCTACTGTAAGCCCATTCCAACGAAATGTCATTATTCAATCCCCAACTCATCCAAGCCGTCGTTACGCTGCCATAGTTTTATGATTTATATTATATCAAAAATAATTTTAAATAAACCCATTGCACATTTTGTGAGAAAATCTAAATCACAAAAATATTAAGAACTTTATCTTTTGATTTTTTTAAAATATTATTGTTATTCAAAATTTGTTTTCCGTCTAGAAAAAATAATATGGCAGCGGTGGGATTCGAACCCACGCCTCCGAAGAGACTGGTGCCTAAAACCAGCGCCTTAGACCGCTCGGCCACGCTACCTGTTAAGATAACAAAACTACATTTACTTTAACACTAAATAAGCTTAAAACTTCAAAATTCAAATTTTTTGGCAAATCGGCATTTACACAATACCTTTGGCCATTAGCAAAACATATATACTGTCGATTTAAAGATATCTGTCAAAACCGCCAGAATGTTCCATTTCTCAATAGGTAAATGCATGTATTGACCAATCAGTGCTCTTATTTTACTCATACCATATTTGACCATAGCTTTATGTATTAAAATAAGCGTAGGGTATTTCATTTGCGTTCTTAGCGTAGTGCGTTAAATGCATGGAATCAGCATAAATCATTATTGAACCCAAGTGAAGGTTCGAATCCAGTTTGATACGCTTTTTTTGTTATGCTTTTTATAAAAAAAAATTCTGATATGTTTGTATCGACAAATGATTTTTTTCATACTTTTCTTTGCGAAGAAGGTAGTTGGTTTGATAAAGATACCCCATGTTTTTTTAAAAATATTTATTAGTACATATAATGCAAAAATTGCAAATATTTCCAGCTTCGTAGGATGAACTCAATCCTGGTGTGCTGGAATACAAGTGCGAATAGATCTAGATTATTCATTGTATGTATGTAATCACCGGAATGAGCAACAGCATTAATATACATAGCTTAAGCAAAATTAAAAAAAGTCTAGGCATTGTTGGATTTGAACTCTCAGTAAATTGTATATATGTTCAAAATAAAGACTCACAAAACCATAACTGTTAACCACTCGGCTATAGGGCAGTTAAAGTTTTGATCATTTAAATTTACTAATGGTATTAGGACTTAGTCCTGACACACCTGTAATAATCGATCGCGTTGAATGTTTGTTTACGCGGTTGTGACAGATAACTTTGAATCAACAGTACAGTATAGATGGCCACATATATGCATAAAACTAAACACATTGCTTGCATAATAACAAAACATATACATAAGCAAGCTACCTGATACACAATGTACCGGAGATGACATCAAATAATTTTTCTGCTCCCCAGCCTATACAAAATATTACTAATTTAAAATAGTGAAAGCATGGCCATTTGCACTTGTCTCCTGTAAATGTATTGCAATGCATTCAGGCCGAGGTGATCAGAATGATTTAAATACTGTAAATTAAATCTAGCTACGGTATAATCGAAAATATTGAAATGAATCTATAAAAGTAGAAGGATGTGTATTTTTACAGATTGGTTACATGCAGGTTATGTAAGTTGAACTCGATCAAACATATTTGCAATCTCTCCGTTACAGTGTTAACCTCTCAAATATTTTTCTAAACTTCATCGTAGATCTATTAGGAAAAACAAATATAATAAAACTGGAGAATCCGGGTATCGATCCCGGTACCTCCCACATGCTAAGCGAGCGCTCTACCACTTGAGCTAATTCCCCCAATATATAATCAACATGAATAAAATGTAATTTGTTTCTTTATAATACATACTTTCAGCTGATCGAATTATCGATTACAGCATCCAAAATACAAAGTTCTGTTGTGTTGAGACCTCACAAAATGTTGAATGATGATTTTCCATTTCCATGGCGGGGTCACACTAGTAGTTTGCACGATTGAGTTTGATAAGTACGTGAATAAAGTCCTAAATGACGATATAATGGCAGCAAAATGTAATAAAAAAGCGCTTTGTTACCACTTAGCGTGTGCTTATTACAGTAAATATTTACCTGCGTCATTAGTTGATATATAGATCTAACTCTATATCATTTTATCATATGCAATCTATGAATTATAGAGATTTATCAGTCAAAATATTCAGGTAATAAATACACGTAACAGTATATAAATCATTATGGTAAATAATGAATATATTTCAAATATTCCTTTGGGTAATTCAAAATTATGTTTCACTACCTAGAAAAAGTGTTCAAGATAAAAAGATGACCGTGATGGGATTTATATTTTCAATCGGAATTTACAGACAATTGAAACACCTTGTATTACTAAGCCGTAATTTTATGATAATCATCAATAAATGAAGCTTGCAAAAGCCGTTAATGGTAGACATGTAACGCATGGTTTTTTGCAATTGTGTGCTTGAGTGACCCAAATTTTCATTATTGTTAACTCATTCTCGGTAACAGAGGGTTTGTCTGTTCATCAGCAAATAGACATTGAAAAATAATGCGTTGTTAATGAGGTCTATTACTCACAAAATTAGCGCGTGTATTATGTTTAATGTAGGTCTTCATTTCTGTTGTTTGTCTGCTAAACATATAATATCAATCTATATATTATGTACTAAAGGACCTAATAATCACCAGACAGAAGACACAATTACTCACTGCACTTCATGAATACTAGAATTCAGCTTCTACAAATGACTAATTGACGAGTTTAACTATACGACAATTCGGCAATATTTGCACTGAATCGATGTCACCATTAGTACTCATACAGAATGTCTCATTTTGTAGACATTGGTTTTGTGCGATCTAGGTTCTAAAACCAATTTTATGATGATGGAAAATTAGTTTAATTGAATGACGTAAGTTTTTATCCACGCTTGTAAAGTGATATCTATTAAGGGACGGATGGGCAAATTTCAAATTGAACTGCTGAAAGTATTAATGGCATAATTGTAACACTTTTATACGGTATATGCAGGCATGTTACAATGTTTTGTAGATTCATTCTGTTAAATATAATTAACTTTTAAATCCATGTATTTCTTATGAACTTTTCATCGAGTTGTTTATGCGCATCCTTTCTGCGTATGTACAGACCGCGTTTTACACTGGATTTGTCGTGATACCAGCTAGGATAATTAAGAATATGGATCATTTGGGTAAAAAATTAAGCCCGATGATACCAGTGGCATGTGTTTATATAGGTCGAATAGTAGAGCGCCTAATGTCAGATCCGAAGGTTATTAGTTTAAACCCCGCATTTGACGAAAGGTTGAATGATACCCGATCCATCGAATGCAAGTAATAGGGGGTTTAAAACAGCTGTAAAAGGTTTAATAGTTACTGGACCGGTATGGATTCTAAAGTACCTAATGAAGCCGGGTTATTTTTTCTACGTATGCTCCAGCTTTAAGTTCATACTTTTACATCTAATGTTTGAATCCTTCCGAAACATTTAAGGGACTGCCTCACATATTGGTGAATTGCAAAAATAAAATAAAATTGTCAAATATTTCGGTAATTTTGGTATAGTTGCCTGTATATCCCGTAAACAACCATACTGAAAATTGCTTATTTGTACCTTATCTTTCATAAAGCAACCATCAGTGGCTTTCTATTACATCAATACTTGGTTAGGTTGGAAAAACACGATATACAAAAATAAATTTTAGCTCAATCTGTGAGGCAGCAGCACCTTTAAGAAATGAAATTATATACCAGAAAAATTTCACTATCAAACTCTCTTTCTTACTTTATCATGCAACTGCCATGGTAACTGCCTGATAACACATGACCTGAGAACATTATGTGTTCTCAGGTCAATAGGCTGCTAGTAGCCTGAGAACACTTTTTGGCTCCGCCCACAAATCACGGACTATTTTCCCATTTCTCATTCCGTCTAAAATTGACCTACATATTATTGAAAACTACAAAAATATACATTTGATAGCTAATATTTATTCAAAGTTTAGATTTACAACCAACATCAGCAATATTTCTTCGCCAGGTAGGGCTACGCCAGTGTATTTTTTCTTGAATTCATACGGGTCATCCACGGATCAATCGTTTGGGAAAGGCCCTGAAAAAAACAATAAACACACATAAATCCACTGGCATAGGATCATCAAAGATAAATAAACATAAAGAGTATGCATAGACAACGGTTCCACATCAAATACACTGGACAAAATGCAATTTTGAACTCATTTGAAGACTCGATACGATGCGAATACAAAATCATTGAAAATGAAAAAAGTCGGAAGTTTTTGGCAAATCATAAGACTAAGTGGGTCCGTTAAATCATTGTTAGATTCAGTGTACATATGGTTTATACATAGGTAAACCATAAAAAATATAATAGGCTCTTCAACAAGATCAATGTCTTACCATATTCTATTTCCATCGATTTTCCAAGCATTGAGGTCTCTCTACTGCCATTCTCCACCCACCAACTTGACTAAGACGAGTAATTAAGCTTGTATAAACTGTCCATTCTTGAAGTTATTTCCCCCGTCCGGAATTCAATTTTGCACTGACAGTTACCGCAAACAACCCAGTGTTTCACATAGTCCATGTTTATATTTATTCCAAGGCATTGTTAAGAATAACAGAAGGATTTATGACGTAGTAAACGACCTTGTTCACACACATACGTCATTGATGATTCATTCAAAAAACTTCATAAATTCATGAGCGAAATTTTATTCTACTATTATGACACAATGTAGTTATTTGGTAATACCATTTACTAAGATTTCCCTTTCTGAATATATAATTGAAATATTTTATTTTTTAATATTTCTTTTGTTAAGCAGCGTAGAAATGAGAACTATTTTGTTTCGCGGAAGCATATTTAATTGTGTTAATCGGCGGGTTTACTGGATCTACTAAAACCCACAACTCGGTTGTAACTTTACAAATTGAGGAATTACGCCCCTTACTTGTTCCGTGGTGCTGGTTGCATGATAAATAGAAACTCGGGTCACTGTCCGGATCGAACAATGTTATCAGACTCGGCGATATCGTCCGGGGTGACTCGCCAAAGGCTCGCCACCCGGACGATATCACCTCGCCTGATAACATTGTTCTCACCGGACAGTGACCCGAGTTTCTCTATCTCTACTGTACACACTATTAATCCTCTGTGAAACCTAGGAAAAAAGACGATTTCAAACTTTGATAGTGGTCAGTGTAGTATGCCCATTTGATACACACTATCAAATGAATGCTATAAATACAAACATTTAGCATTACATTCATTCATAACTTCCTCACTGAAACATGATATTGTGTATAAATTGGCAATTTATGGCGGCCATATTGGCGGCCATCTTGGAAATTGCTCAAGGGTGACAAGATGTCATACAACATATTCTGAGAGGGGACATCCTCCTGAACATTTTGGTACCAAAACATTCTGTGCATACTCCCCAAAGTTAGGTTCATCATATAAACATAACTGGCTGGCATCTGGACTATCAAGCAAGAAAATTGTGCCGTGGTTACTAACTTACTTATGCGAAATATTGGTTATTTTAGAATCAAAATAATGAATATGTGCCTGTGTTTTATCTATGATAAAGCACAAACACTCGTGATTTAAGAACGTTTGTGTTGGTTTGTTCTGTAGTTTATCGCGCTAGAATTATAGCATACTTTTCTTTGCGTTTAATTATCTGTTTAGCGAGCGTACGCGGGCTGGTAGGTTTTAAGCTCATAAAACTTGAGAAAAACAAAAATAATTCACTATATTCTTGCTCGATGAAATTGCATGCACAAATCCCGAGCCGCACATCTACATTCCGCCCATTCAATTGAATATGAGCAGTTTCGCTTAATAACACCGAAAACAGATCTGTTTTATAAATTTCAAACCATTTGTAGTTCATAATAAGTTTATTTTTCTTTTGGGTATGTGTGCTTTTGCTGGAGGATATAAAGGCTTTGACGGTAAATAAAAATAAAATTTTGAATTGCCTTAGTTAGCCCCCCTGGTACACAGTTTTTGATAAAGTGCAAATGTTTGTGATAACAAAAACACGGATCAATTAATATTCAAATATTAGATACAAAGTTATTCAATAACTAATGACTAAATAAAAAGACATACAACCAAAAGTTCCTGTATCATCAAGAGTGTCTACCAGCGATAAATGTTTATATTTTATAAAATTTTAATGAAACATGTTTGCTAAAATATTTGGCAGCGGTGGGATTCGAACCCACGCCTCCGAAGAGACTGGTGCCTTAAACCAGCGCCTTAGACCGCTCGGCCACGCTACCGATATGATCAACATCTCATTATATTGTAACTACAATGCATACCCTATGTATTATGAGTTACCTGAGCATGATAAACATGTTTACGAGGGGCGTTCAATATATAATTGTCTTTTTGGTCACAAATTTTAACATTCATTGATATCTGGAAATCATTTTACATTTCTGGAACCATCAACCATTCCGTAATATTTCGTGAAAATTTCAATAAAATTTAATTCCCAGATTGTTGTTCCTGGTGTCTTTTTTAAGGGTCAGTAATAGACACTGTGTCTTTTTGAGAATAATTGTCCATTAAAATTTCATTTCGGAAAATAATCTTATTCCACAACTACTATTTCGTGAATTAGGTAAATGCGTTCCATAAAAACATGATTTCCTGTACTTGATTGCCATTTTTGTACAAAATAAGATCATTTGAAAGTCGCGAAAATAGGTGTCAAAATAAGTTCAGAAAGATTGCTATTTTTCAATTCATATTTTAAATTAGTTTTATTGGTTGGAATTTGACATATTATACATTGACGTATGCCGTAGACCATTAACAATAATTTCTGCGAAGAATTTGCGAACAAAGTAGAAGTGATATGAGGTTATTGGTGCGTGAAACAACAAGCATCATTTGGAATAAATAAGAGTAATCTCCCTTGTATTTGACCACCTTACTCGTAGACAAAACATACTTTCGTGTTCATTTTTTGTTCTGGTGGAAACATAAGGATTAAGTTATAGATTAGTATGTTGCAATTAAATTAATACTGCCATTTACTTTTCTAAACCACTACTGCAAAGATAACACATATTTGGCTTAAAATGACAATAAGGCTAGTATACTCGAGTAGACCCTCTTCTAAGTTCACTAAATTACTTAATTATTGACGAAACGCTATGTAATTTTTCAGATATAGAATAGAAACAAACACCGTTCAGACAGTATTCGTAGAATTCTTCTAAATACTGTCATAGCAAAATACAAAGGACATGGAGATTATATATTGAACGCTCCTCGTATATCATATACTTCTAACACAGGAAAATAACTTATAGTGAAGTAGGCATACCCGTTAACGAAAGGCTTAAGAATCAAACTTAATTATGCAAACTCGGCGACGCATCCTCTTGTTATACATGGCAAATGATCATTTAACATTTTGTGAGGTGTCACCCCCACCCCACCCCGCCAAATAATATTTTATTGTTTACTTATGTCTCATCCACATTTACAATTATAAAAACACCATTATATAGATCTACAAATAAATACAATATGTGGTATTTTTTACTAGAATTATAAGGGGTTAGCAACATATTTATATACTAATAATAAACAGAAATTGAGAATCGG
This sequence comes from Spisula solida, assembly GCA_947247005.1. Classification (NCBI taxonomy): domain Eukaryota; kingdom Metazoa; phylum Mollusca; class Bivalvia; order Venerida; family Mactridae; genus Spisula; species Spisula solida. Next base: position 39,919,576 of record OX365944.1, on the reverse strand, counting down.
AACAGAGTACTGGGAAATACATACTTGTAATAAAAGGAAAATGTACGTTTTTCTGCAATGTCCGTCAATAGTGGTACTTTTCGGTGCTAAAATTCTTGAAATAACGAGACGTCAGGGGAAATGACCATAATGGTGCTTAAATATAAACATTACAGTGCTTAAAAATTCACCTCAAGAGCATCACATAAACATTAACAGAAGAATGATTAAAAACTTACCGTCGTCCAGTTTTATTTCATTTTCGTGCGAAGTAGGGGGGTATATCCGCTGTACGTAGTCTACCAGCGATAATTATGTGTATCAGTTACAGATCAAACCAATTTTACTGGTAGAAAACATATGACCAGTGTGGGGGTCGAACAAACGACATTCGCGTTATTAGCACGACGCTCTAACGACTGAGCTAACCGGCCAACTTACAGTCAATTTGAATTAGGGTAAAATAATGTATAATAAAATAAGCGATTGGTAAACTAACTGTCATGGCTACTTTTGTGACAGAAATGCGGAGAATAATGTAAACTGAATTCGTCGTTGACAAAAAATAGCGATATAACACGAAGGCCAACATACGACAAAATACATGTACACCATATAATGTTTCGATTCTTCCGAAATATTATGAAATATATCAGAAAGACGAGAATTCAGATATATGTATCCCGAAAGCGAATCATCTAATCAGTTCGTAGTGTTGAAATCGTCAATTAGTCATTTGTAGAAACTGAAATTGAGTATTCATGAAGCGCAATTAGTAATTTTGTCTTCTGTCTGGTGATTATTAGGCCCTTTAGTACATAATACATAGAATAAAAGTATATGTATAGCAGACAAACAACAGAAATGTCTACATTAATCATATTGTACGCGCTAATTTTGCGACTACTAGAACTCTTAAACAACGCTTTATTTTCAATATTTATTTGCTGATGAACAGACATACCCTCTGGAACCGAGAATAAGTTAACAATAATAAAAATCTTGGTTACTCAAGCACACAATTGTCATTTTAAGCGCATGCATGCATGTTTCGCGTGTTTTCTTTTCCTGAACAAAACATGTGTTGTACATGTCAGCTATTAATGGTGTTTGCAAGCTTCATTTATAGATGATTATCATTACATACTGTTAAGTTATGCTTAGTAATAAACGATGTTTCAATTGTTAGCGAAATTCGGATTGAAAATATAAATCCCCTTACGGCCTGTTTATCTTGAACACTTTTGCTAGATGGTGAAACATATTTTTGAATTACCCAAAGGAATATTTGAAATATATTCATTATTTACCATAATTATTTATTGATAGTTACAAGTATTTATTATTTATAAATTTCCACTGACACATCTCCATAATTCATAGATTGCATACGATAAAATGATGCACATGTAGATCAATATATCAACTAATGACGCAGATAAACATTTACTGTAATATGCACACGCTAAGTTGTAACAAAGGGCTTTTCATTACATTTGGCTGCCAGTAAGTCGACATTTACGATTTTATTCACTTAGTTATCAAACTCAATAATGCAAACTATGACCCTTAGATGGAAATGGAAAATCATCAGTCAACACTTTGTGAGGTCTCAACTCAACAAAACTTTCTATTTTGGATTTGAAACTGCTGGTACTATGTGAGTGTTGGCTATTTAAGAAATAAAAATATGTTCTTGTTCTATATGATAAAATGATATACATGCAGATCTATATATCAACTAATGACGCAGGTAAACATTTTCTGTAATATGTTCACGCTTAGTTGTAACAAAGGGCTTTTCATTACATTTTGCTGCCGGTAAGTCGACATTTACGATTTTATTTATGTATTCACACACACAGTGTCAAACTCAATCGTGCAAACAATGACCCCGAGATGGAAATGGAAAATCAGCATTCAACATTTTGTGAGGTCTCTACTCAACAAAACTGTATTTTATATTTTGGATTCGAAACTACAGGTACTTTATAAATGTTGACTATTTCAGAATAATGATACTTATATTGATAGTGTTAAGCATTTTTCTTTTAAGAAACAATAAAATAGGTTTCATTTTCAACAATCAGCATTCCTTTAAAGTGGTCGAGATTCTTGTTAAAAATATTAATACTTGGATCAATTGAGCGTGTATTTGTGTATAATACTACTTTTCATACGCTGTAGCTAGCATACGCGAGTTTTGGTGTTTTAAACATTTCGAATAAATGATACGATTTCAGTTATAGCTTTTTCTGCACGTTTATGATAGTATAATAATAGTAATAACTATATAATAACATCACGATGTTTAGACATAAGAACATGCTGACAAATTCATTTTAGGCTTGGTCGTATTATTTCATCAAGGTAGTGAGACTCTTTCAATACGTCTGATTTGCACTGATTTGTAAACTTCTGCTCTAGTTTAAAATTCTTCGTACCTAATTTGTGTCAAGTCGATAATAAGTTTATATGTATCATAAAGAAAGAAATTACATTTACTTCATTGTTATTATATATTGGGGAATTAGCTCAAGTGGTAGAGCGCTCGCTTAGCATGTGAGAGGTACCGGGATCGATACCCGGATTCTCCAGTTTTATTACTATATTTGTTTTTCTATTACGATGAAGTTTTTAATATTTTATAAGCAGCGTTAATTATATACTACTCAAACATTTGATAAGGGTCAATAATTAAATCGTATATTTTGAATTGATTGTTGGCAGGAATCAATTTTTTTTCATTGTAAGTAGTGATTACATATATGTTACTGGCTAGCACATAATGTCGTTTACACGGCCAAATGTCATGGCGCTTCGCAAGAGAAGCACGGGTAAATGACTTACACTGCTCGAAGACCAGCTATTCGCATCCCTCTTCAACTGCCTCACTTGTCAGAACGTCTGCAATGGTCCCAAGACCATATCGCATGGAGACTCCAAGACTGGACCTCTGCCCTTCTTTCTGACGAGTCCTGGCTCTATGTCGATTTCACAGACAGACGGTCAAGAGTCTGGAGAATGCGTAATGAGCGGTTTGCACCTGTTTGTGTGGCTGAGCATATTCGGTATGGAGGGGGTTCGGTGGTGGTTTAAGCTGGAATCAGCGTCCTAGGGAAGACGGAACTGCACTTCTTTGAAAACGGCTCAGTACATTAATGAAGTTCTTGACGCTTATGTTCGCTCGTACGCTGGTGCTATTGGTCCAGATTTCATTTTCATGGACGATAATGTTCGACCACATAGGGCTCGTGTGACCAATGAATACCTACGGAATGCAACAACTGTTCGCATGGACTGGCCTATTCGATCCCCGGATTTAAATCTGGGACAAGTTTCAGGTAGCGATTACAGCTCGTCCTTAACAGGCTCAGCCTACGCCAATCAGACAGCTTCTAGAGAAGCTTTGCTTGAGGAGTTGGCCAGAATTCCGCTGCACAAATTTCGTAAGCTTATTACCACTATGCGAAGGCTATGTCAAGTGGTTATTAATGTACGTTGACACGTTACTAAGAGTTAATTTCGACCAACCAACAACAAGAGATGTTTGTAAAACGCGTATGCGCTCATGGCAGCCCAATAGTCAGAAATGGTGAATGTCGCAGTGCCCTTGACTTTTGACCTACTGACCTCAAAATCAATTAGAGTCATCTACTATTGCTGACTAACCTCCATGTAAAGTTTGACGTTCCTAGGTCAAAGCGTTCTTGAGTTATTGAACGGAAACCATTTTATACGACCGGACCGACAGACAGACATGTGCAAAGCAAAGATGGGGGCATAATTACTCCCTAAAACTGCTCCTTTAAATTGTTCTACTCTAAGCCCATTCCAACGAAATGTCATTATTCAATCCCCACCTCATCCAAGCTGTCGTTACGCTGTCATAGTTTTATGATTTATATTATATCAAAAATAATTTAAATAAACCCATTGCTTATTTTGTGAGAAAATCTAAATCACAAATCTATTAAGAACTTTATCTTTTGATTTTTTAAAAATATTCTTGTTATTCAAAATTTGTTTTCCATCTAGAAAAAAAAGAATATGGCAGCGGAGGGATTCGAACCCATGCCTCCGAAGAGACTGGTGCCTAAAACCAGCGCCTTAGACCGCTCGGCCACGCTACCTGTTAATATAACAAATCTACATTAACACTAAACAAGCAAGCTACCTGATACACAATGTACCGGAGTTGACATCAATTAATTTTATTGTGCAATAAATTTCTGCTCCCCAGCCTATACAAAATATTACTAATTAAATATAGTGAAAGCATGGCCATTTGCACTTGTCTCCTGTAAATATATTGCAATGCATTCAGGCCGAAGTGATCAGAATGATTTAAATACTGTATATTAAATCTAGCTACTGTATAATCGAAAATATTGAAATAAATCTATTAAAGTAGCAGGATGTATATTTTTACAGATTGGTTACATGCAGTGTAAGTAAGTTGAACTCGATCAAACATATTTGCAAACTCTCCGTTACAGTGTTAACCTCTCAAATATTTTTCTAAACTTCATCGTAGATCTATTAGGAAAAACAAATATAATAAAACTGGAGAATCCGGGTATCGATCCCGGTACCTCTCACATGCTAAGCGAGCGCTCTACCACTTGAGCTAATTCCCCAATATATAATCACCATGAATAAAATGTAATTTCTTTCTTTATAATACATAAATTTCAGCTGATCGAATTTTTGATTACAGCATCCAAAATACAAGGTTTTGTTGAGTTGAGACCTCACAAAATGTTGAATGATGATTTTCCATTTCCATGGCGGGGTCACACTAGTAGTTTGCACGATTGAGTTTGATAAGTACGTGAATAAAGTCCTAAATGACGATATAATGGCAGCAAAATGTAATAAAAAAGCGCTTTGTTACCACTTAGCGTGTGCATATTACAGTAAATATTTACCTGCGTCATTAGTTGATATATAGATCTAACTCTATATCATTTTATCATATGCAATCTATGAATTATAGAGATTTATCAGTGAAAATATTCAGGTAATAAATACACGTAACAATATATAAATCATTATGGTAAATAATGAATATATTTCAAATATTCCTTTGGGTAATTCAAAATTATGTTTCACTACCTAGAAAAAGTGTTCAAGATAAAAAGATGACCGTGATGAGATTTATATTTTCAATCCGAATTTACAGACAATTGAAACACCTTGTATTACTAAGCCGTAATTTTATGATAATCATCAATAAATGAAGCTTGCAAAAGCCGTTAATGGTAGACATGCAACGCATGGTTTTTTTGCAATTGTGTGCTTGAGTGACCCAAATTTTCATTATTGTTACATGTAACTCATTCTCGGTAACAGAGGGTTTGTCTGTTCATCAGCAAATAGACATTGAAAAATAATGCGTTGTTAATGAGGTCTATTACTCACAAAATTAGCGCGTGTATTATGTTTAATGTAGGTCTTCATTTCTGTTGTTTGTCTGCTATACATATAATATCAATCTATATATTATGTACTAAAGGACCTAATAATCACCAGACAGAAGACACAATTACTCACTGCACTTCATGAATACTAGAATTCAGCTTCTACAAATGACTAATTGACGAGTTTAACTATACGACAATTCGGCAATATTTGCACTGAATCGATGTCACCATTAGTACTCATACAGAATGTCTCATTTTGTAGACATTGGTTTTGTGCGATCTAGGTTCTAAAACCAATTTTATGATGATGGAAAATTAGTTTAATTGAATGACGTAAGTCTTTATCCACGCTTGTAAAGTGATATCTATTAAGGGACGGATGTGCAAATTTCAAATTGAACTGCTGAAAGTATTGATGGCATAATTGTAACACTTTTATACGGTATATGCAGGCATGTTACAATGTTTTGTAGATTCATTCTGTTAAATATAATTAACTTATAAATCCCTTTATTTCTTATGAACTTTTCATTGAGTTGTTTATGCGCATCCTTTCTGCGTAAGTACGTTGTATAGGGTACAGGCCGCGTTTTACACTGGATTTGTCGTGATACCAGCTAGGATAATTAAGAATATGGATCATTTGGGTTAAAAATTATTAGGTTATTAGTTTAAATCCCGCATTTGACGAAAGGTTGAATGATACCCGATCCATCGAATGCAAGTAATAGGGAGTTTCAAACAGCTGTAAAAGGTTTAATAGTTACCGGACCGGTGTGGATTCTAAAGTACAAAATGAAGCCGGGTTATTTTTTTCTACCTATGCTCCAGCTTTAAATACATACTTTTACATCTAATGTTTGAATTCTTCGGAAATATGTAAGGGACTGCCTCATATATTGGTGTATTGCAAAAATAAAATAAAATTGTCAAATATTTCGGTAATTTTGGTATAGTTGCCTGTATATCCCGTAAACAACCATACTGAAAATTGCTTATTTGTACCTAATCTTTCATAAAGCAACCATAAGTGGCTTTCTATTACATCAATACTTGGTTAGGTTGGAAAAACACGATATACAAAAAATTTAGCTCAATCTGTGAGGTAGCAGCACCTTTAAGAAATGAAATTATATACCAGAAAAATTTCACTATCAAACTCTCTTTCCTACTCTCTACTGTATACACTATTAATCCTCTGTGAAACCTAGGAAAAAAGACGATTTCAAACTTTGATAGTGGTCAGTGTAGTATGCCCATTTGATACACACCATCAAATGAATGCTATAAATACAAACATTTAGCATTACATTCATTCATAACTTCCTTACTGAAACATGATATTGTGTATAAATTGGCAATTTATGGCGGCCATCTTGGCAGCAATCTTGGAAAATGCTCAAGGGTGACAAGATGTCATACAACATATTCTGAGAGGGGACATCCTCCTGAACATTTTGGTACCAAAACTTTTTGTGCATACTCCCCAGAGTTAGGTTCATCATATAAACATAACTGGCTGGCATCTGGACTATCAAGCAAGAAAATTGTGCCGTGGTTACTAACTTACTTATGCGAAAAATTGGTTATTTTAGAATCAAAATAATGAATATGTACCTGTGTTTTATCTATGATAAAGCACAAACACTCGTGATTTAAGCACGTTTGTATTGGTTCGTTCTGCAGTTTATCGCGCTAGGATTATAGCATACTTTTCTTTGCGTTTATTTATCTGTTTAGCGAGCGTACGCGGGCTGGTAGGTTTTGAGCTCATAAAACTTGAGAAAAACAAAAATAATTCACTATATTCACACTGTATCGGCAAAACGCAATGGATCCGGTTTAACGACGCGGGTTCGGCTAACGTAGCGAAAATGATCCGACTAAAAATGGTGGATATCAACAATAATACGCTGGTGAGTGTATAATTTTTGCGTATTTTGTATGGTTATTATTGAATTCTGAAGACAGGAATACTCTTACGGAATGCCCAAATATTCAAGTCAACTTTAAAGATTCATCTATGGCAATATATTCTTCATCTATAAATGTGCAACCAGACCGGGGTTCGAACCCATAATTCAGCAGTAAGTGCAATATGAGAGGGCATGTAAATTATTCATTTATACACAAGCAACAAAAACTAGAAAATGATGTTAAAATTAGTCAGAGTAATACAAGAAAATGACATTGTAATAGTTGTTATGGCGAGTAAAACACGAGCCGGATCATTTGCGCTGTATCGACAACCGGACCATGATTCGTTCATCTTTGAAAACGTTAGATTTTGGCCTATATAAATACATCATTAATAAAAGAGGAGTATGTGGAAAAGAAATGTAACCCTACAATACATGCAAGCACATAGTTTAGACTCGGTAAGCTCTTACTTTGTCTAATTTGTCTAAAATGTCCGCATTTCATGTCTGTTTTGCATTGTTTACGATTGAATCATAACTTTCAACGTACATTACGTGCATATGCATTGATGCAAGACAAAACCAAATAGATACGAGCATGCAGGACAAACGTGGGCATTCCGTAAGAGTATTCCTGTCTTCAGAATTCAAGAATAACCATACAAAATACGCAAACATGTTACACTCACCAGCGTATTATTGTTGATATCCACCATTTTTAGTCGGATCATTTTCGCTACGTTAGCCGAACCCGCGTCGTTAAACCGGATCCATTGCGTTTTGCCGATACAGTGTGATATTCTTGCTCGATGAAATCCCATGCACAAATCTTGAGCCGCACATCTACATTCCGCCCATTCAATTGAATATGATCAGTTTCGCTTAATAACACCGAAAACAGATCTGTTTTATAAATTTCAAACCATTTGTAGTTCATAATAAGTTTATTTTTCTTCTGGGTCTGTGTGCTTTTTCTGGAGGATATATAGGTTTTGACGGTAAATAAAAATAAAATTTTGAATTGCCTTAGTTAGCCCCCCTGGTACACATTTTTTTATAAAGTAAGTGCAAATGTTTGTGATAACAAAAACACGGATCAATTAATATTCAAATATTAGATACAAAGTTATTCAATAACTAATGACTAAATAAAAAGACACACAACCAAAAGTTCCTGTATCATCAAGAGTTTCTACCAGCGATAAGTGTTTATATTTTATAAAAATTGAATGTAAACAGGTTTGCTAAAATATTTGGGATTCGAACCCACGCCTCCGAAGAGACTGGTGCCTTAAACCAGCGCCTTAGACCGCTCGGCCACGCTACCGATATGCTCAACATCTCATTATATTGTAACTACAATGCATACCCTATGTATTATGAGTTACCTGAGCATGATAAACATGTTTACGAGGGGCGTTCAATATATAATTGTCTTTTTGGTCACAAATTTTAACATTCATTGATATCTGGAAATCATTTTACATTTCTGGAACCATCAACCATTCCGCAATATTTCGTCAAAATTTCAATAAAATTTAATTCCCAGATTATTGTTTCTGGTGTCTTTTTTAAGGGTCAGTAATAGACACTGCGTCTTTTTGAGAATAATTGTCCATTAAAATTTCATTTCGGGAAATAATCTTATTCCACAACTACTATTCCGTGAATAATGTAAATGCGTTCCATAAAAACATGATTTCCTGTACTTGATTGCCATTTTTGTACAAAATAAGATCATTTGAAAGTCGCGAAAATAGGTGTCAAAATAAGTTCAGAAAGATTGCTATTTTTCGATTCATATTTTAAATTAGTTTTATTGGTTGGAATTTGACATATTATACATTGACGTATGCAGTAGACCATCAACACTACTTTCTGGGAAGAATTTGCGAACAAAGTAGAAGTGATATGAAGTTATTGGTGCGTGAACCAACAAGCATCATTTGGAATAAATAAGAGTAATCTCCCTTGTATTTGACCACCTTACTCGTAGACAAAACATACTTTCGTGTTAATTTTTTGTTCTGGTGGAAACATAAGGATTAAGTTATAGATTGGTATGTTGCAATTAAATTAATACTGCCATTTACTTTTCTAAACCACTACTGCAAAGATAACACATATTTGGCTTAAAATGACAATAAGGCTAGTATACTCGAGTAGACCCTCTTCTAAGTTCACTAAATTACTTAATTATTGACGAAAGGCTATGTAATTTTTCAGATATAGAATAGAAACAAACACCTTTCAAACAGTATTCGTAGAATTCTTCTAAATACTGTCATAGCAAAATACAAAGGACATGGACATTATATATTGAACGCCCCTCGTATATCATATACTTCTAACACAGGAAAATAACTTATAGTGAAGTAGGCATACCCGGTAACGAAAGGCTTAAGAATCAAACTTAATTATGCAAACTCGGCGATGCATCCTCTTGTTATACATGGCAAATGATAATTTAACATTTTGTGAGGTGTCACCCCCACCCCACCCCGCCAAATAATATTTTATTGTTTACTTATGTCTCATCCACATTTACAATTATAAAAACATCATTATATAGATCTACAAATAAATACAATACGTGGTATTTTTTACTATAATTATAAGGGGTTAGCAACATATTTATATACTAATAATAAACAGAAATTGAGAATCGGAACAGAGTACTGGGAAATACATACTGTAGCTGTAATAAAAGGAAAATGTACGTTTTTCTGCATTGTCCGTCAATAGTGGTACTTTTCGGTGCTGAAATTCTTGAAATAACGAGATGTCAGGGGAAATGACCATAATGGTGCTTAAATATAAACATTACAGTGCTTAAAAATTCACCTCAAGAGCATCACATAAACATTAACAGAAGAATGATTAAAAACTTACCGTCGTCCAGTAAGGGGGCTATATCCGCTGTACGTAGTCTACCAGAGATAATTATGTGTATCAGTTACAGATCAAACCAATTTTACTGGTAGAAAACATATGACCCGTGTGGGGTCGAACAAACGACATTCGCGTTATTAGCACGACGCTCTAACCGACTGAGCTAACCGGCCAACTTACAGTCAAATTGAATTAGGGTGAAATAATGTATATTTTAATAAAATAAGCGATTGGTAAACTAACTGTCATGGCTACTTTTGTGACAGAAATGCGAAGAATAATGTAAACTGAATTCGTCGTTTACGAAAAATAGCGATATAACACGAAGGCCAACATACGACAAAATACAGCATATAATGTTTCGATTCTTCCGAAATATTATGAAATATATCAGAAAGACGAGAATTCTGATATATGTATCCCGAAAGCGAATCATCTAATCAGTTCGTAGTGTTGAAATCGTCAATTAGTCATTTGTAGAAGCTGAAATCGAGTATTCATGAAGCGCAATTAGTAATTTTGTCTTCTGTCTGGTGATTATTAGGCCCTTTAGTACATAATACATAGAATAAAAGTATATGTATAGCAGACAAACAACAGAAATGTCTACATTAATCATATTGTACGCGCTAATTTTGCGACTACTAGAACTTTATTTTCAATATTTATTTGCTGATGAACAGACATACCCTCTGGAACCGAGAATAAGTTAACAATAATAAAAATGTTGGTTACTCAAGCACACAATTGTCATTTTAAGCGCATGCATGTATGTTTCCCGTGTTTTCTTTTCCTGAACAAAACATGTGTTGTACATGTCGGCTATTAATGGTGTTTGCAAGCTTCATTTATAGATGATTATCATTACATACTGTTAAGTTATGCTTAGTAATAAACGATGTTTCAATTGTTAGCGAAATTCGGATTGAAAATATAAATCCCTTACGGCCTGTTTATCTTGAACACTTTTGCTAGGTGGTGAAACATATTTTTGAATTACCCAAAGGAATATTTGAAATATATTCATTATTTACCATAATTATTTATAGATAGTTACAAGTATTTATTATCTATAAATTTTCACTGATACATCTCCATAATTCATAGATTGCATACGATAAAATGATGCACATGTAGATCTATATATCAACTAATGACGCAGACAAACATTTACCGTAATATGCACACGCTAAGTTGTAACAAAGGGCTTTTCATTACATTTGGCTGCCAATAAGTCGACATTTACGATTTTATTCACTTAGTTATCAAACTCAATTATGCAAACTATGACCCTTATATGGAAATGGAAAATCATCAGTCAACACTTTGTGAGGTCTCAACTCAACAAAATTTTCTATTTTGGATTTGAAACTGTTGGTACTATGTGAGTGTTGGCTATTTAAAAATTAAAAATATGTTCTTGTTCTATATGATAAAATGATATACATGCAGATCTATATATCAACTAATGACGCAGGTAAACATTTTCTGTAATATGTACACGCTAAGTGGTAACTAAAGGACTTTTAATTACATTTTGCTGCCGGTAAGTCGACATTTACGATTTTATTTATGTATTCACACACACAGTGTCAAACTCAATCGTGCAAACAATGACCCCGCGATGGAAATGGAAAATCATCATTCAACATTTTGTGAGGTCTCTACTCAACAAAACTGTCTTTTATATTTTGGATTCGAAACTACAGGTACTTTATCAATGTTGGCTATTTCAGAATAATGATACTTAAATTGATAGTGTTAAGCCTTTTTCTTTTAAGAAACAATAAAATAGGTTTCCCTTTCAACAAATCAGCATTCCTTTAAAGTGGTCGAGATTCTTTTTAAAAATATTAATACTTTGATAAATTGAGCGTGTATTTGTGTATAATACTACTTTTCATACGCTGTAGCTAGCATACGCGAGTTTTTGGTGTTTTAAACATTTGGAATAAATGATACGATTTCAGTTATAGCTTTTTCTGCAAGTTTATGATAGTATAATAATAGTAATAACTATATAATAACATCACGATTTTTAGACATAAGAACATGCTGACAAATTCATTTAAGGCTTGGTCGTAATATTTCATCAAGGTATAGTGCGGCCAAGATATGATGGCACAATAACATTGAGTAAACGTCACTGGTTGGATTAGTACATATCAAAACGCGGGTAAGTAAATAAATCTCGATCATCTAAGCGCTTGTTCAGTTATTTAAACTTATTTAATTAAGGATGGATATCGTTGTGTTTATTATTTAGTCTAGTGGTAATGTTTCTAATCTCAACGCAGACGGTCCGGGTTCGAATCCCATTAGAATCTTTTTTTATTTTTATTTTTTCGCGAAATATTTTTCCGCACACTTTTCACGAAACTGTATTTGTATTTGTTGGTGTATTACAACCAGATAACCTGTGTAAACTGCACATTATTAAATCGAAATATGGCTAACCGAACATTTTAAAGCAGCAAGGACGATTCATTGTGTCTAATGTATTAGACTTCTGCACACGAGAGGCATCAATAGAACTGTCTGTGATTCCGTAATCCTCTCCAAGGAAACAAACTACCGAGATGACAGGGGTAACAGAAAGGACGGTTTCCCGCATAAAGGCTAAGAAATTGCACAACGGTGTAAGAAAATCAAGAAGTAACAAAATCTCACTGGATTCTTTTGGTGATGATAATAATGGCAGTGATTATGACGAGGCGGATGGTGATAGTGATGATGATTTTGCAGATTTCTAAAAGGATTCCGTCGCAAACACTGCTGATGAACAACGTTAATTTATATAAACATGTATTCGTACAGAATATTAATTTATAATTGATTGTTCTAGATACATGAGATAAAATATTATATCATTTATAATAAATATACAGAATAGAGAAAGTATACGAATGAAAACAAATGTAACAAGATATTTAACGTATATAACGGGATATACAAAGAAAGAAAAGTTTACTAGAACTGAAGAATACAAATCATTACCGAAAAATATGAACAAAAGTGATACTCGAACCAGTAACCTCCATCCATAATATTATTGTAATTTCAAAGCTTTACCAACTGAGCCAGCGAGGCACTTATCAAATCGTTTCGTATATTTGCTCATATTGCGAAAACGTAATACGAAACAAGCGTTTATTGAACATGACTGTAAATAAGCATCCCTTTCTGTTGAAAATGAACACATCGGCTAATTAGCATATGTAAATGTTATTGTGCCATCATATCTTGGCCGCACTATAGTGAGACTCTTTCAATACGTCTGATTTGCACTGATTTGTAAACTTCTGCTCTAGTTTAAAATTCTTCGTACCTAATTTGTGTCAAGTCGATAATAAGTTTATATGTATCATAAAGAAAGAAATTACATTTATTTCATTGTGATTATATATTGGGGAATTAGCTCAAGTGGTAGAGCGCTCGCTTAGCATGTGAGAGGTACCGGGATCGATACCCGGATTCTCCAGTTTTATTACTATATTTGTTTTTCTATTATGATGAAGTTTTTAATATTTTATAAGCAGCGTTAATTATATACTAATCAAACATTTGATAAGGGTCAATAATTAAATCGTATATTTTGAATTGATTGTTGGCAGGAATCAATTTTTTTTTCATCGTAGTGAGTACATACATGTTACTGGCTAGCACATAATGTCGTTTACACGGCCAAATGTCATGGCGCTTCGCAAGAGAAGCACGGGTGAATGACTTACACTGCTCATAGACCAGCTATTCGCATCCCTCTTCAACTGCCTCACTTACCAGACCATATCACATGGAGACTCCAAGACTGGACCTCTGCCCTTATTTCTGACGAGTCCTGGCTCTATGTCGATTTCACAGACAGACGGTCAAGAGTCTGGAGAATGCGTAATGAGCGATTTGCACCTGTTTGTGTGGCTGAGCATAATCGGTATGGAGGGGGTTCGGTGGTGGTTTAAGCTGGAATCAGCGTCCTAGGAAAGACGGACCTGCACTTCTTTGAAAACGGCTCAGTACATTAATGAAGATCTTGACGCTTATGTTCGCCCGTACGCTGGTGCTATTGGTCCAGATTTCATTTTCATGGACGATAATGTTCGTCCACATAGGGTTCGTGTGACCAATGAATACCTACGGAATGCAACAATTGTTCTCATGGACTGACCTGTTCGATCCCCGGATTTAAATCTGGGACATGTTTCAGGTAGCGATTTCAGCTCGTCCTGAACATCAGACAGCTTATAGAGAAGGAGTGGGCCAGAATCCCGCTTCACAAATTTCGTAAGCTTATTACCACTATGCGAAGGCGATGTCAAGTGGTTATTTATGTACGTTGACACCATACACGTTACTAAGAGTTAATTTCGACCAACCAACAACAAGAGATGTTTGTAAAACACGTATGCGCTCATGGCAGCCCCATAGTCAGAAATGGTGAAGGTCGCAGTGACCTTAAACCTTTGACCTACTGACCAAAATCAATAGGGGTCATCTACTGTTGCTGACCAACGCCCATGCAAAGTTTGAAGATCCTAGGTCAAAGCGTTCTTGCATTATTGAACGGAAACCATTTAAATAGTCAAAAATGGTAAAGGTCATCGTGACCTTGACCTTTGACCTAATGACCTCAAAACCAATAGAAGTCATCTACTGTTGCTGACCAACCTTCATGTAAAGTTTGAAGTTCCTAGGTCAAAGCGTTCTTGAGTTATTGAACGGAAACCATTTTATACGACCGACAGACATGTGCAAAGCAATATACCCTCCATCAAAGATGGGGGCATAATTACTCCCTAAAACTGCTCCTTTAAATTGTTCTACTCTAAGCCCATTCCAACGAAATGTCATTATTCAATCACCAACTCATCCAAGCCGTCGTTACGCTGCCATAGTTTTATGATTTATATTATATCAAAAATAATTTTAAATAAACCCATTGCACATTTTGTGAGAAAATCTAAATCACAAATATATAAAGAACTTTATCTTTTGATTTTTTAAAAATATTATTGTTATTCAAAATTTGTTTTCCGTCTAGAAAAAAGAATATGGCAGCGGTGGGATCCGAACCCACGCCTCCGAAGAGACTGGTGCCTAAAACCAGCGCCTTAGACCGCTCGGCCACGCTACCTGTTAAGATAACAAAACTACATTTACTTTAACACTAAATGAGCTTAAAACTTCAAAATTCAAATTTATTGGCAAATCGGCATTTACACAATACCTTTGGCCATTAACAAAACATATATACAGTACAGATGGCCACATATATGCATAAAACTAAACACATTGCTTGCATAATAACATAACATATACATAAGCAAGCTACCTGATACACAATGTACCGGAGATGACATCAAATAATTTTTCTGCTCCCCAGCCTATACAAAATATTACTGAATAAAAATAGTGAAAGCATGGTCATTTGCACTTGTCTCCTGTAAATATACTGCAATGCATTCAGGCCGAAGTGATCAGAATGATTTAAATACTGTAAATTAAATCTAGCTACTGTATAATCGAAAATATTGAAATGAATCTATAAAAGTAGAAGGATGTGTAATTTTGCAGATTGGTTACATGCAGTGTACGTAAGTTGAACTCGATCAAACATATTTGCAATCTCTCCGTTACAGTGTTAACCTCTCAAATATTTTTCTAAACTTCATCGTAGATCTATTAGGAAAAACAAATATAATAAAACTGGAGAATCCGGGTATCGATCCCGGTACCTCTCACATGCTAAGCGAGCGCTCTACCACTTGAGCTAATTCCCCAATATATAATCACCATGAATAAAATGTAATTTCTTTCTTTATAATACATAAATTTCAGCTGATCGAATTATCGATTACAGCATCCAAAATACAAAGTTTTGTTGAGTTGAGACCTCACAAAATGTTGAATGATGATTTTCCATTTCCATGGCGGGGTCATAGTTTGTACGATTGAGTTTGATAAGTACGTGAATAAAGCCCTCAATTACGATAATTATAATAGCAGGAAAATGTAATAAAAAAAGCCCTTTGTTACCACTTAGCGTATGCATATAACGGTAAATATTTACCTGTGTCATTAGTTGATATATATAGATCTACATCTATATCATTTTATCATACGCAATCTATTAATTATAGAGATTTATCAGTGAAAGTATTTAGATAATAAATGCATGTAACTATGTATAAATCATTATGGTAAATAATGAATATATTTCAAATATTCCTTTTGGTAATTCAAAATTATATTCCCCACTTAGAAAAGGTGTTCAAGAGAAAAAGATAGCCGTGATGGGATTTATATTTTCAATCCGAACTTTGCTGACAATTGAAACACCTTTTATTACTTAGCATAACTTAACAGTAATTTTATGATAATCATCAATAAATGAAGCTTGCGAAAGTCGTTAATAGTAGACATGTAACGCATTTTTTGTAATTGTGTGCTTGAGTTACCAACATTTTCATTATTGTTAACTTATTATCGGTTACAGAGGGTTTGTCTGTTCATCAGCAAATAGATATTGAAAAATAATGCGTTGTTAATGAGGTAGGTCTATTAATCACAAAATTAGCGCGTGTATTATGTTTAATGTAGGTCTTCATTTCTGTTGTTTGTCTGGTATACATATAATATAAATCTATATATTATGTACTAAAGGACCTAATAATCACCAGACAGAAGACACAATTACTCACTGCACTTCATGAATACAAGAACTCAGCTTCTACAAATGACTAATTGACGATTTCAACTTTACGAACTGATTAGAAGATTCGCATACGTGGTACATATCTCTGATTTCTCGTCTTTCTGATATATTTCATAATATTTCGGAAGAATCAAAACATTATATGCTGTATTTTGTCGTATGTTGGCCTTCGTGTTATATCGCAACGACGAATTCAGTTTACATAATTCACCACAACCTCTGTCACACAAGTAGCCATGGCAATTAGTTTTGTGATAAAAGTTTACCAATCGCTTATTTTCTTTTACATTTTTCACCCATATTCATATAGACTGTAAGTTGGCCGGTTAGCTCAGTCGGTTAGAGCGTCGTGCTAATAACGCGAATGTCGTGGGTTCGACCCCCACACTGGCCATATTTTTTCTACTTGTAAAATTGGTTCGATCAGTAACTGATACACATAATTATCGCTTTTGTCTGGAGCCTAACTCAAAAAGTATGTGAGGTATCATCATGAAACTTCATAGGTGGATAGATCTCAATGAGTAGAAGTGCAGTGCACAAGAACCACAACTCTACATAACATATTTTTGGAGTTATTGCCCTTTGTTATTTTTCATACTTTAGTCATACTTAATTCTCATCCGGGCCATAACTCCAACAGTATTTGAGATATCAATTTGAAACTTCATAGGTGAATATATCTCATTGAATGGCAGTGCACAAGAACCATGATTCTTCATTGCATATTGTTTTAGTTGTTCCCCTCTGTAATTTTTCATACCTAATTCCTGTCTATGCAATAACTCAACAGTATTAGAGATATCAATTTGAAATCTCATTGGTAAATAGATCCCATTGAGGGAAAGTGCAATGGCTAAGAACCATAACTCTCTTTTGCACATTCTGGAGTATTTTTTCTGTGACAAACATCCCACGGGGAGCATCACCCGTCACTGACGGCTCTTGTAATTGTAAATGTTGATGAGACATAAATAAACAATAAAATCTTATTTGGCAGGGAAGGTGGGGGTGACACTGCACAGACTGTTAAATGGTCATTTTCCATGTATTTATTAACAAGAGGATACGCCGCCGAGTCATAGTTTGCATAATTGAGTTTGATACTTAAGCCTTTCGTTACCGGGTATGCCTACTTCACTATTAGTTATTTACCTGTGTTAGAAGTATATGATATAAACATGTACATCATGATCAGGTAACTCATTATACATGGGGTATGCATTGTAGTTACAGCAAATCGGTAGCGTGGCCGAGCGGTCTAAGGCGCTGGTTTAAGGCACCAGTCTCTTCGGAGGCGTGGGTTCGAATCCCACCGCTGCCAAATATTTTGTCAAACATTTTTAAATACAATTTTTTTCATCAAATATAAACATTTATCGATGTATAGTCCGTTTAATTAGGCCTGTCTCTTATATACAAACATTGCAATATCATAAAATTGTATTTTTATTGTTTTAACATTTCAATTGGGGAAAAGGGCTAAGAAAAGCAATAGCTTAATTTACTATGCTGCATACTAACATGTCTAATGTCTATTAAAATAATACATTAATAAGATAAATTGCAATGTTATGTAAACAATTAATCGATTTATAAGACACTCTTGATGATACAGGAACTATTGATTGTACGTCTTTTTATTTAGTCATTAGTTATTAAATAACTTTTATCTGATATTTGAATATGTTATTGATCCGTGTGATTGTTATCACATAAATGTGCACTTACTTCATCAAAAAGGGTATATTACCAGGGGGCTAACATTAGACAATTAAAAAAACAAGAGCCGTCACAGACGGGGTATGCTCCGCGTCGGGCGTTTGTCACAGAAAAAATGCTAAACAAATATTTTATTATTCTTTGCCACTGCACTGTTATAATAAGATTTATTTATCTATGAATTTTCAAATTTAAATATCCAAAACTGTTTGAGTTATGGCCTGGACAAGAATTAAGTATGAAAAAATACAAAGGGGAGCAACTCTAAAATAGGAATAAAGAGTTATGGTTCTTGGGCACTGCACATCCTCTCAATGAGATCTATTCAGCTATGAAGTTTCAAATTGATATCTCTTATACTGTTCAAGTTATGGCCCGGACAAGAATTAAGTATTAAAAAATACAAAGGGGAGAAACTCTAAAATAGGAATAAAGAGTTATGGTTCTTGGGCTCTGCACTTCCTCTCAATGAGGTCTATTCACCAATGAAGTTTCAAAATGATATCTCTAATACTGTTCAAATTATGGCCCGGACAAGAATTAAGTATAAAAAATTACAAAGGGGAATAACTCAAAAAATATGCAATCAAGAGTTATGGTTCTTGTGCACTGCACTTCCAATCAATGAGGTATATTCACCTATGAAGTTTCATATTGATATCTCTAATACTGTTCCAGTTATTGCCCGGACAAAAGTGTGACGGACGGACAGACGGACGGACGGACGGACGGACAAAGCGGCGACTATAAAAACATTAGTTTTTGTTTACCGCCAAACCCTATCTATCCTCCAGAAAAAGCACACAAACCCAGAAGAAAAACCAAACTATTATGAACTACAAATGGTTTGAAATTTATAAAACAGGTAAATTTTGCAACGTAAATTTCGACCGCGGTGTTATTAAGTGAACCTGATCATGTTCAATGGAATGTAGATGTTCGACTCAGGATTTGCTTATAAATGCAATTTCATCCAGCAAAAATATAGTGAAATTTTTTTTGTTTTTCTCAATGGTTTTTTATCACAAAACCTACCAGCTAGCGTACACAAAACAAATAAATAAACGCAAAGAAAAAAATTATGCTATAACCCTAGCGCGATAAATTGCAGAACAAAACAAACACAAAAGTGCCAATTGTTTGCACGTGAGCCTGTGTTTTATCGTACAAAAGCAGTCATGAGTTCAGATGCGTAGTAATTACATCACGAGTGATGATGTGCTTTGATATCATAGATAAAACACAGGTACATATTCATTTTTTCGATTCTAATAATATGAACTAATGCACAGCATATGTAGCGGACTATGTCAGTTGTCCTACATTATTTGTAACATGCTCATCTCGTACTGGATTTTTTGGTGATGCATAACTTCACAAAAAATTGTTTGGTTACGAAGTTACGAATCTGGAGCAAGCCGTTTCCAAAAGGCGCTACCGAGCGCTTTCCTACGTCTATGCAACCTATCGAAGCGGTTCGTTGCACAAGAAAGCGCTCGATAGCGGTTTGATACGAAATATTGGGTACAAAGTAACGAAAGACGATACAAACCTGCTATCGTTT
The DNA here is from genome assembly GCA_947247005.1 of Spisula solida. Classification (NCBI taxonomy): domain Eukaryota; kingdom Metazoa; phylum Mollusca; class Bivalvia; order Venerida; family Mactridae; genus Spisula; species Spisula solida. The sequence goes on along the minus strand of OX365944.1, from coordinate 39,899,362 downwards.
CTCAGTCCGAATGAACATTTGTCAGCCCGATCAAAATGAAAATATATCTGTCCGTGGATAATACCCGTTTTTTCTATTTGTTTAATTCTATGTCTACTTAATCACGGTGGGGAAACCACGTGACCAAAAGTGGTGCAGTGCACGATTTTCGACCGAAAACAGCGTCGATTCAGGTAGGTTTTTTCACTCTAACTTCTTTGATACACCATTGTTTTTAGTCAGATAGCGCGCATAAACCCCGCGATTGAAAGCGGTTTCATTGGCTTTATGGATCTTGATGCAATTCTTCTCCGTTTTTCCGTAATCCTTGCCCAACCGATTCCAAATTTGTGAAATGTTTAGATAACGTACACTTCAGTTCGCAAATTATGCATCTAGCACAGCTTCTATGGCAAATACTCTGTCAAATAATGGATTAAATGGAAGCTAGTTAATATTCAGTATGTGAAATATAAAATATGTCTCTTAAGAAACTTTGGAAATATCATCATACGCTGGGTTTGGTAACGTACACGTTGCCATATTTCTGAAGGTAACGTACACGCGATCTTTCATAAGGTAACGTGCACTTACAAATTCTTTTTTATAATTGAAATATATAGGGTTAAGTAAAGTAAATTGTATAGTTAAAATCTATTTAGTGTCATTTCAGTTGACTTTTCTGGCCCTGACGTTGATGTCTATGTCAATAATGTTAACTCTCTATATCAGCACTGATTGTACTTACTTACTTAATTACTGTCCCGTTATGCACACTCAGCCAGACTGGAAAGTCAGATGTTAAAAAGCAGCCACTTCGAGACAGCAAGCTTGTCAAGGCTGTATGTGTGTGATCAAGGATTAACTTATTCGTGTTATTATTCATTTCAGGTTCAATCAGACCTATACCACCTAGTGATCTACTACTCTGAAGAAGAGGTAATCTTTAGGAGAGGCAGATCTTCATGAGCGACCGGAGTATCCCAGGAAACCGAAAAACAGTTTACATGAAATTCCAGCGCAATGACGACTGGTCATGGTCTCATTTACAAACACATGTACAGTCGTCTGAACAAACAAGTTTGATTATTTCTGACAGAAGATCTGAAATTAGTACCCATACTTCTGTTCCGACATACAAAAGATAAAAAATGGATTATCTCTTACCCTGGTGGCAATGGATATGAAGTGCAACGTTTTATTAAAGGAGATTGTCTATTCATTTATGTAATTCAGTGTATATGGTGTATACAGTTAAACTAGTCTTATATAGTCATATATGGAGTAAAGTGTTAATTGTGCTATTATTGTAAAACTAAAAATGTATATTCATTGTCTGATAAAAATGTGATGTTTTCATGAATTTTATGTATCGGCTCATGATGAAATGAGGGTAGAAACACTGTCGAGTCAGTTGAGTCTCTTGACTACGTAGTACAGATTTCAAGTTCCCTGTGTTAATGGTGAATGTTGACTTTTAAGATCTTTTTCCAATTGTCAGAAGTTTGATACCATTTTCTATCTGTGACAGCACTCCAGAGTACTTTCTACCTTCCAAGCTGAAGGTACAGACATTCTAGTAATTCCAGACTGAGAGATATATAACAAATTAACTTGGTTCTCAAACTTTCTATTTCATTGCATAATTGAACAGTTGATTGCTCAGCTATAATTTAATGTCTGCCTTTGTTTTTATCAGCGATTAAGATAATGAATGTATATGAGGTTTTATAAAACTACTTCTATACACCTTCAACAAGGCATGACTTTCTTGCAAAATTTGATTTATTCTGCACGAAAACCTTAATGCTTAAAGGTCGAGGACCAGGTTAATTTGTTTCGGGCTATAGTTTGTTTTGCAATTTCAATAACATAATTTCTACCAATGGTTTTCTACCACAGCAGCTATTCTTTGATAGCAGGCTGTCAGTTGGATTACAAACCAACCTGATCTGGTTAGAGAACCTAGATAAAAATGGTGGAGTGTAGAAATGTGCATTATTCTGAAAGTGTTAAAGTAGGATATATATCAACAGACAGTAATTATACTTATTAAACGCAATATTTTATTTTGGTTTAATAAGTGCATTTTATGTACAAATATACTGTACTGTAATAACAAAACATATATACATTGAATAAATAATACTTTCTTAGAGTGTTTAAATATTGTTGTCTACATGTCATTTACAGCAGCCGATTCACCTAACAAGTTTTCCTGGCATGTTTTCTATACCTTTCCACAAGGTAACACCAACCTTTCCACCTGTGGAAGAAAATCAACATGATTGGAAAATTTTATTGAATGGTATGACTTGCCATTACCTTAAAGTCCTTTCCACAAGGAACCACCAACATCTCCACATGTGGATTAAAATCAACATTGACAATTTTCTGGTCAAAGTTTGACAGAACAGGAAGAATATTACCCGTTCCTACCTCTAAACATCTACATAGAGATTTCAACAGGTGTATAATGAAGTATCGGCAAAAATAAAGTACCACAATGTGTTCGCACAGATTATTTGATTCAAAACGAATCGACTACGTCCCTTTTAACAAGTGACAGAAACTAGCCACAGGATATCACCAGGTCAACTGTTTCAACGTGAACACGACTTGGCGGGCTTGGTTTATTTCTTGACAATGCCGTGTGATTTTTGAGGTAAATTATTCATAACCATCACACGTGCACCAAGTTTGAAAATACTGCGAATGTCTGCTTGTCTGCTGGGTGACCAACTATGGGATGTTCATTATTTATCGTAGATTGCGGGTTGACACTGAAACCCATGGAACTGTTAATATAGACTATTGGTTATGTTCAAACCATGTGTTGTCATCGAACTGTCAAGATGTGTGCTTGTACCAGCACTGCATACATAATGTTTGAGGCCATTCAATGGTGCTGGTGAAATTTTGATCAAGTCCATTTCTGGTGTTGATAAATCTTCCTACATGTTTTTTGATCAACTACTGTTGATCATGATCGAGCTTTGGTCGGTACTGTATCAAAGGTTTCTAGAAGAAGTTCTGACTTGCAGAGCTGAAAATATATTATAACATGGTGTAAATAAACTAAACCAAGATGATTTCGGTAAGTGTAGAGAATTATACCGCGAGCACGTTGACCCATGATATAAGACTCTAAATACCAAAGTTAGGGTCAAGGGGTATCAACCTATTACCCATGCATTGATTCTATGGAAAGCATTTTCAATAATCTTACAATATGCAAATTAAGGTGCGCAGAATTACCCGATGCGCAGAATTAGCCGAAACGACTGTAGTTGTCAGATGTTCCGCTAGTACATTTCGTCCCAATCTTATTCGTAATCCGATGCCGTTTTTGTGATGGTAAGACTTTTCATAAGTAACAAACATGCACAAAAACAGCGCAGAATTAGCCGAAACGACTGTAGTTGTCAGATGTTCCGTAAGTACATTTCGTCCCGATTTTATTCATACCCGCGGTTAACGCACCCATCGTCATGTTTAATTATGGTTATAGCTCTAATGTTCGTGTACATCTGTTATTGTGTGCTTATATATGCCCAAGAGGGCTCGTAATTGGATGTAAAATTTATTTTATTCTAAAAATTTATTCTTTTACATTTTTGACAATGTGTATAATACACATGTATACATACATAAATAAAGTGACTCGCCCTTGTATATGCCTCATTTGAATGTTTATTACTCGCGTGTATTACGAAGAGAGATATAGATCTATAGAACCTTTGGGTATAAACTATATGAAAATTCAGTCATGACGCATTACTCGTTTTCGATCAACATCTATATTAATAGTTCGATGATAACAAAATCCTTTGTTTTCTAACGAAAATGACTATAAATCACAATACATTTTTATTTGCATTTGTAAACAAAAGTAACTGTAGTGTTGTCGTCGGCAGACTATAGATATATCATCTAGAAGTATTGATGTTTATAGATCGAGTATTGAGTCGTGACTGCACTTTTAGCTATATACTTTATATAGTAAATATTCGAAGGTTACGGCTAAGAGGTCAAATTCTATCTATAGATCTAGTAATGTTTATCTCACCATGTTATAATATTACACAATATTTTAACCGCTCTATATATACAGTCCACATTCCAAAGCAAAAAATCCTCGAGTAGGCCTATTTGTTATTGCAAATATATGACTTCAAAAACTTTGTATTTGTGAATAAACAACATGTTTATGCGGGTATAGATTATTTGTTTGTATTCAGTCGGGCTTACCTATAAACTATTTATTAATCGACGAGTTAAATTGTAGTATTCAGTTCGATTGTTAGAAATGAAACTTTTTACGTGTACGTTACCTTCAGAAATATGGCAAAGTGTACGTTACCAAACCCTTCGTATGTTGATATTTCCAAAGTTTCTTAAGAGGCATATTTTATATTTCACACACTGCTTAGAATATTAACTAGCGTCCATTTAATCCATAATTTGACAGAATATTTGCCACAGAAGCTGTGCTAGATGCATAATTTGCGAACTGAAGTGTACGTTATCTAAACATTTCACAAATTTGGAATCGGTTGGGCAAGGATTACATAAAAACGGAGTAGAATTGCATCAATATCCATAAAGCCAATGAAACCGCTTTCAATCGCGGGGTTTATGCGCGCTATCTGACTGAAAACAATGGTGTATCAAAGAAGTTAGAGTGAAAAAACCTACCTGAGTCGACGTTATTTTGAGCCGAAAATCGTGCACTGCACCACTTTTGGTCACGTGGTTTCCCCACCGTGTTAATTCAGGGGTTACTAATTTAAAAATGAATAATTAGATATAAACACAGATAACAACTGATTTCAAATAGGCCTTATTTGATATTTTATCTTTTTTTTAATGGGTTGCATGAGCATACCAGATAGTACTTTTGTTCAAAAGAAAAGGCTATTTTCATTTCAATTAATCATATTACGATTAAATATCAAACATCTTTAATCTTAATCACCTTTTTTGGTTAAATAAGCCCTGCAAATCGTCACAACATAAAAGAGATTTAGACGAAAAATTACGGGTTTTATTGTATCCAATAACGACAACAACAACATGTAATTAGTTTTCGCGACCTTTATCCCGCGAATATTTTTTGACGATTTTGGAGGGATTTTTTAATTACATCTCGGCGAGGAATTACGAAAATGCATTTGTTTTACTTTCTTTACAATTACCTACAACTACGATGTGGATTATCACCGTCCGGCCCAGATACGTAAATACCCGAAACGGACTTTAATTAATTGTATTGCAAACTTTGCGATTGGAAATAACCGAAACTTGTGTCTTTTTCATTAGATTTTCTTTAGATTGATTGATATTTCGTGCATATGAACGATTCCCGCTCGACTTACTTCGTTATCTCAGAGTAATCACGTGTCTCATAACAGTTTGTAGCACCGTTTATGCACTGAAAATGTTAAAATTTCCTTCCGAAGCGGCAAAAAAATGGCTGCCTTTTTTGTGTCCAAACATATAGGAAATAGCCCTCCCCATATAAAAGATTGGTTGCTGCAGCAACCATGGAAGACTGATAATTATTATCTTTTCTTTTCTAGACAGGGGCCTACGCTAGTTTTTGGAATATTTTTAAACATCATTAAAAAATAAAAGAAAATTTATGAGCTGCCGAATATCGCATTTTAATTTTTTTTGTTATTCTATTGGCAGCCATTTTCTAGTATCTTTGCTTCAGTGCGGGATTTCAACACAAATTTTTAGATCCATTAGTGAATTCAAACTCTGACCAAACCACGTGCACAGGTGTTGCCGTAAACCGGATCTAATCCGTTGGGCTTCGCCCAACGTATAGTCCGCTATAACCAATAGTTCGCATTAGTAACCACAGCACTATTTTCTTCCTTGAAAGGCTATTAAGGTGATTTGCCGTATCTGTGTTTTATCGGAAATCCGTGCACACTGTGGTTTCCTCTGTGTGTATAAAACTGAAACCGCTGGTTTTGTTAGAATATGGACTAAATCACGGTTCGTTACGTTTACAAAATGAAGTTTTCAAACATTCGACACAATACATAAAGTTGCATGTCTCTAAATAATGTAGTATCCAGAAACTATATAACAGCGGATTTCGTGTTTGATCGCGCAAGAATGATACAATACCTAAATCGTCAAGATAGGACAGGATTTTTTCTTTTTAACTAATCAAAAATATGTTCCACCATCTAGTAAAATTGCTTAACAAAAATATGGCAGCGGTGGGATTCGAACCCACGCCTCCGAAGAGACTGGTGCCTAAAACCAGCGCCTTAGACCACTCGGCCACGCTACCTGTTGATTACACTGAGACCAAATATATAAATAAGCAAACCACCTGATATCACGAACAAATTTAATCTTTGATATCAATCGAAAATTTCATTAAAAGACTCAACTTCAATAAAACGTCACATAAGTAGACCTTGGGGTAATGGAGTTTGACATTGACATCTGTGATAATCTGTTAAAAATATGAAATAATGTCTGTTCCCAACACTTAACAGATTTAATTTTCTCATAATTACTGTATATAGTGTAGCAATAACACGTGACTTTGGGATACAAATCCAAGACGAAATTGCTTCGCTCCAAATAAAAAATTGCTGTACTTTTTCACCGATTTCTATTTAACATTCCCCAGACTAAGGGAAACATTATATGCTTTCCACGAAATGTATGATCTTTTTCAGCATCCTGACAGTTTTTTCAAAACTAAATCTGTAAATAAGCTTGCTACCTGACACACCATGTACAGAGAATATTACGAATATTTTTTGAACTTTGATATCAATCGAAGACTCAGTTAGTAAACTCAACTTAAAAGATGGCGTAAGTAGAACTTGAGATAATTGAGTCTGATTTTGACATCTGGGATAAACAGTTCAAACTATGAAATAATTTCTGTTCCCAACTCAAACAATGTTTAACTTTCTCAAAATTACTGTATGTAGATTCTAACTTCTTAAGACTGATGTAGCCAAAATACATTATTTTTTATGTATACACTTAACGGCATTGAAAACGTAACATTTACACTCAGCAAATCTTATATGTGTGCATAAATGTATTTACCCATAGCTAATATAGCCATAACTTATTAAATTTTGCTAAATTTTTCAACATATGTACAGCTAAGATATGTTAAATGACAATCAAATTGATTTCATTACAATCTGATCACATCCTTCACAACCACAATACAAATACTGACATAAACACCTTAGTAAAGTAAATGTTGCACATTTTGTGCCGCGCGTCCTTCTGCGTAGGTCAGATTGTTAATGCAGATGTATCCTATTTTTCTGATAAAGTTCGTGTATAGTCCAGAGAATTTGACACGACTCTCGAACTTCTATAAGCATAATTCAACAGTTGATTTATAGTCTATAATTATAATCCCGGTTGTATGTTTTGATAATCGGAAAGTATCACGAAGACGCTCGAGTTGTAATACAAACACCAATCTATTGGACCGATATTGCACGATTTGCTCGAGGAAATTTATATATTCATCGCAAGAACCTTGTTATATATTTAAGAAATAAAAATCTGTTCGCGTTTATTGTCGGTGAATAAAACACGGGCAGGAGTTCGGATGCGGAAAAATTAAATCACGAGTGCGTAGCACGAGTGATTTAATTTTCCGCATCCGAACGAGTGCCCGTGTTTTATTCACCGACAATATACAAGAACAGAGTTTTTATTTCGATTCTAAATACGATAGTATCCCGCACTATTTAACTGCGCGCATTCCATTTCGACCCATTTGACATTGAACATAATTCCACGCTGAAATTGAGTGGCTTATTAGCTGGTATAATTACCTCCCTCGTTAATGAAAACGACCTTCGTAATTTTCTGAAGGAAATACCACATTTTAAACATTGAAACAATTTTAATAACACGAGTATATGGTATCTATTTCATAAAATGAAAAATATAAATGAATTGATTATCAGAAGCTTTAATAAAACTTGGTTTCTAGAGTATATTGGAGTTTCTAAAAATAGCAGCGTCATAGCTGTAACACTGGATTCTCGTGTAACTCGCCTTGTCAACGTGACTCGTAGAAATTTTACTATAAAGTTTACGTTCATTCATTCATAAATAATTATGTCACTTGATACTGGGCGTAAATAGAAACAGCCAATTTGATAGGTATGTTTTATGGGGGTAATAATACATTGTTAGGTCCGCTCTATATTTAAACGATTAATCCGCAGATCGTGTTAGAATCATGCATAATATAAAGGGCAGGTTTATGTCAAATTCTCTGAGCTATACAAGTGTCCGTGCTTATCGTGGAGACAGAAATAAAGCAAAACAAAAATGAATATAAAGCTCAGTATAGTTTAAGAAAAGTCATCTTTTATCCACTCATCTACATCCAGAATTACTTTTCCCTTGACTATAAAATTACATGTAGTTGTAATGTGCGGTAAACCTGAAGCATTGCAAATTAACATTTTTAAAACTTAAAGGTCGCTATGTTGCTGAGTGGTAAACCGTCATATTTCGTGTTTTTGAATGGGTCGAATATTCCAATTGACCATTCTTAAAAATCATTCGCATCAACACATCAATACCTCGTTCATTTTTCGTGTTTTCTTGACCGTTTCATGGTTCAATGCACCGCTGTAGTGAATTAAGATGGATATTTAAACCCGACATAAAATCCATGGGTAGCCAATAGCACACACACACAATTTCAGAGAAGTTGGTTGATGTTCGATTGGATGTGTGGGTCCCAGACTGTACAGGCATACTCAAGTATCGGCCTAACTAGTGACTGGTAGCTCTGTGCTTTAATGTCCTTCGGGCAGCTAGCAAGGTTTCATCTGAAGAAAGCTAGTGAGTTGTTGGCCTTTTTCGCAAGTGCCGATACATGGGTACTCCATAAGAGATCATCCGACAGGTATTTTCCATTTGGCACTATTTGTAGGTCTTTACCATGGATGTTGTAAGTAGACTTGATTGGTGTCATACGGATAACCTCACACTTGCTTGGGTTGACTGACATCATCCAGTCGCTCTCCCACTTCTGAAGCTTGTCTATGTCTTCTTGTAAAGAAATAACGTCTGATGTAGAGCGTATCTTCTTGTACAGGAGACTGTCGTCCGCAAACAAGCGTGAGATGGACTTGACTCGATCGTGTAGGTCATTGATATAGGCAAGGAAAAGCAAGGGTACCAAGACATATTCCTGGGGGACTACAGAGGTAACAGCAGTGGAGTCAGACTTGCAACCTTCCATCATGACATGTTGTGATCTGTGGCTCAGGCAACTTCTAATCTAGCTGAGCACGTTCCTCTGGACTCCAGAGTGGTGAAGCTTGGCGGCTAGTCGTTCATGTGGGAGTACGACAAACGCTTTGCTGAAGTCGAAGAGCACGGCGTCGACCTGCTCACCCTCGTCTAGTGCCTTGGCGAGATCTTGCAATGTGTGGAGAAGCTGGCTGTCTATTTAGCGTTTCTTCCTGAAGCCATGTTGTGCATCACTTAGAATGGAGAACCGGTCAAAATGTTCCATGATTTGGGCTTGTATGACATGTTCCAGGATTTTACAGCAGACGAAGGTTAGGAATATGAGCCTGTAGTTCACTGTGACCCCCTTCTTGAATATTGGTGAATATTGTGAATGTCCAAGCCCAGTAGAAGTTTTCTGATTCCATTAGTTCCTACTGTGAACTGTTGCATGTCTATGTGTGCCTTGCATTGGATATTGTTGTTGTAACTTGAGAACTGCTTGTTCAGAATGGTAGCCTTAGTCCTTGGGTCACTGTGGGTCATCCCCTCCGATTTCAAAGATCCACTACCACTGCTGTCACATCTCATGCCTTTGACGTATGTGTAGAGCTTCTTTGTATTCTTGTCCCCACTGACCAGGTCTTTGACGAAGCTATGGTAGGTTGTTCTACATTCTTTATGTGTTTCTTTTTTCAGAGGTTTGAATCTGGATAGGTATTGGGCTCTGCCTGTCTTTTTGGCCTTGTTGTATGCACGTTTCTTTTGTCTGGAAGGTTGTTTTGCTTTCATGTTTGTCCATGCCTGGTTGAAGCGGGTGGTGATGTTCTTTGATGGTACATGGCAGGTTATGATGGAGTTGATGAAATCTTTGAAGGTAGTCAAAAGGGTATTGACACTGGTTTGAATTGTTATCTGGGGGTGAAGTGCCCTGCAAAGTATTTGGTTGCTGATTGGATCTTGTCGGTGTCTGCATTTTTCCACAGCAGTATTTTCCTTCTAGGAGGTTTGGATCTAGAGGCCTTGGTCTTGGTCTGGATGAAGACTCCATCGTGGTCACTGACACCCGGTAAGGCTTTACAGAGTTGGTCGGTTAATGAAGAATAGATCGAGGGTGTTATCGTTTCTAGTTGGTTCTTGAACAATTTGTTCTGAAGATATGTCAAATACTGTGTCAAGGAACAGCTTTTGTTGAGTGTGTTTGGTTTCCAGTTGATATCTGGTATGTATTATATTAGTGACACATAAGATAAAAAAAGGGTTTTATGTAACTTGGATGGGTGTCGAACCAGTGGCTAGATTGAACAAAATCTCAATAAAATCAGTGGTAGAGTAGAGACATGCTTATCCACTCGACTAACGAGACGATGTGTAAAAATAGTTTTCAAGAATTATACTATTGATTGAATGTATCTCTTTTATTATATAGAACATAAGCCCCCCTATACTTTTGAATGGGACAGTTCCCTCATTAGTATTACTTATTGAACCGACAGTAGACAGTACATTTGAAACAACATGGATAAAACAGGGCGTCGTCATAGTCCCTCGCTAAGTATCAATAACTTGCTATATCAACTATTTACATGCATTCATTATACCCATGGCATGTTTCTCTACCGATCCATATATCGTAGTGTATGGGTTGTGATACTTTTCACGCCATGCTTCATCAATGCCATTTGATAAAAAAATGTAAATAGTTTTGTACATTTATTCTACACGATTAAATCATCCCAATATAGATTTCAGACATTGTGTCATATGAATGTCAATTAATTCTCCTGATTAATAATCAATAGTTAGTCAATGGTAACATGCTGGGCTGAATAGGTATACTTATTCAGACCGAATTGATCAGTCACAGACAAGTTAAGCCCTATATAGCCTTAGAAGAATAAGGTCGTAAGTGCAAATATGATATTTTGTGAAAACGAAAAAAGCTGTCTGAAAATTAGTCATTACTTAGAGAAAAACAACCTTTTTCTTTTTCAATTTGGTCAATATGACTTTTTCTGACTCACGTGAAAATACACGCATCGTTGTTCAAATTTTAAATATGCATGATCTTATAAGGGCAGAAGTAGCACTTACGACCCTGTTCTTCTAATGCGACGATCTATGCGCTTTATTACACTCGATGACTTTAAAAACGCAGCATTGCTATAACAAACCTAGAGTATAGATTTGACATGTAATTAGCATTAGTACTCATACAAAATATTTTTAAAAAAAAACACGAAATGATCAAATCGATATGCATGTAGACCTATATAAATGTACATTTGTATATAACATCTTTTATTTCAGAGGCGTTTTAAAGTAATTGAGTATACATACGAATGTATGTTTTAATTTATTGAGTAACGTTGATGCAAGCTGGTGCCGTTTGCGAAAACATACTTGATTCATTTAATGCGTCTGTATTGCGCGAGCCGACTTGTTCTTTTCAAAGAGTTTTAATTAATTTATTAGATTCGATATAAATTCTGAATAAATATTCACGAATATAATCAGGATATTAATGAACGATCCTACCCGGACAGTTTTTCACAATGAGTTTGGAGTACAGAAACGATACAGGAACTGATGCATGGCAGCATTGAATCGTTGTGATTGAATCGACAATTGAAAACCACAATAATCTTTCAAACGATTTTATTAACTTAACCGTGACGACAATTTACATAATTTGACGATGGTTTCGGGACTCCTTCTGACCAAGATTAGTCTAGGCGTCTGTTTGGTATCTCTGGTCTTTCAAATCCTTGGAATTACGTGTCCTGGATGGCTTCTAGTGAATGTGGACCTTTCAGTGATTAGTATTGTGTCTGGAGCTACTCTAGTCAGTGTAGGGGAGGTGGACTCTAGATCGTCCGTGTGGTATGTTCGTGTATGCGTGGATTTAGGGGCCGGAGCAGAATGTACGGCTATCGGTCCTCATGATTCCAGACGTATGGGATTTAAACTTACAACTGCATTAACAGGTGTGTTCATACTATATGATGAATGTTGCGTTTTAACCCTATGGATTCCCGTATGTTTTAAGCATTACATTATCATGTAGTACATACACGTACGAGACGTCGTTTGCGAAAATTAATGTCTATAATTGACAATGTCTATTTTTTTAAACATTCACCATTGATGCTGACTAGAAATCAATAGTTTTTTTACATAAGAAACATGTCTTCATACCAAATGTAAAGTTTTCAGTTAGTATTGAATGCGCAGTCAAGTTGTCGGGTCACGTAGTTTATGTACAGTGTCTCCAACTGACTCGATTTGAACTCACGACCCAACAAGACAAATAAGTAGGCTAGTTAAAACATAGTAGTACTTGCATTGTAGTTTTGATTTATGTCACAATCACAGGTAACTGTATCATTAATAAAGAGTAAAAACAAATTATTTTATAAAATTTATGTTATCTAAGATATTATAAATTTGATAAAAAAAAACCTTTTTTGTTTACTCTTTATTAATGATACAGTTACCTGTGGTCACAATGTGTGTCTCTGTAATATTATTATGGAACATGCTCGATACTGGGTCATCTTGGTATTGTTTTATCAAAGCACTTACGGAAATATTAATCTTACGTTCAAATTTAAATTCTTTATAAATTTTTGACGGCTACAAGTTTTGGTAAAGGGTTGTTCAATATAAGTAATACAAAAATGTATTACTTAGTCAATGGATCACTACAATCAATTAATGAGCCCAAGGCGTATTTTTTAAAAAGTATTCATAATAGAAATTTGAACGTCATTGTACTTACTGCTTCCGTAAGTGCTTTGATAAAACAGTACTCGGGTGTAAAACACTAAATAAAATAACTTGTTTACTAGCTATATATTCCATTTTCTACTCAAATTATTTACCACCTCGATAGCGTGTAATAAAAGAGCATGTACATGTGACTTTACTCAGCAGTGGCCTCAGACAAAATATACATTTCTTGCATTTGAGATTATTTTACTAAATTAGGGGCCTTCTAAGGATAGGTACATAAAGTAATAAGAAAAAAGTTTAAAATACTATAGGATAATAAAAACAAAGGGCTTTTTAGTAATTAGAATGTTTTTTTTGTAATTATGAGTGTTAAACTAGTTGAGGAGGCAAAAGTGGCTGGTCCCCGTTTTGTTTCCACTAGTGTGTCCATTCCCGTTTGGGTGATTTCAAAACGACTTCGCAAAATTGTTCAGCACGTAAGGTTTCCCTAAGTTCTTAGATAAAACATTACCATTGGAACTTATTGGTGGACTATTGTCTTGTAAATCAAACATAGTCAGGCAGTCTCACGCAAATTCTCACGGTCCTAATGTGTTGTTACAGAAAACACATGTTTAATGAGGATGTTTTTGGCTAATTGAAATGCATGCATAATGCGGGGTTACTTGAAATTCTGAATTAATTACCTATACCGTATGTAGCTGTTTTGTATTCTAAAGTCCAGCCAATGAGTATATGCATTGATCATAAATCGAATATATAATTACCTTACATAATTACCTTGACGTAAAATGTGGTGTGTGCTGCATATCGCACAGAACATTCTCCGATATGCACCACGAAATTAGGCCATTCAAAATTTTATTTTTGTTTAGCGTCAACTCCTTTTCGCAAAACCTATCTACCCTCCAGAAAAAAACACACATCAAGAGAAAAAAACAACCTTATTATGAACTATAAATGGTTTGAAATGTATATAACAGATCTTTTTCAAGGTTCAATTTTAAATTGTCAATTTTAGACTAGAACACATTTGAACAATGAACACACATGAACAATAAAGTGTCAATCAAAACACTGGGCTCTCATGAAAAGAATGGGCGAAATGTAGATGTACGGCTCGGGATTTACGATTGCAATTTCACTTATTTTAATAAAATTATGAGCTAAAAACCTACCCACCCGCGGACGCTAAAATAATTTGGATGGCATTATTATGCAGGGCAGTTCTAAATGCACGTTGACAAATATGAAGATGCAGCCGTGTGGCGATCAGGCCGTGATTAGTTAATACATTGATTAATCTAAAGCCTGTTTAGATCGTACATTTAATAAAAGGAAATTGCATAAAAGTACGCGGTGCAAACACTTTTTGTATAAATGTCCAGCCAATCGAAGTATGCTTACTTGATTAGAAGGAAAGTAAAATTCAGAAGTTGTACATTCTATAACATATGTTGTCACTGCGCCTTTTTGTTAACTTGTATTCATTTTATTGGTTGGGTGTGTTCCTTAAATTTGCGATGATTTGAAGTCTTGCACAAGGCTGCTTCATTTATCTTAAACACGCATGTGAATCGTTCTTGTCTACTGACAGTTACTCCGCTTATGTTTGACTGACTGAGGCCATAGGCACTTGGTTTAAAATTATCTGAGGGTACCCTGTATAAAGAGGAGGTTGTGCAGCGGCTATGTTAAGCCGCAACGGGTATGACGTCATAGGAACTGGTGTCCGTGTTCGCTGTGATAACTGTACAGTAAAGCTGGGTACAATATTTCGTAACGTCACATCCGTTGCGGCTAAACATGGCCGCTGCACTATCTTTTCTTTGTATTTGGTACTTCAATGTTTACTTGGTAAATACTGAAACCATGTGCTTATAGACTGAGGCGAAAGTATTTCCGAGTAGGATGTCGTTGTTTTGGAATTGTTCAGTTTCATTTGTTCTTGTTTATTTTTGGGTTTGGTCTTATGGCTCGTTGCCTGTGTTTTTCTCTTTTGTGTGATCGATTTGTGTATTTAGTTTTTTGCTACTGTTTAGTGCTGCCGTCACTGTCCAATTTATTACATTTGTTCTAGTGTCCTATGGGTTGGGATGTTATGTTCTTCCATTTATCAATACTTCTCAGAACAGAGGTTTTCTTCCAATTTCAGATTTGAGTCATTTAAATTGGACCGAAGTAAAGATAGAACTGACAGCAGCGCTAGTATTGTGCATGGCAGGGACAATCATGGCAGTTATAATGACGTGTGATCCTTCAACAGTGACGCGGAAAGTTCTCACAGGCATGTCGTCTGCTTGCATGTTAGTGTCTGGTAAGTATTTCAGTAGTTCCAGTAGCACTATAGGAGAGATCATGTTTATAAACAGGAGTATATATATGCAAATGTGCCCTCCAGCTATTGGTGACTGTCCGGTTTTTATTGTACATTCAATCAAATATTTCTGATGGGCACTTTGCGTGATCTTCCCGTTTAAACGATATAGCTGAGGTCGGTCGCATCACATTGTCATGATTTTTTCACTATTTCAGGAATTCTTATACTGCCAGCAGTTATAAAAGTAGCATTGTCAATACAAGACGCCAAAGATGCACTGTCTGCTGCAGGTCAGGTGAACGACAAGGTACACGTCCAGACTTCATGGGCGCTCATATTGTCTGTAATAGGGCTAATTATAGCTTTCATGTCGTCTGTTTTACTATTAGTCACAATGTGCTTGTATGACGATGCTTCGGCTGTTGTGACGCCACACGTCGCCACACCACCACCGCCATTAAATATTCAGTTCATTAAAACTCCGTTTGATGTTACGAATGTAAAAGAAAGCGACCTGAGCAGACATGCTCCTCCAAAGTTAGTACTACCCAACGGTACTTCCACGCTTCCTCGCATTGGGACTAAAGATGATGAGCCATTGGCTTTCCAAAATGTGGCTCTATCACGTGAAGACACTTTGTTCGATCCTTACCAGAGAATTCCCAGTGACGTCATAAAAGGCGTCATAAGTGACAAAAGCGTTATCAATGAGGCAGATGAAGATAATATTGAAGAGATCAACGGGAAAAATATTCCTGGACAACCAGATGACATTAGAATGGTGTGACCTTCAAACATTTATATTCATGATCAAAAACATAGATTCTTATTAATAAATACATGTTTAGTACTTCTTACCGGTGAACATAAATATTTCTTTAAAAAAACAACCATTAGCCGATTCATGAACAACATTACTGATATCATGGCAAGCATGTTTACTTGTGCCTGTCCACGATAAAGTAAAATATGAAATGATAAAGTAAAATATGAAATGTACGATGCATGTGTATGAATATAATGCACTTTTACTGCATATTGTTTTCACAATTTGCAAGGAATATACCACAGGCCTAAGAAATTATATCACACAATACAGAGTTTTGAAATTCCCCATCATCCCGTCATTCCTATATAATAGATATATGGGATGATGGGGAATTTCAAGACTCTGTTTTTTGTGATATAATTTCTTAGGCCTGTGAGTATACGTAATTAATTGCATTGGTAAATTATGTGCCACGACTGTGTCTCGGTGTTGTTCATTGTAATTATTGTCACAGATTGCCAGTTAATTAAATGGCTTTTTGAAATGGTTTGTAATTACGCCATATGTTACTTATCTTACAGTTTTGTTGTATACATCGCTGGCTTAGAATTAGAAGGTGGTAATTATAAGACTGATACATATTTGAAATCTGCATCAAAATGCGCTTCTTATGAGCCTACTTTCATGAAAATCGGAAGTGGTCATGTTGACCAAACTGGAGTTAGAAAAGGTAGTTTTTCCATAAGTAAAGAGTAGTGTTCAGACAGTTTGTTCTTGTTTTCTCAAAATATGATTTTGTACTTACGACCTTCTTATTCTAAGCCAGCGACATGTTCATATTGTAAGCTCAACTATTTTAAGAGTAAGTTTTTCACAAGGGTACTGTTTCATCAAAGCACTTACGGAAATCCTTCTTAACGTACGTTCAAATTTAAATGCTTTATATATCATCAACGGCTGCACAAAGTTGTAAAGGGTTGTTCAATATTAAGTATTTCTCAGTCAACGAACCCCTACAAACAGTATCTGAGCACAGTGTGTATATTTTAACGAATAATTTGGAATTCAAATTTGAATGTAAGTTAAAAATGTTTGTCAGTGCTTTGATAAAACCGTACCCAGGGTGCTGGCGTCACACCTTGGTTGAGGTACGTGCAAGTATTCTATATGACATCACAGAATCAAAGAGACATTGGAGCATGAAGTTGTCGTTTGAGAGACTGGGAAAATTAATATTATTTCAGTGTACTGCAAGTTCATCATCCCCTATATAATTAATTATTCATTACTTTCTCTCATTGCAATATGGTAATTAACTTAATAATGTGATATGTTTTATTTCTAATACACCTGCACTGCTCATGTAAGGTGCATACACTTCAAAAGCTACAACATGAATGTACATATTCTCAAATACAAGTTAAAGGGGATGTACCCATGTTTTTTCATTGGGATTGAACTGTAATAGTAATTACTATTTTAAAGTCTTATGCAAAAATGCAGAAAAACATGTAGCTAAAATTGTATGGGTCATTTATTCCCAATGCTTTTACTTGTGAATACTGTTCACAACATACGGTGCCTACCAAAAATAAGTATACAGTTCAAGTTGCAAATTACACTTGATTACTGTAAAAGCAGAATATTTCGGTTTAATTTTCGCTATATTCGCGAGTTCGATAAAATCGCGAAAAATTGATGCTCGTGAATTTATGACCTTCATAATAGCTTCAAATATGTTAAACTTTAATATTGATTACGACTAAGCGATGCCATTACAATCTACTCGGAATTGATAAAGCACTGACGACTACGCTGACTTTTGCCTGATAAACTAACATTGTTTGATTGATATTTACAAAACATTAAATATACAACAGAGAATGTGAACATAAAATATTTCTGTCAAAAATCTAATTCATTTAGTAGTTCAATTGAATAGTTCAATGATTGTGTACCAGTATAAAAACTCTGTCTACGGGTACAATGTTTAACACCCACGGCTATTGTTTGTTCCGATAAGCTCGGAAACAATGGACTGAATGCAATATACGTTCACAGTTTTCTCATTACACAATGCTACGGTCTGGTTTGGCTTTAGTTCTAGTAAATACCAACAAGTTAAACCAATCGGACAATTAAGAATTAATACGCTTGGATAGATGACCATTATATTATACAAACAGTAGTCGTAATTATAAGAGTGATAATCACGGCGTGGCAACTAAATAATGTACCAGGGATATTGCCGAGAAAGTAGAATCTTATTTTTCTGAAATTTGAAATTCGCAAACATTAACCCTCGCGAACTACTTCCAAATTAGAAATTCGCAAAAATTTAGCCTCGCGAAAATAAATGCTTTTACAGTAAATATATTCTGATCTGTATACAAGGCGGTCACAATTATACTAGTTTCTGAAACTACAGTTACTAAATGAGTAAAAAAGAGATAGTTCTTTCTAAATAAACACGAATGAGAATGTTCTGAATCAAAATAACCATGTGATCCAATAGGCTGAATTTTCCATCTTTTTATGACAAAGTTACCTTTCAAGCGGACAAAGAAACTTCATTTTTTTCACCTAGGGTACCAATTAATAATATGGTCTTTACACCTAATTAACAAAAAATTCCCTTTCTTCAAAAATATTGTTGCTTCACTGTTCTGCAAATAGTGTTGTTACAGACAAGTAAATGGGAAAATAACATCTGCATACTTATTTTTGGTGGGCAGTGTATGTAAAGCAATATAAGGTGTCCACCCCAAAATTGATCAAACTAAAGCATTATTTTTTAAACCTTTGTCATAAATGAGCTGTACATTTTCTGGACTTTTTCATAAGAATATAGACTACCAGTAATTACAATAATTAAATGGCAATTTTGGTTGTGGTGAAACTATGGACACATAATCATCCACTTTAATGCACAGGTTACTGTATCATTAATTAAGATTAAAAACAAATTAAAAAAAAATGTTTGTCAAATTTATATGTTCATATGATTAATAAATTTTAAAAACATTTTTTTTTACTCTTCATTAATCATACAGCTACTATAAAATTCATGAGATTAGGAATCCAGATCATACCTATGCCAACATTCTAAAAAATTCCTACAAAGGATGTTATATTTTGAAAATAAATAGAATCCAATATAACAAACAAAACTTGTTATATTCATTTTATTACATGACACTACATAATGAAGATAGGATAAATATAAAAACGATGAATATAAATGCAAAGTTTACATAACACAGCAAAAATGTCCTGAACTAATTTAAGGACAGGAATCACGGTTAATTAATGCTAATACACAGATCTGATTTCCAAATATATGTACACTGAATACGGTTGAAAATTTTTATTAAAAAGTGGGTTATTGAATAATTTCATTAATAATTTTAATAATTCATGCAAAAGCACATCTTTATAGGTTTTAATAATTAATAATCAGACTTTGATGAAAAATAATCTAATGGTTGATTACGAAACATTGAATTTTTGGAAGATTATGGTCGTATTTTTATCAAACCCCTTTTGTCCATAGAAGTCCTAAAATGGGGTTAAGGTCATCTATATTGATAGAATCATACTATTATGCACTAGCATACCCTACATACACATTCAAGTGAAAAGTCAGAGTAAAACTTATATAATATATAATAATCCACGACAGTCAAGTGGAAGTTTTAAACTATAGCCTCAAAAGGCCTCTCTTACATCGAACAACTTCATGCTGACTGAATGAAGTGATGTTATTTACATAAAATAAGTGATGTTCTTAACATAAAATAAATCTGCCCTTAAATTTAATTGACCATATGACGACACATAAAAATACTGGTTTAATCAAAAGTAAAATTGATTTGAATCCTAATCCAAGAATGAATTGCGACACAACATATTGAATGCTCAATACATAGCTTTTTATTAAGTTTCTAATGTGATTAAAAGATTAATCCCTAAATCTCTTGCCATGAGAAATGCAATCTTCAAGCCCTAAGACACCGTTTGATAATTACGAGCAAACATTTACATCTAGAAGTAAGTGAAACGAAATGTTGCAACTGTATGTATCATAAAACTGCATATGGATTACGCACTTGTTGCTTTGATGTGGTGAATGCATCGGTTGGATACAAATTATCATACAGCAAGTCATTGACCAGATGTAGATTAATGAAAAGGTTTTCGTATATAAAATTTGTCACACCCATCCACGAGATACATGATTAATATGACTCTGTATCTGTGGTAGCACACTTAGATGGCTGAAAGCCAAACTGTTCTATCTTCTAACATCATTTACAGGAACTTACAATTGTTTCCTTTCATCCCTCAAGTCAAGTTTGTACAACATGTGTGAGTGTTCACTCCAACAAACTGCGGGATCTTTGCTTGTAGCCATGTAAAACATGCTAGTTTTTTTCTGTAAAACTTTGATCATCTTTACAACAACTTCCATACAATATTCTAAAAGGGGGATTTTGCTAGCTCAAACTCTCCTGCGGAGATATGTTGACTTTTTGTTGATTTGATGTTTAAGTATAAGCAACTTGTTTAAAGATTCTAAATTACAAACTCTTGTGCTCTCACCCTCCTGCAGTGATATTTGAATGTTTGTTGATATTTGAATTTTGTAAGATAAATCAAGAACATGTAGGCAATATCGTACATAACTGTTTTGCTAAATTAGCTGTGCTTATATGACCCAAGTGAGGCAATGTCATTTGTGAGTTTAAACTGTTCCATAGTAAATTTGATGGAAAATATGTGATTTTTAAACATTTTTCAAAACTGATATTATGGCAACCAAATTGAAACTTTTGTAGAAAATGTCTGTTTGAAATTTTTATGAACATTCTTTGGATGCATAAATATTTCTGTTCATAATTTTGTAAAAATGAAGCCTTTTCCCCATATTTTGACAAATATGTATGCCCTTGCCATGGTAACAGTTATGAAAAAAATATCCAAACATTTTGGTAAAATACTTGAACTGGTGAAATCACATGATCATTTTCACAGGATTAGGACATGGGGCCATTTTTACCCCTACTTGGCTCTACCCCTTTGATACTTTGGGTCCTCATAGTACCTCGCTTTCCATGCCAAAATGGGGACAAATATATATAAATATACATGTCAAAATATGGATTCATGTATTAAAATTGAGCTAAAGACTCTTAAATCATTACATGGACGAGACATGACAACATAGAGTATGCTGGATATATTAGAGAAGACAACACCACAGCGACAGTTTATGCTATATAGTTGAGAAGCCAGTAAGCATTCCATTTCAATTAAACAATTTCTACTGTAAACCAAGAAATTATTTTGTGCAATTTAGTTTCGCGGAGTTTGCGAGTGGTAGAATTTCACCAAATTAAGTCGCCACGAAAGAGCTAAACATTAATATGGACATTGCAGGAAAATTAACAAGAGGGCCCAAAGGGCCCTAGGTCGTTCACCTGTCGTAGTGCATGCAAGCCTTGGATTTGACCTAGTGACCTAGTTCTTGACCCAATATCGCACTTGACCTAGATTTTGTTGAGATGATCAAGTTTCTTAAATATTAAGTCAAAATTATGACCTCTAGTGTCTACACAAGGTTTTTCTATGATTTGACCTTGTGACCTAGTTTTTAACCCCGGATAGCCCAATATCGAACTTAACCTAGATTTGGTTAAAATGAACATTGTGACCAAGTTTCATAAAGATTAGGCCTAAATTGTGACCTCTAGTGTCTACACAAGGTTTTTCTATAATTTGACCTTGTGACCTAGTTTTTGACTCTGGATGACCCAATATCGATCTTGACCTAGATTTTGTTGAGATGATCATTGTGACTAAGTTTCATAAAGATTAGACCAAAATTGTGACCTCTAGAGAGGACACAAGGTTTTTCTATGATTTGACCTTGTGACCTAGTTTTTGACCCCGGATGACACAATATCGAACTTGACCTAGATTTTGTTGAGATGTTCATTGTGACCAAGTTTCATAAAGATTAGACCAAAATTGTGACCTCTAGAGAGGACACAACCCAATTGTTGACGGACGACAGACGAATAGTGATCACAAAAGCTCACTCTGTCACTTTGTCACAGGTGACCTAAAAATGCAAAAATTTTAGGTCGGGATTATGCTGATTGTCAGCAAAACGCGAAAGTTAGTACTCGTGAAAGTAAATTGGTTTACAGTATTTGTTTGTTTAAGATCAAGGGTAAAGAAATCATTTCCAACTTATTGTTCAAAAACTGCTAGCAACGACCCCTTCAACAGTTTGCATCAATGTAAATCATTCTATACTTGTGGGATCTTTATTAAGAGAATTTCTGTAATAATTGTTTCCATGTATCCAGTGAATAGGATTAATACATATTTTAGAAATGAAAAAATGGACGAAAACAAGAAACTTTGGCACATACACTTTACATAACAATGATTTTAATGAACACAAACTATAATGGTATAAAACACAACATCACATAATTATAGAGTACATACAAACAACAGGCCCCGATCTCCTGAAACATCTCAATCTGAGATCAATCTCAACTCAAATTTTGTCATCTATTGCTTGAGATCGCATCCATGTAAAATTGTGCTCTATATTGGTATAACAAAGCAGAAACATAATTCTGAGTTTATGACAGTAAAGCTTAAATTCTATTTCAGATTTGAACAAAATCTCAATTAATTTTGATTTGAGATTGCTCCTCGAGATCCTTCAGGAGATCAGGGCCTGGTCCAACCTTAAAAATACTGAAAACAAAAACTACATTATCAACCCACTTCACAACACTTTATATATTTAGCATAAAAACAAAAATTGACTTTATTATAATATCTGGAATGATGTTCTTAACAAAACAAATAAATTAATAGCAACTCAATTTTTAAGCTAAGTGGCGAAAGGCACTGATAAAAAGCTGAAATGAATTAATTCACAAATGAGTCATGGAGAATGTGTAGATAAAACAATTTTAAACACAGACAATAAGCTGTGAGGATCATATCCCCGTAACATAGTATACAGCAAATTAACCCCTCAGCACAAATACTTCACAAATAAAAACCATAAACATCAAGCATAAGGCTAAGGATTAAACAAGACTGCGTTCAATAAACGCTTATGCCCCCTGTGGAAGCCTTGTCCATAAATAAGTCTAAGTCCAAAATTAGGTCAAGGTCAAAATGGGGTCAGGTGATACAGGTGTGTAGAGAGTGTTCATATACAACATCCATGCAAGTTTGGAAGCTTTGTAGCAAGCCATAATGATGCTAGAAGAAACGGTCAATTTGGGTTAACCAGGACGGACGGACGAACGAATGGACGAACGAACGGACGGACGGACAGGTGAATCACTATATGCCTCCCGATCTATCGATAC
Organism: Spisula solida; assembly: GCA_947247005.1. Classification (NCBI taxonomy): domain Eukaryota; kingdom Metazoa; phylum Mollusca; class Bivalvia; order Venerida; family Mactridae; genus Spisula; species Spisula solida. The sequence continues at coordinate 39,875,889 of OX365944.1, read as the reverse complement.
GGGGGCATAATAAAAATATTGGTTGTTTCCCCCCCCATCTGCAACCTATAACATGTAAGGTTGGGTAGGTAGGTAGGTAGGTATGAAAATATTTTTATATAATATTTTTACAGAAATTATATCTAACAACTTTCACTAATTTTGTTCCAACATTATCCTTTTTCCAATTTCTCAATACAATTTTTCTGGTAGGGACAATTTTGGCAGGTAGGTAGTTGGAGGCAAACAGCCAATATATTTTTATTTTTGGCCTAAAATAAAATAATTAAATGTCAATTTAAATTTTCGAATGTTTAAAAATCGCAAACATTTAACCTCGCAAACTATTCTAAAATAACAAAATCTCGCAATTTCGACCTAGTGAAAATGTAACTTACTGAAACTACTAACTTAAAGATCATGTTGGTGTTTACTTATGGTTACTTCAACAATAAAACAAAATAAATCAACAAGACTTATTATACAATGCAGATATCAAGAAGCATGTTAGTATTATATACACTTTAAATATAAATAACAATAAGGTCGCGATACAACAACGCCGATTGTTTCAAAGCAAAATGTCACTGTTAAGAATATGTCAATCTACTCAACTGGTATATAGAGCATTTTAATACATTTGTCACAATAAATCAATGCCAATAGGCATTTGTCAGTACATTGGGTGCCTTTGTATTGAACACTGACTGAACAATGATATCGTAAAGAAATGTCTATAGTCATATATATGATTGACCATTCAAGCATATTAAAGACTCATTTTCACCAGGATATCTCCATCTCATGGATGCCCAACACATTGTCCATGCTAAAGTGGTTAAATGTCAGCCATTTTTTAACTAGTTGGGTTTATGACAAAATATTCATATGTTCTACACAAAGGGTCATGACTTAAGCAATATTCATCACACCTAGCATTCTTGACAATTATGCACAGATAACTTAGCTAAGTTTGGTATCAAATACATGTGAAGTTTCATTGAAATCTGACAAGTGGTTAAGGAAAATAAGCGCAAACAAACTTTGTAAGATCCATTAGACAGGTATCCAGCACAAAATCAATATATCTACCCCACTATACATTGCAGACATAATAAATATATCAATAGATTATTATCAGCATCACACAAAGGAGTTCCAATACAGGGAACTGTCATAGATTAGAGAGCAAAATGTTTGACAAAACAAGAGAATGCTTAAGGCAAATAGCACTGAATACATCAGCAAATAACCAGTACAGTCTTCACAAGCACACAGCAGTAACAGGGTTCCATCTCCGCCGCACCCAAATTGAATGCCTGAGGAATATCTATGGAAGTCATATGGACAATTTGATGCCTATTGAGTCTAAGTATCAACTCTACCGGCATCCCATTCTTCAGGTAACTCCCGTACAAACTGGAGATGCATCCAACTCTCATGTGAGATTCTTCATGTAACTCCTGTACAAACTGGACAGGCATCCAACTTTCATGGGACAGAGACAGTGAAGCTTAAAGGACATCAACTAACTACAAGTACATTTGTATTGTCAAATACACACGATATCAAATATTCAAACAACCAACTTCACCGGCTATTTTTCAAAATATTAGAAACAAATTGTGCAATGAATTCTTGATGGAAGCTCAGATCTGTAAATTTTCTTATCATCTTCAGCATACCAATGTGGCTGCATAAATATTTTTACCATGCATTGATACTATCGTGGGCATTTGTACCAAAAGAGCTTGAATAACAAAACCTGTGATAATGTATACAAATTATCACATTCAAAAAGCATACATCAGCTAGTCTTGATACAAAATTTATTTACATGTTTTAAAAATCTATTGCACATTGAATGTAATTCTGTTTCAAGTTCATTTTTTCTTGGACTTTCCGAGAATGGTTTTCTTGAAAATGGCTCCAACTTTGTTGAGATATCCCTGTATAACCTTCTGTCTTCTCATGCCAGGCATCAACAGGATAAGATTCACTGGAACAAAGTAATACATATACTGTAAAATCATTTATTTTCACGGGTATCAAATTTAGTGGATTTTGGTAAAATGGTAATTTTAAATATTGAGTTAATTATTCGAGGGGATTTAATTTCCTGATTGTGTCATCCGTGAAAGTAACCAAAATTATTCCACTGTAGATACTTGTTACTGAAACTGCATCATTATTCATATTCGGATGAGAGATCACTCTTCTGATTTTTTCCAATTTCGGACATATGTTAGCCGTTTGAGAGAAATATTATACTGATAGGAAAATGAACAAACATCAATATGCACTTCAAAGTGTACAAACACGTAGATTACAGACCAGTGTCATGGTATGGCATGTATCAACTGTCAGGAAATATAAATACTTTAACAAGAATGGAATTTTATAAACAGCGGGGGGAATATATATTTTTGTGGGGAATGAGGCCCCATTTTGTCCTATTTTATTTTTTATTCAAGCAAGACCTTAACATACTTATTTTTTACCTGAGATTTATGATACATTATTAAAATGTTTGTCTTTAAAGAGTCAAGAACAAGTCCAATACTACCGGTAAGTGTCATACGGAGTATCATAGACAAAATACAATAGCATATTGTTAAGACTCCAGTAGTTTCAATGGTGTTAACATAGGCGATTGAATTAGAAAATGTTCTAATGGTATCCAGCAGCGGACCACCACTTTTTGTTAACTAAAAGTATGTATATCAGTACAGAATATTTAAGGTCATGGGGCAATACTAGCATTTGTGCTTAAGGAGATCGACAAGAAAAGCTAAAATGTTTTAGAAGACGAAACTGCATTAATATGCATAATTTAAAGGCTGATTTAAGCATTTTTGACGTAATACAAGCTGAAACCTCTCAGACACCATACTAGGATTTAAGGTGCTGGGGGAAAGCTAATTCAGGCTTTAAGACTCTGGGTAGCACAGCACCTACTGCCCCTGAGAAAGGGCTTGTCAGTATGTCATACTTACAGATAAGGTATGTCAGGAAGAGATTATCCATCTTACTACCAACCCATGCAAACATCGCCAGAAATCCCATTACCAAGATAAAGTACTGCAATACATAATAATTATACCTTATATATTATAGTCAACACATGGTACATGTATAACAACCATGTTTCCTGAAATTCTCATTTACCACAGGAAACCTGCCACATAACAGAGGACGGGGACAACCCATAATCCATCCAATATACACAGACGTTGGTTTTATTTAATATCACACATATACAATGCAGTCAACACTCGGCATAACAACCATGTTACCTTCAACTCTCATTTGTCATAGGAAAGGGGGGACAACCCATAATCCATCCAATGTACACAGACGTTGGTTTATACAATGCAGTCAACACTCGGCATTACAACCATGTTACCTTCAACTCTCATTTGTCATAGGACAGGGGGGACAACCCATAATCCATCCAATGTACACAGACGTTGGTTTATACAATGCAGTCAACACTCGGCATTACAATCATGTTACCTTCAACTCTCATTTGTCATAGGACAGGGGGGACATCCCATAATCCATCCAATATACACGTTACATTGCATAGTACGCTTGCTCCTTTAGGGAACAAGTTTCCTCCTTGCATATGAAAATACTGCTATACTTCATTTAATTGATGACAGAGCTTGCGGATTTATTGGTTTTGATTCGTGTTGTTAAAAGAATATTCCACAGTATCGCAAGTCAATATGATGAAAGGGGTCAGTAGCAGATCAATGATCCTCATCAACTATACTAAATTAATATACACTACTAATATTCAATTTGGTATAGTGTATGAGGGTCATGAATGATCAGAATCAGTTACTGACCCCTATAAATATAACATTATAAACAACACTTAAAACAGTAGACTGCACTCAGTATATTGACTAAAAATGATTGAACTAAATAAACGACTACCGGTATGTGGGTTTAATCAACACCACCACAATTACTGCATGATTTTTGAGTATCAGATTACAAGATGAGTTTATTCAGTAAATTGTTAAATCTATTTACGGTAGTTAAATAATCAGATCGTATCTGTTAATATGTCAATATTCCTAGGCAGTCTACAGGTTTAAGTGTAACAAGATCTGTAGAATATGCAGTAATAACAAAATAAGTCGACAGACGATTTGCGACTCCAAAGATTTAGGGTAAATATAGTTAGCTGAACGGAAGGCGAAATGTCTGAAAGAACACTCCAGGCCTCAATAAATCTACTAGTCCGCTCATCCTGCACATTTTTTCCTCCTTTTTTATTAAGAAGAGCAGTAAGGTTTTGGGGTTTTCTTCTTTGTCTATATTGCAGAACTAGTGCTTTCAAAAATATATGTTGAGGCCTGCACTCTAAATTGTACTTTTTTATAACTGAAATAGAAATGACTAGATGAGTACATACAACTTTGGGCCGATCATTCTTCAGTGTAACCATGGTATCTACTGCATCATGGATGTGATAGCGAAAGTTGTGAATTCTTATACAGATCTGTTCATACTGCTTCTCCTGTACACCCGTCCTTCAATATAAATACACATTATTATTTGCCATCAATGGATTATAGAGATTTATCAGCGAAAATAACAGTGAAATTACCATTTTGTTGTTTTCACTGTTTTAGAAGCTGGTTCCAGTATCATGCAGAAAAAGAAACGTAACATCAATGGCACCGAGCTTAAAAATAAGCATTACGTCATCATGACGTCATAATTCTCACATTATGATGTTCCAATGTTGACTTGATTTTTTCCAGTTAAGACAATAACAGTACATTTTTAAGATAAATTTAAGCATAAAATAAACAGAAAATTTGTTGATTTTTGGAACAAGACCAATTTTATTTCACTCGTGATCACAGGAAATTAAACTTTCACTCGTGAAAATATTGATTTTCTGTGATCAATCAGTGAAATGAAATTTGATCTTACACCAAAATCAACAAACATCCTCTATTTAATCAATCAATGAAAGAACAAGACCATTACATTACCTTTGGTCTGGGTGAAGTAAACTAGTGCAGGAATTATCACTCAGCATGACTGAAGAGTCAGGGGTTCAATTCGACTTGGGAGTAAGGGTTATGACCCGTGAAATTTTTTATTTTGGTTTGAAGGGTAATTTTTTCTTAAAATCATGGGTACCGTATTCAATATTTTGCCTATAAAATGGTAAAATTTAATCAACATCAAAATGACCCTACAGATTCAGAAGCTAGTGGAATCACTGACAGAGCAGTAAATATATTAATTAGACGCGATGTGACGTTAGCAATTAAATGCTTTGATTGACAAATGACAATACTGACATTGTCAAGAAGAATTTAATCATTAATATTTATGACAATTTAAGATCAATGTTTTTTACATGTATATACAATAAAAAACACATACCATTTGCTCCCTCCAAGTACAGTTGGCCCGACGACTGGCACAAGGAAATCAATGAGACTTAAGGATAGTCCAATCAATGAGAATGTGGTCAACACTGACGGTTCGAAATACCAGATCATTCTGAAGTAAAAGTTTATAAATCATTAATGAAAGTCATATATGAACCTCGCCCCCCCCCCCCCCCCCCCCCCCCCCTGGTGAGGTCTCTCTGCAAGGCACTTGATTACTAAAAATTATTGGAGCATAATACATGAATTAAAAGAGCTTGCATGTATAGTTTATACTAGTTTATTTCAGGTCGATTGTGCAACAAGTTTTTTCAACTTATATAATATATAAATATCAATCACTCTAGACACCTCATTCCTGATATTATTCATTGCCAAAAGGCTATTATAGAAAAGAAGCCAGTTTCCTAATTTTGCTGAGTGTCTAGCAAGGGAATTAATGGTACCATTTTCATTTTGTCTTTCGTATGACGTGGCCTGGGATCGAACCCGAGACCTTCTACCCTCAAAGCCTACGCTCAACCACTAGGCTATCAAGGAGGCGTGCATATATCAGTTCCCATCCAAACAGGCAACACCATGCATTTACCAACGAAATGGCTTATTTCAGAATATGGTTATTACCAATCTATCTAAAAAGTTAATTGAAACGGAGAATCAAATTATTCAGAAAAAAGAGCATTAAAACACATTAGTTTCATTAGAGTCCAGAATTGAATACACTACTTACACAAACAGAAAGGTGGTCAGTCCAACAAGGATTCCAGGGTATACAGGTTTATCCCAATTCAATAAATTGTTGAGGGGTAACAACACTTCCCTCCAGCCTTCCAGATCATTCTTAATCTGAGAAAGTGGATCAGTTGGTGCCTGCAAGATAAATTATAAGTAACTTGTAAGTATTGCATTCAATCTGCAGGGGAAAAACATATAACTTGATAAATTATATTTTATTTAGGACTAAGTATAAAGTAATTTGATTGCTTTAAAGTATTAATATCATAATTGCAGCACTTTAACACTATACCCAGCAAACTTGATCAGTTAAATTGTAGGTCACTATCATACACATTATATAGGGGAAAAACACCAGATTAATATGTATGCAACTGTGCACTCATGGCAGACAAATAGTTATCTATTTCAAAGGTCATGGCATGGTTCTAGTTTGCTTTTTTAAGACTGGGACCATAGTCTAGGCCGGCCATGTCAGCTGACACTTTTGTGTAATTTTCAAGTAAGTTTTTTCTTTGAGGGGAATTTTGCAAAATGACATTTTATGTAAAATAAGAGCAAATTTTGTATTTGGAAGTTTGTAATGTGAAAACTATAATGTAAGTAACGCATACAAAGATCATATAAAAAATGATACATCAAATTTACTTAATTTAAACAAGACTATAAATTTTCACCACATGGGACCACAATACAGACTGTCACAGTTTTTTTATGGATTTCATGGTAAACATTGAATTGACAGGATTCAGAGCGCCAACCTAAAAGCTGTGATTTTTCTTATTTTCATAAACATAAAATTTGTCATTGTTCATGTTTTTATTAGGTAAGTTAACAATTTTCTTCATGTGCATATATTTTTTTAACTTGGATGCGCAAGGAAGAATGCACTGATAAATAGTTAAGAAACTTAGATTTACTTAACAACAGTTAATAATATAAACTGGTGCGTTTCTCATTCAGTCATTGCTGAATTCTATGAATCAGGGTCAACTCCGCCAGAATACAAACTCGCCGTGTATTCTTCGGCCGAATAACTAACTCGGCCGGAAATCCTATTCGGCAAGCTCCGACTCGGCTGGAACTGAATGATTCTGCTTTTTTGAAATAATTATCATGTTTTACTTGATCTAATGATCTGATTGACAGTTATATTTAGTAAGCATGTCTAATTTTATCCATGAAAGACGTGTGACAGTTGTTTTGCAATTTTGTTTGTTTTGATTTATTTTTGATAAACTCAACGCTCACATACTATGATAGAAGTGTTTTGTATCTTTACGCAGAGTACTTTGTTGATATTTTTTTTAATATAATTACCTATTTGTTTCAATTGTATAAGGTTGAGTGCACTGCATCTTTATGAATACCCACTGAATAAATTTGAAACTTTATTGTATACATGAAAAGACGCACACTTTATTATTTTATATACATTTTTAACAGAAAACATTAATGTGTACATGAAAATCGTACATTTTATATACTGGCTGGCGAGCAGTATCCGACAATTTTTACCGGTTTTCTTACTTTTTCTAGAATACAAGGTGGTTTTGAATAAAATAAGTTCTCCTTTTTAAAATCCTGGGCTCAAGTCCGAAATGTTGTCACTGTTTTTGCAGGTAGTTATAATACAACTACCTGGTTTTTGGTACTTTTAACGTAACACAGTGTATGGTAATTGGGGTCACAAAGGGGTCAATATTTTAGGCTGTTAATTGGAAGAAGAGAAGCAGTAGCCGACATTTCGCATTTATTTACTAATAATTCTTTATTTCCCCGGATTGAGCCTCTCAAATAAGGGGAATTAACTTCTATTAGCTTCACATAGATTTTAAGAGTTGTCTATCTTAGTGTTGAGTACACGCGGACGACAATTGTAGCCATAATCATCCCATTTTCTAATTACTGTAGTGAAAAAGTGAAAACTCTGACGTCCATTGGTAATACGTCAATAAATTAAATAATGGCCTATTTTGTTAATATTGTTCTATCGTCGACGTAAGTTTAGGTCGCTGGTTCCATCAATACCTGTTGTTAAGCTAAAATTAGCTTTATCAACGACTCCGGCAATCCCATGGCTAATAATAGATGAACTTGTTTGTTTCATCGTGCATGCACATTTTTGGTAAACATGTGATCCCCCAACCAAAAGAGTTGAAGATTGTCACTGTATTAGTGTGTATTTCTTGATAATTTCTTTTTATCTACGTGAATTGTAATGTTTTTGCCACACACTTGTTGCTATGATGAAGTTCTTTAATAATACACCTCAATTTAATTGAAGAGCTACGCTCAAGACGAAAAAATATCATATTTCAGATACTGCTTGCTTTCGGAAACTACTCGCCAGCCAGTTAATGTGTGCATGAAAAAAACATTTTATAATCATCAGGTGATCATATACACTTTTAACAGAAAATACAGCGACCTTTGATCCAGCCGATAATTTTTAAACGCGGACGAGTTTGTCCGGCCGAAGAATACCGGCCAAGTTTGTATACCGACCAAGTTGACCCTTTACCACTTCTGGCCCTTACAGTTACACACTGCTTGAACAGAAAATAGTATAACGTAAATAAGTTTAATTATATATATTACATTTATTATATATTATATTACATTTACAAATTATTGTGGCTACATGGCAATGCAGAGGATGAATCAATGCACTTGAATTAATTTTATGCAAAACGAAAGTACGAAAATGTGAAGGGACGAATCACGGATTAAATATCTTAAGATATTCGTGGTGATTCAATCAGGCAAAGGAAGCGAATGTTTAATTTTTTAAAACAATGCTACATTATTAGTAAAATCGAAGGACAGTATAACTCAGCAATCAATCCAAACGTAAATTACCTGTGTTTCTTCAACCAAACTGGAATTCTCCGTCGTTTTGTCGTCCATCTTTAATTCTAATGCACTGGTTTCCTTGCTGATTGTAGATTTATAGCGGTACGCACAAGAAGTGGGAACCAATACTGCTACACTCGCATTCGGCAGTTTCGGACAACATCGTGAAAGTGAAAGTAGAACTGTCTTGATAACAAGAATTTGTGAAGTGGTATGTGAACGTCAAGTTTAATTATATTCATATACTTATTTCAGGAGGTAGCATTGTTATTGATTGTATTCAATATTATATATTGCTGGACAATACACATGAATACAGATTTAAAAGGTGCAGAATAGATCCCACTTCCTGTTTTGAGCAGTTCACCAGTTGATTGTACTACTGTATCCATAAATAAAGATGTAGTGTTCTCAGTCCCTCTGCTAAACAGTATTTCAGTCATTAGGACTAGGAGACTACGGGGTACCCAGTCACATTATCCTGATACCGGGGCAGGGCAAGCCAGCAGTACCTGTGCACCGGCACTGTCCCCGACACTCAGTCCAAAACATAATCTATGGTATATTCACCATATTGACATTAATAGGTGGCACAGTGGTCTAGTGGTAACGCGCGTGACTACTGATCGAGAGGTCCCTGGTTCGAATCTCGGCCGGGGCACTTGGTGATTTATGAAAAGCTTAAACGTGTTTCCCACCTAAATATCGGTGCTATACACTGAGCACGTTAAAGAACCAATTAGGAGTCTATTCGAAATGAGCTAGGGTAACGCACCCAGATTCCTTGTATCACACCTCTTTCTCTTGATTTTAAGTCTGCCTAGACAAATGTCTACATCCCTGTAAGGGGTTTGACATTAATGGAAGATAGATCTATAGATTACAGGATACAACCCCTTTTCCGGGATTTCGGAATTAATTGAATGACAATGTACGAGTTAGGAAGAGAGGGAAATATTTCTTTTGCCTTTTCAAACCCCTGGTAAAAATCCTTGTACCCCAGGACCATGCAGACGGTTACATCTACATCGTAAAGGTTAAATCATGGAATGGTTCCCCAGCTACAAAAATGTATGCCCCGATGTTCCCCGGGGTTGGGGGGGCTGTGGTTTCAATTAACTGGTGCATAACTACATGTACATGTATGCAAAGTGTAAAGCAAGGGAGATATATCAGTCAAGAGTACAATTTTAATAACTTTGGTGCCCTGGCCTTGAATCGAACCTGAGAGACCTCTTACTCTACCACCTTCTATTGAGGCAGATATGATTCCTACTTAAAGCACCATGGGAAGAATCAGAGGGAATTGGTTTCCCTCCTGGAATTTTTGGCAAAATTGGGTTTAATCAAAATTATACTTTAAAATGTATGAGTTTTTCACAGCTTATTTTGTGCGTGCCAGTATATCACTATTTGTTTCATTGTTTTATCATTCTAGATGAGTGCTGACACAGTTAGAATGGACTCCCCAGGTTATGATGTCAAACATATAAATGATGGAGAGGAGGAGAACACATGGAGAGAATTTGCTAGATTTCTCTACGAACATTTTGAGATTGCCGAGAAATGGGAAGCTATTCAGAAGTTTCTAGAAGTTCACCCGGCTATAAGTGTGTTTTTGATTGTGACTATAGGAATGTGTTCTGTGCCTGTTGTCATCTTCAGCATTTTTGTCATCAGTAGCGTGGCCTTATCCATCATGGGCTTCTTTTTCTTTGAAGGTAAAAATATATTCAACATCTAATGTATTTCAACTTAAATCTTAGAAAGTCTTAATCTTAAAATCACAGTGATTACTTCCCTTGCAATTAATGTACTGCGAAGGGAGGTTACTACTGCAAGGAGTTGCCAATACAATGTAAGTATAATCGTAAATTGTTGAGCCTCATCAATGTTTGTACACTTCCCACAGTGCTTTGATTTCCGCTATGTCGTTATATAGTTCTACTTAAGAGACAATTATCGGCCAATGTTTCTTTTATGTTTTGTTAATTACTTTTTGGCTTGTAAATGATTCAAGTTTATGAATTATATTTTTGTACTAAAACAGGACCGCTTGTGGTTTTCTCAAAAGTGTACTGTCATACAATGTGCATGTAGTAAGTCGTCTAAGCCTTTGATCAGTATACTGTTAATTCCAATGTTTTTGCCACTGGCCTATACACATTATATACATTTACAAGTAATATGTACTGGACACATATGACAATAAATAGAAGTCAGTGCAATATCAAGTAATATTTTAACATGATATAACAGTAAGAACTTTCTGTGCAAACATAACTGACCATAGCTCAGAAGCATACAACAATACTGTTGACTGTCATGCCATGGATATCAACAATGCCAGTTGAGCAGTATAGCCAGCAAGATAGGGGGGGGGGGGGGTTTCGCTCCTGCCCTGGATGATACTCAATATTGATCTTATATAGTTAGAGAATAAGGATAGCCAATCATATTGCCTGTTACTGACCAATAGTTTAATATGTTGTGATATGATTTGTTGTCCTTATTTGTAAGTCAATTAAGATCAATATTGAATACAACCCCTGATAACCCTTTGTTTTTATTCCATTTCAGGTACCGTGATCGCCATGGGAACTCTTGTACTGATTTGTACTCTCTTTTTTGTGTGTATGTTCGCGTTTGGTTTCAGTGCTTTCCTTGTGTTTGGTTATTACATGATGAAGTGGGTGGGGTCAATTATGTCGGGGTGTGTGAAACAGTTCTCATTTTTACCGTTCATTGGAGGATCATCAGCTCAAGTTTCACCGGACAAGGAGGAGTAATGTTCATGTTTGATGGATGTTGTTGTAGATAAAGGTTGTTATATCAGGGGTTCCACTAGCTTCTGAAACTGAAGGGTCAGTTTTATACTTTTGACTAAATTTTACCCTTTTATAGACAAAATACCCACAAATTTAAGAGAAAATGACCCTTCAAACCAAAATCTTGGGAGTCAAAATGTGACCTTTTGGAAGTCAAAACCCCTACTTCCGAGTCTAATGCAACCCCTGATTATATCACATAGGAATTCATTTATGTTCATTCGTGATTATTCTACTGAAAGTATAACTCAAGCGCTATAAATTGGGATACAAAAACAACACAAAACCGCTATATTTATCGTTCTGAATATTTAGGAGCATGCAAACTTCATATGTTGTGCCAAATATTAGAATGCTTTCATAGGCAAATGTTACGGTCCTTGATTTTAATCCATAACAAAAATATATGCAATATTGTGTCTGTTTTTGTCATGCAATTTATCGTGTTTAGAGTTATAGAGTCAAGACTGCAAATAGCAATCATGGTACATGTAATATATCTATGTTTTGTACTCCGGTGGCAGTGCCATTTGTAGATGCTTTTAAGTAAAAAGTGTTAAGATACGGCCACCTGTGGTTTTATACAGTGCTTTACTGTAATGTTGCTTTGGACCAAATTGTTACCATTCGGCTGCACTGGCAACGCATTGTGCCGTGTGATTGCCGTGTTGGGCATTGTGTGTAATTGTAGTATGTGATGCTTTTATGTTTTCTGGGACAGTGCTCGGCTGGTTAAGTTGAGTGCTGCCTTCCCTGTCCGATTTTCTATTATCTTTTTGGGTATATATGCTAATAAATGTCTCCCTTTTAAGCTGACCTGTGCACAAAATGTATACATGTGACAAGTCATCAAAAAGTGACAAGCGAGACAATCTCATGAGCTCTTGACATACTATCCAATATTTAGAGAGTGATTATATTACCTTCTTTAACCCAGGGTTCCCACAATTATTCAAACTTAAAGACAAAATTCCCTGACTTTGCCTGATTTTTCCATGACCACACAGTAGTTTTCCCTGATTTTTTAGAGCAATCGGGTATTTTTGTTTTCCCTGATTAATTCCAAAATTTTTCCTGACCTTAAAAAAAATATGTTTTTTCCCTGACTGTGGGAACCTTGTAACCATATTCTCGGAGACAAATTGTGTTACTTTATTCAGTGTTCAGACTAACTGTAAAATGATGAAGTTTAAAATTTGCAAACATTTACAGTAACACAATGAACAACTTAAGAGTTACAAATTTGCTAAATTTTTGTTCTGCCAAAATATATGATTTTACGAATTTTTTTAATTTATTCCAGTGGTTGTTGTGTTTAATTTTTTACATTGTATAAAAGGCTATTATGAATTAATACTAGATTCATAATCATCCAAATTTTGTTTGCAATTGTTTCTGGATTCAATTTGAATTGGTTGTGCTTTCTTTTGATGCATGTGTAGTTCTGAAACTTTTTATCATTATAATAAAATAGGTGGCTTGAAAAATACAGTCATGTACTGTACCAATCGCATTTAAATCAGATCCTAACATTTGGTCCAATCCTTTACACTGTTAGAGATCTGACTAAACTACGTAAGAGGTCATGTTCAAATGACTTTTCTGGCACACAATGACATCACATAGCCTCAGCAGAGTTTCACCACACTTTCAGATTTGTGAAAGAATCAATTTGATTGGATAAAAGTAAGGTTTACATTGTCATGAACCCACACGGAGTACATCAGATCCTGTACGTATCAGCGTAAAATAGTGAAGTGTAATAAGGGTCTGATTTTAATGAGATTGGTACTGTACAAACAGTGTGTGTATGTGTGTGGAAACATATTGTCATTCATCGAGTCTACGTAACATTGTATGTATAGTCTATATTTAATTTACTGTTGCATGATAGCAGATGTAACACTCTGACCGGTGATGTGCATACTTGTTTAACATTGTTATTGTATGCTTTTGTTAAAATTGTTAAGATTTCTATACATGTATTAAATAAACAGTTGATTTTTGTACGACCAACATCTTATCTGTTTTTCTACCTCACTCTTACCATCCCCACAGTCTGACATAGCTCAGTAAGTTTCTACCTCACTCTCACCATCTCCACAGTCTGACATAGCTCAGTAAGTTTCTACCTCACTCTCACCATCTCCACAGTCTGACATAGCTCAGTAAGTTTCTACCTCACTCTCGCATCCCCACAGTCTGACATAGCTCAGTAAGTTTCTACCTCACCGTCTCCACAGTTTGGCAAAGCTCAGTAAGTTTCTACCTCATTCTCACCATCCCCACAGTCTGACATAGCTCAGTAAGTTTCTACCTCACTCTCACCATCTCCACAGTCTGACATAGCTCAGTAAGTTTCTACCTCACCCTCACCATCTCCACATTCTGACATAGCTCAGTAAGTTTCTACCTCACTCTCACCATCTCCACAGTTTGGCATAGCTCAGTAAGTTTCTACCTCACTCTCGCCATCCCCACAGTCTGACATAGCTCAGTAAGTTTCTACCTCACTCTCAACATCTCCACAGTTTGGCATAGCTCAGTAAGTTTCTACCTCATTCTCACCATCTCCACAGTCTGACATAGCTCAGTAAGTTTCTACCTCACTCTCACCATCTCCACAGTTTGACATAGCTCAGTAAGTTTCTACCTCACTCTCACCGTCTCCACAGTTTGGCATAGCTCAGTAAGTTTCTACCTCACTCTCACCGTCTCCACAGTTTGGCATAGCTCAGTAAGTTTCTACCTCACTCTCACCATCCCCACAGTTTGACATAGCTCAGTAAGTTTCTACCTCACTCTCACCATCTCCACAGTTTGACATAGCTCAGTAAGTTTCTACCTCACTCTCACCATCTCCACAGTTTGGCATAGCTCAGTAAGTTTCTACCTCACTCTCACCATCTCCACAGTTTGGCATAGCTCAGTAAGTTTCTACCTCACTCTCACCGTCTCCACAGTTTGGCATAGCTCAGTAAGTTTCTACCTCACTCTCACCATCTCCACAGTTTGACATAGCTCAGTAAGTTTCTACCTCACTCTCACCGTCTCCACAGTTTGGCATAGCTCAGTAAGTTTCTACCTCACTCTCACCGTCTCCACAGTTTGGCATAGCTCAGTAAGTTTCTACCTCACTCTCACCGTCTCCACAGTTTGGCATAGCTCAGTAAGTTTCTACCTCACTCTCACCATCCCCACAGTCTGACATAGCTCAGTAAGTTTCTACCTCACTCTCACCGTCTCCACAGTTTGGCATAGCTCAGTAAGTTTCTATCTCATTCTCACCATCTCCACAGTCTGACATAGCTCAGTAAGTTTCTACCTCACTCTCACCATCTCCACAGTCTGACATAGCTCAGTAAGTTTCTACCTCACTCTTGCCATCCCCACAGTCTGACATAGCTCAGTAAGTTTCTACCTAACTCTCACCATTGCCACAGTCTGACATAGCTCAGTAAGTCTCTACCTCACCGTCTCCACAGTCTGGCATAGCTCAGTAAGTTTCTACCTCACTCTCGCCATCGCCACAGTCTGACATAGCTCAGCAAGTTTCTACCTCACCGTCTCCACAGTCTGGCATAGCTCAGTAAGTTTCTATCTCATTCTCACCATCTCCACAGTCTGACATAGCTCAGTAAGTTTCTACCTCACATCCCCACAGTCTGACATAGCTCAGTAAGTTTCTACCTCACCGTCTCCACTGTTTGGCATAGCTCAGTAAGTTTCTACCTCACTCTCACCATCCCCACAGTCTGACATAGCTCAGTAAGTCTCTACCTCACCGTCTCCACAGTCTGGCATAGCTCAGTAAGTTTCTATCTCACTCTCACCATCTCCACAGTCTGACATAGCTCAGTAAGTCTCTACCTCACCGTCTCCACAGTTTGGCATAGCTCAGCAAGTTTCTACCTCACTCACCATCGCCACAGTCTGACATAGCTCAGTAAGTTTCTACCTCACTCTCACCATCTCCACAGTCTGACATAGCTCAGCAAGTTTCTACCGAGCGCATATGAGGATTGGCCCAAAGTTCATGTCTGTGACTCTGGAAGCTTTTGGCTTCTTAGATTATGCAACACTGAGAATAAGGAGCCCGTTGCCTAACCAAACCGCAAACGATCGCTTGATAGCGCTATGCTAGGAAATGTCTTTCTTCAAAAAGCGCTACATAGCGAACGAACCAAAAAAATTATATGCTACCAGCGAGTGTTGGCGGATAGCAGACTGTTGCATAGCAAAGCGCTACAGAGCGCTGCCGAAGTGGTCTGTTGCACAAGAAAACGCTCGGTAGCACTTGTCTTGCAAATTGCTGAGAAACAGAATGCTATCGGCAAGCACTGCTTGGTAGTGCCTTAGACAACGGGCTTAAGGTCTGTCAGCTAGAAATGCATCCATAGGACACAGATGCCCTCACTTGCCATTTGACGATGCCAAGGATCATAACTCAACTATATTCCTACCCGGTTTTAAAATTTTAAGTTATGAGCATCACAAGCAAAACTTCATCGTTTCAAGGGCTGTAACTCAGTGAATGCAAGTCATATCAGAATAAACTAATATTATGTGGGTGCATAACAACACATGCTGACAAATATTCTAACACATTTTGAAGATTGTAGTGTGATGAGTGACACAAGCAAAATTTTATCATTTCAAGGGCAACAACTCTACTAATACCAATTTAATCCCAAGCAAAATATGTAAGTGCCCACCAACACATGCCGACCGACTCAATAAGGAGACCTGACCCCAATCTCCTTAAGCATCTCAATCTGAGCCAAATCTCAGTTTAAATATTATCATGTGTCTAAATTGGCATATCAAAACAGTAACACTATTATCACAGTAAAATTTAAAGCACTCAAACTTCAGGGGTTGAGGCCAATTTTCAAGGGCCCCAAGGGTTGTCTTATTATTGAGTTTTCCTGTACCCGAGCCAAACTCACATTCTACACATAGCTCCTAACCTATAGCTCCACTGGCAGCCTCATCAGATGCACGTGAAAAGACAACAATCAGAACTAGTGTTTCTTGTAGACTATATTTGAATGTTTCAATATTTTTTGGTATAAACAAATAAACATGACATAATCAACATGTACAACAAGCGACTGTACATCAAAATATTGCACCTACATCATGATGCAACTCAACATTGGTTTGATTAAATAATCATTAAATATATACATGGAATAGATGAAAGTACTACGGTGGCCTAGAGGGGACACAGGTAATATTTTATTTATCACAAGCGCATGTGATATTAATACGTATGCGTATGTTAGCTATTACGTGCGCGTGTGGTAGTATTACGTGTAAGCTAACAAGTGCTATCATGTGCGCTTGTGATAGCTATTGCCTGCGTATGTGGTAGTAACATGTGCGCACGTGATAAAATATTTCCTGTGTCCCTTCTATGCCACCGTACCATACATATTGTATTATAAACACATTTTCAAATGAAACATATCCGGGGTTACAAAAATCTTGATTTTTAATTTTGTTATTATCATATGATATAAATGTTTCTTACACAGTAAACAGCTTTTCTGCTATGTTATTTCGAAGGCATGCTTATAACATATCAGACTCTGAAAATGTCTAAACCTGTAGAAAACATGCATCCAATGTTTGATTACGATACCGGGATGGTAAATGTGCGTCTTAAACTTTGGTAAAAAGGATAGTCTACACTTGTAACAAAACAGAATCGAAAACATTATTTGAGAAAGGATGTAAAATTCAAGATTTCTTTCCTCATTTTGGGTGGTTTGAATGATTAAAATTTGCACACAAGAATTGATTTCACTTTCACATCCCGTAAAATCGTTATTTTTCAAGGGAGTTAATTTTCATTTATTTTGTTGTTGAACTCGACAACGAAATCTAATACCCTGGATTAACCTTCAAGAGCTGTAATCCACAAATTTACAACCCAATGAAAATGCATTTTTATCAAAAACCCATGAAATTTATTACCCATAAAATTACATAGAATTTTACAGTAGCTTTTAAATTTTGCACACAAGAATTGGTTTCGTTTTTACATACAATGTGCACTGCTGAAAATGAACATGGCATTAAAACAAGGGAGACAACCTTGAAGCGACATCTGGTGAACTGGGACCGGACAGGAATACTGAAGGGAATGATATTCAAAGAAATTTTAATAATGTACAAAAGGCAGAGACTTAACCAAGCAAACGTATGTAAAGGAATATCAGACAGAAGAAAGGCATAAAGCAGCTGTGTAAATTGTTGCATTTAAATATATTACATTTAACAAAGAACACAACTCAGTACATTTAACAGTGACACCGGTAATTTAGATCCACACCATGATTGAGGAAAATCAATGACGTCCAGTGACAATAAGAAAACCAGTTACAGTACAACCTCTGTAGAGCAACACCCTTTGGGTGCTGCAATTATTGGCTGTTGTGATAGAGAGGTTGTTGCTCTACAGAGGTTAAAATTATTGCAAATGTTAAATTAGGTAAATTTTGAAGGTATAATTATAGAGAGGTTGTTGCTCTACAGAGGTTAAAATTATTGCAAATGTTGACTTGAGTAAAATTTGAAGGTTTGTTATAGAGGTTGTAGCTCTACAGAGGGCCATCCTGGAGAGGTTGTAGCTCTACAGAGGGTCATCCTGGGAGAGGTTGTAGCTCTACAGAGGGCCATCCTGGAGAGGTTGTAGCTCTACAGAGGGCCATCCTGGAGTGGTTGTAGCTCTACAGAGGGTCATCCTGGAGAGGTTGTAGCTCTACAGAGGGCCATCCTGGAGAGGTTGTAGCTCTACAGAGGGCCATCCTGGAGAGGTTGTAGCTCTACAGAGGGTCATCCTGGAGAGGTTGTAGCTCTACAGAGGGCCATCCTGGAGAGGTTGTAGCTCTACAGAGGGCCATCCTGGAGAGGTTGTAGCTCTACAGAGGGCCATCCTGGAGAGGTTGTAGCTCTACAGAGGGCCATCCTGGAGAGGTTGTAGCTCTACAGAGGGCCATCCTGGAGTGGTTGTAGCTCTACAGAGGGCCATCCTGGAGAGGTTGTAGCTCTACAGAGGGCCATCCTGGAGTGGTTGTAGCTCTACAGAGGGCCATCCTGGAGAGGTTGTAGTGTAGTTCGAATTTATAACACAAGTCTGGTCCCTGCTAAACAAAATCAAATAAGTGGTACCAATCAAACATATTCAAACAATTAATACGAAGTGCTAAAAGAGTACAATGGTAGATGACAATTATTCATGACATGCTAGTACATTACGTGCTTCCAATTTTTTCATTGAAATGGCGCCTTATTCATATTAATAATAATGCTAAAACTCCAATATTTAATAGGCCTGGGTAATATTATTACTGAGGTGATTGTTAAAGATAACAAATAAAATTAATAGTGTAAATCTGTGTTTCAGTCCTTGTGCATAAGACCTGTGTAATAAAACATACTACATGTATTATTTATACTCGCTACTGAGTATTACATACATACAGCACCAAATAAACGCTTGAACAAGAGAAGTGTATTAAACTTGTATACCCCATGGCAGCAAAATGGTTTTTGTGCCCCAGAATCTACTGATGCGGGAGGCATATTATAGTGATTTCCGTCCGTTTGCCAGTTACATTTAAAATGTAAACCAAAACTTTCAAGTTCTTGAAACTTAAATATTTTAAGTCCCTCAAGGCTATGGTTTCAAACTTGGCATACCTATTTACCATCATATAAACACCTTACACTGTCAAAGCTGTGTAATACTATCATATCAAACTTTTTAACACAAGTATGGCCCCTGTTTGAAAATGTTAAACGAAACTTTCAAGTTCTTCAAATTCAAATACTTTCTAAGTCTATCAAGGCATTGCTTTCAAACTTGACATATTTGTTTACCATAGTAAACACCTTACATTCTAAAAGCCATGTAACACTAGCCTACATTTCAACAGAATTATGGCCCTTGATGGACTTACCGGAAGCTAGTTATTTTAGACAAGGCTTCCACCCAGCACAAGCGTTTACTGAACGCAATATTGTTTATTTATGTAAGTTGACCTAGACCTACTGACATCAATAGCAGTCACACAACCAACCTGTATGTTTAAGGAGTTACATTTAGTCAACAGACAGACCAACTCACCAACATATGCAAAGCCATATAAATGTACATGCATCCCAATTCTTCAAGGAGTGGGGATAATAATGTTTTTTGAACAAATGAACATAATTATATCTAGATTAATAAGCCAATGCACAGACACCAGACTATGTGACATGAATTATGTATAATGAAATAACAAATAATATGGAAGCTCATTATGATAATACTTAACTTTAAGTACATCTTAACAATTGACTGCAAATTACAACACACACACACGGTATCTCAACAATCTCTAACAAACCAATGGGAAAGTCTGTTGATTAATCAACAATAGATATCATTAGGTCATGTCTCAGTCACACCAGAAAAGGATGTCTGTCAAGTGTGTATGCGAGTTACTTAAAGAATTGGATGCTGGTGGAGTAATCACTCAGGCTCAGCAGGCATACAATTGTTAGTGTTAGACACTCGTCCGGCATCTTATATTTGTGTGACAGAGATGGAACCCTGTATATATGTATATGATAGTAACATGTGAAACGTCCATTCAGTCATATATCTACAGTAATAAAGGAGTACAGAATTGTTAAGACTACCAAAGCTCTTTAAAACTTTTGAGGAGCATAGTTATGAGGGTGAGCATAGTTACCCTAAGAGAAGGTAAGAGGGTCAGGTTAATATCTCCCCACTATACCAGGCAAGAAGAACAGTTCAAACTTTTTGAGGAGCATAGTTACGCTAAGAGAAGGTAAGAGGGTCAGGTTAATATCTCCCCACTATTATACCAGGCAAGAAGAACAGTTCAAACTTTTTGAGGAGCATAGTTACGCTAAGAGAAGGTTAGAGGGTCAGGTTAATACCTCCACATTATACCAGGCAAGAAGAACAGCTAGACACTGTAGCAAACACTAACAAACAATAACATGTAAAATTTCAGCCAACACCCAATACTTAACTATGCAAAACAACAACAACATTAACAACAAATATCTGAAAATAACAACAACGCATCTTTGAAGACATTAACAACTTTTACCAAGTATAACTTACATATCTCACTCTCAAAACACTGCATGATGACCAAAACTGCTCATTTGTTAAACACAATTATTGAATCAGACTATGTACACCTTTCGAACAATATAATAATGTAATAATGATAACTCATCACAGCCATTCACAATATGACCGAAAATCTATGTATACATCAAACAATACAACTAGTACAGCTTAAATCGAGCACACAATTGTACATTTCACGATTAAAAGTCAAGAAAATATACAATTAAACTTCCTAGTACACGAAAAATACATTTCATATTTTACATTCAATTTCATATTTCTACCCACTCGGAACTGGTAACATTTTGCTCAATGTTTTGATTTAAGAACTCTCCACTTGTACAGTACAATTACATTGACAGTAAAACATGATCATGATATAATACTATACAAAATATTGATGGAATGGGAAGGCGAGTGTCATTCATTGAAATAACATTGACACATTGACAATTATTCATTTCAAATAACATTGACAATTGTTGATTCAAATAACATTGACATTGACAATTATTCATTCAAATAACATTGACAAGTGTTGATTCAAATAACATTGACAATTACAATTATTGATTCAAATAACATTGACAATTACAATTATTCATTCAAATAACATTGACAATTAAGAGAGATTTGATGTTTTTTATACATGTATAAAGCAGTGCATTGTATTGTACAAAAGTCGAGCAAGAACATGAATAGTGCAGGGTATAAATCATGCATGATTCAAGGTAATGAATGTAGCAAGATATGGACAATGAAAGATAGTAAACACCATGAATTCATGCTTTGATTTTTTCACCGACTATAGTTACAAGATTTTTCACTGACTCTAGTTATAAGGGAATTGAGAACAAATCCTACTTCTTTTTATGTTCTATGTATTCACACACCAACAACATGGCATACAGTCTTTTATTCGTATAGCAGATTTTAACTAGCACATATTTAAAACAAGCACATTTGAATCATTTGCTACCTATCTGTTAAATAAGCACATTTGAAATCTTTGTGACCTCAGTCTATGTAATAATTCATAGTCATAATTATAATTTACAATATACAAGTCATGTACAAAATCATTATTTGTATACAGTATACACTCCACACAGGATTTTTGCATGAATTTCCTCCCTTTTATAACCCTTTTATAGTGTGGCTGGGTTTTGGTGCTAACTATAGTCAGATCTGGTTCGATTATCTGCACATATCTGGTTTCTCCAGGCGCCAAAACCCGTTTTTGGGTTCAAGTAGTTTCAATATGGCGCAGATGAAACAAGAATAAAAGCAAACTATAGCAATAGTTGGACCATAGTTTGAACACTGAAGGTTTTTGCAGTCTCTAGTTGAACTAGGGTGACCATGGTTAGCCCAGCCTATATGTACACCGTATTTTCATTAGAAAGGGAGATAATTCATGCCAATCTACTGTAACACAACCTATCAGAACAAAAACCACATTAATCTCATATGCTGAAAGGCATAATCTGTCGTCGCATCACTAGGTACTGATATAATAACAAAAATAAATTTATTTATTGCCGGTGACATATTTAGTTCTAGACCAATTTTCAATATGGTCCATCCATCTAGCATGTGTTAGGGAGAAACAACACACCCATCAAGTGGTTTTATTTTTTGCACTCTTGTCACTTAACATGAGAAAATCATACATAATATCTGGTGTAGATTTTTCTGTCTGTCGGTCGGTCGGTCTTGTCCATCCGTCCGACCTTACAAATCCACTTTATGTGGCTGAAAAAGTCCCATGAACCTCATCTTTAAGAATTTTTTGGGTTTATGTGGCCTTTTTTCAGTTTATGTGCTTTTTGAGTCACATAATTCGCAATATTATCTTCATTCCATTGCATTTAGTCACATAAAACCGTTCATCTGTCTGCAATGCTGGCCTATACCAAAGGAGTCTGAGAAGGTCATGAATGAAGAGGTTTTATAAACCAATAAGTAAAATCATTTCACAACATCAGGAATTCACATAAATACTATGTATTTGACTTTCTAGTTAATAGCTCTCAATGAAGGTAAGGTATAGGATTTTATAAGCATTTCAACTAACCAAAAAAAAAATTTTTATTTGCAAGGTATAATTTTTTTTATGCAATAAGCAGACATCATTTACTATGCATGAGGCAGAGCGATATTGACAAGCAATGTATATAATATGTGTCAGTGTCATGTTAAGGATGGCATCATCAAGCAACGTATTCATGCAATTAATGCCTCCAGTGACTAACAGTAATTTGGATTCCTGTCATACACAACATACATGTATACATGTGTCATTGCACAAATTATTACAATCGTTGGTCATATAATCTGTGAACAAACATATCAAGACGGTCTCACATCTATATCTGTCACAATATCCCAGTAATGCTGAAACAATCTTACACATTGGCAAGCTTTACAAACCTGGCCTGCAAAAACATACATATTTCCTTGTTTTTTTTCTTGCAAGAAATAAGGCTGCCTGATGTAAGTTTTATTATGATACTAGATATATAAGTATTTATGCAGTCATGTGACTGAGTCATGTGACTATGACCTGTCGTCGACTACGACCTGTCGTCTGTCATCTCGAGATACTGTGAGTAGACATCTCTGGTACACTCGCCCTTCTGATTGAACACAAACTTGTAGTAACTTCCATCAGCACATACAACTGAAAGTAGAGACTGTAGTATATAACACAAACTTGTTATAACTTCCATCAGAACATACAATTGAAAGTAAAAAATGTAGTATATAACACAAACTTGTAATAACTTCCATCAGAACATACAACTGAAAGTAGAAAATGTAGTATATAACACAAACTTGTAATAACTTCCATCAGCACATACAACTGAAAGTAGAGAATGTAGTATATAACACAAACTTGTAATAACTTCCATCAGCACATACAACTGAAAGTAGAGAATGTAGTATATAACACAAACTTGTAATAACTTCCATCAGCACATACAACTGAAAGTAGAAAATGTAGTATATAACACAAACTTGTAATAACTTCCATCAGCACATACAACTGAAAGTAGAGAATGTAGTATATAACACAAACTTGTAATAACTTCCATCAGCACATACAACTGAAAGTAGAGAATGTAGTATATAACACAAACTTGTAATAACTTCCATCAGCACATACAACTGAAAGTAGAAAATGTAGTATATAACACAAACTTGTAATAACTTCCATCAGCACATACAACTGAAAGTAGAGAATGTAGTATATAACACAAACTTGTAATAACTTCCATCAGCACATACAACTGAAAGTAGAAAATGTAGTATATAACACAAACTTGTAATAACTTCCATCAGCACATACAACTGAAAGTATACTCTCCAATTGCCTCGCCCGAAACTACATCGTTTCTAGGCTCTGCACTATTGCTAGTGTATTTGCGCTATTGCTATTTTTAGACAGGAGAATCCAAAACCAGCGTACAGCGAGGCAAATTTGATAATGTAAACGGGGTTTAAATGCATTGTATATTAAACGCTCGTGTGTTAAAAGAATGACTTGTATTATATATTAAAACTCTCGCACTATCAGTTTATCACATTGATGATAACAAATAAATAATGACCAGTTGATAGAACCATGAAATATTTAAACCTCAGAGTGTGTGTACTCGTTTAAACCCTTCATGGTCACCACTAAACTCTCTGCTATACCTCTCTCTCTATACATACAAGTAAACTTTCATCAACCAATGAAAATGTGTATCAGGGTTCACAGCAGTTTTGTAAAGGTCAAATATAAAAATATTCTAGTATTTTAAGCAGCGTGTGAATGGTAACGGTTAAGTGGAAATCAAAGCGCTGTAGGGAGCGTACTGAAAGTAGAGAATGTAGTATATAACACAAACTTGTAATAACTGCCATCAGCACATACAACTGAAAGAAGAGAAATTAGAACATACTACATGCAAACTCCTGATAGTCAGGGACATAGCCAGACTTGAATTAATGTTACGCAAACAAACCTTGAAGTTGGTGGTTACAGTTGGTGATCCTTATGACTGTGAAAATTTGGGACTTAAATGCTATTTTGGTCATATTGATATTTTTAATTTTCAAATTAATGTTACGCACATGCGTATGACCATATTGCTGGCTACGCCCCTGATAGTCAATAATTTATGTGTATCAACTATTTTTAAATTCCTCCAAAGAAAAGCAGAGTTATTGCCTAGACAATCTAAACTACACCCAATTTTGACCGCTTAGTGTGACCTTAACCTTGGTTTTCGTGCAATATTCCGACCATGGTGGTGAACATTTATGGTACTGTAAGTAATTTAAAATGCATCTACAAATGGTTGAGTTTACTGTCCGGACAAATTAAATTTGAAAACAGACAGAAATAGACTGCTCAAGATCAAAATGTTCCCCTACCCTACACTCTGTGGAAGACATAATTAATCAAGCTAGAATAGAGCTTGTTTTACAATAACAAGAGCTGTCAGAGGGCAGAATGTTCGACCAATCAATAGGTTTCTCACAGAAATGAATTATGTCACTATAGAATAACATGCAACAGTTTAAGTCCAACACAAAAAGATTATATTAAGTCAGACAGGGAAGGCAGCACTCAACTTCAGTTGATATCTGTGGCTGTCCCAAGTTTCAATGAAATCCATGCACATATATAAGAGATGAAGATTTGACAAAGTGTTGCAGTCTGCAAGCTAATGACTCAATGCTCCAGATGATTAAGTAACTCTATTTTACGGAGTGCCCAATGTAAGGTCGACAGATCTATAGCAACAAAGGGAGGTTACAATCACCAATCAGAACAACTTGGATGTATGGAGAGTATCAAAACACAGCAATCAGGAGACAGAATAAGTAAAGTTTGAGATAAGATGACTGGTACTGTCTTCAAAATAAGTTAAGTTTGAGATAAAATGACAAGTCCTGTCTTCAGAATAAGTTAAGTTTGAGATCAGACAACAACTCCTGTCTTACCAGTCACTGACCGCTTATCTGTAATAAAATTGAACATCACAATATAAGGCCGTATTAAATTATTCCGAAGAAACAACAATCCCTTTGAACTTAGAATCAGACAACAGTAAATTTAACATTTTATTCACAACTTTGAAAATGGACCAGCTTATTTAGTAGGCAATAAATGTATCAATATTTAATTGTTCTTTAAACATTTGTTCATCCATATTAATCATTATTATAACTAAATACCCTCACACAACTAACATCAACTTCTCCAGACATAAAGGTGGACTTACCATGGAGGGTTTTTAATATAACATTACGATTATGTTTACTTCAAGGCTTGGGAAGTCTTCAGGAATTCTCATCCCATAAGACTTGAGGCCATTTCACTAGACTTTGAAAACTATGTCCTTTGTATATTACTAAGGGGCAGACTAGGATTACTAAATATAGACGGATCCCACAGGGACCAGCAAGATAACATATAAACTGATCCCACAGTATTACAACATATATACATATCCCACAGGGACAAGGATATACTGACCTATCACAGCGTTACTGTCGGAACCAAAGGCACACATACAGTGAGCACCACCGGGAACTTGAAACTTGCAGAAGCTCCATTTAGAACTGAAGTATTTAGGTAAGAAGCCAGCACCTGCTAGACTGAAATCACAATAAAAACATGGAATGTTTAACTTTCAACAATAATGGAACAGAATCCTATGGTAAAGATGCAAAATGACTTTCATACCTTTAACCCTTTACTCCATGACCATGCCTTCTCACACCCTATCAATAAACAGGCCCCGATCTCCCTTACAAGAGCTTGAACTTCCTACTTGTCTCAAACTCCGACTCTAATTTGAGCAAAATCTCAATTTGAGTTGAGATTTCTGCATGAGATGCTTTGGGAGATCGGGGCCAGGTGTTCTCATTATCAATTATTTTCCAATTAGCTGTATGAAGATGGTGTACACAATCAAACTAGTATTGTATCAGGATACATATAGGTTAACAGATTAGGTGTCCCCGAAGTTAAGGGCTAATGAGTTGATATCTGTGTCACTGATAATGTAGAATTTGCTTGTGGAAAATTACTTATTCTGCATAAGAACCTAGTAATAAACACTGCCCACCAAAATTAAGTATACAGATGTTATTTCCCCATTTATAAAACTGTTTGCAGAACAGTGAAGCAACAACCCTTTTGAAGACAAGGAATATTTTCATTTATTAACAGACGTGACAACCTGTGTTGGCACAAATTTCTATCGGCCAATCAAAATGCAGGATGCTATATTCTAAGTTAGTTTAAACATATCAAGTTAATTTTTAATGACTATAAAGAACTCACCACCCTTCGTTTGCTCTGCCATTTATAATGATTACTAAGTATTACTTAAATCACAAGCGGTATAGAAGAGAACATTAATAGTCCAGGAAAAAATAATATTTAAGGTAGAACTAATTGCAACAGAAACTTTATAGTGATTTTCAGAAAGGTAATCATATACTGAAGAACAGGAAAAAGTCCCACAAAATTTTATGAGGGGAATGGGCTAGAATCCTAGATGGCTTCCAATATTTAAAACAAAAACAATGTTTTCTTACCTTGATTGTTTGTTCTTTTTGGCATCTTCTGTAGAGAATATATGTACAGTACCATGGTCACTAGATACACAGAGTAGTGTGGAATCCTGATTAAAGTTGATACTGAAATTATAATGTAAAAACTTACTCACAGAGTTTTGACATGACACATGGGTCCTACTAATCCTGAAAATTAGACGCAAGTCTGTTTCGAGTGCAATTTGCACACATTCCTACACCAAAACACTGTTTCAAACATTGTTCTACTGTTAAATTCAGCTTTAACAAGACTGCATTCAATAAACGCTTATGTTTCCATGGAAGCCTTGTCCATAAAAAAACTAAGTCAATCAGGGACCATAATTCTGTTTAAATGTTGGATAGTGTTACATGGCTTTGATAATGTAAGGGGCTTATCATGGTTAACAAGTATGCCAAGTTTGAAGGTCACGCCTTGATTGACATGATGAAACGGTCAATTTGGGTTAACCAAGAATTGGACGCTTAATAAGTCTAAGTCCAAACTTAGGTCAATGTGAAGGTCAAAATGAGGTTAGTTGATATAGGTGTGTGGAGAATGTTCAAATACAACATCCATGCAAAGTATGGAAGCTTTGTAGCAATCCGTATTAATAGTAGACAAAATGGTCAATTTGTGTTAACCAAGAATTTGGCATTTCAGTAAATCAGTAAATCTAAGGATTACTGATGACATGGAAACAACTACACACTCAATTCGAGTTGAGATTTCTACTTTAGATGCTTCAGGAGATCGGGACCTGGTCATGTACACAATGAATATTGTAAGATGTTCAATCAAAATTTAACGAAAGATATCCTCACCAATAAATATTTGCATGGTTAGCTCCCCTTCTGAGTTCATGAAGTTGTTGCCCATTGCTAGTGTCAAACACTCGAATCAATGTACCCTGAAAGTATAAAATATCAACATATCAAACACTATTCTTTTCAACATCTACAAGATTATCTATTGAAATTGCACACATTTAAGACAAACAATACAATCCATTACTGCATAAATACCGTGATCTTCCATGTGAGAACAAATGACGGAACAATGTTCTCCAACACGTGGGATAACAAATGCGTGATGTCATCAGCTTTTCGGCTTGAAAACGTAATGTCATCAGCTTAAAGTTATTTCAACGTTGTTTTGACTCGGTAACTATAGTATTGTGATAAGAAGAATCCAACTCCCGTTGTCTTTGGGATCAACATTTCTTAAACTTGTAACAAAAACAAAGGCTCCCTTTTAATAACCTGTGTTTTCTAGACTTGTTTAATAAATGTAAGTTGATCTCTAAGGGCAACTCATGACAGATCCTATATTTATATGTGTAGAGTCGAATATCTAATACTCTATACAACTCTTACACTGCAATATGTTTAGAGCAACACTCAATGATCAGCACAAAGTTTGGTTGTTTTGCAAAGGTTGTTGCCATAGAGAGGTAAATATTGTTGTAAATGTTTAATCCTGGAACAAAATGATAATGTTTGTTAACTCAGGATGAGGTACAATTGAGGTATGTTCTAGAGAAGTTGCAATGCAGTTAATGATATCACCGCGTATAAACCAAAATACTGTATGACTTATAGGGATACTATACAATTTATCTTGTATGACTTATTGTGATTAAAACATCTGGTGATTTCCTATCACTGTACAAATTATTGCAAGATTATACAATTCAATGTGTACTCTTATTGCGATAACCGGAAGTTGACTTGTTTATACACAGTGGATATAAGGCCTATATAATGTTATTACTAGATATATTATCCCATTTTCTAGATTTCATTCCCTTATTATCAAAAGTGTAATATATTTGTGCATATAATATACTAATTTGGTTAGATTTTCAGTTATGATATTTTAAGACTCGCAACTGTATAACAAAATAAAAAAGGTCATGGCTTACAAATTAAAATGCTTAAAAATTAACTCCTCAAAATCAATAATATACCATTAAATCTATTTAAACTCTATTTCATACATTCAACTAGAAGTTTGTTTTTCTTAAATAGAAGTAATGATTAAAGGACATCAATACAAGAGATACATGTACAATATAAAAGGACCTAATGGAATAATCATGAAATGGATATGTAGCACAAATTTATTTTAAATACTGATATTTAATTATTAAATTAATTAAATTAATTAATCAATTAATAACAATATTTCCAATCAATAAAATTGTCTAATAAAAAACTTTAAAAACAAAAATATTATTCACACCAATTACAAACAATGGAGAAAGAAATTAAATTCATGATTACTGATCACCAGTACTGTTTTTCACACCAATCAAACAATTACAGTAACCATGTAAGCCCAACCATGTGCTTAATTGTTTGCATAATCAAGCTTGTGTTTGATCCCTGTCATTAACCCATCATTCACTCATACACCTATCAGGGATACAAGTAAATATGGTCACATCTAACATATAGTTCAGGCTTACATTCTGTCACCTATCACTAAAATCATCCAAATATTCACATCACAACTATATAAACCAATGCAATCAAATTAAAATTCACAGATGACCACTGGGCATAACTGGACAATCAAGTAAGAACTTAAAAGAAAATAATATTAGGGCATTTCACTTTAAATAAAACATGTTGTTGTGGGCCTAAGAACAACATCAACAATTTTTTGTCAATGTCATCATTTCAAATAAACTGTTTCTATTAATGTTGAGGTGAAGATAAGGTAATATAAATACATGATTTCTGATGAACAATAGTGTTTCAATTTTATACATTCAAAATGGTAAAATCAAATTACAACATGACTGACAACAAGATGGAAGATCAAAACCCACAGGGAATGAATACTGCTACTTGACACTTGGTACATGCTTAGTGCTTGTTTATACATTACTAGCACTAGCAAAAGAATTGGAGACAAAAACCCACAGGGAATGAATACTGCTTGGTACATGCTTAGTGCTTGTTTATACATTACTAGCACTAGCCTGTGCTTGGAACCAAGGGCAGATAACTACAATGAATAAAGAATTGGAGACAAAAACCCACAGGGAATGAATACTGCTACTTGATACTTGGTACATACTTAGTGCTTGTTTATACATTACTAGCACTAGCCTGTGCTTGGAACCAAGGGCAGATAACTACGATGAATAAAGAATCGGAGAACACAACCAGGGGGAATGAATACTGCTACTTGACACTTGGTACATGCTTAGTGCTTGTGTATACATTACTAGCACTAGCCTGTGCTTGGAATCAAGGGCAGATGACTACAATGAATAAAGAATTGGAGACAAAAACCCACAGGGAATGAATACTACTTGGTACATGCTTAGTGCTTGTTTATACATTACTAGCACTAGCCTGTGCTTGGAACCAAGGGCAGATAACTACAATGAATAAATAATCGGAGAACACAACGAGAGAGAATGAATACTGCTACTTGACACTTGGTACATGCTTAGTGCTTGTTTATACATTACTAGCACTAGCCTGTGCTTGGAATCAAGGGCAGATGACTACAATGAATAAAGAATTGGAGACAAAAACCCACAGGGAATGAATACTGCTACTAGACACTTGGTACATGCTTAGTGCTTGTTTATACATTACTAGCACTAGCCTGTGCTTGGAACCAAATGCAGATAACTACAATGAATAAAGAATTGGAGACAAAAACCCACAGGGAATGAATACTGCTACTTGACACTTGGTACATGCTTAGTGCTTGTTTATACATTACTAGCACTAGCCTGTGCTTGGAACCAAGGGCAGATAACTACAATGAATAAAGAATCAGAGAAAACAACCAGAGGGAATGAATACTGCTACTTGACACTTGGTACATGCTTAGTGCTTGTTTATACATTACTAGCACTAGACTGTGCTTGGAACCAAGGGCAGATAACTACAATGAATAAAGATTCAGAGAACACAACCTGAGGGAATGAATACTGCTACTTGACACTTGGTACATGCTTAGTGCTTGTGTATACATTACTAGCACTAGCCTGTGCTTGGAACAAATGGGCAGATAACTACAATGAATAAAGAATCGGAGAACACAACCAGAGGGAATGAATACTGCTATTTGACACTTGGTACATGCTTAGTGCTTGTTTATTCATTACTAGCACTAGTCTGTGCTTGGAACCAAGGGCAGATAACTACAATGAATAAAGAATTGGAGACAAAAACCCACAGGGAATGAATACTGCTACTTGACACTTGGTAATGCTTAGTGCTTGTTGTTTATCCATTACTAGCACTAGCCTGTGCTTGGAACCAAGGGCAGATAACTACGATGAATAAAAAATCGGAAAACACAACCAGAGGGAATGAATACTGCTACTTGACACTTGGTACATGTTAGTGCTTGTTTATACATTACTAGCACTAGCCTGTGCTTGGAATCAAGGGCAGATGACTACAATGAATAAAGAATTGGAGACAAAAACCCACAGGGAATGAATACTGCTACTTGACACTTGGTACATGCTTAGTGCTTGTTTATACATAACTAGCACTAGCCTGTGCTTGGAACCAAGGGCAGATAACTACAATGAATAAATAATCGGAGAACACAACCAGAGAGAATGAATACTGCTACTTGACACTTGGTAATGCTTAGTGCTTGTTGTTTATCCATTACTAGCACTAGCCTGTGCTTGGAACCAAGGGCAGATAACTACGATGAATAAAGAATCGGAAAACACAACCAGAGGGAATGAATACTGCTACTAGACACTTGGTACATGCTTTGTGCTTGTTTATACATTACTAGCACTAGCCTGTGCTTGGAACCAAGGGCAGATAACTACAATGAATAAAGAATTGGAGACAAAAACCCACAGGGAATGAATACTGCTACTTGACACTTGGTACATGCTTAGTGCTTGTTTATACATTACTAGCACTAGCCTGTGCTTGAAACCAAGGGCAGATAACTACAATGAATAAAGAATCAGAGAAAACAACCAGAGGGAACGAATACTGCTACTTGACACTTGGTACATGCTTAGTGCTTGTTTATACATTACTAGCACTAGCCTGTGCTTGGAACCAAGGGCAGATAACTACAATGAATAAAGATTCAGAGAACACAACCTGAGGGAATGAATACTGCTACTTGACACTTGGTACATGCTTAGTGTTTGTTTATACATCACTAGCACTAGTCTGTGCATGGAACAAAGGGCAGATAACTACAATGAATAAAGAATCGGAGATCACAACAACAGGGAATGAATACTGCTACTTGACACTTGGTACATGCTTAGTGCTTGTTGTTTATACATTACTAGCACTAGCCTGTGCTTCGAACCAAGGGCAGATAACTACAATGAATAAAGAATCGGAGAACACAACCAGAGAGAATGAATACTGCTACTTGACACTTGGTACATGCTTAGTGCTTGTGTATACATTACTAGCACTAGCCTGTGCTTGGAACCAAGGGCAGATAACTACAATGAATAAAGAATCGGAGAACACAACCAGAGGGAATGAATACTGCTACTTGACACTTGGTACATGCTTAGTGCTTGTGTATACATTACTAGCACTAGCCTGTGCTTGGAACCAAGGGCAGATAACTACAATGAATAAAGAATCGGAGAATACAACCAGATGGAATGAATACTGCTACTTGACACTTGGTACATGCTTAGTGCTTGTTTATACATTACTAGCACTAGCCTGTGCTTGGAACCAAGGGCAGATAACTACAATGAATAAAGAATCGGAGAACACAACCAGAGGGAACGAATACTGCTACTTGACACTTGGTACATGCTTAGTGCTTGTTTATACATTACTAGCACTAGCCTGTGCTTGGAACCAAGGGCAGATAACTACAATGAATAAATAATCGGAGAACACAACCAGAGAGAATGAATACTGCTACTTGACACTTGGTACATGCTTAGTGCTTGTTTATACATTACTAGCACTAGCCTGTGCTTGGAATCAAGGGCAGATGACTACAATGAATAAAGAATAGGAGACAAAAACCCACAGGGAATGAATACTGCTACTTGACACTTGGTACATGCTTAGTGCTTGTTTATACATTACTAGCACTAGCCTGTGCTTGGAATCAAGGGCAGATGACTACAATGAATAAAGAATAGGAGACAAAAACCCACAGGGAATGAATACTGCTACTTGACACTTGGTACATGCTTAGTGCTTGTTTATACATTACTAGCACTAGCCTGTGCTTGGAATCAAGGGCAGATGACTACAATGAATAAAGAATAGGAGACAAAAACCCACAGGGAATGAATACTGCTACTTGACACTTGGTACATGCTTAGTGCTTGTTTATACATTACTAGCACTAGCCTGTGCTTGGAATCAAGGGCAGATGACTACAATGAATAAAGGATAGGAGACAAAAACCCACAGGGAATGAATACTGCTACTTGACACTTGGTACATGCTTAGTGCTTGTGTATACATTACTAGCACTAGCCTGTGCTTCGAACCAAGGGCAGATGACTACAATGAATAAAGAATAGGAGACAAAAACCCACAGGGAATGAATACTGCTACTTGACACTTGGTACATGCTTAGTGCTTGTTTATACATTACTAGCACTAGCCTGTGCTTGGAATCAAGGGCAGATGACTACAATGAATAAAGAATAGGAGACAAAAACCCACAGGGAATGAATACTGCTACTTGACACTTGGTACATGCTTAGTGCTTGTTTATACATTACTAGCACTAGCCTGTGCTTGGAATCAAGGGCAGATGACTACAATGAATAAAGAATAGGAGACAAAAACCCACAGGGAATGAATACTGCTACTTGACACTTGGTACATGCTTAGTGCTTGTTTATACATTACTAGCACTAGCCTGTGCTTGGAATCAAGGGCAGATGACTACAATGAATAAAGGATAGGAGACAAAAACCCACAGGGAATGAATACTGCTACTTGACACTTGGTACATGCTTAGTGCTTGTGTATACATTACTAGCACTAGCCTGTGCTTCGAACCAAGGGCAGATAACTACAATGAATAAAGAATCGGAGAACACAACCAGAGAGAATGAATACTGCTACTTGACACTTGGTACATGCTTAGTGCTTGTGTATACATTACTAGCACTAGCCTGTGCTTGGAACCAAGGGCAGATAACTACAATGAATAAAGAATCGGAGAACACAACCAGAGGGAATGAATACTGCTACTTGACACTTGGTACATGCTTAGTGCTTGTGTATACATTACTAGCACTAGCCTGTGCTTGGAACCAAGGGCAGATAACTACAATGAATAAAGAATCGGAGAATACAACCAGATGGAATGAATACTGCTACTTGACACTTGGTACATGCTTAGTGCTTGTTTATACATTACTAGCACTAGCCTGTGCTTGGAACCAAGGGCAGATAACTACAATGAATAAATAATCGGAGAACACAACCAGAGAGAATGAATACTGCTACTTGACACTTGGTACATGCTTAGTGCTTGTTTATACATTACTAGCACTAGCCTGTGCTTGGAATCAAGGGCAGATGACTACAATGAATAAAGAATAGGAGACAAAAACCCACAGGGAATGAATACTGCTACTTGACACTTGGTACATGCTTAGTGCTTGTTTATACATTACTAGCACTAGCCTGTGCTTGGAATCAAGGGCAGATGACTACAATGAATAAAGAATAGGAGACAAAAACCCACAGGGAATGAATACTGCTACTTGACACTTGGTACATGCTTAGTGCTTGTTTATACATTACTAGCACTAGCCTGTGCTTGGAATCAAGGGCAGATGACTACAATGAATAAAGAATAGGAGACAAAAACCCACAGGGAATGAATACTGCTACTTGACACTTGGTACATGCTTAGTGCTTGTTTATACATTACTAGCACTAGCCTGTGCTTGGAATCAAGGGCAGATGACTACAATGAATAAAGGATAGGAGACAAAAACCCACAGGGAATGAATACTGCTACTTGACACTTGGTACATGCTTAGTGCTTGTGTATACATTACTAGCACTAGCCTGTGCTTCGAACCAAGGGCAGATGACTACAATGAATAAAGAATAGGAGACAAAAACCCACAGGGAATGAATACTGCTACTTGACACTTGGTACATGCTTAGTGCTTGTTTATACATTACTAGCACTAGCCTGTGCTTGGAATCAAGGGCAGATGACTACAATGAATAAAGAATAGGAGACAAAAACCCACAGGGAATGAATACTGCTACTTGACACTTGGTACATGCTTAGTGCTTGTTTATACATTACTAGCACTAGCCTGTGCTTGGAATCAAGGGCAGATGACTACAATGAATAAAGAATAGGAGACAAAAACCCACAGGGAATGAATACTGCTACTTGACACTTGGTACATGCTTAGTGCTTGTTTATACATTACTAGCACTAGCCTGTGCTTGGAATCAAGGGCAGATGACTACAATGAATAAAGGATAGGAGACAAAAACCCACAGGGAATGAATACTGCTACTTGACACTTGGTACATGCTTAGTGCTTGTGTATACATTACTAGCACTAGCCTGTGCTTCGAACCAAGGGCAGATAACTACAATGAATAAAGAATCGGAGAACACAACCAGAGAGAATGAATACTGCTACTTGACACTTGGTACATGCTTAGTGCTTGTGTATACATTACTAGCACTAGCCTGTGCTTGGAACCAAGGGCAGATAACTACAATGAATAAAGAATCGGAGAACACAACCAGAGGGAATGAATACTGCTACTTGACACTTGGTACATGCTTAGTGCTTGTGTATACATTACTAGCACTAGCCTGTGCTTGGAACCAAGGGCAGATAACTACAATGAATAAAGAATCGGAGAATACAACCAGATGGAATGAATACTGCTACTTGACACTTGGTACATGCTTAGTGCTTGTTTATACATTACTAGCACTAGCCTGTGCTTGGAACCAAGGGCAGATAACTACAATGAATAAAGAATCGGAGAACACAACCAGAGGGAACGAATACTGCTACTTGACACTTGGTACATGCTTAGTGCTTGTTTATACATTACTAGCACTAGCCTGTGCTTGGAACCAAGGGCAGATAACTACAATGAATAAATAATCGGAGAACACAACCAGAGAGAATGAATACTGCTACTTGACACTTGGTACATGCTTAGTGCTTGTTTATACATTACTAGCACTAGCCTGTGCTTGGAATCAAGGGCAGATGACTACAATGAATAAAGAATAGGAGACAAAAACCCACAGGGAATGAATACTGCTACTTGACACTTGGTACATGCTTAGTGCTTGTTTATACATTACTAGCACTAGCCTGTGCTTGGAATCAAGGGCAGATGACTACAATGAATAAAGAATAGGAGACAAAAACCCACAGGGAATGAATACTGCTACTTGACACTTGGTACATGCTTAGTGCTTGTGTATACATTACTAGCACTAGCCTGTGCTTGGAACCAAGGGCAGATAACTACAATGAATAAAGAATCGGAGAATACAACCAGATGGAATGAATACTGCTACTTGACACTTGGTACATGCTTAGTGCTTGTTTATACATTACTAGCACTAGCCTGTGCTTGGAACCAAGGGCAGATAACTACAATGAATAAAGAATCGGAGAACACAACCAGAGGGAATGAATACTGCTACTTGACACTTGGTACATGCTTAGTGCTTGTTTATACATTACTAGCACTAGCCTGTGCTTGGAATCAAGGGCAGATGACTACAATGAATAAAGAATAGGAGACAAAAACCCACAGGGAATGAATACTGCTACTTGACACTTGGTACATGCTTAGTGCTTGTTTATACATTACTAGCACTAGCCTGTGCTTGGAATCAAGGGCAGATGACTACAATGAATAAAGGATAGGAGACAAAAACCCACAGGGAATGAATACTGCTACTTGACACTTGGTACATGCTTAGTGCTTGTGTATACATTACTAGCACTAGCCTGTGCTTCGAACCAAGGGCAGATAACTACAATGAATAAAGAATTGGAGAACACAACCAGAGAGAATGAATACTGCTACTTGACACTTGGTACATGCTTAGTGCTTGTGTATACATTACTAGCACTAGCCTGTGCTTGGAACCAAGGGCAGATAACTACAATGAATAAAGAATCAGAGAACACAACCAGAGGGAATGAATACTGCTACTTGACACTTGGTACATGCTAAGTGCTTGTGTATACATTACTAGCACTAGCCTGTGCTTGGAACCAAGGGCAGATAACTACAATGAATAAAGAATCGGAGAATACAACCAGATGGAATGAATACTGCTACTTGACACTTGGTACATGCTTAGTGCTTGTTTATACATTACTAGCACTAGCCTGTGCTTGGAACCAAGGGCAGATAACTACAATGAATAAAGAATCGGAGAACACAACCAGAGGGAACGAATACTGCTACTTGACACTTGGTACATGCTTAGTGCTTGTTTATACATTACTAGCACTAGCCTGTGCTTGGAACCAAGGGCAGATAACTACAATGAATAAATAATCGGAGAACACAACCAGAGAGAATGAATACTGCTTCTTGACACTTGGTACATGCTTAGTGCTTGTTTATACATTACTAGCACTAGCCTGTGCTTGGAATCAAGGGCAGATGACTACAATGAATAAAGAATAGGAGACAAAAACCCACAGGGAATGAATACTGCTACTTGACACTTGGTACATGCTTAGTGCTTGTTTATACATTACTAGCACTAGCCTGTGCTTGGAATCAAGGGCAGATGACTACAATGAATAAAGAATAGGAGACAAAAACCCACAGGGAATGAATACTGCTACTTGACACTTGGTACATGCTTAGTGCTTGTTTATACATTACTAGCACTAGCCTGTGCTTGGAACCAAGGGCAGATAACTACAATGAATAAAGAATCAGAGAAAACAACCAGAGGGAATGAATACTGCTACTTGACACTTGGTACATGCTTAGTGCTTGTTTATACATTACTAGCACTAGCCTGTGCTTGGAACCAAGGGCAGATAACTACAATGAATAAAGATTCAGAGAACACAACCTGAGGGAATGAATACTGCTACTTGACACTTGGTACATGCTTAGTGCTTGTGTATACATTACTAGCACTAGCCTGTGCTTGGAACCAAGGGCAGATGACTACAATGAATAAAGAATTGGAGACAAAAACCCACAGGGAATGAATACTGCTACTTGACACTTGGTACATGCTTAGTGCTTGTTTATACATTACTAGCACTAGCCTGTGCTTGGAACCAAGGGCAGATAACTACAATGAATAAATAATCGGAGAACACAACCAGAGAGAATGAATACTGCTACTTGACACTTGGTACATGCTTAGTGCTTGTTTATACATTACTAGCACTAGCCTGTGCTTGGAATCAAGGGCAGATGACTACAATGAATAAAGAATTGGAGACAAAAACCCACAGGGAATGAATACTGCTACTAGACACTTGGTACATGCTTTGTGCTTGTTTATACATTACTAGCACTAGCCTGTGCTTGGAACCAAGGGCAGATGACTACAATGAATAAAGAATTGGAGACAAAAACCCACAGGGAATGAATACTGCTACTTGACACTTGGTACATGCTTAGTGATTGTTTATACATTACTAGCACTAGCCTGTGCTTGGAACCAAGGGCAGATAACTACAATGAATAAATAATCGGAGAACACAACCAGAGAGAATGAATACTGCTACTTGACACTTGGTACATGCTTAGTGCTTGTTTATACATTACTAGCACTAGCCTGTGCTTGGAATCAAGGGCAGATGACTACAATGAATAAAGAATTGGAGACAAAAACCCACAGGGAATGAATACTGCTACTAGACACTTGGTACATGCTTTGTGCTTGTTTATACATTACTAGCACTAGCCTGTGCTTGGAACCAAGGGCAGATAACTACAATGAATAAAGAATTGGAGACAAAAACCCACAGGGAATGAATACTGCTACTTTACACTTGGTACATGCTTAGTGCTTGTTTATACATTACTAGCACTAGCCTGTGCTTGGAACCAAGGGCAGATAACTACAATGAATAAAGAATCAGAGAAAACAACCAGAGGGAATGAATACTGCTACTTGACACTTGGTACATGCTTAGTGCTTGTTTATACATTACTAGCACTAGCCTGTGCTTGGAACCAAGGGCAGATAACTACAATGAATAAAGATTCAGAGAACACAACCTGAGGGAATGAATACTGCTACTTGACACTTGGTACATGCTTAGTGTTTGTTTATACATCACTAGCACTAGTCTGTGCTTGGAACAAAGGGCAGATAACTACAATGAATAAAGAATCGGAGATCACAACAACAGGGAATGAATACTGCTACTTGACACTTGGTACATGCTTAGTGCTTGTTGTTTATACATTACTAGCACTAGCCTGTGCTTGGAACCAAGGGCAGATATCTACAATGAATAAAGAATCGGAGAACACAACCAGAGGTAATGAATACTGCTACTTGACACTTGGTACATGCTTAGTGCTTGTTTATACATTACTAGCACTAGCCTGTGCTTGGAATCAAGGGCAGATGACTACAATGAATAAAGAATTGGAGACAAAAACCCACAGGGAATGAATACTGCTACTTGACACTTGGTACATGCTTAGTGCTTGTTTATACATTACTAGCACTAGCCTGTGCTTGGAACCAAGGGCAGATAACTACAATGAATAAATAATCGGAGAACACAACCAGAGGGAACGAATACTGCTACTTGACACTTGGTACATGCTTAGTGCTTGTTTATACATCACTAGCACTAGTCTGTGCTTGGAATCAAGGGCAGATGACTACAATGAATAAAGAATAGGAGACAAAAACCCACAGGGAATGAATACTGCTACTTGACACTTGGTACATGCTTAGTGCTTGTTTATACATTACTAGCACTAGCCTGTGCTTGGAATCAAGGGCAGATGACCACAATGAATAAAGAATAGGAGACAAAAACCCACAGGGAATGAATACTGCTACTTGACACTTGGTACATGCTTAGTGCTTGTTTATACATTACTAGCACTAGCCTGTGCTTGGAATCAAGGGCAGATGACTACAATGAATAAAGAATAGGAGACAAAAACCCACAGGGAATGAATACTGCTACTTGACACTTGGTACATGCTTAGTGCTTGTTTATACATTACTAGCACTAGCCTGTGCTAGGAATCAAGGGCAGATGACTACAATGAATAAAGAATAGGAGACAAAACCCCACAGGGAATGAATACTGCTACTTGACACTTGGTACATGCTTAGTGCTTGTGTATACATTACTAGCACTAGCCTGTGCTTCGAACCAAGGGCAGATAACTACAATGAATAAAGAATCGGAGAACACAACCAGAGAGAATGAATACTGCTACTTGACACTTGGTACATGCTTAGTGCTTGTGTATACATTACTAGCACTAGCCTGTGCTTGGAACCAAGGGCAGATAACTACAATGAATAAAGAATCGGAGAACACAACCAGAGGGAATGAATACTGCTACTTGACACTTGGTACATGCTTAGTGCTTGTGTATACATTACTAGCACTAGCCTGTGCTTGGAACCAAGGGCAGATAACTACAATGAATAAAGAATCGGAGAACACAACCAGAGGGAATGAATACTGCTACTTGACACTTGGTACATGCTTAGTGCTTGTTTATACATTACTAGCACTAGCCTGTGCTTGGAACCAAGGGCAGATAACTACAATGAATTAAGAATCGGAGAACACAACCAGAGGGAACGAATACTGCTACTTGACACTTGGTACATGCTTAGTGCTTGTTTATACATCACTAGCACTAGTTTGTGCTTGGAATCAAGGGCAGATGACTACAATAAATAAAGAATAGGAGACAAAAACCCACAGGGAATGAATACTGCTACTTGACACTTGGTACATGCTTAGTGCTTGTTTATACATTACTAGCACTAGCCTGTGCTTGGAATCAAGGGCAGATGACTACAATGAATAAAGAATAGGAAACAAAAACCCACAGGGAATGAATACTGCTACTTGACACTTGGTACATGCTTAGTGCTTGTTTATACATTACTAGCACTAGCCTGTGCTTGGAATCAAGGGCAGATGACTACAATGAATAAAGGATAGGAGACAAAAACCCACAGGGAATGAATACTGCTACTTGACACTTGGTACATGCTTAGTGCTTGTTTATACATTACTAGCACTAGCCTGTGCTTGGAACCAAGGGCAGATGACTACAATGAATAAAGAATAGGAGACAAAAACCCACAGGGAATGAATACTGCTACTTGACACTTGGTACATGCTTAGTGCTTGTGTATACATTACTAGCACTAGCCTGTGCTTCGAACCAAGGGCAGATAACTACAATGAATAAAGAATCGGAGAACACAACCAGAGGGAATGAATACTGCTACTTGACACTTGGTACATGCTTAGTGCTTGTTTATACATTACTAGCACTAGTCTGTGCTTGGAACCAAGGGCAGATAACTACAATGAATAAAGAATCAGAGAACACAACAACAGGGAATGAATACTGCTACTTGACACTTGGTACATGCTTAGTGCTTGTTTATACATTACTAGCACTAGCCTGTGCTTGGAACAAAGGGCAGATAACTACAATGAATAAAGAATTGGAGACAAAAACCCACAGGGAATGAATACTGCTACTTGACACTTGGTACATGCTTAGTGCTTGTTTATACATTACTAGCACTAGCCTGTGCTTCGAACCAAGGGCAGATAACTACAATGAATAAAGAATCGGAGAACACAACCAGAGGGAATAAATACTGCTACTTGACACTTGGTACATGCTTAGTGCTTGTGTATACATTACTAGCACTAGCCTGTGCTTGGAACCAAGGGCAGATAACTACAATGAATAAAGAATCAGAGAACACAACCAGAGGGAATGAATACTGCTACTTGACACTTGGTACATGCTTAGTGCTTGTTTATACATTACTAGCACTAGCCTGTGCTTGGAACCAAGAGCAGATAACTACAATGAATAAAGAATCGGAGAACACAACCAGAGGGAATGAGTACTGCTACTTGACACTTGGTACATGCTTAGTGCTTGTTTATATATCACTAGCACTAGTCTGTGCTTGGAACAAAGGGCAGATAACTACAATGAATAAAGAATCGGAGAACACAACCAGAGGGAATGAATACTGCTACTTGACACTTGGTACATGCTTAGTGCTTGCTTATAAATTACTAGCACTAGCCTGTGCTTGGAACCAAGGGCAAATAACTACAATGAATAAAGAATTGGAGACAAAAACCCACAGGGAATGAATACTGCTACTTGACACTTGATACATGCATAGTGCTTGTTTATACATTACTAGCACTAGCCTGTGCTTGGAACCAAGGGCAGATAACTACAATGAATAAATAATCGGAGAACATAACCAGAGAGAATGAATACTGCTACTTGACACTTGGTACATGCTTAGTGCTTGTTTATACATTACTAGCACTAGCCTGTGCTTGGAATCAAGGGCAGATGACTACAATGAATAAAGAATTGGAGACAAAAACCCACAGGGAATGAATACT
Source organism: Spisula solida (assembly GCA_947247005.1). NCBI lineage: Eukaryota > Metazoa > Mollusca > Bivalvia > Venerida > Mactridae > Spisula > Spisula solida. The sequence goes on along the minus strand of OX365944.1, from coordinate 39,832,679 downwards.
GCTACTTGACACTTGGTACATGCTTAGTGCTTGTTTATACATTACTAGCACTAGCCTGTGCTTGGAACCAAGGGCAGATAACTACAATGAATAAATAATTGGAGACAAAAACCCACAGGGAATGAATACTTTTACTTGACACTTGGTACATGCTTAGTGCTTGTGTATACATTACTAGCACTAGCCTGTGCTTGGAACCAAGGGCAGATAACTACAATGAATAAAGAGTCAGAGAACACAACCAGAGGGAATGAATACTGCTACTTGACACTTGATACATGCTTAGTGCTTGTTTATACATTACTAGCACTAGCCTGTGCTTGGAACCAAGGGCAGATAACAACAATAAACAAGAGGGCCCAACGGGCCCTAGGTCGCTCACCTGTTATAGCAGTACATGCAAGACCTGTGATTTGACCTAGTGACCTAGTTCTTGGCCCCATATGACGCAATATGGCACTTGACCTAGATTTTGTTGAGATGATCACTTTGACCAAGTTTCATAAGGATTAGGCTAAAATTGTGACCTCTAGTGACCATACAAGGTTTTTCTATGATTTGACCTTGTGACCTAGTTTTTGACCCCGGGTGACCCAATATCTAACTTGACCTAGATTTTGTTGTGATGATCATTGTGACCAAGTTTCATAAAGTTTAGGTCAAAATTGTGACCTCTAGTGACTACACAAGGTTTTTCTATGATTAGACCTTGTGACCTAGTTTTTGACCCCAGATGACCCAATATCGAACTTGACCTAGATTTTGTTGTGATGATCGTTGTGATCAAGATTCATAAAGATTAGGTCAAAATTGTGACCTCTAGTGACGAAACAAGGTTTTTCTATGATTTGACCTTGTGACCTAGTTTTTGACCCCGGATGACCCTATATCAAACTTGACCTAGATTTTGTTGACATGATCATTGTGACTAAGTTTCATAAAGATTAAGTCAAAATTGTGACCTCTAGTGTCTACACAAGGTTTTTTTATGATTTGACCTTGTGACCTAGTTTTTGACCCTGAATGACCCAATATCAAACTTGACCTAGATTTTGTTGTGATAATCATTGTGACCAAGTTTCATAAAGATTAGGTCAATTTTGTGACCTCTAGTGACTACACAAGGTTTTTCTATGATTTGACCTTGTGACCTAGTTTTTGACCCCGAATGACCCAATATCGAACTTGACCTAGATTTTGTTGAGATGATCATTGAGACCAAGTTTCATAAAGATTAAGTCAAAATAGTGACCTCTAGTGTCTACACAAGCAAATTGTTGACGGACGGACGGACTGACGACGGGCGACGGACGAAGAGTGATCACAAAAGCTCACTCTGTCACTTTGTGACAGGTGAGCTAATAATGAAATGGAGACAAAAACCCACAGGGAATGAATACTGCTACTTGACACTTGGTACATGCTTAGTGCTTGTTTATACATTACTAGCACTAGCCTGTGCTTGGAACCAGGGCAAGATAACTACAATGAATAAAGAAATGGAGACAATCACCCACAGGGAATGAATACTGCTACTTGACACTTGGTACATGCTTAGTGCTTGTTTATACATTACTAGCACTAGCCTGTGCTTGGAACGAAGGGCAGATGACTACAATGAATAAAGAAATGGAGATAATCACCCACAGGGAATGAATACTGCTACTTGACACTTGGTACATTGTTAGTGCTTGTTTATACATTACTAGCACTAGCCTGTGCTTGGAATCAAGGGCAGATGACTACAATGAATAAAGAAATGGAGATAATCACCCACAGGGAATGAATACTGCTACTTAACTCTTGGTACATGCTTAGTGCTTGTTGTTTATACATTACTAGCACTAGCCTGTGCTTGGAACCAAGGGCAGATAACTACAATGAATAAAGAATTGGAGAACACAACCAGAGAGAATAAATACTGCTACTTGACACTTGGTACATGCTTAGTGCTTGTTTATACATTACTAGCACTAGCCTGTGCTTGGAACCAAGGGCAGATAACTACAATGAATAAAGAATTGGAGACAAAAACCCACAGGGAATGAATACTGCTACTTGACACTTGGTACATGCTTAGTGCTTGATTATTCATTACTAGCACTAGTCTGTGCTTGTAACCAAGGGCAGATAACTACAATGAATAAAGAATTGGAGACAAAAACCCACAGGGAATGAATACTGCTACTTGACACTTGGTACATGCTTAGTGCTTGTGTATACATTACTAGCACTAGCCTGTGCTTGGAACCAAGGGCAGATAACTACAATGAATAAAGAATCGGAGAACACAACCAGAGGGAATGAATACTGCTACTTGACACTTGGTACATGCTTAGTGCTTGTTTATACATTACTAGCACTAGCCTGTGCTTGGAACCAAGGGCAGATAACTACAATGAATAAAGAATTGGAGACAAAAACCCACAGGGAATGAATACTGCTACTTGACACTTGGTACATGCTTAGTGCTTGAGTATTCATTACTAGCACTAGTCTGTGCTTGGAACCAAGGGCAGATAACTACAATGAATAAAGAATTGGAGACAAAAACCCACAGGGAATGAATACTGCTACTTGACACTTGGTAATGCTTAGTGCTTGTTTATCCATTACTAGCACTAGCCTGTGCTTGGAACAAGGGCAGATACATGTAACTACAATGAATAAAGATTTGGGGAACACAACCCACAGGGAATGAATACTGCTACTTGACACTTGGTTCATGCTTAGTGCTTGTTTATACATTACTAGCACTAGCCTGTGCTTGGAACCAAGGGCAGATAACTACAATGAATAAAGAATTGCAGACAAAAACCCACAGGGAATGAATACTGCTACTTGAACTTGGTACATGCTTAGTGCTTGTTTATACATTTCTTGCGGGAACCAAGGGCAGATAACTACAATGAATAAAGATTTGGAGAACATAACTAGAGGGAATGAATACTGCTACTTTACTCTTGGTACATGCTTAGTGCTTGTTTATACATTTCTTGCGGGAACCAAGGGCAGACAACTACAATGAATAAAGATTTGGAGAACATAACTAGAGGGAATGTATACTGCTACTTTACTCTTGGTACATGCTTAGTGCTTGTTTATACATTAATTGTGGGAACCAATGGCAGATAACAACACTGAATACAGAAATGGGAAAATTAAGGGAATCACGATGCAGTATATTGGAGACTCATGTAATACATTTGTGGATAGAGTTAAATAATGTTGCCTATAGGTAGACAAGAGGTATTTCAATGCTTTGTTAACATACAATTTATCTGAGATACAGTATCTCACACATTATCCTGTGGACAAACCTTTTCTGAAGATGTTGCCAGTCTTGTTCCCTGAAGATTTAACGCCATACAACTAAGTGATGCTTCATGAGCGTCTATATCTAATGGCGACTTCTCGGTGTTGGCTAGGTCTACTACCTGAACATGGCCAGTTTTACGACCAGGGAATGTGAGCAGAGAATTGTTACTGTTTGGACACATCACACATAAGCCTGAAATATATTCACAGATATTTGTTCAAACATACTGAGGGTCCAAAACTAACTTGAACACATGTAATTGTCGTCAAAAGCAATCCAACAAGGATCACAACCTTTCATAAATTCACGTGATGGTAATGCGCTGTAATTATTGGGGGAATTATGTAAACAAAAAACAATGGATACTGAGTTGCATGTATTCATATTACTCATACAAAGAACCAATTTTATAAAAAGGGCCATAACAGGCTTAGGACATCTTGATCATTTACATCACTTGGAAGCCTGGATGCAAACACTAGTATATGAGTTATATAATAGGCCTACCTTACATAAATAGTTTAACAATATTTTAATGTTAATGCTGAAGACTGTCATAGCTGTTACTCTGTTTCGAACAGTTGAGCTAAAAATGTTCCAAACAACAAGACTTGGTTCAATAAACGCATATGCCCTGTGGAAGCCTTTCCATGAAAAAGCTAAGTCAATCAGGGGCCATAATTCTGTTAAAATGTTGGATAGTGTTACATGGTTTTGACAAAGGTGTTATGATGGTAAACAAGTATGCAAAGTTTATAAGCAATGCCTTGATGGACTTGATGTCAATTTGGGTTAACCAAAAATTCGGCCCTTCAATAAGTCTAAATCCAAAATTAGAACAAGACTGCGTTCAATTAACGCTTATGCCCCCTGTGGAAGCCTTGTCCATAAATAAGTCTAAGTCCAAAATTAGGTCAAGGTGAAGGTCAAAATGGGGTTAGGTGATACTGGCGTGTGGAGAGTGTTCATACACAACATCCATGCAAGTATGAAAGCTTTGTAGCAAGCCATATTAATGCTAGAAGAAACGGTCAATTTGGGTTAACAAGGACGGACATACGAATGGATGGACGGACGAACGGACAGACAGGTGAATCACTATATGCCTCCCCATCTATCGATAGGGGGGCATAAAAATGTGAAGGTGAAAATGAGGTCTGGTGATAAAGGTGTGTGAAGAGTGTTCAAATACAACATCCATGCAAGTATGAAGGCTTTGTAGCAAGCCATATTAATGCTAGACGAGACGGTCAATTTGGGTTAACCTGGGATGGATGGACATGCTGACCACTATATGCCTCCCGCTCTATTGATACGGGGCATAAAAAGCATTAATGATTATAGACAATTCCTTTAACTTTTTAATACACATAAACTTGAGTAAACAAATGGAGCACTGTAAATACCTTTTGTATTTTGGCAGGTTTCGAATACATGTAACTGTTGGGGATTTTGTGTAAAGGTGTATACTTTGATCATTGCATCCAAAACCACCACAATTCTGAAAATGAGATTTTAAGTTGTGAATAATTTACTGTGTCTTCTTCAAATTTTTTTCCTTTGAATCTTCTCTCATTTTTTATCTACATGTAATACATAACCACGACTAATACATGGTAAAATACGGTACTAGTATATCGCAATGTTAGATAATTCATGAACTATCAACAAATGAACATGAATAATGGTCAGTACACATGTATCATGGGCAGATTCGGGAGCTTTTCTCACAGAGGGGTATGATCAGCTCAGGGGGAAGGATCCTCGTCATACCATTAGCCCTAATATACCTCAGGGGTGTAGAATTGAGGCAGAAAACAGTAAAATCCACGAGTTATTTGAACATGCTTGCCGGCTATGTTTTGTCATTTTCTACATTGCTACTTTTAGTGAGTTTTTAAATCAACCCCCTACTATTGAAGATTAAGTCGCTGCATGAAAACATTTCTACACCCCTGATACATGACTAGATTTCTACACCCCTGATACATGACTAGATTTCTACACCCCTGATACATGACTAGATTTCTATGACCCTGATACATAACTTAGATTTCTACACCCCTGATACATGACTAGATTTCTACACCCCTGATACATGACTAGATTTCTACGCCCCTGATACATGACTAGATTTCTACGCCCCTGATACATGACTAGATTTCTACACCCCTGATACATGACTAGATTTCTACACCCCTGATACATAACTAGATTTCTACACCCCTGATACATGACTAGATTTCTACACCCCTGATACATGACTAGATTTCTACACCCCTGATACATGACTAGATTTCTACGCCCCTGATACAGGACTAGATTTCTACACCCCTGATACATGACTAGATTTCTACACCCCTGATACATGACTAGATTTCTACACCCCTGATACATGACTAAATTTCTACACCCCTGATACATGACTAGATTTCTACGCCCCTGATACATGACTAGATTTCTACACCCCTGATACATGACTAGATTTCTACACCCCTGAGACATGACTAGATTTCTACACCCCTGATACATGACTAGATTTCTACACCCCTGATACATGACTAGATTTCTACACCCCTGATACATGTCTTGTTATGTAGGATAACCACATTTTTACAATATTCCAGGGGTCATACGCATCCCCTGTTAACCTTTACATATATATGCATGGATATTACCTGCACTAATGATAGGCTAGTACATTAATATACACCTTCATTGAATTGTAATCCAGTAGATACCAGGGATTCCATTTGGCCCAGGTGCAGGGGTTTTGAACCTTGTATTTTCCAAAAAGACACACTTTGACACCCAACATTTTAGTTGAAAGGTCAATTTTTCTTTAAATCATGGACATTTTGTTTATAAAATGGTAAAACTCTTGTCAAAAATATCAAAATGACCCTTGAAGTTCAGAAGCTAGTGGAACCCCTGGTAGATTCTGTGTTTATTGTGTTCATATTGAGTAAAGTGTACTGGTCCATTTATCATTTTGACAGCTTGGACATGGGAAGATCATAATTTGTTTAGTTGGACTTTGTGCCTTGTATGTTTTTTTGTGTTTTCTGTGCTCGGTTGATTCACCAATCTCTGTCTAGTTACACTTTGGTCAGCCCCTGATACAAGTAACTGGCGCGTATGTAACAAAGATATTTGTTTGTTTTATTTGGGTTTAACACTGTTTCTCAACAATTTTTCAGTTATCTACGGCAGCTGATTACACCTAACCAGTTTTCCTGGACTGAATCATAGCCAGTACTAACCTACCCTTCCACAAATAACCAGCGTACTTCTTAACATGGAGGGGAGGAAAATCGACTGAAGGGCATGACCTGCAGCAAAAGCAACAAAGAGTAAATAACTCTCGCAAGTTATATTTCCCACAATTCAATAGGGTACAACTACAAACCTATCTCTTCTCAATCGTACACTTCTAACATCACTGGAGAACTCTAATTCTATGACATGTTTCTTCTTTAAATCATCCCATACCATAACTGTAAACACAAAATACTTGCTAAATTTAAAATATATACATGTACAAAGCAAATGTGGTACAGTCAGATCTCGATATAACGTCATCCGATATACTGACAAATTCATTATACTGACATCAAATTTGGGGACAAAAGTATTACAAGAGGGCCCAAAGGGCCATAGGTCGCTCACCTGTCCTAGTAGTTCATGCACCCCTAATGGTAGCCTCTATTGCATGTACAAGGTTTTCATATTGTCTTATGCTTTATAATTTACATCACATTTAGACCCAATGGCATATTGAAGTGATTTGACCTTGTGACCTAGTTTTTGACCCCGGATGACCCAATATCGAACTTGAACTACATTTTGTTGAGATGATCATTGTGACAAAGTTTCATAAAGATAACGCCAAAATTGTGACCTCTAGTGACTACACAAGGTTTTTCCATGATTTGACCTTGTGACCTAGTTTTTGACCCTGGATGACCCAATATCAAACTTGAACTAGATTTTGTTGAGATGATCATTGTGACCAAGTTTCATAAATATTAGGCCAAAATTGTGACCTCTAGTGACTACACAAGGTTTTTCTATGATCTGTCCTTGTGACCTAGTTTTTGACCCCGGACGACCCAATATCGAACTTGACCTAGATTTTGTTGAGATGATCATTGTGACCAAGTTTCATAAAGATTAGGCCAAAATTGTGACCTATAATGACTACACAAGGTTTTTCCATGATTTGACCTTGTGACCTAGTTTTTGACCCCGGATGACCCAATATCGAACTTGACCTAGATTTTGTTAAGATGATCATTGTGACCAAGTTTCATTAAGATTCTGCCAAAACTGTGACCTCTAGTGATTACACAAGGTTTTTCTATGATTTGACCTTGTGACCTAGATTTTGACCCTGGATGACCCAATATCGAACTTGACCTAGCTTTTGTTGAGATGATCATTGTGACCAAGTTTCATAAATATGAGGCCAAAATTGTGACCTCTAGTGACTACACAAGGTTTTTCTATGATTTTACCTTGTGACCTAGTTTTTGACCCCGGATGACCCAATATCAAACTTGATCTAGATTTTGGTGACATGATCATTGTGACCAAGTTTCATTAAGATTCGGCCAAAATTGTGACCTCTAGAGACTACACAAGGTTTTTCTATTATTTGACCTTGTGACCTAGTTTTTGACCCCGGATGACCCAATATCAAACTTGACCTAGATTGTGTTGAGATGATCATTGTGACTAAGTTTCATAATGATTAAGCTAAAACTGTGACCTCTAGTGTCTACACAACTAATTGTGGACGGACGGACGGACAGACGACGGACGACGGACGAAGAGTGATCACAAAAGCTCACTCTGTCACTTTGTGACAGGTGAGCTAAAAATGCTCTTTGTATCAATTCAGTATACCGACATATTCGTTATAACAACATTTTTCTTGGAAACAAACAGCGTCGTTGTATTGAGATCTGACTGTATACATATTACACATAGAGTTCCAGTACTTTTAAATATGCGCACATTTCATTTGATACAATTTAACATGATCCAATGAAAGTTAAAGGTGTGTTATCTCCAATTAATCAACCTTTTATTTTTAAATTTTATCAAGATAGTGGTTCTTTCACAATTATCTTGAGTTATAATTGACTTATATTACACACAAGCCAAATTTAACTGTGTCAAGGGCCTTAACTCTGCTGATACTGGGTGCATCTGAATCATGGTCCCAATGTGCACCACTTCACATGCTTGCATGAAGAGAAATGACAGTAGCTCAAACACTTGTGCAGGTGAGACACAACATTTAGGGACAGGCAGACTAAGGGAAGGACAAGGGCCATTTTATATACTTTCTCCAACCTTTGATCAGGGCCTACAAACTCTTAACAATTTTCATTTATATTGACAAGGATTATTCACAAATACTGACTACTTGAAATAAGCAGATTCTGTAACAAATACGGTACTTGATATTATGATATAGAACAACCACAAAATTTGGACCATTGGCAGATAGTGTTTCAATGTAATACATGAAGTATGTTATACATGATTCTCAACCTTTTAATACCATAATTTAACAACTGAAATAGTGTCTATATTTGTAATCACGTTGAATGTTTTCATTAGCGGGAAGTATCGGGAAGTATCACAAAGACGCTTGAGGTGTAATACCAACACAAATCTAAAGGACTAATACTGCACGATTTGTTCGCTGAACTTTATATATTCAATGCAAGAACCTTGTAATATATTCATGAATGCATAAAGGTCAAGAGCAGGTCAAATTATCCATACTATACTATATGGGTGATGAAAGTAGCTCACCTTTATTTGGAGGATATCTTGGGTTCTTGCCACCACCGACTAGTGCCAGATAGTTACAACGAAACAACATTTCAATATGACCAATTCCACCATCACTAAAGTCCTGCCTCTCTTTCTCCTTCAATGGATCAGCATTATACACTCGGAAACCTGACTCCATCCCACATGCAAAACATCCTGTAAAACCAATTATCATTCAATGAGTAATTAAACGACTGAAACTGATGTTGTTCAATTATATTTTAGCAGTCTATGGCAACCATACATCTCAATTTGAGTCGGCCTCATGAAGTTTTTTTTAAATGGCTCAAGAAAAGGTTGTACCAAGTTTGGTGCTTTCCTAAAAAAAAAAAATGTTTTTTGGACATTATTACCAGACTACATGTATCTCTGTGAAAACTCTGTCTACATACATATATCGATTCCTTCTGACAGATAATCCTGTAAGACGATTTCTTTCAACCTGTCGCAGGTACCCTGACATTGAATATTCATTGGATGGGCGATGCGATAAATCAGGTAGAGTCGTCACATGTATAAAGGTGAATTTCATATGAGTCAATTACAATTTAACTTTTTGTGTATGGGCACATACTCAAATATGAAATAGGCTGTTCACATTACTAACGGTCAAGCAGATGACCAGCAATAGGTCAGAAAATTCTGACTGAAGCTTCCTACTATAAAACTAAACAATCATTTTACTACTTTAGTAACTTTCCACATGCATGTCTTCATCTCTAAGAACAGTTAAGTTTCATTTTTGTAAATAAAGTTCAATTTGTGTTATCCTTTGTTGTGTGTGCCTTTTGTGCCCCGCAGTTTCTGTTTAGTGCTGCCTTTCAGGTCCCAGTCATACTCTTCATTATCTTTCGGTATTATAAGCAGAAAGAAATTGATTTCATTGCAGTTTATACTTAGCTTTAGTCAAACTTGATCATTGATTTACCCCAACTCCAAAGTCATAACATATTCAGCTGAGTCACATCCCATTTGATACAATCTATTATCTAGTTCTTTAATATGGAACAAGTCTGACTGACTGGCCTTGAACAATAACCCTTACCAGGTCTATTATATCGCCCGATCTGAGTATAACACATAGATTTGTATATCATATACAGATTTGTGTATCAATTGATACACAAATCGGGATATTGCATAAATATGCAATTGCAATAAATTGTTTAAAACTAAGAAGTCTCTAATGCATATCTTTGAATAAGTACATATTTTAATAAACAGTCTTATTTTTTCTTTAATTATCTTGCTAAATGTGCCTGTTAGGAAAAATGTAACAAGAGCACCGCCTTGCGGGTGCAGACGCTCATCTGATCATTGTCACTGTAAAAAAGGCCCATTACCCTTGCATAAAGTAGGGCAGTGTTATGAGTCTTGCTTAAAAAAGTGAGGTATTGATGGTGAAAAAAGGGGCAATAACTCTTGCAAAATGCTGATCAGAGTTATGGGTCATGCTTGACATGGTCAGGAATTGATGCTGAATATGTGTTGAAAATTTCAAAGCAATAGTCCACATAGTGTATGGGAAAAGTGGACCTAAACACAAAACTTAACCAAGGAATGTTCTAAGTAAAAACGGGGCAATAACTCACATAAAAAACAGATCAGAGTTTAGTTCATGCTTGACATGGTTAAGTATTGATGGTGAACAGTTGGTGAAAGTTTCAAAGCAATAGCCCACATAGTGTATGAGAAAAGTGGACCTAAACACAAAACTTAACCAAGGAATTTTTCTGAGTCCAAAAAGGGGAAATAACTCATGCAAAATGCAGATCAGAGTTATGGTTCTTGCTTGACATGGTCAGGTGTTGATGGTGAACAAGTGTTAAAAGTTTCAAAGCAATAGCCCACATAGTGTATGAGAAAAGTGGACCTAAACACAAAACTTAACCATGGAATTTTCTGAGTCCAAAAAGGGGAAATGACTAATGCAGATCAGAGTTATGGTTCTTGCTTGACATGGTCAGGTGTTGATAGTGAACAAGTGTTAAAAGTTTCAAAGCAATAGCCCACATAGTGTATGAGAAAAGTGGACCTAAACACAAAACTTAACCATGGAATTTTCTGAGTCCAAAAAGGGGAAATAACTAATGCAAAATGCAGATCAGAGTTATGGTTCTTGCTTGACATGGTCAGATGTTGATGGTGAACACATGTTCAAAGTTCCAAAGCAATAGCCCACATAGTGTATGAGAAAAGTGGACCTAAACACAAAACTTAACCATGGATTTTCTGAGTCCAAAAAGGGGAAATAACTAATGCAAGATGCAGATCAGAGTTATGGTTCTTGCTTGACATGGTCAGATGTTGATGGTGAACACATGTTCAAAGTTCCAAAGCAATAGCCCACATAGTGTATGAGAAAAGTGGACCTAAACACAAAACTTAACCAAGGAATTTTCTAAGTCCAATAAGGGGCAATAACTCATGCAAAATGCAAATCAGAGTTATGAGTCTTGCTTGACATGGTCAAGTATTGATGGTGAACAAGTGTTGAAAGTTTCAAAGCAATAACTCTGATAGTTTAGGAAAAAAGTGGACCTAAACGCAAAACTTAACCAAGGCATTTTACTTTCTACGTCCAAAAAGGGGCAATAATTCTTAGGAAATGCAAATCAGAGTTATGGGTCTTGTTCTACAGGCTCAGATATTGATGGTGAACAAGTGTTGCAAGTTTCAAAGCAATAGCTTTGATAGTTTATGAAAAAAGTTTACCTAACACAAAACTTAACCAAGCAACGCCGACGCCGATCAAGTGATGACAATAACTCATCTTTTTTTCAAAAATCAGATGAGCTAAAAACGCAAGAAATGCCCTGATAGGCATAACGTATGATGATTGTGCTGAAACATGTGTTACATACACATATATATAGTTTATGCAACGAAATGCGCTTTTTCCTCATTAAAAAAATATTCACATTTTTCTTATGACATATCCCGATTTGTGTATCAACGTATACACAGATCTGTATATGATATACAAATCGGGAGGATACACAAATCGGGCGATATAATAGACCTGCTTACTAGTCAAAATGACATTTTCCACGAATTTTGAAAATTTTAATGAAAAAAGGATGAAAGATCATAGCTGCAGCTAGGGTTAGTTTATAAATTTCGTATCTTTTTGGTCCGGCAGTTTTGTTTTGGGTTAGGCAGATTGTAAGTCTTTGAATTGTCAGACCAAGAGCCTGTTGCCTAACTAAACCGCCACCGAGTGCTCAAAAGCGCTATGCAAGGAAACGTCTAAGCTTAAAAATGCGCTATGGTGCGGATGAAGCGAAAAAGTTATATGCTACCCAGAGCGCTGGAAGACTGTTGCGAAGCAGAACCCTACCAATGCGTTTTTGCATAAGAAAGCGCTCGCCTATAAAGTGCTGAGAAACAGTATGCTTTCGGCAAACACTGCTCGCTGGTAGCGTGTTGTTGCATAGACGTAGTAAAGCGATTAAAAAAAGAACTTGGTTGGTAGCGCATTCAACCGTTAGATAGGCAATAGACTCTTTTTGCATAAGAAAGCGCTCGTCTACAAAGTGCTGAGAAACAGTATGCTTTCGGCAAACACTGCTCGCTGGTAGCGTGTCGTTGCATAGACGTAGTAAAGCGATTGAAAAAAGAATTTGGTAGCGCCTTCAACTGTTAGATCTCTATAGGCAATAGATTCGAAGTATCTGACCTTTCATCAACTTTGGCCAGTTTGGGGATGTTGGCAATTTAAGTATTGCTATATTTTAACCGGGCAGTATATGAAGTCCATCCTATGTGTCTGACTTAGATATATATGATTCTTACTCTAAAAATATAATGATGACAGAGGAAGTACTTTTGGTTCAGTAAACAATGGATAAAATTGCAAAACAATGTTGGACTTGTCAAATAACATGGCCACCAACCCTGATCTTGGTTCCAGCCTGCATATAAAAGGCCATTTCCATAGGAATTGGAGCCACTTAAATTCATAACGCATTTAGGTTTAAATTCACGCCTCCTTTTTGATAAACACTCGAAAAGTTTGTTTCGGAAGTCAATGAATCACTTCCGGGTTACGACGATTCGGATAGTCTCTAAGATATGATCACCTTTTTACTAATTTATCCAATATCAAATTATGACATTCATAACTAAATATTTCAAACATAATAAAACAACATTACAGTTTTCGTAAATCATCAATAAGTAATGTAATTGCCATATTTTGTAAAATTTGTCAATTAACCATTTTGAGTCAGAGGCTTGAAAATGGCTGTCAGAAATTTCGGATGCCGATTTGTGAACCAACTTTTACTAAACAGCGGTCGTAATAATTTGTTCAGAGGTGTGCCATCCTTGTCAAGATGTATGTCAACAGGTGGGTTACTTGTATTAATTCATATTTAATGTTGACATTGTGTGATATTAAATAGTGAAGTCGTTTTACTGCAAGGTCGTTCGTTTGTCATATGTTTTCGCGAACGTTATTAAATAGGACGTTGTTATGTTGACGATTTGTATGGCTGTCTCGGGAGGCTCAGCTTCTTATATGTATAGTAGCTCATTGCACATGACATGGAATTCAACCAACGCAGCATTATGTCTTAAATCAACCTAGAAAACTTAATGGCAAAAGCACAATATATCCCTGTGGTATTGGAAATGGTGCACTTAACAGTTTATGCTGTTATTTTGTTATAAATATAAAACATTCTTAATTATAGTGATTAACCACGGATAGGGCGATTCAATGGGAACAGGCAACTGTTGACACTAAATATATCAATTGTCAATTGCACTGGTTACAAATTGCCATTAAAACTTTTTGAGTCACCTACACTACGCCGCATTTCTAATTGGCCACCCTATAAAATTTGATACTATGTGATATATTCAATCAATACATATGAAGTTGCGTTAGGTTTTCATTTCATACATAAATCTATCGATTTACAGAAATAATACACATGTTCAGGTACAAAATCATCCATGCAGAACGGTTAGTGCGAAATTGCTTTTATGCACGTGGTGCCCGTGCAAGGCATGAAATATGTCCGTATTTTGTTGGAACACATCCTCTGTGGATCTCCTTTTCTTAACAACATAAAACCTCGCGAGAATGAGCAACGGGAAAGCGCTCAAGCCGTCAGATGTATGCATGCACTTCGATAAATTTCTTTTTGACCATGTGTTTTTTAAATATATTCAGTGCTCCAGCTAGGATTTGAAAAGGGCAGGGTGCAACTTTGTGAAAAGGGCACTTTGGGGGGAGGGTTCGCAGGGCTTCCTCTGGAGAATATTTAGCTTTCGCCACTACATTCGCCAAATGGAAAAAGTTGTCGCCACTTTAGCGCCACTTGGGCCAAATCTTTTCTCAATATTTCTAATATATATTTGACTTCATGTATATGTATTAAAAATTACAATAATAAATTGCTGTTTTCTGTGTATTTTTAAATTGTGAAACTATGGTTAAGCACTAAAATATTGCAAAGCACTAAAATATTGCATTCTTTTTGTTTCTCTAATCTTCAGTGCAATCTTGACTTCAAATCGAGAGGTTATATAAATGATGACCCGATCACTCGTACTGGCCCATTTACAAGTTACTAAGTTCATTAAATAGTCTGATAGATCAATTAGACAGACTGGCCCATACTAACTGTAATTATTCCTTCAGTTCATCACTAGACTTATCAAACTTTCAAGTTTCTCTGACATTGAAACAATTTTACAAGTGTTAAAATTTCAACAGTAAAGTAATCTAACATCATTAATTGCCAATGAGACCCATTGATCAAACAATGTCACGCTTCAATCGTAATCACCTTGGTAACCTGGCTTCACCCGACACACTACAGGGGTGCAATAAACAGATAAACATGTCAAATTGTGTAACCCTCGCTAATTGTTTACAATCTACAAATTGACCGGAAGAGACCGTTTTACGACAATTTTACGACAGAACCATGCAGTGAAATGGATCTTTTACGACATTAGGTCAAATTTTGTAAAGAATTTAGCTTTCGCCATGAAATTCGCCAATTTGATTTTTTTATCGCCAAATGTTTGATAATGGCGCAAATGGCACCATTTGCGACTGACAGCGTAGGCCCTGGGTTCGGGAGGGGGTGTCCCCCGCCCGGGCAAGGGGGGATTGGGGGTCCTCCCCGAAGAAAATTTTGAAGTTTTAGTGTCTGCTTATGGTGTTTCCTGACAGAAATTGTGGTGTTTCTCCAGTAAGCAAATATACCTTTTCATTAAAAGGAAAAAATATTTTGTAAAAAAAATGAAGCATAGATTTCGAAATGATCACAAAACATTCAAACAGACAAATGCCCTATGCCAAAGTATTGATCTACTTGTATGTATAATCAACACTTATATAATCAACTCTGATTGTTCTTTCAATTCACAAACATCATAGTAGTTAATGTTTATTCTTTTGACAGCATTCATTAACTGTTTAATTGTACGATGTAAAACATAAAAAATACGATTTTCTCATCAAATTTCTCTTGCACAACGGTACGGATGGTGCGCGAGTTTTATCACTAACCGAAAACGAAAGTAATTTCCGTGCGATATTAGTATCATATCACGGAATCACCGATTTAAAGAAGGGAAAAGAATAAGTATGCCAAAAAAGTTTTTAGATCCTACTCAATGAGATCGAAATTTGGCCAACTTGCGCGTACGGCAATTAATCGACGTGGGTAATACGAAATTTTAAATCCCGGCCCGTGAATCTTCATAGATTTCTATCTATTTTCTACATCGATCTGTATTTGATATCAAGGTAGTATAGACTTGCGGAAATAGGACTTTTCGCGTTAAAAAAATTATAATCTAACATAAAGAACGAGATTGGAAATTGTCCAACTTTAGAACTTACGCGAGAATTGTCAACGCTGGTGGATCTTCATTATATGAGTGAATCTCGTGAAAATCCACGTCAATACATTTCCAATGGTCAAAGACTAAGGCGCGCTTTAATTCATTAAGATTAATTTTAACATCATCAAAAAATATAACGTGTACACTGTGATGCTTTACAGTAGGCCTACGCCCAAGTCTCTACACGCGTGAGTTTTACACACCGTATGACGTCACTATGTAACTCACTGAGTTTACACGTTTTTCTGGTGAATTAACGCCTTATATGGCGATGCGTCGAGGACTTTAATAGTGCTCTGTGCTTTAAAATTCTTTTTGGATTCGCGGCATATTTTTTATTGAGGATTAAACATGCTGGTCAACGGGTTACATTGGTAAATAAAGGTTAGTTAGAGTGATTTAATAGCGCGCGTTTATTTCCCCGCAAGATCCTGAGAAAAAATGTGCGTAATTAAACTTCGAAATTTAAGAATGAATTCATCATTACTGTAACTTATGTTAAACATTTCTGTTTAAATTGACAAGTGCCCTCTAAGTTCTTTACTTGACTTGGTCAAATTCACGGACAATCTGTGATCTAATTCACTGGGATAAATGCCAATTAGCTATTCACACGTTGATTATGCGTGAACGTGAGACACGATCTCATTGGTTGATAGCCGTTGCAGATGACAAGCCCCGCCTCCGATGTTATCAATTTAAGAGTGTTTTATGGATGATTGACGTATCTGATTAATATACAACTTGTCACGTTGTTTATTACTCGATTGACCCAGTTGTTTACACACATAAGAAATTAAAAAGGGCAGGGCGGATTTGACAACAAAAGGGCACAGCAGGGCGCAGGAAAAGGGCAGCAGGGCGTTGGGCCCTGCTATTAACGTCTAGCTGGGGCACTGATATTTTAGAAAAAGTGTTTGCAGAAGAATACAAATAATCCAAACCCGATGATGTCTACTTACATTGATAGGAAAACATGTGTCACACAGTAGTTTGCGCTAAATTAAACGTAAATAAAGAGTTTGCAATTTTTTAAAAAGACGTGTGGTGCACTTCGCTGTTTTGGGGGCTGTACTCATCATTCGGAGGGCTTTGATGAGTTCCACATTATTCAATCTCTCAAAGTTTAATGTTTTTCATAAAAGGCAACCCACAGAGGATACATTCCAACCAAATACAAACATGCACATAAGCCATTTCGCACTAACCGTTCCGCACAGATGATCTTGCACAAAAACACGTGTTTTATTTCTGTAAATCGATAGATTAACGTGTGGAATTAAAACATAATTCAGCTTCATATGTATTGGTTGAATATATCACATAGTATCAGATTTTATAGGGTGGCCAATTAGAACTTCGGCGTAGTGTATAGACAACTTAAAGATGTCCTAACAGGCATAAAATCATCTTTTACTTTCATGTATGCGTAATTCAAGGCATCTGCATAGTCAAATCTGTAACCAACTTGACTCGGGAATGCCAAAAATATCAATTAGTTTTACAGTTAATATTAACACAATTTATGAAACATATTATTTTAGATTTGGACTAGTTTTTCAGTTTTTCACAATAAGAAAGTTACATCCTTCTGGACACCATTTCCTGTGTTTGACAGGTGTGTAGGACATTTTAATCACTTAACATGGTGTTAACATGGATGCCAGTGCTCTCTACAAAACAAATTGAAGTTAAAATGTCATTTTACAAAATTTTGGTATTACAATGTTTGAGGAATAAAGTGCCATAAGAAAATTACAACAAATATGAGTACAGCATACCTTTCAAGTTCTAAAAGCAACAAATTTCACATTGTTTATTTGCATTGCAGACCAAAACCATGCAGCCTTCCAAAAATATACTGGAAATGTATGTCATTTTGGGTGTTAAACACAAGAAAAGACCATTAATCTCAGGTGCGCCATTTCTGATACCGCACCACAACCCATATCACCACCATATCACCCACCCGGAACAGACCTAGATACACAAGTTCAACCATGAGTTAAACCCTAGCTTCAGATGTAAGGGTCAATCTCGGCAGTCACTACACTCCTTTCTTTGGGTGACTATCATCACCGAGACTTGATAGGCATCTTAATTATCCATGTAGGTAACTTAGGAGGAGAAAGTGCAACAAGTGTGATACACAAACCCTTGAGGGCTGGTATTGCTTGCTATGGGTCAATCTCCTCAATCACTATGTGTACACGTTTGCATAGTTATCTATTTCATAATGTCAAAAACTGTAATATCTGACTATTCGTGGGAACTTTACGTAACAATTCTGTGACTTAAAAAGTTTTTTAATAGGACTTAAAATACAATATTGTTTGTTTCCCCTTTCTGAGCCTTTAATCGAATCAGATTGCCGGTATGCCTGAGAAATGGCAAGCCTGATAAAGTCACTATGTATTCAAAATTCTGGAGCCAGGTGACAATCAATCAACACAGTACAAAATTCTAGTAAAGTATATAGACAAAAAAAACATTTGTGACTATAAAAGTATTAACAAAAAAATACATAGTTTAACTACCTACCTACCCAAGCCTAAATGACCAAGGTCAGGAAGGGGAAATAAGCATACATTCTAAGTTTCTCAAGACCCCGTTCCAGAAGTTTGGTGATGTAAATGAAGCAGATAACTTAACTGAAGCACATTCTTCTCATTCTAGAGGGAGAATACATCATTACAGACAAAAAAGGTGAAAAACAGAATGTTGGTTTCATACAGTTGAACCGACGTAAGGCTTTAAATGCCCTCTGTGATCCGCTGATGAAAGAAGTAGCTGCAGCATTAGACAGTTTTGAAGCCGACAAAGATGTGGGATGTATTGTACTTACCGGTTTAGACAAGGCTTTTGCTGGTAAGAAACTTATTTACATTACTATGAATTTTACAGTGTATGTCTCATTTCTCTTTGATCACCCCACATAGTGCTGTAAGAATATTTTGATTAATATTAAAAATTAAAGTATCGACCCTGACAGGATGACAAATACTTGGATATTCACAGAATATATTTGATTGTCAGTTCAATGTTAGCACACTATATGTGGTTTTAAAAATTTGTTTTTATTCACTTCAAACAGTATTGCAAATCCAGTGTGTTTATAGAATGTAACTGTAGCTTATGTTATGTACTGTATTGCCTCAAATAAACTCCCATGGGGGCAATGCAATTTGCCAAAGGGGGCGTTTATTGGAGTACCTTTCTTGAGAAAAGGTCTATGTACTATAATATTGAGTGAATCATGTTTGCATATGATTAACCATAGAATAAACCACCAATAAATACATAATTTAAGTCTTTAAAAAAAATTCTTGAAAAATAGTAGGGAGGCGGTGGCGTTTATTAGGAGGGGAGCGTTTATTCGAGGGAATAAGATATGTGTAAGTAAAAGTTCTTTGCCAATATAATTACAGTTGGTGTAGAAATTAGAGTGATGAAGAATCTGAACTTTATTGAAGTCATGTTTGGTGATTTCACACCAATGACCAATGCTAATACCGGTAGACAAGTTGGATGTGAGAATTTGTTGACATTACTGTAAACCAAGAAAATTATTTCGCAGTTTTAATTCCCCGTAGTTCGCAAATGGTACTATTTGGCGAAATTTAGTCACCGCGAAAGTGCTAAAAACATTAATATGGACATTACGGGAAACTTAAAAACACGCAACTTTGTAGTTGCGAAAGTTAGTGTTTGCGAAAGTAAATTGGTTTACATTATTGGCTTGTTACCTGTATTGGTTGACCTTACAACAGAAACAAGCCTTGCTACTTGTACAGTGCTAGCAACAAATACCGATAGTTTGGCGTTCCATTATAGGATTTTCACTCAAGTACACTAAGTGTCCATGTCAAAAAGTGAATAATGAATATTTCTGCAATTGGGAAAAATGGATGATACTTTTCATTATGAATGGGTCCTATTGCTTTGGAAATGGGTCCGTTTTCAGGACCTACTGAAGGTGCTGGAAAACCCCTGGCCTAGGATCATCAAACTTTAAAGGCTGGTCATGTTTCTTTTGTTTTAGGTCCTGTTCTATGTTCAATCTACACATTTTCAATTCTACAATTTTTTAACAGTTGTTTTTCAAGTGTCTTTTACTGGTTGCAGTTGACAATTGATTAGTTTATTTGTGTGATGGATGATAGATTGAAAGGGGTCTAGGCACTGGGAATTGACAAATATTGATTTTATGTTCATGTTGGCCTTATAGCAGTATTCTTAGTAAACTGCTATAAGGCCAACATGAACTGAAAATGTATATGCATCAATTCCCTTTGGGTCTAGGGGGCAAGTTCAGCCGGCCTAGGATGGTGATTATTGAAAGCCAACCATTCACTATACTTACGCTTTAACAAGCTTGCCATTTTGTGAAATTTGTATGCTAATCTAGTACTTCGTATATTGGGGAATCGCATTTTTTTGTGTTGGATGTCTGTCAGGATGTCACAAAATTTGTCTGCACTTGTTCTCCTTGAACCATTTGTCATATGTCAATGAAACTTCACATGAATTCTTAGTACCAAGCCTAGCAATGCATATTGTCAGGAATTTTGTGGTTAATGATTTTTAGGCCGCATTATATGTGGGAGACATATTTTTTTGTCAAAACCCTCCTAGTTAAGTCCTTAATGAGAACAGCACATACTAGGCCGATCTTAAAATATTCTTCCTGACCCAAGCAGATTTAGAATGGGTAGGTAGGTAGGTTAAATATTTTTTTTTTAGGATTTTTTCACAATGCATGACATACAAATAATAAAATTTAGTGATAATTCTTAGGTGAAAACCAACAGTCTTAAATATATAGAGGATATTTGTTGATTTTGGTGTAAGATGGAATTTTATTTCAACAAGAGATCACAGAAAATCAACATTTACACTAGTGGCGTGAAATAAAATTGACCTTACACCAAAAATCAACAAATGTTCTGTTTATTATATGCCTCAATTTCTCTTAAAATGTGCTGTTACAAATTGGCTAAATTGGAAAAAATCACGGTGAAATTAGAACGTCACGACATGAAAATTATGAAGTCATGATGACGTAACGCATATTAAGCCCGGCGCCTTTGACGTTACATTTCTTTTTCTGCATGATACTGGAACCAGCTTCAAAACAGTGAAAATAGCAAAGTGGTAATTTCACTGTTATTTTCATTGTTATTTTCACTGAAAAAACTCCATAATCCATTGAAAGCAAATAATAAAAATTGTTAAGTAAATTAACAATATTTTAATTAAGGCCGTAAGAAGTTAGAAGAGATTCTTAGTCAACTATATTTGGTTGTATCATATGTTTTAGATCTTAATTGTAGATTTTAATCAGGTTTAAGTCCATTCAACTACATTGTCTATGTACCGCTATACATATATATTGTACTTACAGCTGGTGCGGACATTAAGGAAATGGTGGATCGGGATTTCTCTGAAGTTGTGTCGTCAAATTTTCTCACAAGTTGGAATCGGCTTTCTAATTGTAAGAAACCTGTTATCGCTGCTGTCAATGGATTTGCTGTGAGTTGTATTGAATTCTTACATTAAATGAGTTAATTCACCAGATGTCAGGTGCTTACATGTGTAAATCAATAATTGAATGGACCGATGAAATGATTTGATTTTGGTTGTTTAAACATTGGAAATATTGTACCAGGGATTTGCTTGAGAACATTCAACAGAAACCTATGACAAACAACTGGTTAGAGCATTCTCCACACTGGCTTCTGGTTATAGTAAGGAGGTATTATATATTGACTTGATCCCTTTATGCATGAATAAATGACACGGTGCTTGCGTTGAATATATATACATAGAGGATCTATCACAAGTTGTCAATTTATATTAAACGAGTTCTGAATCAGTAATTTCACTCCAACACCCGTGGAGTGTCCCAATTTTGTTTAAGCCTATTGACGTCTAAAAATCAAAATGATATGGTCTACGTTGCTAATAGAAGGAAGAGTGAAGTCAAATTCTCGGTACTTCAAGTAATGTTATGAATGTTATTGTATTTCAGCTGGGTGGAGGCTGTGAGGTCGCAATGATGTGTGATATTATCTATGCTGGAGAAAATGCCCAGTTTGGTCAACCAGAGATAATCTTGGGAACAATACCAGGTTGGTGCTTGTTAATTGTAAAATTATAGTGTTCTCTAACTTTTAGAGTTGTACGGAGTGTTTTGTAATTCAATTACTAACAGAATTATACTAAAACATAGCAGTTCTTTCTCTAAATATACAAATGTTTATGAGATAAAAAGGTTTTCGCAGGTGAAAATTTCAATTGCTCATTTCATATTTAGAACAGTGTTGAATATAATACTGTTACAACATGCTCGTATAAGACGGCCAGTTTTCAAGGGTCTTAAGAGCATTCTTATTACTAGTGATTCCATGATGATTGAGTTGAATCGAATAGTCGTCGGCGAGTTTGCAAGTAATAACATCCAAGGAGACTGTTAACTCCAATTAACAGCTGCTTGCTGGTAGCATGTCGTTGCATAGTCGAAGGAAAGCGCATTATAGCGCAATTTGGAAGCTGCATGGTTAGGCAACGGGCTACAGGACTGGTCTCCTTATTGTGTTAGTGACACTTACTCACAGTGCCTTACCTTTAACACAAAATCATTGGATGAACATACAGGTAGGCAATTGTCCATGTCAAGCAACACTGAAAGAACCAGTCTGATAGGTGCAAAATGTACAGATGTGTCGAGCCTTTGGAATTATACTTACTCAGTCCACTTCATCAGGGGTGGGTGATGACACAAGTGTAAATGGACGATCATGCAACGTGTAAACGCCTCATCTCAGCCTACCAGAATGCAGGGATTTGATGAAGTTGGACTAATTATATATAATTGTAGGTGCTGGTGGTACACAGAGGTTATGTAGAGCTGTTGGTAAATCTAAGGCAATGGAAATGTGTCTGACAGGGAATAGAATCAATGCACAGGAAGCTGAGAAGTCAGGTATGTTGTGGATATGTTCAGGTCTATAGAAAAGCTGTGTATTGGGGTAATTACTCAATTAATTTTCTTAAACACCCAATAGATTTGAGAGGAGGGAGTAAGAAAAAGCAAAGACAATCTGAAATAGAAAATGATGTTATAGTGAAAAATAGTACATAAAAGATCATTTACCAAATGAGTTTTCTTAAATGCCCTTTTAAAAGTTGTCAAAACCCAAACGAAATTGAAACTTGGGTGTAAAATACCCAATGGACTAAAGCCTTATCTGTTGCTCTGATATGTTCCCTTCACATTGTCTGCTGGTCTGACATGATCCATTCTTCTTATACACATGCATGTTTAGATAGGGTGTTTCAAGGCTGAGGAAAAAATTCACTTACATATTCAATGGTATTATTGTTCACTGGGATTTGATTTCGTGGTTCAGCCCAACCACAAAATTTAATCTCCCACAAATTTTAATGATGTTACAGTACAACTCTCCAACCTGGAGACCGTTAACATAGACGAGTGTTATGTAGCGCTTTCTACGGTAGGTAATCCATGCCTACTACATTATTTAATTGAAGGGAGGTAACTGAATTAAGGTGCTTGGTAGTGATTTGTTTAGGCGACAGACCCCAGGCTTGAAAAATAAAAATATGTGTTTAATATGCATCTTTATAAAATTGTCACATTTAGATATGACAGTCAATTTTGGTAAAAAGGCGTTGTTATGTTTTCTGAAGTTAACTCCTCTCCCCTAACCTAATCCATTACACATTTGGTCTGTGAGTGTATCAAAGGATAGGGTGTAAAAATATAAACTGCCACATGTGTAAGAGTTGAAAGCGTGAACTGGACAATTCCCATTAAATGTATTGTCTGAATGGAGCACAGTAATTTAAGATAACTTTATAATGCCTAGTGGTCATATTATTTTGTCCACTCGTTTAATAAAACTTGTATGTAATGACCACAAATGTAAAATTCTATTCATCACATAACCTTTTTAACTGCTCATTATCATTTAAAATGACGATTTTTTGTTGCATGGGTTTTTTAGCGGTACAATAAGTGCGACAACTTGACAATGTTGGTATTATCCTGACGTCATGGACTGATCAAGGCATGGATTAGCTAAAAATGAAGACTGAATGTTTACCAATAAAACATAATGTGCATGCAATTGTTTCTGAAGGATTTATATTCTACATGCAGATTTGTTGTTACATGTTAATGATCTTGTTTTATGGTTACAGTGGTACTGTGATGACTGTAGGTTGATACATGTATTTGATTATACAGGTCTGGTGAGTAAAGTGTTCCCAGTGGACCAGGTGGTCAATGAAGCAATTAAAACAGCTGAACAAATTGCTGGGTACTCCAAAGTTACAACTGCGCTGTGTAAGGAGGCAGTAAATACAGGTAGGATCCTAGGATTTTCTAATTATCCCCCCCGCCAAAGGCGAAGGGATATAATAATATACTACTCAAACTTTGCTAAGGGCCAAGGAATTGATTTTGAAGTCCGTCTCACTTTAAATGTACAAAACCAATGAAGAAAACGTTGTGCAATTAATAAAATATAATCTTATCTTCTGCTAAATTTCGAAACTTGATGTCTTGCATTTGATACACATTGCCAAAATGGCGTCGTTTTCCAGGTAACTGATAAGCCCTATTGGCGGAGATCAGAGTGGCTAGATTAACATGGAAAGTTTTATCCCGTTTTTATTACCATATTGTGTTAGACCCAAAATGCCAAGAAAATGACCACATTCCGTTACTACAGAGGCTTGAATGCAGCACAAACATTTTAATGGGGTCGGGCTTATCAGCACTTAGACATTTTGAAGTAATCTTTATTGGTTTACAATATTGCAGATGT
Source organism: Spisula solida (assembly GCA_947247005.1). Lineage (NCBI taxonomy): Eukaryota > Metazoa > Mollusca > Bivalvia > Venerida > Mactridae > Spisula > Spisula solida. The sequence continues at coordinate 39,807,785 of OX365944.1, read as the reverse complement.
AGCATTATGTTTCTGAAAATTCTACCAGACAATCGTATTCAATTTGCAAAATATTCAAATGGAACATTTCTTGGCCCTTATCAAATTTTGAGTAGTATAGTATGCGTTAATCTGTCCCATATTTTGTCCAGAGCATAACTCTTGAACTATTTGAGGTATTGAGTGGAAACTTGATATGTGAATAGATGACAACTAGGAAAAGTGCACTGACCAGGAACCATAACTCTATATGGCCAAGCTTTGAAATTATTTCCCCTTGTTTTAAAAGGTTTCTCAATCGAAAACAGTTATTTGACAGGGGTTCCATATGACCTTTGATATGTCTCTTTGACCCCTGAAAATTCTTAAAACCCACATTTTGATCTTCAAGATTTTAACAGGAGGGTCATATTTTCTAGGGTTAGAGCACATGGAGTCCTTGTATTACAAAAACTGTCAGTCTCTTCCCTTGAAGTTGGAGGTTATTGGCCAATTAGGCAGGGATAAAACTGGATGGCCACTAAGGGCCACGCACTTACGATTGTCTCAGTCAAACTCCAAAAATTAATGAACAATGCATATGTTTCACTTTCCTATTCTATTTTAAACATTATATAAGTAGCATTTATTCCTATAACTTCATGCATTCCTTCGAGATTGTACATTTTAGTAAAACATCGATTGTTTTGCTAATAATGATAAATAATCCCATTCCTGTGTCCAAATTCATTTTAAATTATTTCGAAGCATTTTTCTAGCTAAATAATGCAAAAACATGCGACACAAACATGGTCTGTTATGTCAGCGAGTAGACGAGTTTTGTCCGAGTACTGATTTTACTATTTGCATCTTTACCGCTTCCGGTCACGTAATCCAGAGACTATTGTAGTTCTCAAACTTTGCATTGAAACAATATTATTAATTCACAAGTGGAAAAGGCTACTAACTTACAGACAAAATATAAAAATTTATGTAACAAAACTTTTTAGTGACAAAATTCTTCCTGTGCACTCTTAATGAGGTCATCAGTTTATGAGCTCAAACTTACAGATCGCACTTGTCTGTATCAGGACTGAGGACTGCACAAACATTCAGGCAGTTTTTGCAGTGTAACATTCCGGATGGATTTGTTTTGTACAGATGCACCTATTTCAAATCTAAGATGCAGAAACTTGGTGGTGTAGAAGCTACAGAAACTTGTTGGTGTAGAGGCTACAGAAACTTGGTGGTGTAGAAGCTACATAAACTTATTGGTGTAGAGGCTACAGAAACTTGTTGGTGTAGAGGCTACAGAAACTTGGTGGTGTAGAGGCTACAGAAACTTGGTGGTGTAGAGGCCACAGAAACTTGGTGGTGTAGAGGCTACAGAAACTTGGTGGTGTAGAGGCTACAAAAACTTGTTGGGGTAGAGGCTACAGAAACTTGTTGGTGTAGAGGCTGCATAAACTTGTTGGTGTAGAGGCTACAGAAACTTGGTGGTGTAGAGGCTACAGAAACTTGGTGGTGTAGAGGCTACAGAAACTTGTTGGGGTGGAGGCTACAGAAACTTGTTGGTGTAGAGGCTGCATAAACTTGTTGGTGTAGAGGCTACAGAAACTTGGTGGTGTAGAGGCTACAGAAACTTGGTGGTGTAGAGGCTACAGAAACTTGTTAGTGTAGAGGCTACAGAAACTTGTTGGTGTAGAGGCTGCATAAACTTGGTGGTGTAGAGGCTACAGAAACTTGTTGGTGTAGAGGCTGCATAAACTTGTTGGTGTAGAGGCTGCATAAACTTGTTGGTGTAGAGGCTGCATAAACTTGTTGGTGTAGAGGCTACAGAAACTTGTTGGTGTAGAGGCTGCAGAAACTTGTTGGTGTAGAGGCTGCAGAAACTTGTTGGTGTAGAGGCTACAGAAACTTGTTGGTGTAGAGGCTGCATAAACTTGTTGGTGTAGAGGCCACAGAAACTTGGTGGTGTAGAGGCCACAGAAACTTGGTGGTGTAGAGGCTACAGAAACTTGGTGGTGTAGAGGCTACAGAAACTTGGTGGTGTAGAGGCTTAAGTTTATTTGTATCATGTAATCTGTTAGAACTAGATCAGTAATTAAATGCACTGTTTATCTTTACCAGGATATGAGATGTCTCTGAATGAAGGTCTTCACTTCGAGAAGAGAATATTCCATGCAACGTTTGCCACAGTAAGTTTCTTATAAAAATGTACGGATTTATTTTAATTTCGAATGCGTTAATCTGCGTTACATAGAGAATGATAGATTCATGGCTTGAATGAGAAACTATAACAACTGGTATGGTGGAAGAATTTCTTGTATGAACTTCAAGGAATTCTACCGTCATCCATGTCACTAACCTGTTATTCTATTTGTACAGTCGCGTAATCTGCTTAGTAAGCAGAGTGCGGGGAACAAACTCAGGATTCTATTGTTGTTACTTGTTTATTTAAGTTTGCCTTATAAATGTCATATTATTCAGCAATGTCAAGTTTTATTATGTCTATTGTGCAACATTTAATGTGTTAAGGCGTCTATGTTGTTTCTGTTGCTTGCATCTGAACAGGTTTGGTATATTTGTGGTGTGAACAGTTCTATCCCTGATAATTCCACAATATTGTGGGGGGAGATATATTGATTCTGTGCTGAATGTCTGTCTGGATGGATGTCACAAAATTTGTTTGCACTTGTTTTCCTTAAGCAATTTTACTATGAATACTTGGTACCAAGCCTAGTTTGGCTTATTGTCTGGAATTTTAGGTAGGATGGTTTTTGTGGGAGTTTTGGCCCTTAATAGGAGACGCACCTTTTTGTGTCATAAACCCTTCTAGTTGCGTTGTTAAGTTTGAATTTTGATTACAATTTAGACCTTTTGTTATTCCTTTTCTTGATGATTCTAGTACATGGTCTAATGACTTATTTGAGCAATGAATTCATATATAGTCTGCAGATGATAACAATAAACTTTACTAATAAAATCTAAAATTAAATGCATTTTAGATGCATGCCCATTTTTCTTTAATCTACACTGATACCAAGCAGTCAGTCGACCATGCATGCAGTGTTTAATATATTATCCATGTTTATTTATTGACAAGGCTTGAGTGATCTCCAGCAACCTATACTTTAGTATTTAACATTGTATGGTTTATCTTTGTCTTCACAGAATGATAGAAAGGAAGGCATGACAGCATTCTCGGAGAAGAGGAAACCTGTGTTTACAGACAGTTGAAAATGTTCATCAGTGTTACCGGCTATGTGTGGAAACCATCATACTTAACAATATTAAAATATGAAATGTTTTGAATGAATACAAATATTGTGTGATTGCTTGTATGTGTGCTTTTATATATAAAAATTATGTTGATTTTTTTCAACCTATTGCTGGTATTTCATACAGTATATATGATGCTGTCATGGCAGATACTGGGCGGATATCTAGTTACATGCAAGTGGCAATTGTACTGGTGACAATCTTTGCTAGTTATGTTATAATGGATTCACTCCATGTATGATTTGTTTAGATGTATTATGTTTACTTAAATAATGCAAATAAACAAAAGAACAATAAGACAAAGTTATATGTTGACGACTTCATGGAAATACTTGCTATAGTCCAATACTTTCTTTCGTTATAATTCAATAATTTCTTATGTTATAATTATGCCCCCCATTTTTGATGAGGGGATATATTGCTTTTCACATGTCAGTCGGTAGACCAAGCAGTTTCCATTCAGTTACTCAAGAATGCTTTTCCCTAGGATCTTCAACCTTTACATGGAGGTTGGTCATCAACAGTAGATGACCCCTGTTGATTTTGAGGTCAGTAGGTCAAGGTCACTGTGACCTTTACCATTTCTGACCATTGGGCTGCCATGAGGGTATACATGTTTTACAAAGATCTCTTGTTATGTTTCTCATTATAGTGGGGGGAGACATATTGATTTTGTGCTGGAAGTCTGGATGGATGTCTCTCACATGTAGTGGGGGATGTATTTTAATTGTTCCGACCAAAACAAAGTTATTGCAGGGATGTATTTTAATTGTCCCGACGACACCAAGTTACTTCGGGAATGTATTTTAATTGTTCCGACGACACCAAGTTACTTTGGGAATGTATTTTAATTGTTCTGACCAAAACAAAGTTATTCCAGGGATGTATTTTAATTGTTCCGACGACACCAAGTTACTCCAGAAATGTATTTTCATTGTTCCGACGACACCAATTTACCATGGGGATGTGTTTTAATTGTTCTGACGACACCAAGTTACTCCGGAAATGTATTTTCATTGTTCCGACGACACCAATTTACCATGGGGATGTATTTTAATTGTTCCGACCAAAACCAAGTTACTCCAGGGATGTATTTTCATTGTTCCGACGACCCCAATTTACCATGGGGATGTATTTAAATTGTTCTGATGACACCAAGTTACTCCAGAAATGTATTTTCATTGTTCCGACGACACCAATTTACCATGGGGATGTATTTTAATTGTTCCGACCAAAACCAAGTTACTCCAGGGATGTATTTTTATTGTTCCGAGAACACACAGTTACTCTGGGGATACGTTTTAAATGTTCCGACACCAAGTTACTTCGGGAATGTATTGTAATTGTTCTAACGACACCAAGTTACTCTGGGATGTATTTTAATTGTTCCAACGACACAAAGTTACTCCGGGGATGTATTATAATTGTTACGACGACACAAATTTACTCCATGGATGTATTTTAATTTTTCTGACTACACCAAGTTACGCAGGGGATATATTTTAATTGTTCCGACGACACTAAGTTACTCCAGGGATGTATTTTAATTGTTCCGACGAATCCAAGTTACTTCGGTGTGTATTTTAATTATTCCGAGGCCACAAAGTTACTCCAGGGATGTATTTTAATTGTTCTGAGGGCGCCAAGTTACTATAGGGATGAAAGAAGGTGTTTGTTGGTGCAGTAGTGAAGCAAGATTTGATTACTTGACATACAAGTTTTGGAGTGTCTGACATGTGATCTGAAGGATGTCATCAATCTGAGTCCCCACTCACTTTATAGTGCTCAAGTATCTTGGTAAGTTAAGTACCACATGAAGGTCTTATTGTAACGATTTCTGTAGTGTTTCTAGATAGTGTAGTGGTTTCCAGCGTAAGCTTTCAATTGGAGAGGTCACACGTTCGATCCCAGACTATGACGTAGCAAACTTGTTAAAAACAAGGGTGTCAACAAGGCCAATTTAAAAATCAGGAAAATCTTATCTGACCCACCAATTTTGCCAAAAAAGAGGCCTTCAATGACATTGCTTCAATAATTAACTCAGTTTGCATTAAGAAAATCCTTCTGAGCAGATTAAATTTACAATAACTTCGCCATTTCTTGAGATATTTTCATCAAATAACTTTTATTTTGGTCAGAACTTATAGCTCTTTTAGGATAGACTAATTCGGAGTTCCGGATTTTTCAGGAATATTGACTACCCTGTAAAAATGGTACTGATGTAATATCCCTTACTTGACATTTCGCATTGTTTGTTCCAGGTAACTGATGTTGCCCAGTGTCGGTATATTGTGACTAATTACTAAATGTAAGCCCCTTTATCACGGAAATACATCATATGCCAAGCATCCAACCTTCGATATTTATGTTTTCTGTACTTGGCTAGTAAAGTTGAGTGCTACTACCCTGTCAGACTTTCCATTATCTTTATGACATAATAAAACAACAAGACACCATAGCTGAAAATGGAAGTTTTATTATTGATGGACTTCTGCAGCAGATAAAAACAGAAAATACAGGTGAGATTCAGAAAATAAGTAACATCAATGTATACAAGTCTTAACACCTCAAAGACTTACACAAACATGTACATTGTATCATAAACATGGAAAAATTCCAATAGAACAAAAAATTCTGAACAAAGACGTTTTAAAATTTATCACTATAGCGTTCAGCACCATTTGGGTGAATGTCTTCAACCTTGCTTGATTTCGTTACACTGAGATCTCATTATAAGCCCTTGAACCACATGACCACTTCAGATTTTCACGAAACGTGGAACTAAGTTCTATACTGTTCGTTGTTCAATTCTGATGTTGGGTGGCCTAATTTCTGCAAAACTTTAATAACAGTTTTTGCATTCTGACTGCTATTTTACATCTAAAAACATTACTTTAAGATCCATGTGATCCACAAGTACTTGAAAGAGATTTCAAAGTTATTTTATAAAATATTCAGACATTATCATTCAATTCAGAGTTTAAAGATGTTGAAATACGTACATTTAAAACGGTTTAAACATGCATATTAAGAAAAGTAGCTTTAAGATCATTGTTTGACAAGACATGAAACTAAATTTCTTTATAGAGACAACGGTTCATAATAAATATGATATGTTAAGCCAATTTATACTTAGAAAATACAATTCCATACACCAGACATAACTAAATAATCACAACAAGATCCGTGGAAGAATACATAAGATAAAGTAGACCATAAAATGCAATTAATCTGTTCAATAAAACATCAAATTTATCAATATGGCATTCGGAAGAACACAGAAAAAAATCACTATGGTTAAAGTATAAATAAAGTATCTTTTATATATTTTGGATTGAGACAAAACAAGCAGACATGTGTAGCACTATTTTTGACAGACTGATATGCCATGTTTGAAAGCAATCTCCATACAGCAGTTGCCTCCCCTTGTAGGTACATTAGCTACAAAGGAAAGTAACTACTATGAAGAGTGTGGTTTTAAAGTACAAAATGGTGTGTGAATCACAGTTAGCTACCAAAATGGAGGGATTATCAAATGAACACTTCATGCACAATTACCAATTGAGTACAGTACTTATTATCCATGCAGGACTTCCGATAACACATCACCACCATAACAAGAATAAAAACATATCTTTAATACGTATTAAAGACTGTTTCATAGAATCAGCAAGTTGGACCATATTATGCTTGCAGACGACAGATGATGCTTAAAATTTACAGATTTTAAAAAGAATTAAGTTGTACATGACAATATTTAGAATGTTTAGATGCAAGCATAGCCTAATTACCAATATTGCAAAGTTCTTTAAAAACATATTTTTATTGGAGGATTGTGTCAGATTTTGATAAATATTGATACAGTCTGGTCTCCATATAACTACACCAGATATTATATAACTGACAATTTCAAACATTCACATCAATTTATGAAGACAAATATTTCGAAACGCTCTTTAGATCAATTCAGTACACTGACATATTCGTTACAATGGCATTTTGCTTGAGAGCACACAGCATCATTGTATCAAGACCAGACTGTATATTATGGCAAGATCTCACTTATATTGTGTTAAATAGTAGCGACATATGAGCAGATTTTAACATGTACATAACAAAGTAATTTTTAATCGAGGACAATCCTCAGGATCTGTAGCTCATGACACATAACTGAAAGTTGATAGAAGATGTATTATTTCCGTCTATGATCTCAATGGAGAATTATCAAATATCTCATCTTGTTCTAACAATGGATTGGAACAAGAATGTGATCATTGATGGAACACATCACATATCTCATCAAGTCCTAACAATTTATTGGAACAAGAATGTGATCGTTGATGGAACACTTGTTGTCATGTCTCGATGACGGTTTAGTCATTCCACAGGACAACAAGGAATGTTCAGTTAAATAAATGCATGTGAAATGTTCATCTAGATATTGACTGACTAGCTTACATTTTGAAAAGAAAATAAAGGAAACTATTTGACAAGCATTAACATGGTTAAATACAAGAAATCTGGACATAACATCATAACCATAACTCTTAATTTTACTTTTCCAAAACAAATACTCTGGGGCCCGTCTTAAGATTTTTAGAATACTATTGCTCCTAAATTTGTTTTTCATAAAAATGAAATCTAATGTACAACAAATTGACTGATCTTAGAATCAGACTTTCCATTAGAAAATGACTTAAAAACATTTGGGTGCAAATAAAAATCAGCTTGATATAACAAATATGATATATATAACCTAACTAGACCATGACAATCAGTTGATTTGATTTATTGATATAAATAATATGTTCCATTATTTAATTTCTCCGTTCATGGAAACCAACACAAGGCTTGACATAGGTACACACAACATGCAACTAGACCCTACAGAAATACAAGTATAAATACAGTTTCAAAATAGATATCTGCGCACCATATCTATAGTCTGTTTGATAGAAAACATGTACAACAGATTTATACAGAAATATTGTCAGCTGAGAACGAAACAAACCTATACCACTACAGTATATACTTCTAATTTTATCTTTTATGTGAAAACAGTAAAACTGTACAAGACAATATTGTATACAAACTTGGCCACATAGTAAAACTTTTGTTATATTTATTGATCACCAAAGTGCATAAATTTTGCTTCATCCTTTCCAATAACTAGTATCACTGTTTTAACTATTAGAACAACGAGTGTCACAAGAAACGCCACACAAACAATAATGATATGTTTTGAAATATTTTGACAGTAAAATAATTAGTTTCATCAAGGATGACAATAAAACACAGTATTTAGTCACATATCACTCGAAAAATTTCCATCAAATATGCGTGGGTGACTGTATTAATGTTGCACTAATATTTGGTACTACTTTTTAAAATTGTCAAGAAAGAACCGTGAAAATAATTAAATAATACTCATATTGATGCCTTATTGTTTCAAATTTAAAAAAAAAACTTGCAACCAAGTTATATGAATCAAAATTACAACTCAAAGTTAACAGCAGGCTACCACATTGTATCTTATTGGTGCCTACACTTTTAACGCAAATAACTTTTCTATAAACCCAGTACAGGTATCTAGCGATGTCAGTATTGTGTAGAGACAGACAGATAGTAACATTTGTGTCAAATGAGAACATTGTTAAAACTCTTCAGTTCACTTGTAAGTTATCAGGGATTTTTTAAGTAACTTCAGGAGATTTGGTGTCCAAAAATGGGCTGTTTTCTTTATCTTTTCAATGTAAATTGACAAGTATCTGAATTTCAGGATTTTCAAAATTTCTAAATGTAAATGGATAATTTATTTAGGATTTCAGGATTTTCAATGTTTTTAACTGTTATCCATGTTGACGCCTAACTAAGGCATTAATATGTTGGGTTTCAAAGTAACCAATCGCAATAAGATATTATCAGTGCAAACTAATTATTGATGTAAATAAAATTTAGTAGCTTTTGTGACAATCTTGACGAAGAATAACATTATATATCATATGAAAGTAAGTAGGAAAGTAAGTAACGACTTTATTTTACGTGGATAACATAGTTGGTAGAAACCAATTTTCAATATGTAAAAGTAAGTGAATAGTTTTGAGTATTTGATAAACAATTAAGGAAAAAGATCTGAAAAAATAATGTACAAGTGAATAATTTGATTATTCAATTGTCACATGAACTGAGAATTTACCAATCAACATGTTTAAGATAACAATTCGGATCGAGTACCTCTAGCTGCCAATATTGAGAATACAAAATAATCAATATATATATACTGATAGGATCCATTAAGCCTTTCCTTCTTACAGACATTTCCACACATAGACCATGGATACCCATGTTGTACAGGCTTCCATCACAAATTAACCATTCTCCCAATGCTTACGTATGTCAATCGAAAATTCTAGAGACGAATGAAAGGATTTAATTTTGGTTTTAAAATTATTGCACATGTTTGCATAATCCAATGGATTTGCTTGATAACTTCCGACAATAACCTTTGACCAACTAATGGGTGGAGCTTTATTATCAACACTGGCATCTGGTCGAATCAATTTTCATTATCCAGTATAGAGAGGGTGTCAACAACTGAATACCCGGTAAGTCATTCATAAGAATACTGCAGATAAATTGGATCAGGACTGGTGTAAAGAATTGAAAGTATAATAATATATTGTATTGAAGAATATAGCAGAACGTTTTTCAATTTAATACAAAACAGATCAAGCACCACTAGAAATCGAGGCGGCAATATATGTCCATTCTAAGACAAATCTTACTAAAAATGTTTAAAACAGAATTTTTAAAACAATATAATACGTATCATCCTCATTCCACATCATGACATGGGATTTGTTGGTGGTTTAAATTAATTAAAACATTAACTGAACATTAATTGAACATAATTTGACATTTAAGAGGCATTCCCTACAATTTTGATCGATTAAATTGATTAAAAAATATTAGACATAAAATAAGTGTTATGATCACTAAAACCCTTCAAAATTTCAGCAAAAATCACTCAACAGTTACTGAGAAAAGAAGAAAAATGTTGCTTCTGTAACAAGCCGAAATAGGCTTCAATATATTAGGTTTTAGCCAACAAGCTTGAACGAGTCGTTTCCCTTTGTCTATATGTAACTGTGTTGTAATAAATTGCCGACAGCGATAAATTATAATTCGTAATTTGAATATATTTTTTTATGATCATAGAGATGTTTATCTACATATTTTCTTACTAAGGATTTAAACGATTCATTGTTTTTGTACATTAGGCTCATTTAATGCGCTAGTATAGAATAATATGCTTGATATAAGGAATGCCTCTTTAATTGGACATTATTGAACGTTAATTGGACATACAAATAACTGTAAGTATAATAACACGGAACAGTATTTCTTACACATAAATCATAGAGCAATAGATTGCATAGAAAATTGAAGAATTTACAACCCCTTATTCGTAAAAACAGGAAATATTAATATGAACCAATCAGCAGCTTTAAGGTACAGAGACATAGAATAGGAGAAAAATGGAATTACTTCATATCAATTATCGTTTTAAATATTTGCGTATTAGAAGCAAAAATGCAAAAAAGTTGTTGTCTAAAAATCTAAATATTCATATAAGTTTGCTTGGAAACAGAAAAAGATACGCCCAGCATATGTTTAAAATGATAGAAAAAATATTTCCAGTAACGTTTCCAGTAAAGAGTAAGGGAAATTTAGAGAAATAAATTAATATCGTTGGTTAAAAAATCCCTATTTGTTAACCAATTTAACATGGAGTCTCTGACTTTGATGTTAAACCCTTTACTAAATGGAACAGTTACAACATGGATGCATGTTCATCATTTTGTATCAGTAGCATATATAATTGGTATCACAGATTGTATAGTCATATAAATTATTTTCAAGGCTGTTAAGTACTACATACAGGATGTAACGCCAAGAAACCATGAAGTGTGAAAACACGTGCAGGGGTGTCAACAGAGCCAAATTTAAAATTCTGAAAATCATATGCGGCTGACCATTTTTGCCAAAAAAGAGGCCTTCAATCACATTGTTTTTTATATGTTACTCTGTTTGTTTTAAATAAAATCCTTAAGAGCAAATTAAATTGTCCATAACTTTGCCATTTCTTGAGATATTTTCATCAAATAACTTTTATTTTTGTCAGAGACCATAGCTCTTTCAGGGAAGATGAATCTGTAATTCTAAATTTATCTGGAATATTGACAACCCTGCACATGTATGACGAATTCTTGCTTACCTACATAATGAGCAAGCACAAATATGAGCACAAGTATAAGATTGAGAGCAGTGAGACGTGACAACTAAGTAGGTTACGTGGAAATTAATCTCTAAGACCACTCCTGAGAAGAGGGAGCACAAAAAGAAGGCTAAGACTGAAAAACTTGTCAGAAAACAGGTTGAATATTGGTACAAATTATTTGTCAATATTTTCAAATTTCATTTATTAACAACTGGAATTCTTGATAAGATGACAGTACTTAATTTAGTAATTTCCAGAATAATACTGTTAACATCAGCACTTGATAGTGGGGTATCATTTCTGTGCTAGGTTCAAGTCTTATTGATCGCGGCATTCAACAAATTCATAAAACACTTCACCACATAACTACCACAACTCGTCAAATATTTACAACAATTTTGTTTTATCATCCAATGGAGGGCAGAGTGTGTTAAATGAGAAACAGAAATGCAGAAGTCCAATATCATCATACCACCTAACTAGATTTTGAGACAACATATTCTACCACACTTTGATTTCTATGCAAAAAATAGCCAGCGTAATAAGTGACAGTATGTTGCTTGATAACAATATGCATAGTGGCAACATGCCTGCCAGTACATAGTGGATAAATGGATTGTACTGTGTAGATGCACAAGCCACTGCTTGACAAATGTGCTTACTGAAGTTGTACTACTTTCAATAATTACCTAGAATGTGTGTCATATATGTTAAGAAAGGGAAGTAATTCAGAAAAGTTTAGAGGTACAATTTGATGTTAGGAAACATAAGCATTACTCAGAATGGCAAGTCTAGAATAGCTTAGCAATAATTGTTTCGACAAAAAAAAACAGTTAGAAAAACCTTATCAAATTTAAACCAATACAATACTAGACGCCCCCATATATTACCCCAAAACATTGGAAGTTCTTCCAGAAGACACCATTAGCAGAAAATGAATTTTCTATTCTAAGGTTCACAATATTATCCTGCTTTTTACAATGACTTTCCCCGGACAGGAAAATCAATGTCCGTCCAGACTGAGATTACAAAACACTAGAAAGTTGGCATGACCAAAGGCATAAATCCTAATTAAATAATCTGCAGACAGACAAAATTGATGGTAATTACCAAGTATGAATCGACTGTAACCACTTTTTGTACAAAAACACTCTTTCTTCATCTGACAAGGTTTGATTGTTATCAATACATACTGTTTGTAAATCAAGTCTAGACAGGGTCCCCAGATAGAGAGTTAGTCAACTGTACTCGTAATATTTATCACCTTCCCTGCTGAATTATATTCTCCTCACACAGACGTGAAACTCAATAACTAAGTCTAGCAAAATGATCCCTCAAGATAAAAGATTAAGTCTACTTGTAGATATATATCCTTGTCAGCAAATAATAGGTTTACATATAAGTTTATTCTCTAGTAATTCTTGAGTTTGTTACCTTATTTCTAGGCTTATTAAAGCCAGCCCTCCGCGTTAGTTACAATACTTGACTTGATATCTATCAGGTACTTCTGTTCTAATAAGTATTTCTCAATCTGGTTACTAACATTAAAGTTAACAATTACGAGAAATACATCAGATAAATCAATCAAGGATCCAGAAATGATCTCAGGGTTGGGGTCTAACCAATTATTTTGTCTCAGGGTGGGGGTCCAACCACATTTGCTCAAGGGATCATACAAGCTATTTTTCTTAATGGGTTGTCCTGCCCTTCAAACCTGTGTAAATATATAAGCTAACCACATTTTGGAAGGTTTGCATCCCTGGTCATTCTCTAGATTCAAGTATTGGAAGATAGAGATATTACATTGACAAAAACGAAGTAGAGGGATATTTAACATTAAGACATGTACCATACATGGATGCATCAGGGATACTTAGATCTAAAACATGTTACCATCATTTCTATGTTTATCCAATCACTCAAATACTATATCCGAGGACACTGTCTAGAACATGTGCAAAATAGTAAAAAGTTTGTGAAGTCAATGAAATAATGATTTGCACCAGCAAAATAAGCACCTCTGAGAAAACTTTATACAAAATGTTGACTTAGCCAAGGACACATTGAAAGCTGGGTTGAATAGCCTGTCTACATAGATTGTTATGATATTTTACATGATATTTGACTCCCACCTACAGTAACGATTATTCCAACATGAACTATGTATATCAAATGACAAACTTTATCACCACTCAGCAAGTGATCAATGGTGTTTTCAATGTAAAATTGATTAGCTACTAGTTAATGCAGCATAACCTGTGATAAACATAGATCCAAAAACAGGAAAGATTGTATTCGAGAATGTGTGCAATGTTTTAAATGTTTTCCCTATTTTCAAAGATATTCAAATTTTACTCATACCCAGCCTAAAGAGCCAATAATACCACTAAGTAACATCAGCTTTATATTAACCTATCGCCTTGGTACACTATTGCCTTGGTAACCTGCCTTAGTAACATATTGCCTTGGTAACCTACTGCCTTGTTAACCTATCTCCATGGATCTCGTAATATTTTATAATGATGAACACAGACTATCGAGTTCCTACCAAACCCTACAAACAAGACATCAGCTAACCAAAACCCTAGAATCAAGACATCAGCTAACCAAAACCCTAGAATCAAGACATCAGCTAACCAAAACCCTAGAATCAAGACATCAGCTAACCAAAACCCTAGAATCAAGACATCAGCTAACCAAAACCCTAGAATCAAGACATCAGCTAACCAAAACCCTAGAATCAAGGCGTCAGCTAACCAAAACCCTAGAATCAAGACATCAGCTAAACAAAACCCTAGAATCAAGGCGTCAGCTGACTAAAACCCTAAAATCAAGGCATCGGCCGACCAAACCCTACAAATAAGGCATTGGCTAACCAAACCCTATAAAACTCTGTGATCAAGGTATCATTGGCTGACCTAACCCTACAACCAAGCCAAATGTCGACCAAACTTTACGATCAAGGCTTGATTGACAGCTGACCAAAGCCTACAAACAAGGCATCGACAGACAAAAGCCTACAAACAAGGCATTGGCTTAATCACTGACATCAACATCTCAATCTATTAGAAACATTAACAGAAAATTTGCTTAACAATTCTGACAGGCAAGTTTTTTAATGATATCAAAATTCCAAGCATAGCAAAAAAATCATATACAAATCTATGGTGAATTGAACTAAGTGATTGTATGAAACTAAGAAAGGATATACTGCATTCATCCAGACTGAAATCTGGTCTCGAAACAATCATTTAACTCCGACAACTAAATTGGAACACACTATAACTTTTCAAACTTGATGTCAAATAAAAATATTGACTGCCTTTGGCTCATGGATTTCTTCAACCTTGTCAAAGTCGTTTTTCTGCATCATAACGTGACCATCAAGCATAAAGGATGAATAAAATATTCACCAGGCTTTAATTGATAAAAAGAAACAATGAGTCAGCGTGGATTTTACAGTTCCCTACATGAATTATATATATACACAAAATGTCAATGACACATTTAGGTTTACCTAAACATTACGGTGAACAACATATCAATTGCAATAAAAAATCATTATATAATCCCATATTGCATTGAAGTTAAGCAATATGTAGCCCAAAACTACAAACAAACCGTACTGAACTTTATATATCGCAAGTGTTCAATTCCATATAAAACAATAATAAAACAAACTTATACATAGTACTGACATGCATTCGTGATGTTTGTATGGTCTTACACTTGGTGTAACATGGAAGCAATGTTTGTACAGCAGTCATGAAGGAATGATAGAGAACAATAATGATATTTTTTTCGTTTATAACTTAAAATTCGAATGAAACCTTTAAGGTAAAGCGTAAGTGTATGATAAGGTCTTAAATAGCGTATGATATAAATATGATACACACCATGTATTCATAGTGGACTTTCATCATAAAACAATGACATGATAATAATAACATTTATAAAAGTCAGTCAAAAACCATCATTACTAAAATAATGCTACTTTACAGTAATCTGTGACACGAACAACTTCTCCGACATTTACTAAACAGTATCATTTAAAGTGTCACTTTACGGCGCCCTTGTGACACAAACAACTTCTCCGACATTTACTAAACAGTATCATTTAAAGTGTCACTTTATGGCGCCCTTGTGACACAAACAACTTCTCCGACATTTACTAAACAGTATCATTTAAAGTGTCACTTTACGGCGCCCTTGTGACACAGATCAATTCTCTGACATTTACTAAACAGTATCATTCAAAGTGTCACCATAACCCATTTAAACAAAACAACATATTTACTATTACCTTACACAAGTCACAAATACACTAACAAATACCTACTAACATTGTGTGACAATGACTTGAGTATTAAAAGTCCTACTTAAAACATGAATATAACACATAAATATAACACAGCCCTTTTTGTTATTATGATTCAATGAATGAACTCAATTCATGAAACCATCCAAGTTGCCAAACTGGTTTTTCAATTGAAAATATGCCAGTAAACTTTTGTCAATCCAGTACTTATTACATGTAGTATAAACACTGTATCAATCCAGTACTTATTACATGTAGTATAAACACTGTATCAATCCAGTGCTTATTACAAGTAGTATAAACACTGTATCAATCCAGTACTTATTACATGTAGTATAAACACTGTATCAATCCAGTACTTATTACATGTAGTAGAAACACTGTATCAATCCAGTACTTATTACATGTAGTATAAACACTATATCAATCCAGTACTTATTACATGTAGTATAAACACTATATCAATCCAGTACTTATTACATGTAGTATAAACACTGTATCAATCCAGTGCTTATTACATGTAGTATAAACACTATATCAATCCAGTACTTATTACATGTAGTATAAACACTATATCAATCCAGTACTTATTACATGTAGTATAAACACTATATCAATCCAGTACTTATTACATGTAGTATAAACACTGTATCAATCCAGTACTTATTACATGTAGTATAAACATGTAGTATAAACACTGTATCAATCCAGTACTTATTACATGTAGTATAAACACTGTATCAATCCAGTGCTTATTACATGTAGTATAAACACTGTATCAATCCAGTGCTTATTACATGTAGTATAAACACTGTATCAATCCAGTACTTATTACATGTAGTATAAACACTATATCAATCCAGTACTTATTACATGTAGTATAAACACTATATCAATCCAGTACTTATTACATGTAGTATAAACATGTAGTATAAACACTGAAACAATAAACTGAAGTACCGGTACATGATCCAATGAATTCACTTGAAAACCTTTAACAAGCAAACTTTGAAAACCACAATGGCAGAGTGATCTACGCTCTTGCGTATTGTCTGTTATAACAGTTATGGAGAAATCATTTTGATACAGAAATGTTTCTTCTCATTTATAAGTTGGTTGTTATGTATGAAAGTTTCAAACTCTGTACACCAGCTGGGCAACTTTAAATGGTTTCTAGATTACTATAACTAATGGTTGGAATAATCATGAATAGAATGTAGATGTAATTTATGACAAAACATTGTTGGACAAGATACTGTACACAAAGGTATAGTCAGCACTTTTTTACCCAAAACACTGAGTGCAATCACTGGTCTCAAGATATCTCAAAACTTTTCGAGTACAAACTCAGGTCTCAAGATATTTCAAAAAATTCGGGTACAATCTAGGGTCTCAAGATATTTCATCATAATACAATAAGTTTATAATATGAAAATGATAGAATAATTACGCTGTAACAGTAAATGAAAGAACACCAAACTCTCTTAATTATCAGGTCTACAGTACGGAGATTTTAACGTGATACTCAACCTTCTATTAGCATAGTTTTACTGCCGATATCTTGTCTATATTTATAACCCCAGTCGTATGTTTATGTTTTATGTTTTCATAAGCGGGGAGTATCACCAAGACACTCAAGGTGTAATACCAAGACAAATCTAAATGACCGATATTACACTATTTGCTCACAGACATTGAGAAATTCAGCGAAAGAATGTTGTAATATATTCATGTATAAAGGTCAGGATCACGTCATTATCTCCATACTATACTCACTGGGTAAAAATGCACTTTTTGAACCTTCAGATTTGTGTCACAAACAGAAATTGTATCTTTGTTTTGATTCCAACTACAACTTTTGTACAAAATAATAAAATACACTTAAGTCTTATTGTACAGTTTTGTAATACAGCAAAATATGTCAACTCAAATTTTCATCACTAAATGCAATAGTTCTAAATGTATAATAATTTAGATCTGCTGTTCATAACAGTACAAGTTATGGGTTGGTTATATAACGAGCAGAATTTAACCTAGATATATACCATGTCTGAAATGTCTGCTAATGATAGAAATATAAGACAATCGTCACAAGGCATGACAATCATCACAAGGCAAATGAAACCTACAAATGACTTTGTATGAGATGTCTGCAAGCTATTTTACGACCTCGTCAAAGGGGTTTGGCATTTTATGTAACTAAGTTTTTTATGTAATTAAAGGGGTTTGGCATTTTACGTAACTGGAATATTTTTATGTAATCAAAGGCGTTTGGAATTTTACGTAACTGTAAGATTTTTAATGATAACCTTTATCTTAGGAGGGTTTTAATCACCATCTTGTCCACAGGTAAGACAATGAAAACTTAACATTACATAAGTTGGTGAAATATGAGCCGAGACATTTTGCTATATTGAAGTTTCAAGCTTAATAAATAATTGTACATTTATCATGGCTTCATACAAAGCAAGGTAGCACATTTACAAGGCAAGGGTAAATCACCTTGGTGTAAAAAGTTATCAAATACGGGTAATACAATCATTGAAGTTATGGTCTTACCAGGGGAACTCAACTCTGAATTGAACCAAAAAATGTCGACAATAAAACACTTTCTGACCATGTAAAATGACCAATTACCAGTAAACCAGTATGCTACTGTTCGTTATAAATGAAACCAATCTATTTCTTACACGGAATAATCATACCAGTCTTAACAACTCCACTTGAGGACTAAGAATCACGAAACAACTTCAGTTTGATATTGATTTCTAACTCAAAACCAAATTGTATAAGCTCCGATATTTTAACTACTTAGTTACCTTGCAGACAAATGCACCAAACGGCTTAATATGAATGCCTAGGACAGTGCTTTTTTCAAATCCAAAAGTCTTTCTTTCTCCAAAAGTTGAGTTTGATGGCTGACATTGAGAATGATATTCTGGGTCCTGTAATTCAAACAAGACAAGCATGGTTTCCTGGGTAACAAGACTGGCATGATTTCTTAGGTAACAAGACAGGCATGGTTTCCTGGGTAACAAGACTGGCATGATTTCTTAGGTAACAAGACAGGCATGGTTTTCTGGGTAACAAGACTGGCATGATTTCTTAGGTAACAAGACAGGCATGGGTTCCTGGGTAACAAGACTGGCATGATTTCCTGGGTAACAAGACTGGCATGATTTCTTAGGTAACAAGACTGGCACGGTTTACTAGGTAACAAGACAGGCATAGTTTCCTAGGTAACAAGACAAGGATAGTTTCCTAGGTAACAAGACTGACATGATTTCCTGGGTAACAAGACAAGCATAGTTTCCTAGGTAACAAGACAAGCATAGTTTCCTAGGTAACAAGACAAGCATAGTTTCCTAGGTAACAAGACAAGCATAGTTTCCTAGGTAACAAGACTGGCACGGTTTCCTAGGTAACCAGACTGGCACGGTTTCCTAGGTAACAAGACTGGCACGGTTTCCTAGGTAACAAGACAGGCATGGTTTCCTAGGTAACAAGACTGGCACGGTTTCCTAGGTAACCAGACTGGCACGGTTTCCTAGGTAACAAGACTGGCACAGTTTCCTAGGTAACAAGACTGGCACGGTTTCCTAGGTAACCAGACTGGCACGGTTTCCTAGGTAACAAGACTGGCACAGTTTCCTAGGTAACAAGACTGTCAAGGTTTCCAATAGGTAAGTATCAGCTTCATGCCTTCATTCATATAACTTATCAACAATGGATGTAAGCAGACAGTACATGACCTTATTACACCAAGGTGAATGATGAGAATATCAGGGAGAACTATGTCACTTCACAACATGAAACAGTGTGCATGATAATAGTACAGTATATAAAAACATGTGATAAAATAATAAAGCACCCTCGTTTTGACTCCATGGAATAGATCACACTGTGCTAAAAATATAATAAATAAGCATTTTTATTTCAATTTCCATCTATACAGTTAAACAGAGCATAAAACCGTTATATCATAAATCATGTTAAGACAACTCAAAGCGTGAACATAACAACACCTTATGCACTCCAAAACTACACAAACACACAAATTAAAGTATCAATAAAATTTGTATCATAATATCTACATATTACACATTGAACTTCCCATCTTTGAACAAGATCACATCTAGAGATATTTAAACATGATTAATTAATAAAATCTAACCTTGCATATAAATAAGTCAGTAAAGCTTAATAAAACGGAATTAAAACAAGTCATACTTTTATATAGTTGCACAATATAAACTATTTTCAAACAACAGAAATCGTAAACAAATTGATATCTTGATAAATAAACTGCTTCTTTAACAATTATTTAAAACAACTCTGTAAAAATTGATACATTTAGCACTTTTAATTACATGTAATTAGGTACACTCACAGGTAATGTGCAGCCCTAAAACACAGTCAAATCATCACTAATGAAACTCAAATGGAAATAGATTGCGTAATCTACTGTTGTTTAATTGCAAAATTTTTATTCACATTTTGTGATGAACAAAAAATAAGTGAGTGGCCAATATTTACATGTAAATTACGGTACCGCCAATGCGTGGTACAAGTAAACAATGGTACTTCCAAGGTTAAGTGAGTGGCCAATATTTACATGTAAATTACGGTTAAGGAAGTGGCCAAAATTTATAGGTAATTTACGGTACCGCCAAGGTGTGACAAAGGTATATTATGTTTCTAACGCATACTCAGTAGCCTAAAATTACTATGGTAGGAAGAAAGACTACAGTTTAAAGTTTCACAAGCTTTTTACACGATTGCTTTATCTACATTTTACATTATTTGTTTTCGAAATATATTTTTATTTAAACCACTAACAGACAGCAAATACATCTCAACAATCAGAAGGGTATGCAGACTATGTTCAATAAACATTATACCCTCCCTTGATAGTCTCAACGACTTCTCCCTGTCTCATATATGTTCCCATAGGCATTATTTAAGATAAGTTATTTTGAGAGCATGAGTTAGAATTATTTTGGGTTTCAGGTTTAAAACTGTAACAGCTGGTCTAACATTGAACATCAATTACGAGTCATCGCACATCAATTATTTCTATAAAACTTGTTGTAAATTCTGTTTCCATATCATTTGTGGTAAATTGTAGCACAAAACAAAAATTGAAACCTATTAAAGACAATAATCGTCCTCATCACACAAAATAAATCTAGTATGCAATAGTTTTGGCAATAAATAATGCATTCCACGCATACGAAAACAAACATAAATAAATAAATAAAAATCTCTTTTTTTTAACTATAGCAGACAATTCTCTTATATACAAACACTAGTCATGCTATATACATAGTATGGATTGACTTCATACCATCTATATATTCAACAGTTCATATAGGCCATTTCACGAGTATAAACTTTTTTGTGTTAACGTTGTTTTGGCATAAATTAAGGATCTATTAAAAACACCAGCCTTTTTTTACTCAGATTGATACACTATGACATCTTCCTTTTCAAACAAGACTTAAAATACCTTCAATAATCTTTAGTACCCCATTACCAATGTTGGTGGTCGGTAGGGGTGACACAAAAATTTACACTCAATTGAATGTATCACTATCCACACTGATTAGTTAGCACTTTTTGATGCAAACAAAAACATAAGAAAAACAAAGAGAATGTAACATTTGTCAATATTGGAATAAAATATATGATGACATGTGAACAATGAAATAAATAGCAACATGGAGTATGCAATAAAATGGATTGGAGTCTGACAAGCTTCACATGAACAACAAACAATAAATTTCTAAAACGAACAAAAAAATGGCAAAAAAACTAGCACAAATGCCTTTGCAAGAACAATAAATAAGTTAAGACGCAGATGACTAAACTGCTGGCATTATTGTGACAGTATTACATCATGTGGTATAATATACAAGCAAGCACATCTATACAACATTTTATCAAATTTGGTCACCAGGTGCTCTACAGATGGTGTTTTGTAGGCACCAATGTGATAAGTTTATTCCGCCGGTGTATTGTAATACACCAATGCGATAAGTTTATTCCGCCGGTATATTGTAATACACCAATGCGATAAGTTTATTCCGCCGGTGTATTGTAATACACCAATGCAATCAGTTTATTCCGCCGGTATATTGTAATACACCAATGCGATAAGTTTATTCCGCCGGTGTATTGTAATACACCAATACAATCAGTTTATTCCGCCGGTATATTGTAATACACCAATGCGATTAGTTTATTCTGCCGGTGTATTGTAATACACCAATGCGATAAGTTTATTCCGCTAACATCAACCATTGAACCAAATGCAAGGCACGATTATCAGCGATGTTACTTTTCCAATTTCTATCAAATATTAAAAACAATTAATAACTCACTAATTAATGCAAACAAAATAATTTCATCACTAAGGTTAAAATCACATACTTAAAGTTATTTGACTTTGATTTATAGTTTGATTTTGCATTTACAATAAAAACATTTTTCAACAAGCATTTACATTGCAGTTGTTATATAAATAATATTCTTTAACACATCAATAAATGTCGGCTTATCCACATGTAACAGGCGTTCGCTTGCTTACGCATGATTGCACGGTGTAAACAAGTCTATATATATAATTATCACAATTGCCTCTATATGGACAAAGCCAGACAAAAACTTCATATTGAGTGTTATACACAAGACTAATGTCACATTATGTCAAGCTAGGAACCTACATGTATAGTCATTGAGTCAAATACATGATATATATATAAACATTTCACAAAGTAAACAGCACAGTAAGATGTATAGGGAGCAGCGTATATATCACTAGTACTAGGATAACAAGTCGAATGTCTCGGCATACAGGTCATGGGCGAAGCTTATCTGTCCCTTCAGGCTTCCTAACATTCTACGATGCTCTACGCCAAGTTCACGTAGACTAGATATGCTCATAAGTAAGCGTGGGAAAAGTCCGCTTTCATCGGGATGCGTCGCTGTAACTTGACTCTGAAGGGCTTGTATCATAAGCTCCTGAAGTTTACTCACTTTCTCTCGATTCTTTAGGCCTTGTCGATCTACAAAAAGTTTAAATATATGCTTTAAATTTAAAAATTCTCCATTCATAATACATTGTAACAGTAACTAGAAGAGGTGTCCTAGTAAAGTGTGTACTTCTTTAATTATTTTCTATTCTGATGTCAAATAATAATGGTATTATCTTGTTAACTTGATCTGTTGTATGTCGATAGAAACCATAAGTATCATATTTTCATGTAATTCTGAGAACATGCTCATAACATATGCATTCATTTTCTGTGGAAATTATAAACTAGTTATATATGCATGAATTGATACGAAATATGCATTGAACACAATTTACTATGACACCTCTCATACATATAGAACAAACACACCCACACAATAATGAATAATGAACAAACATGGCCATACAAAATGGTCGACATCCTGCCATAATAATAAACACTTCTAAACCTTATCCTGTTTGACTTGTGTAACAGACCGTGTGTTTATTTCTGTCATTACGGTTCAGACAAATACCATAGCACTAGCCCACTCAATTGTCTGATGGTCGACTTATTTGGTAAATGCATATATTTTTTTCACGTTTCGTTACTATGTAATAATGTTTCCCAGCCTTGGATATGTCGGCCGATACAGCAGTAATATAATAATGGTTGATGACCTATACAAGTATTACGGTCACAGACAATGAAGCGAATTTTAATCATAGAAAATCCAGAGTACACCAGAAAATTCTTTACTTTCTTCCAAGGATGGCAAAGGGTTTTTGAATATTCAGGTACATGTACTCTGGGCAAACATTTATAATTTAGTTTAGTTATTTCATGACAGCCATACAAATACATGAATCTGTGTTCTACTGACAAGACTAAGTGCATGGTTATTCAATTTTTGCCTGCCAGATAGGCCAATAACCTCGGACTTGGAGGGAATATTTGCCCGCCAGATAGACCAATGACCTCAGACTTGGAGGGAACACATGAATGAAACTCATAAAAGCAAATGATGATGATCATGTTGATGATAAACATGTATTACCTGGTGATATCAGCACTAATGCACTGAACAATGCTTTCTCAGGATCTCCCAGTTTAAAAGTATTAAATCGTATACACAAGTTAAACATGAGTTCAACAAAGTGTTCACCCAGTGGAAACCCTCGCTTCATATCCTCTCTCTTCACCAATGCATTGTGACCATCCAGGAATATCGTGTTGGAATCTGCGTCTATAAACTGTGCATGCACCACGCAAGCCACCTGCGGAAGGAAATCAATTACCAAGTTTTACATATAACATCAATAACATCTTAACAAAATTAGAAACAATTTTTTCCCGAATTTGTCGCATCTATATATGGACAGATATTATTTGTATGATATATTAAGACCTAGGTGTAAAATACCACAGACTTCTCTATTATGCTTCAGTAAGACATAAGTTACGTGACAAAGGCATGATAACAAAGCATTGTCTGTAATATGGAACATAGAAGGTGTGGTCACCCAACTTATAACACTACTACCATAAGGAGAGCTTCAGCTATTGTTTTCAATTTTATTATTATTTTATTTATAATTATTTAAAAAAATATTTTTTTATCATTTTAATGAGGGTTGTCTGAAAGATTGTAGTACTTCCTTCTTAACTAGTCAGCAGTCACTACAGCCTTGTAGACAACACTTTAATTTATCAAACCATACTAGCTGAGACTAGTGGCTAATGGAAAGTGCGATTAATTTTTAACTCGGATCGTCAAGTTTAAAGGAAGGTCATGGCTGGTCATACATGATTCTGAGTTATATTGAGAAATTCCTGTGGAAACTCCATAAAATCTATAAACAGTGCTCACCCTTAGTTTACCGATAAAACAGAGATCTAACATAACGTAACATAATGTTCTCACATATTTTTATATTAATGACACATGAGATTTCAACCAGCAAGTTTGAGGTAGAATTTAGTATTCAAACATGTTTCGAACAATTTGAGGTGATTTAAAAAATTTGATGGTGATTTGGAGCACCTTTGAGGATTCAAAATTACAATCCTTTTTGAATACTCAATACCGATCGGTCAACATTTTCTAAAACATGTTTTCATTGGCTGACCAGCTTACCAACAACAACACCTAGTATATGATTTATCTGCATTATGTTTCAGCATTACACCTACATCAGGATAAATAATTATTATAGTTGTTTTTTTTCAGTTCAATAAAAAGGATATGTTAAGAATTTCAACATCGAAAAAGAAGAGTGAGTCAACAATACAAGATTGAGTTCTCTCCCTTACCATGTACTACTATGTGTATAATATGAGAACAGAGTTGTCCCCCTTACCATGTGTTTACTATGAGAACAAAGAAATAGCAATCTAGCTAAATGATTTAATATTAATGTGTCCAATAATCAGGGCAGAAATATGTGTGATTTATGCAAGAATTATGCACCTTTATACCGGTAAATGACATCTGGTGTCGTGTTACCTTAAAATATCATGATGTAATTTTTTACAATGCAAGACAGTGATAATAACTGAGACTGGATAAACAACACAGCATGTTACATCAATATGGAGTCAACAAACCTTTAAGACAACAAGCAACATTTGTGACAATAGTATGCCTGAATCAGTAAGTCAGGTAAGACCTTTAACATAACAGATTGAAATACAATGTAACTTCCTAATTACACAATCATACAATTCCAAAGTCAATTTATTTTAATTTTAATGATCTTGTTTTATTGAAATGAGAACTAGAATTGCCACACGGTGACAAATAATATCCCCAAAGCACCACCTTGTTAAAAACTATGTTTTCATGTCAGAGCTACAGATAAGCTGCGTATTGGGGGTAATTACCCAATTAATTTTCTTAAAAACCCAATAGATTTTGAGAGGAGGGAGTAAGAAAAAGCAAAGACAATCTGAAATACCCAAATAGAAAAGGATGTTACAGTGAAAAACAGTACAAAAAAGATCATTTAACCTATGAGTTTTATTAAATACCCAATTAAAATTTGTCAAAACCCAATCAAAATTGAAACTCAGGGGTAAAATACCCAATAGACCAAAACCTTATCTGTACTGTGGCCCTGCATGTAAAATAATTTTTCTATTTTTAGTAACAGTAATCTTCACCCCACCAGTCCCACTTTCAAACTAACAGCATCTTTACATAGTGAGGGAAATCCTTGCCAAATTTTCATGGAAAGCTATGACCTTCCATGACTGTGAATCAAACCTGGATTTCAGGGTTACATATCCAGTACACTAACTGCCACTGTGGCCCCCATGACATACATGTGTTTCTGTTTAATATAGTTCACACAAGGCACTTCATATGATAAATATATCAGAAACTAAATTATGCACCCAGAAATATAAGATGACCATTATAAATAATTGCTTAGATTATCATTTATTTTCTTATATGAGTTTTTTTTTCATTATGCAAGCACAGCAGAAGCGAATTGACAGCATGTTACAAATTTTGCCCAGTTATTCATATTTTAAATTGGCTGCATATTTCTTTTTTGAACCAGTTATTCAAATATTTAACATTTTCACTGTTTGAATAAAATGACATAAGACAAAATGGCTGGTATTCTAGGAATTTGTGTACTCTTGCTTCATGTAAATGTCCCAGAAAGTTAGTGATTCATGCACAATTGAGTGTATAGATTAGAATAGTTGACGAGGTAATCAATGCATGATTGACTGAATGCAGATGTTCACTGCCACCTATCCACCATTAAATCTAACTTCACAACAATAACAGCTTCATATATATATTCATACGTCTTAGTTTTACGTACAACAAAAGACACAAAAAAACAAACTGACCGTAACGTTTTAAACAAAGTTGCCTTGACGTGTAACAACAATGGAGTCATAAGTGGGAACACAGTAGACATAAATAACTTTACAGGTATTACGCTTAAGACATAAATAACCAAACCTCATAGTCTGAGAATTCTAGTTTCATGACAATCTATAATTGTTTATACACGTTTATAATCGTTACGGCAGATAAACAAAAACTAATAATCAAATCAATCTAGAATATAAATTAAATTTCATTTTAATTTACGCTTCCAAAAAAAGCCATTTAAATGCCTCCTTCGTGCAGACATCTTCCTAAGATGAAATACAGATTTTAAAATACACTGCACAGAAAAACCTACACTAGATATCATTTCTGCACTGCATGCTGAACATGCGTTCATTACCCAAAAACATCTCGATTTGCAGAAGATTTGCATATGAATAGCTGCAAAATGCATGTGCAGCGTTTGTCGAAAACTGTCTTCTCATGAAACGCAGCATGTGCGCATGTCAATAAACAATCTCAAGCAGATTATTGACACTGTACTTACGCACTGAGACAAAGAATCTCTCGAATCCAATGACCTGATATAGACTGATCCAGATAGTGTCTAAGTGAAAACCTCTAAATACAGACACAGCCCGTAGATTTCCCATCACCGGGGATGCATTCACGTATAGGAAGGAGTGAAATAAGGTTATAGGGAATAATGGGCTTTTATTTAGCATTGCTTTCTACCAATTACAAATGTACATCACACACTCAAGACTCTAATCAGCATTAATAATATACCTCAAAGCATCCTCCTTTGATCAGGCTAATTTGGTCCTCTTGATCCAGATTGGTAAATCCAGGGATTTTCTTGGCAAAGTTGATCACATCTTGGATAGATTTGTTCAGTAAACTTTGAAACGAGTTCCAACAAACTTCACCAGATTTCAACGGGCGCCCATCAAGAGCCTGAAAAGAAACAAAGTAAGTGGGTAATTGTATAAGGGTATTTTATATGGTGGTTTCAGCTATAGTCTGAAAAATATAGACACTTTGCAATTTGGGGGATTTACACATTGTATATATGGTCCAAGAACCAGGGCACTTTTTTTTACTTTTTTGAGTACGGATAAAATAATTATACCACAAGTAGGAGCAAGATATGTAATTTTTAGTCAAGTTATGAAACTAGTTCATTCAGCATTTTGACAGCTGGGACTTAGGCGGATCATTTTCTTGTTTGGTTGTGTGTTGGACTTTATGCCTTGTTTATTTTTATGTTTTCTAAGTTGAGTGTCGCCTTACCTGTCCGACTTAATATTATCTATGAGGTATTGTGTCTTAAAGAACACAGTTTGTATATATATTAGGAACTAATAAAACATTAGTCTCAAATTACAATAAACATAAAGTAAAGTATTAGTAATAACATGACTTTCCCATTCTCATGTATATAATATTCAATATGTACTGAACATACATATTTCATCAGGAATTTTCAGCACACTTTTTAACAAGATAGTTATATATGACAGTTAATATGTTAATGTAAGAAATAGAAACATCCTTGACTTTAGATAATATTGTCAAGCAAAATGATAACTAGTATTCTTAGAGGTTGAATCAATTTCTTCACATACTTTCAACCATTATTTATGTGGACAGAAATAAGAAGTTGTGAGGTCATCTGTCTGGCTTGTTATTTGGTTTATAATGACAACTTGTGAGATGCATAAGTTGCAATTCTGGACAATCTAAATACCTCTTCCAGAAGTGTAAGGGATTTTTATGGCATTTTTTACTTGTCCAGGGATTGCCTGTCTAGACTGTGGAGTAAATTAACAAGTGCAGATAAAAATGAGATTATCACACTATTATTGGCCTTGTAGTGTATTCAATGGAAGCAAATCTACAGAAACATCTGACACACCACAATAGTTTCTACAATCACAATAGTTTACACAATAGGACTTGTACCAATGCTAGCTACCACTCAGACATTTTAACTGGATACTGCTCCTTTTGTAAGTTACAGGACCACAAATAACAGAAATACATCCCAATTCTTATTCCATTTAGTCCCCCACAAAATTTGTGTTTTCCCTTATATCTGTCATATGTTTGCTTTTTCGTGACAAAAATGCAACAATGCGAAAACATGACAAAGTCGCTTTGTTGTTGCGAAAAAGCGAAAATACGACATGGCATAAATCAGCCACCATTAGATTCTGAGATATTTAGCCTTTAAAATTACCCATTTGATTAGTTCAAATTCATTCTATTCACTTGCCCTTTCGGTCAACTTCCTACTATTCAATGTATATTAACTTGCCCGATCTGGAAATTTAAGTTGCCTGAATGGGAAAGGGAACATAAAACACTTAAAATACCTCAGAATCTAGACAATTTAAAATAATTCTGAACAGTAGGATTTTAGATAAACCCTTAGTGGTAAGAAATGTGCAATCAGATCATCTCCATTTCAATTATCCTTATGCACAGGTTACTTTTTCAAAAGTGGACGTTTCTATTGCCCCATCGGGCAATTTCCTCCACTGGTATTATGACACACTAAGTGTACGCATAGATTATATTTCAACTAGAAATTAAAGATTTATGGCACCACCATAGTGATTCATTCATGTAAGCAACAACATTTGATATTCAGGCAGTATAACCATTCTTAAAACTTCCATTTTTGCTAAACTACATATACCAAATGAAACATCAAGCAAACCGACATACATAGTGGTCTGCCAATTATCTTCCCAGTCTAAAACTGCCTAAGTATATTAACCTCTTGGATGTCACGATGTCCAATCTTTGTTCAGGTCATCAAGACCTTATTACTTAGCTTCCAGTAGGAAACTTATTTGTCTGACCAGTTAATTACGTGTCAAGGTTCTTGTTGACATCCAGATGGTCATGTAACAATATTCAAACACACTTTCTAGCCTACTTTCTAATAACAAACAACGATGCAACTGTCTAATCACTGTTTCATCAGACTAGAATATTGGAAGCCAGGCAACAAACGAGATGTCTGGGGATAACAGCGCAAGCACGATTGGTCGGCTTAGCATTATTCATACTGTACGTGCAAGTGACAACTATGCATCTTGTTGCAGCCACAAGGCAATCATTGTAATTGACTTATGTCATGCTTAGTATATTGTTTACTGCATCAACACAAACCCTAGCATTGCTATAACTTTCAGTTGCATTTACTTTCAGTTATACACTTTGTGTACTTATAACCGGTACGCAAAAGATTGTTTGATGAAAAAGATTGTTTGATGAAATAGATTGTTTGATGAAATAGATTGTTTGATAACAAACGAGACCATGTAAATGTACACGTATACCATTTCTCAAAAAATTAGCACTCTAATAATTTCATGGTATTGAAGCCTTGCTTTTGCCCAAGTTTGTCATACTGACCCCTAATAATTTTGTAACTGATTCGCCACGAACCTCATAGCTCCCTGAAGGCGATGAGTAACCCCCAGATATTGCAATAATATGAACAATAAAATACGAACAAAAAAAAGACCAAAGGGTTATAACTTGATGAACAATTATCCACGCATAATGTGCGGCTGCTGCGGCCGAGGCACATATTCATACCTAGGCTTAAGTACTAATGAGACTTGTAAAGTTTCTTTGAAATCCAACTAAAAGTTACAGTGAATTATTTATTTGTGCCAAGCCAAGTTGTGCATATTGACAGTTCTTTGCGCTCAGATCAATTAGTACTGAGTTATTGCTGGCCTTTACATATTAACTCATATCTTGTTGACTGCGCTATTTCTTTGTTAAATCAAAATGTCTTACATTCCTGATAATTTGTATCAAATGCCTTTAATAACATACCACTATCAGGCTGTTTGTATCAACTTCAGGCACTCGCACAACAGAATTCTTCAAAATCTTATCAATCGGATTATGACCGACTAACATTCTCATATTGCCATTATACAAAGCCACAATAACTGTGCTTGCAGCCAATAAATATCTTCCATCATAAAGATACAGTATGTAAATTTTGGATTGCCAAATCAATACGTCGCTGAAGGAAATGACTTGTCTGAGAGGATGATCAGTCGACATTGAGAGCAGCTTTCTGCACATTTAATAGGGTCAGTTAGGTTAGATGTCTAGACCAAAGTTGTATCTATTTTTCAGTGAATAATGTAACCTGCAGACAGTATAAATACCCTTAGAGCCCAGTTTGGGAATTTGGTTCACAGGAAAAGTGACAGCATCTCCTCTTTTATCACTACAATGATGTGCAGAAGTTCATATAGAATACTGATGTTATGTTTTTCAGTGTCTGGGCTAACTTATTAGCGATACTTCATTAGTTGATGGTGGTTATCAGCGGCTAGAATAGACCGATGAGGCTTCTCAGTCTGATGTACGGTAACCCTAGGGGCACTGATGGTTTTTGTCAGTCTGCACTATCTATCAAATGTTGGATACTCACGTACAAGTTCAAGATTCTAGACAAGCTAAGCTTTTTATTTGTTCATAGGCAGTGATGCTGTAAATCTGTGAGTAAAGTCACATCAAACCACAAACAGTAGAATTACACAAATTTACTGGCAAAACACAAGTTAGGAATCACCAAATAAATTTTGTCTTTTAGTTAGTTCAATTGTCATTACCAAATTTGGTCAATTTGTTGGTTTCTTTCCTACCACTGACAAAATGCTATCAAAATGGCAAATTTCAATATTGTTTAATTCAAACAAGAGAGGAAAAGATATTAAAATTACATTTTATTTACAGTAAATTACTACCAATCCCCGATAGTACACTGTAAAATAGAGTAAAATAGAGTAAAATACAGTAAAGTTTGATGCCTCAAACTGCCGTAGGACCGGGAAAATGGATCCAGCTTTCTGCATGTTTTGGGCCATCTACAGTATACTACATGAAGTACATCAGTATTTTACCAGGCTGAAGAACCTGGTCAAGGTTTACAGTGTTTGAGTCAACTTTTTGAGGCATCAACATTCTATTGTAATAAAAATATACCAACTATGTACACAACAATAATATATAAACTATAAATACCTGAAAGCTGCTAGATTTGTCCATGTGCTCTGATACCAATCTGTTGATGATGCCATCCATAGACTCACTGCCTTGGTAATTCCTTAACTTATAATGCATCTCTTCTAATCTCGGCTTTAGGAACGTGAAAGTTGTATAGAAAGAATCGTGGATTTTGTACGTAAGAAGAGGAACCGTAAGCCTGGCTTCTTCTTCTCGGCTGATTTGAGACGTATATCTATTTTGAACAATTGGGGCAACTACAGCGGTGTGGTGATCCATTTGTGAACCTTTCAACTTCTCCAAGCTTATCATTGACTGGAACTCCGGGGAAGCAACTCGGCTAAACTCTGCTTGCATTGCCTCATGATGGTATGCGTTGTGCGGAGAGCCTCGTTGGCCTAAGTCTTCAAGGTGTCTGTGTACAGGTGAATGAGCGGCATGGTAATTGAGATGAGCAGATGAGACAGGGACTACAGAATATGGTGTTGCACTCGGTGACCTCTCCGTCGTGCATGAGACTGGTTGTCCATCGGAAGTATAACTTCTGGAAGATGATGAGCTGTCGGTACTTAGGCGGGAATGTTTATACGCAACGTCTTTCTCTGCATCTTTGTTCTCAACATTGGATGGGACATATGGACGTTTCTTTATTGGACTTCGACTATGTTTAATACTCTCCTCCTCTTTAATGACTTTTCTTAGATCTAGACTAGTATGCTGAACAATCACAGATTTAGATGACGGGCTATTGCTACCTCGCGTGTCGTTACCATCGTGGTTATCACCGTCATCGTTGCTGTCATGGTTACTGTTGACAGCCATAGAAGCAGCAGACGACACAAAATTGTGACTATGTGGCAAGTTGTTGAAACTGCTGTTAATTGCATTGCTACTGTTTGCTTGAGCCAACTGTTGCTGAACAATCAGATGTCTGGCTGCGGCAAGTTGTTGTTGTACCGCTAGTTGCTGGGCAACGATACTTTGCGTTGTAAATGAACTCGGACTGCTTCTTGATGCTGCTATAAGTGCAGGATCAAACATTGGTAAGTATGGCGATCTTCGCTCTTCTATATGACCATCTTCAGTCTTGATAGCTAAAGGTGATGGGGGTAAATGGAAGGGCAATTGAGACTGCATATTCAGAAGCGAGCCCATAACCTGTGCTCTGGAAGCAGTAGTGATTAAATTAAGGGGCAGTGAAGTGCGGATAGCAGAAAGTTGTGGATCTTGATTCGTGGAGAGATTAGATTCATCAGATAGATCGAGTGGTTGGTCATGATCTCTAGGTGACAGTTGTGTATGGTGTGGGTGCCCAACCAGATGACCATCGTGTTTGGGGCTATCATGTCTAGGTGGTGTTGGCATATGCCTTTGTCTTGGGTAGTTTGGACCACATTCTGCTCTCTGCTTCAGCAACAACTGTAGAGCAGCCACTGATAACTGATTGATCTCTTGTCGGTTTATATTTACGCCATTTGTATCAAGGCCATCTATAATCTGCCGAGACTCCTGGTCTGTATTAAGGCTCAGTAGACCATGTAAAGCTTGCTCAGTTTGTTTATCCTCAATACTACGTATAAGATCGCGCATCTTCCGTGAACGTCTACCAAGTTTAGCAGCTGAAACAACATAGACATAAATAACTCTTTACAGACATATAATAAACAACATTTTTACCATTTATTTAATCATAATAACTCTAATTAATGATGATTGAATAGTTTAATTTCTAAAGGTTATTTACAAAAAAAATTCTCAAATATGTCAAACAAATAAAACATACATCGTGATTGTTTATAGTAAAATGTTGAGATGACTTGTTTACTGACATTTTAAAGAACAATATGGTAAGAACCACAGACAGAGTTTAATACACCTGGGTCTGTCACATATCATAAACAAATCTTTATCTTCCATTTCTACCATGTTACCACAATCTACCGGAATGCTTTATGTTTTTGTTCCTGTTTTTAAGTGGGTATTTAATTTACATAGCCGACTAGGCAACTTGCTATTGTAATAGTAGTAGCCTCAGGATGAAAGGGAAAGGGCTTCTGCGTCTCATACCATAGTGGTGACAAATACCATCAGGAATGAGGTGTTGAGAGTTGTTTATAAGTTGTATATGGAAAGAATAATTTTTGAAAACTACTAAGATAAATATCTTGTTGATAATTAAAAACCAAATGACAATAGTATATATTTGATACAGGCAATCGTTATACCAATTAAATTGGATGGGATTGACAAGAAGAAAGTTTCAAAATGCCGAATAATACAATTATCACTCATGAGGTATGCTTCCTTAAATAGAAAATTTCCATCAAGTTTTAAATGACAACATTATGAAATCA
Organism: Spisula solida; assembly: GCA_947247005.1. Lineage (NCBI taxonomy): Eukaryota > Metazoa > Mollusca > Bivalvia > Venerida > Mactridae > Spisula > Spisula solida. The sequence goes on along the minus strand of OX365944.1, from coordinate 39,773,674 downwards.
CAATTTATATGACCGATAAAAAAACAAAATTAACACAAAAACAGGATATTGCGGTTAATTTTGAACTTTGAAATAGTTGAACAAGTCATTAAGCCAAAGTCTGTTCCTGACAAAAGTCAGACGAGGCCTGGGGCAAAAATATCAACAATAGGATAAGAATGATGGCTGAATTCAATCCAAATGCACCTCAGTCAAACTGTCTGGCCAAGAGACCTTTTATTTTGCAATACTGATGCCAAAATGTCAAGTAAATTTTGCAAGAAATGTTAGTGTGCTTCCACTTCTACTCTAGACTGCATATTAACATTGCAAGAAAAAATAGAGAGAAGTGATTTTATATCAGTAATTGTTTTCCCCTGACTGTATTTGCCTATATCAAACGGTGTAAATGTCAGTAATTTACATTTAACAAGACCCAAGTTGTAGACCAATTTAGGCCTACCAATATAGAAACAGTTGTTATCCATATATATTGACTTCAGACATCCATAAATAAACCTAATTTACTTGGCTGTTGACCGCACTCTATTCTATCACATACCGTCTCGCCAGCATTGATTCAAGTGCAGCCGCTTGTGCTCTATAGCTCCATAGCACATAAAATGAAACTAGGACAATTTCTCACTTTGAAAACTAATTTCCCCTACCTATTCTAAATCATTATAATATCTAATTATACAGTCTGGGAAGACTAAAACTGTATTCTGTAAGATCAATCAATTCCGCCTGCGAAAACAACTTAGCCTACATTTCAGGCTTTTCAATTTTCAGTGAATTATTCATTGAATATGTGTGCTGCATGTTCCGATGCATTCTATTTGTGCAGGCAATACAAACTTCGTGTTGCTGTGCTTCATATCTTAAATCAAAAGTAATTTGAAATCAATTTTCTCTGATGAAGCATACATACATTAAGTTCAAAGGAAATTTAAGGTACCAGCTATATGTCTGGAGTATACCATGAGGGGAGGATAATAGTCTATACATCATGTCAAACAAAGAACAAAGATTTGCTTGGAAAATGAGTACAAACAGTAGAGACTATTCTGAAATTTCTACACTATAATTTGTGCTGCACAAAGTCATTAAACATAAGCTGAGCAGCACAGAGGGGAATGTTGAGATCTATAAAACATAAGTTGTGCTGCACAGAGGGGCATGTTGAGATCTATAAAACATAAGTTGTGCTGCACAGAGGGGCATGTTGAGATCTATAAAACATAAGTTATGCTGTATAGAGGGTCATGTTGAGATCTATAAAACATAAGCTGTGCTGTACAGAGGGGCATGTTGAGCTCTATAAAAAGTAAGTTGTGCTGCACAGATAAATAAATGGTATGATTATTAAAGACTTGCAGCAACAAAATTCAGACATTAACAGAGTAACAAAAAATGCCTGTCTAGAGAATATATATATAAATAATAATTTTTATGTGGCCAGTAAGCTTTTTGATGTTTGTTTATTTGGGTAAACGCTGTTTCTCTACAACTTTTCAGTTATGAACACTGGCTGAATCACCTAATCAGTTTTCCTGGACAGTGTTTCCTCACCAGAACTAATATATGATCTTCTAAAAGGAATCAGTAACTTCTACACATGTGGAGGAAAATCGACAATGTTGTCAAATTTTCTTGAAAGGGACAATGATGACCATAATGACCAACGAATCAAACCCAGATTGCTGGGTTACAATTCTAGCGTATTAAACCACTGGACCACACACAAGGCTCTACCTTTAATAACAGAAAAGCAGTACTTTATTTGATCTTATACCTTTAACCTACTTTGGATACAATGATTTTAAAATCCTCAGCATGTCATCCAGATTTGAACTGTGTGGTAATAATCGAGGATCTACTGACCAACATAACAGGGACTATCATTTAATTGAAAAATGTGTCACATATTTGTTTTTTAGTTTATACTAATTATTTAAGGTTGATTGTGAAACAAGTTTTTTCAACTTATATTAATCACTCTCCACACCTCGTTCCTGATGTTATCCATCGCCACGAGGGTATGAGAGTAGAGAAGCCAGTTTCCCCTTTTTTGCTGAGGGTCTAGCAAGGGAATTACTGGTACCATTTTTATTTTATTTTGTCTTCGGTATCACATAGTTGACAATAGTACAAATAATATATAAAATACTAGAGTCCTTGAGTCTAATTATATATATCTGAAACTCGACTAGTTACACGCAAATATAATAAAACTACACTAACTTTCAGTTTACAGACAGTCTAGAGATTCATTAAATATTGTTATGACTAAATTTGGAAAATAATGGCAATTAGGTTTCATTTTGAGTTTAATAAACTTTGAAGGATACTTTTAATTTCGTCTGAACACCACCAAGCCAGACAACACAATCTTTTTCAACAAATAAAGTTGGTATACTTATTATACCAGTATTTAAAACCCAATGTTTAGAAGGTAGCAGATGAACCTGGTAGGTCAATGGATGTTAAATCTCACTTAGTGCTCAGTCACAGGTGAGCTTCAGGGTACTGTTTTATCAAAGCACTTACGGAAATCTTTAAGATACGTTCAAATTTAAATTCTTCATAATTCGCTTACAGCTACAAAATTGAGTAAATAGAGTTGTCACCAACTCCTACAGACTGTATCTGTCCCGATTTTACTGTTGTTAAAAAGAATTATAAAGAATTTAAATTTGAATGTAAGTTTACGATTTCCGTACGTGCTTTGATAAAACAGTACCCTGATGCCTAGATGTTTGCCTAACTTTCAAAATGTTTGCCTAACTTTCACAGGAGTGACCATTACCGGACAGGCCATTGGGGTAACATACAGGAGATAAGGTGTTGGCTCTATTAATGTAACCCTGTGTGAACCATGCCATAATAAAACTCCTCAAAGTTTCCCAAAGACAGTTTTCCTCACACAGGGAGTTCAACTCATTTCAAAAATAGGTTAAATTATTCCTTGAATTGGTATCTGGTATTAACCGAACTACCTTGTACTGGATAATTTCAAAACCAGTTATTTATTTTTCAATTTCAATCATTATTTCAATACCTGATCGAGACATTCCCAGCGCCAGACATTTCTGAAGACGACAATATTGACATCGGTTTCTTGTCAATATCGTGATGTCACAGTTTTTGCTGTAGAAGCATTTCTTGCGTGCTGGATCGCCGACATCTTGCAGAGCTCGCCGGAAGAATCCTTTACAGCCTTCACATGCCAGTACACCATAATGTATTCCAGACGATTTGTCACCACAAACCAGACACTTTAGATTGTTGTTTACCGGATTTGCCTTAGGACCAGGAACTGAAAAGATAAAAAAAACACGGCCATTAGAGGTGATGCATATTTAAAGGTCGGCACACTGTGGTAAATTATGTAACCAGTTTCCCGGTACAGCAAAATAAATTTCTTACCAATACTAACATGCAGCTCCTGCAATATATGACATAAGACACGTAAACAGAATCTGCAACAGACAAAACACCTGCTTTCTGGATATTCTGAGATTTCAAATGATTTCAGTGCCCTGTTACGAGCTCCAAGCTCAGCAATTAATTGACTATTTGTTCGTTGAAAGTTGTTTTGGTTATGTTTTTGAATGTCGAATTACAAAACATTGGGTGTTATTAAAGACGCCTTATTTTTGCTATTATTTGTAAATTTAGATCCTCGCAATTGAAATAAATCTGCGTAAATATATATTTCATAACATAAATTCCTTTCCTGGATACTTTGATCGTAAAATATAAACCCACCAAATACTGGTTTTGTTACCGCAATTCGCACCATAAAGGTCACATGACTTAAAAATGAAGTGATTTTTAGTCAACTGAGTCCTTGATTGACTATAAATTATAACGGAGCTTTCATTTTAAAAATGGCTTGAATCAAAATCATGTCCCATACAGTCGTTGATGCTGTCTAAATATCTGTCAAAGATTTACCCAGAATACTAACATTTACTAAGACAATATTTTTCTTTTGCACACACACGTGGTTGTTAGATCAAACATTTAGAACAAATGTAAGCAACACAGTCTATCATCATAAGCAAGAATTACTACAATATGACACCAAACAAATGTGTAACTTCACTTTAAATATGCATGATTCTTGGAAATAAAAGACAGAACCTACAAAATATGTGTCATCAAAGCTGATTATTACATGGAATTCACTTAAAATATTCATAATTCTTTGAAATATAGAAATATTCTTATTTCTACACCATCAGCGTCTACACCATGGTACTACCAGTAAAGGTTTGACATTCAGGTAACCATGGTACTACCAGCACATGTTTGACATTCGGGTAACCATGGTACTACCAGCACAGGTTTGACATTCAGGTAACAATGGTACTACCAGCACATGTTAGACATTCGGGTAACCATGGTACTACTAGCACAGGTTTGACATTCGGGTAACCATGGTACTACCAGCACAGGTTTGACATTTAGGTAACCATGGTACTACCAGCACATGTTTGACATTCGGGTAACCATGGTACTACCAGCACATGTTTGACATTCAGGTAACCATGGTACTACCAGCACATGTTTGACATTCAGGTAACAATGGTACTACTAGCACAGGTTTGACATTCAGGTAACCATGGTACTACTAGCACAGGTTTGACATTCAGGTAACCATGGTACTACTAGCACAGGTTTGACATTCAGGTAACCATGGTACTACTAGCACAGGTTTGACATTCAGGTAACAATGGTACTACTAGCACAGGTTTGACATTCAGGTAACCATGGTACTACCAGCACAGGTTTGACATTCAGGTAACCATGGTACTACAAGCACAGGTTTGACAGTCAGGTAACCATGGTACTACAAGCACAGGTTTGACATTCAGGTAACCATGGTACTACCAGCACAGGTTTGACATTCAGGTAACCATGGTACTACCAGCACAGGTTTGACATTCAGGTAACCATGGTACTACCAGCACAGGTTTGACATTCAGGTAACCATGGTACTACCAGCACAGGTTTGACATTCAGGTAACCATGGTACTACCAGCACAGGTTTGACATTCAGGTAACCATGGTACTACTAGCACAGGTTTGACATTCAGGTAATCATGGTACTACCAGGACAGGTTTGATTGTAGCAATGCATACTCAGAAATCAAGTCAATGTTTATTTCATCACCATGAGGATGTCTACTTTTATTGATTACAGTCAAGTCAATTAACTTCTTCATGTGCAAAATGTACAAAACTGCCCTCGGCTAGAGAAACAATATATAGTAAACTGCAAACAGCGAAAATCTACAAGCTACGTATATTATTTGCAATATGCATGTATTTAATACTTCATGCTCTGCATATACCACTGCGGGACGGTTCACTATTTTACATAATTTGTTAACAAGCTTCATTGGTTCCCTGGCATCCCCCAGAAAATTGCCTTACTGAAAATGCTGCACATTTCTTAGAAACAGGAAGTAATTATGTCATAGAAAATAACTGCTGATTCGGGTTGAAATGCTGCATGATGTACAATGTAATAACAAGAAATGTCTACTTCCAGAAATATCAGGTACAAGTTTCCATGAAAAGCTATAATCTGTCAACGATAAAGATTGCTGTGCCAATTCCAGAGATTATCATACAAGAGATTGGACAAGCCTGAAGTCAGATTATGATTATGCCACTGCAGATGTAATGAAAATATGCAGTCTTATGATGGTGCCCGGCTCCAAATTTCTACTAGGATTATAAGCTAAAACCAAATTATACCAAAGTTAATTCTACAGCATAAAATGCACCAAACTCACAGACAACAAATATCATCACTGAAGATGATCAATGAACGCCCCTATAAAGTACCCTACTTTGAGACAATGAATGCCAACCCCCCGGCCCCACCCCAGGTTATGTAGTAACAGCCCTGACATAGTTATCTAACCTTGGTGTTGGTATGGGGGAGAACCATATTTTAATTTAATAACTTAATAATTAAGTTATTAAACTTATGATTTAACTGTTCTTTACTTAAATGTAAAAATAATAAGAGATATTTGAGCCATGAAATGACCATTGGCAGCCAAATTTGTCATTAATATAAAAGGTCAAAGCGACCTTGACATTTGATCTCAAAATCAATAGATGACATCTACTGAAGGTGACAAGGCTCTTGATAAGTATGAAGATCCAAGGCGCAATTATGCAGCTGCAGAATCTCAATTAATATTTTTGTCACATTAAGATGGAAACTAATGAGTTTTCAACAAGCAAATTGAGGTGAAATGAATATGTGCAACAAAACATAGCACAGCTGGTAAGCATATTTCCATATCATAAGGATGGTATTTCAGTCATTAAAACTCTGGCAGTACCCCAAATGGTCTAACGATTCAGGGGCGTTACGACAGGCTTGAATTGATGTTACGCACTCAAGCCTTGAAGTTGGTGGTTATGGTTGGGAGTCCTCATGATTGTTAAAATTAGGAACTTTAATGCCATTTTGGTCATATCTGTATTTCTACTTTTCAAATAAATGTTACGCACATGCGTACATTCATATCGCTGGCTACGTCCCTGGCATTATATATTTTATGATACAAAGACATGTAATAAATACTTCTGAAGGAACTCATATGTTGGTTGTGAGGTCACAATATTAACTCACAACTCTAGGTCAATCACCTGAGTATATAGAAGTATCTATGGATCCATAGAAGTACCTATAAATTTAGTAGTGACCTAGTGATAAATTTAATTGATCCAAGAATAAAAGGTCAAGCTATAAAAGAGATAGATAAATCTCAAGACATCATAACGTTGTGTGACTAATGTTTAAAAAAACAAGGACAGTGTTGTTAACAAGGTTTTTCTTTATTTTGACCTTAAACTATTAAAGTGACCTATATTTTAACCCCAGATGACCCAGTTTTGAACTTGACCTAGATATTTATAAAGATATAATATAATATTGTGACCAGGTTTCATAAAGATCAAGTATACACTGTGTTCTCTAGAGTGTTTAAACAAGGTTTTTCTTTATTGTGACCTTAGAGTATACTATATGATAACTTAGATTTTAACCCCAGATGACCTAGATTTAAACCCCAGATGACCCAGTTTTGGACCTACATGGAAATTATAAAGATATTCATAATGTGACCAGGTTTAATAAAGAACACAGCAAACACTGTCTTCCACAGACATTTATCAAATATAGGAAACAAACTGACACATACTGTGGGCTACAAATTGTTTAGAGATTTTATTTCTCCACCAGGGTACTGTTTTATCAAAGCACTTACGAAAATCTTAAAAGTTACGATCAAATTTAAATTCTTCATAATTTATCAACAATTGCAAATTGGTGACGGATATTGCTTGTAGGAGTTCATTAACTGAATCATTATTATATTACAGCTCCATTTACCACACTTTATAATTGTAGACAAATTATAAAGAATTTAAATTTGAATGTAAATTTACGATTTCTGTAAGTGCTTTGATAAAACAGTACCCAGTAGTTTAAATATGGAAATTTTCTTTAATCCCCCCCTTCTCCATTCATGGTGATACGCCATCAGCCCTAACAACAAACCAAAGCAAACCAAAAATACTATTTGTTTTGCCATACCAACAGCGTAATTTCCCAAAGAAAACAAATCTTGTGTAACATTATCTGAATCCGCATGAGATTTCTAGCAGCCATGAAAAATCATTAATCAATGTTGGGAGGTTATCAAGTGAACTCATGATTATCATAGGCATAGTAAAGTACAATTTCATGTTACTATATATAGAAACATCGCATGATGTCGATGATTCATGGTAGCACGGAAATTGTAACTAGACAAATTTACATTAAACGAGGACAGGGCGTTCTACTTTTAAACACGGATCTTGGGAGGGTTTAAACATTAGGCAGATATTTAACGCATGTAGTTAACTGCATCATGACATTTAATATCACATAAACTGGTTAAGTTAATTACACATATAAAATACATTTCTGAGAAACAAACACCAATGAATTCTTTAAATGTCATTCGAATTATGTGAGGAAAAAATTAAAAGTAAGTTTCAATGACAACAGAATGACCTTGTAAACAGTTATAAATACAGCTAGGAAGGATTATAAATTGTTACTTTATCTTCTGGTGCATTAACTTATACACAGCAACCACTTTCAATAACTGTGTGCTAGCTGTTGGTGAGGTGGTCTTATAGATCAACAAATCAGACTACAGGGATACGAGTATAGGGTCGTTGTTTTATTCAGGCTTCAAAACAATTAGTCAGATATATATGGCAGCTGATTTTTTTCCAACTGTTAAATTCTATATAATTATTATATAACCAGTACTAATTTACCATTCCACAAGAAATCAACAAGTTCTCCACATGTGGAGGAAACTCAACACTGTTGACAAGCTTTCCTCGAAGCTTAAGGGCCACAGTGTATGACCAGCCATGACTGGGAATCGGGCCCAGGCCCAAATCTCCCGAAGCATCTCAAATAGAAATTTCAGCTCAAATTGAGATTTGGCTTTAATCGGAATCTGAATTTGAGATAAAGATGAAGCTTGAGCTCTCGAAATTTTACTGTAATAAACTCAGAATAATGTTTCTGTTTTGTTATATCAATTTAGGGTATAATTTCACATTGAAACTATCTCAAACAATAGGTGATAAAGTTTGAGTTGAGATTGAGCTCAGATTGAGACATTTCGGGAGATCGGGCCTGATCGCTGGGCTACAAATCTAGCACACTACCCACAGCAGTGGTCTTCATTATACAGCTGTATTGTACAAGGAGTCGGTCAGCCTGAGAGGAACATTGGAACGTATTTATTAACGTCCTTGTACTTAATGTTACAGTCAGCAATCATAGACCAGCTGGGCTGGTATTCACAAAGCATCTTAGTTGAAAACTTAAATATTTTGACTTAAGTTAAAAATTAGTTTTGCATATATCATGCACAAATTGAAGATTAACCCATGTTTTCTTAGTGATTATGGTAGCTATTTACATAATGATTTGAACCTATGCAAAAAATCAATAATCATAATTGTCATGTTAGGCTGACATACTTTAGAAATTTTGGTGTTTTCAAGAAAAATCTAAGTTTTCTACTAAGATGCTTTGTGAATACCAGCCCTGAGCTCAGGTTAACATTATTTAAGGCATAATATAACGCCACAGGCAACTATTTGACTTAAATATAATTATATGGTCATTTATAATACTAACTGAAGCATGAACAAGATCCAATATAATGGTAGATCATAAAATGTTCATCAAGAATCAGGGGCAGTGCGACCTCAATTAATGGACATCAACAACAACAAGGTCAATCAGGGGTCAGATACATGCATAATTATAAGTACAAAATGATCACAAAAGGGTCAGTAACAAGACAAGGTCAGGCAGATGAGACAGTCTAGTTAGATGGTCAATAATTGTTATTGAATAGCAATAAAAGTCACACAATTCCCTATAGACACTCTGAATCATCTTCAATTATTGTGGACACCAAATTATGCTAATGACGAACATCACCACAAACCGAAAAAGTATGTGATAGTATTCAAGAAAATAAAATGATAACGTGTAATAGCTGACATCATCATTGAACTACCAGGGTACTGTTTTATCAAAGCACTTACGGAAATCATAAATCTACATCCAAATTTGAGTTCTTTTTAATTGTTTAACTGCTCCAAATTGGGGTAAAGGAATATACAATATTAACAAGTCATTAAGAATTGCAAGCAAAACATAAGTCTCCTACTCACTTGAAGCTATGTTCAATGTTTCTGTTGCCATAACAACCACAATTTCTGTCGGAATTAAAATATTTTTAGACGTGCATCATCCCCTTTATAAATTGCCTCCTATCCACATACCAAGTTTCATAAACCTAGTTCAGAAACTGTTTTAGTTATGCCAGGATCCAGATTTTTGGATGGACGGACATACAGACGGATTGACGGACAGACTGACGGACAGACTGACGGACAGACTGAGGGCAAACCTATAGTACCCTCGGGTCAAAAACCGGTAGGGGACTTACAATGATTCTGTTAATGATCTAATACAAACGATATATGTCTCCTATACGTAGCTGTAAAAGCATTAAAAGGTATTTGAATTTGAGCGTAAGTTTAAGATTTTCGTAAGTGCTTTGATAGAACAGTACCCAGACTTCTATATAAATATATGTAAGTTCTGGAAGTTCTATTATATACAGAGTGAATGCCATTACTGTTTCCATGGTTAAATAATGACTAACTGTAAACAACCATGATGCATGCAGGCAATGTAATTAAATCTGCTGGTATACCACAAACCATTCCAAGAGACCACAGTGGAATATGTACTTTCAATGGCAAGACCACAATTCATAAATACAGAGCTTGAGATATCCAGTGTTTTGTAGGATAAACAAGAGGGCCATATAGACCCAAAAGTGATCACCTGAGGAAGATGAGAAATAGCAGTTATTTTAGACAAAATCAACATTTTTAATGATACCACAATCTTTATACCACAAACCAGTTGCCAACTTGACCTAGATCAATGTGACCTGAGTTAAATCAATCATAACTTGTGACCTTTAGAGCATTAACAAGCCGATGAAATACCACAACGATAAAATACCACAACGTTATTAAGGACAATCACAATACCAAGTTCTCAGGAGATCTCAAAAACTTAAAGAACAATTATTTATTATAAACAAAAGACGTAGTGCTATATAATTATAACAAAAATTAGCATACATTTCCATAAAAACGATGTATTTCATAATTTCATTCAGTATTTAAAGTTTGTCCGCTTTAACCAGTAAATGGGCTAAGACGGCATTTTATCACATGACTACAGTACTTATCATCAAAGTGACACTATATCACAGAACATAACGGGCTAGCAGGCATGTATATAAGAACAATTGATAATCATGTCGGTGACCTCAGCAAATGGCCCAAAAAAGTAACCATCTTGGCTTCTATAACCTTCAGGTTCTCCTGAATCATGTGTTGTTTTGACCCAATTACAGGGGTTCTACTGAGGCATAATGCCCAATCCTGAAAATTTGATGCAACTTTGTTTCTAGTGCAATGAGCCTACATTCCTACACTAAAACTCTGTTTCAAACATTGCAATTAGCCTACATTCCTACACTAAAACTCTGCTTCAAACATTGCAATTAGCACACATTCCTACACTAAAACTCTTTTTCAAACATTGTTCTATTGTTTCAATTCAGCATATGAAATTTCAAATGACCATAACTCAGTCAATAATTGTTAGTTTTTCATCAAATAACTTTTATTTTCTGCAGAAAAGTTCCTTATTTCCAGTGCAGCAAATCCGGATTTCCAGTTTATTCCGGAATAGTAGGATCTCTGCCAATTAATAACTATGGTAATGTGATAAAAAGAACCTGACAGCCACATTTCTTAAATGAACATGTTTAGAAAACACATAAATTTTCAACTTGTGCTTTGACCCGGGCTTTTACTTTATAATAACGTCAGACATCTTGATAGGACATCATGTAGAGGCAGGTGGCATAGAAAGTAATCAACTGCCAGTACACTTTGGATAGGATAACCTCAACCTCGGGTACGGAATTTCAACTAACGACTCTCATATAAGAAGTTAAAATATGTCAGATCAAGTGGTCAGATGACAGTTTATCACAAGTCACATGACTTAGGTGACCTAATAAAGCCAAGATTATTCCGCACCCTGTCAATTGGCTGATATTGCAGGAAGTGACTGGATAAATAATTGTTCCAGTAGATTCCGCTGCCTATCTACATCAATATATTCTGTTATTGGCAACATCCTGTTTCATTGTCCTATGTAACATTACAGGAGTGGCTGCATGTTACAATGCTATTTTTAATTATTACATTTTGTGACTAATGTTTACGTAAAACATGCTAAAAATAATTATTTCATCAAACATTATATAACTTTATAGAAAGTGCATACACTCTACTTACAAAGAGTTTTATGACAACAAACACAGCCTACAGCACAATGTTAGCTTTATCCAACACAAAAATGTTAATAATAATAAATTATAATATAAAAGGTTCAAAATTATTTTTGCATTAAAATATAATTTGGATACCATCCTTAACAAAATTATTGAACAACGTGAAATGGTTAATGGAGCCTATATAGAAACGCCTCCAGACACAAAACTGGATGACGCTTGGCAGGAAACAATCATACCATTGTCGTGCGCATCCATGATTTTAAACGGGAGTACGAAAATAATGTCACATACAAAATTTCTATGTTACACTGCAATAGTTTCATTGTAAAAATATACAATCATTTTTAACAGCATTAAATTTTCCCACAAATTGGTGAAACTATCTTGTCCCATATTTAGCTGCTTATTTTCTCTACAGGAGTGCAGCATTTCAAAACCAATCATAAAACATATATAATCATTGCTAAATATAGATTCAATAAACGTACGCAAGCAGATCTTGCATGCTGAGAACTAATAAGGAAGCATCCCAGCATTTAAGTATTCATTACCAAACTCAAAACGGCATAGCATGTAATAATTTATATATTAAAACAATTTTTGCGCCATTTGACGTAAATCAATGCAGTACAATTATGGAAACTCACTATAAGCTAATGTTAAGTTGGAACACAAATTCTTTGTACCTAAAACATTAGTGAGAATTTGAAATTGCCCCACACGCGTTGTCGTGTGTCTAGAAATAACATTAGTTAATTCAAGTACAAAAATCTTTTGACAGACAAGTTTACCATTGAAAGAACTTTATAAGATCACCATTGGCATACAATAAAAGTCACATCCATGTGGCACATCGTGAATGCAAGAAGCATAGATCATACAGTAAACTCTATAATACGAGAGATCATGTTTTTATACAGAGGTATTCATATGCAAATGTGCCCACCAGCTATTGGTGAATGACAAGCTTTGTTTGTTTATTTATCCAATAGATTGCTGGTGGGCATTTTGCATATGAATACAGTGACCTCTCCTTATGACTTTTCCAAGATAAAGATGTACCAACCCAAGTTATTTTCGTTCAACAAAGCTTTTATTGCACTTAATGTTAAACAAACACTGGAATCATTACATGAAGCTGTACTGGTCTTACAATAGAAGAAACCCAGAGATCTTGTGTCAATATACTGCTTTCAAACACAACATTTCCTTTTATGGAAAAACTTAAGTTCTCGACAAGAAATGTCTGATGGCAGACTGAAAACAATCAAAAGGCGAATACGAGAACATAGCTTGTTCCAAATCAGACTGAACAAGCTTTCATGTTCTCACAAACCACTGTTATTTATGTCATCATAATCAAGTCTTAAATATCACCAGAAAGCTTAAGACAAATTCAAATTTCTTCTACATTTTGGATATAAAAAAAACGTGAAGCTATAAATATGTGAAAATACTGTAAACATACTGTATATTATATGACAAGATTTATCAGAAACCATATAAGAAGACAAAGAGAACCCTCAAGTGCCAGACAAACAGATTTAGTAAAACAAGATCACCGTCTACGAGTGCTGGACGCTCGACTTGATAGTAACCTTCCCTTGCTCATCTGTGAGTCAAATTTCTAAGAGTAACAAGGGCAGATAACTCATAAATATAGGTCACAGAGTTACCAGCCTTGTCTGTATAAACTCCCCTTGTGATAGTGAATAACTATGTTGAGTTTCAAGTGGATAACTTTGATAATCTTTGAGTAATTGACATTTTTGTCTAAAAATTCAAAGTCAGAAAAGGTGAATAACTCTTATAAAATGCTGTATAGAGTTGTTTCCTCCTGTTAGTAGATGTAGGTCATCACATTCCACAAGTACTGACTTTCAAGTTGAAAGCTTTGATAGTGTTTGAGAAAATTCAGTTTATGTGTAAAATTTGCCACTATTTCTATGTACTTAGTTCAAACAAGGGCAGATAACTCCATGAATATTGGTCACAGAGTTATAAGCCTTGTCCGTATGGAGTTCCCTTGTGATGGTGAATAATTATGTTAAGTTTCAAGTTGATACCTTTGATAGTCTTTGAGTAATTGACAGAGAAAATGACTCTGCCTTCTTCAAAAAGTCGAGCTAAGAAAAACCAAAAGCTGAATGTCAGTCATGCAGGAGTAACACAAATCTGAGGTATAATAATTCTTCATTTAATGGTAAATGTAATAAATTATGTTCATTTGATTGATGCCTGCAGGAAATGCCACAAAACATTTCTACATACAGCAACGGACCTGCTATACAGCAATGGACTATGATTGTGTTAACCACTGACTATATAAAGGAGCCTGGGACCCTTAACATTGCTAGTTGACAAAACCCCATGCATAATAAAAAAATTAAAACAGATATACATTTATTACCCCATACACAATATGCAATGTTCCCGCTCCTCAAGACCAAGATCTAACACAGTGCAGCCAAGAAAAAGCATACAAGAAAATTAAACATGACCCAAACCAACCCAGCTGTGACCCATATCAACCCACGACTCCCACCTCCTTCAGTGATCAGCAAAATATACATATCTAATGGGACATTCCCAAAAACCACAATACGTCCTTCATAGTGTGACCTTTATATTGCCTAGCCCACCTTATTATAATTGCTTATCTGCATGAAACTCAGTTTAAGCCAGCAACCTGAATCAAGACACACAAATGATGTCATAGCAAATAAGGAAGGGTGGTACAAGCATGTCACACCACACAGTAGTCAAACACTGAACACTGATAAGAATCAGGAGAAACTTCCTGTATCTACAACACATCTGATACACTATCATGTATCTGCATATCCTGAACTGTTTCAAGTGAACACCATCCTGTAATGTCTACATCCATTGAAAGACAACTTGTTTAAGATAACGCAACGGTAAGAGGTTTTCATTCACCATCTGAAGGGTTCTCACATGTATATATGTTAATTCTCATATGTATATATTAGGAAGTGCAACAAACTGCAGAACAATTACTCTTACACAAGGCTCTGACAAGACTTACATTACCACAGATATACAATACAAGTTCCAAAGGTTGTGTACAGGCCTATGATACACCCAAGAGCAGAATAGCTGAAATACACTATATTCTCCCCTCATCCTTGTACCCCCTCACCCTTGTAAAAACATCATTTTTAAGAAGGTCAGACCGAATCTGGACCCTTTTGTTTTAAATATTATAAGTAATCAGCCTAAAGAATCACACCCCTGTCTGTTCGTAGTCTACATACCAAGGATGCCAATGACAAACATTCTGAAATATTCCAAAATTTGTTGAGCCCATTGCACCATGTATGCAAGTCATAGACAATTAATGATTAATGTTAAGTTAATTACATCCTAACAAATGTGAAAATAACTTAAAAGAATATTAAAGACATAAATAAATATTGAAGAAATTGAAACAATAGCATGTACTGCACCTAGGTTGAAGATTGATGAGCGATCCATAAATGCATGCATGCCAGGCCATTATAGAATGGCAAATATCTGAATATCGGTCTGAATGAAGTGTCAATATTTAACATGAATCACTGACATTATTTGCAACCTAAGATTGGATATGACACACTGGAGTGAGTGTATGTAGAACACAGTGACTGGGTGAGTACTGAATCACTGACCTTATTACAAATATCTGTGACAAGCAACATTCAGAAAAAATGTGTAATCCAAACATAATAATAATTAACGAAACAGACATGAAACAGACAGAATGGCGGTTGGACACGGCACACATACATAAACATGGCAAGGCATTAGTAACCTAAGACTGTTCTAGAACAGAAGTTGGCCAGACATATAAATGTACATCATAGACCACACTAACAACATGAGGTTCAAGGGCCAGACATTTGGTAACAACCAGACTGAATGATGGTTGGCCAGACATTAATTTCAAAACAAGACCAGACATGCAACATGAGACTGTTCAGGAACAAAGGTAGACACACAACCAGACACAACAGATGTTCAATGGCCAGACATTATGTAACAACCAGACTTAATGGAGGTTGGCCAGACATTAAAACATGGTCAGACACGCAACCTGACAGGACTGAAGTTGGTCAGATATATAACATGGCAAGACAGGCAACCACACAGAAAGGATGGTGGCCAGACTTAAAACATGACAAGACAGAAAGGAGGATGGCCAGACTTAAAACATGACCAGACAGGCAACCAGACAGAAAGGAGGCTGGTCAGACTTAAAACATGACCAGACAGGCAACCAGACAGAAAGGAGGCTGGTCAGACTTAAAACATGACCAGACAGGCAACCAGACAGAAAGGAGGCTGGTCAGACTTAAAACATGACCAGACAGGCAACCAGACAGAAAGGAGGCTGGTCAGACTTAAAACATGACCAGACAGGCAACCAGACAGAAAGGAGGCTGGTCAGACTTAAAACATGACCAGACAGGCAACCAGACAGAAAGGAGGATGACCAGACTTAAAACATGACCAGACAGGCAACCAGGTCGAAAGGAGGATGGCCAGACTTAAAACATGACCAGACAGGCAACCAGACAGAAAGGAGGCTGGTCAGACTTAAAACATGTAGACTGAAAACCAGACAGTATTTACCATAATTGGGAAAAAAATCTTTCTTTAGCTTGTAATGAATGTGCTTGATGACTATGTTGAACAGCTGTGGGTTAATAAGTTTGATTTGACTTCAGAAAATTGTGATTTATCAGGCTGATGAATTCATTATAGAAATATTGTACATTTGTATAAACATACATACATAATGTTACCAAATCTTTGTACAATGTACAATATGTCACTCTCTATATAATAATGAAGATTTGCTGTGCTTTCTTATGCCACCGAGTGCACATCTGGCTATTTTAGATTAAACATCAAAAAAATTTCTATGAATAAATATTTTTTTCGTACTTTATTTATTTCAAGCAGCTCAATTTAAATGGAAAGAGCATCAAGAGCATCAAGTACACAGTGCATCCTGTTCTGTTCTGTTCTGTTCTGTTCAATGTCAACTTCTCATACAAGCTGACGACAAGGTCGTCTTCCCACACTCAGGTTTTGGTTATAACTGAACCATATGTTTGCACACCATAATTATATAGAAGATTAGAGCATAGTTTGCTACCTTGCTAGATCAAGCATGTTATAATCCAGACATTAATTGGATTAATAAGTGACTTGAACCCTATCAAGACCTTATATCATTTCATGCTCAAAGACTAGGAGGATCTACACTAACAAGCATGAGGGGCTCCCAGTGTCCCAATTCTCTTCCCAGTGAAGAAAAGGTTGGTAAGTATTCATGAACTCCAAGTTTATGAAGTTCATGAATTAATGAACTTAATAAACTTCATGAACTGGTTCATGAACTGATAATAAAGTTCATGAATACCAAAATAAATATTCATGACTCATTCTCATGTAATAAAGAAGGGACCCTCTGGAGCTTGTGAGTGGCTGTTAAGCGCCCCTTCTTGCACTATCAAAGTTAACGTATTCACCATAGTCAACTCAACTGTATATATACATGTGTACATACAGTACATTTATATGTCAGCTGGAGATGCGCAGTGTGCACATAACAATGTTCAAGGTCACATCGTTGCAAACCTTTCCCCGCTTGATCTCTAAACACGTCAGACATTAACTCGTTAAAGAGCACTGTCTTATTGTAGAATGACTTCAATTAAAATATGACATGATAAAATGTTTTGCCTTCCTTTAAATGTCATTAGAAACGAGGTCAGTGACTTCACTAAAGTCAAGGTGAACACATGCACTCGTCTTGATTACGATCTACAATAAATACAGAAATGAGACAAAACCCAGCACAACATAAAACATTATATTCAGATTCAGTATGCACAATGTGAATGCTAACAGCATCTATCATAACATAAACAATGTTTATGTATAAACAATCGAAAAACGAGACACACTAAACTGTTTGGCATCTTACTGCGGTCATAACTTACATACATCTGAGTCATTATCGTCTTGTATCAAAATTTCCAATACCATCCCCATATATATATATCCTTTTGCAACATGCAGAACGTGACCTAATTACACTGAGTGCACCGTCTGGATTTAACATAAACTATTCAAAGATTAATAAAACAGATTAGAAACGGATCTGCATGCACTAGAAAACCTCATACCTTGGCTGTAGATTAATCTTAATGAGAAATTGATCATGTGACCAGATCAAACGCAAAAAAACAAAACCTATATGAGCGAGTCCGTCTATCAAATACAGGGAGAGAACGTCTATCAAATACAGGAACAGAAACATTAATTATTGTCAAGGAATGAAGTAAAAAACATACTGTGAGAAAATCTAATTGCATTTTTATAAATTTAGTATATATTATATAACAGCAATATTTGATCATAACAGAATCAATACCTGCATTTGTATGCAAATATTGACAATTAGGGGAGGAAAATCTATTCTCATCCACAGCAAATAGTGAACGGCCAAGACAATGAATTTTAAGTCAACAAATTTTAACACAAAGTGCATATGCCATTACTGTAATTATTAATTAACTTTGATGATAAATACTACAGCTGCTAATACACATGTATATCATTTAGGTCTGATAACATTCACTGATTTACATCATGTTAAGCCATAAAGGAGAAAAAATTCCTTTAGTGACACATATTTCTGGGCGTAGAATCACATACACAGTATATATAATACCATGAATGATATATATTGAATCAATCAAATTGCAGTTTATTTTATAAATTTATCTTAATTACAATACATGCGTATTTGTCTTGTTGACAAATCAACCTTAGTATAAAGCATGGTTTTATAGATAGTTTATTTTCAAAATCCAGAAGGTCATAGACCTAGCTACAAGGACAACATAAGGTCGTTACGACCTATCATATTTACAAAATAAGATAATAGTAATCATGACACATGTACAGTTTATATATTACCGGTATTACATGTATAATATATTAATTGCCATCATTGATTTTTTTTTCAGAAAAAGGCCCCCAGGTGGCAGGCAGAAAGAATTTATAGAAAATTATATTGAATTTCCTTACATTAAAATATTTTTTTGGTGTTTAATGGTGAATAGTATTCAAATAACCTTTTTATGAAAAAAAATAACAGTCATGCGGTTATTTTTATTACTTAAATAATTATAATTCTGTTTAAAAAAAACCTTATATTAAGGTCTGAGCGTGGCATGAAAAATAGGGAACATGCAAAATAGGGGACACAATTAATGATAATTTATGATGATTTCTATCTTAAAATGTATAATATATGTTGGCCATATTTAATAGTAAGGTATTTAAAATATATCAACAATGCTGAATTTAATTGACATTAAAGGTAATCATATATTAAAGTAATATGAATAACTAACCTATATAGATATATTGATAAACTACATTTGTGGCACATTTAACTAAAAGAGTTCATATTGAGGATAAGTAAGTGACTGTGACAAACTAAACTATTGACCCCATCGTTTATATTATAGTAACCTAATAAATGTTTAGTACACTATAATATATATACATACAGGTTATTATAAAATTGAATATATGTTCCATTATACGAGAAGGCGGCCGACTAAGGCACATCGAGGCCAACTTGCCGAAAAATTACCCAAAATAAGCATGTTTTTGAAGAAATAAATGCCTCAAATACAGTATATAGCTTAGAAAGTATTTGCATTGGTGCTTTTTTGTCTCTGAGTCTGGATACGGGCCCAGACGGGTGACCTGTATAAATGTATATTGCACTACATTTTTAGGAGATCATTAATATACATCAGACTCAGCCTTGCAGTAAAGCCACCGACAATTTCATCGTACCATATTATATAACATTATCAGACAATCATAAATAAGACAAAAACTCATGTTTTCCTTATAAGGCAGTAATTTGAATATTGTGAATTTGCCAAAAAACTAAACCACCATACAGACTATGTGCACTTAGCAGAATGTGATTAAGTAGGAAATACCTAACAGTTACTGCATGTACGGAATCAGATAAGACAAATGGTTGTCTGGCACATTTTGTTCAGCATTGTTTCAATGCTCCTCCCATTAATAGGTAGTAGGTATGGAACCATTGTTCAACCTAAATTCCATGTAATGGTACGTACTAGCGTGCCCTGAACAATGACAGATTATGTTAACGATACCCATAAATTTAACAAGGATATGCAAGTGCATTTAAATCATATGAAATATGATCATACAGATAATTGGCACTATGCGCATAAATGCAGGTATATAGATCAGAAGGCCAAAAATAAATATTGTTTGTGAGCTCTTCCCTACCTTCCCAAGCAATTTGATAGTCAGGTACGAGAGTTACGGAAACAAAAATTATTGGCACTAAAAAATATTTTTGAATTTTTTTTTTACCTACCTACCCAACAATTGTCGGAACAGGTAGGGGAAACAAACAATATTTTATATTTGGTCAAACAAATAATCAGTAAAGCCTAGGCATACTCTGAAACAAGCTGCCTACGCATACTCTTATCCAAATATGAAAACAGCTCAATGTGTAACAGGATATAACAATATTATTTCCCAGTAAACAAGGCCAATGAACTGACAAACGTAATGCACAAACTGAAGTGGTTGCAGACCTTGTTGCTTTTAAGCGTTACAAGTACAACCTATGAATAATATTTTATAAATATATAATAGTGCATATTTTCTAAGTGTCAACCTTCAATAACATAATTAATCCAAATACAATATTTAACTGGTATCTTAGCAAACTTCCTGTTCAACTTAAAGTGTTGTTTTTGTTGTATTTTTCAACTTACGGTGTAATAACCAGTAAATACTGTAGCGCACCGACAATCCAAAGCCACATAGAAATAACAGCAGCGGCTAGCCTGCCACTCATCTGGAGCCCGTTGCCTAACCAAGCCGCTTCCAAATTGCGCTACCAAGCACTTTCCGACGTCTATGCAACAACACGCTACAAGCGAGCAGTGCTCGCCGATAGCATGCCATTTCTTAACACTTCGCTAGGCGAGCGCTTCCAAGCGCTTTCGTGTGCAATGGACCTCTTCGGTAGCATATAATTTTTCCGCTTCGTGGTTTTTTGAAGCAAGCTGTTTCCTAATGTAGCGCTACCGAGTGCTAGGTCGCGGTTTGGTTAGGCAACGGGCTCCTGTTATCCACAAATTTAACCAACTTTTTTGAATTGCAATTGAGTGTACTAGGTAAAGCTATTCTATAGTATATTTGTCAACCTATGCATGAGATCAGATGTTTGTTCAAATGGATAGAAGAAAGTTTGAATGTCTATTGTCGTCATTTTGAGCGTGCAGTCTCACAGTACAGCTGATAATTCTACCCTTTAAATTCCGCAAAAAAGCAACAGGAAGGGTTAAACCTATGTCTCCCACAAAAGAGCCATAACTCAGGCAGAAATTATCTGACCTAAAATTCCTGACAATATGCACAACAAGGCTTATTGGTACCAAGCATTCATATGAAGATTCAGTGAAATTCGACCAAGAGAACAAACGAGGACAAACTTTATGACATCCACCCATCTTGACTGAGACATCCAGCACAAAATCAATATGTCTCCCCAACTCTAGACTATGTGGGAGACAATCATTCGTGCAGTCAGTTGATGGTATTTCCCCATCAGCACATCAGTGCAACTATATATTGTAATGTAGTATAGCACGGAGAATTTGACATGATCCTGACCTTTATGCATGAATATAGTATAAGGTTCTTGCGTTGAATAAATGTATATGAATTTCCGCGAGCAAATCATGCAATATCGGTCCTTTAGATTTTTGTTGGTATTACACCTCAATTAAGCGTCTTTGTGATACTTGCCGATACTTCCCGCTTATAAAAACATACAATCGGGATTACAAATATAGACAACATAGCAGCTGTTAAATTATAGTAATAGAAGGTCTGGCATCAAATTCTCCGGACTATACAAGTGGTAATACGGTATAAATATTATAGGTACCGGTAATCATATCAGTTTCTATAAATAGAAAACGAGTACTGAGCCGAGACTGCACTTTCAGCCATAGACTTTGTATAGTGTATACCCAAAGGTTACGTCTCAGAAGTCAAATTCTATCTATAGGAGAGATAACCGTATTCATTTGCAAAGTGCACACCGGCAATCTGTTGGATGAATAAACAATAAAAACCTGTCATTCACCAATAGCTAGCTGGTGGTATAGTCCAGAGAATTTGACACGACTCTCGAACTTCTATTTGCATAATTTAACAGCTGATATATTGTCTATATTTATAATCCCGGTTGTATGTTTTCATAATCGGAGAGTATCAAGAAGACTCTCGAGATGTAATACCAACACAAATCTAAAGGACCGATATTGCATGATTTTCTTGCGGAAATTTATATATTCAACGCAAGAACCTTGTAATATATTCATGCATAAAGGTCAGGATCATGTCAAATTCTCTGTGCTATACTAATCCCTTTACCCATCTTATTATTTGCGAAGTGTCCACACTGCTTGGAAAGGCAATTGATAGTTTTAATCAGAGTTTACAGTTTAATCCACAGTATTCATTTTTGGTCTGTTTCTCACCCAGATGTTATTTATCACATAAAAGATGTTTGGTCTTAAGTTCTACTTGATCAGATATTTTTTTGCTAAATTGAGCAATTAAGACAACAAAGAGGAATCACAAAGAAGTGAAAATATCAGTAGTTCTATTCCTTGTGTAGTTTTTTCTAGCAAAAGATGAAATCAGGGAAACATTGGGAGACAGAATGGTGGATGCAAGATACCATGATTTATAAGAATGGGAAACACTAGCTAGATTATGTTAAACAAACTGTACTCATGCAGACAGTAGTTTGTTTGTGTTTAGACAGTCTCAGGTAAGTTTATGATCATTAGCTTTTTTCCATGCCAGATTAGCATATGACCTCAGACTTCCAGGGAAGAGACGGTGATGTGATACAAGGAATCTGTGTCTGATACCCTACCAAATAGACTCATTGACTCTTTAACTTGTTTGGTGAACAGCACCGATACATGCAAAAGCAGACAGTTAAATTTTAATACATGTAATAATGGCTTAATTTATACAGTAAACTATGGCCAGACCATACACACTACACTGAGTGGAGTCACCAAGCCCAGACATAAAGCACACCAAACCCAGAAAGTAAATGATTACTGGTGCATTTTGTCCTAAATGACAACTTGTAGATCACAATGTCATGCAGTACACTCCTCCATTATATAATATTATGTAATACAGTTGTTCTAGACAAATTGTTTGATAGCCTCATTCTGAGACAAATATATTTATTTCCAAAGTCAGTTGACATCAAACAGAGACAAACTCACTGCACCAGTACTTTGTCTCACAAGTTCATTGACTGTTAATACCATTAATACCAGTACTGTATATAGCTTGACAGGCAATTAATTAGTAATTAACACACTAAGACTTATATATATATATCCTTATAAGGTATTTTCTGTATAGAACTCATTAAACTTGGCATATTTAGATACAGCAGGATTTTATTGCCTCATAATTATGATAAGAAAAATCTTGATCATTCGTTATATATAAATAAAATATAGGGTTGGATAGCTACTTTTGTTCATATTATTCTTCATGCTAAATATAGACGTTAATTAAGATGACATACAGACATAGACTGTAGCCTATGAATCATGCGGTCATGATGATCAGCCGGGGAGACTGAGGTCACAGTAACCTGATTGAAGGTAGCTGACTTATGGAACTGTAAAATCATTAATATTCGTGGGGGATTTAATTTCGTGGTTTTCGTGGATGATCTCAACCACGAAATGAAATCCCCAATGAATAATTATACCAATAAATAAGTCAAGTTCACAGTGGCTGCCATATTTGCTTTCAAGTTCAGTCAGGATTAAGACTGGGATTTCGGAAAGTTTACTTGCATTCATCAACATGTAATAAAACAATTATTATATCTGTCTATGTTTGAATGGTTTCTGATAATTTGAGTGAAATTTGACCACACCAATTTTCATTAA
Source organism: Spisula solida (assembly GCA_947247005.1). Classification (NCBI taxonomy): domain Eukaryota; kingdom Metazoa; phylum Mollusca; class Bivalvia; order Venerida; family Mactridae; genus Spisula; species Spisula solida. The sequence goes on along the minus strand of OX365944.1, from coordinate 39,749,586 downwards.
ATCTGAAATCCTTGAAATTACGTCCCCACGAAATAAGTCTATTTCACAAAAAAAACACACAAAATTTTGTCCAATCAAAATTAACTGAATTTACAGTAATTGATGACTCACTCAGGACTGGTTTCAATCATTTAATCAAAACCTCAATCTCTTATGTTTCATTAATCAAGACTTAAATAAAATATATTCTCAGCTATAAATGAAATACGTACTCTCATTCAATATTATAAATGAATTATTTTTCAAACATACATGTATCTATATAAAGATAGTAAATTATCAAACTTAGACTTTATATTCAACTATTTTAATAAGAGTTTATAATATATGTTATGGAATATTGTTATGAGAGTGGCTTAATATACCCGTCACAAGATGGATCTTTTTGTATTAATAATTTAAAATCATGCATTAATACCGTGGTGACAACATATCACATATTTTGAAATTATTAAAAGTTTAATTTTTATAATTTAATTTCATACGGATTGTAAAAATAAATATCAAAATAACTATGGTACATCAGTCATTTTTTTGATAATAATTTTAACTTAATTGAAAGAATATTCTAAGTTGAAATAAGTATGGACTTTTTATTTGCAGACGAGTGGATTTTGTCATGTAGTTGTTTATTTCATTTCAAAATAATTATCATTTATTATAAGTATGACACCTACGTGCATTGTGTCATGTAGTATCGTGGACACGATTATAGAAATTATTGTGTATTAACTCCGATAAAGTACGCAAGCACTGGAAACTTTACAGTTAACAAAGCCACACAAGCGATAACATTATATTTAATTGTTTATAGTCTTATATATATGTATGACCGACAATTGATCTTTGGTGCATTTCGATTTTTGCTTCTGATAACACAGCTCCTCTGACACGGATCTCTGGGTTAACAGAGTACGACACTATAGATCATTAACGCTACCTGAACTCGACCAATCACAACTGTCCAGTTAATCACTTCATGCGTAAACCAGTAACAGGCACAAACCCGATTAGAAACATGACCTACAATTAACTACCAAAGACTTCCCACAATAGTCTTATTTGCATAATTTTCTTTGTTGGTTGATAATAAAATCGGGCCATTTCCCAAATATAGAAGGAGAAGTTGTGTAGGTCAATGTGAACATCTAACATTTTATATACGCCAACAAAACAATTACTGTACATATAATTTCCCCATAGGGCAATATCAATTTCCATCAAGGATTTTATCGTATAATAAATATATTCAACTATCAAAGGAATTAATGTTAGCAACTTTTCTTCCACAATTGCTTTTAAGCTTTGACTTTTTTTATTTATTTTTTTTTTTATTTTTTTTTAAGCTTTGACTTAATAAATATACAGAAAGTTCGCAATTTAAACAACATAAACATGTTTAAAAAAAGTTGAGCTTAAAATCCAAGTTAGTTGATCAATGAATAACAAAATAATTATAAGGCAATAAGAAACTGAAATATTCGAAAAAGTAATAACTTCTTAAATAGTAATTCAGAATATTAAGGAACATTTGTTTTATTAAATTTTTTTATTATATCTGTATTATCCATTAGAATTATAACCTACATTATGAGCCAAAGAAAAGCCCAATTTTGGCGGGTAAATGAAAAATTAATCATTAAAATTCTGCTCTTAATAGATGTGACGTCATGCGTTGGTGATAATTTCTAGCGGCCAATCTACGCTCGCTCCGCCCTTTTTAATCATTAAAATTTACTTAATATGTTCTAACTATAACTTAAATTTGCGCTTGCACAGAACTAAATTTAACATGACTCGTGAGACCAAGTCAGTCCGACGAGCAGACTGGTTATGTATAATTGTTGGTTTATTTTTGTGCAACGTTATAATCATCTGTATCTACAATTTAATCAGTGAGTGGGCTAATGAATTGTAGTCTAAACTCAATCTCAATCCTACTTTCAGCAGCTAGGGAAGAGAGATAAGTTGGACAGGTAACATCTTACATCCAGGAGGAAATGAATTTTCCCTGTTTTTATAAAATATAATCTGGAAGCCCAATCTGCAAATCTAGACTAATTATTTATATAATACAGGAAGGAATTTATTAAATAGTCAGCGCATTATAATAAAGCTTTAAAAGTGAATTCTTTGTTCTGGAAAATAATTTTAATTATTAACACATCTCCGGACTATGTAATGCAGTTCATCATCATTTCACCACAATGAGGACAGTTTATAATGGTCATTGCAGGTCTGACCACATTTGACCATTCAAATGTTTGACCAGCTTTTTTAAATTTCGACGTTGTTGTAAAAATTGGCTATTATTATTAAGGAAATGGTTAAAAAAATGCCACAATAATTGATGTTACAAAAGTTATACTAAGTTATATGATAATTCATCCTATTATGCAACAAAATGGGCAATTATCATAAAATATTGCATGTCATCTATTAGCTAGCAAAACATTCTCGAAAATAAGATCATTTATATTATAATATGCAGTTTTCATTCAAAACATAATTATAGAATAAATCATGAATACATTTGAATATTTTATCTCAACATGAATTCATTTCCTTACAACTGAATAAATATAATCTGTATTAGGGTAATCTGAATAAGTGACCATGTGACTATTTAGAAATGACCTAATATTTATCCAACTGATTAGACAGATCATGTTCGAAGTCATGTTTGTCATTAATTCTGAACTGGTCAGTGACTTAGACCTAGGCTACTTAAAGTGCACTAGTTTCTGACTATGACAATCTGTATTTGGTAATGACCACTAAAACGGTGCTGTAGCTAGGTCAAGTTAAATACAAATCGTCAGGTAGCTTAAACTTTTAAAACTGGGACATTAACGAAAAGCCGGGGTCATGAAGTGAAATGTTCTAAATACCTTTCTAATCTCCTAACATTGAAGAGTACTATAACAAACACACACTCGTTGAGATAACACAGAATTTCTTCCTTAAATTAAATGGCGAGCTTTCAGGAAAAGCGAGTTAAGTTGACACAGATATGTTTATCGCAGTATTTGGAAACACAAACATATCAACAACTGATTACAAAGAAACCAAACAAAGGCTGCATCGGAAATACATAAACTATGAGCAGCGGGCCGTAGTCCAGTGGTTAGTGCACTGGATTTGTAACACAGCAATCCAGGTTCGATTCCCAGTTGTGGAAGGTCGTTTAAGTGACAATTCCATGAAAATTTGACAATAATCTTGATTTTTCAACACATGAGGAGAAGTTGCTGTTTCCTTGTGGAGGGTAAGTTAGAACTGGTTCAGATACTAGGAGACCGTTAACATGGGCGAGCGCTACGTAGCGCTTTCCACGGGAGGTAATCCTTGCCTTCTATATTTAATCGAACGGGAGGTAACTGAATAAAGGCGCTCGGTAGCGCTTTGCTTAGGCAACGGACCCCAGAAAAACTGGTTAGGTCAATCTGCCACTATACATAACTGAAATTGTTGAGAAATGGGGGTACCAACTGAGAAAACATGACCTTGGAATTATTTTACAAGTATGAGTTTTAAAAGAATAACGATTAGCTTAAATCATTAAATAAAAACGTGTATCAGAATCAATTGAACTTGACCACTTTCATTTATCAAGTAGAACAAGAAAAATATTTCGGGTTCAATAACCTCAAGCAAGTTAATATATATTTATTTATCATCTTACAAAATAATAAACCACTAGATGGAAATGTGACAGCATTTGAAGTCAGTCTGTCTCAATGATTTAAGTAAAGAAACATCAAAAAGCTTACTGCATCTACATAAAGTAATAGAGACCCATAAAACTCTCCCGTTCTTTTTTCCTGCAGAAATGTGTAATGAAAACATAGTTTATGTGTCAAAATCTTGATCAACAGCTCCTTTGATGTTCAGCAAAATATCCAAATAAAAAATTTATGTGTCTGGACTGTCTACCATACATTTCATTTTCTGATATAAATTGCTGCCGAGGTGATGCAAACAGCATAACCAGTCTGAAGCAACAACAACAACTACATCTTAGTGTCAAGATTGATGCATACCATCAAGTCAATATAATCCAAAGATATTATGACATGGCCCAGTCGTACTGACTCAATATATGTTTTATTCATTGTCTTATAGCATTATACTCAGGCCAGCGGATATCAACCAGAAACCAGTGCAGTAAGTCGTAACATACAGAAATAACCTAGACTGTGGGAGATATCAAGGTCAGAGCTACCGATAGATAATTAAACGCCTTCCTTCAATGTCAACGAATCCTTGGACCATTACAATACTAATGAGATCATCATGACCTGAAAGACTATTTTTACATTTCACGGAAATGTAAACTTTAGAGTGATCAGTGATAAATTGACTCTTCACAACAAGCAATTACTAGTATATAGGCTTCTGCTTAACTATGACCTATTACATCATAATATTTCTCACCGAAGGCACATTTACTCAGCAATTAAAAAAATATTTTAACACAAACTTCATAAATATTCTTGTCCAATATTTAATTATAGAAGAACCAAATCAGGCCGTTATAATTGCTACTAAGTTTCAGAACACAAATATTTAACAATGTTATAAATATTTGTATAAAATTGACATTATTTAAGCGGTAGTTGTACACAAACATACAATGTTTTACGATAAACATGTGACCCCTGATACGTGGCTAGGCCTGTACCAGGAACAAATTGATCAAACAAAGCATGATTGACGTCAATGTTACATACATCGATACGTTTAACCATTTAACCGATATCTCTGTCACCATTGTACCTATTGCTCTGTATGTTACCTTAGCTACCAGGATTTCAAGACTATTTACAGTCACGGAAGTCTGGGTATTAATCTAATACTGAAGAGTTCAACATTTATACCACATAAAATATTACTTTAAACCTAGGGATGGTTAGGTCAAGGGATAAAATGATTCCCGACTGACCTCACCAGGTCCAAAGTCAACTATAAGAGATAGTTAGGTCTAAAGATAAATGTATTCCAGACTGACCTGGTCTTAGGTCAACTATTAGGGACAGTTAGGTCTAAAGATAAATGTATTCCAGGCTGACCTTTGTCCAAAGTCAACTATATGGGATAGTTAGGTCTAAAGATAAATGTATTCCAGACTGACCTTTGTCCAAAGTCAACTATAAGGGATAGTTAGGTCTAAAGATAAATGTATTCCAGACTGACCTGGTCTTAGGTCAACTATAAGGGATAGATAGGTCTAAAGATAAATGTATTCCAGACTGACCTGGTCTTAGGTCAACTATAAGGGATAGATAGGTCTAAAGATAAATGTATTCCAGACTGACCTTTGTCCAAAGTCAACTATAAGGGATAGTTAGGTCTAAAGATAAATGTATTCCAGACTGACCTGGTCTTAGGTCAACTATAAGGGATAGTTAGGTCTAAAGATAAATGTATTCCAGACTGACCTGGTCTTAGGTCAACTATAAGGGATAGTTAGGTCTAAAGATAAATGTTTTCCAGACTGACCTGGTCTTAGGTCAACTATAAGGGATAGTTAGGTCTAAAGATAAATGTATTCCAGACTGACCTTTGTCCAAAGTCAACTATAAGGGATAGTTAGGTCTAAAGATAAATGTATTCCAGACTGACCTTTGTCCAAAGTCAACTATAAGGGATAGTTAGGTCTAAAGATAAATGTATTCCAGACCGACCTTTTGTCCAAAGTCAACTATAAGGGATAGTTAGGTCTAAAGATAAATGTATTCCAGACTGACCTTTGTCCAAAGTCAACTATAAGGGATAGTTAGGTCTAAAGATAAATGTATTCCAGACTGACCTTTGTCCAAAGTCAACTATAAGGGATAGTTAGGTCTAAAGATAAATGTATTCCAGACTGACCTTTGTCCAAAGTCAACTATAAGGGATAGTTAGGTCTAAAGATAAATGTATTTCAGACTGACCTGGTCTTAGGTCAACTATAAGGGATAGTTAGGTCTAAAGATAAATGTATTTCAGACTGAACTGCTCGTAGGTCAACTATAAGGGATAGTTAGGTCTAAAGATAAATGTATTCCAGACTGACCTGGTCTTAGGTCAACTATAAGGGATAGTTAGGTCAAAAGATAAATGTATTCCAGACTGACCTTTGTCCAAAGTCAACTATAAGGGATAGTTAGGTCTAAAGATAAATGTATTCCAGACTGACCTTTGTCCAAAGTCAACTATAAGGGATAGTTAGGTCTAAAGATAAATGTATTCCAGACTGACCTTTGTCCAAAGTCAACTATTAGGGACAGTTAGGTCTAAAGATAAATGTATTCCAGACTGACCTGGTCTTAGGTCAACTATTAGGGATAGTTAGGTCTAAAGATAAATGTATTCCAGACTGACCTGGTCTTAGGTCAACTATTAGGGATATTTAAATGTCGAGAGACAAATGATTCCAGACTGACTAGGTCCAAAATCAACTACTAGAGATAGTATATTAATAAATAGGAAAAGGTGAAAAGAGATTCAAGACTGACCAGGTCCAAGGCCGTCAGCTCATGATTAGCAACTTCAATTCCTGCAAGAACTGTGTACAGATGTTGTTATAAGCCAGACTACAAAGATCAGGGAAAGTTGTAACAACATAACATTTACATACGAGTTGCACAATCAAAGTTTAAACTTAATTAATTATGTGGACTTCAAACATGAAACTTTAACACAGTTTGTAACGGAACATGTTGGCAATTACAAGTATGAGACACAAAGCGACATGATCAGACCACAGTCAGTGTTTTACAATTGATGAATATATCCACAAAGTTAAAGGGTATAAAAAATTAAATGTGCATCAGGGGAATGCATGATTACAGCAGTTAGCATTGTTATATAAGATAGTATCGTATTTCTACCTCAGCCATGACAAAACACAATGAAACAAGATGCGACAGTTAGCAACAGGCACAATTATTGCCACTCAACTGTTACAGTATAATGTCATTGTCTCTCACCTTGACCTTTACATTGACCTTGACCTAGAAGGACCTGAGATTCTTGTAGGAGATCCACATCATTGATTTGACATTAAGCAGTCCTTAATATTCCAAAGAATCATCACTACAAGTAATAGGATTCAGACAGACAAACTTTAGCCTCAAACAATATAACATTCAGCACAATGCCTGGTTAATTACCATTGGAGCCATTTCAAGCAATGGGGCGTAAGATGGCTTTCTTATACACATTTAGGATTATAAGATTAAAATGAACAAATTTCATCCAGATATCAACATAACATAATGTTGTCCTTGAGCAATCATCATTTAATGCCTGGTACATGTACATAATCTACATTTCAATAGCATGTCTTGAATTCTGATTTTAATGGTCCATGTACATAATCTACATTTCAATATCATGTCTTGAATTCTGATTTTAATGGTCCATATACATAAACTACATTTCAATATCATGTCTTGAATTCTGACTGTAATCATGTCCTAACTGATTTCTTACAATTACTTTTCACCAATGAAATGTTTGAGGTAATAAAATAAATTGTCTTAACAGTTGATGAATACAAAAAATGTCCTTTTTGGCCATCAAAATTCAGCCAATGTTTTAAATTTATTATATTGGTAATCATTTTTTTTAGCCTGACGTAATAAATATAACAAACTGTGGTAAATAATATGGCACATTTCATCTGACATGTATGACAAGTCTGTCGTAAAAATATTGCTTAGGTGACGAATTCTGTGGTAAAATTGTTGCGCAACATGCACCATGCTTCCATGCAGATAATGCCACCGTGTTGTCATGGTGGTATATAGAAACAGTGACAGCTTGTTGTATAAGGGATACTGTAGATCTTGTATCAGAATTAATTACTTCCAGTACAATGATCAGTAAACAAATGTTGCATAAACAAATGTTGCATACACCCACACATTATTATCAAATTTCAGAGAGTCCACTTTGAATGGGCATACTAAATCATTTCATTTATCACAATATCACCATGTCAGTTAAATTAAACTATTAAACCACCCGATACTTTATAAAACTATTATTAAAACAATAAAATAAATCATTTGTAACAAACCGCAGGAAATCATAGATATACATGTTCTATAAAATATTGAAGCTAATTTGACATGAAATCCATACTTCAGGTATTATATTAACTCATGATTTATGACACAGGTGTACCTATCATGTACCTTTGTACGTTATCATGCAACTTATATAATGTACATTTTCTAGATTCATGATTTCTTTCAACAGACCATGCAATATATATAAACCACTATTTATAAGATAACCTATAGTGATAACCTATAGTGGTAGAGCATTCCGTTTCAAATGCGGGAGGTCCCAGGTTCGACCCCAAGCCACGATTATACCGAGGGAGAAATAAAAGTAGCAACACTAATTTGATCCCTTTTTTACTGCATGAAGTTGGAGGACATTTAAATGACCATTCAATAGGTCAATGATGACACAGAAGGTCAGAGATGGCTATATGATTGTCCTTGTGACTCAAGTCCAGTGATATTTTTTGCCTGTTTGGGAAAGGGTCCGGGTCCGTTCAGATTGGGAATTTTCGCGTCATATGAACTTGAAATTGGGAAATTCCATGAAGCAGAGGCCAAATAAAACAGAAGAAGAGATTACATGTGAATGTTTACTGCTTTCTTTGAACTTTTATGCTTGACCTCTTGTCAAAAATGTTCATAACTTTATCATTTTATGTCCGATTTTGAAAAAATAAAAATAAAATTGTTTATTGGGAATTTCACCATTCAAATTTGGGAACATTATAGCCTAATTGCAATTGGAAAAGGGTCCGTTTACCGGACCCTAATAAAGAAGGAAAAAAATCACTGAAGTCCATGTACTTGTTGCGCGTTTCGCACAGTGCTGTTTCTGTTAAATGTTGCCTTCCATGTCTGATTTGTTATTGTATTTTTTCAACAAGGGGGTACCCAATCTGGACCTTTGGAGTGGCTACTCCACATGCTCATCAACCTGGACTCGTCCTAATCTAATGGATGACAGTCTTATTAAATCTAATGGCTGACAAAGTTTTATATGAACATAATATATTATGAAGAAGTAGCAGACAGGATGTGTTAATTAAAGTAAAATCAGTTATGTAATACATAATGGTATTCATTTGCCTTAGAGAATTATTTTTAATATAATGGCATCAACAAAGCATTATAAAGGAGTGGTTGAAACAGGATGCGTTGAACATTTATAAAGATATAAATATGTCCATATGGAGATATGGAGGGTCAGACTGACATTATTAATGGTATACATGTGTTGCCTGAATATGTATGTTCATTTCAAAGATAATTACTTCAACATCTACATACTTCATTACTTCAATCTTTAACCCTTTGACAACAGTAAACAAACATAAATCTCACCAAACTACGCCCATAGCGACCTCATACCAGGCTACACCTACAGGTTTTATGCATAATGATTTCATGTAACCTGCGTAATTGGTACACTATACTGCACAATGTGCATACGCTAGAGTATAAGGTCAGACTAGGTGCATTGTGTATGCATACAGTACACTGTCTGGAGTAGAAAACAAACAGAATTGTATATAGTGTTGCGCATAATAAATAAATACAACCATATCCTATATAGCCAAAGCCCAAGGAGCATAAAATTTGACATTTATAACATCTAGAAAATTCTCCGAAATGGTGAAAAATATTAGCTGTACTCAGATATTCTCACACTTAAATCTTAGTGTGTAAATTAATTTAAGTTTACACCTTTTATCCATTTAAAAGTGTGTCAATTTCAATCATGAAAAACTTTTCAAGTCCTGATCTTAAATATGGGTCCGCCAACTGACCCCTTAGGTTAAAGTGATTTAAGGCATTAAACCAGGGTTTTCGTTATTCAATTTATTACTATTTCTATTGTTAACAGATTGGTTGGAAAAAAACAACTTATTAGGTCTGGACTCTTACAGCAGTAATAGTTAATAAAAATCTTCTGTTTTTCAAATAATAACAACTGATCCAAACACAATTTTAAATGATGGTTTCAATAATTGGCAATTGGTTAATAATGGAAATTTGAACAATAAACAAGATAGTAAAGGAGTATATTTATTATTATAGTTAGAAGTTAAAATAATTCAAGCCAGCAAATTAAAAGAAGAAATTATGTCAAAAAGGACTTGAGCAATAAAGATTATAAACTTATTACAGCTACTTAGAATATACAGCTGGTACAGACAAATGTGGACTTTGTATTTTTGATTACATTATTTAATGAGAAATTCACAGTAGAATTATCAAACAACAACGAAACAGCACAGTCAATTTAGAACATCCACTGAATCCTGGGTAAACTATATTGGAGAAATACAGTTTATAAATCACCAGGTTCCATCTCAATATAATTGGATGAGGTTACAAAAATAGATATGTTATGACGTAGACATTGTTTGCCTAATGTCTCAGAGTCCCCCCACCCAGATTAATTACATCAATAAGTCCCGCGCAGAAAAAACTTATCAAGACCTAAATATCACGGCCTAACCCATATCTTTCATATATAATACTCCAGAGGATTGGAAAATACGTGATCAACATATTGTCAGCATGAACTATAGTATTTCTGTACAAATATTTGAGATTGTTTTCTGATACAATGTGACAAGAATAACCCTTAGAAACAAATACAGCATTTTGAGACTAGTTTAGCGCTTATTGTCCATGTTATTTACGTCATTAACTGACACATTAGTACATAGACTGTTCATCGACTACACAAACTCATCATTTCAAATCTGTACACAAAGGGTATCTGACCTCACATGTCTAATATATTTTGTTACATCTATTGACAGATCATTTACAAAATAAATAAGAAGACAGTGGAAGGCCAGAATAAATTGAATGTCTGCATCATCAAATGGTTTGTCGAGTTGTACAACTACTTTAAACATACACCTACATACAAGGTAGCCTTAAAGACAAAATTAAGATGTTACAATACTTCAATTAACAGAAGGAAAAGCCAGCCCCAAAAAGCCTTATTTCAAGAACAATTGAATGATATAAAGTGAGATCATTAGCATACCACTCTGATGTAAAATTAAGGTGAGGGACATATGGTTGAAAGCGTGATATTCCAGCTACAGTCTAGCAGACAGTGATACCAAGCAAGAGTCTAGCAGACAATGATTAATAATAATGTAACCAAGCAAGGGTCTAGCAGACGATGACACCAAGCAAGTCAGTCTAGTAGACAATGACACCAGGCAAGAGTCTAGCAGACAATGACACCAAGCAAGAGTCTAGCAGACAATGACACCAAGCAAGAGTCTAGCAGACAATGATTAATAATAATGTAACCAAGCAAGGGTCTAGCAGACGATGACACCAAGCAAGTCAGTCTAGTAGACAATGACACCAGGCAAGAGTCTAGTAGACAATGACACCAGGCAAGAGTCTAGTAGACAATGACACCAGGCAAGAGTCTAGTAGACAATGACACCAGGCAAGAGTCTACTAGACAATGACACCAGGCAAGAGTCTAGCAGACAATGACACCAAGCAAGAGTCTAGCAGACAATGATTAATAATAATGTAACCAAGCAAGGGTCTAGCAGACAATGACACCAAGCAACAGTCTAGCAGACAATGACACCAAACAAGAGTCTAGCAGACAATGACACCAAGCAACAGTCTAGCAGACAATGACACCAAACAAGAGTCTAGCAGACAATAACACCAAGCAACAGTCTAGCAGACAATGACACCAAACAAGAGTCTAGCAGACAATGACACCAAACAAGAGTCTAGCAAGTCTAACAGACAATAATATCAAACAAGAGTCTAGCAGACAATGATACCAAACAAGAGTCTAGCAGACAATGATACCAAACAAGAGTCTAGCAGACAATGATACCAAACAAGAGTCTAGCAGACAATGATACCAAACAAGAGTCTAGCAGACAATGACACCAAATAAGAGTCTGCTCCAAACAAGAGTCTAGCAGACAATGGTACCATCTTGTCTAGCAGACAATGATACCAAACAAGAGTCTAGCAGACAATGATACCAAACAAGAGTCTAGCAGACAATGACACCAAATAAGAGTCTCGCACTAGCAGACAATTAACAAAACAGAGTCTGGGTCAGTAGACACAAAGAGCTGTCTGGTAAATGGGAAATGAAAGGTTTATTTTTGTAAGAAGACAATGTTTGACAACCACTGAGACAAGATAACCTTGTTACCCTCGCTAGACGCTTGATGCAACAATCTTGGAAAAGCCGAGTAAAATTCTAGGGAAAACTATCAAGCTCGAAGCAGACACTGATCACCGCTTGGCAACCTAGGCAGATATAATGTGCTATTTCTATGACATAGGTCAACATGACAATTCACACTGTATGGTAAATATCATTAAACATGCACAGTTTATCCTGCAGCAAAATGTAAATGATGCAATGTGTCTTTGATCTATCATTATTCCCCTACAGCAATACAATTTATACACATTTATATATGCAAATAAACAACAAGTTTTATATGCAAATAAACAACAATCATGTTTTATCTAGGTCACTCTAACATGCATTGCAAACATGAGGCGGATGCAGCTGAGCTTTGAATTATTCATGCATCTTATATGATTTACTTATTATAGTTTTATTGCTGATTGTAAATATAATACTATTGATATCCTATAAGTTTACATGATGTTCAATGACAGTCACAATAATTACCCATGTTTACTTTTTGGGTAAAAATGACTTGACAACTGGAGGGCCATAATTATAAAGCCATTAGGGCGGGCATCGTTCATAAAGCAGCTTTTAATAATTACAGTTCAATGGAAAAAGTTACTTGCTTAAACAGAAAATCAGAAAAAATTACTAGCCATCACCTTCAGGCTAGTGCCAATGTTGGCCAAATAAGCAGTATTCTTATGGTGAGACTTAGTTACTTTTTTCACCATGTAACATCTTGAAGTTTAATTTAAGTGAACTGTCACAGGGCTCTAAGAGTTTTAACAGAACCTAATGGAAGATCATAATATTGTGCTCAGATGAGCTACTTAATGTTCACAACTGGGTTAAATATCACATCAATATGTGTCAGTCAGTTTCATATATGGTTCAAAAAGCTTAAATTAGCTTGTTCAAACATCAGAAAGCTGACTTGTGATTGGCAGTGAGATTACGTAATTAGACAGATGAAAGAAGCCAGGGACAAATGGTTCCCAGAAAACAGGAACAATAGTCAACACAAATTTTACAGACAAAAGAATCAACATTCATTAAAATCCACAAACTAAGTAGACATGTTAGATGGAAATTTCACATTCTCTGAAGTAAATACTGTATACAGTGCCAAACCATTCAGTGTGTCAGACAATTGGCCACAAACTAGACACTTATAGTTTGAGTACTGAGACCAAATTTTAGTTCTGAAATGTTATGTTCGAAGTTTCAATCATCATATTCAGGATAAAGACTTGTATTAGAAGTACATGCTTCATTTAAGCCAGAGGTTTTTGGCCAATCTGGCAGGGGAAAAACAAATGACTAAACTGGACTGTGTCACAGTCAAATGCAAACAAACCAACATATTTAGTGCATACATTTTGTACTTTTAATATTACATTCTACAAGTCCAACATTAAAACCCCTTTTAAATTCCTAGTATGAGAAGCTCAGAAAAAAACACATTCGATACTCACAAACAAAAGGCCGAAAGCCCGCATATGCACATGCACTACCTCACTTTCATTGTATAACTCGGGGATACATTTTTTACAGAAAATCTTTACACTAAACAATGTTCACAAAATGTTCAAGCCACAGTTTTAAACTAATGGTGTTTATTTATATATGTATATGTAACCATACATACAAATTATAGTACTTTTTTCAGAAGACTAATTTCAGAATCAAAACAACTCATCGAATAAAATTAATCTGATACCAACAGCGCTGGATGACCATCATGAACTAAAACTTGGGTCTTGGAATGAAAACAATGCTAATACACAGACAGGGAAAGAATTATTGTCATTCATGGAATGTAAATACACGCAAAATCTTCTCTGATTAACATGATGCAAGAATGTGCCAAAACTTCACAATACCTAAACAACATGTTTTTAAGCAATGGTGTTAGGAAAAAATAAGCTCAAACCCCACCACTGTGTACATGTTGAGACAAATGCTTGTACATAATTATTGACTAAAGTACATAGTAATTATTTTTATAAGAAAATTAAGTCTTTACTCCATCTATACATCAATGAGTCATTATGACTGAATATTCCCGGACCATCTGAAAATGTTGAGCCTACTTCTATATTCCATCTACCCTATAGCTACAATGCCGATGAAATATTTCAAAATATTTTAATACTTGAGTATGTATGTGTCATGAGTGTCAATGACGGTGATTATTTTTAAACAACTGCAAACCTCGTAATTAGCAATCATTGTCAAGCCTGAAAATCCCAGTTTCAAAGCCTGAAACTCTATATTTTCAATATGAACAAAGAAGGAAAATTCAGGATTCAAGAACCTGAAATCAGGCAATATGAGGCCTGAAAAATACAAAGTCTGTAACTGGTATGGACATGGTATGCAACATGTCATACAACTAGTCACTAATTGATCAGAATAACTGAATTACACTGACACTTTTAAAAGTTTTTCTCAAGTTCGAATGAATTATAGCAATTTGAATAAACCGAGTAAGGAAATAACCAAGTCATGTCAAAATTTATTTATTGTCGGAAATTTGGTACAAACAAAATAACATAAGCTATGTATAGCTTTTGTCTGACCCTAACAAGTGTCAAACATGTACTGTCAACCTTTGTTTCAAACCAATCCTTGAAAAGTTGTCAGATCTTACTTTTTGATACAGAACAGAAAAGATACAGAATTCATTAAATTGAAATATATACAGTAGTGTCATAAGTTAAATAATGGCACACGGTACCATACAAAATGACCTCGGCCCTTTCATTCAGAACTTGCTAATGACATTTTGTATAATTAACCCAAAACATTTAATTATTCAACAAATAGAAAATTGGAATTATAAATTATATTTAAGTGAATATCATATTTTATAAATATCTTAATAAATATTATATTTTATAAATATCTTAATAAATATTGTATTTGATAAATATTTCAATAAACGTAGTATTTTATACATATTGAAAATATTTTAGATGCTGAAAATGACGCTGTTACATCAAAATATGCACAGGTAATTGGGAAAATTAATGAGTTCCATAGAATCTATACAATTATCAGTGTTTCTGATATTCATGGGAGAAAAATTCATATCAACTAGTAAATATATGTGACAACTGATAATTTGGGCAACAGGCTGACTGAATTTTCAAATTCACCATTTATTATATATTAAGTTTTATATTAAATCAGTTTTTTTTTTTTGAAAGGTAAATGTTTGGAACTATCAAATAGGGAACTTTTGAAAATTTTGGAATAATTGAATAAATAACAACCTGTCATTCTATCTAAAAAGTATTTATGATAAAACCTCACATATTACCATAGATAATTGTCAATTAAATGCTAATCAAAATTTTAATTAAATACAGGTAAACCAAATTTATTCAAACAAACAAATATACAACATTAAGTAGCATTGTTAAATAAACTGCTTTTATAATTTTGATAATTAGATTTAATAAGTGGACCAAAAATTTGTTTTAATCCCAATTCTAGTCAAGCTATGAACTAATATTTATTTTATTTATGACACTTAAAAGCCGATATAATTTTTACGTAGAAAATATTTATATTCAGGAAAGAAACTTAAATCTATAAAAAATATTTCTAAATCTTCCCCATATATAAGTGAATATGTAACAATGTTTTTTATGTTCTTGGAACTTTATTTCACGCTGATCTTAAATAATGTATCCCACCATTCATCAAAAGAATTACAAGGGCGGGTTTAGTATGTATAAATAATGTACGTATACGTAACAACTAGAAATAACACAGGAAAACTGCATCAGTCGCTAAGGTAATTAAAGCACAAAGGCAACAAATAATAATTCAAATTCTTTCAAATGAAAATCTCCGCCCATTCAACCTAAAAATAGACTGTGGCATACGTATGTGCATTCACAATCATCCATATAAGGAAAATATCACTTTATCAAGTATTTGCAAACATTGGGTGTCTAACAAAATTCAAAGCCCTTGAAAATGTAAACAGAAGAAAATAAAAGACAGCGAAAGTTGGTTACAAGGACAGGTGCAAACATATTGACCTATATATGATACTATTCTATCTAAATACCCACATACCACTTTGTAAAATACGGGCTGTGCAAGCAAGTCTTTTGATAGTTTTATCAGAGCTTAATAGATATGCATAATTCAGAAGTACTTTTGACTCCCATTGGGCTTTTAATTGAATAATTATAAGCATGTAAATATAAATATTATAGCGAATGAAATTCAATACTGTTTTATAAATGTGTTATATTTGAATTTTGTTATTAATGACAGTTCGAACAACTGAGGGTATACGGCATCAGAAGGCAAAAATATGTCGCAGATGAAGTTTCAATAAATTCAATATGATCAAGCAGTGAAATGGTTTCAACTAATATGATCAAAGCAATTTATTTCAAATACCGGTAAATAAAAACTAAGCATCTAATATTTTAAAATAGTTTTAGAATTTATTGTCAGAATAGTTAGAAAATAGTTATTTAGAATAACATTCAAAGAGAATATTTTCAAGAGATCTAATTTAGATCAAATGTACAGTCAATCATAATTTTCATGCACATATAAAATTTAGTAGGGAAAACCTTTTTAAACTGTTTCATGTTTGTTAAGAGTGGTGTTAAATAATATATGGGACTTTATTACATTCAAATTACAGAATAACATTATTACATTTACGTTAAATACAGGTTTTACTTTTAGTAATCGCTGCCTAATTCACTGACAATCATAAATATGTATTATTTGTTGAATAATTCAAACTTACCTGGGGATGAGACTGTTGAACTCATTTCTTGCACGTGTAACTGAGGTTCACCAACTAGTTCTTGTCGATGGTGTCCCAGTTGCAAATGCACGGGAATAGGCACATTGGACAACCTCATACCACGCCCCTCACTAGCCGGGCTGCGGATAGGGCTCGGTAAATTTCTAATATCCGGTGCACTACTGGTACAACGTAAGTCTGGATTGTCAGAGTTTCTGAGTTCATGATTTTGTGTGTCTGGAAGTTGATATCTATCCTCCTCTTCAGTCATTTTAGGTCTGTTACCCTCTTCGTCAATTTGTAACTTTTTCTCCTCCATTCCAGAGAGTTCAATTTGTAACTTTCTTTCCTCCAAATTGGAGAGCGCTTCAGTTTCATTTTCACAATGCATTCTCATGTCACTACTATCCAACTTTGAAACATTTAATCCATTTCTACCTTCATTTTGCCATTTTAAGGACATTTCTGCAAAGGAGAAACATAATATAGATCAATAACTATGAAATTCTTGATTTTCTGAGCTAGTTCAATATGGCGAGACATTTCCATTAATAACTGGATAGGTGCCCTAAGGCAAATCGTTCCACAACCACTTCGTCTGGTAAACAACATTTATGTATCATCCTTCAATGGTACTGCAAACCTTTGTTACAATTCATAATGAAACACACAAAGATTTTACCAGTCCTACTCATTTAAATTAACTAATAATTTCAAGTACACTATAACTCCTGTAGGTTTGAGGTGTATTTAAGAAATAATAGCTTATATCTTTTATCAACATCCAGCAGTATCTGATGTAGACTGTTAGAATATAGATTGAGGTCAATGGGCAGAGCAGTCAGGTCTGTGGTGTATAGAGGTCTATGGGTAGAGCAGTCAGGTCTGTGGTGTATAGAGGTATATGGGTAGAGCAGTCAGGTCTGTGGTGTATAGAGGTCTATGGGTAGAGCAGTCAGGTCTGTGGTGTATAGAGGTCTATGGGTAGAGCAGGCAGGTCTGTTGTGTATAGAGATCTATGGGTAGAGCAGTCAGGTATGTGGTATATAGAGGTCTATGGGTAGAGCAGTCTGGTCTGCGGTGTATAGATGTCTATGGGTAGAGCAGGCAGGTCTGTGGTGCATAGAGGTCTATCACGGGGTAGAGCAGTCAGGTCTGTGGTGTATAGAGGTCTACGGGTAGAGCAGGCAGGTATGTGGTGTATAGAGGTCTATGGGTAGAGCAGGCAGGTATGTGGTGTATAGAGGTCTATGGGTAGAGCAGGCAGGTCTGTGGTATATAGAGGTCTATGGGTAGAGCAGGCAGGTATGTGGTGTATAGAGGTCTATGGGTAGAGCAGGCAGGTATGTGGTGTATAAAGGTCTATGGGTAGAGCAGGCAGGTATGTGGTGTATAGAGGTCTATCACGGGGTAGAGCAGGCAGGTGTGTGGTGTATAGAGGTCTATCACGGGGTAGAGCAGGCAGGTCTGTGGTGTATAGAGGTCTATGGGTATAACAGGCAGGTCAATAGCGTATAGAGGTCTTGGGGTAGAGCATTCAGGTTTAAGTTTAAAATCAAATTTTATTTCACCAAGTGATCACAGAAATCAATATTTTCATGAGTGAAATTTTAATTTTCTGTGATCACGAGTAAAATAAAATTTGATCTTTCACAAGAAATAAAAAAAAATTCTATTTATTATATGCTTCAATTTGTCGTAAAATGTAACAGTAATTGGCTTAATTGGAAATATTACGTTGAAATTACAACATCACGAAGTGACAATTATGAGGATATTATAATGATGGTATGCATAATTTGAAGCCTGGTGCCATCAGCGTTACGTTTCTTTTTCTGTACGGAACTAGAACCAGCTTCCAAAATAGTGAAATTTTCACTGTTTATTTTCACTGATAAATCTCTCTAATCGATTGATAGCATATAATATACAATAGGTCAAAACTTGTAGAACAAACTGTATTTGTAGCAGCCTATGAGTAACAATTACATCATCAATGAACAAATGATCAAAACTTATAATGACCAATTAAGAATATCAATTAATGAAATAACATCACATATAAAACTGAAACTCATAATTATATATTCAAGCATACCTTTTATAAAATGTTTTATCAATTGCTTTCCATAATCTAATTCCATGAACATACTGCTATACAAAGTCTAATATTGATCAAGACAAGAGTTATGATGAAGCACACTTTCACTGAACCAATGGAGAGAAACTACGTCTATAAACTGACCACGTTCACATGTCATACTAAACTACATAATTGCTACCATTATATCCTTTTAGAGAATACAGCAAAACGTGAAAAATTGCAAAATTCTGGTGTAAGGGTAAAAGTTAGGACATTCTAAATAGAGAATGTGTGTTATAATCGAGGACATGTAGAGCTATTTATATATTACCAAGTGCTAAATAAGGAAGCAGCCTGAATACAAGAACATGGTTTATATTGTATCAATGTGACACAGGTTAATTACCATATTGGATCTAAATATGACACATTAAATACCATACCATTATGTTAAAGTTACACACTCAAATTGTGAATTCTTGATGAAATTTCGAACAGTGAAAAGTGAATGGACAGATGACATTGAAAGAGACGACAAAGATGGACCCTAGAGCGATCACAAAACCTCACCTTACTTGTCACACTCACATAGAATGCTCTCAACCACTGGACTTTATCAAGGCAGATCCTTAAATTACTTACCCATGTTGAGTTTTAATTTAATAATTATTATAAGATAAGAGTATTTTCCAGTAGGCACACTGAACCAGACAAGTGTGTCAGAAAAGACTACAGCCACTGTGTTGCACACTAAGCATTATACAGCCCAGACTTTCTTCTGTATTCCCTAAGCATTTCTTTGATAAACAACATAACAAATTCTATCTATATTCAGTGAATAATTCAACAGGGGTATAATAACTTATGTGACACTGATAGTATGTAGGCCGCAGACAGATCATTATACAAGTTATTATTGTCCTGTACAGACAATGCCTGTACACGTACTGCAATCAATCACGAGAAAGAACAATATCTCGGCATCCCAATCGAAACATTGAATGTTTCATATGGTTTGTATGAAATGATAACAAAGTCAATTAAAGAAATACAAAGTATGATCGATGGTAAATTGAATGAGCTACCCTCACTCGAAAACAATGATACATCACATGGTAACAAGTGGGCCATTTGTCCGGACAACAGGAAAAGTTGCAGACCATGGATGTTGTACATCCACTCATTGCCATCATAATGACACGGCCTGTATTACATCACAAGTATATACATTGAACAATGGTACAGTGCATTAAAACTGCTTCATATCAAGTCATTTCTTAATACAGCCGTGTCTTAATATTACATCCAGTTTTTACAAGTAATTGCCTCAACCTAAATGTAGCAAGTTGTCATCAAAAATAGATTTGTACTGGGCAAGCAATTAGTAACCATTAATACATTAATGAAAATATTATAAATATAGTTAAAAGAGTTATTACTATAATTAGAAAATGACACAGTTAGCACAGAAAGTGTCAGACAATTACTCACTGTACAGCTACTGATAATACCTCACAATGTGGCATACATACAGTGAATATAGGTAACATAGACACTCGCGTTTTACTCTCCTACTGTCCAACATTACACAGCTAAGTTCATACTGTGATGCATGCTTGCATCATAACACGCTAGACAAAGAGTGCATGAAGTTGTTTAACATGTTAACAGCAACAAACTTTAAAGAATGAACACAAGGCTTATATGGACAGTAAAAGATGCTGCAAGTAATATATGCTGAGAGTATTGAGTAGACAGACTGATTCACTGTATGACTTATTGGGATACTATACAATTCAACTTGTATGACTTATTTTGAGCAAAAGCATCTATGATTTCTGATCACTATGATTTATTGGGATACTATACAATTCAACTTGTATGACTTATTGTGAGCAAAAGCATCTATGATTTCCGATCACTATGACTAATTGGAAGACTATACAATTCAATGTGTATGCCTCATTGCGATAACCAGAAGTAGACTTGTTTATACACTGTGTATTTTGTAACTGCCATTATGGATAATAGAATATTGACATTAAACGAGAATCATATTAAGTTAAAGTTCAGTGCTCAAGTATTCACAAAGTGCCATAGTTGTAAGTCTGTCATGACACCTCAACATGTACATTCTGTATGACCCTAAATCACACAATTACTGTCAGCCAGAGGGTAGTTTTTATTGGCTTTCACATGAAAAGTATTCATTATAAGGCTGAGACTTGTTCTAGTGGTCCACATAGTGCAATAACTTTCAATATTCAGGTGCTTGATGCTGAGTTATTGTTCAAACAGAATATGTCACAATTATTATTAGACTGTATATAAAGTGTATAAAGTGATGCTGCAGATAGGTCTCAGGCACCGGAGTCATCGGTCCATTAATTGGTAAGTGTGGCAGAGTGTTCAAGACAAATTAAAGATACTCCCAGAATTTTTAAGAAAGGTAAAATGCAGGCTATTGAGGTTAAAGAACTGCAAACTATATTAAAAGGCCCAATTAGGACAGGGTTACTGTGTAAATGTGGTATGTGATGCCTTCATGTTTTCTGTGCTTGGCTGTTTCAGTTGAGTGCTGCCTACCCTGTCCGATATACTATTACGTTTTTGCAGTCTGGAACACTCACAACATATATCACTTTAATTTTCCCAGCCTATAAGAGCCATTTTGTTACATCGATTTTGAAAACTGCCATTTATATTTATGACAAACACAAATAATTGTGAGTAATAAAGTGTTGTCAGCAAATACTTGCCCTAGTTATGTCAAATTTCATTCAAAGCCGATAAAATATTGAATTAGACATTATAACATTCTCCAACACATGCTTATCATCTATATACTGACAAGTAATTTTTATACTTTTCATGGAGATTTTTGGCAGCCAGTTTGAACTTTATAATGCAAAGCACTGGCTGTATAGCAAAATGTTAAACTTATAATGAATGTAATATACACATATGAAGACATTTTATATAGATTTAGAGTGACATGGTTTTAGATAATTGAAATTTTATGCACAATTAGATCAACACAAGAGGTGCATGAACTAAGACATATAGAATTACAAGGTCAAATATGACATTAATTTGGCTAAATGATCATAAGCGATGAAAAGCTTCGTACATGTCATAATTTTCATACGGAAGATTGCAGATGCACCCAAATTGTGCACTGACTTACAACACGTAACCTAGTATGTGAACAAAGAAAAATACCTTTTAAAGAATTTGGATAACCGTCTGTAATAGTGTTTGATAATGGGCGGCCATTTTGAACATTGTCTGATGGTGGTGGATCACATAGTTCATCTTTCATTGTGCAGTATTTTTCTGAAAATATAGAAAGGGAAAAATTATAAACATGGTCATATTTAACACTAAAATCCAGCAGACAACAGACTCTGATCGCAGGCATGAACATGCACTCCAAACTGAAGATCCATACATAAATATACACAACATAACATACTAGATTAACACGGTTACATAGTAATCCTGATCTTCAGTTCCACTTCTCAGTTCTGTCAGAGAATTGTAATGTTTTCATATGGCTATGACAGAACCACAAAAACCAGCATAATACCCAGACAGATCTCACATGTTGTAGATCCTAAACATTATGTCGGTTTTTCAGTTCCTTCAAATATATGAAAACTACAATTCTCCAATGGGCATGTGAAGCAGTGTTCTAGGAATACTACAGTTATGAACATATTACTTTTTTTTAAATGCCCAGCATAGCCTTTATTTGCCAGTCAGCCTTCTGCTGAAATATGGCAGGCATATGTATGTGTGCCTCCACCTGGTTTTGAACCCGGGTCGCCAGATTAGACGGCAAGCGCGCTAACCATTGAGCTACTTCTGAAGTCCCATTCTGGTGAATTTGTTGAATGATATTTGATAAATAAAAATATTATTTATGTTGAATGAAACACCTTATAGTGCAGAATATATATACGTATTAAAATAATGTACATTAGATAAGACCAGTATTTTATTTTCTGAACTGCATCATATGAATTCAAAACTTCTCTTTTTACAGTAGTTGTGTCCCTTTTTTCTTAAGCTGTTCCCATGGTTATAATAAAGCGCATTTACGGTAAGCTTAGCAACATAACAGTACAAATAGTAAATGATCAAAGTCAACTGAGAAATTATACCATCAGTTCATCACAATTATTTATATTATTATTTACTGGTACAATGCATTTATAATGCACAAAATGTGCATGATTTAGAACAGACACCAATAGCAACAGAAATATTGAGAACAGATAGCAAGCTACAGAAACAGAAACCTGCCACCATGGCATTATAACATTCACAACAGTACCTGATAACATCCTAGCTAAAAATATTCACCATCTGTGCAGGTAATGCTAAATTTAATTTCAAAAACCATTTATGTTACCTCCGTTCTCAATTTAGAAATTCCACACACTGTCAAGACTGGAGAGTTAGTAAACTTAGACAGCATTTTAAAGCTAGGCAGCATTTTAAAGCTATGGCAGTTTCGATATTTATCCCATGTAACAAAATCTACTATAATCATACACTGGCTAGACAGACAGTTGGAAGCAATATATCATATCACACAGACCACTTCCAAGCAGCATATTTTGTTTCACCTATACACCATTCTCATAATCCCATTCCACTATCCAACACAAAACACTGAACTTCTCAAGTTTTAATCAGTTACTATGAAGATTGATTCTTCAGAAACAATCAGGTACACAAGGTTCAGTCACAAACACCTGGGATCCATGTGACAACCAGGCATAACTATGCTAGAACAAATAGAGAAGATGGTGGCCAGAAACAATATACCCCCCCCCCCACTCTCTTCGGCATTTAACCCAGAGGTAGGTTGCATTATGAATCTGTTTGAACTACAACAACAAATTAAGAGAAACTGTAATTATATACAAGCAAACAGTTAGTAATAAAATAATTATATACATGTAAACTATAACAGCTTCATTGAATTCTTACACTATGACCACTCCCAGGTACATAAACATAGTTTCTATCAATCCAGCATACCGACAGATGTTTCCGAATGGTGCAATCATTGTAAAATATGCATCGATAAATGTACATCAAGCCATAATCAGTCTGCAGCCCGCCATCCTTTGAACAGTAAAAATAAACCATAGATCAATGGTCTTACAATAATGAGAGACATAAAGAATGTCTCGAACAGCATAGGAATGTGAGGCATCAAACAGTAAGTCTGTAGTCACTGACAGCTAGCTTATATTGTGTAACTGTAAGTCTTAGCTCACTGACAGCTTAAGCTGGATATTGTGCAACTTTAAATACTTCACTAATCACTGCAAAGTCTTACTGTGATACTTATTTTAAGTATACCAAAGATAACTGAACTTTTATAAACCTTGCAAATGAATAGTTAATATATAAGTAGGGCATTATTGCGATATTTATATAAGCAGACATGCCTTGACATACATACCCCGCCCACGTGAATGAAATACAAAAACTTTTTTCTGAAATCCTGACTTATACCTGGTTGACAATGGACCTGATGCCAGACAATGTCTGTGTATCTAACGTGTAGGCATTAGTATGTTTGCACTTGAATAATGTCAGCAATGGAATCTTTACAAAGGCACCATGCCCGACACTGGTCATCAAATCATCACTGACAAACCTGATTGTTGCTGAGCCATGCCTAGGTTTTGTCTGATAATGTCCAATGACTGGCTCGAAAGTGAGCCAGCTGATCATCGGATGACGACATAAACATATACATAGTTTCTATTATTGTCCAATGCATGCCATTTGGCATATGACAAAGCTTTCTTGTCAAATAATGGCCAAATAAATTAATTATTATATTATAATATTGAGAAACTTTTAATTACTTACTTTATCTTTATTCCATATAATGACAGTCAACAATCAGCAAACCACAATTACGTGTTATGTCAAAAATAATTATCAGTTTGTTATAAAGAAAAGCTGCACCATGACTCGGCTAAATCAGACATGAAACTGTGAAATCATGGGAGCCTAGCATTAAATGCCAGACAACATCTATATCATCAATATGAACACCAGTAGAGCACAACAATTTCATATACTCATTCCTATGTTGTAAGGGTATTAAGAGCTTTCCCAGTTACAATTTACTACATGGGAAAAAGTTATGGAGTTTGCAAACATGGACAATATTGTCAATTTACATTAGAAAACAAGACTGCGTTCAATAAACGCTTATGCCCCCTGTGGAAGCCTTGTCCATAAATAAGTCTAAGTCCAAAATTAGGTCAAGGTGAAGGTCAAAATGGGGTTAGGTGATACTGGCGTGTGGAGAGTGTTCATACACAACATCCATGCAAGTATGAAAGCTTTGTAGCAAGCCATATTAATGCTAAAAGAAACGGTCAATTTGGGTTAACCAGGACAGACGAACGGACGGACAGGTGAATCACTACATGCCTCCCCATCTATCGATAGGGGGGCATAAAAATGAAGACACCCGAGACCGTATAGGGGGCTTTTATCATGGACACTGACAAAATACTGAAATTCAGGAAAAAGGCTGAAAATGTCCACCCATGGTACTAAAGTATCTATAGGACATTTCCTAATACCTTCATAAGCCAAGTATAAGAAATTTCTAGATTATTTGCAATCTGAAATTTTACTGTCTGCACACAGACATTTTTTCTAACAAACAAACAAATATAATGTGACACCAAAATAGAACTGCTCTGACAATGTTTCTAAAAATATACCAAATTACGTGACACAAAAAGGACCGCACAATCTTACTTATCTTACTATTTACTTTGGTCAATTTATTTTCCTATATTTGTACCCTGATGAAGACTTTTGTAAAGTCGTAATGTCGATCATAATAAAAAAATTGAAACCCGACCCTGCAATCCCAACTTCATCGGCAGCAGATGTCGGTGGATAAAAAAGTAAATAATTATTTACTTTAAATTTGTCAAAGAGTCTTATTATAATATAATTACTTCACTGATTTCTATACTGTGCAGTATATTAAGTATTCAGGACACATACGAAAACATAACATTACCTTGTAACATATGATATCCAAGTTTATTGACATTGATCATTCTCGTTAATATCTATAGCTTGAATCTAGATCACGTCATATCTCCAGTCATAATCCTCTTATATTAAGTCTTACAATAATCATAGAGCTGATCCACAAATGATTTAAATGTTAAAGCCAATAACAAACTCCCTCCCTGCATGGTAAATGCATTAATTGTTAATGAAATACATTAATCATCTTTCCTTATAAAGCATCCAAATACATCACCATAGTAAACATAATAATATTATCATGACACCATGGAGGAATAAATGTTTATAAAAAAATTCATCTATAATTATCTTACAAAGAACAAGTAATGAGCTAAGAGTTTAAAACCAAAGCTAAGATTTATCATTTTACATTCG
Source organism: Spisula solida (assembly GCA_947247005.1). Lineage (NCBI taxonomy): Eukaryota > Metazoa > Mollusca > Bivalvia > Venerida > Mactridae > Spisula > Spisula solida. The sequence continues at coordinate 39,723,010 of OX365944.1, read as the reverse complement.
GACAGTTTAATTAAGTATAAAATCATCTCCATTTTTAAGCCAAAAGTCAGTAACGTAACAACTTTTCAATTACCTGCACAACTGCATGAATAAGAACAATTCATGCATTTAATGGTATAATTTACTGCAGGCTATATGCATAGTACACTGAGTTAATTACATATATTTATATTTTTGAAAGTTTATAAAAACTGTGCCTGCAGATTTTAAAACCATGACATCCGTTTCCGCAACAATATCACGCGACCACCAAGAAAATTACCAAATTTGTCACAAATAAGGTTTGCATGTGTATTTGTCAGAAAGCCCTATACAATACTGTACATCTTATTCAACATTTACATTCATGACTGAATAAGACAGATCATGATCACTAATCTGTAAGAAACAATATTAATATTAATAACAATGGAATTTAAAACAATTCACCATAGCTTTGTTCCCTTTAAGTTACTGTCACTGGACCTCAATTATGATGACATCATATTTATTAAGACTGTATTTCAGAACAATATAGACATAACAACTTTAGAAGAATGTTCAGGTTTTACTTAAGGGCTATTTTTAGGAATATACACCATATGGTAGTGAGATGAAAGTCAAGTTATTTTAATTTTAATAGCAGTAGTTGGGCATCTCCTGTGGTTTTAGTTCCTAAGAAAGATGGAACAACCAGATTGAGTACTGACTACCGACATTATAATCCCATTTAATATTCATTCTAAAACCGGCTGTTAGCCACTTACTTAAGATCTAATGTTTTATTTTTAGGCTGTATTTAACCCAAATAAAGTCTGTGTACAAAAACATTAATGTGAAAGAAACAAGAACACCACCTAAGAATGCTAGACGACTTGATAGTACCCTAGCTCATCTGTGAGTGAAAATTCGTAGAGTAACAAGGGCAGATAATTTATAAAAATAGGTCACAGGGTAACCAACCTTGTCAGTATGGACTTCCCTTGTAATGGTGAATATCTATGTTGAGTTTCAAGAGGATATCTTTGATAGTTTTGAGAAAATGACTCATACAAATACTTAACCAATGCACATGATTCTGTCATGACAATAGCTAGACTTTTATTCTTTGAAAAGTCGAGCTAAAAACGCACAAAATTTAAAAGCTTGGGCACTTAATTTTATGTGGCTGCTAAAAAAACCAAGGCCACTAAAGGCTTGAATTGGTTGCACATTTATCAAGGCAGACATAAGTGTTTCAATATAAAATTTGGGTCGCAACAATGATTAAAAAATACATTATTTATTGTAAAGCATTGTATTCAATAATGATATGACTCTGAGTCAACAATTACATACATTATGTAACTAAATAGTTAGATCTTATTTAATAGTTAGTACTTTCAATAAACTGGGACACACAAATCTTCTTCAATCACAATGAAACGTTTATCCATTTTTTAGGTTAAGTGTACTTTGAAAAGGTTTGAGGAAGTATAATTTTTATAATAAAATATTGACACAGTGAATACATAATAACTGATGAAAAGGTTTTTTTTACAAAAATTAGACCAAATAATTATAATTTCAGTAAGGAAGAAGTTTTAATAATATCCAGCAGCTTTAATATTTTATAACAAACCCACAGATGTCACCAAACTTTGAAAGATGGTCATGAAAGGATGACATTCCATGTCGACTCAGATAAACCATGAAATAAGCATGCATTATGCAAGAACTTCAATATATTTTCAAGTACCTTAGCTCGATCACTCAACAAAAAGTCAATCATGCTTGTATGTCTATGATCCTGATTCTAATGCATCAAAGATGAAAACAGGGTAATGAGTTGTATGATGGTAAGATGACAGAGAATAATCAGGCTTGAATGTCGCACTGACATAGACAGTAAACTAATCAATGGTTGCTTAGTGCTTCAATTAATACAAATTTGTATACACTTGCATTTACATATGCATATGAAAAATATGCACATTCAATTATTTATATCTTACTGTTCAAATTTACATATTTCTAACTATGGTAGAAGGGTTTATATTTGTCTACCACAAAGGGCCATAACTCTAGCAAAAATCGTTCAACCTAAAATTCATGACAATATTTATAATTAGACTTGGAACCAACTATTCATGTTTTATCGAAATTGGTCTAGTGGTTAAGGAGAACAAGTACAGACAAACTTTGTGACAGCCATGCAGCCCACAGCCAGCCAGCCAGATTCGAACCCAGATCACAAGGTTACCAAAGATGAAATCCAGTGGACAAACCACTGGATGACAGCAGCGGCTACCAACTGAAAAAGGGTGACGGCTAACCACTGGATGATGGCAGCAGCTAACCACTGGATGACAGCGGCGGCTAACTTTCAGAGCATTGGTTCTGTGACATTACACAGTGTGATATATGAGACATGGGTATGAATTATATATTTGATAAGACAAAGTATAGACTGTGCGGTTTTATTGACACCATTATAATGTATTAGTCACTAATAATAAATCACTACAATTTTCCTATCTGCAGACACAATCAATGGATGAGTGGGCGTACATCTCCTTTATAGAAACGCCCTACAAACACGCTTAATGTTTAATATCTTGTTTCATTTCAAATTAGCAGTCGTATGTACATACCAGGCCCAAGCACATCCAGTCAGTAATTTATACCACAGTGAATAATTTATGCAGATTTATGTACACAACATTGATGTAAACAAACAAATAAACAGAGTTAGACAGACAGTTGCCCTGGTAAATGTAGGTTAATTTTACACTTTCAAACAAGCCAGACATATACATGATCGAGGTTTTATGCAGGGAAAGTACAATGTTGTTTTACAACATTGTGAGGGCACTGAAGGAATATAACTCCGCGTTCAAAATCAGAATAAATCATTCATTTGTAACAGTGTAGTCATATTACAGACTTTTCAGCGTGTTTGTAAAACTCGGATTCAATGGCAGTTTCTCCGTATTACAGACTTTCAGCATGTCTGTTAAATTCGGATTCAATGGCAGTTTCTCCATTTTACAGACTTTTCAGCGTGTTTGTAAAATTTGGATTCAATGGCAGTTTCTCTGTATTACAGACTTTTCAGCATGTCTATTAAATTCGGATTCAATGGCAATTTCTCCATTTTACAGACTTTTCAGCATGTTTGTAGTTTCGGATTCAATGGCAGTTTCTCAACAATTCATTTGTCATAAAAGGTGGCAGATTCACCTAACAAGTTTTCCTGGTTTGTCCTAGTTTGTTTTCCTAACCATGGTACTAACTTACCCTTTCACAAGGAACCCGTTGATAAACTGTTGTCAAATTTTCATGGAAGCTAGAGTATGACTTGCCGTAACTGGGAACCAAACCTGAAACCCGAATTTAACAATTCCAGCGCACCATGCACTGGATCACAGATCTAGAATTTTCAGGCATAAAAAAGTACAAACAAATTAATGTCATTTAATTCATTTGCCTACAGAAATCGTTAATGACACAAATTGATACCAAAACTGGGTTACAATGACTGGACATTCCTTTTTTTCTACCTCATATATGTGACATTAAAATCAAACTGCTAAGTCATGTTTTGTCGAGATTGGTAGGTTTCAAAACAATTGTTTATCTGGAGTATCTAAGCTCTAGGATTCACTGATAAAATGATAAATAATGCCAAATCAATAATTAACACATACCGTTATTGACCTGAATTATATATCCATACAGTTTTTTCATCATTTCATTTATTTAATATGTTTAATAACTGTATATGATTAATGCTTCATCAATAATATAATATTAAGTCAAGTTCTCTCTTTGATCACAATGGGATGTTATTTGCATATACAGTAAAGTTCCGCTATTAAGACCACCGACCGTTCTGACAAAAAGTGGTCTTAATAGCGAGTCGGTCTTAATAGCGAGTCTGTGTGTATGTATCTTGAAGAAGCTAGTACTGGTTGTTATATACTGGTGAACATTCTCTTTGAAGCTAATATACATATATAAATATAATAAAAACAATGTACAGCATACACATTCAATTAATACAATATATATATAAATATAATAAAAACAATGTACAGCATACACATTTAATAAATACAATATATATATTTATTAATTAAAACTGCATAATTAGGCAGCAATAATGCTTATATTCTCTGAAGAACAATTTATCCAAATTTTGAGTTGTCCGAATATTATGCAAGTTACAATAACAGACCATGATTTGAATCGTTCTTGAGAATAAAATGGTGACTTCTTTGTTATGATTTGACCCAAAATATATTTAAGGAATGATTTATTGATTAATATAAACCACATTAGTGCTCTTCGTTATTAACAAATTGCTGAACGATCTACGTTGGTAACCAAATTCCGTGATGCCGTATCGTACCTGACTTTAAACTGTACCGTAATGGAAGACAATTTATTTTTATCGTCGGGAAATTCGACTCGTTTTTCACAACTTTAGTGACATTTAATTGATGCTAATCACTGTCTTAAATTGGTTAATCTGCTTGTTTGCCAGTCATGCATGCTGCCCTAGGCAATTATCGATTGTTTATATAATCTAATTGACATTTAATTGGCTGTCATAAATGGACACAGAAGTTTCAATACGGCGTCTTCGATCTCTTGCTGAGCTTGTATGTTACCCCCGGAGATACGCGTAGGTGTGAAAAAAGTTGTTTACACAAAATTATACATGACACATAATTGGTCGTATTAGCGAGACCAAACACAGTGGGAATTGACACAATGGGACTGGTTAATTTGGTCGTAATACGGAATAGCGGACCGGTCGCATTATAGGACCTTAATTCAATTGAATATAAAACAAAATTATTTGGTTCTTTTAAAAATCGGTCGTAATAGCGGGACGGTCGCATTATCGGACCGGTCGTTAGGTGGAACTTTACTGTACATAAACATACAATATCACCAGCTAATGGGAACAATTATAGCTTTTTTGATTGTTGTTCAAATACAAAATAACTATACACAAGTACCCATTACAGAATTAGTCCAAGGGACAGTTTTCGTTTAAATGCAATATAACTATACATGAGTACTCTATACAGTAAAATTAGTCCATTTAGGGACAGTCATATCCTATTCTGAAGGGTGGAATCTGCTAAGTGTCAAAAGCTTCTGACAATTTTAACTAACTCAGTGATTATTGCACTACAGTAACAAGAATAGTATTATCAGTGTTATCAGGCTGAGTCAACGGCCTCTGAATCATCTGGGTTTTAACACAAAGTCTTCCATCCACCTACAGCCTATAGCTACCATAACCACAAGGTTCATCTCAACACTAGATCTCAGAATACATACAGTTTATATCCTGTTTACCCATACACATTCAGTGCTCCAGCTAGGATTTGAAAAGGGCAGGGTGCAACTTTGTGAAAAGGGCACTTTGGGGGAGGGTTCGGGAGGGGGTGCCCCCCGCCCGTCTGAGGGGGGATTGGGGGTCCTCCCCCAAGAAAATTTTGAAGTTTTAGTGTCTGCTTATGGCATCTCCTGGGTTTCCTGACAGAAATTGTGGTGTTTCTCCAGTAAGCAAATAAATACCTTTTCATTAAAAGGAAAACAATATTTTTAAAAAAAAATGAAGCATAGATTTCTAAATGATCACATAACATTTAAACAGACAAATGCCCTATGCCAAAGTATTGGTCTACTTGTATGTATAATCAACACTTATATAATCAACTCTGATTGTTCTTTCAATTCACAAACATCATAGTAGACTTAGTAGTTAATGTTTATTCTTTTGACAGCATTCATTAACTGTTTAATTGTACGATGTAAAACATAAAAAATACGATTTTCTCATCAAATTTCTCTTGCACAACGGTACGGACGGTGCGCGAGTTTTATTACTAACCGAAAACGAAAGTAATTTCCGTGCGATATTATTATCATATCACGGAATCACCGATTTAAGAAGGGGAAAGAATAAGTATGCCAAAAAAGTTTTTAGATCCTACTCAATGAGATCGAAATTCGGCCAACTTGCGCATACGGCAATTAATGGAAGTGGGCAATACGAAATTTTAAATCCCGGCCCGTGAATCTTCATAGATTTCTATCTATTTTCTACATCGATCAGTATTTGATATCAAGGTAGTAAAGACTTGCTGAAATAAGATTTTTCGCGTAAAAAAATTATAATCCAACATAAAGAACGAGATTGGAAATTGTCCAACTTTAGAACTTACGCGAGAATTGTCAACGCTGGATCTTCAATATATGAGTGAATCTCGTGAAAATCCACGTCAATAACTTTCCAATGGTCAAAGACTAAGGCGCGATTTAATTCATTAAGATTAATTTTAACATCATCAAAAAATATAACGTGTACATTGTGATGCTTTACAGTAGGCCTACGCCCAAGTCTCTACACGCGTGAGTTTTACACACCGTATGACGTCACTATGTAACTCACTGAGTTTACACGTTTCTCTGGTGAATTAACGCCTTATATGGCGATGCGTCGAGGACTTTAATAGTGCTCTGTGCTTTAAAATTCTTTTTGGATTCACGACATATTTTTATTGAGGATTAAACATGCTAGTCAACGGGTTACATTGGTAAATAAAGGTTAGTTAGAGTGATTTAATAGCGCGCGTTTATTTCCCCGCAAGATCCTGAGAAAAAATGTGCGTTATTAAAACTTCGAAATTTAAGAATGAGTTCATCATTACTGTAACTTATGTTAAACATTTCTGTTGAAATTGACAAGTGCCCTCTAATTTTTTTACTTGACTTGGTCAAATTCACGGACAATCTGTGATCTAATTCACTCGGATAAATGCCAATTAGCTATTCACACGTTGATTATGCGTGAACGTGAGACACGATCTCATTGGTTGATAGCCGTTGCAGATGACAAGCCCCGCCTACGATGTTATCAATTTAAGAGTGTTTTATGGATGATTGACGTATTTGATTAATATACAACTTGTCACGTTGTTTATTACTCGATTGACCCAGTTTTTTTACACATATAAGAAATTAAAAAGGGCAGGGCGGATTTGACAACAAAAGGGCACAGCAGGGCGCAGGAAAAGGGCAGCAGGGCGTTGCGCCCTGCTATTAACGTCTAGCTGGGGCACTGCACATTGCCTCGACTAGAAGTCAGAAACAATATGAAGATACACATACATTGATATAACAACCCATTCAACTGCTTCTTAGATAATCCATCTATAATCTTAAATGAACAGGCTACTCCCTTTTCTCCAAAAAAAAAGATCTCCAGATTAACAAGACTGTATTTTTTAGAGTTAACTCGGTACACACTATACATGTACAGGATACTGATAGTCAGGGCTCGACACTAACACTGGTCCGAGACCAGTGAAAATCCAGAAGAACCAGTGAAATTTCTTGAGGACCAGTAACTGTCCTATTTACAAATTGGGTGTTTTTGCCCTGTCGGACCAGTGGCCAAAATAGTTAGTGTCTAGGCCTGATAGTGGTGCATTTAACATGTTAAATATGGTTATAACATTTTTTTAACAAAACAATGGCATAAATAAATGCAGGGTATTGCCATATGGTGCATTTAACATTGTAAATATGCGTATAACATGCTCACATGCAGACAAGCGTGTAGTTTCGGTCCTGAACATGTAAGCTGAAGGAATCCCCTAAAATATCCAAAGTTCAAGAAAAATTTCCTCCTTTGCTTGACATCATTATGGGATAGGCAAATTGTATCAATTCTATAAATAAAATGACCACTAGCAAGGTATTAAGGGAAGAATTAAATGTATGCAACAAATCAATCTCTCACAAATAAATGTTTTTACAGCCATGGCAACTGGGTTCAATTCAGGTGAAACTGGTTAGAATGTAATATCCAGTATGTTGATGCATTTAACTTTCAAGGAAGGGACATTGCTAATTGACATGCCATGAGGCCTAAAATAAAATATTGTCTGTTTCCCCATCCCCTACCTACCCAGACAAAAATGGCCCTACCCAAAATATTTTATTGCCCAAATTGAAATATTTTTTATATAAATATTTGGGGATGAAAATGTTATTTTTTGGTATACAGGCTTGTTTCTAGCTAGTAAATTTGAGACTGTTGATTTTCACCGTAGAGTTACATTTTTGTACAACTATTATTTCAATTCCAATTCCAAAAAAAAATGTATCCTACCTACGTACCCATTCTAAATATGCTTGTGTCGGGAAGGGGAAACAAAGAATATTTTAAGTTCGGCCTGATCATCATCGCATGAACATTAATCCCTGTAACCCCCAGATCATTAAAGACGAACCTTCCCAACACTATATTAACCTGTATATTCTGATGCATTGTTTAACCTATTTATTCCAACCTACTTCTTCTAACTACTATACTTTCTACAAAAATTTAATTGCACTTTAGGTCAAAATTAATTCAGACTGAAAATAGATTCAAACATTTGGCATAATTTCAACAATAAACTTTTCACATCGTGTTGGCACAAAAAAGAGACACAAAATGATAAGTGCAACATTGACTAACATCATTAATTAAAGTTATTTTGTCTTAAATTTGTTACATTGAAATAAATAATGTATCCCGGAGTATAAAGAAATTTATTAAAATACCAAAATAAACTTTTTTCTGGATCAAACAATATGTTTATTTGGGTTATACACAATTTCTTAACAAGAACAAATTCAGGGCTCCTACAAATTTTCTATGACAAAATTCCCTGACTTTCCTGACCTTGAAAAACTGACTTTTCCCTCACAGTTTTCCTCTAAATACAACAGCCGATTCACCTACCCAGTTATCCTAGCCAGTATCAACCTACACTCCCAGAAACTTGCGGAAGGATAATCAACAATGTTGACAAATGTTCATGGAAGCTACGGTATATGGACTACTGCAACCGGGAACCAAACCAGGATAAGATAATTTATAAATATAATGAAAACCCAGAAAACTGTTAATTTTTGAGAAGCAAGTGTCCCTCATAGACTTTTGAGTTCAAACTCTGTGACCCTTATTGCAAGTACACTTTCTATTATCTAGGGAATGTTCACATTTTAATGCATTTATATTGCTAATTAGTCTGCAGTCTGACACAGATTTCATAGAAAGCTTTTGTCTTCACTTACTGACAATTTTTTTCAGACATTTTTTATTTAAATTTGTCTCACTTTTTAATTAATCCTTTGAGACTTCAACGTTAAGGGGATTTAGCCTGGAATAGGGGGGCATGAGGATGTTGGCAAAGAATATTCCACAATTTTCATTTCACTCATTACTCTGACTAAACATCCAAGACATTTTGTCCATAATCCAAATCATGCACAGACAAAACCCAGTAAATACCAGGACATTTTTACCTATATTATGCATCCACAAACAGAAACTAAGACGTAACCATGGTAATATATCAGAATGATGTAATTCTTACATCATATTCCCCGACAGAATACGATTCACATACTGGCTTCAAAACCAAAGGCTCAGAGCGTGCCATACATCGTTTTCCATAGAGTAAAATTTAATTAGCATAAATATAAGATTATGCAAATAATACATAATATTTACATCCATCCACTATGCAATTTTATTTTGTTAGGGTATAAACAATAATGTAACACGTCAATACCATTTAATATACATTAAACGTTATTTTACATCATTTACATGTAGATGGAAACTGCTAAAATTCATACGAGAGCAATATTTTGTTGAAATATCACAGATAAAGAGAATAAAATTACCAGACATAAACATTAGGAAGCATATAATTAATTACAAAATAATAATCACCTAAGAAGAAAATCCTAGCCACGCTCACATTACTGGTAAGCAAATGAACTTTTTTTAATTGACTATACATACATATAACCAACACATGATATTGAATGGGCATACGAAATAACGTTGATACTACAATATTGCATGATGCCACTGATGGGTTAGATGATAATACTGCGTAAATCAGACAGTTCCAGACATGGGTAAGTACATTGACTTGATCAAATCGGACTTTAACCTAGAGTCCATCTCAGAAATTTCTGATTCCCATTTTATTGTAGTTTCCCCAACAAAATTGCAGTATAGATAACATGACGATGATTATGACATCTGCTGCAGAGAAAACCTAACTTAACATTACCTTACATCTCTCTGACATCATTTGGAAACTGGTTCTTTAATCAGTTAGTATTGGGGATGATAATGTAGTCTCAAGTAGCAATATAAACCTAGTCTAGACAGAGAATTGGCAATTTTCAAACCTAAATGGAGAATTGGCAATTTTCAAACGTATAGTTTTCATTTATGGGCCTGTCTCGTCAGCCTGCTACATTATGCAACAGTCGGTTCATTACCGGTATGTGTACGGTAGTTATACATTATTTGATGGATCAGGTGAGAGCCATTGTAAGTCTGAGCCTTAAACAAGTGCATTCAGACACTGCCTTAGTTTAACTAATATATTTTAGGTCGATTGTGAAACAAATTTTACCAGTTAATATTAATCACTTTCCACACCTCATTCCTGATGTTATCGGTATGAAAGAAGGCAGTTTCCCTTTTATACTGAGTGTCAAGCATGGGAAAAACTGGTACCACTTTTATTTTGTCTTTGGTATGATGCGGCCTGGGATTGAACCCGGGACCTCTCACACCTGAAGCGGACGCTCTACCACTAGGTTATCGAGGAGGCGGTAGACACTGTCTTAGTGAAAGACATTCATGTTTCTTTTGATGTATATTTTCAATTGGAATTTAGGACAGGTTTCTGAGGCATTCATATACTGTAGTAATATTTGGCATATCAGAGCAGTGAATGTGGCTGAAATTGGGCCCTTGTATTCTTCACTCTAAAAACAGTATTCATTTTCCCCTAAAGTCCCAATTCACAGCATAATAACATCCAATGTGAGTTACTATATCACTGATTTACTCACACTGACCAATAAAAAAATTACTGTACACTTATATAAAACACTATTACATATGATGATATTGATAATTATGTTAAATTAGTAACTTACATGTACTGAAAGGTGTGAATACAAATGAAGGTTGTACTAAAATCCTATACTGTAAGACATTTGCGGTAAAACAAATCGTATAAAATGACAATTTCTTAATATCTACTGTATTAATTATGTACAAAATAAATGGGAATAAGGTTGAAATTTTCGCTCCATTTTCTGGTTTTCAAATTATTTTCAACTTTGAACTTATAATAAATATAACAAATGACTTTCATTAAATTTTGTTATCTGGCATTCAAATTGTATTTAATATCCCCACAACAATTACAAGACAATTAAAACACTGCCAAAAAAATGTCTCTGAATCAGACTTCCAGTTATCACTAATATACAGGACAACTATCAAACTGGATTTACTGTCAAAAAAATTTCCAGTAAGAAAAGACTAAAATATTCAAACACCTGAAAATTGAAAGAAAATTTGCAAAACTTAAAAAAATTTAGTTCATTTATTCATAACATGACGTGGTTTTCATCAGGATTTTGTAGTACAAGTACATGTTACTTTTTTATAGAGGCTCAGGCTTAATAAATATTCCTGAATTTTTTTAATAAAAGTATATAATTCTATATGAATTGATAACTCGTAATAGACTCTCTATATACAAAATGGCATTAACAGTCAAATAAAATATTTGTTGTATATATTATACCTAAGTTAATTTCAGTTTATTGTCTTAAGACTGTAACCAAGTATTGGTTGATCTTTCGTTTGATATTATATTTGCTTTTCTGTAAATATTAATTGTTGCACCTTATATTATTGCCAATTATTACAGAAACAAAATATGAAATATTTAAAACCACAGAAAAATGGTTTGAAGAATATTTTTTTAAAAATCTGATTGGAGCATGCTTGAAATCTGTTTCATTCCATGTTAAAATATATATATATTAATTTTATTATGTAACGTTGCGTGCTTATTATTTAATTTTATATCATTTTACCAGGTATACACAAGGAACTTTCTATTTACCCTTCCGCTATACCAACTGGAAATAATACATTAACTCTATTATAATTGTACACCGTTTGAAATATTTGCAGTGGTATTAATAATAATTGTATGGTTATCTGGAAGTTCACCACCTTTAACATCAGTCACTGACAATTATTAAGCACATAAACTTCTTTTCTGTGGGTAATTTTAAATTATAAATAATTCTGGAAACAAGAGCTACGGTATATTTTTTTAATATATTTTCAAAATATTGTCTTAAGTAATATATTGTCACTCAGAATAAAATATATTCACATTTATTCGTTGCAGTGAGTTTTATAATGAATATAACATTGATGAAGGAGCTAATTCAAAAACATATTTGTGAAATAAATTGAGTAAGTTTGAACTAATTTATTTACATAATTAGTACGCTAAAAATTGACAGTTGTTTTCTTTCATTTAATAATATTGTTTCTTTTTTATAATAAAATATAATTACATATATTTAAAGAATTTACACAACACTAGAATACACAGAATGATTTTAATTTAAAATTATCCATAAAAAAGAAGCAGCATTTTGTAAACAGTCTGTATACATTCAAAATTATAAATACATGAACAATTCAAGACTATTCAATTCAATTATAACGCAATATTTCAAATTTGAAACATTGTTTTTCAGACATAAACATAACTTCTTTAAGTTTCTATTGTTTTAAAGCAAATACAATCATTTCATACACATTTAATTTTCTGTACAACTAATTATAATTTTTTCTTGACTTTCGGATATAATTTGCAGAAATAAAAAGAACAGTTGATCATCGGCCTATTTGATTATCATTCAATATTTAATTCAAGAAATAGTACAAAATTAATAAAATAAAGTTCATAGATCATTAATATATTAAGCATTAATACTACATTTTGTAGATTCAATATATTTAAAACACACATATATTATAACGAGACAAGTATAAAATTACAAAACATCATTTTTGTGAGACTTCAAAAATGTCTTATAATATAGGGATTTAAAATTGAAGATAAAACAAAGGTTTCTTACTATTTTTATTCTTCAAACATCGGAAAAAAATTCACTATTATAAACTTCCAGTTGACCTTGTCACAAGAGCAGTGCAAGCTTACCACGCCTAATCGTTTCAGACAGACATGTTTGTCGGACTTGTACCAGTGCATCCATTGGACTATATTTAATGCAAACAAATGCAATATTTGAAAGTTTTACAACCAAAAGTAGATCATTTTATTGCATGGTCAACTGAATTTTCGATTTACAGCTGAGTTAAAACATTATTTTGCTATAAGGTCAATGTCCTTTTAAGGAAAATAGAAGTCTCAATTTTTTATGAAACACAGTCATACGTAATTCTAAGAAACATACGGGCAAAATTAATGACACAATACGTCAGCATAATTAGTTCATGCGTATTAAATAAATACGGAGTATAAATAACAATCATACTGTGATATATTTTCTCCTATACAGGTAGATGTAAGACATTGCTCATTAATTTGAGTGACACTGAAAGATTAACTTGAAAATTCCTAATTCACGATTCACTAAAAAAGATTCTAGCACAACCAACATACATCAAATGATTATCACATGAACCCAGATCTGTATCACTCGTGTTCTAAGCATACACAGCCATTTCATGATGGAAGAAACAAAAAAACTATATGTAACACAGCCAGTGCATGTCTGTCATGCATTGAAAACAGTCTTGTTCAATAATAAACCAACGTGTAAAAATAAGAAATAGATTTATGATAAATCTTACTTGTAAATGTCATATCCATTTCTACAGTAAGTATGAGCGAGAATGTGTTAACGACTATGTATAAACTAGGGCATTTTAATCAAGACGATATAGCTACCTAATGCACAAGTGAATGCATCTTTTGTGTCAGATTGCATGTGCATGCGCGCGCACATGGGCAAATGATTTCATGCATACCTCAAAACAGATCATGATAATGTACATACAGACCAGTCAAAAATGTTCACAGTTATGTAACTGAAGCTTATCATAGATTGTTGCATGTGAGGTCTAGAAATGATTATGAAATAATCAAATTGAGAGCAAGTTTTAAACCCGTTAATAACACAGTTCAATCGAGCTTTTATGTCTACAAACTTAAAACATTTTTTTCTAAAATCACAAACTTGAAGGTCTTATGATAATTTGTATCCGGAACTTGCCCGAAATCTAGAGCATTCCTGTGCGCGCGCACGTAGCGCAGAGAGCTAGGTTAAAAGTGGGTGGGTGGGGAGCTGGCGCAGGTTTATCTTAAATGATGCAATGAATAATTATATAATAATAGTTAATTTAGACGATCTGTTAAAATAATTAATAACTTTAATAATACGCTTTCTACAAACATTTTAAGGAAAAATTTACATTGTTAGAAAATCAACTTCAGATTTTAAGCTATTTACAGTTCAAACCCTTTCCGAGTAGAAGGCGCCATGGTTCCCTAGCGCCTTGAAGCCAGAATTGGCTTTCCCCACCACCTCAAATTCAAGTAAGATGTCCGCAAATCCTTATGATTTTTATGGGTGTAAATATATTTTTGGTCAGTATTGTGTTATTTGAGAGATTATGGCTTGTATCATGTAAAAAGTTATTAAACCAGCCTTTAAATGATCAATATTAATACCGTTTTATTTTCTAAAACCTTTCAGTCATTCTTGTCTATCGTCATATATATAAATTAAAGCACATATCCCAGTATTGCCCCAGTGCCTTTAAATAAATCAGGGGAAGGGGCTGCAGTTATTATGGAATTAAAATTTATTTGTAAAACTTTACAAACCTTCAGTTTATTTGTACAAACATGTAATAATTATCCAGGAATTGCTAATAAAAAAGTCATAAGAGCCCGCCTACTTAATTCTATTCTAACCACAATTTTAGCTTAGTACATGATTACATTTTTCTTTATTAAGCCAGCCAAATCACACTGCTACCACCCACCTAAAATTTAACTCACATTAATAAATCACAAGAAGACAGGTTGTTCTGACATCATAAATGTAGAAATCATTATAAAGCACAATTAATACAGAATTGCCCTTGTTCTTACCAAATGTTAATATGTACATGTATCGTGATGTACAGTCAAACTGAAATTAGTGGTCACGAAAAGTTCAATTAAGCAACCACCTGTCAAAAGCAAGCTACCTAATTAAATACCAATAAGCTCAGTATAAGCCATTTTTATAATGGTTTACCTAAAGTAAACAGCCACCTCCTTTAAGCAGCCAAATTTCATGACTCCCTTGACTTCATGTTGAAAGATTAGAGGGTACACTTCAATATTTTATAAAAACAACAGCTTGCTTTTTTTTCTTTACAGCGATTTATAGAACATTCTCAATCAATGTTATTATAATTTGAATAATGTTAACCTTTTAGAAACCCTTATTCATTGTCACTTACTTTCAACCTTTCAACTTGAAAAAGAGCATTTCTTCAAAACTTTCACTTGTTTTTTGCATCCCATACCAAATGTCAATGCTAAAATTAACCATTATGTAATCCAAAAGTATTCAGGATGGTCACTGCCAGCGCATTCCTGGTTTTCCATTCAAATCATACACATGTATGTAACCAAAATTTAGTTTTAGTGGTATAAATGTCACATGACATGAGGGTAATACTAAGAAATAACTAAAATATAGTAGGCCATGCAACAAGTCATCGACTCAAGTGGAATGCAACTTCCAAGGTCACAACTTAAACGAAAAGGGGATTTTTTGCATAATCCCACCGCTTAATGTGTTTATACAAGTTAGTAGTTTTCATGTCCCTACACTATTGATATACAAATATCCAAGGTCGTAACAAATAAACAAAATCATTAATGTTAATGATCATGCCGGATTTACCAGTATAATCCAGATAAAAACTTTAAATACTTAGTACCAGGTTTTAAGCACAGAAGTTGCGTCATTAACATAACAAAGACTTAAACATTAAAATAATAAAGTTTACATGCACATCACGAGTGAAATAAATTATAATATGGAACAAGCCGTCTACCTACTGGTACCCAGCTGAACTGTGAATTGTACCTAGAGTGTCTTAAGTTTTCTATGACGCAAGGAGTGGTCCTACGTGATCCTACCTGATCGTACATTGTATAATTGGAACATATTTAGGAAATATGCAGATTATACCTTTTTAAAGATTTCAATAAATTAATGGATTACAAACAAAGAAAGAATTCATGTTACCAAAAAACTTACATCCTTGATCAAACAATTCTATGAAGAAGGCTGATCACAATTAATATACTGCAATAAGTAGCTCATAATGCCTTTAAACATGAGCACTGTGTCGAGTGCCACGCACTACATGAATAACTTCCTTTCAACCGGAGGCCATATAATGCATTAATCACATACAATAGAACTGGTTAATTTACATTTATACAAATCATGACACAATTTAATAAAGGGAACATGCCACCAACATGTCAATAGTGATACAAAAAAGATTAAATATATGAATCAGCAGGACATAAATATAATTATGATTACAGTGTTGCTGAGTAGTTTAATCAGATTAATCTATGTCAATTTAGCACAATCAGTATTTAAAATTAGTAGCCAATGGCTGTTGAAATGTCATGATTTCTGTCAAAAAGTAGACTTTTGGCATTTTCAAGGATTTCAAAATTGGGTGTTTTTCATCATTTTCTAATTTAGGTCAAGTACTATTCAGTAAAAAAATCTTAGTGCCAACATGAATAATGATACTAAGGCAGAATCAATTTAATATTTTACAAGGACTTTCATACTTATGAAGTTATGAGACAATTATTGACCGCATTGTCCAAACATTATTTTTGTAGCATTTTGAAATTGACAACAATAGATCCTTAACGAGACACATTGTGACCCACATTATCATAATTCATACAGAATTTCTTTCAAAAGGTTTCACAGCATTTCTTTCTCAATATGCAAGTTACAAAGTTCTGTGACATAATCACATTATTTGTTAAATACAAATACCATTATGTTATTTGACAAATGTATTTATTTATTGAAAAATATATTCATATTACCAATGGCAGTGCACAATTGGATTATTGCTATAATGGTATATATCCATGCTGTTATGTTTGTACATTGAAAAGTAATGATAATAAAAAAAAAATTCAAGCAATTCTGCTATTCTCTTTCATGAGTATGACTCACAAAACGTTCTCTTTTTATACATACATGTATAATCAAGGCAGTGGCTAGTCGTCCGGCACCGGACGACTAGACAGCGATATTAGTCGTCCGGCGCCGGACGACTAGACAGCGAAATTAGTCGTCCGTCATATGACTGACGATTAGCAAACGCTATGTACATTGGATAGAGAACCGTCATTCTGTTTCTATGCATTAGGCATCTACCTTGTAATAAAGGCTATAAGAAAATTCGAATATAGGCAAGACATGTCAATGCATTTCAATGCATTATCTGCACCCATTTTGTGACCGCCCGTGTAATCTCCGTACATTGGCCGCCATTTTGGAATGGTATAAACTGGCACGAATGAATGCGGAAATCGCTGTCGGGTTTTATGTAGCGCGACAAATAGCTATGGTGCAGCTGTGTATTAGATATGGTGTAAGAAATAGAGTAGGGAAAAAAAGAGTGTTTCAATTACCATTTTATGAGGATGGTGAAAGTATACTACTTCATGCTGAAAAAATAAAATTGCTGTGTTAGAAGGTAATTGACAGTTTGGATTGTTACTGATTATATAATAGTGTGAAAACAATGTTGCCGTTAATTTTATCATGGTAGGCCCTATTGTATATTGTATTTAAATGAAAACAAATAAAAATTGTAAATTGTATTGTTTTGTATATATGCGTCATTAAAACTGCGAATAAAAAAAAATTAATTGCCATATTAGCTTTGTTTGTGATACCTCGGCAAATTAACGGGTATACCAAACTGTCATCATTGGGTAAGTTTGCAGTTGATTAACAAATTAAAAATACATACTAATTACTTAATGTGTTCAAACTGTCTCTTTAATCGTATTGTATCTATTATATGGTAGATGCCTAATGCATAGAAACAGAATGACGGTTCTCTATCCAATGTACATAGCGTTTGCTAATCGTCCGTCATATGACGGACGACTAATTTCGCTGTCTAGTCGTCCGGCGCCGGACGACTAATATCGCTGTCTAGTCGTCCGGTGCCGGACGACTAGCCACTGCCTATAATCAAATATCTCATGAGTCATTACACATTGATTAAAAGTCTATAAATAGGTTTTAATTGTCCTAAATACAAGTTCTTATTAAAATATTATCTGGTTTGCCCTAAATACAAGTACTAATTGAAATACTCTATCTAGTGCATGGTTGTTGACCATTTTATAATTTATAAAAGAGAATAATCCAATTAAAGGGAAGTATAAAATATTAATATATTTATTACTATAAAATAACATATTTGTCATATTAATTTATACATAACATAGATGTAATAAGAGACACTTTTTAACAAATAAACACACAAAAAACACAAAATTGATATTTTTTATCAATTTATTACAAAATGTCAAATGCCAATTAAAATTCAATTAAGACATTTTTACCTGCATCAATTTTATTGCATCACTATGCAGGCCTTCATTTTATTATTCAATATTATTAAATAAGTCTATCAAAGGAAGGTAATAATAAATTCAATGAAATTCAATAAATAAAATAAAAGTTACATTAATTTACAAATCTGCGAGTTTACTGCTCAGGTGAATCTGTATAGTAACATACAAAGAAAACTTTTCTAAATTTAGCAAGAACTTACTTTTTATGTCTACTTACAAAATCCTTTTATGTATTTAACATTAAGACTTCAAATGTTACTTTCAATATTTAATTAATTCTTCCACACAATGGCTATACACTCACAAAGTTATAGCCTAGGTGACCCCGGACTGTCAGATACAGTCTGACTCAAAAGCTTGACCTATTTCAATAGAATTGACCTCAACAGCGAAAAACGTCAACAAAAGTTAACAGTCAAAACAGACAGTCGCATGTTTCAATAATTAACGCATGTATGGTCCCAAAAGTGACTTACTTTCCCCCACTCCAGTTCCAATTAATCCGAACGTGTTAATGTCACAGCGTTTCACGATTTCCCCGACTCGTCATCGAGTACTCACAGAGATACTAAAGTTCAGACGACCTATTTTTAGAACAAAGCAAAACACGGGAGAAATGTCCCGTGCAAGTCGATGCACATTTTACCGGGTAAAGCAATATTCAAGAAAGTATAGTGAACAGCTTTAAAAAAGTACAATTAATCCATTCAGTCGAAAAGAAAAATAGTTTTAATAGAAAAATACTATAAAATGTTCATACCGGTAGGTTCAGACGGCGTGTTTTCATCCATCGTAATGACCGAGTTTTCACCCCGTTTTACCGACCTAGATCTTGACGTCATTACCCAGTCTGCAACAGACAAGATGTCAGCCTCCATGAAATTCGCCCACTGACCCACATCTTGTTTTACAGCGACTTTGTTAGTGTTTTGTCGTAGGATAAACAATTTATTAGATGTAAGTATTCATATGTAAGTATTTTGTACGTTAGCAAGGAACGTAATATTGAATTTATCACGAATTTCCGTTTCCTTCCATTTTACGTTTTTTGTTCTGTTAAGTCTAACAGAAGTTGTCCCCCTTGCTCCATAAAATGATGTTTTCAGACTGAATCAGAGCAAGAAGTTTCTGTGTACATAATATGTGTCGCTCAAAACTGTGTAATACCCACTTGTAAAACAAACAACGTTCCTTTCGAATTGTATGTGTTCGCATGTAACATGTGCATACCGTTAATCGGGCGGTATGAATATTTTATTGTATTTTTCTATTAAAACTATTTTTCTTTTCGACTGAATGGATTAACAGAGGCGTCGTGACTGGGGCGGCACAATATTTCAGCGAGCAACGGCATACAAATATACATAATCTCAATTTTAGCTGAACATTGGAGAGGCAAAACGGCGAAAAAAGGGCTAGGGGTTTCCTTCCTTCCTTCTAACATAACATATGTCGATGGTGACATCTTGTTATTATGTACTAAGGTGTGAAAATGTACAGGATAGATGTATATACATGTATCTAACTGTCACAGTCCGTTAATCGTCGTGGTGATAATTGGATTACCGACAAACGCAAGTCATAATTAAAACAACTTTAAATTTACTTGATTTTACTCAAAATCGCAAAAAAAGAAATAATGAAAATTTAATTAATTCCTAGAAATATCTTGTAACTAATCAGCCTCATAACTTCAATTTTCCTAGGCGTTCATTTGGTAAAATAAGCGGATTTAGCTCAGTGG
Source organism: Spisula solida (assembly GCA_947247005.1). Classification (NCBI taxonomy): domain Eukaryota; kingdom Metazoa; phylum Mollusca; class Bivalvia; order Venerida; family Mactridae; genus Spisula; species Spisula solida. Next base: position 39,702,652 of record OX365944.1, on the reverse strand, counting down.
TAACGCACTGGGCTGTCAATTCAGAGGTCGTGGGTTCAATCCCTGGCATCGGAACTTGACATTTCTGAAATATTAATAATATTTCCTGCTATATCTGGCCGTGTGGTCTGCAAAGTATCTGGAAGTGCCAATTAGCTGTGTATCGGTGCTATATACACCGGGCACATTAAAGAACCAGACTGTCTATTCGAAATAAGAGCTAGCGCCGGACATGCCTGTATCTAATGTCTCTCTCTCCCTTCAGTCTCAGTCTGTCCCTCTGGTCAGATCACGCTGTATCTGCACTGGTAGAGGATGCACCTGCGCGCCCTTGTGCCTTTGAACTTCATTCAATGCTGGCTGTTTTACGGACAACTCTTGGCTTCATTACGATGAGATATGTACTATGTCTTCGAAGTTTGAGTCTACATGGTATATTTATATCTATTTCTCTTTTGTGTCAACGATTAAATGAATATACTGCACAAATGAAGAGCATCGCCCTTTGGGAGATGCAAGTATAGATCGTTGTTTAGAGGTTGTTACTATACAGAGGTTATATCGACGATAAATATCGGCTTACGGAAAGTTTGAATTTGATGCTGCAAATAGGCTGTAGCCGTTACGGAGAGGTACTCAAAGCTCATAAGAGTTGTCGTTACTGTGTGATAAATTACAAATGGCGATCTCCATGCACATCACAAAACATTGGTTTCAAAATGCCCTAGCTCCATTAATAATCGTCTGATTTTCATTCTGTTTGCGCCAACATGTTTCAAATGAACGCTTAATTTAAAATAAAACCAACTTGTTATTTGCATTACCTTTCCCTTTAAGTTACTTTCATGATATATTTTGATAAAAGTAATATGTCAATAGTTTGGTGCATTTAACTGACAACCACTCGTTTGTTTATTTTGTTATCGTATTCATAAAGCATTAATTCATGTTACATATACATGTATGTTACATCATTAAAACTATAGATATATATATATGCTCACTCACACACATGTACGTTATGCTTATTAAATTAGATTATATGACACTACATTATATGTTTTATTTTTATATCACATTATGTATACCGTTTGCTTGTATTTTCGCGGAACTTCCGTAAGTTTTTAGTATCATCAAAGTTTTGACGACAGAAATTTCTTTAAGAAAACAGCAGTTTATAACCGAGGTATATTCAAATATTGCTCCAGAACAATAATCTACTCACAACAATCCGAAGTTTTCATCATTCAGAATACACGATAAAAGTCATGGAAAGTCACGGAAATGGCCCCATTTATGCTTTAGTTTATCAGAGCTACAGATAAGCTGCATATTGGGGTAATTACCCAATTAATTTTCATAAAAACCCAATAGATTTTGAGAGGAGGGAGTAAGAAAAAGCAAAGACAATCTGAAATACTCAAATAGAAAATGATTTTTTAGTGAAAAATAGTATATAAAAGATCAATTTACCCTATGAATTTTATTAAATACCCATTTAAAATTTGTCAAAACCCAATCAAAATTGAAAGTAGGGGGTAAAATACCCAATGGACCAAAACCTTATCTGTAGCTCTGGTTTATAAAAAAAATCGTACATAAAGGGAGGGGACACCCATACCTTCGAAACCCTCTCCCGCCTCCCCAATGTTCGTGAGCGCGCAACGCGCCTGATTATTTGTACCTACGCAGCTAAATTCACAGTTAGTTGAGCAATGTGGATGTCTGCCTAACGCTTATTGGATAGTAAAAAGGAGTCTGACTACAGAGGTAATTCAATGGATGCTGAAGCCGTCTACTGTCTACCTACACAGCTTATTTGGCAATTGTGGAGTATATCTACACTGCTAATTGGACAATTAAGGAGTCTACCCATATAGCTAATTTGCCAATTAAGGAGTCTACACACACAGCTAATTGGCCTATTGAAGAGTTTATCCACTCAGTTAATTTGCCAATAAAAGAGCCTACCCATGTATCAAATTGGCCAATTAAGGAGTGTTTTCATACATCTAATTGGCCAATTAAGGAGCTTCCCACACAGCTATTTGGCGATTTGAGAAGTAAGCATAAACACCCAATTGGTCTATAGAGGAGTATACATAAACATCTAATTGGCAAATTAAGGAGTCTACATACACAGCTAATTGGCCAATTGAGGAGTCTATCCACACATATAGTTTGGTTATTAAGGAGTCTACCTTCACCGCTAATTGGCCAATTAAGGCATCTACACACACAGCTAATTGGCCATTTAAGGAGTCTATCCACACAGCTAATTGGCCAATTATGGAGTAATTGGATGCTGAAGGAGTCTACCCACACACCTAATTCGATGCTGAAGGAGTCTACCCACACACCTAATTGGATGCTGAAGGAGTCTACCTTAACACCTAATTGGAAGCTGAAGGAGTCTACTCACACACCTAATTGGATGCTGAAGGAGTCTACCTTAACACCTAATTGGATGCTGAAGGAGTCTACCTTAACACCTAATTGGATGCTGAAGGAGTCTACTCACACACCTAATTGGATGCTGAAGGAGTCTACCTTAACACCTAATTAGATGCTGAAGGAGTCTACCTTAACACCTAATTGGAAGCTGAAGGAGTCTACTCACACACCTAATTGGATGCTGAAGGAGTCTACCTTAACACCTAATTGGATGCTGAAGGAGTCTACCTTAACACCTAATTGGAAGCTGAAGGAGTCTACTCACACACCTAATTGGATGCTGAAGGAATCTACCGCCAATTAAGGAGTGATTTCAGTGTAGACCAAAGAATAACTTTGTACATGTAGCTGGCGGCTCACCATATGGCCATATCAAAACCAACTTCAGACAATACCCTGCTAAGATTGGATCCTCCATCAACCATGCTCTAAATGCAGATCTATGCTTTAACCACTCAACCACAGACATATCTTTATGAAATGTTTGAATGGCATATACAGTGTAGCAAGTAACCACGTGGCTTTTGACTACAAGTACAAGTAGAAATTTGTAAACATTGAAACACAAATATAGCCATAAGTATTTTATTTCTTCATCGATTTCTATAAAATATACGCCACGCTAAAGGGAAAACCATTTGCTTTCCATGAAATATAAGATCTTTTTCAGGAGTATTACTGATTTTTCCATTACCCCGTGAAACAAACCTACACGTTCCACGGTTTCACAAGGTAATGGACAAAACGGCACTTCCGCTGAAAAAGATTTTATATTTCATGGAAAGCAAATAATTGTCTCCTTAGCGTGGTGTATATTTAATAGAAATTGATGAAACAAAATATTCATGACTGTTTTATTTTCCAATGTTTATAAATTTCTTCTTGTAACTGTAGTCAAAAGTCACGTGGTATTGCTACACTGATATAGTAGTACCTCTGTCTGTGCATGTGTCTGTCTGTTTGCCTTGTTTATTTGGGTGCAATGAGCATCCACTATAGCCTGCCTAGGATAATGTGATATTTACAAACATGAATCGATTGGTCAGTATTGTACTCAAAACATCACTGATAAATTGTGCACTTAATTTTAATCCCCCTTTGTGGAATATACCAAATTTTCACGTCTTTCACATTATCCTGGGCATACTATATAGTACTTTTAAAAAATGCACATGAATAACAGTATGTGTGCTGACAGATAGACATCTTGTAGCGTTGGTCGTATTAAATGACACCACTTGTCTACCCTAAACATTATTCATGGTACTGTACATATAGGATAGAACTTGAGTAGCAGTTGTACATTATATGTTACTGTACCTAACCCCACATGTGTGAAATATTGCTACTTACACTGATTGCAAACATTCACAGTTACACCTCAATTGGTAATTTCAGGGAATGTATTTGAATTGTTTGTGGCCGTGAAGGTTGGACATGCATATATGATGTAACATTTCTATGTATTAAATTAGATTTACTGCTTACTGGTGAGTAATGTTTATGATTGTACGAAACCTAGTAATTCTAGGAAACAGTGAGTAGGCGTCAATCAATAAACTGATTTTATCCAAAATGTTATATTGTTATGTACAGCTACATAGAATAATACAGATATTGTTTCATTTATAAATCATTTTCTTGCTAAATGCATGCATTATGATACTTAAAAGTCCACTTGAACTAGTGTACCAGTACAACTCTCATTAAGGTCACATGTTTTAATTAGTTTAGGTTCATGGGACAATTTCGCTGTTGAGAGGAGGGAATAAAAACATATCAAAAACAAGAGGACCTTTGGGGCCTTAGGTCACTCACTATAAGGGCAGGTGAGCAACCTAGTACCTTTTTAGCCCTCTAGTTATTTTTCGAGCATGCTGAGCATAGCCTTTATTTGCCAGTTAGCTTTCTGCCTAAATATGGCAGGAACATACTGTACATGTGTGCCTGAACCACCCGGGTCGCAAGATTAGACGGCAAGCGCGCTAGCCATTGAGCTAAGGAGGCCACATCCAAATCCCAACATACTGCAAAATTTTCAGATATTTTCTGTAAACCTAAAATTAAAAACACATGTCCTGACTGATACTTAATAGTATATATTAGTACAAAGTTTGTGTCAAAGTGATTTTAGAGTGACTGACATTGAATATATTGTGTTTTAATTATATGAAAGTCATTAGAAATTGATTAACGATTTCCTTATTTTCTCCATGTGCAGACAACAATTGTGGGAACCAATTAAGACTACTTACAATGAATGGATTAGTTTTCAATTGTGCCAAACTTTGGTACATTAGTTGACAATGATTGTTAAAATACAATAGAAGAATGCATCCGGATATAAGAGTTCATGACGTCAATGAATTCACTTGTCCTTACAAGGACAATAAACCCATTTGTTAGTACAATGATATGTATATCAATAACATGATTTAGTTTTACCAAAAAAAAATGCCAAGCATAGCCTTTATTTGCCAGTCAGCTTTCTGCTGAAACATGGCTGGCATATGTGAGCCTCCTTCCGGATTTGAACCCGGGTCACCAGATTAGACAGCAAGTGCGCTAACCACTAAGCTGCAGGGGCCACAATATCCATGATTTTTACTACAATTGAATTATCTGTCACATTTATTTTGGAAGATTTTCATGGTTTAGTTGAAGTTGAAGAGTGTTACAGATAGTTATACAGTACAACCTCTGTAGAGCAAAACCAAATATTGGCCATTGTACAGAGTTTGTTGCTCTACAGAGGTTAAATTTATAGTAAATATCAGCTAAGGGAATTTTTGAAGGTGTTGCTCTGCAGAGGGTCGATGTGGAGAGGTTGTACTGTCCTTGTTTTCTCCTTCTGCTAGCATCTCAAATTATATAATATCTTCTGATATATATTATAAAACGAGTGAAATTCATTTCAGTTGATTTAATGCTTAAATCTAAAAAAAACATCCTTTTGGTATCCTCCTTATACCGGCGTAGTGTGTTTGTTCTGTTTGCCCGCCTTCAACTCCTTCCTTACTGCATACATGTAGATTCTCCAAAAACATTATTATTACATAGCATAAATCCTAAACATATTGAAATGATGTGCACATAGGTACCCTAACTTTACAGTCCTTTGACATATTGCATTTATACTTGGCATACCTGTTCACTGTCATGACCCCCACCACACAGGGTTATATAATATGTTACTCTATCATGTATTTTGTTGTATTCAAATGGCAAGTTGTTTATAAATTGGGGAACACGTCATTTCTGACGTGATCCGTAAAGCGCTATATGGGTTGTCAAGGCAACGATTCTCTTGCAAAGTATCAACTAAAACAATTTTATTTTTACACAGAAGACTCATGAATAGTTAATAAATGCAGCTGTATACTATTTAATGGCTTGTTTCCGATACTTTTTGAGGTATAGACACAGTCTCAAAACTTTTCGAACAACCCTCGTACATCCCCTTTTGGACTTAGAAATGCAAATGAAGTTTAGGTACACGTTTTTTAACCTTTTTTATCTTCAAAGTGCATTGTCATATATATTGCTTTGATACTTTGCATACTTGTTCCCCATCATGATGCCAAGACCTAAACCGGAGTAGGTAACTGTCAAGCATTTTGTCCAAATTATCTGCCTTTTTCAACTTCAAAGTCCCAACCTCTACACAAACAGAGGGTAATGCTGCTGCTATGAAGCATTTTGTTTTGAATATGTAATGATTGTACTATCCTAGTTATAGCATGGCACTGAGAAAGTGGAGCGCACTGTTCATGGACACCTCATGTTGTCTGTCCTATAATAGTCACTTGATTCGCCATTGCAGAGTTTTATCCATGTCAATGTATTTTTCATGTATTTTGTCCTGGGGCACCTGATGACAAAAATACTCATTTGGAAATATATTAATACTAAAATAGATTTATGTATAAATCTATTAACATAAATAATGTGTGTTAAACTTGTAACAACATTAGTCTATACTGTACAGCACTGACATGCGGTGAGTATAAATAACTTGGTTGCTGACGATTGATTTATTTTTAGCTGTTCAAAGAAATTAATGAGTGACATTCAGGTATATTTTAATAAATTTTAATTACGCTGAAATTGTCTACTCTCTCTTTATTGAACACAAATTACTAGTATTTTTATCATCCCCCCATCTTTGATGAGGGGGATATTGCTTTGCACATATGTATGTCGGTCAGTCTGTGGGTAGACCAAATGGTTTCTGTTCAATAATACAAGAGCGCTTTGCCCTAGGATCCTCAAACTTTACATGGAGGTTGGTCATCAACAGTGGATGACCCCTAATGATTTTGAGGTCAGAAGGTCGAAGTCTTTGTGACATCTGCTATTTCTGACTATTGGGCTGCCATGTGGGCATACATGTTTTACAAACATCTTGTAATTCTTGGCTTTTAATACTGTAAAATCAGAAATTTTCCTAATGTCCAAATTTTGCAGCTTTGATATTCTGAAGTAGTTGGCGGGGTAAATTTTCCTGATTTCAAATTCAGGTAAAAACAACTTGCTGTGTTTTACTGCCATTGCTATGGTCAAAGGCATTTCAAATGCTGATGATACCAAAAAACTGTAAACTGGTAGCTATTTCAATATTTGCTATTTTGCTGGCTTAGAATTAGTAGGTCATAAGTGCTATACTTACTACCTTATGAGACCTATACATATTTGAAATCTGCACCACAATGCGCTTCTTAATCTTATGAGCCTAATTTCATGAAAATTGGAACAGGTCATGTTGACAAAACTGAAGTTGAAAAAGCTTGTTTTCTACAAGTAAAGAGTAGTTTTCAGACAGTTTTCTCTTGTTTTTTCAAAATATCGATTTTTGTACTTACGAACTACACATTCTAAGGAAGCGATTTTCTAAAAGACATGTATTAAAGCTGTATTAACACAGCCCGATGTTCATCTGAACAACGGTACCTCTGGTCAACATTCTGTCAAAGTTTGAACTTGTGGCAACTGATAAAAGAAATGGAGCAATTAAAAGGCAATGGTAGATCATTGGGTCAACCCGTGGTCTATAGATTTTTATGCACAGAACTGTGCTATGGACAAATTATCATTTCTGTACCTCCCTCGCACAGCGCCAACTGTCAAAACCATAATTTTGCATATAAAGAGTCCCTGTGCTCTCACAGAGAGTGGTCCATTTTCTCATTTTGTACAAAGAGGGGTTTGTTATGCATACATACACTGTGGCCTAGATTTATTCTATTCATCTACTGCTTGATGATATGAAACGAGAAGGGGTTTTGCTGTAACTGAATAACCTGTTATGGTTCTATGTGGTATTCAAGGGTTTCTTGGGTGTTCAAGATGTCTAGGATGTTTAAGGTTTCTGTTCGAGGTTTTGGGATTCAAGGAGTTCATGGTTTCTGGGATGTTTGAGGTTTTTGGGATGTTCATTGTTTCTGGGATATTCATGGTTTTTGGGATGTTTGAGGTTTTTGGGATGTTCATGGTTTTTGGGATGTTCATGGTTTCTGGAATGTTTGAGGTTTCTGGGATGTTTGGGGGTTTTGGGATGTTCATGGTTTCTGGGATATTTGAGGTTTTTGGGATGTTCATGGTTTCTGGGATGTTTGAGGTTTTTGGGATGTTCATGGTTTTTGGGATGTTCATGGTTTCTGGGATGTTTGGGTTTCTGGGATGTTTGAGGGTTTTGGGATGTTCATGGTTTTTGGGATGTTCATGGTTTCTGGGATGTTTGGGTTTCTGGGATGTTTGAGGGTTTTGGGATGTTCATGGTTTTTGGGATGTTTTAGGTTTCTGGGATGTTTGAGGGTTTTGGGATGTTTTAGGTTTTTGCAATGTCACGGTTCCTGGGATGTTCACAGTTTCTTGAAATTTTCGAGGTTTCTGGGCTGTTTGAGGTGCCAGGGCTGTTTGGGGTTTCTTTTGTATTTTAGGTTTCAGAGGGGGGGGAGTGAAGGTGTCAAAGTTTGACTGTATTCTTTTACAATTATTTCCAGGAAGGTTTCATCTTGCCATGGTAATAAGTGAGCTATATGTTGTAGCTGGTATATATGATAGTTTGACGGTTGTAATGTATCACTCTCATATTCTGTCTACAAACTTAGACAACCAAAGCCTGTTGGGATTTCAGACCAACTCTTGTCACATCAATATCATCTCATTGTCTATACAGACGTAAATCTTTACATTTTATGATCATTCATATCTATAACTTGTTTAGAATGCATGCATTATTAAAGGTGCTGATTGCTCAGACTGTCAGGAAGTGTGCTGGTTATATAGAAAACAAAACAATCATGTATTTTTGTTGTGTCATCTTGTCCCAGTTATGTTATTTTCTATTTAAGCTGATCATCATGAAATTCAGAAATTCACAAAAATGGATTTTACCAACAGTGCATAGACCTAGTATAATTTTAGACTCATTTAGTGGAGTCAGACTTTTGAATCCTGTTTTTATTTTCAGTATAGTCTAAGCATAAAGTTTAATTATGTCTCATTGTGGTTCAGATGGTGAATTTTAACCCTGAGCTGTTCAGAACAGTCCATAATTCTGTGAATCCACAGTCCTGGGTACTGTTTTATCAAAGCATTTTAGCGTAACTCTTAAGTTTTCCGTAAATATTGCGTACGTCGATAATATTTGCGCAAATGGGTTTTACTAAGATATATTTTCTCATGTTCTGTGGTAAGTATTGGCGTAATTCTACGCAAGGTCGGAGTAAGCGTAAATAGCAAATATGAACGTAGTGAGGAGTTTTTGCCACGCACTGTTGATTTTAGACCGTCACTTGTTGTTATAGACCGTGATTAGTAATTTAAACATGTTTAATTATCAAAACTTATCGAACTTTTATGTATGTCTATTCACTCTGGTTCCCGTTATATTGGTAATATTGTGGCCCGGTCTAAGTTCAATATTCAATATTTTTACGTAAATGTATGCAACAACTTGCGATCGATTAGTAAAACACACTTAAGGATTTGCGTAAGTGGCAAATATATGCACAAACTTGCGCAACATTTATGCAATGTAAGTAAAACAGTACCCTGGTCATTCACAGATTAGAGCACTTCATGGCAGACAGTCAACAGTCCCTGTCATTCACAGATTAGAGCACTCCATGGCAGACAGTCAACAGTCCCTGTCATTCACAGATTAGAGAACTCCATGGCAGACAGTCAACAGTCCCTGTCATTCACAGATTAGAGCACTCCATGGCAGACAGTCAACAGTCCCCCCTGTCATTCACAGATTAGAGCACTCCATGGCAGACAGTCAACAGTCCCTGTCATTCACAGGTTAGAGCACTTCATGGCAGACAGTCAACAGTCCCTGTCATTCACAGGTTAGAGCACTCCATGGCAGACAGTCAACAGTCCCTGTCATTCACAGTTAAGAGCACTCCATGGCAGACAGTCAACAGTCCCTGTCATTCACAGTTAAGAACACTCCATGGCAGACAGTCAACAGTCCCTGTCATTCACAGATTAGAGAACTCCATGGCAGACAGTCAACAGTCCCTGTCATTCACAGATTAGAGAACTCCATGGCAGACAGTCAACAGTCCCTGTCATTCACAGATTAGAGAACTCCATGGCAGACAGTCAACCGTCCCGGTCATTCACAGGTTAGAGTACTTCATGGCAGACAGTCAACAGTCCCTGTCATTCACAGATTAGAGCACTCCATGGCAGACAGTCAACAGTCCCTGTCATTCACAGATTAGAGCACTCCATGGCAGACAGTCAACAGTCCCTGTCATTCACAGATTAGAGAACTCCATGGCAGACAGTCAACAGTCCGTCCCTGTCATTCACAGAATAGAGAACTCCATGGCAGACAGTCAACAGTCCCTGTCATTCCCAGATTAGAGCACTGCATGGCAGACAGTCAACAGTCCCTGTCATTCACAGGTTAGAGCACTGCATGGCAGACAGTCAACAGTCCCTGTCATTCACAGATTAGAGCACTCCATGGCAGACAGCCAACAGTCCCTGTCATTCACAGATCAGAGAACTCCATGGCAGACAGTCAACAGTCCCTGTCATTCACAGATTAGAGAACTCCATGGCAGACAGTCAACAGTCCCTGTCATTCACAGGTTAGAGCACTTCATGGCAGACAGTCAACAGTCCCTGTCATTCACAGATTAGAGCACTCCATGGCAGACAGTCAACAGTCCCTGTCATTCACAGATTAGAGCACTCCATGGCAGACAGTCAACAGTCCCTGTAATTCACAGATTAGAGCACTTCATGGCAGACAGCCAACAGTCCCTGTCATTCACAGATCAGAGAACTTCATGGCAGACAGTCAACAGTCCGTCCCTGTCATTCACAGATCAGAGAACTCCATGGCAGGCCGTCAACAGTCAGTGCCTGTCATTCACAGATTAGAGAACTCCATGGCAGACAGTCAACAGTCATTGTCATTCACAGATTGGAGCACTGCATGGCAGACAGTCAACCGTCCCGGTCATTCACAGATTAGAGAACTCCGTGGCAGACAGGCAACAGTCCGTCCCTGTCATTCATAGATAAGAGAACTCCATGGCAGACAGTCAACAGTCATTGTCATTCACAGATTGGAGCACTGCATGGCAGACAGTCAACCGTCCCGGTCATTCACAGATTGGAGCACTGCATGGCAGACAGTCAACCGTCCCGGTCATTCACAGATTGGAGCACTGCATGGCAGACAGTCAACCGTCCCAGTCATTCGCAGATTGGAGCACTGCATGGCAGACAGTCAACCGTCCCGGTCATTCACAGATCGGAGAGGTCCACAATCTTGGTCATCGACCTCATTCTGTATTGGCTCTCCAGAGTGCTGGTCATTCACAGATCGGAGAGGTCCACAATCTTGGTCATCGACCACATTCTGTATTGGCTCTCCAGAGTGCTGGTCATTCACAGATCGGAGAGGTCCACAATCTTGGTCATAGACCACATTCTGTATTGGCTCTCCAGAGTGCTGGTCATTCACAGATTGGAGAGGTCCACAATCTTGGTCATCGACCACATTCTGTATTGGCTCTCCAGAGTGCTGGTCATTCACAGATCGGAGAGGTCCACAATCTTGGTCATCGACCACATTCTGTATTGGCTCTCCAGAGTGCTGGTCATTCACAGATCGGAGAGGTCCACAATCTTGGACATCGACCACATTCTGTATTGGCTCTCCAGAGTGCTGGTCATTCACAGATCGGAGAGGTCCACAATCTTGGTCATCGACCACCTTCTGTATTGGCTCTCCAGAGTGCCGGTCATTCACAGATCGGAGAGGTCCACAAACTTGGTCATCGACCACCTTCTGTCTTGGCTCTCCAGTGTGCCGGTCATTCACAGATCCGAGAGGTCCAGACTGCCAGTCATTCACAGATCAGAGAGGTCCATAGTCTTGGTCATTCACAGATTAGAGAGGTCCGCAATCTTGGTCATCGACCACATTGTGTCTACGTGCTGCAGCCAGCCTCTGAGGATTAGTGTTCTATAATACATTCATTGACTTACTATGATCCTGTGTATAACATGTCTGTTCGTACCTAGTAAACAAATAAAGTATTCATCAGTGTATCTTTAAATCAACTTGCAATATTTCAAATTGTCTCTGTACAATATATCTGATGTCTAGACGTTGTCAGTTTTGTTAAACAGCTTTATATCTCCCTTGAGTCGTTGTTGTTGTGCAGACTAGTCTACTGGTACATGCATGACTGGTCTTTACGGAATATGTTGTTTGTGCCTTTACCATCAAACTGGTTACTTGCAAATTGCTTTTTTCTTACAGAGGTATTTAACCCATTCCCTTATAGAAATGCCTTTCACACCGTTAATTATTATTTTTTTCTTGCAGAGATGTTTCAAAGAGCAACTGATGGTTAGATTCAAATGTGACACGATGCCGCTATCTGTAGAGAAAGAATTTGTGTACAAGTTTATCAGTGCAGATATTGAGAGTGTACTCAAGGTTCCTGTTGAGATACCAGCCAGTCAAGCAGCCCCGGATCTGATTGGGAGACTCTTCTTTGAGCATAACCTACCATGTTTCATTGAGAATGGTAAGAATGTGATAGTTTACACCTATAGTTGGATTCGAACCCATACTGTAGGGTGTTATCGCCAGTTTACACCTATAGTTGGATTTGAATCCATACTGTAGGGTGTTATCGCCAGTTTACACCAATAGTAGGATTTGAACCCATTCTGTAGGGTGCTATGGCCAGTTTGCATCTATAGTTGGATTTAAACCCATACTGTACTGAGCGATCTCCAGTTTGATCCCATACTATACGGTGCCATCACCTACTAATGTGAAGTACAATAGCATTAGACCACTTGGCTATTGCAACATGGCACATGGTTTCAAATTATCTGAGTCAAAATTTCGAAACCTCATACCCAGTTTTTCTGCAGTTGTCACAGCAAACACGGATACCAGTTACTGTAACGTTATATCCGTTGCAGCTAAACATGGCCGCTGCCCAACCTTCTCTCTATGTAGGAAACACTCAGATAATTTTGACTCAGATAATTTGAAACCATGTGCCTACGCAAAAAGGTTGTGCAAATAACCAGTACCAATATTACTACATGACACCAAACAAGTTGTGGGTTGACACTGACTACAGTTATGTACACAGAGACTTTTTACAGCTATCAAACTGCACAACTAGTGCTAGATTGCACCTAATGTAGGATTGCTTTGATCTGTATGACTGTCTGCTCTTTAACTCGGTCAAACCACACAGTAAAACATCTTGTCTGGGCAGTAACTTATGTATGAGGAAACATCCATAATAAAAGTAATAGTAATTTTTCTGTCTGGTAAAGATTGGATTTTTAAATTTAATGTCCTCTGTGGGGATAAACCTGATATGGTGAGGTCTGGTGTTACTGTAATTAGGGACTTCTATTGGGATAAACGTTATATGGTGAGGTCTGGTGTTACTGTAATTAGGGACTTCTGTGGGGATAAACCTGATATAGTGAGGTCTGGTGTTACTGTAATTAGGGACCTCTGTGGGGATAAACCTTATATGTTGAGGTCTGGTGTTACGGTAATTAGGGACCTCTGTGGGGATAAACCTGATATGGTGAGGTCTGGTGTTACTGTAATTAGGGACTCCTGTGGGGATAAACCTGATATGGTGAGGTCTGGTGTTACTGTAATTAGGGACTTCTGTGGGGATAAACCTGATATGGTGAGGTCTGGTGTTACTGTAATTAGGGACTTCTGTGGGGATAAACCTTATATGGTGAGGTCTGGTGTTACTGTAATTAGGGACTTCTGTGGGGATAAACCTTATATGTTGAGGTCTGGTGTTACAGTAATTAGGGACCTCTGTGGGGATAAACCTGATATGGTGAGGTCTGGTGTTACGGTAATTAGGGACTTCTGTGGGGATAAACCTGATATGGTGAGGTCTGGTGTTACTGTAATTAGGGACTTCTGTGGGGATAAACCTGATATGGTGAGGTCTGGTGTTACTGTAATTAGGGACTTCTGTGGGGATAAACCTGATATGGTGAGGTCTGGTGTTACTGTAATTAGGGACTTCTGTGGGGATAAACCTTATATGGTGAGGTCTGGTGTTACTGTAATTAGGGTCTTGACTTCATGCTTTATGTACTTTATGTTACTGTGTTATAGCTGGAGTGATATAGACTGGTGATAAGTTTATACTGATCAATTTAGGTTAATTGTGAAACACTTTCTGAAACAACTTAAATTGTTCACTCTCAACACCTCATAACTGATGGTGTCCATTGACAAGAGGATATAAGAGAGAAGCCAGCTTTCCTTGTTAAGCTGACAATCTAGCAGGAGATTTACTGGTACCATTTTTATGTCACAGCCTGGGATTGAACACTGAACCTCCCTTACTCGAAGCTGACGCTCTGCCACTAGGCTATCGAGAAGGTGGTGGTTTAACCCTTTTTACCATAGGGACAGAGTTTGATACATCCACTATATAACCATGCTGAATAAATAGTATGTTGACTGTGTATATAGTACAGAGAATTTGACATGATCCTGACCTTTATGCATGAATATATTACAAGGTTCTTGTGTTGAATATATAAAATTCTGCGAGCAAATCATGCAATATTGGCCCTTAAGATTTATGTTGGTATTACATCTCGAGTGTCTTAGTGATACTTAATCGCTTATAATAACATACAGCCGGGATTATAAATATATACAATAACTCAGCTGTTAAATTATGCTAATAGAAGGTTGAGAGTCGTGTGAAATTCTCTGGACTATACAACTAGTCTTTTAGCAGAAGCAGTAATCAGCTACAACGTTTTTTTACCCAAAATGCATATCTCCTACAAAGGGCCATAACTCCGGCAAAACTCGTACAACCAACCTTGTATTCCTAAAAAAATCATTAACTAGACTTGATACCAAGTAATATTTGAAATTTGCTGCAAGGTAGCTATTGGTAGTGACACCACACAGGTAGCTATTGGTAGTGACACCACACAGGTAGCTATTGGTAGTGACACCACACAGGTAGCTATTGGTAGTGACACCACACAGGTAGCTATTGGTAGTGACACCACACAGGTAGCTATTGGTAGTGACACCACACAGGTAGCTATTGGTAGTAACACCACACAGGTAGCTATTGGTAGTGACACCACACAGGTAGCTATTGGTAGTGACACCACTCAGGTAGCTATTGGTAGTAACACCACACAGGTAGCTATTGGTAGTGACACAACACAGGTAGCTATTGGTAGTGACACCACACAGGTAGCTATTGGTAGTGACACCACACAGGTAGCTATTGGTAGTGACACCACACAGGTAGCTATTGGTAGTGACACCACACAGGTAGCTATTGGTAGTGACACCACACATGTAGCTATTGGTAGTGACACCACACAGGTAGCTATTGGTAGTGACACCACTTCTAGCAGCTACATAGTGGCTACTTTTCTGTTTTCATAAGGGTAAGGGTAACTTTTCTATAGTCTAATGAAGCTATTGCTTTGATACTTGCAACACTTCTTCACCCTTGAATACCTGGCTCTGCAAAGCAGGACACAACTCTGTCCTACTTTATGCAAGGGTTATGAGCCTTTTTTACTGTGATAAATAGCAGATGAACATCTACGTCTGCAAAGATGTGTCATGCTGGGTTAGTTTTATGTGTGTCAAGCTCAATGTTGAAACTGTAATATTAAGATTTTATAACTTGGCACTTGACTGACTCACAAGTATGCACAATGCATCTAAATGTGTATTTTCAAAATCGATATGAAATGCATCTGCATATTTTGTGCATGTTCATTGATCCATAAGACGTTAAGCTGCGGCTTGGTTCACTTTAGATGTGTTTGCATGTTTGAACTGTAATTTACACTAATTTTGATCATAAAGATTTCGCCGAGTGCACATACCGTAGTTCTCCTATTTGAAGTCGAGTTTTCACGGACCTCCATGGGACCCAAGCTGACTTCAAATTTCTTTCCTCAAATGTTGAATATGAATGGTGAAAGTTCTCATGATTTGTCCTGAACTTCAGGATTTTGAGTTCCCAAGTTGTATGGTCTCTTTTCATGATATCTGCTATGTATTGTCAGTTTTTCACAATTTGCAAACTTTCTTTGGAACTTTAACCTACGTGTAAGTATGATGTAACAGAAGCTTGGATAGTCGCAACATTAGTGCCTGTCTCTGGCTCGGCCATATCCTGGAAGGAGGCGCCTAAGCTGTCCTAACTAAGTTATGTAGACCAAGGGACAGTATTTATAATACATCCTGGTACACATATTTAGCGAAATGTGCCCGCGGTCACGTCCAACAATTTTTCCCAGGAGGGATCAAACCTGCTATTTTTGCTCAGAAAGGGGTCCTTCTAGCCATTTTGCTCAATCCAAGGAGTTTATGTACTATTTATGGAACAGGACTGGTCTTGACCAATACAATCAGCTATTTTCCTTAGAGAGCTATCCTGATTAGACTGTAAGCTCCTTATAAAATTTAATATCACAGTAACCACATTTTTTTCATTGGATCTTCCCAAGTACCTGTATTGCTAATTGAGTACACATATACACATCAGTTTGTGCTCTGATTGCATGACAGGATAAAACGTGCAACAGTCATAAAATTGTTTATACTGCAATAAATTTGTCCATAATAATTTGGTCCTCTCAGTTTGCCTCGTTGATTTTAATTTAAACAGGAAACATTAATGTCACAAATGGAAAAGGATGTGCAGTGTTTTGATTTAATCGTAGATCATATATTCTTGTAATTTAATTAAAATGTGCATCACATGGCTTGCTATGAGAGTATAAATAATTGCCCAACATTAAATATCAATCAAGAAAGTTGATTAATTACACAACAGTTGTATATATACAATGTATACAGTAGTAATATTTATTACTGTAAACCAACAGAATATTTAGCTGACATGTATACAGGTAGGCCTTAAGGTATTCTTGATTGAAAAATATTAAATTTGTCACGATGCAACTGAAGTTTTACAGGGTTCTCGGTAGACTTAAATATGCGAACATTTGTAGCAGCGAATGTGCTGCCAATCACTAAAAGTTAAAAATTTGAATTCCCATAATTAAACTGGTTTACAGTTTATTAAAATCTTGTCTTGTCTTTAGTGTAGTAAATAAGTTAAATATAATGTTGATTGCATGGTGTTGCCTGGTATAGCATGGAGAATTTGACTTGATCCTGACTTTACGCATGAATATATTACAAGGTTCTTGCGTTGAATATATAAATTTCCGCGAGCAAATCGTGCAATATCGGTCCTTAAGATTTGTGTTGGTATTGCACATCAAGCGTCTTCGTGATGCATCCTGCTTATGAAACATACAACAAGGATTATAAATATAGACCATACATCAGCTGTTAAATTATGCTAATAGAAGGTCGAGAGTCGTGTAAAATTCTCCGGACTATAGTTGATTTAAGATCTGTCCCCCCTCTGGATCTCCCCTATTTATTTAGTTATTGTCAAACCTGTATTAATTGGCATTGCAAACAAAGTCCTCTAGTACAAAACTTGTCTACATGTATCACCTATTTTATCTCTGATCACACCATTATTAACCTGTTAAGAGAGACCACCTGTCAGTAAAGACGATCTTCGTTGTGGTCTATATGGACAGACTCAACTGTATCTTTTACATCATGAACCCAATAGTGTTCCACACTCAACAAGTCAAATAGTATTCCTCGGCCAGATAATTTACAAACAAACATTATCTTATTTTCGTCTAACAGTTTAAGACACTATACATTAATTGTAATAAAGCAGACCCCTAGTGAGATTCCATATAAGCAAGGCCAGTTTAGGTAACAGTACCGGCAGACGATTGATAAATTCGTAAAGGTGCGTCTAGACAGTACATTTTGGTGTATAAATCGAGGATGTATATGTAACTACACAGTACATACGCCAAAATGTAGTGTCTAGACGCACCTTAAGCCAGATTGAAACATTAGCCAATCAGGCATTAAAACGTGGTCATGTGCTCCTCCATCGCCATTTAATCACTTGATGCGTCCAATGACCGAGGGTAACTATTGTAAAATGATTATAATTATCAGGTTACCTGGTAATATAGTCAGCGTAGCAATACAATATGACTTAGACATTACTAGATGCTACAAATCCAAGATGAAATTTGTCAGCATTTGACAATGCATGGGGAGGGGGTATCCAGCAATGGCTAGTTGCAATATTGAAGCTGATCTTTTGGCTGAACTAATATATATAATCTGCATGGGTGAAATGTTTCTGGAATTTTCCTGAACTTCAGGATTTATAGTGTTCAAACACAGTTGGACTGTTTTCTTTATTTGTCCTTTGTAATGTTCAATTTGAACAAATTATTTGGATTTCAGGATATGCAAACTTTCTAACTTTTCTCCATGCAATCTGTATTGTAGACATAACAGAGAAGTTGGCTGAATTTATCAGACAAGAGACATACAAACTGAATGATGTTAATGCCACCAAAGCTATAGAGAAAGTGAAAAATGGTGAAGTGAATGTCGACCATCTTGTTGAAGCTTGGGATAAAATCTATAAAAAGGTCAGTCTGTACAGCACTTTACCAAAATGTGACCAATCCCTTTATCAAGTTGATCGCCTCAATAACCTAGTGGTAGGCGTCTGCTTCTAGTGCAGGAGGTCCTAGGTTCAATTTTAGACTGTGTCATACAAAAGACAAAATATAGATGGTACTTGTAATACCCTTGTAAGATGCTCAGCATGAAAAGGGGGAATCTGGCTCGTCTTCTCTCATACCCTGTGGCGATAGATACCATCAGGAATGAGGTGTCGAGAGGGATTAATATAAATTGTAAAAACAATCAACCTGAAATAAATTTGTATGAACTTAACATGTCGGCAGCCTTATTGTATAAGATATTCAGTGTCTGTTATTGTCTCTATGAAGTGAAGAAGTTTGCTAAACCAGAAGGCAGCCATATTGTATAATAAAATTATCATATCAGTGTATGTTTGTCTCTAGGAAGTGAAGAAGTTTGCTAAACCAGAAGAAATCACTAAGGAGCAAGAATTCTCCGAGGTTTATCATTCACTCATCCATTCACCGGCATTAGAAACATTGTTAAACTTAGAACACACATATGCTATGACAGTGGAGGACCTTATACAGCATCGAGACGAGGATCTTAAATATCTAGATCAAAAGTTGGTATTGTTTATTGTGTCTTAAACTTACTGCAGTTTATTAGTCCCCTACCGGTTTTTGACCGGAGGTGACTATAGGTTTGCCCTCAGTCAGTCAGTCAGTCAGTCAGTCAGTCAGTCAGTCAGTCAGTCAGTCAGTCAGTCAGTCAGTCAGTCCGTCTGTCCGTCATTCCGTCAAAAAATCTGGATCCTGACATAACTCAAAGAGTTTC
Organism: Spisula solida; assembly: GCA_947247005.1. Lineage (NCBI taxonomy): Eukaryota > Metazoa > Mollusca > Bivalvia > Venerida > Mactridae > Spisula > Spisula solida. The sequence continues at coordinate 39,683,289 of OX365944.1, read as the reverse complement.
TAAGCTACGTTTATGAAACTTGGTATGTGGATAGGGGGCAATAAGGGGATAATGCACGTCCAAACATATTTTGATTCTGACCGATTGCTATGGCAACAGAAACATTGAAAATGGCTTAAAACCGGTAGGGGACTTCTGTATTGCTTGCAATTCTTAATTGCTTGTTGTGTCTTTAAACCTACTGCAGTTTATTCTCACGTTATTATAGTGGCTTTGGGCTGTATGCCTGGCTCTGTGGAAGGATGTATGTCACAATGTTTGTCTGCACTTGTCGCCTAAACTATTGATTGGATTTCAATGAGACCTTGCCTGAATACTTAGTACCAAGCCTAGTTCTGCATGTTGTCAGGAATTCTAGCCCAGATGTTTTTCGCTGGACTTATGGCCGTTTGTTGGAGACATATGTTTTTATGTCAAACTATCCCGATGAACGCTGTATAAAATCCGAAATGTTGGTTTTTGATAAATTTTGATTAACCAAATGCTTTGATCATGTGGTTACAATACACATTGGTGTCTTTTTCTCAGTAAAATTAGGATATACCAAACATTAAAAGGTCTGTCAAGACAAAGTCCAATGAGATTCAGCCAATTCTACGTAATTGTTGAGTCAGCATATCTGGTCAATCTATCACAAAGGGAACCCCTTTTCATGAGTAGGGAACTGTTCAACACTTAAAAGGGGCCACTTGAGATGATATTAAGTTGTTATTCTGTGTGTGATGATGTATAATGACTGTATTCATGTAATAATCTGTACACTTGTAATAGTAACAATAATCTGCAGTGTTGATGCTATCACATCAAACAGTGTGTATCTAATGATAACTAATTAAACAACAAGTGACATGTGGGAAGTGCTTTAATTGAGTGCCACTATCTGCACGTCACTGGCAAGTCATTGTTGTTTAAAGAGTTACTCATTTTATACCATTTTATACAAGTAAGTGCCAACTGTGACTTAGTTTTGGAACTTGTGGCTCAACTCATATGCTATTTATATATTGCACTGCCTGTACAGGATGGTGAAGTATACACCATCGGGGTACACTTAGAAAAAAAGGAATAATATTGCTCTCAATATGCACTCTTTCAGACTTTGTCATAAAAATAAATAATATTGCTCTCAATATGGACTCTTTCAGACTTTGTCATAAAAATAAATAATATTGCTCTCAATATACACTCTTTCAGGCTTTGTCATAAAAATAAATAATATTGCTCTCAATATACACTCTTTCAGACTTGTCATAAAAATAAATAATATTGCTCTCAATATACACTCTTTCATCATAACATCATTAATGTTGCCCTGACACCCGGGTCTACTTTGTGCCGGGTCATGACACACCTACAGTCAAAAATCATTAGAAAAACGTATGACAAAACTGTGGTCGAGCGGTTAAGGCTCTTGACTACTGATCGAGAGGTCTCTGGTTCGAATCTCAGCCGGGGCACTTGGTCAATTCTGAAACACTTTTCAGTGTTTCCCACCCAACTAGAGATGAAACTGGTAGGAAACCCAGAGGTAGTCTTGCATGTATCAGTGCTGTACACCGGGCATGTAAAAGAACCAAGGAATCTATTTGAAAAGAGCTGGGGTAACGTACCCGGATTGCTTGTTTCACACCTCTGTCTCTCTGTTGATTAAAGTCTGCCGTTGTCAGACAAGAAAAAATAAGAAAACAAAATTGAAATTTGTGATAATACCACAGAGTGGGTCATGCAAATAATTGGAAGAAACAGAAGAAGTCAAATGCCAACAAACAAACCAACCAAGAAATAACTAACTTTTACCAGCCAGATCATAGCTGTATCAAATTTCAGCAGTAAATATAGGATAAAGATTACAATTTATGTTGTTATAGCTTGTTTATGGTGGTGCATTTATGTTGGTGAGCAGACAACAAATAATAACAAATCAGACAGGGAAGGCACCACTCAACAGAAACAGCAGAACACTGTGACAGGCACCAAAACACTATACAAATTGTCCCAGTCAAAATTTTTTAGTTTAAACATATTTTATTACCCAAACAATGACATACAAATAGATCTATAAATACATATATATACAAACATGGGTAAAAGGGTCGAGCCACAAGTTCTACCACTTAGTTACGGTTCTCCCAGTCAAAATGATAAACACCCAAGTTTTGAAGACTTTTGATTGACTTAATTTTCATAATTTATTATTGTTGTTGGCTTTGGAGCTTACTATTAGATCAAGCACCATTTTGTAGTAAGGCCAGAGTTCTTTGATTTTTCGTTACTCGGACCCTCCTGTCCTATTTTTTGGCATTTTCAAAAAAAAAATTGGAAATCTAAAATTGTAAACATTTTTTATATCAAATATTTTGGTGGTAATGTTACTATACACCTTGTTTCATCATGTATTTCACTATTTTACTAATGATAAGTAGGTATAGTGCTCTCATTAACCACTGTGCCAGGTATCATTGACAAAATATCTAACTGAAATTTATTTTTAAATAAAATGTACATGTAGTTAAATTTCTGTAGATTTTTTTGAAATTCTTTATCAATGATACAGATACATGTGCACTGTATTTGTTATAAGATAAATTTGCTGTTAGAACTAACATTGTTGCTTTACATAATGGACGGTCATTGACTACAATTAATTCACCATCAACTACATTTTGGGAATTTTTATTTTTTTCCCTCCTCCTGAGGACTTTTTTCTCAAAAATGTCTGAGTAACAAAAAAAAAATTCTGGCCTAAACAAGTTGACACAAACAGCGCTACAGATAAGGTTTAAGTCAATTGGGTATTTACCCCCGAGTTTCAATTTGATTGGGTTTTGACAAATTTTAATTGGGCATTTAATAAAACTGAAAGGGTAAATAAGCTTTAATGTACTATTTTTCACTATAACATCCTTTTCTATTTGGGTATTTCATATTTCAAATTATCTTTGCTTTTTCTTACTCCCTCCTCTCAAAATCTATTGGGTTTTTAAGAAAATTAATTGGGTAATTACCCCAATACGTAGCTCTGCACAAAGTACATGTTGAACTGGGGATACTAGGAGTCTACATGTATGTAACGTAATACTTGTAAACCCTTCATAGATTGTCCAGTATTGTCTGTAGATTATGAATTAATTATAATCATGTAATATTGTCTCAGACTATTTCCTGGTAATATTGTCTCAGACTATTTCCTGGTAATATTGTCTCAGACTATTTCCTGGTAACGTGTGATATGATAGAAACATTATATTAAGGTATACGTAATGTCTGACTTACGGTATGTTTCCTCCCCGAGCTTGCCGTCCAGATTCACACCATCAGTCACACTGTCCTGCTATATATAGTAATATCTGTTTTATTACGTCCTATTACCTTTTCTTGACATTTAACCAATCTGACAATTACATGAATTGTATAATGCTTGATTTACTGTAAATTCAGAAATTTTCATGAGCGACTAATTTTCGTTAGATTCTATTTTTGCGAATTTAACAGTTCACAAAAACATAAATTCATGAACTGAAGCAATGGTAATAGAATATTACTAATACACAGGATATAGTTCTTAGTTCCCGAGGTGTCAATATTCCTGATTTATCGGGAACTCCGGATTTATCTATCCTGAAAGAGCAACAATTTCTGGTAAAAATGGTCGGCCGCATATGGATTTCAGGATTTCTTTTTATGCTCCCCGAAAATTTTCGGGGGAGCATATAGTTGCCGCTTTGTCCGTCCGTCGTTCCGTCTGATATTTTTGTCCGGAACCTAACTTAAAAAGTATGTGAGGTATCATCATGAAACTTCATAGGTGGATAGATCTCAATGAGTAGAAGTGCAGTGCTCAAGAACCATAACTCTACATAACTTATTTTTGGAGTTATTGCCCTTTGTTTTTTTTTCATACTTAGCTTTTGTCCGGAGCCTAACTCAAAAAGTATGTGAGGTATCATCATGAAACTTCATAGGTGGATAGATCTCAATGAGTAGAAGTGCAGTGCTCAAGAACCATAACTCTACATAACTTATTTTTGGAGTTATTGCCCTTTGTTTTTTTTCATACTTAGCTTTTGTCCGGAGCCTAACTCAAAAAGTATGTGAGGTATCATCATGAAACTTCATAGGTTGATAGATCTCAATGAGTAGAAGTGCAGTGCTCAAGAACCACAACTCTACATAACCTATTTTTACCATGACTCTTTGTTGCATATTTTTGGAGCTATTCCCCTTAGTAATTTCTCGTACCTAATTTCTGTCTATGCCATAACTTAAACAGTTTTTGATATATAAATTTGAAACTTCATAGGTAAATAGATCTTATTGAGGGAAAGTGCAGTGCCTAAGAACCATAACTCTTCATAGCATATTTTTGAAGTTTTGGCCCTTTGTAATTTTTCATACTTAATTCTTGTCCAGGTCATAACTCGTAATGTACGAGAGATGTCAATTTGAAACTTAATAGTTGAAAAAATCTCATCAAGTTATAGTGCAGTGCCAAAGAACCATAACACTCTTTTGCATATTTCTGGAGTATTTTTTCTGTGACAAACATCCCACGGGGAGCATCACCCATCGCTGACGGCTCTTGTTTACTCTGTTGACACCCCATAGTTCTAAATGATGTTACAAAATCGCTAACATTCATTTAATCTCGCTAACTACTTCAAAATAACTTATTCAAGAAATTTAAACCTTGCAAAAATGTTTGAATTACAGTATTTATTTAGACTGCCCACATACAGTAACTGTATAGTGTACTATTGAGACAGACAGACTATATATAGATGTTAGATGGATTGATAGATCTACCTTACTGTAGCTAAAAGTACTTTTATAGGTCACATGAACTTTTATGCAATAATATTTGTTTAAGTGCGACATTATGATTTATTTCAAATCGTTATTACATCTACCTGGCATTTAACATTTCTGAAGGTGTTTTCTATCCGCTAGATAGTTTTACTGTTATTTTGGGAATTTAGATTATTATAAATAAGAAAATATATTCAGAAATATAAAACAAGAGTACATTGCTTGGGTAATACCAAGTAACACTTAAATAGACCACTGCATCCAATTGATGGTGTTATTAAAATTTTACATGAGGACAATCAGAAAAAAATCAAACAGCCAATTGAATGAAGTGTATACATTATACAAAGTACAAACAGTATTTGTTGTAGTTAATGCATGGATCATTGTTACTTGTGTTGATTGAATAACACCCAACAGTTGTCATGCATTTCTCTTTCATACTGTAAACCTAGAAATTATTTTGCGCGATTTAATTTTGCGGAGTTTGTGATTGGTTGAATTTCGCGAAATGAAGTTGATGCAAAAGTGCAAAAAACAATATTATGGACATTGCGGGAAACAAAAAAATGCAACAAATTTGTAGTTGTGAATATGCTGACGATAAGCTAAACGTGAAACTTAGTATTCATGAAAGTAAATCGGTTTACAGTAAACTACAGGGGGGAGGGGGGGTACTTAATGATTATCCTACAACACAGCTTGTGGTTCTCAGGTGGGAATCTAAGCCCTGTCAAACTTGTGGAAGTATATAAGTAATCCACATTTCTGCCAATATTCCTGGGGTGTCCAGCCCACGTTTTCGTGATGGCCTGCTCGGGTCGGAAAAATATAATCTTTTTCCTACCAACCAGCTCTTTTCATCATGTTACTAGAACCAAATGATTCATTTGTTTTGGCCTTATTGAAGTACTTGTAAGTACTGAAGTAAGTGGTTATATAAGTTTGTGCAGTGGAAATATTGGGGAATTTTCGTAATTTTACAAACTTCGCTAACATTTCTTTTTGCATAAAATTGGCCAGTAAAAGCACTGCACTTAAACATTATAAAATTACTGATATTTCTGTATGTCTGAAATTATTAATTCACTGTATCATTTTAACCCCACTGACATATAGCCACTTATCAGGGCTGTCAAAAGAGTCAAATTAAAAATCCTGAAAATCATACACGGGAAACAAAAGGCCGTCAAGCACATCGTTTCTATATTTAACTCAGTTTGTATTGAATAAAATCCTTCAGTGAAGATTAAATCAACCATAACTTTGCCAATTCTTGAGATATTTTCATCAAGTAACTTTTATTTTGGTCAGAAATCATAGCTCTTTCAGGATTGAAAACTCAGGAAATCGATATAAATGACACCCCTGAACTTATACAGAGTTCCAGTGTACAGTTGAGCTAACCATGTATATATTACAGGCAACAGGAAGAAATGCAGGAAGCTGTACGAAGTATTGGTTCCAGTTACTCAGATGATGAAATCAACCAGTTAGCACAGAGACATTTCGAGAACTCACAGATGATAGAATCAAAATGGACGAATGAACTCAGTAATCAGCAACAGATACAAAAAGGCGAATTCCGAGAATGGGTGATGAAAGTGCACGAAGATACACAGGGATCTAACACTCCAAAATATATGTAAGTCAACTCCAACACTGGGATCTAACTCTCCAAAATATATGAAAGTCAACCGACACAGGGATCTAACACTCCAAAATATATGTAAGTCAACCGACACAGGGATCTAACACTCCAAAATATATGTAAGTCAACCGACACAGGGGTCAAACCTTCCAAAATATATGTAAGTCAACCGACACAGGGATCTAACACTCCAAAATATATGTAAGTCAACCGACACAGGGGTCAAACCTTCCAAAATATATGAAAGTCAACTGACACAGGGATCTAACACTCCAAAATATATGTAAGTCAACCGACACAGGGGTCAAACCTTCCAAAATATATGTAAGTCAACCGACACAGGGATCTAACACTCCAAAATATATGTAAGTCAACCGACACAGGGGTCAAACCTTCCAAAATATATGTAAGTCAACCGACACAGGGATCAAACCTTCCAAAATATATGAGCCAGTCTCCAGGAAAACCTGCTATATTGACATTATGTAATTACTGCATGTAACAAGGTTTAGAAAAGCTTTCAAATAAAAAAAAAATGACATATCTATGAATTCCATTTTAAGTCATTTATCCATATACATGTATTACTATATCTTAGCTTTAAAATGTCTTATGCATAATGTCGAAATTATTTACCTCGTTGCTATGGTGACCAATTTCAGAAAGTACTCTGATTGAGAAAAATGAGGAGTTAGTTGATTTAAACAGTAGTAGCTATTCTCTAAATGTGAACATTTACAATTTGGATGTATATTTTAAAACTTAAAACATCATTCTAAAACTTAATACCATTTTGACCAGTTTATGTAAAGAATTGATCAAATGCAGTATTTATAAAGTATTTGTTACAACGACGTCGAATAACGCTTGAATGACGTTTGCGACGTCACACAAAAAGGGTCTGAATAGGGCCTCAACAAAACAGCTGTAACTTCCTTAAAAATCAAGAAACTAACAAAATTTCTTTTGCATTTTGCTTCATTAAGATTACTCTTTTAAATAATGAAAAATGTCAAAATCAAATATTTTGTCAAAATAGCAGGTTTTCCTGGAGACTGGCTCATATGTAAGTCATCTGACTCAGGGGTTGAACCTTTCAAAATATATGTAAGTCAACCGACACAGGGGTCAAACCTTCCAAAATATATGTAAGTCAACCGACACAGGGGTCAAACCTTCCAAAATATATGTAAGTCAACCGACACAGGGGTCAAACCTTCCAAAATATATGTAAGTCAACCGACACAGGGGTCAAACCTTCCAAAATATATGTAAGTCAACCGACACAGGGGTCAAACCTTCCAAATATATGTAAGTCAACCGACACAGGGGTCAAACCTTCCAAAATATATGTAAGTCAACCGACACAGGGGTCAAACCTTCCAAATATATGTAAGTCAACCGACACAGGGGTCAAACCTTCCAAATATATGTAAGTCAATTGACACAGGGATCAAAGACTCCAAAGTTTATGCACTCAAGGGTATTCATGAATTCTGAGGTCAAACCAAAAACTGACATTGATAACAGTATAGTGTGACCAAACTTGAAAAGAAACAAGAGGCCCCTAAAGGGCCCTAAGTCAATCACCTGCCATAGTAGTGCATGCATGCCCCTATGGTGACCTGCATTACAGCATACAAAAGTTTTTTTTTCTATTTCTGTTTTTGTCCTTGTGACCTATTTATTGATCCAAGAAGACCCATGCTCAAATTCAACTTTGATTACATCTTAACATACATTCTGACTATTTTAGCTCACCTGTCACAAAGTGACAGAGAGAGCTTTTGTGATCACTCTTGGTCCGTTGTCCGTCCGTCCGTCCACAATTTACTTGTGTAGTCACTAAGTGTCACAATTTTGGCCTAATCTTAATGTAACTTGATCACAATGATCATCTCAACAAAATCTTGGTCAAGTTCGATATAAGGCTTTTCTATTATTTGGCATAATGACCTAGTTTTTGACCCCAGATGACCCAGTATCTGACTTGACCAAGATTTTGTTGAGATGATCATAGTGACCAAGTTGCATGAAGATTAGGCTAAAATTGTGACCTCAAGTAACTAAACAAAGTTTTTCTATGATTTAACCTAGTGACCTGGTTTAACACTTAGTGACAAGTGAGCTAAAAAGGGATGTGGAAATGAAAATAAGTGATGGGAGGGGATGGTCATGCATTCAGGCCTTACTGAGATTATAGGGTATGCTATATTATAATTTGTATCTGATGTTATTATGATACTACCGTGTAGCATGTGTACCATATACAGCCTTCAGTATTGTATGTTCCCTGTAGGCAGCGCGTACGAGCTATGACCAGTAATCTACCATATTGTATGTTCCCTGTAGGCAGCGCGTACGAGCTAGGACCAGTAATCTACCATATTGTATGTTCCCTGTAGGCAGTGCATACGAGCTAGGACCAGTAATCTACCATATTGTATGTTCCCTGTAGGCAGTGCATACGAGCTAGGACCAGTAATCTACCATATTGTATGTTCCCTGTAGGCAGTGCATACGAGCTAGGACCAGTAATCTACCATATTGTATGTTCCCTGTAGGCAGCGCGTACGAGCTAGGACCAGTAATCTACCATATTGTATGTTCCCTGTAGGCAGCGCGTACGAGCTAGGACCAGTAATCTACCATATTGTATGTTCCCTGTAGGCAGTGCGTACGAGCTATGACCAGTAATCTACCATATTGTATGTTCCCTGTAGGCAGTGCGTACGAGCTATGACCAGTAATCTACCATATTGTATGTTCCCTGTAGGCAGTGCGTACAACATATGACCAGTAATCTACCATATTGTATGTTCCCTGTAGGCAGCGCGTACGAGCTATGACCAGTAATCTACCATATTGTATGTTCCCTGTAGGCAGCGTGTACGAGCTAGGACCAGTAATCTACCATATTGTATGTTCCCTGTAGGCAGTGCGTACGAGCTATGACCAGTAATCTACCATATTGTATGTTCCCTGTAGGCAGCGTGTATGAGCTATGACCAGTAATCTACCATATTGTATGTTCCCTGTAGGCAGTGCGTACGAGCTATGACCAGTAATCTACCATATTGTATGTTCCCTGTAGGCAGCGTGTACGAGCTATGACCAGTAATCTACCATATTGTATGTTCCCTGTAGGCAGCGTGTACGAGCTATGACCAGTAATCTACCATATTGTATGTTCCCTGTAGGCAGCGTGTATGAGCTATGACCAGTAATCTACCACATTGTATGTTCCCTGTAGGCAGTGCGTACGAGCTAGGACCAGTAATCTACCATATTGTATGTTCCCTGTAGGCAGTGCGTACGAGCTATGACCAGTAATCTACCACATTGTATGTTCCCTGTAGGCAGTGCGTACGAGCTATGACCAGTAATCTACCACATTGTATGTTCCCTGTAGGCAGTGCGGAGGAGCTAGGACCAGTAATCTACCATATTGTATGTTCCCTGTAGGCAGTGCGTACGAGCTAGGACCAGTAATCTACCACATTGTATGTTCCCTGTAGGCAGTGCGTACGAGCTATGACCAGTAATCTACCATATTGTATGTTCCCTGTAGGCAGTGCGTACGAGCTAGGACCAGTAATCTACCACATTGTATGTTCCCTGTAGGCAGCGTGTACGAGCTATGACCAGTAATCTACCATATTGTATGTTCCCTGTAGGCAGCGTGTATGAGCTATGACCAGTAATCTACCACATTGTATGTTCCCTGTAGGCAGCGTGTACGAGCTATGACCAGTAATCTTCCATATTGTATGTTCCCTGTAGGCAGTGCGTACAAGCTATGACCAGTAATCTACCACATTGTATGTTCCCTGTAGGCAGCGTGTACGAGCTATGACCAGTAATCTACCACATTGTATGTTCCCTGTAGGCAGTGCGTACGAGCTATGACCAGTAATCTACCATATTGTATGTTCCCTGTAGGCAGCGTGTATGAGCTATGACCAGTAATCTACCACATTGTATGTTCCCTGTAGGCAGCGTGTACGAGCTATGACCAGTAATCTTCCATATTGTATGTTCCCTGTAGGCAGTGCGTACGAGCTATGACCAGTAATCTACCACATTGTATGTTCCCTGTAGGCAGCGTGTACGAGCTATGACCAGTAATCTACCACATTGTATGTTCCCTGTAGGCAGTGCGTACGAGCTATGACCAGTAATCTACCATATTGTATGTTCCCTGTAGGCAGCGTGTACGAGCTATGACCAGTAATCTACCACATTGTATGTTCCCTGTAGGCAGCGTGTACGAGCTATGACCAGTAATCTACCACATTGTATGTTCCCTGTAGGCAGTGCGTACTAGCTATGACCAGTAATCTACCATATTGTATGTTCCCTGTAGGCAGCGTGTATAAGCTATGACCAGTAATCTACCACATTGTATGTTCCCTGTAGGCAGCGTGTACGAGCTATGACCAGTAATCTTCCATATTGTATGTTCCCTGTAGGCAGTGCGTACGAGCTATGACCAGTAATCTACCACATTGTATGTTCCCTGTAGGCAGCGTGTACGAGCAATGACCAGTAATCTACCACATTGTATGTTCCCTGTAGGCAGTGCGTACGAGCTATGACCAGTAATCTACCATATTGTATGTTCCCTGTAGGCAGCGTGTACGAGCTATGACCAGTAATCTACCACATTGTATGTTCCCTGTAGGCAGCGTGTACGAGCTATGACCAGTAATCTACCACATTGTATGTTCCCTGTAGGCAGCGCGTACGAGCTATGACCAGTAATCTACCAGACGCTGAAGAAGATGAGAGACAAGCACAGATCAGAATGGAGGAAAGCTTTACTATAATTCTAGGTCAGTATCACAGGTAACTGTATCAATAATTAAGAGTAACAAACAAAATCTTTTTTATAAAATTTATTTAGATATCTAAGAAAAAATATTAATTAAAATTTTATAAAAGAATTTAATTTTGTTTAACTCTTTATCAATGATACAGTTACCTGTGCTCTGTATATCTATCAATATAACTTTTGTATTTTATTTAATGCTTTCCATTGGTTTACTGCATAGTAACGGTGAATTATTTTACGATAATATATCACTGTGGATAATTTTAGGGCAATAATTTCACTCAAATGGACTACTTTTAAAGCCCCGTGGAGCACCCCAATTTTGTTTGAGCCTATTGGCCTCTTAAAATCTAAATGATACTGAATTCCTTGAACTCTCAGTGGATAGCTCACTAAATCCCAATTCCGAGGCAAAGCGGCCGAATATTTATGCTGCATTGCATCGATAGTAATTTAAATATGCAGTTAGAACTTGAATATCATGTAATAAAGGATCAATTTTAAATACAAACACAGATTAGTTAATTACCTAAATCGTTGAAGGCTAGCTACTGTATTAGAATATCTAGATAGCATATGTATACAAAATGAAAAAGATGTTTTCCTCCATCAGAAACATACTTGATAAAAACGTCCATATGTTTATTTACACTAAAATTGAAGTAACCATATGAACTGAAATACATGTATCAAAATAAAGTGTGACATAAATAGAATATTTGTGTTTTTCGGTGTAAGATTTAAAGTTAGTTCACCTCATGTGTGTCCGACTTATATTTTCCTTTATAGCTACGTCACTCGTGAGAATATTGCATCAGCTACTCAATCAGTGAATTAACATTCGATCTTACACAGAAAAAAAGCAAATATCCTCTATATATGTGTTAGTGAAATGTACATAACTATTTATTACTGCAGTGTGGGTGAATTGAACTGTTTAGTGTTTAGTTTTAAATATTATTTATAATGACTACCGATTAAATACAGTAGCAAAATATATTAAGGTATAGCTTTTAACTTAGAAAACATTTTTTTATAGTAAGTTGACTTTGTGGGATGGTATTTACGATGGAGTAGATGTCAGGGGTGTCAATTTTCAGGATTTATCTGGAACTCCGGATTTGTCTATCCTTGAAGAGCTATGATTTTTGAACAAAATAAAAGTTATTTGATGAAAATATCTCAAGAAATGGCAAAGTTATGGTCAATTATATCTGCTCTGAAGGATTTTCTTTAATAAAAAGTGTAAAAAACTGAGTTATATATGGTTGACGGCCTCTAGTTTGTCAAAAATGGTCAGCCGCATATGATTTTCAGGATTTTTAATTTGGCTCTGTTGACACCCCTGAGACATATATAAAGGGGCAATGAATAACATAATGAAGAGGGAAGGACAAGTGGCCCAGTGGTGAGAGCTACTGCCTGCTGATCCGAAGGTTATGGGTTGGATCCCGCATTCAGCTGGATTAAAACAGAAATGCTTTCCAGTGTTTATCACCTTACACTAACTTGACTTACAATCTGTCGAATGAGACCCATGTATGATGCTATACATCAGGCACGTAAAAGAACGAGGGATGCTTCTGGGACTGGGGCATCTTCTGTATCATGCACTATCCCCCAAAAACTAATATGACTTACCTCTTCAGGGGGCCCTGTCCTTATAGGTCGCCTGGTAGTGAGGATACTATTATTAAATAAAAGCATATAAACAAAAAATCATGATTTTTTATGATCAGTTTTACCTTGTATCTGTAGACTTCAGTACCTTACTGCATTATATGATTGTTTATAGCAATGTGAGAGGGAGAACTGGTTCAATGTTATTTGCTTGTTGTGTTTGATTTTAGGTGCACAAAGGAAGACGACGCATAATCTGAGGTTATTGAGTGCTAGTGTCCTTGACCTTTGTCGACATAAACCACATACCGTGGGGTAAGATATGCAGTATTAACACATTCATTAAAACCCTGTATGACGCTATTACCATATACAGCATTGTATTGCATATTTATGAACCGTGTCTAATCATTGCATAGATTTAAGGGTGCAGTAGTCATAGTCTAGTGCAATGATATAAAAGTGAAGTAAAAAATAATCTGATTTTTTGTCCCTTTGCACATGATGATTTTCCTTTAATAACATAAAAAAGGAACTGAAAGTAGACTTTATTCCTAAATGAATAGAAACACATCCTCATTGAGACAGACATATCTATTGGCTTACAACTTTAATTGAATATAGTTTCCCATGACCATTTAATGGATTTAAAAAAGGGTTTGTATTATTGGTTGTGCAGCAATAGAAATGCAAAGTATGTGACTTCAAAATTTGTTCATTTTCGCTTAATCTGAACAGAAGAATTATATGTACCTGATACACTTGGAACAAAATGAATAAATCACACCTTTATTTAATGTAAACAAGGGGTGTCAATATTCAATTAAATCTGCTCTGAAGGATTTTCTTTAATAGTAAGATAGATATGGAAACAATAAAGTTGAAGGCCTCCTGTTCGGATTGTCCTTCAAAGCAGATTTAATTGACCATAACTTTGCCATTTATTGAGTTATTTTCATCAAATTACTGTTATTTTGATCAGGAATGTTGATACATACATGGACATTCCAATGTTATATTGTTGATTATACTCCCAGATACATAGTATATGGGGGCTATATTGGGAGTCATGCTGGAGGTTTGTCTGTTGGTTGGTTGGTTGGTCCGTGCAAATTTTGTCCAGGCTATTTCTATGTATCCATTGGTTGATTTCATGGAAACCTTGCATGATTGATCAGTACCAAGTCTAGTTGTACATATCGTTGGCACACACTGGTCGGATCAATTTTAAGGGAGTTATAGCCCTTTGTTTTTACACTAATAAATTTTGTCTGAGCTATTTCTCTATCATAAATGGTCAGATTTCAATGAAACTTTGCATGAATGATCAGTACCAAGTCTAGTTGTGCATTACCTCGGCACACGTTAGTCAGATCAATTTTAGGGGAGGTATGGCCCTTTGTTTTTTTTACACTTATAAATGTTATCTACACTTTTCCTTTGTTACCATTGGTGGGATTCCAATGCACATTTGCATGAATGATCAGTACCAGGTCTAGTTGTTTGTCAGAGCACATCTAAGTGGCTGTGTTAAGCAGTATCTTAGGGTAATCACATTCAGTGATATTTCTTGTTATACTTGCAGGGGTGTTCTGGTTCCACAACCACAGAGATTACAGACAGCCATGTCATTGTATTCCAATAATTTATGTGGTATGATCATGTTGGTAGATAACAGACTTAATTCCTATACGGGACTCAAGAAAGGTAACAACACAATTTTATCAAAGCACTTACAGAAATCTAAATTTCCTTGACAACTATATTTAGAAAACTTATGGTATGTACGGTATGTTTTATTATATGCCCGAAGGGCCGTATTATGTTATCCCTCTGTCCGTCGGTCTGTTGTTAGCAATTCCCTTTCCGCTCTGTAACTCTTAAACTCCTGGAATAATTTTAAAAAAACGTGACTTAAATGTTCACCACATCGCTTCAAGGTGCCTCTTAGTGGTTAAAAGTCACATGACTTTGTTTCCCTTCTGCTCTGTAGCTCTAAACCTGATGTTCAATATCACTATGACATGCAGATTGCATATCTCCAGATGGTTCACTTGAAACGAAACCCTTTTGGCGTATATAGCCCAGCATGGCGGTGCTCTTTTTGTTGTCATGTGTCTATGCTATGGTCCTTGTATGGTCACCTATAACCAGTTTTGTCAATCGTAACTACTCAGGTCTTTCTGTCATGGATCCGGAATCTCCCTCGGTTGTGTCAAGCGGAATGATAAAAACGCATATCGTCAGTGATGGCACAATTCTGGTGGTTTTCAAAATACCACCACTCCTATACAATAGATCCTAGAGAACCCAGCTATATAAGAACTTTAACAAAACATTAAGTTAGTGTGTGATAAGCATAGCTTATATTGACGTCCAAGATGTCCAACGGTGTAGTGCATTCTTTTATTCATCATGTTTACAAAACACTTAAAATGGTTCAGATTACACTAATACTGTAAACCTGTTAAGTTTCACTAATACTTTTGCGTTTTGTTGATCGTCAGCATATTCGCGACTACAATCTTTCACGTTTTTAAGTTTCCTGCAATGTCCATATTAATGTTTTAAGCACTTTCATGGCGACTTAATTTCGTGAAATTATAGCACTCACAAACCCCGCGAAACTAAATCTCGTGAAATAATTTCTAGGTTTACAGTAACTGTTAAGAACCGTTCAACTATTGGCGATGCTCTATTTACACCCGAAACATGTTACGTCAGTTATGTGTCGGTGTACTGGTCTGTAGAGTCTGGTATTGATATGCAATGCACTAAAAATGTGCTTAACCTGAGCAATGAAAATAAAATAATGTGTCATTTTAAAAAGCATTGAACACATTATGAAATGTTTCATTGTGGCATACGTAAATATTGTTTTCAGAATTTGCAAAGGTGTGTGAACGCTCCACTGATTTCCATTTTCCAAATCTTGATCAACAATTTGTGAAAATTGAGGAAGAGTTGAAACAAGCAGCAGACAGTAGGAAGAGGAGCACGGAGGAGGTAGATAAAGTCAGTCTGAAGAGTAGCGGGAGTACTTCCAGTGCTGATAATCAGGTACATGATGTCTCAGAGCAACAGATAACGATTATATTGTTGTAAAAAAAACTTATTACGTTTTGTAACAAATTGAAAATGCAAAAAATGTTTTCAATATTCCAGTAATTTTTAGCTCGATTTTTTGAAGAAAAAAGTCGAGCTATTGTGATGAAGGGATCGTGTGCTTCTGCATGGGTGTTGGTTAAGTTTTTTCTGAGAGTCATTTTCTCAAAGTCTATCAAAGGTATCAACTTGAAGTTCAATATAGTTATTCACCATCACAAGGGGAGTCCATACTGACATGACTGGTAACCCTTTGACCTATACTTATAGAGTTATCTTCCCTTGCTTCGACTTAGTACTTATAAATAGTGGCAATTTTTACACATAAACTGAATTTTCTCAAACACTATCAAAACTTTCAACTTGAAAGTCAACACACTTGTGGAATGTGATAACCTACATCTACATCATTTTATATGAGTTATTCCCCTTTTCCGATTTTGAATTTTTACACAAAATGTCAATTTCCCAAAGACTATCAAAGGTATCTACTCGTAGCTCAACATAGTTCACTATCATAAGAGGAGTCCATACTGACTAGTAGGTTACCCTGTTACCTATATTTATGATTTATCTGCCCTTGTTACTCTTACAATTTTCACTTACAGTTGAGCACGGTTACTATCAAATACGAGAAAGTTGAACGCCCAGCACTCATAGGCAGTATTCTTGTTTAAACAGTTGTTCATCAACATTGTTGCTAAAGTGAACATATTTGCATGTACAGTTGCATGGACATGGTATCAATCCTGTGGAAAAGGCTTCTCTTTGTCAGCTTTGACTATGGTCTTGTTCCATTACATGTGATGAACTCATGGGTAACCCAGAGGTAGTCTCATGCTCAGGTAACCCAGAGGTAGTCTCATGCTCAGGTAACCCAGAGGTAGTCTCATGCTTGGGTAACCCAGAGGTAGTCTCATGCTCAGGTAACCCAGAGGTAGTCTCATGCTCAGATTCCTTGTATTACATACCTTTCTCTTCCCTCAAAATCTGAATGCCATTGGCCAATCTGACTGGAAAAACCAAATGCTTCTTCCCTCGAAATCTGAATGCCATTGATCAATCTGGCAGGAAAAAGCAATGTCTCTTCCCTCAAAATCTGAATGCCATTGCCCAATCTGGCAGGAAAAACCAAATGTCTCTTCCCTCAAAATCTGAATGCCATTGGCCAATCTGGCAGAAAAAACCAAATGTATGTATTTACGACAAACATTGCATAATAAAGTCTACATATGTTTCAGTTACAAGGAAATAGTGCGAAGCTGTGGACGGGAGATTTTTACATGACTAAACATTCCAACCTATCAGAAGTTCACACAGTGTTTCACCTGGTAACGGATGATTCGGTGAGAGCGGATATAGCTTCCAGGCACGCTGTAATACTGGCTATACGTAACATCATCAAACTCTGCTGTAGATATGATATCAATACTCTCACCATACCGTTACTTCTAACACATGAAATGCACGAGGTGAGTATACAGCTACTTACCATAAGATGTTAAGTTAGCCACATAGATTCAAAGCATGACATTGAATAGTACTCATTCTTAACGAACATTGTAATAACAAAACATTGTTCAGCATCATAATTATATCATGATATATGTTTATTTTAAATTCTTCGATATAGCGAAAATCGGATAGATCGAAAGAAATTTTTGAGTCCCTAGGATTTCGTTATAACTGAGTTCCACTGTATAGATCACCCTAAGATAGTAACACCATGATTTTCTGGTTTATTTTCAGTTTTGCTCTATATTTCAACCTCAGTATTAAGAGAATAATGAGTCCAGTTTCAAGTGTCCCAAGGATGGTCTTATTATTGAGGTTTTACTGTAATTCACTTTTTGATAGAAAACATTTGTCCAATTAACTTATTCATGGCTACAATACCTTATTTGTATTAAATTTATTTTCAAATTCAAGCAAACAGTGTTGAGTGTTTTCATGGTAAAACGTGTATTACGAGTACTGCACTAATCATACAAGTTGTAGTGATGCCCCAGATGTATACCATCGATATACAACGTCTGTATCCTAGGGGTTATTTATTTACCATTACTGACATTTTCTGTCTAGTGTGCAACTATTACGCACCGATGCAGACATCATAAAGCCTTATATGGTAGAATATTTCTGTAGGCAAAGTAAATTTCCTAGTACAAAATGTACTAACGTGACTGAATGTAAGTATTGAACAGTTTTACTGTGAATTATGTATACATACATTTGATATTGATTCATGAAATGGTTAACAACCTTTCAACAGCATCATCATTTCAACAGTAACATCTCTACAGTAACACCTTCCCTACAGTAACACCCTCTTTACAACAACTCCCTCTCTACAACAACACCCTCTCTACAGCAGTTTCCTCTCTTCAGTAACACCGTCTATACAAAACTGTTTTTTCTTCAAAACCCTCTCAACAGCAGTGTCCTATCTACAGCAACACCCTCTCTACAACAACACCCTCTACAGAAACACCCTCTACAACAACACACTCTACAGCACCACCCTCTCTACAGCAACACCATCTCTACAGTAACACCCTCTACGACAAAACATCCTCTCTACAGCAACACCCTCTCTACAACACCACCCTCTCTACAGCACCACCCTTTCTATAGCAAAAGCCTATATGCAGCAACATCTACTATACAGTAACAATCTCTCTACAGTAACACCCTCACGGTCACTTGTTCGAATGCCTACATTAAATAACTTGTGCTACGCATCCAAACTTATGACCATGCTTTATTCTACAATAAAACACAAGTACGTATTCATTATTTCTTAAATCTATTTCAGGAGATGACTATACCATGGTGTATGAAGAGAGCAGAGCTTGTGTTTAAATGTGTGAAAGGTTTTATGATGGAGATGGCAACTTATGGTGGTACAGAATCATTGACAGTACAATTCCTCGTCCCATTAGTAAGTTACTAGTATCATATACCGTAAAATCAATACTTTTCCTTAGGGTTAAATTTTCGTTGATTTCGAGGTTGAATTAGACTGCAAAATCTAATCCCCATGATTAATCAACCTAGTAAATATTGAACTAGGGTTTCCTTTTCTTTGTTTAGTAATCCACAAATTTAGGAGCCCACAAATTTGCATTTTACCAAAATCCAATAAATTTCACGCCTACAAAATAAGTGATTTTACAGTAGACTATAAATCTATATTAAAGTCTCTGGGAAATAGGGTTCTATATTTATTATTGTTAACCGAGCGATGCAGGGAAGTAAACATTTGATTAATATTCCATACCTTTAAATTATTCTAGCAGTAAGAAATCAATAGAATAAACATTAAGAAAACTTAATACTACAAATCATGTTGATTACAAAATAATGTGTTTTGTAGAGCCTTGTTGATATATTGGAAAATTTACACTGTCAAACTAGTGTTCAAGGTCACCTCAATAAATAAAGAACCACAGGTTCTGTCTTGATTTGTTGTTGGATTTTTCTTTCACATAGAGAACAAACAATTACCCTTCGAAAATTATAAAAAAAATAAGACTTTTTTTTTTCTTTTTTTTTAAGGGTAGTTGCTCATACTCTATGTGAAAGAAAAATCCATTTTATTAAAAACATTTAGATCACTGGAAAATATTTTTTAGATCAAGGCACTGGAAACAAGGAATCATTTACACCTTGGTACTGTTTTATAAAAGCACTTACGAAAATCTTAAAAGTTACGCTCAAATTTAATTTCTTCATAATTAAAAATTGGTGACGGATATGGTTTGCAGAAGTTCATTTACTGAATCATTATTAGTATTGCAGCTCCATTTACCAAAATTAATAATTGTAAACACATGATAAAGACTATAAATTTGATCGTAAGTTTACGATTTCCGTGCCTTGATAAAGCAGTACCCTTATCTTTACCAACCGTTTCACATTTCCTGTAGTACCCCTAGAGGAATACTTTCTGTACAACAATAATAACATTGTATATTCTGTACCTCTTGTGTGAAGATACACCATATAATAATGGCATATTATAGAATACAGGTTGTTAAAAAAGTTTTCTCAATGTCTGAGTTTCAATATTTAATTTTTCTGACCTCTGAAGACTAAAATATCCAGGTTAATATCAAGAGGATTCTACTATTGTTCTAATTTCTCTGGCATTAAATGAAGCTATTAGAGTAAGAAATTAACATTGTCTTCTGTGTACAAAGCTTAAATAAAAATTTATATCAATTCAAATTATGAGAACTAACTTTTTTAACACCCTGTATACCACTGTGTTTTGCATATTGTCTACCAGTAGAGAAAGTAGGTCTGATTGGGAATGATGATAAATGAGGGTAAGGGAGATAACACTGTATTCGTATAAATCATAAAGTCTGTATAAAGTGACACACAGACAAATCTAGATGCATGACTGCAATACGAAACCAGTCATGATGAGAGCTTTCTTAATGACCCTGGAATATTGTGTTACAATACAGAAAATGTAGTGCTAGTACAGTACAGCCTCTGTAGAGCAACACCCTTTTAGGGGAGCGGCAAAAATTTATTATTGTTCAACAAACGATTTTATTGGTTTCAATTATTATAAATGTTGTTAAATTATTGCCCTCAAGAGGTTAAATTTATCATGAATTTTGGCTAGTTATTTTGAAGGTACTGTTATAGAGGTTGTTGGTCTACACAGAGCCACTCTACAGAGTTTGTTAGTAGAGCCGCCATTCCACATAGGTTGTTAGTAGAGCCACTCTACAGAGGTTGTTTGTAAAGCCACTCTAGAGAGGTTGTTTGTAGAGCCACTCTACAGAGGTTGTTTGTAGAGCCATTCTACAGAGGTTGTTTGTAGAGCCATTCTACAGAGGTTGTTTGTAGAGCCACTATACAGAGGTTGTTTGTAAAGCCACTCTAGAGAGGTTGTTTGTAAAGCCACTCTACAGAGGTTGTTTGTAGAGCCATTCTACAGAGGTTGTTTGTAGAGCCACTATACAGAGGTTGTTTGTAAAGCCACTCTAGAGAGGTTGTTTGTAGAGCCATTCTACAGAGGTTGTTTGTAGAGCCCCTCTACATAAGTTGTTTGTAGAGCCACTCTACAGAGGTTGTTAGTAAAGCCACTCTACAGAGCTTGTTTGTTGAGCCACCCTACAGAGGTTGTTTGTAGAGCCACTCTACAGAGGTTGTTTGTAGAGCCACTCTACAGAGGTTGTTTGTAGAGCCACTCTACAGAGGTTGTTAGTAAAGCCACTCTACAGAGCTTGTTTGTAGAGCCACCCTACAGAGCTTGTTTGTAGAGCCACCCTACAGAGGTTGTTTGTAGAGCCACTCTACAGAGGTTGTTTGTAGAGCCACTCTACAGAGGTTGTTTGTAGAGCCACTCTACAGTTGTTGTACTGTATATTATTGTAGTTGCTTCGGTTCTTTCTGGCCGCGTAAAAGCTCCCGACTTAATGGAGTTATGACAAATAACTTGCATACTATTAGGTGGGAATATTATGCGAAAGATATGAGCTTCCACACTATAGGAATGACAGTTTGTCTGAAAGCTTTTAAATCACCCGTCATAGTTCCAATAGCATGGCATACATTAAGCCATACACATGTACCAGTAGTGCAAATCTTGTGTGTCAAACTCCTCATACTTTTCAGGGGTCCTACAGTTCTGAAATATTCAAGAAATCCATCTGGATTTTCTTTCTGTAATAAAAAGGATGAACTTTTTTAAGATATTGAAGGTGCAAATCTTGTTTCATGTGCTATTAGCTACACAGACAGTGCAGTATTCACGATGGTCTGTGGGTGACTAACCTAGCGTGCACGAGTACAGCAATGTAAGACAATGGTTCCTGAGTCACTTACCTAGCATGCAGCAATGTAAGACCAGACAATGGTACCTGGGTCACTAACCCTAACTTGCATGAATACAGCAATGTAAAACCAGGCCCCAATCTCTCGATAGATCTCAATCTGAGCTAAATCTCATCTTAAATATTGCCTATGTCTTTTAGATAATTTCCACAGGAGACTGGACTCAAAATCGCACCACAAAACAGACAGTTTTTCTCACTTTATTAGTTAAATAAAGAGCTTGAACTTCAAATTTATCTCAAATTCTGATTTGAGCAGAATCTCAATTTGAGATGTGTTTTCTACTCAAGATGCTACGGGAGGCCTGACTTTACAGGATTTGAGCCTTCATCATTTGAATTGACCACACAGATCAGATGTGGTCACACAGGTCAGATGTGGTCACACAGGTCAGATGTGGTCACACAGATCAGATGTGGTCACACAGATCAGATGTGGTCACACAGATCAGATGTGGTCACACAAATCTGATAAATGTAAATACCGGTACACATATAACATCAGTCTAACAACCATTCCAATGTTATGATAAATTAGTAGTGATCATGTTTTTATATTTGCAGGGCATATCTGAGGAATTATTTGCGGCCATCAGTAGTATGTTACCAACAATATTCAGACTATCAAATCCAGTATATATGGCTCTATCATCTACGAAATCCAACAGTCCATAGTTTCAGTACTGGACAGACTAAATTAAATGGGTTGGCGGAAAACTATTGTATATCCTATATAAAACATAGTGAGCTACAATAGTTTTCCACCAAACCATCGTCCAGGTGTAGATATAAAATTACCATAATGGATATCATGTTCATTGTTTGTAGAAGTAATTTATTGACAGGTAAATTTGGCAGTTCACTTGCAGAATAAGACGAAGCAGCCATTGTGCATAAAACTACTTCATTGGTCGTTTGGATTGTTGCTTATATGTGTTAAAGTATGTCTCTAATTCTCGCATAGGTAAAATATTCAGTCATGTTAATACTACAGTGGAACTCGCTTATAACGAAAACCTCGTTATAGCGGAAACAAAATTCTCGAGTGTGTCCTTATCCGAACTTATATAACGAAATTTTGTTATACAGATATAGCGAAAATCAGATATAACAAAATAAATTTCTGGGTCCCATAGATTTCGTTAGAACCGAGTTCCACTGTATGTAAATGAATGAAGTGCAATATTGTTGATAATAAATTGTGATATTTGTTAAACAGTTGTGTGTTGTTGTCATTATATTGTAAGTTCCTATAATGAAGAAATGTGCAAATGTAAAAGAATTACAAGGAATTTAAATTTGAACAAAAGTTTGATTTTAGTCAATTTCTGTAAGTGCTTTAATAAAAAAGTATCAGGTCAATTAGGAACCAAATTCACCATGTGGTCCGACAGTCAAATATTTTTGGACTGTCTGGTTTTGCCCCACAAGTTCAGTAAACCTCACAGCAATTGATTGAAGTCCATCTATATATACAAAGGATAAACAAAGGGAGACGACTTGTTCTGGAAGTTTAAGAAGTGTGATTTTGATATCATCATTTTATTGTGTTGAAATTGTTTCCAAGAAGTAATATAGCTTCAATTTAATCAAGCTTTTAGTTCTGTGTTTCCCTGGTGTACTTTACAATTACAACAGTACACTGTACCTCTTCCTCTATACACCTAATAAAATATACGACTCAAACTTTGCTAAGGGCCAAGCAATCAATTTTCAAGTCTGTCTTATGTTAACTGCACTAACCAGATTCAGCAAATGTTGAGCAATTATGAAAATACCATCTTATCTGCTGCTAAATTTCGAAAAGACCATGTCTTGCATTGGACAAGCATTGTCAAAATGACGTCGTTTTTGAGGTTACTGATAAGCCCTATTTGCAGGGCCCAAAGTGGAAAGCATACCATGGAAATTTTTGTCCTATTTTTATTGGCATATCGAGTAAGACCCAAAACAGAAGCTTGAATGCAGCACAAACATTTTAATGTAGTTGGGCTTATCAGCACTTAAGACATTAAATTTTGAAGTAATCTTTGTTTGCAATATTGCAGATGTAGCATGATGATCTGAAAATTCTACCATTCAATCTTATACAATTTGCGAAATTTTTAATTCCTTGGTCCTTATCAAATTTTGAGTAGTATATGGGCGCGTTCGGAACGCTGTTCCGCACATGTTCCGCACATCCCAGACAGTGGACCACACTTACGAACAAACCGGAACACTGTTCGGAACATGTTCTTTCTGTGCCCGCCACAGAGGTGGTGCAGCCAGAACAGTCATGTGATTACAGCCAGAATAATGGCCGCTTGTGTAATAAAATATAATATAATAAATATATTTTCCAATTATGGACCATTGCGGGCAAACAGTCGCACTTAAATATATCCACATGCATATTTCTTCCTCCAATAATACGGCTGCAACTACAATTTTGGTCATCTTTAACATTTTACTTTCTGTTCCGTTTTGTTCGTAAGGTGTTTGGAGTAGAACATTCGGCACACTGTGCAGGACAGTTCCGTTTTGTTCGTAAGTTGTTCGGAGTAGAACATCCCGCACATGTTCGGAACAGACGCTACGAGCATGCCCTATATGTAATCTAAGCTCACCTGAGCAGAGTGGCTGTCCGTCTTCATCCATGTCAGTAAACTAATTCTTTCCATAAATGATTTCTCAAATTCTCCAGACATTTTGTACATGCCTACATAGAGACATGGTTATCAGGTGAGTGATATGATGCCAACAATTTGGACATGTTACCCTGTTTCTGTAAGGAGACGTTGCACTGTGTATAGCCAGTCTCTGAAGGTTGTTGCTCTGTGCTTATTACCTCTCACACAACAAGTCTAGGAATAACACATTTTAATGCTACTATAAAATTAATTAATTTATTATCACAGTTAAATGACAAACAAAATTTAATAACAATTTATCACAAGGCAGTAACACGCACAATATTAACTAACAAATTTTAAATGTCATATAAAGATTTAATATTGTCATTGATCATATTTCAGAGACCTGCAAAGGTCGGCAGATCTTCATCTGTATTATCTGCATCAGAATCATCCGATAACAGTGGAAATATATTGGTTATTCTTGTATGTTTTCTATTTTTCCTTCCATCGCATTTTGAATGCAAATTTTTATCAATGTCTGAAATGATCAAATAAATACAAAGATTACAAGGGAAATAACGCCTCACTTTATGGTCACTCCATAAACTGTGTTCGTTCATTTGGGTTTAACGCCATTTCTGATAAAATTTTCAGTTTTATATGGTGACAGATTCACTTGACCAGATTTTCTTTGACTGTATCCTTACCAGTACTACCGGTAACTTGCCCTTTCTTCAGGAATCAGCAACTTCTTAACATGCGGAGGAAAAAGGGTATGTCCTGCCAGGAGCGGATATCAAACCTGGGTTACAAATCCAGCACACTAAACCAAGGCTGCTGCTAATAAACTGGTCTGTAAAACCTCCATAATAAGACAACCTTTGTGATACTTAAAATCTGGCCCGATCTCCCACCAAAGCATCTCAAGTAGAAATCTCATCTCAAATCTCAGTAGAAATCATCTCAAATTGAGATTTTGGTCACATTAGAATCTGAGTTACAGACAAATCCGAAGTTGAGTTCTTGACGGTTTACTGTAATAAACTCTTAAATAATGTTTCTGTTTTGTGTTACCTATTTTAAGCCTAGTAATAGGACATGAGGCAATATTTGAGTCGAGATTTTTCTTATATTAAGATACTTTGGCCGATGGGGGCCATGTTTTCTTATTGAGTTGGTCCTACTATTGTGAAATAAAGAACAAAACAGAGGTACCGTAATGGGACTGAAAATTTTTGGTCTTAATTTTGAGGTCTTATTATTTAGTTCATCTTTACTCAACATTTTATGGCACATATAATTGATGTTAGGTTAAATTCTGAGTGTAAAATAATATGTGTACAGAAACTGGGCTGTTATAAAACTGGGCAGTAAAATGATTTTGTAAAACGAAACATCAAAACAATAAAACAATGATTTACCAGAGTTGACATCATTCATCTTCTGTTGTGGTGTATCTGTATTTAAGTCTTTGTGCTGGAAATCATCCTCCATAAGATTTTGAATCTCGGGGGTACCAATAGATACTACTGATTCAACTTGAGAAACACTATCACAGTTTTCCTTGTCTAAACTTCCTGTAACTTCCTTTGCTTTTCCCTTTCTTCTCTGCTTCTTTTTACTGGAATTTAGATAAATTTAAACAATGCACGGTACATATAATATTGTTTTTGACAGAGATTTGGAACCGTGATATCAATTTTCGCTGAGAACAAGTGATGTTTGTTAAACATGTTCGCTTCCATGACAGAACTAAACAACAGCGGTTATCTATTGTTGAAAGCAAACCTCCCTGTACAGTTCGAGGATTCCAGGTCAAAGCGTTCTTGAGTTATTGACAAGAAACCATTTTTTCTACTGACAGACAGACAGACCAACATGTGCAAAGCAATATTCCCCCACATCAAAGATGAGGGGGGGGGGGGGGGGGGGGCATAAAAATTCATCATTGCAACTTGAAAGAATTAGGATCAATGCTGGAAGTCTGGCCATCTACAGCAGCAATCAACACAAGGTTAACTACGGTGAACTAATAACTGGACAGTATCTACAATTAAATGATCGATTTGAACAGATATGGTGCTGGAAGGATGATGCTGGTCTATGGTCAAGAGACAGACTAATCTGATAAAAAAAAACACTCAATTTACGCCAACTGAACATTTTGTGCCCATACACTAGGGTTATATGACGTGTGAAAATATCCTTACACTGGTTTTATACTGTCTGTCAGAGAGCTGGAGACACCAGATAACTTCTGTTGACTACACACACTAACATCTGAACCGCCTTCACGCTCGAGGTAATTCTGTAACAATGTTTGAGCGGTTTCCACGGATTGTACACCATCTGTATATGCTTTAAACATAACACCACATTTATTATTCTGTAGGCAATACCACAAAAAAGACAAGAGATATTTTAAGCAAATTTGGTAAATAGATAAAGTAGCAGGCTAGACAGTAAAAATGAAAGAGCTAATTTTGTAGACGATAACCTGATCAACAATTCAAGCTGCCCTCAAGTGAAATGTTAGACATATAAATCAACAGAATTTCTGACAAAATACCTGATTAAATTATGCCCTAAATCCTTGCCAAATGACATGATGAATAGTCTGCGCAGTATCAATTTAACCTCGAGAATGGCAGACTTGTTTTATAAAGATTA
This sequence comes from Spisula solida, assembly GCA_947247005.1. Classification (NCBI taxonomy): domain Eukaryota; kingdom Metazoa; phylum Mollusca; class Bivalvia; order Venerida; family Mactridae; genus Spisula; species Spisula solida. Next base: position 39,656,130 of record OX365944.1, on the reverse strand, counting down.
TCCATACATAGACTACGTATCACATTATCTGGCTTTTATTTACTTACTGTATTTTCTCAATTAAAACAACCAAAGGTCTCAGACAGAATTGATGTACTAGACAAAAACCAATACTATGATTATCAAAGCAAAAATATTTTAACCACTAGCTGAACAAGCCTACCATTTCTTCTGAACTGCTCCAGGCTTTAGTAAACTGCTCAGACAAACCACTAGCCAGAAATGATAGATATTAATCTGAGCTTATTCATAAAATAATTTATAAATATATAAAACAAAATTCTAAGTTTATGTGAACAGTATATTAAAGGTGTGGATTGTTTTAATTTTTTCTGAATCAATCACTTTCCCATTCAGTCTAGCGCTTACACATTTCTGTGAGCCTGTGTAAAGTTACTAGCCATGTGCTTCAGGGTGGAGGGTAACTATGAAGACATGAATTTTCTTGTGAGAAAACACCTAAATGAAGCAAGACTTCTGTGATGAGGGAAGACATTATGAACTGTTGCCAAAGGCAGCAGACAGTCTAAAAAGTGTTCCAAGATACCATGGGACCATAGTTTTGACACTTTCCAATACACAATGGTCATGAAATAATTGTATGAAGTTTTTAACACAGATAAACAGACGACAACCTGTTTTCATCTTTGAATAAAATAATTCCATAAACATTTGATGGACTCGCATTTGAGAAGTTAAAGGGAGGGCAGGCCTCTGACCGAATACAGTGGAGAGCTATGCTGAAGGCCCTATGCTCCAATGGGAATCATGAAAACAAGAATTATCACTGTCGTGACCAGGGCCCGTGGTAGCATGCCGAAAGAGGGGAAGAATAGTATAGAAGTATAGTGGGGTTGCATAATTGTCAGTGCTAGTAGTTTCGATTTTCTGTACTAAGACAAAATAATAAAGTCATATCTCACAATTTCATATACTCATGCCTAAAATAAAGTAATTCACTTCCTTCAAAAAAAAATAACATCAAAGTTGTTTGACAAGCACAGGTTTAATTTCCAATATAGAAACCATGATGAACGTTGACTTTTATAAAGTTTGAACTTTTTTTTGACATACTAAATTTGCACACTTAATTCAATTTAATCATGACATTGGTTTCATTTACATTGCCCTGTTCCTACATCATCCTGATTGGTCAATATTGATTGCAAGATGGAAAAACAAAACACAACTACACTAACCTGTTCCTTTTGTGCTAAAGTGTTTAAAGGAATCAGTAAAAATTTATTAAAGATCGAGTTTTTGCCCTTTGCTACAAATGTGAGTATTATTTTTTGCTCCACAAACATGTACAGTAGAACTTTGATGCCTCGAACTACCTTCGGACCAGGGAAATAGTTTGAGCCATCTACCTGCTCGAGGCATCTATGGTATTCAAGAATATATATGGGTATAAGTTCGAAAAGATGTCGATACATGTTCACGTACAAATCGTGTGTGTATTGCATTATTAATGTGTATAACTAATAAAGGTGTATCATATTTTTGTAATATTTCTCATAACAATAATGAAACCATATAGTTTGACACAATTTACATGAAATCTGATTTATCTCCGACATACTCTTCGAGTGCTCACAGTTTAAAACTCGTTATAAAATGCAGACGAACACAAACAATTGTTTGGTACAGTAATTATCACAACTTGTCGCCGACTACCCGTTGTTGAACAATGGATTTCAACAGTCAATGAAAGGTGCGAAAACTTGTATTATTCGACTCATCTACGGGTAAATCATAGCAAGGGACCGTCCAATCAGTTCAAGTGTTCGACCTAGATATTGTTCGAGTCATCTACTGTTTTACCATATGAATAAAGAAGGGATTGTGCACGGACCGAAGAACTAGTTCGAGGCATCTAGGGTGTTCGAGCATCGAAGTTCTACTGTACTTATTGTTGTAGTCATTACCAGTAAGTTTCATTTGAATATCTTCAACAGTTTTTTAACTATGGCCAATATAAAGTTTTCTAGGCTGAAAAAGGGACGTAAGTCAAAATTTATCAAAGCTAGAGTTGTTGCCCTACACTTCAGGTATGTGTATTATTACTGGCAATGAATACAGCAAGTTTCATATGAATATCTATTATGATTCTGAAGTTATGAAGGAAAAAACAGGAAAAATGAGGAAAACTGGAATTGAACAAAGGGCCATAATTCTTCAAATACTGTTGCTAGTTATATAACTTGCAATAAATAAGCTTACTGTTGTTCCGAGCTTAGGTCGAAAGTTTGAAGTTGATACAAATAATGGTGCAAGTTATTAAGAAAAAATGCTGAAAAATGAGGAAAATTTTAATTTTACAAAGGACCATAACTCTTCCAATATTGTAGCTAGAGTAATGTTACTTGCCATAATATATAGCATACTGTTGGTGTGAGCTTATGTTTAATGTTTGAAGTAAATACCTATAATAGTTTGCAATTAATTAATTAATTAAGCAATTAAGTAGGTTACTCACATTTACAATGTTGAAGAACTTTACCCCACAGTAAATTCCTGGATAGATTGTTGACATTACCAACAATCAGTAGGTGATTCTTGGCTCTAGTTAAAGCAACATTCATTCGTCTGAAACATTAAAATACACCTGTATGTCTGAGGTTAGTATGTAGCCAATTGTTTTACCTTACATAATGTGTCATAACCAGTTATCAAATATTCATCAAGCATCTGTGCAGATCTTGTAACATTAGAAGCTGGGGCGTTGATACAATACATATAGCATGAACAGCCACCGAATTGATGGATGTTTCCAGAATGTTCTACTGCAGGAGAGGGTCATATGTCAGACATTTCCAGATTGTTCTACTGCAGGAAAGGGTCATATGTCAGATGTTTCCAGGATGTTCTACTGCAGGAAAGGGTCATATGTCAGATGTTTCCAGAATGTTCTACTGCAGGAAAGGGTCATATGTCAGATGTTTCCAGAATGTTCTATTGCAGGAAAGGGTCATATGTCAGATGTTTCCAGAATGTTCTACTGCAGGAGAGGGTCATATGTCAGATGTTTCCAGAATGTTCTACAGCAGGAGAGGGTCATATGTCAGATGTTTCCAGAATGTTCTACTGCAGGAAAGGGTCATATGTCAGATGTTTCCAGAATGTTCTACTGCAGGAAAGGGTCATATGTCAGATGTTTCCAGAATGTTCTACTGCAGGAGAGGGTCATACTATGTCAGATGTTTCCAGAATGTTCTACTGCAGGAAAGGGTCATATGTCAGATGTTTCCAGAATGTTCTACTGCAGGAAAGGGTCATATGTCAGATGTTTCCAGAATGTTCTACTGCAGGAGAGGGTCATATGTCAGATGTTTCCAGAATGTTCTACTGCAGGAAAGGGTCATATGTCAGATGTTTCCAGAATGTTCTACTGCAGGAAAGGGTCATATGTCAGATGTTTCCAGAATGTTCTACTGCAGGAAAGGGTCATATGTCAGATGTTTCCAGAATGTTCTACTGCAGGAGAGGGTCATATGTCAGATGTTTCCAGAATGTTCTACTGCAGGAAAGGGTCATATGTCAGATGTTTCCAGAATGTTCTACTGCAGGAAAGGGTCATATGTCAGATGTTTCCAGAATGTTCTACTGCAGGGTCATACGTCAATGAAAGATACAGAACAGGAACAGGCCAACAATATAATCATATCCTGGTCCCTTTAGTTGGAAGGAGCGACAGCTACATGCTCCTTGACCTTTCCAAAGCATAAAAGACTAGAAATGTTAGTAAAACAGGCATGCACCAATACTAGCAATCAATTATTCATTTCAAGTAAAAGCCTTAACTTAAAGGTCACTGTGATAATTACATAAGGGTCACTTTGACCTTAAATTTTGACCTCAGAGGAACGCAACCTTTTGAGTTCTCTAATTGTCAATCCGACATCATCTTGGTGTACCAATATCAACAAGAGCAATAAACCCCTACCACATACAATCACACTCGACTAAATACCACACTCAAATTGTAAACAAGAGCTCCGCCTACGAGTGCTTGACGCTTGACTTTCTTGTACTTCATAGTACACTGGCTCATCTGTGATCAAAAGTTCAAAGTATAACAAGAGCAGATAACTCTATAAATATAGGTCAAGGGGTTACCAGCATTGTCAGTATGGACTGCCCTTGTGATGGTGAATAACTATGTTGAGTTTCAAGTGGATACCATTGATAGTCTTTGAGAAATGACTCTGACAAAAAACTTACCTAACATACACAATCCCGTCACATCAAAAGCTCTTCTTTTTTTCTTTGAAAGTCGAGCTATAAAAGGTACAACCACCTGTGCTTAAAACGTAGTTTTGTTTTTGTTTAAGACACAAAAGAACAATCGGGCACATACTTGTCATTGTCAATAAATCCACAAGCATCAGTTCTAACAGTAGATAGAATGATGATATCACGTTCTCCACCCTGGAACGCATCAACGGTAGATACCTGGATACCCTTCATTTCCACAGCATCACCTTGTCTGAATGATAACATACATACATTACGCTGGCTTAGAATTAGAAGGTCATATTAAGTACAAAATCAAAATTTTGAGAAAACAAGAAAACACTGTATGAAAAAGACTCTTTACTTATGGAAAAACAAGCTTTTTAAAGTTCAGTTTGGTCAACATGACCACTCCCGATTTTCATGAAAATAGGTTCATAAAAAGCGCCTTGAGATGCAGATTTCAATATGAATGAGTCTTCTAATGGGTCTTCTACTTCTAAGCCAGCGATTTGTGAAGTCAAACAACTTTCATTTGTCTTAAAGCTTGGTTCAGTATGTTTATAATCAATATTCAGATTGGGTTAATGAAGACAGAAATGCACACTACCATGTACTGTGTAAAACTAAACTTAACTAGAAGGACTTCTTGACATAAAAATGTATGTCTCCTTATAAAGCACAAATAACATTAGACCTAAAATCCTTGACAATATGCACAACTATGCTTGGTACAAAGTATTTATAATAAGTTTCATTGAAATCCGACAAATGGTTAAGGAGAACAAGCACAAACAAACATTGCGACTTCTATCAGGAGAGACCTTCAGCACATCATCAATATGTCTCCACCACTATATGTCAATGAGGGAAACATTGAGTATTTTAGTATTAACTATATAATTTGTCCCTTTTCTCTAGTGTTTACATAGTTGGAAAACTGAAGTCATGAAATACAGAATTGATTGAAACATACAGGCCCTGCTAATCTCCAGGCTTGAGCCTGATTTCAGGTTTTTGAATCCTCAATTTCCTTTTTTGTTCATATTGAAAAAAATTAGTTTCAGGCTATGAAACAGGGATTTTCAGGCTTGGTACCAGGCTTGAACATACCCAGTAAGTAGATCTGATATCCTGGACATCTGTGATTTATACAGAGTGATTACACCAACACAGGTAGGCTCAATCCCTGCAGTCAGCAGTACCCTCAACACAAACACAACAAACTTGGCTTCTTGTTCATTGTAATAACTTCCAAAACTCTCACAACATTCAGTACCATTATCTACATTGTAACAACATACGGTCGGGAGTATATTCTGTAACAAGATAAACATAGGTAACTAGAAGGGTTTTTGACACAGAAATGTATGTCTTCCACAAATGGTCATCACTCTAGCAAACAAGACTGCGTTCACTAAACGCTTATGCCCCCTGTGGAAGCCTTGTCCATAAATAAGTCTAAGTCCAAAATTAGGTCAAGGTGAAGGTCAAAATGGGGTTAGGTGATACAGGCGTGTGGAGAGTGTTCATACACAACATCCATGCAAGAATGAAAGCTTTGTAGCAAGCCATATTAATGCGAGAAGAAACGGTCAATTTGGGTTAACCAGGACGGACGGACGGACGAACGAACGGACGGACGGACGGACAGGTGAATCACTATATGCCTCCCCATCTATCGATAGGGGGGCATAAAAATATCTGACCTTAAATTCCTGACAATGTGCACAATCAGGTTAGGTACCACGAGTTCATGTGAAGCTTCATCGAAATTCAACCAATGGTTAATGAGAATAAGCTCGGACAAACTTTGTGTTATCCATCCACCCGGACAACAGCACCCAGCACAAATCAATATGCCCCCCAGAAGACAAATCCCCCAGGAGACATGAATGGGGGTACATAACACACAGTGGAGATTACATCCAGTAACAAGATGTAGATACCTAAAACATACTGTAGGGAGAATATTCACTGCCTACACTTTGTGCACTACAACACATGTCTTAACTGTGAGCACTACAATACATGTCTTAACTTTGTACACTACAACACATGTCTCAACTTTGTACACTACAACACATGTCTTAACTTTGTGCACTACAATACATGTCTTAACTGTGTGCACTACATCACATGTCTTAACTTTGTGCACTACAATACATGTCTTAAGTTTGTGCACTACAACACATGTCTTAACTGTGTGCACTACATCACATGTCTTAACTTTGTGCACTACAATACATGTCTTAACTTTGTGCACTACAACACATGTCTCAACTTTGTACACTACAACACATGTCTCAACTGTGTGCACTACAATACATGTCTAAACTTTGTGCACTACAATACATGTCTTAACTTTGTGCACTACAATACATGTCTTTACTTTGTGCACTACAACACATGTCTAAACTTTGTGCACTACAATACATGTCTAAACTTTGTGCACTACAACACATGTTTTAACTTTGTGCACTACAACACATGTCTTAACTTTGTGCACTACAATACATGTCTCAACTTTGTACACTACAACACATGTCTTAACTTTGTGCACTACAATACATGTCTTAACTTTGTACACTACAACACATGTCTTAAATTTGTACACTACAATACATGTCTCAACTTTGTACACTACAACACATGTCTTAACTTTGTGCACTACAATACATGTCTTAACTTTGTACACTACAACACATGTCTTAACTTTGTGCACTACAATATATGCCTTAACTTTGTGCACTAAAACACATGTCTTAATGTGTACAACTGAGTAGTGTTTCATTGTTCTAAACAGATAACTAGAGGTTAGGAATCAGTACATTTTCATTATTTGACATAACTACAAAAACAACTGAGTTAGGTAACATACGAGGGGCATTCAATATATAATGTCATTTTGGTCACAATTTAGAACAATCATTGATATCTGGAAATCTTTTTACATTTCTAGAACCATCAACAATTAGGTAATATTTCGTGAAAATTTCAATAAAATTTAACTCCCAGGCTGTTGTTTCTGGTGTCTTTTTCAAGGGTTAGTAATAGACACTGCGTCTTTTTGAGAATAATTGTCCATTAAAATTTCATTTCAGGAAATAATCTTATTCCACAACTATTATATCGTAAATAATGTAAATGCCTTCCATAAAAACATGATTTCCTGTACTTGATTGCCATTTTTGTACAAAATAAGATAATTTGAAAGGCGCAAAAATAGGAGTCAAAATAAGTTCAGAAAGCATGCTATTTTTCAATTCTTATTTTTAATTAGTTTTATTGGTTGGAATTTGGCATATAATACATGGACGTACGCCGTAGACCATCAACATTAATTTTTGGGAAGAATTTGCGAACAAAATAGAAGTGATATGAAGTTATTGGTGCGTGAACCAACAAGCATCATTTGGTATAAATAAGAGTAGTCTCTCTTGTATTTGACCATCTTACTCGTAGACAAAACATACTTTCATGTTGATTTTTACTTCTGGTGGAAACATAAGGATTAAGTTATCATTTGGTATGTTGCAATTAAATGAATACTGACATTTACTTTTCTACACCACTACTGCAAAGAGGACACATATTTTGCTTGAGCGCCCCTCGTAAATCAACAAATCCTTAAAATAGAAATGGAATATAATAAATTATTATATAGATACCAGTTGCTCACCTGCTGATGTCAGGAATAATCTATGTAGGTAACCCAGGCTTAGAGCCTTTTATGGGTTTTTAGGACATACAAGATAAAGACCAAACATTCATATAAGACTATGAAATATCACACAAGGTCGTTAACATTTGTTATATAAGTAGAATATTTGATCTATAATACCAATAGTGGTTTTCGTTGTTGCGTGGTAACCCCATCTTGCAGCATTCCACCATAGAATAGACTGTTTGATATAGCACTGACGTCAGGATGACACCGATATTGTGTTCTCAGTAATGTCGGTATACAAGCCTATATAAATATACATATAAAAAAACTTAATAGACAGTGAATGCTATATAAGGTAAAACCAATACAGACATCGCCCTTTATCAGTCATAGATATGTGTAGCTGATGCTCAATATAGAATCATCATAGACACTTTAAGTCTATAAGTCATGGACTTTCCTAGCTGATGCTCAATATAGAATCATCATAAACACATAAATAGCCTTGTATACTTTCAGCAATATATACTGAAATAAGAATTAAGAAGCTGTGCCCTGCAAGCTTTATTGTACTAACTCAGTGTTTCATTTTGGTTTTGAAAACTATGTCTTTTCCCATTGAACTTATAAAGTCAATGAGTCCCACTATGTTACAATAAAGTATTCCAAAATTAATGAGTCCCAAGCCAATTTTGTGAGTCATGTACTCACTCCAAATTGAAACACTGCAACTGCTGTAAGTTTCCAGAATATTCACCACTTATGCACAAATTGCACTGATTTGTTTTGCATTTTACTAGATAATTCAACGGGTGACACAGTAGTCAAGTGGATAATGCTCTAGACTACCGATCAGAAGGTCCCTGGCTAATTTCGAGGTCCCTGGTTCAAGTCTCAACCAGGGCACCTTGTCATTTCTGAAACACTTTTGTTTTCCAGGCAACTAGAGATGAGCTGGTTACTAACCCAGAGGTAGTCTTGCGTGTATCAGTGCTGTACACTTGGCAAGTAGAAGAGCCAAGGAGTTTTTTTGGAAGGAGCATGGGTATCACACTGGATTCAAAGTGATTTTACATTGGGCTCGTACTAAACCCAAAAGGTAAATGGTAAAATAAAAGTTTCTGTCTGTCCCTGAGATGAAGACCGGTGGCTGTGAGGGTAAATTTATATGCCCCGCCCCCCCTGAGTCGTGCACAATAACTGCATGATTTTACAGGAAAGTTTTGGTTATACTGTAAAATCATTAATATTCATGGGGGATTAAATTTCGTTGATGAACTCCAACCATGAAATCAAACAAAATAATTAACCCTTTTATTTTGTTCCACTGAAAAGCAAAATCCACAAATTCACGTCTCCACGAAATGGTCTTTTTCCGCAAAACCATATAATTTCATCCCATCATCTCAATGAAATTAAATGATTTTACAGTACTATACGTACCATGTTAATAAGCCTATCAAACAATGTCTGTTCTAATCCATATTGATGTGCTGCTTCACAACCTTGTACTGTAGGATCTAATTGCTGAAATATAACATGTTAGTTATACATGTAGGAACTAGAAGGAAACAACTAAAACATATGGCTCCAACAAAGGGGCCATAACTCCTAAAATTCATGGCAGTATACAACACTAGCCTTGGCACCAATATTCATTAGTGGTGTAATGGTATACTGTGGTACACCGCAAAATATAGCTCCACACGGTTCACAGTACAGCATTACTGAATTTCAATATTGTTCGGAACGAGTTTTTTTTATTAACTAAATAATATTCTGACAACAAAAACATGCTGCAGCATACTGATTTGATTGACTTAAAATATCCTTCATATTGTCCAAATTCATTTATCAGATCAGGGTTCCCACGGTCAGGGAAAAGTCAGAGAAAAACTACTTTTTTTCAAGGTCAGGGAATTATGAAATTATTCAGGGAAATTTGGAAATTGAGCAAAAGTCAGGGGAAATTCAGGGAATTTTTCATTGAAGCTGTCGCTAAGTGTCATTTCCTAAGAAGAAAATACCTAAGACTGAACAAAATTCTCACTTGCTATGCATGCTCAGAGTATTTCTAAGTTGTATTAAAATAATGTTAATCAACATACTGCTAACCTAAACTCTTTTGTTCAATATAGAGCAAAAATAGCCTCCTTTTCTCTATTTTATAGCCATATTTTGCTCTAACAAAAGATGCCGACGTCGCCCGATCGCTCTAAAAAGTCAGGGAAAACTGGTCTGTGGTCAAGGAAAAATCAGGAAAAAGTCGGGGAATCTAGTCTTTTTAGAATTTGTTGGAACCCTGGAGATAGTTGATAGACACATTATGGTTTGCAATACTTGCTGTAATAATAGCAACAAATTGTCCAGAATGTCTATCAACTCTCACTTAAAAAATGAAGTATTTTAAGCTGCTGTTAAGACAATATCATACATACTGGGCGCCACTGGAAAGTTACCACTTATATATACCTCTGTATTTGTATACAATATGACCTATCTGTACAAAAGTTTTATAGTGCGTGCATCTGAATATTGTTAAATAGGATAGCTGTGACTACACAGTAAGGTCAAAACATTGTCGTGTTCGGGTTTTAACACAGTGTAACATGAATTTTAAATATAAGAGTCAATAGGGTGGTATCTTTCATTGATTTACATATTGTATCGTGAGCTTATCGTTACCTGTGCACCCCTAGTAATCATGTAAATGTTTATTGAAATCCGACCATTGCTTACGAAAGATATAACATGGACACTTTGTGCCATCCATCCAGACATTCTTACAAAACAGTTCTATCTTATGGATATAATTTCCAAAAAAGCCACATAAACTGAACTTTTAGGAAGTTTTGTTCAACTGTTTTTGTCCAAGTTTATTAGCCACTTAAGTATCAGTTTTTATGGGCATCCATCCATCCATCCATCCAGCGGTTTCTTCCTAAGTCCAAGTAGGGATTACCTCCCCTGGATTGTTATAATATTTTAAACCTATACTGCATAATACAGCAGCAATGAAGAGCACTTCTATCTAAACAATTCTATCAAAAATTATAATGATATTAAACATTTCAATTTTGTGTATGTAATTATGTTGTTCTCATGGATCTACGACCTTCTGGAATTTGAAAATAAACTATCTATCTATATAATAATCTTTATAGTTGAATACCTTAGGATCTCCAACCAGCAATAATTTCTGACATCCAAACTTAGCTACAGGAAGTAAAGATGCAGGCTCTGTCATCTGACTGCACTCATCTAACATTACAAGCTGCAATTAAACACATCACTGTTCTGTTTTTATATAACCAGTATTTTACACAAAAGTATGTATGTACAAAATGTGAAAGTGAAGCATGAATGTCCTAATTGTTTGGAAAGATTTTACTTCATGAAAATGGCTAAAAAATGTCATTATATTTGCTAAACATGACATATTTTAGAGGATTTGTTTGAAAATTATGAGGAAAACAAGGATAATTTAATTTTTTATGCATGCTTTGTTTTGTGAAAGGCAATGTATAGTTATTATAGATTTATAGGAACATGCATTTTTATAACAACCCATTAGTGAACCTTCTCCTTTGAACAATGGTTACAGAGAAATAGTGCCGACACGTTTTGTCTACAGATGAACGGAACCAACCACCAGACCTGAGAGCATCCTAAAAAGCTTGTATATACTTTCATCAGACTTCCTAAAACATATCAGTTCAACATACAAGTCTATCTACAGTTGATTCAGCCTGAGTACTTCAAACAGTATCAGTGCAAATGCATGCTGGCATCTTTTTGCAAGTTTTTTTTTATCTCTGTGTTTTGAGCTGATTAAGTTTTAGTCAGAAAGATTTTCAGCTTCAATCCCAATGTTTAGACAGTTTCTATTTGATACATTGCATGAACATTTTAAGATCATAAAACCATTGCTTATACTTTTGACAAGGAAATGTATTTTTGAACTATGTACCAGAAGAGACAACATAACATTTTCATAACCATGAACCAGAAGAGACACAAAAACAAATTTGTCTCCCACAAAGGGTCATTACTCAGGCAACATTCATCTGATCTAAAATTCCTGACAATATGCAAGTATTCAAGGTACAGTTGTACTTACAGGGAACTCCATCTGATTAAGGCAGGTGAGAGAACAAGCAGCGCATGTGGCTCCAACAACACGCACTCTTCCAAGTTTCTGTAAACAACAAGAGATGTTTGTAAAACACGTATGCCCCCATGGCAGCCCAATAATCAGAAATGGTGAAGGTCACAGTGACCTTTGACCTAGTCCTACTGACCTCAAAATCAATAGCCAACCCCGTCTTAAGTTTGAGGATCTTAGGGTAAAGTGTTCTCAAGTTATTTAACGGAAACCATTTGGTCTACTGACCCACAGACTCATGCAAAACAATATACCCCTCATCAAAAATGGGGGGAGGGCATAATAAACAATTGTAAAAGATGGATGACACAATCACGGTCATTTAACAAGAGACGTTCGTGAAAACATGTATGCTCCATGGCAGCCCATTAGTAAGAAATGGCGACCTTTGATCTACTGACCTAAAAACATTAGAGTCATCTACTGGTGATGACCAACCTCCATATACAATTTGAGGATCCTAGGGTCAAGCTATCATGAGTTATTGACCAGAAACCATTAAATATTTTGTTATATCAACTAACCGACACACAGATAGACACATGCAAAGCATTATACCCCTCATCAAAGATGGGAGGGGGCATAATTATGGTCATTTATTTTAAGGTGACATTAATGCTGTTTTTTAAGTCATATAAAGCAATTACACTGTGTAAATGAAACATCCTCCTTGGGGATAAATTTCATATTAACACCCTGAGGAATTTAATGTCAGAGAGTCTGAGACCCACAGTCACAGTAATAATTTGTTTTTGCAAGATGATCAGGGTCGGTATTTATAAAGCATCTTAAGTGAAAACTTAAATATTTTGACTTAAGATAAAATATTGAGCTGACCATATTTTACAAGAAACGAAAAATAACTCATGGTTTCTATATGATTACTGTAGCTCTTTACATAATGCTTCTAAACAATGTAAATAATTGTTAATATTAGTTTTCCTGTTTAGCTGATACACATAAGCAAAATTTGAGATTTTAAGAAAATTCTAAGTTTTCACTTAAGATGCTTTATAAATACTGACCCAGGGGTTCAACAAGCTTCTGAATCTGCAGTGTCATTTCAATACTTTCCACTAAATGCTACCATTTTACATGCAAAATACCCATGATTTTAAAATGAAATGACCCTTCAAACCAAAACCTTAAGGGACAAAATGTGGCTTTTTGGAAATTTCAAGGGTCAAAACCCCTACTCCCAAGTCAAATGGAACCCCTAAGGATCAAGGGTAGAGATAAAATCAGACATACCTTTTTATTTTCACCATGTCTATGTTTCTCTATACTCTGTCTTACATTACTGAAAATATCAGATAGCAATAAGCTTCATATAGAGTAAAACAACAGGAATGCATAAAACAGACTAAGTGTACATTACTGAAAATATCAGATAATCAAAGCAGTGCATGAACTTTTCTTGCCTCTTTTCAGCATTGGTCAATTCTCCACTCCGCAACATTTCTTGTAAATCCTTCAATTCTTGATTATCAGTTCCTGACGCATGTACACTGAAACACAACAATAACATTGGAGATGTTACATACAATTCAATTTATTTATCAGGGTCTGACGCTGTTTCTAAACAATTTTTCAGTTATTTATGGCAGCCAATTAACCTAGCCAGTTTTCCTGGACAGTTTCCTAACCAGTGCTAACTCGATATATCACCCTTGCACCAGGAACCAGCAACTTCTCCACATGTGGAGGAAAGTCAACATTGATATCAAATTTTCATGGAAGGGTATGACCTACAGCAACCAGGAAATGCTCAGTAACCAATCTAGCCCACAAACATCTGGACCACGGCCACCCCAACTTTCATAACAATTAAAATATAAAATAAAGAAATCTTAAGGGAGCAGTGGCTCAAAAGTAGGGAGCAGGCATAGGGATCAAAATGTCCTGGTTCAATCTCCGCTTAATTTCTCTGAGCAAGAATAACCAACAATGCTCCACTTGATCAAAGTGTGAATTGGTACCTGTGAGGAGGTGTCGGTACATGTTTGATATTCCTTGACACCTTATCTCTTATGTTGGCTGCACACAAACCAGGAGAGAAATAGTCTCCCCAGTGAGACTCGAACACAGGTTTCCTTAGGTAGCCCAATTACTAGGGGAAGTTAAATGTCAAAGGGTAGCTTAATTGTTGAAAGCGGCAGTCCAAAACTGGTAACTTAGCTTTTTTCTAAATATTACAAGATAGCTTACCTGTATGGTAGAACAGGTTTAGCAATTTTCTTGACACTCCCAACTCTAACAAAATCTTCAAATCCAAGATCCAACAATCTGTGTAAGATTTATAACAATTTTTAGTGCGATTAAACTAGATGTGACAATAGAACAAAAATGATTCCAATGAGAATTATTTTCAACTGTAAAAAAGTTACTATTTATAAAATCCCGCCAATTGACAAGCATGTTGAAATGGACAGGTAGAGTTGTTTCATGATTCTATCTATATAAATATGCCAACTATGTTACTTAATTTATAAATGAATGACCTTTCAGTTTTGTGACGTCACAAGCTATGTCTTACAGACATTTCCATAGGAATTTTGAAACTTCACAAGATACAGATACACCGATTAAACGCGCACAATGATAGATTGAGAACCCACTATACTCTGTACCTGAGAAAAAAACCATGATACATAATGTACAAAGTTTACCCATTGAGTATTCTATCTACAGCAACATTGGTAGTCGATGAGATCAACAGTTTCCATGGGAACGGTTGTCCAGGTGTCGCCGAGTCATTCAGCTGGAAGACCTCTACCAGGAACAGTACCATCACAGATAACAGGTAACTCTTGCCAGCACCAAACACACCTAACAATACAGACAACATGAGATCTTTGTAAATCACGTATGCTCCCATCGCAGCCAAATAGTCATTAATGTTAAAGGTTGAGCTAAGATATTTTACAGGCGTCCTACTGAGGCATCATGCCAAATCTAGAAAATAAGATGCAAGTCTGTTCCAGTGCCATTCGCACATTCCTACAACTTAACTATGTTTCAAACATTGTTCTATTGTGGAACTTCAAATGACCATAACTAAGTCAATACTTTGAATATTTTCACCAAATAACTTTTGTTTTCTGCAAACAAGTTTATTCCGGAATCGTAGGACCCATTGTTTAATCATTAATCCTTCAAGAGATTGAGGTTAGAGTACTTACCATGTATTAGTAATACATTATCTACAGTTGGTGACTTTTCTACAGAGAACATATTGGCTACCCTCCATAAAGCTTCTGACTGGTCAGTATTCAAGGTGTATCTGTTGATGTATTGCCGAGCCAAATCATCCTGTAATCCACATACACGGGTCAACTAAATCTATGTCCACAAACAGAGTACCCAACATTTAACAGTACATAATTATACGAAAAGAACACCTTGCATAAAGATAGCCTGAATTCAAAGTTTTCATATGACAAAAAACTTTGCTGATATCTTAGTGTTAAGTATCTGACTGCAAGAATATATCGCTGGCTTTGAATTAGAAGGGTGTAAGTACAAAATCAATATTTTCAGAAAACAAGAAAAAACTGTCTGAATACTACTCTTTACTTAATAAGGCTATGGAAAAATAAGCTTTTTAAACTTCATTTTGGTCAACATGACCACTTCCAATTTTCATGAAAATAGGCTCATAAGAAGCGCCTTGAGATGCAGATTTCAAAAATGCATGAGTCTTATAAGGTCATACTTACGACCTTATTCTAAGCCAGCGATAGGTGACTATAGGACATGGATAGATGCATCCACTACCTATTTGACCATGTCAAGGGCTATTACTCTACTAACATAGTATGGGATCTGAACCAAAATAATGTACACAAAACTACATGTTGACTAATATTCCTATGAAGCTTGACAGCTGGCATAGAAGAACTGTTAGACTGACCGACATAAGCAATCCATATATGCCCCCCCCCCCTCCCGAAAATGTTTAATGAAGGCATAAAAATCACATTTAAATACTGGAGTAGTGAACCAAGACCTTGTTGAAGTTGTGTTTGTTTAGTTATCGTTTGCAGTACATGCATACAGATTATAACTTGTGTGACAAAATTCTGAACATGGATATGATAATAGAGTACTCACCAATTGCTCACAATGAAGATGGATATTATTGGATCCCTGTGGTTCTGATACTGACCTTGGAGCCTGGAAGCCTTTACTTGGAGCCTGGAAACCTTTATTTGAAGCCAAATTTCTATCATTGTTTTCACATTTCCTGAGGTAGAATATAAAGTAACATCTATCAGACCAAAAGTAAATCCCAACAACCTTATCCTCTCATTTACTATCTACATGTTTATCATACATGCCCGATCTCCTGCGTCATGTAAGAGTCTCACGCATTTGAGACTCTACTCCCGCATGATCAGAGGCCAATTAGTCTAATCTCACACCTTTCTTGGACATACTGGAACCTGAGATTTTTTTTTACATTATGAAAATAATCACAAATATTAGTTTTAATTGCTACATGAAGCATGCATGGTATTGTTGTCAAAGCAAGATAAGTGAAAACTGCATATGAACGTCAACAATTAAAGTTTAAAGTTTCAGCAAGGAAAATCTCCAGCATTTTAATGAAATATCCTGCATTTCCATCACCAATCTCACACAAAGGGGTCTGCTAACATGGCATGTATGATTTATATCTGTGTGAGTTAATTTCAATATTTGGTTGGTTGCAAAGAAGGAATTTCTTTCACAAATTTGAAGCCCACAACCAAATGAAGAAAGATACATGTTCAACTGATGGTTGCTTCAAAAAGAAGCAGAATACTTTATCACATAGAATTTATACTATTCTTACTTCTATGTGCTAATGCAAAAGTTGTGTTGATTTCTTAAGGTCATTTGATTTTTTCACAATTGAGGTACAGATTGAAATCAAGCATTATGTGAGGTCCATTTGTTTTTATTACATTTGGCACCAATTTTCAACCACCTCCTTGATTGCCTAGTGCTAGAGAATCCGCTTCGAGTGCATGAGGTCCACCGGGTTCAATCCCAGGCCAAGTCATACCAAAGACAAAATAAAAACGGTACCATTTATGTACTTCCTAGATGCTCAGCATGAAAGGGAATCTAGCATTTCTTCTCACATACACTTGTGGTGATGGATAACATCAGAAATAAGGTGTTGAGAGTGATTAAAAATAGTTAGAAAAACTTGTTTCACAATTGACCTAAAATAAATTAGTATAATCTAAACTATTCTTCAACAATTTTAGAGGTGTATTGGGTATATAACATTACCTATTTATCAGATTTGTTAATACTGGTGGTGACCGAGCTTGTATGTGTTCACGTATATTGTCTAAACAACTCAATTCTGTAGAAGCATTTGTAGCTCGAATAGCATGGCACAAACCTATATAGAAAATAAATGAAAGTTTTTTGGTAAAAACATCAAATTGCTAGACTAAAATGATAACTCATTTCATTAGTGTCCATTGGCTACCATTGAATGAACATGTACAGTACAACCTCTGTAGAACAATACATTTGGGAGCAGCAAATATTGGCCATTGTATAGAGGTTGTTACTCTACATAGGTTCAATTTATAGTTTATATCAGCTTAGGGAAATTTTGAAGGTGTTGTTATAATGAGGTTGTTGCTATACAGAAGGCCACTCTGAAGAGATAGTACTGTAAGGTAAATATTTAAACTTAACAATTAACGAAAACAGAACACAGAACAGTTATAACAAAAAATACTTTTAAGACAGAATCCATATATCACTGATAGAACTACTGCACTTATAAACAGCAGAGAGAAAAACAAGTCATTAAGAATTGCAAGCAATACAGAAGTCCCCTACCGATTTGAAGCCATTTTCAATGTTTTTGTTGCCATAGCAACCACAATTATTGTCAGAATCAAAATATTTTTAGACGTGTATAATCCCCTTATTGCCCCCTATCCACATACCAAGTTTCATAAACCTAGCTTGGAAACTGTTTTAGTTATGTCAGGATCCAGATTTTTTGACAGAGGGACGGACTGACTGACGTTCTCACTGACTTGACAGTGTGGGGTTTTCTTTTGTTCTTTCTTTTGTTTGTAAAACCCCATATAAACCCCTGCCTGCCTGCCTGACGGACGGAGGGCAAACCTATAGTCCGCTCCGGTCAAAAACTGGTAGGGGACTAATAATAAAAGGCACGGAATTTCCGACATGGCCTGGATATAATAGAGACAAACATTTATACCGTGTCTCATAAATACTGTGAATGTATGGTCTTTACACTTGATAAACCAAAAAATTCCTTTTCTTCAAAAATATTGTTGCTTTACTGTTCTGTGAATAGTACTATTACAGATGAGTAAATGGGGAAATAACCTCTGAATACTTATTTTTGATAGACAGAGTAATTTACCTCCATTTTGCCAGTTTGAAGGAGAGTATCCAGCAATTGGTTCTATTTCTACTTCTAGTGATGACGATGGTCCGTAATATGTACTCCTAGCAATAAATGTCTGTGTAGGGTTAAAATCCAACTGATGAGAGATAACCCATATATCATCTGGAAAATAAAATATAGAGTTAGTTTATACTTAATTACATGTTTTCTATATTAATACTGAGTATGGGATGGACGCCTATTGCACAGTAAATCATTAGAATTGATTTTAAGCCTAGGTCCCACTGAGGAATTCTAAATTGGCGATTTTCTCCCGATATCTTCCGATACCACCTGATTCATCAGTTTCCTTCCTATATCACAAATTGTCTCATGACTTCCCAAAAGCTTCTCCTAGACCACGATGGACCTGTTTCCGATGTCCCGATAACTCATCAATTTCAATCTGGAGTACATCGTTCGAGGCAAAAAATGCTCAGTGGGACCTAGGTTTAAATCATTAGAATTGATTTTAGGTAAATTGTAAAACAAAATCAACAACTTCTATAAATCTTTCAACATCTGATTCCTTATACATTGGGTGCAAGATAGAAAGTCTGAAAAACCTTCAAGTTGGCAAATTTAAATTGTTCATAACAAAATCCACGCAAACGAATGTTTTAAGCAAAACGTAAATCTGGCGAGATGCGACAGGAATTGGTTATAATCATAAACATGTTTACCTTTTTTGTCATGAAAAACAAGAGGGTCCAAAGGGCCCTAGGTCGCTCACCTGTTGTAGCAGTACATGCAAGATCTGTGATTTGACCTAGTGACCTAGGTCTTGGTCCCATATGACACAATATCGCACTTGACCTAGATGTTGCTGAGATGTTCACTCTGACCAAGTTTCATAAGGATTAGGCTAACATTGTGACCTCTAGTGACTACACAAGGTTTTTCTATGATTTGACCTTGTGACCTAGTTATTTACCCTAGATGACCCAATATCTAACTTGACCTAGATTTTGTTAAGGTGATCATTGTGACCAAGTTTCATAAAGATTAGGTCAAAATTGTGACCTGTAATTACTACACAATGTTTTTTTAAGTTTTGACCTTGTGACCTAGTTTTTGACCCAAGATGACCCAATATCGAACTTGACCTAGATTTTGTTGAAATCATCATTGTGACGAAGTTTCATAAAGATTAGGTCAAAATTGTGACATCTAGTGACTACAAAAGGTTTTTCTATGATTTGACCTTGTGACCTAGTTTTTGACCCCAGATAACCCAATATCTAACTTGACCTAGATTTTGTTGAACTGATCATTGTGACCAAGTTTCATAAAGATTAGGTCAAAATTGTGACCTCTAGTGACAACACAAGGTATTCCCATGATTTGACCTTGTGACCTAGTTTTTGACCCCTGATGACCCAATATCGAACTAGACCTAGATTTTGATGTGTTGATCATTGTGACCAAGTTTCGTAAAGATTAGGTCAAAATTGTGACCTCTAGTTACTACACAAAGTTTTTCTATAATTTGATCTTGTGACCTAGTTTTTGACCCCGGATAACCCAATATCAAACTTGACCTAGATTTTGTTGAGATTATCATTGTGACTAAGTTTCATAACGATGAGGTCAAAATTGTGACCTCTAATAACTACACAAGGTTTTCCCATGATTTGACCTTGTGACCTAGTTTTTGACTCCAGATGACCCAATATCGAACTTGACCTAGATTTTGTTAATATGATCATTGTGACCAAGTTTCATAATGATTAGGCCAAAATTGTGACCTCTAGTGTCTACACAAGCAAATTGTTGACGGACGGACGACGGACGAAGAGTGATCACAAAAGCTCACTCTGTCACTTTGTGACAGGTGAGCTAAAAACCAGAAACTTTTTAATGATTATAATTACAACAGTGATGTAAGTGTTACATAAAAGACAACCAAATTGTCAAGTGTAATACAACTTACAACAACAATCACTTAATTACCTTTGGCATACATGGATGACCTCCCTTTGTAAGGCAGTTTCAACAAAGTCTGCTTTTTCTGAGGTCCATCATTATCTCCCCTGTTCCTCACCCATTTCTATAAAAACATATGGTACATTAATAATGATAATAGGGCTTTTGGACTGGGCTGTTTCATGGAGCTGGTTATAGCCTGGTTCCCGTCCCCATTATTACAGTACTGCTACCGTCTACTGCTGTTATATTGGGGACGAGAACCAGAATAACCAGCTCCACCCAGATCAACAAGTAATTAAGAATTGAAAGCAATACAGAAGTCCCCTACCGGTTTGAAGCCATTTTCAATGTTTCTGTTGCCAAAGCAACCTCAATTATTGTCAGAATCAAAATATTTATAGATGTGCATAATCACCTTATTGGCCCTTATCCACATATCAAGTTTCATAAACCTAGCTTGGAAACTGTTTGAGTTATGGCAGGATCCAGATTTGGGCATATTTTCACTCTTTCTGTCGCCATAGCAACCACAATATTTGTCAAAATCAAAATATTGTTAGATACATGCATTATCCCCTAATTGCCCCCTATCCACATACCAAGTTTCATAAACCTAGCTTGGAAACTGTTTGAGTTATGTCAGGATCCAGATTTTTTGACGGACGGACTGACAGACGGACTGACTGACGGACTGAGGGCAAACCTATAGTCCCCTCCGGTCAAAAACTGTTAGGGGACTAAAAAGCCCTATTTAAATGAAAGGTAATACATGAACTGTTTGAAACAAGAGATATCTTTGAAGGTGAATATGATCTGATAATGCCCAAACATACTGAAAATAGACCAATGCACAACATGCTGTTAGTATACACAACAAGCCTTTGTAAATGTGAGTCTTGTGAAGTTCCTTTAAAATCTGACCAATAATTACCATGAAATAGCACAAAACGAATTTGTCTACAAAATATAACCAGAGATGTTTGTAAAACATATACCAGTATGCCCCATGGAAGTCAACTAGTTGTTTATGTTCACAACAACCTTGACCTTAGGCCTACTGACCTCGAAATCAATGGGGGTCATCGACTGATGTTAAGTTTGAGTATCCTATGGTCAAGTAATCTTGAGTTATTGAACGGAAACCATTTGGTCAGCTGACCGACTGACCAACAGACGGACCGACATGTGCAAAGCAATATACACCCTCATCAAAGATGGGGGCATAATAGGATACATTTCATACACAATTTTTCTTATAACAGTCCTATGCTTATCATTGTGAGTTGAAGACTTACTGGTCCTTTAAAGTACTTGTTAATATTTTCCTTAGTTTGTTTGATGATCTGACATTCCCCGTAGAATGGAACATGTTGAGTCTTCATGTGTTGGTTCAAGCCGTCTATATCACAGACCTTGCGTTTACTGTTAGTGGTACCTCCACCCTTCATACTTTCATCCGCCCACTGGAAATACTGATAACAACAAATACTACATGAAATAACATGATTCAATATTATAGACCATCAATTCAACTAAGGATGAAAAGACGTGGCCAAATAAGCAGCATAAAAAATGGCAAATTTGCTCATTTTCTAAAATTTTAATATTTCATCTAGTATATATATATATATATTTTTTTTTGTAATTATTTATTTCGTTGCTGATATAACACATGGTAAACATAAACACAAACAAAGCATGAGATGTATACATATGGGTGCAAAGCACAAATTACACAAAGAATAAATAAAATCTTATAGTGTGCCCAGGATAACGTGAAAGGCGGAAAATCTGTTATACCGCAAAGGAGGATAAATCAGATGTGTACGGTTTACTAGTGAAGCTTTCAGTTCAATACTGAACTTATCTGTTTACTCTAGTAATTTGTAAAACCAATTTTGCATCAGATGGCCAAACCGATTCATGTTTGTTGGTATCACATAATCCTGGGTACAGTATAGTTAGCTTCACTTCTGTTTCAAATTTAAGTTCACAAAACACAAACGTTTACAAAATAAGTTGGAATATTTACTCGGCTAAAAACAGCATAATGAAGGTATATTGACTCTTGTCTGAATGTGTTGACATGTCATGTAATTTTAAATTCAGAAAAAAAAATTATTTTTCTGTAAAATTTGTACTTTGTGAACTTCAATTCAGCACGAATGTATAATAAGTATTGATAAAAGTTTGTCTTGGTGTTCATCACGCCAATGTCAGCAACATAAATTACAAATATAATTTTAACAAAATATTACTGTATGTCTAACAACAACTTTTGAAATAAGGAAAAGAAAACTAGAAAAAAATTAAAAGGCAAGGGTTAGGTATGGTGTTGTGTTTTCCATTGCTGTTAAAATAGGAAACACAAAAAAAAAACCAAAAAACCTTTAATCTTATTGTAGTACAGTTTTGTGATGTTGGTGGTGAGGATATGAATTTATGAGGGGTCTCCCTCCAGTGCTGCCATGTAACAGTTCCATTTCTTATTGAAATTGTGTGTAGAAAAGGACTTTTTGGCTATGTATTGTTCTACTCTTAAATGAGATAGTAAATAGGTTTTGTAATTTGTCAGGTTAGGTATGCACGATTTCATTTTACATGTATAGATATACCTTTTTACTATTAATAATATAGTATTTAATACGACATTTGTAGCTGTCTGGATATTTGGGCAACCAAGGAGAATGTCGCACTGTGTCCAATTTATTCTTATTTCTGGGTTAGTATTGTTTGTCCATTGTTTTAGTAATTGCCAAAATTGGGACACAAAATGACATTCATAAAATAAGTGGTTTAAAGTTTCTTCTTCTTGATTACAAAAAGTGCAAATATTATTATTACAGAGATTCATTTTAAATAACAATGAGTTAGTGCCTAAAATCCTGTGGGTAATTCTGTATTGGAACCATTGTAGGTTAGAATTATTAGTAATTTTGAAAGGGGACTTAAGAATGTATTTCCATCCAAATTGTTCTGGTAGATTTAACTCTGTTTCCCATTTTGATTTTGATGTTATGGTCTCATATTTGCTGATTAAGGAGTCATATATATTTCTACAACCCTTCTTGGAGCTTGTAATAAGTTTAATGTGTAAAGGTTGGTTAATATATACTTTTTCAGTTTGTTTAGGGGTAATTGCTAATTTGTTACAGCCTGCCTTTATGGCATTGATAAGGCTGTTATATTGTAAAAAGTTTGTTTGTACTTGCAATTTTTGTCGAAACATTTCATATGTGTAGTAATTTCCATTTGAATCTAGAATGTCATTTATGAGAACTATTCCTTTATCAAGATATATTTTGTAATAAACACTTTGCCCTTCAATTTTCAAAATGTTATTACGCCAAATTGGTAGATGTATAAAGTCTTCCTAAGAATTTATTGCATTTTTTTCTACTAACTGTGTGTAATTTTTTAGGACATCTTTCCAAAATTGGTTATGTGTATTTGTAACAATTTTCATTCCAAAATCACTGCCAAATACACTAAAAAGTGTAATATTAGGACACAGTTCTTCAACCAGTTTATAATATTTAGTGGAGTTTGTGAGATATCTTCTAAGCCAGGTTATTTTTAAGGCTTTCATAAAGTTTTCTAAATCTAGTACCCTTAAACCTCCAAGACTGTAGTCTTGTACAATACAATTTCTCTTGACCTTATCTGGTTTATTGTTCCATAGAAATTTAAAAATCATAGTTTTTAATTTTTTAATCGTGTCATTGTTAGGGTTAGGTAGACTGAGTATTAAATGATTTATTTTTGATAATGCCAATGTTTTAATTATTACATTTCTTCCAATTGGAGTCAGTATTCTTTTAGACCATACTGTAAATAACCTTTTAATGTCATTTATTTTATTCTGATAGTTAATCGTTTTGCCAACAGAACTTATGTAAATATTTATGGCTAATATTTTCACACTCTAAATGTCTTGTGTTGGTTCAGGGCCTATTTTCACGGAAATATTTAAGACCAAAACTCTAGACTTATGAATGTTAAAATACTCCTTTCACTCTCTTGTTAAGTTGGCATACACATACAATAGGTAACAACAAATTGACAAAGGTTTAGATACATTAGAAAAGAATTGTAGTAAATTTAAATATTGCTAATTTTAAGATGAAACTTGAGTTTCTGACGTAAGTGTTTTTCAATATTATCATAAGGAGCCAGTTACTGTTAATCATACTCAATATCATTCACATTATACCTACCTTACATTGCTGGTTTCTGTTAGCACTACAAGCATAGAAATATCTGCCACAATTACGTCCTTCTTTCTTCACACATACCATCTTAGAGGGTACACCACACTGACACACAGGATTGGGATTGTTTACACCAGATCTAGGCAGTTCTGAAAGCAAAATGTTATTTAACAAAACAGTTAAGAATAGCCATAGCCATCTTTTAATCGTTTGAATGTAATAACTTTCCATGTAAAAATTTGGGTGAAACATGACGCAACAACACTCAGAATAGACATCATCTAGGATATTGGAGGACAACATTTAGGCATTTGAAAAAGTCCTATTCTAATCCATTACAAATTTATGATCCACCTCGATAACCTAGAAACAGATCGTCTCCTCCGAGTGCAAGAGGCCTTGTGTTTAATCCCAGGCTGTCAAACCAAGGTCGTTAAAATCAACAATCAACTTAAAATAAACTAGAAGAAACTATTACTTACTTGTTTGAGATTCACAATATCCTGATGTGTCCACTTTAGATAACGCATGATGATACCTTCGTGCAGTATCCAACAGATGAGTATTAATATACTCTGCAAAAAACGAAATTTAAGCATCAAGCAATCAAGAACACCACAGCATTAAGTATGCAACAAATAGTCAAACAACTTGGCCATATACCCCTACACCAAAATCATTCCAAGCAGTATTCTACTGCTCTAATTCAGCTCATGAAATATCATATGACCATACCTTTGTAACTACATTACAACGTCTGTAGAACAACACACTTTGGGAACTACTAATATTGGCCCTTGTTGAGAGGTTGTTGCTCTCTGGAGGTTAAGTTCATAGTAAATATTGTCTTTGGGAAATTTTGGAGGTGTTGTTAACAGTTATTGAGAGGTAGTTGCTCTACAGAGCCGCTCTGGAGAGGTTGTACTTTGAAATTTTTCATCAAACATTCTTTCTAGAGCAGCAATTCCTGAGTTCCAGTTTATTTCGGAATTGTTGGACCCCTATGAAATATGGTAAATGTGCAGAAATGTGTTAGAATGGAGATGCTGTAGATGCATCATATAAGGCTCTATGGAAAGGATAGAAGTATCACGAGTCTCTATGGAGTACAAGGTTAAGGTTTTACCTGTAAGAGCTTCAGTGATAATTTGTTTATAATTGTTGACGGATGGAAATGTTGCTGGTATAACAACTTGTCTGGTAACATTCTGCATCTTCTCAGTCTCTGCTTTACTAGGAAATCTTAGTTCAGTCTGGCTTACACTCACTCCACCATCTGCCTATATCAAATAATTACATCATCAATTTCAGCTACCAAACCTTTCCTAAATTTCAATAATACAAGTCATAATCTCAAATTCTATCAATCAATCAATCAATCAATCAATCAATCAATCATCAATCAATCATAAATTGTTAAAATGTAACAAACAAAGCATAAACTAAGGAAATGCTATTATATAAGGACTGAATAATCTTAAATGTGCAATTGACTTGCAGACGAACATAAAATGTACATGTAGGTATATGTGATCATTAGTTTACACTAACTTAAGGTCAATTGTGAAACAATTTTTTGTCCAACTTATATTAAACATTCTCGACACATCATTCCTGATGTTATGCATCGCCACAAGGTTATGAGAGAAGAGAAGCCAGATTACCATTTATGCTGTCAGAGCATCTAGCTTGGGTGAAGAGAATAATTGGTACTGTAACCATTTTTATTTCGTATTTGGTATGACGCGGCCGGGGATC
The DNA here is from genome assembly GCA_947247005.1 of Spisula solida. NCBI lineage: Eukaryota > Metazoa > Mollusca > Bivalvia > Venerida > Mactridae > Spisula > Spisula solida. Next base: position 39,629,728 of record OX365944.1, on the reverse strand, counting down.
GACCTGGTACCTCCCACACTCGAAGCGGACGCTCTACCACTAGGCTATCAAGAAGGCGGTAATTATTAAAATAATCGATGTAATGATTTAAATCAGTATAACCAACCTTTGATAAGCACTTGGAAACATTTGACATAACTGGACTGTTTCTAGATGGCAACTTGAACCTGTAATAACATGATTGTTTTAATCAACATGACAGTATCTTAACATCAAACCGTGAAACGGCAATTAACAAAAGGGCCTTCGTTTTGTAGGGGGAATAATAAACTTGTACAGAGTCCTTAAATATAATGCTTCAACGTTTCAATACATTCAGTTCCAGTTTCAGAATAGAAGATTTTTGAAGTTTAGTAAATAACTCTAGACAAAACATTTTAGAATTTTAAACCAGTTGGGCCAGTTGCTTAAAACAGGGGCATAATTTGAAGTTTTGATAGAGGACCAGAAGATGATGCAAACATGATTCCTGTGAAGTTTGGTCAAATTGAATCATGGGATGTAGAAAGGAGGAGATAGTTCTGAAAGAACAAGTGAATGACAAACAGAAGTGTAGCAAGTGGTCACAATAGCTCACCATGAGTACAAAGTGCTCAGGTCAGCTGATAAAGCCCAGGTCCCACTGAGCATTCTTTGCCTCGGCGATGTACTCCCAATGGAAATTAATAAGCTATCAGGACATCGGGAAGTCATGAGACAGTTTGTTATATCGAAAGGAATTGTGATGAATAGGGTGGTGTCAGAAGAAATCAGGAGAACATCGCCGATGTGGAATTCCTCAGTGGGACCTAGACTATAGATGTTTTGTTCAAGACGACCCCCGAAAAAAGGAGTACAATCTCTGTAGAGCAAAACACTTTGGGACCTCTGGAGAGGCTGTAATGTATATTCATATATTTTGACAGTGTTAGCACTATATAATTGTGTAATATCTAACTTCTGCAGCACAAATCTCAAAGCATATTATTTTTAGTATATATGATTACCTTTGACTTGTATTGGTGAGAGAAGTTGATCTGTACGGCTGATCCTGTTTAGGTATACTGGACTGTACTGTTCTGCTGGTAGTAGCTGTAACAGCCAGACAGGTAACGCCATCCTTGTCAAGGGATCCCATAACCATTCCAGAGGATCCAACAGCCATACCAGGGGAACCCACAGCCATATTAGGGGATCCTATACCAAAGCTAGGGGATCCCACAGCCATATTTGGGGATCCCACACCCATACTAGGGGATCCCACACCCATACTAGGGGACCCAACATCCATTTTAGGGGACCCCAATGTTTTTACACCACCAAGTCTAGGGTATGTTGATTTATTTATGCCGCCTGTTCTTGGGGATACCAGTGTTTCTTTACTTCCATTGGATAGATTACTAGACACAGTTATGTCAACTGTATGTTTCACAGGTATACCCAACTCATTCACAGACAAGTTATGACTCATTGATTTATTATTCATCAGTCTCAGACATTTAAAAGTTGGTTTTACTTTTTCTGAATCATTTTCTTTATTCCCTTCTGGATGTATTATACTTTTACTCAATTCATGTGTTTTATTTGTTATATTCTCTTTCACAGGGGGCTTCCATCCGATTCTCAGTTTAGGATGTGAATTCTTGGTGCATACTGTATTGTTGTTTGACTCACTCACTACTGACATACCACTGTCAAAAGACAAATCTAATGATTCATCCAAACTGAACTGAATCGTATTATGACTCTTATCAAACTTCTGTTGGCAATGTATCGGTATATCATTTATGGGAGATTCATTCTTCTTGGAATTAGTTGCAATACTTTTATTTATTAAACCTGAGTTCTGTTCACTCAATTGTGAAGAATCATCAGCAATTACCTCAGATAAAATAGTCCTTTCATTATTATTAGTTAGACTGTTCTGGTAGAATGACTGAGAATCTGCTGAATGGTCAGATGATGAACCAGTAGTATCACAGGGCAACAAATCTGTTTTCAAATGTTCATTTTTACTTGTAGACATTGTTGTTTTACTGGGTTTATCACAATTATCATCTTGTTCATTCATGTTGCACATATTTTCAGAACTGTCCATATCAGAATTTTCATGAACTTGAGAAACTTCTTCGCAATTTTCTTGGCTAGTTTGTGAAAACATGTCATGATTTTCTGAACTGTTCTTCACACTTTCAGCTGGTTTGATTTCAGATTCCTTAATACAACTTTCCATATTGATCTTTAGGTCTGAGGAATTGTTCGTATTTTCCATATTGATCTTCAAGTGGAAGGAATTGTTGGTATCTATTTCGGGAACCTGTTGTATCGCTGTCTTGGTAACTGGAAGTTTGACAGTGGGAATATTGAATGCATCCATGTCGAAACATTCAGCCTCAAACATGTCATCAAACGAATCACATGAGAACAGTGATTCTGAGTTTGGATCATTACCAGGGATAACATCTTTGTTAGAGCTGACAAGTTTATCAGATACATCATCTCTACCACTGATGTCTGGATCAGCAAACGTGTGTTGATTCTTGAGAGCTTGGTCATCAACAGAATGTTCGGTAGTCAAGTCAAGTATATCCTCTTGGTCATGTTGATTGTGTTTGTTACTTTCATCAGCTATGCTTGTTTTATTGACAACTGTACCTGGTACAAATGTATCCAGTTTTCTCATCTTTCTATCACAATTATCATTCACATCACATCTTTGTACATTTCTGTTACATTGTGTATTATACAAATCAGGAGAGCTTTGAAGAACAGAAAATTCTTTAACTTTCTCGGTATTTTTCAGTTTATCGGCTATTTTAACTAGATCAATCTCATTATCATCACTGTTCTGACTCGCCATGAACATTTCCCATCTTGTTAAACCACTAACACCAACTTTTTTATTTTGTTTAACATTATCTGTTGTACATTCAGTAACTACTTGTGTTTGACAATCTCTATCAAGAACGTGTTCATCATGTTCCCGGTGAATCATGTATTGCTGGCGATGTTGCAGTGTGTTTATATGGTCATTGTTTTTATAAGTTGCCATTTTGCGATAATGCTGTAAATCTTCTGAATGTTTCAAGTTTGGTGCAGAATTCCGAAGGTTATTAGCCTCACTGTTGTCAATGTCAGTATTCAACCAGTTAATGTCAGCACTCATATGATTAGCAGAAAGTGCATGACTTCTGCCACTGTGATTGGTAACAACAGGAAGTGCTCTACTTCTTCCACTGTGTTTGGTAATACCAGGAGGTGCTTGACTTCTTCCACTGTGTTTGGTAACATCAGGAAGTGCATGACTCCTGCCACTGTATCTAGTAACAGCCTGTGTAATCACATCATTCTGACGTGCAGCACACTCGTCCCTGGATATAGTGAACCCACTCTTGTATCTTGCATCACTATATTCTGTGAGAAAATCATCAACTATCTGGTCACCACATTCTGTGTGATGGCTCTGCTCTGTGTAAACCCCATGCTCCATGTGACGTTCTGAGTGATCACCATGCTCCAAGTCATGCTCTATGTAATCCCCATGCTCAGTCTGATCATCATGCTCTATATGTTGTTCAGTGTTATCATCATGCTCCGTACGAGGATACATAATCCTCGGTTGATACAACTGTTGGTAGATTTCCTCATCATCTATACAAGTAAAACACAAGTATTACCACACTGATACATACAAAGTAGAAACAGTACAACTTTCATACCCCCAACTGCCTTCCAACAGAAAAACAGTTTTAGCCATTCACCATCTACAAGAGCATCTTAATTTTACCAGGACTAAAGAACTCGTACAAGGTTTCTGGGGTATTTGAGACAAAACTGTTTGAAGCATTGAAGTTCTACTGAATAAACATGACTTGGTGACAGATACAAATTATCCAATTCAAACAATCACCCTTGACAAATAACCGCCTTTAATCAGGTACTGTAACTCAAATCCTTAACAAAATATATACAACTATAATAAGCACAGCACACATATTCTGATTTCAGGCCAGTTTACTCTATGTTTTTAAACATATTGATTGCCAAAGCAACTAGTGTTTTGATGAACTTAGTTTATTGGACATGCAAATATGCTGCTTAAAATGTTCATTAAGCAGTAAACTTATTTTAGTATTGCATTGGTTAAGCAGCATATCCTCACATTTTTGTAGAATATGATACTTATATACATGTATATATATAGTAAGTAAAGAAATACGCAAACACATTCATGTTTGTATCTCAACTTCCAGTTCAAGGCTTTGGCATAATGTAACAAGAGATGCTTGTAAAACATGTATGCCCCCATGGCAGCTCAATAGTCAGAAATAGCAAAGGTCACAGTGACCTTGACCTACTGATTTCCGAATCAATAGGGGTCATCTACTGTTGATGAAAAACCTACATTTAAAATTTACAGATCCTTGGGCAAAGCCTTCAAGAGTTATTGAACGGAAACCATTTGAATAGTCATCAATGGTAAATGTCACAGTGACCTTAACCTACTGACCTCGAAATCAATAGGGGTCATCTACTGTTGAAGTCTTACCTCCATGTAAAGTTTGAAGATCCTAGGGCAAAGCTTTCTTGAGTTATTGACTGGGAACCATTTGGTCTACCTACCGACAGACAGACTGTCCGACAGACATGTGCAAAGCAAAATACCGCCTCATCATAAATGACATGCATCTCAAAACTAGTTTTTTTAGGAAAAATATTTGTCTCCCACAAAGGGCCATAACTCTGACAATTACCATCCAACCTACAATTCTTGACAATATGCACACATAGGCATAGTGCAAAAGATTCATGTGAAGTTTTATGGAAATCCAACATGTGGTTAAGGAGAACAAGCGCAGACAGATAAAGATATCCATCTGACCAGCAAAAAATCAATATGTCTCTCTCACTATATGCATGAGACAGTAATACCCTCAGGTATAAATAGAAATGTTACCAAATGTTTGTGAGTGATGTTTTACATTCTGTAAGCCAATCTGTGGTCTCTGGTAGTTACTGTTACCTATCTGCCAAGGGAGAGTACTGTAGTCTTCCTGTTGATGGAATATAATTGTAAATTTACCTATGTTTACAAAATGTAGCATATCTTTGCTATACATATATAGATTGGAAGAAATGAACAAATACTGTAAAATAAATTAATGTAGTTGGTTTTGCTAAAAACTACTATTTCTTGGGAACTTCATGGATTTTGCATTTCAAGAAGGGAACAAACAAAATAGAAATCCAAAAGAAGAACTAGAGGGGTTTTCGACACCAAGTGCCATGACACCAGCAATAATCATCTGATCTAAATTCCTGATAATATGCACACAAAAGCTTGCACCAAGTAATAATTTTAAGTTTCATTGAGATCCAACTCAGGGTTAAGGAGAACAAGTTGCTTGCTTAGAATTAGAAGGTCGTAAGAACAAAATCAATTTTTTGAGAAAACAAGAAAAAACAGTCTGAAAACTACGCTTTACTTATGGAAAAACAAGCTTTTAAAATTCAGTTTGGTCAACATGACCACTTACGATTTTCATGGAAATAGGCTCATAAGAAGTGCCTTGAGATGCATGAGTCTTATAAGATCGTAGATAGTACTTACAACCTTCTCATTCTATGCCAGCGAAGTGAGGACAGACTTGACATTTATCCAGACAGACATACATTCATCTATAAAGTCAATATATCTCCCCCACTTTATGTGTAATACATATCTACTGAAATACATTGCAAATGGAAAACAGATCTACTGTATTTAAAATTTGAAGTATAATGTTGGTATTGTAAGATATTAAGATATACATGTACTCTACCCCTGAACTATCATCAGCTGATGCTTTAGAATACAACATATCACTGTACAGGTATGGTGTGGATTTGTCACTTGTATCTTAAAGAGAAAAACAGAAGTTATAGAGTAATGATGAGATTAAGACAAGTATACAGTTACTACTTTATATTACCGGCATTTGCTTTCAATGGATTATGGAGAGTTTCAGTGAAAATAACAGTGAAATTACCACTTTGTTATTTTCACTGTTTTAGAAGCTGGTTCCAGTATCATGTTGAAAAAGAAACGTAACACTAATGGCGCCGGGCTTTAAAATATGCGTTGCATCATCATGACGTCATAATTCTCACATCGTGACATTCCAATTTCGACTTGATTGAGGCATATAATAAAGAGATATTGATTTTCTGTGATTACTCGCTGAAATAAATTCGATCTAATATCCTCTTTATTATGATACTATTGCAGAAATTTATATTTTGACTCAAAGTGAAGCAGTAAGTTAAATTTCAGGACAAAATCTTAATCCATTTGATTCCAAGTACAACATGCTCATTATATCAAATATTTGTAAACTTTTAAAAACACAAAAACAAAGTTAAACAGTAAGAAATTATCAACTTTCCAAATCCTGTATACCTGAATCTGACAGTGTTTGAAACGGTGACTGATGTAACATGTTTCCCTGATTGTAATTAACATTCTCAGAGTGAGTTTGTTTACGGTACACATCCTGGTTGTACACTGTATCACCATCACAAATACTTTCACTGTTTGAATCTCTCATAAAATGCATCTTTGACACCCTTGCAGACGAAACATACGGTAAGGTGTAGTCATCCAACTTATTGCTCATCTGAAATAAATGTTTACATTTGATCAACAATACAGTCTGCCTGTCTTCTATCAGTAAGTTCTACTTTTTATGATAGCCTGATAAGTTTTACAGGGAACAAAACATCCTTGAGATTTCTTTTTACTAAGGAAAAGTTGTGCATTGCTTACAGACAATCAGGTAAGTACTGGCCTCGATTCCACGAAAAAACATAAAAGTTATTGCTCAGCTGAGACTGCTATTTTAAATTCATAATATGACTACAATTATAGTCTTGTGGTGTGGATAGCTACCAGAAACTGTGTATTTATTGCTATATAATGATTTAGTAGGTGATTTTTGTATGAAATGCTCATGTAAATCCAACAGTTATGAACAGCAAAGATCTTCGTACTTGAGCTTGTTATAACAGACTTAAGTTTTTACTTTAGATGTTTATAACTTTAAAGCACATTTTCTGTAATGTATTGTTATGTATTGCTCACCTAACTGTGATGAAACAATATATACTAGTATACATGAAAGTCATTTAACCAACAAAATTTGCTTTTAAAATAGCAGTCTCAGCTAAGCAATAACTTAAGTTTTTTCGTGGAATTGGGGCCTGGTTGGTGGCCAATAAATGCTAGCTAGGTCAACTAACAGACATTTATCTGACTGAAATCAGCTGAAAATGTAGAACAGTTTGTGACGTATGTCTCGCATAAAGAGCCCAAACTCTGACAAAAATCATTTAACCTAAAATTCTTGACTATATTCACAACTACAATGGTATGAAGTATTCATGTGAAGTTTCATTGAAATCAAACCATTGATTAATAGGGAGAACAAGCACATACTGACTTTGTAATACCCAGACAGACCTTTAGCACAAAATATAAGTCTCCAGAGACAAAAAGCCACAAATCAATAAACCAAATTCAGCAGTACAATGTTCACATATTTTATATCAGTAGGCAGAATCTTTTATTACAAGTAATGGATAAGACAAGTCTTTCATAATTTATGCAACATGTGACAATGTGTAACTGAAGTTTGAAATTAGTTATTGTACCAGCATAACTTACTGATTGTTCCTGTCGACAACTTGTTTTCAAACCTGAAACACACAACATATACTCAAGAACTTGGTAAATGCACAGCATACACTCAAGAACTTGGTAAATGCACAACATACACTCAAGAACTTGGTAAACACACAACATACACTCAAGAACTTGGTAAACACACAACATACACTCAAGAACTTGGTAAACGCACAACATACACTCAAGAACTTGGTAAACACACAACATATACTCAAGAACTTGGTAAATGCACAATATACACTCAAGAACTTGGTAAACACACAACATACACTCAAGAACTTGATAAACACACAACATACACCTCAGAACTTGATAAACACATAACATACACTCAAGAACTTGATAAACACACAAAATACACTCAAGAACTTGATAAACACACAAAATACACTCAAGAACTTGATAAGCACACAACATACATGTGCAAAGCATTATACACCCTCATCAAAGATAGGCGGCATAATAATTGCCAAAGGATCACAGGATAGTCAATTCCGCAGCCAAAAATGAACTATGACATTCAAGTTAAAGCGCAGGACCATCCTAACCAAATGGATCCTGACGTACTGAGGACAGCAGAGTATTCTGGGGCTACATATTACATTAGCGACATAAAACAGTGACCTGGTATTTTCTCAGACAATCAATCTCAGCTTTTCTCTAAGGCTATCACGCATCCAACAAGGTATTGCGCAGCGATGTACACAAAAAAGCAGCTAAGTTTATCTGTGAATGCCTGTCTTCTAACATACAGAATTTTCCAGGAGTTTGAGGATCCTATATCAAACCTTTCTTAAGGTAATTATCAGAAATTGACAGACTGACCAACCGGCACAAAGAAAGGGGGCATACCGTAACACAGAATCCCGACAACATTCAACATTTTCAATCTTCATTTAAGCTTTCTTTTACTAAATGGCCTGCATTCTTACTGATGCAAACCTGTCCTATTTCTGTAACTTACCAGTATCTGGATTTGTTTGTCTGTTCTCATGTCTCACAATACTCTCTGTATTCATCATTCGCTTACCAAACAATTGTCGTGGATGTGGAGGTACTACATTCGGTAAAATCTGTAAACCTTTCAATGGATCTTCATCACCTAAGTTATACAAAATGTACAAATATGTTAATAAATTTTGAACATTAAAAAGTTAAGTTGACACCTTCTCGAACCCGAAGCGCACCCTACTTCTAGGCCACCGCTCCTCACTAAAGACCCAGTCAAGTTCAATTTTATCTTTTACTTAACCATAATAAAGCTGCTATAAATTCAATACAAGAAACCGTTTTTACACAGCAAATCCACAAAACCAGGTATTTAATACAGGGCCAGATTTACTCTACTGACCTCAATTTTGATCCCAGCCATTGTCTCTTCGTAAGCTAGCAGCATAATTGTTGACTGTACCACATTCATAAGTGATTGGATAGAAACAATTTATTCATTTTTTGGTAACAGTGACTAACCTCACCTGCTCCATTTTCAATTCCAAGCTCCCCCCTTACACAAGCTACTATAGAACAGTGCTTGGGTCCCATCCCACAAATTGGAGAAAAACAGAAGGGTTCTTGACACAAAATTGTATGTCAGACACAAAGGGCCATAACTCCAGTAAAAATCCTCTTACCTAAAATTCCTAACAACATGCACACTTAGTGCTTGGTACAAACTATTCAGGTGATATCTGACCAATGGCTAAGTAGAACAAGCACTTACAAACTTTGTGGCATCCATCAAGACAGACGTCCAGCACAAAATCAATATGTCTCCCCCACTGTAAGTGGAAGACATAACAAGCTGAACAAGTGTTTAACAAACCTGAAGGTATATCATCCATAACAAATGTAGCAGTCTGTTTCTGTGGATGTAACAACAGATTGGTATCTTTCATACCGGATCTCTGAGAGGTATGACGATTCATGGAAGCAATATTTCTCCATGATGACGCATGGTTAACATGAAATGATTCACTAGATGACTGTATATTTCTACCAGCATGGCTTGATTGTGAATCACAATCATGTATACCAGGCAATTCCAGCTCCTCATTCACATACCTGGAGTCAGTGTACTCAACTATCTCATCTCTGTGGATATTAGAATATTTCACTTGATTGTCTGTTGCACTAGAATATTTCACTGGATTTCCTTTTTCTGTTGCACTATCAGGTATATATTGGCTATCAGAATCTACCATCTCACAGCTGCTTTGTTCAAACATTGCTGGAGAATCTACCAGTTTAACTCTATGTGTCACAATATCTGTTACCCTCATATGTTGGCTATCCTCTGTTTTTTGGAGGCTATGAAAACATTGACTATCATCATTGATTGTATCAAGGCTGATTTCCATCGTATCTTGACTAGTCATGATAGAACTCTCACTGTTTTCTATCATTGTTTCTCTGTTTCTCACTATTTCATCATTTGTCTCAACTGGATAACTTAAACTTTTAAGTTTGTTTTCACTTTCATGTCCCATAGCTTCAACCATATCAACTTGACTATCATTACCACCTTTAACAGAATCATTATCAGTCATTTTGTTTTCTTCATTTTTCTCAATAACATCTTTTTCAGTTACTACATCACATGTTCTTCTATTGAGTTCAACAATAGATGATAAAGTTTTTGAAGAATTTTTATCAGTTTCTTTATTACTAACAAGATCATCAATAATTTCTTCAGATTTATCACAGGCTTTCTGATTATTTGTCACCTTTTTGTAACAGTCCTCATCAATATTGTTACAATCATTAACTGGCTTATAACTTTCAGAACATTTAGAATTGTTTTGTTCATCATTGCCAGAAGATTTGGAATGGTTTAGTAAATTTTCAGGTAGATTGCTCACCAAGTCAACATCACAAAACATTAATTGTTGATCACTTGGCAATAGGTGTTTTAAGACTGGTGTCCTATTAACTTCATTGCACAATCTTTTATCATCAAGACACCAATCTGACTCAATATCTCCAGTCATTGTGTTAACCACTTCTGAACTTGGTCTGTACAACAAACTATCAGTCACGACATCATCACCAGTTTGTTTAGTGTCAGCAAGATCAGCACAGTGTTTATCATCAGCAACTTTGAGAATGGCTTCAGCATCATCATGTTTATGATCAACATCATATTTAACACCTTCAGTATCATATTTATCACCATTATTATGTTTACCATCAGCATCATTAACTTTATCAAAGGCAATGTGTTTATCATCAACAGCATTATGTTCATAGATATCACCATCAACAGCATTGTATTTATCACCAGCTATGTGTTTATCATCGACAGCATTATGTTTGTAGTTATCACCATCAACAGCATTGTACGTATCATCAGTTATGGGTTTATTGTCAGCAATGTCTGTATCTATATCAGTATCACTGTCTGTTACATGAGATAAGGGTGAAAAGTTTATATGAAAACTTGCAGTAAATTCATCCTCCTCGTTGCTGTCATCTTTAATAATGTCATTAAGCTTTTCGACTTCTTGACTAGAAACCACTTCAGTATGACTATTAGGTACAATATTAGTGTTACTAGTACAATTTTTTGATGGAGAATAACTTTCAGCTAAAACATCACTTTCATCATGTAAACTATTACTGGCTGAAGTGACAACAGTTTCCTTAAACACATTCACAATCTCCTGTTCATGACAATGCATTGAACTTACACCACCACCTTTCTCTTCAAATCCACCAGTCCATGAATCTTTCTCATCAGTAATTGGCTCATCAGTACAATCCTCAGATAACAGATGATGATATGGAGGTTTTATTTCATCAAGTTGATGTCCACTCTTGGAAGTATTTTTCAAGGTATTTGTTGTTTTCCAAATTTGTTTTGTCTCCTCATTACATGCAGAATCAAGACTGCCACTTGTTGGCCCTTTCTTTCCTAGTAATTTCATTATCTGAAACATGTTTCTTTTGTCAGGAACTGTATCAGTAGTATTGGTATTGACACGATCATGGCAGCCATTTGTATCAACAGCATTGTCATTCAAATGTTCATTAAATCTGAGGTTAGTCAGGTCTTCTGATTTATCACCATGTTCCAAAGGATCCTCAATTTCACAATCATTGACAGGAATATAATTTCTATCACCCACAATGGCTGCTTGCTGTAGTCTGTTGGTTTTATGTATGTTATTACCAGATCTATCAGTGAAATGGTCATAGTTGCTAATCCCAGAAAAGTTCAAAGTAGGACAACTAGTATTAGAATGAGCACTAAACAAATTATTTGAACATTCATGTTTTGCATTCACATTTACACTGCTTAGTTTAGGACTGTTTGTAGATACAATATTAGTTCCTACTGGCTGTCTGAACAAGCCACTAGTGTCAGGACTGCTATGTTTAGATCCATACACTGACCAAGGGGATGTTCTTCTAACTGATTGTAAACCCTCGACAGACTCCTGACTGGAATTCTCCTGACTGGATCCATACTGGTTGTACATATTAATCAAGTTTCTTCCTACATTTGTTGCTGGTGCATTTACGAACATTGCCTGAGAATATTCAGGTGTGGGAACTGGTGGCATGTCGCATGTAAATGAGCCGTGTTGACTGGGTACCAGGTCTGGTTTCCCTACAACTGTTCCCGGTGACTGGTACTCATATTCTGTTTCCTGACTATCTCTGACACAAGGTTGTTTTACAACTCTAGGAGGCATAAAGCCCTGTAAAAGAAAGACAGAGAGTGAGATGATGATGGCAGCTTTATAACTAAAACAAGACTGCATTCAATAAACATTTATGTCCCAGTGGAAGCCTTGTCCATAATAACTAGCTAAGTCAATCAAGGGCCATAATTCTGTAGACATGTTGGATAGTGATATATGGCATTAACTATGTTACATATTTATAATGGTAAACAAGTATGCCAAGTTTGGAAGCAATGCCTAGATGAACTTATTTGAGTTTTAAGAACTTGAAAGTTTTCGTTAAAATGTTCAATGTAAAGAACAGACTGACGGACAGATGGACAGGACAATCACTATATGCACCTGGCATCAGTAGATGTCGAGGCATAACAAGAACTGTCATAATTTGTATTCAATTGAAACTGGCGTTATGCTACTTAGTTAAATACTTGGCAATGACTCATATGCATGACATGAACATACTAACCGAGTTCTTCCGTTTTAGTCCAGCACATCTTGCACGAGAAAACGTAGAGATGGAAGGCTTTGCAGCAGACGTTACATTATTCGACATAGGAGCAACTGAAATAGAACATATATATTATGATTCTCTTTCCTATCAATTAAAACTTAGTGTTCAGAAGAATGCATCTGCAGACTGACTGCAGACAGACAGAAAAGCTGAACTAGTTGTGCGAGGGACATAAAACAAATAAGATGTAATTTTATCACGATTCAGGTAACCTAAAGGCTACAATTTCCATTTCGAAATTCAATATATCTTCAAAAGACATAAACCATAAACTTAAATCACCTGTTTGTTGCTCATCTGATTTCTTGAGATCTTCAATGAGAATAAAGTATCTATCACTTTCCAGTTGTTCACCAATCACAATGTCATCTACCTTCACATGTATCGTATCCAACCTTCTACCATTGTCATCATATAATACGGCCTGAAATATAGATATTTTAATCATCCCTTAAAGGCCCACAGGTCAACATTTACTTCAGTAATATGGTAACTACCTTGTCAAATTTATATTCTGACACTGGGAAAACCAGCAGTTACTCTGCTGAGCATCAAGCAACGGAGATTTACCGGAGCCATTTTTAGAGACTTTTAAAATTATTTTGTGGCCTGAAATCGAACCAGAAATCACTTGCACTTGAAAAGGACGATCTATGTTTAGGCTATCGAGGCGGAACGATGAAATACATACATCATAAACACTTTCATTTACATAGGAATCACGTTATCGTTGTGATTTCATACAGTATCCAACCTTCTTCCAATATATATAGTGACAGATTTGACCGGGGACTGATTAAGAGCAGTTCTCTGAGAGCACCAAATTTTTTTGGCCACGCAATCTCTCAGATTTTGATAAAAATGTGTTAGTTGTGTAGACGGACCCCATATTTTAATTTCAAATTTTTTCCGTTTCTTGAAATTCCTCTCTGTTTCCATAGCAACCGGTCTTAAAGTTGGGAAAATGTGAAAAAACGTGAAAAACAGACCTGTTCTCGAAATATTAATTATTTTTCCAACAATTGCTATAACAACAAATATTTGAAGTTATAATCATAAATTGAAATAAATTACCTAACAACTGATAGCAAAAGGAAACAAATATATACTTCAGTAATTTTTTTATAGCCTGTTAAACTCAAGATTTGAGGCAAAAAACATGATTTTGTGGTCTTTTTTACCTGCATTTATACAATTATCGCAGCATTACTCAATATAGCCATTAATATAGGTGAATGAGCATAGAGTCAGTCTACGAGTATAAAGAAAAACATTTGTGGGCACTCTAAAAACAAATCTACAACTCCAGCCAGAAAATTGACAATTTTGAGAAATTTGCTGTAATTTGGTGGTCTCTTGCCTAAATTGATGTCCTGAGTGCTCTCCCTTGCAAAAATAACTCTTCAATTCAAAATGGCGGACATTAGACTTTTGGTTCATAAAGTCAAACTATTCTTTGGATTTACAGTATTAATAGAGTGACAGCAATCTGTTTTGATCAAGATTGAGACAGGAACCATCAGAGAATAACTGTTGCAGATGTTATATTGTATATTACTGTGATTTTCACTGAGAAAGTGCCATTTCTGGGACGGATTTTTTGACAGCCGACTGAAAACAGTGTAGGTGTCAGAGACATAAATGAACGAACTTGTGTTTTATCTAATTGTAACGGTCCAAAGTGTTAATAAATTTTGGTTGACCATCTTAAACTACAAAATTAACAGAAGAAGAGATATAAGGCGGGTTCTTGGTACAGCTGCACTGAAACTGGCATGATAGTTCAAGACTTGCCTCAGTTTGAAGTTGGGATATTGCAATGCCAATGGAAGTGTTCAGGTAAATCTTTCTATTTGTCTGCACATATACAAGAATAGTTTTTGTTGTCACTTAAACCCCTTAAACTATAAATATCGTTCATACCATACTTTAAGGGTTCATTGGCATAAAGTTTTATCCCATCCCCCACCAAATAATGTGGGGGCATGTATGGATTTAATAGTCCTTCCATCACAAAATATTGTGCTGTCTGTGACTTGAAATGTAATTGCTACAGTCATTGAACTTCATAGATATTGATCAATATTACTCAGCATGTGTTGTTGTGTAGCTATACATTTTATCCGGATTTGACCAATAATATTGGCAGAGTTGTTGCCCTTGAAATCTGAAGAAATTTTTCTTATGTCATCTGCTACTTAAAAAGTAATTGTGCTATTGTCATCAAACTTCATATGAATATTTGTTTGTTTATTTACATGTCATTCCATCATTAATTTCTTCTTATTTTAAACATTGAACTTGTTCAAACTGGTTCAGTTTGAGAAAAAGAGCCGGTGGTGAATCCCTGAGGAGTCATTGAAATCGCTGACCGCTGGGGCTTGTGGAAAGCTCTGTTTACACGTACCCGGCTTCGCTATTAATAGGCTAGTATTTATAATATTTACATTAAAAGTATGCTCTGCACTAAGTGTTTGCTTAATTTGTTTGCAACATTGGAACCATGAATATTATTGGGAATACAAGCATAATTTTACCTGACAAATACAATGGAGTTTCCTTTCTTTCAGTTTATAGTTCCCAACCTGTGTGCTGAAATATGCTGATGTGAAATACCTCAAACAGATCAATCTATCTGGTAAGTGCCCTTTGTTTATGATGTGTTTAAATAATTATGCAAATCATATATGCCATACTATTAATAAGTCTGCATAAGTATATGAATATAATTTGAAACAAAAAATCCCAGCCATAATTATTTGTTTATGATAAAAAAAAATCCAATAATTATGTTTGACTGTTTAAAGTGGGTGACTGTTTAATACAAGTGGCTACTGATAGAGGTTCAACTGTATACATACTAGTCTATATATGTACACACTATCTCATTGAATGGTTTGGTTCTGTTCAAACAACTAGAACACAGATAAGTATTGGTCAAGTATTATGCTGAAGTTATAAACACATATTGCTAAGGAACACCAACAACCATTTGTAATGTCAGCTGCAATATTTTAAAATCACTTATGCTATGGTCTGTTTATAACTGTTCTGATGTTCTTTTCATGATTTATTGTTATTCTGTGTATTTCATCTAAACATACATCCTTGCAGAGTCTGTTTACTTTCATTTTCAGAAATTGGAACTACAAAGTATATGTATCTGAATATGATTGAGGAGACTAGACGTTCTGTGACAGAATACAGGTACATTAGTATAATATAAATTAATACTAAACTTAGTTTAGAATCCATGTTAGTAGTCTGCATATAAAATGTGTTTCTTTCTTCAATTGGGATTTATAAATTGAAATGGACAGCACTTTTGTAAAAAGATTCATGACTAAGATTGTTATCATTCTTCTTCAACAAACATTTTGAACCTTTCAAGTTACTGTAACATTGTTGGTTTTTAGTTTTAAATTTACCTGGTAAAATTATGATGTCCTATGCTTCTTTGGAACAAACTCATTGACAAACATGGGACTTCTTAATTTTAATGAGATGTATAATATAAGAAATAATACATGTCTAACTCAGTAACTGTGGTGGCTATAATTATGACCTCCCTGAAAATACCATGACTTTTAATTAATCATTGTTTGGAAAGGTAAGTTTGAATTGTATGTTTCTATTTTATCAAGGTTTAAATTTCCTTTTCTTTTTTGTTTTCCAGACTTCAAGGCTTCCAAATCATAAACGAAAAAAACGGTTTTCAGTTTGATATATCTTCTTGGCTACATGGATCATGGACACTTGATCACCATTCTAGTGCATACTACATATCTATACAAGAACTAGTGACTGAATTTCACCAGAAAAAGTTCATCCGTTATTTTACATAGTGTTTAGAATTACCTAAATGAACAGTTTATATCTGAGTGAAACTTGTAATAAGATGATTAAAACTGACTAAATTTTTTAGCACAAGTCTCAGCTGAATTTTGATAATTTGTTTGAGAAACAGAATTGGTTCAAAACTGTCACATAAATGAGTTTGGTTTAAACAAAGGTTTTATATAGACCATTTTAATGAACTATAGTACAAACAAATTGATTTAGTCCTCAACCCCTCTATCAGCAAGATTTATTAGTTGATTTCTTGTCTACAATGTAATTTTCTCTGATGTTTAATATGCAGAGAACATTATGAATGCCTACTATAATCACTAATCTAAATCTCTGCGGACATTGATACATGTATATTCTGTGCAATAAGCTTGTAAATATATTCATGATTAAAGGTTGAGGTCCATGTTAATTTGTTCCAGCTATACCCTAATGCTCAGATGCAATATTTTACAGTTCAGTTTATACATGTACATTGTATATCCTATCAAACAACTTCACCATTGCATGACTTGCATTAACAAATAATTATACCGGTAACCCCTACCCAACAAAGTTTGGGAGTACAAGTGTTCAAACTTGGCCGTCTGTCTGCCGGTCAGTCCCTTTTTAGTTTCCAGATGATTACTTAAGTTAAGAATGAGATATTGTGATGAAACTTGCTGCATTGGTAGTTTACGTAAATATGCCGCTCAAGTTGGAAAGTGGGGATGATGGGGTCAAGGTCACAGTCAAGGTCACATACTGAAAACAGAAAATCTTTTGCGAGACAATAAATTTAGTTAGGAATGAGATATTGTGATGAAACTTGCCTTATAGGCTACCGTAGTTTATGTGAATATGCTGCTCAAGTTCAAAAGTGGGGACATTGGTTTATGTGATAATTAAGCAGCATGGTTCCAGTTGTACTTAGTTGTTAAGCTTACATAAAAATGTGGTTCTGCAACAAGGCGGTGCTGTTGGGGTATTATTCTTCA
Organism: Spisula solida; assembly: GCA_947247005.1. Taxonomy (NCBI): domain Eukaryota; kingdom Metazoa; phylum Mollusca; class Bivalvia; order Venerida; family Mactridae; genus Spisula; species Spisula solida. The sequence goes on along the minus strand of OX365944.1, from coordinate 39,612,004 downwards.
CCGTCTCATGTGTGGCATTTCTAATTTCGCATTTATTATTTCATGTAGGTGTACTGGATGAAATTATTCTAATAAAAAAAAATTCTGTTTCTGTTGTATTTTTATATTATATTATTTTATTTCCTTTAATATACCATTGATCAGTAAAACATGTAGTAGCATTAGGATTATATAATAAAAATGCATCTCCTTGAGAAGCTGAATGGATAAAGCTAAATTAATATAGCTAATGTGGACAATGGGAAAACTTTTCATCAATGGAAATGGGAATCTACTACATTTAAACCATTTGACTGCATAAGTATGATCATGATAGTAATTCTGCAGCTAAAATGGCTTTCAGATAGATACAACTACACATGTTTGGCATTTTTCACAAATGATTGCCAGGGTATCTGCTGTGAATTATGTCTTTGGCACTAAAGTAAACATTAGATTTTAGAATGATGCTTGATAAAGGCAATTATATTAGATTGTGATGAATCTCTTGTTTATTCAGTAAATTCTAACCATAAGGACATCTAGTACCTTAAAAGGAGATATCAAATATTAATTAATAGGCACCATCTCAACATTGACCACACATAATGCACAGTTACCATAAATGGTCACCCTAGCATTGATAATTTTTGGATTATACAAAGATAGTCATGTAACTATTTCAGTATCCATAGCAACCACATTTTTTGTCAGAATAAAAAATATTTAAGTGTACATGATATTCTTATAGACTCCTTTCCATATACCAAGTTTCATAAAAACTTCGACAAGGACTTCATTGGTAACCATGTTCAGTTGTTACACTGGGTCGCAATGTTTATTTCATCAAAAATGCTAACCGAAAGTCATTGAATACGCCAATTCTGTCAAACTATATCTACATCAGGTATAAGAAGATATTTTGTATGTTGACAGATAACATTGGCAGATTGTGTTATTAGTCAGGGATCCTACTGAGGCATAACACCCAATCCTGAAAATAATACATTAGCTAAACCAAACCTCAACCAAAATTCAGCATATGAAACTTCAAATGACCATAACTCAGTCAATACTTGGTATTTTTTCATCAAATAACTTTCATTTTTCTGCAGAAAAGTTCTTTTTTTTTTAGTTTGGCAAATCGGGATTTAAGGATTTTTCCGGAATAGTAGGACCCCTGAATAGTAAACTGAGAGACATTATACAGTTAACACAAAGATGTATTCACCGTCAGAGGGCCATGACTGAAATTTTGAGAAATTTCAATAACGCATACCATACAATGTTGATCATTACTTGTAATCAACAAAAGCTAAGGGGTAATAACTCAAACAGTGACAAACTCTATCTAATGAACAAAGATGAAAGTGGTCGTAAATATAGATATAAGTATATACATCTACCATAGATCATTGATTTACACAAACAGTATATATACACAGAGCAAGGTGGAGAACATCCCTTGATGTTTGTTGATATATATATCATTAATCTTACACTTCTATTTCATCAGAGGAAAACAGAAGAGTACAAGACCAGTGTATTAAAAAGTTAAGAGAGAAAGTCTGACAGGTCAATGTTTGAAAACTAGAATTTCAAAGACTTCTGTAAAGTGTTTTCATGTCTTCATGTCAGTGATGACGTAAAAGCTTTAGTTTCGTGTATATAATATATCAGTAACAAGGTAAAGACTTGGCAGGATAAAGCATGTAGGGCAAAATATTGGTCTTGCATTGGGCAAATGTAGAACATTGTTTAAGCTTTAAGTTCACCGATTTAGAAAATTACCTCCAATAAAAGAGAGGACTGCAGATCATTTTATATTTGTGAGATCTTTATTTTGCTGATTTCGGTAATAAACTTAATTTGCAGATTCATGAATTTCCAGTCAAAGGTTAAGGATGGGGGTATTTAATGCAAATGAAAGTATTTTTTGCATTTGACCGACACAGTTGTAGTGTGTGGCCATTCTGTTTTATCCCTGCTTGATTGCCCAATGGCCTCTGGCCTTGAGCGAACAGTTCGTGATTTACAAGGAATCCGGGTGCGCTATGCTAGCTCTTTTTGAATAAGACTCTTGGTTCTTTAATGTGCCCGGTGTATAGCACCAATACATTCAAGACTAACCCTGGGTTTCCAACCCGATCTCTAGTTTTGTTGGTGCCTGGCCGAGATTTGAACCAAGGACCTACAAATTGGTAGTCAAGAGTGGTAACCAATCGGCCACCATGCCATCCTAATGAAAGTATACTTACATAGATTTATGAATTTGCGAGGAACTCAGTTCACAAATAATACCAAAAGTAAAGACGTACAGAACCAAAATATTCAGAAACTCAGACCTAAAAAACTTCAAAAAGGGTTTTTGGTCCCGGCAATATTCTACAGGTAGAAGCTATATTCCCTGTTTGAGGCAGTTGAAGGCATTGATGTTCTACTGGTATATATAAATGCCCTAAAGATACTGCTGTTATTAGTCGGACCATCGTAAGACAACAATTTTGTGAAATTGCTTACCACTTTTAACAATTATCTCAAATAAAATATTTTGTAGTACAATAAAGCATGGTATAAAACATTATGGGTATAAAATATATACTATCAGTTATCATGTGAGGAAGTTGTGACTATCACAGTAAAATTGTACCCAAATAAAGCTATCTGATAGTCAGCACTTAAGCTATGTTAGATATCTAAGACTACGATCTACGTGCAGTAAAAGTGATCTAGCAGTTTTTTATTATACCAGTTACCCAGGGTACAGACATCATCATCTATTATTTAATATTTCTGACATCCTGTCATTCAGACCACACTACTATAGAATTTCAATTTCCTGCTCAAAACACAATGTGTTGGAGAAGCATTAATCTGATAGCTGATGCCTGTGTGAGACTCAATGTTGAATTAATTCAACTATCAAAATAAGGTCAGCAAAACATGTCCTTGTAATAAAATCCATCATTTGGTTAGTCAACACGTACAGTAAATAGTCATAATTCGGTTAATTTATCAGACGAAAAAAATGTATTTATCACAAACAAGTATTTAGTAAAACTACCGATATTATTGAAATATAACACATCTCTAGCAGTATATATTTTCCATGTTTACAGAAAAATAAGACAGAACATTGTTTTTTTTGTTTTTTTTTAAACAAATATTTTTAATTATCAAGAGGACCCAAAGGGCCCTACTAAGGTCGCTCACCTGTCATGCCCCTATGATGATGTGAGTAATCATTTAAACTTCTGACTTAAATTCAAGTAAATGCAGCCTCTATTGCAAACCTCACCCTGTCACTTAATGACAAGTGAAGGCAAGCTAAAAATTAAAAGGGGTTTTGCCGCAAAAACATATCATTTCAATCCCACAAGGGGCAATAACTTCAGCAAAAATTATCCATCCTAAAATTCTCTATAATATGCACAACTAGGCTTGCCATCAAATACTCATAAGTTTCGTTGAAATCCGACCAATGGTTAATAAGAACAAACGTTGTGACATCCATGCATCTATCCATCCATACCTCTAGACAGACAGATATCAATCCAGCACAAAATTTAAATAAATATGTCTACCCCATTATACATGTATGTGGGAGATCTAATTCTACTTGATATACGACTATAACAGGGTGCTACCAAAAACGTAAGGTACATCAGACTTGACTTTACTTCAGCCTTTATCACTCCTGACTGGAGCATAGGCCACTGACAATTCCTCTCCATCTCACTATGTTACGTAGGTACGTCTGAGATATGTCAGACTTTATTTTACTTTGTCACTTTCCTGTGGAGCGTAGGCCACATACAATTCTTCTCAATCTCACTATGTTACGTAGGTACGTCTGAGGTACTTGACTTGACTTTAGCCTTTGTCACTCCCCTGTGGAGCATACATGACAAACAATTCCTCTCCATCAAACTCTGATACGTAGGTACGTCTGAGGTACTTCAGACTTGACTTGACTTTAGCCTTTGTCTCTCCCCTGTGGAGCATACATGACAAACAATTCCTCTCCATCAAACTCTGTTACGTAGGTACGTCTGAGGTACGTCAGAATATGGGCAAAATATAGCTCACATTCAGTTCATCTTACGCTTTTTTTAATCTGAGTGCAATAAATGTTCAAATATGAAATATTGTGACAATAATCCATTACATGAAGTACAAATATAGTCATAAAAGTTTATAAATAAAACAAAATGTGTCAGCAGAGTGGCTAGATAACAATAATGTCAGGGATGAAACGATACGCTCACCTTGCACGATACGATACGTATCACAGTACAAAGTATATCATACAATATGTATCACAAAACATAAACTGTTTTACATAAAGATTGTATAATGAGTACATAATACTGTTCAAACTTAATTTATAAAACAAGTCCCCTCCCCAGGTGGTCTGATTTTTAGCAATGATGTAACACAGCTTGAAGGAATTTTGAAGAGGAACATTTCAGAGAAATTATTTTAGAATTGGACCAGCATTTGAAATTGACCGTTTCTTCTAGCATAAGCATAAGTTTTCTGTATAGACATGATTACAGACAAACATGAAGCCCACCTGTGAAGGTCAAGTTTTATAACCCATCAACATGACTAGAAGGAACCTGAAAGCGGTTTATCCAAGCATCAATACAGAAAGTTTGGTCAAAATTGATCCACTTGTTTCACAATGGGGTACCTATTTGACCAGATGCTAATGTCAATTACCAACCATATTCATTCTGGTAACATTTCTGCTTGTAACCTTTTTAATATTTTATTATAATAATGTTAATCTTGATCAAATATGGTTCTTCACCTTTCAAAGTCAATTCATCAGAGCCAAGATGTGACAATATTTCCAACTTTGTTGCATTTCGTAAATCACAATAGTTCACCATGTCACAACACTCTCACAGACATCCCGAAATACGCCGGTCCGACGATGCGATTTTTGCCAACATTGGGATGTCTGCACTCAGGTGCTCAGGTGAGCTAAAACAATAGGGTTCAATACTCTTAAACTTGATAACATTGAAAGTACAAGTAAACAAACAACCAAACAAACAATAAGTCTTCCGACCCTCATCTGATGATGAATCACAGCACCATATATATCCACCATCATATTTCAAACAAGATATAATTATCTTCTACGAAAAACACGAAAACATTGTTACTTTGAACACACCTCCTGGTAGTCGATTTCTAATCGCTACAAAAGAAGGATATCGTTTGATGCGTTAGTTTTAATGACATTATGCAGTCTGCAAGGTTTAATTTATTGTCTTGTACAGTGCACATCCTCTCAAAGCTATCATGATAAGCTGTGCATTAAATCACCAACTATACTGAATACCTTAAGAAACTACACAAATGTATTCTATAAGGTTCATTCTGGACTATTAAGGGCAAGCATGTGGTGGAGATGATGTCGCACCTGCAGCAGTAGACAGTAATGGTCTGCCATATTAAGAACTTGTCCAACGTTTGCTCGACATGGTCTTATCGAAAGCATGATTATACTAGGTCTCAATATAGTTTGCAGCGATATGACATATTCAATCACAATCTGTGAACCAACGTCTTATACCGATCTTGTAATGCCGTCCCATACTTGGACCTACTGGCCAAACCGATCTTGTTTTCGCCGTCTGTACTTGGGCCTACTGGCCAGCTCTTGGGCCATCTATAATGTGAACTGTTGCAATATAATGATGCTGCAAGTTAATGATAAAACCAGTTTAATGCAGTTCAATTTATCCGTCTATCGACGCCAGCAACACTGACGTCAGAAGACGCCAGCAACACTGGTGTCAGTAGAAGCCAGCAACACTGACGCCAGAAGACGCCAGCAACAATGACGCCAGCAACCCTGACGTAAGAAGACGCCAGCAACCCTGACGTCAGAAGACGCCAGCAACACTGACGTCAGAAGACGCCAGCAACACTGACGTCAGAAGACGCCAGCAACACTGACGTCAGAAGATGTCAGCAACACTGACGTCAGAAGACGCCAGCAACACTGATGTCAGAAGATGCCAGCAACACTGATGTCAGAAGATGCCAGCAACACAGATGTCAGAAACAGAGGGTCACAATCTAAGGTTCAATTCTTTCGTTTACAGACATCTCGTAAAGCCTAGCCCCTACAGAGCATTTTTTGCCTCGGCGATGTACTCCTGATGGGAATTAATGAGCTATCAGGTCATAGGGAACAAGTTCCTCATGGTCTAGGGGAGGCTTCCGAGAAGTCACATGACAATGTATGATCAGGTGGTATCGGAAGACATCAGGAGAACATCGCCAATGTGGAATTCCTCAGTGGGACATAGGCTTTAAAAATAGTAAACATCAGAAAAGTGTACGAGTCAGTCAGTCATGAACTGATATTCAATTTACAATGTCCAGAGCCACATGCAACACTGGCATAAAGTGGCCAGTAAAGATGTAAGGCACTTGTTGAATTAAATTGACCAGACATTAAAGCTTCTTATACTTCTGTATATAATTATGTACTCAACATTCTTTATTGAAACCCATTTAATTGAAATCGAAAACAAAAAATGTATAGATCTTAAGTTTCTTTTGCCTTCCAGTATATTATGTCAAAGTCTTAGAAATATCATTGAAAACTTTCGGGGGGTTTTCACCAAGTACAAAAAATTCCAACTCTTTTACATAAATTGCGGATATCAAGAGCCAGCTTGTAATTTGCTTAAGGAAACGATTTAACAATCATCACATAAAAGGTAAATGTTCGTTTTACTTGAAAGGTACGCATGCTATCATCAATCAGATCTAACAACGATAAGTAGGCTAATATAGAGTATACATCACTAAACTATAAACATAGTAAGAAACATTAATTATTCACAATATAAGCCCAGGGAAATATATCTCATTCAGATCATTATCAATACTGAACCATTCACAGGCCCATAACTCAAATCATCAACAATGCATTATTCATACTGAACCATTCACAGGCCCGTAACTCAAATCATCAACAATGCATTATTCATACTGAACCATTCACAGGCCCGTAACTCAAATCATCAACAATGCATTATTTATACTGAACCATTCACAGGCCCGTAACTCAAATCATCAACAAAGTATTATCCATACTGAACCATTCACAGGCCCGTAACCTCAAATCATCAACAAAGTATTATCCATACTGAACCATTCACAGGCCAGTAACTCAAATCATCAACAAAGTATTATCCATACTGAACCATTCACAGGCCCGTAACTCAAATCATCAACAATGCATTATTTATACTGAACCATTCACAGGCCTGTAACTCAAATCATCAACAAAGTATTATCCATACTGAACCATTCACAGGCCCGTAACTCAAATCATCAACAAAGTATTATCCATACTGAACCATTCACAGGCCAGTAACTCAAATCATCAACAAAGTATTATCCATACTGAACCATTCACAGGCCCGTAACTCAAATCATCAACAATGCATTATTTATACTGAACCATTCACAGGCCCATAACTCAAATCATCAACAATGCATTATTTATACTGAACCATTCACAGGCCCGTAACTCAAATCATCAACAAAGTATTATCCATACTGAACCATTCACAGGCCAGTAACTCAAATCATCAACGAAGTATTTTCCATACTGAACCATTCACAGGCCCCTAACTCAAATCATCAACAAAATATTATTCATACTGAACCATTCACAGGCCCATAACTCAAATCATCAACAATGCATTATTCATGCTGAACCATTCACAGGCCCATAACTCAAATCATCAACAAAGTATTATCCATACTGAACCATTCACAGGCCCATAACTCAAATCATCAACAATGCATTATTCATGCTGAACCATTCACAGGCCCATAACTCAAATCATCAACAAAGTATTATCCATACTGAACCATTCACAGGCCCATAACTCAAATCATCAACAAAGTATTATCCTTACTGAACCATTCACAGGCCCATAACTCAAATCATCAACAAAGTATTATCCATACTGAACCATTCACAGGCCAGTAACTCAAATCATCAACAAAGTATTATCCATACTGAACCATTCACAGGCCAGTAACTCAAATCATCAACAAAGTATTATCCATAATGAACCATTCACAGGCCCGTAACTCAAATCATCAACTAAGTATTATCCATACTGAACCATTCACAGGCCCGTAACTCAAATCATCAACAATGCATTATCCATACTGAACCATTCACAGGCCCGTAACTCAAATCATCAACAAAGTATTATCCATACTGAACCATTCACAGGCCAGTAACTCAAATCATCAACAAAGTATTATCCATACTGAACCATTCACAGGCCAGTAACTCAAATCATCAACAAAGTATTATCCATAATGAACCATTCACAGGCCCGTAACTCAAATCATCAACTAAGTATTATCCATACTGAACCATTCACAGGCCCGTAACTCAAATCATCAACAATGCATTATCCATACTGAACCATTCACAGGCCCGTAACTCAAATCATCAACAAAGTATTATCCATACTGAACCATTCACAGGCCAGTAACTCAAATCATCAACTAAGTCCCACAACAACAACTCACCAAAACTTAATATTGTCATTGAAGATTGAATGATAAGAACCAATCAAGCAGGTAATATGAGATACAAGAATATCGAGTATTACTGATACGCCATGCTTCCCGAGTCTAGACAGAATCTGTTGCTTGAAGAAAAGTAACCGGAATGGAACTTTAAAGCATCGTGCAGGGTTGTTCAGTTATGACCTCAATCGTACATCATAGAAATGTTTCCATTACAATAATAATGTTCTTCATAGATAAGACGGAACTTTTGCTCCCAGGGTACTAAATAATGAACAAAATGCTTTATAAACTCTAAACAACACTTGGTATCTTTACTGCACACATTCTCAGCTGTACAGTATTATCGTTTAACATGAATAGGACAAAACTCTAATTAACAATAAAATAACAATGACACATAAACAAGACAACATCACGCCTTTGATGTCCCATTGAGATAACAAAGTTTACAATCCCAGAAATAAATAGGTATGCTACTTAAATGTGCACTAATCAGCCAAGCTTGCACATTTTACATCATTTATACACAGTTAAAAATCATTAGTTGAACTAAAAATACAGTTAAGAGGTTAATGCATGCATGGTTACAGCAAAAACATTTGATACTTATAGTTTACCCAACTTCTTCGTCCAATCGAAAGCCAGGGATTTTCACACTTTTGGACCACTCAAAAACTGGTAGAAGACTAAAGGTTTGCCGTCCATCCGTCAAAAAATCTGGATCCTGCCATAACTTCAAAGCTAAGGTTTATGAAACTTGGTATGTGGATAGGGGGCAATAAGGGGATATATTAAAAAGACACTAAAAACTCACATGTTTAAAATGGCATATCAGCGATCAGTAAATGTTAATTAGATTTTCAAGATACTCACTAACTTTCAAGGAATTAACTTTCGCGTGTACAGCGCTTTAGAGACTTGTTTTTTAAGGCGCAATATAAATATTTTTCAATTCAAATTCAAATCATTCAAATATTGAAAATTATTTAAAGGGTTACAAATTGGTAGGGGACTTCTGTAGTGCTTTCAATTCTTAATGACCTGCTCATATATTTTTGCAATGGGCATAATGTCTATATTTATATTTTACCCTCCTTTTTTGTCCAATCAAAGGCCGGGGATTTACTAAATCTTGGACTTCTAATCCATTTATTTGTGTCTATAATTCTAATATATGATCTATAATATGTGTTAACAAGACACATCTAACTTGCTACTTCTTATTTTGTGAAAGAGATGTAATTATGTTCATTGACAAGAGGTAAGATTATGCTCATTGACAAGAGGTGAAATTATGTTCATTGACAAGAGGTGAAATTATGCTCATTGACAAGAGGTGAAATTATGCTAATTGACAAGAGGTAAGATTATGCTCATTGACAAGAGGTGAAATTATGTTCATTGACAAGAGGTGAAATTATGCTCATTGACAAGAGGTGAAATTATGCTCATTGACAAGAGGTAAGATTATGCTCTTTGACAACAGGTGAGATTCTGCTCATTGACAAGAGGTGAAATTATGCTCATTGACAAGAGGTGAAATTATGCTCATTGACAAGAGGTGAGATTATGCTCATTGACAAGAGGTCAGATTCTGCTCATTGACAAGAGGTGAAATTATGCTCATTGACAAGAGGTGAAATTATGCTCATTGACAAGGTCAGATTATGCTCATTGACAACATGTCAGAGTATGCTTATTGACAAGAGGTAAGATTATGCTTATTGACAAGAGGTAAGATTATGCTCATTGACAAGAGGTCAGATTCTGCTCATTGACAAGAGGTGAAATTATGCTTATTGACAAGAGGTGAGATTATGCTCATTGACAAGAGGTGAAATTATGCTCATTGACAAGAGGTCAGATTCTGCTCATTGACAAGAGGTGAAATTATGCTTATTGACAAGAGGTGAGATTATGCTCATTGACAAGAGGTGAAATTATGTTCATTGGCAAGAGGTGAAATAATGCTCATTGACATGGAGAAAGAGAAGGTCCTCATTGACAAGAGGTGAGATTATGCACAACAGGTCAGATTATGCTCATTGACAAGAATTGAGATTATGCTCATTGACAAGAGGTAAGATTATGCTTATTGACAAGAGGTGAGATTATGCTTATTGACAAGAGGTAAGATAATGCTCATTGACAAGAGGTAAGATTATGCTCATTGACAAGAGGTAAGATTATGCTCATTGACAAGAGGTAAGATTATGCTCATTGACAAGAGGTGAGATTATGCACAACAGGTAAGATTATGCTTATTGGCAAGAGGTGAAATAATGCTCATTGACATGGAGAAAAAGAAGGTCCTCTAACCGTAATCAAGTCACCATTTCTGCACTCGTTGTACCATATTAGGTCACTTTTATGCAAATAGGAGGAAAGCATGCCAATCCACATATCTAAAATATAGCCACAGTAGTTGGATAAACACCCTTTGTCTACATCTGAATCAATTGCCGCATAGTACAAAACAGGCTTCCAACCCGAAGGTCACTATAAATAAAACTACATGTATATACCATAAAAAGTATAAATTAATAATATATAGTAAAGATCAAATTATTTTAATTTATATACCATGATTTAAAGCTATCCATCATTAAGATAACCCTCTTAGACTTAAGCAATCAAAGATTTTTTATATTAGTAAGTATTTTAGTTTTAAAGTGGAAAACAATGTTGAGAGATATTCCCTTTTTCAAAGAGAGTTAGTTATTTGCAAACCATAAAACAATATGCTAAATCTGGTCTCAATCTGTCATCAGTGACACTGACAATAAATCCTCCCATCTTTCATGTACTGATTTTCAAGAGTTTCTCCTATCTATGGATCTTTCATATCTAGCCCTCTGATAGCAACATGTAGCAACCATGGATTAACAAATACACATAGTCACTAAGCCACCAATGTTTGTATTTGCAACACCAGATTTAACGAACAAGAAAGTTTCCCGTTTTATCAGGGATATTATTTTCATTTTCGAAACTTGTTGACATTATGCACCAAATAACATGTAACATTATCAAATCCACATACTAGCTTACATGTAGCAGAGACTATAGATAACATCTATAGTCTCTGCATGTAGTCACCAAACCATATTTCAATTAGCAACAATAGATTTAACAAATTAAAAACTTCGAGATATTAAGAAAGTTAGAATTTTAAATGATTTTTTTTTCATTTTTTTTTTTCAAAAACATGTGTACTAAATACCAGGTGACATAACAAATCCACATTAACACTAAGCCAAATTTTCAAACAACAGCTTTAACAAAAAAATTATGAACTTTGAAACATTGAGAAGACTGATATTTTTTCGAAACATGTGCACCAAATAACATGTGGAATGCAGACATTGTCAACTACTTGCAAAGAAGAAGTGATACAAATCATATAGCTAGGGAGAGGCTACTTAACACTCAATCAAAAGTACAAAATCTCCGACAAGCACGAAATATAAACCGCAAAAAAGATAAATGAATTTATAGTAACAGTATATACACATGTACTCAAGTAATTGGAACAATATAGTCATAAAGCATTGATAATACCCACCCTGTCACATACAATGTACTTTGCTTGTGATGATGACTATTTAAAGACAGATGGATTTCAAAATATATTCAAACATCATATACTAGTCTTACAAACCAGCACACTTTCAGAAAGAGCAAAATTATTGTCAAACTTGGTTGTTTAAACGGAAACTTATTTCTGTAAACGGACACTTGTTTCTTTAAACCTGACAGATATAAGGTTGAAAAACATCAACAATATAAAATTGGTGGTCATTTTTGTTTAGTGATTAAAATGAATAGATAAATAACAGTGCTATTTTATTATACATGAGCCTTCAACATGCTCGAAACAAGCTCATAAATACAGGCAGTTGAACAGTTCAATGTGCATTTCGTAACATCACAGTAGTGAAGCAAGTAGTTAAATGTAATACATTGTGTTAATGGATAAACCAGTGACAGGTGGCATGTGAACGGAATAATAATTAACAAGGTATAGTTCAATATATTATTATACAATAATTCTTTACATTCGTAGATAATAAAAATAATAAAATATATTTTTGCAATAAAAAATAAATCTTCAAACAACTGACAATAATAAAAATTTTCATATAATTAAAAATTTCATCTTTCAACATAGGTCCAGCAATTAAGCCAGCTTAAGTCTCCATGAGCAACTCAAATAGAATGCCCTGCTGAAAACTGAGATTTTTCTGAAATCGGAGTCTAGTTTGGTACAAAATAAATGTATATAGGAAATAAAATTCACTTTCTATTTTAACAATTCAGTGGATACTTTAAGACTTATAAAAAATGTTTTTGAATTTTAAATAATTGTTTTTAAACATATTATACATTTTCCTTAGTTGCAGCTTGCTGAACATAAATCAATCACTGTAAGATTAAATAGTCTTATAATTGTTACATAACTCTGTATAAATCTAATTTAAAAACAACAAATACAGAATAAAATAAGTTTTCAACAATGGTTGTCTTCTTCAGATCACAGAATTATGAAAAAAAAAATTCTTTTTTTTAATAAGACTAAAAACTAAGAATAAAAGCACGAACAAAAATACAAAGCAAAATCATGTCTAATTACAGTCAGATCTCGTTATAACGACATCCGATATACTGACAACTTCATTATACTGATATCAAATTTGGGGACACAAGTATTAAAATGCTCTTTGTATCAATTCAGTTTACCAACATATTCATTATAACGACATTTTTCTTGGAAACAAACAGCGTCATTGTATCGAGATCTGACTGTATAATACAGTTTGCAGTACATAGACAATGATTATGAGTCAGAGCACAAAAATACAAAGCAAAATCATATGTCCAATTATAGTACAGTTTGCAGTACATAGACAATGATAGTCAGAACTATAAATTACTGTGTGTCGTTACACTGTCATGCTCTTCCTTCCTACCGGCTTTAATTTTGCTAATTAATATTCATAATGTAATTTTAATTTCTATGAATTCTGTGAATCATACCAGCTTATTATCACATGTTACATGACAACGTGTATTAGTTGATTGTCACTAGGTTTAATTTTGATAATTAATATTTATATATCCAGGGGTTCCACTAGCTTCAGAATCTGAAGGGTCATTTTGATAATTTTGACTAAATTTTACCATTTTATAGGCAAAATACACATGATTTTAAGAGAAAATGACCCTTCAATCCTAAGTTTTGAGGGTCAATATGTGAATTTTTGGAAATACTCCCAAGTCAAATGGAACCCCGTATATCATCATTTGATTGTCTTTGAATTCTGTGAATCAATATACGGTATACCATTGTTATTCTCATGTAACAACAACCTGTATCACTTTAAAATGTCACTTGATTGAAATTTGATAATTGATATTAATATAATGCAATTTAATTTATGGCATTATTTGAATCATTCAAAAATTATTTGAATCATAAAAGTTGTTATTCTAGCTCAATATGTTACAAAACAACCTGTATTACTTGACAATGTCACTTGATTTAATTTTGATAATCAATATTTATATCGTCATTTAGTTGTCTTTAGATTCTATGAATCATACCAGTTGTATAAATTCTCTTGTTGACCAAACAACCTAATATATTTATAATCACCTCATTGTCCAGCAACTGTATCACAAATATATACGAGTAAACTGGCTATTACGGCATTCCTTAAGCAAGAAAACCTACAATTAATGTGGACATCACTGATAATTAATTTTATAACCTTTTATTTTCTTTAACATGTTTTTTTAAAAATATCCTTTTATAAGCGGATTTAGCTCAGTGGTAACGCACTTGGCTGTCAATCCAGAGGTCGTGGGTTCAATCCCTGGCATCGGAACTTAACATTTCTGAAATATTTATAATATTTCCCGCTATATCTGGTCGTGTGGTCTGCAAAGTATCTGGAAGTGCCAGGAAGCTGTGTATCGGTGCTATACACCAGGCACATTAAAGAACCAGGCTGTCTATTCGAAATAAGAGCTAGGCGCACTTCTGCAGCGCCGGACATGCCTGTATCCAATGTCTCTCTCTCCCTTTAGGGGCTTTCTCTCAGTCTGTCCCTCTGGTCAGATCATGCTGTATCTGCACTAGTAGAAGATGCACCTGCGCCCTTGTGGCTGCAACATGGGTAAAGTGCCTTTGAACGTGCGTTCGCATGAAAAGGGCGCTATATAAATCTGGTATATTATAAGTGGCTAGGATCAACAATAATAGTTACATGGAGACGACCCAATCACATTATCCTGGTCCCATGAATCCCAGCAATTTATTACCCGGAACTGACTTTGCCGAGTGTCAAGCCAGGGAGATATACCTGGCCCCGATTCCACGAAAAAACTTAAGTTATTGCTCAGCTGAGACTGTTATTTTGAATTTATTATATGACTATAAGTATAGTCTTGTGATGTAGATTGCTACCAGAAACTGTGTATTTATGGCTAAATAATGATATAGTAGGTGCTTTTTGTATGTAATGCTCATGTAAATCCAACAGTAATGAATAATAAAGAACGTCATACTTGAGCCTGTTATAACAGACTTAAGTTTTTGATTTAGATGTTTATAACTGTAAAACACTATTTTCTGTAAAAATTGGACTTATTATGTATTGTTCTATTAAATAAGCATCTAACTGTGATAAAACAGTATATACAAGTATACATGAAAGTCATTTACCAACAAAATATGTTTTTAAAATAGCAGTCTCAGCTGAGCAATAACTTAAGTTTTTTCGTGGAATTGGGGCCAGTACCATTTTTAATGACTCTGGAATGTGGCAACCTGGGATTGAACTTGAAAACTCTCATACTCAAAGCTACTAATGTTCTACTTCTAGGCGATGAATACTAAAAGATAATATTAAGTCTGACAGGGAAGGCAGCACTCTACTTAACCAGCCGAGCACCGAAAACATAAAAAAACACAAGGCACAATGCTCACCTGAACCAGCGGAGCACAGAAAACATAAAAAACATACAAGGCACAATGCCCAACTAAACCAGTTGTGATCTTCCCATGTCCAAGCTGTCGAAAATCTGCATGAACCAGTTACCGCAATCAAAAAGCTGAAGGCTTGTTTACAGTATGATTTCATTACATACAATGTAGATTGATATAATTAAGTAGAATAATAACAAGGTGTTTAATTACCGGATTTATGTTAAGATATATGTACCTGTCTCATCAGAACACAACCACTTTCATTTTATTAATCCTCAATGGTGCTCTTATTAGCTAAAACAACCATAAACAGGAATACTTATGTTCCCTACATGCTCCTATAATTTGTAACTACAATGTTCATCAGAATAAAAATACAATACTTGTCTGAGAAGCAAAAACGCTTGATATCTAAATGATACTCCAACCTCAATACTATACATGACAATCTGCTAATTGGTCAGTACTCACAGACAAAGTTTCATAAACATAGCTTGGTAACCATTTTTAGTTATGCCTGGATCCAAACTTTTTGACGGACACAGAAGACAGACAGACGGACGGACGGACAGTTCAGTGGTTGCACAAATGGAAAGCAATTCTTTAGTCTCCCTCTGGTTCAAAACAATTTGAATTAAAGTACTCAGAATTTAATCTGTTGGTATGAAACCCACATTAATAGGGCCCAGTAGCATGAAACAATTTAATTTGATACTTAAATCTCAAACTCTGTAATAATCAAACTACAACTTCAGTCATTTTTTACATTAGCTGAGTTTCGATATACTGTAAACAAATTTACTTTCACAAATACAAACTTTTGCGTTTTGCTGATCGTCGGCTTTTTCGCGACTACAAACTTTCGCGTTTTTAAGTTTCCAGCAATATCCATACTAATGTTTTGAGCACTTTCGCGGCGACTTAATTTCGCGAAATTGTACAACTCGCGAACTCGGTGAAACTAAATTGCACGAACAATTTTCTGAGTTTACAGTCGTCTTGCTATCTACATCAACCCATTACTTGTGTGGTGCGATGTAGCGATATTGTCAGATACTGGTTATTTGCGCAAACTTCCTTGGGTTTGTTGCATTGATAGCCGAGTTGTCTAATGTGTTCATACTTCACATCAATTGCTAGGTGATGGCATATAATAATACAGCATAGGTTTGAATCCCGCAATAAGTGCAAACTATAATACCTACGCTTAGGCGAAAAAGGTTTACCTGTGCCTATCACTTGACCATAATGTTAGTAGGTAGAACCTTGTTGCGTCGAAGGGACATATTGACTCTTTGAAGGATATTATATTCAAGTTATTTGGTGATTCAGAAAGTCTGGACCAAACCTGTTTGTAGTACATGACATATGAAAAGCAGTGTTTTTGTGGACGTGATTTTAATCACATAATACCCAGATTTAGTGAAATGTGATGATGGATTGTATACCAAAATATGACGGCAGAGAAATAAGAGATGTTTTCATTCACACTTTGCACAAGTGATACTCAAATAACATCATGATACATTGTAGTATAACACATTGAAACTTAAAAAGTAAAATTATTAATTTTCATGGGTGTTTAATTTTTGTTGATTAAGTGGTTGAACTTGACCACAAAATCAAATCACGTGAATAGCTGTCCTCCCAATTACGGAACAATGGCATTCACTTCCCCGTTTTGTAATCCAGGAATTTACGAAGCCACAAATTATATTTTTAAAAAAATCCTTGAAATTTAATGCCCACTAAAATAATAATTTCACATCAACACATATTGTAACTGATATACCTTGTTTGGATGGGGATAAAAATAAGATAAATTGTTGTTGCAATTCAAGAATTAGGCAATCTTAGGTGCAGAAAAAGGTGTGTACAGCTAACATATCACCAACAACAAACAAACTATATTGCTTAATATAACTGTATGCCTTTAGCAATGACATACACAACATGACATAGAAAATACGGTCAACCAAGCAATTATTTTGTGCAATTTAATTTTCACTGAGTTCACATTGTGGGAAACTTAAAAGTGAGAAAATTTGTCATTGATCTCTGACTGTTGTGTGACACAATGAATCTGGGTGCAATACCATTGCTCTTTCCTTTATCAATTAAGAAATAATGAATATTTACCTGTGTTTTATCGGTGTATAAAGCACAGTCACAAGTTTGGATGGGTAGTAACTTGTGTTTTATTGCGCGCATACGAACAAGTGACCATTCTTTATTATAGATAAAACACATGAACATATACGTTATTTCGATTCTAACATAAACAATTGTCAGTATTTGAAAACAAATCAATGCCTTGAAATAGAAATCGCCTAACTAATTTCTTCCTCCAAACGCTACTTGGTTATTTGCTGAAGCTGTTTTTTAATGGGAATTCATGCGTACCTTAGTTACCTCTACGTTTATATAGGTGAAACGGTTGGTTGTGTTAGAATAAGCTATTTATAAAGCACTGTCAGCACCTATACACACTGGGTTACTAACCAGTACATCAGAGCCATTTAAAAATACCATTCCTCTACCACAATAGAACACCAATGTATATGCATATCCAGTTTAAGTTTCCCTTTGCAATGAAAAACCAGGAAATTTTGCGAGAGCATTTTGAGTTCAACCATAATCCTATACAATATCATAAAGTGAAGAAAAGAGATAACATGTATATAAACGGCTCTAATTTCATCCATGTATTGTCAACATGCAAACACCTCATTATTAAGTTACGGACACCAAAAAGGCGAAACCGCTTGCAAATCATTTCAAACTGACAGTCAACTCCAACATATCCCAAACAAAGCTATAGATATGCATAACTTTGTTTTTATCTTTTTATCTTTTTACAGTACATTCATTTTTCCGTCACTTCCCATTGTGTATTGTTTACCCTTTTACCTACTTCGTCTACACCTACATGCACATGCATGGACCCAGACAATGTTATTAATAGTGCAGCATAATATTTTAAAGTACTGCAAAGAAAGAAATTATTGCGAGGGAATAATTTTTGCTATTTTCGCGAAAACTAATGCTCGCAAACATAAATTACGGCAGTAAAACGCAGAACATATTTCTCTCTGAAGTTTAAAAATTGTGAATATTTAACTCCGCAAACTAACTCCCAATATCAAATTCGCGAAACTTTGACATCGCAAAAATATATGATTACAAAGTAGTATGTAATCTATTGTGGATAGTTAGATGTTCACTTTTTAATGTTTCTATATCTGTTATAGTATCCGCATCTCGAGTTATCTCGAGATATCTAACGAATTATCTCGAGATATTTAACACTCCTAAATAGTTTGTCATTGAGACAAGATCTAAAGTTTTGACCTAAGGACATTAGACATCTCCATTGCACAGCTCTAACCTGACAAACCCATCCAGAGATCGTTCACCTTTGGATCACAGATCTATGACAAATCATAACTAAACTATTTTATTGCATGCATATTTAATATAACTTGTGTGGCTGATTAAGTCAATGAACATTACCTACAGCTATTGGCATTTAGATCAGAAAAAATATCATTTAACAAGATCGCCAACAGACAAATTAGTAATAGTAAATTTTAATGACACAACACCCAGTATCACATTGTGAAATCCATACAATAGGTTTCAGAGAGGCAGCTGGATGTGAGAGGTCCATACCTATACCCTTACTGACTAATTATCAAACATCAAATGTCCAGTCTCAAAAGCAAACTAGTATACTTCAGAAGCTTTACTGTATTGGCCTCAAAACCATTTTCTGCAAAAGTTCTCTCTGGGTTGACAGAATAAGAGATGTACTTTGAAAAATCAACCTGACACTCATTTGAAACAAATGGATGATAGGGACATTATATAAATGGTCCCTATTTTTAATGCAAACGCTTAAATACTTGTATTAATATATTAACAGCACAAGTCACAGTTTGCCATTGTTTGTTCATAAATAAAAACAATTGCAGTTGCCCTAAATTTTATTTTGAAACCTGTTAACTAGTAATTATCATGATTGGGTAATTTTTACGGAACGCCGAAAATGGCGGCCGAAAATATGTTTTCTACTGTTTTTACTCGTATTTTCACAATTTTTGCTCAATTTCCTTCAATTATTTTTCCCTTGAATCTTCTCTCATTTTTTACCTGTGTGCAATACACGACCGCTTCTTTTACATGGGATTTTATGGTAAATTAACAAATTCTGTGTCCCAACTTGCCCAAGACTTAATTTCCTCAACCTTGGCTAATTCACATACCGATTACCCGAAACTGTAATTACATGTTCACAGATTTTAAATTAATAGAAAACATTTTTTATAGCAATGAGGATGAATAATTAACAGTTGTCTCATTTGCTGGTACTTCCAACACTATAATGTTACTTATTAATTCAAGTCACAATATTAGTACCAGGCAGCTTTTACACCATTTCATAAGATCATCTATTAATAACCACAATTTCATAAAAACATAAAAATACAGCCTTTAACAGATTAATGTGTGTACGAGTTAAGATTCAACTTAATGGATTTAAATAGATGATAACGTATTAATTGTGATGTATTAAAATAATTAATGAAATCTATTATATAATTATTTTTCTTTACAACAACACCTAGTGTTTCATGTCATTAATTAATTATGATTAAGACAACTTTTACAGGTAAAATTCTTATATAAATCACAAATTAAAGGCATTCACTGGAGCAGGGACTTTTCCTTATCAGGCCTCAACAAATATTTTTAAAAGCACTCGTCCTGCAATATAGACAAAGAAGAAAACCCCAAAATCTTACTTGTCCTGCTTTATAAATAAAGAAGGAAAATATTGTGCAGGACGAGCGGACGAGTGGATTTATTGAGGCCTGCTTATTAAGTTTGAACTTGAATAAATATTAAAATGGACCTTACATAATTCCAATTGAAAGTTCTAATCCAAACTTAAAGCATCACCTTAATTGGTAATGACTTAAAAATAATTCTAACACAACCAGTGGTTTTAGCTATATACACATAGAGGAAACCACAGTGTGCACGAACTCCCAATAAAACACAGCTACGGCAGAATAACTTCAAGCTGCAAACATAAGCCTTCCGAGAAAGAAAATTATGAGTGCTGGTTACTATGTCTTGATGTGTTGTAAAATGTGGAATATTGGCTGTTAAAATCGATAGAATGGTTATCACCTGTGTTTTATCTATAATAAAGCACAGTTACTTGTTTGGATGCATACATTAAATCACTCGTGCTACACACTTGTGGTGATTTAATTACTATGCATTTAAACTCGTTACTGTGCTTTATTCTACGATAAAAATAGGAACATATTCATTATTTCTTAAATGAATTTATTCTTGATACGGTGATGTCATTATTATTGCAAAAACAAGTTGATTAATTGTCAAAAATACCTATATAATATTATTTATTTTGAGAAAATGCCAATTTAATGTCGAGAAAAGCTATATTTTTGGATGTATGTAAATCCGACATTGTTGTATAAGTCATAGTAACCTAACCACCAGTTTGAAGTCTAAAAATAGAAAGGCAGATTATCATTATTTGTCATTCACAAAAAAAGACGTCAAGACTGATGTCATCTGATCGCTATAAACCACAACAATTCAGTCCTACCCCGGAGGCAAGGTATCATTTCTTACAATAACATATATTGAGGTCAAACATTGTCGTCCTATATGGTAGTAGCAAGAAGGCGCAGCAGCCTCTATAAGTTTTACAATACATTTATCTTCAACTAATGGGTAGCTTCCAGCTATTTGGACATACATACCAACACACTTACAATAAATGTGTTGTCTATCACCAAGTGGCTGCTTTCATTGGTTTAAACTTTGCATCACTCTATCATAAACAGTAATCATGATGTTAATGAATTTTTAAATAATTTCACACAATGTGATGTGACAGGGTATCAAGGAGACAAAATAAAATAGGAATAAAATAATACAAGTAAAAGGAACTTAATTATCGTTTTATGTAAGTTATCAGTGGTTTTACCAAATAATTGCATTTAATAATATATATTAATTATTATCTGCTTCTTGAAAACATTTCATTGTAAAATCAAGAATGAACTAGAAATGTGTCCAGTGAGACACGGGTGCCTCCATTATAGCACATATCATTTCAAATAGGAAGGAGAGGGGAATAGCAGGTTGAGGTAACATCAGTATTCAATTTCTCTAGTCTTGTAGACTAGAATTATATTTATTATAAATATCAAAGGTCCACCATGTAGATAAAAAAAGACAGTCAACATTCCATTCTTTACGGTCATCTATAATTTGTGCAAGTTTCAAGAAATATAATATAATATTGGGGGCACAGAAAGTGTCTCAAGGACCTAAGCAGCCCTTTATCACTCAACCCCAGTTTATATGTTAACAAAATGATATTTCCCTCATTTGAAACAGTAAATAACCAGTACAGTTATCACTGATCAATCAAAAGCACTCATTGTATATGTACTTAACTGATCTGTTACCATACTCAGTTGTTTTTTTTCGCTACAAATTTATGGAGATATGACTATGAGCCCCTTTTCCCCTCTGTAGAGTATAATTTTTTTATATCCCCCGAAAGATTTCGAATTTTTCCCCCTCAAGTCTTGCTCCATTACTTTTTCACATGAATTAAGTAAATTGTGTTGATAGATGAATGTACAATGTAGCAATATAGCTTGTTTTTAATTACCTATAATGCTTAAACATATGAAGCAGTATTGGGAATGTTGACAGTTTCTGGAACTACTTGAATGCGGATTCACATAGTTCAGGTTGCATTAAGAAATTGGCAATGGTAGTAAAGAGAGGCTATCGCCTCTCTAAAACCAATAATGAACAATCAAACTAGGCATTTAAGGAGAATTTAACATTAAGTGAAAATTCCCTTTTCAGCTTATCCACATGCTAATTTTCCCCTTCCAATGGACCCGGACTCCTTTCCCCACGAATAACAAGTAATTAAGAATTGCAAGCAATACAGAAGTCCCCTACCGGTTTGAGGCCATTTTCAATGTTTCTGTTGCCATAGCAACCACAATTTTTGTCAGAATCAAAATATTTTTAGACGTGCATAATCCCCTTATTGCCCCCTATCCACATACCAAACTGTTTGAGTTATGTCAGGATCCAGATTGTTTGACAGACGGACGGACGGACTGACTGACTGACTGACGGACGGACTGACTGACGGACGGACGGAGGGCAAACCTATAGTCCCCTCCGGTCAAAAACCGGTAGGGGACTAAAAAGAAACACTGAATTACTTGTCTAAGATTAACAACATGTTTATGCTCTGACTAAATATAGTTAAATATGTCAAGATTTGATTAACCAAGGACGATCAATCTTGACCCAATTATCAGATTCAGCCAATAAATTATAATACCAGCTTGCTGAGGTTTTATGGCCATATACATTGTGATTGTTTAAGAAATATAGGATACCTCATGAGTTGTCAAAAGTTTGGAGATCAACATTTCTAGATTCTAGTAAACACTATTTTTTTTAAGCGAGCCTTTGACTTGCCAGGTTTTATGACCATATACATTGTGATTGTTTAAGAAATATAGGATACCTTATGAGTTGTCAAAAGTTTGGAGATCAACATTTCTAGATTCTAGTAAACACTAGTTTTTAAGCGAGCCTTTGACTTGCCAGGTTTTATGACCATATACATTGTGATTGTTTAAGAAATATAGGATACCTTATGAGTTGTCAAAAGTTTGGAGATCAACATTTCTAGATTCTAGTAAACACTAGTTTTTAAGCGAGCCTTTGACTTGCCAGGTTTTATGATCATATACATTGTGATTGTTTAAGAAATATAGGATACCTTATGAGTTGTCAAAAGTTTGGAGATCAACATTTCTAGATTGTAGTAAACACTAGTTTTTAAGCCAGCCTATGGCTTGGGAAGGTTTTCATGGACGTATATATTGTGATAGCTGTTTAATGGCTATGTACATTGTGATTGTTTAAGAAATATATCTCTTATGAGTTGTCTAAAGTTTGGAAATCAACATTTCGAGATTCTAGTAAACACTATACTAACTTTTGGGCAAGCCTTTGACTTGCCGAGGTTATACAGCAATTAGGCCATTTTAAGATTTATTATTATTTATCCCATATCAGCGTCTTTGTAGATCAACATTTGTTAAACAAGTCTAGGAAAAATATGTTTTTTAATGAGCCTTTGGCTTGTAGGGCCTTTGGCTTGTAGAGCCTTTGGCTTGCAGAGTTTTTAAAGGCCGTATACATTGTGACTGTTAAAGAAATGTGCAAGCTTCAGTGTAAACAAATCAGGTAATGTCATTCAATGATTCTCATCACAATAGCGTAATGACAATAGCGTAATCCCTAACACTTAAATTGATTTCCGTATTTTCGATTCGTTACATTATACACAAAGTAGAAGATATTTAATTAATGAGCGTGATTTAAACATTGGGAACTTTAACACACACGAGAACTAGAATTATTAAATGCAACATCGTTGCTTCGAACGTACTGACTCGCATAATTATCGTAAGATAAACCGACGTACATGTAGAATCTTAAATATTTAGGCTCCGTTCGTTATAAATCTGCAAGTCAAAATCATTTCAAAACTTTCAATATCCCGTATTTCATGAAAACCTGCGAATGTAATCTTACGTACAGTGCAATTTCATGTGTCCGATACTGAATAAGTGAAGTAAATCAAGTCCGCGATTAAATCCAATTCTTATCGAACAACCCTGAAGAATTAAAAATTCGTCGACTTTGTAAAGTAGCAAATTAAATGTCAATTGAATCTACACTATGCGCTGATTGGCAAATTCATACCGCGGTATGGAACTCTGACGTAACACTACTCCCAACTGTACCGGCAATTTCTTTGATGTGCGGCGCGTTTGAAGTCAATCGAAAGACCGCCGCGTTTGAAGTATCCAAATTGTCGCGCGCGATTCAATTGGAAACCACAGGGATATAACTCATTCAGCTAAACATCATGTCCTAAATAAATTATCATAGATAATATAGTGCATGTTTTTTACTCAATGAGCCGTATCCCTGTGCTGAAAACTGGATCGACTTTGCATCCGGGTTTTATTTTATCACGTGCGATTTTTGTGCGTGGGTGTTTGTTCAAACATGTAGGATCTATCGTGCGCTTTGGGTAATGGTATCTTTTTGCCGATGCGAACTTTTATTACAACCGTTAAATGGAGTTGTTTGATATTTAATGTTAAAGTATTCATTACGACTTTATACGCAATTTGTTGAATTCGGCAAATGTCCACACAATTCAAATTGCGTATAGACTTGATAAACAATGACACTATTCGTAGTTACAACCAAATATATGTATCATACGTGTTTTCATTATAAACACAGTTACACTTAGTCATAACAACAATTCATCATAGACTTCGGATATTTCGAGCACCTGGCTTAACTCGAGCATTTGGCTTGTCCCGATGGGTCCTCGAGATAACGAGGTTTTACTGTATCTGTTTGTAAGATTGTGTTAGTATGAGACCTCAAGCGTCTTTGTGATACTCCCTGCTTATGAAACCATACAACCCAGGTTATAAATATAGACAATATATCAGCTGTTTAATTATGCTAATAGAAGGTCGAGGATCGCTTCAAATTCATGTTCATAGGGATATAATGCTCGCAAAAATAAAATCATTCAAATGGTACCTGATAAACTTGTTACGTAATTTGCATGTTTTATGCAAGACCACTCAATGTAACTATAAATACACACCGGACAGGGCTAATTAATTTGTGTCACCAATAAATTATTCAAATCTGGATTATACACAGAATGCACCATGAAGGAAATCAGATGAAAGTTTCTTTATCAGCAATAATCCACGGGTGGTATTCAATGTTGATCTCACTTGACTTAAGGATAAGGACAACCAATCAGATCGCACCATATTAAACTTTTGGTCAGTAACAGGCGATATGATTGGCTATCCTTATTCTCCAATTATATAAGACCAATATTGAATACCACCCCAGGAAATCCTTAAGTAATATGTTGTATAACCAACAATGTGATAGCCTTCTGTTTTAATTTTGAAAGCATACAACATGACCACAACAAGGATCTAAATTGATAGAGCATCTAGGATCTGTCATGAATTGGCATTATAGTCGTTTTGATGTGGAAACTGGGTCATTTAGCTAGGGCATTCAGTGTTTTGGTTGCTGAAACTAATGATTCATTATACTTTTCGACAGATTGGACTTAATATGTGGATCTTTGCTTGTTTAGTTGGGCATTGTGCCTGTATGTGTTTTATGTTCCCTGTGCTCAGTTGGTTCAGTTGGGCATTGTGCTTTGTGTGTTTTTAATGTTTTCTGTGCTCGGCTGGTTAAGTTGAGTGCTGCCTTCCCTGTCTGACTTAATATAATCTTTTTGTCTATTAAACAAAGGGAAATTGCTTGCATTACAATATAATGTGTGTAATGATAAACTGGCTCTTTTTTGTGTAACCCTTGGTATTTAAGGACTCATGATACCGTTTTAAACAAACTAAAATTAAAAAATAATTTAAAAATATTTTAATGTGTAAATGGCAAATGTTCTATTGTGTGGACTGCTTTATATGCCGAAATAAATCTATTAAAATCTCAAAATTATATAAATAGAACTGCACTTAGTAATTGAGCACAATGATAAAGTATTGTACTTAAAAACAAATTTGGCTGATAAATTATAGCTAATTAATAAACAGTTCTGACAAACTGGTAAAAGTAAAATATATTTTCATGAAGACACTCAAGTCTTTAAGGTTACAATCATCAATGCATACAAACCAAGCAAGGTACATAAACTGCTGTAACTGGGTTTAAGCACAAACAAAAAGTTGATTACAATAAAACATTACCCTAAACTTTCCCAGGGCCCTCATTACATAAATTTTTGGGCCAAAATATGGCCCCATCTGCCTCCTTATATATATATTTTCCCCCTATTTTTTTGGAAGTGTAGTTACGGCCCTGTTTCATGACTCTTAACTAAAGACATGGGCTGTAGCAAAAGTTGACGCCTATCATTGAACGCATATTGTACAAAATTCTAAATAATCTAAACAATAGGTTGTGGACTAACAAGAACAAGAGATGTTTGTAAAACATGTATGCCCTCATAGCAGCCCAATAGTCATAAATTGTGAAGGTCACAATGACCTTGACCTCTGACCAGCTGACCTCAAAATCAATAGGGGTCATCCACTGTTGCTGACCAACCTCCATGTAGTTTGAAGGTCCTAGGTCAAAGCATTCTTGAGTTATTGAACGGAAACCATTTTATAAGAAATATCAAACGACCGACAGACAGCCCGACAAGACAGATATGTGCAAAGCAATATACCCTCTCTTCAAAAATGAGGGGCATAATTATTACTACCCGTTGATAGGTTAACAAATATAAAATTCTGAACATTAAGCATACAGAAATCTTAGTGATTTTTGTCTTTCCTTGGAGCATTCCTTGTAAGCAGAAGTTTATGCTAGACAAAATGTTCCACATGAAAGTCTTTAGATCATATTGCTTGAATATTTCTTCAGCCTTTTTTACAGCTGAAACTAGGTCATTCAGCTTTTTATAGATGAAACTAGGTTATTCATCTTTTTATAGCTGAAACTAGGTCATTCAGCTTTTTGTAGCTGAAACTAGGTTATTCAGCTTTTTATAGCTGAAACTAGGTCATTCAGCTTTTTATAGCTGAAACTAGGTTATTCAGCTTTTTATAGCTGAAACTAGGTCATTCAGCTTTTTATAGATGAAACTAGGTCATTCAGCATTTTATAGATGAAACTAGGTCATTCAGCTTTTTATAGATGAAACTAGGTCAATCAGCTTTTTGACAGCTGGGTCTTATACTATCTACTTTTTGAAAGCTGAAACTTGGACTTTCAGCTGTCAAGTTCCTTTTTTTATCAGTTGTGTGTTAGGCATTGTGCCAGGTAATTATGGTATGTTTTTATGCTTTCTGTGCTCTCTTGTTTAAGTTGAGGGCTGCCTACCCTGCCCAGTTTATATTATCTTTTTACTAGATAGGTTTTAAGAGAGAAGAAACGATTTTTTTATATTTGTGAAATACGCCAATATTTCCACATCGCTAACTTATACCACATAAACAGTAAATTATTCACTTCTATATATAGACAACAAACACCCTCGTTAACAGAATACATCACTACATGTCACATAACATCATTACCACTTTATCACTCGTGTAAACCATGATTGATCATAGAAAACATTAACAGCCAATTTTAATTACCACAAGAACAATCAGTCAAAACATGCACATCCCTCTTATCGCATGATATAGCACACCAGTCCTTACTTTCAACATAAGAGTGTCTCGTGACAATGCACAAAGTTCTAAAAACACTTCATTTTCCACATTTTCATAGGATTAGAAGTTAGCATTGTGAAATTATACAATTCACAATTATTATCAAGACAACAAGAGCCATGTTCACATGGCCATCACCGCCCCAACAGTATAGGTGTTTGCTCGTAACTAGACTGTATAAAGTTATGGCACTTGACCAATGCATAATTCCTAGTTTGCATCTATTAATATTTTAAGTTTTAAATCAATCCCACATATCACTGGCTTAGAATTAGAGGGTACTACTTACGACCTAATTAGAATCTACATCACAGTACGCTTCTTATGAGCCTATTTTCATGAAAATTGGAAGTGGTCATATAGTTTTGGATCATGTTCTGGACAAAGAAAGATCGCTATTATACTATAGTAGCATACCTTTGTGCCGGTTCCAGAATGTTTGAGACTTCCATCATGCCAGGTCTTTGCTTTCTTCAACTTCTGACCAGTGTACAATATCTACAATACAATGTAGTTATCATTATACATAGTATCTATTATATCTACGGTATTTATATACTCGTGATTAAGTATTCTAAGTTTGAAGTGAATTCCTTTAATAGTTTTTGAGAAATGAACACTAACGAAAAACTGATGCTCTCGAAGATGCTCAAACAGAAACTGACGCCGATGATCTTGTCACAACAATAGCTCTGTTTTTCTACTATGAAAAATGGAGCTAAAAATCCTTGATGGATTATAGGAACACTAAGCGTGATTTCCACAAGTTGAAAAGTCAGCAAGTTTTGAATTTCATACATTGAGTGTGCGGAAATATTAGCGCTTTCTTTAGCTCTTTGTAGCCTTCTTTGTAGGTTGAAATGTCAGCAATTTTTGTAAATTTGTGATATTTGTCGATATTTCCACTTTACCTAATCAAGCACCTATACTGTACAGACCCAGAGTCTAGCTAGTAACATAATTAGTAAGTTTTCATTAAAAAAGTCAATATTTCTGAGAGAAGTTAAGTTTATCAGTCTGTCTGGTTGCTAAACCTCCCACTGTTGATAGATCGTCTGCAAAGGTTCAAGAACTTGTGCACCATCCCTGGTGACTACCATATTGCAGGCATTAATTTATAAGTTCCTGGTCATGCATTATATAAATAATTAATAGTAATTGGAGTGAAACTTGAAACTGCTGGCTATGGTTAGCCAATGCAATAATTTATCACCTCCAGTCTAAATCAAAGCACTGAGAGTTCTGATTGGAGGCAAAATATTTTTGTTTACTCTTTATAATTGATACAGTTACCTGTGCCTCTTGTCACAAGAAACCAAACTAAGGTTTGTTGCAAGAAGATTTACATAATTATACAAGTAACCAGTACATAAAATGTACGGTATGTACAAACAGATAGAGAATTACAATCACCATCCCCATATAGAGGGTCAAGAACAACTTTCTGTGATTCACTTTAAACTAAGTAATACCAGTATTTGTTCTTACTTTAATTGTGAAACAAGTTATTACAACTATGATAACAGTGCTTCCGGGCTTAACATAAGCAGTATTTATGCCTATTTCAGGGATTGCTAAGGTCAAAGTTCAAGGTCACCCCATTGTGATTTGAACCAAGGTCAAGGTCACCCCATTGAGATTTGAACCAAGGTCAAAATGATATATGAAGCAAGGTCAAGGTCACCCCATTGAGATTTGAAGCAAGGTCAAGGTCACCCCATTGATATATGAACCAAGGTCAAGGTCACCCCATTGAGATTTGAACCAAGGTCAAGGTCACCCCCATTGATATATGAACCAAGGTCAAGGTCACCCCATTGAGATTTGAACCAAGGTCATCCCATTTGAACCAAAAACTTTCAGATCAGGATCACATGTGTCTTACAAGTATTCATATAAACATTAGAACTTGTGTAGACGGGCATAGCCTTTATTTGCCAGTCAGCTTTCTGCTGAAAAATTGCAGGCATATAATTATGTGCACCTCCACCCAGATTTTAACCCCGGTCGCCAGATCTGACGGCAAGTACGCTAAATAATGAAAGCAAAATTATTCTCTGCTCACATACATTTTCCGAATGACGCAATATTTCTCATATAGTAAACATAATAAACAGATCCCATAAATATCAGAAACAGTGTCTCCTTTATTGCAACCCTTTAGTACTAAAGTTTCTATTTTTGTACACGAATAAATTTTAAACGACTGACCTCATAAATTTATTTTAAATTGAATCAATTTAATAATGTTATTCAAAACAGTTTGATTGTGTCTCGAGACTTTCTATCACCATTTTATTGCTTTTGCAGTATGAGAGATTTTTAATTGAACTCCAAAACCTGCAATAAAAATATTTTACGACAAAAGCTGCAGATAGACGAATAGGCCAAAAAGATATAAAAACTTTTACAAATTGCTGGCTATGAATGAGAAGGTCGTAAGTGCTACTAATAACCTTTCAAGACCCATACATATTTGAAATCTGCACTACAAGGCGCTTCTTATGAGCCTATTTTAATGCAAATTGGAACAGGTCATGTTGACCAAACTGAAGTTGAAAAAGCTTGTTTTTCCATAAGTAAAGAGTAGTTTTCAGACAGTGTTTTCTTGTTTTCTCAAAATAGCGTTTTTGTATATACAACCTTCTTCTTCTAAGCCAGGGAAATATGAAAGTTCAACGTGTAATCATTAAATTCTTTTTCTCTGGCCGGCAGGAAAAGTAACCCCATTTATTTTCCCAATCTATTGGTGTAATGTTTAAATTGTTGTTCCAAAATTAGAACAACTTATCAATAAAGTTTGACATCATAAAAATTAAATGTTTTACAATTAAAAGAAAGCCATTTAACAAAGATAAAGAGTTTCCTATGCCAGTGAAAACAAGGAAGATGCCATGTGAATTACAGTACAATTATGTAAATAAATACGAGTGTGATTGATTTTTATAGTCACAGGCATACTTTCCCTGTTCTTTCATCAAAATTTATGACAACTGCAGGATTAAATGTTAATAAATGTTAATGATTACGTAACATGTAAGGTCACCTTTAATTTCTAGTTTTGAAAATTGGACAATAAAATAACTTAAATTTTGGGTAGTGAAACGTGTAATATAAGTGTAATATCAGTAATATTTTAAGTAATGAAGTACTATAAACCATATTTGTCTACAGTACAACTTAGTTAGTTTTATCATGTAATGATGCGGCATAGAGAGATACTATTCATTTTCATTGGATTATATTTCTTTGTAGTTAATTGTTTAGATGGGCATTTTTAACAGTAAACATTTAAGTGTTTTGATAAACAAGTCATTAAGAATTGCAAGCAATACAGAAGTCCCCTACCATTTTAAGCCATTTTCAATGTTTCTGTTGCCATAGCATCCGCAACCCTATCCACATATCAAGTTTCATAAACCTAGCTTGGAAACTGGAGTTATGTCAGGATCCAGATTTTTTGACAGACGGACGGACTGACTGACGGACAGACAGACGGAGGGCAAACCTATAGTCCCCTCCGGTCAAAAACCGGTAGAAGACTAACAAGACTGCATTCAGTAAACGCTTATGCCCTGGTGGAAGCCTTGTCCATAATAACTAACTACGTCAATCAGGGGCCATAATGTTAGATAGTGGTACATGGCATTGTGCCTCCGTAGCTCAATGGTTAGCGCGCTTGTCGTCTAATCTGGCGACCCAGGTTCAAATACGTAGGGGACACACATATATGCCTGCCATATTACAGCAGAAAGTTGACTGGCAAATTAAGACTATGCTCAGCATTCAACTAAAAGACAATGTCAGGTGTTTATAATTGTAAACAAGTATGTCAAGTTTGAAAGCAATGCATTGATGAACATTAAAAATATTTGAGTTTTAAGAACTTGAAGTTTCGGTTAACATTTTCAATGCAACGAACAAACAGTTGGACAGGGTAATCACTATATTACTGACACATCAGTAGATGTGCCAGCGCATAAAAAATCAGTCTCTATGTGTTAAGATTCTTATGATGATACTATCTTCTGGTTGATCTACTGAAGGCGGGTATCTCAGTCCAGACATCAGTTACAATGGACAGTATATTGGTTCATTAACTTTATTCAAAGGACCAACATTTCATGTGGTATTCCACATATATAAAGTATCAAGACCACTTCCGCTATAAATATACATGGATAACAACATGTCAACACATACCAGGACTGATATATCATTTTTATAATAAGAGTAACTTTCATACACCGATGCTTCTGTTGTCAAACTCTCAGGTTTCATATAACACTGATACCTTAGGCAATAGTAAATAATTATGAAACAGGTATAGCACTGAGACTTTGGCCTGATCCTGACCTTTAAAGGGGCATGCCCTGGAACTGAAGTGTCTCGAATAGCAATCAAATTGGTATCATTTTAATACCTAAGTCAAATAATGAAAACCCTGTAAAAAGTTACCAAATATCGCGCTAGTTTTTAAAAAAATAAATATTTCAAGAATAACTAAATATCGTTGTCGTCAATAAAAGGCTGACAGTCTTTTATTCAAATCGATATACAAAATATCAAAGCGCGTGTTATAGAGTAAATTTTTAACTCAAATTCTTCTTTGACTTTTCGGTAATAGTTGGTTTTACAAGTGATAAACGCAATTTTGTTGTATGTAAACCAAGACACTCCAGTTTCTGGGCATGCCCCTTTAAATATTGCAGTGAATTATCAATATATAAATTTCTTCGGGCAAATCATGCAATATGGGTCCTTTAGATTTGTTTGTATTACATCTCAAACATCTTCCTGATACTACCCGCTTATGAAAACATACAATCAGGATTATAAAATTAATTTAGACAATCCAATATCAGCTGTTAAATTAATTTCATTATTATTATAAGAGGATAAAGCTCAGTGGTAACACACTGGGCTGTCAATCCAGAGGTCGTGGGTTCAATCCCTGGCATCGGAATTTGACATTTCTGAAATATTTATAATATTTCCCACTATATCTGGCCGCGTGGTCTGCAAAGTATCTGGATTTGCCAGGAAGCTGTGTATCGGTGCTATACACTGGGCACATTAAAGAACCAGGCTGTCTATTCGAAATAAGAGCTAGGCGCACCTCTGCAGCGCCGGACATGCCTGTATCTAATGTCTCTCTCTCCCTTCAGGGGCTTTCTCTCAAGTCTGTCCCTCTGGTCAGATCATGCTGCATCTGCACTGGTAGAGGATGCACCTGCGCCCTTGTGGCTGCAACATGGGTAAAGTGCCTTTGAACGTGCCTTCGCATGAAAAGGGCGCTATATAAATCTGGTATATTTATTATGTTATTATTAAAACAAATAACAGGTTACCAAGAGTAACCCATCCTCATACATCAGTGGTTAGTCAAGTTCCCAGTGTCAGATGAGTACACTGGTAGACCAGAACAAGAGTAATCTAATTCGAAAAGTGTTTTTGAACAAAGATCAGGACACATTGATGAGATAAAGAGCAGTTGTCATGCACTGATTGGTAACCTGGGTATAGATAGTAACTATCAACAGTTGACCAGTTAAACACTATTATACATTCAGCAATCATGTCTTCACTGATTTCTCATATATATCATGTTGCAAATATAATGACAGAGGCCAAATATAACCTTTATGCCAAAGGTCAAAGCCTTTCGTGTTTATCATGGACGTTTTTTTCAAAACTGTAACCCCTGAAATATGGTAATGCGAATTTTTAAAAACTTCACTTTTACACTTTACGGTGACTAATCTTTATTATAATTGTTAATTTTAAATTCTAACATACATTTTAGCATACTATATCATGAGCACTAGCTATTTCACCAATGCTATAAAACTGGGTATGTTTTTCTTAATCTAAGTCCCTGTTTACAATATTTTGAAAGAAATCATAATTATTCAATGGGGTCATATTTCGTTTTCAAGGTTGTATATAATTAGTAAATGTACGCCAATGTATTCATAATTCATATTTGAACATCTTACATTTATAATGTATGTTAATGTTTTTGATAAAAAATAATGGTTCATAAGGATCGTCCGAAGATAGCAGTCTGACTGTCCACATTAATATTCACAATTGGATAAATATGCAATATTGTACTTTTAGCGTCTGAAGGCTCCTACTGAGGCGTTATAAATGTCCAATCCTGAAAATATGAAGCAAGTCTGTTTCGGGTGCCATTAGAATGCTTCCCTACACCAAAACTATGTCTCAAACATTGGTATTTTGTTAGCAATCTGCAACAAATTTTACTGAAGCATAGTTCCCCAGGACCTGTATTAAATGACAGTAGTGAAATATCTTGAATCAAACCACATCAATGTACCAGGGAGTGTAAGATATGAACATGTAATGTATATATACTGACCACGAAATGTTTGTCCATTGTTACTGTATGTATTCTACATAAGTCATACCATTCATAATGCCAACCCACATGCAGCTCTTCTCTTCTGAAAAATAAAACTCTACAATTATATACCTCTCAAACTGAGCTGTACATGCTACAAATTGACCAGGGGCGATATTCAATATTGATCTTATCTAATTGGAGAATAAGGAGAGCCAATCACATAGCCTGTTACTGACCTAGAGTTTAATATGATGTGATCTGATTGGTTGTCCTTATCCTTAAGTCAAGTAAGATCAATATTGAAAACCAACCCAGACAAAAGATCATTTCGAATCTAAATTGAGAATTGAGTTGACCTATGAAAGAATCTAAGCTTTGTTTAAAAGCATTGTAAGTTGCAAATGTTTGGATAATCCAATAGACTTGCTTGATAACTTCCGACAAACAATCTGCCAAATAAATAGGCAGAACATTCTCTACATTGGTATCTGGCCAATCAGTGATCTATGGAGTAATTTAAACTAATTAAACATTACTAATTGTCAAACATTGTCACACAGTGTGACTATAATACATAATATTACACTATCACTATATTGAGGGAAGATACAGAAAGTTTGTGTGAAACATGTAATCTGCACTCTCTCCGAATAGACTCCTTGGTTCTTTAACATACCCGGTGTATAGCACTGATTACACGCAAGACTACCTCTGGGTTTCCAACCTGTTCATTTTTAGTTGGTAGGGAAACTTTTTTATTAAAGCATTTCTTAAATTTCCAGTGCCCCTGATATTGTGAAAGTCTGTTTGTTTTGAGTGTCAATTAAAATGACTTAGAACAATATAATATTGAATATATTTATAATGCAAATGGTATGTTTATTTGTTGAATGTTTGCTAAAGCCATCAGTTTTATCTGATGTTGTTAATGGCTAAAGGCTGAGTATTGGTATGCTGATTTGCTATAAATATGTCAATTTTTATATTTTTGTAGTATAAATTACCTAATCTGACAAATCTATATACATTTCAGAATCTGATGACTATGATTCAAGTCATGGGAACCATCAACACAATACACACAGCGGTACATTCATATAAAGTGTTGTTAAAGGCTTTCTACAAGGGCCCTCTCATCGTATAGAGTCATCAGTGTCAGGCAAACTGAGAAACTGGACAAAGTAACATAGGGTATACCATAAATACTGAGTGAGCAGACAAACTGAGACACTGGACCAAGTGTAACATATAAAGGCTTACTACATGGGTCCTCGAATCGTTTAAAGCAATCAGTACTAGACTGGACAAAGTGCAACATAAAACAGAGGGTATGATAGAACATTGAGAGAACTCCAGTGATTTACAATTCTTTATTTGGCACCAGAGACTATAATATAAATACTGAGTGAATTCCCAGAATTTACAATTATTTATTTGGCATGGTATATTGAGCTACAAGGATTAACAACTATTTATTTGGCACAATATTTTACAAAGGGTAAAATACAAAAACTTACTGAGCTCTGAGAATTTGCAGTTATTTATTTGGCACAATATTATACAGAGAGTATAATATAAGCACTTAGTAAACTCCGAGGAGTTACAATTCTTTATTTGGCACCACAAGCAATGGAAAAAGACAACATCACAATCAAAATGTCGCTCCTTCCAGAAACTGCACCAATTCTGAGAAAAGATATATACGATACAGAATGGACCAATGGCAAAGCATTTCTAGTCACATTCATGAGCATAATGAACGTATTTATGTTGTTTGGAAATATTCTATCCATTGTGACAATCTGTTACACAGCCAAGCTACGTCAACGTGTCTCCTACTGGTTTGTGATGAACCTAGCTGTGATCGATCTCATAATATCTGTTACCGTGGTACCGCTGAATACAGTTTGGGAGTACTATGGTACATGGCCACTGAGTAGAACTACATGTGAATTCTTCACCTTCGCCGACATCTCCTTCAGTACAATCTCAGCCTATTCCATTGTGTTGGTTTCCATTGACAAATACCTCTACATAACTTATGCTCTACATTATTACGAGAAAATGACCCAGCGGGTAGCGTTATGTCTGATCACGGCAGTTTGGGTCATGGTGTTAATATTTGCTACGGTCACAATTCTGACTGAGGTAGGAACAGATGATGTGTTTAAAGACCATTTCTGGGTGACACCTAACAATACCAACATATGCGTCTTTGTCATGACAGATGCCTTCGTCCTTCCATCGGCAATCTTCAGCTTCTTTGTGCCCTTTTTAATTTTATGTTTCACCAGTTCAAAGATTGTATGTATCGCAGTTCGACACATCAAGAAAATCCATTCATTGCCAAACGCTTTGAATTCAGATACCGAATCAGATATTTTACGGGCTTTAGACAAATCGAAAGATCAAATGAAAGTTAAAAGTAACAATAATAATATTTCAAGACCTAAGATAAAGAACAAGTCGGGTGTGTATAGTATTTTCCATGACAAAGGGCGATATACGTTAGACAATCAAGTAGGACCGTTGACATCCCCACAAGCTCAGGTTACCCTGACAGCAACACACACTGAGGAGCATGGTACGAATCAAGAAGCTCTTAACCATTCATCCGTGACACTTAGTGCAATCAAAACAAGCCACGAACCTGAACCAGATAGTGAAACTAAATTTACAAATTCACATAAAGAGTCCAATGGTGACACTAGTAAACACAACAATACAACAGAGCATCACATAACATTCTCAGGATGTAACTATCATATAGATGAAGACAGTAACCATATACAACTACAGGAAAATATTCCACGGACATCGGGACTGACATTACCGCCTTTGAGTGATTCTGTTGATGCTGACTTCAATTCAAAGGATTCTGGGACAGATATTCCACTAAATTCACAAGTTGGAAAATTGCGCAGTGAATCAATGTTATCTAATCGACTTAGATCTGAAAGTTTGCGTAGTACAGCAAATAATGTCAGGAAGGCTATGCCATATTGTAAACTGTTTGGAACTGTCACAATAGTAATTGCATGTTTTATCATCATGTTTGCTCCATACAATATCGCTACCGTTATTGATGTACCATGTCATTGCATAGAACCGTGGGTATATGAGGATGTACTTGCTGTATTGTATTACATGCATTCTTTAGTGAATCCATATATTTACATGGCCACTGATAGAAACTATAAGACTGCATTGAAATCCTTATACAATAGAATAAAGTCAAAGGTTTGTTGCTCACATCATTAATAATGAAACATTGTGACACATGCTACCCCTCAGTCAGGACAGACTCAGGATTTAAAAGCATCTCAATTCGAGCGAAAGCTCATCTCAAATATTGTTATCAGTCTTTGAGTTAATTACCATGGCGGCTGCTCCCAAACTGGCCTCACAAAGGAGAAACATTATTCCGAGTTGATTGTAATACAGTAAAATTTCAAGAGCCTAAACTGCAGATTTTGACTCTGATTTGAGCAAAATGTCAATATGAGCGGAGATTTCTACTCAGGGCTCGACACTAACACTGGTCCAGAAAAATCCAGAAGGACCAGTGAAATTTTGGAGGACCAGTAACTGTCCTATTTACAAATTGGGCGATTTTGCCCTGTCGGACCAGTGGTCAAAATAGTTAGTGTCTAGGCCTGCTACTAGAGATGCTTCTGAAGATGGGGGTCAGGGCTTTAAGCCTAATTATTCCTTATACAGCAGGGGCTGGAATAAGGAGTCTTTCCTAAGACCCAGAAGTTTAGCAGTTAAAATCATGCAGTTTTCCCTAAAAATGAATTGAAGACTACCATACCTCAACAAAATCATCCCCCAGGTAAACCTAATAGTATCAATAAATGGTGATAATGCATCTTCCCCCTAAATTACAGGGCATTAGGGCCCTATTCCTAAAATTTCAAGTCTACCTTTAATCTGTACTTTATAATTAAAATGGTCTCTAAAATATGCAATGTGATTATGTCATATATTTTCCATGAATGATGATTGTATCTCCTCTCAATTTGCCATGCTTCATGACGACAGCTACCAGTATTTCAATACCGTGAATACCTATACAACTACACCGATATTTTATTTTTTAAATACGAAAACCCAATCCTAATGCATCATGTGGTTAAGTAACCAGTAATCACTTTAAAAAACTTGCAATCTATCAAATCTATTTAAAACAATGTTACAGTAGGCAACCTGTACATGTAATTTATGTAACAATTCATGAATGAGGGGAACATGTGTTACACTCGATACATAGTCCATTCCATTTACTTTGTTATACTAGTGTTTGATAAGCTATAGTTTTTTATCATTCTGAATAATAGTCAGGGCTCGACACTAACACTGGTCGGCTGGTCCGAGGCCAGTGGTTTTCATGGAGAACCAGTATATCTTGGAATGCAGGTGGTCCCATTGACCACAGAGCATTTCCAAAAAAATTTTTTTAAACAGGATCTAATCGCTTTTAAAAGAGCATGTAAACTTATAATGGAAATTGTTGAATAAAATTTCATTAACTATTCAAAATTAAACAAAGTATACTAAGAATATACATTGTAGTTGCACTGTACGATGAAAGTATTTTTTTAATTGGGCCTAAAATAAAATATTGTTTGTTTCCCCATCCCCTACCTACCCGACTAAAAAGGGCCCTACCCAAAATATTTTATTGCCCAAATTGAAATAATATTTTTTTTATTAAAAATTGGAAGTGAAAATGTTAATTTTTGTTTACTGACTTCTTTCTTACCATTAAATTTAAGACTGTTGGTGTTCACCTTAAAGTTCATTCTAAATATCATTATTTGTATGTCTTAACCAATAACTATCATACTGAAACGGTTCCAAAAATTTAACCCTACCTACCTACCCATTCTAAATCTGCTAGGGTCGGGATGGGGAAACCAAGAATATTTTAAGTTCGGCCTTGCTCAAAAGTCAGTAGGACCATCTGGAATTCTGCCAGACCAGCATGTTTCACAAGCTGCTAGTCCTTCGGGCCACTATGAAAAATAAGTTAGTGTCAAGCCTGATAGTTCAGCAATTTATCTAATCTGACTAAAGTACTTGATCTTCCTTAACAGCATAGCGGTTTTGAGGATATGATTTTAATCAGATTGGCAATTTATCCATCTAAGTACCAGGCTAGGATTACCCCTTATTATATGACAGAAATTAATTTTAGGTTGATTGAGAAACAAGGTTAACAACTTACTAAGAGCAACCCCTGGGTACTGTTTTATCAAAGCACTTACGGAAATCTTAACTTACGTTCGAATTTGAATGCTCTATAATTCTTTTAGAACTGCCAAGTGTAATCTGCAATATTAATAATGGTTCCGTTAATGAACTCCTACAAACCATATCTGTCCTCAATTTGTAGTTATTATAAAGAATTTAAATTTAACTTAAGTTTATAATTTCCGTAAGTGCTTTGATAAAACAATACCCTGGACCTCCTGCACTCCAAATAGATGCTATTCCACTGAGCTATTTGTATACGTTTTTCGCTATCTTAGTTCTAAGCAGACTAGCTAGATTTTTTATGAAGTTAAACTTACTTCTCACATATGAGCTGAAGCACCAATATCTTTATGTACATGTATTTATTGTTGTTTTTTTATTATGTATGGTAAGAAAAAAGATTTATCATAAAAAAGTTGTTTTAACTATTACCTGTAGATGGAACAATGAAAACACAATGCTAATAAACACACTATCGA
The DNA here is from genome assembly GCA_947247005.1 of Spisula solida. Lineage (NCBI taxonomy): Eukaryota > Metazoa > Mollusca > Bivalvia > Venerida > Mactridae > Spisula > Spisula solida. The sequence continues at coordinate 39,571,930 of OX365944.1, read as the reverse complement.
AAATGAAATGAGTTTTAGTACTAAGATATTCGAGCAATTTGTTTTATTTTCTTGTCAGACGAAAAATGCAACGATAGCATTATAGTGATATCAGAAGTCAATATTGCAACATTACACGATGGACACCACAGTTTGATGTGTCAGAAGTCAATATTGCAACATCACACGATCGACACCACAGTTTGATGTGTCAGAAGTCAATATTGCAACATTACACGATCGACACCACAGTTTGATGTGTCAGAAGTCAATATTGCAACATTACACGATCAACACCACAGTTTGATGTGTCAGAAGTCAATATTGCAACATCACACGATTGACACCACAGTTTGATGTGTCAGAAGTCAATATTGCAACATTACACGATCGACACCACAGTTTAGTGTGTCAGAAGTCAATATTGCAACATTACACGATCGACAACACAGTTTGATGTGTCAGAAGTCAATATTGCAACATTACATCATAAGTGAAAAGTGATTGTAACTAATACAAGGCAGTTCAAAAGAAGGCTATAATCCCCGCCACATTATTGCAGTGAAGTTGTTTAATAAGTCACACATTTGGTATGGAGTTTCATACAATTCAGCCCAGGCATTAAAAAGTTATAAAGCGCACACGAAATGTAAGATTCAAACCTTTGACCTTGACCTGTGACCATGAACCGGCATGGTTGGAATGCAAGTTTTGCACGTCGTCTTTATTAGTTACACATTTGGTATGAGTTTTATGCAATTCAGCCAAGGCATTAAAAAGTTATAGAGCGGACACAAAGTGTAAAATTCAAACCTTTGACCTTGGACTGTGACTTTACGCCAACATGGTTGGAATGTGGGTTTTGCACATTGTTTTTATTAGTAACACATTTAATATGGGTTTCACGCAATTCAGCTCAGGCATTAACAAGAGCTGTCCACGAACAGCGCGCATAACTATTCGCAGCGCCATGCTAGGATAGTATAATCATTATATATTCAAAACAAGATGCTTCACATCAGCAGCATTACCCTCTGCTGTGTAAAGGTTGGGGCTTCTAATTTGAACAAGAGGGCCCAAAGGGCCCTAGGTCGCTCACCTGTCGTACTAGTGCATGCACACCCCTATGGTGATCCTACACATTTTCTGAATAAAATTTAAGGAAATTCAGCCTCTATTGCAAGTTTTTGTATGATTTGACCATGTGACCTAGCGTTTGACCCCAGATGACTTAATTAATATCAAACTTAACCTAGATTGTGTTGAGATGATTATTAGGACCAAATTTCATAAAGATTAAGTTGAAATTGTAACCTCTGGTGACTACACAGGGTTTTTCTATGATCTGACCTATAATTTAAACAAAATATTTCCTCCATATAACTGTACAAATACATGCTATAAAGACAGAACAATACCTTAACACTTAAAAAAATAATTATGGTTCCAGTGGGGTTTGAACCCACGACCCTCAGGACCTTGTTTTTGACGCCAGATGACCCAAAATCGAATTTGGCCTAGATTTTGTTGACAGGATCATTGTGACAAAGTTTCATAAAGATTTAGTTGAAATTGTAACATCTGGTGACTGACTACACAAGGTTTTTCTATGATTTGACCTTTATTTTAAACAAAATATTTTGGAATATTTTTCCTCCATATAACTGTACAAATACATGCTATAAAGACAAAACAATACCTAAACACTTAAAAAAATAAAAATAAAAAAATAAAAATTATGGTTCCAGTGGGAGTTGAACCCACGACCATCAGGAAAATGTACAAATACATGCTATAAAGACAAAACAATACCTAAACACTGAAAAAAATAAAAATAAAAATTATGGTTCCAGTGGGGGTTGAACCTACGACCATCAGGAAAATGTACAAATACATGTTATAAAGACAAAACAATACCTAAACATTTAAAAAAAAAAATTTAAAAAAAATAATTATGGTTCCAGTTGGGGTTGAACCCACGACCATCAGGAAAATGTACAAATAAATGCTTTACAGACAAAACAATACCTAAACACTCAAAAAAAAAAAAAAAAAAAAAATTATGGTTCCAGTGGGGGTTGAACCCACAACCATCAGGAAAATGTACAAATAAATGCTTTACAGACAAAACAATACCTAAACACTCAAAAAAAAAAAAAAAAAATTATGGTTCCAGTGGGGTTTGAACCCACGACCCTCAGGAAAATGTCTACGCTCCCTACAGCGCTTTGATTTCCACTTAACCATTACAATTCACACCCTGCTATAGAATACTAGAATATTTTGATATTTGACCTTTACAAAACTGCTTTGAACCCTGATACACATTTTCATTGGTTGATGAAAGTTTATTGTATGTATAGAGAGTAGAGAGTTACAGCAGAGAGTTAAGTGACCATGAAGACTACATGTTGAAAGGTTTAAAACAAGGTTTTTTCTATAATTTGACCTAGTGAGCTAGTTTTTGACCTCAGATGACCCAATATCGAACTTGACCTAGATTTTGTTGAGATGATCATTGTGACCAAGTTTCATAAAGATTAGGCCAAAATTGTGACCTCTAGAGAGGACACAACCCAATTGTTGACGGACGGACAGACGGACGGACAGACGGACGGACAGACGGACGGACGGACAGACGGACGGACGACGGACGAAGTGTGATCACAAAAGCTCACTCTGTCACTTTGTGACAGGTGAGCTAAAAAGGGAAACAATTTGGACAAAATGCAGGACAGTTACCTACTCATGTGAAGGTCCTCTGGGTCATGAAAGCAAACAAATAAGCATTTCTAAGTCCAAAAGGGGGCATAATTTCAACAAAATATAAATAGTTATCAACTCCTGTGTAGGGGCTGGGGTCATGATGGTGAACAAGTATGCAAAGTATCACAGCAATATGTCAATGCTCTTAGAAGATATTAGAGGTTAAACAAGACTGCGTTCAATAAACGCTTATGCCCCGTGGAAGCCTAGTCCATAAAAAAGTCAATCAGGGGCCAAAATTCTGTTAAAATGTTAAATAGGGTTACATGGCTTTGTCAGTATAAGGGGCTTATGATGGTAAACAAGTATGTCAAGTTTGAAGACAACGCCTTGATGTAAGACGAAATTTGGGTTAACAAGAATTGGACGCTTAATAAGACTAAGTCCAAAATTAGGTCAATGTGAAGGTCAAAACGAGGTTAGGTGATACAGGCGTGCGGAGAGTGTTCATATACAACATCAGGGCAAGTATTAAAGCTTTGTAGCAAGCCATAATGATGCTAGAAGAAACGGTCAATTTGGGTTAACCGGACAGACGAACGGACAGGTGAATCACTATATGCCTCCCGATCTATCGATACGGGGGCATAAAAACCTGTACCTAAACTTTAACACTTGCATTTCAAAGTCGAAAAGGGGGGAATAATTTCAACAAAATGCTTGAAAGAGTTAGTTACCTACCCCTGTGTAGGGGTTGGGGTTATGATGGTGAACAAGTATGCAAAGCAACATGTGAATGCACTTTGAAAATATTCGAGGTGAAAAACCTTGTACCTAAACTTTAACATTTGCACTAAGTTGAAAAAGGGGGCATAATTTTACCAAAATGCTTGATAGAGTTACCTACTCCTGTGTATCTGTTGGGTTCATAATGGTTAACAAGTATGCAAAATATCAAAACAATATATAAATGCATTTTGAAGATATTAGAGGTTAAAAAAACTGTATCTACATTTGTAAACTTTAACAATTGCAATTTCAAAGTCATTATGGGCATAATTTAAGAAAATGCTTTATAAAGTTACCTAACCCGGTGTATGGGTTGGGTCAGAATGGTGAACAAGTATGCAAAGTATCAATGCAATATATCAATGCAATTTGAAGATATTAGATGTTAAAAAATCTGTACCTAAACTTTAACATAAGCATTATGCCAACGCTGACACTCGGGTGACTGCAATAGCTCCCCTTATTCTACGAATAGAAGAGCTAAAAATAAAAAGTTCAGGAGTTCATTGGCATTTCCAAGTCCAAAAGGGGGCATAATTTCAACAAAAAGCTTGATAGAGTTACCTATCCCTGTGTAGGGGTTGGAGTCATGATGGTGAACAAGTGCGCAAAGCAATACGTGAATGCACTTTGAAAATATTTGAGGTGAAAAAACCTGTACCTAAACTTTAACATTTGCACTAAGTAGAAAAAGAGGGCATAATTTCACCAAAATGCTTAATAGAGTTACATTTGTAGCACTAAGTGTGGAAAATATAATTCCATTATGTGGATTGCATGCAAAAACTAGGATACGCAAATTAAAAATATTTTTGAATTTATCTTTACAAAATTAAGATTTTGTAGCCAAAACAAGAAAAATCATGACTTTCTTAGCAGGCCATTTGGAAAAACAGGGCGCTACGCTCTCTGAAGGCATTTGATATAAATAAATTTTTGTATAATATTAGTTGAAATGTTGATTTAAATAACCTACAAATGTTTCACTTTGAATCTTTCAAAAAATATAATTTCTTGGACATTCAACTTGGGTGGCTGAAACCATAGTAAACACTATAAAACTAGAGCTGTCGCCATTCAGCAGACTATTATACCCCCGCAAAGGGCCATAATTCGGCCAAAATGCATCGCAGTGCAAATTCCTTTCTTCATGCACATCTATATGTTGAGGTTGTTCATCTGTGAAAGTTTTAGCGAAATCCTGCCAAAACTGTAGGAGTTGCGTCCACAAGAATGCGTCTACAAGACGGACGGACAGACAGACAAGCTGAATCCAGTATTTCTGCGGGCAAAAAATTTTGCGATTTGGGCCTAAATTGGGTAGGTTTTAATTCTGTGTTTTTTATTTCTGCGACTTGCCAGAAAATCGGGAATTAATTTCTGCAGGTTCCAGAAACCGGAAGAAATTTCTGCGAATGGTTAATACCTACCGTATCTACTATGGAATGATTAACAACTTGATAGCACTGCTGGTATGATTTTGATTTAATTGTAATTAAAATTCTGATAACTCGGATGGTCCACTATCCCCATCGGGGATAAGGTCCTTTCTCTTGAAAAACCTCAATATACTTATATTGCTATATCGTTAATATAACACGATACAATTGGACACAAACTATGGTGTTGCAAACTGAACCAGTTGTCAAACTTACATCAACGTGTATTGAGGGTAAATACCGATATAACACAATCATGCCATTTATTAATTGTTAAACAAACAAGCAAACAAAGGCAGTCGACCGCTATGTGTGAAAATACGACGATAACAAAACACTAGGAAGATATAGATTAAAAGAATATTACAAGTATATTGAAGCAAAATATGTAAGTTAAATTTTGCAAACAAAATTTTCACGGAAGTTTAATTTTGCGGAATTTAATTTTACGGGACAGCCTCCAACCATAAACTAGAGGGCCCAAAGGGCCCCCGGTCGCTCACCTGTCGTAGTAGTGCAAGCAAGCTCTGTGATTTGACCTAGTGACCTCACACTTGACCTACATTTTGTTGAGATGATTATTGAGACCAATTTTCATAAAGATGAGGCTAAAATGGTGACCTCTAGTGACTACACAAGGATTTCCTATGATTTGATCTAGTGACCTAGTTTTTTACCCAGGATGACCCATATCAAACGTTACCTAGATTTTGTTAAAATAATCATTGTGACAAAGTTTCTGAAATTCATAAATACAAAATGTATGAGGCTAAAATGGTGACCTCTAGTGACAACACAAGGGGTTTCTATTATTTGACCTTGTGACCCAATATCATACTTGACCTAGATTTTGTTGAGATGATCATTGTGACCAAGTTTCATAAAGATTAGGCCAAAATTGTGACCTCTAGAGAGGAGTCTGAGGACACAAGGTTTTTCTATGATTTGACCTAGTGACCTAGTTTTTGACCTCAGATGACCCAATATCGAACTTGACCTAGATTTTGTTAAGATGATCATTGTGACCAAGTTTCATAAAGATTAGGCCATAATTGTGACCTCTAGAGAACTATTTCGACGCTTACAGTACCTGTACTAGCGTCGAACACGAAAGTGCCCAAAACCTGGTGGAAATTAAATTTTCGTGAAAATTTACGCCAAATTCTGGCAATTTTGGCTCTGTACATGTTAAATACTATATATAAATGCGAAAAACAACGAATACCTAGTAATATTCGTCGTTATAATAAGTAAATCAATAAATAAATCAGCACATGCCGAAGCGGAAAATCTCATGTAAACAGTCAAGTCTAAAGACTGTTATCCATACTGACCGGAATTCTCTAATTAACATTATTCGAATCGTTAAAACGAGCTTTAAAAGCTATTACTTGTCATGTTTTTTTGTTTGTTTGTCATTTCCTGGCAAAATCATCTTAATTCCACAACAAATGTTCGTTAATTTTCCGTTTGTTAGTTTCGGCGTGATTAATTTTTTAACAGTCTCCGTTTGTTAGAAATCGAGCGCGCCTATGCCCGAGTATTCTGATTGGTCGATAAGTGAATGCCGATTAAACAACAACAACAAAAACGATGGCTGAAATCGAGGTCATTATTGCGACATAGCCGTGTTAAAGTAGTTGGATGAACATGTCACTGAGTATCCCCGTGGTATTGGAAATGGCGCACTTAACAGTTTACGTCGTTATTTTGTTATAAATATAAAACGTTGATAATTAAAGTGATTGAGCAATGATAGGGCAATTCAATGGGAACATGTTGACACTAAATATCAATAGTCAATTCCATCAATGCATGTTGTATGACCATTACAATGAAAGACACGCTCAGCTTATTATGTCAGGTCCGCGTGATATGAAATGGCGCACCTATCCTGTAGGTCCCTAGTGGTAAAAAAATAAAAGGATTCATGATGTAGTTGTTTCCAATTTTATTTTATGGCTATATAGTCCATTTTTATATAATAAATAGCTTACTTTGTATACTTCTTCTTAGATAATAAATCAATAATTAGTATCGAGACAGAATTGCACTGGTTACTAATTGCCATTATACTTTTTGAGTCACAAAGACAACTTGAAGATGTCCAAACAAGTGTTAAATCATCTATTACTGTCATGTAAGAATCATTCATGGCATCTGCATAGTCTGGTCTGTCACCAACTTGACTTGGGAATGCCGAAAATATCAATGACAGTTAATATTAACAAAATTTTCAAAACATATTATTTCAGATTTTGACTAGTTTTTTCAGTTTTTCTTAATAAGAAAGTTACATCCTTCTGGACACCATTTCCTGTGTTTGACAGTGTGTAGGACATTTTAATCAAGTTACATGGTGTTAACATGGATGCCAGTGCTCTTTACAAAAAAAATTTGAAGTTAAAATTTCATTTTACAAATTTGTGGGATTACGATATTTGAGAAATAAAGTGACATAAGAAAATAACAACAAATATGGGTACAGCATACCTTTCGAGTTCTAAAAGCACCAAATTTTACTTTGAACATTGTTTATTTGCAATACAGACCAAAACCATACATCCTTCCAAAAATATACTGGAAATGTATGTCATTTTGGGTCTTAAACTCAAGAAAAGACCACTAATCTCAGGTGCGCCATTTCTGATACCGCGCCACAACCCATACCACCACGATATTTTTTGACTATTATTGGTGGATATCAGGGAAAAAGGTTCATTCTTCGTGAACCTGCTATATATTTCATGGTGGTTAGACGTTTTCATATATTTTATAAGTTTTAAAATTTGTGCACATTTTCTCTGCGCAAACTCCGACTGTGTTTTGGTCACAAGTATGGCAGTCTCTGTGGCGGGACCGTCAGAATTAATAAGCAGCCACTTGGAGACAGCTTAGCAGTCTAGAATAAATCTATTGTTATTGACTGGTGGGTTTTGAGAGGTTCCCATGGGCTTGAGATTTTGTAACTTTACATTGATTTAAATAACTTTTTTTGGTTGATCTGTACCTCCAAAATGTATCGAGAATTTAAGTACGAATTTACTGGGGACGAATAGGAAATAGTGCGAATTTATACATATTCTACATCCCCATTTAAGGATCTAATATAACAATGACAGTCACAACGTTCCATCAAGAACCTGGAAATATATTTATTTCTCGAAATCAAAACAAAATTTGTTGATTTAGGGTCAGAATATATAAAGAAATGAAAAATAATTCACACTAACGCAAAGTTGAAATTCGCTCCTTCTGCAACATTGTCTATATTACGACAACGTTGAATTTTATGCGGGACTGAGGAAAATTATTGGGAATATATTTTCATAGATCGATGATCTATGTGGTATATATTCGTCACACTATAATTAAAGTATAGATGCGCATCTGGATTATAACACATACATTATTTATAAATAATGTTTGACAGACCGTTTGCATACGATTGTTGTTATCTGTTAGTTAGTCTGTTATTGTACTTTTTATGATTATTTTATCGATATTACTATTACTAATGTCAAATAAATCCTACATACATGTACATTTTTGTATCTCCAATCATCTTATATTAATTAACTGATCAAAACTCTAGTTTTAGTGGAGGGGGGCTTTCTCTATTTTATACTGAATATTTGATAATAGTACACATAAAATGCATTTCAAGCGCATGAAGGGACATACGATTCTTCAGACCTAAAACCTTGTCACCAAATCAGAATCGAGCCTTATTTACTTTCGAAGTTCTTAGTTGTTAAGTTTGTTATTTCAACCCATTATGTTTTTTCTGTAATTTATATGTCATGTTATATGACCCTTGATTAGAAATAAACTTTATCATCATTATGATCCTATCCCAGATCGGTATCACATATTAAACGCCAATATAGTTTTCAAGTTTGAAACATATTTTATTGTTTATTTATTTCTTAAAGACAATTAAAAATTGGACACTAACAAAAACTGACATTCTCAATGATTCTGCTCTCACCATTTTTTTTCTTTACGACTTAAGTTTAAACAAAGATCATACACACATCGTATCTATCGTATTCTTTGGTTTAAACTGTATACATTTATGATGACGAGTTGCAAGGTATATTTCCATTTACCTTTGATTATCACAAACTATCTATCTATCTTCTTGATAATGTCAACACTAATTTCTGGTATTATAGACATGGAACAAATTAAGAGGCAATTTATGTGCGCCGATAGAAGAAAAGAAATTGATTAGAGTATTGATTGATAGACCATAACTGAGGGTTCCAATCTCAGTTAAGGATAAAACAATATAATTAACAGTCAATATAACTTCAGTAAGAAGAAGAGAGAGAAAAAATATATATAAAGATAAAACAAACCAAAAATAAACAAACAACGTTGCTAAACGATTGATTAGTATTGTCTGTGCTCTGTCATTAGAAAGGGCCTACTACGGAGGCCACAGAAAGAGCCCATACCACGAAACGACTAAGTATTGTCTGTGCTCTGTCATTAGAAAGGGCCTACTACGGAGGCCACAGAAAGAGCCCATACCACGAAACGACTAAATATATACTTTCTATGGAAACAATTAGGTTTACAATATACAATGTAGTGCAAATAAAACCTTCACAGTTTTAGTCCTACTAGCACAAGCTTTACTTTTTCTGAAAGCTTAGACTGTGCTTATTGGCTGCCCTTATTTTCATATTTTTATTCATTAATTATGTTTGTAACTTATTAAAGCGTAAGTTGAAACTACCCATTATTCAGCTCATGGCTATTTTTTCCAATTTTGATGCAGAATTTAAGGGAAGGAATTATCAATATGCAATATCTCTCAGGATAGTGCGAAATGTGTTCATTTTTAATGCATCTGTATAAGAATATTTATGCTTTCTAAAAATGAATAACATAAGTCTGTCTTACCAGTAGGTACCAAGTTTTAGTTATGACAAGATTGCATACGCGTGCTATTTTATTCAATACATGTACCTGTTATCTATAATCTCTGATCTAACCACCCACATTAATTTTTTCTACTTCGTGATCAAACTATAGACTAATCTCGTTTCATTAGCTTCAGTAATAAACTTCAAAATTCATAGTACATAAAAAATATCAGATTTATGTAGCGCCCTTTTCATGCGAACACGCGTTCAAAGGCACTCTACATTATAGTGTAGCAGCCTCGATACCCCAGGTGCATCCTCTGCCAGTGCAGATACAGCATACTCTGACCAGAAGGACAGACTGAGAGAAAGCCCACGATTAGATACCGGCATGTCCGGCGCTGCAGGAGTGCGCTTAGCTCTTATTTCGAATAGTCAGTCTGACTCTTTAATGTGCCCGGTGTATAGCACCGATACACAGCATCCTATCACCTTTACACACAGGTAACTGTATCATTGATTAAGAGCTAGTAAACAAAAAACATTTTTTATGAATATACAATTTTTTTAGTCTTAATCAATGATACAGTTATCTGTACCTTTACCCAGATACGTTGTAGTACACACGGTCAGATACAGCGGGAAAGATTATAAATATTTCCACAAGACTTAGTGTCCACTTACCAGTCCCAGTGCGTTACCACTGAGCTATCGCTGCTATAGAACATGTAATTTATTTGCCATATCATGTCCTATTTTGATTAATACACCATTCTTATATATTTTAGAAAGAAACTTAAAGGACCCTGTCAAAGGATTCAACAAAAACATACGTATAAAGCATCAGCTTTTTGCTAAGACTTTAGCGAGGCATTTGGCAAGTTCAGCCATCGTTGACGTCACGATCCTGTATAGATCTCAGTAACCGATATGGGGTCAGAGGTAGTATTAACTATTGAATATCAGAATCGGTAGCCCTCGGCTGGTCATCCTGAAACATCTGGCATCTCCCAGGGACCTGTCAGACCGAGTTATATCAACAATTGAGAACCACGAGGACGTCAAACTGCTGCAGAATGATCTGGATAGTTTGCAGGAATGTGAAAATGATTTTCAATCCAGATAAATGCGATGTAATACACATTACCAAAACACGGAACCTTACATCTTCACATATACCACCCATATCACTAAATTGAAATTTCCCGATGCAGCAAATTATTCGAGATTAGCCATCACACCAGATATTTCTTGAAAAGCCCAGACAAACAATTTTAATATTGCTAAGAAAAGCAAATCCCATTATGTATTTTATTCACACGAAGATCCACCCAGTCCATCAAAAGCAAAAAAACAACTGCTCGTGAGACCACCTATATTTGTTCCATCTTACAGCATACTTTCACTGCATGGGTTAGATCAGTCAACTTGAGATGATCTCACGTAGAGCAGTCAGATTTTTAAAAATAACGCCTGTTAATTTAAAGGGACTGCCTCACATATTGGTGTACTGCAAAAATAAAATAAAATTGTCTAATATCCGCATAATTTTGGTATAGTTGTCTGTATATCCCATTAACAACCACACTGACATCAAAAATAACTTGAGAAACTTCGGCATTTAGTAAGTATTTAGTATTTTTACATCAAAAATTCTATAGGGTATTAATACCCTATAGAATTAACACTACTATTACTTAAATTGCCTGAAATTTGTTCGCATTTGATGAAAACTAATCGAAAATCAAACCAAATACCTCACTGATGTTTATGCTGTAGTTAGTTGATGTTACAGTTCGATCACGTGTGAATTACATAATTCACAAAGCATGTTGGAAGGAAACTTAGCGGGTTTTTTTCAAGAAAGAAAACACTCAGTGGGCGATATCGAGAGTGGTTAAAATTGCTTATTTGCACCAACTCTTTCATAAAGCAACTGTCAGTGGCTTTCTATTACACCAATACTTGGTTAGGTTAGAAAAACACAATATACAAAAAGTTTAGTCCAATCTGTGAGGCAGCACCTTTAACGCACAAGAAGATAGTAGATAGCCGGACAGGGAAGGCAGCACTCAACCTAAACAGCCGAGCACAGAAAAAATAAACACGTATACAGTATCACTATGTTGATTAAACGTTGTTCGGACCACACAGCTATTCAAAATTTATTTCATGGGCTACGTATTTTGATTTGCAGCAGTAGGCAAACTATTATAATAATTTAATGTCTAACTCTGAAATTGAAATATATTATTTGAACAAAAATCGTTAAAGGTGCTGCCTCACAGATTGGACTAAAATTTTTGTATATTGTGATTATTTTATTTTTGTAATACACCAATATGTGAGGCAGTCCCTTTAAAAGCTTGAAGCAATGACTATAGAATGATATCTATTGTCTCTGATTGAAGTGCAGAAAATTGCAGGATTCAAAGATCTAAAAGTAAAAAAGATGTGGTTAGATCTTTGTATGATTTTAATTTAAAAAGTGAAAAAATCTTCCAACCATAACCACAGGTATCTGTATCATTAATAAAGTGTAAATGAAAAAAAATGTTTGTTTTATATAAAATTTGTAATATCTTAATTAGAATGGTTCATAACACGGAAAATTTACCACAGTCACTGATGTGCAGTTTGTTTTAGTAAACATTAAATATTGATATCAATATTTTAAAAATCCGTCCTTAAATAAGAAAATTAACCCATAGGGCGTAAAATCACTTTCTTTTTTCTTGTTTAGAACAGTAGCATTGTCGTTTCTATTGAATGCACTGACTGGACACCGTGATATACATTTCATGGTATAAATGTTTAACTAGTTGATAAATTTCGATGGGATTTTGAATGGATGTAGTTCTAACTACGTTGTCTATGAATGCAATTACTTTATGAAGATACCGGAAGCCAATTCTTGTTTTCGATACCATGAAAATCTGACCACTTTAGAACAAATCCCCCTTTCTAAGATATCATAAATTTATGAAAGAAACTTCTTTTTCTCTTTATCAATGATACAGTTAACAGTGACCATTACATCCCTAAAACAAGCTGTGCCCCCCCCCCCCCCAGTCTAAATCTAACTGGGCCTGGTAGTGATTGGTATTAACATGATATCATGCGTCTATTTTGTGTTTGAATGTCCAAAAAGTTAATAATAAGCGGGCAGGGGAAACAGCATTCACCGAAAACAGTGTTGGTAAAACAGCTGCATATGTGTTCCTGTTCTGTTATGTACACATGTGAGTAGACGGATTTACCCGTAGACGATCGTGTAAGGTCAGAGTTTATACATTCCCCGTTACCGGAAACCCCCCCTGAAATGTCCAACTATATTGTGCAGTTTTAAATGAGTCATGCCACGTTTCCACTGTTTTGTCGGCAAATAAGTAATGTACATATAAATCTTATATTTAAATCGTTATTGTTCGTATCATGTAACTTACTTCGACCTGTGAAGAGTCCGTGGCTAAGCAGGAACATAACCCATATTCGGCTACAACAAAATTCGGCTATCAACAGATTGCAATTAGGTACGTTACGTAGGTATTATATTATTTTCACTGATGCTAACGTTATTTATAAGGTAGATATGTTGGCGCTGGAATAATTTAGCTTAGTGGGTAGGGTGTCATACTGATGTATATTTAATTACGGTATTGTAAAATTTGTACAAAGATTACTGAAGTTGAAAAGGGGGGGGGGGTGGGCGTAAGAACTTCAGGTTCATGACATAAACAACTTATTACGGTATACCTTATTATCAACATTATTTCTACTTTTTATTGCCAACAATCGCTTTCCAATTATTATTGGCAAGTGTCTGACATAGACATAGACAGAGGTGAGACACAAGGAATCAGTGTGCGTTACCCTAGCTTGTTTCGAATACATTCCTTGGCTGTTTAACGTGCCCGGTGTACAGCACTGATACACACGAGACTACCTTTGGGTTTCCAACCAGTTTGTCTCTAGTTGGGTGGGAAACACTGAAAAGCGTTTCAGAAATGACCTGGCTGAGAATCGAACCAGGAACCTCTCAATCAGTAGTCAAGAGCATTATCCGCTCGACCTCCATTTGGGATATTGACCAAAAGATATAGCAAAAACTATCAAAGAAACCAACTAAGTAATTGAAATATTGTATTTGATTCCGTAGCTCATTACCAACAGACCAAGGGCTTGAACTTATGTACATGTACGCATTTTCAAGTTAAACATAATATTTTATTTATGGAAAAAATTGCCCAGGTTGTTGAATAGTGTTGTCATTATGTGCAAGCATAGGCTAGATAACAGAGATTGGCTACTGGACTCAGAACTGAAATAGCACACGTTTGCTTACTTGTGACAAATAAAACTCATTAAGTAGAGGTCATGCACACTTAAATTATACATTTTTGGAAAGCATAAATATTCCTCTACAGCTGCAGTAAAGCACATTTTGAATTATCTGTAGAGATATTTTCATATTTATAATTTCCTACCCTTAAAATTTGCATAAAAATCAAAAAGATAGAAATTTGCTTAATAATGGGTTGCTTCAACCTTCGATATAATTATTGGCAGCCATTAAGTTAACACTATTATATATTTATGAACAAATGCACTGCATAATGTATACTTTAAAAGATATTCAAGAAACATTGCCATATTTCTACTTTCAGTTTGCAAGGTCATTAAAGTTTTGCATGATACAGATACATGTTCATAAATATGTTTTATAATTATTTCTTTGTAAGAGTTTGTTCCTTCGCCACTATGTACCGTTGGTACGTTATTGGTACGGCCGCTACGGCGTTTAGTCTATTGCTATTAATGTTGTAAGAGTTATCTCCCTTAGTTATTATTACGCCTTTTGTAGTCACGAGAAGTTGATTCACGTTTCTCTGCCAATAAAAGTTGTTTGTATCGTTACGGTTGTTCCTTATTAACTGGCGTGGTGGCAGCGGTGGGATTCATGGACATTTGAACGTACAAGTTTTAAAAACCAGTGTATGGAACAACTTGCTGTAACAAAAGCAGTGACGAGACAGTTTATCTTTAATTGTTAAAAGCAAATTAACTAATATGGCTGGTGTAAGGGCACCAAAACAATGGTCCCTAACCAAAACAGAAACAATAACATCGTTTGAAGGGTGGAAACAAAACCTAGAGTATACACTTTCCCTAGATCATAACTTCGCCAATTTTCTTGTGGATGGTTTTACATGGGCGAAAAAGACAGCAACTAACCCACTCAGGGGTTTCGTTGACGATGGTGATGCTGTTCCAGAGGCCCAGAGACGTACAGCAGCACAGAAGAGTACCCATCTTGAACTAATGTTGGGGCAGATCGCTAATTTCTGTCCAGTGATCTCAAGAAACACAATTGTAAAAAATTCCACATCAATAAATTGTATATGGCAAGCCATTCGATTGCATTTCGGTTTCCAGACATCTGGGGGACATTTTATGAATTTTGACAATATGAAATTGGAACATGGAGAACGCCCGGAGGATTTGTTCCAAAGGCTTACCAGTTTCATTGAGGACAATCTTCTTCGCTCTGATGGGTCTATAAGACACCATGGTGACGTCCAGGACAGCGACGAAGAGATTTCGCCTACCATTGAAAATTTGATAGTACTTACTTGGCTGAGGCTAATTCACCCGGAACTCCCAAGTCTGGTAAAACAGAGATATGGTACATCGCTAAGGTCACAGACACTCGCATCTCTTAAGCCCGAGATATCTCTGGCCCTAGATTCGTTGTTAGAAGAGGTTCATTCTGTGGCGGAAGTGAAAGTGTTGAGAGCATCATTCCAAGTGAAGAACAAAGTTTCAAGCAAAAAACCTTCCAAATCGTGTATCTTGTGTAAACAGGCTGGCCGGCCTAACCAGCACTTCTTAAGTAAATGTGCATATCTCCCTGAGGAAGACCGAGTATATATAAGTAAAGCTAGACAGACTACAGCACATGATGAATCACCAGAAGTTAGCGATGATGACAACGATCATAGTAACTTCACAGTAGCTGCTACATCCAGGCGCGTCAGCACCAAACAGTCGCCATACTTTAAAGTTTTTTTTAAACATTTTCCGTTACATCTAACACTTGATACAGGAGCTGAAATATCAATGATTAAGGCTTCAACTGCTGCGCGCATAGGTGCAGTTATTACCAAGAGTAATCAAAGCGCTTGTCAAGCTGATGGATTAACCCCCTTAGAAGTGATTGGAGAGACTAGACTAAATCTATGTAGACAAGAGAAAGTCATGTATTTGGAAGCTCTAGTTGTAAGCGATCTTGATAGCGACATACTTGCCGGGATCCCTTTCATGACGCGTAATAACATTTCAGTCCGACCGGCTAAACAACAAATTACCATAGATGGTTGTGAGGTTTTCAACTATGGTTCGCGTGTTGGTGACAAAGACCTTAATCGCGTGAGACGAGCTCAAGCCTACATCCTACGAGCAAAGGCTGGTACCATTTGGCCAGGAGACTATGTTGAACTTGATGTCCCATCTGACTTCACAGAGGACGGCATTGTAGCCGTGGAACCGCGAAATGATACTCATTACAATGATAATTGGCCAGGACCACAAATAACTCATTTGATCGGTGGAAAAATTCGTTTGGTCAATGACACAGTTAAACCGCAACAATTAAGGAGAAACGATCAATTATGCCAAGTGTTAAATACGTGTGTGCCATCCATCAATGACGATGGTAACAATATTCCAAGAGTGTCCGCCGCGGCTACTCACATTAAATGTAACTCTGACACAGTCAAACTTGATCCAGATGAAATTCTTCCTTGTGACATTCGTAAAAAATTCCAAGAACTGTTAAGGGAACACGATGAAGTTTTCAGTAATGATATACAGGGTTATAATGGGGCAGAGGGATCTTTTGAAGCAGTTGTTAATATGGGACCAACTCAACCGCCACAGCGCAAAGGTCGTCTTCCTCAATATGGACGCAATAAATTAGTGGAGCTACAAGAAAAATTTGACCAGTTAGAGGCTCAGGGTGTATTTAAGCGGCCAGAGGACGTTGGCGTCACCGTTGAATATTTGAACCCGTCATTTCTAATTAAGAAATCTTCAGGTGGATTTCGTTTAGTAACTGCATTCGGTGAAGTTGGTCAATACAGCAAGCCACAACCTTCGTTAATGCCAGATGTAGACTCAGTGTTGAGAAACGTTGGACAATGGAAATATATCATAGTGGCGGATCTCACAAGTGCGTTTTACCAGATACCACTGTCGCGTACGTCGATGAAATATTGCGGTGTAGCAACACCGTTTCGAGGGGTTCGAGTGTACACTAGAAGTGCCATGGGAATGCCTGGCTCTGAAACAGCTCTAGAAGAATTAATGTGCCGGGTGCTTGGTGACTGTTTGCAGGATGGCTGCGTTGCAAAATTAGCAGATGATTTGTACTGTGGAGGGAATAGCCTTGAGGAACTCATTTGTAACTGGACCAGAGTCTTACAAGCATTACGGAAGTGCAACCTGAGATTATCCCCGTCAAAAACCATAATCTGTCCGCGGTCTACAACAATACTAGGGTGGGTTTGGAAGGATGGCCAAATCTCTGCCAGTCCACATAAAGTTGCAGTCTTGTCAACATGTCAGCCACCATCTTCTGTTCGCGATCTTCGCGCATTCATAGGCGCTTATAAGATGCTTGCAAGAGTTCTACCAGGGTGTGCAGAATACTTGGCATCGTTGGAAGCAGCTTCATCTGGGAAAGAGTCTCGTGATAAACTAGTTTGGACAGATAGTTTGAGTTCAGAGTTCAGGTCTGCACAGCATGCCTTGAGCACACACAAATTTATAACGCTTCCTAAGACCGACGATAAGTTATGGATCGTTACTGATGGATCTGTTTCAAAACATGGTATAGGTGCTACTTTGTATGTCAACCGGGGGAGCAACAAGTTATTACTAGCAGGGTTCTTTAGTGCTAAACTCAGAAGACATCAAGTGACATGGTTACCATGTGAGATTGAAGCATTGAGCATAACCGCCGCCATTAAGCATTTTGCTCCTTTCATCATTCAGTCTAAGCATAAGCCATGTGTATTAACGGACAGTAAGCCTTGTGTACAGGCTATATTGAAACTTGGTCGAGGTGAATTTTCCGCAAGTCCTCGTGTTACCTCATTCCTGTCGGTAGTTAGTCGGTATGATGTGAATGTACAACATGTGGCAGGGTCAGCAAACTTTCCTTCTGATTTCGCGAGCAGAAATGCTGCTGAATGCTTTGAACCTAGATGTCAAGTATGTTCATTTATTCACCGTCTTGAGGATTCCGTAGTCAGATCGGTAAGCATTCAGGACATTATTCAAAATAACAGTCGCTTACCATTCACATCCAGATCAGCCTGGAAAGACCTTCAAACAGAGTGCCCTGATTTAAGGCGAACTATGGCTCATTTAAGGCAAGGTACGCGTCCGTCCAAGAAACTGACTAAGGTCAAAGATATTAAGAGGTATTTAAGCGTTGCTTCAATCGCAAATGACGGGTTACTCATAGTAAGACGCAGTGATCCATTGTTACCTCCAGCTGATTTAATCATCATACCGCGCAGTGTATTGGATGGCTTGGTGACTGCTTTACACTTGAAACTTGGTCATCCGACCAAGCACCAGTTACAATTGGTTCTTAAACGGCAGTTTTATGCGTTAGATCTATCAAAAGCAATTGACAGAGTTTGCGAGAGCTGTCATACATGTGCATCACTCAAGCAATTTCCGGAGAGTCTTGTGAAACAATCCTCTGAGGAACCACCTGAGCATGTTGGCATCAACTTCGCTGCAGATGTCTTGAAGAGAAGTCGTCAACTTGTACTTGTCGTTCGTGAAACAGTCACATCCTACACATCAGCTTGTCTCATTACAGATGAAAAAAGTGACACGTTACGCGATAACTTGGTCAGCATGATGGTTGGAATGCATCCACTAGATGGCCCAAACGCAGTCGTCCGCGTAGATCCTGCTCCAGGCTTCATTGCTTTGAAAGATAACAAATTTCTTGAACAGTATAACATTTCACTTCAAATTGGACGGGTTAAGAACAAGAACAAGAACCCGGTTGCTGAAAAAGCCATTGGAGAACTAGAAACTGAACTTCTACGCTTTGAACCAAGAGGGGGTCCGGTGTCTAGTTTAGATCTATCAATTTGTGTGTCAAGACTAAACTCGCGTATTCGCAATCAGGGCTTGTCAGCACGTGAACTATGGACACATAGAGATCAATTTACCCATGAACAGATTCCGTTAATAGATCATGACATTGTGTTAAATCAACATAGTTTACGTGATAAGAATCATAAATACAGCGAGAAATCTAAATGCCCTAATGTTACGCACAATTTGAACCAGGTTAGCGTAGGAGACTTAGTATATGTGTATTCGGATAAGCAGAAATCTTGTGCCAGGGACAGATACCTTGTTGTTTCTATGGATGGTGATTGGTGCTTCATCAAGAAGTTCATTGGGAATCAACTACGCGCTACATCATATAAAGTAAAACGTTCTGAATGTTACCGTGTTGAGAGTGACATTCATTCTAACCATTACTTAGGTTTGGACGATATCGACAGCGAAAGTGAGGACATTGAATCAGTGACGCGTGTTCCTGAAATGGTTCAGGTACCACCTTCGACATTAACCACACCGTTAATGAATGACAATACAGTCCACATGGAGCATCCAGAACCCCAGGTGTTAATCGGTGAAATTGATGACAGTCCACCGGTGGATGATCCACATTCTGACATTCCGGATGAAATTCCACAAGCTAGGCCACAACGATCCCGTAAACCTCCAACATATTTGGAGGATTATGTTACATAAACAATTTACGACTATTGACCATGATACGTTATTTGTAAACCTGACAGTATATTTACAGTAACGCACATTTCGATCATGATGTATTTGAACGCTTTTGAATGTTGGGTTGAGGAAAGTTTCCGATTGTGTTAGGTGGTCGTATATATACATATAATATGCTTTGATGTGCCATTGTATGTGTTCACATGTATTGTTCAATGTTATTTTGAGATATATATATGATTAAGAAATCATGAAGTTAAAACTAGGATAGTAATATTTACATGTATTTACTATACAATTTGAAAATTCACCTGACATGTGTTTTGTATTAATAGCAGTTAAGTTTTGAGTTAGTACTTTTAAAAGTACTGTGCAGGGGTATACTTTACATTTTATGTCATGAATCGTAGTACGTAAACATTTATAATCAAATTCAGTTGAATGTTAACTATGTGCATAGATGAGAATAGGTGTTTTTATCCTCTAAAGAAAAAGAGGTTGCGCCACTATGTACCGTTGGTACGTTATTGGTACGGCCGCTACGGCGTTTAGTCTATTGCTATTAATGTTGTAAGAGTTATCTCCCTTAGTTATTATTACGCCTTTTGTAGTCACGAGAAGTTGATTCACGTTTCTCTGCCAATAAAAGTTGTTTGTATCGTTACGGTTGTTCCTTATTAACTGGCGCTTATACTATTGACTATGTTGCCAACAAAAAACTTTGACTCTTAATGTTATGTTGACTTTGTTTGTGAACGAGCAAGGTTTGCAATGAAAGACTGCTGTCATGCTTTACTGATATTTATTTTTTGTTTAACTTCAATGGTAAATAAAGTGCATCATAATACTATGCTTACTCTACCCAACACATTTCAATTTTAAGAATAAAATGCTTTTGAAAAAACCAAAAACTGTTGGTTTTCACCTTAGAGCAATTCTAAATTTCATTATTTGTATGTCTTAACCAATAACTATCATACTGAAACAATTCCAAAAAAAAAATAGTTACCCTACCTACCTACCCTTTCTAAATTTGCTTGGGTGGGGAAGGGGAAACCAAGAATATTTTAAGTTTGGCCTAATGTTAAATCCTTAAAGAGGATTTTTACCTTTTCCCCAAAGCCCCCAGAATTGTGTGACTCATGTCTGTATGAAACCAATAATTTATGTTCATAGATTTAAGTCAGTATCTGATGAATGCAATAAAAGCTCAATTGAGCTTGTAAGTAAAACATAGGACAATTTCACTGGTCAGCCTGTTAATGGTGCGCATGTTGATCATCATAAATTTGATGATGTACTATAGATGCCAATCATTATTCTATGTTGGTGGCGTCGCAAAATGTTGGATCACTTTGACAAATTTGTAAATTGTAGAATTTGACTGTTTTACTTGAAAGTATTTTTCTTTAGTGATTATGTAAATATATATGTCTTAATCTTAAACCTATGTACAATACAAGTTATCTTACAGTATTCTTCTTACTGCATATCATATCGTAGACGTTTATACCTACCTACTTACCTTAGCCTCTTTGCCCCAAGGGGCATACATGTAGGGCATCCACCACTCTTCGCCATCCACGCCTGTCTTGTGCCGCTGTTTTGCTTCGTTCATAACATGGATGTGGCCTTCAGTTTTTTTTCCATTGTTTCCATATCAGGACAGGTCTTCTCCTCTTCCTCCTCCCTAAGGGGTTCCAGTCAAGAGATTGGCGGACAATGTTGTTGAGGGCCTTTCGAATTGTATGGCCAATCCACGGCCATTTCCGCTTCTTTATTGTCATGGCAATTGGGGACTGGTGGGTTCTTCTCCAGAGGTCTCTGTAGACATATATGCAATGCAATTAATCTTACTACATGTCACTTCAGGTTTAGACATGGCTGAAGGAGAGGCGTGTTTATCTTTCGGTGTGATTGCTGACATACAATATGCCGATGCTGAAGATGGATACAACTACAGTAAAACTAATCGACGTTTCTACAGAACTTCTATAGAAAGGTTGGATAAAGCTGTGCAGATGTGGAGAAACGATCCTATAAAACAGCCTCAATTTGTTCTGCAGCTAGGTGATATCATAGATGGATTAAACAAAAGATTGGACATATCAGAGTCCTCCCTGAATGCAGTCCTGAAATCATTTTCTAGTTTCCCACGAAGTGTTTATCATATATGGGGGAACCATGAGTATTACAATTTTTCACGAGAGACTCTGATGAATTCTAAACTGTACTCAGGCAATGATACATTCTGCTTGCCGGTGTCGGGTAAAGCTTACTACTCGTGTGTGCCACACCCAAAACTCAGAATTCTTGCATTAGATACATATGAAATTAGCCTGTTGGCGAGTGTGGCAAACACTCCCGAATATGAGCTTGCGTCTCAGTACTTGGCCAACAATCAAAATGTGGATAAGAATTCTCATGAGGGTTTAAGTGGAGTAGAGAAAAGATATGTAAAGTTTAATGGCGCACTGAGTGACAAACAGCTGGATTGGATACAGAAAAATCTAGCTGAAGCTAGAACATCAAAACAAAATGTCGTCATCATGGGTAAATATCTTTCCTGATACTGACACTTTTTTAGCTCACCTGTCACAAAGTGACAGAGTGAGCTTTTGTGATCACTCTTCGTCCGTCGTCCGTCCGTCGTCCGTCAACAATTGGCTTGTGTAGACACTAGAGGTCACAATTTTAGCCTAATCGTTATGAAACTTGGTCACAATGATCATCTTAACAAAATCTAGGCCAAGTTTGATATTGGGTCATATAGGGTCAAAAACTAGGTCACTAGGTCAAATTATAGAAAAACCTTGTGTAGTCACTAGAGGTCACAATTTTGACTTAATATTTATGAAACTTGGTCACAATGATCATCCTAACAAAATCTAGGTCAAGTTCGATATTGGGTCATCCGGGGTCAAAAACTAGGTCACAAGGTCAAATCATAGAAAAACCTTGTGTAGTCACTAGAGTTCAAAATTTTGAATTAATCTTTATGAAACTTGGTCACAATGATCATCTCAACAAAATCTAGGTCAAGTTCGATATTGGGTCATCCGGGGTCCAAAACTAGGTCACAAGGTCAAATCATAGAAAAACCTTGTGTAGTCACTAGAGGTCACAATTTTGGCTTAATCTTTATGAAACTTGGTCACAATGATCATCTCAACAAAATCTAGGTCAGGTTTGATATTGGGTCATCCGGGGTCAAAAACTAGGTCACAAGATCAAATCATAGAAAAACCTTGTGTAGTCACTAGAGGTCACAGTTTTAGCATAATCTTTACGAAACTTGGTCACAATGATCAACACAACAAAATGTAGGTCAAGTTCAATATTGGGTCATCTGGGGTCAAAAAGTAGGTCATTAGGTCAATCATATAAAAACCTTGTGTAGTCACTAGACATCACAATATTGGCCTAATCTGTACAAAACTTGGTCACAATGACCACCTCAACAAAATCTAGGTCAAGTTCGACAGGTGAGCGACCTAGGGCCATTTGGGCCCTCTTGTTTTATGAAATCCCCTTTCTGTAACATGTGACAAGGTGAACTTTTGTGATCTCTCTTTACCTAATTGTTCACTATTGATTGTGAAGACACTAGAGGTCAAGTTGGAATAGGGGGTCATCTAGGTCAAATTATAGAAACACTTCACTTGATTGATCTTCATTTGATCTTCATGAATCTTTGCCCTCTTGTTTGCTCTCCTGATGTAATCTGAACTTACACATATCGTTAGGTGACTAGGACTGTCAGCTGGTAGACCAAACAGTTTCTGCTCAAGAACACTTGAGCCTACACTGTAGCATGCTGAAACCTTACATGCAGGTGGGTCATGTGCAGTAGGCTAGATGGTCCATATTGATTTTGAGGTCAGAAGGTAAAAATGTCAATATCGCAGTGATCTATAATGCGAATGACTAGACCAAAATTAATCAGTAACTTAAGAATGGTTGTGCTTAGGTTTCAAACTTTATTGGGAGGTTGGTTCATCATCAGTAGGATGTCAAGGTCAAAGTCATAAATGTTTTACGGACATCTCTTGTTAAATATGTATTTCACATTTTGTTGACATACTAAGTCCATGATTATGTTTACTTACAATTTTTGTATTGAACCATACTTTTATCTCTTGCAGGTCATTGTGGTGTTTCTGAATCAGCAACAGACCCCTCATGTTTGTGTTGGAATGCTTCGGCCATTTTACAACTTATAGATGAATACAGTGATTGTGTGGTGTGTTATTTCTCAGGACATGATCATGCGGGTGGATTCTCTATGGATGACAAAGGTGTTTTACATATGGCATTCCCTGGTGTCCTTGAGAACAATGTGGACTCAGACTTTGGTACAGTATACATGTACCCTGACAGACTGCATCTACAGGGTAACGGCCGTGTGGAGTCAATGTCATTACCTTTGAAATTTCGATTCAATGAAGACAGTATATGTAGTTGATGTTTTTAAACAATAGTTCTCTGTGATAATTTTAAACATTTACAAATATGATAGAATTCATTAAGTTATTTTATATTTTTTTATTTCATATCGTAGATCATAAAAATGGTTGTTACATTGTATGTATAGTCATTCATACTGTTATTGGCACTAGTTGTTACCCTATCTTACCACAGGTAACAGTATCAATGAAAAGGACTTAAATCAGAAACTTGTTTTTTTTGTAAAATTGATTATCAGTTACCTTTATTTCTTAGATATTCATTTTTCTTTGTTTCCAAACAGAATATTAGCAACACATCATTTGGATGTAGCATATTTATTTTATACTAGTCTATTTAAATGAGTTTTTAATGCTCATAGGTTTGTTATACTATAAATATTTTCAAATGTGACAATTTTCTTGTAATTTGAAGATGGATATGAGTCTACACTTAATTTTAAACTATTCATAGCATTTTGTGTGCCAATACCTTTATTTTAACACATCTGTGTTATTTTAGACTATATCATTTTACATGCAAATATTCATTTTAGAATTTTGGTTTCGTTGAATTTTATCTCAAAATGAGGGCTGTCGTTTTATATTTACCAGTAATGTTAGTGTTACATTTTCAACTCTTATGATATCACACCTTTGCTGTTTTGTTGATATTTTAAAGCTGTGATAACTTATTTAAGTCTTTCAATGTTATCTTAGCCTTGCCTGTGAATAGTGTAATTGTTGTGTTTCAGTCATACCTGGGCTGGTATTCACAAAGTACCTTAAGGGAAAACTTAAATATTTGACTCAAGTGAAAAAATTTGAACTGCACATATTTCCAAAGAAATGAAGAACAACTCATGTTTTCTTGATGATTATTGTACGTCTTTATGTTATGCTTCTAAACAATATAAAACATTAATAATCTTGCTTTTCCTGTTTAGCAGATACACTTAAGGAAATTAAAAGATTTTAAGAAAATTCTAAGTTTTCCCTTAAGATATTTTGTGAATACCACCCCAATTCCATGTTATATCATTCCTGGTTGTTTTATTGGAGTTGTTTTCACTATAAGTGTATTAAATATTTGTAAACACAATTCTGGGACATACTTTTTGTTCTTGTGTGAAATTATTTACCTGGTACGAAACTATTTACCTGGTACTATTGTATGAAACTATTTACCTAGTACTCATTAATATTTCCTGCTTATCCGTTGTACCATCATGTTTGTTATTTTAACAAGTTATAGTACATAAGATTTGGCCAGCCAGCTTTGAATATTTGTGCTTAATCTCATCCAAACATATTTGTTATTTTAACCAGTCAAACTATTTTCATGGTACAATAATGAAAACACACCAGGATTTATTAGCGCCTAGTGAAATGTTATGTACTATAAAGCATTGTTACAGTATAGCCCAATTATAGAAAACACTTCAGTATTAATGAGTTCTGAGTAAATACAACCCGACTATAGTTTTATACGTATTGATTCTCTCATTTAAAGAATGGAGTGCAAAAGAACCATAACTCTATTTGAGTAATTTTCTGTGACAAACACCCCACAGGGAGCATCACGGGACTCTGACAGCTTGTTTGGCCTGGGAAGTACATATTTTAGTATGAAAGTACATGTTTTAGCATGATGGACATATTTTAGCACAGAAAGTACATTTTTTAGCTTGAAAGTACATATTTTAGCATTAAAGTACATATTTTAGCACAGAAAGTGCATGTACACATATAAGCATGGACAGTACATGTTTTAGCATGATGCACATGCTTTAGCACAGAAAGCAGTGTGTTATTTGATAGTGTTAGCATTGGATACATCAGCAATAATCAAATGTTTGTATGCGTGGATTAGGCTTATTTTATTACTTTATACATATAGGTTTTACTCATTCGGTATATGGACATACTTACACAAAGTTACTTGTTACAATTACACAAAGTTGTATTTTACTAACATTTATTTAGATGTTTCAATATTCAACACTGTGTTTTTTATCACCTTTTTAATGGTGGCATTTGAACATTTAAAGCCACAGTAGGCCTTAAACGGCTATTTTAAAAAGCAATAACTATTTGAAGAGCCATGTATTTTGAGCACTTTAGTTGAGTCCCAAAGATGGAAAACACCATAAGATGGAAGAAATTTAAATACAACCTCCAGTTGGTTTATTTACAACATAATGAATTGTAAACAAAAAATGCACATTGTATAACTGAAGGGAAGCAACTCTTGGAAAATTAGTATTTTGTCATCCATACATTTTACTAAAATGTGATTTTGGCATATTATTTCGACAGATACATTTAACATTATACTGTCAATTATTGATCGTTTGTGAAAAATATCCTTACTCTTTGTAAGTAGTCTATTTACTGGATGATCGAAAAAAAGGTCTAGGGAGTGATAATGTGGCTTTAAAAGTATTATGGATCAGTAAAGAAGGTATATGTAAATGTATAGATTAGGTGAATCAACTGTTTTTGTAAATCATTTTTTGGGATTATTATAGAAATAATCTAGTCCTGTTTTAATGTCTTAGTCACAGAAAATGTTTTTTTTCCAATTTGAAATTATTCTTAAATGTGATATATTATGTAATTTATCATAGCAAGTTATTGTTTGTGTAAAAATAGAAAGTCTCAATAAAGTATTGAAGCTGTTTCAATGTGTTCTCTTGTTTGTGATATCTTCACTGTTATAATTCTAGCTGCATGGTACAGTAATGTTTTACAAATCAATTACTTGTAATATACAAAGGTTATAGTAGACATTTATTATTAATCTGCTGTACCAGACTAGCATTATATGTGCTATACCAGACCAGCATTATATGTGCTATACCAGACCAGCATCATATGTGCTATACCAGACCAGCATTATATGTACTATACCAGACCAGCATTATATGTGCTACATGAGACCAGCATTATATGCGCTATACCAGACCAGCATTATATGTGCTACATCAGACCAGCATTATAAGTGCTACATCAGACCAGCATTATATGTGCTACATCAGACCAGCATTATATGTGCTACATCAGACCAGCATTATATGTGCTACATCAGACCAGCATTATATGTGCTACATCAGACCAGCATTATATGTGCTACATTATGCTGGTCTGGTATCGCACATATAATGACCTCCCATTGGATTATATTACATCAACAACAAATGGTACAATAATAACTATTTTATTACTTAGATACATTAAAGCAAAACAACAAAAACAAGCACTTCAAGAATCAAAGCACTGAGAGTGCTACTTGAGGCTAAAAGATGAAATGCATGTAATCCAGATTTATATGCATATAATTATGGTACAATGTAAACTATATAATATATCATTAGTAGGTAAATTTGAGTGAGTATTCAAGAATTGGTTATAGTGCGTCCACGATAATGAAAAAGGCAGGAAAATTTGGTATATTCCGCAAAGGTGGATTAATCAGATGTGCACGATTTATCAGTGAAGTTTTTAGTACAAACACATGGCCGTAACTAGGGGGGGTGGCCTCGCAAAATTACTTTTTCAGTCAATATATCCAAGCTTAGAATGAGACTGTGACATTTATATGAGCCAGTCTCCAGGAAAACCTGCTATAATGACATGATGTAATTACCATTATGTAACAATGTTTGTAAAAGCTCTAATATAAGAAAAATACATATCCATTGATTCTATTTTATGTAGTTTACTCATATAGTACTATACCTTAGATTTAAATTTTCCCATGAATTATGTCGAAATCAAATACTTCGTTGCTATGGTGACCAATTTCGGAAAAGTACTCATAGTGAGAAAAACGAGGAGCTATTAGTTTTTTAAAACAATAGTAGCCTTTCTCTGAATGCGAACAATTTTGATTTTGGTAAATATTTAAAAAAAACTAAAAGATACTGCTAAAATGTTATACCATTTTGAACAATTTATGTCAATAATTGATCAAATGGTGTAATTATGAAATATGTGTTATAGTTACGTCAATTAACGTTTGAATGACGTTTGCGACGTCACACAAAAAAGCTTCGAAAGGGGACACTACAAAAACAGCTATAACTTCCTTAAAAAGCAAGATATTAACAAAATTTCTTTTGTATTTTGCTTCATTACGATTATTCTTTCAAGCTATGGAAAATCTCAAAATAAATATTTTTGTCAAAATAGCAGGTTTTCCTGGAGACTGGCTCATATATAGAAACAATGCATTTTTTTGTAGCTCACTTCGCTCGCTCAATAATTTTCATAGATCATTTTTCAAGTCTTTCTGGTGTGTTGCTAGGATGAGGAATGTGTTTTTTAGCTGGCATGCAGTTCAGACCAACAATACATTGTTTTGGATGAAATTTCTAAACTTCAAGCTTGCAAGGCTCGCCAGATAATTTTTTTCAGTCAATATCTTGAAGTTTTGAACAAGTCTGTGACATACAGCTCAGATAAACAATGCTTTTTTTCAAGCTCACTTCGCTCGCTCATTACTATTTACTTTGAGTAGAGAAAGACTTTGTCTGGTATACATGCATTAGTCAGATAAACAATACAATTTTCTTCTAGCTCGCTAATGCATAATTTTATAGCTAACTTTGCTCTATTAAATAACTTATTTGTGAATAGCATCAATTAGAGAACAATAGATAACAAGTGTGTGTTCCTTGAAGTCAGATAAGTACTGTATTTTTTCTATATGGCTTTGCTTGCATAATGAATGTACTGTACAGCAAACAACAACCCCTCCTTATCCAAGCATCCCATCACAAATTCAAGACCCAATTTCGCACCTCCATTCGAAAATCCTAGTTGCAGCCATGAAACCAAACAATATATGTCTACTTAAGTAATTCGTAAAATTTATGCAACAGTTGACCATACCGACTCATGTGTATAAACATCACATTATCCTGGGCGCACTTATAATAAAAATATTGCATTGTCTGAATAATACAAGTACAGATAATACTCTAAATAAAAGCATATAACGGTACTCTAATAATGAGTTGTGAAATACCATAAATGACGATCAATCCTGAAAACAGAGATTCCAAATCAGCCAAATGGATCTGGAGTACTGGTAGGACATTAGTTTATGTACAATATTCTATGAAAAAGGCTGCGGTTTTGAGACCAAGCTTACTGGTAGAAAAAAGGATGCGCACTACAGCTTTAGTGGAGTGATTATCTGCCAAAACATGTATTTTAAGAAAGTTTGATAATAATTGTTGGTTGAAACAAGATATATAATAGTAGATTTAAGCAAAACAGCTGAAATAGTATGAGTAATCTGTGTAGCTAGCTTCAAAATGTTGATGAATCTTGGAACTACTTGTTTGTGTAAGCTTCTTCTTTTACCTAGATGTGTTAAATTAGTAATAAGAACAAGACTCGTTCAATAACAGTGGAAGTATATTGTCCATACTAACTAGCTAAGTCAATAAGGGGCTATGAGACTCTAAAACGCACTGATTTGGTTGAATACACATTGCTTAATAAGAGGGGTTGTGGTGTTGAACAAGTGAGCACGGTATGAAAGCAATATGGACTTTGAAAAAAACTGAGTTTGAAAAACGAGCGAAGTCAATCAGGGGCCATAACTCTTTTGAAATGCTGGATAGAGTTACATGGTGTTGGCAATGTAAGGGGTTTAGGATGGTAAACAAGTATGCCATTGAACTTTGAAAGCATTGCCTTGATTGACTTTGTAAATATTTTAGTTTCAAAAACTTGAAAGTCTTGATTAATATTTTCAATGGGAGGGACAGATGAACAGACAGCAATCATTATATGCCTCCCACATCAGTAGATGCTATGGCACAAATATAATATGGTAATATCAATAAAAGCAAACATAGTAATATCATTTCTACTAACAAACAAAGACTTAACGGCCAAAAACTGTGTTAAGTCATGAAAACAGTTATATAGTAAGGTTTATAATCGGTGCATGTACAACTAAATGTAACAATTTATCACATGATCTTCCTTGTACACTGTATAGTCAGGTTTTGATACAATGACGCTGTTTGTGCCCAAGAAAAATGCAGTTGTCATGAATATGTCAGCATCCTAAAGAATCCGTCATTTTGGGATCAACATTTCCTAAAGTCTTCTGGAAAACAAATTATTAAGCTCGCCAAATTAAGGTTGCAGATCCTATATATAATATTTATAATTTAATTATAAAGAATTCAGAAAAGTCTGAACGCAAACTGTATTTAATTTTACCCTGTTGCCCCAGCTGCGTCTAATCTTTGCGTTGTGTTAACATTTAACCACTCCCGTGTGGTATAAATTGTTTCAGACTATAAAGCTTGACTAGAGAAATACAAAAATAGTTTTAAGTTTGTTTAATTTGAAAAACAGAAAAAAATACTGATTATTGACAAAAAAATCAATATTTAATAACTATAAAATTCATAATCTCAATTATTACCGCTAATATATAGCCCTGAAATCTAGCAATAAATTAAATGTAATGAAACTGAAAATAGCACAAATCAGTATTATGCTGTTATACACATAAGCATATAGTTTATTGACATGAAAAACAGTTGAAAATACAGCCAAAAAAACTAGAAGGGTTAGTTTTTGACACTGAAGTATGTCTCTCACAAAGGGCCATAACTCCCGACAAAAATCATACAACCTTAAATTCTTGACAATATGCACAACTAGGCTTGGTATCAAGTAAAGAACAAACTAGAAGGGTTAGTTTTTGACACTAGAGTATGTCTCTCACAAAGGGCCATAACTCCCGACAAAAATCATACAACCTAAAATTCTTGACAATATGCACAAACTAGGCTTGGTATCAAGTATTTGTGTAAAGTTTCTTTGAAATCTGACAAATGGTTAAAGAGAACTACTGCCAACAAACTTTGTGACATTCATCCAGATCGACATCCAGGACTAAGTCAATATGCCCCCATATATACCTTGACACAGCCACACTATTACGGGTATGTACGAGGGGTGATCAATATATTCGAAAACTTTCCTTCTAACTTTTTAAATATTGGTTCTAGAACAATGAAATTACGAGGCAATATAGATCTATCAATTATCTAGCGTTTTAATTAATTAATTATATTGTGACGTCACAATGTTGGCTATTTATGACTTATTTCTGTATTAAAAGTAAATAAATCGTATACAGTGTGTCGGATATGAGTCCAAAAAGGAGCTCGGTGCTGCTCAAACGGTGACGCTTTGAATGACGTCACGTGACAGACTGAGTCAAGCACCCATTACATGAATAAAACTATATTTTTTTTGCATTCGGTCGGAGATATCCTACACTGAATAATGTTAATTTGCTTTTGAGTCTTGCTGACAAAACAAAATTGCTAGATGAAAAGTCCACGAATATATTGATCACCCCTCGTATATGTGGGAGACATAATTCAACAAGGTACACACTACTAGTAAAGAGTAAAAGGTGACATATGTAATTTGTTGAAGAATTATAAAATGATAATTTGCAGATAATCTGTGAAAATGGCCAATATAACACATGAAACAAAAAATGTTTCCTTCAGACACGGACACCACTTGTCACATGACATTTATCACAACCAACAGCCATGACTATGCAGCAAATGCGTAATATTTCATGCACAAATACTGTAAACCTAGAAATTATTTTGTGCAATTTACTTTCGGAGAGTTCATGATTGGTAGAATTTCGTGAAATTTAGTCGCCTCGAAAGTGCTAAAAACTTTAATATGGACATTGTGGGAAACTTAAGAACGCGAAACTGACGAGCGACAAAACGCGAAAGTAAATTGGTTTACTGTACATAATATGCAACTACAATCATATACAGTTTTTATAAATCAAGGGCCAAAACTCTTTTGTAAAGAGTCACAAAGAAACTCTTTTAAAGTTATAACAAAACTACAACATGTTAATTAACACTATCAACAGTATTTAAGTCTTATGGAGACTACCCAGTCACATTATCCTGATACCGGGCAAACCAGCAGTTACCTGGAACTACCCTCGTATGCTGAGCATCAAGTAAGGGAGATATACCAGTACCATTTTAACGACATTGGTATGTCGCGGCCTGGGATCGACACCCACAACCTTCTGATCCAGACAAATGTAAGAAGAACTTGAGACCCTATCAAACAAGTCTGAAAGCATCGGGTTTCGTAAAATCTGGTATTATAGATATAAGAGTATTAACCTGATACTAAAGGCGCAACAAAAAAACACAAATAACAGATATCATCAAAACAATATTGCACTCATAATTCAAAAGTGAAAAATAACTAATTAAAAATTCGATCTAGTACACCAGAATACAGAAGATGACATACTCTGTAGTAAACTGTGCAATTCTACTTTCCTTAGTACACAAAACATTGCTCGATGTTTGTCAATGAAATATTGATCCAAACATACTGTACTCTCTCACTGAAGAGTTACATGAAAGGATGAAATAGTGATCCCAAACATACTGTACTCCCTAACTGAAGAGTTAAATGAAAGGATAAAATAGTGATCCTAAACATACTGTACTCTCTCACTGAAGAGTTACGGTGAAAGGATGAAATAGTGATCCTAAACATTCTGTACTCTCTCACTGAAGAGTTACGGTGAAAGGATGAAATAGTGATCCTAAACATTCTGTACTCTCTCACTGAAGAGTTACGGTGAAAGGATGAAATAGTGATCCTAAACATTCTGTACTCTCTCACTGAAGAGTTACGGTGAAAGGATGAAATAGTGATCCTAAACATTCTGTACTCTCTCACTGAAGAGTTACGATGAAAGGATGAAATAGTGATCCTAAACATTCTGTACTCTCTCACTGAAGAGTAACATGAAAGGATGCAATAGTGATCCTAAACATACTGTACTCCCTCATTGAAGAGTAACATGAAAGGATGAAATAGTGATCCTAAACATACTGTACTCCCTCATTGAAGAGTTACTGTGAAAGGAAAATGATAAAGATCATGATACTCAAATAAATAATTCTAAAAATAATATCAATGTGCGAGATACATACACATACTATGGCACAAATACACACAATATTTATCAAATAAGTACACAAGGAATGTGATCATTCAGCAATCTAATAATATTGTAGTATTAAAAGGTGGTCAAACCATGTGAACTGTTATGTCATTTTCAGCTTCTAAAAGCATATCCATCTATTGATTCATTCCCAAAACGATAGTTGTATCTTTTTTCCATCGAATTTCAATGACACGTAAATCATGTTTGTTTTTTGTAAACAGATGAACCCCCCATGTATTTCTATATATTTTCTTTCTATTGACATGAATTGTCAATTTTGGTCACACACTTAATGCTATGGTCGCGTGTAGGTTTTAAAACATTTTCTTCACTTCAATTGAAGAACTATACAAAATACGAACAAATCTAATTTTCCGATACTGCTATCTGTTGGATACCGCTATCTGTTGGAAACCGCTATCTGTTGGATACCGCTATCTGTTGGATACCGCTATCTGTTGGATACCGCTATCTGTTGGATACCGCTATCTGTTGGATACCGCTATTTGTTGGAAACCGCTATCTGTTGGATACCGCTATCTGTTGGATACCGCTATCTGTTGGATACCGCTATCTGTTGGATACCGCTATCTGTTGAATACCGCTATCTGTTGGATACCGCTATCTGTTGGATACCGCTATCTGTTGTATACCGCTATCTGTTGGATACCGCTATCTGTTGGATACCGCTATCTGTTGAATACCGCTATCTGTTGGATACCGCTATCTGTTGGATACCGCTATCTGTTGGATACCACTATCTGTTGGATACCACTATCTGTTGGATACCACTAGTGAGGCAGTAACTGAGTCTTAAATGGCCATAAACAAGTGTACAGTATAAGGTATAAATATACGTATGTCATCGGTATATTACAGAATACATTAAACATGGAGTATTACATTATCATACATTAAACATTGTGTTATTACATTATCATACATTAATCATTGTGTTATTACATGATCATACATTAAACATGTGACGACATGTCTTGTTTTAATACAGGAATTAAATATCCGTAAATATCCATGTAAATACATTATCATGCTCCTGTCAGATTTCCTTGTTTATATATTTGGATGCATTCGATTTTTGTAATGATCAAAAACATCTTTTTCAATATAGCTAAGCCTTTTATTCCTACATAAAGATTATGCGGTCAACCTGATTTGTTTTAAAAACCTATAGGTAAATATGGTTTTGAAGTAAAAGGTTGACAATGACTTTATTTGTTAGTTGATTTGAACTACATCAACAAACTATCATTTATTCCATATGCTTGCAACTGATAATATAGAATAAAAGTCTTCTTCTACCCATTAACAGGTATATCACAATCCAGGCTATATACAATGCAGAACTATTGGCTGATATAATTGATCATTACACTGCAGACGAACTTCTCACAATATCCTCTTCCCCCTCATCCAACTGTCTCTTTGCAAATTCTAAAAATACCTGAAAATGTAAACCAAAATTTACACACATTGTACAAAAACAATGAGCAAAAGCATTCATTTTTAAGGTCTTTTTGTCTACCTGTAATTATCATTGAGGATAAATCTATTAAAAGTCTTATTGACTTTTCCCTGAACAATTTCAAAATTGCACTGAGAAAGATCTACCTATATTTATCATCAAGGTCTTTACGCTAAAACAGACCAAACAAAAGATCCACAATGCTATTGGATAAAACATACATGCCATGTTTCGCAGACCCCTTTGCGTGAGATTGGTGATGGAAATGCAGGAGATTTTATTAAAATGCAGGAGATTTTCCTTGCTGAACCTTTAGACTTAAAAGTATTTTAAGTTTATATGCTGTTTTCACTGATCATAATTTGATGACAATACCATGCATGCTTCATGTAGCAATTTAAACTAATATTTGTCATCATTTTCATAATATAAACAAAAATGTCAGATTCTAGTTTGTCCATGAAATGCATGAGATTTGATTAATTGGTCTCTGATCATGCAGGAGTAGAGTCTCAAATGCAGGAGACGCACGCATGATGCAGGAGATCTGGCATGTATGATTAATATAGCAAATTACAAAGTATTGTTCACCCAGAATGAATAACTGTCTTAGTCTAACTTTCTTTTCTAGCCCTATTAAAAATATGATTCCTTGACCAAAGTTGACATCTGATTCAAAATTTCCCACACTTTCCCCTTACCATGAATAATTATACCCCCCCCTGCGTTTTCCACGATGGAAGTTGATGGGAACCCTGATATTAAGCTGTATCTAGTATCCTATTTTTGGTTGTGCTTTTATTTCAACAGAAATTCTAATATTATAGCAGCATTTCATTTTTTTACGTTAGACTTCGTGTATACTTTTTGTTCATTTTAGCTCATTTTTATATTGACATACAAACTCAATGGCTTTTCAAAGACATCCATCTCATATTGCTGATGTCTTCTACAGTTATATATATGCTGTGTAATTTCAGTCACAATTTTAATTACAGTTATGTTTTGTTGAATTAACCAAATACAATCTAATCTCTCCCTCAAAGTTGGAGGTCATGGGCCAATAAGGCAGGGATAAAACCGAATGGCCACACACTACAACTGTCTCCGTCGAAAGCAAAAATTCAACCTTTGCAGAGGACTGCTATTAATGAACAACCTCTGCTTTAAATGACCATTTGAATAAAGGTACAACTTACTTGTTCTAATGTAGACTGACTGAAACTATATTCTTCAACATTCAGGTGGAGTTTTGCTGAAACACATGAAATACATGTCTAACTGTATAATACATTACATACTATCTTGACATAACTAGAGAAAGGCTGATTAGAAAACATGACTTTAAAGTTTAAACACAAAATAGTAGGCACAAAACAATGGGAAAACATTTCTACAACAAATTATAAGCAACAAAAGAATGTATGGGACTCGGAGCCTTGAAGATGACCCCCCCCCCACCCACAGCATTGTTAACTAGTGATTCCTACTCCACCTCTTCTCTATTTCTGGAACATTAAAGCAGCGCTTCATCTATATGCTTTACTGTATGAATTTTGTGGATTCGGATTCCAGCCACCGGGTGAGGGTTCATGTACCAATTTTAAATATTTAATGGATAGCTACTGTCTCAGACATTCATAAAAGCCAAAATAGCATGTCTGTCTATGAGACATCTAAGTAGTTAAAACTAGAGCTATCACTGGAGTGATGACTCATACCCCGCGGACATGATTTGCCTGACTATATAATCTTTGACCTCTAAGTGTGACTTTGACCTTTTATCTAGGAACCTAGGTTTTGCGCATTACACACTGTCATTTGTACCAAGCAATTTTAAAATCCAGTGAGAAACAGCAAAGTTACAGAGTGGACACCATTTTGCTAACAGACAACCCAACCAACCAACACGGTGCCTCCAGTATACCCCCTTCAAACTTTGTTTGCGGGGGTATAATAATCAGAGTATGATTTTCATCCAATGCATGTTACCAATACTCACCTTCTTCTAGTATAGTAAATGCCCGTGCTAAAGATGTGACATTATCTCGAGGTATCTTATACTGGGCTCGTTCCACAAACTCTTCCATACATATAGCATTAGGGAACTTCTCGGTGATATACTGTTTGAGACTATCCATGCTCTTCTCCAAATGATCTGGATGATCATTGTCCTTCAGAAGCTTGATTTCAAGAAGATATCCACTGCCATACTTGTTCTTTAAATGTTGGCTTGATCCAATACATCTGAATTACATTAGAATAAGTTATTACAATTATAGAGCCAATGTACATTGCAAACCAAAATCTTGAAACAATATATGCAGTGATATAAGAACACACCAATTTAAAAGAGTATCAACATTTAACAAAGGCCTAGTAATAGAGACGTTCAGTTTATACTAATTTATTTTTGGTTGATTGTGAAGAAAGTCTTTACAACTTATATTCATTAATCTCGACACCTCATTCATGATGGTATTCATCGCCACATGGGTATGATATAAGGAGAGAAGCCAGATTTCTTTTCATGCTGAGCATCTAGCAAAGGGGAAATTTCTTGATTTCGTCCTTGGTATATTACTCAGACTGGGATCCAAACCAGGAACTCCGAGTTAAGGGATATAGAGGTGTTTTGTGTTACAATTTTAAAAATGAATATTCAGTGACTTTCCTAATAATTTTGTGTTAACTGCTCAATACTTCGACAAAATCTATAGACAGAATTTCACACAGAGCTTAAATTAAAACTTGTATACTGTATATTAAGCAGATAATTTGGCGGGTCAAAAAGTTAGCAATATCTAAAATTCAGTCGAGTTCATTGTTGGCAACAATTATGAAAGATGACAGGGGCGTAGCCTACGCACATGCGTAACATCAATTTGAAAAATAGAAATATAGCCAAAATAACATTAAAGTCCCAAATTTCCCCAACCATAACCATCAACTTCAAGGCTTGTGTGCATAACATCAATTCGAGCCTGGTTATGCCCCTAGATGAAATAGTAGTAAATTTAATAAATTTGAGAAAATCGCCAACATTTCCACGTCACTAACTTAACCTCTTATACAGTAACATGGTTCATACACAATTCTCACATCCAAATTCAAGGACTTTTCAAGGTTTTTTTCAAGGCAGAATTTGTATTTTCAAGGTATTTTTTAAAAATTTACCAACATTATCATATAACACTTCTATTTCATATTCAAGGCTCTTCACATAAATTCAAAGATTTTCAGTTAAATTCAATAAGTTACTATTTTGGCATTTTTTCAAGGCAGCACTTAATTCAAGTCATTTTCATGGTTGAAAACAAATTCAAGGACTTTAAAAGGCCTATGTGAACCCGAGTAATGTGTGACATAACATGCTACATACTGTAATGATCCATTCACCATAATGGCTATCCTTGAACATAGAGCATCAGCTTCCTCCATGTAATGTGTGGTTAAAATGGCCCCTCTCTGCTGACCCTTAAAGTTGCTCGATATAGTATCCCTGGTTTGAAAATAAAGTAAACACCTTATAATTGTATTCATCAATACGAAGGAAAATCTTGAGACAAATTCAAACATGGACAATTATTCTAGCCAGAGTTTTGTATGCATCAATTTCGGTACACCAGCGGGACCTGTAATCTTGAATTGCCTGTTTAACACAAGGTATGACTATACAATCATGTAAGTTAATTCAATGATTGGCACTACAGTATGCACAGCTCATGTGCTATTCAGTCTTTACAAGTATTCAAAAGTAATAGAGTAAACCCCTGAATACCAGACTGTGTCAAGACTAGGTAAGATATCTAGTTTTCAGGAAAATAGAGGTTTTTCAGTAATCTTAGTTAAAAATATCATATTAAGTCAGACAGGGAAGACAGCACTAAACTTAACCAGCCAAGCACAGAAACTTATTTCAGCAATCAAAAAGCTGAATGCCATAGCTAAATGACCTAGTTTATTATGGAACAAGAGTGCCAAAATGTCACAAAATACGCCTGTCTTGGGGCATGGTGAGTCTCAGGGCACGGTGAATGAAAAAAACAAAACAATCCAACATTGTTTTTTAATTAAAGGACCATAACCCAAGAAGGCCTAGGCTGATTTGGCCTACAATTGAACTTGTCTTAGATATTATACCCATGAACATTGTCACCAAGTTTGAAGATACTCAGACGAAAACTCTTTGCACTAGAGAACAGACAAGGTCAATTACACATTTATTTTGGTAATTATAAGACCATAACCAAATAAGGCTAAGGCCGATAATCAAACTTGGCCTAGATATTATGCCCATAAGCATTGTCACAAAGTTTGAAGATGATCGGATGAAAACTAATTGCACTAAAGAACAGACAAGGTGAACTTCACATTTATTTTGGTAATTATAGGACCATAACCAAATAAGGCTAAGGCCGATAATCAAACTTGGCCTAGATATTATGCCCATAAGCATTGTCACAAAGTTTGAATGTGATCGGATGAAAACTAATTGCACTAAAGAACAGACAAGGTCAACTTCACATTTATTTTGGTAATTATAGGACCATAACCAAATAAGGCTAAGGCCGATAATCAAACTTGGCCTAGATATTATGCCCATAAGCATTGTCACAAAGTTTGAAGATGATCGGATGAAAACTAATTGCACTAAAGAACAGACAAGGTCAACTTCACATTTATTTTGGTAATTATAGGACCATAACCAAATAAGGCTAAGGCCGATAATCAAACTTGGCCTAGATATTATGCCCATAAGCATTGTCACAAAGTTTGAATGTGATCGGATGAAAACTAATTGCACTAAAGAACAGACAAGGTCAACTTCACATTTATTTTGGTAATTATAGGACCATAACCAAATAAGGCTAAGGCCGATAATCAAACTTGGCCTAGATATTATGCCCATAAGCATTGTCACAAAGTTTGAAGATGATCGGATGAAAACTAATTGCACTAAAGAACAGACAAGGTCAACTTCACATTTATTTTAGTAATTATAGGACCATAACCAAAAAAGGCTAATTGGCCTAGATATTATGCCCATAAGCGTTGTCACAAAGTTTGAAGATGATCGGATGAAAACTGATTGCACTAAAGAACAGACAAGGTCAATTTCACATTTATTTTGGTAATTGTAGGACCAAAACCAAGTAAGGCCTAGGCCAATTTGGCCTATAATCGAACTAATGGCCTAGATATTATGCCCATAAGCATTGTCACAAAGTTTGAAGATGATCGGATGAAAACTGTTTGCGTTAGAGTACAGAAAAATTACTGGACACCGCCGCCCGCCCGCCCGCCAAGGGTGTTCACATAATACGTCCCGTTTTCAACGGGTGTATAAAAACAGGAGAGGATTCTTGTTTTCATTGAGTCGCTTGATTTTCAGTGCTACACAGTAAAACAGTAATAAAGGAAATGTAAGCTAACAATACAGGTAACTATATTACGTACCACACAAATCGTTTTGATTGTGGATCCATTCCAGTCGATGGCTCATCTAACAATACCACTTTAGGTGATCCAAGTAGACTTAGGCAATAACTCAACTGTAATATAGTAGAATTTAATTAAATTAGAAGCTTTCATCATAAAGACATTGTCCATTCATCCTACGGGCCATAATACCCAATCTTGAAAATAATATGCTAATTTGTTTCAGGTGCCATTAGCACACAAAAATGACATCCCTGTTTCAAACATTGTTATATTGTCATATTGTGTAATATCAACTGACCGTAACTTAGTCAATACTTTGAATATTTTCAAAAAATGACTTTAATTTTCTACAGACAAATTTATTCTTTCTAGTGCTTTATACTACAGTTTTTTATAAGTATATTTTACATTTTTAAATATATTCATACATAAAGGTTCGAATCAAGTAAATATTTCTGCACTATACAAGAACAGAAAATATGACGGTATACCTTCCTCTTGGTACCACCAGATATATTCTTGGTATACTTCTTAGCATGATCCTCTAACTTCAAATTGTCTATGTAACTGAAAATATACACCACACAATTATTTGTAGAATTTACAACAAAACTATACCAGTATTCATCGGACACAATTTTCCCATTGTTATTATGTCTGCTAAGCCGATTTTGACGAGAAATGAAATAGAACTAGACTTCAAATTCCTGGCAATATGCACAACCGAGTATTCATGCGAGGCTTCATTGAAATACGACCAGTGGTTAAGGAGAATAGATGTGGACAACTTTGTGACATCCATCCAAGCAGACATTCAGCATAAAGCATCAATGTCTCACCCACTGTGTCACCCACTGTATGTCATAATGTGGGAAACATCATAAACACCAAACTCTAATGTCCAGTGGCTCACAAACCTTGAATGTCAGAGCGCATGGACAGACAAATCACAAACCTACATTCTCCATTGGTGAAACTGACTATAACAACTGTATAATACTATACTATGAATGCAAAATGATAATTGTCATCTTAAACAAGACCAGTTGTTATAAGATTGTGTGCTTGGTTATTAACCAGAATTCGTAGCAGACGCAAAATTTAGCAGTAGGGATACTCAGAGCTCTCCACAAGCCACAGCGAGGTTTAACCATGGGCTACATATCTCTAACTGAAGTTCAATGTTTAAAATAATGAGGAATTGATGGTTGAATGACAAACTGCATTTTATGCACTTAAGTGCCACTGACTACTTTATCACAATCACTGGCTACATTAAAAGGACAAGGTTCACTAATGGCTTAATTTGGCCCTGTGATTTTTCAAAAAATAAAAATGCATGTTCTTATAAATCTGTCCTATAATTCAAATGACTTATCATTTCCTGTGTAAAAATAAGCATACATATTTCAATTTCCCTTGTAATATGTTGACAAAACTGCCAAGAATATGACGTATATGTCATGTTTAGCCCAAAATGTCATTTTTGGCCACTTTCACGACTTTTAACGACGTAAATCCTTCCCAAAAACCACAATGGCACTCATGCGACACTTTCATATTTTCACATAACCAGTGTTCTGCAAGTCTTTATATATGTACAAAATATCAAAGTGTCGCAAGAGTGCCATCGTGGCTTTTTGAGAAGGTTTTACGCCATAAAAAGCCATGAAAATGGCTAAAAATAACATTTTTTGGTAAACTTAGCCTATTTCAAGTAGATTTGTCGACATATTACTAGGGAAATTAGGAAAAGTATGCTTAATTTTTGAAAGACAATGTTAGGCCATTAGAAACATAGGACAGATTTATAGGAAGATGCATTTCTATTTTTCGATAAAACTCAGGGCCAAATTAAGCCATAAATGAACCTTGCCCTTTGTGGACAGCCCTGAAAATTGAAGAAAGGAAATCATGAACAATTCGCTGGCTTAGAACTAGAAGGTCGTAAGTGCTACTTATGACCTTATAAGACTCATGCATATTTGAAATCTGCATCACAAGACGCTTCTTATGAGCTTATTTTCATTGACCAAAACAAAGTTTCAAAAGCTTGTTTTTCCATAAGTAAAGAAAAGTTTTCAGAAAGTTTTTTCTTGTTTTCTAAAAATATTGATTTTGTACTTACTACCTTCTAATTCTAAGCCGGCGTTATGCTGACAGAAAATCTAAGCGGAAAACATCTATTATCTTTCCACAACATTATATAATATACTGTATAATCATGTATTTTTCGTGAGTATTAAATTTCGTGGATTTTAATAAAGATGAATTTTCAGGGGTCGAAAATTCATAGATTACAAAAAAATGGAAGAGTAAACCCATGTCCTGTATTTGGTAGATCGATTGATCGTGGGCATTACATTTCGTGGTCAAGTTTAACAACGAAATCAACAAAAATTCAAACCCCCTCGAAAAATAATTATTGTACAGTCTTTCATTATACATACTATGCCAGTGTATGTGAAATCTGTGATCCAGGAACTCCTTTAAGATAAGCGTAACATCTGATATGTTCTTCCAGCGTGATGGTATCCCACAATGCATCATGCTGGGGACAGAATCCCATGGCATTGGCTGCGTCTGCTGCACCGGACCTTACACTATGACCGCCAATAATCACCTGTAATTATATACACACAGTTGAGCAATTTTTTTCACTTGACTGGTAAATGTACCAATAAGGGACAAATTGGTAAAATTTGTGGTGTTTTGACCTTAATTGGGATTTTTGAAAAATAAATTGGGAATTTATAAAAACAAAGACATTTAACTCATCTTTGACAGCAATTTACATTAAATAGCTTCAGCACCATATGTTGTGCATTTCTTCATATGAGATGCACAAACTTTAAGCTTTTAGCATGTACTGAGCAGCCTAGATGGAACACTGCATCAGATTGGGAATTTCTTTCCTCTGAAATTGGGAAAATGGATAATTTTTTCAGCTTGGGAAGGTACCTTTAATGGGAGGGGAATATTTTTGAACAGGTTTAATTATACAAGGGTTAGTCATGGACAATATTCAAAGGGGTATAACTCTAACGCGATAAATTGCAGTTCAAAAACAAACACAAAATTGCCTATATTTTTGTTATGGATTATAATCAAGGATCGTAACATATGACTATGAATGCATTTTAAAAATTTTGCACAACATATTAAGTTTGCATGCACCTAAATATTCAGAAACGATAAATATAGCGGATTTTGTGTTTGTTTTTGTATTGCAATTTATCGCGTTGAAGTTATAAGGACCACTATTCAAAACCAAGATGTTTGTAAACATGTATGTGTCGTCAAAAGGTGTAATTTTGTGGATATAACAAATGCGATGGTCCTAGATCAAACTATTCTTTACCTAAATAAGTATGATATTAAACAAGACTACATTCAATCAATGCTTAAGGTGATTCCCAACTTTTAAATTTTTCTGTACAAGAGGTATCAAACACCTGATTTTTATGAAGAACAGACTTATGATAGTGATTGTGCAAACCCATAACAGTTTTGCTCGGCTAGTTTTTAAGATATTTTTAGATTTTGGAGAAACCCCCTAAAAACTGATATTTGCGTTTTACCGAAACAGTTTGACATCTTATTTCATGAAACTTGGCATGCACGAAATTTAGTATATACGGAATCACACGATAATGTTTGTTTTAGAATATGCATGTTATATGTATTTTTAAATGATATTTTAAAACATGAGATTTTTCATTTTAAGTTATACAAAAAAAATAGTTAAACAACATACTGTTTTCGTAAATGCAACCAGTAGAGTAACTATTATAGAAGTGTTATCCCAAATTTCATGGCAGTTACTCGGCTAGATTTTTTTATTGACAGTTACGTGATT
Source organism: Spisula solida (assembly GCA_947247005.1). Lineage (NCBI taxonomy): Eukaryota > Metazoa > Mollusca > Bivalvia > Venerida > Mactridae > Spisula > Spisula solida. The sequence goes on along the minus strand of OX365944.1, from coordinate 39,528,019 downwards.
TCGGAAATGTCGAAAACCAGGAGAGTTTACAAAATACATCAACGTTTTGAATACGTTGTATCCAGTTTTCACATCAGCGTTTTGAATACGTTGTATCCAGTTTTCACATCAAAGTTTTGAATACGTTGTATCCAGTTTTCACGATAATGTGTTTTTGAAAAAAATGTGTATATTTAAAGATGAGCCTAGTTTTAGCTATATGCTCTTTTGCATTAGCTAGTCTATATTCTTACCAAATAAATGCAAAGATCCTTCCTCTAATGTAGTCGGGATGCTTGCTAAACAAATATTAAAACTTGGATACAATTTTGTGTGGGTGCATTATAAAGCATTAATATGCTCCTGTTCAATGCATGCTACTTTACTTTACTTACTTACTAAGACCCATGTAACATATTCATGCATAAAGATCACGTCAATATCTCCATACTATAGTATATGACTAACCTCTCCGGTAGTGGCCCCTAAATCAGCTGTCATCATATTTAATGTTGTAGTTTTACCGGCACCATTGGGACCTAGTAGACCAAATACTTCACCCACATCTACAGCAAATGATGAGTTATGTACAGCCACTCTAACACGGCTAAATTCAGATTTCCTACATGACTGGAAACTCTTGGAACTTGTTGTACTGAATTCCTTCCTCAGGTTGGAAACAATGGCCACTGGTTGCTGAAATACAGAAACAATGGCTACTGGTTGCTGGAATACAGAAACAATGGCTACTGGTTGCTGAAATACAAAAGGAAATACCTACTGAATACTGACCAAATCCTGAAAATAAAATGCTAATCTGGCCCCAATCTCCCGAAACATCTCAATCTGAGCTCAATCTCAACTCAATGTTTGAGAGAGTTTCCCTGTGAAATTGCACACAAAATTGGTACCTAACAAAACAGAAACATTATTCCGAGTTTATTACAGTTAAATTTCGAGAACTCGAGTTTCACATTTATCTCAAATTCAGATTCTGATTTGAGCAAAATATCAGTTGAGTTGAGATTGTTCTGGGTGCAATTAGCACACATTCATACACCCAAACTCTGATTCAAACATAGTTCCATAGTTAGAATTCAGCTCATGAAAATCCTTTTCTTATCAATTAACTTATATTCTGCATTTTTTCTAGTGCAGCAAATCCGGATTTCCAGGTTATACCAGATTTGTAGGACCCCTTCCTAACAAGAGGATCCCTTCCTAACAAGAGGACCCCTTCCCAACAAGAACACATTTGAAACTATGCCAATATTTGCAAATGAAACAGAGTATTAAATTTAGAACATTATAATTCACCTAAATTATTGTTTCAACAGTATTAACCCACAGGTAACTGTATCATTAATAAACAGTACCTAAAAAAAATTTTTTTTGGGTAAATTTAGAATTCTTATACAAGGTGTATTTCCCGGAGAAGTGATCGTACAGTCACTGGGTGTATTTTGTTTTTTTCATAATTTAAAGCATTTACGGCATTAATCATCTATTTAAAGCTGTGGGTGATCAAAAACATCTTTGTGAATCGAAAGCATACGAAAACATGCTTAAATTTACCTTGGTTCGATATAATTCATTGTTTAAACTTTGATTTTATTTTTCGAGGGCGTAAAACGCTGTAGGAACGGCTGTAGTGGCTTTTAGTGTGTCTGACGGGTATTTCGAACGTATTTTATAACGGTCGTTTTCATTGGCGTAGTATACATCGTTTGTACGCAGGTAACCAAGTCCTGGGAAACCCCAATGAAATCAACCAATGAAAATCGTTGCTACAAAAAGGAAATCACGTGCATCATTCGGAACATTCGGACAAACATGGAGTCAATTCGTTTTTCGGCTTACACGTATACATTCACTGAAGTGAACATGTGTCAACCAGGTAAATCTGTTCCAACTTTTTCGTTCTTTAATTTTACCGCATTATTATGTTTCTACACAACGGTAAATTCGACATATGTTGGTGATTTCCTCAATATTTCGATTTTTTTGTTTTTATTGAGTCCACCCAAGTGACCGGGTGGACACCGTGATACGTATTTATGGCATAACTGTTTAACTACTTGACCAATTTCGATGGGATTTTGCATGAAAGTAGTTATAGTCATGTTTTTTACGAATATTATTACTTTATGAAGATATCGAAAGCCAATTCTTGTTTTTGATACCTGGTCAATTCATGGAAATACACCTTGTATAAGAATTCTAAATTTACCAAAAAAAAATTTTTTTAATTTATTTTTAGGTACTGTTTATTAATGATACAGTTACCCGTGTATTAACCACTATTATATGTTTCCAATAATCAGGACGGAGGGGAGACAATCCAATTATTGAAATGGACTTAACAAGAAATTTTATCAAGGGAGATCATTCTTGATATTTGTCCCAAAGCTGAACATAAGGTGAGTGCACATTCTATTTCATATCTTATCAGAATAGTACAAGGTGGACGGAGGAAAGCTTTTAAATTCTCAATACATTGTACCAGGAATGGTATTTATGAAGAACAGAAAACTTACAATATTATGACTTAAGTTAAAAATTTGAGAAGCACTTATCTCCCAAGAAAAAAATAATAACCCATGTTTTTTGTGATTATTGTAGCTCTTTACATAATGCTTCATAACTACACTACCCTCCAAAAGTTCCTTCACACTCCTTAAATTATATGATTTACTTTAATTGTCTTAACACCTATGTAAAATTTACCAATTTTCTTGCAGTTGCATAATAACATACAGTCAACTCTCGTTATCTCGAACTCGCTTATATCGAATTTTCCGTTATGTCGAAGTTTTTTTCAAGTCCCGATTTTTCTCCTTCTTTGTCTATATGAAATCTCTAGACCTATCTCGAAGTTTCGGCTCGAATTTTTCGTTATGTCGAATTATTTTTTGGTCCTTATTGACTAATTTGCACCTAAATTCTATTGTTCATCTAGCAGTCAGGTCGAAGTCTGAAATCTTTGATTTACCTGTAATTTTCGCGCCTTCCATTGTTGAACAAATAATTGTTTGCAACAATTTGCGCAAACATGTCATAAAGATTCGAGTTACGTACAATTATCAATAAACATGTCATCTCGAACAACTGTTTGTAAAAATAAAAAATAAATTAAAATGCATTTTCTCGAGGAGGAATACATGTACATAAATATCACAACAAGCAATTCTCAAGAATATGTCGTTCTTATGACCGTAACAATATCACGGCATAAAATGACAGAAACTAGAAAACTTGCAACTTTGATGCCGAAAATTCTATCTCGAATTTTCGTTATGTCGAAGTAATTTCCACGGTCCCGTGAAATTCGAGATAACGAGAGTTGACTGTAGTATCAAACAAATATGAATAAGATGAAAATCAATCATTTCCAAAGGTTTTGAATGAAAATCATTAGGGAAACAACACTATCCATAAACCATTAAAATTCAAAGTTCCGACACCCAAGTGTTTGAGCAATAAATAATGGTTCGACCATTAAATGAATTAAATTTCTGTCACTCTCTATCTTCATATTGACATAACCAGTTTTTTGCATTTTTCTAAACTGTTATTACTCCAAGTTTCATGGACATTGGCATCCTTGGTATGTCTGCATCCAGAATTCTGGCGCTTAAGCATAAACTCATTGTCAATCAACAAATTTTCTACGGAATATAAGTCTCGTGACTGTGGTTATCCCACTAACCCCATAAAGTAATGTTTCTATTCCAATATCTTTACCATGTTGGTTAGATGGCATGGTACCAATCCCAAGACCCGTGGAAGGTGGGCCGATGTCATTACACAGTCTCTTGAAATGTCCATGTAATCATTGCAAATCATCTTGTTTGGCACTTAACTAACAATACCAGTGTCACTTAATGACATGCTATCCCAAAAGATCAAATTCACTCCATGAAATCAAGCTGTGAGCATCACACACTCCGGTCAAAATCTTACTATGGGCATCACACAATGACACAATCTGGCCAAATTACTTCATCTGATCTCCATTTAACATTTACAGGACTATCACTTTGAAACAAATTATTTTTACCCTCATCCACCCACAACAGCACAATCAGAACCAATCCTGTTGGGCTGTAACATTATGTGGTGTCTGTGAGTAAGCAGAGGCTACGTAACAGCTTTGTTGCCATTAAGCATGGTTATGGTCAACCTCTTTCAGTCCTATTGAGTCCTTCAACCAGACTGTGTGATGCCCACAGCTTGATTTCATGGAGGGAATTTGATGTTTGAGGTCGCATGTCATGCAGGGACACTGGTATTGTGAGTTAAGACCTAGGCAGGGTGGTTTGCAATGATTACATGGACATTTCCAGAGACTGTGTGATGACATCGGCCAAACTCCTGCTGGTCTTGATATTGGTACCATGACATCTAGCCAACATGGTGAAGGAATTGCTACAGAAACATTACCTTATGGGGTTAGATGGGTAACCACAGTCACCAGAATTAAATTACATAGAAAATTGTTAGTTTGACATTGCGTCGGTGCTTACTTGTCAGAATTCCGGCAGCCAACAGGCCAATGAAGCCATTGTCCATGAAACTTGGCGCAATACTGGTTTTGAAAGATTCAAACAACTGTTAATGCCAATGCTTAAGTTGATAGTGACGAAAATGTACTCCAGTTAGGTATACACACATTTTTAATTGCTCACAAACTTGGTTGTCGTTACTCTTGATTTTCATGGTTTCACGGATAATGTTGTTTTCCCCATGATTTTCATTCAAAACCTTTGAAAATGATTGCGTTTTATCATTTTCTTAATTGGTTGGTATTATGTAATTATTAAACTGCAAGACAATTTGTAAGTTGTACTTAGGTGTTAGTCAATTGAAATAAATCATATTTTTTGGAGGGTGTGAAGGAACTTTTGGAGGGCAGTGTATGTAGAATTTGTTGTAATCTTGATTTTCATGTTTGCTGATACACTTAAGGAAATTTTAAGAATTTAAGAAAACTCTAAGTTTTCCCTTAAGATGCTTTATGAATATCACCACTGGCATACCTGAGGAGTTTTCTTCAGCTCTATCACTCTCAGTCGCTCATTTTTAACGTCATCATCTTCAGGGTAGTTAAGAATGAGTTCCTCCTTTTCTCCGTCCAATTCCTTTCCTATTTGTTCATCGTTGGGGGTACAGCAACGTAATGCTTGTTTCATATTCCCGCCAGTATCTCGTACATCCAAAACTCTCAATAGTGGGAACAAAATGAACCATTCAAACAGAGGCTGAAATAAGAACACCAGAAATACATGCTATCTTACAGGGTTTCCACGCGCTTCTGGGTATCTTACAGGGTTTCCACGCGCTTCTGGGTACCTTACAGGGTTTCCACGCGCTTCTGGGTACCTTACAGGGTTTCCACGCGCTTCTCAATCTGAAGGCTCATTTTGATACTTATGACTAAATTTTACCATTTTATAGGCAAAATATCCATGATTGTAAGAGTAAAATGACCCTTCAAACCATAATCTTGAGGATCGAAATGTGGCATTTAGGAAATTTCAATGTTTATTTACTTGTTTATTTCAATTTGGAGCCGTACCATACCGCAGCCGATTCACCTTGTTAGTTTTCCTGGACTATATCCTAACCAGTGGAAACTTATCCTCTAGGAACCAGTAACTTTTCAATATGTTGTAAAACTTACATGAACTCTCACACCCTGTGAAATGTTTCCTGGCACAAGCAAGCACAGTATGCTATTTGCGAGTGCTAAAACTACGCTGGTTAATATTGTCTTATTTGGTAAATATAATAGGATGCTTACAACTGGACCTGTGGTAACTGAATTTAACTGCCTTTTATAATACACTGTTGACTGGGTATTTGATAAGTAAAAACAAAGACAACCAATCTACATGTACTTACAACTAATATCGCTATAAGAATATCACTGGTAAAGTAAGATGTAAATGTGATACTGTCCGTGGCAAAGTTCATTTCAGCAACTCTGTATATCTGAAATATAGATTTTATATTTACAAAAGATGTTTGTAAAACATGTATGCCCCATGGCAGCCCAATAGTCAGAAATGGTAAAGGTCACAGTGACCTTGACCTTTGACCTACTGACCTCAAAATCAATAGAGGTCATCTGTGTGAAGATTCTAGGTCAAAGCATTCATGAGTAATTAAACAGACACCATTAAGTCTACCAACAGACAAGATAGACTGTCGTTAAACTTGCTGTTTGGAAGCTATGTTGTGCTTGGTATCAGAGCAATATGATGGTAACCATTCTAGCTGAATTAGTACATACTATGTAGTTGGAAGAAATTAACCTGGTCCTTGACCTTCTATTGGCAATATTTAACAGTAGTTTCTTGTCTAAAATTCAATTTCGGCTAGTGTTTTAATAAGCAGAGAGTATTACTAATATGTATGAGGTGTAATATACAGGTATACACTAAATTAAATCTTTATCTCAGGAAAAACACTTCTTTCTTGTGGAAATTGGTATAGTATGGAAATATTGACTAGATCCTAACCTTTATGTATGAATATATTACAAGGTTCTTGCATTGAATATATCAATTTCGGCAAGCAATTTGTGCAATATAGGTCCTTCAGATTTGTGTTTGTATTACATCTCGAGCTTCTTTATGATACTATCCCGCTTATGAATACAAACAACCAGGGTTATAAATATATACAAGATATCAGCAGTTAAATTATGCTTATAGAAGGTCAAGGATCAAGTTAAAATCTCTGTACTATATATTTCATACAAGGAGCCTGTCATGCATAAAGGTCAAGGAGCAGGTTGAAGACTTCACACTATACTTTCAGGAGAAAATGGATATTGGGATAGAATGTGTAGTTACTTACTTTATCTATGTAGAAGAGGGAACCAAACATGGTATACGGTGGGAACACGATACAGAAGATAATATGTAACATACTGGCTGTACTGCTGCTACTCAATGCATCGATCAACGATACAGGCATGAATGGTATAAATCCACCCTAAAATATACATTACATTGTATACAACCCTCCCTGAAATATACATTACATTGTATACAACCCTCCCTGAAATATACATTACATGGTATACAACCCTCCCTGAAATATACATTACATGGTATACAACCCTCCCTGAAATATACATTACATGGTATACAACCCTCCCTGTACAACCCTCCCTGAAATATTCATAAAATGGTATGTAACCCTCCCTGAAATATACATTACATGTCAGGTATACAACCCTCTCTGAAATATACATTACATGGTATACAACCCTCCCTGAAATATACATTACATGGTATACAACCCTCCCTGAAATATCCATAAATTGGTATGTAACCCTCCCTGATATATACATTACATGCCAGGTATACAACCCTCTCTGAAATATACATTACATGGTATACAACCCTCCCTGAAATATACATTACATGGTATACAACCCTCCCTGAAATATACATTACATTGTATACAACCCTCCCTGAAATATACATTACATGGTATACAACCCTCCCTGAAATATACATTACATGGTATACAATCCTTCTTGAACTATACATTACATGGTATACAATCCTCCCTGAAATATACATTACAGTCAACTCTCGTTATCTCGAATTTCACGGGACCGTGGAAATTACTTCGACATAACGAAAATTCGAGATTGAATTTTCGGCATCGAAGTTGCAAGTTTTCCAGTTTCTGTCATTTTACGGCGCCATATTGTTACGGTCGTAAGAACGACATATTCATGAGAATTGCTTGTTGTGATATTTATATACATGTATTCCTCCTTGAGAAAATGCATTTTATTTTAATTATTATTTTTACAAACAATTGTTCGAGATGACATGTTTATTGATGTTAGTATGTAACCCGAAGCTTTATGACATGTTTGCGCAAATTGTTGCAAACAAATATTTGTTCAACAATAGAAGGCGCGAAAATTACAGGTAAATCGAAGATTTCAGACATGCGAAGTGTGAAAAACATTTGACGCTAGTCGAATACGATCAGACTTTGACCGGACTTCGAGATGAACAATAGATTTAAAGTGCAAATTGGTTAATCGGGACCAAAAAATAATATTCGTTATGATTGCATAAACATAACGACACTTATTTTTAGCAAATTACTTGTGTCTCCGCTCGTGTAGCCTCTACACAAATTACTTCCGTGTTTATCCAGCTTTTGGATGTAAACAAAAGGCATCCGAATTTAAATGGTAGACGGCTCCGCTGTGTTTAACTCTGCAAATCGCAGATCCTGTGTGATGTCGGTAACCCAGTCAGTAAGGTTGGCGGGTTCTCACCTTTTCGCCTGAAAGGATTCGTTTTTAGTCATTCGGCACTGGAACCTGTATACCAGTCTGTACCACTTCCTTTTTACGCCAAGCAGTAGCCGAACACACGATAAAATTAATAATCACGAAAATCACCCGCCCTCCCAGACCCCTTGTCAGCTTGTTAGGTGTTGTGCTTGGCGGAATCTATGGTTATGCTGGGTCTATTGCCGACTGACTTGTTTTGTGATACTTGTTTGCTGCGGTTTTTATATTATATATTTCAGGCCCATGCCGCTTATGCTAGTGAAATAAAGTTCCAGCTGGCTGCTTCAACATATTCACATCAGGCTCAAGACATCCTATTGTCAAGTCGACATCGAAGTGATAATTTATTCATTCACAAACTGTATCCAATAGTTTAGTTAACTCGTCATCAATGGAACTTTCCTATACGTGTTAAACAATATTTCGAATTTCTAGTCGCGGAAAAATTCAACCGGCCGAGAGATTAGGCCAATATTTCCTTTATATTTATTCTAATGCAGATCTAATCCACCATTTGTGGTGAATTGCAATATTTTACAATAGTTTAATTCTGTGGCCAACTTGCAGCTGTCGATGGGGCCTGGCTACAAATTTATGTAGCTAACCCCAATCCCTGCAGTGAAATGGTGGTCACTGACATGTTCACTAAATTCTAATTTAGGATAGCTCGACGCAATTCACATAGTTGCATATTTCATAAGTAGAGGTTATTGCCCTTTGTGTATTGGTAAAACCTCATGTTGCGTGTTCCTGCAAGTGGAGTTATATTTAATTTGTACAGGTCGAGGTTGTCACTCTTTGTGTACTGGTGTCACCTCATGTTGCGTGTACTTGCAGGTTTTTGCGTGTTGCGTTCAGACATACTGTGTCTCATGTTACAAAGTATAGATCTGATCTATACAGGTCGAGGTTGTCTCCCTTGGTGTACAGGGAACACCTCATGTTGCGTTTTGCGTCTATACAGGTTGAGGTTGTCTCCCTTGGTGTATAGGGAACACCTCATGTTGCGTTTTGCGTCTATACAGGTCGAGGTTGTCTCCCTTGGTGTACAGGGAACACCTCATGTTGCGTCTATACAGGCCGAGGTTGTCTCCCTTTGTGTACAGGGAACACCTCGTTTTGCGTCCAGTCTCATTGCGTCCAAGGACACATGTTGTAAATCCTTCAGTTGATGAGGAGTTGCGTGGTGTATAGCAATTACCAAATTGTAACGTGAATTTTGCGTCTGGCAAGTCTAATAGCTCATAATAGAACCTCAGTAAACACCTATCTCTCGGCTGGTTGGATTTAACAGATAGATTTGGGCCTAGTTACAACTTCTCGTTAATTTATTCTAGGCGACCCACCTATCTGTTTCTGCGGCCATATTTTCCACTCACTAATTACAAACTATTTACTGTGTGCTTTAATTACAAATTGTGTATGAGACATTCATGTCGATCTAAATTGAGCCAAGCTGGTGATAATAGCTGAAACTAAAACTGTGTTATGATTACTTCATGCTTAGTCACAGCATTAAATATTCGTGTAAAACCTTCCTCAGTGTTGTTTGATTAATTTCCTTATAAAATAATTAGACATTATGAAAAATTCGAGATGAATTCGAGCCGAAACTTCGAGATGGGTCTCGAGATTTCATATAGACAAAGAAGGAGAAAAATCGGGACTTGAAAAAAACTTTGACATAACGGAAAATTCGATATAAGCGAGTTCGAGATAACGAGAGTTGACTGTATATGGTATACAATCTTTCCTGAACTATACATTTGTCTGAGCCTTACATTGGTTTTCAGGCTGTGACGGAGAAGTGTTGTATTGGGATTAGTACCATGACCATGACTTTAACAGCTTAAATCCATTCATAAGGTTTTTAACAGCTCAAATTCATTTAACATGATTTTAATAGCTCCAATTCCATTTAACATGATTTTAACAGTTCAAGTCCATTTCAGATGAATTTTACAGCAGAAGTCCATTTAACATAACTTTAACAGCTAAGTTCATTTCACATAATTTGAACAGTCCCTGTCAATTTATTACGACAACATGATTTCTACAGCTAGCATCAATTTAACATGATTTTATCATCTTTATTATATATAATATGATTTGAACTACTCAAGTCAATTTGACAGGTTAGTTCAATCTAACATGACTTCAACAGTGATTATTGTGTAGGTATTTTTACCTGTCCAAATTAACCTACTTACTTGGTAGCTGCACACTATAGATCAGTAATCCTCACATATTTCTAGAGATGACTTATCTATAGTGTGCACATATTAATTATCTGACCACATTAAACTGAGACCCCGAGAGCCAATGTTTGTTAAGTCTGATGAGTTGCTGTTTAATGTGGTTTACTAATACCATGAAGCTAAGTGTATTTTTAAAGGGGCATGCCCAGATACTGGTGTGTCTTGGTTTGCATACAACAAAATTGCATTTATCACTTGTAAAACCAACTATTACTGAAATTTCAAAGAAGAATTTGACTTAAAAATTGACTCTATATCGCGCGTTTCGATATTTAGTTATTCTTTAAATATTTTTTTTTAAAAACTAGCCGGATATTTCGTAACTTTTTTACAGGGTTTTCATAATTTGACTTAGGTATTAAAATGATACCAATTTGATTGCTATTCAAGACACTTCTGTTCCAGGGCATGCCCCTTTAACAGGTCAATTAAACTGCAGAATGTTAACAATTATATAGCTTTAAGTCAACACAAGAACAAACTTACAAAGAAGAAGATCAGAGGTTGAACAGCCTGGGCAGTTTCCCAATTCTTAAATGCAAATGATGAAACATATGCAAACATCAGGTTAGCAGGTATGTAAGTAATAGCTGACAGTATAAGGGTCACCATAGCTCCAGCCTGCATCAAACCTTTCACCTAAAATATATACATATAACATTGTTGTACAAATACACATAAACAAATGATTGGTATATGCCATTCTTTGCCTATTTTTAGTTGTATCCTGTCGTCTATTGACCCAACACTGTGACAGTAGCTCCTGCGTAACCTGCCACTCTTCAAGAAACTGACAAACAGCCTCAAAAGGGTGGATGCCAAACAATTTTTGATGAATTATATTCACTCACAGAAGAACACAATGCATTATCCCACCTCTAGACAGGTAAAGACCTCCACTAACTGAGCCACTCAATGACAGCAAAACATCTACAGGACCAGTATATGTACAGATGGTAGATTGCATCAGAAGAAAAAATATTTTAAAATCAGTAAAATAAAAACCTTACAAATTCTTCGGCATGTACAGTGCATCATTGCCATAAATGAAAAATATCAATGTCACCCATAAGATGCCTATAAATTATTTTTGTCGTCTATCAATTATTTTTAGTTCAAAGTACTAAACAGAGCATATGTAATACAAAAGTCACCAATTTGTCGTCTATAAATTATTTTCAATTCCAAGTACAAAACAGAGCATAAATTATGTAATATAAAAGTCACCCATTTGTCATCTAAATCATTTTTAATTCCAAGAACAAAACGTAGCATATGTAATACAAAAGTCACCAATTTATCGTCTATAAATTATTTTCAATTCCAAGTACAAAACAGAGCATAAATTATGTAATACAATAGTCACCCATTTGTGGCCTATAAATCCTTTAAATTTCGAAGTACAAAACAGAGCATATGTAATACAAACCTTCATTATTAACGTGATGATGATGATCAGTATAGCTGGTATTATGTACTTGATCATGTCACTAATGAAGAATGAACCCCAGTATATACTGAATGGTACTCCAGCAATTCGAAGTTGGCTCCGTACTTTGGCCTACAAAAGAAAAACATTATGACATTATGAAACCAAATAAATACTGAACAAAACTCCAGCAATTTGAAGTTGAATTTATGCTTTGGCCTACAAAAATACCAACATCTTGACTAGCAAGCATTGTATTATTTTATATATCAACTAGACCCAGTGCTTATTCTTCCACTTGGCAACTATAGAGTACAGTAGGAGAATTAGTGGTCAAGTGCCATGACTCCTGAATAACACAAAGCAATGCACAAAAAATACAAAATTGAACACCACATTGGTAGGGTAAAAGAGAGGCAAATTAATCTAATAATAGAACAAACTAAATCTGTTATTTTGCTAAGCTTTCCTATTAGCTTTTATATACTTAACAGGACAAGGAGGAGGACATTCTATGATACAGATTTATGTGAATGACATTCTATGATACAGTTTTATGTGAAGGACATTCTATGATACAGTTTTATGTGAAGGACATTCTATGATACAGTTTTATGTGAAGGACATTCTATGATACAGTTTTATGTGAAGGACATTCTATGATACAGTTTTATGTGAAGGACATTCTATGATACAGTTTTATGTGAAGGACATTCTATGATACAGTTTTATGTGAAGGACATTCTATGATACAGTTTTATGTGAAGGACATTCTATGATACAGTTTTATGTGAAGGACATTCTATGATACAGTTTTATGTGAAGGACATTCTATGATACAGTTTTATGTGAAGGACATTCTATGATACAGTTTTATGTGAAGGACATTCTATGATACAGTTTTATGTGAAGGACATTCTATGATACAGTTTTATGTGAAGGACATTCTATGATACAGTTTTATGTGAAGGACATACTATGATAAAGTTTTATGTGACCATTTCATACAAAAATAATTCTGAAGGAAGTTAGGTATTTATGTGGCTTATTTAGTCAATAAAACACAAATTAGCCACATGAAGCCAAGAAGCTAATAAATCAGGCTTGTCCAAGCTTAGCCACTTAAACCGGATTTGTTAGTATGGACAATTTCAGGATGGACAACACCAAACCTTCAATGAGACATAAGAAATACAGGAGCCCATTGCCTAACCAAACCGCTACTGAGCGCTCGATAGCGCTATGCTAGGAAACAGCTTGCTGGAAAAATTAAAAACCGTTACGTCGTGGACGAAGCGAAAAAATTATATGCTACCGGCGAGCGCTCACCGAAGCGGTCCGTTGCACAAGAAAGCGCTTGGTAGCACTGCCCTAGCAAAGTGTTTAGAAATGGTATTCAATCGGTGCTCGCTGGTAGCGTGTCGTTGCATAGGCGTAGGAAAGCGCTCGATAGGGCAATTTGGTAGCAGCTTGGTTAGGCAACAAACTCCAGATCTTTTGCACTCTTACCTGTCTATCCCTAACAACCTCCACACCAAATCCAGCAGGGATAACAGTGAAAGCCATCGCCAGCAATATCACGGATGAAAATGCAGCATTATTGTAGGTCACAGCTTCATATTTTGTGGGCCAGGGGAGACTACATGCACTTATATAATCAGAGTGGTTTCCCTTTCCTGCGAGGAACTCTTCAATTTGGAGAACACTGTTTGAAATCAAGTTAATGATGGCTGGAACAGCATGGACAGCACTATCATTGTACAATGCTGAATAACCAGTGGATACTCCATACGACTGAAAGAAAACCAAACAACAACATAATAATAAATTCAATGTCTATATTTTCTGTGGATACCATAATTGTCAAACCAGTTTTTATTATGATCCACGAAAACAATAGAGATATATGTAAAAGTTTGTTTATACAATGGTTAATTTTAAATGCCGTTTACACTGTTCAGCTTGACCAATTGAAAGATTATAGTATTTCGGGAACGGTTTATTATAGGCCTATTTGCCATCAACGAAAAATAGCATATCATTTTCGAGGATGACAAAATAGAGCAAAGCTTTTTTTCAAAATACTGAATCTTGGGACTTCAGCGCCATTCTCGAGTTTTTTAAGAATTTTATTTTCTTGAAATTTCTGTAAACCACATACCTTGAAATCAATCGTGGTCAGATTGAAACCGAGATAATGTGGTCCATTCATCAGTAGGGTATCATAAGTGTAGACTGTGACAGTGTCATATACCTGTGACAGGTTGCCTATAAAAGCCTTAGATTGAGCAGTATCTGAAAGTAAGAAGAAATGTCAGTACAACTAGGGGCATACCTAGAAACATTTTGATGCGTAGGCCGAAAAATACCAGGTGGTTGGGCCATGCATCTCAGAACTATTTTGGACTGAAGATAGCATGTGGAGGGTTTTGACAGATATTTGGCACCATGAAATCAGACATGTTGGTCAGAACAGTCTAATTAGCCTTTGCTAAACTGTATATGATGAATGATGTGTGAGCCCAGGCCTAATGGCCTAGCGACACTGACGCTGCTGGAAAATTGCCATGATGTTTCTTGAGGTCGCGTCTGTGTAACAGGAGCTCATTAGCCTAGTAATAGAGCATCCAGTTCATGTGCAGAGTTCTAGGGTTTGATCCCAGAACGAGTCATACCAAAGAAGATGTAAATATGGTACCAGAAACTCCCTTGCTAGATGCTCAACATGATAAGGGAATCTGGCTTCACTTCTCTCATACCCTCGTGGTGATGAATACAATCAGGAATGAGGTGTTGAGAGTGATTAATATAAGTTTTAAGAACTCTAGTGCCCTCTGGGCTACACCAACCAGGAAAATTCACCATTTTGACTAGATGTAGAAGGGTTTTTGACACAAAAAAACATGTCTCCCACAAAGGACCGTAACTCAAGTAAAAGTGATTTGATCTTAAATTCCTAAACACCATGGCTAGGTACCAATAATCATGAGAAGCTTCATTAAAATCCAATCAATGGATAATGTTTAATGAGAATAAGTGCAGATCAACTTTGTAACATCCATCCATCCAGACAGACTTTCATCACATAATGAATATGTCTCCCCCCTTTATGTGAGAAACATATAAATCCATGATTTAACTTACCAACATTATCATGTACCAGCAATGGGGGTACAGGACCAAATCTACCAATCACAGGGGGTCCAGTTTTCATTCTAATGTAGTAGTACGCTCCAATCTCCAGGGATGGCGGGTTTCTACCCTATAATCAAAGTTCATATTTTATAATACGACATGGGTTGCTTGGAAATACCAAACTAAGTGAAATTTAGATGTTAAGTTATTTAAAACTAGAAATGACATACAGTGTTGAATGACAACCCTACAATATCTCCTTGTCAAAGAAACCAAGTTTTCAGGTCACCTTGAGGTGCTCTTTGGTAGCCCTTTACTTTGTCTATGCAATGATATGCTACCAGTGCTCACCGAAACCATCTGTTTCTCAGCACTTTGCTAGGCAAGTCCTATAGAGTGCTTTCTTATGCAACGGACCACTTCGGTAGCGCTTAGCTAAGCAACTATCTACTATTCCCAAGCACTCGCCGGTAGCATATAATGTTTTCATTACGTTATGCTTTTTGAAGCAAGCCGTTTCCTAGCATAGTGCTATTAAGCTCTCTAGTTAGGCAACGGGCTCCAGTAATGTACAATACAGCCCCTCTTTCTATCACAAGCATCATCTTCACTAAGGGTATCTACACAGCATGTTTCATTACAATATCTCATTTCTACTTTAAGACTGTCTATTTCTATTAAAAAAGAGATTAACCTAAGCTCCATCATTCACACTGTGACAACAGATGGTGATAACAGACGCCAACAGATAAAGGGCAAACACAAACAAGAGGGCCCAAAGGGCCCTAGGTCGCTCACCTGTCGAACTTGACCTAGATTTTGTTGAGATGGTCATTTTGACCAAGTTTTATACAGATTAGGCCAATATTGTGACCTCTAGTGACTACACAAGGTTTTTATATGATTGACCTAATGACCTACTTTTTTACCCCAGATGACCCAATATCGAACTTGACCTAGATTTTGTTGAGATGATCATTGTGACCAAGTTTCTTAAAGATCAGGCCAAAACTGTGACCTCTAGTGACTACACAAGGATTTTCTAATATTTGACCTTGTGACCTAGTTTTTTACCCCGGATCACCCAATATCAAACTTGATCTAGATTTTGTTGAGATGATCATTGTGACCAAGTTTCATAAAGATTAGACCAAAATTGTGACCTCTAGTGACTATGCAAGGTTTTTGATTTGACAATGTGACCTAGTTTTTGACCCAAGATGACCCAATATCGAACTTGACCTAGATTTTGTTGTTATGATCATTGTTAACAAGTTTCGTAACGATCAGTTCAAAACTGTGACCTCTAGTGACTACGCAAGGTTTTTCTATGATTTGATCTTGTGACCTAGTTTTTTACCCCAGATGACCCAATATCGAACTTGACCTACATTTTGTTGTGTTGATCATTGTGACCAAGTTTCGTAAAGATTATGCTAAAACTGTGACCTCTAGTGACTACACAAGGTTTTTCTATGATTTGACCTTGTGACATAGTTTTTGACCCCGGATGACCCAATATCAAACTTGACCTAGATTTTGTTGAGATGATTATTGTGACCAAGTTTCATAAAGATCAGGCCAAAATTGTGACCTCTAGTGACTACACAAGGTTTTTTTATGATTTGACCTTGTGACCTAGTTTTTGACCCCGGATGACCCAATATCAAACTTGACCTAGATTTTGTTGAGATGATTATTGTGACCAAGTTTCATAAGATTAATTCAAAATTTTGACCTCTAGTGACTACACAAGGTTTTTCTATGATTTAACCTTGTGACCTAGTTTTTGACCCCGGATGACCCAATATCGAACTTGACCTAGATTTTGTTAGGATGATCATTGTGACCAAGTTTCATAAATATTAAATCAAAATTGTGACCTCTAGTGACTACACAAGGGTTTTCTATAATTTGACCTAGTGACCTAGTTTTTGACCCCAGATGACCCAATATCGAACTTGGCCTAGATTTTGTTGAGATGATCATTGTGACCAAGTTTCATAAGGATTAGGCTAAAATTGTGACCTCTAGTGTCTACACAAGCCAATTGTTGACGGACGGACGGACGACGGACGAAGAGTGATCACAAAAGCTCACTCCACACTGTATCGGCAAAACGCAATGGATCCGGTTTAACGAAGCGGGTACGGCTAACGTAACGAAAATGATCCGGCTAAAAAATGGTGGATATCAACAATAATCAGCAGGTGAGTGTAACATTTTTACGTATTTTGTATGGTTATTCTTGAATTCTGAAGACAGGAATACTCTTACGGAATGCCCAAGTTTGTCCTGCTTACTCGTAGCTACTTGGTTTTGTCTTTCATCAATGCATATGCACGTAATGCACGTTGAAAGTTATGATTCAATCGTAAACAATGCAAAACAGACATGAAATTCGGACATTTTAGACAAATTAGACAAAGTAAGAGCTAACCGAGTCTAAACTATGTACTTGAATGTATTGTAGGGTTACATTTCTTGCCCAGATACTCATCTTTTATTAATAATGTATTTATATATGCCAAAACTAACGTTTTCAAAGTTGAACGAATCATGGTCCGGTTGTCGATACAACGAAAATGGTCCGGCTCGTGTTTTACTCGCCATAACAACTATTGCAATGTCATTTTCTTGTATTACTCTGACTAATTTTACCATCATTTTCTACTTTTTGTTGCTTGTGTATAACTGAATAATTAACATGCCCTCACATATTGCACTTACTGCTGAACAATGGGTTAGAGCCTCGGTCTGGTTGCACATTTATAAATAAAGAATAGATTGTCATAGATGAATCTTTAAAGTTGACTTGAATATTTGTCTAGATGTAGATATTTTGACATGCAGACATCGATATGAACGTGTATGTACAACCAATCAACTGATTCTTCTTTTTATTTATTTTCAGGGGGAAAACAAGGCTCCAATGTGACCTATGTGCAAAGACATTCATATTTATTTCGACCATGTCTAGGCAAAGACTAAGTCGTGGACAACATTTTGAAAGACATTAATGTACCCAGTGTGGCAAAAGTTTTACCGCAAAGTCGTCTTCCTTTCCAATGTTTCACAGGGTGCTGGAGAAAACGGCCCAACTGCTGATAGGGATGCTACTTTTCAAGGAAATGTTCCTTTTCCTTCAGACTTGCGCATGTTTCATAGAAACTGGTATATAAAAAAATACCGCTATTTTTGCTTCCGAAGCGAGACAAATTCCGTCTTGGATTGGTAGCAGTTGGTGATGTCAAAGTCACATTGTATTGCTACATTGCTATTGTATGTAACTAGTTCATCATCATCAAAGTAGACATTCCACTTGGTATGTGACGTAATTGTTGGCTAGGAACGCAAGTAAAAATCTAAAAAAAAAACAATCGTAGGTACTTTATTCTTTGATCGAAGACACTCATGATGCTTAACCCCAGAATAGGTGTTATCCATGCCAATTAATATTCTTGAAAACAACACAACTGCTATCAAGTCGATTCGACAGAAGTCCTTTTGTAGAAAAATATTACGTCGCATGGACAGTACTCAAATTTGGCTCGAGTTCCGAGTAAATATCGTTAAATCGGTCTAAGAATAAATTAGTTACGTTACTTGCGTTAAATTCTTAACCCCCAAAATTATGTCACATACCACATGATATGATCACATTTTCCTGGGATAAACGTGTCGAAAAAACAATCACATCCAGAACATATTATATGTTCAGATTATTGAAAAGAATAATGCACAAATCGAACAGTTTACAGTTTATTTGAAATACATTAGGTATTATTCAGATGAGTAAACAAAGATACAAAATGTACAAGAAAAAATAATTACATAATATATATATACATGGTCAACAGTCAATTAATATTCTAATTATGTAACATATACTTAGTACACCTATTAAAACCCCATCCCTCCAAACTTGATCTTGTTTTGTACTATGTTCCTTATTTTATGATGTATTCTTTTGTCGAGAGTTCAATGCAGATACCTTTCGTGGCTGGTTTGTGTAGAGTATAGCGCTCTATCCACTTGTCACTATCCACTTGTCAATGTTTTCACTTATAGGGGGGGGGGGGGGGGGGGGGGGGGGTTATATATGATAATTATACTTGGATTGATTGAATTTTGGAAATTCATTGTCAAATTTCCCTCCCATGCTTCCCCACTACTAAACATACATGGGGGAAAACATTGCATTGCACTACGTCTTATTGTCTTAAGCTCGACTGTTAGCAAATTGTATTCATTCATAACTCTAGAAGAATACTATGAATGCATTGGATATTTTGTTCGTTAAAGTTGCTGAAATATAGGAAATTCGGGAACGTTTTAAATGAAGGTTTGAAAGGCTCATGAAATCTCATCACCATTGTACTTGGTTCGCACGTATAATGGAATTATAGTATGTCAATTTATAATTATGAAATATGGACAGTGGTTTTAAACATAGGCACAATGTTTCAAATTATCTGAGTTTACTCTATATACGTTTCAAAAGCTGGTACAGTTTTCAACGGATGCAATTGTCTTAGCAAACACGGATGTCAGTTCCTGTAACGTCATTTCCGTTGCGGCTAAATGAAGTGTTTATTTTTCTGTGATTCTGATGTATGTTATTTAACAACTGCAGCAAGAAATGCAAAATAAATAATATGCATACTCCAACTTTGTGTTAACTAGTAGTATCCATACAGTACATGCACATTACACGTGATTTCTAAGTTGATATCCTGCTCGTTTTAACTAGCGGGTAAATTTTGGATTCATCACATTTAAAATATTTTTCCGCACGGGGCTTCATCCAAATTCCTGTTCAATGTTCCAGTCTTTTTGTGTGGTGTGGTCATTCTTTTATTACACTAGCCGAAGCTGCGATCCCTACAAAATATAAACAAAAACAGGTAGAGCATTACCTCAATATCTCGTAAAAATGTCAATACGTGTATGTATTTGTTATTATCCATGGGGTTTTAAAAGACGTTTTTATAAATAGTTTTTATAGATTTATATAGCGCCCTTTTCATCCGAACGTACGTACAAAGGCGCTTCACATAGAATGTTGCAGTCACTAGGGCGCAGGTGCATCACGGGGCCTACCGGTGCAGATACAGCATGATCGGACCAGAGGGACAGACTGAGAGAAAGCACCCGAAGGCATGCGCCTAGCTCTTATTTCGAACAGACAGTCTGGTTCTTTAATGTGTCCGGTGTATAGCACCGATACACACAGCTTACTGGCACCTTTCACCAGATAATTTGCAGTCCACATGGTCCGATAAAGCGGGAAATTACTACGAATAGAATTTCAGAAATGTCAAGTTTCAATGCCGGGGATTGAACCCACGACCTCTGGATAGACAGTCCAGTGTGTAACCACTGAGCTAAGTCCTTTATGAAGACGTTTTGTTCAAAATAATATTACACGTGAGAAATGAAGTGATATACGTGTATTTCATAAATTGCTAAAATATTAATGTCCATATCTGTACATAATGCCGATGAAAATATAATTGTAAAAGCGAACCGTACCATTTGCGTTGTATCGACAACCGGACCCTGATTCGTTCAACTTTGAAAACGTTAGATTATGACCTATATAAATATATTATTAATAAAAGATGAGTATCTGGGAAAGAAATGTAACCCTACAATACATTCAAGTACATAGTTTAGACTCGGTTAGCTCTTACTTTGTCTAATTTGTCTAAAATGTCCGAATTTCATGTCTGTTTTGCATTGTTTACGGTTGAATCACAACTTTCAACGCGCATTACGTGCATATGCATTGATGAAAGACAAAACCAAGTAGCTACGAGCATGCAGGACAAACTTGGGCATTCCGTAAGAGTATTCCTGTCTTCAGAATTCAAGAATAACCATACATTATACGCAAAAAGGTTACACTCACCAGCGTATTATTGTTGATATCCACCATTTTTTAGCCGGATCATTTTCGTTACGTTAGCCGTACCCGCTTCGTTAAACCGGACCCATCGCGTTTTGCCGATACAGTGTGCACTCTGTCACTTTGTGACAGGTGAGCTAAAAAAAAGTCCAGGAGCTGAATTGGTACTTATAGAATGTATATTATGTCACAGGAGTGAAATTTGAAAATTTGGTGGCCATCTTGGATTTCTCAGCGTTGTGACAGCAGATTTTTGTAAGAAATGGATTTTCGTAAACTGAACACTATATGCTTTCAATTCATACCAATTATAGATTTGGACAAGAATTGTTAATAAATAGCCCTCAGCTCTTGGACTACTT
The DNA here is from genome assembly GCA_947247005.1 of Spisula solida. Taxonomy (NCBI): domain Eukaryota; kingdom Metazoa; phylum Mollusca; class Bivalvia; order Venerida; family Mactridae; genus Spisula; species Spisula solida. The sequence goes on along the minus strand of OX365944.1, from coordinate 39,506,610 downwards.
AATCACAAACTAATTAGAAATTATTCATCAAGGCTGATTGTGACAAGTGGCTGCTTCACAGAAATGTTCACTAACACAGGAGTGAATATATAACAAACCTTGAGGGAAGGAGCAGACGACTTGCTTATCAATAGTCCCACAATCACAAATATTAAAGGCAGCAAAAGTTGATAGAATATAAGTTGCCTATTCCTTCTGTTCCTTAGATATCTGATCTGTAATAAGGCTTTCAACTGGTACATGTCTAATGCTTTACCTGAAACAAGAATACACGGTATACAACACTTCCTGATATATACATTACACAGTATACAACCCTCCCTGATATATACATTACATGGTATACAACCCTCCCTGATATATACATTACATGGTATACAACCCTCCCTGAAATATACATTCCATGGTATACAACCCTCCCTGATATATACATTACATGGTATACAACCCTCCCTGATATATACATTACATGCCAGGTATACAACCCTCCCTGAAATATACATTACATGGTATACAACCCTCCCTGAAATATACATTACATGGTATACAACCCTCCCTGAAATATTCATTAAATGGTATACAACCCTCCCTGAAATATTCATTAAATGGTATACAACCCTCCCTGGAATATACATTACATGGTATAGAACCTTCCCTGAAATATACATTACATGGTATACAACCCTCTCTGGAATATACATTACAGGGTATAAAACCCTCTCTGGAATATACATTACATGGTATACAACCCTCCCTGGAATATGCATTACATGGTATACAACCCTCCCTGAAATATACATTACATGGTATACAACCCTCTCTGGAATATACATTAAATGGTTAGTAACCCTCCCTGAAATATACATTACATGGTATACAACCCTCCCTGGAATATACATTACATGGTATACAACCCTCCCTGAAATCTACATTACATGGTATACAACCCTCCCTGAAATCTACATTACATGGAATACCACAACCCTGAAATATACATTAAATGGTAAGTAACCCTCCCTGAAATATACATTACATGGTATACAACCCTCCCTGAAATATACATTACATGGTATACAACCCTCCCTGAAATATACATTACATGGAATACCACAACCCTGAAATATACATTAAATGGTTAGTAACCCTCCCTGAAATATACATTACATGGTATACAACCCTCCCTGGAATATACATTACATGGTATACAACCCTCCCTGAAATATACATTACATGGTGCACAACCTCCCTGAAATATATATTATATTTTATAGCTGTTTTTAATTTGTTAGAAAAAAGATGTTAGCTTGTGTTACTATGTATATTGTATCCGACGTAAAATTAATTTTCTTGTATACATTACATGTTATACAACCCTACACGAGATATACTTTACATGGTGTACAACCCTACCTGAAATATACATTACATGGTATACAACCCTCCCTGAAATATACAATGTTATACAACCCTACACGAGATATACTTTACATGGTGCACAACCCTACCTGAAATATTCATTACATGGTAATCAACCCTCTCTGAAAAATTAACAAGAGCCAAGTTTACATGGCCATCCCTGCTGTTAATGTTTGTTAATCAAAGGGAGTTAATCTCAAAACTGTGCCATATAGAGTTATTGTTCTTGGTCACTGTACTTCCCCTAGTTGCCATCTATTCATATACCAAGTTTCAAGTCAATACCTCAAATAGTTTTAAAGTTATGCTCAGCACAAAAAACTATTATAAAATTAAACAAGGGGAGATAATTTCAAAATTGGGCCATATAGAGTTATGGTTCTTGGTCACTGCACTTCTCCCAGTTGCCATCGATGCATATATCAAATTTAAAAGTCCAAACCTCAAATAGTTTTAGATTTATGCTCTTGACAAAACACTATTATAAAATTTAACAAGGGGTGATAATTTCAAAACTTGGTATGTAGAGTTATGGTTCATAGTGACTGCACTTCTCCTACTTGCCATCTATTCATATATCCAAGTTTCAAATCAATATCTTAAATAGTTTTCAAGTTATGCTCTGGACAAAATATTGGACGGAAGGAAGGACGGATGCATTCTATTACTATTCTCCCTTTGTCTGTATACAACCCTCCCTGATATATACATTACATTGTATACAACCCTCTCTGAAATATTCATAAAACAAGAGGATCATAGATCCTGGGGCGCTCACCTGCTAAACATGGTCAAACAAGGTTTTGCTATTATTTGACATATTGACCTAGTTTTTGACCCCACATGACCCAACTTTGAAAGTGACCTTAAGGTCGTCACGATAAACATTCTGACCAAAGTTGATGAAGATAAAAACAAAAAAGTGGCCTCAAGACTGTTAATAAGGTTTTTCTACTATTTGACTTTTCGACGGAGTTTTGACCCCACTTAACCCAACTTCAAACTTGACTTTAAGGTCATCAAGATAAACATTTTGACCAATCTTCATGAAGATTAAAGCAAAAATGTGGCCACCAGAGTGTTAACAAGGTTTTCCTATTATTTGACATTTTGACCTAGTTTTTGACCCCACATGACCCAACTTAAAACTAGACCTAGATTTCATTGAGATACAACTACTAACCAAGTTTGATGAAGATCAGAGCAAAAATGTGGCATCCAGAATGTTAACAAGGTTTTCCTATTATTTGACCTTTTGACCTAGTTTTTGACCTTAAGATCACTAAGAAAAACATTTTGACCAATCTTCATGAAGCTTAAAGCAAAAATGTGGCCACCAGAGTGTTAACAAGGTTTTCCTATTATTTGACCTTTTGACCCCACATGACCCAACTTCAAACTTGACCTAGATTTCATTGAGATACAACTACTAACCAAGTTTGATGAAGATCAAAGCCAAAGTGATGCCTCCAGAGTGTTAACAAGGTTTTCCTATTATTTGACCTAGGTTTTGACCCCACATGACCCAACTTCGAACTTGACCTATTTTCATTGAGATATAACTACTGACCAAGTTTGATGAAGATCAAAGCAAAATTGAGAGTGCTAGAGTGTTAACGGTGAAAAAGTTAACGGACGGACGACGGACAAAAAACAATCACAAAAGCTCACCTTGCCACTTTGTGGCAGGTGAGCTAAAAACATGTCTCCTACAAAGGGCCATAATTCAATATCAATAACTAGGCTTGGTACCAATAAATCCACACAATGAATAAAGAAGCGCAGTGAAACTTAGTGACATTTAGACAGACAGACGGACGTCCAGCACTAAATAAATGTGTCATCCCCAATATATAATTTTATTATACCTTACTTTTTTCTGCAATGCAAAAGTCCCATTGCCCCATTGACAATTTCAATGTCACGCAGGCAGGCATCTGATATTTATATAATATAGGAGACACAATGATAACAAAAGAAGATCACTGACCTGTGATTAAAGGTTGGGTTTCTTCAATCATTTGATGGTTGGGATCATCAGTAGGAACTACATGGTCCGTATCAGTTTGAACATGGTCTGTATCAATCTGTACTTGTGCTGGGTTAGAATCATCTCCGGAACTCGAGGTAGGTATACTAGTATTCGACTTCCCCCGTCCTAACTCCTCAAGGTCTGCAAGATTGCTTTTAGCCTCTGATGTTGAAAACAAACCAAAACTTCTCATTATCATGAAAATCAATGTATAAATACATAATACAGTAGAACTTTACTTGCCTCTAACACCCTAGATACCTCGAACCGGGTCTTCGGTCCCAGCAAAATCCCTTCTTCATTCATAATATAAAACTGAAGATGACTCGAACAGTATCTAGGTCAAACACTCAAACTGATTTGACGGTCCCTTGCTATGATTTACCATTAGATGGGTCAAACGATACAGTTTTTCGCACCTTCTATTGATTCTTGAAATCTTTGTTCGTCCGAGAGTAGGCGACAATAGGTATTATTGACACTGGCAATTTATGTACGTTTGTATACAAGGAAATTATAACTTAAATAATGTTAGTAAATAAAATTCAGAAACAACAAAATTTCATTTATTAAAATGCTTACATTTGACAATCGATATTGGTATAAAATATGATTACAATACAAAATGTATATGAAAGAAATCAGTATGACAAATAAATAAAGGTTGTACTGAGCAACTCAGTGAAGGACTCGGTAACATGTTAAGATCCAATTGCCATGCTGAGCGACTTAATGAAGAACCCTGCAGTTACGAGGGATAATTAAGTCAGCTTTCGGGTAGAAACGGGGAAAAGTTAGACAGCGCTTTCTTCCGATCAATTTTGACAAACATATTATGTTTTATTATTATTATGACTAATTTTTCATCAATTGATACAAATCTATTAATTATTCTTTACACACACACAAACTATGATAAACAAACAAGATTCTTATGGGCAAACATATCCACGTGAGTTCGAACTTAAACACATAAGTACATATACAGGGTGATCCATTAATTCCGCACATTAGTAAAAGCCTATAACTTCTTTACTTACACATATAAATTTGATATTGTTGGAAAGGTAATAAATAAAATTTTCTGCTGAAATGAAAAAAGTATTTGGCATTGTGCCGTCAAAGAGACGTTATGACGTAATCGATGACGTCATAAATTTGAGTATTTCAAAACTCGACTCATAAAACTTTATTATGAATTGGGAAAATCTGCGATTTAAGTGAAAAGAAATCTTGAAAAGTGTGTCCAAATACACACGTGCCTTCAAGAAGGAATATTGTTGAGTCTGTCCAATGAAATGAAACATTTGATTCGTCGGGAAAAGAGACTGGTTACATAGCTGCATGCAACAGCATCATGTACAGACGTTAAAAACAACTTTTGAAACTCATTTCAGGGAAAATGGGTGGTCACATTGAACGTCTGCTTTAGATAAGGATTCTATTGTTGAAGATCCATTTTAGATCAGAACAAAACTTCCACATACACTCTGCAATTACATGTTTTCTTTAATATGATAGCTTTAAAGATGTTGAAGTAATAAGCAATTAGTAATGTGCAGAATTAATGGATCACCCTGTATACTGGTATACCATAGATGCCTCGAACAGGTAGATGGCTCAAACGATTTTCCCGGTGTTCGAAGGTAGTTTGAGGCATCGAAGTCCTACTGTATATATACTGTCCAGTTACGATAATGTGAGAATCGAAGTTTCATTTCATGAGTACACAAAAGATTACAACCATTGTCTCAACAGGTAAAGTATTTTACTTCGCATTCAAATTATAGATGCCTAGATAAGCCTTTATTGGTTTTACACCGTAATAGTGAACTCAACCACTGTGTTACTCTATTAGTATCCAAACTGGACAGTACAACAACAATACAGATAAGCTGCATACTGGGGTAATTACCCAATTAATTTTCTTAAAAACCCAATAGATTTTGAGAGGAGGGAGTAAGAAAAAGCAAAGACAATTTGAAATACACAAATAGAAAAGGATTTTATAGTGAACAAGACAGCGTTCAATAAACGCTCATGCCCCCTGTGGAAGCCTTGTCCATAAATAAGTCTAAGTCCAAAATTAGGTCAAGGTGAAGGTCAAAATGGGGTTAGGTGATACTGGCGTGTGGAGAGTGTTCATACACAACATCCATGCAAGTATGAAAGCTTTGTAGCAAGCCATATTAATGCTAGAAGAAACGGTCAATTTGGGTTAACCAGGACGGACGGACGAACGGACGAACGGACGGACAGGTGAATCACTATATGCCCCCCATCTATCGATAGGGGGGCATAAAAATAGTATATAGAAGCTTATTTACCCTTTGAGTTTTATTAAATACCCAATTAAAATTTGTCAAAACCCAATCAAAATTGAAACTCGGGGGTAAAACACCCAATGGACTAAAACCTTATCTGTAGCTCTGAACAATAGATTGCTCATTTTCGGACAGTTGTTTATACCACTGTATACATCCAAGTATTGCAAGCTGCTGTGTATAGGATGCAGGTAAAAAATGGAAGAAGTTTTACAGAAAAATCTGATGCAAAATCTTGAAATTTTGACAAAAGAATACAAGTCCATATAAGGTTTGCCCATCAGAAACTTAGAAAATGCCTAAAGAACGCATCCGATTTATGGTACAATTCTGCATTAACTAGAACTGCCACAGAGTGACTAATGATATCCCCACATAATGCTTTGTCACCGACTCGTGGCAAACCACATCCATAACAAGAGGGCCCAAAGGGCCCTAGGTCGCTCACCTGTCGAACTTGACCTAGATTTTGTTGAGAAGATCATTGTGACCAAGTTTTATACAGATTAGGCCAATATTGTGACCTCTAGTGATTACACAAGGTTTTTCTATGATTTGACCTTATGACCTAGTTTTTGACCCCAGATAAACCAATATCAAACTTGACCTAGATTTTGTTGAGATCATCATTGTGACCAAGTTTCGTAAAGATCAGGCCAAATATGTGACCTCTAGTGACTACACAAGGTTTTTCTATTATTTGACCTTGTGACCTAGTTTTTGACCCCGGATGACCCAATATCGAACTTGACCTAGATTTTGTTGAGTTGATCATTGTGACCAAGTTTTGTAAAGATTATGCTAAAACTGTGACCTCTAGTGACTACACAAGGTTTTTCTATGATTTGACCTTGTGACCTAGTTTTTGACCCCAGATGACCCATTATCGAACTTGACCTAGATTTTATTGGGATGATCATTGTGACAAAGTTTCATAAAGATAAGACCAAAATTGTGACCTCTAGTGACAACACAAGGATTTTCTATGATTTGACCTTGTGACCTAGTTTTTGACCTCGGATGACCCAATATCGAACTTGACCTAGATTTTGTTAGGATGATCATTGTGACCAAGTTTCATAAAGAATAAGTCAAAATTTCGACCTCTAGTGACTACACAAGGTTTTTCTATGATTTGACCTTGTGACCTAGTTTTTGACCTCGGATGACCCAATATCGAACTTGACCTAGATTGTGTGGAGATGATCATTGTGACCAAGTTTCATAACAATTAAGTCAAAATTGTGACCTCTAGTGACTACACAAGGTTTTTCTATGATTTGACCTTGTGACCTAGTTTTTGACCCCGGATGACCCAATATCGAACTTGACCTAGATTTTGTTAGGATGATCATTGTGACCAAGTTTCATAAAGATTAGGCTAAAATTGTGACCTCTAGTGTCTACACAAGCCAATTGTTGACGGACGGACGGACGGACGGACGGATGACGGACGGACGACGGACGAAGAGTGATCACAAAAGCTCACTCTGTCACTTTGTGACAGGTGAGCTAAAAACTTATGCATGGTGGACAACAATTGTACAGTTATTTTTAAATTCAGCAATATATGACAAATTTATGGTCCAGACAACATAAATTATGGTTATTTCTGACCTTTGAACTCCAAGTGTGACCTTGATTTATAAGATATTGATGTACATATAATTGTTTCCCATGACACACCATCTGATAGCAGTGAACAATTGTGCCAGGTGATTTTAAAACCCCACATTAAATGAGAGTTATAGTCTGGACAAGCTAAATTATGGCATTTTTGAACTCCTGAGTGTGACCTTGACCTTTTAGATATTGACATAATTGTTTCGCATTACACACTGTCAGGTAGTAAAGAACATTTGAGCCACATTATTTTCCAATCCCACAATAAAATGCTCCGGACAAGCTAAATTATGGCCATTTTTTACCTTAGAACCCCAAGTGTGACCTTGACCTATGAGATAGGGATGTAATTGTTTTGCTCGACACACCCTCTCATGATGGTGAACAAATCTGCCAAGTTATACAAACATCCGTCCATAGATGGAGAAGTTACAGCCTGGACAAATTTTGTAACAGACAGACAGACAGATCAACAAAGTGACTCCCCAACAAATATAGCCCCCCCCCCCCCCCCCCCTACCAATGGTAGTGGGGTATAACAATGTGACACTGACACCAAATTGATTAAATTGTTATTGTTAAAGTTGTTAAAAGATATTGTCTCTCATTAAACTAGGTATATTGAGATACGATTTTTTCAAATGATATAACGAATATTCGGATTCCAATTTGCTATCTGGATATTAAGAACAGAATACGAAAATCCGGATATCCGGATACATCCTTAAAAATTCCTGAGAAAAGATATTGAGAACAAACCTAGAGCTAAGAAGACTTCCTCCAAAGTTGTCATAGATATACCGTAACTGCTGACCCCTAACTCATTGCCGTCATTAGCAATGGTGTCCTCTAGTGATTTAAACAATTCTGGAAAACAAGGAAAAGTATTAGTTCATATATCAAGTTATCAATGTACTTTGTGCAAGAAATTGTATTGCACGGTTAACCGTATGAATGACGTCATATGATTTGGACGTGTATACGAAGGATGTCGACAAAAAGTCATGAACACAACACAATATACCCACCTGTCTTTGATGGGGCATAAAACACTCCAAAGATCATAAAATTATCACGGGGCGGAAACTCTAGGGTAGGGTATATTATTACATGAATGATGTTTACTCCCACCAATACAGGTCTCTAAATTTATCAACTAATTAAAAGCTTGGCCCTGGTAATATCAGGCTTTTGCCCGCTCATTTTGCATACTGTACATAAACTGGGAATCAGGAAACCCAGCCAGGAGTTGGTGTAACTGCAGTTTGACTCTTCAGTGGTGAAGGCACAAAAAGTGTAGAAACCAGATGCGTTCAAATGGAACCCGAGTCTACCTAGATCAAACTTGCATTCCATTCAAACTCGTCCATGTATACCACTCACCTGCAAATGTGGAAACTTGGGACATAGGTAACATGATATCTAACTCCTGACCATGTACTCTGTTAATATCTGCACCCAATATATACCTCGACACAAACTGCAGGACAGTGTTAGTGTCACAATCCTTCTTGACAACCATGCTGAAAACAATACACAACATCAATCTAACTAAAGTACACATTCTTCATCAAAGTCAGATCTGATGACAATGTACCCAAAGCTGTATTTATTCAAACAAGCTGCACTGATGCAGAAATAATGTTAAGAAATAGAAGTATAAACAACATGTTTCATTGAAATCAGTCAGGGTGGCCACAGAAAATGAAGAATGAAAAAATGAAATTCCCTGATGATTCCAGGATTTTTCCCTAACTGAAAGGTAATTTTCCACAATTGTTCGCCGTGTTCCCAACTCAGATAAAGCAGAAAATATGGCCTCCGTCTGTTTGAAGAAATGCATCTATCTAATAAAGTCATGAAGAGAAGCTGCCAGTAGACACAATTTTTTCTCCAAATTTTATAAAATTCCCTGACCATTTTCTGACTTTTGCCAAATTTTAAAATTCCCTAAATTTGTTTGTGGCATTTTCCCTGTTTTTCCTGTTTTCCCGAGTCTGTGGCCATCTTTGCACATTTGTTGTACAAAATTCAATGAATCCAAGATGGCTGAATTTATTGGCAAAAGAAATATGACATACACTAGTAGACAACATGAAGGAAGTGTAACAGTACTTACTTTAAATGGTAACCAATACCAAACTTATTCTTCAAGAACAGCGAGGAGCCACAACATCTCAATGACCCTTGGTTGATGATAGCTTTTCTATCTGAAATCATTTCATACATGTACCACTTAATTGATGCATAATTTAATGCTCAGACATGTTCAAAGCAATCAACCTCTTCTTTATCAAAGCATAACTATTTAATTCACAAAATGCTCCCAAAATCTACAAGGGTTTCTTCTTGTATATGTATGTTAAATCCAAACATACAGCCATCTGGATTTACAAACCATCCTACAGTACATTGTATATATGAGGGGGGATAAACAAATATGTGAAATGCTCTAATATCTATCTTTGTTTCATAAGATGTAGTTACATTTATTTCAAATTGATATTCACCACTGGTCATTGTTATTGATCATATCTGAATGAACATGGTTTCCTATAGCATGGTTACATGCTATAAAGCGGCCCAAGTTTTCTAATTTTCCAATGTTGCACTTGACAAACTATGGTGTTTTATTTGAGTATTTTGTAATATTATGATTTGTAAAGGGATGGGTTTTAAATGTGAAATGACAATCAGCAGTAAATGTATTTCTCAGGAGAGGTTATATCACACAACATTGAGCAATGTTCTTACCTGCCAGTATGTCCGCTTCATCCATGAAATGTGTGGTAAGTAAGATAACTCTTCCTTTCTTCTTGTCTTTCAATACCGACCAGAGATGTCTACGTGAATATGGGTCCATACCAGCTGTTGGTTCATCCAGGAATATAATCTGAAACAATGTATTGAATGAATCATTATATAGAATAAAACAGATTTATGCCCAGGTAGAAGCCTTGTCAATAAAAACAGGCTTAGTCAATCAGGGGACATAATTCTGCTGAAATGTTGAATAATTTACATGGCTTTACTTGGGCAATGCAAGGTGTTTATGATGGTTAACAGGTATGCCACTTTTGAAAGCAATGCCTTGATGGACTTCAAAAGTATTTTCGGACGAACAGACAAACTAACGGACAGGACAATCACTATATGCCTCCTGCAACAGTAGTTCTACTAACGTTTACCAACTTTGCTATGAAGTTTGAAGATCCTTAGCTAAACTGCTCTTGAGTTAATGACTGGAAACCATTTGGTCTGTCATTTATATAGAAGATCACAGCAACCTTGACTTTTGATCTACTGACCTCTACTTATGACCATCCTAGCTGCAAAGTTCAAAGATTTCAAGCCCATTGTTTATTGAGTCATTGATAAGAAACCATTTGGTAAACAGACTGACAGAAACACAGACTGACCGTCATGTCCAAAGCAACTTACCATGGTGGTAGGGAGTAATTCTCCCACACCTAGACATATAATCTTCAGGTACCTGCATGTAAATCTTCAACATTCTATGATTTTTAATCAATCTACCTTAGGGTCTCCAAGTATTGCTATAGCAACAGACAACTTCCTCTTCTGACCGCCACTAAGAGCCGTAGAACGTACATCACTTTGGTCAGCAAGATCAACACTTTGTAAAGCTGCTTCTATCTAAAATCATAAGATAGTACCAATACATGTAACAGAGATCAAACAAATCAGGTTAACAGAGAGTTATTAAATTATTATAAGTTTGTTTAATCCATTACTATGGTTCAGAAAAGAAATAATCCATTGGGTAAATACTGTATTTTTAATACCATGACTAGAATTATCACTGTCGTGAACAGGGCCCCGTGGTAGCATGTCGTAAGAGGGGGGAGGGGAGGAGTGTAGAAGTATAGTGGGGTTGCATAATTATCAGCGCTATAAGTTTCTGTACTCAGACACAATATCAAAGTCATATCTCAAACTTTCATGTGTTGATGCCTGAAATAAAGTAATTCACTCCCTTCTAAAATTCAATTAAAGTTGTTTGACAAGTGCAGGTTTAATTTCCTACATAGAAACCATGATGAACTTTGACTTTTATAAAGTTTGGAAATATCTTTGACAGACTAAAATTGCACACTGAATTCATGAAATCATGACATTGGTTTCATTGACATTGCCCTGTTCCTGATCGGCCAATATTGTTTGCAAGATGTAAATACACAAAACAGAACTATATTACTGTTTGTTTTGTGTGCAAGTGTTAAGGGGAATCAGTCAAAAATTATTAAAGTTTTAAAGAGTTGTCGCCCTTTGCTAAAAATGTGTATATTGATTTTGCTCCACATACATGTACTTATTGTCGTAGTCAATAGAAGTAAGTATAGCAAGTTTCATTTGAATATCTTGAACCATTTTTTAACTTTGACCAATGTTATAGTTTTTGAAGCTGAAAAGGGGCATAAGTCAAAATTTATCAAAGCTAGAGTTGTTGCCCTTTGCTAAAGATAAGCATATCATCACTGGCAATAATTATAGCAAGTTTCATTTGAATATCTACTATCGTTGTGAAGTTACGAAGAAAAGATGAAAAATGAGTAAATTTGAATTTAACAAAGGGCCATAATTCTTCCAATATTGTAGCTAGAGTAATGTAACTTGTCATAAAATAGTGTTTTGTTGTTGTGAGCTTATGTTTAAAATCTCAAGTTGATATCTTCAATGGTTTTCAAGTTATCAAGAAAAAAAGCTGAAAATTGATGAAAATTTGAATTTTAAAAAGGGCCATAACTCTTCCAATATTGTAGCGAGAGTTATAGAACTTGCCATAAAATAGCGTACTGTTGTTGTGAGCTTATGTTTGAAGTCAATACCTATAATGGTACCTATAATGGTTTTCAAGTTATTAAGAAAAAACTTGAAAAATGTAGACGGACGGACGTACTCATGAGACGGTATTTGTGGGTTTTCTTTTGTTCTTTCTTTTGTTTTGTTGCAACCCCCAAGTAGCATTTTGCACCCCACAAGTGACGGAATGAATGGAATCTAAAAATAGCCTATTGTTCCACACCCCACAACTACCGGTGCATTCGTACGGACAGACGGACGGACGGACGGACAGACAGGGTGATTACAATAGGGCACGCAAAAAGATTTTTGCGGGGCCCTAATAATAACAGCAGCCCTAGCCCCACTGAGGCATAATGCCCAATCCTGAACACAAGTTGCAAGGCTGTTTCCAGTGCCATTAGAACACACCTTTACACTAAATCTCAATTCAAATATTGTTCTATCTCTAAAAGTCTGATTATGAAATTTCAAATGATCATGACTATGTTATTTCTTTGAACCTCTAGTGTCTTCACAAGGTCTTTGGATTGTCTGTGTGCGACAGTATTGACTTATCACTACAGCAGGTGCTAAGTGCTTTGTGACAGCAGTAAAAAGTCTCCCAGTACTTGACTTAGTAATCATTCATAACACCCTCCCTTTATGGTTAATTATTCACAAAGTTCGAGGTCCACAGTGTGTCCAGTGGTCCAGTGGTAAGAGCTACTGACTGCTGATCAGGAGGTTGTAGGTTCGATCCCGCCTCCAGCTGGATTAAAAACATGCTTTTCAGTATTTCCCACCTAACATAACTAAAATTACTAACAGTCATTCCGACGAGACTATAAAAACCGAGGTCCCGTGTATAATGCTTCACTTCAGGCACATAAAAGTACCAGGGATGCTTCTTGAACTGGGGCATCTTCTGTATCATTCACTATTCCCCAAAAAGTAAAGTGGCAGGGGATGGGGGTGAGGATAAATAAAAGCATATCTAAAAAATATTTTAGGGGATATGTATGGTTTGTTCTATGTCTGACTCTTGCATGGGTGGCTAGGCACCGTAGCATCATTTCTGTGAGGCTTTGGATTGTCTGTGTAATACAGTAGTAACATATAATTTGACCCAGTCACCTAGTTTTTGACCAAAGGTGATCCAATATCAAACCTGACCTAGATGTTGCCGAGATGATCATTGTCACTAAGTTTCATATAAACAACGCCAACATTGGGACCTCTAGTGACCACACAAGCAAATGGAGCTGATGATGAACAAAGAGTGATCACAATAGCTCACCCTGTGACAGGCATGTTTTAAACATAACAATGCTTTATAACTATTAATTCCAAATGATTTGTCCAAATTTCATTAGAATTAATTGCATGTTGATGTCACTATGACAAGTTTAGCCTATATAACTCCATAAGGAACAAGTAACCCCCAGTGACAGGGCATGGCATGGCATGGCATGGCATGGCATGGCATGGCAGGGCAGGGCAGGGCAGGGCAGGGCAGGGCAGAACACACTTACTTCCTTTTCCCTCTTCTGTGGGTCAATCCCTCGGATTCCAGCAAACAGATGTAAATGTTCGACACATGTAAGATCTTCAAACAATATGTTATGTTGTGGACAAACACCTGTCATACTACGTATTTCTCTCATGTCATTTGGATCAGACACATTCTATAAATAAACAAGAGATGTTTGTTAAACATGTATGCCCCCATGGCAGTCCAAAAAGGTCACAGTGACCTTGAACTACTGACCTCAAAATCAGTAGGGGACATCTACCGTTGATGACTATCCTCCAAGTTAATTTTGAAAATCCTTTTTTGAGTTATTGAACAGAAACCATTCGGTCTACCAACAGAGGGACCAACATTTGCAAAAAAATATACCCCTCATTAAAGATGGGGGGGGAGCATAACAATAAACATGATTTACATTTACAAATAACTGGACATCTGACATTATTTGCGATGTTCTTGTTTTCAATGATGCAATGTCTTTATTTTCGCTATAATTTGCATATTGATTTCCTTGCGATTTCATAAATCTGCATTAATACATTTCATAGCATGAAGACTGCAATTCATAAAACCACAAAATTTGTATGTTGAGTTCCTATCAATTTCATAAATCTGCATAAATATATTTCATAAGATGAAGACTGCAAATTTATAAAACCACAGAATTGCTGAAAACAGCAAAGTAAAGATCATGCAAATATTAAGTGATAAACAGTATCTTACTGGGTTGGCGTGCCTTACTGACCTACTGATATGTCAGTATCACATCACAACACCCCCTCTGTTTCATAATCTAATATCTTATAATTTCAACACCTCTGATTAGTTATTCACAAGTTCAAGATAGAGCGCTGATTATAGCAGCATGTATTGAGCGCTGATTATCGCAACAGAATTAAGATAGAGAGCTGGTTATCACAGAATGTATTTAAGTTCGTATATACATGTAATACATAATTTACTTTAAAATAAATGTTTTCATTATAATATACTGGTCAGCAGTCTTATTGATAAAGAGAGCACAACCAGTGTGTTGTTACAAAGACGTAGCAAAGTGCTTGATAGAGTTTTTTGTTAGTGGTTTGATTAGGGTTCCAGATGCTCTATGTACTGTTCAGATAATGTATGAAAGTTTGGACTGCATGATTAACTGTAAACTCAATGTTTCCGTTTCCTAATAGTGTTCAGACATTTTCATCTCCATAATTTACATACTTGATTATGAAGCAAGTTAATAACTTTACATATTGTATTCACCCAATGATGATGTCATAATTATGTAGCTGTTGCGTGCAACAATTCTGCTGTTACATAACTCATACATAATCATGAGTTATGTAAGCTTTGACTTGAGAAGTTGGTTAGTGGGTCAATGTTAAGAATGATATTTAGACACGCTAATGTGGCCTATGGTATCCTATTTCATAGGGGATTTCCCCCAGGTCGCGAAGCATGTTAAAAGTAAAAATATCGAGTGGGCGATATCGAGAGTGGTTTTAATTGCTTATTTGCAACAAATCTTTCATGAAGCAACAGTCAGTAGCTTTCTATTGCATAAATACATAGGTCAGGTAGGAAAATTACATCATACAAAAATTTTAGCCTGATTTGTGAGTCAGCACCTTTAAGGGTGCTGCCTCACAGATTGGGCTAAAATAATTGTATATCGTGATTTTCCAACCTAACCAAGTATTGATGTAATAGAAAGCAACTGACAGTTGCTTTTTGACAGATTTGGTGCAAATAAGCAATTTTAACAACTCTCGATATCGCCCACTGAGTATTTTTTTCTTGAAAAAAATGCACTAAGATTCCTTCCAACATGTTTTGTGAATTATATTATTCACACGTGATCGAACTGTAACATCAACAATCTACAGCATAAACATTTGTGAGGTATTTGGTTCGTTTTTGAATTCATTTTCATCGAATGGGAACAAACTTCAGACAATTTAATTTTTAAGTAAAAGTAGTGTTAATTCTATAGGGTATTAATACCCTATTAGAATTTTTGATGTAAAAATACTAAATAACTACAAAATGCTGAAGTTTCTCTAGTTATTTTGGATGTCAGTGTAGTTGTTTATGGGATATACAGCCAACTATACCAAAATTACGCAAATATTTGACTATTTTATTTTTGCAATAAACCAATATGTGAGGCAGACCCTTTAAAACATACTTTTAACAAAAATTGAACCAAATATCAGTAACTAGTACACTAGGTCACATGACCAATTGTATCAGTCACACATTGATAAATATAGCGCACACTTATCAGGTTGTGATGTGATTACACAATCATGTTCTCAACAATATTATCTTTCAGTGTACAGTACTATAGTCCTTAGAGGATATCACTAACGTTGTTTACAAATAAAAATTGACAGTCAAATTAAAATGCATTAATTTTCCTATTACTGTAATTGTTAGATTATGGGTGTAACTATAGGTGTATTTCTAGGTTATGCATGTTTATGTACTTTAACCATAGAGTTTATACAGTTGATCCCCCACCACCCCCGCGTTTAGCTACCCAAGTTGGAAATTAACCTATATAATTTGCCGGGGATAACTCTAGCCTTATCAATAAACAAACAAAGCAAATGGCCTCACAATTGTGTCATGTTTGTATTTAGAAGTCACTCAATCATGTTGTGCTTGTATTCAGCAGTTTATTGTTTATGTCATACGATTTCTGTACACATGTTTTTGCATAGAGGCTCACAGGGAAGACTGGGCTTGCCCAACTGTGTCGCCTCTTAAAATAAAGTAGTTATTATTATAATTATTATCACTCAATCATGTTATGCTTGTATTTAGCAGTCACTTAATCATGTTGTGCTTGTATTTAGCAGTCACTCAACCTTGTCATGCTTGTATTCAGCAGTCACCCAACCTTGTCATGCTTGTATTTAGCAGTCACTCAACCTTGTCATGCTTGTATTCAGCAGTCACTTAATCATGTTGTGCTTGTATTTAGCAGTCACTCAATCATGTTATGCTTGTATTTAGCAGTCACTCAATCATGTTATGCATGTACTGTAAAATCATTAATTTTCGTGGGCGATTAAATTTCGTGGATTTCGTGGATGAACTAAATCAAATCCCAACGAAATATTTAACCAATTAATATGTAAATTGAAAATGTTCAAATTTACGGCGACAGCCATTTTTGTTTACAAATTACAGGTTTAAATAAGTCTCTATGTTTCTAGGATTTTGGTAGTTTACTTACAGCATAAAACATAATAAATTTTATCAGACTGTCAATTAATTACCAGATCAAAACATATTAAGTTTCCAATAAGAATTACATTTTTTTCTGAATTCATTGTGACTTCATAAACTATATGTGGTTTAAACTGCGTATGCTCCAATAACTGAGTGTAAAGCAGCTTCCACTACATCTGCATACAGGTAAACTTACACAGTACCACTATGTCTATTTTTAGACGTGTCAAATACTGCAATCAATTTCAGCTTGACTCAAAGTGTTTAACACACATTTATAAATTGCATGCGCCATGTAAACAATAGAAATGATAACACTTGTGGATTTTAAAATAGGGTGTTAGGTGATCGTTATATCGTATATTGTGTATCATCCATGCAATAAACAGTTTGACATTATTAGTAGGATTATTAATATGAATTGCGATCTAAATGATAAACAATGAGCTATGTTGTTTAAAGAATACGACAGCGTATTGGGAGGGTTTAAGCATCAATCCATGTTTGCTTGTCAGTTCATTAACAGACTTACGTATATCAACAATATTATTTATAAGCATTGGTTGATGTTGGTGGAATTCTGATCATTAGTGAAGGTTTTGACCTGATTTTTTAAAGGTTTTGACCCGATTTTTTTTACTGAAATACGAAATCCACGAATTTACGTCCCCACGAAATGGCCTTTTTCACCAAAACCACGAAATTTCATCCCATCGAAATTAAATGATTTTACAGTATTTAGCAGTCACTTAATCATGTTGTGCTTGTATTTAGCTGTCACTCAATCATGTTGTGCTTGTATTTAGCAGTCACTCAACCTTGTCATGCTTGTATTTAGCAGCATCTCAATCCTGTCGTGTTTGTATTTAGCAGTCACTCAATTGTGTCATGTTTGTATTTAGAAGTCACTCAATCATGTTGTGCTGTATTTAGCAGTCACTCAATCTTGTCATGTTTGTATTTAGCAGTCACTTAATTGTGTCATGTTTGTATTTAGCAGCATCTCAATCCTGTCGTGTTTGTATTTAGCAGTCACTCAATTGTGTCATGTTTGTATTTAGCAGCATCTCAATCCTGTCGTGTTTGTATTTAGCAGTCACTCAATTGTGTCATGTTTGTATTTAGAAGTCACTCAATCATGTTGTGCTTGTATTTAGCAGTCACTCAATCATGTTGGGCTTGTATTTAGCAGTCACTCAATCATGTCATGTTTGTATTAAGCAGTCATTCAACGATGTCAACTTTATATTAAGTGGTCACTCAATCGTTTTGTGTTTGTATTTAGCAGTCACTCAATGGTGTTGTGTTTGTATTTAGCAGCATCTCAATAGGGTTGTGTTTGTATTTAGCAGTCACTTAATCCGGCTGTGTTTGTATTAAGTGGTCACTCAATCGGGTCGTGTTTGTATTAAATGATCACTCAATCAGGTGGTGTTTGTATTATAGATGATGAGATACATGTTGTATTCATAACAACAGTTCCTGATGAAATCACCATCAAAATATTTAATATATAAAGTACAGTCAACTCTTGTATCTCGAACTCGCTTATATCGAATTTTCCGTTATGTCGAAGTTTTTTTCAAGTCCCGATTTTTCTCCTTCTTTGTCTATATGAAATCTCGAGACCTATCTCGAAGTTATGGCTCGAATTCAGCTCGAATTTTTCGTTATGTCGAATTATTTTTTGGTCCCGATTAACTAATTCGCACTTTAAATCTATTGTTCATCTCGAAGTCGGGTCGAAGTCTGATCTTATTTGACTAGCGTCGAGTGTTTTTCACACCTCGCCAGTCTGAAATCTTCTATTTACCTGTAATTTTCGCACCTTCCATTATTGAACAAATATTTGTTTGCAACAATTTGCGCAAACGTGTCATAAAGATTCGAGTTACGTCCAAACATCAATAAACATGTCCTTTCGAACAATTGTTCGTAAAAATGATAATTAAAGAACGCAAGATGATTGAATGAGTGCTTTAAACAACAACGTACACAAACGAAAATAATATGCATTTTCTCGAGGAGGAATACATGTAAATATTAAAACAAGCAATTCTCACGAATATGTCGTTCTTACGGCCGTAACAATATGGTGGCGTAAAATGACAGAAACTAGAAAACTTGCAACTTTTATGACGAAAATTATATCTCGAATTTTCGTTATGTCGAAGTAATTTCCACGGTCCCGTGAAATTCAAGATAACGAGAGTTGACTGTACAACCTCTGAATAGCAACATCTTTTGGGAACTGCAAATGTTGGTCATTGTACAGAGGTTGTTGCTCTACAGAGGACCACTCTGGAGAGGTTGTACTGTACATGTATTTCTGGTAGTATGCACGTAAATAGTTCAACTACCTGGACTAGTATCGACTTACCAGACCCCTAATTAAAGCCGTGCCTGATGAGGGACCAATTAGCCCTGTCAATATATTCATTGTTGTAGTTTTTCCTGCTCCATTATGTCCAAGGATTGCCGTTATCTGATCTTCATACATGTCAACACTTAACTCTAAAATGATAATACGTACAGTATAAAGTACAGAGAATTCAACCTGATTCTGACCTTTATGCATGAATATATTACAAGGTTCTTAAGTTAAATACTAGTATATAAATTCCCGTGAGCAAATTCTGCAATATAGGACCTTTAGATTTGTGTTTGTATTACACCCTGAGCTACTTCATGATACTACCCACTTATGAAAACATACAATCGGGGTAATAAATATAGACAATACATTAGCTGTTAATTTATGCAAAATCTCTGGGCAATAGAACATGATGAAGACATGGCACACTCAAGACATGAAGCATTCAATTCCATCAATTATGGGAGTCTACTTAACCCTGCTAAGACAGCCTAAACAATCAAAGAGGTAGCCTGTCATTCTACATACAAGGGACAAAACAGTCGAACCTGTCACTAATTACATACAACAACTTGTGTACCCAACATGTACATGTTATAGTTTAAAAAACCTAGAGATGTTTGTAAATATGCCCCAATGTCAGCCAAATAGTCCTTTATAATAAGTTTGCAGACTTAATACACTGTGTATAAACGAGTCAACTTCCGGTTATCGCAATAAGGAGTACCGGTACACGTTGAATTGCATAGTCTTGCTATAAGTCGTACAGTGATAGGAAATTACCGAATGTTTCAATCACAATAAGTCATACAAGTTGAATTGTATAGTATCCCAATAAGTCATACAGTGATTAGGTTTTTACGCTGTGTAATATGCATGATCGTGGTAACGATAATTTGGGATTTCTGCTGGTTTTTGTTCGAAAAATGTGATCACAATAAATGTCGCCCTTTGGAAAATACATTGCCACTGGAGGCATTTTATCAGGGGAATACGGTATTAAAGGTATACACTTACTGTTTACTGCAGTAACTTTCCCCTCATTAGTGGCAAACTCTTTTGTTAATCCCATTATTCTACAAAAACAATACAAAAGCATGAAAACAAACTGCAAATATCAGTAAAAACATGTAGGTTATTGTTGATTCAGGTTTATTGCCATTTCTCAACGTCAAATTTTTCAGTTATATACGATGGCCGATTCACATCAACAGGTTTCCTTGACTGTATCCTTACCAGCTCTAATTTACCCTTCCACAAGAAACCAGCCACTTCTCCACATGCGGAGGAAAATGAAAATTGATGTCAAATTTTTTATGAAAGGGTCAATTCTGGGTCAAGGCGGGTCATATTTTTCACTTACTCTTTAGCGTGTCATTTCTATATGATTTCTTGGTTTTACAGTTCTACTGCTGTTTCCAGTTTAAAGATTATGGATTGGAACAAACATGTAAGGTTTGGACCAAATATCGAATACTCAAATATATTTGAATATAAATATAGAGTATTCGAATACTGATTTTGGTATTTGTTCCCATCTCTAATAATCATAATTACAACATGTACCTAACAGCAATTTTGTTTTTCATGTCATCAGAGACTTTCTCCACGTTGTCATTGAGTCGTTCCAGACTACCGCTTGAAAACTGTATATTACCAACTGAAGCATGTGAATCTTCAGAAGCATCATCAGATAGATTCTTGGATCTTCGGCACCAATAAGATGGCATGAAGATGTAC
Source organism: Spisula solida (assembly GCA_947247005.1). NCBI lineage: Eukaryota > Metazoa > Mollusca > Bivalvia > Venerida > Mactridae > Spisula > Spisula solida. The sequence continues at coordinate 39,485,530 of OX365944.1, read as the reverse complement.
CAAGGAGGCTGCTTTGGGCCATATTCACCTAAAAATTAAATGTTTTATCAAATTTGTTCAGTGTTAATACTGTTAATACTGTTAGTTCATGTATTCATATTATTTCAGTTATACATGTCCCTATAAGTTAAGTTACCCATTTTTGACAGCTGCTTTCAGCAGTTCAGCCACCCTTTGACATTTTAACTTCCCCTTGTCATTGTGCTACCAATAGAAACCTGCGTTTGAGTATCCCTGGGGAGACTGTTTCTCTCCAGGTGGATGTGCAGCCAACATTGATCTGCGGCGCTCAGGACTATTCAACATGTTCAGACACAGTCCTCACAGGTACCAATTCACAAATTGGTACAGTGAAACATGTGGGTTATTCTTGCTCAGAGAAATTAAGCAGTGGTCTAGACGGGGCTCAAAACCGGGACCTCTCTATCCCGAAGGCGTGCCCCACCTCTAGGCCACCGCTCTCCGCTTGTTAACATGTTACAAGTAACGGACATAAATAAGCACAGGATTACAATTTTCCTTAATTCTGAGACATGAGAACCTTAATTTAAATTTTTGATTTTTTAAAAAATATTTCCTGAGAAAATTGTTAACCTGTAAACATTTGCAATTAGATAATGTTCAATATAGAAATTAAAATTTGGAAAAATGTTGCTTCATCCTCTTTATACTACAGAAATGTGACATTATCAAGATCTGTGCGGTAGTCTAGTACATAGAATTTGACCTGATCCTTACCTTTAAGCATAAATATACTTATATATTGACTTGATCCTAATAATGATGCATCAAAATACTGCAAAATTCTTGTGTTGAATACATAAATTTCTGCTGCAAATTGTGCAATATTGGTCCCTTAGATTGGTGTTTGTATCTCACCTCGTCTTTTATAAATATTGACAATATATCAGCAGTTAATTATGCTAATAGAATGTTGAGGATCAAGTCCAATTCTCCGTACAGGTACATACTTGGTATCACATTATCCAGATATATGGCCATCAGAAAGTAGAGTACAGCATCAACTACCAACATGATAATACAGTGTAACACTGTGAAGTCACCATGTATGATCGTCGAGAATGTCATCCCATCTGGATTAGCAATGTCTAGATATATGGCCTGAAATATAGATAATGTTACACTGTGAAGCACCATGTATGATTGTCGAGAATGTCATCCCATCTGGTTTAGCAATGTCTAGATATATGGCCTGAAATATAGATAATGTAGCATGGTGAAGTCACCATGTATGATAATAGAGAATGTCTAGATATATGGCCTGAAATATAGATAATGTAGCATGGTGAAGTCACCATGTATGATAATAGAGAATGTCTAGATATATGGCCTGAAATATAGATAATGTAGCACAGTGAAGTCACCATGTATGATCGTCGAGAATGTCATCCCGTCAGGATTAGCAATGTCTAGATATATGGCCTGAAATATAGATAATGTAGCACTGTGAAGTCACCATGTATGATCGTAGAGAATATATTGATATTGAGTCATTTGGGGTAAAAAATTAGGTCACTATGTCAAATCATTGAAAAATCTTTTGTAGTGACTAGAGGTCACTATTTTAGCCTTATCGTTATGAAACATGAACACAATGGTCATCTCAACAACTTTAATATTGTGTCACTTGGAGTCAAAAACTAAGCCACAAGGTCAACTCTTAGGGAAACCTTGTGTATGCGATAAAGGCTGTATTTTTCCTTAAATATTAGTAATATTTGGTTAGAATATGTGTTTAAAGATGACCCATATACAAACCCAACCTTTGTGATTGTTTATGGGTCATCTTATTCTAGTGTCAAAAACTAGGTCACATGGTCAAACCCTAAAAAAAGCCTTGGGTATGCGAGAACGGTTCTTCAAAGTTTCTAATATAATGGAAAGTATTGCTCTAATTTCTTTGAGGCTATCCAAGTAGTATAAAGCTTCAGTTAATTATCAGTCATTTTATTGAGTAAAACATTTAAAGTTTGAGCAAGAAATTAAGTTGAGCATAAAAAAGCTTTATACTTATGGGACCAGGGTGGTATTCAATATTGATCTTACTGGACTTAAGGATAAGGACAACCAATCAGATCACACCATATCAAACTCTTGGTCAGCAACAGGTGATATGATAGGCTATCCCTTTTCTCCAATTAAACAAGAGATGTTTGTAAAACACGTATGCCCCCATGGCAGCCCAATAGTCAAAAACGGTGAAGGTGGCAGTGACCTTGACCTTCGACCTACTGACCTCAAAATCAATAGGGGTCATCTACTTTTGCTGACCAACTTACATGTAAAGTTTGAAGATCCTAGGTCAAAGCGTTCTTGAGTTATTGAATGGAAACCATTTAAATAGTCAGAAATGGTAAAGGTCACAGTGACCTTGACCTTTGACCTACTGACCTCAAAATCGATAGGGTTCATCTACTCTTTCTGAAGATCCTAGGTCTAAGCGTTCTGGAGTTATTGAACGGAAACCATTTTATACAACAGACAGGTCTGACCGACGGACCGACCGACATGTGCAAAGCAATATACCCCCTCATCAAAGATGGGGGGCATAATAAGATCAATATTGAATTCCATGAAAATATATGATTTTACAATAAGTAGTGAAAGTATATACCTGATCTATAGCAAGTGCTAGAGCGACTGGAGAGAAGAGACACAGTAACCATCTACCCCATACTGGTATGGTGTACTCAACTCCTGATGCTGAATATGTCCTCGTTAGACTGACCATCAGGTACAATAAGCTGATCATCATAGACGACAAACTAGCAATCCCACCAGCAACCTAGTCGTAGAAAATATAATAAATGTACCGGTAATCAACATAGACGACAAACTAGCAATCCCACCAGCAACCTAGTCGTAGAAAACATAATATAAGTAATCAACATAGCCGACAAACTGGCAATCCCACCAGCAACCTAGTCGTAGAAAACATAATATAAGTAATCAACATAGCCGACAAACTGGCAATCCCACCAGCAACCTAGTCGTAGAAAACATAATATAAGTAATCAACATAGCCGACAAACTGGCAATCCCACCAGCAACCTAGTCGTAGAAAACATAATATAAGTAATCAACATAGCCGACAAACTGGCAATCCCACCAGCAACCTAGTCGTAGACAAGAGGGCCCAAAGGGCCCTAGGTCGCTCACCTGTCAAACTTGACCTAGATTTTGTTCAGATGATCATTGTGACCAAGTTTCATACAGATTAGGCCAATATCGTGACCTCTAGTGACTACACAAGGTTTTTATATGATTTGACCTAATGACCTAGTTTTTGACCCCAAATAAACCAATATCAAACTTGACCTAGATTTTGTTAAAATGATCATTGTGACCAAGTTTCATAAAGATAAGGTCGAAATTGTGACCTCTAGTGACTACAAAAGGTTTTTCTATGATCTGACCATGTGACCTAGTTCTTGACCCCGGATGACTCAATATCGAACTTGACCTAGATTTTGTTAAGATGATCATTGTGACTGAGTTTCATACAGATTAGGCCAATATTGTGACCTCTAGTGACTACACAAGGTTTTTCTATGATTTGACCTTGTGACCTAGTTTTTGACCCCGGATGACCCAATATCGATCCTGACCTAGATTTTGTACAGATGATCATTGTGACCAAGTTTCATAAAGATTAAGTCAAAATTGTGACCTCTAGTGACTACACAAGGTTTTTCTATGATTTGACCTTGTGACCTAGTTTTTGACCCGGATAACCCAATATCGAAATTGACATAGATTTTGTTGAGATGATCATTGTGACTGAATTTCATAAAGATTAAGTCAAAATTGTGACCTCTAGTGACTACACAAGGTTTTTCTATGATTTGACCTAATGACCTAGTTTTTGACCCAGGATGACCCATTATCGAACTTGACCTAGATTTTGTTGACATGATCATTGTGACTGAGTTTCATAAAGATTAAGTAAAAATTGTGACCTCTAGCGACTACACAAGGTTTTTCTATGATTTGACCTTGTGACCTAGTTTTTGACCCCAGATGACCCAATATCAAACTTGACCTAGATTTTGTTCAGATGATCATTGTGACCAAGTTTCATAAAGATTAAGTCAAAACGGTGACCTCCAGTGACTACACAAGGTTTTTCTATGATTTGACCTAGTGACCTAGTTTTTGACCCCAGATGACCCATTATCGAACTTGACCTAGATTTTGTTGAGATGATCATTGTGACCAAGTGTCATAAAGATTAAATCAAAATTGTGACCTATGGTGACTACACAAGGTTTTTCTATGATTTGACCTAGTGACCTAGTTTTTGACCCCAAATGACCCAATATCGAACTTGGCCTAGATTTTGTTGAGATGATCGTTGTGACCAAGTTTCATAAAGATTAGGCTAAAATTGTGACCTCTAGTGTCTACACAAGCCAATTGTTGACGGACGGACGGACGGACGACGTACGACGGACGACGGACGAAGAGTGATCACAAAAGCTCACTCTGTCACTTTGTGACAGGTGAGCTATAAACATAATATAAGTAATCAACATAGCCGACAAACTGGCAATCCCACCAGCAACCTAGTCGTAGAAAAACATAATATAATTATGTACATGAGAACTCCATATTTTATTGACCGATGGGCCGGAAACTATAAAGGCTCGACATAAAAAGCGTATGTCCATAGGTGAAAGTTAGAAATTCTGAATAACCTGAAATCCTCAAACATTGACAATTTATATTGGGAAAATGAAGAAAAACATACTTTTTGGTAAACAGAAAAACCGGAAGTTCCGACAATGCCTGAAAACTTTCACTCAAATGGCCATACATCTAGCAATAATCATTTGAACTGAAATTCCTGACAATATGCACAACTAGGCTGGGTGCCAAGTACTCATGTGAAGTTTTGTTGAAGTCCATGCAACTGTTAAGGAGAACAAGAGCGAAAACTTTGCGCCATCTATCCAGACAGACATCTAGCACAAAATCTGTACAAGTATGAATATTCTCATCGAAATCCCTTTAAAACTGTAGAAAGAGTTCCATTCAACAGAACTGAATAGTTCAAATTAACAGATATATCAAATAGCAGAAGTGCAAGGGCAATAACTCTGTGGTGTCTGGACCTATGAACATGAAAATAGTGTTAGAGCATCTACAGTTAATGGTTAATCGGGTTGATATTCAGATTGATGAACAACCAATAAAAAATAAAGTAGATCAGTATTCTGCAAAACAAGAGGACCCAAAGGGCCCTAGGTCGCTCATCTGTCGTAGTAGTACATGCAAACCCTGTGATCTGACCGAGCATAGCCTTTATTTGCCAGTCAGCTTTCTGCTGAAATATGGCACGCATAATTTATGTGTGTGCCTCCATCCAGATTTGAACCCGGGTCGCCAGATTAGACTGCCAGTGCGCTAATCACTGAGCTACGGAGGCCACTAGTAACCTATTTCTTGACCTAATATCACACTTCACCTAGATTTTGTTGAGGTGATCACTGTGACCAAGTTTTATAAAGATTAGGTAACAATTGTGACCTCTAGTGACTTCACAGGGTTTTTCTATGATTGGCCCTTGTGACCTAGTTTTTGACCAAGGATTACCAAATATCGTATTTGACCTAGATTTTGTTGAGTTGATCATTGTGACTAAGTTTCATAAAGATCAGGCCAAAATTATGACCTCTAGTGTCAACACAAGCAATATGTTGACGGACGACGGATGGACGATGAGTGATCACAAAAGCTCACTCTGTGTGACAGGTGAGCTAAAAAGGGCTAATTTGACCTAATGCCGTATTCGGCAAATTGTTGAATTGGATGATGTATCTTTCAATGAATTGTTGTGAAAGCATACCAGTAAATAGCGGATGTACATAAAAATATATTTCTTGTGACAATCTGCTGTGTAGTTTCTAACAGTTATGCACCAGTCAATTGAAATTACAGCCCCCCCCCACCCCAGGGAAGGGCGGGGATACATTTAGCAGGGAACTGTACTGTGTTTTTACCATTCTGATGTCCCCCGCACAGCTGTTTGAGTGTGTAGCTTTTGTTTTGTGCCAAAATAGTGGGCAAATATAGCTGTGACAATACCTGTGAGGTATAGGACGGGGCAATCATGGGGATTTTACGATCTGTATGTCCCTGGGGAAGCAGGGATTTTACCAGGAGATTGAAAAGCCATAATTTAAAATCCCCGCCCTTCCCCCCGGGTGGGGGGGGGTGTTGTTTCAATGGTTTGATGCATTAACACTGATTCTTACCTGAGCTTGCTTGAAGAATGGTGTAATTGAGAAAGCCACGCCTATAATTGTCACACCATACAGAACTAACATCACGAAAAACAAAAACATGTTACTGTTGGCAAAGAAACTGGACACATGAGCTATCACCACGACAACGCCAGTCACCAGGAAGATAATTACAGAGTAGACAAATCCCCAAGATAACCTGGAAACAATGATGGGAAACATTTTAAACATGAATATAGAAATATCAACATCAGTGTAGCAATAGCCCTTTCCCGAAACTAGGTTACCTCCCTTGGTAAATCCTCGATAACGTCCCCTGTTTTCAATATATCCACTTCCGCGGTGTCCTGATAAGATCGGTAAATAGTAACATAGAACAAATTGAAGTTATTTTAAGTACTTAGCTTACAAAAGTGTTCATTTTGTTATGTTTTTGGTATTATCTGTTAGAAAAAATAATTTTGTATCCAATACTGCTGTACAACATTAGAATATTGCGAAATTAATAAATTTATACGGAACAAAGTATAGAATTTACGGCGGTAAACAAAACAAATATTTGAAATTAAAGAAAACATATGAAGGATATTGTTTGTTCGCTTATCACGATAATAATCTTTGAAAGTACCTGGTAAAATTAAGCAAACTATTTTATTTTTCGTGTGCTTCATAGTTTTTTTAATTATTAAAAGTGAAGTAATTAAATTATTCAACGCCAATCTCTCCAGCGTACTTCTACTTTGGTATATGTTAAGTTTTATATTATGGTATTTGTGAAATTGTACAATATACATTGTCAATGTGGTTGTAAGATGTTGGCATATTCGTATAAGATACCTGCGAATTTGTAAAAATAAATAAAAATAGTGTGATAGGGTGTTGGCGCAGTACCCCCAATCCCGGGAATGAGCCGCACAATGCATGTATTAATTTATGCGCGGTTCAAGAAGGTTGTTCAGACCAACTTGAATTTGGTTGTCTTGTAAATATAAATACATGAGTTGTGCAGGACTTGGACTTTGATCATGATATCCCACTGAGATCACAAAACTGGTTTGATCCGTCTGAGCAAATGGTGGCCCGACTCGACCTTTCTTGAGAATAAATTATTTGGATGCCCCCCGCCTCCCTTCCCCTGAGAGAATGTGCTTCGACTGCGCACGTTAAATGTTAATCTAATTTCACTGAACGAAACAAATCAACTGTCAATACTTCAAAACAAACGGGAAATACAAAACATAAATTTAAACGAACGCAACGGACCAGAAACTATACAAGTGTCTGCACGTACGAATATATTCATCCAAAGAATACTTTTTTAAGATCTTTGCTCCCTCATTTTAAATTACAGTCATCGGGATAAGAGCTGTTTTATTACCCTAATATTAATCTCCCGCTGATATTATACAGATCTTACATCAGAAGGGATGCATCTATATGTCCAATTAAATAGCCACCGCGGTGACATATGTTGCATTATACAATGTGTCAGACACGTAGTTGACCAATTACATAGCAGGGGGCTTTTCCACTGATTACTAATTCAGATTATGGCTTTTTATGACACTTAATTGGTTTAAAAATATGTTTTAATATGGGATTTTATAGGGGCACTCTAAACGAATACCGGACTGTCATTTAATTTTCTCGATATACATGATTTAGGATATTTTCAGAACGCAAATACCAGTGCGTTCATTTTCGCTACAAATTTCCCTCATCATAGCCTTCTAATTGAAATACTTATTATTTAAATCTTACATTAATTAGTTTAATATTAATTTTTGTATTCAATACCACGAACACTATTGTGAATAAGCATGCCATGATATGTCTGCGTGCTGGTGGATTTATTTAGCACTTATAAGTGCAAGTTTATGTCTACGTGTGTTATGGATGATAATTTAATTGGTGAGTGTCTTCATAAAAATATTGTAGATTAATTCGTATTTTATAAGGTTACCGAAAATAATATTTGAACGAATATGAATAATATTGCTGTATATACATAATTATTATTGAAAAGTCTTCTCAACTTATAAATAACGAAAGCGCTCGTGAATAAAATATTTTACTGAGAAATATATTTAAATCTTTATGAAATTTCATTATCCCAATAAGAATTTTAGGCCATGTAATCACTTCCATACATGTTCGTTCAACTTACAACAAAAGAAAAGCAAAACCATCGTCAACAATGTACTTTTATCTCAAGTATAACGGATCGTTAATGCTAGGAGTAATGGCTGAATATGATATACTGACACCCCGGAAGTTGAAATATTAATCTGGCGCATGCGCATATGTGTCAAGGGAAGACAATTTCCAAGGGAGGTAACCTAGTTTCGGGAAAGGCCTATACCACATGACTTGGCCGCTTTTTCCAGCACCCTGTGAAACCTGTGTTTTCCATGGTTTCACCAGGTGTTTGACATAACGGGACAGCTGCTGAAAAAGATCTTATATTTCATGGAAATCACGTTATAGTCCCCTTAGCGTGGCGTATGTTTCATAGAAATAGATGAAGAAATAAAATACTTATGTCTATATTTGTGTATCAAATTTCTACTTGAAACTGTAATCAAAAGTCACGTGGTATTGCTAGTCTGAACATGGTTAAGCCAAGGTAGCCAAAAGTCACAAGGTTTTGCTAGTGAACATGGTTAAGCCAAGGACAGGTAAATTTTATAAAGAGCGTTGCACTTTGCTCCAAATTCTTTCAAATACGATATAGTCATTGTTATAGACAAAATATGTAAATGGGAGAAAAATTGGTTACGCAAAATACTTTTACTACGGTACATAAATCGTATGCACATGAAAGAGTTTTATATATTGTATGTGCATTCATCTTTATTTTATCGTCAAGCCTTGTACCCATGCAATTATCTTGTTCTATTTTATGACAAGTATCATATGTATCAATCACTGTAAGTTTAATATATAATATGTAAGTCACTATAGGACATTAACCAATGGTATAGTGAGTGTGTATATTTCAAGGGGGGCAATGTCCACATTTTCTTTCATACAAGCCTATATTTTGACTTACATATTATATGACTAACCCAAATTTGCACAGCAGTACAGTGTGTATATTTCACAGGGTGCAATGTTCACATTGTCTAGATTGTTATGAATTTAGGTGTCTTGATTTCACACCAACAACCTTGACTGCAAAAAAAACCCTTGTTTGTAAACATGAAATGGGAGGTCGATCAATCTTATGTAAGTTACAGGGTGTAAGAACTAAGATTAACAAGACTGTGTTTTATGCCCCCATAGAAGCCTTGTCCATAAAAAAGCTAAGTCAATCAGGGGCCATAATTCTATTAAAATGTTGGATAGTGATACATTGTTTTGACAATGTAAGGGGCTTATGATGGTAAACAAATATGCCAAGTTTGAAAGCAATGCCTTCATAGACTTGATGTAGGACGAAAATGTAAATTTGGATTAACCAACAATTTGGCCCTTCAATTAGTTCAAGTCCAAAATTAGGTCAATGTGAAGGTTCAAATAAGGTCAGATGATATAGGTGTGTGCAGTGTTCAAATACAACATCCATGCAAGTATGAACGCTTTGTTGCAAGCCATATCAATGCTAGAAGAAACGGTCAATTTGGGATAACCAAGAATTTGGTCAATGTGAAGGTCAAAATGAGCAGAGTGTTAAAGCTTTCATGCAAGTACTAAAGCTTTGAAGCAAGCTGTATTAATGCTAGACGAAATGGTCAATTTGGTTTACCAGGGATGGATGTACAGGTCAATCACTATATGCCTCTATCTATAGATACGGGGGCATAAAAAGAACATGTAACTTAATCAGCGTTTTTTAAGTATTTAAAGTTTAGGTGAATCCGGCCAACGGATTTGATTTGTATGAGGGGTGTTCAAGAAATAATAGGACTTTTCTCATAACTTTGTACTCAACCCTTACATTTTAATGAAATTTATCTGATATGTGAAGCATTGTTTGCTCTATATACTGGCATCAACAGATTTTCGTTGTTGTTGGTGATGCTTATACAAAGCATTGTCATAGAAACCATGTAACACACAGGTGGGTCACACTGTAAATTTTCAATACTAACCATACTAACAGGTGAATAACTGGGTAACCACTGGATAACTAATATTGTCAAACTATGCGGCCTACCTTAATGTCACTAACAAGTGCATGCAAACTTACGAAGCAATCAATGTTTCGTAACTGCACTATTTGATACACGTGTACTTTTTATTATCAGTGTTTTTTATCTAATAACTAGTGCAAATTTAATCAGTAAATAAACCATACTCCATATTGTGTGAAAGGTGTAAATTTCAAAGTCACAATAGACCTTCTATCAAGGTTAAAATGATGCAAATTATTTCATTTTGTCAAAAGAAATGAGATGAAGCATACTACAATGCAGGTTTGTTAAGTACATTAACAAGTTCAAAACAGTGCTTTAAAATGTTTAAGCACTGGGTATAACCACCAATTTACATTTTAACACGTATACATAATTCTATGACATAAGAACCATAACATAAAGTTAAAAAGTTTTTTGAGGGGCACTTCCAGCTGTTCAGCCATTCAGCCAGCCTTTGACATTTTTACTTCCAATGGTCATTGGACTACCTATGAAATCCTGCGTTCAAGCCTCCTTGGGGAGACAATTTTTCTCCTGGTGGGTGTGCAGCCAACATTGTCTCTACTTGTGGGTGTGCAGCCAACATTGAGACACGGTTCCCAGGAATATCGACCATGTACATACACCACCCTCACAGGTACCAATTCACACCTTGGTAGAGTGGAGCATGTGGGTTATTCTTACCCAGAGATATCAAGCAGTGGCACAGACGTGGATTGAACCCGGGACCTCTCGATCCCGAAGTGCACCTCCTACCTAGGCCACTGCTGCCCAATAAGACATACAATAAGATCAGAGTATTAAGACCACCCTTTGGGTTCATGAAAACTGGAATCATTATTGAGTTGGTCTTAATATTTAGGTTAAAGAGGGCAAAAATGTGAAAATGGATCTGGACATTTAGATTTGAGGTGTCTTATTTCTGGTGGTAATTATGTGCAGTTTGCTTGTACATGTCTATAAAATTTAATATTAAATAACAGACTGGTATCTAACATGGCCTAGTTTTACCCCAGATTTAAACTGCCTTACTTTACCCCAGTCCCAGTTAGTCCTGTATCAAACTTAGCTTAAAGTGAGTATTTTATCCCAGATGGTCCAGTATACAACTTGGCCTAGATTCTACCCCAGTTGGTCCAGTATCAAACTTAGCTTAAAGTGATTATTTTACCCCAGATGGTCCAGTATACAACTTGGCCTAGATTTTACCCCAGTTGGTCCAGTATCAAACTTAGCTTAAAGTGATTATTTTACCTCAGATGGTCCAGTATCAAACTTAGCTTAAAGTGAGTATTTTACCCCAGATGGTCCAGTATACAACTTGGCCTAGATTTTACCCCAGTTGGTCCAGTATCAAACTTAGCTTTAAGTGATTATTTTACCCCAGATGGTCCAGTATAGAACTTGGCCTAGAATTTACTCCAGACGATCCAGGATTGAACTTGGCCTAGATTTACCCCAGACGGTCCAGTATAGAACTTGGCCTAGATTTACCCCAGACGGTCCAGTATAGAACTTGGCCTAGATTTACCCCAGATGGTCCAGTATAGAACTTGGCCTAGAATTTACTCCAGACGGTCCAGTATAGAACTTGGCATGGATTTACCCCAGACGGTCAAGTATAGAACTTGGCCTAGATTTACCCTAGACGGTCCAGTATAGAACTTGGCCTAGATTTACCCCAGAAGGTCCAGTATAGAACTTGGCCTAGATTTACCCCAGACGGTCCAGTATAGAACTTGGCCTAGATTTTACCTCAGATGGTCCAGTATAGAACTTGGCCTAGATTTTACCCCAGATGGTCCAGTATAGAACTTGGCCTAGATTTACCCCAGACGGTCCAGTATAGAACTTGGCCTAGATTTTACCCCAGATGGTCCAGTATAGAACTTGGCCTAGATTTTACCCCAGCTGGTCCTGTATCAAACTTAGCCTAAACTTTACCCAAGATGGTCCTGTATAGAACTTGGCCTAGATTTTACCCCACATGGTCCAGTATAGAACTTGGCCTAGATTTTACCCCAGATGGTCCTGTATCAAACAGGTCCAAGAATTAATCCATGATGGCCTATGTTCAAACTTGGTCTACAGTTAACCTCATATTGCCTAGCAGAGAACTTTTTTAAATATTTTACAGAGACAAACATTGTTACCAGGCTTTATAAAGTGAAAACTGTGATTTATATGTAAAAATATAGGTAGAGTGATCAGCACTCATCACAATAGATCACCTGGTCCCATAATTTTCACGCTCAGCTCAACTTTGTGCTCAAGTTTTTAAATGTTTCGCACCGTTAAATGTCTCATAATTTACTGAAGCTTTTATATTACTTGAATATATATTTTCTGGTGTAGTAAAGACTATTAAGTTGTTGGTCTTTTTAAAAGCCAATCAAATTTCACACACCTGTTGAGTTGAGCATATAAAAAGCTTTATAATCATGGGGCCTGGGGTGATATTCAATATTGATCTTACTTGACTTAAAGATAAGGACAACCAATCAGATCACACCATATTAAACTATTGGTCAGTAACAGGCGATATGATTGGCTGTCCTTATTCTCCAATTAAATAAGATCAATATTGAATACCACCCCAGGACCATTTTGTCCTCAGCTGCGGTAAAGTACTCACCAGAAGGCGGAGTCAGTGAGTCCCATCATCTTCATGCTTTCTTTGATCTTCATCTCCTTCTCGGCTACCAGATTCACCGTTAAGAAATTTATAAACGGTGAATAAGCTATAATGAAGTAAATAGATGACATGATTTGTATGTAGCTTGTGTCTGGTATGTAACCAGGCTTGGGCATCATCTGCACATTGACCGGCGCAAGTGGTCGGTCAGTTGTTCCATTTGAAATGAACTTCAACAAAGCAGTATCAATGGCATATTGAAGAATAGCAAATCCAGTACGAAGGTAGGAATTTGCGTCACATTTGCTTTGATCAAGCCCATCCCCATTTCTGCAATTGCCCTGATCTTGATAAAGGTCGTCTGCAGCAGAACTTGCTATATCTGAATAGGGAAACCGCAAAGCATAACTTAGATTGTTATTGGTATTAGAACTGTTCTTGTAGTTTAGAATAACTCCAGCTAAAATGTCCGATTCTGATGTTGTGTAAGCTGAAACTGCATCTTCTTCAGTAGTAAAATACTTAACGTTGAAATGTTGTTCCGGGTATAGCTGGTTCATTTCCTTTAATACATTTTCCATAACAGCGTGAGAGAAGGAAGAATTTGGTGTCACAAGCAAGCTACCACTTAGAGAAGAGAAATTAGCTGAATGTAGCGAGTAACTTCTGAAGCGTTGTATTTCCGGAAACGTTTCAGGTTTAATCAAATTCTTGATCATGGCTAAAATGGCTATGAAGTAAATCGGCAAAAGCAGCTCCTGAAAAAAGCAAACAACAGAAATTATTCATTTGAATCAGTCATCTAATTCATGGATCCAATATATCAATGAAATATCACAGCAGTGTGTTGATTCCTAGGGCCGTATTACTTAGAGTTGCTTGTGTAATGCTGTATCTTGCGAGACCGCTAGGTGTTAGGTATATAATAAAAGATTTTATTAAATACCTATGAATGTATGATCACAAATACAGGCTTTATCGCACAGTGGAATACAATGCGTCAGATTCACTTTCCTAAACCATGCATTTGCAATTTTCAGAATGCATGTATTATATGTTAAATATATGCAACATACAGATGTCATTACAAACATTCAACAAACAAGTTTGGAATTTATGTTGTGTCATGTGCCAAAATTATGCTGTATGTTATCTGAAGTGCCAAAATTATGCCATAAGTTATCTGAAGTGCCAAAATTATGCCATAAGTTATCTGAAGTGCCAAAATTATGCCATAAGTTATCTGAAGTGCCAAAATTATGTTGTATGTTATCTGAAGTGCCAAAATTATGCCATAAGTTATCTGAAGTGCCAAAATTATGCCATAAGTCATCTGAAGTGCCAAAATTATGCCATAAGTTATCTGAAGTGCCAAAATTATGCCATAAGTTATCTGAAGTGCCAAAATTATGCCGTATGTTATCTGAAGTGCCAAAATTATGACGTATGTTGTCACATAATAAGGCCAAAACTAATTAATTATGAGGATTCTAGTAACATAAATAAATATACCAGATTTATATAGCGCCCTTTTCATGCGAACGCACGTTCAAAGGCACTTTACATTATTTTTTGTTGCAGCCACAAGGGCGCAGGTGCATCCTCTACCAGTGCAGATACAGCATGATCTGACCAGAGGGACAGACTGAGAGAAAGCCCCTGAAGGGAGAGAGATACATTAGATACAGACATGTCCGGCGCTGCAGAAGTGCGCCTAGCTCTTATTTCGAATAGACAGTCTGGTTCTTTAATGTGCCCGGTGTGTAGCACCGATACACAGCTTCCTGGCACTTCCAGATACTTTGCAGACCACACGGTCAGATATAGCGGGAAATATTATAAATATTTCAGAATTTGTCAATTGCCAATGCCAGGGATTGAACCCACGACCTCTAGATTGACAGCCCAGTGCGTTACCACTGAGCTAAATCCGCTTACATGGTGAAAATAATAAGGGGAGGTAGGTAGAAAACACATTTTATTTATAAAAAATATTTTATCGCTGAAGATCTAATAAGAGAATTACAAATCAGACAGGGAAGGCAGCACTCAACAGAAGTAGACTAGTTGAAATAACACTATGTGCGAAAAATACATCCATAAAAATCAATATTGGAATCACTAAATGCTGTAGTCTACGTACCGTTCCAGAAAATCACCTATTCTGAATTATCTTTTTTGCAACAGAATGTTCAGGGTCGGGCCACAAAATTAGGGTTGGTCGGGTTACTAGAACCACATAGTTAATTTGTTTTGGTCTCATACAAATTCCATGCATACACATTTAAAAACAGTATACCAATACATGTACTTTTTTCACTTTGAAGGTACACATACAAATGTATGCTTTAAGTAAAGATAACCAAAAAAACTCATAATAACTATCATAATCATATGTAAAATGATTTAAAACCATTTCCCGTTAATATGTAGAAGGCTATAGCAACATTGATATGTAAATTACTCAAAGGAATAGACAACTTTTAAAGTTGTTTCTGTATTTACTTCATTGGCAATATTCATAAATGAAGTGTGTATTGGCGCAAACTAAATTAAAATCAGTCCACTTATAACAAATTCAGCTATTGAAACAAATAAAATCGTAAACCGCGAAGCAGTTAAGATGTCAAAATCATTTAATTTAAAGTTTAACACCTGAAATTTAAACCAGCAAACTTTGAGTCTGATCTTTTTCATTTAAAAGTTGCTAAATATTTTCTTTACCTGAAGAGTTTGTTTTTTATTCCGTCTTTTCAGCAGCACATTCTTCCACACCAAAGCCTTGAATTGGCTGAAAAATATTGTCCCAGCCATTTTTACCTTACAAACGACACCTGATCTAATGTACCGGTAGTTTATTCACTACTACACATCAAACTGAAAAGATAATACAACATCCGTTTATTTGCAAATACAGTCAAATGGACTCAAACCACATAAAAAAAAAATTACCATTTTTCGAAAGCCGCTTGCAGCAACTTCCCCTTGTCATTGGGATATCAAAAGAAACATGCGTTCGAGTCTCCCTATAGGGAGGCCATTTCTCTCCAGGTTTGTGCGCAGCCAACATCTAGATACTTACAGACACCGCCCTCACAGTACCAATTCACACTTTGGGCGAGTTAGAGCATTGTGGGTTATTCTTGCACACATAAATTTTAAAGCAGTGGCACAGACGGGGTTCAAACTCAGGACCTCTTGATCCCAAAGCGTGCACTCTACCTATAGACCACCACTCCCCAGATAAAGACCACCTCCAAAATAAGACCAGTATTAATTTTGTAGGAGTAAGGTCAACTTTCACTGTTTGTTCTTGATTCAATCTCAATATTAAGACCAACTCAATGATGAAACCTGTGTTCAGTGGATCAAAATGTTTATATTAAGTCAGACAGGGAAAGCAGCACTCAGCTTAACCAGCCGAGCACACAAAACATTAAAAACACATAAAGCACAATGCCCAACTGAACTAACAGAGCATAGGAAACATAAGACACATACAAGGCACTATGCTCAACTAAACAAGCAAAGATCCGCTCTATGTATGGTCTTATTAACTAGGTTTTACAGTAAATCAAAGTTCTTAAGCAATTGAGTATTCACTGTTCTTTAGAAGTGCTTAATCCTGTTTATATTCAGGTTTAATTAACGCTGTTTCTCAACAATTTGTCAGTAAAATATGGTTGGCTGATTCACCTAACCAGTTTCCTGAACTGCATTCGAACCAGTACTAACTTACCCTTCCACAAGCGCCCGAAACTGATCCACATGTGGAGGAGAGTTCAATTATGATAAAGCATTCTGAAGTGCCTGTTTTAGAGATATAGGTCATGCCTCTTAAAAATTCTGGCTAAAACACTGGAGTATGTACACAAATATTTTTAAACCTAAATAACCAGTATGTTACGACCTTCTGCGCAAGAAGCTTGTAATATATCCATGCATTAAGATCATGAAACAGGTTCATTGGTTCAGAATATATTATACTTTGAACTTTAAGGTAATTCCCAACTCTCAATTTTTTCTGTACAAGAGGAATCAAACACCTAATTTTTTTGAAGAACACACTCATGATAGTGATTGTGCAAACCCATAACAGTTTTGCTCGGCTAGTTTTCGAGATATTTTTAGATTTTGGGGACCCCCCCCCCCCCCCCCCTAATAACTGATATTTGCATTTCACCGAAAAAGTTTGACATTTAATTACATGAAACTTGGCATGCACGAAATTTCGTTTTAGACTATGCATGTTATATGTTTTTTTATATGATATTTTAAAATATGTGATTTATCATTTTTAAGTTATACGGAAAAATAGTCGAACAACATACTGTTTTCGTACATGCAACCAGTAGAGTAACTATTATAGAAGTTTTATCCCAAATTTCATGGCAGTTGCTCGGCTAGATTTTTTTAATTGACACTTTAGAGATTTCAGAAATGTCGAAAACCAGGAGAGTTTACAAAATACATTAACGTTTTGAATATGTTGTATCCAGTTTGCGCGATATTTTGTTTTTGAAAAAATGTGTATATTTAAAGATGAGCCCATGCTCTTTTACATTAGCTAGTCTATATTCTTACGAAAGAAATGCAAAAGACCATTCCTCTAAAGTAGTCGGGATGCTTGCTAAACAAATATTAAAACTTGGATACAATTTTGTGTGGGCCCATTATATTACGTTTCACATATGCTGTAGCTAGTATTCGCAAGTGCTGGTGTTTCAACGTTTGGAATAAATGGCACATATAATTTCAGCTATAGCTTTATTCTGCAAACTTATTATAGTATAATATAGTAATAACTTTACAGTAAATTCGCGATTTTAAGAAACGAGAACATGCTGACACATCAATTTTAAGTTTTTCGTCCTATTTCATCATGGTAGTCAGACGCTTTCAATACGTCTTATTTACACCGATTTCTAAACTTCCGCTCAACTGAAGAGCTGGGAATCACCTTAAAAGGTTTGAATGTGATTTTAAGTCATTCCATCACCCATAACCCTGGCATATTGCCATTCTCTGTGGTACATCATATAATCAAGTCCTAAATGATGCATGTCCAAGTTTTACCTCAGTTGTTACTTACATGTGGAAATTTATGACAGTTAAACCTGATGTGTGGGGTTGGTTTTTGAACTATATAAACTGTAACATGAACTTCAAGCAGATTCATAATTAGGTAAATGTAAGTTATATATATATACTGCAAAATCACATACTTTGTGGGTATTAAATTTCATGGATTTTGATAAAAAAGCATTATCGTGGGGTTGTAAATTCATAGATTACAAAACATTTAAGGGCAAACCCATACTCTGTACTTGAAAAGTCGATTTATTGAGGGGATAAGATTTTGAGGTCGATTACAACAAAGAAATCCAACGAAAACTTGACTCCCTTGAAAAATAATTATTTTACAGTAAGCACTATAATTTATGTAGAAAAAAGGTTAGTATTAATAATAAGTAAGCTGGCAAAAATGCCAACTCTTGAGTCAATTATAAATACGAAGATAGTAAATTTTGAAAGGACAATAAACAAGTAATTAAGAATTGCAAGCAATACAGAAGTCCCCTACCGGTTTGAGGCCATTTTCAATGTTTCTTTTGCCATAATAACCACAATTTTTGTAAGAATCAAAATATTTTTAGACGTGCATAATCCCCTTATTGCCCCCTATCCACATATCGAGTTTCATAAACCTAGCTTGGAAACTGTTTGAGTAATGGCAGGATCCAGATTTGGGAATATTTTCACTCTTTCTGTTGCCATAGCAACAAAAATTTTCGTCAGAATCAAAATATTTTTAGACGTGCATAATCCCCTTATTGCCCCCTATCCACATATCAAGTTTCATAAACCTAGCTTGGAAATTGTTTGAGTTATGTCAGGATCCTGATTGTTTGACGGACTGACTGACTGACTGACTGACTGACTGACTGACTGACTGACTGACTGACTGACTGACTGACTGACTGACTGACTGACGGACGGACGGACGGACGGACGGACGGACTCATGAGACGGTATTTGTGGGGTTTTCTTTTGTTCTTTCTTTTGTTTGGTTGCAACCCACAAGTAGCATTTTGCACCCCACAAGTGACGGAATGAATGGAATCTTAAAATAGCCTATTGTTCCACACCCCACAACTACCGGTGCATTCGTACGGACAGATGGACGGACAGACTGACTGACGGACTGACTGAAGGATGGCAAACCTATAGTCCCCTCCGGTCAAAAACCAGTAGGGGACTAATAATCATCCTCTTTGAAAAGTTTGTGGTAATGCTGACCTAAAATGGCTAGCTAGATTGTAGTTTTAAACATGTGTGTTGGCATATTTTCTATTCTAACACGATCTGCGGATTAATCCTTTAAATATAGAGCGGACATTACAATGTATTATTACCCCCATAAAACATACCTATCAAATTGGCTGTTTCTATTTACGCCCAGTATCACGTGACATATTTATGAATGAATTAGCGTAAACTTTATAGTAAAATTTTCTACAAGTCTCGATGACAAGGCGAGTTGCACGAGAATCACGTGTTACAGCTATGACGCATCTATTTTTAGAAACTCCAATGAACTCTAGAAACCAAGTTTTATTAAAGCTTCTGATAATCAATTCATTTATATTTTTCATTTTATGAAATAGATACCATATACTCGTGTTATTAAAATTGTTTCAATGTTTAAAATGTGGCATTTCCTTCAGAAAATTACGAAGGTCGTTTTCATTAACGAGGGAGGTAATTGTACCAGTTAATAAGCCACTCAATTTCAGCGTTGAATTATGTTCAATGTCAAATGGGTGAAAATGGAATGCGCGCAGTTAAATAGTGCGGGATATTATGGTATTTAGAATCGAAATAAAAACTCTGTTCTTGTATATTGTCGGTGAATAAAACACGGGCACTCGTTCGGATGCGGAAAATTAAATCACTCGTGATTTAATTTTTCCGCATCCGAACTCCTGCCCGTGTTTTATTCACCGACAATAAACGCGATCAGATTTTTATTTCTTAAATAATGTGGCTCGCTATGAGTGTAGAAATGGGAAAATCAACATAAATGCACTTGTTATGAGTGTAGAAATTAGAAAATCAACATAAATGCACTTGTTATGAGTATGGAAATTAGAAAATCAACATAAATGCACTTGTTATGAGTATGGAAATTAGAAAATCAACATAAATGCACTTGTTATGAGTGTAGAAATTAGAAAATCAACATAAATGCACTTGTTATGAGTATGGAAATTAGAAAATCAACATAAATGCACTTGTTATGAGTATGGAAAATCAACATAAATGCACTGTTATGAGTGTAGAAATTAGAAAATCAACATAAACGCATCAACCTATCATTAAATTTGATTAAAATATATCAATTTGTTACATTCATGTCAGCAAAGTCAGACATTTCAAGGTTTTCATTTGACTCTTAAAAATATATTACGGCTCTAAAATTTCACAGAAGTGCCGGTTTTCGACACTGGTATTACATACAAATCTTCCAATATTTTGATTCCAGAAAATTAAGAGTGTCATTTTGACTCATTTTTTGGTGCCCTGCATCAGTTGAAGAGCGTTCAAAGGTAAGATAAAGCTAGTGCATAATTCCCAAATACATCTGAAGCTTTACAGAAATGCCTGATATTTCATGACTAATTATAAGCAACACGGCAATAAAAATTATAGTTCAAACAATACCTTTAACAAATAGTTCAAAAGTTCTTTTTGTTGGAAAATCAGCATTTACACAATACCATTGGCCATTAACAAGGCCTAATGGCACAGGCGTCCGTCATGTTATAAAATGCCCCCATCTAGACCGCTATACTACCCAGGAACCCCCTACCAACCCAAACTCAACAACCATTCATCATATTATGAAGGGTTTTTTACATTATCTCTACAAATAGCAAAGTTCTGATCAAACTATTGAACACAATATTAGCTATCAGGTTAGGGGAGATAAGAAGGTGAATGACTAATGCACATGAACACTGCTGAAAATACAACGGTCTTTTTCAAGAAAGTGATATGTACACAATTTACACTCTAGCACCACAAACCTGTTCTTGTGTGTTACACAAATAATTATTCTTTTGTATGGAATACACATAAGAACAAAAGTATCCCTATTTTTGGCATCAAGTTGTTAAAGTTCACAAAATCTGAATATATTACAAGGCTCTTGCATTGCATATAAAACAAGATTGCATTTCAATAAAGGCATATGCCCCCATGGAAGCCTTGTCCATAAAAAACTAAGTCAATCAGGGGCCATAATTCTGTTATAATGTTGGATAGTATAACATGGCTTGGATAATGTAAGGGGCCTATGATAGTTAACAAGTATGCCCAGTTTGAAGGCATTGCCTTAATGGACAGTCAATTCAAGTCATTTGGGATAAAAATAACCAAGAATTGGACACTTAATAAGTCCAAGTAAAAAATTAGGTCAATGTGAAGGTCAAAATGAGGTTTGGTGATATAGGTGTGTGGAGAATGTTCAAATACAACATTCATGCAAGTATGAAAGCTTTGTAGCAATCCATGTTAATAATAGACGAAACGGTCAATTTTGATTAACCAAGAATTTGGCCTTTCTCTAAGTCCGAAATTAGGTCAAGGTGAAGGTCAAAATGAGGTTAGCCTTTAGGGGATACAGGCATGTGGAGAGTGCTCATATACAACATCCATGCAAGTACGAAAGCTTTGTTGCAAGCCATATTAATGCTAGAAGAAACAGTCAATTTGAATTAACCAAGAATTTTGGCCCTTCAATAAGTGTAAGTCCAAAATTAGGTCAAGGTGAAGGTCAAAATGGGGTCAAGTGATACAGGCAAGTGGAGAGTGTTCATATACAACATCTATGCAAGCAAGCCATATTAATGCTAAAAGAAATGGTCAATTTGGGTTAAACAAGAATTTGGCCCTTCAATAAGTCCAAAATACATGTAAGGTCAAGGTGAGGTCAAAATGGGGTCAGATGATAAGGATGTGTGGAGAGTGCTCATATACAACATCCATGCAAGTATGGAAGCTTTGTAGGAAGCCATAATAATGCTAGAAGAAATGGTCAATTTGAGTTAACCAGGACTGAGGGACGAGTGAATCACTATATCCCTCCCTATCTAGAGATACGGGGACATGAAAAATATCTTTAGGTCGGTTGGTATTACACCTCTCGTGTCTTCTCTCCACTTATGAAAACATACAGCCGGGGTTATAAATATAGACAATATATCAGCTGTTAAATTATGCTAATTGAAGGTCGAGAATCTTGTCAAATTCTCTGGACTATCAATACAGCTGCTATGCAAAGTTATATTATCAAGGTTACGTAACTGTTAGTGAGTCTATCATAGCCTTCAGCTAATGGCTATATGCAGCTGAAGTTATAGTCTGCCCAGGATAATGTGATATTTACAAATATGAATCGGTTTGGTCAACTGTGGCAAAATTGGTTTTACAAATCACTTAAATAAACAGATAAGGTCAGTATTGTATTCGAAACATCATAGATAAATTGTGCACATAATTTTAATCCACCTTTGTGGAATATACCAAAATTTCCCGCCTTTCACATTATCCCGGCGCACTATAAGACTGCAGACGGCAACTAATCAATAACTAAATATGACATTATTCTGATAGTCTCGCCATCCCGGAACAAATGATATCACCTCCCCTGATAAATGTAACATTGTTCTCACCGGACAGTGACCCTAGTTTCTCTATATCATCTACAGGAGCTCACTATCATCCAAGGTTTAAACGTATATGCATTCATTCATAATCACAGTGCAGTGATTGCATGGTTCAGAATGCAGGACATGCAGTACAATACACTAAAAACTTTAGTGTCATAATATGTAACATTTTCCTAAGTCGATGAACTCAGTTTTTGATTGCTGAAACTTGTTTATTTAGAATTTCGACAGCTTGGACATGGGAGGATCATAGCTTATTTAGTTGGGTATTGTGCCTTGTATGTTTTCTGTGCTCGGCTGGTTAAGCTGAGTGCTGCCTTCTCTGTCTGACTTAATATTATCTTTTTGGTATGCAACACTTGACGACAGATAAATAAGCAAGGTTAGTTTTGTGTCATATTATTCAATGTTTCATAGGTCGATGATTGCTTGGGTGACTCTGTACCAAATCCCTAAAAACAATTAAAGTTTGTCGAAAGACATTGTAGCTGAAACTGAATATCTGATAGAAAACAAATGTTACAGGAATATGATGTCTTATGGAGACGTGGATGAAAAAGGTCATATGGCAAGAAGAGGACTTTATTGGGTGAGCGATGATTTCCGCAGCCGAGCCGGATAAACTTTTACATCATTCACAGCAATAACCTATTATTCAATTTATCTAGTCGCTTAATCTGCTCAGTAAGGGATCAAACTTGGGACTATATTGTTACTCTTTCATTAACTAGCCCGCAACGTCACGTTCGTTCTGTGACGTCACAATAAACAACAAAGTCATACATCTTGATAGACCTCGTGTAGACACAGATAAGTCCAAGAATATAACCTATCAACCACCAGCTCATTTTGGATAGGAAAACCTCACCCTCGGGTATGGAATTGCAACTGGCGACTTTCATATAAGAAGTCTGTCAGATTACATGGTAAGGTGACGAATTATCACTAGTCACATGACCAGGTGACCGATTAAAGCTAAGTTTAATCAGCACCCTGTTAAATGGCAGATTTTGCCGAAAGTGACTGGATAAATAACAACAACAAAAACACTTTTTCCATCTGTTATGAAAAAAGAACAAATCATGTAATTGAAAAGAGTCGCACAATCTCACTTCGGTGACAATTTTGTAATATATATTAACCCTAATGAAGACTATTGAGTACTAAGTCGAAACGATGGTCTAACTAAATAACATATTTTATGAAGATAGTTAGACCCCTTTTCAGTTGTCCACTACTTTCACAAATTCAAGTGAACAGTGCAGCGGTGTACGTTGCTGTTCTGGTGTTGATCAACCAATCGTGTGTAGTGCTGGACGTAAACTGTACGTCCGCAGTTGCAAGTACAATAAATGTTCCGAGATCACAAAGCCGGCTGTAGTTTACTAATTTTAATGAGTCGTAACAATAACAATCACAAAGTTTATATTCACAGAGTTCAGGTATATATCACAAAGATATTAATTATTTCACTGAGTCACAAAGTAATCAAATTAAATCAAATGCAAAAAGTCTATACTTCACAAAGATACTGTATTATGTATTATCGAAT
This sequence comes from Spisula solida, assembly GCA_947247005.1. Taxonomy (NCBI): domain Eukaryota; kingdom Metazoa; phylum Mollusca; class Bivalvia; order Venerida; family Mactridae; genus Spisula; species Spisula solida. The sequence continues at coordinate 39,461,204 of OX365944.1, read as the reverse complement.
TACGTATTATGTTAAGTTCTTAAGTTCTATATTATGTCTAAAGTTAAGTCCATTTTTATAAGGTAACCCTTAACTCTAGCAGACAGAGTAATTCACTCAATCTGAGAAGCCAATCAAGTCATTAAACAAAATATATCAAGTCATATCAGAATGGATATGTAAAGTATTTCACACCTATGACAATTCAATTTAAACTTGAAAGATAAGTATGATAACCATTTAAGAAATAATAACAAACAATCACAAACTTGATTGACTTAATCACCTGATTCACTAAGAACAATGCAAGATAAATATACTTAGAAAGAAGTCCTATGAAAATGCATGAAGACATATGAAGACACACAGAGGCTAAATTACTAAAATAGGATGATAATCAGTTTAAAGATTGAATGAATGCGTACTAATAATTGGTAATCCAACAAATCAACATTTTTTTAAAGCCATGCAAAATATAGTGAAATTGTAATCATAATACATATATCAAACAGACCCTGGTTTGTGTGTTCCATTTAGCACTTTTACTTGTCCGTTCCCTATATATTGATTAGTAAAACAGGATAAGGGTAGTCCCAGGTTAAACAAGTAATTGAGAATTGCAAGCAATACAGAAGTCCCCTACTGGTTTGAAGCCGTTTTCAATGTTTCGGACTGACTGACCGACGGACTGACTGACGGAGGGCAAACCTATAGTCCCCTCCGGTCAAAAACCGGTAGGGGACTTATAAACACTCAGAAAGGATGCGCATAAACTAACCTATGAAACGTCCTTAACAAGCCTTAAGTGAACTAAAAATTTTTTTAGACGTGCATAATCCCCTTATTGCCCCCTATCCACATATGAATTTTCATAAACCTAGCTTGGAAACTGTTTGAGTTATAGCAGGATCCAGATTTGGGCATATTTTCACTCTTTCTGTCACCATAGCAACCACAATTTTTGTCAGAATCAAAATATTTTTAGACGTGCATAATTCCCTTATTGCCCCCTATCCACATACCAAGTTTCATAAACCTAGCTTGGAAACTGTTTGAGTTATGTCAGGATCCAGATTTTTTGACGGACTGACTGACCGACGGACTGACGGAGGGCAAACCTATAGTCCCCTCCGGTCAAAAACCGGTAGGGGACTTATAAACACTCAGAAAGGATGCGCATAAACTAACCTATGAAACGTCCTTAACAAGCCTTAAGTGAACTAAAAAAAATTTTTATCGTACAAGTAGGTCCATTTAATGTTTTTATGTTATAGTTAGAACATATTAAGTAAATTTTAATGATTAAAAAGGACGGAGCGAGCGAAGCGAAGCGAGGCCTTTTTAGTCATTAAAATTTACTTAATATGTTCTAACTAACTTAGAATATAACATTCTGCATTCTGATTGGCCGATAGAAAGTAGCACCAACGCATGACGTCAAGTCTGTGAAGAGAAAATTTTAATGATTAAATTTTCATTTAACCGCCAAAATGCGACGTTTTCATTGGCTCATAATGTAGGTTATATTCTAAGTTTATTTAAGATTGACACACTCATGCTACTATGCATTTTCAACCTGTCACAAATATTTTGACATTGAAATTAGTATTTTGATCAATAAATCAGATTAAATCAATAATTACTATTATCTATTTTTTTCATTAATATCATGAAATATATATAATAAAACTAAAGCTTATTCAATCAAGTTTAATCATAATATATATGTTCCTAACAAATTGGTCAAACAATACATGGCATGGTTTTAAGAAGAAAACACACAATAATCAATGGTTTTCTCTGATAATTCTTAAGGCTTATCAGTTTACAATAATGCAACCTTTTATATAGGCCTCATTCACAAATTGTATTATATATTCCCATGTACAGAAAAGTGTTCAAATTCAAACAGCAAACTAGGCCGAACTTAAAATGTTCTTGGTTTCCCCATCCCGACCCTAGCAGATTTAGAATGGGTAGGTAGGTAGGGTAAATTTTTTTGGGGGGAATTGTTTCAGTATGATAGTTATTGGTTAAGACATATAAATAATGAAATTTAGAATTAACTTTAAAGGTGCTGCCTCACAGATTTGGCTAAAATTTTTGTATATCGTGATTTTTTAACATTACCTAGTATTGATGTAATAGAAAGCCACTGACTGTTGCTTTATGAAAGATTTGGTGCAAATAACCAATTTTAACCACTCTCAATATCGCCCACTGAGTATTTTTTTCTTGAAAAAAACCCGCTTAGTTTCCTTCCAACATGCTTTTTGAATTATGTAATTCACATGTGATCGATCTGTAACATCAACAAACTACAGGGTAAACATCAGTGAGGTATTTAATTGGTTCTTTTTTCAATTCGTTTTCATCAAATGCAAACAAATTTCAGGCAATTTAAGTAAAAGTAGTGTTAATTCTATAGGGTATTAATACCCTGTAGAATTTTGGATGTAAAAATACTAAATAACTACAAAATGCCGATGTTTCTCAAGTTATTTTAGATGTCAGTGTGGTTGTTTATTGGATATACATGCAACTATACCAAAATTACGCGAATATTTGACAATTTTATTTTATTTTTGCAATACACCAATATGTGAGGCAGTCCCTTTAAGGTGAAAACCAACAATAATAAAATTTAGAATTAACTCTAAGGTAAAAACCAACAGTCTTAAAGTTAATGGTAAGAAAGAAGCCAGTAAACAAAAAAATGAAATTTTCAATTCCAATTTTTAATAAAAAAAATATTATTTCAATTTGGGCAATAAAATATTTTGGGTAGGGCCCTTTTTAGTCAGGTAGGTAGGGGATGGGGAAACAAACAATATTTTATTTTAGGCCCTATAAGTATCAGTTTGAAATACCTGGGATTACAAAAGACATTGGCAAGACTACCTGTATCCGCCAGTGGCAAGGATATCTTCAACTTTGAACTGCCCACAATCCATTACCGATTATTAATTACTGGCAGGCACTGTCCAAGACAATGACATTAGATTAAATATGTTTAATGTTGTTTAGAAGTCACCCCAAACAACCGTTTAATGAATGTACACTACTATTGAGTGCACGGCCAGGCGTGTAGCTGCCTATACGCGAGTACGCGGCTGAATCCACATGATTCTGACAAAAAAAATGTTTCAGGCAAAATTTACAATGTTAAATAGAATCTAGATCTACTTGACTAGTTTCTGTATTCTAAATATGCATTCAAACAGTATACTCCCTCCGCAATCTTCTGAGAAGTGGTGCCGGTTATATAAAATTTGCTAGTAGGCAATTCAGTGCCGTCTCAAGGCCTAGAATATGTGTATTACGTATACATGTATACCCTTTGTTATAGATCTATAACAAAATATTCAATCATACAAATCCTGGTAGACAACCCCAGACTCTCACTTTCATATTCATGCGTTTATTTATAAGTTCATCAATCAGATTTCCACATTTAAGTTTGTTACCATGAGTTGAACATTCCTATGTGTAGATGTATGTGATTTCAAGATAGTTTTGAATCACTTGGCATCACGACTAATACGTGTACAAATTAACAATCATTTGTTTTGTAACAATGCAAATATCTATGGTGAAGAAATACATGCAAACCCCAATAATATCACTAAACAAATTTGAACGTTGCGCAAAGAATCTAAAGTCAAATTTGTACAAATATTAGTTCCATTTTACTTTTTTATTGAAATGAATACCCCCCTTGCCCCGGTCTCGCGTTAGCCGGGTAGCTATAGTAACAAAAATAAAGAGCTTCCAAACACCTTATAAAAGTATACTTGTATATAAACATCAGTTACATAATGATGCGTTTGCTTGCAAAGTTTCAGTCCAAAATTATGTACATGTCATGGCAAAAAATATAGCATCCATCCGGTTAATTCTGGACACCCTCACGTATATACATGTACATGGCGTACTAGTACAACTGTTATATGTCTTGCAAACTGGCTGATCTGGGAACATGGTGGTGATACTTTTTTCGTTATGTGGTTGGCTGTGTGCTATCATTATGATTTTATATTTTAGATTAGAGTATGGCACCAAGCTTCAATTTTCAAGTGATTGGCTAGAGAAACACGATTGGTTAAGACATTCCATATCCGAAAATTCAGTCTACTGCGCACCATGTCTCCTGTTCAGATCTGCCAATTCGAAGGAAAAAACATTCATCAACACACCAGTATCGAAATGGTCGAATCTAGGAAAGTATGTCAAGAGACATGCTGAGGACGGTTCAAGTCACCATAGCTGTGCAAGTGCTGATAGTTTCATGAAAATTGTCAAAGGAAACCAGGAGAGCATTACAGCACAGATATCTAAAAGTCATGCGGAGACTACAGCCATTAAGATCGATAATAGAGGTAATCATATTGTGCGGTCGTCAAAATACCTCACTTAGAAGCCATGAAGACAAGAATAGTAATTTCATAGCGCTGCTAAATGATAAGGCTACTAGGGATTACGATGGGGCAAGTAATATGTCGGGCTGCCATCGTGGAGTACAAGCTAAGATAAAACAACTTGTTCCACAAGCTATGTATGTTCACTGCAAAGCACATAGTTTGAACCTTTCCATTGTACATGCTTGCAAAGAAGCACTCGTACGAAATTTACTAGATACAGTGCAGCAAATCGGGTTTGCCTTCAAGTATTCTGCAAAACGTCTGCTTGCCTTCCAAGAAGAGCTTGGAAACGACGCTGTGGCAATAGATGAAATGTGCAACGGGACCCGCCTGCAGAGTTTATGTGAGACAAGATGGGCTAGTCGTGCGGATGCCCTCTACACGTTTAAAGCCGCATATACCACAATAGTAAATTCCCTTGAGGTACTAGAGAGAGAAGGAGATTCAAAGGTGCGCAGCTATAGGTGTAGCATTCTCGGATTCGACTTTATCATATCTCTTGTCGTTGTCGAGTTTGTGCTACAAGGTGTTATGCCACTTAATAAACTGTTACAGAAGAAGACCATTGTCTTGGTAGAAGCAGCAATGGAGAGCCGGGTTCTGATCGCCACATTTCGTGCCGAAAGAACAGACGATGCCGTGTGGGATGAATTATACAGCAAAGCAGTGGCCATGGCCGAAGTACAGGACGTACAGCCATCTAAGCCAAGGACAGCTCGCCACCAAAGACACCGTGGCAACGTTCCAGCGGACTCCATCTCGGAATATTGGAAAAGAGCTCTATTTTATCCATTCATTGATCATCTGGTTTTGGAGTTGGAGGATAGACTGCTACTCGCCAACAACAGATTTAAAGCACAATACCTAATTCCATGTTTTATCCATGAATTAACCCCTGCTGCAGAAGATGCCATATTTGAAGCGTTTCATAGCGACTTCAGTTGAGATCGAAAAAGTTTCAGGCGTGAAGTCTTAGTTGCCCGCAGGAGGGTAAGGTGGTCGTTGATAGAACTAAAACCTTCGGATATTAGTGTGACATTGAAAGAAATGAATACAACTTTGTATCACGCATGTAAATGTATATGACACTCTATATTTACGTATGTAAAAGGGGTAAATATGCTGCCGCGTACACATATCGATAGGCCGATTAACAATGTTACCACGTTAAGCGTAAAACGCACTAGTCAAATTCTACCCTGCTTTATGTAAGACCTCATAATTTTCGTATCTATTATCCGATTTTAAATATTTAAAGTTTGTAATGAAGCAGATATTTATGCCTGTCTATTAATACAACATTCATCACGATACCCTAGTTATTAAATCCACGGCGACGAGTAAGAATCCGTTCCGCGTAAAAGTAAGTTTAAAATATCCCGTTTTTTACCAAATAAAAATTCAATCAACGGTCGAAAATCATCAAACATTAATCTAATTTTCGATCGATTTTGTTCATTAAAGCTTGTTTTAAAAGCTTATACTGTAAGGTTTTATAAAATGTAAAAACTTATTTTTAAAGCATTTGCGAGTTGTCGACCGCCAACGAAATAAAACAGAACGGACGTATTCATGATAATGTTTGATGTAAACTACGACGACCATTGATCATCTTTTGTGGCGATTTTTTCAAAGGCTAGCATCATGGTTCGTAATTTAATGCAACCAATACCTCTCAAAATGCATTTAATAGCAGGTTATATTGTAAATAATCGCCATTTTATAATTAAAATTCGGCAATAAGTCCGCAAGTTCAATACAGCTACCAAAAAAAATAGTCCCGCATCGTATTTGGTAAAAAAGGAGGTATTTTAAACTTACTTTTACGCGGAACGGATTCTTACTCGTCGCCGTGGATTTAATAATTAGGGTATCGTGATGAATGTTGTATTAATAGACAGGCATAAATCTCTGCTTCATTACAAACTTTAAATATTTAAAATCGGATAACAGATACGAAAATTATGAGGTCTTACATAAAGCAGGGTAGAATTTGACCATGGGTGAAAGTTGAGAAATATGAAAATACTGAAAAATCAGCTGGGGGCCAGGGGGCTGCAGGACCCCCGGTGGGTCCAGGGCAAAGCCTTGGCGAGGGGTCAAGGGGACCGGAGGCCCCCGGAAGCTCCTCGAAAACAGCATTTCAAAGTACTTCTGAAAGCAAATTCTGGCACTTCTGACTTGCTGTTATAACAAATAAAAGGCCCCCCCCCCCAAAGCTTGTTCACTTGGTAATTTTGTTTTCACTTTTAAGTAAATACCTTTGAATTATCATTGGACTTCTACTGAGTACAGGTTGGATTTGTAATAGTGAACAAGTGTCTGTGCAAAAGTAATAGTCAATGGATTTAAGGTTGTACCTTGTCCAGAAGTGCAGATAATTTGGACAAAAATGCTTCATAGTTGCCTATTCTTGTGTAGAGGTTGGGGTCCCAATGGTGAACAAGTTTCATCCAGTAAAGTATGAAAGCAGGGGTAGGGGTCTAGAGGGGCAACCCCCTCCTAGAAGCTTCTGAGAATAAGTGATTTCGATTGCCAATAAACAGCTTAACTCCAGCATCATGAGGTTGCCAAAAACCAACCTACTGTCATGTAAAATGTCTGTATGTGTGAACATTTTCATCTGATGTATGGACTATGTATGGATATACATATCTACACAAAAAACTTTCAACACATTCCTTTAGTAGATTGAATTGCAATATTTTGTTTACTGTATATTAGTTTCATGTTTAGCCAATATAAAAAAGACTTTATAGAATAGAAGAACTGTGAATAAGTGGATTCACAAGAATCTGATCAATCATCATTTGTGTTACAGAATCTGATAATGAACTTAAATAACAAGTTTTTGTTTTAGATTAATTAAGTTAGTATCACTAAGGGCTATATTTGGTTAAAATTGTGTCAGTGACCTTGACCTTTGACCTACTAACCTCAAAATCAATAGGGGTCATCTACTGTAGATGACTAACCTCCATGTAAAGTTTTAAGATCCTAGGACAAAGCGTCCTTGTGTTATTGAACGGAAACCATTTGAATAGTCAGAAATGGTAAAGGTCACACTGTGACAGTGACCTTGACCTTAGACCTACTGATGTCAAAATCTATAGGGTCCGTCTACTGTTGATAACCAACCTCCATGTAAAGTTTGAAGATCCTAGGACAAAGCGTTCTTCCATTATTAAATATACCCCCTAATGGCAGATGGGGGGGGCATAATAATATTAGATCTACTATAGGAGAAACAGTGTTTGTAGTCACTCTTTTCGTCAGTTTACTTACAAAACATTCAGGATATATCAGGCCCATTAAAGGATAACATAATACACTGGGACACTTGTGAAATAATAATTGTAATCCTTATTCATTACAACTTGGTAATAAAGAAAATCATGTTCTGAATTGTGCTGTGTCGTCTTTAACCTTTTTAACTCTTCACTGTAAATACTTGTGCGTCCCTCACACGATCTTGTAAATATAAAGTACAATATTGCCCCAGAGTGGGACCTGTACTTAACTGGAAGAAGAAGGTCCCAGTTCAGCAAGTAGGCCTTCTGAATCATGTTGACAAAATACAAATTTTCTCAATAGCCAGGGAATCTAAAGCGGATATTTTTGGCATGTTATTCCCCATATATTGACATGAAATGAATTGGTTTCTTTGAATCATCATGACATGGAAGTATAAAATGTCAAAATGTCTGGGTAACCTCTATAGATCCAGTACTGACTGACCATTTATTATCAGATTATCATGCTTGTAACTGCTGCAAATAACACTGTGTGTTCACCAACACCACACACACATACAACGCTGTGTAAACTAAAAGTCCCATTTATATTGTCAAGATTCTGGGCTTTTATTGAACTAATTTGCAGCAACAAAATAAACAGAGTTTTTGACAGAAAGAACGGCGCTGGACCGTACCTAATTTCTTTTTAATTAAACCAATCAAAGCTTTGTCACGCTCGTATCTGATTCGCCAATGTATTTCAACCGCTTCCCGATCGCCAATTGTTCCTGACATACTTCTCTCACGCGCTTAATTACGTTTGAAAAATATGTAATTCCACTTTCGATTTGATGACAAATGTCTTACAAACTGGTACTGAATACCCGAATAGCGGAAAGATCGAGTGCCGTGATTGGTTCAATGAATTACAAGGATACATGTAGAGGTAACTTCATCGGCCAATCAGAAGGGTCGTTTCATTTGTGCATTGGAAAAAAATACGGTCTAAAACAATTACGAATACCGCGGTCGCGCTAGCAAAAGTCGGCATACCCCCCCCCCCTCAATTTTTTACGACGGATTTACGCGATTTGGAAAAACGGTCTTGGGACATGTCTAAAATACGGAAATCCGTCATAAAACGGAAAACTTTCACCCATGTTTGACTAGTGCGTTTTACGCTTAACGCGGTAACATTGTTTATCGGCCGATCGATATGTGTAAGCGGCAGCATATTTACGTTAATATAGAGTGTCATATACATTTAATTAACATGCGTGTTTGTATCCAGACATTTTCGTGTGTCTGGTTGTGTTGATCACAATGCGGTGTCTACAGCCTCAGCTGAGAGACAGTTTAGAATAATGCAAAGGGTGAAAAATTACATGAGGTAAACCATTACCACAGAACGTATGTCAGGATTGGGAATGTTGCATAGTTACAGACACATGGACATTGAACATATTATAATCCAGTTCTCTGGAAAAAAGGACAGGAAAGTTGACTTTTATTAACTTAGCCTATGATGGTATCATAATAAAACAGGTATTGATCACTTTGTGTATGATTATATTTTTTACATGGAAAACTCAGTCCCGATTATAGCGTTTTATTTGTGGATTTATGATCCCAAAAGTGACGTCTTTAGAGACTAGATTAAATACCCTGAGTATGTCCACACATTGCACCTTCATTTTCAAATTTAACGGGGAGCATGCCCCCAGACCCCCCTACCTCATTGGTAAATACAAACAGGTCTACTGTAGCTACGCGCCAGACGGCTTCAACTCAGTGGCATGCTACTTACTCACTTTTAAAAAATAATGCATTTTGTTCTAGCTTGTTTTGATAGCACAATAAATTTGTTTTCAAGTACTCTGTCAACGACTATCATGTGTGGGATGCATGGTTTATCAGTCTCGTCTTGATGCACATGTGTGAATAAATTTAATGTATCATTAGTCTACTGCACCTGTAGGCTCTACAGTAATAGGGGGGGGGGGGGTAATGGTGCGTTTTATGGTCACTTGTGTCACGTGTATGATTAGCATGTTACCTTAACTGATTTCATCAGAACACTTGTCTCTTTGATATCAAATATAACATGCACCTAATGACTCTTAGAGTCTAGACAATGTTTTAACAGCTATTTTCCAGATGATTTTTTTCCAGGAAGGGGCATGTTCAGTTTATCTGTTTACAAATTACACCCTCTTATTGTCAAATATTAGCACCTGTATTGTACTGTACCTGTTTGTCTGCATGCCATAAATGAATTCAGTCTATTTGTGGAGACCGATTGACAACGGAAAATAGAATCACAAATTCCACTAATTAATGATCTACTACCCTCACTCGGATAGAACGGATCTCATCGGCTTTTTATTGTTTGGAGCGATAAAGGTCAACTCGACCGGAATACGACAATGTGTATTCCCCGGCCCTATGCTATTTTAAACAAGAAAAAGGAAGTGATTTTACGGCCGTACTGTAGGGGTTTATTCATTAATATATGTTTATATAATTGGTATCAAAATATTGATGAAACTCCCTTGTTTTGAAATATGCAAACATTTTGAAAATCCGTCCATTAATAACAAAAAAAAAACTTATTGAATATAGGGCGACTACTAAACAACGGTACTCTGAGGTACCGGCCGGAATCCCATATAAAATCCCGGTATTGACAGTTAATCACGTTGTATATTGCCTTGTATACAGTACATTAATTATGTTGTATATTTGAAACATAACTGCGGCGCGGGGGGATAAACTAATTATACATAATGCAAATGGGTGTTTGCAGAAAATGTCTTATTTCACCGATGACTATAAGATTTGTATTTTTACTTAAAGGATAGATCCCGTACACAATGCAATGTTTTTTTCATTAAGTGCGTGCTTGTCAGTTCGTGTTCACTGACGAGGGTTTAAACAATGGTTAAGAACATGACAGGCAAAAGTTTAAATCAGAACAGAGTCCTGGAAAATACATATTTTAGCTGTAGTAAAAGGACAATGTACGTATTTCTGGATTGTCCGTCAATAGTGGTACTGGTTGGTTCTGGTTGTCAAGAAATAACGAAATATCAACAGGAAATGGCCACATTGGTGCTTTAAAATAAACATTCCGCTGCTTAAATTGGTTCACTTCAAGTGAATCACATATTAATATTTACAGAATTATGATTAAAAACTTACCGTCGTCCGAAATACTTTCGTTTTCGTGCGAAGTAGGGAGCTATAATCCGCTACACGGTGTCTACCAGTGGTGAATATCGATGGCACCATCCAATATTTAATTTAGATCAAACATCAATTACACATATGGAAATTACTCAAAATTACCCGTACGCAAGCTTATTATCATTACTACATGGATATTTTGTAAACTACTGTGGTCAGATTTTCAAGGTATCGAAAACAAAGATTTGGCTTTCAATATCTTCATAAAGTAATTACAATCATAGACCACACAGTTAGAACTACCTCCATGCCAAAATCACATCAAAATTGATCAGCTAGATTAACAGCTATACCATGGAATGTATACCACGGTCTCTAGCCAATCACTGAGGTGCATTCAATAGAAACGACCATGCTATTCTAAACAAAAATTAAGACAGTGAGTTCACGCCCTATGGTTTTATTGCCTTATTTATGGACGGATTTTTAAAATGCTGATATCAAATTAAAGACGAAGCTCTCTAGTTTGTGATTATGCAATACATTTTTGTAATATTTAAAAAAAACCACTTGTATTAATGAAATGTTTATTAAAAACAAACTGCACCTCAGTGACTGTGTGGTCAATATCCCGTGTTATAAACCTTTTTAAGATATTATAAATTTTATAAAAAAAAATATTTCTTTTGTTTACTCTTAATTAATGTTACAGTTACCTGTGGCTGAAACTAGGCCATTTAGCTGAAACTTGACATTGACCTTTTTTATTCTTTTTATACTTTTTAGGACAGCTAAAACTAGGGTTTTCAGCAATTTTACTGTTGGAACTAGGTCATTCAACTTTGGCATTGGGCATTGGGCATTGAGCTCTTTGGTTGTTGAAACTGGTTCATTTAGAATTTCGACAGCTTGGACATGGGGGAATCGTAACTTGTTTAGTTGTGTATTGTGTCTTGTATGTTTTTATGTTTTCTGTGCTCGGCTTGTTCAGGTGGGCGATTGTGCCTTGTGTTTTTTATGTTTTCTGTGCTCGGCTGGTTAAGTTGAGTGCTGCCTTCCCTGGCTGACCTAATATTTTATTTTTTGCTGCTGATGACTTGATTTTCTATCGCGCTCTCTGTCCGTTGCTTGTCATTCAGGCTTACTTTAACAAGATTTAAGCCGTATCCAACAATGGAAAACAAATAGGGCATGAAGTTCAATCCATCAAAACTCCCAAGACATATAAATCACCAAAAGAATCAAAGCGCTGAAAGTATTTATTGGAATATCCAATTGTCCTCTAGATTTAGAAATATAAAGTAGCTCTTTAGAACATATGACTATTTTGCAAAACCGGTTTACGTGCTTCTTCTGTATCGACGTAAGTTACGCAATTGCTTGCTGACCGGTTTACGTTCGATCAGGTGGTGTCGTCTATTTACGGCGTAGGAAGAAAACTAATTTCAGGCAGTAAAAACAGAGTGCAGTTGTTGAAACGTGTGTAAAAACTAGTTTTTCTTCGAACAAATAAAAAACAGTCATCCCAATATAATACACATTACACAACACCATCTTAGAAATAATACCGTCAGCAAATTACCTCGGAATTACAATATCTTACGATATCACCCGGAATACGCATAATAACACCATCACAAAGAATGCAAACCAAACACTAGGATTCCTCAGGAGAATACATAAAGATAATATCAGAAAACTAAATCAACAGCATACAAGACACTTGTTAGGCCCAAGCTGGAGTATAGCTCCACTGCCTGGTCCCCTCATTAACGATCCAATCTTATTGACCAACTTGAGGCGCGGCTCGCTAGACCAAGCATGACGTGAACAGAATGTCCAATGTCACAGACACGCTGACCTCCCTGTACTGGAGAAACCCTAATCATCAGACGCATTAAACAGCGACTAATCGTGCTTCATAACATCTTACATGGACGGAATGCTATCCCACGCCCAATATGTCTCATCCCATACACCCGGTCAATACGAACATCACACTCACAGACATTCCAGGAGATTCACACAAAAGCAGATTATTACAAATCATCCTTCTTTCCAAGAACAAAATTCCACTGGAATGTCCTACCTCCTGATATCGGTGACCTTCCAATACTTGAGTTTAGGCTGTTAGCCTACTTGAACATGTCTCTCCCTAAATACATACCTGTCATGTTTTAACTTGTTTTAACCACTCTTCTTTCTTACATATTTTCATACTTTTATTATTATCAGTACATGTCTGTGTACAGTACTGTTTAAACTAAACTTGACACCCTTATGCACATTGAGTACACTAGGTTTAAACATCGTGTGCACTACAAGTGCACTTGGAGTGCACTTTACCTGGAGTACACATGTTGTTAACTCTTATTTGTTAGTCATGCATGGATTTGCTTTTTGAACATGTTTTTGTGTCATTATTGTACTGAAACTAGATTCCAAATATTGATTACGTATGGAATGAAAATGAGTTAAATATATAATTATGTTTTAAATAGAGGATATTACATGAGTGTCTTTTCATATTGAATTTATTAAACGGGTTGAATAAAATAATAAAATGCGAGGCTCTGTCGTGCATTTTATCGATTTTATTCCGCGAGTTTAATAAATTCAATGTGGACAGGCACAAATGTAATGTTCTTTTTATCACATGTTAGTCTTTTTCCGGCCGAAACATAAAATAGCTACTTATTTTCACTATAATAAACGCGCAACTTTGACGACGTCACCTATACTTTGAATGACGTCGCGTGAAAGCTTTATTACACTAGTGTAAATAAATAATGGCTTTATTACGCTACCGCGACGTCAAACATGTGATAAAAATAATTATTTGCTGGAGTTTAATTGTTTTCCTATTTCTTTGAAGTCTGTTTAAGGTAGTCTAAACTAAAAACTATTGGGATAAACAATAAATATGAATATTTGTGTGAAATAATGAATGGTAAAACATGAAGTTATTATATACAAAATTGTATAGAAATAGTTTTACATTAATATGGATAATGTTTACTGGGATTGGTGTAATGTTGTTAAACAGTGTATGCACGATGGACTCAGTCATAAGCATGTACGTCAATGCATAGAAAGCGGAGACATGGTAAAGCTTGGTGGTCAGTTACATTAAGTGATCTTTGGAAGCAAGTGTGTTCTACTGAGAAATTATGGCTTGCAAGTTATAGTAGAAATGATGAGATTCGTTTGAAAACTGAATTTGTTAGGGTTCGCAAACTGTTTGGCCGAGAGGTACAAAGAGCTAAGCGTTTTATTGGTACTCTTTACAAGACCAGCTTTTATATGAATGTAATGTTGAATTCTGGAAGTCTGTTGGTAAAATTGGTGCAACTTGTACAAAAAATTATATTCCCATGGAAGTTGTCCAGGATGACGGCTCCATTTCAGATGACGTCAGAGTTATTTTGACAAAATGGAAAATTGACTTTAGCTCTTTGTTCCAAAATGTCAGTCACAGACAGGTTGATGAACCCACTGGTGCTGATACTAATGCAGCTAATGACAATATTTGTTTTAATAATCATATATCATTGTTGGAGGTTCAGAAAGCCATACATACTGCCAATAAGTTAAAGCGTGTGGCATTGATAATATACCGGTTGAAGTTTTATCAAACAATACGTCTATTTGTTTCTTATATGTACTGTTTAATATATGTTTTGATAATGGTATTGTTCCTTCTGCATGGAGTAAATGTATTATTAATCCAATTCCGAAATCATCGACATCCTAGACAAAAGAGACCCTTTATCGTATAGAGGAATTTCACTAGCATCTAGTATGTACATGTACAAGTTATATTGTGCTATTTTAAATAGTCGTTTATCCAAATGGTCAGAGGATAATGACAAAATCTGCGAAGAGCAGAATGGTTTTAGAAAGAGTAAAAGTATTACTGATCACATTCTATCTCTAACTAACATCATTGATACAAGGAAAAAATTAAAGCTGTCAAGTTATTGTGCTTTCATCGATTTTAAAAAAGCTTATGATACTATTAATAGGAATATATTATGGAAGAGGTTAGACGAAATTGGTATCACTGGTAAGATGTTCAATGCTATTAAATCATTATATGTATCTGTTATGTCTTGTGTACGTGTAAATAACCTAAACACTGAATGGTTCGATGTTTGGTTTGCGGCAAGGATGTATTTTGTCTCCACTTTTGTTTAATTTGTTCATTAATGATTTGACTATTTATTTGAAGTCGTTTGATATTGGTGTGTCTATTGGAGTTGAAAATATATGTATTTTATTATATGCAGATGATATTGTATTGTTATGTGAATCTGCGTCTGATCTACAAGTTTTGTTAAATGTGTTGAATGATTGGTGCCATTTGAATGACATGAATGTAAATGCAAACAAAAGTAATGTAATTCATTTTCGCCCAAAATCAATTTCAAGAACGACTGAACTGTTTAGTTGTGGAAATGATGTAATTAATATTGTAGACAGATATACTTATCTGGGTATTGTTTTAGACGAGCATTTAGATTATAATGTTGTGGTTAAAGCTGTTTCACAGTGTGCTAGTCGTGCATTGGGTCTTTTGATTGCCAAATGCAAGCATTTAGGGGGAGTACCATATGATGTCTTTACCAAGCTATTGCCAAATGCAAGCATTTAGGGGGAGTACCATATGATGTCTTTACCAAGCTATACGACACAGTAGTGTGGGTCTGTTATAAACTATAGTGCTCCTATATGGGGGTTCCGCCATTATTCATGTATTGAAGCCGTTCACAACAGAGCGCAACGTTTTTTTAGGGGTAGGGAACTAAGAGAAGTATACTCCTAACAATGCAGTTTTAGGAGATATGGGTTGGAAACCCCCCTTTGTCCGGCAATGGAAAAGTACATCTCTATACTGGTCAAAAGTAAGCACCATGACTGACTCAAGAACCAATAAACGAATAGCACACTGGGTTTCTTTGAATTCACGTGACTCCTGCGCTAATTGGATGTTTATTGTACAAAGGTTTTTAAGAGATCATAATTTACCAGAATTTACTAATATTGATGTTGCTATTTCAAAGACATTTGTGGAACTGATAGAAAATGTATTATTTCACGAGTTCGTTGCAAACTGGTATACTAGTACATTTGTATAAATCATGTTGTTGGTTCCTCCGGACGAGGACGCAATAAGCTTCGAATATATAAGTCTTTTAAATCGGAATATGCAGCTGAACAGTACCGTAAATTAATAATGCCTGCAAAACACAGGTCTGCATTGAGTAAATTCCGCTGCGGGGTTGCCCAAATTCGTATAGAAACTGGTAGGTTTGAAAATTTAACCGAGGAGGAACGTATATGTCCTTTTTGTAGTAATGTGGAAAATGAGTACCATGTGATATTACATTGTCATGTATATAATGATTTAAGAGCATCTCTTCTTGATAAAGCCAATAACTGTGTACCACTTTTTAACGTTATGTCTGATGCTGAGAAATTTTCATGTTTATTTTCTAATTGTGATTTAGTAAGAATTTGTGCCAAAACCTGCTTTTTAATGCTGCAAAGAAGACAATTTTTAACTTGTAAATAACTTGATTGTAAATAACTTGATTGATAATGCAATTGATTTTTATATACAATGTATATTTATATATATTTTTATTTGTTTAATTCTGTCTTATCATTGTGCAGATTACGCTTTGCACGACTATGTTCCCTTGCAAGAATATGGTTCTGTTTTTATTGATATGTATACATGTATATAAGTTATCTAGTCTCTTATAGCTCCAGTGTGGAGCGGCAAAGTGCTTTTATAATTGTTCAAATATGTATTGTAAATATTGTAAGAATGTACATTGATGAGACTTTAATAAAGACTATCTTCTTCTTCTTGAATAAATTTATATAAGTTAGTAAACAGGCGAATGAACAGAAATTAGGTGATAAAATGACCGAAGGTATTGTGTAAATGCTGATTTGCAAATAATTCAGTGTGATAAATAATAAAATTGTTCTCAACATATTAAAATAAATAAATATACATAAATTAATTTTCTATAAACATTTTTATATAATTGAATACCCCAAGTTTTCATTAAAAACTATTACATAGAGAAAGATTGACACCAATTTGATACTGCAAAACAACATATCTCCTAATTCAAATTATCTAGAAGGTGTGAAGTGGCAGTTCAGCTTTCTTATTGAGAAGGGACATTTGTAAAGCATTGTTCCTGGTGTCAACTGTTAATTGATTTATACATGGGTCATTCTTTATTTGTACCTTATGTTATAATCTGACCACATTGTAAACTTAACCATAACTCGTTGAAGCCTGGGTGAGAGTCAGTTTAATGCGGTTAACTAATATCTGTACTATACTTGCATAAATTGTTTCATATTATTAAATTGTATTCTTAAATACATAATTATCACGGGTAGACACCGTACACCGGATATAACCCCCTAAAACGAAATTAAAAGTAGAAATCGTTTTCGGACGACGGTAAGTTTTCAATGATTATTCTGTAAATATTGATGTGATCCACTTGAAGAGAACAAATTTAAGCAGCGGAATGTTAATTTCAAAGCCCCAATGTGGTCATTTCTTCTGATCTTTCCTTATTTCTTGACAAGCAGCAACGAAAGGTATCACTGTTGAAGGACAAGGCAGAAAAACGTACATTTTCCATTTATTACAGCTAAATTATGCGCTTCCCGGGACTCTGTTTAGATTTAAGCTTTTACCTGTCATGTTCTTCACCTATATGTAAACCCTCATTAGTAAACACCCACTAACAAGCATGCAATTGAAGAAAAACAATATTGTCTTGTGTACGGTATCTAGCAATAATAACATTTGTAATGTACGGTATCTAGTTATTTGCTGTACCGAGGTTAGGTATTGTGTACGGGGGTTAGTTTCCTTATTTTGATTAAAAAGTATCTAAATGATATGAAAACAAATGATTCAATGATTGTAATTGCTAAATTGTGCAAGGATGATTTTATTTGGTACGAAATACTTTTGGACGAATACGCTATTTCCCATCAGTTTGTACATCGCGACTATTGCTATACATATATGCCATAAAACGTTGACCATTTTACAATTTTATTTCGTGTATATTCATAAAGATACAGTACACTCAACATTATGAAACTAACACGAAAAGATAAATTAAAAAAATGTTCACTAATAGTGACACTATATAACATCATTTCTCACGATAGTTAATATCACTTTTGGTTTCACATAACACTATAACACCACACTTAGATACTATTAAGCGAGACAGGGAAGGCAACACTCAACTTAACCAGCCGAGCACAGAAAACATTTAATATACATACGAGGAAGAATTACTTCCCAACACACAACTGAACGAGTAAATGAACCGCCCAAGTCCATTTGTCGAAAAGCTGACTGAAGTAGTTTCAGAAATTGAATTGAATTGAAAAATAACAGTATTTAAAATGCCATGGTTTCAGCTGAATAACCTAGTTATGGGTGGCACAGTGGTCTAGTGGTAATGCGCTTGACTACTGATCGAGAGGTCCCTGGTTCGAATCTCGGCCGGGGCACTTGGTCATTTATGAAACGAAACTGGTTGGAAACCCAGAGGTAGTCTCGCGTGTATCGGTGCTATACACTGAGCACGTTAAAGAACCAAGGAGTCTATTCGAAATGAGCTAGGGTAACGCACCCGGATTCCAATGGCCCAGTTAACAAGCCGAGCTCCAATAAGCTGTATACCCAAGCCAAATGACCTACTTTAAACCATTATTAAGTCCAAGCTGACTTGTTTCATTCACTGCTGACGTTTTATTCGTGGAACGCATTATAGAAATGCTAAAGGGAGGTAAAACTTTAAAAAAGACGACAGCGATATTATTCCAGGTTATTCGTCCATAACTTTGTTTTGTAAAATTTTCAAAATGGCGAACGATGCTCCTCACGCACCGACTCAGACTTGGGAATTGAGTCTCTACGAGTTACACCGGACGCCACAAGAAGCGATAACGGATAATACTGAAATAGCTGTTTCTCCTCGAAGTCTACATAGTGAACTTATGTGCCCAATATGTTTAGATATGTTAAAAAATACGATGACAACGAAGGAGTGTTTACATCGCTTTTGTCAAGACTGTATCATTACCGCTTTGAGAAGTGGCAACAAAGAGTGCCCGACATGCAGAAAGAAACTAGTGTCTAAGCGTTCACTGAGACCTGATCCAAACTTTGATGCCCTAATCTCAAAGATCTACCCTAGCCGTGACGAGTATGAGGCTCATCAAGAGAGAGTGTTAGCAGAGCTGAACAAACATCATAACACAACAGCATTGACTCACAGGTATGTTATTGTTAACACTGCTTCGCACTGTCGAATCAGTAGTTCCGGACCCTCCAATCATTTGTCACAGGGTGAGAAAAATGTGCAACCAGACCGGGGCTCGAACCCGGGACCCTTCGCTTACAGGGCGAATGCTCTACCGACTGAGCTAGCCGGCTGCCTACACACTTCCCCACCCATACTGTGAACAGGTTCAGACCGCGACATACTCCCCTGCATAATGAAATTCGTCCCGAATTTCTGACAGGTCTATAGAAAAAGGTAAACATGATCTCGGAAAAATACCATCACGGCCCCACGTTGGGCGCCAAATGTCACAGGGTGAGAAAAATGTGCAACCAGACCGTGGCTCGAACCCGGGACCCTTCGCATACAGGGCGAATGCTCTACCGACTGAGCTAGCCGGCTGCCTACACACTTCCCCACCCATACTGTGAACAGGTTCAGACCGCGACACATTTATCCAGTAACACTGCCCTTGACAGTTCATTCAGTTGCCATGGACTGTTTAAATTCTAATCAGGAGTCCCAACACTGATCCGGACCATCCAAATTCCAATTAGGTGTCGAGTCCTACATTGCTCCCGACTGTCCGAATTCAGGAGTCAAACACTGCTCCGGACTGTCCAATTAGGAGTCCAACACTGCTCTAGACTGTCCAATCAGGAGTCCAACACTGCAGCAGACTGGACTCCAATCAGGAGTCCAACACTGCACCAGACTGTTTAATCAGGAGTCCAACACTGCACTGGACTGTCCAATTAGGAGTCCAACACTGCACCAGACTGTTCAATCAGGAGTCCAACACGTCCCTGTGAATATCCAATTAGGAGTCCAACACTGCTCCGGACTGTCCAATTAGGAGTCCAACACTGCACCAGACTGTCCAATTAGGAGTTCAACACTGCTCCGGACTGTCCAATTAGGAGTCCAACACGTCCCTCGAACTGTCCAATTAGGAGTTCAACACTGCTCCGGACTGTCCAATTAGGAGTCCAACACGTCCCTCGGACTGTCCAATCAGGAGTCCAACACATCCCTCGGACTGTCCAATCAGGAGTCCAACACTGCACCGGACTGTCCAATTTGGAGTCCGACTCCAACACTGCTCCGGACTGTCCAATTAGGAGTTCAACACTGCTCCTGACTGTCCAATTGGGAGTCCAACACTGCACCGGACTGTCCAATTAGGAGTTCCAACACTGCTCCGTACCGTCAAATCAGGAGTCCTACACTGATTGGGACTGTCCAATCAGAGTCAACACTGCTCCAGACTGTCCAATCAGGAGTCCAACACTGCTCCGGACTGTCCAATAAGGAGTTCAACACTGCTCTGGACTGTCCCATTAGAAGTTCAACACTGCTCCGGACTGTCCTATAAGGAGTCCAAGTTCCAACGCTGGACAAAAATTGTGTTTGCTATGGAGCTCGAAATAGGGAAAATAGGCAAAAATCCTGGATCCTGCTATTTCTCAAACAGTTTCTAACTTCTAAGCTAGGTTTATGAAACTTGGCATGTGGATAGCAGGGGTGTCAATATTCCTGATTAATCCGGAATTCGGGATTTATCCTTCCTGAAAGAGCTATGATTTCTGACCAAAATAAAAGTTATTTGATGAAAATATCTCAAGAAATAGCAAAGTTATGGTCAATTCAATCTGCTCTGAAGGATTTTATTCAATAAAAAACTGAGTTAAATGTTTTTGAAGGCCTCTTGTTTGGCAAAAATGGTCGGCAGCATATGATTTTCAGGATTTTTAATTTGGCTCTGTTGACACCCCTGGGATAGGGGCCAATATGGAATAAGGAGAAAATGCACGTTCAAAAATAGTTTAATTCTGACAAAAAATGAGGTTGCTTTGGAGAGGGAAATAGTGAAAAACAACAAAATACGTCAAAAAAGGGTAATTAATGGTAGGGCTGTTGCGAGTATTCGGGTACTCGGATATCCACAATTTTGGCAAGAAAGTTGAGTACGAGTATTCTTCATCTCCGAGATCGTTGGATCGCGATCTTTGATATAAATACCTACCCTATACAGATTTATTTTAAATCATTTACGTCAAACGTTTATAAGATAACATTGAGACAAAATACTGACAGTAAACAAGACTGTGTGCAGTGCCCAAGAACCATAACTCTGCCTTGCATTGTTTTTGAATTATTTCTCTTAGATTGATTTAATTTGAGCATTTCTTGTCCGGAGGATAACTTTGTCACCAAGAGGTTGAATGACTTGAAACTTTGTATGCATGTTTCTAACCAAAAGTCCAATTGCAGTACACAAGAATCGTAACTCTACCTTGTGTCATTTTTTATTTTTCACCTTTGATTGATTTTATTAGCATTTCTTGTCCGTGGCATAACTTTGTCACCATAAGTATTAATGACTCCAAAATAGGTATGCATGTTTCTTGCTGTGACATTTTTTAGTCCAGAGCATCACTTTGTCGTTTTAGTTCAGATGACTAGAGAACTCTTGTGAGTCAATATGTAGCCCAATACTGGATAGTTTTCCATGACAAATGTGCATGTCGTCAGGCGACACATGCGACTCGCTGAGCTTTTATTAAAGTTACAAACTAGAATTGAAACATTAATTCATAATTCAATTAAATAATTTAAGTCATATCTTGAAAATTAAGTACATTTAGTTCGACAATAAACGATCGATTGTCAATTAGATGGCGCTATACGACAAACTGTCTGCTATGGCTTAACAAACGTACCGAAATCCGCCAGGCAAGTTCACATCGAAGGCCTGGAAATACTTCGATATTTCCAATGATGATGATAAGATTGTAGTATGCAAAAGCTATCTAAATGTATTATTAACTAGTCAATGGAGTAAGAAGACATTGTTGTTTGGTGTTACTTAACTTGTTTTTGTCGCTATGTGATATTAAATCATTTGTTTTAAATGTCTTCATGCAGCCTTGTACATGTACGTACATTATTGATTCACAAAGTATGTGATTTAATTAAAGTAAAAAGTCTCTATGGCAGTCTGTCTTCATGACTTATGCAACTGCTGATTCGTGGTTCTATCTGTGAATCGCTCACCCCGAATCGTGGATCGAATCGGATCGGCACTTACCAGACGATCCACAGCCCTAATTAATGGCTTCAAACTGGTAGGGGACTTTAGTATTGCTTTCTCTTAGTTGTTTAGAAAAGAACTGTTTTAAAAAAAATGAAATTGTT
The DNA here is from genome assembly GCA_947247005.1 of Spisula solida. NCBI lineage: Eukaryota > Metazoa > Mollusca > Bivalvia > Venerida > Mactridae > Spisula > Spisula solida. The sequence continues at coordinate 39,438,839 of OX365944.1, read as the reverse complement.
TAAATAAAAACATTCTAGTATGAAATTATATCAAATCTGTTTCAGTATTGAAGAAGGTTTGAGACAGCAAGCACTGAACAGAGCTCAAAGAGTTCGTAAACAAGCGTCAGATGGTGATGTACTCCTGAGAAATGATACTGGGTCATGTACATCCAATGACAACACTCCAAGGAAGAAGATTCGGCCATTCTCTGATGATTCCAGCACTGAAAACTCACTACTAGATGGACTACCTGAATCGAGTCAACCAGAACCTCCTCCACAACTCAATGAAATAGAACTTGTATTCAAACCACATCCGAAGGATGGTGTTGTTGAGAAATTGGACGAAGCGCGTTATATTAAAACTACAGCAAATGCTACAGGTGAGAAACAGTCTATATTGAAATGTTTTAATTGCATACTCATATGTAACATTCAAACTTCTATTGATTGTGTAAATGTCCAGTTGTTGTATGTAGAATAAAGTACAGTAAGACCTCTCTAGAGCAACACCCTTAACGAAACACAAGGTTTGGTTGTTGTACAGAGGTTGTTGCTCTGAATAGGTGAAATTTGTAGTAAAAAGTTTTTCCGGAACAAGATGATTATGTAGCTTAAGAGAGATTGTTGCTCTACGGAGGGCAGCTCTGGGGAGGCTGTACTGTCATCATCATGTATTCCAATGTTAAGGTTCAGTTTGGTCAAACACGCTATTTATACTTTATCCTACAAGCACATTCCATTTGTAGAGTATATAAGTCAAATTTATCTTTTAAATAAAAACAGAAACTCACTCCAATGCTATACTTTTTTACTACGTTTCAACACAGTTATAGTGTCTTCATCAGGTAAAATTAATATAAACAGGAAGTTTACCATAATGTCCGATAGAGCTTATATTGAACAAGCAGAGCTTAATTTTGTTAAACTGTCCTAAATTATTTTATAATTTTCATTGTATAGTTCTAGTGATTATACAATGTTCAAATATATATTGGAGTGAGTCATGCTTGAGGTTGGTGGACCCTTCCAAATTATGTCTGCGCTATTTAATATGATTATGTTACTTAGAACTGAGCTGATTTGAAGTTCTTTTTTTTCATAGATTATTAATTTACTAGTCCTACTTATGCTTTGCTAAAGCTGTTTAATGTTGTTTTTCAGTGGATCATCTATCAAAGTATCTAGCCATAAGATTGTCACTGGAAGTTCAGAATGATGCTGGTCTGTATATCTTTGTCTGTTCTGTACCTCTATTGTACTTACAACTACTACTTATTAATTAAAATTAATTAAGTATGCCCCCCTGGGGGGTCGGTCTGTTGGTTGGTAGAAAAATAGTTTCTGTTGCATAACTCAAGAAATATTTGCCCTAGGATCTTCAAACTTTATGTGGAGGTTGGTCATTAACTGTAGATGACCCATATTGATTTTGAGGTCAAAGGTCAAGGTCACTGTGACCTTTACAATTTCTGACTATTCAAAAAATCAAATGGTTTCCATTCAATAACTCACGAACGCTTTGCCCTCGGATCTCAAACTTTAGATGGAGGTTGGTCATCAACAGAAGATGACCCCTATTGATTTTGAGATCAAAAATGGTGACCTTCACCATTTCTGACTATTGGGCTGCCTCAGGGGCATACATGTACGTGTTTTACAAACATCTCTTGTTGTAGTAATGTTTAGCGTAATGCTACATGTATATGTCTCAATTAGAGTCATAATGTAGTTTCTAGCATGCTTCTATCTGTTAAATGTTAAACTAAAATCCTAAGAATCCTATAGGCAAGCAAAGAACGGTGATCTTGTATTATACAAGTTGTCATGCAAATAATCACTGTAATTTAACTTAATTGGCTTTTTGTCCTCAAAAAGAGCATTGATAATTGGACACTACTGGCATGCGAGGTATTACCGGACAGCAGTAATGACCGGACAACTGGTCCTAGACGCTTATTCTCTGGAGCTATGTATTGAAATTTGTACCTAATCACTCAGAAGCGTGTTTTGAATAAATCTAGAAGAAAAAAAATATTCAAGATTAACAAAACATTGTCTATTTATCCAAAATGTCGTACGCGGCTGCGTGTTTACGTTAGCGGCGCTTGGGGAAATCACCATCGTGTGCGCATGCGCAAAATAACACGAGCTGAGCGTGTGCGTCATTGATTTTATACGTTTAAATTAATAAGCTTCATTTTATGTAAAGAGTGAATAGCAGAGTGGTTAACGTCTTAGGTTATGAAGCGAGAGGACCCGCGATCGGTTCCTCGCGGCGTCAAAATTTTTATCTTTTTTTTTTAAATTTAATTTCTTCCATTTATACCAGCTCTAATTTCAGCAGGATATTGTTAATTACGAAATTTGTCAACGGATATCAGTTGATTAACCCTTTTTAAGATCTTACCCATAAGTCTGAAATACTTTGAGTTGATTTTTAATCGTTTTAATTGACTTTTGATCGGTATGTTATGTACGGTATATTACGGCATCTGACCTACCACAGAACGCCACCTGGCGGGAAAACATGGCGCGTCACGAGTTGTTATTACGAAAATCGTGACATATTTTCGCATAAATAGGAAGTACGAACCCTGTTTAAATCATTTCCTGAAATAAGTTTCCAAATTTTAAGTTAAAAATGGTTGAAACCGACTGTCCGGTAATACCTGCTGAACGTCGTTGAAAAAAGCGTAAAACGTGCCCCTGTTTGGGCCCCTAAATTTGGATGTTATGGTGACGTCATTTTTCGGGAATTCTATTTTTAGGAAGGCCTTGAACACAGGTATGTGTCAGCACCAAAAATTCTGGGTAAAAATCGATTTTTAACTTGACATGAAGCTTTTTATGCCATTTCTGTCCGGTAATACCTCGCATGCCAGTAAGGCCGTCCTAAAAAATGTTTGTTTGGGGTAACGCGACCCAATATTTTTAAGGTAGGTAGGTAGTATAGAAATACTTTTTGGGAAGACCTTGAAAAACAATTGGGTCGATATTGTTATGTAAGGAATTGGGCTGAAAACAATTGAGTAGGGGGGCCATTTCGATTGGTAGGTAGCGTTACCGCGAACAACCATTTTTTTAAGGACGGCCCTATAGCAATGTTTATATTTTGTATAACAATGAGTGATTTATGACCATGTGATTTCAGATCCTTCCACAGCTGAAGAAAGCAAATACGTCATCTTTATATCATCTAATGGAGAGAATTATGCGCCTCTTGCTGGTAGTATGACTTTAGATCAAGTAAATGATAAATATTGGAAAGTGAACAAACCTCTGGAAATGTATTATACGAGACAGAAGAAATCTTCCGAATCTCCAAGTAAAAATCGTGAAAAGTGAAGCATGTGACTTATACTTTAACTTACATATTACGTAACTTATGGACTAACAAACATTTCATCGAATGCGTTAGTTGAATACACCTACAAGGGGGATATAGTCCAGTTATGGTAAAAGTCCAGTGACGCAGTGGTCGAGTCCACTAAAACGGTGTAAAACCAATTATAAAAGCTTATACTGTACCAACAGCTATAATTTCAATGCTAAACTAATATACTATATTCGTTCTACCCGTTCAGACAACGGGTGTTATCTTTTGTGTACACATAAACTGCAACGTCACTGTCACAATATCCTAACTCAACTGTTTGTGTATGTATGAATATGTGACTGTGTTGGATATATTTATATTGCTTACAACAGTACTGGCGTAATCATGTACCATGTACACACATCAGTTACATCATACATGACAAGGATAGCACTAAGACAGGCGTTAGTTACACTGTGCTTCTGATCATGGTATAGATATAGGGTTTTATTTGTTTTAAACTATTTAGAAAACCGTTTCGATCAGCAATAAAAGTGTATCAAGTTGTCTTTTAATGTATACAAGTCATTGTTACATACTCATTGTCAAAGCTTATCATTATACCTGGCCACATGTAATGTGGTGATAAGTTAGTCCCTGACCAGTCTGACCGGGTACATGTATGTTATGTACATGTACCTCAGTGTAGCTTGTAAAACTTAATCTGATTGTTGTGCTTGATTCTAGCACAACCAGTGGTTTTACCTATATAAACAAAGAGGAATTCGAGATGTGCATGAATTACCAATAAAACTATGGCCAAATAACTTAATATTAATAGGGTTCCTTGGAAGAAAATAGTGCAGCAGTTATACATTGTATCATTATGTATTGATATGTTATCAAATGCGGATATTGGCTATGTTAGAATCGAAATAATGAATATGTACCTGTGGTTTATCTTTAATAAAGCACAGTCACTTGTTAGGATGCGTACATTAAATCACTCGTGCTATGCAGTTGTGATTTAATTACTATGCATCCGAATTCGTGACCGTGCTTTATTCGGCGATAAAACACAGATACATAGTCATTATTTCTTAAATATTACACAATGATTCATATTGTTATTATGCGCAGTATGTACCACCACCAGCAAGTCGTGCATAATCATTAATCTGTCCTATAGATAGGTTTGTCTGTCGTGGCCATGCAGTGTCTATATGATGGTCATGTGTCTACAGTTGTCATGTGTCTGTAGTAAGACATTGCCTATATGATGGTCATGTGTCTGAAGTTGTCATGTGTCTGTAGTAAGACATTGTCTATATGATGGTCATGTGTCTACAGTTGTCATGTGTCTGTAGTAAGACATTGTCTATATGATGGTCATGTGTCTACAGTCATCATGTGTCTGTAGTAAGACATTGTCTATATGATGGTCATGTGTCTACAGTCATCATGTGTCTGTAGTAAGACATTGTCTATTATATATGATGGTTATGTGTCTACAGTTGTCATGTGTCTGTAGTAAGACATTGTCTATATGATTGTCATGTGTCTGTAGTAAGACATTGTCTATATGATGGTCATGTGTCTACAGTCATCATGTGTCTGTAGTAAGACATTGCCTATGTGATGGTCATGTGTCTACAGTTGTCATGTGTCTGTAGTAAGACATTGCCTATGTGATGGTCATGTGTCTACAGTTGTCATGTGTCTGTAGTAAGACATTGTCTATGTGATGGTCATGTGTCTACAGTTGTCACGTGTCTGTAGTAAGACATTGTCTATGTGGTGGCCATGTGTCTACAGTTATCATGTGTCTGTAGTAAGACATTGTCTATGTGATGGTCACGTGTCTGCAGTTGTCATGAGTCTGTAGTAGGACATTGTCTATGTGATGGTCATGTGTCTACAGTTGTCATGTGTCTGTAGTAAGACATTGTCTATGTGATGGTCATGTGTCTACAGTTGTCATGTGTATGCTGTTGTCATGGGTTTGTTGCCATGCACTGTCTAAATGATAGTCATGATGTGCCTGTAGCCATGCATTATCTACAGGATAGTCATGATGTGCCTGTAGCCATGCATTATCTACAGGATAGTCATGATGTGCCTGTAGCCATGCATTATCTACAGGATAGTCATGATGTGCCTGTAGCCATGCATTATCTACAGGATAGTCATGATGTGCCTGTAGTCATGCATTATCTACAGGATAGTCATGATGTGCCTGTAGCCATGCATTTTCTACAGGATAGTCATGATGTGCCTGTAGTCATGCATTATCTACAGGATAGTCCTGATGTGCCTGTAGCCATGCATTTTCTACAGGATAGTCCTGATGTGCCTGTAGCCATGCATTTTCTACAGGATAGTCATGATGTGCCTGTAGTCATGCATTTTCTACAGGATAGTCATGATGTGCCTGTAGCCATGCATTTTCTACAGGATAGTCATGATGTGCCTGTAGCCATGCATTATCTACAGGATAGTCATGATGTGCCTGTAGTCATGCATTATCTACAGGATAGTCCTGATGTGCCTGTAGCCATGCATTATCTACAGGATAGTCATGATGTGCCTGTAGCCATGCATTATCTACAGGATAGTCATGATGTGCCTGTAGCCATGCATTATCTACAGGATAGTCATGATGTGCCTGTAGTCATGCATTATCTACAGGATAGTCCTGATGTGCCTGTAGCCATGCATTATCTACAGGATAGTCATGATGTGCCTGTAGCCATGCATTATCTACAGGATAGTCATGATGTGCCTGTAGCCATGCATTTTCTACAGGATAGTCATGATGTGCCTGTAGTCATGCATTATCTACAGGATAGTCATGATGTGCCTGTAGCCATGCATTATCTACAGGATAGTCATGATGTGCCTGTAGCCATGCATTTTCTACAGGATAGTCATGATGTGCCTGTAGTCATGCATTATCTACAGGATAGTCATGATGTGCCTGTAGCCATGCATTATCTACAGGATAGTCTTATGTCTGTTTTTGTCATGTATTTGTTTTTACTATGTGTCTATTGTCATATATGGAATAAAATGACATAAAACATTGTATGGTATGCTCAAATTTTTGAGTAAGAAGAAGGTCCAATTCATTATTGAAATCAGACCACTATGGAATAAATTATGCAGTACATGTATAAGGATTATATGAACACACTCATTTTGTGCTGCACTATGACTTGTTGCGGTCTGCTTCACGTTATATAACCATTATCAGCTTTACTATGACTTAATGTTGTCCGCTTATCTCGCTGCTTATCTCGCTGCTTATCTCGCTGCTTATCTCGCTGCTTATCTCGGCACAAAGTGCTAAAGGTGAGCTGATTTGATCACCCAATGTTCGGTGTGTGTCAACTGTCATCATAAGATAGTTGTTGTGTGACTCTGTTACAAATTTACATTTTGTCATGGTTCATCAAAGAACATGGCCACCAGTGAGTGGGGCTCCTTTTTCCTTATGTAAATGTAGGAAACTCTTTTTATCTGAAAGTCCCTACTCAATTTCTTCATAAATAGGTAACAATGTTCCTTTATTGGTCCATTCTTAAAATTTTTAAGTAATTGAAATCCATGCAGAACTCTGGATTCCATGGCAACCGAAATCAAGGGACTGTTTAATATGGTTCTACTTGATCAATGTGTACATGTGAGCGTCCTGGGCCCTTTGGGCCCTCTTGTTTAAATGTTTCCAATCTGTTCCCTTGACAACCAGTTATTTATAGAAATAGTTAAATAGGTGCTTTTACATTATTTTTGATGTAAATATTGTGACCATGTTTGTGTATATACTTATGATGATGTTAATGTTACTGCATACATGTACAGTGTACAGTGTGAACAATAAATGCATATTGTAAACATTACAGCTGTTGTTACATGTATTACTGACAACTTCAGTAATTTTGGATAGGAACGCTAGTAGAAATATGTCAGCAAAAAGTTTTTTTCCTTCGAATTTAAGGAGTATCATTGACGCTCAAGCCACAAATGACATAGATCTAATATCACTGTTTCTTTTCCGAAACCGGCTCAACAGAGTCTGCCAAGATACAAATGTAGCAGTTGAGTCGGTTTTGGGCAAAACTGTCAACTTTTGCGCACAAATAGTACTCATTCCCGGCTTGAGCGTCATGGATATCTCGAAGAATAAAGAACTTGAGGCTCTTTTAAAGTTTTTGTTGACATTTCTATTTGTAACATTTACGCCACATACCAAGTGGAATGTCCACACAGAACTTATACTGGTGTGATTGTAAGAGGTATCCCACGTGACCAACATTTATTTCATTCTTTGGTATTAAGAAGTATGGAGGTTTTTATGAGGTCCAAGTAATTATATCACCAAATGTGCGGTAGATAAATCTTGAACATTTGACAACAATGTCGGTTTCCTTCAAATGTGTAGAAGTTACTGGTTCCTTGTGAGGAGATAAATTAGCACTGGTTGTAATACAATTCGAGCAAACTGGTAGGTGAATCGCCTGACGTATATGACAGAAAAATTGTTGAGAAACCGCATTAAACCTAGCTAAATGTAGATAAAACTTTAACATATAACTTAAATATTTTACACAAGATTACACATTCAATTTTTGGACAATAAAATTCATAAAAAAGTCATGTCCACCACCCACGGCAAGGATAGAGCAAAAAGGAGTACCGGTGCTTGTCCTGAATTTGTTGTTAAAGACATTATTTAACTTCAAATGTTTTAGTACTAACTAAAACTAAACACACTTCATAATATTGGAAAACATTGTCTGGTGTAAACGTAATGTCGTGCAAACATAATGAAATGTAAATATTGTTTATAGCCAAAACATCTTTTTAGATGAAAGTCAAATTTCTACAGCATCAAAATGACGTCGTCTGCTCAGCGTAAGAAAACGCGCGCCACTATTAAGTACGGCCTGAACTACGTAAATAAACTCGACGGAAAGCAGTTCAAGGAGAAAATTATGTTATGTTCCGTTCAAACACCATTGCATTATGGTGCCGTGCGCTGCACACTTGTAACTTCGCGTTTTATAATGTTTCTAAACAGAACATTTATTCGCAACTTAATTTTCAAACCGGATTGAATTTAGTGCCATACCCAGAACATTTGTCTTCAATGTCAGTTTTTCACCGATATTTTGAAACCGATAGGAATAACGCATTTCAAGATATAAGCAACGTTCGTGTATAAGAATTTCCTGAACACCCCTCGCATATTACAAACGAGATGCACACATAAATTGACATTGCTAGTTAAAGATCCATATGTCGTGAGTTTGTGACAGTAAGCACCAAAGTCCGTCAAATAGCCGCGAAGTCCTGTTAGTTGGACAGAACGCACAATAACCCATCTAGAGTTGTGGATACAGTGTCTCTTAAGCATAACATGCCAAATTTGCAGTTCAGACAAAGTTAGACGCGCACGGTTCTGTAATGAGAGTTCTGCATTTTTAAAAACTCAAATGATGACGTTCACTTGAAATCAGACCTTATAAATTCTTGTAAATGTGCATAACATTCAAATATCAAGTTAACAACGTATTCAACGTCAATCGGGAGGATTCTTTACGGTGTATAATTCCCAAGGTTAGCAACTTGGTGTGATAGAGGTGATCTTTGCTGCTTGGACGTAATAAAAGTCATCTTCCAGGCCTTTTCCCATAACTAGAGTTGGTCCAGGTTTTGTTGGACTGCCTGGACATGATTGTTCCCTATCGTCTGGTATGAAATCTGCCATTGAATATAGCTCTTGCATTAAGCAAAACAACTAAATTTAGTCATACTGAAGCTAAGTACATGTACATTGTATCTGGAAAAAATATGTGTAACATAAAGACGTATTTCAAAGACCTGGGACTAGTTTCATAAACATATCTTAAGCAAATCTTATCGTAACTCGTATCGTAATGTATAGGTCTTTGCGTATTTTAAACGTCCTGGTTATTGAGGATTTTATTTCAATCCAGTAATCATTAAGTAAGATAGAAAAATCTTCGATCTGTACGCCTAGTTATAATACAATGTATATTCGTCCGAGCATCTGTTAATTAGATAATATTGTAAAAGTTGATGTTTCCGCGGGTCACGAGTAAAAAGTAAGAGAATTCTGAGTTTGGCGTGTCGAAATAGATCTACAATGAATTAGCAATTTTTAAAATTTCTTAGTAAAGATCTATGTTTGGGAAATAGACACTAGATGAAATATAGAATGAAGAAAGCTGGCCTTTGTATTAAATTCGTGAAATCGGCCAATAATTCCACGACGTGAACCTAACGACGTCTTCATTACGAGGGATGTTCGAATTATTAGCAAGTAAGACCAAAAAAACCGTATCCTTGGTAGATGTTAATGAAACAAGCTTTTGCTCCCCTTGCAGTATTCATGTCCGATAGATACGCGAAGTTTCAATCCGATACTCCATTTCAAGTTAAAATGCGATTTTATCATTCCTAATTATACCATGCATATAATGGACAATAGCCAAATCGAGATCTCGACGTACCTGATATTTTTTCCGACAATGCATTTTAAACGTCGTGGAGGTAAAAGTTTAATATAATGGTCATAAGGGGCAATGCTTGACAAATAAGGGTGATCGGAAAACTCAAAAACCTTTACGCTTCTCAGAAAGTCGCGTTAATGGCTGCAGCATGTGGAGGCTCATTGCTCTGCAACAGCATGCCATCCTTCGAACCTGTGACTGGGCAGCCACTGTCGGAGTATTTCTTCTATTTTTGAAGGAAATTACCTTCGTTAAACTTGGCATTTACCCATTGTCAATTTTATACATTAAATTGAATGGTAGAAACTTGGTTTGTATACAAAAAAGTGTACATTTCCACTGGTGCACATGGTGCGTTTTGCAATGCAAACTTTTGTTCTGTCTTTGATGGCCCATATTTGTTTATGGATTTGTCGCATGGGTGACAAAATGAACTCACGTCTCGTTTATGGCCGTTACATTTGCAAACGGTCGACTTTTTTATTTAGAAAATGGCTTCAACTATTTTTTGGACAGTTTTCAATAGCATATATGCTGGCGTATCAATGCAGATAAGGGTATCCAACCTGCACTCATTTTTGTAATATGCTTGATAATTGTATGAATAGCTTCTAATGATGTACCAACACATTAGACTACATAATTTATTTATTATACTTACCTGTAAATCTTCCGCCAGTTTCAAAAAAAAAAAATTTGATTTTTGCAACCCTTTTTAGTATGTTGCGGTATTTTGATGCCGTGCATGAGGTTCATATCCAAATAAAATTACACCACTTTTAAATTATAAGATTATCTAGTAGTTGATGAATAAGACCTTACATTACAACAGTTCTCCATATATGTTAATTTACATATGCTATTTGCTTCCGTATTAAGAAAACAACGATTCTTAAATGTGACCGAATTTGATCAGAGAACAGTGACATTTTCCCAATCATTTGAGCATTAGTACACGCGAGCAGACAGTGTCAATCGACCTATTGTTACAGCCACATTGAAAGGATTTTAAAATGTGAGGTATCAATTTAAAGCTAATACAATGATTTTTGATATGCAGTTCACTATAATGTTAGAACATCACTTGCAGGCCCTTCCCCAGGGACAGAAGGCACTGTGGTACCCCAGAGCCTTAAAGCCAGAATCAGCTTTCCACCAGCCCCTTAAATCCTATATTGGTGTCTTTAAACAATATGGGTGTTAATAGTTTGGTCTATGTTTGTGTAATTTGAGTGATTATGGCTTGTATTGTGTGAAAAAATTCTGAAATTAAGGATAACCATGCAGTTATCACTTTTAAAATGTTTTAGCCATTCTCGTGGATCAGTGTAAGTTCAAATCCTAGCAATGCCCCCAGTGCCTTAAAATATTCTGGGGAATGGCCTGACTTGCATTCAAATTTGAACAACCTCGTATTGCGTATTCAGTTAGATTGACAAGGTCGTTAAGATATACCACGAGGGTTTACCTATATCCACAAAAGATGGTGTTAGTTTTCAAAAGTACATCAAATCACTCCAGTTGATTGGCCAGATTTACATTTTAATACAACATTACGATTAATTTATGCATGTGCTATAAAATTGTTAACATTTTACCAATAGTTTTACGGCTTGGATGAGATTGCAATGTGATTCTGTATCAATAACGAATACTCGATTATCTTATGGGGAATAAAACCCTTTCATTGATCGACTTAAAGTTCGAATGAGGACCGCTTTCATAAACTCAGAGCATCCATATAGGCATAATTATGTGAATAGTAAATCTCATTTAATTCCAAATGCATCAATTGAAGGTATTCATTATCACTGTATGATATATGCCCAGACTAACCCACCGTTAGAAAAATACTACGTAAACAACATCTTAATTCACTGACTATAAATGAATATATGGTTTAAAATTTTAATCTGTTAAGTTAGGACTTTTTCACGTAAACGCGCGTACAAAACGATATACTAATGTATGAGAGTCTTTTTGAAAACACACACGGAATACATGTAGATTTTTTAAGTAAGAATGTTGCTAATTTGTCACTAATGTTGATTAGTTTTAATCTGATTGCATATTTTGCATCATGAGGGCGTTGACTTTTATAAATCATGTTGTTTGTTGCTAGGTCCTTTAAAATGATAGGACGGTAACAGACCAAGACGGTTGGTGGCTGTGAATTTCGGTAACAAACTTTCAATAAAAACTGGATTAGTTTAGTGTGTACAAAATTATTTTCTGTCGATTGTGAAACTAGTTTTTCCGACTTATATTTATCACTATCGACACCTCATTTCTGCTGTTTTAAGTAACCACGAGGATATAAAACTGGACTAGAACAGCTAGACTAAGCGATGTCGGACTGGAAACGTAAATTACGCGAGGTGATTGTACGGCAGCAAGAGATACAAGATACTTTAGCCAAACAAACACGGATAGAAGAAGTTGAGAAACCCGACCCTGCAAATTATAAACGGGTGAGACATTTTGTTTATTAACTGATTCGGGTATAACGCCGTTTCTTAACAATTGTTCAGTTATATACGGCGGCCGCTCACCTAACCAGTTGACCAGGGCCCGGAATTACAACCAATACTTACACTCAACACTCAGCACTCAAATATTGAAATGCAGTCTTTTGGGGTTCAGAGCGACACTTTAAATACAAGAAGTTGTAATAATGTTCGATATGTACTAAATATTATTATTGGCTTATTTCATAGTGAAATCTGGTGTATTTGTAAGCTATAAATGTAATTTTTCAGTCTGAGTGCTGAGTGTGGCACTCAGATTCAATAATTACATCTATCTACACAATAACAAAGAAAATGTGCCAAATGATATTTTCAACACCCATTTAACAAGTGTATACATTTTCCTCATCAAAATTTACAATCTAGACAAATAATAGCTCATTATATCACATTTTCAATATTTGAGTGTTAAGTGCTGATTGTAAGTATTGAATTCCGTGCCCTGGACTGTTTCCAGACCAGTGCTGACTTACCGCTTCACAAGGAACCGACAATTTCTGCACATGTGGAGAAAAATCAACAATTTGCTGGTTGTTTTATTTATACCACACAGTATACGAGGTATCATATCACGAATGTGTACGGTCTATTAAACAACTTGAGAGCAAACCATACATAAATGTCGTCTCTTAAAAATAAAACGTTCATAGTCCAAAACAATAAGACCATTTTCTAATTACTTACGAGTTTAGATAGAGGGTGTCCCGTAATATGTGTTACCATTACAATCGAATGTTATAAGAAAATGCTTGATCTCATATGACATCGTTATATATATCAATGTAAAGATAAAATTCCAAAGTTGTATTCAATATTATATAACATAACCATAATACTATAAATGCAATGTTCACGAGAATCAAGATTCTAGCAAAAAGTAATTAACATGGCATTCGGTCGTTATGATACGTAGTTCACATATATTGGGACACCCTGTATAAGAGGAGAGTTGATAAAACACGATGACGGGAAACTTGTTCCGATTGTACACGAGATCCGGTGCTAAGGACCAGTGAGGGAATACTGGGTATATCCAATTAGATTGCCTGGTAAATTAAGTTGTTCTTGATGATTATGTTTGTTCCAGATAAGAAGACTATCAGAGGTTATAAAGATTGCCGGTGGTGGACGCGGTGCACTGAATAAATGGAAGTCCAAGGTTCGGAGGGACGCCTTGGTAAGTTATACAATGGACGTAGATAGAGTCTACACAGCAATAGTATTTATTTACACTCCATCCTTCAATGATTTTATGAACATTATAATCCCAGTGGAAGAATCCTCACTCCATGATCAGTTCGAAATTGTATACATTGAGTGCGGAGCTGAACAACATAGCATGCGCTTATAAAGGGTCCGTACAATTGTAGAACTACCAAGTTGCTGCATATAACATATGATAACCAGTGTATACATGTTTCCAACTTACCGTATTCTTTAAGGCTAAGAACATACGAATACAACTCAACAAAACAGAAGTATCCACAGGGAAGCACACCACATTCTTAACTTTTCTTTATCTGAAATGATTGCCGCAAACATATCCATACTGGTAGAATTTATCAATGGCCAATGCTCCAAAGTTCCACAAAAGGGTCTGAGAAAATTCAGCCATTTTCTAAAAGTTTGTTTTATTGACGAAATAAGTGATATGATATTTAGTGATCAACAATTTATGCTATGAGTTTATCACAATCGCAACGGTCAATACATGTATGTATGCTCTTATTTCAATACAATGGGATATAATTTAAATACAAAATTAACTAAATCTGCATCAAAATGCTAAATAGACATTTTTGATGTCGAAGTCGATTTCCTTAACGATGGAACATGTATTGAAAACAGTTCAACAACCCATACTCCGATTGTTTAAAGAAGCATCATGATGTTTGAACAAAGTCAGTTATTCCCCTTTTTGCTCAGAATTGCAGGGTTACTTTTCTTGTAAGTCTTTCAACAGTGTCGGCAGACCAATAGCTACGATGTTTCTAGATGAACATTTCTTCATTCAAAGCATTATACATTTTTGTAATATAATCACAAATGAAAAGTGGATACTTTTTTTATTTTGCTGAGTACATTAGGGAAACTCACTCTAACACTAGAAGATTAGTCATTGTGTCTGTATTATTTTAAAACTCATCGTTTTAAATTAACTGGTCATCCTGAACATGCCGGAGGGACAGACGGAAAGTGACGACAAGTGTGACCGTGAGCCAACATAACTTACGTGGTGACCAATCAACGCATTGTCGTACTGTAGTAAACGTGAAAAGTGAAATTTTTTATTGATTTCATTACTACTGAACCTGTGGCTTTCGACATTTATTTCTTAACTTTGATGACATTTGTATTTAACTCATTAGTAATGTTTGTTTACCTATCTGTAGGCTAATTAAATTTGTTAATTAAACGGAAATGAAATGAGAATTACGCACGATAACCACGTTAAGGTTTTCGTGAAATGAGTAAAACGGAAGATGTCCGAATACGTCATACATTCTGTTGATGACACAGCGAATCAAGGAGAGTTCCATGCTGTTATATATAGTGTAATATTAAACATGGAGTTCACACAACGATCCAACATTGTAACTACCAACTTGTCTAGAAGGTAAGTCTTAATTAATCAGTATCATTTTCAAATTCTTTTTCAGTCATGATTATGAAAATAAATGTAGATTTTTTATCTAAATGTTTTAAAACTTTACATGGCATTGTCCATGTTTGTGTGTGCGTCCGTGTGACATGTATTGACTTGAATTGAATTGTAAGAACTGATACAAATGTATCTCTTTAAATAAATGTGTTTATTATGCCTACTTATACAGAATAGACAATACATTTAGTAAAAAAAACGGCTGAAAAGGAAACAACTCTTGAACGAGGGCGAGCTATAAATAATATTCGGAACGTTTGGCTCAACGCATATATATATGATTATACACATGTATATACCTTTTGTATACCATTTGCTTTATTATTTGCTATAAAATACGTGCATGTGTAGGTGTTTCAACTAAACTAATGTTTACTTTGTATTGGTTTAGTGAGTATTATTTCAGTACCATTATTTTCATTTTTGTTTTCAGAATAACCATCAACATAGCACATCAAGATGAGATATACAGCAACATTGTTGACATTATGTCTAGCGATGGGACTTGTGACGTCACACTTACACATATCCAACTATTTGTCCCATTTGTATTCGCACATGTGACAATTTTTTTACCATTGGAAGGCATGGGGACTCCACGTAAAATTGTCCATATGATAATAACTATTTGAGATATTTCTTATGTGCAAACATATTTTGTAGTTTGATATGTCTACAATATAATGCACTAAATTTCATAGTTGTATCTTTATGGGTTCAACCCCCTTTTTAAAGGTTTTTAACATGACTATCACTCACATTGAACAAAGAAGGAAATGAACGGATTTGATATCAAACTTGGTTACTTTCTTGTCCGTAGTTCTTTTGTTCCTCGGGGAATATATTTTGTGCAAACTTGATTAATAGTTTAATTTCTTCCCGTCAGATTGGTGTTTTGATATAAGAAATGTGATAATTAGATCTGCCCCCTTTTTACGGTTTTTTAAAACAGGTATCTTTTTTTTTTTAGTAAAAAAGAAATACACATATTTAATTTGCACATTGTTAATTGTTTTATGACGCGCCCCGCTGCGATTGTCACAGCATGTGGGGTAATAAAAGTGGTACATTCGCGTGAAGGGTTATAACCGCTATATTTCTATAACCGCTATATTTCCTGTATACATACTTTATTATGATTTTAGAGATTTGAAACTTTGACTTTATTGCCGATTTGGAAAGTAATACATGCATTAAAATAATTAAAAGTGAAATGTTATAAGCTCACGCATAATTTAAAATTATAATAATCGAACAGGTGAGACATAAAAATGAAGAATCATGTCATTCCTATGACACTTGTTAAATAAACTGGTTAATTGACACGTTGTACCACCTAATTGAATACAATGTATATATACGAATTGTAAAATGAAAATTAAAAAAATGTGAGAAAAAATCCGTCTAGACAATGTGATACTGTACACCTTTCCTCATATCATGTTGTTATAAAATGTTTCACATGTAGTTCTCATCCAGTACAGGAAAGAGCTATTGACTGAATAATAAGAAAATCAAGAAGACATCTGAATGTTAGAGGGAAACTTTGAGTTTTGTCGGGTCCGCAAGCGCGCGAATACTCTCCTATTTAATTCAAGAAAAAAACGCTCTATTTCACGAACTTAACATTGTCATAACTTTTTTATTTTTCAAGATATTAAAAAACCAGTTCCATAATTGTATGGTCTATGGCTCGAAGATGCAACTGAACAATCAACCGTACAACATACTTGAAAAATAAGCAGTGGTTGCTAAATATCATTTACACTGTACTTTGTGATATTGCACACATACTCAAGCATTGTACAGTTACTAGTAACCGTTTATTTTTTATCATCCATCGAATACGCATGATAATAAGTATACATATCGTGACATGTATTGCGGTTACTAGTATAACAAATGCATAATTGTTAGATTCCTCACACATGATCAACGAATTCTGAATGATACCATGGAAGCATTTAAATGTTCCTGATGATACCTACCTTATGAACAAAATTTTATAATGACAGAGATATGCCCATAAAAAAGATCCTGGTATGCATCATATACAAAATGTCAAAAATACCAAAGTGTAACTGAACGCACAAAACTCCTCCAGCAAATGATATACATTAATTTATACACTCCGACAACCCGCTGAGTTAGCATAGCGCGATTACGCAATCGAGATAAGATCGATCAGATTAAAACCGGTATAACACCAGTCAAGGGAAGGTAACTGTGGTCGACTTGAAAACACATTCAATACAAATGGGACAAATAGTTGGATATGGGGGCTTCGCAGAGAGGGCAGGTTGTCAGGACAGTTTGCCCCCGGCGGCCCGTTTGACGAAGCAATGTGGCTTGGCCAGAATGGATTAATGGGTAATTATCTAATATACATTATACTTAATATGGACACAGAATCACAAATGGAATTAGAATGGAATATAAATGGTTTGATAGGTATCCGCTGTATCATGTTGTATGTTGAACTCTGACAGGCGGGTGGGATGATTATTGTGTACTTTACCAATTAAGGTGCTTAAGTCTAGGATGTACATTTCACAAGATGTTATAGTTAGAACATATTAAGTAAATTTTAATGATTAAAAAGGGCGGAGCAAGCGAAGCGAAGCGAGGCCTTTTTAGTCATTAAAATTTACTTAATATGTTCTAACTAACTTAGAATATATATATAACATTCTGCATTCTGATTGGCCGATAGAAATTAGCGCCAACGCAAGACGTCAAGTCTGTTAAGAGAAAATTTTAATGATTAAATTTTCATTTAACCGCGAAAATGCGGCATTTTCATTGGCTCATAATGTAGGTTATATTCTAAGTACTACTAGTACATCAAGCCTAATATGGCTTATGAAGCATGCGTTACTTTCCTCCAAACTATTGTAAACGTTGGAACTGTACATACCCAGCATATATGTTAGAAGTGCACTACACATAACTACACAGTCAGTTAATTTTGACTTATAGGTAAAAATCTCTGCACCAAAATGTAGTGTGTATATGCACCTTTACCAATGTTTTGTCCTATGGAAAATACACGTTTTTAACGAAAATACAATTGCCGTTACATTTGAATCTAACACGACAAATTGGTGTGTGTGCGGGGAAAGTTGACCGGATGTTTGATAAATACCGGTAGTCATAATCCAAGTATTCCCTCTACGGATAGGTTGACAATTTGAAAATTCCTTTGGATAAGGGGAGGGGTAAACCCCAAAAGACGATTTGCCTAGTTCCGATATGCGGCAACCTAACGCTATTTTGAACGGCACATTATTGATATGTGGATGATACAAATGAAATAATTATTTAGAGAATAATATACCGTTCTCTGTAAAATGGTTAAGTGAAGTTTAATAAGTCTCGATGTTTTTTAAAAAAATACGGTTATCTTTTACATTGTAGTATAATTCTAAATAGTATGTTTTATTCAGAGTATGTAATTATTAAATTTCAGGTTTCCCTAGCGACATCCGGGACTTTATTCCACAGCCACAATGGAACGGATTCCAGCGTTGGTCGCAACCACGTGACTGGCAAAATTCAGCCTGGAACGACAATTTTGTAAGTACATATATACATAACAATTATTTATATTGATACAATTCAATTCAATATACATATGTTAACCATGTCAAACGATACACATGGCGATAGTTACACAGTCAGAGTTGTTCATGATGACCGTTACCCATTGGATACTAGGTGTCCGAATTGTCCACGATGACCGTTACCCATTGGATACAAGGTGTCCAAATCGTCCATCATGACCGTTACCCATTCAATACAAGCTGTCCAAATCGTCCACGATAACCGCTACCCATTGGATATAAGCTGTCCAAATCGTTCATGATAACCGCTACCCATTGGATGCAAGATGTCCAAATTGTCCACGATGACCGTTACCCATTGGATACAAGCTGTCCAAATAGTAGGTTTACATTTTCATTAAAGTATCGTATTTCGTCAATAAAAAGTATGCCAATATAAAACTGTACGAAATTCAGCACAGCATTGACAAACATAACAGAGATCATATGTAGGGGAGATCACTAGGGATTTACTTATTATTATGAGTTTCTGATTATTGAACTTGTTTTATTGTAGAACCCACAGATGACCAATAATGGCGACCCTTGGCAGATATATCAACAGTTGAACCCTGGAGTAAATTCTGCTGTTGATAGTACATCACTTAATGCTGGTACCGGTCCTTTAGTTCCATCCGGGGCTCAAGTAAATGGTATGAACCCCAGTGGTCCTTGGAGCGTACTGGAGAGAAACTCCCAGAGATTCCCCATCATACCAAACAGATTCAATCCACGAGGAAGTTTTGTTGGACCTAATACTATGGCCAGAAATGGGCTTATGAACAACCAGTTCACCGGCTTAGGTTTTCAGGCTAATGGTGGCCCATTTTCACCAAATAATGGTCTCAGAAATGACCCATTTTCACCAAATAATGGTCTCATAAATGACCCATTTTCACCAAATAATGGTCTAAGAAATGACCTATTTTCACCAAATAATGGTCTCATAAATGACCCATTTTCATCAAATGCCGTTTTGAGAAGTGATCAGTTTTCATCAAATGTTGGCATTGGAAATAACCAGTTTTCATCAAACGTAGGTCTCGGAAATAACCAGTTTTCACCTAATGTAGGTCTGGGAAGTAACCAGTTTTCATCAAATGTAGGTCTCGGAAATAATCAGCTTTCACCAAATGTTGGCCTCACACAGACCGGTTTCAGTGGCTGAAATAAACGGAAGGATTACAAAGTGAGCGCATAAAGTTTGATAGTTGTGATAGTGTCATGTTTGTTAAATATTTCATGAACCTTTATATTTGTGACTGTTTGTATATTTATATTGCGTTGGGTTATGTACAGTAAAACTTTATTTATAGAACCTACTTTCATTATGACGTGTATCTTTTTATGAACATTTTATTATTTATGTAATAAAACATCAAATACAGCTTACTGTTGTTGTGAAAATACTGACAATGGAAGCAGACATCCTCATGTTTAATTCACGTGGTTATCCGACCAATCAAATCACGGTAAAGCATTACAAAGCTGCCGGCAAATTGTATGGGAACTTAACTAAATCACATACTAAATTCAGGATCACATAAACTATAAACACCAGGGAGTTATACATTCAGTTCTTCAAACCGCGAACAATAATCTTATTATCATCATTTCGAACATGGCAGCATTTTATGATTTTTCTAGGACGAACCCATACAACATCGCAACATCTCCATAGCAACGTCATTAAATGTGACGACATTGCTGAATGTTATACATAGATTATTTCTCAAGAGAGGTTAAATTAAAGTGTAGAAGTTTTAAAATGTTCTTATAGAAATACAACAGGTAAGAGAATGTTTCGTATGTTACTGTTGAACAGGGGTTGGTTCATAAAAAAAGTCCAGAACCAAGTTAAAATCTTTGTCGTTTGACTCTCACACATTCAACCCCCTGGATAAAGTGAGGGCAATGTTAGTCATTCTTGCTCAGAGAAATTGACCAGTGACACAGAAGGGGATTTAACTCGGGACCTCTCGATCTCAAAGCGCGCGCCCTACCCATAGACGACAGCTCCGAACAGACTAGAGGTTGCCACACTAGAGAAGAAGGTAAACTAAATAATATTGATGCTTATTCGGGTTTGACAACGCTTTTCAACTTCGGCATTTTTCCTGCTATATAAGGTGACAAATTCACCAAAAAAACAGTTGACCTGACGGTATTCTAACGGTACTAACTTACTCTTTCACAAGGAACCAGTAACTTCTCCACTTGTGGAGGAACATTGGCATTAATATCAAATCATGCCAACATCGGGCATAGAACCCTGTTCGCCGAGTCACAAATCCAGCGCACTAACCGAATAATAATAAACTTGGAAAATAAAATGGACAATGTAACCATTATTGTGTAAAGTCGTCAAATCGTGCGTGTTATGAATTATAAGAGAATTCGATTAGTTCATAATGCTCCCTTACATTACTTATGAATGTAACCCTAATAGCGGACATAAATTCCATTTAAGAAAATAAACTTATTTGGCACTCTAGTAATATCAAATTTACTATTCATACATTAGCAGCATAAATATTCTGGATTAAAGGTCAGAGTAAGGTCTTTCACAGACATCACAAATGCTGTTCATCCATGACAATTATCTCACTAATAACTCTGTATTCTGCAATATTCTTCTCCCGAAAGGCACCGCGATTTATCACGTGACGACAGAAATCACATTTCTTCTTACATATTGCTATGGCATATGTCGTCTGCTGTAATATTCCGTACGGTTTATCATTTAAATGAGACATAAATATTTTCAAGCAAGATAATTTTCTTTGCGTGTTTGCTTTGAGTGCACTTCATTCGAGATACTTAAGATAATTAATGAACAAGGCATGCTGCTAATTTCCCGCGTACGTGCGAGACGAAAACATTTATTAAAATGACATCGGGTGGTTTAAGAAACATATAATTGAAATTCGAAGGGTTTTTTAATAACGTCAAGTTTCCTTCTAGACATTCAACTTTAATAAAGCAATTAACATTATTTATATAAGACATTCAAAATAGTTGTGGGTCTGCATACAAATTTAATGGCAGAACAGCGAGGCGCTGAAAATGTCTTGTTAAACACACGGAAAATGATATTGAACAAACACACAGTGAACACTTAAAGGATTAAAGTATACATCGCACGTCAAATGCAATTTTCACAGTGGTTTTTGAAGTTTTATAATTAATCTTAAATCATGTTCGTCTTTGGTTCTTCGAGGATTATAATGTGGACATTATAAATAAGGAAAACAAAGTCAAACTCTAAGATATACAAATGTTGTGCTATATTTGCCAAAGAGCTAAGTGCCTGACAAGCGGTCAAAAAGGAACTGGATATAAATACAGCTAGTGGGAGTTGAGAACAATTACTAGTATGCTATTGAAGCAGTTTATTTCCAGTTCAAATTTAGTTGTTCATAAAATTACATAACCGTTAATGTGTGACATTAGGTTTAAACTTTCAGTAAACTCAATTTTTAAGGAACCGAGTAGGTAGCAGTGTTTATGGGACACATTTCAGTGATAAATATCGACCAGGCTGGTGACGATAATTCTATACTAATTAATTATAACAATTGTGATGAGATGAACCTTATTGCTAACTGATTAATTTTTAATTAATTAATTAATAGTAGCAAATATAGAACAGAGTAGTGAGAAATGGCTGAGATTCCAGAGATTCATATTGAAGAATTCGACAAAGCCGCGGAGAGAGACGAGAAGTCTGGAAAAGGGAATTATGAAAACCAGAAGCCTAATGGTCAGAAAGAGAAGGATGCAGTTTTAGAAGAAAGCATCAAAGTTGAAAGAACTCGAGTTGGGTTAGCAACAGGAAACACTTTAATGAAAAATAAAAATTGTAACAGACCGGTGTTAGCAGAAAAGATTAGACGAAGTTTAATTCCAAAGGAATCTCAAAGTTCTGATAAACGTGTTGGAAGTCCTGGTGTTAACAGGCGGAATAGTGTTGCTATTGGAAACATCTTGAAGAAATTCGGCAAAAAAGAAGGTGGTGAAGATCGTCCCAAAAAGTTATCTCTTGACTCGTTGTTTCCACGGAAGCCCAAACTGACGGAGATACTCCGGAAGCGATATTCAATACTAAAACCGGAACCGGATGTAGCACCAGCGGTACTTAACGCGTTAAATATAGCACGGCAACGTAGTGCTCGACCCAGAACCCCAAGAGAAGTATGAATTGGTTTGAATGACTTAAATCTATACTACTCAAACTTTGATAAGGGAAAACATGTCCATCCGTATCGCTGGCTTAGAATTAGAAGGTCGTAAGTACAAAATCAATATTTTGAGAAACAAGAAAAAGGTGTCTGAAAACAACGCTTTACTTATGGAAAACAGGCTTTTTAAACTTCATTTTGGTCAACACTTCCGATTTTCATGACAATAGGCTCAAAAAAACCCGTTGAGATGCAGATTTCAAACATGCATGAGACTTATATGGTCGTAATTACTTACGAACTTCTAATTCTAAGCCAGTGATACATTTTGCAAAGTTGAGTTATATAGAGGATATTACATGAGTGTCTTTCCATATTGAATTTATTAAACGAGTTGAATAAAATAATAAAATGCGAGGCTCTGCCGAGCATTTTATCGATTTTTTTCAACGAGTTTAATAAATTCAATGTGGAAAGTCACAAATGTAATGTTCTTTTTATCACATGTTAGCCGTTTCCGGCCGAAACATTAAATAGCTACTTATTTTTCACTATAATAAACGCGCAATTTTGACGACGTCGCCTATCCTTTGAATGACGTCGCGTGATAGCTTTATTGCACTAATGTATTATCAAAAATAAATAATGGCTTTATTACGCTGCCGCGACGTCAAATATGTGATAAACACATATCTTGTCTATAAATATGAACCGAACATAATTTGACGTCGTCGTAACGTTCACCGAACCGGTCGTTTGTATCACGGTTCTTGATGAATAGTGGTGGACCCTTACAGCTCTAGGTACTACCCTTATGTACCTAGTGTCAAGCATGGCAGGCGGCTATAAAAGGACTGATGGCAGTTTCAGACAAAGATAATGTTACATGTGAAATATTGTAAAAAAATAAAGACTGCTTTAAAATTTGTATGTGCTGATAAGCTCAAACCCGATCCGATATTTGAACTGCATTAACGCATATTATGTTTTAATAGAATGGGGGTCAGAATGTTAGCGACTTGGGTCTTACACCATATGAGAATGAAAACGAGACTAAACATTTACATGCTATTCATTCTTGCAACTTGAGCCATGGCATGTTGGCTTATCAGTTTCCTAGTAAATGACGACAAAATGCATTGAATGAACTTTTTCACAGCGGTTAGATGATATTTAAATATTTGCACCACGTTTTCTTGTGATGATTAGCTCATATAGGACGGATAGGAGTAGGCCTACTAGTATATTGTTGTGTTGTACTTTATCAAAGTGTGAGTAGTATTAATTGATTATCTTATTTGTTGTAACGGTTAAATGGTAGATTTGTACAGAAGTTCTTAATCATTTTAACAATCTGTCAAAACGTCCTTTTTGAAAAAGAATGGCAACTTTCTCCCGAGTCTTTTCGGAATCAAATACGTTTTTCTCCTCAGTTTTCCGTGCCAAATTTGATTACTTCACCGAATGTTTAACCATGCAGGTTGAAAGGGAAAATCACAACCATTTATGTCAAGTCTGAAGTTTTAATTACAAGTGACATATTAATCGTTTATATACCTGACCTCGGTGACCATTTAGCGTATTTTATGCAATTACTGTCAATTACACCATATCTCAGATTCTAGATTTTTAAGTGTTCACACACGTAGGTCAATAATAAACTTTTGTTACAAATTTAAACTGATTGTTATTTCTGTTATCAGATTATTATACGACATTACCCATACACAAATACAGCAATATTTGATTTTTCAAATGTTAGTTAATTTGTGATAATGGATTTGACCGTGATAGTGACCACGTCATGGTTATTAACTGAACGCCTGGTTGGTAATATTCTATCGTTTTAATAAGCGTTTAAAAGATCAAAGAAATAATTGCACTTGTTTAAGATATTACTTTCAGCAAGTATACAAACTTTAACTGATCTAATCTTACGTAGTAAAAGAATGCATAGTCTACAAAATGTATGATACAGATGTGTTCCCTTAGCGAGATTTATTTTAGACAAAGACGGTCTTACAAAATCCCTGATTGAAGTTTGAGTAAATTTTGTAGCAGTACCATCAGTTACAGTGTGACTAGCATCCTTACAAACAATTTTGGAATGACAGCTCCAATCCTGTCAGTATATGTTAGATACAATGTGTATTCAATATCATTCATACATCTATGAGGGCATTTTGCTTGTTTTGGAGTTTTTAGTCCCCTACCAGTTCAGTACCTTAAATGCCAGATCGCTATTAATCATGTTAAAAGGGATAGGCGACCATGGCACGTTTAGATTTTATCGCAATTAAATGTACATAGTTATTTAATACGTTTAATGAACAAGTTCATGGGAAAAGTCACACTGTCCAGTCATCAGTGATCAAGGACCTACGTGGTTTCACCAAAAGACCAAATAACTAAAGGATTGGCTCTCGGTTAAATGTCCGCTATACGGCATTGTCTACAGTGGGAACAACAACCCAGTAGTCAGTCCAAATACACTTCATTTTATAATTAGCTTTCTACAATACGCCAACTACTTATTAACAGAATACCCGATAAGTTAAGTAAATAAATCATTATTTTATAAACAGGAGTTAATATCAGAAAGTAACTTGAAATCTGAGTGAGCGAACACTTTATATTCTATACAAACACGAACTTCAAATAAGTAACCAATTTCCATTTTATTTTAATGGATATAATATTCGAAAGTGTCAAATGTCAATATTGTTAATATGTTCATAATTAAGCACACGAATGTCTCTGTATTGTGTGCGTATATGTACAGATGTATAGATCTAGAAGGTAATCTTTAATCCAAACCAACTTTAATGATCTATTCGACAGCAACAATGTAATAACGCTACGTGATTTATTAAAGTACAATTTCCCGAAGGCGTAAATGATTATGATCGTACCTTGTGAACGTATCTAATTTTTTCAGATTATGTTTCAAGTTTTATTTTTTATCACCATTCGACACGTGAAGACGTTCGACATGACCAAGGCGCAGCCATTCTTTGCCGATAATTTATAATTTGACATACCTATTCATCAGACTAAGTGTTTTCTTCGCGACATACTTAACTAAGAATACATCTAGCAGACTACAACTTAATTTGGTAGATCTGAAGGAAATACGAACTTGTGAACCTTTTACGACATCAAAAGGTCTGCATAATTGCATAATATTATTGTAACTGTGATTGAAAATTGGATTAATATGCACAATTTGTAAACCTTGTAGAATTGTCATAAGAGTAGAATGACAGTATATAAGTCCAACAAATCACCCTTAGTGGTGAGCTAGCTTTTTATTGACGGGATTTGTTGGTGTCTGTCCGTCCGATCACGTTACTAATGGTAGCAGCGGTGGGATGAAATCTACTGCCAGACTGGAGTAGCCTTACTCATGTATATTCTAGGCGAAATCTTAGCGCTAGATATGCCTATTAACCAACATGATTTTGACGCTGTAGTGTGCAGCTACAATTTTCAAACTACCAGATCCTACTTCTATTTTGTTTTGTATTTACAGCCGGAGGTGCCACCCCTTGTTCGATTTCGGGGCTATGTACGACTTGCCCTCATATGTGTTCGACTGTGTAAATACAGTTATCAAAAGTAAGTTGACATACAAACTGACCAGCAACTTTATTTAGTAATATAATAAGGTTATTATTACTATTCAGTACTACGCCTATTTGAAGTACACTCCGATAGGTCTTATGATACAGCTACTTTCTTAATTGTCTTGTACCATGGTAACGACATATGGTAACCACACAATCATGGTTACGACACATGATAACCACACAATCATGGTAACGACACATGGTAACCACACATGATAACGACACATGGTAACAGCACATGATAACGACACATGGTAACCACACATGATAACGACACATGGTAACCACACATGATAACGACACATGGTAACAACACATGATAACGACACATGGTAACCACACATGATAACGACACATGGTAACAATTCATGATAACGCCACATGGTAACGCCACATGGTAACGCCACATGGTAACAACACATGATAACGACACATGATAACGACACATGGTAACAACACATGATAACGACGCATGGTAACGACACATGGTAACAACACATGGTAACGACACATGGTAACAACACATGATAACGACACACGGTAACGACACATGATAACGACACATGGTAACAACACATGATAACGACACATGATAACGACACACGGTAACGACACATGGTAACGACACATGTTATCGACACACTGTAACGACACAAGGTAACGACACATGGTAACGACACATGGTAACGACACATGGCAACGACACATGATAACGACAAAAGGTAACCACACACGGTAACTACACACGGTAACCACACATGGTAACCACACACGGTAACCACACACGATAAATACACACGGTAACCACACACGGTCACACACATGATAACCACACACGGTAACCACACACGATAACCACACACGGTAACCACACACGATAACCACATACGGTAACTGCACACGGTAACCACACACGGTAACCACACACGATAAATACACACGGTAACCACACACGGTCACACGCATGATAACAACACACGGTTGTCTGTGCGCTACAGTTTTATATAATGTCCCCAATCTTTGATGAGGGGGTATATTGCTTTGCTAATGTAGAAAGGTCTAATTCAAGAACGCATTGCCCTAGGATCTTCAAACTTGACATGAAGGTTGGTCATCAACAATAGATGACACCAATTGATTTGAGGTCAGTAGGTCAAAGGTCGAGGTCACTGACCTTTTCCTTTTCTGACTTTTGGGCTGCCATGGGGGCATACGTGTTTTACAAACATCTCTTGTTTATATTGATTCTTAAGACATGTGGCTGCACAATTCAGATAGCCACCAACTTATTGTTTTAATTGAATGTCGATTTTATTTAATGATAAATCGTGGCGTTTGAAGCGAACAAGATGTATGCTCGTATATGTACCAGTGAACTTTGTGAAATATTTAATCCATGTTTTCAGTGTTGCGGCTTCACAAAACGAATACTTATCCATTATACAAGTCACTGGGGATTATGTGACGAAAACAACGGGCACTGAAGGCTTATACTTTGATCCGACGGTGTATGTAGCCGACAAAGAGGTAACTAGACAATAATACAGTTTTACAGTATTTTTACAAATATTTACAAATACTTAGGCATTTAGTCCATGAATCGCATGCTGTAAAAGCTATTGATTTTGCAATGTTTATATTCAGTTTTTTTTGCGAGACAATCTCGCGAATTCATACACTTCAGTTCCAGTTTCATCATGTGAAGTTCTGCAGATGTGGCGAAATTGTAAACTCGGAAAATAAACCATGATTGTAAAATTCTCAATTAAACAGTCGCATTAATATTACAACAATACTAATTAGTTGATGTATTTTGTCCTTTACCTGCATTACCACGACATACTATAGTGTGGTAGCATTTAACTGGATCTCGTGAATGTTCCGTACTTTTCCGTCGTCCTATATGGTTAGTCACTTTCGGAAGGCACAACATTCTTACCGAGTACAATAACGAAAACACGCGAAGAATAATGAGTTCCAATTCAATTGTGTCATGTCTTCCGTTAAGGATTAAATGCATTTTGTTGTTCAAATTGATATTTGTTGGATACGGTAAGCATAGTATTATGATGCACTACATATACCATTGAAATTAAACAAAAAATAAATATTAATAAAGTGAATTTATTGAAGCATGTCAGCATTTTCATTGTAAATCTTGCTCGTTCGCTAACACAAAAACTGTCAAATGGTACTTGCTAAAATG
The DNA here is from genome assembly GCA_947247005.1 of Spisula solida. NCBI lineage: Eukaryota > Metazoa > Mollusca > Bivalvia > Venerida > Mactridae > Spisula > Spisula solida. Next base: position 39,410,194 of record OX365944.1, on the reverse strand, counting down.
TATCTCATTCTTACAATATAACTCTAGGGAACATACTCTTACTTAGTTTAAGACTGAAAATTTATACTTACAAAGATATTCAAAGATATTGCAGTTTGCAAGGTCATTGATTTTTGCATGATACAAGTTCATAAATATGTTTCGTAATTATTTCTTTGTAAGAGTTTGTTTCTTATACTATTAGTTATGTCCCAAACAAGCATTGACTCTTAATGACATGTTGACTTTGTTTGTGAACGAGCGGGATTTGCAATGAAATTGCTATCATGCTTCAATAAAATCAATTTAATAATATTTATCTTTTGTTTAACTTCAATGGTATATGTAGTGCATCATAATACAATGCTTATTTTATCCAACAACTTTATTTTGAAGACAAAAAAGCTTTTGAAGCTCACTGAAGACTCTACCCCCTTAAATGTGTACATGTGTTGTACATATTATGTGTCTTTGACCATCTGGTTGTTGGAGCTAAATTTGTTTAGTTTACAATCGGTGGAATTTATTATAGAAAAAAAGAAACAATAAAATATGTGTCAGAAGTGGGATTCGAACCCACGCCCACATACGTGGACCAGAACACTCGTACTTAAGGTTGTTATACCTTGAGTCTGGCGCCTTAGACTGCTCGGCCATCCTGACAACTTATCCGTGATTTATTAAGCACTAGACTTATATGCATTGTACTTGAACATTGAACGTACAGAAATTCAGAGGTAATTAAAATGAACACAGTCTTGTTCAGGAATACAACACACGATCCAAAACAATTTCGAATAATAATATAATTATGCATTTTTACGGAAACTTTTAATTTAAAAAAAGGTGTGTCAGAAGTGGGATTCGAACCCACGCCCACATACGTGGACCAGAACACTCGTATTTAAGGTTGTATATACCTTGAGTCTGGCGCCTTAGACCGCTCGGCCATCCTGACAACTTGTGTCTTATGTACTGTGTACTATAATTTTATATTATCAAGTTTTGTGTACAGAGGGAACAGATGAAATACAAAGGTCGTTAAAATGAACACTTATTTAGAATACAAAAGACATACGACGTAAAGCAATTCTGTTCATATTAAATCACATTACATTACGCATTTTTACGGAATTCAACAATTCATTTTTTAAAAAATAAAAAAAAAATGTGTCAGAAGTGGGATTCGAACCCACGCCCACATACGTGGACCAGAACACTCGTATTTAAGGTTGATATACCTTGAGTCTGGCGCCTTAGACCACTCGGCCATCCTGACAACTTACACACAAAATAATTATTAATATAGTACGTCAATAGTGAACCGGTAGTACTTTGCACGGAACGTTAATGCGAACCAAGTTAATAGTGACATACAATATAATTATACATACAGGGTATTTAAAGGGACTGCCTCACACATCGGTGTATTGCAAAAATAAAATAAAATTGTCAAATATTCACGTAAACGCCTTTAAGCATGATAAAAGCGGTATTTGGAGAACAAGGCAGTGAAAAACAATACCGTATTCCCTAAGCCACACACTAATACACGTAATATCTATAAAAATAATAAGAGAAATTGCAATTTTTATTTACTCAATGTTACGTAAACAAGTAACTGACCAGAATAATCGATCTATACATTTGTACAGAAATGGTGATTTTAATATTAAATGATATAAAAAAGATGTGCCAGAATTAATATCTATTTAAATAAAAAATGTGTCAGAAGTGGGATTCGAACCCACGCCCACATACGTGGACCAGAACACTCGTATTTAAGGTTGATATACCTTGAGTCTGGCGCCTTAGACCACTCGGCCATCCTGACAACTTGTGTCTTATGTACTGTGTACTATAATTTTATATTATCAAGTTGGGTGTACAGAGGGAGCAGATGAAATACAAAGGTCGTTAAAATGAACACTTATTTAGAATACAAAAGACATACGACCTAAAGCAATTCTGTTCATATTAAATCACATTACATTATGCATTTTTACGGAATTCAACAATTTAATTAAATAAAAATAAAAATGATGTGTCAGAAGTAAGATTCGAACCACATACGTGGACAAGAACACTCGTATTTAAGGTTGATATACCTTGAGTCTGGCGCCTTAGACCACTCGGCCATCCTGACAACTTACACAAATAATAATTACTATTAATATAGTACGTCAATACTGAACCGGTAGTACTTTGCGTGGAACGTTAGTGCGTTCCAAGTTAATCGTGACATACAATAATTATACATACAGGCTATTTAAACGCCTTTGAGCATGATAAAAGCGCTTTATAAATACGGTATTTGGAGAACAAGGCAGTGAAAAACAATACCTTATTCCCCAAGCCAGTCGACACACTAATACAAGTAATATCTATACAAATAATAAGAGAAATTGCAGTTTTTATTTACTCAATGTTACGTAAACAAGTAACTGGCCAGAATAATCGATCTATACAAGTGTACAGAAATGGTGAATTAATATCTATATAAATAAAAAATGTGTCAGAAGTGGGATTCGAACCCACGCCCACATACGTGGACCAGAACACTCGTATTTAAGGTTGATATACCTTGAGTCTGGCGCCTTAGACCGCTCGGCCATCCTGACAACTTGAACAGTGTCGGCGATATAACATACACATGTGAACTATAGTTAGACGTAACTCTATGTCAATGATAGTAGACTGTAGGTTATCAGCTGATGCGAATACATGAATCTAGTTATCTACCTATATATTTACGAGCATGTATTACAGTCTACGATGTATGATTACGTATACACTCGTCTACACCAAACATTAAAATCCTTGATACAAGAGCAACTGTAAGAATTTACAATATCTGTGCATTTTAACCCCTGTGCTTTTTGCATGCAACCAGAAACAAACAGTACTGAGTCAATTACGAATACAATTTCTAGTATAAAAAGATGATGTGACTTGGAATGTTAATTTGGGACTTATTAGTGGATTTTTAGTTTTTCTATTATTGATATGTATACTATACATTCACACAATATACACATGAATACAGTACCTTTGCATATCAGCATTTTTTTTCTTATTATTTAAGATATGTACATATTTATATAACTATTATCTAACAAAAATAGAGCCACACGTCATTTTTTCCCACGAAAGTCCAAAACACTATGTACGGAATGAAATTAATAATTTTCAGTACTAACCATCAAGCGGTAGTAAAGTTACATTGATGTTGATTCAAAGATTGAATCATTCCGAAAGTTAGAAGTAGCATAGTCTTTTTTACAAAAAATGACTGCATTTATAAAGAGCAACCTTTCTTTGTCTTACAAGCATTTAGACCAATGATGCGTGTTCCTAAATAACGGGTGGATGTAAGATACTATAGTATATCAAATTATATGTACAATAAAACAAATGTCATATTTCTGTTGCTTAGCAACATAGGAATTTTTCACAATTTTGACAATTTTAAGCGGGTTTTTGATTTCTAATGTGATTAAACTTGTCTATTAGGCCTATCATTAAAATAAACATAGTTTTTGTAAGATTAACTGTTTCAAAAGGTTAATCAACGTCAATCTATTGATTAAAATTATAAAAAATATGCATATTTTGGACAGTACGGCTAGCATATTATTATATGCATATTAGCGAGTTTTTTGTCCCTTTATTTCGAGTTATTTCTGTCAAATGTATCGTCACGTGTTTAACATGATTGTCATCATGTGTTCCTGTGGTTAGATATATAGCTTGGACGCCTTTATCTAAAGCATTAAATCGTTGATTACAATAAGTTCACACTTTTCTTACAGCAAAGGCTTCCCGTTGATGCTAGAAGAATTCTCCAGAAAGATGCTCGTCTTCGTACAGCAAAAGATATTGAATACGTAGGTAACTAATGTAAATAAAATAAACCTTCTAGAAAACAATTCCCTGAGACATCTTTGTATACTGGACTGTTTTGGTAGATTGGGAATTTTCAGTCATAAAACTAGTTTTATTGAAACCAGGGGTAGTATTCAATATTGATCTCACATGACTCAAGGATAAAGACAACCAATCAGATCACACCATATTAAAACTCTTGGTCAGTAACAGGCGATATGATTGGATATCCTTATTCTCCGGTTAAATAAGATCAACACTGAATACCACCCCTGGCAGAACTACTTTTTTCATTCAACAACATGCGTGTAGTATATGTTCTGCACATATAGATGCCACCTGGAAATTTCACAGTAAAACATAACCTTAGTCCATATCGGACGTACACGGGTTAAACTCATGTTAGGAATAAAATTTGATGGAACTATTGGTAAGAGAGACTAGTGACTACAACTACGTTTTATTAGTCACAGTTTCATCACATAACTGTTCAAATAACCATTTCCAGAACTGTGACGTATAACAATTGTATTGCTACATATACGTGTAATGTGGAACCTTAACGTATCTAAAGCGTTAAATTCATAATAAATTGAAGCAAAACAGGTGGAACCCTTCGTCTGGATTTTGAAGTAGACAGGTCCGGAACCAACAAGTATTTTTGTAATAAAACACAAACAAGTTTTATTAATCTTTGTAGATGGTGGCGACAAGTAACAAATAACTAGCGTGTATAACAAAATTAATTCTAAACTACGTCTTTAAAGAATTCAGTAAAACCGACATGAAAAGGATGTTTTATAGTGCATATTTACCTCTTACCATTTTTTCATTACGATGTTGTTTTGTGGCGCTCATCTTCAGTGAAATATATAAACAAAATAATCAACACCAAAAAGCAGACCGTGAGAATAATTTTAGACAGATTGTTTAATTATTACGCGAATATCTTCTTTCAAGAACACTACTTAATGTCATTCTTGTTTAGATGTAAACATTGCACATTTAGCATACTAGTACTAAGTTAACGCCTTTGTTTGATATTCAGCAACTTTCGACTATAACCGACTTGTATTCTCGCTTCGATCTGTCGTCAGTGAACCAATAATAAAATGAATGAAAGCGAACTTGGTTTATTAATTAGGTAATTCATCTGTAAAAGTTATATTTTCATTTATAGTTTACCTAGTCACTTTGAATGTCGAAATGAATGTCGAATTCGATATTCAACTTAGTCATTTTGAATGTCGAATTCGATATTCAACTTAGTCATTTTAATGTCGAAATGAAAGTCGAATTCGATATTCAATTTAGTCATTTTGAATTTCGAAATGAATGTCGAATGTCGAATATCGTGCAAACTTCACCCAGCTGATTGAAGAACGAATTTCGGGACTACAGTGCTCTCTGGTTTTGTTCAGTAGGTATAATATTCTAATATTTCACATATATTATATTACAGCTTCAGATTGTATTACGATCTATTAAAGCTTTCGCTGACTATCCAAATATTATGCAGAAGAAGTTATGTAAGGATGGATGGTATGAATCGTAAGTAGATTAGTCACATGTACATAAATTATATAAATATATTTATTTCTACATACAGTGTACACTCTACATGACAAAATATATACATTGTACATACAGTCCAACCCTTGCAGAGCAACACACTTTGTGAGCTGCAAATATTGAGGGTGTCATCGTACAGAGGTTGTTGCTCAGAGGTTGTTGAGAGCCGCTATGTCAAAGAGACTGTACTGTATATAATATAAACGAACACTCCATACATTCGTCTAGGGAAATATGACTAGATATCATTGAAATATTCCATAATCTATGGAACGTTTTCTCTGAGTTATTTGTGATCTGAAACGTTTGTTATATTCTGTATTTTGTCATTTCGCTGATCAGTTGATTCAGACTACAAACAATTATTAGTGTCTACGTCTCGGCAAGCAATTGACTGAAATATGTTGCTAAATCTATGTAGTACAATACAACCTCTCCAAAACGGCCCTCTGTAGAGCAACAATCTCTTTATAAGAACACCTTCAAAATTTCCCTACGCAAGTATTATATTATTTACTATAAATGTAACCTCTGTAAGGAACAACCTCTAAACAAGGTTCAATATTAGCAGCTTCCAAAGGGTGTTGCTCAACAGAGGTTGTAGGAGTACTACATATATGTCATACCCGTACATACAGTGTAAGTATTTTGAGTTAACGATTTGATGTTCAAGTCACCACTATGGAGGCATAGAGGGGACACAGGAACTATTTTACTTATCACGTGCGCACGTGTTAGCTATTACATGCGCACGTAGTAGTAACACGAGCGCACGTGATAGATAAAATATATCATGTGTCCCCTCTATGCTATCACGACGCATTTTGATATAAACTTTGTTAAATGTTTCCTCACCTTATTTCTTCTGATTGATCCAAACTATTCGTTTTAAAGAGGAATAACTCTGTATACTTTTATCCACAATAACAACTGCTTGTCTCCCTTTGTGGTATCTGTAGAAACTGATTTCTCATTTTCAGGTATGAATCTAAACGAGCCATTGTACGACAAGGGGCACCACCACATGCATTCTATTTTATATTATCTGGTTCCGGTAAGAGTCTACATACCTAAGAACTGTCTAACCATCATTATAACACAGTCTTCTAATAAACTGATAAAATCAGAGACCCGGATGTCCGTGGATGACGCACTAAACGTACGTCAAACAATTGGAGATGGTCGATATTGCTTGGGCGCTTTTAGGATTTGGTGTTAAGGGGGCGAGAGTATTGACACGCAGCAATCCTAGCAAAATTCAGCGAGCTTAAATAGGTTGTGTATGTCAGCAGCATGCATCGCCTAGAAGATATTATTGGAGCGAAGCGAGCATGAAAAATTGCATATTCATAGATTTCAATTGCTTCGCCAATTGAGTGTGTGTGTGTGTGTGTGTGTGTGTGTGTGTGTGTGCGTGCGTGCGTGCGTGCGTGCGTGCGTGCGTGGGGGGGGGGGGGGGTGACGCCATCAAACTTGCGATTTTAGGCCAAAAATAGTAAAAAATGACGATATTTCATACAGAGATTACCATACCCATTTTTTATCTGAAATACACCGTCCTTCCAACAATATGATAGACCTACACCAAATACGCAACTACGACTAATCAGTGTTGTCATATTATATCATTAAGTGTGTGATATACCCTAGTTCTAACTTCATCCGCCGGTATTAAGCACGTTTTTCAAGAAGTTAAATTTTTGTGAAAATATGACGTAGGCGAGATTAGCTTATCGATAAAATTGGATTTTAAAAATCTAATATGAGATTTAAGTTTATTACATAAGCTTACGATAGTATCCGACAATATCCGCATGAGACAATATAACGCTGGGCTATAGATAAGTAATTTAATATCAGGTTTTGGTATAAAACATTTAATATCAAGTGTAAATAAATACATTCCACGTTGGTTGTTATATACCACCTTTTGTATACAACTACCCCTAATCATGCAGTTCAGCTCTCCTGAGCAAAAAGTTGGTATATTGTTAGCTTCATTCTCAAATCAGCCTTTATTCACTGGAGAAAAGCGGAAATGACCGAGCTTTCACGATTGGGTTAGCTTTTGGGGATGGTTAGCATGCCGCCATAATAGTCCGTCAACGAATTATTTAAATGCATCTTCTCCTAAGCACTCGGATTGAATTTAACGGACCAAACGTTTTAATATTATCTTTGCCGACGAATAGCGCGATGTTCTCCCGGTATCTTCCGATACCACCCGATTTGATGGAACTAAAATGTCATGTATCTTCAGTTCCGTCAGAGCGTTACATCGGTTTTCAGTTCCGTCAGAGCCATATGAAAACAGAACAAATCTCTGACGGAACTGAGAAGCGGTGCATCGGGATTCATACCGTGGTAAATGTGCATTTATAAATAAGTTATCTGAACAATAACATCATCCTTTAACTAGATTAAACCTTCGTCTATCTAAATGTGAATGTCTGTGAACTAAATCTGTTCATTGAGGAACTCAAGATGCTACGACGTTAAGGCGTATAACAGTGTTTACTTTGTACCCAAAGTGTAAAGATCTAAAATAACCAAGAAGTGTTTCCTTTTGTCTTAAAACATGGAAGTCTGTATATATATATATATACACCTGGAAATAAGTTAAGCACACCCCGGAAAGTTAAAATTGGTTGTGATTGAAAGCTCTGTCATGAGATGACGACTTAATTGAGCTAAGAAATAGTAATTTGATAAGTAGCGATAGCAATTTAGTAATCATAAACCCGTAAATTTATGAGTTTAGTTTATTCTTATCCAAATTATTGAAGCATAAGCAAATGTGTTGTTTTTTACCAAAAATGTAGGTGTTTAAACGTATGGTGTTGGAGCGTTTACAAAACATTTACTGGTGGGTATTTTTGGTAAATGTTGATATATCGATAAATGTTGACGATTACTTAACCTTAAATGACATTATGTAGCCAAATTTTAATAACGTGTGTAACCTCGACGTGCCCGGATGACAAGAATGGCAAAATTATCTCAAAATCGCATTAGACGCCTTACTGGTAGTACGAGGAGAAGGGTTGAGGCTGGTTTATGATTACTAAATTGCTATCGCTACTTATCAATTTACTATTTCTTAGCTCAATTAAGTCGTCATCTCATGACAGTGCTTTCAATCACAACCAATTTTAAATTTCCGGGGTGTGCTTAACTTATTTCCAGGTGTATATATCATGACAAATTCATGATACCTCATTCAAATGTCGAATGCTACATTTAACATTTTAGGAACTAAAATAGGATCAATTGCTATATATAGAGATGCATTGAGCGAAAGCTCCTTAGCTTGATTCTATATAAGGAAAGCTAATACAAGGAGTACGTCATTATACTGCTAGTAGACAATGTTACAAATCTGTAGTTTCATTCAATCATTTGAGATGTATCGGTCTATGGGCGATAGTTCTCGTTGCAAAATAGAAACTACATTGATCAATCTTCAATTATACGTTTAGCAGGCAATGGTGTTCAGTGTTTGAAAATGATAATTACAAACTTTTTTGTTTTTACACTTCTTTTACAAAAACGGATAATTGAGAGTAGCTAGAAGCCATGTCGCCTTTTGAATTGCAATAACGCGTGTGATCCTTGTTTTGTTTTCTTTTTTCCAGTGTTCTTTTTATGCATTTCGTGCCCCGCTGTTTCTTTTGTTCTATTGAGGGTTACCTTCCCTTTCGTTTAGTTGGTATCTTTTTTACGTATTTAGTAACTTATGTAATTTATTTATGTAAACGAATATATTTTAAGATAAAAGTATGCTAACTGGTGAATCTTCCGAATGATTCAATTCTATTATTTTATCGCCACAGTAAAAATGAAACAGTGCAAAATAATAAAAAACGGACAAACAATTAATACCGTGAATTTATACAAAGAATCCCCTGGTACATGAACTATCCACAAACTATAGAAGAACTGAACCGTTACCAAAGTCCAACTGACACAAAAATCCATTTATAAGTATTAGCTGATGGAAACATAAGTGTTTTTGCCTGGTCGACATTCAACTATGACCTAAATGTAATTATGAGACCAAACCTTTTGGGTCGGCCTGACATACGCATGTGTCAGTTCCCATTAGCCATGGGGTTCAAATATAACCGTAAAGTGTCCGTTAGTTTGATATGACCTAGTCGATACCTCAGAAGATGGAATCGAATACTACCGTCTGCATGACGCTAAAATCGTTAAAGAAAACAAAAACACGCACAGAACAGAGACGACTATTATAGTTTCTTCATTGACATTTGTTTGGTACGATGTGATGCTGGCATGATAATATTGTCTTATCATGTAGTATCCCATTGATTTCATCTTACACTTAAACTAGACAAACGATGATAATATAGCTGTACATCATAATGACGGTGGTAATGTACACATCAGGAATTTGTGGCGTGTTGGAAACAGTTAGAAAAATTATAAATGGAATTACATTGAATATTGGGGATCACTATTTGACATTGACGTTGGCACTACAATTTGACATCGCCATTGTGGGAGTTACTATTTGACATCGCCATTGTGGGAGTTACTATTTGACATCGACATTGTTGGAGCTCCTATTTGACATCGCCATTGTGGTAGTTACTATTTGACATCGACATTGTTGGAGCTCCGATATTTGACATCGCCATTGTGGGAGTTACTATTTGACATCGACATTGTGGGAGTTACTATTTGACATCGACATTGTTGGAGTTACAGTTTGACATTGGAAGATATAATAGTAGGGATACAATATACATGCAAATAATTTTAAAAGCTATGTACATGTATAATATCTCCGATTTATAAGAAGATGTAGAGAAGAGCTATATACATGTATGTGCTAACCTGGACGAGAATATTAGTGATGATAAGTCAATTGGGAGCAATTTATGGGAATGAATAGCTTTTGGACTTCATAATATGCGTATATTAGACTGATTGATTTGAGAAACACGTTCAAGATGATTATTTATAATTCTTCTCTATTACGAATAAGCTACTTTAATCAATTCAATAGGCATATATAGCGTATAAGCACATGCTGTGACTGACTGTGTCCCATTATAGTTTGAGTAACTTCTAAACTTTCAATGGTTTACCGGTAATAGAAAGTGAATTTACTGATTGCATTGAATTCTCTGTATACACACTTCATCATACAATCAAAGAGTTTGTGTAAATATTTATTATGACATTGCAAAGTGTAATCAACTTCCGTTAGTTTTATATCACATTGTGTAACCTGTTTCAGTCGTCGTCACCTCATTTGGTAAAAGTGGAACAACGTTCTTGGTCTCTCTACATAAAGGAATGTCGTTCGGGGTGAGTATATTCTTCACATCTTTGTTGGTAGATAAAGCGGAACAACATACTAGGTGTCTCTATATAAAGGAATGTCGTTCGGGGTGAGTATATTCTTCACATCTTTGTTGGTAGATAAAGCGGAACAACATACTAGGTGTCTCTATATAAATGAATGTCGTTCGGGGTGAGTATATTCTTTACATCTTTGTTGGTAGATAAAGCGGAACAACATACTAGGTGTCTCTATATAAAGGAATGTCGTTCGGGTGAGTATACACTTCACATATTGGTAGATATAGTGGAACAGCGTTCCTTGTGGCTCTACATAAAGGAATGTCGTCAGGGGTGAGTATACACTTCACATATTGGTAGATATAGTGGAACAGCGTTCTTGGTGACTCTACATAAAGGAATGTCGTTCGGGGTGAGTATATTCTTCACATCTGGGTTGGTAGATAAAGTTGAACAACGTTCTTGGTGTCTCTATATAAAGGAATGTCGTTCTGGGTGAGTATATTCTTCAAATCTTTGTTGATAGATACTAGATAAAGTGGAACAATGTTCTTGGTGTCTGTAAATAAAGGAATGTCGTTCTGGGCGAGTATACTTTTCAAATCTTTGTTGATAGATACTAGATAAAGTGGAAAAACTTTTTGGTGTCTCTACATAAAGGAATGTCGTTCGGGTGTCCTTATTTGCAATGGAATGAGTACCATTACCATTGTATCCCCCTTTGTCTCGTTTAATATTAAGAAAAAAATAATGCCACGTCACTAAACTGATTCACGTGAACATCGATTTATAATTTATGAATGACATTCCAATTTAAACTTATCTTATATAAGTTAATTTCATTTGTTGAATTGTGCTGGGTCATTATTTGTAAAATTAATATACTGTGATAGTATTGGAAAGTAACTTAGTTTGAGTATATGTACAGCAGACTCGCCTTAATGACAATGCGATAGGGTATGATACAAAATAGATAGTGAGACTTAGCTCTCGGCTCTCTTATTACACACTCGACGAAATAAGACAACCTCGCGTTTTTGTACTCTAAAATAGTCTGAACAACACATGTTCAGTATACAGTATGATTCCAAGTGTTATATAAGGCAATTTGTCCGATGTGTACACGGAACGATCGTTATTGTGCTGTATATTTTATAGGAGCTAGCGGTGATTACTAGAAGTAAGCGACAAGCCACTGTGAGCACCTCTAATCCTACAGAATTCTTGTGTATATCTGCAAATGTAAGTTACCCTTCCTATTACACCTGTCCGGTTTACTCATTTAACAAACTGGAAAGGTCTAGTCATTTTGCCGTTTATTAGTATATCAATGTAAAAAAATGAAGAACACCTAAATGACATTTGTGCATCGCCTTTCCAGCTAATAATTAAAGCCATTTCATGTCCCAGCTGTTTGGCTCAAAAACGTCACGAATATCTCTCTTTATTGTCCGGTTAATATTCAGAATTAGAACCAATAGAGGGGAATGTATTGTCTTACATTTGTACACCTAATTGTGATGTTTTTGGAACATCTGATCTACATTACATGATGAGTACATCCGTTCTCGTTTGGTTAAACTACCGATTGTTTCGCGAGTGAAATGTATAATCATGTAATTTGGTGTGGTTCCAATAATTAGGCCCCTATCTTTGACAAGGGGGGAATATTGCTTTGCACATATCTGTCTGTCAGACGGTTGGTCCGACGGTAGACCAAATGGTTTCTGACCAATAACTCGAGAACTCCTGACCCTAAACTTTACATGCAGGTTGGCCATCACCAGTAGATTGCCCCTATTAATTTTGAGGTCAGGAGGTCAAAGCTCATGTCACTGTGCCATTACCGTTTCTGACTATTGGATTGTTAATGGGGCATACGTGCTTTAGAAATATCTCTTGTTAGATTTTATATTTTAACAATATGTCTGCTAGTTGTTTGGCCAAATCCCTTTAACCGCTTAATAAATTATTTTATTTGACATCTGTATTTAGTACACTAATTTCACTCACACGTGCTTCTAAAATACAAGAAAAAAAAACGAAAAGAAAAACATTGGCATTAACTATTGGTGTATACTGTATCTGATAACACTGGTATTGACAAAGTGTCATTAATCAGTAATGTTAATGCCTTCATTCGTTCAGAAGATCAAATATCCAATTACAACAGGTGATATCTCCATTTGTGACAATGGAACACTATATAACAAAGTTGAATAAGTTTAAAAGGCAATAAACCACACTGCACAAAGCCATACATAGTTATCTATGCTCAATGAAATATAACCAATGTCGATTATTGATCCCAAGCACACTTTTTATAATAATGATTCCATGTCAGTGTTAAATTATACTTCGTGTTTGTCATATAATTTACTTTGTTAGTCCATTATTATTTCTACTCTTACATTTGCTGTTACAAATATTATGAATCAAAAGACGTAGCGCTAGTAGCGGTTGTTAGTTGCCAGAGTTTCGTCTATATTCGTATTTGGCTCCTGTGATTATTTACTCTTCACCAAATTTAAAAAAAAATGATGTCTCAAGTTAGACGCTTCTATGGGACAAGGGAAGTGTTGCGGTCCTTACGCATAGGCATATAAACTAGTCGTTGACTTATTCATTGGACTAAGTCTAGTGCCTGTTCAAGGAAGTCGCACATAAGAGTTATAAAACTCGTTGTGTGAAATCTCAATTCAGTTTAAAACCCGTATCATTTTGTAACTTCACTTGTATTTAAACAGTCATGCACTTCGCGAAGTGTGTTCAATGGTTCAATATTATACTTCTAAATAAAGTGTTAGGTGGGGGTAATTTTATATTTAATTTAGTTGATAAAATAAACTAAACTAAACTAAACTTTGGAATAAACTTTCACAAAGCATCTATCTCCTTAGCACGCGTTAGAAAATAATTGAAAATCGGTGAGAGTCTTCATTATACTTTAATGCATTAGGTGGGTGAGAGAAACAATGCACCTGACGTCCGCCGTGCTCATCAACATTTGGGTAGCTATACATAAATTGCCCAAAAAAGTTATTTCAATTTTCACAGATATATAAGCTTGATATGGCAGGGATTTGGCCATAACAGCTGAAATTACGTATTGCCCCTTTGTTTGTGCGCAACGTATAGTAGATTGAAAATAATTGAGTGATTTCTTTTGCACTAGTTTCTGAATGTTGCATCAATGTGTGTAAAGGAGGTAAAGTATATATGTTCACCATTTAAGTCTTCACACCATTTAAGTCAGGTTTTGGAGGCGAAGTTACGGGAAGCAGTGGGTGGGATTATCTAAAAGTTCAAACACCAATAAAAGGGATACGGCTGATGTTAACATATCATAAAGAATAAATAACTTTCTGATTATGGCGACAAAGAAGAGTACTTAGTGTAGTAGTATGAGCAAAATGCTTCAATTAATGTTTTCTGATGTATTTCTTACTTCTTCCTTTCAGGATTTTATAGAGATTTTCATGTCTGGAGGAATCAAAAGTGTTACCGATCCAGAGCATAACTCGTTCATAAGGTTTGTATATCTTCCTATAAATACAATGAGGTGATTTCACGTAATTCACGTATACTTCGTGTATTAAAGCAAAGAGAGCGGGGACAATGGTAAATACAATTTGAAGCAAACATTGATCACTAAAATTAAATAGCAGTCTTTGAAAGCGCAAATAAAGCAAATACCCTTGGAAGCACTAATAAAGCAGATGCCTTTGAAAGCACAAATAAAGCAAGCAAATGCAGCAAATGTCCTTGGAAGCACAAATAAAACAATGCCTTTTGAAGCACAAATAAAGCAAATGCTTTTGGAAGCACAAATAAAGCAAATGCCTATGGAAGCAGAAATAAAGCAAATGCCTTTGGAAACACTAATAAAGCAACTGCTTTTGGAAGCACAAATAAAGCAAATGCCTTTGGAAGCACACATAAAGCAAATGCTTTTAGAAGAACACATAAAGAAAATGCGTCTAGAAGCACAAATAAAACAGATTCCTTTGAAGCACAAATAAAGCAAATGCCTTTGGAAGCACAAATAAAGCATATGCCTTTTGAAGCACACATAAAGCAAATGCCCATGGAAGCACAACTAATGCAAATGCCACAGGAAGCACAAATAAAGCAAATGTCTTTGGACGCACAAATACAGCAATGCTCTTGGAAGCGATACTCTGGCATATTAAGAAAATGCCTTTGGAAGCACACATAAAGCAAATGCATATGGAAGCACACATAAAGCAAATACCTTTGGAAGCATAAATAAAGCAAATGCCATTGAAAGCACAAACAAAACAAATGCATTTGGAAGCACCAAGTATGTGTATTTACTACCAAAAAAAGCGTAAATGGCAATGGAACATTTATTGAAAATGGCCAAATATTTCTGCATCATTAAGTCTCGCCGACATATAATGACAGAAAATGAATCATCGAACAGGGAAGGCAGTATTCAACAGAAACAGACGTGCGCGGAAGGCACAAAAGGAACGCACATAAAAGAAAATAACACTGACCACAACCATACGTCACAATGCCCATCACAAAACTGAACAAGATAATGAAACTAATTTGCTACAACACATAATAAAGGCATTTATAACTTATCTGGTAAAACATGCCGCCAACAAGGATTCGCAGGATGACGTAGCTAGTTGACCTGGGACCATAGGCACATGGTCATGTTTAGCCGAAACGGATATGACGTCACATGAACTTGCATCCATGTTTGCTGTGACAACTGTAGGAAAACTGGGTACCAACTTTCGTAACGTCATATCCGTTGCGGCTAAACATGGCCGCTACACCACCTTCTCTCTATATAGGGTACACTCAGATAATTTGAAACTATAGGGTACACTCAGATAATTTTAAACTATAATGTACACTCAGATAATTTGAAACCATGTGCCTATGCCTGGGACTACGTCCAACCACCGTCTTTGTGGTGATAACTGTTGAAGTTTTGTACTTTTTTGTTTTGTCGTTAGGTTTTAAATGAAAATATAACACAGATACACCAAACTGCTGCTGTGAAAGTACAAAACAAAACAAGATATGTAATGCAGACTGAAATTATACAGCTTATCATAATACATTTAGATATACAGTGTTCGTATACATTAATTAACTTCGAAGATAAAGAGGAAATGAAAAATGAAAGAAATAAAGAGTATTGATCCGGTCAGCGAATTCATTACAATACCCGCTGCATACCCAACATTCATCGTTGTATCGATAATCCGCGCGTCGATAAAATTTACAATAAAAGTAGAAGGGGAAATTTAGTTTAACGCTTATAATTCCATAACGGAATAAAATATAAAATGTGTACATAGCACAAAAGTTTATGTAATCTATATACACGATGCTATGGTTATTTTTATTTATTTTTAGATCTGAAGCATAGGCGGGGATGGCAACTTTGAAAAGTATCATTATATTCTATATGTAAAATTATAGTATTTGACAAACTTGGTGTTTAATACTCAATATCAAATATATCACATATAATATCAAACATTTACACCCCACATAAAAAAGTAAATGTATTTTACTTTCGAAACATGTAAAAATAAATAAAGTAACATATTCTTGTAAGATTTAAAGTTTTAGCGGAATGGCGTGTGAATAATTTCGATGTACATGAAGGTACCTGCACTTCGACAAGTTCTTTTATTTCATCGGTTAATGCTATTAAAAGTATAAAGTGCTATTAGGATTTTGACAGGAGTTTCATTTCGAACCAATTTCATTTTTGGACGACAGTTTATGGGGTTTATACCAGTGAAAAAAAACATATTTAATCCTTTGGTGTTCAATTGTTCCTAGCGTGTGTTACTAGTATTTAAACATGGCGGTCGATCATCTGATCACAAGTTTCCATTGCAACACGTAGCTTGTATTCTATTGACGGTCTGATTAAAACAGATTTGATTCTGATTTTATTACTCGATGTTACTTAATACTACACAGTAATATCACCGTGTAATCTCAGGACTTAAGCTTTTTACGTTGTTAGGTTCTAACCGCATTCTTTTTATTACTTTCAACAATATGCGTCTGTAATTACACTCGTCATGGACTTTCCTGTCATTCTATTCAAACGTTTTTACGTACTCGATTATTCCTGATACACACCCGATTAATAAAATCTACCTCTCTAAGAATTCAATAGTTGACTGCGAGGGTTTCCTTTGTTCCCATGTTTTATTACCTAATATTGCTCCAATGTAACGATCGTGAAAGAAGAATAAACAAATTAATTATTGTTTTTGAAGCGACGTTATAAAACATGTCCTCGTCTGGAGATTGTTAATAACTCTAGCATTGATTAGATCTACTTAGGACAAAGATCGCAGGACGTATTTCAAGCGCATAACGCTAACAAATTAAAGCTTCGCATGAGAAAGAGTAAATATCGTGGTACGCGTCTGTACTTATTTAGATGCGGTGCATTATGTAATGTAATCGAATAAAATCAATGACACCTGACAAAAACTAGACCATATAGCTTGTATTCTTGTCCACTACTTCAGAATCAAAGTCACATAAGCGCTTTGACGAAGGAAGTACCGTACATCATCATAACACGCACCCTACTTGGATGTTTGGTAACAAAAACGATAGTAACAAATCAGACAGAAAAGGTAGAACTCAACAGAAACAGCAGAGCACGAAATGAACAAAAAAAACACACAAAAAAAGAAATTAGTCGAGCAAACTTTACTGGAGCAATATCTCAGACATGATATTAGACAAGAACGCAATCTCTATGACGACCATCAACATCACAAGGGCAACACATAAAGCATCAGAAACAGTATATAACCATGTATGCCAAAAAGGTAATATTAAGTCAGACAGGGAAGGCAGCACTCAGCTTGACCATCCGAGCACTGAAAACATAAAAAACACACAAGACACAATGCCCACCTGAACTAGCCGAGCACAGAAAACATAAAAACATACAAGGCACAATGCCCATCTAAACAAGTTATGATCCCCCCATGTCCAAGCTGTCGAAATTCTAAATGAACCAGTTTCAGCATCAAAAAGCTGAATGCCAAAGCTGATGATGGCCTAGTTCCAACAGTAAAATGGCTCAAATACCTAGTTTTAGCTATCTGAAGTCCTAAAAAGTAGAAAAAAGAATAAATGTCAAGGTTTCAGCTAAATGACCTTGTTTCAGCAATATAAAAGCTCAACGCCCAGCCTTGTGTTGGGCGTCACAGTGGCAAAACAGCACGTACAAAGCAATGGCACGTACTGAAATTAACACACTATAACAAAAAGACACGTAAATGAATGCTTACATGTAGTAATTACATTGTGACTTAAGCGACACTTTATAACACCTTGTAGTATGTCCATTACTTCGAATATTTATCCATGATTTAGATCTTTAAATTGCATTTTTGTTTTTCTACGAAGACTGCATGCGAAGTGTTCGCCGCAACCACCAAATGTTTTGGCTGCTTAAACTTTGTGTTTTACAGTACCCACTGTATACTATAGGTGCATACTTTAATGTATTGTTCAGCTGATTCAGTCATGATATCTAACTCTTCTATTATTTTATCTATTGTATCAGATTTATCACATATTGTTTTGTGTAACAAGTGATTTATCAGGCTCACGGTATCTCTCACTATAGCATGACTATGATTCAACGTAATCATTGATCAAGTTTTGTTCTTTACCTTATTAAACCAATGTTTAAACAACGATAAGCCAGTTGTGTCTCTATTCAAAGCCCGGTCTTTAACAGACTAATAGCACAAGATAGTAGAGCTAAACAAAGATATACGGAAACTTAACCTAACCGATAGTTGTATCAAATAATGTTATACACTTCGCGGACTACCTCATGAATACCAGTGTTAGTTGAAAAATAAAGAACTGACGAGGCGTTCATTGGTTTTAATGGAGTTAACACCGTGTTTCAATTGTTTTTCTTCGGACTCAATTGATTTAAACGTGTCTTGTAACTGTTTTAAGTTATTTAATACTAAACTTGTGTAAGGGGTGTTGCGGATTTCTGTGCTTTTGTGCGTTTATTAATTAAATTTTCATACATGAGAAGTATCTAATGTGACAAGTTGAAATTCTAAACGATGATGACAAGTCACTTAAATATTATATGATTGTATAGCTTCAAACATTGTGATTTATAAACAGTTATAGAGCTTTAATTAATTACGGCGAGGTTGTAGTTGATAAGGACGCCACATTGCACAGTGTCGGAGCGATGTAGTGACAACTATACCGGATATATTTGATTTAACAATTTGATGTGGGAGGTTTGTGTAAACTTAGTGATTAACATGATAATATTATCATAGACGTCATGGAACCTAATGGAATAAATAAAAAACAATTAAAATTTCTACTTTCTAGGTCGATACCATTCTTGAAACATTGGCCTATAGAATGTCTAGCATCGCATCCACAGGCGTGTATGTTTCATTTCTTTGGGTGAGTATGTTTTAGCGTTTCGATCTGTTGTATTTGAATGACATGTAATTGTGGTCTGTGCTGTTTTTATGTTTTCTGTGCTCAGCTGTTTCAGTTGAGGCTGCATTTCCTGTCCGATTTGTTTACTATCTGCATACTTATGATTTTGCCCTTACAGTGTCATTCTATCGTTTATTACCATCTAGACATGTTATTGTCCAACATAAAGTTTTACAATACCTGAAATAAAACCGTGTTCGTTTTCCCTCCCACGATGTCATTTAGGACTGGGTATGTAGGCAGGGAAACTAGTTTTTCATTATAATCATATATATTTTACAGAAATAATGTTGACTTTCGTTAATTTCTTCCCAATTCTGCAGTCTCAATAAAAAGTTAAAGATTTGGCGATTGAGGAGGGGGGTAGGTGGTGGGAGTTTTTTTTATTTTATGAGTTTTTTTAATTGGTTTGCATTTTACTTTCTAGTTGGGATTCTTCATTTACGGGTCTTTATATAGTTTTATTTATTTCAATTTACACACTATAAGTATGTACACACTAATAACACAATAACTTCGCAGTACTTGAATGAATAATTTGCAATATCCGGGTTAGTACAATTAAATAATTATGTAAAGTCATCTTCAATGAATTGCACATAATATTTATATTGCCACGGTGTTCCGAATGCAAGTTCTTTAGTGGGGGGGGGGACGTTGGCCAGGGGGTGCGCTTTGTGATCGAGAGGTCCCGTGTTCGATCCAGTTTGTCCAACTGCTTAATTTCTCTGAGCAAGAATAACCCTTAATACTCAACTCGACCAACATGTAAACTGGTGCCTGTGAGGACGGTGGCTGTACATGCTCGATATTCCAGGGCGCCGTATCTCGAGGTTAGCTGCACACACACCAGGAGAGAAATAGTCTCCCGAGTGAGATTCGCACGCACGTTTCCTTAGGTAGCCCAATGTCCATGGAAAATTAAATGTCAAAGGGTGGCTGTACGGCTGCATTGCTGAAAGCGGCCCTCGAACACTTGTATCTTAACTTTTATATAGACCTTTTCGCTGTACCGACTACAGATCGACATACCGCTAGACAAATAATTTTAGTATTAAATGGTATACAACTTTTATGAGCCGGAAAAAATGTTTTCCACACGCCGTGCTCATTGAATAGAGTATACCTGTAAGGGTTGTAACTTATTTCATATTCGATATTAGATGCACTCTGTGGATATTTATTGAACTTGGAGGAAAATCATTCACGATAGATTGAACCCGGCATCAATGACGTAACGCCTCATTTGTAATATTAACATGAGAACCAACCTAAAAACAATGACAACACTCCAACAATTTGTCAATATTTTATCGACAGCATAATTAAAACGAACACAAAATGTATCTTATGTTTGTCTGTTTGCACCTTGACACAGGGGCATATACCGGTATAAGTCTAATTTGTAATCATTCATAAAAGTAAGTCGGTGCAATTTTATAATTGCTTGTTTGACATTTTATATTAATCACTGGAAAAAAAATACGGCGAATGACAGTAATAAGGCAACCAGAATGTATAGAAAAGATAATTAAGGTTGTTTGGAAATTGATACCAGTGATACAGAGCTATGTGTTAAACTTTGTTCAAGGCAACTCGCGTCAACAATCCAGTATTGTACATAATCTGTTACACTTAGATACCGCGATCATGACCGCGGAGTGGTTAGGGCTTTCGCCTTGGATGCGGAAAATCAAATGTTTGAATCCTGGTGAAAGCCGGGTGAGAACTGATGCGGTCAGTTTGGTGAGCCCTCAGCTTGTTAAAGAATAGTTACCGTAGGCCCACCTCCGCATGGCGCCCAGCAATGAGAGATGGGATTCGGGAGCTAATCACGTCAAAGTTTTATTACTCTACATCTAGTGTAGTATCATTTTCATATGAAGGCTTCATCACACTCTCGCGACATCAAACACATGATACATAGAGGATATTGAATGAGTGTTAGTTGATTACGAGCTGAATAACTGGAAGTTTGTGACGTCATCATAATTTTCAGGAGCCTCAAATAACGTCATTTGCATATTTAATGCACATGTGCATTACTATTTTTATGGCACTGCACAGAAAAGTGCAAGGGCATGTGGTAAATACTTAATTAATTACAATGTATAAGTAATTGGGGAAATGTACATGAATTATCTGCCATTTACCAGCAAGGCTCTCGTTTACTAAAGTTCCCAAGAAGTCTAGCCTTTCCTCAAGCGTACATGTAACCGTTTGATTGGCTGATTCTGGCGAATATCAACGAAGTTGGATCCCCGTGAATGACTACAACTTTACGGTATATTTAATAACGATTTTACATCGCGTGCAGATAATCGCACAACATTAGCAGGTTTATTATATACACGTACCGCTAATAAGACTAATTCAATTATTTTGAATAATGCGGATATTGGCAATTGTTAAGAACTAAAGTCTTGGTTTTGGAACATGGTCCGCTTTAAAGACCATCTAATTACCAGTATCTGGTCTTATTAAAACCATCTAAAACTTATTAATACTATTTGGTCTTATGTGCGGAAACTTTACCGATTCATGAACCCACAGTGTATAAACGAGTCAACTTTCGGTTCGCAATAATTCATACAAGTTGAATTTTATAGTCTTCCAATAAGTCATTCAGTGACCGGAAATCACAGATGTTTTTGCTCGCAATAAGTCATACAAGTTGATATGTACAGTATACAAATAAGTCATACAGTGATTAGATTTATACGCTGTCGAACCGATACATACATTAACATGACATTGTATACATGTACAATTATCCCACAATGATTTAGCTATTTTATGACATATTTACAATGAATCGATACATAGTCTTCATTTATTTTGTAAAACACGGTATAAGGAAGTCTGACAGTAAATGTACAAGAACGTCATTATGTCCATTTTCTTCGATCCTCCAGCTGGCAGTTAAGTGGTCTGAATTACTAGATAATCTCCCAGCGGAGGCCAACTCTCTACTTGTCTTATCTATGTTATTAAGTTAAGTATTAACTTTAATTGCGTTTATAAGTTATTTGTTTTCCCTCCCCAGGGTACTGTTTTATCAAAGCACTTACGGAAATCATAAACTTACGATCAAATTTAAATTCTATATAATTCTTAAACAACTGCAAATTGGAGACCGATATGGTTTGTATGTGTTCATTAACTAAATCTTGGTTAGTATTGCAGCTCCATTTACCACAATTTATAGTTGTAAAATTATTAAAAAGAATTTAAATTTGATCGTAAGTTTATGATTTCCGTAAGTGCTTTGGTAAAACATTACCCAGTTACCTAAACAGAACGCTTGTCGCGGAGCTGATCTTAGTAATTTAAAAACGTTTTGATGTGATTTTAAAAATGACATTCAATTTAATCCGCGAGAACATGCAGAGTGGCTAAAATACCTGTACGATATGAGAACATAACACAAAATGTTTCCGTTTGACTGACAAGCGACCATGTTTGTTATTTAATTTAATAAGCCTGCTATGTCAAGTAGCGAGTTTGAAATGTGGGCCCCTGTATTAAACAAATACAGGTTAATTCTAACTCTTTTTTCTACTTTCTTTTTTCCAGACGTGGACAAGTACTGGTTCGTGACAGTAACCATTCGGACTGGATCTATATTGTCAAATCTGTAAGATGTTCACATTATACTTTATCCTTATATCCACATTATAAAGACACCTTTGATGCACACACAAATAATCCACCGTCGACACACCGTTCATTTAGTATTTGATAACATGTGTGCATCACAGGTAACTGTATCTTTGATAAAGAGTAAAAAAAATCATTTATAAAATTTATGTTATCTTAGATATTATAAATTTTATAAAAAATACATGTTTTTGTTTACTCTTTATTAATGATACAGTTGCCTGTGGTATACAATAAAACAACGTTGTATTATTGGGAGTGGTGGCCTAGACGTTAAGCATAATTATGCCTTGGGATCCAGAGAAGCCGGGTTCGATCCCCGTTTACGCCAATGCATAATTTCAAAGAGGACAGGACTAGTGTATGAAAGAATACCTGCATATATGAGAGGATCGGTACTGTGGCAATCATCAACACCGAGTATAACAGCGGCAACTTGCGACTAAATGATCGGGGTTAATGTGGTAGTAGTCGACTAAAAGGATGCAGTCATGTCATGTCTGAAAGTAGACCTTAAATGTGTTTTATACTTTTTTACTTTATATTCAACAGTATAGTGTTAGATGTTTTGTTTGATGCGTCCGTCTGTCCGTACTCACCCACTTGTAGTTGTGGGGTGTGGAACAATAGGCTATATTTAGATTCTATTCATTCCATTGCTTACGGGGTGCAAAATGTTGCTTATGAGGTTTTACAAACAAAAGGATGAACAAAAGGAAACCCCACAATGTCAAGTCAGTGAGAACGTCCGTCCGTCCACCCGTCCGTCCGTTCGCTGTGCCGACCATTAGTTACAAACTTAACACATAATAGTACGTTCTTTCATTAGTCCATGCGTGTGTTCGTCTGCGCGTCCATTGGTTCGTCTGCACCACTAGACGATATGAACACTTACTGGCAATAATAGAATGTGTTTTTATCAAATGTTGTAGTCTGTTTTAATTAAACTATATTGAATACAAATATATCTGATTTATAGGGAAGTCTGTCCGTTATGAAGAAACTCGTTGAAGTACATCCGAGGACGAATCAGCCTAAACGTGACGTACACACCGAGGAAGATGGTAAACTATTTTATTGTATACATGTACATGTTTTACCTTTCAAAAAATGAATTGTACTTGAACCGTGTTATATGTACCATTTTCTATTAAACCGTCCGGATTAAAAAATTTTTTCACGACATTGAAGCCGTCGCTTGGTCGGCGATGGTCCCTCGATGGAATACTGTAACTGCCGCTTTGCCGTTAGGCCCAGACGTACATATAATTTCCCCAAGCATAGTTGAGCACCAATCGATCTATGCGGTACAAAATATTGTTTAAGGAATGCCTTGATGAGGAAAGGACTTTAATCAGATTGAGTTACACATAGGCCATTTACTAGTACATGTATGACAATTATGGGTTCCAAATGGAAGCACAAACGCACTACAGGCTATGTATAGTTAAAAAAGCCTGTGTCCCCTAATATATTGGCCATGTCTTTAGGTACGCACCTGGTTTGATATCATAATAGTTTTTATTATATATTTGAAATCGATTCGCATATGAGTTGGGTATAAAAGAAAACGTATAAATGACACCGAAGAACTTCAAGGAATTGTATGTAGGAGATATATCGATCATGTTGCTTGCCTCGAAGGTTTGTTTCAAGCTGCAGACGACATAACTATTTTACCGGAAATGTAGGCGGAAACGCAAAGTCGATTTTGCAGACGACAATTGACGTAAATTCTATTTAACCTACAATAAATTTCCAGCGTTCATTTCATTAGGCTTTCATGTCGTTCTCCATAACTCGATGATCATATTGGAATTAAGAAATAATTACTACCATTGATACTGAATTGACACTTTAATCGTTGGATCATTAGAATGAAGTTCTAGGTTTTCAATGACGAATTTCTATACTGTACGTCTATGTTCGACTATGCTTTATTCAATGACCATGTAGGCTGCAGGAGTGCCTTTACATATTAAATTTATTAAAGGAGTTGAATAAAACAATAAAACAATAAAACACAAGACTATGTCCATTGTCGGAACCCACGTCCGACGACGAACTCCGCTTGGCATTTAGTCAATTTTATTCGACGAGTTCATAAAAATCTATGTGGAAAGACGCGAATGAAATTTGATTTCTGATCACATGGTAGCTTTTCCGACCGAAACATAAAAATGCTGCTTTCTTTATCTATAATTAAACAAGTCAATTGGACGTCTGTAAACACGAGGCCAATCATTTAGAAGATGTACTGTACGTGTTTCCTTATTTCTTCTCGTCAGGTGAATGGGGAGAGGCAAGTCCGAAGTTTAAAAATTTTGGAACATGGAACTATCGATTAAATAAAAAGACAAGAATTGATAGTTCAGAAGAAAAAGAGGTTTTTAAGAACAACCTAGAGATGGAGAAACGATTGGTAGGTTTCACATTCTGTTAATAGCATGACTCGTTTGTTTTTAAGCTTCTGAAACATTTTCAAACGAATGGCCTTGTTGTTTCCTAAACGTTATGGCTATAGAAGGCCTACTGTCGTCAGTGGCGTCGCTCAATGCGGGGGAGTTCCTCACCAAGTTACTAGTTCAAACCAATGACTTCCAGATTTGGTGTCAGTTGCCCGAGCTCGACAACTTCTTCTTCGTACATTACCCGTTATATATCTAGGACTTCCGTCTGCATGCAACTTTATGTGATTAACATACTAAGACGTTGTTGGTGAACTTTTTGAAGTTTGTGTCGCCTATGTAAATTCTGTTAAACGAAACAAAACTGCCGAAATGTTTCGACTCAAACAGTCGTAAGCACATGTGACTGTATCATTGATAAAGAGTAAAACAAGTCTTTTATAGATTTTACGTTATCTAATGCTAGGGTCACAAAGCTCGTACGATATCCGTACGAATTTATCAACTCGTACGAGTTCACAATTTTTGAAATCCTAACGGGTTTTATATGTACGTAGCGTCTGGTCACAACTCGTACGGACCACAAACGATCTATAGAGATGCACTGGAAAGATATCCGTACGATGCTCGTATGAGTTAAGAAAATCCGTACGATATCCGTACGATGCTCGTACCAGTCTTCGGTGTCCGTACGGACGCCGTGCGAGTTTGCCAAAATCAACTCGTACGGAGCTCGTAGGGCAAATGTGACCTTAGCATAAGATAGATGTATACATTTTATAAAAAAATAAATATTTTTTGTTTACTCTCTATTTACGATACAGTTACCTGTCACAGTGTGGTCGTAAGTGCATGGTTATTCGGTTGTTTCCTTGTCAGATTGACCAATGACCACCGGCTTGAGGGAGATGCCAAAATGAGCACAAAGATAGTGAAGATTTTTTTCTGTGTGATTTTTGTCAAAGTTTACGAAAATTACCAATGTGTACCGGAATGATACCGAAATAGTATAGGGGGAAAGTTCTGAGAACCCGAAAACATTTTTACAGGAATGTACTATTTAACATCTGGTATACTTACAGGAACAAATACTACCTGGATATTATAACGGTACAGATCGACTGGGGCTTATAGACTATGATGAAATCATAACTGATCATAAAACTAGAATATTACCATCAAATAGGAAGGCTTCCGTTGCTGATGCCCTCACCACACTGCCAACCATCACTATAAATACACTTGGTATGTATATACATGTAGCTACGTTCAGCTCATAACTGGTCGACGAGCTTATAGTAACGAGTGTGCAAGTGTTAAAAGCAGAGCCTGTTTTTGAGTTTTTTGTCAGTTTAATTTTTAATGCCATTTTAGCGTTGTTTTAGGCAACTGGTCAGAAACACTAGTAGCTAGGGTCACGTGGATTAAATATGACGATTATCATGACACGCTTGGTTATGGACGCCACTTTTACTCTATACATGCGTAATTTGGATAGGCGTATTTTGTTTGGTTTGATAAATATCCATTTAAAATAAGTACATGTATGCATTTGGTGGAAGATTTTCAACTGGGTGCGCTTTTAGCGGTTAAGGAAGCGCTGAAACCTTTCACCAACGAGACTTAAAGTCACAATAGCTTGCAACCATAATATTATCTGCTTCTGTATTGGAATAGGCATATGATAAGCATATCTTGTAACAAAGCTTATAAAAGATTATCATATATTTTATGCTACAATCATTAATGAAGCCCTAGCTATCATGTAGATATAAAGTTGCATTAACACGTTGCTTGTTTCTCAACCGTATGATATTACAGGATCATTTAATACACTATTTTAAATGTCAGTATTTACTTTTTTGTATTGTCTGTCGTTTTATTGATGCTTTTGAATGTGTGTATATATTTATGCTTGTTTTGTTAGATTACCACATGGGAGATAAGCCCTAGGCTTAATGGGTATATCATCGGAAAATAAAGTTATTATTATTATTTTATTATCTGCGATCACAGGCTGAGACTTCGAGCTTGTGGTCGTTTAAATTTGATTAGTCTCAATTTAATGTGGTTTACTTAGACTAGCATTACACAAAATATCACTTCAAAATTTATTTGTTTAAATTAGGATGAATACAAAGTTAACAGGGCGTTCATTACACCAAAAGCCCAAAATGTGTCTACTTTTAAGCCTAGGTCCCACTGAGCATTTTTTGCGTCGGCGATGTACTCCCGATTAAAATTGATGAGTTATACGGCCATCGGGAACATGTTCGTCATGGTCTAAGGGAAGTTTCGGGAAAGTCATGAGCCAATTTGTTACATAGAAGGAATCGTGATGAGTCGGGTAGTATCGGAAGATATCGGGAGAACATCGCCGATGAGGAATTCCTCAGTGGGACCTAGGCTTAAAAGCGTCAAGGTAAACATGGGTTTATGACTTCCATATGTTTGTTGGTATTTAAATTTCTTTGATGATTATTTTAATCCGTGTAGAAACGTAACCCCAGTAAGTTAATGCTTATGGTGAAAAATCCTATATAAATTGTACACAAGACAGAACTAATAAACAAATAATAATATTTATTTTATCTATTGTTGATATTTACCAAGCTTCTAAATTATCGATAGACCTTTAATTATGTTGTGTTTTTATCTATGATGTATTTACGTTCCGTATTACTTGGACTGATAAATCTTGGTGAAATTAATTTATATGCGCGGCATTTCGTCTATATAGTGTTCGACGATTCAACTTGACCGTATCTGAGCGATATAGGCAAAGTATTGTTACGTACAATGCTTGTTTACCTTTATCTATCTAACAACGAGTTTAAAGTTATTATGATAAAATAAATCTTGCTTAACCTAATAACCCTACATTATTCCCTTAAAGTCTGAAGGATAAACGTTTATTTAAAGTTACGTTATCGGCAAGAGTTCATGAGCGTACTACTTGAAAACATACGCGATGAAATGTTATTATAAGAAGACACAATGATTCCTGTAAAAACCACAGGAACTTGCAATCAAATAAATAAATAAATACAAACATTACTACAAAGTCTACAGAACACTACTGTATTAAAATATATTTTAATAGTGTAGAGTGTGTGAAGTTATGTGTGTAGTTATGTTTTATTTTTTATTTGATTGCTAGTCCCTGTGATAAAAAACACTTTTTGAATCCTAGAAAGGAAAGAATAACCAATTATTTTGCTCATAGACCTTTGTAATCATACTGTAACATCTTGTCACAATGTGGCATTATGTGCTGGATAGGTATAAATATCAGTTTGGAACTACTTTCTCGGAATATATGAATACTGTTCATAGTGTTTAGTGTGGTACCCAAACATCAAGAACACATTGAGGAGATAATGTGCTGACAATAAAAATACTGGAAATTCGTAGTGCAAACCATCGTATAGTCTGTTTATTCAGGTCGGACACTTGTATACAAACATTGCAATATCATAACATTGTATTTTTAATGTTTTAAACATCTTCATTGGAGAAAAGGGCAGTGCAAAACAATACATTATGCTTTATTCTGTAAGCCACACGTAAATGCGCATAATATCTGTTAAAATAAGACATAACTAAGAGATATTGGCACGTTTATGTACACAATGGTATGTAAAGCATAGGTCCCATTGAGCATTTGTTTGCCACTGCGATGTACTTCCGATTGAAATTAGCATTCAGGGCATAGGAACAGGTTCCTCGTGATCTAGGGGTAGCTTCGGGGAAGTCATGAGACAGTTTGTGATATCGGAATTTATTGTGATGAATCCGGTGGTATCGGAAGAAATCGAGAGTACATTGCCGATGTGAATCTCCTCACTGATACCTAGGCTTATATAAGCCACTGACCTGAATAATAGATTTACACAAGTACGAATGTACTCACTGACTATACACTGTAGTTCGAAGATACTCAAATGTAACATGTATAACTAATACAGACGCACCCCCTGAAGACACCAAGAAAGAAGAAGACGATTCGGTGATGGACCCAGCTGAAGAGGAAAGAGCTATGAAACTGCCAAAAATACGCAAAACATCGAAGGTATACGACGTTTACATGTCCACCCCACAGGTTACTGTATCATTGATTAAGAGTGAAAAGAATTGTGTGTAAAATTTATATATAAATCGTATGAATATATAAATTTTACAAACAATTTTTGTTTTTGTTTTACTCCGCTTAGAGGGGCATGCCCAGAAACTGGAGTGTCTTGGTTTGCATACAACAAAATTGCGTTTATCACTTGTAAAACCAACTATTACCAAAAAATCAAAGAAGAATTTGACTTTTAAAAAATTTCTCTATATCCTTTCCGCTACCACGATTTTTTGGGGGGTTATGAGAAATTCATATGGTCCCTATACCCCGTCCCTGAGACACTATTGACTTGCAGCACTGATAAAAACTCGATACATCCGGATGCTACACACCTACCCTAAACCGAAAGTAGAAAAAAATGTCAATATTTCGACTAAAGGTCACCGGAAATGACGATGTGACGGTGACCCTTGCGCGAAAAACTTTTTTTTTTTAGCTTGACAGGCCTACTTTTTGGCCCCTTTAGGGCATTGTTCCTGACCCCTTTGTCTAGCCTTATATTCCTGCTATAAAAAAATAAAAACGTTTTGGCGCTAAATGTTAATGCAATTCCACAGGGAATCGTACCGCAATGGCGGGTAGGACCAGTAATTTCAGTTTTGTAAAATCTACGTTCAAAACCCTCTTTAAAGGGTTCTAGCGGGTCCAAAAACCTGTGCACGACCATGGGCCCGTAATATCCTGTATATTCCCGAATTTGGGCATTTAGGTCGAAAACTACGGAAGGCCGAAATGGCCATCTCGGCGAGTCTGCATAAGTACGATATGGTAGCGGAAAGGATATAAAGCGCTTCGATAGTTTGTATATCGATTTGAATTAAATGCTGTCAGCCGTTTATTGACGACAACGATATTTAGTTATTCTTGAAATACTTTTTCTTTAACACTAGCGGGATATTTCGTAACTTTTAACAGGGTTTTCATTATTTGACTGAGGTATTATAATGATTCGAGACACTTCAGTTCCAGGATTTGTCCCTTTAATTAATGATATAGTTATCTATGGTTCACCCTTGTTTAAATTGAAAAGCATATAGTATATCGGTTGTCATTCTTTGATATTTCTGTGTACATGTATAATCATAAGATTCAGATTACAATCTAGCCTGTTTCTACATTGTAATTATTTTTTATGTTCGTCTAAAATAACTTATTCCACCACCCGTCTTACGGAGTCAATCATTGTTAAATCTCAAGTAGCCATTCCAGTTTTGCAAACAGCTACGTGACCTCTTTATGCAGCCATATTTAATTAGCATGTATGCATCTACTCCAGAACAGTTAGATTGTATTTTATACACGAATGTTCCGACGTAGTTGCTTATTCGGGCGTACGTAAGGGCTTTGTATAATTTCGTTTAATTGGAATATTTTGTGATTCACTTTCACAAACATTTTCAACAACCCTCATTCAACGTAACTTATCTCCAGAAACGAAATTAAAAACTAAGTTAATGAAAGTATATTTAAATCGGGTACTTTATTTACTGTAATGGAATTACAGCGAGTGATATGGAAAGAACCAGAAGTTGGAAGCGTTATGACAATGAGTCCTGAACATAAGTTTGTAAAAAATCCTGTTCTCAAGTTCCCGAAGGTAGATTGATGGAGTGTGTGCTGATTGTCGTTACTGACTTAACTTGGCTGTTTCATTTGTTGGCGTACTAATTTGTGTGGCCCTAAATATGTTTGTGATAGTTATCATACACAGGTTCAAGACACAAAATCAAATTTGGTTATATAGGCCTATTATGTATATAGTTTCTCTCCTATATACACAATAGGCATATACATGTATAGCCAAATTTGATTTAGTATCTTGCACCTGTGTTTTGTATAGAAGTGCCCGGATGGCGGGCGACGAGTTCCATTGCGGTGTAAAGATATCCACATGTTTCAAATATTGTGTGTTAAACATCGGTGAGTGGCGTTTGGAGACTAAATGCATATTTCGTATTACATTCATCAAGTTCAATTTTTGTTATAGAATAATTTTATTGTGTGTATGTGTTCTCCTTGTGCATAAATTTAACACTGTGGAATGCCGGGGCTGTTCTAATTAGTGTGAGATGTGACGTCATTTTTAACTTTTATTCCGTGATTTATCCGTAATGTGTATAATAAATGCAAGGCTTGAGTTAGATGAGAGACGACGGTGTGGATTGGCGAGTTGTGTTAGTTAATTTATCAGGTCAATATTGTTCTTTGTATCAATATGTTTCACTTTGTTTGCTGTTCTGGCGATTGTCTGTGATTTTGTTTGTTTTAACCTAACAAAAGTGAATAATCCATAATAGACGGATCTCTATTTAGTTGTCTAACAATAATCTTCCAGATTACAAGAACATCTCTACAGGATGGGACGATGCACATAAAATATTATGTTTTCTTTAGAACAAATAAATTAAACTGATGCACCGTGTTGGTGACTGTAAAGGCTATATGGGATATTTTATAAACTCCAGTGATGATTTAAGCTGGTGTCTCCTTGTATCAAAGTACATGTGGAGACCGGTTGCCTAGAGGTAGGGTGCGAGCTTCGGGATCGAGAGGTCCCGGGTTAAAGCCCCGTCTGGATCATTGCTAAATTTCTCTGAGCAAGAATAACTAGCATGCTCCACTCGACCAAGGTGTGAGTTGGTACATGTGAGGGCTGTGTCTGAACTTGTTCGATAGTTCTGAGCGCCGCAGATCAATGTTGGGTGCACACCCTCCAGGAAGGAAATAGTCTTCACAGGGAGACTCGAACGCAGGTTTCTATAGGTAGCCTGATGACCAGGGGGAGTTAAAATGCCAAAGGGTGGCCGAACGGCTGAACTGTTGAAAGCAGCCCTCGAAAATTGGTAACTTTTAAAGTTAAAAGCTGGCGTTTCCTTGAATCAATGTCCATGTACAATGAAAGTATTGTCACAATCACTACTTCAGCTGGATAAAGTTTACGAACCTCGTATATTTCAGTCTGAATGATAATTAACTTTGTAACAAAGTTATGTGTGTCTAATAACGATAACAAAACATATACAATGTATACTATTTCAGGGTGCATACCTCGCTTCTGTCAAAAATTTAAAGAGAAAAGTCACCCGAAAAGAAGCAATACAGGAAGAGGTTTTCCAAAAGCAACTAGGTAAATATAGGACATTTGTTACCGGTGTACATTTAAGAAATAATGAAAATGTACCTATGTTTTATCGTAGAACAAAGCACAGTCACGAGTTCGGATGCGTTGTAATTAAATCATGAGTGCGTAGCAATGTACGCAACCGAACAAGTGACTGTGCTTTATTATAGATAAAACACAGGTACATATTCATTATTTCGATTCTAATATACATGTAGACAATATTCCGAATTTGACAACAGATCAATATATTATTCGCTGCACTACTTTCTTCCTCGGAAGGCTTATTTGCAGATTGAAGTTATACAGCCGCAGTTGTGTTTTATCTGCAGTTCGTGCACACCGTGATTTCCTCTATGTGTATATAGCTGAAACCGCTGGTTGTGTTAGAATTTGTAATAGTTGGCTTACCGAAGTATTTGTGGATGATGCTACAAGCCCTGGTTTACTGAAATTACCATTTGTTAAAGGGTAAATGGTACTGAAATAATTGAGAATCTGTTGTGACAGAATTACAACAAATGTATAAATCAAGCTTTTCTAGATTGTAATTTGTTTACTAAAGCATTCGTGGATGACACGGTACATCTTGTCCTGGTTTTATTGTATTTATACGTTTAATAGAAGGACTTAAACAGCTTTTCTGATGTTTTTTTCTTCTTATTTGCATACATTGTACTGCCAGCACGGTCACTGTGAATGGAAGCTGTCTTCTTGATTCCCTCCCTTTTGCCTAGAGCTTCTCATTTCTGCTATTCAATATTTCATACTTATCGTGCTTTTCAAGATGTATTGAATAAGTGAAAACATTGAGACAGTCCATGAATTTCAATAAAATCGTCCTGTTTTGTTTATGAACCACCAGTTCTTATCTTTACAATAGCGTTCTGCAAAACATGTCCGCACATGTATGCACAACGAGTTAAAGCCTACATCTCACTGAGCAATTTTTGCCTCGGCGATGCACTCCCGATTGAAATTTTTGAGCTATCAGGACATCGGGAACAGGTTTCTCGTGGTCTAGTGGAAGCTTCGGGGGAAGTCATGAGAACGTTTGTGATGATTCGGATGGTATCGGAAGAAATCGGGAGAACATCGCCGATGTGGAATTCCTCAATGGGACCTAGGCTTTAAGCAGCTGATTTTTTTGTGAATTTGTAACATGTTTGGTTGCGTTCGACCACGATAATCTTGTGTGCGACGTGGACATTCGTTTTTTCCCTACTGGATTGGCCAATGACCTCCGACTGTGAGGGAGTTTTGCAACATGATTTAATACAAACTAATGTGGTCTGATTCTTTGACAGAATACGACAAGAAAGCCCAGGATAAACAGAAGATAGGAAGGAAGACTATAGCTGATGAATTAGATAACAAACTGATCAAAGGTTTAGATTTAACAGAGAAGGATATACGACCCATGTTTGTATGTGTACAAGTTCTAGAACGAGGCCAATATTTTGTAAGTGCTCTTTTAATAGTTTGTGTTGTATTCAGCATTAAATTAGACAAGCCTCTCTCCAAAAGTGGTATCGCTTATAGAACATTTCAGCACGGTATGAATCCCGATACATCGCTTTTCAGTTCCGTCAGAGAATTGTTCTGTTTCCATATGGCTCTGACGGAACAGAAACCGATGTAACGCTCTGATGGAACTCAAGATACATGACATTTGAGTTTCATCCGAGCGTTACATCGGTTTACAGTTCCACCAGAGCCATATGAAAACATCACAATTCCCTGACGGGACTAAGAAGTGGTGTATTGGGATTCATACCGTGTCCAGTAGCATAATCATTTACTTAGTTTCGTATACTTTCTCAGCAACATTCAAAAACTTTACATACTAGTACATTGTGCTACCGTATGATAAACCACACGACCACAAAAATAATCATGTTACTGGCACCTATTTTCTTTTATAAAGAGTGATTGACAGGTCTGTTAATTGATTGATAAATTGCATACTATTTGAATAATATTCCAGACTACGCTGGTATAGATAGTTTACATAGATAGATAGTGGGATTCGAAACGTTTCTTATTGACGTCTTTACGTCAATAGACAGTGGGTTCGAACCTTTTCTGATTGAAGGACAAACGACCACTCGGTTATTGCAGCAAGTGCCAACATGTTGCACAGACAGTATCAAAAAGATTGCGTCAAACTACACCAGTGATGGGTTGATATGAATAACATAATTTCAGGGATTAACCAAGACAGTGTTCCCAGAACAAGCGGAGAGTTTTAGCGTTGTCTCAAATGGTGCTGAATGTATTATGATCTCAAAGCGTTTCTTCTTCGAAAAAGCCAACGAAACAGTAATGTACCATCTACGTCAAGTGGTAAGTGCAATTGATCACATGTATGCCTTGTGATAGAGTTTGTTTGTTTGTTTGTTTGTTTGTTTGTTTGGGGGTTGACGTCACAGAAAACAATAGGTCTGTTTTATACAGAATTCAGTTGACCTTTAACCAGTAGATTTTCAACAAATACATTTGACAAATAGTGATGATGGGATGATTGTACGCAATGTCATCTGCATTACATTGTACTTTTGAATTAACAAATACAAATATAGATTGGTGATTTATACTTTATACTCTCATCATATATCTATTCATTTTAACGACATGTACATTTAAATATCTACTGATGATTAACTTTGATTAAGTACTTAATAGTTGTGTCCACATTTCGCTGGCTTAGAATTAGACGGTCGTAAGTAAACTTGTTATTTAAAATCCAGGTTAAAGATACCCATGTTTGGTCATACGCTCACATTGTATATATACAAAGAAGGAACAACTCACTAGCAAAGTGGTGTAAAATATCTTCAAAAAAGGCGATCTAGATATTTATTAAAATGCATGAAATTAATATCACCTATTGTGTAAGACATTAAAGATTACAAATCTTTTTGCACCTAAGAGTTTGGTTGTCTAGTTTTTTCGTTATTAAGAAAAAACTATATTGCCCCTTCTTATTTCTATATAGAAAAAATGAGCGCTATCGATTAACCGCTTGAGGAGAATTCTTCCACATGAATATCAATATTTTGAGAAAACAAGAAAAAAACGGTCTGAAAACTACGCCTTACTTATGGAAACATAAGCTTTTAATAATAATAATAATAATAATAAATTTAAACTTCATTTTGGTCAACATGATCATATGCTCATAAGAAGCGCCATGAGATGCAGATTTCACGAGTCTGGTAAGGTCGCAAGTAGTACTTACGACCTTTTAATTCTAAGCCAGCGATTTATTGTTTTATCATGTTATATTGTTACGTGCTTTCAGGAAACTTTACTGCCACAAGAAGAAGAATTACAGGGTAACTTACAGGATTTCGTTGATTGGAAGGCGCATCGTGCACGTGTTTATAATCGTTTAGTGAAGAACAAACAGAGTCGAGCAGTACGTCACCAGCAATTCCCGCCACAATATGGCGGACAGTACTGCTTCCGGACTGGTCCAACGGTTAGATCGATAGACTGATGCAGGGATTTGATTGGTCCAACCAACATGATTAGACTGACGCATATTTTTAGATTGGCTCAGACAATATGATAATTGATTTACTGACAGACTGATGTTCATATTTGGACTGATCTAACCTTCAGTCAAACCAGCTAACATTCATACAGGCATTTGGACTGGTCCAACCGACAGGATAACCTTGCTAACTCACATATTTGGACTTGTCCAACCATCAGTATCAATTTACTAGCATAATTGGACTATAAAGTTCAAGCGTCTGAATGGCCAGACACATGGCTTTTGACTTGTCCAAGCATTAGTATAGCCTATCGGACGGTTTAAGGCTGGCCAAACCATCAGGATAGACTGATATACATACACTATGACATTATTACTGTATTATGTTAAATGTTCATGCTGTTACTGTGATTACGGTCAATATATAAAATGCAACATTGTGTAAGCTTATACCGCAGCCTTTTTCTATCTAGTTATATGTGCCTGTAGCACTATACTTAGGGTGATTGATACGAGCCTCGTTACAAAGTGAATCAAAGTACTGAAGTACCGTTACTGGCGTCGCAATGCTCGGTAATACAGGGTTTAAAGGATTTCAAAAAAAAATGTAAATATTGTGACAAGGCTTCTGAGAGGTGATAGCAGCTTACTCATTCAAATCACACTACAACGGACCAATCACAATACTTAAGGTCATGAAGGCAATACACATACAGTAGCCCTAAGTAATATGCCACATGGTGTGTTTGATTCCAAGGAACCGTGTTTCTCAGACTGTTTTCCGTTTTTCACTCACATAACTTCATGAGATGCTCGTTAAATGAATTATCAAAAATCGAATGTGCCCAGGGACATCAAGACTTATCAGTCCTGTATACAGTATTGCAGGTCAGACTCGCGTAATTAATAGAACGAAAACATCTGTTAAAATAATAATGTTGATGGTAGTAAGCAATAGAATAAAAGAAATTGAATAGGGGATGAATGAGCGCAAGAAACCGAAAAACAAATTCCACAAGTCTACAGCTGCACACGTATATAATTTTATATTATAAACCAACTGGATAGGGTGCGATAAGCAAGAACGAATTAGATAGGGGTCGAAACACAAATACGTGATATGGCGTCGTCTTTCGGCGGGAAAATTGTATACACAGCAGCGCTCGGAAATGGGTTGTCCTAACGACAGACTATTTAGCTGATGATCTGTGGTAATTGAATGGATCAAACGTCGAACAATACTATTAACAGGGGCGCAAGAAAATGAAGAAAAACAGTAACTAAAAACTAGACAGAGTCCTTATTCCATTACTCTAGCTGCATACGAACTGGATAGAGTGCGAATAGCGCGAACGAATCAGATGGGGATGAAACACAAACAACTGATATGGTCGGGCAAAATGTATTTAACAGCGCTGGGAAAAGGGTACATGCAGTTCTAACTGTAGACCCAAAATATTTAACTGCAGATCTGTGGTAAGTTAATGCATCGATGAGAGGTGGATCAATACTATCAACAAATGCAAAATATTATAAAAAGTTAAAAATAAGCACACGTTAGATCAGGAGTTTCTAGCAAAACTGTAATGAATTGTGTAAAGTTTGTCTGCTCAACGGGTTACTTTTAACAGTGACATTTTTATCACCCCTAAAAATCATCATTAATCAATTTATAGCGCTTAGGAATTTATTCGCACAAATACATTATCTAATCGAAAAAAAAGTTCACACAGTACAAATAAATTCAATTGTTGTAAACACTTGTTCTTATAAACTAAGCATTATTTGAAATTTGCTGGCACTCGTTTCTTGCTCGGGTGAATTGGTTGTGGAGAAATTACATGGTTAAAAGCATAGTGACTCCAGAATTGGTAAGTAGTTCGAATAAAGGGGGATCCCCCAGTAAAAATCACGAACATGCGATACACGACGTATTTCCCTCTTTGTTAGCACGCTATTAGATTAAGTGTATTTAGTATTACCTGTCGCGTAATAATCAAGCGCTGTAATGTTTATGAATTCAGGGGAGGGAGCTCTGTGTGACTTAATTTAGTCAGTAAGAGTGACTTTCTCAGACATTTAGAGGAAGAAATATTAAGTACATGAGTTGTTTTCCTGGAATTCAGGGGAGGTAACTCTGACAGACTTATTTTAAGTGAGTAAGAGTGACTTCCCCTGAAAATCAGGGGAGAGAACTCTGCACATGTCAAGAGTTACTCCCCTTGAAGTCAGGGGAGGCAACTCTGTCCGACCTATTTTAAGTCGACAAGAGTGACTTCCCCTGAAAATCAACGGAGAGAACTCTGCACAAGACAAGAGTTATTTCCCTTGAATTAAGGGGAGGCAACTCTGCCCGATCTTTTTTAAGTTGGTAAGAGTGACCTCCCCTGAAAATCAGGGTAGAGAACTCTGCACAGGACAAGAGTTACTTCCCTTGAATTAAAGTGAGAGAATTCTGCACATGGCAAGAGTTACTTCCCTTGTATTCAGGGGAGGCAACTCCGTCCGACCTATTTCAGTCGGTAAGAGTGACTTCCCCTGAAAATCAAGGGAAATAACTCTGAAAAACATGGGTTTGAACTCCCAATGGAAGAGTAGCTTCCCTTTTTTAATTGAATGTTATGGTAGGCTATTATTATACCACTGCTTATTTACTAGAAACATACTTTCTTACATGCATATTACGATACCTGAACGTTTTTCTAGTTGAATAAATCTAACCAAGCGTTTAATGCAACTATGATTTCCTGGTAAGCTGGAGTATGTATTATTTATCCTCTTTTTGAATGTTTCTTGTCCAATGGCCAAAATATGAGATAGATATAAGTGAATGTATTTTATTCAGGTGCATAATTTTACAATATCTTAATCGAGTTTTGTGCCCCCGGGCAAATGTTACGTAGTGACTAAGCAAACTATATACCTAGTATTACACCTAAATATCGCCTTCCATTGATGATTTGTGAATATACAGTTAATGCTAGGTTTCCATAAGTGTTACTGTTGTATTCTGGGCCGGTATTTATAATGCATCTTAGGAAAACATACATATTTTGACTTGCCATATGCAGATTCACTGCAAATTGATGAATAACCTACATGTATGTTAGCTCTCTACACAATGCATCACCATACATGAAAATAATTAATTATCTTGATTATATTATTTAGCTGATAAACTTAAGGAAATTTTACGACTCAAATAATACGGGATGATCTTTGTATGACTTTAAGAAAAAGTGTTCTACTAAGATGTTTTATAAATACCCGCCTTGTATTCTACTAAGACTCGAATGATTCTGATATTAAAAATTGTAACAACTCTTGATATCAATTACATAGAACTCCTACAATAGGAATAAAATAACGTTTATTCCAATTAAGGTTCACTACTGACATCACAATTTATTGGATGAACATAAAATAACAGTGAAATAATCGTGATGATATTAAACTCTGAACATTTACATGTTTGGAATATTACACACTATTTTGAATTATTCTTTTACAGACAAAGCATTGAACGCAGCATGAAATATAACATAATTTCCCAACTCTAATTTCGTCTTTGTGTACCACTATCAAACCACAGACCTAAGAAATTATATCACAAAATACAGAGTTTCGAAATTCGCCATCATCCCGTCATTGCTATATATAATAGAGTATATATAGTAATGACGGGATGATGGGGAATTTCGAAACTCTGTATTTTGTGATATAATTTCTTAGGCCTGTGATCAAACAGACTCACATTTCGTGCCTCAATATGAGTAGTCAGCTAGTCAGGCATCATCGAATCTTACGAACTGTCCAACTATTTAGACTGAACTCCGAGCATTCCGCACAAAATATTTTGATGGCAGTAAAACAAATGAATATAAGAAATGTCACGAATGCCATTAAATGGGCGCAAGAAAACTACACAAAGTCTTAATTCCACAACTCTCCAGCTGCATATGTATAAATTATAATCTAACCGGATAGGGTGCGATTATCGAGCACGAATAAAATAGGGGTCGAAATACAAACACGCGATGATGGTCTCCACTTTCGGCGGGAAAATTGTTAACGCAGCTCTCAGCGCTCGGAGAAGAGTTGTCCTAACGGCAGACGCAACCTTATTGCTGATTCTCTGTGGTAATTTAATGGATCAAACGTCGATCAATACTGATAACAAATGTAAAATATTGTAAATAGTGAAAAATAAGCACACGTTAGATTAGGAGTTTCTAGCTAAACTGCATTTATGAATGTTAAGAAACCATGAATTGTGTTAAGTTCGTCTGCTCAACGGGTTACTTTTAAAATCGACATTTTACCGCCCCCCAACAATCATAAGTCATTTTACAGCGTGTAGGAATTTATTCGCTTTATAAAAACATTTACTCGTCGAAAAAAAAACTTTTCAAAAAGTTCACACAATACAATCAAATAAAAAATAATTCAATTGTTATAAACAAAATTTTCTTTAAAATGGTTAAAAAATACGATAGTGGTTGAGATTTGCTGGCACTCGTTTCTTGCTCGGATGACTAGGTTGTGGAGAAATTTCATAGCTAACATCGTAGTGATTTCAGAGTTGGTATGTAATACGAATACTGGGGGTTCCCCTCAGTAAAAATAACAATAATGTATGTACATGCATTTGGTATTCGTCTTTCTAAAGGCTTTTCGAACTGATGAAATTCATTTGTTGTTTTTCTTGCAATTTGGCTTAATTTCACATATGTTCCCACTTCTATACAACTACGATTCAACTGTATTATCATCTATTATGACATGAGCATACAATCCGAGGTGTTTGAGATTCATGCATGTTGTTATGACCTCTTAGTACATTGATGAATATGCTGTGTAGTTGGACACAACTACATGCATGAATGCCACTGTGAAACCTCTGGCAATGTTTTAAGTTGAATAGTTTGACTGCTCAATATATACATGTAGTATTTTTTGTATTTATATTAAAATAATTTTATTAAGCTTGTTATATTATTTTACATCAAAGTTATATAACCAGTATAGAAAAATAGCAACAAACCACTGGGACATAATCTCAGGTGGCCATAGGGGTCAAGAGCTGGGCTACTGATAGAGATAGGTAGTGAGCTTGAACACCTCAGCAGTTTGATGATAAACTTCATAATCACTTAAATAACCCTTTTCTCTACAGATACATCAAGTCACGCTTCTATCAGACTTCAAGTCACGCTCCTATCAGACTTCAAGTCACGCTCCTATCAGACTTCAAGTCACGCTCCTATCAGACTTCAAGTCACGCTCCTATCACACATCAAATCACGTTCCTATCACACTTCAAGTCACTTTCCTATCACACTTCAAGTCACACTCCTTTTACACTTTAAGTCACGCTCCTATCACACTTCAAGTCACGCTCCTATCACACATGAATTCACGCTCCTATCACAATCAAGTCATGATCCAATCACACACGAAGTCACGCTCTTATTACACATGGAGTTACTTTCCTATCACATATCAAGTTACGCTCCTATCACACATCTAGTGACGCTCCTATCATAAGTACATCAAGTCAAGCTCCTATCGCACATCAAGCCCCGTTCATATCACACATCAAGCCCCGTTCCCTGATTGGTGGAGCTTCCCTAAGTAGTACTAACTGAAGTATCAAGGCGCACAGACAGCAGCTTAATAACAATCTATTTACGGTGATTCCAATATTCAACTATGAGCCGTCGAAATTTAAGATTAATACATAAATTGATACGGACTCCTTGTTATAAATGTTATAGCTTACATCGGACAATATATTACATCTTGACTTGCTGTACAATTCCAAATCTATGTATGTATCTGTTTTTTGTCTATTATAGTCTAGCATCTAGAGTTTTTAGTGTGAAAAAAAGGTCCAGAGCGTTTCTCAGTTTATTCGTGTAGAGGGATGCTTGAAGTTTAATTTTAGCGAGGGTGGACATCTGAGATCCTGTAGGTTACCATGGAAACCATGATGGCGTCAAAATTTCCTGCCAATTTTTTAGTACACACTCCGTCTTAATCTAACCTTTCTAACTAGTATGTACAAACACATATCAATTTTATTATGCGTAATATTTAAAGTACCGGTATAGAGCTCAGAAATGATATGAGAGTCAAGGTCATTTAATGTCAAGGTCAAGGTCATTTAGAGGTCAAAAGACCTAAAAATGGGTAAAAAATGTGTTTTTACCCCAAATAGTTATCATTCATATGCGCAATTTTGTCCATATACTTCATCAATTTATTTCAACATCGCCTGTTATCAGTTGCACTTAAAATAAAATTTATTTCGTGTTGACATTGCAAATAAAAATGAAATAAGGGGGAATTTCGTAACCCCACCCCAATTGAAATTGTCCATATATTTTGATAATCATGACAAAACTGTATGCATTGCACTTGCTTCACCAAGTGTAAAAGTGCAAAATGTGCATACATACTACTGTATGTGCAACCTTATTACACAATGATACCTGGCTCAGCATTCGATTTGATATATTGACCAATGTCACGAAGGTGAAGGTCATTACAAGGTGAAAGTTCAAGACAATTGTTCCAGTCACATTTTTATGTTGTTAAAAGTGCAATAGCTTTGGTTTCTTTTGCTTCAGCGAGGAGTATTTCCTCAAATCATGTGTTTGTTTTGTTTATTTATGTAGGCAGGTGTTTGAAGTTTAATACTAGAGAGGGTGGATAGCTGAAATAAAGTCAGTTACCATGGAAACCAAGATGGCGGCCAATATTACAGCTCATAACCAGTCCAAATTTCATAGTCCTGGCCGAAAATCCACAAAATTGATCTAACCTTTCATTGTTTTTTCTTTAATAATTTCAGTAGACAAGACCGTTGCAATGGAATTTCTGATGGGTGACATTTTGTCACCATTGAGAATTTTAAGAAAATTGGGGTAAAACGTTCCAAAATATAAACGAAACTGCAAATTTCTGGATTCTGTGAACTGTAATGCCGTTTTCCATCATAATTCGTAATAAATCACACTAAAATGTAATTATTAAGTTTCAGTTGAAGACTGTAAATTTTTAGTGTTGTGTATTTATGCAAAAGGGGTTATTTTTGGGTTAAAACATTAAAAACTGCATCTAAAAGTGCGAATTTTCGGAATAAGTAGTCTATAACGTCATTAGCCATTTAATTTTATAAATAATCACTGTGATAGTTTCATAGTGACTTGCGATTAAGATATCAAACATCTTCAGCTAGGCTATGGTAAAAAATGTGATATGTTCGGGGTATCTGTTATTTTAGGATAAAACATTCAAAATTGAAATGAAAGGTTAGCTTTTTTTGTGAATCGATCTACTACACTCTCATAAATAATTTTACTTGGTAGTAATTACTGTAAGAC
Source organism: Spisula solida (assembly GCA_947247005.1). Taxonomy (NCBI): domain Eukaryota; kingdom Metazoa; phylum Mollusca; class Bivalvia; order Venerida; family Mactridae; genus Spisula; species Spisula solida. The sequence continues at coordinate 39,366,696 of OX365944.1, read as the reverse complement.
TAAAATATTGCCATATCATCAGTAGTTCAAGTTATCCTTTATCTAATACCATGCTTTGAGCTAAATTTCGATATATTGGGGGTCAACATCACTAAATATATGATAAGTGTGGCGTTTTGAATATAAACATCAAGTCTTATATTTTGATCATATCGCTGGCTTAGAATTAGGAGGTCGAACTTATAAGAATCATGCATATTTGCGCTTCTTATGAGCCTATTTTCACGAAAAGTTCAAAAAGCTTGTTTTTCCAAAAGTAAAGAGTAATTGAAAATTGAAATGAAAGGTTAGCTTTTTTTGTGAATCGATCTACTACACTCTCATAAATAATTTTACTTGGTAGTAATTACTGTAAGACTAAAATATTGCCATATCATCAGTAGTTCAAGTTATCCTTTATCTAATACCATGCTTTGAGCTAAATTTCGATATATTGGGGGTCAACATCACTTAATATATGATAAGTGTGGCGTTTTGAATATAAACATCAAGTCTTATATTTTGATCATATCGCTGGCTTAGAATTAGGAGGTCAAACTTATAAGAATCATGCATATTTGCGCTTCTTATGAGCCTATTTTCACGAAAAGTTCAAAAACCTTGTTTTTCCAAAAGTAAAGAGTAATTTTTTCTCAGAATATTGATTTTGTACATACGACCATCTAATTATAAGCCAGCGATATAAAGTACCTATTAGAACCAAATACAGGCATCACATATGTGGCCTTTGAGTAATTGGGATTCCATGTGATTCAGAAGCTAGTGGAACTAGAGATGGCAACGAGTACTAAAATCGGTACTCGGTTACTCGGTCATTCTTCCGATCGACTACCCGGGTACTCGGAACACTATAAATGTGCATGCTATTTGGGACACAGAAATGTTGTACTGCAAATGTACGTGTTCAACCCCTGAGAACAAACTTGCTAGGCCCTGTATGGTACGAACACTACCAATGAAACCAACCATTCAATGTCCTATGAGTACATACCTTTCACTGCCAGACACAGCAATTTCGACACCGATTGTGGTACCTAAAGTTGTCTTTCCTATTCCTGGCTTTATATAATACCTAGCAATGCATAACACAGTCGTTCCATGCGCTATAGATACTATGTGCTGCTTAGAACAGTCATACCTCGATGGTCTAGCGGTTGAGCGACCGCTTCGAGTGCGGAGTGAACCTGGTTCGATCTGCCAGACCGGGTCATACCAAAAACGAATCAAAATGCAACTATTAAGCTCCTTACTAGTTTCTCTCTCATACCCTTGGAGTGACGGAAACACCAAGTATTTGGCCCTGAGTGAGATTAAATATTATTATTAAGAATTTGCTTCAAAATCGAACTAATAAACTATTCCCTGAACCTCATTTGCCACCTGACACTTTCTGGCACATGCATTTTTCGCTATAATTTATATTGCTCGATCAAGCCTATGTCCCACTGAGGAATTCCTCATCCACGAGGAAGAATTACATATAGTTTCTCGTGATGGCCCCCGGTGATTTTGCACATTCAACCTTTCTCCGACGCCCCAAACTCCCGATTAATTTCGGGAGTACATTCCCTTGGCAGTAGGACCAATGTGTTCAATCAATCAAGTTCTCATGATGCCTACTGGTACCACACGAATCATCCCCGATAAGTATTAGCGAACATTCGGGGAATAACTCTCGAGACCTCGAATGAGACACCGAAATGTTGTCTAAGGTTCCTGACACTTAAGTGGGGAGCTTCCCTGAGACATCAGGGAACATGTTCCCGACGCCTTTCGAAGCACCAAATTACCATCAGGAGTACATGTCCGAGGCAGTGGGACAGACGCATAACGTCAGGAAGATATCCCGATTTCTCACGATTGATCACGAACCCTCCCGATATCACAAATTGTCCCATGACTTCCCCAAAGCTACACCTAGACCACGAGAAACCGGTTTAGTTGCCTCGCGAAGCTCATTAATGTCCATCGAGAGTACATCGCCGAGAAAAAACATGTTCAGTGAAACATAGGCTTTAGATAGATATCAAAAACTGACTTTATATGGTACTCAACAATGCACAGTCCTGACTGCCCTTCTTGTTCTATGTAATATATCTAACATATCCTTGCTTAGCTCTATAGGCGAGCAATCACTGTAAGCTATGTATGACATACATTGGTACCCTAATGGTGCTGTAAACGGTGATTGATTCTAAATTACTTTTAAAGTCTTCCCTTGTTAATAAATGCCTGACAGAATCATTCCTGAATTCACTTAATACATAAGCCATCCGTAAATCTAAAGAGTATCAAACAAGGTATGGAGTAACTATTCATTGCTCCATTTTGTCACATGCATGGCCTGAAACAGCCATTCCTGGCTTTATATGGTACCCAACACAGTTTGCAACTACTCGTTGTTGCTCTGTGAGTGTACATCCTAGGGTAGTGCCATTGCTATGTATAGCCGTAAATAGCCGTTGCCTACAATAATGCCAGGGGTGTGACCGTATGGGTAACCTTATACTGTACTGCTGGAAACAGATATGTCTGGATCTATGGGGACGTTCTGACTCTACCTGACTGAGTTATCCCTTGTTTTATAGGGACTGCCATTGTCATTCCAGACTATTAGGATATTAAACACTGCATGGGAGAGCCATATTGTACTCTTTATGGTACCTAACACTGATATGGAAGGTATTCCTGGTTCTACATGTATATAAGGGTGACAATACACTACCTGGTATACAAGGTGTATTCCAAGTTGTTTATGATACAAACGTCTGCCTGGTACTGTTATTGCTTTAACCAACTCAAAACATGTATATATTTTAGTTTCATCCCAAATAGTCACATTATGCACAATAGCCTATCTTAGGATGTTTGATATCTAAACTGCAGGGTTATTTATAGTTTTATACCATTTACATTGACATATTAATCACCAAATAAAATGATCGATGTCATTGTGCATAGTCTACCGATTCCAAAAACTACAATTTTCGATGTTTTACCCAAAAATATCTAGCTTAAGATGCTTAATATCGTAATCGCAAGTCACTATGAAACTACCACAGCGATTATTTATCAAATTAAATGGTCAATGACGTTATAGACGACTTATTCCAAAAATTCGCATTTTTATGTGCAGTTTTTAATGTTTTAACCCCAAAAATAACTCCTTTTCCATAAATACAAGACACTAAAATTTTACAGTCTTCAACTGAAACTTGATAATTACATTTTAGTGTGATTTATTACAAAATATGATTGAAAATGACATTGTAGATCACCGATTCCAGAAATTCGCAGTTTCGTTTATATTTTGGAACGTTTTACCGAATTTTTCTCAAAATTCTCAATGGTGACAAAATGGCACCCGTCAGAAATTCCATTGCAACGGTCTTGTCTACTAAAATCATTAAAGAAAAAACAATGAAAGGGTTGGATCAATTTTTCGGGGTTTCGGCCCGGACTATGAAATTTGGACTGGTTATGAGCTGTAATATTGGCTGCCATCTTGGTTTCCATGGTAACTGACTTTATTTCAGCTATCCACCCTCTCTAGTATTAAACTTCAAACACCTGCCTACATAAATAAACAAAACAAACACATGATTTGAGGAAATACTCCTCGCTGAAGCAAAAGAAACCAAAGCTATTGCACTTTTAACAACATAAAAATGTGACTGGAACAATTGTCTTGAACTTTCACCTTGTAATGACCTTCACCTTCGTGACATTGGTCAACATATCAAATCGAATGCTGAGCCAGGTATCATTGTGTAATAAGGTTGCACATAAAGTAGTATGTATGCACATTTTGCACTTTTACACTTGGTGAAGCAAATGCAATGCATACAGTTTTGTCATGATTAACAAAATATATGGACAATTTCAATTGGGGTGGGGTTACGAAATTCCTCCTTATTTCATTATTATTCGCCATGTCAACACGAAATAAATTTTATTGTAAGTGCAACTGATAACAAGCGATGTTGAAATGAATTAATGAAGTATATGGACAAAATTGCGCATATGAATGATAACTATTTGGGGTATAAACACATTTTTTACACATTTTTAGGTCTTTTGACCTCTAAATGACCTTGACCTTGACATTAAATGACCTTGACCCACATATCATTTCTGAGCTCTATACCGGTACTTTAAATATTACGCATAATAAAATTGATATGTGTTTGTACATACTAGTTAGAAAGGTTAGATTAAGACGGAGTGTGTACTAAAAAATTGGCGGGAAATTTTGACGCCATCATGGTTTCCATGGTAACCTACAGGATCTCAGATGTCCACCCTCGCTAAAATTAAACTTCAAGCATCCCTCTACACGAATAAACTGAGAAACGCTCTGGACCTTTTTTTCACACTAAAAACTCTAGATGCTAGACTATTAGACATTGTTTATCAAGTTCTTCATGTATTTACGAAATAACTGTAAAGTTGATTAGAATCTTGATTTTTAGTGGTTGAACCTGTACAGAGCATGCCGTCGCGTATTACAACATTATAGTTTTTTGAGGCGTCAGGGGTATCAGTCACAAACAGCAACCGTCAGGGGTATCATAGAGGTTCTTTCGTTTATTTTGCCTCATGATCTTGCCGCATCGAACTAATTTTGCAAAATGCATACCTAGACTAAGGTAAACAACGAAGTTGGCCCCACCAAACAGCAGCACACCGAGCAAATCGGCAGAAATTGGAACTAATATAGACAGGTCATTAGGGGTGCAGAAACCAAAACCGCACAGTAATCGAGTGTCCTCCTTAATAGGTATTTGGAGGGGACATGGGCTTGGGTCTGCAGGTAGCGACAGGGCCGGGTACGGTGGGCTGGTTTATTTTATTGATGTCTTACAAAACAAAGAAAATCAAGAGTATAACTTACCGAAGCGAAAAACCGTCAGGGGTATCACTTCCGTTCTATACGTTATCCCCATTGTCAATGGTTAGCACGCCTGCCGTCTAATCGGCAAATACGGGTGGAGGCACTCGTATGCCTGCCATATTTCAGCAAAATTTAAAGCATAGACCGTCTTTATATACATTTGTATGTACGAGGGGTGTTCGAAAGGAAATGTAATTCCACTGATGTCTCGCAAATTTTGCAGGTGTACTAATAAAGCACTTGTCTACCCATTTGTAAAATTTGGTCAACTTCCGTTCATGGGTTTTGTAAAAATAGGGTTTCAAAACACATCTACTAATTCGTACTAAGCCAAACATGGTCGGAAAACGTATGACGAGATTGGGCTTACATCAAAGGAAGGACTAAATTCGGGTTATGTGCCAAATCTATCCTCGATGAGATTTGTGCGATTTATGGACATGGTGAGGCGTCCTATTCTACTTATACTCGTTGGAGGAAACGATTTAAAGCTGGTCAACAGCACCTGGAAGACCATAAAAAGTGGTCGACCAAAGACTGCAATGATCAATCAAAACATTGGTAAAATTCGGCATCTTCTTCTCAAAGATGCCAGGTTGACCGTTCGGGAGTTAGCTGTTGGTACAGGCTTGAGTTTGTCTCGAGTTCACTATATTTTAAAGAAAATTCTCAAAGTTAGCAAGATATGTGCCCGGTTGCTGCCATAGTTACTGATGACCAAAAGCGCAACCATGTATTAAATGCTAAAAAAATACTAAAGTTATACCCGAGACGTTAGTTCACTATTATGAACCACGAAGGAAGCAGGCAATTCGTGTATGGGCCACCAGAAATTCGAACAGACCCGTTATCGCAAAGCGCACACAGTCAGTGAAGAAAGTATTGTATGCCATTTTCTTTTCACACCAAGGGCCTGCTCTTTAAATACCAGTACCAACGGGAAGATCTGTAACCGGCAAGTTTTACAGACATGTTGTGCTGAAAATGTTGTGCTGAAAAATATTTCCTGAAACGGCGACCAGTGCCGACTGGAATGACATACATTTTGTATGACAATGCATCCTCGCACAAGGTAAATATTGTGAAGCAGTATTTGAGCGAGAAACGTGTGACTGTGCTTGACCACCACGTTTATTCACAAGACCTAGCTAGCCCCCTGTGACTATTTTTTGTTTCCTAGACGGAAATCGTACTTGGCAGGGCGAAGGTACGCCTCTAGTAGGAAAGTCGTGGGGTCGGTCGTATTTTAGTGCATTAGTAGTATACCCATTGAAGACTACCAAAATTGCTTTAAATCTTGGATTAAAAGATTAAATAAATGTTTAACGTGTAATGGAGAATATTTTGAAGGTTTGCTGTAAATTTGATGCTGTTAATGCAAAGTGAGAGGATGAATTGCATTCCATTTGGAACACCCCTCGTATTACTAACTTTTAATATTAAATTTTGTATGAAGGACTGGTCGTTTAAGATACTTTTCAAAGACCTGTGGTTGCAATCACCTTTGACTAAGAAATCAACCTTGGTCAATAGAGTTATTGACCTAGAAATCAACAGAGTTATGGACCAAGAATGCAAAAAAGTTTTTGACCAAGAAATCAACCTTGGTCAACAGAGTTTTTGACCAAGAAATCAACCTTGGTCAACAGAGTTATGGACAAGGAATGCAACAGAGTTTTTGATCAAGAAATCAACCTTGGTCAAGAGAGTTATTGACCAAGAAATCAACAGAGTTATTGACCAAGAAATCAACAGAGTTATTGACCAAGAAATCAACTAAGGTTATTACCTAGAAATCAACAGTTTTTGCCCTAGAAATCAACAGAGTTTTTTACCTAGAAATCAACATCGTTGTGCTGCAGCTAAGTTGAACATGCCTACCTAATTTGAGTAGTCAAGGCTGAAGTGATATGTTTGTAAGTCATCAATAATAGTACGCCCAGGCTAATGTGATGTTTTCAAATATGAATCGGTTTGGTCAACTGTTCCAAATTGGTTTTACAAACCCTGATAAATCGTGCATATCTGATTAATCCATCTTTGGGGGATATACCAAACTTTCCCGCCTTTCGCATTATCCTATGCACACTATATCAATCAGAAATGTTTTTGTCTACTGACGGGTCAATCGACATACCATACATGTGCAAAGTAATATACACTCTTTTCTTAAATGTTGGGTGTAACAAGCTTCAAATCAAATGAGTAACCAATCTCCGCAAAGAGAAACATAAAACACTAGCATGTTCATCAGATATAAGATATTTATTTATAACAGACACAAAATATCAACATCAATAAAATATGTAATCCAAACGTGGACCCAAGTATCATCACAACATTAAATGGACGGAAATATCACAGAATATCACATAAATAAACACAGAAATAAACCCCCATTTTTTCTCTAGCATTAGATTTTCAAATGTTCTTTTACCGTATATTTTTCATAGATAAGATTTGAACCATGCAGATAAAATGCAGTAAAACAGTATATCTATGTTTCGAAGAAAATAGTTATTAAACACCTTTCCTTCTCCCCCTCATGGTACTGTAAAAGCACAAAATTTTGTGAGGGTTAAATTTAAGGTGCTTGCGAGTCCCTTATCTCGGAAAAATTCAATCTTCGCATAAATATTTTCCATTAGTGAGACACAATTTTTACAAAATTGCAAATTTCAAATCTGAAGAGCATCATCACAATTTCAAATTACAAAATTTTTACCCAGCCAAAAATGCGCTTTTACAGTAATACACCTTCTCATTCAGTATATCATGTTTATACAGTATGGTACCATTATGGTACTACTGTGGAGCGGGAGATTTCACCTCCTCAGGTTTACTCTCAGTCTGTGTTTGTGTCGGTGTTTCTGATTTCCTTGGACTTTCTGTTTTAGTGTCTTTATTAACCTCTCCTTGAGTAGTTTTTGGAGAATCTGGCATTTTCTTCTCCCAGAAATCGCTAACTTGACGATGTATTCCACCTTTCTCATCGCGCCACTCAGCCTGCCACTGGCGTAATTCTTGTACCTCAGGTTCCCGTCTCACCTGTAAGTGAAAATGTGTCACATGACCCATGTATGATAACACCCAACATCTACAAATATCAAATTAAAACATGGTTAACAATAAAGAGGAAAATCCAGCAGATGATAACCCAACCTCCACACAACGACTGACTTGTTCCCAAGACGTTTCTGCCATCCCGGAAACCATATGAATTATCACATGACAGGTGAGTTACAATATTGTCATGATTGCTAAGCTTACTAACAGTTTGTATCATTACAGAAAGTGTCATCTATAGCCATTCTATGAGATTTAATTAAATGGACAAACAAATGTTCAGAAAGCACAAAATCAAATACATGTAGTCTCCCTTTATACTTGAAATGATATCAACATAGCCCATCTTATCCCACTTAATCAAAACTTACTAACAAAAACAAAACATCATATCATTAAGGTGATGAAATTTATCAAATGAGCTTAAAATGTGAATTTTACGTTCACCAAATGACTAGCAGAAGAAGAAGATTGATTTGAAATATTTCAATGTACATCACAACAATAAAATACTTGGAAAATTGGAATGATTTGTTGGCAGAGATAATTTCTAAATACAAAGGGAAGTAACTGCAGTAAGAATTTTACGAGCTTGTAAATTTAAGACTTCGTTTTTTTCCTTGATCAATTTTTATGAAATAAATCGCAAGATTAAACACTAACACTAATGTTCTGAGGCATATTACTAAATGTCTTGAGAAATCTTTAATTCATTATATGATGTAATCATCAGAACGAGAGCCATCTGGGATCCCATACAGGAGAAGGTTGGGTAGGTTCCTCAACCCCAGTGGAATAGTTTGTAAGTAAAAACTGTGTATCTAGTGGTGTATGATAAATATGTTACCAGATATCCTCTCCAGAAAGCTTGTATCTTAAGTGCTGCTTCTTCCTCAGTCCAAACCAGAGACAACGGTAAAGGTGGGCGTGGACTGAAATAGACAATTACATGTACCTTTCTAGTAACTGAGGTAGTAATTTCATAAAGTTCGAAAATAACAAAGGGCAGTTATTATGGCAGGAAATGTGCTTATAAAAATTCCCATCTTTTATCCAACTTGTGTAATGATCAAGGTATTAAAGTCGCCAAAAGTTCTGTTGAACAATGTAGGATGTGAGAGCAGACGGACGGTCTTACTAACTGGCAACCAGCATATGCTCCTGTGAATAGTAAGAATGAAACATCAACAAGATTTACTGTATAATTGTATATACAAGTTCCAAGATGACCACTGATATAACACCAGTTGAATAGTTTACAACACAGGATGAATATGCCAGACAAAAGTTATAGCAGAAGCTCATCAGGTTAAACCAAAGCCCTAATGAGGTAAACATTCACACATCAAAATGATATTGAACTTACTGCTCTTTCAACCATTCCTTCACAAAGTCAATATCATTTAGATCTTGTTTCTCTCTGTCTGTTTGGTTTGGATTGTTACTGTAATAGAATAAAACACAAAATTACACAACACTGTAACTGCTAGAATGTGATTTGTGCAAAGCAAAACAAATTAAGAGAATAATGTCAATTTAAGTTATTGTAATTTACTAAATAAATCAAAATCAGTATGTGATACTCGTGGCTGTAGGGCAACAATGTATGTACAACGCATGGCTGTAAGAAGACCACGCTGGTACAACTCATGGCTGTAAGGCGACCACGTATGTACAAATTGTGGCTGTAAGGCGAACATGAAAGTACAACTCATGGCTGTAAGGCGACCACGTATGTACAAATCGTGGCTGTAAGGCGAACATGAAAGTACAACTCATGGCTGTAAGGCGATCATGTATGTACAAATCGTGGCTGTAAGGCGAACATGAAAGTACAACTCATGGCTGTAAGGCGACCATGTATGTACAAACAGTTCCAGGTAAAGTAAAACTGACCCTGAAGCAATCATCAAAGGATCAATAAGTAAAGCTACCTAGTTTTTGATAACGTCTAAATCTGTATTGAACATGGCTATAATCAAGTGTTTTATTTGACCCGAAAAGCCACATTTAGGGCTTAATGACTGAAGAATTAGACTGAATATCACTCACTTGTATAAATACTCGGTGAGGAAATCCAAAGCACTAAACTTGGTTCTCTTTCTCTGAAATAATAATAATACATCATAAATTAATTATTAAATATTCATTTAACAAGAAATAGTAATAAAATCATACAAAGGTCAATAATTGGCAGAATTTCATACAATTTTTTCCCCAGAAAGGAGGTGGGGGAACAAAAAAGGAGTTTTAGGATTAACACAATTTTGCTTTCTTTTGATAATGTTGAAACATGTTTACAGTTGTTTTAATGTTTGTTTTGCACTCAATTGACACAGTCTAAGTGTGTGGTCATTCACTTTTTCTGTAAGAATAGCCAGTGACTTCTGGCTTCGAGGGAAGAGACAGTTATGTGATACGAGGAATACAGGTGCACTACTGTAGTTCTTTCCAAATTGACTCCAGGATTCCTTGTTACTTCAACTTGAAGAGACCTTACATACTTACCTCAAAACATTTTTCTGTCTTAGCTCTCTCCAACATTTTTTCTAAGGCAGGCAGTAATACAGGAAACACATATAATTCTAAATATTCTCGAGGTGCACCTGAAAGTGAAAGATACATGTCAATATAATAATCATGTTACAACTGTTGAGCACCACTGCCATCTATAGACAACAACAAGTGATCCTAGGGTAGGGCCAGAGTTGCCAACAAGAAACATAATATTGATATTTACAACGATCAGGTTTCAAAAACCTATATTTTGTTTCTAAACACTTACATTGGGCCCACGATAATCATAATGAGAAAGGCAGGAAAATTTGGTATAATCCACAAAGGCAGATTAATCAGGTGCACATTTATGAGTGATGTTTTAGTATAAAATTGACCTTAAAAAATAATTTGCAAAACCAATTTTGCAACAGTTGACCAAACCAATTCATGTTAGTAAACATCACATTATCCTGGGCCCATTATAAATGAGTAGGGAACAAAACTGCATTCTGACAGTGGAGATTTTGTTATTTTAGATTAATTAAGTTTATGAACAAATGCAGCAATTAAATGTGAGAACATCTATTTTCTATCTATTTGTACTTTGTACTGCGGACAATCGCTTTCTTATTATTATTGGCAGTGTATGACAGGGGCAGACATAAAATCAATTAAGAGACAGAGGTGGGATACAAGGAATCCGGGTGTGTAACCCTAGCTCGTTTCAAATAGATTCCTTGGTTCTTTAACCTGCCCGGTGTACAGCACTGATACACACGAGAAAACCTCTGGGTTTCCAACCAGTTTGTCTGAAAACACTGAGCGTTTCAGAATGACCAAGTGCCTCGGCAGAGATTCGAACCAGGGACCTCTCGATCAGTAGTCAAGTGCTTTACCACTGTGCCACCCTATTGTCGTATAATAAGTATATATATACATAATATTCTTACATTCATTCTTTGCAGGTATTGGTGGTGGAGCTGGTGAGGGTGTTTTTGGTGGTTTATCTGTGAAAGCATATCCAATAACTGATGGATGGATAACTGCAGGGTCTACATCTTCAGTAGGATCAGCATCTGTTGACACCCGACAGTGCATCTTTCCATAAAATACTGGATTATGTTTGGCTGGATCATAATCCTGATAGTCTGTGGCCACTGACAATTCATCATCATCTCGTTGTTGCTTATAGCCTGAATATTCTGTAAAAGCATCAGATGTATGTAAAACATGATGCAAATCATGCTACCAGCTAGCCATCATTGAAAAAATACGGCACTTTGATAGTGCAACGGACAACTTTGGTAGTGCTTTCACTAAGAATCTATCTATCTTCCATTAATGTCAAACCCCTTACGGGGACGTAGACATTTGTCAAGGCAGACTTTTTATTATTATTATACTTAAAATCAAGAGAAAGATGTGTGATACCCAAGCTCATTTCGAATTGACTCCTTGGTTCTTTAAAGTGCTTAGTGTAAAGCACCGATACACGCGAGATTACCTCTGGGTTTCCAACCAGTATCGTCTCTAGTTAGGTGGGAAACACTAAAAAGCGTTTCATAAATGACCAATTGCCCCGGCCGAGATTCGAACCAGGGATCTCTCAATCAGTAGTCAAGACCGTTACCAATAGACCACTGTGCCACCCTCATCAACGTAGATTTACAACAACAATGACATATATTAGCTTTTTGTACATAAAATGATATTATCAATGCAGTTTTACATAGTTTAACAAGTTTTTAATGTGTTTTCGCGACTATGGTCATCTAAAAGTTGTTCACCAGTCTTACAGTTATTCATCATAACATACAAAAAGTCAAGAGTTGGACACAATATAATTACACGTTTTTACAATAAATGTAGCAAAATATGACAATGATATAAGCATTACCTTTGCATATTACGTCAAATAAATTTTGTTCGGGCACCTTTGTGATGACAGACATTTTGAACCGAGCAACGCCTGTTGTAAACAAATCCGTAAAAAAGTAGTTCTATAAGAGAATCCAAATATTCCTCTCAAAACAATGTTATTATACAAACGGTTGTGTTATTATTTTAGAGTTTTAATATAATTACTTATGTATTATATTTAATGAGGATTTTATTGCTTATGGTACACACTTGAATAACGCGAACTAATACAATGTTGTCAGGCATGTCCAAGGGAGCTTACTCTAACCTAACCAGGAAGTCAGATTTGGAAAAACACATGTCAACAACCAAAATAAATCATGACAGAGGTAAATCAACGTCAATTGTTCATCGTTTTAAGTCGTTTGTAAAAGTGTTTCTTTAATTAGCATTGCTTGTTAGGTTTTCGGTTTTCATTATTTTGCATACCGTATGACTGACTGGGGCACTGACAGCCTCTGAGCCTGTCACCAGGTCACTGTAGCTGGTCAGTAACACACAGTCAGACTCTGTGAAGTCTCACATTCTGGAGCCTGTTTCCTCACAGAACACTATCAAACAGCGCTATTAAAACTAGCGCTTTACTATGTCTATGGCTTTGTTGTGCAACAGACCGCTTCGGTAGCACTTGATAGCGGTTTGCTGTGCTACATTCTGCTATCCGCCAGCACTAGCTGGAAGCAATTAAATTTTTCGGTTCGTTCTCTACATGGCGCTTTTGTCAAGCAAGCAGTTTCGTAGCCTAGTGTCATCATATGAAGCAATCGTTAGCACTTTAATTAGTCAACAGGCTCCTGGTGTCAGCGCTTTGCTAGGAAACATAAGAGAACAATGTAGCCGACGTAGCGAAGAAGTTATTGGCTATACCAATTGCTCGGTACTAGACATTGCATAGCAAAGCGCTATCACCGGAGTGCTACCAAAGCGGGCAATTACGCAAGAAGGCGCTTGATCGTGCTTGCCTAGAGCAAATTGCTATAAAGAAGCAGTATGCTATTGGCGAGGGCCTGATAGCAAATTAACCGCTCACTGGCAGCGTGTCGTTGCTTAGACGTAGAAAGGCTTTTTTGCTACCAAACACTTAATTGATAGCGCTTTGTTAAGAAATGGTTTGAGCAAGTATCCAAAAAACATTTCATAGTGGATGAAGCTAAAAAAATATTGGGTATCGGGCCTACATGTAGCAGCACTGGACTGATAGCATTTCTGAGCCGATAGTGCTGCCAAACCGTTTATTGCACTTTGAAGAAAATGCTCAGCAGCGTTTGCCTAGAATGAGGTTTCGAGAGTGCTTAATATAACTTGTTAGAACTTGTTTCACAATCGACCAAAATTAAATTAGATTATTACAATAACATACTGATCGCTGGTATAAATAGCATGTCATAGTGGAAAGTGATATTAATACTGTGGTTCGGGCATTTGAGACAAAACCACCAAGGGATGTTAAACACTGCCGTTTCCATTGATGTGTATAATATAGCATATCTGTCACTTTTTACTTTCAGGAAGTGAAAACGTACTTAACTAAACTGATGCAGAGGTAAGATACTCCTTTTGGCTGGCTGGGATGTTAGCATGTTTCACAATCTTTCTTGGTTTTTTTTATAAATTGAAAGTCCAAACTATTACATTTTATTAATTGAAAGTCCAAACTATTACATTTTACTGTAAAAGCAGAATATTTCGGGAGGGTTTAATTTTCGCTATATTCGCGAGTTCGATAAATTCGCGAAAATTGATGCTCGTGAAATTATTACCTTTAAAATAGCTCCAAATATGTTGAACTTCAATATTGATTACGGCTAAGCGACGCCATTACAATCTACCCGGGATTTATAAAATACTGACGATTACGCTGACTTTTGACGAATAAATTAAATTTGTTTGATTGATATTTACAAAACGTTAAATATACAACATAAAATGTGAATATAAAATATTTCTGTCAAAAATCCAATTCATTTAGTAGTTCAATTGAATAGTTCAATGATTGTGTAGCAGTATAAAACTATGTCTACAGGTACAATGTTTAACACCCACGGCTAGTATTGCTTGTTCCGATTAGCTCAAAAACAAGGGTCTGAATACAATAAACTTTCACAGTTTTCTCATTACACAATGGTACGGTCTGGTTTGGCTTAATTGAGTTCTGGTAAATACCAACAAGTTAAGCCAATCGGCCAATTAAGAATTCCATCGCTTTGATAGATGACCATTATATTGTACAAACAGTAGTCGTAATTATCAGAGTGATTATCAGGCCGTGGCAACTCAATAATGCATCAGGTATATTGCCCAGAAAGTAGAATTTTATTTTTCTGAAATTCGAAATTCGCAAACATTAACCCTTGCGAACTACTTCCAAATTAGAAATTCGCAAAAATTTAGCCTCGCGGAAATAAATGCTTTTACAGTATTAATTGAAAGTCCTGACTATTAGTGACATTTTATTAATTGAAGTCCTAACTATTGCTATGATTATACTAGTATATTGTTGATGACTTCTTTAAATGGTAGTTTATTAAAGCTTCTAATTAGCTCTGCTTGTTCTATAGTTAGTTTTCTATACATTGTGAATGTGTTAGTATTGCTTGATTTCAGTGTGGATGGATTGTTGGCTATTGTTATCACAGATAGGGATGGTGTACCCGTACTCAAAGGTAACATATGACATATACACATAATACTAGTAAATTTCCAATGTTGTTCTACCTGCCATAATAATTACATGTCTATGGAGGATCTATCATGAGCTGTCAGTGGACATAAACTTATACTGTAAACCTACTTAATTTTGCAAAATACTAACTTTCGCGTTTTGCTAATCATCAGCATATTTGCGACTAAAAATTATCGCATTTATAGCTCACCTGTCATAAAGCGACAGAGTGAGCTTTTGTGATCACTCTTTGTCCGTCGTCCGTCAAGAATTTGCTTGTGTAGACACTAGAGGTCACAATTTTGGCCTAATCTTTATGAAACTTGGTCACAATAATCATCTCATAAAAATCTAGGTCAAGTTCGATATTGGGTCATCCGGGGTCAAAAACTGGGTCACAAGGTCAAATCATAGAAAACACCTGTTTATTCACTAGAGGTCATAATTTTGACCTTACCTTTATGAAACTTGGTCACAATGATCATCTCAGCAACATCTAGGTCAAGATTTATATTGGGTCATCCAGGGTCAATAAGTAGGTCACAAGGTCAAATCATAGAAAAACCTTGTATAGTCACTAGAAGTCACAATTTTGGCCTAATCTTTTTGAAACTTTGTGACAATGATTATTTTAACGCAATCTATGTCAAGTTTGATATGGGTCATCCTTGGTCAAAAACTAGGTCACTAGATCAAATCATAGGAAATCTCTGTGTAGTCACTAGAGGTCACCATTTTAGCCTAATCTTTATGAAAATTGGTCACAATGATCATGTCTCAAAATCTAGGTCAAGTGTGAGGTCACTAGCTCAAAATCACAGGGCTTGCATGCACTACTACGACAGGTGAGCGACCTAGGGCCCTTTTTTTGCTGAGTATAGGCTTGTTTTAAATTGGAGGCGGTCAAAACAGCTAGTTATTTTATCATTTAAACAAAGTGTATTATGTAAGTTTTGAGGTAGCCAAAGTTGCAGTCCAATGAGACATGCATTTTGGCCTCTTAATGAAAACCTTGAGATAGTAACGGAAGTTAGAATTAACACTTTGTCTATTGTGTTTCGTTTTAGTTGCTACAGAACAGACGCCAGAATTAGTTTTACGTCACAATTTTCTAGGAACGTTTGGTCTAGCAGCCAATCAGGCCAGCAAGTTAGGAATGTCTACAAATAAATCTATCGTCTGCTTGTATGAAAATCACCAGGTTTGTATATATGGGTGCCTTTCAGTCTCAATAAACATGTATATAATAGTGCGGAGCTCTTAACCTGATCATCATACATTCAACTAGCATGATTTAACATCTGATTTATTGTCTATATTTAACCCGGTTGAATGTTTTCATCAGCTGAAATTATTACAAACATGTCCATTTGAGGAGTTATACAAACACGATATAGAGTCGATAATGTGCATTTTGTTCATGGAAATAAATATTAAATACATGAACCTTGTAATATATTCATGTGTAAAGCTAAAGGTCGGGATCAGGTTATTACATATATCTCCGCACAATACTTTTAAACTAGCAGTGGTCAGAATCCATCCACAAGCCTTTAGTTTATTAATTGAGTCACAAGCCACTGATCAATCCATCAATCATGATTAAATCAGCAACATATAAAGAAACCAAAATAATAAATATTGTTAGAAAAAAGTTGTTATATCATCTTTATAAGAAAATTCATTGCAGCTCAGCAATTGTCAAATGTGATCAATGAGAGGTTTTGATACAAAATAGCCACTTTAGTGATACAAATATTCAGTTTCTTTTTAATGTTAATGGTAGGAATAGTCTTCTAATTTTCCCTCGCTTTGATTTGGATAATTTTTTGGTAAAAAATTTGAGACACACAAATTTGCCTCAAATGAATGATTTAAAATTATCTACACATATCTTACGTATTGTATGTTATGACTTTCAGATTGTACAGATAAACCTTCCACCATTGTTGTTAACATTTATTGCTTCCAGTGAAACTAATACAGGTACGATATTCCTCATTCACATGTCTTGTTTTAACCCTTTACTCAATCTTATGATCTCCCTGCCTTTATGTTGATTTTCCTCATGTGGAAAAAATTGTTGGTTCCTTGCGGAAGGGTAATTAAGTTGGTACTGGTTAGCATACAGTCCAGGAATACAGGTTAGATGAATCAAGTCACCGTAGTTGACTGAAAATTTGTTGGGAAATGACATTACCCCGAATAAACAAACAATCGCCCTATCAGTATACAGCTACATGTATATGTCAATTGTCCGCATGGAAGATTGCATGGGTGAAAGTTTGAAATTCTGAAAAACCTGAAATCCTCAAAAATTGACAATTTATATAGGGAAAATAAAGAAAACAGGCTTTTTGGCACCCTCAAAAACCTGAAGTTTAGGCATGTGCCTGAAAACTTTCGCCCATGAGATTGTGTTTATATGCAAATGTGTTAACCTTGTAAAATAATGTCATTATTATTATAATCAAGTATTTCCTATAACTTGTATATAGGTGGCATACACAATTTAACATATTTCTTATTCTGATTCTGCAAACAAACAGGTGTATTGAGTAAAGGGTTAATTTATGGGTAATTATTGAACTCAGAAGAAGAACAGGACTTAGTGCAGACAAACTTTGTTACAATTTAAATAGGTGTCTGTTTAATGGAACAAAGTCGCCTACCTTGGTTACTAATAACTCAAAATTTAGCATGGGGACCTATGATAATTTTATTTGTTATACCTAAAAGTATTAATACAGCAAAAAGGAAAAACTAGAAGTTTGTGCCCTCGGGCAAATTATGTCGAGCCTCGACGCATGTTGAAAAATGGCTACAACTTAAATAAGCCTTCAATTTGACCTCCAACACTGACCTTGACATTTAAGATAGGAACCTGGGGGTTGGGCATGACACTCTGCCTCATAGAGGTTAACATTCATGCCAAATGTAAGAAAGATTGGTCAATGTATGACAAAGTTATGGTCCGGACAAGCTCCAATTTGACCTTTGACTTCCAACACTGACCTTGACCTTTGAGATAGGAACCTGAGGGTTGGGCATGACACTTTGCCTTATAGAGGTTAACATTCATGCCAAATATAAGAAAGATTGGTCAATGTATGACAAAGTTAGGTTCCGGACAAGCTTCAATTTGACCTTTGACCTCCAACACTGACCTTGACATTTAAGATAGGAACCTGGGGGTTGGGCATGACACTCTGCCTCATAGAGGTTAACATTCATGCCAAATATAAGAAAGATTGGTCAATGTATGACAAAGTTATGGTCCGGACAAGCTTCAATTTGACCTTTGACCTCCATGTGTGAGCTTGACCTTTGAGATAGGGACCTGGGGGTTGGGCATGACACTCCGCCTCATGGAGGTGAACATTCATGCCAAATATAAGCAGGTTGGTCAATGTATGACAAAGTTATGGTCCGGACAAGCTTCAATTTGACATTTGACCTCCAACTGTGACCTTGACTTTTGAGATAGGAACCTGGGGGTTGGGCATGACACTCCTACTCATGAAGGTGAACATTCATGCCAAATATAAGCAAGATTAGTCTAAGCATAACAAAGTTATGGTCCGGACACAATCGGAAGCACGCACATACACCAAAAGTGGCGACTAAGTCTCGCTCACCACAAGCGGGCTCGACAAAAATCTCTCCGTAGGAAAATATTGTCATATTCGTCCTTAATCCAGTTTTGACTGTACAGTCAAACCTCAACAATGAGACCACTATTGGTACCCTTATAAACTGCACGATCTCATGATTGAGTTGTCCTTAATATTGAGGTAAAATAATGAGCAAACCAGTAACAATGGACCTTTAATTGTGGTCCTAATTTGAGGTGGTCTTAAGTGTTACTGTTTACTGTATTTGTATTGTATCTATTTCAGGGCTACTTCTAGACATGGATCAAAATTTAGAAGATATATTAAAAGATTTACAGAGAGTGGTTAATAGTAGTGGATGATTTCATTCTATGTTAAAATTATTAGCAAGTTGTGACCACACATTCTTTCATTGTATTATATCATAATATCTGTACCATCACATGCAGCCCACGCCATTATAGTTGGTGGCATTAAGACTACAGGTATCTGTATCATTGATAAAGAGTAAAAAATATTTTTTTTATAAAATTTATACCATTATAGAGATATTATAAATTTTATAAAAAAAATTGTTTTGTTTTAATACTCTTTTATTTATGATACAGTTACCTGTGGTTAAGACACTAATTCCTTCTGTGTTTGAAACAAAAATTTAAAACCTTTGTTTGATCGTTGATGAATATGGTCAGTGAAGGGCTGGTTTATATTGAGAAGTTACCAGAGGTTTCATTTGACTTGGGAGTAGGAGTTTTGACCCTTGAACTTTCCAAAAAGCCACATTTTGACACTCAAGATTTTGGTTTGAAGGGTCATTTTCTTTTAAAATCATGGGTATTTTGTCCATAAAATGGTAAGATTTAATCAAACGTATTATAATGGCCCTTCATGGAACCCTTGGTTAATTTACTCCACCCAATTATACATATTTGGCTGGGACATGTATTCTTTCTGTGTGGGTTCTTGTTTGTTATAAAGGTTTTGCTTAGAGATTTTAGTCAGCTTTAAATATATTTAATATTAAGAACTTTGAGTGTTATTCTTGTATGTCTATCCCAGCTAAGTTACAGTTGCAAATACTTTGCCGAAAAAGGAAATCAGAGTTTTCGAGTAAAGTATTTTATTAGATTTAAATTCTGCTCTCTGTCATAAAGATTGGAATGCACGGTGCTAATGACGTCATTTGACATTCTGTTTTTATACGATGACGTCAGAAACTTATATACATGTACATACAAAGTCAAGTGCAGTGCAGATAACGGCAAATCTGTATAATCAAAACTAACTGGTTATAGCTGGTTGTTGTTACAATTGGAATGTGTCATTATTATGTTTCAGTGCAATAAAAATTATCCAAGATAAGGAAGTGTTGTTTGTTTTATTCGCAGTTAGTTAAACTAAACAGTAAAACTGTAAAGCCATGCTGGAAATCATGCTGCACTCCCAGAGTGTGTGATAAATATTTAAATTAGCTTAAGGTGACATTAGCTAATCCATGCATTGACAGGCCCATGACGTCAGGATAATACAAACGTTGTTAAGACGTCGCACTCATTGTACAGTTAAATTTTGGTTGAAACCTATTCAGCATACATCATGTTGAACGATAATAAGCATTATTTGAGGTTGTGTGATAAATAGAATCTTTCATTCCTGCTCATTAAACATGACACTCGGCAGAGCCTAGTTTATTTTGTACATGCTTACATTGCTGGCTTACAATTAGAAAGTCGTAAGTACAAAATCAATATTTTGAGAAAACAAAAAAAACATCTGAAAACTACCTCTTTACTTATTGTAAAAAAAACCTTCAGTTTGGTCAACATGACCACTTCTGATTTGCATGAAAATAGGCTCACAAGAAGCACCATGAGATGCAGATTTAAATTTTCACTAGTCTTATAAGGTCGTAAGTAGTACTTTGTACATTTGACCTTCTGATTCTAAGCCAGCGACATAGTACTCGGGTGAGCGATACCAGGCCATCATGGCCCTCTACTTTATTTTTGTGTGTACTTCCATGATAATTTGAAGACGACTGTCATCCACTAGCAGGAGAATTGCTGGTTCCTTGTGAAAGGGCTAGTTACTATAGTCAGTACTGGTTACGACAGTCCAGGAAAACTGGTTGAAGTGAATCAATTGCAGTATATGACTGACATATTCTTGAGAAAACAGCGTTAACTCTGAATTAACGATGGTGTTTTTAGGTCTCAGACTTGGTAACCCTAGGTGGTGCATGTTCTCTTTGACAAAGTCTTCTGAACTGACTACAGCACATGTATGAAATTCTTGGCAAATACACAAAAGTCTGTACAATTAACACAATTTTGTTCATCTATGGAAGGCCAAAGATGTCCTATGGAATGCCACAGCTGCCCAATGGAATGCAACAGTTTTTGTGTTGTCATGTCTTGCGTCTTATTATGCCAAGCAGCTTGGTCTTTACTGGCACGTGTACAATGATGCAGCATACTGTTGCCTGATCATGTGAACTAGTTGAAGATAGCACTATAAACAAGACAGGTAACACAAGACGACCATGTCATTCCATTTATAATCTTCATCATTTACCAAGTAAGCTATAGTGCAGCTTATTTGACATGTCAAAATTTCCATAATTACACAGCAGCTGCACACTATTGATTAGTATATCCTCACCGACTAAACTATAGTGTACAGATACCATTAATTAATGTATTTGTTAACAGGTTAATGAAACTGTACTTTACTATTAGGCAAAAACAGTGCAGGGAAAACTACTTTTGTATTTTCATGTTTTATTTGTTTTCATACACATTTATACAATACATAACATGATGTACAATACAGAATGACCATAAGTGCATAAAACACTTAATCATACATGAACTACATGAATATGTACAAGATTCTACAAACACTACAAACATTAATAGTGTCAGACAAACTTTGATTTTAACTACCGTTAGAAGAGTTTGAAACATTTTGCTGAATTCTACTATAATAGCGGTTCAATGGCACCTAATGATAATATACATCATCAATTCCACTCTTAGTTTGACAAAGTAAAACTTATCCAAAGAACAATACAATACCTCAGTTACTTGTTAAAGCATGTTAGCCAAGCATTGACAGAAACTGAGGACTGATTTGATGGAAGCTGTCGACAGACTAGAGTTAAGCAATAAAAGAAACGTTCAACATACGTCAATGAGTCAGTAACTGGAATTGTCAACACATAACATGAACCTGTCAATTATGGAAACTCTCAATATACATGGACCAGTTGGTAATGGAAACTGTCAACATACATGAACCAGTTTTTAATGGAAACTGTCAACATACATGGACCATTTCACAATGGAAACTGTCAACATACATGGACCATTTCACGATGGAATCTGTTAACATACAATTAATAACAGATAATGGGAATTCCATGTTAAATCATTCATAATCTGAAACAACATTTAACCTTTATTCAAACAACGTCAATGTAGGAAATGGCACAGGGTGTAAACGTTCACATAATCTATCTAACTATAATGTACCACCTGGATCACAATATCGAGTACAAATATACAGAACCCTCGTAACATTACAACAAGGTACATGCATTCAGTACATTATATGACATTTTATTACCTGTCACTTTTTTCTACAACTCTTAACTCTTAAAACAGAACATCAATTAGTAGTCACATATGAAACAAGTGATTAAGAATTGCAATCAATACAGAAGTCCCCTACTGGTTTGAAGCCATTTTCAATGTTTCTGTTGCCATAGCAACCACAATTTTTGTCAGAATCAAAATATTTTTAGACGTGCATAATCCCCTTATTGCCCCCTATCCACATACCAAGTTTCATAAACCTAGCTTGGAAACTGTTTGAGTTATGTCAGGATCCAGATTTTTTGACAGACGGAGGGCAAACCTATAGTCCCCTCCGGTCAAAACCGGTAGGGGACTAATAAGAATTACAGCTCATATGACAATGTAAATCGTTTATTGTTGCGGATTGGGCCCTGTAATGGGCATATGTATAAATTGGCATCAACAGCATGTGAATCGTTATGTTTACATATGGTTTTCATCCCGTTAACATATGTGCAAAACGGCAGTTTTTATGCTATAATGTCCAACAGAATAATACAAGTTACATTCAATGTCCTAATTTTACATGATGTTTTAAACTAAGTATGTTTTATGTCAAGTTTTCTCCACTTCACTGCATGCCTGCAGGCTTTTTACCACCATGGAATTCTTCAATACACAAGTGGCAACTCCAGTTTCCTAAAACAAGAAAATAAGAGGTAAGCATACATCTAATAGCTTAAAACCAAACAAACCAGATCCAGTGTCAACACGCCGAGTCTGTTGAGCTATGGCAAACTGTAGAAACCTTATATCCCAGACAGGTGGAAAGTTACCACTTATATATACCTCTGTATTTTGTATACAATATGACCTATTGGTACAAAAGTTCTATAGTGTGTGTATTTGAATATTGTTAAATAGGATAGCTGTGACTACACAGTAAGGTCAAAACATAGTCGTGTTCGGCTTTTACACAGTGTAACGTGAAAATTAAAATATAAGAGTCAATAGGGTGGTAACTTTTCATTAACATCAAGTATACCAGGAAAGATCTCCATTGCTTTGTTAAGTCCTTTTCAGTAATTGAATTTGTCTCCCTTTTAACTCATTATTGGAATACAATAGATGATGGACATGGGGTAGGGGTATGAGATAATGTATCAATGTAGTAAAGGGTAAACATCATCCACAACACAGCATGTTAATACATATAATATGGAGAATTTGACACGATCCTCAACTTTCTATTAGCAAAAATTAACAGCTGATATATTGTCTATATTTATGCCCCGGTGATATGTTATCATAACTGGGAAGTATCACAAAGACGCTCAAGGTGTAATACAAACACTACTCAGAAACTCTAAAAGACCTATATCGCGGAAATTTAAATATTCAACACAAAAACCTTTATGCATAAAAGTGGGGATCATGTCAAATTATCTGTACTATACTGCATACATGAAATGTGTGAAGATATTGACCCAGTTCTCTACTTCATATTAGCATCATTTAACCTGATTTAACGCTTATTTCTTGTCTATATTTAACTTGATTGCATGCATTCGTAAGTTTTACTATGAATATGCATATTAAAGGGGATGCCCTGGAACTGAAGTGTCTCAAATAGCAATCAAATTGGTATCATTTTAATAAAAATATTTCAAGAATAACTAAACCTGCCGATTTCGGCCTCAGAAAAACAGAAAGTGTTCGTCTTTTTCACAACTCAACCCTTTCTGGCTGTGCTCGCAAGCATCGATCAAAACCAAAAACATTGCGGGAAAGTATGATTGTTGCTTTGAAAGTCAGCACGCATGCTCAGTACAAATTATCATACGACACTTCAGTTTCTGGGCATGCCCCTTTAAGTGTAATACAAACATAAATCTGAAGAACTGATAATGCACAATTTGCTCGCAGAAATTGATAAATTCATTGTAAGAAAGGTCAGTATCAGGTTATATCTCTGTACTATAAAGTATGTCATCATTTTATAGGATGAATGTTGTGTACCTTCAGGTGCTTCCTGTAGTGGAGGATTCAAACAATACATGTGGTAACCACGGTCACAATCATCACAAAATAATAACTGCTCCTGTAAACATACAATATAAGTGAACAATAACTGCTCCTGTATAAATATTGTACATCACAAAATAATAACTACTCCTGTTTAAATATTGTTAATCACAAAATAATAACTGCTCCTGTTAGCAATGACAATGCATGTTAAACAAGGTCGCTCACCTGTCGAACTTGACCTAGATTTTGTTGAGATGGTCATTGTGACCAAGTTTTATACAGATTAGGCCAATATTGTGACCTCTAGTGACTACACAAGGTTTTTATATGATTGACCTAATGACCTACTTTTTTACCCCAGATGACCCAATATCGAACTTGACCTAGATTTTGTTGAGATGATCATTGTGACCAAGTTTCTTAAAGATCAAGCCAAAACTGTGACCTCTAGTGACTACACAAGGTTTTTCTATTATTTGACCTTGTGACCTAGTTTTTTACCCCGGATCACCCAATATCAAACTTGATCTAGATTTTGTTGAGATGATCATTGTGACCGAGTTTCATAAAGATTAGACCAAAATTGTGACCTCTAGTGACTATGCAAGGTTTTTCTATGATTTGACAATGTGACCTAGTTTTTGACCCAAGATGACCCAATATCGAACTTAACCTAGATTTTGTTGTTATGATCATTGTAAACAAGTTTCGTAACAATCAGGTCAAAACTGTGACCTCTAGTGACTACGCAAGATTTTTCTATGATTTGACCTTGTGACCTAGTTTTTGACCCCAGATGACCCAATATCGATTTTGACCTACATTTTGTTGTGTTGATCATTGTGACCAAGTTTCGTAAATATTATGCTAAAACTGTGACCTCTAGTGACTACACAAGGTTTTTCTATGATTTGACCTTGTGACCTAGTTTTTGACCCCGGATGACCCAATATCAAACTTGACCTAGATTTTGTTAGGATGATCATTGTGACCAAGTTTCATAAATATTAAGTCAAAATTGTGACCTCTAGTGACTACACAAGGTTTTTCTATGATTTGACCTTGTGACCTAGTTTTTTACCCCAGATGACCCAATATCGAACTTGGCCTAGATTTTGTTGAGATGATCATTGTGACCAAGTACATAAGGATTAGGCTAAAATTGTGACCTCTAGTGTCTACACAAGCCAATTGTTGACGGACGGACGACAGACGACCGACGAAGAGTGATCACAAAAGCTAACTCTGTCACAGCTAATAAAATACATGAACATTTTAAAATTAAGTAGCTGATTAGATGATACTTTAATATTTGCACACCGTTTTTTTAATCTGTTTTTGTTCAGTTAATGTAAGAGTATATGATATTGATTGTTTTACCAATATCAAACTGTGAGTTGTATAAAATAGTGCTAATGTCTGAAGCATTTTATATAACCAGTTTTTACTTACATCATTTTCTGAGGTTCCACATAATCCACATGATTTACATTCAATACATTGCCATGGATATTTCTTCACTGATATGGTCATATTTGTTGTAAACTGCAGGCATGTTGGATGACCTATTCAACAACAATCATATAATTATATCAGACAATAATAGTATAGTCACAATACTTGCAACCCACCATGTTCTTCCATGTCATGACATTTTTAGTAAGAATAAAGTGTGTTGTTTTATGTCACAACATTAAAACAGGATAAGCCTGGTTATATATATGGTACATTTACATCTTTCCCTTTTGGTTTACAATTGGAAACTACTCCAATTTTAACAATCTTGTTTTAAGGAAGTGTTATGTATCATGATTTACTGAAATCTTAAATAAAGTAGCTGTTAAGACTTTGGAAAAAGGTAAAGATTTCACTTTGTGAATGTTATACAAACCAGATCTGCCACAATCGCTACAAGAGACCAACTCTTCGGCAGTCCCTGTCTTCTTATTCTCGTCAGCATCGCCGAGACAGAAGTCACAATAGTTACTGTTCTGTACCTTGCCATCCTCCCCGCGTTCTGAAAGTAGTACCAGTGTACATAGGTCAACCTTAATGTGCAAACATATCCTTCAATAAGATTCAATCAAATCTATAGCTTGATGGTCAGTAGATAAGTTACAGAGTTATCAATATTAGTTCACATAATTAAACAATAATCATATATAATACGAAAAATTTAAAGGATTCTCATATACAGGGTGTTAAAAAACGTTTCTTCACTAAATTCAAATTGATACATATTAAAACCTAGACTTGTATAGGTACCAGTACTGTATTTATCCAAGTATTGCCTGCATTTTGTCCCACCCAAAATCATAACCAATTAGTCACAGAGGAGTAAATAGAGGACAACCATATCCTTTCATCAGGGGTGTCAACAGGGCTAAATGAAAAATCAGGCAAATTGTGTGCGGCTGACCATTTTTGCCAAACAAGAGGCCTTCAATGACATTGTTTCCATAGTTAACTCAGTTTGTATTAAAGAAAATCCTTCAGAACAGATTATATTTACTATAAAATAACTTTAATATTGGTCAAAAATCATAGCTCTTTTAGGATAGACAAATCCCGAATAATCAGGAATATTGACACCCCTGTTTCATCGTCTTTCACAATGTTTTGCATCTGTTATTTTTTTCTTGGAATTTTATCCCACAACCAGCATCCAATATACAACAGCAAGCAATACTTGGGCTAATAATGTACACATTGATCATTTCATATGAAAGAATAATAAAATATTGAAACTAAAAATTTACACCTGGTGAACACATTTTTTAGCACCTTATATAGAGTGGAGATATTAACCTGATCTGCTTAAATAGTATCATTAATTTAACGTTAAATTTCTTGTTTATATCAGAAATAGTTGTAAGTTTTGATAAGTGGAAAGTATTACATACATCACAAGGCTTACACTACATATACAAATCTAAAGGACTGATAATGTGTGACTTTCTAACGGAAATTGATATTCTACTCAAAGTCCTAGCTCGTAATTTATTCATGCAATCAAGGTCAGGATCACATAAATAGTTTATACTAATTCATTTAAGGTTGATCATTGTGAAACAAGTTTTTTCCACTTATATTAATCACTCTCGACACCTCATTCCTGATGTTATCCATCGCCACAGGGGTATGAGAGAAGAGAAGCCAGTTTCCCTTTTATGCTGAGCGTCCAGCAAGGAAATTTCTGGTACCATTTTTATTTCGTCTTTGCAATGACGCGGCCTGAGATCGAACCCAGGACCTCCCTCACTCAAAGCGGATCAAGTTAATATCTCTGCTTTATATGTTACATAATGTAACAGCAAGAAAGGTAAGTATATTCAGTAATTGATAATACATGTATTAAACGCTGCACATTTCAAAAAATACTTTTAGTAATAAAATATTATATATTATCAAAATACAAAATCATCAAAAACAATTATTTATTCATACTGACAGAAATATGTATTGAATAATTAAAATTATGTACAATAAATATGAACAAATCAACTGTCAACAAAATTAATAAAAACATCTCTTTTACAACACTACCCTATAGAATCCTATAACCTTAATTTACAAAGGATAGGAAAATAATTAACAATAAAAAGTATGGTTTCTCCCTTGTATATCTACATTCTTCTGTGAAAACAAGTTATATTCAGATAATTATACAAGAAAAGGTGTGTTTTAAAAAAGATTTTTTTTTTCTTTCTTGAATCACTTTGTGGTCTGTATCTGTTAATCAAACAATATATAACAATGTAGGGCTAGAAATCAGTGTTCCAAAATTGAACTATGTGTTTCGATCGAAGTCAGAATGATTAATCTTACAAAGAAGTAAATATTATAAAATTAAAATATAACAAGAGCCAAAATGTCACAAAATACGCCCGTCTCGGGGCATGGTGAGTCTCAGGGCAAAATAAAAAAAAAAAAAAAAAAAAAAAATATAATCGAATTTGGCCTAGATATTATGCCCATAAGCATTGTCACAAAGTTTGAAGACAATCGGATGAAAACTGTTTGCGTTAGAGCACAGACAAGGCCAATTTCATACTTATTTGGTAAGTAAAGGCCCATAACCAAATAAGGCCTAAGCCGATTTGGCCTATAATCTTGGCCTAGATATTATGCCCATAAGCATTGTCACAAAGTTTAAAGACAATCGGATAAAAACTCTGAGCGCTAGAGTACAGACAAACTGCTGGACGCGCCGCCCGCCCGCCTGCCCGCCAAGGGTGTTCCCATAATACGTCCCGTTTTTTCAAACGGCCGTATAAAAATGAGCTAAACAAGAGCATCGGAACAGCCAGCTTAGAATTTCTTGCAACTCAGTGATTTAGATAACAGTCTTGTGAGGCTTAACTTCCAATGAGACTGACAGTACAAATATGGGACATCTCCTTTAAGGGTAGTACAAGAAATTTGAAAAACATGTCAAGAATTGAACCAAATTATTTGCCCTTTCTCGCTTTGAAATCCATTTTTACCATTTATTGTTAAAGTTTAAGTAAAACCTCAAATATTTCAATTAGGTGTTTCATTAAAACAATCTGTTCAAACCAAGATTAGGACAAAGTATACCCTGAAACCTTAGAATCCATGTTAGCCAATACGGTATTATCAGTGATTTTTTCCCTTCTTTATTAGGGTCCCGTAAACAGACCCTTTCCCAATTGCAAATAGGCTATAATTTCCCAAATTTGAATGGAGAAATTCCCAATTAACAATTTAAAAAAATAATTTTCAAAATCGGACATAAAATGATAAAGTTATGAACATTTTTGACAAGAGGTCAAGCATAAAAGTTCAAAGAAACCAGTAAACATTCACATGTCATTCACATGTAATCTCTTTTTCTGTTTTAAAAAAAATCACTGATTATATACACCAAACTTCACATCAGAGTTATAATATGCTAACACAATTATATCTACACACTAGCAAAAAGTATTACAGTTTCAGAGTTAACTTTTCATGAACAAAATAGCCTACTATTATAAGTTTACAAGCTTCTTTAAAAGTTTATGTAAAATAAAATGTGATATTTAAAGCAATATGTAGCAGTAGCAATTACCACTGGGTTCGATTCCCTAGCGGTAGCAGCTAATTTTTCACTGCAATTTTTCTATGAATATAGTAATTTATAAATATATAGTAAAAACTCCCTAATCCGAACCATCATCAGGACGGACCAAAAAGTTTGGATTAGATAGTTTTCACTGTATGATACACAGTCCAACCTAATTTTGTCCGAAATTCGTTGCTCGGTTTAAAATTTTATTGAATTAAACAAAACCAGGAATAACAAGAGATGCTAGTAAATCATTTTTGCTCCCATTGCAGATAATAACACATATTCAGATACTTTAAAGGTTATATGCAACAGTTTTATACAGAAATTGTTTACTAATTTCGAATGACAATCACAAAACAATATTAAAACCATAAATTCAGATGAACAAGCAATACAGAAGTCCCCTACCGGTTTTAAGCCATTTTTCAATGTTTCTGTTGCCATAGCAACCACAATTTTGGTCGGAATCTAAATATTTTTGGACGTGCATTATCCCCTTATTGCCCCCTATCCACATACCAAGTTTCATAAACCTAGCTTGGAAACTGTTTGAGTTATGTCAGGATCCAGATTTTTTGACAAACGGACGGACTGACTGATGGACGGACAGAGGGCAAACCTATAGTCCCCTCCGGTCAAAAACCGGTAGGGGCCTAATAAAGGTCTTTTTCTCATTATTATAGAAGAAGCCATACCAAAAGAAAAAAATTGTTAAATCATGCTGTTTTTCCCAAAATGAAGTTACCAGTACCAAAATAGTTGAAAATACCAATATTTTCCACTAATTAAAAGTCGGTGAGGTCCTACCCGAAGGTAAAAAATAAAGCTCAGCAATAATCTGATGTTTAGCCAAATTAACAAACGATAATATAAATGACTTATGTTATCGTGTGTTAATTTGGCTAAACATCATTAAAATGCTAGAAATGATTCATGAGTTGAACCAAAAAAGTCTTCATTTTGTCTTCAGCTCACTAATGGCTCATAAATAATAATTATCACAGACATTTAAAAGTACTAAATTACTAAAGTACGAACAAAGTTACACTTAAACAATGTATTTCTGAAATTAGCAATTTTAATCTAAATTTTAATTAAAAAACAACTTTGAAAGAAGCTTTATGTTTGAACAGGGGAGACAACCATACCAGAAGTTTCCACAGAACCCTCTGGGCTCTGTTTCATTAATTGTCATCTTTTCACTGAAAATATTGATAAATATTTATTTTTATTTTTTTTATAGAATCTACACTAAATTGGAATTAAGTTTTCTAGGAACCAAATCAATAACTAAATTCTGATAAACAAGAAATTAACTTCTTGGTTGACTTTTGCATGAAATATCACCAAATATCTAGGATGTTGTATCAACATGTATCAAGCATAAAAACTGCTGCTGAAAATGTGAAAATTTAATACAAATCTACAAACATATATAAGAATATCAAACCTGGAATATAAATGAAACAAACAAGAGGATCATAGATCCTGTGGCGCTCACCTGCTAAACATGGACTAAACTTTGCAATACACTTCTTTGTTTTGATTGCCTACTTGTATCTAATGGACAATAGAAAGTTTTCACACTTATGTGACAGGGTGATCACTATAAGAATCAATGCGATTTGATGGCAGTGTGGTCGAGTGGTTCAAGCGTCAGGCGTGTGATCACAGGAATTGTGTGATTCACCTGACCCAACTTTGTACCTGGCCTTAAGGTCATCAAAATGAACATTTTGACCAAACTTCATGAAGATTGAAGCAAACATGTGGCCTCTAGAGAGCTAACAAGATTATTTGACCTAGTGGCCTTCTTTTTGACCCCTCATGACCCAACTTCAAACTTTACCTAGATTTCATTGAGATACAACTACCGACCAAATTTGGTGAAGATCAAAGCAAAATTGAAAGTGCTAGAATGTTAATGGTCAATTGTCTAACAAACGGACATACAGACGGATGTTCTCACTGACGTGACAAAGTCAAGTCAGTGAGAACGGACGGACAGATGGACAAAAAACAATCACAAAAGCTCATTTTGCCACTTTGTGTCAGGTGAGCTAAAAAGTGTATACAAGTATGATACACAAGTAATAAGGCAAACTTTCAAAACTGAAGCAATAAAATCGTACAAAAATGACTACTAGAAAACATCTCCAATATTAAGCTGACGTATAATATCAATAGAACGGAGAAATTCACATGCAAATTAAGAAATATTGAATGCTTATTCTTTGTCAGGTATTGATTAAAAGCCAATGTCTTGAGTAGCCATTGACATCCAAATAATAGATATATATATGAGCCAGTCTCCAGGAAAACCTGCTATAATGACATTATGTAATTTCTATATGTAACAAGATTTTGATAAAGCTCTAAAATAAGGAAATATACATATCTATTGATTCTATTTTATGTAATTGATCCATATAGTACTATACCTTAGCTTTAAATTTTCCTATGAGTTATGTCAAAAACACATACTTCGTTGCTATGGTGACCAATTTCAGAAAAGTGCTCCGATTGAGAAAAACGAGGAATAAGTTGTTTAAAACAGAAGTAGCCTTTCTCTGAATGCAAACAATTTCGATTGTGATAAATATTTTGAAAAGTGAAAGATAATTATAGAATTTTGTACTATTTTGAACAGTTTATGTCAAGAATTGATCAAATGGTGTAATAATGAAAATTAATACTTATTTCAGTTACGTCGAATAACGTTTGAATGACGTTTGCGACGTCACACAAAAAGCTCCGAATAGGGACTCTACAAAAACTTCCTTAAAACTCAAGATATTAACATAATTTCTTTTGCAATTTGCTTATTTAACATTATCCAGTAAAACTGTGGAAAATCTTAAAGTCAATATCTTTGTCAATATAGCAGGTCTTCCTGGAGACTGGCTCATATATATAATCACTCTTACAGCAGCCAAATTATAATTTATCTGCAAAAGTTCCAGTGACCTTGACATTTGACCTACTGGTGACCTTGACATAAGACCTACTGACCTAACACTCCAAAAAGGTTCATCAGCAGATGATAAAGACAGATGAAGCATTGAACATTATAAAGGGTATACTCTGGAGATGTAAAGGTATACTGCTATGAAATTAGCTCCACACGATACAAGATTACTAAATTACAATACGGTTTGGTACAAGGTTTTTTATTGACTAAATAATATTCTGAAAAACGAAAACATGCTGCAGCCTGCTAGTTGTGTATAATTATCATGTGTCAGTTGTTTTGATCGGCTTAAAGTATACTTCATGTTGTCAAAATTCATTGATGGGACACATTATAGTGTGCAATATTTGCTGTAGTAATAGCAAGTCATTGTCTAAATGTCTACAAACTCTCAGCTAAACAAGACTGCGTTCAATAAACGCTTATGCCCCCTGTGGAAGCCTTGTCCATAAATAAGTCTAAGTCCAAAATTAGGTACTGAAGGTCAAAATGGGGTTAGGTGATACTGGCGTGTGGTGAGTGTTCATACACAACATCCATGCAAGTATGAAAGCTTTGTAGCAAGCCATATTAATGCTAGAAGAAACGGTCAATTTGGGTTAACCAGGACGGACGGACGAACGGACGGACAGGTGAATCACTATATGCCTCCCCATCTATCGATAGGGGGGCATAAAAATAAAATATTCTTCTAAGCAGCTGTAAGAGACATCATATCAAACCGAAATTTACCGAACTGTAAGAAAAATTTACAGTACATGCATATTGTATCATAAGGTGAGGGTATTGTTACATGCCTAGTATACTCATTTGGGACCATCACTGACAAGCACACATTGGATGGGGGGAGGGGGGGTTCAAGCACAATTTGAACATACATCACTGGGTATAAAATGAACATAAACTACTTTACTCGTATACATAAATTGTTACCTTAAATAGTGGAATCAATTTCTAGTATATATTTAAATAATTGCACTGTTATTAGTTGTGCACATGTATGATATTACGGTAATTCAGAATAATTGCTTGTGTCAACAATAATTTTATACACATTGTATAGCTCAGAATTTGACATGATCCTGACCTTTATGCATGAATATATTACAAGGTTCATGCGTTGAATATATATAAATTTCCACGAGCAAATTGTGCAATATCGGTCCTTTAGATTTGTGTTGGTAATATACCTCGAGCGTCTTCATGATACTGCCCGCTTATGAAAACATATAACCGGGGTTATAAATATAGACAAGATATCAGCTGTTAAATCATGCTAATTGAAGGTCGAGAGTCGTGTCAAATTCTCTGGACTATATTACATTAAATAAACTTTTCATGCAATTAACTAGAGCACTGCCTACAGACTGAAAACCAAGACTGGTCTATCAGCATATGAATTATTATAATACACAATAATAATCCCGATACATCGCTTTTCAGTTCCATCGGTGGTTTGTACCGTTTCATATTGCTATGATGGAACTGAAAATCAGCATAACACACAGACAGAACTCAGGATACATGACATCAGCACTTTTGAACGTGTTATTACATGATAAAGTGCTATATAAATATAGCATAATAATAATCTCAGTTTCGTCTGAGCATTATGCTGGTTTTCAGTTCCGTCAGAGCAATATAAAAACTGTAAAAACATCCGGGTGGAACTAAGAAAATTATAATTACTACAATGTAATACAAACAGTGTGCCACTGAGAATCTTTAACCAAAGAGATAAACATTTTTCTCCTTCTGAAAACACTAAAACAGACAACAATGTGTAAAAAATTACAGTATAAAAATAAATTCATGATCATTGAACAAAATACTGAAATAAGACAGACTATAACATTGTGCATGAAGACAAGTATACGGACATATCGCACTAACTACAACACGTCTTACATTAACGGATGCAGGCGTATCACTACACTGCATCTTACCTGGAGCTATAATAACTGGAGTTTGTTTGACTGAAATTTACAACAAAACTCTCTTACCATGGTGGTATATAGACTAACTATCTCAGCAATATGTTTGACGGAGGTATCATTATTAACAAGCGGGCAAAGATGGTCCTAGGTTGCTTGTATGAGTCACTGTGAGGTCCGTGAAAAATATTCTAGACCACCACTGCGATGGTTTGGCGGAAAACTATTGTAACTCACTATGTTTTATACTGGAGTTACTATAGTTTTCCACCAACCCATCGTCAGACGTCTTATACAAACACATTTTGATGGTACATTTTTGTATATGAGCCATTATAGGGCTTAGTGACATTATATTAGTATTTACGTTATATTTTGCTTAAATTTTTCAGAAACTGTTCATAAGAGTCTTGTCTTTCTAATGCTACATTATTATGATTTTCATATATTTGTCATTAAGCCCCGTTTTCCTGGAGAACGGCTCATGTATATGGTATTTTTCTAATATGGTTGTCCCGCTGAGACAGTAAGGCCTGTAAAACTTATAAACTGTAAATATATGTAAGACAATCACATTTTTGGCAGAATTCCGGGGGGGGGGGGGGGTTAATGGTCCCTCCACCCTTCCCCTGGATCCAGGCATATGTATACAACAAAATAACCAGGACTCAGTTCATAACACTAACAAGTATTATTATTACAAATGTTTAGTATTAGACAGACAATATTCATCCATGCAATAAAACTTCAGTTAAAAGTCATTTTGAATTTTGACTATTAGTATTTTTAATAATATGCCAATAGGGCTACAGTATAAAACAGTGTCCATTATAGTCTGAAGCAAAATTTTATAGTTTGGTGTAAGACATGTAATACAGTGTGTCTTATAGGGCTGCTATACAATGGCTAACTTATAACATAAGCTTATGCCGACATATGAATAATTTGGCAATTTAACACGTCAAAGATATTAGTGGTATTATATAAAGTTTTGCACAAGTTCCAAGCTTGTTGAAATAATTTAATATATTATTATGATGGCACAAATTGTCATACCGAGGAAGCAGGATAGAGGCACAAATAAACAATCTGAGAGCAGACATACACCTAACCTCACCGAGAAAAATATTTTTGTGGCAGGCTTGATAAGCTGTGACGGAATCATTCAATTACTGCATAGTACACATGCGTATCAGATTTATTTCCTACATGACAAGAGCACTACCTACGGATGCTGGACACTTCACTATCTCGTACTTGATAGTACCCTTGCTCATCTGTGAGTGAAAATTCTAAAGTAAAGAGGGCAGATAACCAAGACAAATATAGGTCACAGGGTTACCAGCCTTGTCAGTACAAGCTCCCCTTGAGATAGTGAATAACTATGTTGAGTTTCAAGTGGATACCTTTGATTAAGTCTTTGAGAAAAAACTTAACCAATGCACAAGCAGACGCCCAGGATCCCGTCACAACAATACCTCAACTTTTTTTTCTTTGAAAAGCCACATTAAATATATAAATAGACATATTATATCAGTACATGCTTATTGTCAATCAACCAAAATGTTGTAGCCATCATAGAAAAAATTAATTCATTCATATACAGATTGGAAGTGATATAGAGAATTATTAATAAAACATAATTAAGACAATGGCTTGATAGAGAAACTATGAAACAACCATCATTATTATTATTATAATAATCATTTTTATTATTACTATCTGAATGACCAATCTTATGGGTTTATCAGAAATTTGTCTACATTTATATATTATATATATATATACAGGTGAAGGAATGTAACCTTAAGGTGGTAACACATAGCTAGGCTCCTCGTATAACATATATACTTTGTGGCAACCATAGTTTACATTTAGTGTCGGGGCAGACGGTCATACAGGCTTGTATGTATATCAACACTATAAGGGATAACAAGGAATTCTCAATACTTTCTGGCCGGATCTCCTGAAGCATCTCAATCTGGGCTAAATCTTATCTCAAATATTGCCATCTTTAAAATAATTTCTATGCGAGGCCAGATTTAAAATTGGCATCACTAAATTGATACATTATTCCATGTTTAGTACAGTAAAATAACAAGAGCCTGAACTTAAAAATTATCTCAAATCTATACTCTGATTTTTGCAAAATCTCAATTTGAGTTGAAATTTTTACTTGAGATGCTTCGGGAGATCGGGGCCGGGTTTCACTAGACTGAAGTTGACTTGCAGTGTATATTTTATTTTATTGACTTGATCCCTTTCATCAAATTGTGATGTAATAATTTTGAACTAATATATGCATGCGCTGCTATGGTCCTATCTAAAAAAAGTGCACATTTACTGGCAGATTAAAGTCTGTGATGGAGCAAAAATTGTGCATGAAAAGTAAACCAATTTTTGTTCGCTAATGAAAGCTGAAAGATCCTTTTTGAAAAGCATTTCAACGCTGAAAGATCTTTTTTGATAAGCATTACCACTTGTATAGTCCAGAGAATTTGACACAACTCTCGACCTTCTTTTAGCATAATTTAACAGCTAATTTATCGTCTATATTTATAATCCCGGGGTGGAATACCCACACAAATCTAAAGGACTGATATTGCACGATTTGCTCGCAGAAATGTATATATTCAATGCAAGAACCTTGTAATATATCCATGCATTAAGGTCAGGATCATGTCAAATTCTCCGTGCTATAGCTACAGGTTATGAGAATATTTTTGTCAATCATATCGTCGGTAAATAGGTGCTATGATAAACTGTCACAACTGTATTTCATAAAGAATTTTCAGTTTTTGGGTAAATTATAGACTGACCAATCAGAGGAATCGAGTCGATAAGAAAGTTGACTTACTGAAGGCTCTTTACTGGAAGTTGTTTTAAGGAATACATTTTACAATTTTTGTACAGCAAAAATATTTCATTTTACTATAGTAAAGTAATTTCTCAGTCGATTAACAAAAATTGGTTACAGAGCAAATGATACAAAGTGTCCATGCATGTTTTATGTCACTTAGGGTCTCAAATCCACTGGAAAGCAGTATACATACAAGCTGTATGACCTAGGTTGCTATGGTGATATGGGAATGCAGTGTGTATTTACGATGGTATGTAGCATATGTTGATGCTGTATTGTGAAGCATACAGTCTGGGTACGATGGTATGTAACATATGTTGATGATGTATTGTGAAGCATACAGTCTGGGTACGATGGTATGTAACATATGTTGATGATGTATTGTGAAGCATACAGTCTGGGTACGATGGTATGTAACATATGTTGATGATGTATTGTGAAGCATACAGTCTGGGTTCGATGGTATGTAACATACGTTGATGATGTATTGTGAAGCATACAGTCTGGGTACGATGGTATGTAGCATATGTTGATGATGTATTGTGAAGCATACAGTCTGGGTACGATGGTATGTAACATACGTTGATGATGTATTGTGAAGCATACAGTCTGGGTACACATGTTAATAAAGCTAGCACACTCACCTCTCTCCTCCTTCTCTACCTTTGGAGGAGTTTTAACTGACAGTGAAAATATAAGTGTATTAGATACATCCATATTATATAATATTATATCAATAAATAACTCAGTGATTAACTACATGAAACAAAGAATGGACCAAGTTTGTTGATTCATATAATGTGAACAGGAGATTAGGTAAAATATGAATGTCCCCATGGCAGGCCAATAGTCAGAAATGGAAAATACCTTGACCTTTTGACCTCAAAATATATAGAGCTCATCTACTGTTGATGATCAACCTCCATGTAAAGTTTGAGGATCCTAGGGTAAAGCGTTCTCTAGTTATTGTGCCTATCTGTACCTGTAACTTTGTACAACATGTCTGATTTCTCTCCAGCTTTTATAAGAGGCATATTTACTAAATTTTGAGGAGAGAAAAAACTGACATGTTTTACATCATTATAGGGATTCACTTTAAAGATAACCAAAGTACACATGACATATGGATCTACAGTACAACCTCTGTAAAGCAACACCCTTTGGGAGCTGCAAATATTGGTCATTGTATAGATGTAGTTGCTCTATATACAGGCTAAATTTAGAGTAAATATCAGATTAGGGAAATTTTGAAGATGTTGCTATAGTTGCTCTACAGAGGGCCACTCTGGACAGGTTGTACTGTACATGTAATTTGAAAGGTTTGAGTAATGAACATTTGAGCATTACTTTACTCAGGCCATCAGAGTATCAATATTTGCATATAGTACATTAAGATGCATAGATTGAAGAAAGTCAGTCAAAATGTTCATACTTCTACAGAAACAGCAATGATAGTTATCATAGTAACAGAATGTAGAAATGGAGAAGCGTTTATAGTTTTTATACACAAAGACACTGGTCCATCTCTGGTCCATTAAAGGATTGAATATTTACACAAAAGGTTACATACATGTAGAAGATATGAAAGGTGATTATACTGGTGGAATATTAATGGCACAACAATCCATCCATATAAAACATGCTTGTTTGATATAAACATGGGTTGTCCTGAGCAGGGGAAGTAACTCTGTTCTCAATCACTCTGAACAGGGGAAATAACTCAGTTCTCCATCACTCTGAACAGAGGAAGTAACTAAATACTCCATCTCTATGAACCTTGGAGGTAACTCAATTTTCCACCTCTCTGAACAGGGGAAGTAACTCAGTTCTCCATCACTCTCAACAGGAGAAGTAACTCAATTCTCCATCACTCTGAACAGGGGAAGTAACTCAGTTCTCCATCACTCTAAACAGGGGAAGTAACTCAGTTCTCCATCACTCTGAACCGGAGAGGTAACTCAGTTCTCCATCACTCTGAACTGGGGAAGTAACTCGATTCTCCACCTCTCTAAACAGGGGAAAGTAACTCAGTTCTCCATCTCTCTAAACAGGGGAAAGTAACTCATTCTCCATCTCTCTGAACAGGGGAAAGTAACTCAGTTCTCCATCACTCTGAACAGGGGAAGTAACTCAATTCTCCACCTCTTTAAACAGGGGAAAGTAACTCAGTTCTCCATCTCTCTAAACAGGGGAAAGTAACTCAGTTCTCCATCACTCTGAACAGGGGAAAGTAACTCAGCTCTCCATCACTCTGAGCAGGGGAAGTAACTCAATTCTCCACCTCTCTTAACAGAGGAAAGTAACTCAGTTCTCCATCACTCTGAACAGGGGAAGTAACTCAGTTCTCCATCAATCTGAACAGGGGAAGTAACTCAGTTCTCCATCACTCTGAACAGGGGAAGTAACTCAGTTCTCCATCACTCTGAACAGGGGAGGTAACTCAGTTCTCAATCACTCTGAACCGGGGAGGTAACTCAGTTCTCCATCACTCTGAACAGAGGAAGTTACTCAGTTCTGCATCCCTCTGAACAGGAGAAGTAACTCAGTTCTCCACCTCTTTTATCACTCAAAACAGGGGAGGGCACTCAGTATTATGTAGACAGCAAACACGCAGTTGTATAATAAAATGGGGATACAAACAGAATAAACTGAAGAACACATTAAATACTGAGTCAGACCAGGAAAAGTAATAAAGGGAGTTAATATATCAGTTTGATAAATAACATTAAGATTTTATACGTAGAGAGAGAGAGATATACCAGGTAGTCTACAGCTACAAACTAGGGCATCAAACTTGATATATTTATATATGTATATATGTATCAAACAAATATTGTCATACATCAATGCACTGATAAAATACTCAGACAAAATTAAACAATTTGAAAATATAGAAATGATACTACATATATATATTAAAGTGCATGTATACTTTCACAACAATGCATACATAAAGATTTAGGTAAAAGATAAGTTCAGTATGAACACACGGTCACCTTAACATTATTGCAGCAAATACAATATTCGAAATGTGATTTAAAAACATATTTTTTTCCGCTATTTACTTATTCTGCTTTAATGCCATTTCTCAACAATTATTCAATTAATTTCAGCAAAGTACATTTAAATACACTGTAAATAAGCGGACATTTTTTAATTTTTAAATTTTGACTGCATCCCAATGTTTCAATATAGATGGTAGACATAGTACATTATCAGTACAGTGCTGATGTGTGACTGGAACACAGTGTATACTGTAGTGTAGTACTTACCGACAGATTTAGGAGAGGGCTCCGGCTCCTCTGGTTCCATCATTCCGTTATGGAAATGATTATAGTGATACGACAGTCCAGGTCGGGTCTTGTAACGTGCATTGCACACTGTAAAACACACAATTATATAATAACAGTAAAACATCTGTTTGATTTCTGTCGGTGTCACTGCTAAATGCATAAGTGAAAGTAAAATATTCTGAAAAACCTGAAATCCTGAAATATTCTCAATTTATATAGAGAAATAAAGAAAAACTGACTTTTTGGTACACTCAAAAACTTTAAATCATGTAAATACCTGAATACTTGCACCAATGTTAATGTCTTTGAGCAAGAATAACTCACACTGCTCCACTTTATCCAGGTTTATGAATGTGTACCTAAGAGAGTCAAAAGCCAATGAATGTGTTGTGGTTGCCATCGGTGCCTAGTGTAAGAGTTGACTTGCGACTGAATGACCACGACAACATTTCAATGACATGTGAGTATAAAATGACAGGCTATAAATGTTTCCTTCTCTAATGGATTAATCATTGTCTTAAACCATATATCTTATATACCTAGATAGACTACACCTACCTAGATAGACTACACATACCTAGATAGACTACACCTACCTAGATAGACTACAGCTACTAGATAGACTACACCTACCTAGATGGACTACACATACCTAGATAGACTACACCTACCTAGATAGACTACACATACCTAGATAGACTACACATACCTTCATACTTTCACTGACTACACATACCTAGATAGACAACACATACCTAGATAGATTACATATACCTTCACTGACTACACATACCTAGATAGACAACACATACCTAGATATACTACATATACCTCTACACATACCTAGATATACTACATATACCTTCACTGACTACACATACCTAGATAGACTACACACACCTTCAGTGACTACACACACCTTTACTGACTACACACACCTTCACTGACTACACACACCTTCACAGACTACACACACCTTCACTGACTACACACACCTTCACAGACTACACACACCTTCACAGACTACACACACCTTCACAGACTACACACACCTTCACTGACTACACACACCTTCACAGACTACACATACCTTCACTGACTACACATACCTTCACTGACTACACATACCTTCACATGATGTTAAACAGCCTATCTTGTACCAAGATTGACTACACATACCTTCACTGACTACACATACCTTCACATGCGTACGGCTTTTCCTTCTCCTCATCTATCTTTTCTTTCTCCTCACGTTCCGTATTTTTCTTCTTACGTCCACGAGTACCGCCCTGATGAAATCAGACATTTTTTATTTTGTTAATTTCCTTGTTTAACTATGAAATAATCAGACAAACATACACAATGTAATACAAATATTGCATTAAATCATTTTCCATTTATTTAAAGCAAATTGGCATAAAAGTATTTCTTTAGCCAAAACAATTAAACCCGAGTCAGGGTGAGTCAATCATCACCTAAAAAGATAATCACAAATTGGACAGGGGAGGTAGAACTCAGCAGCCAAGCATGACAGGCACAAAGAAGCACACATGAGACAAAGCACAGACTACAAATACAAGTCACATGTACACTAATGTGCAAGAAAAACTAAACATTGAATTCTCTCTGATAATTTTAACAATTAATTTGCCTCACAGATGGTCACGCCACTAGGCTTATATAAATGCCTGGGACAGTAGCTAACCATTAAATATTTAACAAGAGGATCATAGATCCTGGGGCGCTCACCTGCTAAACATGGCCAAACTTTGAACTTGGCCTTAAGGTCATCAAGATAAACATATTGACTAAACTTGATAAAGGTTAAAGCAAAACTGAGGCCTCCAGAGTGTTAAAAAGGTTTTGCTATTAATTGACATATTGACCTAGTTTTTTACCCACATGACCCAACTTCAAACGTGACCTTAAGGTCATCAAGATAGACATTTTGATCAAAGTTGATCAAGATTAAAGCAAAAATGTGGCCTCCAAAGTGTTAACAAGGTTTTCCTATTATTTGACTTTATGACTTAGTTTTTGACCCCACATGAAACAACTTTGAACTTGACCTTAGGGTCACAAAGATAAACATTTTGACCAAACTTCATGAAGATTAAAGCAAAAATGTGGCCAACAGAGTGTTAACAAGGTTTTCCTATCATTTGACCTTTTGACCTAGTTTTTGACCCCACATGACCCAACTTCAAACTTGACCTTTAGGTCATCAAGATGAACATTTTGACCAAGTTTCATGAAGATTAAAGCAAAACTGTGACCTCCAGAGTGTTAACAAGGTTTTCCTATTGTTTGACCTTTTGACCTAGTTTTTGACCCCACATGACCCAACTTCGAACTTGACCTTAAGATCATCAAGATTAACATTTTGACCAAGTTTCATGAAGATTAAAGCTTCTAGAGCGCTAACAAGATTATTTGACCTAGTGGCCTTGTTTTTGACCCAACATGACCCAACTTTCAACTTGACCTTAAGGTCATCAAGATAAACATTTTGAACATTTTCCATGAAGATTGAAGCAGAAATGTGGCATCTGTGGTGTTTTATAGATTTTTCTTTTGTTTGTCATAGTGACCTAGTTTTTGATCCCACATGACACAACTTTGAACTTGGCCTTAACGTCATCAAGATAAACATTTTGACTGAACTTGATGAAGATTAAAGCAAAAATGTGGCCACCAGAGTGTTAACAAGGTTATCCTATTATTTGACCTTTTGACCCCACATGACCCCACTTCAAACTTGACCTAGATTGCATTGAGATACAACAACTGACCAAGTTTGGTGAAGATCAAAGCAAAAATGTGACCTCCAGAGTGTTAACAAGGTTTTGCTATTATTTGACCTTTTGACCTCGTTTTTGACCCCAAATGACCCAACTTCGAACTTGACCTAGATTTTATTGAGATACAACTACTGACCAAGTTTGGTGAAGATCAAAGCAAAATTAAAAGTGCTAGAGTGTTAATGGTGAATTGTCTAACAGACGGACGACGGACAAAAAACAATCACAAAAGCTCACCTTGCCACTTTGTGGCAGGTGAGCTAAAACTCGTATATGAACCCTCACCTGATGCGAGTAGGTCCCAATCACACTGGGTGAGGGTTCATATACGATTTTTAAAATTAAACAGCTATGAAAACACAATAACCTACTTCCAACATTATGACCCTCAGTCTGTTACCTAAACCAAAATCCCTCATCATTCAAAATTGAAAATAATACCCTTAAGTTTTTAAAACTTAATCCAAACATTGATGCATAACCAGGCATGATTAAACAGACTGTCAGCATTATTTATACATTAACATTAGTTTTTAGTCAAGCAC
Source organism: Spisula solida (assembly GCA_947247005.1). Lineage (NCBI taxonomy): Eukaryota > Metazoa > Mollusca > Bivalvia > Venerida > Mactridae > Spisula > Spisula solida. Next base: position 39,322,957 of record OX365944.1, on the reverse strand, counting down.
TTATGCATTGCCTAACAATATCAAATTTGATATTCTTTTAGTATTTTGTCAATTTTATTTGTATTTCGGTCTGAAATTTTTATTTTTGGTTTGAAAGGTTTTCAACCCTTTGTCAGACAGAATGTATTGCAATTGTTTGAGAACTTCCAGTAAATCTGTGTGCTGCCAATTTTCTGCTAAAAGATATCAAATTTTGGCAGGAAGTTATAATTCTTATTAATAATATATCAAATTCAGTAAATTATAAGGAAATCTAGGGACTCATAGGGAAGGCTTGTCTCACAGGGCTTGTTTAACTGTTGGACCTCTTTAAAGAGGTTATTATCATCACAGAAATTGTTAATAACATGAAACTTCAACTATCATACATAAATGTATTATTTTCCATGGTAGAACAATTACAAGTTACTTTTCATTCAAGTATAACCAATATAACTCAAGGCATGTATATCCAATGCGGTCCATGTTTTATTGTGAAAAGACAGCAAGTAGAAGACACAATGACATGACAGCATCGATACATGTGATACAACCTCTGGGTTACTAACCAGCTCATCTCTATTTTGGTATGACACACTGAAAAGAGTTTCAGAAATGACCAAGTGCAACGACCGAGATTCAAACTATGGACAACTCAATCAATAGTCAAGAGTACTACCCACACAACAACACCATTTTGTAAACATTAAGTTACTAGTGTATTTGAATAAGACCAAGCAATAGTCCAGTCAGGATAAAAATCCAGTGACGCAGCGGTCAAGTCCACTATAACGGTGTAAAACCAATTATAAAGGCTTATACTGTACAAACAACTATAATTTCAATGCTAAACTAACAAACTACACTTTGCTCTACCTGTTTAGACAATTATGGTTGTAATTTTTTGCATACACATAAACTGCAACGTCACTGTCACAATATCCTAACTGGACTATATGCCCAGACACCATATGTATCATAGGAAGTGTTTATATTGTATTTTAAACCATTCCTTTCACACTGTAACCACAATACAACCATAAACAATGTTCTCGATGGATGATCAAACAAGACATTAGCATCTAAATACAACCACAAGAAGATGATTATATCATAAACATACTGCTATGTGAGATGTGCATTTAATCGGGTTTCTATTGTACTGGTAGTTAAAATGTTGCATTGTAGTTAAAGACATTATTACTATAAATTATAAATAAATACTGTAAAATCTTTATTTTTCGAGGGAGTTGAATTTTTTGTTGATTTCATTGTTGAACTCTGCCACAAAATCTAATCCCAACGATTAATTGACCACTTAAATTCAGACATGGGGTTTCCCTTCAATGTTCTGTAATCCTAGAATTTATGATCCCATGAAAATGCATTTTTATCAAAATTCACGAAATTTAATACCCACGATAATATGTGATTTTACAGTAAATGATTGGCAGCATGTCTTTTGAACATCTAACGCACTAACCATATGGTGAATGCATATACATGTACATTTATCTGGACCACACAACCCAACATGTTGCACACCAATTTAGAAGTTTGAAAAAAGGTTTTGACATAAAATGAAACATTTTGACTTTGTGTGCACCATTGATGACAATGTAATAATGCTATAATAGGAGTAGGAACGTTTTACCGACAATAACACAATCACATATAATGATGATTATTTGTTTGATGTAAACACTATAATAAATCTTTCAAAGAATGGCTGAAGCAAACAAAGGCACTACGAACAAGGAAATTCTGTACCAAAATGTTAATATACACTGCACATGGCCAAACGTAAGCAGGTGCAGATGTCTTAATAAGTTCATGTTGTTTTACTATGGAAGTTATAAAACTTTGATCAACGTTTAATTGACCTCACATAACTATATAACTGTCATGTGAGCCACTATACTTTAAATTGGTTTCAATCCCTTGTTTCTAAGCAATTGATGAAAAAGTATCGAAAGATTTAGAGCGAAACATTCAAGATATATAATCTTTCAGTTTACCAAATCATAACCCGATCAAAAAAATTTCTCAGTGGGGTCTGACCAATTATTTTTCCTCAGGAAGGGGTCTGACCATCTATTGTGCTCAGGGGTCTGACCAACTTTTGTGCTCAGGGGTCTGAACAACTATTGTGCTCAGGGATCTGATCAACTATTGTGCTCAGGGATCTGACCATCTATTGTGCTCATGGATCTGACCAACTATTGTGCTCAGGTGTCTGATCAACTATTGTGCTCAGGGATCTGATCAACTATTGTGCTCAGGGATCTGACCAACTATTGTGCTCAGGTGTCTGATCAACTATTGTGCTCAGGGGTCTGATCAACTATTGTGCTCAGGGGTCTGATCAACTATTGTGCTCAGGGATCTGACCAACTATTGTGCTCAGGTGTCTGACCATCTTAGATCTATTGTGCTCAGGGATCTGACCAACTATTGTGCTCAGGTGTCTGACCAACTATTGTGCTCAGGTGTCTGATCAACTATTGTGCTCAGGGGTCTGATCAACTATTGTGCCCAGGGATCTGACCAACTATTGTGCTCAGGTGTCTGACCATCTATTGTGCTCAGGTGTCTGACCATCTATTGCGCTCAGGTGTCTGACCATCTATTGTGCTCAGGTGTCTGACCAACTATTGTGCTCAAGGGTCTGACCATCTATTGTGCTCAAGGGTCTGACCATCTATTGTGCTCAGGTGTCTGACCATCTATTGTGCTCAGGTGTCTGACCATCTATTGTGTTCAGGGGTCTGACAAGCTATTGTGCACAAGGGTCTAACCATCTATTGTGCTCAAGGGTCTAACCATCTATTGTGCTCAGGTGTCTGACCAACTATTGTGCTCAGGGATCTGACCATCTATTGTGCTCAGGTGTCTGGCCATCTATTGTGTTCAAGGGTCTTACCATCTATTGTGCTCAGGGGACTGACCAACTATTGTGCTTAGGGGACTGACCAACTATTGTGCTCAGGGATCGGACCATCTATTGTGCTCAGGTGTCTGACCAGCTATTGTGCTCAGGGGTCTGACCAGCTATTGTGCTCAGGGGTCTGACCAACTATTTTGCTCAGGGATCTGACCATCTATTTTTCTCAGGGATCTGACCAACTATTTTGCAATCAGGGGTCTGTCCAGCTTTTTTGCAATCAGGGGTCTGCTCAGCTATTTTGCAATCAGGGCGTCTGACAAGCTGTTTTGCAATCGGAGTCTGACCAGCTATTTTGCTCAGGAGGAGCATAACAGGCCATGTTTCTTAGAAGGGTGTCCTGGTCAGACTCTTTTAGCCCCATCAATTTTAACTTATGTAAATATGTAAGATAAATAACATTTTTACAAAAATTCCAGGTGGGTCTGGACCCCTGGTAATGCCCCTCTGGATCTGCATTATGTAAATACTATACCTTGCTCTTCCTCTTCCTTTTCTTAATATACTCCTGTTCAAAATCGCTGATATCTGATTGGTCGTCACACATTTCCCCCGCATCAGGTGGCTCCATGTATTCGTCGTCATCGTAATACCATTTATCTTTGCTGGTCTCACTCTTCAGGTCAACAACTTCTTCTCCAGTCCCTCCGACAGCTACATTCTCTACTGTACTGATCTGATGCATGTCTGAAATGATATGTAAGGAATAAATGTTAGTGTTGTACAAACTGCTCTATGCTGTTCTTATACCTTCAAGAGACAACTCGTCGCCTGAACACAGAATGCTCAAAATTGAGAATTTTATATTAATGGTATGGTCTATAGATATTAATTATAACCCTATAATCGCTCTCCTGAGTGCCATTGCTTGAGCTTCATGAAGCACAATAACAGGCTGTTTCTTTAATGTGACCTATGGTGACCTTGTTTTTGACTCCATGTGACCCAAATCGCTCTCCTGAGTGCCATTGCTTGAGGTTCATGAAGCACAATAACAGGCTGTTTCATTAATGTGACCTATGGTGACCTTGTTTTTGACTCCATGTGACCCAGTATCTAACATGTCTAGATTTAACAGAGACAATGCTTGTGGTAGGATTCAAAACAGAAATCTTGAATGTGAGTTAACAACAGTTTTCTTCGATTGGGCCTAGTGCCTTAATTTTTGTCCCAGATGGCCCAGTTGCAAATTTGACCTAGATCTACAGAGACAAATATTGTGACCGACAGTAGAGGAGAGAGGTCTCTAACATATCTCTCCATGATGCAATATCAAAACATTCAACATAATCTGATATGTATAACTTAAAACAATGATCTGGATATCTTATATAATACATGACCATTTTGTGTAGAGAAAGTTGAAAATGAACATGCACATTTATAGTCATTTTATTAAGCCTGGACTATATAATATTATGTAATGTCAGCTAGATTAAATATGTCATTTTGCAAATTTATTTCAGGCAGGCACACAAATTATTAAATTAAATGAAGATTGCTGAAACAAACAATGGAACGCATTTAAGATCCTTGAAAATGACAGGTGGCCTTCATAATCCTAATCTTACTTTTGAGAAAGGAAAAAGAAGTGACAAAGGTAGGTTCTTCTGAGAAATAAAAAGAAAAGACAAAGGAAGGTTTTTCTTAGAGAGGAAAAATGAAATGACAAAGGCTGCTATTTCTGAGAAAGGAAAAAGAAGTGACAAAGGTTGGTATTTCTGAGAAATGTCTTATTCTAAGTAAACAAACCAGATTTTCATTGAAAATAAATACAGGAGTAACCTTGATGATATGATAGCACAATACAGGAGGAGCAGACGCATGGCTTATCTATGCGTTATGTAACAAAGATTGAGTCATCGCCACAAAAATATCGGGTTATTGTACCATAATGATTAAGAGGCACTTCATCAAACTGAGGCACCTCCGAATGCTATCATACATCAACAACAAAAGTATGTCTCAAATTTCAAAACATGACACCTAAATGTAAATAATTCATTCAGATCATTGCTGGCTGTACCTGTAATGTTGAAATCAGTGATGCACAAATGCAGTTTTTATATCTTTATGAAGATAAATGCACTTTATGTGTGTATGATTGGTAGGTGATACATTATTATAAATTGATGTCAGTATAATCGAGTAATGATCTTACTATAATGGTTGAAATAGGACATATATCTCATCAGGTAATAAACATAATGATCAGGTGTGGAAAGTGAACAGACTAAATTTATACATGCCAGATCTCCTGCATCATGCGCAAGTCTCATACATTTGAAACTCTACTCAGCATTTTTGGAGGCCAATTGATCAAATCTCACACATTTCTTTGATATACTGGAACCTGACATTAGTTGTTTACATTATGGAAATGATCACAAATATTAGTTTAAATTGTTTCTAGAAGCATGCGTCGTATTGTCATAAAGTAAAATAAGTGAAAACTGCACACAAATTTCATTAGTTCAAAAATAAGTTTCAAGATTAAGCAAAGAAAATCTCCCTCATTATAATGAATTCTAACATAGCACGTGAGATTTGCCTCCTTTGCGTATATTGAGCTTACCATATTTTATTACCGCGATAAAATATAGCTGATTGATTATGTCACGTTTGACATTATATAGTATGACAAATGACGTAACGTTCCTAGGAAAGAAAGTAGTTTGACGTCATTCTGTCTAGTTGTGTTATAAATGGTAAAGCATTGGCGATGTTAGAATCGAAATAATAGATAGGAACTGTGCTTTGTTGTGTTATAAAATATAGGCACTCGTTTGAATGCGTACATTAAATCACTCGTGCTACACACTCGTGATTTAATTACTACGCATTCAAACACGTGCCTATATTTTATTACGCAACAAAACATAGCTTCGTATTCATTATTTCTTAAATCTCCTGCATTTCCATCACCAATATCACGCAAAGGGGTCTGCGAAACATGACATGTATGTTAGTTCTAAGTACCATCAGAGGATGCAGATCATAGTAAATACCATAACAATTTCAGATATATTGATCGAATGCCAAAAAATATTTATTTTGGATTTCCATCTCAAGAGTTACTGCCAAACTGTCACAACTGTATCTACCAACAGTGACTGCCTTTGTTTTTCACCAGTTCTTAGCTTATATTATAGTCCAGTTAGGATATTGTGACAGTGACGTTGCAGTTTATGTGTACGCAAAAAATTACAACCATTGTCTAAACAGATAGAGCGAAATTTAGTTTGCTAGTTTAGCATTAAAATTATAGTTGTTTGTACAGTATAAGCCTTTATAATTGGTTTTACACCGTTAAGGTGGACTCGACCGCTGCGTCACTGGATTTTTATCCTGACTGGACTATACGTTTGTGACTTCATATTGTAAACATTGAACATCAAAGGACGCCTTGCATTATGACGGTGCATTACGATTAATTAATGCAACATACTAATTAAAGTGCATGGGAGTTTGATAAAAACGTTTTAATTAATGCAAGCCAGCTGGACAGTTTTTTTCTCCTGTAGAACACAAGGCAGGATAGAAGATGCCTCTCAGCTGCACCATGACCTATCACCTTCCTAGAACAAACATAAGACAACACTGCACATTGTCTAACATTGTCTAACATGCACAAAAACACATATTTCAACAACAAACCTGACATGCAGGTAACTCACTAGTTATCCCTGGCCAGACAGAGTACTTTAACACGACAGATGCCAGACTAGGTAACCTAATGACAGAATGATGTCAAGTTATTAATAGTTGTGGCGAATTAATTTTAGTTGATTTCGCGGATAAGCTAGATCACAAAACTGAAGCCCTTAAATAATTGACCTCAAATATAATTAACAAGAGATTTTTCTTTCAATATTTAAAATCCAGGAATTTAAAAAAAACACCAAATTACCACTTTACAAAAATTCGCAAAATTTAATACCCACAAAAAATAATGATTTTATAGTAGTAGAGTCCTGAGGTAGTGTCTTTATCATATTTTTTACTTAATCTGACAGGTGACAAACACAATGACGTCAGCAATATACAAAATTGTTTCCAAAAAATTGGTAAATCAATATGACAGAAAAACTGACTTTGTTAAAACTTTTGTTAAGTTTTATATCACAAAATTAGGAGACAAATAATATTTCATATTATGAAAGGTTTAAGTAATGACAGTCTGGCAGGATAATAGTAATAGTGTAATAGAAACCTGATCTGTCAATTCATTCACATTCTCTGTGTAACATTGAGAGAGACAGCTGAAATATCTGATTCTAAATGACCTTTAAAAAATGCATTTTTTTCGGTGATTTGTTGTGCTTGAATACATGTATGATAACAAGATTATTTGCTAAACTTTACATAAAACATCTGCAATTAACCTCAGCCCAGATAAATGATAGAGTGAAATGTGATTATCAAAAAGCAAAAACAGACTGAAATACCCAACTCCCAATCTGTGGGAAGCGGTGGCTAAGCTGCTTACACTTAGGTGGGGGATAACTGCGCTGGCCTTTTCTACCTAAGTTACAGGCCTGCCATAATAAAATCAAACAATTGCCTGAGTTTCCAGTAAACATTGAATCAAAGTGTGCAGTGAAGGCAAAATAAAAAATCTGTATTTTAACCTGAACCGCCTAACAAGACCCAAGTCACTTAACAGACGGACCACCTAATACAAGACGCAATTCACTTAGCATGTGAACCACCTAATTCAGGACTCAAGTTGCTTAGAGAGCAAACTGCCTTATTCAAGGCCCAAGTCACTTAGCATGTGAATAACCTAATTCAAGGCTCAAGTTGCTTAGCGTGTGAACTGCCTAATTCAGGGCTCAAGTCACTTAGCGTGTGAATCGGCTAATTCAAGACTCAAGTCCCTTAGCGCGTGAACCGCCAAATTCAAGAATCAAGTCGCTCTTTAAGTGCATGAACTGCCTAATTTAAGGCTCAAGTAACTTAGTGCATTAACTGCCTAATTCAAGAATCAAGTCGCTCTTTAAGTGCATGAACTGCCTAATTTAAGGCTCAAGTAACTTAGTGCATGAACTGCCTAATTCAAGGCTCAAGTAACTTAGTGCATTAACTGCCTAATTCAAGAATCAAGTCGCTCTTTAAGTGCATAAACTGCCTAATTTAAGGCTCAAGTCGCTATTCTAATTCTTTACATTATAATAGTGATTCACTTTATATTATATAGTGAATAAAAGTACAATTAAAGGGCCATAATTCTGTCAAAAATTGTAGCAGCACAAACTATTTCCTTACAATTTCTGATATGCACATGAACATGTCAATGTTGGACATCTTTAGAGACCAAGTTTCAATATAGTGTGTCCGCCGATAAGCAGCTAGATAAATACTTTTTGAATAAGAACTGGGTACGTAACCTGGCTAATTTCTCAAACTTTTGGCCAATCAAGGGCCATACTTCAGGAAGGCCAGGGGGTGATTTGGCTGATAATAGAACTTTGCTCAGATATTCGGTTAATTATCATCTCAAGCATGTTTTAGGAGGAACACATAAAAATGTTTGAGAAAGAGTATAGTGTTTGTGGGGAACCATGGCCTAAATGTAGGGAACACCCTGGTTTCGCCACAGTCTAGGCCCCTTCTAGGCGACAGGTCAGGATCTCTGAACAAGAATAACCCCCATTGTTCCACTTCACACAGGTGTATGAATCGGTACCTGAGAGGGTTAAACGACAATGTGCTGTGGTTGCCAGCAGAGCCGTGTTAACAGTCAACTTGAGACTCAATGATCAGGAGTAAATGTGAAGTTGGTTAAACTGACACTTTATTGGACATTGCCGTCACAATAAGCCTGTTCACATAATATGTAACTGTCTTCACATGCCTATAAAAAATATTTGTTCCATAAATTAAATACCAGGCCCTTCCCCAGGGACAGAAGGCGCTGTGTTACCCCAGCACCTTTAAGCCAGTATAGACTGTCCCCCCTGTTACCCCAGCACCTTAAAGCCAGTAAAGACTCCCCCCCTGTTACCCCAGCACCTTAAAGCCAGTATAGACTGTCCCCCTGTTACCCAAGCACCTTAAAGCCAGTATAGACTGTCCCCCCTGTTACCCCAGCACCTTAAAGCCAGTATAGACTGTCCCTCCTGTTACCCCAGCACCTTAAAGCCAGTATAGACCCCCCCTGTTACCCCAGCACCTTAAAGCCAGTATAGACTCCCCCCCCCCCTGTTACCCCAGCACCTTAAAGCCAGTATAGGCTGTCCCCCCTGTTACCCCAGCACCTTAAAGCCAGTATAGACTCCCCCCTGTTACCCCAGCACCTTAAAGCCAGTATAGACTGTCCCCCCTGTTACCCCAGCACCTTAAAGCCAGTATAGACTGTCCCCCCCTGTTACCCCAGCACCTTAAAGCCAGTATAGACTCCCCCCTGTTACCCCAGCACCTTAAAGCCAGTATAGACTCCCCCCCTGTTACCCCAGCACCTTAAAGCCAGTATAGACTGTCCCTCCTGTTACCCCAGCACCTTAAAGCCAGTATAGACTCCCCCCCTGTTACCCCAGCACCTTAAAGCCAGTAAAGACTCCCCCCCTGTTACCCCAGCACCTTAAAGCCAGTATAGACTCCCCCCTGTTACCCCAGCACCTTAAAGCCAGTATAGACTGTCCCCCCTGTTACCCCAGCATCTTAAAGCCTGTATAGACTGTCCCCCCTGTTACCCCAGCACCTTAAAGCAAGTATAGACTGTCCCCCCTGTTACCCCAGCACCTTAAAGCCAGTATAGGCTGTCCTCCCTGTTACCCCAGCACCTTAAAGCCAGTATAGACTGTCCCCCCTGTTACCCCAGCACCTTAAAGCCAGTATAGACTCCCTCCTGTTACCCCAGCACCTTAAAGCCAGTATAGACTCCCCCCCCCCTGTTACCCCAGCACCTTAAAGCCAGTATAGACTGTCCCCCCCTGTTACCCCAGCACCTTAAAGCCAGTATAGACTCCCCCCTGTTACCCCAGCACCTTAAAGCCAGTATAGACTGTCCCCCCCCCTGTTACCCCAGCACCTTAAAGCCAGTATAGACTGTCCCCCCCCTGTTACCCCAGCACCTTAAAGCCAGTATAGACTGTCCCCCCTGTTACCCCAGCACCTTAAAGCCAGTATAGACTGTCCCCCCTGTTACCCCGGCACCTTAAAGCCAGTATAGACTCCCCCCCTGATACCCCAGCACCTTAAAGCCAGTATAGACTGTCCCCCCTGTTACCCAAGCACCTTAAAGCCAGTATAGACTGTCCCCCCTGTTACCCCAGCACCTTAAAGCCAGTATAGACTCCCCCCCTGTTACCCCAGCACCTTAAAGCCAGTATAGACTGTCCCCCTGTTACCCCAGCACCTTAAAGCCAGTATAGACTCCCCCCCCCCTGTTACCCCAGCACCTTAAAGCCAGTATAGACTGTCCCCCTGTTACCCCAGCACCTTAAAGCCAGTATAGACTCCCCCCCCCTGTTACCCCAGCACCTTAAAGCCAGTATAGACTGTCCCCCTGTTACCCCAGCACCTTAAAGCCAGTATAGACTGTCCCCCCTGTTACCCCAGCACCTTAAAGCCAGTATAGACTGTCCCTCCTGTTACCCCAGCACCTTAAAGCCAGTATAGACTCCCCCCTGTTACCCCAGCACCTTAAAGCCAGTATAGACTCCCCCCCTGTTACCCCAGCACCTTAAAGCCAGTATAGACTGTCCCCCCTGTTACCCCAGCACCTTAAAGCCAGTATAGACTCCCCCCCTGTTACCCCAGCACCTTAAAGCCAGTATAGACTGTCCCCCCTGTTACCCCAGCACCTTAAAGCCAGTATAGACTCCCCCCTGTTACCCCAGCACCTTAAAGCCAGTATAGACTGTCCCCCTGTTACCCCAGCACCTTAAAGCCAGTATAGGCTGTCCTCCTTGTTACCCCAGCACCTTAAAGCCAGTATAGACTGTCCCCCCTGTTACCCCAGCACCTTAAAGCCAGTATAGACTCCCCCCCTGTTACCCCAGCACCTTAAAGCCAGTATAGACTGTCCCCCCTGTTACCCCAGCACCTTAAAGCCAGTATAGACTCCCCCCTGTTACCCCAGCACCTTAAAGCCAGTATAGACTGTCCCCCCCTGTTACCCCAGCACCTTAAAGCAAGTATAGGCTGTCCTCCCTGTTACCCCAGCACCTTAAAGCCAGTATAGGCTGTCCCCCCCCCCTGTTACCCCAGCACCTTAAAGCCAGTATAGACTGTCCCCCCTGTTACCCCAGCACCTTAAAGCAAGTATAGACAGTCCCCCCTGTTACCCCAGCACCTTAAAGCCAGTATAGGCTGTCCTCCCTGTTACCCCAGCACCTTAAAGCCAGTATAGACTGTCCCCCCTGTTACCCCAGCACCTTAAAGCCAGTATAGACCCCCCCTGTTACCCCAGCACCTTAAAGCCAGTATAGACTCCCCCCCTGTTACCCCAGCACCTTAAAGCCAGTATAGACTGTCCCCCCCTGTTACCCCAGCACCTTAAAGCCAGTATAGACTGTCCCCCCTGTTACCCCAGCACCTTAAAGCCAGTATAGACTCCCCCCCTGTTACCCCAGCACCTTAAAGCCAGTATAGACTGTCCCCCCTGTTACCCCAGCACCTTAAAGCCAGTATAGACTCCCCCCTGTTACCCCAGCACCTTAAAGCCAGTATAGACTGTCCCCCCCTGTTACCCCAGCACCTTAAAGCCAGTATAGACTGTCCCCCCTGTTACCCCAAGCACCTTAAAGCCAGTATAGACTCCCCCCCTGTTACCCCAGCACCTTAAAGCCAGTATAGACTGTCCCCCCCTGTTACCCCAGCACCTTAAAGCCAGTATAGACTGTCCCCCCCTGTTACCCCAGCACCTTAAAGCCAGTATAGACTCCCCCCTGTTACCCCAGCACCTTAAAGCCAGTATAGACTGTCCCCCCTGTTACCCCAGCACCTTAAAGCCAGTATAGACTGTCCCCCCTGTTACCCAAGCACCTTAAAGCCAGTATAGACTGTCCCCAAGCCCCTTACAATCTAGTGTTGTGTCTTTAAGTTTAACTCACTATGGGTGCTTATAGTATTATGTTTAGTCAGTATTGTGTTATTTGAGATGTTTATACATTTTTGTAACTTATATTCCTAGTAGGACTATGTAAAATAAGCCATTAAATTATGGATATTGATGCAGTTTTGCAGTATTGCCCCTGAGCCTTGAAAAACTTCTGGAGGAAGTACACATCACAAAGAACTTAAAATAAGGTTGCAAAAAACCTTCTTATTTTCAGGTTGGAGGCAGGAAAAAAGAAGTCTCACAGGGAAAGAAGCTAACTTAAGGCCATTTCCTCCAAGAAAGTATCAGGTGGTCCTCATGGGTAGAAACTGACTGGGTAAAGATGGGACCTGCTATGAGATCCATGTATTCAGTCTTATCAAATACTTTAGCAGTGTATTCCTACAAAGCAGAACAAAGCCAGGCACATATCAGCAAGATGCAATATTCATAAAATGACTTACAATAGACTACACAGTCATGCATACCACAAAACAAAATTCTCTGCATAATAATATCTACCTCCCTTGTTTTTGAATTGTCGGCCATTTTGATAGACAAAGAATATTGTACATGTTTATCAAAAATCTATATGCCCCAAATACTTGGTGGGGCATAAAAAAGCTTACAGATCAAAATAAGGAAGGTCAGTCTCATAGGATGATAGGAATTTAGGAAATGTTTTATTATATAATTATGTGTAAACCATCTTGGGACATTACAATAACAGGCCCTTCCCAAGGGGAAGAAGGTGCTGTGGTAACCCAGCGCCTTTAAGCCAGAATCAGCTCCCCCCCCCAGCGCCTTAAGTCCTAGAATGGTGTCTTTAAGTAAGTATGGGTGTTAATATTTTGGTCTGTATTGTGTTATTCGAGTGATTATTACTTGTATTGTGTGAAAAAGTTCTTAAATTAGCCTTAAAATTAAGGATAACCATCGGTTATCATTATTAAATTTTTTAGCCATTCTCATGGATCTGTGTAAGCTCAAATCCTAGCAATGCCCAAGCGCCTTAAAAAAATCTGGGGAAGGGCCTAAATAATGGCCTAAATAACAGCACTTTGAAACAGACTATAAAATAAGGTACCGGTAGTTCATGCAATGTATGGCAAATCAAATATTAATGTACAAGTTTAGGCAAATTTGTCACTAAAAAGCAGAGAGGGGTATACAATGGCACATGCTGAAAGTCCAGCCAATACAGTAACCTGCATAATACAATAGCATAAGTTTGTCAAGGCAATAAGGCCACAGTGTTGTATTTTTGGGTTTACAGGAAATTATTGAAAATGCTGCTGTCGCAGGTCAGCTATTAGCTGAAAGAGAGTTGAGCAACTTACTCACCGAGAGCCCCTTTGTTACATTTTTCCCCGTAACCTTATCAAAACAGCAAATTTTTTAAAAGTTCCCCTTAAACCGAAAAGTATCAAGTCGTTCCTTTGATGCAACAAGGTTTTATCTTACTATATACTATTAGAGAGATACAACCTTGTTGTGCCAAAGGGATGAAGTGTGGCCTAAGGGGTTCACAACATTGCAAGGAGCATAGGAAGCGGAGTTCATACCTGGCTGTACAGGGTCGGGACGTGGCTTACGTCTAGAACCAGACGTTACACTATCTGTAAATGAACAAATCTAGCTAACACATACATATACACAAATATATAACTACCTCAATTTCTTGAGATGAGTAAACACTAAAACACAACATGTCAGCTTATTTCAATAGACCTGTAGTTTCCCAAACAGTTAGTGTACGATATCAACTATCATGACAATAGAATGAAACATTTCCGATATATTTTTTATTAATTAATCACATTCAAAGAAATTGAATAACAAGAAACTAGGAAGTTAGCAAGGCCCTATAGCTTTGTTCAAACTTTGTACCAGCAAAAACAACAAGGGGGCCCTAGGTCGCTCACCTGTCGTAGTAGTTCATGCAGGCCCCTATGGTTGACTAAGAAATCTAAGAATCAAGTAAATGCAGCCTCTATTGTATGCACAAGGTTTTCATATTGTTTTAACAAGCAACCTTGTTATTTACATCATGTCCCATATTGAATCTCGACCTGCCTTATATGTAGACCAGCATTCTGAACAACTTTCATGTAAACCTGGTGAAAAATAGAGCCTTCATATAATAAATATGGTTTTTCTATGATTTGACCTAGTGACCTCGTTCTGACCCCAGATGATCCAATGTTGAACTTGACCTAGATTTTGTTGAGATGATCATTGTGACCTAGTTTCATAAAGATTAGGCCAAATTGTGACGTCCAGTGACTACACAAGGTTTTTCTATGATTTCACCAAGTGACCTAGTTTTTACTTTGAATGACCCAATATTGATCTAGATTTTGTTCAGATGATCATTGTGACCAAGTTTCATAAAGAGTACGCCAAAATTGAGACCTCTAGTGTCTACATAATCACATTGTTGATGGACAGACGATTTACAAAGACTTAGAGTGATCACAAAAGCTCACCCTATCACTTTGTGACAGGTGAGCTACAACCCCTAGCTGCATAACTTCACATGCTAATAGAGTACAATCATGTATCTAAGTTTGCTGAACACATCTGAAATAATTTTGAAGATATGTGTGACACCAAAAATGTTGAAGCCACACAGCTGACCAAAATCACTATTTACTAAGTAAACCATGTTTGCGTTACTTTACAGGCCTATGAAATAAGCTAATGGAATAGAAACGGCACTAGATGTAGGTCAGTGTTCTACTCTATGGACACAGTAGAGAACATGAATACATTCATACAAACAGCTAATTCTAGAAACAGTCAGTATGCATGGTTTGGTAGTTTACAAAATATTCTAATACCTCATTAAAGCTAAGCTTCCGTGAAAAAATTTCATTATGATTGTTTTTCAAATTGAGTACAAAAGAAACATAAATTCTTGAAATAAATGGAAAACGTTCACCAAAGTGAGCCCACACAAAGTGGAGCATACACCAAGTGTGGCATACACCAATGGGAGCATACACCAAGTGGAGCAAACACCAAGTGTGGCATACCCTAAGTGTGGCATACACAAAGTGGAGCATACACCAAGTGGAGCAAACACCAATCGGAGCAAACACCAAGTGGAGCATACACCAACTGGAGCATACACCAAGTGGAGCATACACCAAGTGGAGCAAACACCAAGTGGAGCATACACCAAGTTGAGCATACACAAAGTGCAACACACGCTGAGTGGAGCATACACCAAGTGGAGCAAACACCAAGTGGAGCATACATCAAGTGTGGCAGACACCAAGTACAGCAGACAACAAGAGTGGCATACACCAAGTGGAGCATACACCAAGTGCAACACACGCTGAGTGGAGCATACACCAAGTGGAGCATACACCAAGTGGAGCATACACCAAGTGGAGCAAACACCAAGTGGAGCAAACACCAAGTGCAGCATACACCAAGTGGAGCATACACAAAGTGCAACACATGCTGAGTGGAGCATACACCAAGTGGAGCATACACCAAGTGGAGCATACACCAAGTGTGGCATACACCAAGTGGGGCATAAACCAAGTGGGCATAAACCAAGTGTGGCATACACCAAGTGTGGCATAAACCAAGTGGAGCATACACTAAGTGTGGCATACACCAAGTGGAGCATACACCAAGTGTGGCATACACAAAGTGGGGCATACACCAAGTGTGGCATACACCAAGTGGAGCATACACCAAGTGTGGCATACACAAAGTGCAACAGACACTGAGTGGAGCATACACCAAGTGGAGCAAACACCAAGTGTGGCATACACCAAGTGTGGCATACACCAAGTGGAGCATACACCAAGTGTGGCATGCACCAAGTGGAGCATACATCAAGTGGAACACACACTGAGTGGAGCAACTCCAAGTGGAGCAAACACCAAGTGGAGCATACACCAAGTGTAGCATACACCAAGTGGAGCATACACCAAGTGTGGCAAACACCAAGTGGAGCATACACCAAGTGGAACACACACTGAATGTAGCAACTCCAAGTGGGGCATACATCAAGTGCAGCAGACACCAAGTGGAGATTCCACCAAGTGTAGCAAACACCAAGTATAGCACATTCTAAGTGGAACATACACCCAAAACCAACATGATCATGTAGTAGACATAAGTTTTGATTATAATAAGTTTACTTACAATATTATTATAAAATATTGTTATTTTATTAATAGGGAAGTCTTTTAAGAAACAGTGACAGATATACAGACATAACATATCACTACCAGTAATCAAAAAAGATATAATCCGCCGACGATAACACTAGCCTTTGTTAACAAATATCAAAACAAACTTAAATACTTTTTTGATGCCCATTTTTGTTCAATCTTATGCATATTCATTTTTAATACATATACTCTTTCAATCTACACTGAAAACCACTGGTCAATCGAATGTGCAGTGTTTATATTATGCATGTTTGTTTATTGATAAGGCTTGAGTTATCTCCGGCAAGCTATAGAACTAATTCTGTTTGTCATAGATAAATAAGATAAAATGTACACAACATGAACTCACAGTAGACATAGAATGATAGATTACTGCAATAGTTATAAACTTATGAACTATGTTATCAAGCTTACCTGATTCACCTGTCTCAATTTCAGTTGTCTTGGCAGTTCGCTCTTCCGGAAAGAGGAAATAATGGCGCTTCTTTTTCCATCGCCTTTCTGGATATGAATAAATCTGCCCTGGAAACTTTCCTACAAGCAATACAAAAACATCTGGCATGATTGATATCACGTAAAAACTCTTGAATCCCTACTGGCAAATTACAATATATTAGTTTATGTATTAGGTTTTGTAAAAGCTAGCTGGAGTCAATTTTGGGAACTTAACGAGACATATACAAGTAAACATGAATGTGTTATAAAACAAGAGGGCCCTGGAGTTCCTGACTCGCACACCTGAGGCCAATGACAATTGTTGAAAACCAGGTGATCTACAAATGCAGCGGACTGCAACAGTACTATCTTTTGAAAAAGACCCCCTTAGGATCGATCCTGTGCAATTGGGTCAAATTCTATTCACTAGTTCAGGAGGAGATAGCCTTTAAAGTAATTGTTGACCCAATTAGACAAAACTCAAGGGTTCTACTGAGGCATAATACCCAAGTCTGAAAACGAGTTGCAAGTTGGTTTCGGATGCCATTAGCAAACATCCCTACATCTTAACTAGGTTTCAAACATTGTTTTATTATTAAAACTTAGATTATGTCGCTCCAAATGACCATAACTTTGTCAATTCTTTAAATTCCGGAAGTGTAGGACCCCTGTAAATTTAAAAAGGGTATATACTATACCTGGTTGTCTGTGTCGATATGTATGCCATAAATCTGTATGGCTTTGTGCAACTCCTGTTTGAGAGTCCAAGAACGGTAACCTCATTTTTCTATCATTCTTCAAGCGGATGTTAAAACTAGCTGCTTGTTCAATGGCATCATTATAATAAGCATCTGAACCTCCAACACTGAAGATAAAAAAGTTTTATTAAATTCTTCTTCTTTCTTAGTCCTTCATAACCGTTTGTTTTTAATAGATGTACTTCTGTCATATATAAATATTTTTATATATAAGAGTGAATTATTATATGGCCCAATTTTGCCACACACAATTCATGTGAATTTGTGCAGAAAGAAAACCTCAAAGTCGAACATTAATTTAGCAATTGATGGAGTTTAAATACTACTGGCTATTTTAAGTTCCAAATTGCAATTTTTCTAAATGATAACATAATAAAAATAAATTATGTTTAAAACTTTTACAGATTAAAAATACATTTTTTTTGAAGCAAGATTTCTTGTGGCAGAAATTTAGACAGATTTGATCATTCTTAATATTTTTTTAATTCAGTTTTATTCACTTTTTCGTGTTTGACCTGTTTGAAGAAATATGACATCGGTCCATAACACATTTCGTAGAAAAATATCAACCATTGGATCCACCAAATCCGCAACACTTAATCACACAAATCAAAATTTTGAAATGACACTCAAACTTTTAGGTCCAAGGACCATTTATTTTCTTGTAAACTGTACATTCTGGTATCGTAAAGTGTATGTGTATGTATCAGAGACTATAAATAACAAGATAAGCAACTACCCCTATAACCTACCAAATATCACCCGTGTGACTTGAATTCCTTAAAATTGACCATTTTGTGCCAAATAATCTTTCACAGGTTTAGTCCTACCAGCACAAACTTTGTTTATCTGAAAGCTTAATTAATGTCTGTTCTTATTTGTATTCACTTCTTTTGTTTGTAACTTACAAATAAAAAAGGAGGTTGAAGCAACCCATTATTCAAGTTTATTTCTATTTTATATGCAAATTGTAAGGGTAGGAAATTATGAATATGAAAATTCTCACAGGATAATACAATATTTTTTACTGCAGCAGTAGATGAATATTTATGCTTCCAAAAAAATCAATTTAAGTCTGCATGATCAGTACATGTAGTTACTGAGTTTTAGTTGTTACGAGTTATCACAACCACATGCATGCTTTTCAGTTCTCAGTTTAGTTGCCAATCTCTGTCAAAGTGTCATCCATAGTCTCTTGTTTCATCGACATCCTTTGCTGTTGATATATAATTAACGACCTCATTTCGCTGTATATTTTTTGACGATATTGGAGGGATTTTCTTTTTAGATAACGGCGAGGAATTATGTAAAATGCATTCATGCTACGTTTTTTACAAAAATTACGACTAAAATGCAGGATTATCATCGTCTGGGGCCACTTAATTAAAATCTCTGTCAGTCCAATGAACTGCCATGGTCAAATTTTGATGGTCCCAAGGCAATTTTTGTCTGTCAGGACAGGCAGCTTTTGCTAAGACTGATTTTGCATTATCGTTTGTTTTCTGCAATTAATCATTCTAATAATTATATTATTATACTATTTGAGCGTAATTGTAGTCCGTAAATAATTAAAAATGTTGACGACATCCCTATGTACATGTAGTCCTTACGCTTCCACACATGACCGCATTGTCCGACAGCCAAACGAGAACAGTACTACTTTCGCTGACTACAAAACACAGGAAAACTGGGGTCGGGTATTCTGAACATGATTAAACCTTTAATAGAATCCCAACAATTTGTAAAAAAAATATAATAATGTACATTATAAATTGTATTTAATAACTGGGCCTTCTTTGTTAGTGAGCCGTTCTAACTTCTGACACTGATTCAGCGAAATGGGTACGAGTTAAATGGGGTGCGAAACTGACTGATGGAAGCACGAGAAAATCAATGCCTATACGGTCAGTTCTTTACAGACATTGTCTTCAAAATTAACATGGTACAAGATCAAATTGAAAACATCAATAACCTTTTCTGAATTGCGTCATAACGAAGACTTATTTCTGTCATTTTCTTTGTTAAAATTGGACTGCAAATGTAAACAAGTCAATCGTAGTAGCCTCCCTTTATTTAGGGACTAGTCTATACCCAAATTTGCATATTACAAAAATAAAACGAATTTTGTGCTTACCATGAATTTTGTTATGATATAAAAGTGATTTATAATATAAATTTAAATATATAATACGACGAATATAAATAATTCACAAATAACGAGAGTGTGCAATTAATTTAGGCACAATAACAAAGAAAATAACAACTGCTCCCTATCCAGAAGTTGAAGTGACAAGGGACAATTTAGGCAAAAATGACAGACACAGATTTGAAGGAACAGGGGAATAGGTTTTACTCTGCCCGTAAATACGACGAAGCTATCGGCTGCTATTCAAAGGCCATTGTAAGTAGAGCATGTGATAAGCCAGTTTCAGGTTATGCAAGTCATTGACATCTGGCTTGGAAGTTGGATGGATAAACACACTAAAACAATCTAGAATATTCTTTGAGCAGCCCTACGTTCAAAGAAAGTTACCAGCAAACATGTTAAAAAATTACGGGTTTTTATCACTAAAATCTTTTGCTGTACGCTTCGCTTGCGGGAAAGTACTGTCGAGTAACCTCAAATCATGATACCCTAGTAATCAATATCTTTATTGATAGTTTAGTTATGACGTCATTAGCGGGAAAACCGAATGAAGGAATGTCAAAGTTGGCCTTCTAATCAATAAATGAATCAAATGGCATTTCATTAACGTAAGAAATAAGATAATTACCGATCTGACTCAAAAATGTGTCAAATTTTGTAATGCCAAATAGTTCCAATCGATTTACATTCAAATCATGCCGAATGATCGATTTTACATCAATTTTTTAGCCATCGTCTGTTTGTTTACGCTTATCCACTAAAGGTCATGGTCGAAATGGACTGGTTCCTCAATATGCAAATTAAATCAAGGGAGACAAATGATGACGTAATCTTATGCCATGCGGACCAAGAACAGTTCATTTTCACGATTAATTTTCCTTGGAAAATCTTTGTATCATAGAAATATTTGGTAATTAACAATATTGTTGCTGATTTCAGTTGTAGATCAGATATTTTAGAACGTTTTTCGGCACTCAAAATTAATATTTGTTTGCTAAATTGTTCGTAGATTCCTGATTTACCTAGCCTACTACGGATCTATGTTGTGAAAGCGCGTAGTGATACACGTTTCTAGTGCGGTCTTATTTAGTTTCTTAATTATTCGTTTAGATTGAAAATTTGTAACAGATTGCACTTTTAATGGCATACTGAATCTTTTAAGTTTAGAATTATGCTACGTTTAAGGTTAAAACTCGATCATACGTGATTTTACGACACTAAGTTCAAAGGTCACGATTTCAGGTATACAAGTGTTATTTTATGCAAATTCTAGTGACGTCATTAAATGGGCAGCATTCGCGATAATGGTTGAAAAATTGTTGTTGAAACTACTTGTAACTGTTTTCTTAATAATATTTTGCCTTCATTTTGATAACTTTATAATTTCAAATTGATTTGGAATTGATCATTTATCGCCCGTTATATCCTTAACCTAATGAAAACCGGTGACTCGACTGTATAATAAATCCCCGTTTTTCCGTTCTCAATCTCATTTCGAAATATGTACGGATGCATGCATGGGGTTTTACTATTCACATTCTTTTGTTTGTTTCTGTCTGACATTTTGTTTAATTACAACAATACACGCTCACCACCTCCGGATTTGGTTAGCCAAACTTGGCGCACATGACAAACATGTTTTATTTAACATACCGTTCAACGAATAACAGGTACGTACCAAGTACGAAACGTGCGTCACTTATTTATTCGTTGAACGCGGGCAGGTCTATTATATTGCCCGATCTGTGTATAATACACAGATTTGTGTATCAATTGATACACAAATCGGTATATTGCATAAATACGCAATTGCGATAAATTATTTAAAACTAAGAAGTCTTGGATGCATATTTTTGACTGTCGTTCACATTGGGAGGCCGGTTAAACACTACCATTCTCAGTGTTAGGCTGACATAGTACACAAACGAGATATACTGTAGTAAACATAGATAGATATAGACTATACTCGGTGACTCAGGCTGACATAACACACCATCACACTCAGTGTGAGTCTGACATAACACACCATCACTATCAGTGTGAGTTTGACATAACAAGTCACCATTCTCAGTGTGAGTCTGACATAACACCCCACCATTCTCAGTGAGTCTTACATAACACACAATCACTCTCAGTGTGAGACTGACATAACACACCATCAATCTCAGTGTAAATCTGAAATATAACACACCACCATTCTCCGTGTGAGTCTGACATAACACACCATCACTCTCAGTGTGAGTTTGACATAACAAGCCACCATTCTCAGTGTGAGACCAACATAACAAACAACCATCACTCTCAGTGTGAGACCAACATAAGACACTGTCACTCTCAGTGTGAAATTGACATAACACACCATCATTCTCAGTTTGAGTCTGACATAACAGACCATCACTGTTAATGTCAGCTATCAAATTGGCTGTACTGGTTACTCGGTGTAGTAGTAAACCAGTGATCAATGTAGACATTTGACACTTATATTAGATTTTCTATGTTTCCAGATAAAGAACCCATATACTGCTACCTACTTCACCAACAGATCTCTTTGTTACATCAAATTAAAACAGTGGGAGAATGCCGTACAGGATTGCCGTCGTGCACTAGAACTGGACAAATTATTGGTGAAAGGACACTATTTTCTTGGTTTAGCACTGACAGAGTTAACTCATTATGAAGAGGCAATCACAAGCTTTAAGAGAGGTTTGAATGGTATGGTAAACAACAGACAATGGCCTTTTAAAATTTGTAGGTTTTTCTGTATTATGCTTCTAGACCAGATTTGCATTTTTCTATAATTATTGATAACAGACTTGGTGAAAACTTTTCAAAATTGTCAGTCCAAATTTGCAACATCTTTCTTTAACAGCAAACTTCAGGATTTTCTGTCTGTCCGAATCAATATTTGTCCCTCAGGACTGATGGCCTGACAAATTTCACGGAGTCTGTGATGACTACATTGTATTGTCTAGATCTAATACACACTGTACAACCCGCTGTGTGTAAGGCAGATCTGTATGTTGAAGGCAGAGACACACGCGTTTGCGCCACGAGAGTGGGGTAAGTATTTGTTATTTAATATGTGCTTTGCATTGCTTTTGAGAGTGATCACTTACATATATCGATGACGTGATGAATGAACAATAATTATATACAATTTATGTGCCCACCACTCCCATATTAATCGAGTAAACAGGTTTTATGTATGCGATGTTTGCCAAAATTTCAAAACTTTTGCCTTTGACATTACACTCTCAACTTAATTGGTGGTTTGGAACAATTCTAAAACATTGAATACAAACTTCAATCCTTCCTCAATATATCTGTTGTTTCCGTTTTGGAAGATGTACATTTTCTGTGAAGATACAGAGGTTTAAATTGAACGAGATACAAATAAATGCTAACGAAATAGGCAGTTCTGTTTTTCGAATGATAACGACAAAGGCAGTGCGTTAAATATTATTGCTAACGCAGAGGCAGAGATAAGAGACTTATGCTAACGACTAAGGCAGAAATTCTATTGACTTGACAGGGCCATAAAACCCCTTTGTACGATGTGTATGTTATAAATATAACCCAGGTTCATGTTAGGCTGTATTCCAAAGTCCATTTCACCAAGAATCACGAGCACGACAAGTGTTTAGTGGTTATTTTCGTCCAGTTGATTAACGGAATGTATTACATACCTGATGATCGCTGACGCTGGCAATTGTCGGTTGTGAGTGGCATTTTATGCCTGTTAATGACGAGTGCATGGCTTTTTGGGGCCTACGCTCTCCGGGCACTGTCTTAGAGTTTAGAAACGAGTGGTTTTATAAGTACAATGTTAACAAAATGACGGTGAAATTTGCAGTTTTTGGGAGGCGCAATAAGTCATACAAGTTGCGTCAATGCCCCAGAGTGGGCCCTGCAAATGATTCGGAAGAAGAAGAAGAAGAGTTGAATTTTATAGTCTCTTAATCATTGAAGTCATATAATGGCCGGAAATCAAAGGTTGTTGCTCTGTCGAGGAGGTTGTACTTTAAATCTTATTCGTGCTGGAGCTTTAATTCTCTTAAACGTAGTGCATGTCCATGCACGTTTACATATTTAATAAATGTAGATCTATGACAGTAAGGTATAAATACAGCACTTGTTTATCAGCAGTTTACATAAACTGTAAGTCATCGACACTGTATTTTTACGTGTCACTCTAACTGCTTTATGTAATATAGATACTTTTTGGTTGTTCGAGAATCGACCAACTATAGTTATATACCCACGTTTCTACAATCGACTATACTTTAGTTGATGAAACTACTTCAAATTTCTTCTTACACCGCCGCTAGGTAGCGCCACCTTTGCAATAGTAAACCGGTCAACAGGTATTGCATAACTACCGACACGGATGTAAACCGTCATGCAAAATAGTTCCATCAATTGCAGCATATAAATACTCCGAAGCTATTTCATATTTCTAAATCTATAGGACAGTTGGATATCCCAATAAATAAGTTAAACCTATTTCCAGTATTTCTTTGTATTTACAAAGCAATTACCATTTCTGATAACTGCCTTTCGTACCTTTTTCGTCGGCATAAACTGTTACGTAATCATATACTGTGGTACAGACCCAGTATTTCTAATTATATCGAGGTCATAGTTCCATGCTTAATCAATCTAGCTACTCTCAACGAGCGGTACGCGGAATATCCATAACTCCGAGCATCACTCTATATAAATTGTTACACATACACGTAGCTGATTAGGTAAGATTAATCAGACGGTACGGTATCCGATGTTACACGTAACTGGATCATTTGGACTAATACATTTAACATAAACCGGAATATATTCGATCAGCATCCAAACTGCTGAACAATACTAGAAATTATTTGGCCGCAGAAAACTATTTGACTTGTACTTCCTGCATTCATTCATTCCAATCATGAAAGCTCGGACATTTCCGTTTGTCTCCGGTAAATAATTCAATGCCTACAGGCCGATGTGATCAGAATGGTATTCATTCGAACAACTGATGCCTTTCAGCGCTTTGATTTTATATGAAATGTTATTGATAACAACTACATTTGTACATCGTAAATCTAATTATACATGTACTTAAAGAATTTACGCGTACTTGCGTCTCGTCTTATTGGTATTATGCTAGGTCTGGTTGCATAATTATCTGTTGTCCGGAAGACGTAAGATGATGTCATTAAGACCAAACAACTTTTTTTTCTTTTACATTTAAATCCACCTCGGATACGTATGATCATTTTCGTTTCTTTTCGTATTAACCACTATTGGCGTGCAAATTGGACATATATACTAAAAACATGTACTATAATTAAGATATTGCAATAAAAAGGAGTTCAACATATGTTGTGTCTTCAGACGAAACTTTAATTGGCTCTTCGCCCAATCTTAATATATCATGTAAGCTGAATTGTCTATTTAGATTAAACCTCTTTTGTTTGTGCTTCTAAACAGCAGCAAAACAATCAGAAATCCGATCTTTGCTAATTGTAACTATAACAAAAGAAAACATATCACACTACATATCGTCGTTTTAATCACTAGTGTTAAAATGGTTGTACAATTGTATTAAGAAATATTTGCCTATTATGAAATAATGGTTAGCTTAAACTTCGTTTTTGAGGTTGAGTGATTGTTTATTATCCTCGTCAATAGGTGTGCCTGGGTCGAGGGTATCCCAGTACACACCTTACAAATTCTGAATTAGTGTATATGTATAAATGTGAATTAGTAAAAAAGGTAAGATATAATATATAGCACGGCTTGCAATGATAACCATGTAGTTATAATATTTAGAATACATTTAGAAGACCAAACAACTTAGCATGTAATAATATGTTACATGATATACGTGATGCTACATGAGCACGTATTGCCGAACTGTTTTAAGCAGCCCATAAATAGATGTAATACCGTATACTCTATGACTGTTTAAATAACCTAACTGTTTTATTTATAAAATACAGGTAATGTTAATCAACATTGAATGCTTAGAAGATTAATACCAAGATCATATGTTCGACTGCACATGTATAGTAATGTATCGGGGCATTACAATGTTTTACGATCTTATGTCTTATGTTCGTCGTGTGAGTTATTCACGAAAAATAGTCAAATAAAATTTGTAACATACAAATAACATACATTTTTGTACAAACAAAACAATGAATTAAGTTCCCTGTCAAGTAATTTGAATTGCTGCGTTTCGACCTTACATATTCTATAGAATGCTAAAAACTATTCGTTTCTTAACTTCATGATAATAAATGGAGTGCTTATTGCCCCCACCCCCAACACACCAGTTCGTCATTTACAGACATAAAGGGCCACTCACAACCGATAATTGCCAGCGTCAGCGATCACCAGGTATATAATATATGCATTTAATCAACATGATGAAAATAACCACTTAACACTCGTTATTCTTGGTTAAATTGGCAGTGCAATACAGCCTAACATGAATGTGCGTTATATTTATAACATATAAATCGTACAAAGGAGTTTTATGGCCCTGTCAAGTAATTATAATTTCTGCCTAAGTCGTTAGCATTAGTCTCTATATCTGCCTTTGCGTTAGCATTAATATTCAACGCTCTGCCTTTGTCGTTATCATTAAAAAACAGAACTGCCTATTTCGTTAGCATTTTTTTTGTACCTCGTTGAATTTAAACCTCTGTATCTTCACAGAAAATGTACATTTTCCAAAACGGAAACGACAGATATATTGAGGAAGGATTGAAGTTTGTATTCAATGTTTTAGAATTGTTCCAAACCACGAATTAAGTTGAGAATGTAATGTCAAAGGCAAAAGTTTTGAAATTTTGGCAAACATCGCATACATAAAACCTGTTAACTCGATTAATATGGCATTTGTGGGCACATAAATTGTATATACTTATTGTTCATTCATCACGTCATCGATATATATATATGTAAGTGATCACTCTCAAAAGCAACGCAAAGCACATATAAAATAACAAATACCTACCCCACTCTAGTGGCGCAAAATGCGTGTGTCTCTGCCTTCAACATACAGAACTGCCTTACACACAGCGGGTTGTACGGTGTGTTATATAGTATTTTTTTTGTACAGTGAAATATCACATAATGGCCACCTCAATCTCACTTTTGTTTTACATTTTGATTTTTAGTCAACCTGAGACAATAGGAATACACACCTCCTAATTTCCAAGGATTCCAGCATGATTGTATCTTGTCTGGTATTTTAAGGTCTATGTGCATGCTGTAAAACTTCAATCAAAGACCACCTTAATAATCAGACCACCTCAAAGTTAAGACTGCAATTTTGAAGTCCATTTCACTACATGTATATAATGTATTTAGGTCTTTATTAATTAAGACCATCTCAATAATAACGACAAGATTTCGAGGGCTCTGGGTGTGGTCTTATTATTTGTGGTTTTACTACTGGTATAATTATATCTTTGTTATAATTTGTGAAAAAAGCATGGTTAGTATTGTCTGTTGTATATCATTTGATATTGAGTCACTTAACTGTTCCGATTTTATTTTTAGTACATGTATGCCTCATTTATATAGCACTTTTATTACCATGCAAAATACACATTCAAAAGTGCTTTACAATCACGATCCAGTGATTTTTCTTGAACAAAATTAAACAGCCTGTGCCTTTAAAATTGGGAAATTTAGCGCAATTTTTGGAATTATTGAAAACGATTGTTTTGGTTGAAATTGTTCATAAATTAAATTGCTTTTTTTTACTGATTATACTCTAGTCATATGTGACAATGACTCTTGCAAGTTTGAATATCCATTGCTTTGACTTTAAAACAACTATACTGTAGTTGCTTTGAAACCAGCGAGCACAAAAGGGGGAAAATATGCATACTTTTTGGGAAAAAAATAAGCTTTTTTGGGAAAAATGGAGGTTATTTTGCTAGGGGAAGGGGCCTGTATTCGGCCCCAAAAATAGCCAAAAAAAATCACTGCGATCAATGATTGTTTAAAACAATTTGAAATGAATAAAAGCATGCAAGTCAAAATAAGATGGGTAGAAAATATAAAACCATATATAAATACACAACAACCTCTGTAGAGCAACTCACTTTGAGAGCTTCAAATATTGATCATTGTTTAGAGATCATTGTTACACAGAGGTTAAATTTATTGTTTTCAAAATAACTATATCGTCTTATGCTAGCCTATAGGTACCAGCACTGGGTATACAGTATTAATGCCAAGGATTACCTGATTGTATCTTTTGTCATAGTTAATACTGCATGTATGTAACATTATTATATGTGGAGTATCAGTTCAGGCATTTAGCACTCAAGTTAGTCTAGCTGATATGTAATGACTGTGTTAAACATTTAATAAAATATTAGAGTTTTAAGATTTACCAATCTTTTCAAATTACATGTGGATTTTTTAGTGGCCTATCCTTCATTATGCTTATGGGAGGTTATTTTTGTCTTGAGTTGCAAATTGTATTAATAAATAATTTAGCATACCTGTATACATGTAAGGGTCGGTAGATTGCCTAGTTGTAAATGCTCTTGACTACCAATCTGGAGGTCCCTGGTTCAAATCTCGGTCTGGGCACTGGACTTTTCAGAAACGCTTTTCAGTGTTTCCGATGCAACTAGAGATGAACTGGTTTGAAACCCAGAGGTAGTCTCTCGTGTATCGGTGCTATACACCGGGCACACTAAAGAACCAAGGAGTCTATTCAGAATGAGCTTGGGCATAGCACCCGGATTCCTTGTACCTCACAAATTTTCTGTGTCTTCCCTTGAAGCCGAGATCAATTAGACAAGGATAAAACCGGATGGCCACGCAATACTACTGTTGCAGTTGAATGCAAAAATGTATACATGTAGATCTTTACAACCCCCCATTTTATGTCATTTGTTGTGAATGTAATATTACGGTACTGTTGCTTAGAATATGAAAATGTTCATTTTCAGCAAATGACTTAGCGAAAGACACCAAAAAACATTTTGGTGATGACATCACAGGTGCTTTACGACATGCAAAGAGAAAACACTGGACACAGCTAGAAGATAAAAGAATACAACAAGAAATAGAACTGCAATCTTACGTGAACAGACTAATAAAGGAAGATATGGAAAGGTGATTGAATAAATAATGTTGAAATAATTAATCTTGCTAAAACAATTACGATAACCTGTTTCGTGTTATTTGTTACACAATTTATATATATATTACAATAACTTATTTTTGTGTTATTATTACACAATTTATGTGCATAAATTTATATGAGCAAAGGAATAACCCACACTGCCCCACTTCACCCAGGTGTATGAATGTGTACCCGAGAGGGTCAAAAGCCAATGTGCTGTGGTTGCCATCAGCACCAAGTGTAGCGGATAACTTGCAACTCAAAGATCGGGGTAAAATGTACAGTCAGCTGAGAGGACAAATATCTGGAAGTATGTTTAAAAACTTGCACATTTTTAACTTTAACCTTAAAGTTATCATTTCATTTCAGACAGAAAGACGTACTTGTAGAAAATGCTGGGAAAGATGGCATGAGTGATAATGACTGTGATAAAAAAATGAGTGCAATCGAAGAAAAACATGTAAGCAAGATTAAGAAAATGACATAATATTATGTACATGCTAACACATGTAACACTTCCATCAGATTGTAAAATTGTTAACTTAGATCACTAAGTGTCCATGATTTTCTGAAGGATGGAATTTGCCTTAACTTCACAAGTATGATTATTTGGTGATCCTCGATCAAACGTATTCAAATAGTTTTGGTTCAGAGCATAAGTTTGAACTACATGTAGGTCACTGGAACAAAGATATCCTCTGCCTTGACAAATAAACTTCCTCATCTCCATGACATAAACCCATTATTCTCTATTTAGGGCCATGATGACCATCGTATTCTCTTCATTGACATATTTCTAGCCAATATAACAATTTATTAATAAATGTTAGAAGCAATTTGTATTGAATTAAGGATTGTCCTGAAAGATTCAGATGAAATACCTGCACATTCTTTTGTATGACTGGTTACTTCTGCAAAATTATAACCTGACCAAAAGGATTGAAAGCAGTCTAAAACATGCCAAGTTATCAGTAGATTGGAACGTATTTGTTCCTTTTAATAACTAACATACTGTTCATTATGTAATTTCAGGATAGATATGTTGCTGAAGTTAATGATCTATTTTCTCAGGTGGATGAACGAAGACGGGTTAGTTATTTTGATCCATTAGATAACCATATTCTATAGTATCTATACCAAGTATTGCCAGCACTTTTTAGCAACTGACAATTTAGCATCCTGCATCAACACTAGTTGCTGATGGGCAAAATTTCACATTTTTGCATTGGACTTTTATTTCAGTCTTCTCATATTTTTACCTGCACCCGGTACACAGCTGTGTGCAATACTTCGGTGATACGGTATAACTGCTGTATATGTTATTATTTGCTCAGAAGTTTTCATCACATGGTTCTTTGCTCAATTATCAGTTTTGACAATCTGACGTGTCAGAAATTCATTGTTTGACGACTCTCAGTGGCATGATAAGTCTCAAAAACTTACCTGGGATTTGTATAGGATTTATTTTGCGTTTAACTGCATGAGAAAGTTGCAAGTGCGTGGTTATTTGGTTTTATCCCTGCCTAATTGGCCAATGACCTCTGGCTTCGAGGGAAGAGACAGAAAGTTGGTGTGATACAAGGAATCTGGGTGCCCTACACTAGCTCTTTCCAAATAGACTCCTTGGTTCTTTAACATGCCAGGTGAATACTGTATAGATCCTACACTTGCGAGTCTACCTCTAGGTTACCGACCAGTTCATCTTTAGTTTGGTTGGAAACACTGAATAACCTTTCAGAAATGACCAAGCACCAGGCTGAGATTTGAACTAAGGACCTCTTAGTCAGGAAATCAGTCATATGATGGAAAAACTTGGACTGACAATGTTATGTATTTCAGAGACGGGATGTACCAGACTGTATGTGTGGTAGAATCAGCTTCGAATTAATGCGAGAACCAGTAATCACACCAAGTGGTATAACATATGATAAAAAAGATATCTTAGAACATTTACAGGTTGGTAGCGTGTCTTTATATATCTATGTATAGTACAACCTCTCCAGAGCGACCCTCTGAAGAGCAACATCCTCTCTACAACAACACCTTAAAATGTCCCTGAGCTGACATTTACTCTAAACTTAACCTCTGTAGAGTAACTTCCTCTCTATAACAGTACAGTGAAAATTTCCTTCAGCTGACTTTAACTATTTATTTAACCTCTGTATAGCAACATCCTCTCTATAACAGTACATTGAAACTTTCCTTCAGCTGACTTTTACTATTTATTTAACCTCTGTAGAGCAACATCCTCTCTATAACAGTACAGTGAAAATTTCCATCAGCTGACATTAACTATTCAGTTAACCTCTGTAGAGCAACAACCTCTATACAGGGGCCAATATTTGCAGCTCCCAAAGGCTGTTGCTCTACAGAGGTTGTACTGTATTTCCACAAGGCTCGCTTCATATTATTTTATTCAAAGAGCTCCATAGACATCACTCATTCAATTTCCTCGAAGGTATAGGTTGACTTTGTTAAACTGATCCTGTAAACCCTATCAGTATAGTTAATTATATGCAAGAAGTATTATGAATATGCATGAGACGTTCTACAAGCACACACAAGGTGTATGACTAGCTTGTGTGAACTATACTTTAATGTTTCAGTTAGAATTAAAAGTGCTTTGCAAATGTATTAATGAGAATGTAAAGTTTCTTTTGGCGGGGGGGGGGGAGAGCTTGCCATTACTTTCATTGCAGGCATTGATCTGACATGTTATCCTGTCCTTAAGGCTAGTAGTATACACAGTATGAATTGAGAGCCGTATGAAAACAGAACAATTCTCTCACGGAACTGAAAAGCGGTGTATCGGAATTCACACTGTGGTATATTTATAGACTCATGCTTTACTTTCTTATATTTCAGCGAGTCGGTCATTTTGATCCTGTGACACGGAAGGAACTTAATCAAAACCAACTTATACCAAACTTAGCCATGAAAGAAGTTATAGAACATTATTTAGAAGAAAACCCATGGGCAGAGGAGTTTTGAAGTTGATATAATACGAAGTGGCACTAATTACTGATTGTGTTTCTTGCAAGTTGGATAAATATTCCGGTGAATCAGTATCAAGGAATTGTCTACATCTCTACATCTTCCAGAAAGTTTGTGACAACAATCTATTCAAGGCTTGGATACATTCCTGTCTCACTGCAGTAAGGCATTGGCATTAAACAGACAGCTTTCATCTGGTGATAGATTCATCCGACTAGTGTATGGATTACCTGGATAATCATAATAATCATACTTGTATATTTTACATGAGGGATATATTGTTTTGTTCGAGTATAGTTACATGGTAAGTATGGTGCTGCAGTAACCTCCATGATCTTCCATGTTAGAACAAATGACGGAACAATGTTCTCCAACACGTGTGATAACAAGGCGTGAAAATGTAACATCGCCGGCTTCAATTCAATATTTCTTTTCAGAAGTTCTTGAAACTAGTTTTATCCTATAATGTTAATGTCGAGAATTTTATGAATTATAACTATGACTACTCCCACTACAACATGATTATAGAAACTGTTTTTCCAGACCAACTTCTGCTTTGTCTCGCACATAAACATGAGATCTCATTTAATGGTGTGGTGATGATTTCCCTTAGACTGTAGGTGAATTACACAATTGCTCACTTCATGTGAATTTTGTACTTTATTGAGCTTCTTGATAATGTACGACGCTTTATTTCAAGTGTAAACTTTCAGTCATATTTAACGAATAGTTAAAATGCAGGTAAATAAATGATGATTACTTTCAACGTCTATAATATGGATAGTAGAAGAGTGTGCCATCTTATAATAATAAAGACTTTATAAACGAGGAAACTCCTGGTCTGAAGGTATTCAAGGCATCAAAGTTCTACTGTAATGGTGAAACCATATAATTACCGCAACTGTCCGAGGTTGAACTCAACTGTGTCTTGAGTTTCAAACACCTTCATGTTAATGTATCAACTGTTGTACAGAGCAATAGATTCTTAAGTTTTACTCTTTTGGATATTCTACCCCCCAGGTTAAATTTTAATAGGGTATTCAAAAAAATTCTTTGGGTAAATGAACTTTTATGTTGTTCTGTTTTTCACTATATAGAGGATCTTGCATGAGTGCACATTACATACGAGTTTTATTAAACGAGTGGACAAAATGATATGACACGAGGCTTTGCCGAGTGTCATATTGTTTTTGTCGACGAGTTTAATAAAACTCGTATGTAATGAGCACGATTGTAAGATTCTATTTATCACATAACCTTAGAAACGCTCATTATTGATCAAAAGGATGATGTACGCTGCATATGTTTCAGCCCAAATTCAGCGGTACAATGAGTGCGACGTCATGGCGACGTTGATGTTATCCTGACGTCATTGGCAGATCAATGCATGGATTGGCTAACGTCACGTCAAGCTAATTTAAATATTTATTGCACAGTCTGGGAGTGCTGAACGATATTTACGGCACGGCTTTACGGCACTCCTGGACCGCAGGTTATGTGATAAAACATGTTTTAAGGTTTTACTCTTGGATATTCTACCACCCCCAGGTTCAATTTTAATAGGGTGTTCAAAAAAATTCTTTGAGTAAATGAACTTTTATGATGTACTGTTTTTCACTATAACATGTTTTTCTATTCAAGTATTTTATATAGTTGTAACTGTAGCACTGGTTGTATTTAAATGTGATTTTATGACTATCCAAGCATTGCTTGTGATTTTAACTTTGCAAAACCCTGTTAATTAAGTGCCATTGTATATCAAGCTGGATTTTCCAAGTGAAATAAGCTCACATGTTCTGATATTTTGTCTTCTCCCCAACATGTTTGAACATATAGTAACATTTTGTCTTCACTCAGAGTAAAGTAAGCCAACATGTTTGAACATATAGTAACATTTTGTCTTCACTCAGAGTAAAGTAAGCCAACATGTTTGAACATTTTTGTCTTCTCTCCCGAGTAAATTAACATGTTTGAACATTTTTGTCTTCTCTCCGAGTGGATTAAGCCAAACGCCTGAGACATTTCTCCGAGAGGTTAACAATGTTAGGATGTTTCGTCTTCTCACCATGTTAAGCAAGCAAACATGATCTGATGGCAACATCTGCACTCCGACTGAAGTAAGCTGTTGTGACGTATAGTTTGCTCATCCCCTGTTCAGGTTTCCATTCTTTGTAATATCATTGTACATTTTATCATAGTAAATGATGTTTTAACCTGAAGCTTTGGTTCTGTTGTTGTTGTCAAATATCTAGTATGGACGATCTCAATAGTTTGTAAAACTTGACCAGGGGTGGTATTCATTATTGATCCTATTTAATTGGAGAATAAGAATAGCCAATCATATCACATCTTACTGACCAAGAGTTTAATATGGTGTGATCTGATTGGCTGTCCTTATCCTTAAGTCAAGCAAGATCAAAACTGAACCTACCCAGATATTCTGACCTGAATGTCTCAAATATTACACTGAATATATATCATGATAATTCGAACTTGGCATTTATACAAGCATGAAACCGACATTGTATCATGTAGTGTGCTCATGATTCTAAGACAGGCAGGGAAATTGGGTATAAACCCTAGAGGGGGATAAATCAAGTGTGCACGATTTATCAGGGATGATTTTGTATAAATTTTACCACATGTTTTTACCAATTGTGCAAAAGTAGACTAATTTGGTCCATGCTTGTAAATATCACATCAATATCCTGGGCACACTATAATATACTTTTAATACACCTCACACAGATCCAGATAATTATGTTCTTTTCATGGACCCACAACCAGCTATTTTTCTTGTGATGTCCGACCAAACCCTTACATGTATACATCTCAAAATTTCTGGGGTCGCCCTCTGGATCTGCGCATGTGGAAAATAACACTAAGAAGTCGGGATGAAATAGGAAATAATGCTTAATGTCAGAAGGATCAGGTGAAGTTTTACAAGATACCGTAGATAATCAGGGGCATTGATGCTGAAAGCTCGGCTGGAAGTATTCACAAGGCATCTTTGAGGAAAACTATTTTTGAAATACAAAATGTACTGCAAATTGACTAAAAAGCCCATGCACACTGTGATTACAGTGTAGTAGCTATTTGCATAATGCTTTAAAACTATGTAAACCATTAATAATCCCGAGTCTCTTTATCATGGCATTTAGCTGCAACACTTGCGGCAATGTTAAGATATTTTAAACAGTTTTCTACCTAGATGCTTAGTGGATACCATCACAAGTGTTTGATCGGACAGTTGTAAGACCGCACACTCAATTTGAACAAAAAACATTTTAGAGATAACGACAATGTCATAGATAGAACTGTTTGTCTTTTAATAATATGGTTAAAACAAGAAGACATGAATCACAGTCATGGAAATAAATAAAATAAATAACTAAAACATCAACAGAATGAAACAGCCAAAAAAAAAACAATTAGTACTTGTATGAAGCACTGGCACTTGACCAAACAAACAATTTTATAAAAAGCTGTGACCTATAATCTATATTTATACACAGATTTTAGGCCACAGCAATTTATAGAATGGTTTCTCTGGTTGAGTGCCAGTGGTATGAACCAGAGACTTCGGACAAGCCTGTTGGTGACTCAAGTGGTATGAACCAGAGACTTT
The DNA here is from genome assembly GCA_947247005.1 of Spisula solida. Lineage (NCBI taxonomy): Eukaryota > Metazoa > Mollusca > Bivalvia > Venerida > Mactridae > Spisula > Spisula solida. The sequence goes on along the minus strand of OX365944.1, from coordinate 39,287,689 downwards.
GGACAAGCCTGTTGGTGACTCAAGTGGTATGAACCAGAGACTTTGGACGAGCCTGTTGGTGACTCAAGTGGTATAAACCAGAGACTTTGGACAAGCCTGTTGGTGACTCAAGTGGTATGAACCAGAGACTTTGGACGAGCCTGTTGGTGACTCAAGTGGTATAAACCAGAGACTTTGGACAAGCCTGTTGGTGACTCAAGTGGTATGAACCAGAGACTTTGGACAAGTCTGTTGGCGACTCGAGTGGTATGAACCAGAGACTTTGGACGAGCCTGTGGGTGACTCAAGTGGTATGAACCAGAGATTTTGGACGAGCCTGTTGGTGACTCAAGTGGTATGAACCAGATACTTTGGACGAGCCTGTTGGTGACTCAAGTGGTATGAACCAGAGATTTTGGACGAGCCTGTTGGTGACTCAAGTGGTATGAACCAGAGACTTTGGACGAGCCTGTTGGTGACTCAAGTGGTATGAACCAGAGACTTTGGAAGAGTCTGATGGTGTCTCAAGTGGTATGAACCAGAGACTTTGGAAGAGTCTGATGGTGATTTCGTGGTATGAACCAGAGACTTTGGACGAGTCTGATGGTGACTCAAGTGGTATGAACCAGAAACTTTGGAAGAGTCTGATGGTGACTCAAGTGGTATAAACCAGAGACTTTGGACGAGTCTGTTGGTGACTCATTGCAAGAACAGACTAAACAACAAATGGAGAAACATTGATTAAATGTTAGGATATCAATGTTACTTAGTCAGCTAGAAGTCATAATTAAACATAAGATGCTTGTAAAATATATATGCCCCCATCGCAGCCCAATAGTCACAAACAGCAAAGGTCATTGACCTTGACCTACTGACCTCAAAGCAATAGGGGTCATCTTCTGTTGATGACCAACCTGTATGTAAAGTTTGACGAATCGAAAATCCTAGGGCAAAGCATTCTCGAGTTATTGAACGGAAACCATTTGGTCTATTGACAGACCGACATGTGCAAAGCAATATATCCCCTCATCAAAGATGGGGGGGGGGGGGGGGGGGGGGGAGGAATAATTATGGCTGGTCACATAATTTGAATATGAAAATACCCATTATTGAAACGTAAGCAAGAAAATTTGTAATAAAATAATCATACTAAAACTGAAATTAAAACCACAACACATATATGTGGGGTGTTCAAAAAGAAATAATAATTTGTAAAGTTTATGTGTTTCCAACATAAACATATCATATGCGTTTGGGTGCATTTAATGCCAATTAGTACGAGTAAAATATAAGTTTCTTCTATAAGTAGCGATTTACTAATATAAAGTTAAATATAAGGTGTTGCGCTATGTCGACGCACATCAAAACGTCGTCAGTTTTCGCTGTATGATATGGGAAGGCATATAACTAATATTGTATTAATTTCTCCAACATTTACGGTAACTGGACATGACACCAAAACATTAAGTAACTGTTGATTAAAACGGTTTGGATTCAGTGTGTCTGTTTTAAAAATACGACATGAAAACAGTACAGACTTTTTTTCATCTCTTTGATCACCCCACATATATTATAGAGAAAACAAAACAACAACATATACTAGCAGTCCAGCTGACATAAATCGAATAAAAAATGATGTTATTAAAATCCTGAAAATTGCAGCTTAACAAGGGTATATGTAACAAGGTGGCCAAAATAGCTGTAATCACTATAACCATAATATAGTCCATAGCCATATGTAAGCATAGTTTTGACTCCAGGGACTCAAATAAAGGAATTTTTGTAAAGAACCTCTGTATCATGCTTCAATCTGAATATTAAAACCCTTGATCTAAATTCCAATTTTAGCTCCAGACATACCTATATATATATTTAAGAATTTCAGAAAAGACCATTAAATGGTAAGCCCTGTAGCTTCATATAATTGTATTCAGTGGTTTACAATAGGTTGTTAAAAGAAAATGTTTGGAGGACAATGCACACCAGACATCCAACAATCTCAATAGTTCACAAAGAGCATTTCATGCTGAGTGGAGCTATAAACTTGTAGAATAAGAACAATGTGTACAACCTATGTACCTGGAATCTCTTGATATAATAAAATACGATAACAACAATCCTTACATGTATAAAGGGCCACAACTTCAGAGAGCATATTGGCATTTGACTTGGATAATATACCATTATTGGAATGTAAGCAAGAAAAATTGTAAATTTCAAAAAGTTAAATATTCAAATAGACGGATCACAACATAAACATGTATTAAATATGTTTGTACAACAAACCATCATTGTCTAACGTTTACTATAAAATCATTACGGTAATAAATCATCAACAAAACAAAAACATCTTTTAGTAACGATTACTATAGATCCTTTATAAAATATCAACAAAACAAAAACATCTTTTAGTAACAATTATACTCGAAACAAGCTTGAACAACTTCACAAATGGATAAAAAATGGTTTAAAGGTACTAGCCAAAATGTTCTACAATTCAAATATCTTAACAAAAAACTGAAATCTCGGAGGGTAACATTCCTTCTTTGGAAATCAAATACCGGTAATCATTGTTATCAAGCAAGAATTATTCATACATCAAATACAAGTATACACAGATACCAAGCCCCGACTTGCAAATTGCAAAAATAGAAATGCTCAGTTCAGGTTGAAACTCTAACAGAATAACAATACAATAGGTAAAACGCACTCAAAAGTAACTTAAGTTTCCAAAACAACTGATAATGTTCTAGCAGGCCTGTATGTTAATTACACATTCAAATTAATGCTCAGTTCCAGTGGACAGAATAACTATACATTAGGTAAAACTGCTATCAAATGTACTTTTGTTTTCCTAAACCACCGATTATGTTCTAGCAGGCCTGTCATCAGGGTTAGGTATGTCTAACTCAGCAAGTGATTTCTTAGTAGCTTTTGCATTCTTATCAGATGAGTGACCAGTATTGTTATTTGTATTTTTCGCATCAGTATGTATCGTATTACTGTCAACATTTGGCTTCACTTTGCTAACAAGCCCCATCTCATGGAGCACAGCATCTGTACACTTACTTATCTCTCGCTCAGCCATGTCAATGGTGATGGAAGAGGTCCTAACGCCTTTCTTCTTCGCAAGTACAGGTTTGGTCTTATCTCTAGAAAGTGCCTGCACAGCCATTGCTCTGTACAGTAAATGCTTCTTTGCGGAAAACATAGCTTTATTAAAGGTATCCGCACCCATTTCACTACCTGCTTCAAACTGTTCACCAATATTCCTTTTCACTGCCTGTCTATTTAGGTCCTTAACTTTATAAGTACTTGGTGTTGGCATGACAAACTTGCCTCTTGCTACATAACATGGCAACTGGGCAAGTCTGATACATTCATCTTCAGTTAAAGGATCAGCAGCGGGTTCATTCAGCGAACTGTTCACCATCTCATTCTGTGAAATACTCTTAGCCTGTTTTTCTTGATCTTCAAAGCTTGTTTCTACATTGTCTGATTTGTCCTTCAAATACTTATCTAGTAGATCACTTGTTGACTTTTCACTGGAACGTTTGGTTTTATGTCTTAATTTAGGATGTAACATTGCTGGACTGGCCGATTCTTTGGTTTTCAGTTTCCTTTGACCAGTGGTAAGCACATTTAGTTTTGGACCAATATTTGCATTCTTTGCTTTCGATGTAGCTTCTTTCTTTGTAGTGCTGGACTTGGTTAGAGTAGTAGCTTTCTTCTCATAATCATCATTATTCTCATCTTTATTCATCAAAGGTGAGACACGAACAGTCTTTTTCTGCATAGATTTCTTATCAGCTTTGGCATTCGGTTCAACACAAGTGGTTGTGGATTTTATGCGAGGTATTGTAAAACAACTGATACTTCTTATAGGCGTGTCTTGTTCTATTTTCACAATGGATTCAAGAGGTTTATCGACCAAGCATATTTCAGGTTTCACAATCTTTGAAAGGCTAGTTAAAGATTTGCAAACCTTTGGTTCAGGATCAACCGGTTTGACCATTTCGATCTTAACTGATGGTGTAATCTTTGCTCCAGCTTCACTTGGTTTGACCATTTCCGTCTTAACGTATGGTGTAATCTTAGGTTCATTATCACTTGGTTTCATCTTTTCCATCTTAACCAATGGTGTAGACGGTACATTGATAAGACAAGCGCTGGATTTCAACTTACTTTCAGATTTACCACCATCTTTATCAGTGGAGGAAGTAGCAGCACAAATCTCTGTAGCAAATCGGACCTTCTTCCAATGACGGTTATCCTCATGCCTGCTGACTTCTCTTTTCACTGGATTAACATCAGTATAAGGTTTGCCGCCATTGTATCTATCTTGTCTCTTCTTGTGGAATGGTTCACTAACTTTGTCCATGGGTTTGTCACCTTCATACTCAGGCTGCCCTGGTTGTACAGCCTTCGGATGGCTCTGCCCCAATTGTTCAGCCTTGGGATGGCCTTGCTCTGGTATCTCAGCCTTGGGATGGCTCTTCCCTGGTTGTTCAGCCTTGGGATGGCCTTGCTCTGGTATTTCAGCCTTGGGATGGCTCTTCCCTGGTTGTTCAGCCTTGGTATGGCTCTGCCCCAATTGTTCAGCCTTGGGATGGCTCTTCCCTGGTTGTTCAGCCTTGGGATGGCTCTGCCCTGGTCGTTCAACCTTGGGATAGCTCTGCCCTGGTCGCTCAGCCTTGGGATGGCTCTGCCCTGATTGTTCAACCTTAAAAAGGCTATTTCCAGTAACATTCTTATCTACCTGTGATATTTTCTTACCGATGGTACTATTATGTTTACTTGGTTTATCAGTCATTTTACTACAATGTTCATGTACCAGACTATGTGGTGTAACAAGTTTGGTAGTTTGTGCAGACATGTTGGTAAGACCATCACTCCTGTTGTTTTTGAGGTATGCTTTTTCACTTGCCCTCTCTGTATTTCTACTACTGTTTGTCCTGTTTAAGCGATGTTCTGATCTATTTTCACCACTTGGAGTTTCTCTATTTCTTGAGCCAAGCATATTAGGACCATCTTTACGGCGTCTCCCTCCACTGGGAACGTATCTTGCAGTATTCTGATGATCTGATCTAGCCGGCCGTGGCCTGAAGCAATGTGGAGGTGAATGCAACCTTGGATCAGAATTACAATTTCTCCTTGATCGATCTTGATCAACTTCATTGTGTCTTGCATCACGTCTGAAATGACTATCATCATAACTTGATGTGTTGGCATTCCTGAATTTCCCCTCAAATGTTCGTTTCCTGGAGCTGTTCGTCTGGAAGGGTTGATGCAGTTCTTTATAACGCGCATCATTTTCCGACAACAATAAAGGCACATTTTTATAACCAGACTTTTGAATCTCATCATCTGTTTGTCTTCTATGATTATAGACATTCCTATCAGTGGAAGAGTAAGCTTCATCAGGAGTGTCAGCATTTGGAAAGAGTGGTATGGCATGGAATGCTTGTCTCAACGTTGAAGCACGGGAAGTGTCCCGCCTGTCAGGCTTGAAATAAGACTGATTATGTTCAATGTTATCTTGCTGGTTGGCAAGGTACTCCTCATACCTATCAAAATTTCTAGAGTTATGCACACCAGTACTTGAGATGGTTGATCTTAAGTATGGCCGTTCATAGTAAGCTGATCTTAGGTGAGGACGTTCATAATTTCTGACATTTTGCCTTCTGGAACTATTCACATGCGAGTTATTTTGAAAGTCAACCCAATTAGAACCTGGGTGCATATTATCTCTACTTGTCTCGTCTGACTCTTGATGCAATACATCTTCCATCTTTCTAAACCTGTCATTCTCTGGGTAAGTATTATACACCACAGATGGAACAGGTCCATTTGCATTGTCTGCGATGCCATTTCCATTCAAATCAGTCATATTTTTATCACCAAGTTTAGCTCTTTCTTTGTTAGATTTGACACTGTGTCCGGAACTGTTGGAGGGTGTGGAGTTACTACTAAGCTTTGTAGATAGTGTGTTTGTAGATACCACTTGGTCAGGTGTTTGAGGTGGAGGTGGGGGTGGGGGAGGAGGCAATGGAATGTCTATAACATCTAAAGGCCTCACTGAACTTATCTTATTGTTCCACTCACTTAAAGTAGACTGATGAGGCGTCTGCAGGCAGTCTGCAAACCCCATGTTAATATCACCACTTACGTCATGATTAGGAATGTTTATCAGTGGCAGTTGAGGTGGTATTAGTTTCACATCAGGTAAACACACTTTAGAAGAACACATGTCCTGAAATCCAGCATCGTGATCAGTAGAGTTACCTACATTATTGACTGGCATCCAATCAGCAGATTGAGGCAGACTGTAAACAGCTGAAATTCGAGGTCCATTAGCCCATGGAGTGCTTCTAAAAAATGTGCTGGCGAAAGATGGTAGAGTACTTCCACTATTTGAACCTAAATCACTTTTCAATGTAGGAGGTGGACCAGTAAATACAACATCTGAACTGGCCGGAGTTTCATGTAATGTGTCATTATTGTCAAACATATGCATAGGTCTTCTGTCATTTGTCTTGAAACGTTTTGTTCCTGTAATTTCTCTATCCAAATTTTTGTTCTTATCCTTTTTCACATGTTGATCCGAATTATTGTTCTGATCCGGTTTCACATGTTGATCCCAATTATTGTTCTGATCAGGTTTCACATGTTGATCCCAATTATTGTTCCTTTCTGGCTTCACATGTTGATCCCAATTATTGTTCCTCTCTGGCTTCACATGTTGATCCCAATTATTGTTCCTTTCTCGCTTCACATGTTGATCCCAATTATTGTTCTGATCTGGCTTCAAATATTGATCCCAATTATTGTTCTGATTCGGTTTTAAATATTGATCCCAATTTTTGTTCTGATCCTGTTTTACATGTTGATCCCAATTATTGTTCTGATCCGGTTTCACATGTTGATTCCAATTATTGTTCTGATCCTGTTTCACATGTTGATCCCAATTATTGTTCTGATCCGGTTTCACATGTTGATCCCAATAATTGTTCCTTTCTGGCTTCACATGTTGATCCCAATTATTATTCTGATCTGGCTTCAAATATTGATCCCAATTATTGTTCTGATCAGGATTAACTTGTGGATTCCAACTATTGTTTATATTTGGTTTAGTATAATGTTTATCTCGACTTCTTTCACTAAAGCTTTTGTTCCCTCTCAAGTTGGACTCTGCATTCCTCGACTGATCACCATGGCGATTATTACAGTTTCGTCTCTTACTATGCTCAATGATAGAATCCCTTCGGTGCCTCATTCTGCAAATAAATAATCTACTGTATTTACATGGGGTTGTCAATTAGGATTATCAACTATTGATTGAGTTGTGAAATGATGGTTGCCTTTTTAGCTCACCGGTCACTTTGTGAGCTTTTTTTATCACCCTTTGTCTGTTGCCCATCTGTCCACAATTTGCTGGTCACAGTAGACACCAGGGTACTGTTTTTTCAAAGCGCTTACGAAATTCTTAAACTTATGTTCAAATTTAATTTTAGTTCGTTAAATAAAGCATAATTCATAATGGAACAACCTTTTATCACAATTTACACATGTTAAAGAATTGCGAAGAATTTAGATTTGAACGTAAATTTAAGAATTTCATAAATGCTTTGATAAAACAGTACCTAGGTCACAATGACAGTCTCATAAGATCTAGGTAAAGTTCAATATTTGATCATCTGGGGTCAAAAATCTTAACATATCAAAATCAAGAGTTTGGTCCATGTCGAGTAAGGCAAAGGTTCACTAGGCTTAATTTGGCACTGAGTCTTTTTCAGAAAATAAAAATGCATATTCCAATAAATCTGTCCTATAATTCACATAACTTAAAACATTTCCAGTGTAAAAAAATTCCCTTGTGTTTTGTTGACTAACTGCCAAGAAATTATGTCATGTTTAGCCCAAAATGTCATGGCCATTTTCACAAAGCCCAAAATGTCATGGCCATTTTCACAACTTCTAATTACGTAAATCATTCCGAACTAGAGCTATCACTTAAGTGATGAATCATACCCCCGCGGCACTGCCTTGACACAGGAAAATTATTTTAAACAAGTAATTAAGAATTGCAAGCAATACAGAAGTCCCCTCCCGGTTTGAGGCCATTTTCAATGTTTCTGTTGCCATAGCAACCACAATTTTTGTCAGAATCAAAATATTTTTAGACGTGCATAAGCCCCTTATTGCCCCCTATCTACATATCAAGTTTCATAAACCTAGCTTGGAAACTGTTTGAGTTATGGCAGGATCCAGATTTGGGCATATTTTCACTCTTTCTCTTGCCATAGCACCCACAATTTTGTCAGAATCAAAATATTTTTAGACGCGCATAATCCCCTTATTGCCCCCTATCCACATATCAAGTTTCATAAACCTAGCTTGGAAACTGTTTGAGTTATGGCAGGATCCAGATTTGGGCATATTTTCACTCTTTCTGTTGCCATGGCAACCACAATTTTTGTCAGAATCAAAATAATTGTAGACGTGCATAATCCCCTTATTGCCCCCTATCCACATTCCAAGTTTCATAAGCCTAGCTTGGAAACTGTTTGAGTTATGTCAGGATCCAGATTGTTTGACGGACGGACGGACTGACTGATTGACGGACGGCAAACCTATAGTCCCCTCCGGTCAAAAACCGGTAGGAGACTAATAAAAGTCTTGCATGACTATATAACCTTTGACCTCTAGGTATTACCTTGACCATTGAGATAGGGACCTGGGTCTAATGCACAATACACCATCTTGATATGGTGAACATTTGTACCAAACCATTTGAAAATCCAGTAAGAAACAACAAAGTTACAGAGAGAGTATATAACCTTTGACCTCTTAAGTGTGACCTTGACCTTTGAGCTAGGGACCTTGGTCTTGCGCATGACACACCCCGTTGACGATGTGAACATTAATTACCAAGCCATTTTAAAATCCAACATGAAACAACAAAGTTGTAAGAGAGCAGACAGGACTTAAATGGCTATGACCTTTGACCTCTAAGTGTGACGGCTATTATCTTTGACCTCTAATTGTAACCTTGAACTTTGAGAGGGACCTGGGTCTTGCGTATGACACACCATCTTGATGTGATGAACATTTGTACCAAGCCTTTTCAAAATACAGAAAAAAAATGACTAAGTTACAGAGTGAACACGATTTTGCTGACACTGACCAACGGACCGACTGCCCGACCAACATAGTGACTCCAGTAATTTTACCCCCTTCAAACTTTGTTTGCAGGGGTACAGTCAGATCTCTTTACAACGACACCTGATATACCGACAATTTTGTTCGACATCAATTGCTGGGGATATATTCTATACAGCGTTAATTGTATCCGTTATAACGACATATTCACTTACCGATACAGACAGCAAAAAATAGGGAACGCATCGATAGTTTACACAGTAATTAATACTCAATATACTGATACTGACCAGGGAATATTTTCACACCAGACATATTTATCAGCTTTACACAAAGCCACCTTCTAAGCATGGTGCCTAATTATATACTTGTGAAAAACAACTTAATTGCTCTCATTATAATAGTTGAACCTTTCCCAGTTGAATCACGTACAGTTTGTGTACTACGGCTCGCGCATTCGTAATCAAGGGAGATAAGCGCGAAGTAATTGAGTGAAATCATTTTTTCTATTTTTAATAACGGTGACCTTGACCCCAAGTGTTGTCTTTTCACACAAGCTACCTTAAAAGCTAACAAGTTTCATCATGTTATCTCAATCCTCACAAAAAATGAACATAAATGCCTTTTTCTATTTATAGTAATGGTGACCTTGACCCCCGCACCCGCCCAACTTCCCATTGCAAGTGGCGTCTGCACTATAACTACCTACCAAGTAAGTTTCATCATAATATCTCATCCCAAACTTAAGTTGTCCATCAAAAAAAATAAAAAGAGCATAAATGCTTTTTCTATTTATAGTAACAGTGACCTTGATCCCCACCGGCCTCACTTCCCATTGAATGTGCTGTCTGCACACAAACTATATTGCACACAGAAAAGTTTATCATTTTCTCTATATCCCACAAAGGTACAAAATAAACAAAGGACCATAATTCTGTCAAAAATGGCCGAAATGAAAAACCCTGACGATATGCGCTAGGGTACCTCATTACTGTAAAAGTTTTGGCAAAATTAGGAGAAAAGTAGGAGGAACTGCACACAGAAGTTAATATGTAAAACAAGAGCTGTCCACGAACAGCGCGCTCCACTATTCGCAGCACCATGCTAGGATAGTACAATCATTATATATTAAAAACAAAATGCTTCATAACAGCAGCATTACCCTATGCTGTGTAGAGGTTGGGGCTTCTAAGTCGAAAAAGGGGGATAATTGGGAAAAATTATGCAGGACCGTTACTCATACATGTGTAGGTCCTCTTGGTCATTGAAGGTATAAACAAATAAGCATTTCTTAGTCCAAAAGGGGGCATAATTTCAGCAAAGTGACAAATAGTTATCTTCTCCTGTGTAGGGGTTGGGGTCATGATGGTGAACAAGTAAGCAAAGTATCAAAACTTTAAGCAATATATCAATTCACTTTGAAGATATAAGCTTGGGGTTAAAAAACCAGTACCTAAACTTTAACATTTGCATTTCCAAGTCCAAAAGGGGGCATAATGTCAACAAAATGCATTATTGAGTTACCCACCCCTGTGTAGGGGTTGGGGTCATGATGGAGAACAAGTATGCATAGCATTATGTGAATGCACTTTGAAAATATTAGAGGTGAAAAAACCTGTACCTAAACTTTAACATTTGCATTTCAAAGTCCAAAAGGGGGCATAATTTCAACAAAATGCATGATAGAGTTACCCACCCTGTGTAGGGGTTGGGGTCATGATGGAGAACAAGTATGCATAGCATTATGTGAATGCACTTTGAAAAATATTAGAGGTGAAAAAACCTGTACCTAAACATTAACATTTGCACTAAGTTGAGAAAGGGAGCATAATTTCACCAAAATGCCTTAATTATAGAGTTACCTACCCCTGTGTATGGGTTGGGGTTGTGATGGTGAACAAGTATGGTGGTGAACAAGTATGTAAAGCAATATGTGAATGCACAGAGGTGAAAAAACCTGTACCTAAACTTTTACATTTGCACTAAGTTGAAAAAAGGGGGCATAATTTCTCCATAATGCTTAATAGAGTAACCTACCCCTGTGTATGGGTTGGGGTCATGAGGGTGAACAAGTATGCAAAGTATCAAAGCAATATGTCAATGCACTTTGAAGATATTAGAGGTTAAAAAACCTGTACCTAAACTTTAACATTTGCACTATTTGCACTAAGTAGAAAAAGGGGGCATAATTTCAACAAAATGTCTGATAGAGTTACCTACTCCTGCATATGGGTTGGAGTCATGATGGCAAACAAGTATTATGAAAGCAACATCTCAAAGGACTAAGAGAATATAAGACAGGGGCGGATCCAGGATTTAGTGTTAGGGGGGGGGGGGGCGTGAAATGAAAAATGAGCTGGGGGTCCAGGGGGCCGCAAGGGCCCCTGGTGGGTGCAGGGCAAAGCCCTGCTAGGGGGTCCAGGGGGGCGAATATTAAAATGCAGCGAAAAGAGAATCAATGTGCAACAAGAGATGTTTGTATGCCCCCATGGCAGCGCAATAGTCAGAAATGGGGGGGGGTCACAATGACCTTGACCTTTGACCTCAAAATCAATAGGGGTCATCTACTGTTGCTGTCCAACCTCCATGTAAAGTTTGAAGATCATAGGTCAAAGCGTTCTAGAGTTATTGAACGGAAACCATTGAAATTGTCAGAAATTGAAAAGGTCACAGTGACCTTGACCTTTGAACTTCTGACCTCAAAATCAATAAGGGTTATCTACTGTTGCTGACCAACCTCCATGTAAAGTTTGAAGATCCTAGGTCAAAGCGTTCTTGAGTTATTAAACGGAAACCATTTAATTAGTCAGAAAAGTAAAGTTCAAAATGACCTTGACCTTTGACCTAATGACCTCAAAATCAATAGGGGTCATCTACTGATGCTGACCAACCTCCATGTAAATTTTGAAGATCCTAGGTCAAAGCGTTCTAGAGTTATTGAACGGAAACCATTTAAATAGTCAGAAATAGTAAAGGTCACAATGACCTTGACCTTTGACCTACTGACCTCAAAATCAATAGGGGTCATCTACTGTTGCTGATCATCCTCCATGTAAAGTTTGAAGATCATAGGTCAAAGCGTTCTAGAGTTATTGAACGGAAACCATTGAAATTGTCAGAAATTGAAAAGGTCACAGTGACCTTGACCTTTGAACTTCTGACCTCAAAATCAATAGGGGTTATCTTCTGTTGCTGACCAACCTCCATGTAAAGTTTGAAGATCCTAGGTCTAAGCGTTCTTGAGTTATTAAACGGAAACCATTTAAATAGTCAAAAATAGTAAAGGTCACAATGACCTTGACCTTTGACCTACTGACCTCAAAATAAATAGGGGTCATCTACTGATGCTGACCAACCTCCATATAAATTTTGAAGATCCTAGGTCAAAGCGTTCTTGAGTTATTGAACGGAAACCATTTAAATAGTCAGACATAGTGAAGGTCACAATGACCTTGACCTACTGACCTCAAAATCAATAGGGGTCATCTACTGATGCTGACCAACCTCCATGTAAATTTTGAAGATCCTAGGTCGAAGTGTTCTTGAGTTATTGAACGGAAACCATTTTATACGACAGACAGACCGACCGACATGTGCAAAGCAATATACCCCCTCATCAAAGATGGGGGGCATAAAAAGAGTGATACATCAGAATCACAAAGTTCGACCTGAATAACGGGGCGGCAGAGAGTCTATCGAAGTGTCTGTGGTTAGTGGAAAATGTTAATTGCGCGCACAGCGCGCAGAAAGCAGAACAAAAATGACTTTAAATACAATGTATGTGATTTAGTGTGATACAACAAATGAATTGACTTTACTTTGGCGATTTTAGGGGAGGCGTACGCCGGGTCCGCTCCCCCCCTTGGATCCGCCTATGTAAGAGGTTAAAAAACCTGTACCTAAACTTTAACAAAAGTGTTACTCCGACGCTCGGGTGACTGCAATAGCTCCCCTTATTCTACGAATAGTGGAGCTAAACAACATATTTAAACCATTTTCTGTCACATAGGATAGACAATGTGGAAATTCCATGAAAACCAGATTTTCACATACACACATGGTTTCAAATTATCTGAGTGTACTATCCGTCTGTGTACCTTTTATATAGAGAAGGTTAAGCAGCGGCCATTTTGAGCCACATCAGATATGACGCTGGTACCCTGATTTTCTACAGATGACACAGCAAACACGGACACCAGTTCCTGAAACGTCATATCCGTTGCGGCTAAACATGGCCACTGCACCACCTCTATATATAGGGTACAAGAAATGCCATAGTTACAGAGTTTGAACGACTATTTGAGCCTTTTAACCTTTGACCTCTGTGACCTTGACCATTGAGCTAGGGACCTGTGTCTTGCACATGACACATGGTCTAACCGATGTGGTGAACATTTGCACCAAGTTATATAAATATACAACTAGAACTAGACTAGAGTGACTAATAATACCCCATACATACCGCTTTGTCACAGACGTATGGCAAACCACATCAACAAGAACAAGACAGCCGCATTGTACATTTATTTTGAAATTAAAAAATATACGACAAAGTTATGGTCCAGACAACATAAATTATGGTTGTTTCTGATCTTTAAACTCTGAATGTGCGACCTTGACCTTTGAGATATTGTGACCTAATTGTTTGGCATGACACACCGTCTGGTTGTACTAAGTAGGTACCATTTGTGCTTACATCATTTTCAAATCCCACAATAAATAACTTAATATGTTCTGGACAAGCTGAATTATGGCCATTTTTGACCTTTTAATTCAAAGTGTGACCCTGACCTTTGAGATATTGACCTAATTGTTTCGCATGACACATCTTTAAACACTTGGAGGTTGGTCTAAATCCAAATTTATTACTTATAAATAAACCAAGTTTTATGAAAAGGCAGCCTCTATTGCAAGTACAGGGTTTTCATATTGTCTTAACCAGTGACCTTGTTATATGTATCTACCTAACAGGCCTAGACACTAACTATTTTGGCCACTGGTCCGACAGGGCAAAAGCGCCCAATTTGTAAATAGGACAGTTACTGGTCCTCCAGAATTTCCACTGGTCCTTCTGGATTTTCACTGGTCTCGGACCAGCGGACCAGTGTTAGCGTCGAGCCCTGCCTAAGACCCACACTGAAACTTGACATAGATTCAATAAATGTGGGCAAACACTCTGTGACCAAACTTTCATGAAGATTCACTTGGTTGAAACCTGCCCCCCTAACGATTAAAACCTTTATCCTTGAACTGTGACCTTGACCTTCAGCAGGCAAGGTTGGAATGTAGGTTCTTCTCGTCTTCTTATTAGTTACACATTTGCTTTAGTACGAGTTTCAGGCAATTCGGCACACACATTAAAAAATTATGAAGCGAACACAAAATGTAAGGTTCAACCCTTTGAACTATGACCTTGACCTTCAGCAGGCATGATTAATGTAAGGTTTCTGCAAGTTGCCTTTATAAGTTACACTTAATAATTGATATTATTGTATTTTAAAGAGAATTAGTATCTACCCAGTGCAGGATTCGAACCCATCTCCCTCTTCTTGCAAGTCAGGCGTTCTACTAAATGAGCTAACCGGACTACTGGCTCATAAATCACTACAATACACCCCAATGGTAATTGCTATTGTTTCCTGCTGCTGTCCCATTAACAAGAGGGCCCTAGGTTGCTCACCTGTTGTAATAGTTCATGAAGGACGTAAGGAATCATTTACAAGTAAATGCAGCTTCAGTTCATGAACAAGGTTATCATATAGTCCCAACTAGTGAATTTGTTATTTCCATCAGATAACCCATATTGAGATTAAACCAAAATTGTAGTACCTACACAATTTTTTTATTGATTGGACCTGGTGACCTATTTTTTAACCCTGGTTGACCCAATATCGAATTTGACCTTGATTTAGTTGAGATGATCATTTTGACAAAGTTTCATAAAGATTAAGGTAAAATTGGGATGTCTAGTAACTACACAAAGTTTTTCTAAGATTTGACCAAGTGACCTAGTTTTTGACCTAACATGACCTAGTTTCGAACTAGTTCTGGATACCATAACTAAATGGTCTTTTATTTACACTGACATGTCGGCCTTTTAGTTATGGAATTACCCTCTTCAATAATCAACTGTTTAAGCTTAACGCCTAAAATGCATGTTCATTGTTCAAAAATCGCCCAAAAACTATAATTTACGTATAAATGTAATATTTTTCAAGTGTTGTGTCTTAAAACAGTCAATGTAACACCTACTGATAATTATGTATTGCTTAAAGTTTATTTACTTCCGCGTTTGATCAGCTTCCGTGGCCATTTTGAATAATTAATTTATCGCAGGTGCGTGCGAGAGCCGTTTTCGAAAAATCCGTTATTTCATGAAACATGGTCGAAAACGTCTTAAAATTAAATAAAACCTTTAGATATACCTTTACATAAGAAACAAACACGTTATTTTTGCTATAAATCATGTAACTCCCATTTACACAAATAAATATTGCAATTTACGCAGCTGACAATCAAAACATTGATCACGTGGTTCGTTTCGGAACACTTTTGTCATACTCCCATTCAAATAAATGGTGATCGTAAACGAAAACATTGAAATTGGACAGGTTTGAAACAATCAACGGAATTGATGGTATTTCTTGCGAAACAGTTTGTTTTTTTGGGTATATTGATAGAATATGGTCCAATTGATAGGGTATCAATGATTATTTTGTTGAAAACGTGCATTTTGTCATAAAAAGAACGCGACTCAAACTGTGCCGTTGACCTGTTGGGTTTCAAAGAACAAACGGCTTTGACGATGAAATGGAATGATCATCGTCAAAGACCTTGGACTAGTTTCGAACTTGAGCTAGATTTCATAGAGACAACCATTCTGACCAGGTTTCTAGAAGATTTGGTAATAATTGTGGCCTCTAGTGTGTTCAGACTTCTTCTTAGATTTGACCTAGTGACCTAGTTTTTGACCCCACATGACCCAGTTTCAAACTTGACCTAGATTTCAGGGGCGGATCCAGGATTTGGCGTTAGGGGGGGCGTACATTCATGTATTGACACCCCCCCCCCCAAGAAAATGCGCGAGCGTTGCGAGCAAGAAAAAACTGTATCTCTGAGAAGCATTCCACACAATTTCGTTCTTTATCTTAAAATATTCATTAATAAAGCTAATATGAGAGCAAGGCGAGCAAAAATATATGAATTAATTATTTGAGCAGCATATCCCTCATACTCATTCCCTACTTGACAAAATTAACTGATAGTGGTTGTGCGAGCGCAGCGAGCAAGAAAAAATGCAATTATCTATTTCAGCAGCAACACCACATCCTTATTACTTGGTTATATTCACTGATGTAGTAATTGTAAGAATTAGAAAAAAAATCCGTGTTTATCTGAGCAGCATACCCAACCAACTCATTGGTAAATCAAAACTTGGCGGCTTTCATTGAATTTACGTAGTTCTACAGCGAGCGAAGCGAGCAAGAAAATTCGTTGTTTATATGAGCAGCATAGCCAGGACTAAAGATTATCGACTGGATAATATTCACTGATATATATATATAGCTTCTGTAAATTCGTCACGAAGAAAAAATGCAATGTCTATCTGAGCAGCATACTCTGCGAACTCCAGGGCTTCAGTTTTGTTTAAGAGGAAATGTGAAATACTTGGGATCCAGCGACTAGGGAGACCAGTGGCTTTCTGCCGCGTGACTTTTTAAATTTAACCTCGGAATTCGTCAGCTGCATTTTGAAATATCTTATTTTTTAATGAAAATGACAGGTTTATAAGAAAATCAAGCCAACTGTATTACTGACTCGTCGGACATTTTTAATGTGCAAGAATCTCGGCAATTCTGTAGCCGATGTTCGGAATTATGCTACCAATCAGTCCCATATTTTGTTTTTTGCATAGAGCATTAAGTTCACTTAAAAATCCATTAATTTATTATTGAGTTATTTCTGCGAGCGAAGCGAGCGAAAAAAAATTGCATATCAATATTGTTCTTACATCCAATCTATGATTAAATTACCTAGGCTCCGGCGATTTTAGGGGGGGCTTATTTAGACATACATTCTGACCATGTTCCATGAAGATTTGGCCATTATTGTGTCCTCCTCTGTGTTCACAAGCAATTGTGGACGGCGACCGACCGGACGGATGAAGAGTGATAAAAAAGCTCTGTCACTTTGTGCCAGATGAGCTAAAAAGGACAAATTTCTTAAAATTAAAATAATTTTGCTCAACCGTTCCGGTCAGTGAGTATATCGATAGTCAATACACGAGATTCTAAGCCGAATGCATATTTACCTGCTAATGTATCTAATGCACTAGCTCTTATTCAACAATCTTCAATATATCAGCGATGGATCTTAGCGTTGTAATATCAAAATAATATTTAGCTTTGAAGTTCCAGTAGGCGTCAACTGATGTCGTTGACAGCTCGTGCGCTTTTCCCGCCAAATGTCAATGGTCCAGTTGTTTGGCAAAATGTTGTATTATGTAAGAACATTGTTCCGATCTTAATCGAATAATGCCAAAATGATTTTCTACAAGTTTTCGTCGCATGTTTGGGCTCTAGAATTTTTTGTATTAAAAATGTTGCAAGAGCTCTGAGATCCCCTATGATAGATTATTCGACATAAATCTAGCAATACTGTCAAGTGTCTATCTAGTATAGTGTTGTTCTGCTAGGCAATAGTCAGCAGCCTTGAACTAAGGTCTTTTTCTGGCACCATCACAGGGTATTGACGCATAATATTTTATCATATATCGCTGGCTTAAAATTAGAAGGACGTAAGTACAAAATGTTTGAAAAAAATTTGTTTTTCCGTAAGAACGAGTAGTTTTCAGACAGTTTTTTTGTTTTCTCAAAAAATTGATTTTGTACTTACGACCTAAGCCAGCGATATGTATGTATCTTTATTTATATCATTATGTATATTTGTACGTATGAGTTATATAGCAACTCATACGTTTGAATGATAAAAAAGTATATAATTATATTATACCAACGTTATGATTAATGTGTATCCTTATGGTATATTTATCTTATATCTGTCAATCAGATTCTGTACGCGTGTTCTGACTGACCGTAGATGAACTTTTGACGAAAAGATGTTACCTACTGGACTCCATTGTCTCATGTTTTCGGTAGTCCTATCGGCATATCTAGTTTTCGCCTTGCCTGTAAATGGAAGACATACTGGCAATTATGTCAAGAAAGCTTCCTTCATAAATAAAGTCTTTATCATCATCATCATTATAATTATGATTATTATTATAAAACGTTAACATATAAAGCAATATTCTCAGTTATGTAAATCCTTTAATGATTTAATCATTGTATGATTATTACCCCATGTGACATTTTATTGCATGTAACCGTAACACGTTTCTTCACGATGATGACAGGCGTTAATGTGAATCACTGGACAAGTGTGAAATAAAACGTGTCGGACCATGGAATAATGAGGGATCGTATATACATGTAGTTCATATATTTGGTCCCTTCTATGACTCGATGATTTATGTTATGACACTGTAGGTGACACGGTCGGTGAATATATGAACAATTAGCAGCACGTACATGCATAAATAAAGAACCTACAATATATAAATGTATATATGTTTATATAAACATGTTCTTCACCTTATTCATATACCATATCATGTGTTGTAAAATTGTACTATGAACTGTATCCTCTAGTCAGCAAAACAGAACAGAACCTTTATTTTTTTACCACATATTACATTTTAATAGCAAGTGCACAAAATATATACAAAATGATATACATGGATAATGGCGTTAAAGGTGCTGCCTCACAGATTGGGCTAAAATTTTTGTATATCGTGATTTTCCGACCTAACCAAGTATTGATGTAATAGAAAGCCACTGACGGTTGCTTTATGAAAGATTTGGTGCAAAAAAGCCCACTGAGTATTTTTTTCTTGAAAAAAAAGCGCTAAGTTTCCTTCCAACATGCTTTGTGAATTATGTAATTCACATGTGCTCGAACTGTAATATCAACAAACTACAGCGTAAACATCAGTGGGGTATTTGGTTCGTTTTTTTATTCGTTTTCATCAAATCCTAACAAATTTCAGGCAATTTAAGTAATAGTAGTGTTAATTCTATAGGGTATTAATACCCTATAGAATTTTTGATGTAAAAATACTAGATAACTACAAAATGCCGAAGTTTCGCAAGTTATTTTATATGTCAGTGTGGTTGTTTATGGGATATACAGGCAACTATACCAAAATTACGCGAATATTTGACAATTTTATTTTATTTTTGCAATATATCAATATGTGAGACAGTATAACAAATGAGAACAAATTTCATGATGAAACAACATTATTTGTCAAAATACTGTAATACATATGCACAAACAGGTGGGGGAAAGCAGTTGTGGCTCACAATACATGTACTTTACAAAACTGATTTTATGACAAGAACAATATTACTCTTCTTTTATTCATACCCTGTTTATTTTGGCAGGAACGTCAAACAAATGTAACTTGTTATAGCAACTAGAGTTAAGAACGTGATGTTCTGTTCTGTTCTGAAAGCTTAACCAAGTAATCTATGACAACCATGCTGTGTATACAAATTCTGTTCTTTACCGTTTTTATGTTTTTGTTGTTGTTTAAGGGGTTTTCAACGTATCCTTTTGGTCTATAATATATAACGTACTTTGACGGAATTGCATTTATTCATGTTTCCGTAGTTTACAGACTTTAATTTCCCAAATATAGACATGGCACTACCATTGATACATATGCACAAACTACTTACAGCATTTTAAGAATTCCATGAAATCAAGGTAATGCTAGGGTATTTGGGACTTCTGGTCCCAAAATTAGGCATGTATTAATAGATGACTTCCACGTGAACTCAATCATCAAAAATTATAACTGGACATGTTTAATGTCAAATCAGAACGATAAATCATCCGTGTTGAGCCTAGCATATTATTATTATTTTGTTCAACTCGTTTTAAAAACTTCACTATGAAAAGACAACCATGCACCCTTTATTGACATAACGCCATCAGGCGAGGCACACTCAAAAACGGCGCTATAGGAAACTTTTTTTCTGCCAACATTTCACACATATATGTAGCATACGTACGTAGCTTGAAATACCACCACATGAATAAAACCTCTTCTAAATTCAGACTGACACAATCCGATTCACCGTTTTTCCCTTTATTTAAAACCTAAATATTATAGAGGCCAAGTTGAGTATTTCAATGATTCCGGGGGTGTGCTTATCAATAAGTTTTTACTTTATATACCATATACTTGTATACATACATTCTGCAATATGAGTGAAATAGCGAGTGATTTTTTAAACTTTCATTAGTCATGCTAAACGCGTAAAATTATTTAAAAAAACAAACATTTGCAAGACTGTTTTGTACAACCAAAAAATATAGTGTTGATGTTTTCGGTGATATCTAGATATATCAGTAAATATGTTGATCAACACCTTGTTTTGACTTGTGCAGTTGTATAAGTTACATATACGTATTTACAATAAACAGGTCAATTGTACCTGTAAGTCAGCTACCTAATAATACGTTATTTCGTTCCGCTTCTTATTGAATGATAAACATAGTCAGTGTTGTTGTCCTTACCAGCTGATTACTGGTGTCACGTGATGTTGTCACATTCATACTAGTTATATCGCTGGCTTAGAACGAAAAGGTTGTAAGACCCATACATATTTGAAATCTGCGTCACAGGGCGCTTCATATGAGCCTATTTTCAAGAAAATCGGAACTGGTCATGTTGACCAAACTGAAGTTGAAAAAGCTCGTTTTCCATACTTAAAAAGTAGTTTTCAGACATTTTTTCTTGTTTTCTCAAAATATCGATTTGCACAAGTTTACGACCTTCTAATTCTAAGCTAGAGATTTGTACAAACCGTTAGCACTTATGCAATGTTTTCCCCCAGGGGGGGGGGGGGGGGGGGGCGGCGGCCTAACCCATGTGAATTTGACATTTTTACTTTTTCAAAGTCTTAATTCCCACCCTAGAGCACAAGGGCAATTTGTCAAAATCCCCTCACTGGGAGATGCTATTCATACCCCCGTGATCAAAATTTCGGCCAAAGTAAAAATTTCCCGGGACTCGGCACCATTCTGTCTGTCAAATTCCCTCCTATCGGGAACAGCCTTCTGTCAAAAGTCCCGTGTATGCCCGCCGCTCCTCCCCTTGGGGAAAACATTGATAGGTGCATTCTTTATGTAAAAGGGAGCTGTAATTAAACTGATACATTGTTTTGTTCAAATACACAAGCAGCTCCCTACAGCAAGGAGTCATAATCGCGTCTTGGAAGAGCAGTATTCGAAGGGAGGCGTATTCGTTTAGACAAAGTTGCACTTGAGACTAATTAATACACATGTCTACTGTATTAGGTATAACACAACGTCTTATAATCGTGAAACAAATTATACAAAAAAAGTTCTAAATGTAATTATTTAGTTTGTTCCTACTCTCACATCGGTAAACGTCTGTAAATTGCTACATGTGTCGGTCACATATGACGAGCGTTTATCGTGTTATAAAAATATTCGACAATATACATAAAATTTTACTGCCTGACATGCATCGTAGAAAATGAACAAAGGGGCTGTGGTACGGAAATATACCCTCTAATTATATCAATTAACTTTGATTGTTTTATGTTTCATATATAGTGCTGCGTCTACATATTTAAAGGCCTGAATACTGACCAAGGTTGCTTTAGTCAAAGAGGCATGACCAATAAGTAGCTGTACATCATAAAATACACATGAAAATAACAAAATGTTCGTTTATGTAAAGTGAGGTGGAATGACATATACATCATTGTCATACGCTAGTATCTTCAAAGTCTGTGATCCGACATACACATTGACGTTTTACTTCGCAATATGACATTAATTATTGTATTCACTTATATCATTCAGTATTAATTATTGTCATAAAAAGAGAAGAAATTAATATCACATAATTCTTTATGAAGAGTCACATGCGTTATTCATGGTCAATATACCTGTCATACAGACATCTAGAAATGGACACGTTGTGAAACAGGTATTACTAAAAACAGATGACCAGTGCAGTGGACCATACTGCCTTCCATTCTATATAAGGTCCGCCCGGAGAGTCCTTACAAACATTGCAACTGGACTGCTCAAATCTAACCCAGGTAAGATCTTCGCTTTTTTCTTGCTATTTAACCACATGCTATTAATTAGAAGGTTTTTGTTTTAAACGAATGTTTATACTTTTTAAATTATTTTCTCTGGTTATTAAGCTCATTAATTAGTTGAGTGTTTTTATTTTTAACGAATGCATATAAGCCGATCTCAAGGAAAACTTGCCAAAATGACAAAAATATTGATTTGAGTTTTTTCATAATTTGAGAGTTATCGTAATGATACAAAATGCAGAAATAATTGTGTTAATGTGTTTATAATTAATTTTATATGCTACTTCTTGAAGAACTTACAGCTGTTTCTCTAGGAGCCCTATTCGAAGCCGTTCTGTGTGACTTTGCAAAAATCACACAGGCTTTATTTGACGTAAAGTTCTGTAACAAGTATTTCATAAATCCTGTATTGGATATTGTCTTGACAAGATTGTTTCAAATAGTAATAACTTTTTAGAATTATATTTAAATTTTTAAACTTTATTTTAAAATCGTGAGTATTGGCATTTAGAAAAAGGCTAATATTGTTTTGAATACCTAACTTCTCTTATTTTATAATCTAATTCTCTTATTTCATAATCTAAGTACGTTTCAGAAATTGGTCACCATACCAACGAAGCAAGTTATTTCAACATAATCATTTAAGAAATTTGAATCTAAGATATAGAACTGTATTGTTAAATTATTTTAAATTGCACCAAAAGATGTGTCAACTTTTCATAAAGTACGTAATGTCCAAATAGCAGGTTTTCCTGGCACTGTCTCGTGTACTTTTGAAATTACAATTTACAATTGTATGTAAAAATGCCTTATTGTACGCCTATATATATATATATACATTAAAACTGTACATTTCCACAATCACTTTTTATACTTGCAAAACAGATTAAAAGTTAAAGGTGCTGCCTCACGTATTGTTGTAATTGCAAAAATAGATAAAAATGTCAAATATTCGCGTAATTTTTGGTATAGTTGCCTGTATATCCCATAAATAACCACTCTGACATCTAAAATAACTTGAAAAACATCGGCATTTTGTAGTTATTTAGTATTTTTACACCAAACATTTTATAGGGTATAAATACCATGTAGAATTAACACTACTAAATATTTCATAAAACAACCGTCAGTGGCTTTCTATTACATAAATACTTGGTTATGTTGGAAAATTACGTCATACAATTTTTTTAGCACGATCTGTGTGGCAGCACCTTAAACACATAAATTAGCAAAACATGTACCCTTATGTTTATAATACAATGTAATTCATTTACATTTATATGCTATCATTGGGACCAACATGTATGTGTGTTCATACTTATCTGCCGAGCATAGTCTTTATTTGCCAGTCAGCTTTCTGGTATATGACAGGCATATGAGTCTGACAAATCGAATTTTGAAGTTCCGCTTATGGGTACTAGGTAGCGCGGACATCCTTAAATGACACTTTCTAGGTGAGGTTAAATGGTTAACATCTCGTCGTTGTGCTAAATAGTAATTCCCCAATATAAAGTATAATATGCATTTTGTTTCTATTACAGCTTTCCACAATGAAGGTTTTTATCCTTGCTGTGGTTTGCATCGCCGCAACCTCTGCTACATTCATCAAAGGTGGTAAAGGTGGTTATGGCTATGGTGGCAAGAGAGGAGGAGGATGGGGCGGAGGATGGGGCGGAAGAGGTGGATGGGGCGGCGGATATGGCGGCGGCGGCGGCTATGGCGGCGGTAAAGGTGGATGGGGTGGTGTAGGCGGTGGAATCGGCGGTGGATGGGGCGGAAAAGGCGGATATGGTGGCGGATATGGTGGCGGTAAAGGTGGATGGGGTGGTGCAGGCGTTGGAATCGGCGGTGGATGGGGCGGCAAAGGCGGATATGGCGGCGGTAAAGGTGGATGGGGTGGTGCAGGCGTTGGAATCGGCGGTGGATGGGGCGGCAAAGGCGGATATGGCGGCGGTAAAGGTGGATATGGCGGCGGTAAAGGTGGATGGGGTGGTGCAGGCGTTGGAATCGGCGGTGGATTCGGTGGTGGATTCGGCGGTGGATTCGGCGGCAAAGGTGGATATGGTGGCGGTTACGGCGGTGGTAAAGGTGGATGGGGTGGTGTAGGCGGTGGAATGGGCGGTGGATGGGGCGGAAAAGGTGGATATGGCGGCGGATATGGTGGCTACGGAATGAGATCTGGCGGCTACGGCGGCGGAAAGGGATTCGGCGGTGGAATGGGTGGTGGATTCATCGGCGGTGGATTCGGCGGCAAAGGTGGATATGGCGGCAAAGGTGGATATGGCGGCAGTTACGGCGGTGGAAAAGGTGGATGGGGTGGTGTAGGCGGTGGATTCGGTGGTGGATTCGGCGGTGGATTCGGCGGCAAAGGTGGATACGGAGGCGGATACGGCGGCTACGGAATGAGATCTGGCGGTGGTGGATATGGTGGTTATGGAAAGGGAATGGGCGGCGGATATGGCGGTTACGGTATGAGATATGGCGGCGGTGGGTATGGCGGCTACGGCGGCGGAAAGGGATTCGGCGGTGGAATGGGTGGTGGATTCGGCGGCGGTGGATTCGGCGGCAAAGGTGGATATGGCGGCTACGGCCGAAGAATGTGGGGAAAGGGAAAGGGAGGATATTGAGAATCCCAGGATTATTTATAATGGTAAGTAACATTTATGATACACATGTATGAAAGTGATAGAAGGACATTTTATCTAATATTGTACGAAATCATAATAAATGAATAAGAAATCTGTATATTTTTTATCATAATGATATACTGTTTTCTACTCGATATTGAAATTTGGCAGTAATAAATTGACTTAGAGACAGACTTGCTTAAATACCAAGAAGGAATACTTTCATTGAATCTTTACAAGTATTTACAATTCAACACTTTCCACTGGTGTAATATCAATTACCATTTCTAAATGGATGACATATAGGCAAAAGGGTAATACAGAAAGGCAACACTCAACAAAGCACGAAATGCACCATCAGCCGGACCACACACTGAAAGCATAGCCTACACGTACACATACACTGGCAAACACAAAACAGAACAAGTAATACATCAAAATTTGGAATTGATACTTATACGTATTGATATTTAACAAAAGCTATACGCGTGTATCAAAATGTAAATTTAATATCATTATGTAGCATAACGTAATGCTAGTCATACTCGTGTGCTACCAAGCAGCCATTATTGACAGTCTTTCCTTTTTGAGTTTATCAGAATAATGACTAAAACTTGTTTCCACAAGTACCTTCTTGGTTTTTAAAGAAAGGTTGTTAGTTTTACTACTAAATTTATTTAATAAACAACAAATGTCTATTTTCTCAATTTCAGATCCCTCAATGATGACCGCATTACCAATTACGGACAAGAGCTGTTATTATTTTGTTCGAGTATTTAGTTGTTGTTATCTAACTTATTTCATCCAATTAGACGTTGCAATACAATACATTTGTTTGTCTTATGTTACACCACGTTTAGCCGACTCTACAATTCTACAGTCCGTTTATTCAGGTCTGTCACTTGTAAACAAACATTGCAATATCATAACATTTTATTTTTATCGTCTTAAACATTTTATTTGGAGAAAAAAGCGATGAAAACCAATACCCTTTTCACTAAACCAAGTACATATAATATGATTATATTAAAATAAGACACCAATAAGAGAAATTGCAATGTTTATGTACACAATGTTATGTAAACAGGTGACTGACCTGATTAATCGAGTTATACAGTCAGGAATCCAAGTGTGTTTTGTAGGTTAGTGGTTAGAGCGCGTGTCGTCTAATCTTGCGATCCGAGTTCAAATACGGCTGGAGGCACTCATATGCCTGCCATATTTCAGCAGAAAGCTGACTGGCAAATTAAGGCTATGATCTCCATTTAAAAAAAAGAATAAATAAATTCCTAGACCGTTACCTTGGTCTGAAAATAGCGTTTACATATTACTAGTGTATGCAATGAAGCATAAAAAGGGATTCGCCATTTTCCTTTTAAGGTCCCTACCTAAATATTATTCGTCACGCCACCGACCCCTTATTTAAAACCAACACCCGACGATACTGATTTCCAAATGGTTTGCAACTTTTTTAAAAAAGGAAAATGTTAAAAAAATGGGTAAATGTTGGTGACAAAATGTAATAATAAATAAATAAATTATATAGTCAGATCTCGTTATAACGACATCCGATATACTGACAAATTCATTATACCGACATCAAATTTGGGGACAAAAGTATTAAAATGCTCTTTGTATCAATTCAGTATACCGACATATTCGTTATAACGACATTTTTCTTGGAAACAGCAGCTTCGTTGTATCGAGATCTGTACTTGAAACAGCACTTGTTTCTCCCGACATAATAAGATTGTCGCAGTCTCATTATGTACCAGTTAACTGATTTTGTACCATATTTTGACCATTTTAGCTACACCATTGTCTTGTTTAAATAGGAGCAAAACCTTTGGAACGCAGTACTCGTATCTATAGACACAACGTACAAGCGTTGATCAAGTTACAACTTTTTGTTGTAATTATTTATTTCGTTGCTGATATAACACATGGTAAACATAAACACAAACAAGGCATAACATGTATACATATGGATGCAAAGCACAAATTACACAAAGAATAAATAAGATCTTATAGTGTGCCCAGGATAACGTGGAAGGCGGAAAATTTGTTAAATTCCGCAAAGGAGGATTAATCAGACGTGTACGATTTATCAGTGATGTTTTGAGTACAATACTGAACTTATCTGTTTACTATAGTAATTTGTAAAACCATCAAGTTACAACTTGATATTTTCATTTTCAGTCGTAAGATCAAGGCTTAGAGGATAAAGTAGCAGTTCATTTAGTATACACCAGTCTGAATAGTTTCGGTAAACAATTTACCTCGTGGATATTGCAATGTTAACAAGAACGACACGTGCAGCATCACATATTTTTAACGTAATCTTCACCACGTCGCGCCTTTAGATCGAACAACACCCTCCCCAAAGCGTCCGCGCTTTGTGTCAAACTTCTGCGCAGTGATCTCCCTTGTCCTTACGCTGCTGCAGTAGCAACGTATAAGGTTTAACACTGTGATGAGTTTGACCTTTTGACAGGTGGAACTTGGATTTTCGTCGTTTTGACAGCTGAAACTTGGACTTTAGCTGTTTAGTTGTTTTTTTTCCGTTTAGCCACCATTTGACATTTTAACTTCCCTGGACTACCTATGGAAACATGCGTTCTATCCTTACTGCTGGGTGTGCAACCAACATCGATCTGCGGTCCAGGACTATCAAACATGTACATACACAGGTACCAATTCACACCTTGGACGAGTGGAGCATGTTGCTTATTCTTGCACCAGGAAATTAAGCAGTGGTTCAGACGGGGGTTGAATCTGACACCTCTCGATCCCGAAGCGCGCGCCCTACCTCTAGGTCACCGCTCCCCACGGTGGTCGGTATAGTAAAAATTATACTGTATATTAAAGCAAATGAAATGGCTCCTGTACACAGACTTATCTTTTATGCATATATCGCTTAAGCATACCCATGCCATATGTTAAGGCCTAGCCACAGGGTATTGACGCTTATTATTTTATGCGTATGCGACCGCCTTATATCTCATATATTCGTATATGAGATATAAGGCGGACGAATATATGAGATATAAGGCGGTCGCATACGCATAAAATAATATGCGTCAATATGCGTATGCGACCGCCTTATATCTCATATAATCGTATATGAGATATAAGGCGGTCGCACACGCATAAAATAATATGCGTCAATACCCTGTGGGCCTAGCTATCGCTTGAAATGGTTTGGTATCTCCTTTGGTACGAGTTAAATGTATAATATTCTTCTCACAATATGACTGCACGAAATGTTTCATGCCCGAAGATACATACAATGCATATTTATGTAAGTTATATATATAAAACAACAGCAACAACACTTATACAGAGAAAACAACACAATTCAAGTATAAATAAGTCTTCAGTATCATTGCATGCAGCCATATTTGACGCCATCTTGGATGTGAAGAGTTGTGAAAGAGAGAAATGGTAAGAAATGGATTTTCTTTATGTTGGTTATAGGACTTACTTTGATGCAAGTTTCAGATTTAGACAAATAGTTCGTTGATCACCTCTCGTACATGTTCACAAAGGAATCTGATGACACGCCTCAAACATCTACAATTGCATAAAACATTTATTGGTGTGTGACCTTCTCAGCCAAGAATTAAAACTCATATTAATTATATACAATGTTGTTATTTGTAATTTCACAATCCTTGTACAATCGTTGCGCTTGACTATGTCATTTTTGTCAAAAGTAAGTAGGAATTTGACTAACGTACACGCTCATCAAAAGTTAGGAGATGCTTTTGATGAGATTGGGGATTTGATATCATACACAATTAATATATAATGATTATGGCACGCGAGTTCAGTCAGCTGACTGTCATATGATAGGTGCATTCAAGCTGATTTATGTCTTATTTGTAGTGCATTACGCAGTTTTGATGTTGGTGGTCTATTTAAATCATTTTCATAAATATTAATATTATTTATGACTACTTTGTTATACAATTTCATGTTAACGACAATGTTACAGTCACTCTTTCACAAGATCAATGCACTTGTCAATATTTCCAATATTATATAGGGGAATTAGACATTTTTGAAAATTGGTTGTCAAATTTCCCTCCCATGTGCAGATAGTCCTGTCTAATTCCTTTGGGATGTCCCCCAATGTCCCCGGTCCGAAAAATACGGACCAAGCCTAATTCCCGCTACATGTGAAGACAGGGTTTATCAAATTCACGTACACCGGGAAAGTCTTCATGTCTAATTCCCCGTGCACCATCGATCTGGGGAAAATATTGATAAGTCCATTAGTGCAAAACAGGTTGCATATACCGTGACACCAGATTACTCACTATCACAAGTGAGAGACAATAAAAATGCAATGAAAAAAATTAAGTTACAAACATGATAAAGATAATTACAAAGATAAAACATCGCACTCATACATGCAAGCACTATTTTATATGGTAAATTGTAAAATGATTGTTTTCCAGTTTTATTGGACTTTGGATGTGGTTAAAAATCGGTAAAACGGCGTGGTTTCTTGGATCATTTATATACGATGATTTTTTTGGAATCCATTGATATAGTCCAAATGCCAGAGGGGTTAACCTCATTTGTAGTATGCACAAAATGTTTGGGTACCTGAAAATGTTCAGGAGGATGTCCTCTCTCAGAATATATTGTATGACACTTTTCCAAGATGGCCGCCAAGATGGCCACCATGAATTACCAATCCATGCACAATTTATGTTCGAGTGAGGAAGTTATGATTGAATATAATGTTAATTGTTTGCATTCATAGTATTCATGTTATGGTGTGCACCAAATGGGCATACCAAACTGACCAAACATTTAACATAACATTCAATCATAACTTCCTCACTGGAACATAAATTGTCTATGGATAGTAATGCATAGCCGTTTTCTTGGAACATGCTCAAGGGTGACAAATGTGTCATACAAAGGACACCCTTCTGAACATTTTGGTACCAAAACATTTTGAGCATGCTCCAACGTAAGGTACTTCAGATAAACATGACTGGCTCACAGACACTTGGGGTCTGGACCACGCCCCCTCCTGCTACGCGCCTGAATATATTTATATTATAATAATTTTATATCCAGACACATACACTTAATTAATCACACAAGCATTCGGTGGATGTATTAAATAATGTATACATAATGTATATAAATAAAAATCTACGTACTAGCAATTCCTCTCAGCTTAAAGCTAGAGGGGCATTTACATATATTTTATTTGTCCAATATATT
This sequence comes from Spisula solida, assembly GCA_947247005.1. Classification (NCBI taxonomy): domain Eukaryota; kingdom Metazoa; phylum Mollusca; class Bivalvia; order Venerida; family Mactridae; genus Spisula; species Spisula solida. Next base: position 39,257,466 of record OX365944.1, on the reverse strand, counting down.
AAGTTTAATAATGGGGGCGGGCAGATCAATACCACAAGTACCTGTGGACTGGCTGGCATGCATCTATATTAATATGACAGATGTACATCGAGCCGGGCCTTCCAACTGCTTTCTTGATTGCAACCACTTGGCTTTGGTTAAGCATCCGACATCATTACTGTGTAAACAAACAGAAAACAAATAAATGGCATTACATTTGTACTTCTAATATTTAAATATTCGATGTCATACAACGGTTATACAGTGTCATAATGATAATACCTTTGACGTAATACCGATACCACACCTGCGACCTTAATCTGAATAATAAATATGCAATGATTGAAAAATTGATGAACTTTTAATTGCCAATTTGCCCTTCAATATTTCACAAATAAGCATCAAGTTAGGGTATCATGTTCAAACGGAATTTGGTTATTTAGATTGCAGTACCTACTTATGGTTAACATTAACTCCGAATGAGGAGCCGCGATGGGTTTTGATCAACCTCTCGCCTTTACTATTCCATTGTTGAATTCAGGTTACTTTGTTTAAAGGTGTTAATATTGACAAGATCTGTGATAATTGTCCTTAAACATACAACTTGTAATGATACCATCAACTGTCATCCAATGTACTCATATGTTGGTCATAAATCACCCGAACGATGTATGTGTATCCGATGAGTACCCGACGTCTAGGCATCGCCCGGACACTGCCCGATGACTGGCCGATGTCCGTCCCGCCACCGGCGCGATTAGACCTAAGTATGGGATTGTATTTGACAATAATTTGGCTGCTTCATTTCTTGTAAATAATACATTTTCGAGTATACTGCTTCTGTTGGGTGTTGCTTAGTGGGAAGTGCATGTGAAGTGTGGTCGCCCTTGTGATTCGTTCTCGCCTGTGGGCTCTTGCTACAGTAGTGTTTCACGGAGATGACCAGCGGTCGGAGTAGGTAGTGGTTTTGTGTAGCTGTCTGTGAGCTCTTGCTACAGTTTTGTTTGACGGAGGTGACCAGCGGTCGGAGTAGGTAGTGGTTTTGTGTAGCTGTCTGTGAGCTCTTTCTACAGTTTTGTTTGACGGAGGTGATCAGCGGTCGGAGTAGGTAGTGGTTTTGTGTAGCTGTCTGTGTGCTCTTTCTACAGTTTTGTTTGACGGAGGTGATCAGCGGTCGGAGTAGGTAGTGGTTTTGTGTAGCTGTCTGTGGGCTCTTTCTACAGTTTTGTTTGACGGAGGTGATCAGCGGTCGGAGTAGGTAGTGGTTTTGTGTAGCCGTCTGTGGGCTCTGTCTACAGTTATGTTTGACGGAGGTGATCAGCGGTCGGAGTAGGTAGTGGTTTTGTTTAGCGGTAGCTGTCTGTGAGCTCTTTCTACAGTTTTGTTTGACGGAAGTGACCAGCGATCGGAGTAGGTAGTGGTTTTGTGTAGCTGTCTGTGAGCTCTTTCTACAGTTTTGTTTGACGGAAGTGACCAGCGGTCGGAGTAGGTAGTGGTTTTGTGTAGCTGTCTGTGGGCTCTTTCTACAGTTTTGTTTGACGGAGGTGATCAGCGGTCGGAGTAGGTAGTGGTTTTGTGTAGCTGTCTGTGGGCTCTTTCTACAGTTTTGTTTGACGGAGGTGATCAGCGGTCGGAGTAGGTAGTGGTTTTGTGTAGCTGTCTGTGGGCTCTTTCTACAGTTTTGTTTGACGGAGGTGATCAGCGGCCAGAGCACGTAGTGGTTTTGTGTAGCTGTTCAGTTTTATTTTGCCTAGTGTTTGTCCTTGTTGCCTATGATTTTTTCTTTCTCGTGTGTTTGACGGAGGTGCCTTACGTTCTCTATTGTTTCTGCCGAGAGTTGTCTTGCATGTCCGAATAGAGATTATTTGGAAGCGCTATTCGATGTAAGCTCACGACAGACGTTTTCTTTGTACATGACCGTCATAAAATACAACGAATAGAGATTACTAGTATATGTAAGCGCTATTCGATGAAAGCTCACGACAGCCGTTTTCTTCGTACATGACCGTCATAAAATACAACGAATAGAGATTACTAGTATATGTAAGCACTATTCGATGTAAGCCCATGACTGACGTTTTGTTCGTACATGATCGTCGTATAAAACCCAACGAAAATATATTACTAGTATATGTAAGCGCTATTCGATGTAAGCTCACGACAGACGTTTTGTTCGTACATGACCGTCATAAAATACAACGAGTAGAGATTATATCTAAGCGCTGTTCGTCGTAAGCTCTATATATGACACGACAGACGTTGTCTCCATACCATTACGCTCCTTCTCTCAGGATTTGAGACTTCTACGTAAAGCAGTTAAGAAGGATAACTGCTTACGCAGAACAAAGTAGGTACAAAACTATAACAGGGTTCTCCACCGAGTTGATACGCAAGATAACCCCACATAATTATTATGAGTACCATCTGTTCGAGCCTTCTTCCAAATGTACAAGTGTCCATGACCTGTTGATTAATGTAGGCTTTAATAATACCGACAAGTGTCGGCAAATTCACACAGAGCGTCAAGCTATTTCTAACAAAATCGTCGCAATTCATTTTAATACGTTAAAAAGATGAAGCCGCCGATAATTTCGGTTATTATTTCACATTTAGCTGTTAATTCTCGTTTTGTCTAATGCCAGGTGATGGATATGACACGCCAAAAAACTTTATGTTTAATGTTTGTTTTCTTGCCCGGATACTTTTTTAATTGGATGTCATTACTTTTTAGAAGCAAATTTTCCGGAATAAACGTGACGTTAATAGCATTTTCCCATATGCAAGTTTTCAGAGGCGACTCTAGCTGTGAACGTACCCAGTCCATGACTATGCGGGTACGATAAACTATCGATTCGGATCAATTGTGATTGATTGGCATCCCGTACGTATCTGATACAAGCCTGTTTTGACACGCACTATGGACGCAAATTACGGTAAGTCGCAGCTAGTTAAACGCCAATACTCTACGTCATGGTTCATTAACAACATTTCGGAACTCTTCGTGAAATATCGTCTGCAGTCGTAATATTGGATTTTTCCGTTCACTTCGTGCGAACACCTGAAGATATCATCATTTCATGTTAGGGATATTAAGGCCGCATCTATTTTATTTTTAGGTTTACACACAATCTTTGAAAGTTTTCCTGTCATGAAGAGAAGATGGAAATACAACAGGAACGTCACAAAGGGACCAATGTCGTTCGCCTGACACTTAGTGAGTCACCCAGGGCTCCCAAAAGATTTATTTTTCCATTTCCAACTCCCGAAAGCACAGTCTAAAAGAAATGCCGGCAAACCAAAACATAATAATACCTGTGGACTTAACATGAAATATAATTTTAATATCAGGGTTTGAGATATATAACGGTATGATAGTATGGCTCACAATTGAAACTAAACGAAATTAAGCCCCGATGTGTCACTAAAAGAGCATGATTTTAAGATGCCAACATTGGCCAAATCAGTATGTTTGGAAAACATTAAAATGATAATTCTTAATTGAGTGTCATTTTATGCTCGTTGATTTGAAACACTGATTAGGTTGACGGTGAAACTTTTGAAGGTAATAAAACATTTTTGACATTCGTCTTTATAGGAGCATCGAGAAGGGATTAATTTTCTAGATTTCGAATTTCGATAAGCTTGTTATTACTACCCATTTTAAGTATTTGCGTAATACGAACGCACGATATCTCGGACCCAACTCCTCGACGTCATATTGGCATTTTGACATTTCATTTTTTAGTGTTATGCCTTTTTAACAGCCTTGCTAATTTATGACCCCGTTTCGATAATTATAATGGAATTTGCTGTAAAATTTCATGCATAAAATGTGACATAAGTTCACGCTGTTTGTCGTAAAATTATAAGTTACGAGTCGTGCAGGTGTGTGGAATTGACGTAAATCAACTACGGGTAGCTCATTGAATAATCTTCGTACAGACATAGCATAACCTAATCATAAACAATTTCATTGAATCCTTAGAACCATTGATACAAAATGGGGAGCTTTTGTTCGTTAGGTAAAAATATATTGCACGGTAAAGCTAAAATATGAGCAAACGTTATAGTTCCGTCAAATTAGTTTCCGGATTTGTTGTATACATGTACGAAACACTAATAGGACGATTAAACAGATCGCTGTTTGCAAATTGAAATTTTAAACAACGTCTTTGTTTCGTTGCTTGAATTGGGACTAACATTATTTTCAGATAGTTTTTGCACTTACACAAAGCGGGTTATTGTATACGCTGCAAACAGAACGAAAGTGCCACTCCTCGACGACTGACACCATCCTTACATTGGGTGTAATCAGTGCAAATAACTGAAAGCCGTAGACGAAAGTCACTGCAAGTTACAATTTATATGTACCACCTTGAGTTTAAAGCCGGAGTACCCGGATGACAGCACAGTGCACGATCACACATGTGCCTAAGATTAAAACCGGAGTACCCGGATGACAGCACAGTGCACTATCACACACGCGCCTGAGTTGAAAGCCGGAGTACTCGAATGACAACACAGTGCACAACCACACACGTGCCTGAGTTTAAAGCCGGAGTACTCGGATGACAGCACAGTGCACGATCACACACGTGCCTGAGTGGAAAGCCGGAGAACTCGAAGGACAGCACAGTGCACAACCACACACGTGCCTGAGTTGAAAGCCGGAGTACTCGGATGACAGCACAGTGCACTATCACACACGTGCCTGAGTTTAAAGCCGGAGTACTCGGATGACAGCACAGTGCACTATCACACACGTGCCTGAGTGGAAAGCCGGAGTACTCGAAGGACAGCACAGTGCACAACCACACACGTGCCTGAGTTGAAAGCCGGAGTACTCGGATGACAGCACAGTGCACTATCACACACGTGCCTGAGTGGAAAGCCGGAGTACTCGAAGGACAGCACAGTGCACAACCACACACGTGCCTGAGTTGAAAGCCGGAGTACTCGAAAGACAGCACAGTGCACTATCACACACGTGCCTGAGTTTAAAGCCGGAGTACTCGGATGACAGCACAGTGCACGATCACACACGTGCCTGAGTGGAAAGCCGGAGTACTCGAAGGACAGCACAGTGCACAACCACACACGTGCCTGAGTTGAAAGCCGGAGTACCCGGATGACAGCACAGTGCACTATCACACACGTGCCTGATTTGAAAGCCGAAGTACCCGGATGACAGCACAGTGCACTATCACACACGTGCCTGATTTGAAAGCCGGAGTACCCGGATGACAGCACAGTGCACTATCACACACGTGCCTGATTTGAAAGCCGGAGTACTCGAAGGACAGCACAGTGCACTATCACACACGTGCCTGAGTTTAAAGCCGGAGTACTCGGATGACAGCACAGTGCACGATCACACACGTGCCTGATTTGAAAGCCGGAGTACCCGGATGACAGCACAGTGCACGATCACACACGTGCCTGATTTGAAAGCCGGAGTACTCGGATGACAGCACAGTGCACGATCACACATGTGCCTAAGATTAAAGCCGGAGTACCCAGATGACAGCACAGTGCACTATCACACACGCGCCTGAGCTGAAAGCCGGAGTACTCGAATGACAACACAGTGCACAACCACACACGTGCCTGAGTTTAAAGCCGGAGTACTCGGATGACAGCACAGTGCACTATCACACACGTGCCTGAGTGGAAAGCCGGAGTACTCGAAGGACAGCACAGTGCACAACCACACACGTGCCTGAGTTGAAAGCCGGAGTACTCGGATGACAGCACAGTGCACTATCACACACGTGCCTGAGTGGAAAGCCGGAGTACTCGAAGGACAGCACAGTGCACAACCACACACGTGCCTGAGTTGAAAGCCGGAGTACTCGAAAGACAGCACAGTGCACTATCACACACGTGCCTGAGTTTAAAGCCGGAGTACTCGGATGACAGCACAGTGCACGATCACACACGTGCCTGATTTGAAAGCCGGAGTACCCGGATGACAGCACAGTGCACTATCACACACGTGCCTGATTTGAAAGCCGAGGTACCCGGATGACAGCACAGTGCACAACCACACACGTGCCTGAGTTTAAAGCCGGAGTACTCGGATGACAGCACAGCGCACGATCACATACGTGCCTGAGTGGAAAGCCGGGGTACTCGAAGGACAGCACAGTGCATTATCACACACGTGCCTGAGTGGAAAGCCGGAGTACTCGAAGGACAGCACAGTGCACAACCACACACGTGCCTGAGTTGAAAGCCGGAGTACCCGGATGACAGCACAGTGCACGATCACACACGTGCCTGAGTGGAAAGCCGGAGTACTCGAAGGACAGCACAGTGCACAACCAAACACGTGCCTGAGTTGAAAGCCGGGGTACCCAGATGAAAGCACAGTGCACGATCACACACGTGTCTGATTTGAAAGCCGGAGTACCCTCACACATATGCTAAACCCTGAAGGAAATTTTAACGTCTGATACTATGTTCTTCATCGTAAAAACAGTCACTACTCTCCCAGACATTTCTACTGGCATCTATGAATAATAATTTCTTTAATAACAGCACAAGTTTATGCTGCAATAATACTGGATCCTAAGAAAGTTGCTTTTCTTTCGGTCCAAGTTTGGTACACTATTCTAGGGCTGTTCTCAAATGCCATGTACAAAAGGTAAAACATTACTTGGTTAATAAAACATTCCCTACCTACCTTAATGTTTGAACATGAAAAATGGACATACCATTACTTGGTTAATAAAACACTCCCTACCTACCTTAATGTTTGAACATGAAAAATGGCACGTGCAAAGTAGCATTCAGTGTTGTTATCCGCATATGAACCTGTTACTGGTAAAGTGTGATGTCACATTGATACTGGTCATTTGCGTAACCCTTTTTGGGACGTTGTTACAACTGCAATCGCCGAGTGGTCTAATGGTGCCGTACTTCACATTGCTAGGCGATAGTACCGTACATTATGACTTTTGATTATATACATCATTGTTATTATATTTTGTGAACGGTGTTCGTCCAACAGACTACTGGGTCAGTCAATGGTCAACTATGCCAACCAATAAAACAGGTTTAATTATTTTATTATTGTGACCTAATTATTTGAATACCATACCGATGCACGTGACCTTATTAACATGAACTTGATCATGTCATTATGTAATGGTTTCCCCGTAAATGTCATATATAGATATCTTATTAATTATTCGTTTATTAGGGGCGTGTAATGCACATCATGACGTACATAATCACGGTTATATAAGCTCGCTTTCTGCTCTCGTTTTAATACCAGTCGGTAAAACATCCAGTTACCTTTACGAAATTACCCAGTGTGTAGATACTGACCACTGTCTTTGTAGATACTGACCACTGTCCTTGTAGATAATGACCACTCTACCACTCTCCTTGTAGATACTGACCACTCTCCTTGTAGATACTGTCAGACCATTTTCCTTGTAGATACTGACCACTCTCCTTGTAGATACTGACCACTCTCCTTGTAGATACTGACCACTCTCCTTGTAGATACTGACCACGCTCCATGTATATACTGATCACTCTCCTCGTAGATACTGACCACTCTCCTTGTAGATACTGACCACTCTCCTTGTAGATAATGACCACTCTCCTTGTAGATACTGACCACTCTCCTTGTAGATACTGACCACTCTCCTCGTAGATACTGACCACTCTCCTTGTAGATACTGACCACTCTCCTTGTAGATACTGACCACTCCGCTTGTAGATACTGACCACTCTCCTCGTAGATACTGACCACTCTCCTTGTAGATACTGACCACTCTCCTTGTAGATACTGACCACTCTCCTTGTAGATACTGACCACTCTCCTTGTAGATGCTGACCACTCTCCTTGTAGATACTGACCACTCTCCTTGTAGATACTGACCACTCCGCTTGTAGATACTGACCACCCTCCTTGTAGATACTGACCACTCTCCATGTAGATACTGACCACTCTCCTTGTAGATACTGACCACTCTCCTCGTAGATACTGACCACTCTCCTCGTAGATACTGACCACTCTCCATGTAGATACTGACCACTCTCCTTGTAGATACTGACCACTCTCTATGTAGATACTGACCACTCTCCTTGTAGATACTGACCACTCTCCTCGTAGATACTGACCACTCTCCTCGTAGATACTGACCACTCTCCTCGTAGATACTGACAACTCTCCTCGTAGATACTGACCACTCTCCTTGTAGATACTGACCACTCTCCTCATAGATACTGACCACTCTCCATGTAGATACTGACCACTCTCCTTGTAGATACTGACCACTCTCCTCGTAGATACTGACCACTCTCCTTGTAGATACTGACCACTCTCCTCATAGATACTGACCACTCTCCTCGTAGATACTGACCACTCTCCTTGTAGATACTGACCACTCTCCTCGTAGATACTGACCACTCTCCTCGTAGATATTGACAAATCTCCTCGTAGATACTGACCACTCTCCTCGTAGATACTGACCACTCTCCTCATAGATACTGACCACTCTCCATGTAGATACATACCACTCTCCTTGTAGATACTGACCACTCTCCTCGTAGATACTGACCACTCTCCTTGTAGATACTGACCACTCTCCTCGTAGATACTGACCACTCCCCTCGTAGATACTGACCACTCTCCTTGTAGATACTGACCACTCTCCTTGTAGATACTGACCACTCTCCTTGTAGATACTGACCACTCTCCTCGTAGATACTGACCACTCTCCTCGTAGATACTGACCACTCTCCTTGTAGATACTGACCACTCTCCTTGTAGATACTGACCACTCTCCATGTAGATACTGACCACTCTCCTTGTAGATACTGACCACTCTCCTCGTAGATACTGACCACTCTCCTTGTAGATACTGACCACTCTCCTTGTAGATACTGACCACTCTCCTTGTAGATACTGACCACTCTCCTTGTAGATACTGACCACTCTCCTCGTAGATACTGACCACTCTCCTCGTAGATACTGACCACTCTCCTTGTAGATACTGACCACTCTCCTCGTAGATACTGACCACTCTCCTCGTAGATACTGACCACTCTCCTCGTAGATACTGACCACTCTCCTCGTAGATACTGACCACTCTCCTCGTATATACTGACCACTCTCCTCGTAGATACTGACCACTCTCCTCGTAGATACTGACCACTCTCCTCATAGATACTGACCACCCTCCTCGTAGATACTGACCACTCTCCTTGTAGATACTAAGCACTCATCTTGTAGATACTGACCACACTCCTCGTAGATACTGAGCACTCTCCTTGTAGATGCTGACAACTCTCCTCGTAGATACTGACCACTCTCCTTGTAGATACTGACCACTCTCCTTGTAGATACTGATCACTCTCCTCGTAGATACTGACCACTCTCCTTGTAGATACTGACCACTCTCCATGTAGATACTGACCACTGTCCTTGTAGATACTGACCACTATCATTGTAGATACTAACCGCTGTCCTTGTAGATACTGACCACTGTCCTTGTAGATGCTGACCACTCTCCTTGTAGATACTGACCACTGTCCTTGTAGATACTGACCACTGTCCTTGTAGATACTGACCACTGTCCTTGTAGATACTGACCACTATCATTGTAGATACTAACCGCTGTCCTTGTAGATACTGACCACTGTCCTTGTAGATACTGACCACTGTCCTTGTAGATGCTGACCACTCTCCTTGTAGATACTGACCACTGTCCTTGTAGATACTGACCACTGTCCTTGTAGATGCTGGCCACTCTCCTTGTAGATACTGACCACTGTCCTTGTAGATACTTACCACTGTCCTTGTAGATGCTGACCACTCTCCTTGTAGATACTTACCACTGTCCTTGTAGATGCTGACCACTCTCCTTGTAGATACTGACCACTGTCCCTGTAGATACTGACCACTCTCCTTGTAGATACTGTCAGACCATTTTCCTTGTAGATACTGACCACCCTCCTTGCAGATACTGACCATTCTCATTGTAGTCCAATGCCAATATTCGTGTAGATGCTACCCAGATACACTGTAGATAATGACCAATAATGTTCCAATACTCTAAGGCTACTGGTCAGTATTCGAACGAAACTAACCTGTGTTTTTGCGAGATTTAGCCGATCAACGATACAAAGAACCCTTACAAGACATATTCTCTGCATGACTCAGCTGTTTGGATTTATTGTTATAAGTCAAAAGGTCACAGAAAATTCTTATTACTCACTCAAGTGCATTTAGTGTTTATTTTAAATGAACAAACGTTTAGGTCATTATTATGTTCAAGAATCAAGGAGCGTGCATTACTTTGGCGGTTACGGTGAATACGATTAAAGCATTCTACATGTAAAATTAATGCGCGTTAAAGTTTACAAGGCGAGGCAGTTGAAAAATTACTCTGAAGTGAATTTTACCGATACACTGCATAATCGGTTCGCAAGTAGCGTAGAATCATAATTTATATCCCTTCCGATTCACTGATACGGTACATGTTCTTCCGCAACCAGAGTTTGACGTCTACTGTTTCGCTGCATGTAATGTCCGCAGTCAGAATTTGACGTCCACTGCTTCGCTGCATGTTATGTTCGCAACCAGAATATGACTTCCACTGCTTCGCTGCATGTTATGTTCGCAACCAGAGTATGACGTCTACTGTTTCGCTGCATGTAATGTCCGCAGTCAGAATATGACGTCCACTGCTTTGCTGCATGTTATGTTCGCAACCAGAATACGACGTCGGCTGCTTCGCTGCAAGTTATGTTCGCAACCAGAATATGACGTCTACTGTTTCGCTGCATGTAATGTCCGCAGTCAGAATATGACGTCTACTGTTTCGCTGCATGTTATGTTCGCAACCAGAATATGACGTCTACTGTTTCGCTGCTTGTTCTGTCTGCAACCAGAGTATGACGTCTACTGTTTCGCTGCTGGTTCTGTCTGCAACCAGAATATGACGTCTACTGCTTCGCTGCTTGTTCTGTCTGCAACCAGAATATGACGTCTACTGCTTCGCTGCTTGTTCTATCTGCAACCAGAGTATGACGTCCACTGCTTCGCTGCTTGTTCTGTCTGCAACCAGAATATGACGTCCACTGCTTCGCTGCTTGTTCTGTCTGCAACCAGAATATGACGTCCACTGCTTCGCTGCATGTTGTGTTTACAACCAGAGTATGATGTCAACAGCTTTGCTGCATGTTGTGTTCACAACCAGAGTATGACGTCTACTGCTTCGCTCCATGTTCTGCCCGCTACCAGAGTATGACGTCTACTGCTTCGCTGCATGTTATGTCCGCAACCAGAGTATGACGTCCACTGCTTCGCTCCATGTTCTGCCTGCTACCAGAGTATGACGTCTACTGCTTCGCTCCATGTTCTGCCCGCTACCAGAGTATGACGTCTACTGCTTCGCTGCATGTTATGTCCGCAACCAGAGTATGATGTCCACTGCTTCGCTGCACGTTATGTCCGCAACCAGAGTATGACGTCTACTGCTTTGCTGCATGGTATGTCCGCATTCAGAGTTTGACGTCGACTGCTTCGCTGTATGTAATGTCCGCAACCAGAATATGTCCGCAACCAGAGTATGTCCGCAGCCAGAATATGACGTCCACTGCTTCGCTGTATGTTATGTCCGCAACCTGAGTATGACGTCGACTACTTCGCTGCAAGTTATGTCCGCAACCATGTTCAGTGTGTGACATTCACTTATTCACTGTACATGTGTATATCTGCTGTTAGATTACGATTTTACTGTTTCACTGCATGTTCTGTATGCGGCAAATGGTGGTCAGAATATAAAAAACTGTACACAGCTATGATAAATGTATATAACGTGATTAGTGCAGACAGGGAGCTGAATTATAATTATACCGACATAATATTTCAGACGTCATGATTTCTAGTATTACGAATAATAGGCAGATAATACCCTTGTATGCCAACCTTCGGGTTTGGGTATCAGCTATAGGTTAGATAATACGCACAAGCTTTGAGAGGATACGGATTAAAATGCAAATGTGTTTCGGTCGACACCTGGATTGAAAGGCTTAACAATCTAACGGTGTCTCACTTTACACAACTTGCCCATATTTAACACCAAATGTATAAAGACATATGCATATCAAATATAGGCGGGCTCTATAGGTCGTAATTAGGCTTTAATATGATATAGGCTTAATTACTGTGAATGTGCATACATAGCTACTGAGCCGGTTAACAGTATGCAGGTGATATATTTGAAGTCATAGTAAAGCATTTTATCGCGCTTTTCATTACAAGTTTTTTGAGGCGATCGGAGAAATTTCGGTTACAAATTATAAAGTGGCGCTCTTCAAACAGTTTATAACACTGTACACGACTTTCAAGTACTCTTCATTTTCTTCAATGGGTGACCATATTGAGTTTAATAACATACATGTACATTCTTTATACGTCATGTCAAAATTTAAGCCTACTATAATCATAAGGTTAATTAGTCCATTAAGATGTCTGAAAGAATTAGTTACAGCTCATTGGTAGTGAGCATACAGTCAACGCTCGTTATTTCGATTTTTTAGGCGCAAATTTGTTTATCGGGACATAGAAAAAACTTCGAGACGAACTACAAGATAGGTGGCCAAATTTCATATTGTCAAAGAAGGGAAAAATCGGGACTTCAAAAAATCCCTTTGAAATAACGGAAAATTCGATAAAAGCGAGTTCGAGATAACGAGAGTAGATTGTAATTATAACCACAGGAACTTGCATTTAAAATACTACTTTTAATACAGAGGCTGCACAGTAGGCCCAGTGAAAACAATTTTTTTTTCATTTTTTTTTAAATCATAAATGCAAGTTCCTGTGATATACTAGTAACTAAGACAGACATGTAAGAATGATCCTTATTGTATACGTACATGATTGTTGGAAAAATGCTTTGAATCTTCACTTGGATATTATAGACAGGCACTAACATACTCTGTTCATATGTTCATATGATGCAATAACAACAAACACAATGTATGCGAAAATGTCATTTTATTTTAAATGACGAAATTATTAAAACATTTCTAAATTACTAGAATAAGTAATTATGCACTAATGCATAACAATACATAACTATAAAATATGAACATAGATGGGGAACATTTTATTTTAAATGACGAAATTATTAAAACGTTTCTAAATTACTAGAATAAGTAATTATGCACTAATGATGGGGAACAATAACCGCCTGAAATAATAAAAAAAATACTAAAATAAAATACATATTTATTGGTGCTGGGGATGGTGGTGGATAAAATTCAGCGTCTTTACTTCTGCTGTAATCAGTGGCAACTGATATCTGATCTACGTGTTATGTTAATTAGCGTAGATTAATTAGCCAGCGGGAGCATCTCCAAGGTCCCTTACTGTAAGGGATCGATACACATGTATTATCATATACAGTGAGCCACTCAAATGGAATTATTTTCAATAAATAAGTATTTGAATGAAAAAAAGTGGGGGACAGACGCTGTTAGAGAAGTTCTCAGTCCGTGTATAGCCCGGCGATTCCAAATTCCTAGGCAGATAGTCAATAAAGGAGTTTATCGATGTTGCCCATGCCCTCAAAGATGTCTGCTTTCGATCTTACCGGAGTAGCATGGCGTTCGTTATGGGTCATAGCTGGACAACACAAGTTTTGGCCCTAACCGTACGTCGTAGAGAAGCAATTGGAGATGATGTCATTGAAACCGTATATATATTTATGGAAGTATATACATGATTAAATGTTCTGATTGCGTGCGTGCGTGTGTGTGTGCTGGAGTGCGTGCATGCGCGTGCGTGCGTGCGCGCGTATATCATTACACCATGGGCGTAGGAGCGTCTTCAACATTGGGGGGGGGGGGGGGCAAACATTTGGGAGGGAGGGGGGGGGCGAATTTTCTTTTGAGATATGGGGGCATCACATTAAGTGTTAATAGCTTATGGTAAATGTTTGTGTATATCATAACTAAGGTAAGATATATCTACTAAGTTGTTTTGCTTGTCAAAATAGCGGGTAAAAGATTAACATTATCATAAACTGGTATTGCAAGTAGGGGGGTCCGGGGGCATGTTCCCCCGGGAAAAATTTAAAACAATGGACCAATCTGGTGCATTCTGTGTGTTCTGAGATAAATATTTGGTATTTTACAAGACATGTTTTGTTGCAAGATCCAGCAAAATGAAGTCCTTATTTTGAAAATATTTTTAATAATTATTGCACAGGTGCCCGCATTCTGAGAGTTAAGGGGTTTAGTAAGGGATAATTTAACATAGAAATGATAAAGTTTAAAAGCAATATAGGAGCTGGGGGCAAAGTTTATCTTACAATGTCTTTCTATAGTTTGTGTAGCTCTTTCAACCGCTACATGATAACATATTTCATAGATTAAAATCATTTTGCGAGCGTAGCGAGCACGACAATTTTCCTTTTATACTTTTTAACCAAGAATAAAATGTACATAACTTATTACAAGACTATTTTAGATGGAAAATTATGAAAATTGTCTGAATTATTGGGGGGGGGGGGGGGGGCAAACGATATGTTGGCCCCCCTTGTCCTAACATTGGGGGGGCCTGGCCCCCCTGGCCCCCCTTCTCCTACGCCCATGTACACTTGTGATTGCGTTGTATATATGTAAACTCATGGGCATAGTGCTTAAAGTTTTTGGAAAGTAAACTCTGTCAAGTAGGGCCTGCATAATATGAGTTAAGTCGAGTTGTATGGTGGCCATTCTAGTATTAGCGGGAAAGCATCACCAAGCCATAAGACGACATGATGACCCTATGTTCATTCACTTCATGTTTAGCAGAATCGATGAAATAGCCAAAGTTACAAAAACATTTCTTAAAAATTTATTGATGTCAGGGACAAGAATAAGAAACAAATGCATAAGAACATAGAATACAAATATAAAATCATGGGGCCAGACTACCATTAGGTTATCAGAGTGGTTAATCCAGTATTTGTATCCAAAGATTGCCTTTCTTTATGTGATTCTATTTTTCTGGGAAAACTAACTACCCAATACATCTGTAGAAGATCAGGCAAATGCTGTAAAGCCACACAAGTTCCAGCCAGGCAATTACAGCATCAGACTAGTTTGAAATTAAAAGATCAAAGCCCAGCTCGAGAATTGTTTCTTGAGTGTTTCTTGTGTGTAACCCTATTTCAGAGACCAATTAAAATGAAATTTTTCTTTGACTAATTACCTGCAGATTATGTAGTCTTCGAATTAACCACCTGATTTGAAATAGCTATTTGCTAAAATCTGATTTCTAATCGCCCGCGCATTGATTAACTTCAGACTCTTCTAGACATGCTACCCGCGATTTTACGCTATGCAAGCAAGCGGTACCTTGCATCTTATAATCCGGTGTGGGTTGATAGTCTTCAGATTTTGTTAATTAAGTTTCCAATCTATTTCTTCTACTGGTATCAGAGTGACTCGAGATGTTGACTTTATTTGTGGCGCATGTAGGATATTTATCCGGTTTACAATTCTTAATTAACTGTTTGTTTCTAGAAAATAGTCACAGAAAGGTTTGCGGTATATATACCTGAGAAAGGCTACGGTCTGTTTTCCAGGTGTCATAATTATGGAAGCACAAATTGCCAACTTCGACATAAAATCCGCACCGAATGACGTTACCATGCGTTCGTTAAAAAGCACGAGTTGCGTATAAAAACGATTTCACAATAGCGGATTTTTTTGTGATTATTTTAACAAGATCAAAATTATTTTGCGTTCCTTTTACAGGTTAATACCGACATTCCATTGACAAACCCCAAGTTAGCTCAATTTCGCTACGTTATTCATCAAGCCGTAGT
The DNA here is from genome assembly GCA_947247005.1 of Spisula solida. NCBI lineage: Eukaryota > Metazoa > Mollusca > Bivalvia > Venerida > Mactridae > Spisula > Spisula solida. The sequence goes on along the minus strand of OX365944.1, from coordinate 39,241,642 downwards.
ACATAATGTTAAAACGGAATAATAATTATTACCATAGGTTCGACAATGGCAAAATGCGTGAATTTAAATAAGTTATTTTATTCTGAATCAAGTATCCACTCTTTCGTGACTTTGCATTTTATCTTGATGTAGTGAAAACCTATTGATTTAATTGTCATGGGAAATATGGAGCTCTAATTTAGTGTTGCCCAATCATGCATAAAATATTTAAGTTTCTAATTTCCGCTCGGGAAGTAAACAATCGTTTATGCATAGAAAATCAAAGCGCCGAAAGCATTTAAGTTGTTAGAATGAATGCAGATGAAGTATATATTAAAGATGATGTAGCTGTATTTTTCTTAAGATGTAATCGTACAATTATGTATGCTCTTTTATAATGCATGCTTGAATGTCTTGATGTAAACTCCTGTCCATATATACTAATACTGGAAGATATAGCTTTCTGGCATGATCATATTATATTGATCTACAAGTTTAAATGCTTCAAATCGTCTAAATATGCCATTTTAAAACACAAATAATAGTAACCTTCACATACAAAGTACACAGGTATAATGGCTTATCAGTCAATGTTTTGTCGCAAGCAGAACATGTGATCTAATTAATGGTATGCATGGTTTATTTAAATAACGGTGAAATCGGTCTATTGAGGAACTATTTTACACGACCGTACAAAAAAGTCATACTTCCTCCTCATCGGCGTAAGTTACGCAATTGCTGGCTGACCGATTTACTTTCGCTAAGGTGACGCCGTCTATTGGTGACGTAGAAAGAATGTAGTTTCAGTAACTAAAAACACGGTGCGATAGTTGAAACGTGTCTTAAAAGTAGTCGTTCTTCGAACAACTAAAAACTACTAGGTGTTCACATAGACCAAAATCTATCTTTGAAACATCAAAATAATATGGTTCAGAAACAAAAAAGGTTTTGTTCATGTACAAAACGCTTAATGCTCAATGGCCTGGATACTTGATTAAACAAATTCAAATATACTTATGCCGTACATGATCTTAACTTAAGATCACCTGTCCAAAATAAACTTCATGTTCAAAGACTTAGACTTGCATTCCCAAGAGATTATTTTCATACGGGGTACACCACTATGTGATAATTTTTCACGTTTACCACATGCTCAAAATATTCGTAGTAACTGTTGCCACAAGAATGAGTCCGAATCTTTAAAATGCACTCAAAATACATACAGATGGATTTATAATGCATAAACATTCTGAACATTCCTCCTCTGCTGTGACCAGAGCTATAGGCACATGTTTGGTTGTTGCGATAGCCGAGTGCTCTAATGTTGTTAGTTGTTAATGTTTTGGTACTTCGCATTGCAAGGCAATGGTTCCGTATAGTATGGGTTGGAATCTCACCATAGCTATTGACTTTATGTCACATTGTACCCAACCCAATGCAATTGACGATGATTTGCATTAGGTACTGTGCGACATTAAATGAATATTTGCTAAAATCGACGTTGAAGAAGTGTTACATAAATAATGCGAACACACATTCAAAGGTACTGTACATATAGTGTTGCAGCCACAAGGCCGAGGGTGCATATTCTACCAGTGCATATACAGCATGATCTGACCAGAGGGACATACTGAGAGAAAGCCCCTGAATGGAGGGAGAGCCATTAGATACAGTCACGTCCGGAACAGCAGACGTGCGCCTAGCTCTTATTTTCAAATAGACAGACTGGTGCTGAAAGTGTTTGTAATATACCACGTGCTGTTACTGTTGTGAAGGATAGAACTATTTCCAGTGAACCTAAATGGTATTTTGTGAATTTATAAAATTGTGACTCAGGTACATGTACCGTAATAAGCACACATCAAACACTTTAAAACATAAACTCATCATTTAATTCAGTCTAAAGTCTTGTCTTGTTTATTTACGGTAAGCCGAACTACCCTCAACTGGACAAGGTTCGCATTTGACTTAATTTGGCCCTTCCAAAAATGAGCATGAATAGCGATATTCCCCTCGTAATTTCTCGACTAATCTGCAGAAAATAAATAGATCTAAGTCATGTCTGGCAAATTGGTAGTATATGGCATTTTGAGCCCTTTTATGGCTTTTCGTGGTGTGAAACCTGTCCAAAACATGATGATATTAATGCTATACTTAAATATTTTGTAGATACTGTTTATGTAGAACACTGGTTATGTAAAAATACAAAAGTGTTGCATGAATGACATCTTGTTTTTAGAAAAAAATGTTTAACGACATGAAAATGGTTATTTAAAATGGTACAGGTCCTAATAAAGTATTTCGTGAACCTCGTCCCTTGTCGCGACCCTAAATGTTTTTATGGTATTGCCTAATTGGCGAAATGCTCCGATGCCTTTTATACTTTTCAAAGGGACGATGCTCTTTTTCTATGTAACAATGAATAAAAGAGCTTAAAGTCTGAATCAATGAACACTTCTGTCAAGTCATTTATATATACTAGTATTCTGCTTATAATACTGTCAAGTCATTTATATATACTAGTATTCTGCTTATAATACTGTCAAGTCATTTATATATACTAGTATTCTGCTTATAATACTGTCAAGTCATTTATATATACTAGTATTCTGCTTATAATACTGTCAAGTCATTTATATATACTAGTATTCTGCTTATAATACTGTCAAGTCATTTATATATACTAGTATTCTGCTTATAATACTGTCAAGTCATTTATATATACTAGTATTCTGCTTATAATACTGTCAAATCATTTATATATACTAGTATTCTGATTATAATACTGTCAAGTCATTTATATATACTAGTATTCTGATTATAATACTGTCAAATCATTTAATTTCAAAGGGACACATTTTCATGGTTTTGGTGAAAAAGGCCATTTCGTTGGCACATAATTTCAAGGTTTTTGTGAAAAAGACCATTTCGTTGGAACACAATTTCAAGGCTTTCGGATTTCATGGAAATGGCTAGGTCAAAATTCAAACAATTGCTTGGAAATCATTAAAAATCAAACATATATAATAACTGGTTTATTACATGTTGATAGATGCCAGTCAACTCCCAAAAAAACCAATCTTATACTTGACTGAACTTTAAAGCAAGTATGCCAGGCAGCCACTGTAAACTTGATATGTTTATTGGTATTATCATTCATTTGGGATTCAATTTCATGGTTAAGGTCATGCATGAAATGCTCACGAGGTGCACCAAAATAAATTCCCCACGAATAACAATGAGTTTACAGTACCATAAACCGTTTGTTTCTGTGCAGTCAAACTAAATGTTGCCGATCCCGTTAACATATTTGTATCCCGGTGGTTATATGACAGAAATTGAATACTTGTAATTTTATTAAACCATCATACAATGTTTATACTAATTCGTTATGTCATATTTTAATATAAAGATTATGTTAATATAGTATGTTAAACTTGTTCCCAGTTTAATGGTGTAACAGCTTGGGGTAAAATAACTAATGTCATTCGCATGTTATTTTACGAGATAGAATTTTTTTCGTATAAAGGTATCCATTAAAAACATGATTTGGACAGATCACCTGTCTCCGGTGTGCTATCATTGACACAAAAAAAACATTTGAAATTCTATATTTCTGTGGATTATGTCGCGGTTTATCGACGCTATTTAAATCCAGCAGGCAAAACTCTTTAAAGACAGAAGTATGCATGTAATTGAGTGTGGTGATCAAATGCGCAGACCCTATTAAAGCATGTAGCATCCTTAACTTGTCAACTTTATAAACACTCGATAGCCAAGTGGTAGAGTGGGCGCTTAAAGTGCGGGAGGCCCCGGGTTCGGTCACCAAAGACGTACGAAATAAAAACTACCAGTTATTCCCTTGCTTTATGTTCTGCATAAAAAGAAAACTGGCCTCTTTCTCTCATGCCCTCATGGTGACGGATAACATAAGGAATGAAGTATTAAATATAAGTTGTAATAATTTGTTTCCCAATCGACCCAAACTGAATTAAGTAGGCCTATGAACTTAATTTAAAAACGTCATTTATGTGTGAAAATATTCGTTATTTGGTTTTTATAAAAATATTATGTCTTTTTTCATAAATACTCAAAAATATTTGTTAATCATATTTTTTTTGCCCAAAATTGACATGTACGAGTTTTTGTTTAAAGTGCAGTCGTACCCCACTAAAACCAATAATAAGACCTCGAATAAAGCATGCACATATTAAGTCATGTTCAATGTCCTGCTTAATTTTCATCCTTGCCATTTATTAAGACAATCTGAATTAGAAGAAAGTGCCATTGGATATCAAGGGTGGTCTTATTATTGAGGTTTACTGTGGAAATATATTATTGCTTCCTCGATAGCGCAGTGGTTGAGCGTCCGCTTCGAGTGCGGGAGGCCCAGGGTTCGATCCCTGGCCGCGTCATACCAAAGGCGAAATAAAAATGGTATCCTTGCTAGACGCTCAGTATAAAAGGGAAACTGACTTCTTCCTCATAACCTCGTGGCGATGGATAACATCAGGAGTGAGGTGTCGATGGTGATTAATATAATTTGAAAAAACCTGTTTCACAATCGGCCTTAAATAAATTAGTATGTAAACTATCATTGTATTCGTCTCTGAATAAAATGAATCGTCAACATAGTTCATTGTTTATGAAGTTGTTTTTATGTATGTCACTCTTGTCTTGTTTTTCTACACAATTCTCTCCGATAAAGCAATAAATAATAAAGCAAATTGTACTAATAAAATAGCCATTCAACGAATTGAAAAAATCATAAAATATTTAATATACTGAATATACTATGTACATAAAATATTGTAAAACATATTTATAATGGAGCATTTATAGTTCATGAAAATATTGATTAAATCTTGAACTGACATTCATACTGATGCTACTTGACACCCAGTCGAAAGTGTTCAAATGTCTGAACATCCAACATCAAACAGAAGTCGATAACAGTTCAATTGAAATACCTTGTTCTATAACATTCCAATGATTATAGATGTGAACACATTTCTAGTCATATAGTTTCACTAGATTATTATTTATATAATAATCATAATCATCTGAATAATTCTTATAATTATTAAAGTAAATTGAGCAAAACATGAAAATCGTTGTATCACAATAAATGCAAAATACAGCATCATTTTATTAATGACGGATATGTGCTCCTTATTGAACACAACATGTCATTTAACGCGCACCGCCCCTCTTCCAATTATCACAAGAGGTCTTTCAATGCGGATATATAAGTTTGTGCCATCTGCAATGTCTCATATTTAGATAATTTAGAGTTATCACTAAACGCAGGAATGACATCACGAAGTTTATCAAACGCTACATTCAAACTCTCCATCCGGCGTCGTTCTCTTGCATTCGCTGCTACTCTTCGCTTCCGTAATACGTCCCTGGTTGGAGGATCGTGTCGTTTCCGCCGGGAGGATGCCATCTTCTTATGCAGTGGAATGTCCAACGGTGAAACTTTCATGGAACTTTTGGGCGAAGACAATGACGCGATATCAGTAAATGTGAAATGTCTCGATTCTGATTTTGATGACGTAGAATTAGAACTGGTCGGTGTGTTCGGAGTATTTGGAGTGGATGGTGTTGTACTCGGGGTATAGTTTAAATCCAGCAAAGTGTCAGAAGTCACGGAACCAATATCACTATCGTCATAGTCATTCTCACTATCCAAACACAGCGGTGATAGAAAGTTAGCAGCGCTCACTGGAATTCTTGAATTCTGGGATTCTGACATTACTGACGTATCATGTAATGCTAATGTTAACAATTCAGACATCTTGCGTTCCATTTGCATCTTTGATTAATTCAGGAATGATCTTATTATATTTTATGTTGCACTGATATTTTTCACAAGTTTTATAAGTTCATATTTTCAACTGGTTAAATAGTCCTTGATAAACATATGTCCGATTTCTGTCAAAAATATTTGCCAGTGGAGTTTAATCCATTCAAATGTATTACAAAAATAAATTAGATGTCCCCTTTTCTTCAAATGTTCAAAGTGAAACTGCATTAATAGTAATCAAACGAACATATTATTTCTTTAAATTCATTCGATTGAAAGCATATTGTGAAATGGTGGCTCAGTTTGCCAACACTCCGCCTTTTAACTCGTGAAAACGATAAATTCATTACCCTGATCCGGGTAGCTCATTTTAGGGGTCTCAGCCAATCAAATTGCAGGGCTAGTAAAATATCGTATTTTACTCAAAATAATATAATGTAAACTACATCTAAAATCTGTATGGCATTTACGACGAGCAGTCGATGTACGAATTCTATTGGATATTCGGGTGACATTTGAGTTACTGTAATTGTCAATCAATATTATTAAAATGGCGTTAGCTCAGTTGCCAATTTTTGATTTATTTTACATTAGCAACAAACAGCGATCAACGAATTTTACGTGAAAATCATCAAGTAATAAACACCTAGCAATGTTTTTAATGTTGACTGTAATAATTGCAGGTTTCGTAATGGTTGAAGCAAGCGATGCTGGGCGTCTAAAGTAGAACGTTTATGATTTCGATTTCATCTTTCATTCTCCTTTAATGCTAATGCGGTTTCATAATTTTCCACAACCGTTTCCATAGCTAATGACTTAAAATCAGATATGAACGGTGTTTTTATGTTAAACTAATTCCACTTAATTATGCTAATGAACGCAAGTTCAGCGTTGAGAAGTTTCATAGATGACCTTCTCCATTTGATATTATAATTGTTTCTACTTCAAAAGTAACAGAAAAAATACAATTATTTAACCGATTCAAAGGTGTGAATATATTGTGCTCTGTTGCCATTATGATGCTACCTTTCATATTTCTGTAAGCGTTTACGTATTTCTCTTTTCATTGAAAAAAATAACAAAACAAAAAATGCGAACTGGATATTTCCAGTTAATTAATCAGAAATACACAATGCATTATTAATACAGAGCTTACAAACAGAAACGAAATGAACTCGACAAGACGTAAATGAGTCTTTCCTTACGAGTTTTTTTAATGTGTCTTCATTTTAATCATTTGAAGACAAAAGGATAATAACAATCGGTTTGGGATTGCAGCACTCGACAGTAACCACAGCTCATGAAAGGCACAATGACACTTTTTAATAGAAAGATAGATAAAAATATAATGTTTTTAAAGTTGTAATATTAACGTTTGTTACAACAGAGACCAGGTGTATTTTGTCCCGCGAAAACGTGGAATAGATCTGTTAAGTGTTAACCTCAGTTCGCGGCATACAAAAAGTCTACCACAATGTCTGAAAGCTAATCCTCACCATTTATACGTGAATGAGGAGATGGAGTAGTGTGTATGACAGTGGTTGGATGTATTACATGCTTGAACACCACACGAAAGATGATACTATCGTATACATTGAGGCTGTTCTATACTGTTTACTTTGTGCGTAAATTGTATATTTACCACTTCAAGCATGACACCGTACATCAAAGAATTTCATACTTAAACATTCAATTTACTGCTGAAAGATCAGAAGGTTTCGATTTAATGTTGATAAAATCGCGTTGACAATTGCATTGAATAGAAATCTTGGCAAACCGCGAGTGTGGCGAAACGCGTGACGCCACGCGCCGGTCACGTTTCTAATGCAAGGTATGGCACGCGCCGAGACAATTGTCGCGTGATAAGAAAACCAAATATTTTCTATTACAAGCATTTAATGGTTAAATAATTAATGAACGTACATCATTCCACGGAGATGTTGCCTATGATCGATCATGTCTGGGACAGGGTGGGCCACGCGTTGATGTCATGACATTATGAACTCCGTAACAATATGTGGCGAGATAAGCTACGCTATGTCCGGGCCGAACGTCTGTATGGTAACCCTTACCATATCCCCTATCCTACCAGCCTCGTTATCAGATTGAAACATTGAATAATTGACCTTTCTCTGGGAAATGACTCCACAAGACATAGAAAGGTAGGGACTAAACGAGCAATCAATTAAGAAAATAACACGTGTGTTGGTAATTCTATTTGTTTCAATTAGATGTCAGGTGGCGATGGAAACCATGAGAGTCTAAAACAAATATTAGACTGTGAACACTCGTGAACGTTTGATTTCAGAATCCTGTTTTACTAAACTCAAATAATGAGGAAATGGCTGCACAATGCTAGATACAAGACCAGACGTGATGCAATGCGTGGCACATAGCCAGAGAACGTTTATGCTGAACCCGTGGCCATCTTGAATGGACTCTGTGATCTTTGACTCCTGTATTCTTTGCAATGAGACAATATTTTGCGAATACTTCACAAATAGAAAGCTTAGGTGTTGAGCGATAAGTTGACGTCTGCATCGCTGAACATGGTTAGTATGAAGGTGGGATATAATGACAGGGATGTACATGTACGGCAAAACGAATAGATTGGCCTGCAAGTTCCCGGGTCGAAAACCAATAGACTATGTCTGCGCCATACTACAATGGCCAATATCTAGTCACCAGGTCAAACCAAACAACATAAATGAGCTTCGCGTAATCTTGCAAGAAAACTCGACAAGAAGACTCACCCTGAATACGGCAAAATCAAATAAATAATGTAGCATACACAGGCCTTGTCAGACTAAGTGTAATGCCGTTGGGAGACATGCACGCTATTTATAAAGGTTTCAAATAAAAAAATAAGTCAATTTTAAATATTGATTCTGGAGTTGGGGCATCTTCTGTATCATGAACTATCCCCAAAACTATCCAATGGCGAGGATGAATTAAAGCATATAAATCGAAACAATTTTTTGTGTGCATATGGATGGTACGTTCTACGTCTGACCATTGCGTGGGTGGCTGTGCGCTGCCGCAGTTTCTGTGTGGCTTTCTTTTGTATGTGCGCTACAGTATCCCATTGCTTAATTCGAGTTACGCTAAAGGTGCAAGCCATATATTGGGCTTAATTAATAAAAAATAGCTTCAGATCACACTGATGAAGGCATTTTTGCCGAAACATGTTTGTGATAAACCAATAAAAGAAATAATTGAAGTTAGTTGTTGCTGATGTATGTTATTTAGCTTGATTTATAACTAATACGCGGACATTCATACACAGACACACAATAAACCAGACATGACAGCATATGACAAACGCTAGTGATGGACTAAAACTGAATAATTGATATCCATGATTTATGAATATTTTTGTTTCAACCAAATCAAATCAGACGCAAACAACCTTGGTATTTGCGATCGTAATCTACTGTTTACACGCACACACAGGGTGTGATATGCTGTCCAACTGTATAAAAACTCATTGTATCAAATTCCTTTTAATTTTGGAACTAAACAAAACGACATAACCATTTTTTGTTCAAATCATTTTATGATTCCTAAGTCGGGTTCAACGAACTATTATTACGTGCTTTTCTTACTAATCTTTTACAAAAACACCAACACGAACAAAATCAACAACAACATCAGAATCCTTTCAGCAGATGATGTAAGCACGCGACGGATTCCCGCCATTTTATTTACAAATAACTTAATATTTTTTTCATCATTATGAAACGGTAGTCCATTTAGTGAACCTGAACCGGACTGACATCTATAATGGGATTAGAACTTGATTGCCGAGCGAACAGAACATTCCATGGACCGTGCGCAGAAACCTGCTCCTCATTCTGAAGGCAAATCACGTGGATCTTATTTTTAAAATAATTGTGGAACGTAATCCCCGATTGAATTCCGACTTTGTGTTTCTGGGCCGGTTACGGCAGATTAATGCTTTTGAAGACAATGTTTTGGTACTTTAAAGTCTAAAGTTGTATTAATTTCTATGAACAAACTACACAATAGGATTAAAATTTTGATACAAAAACACATGTCATCCCCGCCCAAAATTTTGGTTTAGAGCCAAATAACGAAACATTTTATGACCAACTGTCAACGTTTGTATAGTTATTTATAGAAACACATCTAACAGTGTGGTTCATTCAATGACACGTCACATACTTTCGGAATATTGCCCAAGAACACATACAAGCTAAAGGCACACGATTTTACTTGTTTGTCCTACATTCAACCTTATCTTATGTATTTAGTGACTATTTTATAATTAAAAAAATAAAGAACATTACCAAACTATTTCTGTCATTGTTTTTGGTAAAAATGTGTTCATTTTGTATGAGCACTTCTGCAATTTCGGAGTCAAGCATCAGTCTGCTTCGTATCTTCCAAATAGATATATACTTATACAAGAGGTATGCCAGCAAAAACTGTACTTTGCTTGCATACCATGTATATATATACATGTAGATTAAAGGTAAATAGAAGTTTGACTTCATGACATATTTTCATGAAATTCCGGAACACATTTATGAATTATTAGTGAACATTCGGAACTAATGCTTATAATACATTTTGTGTAATTAGAAAATTAAACGATTTACTGGGACAATCCTCGGACTGTTTAATGTTCCTTGCAATTCGTTCTGCTAGCTGTTTGACTGACTGGTGTAGAAGGCTCTTGTACTTGTATGTCGTGTTTTTGTAACTGTGCATTTTGCCTTCGTAGCTCAATGGTTAGAGCGCTGTGCCGTCTAATCTGGCGACCCGTGTTCAAAATACAGGTAGATACACTCATCAACCTGCCATATTTCAGCAGGAAGCTGACAGGCAAATAAAGGCTATGCTCGGAATCGGCATTTCATTTTTCTTATTCATTTTATCAGTTGTCCATATGCCATGTACCTGTACTAGGTGCATTATCCCTCTTGCGTGCTCTTTCGATGCCTTTCGTTCTCTGCAGTTACTGTTGAGTACTGCCCCCCTCTCCGATTTGTTAGTATATCTGTATGAAGTAGTCCGCCACATTGTACATTTGCTTTTATTCCTTAATATAATGTTTTTATTTGTGTTTTATGTTTTTTATGACCATACTTTATCATCATCATCAACAACCAAACTTGACCGTCATGTATGTTCCCCTGACAGGTTTTATTTTCATTCCGAATGGCTCAAACACCGATAGGTTAATTGCGGGGCATACGATTGTTTCCATAAACGGCGAATGTTGTCAGTCGCCTGACAGGCTTCTTTGTAAGATACCGGTTTCTGTCATATAATTTAACCTCGCTTGTCCTAATGTTGGCTCATTTTTTAATTAAGTAATTCAATTTTCCTTAGTCGCATTGACACGTACAAGTCTATGGGACTTTCAGTTAAATTAGGCATAAAATATTGACAACGTTTTTTAAGAATATGAAATCATAGATCATATATAATAGCGATATTGATACGGGTATTGTGATGGGTAACATAATGTTTATATAGAAACCAATTAATTATCATCATCATCATCATCATCATTACAAACAAGTAATTGTTAGTAACATGAGGCATGCAGTATTTCATATATTGTTAAGATAATCGCGTAATGGACTAAAATTGTGGTGTAAGCTTTCACTAAGATACCCCTTCTAATTAATTCTTTTTAAAGCTTTAATTAATGCAATCTTCGGGTATGCCACCCACTGTATGCTCTCATAAACATGGGTTATTTCAATCTCGTGGAAACAGCGGAATAGAATAAGTTCTTTGTAGTCACAGAGACCGGGTGAGAAAATGCATTTATGGCCGTCGTTTTTGTCGCTTTCATTCCTTGAAAATGATCAACACCACATTCACAATTAATTGTCAGTTTCTTTCAGCGATAGATTCCCAATAAACTTATCTAAATACAAACACAGACTTTTCGTCATAAAGTTTATTGACTGTCATGCAAAAATCCTTTACTTCAGAACTCAGTATATTTTACGATCGACAGACTAACCTTAAAATCAAACAAGCTACGGTCTTTCAGTGCAACGGATATAAACTTTCTGTTTTATGACATCGTTTGATTGAATTACATGATAATGACTCATATTAGCTGTTTGAATCTCTTTTTATACCTAAAACAGTATACACATTAGGAAATGTTCAAAGCCTTGTTATTAATACAGTGGTACTATGGTATGCACCATAATGTGCTTCGACTTGGTATGACGCGGTCATGCCAGGCTTTGTGAATGATGACCCGAAATCACGGATAGTCATGGCCAAAGAGACAAGCAACATGTTCGAACAGTGGCGTGAACCATAGTGCAAAATACTCGTGCCTTAGAGATCAGTGTAGCAATACTACGTGATATTGATCTCACTAAAGGTTACAAATCAAAGACGAAATTTGTCAACATTGGAAAACTAAAATAGCCGTTAAATATTTTATTTCTTTACCGATTTTTATGAAGCTTACGCAACTCTAATAAAAAAAATATGTAAGCTTTCAACGAATTCAATATCCCTATAAGCAGCTGAGCCATATGTCAAGCACCATGTGAAACCTTGGAAAAAACGGCTTGAAAATGTAGTCCGACACTCCGGGGGTATCACAGGGTGTTGTAAAAACTGCCAAGCTGCTTAAAAAATCCTAATTTCGTGAAAAGCATACAATTTTTCCTTAGACTGGCGAATGTTTAATAGAAATCAACGAAGAAATAAAATACTTAATACGTCTATTTTTGTTTTCAAAGTGAAGCACATTTTGTCTTGGATTTGTAGCCTAAAGTCACGTGGTATTGCAACACTGAAGATAGGAGGCAGCATTCTATCTGTCCCGCAGTGAAACCAGTTACCGTTATGTTTCCGTGCATAATGAAAACGTTTGCGTCAAACGTCGGCCCCCTAACAAGGCACAGTTTAGTAATCAGGGTTTTTAATAAGGAATATTTGTGACTATAAAGCGCTTGTACATCCTTAGTTTTCGCAACATTAAGCATAACTAGTTTTGTCTAGCAAATACGATGCTTGATGACCTCCACCCGTCAAGATATTGTGAACACGCACTGTAGCGGAATAAGTACGCATTGTAAAGTCAGGGATAAAATTTGACTCTCGACATGAACATCATATTATGAACAATTCGATGATGGGACGAGTTGGTTATCTTTACAATTGGATAATTTATTTTCTTACGGTCGAGTGTTCTACTATACTTAGATTACGGGATAAGGGTATCTGCCTATAACAGTATGGCTACCCATTGACTGTGTCTAAACACAAACAAAAGTTGGAGAAAGTTTGTCTTTGTGTCGCACACGTATGATTTAACTCAACACAATCATTTCGGTAATTTAATTTGGCGAAAATATGAATTAAAATATAATCGTATTCGTTTATTTTCTTATTTTAATGCTGATGTTATCTGATGGCCATCTTTGTGTTATCGCAGCTGATAAGTTTACAGTCACCCGTCTCTGATAACAATATGAGCGGTCACATTTCATAAATATACGACAATTTTTATCTTTTTAATTACTGTTAATAGCCCCAACAGATCGTTATATTGTGGTCAGTTATTGTATTAACTGAATACTTAGTATTCGAATAGGCTATATTACAAACATCAATATCTACAACAGATCTGGAAATATTGCCCTTCAATAACATTAATTCATGTCCTCATAATATTATGATAAAGAAAATTTTGCAAAAAATTGTTCGGATGAAATTATGTGAATTTAGAATTATGCTCGATTTCTCGATACAAAGGCTGGTAGTTAAGCATACATCGCGGCGCCATGTGGAACACATACCCGGATTGCGGTCGTCAAACAGGTGTCTAGCGGTAAAACTTGGCTGATGACGAAAGCAGGCTTTTAATCACCATTTAGACTGCTCTAAAGATACCTCTTATACTAGAAATCAGAGAGATGCATCGTTTCGTATGACTGGTAAAATACATTCTCTGTTGTTAAATCGTCGAGTAGAAGTGAACTATTGGGATACTGTTAGTGTGAGAAAAGGTTAATTAAGTTGTAAAATAACTCGATCAATACATTAACACAAACTCTTTCATACTTTCATACTGGCGATTTTTCTTAATGGTTAAAAGCCAGCATTTTCTGATTATAATGAAATTCATTTCTAGAAAGAAATAATCAATTTATTTTCAGTTGAATAGATCTAACTTGTTACTCGAATTTTGTTCAATTTCGTAATATTCCAGTCATCATTGAAATATAGCGAGGTTGTAGTATGATATATACACGTACAAATCAAGATTTAATTAGATCAAAATTAGATATAAAACAAAACCGTATTGATGCACAAATGATACATTTCGTAAACTCTAAATTGCAGAAATAGAATCATTAAGCTTGAGAAACATTTGAATGGAACGGATTATAATAGTAAACTAACTAATGCATATGGAATCCTAGTTCATTAGGATCACAATTATTAATATGCATTTTGTAACGTTACTTACATAATGTTTAGCTAATGCATGGATCACATATCACCCGGCTCCGGACGATGACCGTGTATCCGATTTGTACCCGATGTCCAGGCATCGTGTACTCGCCGGCCGATGATCCGCCGGACGGACATCGGTCGATGATCGTACGTGATGGTCATCAGTCGCCTGGGGTCATCGGGTAGTCGTTGTCCTTGTCGCTAAACCACGCATTGCCTTTGTCCGACCAAAAGCGCCATTGACCGACCGATGTCCTCCCGGCCTCCATTCCGACGGCGATCGGATTGGATTTATGACCCAAGTATTAAGTAGACCCAACGTTCTTTAAACCTATCATTAAAAAAAAAGAATCTGCATTCCGTGAAGTTGTCTCATTGTTAAGTTCTATGTAAATTATGTGATTTATAATTACATAGCGGTGTTTATGGTTTTTACATGTATACATACGTTGCAAGTGAATTTGTTGAACATTGAAACATTTCAATGACATGGAAATATGAACAAGATAACCATTGATGCAAAGCATAAGAAACAGCAGGTGTGGCATTTGTCAAAATATATTGGCTATAGTGAATAATAACAAATATATTTTCATTTTGAATATTAAGGAACTTAAATCTGAATGACTCAGATAACGAATATGTCCAAGATTTTGACTGACTTGTCCATAAAGTCGATTTCCTTCGTGCAATATTCCATCAACATCTCTAGGTAAAAAACATGGTTAATATCGCGCGAACATTGAAACAAAGCTCAACGAGGTGCGTTCAGTATAAATGTTAAAATATAACTCGGGGTCAAGTTAAAATATACTAGAGTAAGTGACTCGGTGTCTAGTTTACAGATTATGAACGTGTCTCAAACCCTAGATGCAACATTCATAGACCGTTTATTCAGATCTGTCCCTTGCATACAAACATTGCAAAATCATCACATTGTATCTTTTATTGATTAAAACATTTTAATTGGAGAAAAAGGACACGGAATTTCAAGTACATACTTATACACATAAGCAAGTGACCCAAACATGTGTTTATGAGCGCAATTTCATGTTGAACACACACTAAGTCTTGCGCACCATAGTACATTCGTTGGCTTCAAAACAGCACACATACTTCGAAGTTGGCTATTTCATTACCGATGTACATCGCAAAACTGCAACAAAAATATCGTTTTGAATACCATAGAGCGTTGCAATGCTTCGTGACACGCACCAAACAGCACTTTGTTAGCTTTATTAACTTACATGATGACATTGATTTAGATATTCTTGCTTCAAAGTTTTCATTACTTTATATTGCGTGGTTCAATTCCAATGTACGTTAAGCCATTGACCACACTATGGTGTTAAACACCAAATGCTTTAAGCCTAGTGTCCACTGAGAAATTTCTCATCGGCGATGTTCTCCCGTTATCTTCCGATACCACCCGATTCATCACGATGCCCTCCTATATCACAATTATCTCATGACTTCTCAAAAGCTTCCCCTATACCACGATGGACCAGTTCCTGATGTCCTGATAATTCATTAATGTCCATCGGGAGTACATCACCGAGGCAAAAAATGCTCAGTGGGACCTAGGCTTTAATAGTGCAGTAGATTTGCCATACGGGTATTTTCAGTGGATGTATCGGCAGGTTATGATGTAAAATTGGATATGAACAGAACAGAACAGATACGCATGTTTAAATTTTTGAAAGGCAGCGTGTAGTTAATAAAAAATATAGAATTTATTTTACAAACTTGCATTTTAAAAAAAACATGGTCAAATTAAACCTACCTCTTGTGAACCTTGTCCTTTGCCAAGTGTGTTATGTATGCGCACACTTAGTGCACGTTGGTGTCGTGCATTAAGTGTGACACGATAAAATTAAATTAAATAGGAGATATCACCGTATTCCTATGCAAAATGCCCACCAGCAATCTATTGGATGAGTTCACAATAAAAACCTGCCATTCACCAATAGCTAGCTGGTGGTACTAATCCTTTGTATACAAACATGATCTCTCCTATAAGCTTACTGCAGGTTTATCAAATGGTTTATACTTTATTTAGCGGGAATTATTATTATTTGCATTATTATTATCATTAGTATTTATCATCATTATTATTAGTAGTATATATGCAACTTATAATGTTACATTGAACTAACAGTCTAACAGCGTGGCATTATCTTACCTGTCGAGCAAAACACAGTATCATGTTCAACAGTATCAATCACCAATGAAACGATTTTGGTCCGTTCGATAATCGGTTTATTATTTATTTATGAAAACCCAATTTCCCAGCATTTCATTTAGTTCATAATCAGAAATCTCGATACCTCTCGTCCACTGCGGTATCAGAACGAGAACAGGATTAAACACTCGCTTAATTGATTTTAAGTACAGAAAGAATAAGATTACAAAATTACAGAAACCAAATGACTTACTCTAGCCCACGTTAACGTTAACCGCGGCGAGAATTCACGATGTCTACCGAACTGTAACGACTAGCAACATACGGATGCCGACCGAGAATACCTCATGATTTTATCATGAACTGAGTCTTTGTGTGTCCTTTCTTAAACAGCATCAATTTTTAATAACAGCAACATTAATGTGCATATTTAAATGTCATGGGAATTCGCGAATTATTTAATACAAGCGAGAATGATTTTTCATCTACATAAATTGAAGGCGATCAAATATTGCTAGCACAGTATAAGATCACAGGGACGAGTCGCTAGAAGACATGTAGAGATGTCAAAGTGTCAATCCTGCATCGATTACCTAACACTTCATTTAAAAAGTTTACCGCTCACTGCTACAAAATAGAATTTCTGGAATAAATTAACAGCTAGATATTTTACCGTGCACGTTTTAAATCTAACACATGATAGTTAGAAATCACAAAAAGGGTGATTTCGTTTCTATTTAACCATATCTGTACAGATTATACAAGCTTTAGATGATGTATTTGTCTGTTTATCGTGGAAGACTTTTAAGTAATTAATCCGTCAAACATTAATGCACACTTGGAACATTTTATGTTCATGACTCAGCTGTTTAAAAAGGTCTACAGAACCCCCACACGTTAACGAGGGTTGCCTGCAAGACTGTAGTAAGTCTTCCTTTAATAATAAGCAGTTACGACCACAGGTAACTGTATCACTAATAAAGAGTTAACAAAAAACTTTTTTTTATAAAATTTATAATATCTTAGATAACATATATTTTATAAAAACATGTTTTTACTCTATCAATGATACAGTTACCTGTGGTTACGACAGTTATGACCCCAACACATTACTGGAAATACACCAAGGTAGCTTCTATGAAAATCGACCATATTTCTAACTGTTGCTATGATCTGTGAAGTTGGCAGTGAGTTGTTAGTTGTTCATTCAGAAGTTAATTTAAAATTTCTCACAGAAGTTAATTCAGAAGTCAAATCAGAAATATTAAATTTCAAATTAACTTCTGAATATTAAATTTCGCTGAATAAACCTCTGAATAAATTTCTGTTGCTAAGATGCAGTTTAGCTGGCAGGCGTATTACACCAGGGACAGATACATAAGTTTGTTGAAGAGAGGGTCAATAAAAAGGGCATCATTTTGGATTCTTTGGGTATTTTTCTTAAACGAATTTATTCAAGGTCGATAATGAAACAAGTTTTTCCAACTTATACTAACACCTTATTCCTTAAAGTATTCATCGTCACGAGGGTATGATATTATGATGTAATTTCGAAAGAGAGTGTCTGTTTGGAGTGGTTGCTTATTATATAAAGAGAATGTCGTTTTTGGAGAGGTCCGATTAATAAAGGTTGGGTTGGTCGTAGATAAAGAGGGTGTCATTTTTTGAGAGGTCGTCAATATTTCAATAGAGCGTTGGTTCGGTTTGTTTGTTAATAACAGAATGTCTGTTTTAGAGAGGTTGTAAATAAAGAGAGGGTCGGTTTGGAGAGCTTATTTATGGATATACAGTTACCTCCAGGTGTACATAATTCCTTAATTATAATTAAATACATGCATGTACACTGAACTTAAAACAATATATCAACCAACTTAGCACCTTATACACATGTTTGATCTCAAAATATATATAGACCTAAATGTCGCCAAACTGTCTATTTTAAGCACCTTATATTAGTTACAAATGTAGTTAAAATTATGAACAATTTGGAATGTCAGAGTCAAACAAAGTATGCCATACTAAGATCGAAATAAGACAGAAGTTCATACTTAGATCATGTTTAATTGGGCGTAGGTCACTGTCAAAAACTCGTTCGTCATGGTCCCCTCGGAGGAATAACGATCGGTGGTGAACTTTATATACTTACTTGACGGCGAAACTCATAAATCTGGGCTGTTCACACGTGTTTGAAATAAAAAAATTATCGTTGACAGATTTACCTGTGAAATATGAGCAGGTTTGACAGGATCTTAATATGGAGGGATGTTTATGTCGGTGATAAATCGTTCATGGTAACCCCAACACTATGTTAATTTTACTTATCGTGGCTACTTAAGTAATTGTGTATTTTGTATGATTGGTATATTGGTGTTTTGGAAAACATTGTGTTGATGTTGTTATATTGCGTACATGACTAGTCTATTTACCAGAATACTTTTTATAGACTATGAGGTTCATTATTCACATAGCATTTTAAGTGAAAATTAAAAAAGTGTACCAGCTAAGCAAGAAAATCCAGATGATTAATATTTTACATAGTCTTGAACCAATATGTAAACAGCTAGTATAACCACTAATAAAATATGGATTATTCTTTCAATTGCGGGACATATGAGCTGCACATTTTTATCTCATTCTTTATTACTTTGAAATGCATTCAAATTTTAACTTAAGTCAAAAGATTTAAGTTTTCACTTAAGTTGCTTTGTGAATACCAGCCTAGATGAAGTGGTATAAATGTTGAATAAAAGTTGCTGTTGTTGTTTACCAGTAATACTATAGCACTCAGAATGTACGTTCTTGCAATATATCAGGACGACATTCGACTAATGTTTCCTTCGTTGCAAAACAGTGATTTTGGAAACTGTGAAAGTCTGAAAAACAATGCTAAATTACACCGTTCTCGGGCTCTAAATCACCCAAATACTCTCAGACGTTTTGACCCTTGACCACGTCTTCCGACGATTGAATGTCTTTTCTCTTTACACACCAGTCACAATGATTAAACTGCTGTTTGAAATAAGTTAGGCATGCATCTTGATGCCAATGACTACTAGTACATGTAGTCTATGGGCTGTCCTTGCGGTGTGTGGTAGTCCTTTTGGTATGCCCATTGCTTTGGCTCTTGCTTCAGGTTTATTTGACTGACTGAGGTGGCATACTGTTGTAGTGGCTCAGTAGTCGTTCTCTGCTGTGTCTGATGAGTGGTGCTTTCCCTGTGCGATTATTAGTATAGTCTTTGAAGCCAACGTTTATGCTTCAGCTAAATGTCTACAAGTGTTCACTTTAATTTTGTGTGTGCATCATTGAACACTGTCTTCAATGATAAATTGATCAGGTTTGTCACAGTTTGATTAATATCATCTCCACAAAATCTCCATGCCAGCTAAGATGGATCACCTAAAACATGGTATTGAACCACTCTTACAGTATCGGCAATGTCGCTCATTACGACTTGATTAACGCCGAAACCACTGTCATCAGGCACTCTAGCAGTGCCAGCAATGTCTCTCATTAAGATATGATTAAGAGCGAAAGCAATTTCAAACAAGCATTAATTTATATTCAGTCGAATAAATTAGAAGAAAAATGTGTCAATATATTCTTTACGTCATATTGTAGCTTAGAATATTGGGTGACTATCATCTGTGACGAGTGATCATTGTACACCATTAACACGGAGTTAATGTTGTTCGTATACGAAACACTACGGTCGCACCAAGGTCAAGGGAAAATACGTGACCAATCAAACAACATCTCCTGATTATAAATTACAATGTAAATGTCTTGGTTATGACAAACTCCATCATACAGTTGTAACAGCTGATAGTCAGTGGGTCAGAAATACAAATACAGGACAATAATAATTCTTCGTAATAAGTTAATTGATACATCTTCAATTATTTTGAAATAATGCATATATTTGCAACTATCAATACTTGTATCCGATGTGTTTGGCATCGTGGTCATGCCGACCGATAACCGGCATTGAATCCTGGACAAAGGGTGCCGGACGGGCATCGGACGGGCGTCGGACGATGATTGTACGGAATTTGACAGGCGGACGTTGACCGGTCATCGGATGTTCTTTGTCGCTATGCCACGTATTGATTTAGTCCGACAATGCCCGGATGACAGACCGATGTATGTCCGGCCTTTGGCCCGATTAGCCGCTGATCATCGTGTGGTCATTGGGTATGATTTGTGACCAT
The DNA here is from genome assembly GCA_947247005.1 of Spisula solida. Lineage (NCBI taxonomy): Eukaryota > Metazoa > Mollusca > Bivalvia > Venerida > Mactridae > Spisula > Spisula solida. The sequence continues at coordinate 39,220,992 of OX365944.1, read as the reverse complement.
CTATTTGCAGATACTATTCCCAGTGGATTAAAAGACAGTGGTAAATAACATGCCCTTCTTATGTCCACGGCTGACGTTTTGTCTACGTTGGTTCACAAATATTTATTTAAAAAATTGTATAACGATGTTAAAATAATAATTGCCATTTCGACAGGCATCATAATTCATTCAAGGTTGTGAGCATAAATTGTGCATATGATTTCGTCATAAAAGCATTTGTGTTCATTTACCGTATAGCTCATGTACAATATAAAATTACCAACGTGGAAACGTAATAACAGTCTGCACCCCACATTTGGTCGACAGAGTTAACATTAATGGATCGATAGCATACCGGTGAGTTATTGTAATTTGCGACTATGACGTCAAACGTATTTGATGATGTACGATAAACGTAATGATTTAAATATTCTGAAAAAAAATCGACAAGATTGGTGTGTTTGATGAAAACAAATTATTTGAGCGTAGTAAATCTTGCGTAACTTGCTATTGTTGAACGGTTCAGGCAATTTCTCAAAGCCTATCATTTAATCTATAACCGTTGTATTTGAATTACTGTGCAAAGGGGGCGTTTCTTACCAGTTCACTTATACACTGAATAAAACCAACATTTTATACAACGCGATTCTTATAAAATACTGTAGCGCACATTCAATTCAATGCCTCACAGAAACAGCGGCAGTGCCTAGCCACCAACGGAAGAGTCAGACATAGAACAAACCATTTATATCCATACCCCCAAAATGTTTTTGCATTTTGATCGAGGGCATGCAATTTCATTGTACTTGGAATGTGTAGTTCCTTGTGTGAGATGGAACCAGATTTTCAAAAAATGTCGGAATATGTACTCAAATGTACCTATAAAAATCACATTATACAGTGTCGATTCATAAGTTCTGTGCAGTGTTATATCTAGACATCGACAAAGCAGATAACTTTGCATACATGCATAAAGCAAATGTTTCGCCTAGACTCATGTTTGATAAGCATTTCTATGACAGGTTTCGAAATAAGAAATACGATAGTTTGCAGATAAAGTGTGTGTATTTCGCTGGCTTAGAATAGACTCATATATGAAATCTGCATCACGAGGCGTTTTTATGAGCCTATTTTAATGAAAGTCGAAACTGGTCATGTTGACCAAACCGAATTTAATAAATCTTGTTTTTCAAAAAGTAAAGAGTAGTTTTCAGACTATTTTACCTACAAAATCCTTATCGTACACTTCACCAATAGCTGCGTCCCAAGTAGCAACATATACGACTACTTCAGTAGCAACATATTCAACTACTACATCAGTAGCAACACAAACGACATCAGTAGCAACACATTCGACTACATCAGTAGCAACACATTCAACGACTACATCAGTAGCAACACATACGACTACATCAGTAGTAACACATACAACTACATCAGTAATAACACATACGACTACATCAGTAGCAACACATACGACTACATCAGTAGCAACACATACGACTACATCAGTAGCAGCACATACGACTACATCAGTAGCAACACATACGACTACATCAGTAGCAGCACATACGACTACATCAGTAGTAACACAAAGGACTACATCAGTAGCAACACATACGACTACATCAGTAGTAACACAAACGACTACATCAGTAGCAACACAAACGACTACATCAGTAGCAACACAAAGGACTACATCAGTAGCAACACATACGACTACATCATTAGCAACACATACGACTACATCAGTAGCAGCACATACGACTACATCAGTAGCAACACATACGACTACATCAGTAGCAGCACATACGACTACATCAGTAGCAACACATACGACTACATCATTAGAACACATACGACTACATCAGTCGTAACACAAACGACTACATCAGTAGCAACACAAACGACTTCATCAGTAGCAACACAAACGACTACATCAGTAGCAACACAAACGACTACATCAGTAGCAACACTAACGACTACATCAGTAGCAACACAAACGACTTCATCAGCAACAAGTCGCTGGCTTAGAAGAATAAGATTGTTAAGTGCTACTTACGACCTTATAAGACCCTTACATATTTAAAATCTGCATCACAAGGCCCTTATAATGAACTTGGCCAATTTTCATGAAAATCGGAACAGGTTATGGTGACCTACTGAAGTAGATCAAGTGGTTTTCAAACTGTTCTTTTCTTGTTTTGTCAAAAAACCAAACCTTTTTGGGCTTACGACTTTCTTCTTCTAAGTCCTCGAAGTTGATAATAAATGATTAACAATAATTACATTTATTTCATAAATACGATACATGTGATACAAACTACTTTAAAAGTATTGCCTATACGAGTTTCCACAAATCTGGAAATCACGTCACGTTCAGTTCCTTGAAGCATAAATACGATACAACTTAATTGTTAAAGACTCGTATACCCTTTGATAAGTTTATATACATGTACGATAGTTGATCCAGAATTACCTGAACTCTTGCTCTGAAAAGTTTATTTTAGGCCAAATTGTTTTGAAATGGTCCAACAGCTGCATATAAATTCGAATAAACTACAAACATGCACAAATGTTTAGTTGTTCTTGTTGTGGAAACTATCTTTCTTCACTCGGCTGTATACTGATTTGGAATGTTTTTATTTCCATAGGTGACATTTCTATCACCATGTTTTCATCAATACTTTGTGGATCGACTGTAGTAAAACGTCTTCTACTATCTGGAATAATAATTTATCACAAACGTATTAATATATTGTCACAATTACAGGCCAAATCGTACTGAGGAATACAGCGCGACGGATTACATTTTCAGTATCTTGCATTTAAGGTTTCATTTGAGCACACACTATGATCGGATCTCACTCGCCAAATATAAGTATATAAGTTACATTGGTTGAAACATCTCAAACAAGAACCTTTGAAATATATGAGAAGCCTTTTGGGATAATCGTATTTTGCATGCAATTTGTACTTCAGGAATTTAAAGTGAAACAATCTAGTTTTCGCATATTCTGGACTCTGCAGTTTATTCGTGTATTGACAAGGGGGTCACATCCAAGGGCGAACTTGTAGGGAATAAGAAACAACAGAAACATATTTTGAATCGGTAACGGGCATATATTTCCAAAATGCCATAAAACAAAACCAAATAAAATGCAATGTTGAAACTAAGTTATTCTTGAATTAAATAACTGGAGTTTTATTTATGTCATCATAAAAACAAACACCATGTTGGTTGAAATTGTCAAGCCAAAATTGGATGTTTGACGTTTTATTAAAGAAAATTAACTACGCAAATCCATAAATGGACGACATACATGATGACCTAATATATGCAAGGGAGTAGTGCACTGGAGTCAAGGCGCGTCCTTTGAAATCAAGAGGCCCGGGAAGTCTGAATGAAGACTTTAAATGGGTGCTTCTGTTAGTGTATGTTCGGGTTATTTCTTATTGAAGGAACGATGTACGTGTATATGTTTATCGTTTGCTCATTTCCATCCTCCACGTCATCGTAGTTATCATTCATACTTACCTCCCATTTATGTTTAATTATACACGAAATTCACGGTCCACAGTATGTCATTCATTGCGGGGTAAGCATTTAGGCTTGTTTGAGAAATATCCTTTATTGGGGATAAGTCTGTTTTGCTTCATTCTATGTCTGACTTTTGTGTGGGTGACTAGACGCTGTCGTCCGTTCTGCGTTGATTTTGGATGCCTGTGTGCTACAGCACAGGTAACCGTATCATTATTAAAGAGTAAACATTGTTTTTATTTTTTTGCAAAATTTATAACATCTTAGGAAGGTTCATAACACGGGAAATTGACCACACAGTCACTGAGGTGCAGTTTGTTTTTAATAAACATTTCATTAATACTGGTGTTTTTTAAATCTTTATCAATGATACAGTTACCTGTGCGCTATACAGTATTTACTTAAATATCCCTAACAACTACCATTCGTATTCCAGTGAAATCGGCGTAAATCTTCCTTTTTCATATTCGCTCCAAGAGTTAGTTCCACCACATCGACAACGTTAAATGGTACAAACAAATTCTGTAAGTTGAAAAATTACAATTTTTGTATTTCAATTTTTTTCATTAATTAACCACAACAGACAGTGGTTTTGAAGTCTAACATCATAAACAATCTGACTAGATAGTAAACATGATATGACGTCTAACGTCATAAACAATTTGATGTGATAACAAAAGTGATACCAACTTTGATTTAAACTGATTACCTTTACGTCATGCCCGGTGAATGGGCCAGTGGTAGCAACACAGGGCTTTGTCACTAAATTATAAATCAACGGATAACTTTTTTTAAAAATTGTGCTTCATGTAATATATCGTCCTAAGTTTGACTCACTCTAGATTATAAACCAACTTAAGCGTAACGGATATTATTTGATTTTTGTGGTTCCATAGATCATTCTAATGTTGACTCGACTCAACACACTCTAAGTTTGAATCGCTAGATTCAACTGGATTTTGACTCGCTAGATTCAACTGTATTTGGTTTAAATTCCTTGTTTGACTCGCTTAATTCGACCGTATTAGGTTACTACATGTAGTAGGTACAAACTTCACTCGCTAGAATAGACTGTTTGACGCGCTAGACTCGACTGTGTAATGTCAAATGAAATGCTCAAATATTTACCCTAAGATGAACTCTAGCTGGACTGGATTGAATGCCATCTTCAAACTTCTCATAAATATGTTCGAGTCTCAATAAGATGGCGGTATATGCTGTATGAACTGGAGGGTTAGGCCACAAGTCTAATGTTAACAAGTGAACATTGTCCGGCAATGCAGCATTTACACCAGACCACTGAAAACAGCAAAATGTAATTCATTATTGTTTTTTGGCCTAAGAGACATACAAGTACATGAGATTGACCGCCAACCGCACTATGTCATTCATCAATCAGTGTGACCATGTCGTCATGACATAGACACAAAACAACACACAATATTACAATAAGGTGTTTGTGTTCACCACGCTTAACTATTTAATGTCAAACATAAAATGGAGTCATTCAATCTTATACTTGTATATGCATTTGGCAACAATAAAAATACCACACACACGTTTCCTCATGCATTTACCCATATTAAACATCAGAAAATAACCCTCTAATGATCGACAACTTGATCACCTTATGTGAAAATATGCACTTTTAACAATCACATTATTAGTTTACCTTACGCGCTCCGTACAAGTTGACTTTTGCAGACCTATTCGGCGTCCGCACGGGCATCGTAGACTCGTACGAGCAACGAAAGGTTTTATTTACTTGTAGAGAACTCGGTTAACCGAGCTTCTGGTTTGTCATTGTGCTCGTAGAGATTTCGAGGTTGCAAGAGACCCACGAGATTTGATGATGTCGCACGTGCATGTGTTTGTTTTTAGCCTGTCGATACTGGCACGGCTATTCTCTGACAAATCCTTTCTACGGGCTCCTTTTGTATCAGAGTATCCCACGACCTGTCTACAGGGCTTTTGGTGCTGTAGTTCATTTTCTCGTTTACTTATGTGTTGGGTATTGTGCCGTGTAATTGTGGTGTGTGATGTTTTAATGTTTTCTGTGTTTGGTCGAGTGTTGCATTCCCTGTCCGATTATCTTCATGTCTGCGATGCCCGTGTGGATATTGTACGATTTCACCATCTGAAGATCATACGGGACAGTGTGCCTTGTGCTTGTGGTCTCAGTTATTATATTGTCTATGCTCGGCTGTTTCTGTTGAGTGCTACATTCCCTGTCCGATTGTTCATTATCTTTGTGACCAGGCTCTATGATTGTTCATTATCTTTGTGATCAGGCTCTACGATTGTTCATTATCTTTGTGAATAAGGCTCCACGATTGTTCATTATCTTTGTGACCAGGCTCTACGATTGTTCATTATCTTTGTGAATAAGGCTCCACGATTGTTCAAAAACGGTTAGGATTCTAAAATAGTACGAGCTTTGCTCCCAGACATTACTCCTATTTGTGGTTCCGAGTACTAGTTATCTAAATGCTTCACTTACCTGTGTGGAAAATATATTTGACCATTCCTTGAAAGCGGTGTACTCTTTTGAGAAAGCCATGGTTGGTTGGAGATATATTTCCTGGTACAATGGTCTGGATACAGCCGCCGCCGTGGGTATTTTATTCAGCATTATATAATGTTTGCCTGTAAGGGACGTAAACAAAATACCTATATGTTGTCTTATTTAAATATTACACAATGTCTTATAGACTACAACACATTGTGAACCAGCAATATATGTACATATTTTATTATTTCATAACCAACTATCGTAAAATACCGAGCATAGCCTTTATTTTGCAGGCATATGAGTGCCTCCACCCGTATTTGAACCCTGACCGCCAGATTAGACGACAAGCGCGCAAACCATTGAGCGGTTTTATATCAGACTACTAATGCCACACGTAATTTAATTTTGTACAGTACAACCTTTCCAGAGCAGCCCTCTGTAGAGCAACAACCTCTGTGTAGCAACTTCTTAAAATTTCCCTAAGTCATTATTTATTATTAACCTCTGTAGAGCACAGGTAACTGTATCATTAATAAACAGTACCTTTAAATTTAGAATTCTTATACAAGGTGTATTTCCATGAATTGACCAGGTATCAAAAACAAACAAGAATTGGCTTTCGATATCTTCATAAAGTTATTATATTCGTAAAAAACATAACTATAACTACTTTCATGCGAAATCCCATCGAAATTAGTCAAGTAGTTAAACAGTTATACCATAAATACTTATCACGGTGACCACCCGGTCACTGGGGTGGACTCAATAAAAACAAAAAAACGGAAATATTGAGGAAATCACCAACATATGTCGAATTTACCGTTGTGTAGAAACATAGTAATGCGGTAAAATTAAAGAACGAAAAAGTTGGAACAGATTTACCTGGTTGACACATGTTCACTTCAGTGAATGTATACGTGTAAGCCGAAAAACGAATCGTTTGCATATTTAAATGTCAAAATGACTCCATGTTTCTCCGAACGTTCCGAATGATGCGCGTGATTTCCTTTTTGTAACAACGATTTTCATTGGTTGATTTCATTGGGGTTTCCCAGGACTTAATTACCAGCGTACAAACGATGTATACTACGCTAATGAAAACGGCTGTTATAAAATACGTTCTAAATACCCGTCAGACACACTAAAAACCACCACAGCCGTTCCTAGCGTTTTACGCTCTCGAAAAATAAAATCAAAGTTTAAACAATGAATTATATCGTACGAAGGTAAATTTAAGCATGTTTTCGAATGCTTTCGATTCACAAAGATGTTTTTGATCACCCACAGCTTTAAATAGATGATTAATGCCGTAAATGCTTTAAATTATGAAAAAAACAAAATACACCCAGTGACTGTACGATCACTTCTCCGGGAAATATACCTTGTATAAGAATTCTAAATTTAACAAAAATTTTTTTTTTTAATTTTTGTTTAGGTACTGTTTACTAATGATACAGTTACCTGTGCTGTAGAGCAACAACCTCTAAACAATGACCAATATGTGCAGTTCCCATAGGGTGTTGTTCTACAGAGGTTGTACTGTAGTTCTATACAGTAAATGTTGCTATAGCAGGAATACATACATTTTTGTTACAGAGGTTGCGGTTACTGTGGACTATAGAAGGTACTTTACTGTCACACGATTGTTTTAATGAAATAAAGCATAACATGCAAATGTTGACGGTGTTCACAAAACAATTTGAAGTATGACGACCGCGAATTACATAAATACATACATAAGGGAAATAATATCAACAAATTAAAAATCCAAATGCAACGAAGCTACTAATTTCATTGGATTTTCTGTCCATTGCTGAAAGTATGATAATAAGTATCACTGTTATTTGTGCTGTTTGGTTTAAATGAATCCTACATGGTCTATTACCTCTAGCTACAATGCCCCTACCACTGGCCCCGTATTCAGTTAAAGGTTCATCCACTCCCAGTGAATCATCACGGAACGTCCGACGGTGTACCTGTAACAAAACATCATGCGCGTGTGATACATCATGCGATACACCACGTAACATGTGATACATCATGCGATACACCACGTAACATGTGATACATCATGCGATACACCACGTAACATGTGATACATCATGCGATACACCACGAAACATGTGATACATCATGCGATACACCACGTAACATGTGATACATCATGCGATACACCACGTAACATGTGATACATCATGCGATACACCACGTAACATGTGATACATCATGCGATACACCACGTAACATGTGATACATCATGCGATACACCACGTAACATGTGATACATCATGCGATACACCACGTAACATGTGATACATCACACGATATACCATTTAACATGTGATACATCATGCGTGTGTAATACATCATACGATATACCACGTAACATGTGATACATCATGCGCGTGCGATATATAATACGATATACCACGTAACATGTGATACATCATGCGTGTGCAATACATCATACGATATACCACGTAACATGTGATACATCATGCGCGTACGATACATCATGCGATATACCTCGTAACATGTGATACATCATGCGCGTGTGATACATCATGCGATACACCACGTAACATGTGATACATCATGCGCGTGTGATACATCATACGATATACCACGTAACATGTGATACATCATGCGTGTGTGATACATCATGCGATACACCACGTAACATGAGATACATCATGCGCCTGTAATACATCATACGATATACCACGTAACATGTGATACATCATGCGCGTGTGATACATCATGCGATACACCACTAACATGTGATACATCATGCGCGTGTAATACATCATACGATATACCACGTAACATGTGATATACAGTGTACCATGCGATACACAACGTGACATGTGATACACCATATACCATGTGATACATTATGTGATACATCGTGTATCATGTGATACAACATGTATCCCGCTATACAACATGCGATACATCATGTGATACACCATGCGATACATCATGTGATACACCATGTACCACGTGATATATCATGCGATAAACCATATGATGCATCAAACGATACATCATGTACTATGTGATGCATCATATGAACTGTTAAAATGCATGACTATCACTACGTATCATACTATTATTATCACAAGAAAACCATTGACGCAAAGCATCAAAGGTCGCCTCTGAATGGTGTAATTATACAAATGTATCTGAAAATATTTTTATTTATTGTTCCAATAATGTTAACTGCTAGAATTTGAATTGTATTTGCCAATACAATTATGTTAATACTCTTTAATGCATAACATTAGATGTAGACACCACATGTATGTCTGTAGACCAACAATAAATCTTTAATGTTAAATGTTACTTCTGACTTCAAAATATGTTAATACCCTTTAATGCATAACATTAGATGTAGACAACACATGTATGTCTGTAGACCAACAATAACTCTTTAACGTTAAATGTTACTTCTGACTTCAAAATAAATGAGTCATCTACTGGTTGTATCCAACTGTACTATAAAAATTCCAAGACCATCTTAAGTTTAGGTATTAACCAAATAGATATATATATTTATGTACAATTGTATTGAACCTCACTACAGCCTTTGAAATCAAACCAATAGCAGTTGCGCTGTACATGCCAAGCTTGATCTGTTTCGAACATTGTTCTATTGTTAAAATTCATCTGTGTAATTTCAAATAACCATAACTTAGTCAATACTTGGTATGTTTTCATCAAGTAACTTCTCATTTTCTGCATATAAGATTAGTAATTATTCTAGAACCACAGAAAGGCCAGGGTGAAGAAAAGTTAGGGGGTTTTGAGGCATGCTCCCCCAGAATTTTATTTTAAAAAATGGATCAATCTGGAGCATTCTAGGTGTCCTGGGGAACTTAAATGATACTGAAAAAGGACAGATTTTGAGGCAATATCAACCCAAAATTTTTCACCCATTATGCCACCGCTGGCCTTCAATTAATCACAGGTATTATTATGCCATTAAACATGCCATAATAGGCAATTGTATCAAATAGATGTTGATTCATGTGTACATGTATCAGTAAAAAGATGACATTCACGAATGTGTTGTTCATCCTTTTATACAGTTTGTCGACAGTTCCGATTATTTGTTTCTTTATTTTACACACTGCAACAATAAACAATAAAAACAAACTAAAGTGTTTGTAAGGTACAAAATGTACTCTTAAGACAAAGGAATTGTTTCTCTAAGTTTTAGCAAGATAGCTGCCGTTTTATTCTTTTAGGGGCAATAAAACTTTAATGTCATCGTTTAACGCGTGCGTAAACATTCACGTGGAGTCACTTTCCTTTTCGATTTTTCGAAAACACACGATGAAATTTCGTCTGCTACCTTTATATCAAAGATCATACACACATCTAAAGTATTCTTTGGTTATATTTATCGTAAATAAATGCATTTGGGACGCTAAATGCAGCGATGCTGCTGAAAATATTTCATTCTCAAAGCATGGGCCGTGAAGTCAAACGGTAATTGTTGTGCTATATATAGAACATGGAACACGTTTAAAGTAAACAAAACGTAAGAAAATTAATACGCTACTACGATAATAAATACGTAATTATTGATTTACACTAGTTGTCGTTATTACTTTTTAAAATGTTTATAAAAATGAGTTTTAGTGAACAATTATCATGACATGGTTTCATCTATTAAAAATGTTAAACAAACGATCAACGACTAACTGCTGTGACGGTATGACCAGCTTTTAACTGTACAGAAAAAGAAGCTCCATGGCAAAAAAGAAAAAGCATTCCAAAAGTAGCCTCCACTTCAGTGGAGGCGACGATAAAAAACACATTAATGTATATTGCAAAAGAAAAAGAACACGGCCACATTGTTCTGATATTACCATAATCTCTAACTCGCCATCGTGTATACTGGCAGCACCTTCACTTCTATCAACCAATACTGTAAACTGTAACCCTCGACGTTCTTCCTGTATTTGTTGAAACAATAATACTTATACTCTTTTCAGTATTCAAAATGTTTGTGCGTAATCAAGTACAGTGAAGTTCCGCTAATAAGACCAGTCAAAAAGGTGGTCTTAATAGTGAATCGGTCTTATTAGCGAACCTTTTTTGTTCTTAATTTAATGCTTTGGGACCTGAAACTGGCAAAAATCTGAATGATTTCAAAATAACCAAAGTGGTCTTATTAGCGGAACTTTACTGTAACACACACGACATGTAGATTCTATATATCATTAATAAAGAGTAAACCAAAATTTATTTTTTTATAAATGTATATTTTTTTAATGATACAGTTACCTGTATTACACGTTACTTTCTAACACGATCTGCGGATTAATCCATATACACATAGAGCAAACCAGGTCATGTATTATTACCGCAATAATACATACCTATCAAACTGGCTGTTACTATTTACGCCCCGTATCACGTGACATATTTATGAACGAATGAACGTAAACTTTATAGCAAAACAACTTCAAAAACGAGGCAAGTTGCACGAGTATCCAGTGTTACAGATATGACGCATCTATTTTTAGAAACTCCATTATACACACGACACCAAGCCTTTCACGAAAACCTCCGATAATCAACTCATTTATATTTTTTATTTCTTGAAATAGATGAATGAATAGGGAGGCCGTGTTTTATAAAAATGTAATTTACAACTTTACATGGTGTTGTTGTTATTGAGAATAAACTTATCTATCACATGTAATATCGTACCCGGAGAAATGTCCTGGATGTTATAGGATAATAATTGCCTGCCACATTCTCTGTCTGGTTCAAATTCCAAGTTTCTCTCATGTTTCGTCTGTGAACATAATGGTATTAACTGTACCTCTACTTACATATATTACGAGGGGTGTTCCAGTTTATCATATAGAACACAATTATTATGCAAATGTAGTTACATGTCAGCGAACATGTTTGAATCTAATGCGCACATGCATATATGTTTTCTCTATATGTTATAGATATTGTACTAGTCTTTCGTCAAACGTGTCTTCTTATAAGGGTTAGTGTGCAGTTTGGTGAGGACAAACAACATAATTGTCCGAGTCGAATCAGTGGGCGTGTCGGAGTACATGTATAACAAGTACATTTGTTACGCATCATTAAAGCTTCACCATGAGCAAGTATACTCGATCATAAATCGGATGCTGTTCTTCCATCGACCATTACTATACCCATCAAGTAATGTTGATTCACTTACAGCAGACAAAAATGAAAAGCAGCTTAATATCTAAGCACATCTATAACCTATCAAAATTACAAATCATTTTGAAATTTACATATATGATTATTCTCTTAAGCCTAGGTCCCATTGAGCATTTTGTGCCTCAGCGATGTACTCCCGATTAAAATTAATGAGCTATTAGGACTTTAGGAACAAGTTCTCGTGGTCTTAGTGAAGCTTTGGGGGAAGTCATAAGACAGTTTGTGATATCGGAAGGAATTGTGATGAATCGGGTGGTATCAGAAGAAATCTGGTAAATACTGCCGATGTGGAATGATGGAACCTAGGCTTTAGTGAGCGATCATGTCAGAGACACAGTTTCATAATCAATAGGTAACAAAACTGTAAAGCCTACACACAGAAGAATTAGCAGAGCACAGACGGCACACAAAACAAAATCACAGACCACAAGTTCAACACCCTACTCCGACAGCTTGCCGCCTCAGTCAGTCAAATTAAGTTAGGTAATAATGGGTCACAAGGACGACCCACATTACAAGGACAACCCCAGAGCACTATCCAACAGACACTGCTGCTGTCATTTAAGCATTTATCATTCAATCAGCGCGTCGTGCTAAGTGGAGAGCCTTACTTTTACCCCGACACGCCCACTGATTCTATTCAAAATGTGTACATTTTTTTCGTAAGCGGACACTTTTGTGAGCTATAAGAAAACGGTTTGTACATATACTTAGGAGCAATAAACCATCCGGTAATATACTGTTACAGTAATGGTACAACCGCCTATCACTAGTTGATGCGAGGCTACTTAAAATACGTCAATGCGACAGATAGTTGGGTATGATACATGACATTTCCAAACAAGACATCAGCCTGCAAATTACTAGCTCTGGATGAAAGTAGTTCCTGCTTACCGTCGCTTTATCGTCTCTCGTCCGTTCATATCTGTATAGAATACACCTTCTGTCTCTAGATCCGTCATATATTTGGTGATAACCTCTCTACCTTCATAATAATCTTTCCTTTAAAAAATTAACAAAAAATAACAATCATTATTAATAACAATATAAATCTTTATGAACAGTGAGTTATAATTTTCTTGCCTAATAACAAATCGGACAAGGAATGCAACACTCGTCATGTTCGAATATTGCTCATAAAATCTTGCTAATAATCATGAAGTTCAAATAAAGAGGATAAATTACATTTGCTATGGCATAATCCCAGGCTTTTTTAAACTACAAACATGCAGTTTGTTTTCTACATACTGTTTATTCAGGTGTGTTACTTGTATACCAGCATTGCAATATCAAAACATTGTATTTTTATTCTTTTAAACATTTTAAGTGGTGGAAAGGGCAGCGAAAATCAATACCTTATTCACTATGACACATACTAATACAAATAATATTTTTAAGATATTAATAAGAGAAATGGCAAAGTTTATTTAACAATGTTATGTTATCAAGTGACTAACCTGACCAACTGAGTTATATCAAATCTAGGATCTCCAACTTGGACTGTAAAATGTGCTATCTTGTTCATTACACTTATCGAGTAAACCGTCATAAATTCTGATACTTTAATATTATATCATTATATCTATATTATTTTGAACATGCATGGCAAATATTAATTTCAATCTTGTCCTGGATTTGGAATACATCTTTACTCGTATAATATGTATAACTCGTTTAATCAGGTTAGTCACCTGTTTACATAACATTGTGTAAATTCTCTTATTAATGTATTATGTTAATATATATTTTGTGTATTAGTATGTTGCTTAAAGCATTGGTCTTCACAGCCTTTTTCTCAAATTGAAATGTTTAAAACAATAAAAACAATGAATATGAAATAGCATTGTTTGTATACAAGTGACAGTCCTGAATAAACGGGCTATATAGACGAGAACATTTGACGTGTAACTCATCAATCCTCGTGTGTTTTTGGTATTGTACCGTAAGAATGTTTTGATTAGTTCAAATAACAAATCTGATTGGACAACATATCAGAACTGATATTCAATGATTACAGGTTAAATGTTCTAGTCTATACTACCCTGATGGTATTGGTCCAACTGTCCATTCTAGTTCCACATAATTCTTGTTATTATAAAGTCGAATAACTTGAGATAACCACGGACAGAATACTTGTCGTATTTCCTGGACCAGGCTGCCCTGCAAACACATAATAACAATACTATCATTATTTATTATTATTATTAATAATAAAGACGAATTTATTTTACGACTAAACTAAGATCTTGAAAGCGTGTCTGTTTTCTGCTTCTTGAAAACAGTTTTCTGTGCAATACGCGAAAATATCAGCGCCGAAATAACACGCTCCATGGAAACCGGCTTTAGTCTGCGGCCTGAATGTTATTTTGATTTTATTTTCTGGAGTTATAAATCATGCGACCAAACAACCGTGCGACTGATGTAACACAAGCTTAATTGCTTGTTTTTTCACTTTGAAAACAATATTTATTGAACACCATTTTCTCGTTTTACTCGATATTTTCAACATGTTATAAAATATTTCAAACACAACATATGGCATCTCCCTAACTCCCCTCGTGGCGGGAACAAATAATGTAAGTCATTAGACCCTTAACCTAGTATAAGTGAGTATATTTGGTTTATATTTATTTAATTCACTAGTATGATGTTGCTGCAATAATGTATATGGACATGCTTAAACTACGATAACATTAATTTACATTTTATACATTTTAGTTGCACCTAAAAAACTAGTAGTATAATTTGATTTCATATATTTGCTGGTATATAAATGTACTATTAATAACTGTGTTCGCGGTGGGTATATCTTAAATATGCATGACTTTATGTACAGTTTTTTATCGGAACATTTTATAATGATATCAAAGAAATATGTTGATCACTATCGGTATTTTCACGATTTGTAAATCAAATGTCAACAATTCAATTTAAATGAAAGTAAAAGTTATCATACTGCCATCGGGTACACGCGATATGAAATATAACAATACATGATTAATGTCCCTGCATGATAACGGGGGACCACTCTGTCAGCCCCTTCTTTTATCTGTATGAATACCAATAATGTGACCCTTAATAATAAGGTAGATTAGATGAAGTGATTATGTTGAGAATGACGGGTGTTGTGCACGTGCCGGCACGGGTATAGAGGCTTTATTGTATTGTTGTTGATCGACGGAACAATAGTAATGTCACTTAATGTTAGGTTACGTATACTATGAACTCTTCTATCATAGGATAAAAATGTTAAATGGATAAACTATACGAAATATAAATATCTGAGTGTCGGTCATGCAAAAATATTTTTTTTGTATTTTTTTTTGAGAAATTTAACGTTCCGTGTCATAAATAGCGCCGCCTAGCGGGTCTTGTTTTCTTAAGGATAATGTTTTCGACGTTTATGGTCACTATTTTAAGTCAATACTTATTTGCAGCGGTTTAGTTTCATGCTCATTCTGATTCTTTCCTGTATATTATGAAATGACGTCATACCATGTTCAGTAATGGTTTTAAAGCTCATTGATTGGTCAGGCTAGGTCATGTGACATAGCGGTCTCAAAAATTGGCGTAACGCTCAAACCCGTAGTGGTCGTACCTGACCGTACTTGGTCATGAACGTGCTAAAATGCTTTCCAATGATATAATAAAGACTTTTATGGGTCGATAAAATGTTATAAGTTATATATACGAGTTACTTTAGAGATATAACAGGTTACCTCAGTTACCAAAGCAAATAGTAAGTAACTAGTAAACGCTTATGTGTAACACGCCCTTATTGTACCACTTCTATTATATTATGCACCTAAAGAAAAATTGGGAAGGTCAAGAGTGTTTTAATTTACATATGAAATTCTTGTGAGATTGTCAGACGAACGTGACTTTAAAGCGATAAAAATATGTGTCAGAAGTGGGATTCGAACCCACGCCCACATACGTGGACCAGAACACTCGTATTTAAGGTTGATATACCTTGAGTCTGGCGCCTTAGACCACTCGGCCACCCTGACAACTATATCAGCCCGCATATCTATCAATTATGGTAGAATGTAGGTTATCAGTTGATTTTTGACATTCAAGTTAATTCATCTGTAGGTGGTGTGGAAAACTATAAAGTCCGGGCATCAACAAATGACAGTGTAAGTCAGTATATGAGCGACAATATTGAACGAAAAATTATATAATCAATAATTTAGTTTTATTAAAATTACGTTATTTAGTAGTTATTTTGTAGTTTGAACCTGAAACATATGTGGGTCAGAGAGCTGGCATGACTAACCATTTAGGTGTGAGGGGATGCCTATAACCTAAAACATATTACATCAGCTATTATAATAAAGCTATTGTAATGAAACCGAATAATTAATTAAAGACTAGAGTATTGTAATAATTGTGTATATGTTTTAATTATATTTTGTAACATATGCCATACCCAGAGTCATAAAGGATGTTTGTTTGATCATGTTTGAAGGAAACCCTACGCTATTTTTAAAAGGAAAACAATACCTGATGCGTGATATTAAGAGTGATTTAAATTGCTTATTTGCAATAAATACTTTCAGCACTTTAAGCGATTCAGCACCTTTAAACTGTATGTAATGTGATATCATAGTCTAAGCGGTATCTGAATACTGAGAAGAGGCTCACAGAAGATGGATACCTTGTATGAGACAATGCTGACTGTCTGACCATGGTTGGCACTGTCCGGAGTGTCCGATTTGGGACGGAATATATATGCTCCGGATGCTTGTGAGTTACCATCATAGTTGTAGCCGTCATGTCCGATATAATAGAAGAAATTCTGCTGCAGAGATATTGCCACATCTTCGTGTTTATTCCATAGATGTGATATGAGACCCGTTGTTCTATCCACCGTCACGGTATAATACTGTAATATACGATAATTATAATACTCATCGTTTTGCTACAAGTACGTATATGTGCTGGATAAGGGGAACAACAATACAAAGGGAGAGAGAGTGAAATGAAGGGAAAACGAGGGAGAGGAAGGGAGAGGAGAGGGAGAGGGAAGAGAGGAGAGAAGAGGGGGACACGAGGGGAGAGAAGAGGAAGAGAAGAAGGGAGAGAAGAGGAAATATAGGAGAAAAGATGGAGGCAGAGAGGCAGGAGTGAGGGAGGGAGTACAAGAGAGGGAGAGGAAGGGAGGAGAGAAAAAGAGTGTGGTGTAAAGGGGGGTTGATGGAGTGTAAGATGGTCCCTCTAGATTTGGATTATTATGCCCCCTTCAAAAAATAGGGTGTATTGTTTAGATTATGTCGATCAGTCGGTTTGACGGTTTCCGATAGATAGCTGAAGAAGGGTTTGGCTCAGGATATTCAATCTTTACATAGCGGTTGGTCAACAATACGTACAATTTGCGCTCGATTGAACGGAATAATCTTGTTCAACCGAGACCAAGGACAAACTATTTAAAGGACACATTTGCATTTAAAGGATCTCAAATATGGAATAATACTCCACACAATATCAGACAAAGCAATTCTTTAAAAACATTTAAAACCAAATATAAGAAATTGCTCCTAGAAAGACAAAATAATTGAGACTCGTAAAACTATGTATTGTTTGTACATTGTATATTTTTATTTAGTCTCTTCATCAAACGAATAGTTCATTGTTAATGTATGTTATTATGCATGAATGTGAGTCGTAGTAATATAATTCAAGCGAGTGTTTGTCGGAAATGTATACATGTATGTTTTTGTTTTGCTTTTGTTTTATTCTTGTTAAAATGTTATTTCAACGAAGGCCGCATTGGAAATAAGTGTATATATTATGTATGTAACTTAATGTGTTTTCACCTTCGGTAAATAAAGTCTTTATTATTATTATTATTATTATGGCACCTACTGATTTTTTTGCGGTCACACAGTCAATGCACCATGACAGTTCTGACTATAGAGCTGCCATCTCTCTATTTATTTTGTTTTAGTAAGGAAATATAACACCGCACAGTACCTGATTTTCTATCATTTCGATCGCTTCTTCGTATGGTTCTGGACCGAAGGAATTTTCAGCTAATTCGATAATTTCTTCCTCCAGTATATCTATATCTGTATCAACATCATCTGCACAATTGTGTAAAACAACGTTAATCTATGTGATGTTTATTATACACAGAATATATAATATATACTATACAATGTATTATAATTCTATTTCTTAACATAGGTGTACCTATTTGTATGTCACAGGGTGAGAAAACGGTACAATCTGACCGGGGCTCGAACCCGGGACCCTTCGATTACAGAGATAATATTCTACCGATTGAGCTATCCGGCAGCTCACACACTCTCTCGTCCCTATTGTGGATATGTTCAGATCGTGACAATTTTAAAAAACCAACTACCATCAGAACAATTTTCGAAGGATACAGACAATAGAATACAACACGAGTAAGCTTTATATAGGATAAAACATTTGATAACGATTAATGCTGGTACTGTGCTTCGGGTATAAATATTTCGAGTTCGAGTGCTCAAATGCGAGTGCTCATGCTTTCGAGGGCTCAAATATGAGTACTCGAGATTTCGAGAGCTCAAGTGAGAATGATCATGAAGGCGAGTGCTCCTATGTGAGTGATCATGATTTCGAGAGCTCAAATGTGTGTGATCATGATTTCGAGTGCTCAAATGTGTGTGATCATGATTTCGAGAGCTCAAATGTGTGTGATCATGATTTCGAGTGCTCAAATGTGTGTGATCATGATTTCGAGTGCTCAAATGTGTGTGATCATGATTTCGAGAGCTCAAATGTGTGTGATCATGATTTCGAGAGCTCAAGTGTGAGTGATCATGAATGCGAGTGCTCCTATGTGAGTGATAATGAGTTGGAGTGATCAAAAGTGAGTGACCATGACATTTTCGAGCTCAACTGTGAGTGATCATATCATTATTTTAAGAGCTTATTTGTGACTAACCATGCAATTTGATCGCTAGCTTGTATTGTGAGTTTTTTGATTCCGTAATGACTATAGTATCCTTATAATTATATATACTCTCAGTTGAGTTTTCTGTCTCCCCAAATTAATAAAAAAATATCATAATGGATGATAATTTTAGTACAAACGAAAAATGTGTAACCTTCAAACAGTTGATCAGCAGTTTTCTCTATAAAATATGTAGCAATCCCCAGTGCTGGTAAAGTGGTTTCAAACATGAGTTGTTTTTCAGCTACAGATTTTGGTCGTTCAGGTATATGCTTGGTTTCCGTAGAAATTGGTAACATCTGAAATAACGACATGATACGATTTCTTAATATACTACGCGTAATATACGGCTCATGTGTCCAGAGATGTTATTCAATATTGATCTTGCTTGACTTAAGGATAAGGACAACCAATGAGATCACACCATATTAAACTCGTGGCCAGTTACAGGCGATATGATTGGCTACCCTTATTCTGTAGTTAAATAAGATCAATATTGAATGTCACCCCAGATAAACATTGACTTCATACATATGAAAATACGAAAATACACTGTAATCACAGGTAACTTTATCATTGCATAGAAAAAAAGGGAAAACTTGTTTGTGATGTAAAATGTATACATCATTAAGCTATAAATCAAATTATGTAACAGACCAATCTTTATCTGTGATACATTTACCATGGATTGTATTACACTTAAATGAATAAAAGAACAACGCGTTAAAATGATATGATACGTGTATATCATTAAACAGATTTTGAAACTTGCGAGGTCGACCTTTTAATGGAGGAAGCTTAGTCTCAACAGGTGTGTGAAAAAATCAGCTAAAATCATTATCAACAAAATTAAGGTAAAACAGGTAAAACAAAATGTAGTTATAGAAAGTAGTCCTTAATATTTATTGTGGACATATAAAACAGTATCTGACATTTGTGCTCATTTATACGTGTAAGATATTGAATATGTGTCGAACCTGATGTTTGATTACATGTGCACTGGAATCAATGACGCTGTATCTTGCATCAGGTACCGGTATCTCAACAAAGTAATTCCTGGCTCTGGCTATCGGATTGTAAATGACAATTGTAAACTAAAAATACACAAATGTTACCGTTACCTATGAGACGTGATGGCAGGAACATATTGTTATCAATCCATTGAACCTTGTTTTAGCAAAATGAAGAACTACATGTTGTCAAAGGAAACGCATAGGACATGTTGACAGTTTTCCAAACGTGAACGGATAGTTATGGAGCAAATATGTCAACACAAATTTCCGACAGAATAAATCGACGGGTTGTCCCGTGTTTTCAATCTTGCGTTGCTAAAACAGCCACATTTTACTATACGTTTTTACTCGTTTACTATACGTACTGAATTCCTTAATGACATGAAATTATTTCCACCAAATGATGAAATTCGGACGAAAAATAGTTTAACAAATAATGGTGTCTACGTATTTTTGATAAGTATTTGGTTAGTATTTGCACCAAGTGAACAGTTTCATATAATTGTCTTTACTATACCCTGGTACATACATTAGTCGTTGTCTCTGTAACTTGACAAGCTTGTAAATGTAACTGACCACAATGATCAAACGTAAGTTTCTGGACGTTTCCTTTACTCGTCAATATTTTGTTGATAGCGGTGTGCATAATTTCCTGCAAAAAATGAGGAAATTCAAAAGGGTATGGGGTGGTTAGCAATAATACTTTACTTTTTAGAGAATGAAAGGCACCACAAAACATACTTAAATATATCATATGTATTCTATTACTTAACGAAGCTTACCCATACCATTCGTTACAATTATGAACAACATATTAAAATGGTTGATGGCTTTGCACGAACATAATTGTCCTTCCGCACTGACAAATGATACTTGAAGTTTATGCATATCATTGTTACAATATAACAAAACATCTAAAGAATCATTGCTGACATTTGCCCTTAAGATGTTGCACAAGAAGCATCGTCTTAGTTACACCTCTCAAGACACGTGTAATAACATTCATTACTATTGTTACGTAGCGATGTACTGTTTCACATAGGATTATACAGATAGTTTGCACACATAGTGTGCAACCCCATATCTCACTCAATGACAATACCTAACGGTATCTAAGCTACAACACATGTAGTCAGGTCTGGTTAGTTTATCGGCGCATGTCTGGTTATTCCAGAAACCAAAACCAACATTTCCGTTTAACTACTATTGTTGAACTATGGTTACCATGGTTAGCCCCAAAACCCAGGCCTAATTATCCATTTGTCATCTAACGGTCAGCAAGAAATATCTTATCTTGCAGTAAAACATGCGATTACGTAACTCTTACCTTGTAGTATAACATGTCAAAACGTAACTCTTATCTTACAGTAAAACATGCCATAACGTAACCTTTACCTTGTAGTATAACATGCCATAACGTAACTCTTACCTCGCAGTAAAACATGCCATTATGTAATTCTTACCTCGCAGTAAAACATGCCATAACGTAACTCTTATCTTGCAGTAAAACATGCCATTACGTAACCCTTACCTTACAGTAAAACATGTCATAACGTAACTCTTACCTCGCAGTAAAACATGCCATTATGTAATTCTTACCTCGCAGTAAAACATGCCATAACGTAACTCTTACCTCGCAGTAAAACATGACATAATGTAATTCTTACCTCGCAGTAAAACATGCCATAACGTAACTCTTATATTGCAGTAAAACATGCCATTACGTAACTCTTACCTTACAGTAAAACATGCCATTACTTAACGCTTACCTTGTAGTAAAACATGCCATTACGTAACTCTTACCTTACAGTAAAACATGCCATAACGTAAATCTAACCTTGCAGTACATGCCATAACGTAACTCTTACCTCGCAGTAAAACATGTCATAACGTAACTCTTACCTCGCAGTAAAACATGTCATAACGTAACTCTTACCTTGAAGTAAAACATGCCATAACACAACTCTTACCTTGTAGTAAAACATGCCATAACGTAACTCTTACCTTGTAGTAAAACATGCCATTACGTAACTCTTATCTTGCAGTAAAACATGCCATAACGTAACTCTTACCTTGCAGTAAAACATGTCATAACGTAACTCTTACCTTGAAGTAAAACATGCCATAACACAACTCTTACCTTGTAGTAAAACATGTCATAACGTAACACTTACCTTGCAGTAAAACATGCCATAACGCAACTCTTATCTTGCAGTAAAACATGCCATAACGTAACTCTTACCTTGCAGTAAAACATGTCATTACGTAACTCTTACCTTGTAGTAAAACATGCCATTATGTAACTCTTACCTTGCAGTAAAACATGCCATAACGTAACTCTTATCTTGCAGTAAAACATGCCATTACGTAACTCTTATCTTGCAGTAAAACATGCCATTACGTAACTCTTACCTTACAGTAAAACATGCCATAACTTAACTCTTATCTTGCAGTAAAACATGTCATAACGTAACTCTTATCTTGCAGTAAAACATGTCATTACGTAACTCTTACCTTACAGTAAAACATGCCATAACGTAAATCTAACCTTGCAGTAAAACATGTCATAACGTAATACTTACCTTGCAGTAAAACATGTCATAACGCAACTCTTATCTTGCAGTAAAACATGCCATTACGTAACTCTTACCTTGTAGTAAAACATTCCATTACGTAACTCTTACCTTGCAGTAAAACATGCCATTACGTAACGCACACCTTGCAGTAAAACATGCATAACGTAAATCTAACCTTGCAGTAAAACATGCCATTACGTAACGCACACCTTGCAGTAAAACATGCCATAACGTAACTCTAACCTTGCAGTAAAACATGCCATTACGTAACTCTTACCTTGAAGTAAAGCATGCCATAACGTAACATGCCATTACGTAACTCTTACCTTACAGTAAAACATGCCATAACGTAACTCTTGCCTTGCAGTATAACATGCCATTACGTAACCCTTACCTTGCAATAAAACATGCCATTACGTAACCCTTACCTTGCAGTAAAACATGCCATTACGTAACTCTTAGCTTGCAATAAAACATGCCATTACGTAACTCTTACCTTGCAATAAAACATGCCATTACGTAACCATTACCTTGCAGTAAAACATGCCATTACGCAACTCTTACCTTGCAGTATAACATGCCATTACGTAACCCTTACCTTGCAATAAAACATGCCATTACGTAACCCTTACCTTGCAGTAAAACATGCCATTACGTAACTCTTAGCTTGCAATAAAACATGCCATTACGTAACCCTTACCTTGCAGTAAAACATGCCATTACGTAACAGACGAGTATAATCCTCAGCAACATATTGCTTCTCGGTACCTCTGTAATGTATTCACACGTAGTAGCAGCAAATGTACTAGTATTTTATCAGTGTTGACACATCACGTGGTTTGTGACGTAATTGTTGTAAGAAAGTTGTTATAAAAATAAATCTTAAGCTACAAGTATTTATTTTTCTATTTTATCTCAACTGTTTTAGATAGAATCTATATCATACAGTACAACCTCACTTAAAGAGCATCTGAATAGTAAGACCGTCAAAAAATAGAGAATACAATTCTCTTGTCTGCTATGCACTACTCAACATTTGATAATGGTTAACAAATTTCCCAAGTTCGCAAAATGATTAACACCAGACACTATAGATATATCGATGGCTTAGAATGAGAAGGTCGTAAGTACAAAATCAATATTTTGAGGAAAAAACTGTTCTAAAACTACTCTTTACTTATGGAAAAGCTAGCTTTTTAAATTTCACTTTGTCAACATGACCACTTCCGATTTTCATGAAAATACGCTCATAAGAAGCGCCTTGAGATGCAGATTTTAAATATGAACGAGTCTTATAAATATTACTTACGACCTTCTAATTTTAAGTCAGCTTCAAAATTTGATGTTTAAGTGCCGATAAGCCTAATCTCACTCAAATGTTTGTGCTGCATTCAAACCTCTGTGAAAAGAGAAAGACACATGAGTTTTTGGAATTTTTGATCTTGCACAATATGAGAAAAATGGGACACATATTTCCATGTTGTTCTTGCCACTTTGGTCCCTGCCAATAGGACTTATCAGTGACCTGGAAAAGGACGACGTTATATTCAATGCATAACAAATGCGGCACTTGATTTTTACGTAAATTAGCGGCAGATTAGATGATATTTTAATACTTACACAACGTTTTCTTAATTGGTGCTGTTCAATAAACGTTAGACAGACTTCAGTGTGGCCATACCACGTGGTATGTGACGTCATTTTTGGCTAAGACTGTCAGCCGATTACGCTCGATTGGGAGTTAAAAAGTCCTGTAATTATCTTATTTTCCACTCGATTTTGACGAAATATGGCCGATGCTAAGGGGGAAAGTGTTTACTATCCCCGGTTGTTGATACATTTCTCACCACGGGTTTACTTTTGTCTAACATTCGAGTCAAATGCCAGTCCACATCAAAAATGAAATGCTCAGGCGGCACGCCAATTGGAAATTCATCACAATAGTAGTTATATACGACAGTAAGCAGTGCCTAAATTTGTTCGGACGTCAAGTCACTCATTTTAATACATGTCGGGTGAACAGATTGAAAAAAAAACGACAAAATAACGGTATTTTTTAAAAACAGAAAATACGCTAAGACGGCACGTCGTATTTGTTCAGCTAAGACGGCACGCAGATATTTTACCTGCATATCGTCAATGAGAATGCATCACAAATCAAGTGTGGTTCTTTTCTATTTGTATTTTAACTAGTTGCATCAAACATTTACGGATGAGGATGAGCATTTTTATTTCATACGCCCATAGGGTAACTGTTTTATCCATGTCGTATTGACTTATATACCTATACACTTCAACATGGTTTAACCATGTCTTAATGGTGACTGTACAGCATTTTTGGACGTGTAATAACACGGTGTAAATGTTGTATTAATATCGTAAATAATACAGCCTAATGATAAAACAAAATGCAACAGTTAACTACAGTAATTAAACTAACGAAAGTAAACCCGTGGTGAGAAATGTATCAACAACCGGGGATAGTAAACACTTTTCCCCTTAGCATCGGCCATATTTCGTCAAAATCGAGTGGAAAATAAGATACTTACAGGACTTTTTAACTCCCAATCGAGCGTAATCGGCTGACAGTCTTAGCCAAAAATGACGTCACATACCACGTGGTATGGCCACACTGGACTTGAATTAAGATTTATTGGCCTTTATCAAAACTTGAGCATACATTTATGTACTCTCAACTTTAATAAGAAGCCATGCAATAACCAGACAAGCTTTCACTGGTCCAAATAGTGATAATATTTTTGAGGTCCTGGGTACTGTTTTATCAAAAGTTTACTTACGCACGAACATTCAAATTCTTTATGATTCGTTAACCACTGCAAATTGGGAACAGCTATAAATTGAATGAGTTCATTAACTGAATCATTGTTAGTACTGTAGATCCATTTACCCAACTTTGTAGCTGTAAATGAATTGTTTAGAAAAGAAAATGTGAACGTAATTTTAAAATTTCCGTAAGTGCTTTGATAAACAGTAGAACTCTGCTGTAGAACATAATACTGACTTACGATACAGCATCGTGATGTTGTGCCACAGCCATGGCTTCCTCTGTAAGAAAAGTAAAATGTAAAAACAGATTCGAAACTCATGTACAGTACATTTACCGCTTATTTATATGACCCACTGCGAAGAGAACTACGAATAGTCAAAATACTCAAAATACTCAAAATAAACAACATGACAAAAGATAAGTATATCTAATACACAAAAGAAATGATTTTCAAATCAATTTATTTTTATATAATAATTCTAACGAATTTGGTGTATAGCATAATTATCTTTCGCGAAACATTTTTACTCATAATCACAGAAATTATATTGTATCTTTTTTTAAATATCGTGAAAACCTTTGTTAAAAATGGAATGACTTGAACCTGCACAAACCACGGGAATAAAATAAAGATGTTATTTACGGTTGATATTAGATACATGGATTTGGTAGCTTGATTTTGGGATGGAAAATTGTAATCATATAAGTACAGTAATAATGCTGTTGCTGTTCGATGAATCATGGAATATCAGTAGGGCTTCCCTACCTACCCGAGCAAAATGACCAAGATGTCAAAATTTTATTTTACCCTCTGATTTTTTTTAATATCATATTTAAAAAAAAAGTCTGCTATGAGAATACGTAATAATTTTTTTGACAAATTAGATATTTGACCTATTTATCTACCCAACCCTAATTGACCAGGGTCATGTGAGGATTGGGAAGGGGAAACATAAATATTTTATATTTTGCATAGGTGGTTTGTAATTTACACTTACTTAAATAGTTGAGAGACATTTCAGCGTCTTCTAGAAGTGTAAGGGTGGCAAGTTGTTTACACGACTGAAATACGAGACGGTAAGAGTTATCCTACCGTACATGGTATAAGTTCACAGACAAGCCTTTGCTGGCCAGCTTGGAGGCTCGTGAACAAAGAATGGTGTGTTGACATTTTGTATCATAGTTACTACAATTTACATTGATGTTAAGTAAATAGGTGTGGCTAAATGCAATGATAATTAATGGTATGGGTCTTAATTATCAAAGGAATGAGTGCAATTACTTCAGTACATTGTATCATTATCATGCACAGAAGTTATCGTGCTCTCCTTTGTCCTATCCGATAATTACACGATACTTAACTATCTAAACACCAGCTACAGACTACTGATTCACGAGAATTTCGTTTTATAATTTTATGAATGACATTCCATTGTTACAATAATATTTTATAAGTCATTATCATTGGTTGAATTGAGCTGGGTCTTCATTTTAAAATAAACATACCGTGTAAGTACATGTATTGGAAATGCCAATTGTATGTTCCATAGACACGACCTATAGACCTTCTGATTGGATGACTATAATACAAGCCAGATAAAAAACTCATACTTGGGATGTCTTAAGTAAAACAACCTCTCTTTTGTTGTTTTTTCTCAATCGATAACTTAAAATCATTGAATCATTGACGGTCTTATAGTGTTAGTTTAAACAATATTTATTTCCATAATTATGCATTTTTTATGTGTTACAGAGACAAATTGTTAAAGATAAGAGGTACATATACAATAATTAGTCACAGGTAGTTTTATGGTAAATTTGGGTAGAAATTGGATTTGTAAACAAGTCTTATATAAGACTTATATTAATACATTTCCGAGGTGATGAAAATAATGGCTGGTTCGTACAGTTAAAGTATAATGCATATTTAATTAATATACATGTAATAAGATATAATAAATATTAAATTGAAGGAAAAAATGGTATTCGTGTAAAAGTTTGGTTGCTGCACCTTATTAAAATCTATCTTAACAACAAAAATAATCGCCAAGAGTTGTGGATACTATCTAGCCAGGGAGACTATGCCGTGAAATGTCTCGTGGCGACAATATATTGTTGGACTAGGTGGAAGATATTGGTATTTTCATCAAAGGTCAAGTGGTCTGAGCCATAGATTAGGTTCTGGAATGTGATTGTGAATCTTATAGTGTTCAAACATAACTTGAAAAGTTTTATTGTCCCATTGTTGAAATAATGCCCAATGGTAATTGCCGTACCTGCAACATTGAACCGGCAGTACGTACAAGCCGTTTAAGATTCGGCCGGCTGGTATAATACCCGGTCCAGAACGAATGTTCTCTATGGGCGTATGGAAAGAAGTCATCGGTTTTGGTGGTCCATGTTTTGTTAGATAGATGTAACTGTTGCAGATAACAGGAAGGTGTGGAATATAATAAGTTGATTTTGAAATTAGGATCCTCTTTTTGCTGAAATAAAAATGCGGACAAATATGTACATTATTTTAGTATTCTATTGCTTAGGACACATGGTGTTCGAATACAGTGGTCCGTTGCCTGAGCAAATCGCTACCGAGCGCCTTTATTCAGTTACCTCCCGTTTAATTGAATATAGAAGGCAAGGATGACCTCCCGGGGAAAGCGCTACATAGCGCTCGCCCATGTTAACGGTCTCCAGATTCTCTGCAAATTCCTACATAATATGATTGCTTGGTATTGAATAAAAGAATTAACAAAACCCGCCACGATTGCAGGCTTGAGCAGTACTTCAGTTACTAAAATGATATTCGTCGGCCGATTTTTCTGGAATGTATCCTAGCTTACCCGTCAACAAGGATTCTGTCACTTTACACATGTGGAGGAAAATCGACATTTGTATTAATCATTAAAAATATTTAGGAAGAGAAACTTTAAGACATTTCGCGACCGGGAATCGAAATGAAAGTGGACTTACGAAGGTAAATGATTTAATTTAATTATTTAAATTACCTTTTGATTGAAGAGCTCAATGAGAACATCTAGGTTCTCGTACCATTTGTCAGCTTGTCTGTATTGAAAGTCACCACCAAACTCTATCATCACGTGATTCGTAGAGTAGTGTGCCGCCTAATATATAACAACAAACTTGTATATAGTACATAGCATTTGACGCGAGCCTCGGCCTTCTATTAGCACAATTTAACAGCTGATATACCCGTATTTATGTCTGTATTTATATAACCCTGGTTGTATGTTTTCATAGGCGGGGAGTATCACGGAGACGATAATATTATGTAATACATCAATAAAGGACCGATATTGCACAATTGGCTTGCGGAAATGTACGAGTATATATTCAACGCAAGAACTTTGAAACATACGAGCGTGTATCCATGTATAAATGCTAGGGTCAAGTCTATCCGTGCTATATTTCAACCGGATTATAATTATAATAAAACATATGCCTTCTTTCATGATACATGTACATTAAACTTTAATACGTGCTTGGTTGTAATATTAAGATAACTGAGGCTATCTTATATCTAATGATCCTCAGGCATGGCTAGCTAATTTGTCCACTCGTATTCCGAACCCGATTATAATTACATACTAAATGTTTAATAGATCTTTCTTTATAATCATGAAAAATTGGTGGCGCCACTTGATGACGACATGTGCCTTATCTCGCCCGATAACAATGCATCCTATCAAGTTGGGTTATGAAGGAAACATAATTCCTAACTCCTGTTTCGGTCACGTGACATTTGGTGACCCTAGGGCACCCAGTTAGTGTTCACGTACCATTTATCATTGTGGAGAGTACGTAGTTTAACATTTTCGTCAAAAAAACCCAGATTATCTACATTACTTTTAATAATTCACTCCGATTTCGTCACGTGGTATCATTAGTCAACCTTTCTCGGATAATTGCTCGAAAGTGGTTAAGCAATACAATGAAACGAGGTCATTAATTTCTCTCAGTCTCTCATACCCTCATGGTGATGGCTTCCATCAGGAATGAGGTGTCGAGAGTGGTTAACGTAAGTTGTTGCACATGTTTCACGATCGACCTAAAATACAATTTAATCATAAAGAATTAGGTACCTCCTCTTCAACAGCTTTTATAAATGCTTCCATTCTAGCTTTCTGAAATGACGGAGTGCTGAAAAAAATTGTTGTATAAGTTAAACAGTATCCGTTTAAAATTTATTTGGTAGCAGTCTTTGTTAATGCTAAGGTCACATTTGCCGTCCGAGCTCCTTACGAGTTTATTTTGGCAAACTCGCACTCGTAGGAGCATCGTATGGATTTTCTAAACTCGTACGAGCATCGTGCGAATACTGCACGAGAGCATCTCTATAGATCGTTCGTGGTCCGTATGAGCTGTTACCAGGCGCTACGAACATACAAGAACCCCACACACACGTTACACCAGTATCCATGGTAACCATATTTTGAATTATCTTAAAACTATGAAAAATGTCGTATTCATTATAGCTGGAACAAAGAGATTCGACACGGTAAAAATATATATCACATCTATACTATGATCCCTCTCTTTGATATTCATAGTATAGATGTGATAGATATTTTACCGTGTCGAATCCTTTTGAGTTGGAATACATCACACTTGATATTCTCTTGATATCACCAACGTATGATTGACACTTTTTGAGGTTACATTATATAGCAACGGTCCGGGAATTCATAGAACATCCCTCGTAGGTGTGTGTTCCCCTTTTACCTGTGACGTATCTCGGGATCTGAACACCAGTAGTCCCAACAGAACCCTTTTGGGGGCCAATACACATTGTTCAGTACACCAACAAATATATCAGATGCTCTTCCTGCAATACAATTATACGCATTGAGTTTGTTAGAACACAGGAACTTGCATAATTGAAAAAAAAAGATTTTTTTTAAATATTATAATATATTTTAATACAGGCTCTACTGTACAGTACTGAAACAATTATTTTCTTCATTTTTTTTTATAAATTATGCAAGTTCCTGTGGTTAGATGTTAAACTTATATAGGTTCATTTAGGTACGTCGATCGCACCTTTTGTAATATACCATAGTTTGCCACAAGTAATTTAGTTTTGAACAATATGTTTTGGACTTATTTTATTGAATCAAGGGCTGAAACATTTTTCGTAAACACATACTTCAAAAACGTATTATTTTGTTAAACGTGGGAGAAAATGATTGTGATTATACATGTAGTTTATTGTCCACCTGTTACATGCCCTATTTCATTTCGAACCTAAGTATCTAGATGGACGCGTCATGTTTGCATGACGAATGGGGCTTCCTTTCTGTTCTGTTTTGTTTTCTTTTGTCATTCAAGGTTCAAATATCTCCCATGAACCAACTAGCGTAAACTAAATGAAGCAAAAGTAAACCAAACTGAATGAAACAGCTATTTATATGCATATTAATTTTTTGATGGAATAATTTGTAAGCAATCCTTTTTTTAAATTCACTTGTAGTAACACAGAAACTGGGCACTGTTATATCGGATATAACCATGGTTTGTGTGTCATACATATTACATCATCAGATTACTAAGTTAAGGGAAGTTGACAAAGGATTTAAGTATCAATGATGCCCAGGCGTACGCTAAGGTCTTCCTTTACAATTATTGTAATAAATATGACTATTATGAGAAGCTTTTGTGAAGGAATTTTATACGAACACGCGACGGAACAGAACAAACACGCGCCCCGATTAACACTCTTATTGTAACGCACACTTATTTGTAAAAAGAGATTGTTGGTTTTCAGTGAGATGTGTCGACTCCTTGAACTAGCGTTATGAATATTATAATATACGTGTATGAATACAAATTACCCCCCTTGTCAATGCGTCTGGGTAAGTTCATTTCTGTAATTTGATTATATCCCTTACATACACATTATTAGAACATGATAAGTCATGGATCATGTATAGGGGTGTGATTTGAAATACTTATGGGGTAGAGGGTTAACCATCTCAAACCAAGCACAATCTCATTAAAGAAATGACAGCGGTACTGTTCTATCAAAGCACTAACAGAAACAGTATATTAACTTACGTACAAATTAAAACTAATCATAATGTTTCAACAACTACAAATTTTGGGAGATACGAGATACATATTTACTGAAACATTTCACATATTACAGATCCCTCATTTTTAGTTAAAAACAATTTTAAATGTGTGAACGTAACGTCAAAATGTGAAGCACACTCGAACACTGCACACATCGCAATGATTTTCTAAAGTTATATTACTAAACGCAGAAACAATATGACGTAACCCCAAGCGTAACATTAAGAATTCCGTAAGGGAAAAACACAGGGAACCAGGCGCGTAGCTAGCCCATAATCATGTGGATTCACTATTATGCTAGGGGGGTCGGGGGCATGCTCCCCCGGAAAATTTTGAAAACAATGGTGTAATCTGGTGCATTTGGAGCGTTCCCGAGGTACTTTATTTAGTTCTAACAACGTAATTTTTTAGGATCATTAATTTGTTGATAAACTCTAAAATTGGCCGAGTACTTCTCTGTTCAAAATAAAGCTAAAACATAAATCAAACAAATGTACATCTACGAGTCCCATTTTCAATGATTATGTTCACACAAGCTTCAGATATGCCCATATAAGTCTATTTGTCAGTCTCTTTTCAGGGCGCACAGTTCTTTCTGTCTGATAAAATTGTCTAAATGACTGTAGCTTCTAGTAAGCGAAAATGGCAGTTCAGACCGAAGTTCACTGGCTATGATAGATCGCATATATTTTAAACTTCTTATAATACTAAAACTACCTCTCAGCTCAGGCTCTGGAGACCCGCCATGGTGATTAGCTAATCAAAGGAACGGTTAGTACAGTGACCCTTTCTAGTTTTCAGAGAGGCGATCGGTGCATGGGAACGTTGCCACGAAGTCGTTGGTAGCGGAAAGGATATACTGGAATTCGGCCATGCCCACAGCTTTGTCGTACCCCTCACGGCGGCGCCTGCTACCCTAACATGCGGGCAACCTAGCGCTCCGTGACTTCTTCGACTAACTCGATGTTTTGATTCTGTGACAGTTTATTCAGTGGTCACGAACCCAACAGCAACTATGCAAAGAGGCGATAAAGGTGAACCTCTGGATGTTACGCCTATAGGTGGAATCGATAGCACTTCAATGTTAGGCTATGTATAGTTGGGTAGCCGCTTTAAAAGTGTAGAGTGAGTCCGCACGATTGGTTCATCATATAGACTATGCAGGCGGGATCGGTTCATCATTTCTTCTCTAGCAGCAGTGTAGTTTCCTGTCTCTTCTTGAAAGACGTTTTGCAGATTACCGATTTGCTGCACACTGAGTTGGGCAAGTTTACGTGTACTTATCCACTGGATTACACGCATAATCCATTGATTCAAGTTATGGACTTTGCAGTGAACATTGCTTGAGAAACTAGTGGCTGGCACCTTTGCCTGGTCACACGTTTTAATGGCTGTCAATGAAATTCATAACTAGAGATTCCCTCTTGATTAAACCAAACGAAATCCTAAACACGGTTGTACTGGGACGAGTTTGTTAACGTCAAAGACTACTGCAACAACTACAGTATGGTAGGTTCGTAGTGTCAGACACCAGTACAGCTTACAAAAGTAGCAAAAGAAACACAATGCCTTGCATAAATAACCGGCTTGTTGTCTGAGGATATCACAATGCGTATTTTATAGAAATTTGGAAACAGACATGACAAAGAAGGAAGCGTTTAACGTGAATTATGTTTGAACTTTTCCTGAAAAAATATTTTTGTCATAATCATGTGGATTCAGCCGCGTACTCGCGTATAGGTAGCTACGCGCCTGGGAACTGTATCGTTAATAAAGAGTAAAAAAAATGTTTATAGAAGATTTATAATATCTAAGATAACATAAAATTTATATTTTTTTACTCTTTATCAATGATACAGTTACCTGTGGGTAAAACAGGATGCAACAGTACCATATTGTATACGGTACCTAAAGAATCACTTGCTGACCACAGCATCTCCATAGTACGTGTATTCTCTCTCGTCATCTTGTCCTGATAGTCTATTCTACCAATAAACATTCCATCAAATCCAAACTGTAAGGATTACAGTACCAGATAAACCATCAGTGTTTAATACAATGTATTTATATATAGGAGAGATCATCGTATTCATATGTTAAATGCCCAACAGCAATCTATTGGATGAATGAACAATAAAAACCTGTCATTCACCAATAGCTAGCTGGTGGGAACATTTAAATATGAATACCTCTGTATACAAATATGATCTCTGCTATAATAAAACAATTTAAAGCCTCAAACTATTACCTGTGTATAAACACACAGGTAACTGTCCCATTGAAAAACAAAATCATTTTTTTGTAAAATTTATATATATATCAATTTCTGTAAAAAACTTTTTTTATCAATGATACAGTTACCTGTGTATAATCATTTAAAATATCTGAATATTTTCTAAATTGACATCAAGTCCATTTTTACCATTTTGCTCTTTTGTCAACCCTTATTCTAAGACCACCACAAATAAGAAGGTCATTGTATAGGGTGGTCTATTGAGTTTTTATGTACTAGTACATGTAATTAATGTCTACAAGTCATTAAGTAATACAATATAGGTTGCGATACGAACGTGCACGACTACTTGTACCGTACATGAATACGTACGCGTTGCAATAAACATTAATATAGGTTGCGAAAGGCAATGTGTACTATGTACGTCTAACTTTCCTGTGCGTACATATTTATGTGGCGTAGTATACACATTCATTTCGTCTGTTTCATGATGCTTGTTTTCTAATGAACCTTTTACAACTAATTCAGTACAGGAGACGAGTTCACAAGGAATCTGTTTCTGATTAGAAAAGGTATGTATGATGATGTAGAATTTAATGTATGGAACTTTGAGCATTGCGAGGATAACTTAATGAATAGTATATACTTATAAGCCAACGGACTTGTAAGTCACACAGCAAAAGTTTCTGAGTACTACGAGGGCCATTCAATAAATTTGTAAACTGGGTCATCATATTTATACCCAATGACACAAAGAAATACAAACTACATCCTATCCCTACAGCCTTTCGGACACAAATGCAGAACGCATTGTATGAAATAACGCATTTTACCAAAAAGGTGGCTAAAATAAAAATGCCACCTTAACGCGATAACCACATATTGAACGCTATTAATATTCTGACGTCAGCGACGTCAAATTGACGTTTTATATACCTGTGCGAACAACGATGCCACCTCTCTAGAGTGACCAAAAGGGTCAATCTGCCAGCCTACTCTAGGGCGTCCACATTCACCGAAGTTGAGTCTTAGAAATTCGAAGCCGAGTGTATGTTGATCTATAATGTCCACATAATATGGTGTAGCCTCATCATTCATACACCAGCCACCTAGTACAAACTCCAGATAACCTGCAAAATAGAATAACCTACCTCAATTCACGTTTAGCAGTGTGTCTTCAAGGTATGTTGTAATGATGATCTCAAGGCAAGAAAAAAATAAAGTGTTTATGGTCTCACCTGGGATTAAAGATAATCATTTATTCGGTTATCTTATAAATATTTAGTATGCAATGTCATTTTGCGCACATATCTAACAAATCGATTAAACTAATTTTGCCAAGACTAGGACACAGAAACCAAAAACAAAGAAAAAAGAAAAAAGTACCTATGACGGAACATTAATATATAAATGAAATATGAAAAACGGATCGCTGTGTGTATCACAGTTGTAGATCTTATAAACAAATAATACAATCTTCCCGATTTCCATATACTAAAAGGAGTATGTCAAACTGTTTGGCTACTGTACCATTAGATTTTGTATTTATGACCGAATAAGTCATCAAGATCAGCACTGCTTATAAAAGAAACGTTTTTTATGTTTTCAAATACATGAACATAAAAATTCGAAATTACGTCTCTTTCATTTAATTTATACGAACATGTATGCTGATTTAAATA
Source organism: Spisula solida (assembly GCA_947247005.1). Classification (NCBI taxonomy): domain Eukaryota; kingdom Metazoa; phylum Mollusca; class Bivalvia; order Venerida; family Mactridae; genus Spisula; species Spisula solida. The sequence continues at coordinate 39,185,413 of OX365944.1, read as the reverse complement.
TTGTATTATAAAAATAATCTGAGAATTTGCATGAATTGACCTAAGCACTTTAATATGGAAAATCCGTTATATTAAAACCATAATCGCTCACACAATAGCGACATTTAAATTCCTAACCGACGGAACTCGTCGGAAATAATTAATTGCCTGTCTGATTGACAATAAACTCATTAGCATCAAAATCGCTCGTGGACAAGTTATGTATTTTGCACGTTTCAATTTTCTGCATTCGTATGCTAATTGTGTACACTTTGCTTCTGTAAAACTAAAAAAGGTCAAACATGAAATCGTATACTATCGTATCAAGCTTTTTTATTGTGTTTGAACAGTGACATGTGATGTTGCAGCGTTACCTGACGAAAGGTGACACGATGTAATGTTAGGGGGGTTAGGGGTTTTCTGAGCAATCATCGGGTTTAACGGTCTCTATCTTTTATTTGAAAAATAATTGACACTTTTTCATAAAGCGCAAAATATGATCTTTAAAAATTATCAGCCCATCTGTCTAGACTGTGAATACGGCTTGAAAATATAATATGACTAAACCGCTGTAACAGTTTTCTACGGTCATTGCATATTACAAGTGTACCAGCGTATATAAAATTATATGAGAGACGATGTATTCGCCGATAACAGCTTTAGACGGTATGGGTGCTAAGTCTGTCACAATAGTTTAACAGCAAGAATAATACGAATTTCAGGACAGAAATCGTAGCAAATAAAATAATAACCTAGCATAACTAATCGTTGAGTGACAGATGTTGGAGTATTTAACCATTTATTCTAAACCTGATAGCATAAGTAATTTTAACCGCTCGATAGTTTTATATAGGAGGATCAATGATACTTTCATACATAGATCATGAGAACGGGAGTTAGACAGTCGCCTTTTTTCATGATGAAAATGATGCTAAAAAAGTCAGTAAGTCCTGGACACAAAAACCGTTCTTACACAGGTCTGAACATAATTGGAAATACAAATTTGTATGTTATCGCCTAAAGTATATTGATGGAGGAACTTGGCAATTGCTTCGAACGTTCTAACTTACATGAGGTTATACTGTTGCTATTTTGCAAGACGTTTGGTGGAAATCATACTGACTTTTTGCGTGAGCATTTATTTATTCAATATTTATGTTCATTCAGCGTGTTTTACAGTTTTTGGGAAAGCACTGAATATTGGTGTTCATCTGCCATGTAAATCTATCAAATACAATAAATTAACGTGTGGACATACCACCGCAAGAAGAAATCTGTCAAATCGAAGTTAAAAATAACCGATTTTAACGAGATATAATTGGCGCTGGTGATCAAGCGGAGAATGAGTACCATCCACGTAATTTAATATTTTTGTGCAAAAGGTCACACTTACCTCCCGAACCCGACTTTAACTTACTCGGTAGAATATTAATGCAGTCATTAGTTACTTAATAAGTTATGTTGAATATGTTTACCTTCATTAACAAGCTCTCTAACAACAGATTTCATCTGTAGGTTTTGTTCTCCCCACCATAACTTCATGAATGCCATTTCTACATATATAAAACGTCTTCTTCCTCCAGCAATGCGATCTTTGCTTAGATTCTCCACAACAGACGATATAATAGTTTTTACATCTAGTAAAATATAAAACACCGTATTAATTCTTACATCTAGTAAAATATCAACACTGTAATAATTCTTACATCTAGTAAATCATAGAATGTTAGTTCTTACATCTAGCAAATTATCAAATACCGTAATAATGCTTACATCTAGTAAAATATCAAATACCGTAATAATTCTTACATCTAGTAAAATATCAATACATGTACCGTAATAATTCTTACATCTAGTAAAATATCAAACACCGTATTACATCTTACATCTAGTGAAATAGCAATACATGTACCGTAATAATTCACACATCTAGTAAATCATAGAATGTTAGTTCTTACATCTAGTAAAATATCAAATACCGCATTAATTCTTACATCTAGTAAAATATCAATACCGTAATAATTCTTACATCTAGTAAAATATCAAACACCGTTTTAAATCTTACATCTAGTGAAATAGCAATACATGTACCGTAATAATTCACACATCTAGTAAATCATAGAATGTTAGTTCTTACATCTAGTAAAATGTCAAATACCGTGATTATTTTTACATCTAATAAATCTTAAAATATTAGTTCTTACATCTAGTAACATAGAAAATAACTCTTAAATTTTGCTAATACAAGGTTGGAGGACTTGTTTGCACTATATGTAATCATAGTAATACAGATTAAACAAAGAGAGACAACTCGTAAAATCTAAAAAGATAACTTGAACATTTTTTTGTTATTAATGAGATTAAGCTCTGAAGAAAACAATTTATCTGGGGATGTAAACAAAGTAATAACGCAAGTAGATCTAATATTTTAAACAACTTGTTTAACGATGGTGTTTAGGAATCACAGAAAATGCGTAGAAAGAATTGTATATTTTCGTGTTTTTTTAAGTTTTGTTCCATTTTTCTTGACATGAATAATCATATAGCAAAATGTGCATGTTCATGTATATATAATGAGAACAAATAAACGACGTCCTTGAACCTTCAATTAGCATACTTTAACCGTTGTGATTTCTTGTATGTAATTTAATTTCAGTCTTTATCTACACTTTTATCTGAATCTTCCGACAAGGCACTAACTCTTTACTCGTGATTTAGTTAGTAATATATGCATGCATAAAGGTCGAGGAACATGTTAATTTATTCGGACTATACATAATATAATTATAACAATCAGAATGTATTCATTTCAATTTGACAAAGATATCCGTACATTAACGTATAGCGGGTTAATTCTGTGAGTTTCTGTGAGGTTTTATTTCTGCGTTTTCTGTGGTTCGAGATTGTCTCGCAGTAAAAAATCCGCAAATTAAACTATCGTAGATTTATTTCGCAAAATTTAGCTTCCGGTATAATAATTATAATTACGTTACTACTGGTACATTGTCAACATACCTTGGTTGTAATATATTGTCAACATACCTTGGTTGTAATACATTGTCAACATACCTTGGTTGTAATATATTGTCAACATATCTTGGTTGTAATATATTGTCAACATATCTTGGTTGTAATATATTGTCAACATACCTTGGTTGTAATATATTGTCAACATACCTTGGTTGTAGTACATTGTCAACATACCTTGGTTGTAATATATTGTCAACATACCTTGGTTGTAATATATTGTCAACATACCTTGGTTGTAGTACATTGTCAACATACCTTGGTTGTAGTACATTGTCAACATACCTTGGTTGTAATACATTGTCAACATACCTTGGTTGTAATTCATTGTCAACATACCTTGGTTGTAATATAGTGTCAACATACCTTGGTTGTAATACATTGTCAACATACCTTGGTTGTAATACATTGTCAACATATCTTGGTTGTAATAAATTGTCAACATACCTTGGTTGTAATACATTGTCAACATACCTTGGTTGTTATTCATTGTCACCATACCTTGGTTGTAATACTCTGAGTAAGTTTTTGTCCATCCTACATCATCATGGGTGTTTGGTATTACATGTACGTTCAACATATCATCTCTGACCGGGTTACAACTCTATGGAATAATCAACAGTGAAATCAAACCATTGGATCCGTAGAAGACCGGTATCAGATTAGGTATGTGAAGCTCGTTTTTCATTCAGAAGTGAAGTCAAAACTATGAACATGAATATAATAATGATTATGACGGATGTGAACTCAGAAGTGAAGTTAAGATTGAAAATTCGAATGAAGAGCTGACTGAAAATGAACTCAGAAGTGAACTTAAAATTAAAAATTTGAATGAGCAGCTGGCAGAAGTGAACCCAGGGTGAGCTCTGAAGAAAAGTCAAAAAATAAAAATTTGAACGAACAGCTGACCAAAAGTCACTTCTGAGTTCACATATGTCAGCTGTGAATTCAAATTTTCAATTTTGACTTCACTTCTGGAGTTCACTTCTGTTGACTATGAACAAACAAACAAACAAGAAGTTTTCGAGAATTGAAACTACGCAGTTATAAGTGCCTCCAAGTGTTCTTACTTCATATCCACATTTAGATGCTGAATCAGTGTTTCCAGGAAATGTAGTCACTGGCATGAACCCCACCATGAGCAAATATATCACTGATACTCCGATATACTCCATACTTAAACAGTATCCAGTCACTAAAACGTTTGAAAGGAAAATCTCGATTCTAACAAAGCACTAGTCTTGCCAATATAACTGTTTTCTATATCTAATCTGTCTTTTCTGCATTTCATATGTTTCACATTAAAAAGGAAACTCGGATATGATCATAGTTAAAACATATTTAAACCTTTGTACATATGCAACAATGTGAAATACATGAACTCGTGCATGAGAAGTCAGATTGGGGATTTAGCTCTCGTTGAAGGCGAGAGTGAAGAAACATAATACGGCATGTCGTAGGAGATCAATGCGGATTTGCTTGACAGATATTTGCATACCACAATAACATGGTACCTGGTTTTTATTGTATTAATCCTGTGATATGTCACAAAGCAACATCTTGTTATTTATAACTCAAATATACATAGTACAGCATGGACTGATTAAAACACATGTAATCGGCTGACAGTGTTGTACTGCGCATTGATATTCTGTTATGTCTACGAAATATTTTTATAGAGCGGATATATTAACCTGTGCCTAACCTTTATGCATGGATATATTACAGAGTTCTTGCGTTGAATCCTCGAGTGAATCATGCATTACCAGGAGCCCGTTGCTTAACCAAGCCGCTTTTAAATTGAGCGCTTTTCTATGTTTATGCAACGACACGCTATATGCACTTTGCTAGGTGAGCGTTACCGAGCGCTTTCTTGTGCAACGGACCGCTTTGGTAGCATATATTTTTTCCGCCTTGAAGCAAACCGTTTCATAGAAAAGCGCTACCGAGGCAACGGGCTCCGGTTCTTTAGATTTGTGTTTGTACTACACATTAAGCTTATTCGTTTTACCTTCCGCTTACGAAAACATACCACCGGGGTTAAATACGAGTAAAGAGAAGAACTCAGCTATTTGATTATGCCCATAGAAGGAAAGAGGATCACGTTAATAAGTCCGCACTATAAATACCAGTAAGAAGGGTATGCTCTTCATGGCATACATTTCTAATATATCTGAACTAAGTCGTAAGTACAAGTAATAAATAATTTTATTAACACTATTAAGACAATATGGTCGGTATAGAAACTAACAATCAACTGTTTAATACAATGCTAAAGAGGTTTCAGCCATATTACATTTCGTTAATTATTCTCATCCGCCTGATAACTCTCAGAATACATTAAATATGCAAGAATCGAACTTGCCAAATTCGCATTGTATACTTTTTATTTTATCATGAGACGTAAAGGTGTAAAAACCATATAATAAATGGACTTTTCTCGTGACCCAAATTGCTCTATATCACGCCACGAATTTCGAGAAAACACTCCAAGATGCATAACCCACTCCACTCATTCCAATAATACCAATTTTGGGAAACTGCACATAGACATTCCAAAACTATATTTGTTTCTGTTTCACAATCCATCCTGGAATTGTTGGAATTGATTTCTTTGCGTCGTTTTGTACGTTGTGCCCAAGCATCCTTACACCCGTTGACGCATCTTTCTGATATTTACAGCTATTCTATTAATTTAATGCCGGATCCACATCAATTTTAGTGACTACACGCCTATCTACATTTATATTAGTACCAAAAACAATACTTTTTAAGGTTTCAATTTGTTCTTCGCCAATGTGTTGACTGTTGTAAGCTTGCGAGAGGTAAACCTTTATTCACACTGTCTTGTTCTGTAAGGTTGTCTGGAGGGTGTAACATGATAGCCTTATAGCCTCCCTTGGAGCTATAATAGATTGCTACCAACACTGCCTTATATTAGTTCTATAGTAGTACACTCGCTCAGTTAACATCGTTATAGTATTCGTTCAATAAATAGTAAGTTCACACTCATATTGTCGTTCTGTATAGAGCATTACAATAAATAACATTACAGATGGTAAATGTAAGGTATGGTGGATTTGGTGGATCCAGTGTATTCTAAAACGTGTAAATGTCCCCAGTACTGTTTGCCACTGTATGTACCAAGGCGGAACCTCATTCTATGTACACACGTACACTGTCCCCTTTAAAGTCAAATTAGAAGGGGGGAAATTACAAAAATATTTTCGTCAGTGTGCCTGTGTGTTGAAATATATATGAGCCAGTCTCCAGGAAAACCTGCTATTTTGACAAAAATATTGACTTTATGATTTTCCATAGTATTACAGGATAACGTTAAATAAGCAAATTGCAAAAGAAATTATGTTAATATCTTGAGTTTTAAGGAAGTTACAGCTGTTTTTGTAGAGTCCCTATTCGGAGCTTTTTGTGTGACGTCGCAAACGTCATTCAAACGTTATTCGACGTAACTGAAATAAGTATTTCATTTTTACACCATTTGATCAATTCTTGACATAAACTGTTCAAAATTGTACCAAATTCTATAATTATGTTTCCCTTTTCAAAATATATATCAAAATCGAATGTTTGCATTCAGAGAAAGGCTACTTATGTTTTAAACAACTACATCCTCGTTTTTCTCAATCGGAGTACTTTTCTGAAATTGGTCACCATAGCAACGAAGTATGTGTTTTCGACATAATTCATAGAAACATTTAAAGCTAAGGTATAGTACTATATGGGTCTATTACTTAAAATAGAATCAATAGATATGTATTTTTCCTTATTTTAGAGCTTTATCAAAATCTTGTTACATATAGTAATTACATAATGTCAGTATAGCAGGTTTTCCTGGAGACCGGCTCATATATATTTTCATTTTGTATGTACAAATTGCGGAGTCCAGCATAAGGCTGTTTTATTTCTTTAAAAAAGGCATGTATACTTTTTCTGTTGATTTTTGCTTATTGGATTGGGTTGTACTTGTGATGTGTGGTCGTCCGTGTGATTCGTTCTTGTCACCAAGCGCTCACTCCGGTTATAACTGACTGACTGACCGAAGAGACAAACTGTCGAGTAGGTTGTCATGATTTTGTAGGTATTCGGTGTATTTTTGTCATGTTTGTTGCTGTCGTGTTGCAACTTGTACGTGTAATCTGTGACTTCTTTCTCGTCTTGTCGTGTGTTCATGTTTGTGCATCTCCTGCTCGCCGTCTGTTTCTGTTGAGAGCTGCCTTCCCTCAGTTTTTTATTATCTTTTGGTATTCCCTTAAACAACATACGTCGTTGTCTTGATTTTTGTCTGCATTTTTTTAGCATGCAAACACAGCAATCTTAATTTTAATGTTAATCGTTATGTTCATACTTTAGGTAGTTCACTCGCCAGGTTTACTTGTGTCACACTGTAATACAAACCGTATCAGAAAACTCTCATTTGAAATCTATTAAAGCACAACGGTACGCAGTATTCTGAAACTAAATTTTATTGTTAAATGTCTAGGGCCGAAATATAGAACATCGAGATCTAAAGGAGTTACATAACGTCGGTGACATATTAAATTGTGGCAACCCTGTGTTTTTCAGGATCACACTTTGTTTGAAAAAAAAACCCAACAACACTCCTTCTTTTATTTATTTTGGCGCATGATTGCAAAGGGTTAGAGCTGCCAATACTATTTTGACAATGATCGTTGTTTGCCTTCAATCTGTGTCCAAAAGTCGTATTTCATTTTTAAAATTTAGACAAATTAGGAAAGAAAATTTCTATTTGCTTAATATACCACCGACGATAAGGAAACATATCAACAGCTTCATTTAATTGAATATGAAGTTCTCAATAAAATGTTTAATAAATTAATAATCGAGAGCCCGAGTCTGTGATGCTAATGTACGAACTTTTGGGTTGTTTGAATTGTATGAAACGCTTCTCCGAACTACAAAAATTAACCTTAAACCTTAATTTAAACGTCTGTAGTAGCAAATTTGTCTTATTGGCCATTCAAAAATTATATATAAAATTCATTATGAACTTATAAACCTTTCGTGAGGTGGCGCATTATGGGATCACAAAATCACAGACTCGGACTCATAAGTATTCATTTTATTTGCAACTATAAAGAAACAAACAACTTCTTCAAGAATATTCAATAAATAATATACTCGCATTAACAACATGTTTTGTTTTATTGAACAAATAACAAACAAACATTGGCTGCTCATCGGTGAGATCCAAATTTACTTTGAAGAATTTCGTTTCTATTATTAAGTGCTTCACTAAATCTAATTAGTCGAAAGAAATATTGAATGACTCCCTTACATGTTGAGAAGCAGTTTGGTGGAGATAGTTTTCAAAAGGAAATATTACCAAGGCATTTCTGATCCGTTAAAAACCGCCATTATTAATAGTTATTTTAGTATTGTAGCAATGAGTATATAATAATGACCATTGGTACAAATTAATCAGCAAATATTACATTGTTGGGCAGAAACATAAGGAATGAGGTGTCGGTAGTGAGTAATATAAGTTGGAAATACTCGACCTAAGATACGTTAGTATGAAATAAATAAATAAAGTAAAGTCATACAGTTTGTTACTTTAACATACCATAGTTCCTAATCTACAATGCAATTTCAAAACACGATAATCACTGCCAAGAAGCAAAAATGAAGTTATCAAATTAAATATTTTTCAAATAGAGCTTGATGTATTTCATTAAAAATGCCAAATGTATCTAAATAGTTTTTCATTTTCGAGTACATTCAACAAATATTACCGATGCGATAACATACATATGTAATGGACATATACAAACACGTTTCAATATTAATTTACTAGATTTTCTTTTCAAACAAAAACTTAATAAAACATTGATAAGCATAACAATAGATGTACGTTAGGGTCTTCTACAAGACACAATGGACGGATTTTGAGTGCAACTGAATGTGGACGGATGTATACGGTATATATATATACATATATATATATATATATCGGTGGCTTAGAATTAGAAGGTTGTAACTACTACTTACAGCCTTATAAGATTCATCCTGCATATTTGAAATCTGCGCCCAAAGGGCTTCTTATGAGCCTATTTTCATGTTGACCAAACTGAAGATTAAAACGTTTTTTTCGATTAGTAAAGAGTAGTTTTAACACAATTTTTTCTTGTTTTCTCAAAATATTGATTTTGTACTTACGACCTTCTAATTATAAGCCAGTGATATATGGTATCACAATATTAATCACATTATGCTAGAAACAAAAATAAAGAGTGAATTGTCGAATTAGACAAGTATCTACAGAAAAAAACTAGATATACAGCTTTGAATATAAACTTAAAGTACATGCAAGTTTGAAAGGGTGCTTGTTTAAAACACGTTTACTAAACTAAATAAATGTGAAACAAAATTGTTCTTAATGTGTCAATCATACAAATGTGTAAAACTTTACTACAATTATTTCTTAGGACATTATCCAATGTACCTAGTCGTCATGATACAAGCTACTATTTGATAACGCAAAAAATATGGTACACAAGATGACAAAAAAGAAAGCCATTCGTATTCATCAATGAGTTACACCATAGAATAATTATGTCTACTTTAGAGATAGTAATGTAAAAGCGATGCAAGACATTATAAGGTACCGGTAGCAAACGAGCTACATAAGTTTTATCCAGTGGCTAGGGTAATAATGTTGAAGTAACCATCATTTTTTAGATTGAAAGTCGTGTTTAGTAATTGTTCACAAAAAGTTTGATCGGTATAATTGGATCACTTGACTCCGATTAGTTTCTTGAACTTTCTCCAGATGAAGTCAACCATCTCATATTCGTTCTCGGCATTCTGCGTCTGTTCCTTTACTGTAGTGAAAGCATCAGCGATGATAGTCAAGAAGATACTCATCAGACCGACGTAGATGACCATAATGAACGTGAAGAAGAATACCGGACCAAGGAATGCATGAGCGTCACTCATGGCGTGGAAATCAAACGCACCAAGAGTGAACGCGAATACAGATTCCGCTGACGTAACAAAGCCATTGTAACCGCCCATGTACTTGCCGAACAGTAAGTACGCCGTTAATACGAACGCTAAGAAATATAGGAGGAAGGCAATTGAGAAAACTTTCAAGTCCTTTGTAGCAAGTTTGACCGTATCGCCGAGCATGTTCATCTTCTTGTTGAACTGCAGAAGTTTAAGGAATTGGATAGACGCTAGGAACACTACAATGGCAGTCATGTATCCGTAAAACTCGTCGTACATAGCTAGAGACTGGAAATTGATGAATTCCGCTGAAATAGATCAAAGAATACAAGTAGAGAACCGCGTTGATATTGCACTTGCGTCTTTAATATTGTATTTCATATATATAAATTATTAGTTTTCATACATTTACTACATACAACAAAATAAAAAAAAAACTTTATGTAATATTACACTTGTGTCAAATAACGATTTTCATATGATCTGCTGTTCGCCATTCCAGTGTTGTTGACATTAATTGCACTCGTAAATATGCATCTTAATTATACATACATGTACAAACATTTCGTAGAACTCGGCAACCGAACGTTTGTCAATTTTGGCTATTTCTTTGCAAACCAATCGTTTCTTGGTAGAAATAAGTATTTATCATTAGACAGTTGTTTATAAGGTAACTTACGTTGCGATTGCTTTTTCAGGAAATGGAAGGCAACTTTCGTCAACATATGTTTGAATACATACATAGCTATACACGCCACAGCGAAACACAACATCGCAAATTCTAAGATGTCCCAGAACGTCTGGAAGTATTTACACTTCTCCTTTTTGACTTTTTTGATGCATCGGACGAAGAAGAATATAGTGAAACAACAGTAAAGGACTTCGAAGAAAATGACGACGATAGCGAACCCTCCAACGTAACTTTGAAGACGGAATATCTGTAAAATAGAATATAAATTATAACCATATGTAAACTACGGACTTTAGCAGCACAGTCCAAATCTTCGGAGAAGCAGAGAATACAGATAATAGAATGACATATACAAAAACCAAAACTTCACACATACTATTCAGTATTCAGGAGCATAAAGCCAAGAATGCTTTCACGTGGTTGGCCAAATTAATTTTTAGCGTTCTTTGACAGCAGGACCCAAGCGTCACATTAAACGATTGCAAAAGATTAACATGGGATAATAATGATTCAAATAGACTACATTTTGTATTCAATATGTTAAACTAGTACAGTAGCGGGTAACTACCTTGAACTCGCTCCTACCAATGGCGCCTCCGTAAGATGGGAATTCTGTCGTCAAGACCGCTGAGGCAAATAAATTGGAATTAGGATTATAAACTGTGAATTCCAAAATCACAGCTCGAGTTCGCAGATCAAACCAATCTTCCTCACGGAGTCTCGTTAGATTTCGCTTTGTTCGACGATAACTTCTCTCAAAGTTGACCACATAGCCGCCACCCTTGTACGTTTGTAAAGTAGCTACATACGGCGCACTCTTCAGTCTGGAATACATATGAGGATTGTGTTCGGTTTAGAAAATGCAAATGTATCCAATCAGTGTTTGGTATGGAAACTTGAATATATTGAATATCTGTTATGTATCGTTAGCTTAATTTAGGACAAAAGACAACACACCTGGGTAGAGCACATTTCACAATGGCTGGTTTTTGTCGCTAACCGTGGTCACCATAGTTCAATTAGAGACGGCGAAAACCTCCAGTGGATCAACAATGGCGGAACCAACGCTAGGTTGCTTTTGTTCGTGTTTAGTCTGCGCCATCTTGAAACTACTTAAACTTAAGTATGTGTTTGGCGACTGGAGAAACCAGACATGTGCAGCTAATCGAACCACACCAGACGAAAGGTAGCGCCAAAACCCAGCTAATACTTTGTAAATTAACGTTGACACCATAGCTCATTTATAGGAGTTTTTTATTAATCATTTCTATCTAACTTCTATTCAAATTACACTAGTTAGCAGTCAATAACATTACAATACCTTATAGGGTTTATTATAAGCACGAGGTCCAATGGATTCGCTTGAAAGTGTTCAGGACTTTAACTTTCGGCGGAGCGAATTCTGCTCAGACGTACTAGTAATGTTAATTGTTGCAATGTACAATTCCTGATATATTCTTGACAGATGGTGTAGGTAAGTAATTTAGTGCAATATATCTTATACTCAAACAAAGTGTTCATAAATAGATAATGAAACAAGATACCTAACAGAGTTTTGGTAAACAAACGGATCGTCTCTGCGTTTGTCTAATATTGTTCTGTTTTCCTCGCTAGTTTCTTGCCAGTTAGGTAGATATGCCTTTGTATCGTCATCAAGCCAGTTGTAATCATTACGGCAATGGTTTATAACAGGTCTCATAGTAGACATAATTTTACAAGAATCTGAAATTGCCAATTGATCGTATACAGACGCCGATCATAATATGCATCTTTCCTGTTGATAATTACAGTATACGTATGTTACGTAAGTTAAAAACTCACATCACGCTTTACCAGTCCATGTAATAGTGTTTATTCAATATTCCATCACACCCATTAGCTTTACCTTTATGTTCACAGAGAGAACGAATGTGTTCTTGAATTAACATTAAAGCGCAGATAAGCCAAATAACGCAATAGCGTGCCGAGGAAGACATTTTATTTAAATGTTTAGAATTACTATGCATCCGAACTCGTGACCCTTCTTTAGTCTATGATAAAACACGGGTACGTATTCGTTATTTCGCATTCAAAATAGTAGGGTACATTTTTTAATTGCCAAAAACGATACATCTTTTGTGATTGATGACATAACTTAACATTCGATGCTCATACATGTGCATAAAATACCGGATGGTTGTTACCGTTGGACATAGCATCGCAAATGAAATCAAATACCAAATTGATTTTCAGAATTTCTAATAAAAATGAAACAGGAAAAAGTGTAAGTCTACAATGGCATAGTATATCTAACTGTTACCTTCTTTTATTCTGAACTGTCTCATTCTAGCAATGCCCATACGTCTGGATTGGTAGTCATTCAAGCAACGTTTATCCCACCATTTTACTAGCTCCGTACCGTTGTGGAATTTAGCTGCATACAAGGTAGGTAGGAAGAATTTATCCAGCCAGACCCAGTAATCAAGTACAGTAGATACCTACAATAGAGTCCCGTTAGACGAGTTGAAATATATATACCAGATTTATATATGCCCTTTTCATGCGAACGCATGTTCAAAGGCACTTTACCCATGTTGCAGCCACAAGGGCGCAGGTGCATCCTCTACCAGTGCAGATACAGCATGATCTGACCAGAGGGACAGACTGAGAGAAAGCCCCTGAAGGGAGAGAGAAACATTAGATACAGGTATGTCCGGCGCTGCTGAGGTGCGCCTAGCTCTTATTTCGAATAGACAGTCTGGTTCTTTTAATGTGCCCGGTGTATAGAACCGATACACAGCTTCCTGGCATTTCCAGATACTTTGCCGACCACACGGCCAGATATAGCGGGAAGTATTATAAATATTTCAGAAATGTCAAGTTCCGATGCCAGGGATTGAACCCACGACCTCTGGACTGACAGCCCAGTGCGTTACCACTGAGCTAAATCCGCAAATGTCATTATGTTCGGTTGATAAGGGTATTACCCCCTAGTTGTTCATTCGTTATTATTTGATTTTCTAGCGTAATTTTGCATTTACACTGTATTGTTGTTCTTTTTGTAAGTTTTTATTGTTTCAACATTCTTCTATCGATCTAGATTTGATCACCAACTGAACAGAACGGACAGGCATACACGATGTTCTATTTGAAGTTGAACACGCGTGTTTGCAGTACAACATTTCTGTGTCCCAAATATCATTCACATTTATAGTTTTCCGAGTACTCGATCGGAAGAATGACAGAGTACCCGAGTACCGATTTTAGTAGGTAAGTAAGTTTATTTTCAAAGTATCTATAGGCCAAAGGCCTGTCAGACATACACACATTACTACAAAACATATATAGCAAACATGGCAACGGCAAGTATAAATGTACATGTACATAATGATATGAAAATAAAACGACAACAAAATCAAAGTGAGACAAGGCGAAAAGCAGTCTGCGGACGTGCGAATTATGCGTGGATAAAGAGAGGGAGAGAGAGCAGTTGTTTAGCGGAGAAGGGTAAATGGTGAAAAACAATTTGTTTATAACAGTCATAATGATAGAAAAAATCTTACATATGGATGGCAACGCCACAGGTTACAGTCAGGAAAAGAAAAAAGGATATTGACATGTAGGGGGGAATGAAAGCATGGAAAGATAGTTAGCTAGGTCATACAGCGGAGAAGGGATACATAATTTACACAGTAATAACACAATTGTGAAATATAAAAATGCATATTTACACATGCAGAAATCAATATCCATCTTACATATATACATTGCTTGGGAAGAACATGATCATAAAAACGTACGTTAACGAACAAAATTCAATAGGCATTTTGACACAATAATTTCCAACAAAACAACCAGTCTTCCTTTGAAAAAAATATCTGTTAAATTAAATTGCATCTTGTTGAATTTTAAATGCTTTAAAAATAAAAACACTTAAGTTTCTAATTGTTGATTCACAATTGTTTTCAAAGAGTAATTTTAACTTGAGTATGCTTGGTCGTATCCAGTAAAATCTATTGATGTAAGCTTCTCGTAAGTCATTATATTTTGTACATTCTAGAATAAAATGATATTCATTTTCGACCTTATTGCAAGAAAGACATAATCTATTTCGTGCTTCAATTTTTGGTCTTTGCCATCTACCTGTTTCTATGCGAAGATTGTGTGAGGAAACAATTAAACGAGTCATTGCCGTTCTATATTTTGGGATATTTACACATTTAAGAAAATATTGATAATCAAAATTAATAATTTCCTTGTAAAATAATGCCCTAGAAGATTCTTCTACGCGTGCGTGCCAGTCTTGTAAGCTGGTATCATGTAACCGTTGTTTGAAAATATGGATGAATAATTTGTTGTTTTCAACGCCTTGGTTTAGCCAAACATCTTGAAAACCTAAGTTTGATAGTAGTGTTTTAACCGACAATACCCATGACTTTTTATTCGGATATAGACCTGCATCTATTTTTAATATATTATATATCAATTTACGGTACTTAGTTTCAGAACTATTCAGAACTTTTAACCAGTATTTAATTATGCGTATGTATCTGATGTTTTTTAGACTAAATCGACCTAATATACCATATATGAAATCATTTTGTGTTGATCGTTTTACTCTTAACACATTTTTACAATATATCGTATGAATTCTCTCTATATGTTCTGCGTTACTGAAACCCCATACCTCACATGCGTAACACAATATGGGTAACACTAACTTGTCAAATAGTTCTAATCTGTGTGCTATAGAAACGTCAGTGAATTTCATTAAATATTTATTTAATTTAAATATTGCTTTTTGAGCTTTTCCCACTAAACGTTTTTCTGCTTCTGCAAAAGAGCCACCTTGGGTAAAGACAATTCCAAGATATGAGAATACAGAGACTACTTCAATGTGTTCTCCGTTTAAATAAAAGTTAATGTTTCTAGGAAGTTGACCAGCCTTTCTAAATACCATGATTTTTGTTTTGTTTATATTAATTTTCAGCTTCCATTGTATACAATAATTATTTAAGATGTCCAATCCTTGTTGCATACCAGCTTCCGTTTCCGAGAATATAGCAATATCATCGGCGTATAACAAAAGGAACAATTTAACCATATGCATTTCAATACCTTTGAAATTATTAAGTACAAAGTACTCTTCGATGTCATTTAAAAACATTGAGAACAGGAAAGGGGATAGACAATCTCCCTGCCTAACTCCAAGCACGCATTGCTAAGCGTATTGTCCACTTTGACACGTGTTTTCAGGTTATTATACATATTTCTTATTACATTCATTATTTTACCCCTGACACCCATTTTAATTAATTTCATCCATAAAGTATTTCGTTCTACGTAGTCAAATGCTTTGCTAAATTCGACAAAACAGCAATATAGTTTTTTACTTGAATTGATTATGTGAGTTATTAGGCCATGCAGTACAAAAATATTATCGGTAGTGCTCATATTGCCTCTAAAGCCTGCCTGCGCTTCAAGATAAACGTTATAGTTTTCAGCCCATATGTTAAGTCTGTGGTTTAAAACGCTTGTAAAAAGTTTTCCTAATGTGCTTAGTAGTGTGATTCCGCGGTAGTTTGACGCATCATCTATATTTCCTTTCTTATGAAGAGGTATAATATATCCCTCGGACCATGAACTGGGAAAATAGCCGGTATTTAGAATAGAGTTGAATAAAGTGCATATGAATGGAGTCAGTTCTTTTTCTCCATGAATGAAAAATTCGTTTATATAAAAATCGGGTCCAGATGATTTTCCATTTTTGAGCTGTTTAATGCTTTTTGTTATATCTTCATGACAAAAAGGGAAATCTAGCTCTTCGAACATTACGTCAAATTCGTTATTAACAAAACGTTCGTTAAAATAAAGTACGTCCTCATCCGGGTTAAAAAAGTGATCATCGGGTTTTAGTACTTGTTGCCATCTCTAATAGATACATTACAATCAATTGATACAATTCTTAGAAGATCATATATAATTGTGATGTATTAATGACTAGATTGTTTTCAGTTTACTCTAAACTTTTAATTTTCTTGGTTGGCAGTGTGTTAGGCACTTCTTTGTTTTAGGATTTCTGACAGCTAAAACTAGGCATTATAGTCGTTTTGCTGTGGAAACTGGGTCATTCAGCTAGTAATAATTTATTACACTTTTCTACCGCTTTGACTTGGGCGGATCTTTGCTTGTTTAGTTGGGCATTGTGCCTTGTATGTGTTTTATGTTTCCTGTCCTCGGTTAGTTCAGTTGGGCATTGCTTTGTGTGATTCAATGTTTTCTGTGCTCGGCTGGTTAGGTTGAGTGCTGCCTTCCCTGACTCACTTAATATAATCTTTTTTAATGATCATGCATGTATGATTACGGAAATATGATGCTACAACACTGCAGACTTGACTGCAATGGTACTTGAACAAACCAATAAGTTGCATTTATATAAATAGGATTCTAGCCTATACTGAACGGCACCATCGCCTAGCGTAGTGACAAGCCAAAAGAGGGGTTGTGCAAGTAAACAGTATCAATGTGATTGTATCACACCATACCTGTAATTGGTTGTTAAGGGTAACACCACTGACTATATGTACGGGGCTACTTTGTACGGCTGTCACATGACCTCTTTGACATATTGAATATCAAAACGTTTGCTTACGCTGTGAAACTTTCCAAGGAACATGTTCTTCATATTGTCTGTGTAGTAGTATGATTGTAGATCTCTTTGTTGGTAGGACAAGAAGAAGAGAATTAGGACAAAGAACCCATAAACCATGATCTCCTTCAGTATAGCTTCCATCTTCATCTCTCGCATTCTTGTTTGACGTTGTTGTTCTAGCTTCTCAGTATCCGGTGGTTCCATAGTTTCATTAGCATTTCGACGTCGACTTGCTATCTCTGAAAGTAACGGTGTAAGAATTAGACTTTACGGCCCTGATCACATGTAGTCGCATTATCAACAGTGACCATTCAAAAATCTGAGTAGACGAAATGAAAATTGGCTAAATTCCATTACTGCGTCCTCAATTAGGAGTCAATGTAATAATAATGTAATAATAGTATGGCAATCTACATTATCAAAAATGATTACATCACAATGCAACAAACAAACCATCAATGGCCGCGGCTCCTTTTGCCGACACTTCTTCGTCATATTTAGCTATTGCGTTTCTCAATTCATCTGTACAATCGCCTTCTTCATCGAGATCAGGTTTCTTCAACACACAGGCAATAAATGTCACGAGACAAAGAACCTGAAATACGTAAGTTTCTTTTTAAAATAACATATAATTTGATTAAAGGAACATTTGTATATTTTATAGGGTTTTCACCGTTTACAACATTGTTAGCAATCATATGCCCAAAAAATACCTGGACAGTTTTCCTGCATTACTTATCAATCAGTTTTAACTTGCAATTATATCTCTAAATGTAAAGGACACGTAATAAAATAATGCCAAGTGCATTAGAACATAACCTGTTTCACCCGGAAGTCAAATACGGATTACAGGGTTGACTGTTTTGGACTGTTGAGTAACGTCGTTCAAAATTCATAATTATGTTGAAGTTTCTACTTCCATTAAGCGTAGTAAAAGTTGTCAATTAAGAACAGTAGTGCTAGCGTGTTAACCAAATGTTCAAATATCGTGTAAAATGCGAAGAAAAACGTTTCTTAATGTTATCTTATCACATATATGCCAGTACGTATATAAGCCAGATGGTAGATGTGTAAACAGTATACTATAGTGTACGCGGTACAAACCTTGATTGGTTGGACAACTATAACTGACTGGAAGAATGACATCACAAACGTGATAAGCCATTCATTAGCTTTATCCTTTCCCCACTCCATACTGTAAAGAATCGTGAAGAAGGCGGGTGCTATTATGCTAAAGAAGCATACTGAAAATAGAAATAAAATATTCGATCATCATTACCTCGATGCCAGACAAAATGATCAGAAGTAGCTATAAATTGTTAATTTTTAATTTCTTTGTAATAACCGGCACGTGTTATGTTTTTAAATATATACGGTTATGCATATGGTTAATCAAAACCAACCACTCAAGCAATAAGTGAATATCAGTAACATATTTCAATAGTATGCCAATATATCATTCAATTTTAGCGCCAATGGTAATTAAACCGTTTGTTTTTTTGGTTTCGTTTGCATTTTTAATGCTGTGTTTCTATAAATTTAAGTTTTATACTTAAACAGTTGTTCTGCAATAAAGTAAACTTACTGTTCCACATACAAGTAACCTGCTTGATCCAGTAATGGAACGAGAACTCTCGTGTTATTAGCAAGTACGCTATATCCACTGTGGTAGCCAGCCGGGCCTAATTAGTAAACTGACTAATGCATGAAAGTTTTCCAATGGTAGAGACTGATCACAATACTCACATATCCAAGCAATATAACTGCACCAATGTGGAAACATGAACGGCTTCTTTTTCTTCTTCTCTGCATTCTTCTTGGCATTAGGATCTCCAGCAATCGTTGGTGCAGGAGCATTATCAAGCTCTTCCTCATCCTCAGCGTACTTAGACTTGTTGTTGCCTTTCACTAACTCCTGAATACTCTCCTTGAATTTCTTAAATCTGGAATAAATTAAAGTAAATTATATATGAATTTTGATCCTGAAAACAGATTCTTGTTAATACGGAGTTTCCATATTGTTAGCACTAAGGGGGTATGTCCTACACCTTTGGAACTCATTGTGATTTTTTTAAAATTGTACATGACCAGTGACTTTGAAAATCAAAGAAAGTTCCAAATAAGTGATCATTGTTGTTCAATTATAATTTTATGAATTGCATTTAAGCTCAAGTTACTCGTAGGAGAACATCAACCCAGTACAGTTTATTTGTAACTTTATCAGCATCGATTGAAATGGAACCGAATTTTATTTACGGACTGCCTCCATAATAACACCACCAAAACATTAGAAATCCAACTTTCAGTCCATTTACATTAACTTTTTTTTTTTGTACAACGACATTATTTAGAACAACTCAATAACAAGAGAAATGCCTACTATGCTGGGCGCTCGACTTTCTCGTTCTTGATAGAACCCTTGCTAATCAGATGTTTTATAAGTGAAAATTCTAAGAGTAACAAGGGCACATAACTCTTAACTTTATGTCACATATTACCCGCCTTGTCAGTTTGGACTCCACTTGTGGTGGTGAATAACTATGTTCAGTTTCAAGTGGATACCTTTGATAGTCTTTGAGAACTTGACATTTTTGTGTAAAAGTTCTATGTCAGAAAAGGGGAATAACCCTTATGAAATGCTGGATAGATTTGTTTCCTCTTTTCAGTAGATAAAGGTCATCACATTCAAAAAGTTTATTGACTTTCAAGTTTCAAGCTTTGATAGTCTTTGAGAAAATGACTCTGACAATTAACTTATCAAACGCAGACGTAGACGATCCTGTCACAATAGATCGACTTCTTTCTTCGAAATGTCGAGCTAAAAAGGCAATTTTCAAGCGTCGTAGCTTTTTCGTAAACAGATTTTGCTAAATATACATTCTTCAGTTTAAATGCTATATGTCATACCCCGTTCAATATTTAGTTCAAAAGTATTAGTAAATGAAATTTACGTGCCTTGAGGTCTTTGGTTCCGAGCCAGCCCACATGCTGGCTCGGGAATTGGTTCCTAAATTCTTCCATTTCCCACGTTTCGGTTGACGGAGGTTCGATTGCATTACCGTGTTCTTCTTCTTCTTTGTTCGTCGGAATAATGTAATCAACAGGAAACTTGGCGGAAACACGATCAACGTACTCATCAAACTGATAAAGATCTGAACAAAACAATTTGTAGCGTGCATTAGAGATAAATAACATATAGCTAAGGAGATAATATGTGCTTAAACTACCAAACCTATCAAAAGAAGTCAGTCAGAGGATCAACTAATGTCACTGCTTAAATAGCTGCTTAAAAAGAGTACTTAGTATAGAAACGGCTAGTTCCTTTTTCATATTATTGACTGCAAAAGACGGGAAATCACGAGTTCTAATTCACGTAACCACTAAGTAATTACAATGTATGTTGATAAATTATATACTATATACAGATCTTATACTTGTACGGTAGTATGTGGGATATTCTCGACCCACATCTACCAGTAGACGAGGAAAATAATACCATCTCTCCTTAAAAAATCATTGAATCAAGATAATAAGAACAGCTCGTAAGGTGTTTTGGAATACTGAAACCAATTAAATATGAATACTACGTATAAAGTGCGCAGTCACACGATGTACACAGAAATGGATAACTTGAATATACAATGTACATAACAGACAAAGGACATCAATACACTGATGATTCAAAATACGAACAGGACACAAGATATACACTAGTGTAAGAAATAACACATGTAATTCACCTGTTGCAGAGTAAACGTTATTGGACCAATTTTCAGAGATACTACATTCGTTGTATCCTTCTTGTCTCCGTCAGATTTGAACCACATAGCGTTCGTTATCATAGTCAGGAACAACAAGTTCATGCAACATGAGATTCTCTGCACACGTGTGAAGGAACTCCTTGTTGGACGGCTGAATACAGAGAGCCACAAATGGTCGCTGGTCAACTTCTTGCGTACAGACGAGGAGAAGAGTTGTTTGAAGGCTACAAGATCTTCTATACCAGCGACAGGTAGAATACGGTCCACCATACCGTCATCTTCCTCACAAGCCAGCCATCGATTGCATAGGAAGAAATACCTGCACAGGAAAACAATGATAAGTGACATTCCAATCCCACAGACACTACAAGATGCCACCAAAAGATCATGTTTTGTAAAGCTCACAATACATGTACATTCTTGTTGTTACCCGGTTTAATTAATGGCCCAATAATTGGACAGGTAACACTGGAGACATAATGTCTTACACAATTGGAGACTGTGCTTGCAGAGAAGAATCCAAGTCCCAGCTGTCAAAAAGCTGAAGGACCTAGTTGCAGCTGAATGACATACCCTGGCAGTTTCAGCTATAAAGATCTGAATGGCAAAGTATCAGCTGTAAAAAGGCTGAAAGGCCTAGTTAGTATTAGTTGAAATTTGATTCAAGAAATTTAAACTGATTACAGATAACTAAATGAATGATCACAGTGGTCAATTTAAAAAAGACATTAGGGACAAAAGGCCCACGTCCCTCAAAAGTACACTACCTTTGGCGGAAGTAACAATGGTAGTGTATGCAAAAAATCTTTTTATTTATTATCTTATCAGTAAAATAAGATAAAGACATGCTAAAACCGTTAAGACAATTCAACAGAGGCTTTAGAAACTCGTATATTGATACATGTATTCTAAAATTTGTCTCACCTTTCTCCAGTCTGTAAATCGGTCATTTCTATTTGATCCATGAACCAGGAACGATCTTTACCTTCACCAGAATTATCGTGCCATACCCTACAGAAGCTGATAGGGCCGAGTTTGTTCTCAACACTGACGATATAGTTCATGATACTACCAGTGCCGTGCGACTACAATATGGAAAATATAATAATGTGAGCACGACATAATAATTATTCATATTTCGTCTTCGCTATTCGCGGCATCGGCTTTAACTCAGTTGATGTTTAAGTATATATTTGACAGATGCCGATGTTTTGTGAAAATGTCATGAAAGGTGTCAGTGATTCGGTCATCGAGACAAGTAGGGTCATGTGAGTTGTACTAGAACTAGCTAAAATTCCTGTTATTGTTGAACCAGCAATTAACTTTCATAATTATTTAGGGATTTCCTATTAGTAGTATTTTTTATGCGGAAATATGATATAACATGTTTGGCCCACAGCGACCCAACACATGGTTGAAACATCTGTTAAAGTTTTCTGTTGTGTTTTAGATGCGTTATGACATTCCACATAAACCTTTCAGTTATACCATACTACACTACAAAGTTCTCTACACATTACAATGCTATATACCGTCTTACCTTACGCTTGCCGTCAAACATGCGTCTGACACCCGTGTCCGTAACTTCTCCAGAGATGATGAAACTAATGTTGGACTTAGTGCCGGAGTTTTTCTTGGTACCTGTGTACACGGATATTTGGTAATGGTAGGTATCTGTAGGTAGATTGTCCTCCAATGGTGAGGCTCCCCACTACAACACAACAAATCGCTCAATGTCTATAGTGCAAGTATAAGTTTGCTTCTTGTGAAACGCTGGCATAGAGGTATACTATAGCACCACAGTTTGATTTCTCACTCACAATGTTCTACTTTACCCATGTGTATAATTGGAAAGCTTAGAGGGTCAACAGCCGATGTGCCGTGACTGTCAATGGCGCCGTTTGTAACATCCGACTTGTAACTCCATGATCAGGGCGTTCGGCTGAATGGACGGTGTCATGTATAAACGTATACTTTAAATTCGTACTTTACTATTATTCATATCGCATCCGTATTTGTATTTGTATAATGTATGTTGTTCTAATACTAAACGCATCATCGAACATTTACATTTGAAATGATATTCACAATGCGACTTCGAGTTAAAATATAAGAAAGATTCCAATGCGGACAAAACGAAATCAAAGAAAAAAACCTTTAAACGTTCATATATCCATAGAGTATGGTATTTTAATTGATGACTTGTTTTCTGGTTGTTTACCCAACATGTTTGGTGTTTGTGGGTTGTTGCGGTGACCGGGTGGTCTGATGATGTCGTACTTCACATTACTAGGCTGTATAGAGTCATTCGTTATAAGTTCGAACCCAACTACAACTGCGTAATCTAATGTGTAAACTACCGGGTATTTACCTTCACTATGTCTTTCTTGTCCATGTACCTTGCCCATATCAGTCCAATCACATACAGACCCAGCAGCGAGATGATGACACTAAATACGGCAGCATTTTCATTCAGATCTTTGAACTTTGCCCAGACGTTGTTGAAATCGATGGTGTTTGGTGGTACCACCATCTCTCCACCAAACGATGTCAAGTGAGTACATAGACATTGTGTGGCATTGTAGGTTGTAAGATTCCCAACCTGTGAACATCAAACAATGATGACTTAAACACACAAACTAACCCCACGCATACAGATGTACGAATGTATTTTAATTTCGTACCTCATTAAGACAACTAATGCCATTTTTGAGGATATAGATGGCTTGTTCTGTGTCTGACTCTTGCGTGGATGGCTAGGCACTGCCGTCGTTTCTGTGTGGCTTTGGATTATCTACGGCTACAGTATTTTCGTAAGCTATTATTTGAAAGGGCAATGACAAACCCTATGACTAGGACATATTTTGACTTAGTTAAAAAATACCCGGTACAATGCTATTGTACTTTTTATGATACTGTAGTAATCAAAACATGATTGTGAATTATATGTCGGAATATATGTCTTATGAATTGTATGCGCCAAATGCATTAATGCCTATTATATATAAACTAAACTGTTTTAAGTATTGTTAATAAAAAGAATGTATAACCATGCCAACGTTACTTTTTTACTATAGCCAACTACTCAGCGATAGTAAACGCTTGCATGCAATAAGCTCCAGAACATTATCAAACAGAGATGGTAACTTACAATACAACCATCGGAGTCCCATGTTTCATTTTCATGATTCCAGAAGCGACAACCACCGAGAAACATCTGCCATGTATAATTGAAGATAGCTTCCTCTTGTTGGAGATCAAAGACGGCCGCTATAAGCATATACAGTACATCAGGTAAGCACAAACAATAGTGTTACTTCATATGTGTACTTACTTTGCAAACATATCCTTATAGGTACTAAATCTTGCACTTTCGACTTTTTGACAGCTGAAATTTGACTTACAGCTGTTACGTTTATTTTCTCGTTCGGTTATGTGTTGGGCATTTTGCCGTGTTGTAGTGGTCTGTTGTGTATGTTTTTTTGTGCTCGGCTGTTTCGGTTGAGTGCTGCAATCCCTGTGCGATTTTTTTGCAATCTTTTTATACAAGGGTACACAATGAACAAGGCTCTGCACGCTAATCGCTTTATTTATGTAACTAGTATTTAAATGTTGATTGACCAAAAAGCGCTGAAATCCTGTTATGCTATAATAAACGATATTTCTTCAAAATGTGTACCATAATGACAATAGAGCATTTGGTATTGAATATGGATTGTATTTGGTATGGATTTACATGTCTGGTGCCGGGTTCTTAAGGATATGCATGTACATTGTGAAGTAAATACACATTATAGCATAAAAACGGCGATTTTGCCCATACGTTAACGGGACGAAACCCATGCGTAAACATAAAGATTCACGCGCTGTTAACGTCCAGTTTTACGTATGCTCATTTCAGGGCCGCACCGGCGACTATAAAGGTTGTACAGCTTCATATGAACAGTTATTCCCATTTTATTTCTAAGTACTAATAAGTACTAATTAGTTTTCCATAATATTTAAATTATACATTTAAACAAACCCGCAGTATCCATGTTTTCTTGGTATTTGCCGATACCGGAAGTCGACGTGCATAACAATAACTGATATGACGTTACGTTTGTTTTCGCGACGTCGTCACTAAATCTCCCGCCAAAATATCATTATTTTGAAATACAAACGCATTAATTGATGTTTTGTATGCTATAATAGCGTTTACGCATGTTTTTCGCTTTATAACATATGCAGAATCCCTCGGGACTCTGCAGATGTTATAGCCCGAAAAAGCATGCGTTATCCCTACAAAGGAATTAGCTGAATGTCATATGTAAAGGTCTTTGAATAGGGATGGAATAAGGGTAAAAACACCATTGTAATGTATTTTAAAGAACACTCTCTCAGTGCGTATTTAAGGTGCAAGTTTTAATATAATACATTTTGTATATGATACCTACATCGGAGTTTTACACCGACTTTATATAAGCCTGCCCGTTTCGTAAGTTCAGCATCTGGGAAGAATGTGTGACGTAATACATCGGTTTTCTCCCAAGTAAGGTTGGGTGCGATACTCTCTTCCGGAAGTGGTAGCGTCACCTTGTCAATATAGTGCGTCTCGTTTGGTCGATCCTCGTACTAGAAAAGTTATAAATGAATTAAATACACGAAGCTATCGTAAACTTAAGATTGCTAGTCACTATGCCAACTAAATTACTTCTAAGACGCGCGTGTGCTGTTCTTGTTCGTTTGTTCCTTGTTACTTGCTCTTGCTTTTTCCTTTTGTGTCTTTCGTGCTTATCAAAGCACTTACGGAAATCTAAAAATTACGTTCAAATTTGAATTCTTTATAATTATTTAATAGTTGCAAATGGTGGTAAAGGGAAATGTTATAACATGAGTTACACACAAACCATATAATTGTGTAGAGTTAAGTTGTTACAGAATTGTAAAAAAATAAATTTGAGCGTAACTTTACGATTTCCGTAAGTGCTTTGATTAAACAGTATCCTGCTGTTTCTGTTGAGTGCCCGCCTTCCCTATCGGGTTTATTATAAAAGTCATAAAATCATATTTGCGAAATTTTGACTAACTGTTACTAACAGTAAGATGTCGTTATAATAGCAATATTATGAGCACCCAGTTAAGTCGACGAAATGTTTAAGTTTTTACATGCTGTACACATTCCCTTATAATCTACAATAATAATAATTCACGAGAGCAGTAACTCAATTAAGAATAACAAAGGTCAAATCTAATTGAATATTTCCTTGGCGGCTAATAGATAATAAATTATTTACATATCTTATTATCTGGAACCCTCGACCAAGCTGTATTGATTAAAGGAAATTAACAGCATCATACAGAACTGTGATGAGATGTTATTGCACATAAAATGCACAATGGCAAGTACTATAATTACATACATGTATATCTATCTATACATGGTAAAAACTTTCTAGCAGATTTGACCGGGAATGCGCAAAACAGCATCATACTTTTATACAGTTCCGTTAACTTGAGAGTCTTGAAAAGTTTCCTCCGTAACATTCAATACCAGTTTAGCACGGAGAATTTGACACGACTCTCGGCCTTTTATTAGCATAATTTAACAGCTGATATATATGTAGTGTGTTTATTTATAATACCGGTTGTATGTTTTCATAAGCGGGTAGCATCACTAATAATAAGACACTCGAGATGTATTTACCAAGTTGAACACAAATATAAAGGACCGATATTGCACGATTTGCTCGCAGAAATTTATACGAATATATTGATCACCCCTCGTACATTCAACGCAAGTACCTATACATATATTCATGCATAAAGGTCAGGATCATGTCAAATTCTCCGTGATATACATGACAGTCAAACTGTTACCTGAATAAGAACGTCAAATAAATCCTCGCTTTCTTGGAACTTGGGACGTATAATGATGTGGATGGTGGTATCATTTTTGGTGACATTGATAGCATGATAGTTGGTGGAGCTTTCCGAATCACCTTTGGTCCAGATGATGGTATTCAACATCGGTTCCTGCACTTTGTCTGGGTTACCTGTGTAATATTAGAGAGGTTGTGAACATAAACGTGTAACGTATACGTCTACGTTATTTTTATTTTGTGCATTTCGTCACGCATGCCTGTGTAGTTTCCACAAGTTACAGTCCAGTTAGGATATTGTGACAGTGACGTTGCAGTTTATGTGTACATAAAAGATAATAACCATTGTCTAAACAGGTAGAGAAATACAGTTTGTTAGTTTAGCATTGAAGTCATAGTTGTTTGTACAGTATAAGCCCTTATAATTGGTTTGACACCGTTATAGTGGACTCGACCGATGCGTCACTTGATGTTTACCCTGACTATATACGGAATATACGGACGTGAAACAGACAAATAAATTAAATATGTACGATGTCAAACAGGTATATATGCGAATGCATGGGAAACACCAGATCTAATCACCCGTGGATTTGTTGAGCTTATGTAAACACTTATTATCGTTTCATGAAGAAATCATGCTCCAACTGTCGCGTGACTTTACACGCACACGTTTTGTTTCGCAATCAAATCTAAATTGCAACCTGTACGTATGTCCTTAATTATAAAGATGATGATAGTTGATGATAGTTTGATATCATCATATAGACATCATTCTGTCTTATGGATGCATGGAATAATTAATAGATTTACGGTCCTAAAGAATGGAGATATTTATACCTTGTCTTACAGCCTCCGGGTCTTAACATAAGGAATTCTATAAAGCCTAGGTCCCACTGAGGAATTCTACATCGGCGATGTTCTCCCGATTGTTTCCAATACCACATCACAATTCATTCCGATATCACAAGCTGTCTCGTGACTTCCCCGAAGCTTCCCCTAGACCACGCGGATCCCGTTCCCGATGTCCTGATAGCTGATTAATTTCAATCGGGAATACATGGCCGAAGCAAAAATGCTCAAAGGGACATAGGCTTTATCTTACCTACAATTATTCATGCACGTCGTTGCATTGAGTACGCATGTCGCTCACAGGTTTCAGGCGCTTTGATTAGGACCAAAATTATGTTCAAAGTGATGAATTTGTGGATGGGGTATAAGTCTTTTATGGCAGATGGAGGTATTTGCAAGCTCCAAGAGAAAACGTTTAACACATCGTACCACCGTCGTGACGTTTGAATACATCGCCACTATAACAATTAATTTGAAACGGCATCATTTGATTATTCAGTAATACCTGCTAGATATATTTCTATTGGTTCTGTAGTGTTGGATACGCCTAGTTCATTTTTAGTCCCCGCTGCTGTAAACTTGAATGTAACCACACCGGTTCCAACTTCTGTCGTATCGTTCTCATTGCCGTAAGTAAATGGTGATTGCTCGTTGAGTATTAGCTGTAACAACAAGGCGATTATTACTACGAGCACATAATTATACATAATCCGTTTTGACAGCTGTAACTATGTATTTCGGCTTTGGAACTAACACTTTTTGACAGTATTCCACAATTCGCAGTGCCATGCTAGGATAGGAGTATTATTATATATTCAAAACAAAATAATTCATAGCAGATGCATTACCCTCTGCTGTGTAGAGGTTGGGGCTTCTAAGTCGAAAAAGGGAGATAATTTGGACAAAATGCAGGACCGTTACCTACTCATGTGAAGGTCCTCTTGGTCATGAAGATAAACAAATAAGCAGTTCTTAGTCAAAATGGGGCATAATTTCAACAAAATGCTAAATAGTTATCAACTCCTGTGTAGAGGTTGGAGTCATGATGGTGAACAAGTATTCAAAGTATCAAGCAATATATTAATGCACTTTTAAGATATAAGAGGTTAAAAAAGCCTGTACCTAAACTTTAACATTTGCATTTCAAAGTCCAAAAGGGTGCATAATTTCTCCAAAATGCTTGATAGAGTTACCTACCCATGTGTATGGGGTTGGATCATGATGGTGAACAAGTATTCATAGAAATAGTTGAATGCACTTTGAAAATATTAGAGGTGAAAAAACCTGTACCTAAACTTTAACATTTACACTAAGTTGAAAAGGGGGCATAATTGCACCAAAATGCTTAATAGAGTTACCCCCCCATTTGTATGGGTTGGGGTCATGATGGTGAACAAAGTATCAAATCAATATGTCAATGCACTTTGAAAATATTAATTTTAGAGGTTAAAAAACCCGTACCTAAAATTTAACATTAATTTTTGCATTTCCAAGTCCAATAGGGGGCACAATTTCAACAAAATGCTTGATGGAGTTACCCACTCCTGTGTACGGGTTGGGGTCATGATGGAGAACAAGTATGCATAGCAGTATTTGAATGCACTTTGAAAATATGGGAGGTGAAAAAACCTGTACCTAAACTTTAACATTAGCAATAAGTTGAAAAGGGGGCATAATTTTACCAACCCCTGTGTATTGGTTGGGGTCATGATGGTGAACAAGTATGCAAAGTATCAAAGCAATATGTCGATGCACTTTGAAGATATTAGAAATTAAAAAACCTGTACCTAAACTTTAACATATGCACTATTTGCACTAAGTAGAAAAAGGGGGCAAAATGCCTGATATGGTTACCTACTCATGCATATGGGTCGGTGACATGATGGCGAACAAGTATGCACAGTATGAAAGCAATATCTCAAATGACTCAGAAAATATAAGAGGTTAAAAACCTGTACCTAAACTTCGACAAAAGCATTACGCCAACGCCGACACCGATGCCGACGCTCGGGTGACTGCAATAGCTCCCCTTATTCTACGAATAGTGGAGCTAGAAATGGAATCAATTGTCACCCCTAACACTGAGAGGACGTTCTAACCAATTTGTCTTTCCGTTTTTATGAATTCCGACCGGAAGGCCGCACAAGTCTACTTGCTATGAAAATGCTACATTGTACAACAATAATCGCACAACAACGACCACAAAACAATGACAAAAGAATATCCAAATAAAGTCTCATTTATTACCGTCTGTCCAACATCTGAATCATTGCCAGTAGCAGCTATGAGTCCTGCTGGCATCTTCACACCAGGTCCATCGCCTACTGACTCGTCTTCATCTGTGAAATACATTTACATTATCCACTTTTAGATATTCCAATAGTGGAAACGATTTTGAAAAACAACCATGTACTGATAGTGACTCACTATCACAAAATGTCAAAAATATAAAATGTAAAATAATTAAATTGCTGTGGTGGCAAAAATCCCTTAGGCAAATGATAAGCATAAATTACACTTCGACTACCCGTGGAGTTTGCACAGCGTGATTACGCAATCAAGATAAGATCGATCAGATTAAAACTGGTATAGCCCCAAATAAGGAGGGCAACTGTTGTTATTTGTTAGTTAAAGAAAATGGGAATACTGTCGTGAAACAAATACAAATGTAGTTGGACATGATTACTTTGGATTTCATTTACTGTCAATGTTCTGTTGAAACTTCTGTCTGGTTAATATGATTAGAAAAATTTCATGATCATACCATTCCAAAAATATAGTTAGCAACAAAGTAGTACACATTGGTTTTACTATTGATCTCAAACAGGTTAAAAATGATTCTCGTATGTCTCCTTGATTGGCACTCAGCATACTGTAGAACATTCCATGAAACTGCTGGTTCGACCGATGTCAGGATTATGTGACTGGTAAGTATCCATATGATGGCTAGTGGACCTCAAAACACTATTTAAATTTGACCAAATGTAAACACTTGTTAACTTTATATTAATTGTTATTAAATGACTATCAATTATTAGCCCTATAACACAGTATTGGCATAACCTAATAAAACAAATGTCTCCCTTATAAAAGGGCCGAAATCTATACCAGTTATCGGCATCGGGCAGAAAAGTGTTATTGATATATTATTAACTATACATACACACATATGCAGAAAAATTAAAGAATAAAAATACGACTAACCAGTGGCATTTGGAGAAACTTTCTTCATAGAGACCTTAAGTCCCTGACCGCCCATTTCTACGGTCTGGTTGGGTTCACTTTTACCGAGTACAACACTTGCTACAGAATCTATGGATCCAAGGAATGATTTACTCACATCTCTGTCCTGGATAAACAAACATAAAACATGTTACTGAACGACTACTGGAGTCTACTATAAATAAAGTTCATATGAGAATGTAAGTATTTACAGGGGTAGAGAATACTAGCATTTACTGTAACCCGTAAGTAAAACATACCTGACCCTCGAGGTTGAAACACGCATTCTAACACGATATGCGGATTAATCCATATATACGCATAGAGGAAACCAAGCTGTATATTATTACCGCAAAACACACCTGACAAATTTGCTGTTACTATTTACGCCCCGCAAACAGCAAATTGATCATATTTGTTTGTGCGCTCAGAAATGACAAAACAATTTTATAAAATACATAATAAACATATATTGAAAATACGGTTACAGTTGTTTCTGCAAATAAACAAATTAAACTCAAAAACAATGTTTCGTTCCTTCACAAAACATCAGCATATGCGATTAAAAGGAGTTCAGTGAAATTGAATATCACATGACATATTAATGAATGAATCAACGTAAACTTTGTAGAAAAATACAACGCGTTGCGAATAAGGCAAGTTGCACGAGTATCCAGTGTTACAGCAATGGCGCATCTATTTTTAGAAACTCCAATATACTCTCGACATTAAGTTTCATAAAAACTTCTGATAATCAATTCATTTATAATTTTCATTTCATGCAATAGATACCTTTTACTCGTGTTATTTAAATTGTTTCAATGTTTAAAATGTGTTATTTCCTTCAGATAATTACGAAGGTCGTTTTCATTAATGAGGGAGGTAATTGTACCAGCTAATAAGCCACTCAATTTCAGCGTGGGAATTATATATAATGTTCAATGTCAAATGGGTGAAAATGGAATGCGCGCAGTTACATAGTACGGGATGTTTAGAATCGAAATAAAAAATGTGCTCAAGTATTTTGTCGGTGAAACTACGCACTCGTGATTTAATTTTTCCGCATCCGAACTCCTGTCTGTGTTTTATTCACCGACAAAATGCAAGAATAGATTTTTATTTCTTAGATAATGACAACTACAGATTTATTGACAGGTTTTCTCCAGTAATACAAAATGTCCAATAACCTTCTTCCGACTAACAAGCTATTTTTTCAATAAGTAATACTAATTAATAACTGAATATATCAACCATGTAGCTATATAACTCAAATCATGCCGAACATTAGCAGAAAAGTGCGCCTAAGTATTATACAACTTTAGCTAAGTTTTTTCTATGAAATAGTTATGTATATTTGTATATCGAAATGACAGAACTGTAAATAAACGGATGCGTTTTAAATTCAATGCCAATATATTATAGAGATTGTAAATAAAGATTTGCTATTTGTATCGAATATTTAATCATTTACCGCATTCTTCCTTATAAGATCTCGGCGGCGTTTTTCTTCGTCAAAATACCGGTTATAATACCATTCCACATCGCCAGGTTCTTCCAGGATTCCGATGTAACAGAATATATCATTTCTTCTCATTTTAAGTATCTCGGCATCAACCATGATCTCTTCACTTTTGTTCTTCAAAATTACTCTGAAATAAAACAAGAAATTGAGAAGGTTATAAAAAGTAATTGACTAGAATAATTAAACCTGACAGTTCTGTTAACCAACAGTTTCATTTTATTAGTTTTTACACGTAGTGTGATCCAAATTCATACCGTAAGGCAACATCGCCTTGCAATGCGAACAACGAAAGCATTATACCACTAGACAATGGCAACAACTACAAAGAAGGTTTTAATTACCCATGGCTTGGACTTGGGCAGATCTTTGCTTGTTCAGTTGGGCATTGTGCCTTTTATGTGTTTTATGTTTCCTGTGCTCGGTTGGTTCAGTTGGGCATTGTGCTTTGTGTGTTTTTAATGTTTTGTGTGCTCCGCTGGTTAAGTGTGCTACCTTCACTGTCTGACTTAATATAATCTTTTTGAATGAGATAAAACAATTATGTTGTCTTTGACGAAATTTTTAAAAATACAATTATTTGTATAATAATGAAGTGAGGGGATGTATAGGGGTTCTTGACCTTCCGTATGATCGTGGGTAAGGGAACATGAATCACGTGGTAAAATGGTAAATATTTATGTTGATGTTTTGTAGTTATAATATAAGTTAGTTACTAAAAGTGTTGCCCTGAACAGTTTGCACAATTTTAGTAAAAACGCTTCCACAGTAAACTCTACGGAGACGGACTACATATTTCATTGTGGATGCTGACCTGATTGTATGGAACGAGAAGAAGTAACACCCAAGATTTTTTAGCTCAAATATACGAATTGCAAATATATTAATACCTGAAGATGGATTCATAGAAGAAGATATATTTGTAGAGTTTATCTAAAGGTGGACTGTGTAGGAGATCACATTTCTTCAGCAACTTGTTATAAGGTAAAGGATCGTTAGATGCAACATCGTCCTCTGTAAGTTCTGTTAATTCATCAGTTTCCTCTTCAAATATGATATCTGCTCCCTCGTTCTCAGGAGATACTTCTGTAAAATAAATAACACCGACGGCGGACAGTGAGAGCTAGTAATAAACAAATTATACTGGTGTTGAATAGTTTCTAGCAAATACTTGAAAGACATAATTTAAGCCAACGAAAAACAGTGTTCGAAACCACTCTCTAAACAATGTTTTTAACTGCCGTAACGATTTATTTTATTTTGTTATGTTATTTTAACAAACGTTTATGATAAAATATCAGAACAGAACCACCACAGGCTTTTATTATCTCTCTCACGAGATAAGTGGATAGCTGGCGAGAGTCTATGGGGTCACACGAAGAATTGGAAGCCTCTTGAGTCAAACTGTTGCATTGGCAGTTCCGGTTCCTCGCGTGACAGAAGTGGGATCCTGTGAGAACATATGTTATCTAAGACTTGTACACATTGCATATACATGTATACAACTTCCAGGGATGGTATTCACAGAGCATCTTAGCAGAAAACTTAGAAATTTCTTAAAATCTAGAAATGTTTTAAAGTGTATGTGCTAAGCAAGAAAATCAAGATGATTAATATTTACATAGTTTAGAAGCATTATGTAAACAGCTATTACAATCACTAAGAAAACTTAGATTAATCTTCAAATTATGGGACATATCAGCAGTACTAAATTACAACCTAAGTCAAAATAGTTTAGTTTTTACTTAAGATGTTTGGGAATACCAGCCCAGGTCTATCCACGTGACCTGTAACATTACCTTCTTCCTCTTCTTCTCCACTACTGGTGGCAGCTTTAGCATCGTTTTCAGCTAGCGCCAGTGATTTTTCATGTTCCGCAAGTTTCTTAGCTATCTCATCCTCTTTAGGTAACACATTACTAACTCCAGATACCACTTCTGTAATGTACCATTCTCAGTTAGTTTTGTAAAACTGTAGTATTCTGGCATTGACAATGACAGTTGATGTTGTTATTATTTGTTATATAGTGTCGAAGCTGTGTATATGTGGTCAATATAACAACCACCTTATTTAAGCTACCACTACCGATTGTATACTCATACGTGTATCAAACAACCATCATTTAAAAATAATCACATTAAAAGTACATCTATCCCTTAATTAGAAGCAGTCAAATGCTTTGAATTTGCAAACAAAATATAAAGACGCCGTAGCGCATATCTATAACACGTGCTTACAATGTATCCCACCATGATAAAATGACAGAAGTACGAATTTATCGCTTGAAAAAACCCATTCGAATGCCAAAGCCAACCTATTTGCATTTTTAAGGCCAACCTATTGGCATTTTAAGGCCAACCTATCGGCATTTTTAAGGCCAACCTATCAGCATTTTTAAGGCCAACATATCGGCATTTTAAGGCCAACCTATCGGCATGTTTAAGGTTGGTACGTACTTGAGCCTACGTCCGTTAGTTTATCTAAAGGTTCTTCCGCAAAACTTTCTGTTATCGTGGCTGAATTCTTAATGGCAGATGTGGCACCAACCTGTAATACAAATATATTACTGATGAGTAATAAACAATGTAGTATGTTCGGTTTTCAAAGGCTTTGAAAAGTGAGGTTAGTTAGAATACCCGGTAGTTTATTTCATTACAGCTAGCTCGTCGATGATTTCCCCCATCTAAACGCCAAATACAATGCTCCTGTAATTGTCCGCTATACAGATAAAGTTCGTGTTTGAGCCGTGTGAGTGCATCATCACTTTAGATTTTTATCGTGATTTAGGGAATGCATCATTTCATTTATATTGTAAATAAATATAAAACATCAAATTATCGTAAATATTATATAAATTATACCGTAAAGATATTCATACCCCTAGTAGTCTATCTCTATATTGTAAATGAATATAATGCATCAAATTATCGTTAATTTTAAATAAATTATACCGTAAATATATTCATACCCCTAGTAGTCTATCTCTATATTGTAAATGAATATAATGCATCAAATTATCGTAAATATTATATAAATTATACCGTAAAGATATTCATACACCTAGTAGTATATCTCTATATATTGTAAATGAATTCATCTGAAAGACACTAGTCCATCGGTCAAACTTATGTACAATTGTTTGTACAGAAACAAAGTGGGAAATGCACCAGACTTACCCTAGCACTCTCAGACACACTGCCAGAATCCTTTGTAAGATCATCAACCAGTGAGACCATGCCACCAGCTTGATCGATATCCTTAACACCTTCAGATACAGAGTCCAGTGCGCCTATCAGCTTCGATTTTAACTTTAATATAAAATATACATCGTATATTGACACAATTCATGATAATGCACGCAAATACGACTTTTCTGCGTAGTTCTATAAACATTATTCGATTACTTTTAAAACCGCATGTCAGAATATTGAACTGATCAGGCTTATTATTATTCATAGTTGTGTTGTTACAACATTGACATGATACAATGCTAAATTTCACCACGTAGTTACGACACCATTTTATTAAACTTGTAATGAAAGTTAATAATAAAGAAATTCAAACGCACTAGATTTATCAAGGTGCTCCGTTAACATCGTTCTCTTGTCTTGCACATCATCATTACTTACTTTTTAAATGACTACAGTATGACTTCGGCAGATATTCAATGAAACGTGTTCAAAATTTACATTTACAATAAATGGACATGAAATATAAAACAAACGAATACTGTATTAACACCGGTAGTAGTTTTAGCCGTCCTTTTGTGGTACTTAATACTTCTTACAAGGAGAACAATATACAACTTACCTCTGTCATCTTCTCCTGGGCTTCGAACTCTTCCTCCTCCGAAGCATTTCCCTAAATAAAGGTTGAAACAATGTAAAGTACAACCTCTGTAGAGCAACACTCTTTGTGAGCTGCAAATGTAGGCCGTTATTTGGAGTGTGTTGCTCTACAGAGGTTAAATTTAAAGTAAATATAGGCTTAGATAAATTGAAGGTGTTGTTATAGAGAGGTTGTTGCTCTACTGAGGACTGCTCTGGAGTGGTTGTACTGTGCACGTATAGGAATATATTGCAATAACCTCGTATTCAATGAC
Source organism: Spisula solida (assembly GCA_947247005.1). Lineage (NCBI taxonomy): Eukaryota > Metazoa > Mollusca > Bivalvia > Venerida > Mactridae > Spisula > Spisula solida. The sequence continues at coordinate 39,148,781 of OX365944.1, read as the reverse complement.
ATTTTGTAACACTACGAGAATGCAAAGATGTTTATTAGTGAGTATATTTATTAGAAAACTGAGTGAGCCGTTTGATATTGAAAAGGAATATTTTGCAATAACCTAGCATTCATTGAAATGTTGTGAAATAACAATACTTTTATCATAATAGACAAACATTGTTTAATGGGAATAATTACCAGACAACATATTTATTTAACTACTTGTGAATACGAACTCTTCATAGGAGGTTTAACTAGTTCAACAATTAATAAATTGCATTTCAACCTAAACAGATCTAGTTTTAAAAATCACTTTGAACTGTGTGTGACATGAATAATGTCAACTCGATAAACTGAATTATCACTAGTGACAAAGCAGGGCAATATTCAATGAGTATGGTAACATTCATAACATCACATGTCACATGTTGTGCTCTCAGCCAATGAAAACGTCTGAAACATCACATGTCACATGTTGTGCTCTCAACCAATGAAAAGTCTGAATTGGTGATGAGTAATAGTGAGGTATAATAATATTTAGTTTACATACCGATGTTGTTACAATGGAAGCAGTGAGAGCAGACACGGCTCTCATTACACCAGTGGTATCTTTAGACTTTAGAAGATCATCAAGTTGATCCAACAGATTGGATGAATTGCTTAATCTGATCTCAAACGTGACGTAAGTTGATGACCTTAGTTTGTTCTTTGTTACGTAGAGTATCATGGCGAATGAGTTCACTTCACTTAGGAAATATTCCGATGGCAAGTTGAATTCACCGTTTGGAAACCGCAGATCTTGTGTAAGATTAGCGCCACTCTTAAAGCACGGTTTGTACTCGTACATGCGAACAGGGTTCTTTGAAGTGTATTTGTGTGTTATGCCAGATGCAACTATTGACGATTTGTTGACCAAGTTGGACGTGGACTCTAAAAAGTCCGCGGAGAAGTCTGACTCTGGCATAAACACAAGATCGTATTCGATACCAGCGTGGTTGTTGAAATCTGGATCGATTGATCTCTGGAATTTTAACATTGTGGTTCCATAAACCAAGAACCATAGATGTTCATCGTTACCTTCAATAACAGCATGGGGATGTGATGGGCTGACATCCATAAAGAACTCATGTTCGGAGTACACAAGAGGATGGCCAGATGGTGAAACCACCAATGTCACTACGTAAGAACCAAATGGAAGTGAAGCTCGTGGATATTTGAACTCTTTCTGTATGTTTTGCATAACGCATATGCCCGTATCTTGGTAAGGACGACGGATTACTTTTCCATTTTCCATGACAAGTTTCTGTGTCCTCCAGGAGTACGTGGCCTCAGCGTTGTCACAACCAGTCATTTTTACGGTTGCCGTGAGGTTAATTTGCTCCGATCGGTAATACTTCAAAGGTCTTTCAGCAGACGACATATACTTGACGGGAATGTCTAGTCCAGATTGTTGACAGGGATCGCTGGTTTGATTGGCGACAATGACGTCAGGACAAAGTGCATCTCTTGCCCAGTTAAAATGGTTGGCTACTTGAACGTTAACGGAATAAGTTCCCGTCGTTTGGAATCGATGTGTAATTTCTATCGTGCCGTCTCGGAGTCTTCGTGCAAATGTCGTATTACTGGTGTATGGAGTACTTGCATCGTCGGGAATCGGCGCCATCGTTGATGTAATTATCATACTTGTTGTCGGGGTTGGTGTTGTCGTTGTTGTTTGTGAAGGAGCATGGTTCGTTCCATCATCAGTAGCATTAGTATTAGTAGCATTATTAGAATCGTATGTATCATTTGTGTCTGAATAAGATGTTCCGTTGCCACTCATGGCTGTTACCATTACAGGAGAATAAGTACTGTTGTCAAACGTGGTTTGAATGGTGGCGGGCATTGCTGTTGAGTTCATCGATGATGTTGAATCTTCATAATCTGAACCATTGACTTCTCGTCGTTTTCGTTCAAGTGCAATTTCCTCTGCAGTATTAAACATGGCGGTGGTACTGTCGGTTTGATTAAATCCTTCTGTAGAGTTATTTTGATCTTGCATTGATGCTGTATCGTTTGCATCATATGAAGAATTAGAATTGACTGAGGTAGTATTGTCAACCACTGTTGTCTGTGCTGCGGTACTCATCGTTGTTGTTGTTGTAGTCGTAGTTTCTTCAAAATGCTCCGTCTCCTTGAGATACCTGTCTGTAAAAACGAACGTTTCATCCTCAAAGTCGACTATGTAAGTCTTGTCTGATCCTCTTGGGCAACGAATGATAGCCATTGCTTGTTCATCGGGTACAAATCTACCCGCCGATGGCATGGTAATATCGACATAACGGATTCTTTGTCCGACTTGCACTGTTATACATTCTATGACTGACGAAATTCTGTTGAAAGCTCGTACACATATTTCATAAATTCCCCAGTCGGGGTATTTGTAATAATGGTGGTAAGTAGGAAAAAAGAATTGGTCACTGTTATCATGGTAGGTATCGACATAACCATTTCCTTGATCAATCTGAAAGTTTATCTTCATTGGTCCACGGACACCGTCGTTTAGATCAATTCGCAATTCTACTGGTTCCTCTTTATCAGTGATGTTTTTGACAGACAGAGTTATGTATCGCAATGGAACTTCAACGGAGACTAGCATATCTGATGTATTATAACTTATATCATTGGAAACATTTGCTTGTACGAAGTAATACCCTAACACTGGGAATATGATTTCAAACATGATGTCACTTGGATGAGGCAGATTATGGATGTAGAAGATCTGGTCCTCTCCCGCACTAAATGACACATTCAAAAACATATTGTTCCCTGATGGTACTCGGATAGTTATATTGGTTGTCAGATTCCAGGCTCCATCAATGACTGATGAGAAAATGTCGGGCTTCTGAATTTTATTTTGCACGCTGATAATTCTCTTATCAAGTTCAATATCATTAAAAGTGTATTCAATATAATTGTCTTGTATTAAAAGTGATTGAGATCGTATTTCAAGTTCGGCATGATTTGTCTCATTTAACGGGATGTCGTTGTCGAGGTTTTTGACTTTTACGTTATTAAAGAATTCCGAATCGCCCGCGTATGGAGTAACAAAACTCAAAGCGCTATCATGGAAATGGAATGATGTGTCTAGTTTTCTTGATAGGAAGTACGTATCATTATGTATATCCCCATACGGGTTTACACAATCAACCTGTAATTTATACCGACCGATGTCCCTGTAGAGATGAGTTGTGTGGGCTGTCTCAACATATTCTTCAAGACCTAACATTTCGACGACGGTGACGTTGTCATCACTTTTGTCGTACGTGAAACGGCAAGCGCCCGTTGCGTAATCAACGTTTGTGAAGTCGACATTCGCAAAATGATTCTGGTCTCCGTGGAATGTTTCCAGGATCACAAAGTCTCCTGCATACCCTTCATCAATATCTTCCACATAGAAATCAGTGGATCCTGCAATTCTGGCCAGACCTATTTCAGCTTGGACTGTGATGTCATACCGTCCTGCACTCTCCCAATAATACGACACTTGTTTGTCAATGACGTCAGCGATCGTTCCGTCACCGAAATCAATTGTAAATGGTATGTCGAGTAGGAAGTTAGAGTCTATATTGATGATTACAGATTCTCGAGGCTTTACGTAAGGTTTGTTGCCCAACTTGACGACGGTGACGACAATGGAGTAGTCGGCATTGTGGTCAGCTGATGCAGAAGCCGAGTAATACTCCCAGTCAGTATCAGAGCATAATGTAGGATCCTCTTGTAAATTCTCAGTAGACTGCTCATCTGTGCAAGCGCATTGTTCCTCATTCCGAACAACAGCAATTGGCATACGAACAGAAGTACAAATTTCCCGGCAGCTAAACACCGCTGTTCCTTCCGGCACTGGTAAGACCCGGTCTGATTCAAGAGGTCCACATCCGAGCCATAATCTGTCAGTATCTATAGTGCATAAATACAGCATAATTACTGGTTTTATAAAACAATTGTTACCAATGCAAAAAACAATACAAAGCGCAATTTTGAAGTACATCGTTCGCTTTAAGTGCATCAATATAGCATTATGACTGGTTGTATAAAACAATTGTTACCAATGCAATGTCAATAAAAAGCGCTATTTAGATGTACATCTTTCGCTTAACATGTACTGTGGACTAGTTTTCGCTGAACTTACTGTCATAACTGAACATCTGATACAAAACCATCTTATCTGTCATATTAATAATGCGCATTGGTTTTTATTTTTTACAAACACATGCAATCGAGATATGCTTATTAATTGTTATAATGATTTTAGTGTGGTAAGCCACTGCCTACTCGAAAACCACCATTAGTTTATAATAAAGAACCTTGCCGTGTATGTAATAGCAAATCATGTTCTGTATTTGACAGCAGTTTATTAAGAGTGCATTTTATATGTATACTAAATATCAAAGTGTTATGTAATAATAAATGGGTTCATTTCAGTATAACAGAAAAACAGAGTACTGCATATATACCTATATCATTCAACGGGAATGAAATAATCCAGTCATATATGCCAAGCTTAAACACTTCAAATCTTGACTCATCAATGAGAGGGGTGCCATCTACGTTCAGTCCGAACTCCAGGTCCATGAAGGAATCAAACGCCATTTGTTGAAAGTTCCGAGTTTCGGCATCGGGGTTCTGATGGCTTGCACCATCCACCATCAGCACAAGGCCATTTACATAGTCCCAGAATGCATGTATATTCACCCACAGGCGGGGTCGTACCCGGAACTTTACTCTCCAAACCAGATCATCAATTGCAACACCGAATTCATACTCGTCACCGTATCGCTGTAATCACGTGAAGAAATCAAGATCAAACAATATACTTAGATCCAAAGTTTTGCGTTCTTTAAGAATGGGAGTAGTTTTAGCATATTGTGTTACCCGAATAATATACATACTTGATATGAAACAAATACACACGAGTAAAGGGTGGAGCCACAAGTTCCTAAACTTTGTTACGGCTCTCCTTTTAAAAATAGGAATGCTTTTAGTCAACGGACCATCTTTATTTGTCAAAAGCATATACAAACAAATACTCATTTTCATTAATTATCAGCATTATCAAACAGCAGTATTACATTAATGAATTTCTAGAACACATATTTGCTTTTTGAAATTTATAAGCTGCTGAATGTCTTCTAGGCTGAGTATCATTTAAAAACGCGCCTCATATAACAAAAAATATATAAATCCACGAACTACACATTCTCACGTTTATAAAAGACGGAGCAATGCAATGTCCATTTGCATGATAATGGCTGCTACGGCCTCGTATCAAATGGACTACAAGACCGATGATTTATATATTGTTGACCCAAATTGTGACAAGTACTGACAATATTTTAACACATCAATGGTATAATTTAGTAGCCGTAAGAATAGACACTCGCGGTCGGCTGCGCTATTCTTACGGGAATGTCGTAAGAATAGCCACTGCCTATATAGTATTTATTAAATACAATAACGTGGTACCTGAAGTAAATAGAATCCGTTTGCGTACCACATGTGACCACCGGAGCTGAGGACGATTACATCAGAAGCATCTTCGGCAACTTCCGTAAACTTGATCCAAAGGTCTATTGTGAGACCATTCTCACATTTGGAGAGGTTACCGAGGCACCAGTGAGGCCATTCACCGAGACTGGCGTGAGATCCATCGAGTGTGATGCCAGTACTTACAATGGTGTAGGGATCAGATTCCGTCTCATTCCTTTCCTGGTACACAAACTCAAAACTTTCAGCATAACATAACGATATACCTGTGGAATAAGAAGGTAAATTCATCAACTACTTATGGCATTGAATAGCAATTATATGAATATAGTTAACTAAGTTTTTTTGTTGTTTTTTTTAAATGCCGAGCATAGCCTTTATTTGCCAGTCAGGTTTCTGCTGAAACAAGACAGGCATAGGTGTGCCTCCTTCCGTATTTGAACCCGGGTCGCCAGATTAGAGGGCAAGTGCGCTAACCACTGAGCTACGGAAGCCACATTATTTATATATGAAACACATCTCTGTATAATCAGCAACCGCTACATTTCCGCACACAGCTGATGATTGAATATAGTTACTATTGTACATGTACTCTGATTTTATTCCATGGGGAATTGTTAATAAGAACAACTCTTGGTTTATACTCTTCATTTATTAACGTTTCGGCCGGAAGTGTAGTTCTCTATTAACACGTAACCGCGCAAATATTTTGTTAATCCGGCAAAATCGGATAAAAAATTATGAAATTTTAAAAATCACATGTTTGTTTTTTGCATACAAACTTCTGTGTGATTAAGGATATGTACACGTACATTGTATATTAACAGAATACAATCAAAGCAAGCCGATGCACGGTTGAGTAGCATTCATGTTTGTATGTCCTGCATAATTCAAATGATATAAAAATACATCTGAGCAATCTGAATATTATATGTATACATGGCAATATTGGTATGGACTTGTCCGCAATGTTGCTACATTGGTTGTACATGCATATATGTTACTAAAAAACACAAATATATAAACATTTAAATGTATAACATATGCTACTCATAGAAAAACGCTTATTCTAAAATTTAAAATATTTACAATCGTCCTCTTTTCCGGGAAACAAATTGTTTTCATATTCCTTGACAGAGCTGCCTTATTGTTAGTTGAAAACTGTATGTAGTATGAGCTAAAACAACACACTAGTGTATAAATTTCATTCAGATTATTTAAATACTAGTACATGTACATGTATTTGTTATCACAAAAACTATTTTAGTGTAATATACATAATTACGACACCTGTTTATTAAAATACGTTTAAATGTCCCCGCAAAAAATTTATGCTACGATCCGGGGTTTTTTTCCTTTTAAGATCGAATCCGAATTTGGAAGAAAAACATGAAAAACTTACATCCCAATACAAGAAGGGGCAACATCCACTTTTCCATAACCATGCATTAATTTTAATTTTGTTAATCACTTTATATCAAAATTGTCAAAAACCACTCTCTATCGTATAAAGTCCAAATCACCTTCTGCTGAGGATGTTCGATTGCACAATTCAGTTACCGGGGTAGAAATCAAATAAAAGCGACCAAAGTCCGGGCCATGGTAATGTTGCAATAAATACTTAATGAATGTTAGCTTTACTGTGTTAATTAGCCCCAACTTCGTGTATTTGGTCAGGTATTGTCGAGAGGAAAGCGTATCGCTACCAATGATATGAAGTCAAAATCTAATTACAGAATTCAATAAGAAGTTGGATGAATAATGGATTAGATCGCGTGTTTGGGGAACTATTACGGTCGTACCCGGGTAATAAACATGTTTGTTGCGCGGTAAAGTAGTCCTGGGCTATACGTGTCTGCATGCTAACTTTATATTCAGATTCATTTTCGAGAAGATTCGATACACAAGCAAGCAGCATAATAAAATGTTATCGAGTCACTCTCGAGTGACATAAGAAGAAAACATTAAACACACATTGTTTGATTAGATGAAGTTTATGTTGTCTTTATGTATCGGTCTTTGACCTGAATTTAATCAAAACAATCGACTCTTCATCTCGTTAATTTTTCATGAACAACGTTTGTCTAAAGAAATCGCTTACTATAGCTATTCAAGTATCAAATAGTTGATCTGCAGGCCCTTCCCCAGGTGTGGTACACAAGCGCCTTAAAACCAGAATTAGGTTTCCATAGCGCCTTAAATCCTAGTCTGATGCCTTTAAAGATACCGTATATTTTGGTATGTATTAATTATGTTATATTTAGGAACTATTTGTAAAATGCTTAAATCAGTATCTGAGCCTATGATGTAAGGATAACCAGGTAATATATTTTCTTCCAAAAGGTGTTTAAGACATTCTAGTAAATCTCCGGAAGCATAAATTCCACCATTGCCCCAGCGCCTTCTGGGGAAACAATTCTGGGGAAGCGCCAGTATGATGGTAAATAACAAGTTCGGTAAATTGATATTATAGAGTAAATGCTTTGATAGGTTCAGTAAATTGATGTTATATAGTGCTTTTGTTGAAATGGTTGACAATATCAGGCTTAATTAGAGGAATTAGATATAATTGGATAATGTATGCATTTTTATCAGTTACACAATACTAATGGTCTGGTTAAATAACCGTGTTAGTTCGTATTGATATTTGTGGAGTATCGGACATTGACAACAAGTACCGGTATGTTGACACTTCGGCAGAAACAAATGATTACTTTGGTACCTATCTGGTAGTTGGTAGCGTGGTATGAGAGTACATGTAGTGTTGGGTGTCTGTACGAGCACACACAACGTACTGTCTGTCTAGCTTCCATTGCTGCGACTGATCTGATTGTGTGCACCACTGAGGGACATACATTATAGGTAATTAAGTCGAAGTTTCTGTTTGAACGAACATTGTATCTGTCATACTGAAATTAAATTGCAGCCAATGATCAGTAATTAGATACCGATTGTGAAACAATTGGAATGCTGCGCAATAAACAGGAGATAAGCAGTAAAGTAAATATCTCAATCTATGATACTGCACGACAGACTTGATGTAGGGATGAAAGGTGTAATATTGTGCTGAACGTCGTAATGTAAACGTTTGTATTACAGATACTAGTACGTGTACAGTTATTGCGCATTACCGCAAATATTTACGTAGTAACACTATGCACTCGTCAATTATGATGTGTACCAACGAGCAGCAACGGACGACAGTGGGGATACATGCATCCTCATACATCAGTGGTTAGTCAAGTTCCCAGACGATATCACTGGTGAAGAATACTCTGGTAAACGAGAATGGGATACATGCATGGGACATAAGACAACAATTGATAACTAGTACTTAGTATCAGGAATATATGGAATGCCCGTTGTTCAAGTTCCCGTGAGACATAACAAATATACCGTATAGTTTATACTAATTGATTTATGGTCGATTGTGAAACAAGTTTTTCCAACTTATATTAATCATTCTCGATACATCATTCCTGATGTTATCCATCGCCACGAGGGTATGAGAGAAGAGAAGCCAGTTTCCCTCTTATACTGAACGTCTAGCAAGAGCATTTCTGGTACCATTTTTATTACGCGGCCAGGGATCGAACCCGAGACCTCCCACACTTGAAGCGATCGCTCAACCAGTAGGCTATATATAAAGAACTCTTTGGATAAACTTAGTTCATATCTTCCAAATAGTATTATAATCTGTAGCTGGAACTTTGCTGTTTGGTACTAGGGCGACTCTGCGAATGACCCCCACCCACAAAAAGAAAACCAGCAGAAAGAGTTTAATTCCAGTTGGACATCATTTATATGCACACGATTGGCTAGTCTCTAGAAGGAAGATAATATACTACTCAAAATTTGATAAGAAATTTTCGATTTGAATATTTTGCAAATTGAATAAGATTGACGGGTAGAATTCTCAAAAACATAATGCTACATATGCAATATTGTAAAACAATAAAGATTACTTCAAAATTAAATGTCTAAGTGCTGATTAGCCCAACCCCATTAAAATGTTCGTGCTGCATTCAAGCCTCTGTAGTAACGGAAATTAAATCGGAATGCAGTCATTTTCTTGGCATTTTGGGTCTTACACAATATGGTTATAAAAACGGGATACAAATTTCCATGTTTATCTAGCCACTTTGGTCTCCGCCAATAGGGCTAATCAGTAACTTGGGAAATGACGTCATGTCCGCAATGCGTATCAAAAGCAAGACATCAAGTTTCGAAATTTAGCAGCGGATAAGATGATATTTTATTAATTTCATGACGTTTTCTTCATCGGTTTTGTACATTTAACGCGAGACGGACATCAAAATCAATTTCTTGGCCCTTAGCAAAGTTTGAGTAGTATATTATGTAAGATCATAGTCATGTGGAACATTATTAAATCTCAGCAGGGGAGTACAACTTACTTAACATCATCATGTTTTATTCATCAGTTTGCCCTACAATCAAGTTATATACCTTGATCTATAATCCTTTGATGTACACATAATAGACTACACCAATAGTTCATCAAACCAATAAAATATTCATCAATCATGTGGAAGTTGGTCTGTCACTTATATTGTTCTACCCCAGAGATGAAATATGCATTCCACTTACATTGTTTTACCCCAGAGATGAAATATGCATACCACTTACATTGTTTTACCCCAGAGATGAAATATGCATGCCACTTACATTGTTCTACCCCAGAGGTGAAAGATACATTCCACTTACATTGTTCTACCCCATAGGTGAAAGATGCATGCCACTTACATGGTTCTACCCCAGAGATGAAAGATCCATGCCACTTACATTGTTCTACCCCAGAGATGAAAGATGCATGCCACTTACATTGTTCTACCCCAGAGATGAAAGATGCATGCCACTTACATTGTTCTACCCCAGAGATGAAAGATGCATGCCACTAACATTGTTCTACCCCAGAGATGAAAGATGCATTCCACTTACATTGTTCTACCCCAGAGATGAAAGATGCATTCAACTAACATTGTTCTACACCAGAGATGAAAGATCCATGCCACTTACATTGTTCTACCCCAGAGATGAAAGATGCATGCCACTTACATTGTTCTACCCCAGAGATGAAAGGTGGATGCCACTTACATTGTTCTACCCCAGAGATGAAAGATCCATGCCACTTACATTGTTCTACCCCAGAGATGAAAGATCCATGTTACTTACATTGTTCTATCCCAGAGATGAAAGATCCATGCCACTTACATTGTTCTACCCCAGAGATGAAAGACCCATTCCACTTACATTGTTCTACCCCAGAGATGAAAGATCCATGTCACTTACATTGTTCTACCCCAGAGATGAAAGATGCATTCCAATTACATTGTTCTACCCCAGAGATGAAAGATGCATGTCACTTACATTGTTCTACCCCAGAGATGAAAGATGCATGTCACTTACATTGTTCTACCCCAGAGATGAAAGATCCATGCCACTTACATTGTTCTACCCCAGAAATGAAAGATCCATTCCACTTACATTGTTCTACCCCAGAGATGAAAGATCCATTCCACTTACATTGTTCTACCCCAGAGATGAAAGATGCATGCCACTTACATTGTTTTACCCCAGAGATGAAAGATGCATGCCACTTACATTGTTCTACCCCAGAGATGAAAGATGCATGCCACTTACATTGTTCTATCCCAGAGATGAAAGATGCATGCCACTTACATTGTTCTACCCCAGAGATGAAAGATGCATTCCACTTACATTGTTCTACCCCAGAGATGAAAGATCCATGTCACTTACATTGTTCTACCCCAGAGATGAAAGATGCATTCCACTTACATTGTTCTACTCCAGAGATGAAATATGCATGCCACTTACATTGTTCTACCCCAGAGATGAAAGATGCATGCCACTTACATTGTTCTACCCCAGAGATGAAATATGCATTCCACTTACATTGTTTTACCCCATAGATAAAAGATGCAGAGGCTGTATTTCGTGCTACTTTTCCTGACCACTGATATTGCAATATGTATGAACACTGTGACCTGTGACACCAAGATGCAGGTACAATGTTCATTTATTTATTGACTAAGATTGGTAAAAATCACAGGTAACTGTATCATTGATAAAGAGTAAAAACAAATATTTTATAAAATTAACAAATTTAAAAAAAAATTGTTTGTTTACTCTTTATTAATTATACAGTTACCTGTGGTAAAAATTGGCAATACATGTACTATAATGTCTGCATCGTTATGCACTTATACCTTCCAGGTTTTAACTCAACTGGGTCAACTAATGTTCCTCTTCTTATTGCTATCCCAGTAAGACAAACACGCCAAGCAGCCTGTCTGTATGTAACAGTAATATATATAATATAATTCTTATAGAGGGATGCCAACAAGACTGTAGTAACTGCTTCTAATTTTAGAAGGAAGTACTACTGTTGTTCAGGCGACCCTCAATATGGTATTTGATACAATGTACCTAAAATCATCAAAATATCTTACACTTTTTACCTAGGATATACAAAACTAATATGTAGTGTTTTTTCACATTTTTATTTACCAATTTTCGTGAGTTGTATAAGTGTGTACCAGAATATTGAGTATAATAAATTATTAATATTAGGAATATAAAAATACACAAATAAGTGTGTAAAATCTACAAGTCTAAAATAAAAACAATTCAATCTCAGTCTGATTAATAAAATACAAAGTTATCTGCTAATTGGTGAATATCATTTTTCATGTGTGATATTTAATGTGTCACTAAAGTATTTTTTCGATACATCAGATTTTAAAATGTTAATTCAGTTTCAAATACATGTACAGTACACCATCCCAGAGCGGCCTTATATAGAGCAACAACCTCTCTAAAACAACACCTTCAAAATTTACCTCAGAAGTTAGTTGATATTTACTATAAATTAAACCTCTGTAGAGCAACAACCTCTGTACAATGGCCAATATTTGCAGCTCACAAAGGGTGTTGCGTTACAGAGATTGTACTGTACAAACAAAAAGAACATCATTATTATTCTGTCAATTTTGCCTGGTCAAAAGTAACAGACCCCCCTGACCTTTCATTTATTGTGAAGTTAAATTGGTTCGTAAATGAAAAGTTGATGTCTATGAAAATCATGCGATTATTTATGGTTCCTAAATTAAAATTAGGCACCGTGAAATTTGCATTCAAATAACGCCCAATTGGGCTCAAGATTTGGCTCAACATATATGCCAGAGTCGGGTTTGTATGCTCTGAAAAACTGGTAACTGATGGATACAAAATTGTTTGTCTGGTCGAGTGACAGTGCCAAAGACCAATATGATTCAGGCATAGAAATGCACTGGTGAACAAGAATATAACAGACTGAGAATATAAGGATGGTATGCTTAGCATTACATCAGACAAAATGGGACCAGGGCCCCGGATAACAACCAATACTTACACTCGGCACTCAAATATTGAAAATGTTATATAACAAGCTATTATTTGTCATAGATTTCAAATTTAGATGAGGAAAATGTATGAAAATGTTATTTGAGTGTAGGAAATTACATTTGATACATTTTGTTTGCCATTAAGTACTATTTATGAGGTATAGATGTAAGTAATGAATCTGAGAGCCACACTCAGCACTCAGACTGATGAATTGCAATTATAGCTTACAAATACACTAAATTAAACTAGGAAGTAAGCCAAAAACAATATTTAGTACCAATTTAACATTATTAAAAATGTCTTGCTCTAAATAAATGCCACAATGAACCTCAAAACAGTGAATTTCATTATTTGAGTGTTGAGTGCTGAGTGTAAGTATTGGTTGTAATTCCGGCCCAGGGCTGGAATTCACTAAGTATCTTAGTGGAAAACTTAAAATTAATGTATAGACTTCAGGTAAAATTTGCACTACTCATAGTACCTGAAAATAATCCATGCATTGTTTTGTAATTCTTAGTTTATTCACGCATGTTAATTAAATGTATATGACACTCTATAGTAACGTAAATATGCTGTCGCTTACACTTATTGATCGGCCGATTAACAATGTTACCGCGGTAAGCGTAAAACGCACTAGTCAAATTCTACCCTGTTTATGTAAGACCTCATAATTTTCGTATCTATTATCCGATTTTAAATATTTAAAGCTTGTAATGAAGCAGAGATATATGTATGTCTTTTAATACAACATTCATCACGATACCCTAATTATTAAATCCCCGGCGACAAGTAAGAATCCGTTCCGCGTAAAAGAAAGTTTAAAATACCCCTTTTTTTTACCAAATAAAAATACAATCAACGGTCGAAAATCATCAAACATGAATTTAATTTTCGATCGATTTTGTTCATTAAAACTTGTTTTAAAAGCTAATACTTTAAGGTTTTATAAAATGTAAAACTTATTTATAAAGCATTTGTGAGTTGTCAACGCTAACGATTTGATTAAACTTCGTGCATTTATGTACTAATTATTGCAAATAAATTTTCAAAATGGCGGAATCACGTCGAAACGCATGTGAAACGGGCACCTGCACACCTTCCATGCGCTAATTGAAAACATATTTTTGATTGAAACTTGTTTAAATTGTGAGATTAAATACGTTTTGAGGTACTGGTTGTCCTTTTTTCTGGTTTCTATTGGTTCTGTCTTTACAAAATGGAGTCAAAAATAGTGATTTTTGTCACGATGCGGGACTATTTTTTTCGGTAGCTGTATTGAACTTGCGGACTTATTGCCGAATGTTAATTATAAAATGGCGATTATTAACAATGTAACCTGCTATTAAATGCATTTTGAGAGGTATTGGTTGCATTAAATTACGAACCATGATGCTAGCTTTTGAAAAAATCGCCACAAAAGATGATCAATGGTCGGCGTAGTTTACATCAAACATTATTATGAATACGTCCGTTCTGTTTTATTTCGTTGGCGGTCGACAACTCGCGAATGCTTTAAAAAGAAGTTTTACATTTTATAAAACCTTACAGTATAAGCTTTTAAAACAAGCTTTAATGAACAAAATCGATCGAAAATTAAATTCATGTTTGATGATTTTCGACCCTTGATTGAATTTTTAATTTGGTAAAAAACGGGATATTTTAAACTTACTTTTACGCGGAACGGATTCTTACTCGTCGCCGTGGATTTAAAACTAGGGTATCATGATGAATGTTGTATTAATAGACAGGCATATATCTCTGCTTCGTTACAAGCTTTAAATATTTAAAATCGGATAATAGATACCAAAATTATGAGGTCTTACATAAAGCAGGGTAGAATTTGACAAGTGCGTTTTACGCTTAACGCGGTAACATTGTTAATCGGCCTATTGATATGTGTGAGCGACAGCATATTACCCCTTTTACGTATGTTAATATAGAGTGTCATATACATTTAATTAACATGCGTGGTTTATTGCAGTAGCTATCTCCAATGCTTCAAAAGTTAAACTTTAATAATAGCGATGCTCTTGCTTAGCTGATACACAGATTTTAAGAAAATTCTAAATTTTTTCCTAAGATGCTTAATTGCTTTGTTCACACCATCCCTGGTGTGTAGTCAATACCAAACTAGCTTACAAGTAAACTATGTGTGTTCAATCAAGTAAATAACTGTGCCGAAAGTAGTACAACAAAGTTATATGTAATAACATAGAAGTATTGATTGATTTTAAACACATGGATAAATGTATTAGAAGCTCAATGACCTTAAGCAGTCCATGGATCATCAACATGACAAAAATGGTCAAATGCTAAAATGTAGCATAGCCAAAGAATAGGTGATCCCCGTGACTGAAAGTAACCATGTTAGTAAGTTATCATCTTATGCTATAACCAAGATAGACTGAATCTGTTAATACTACCAATTACAAACTAACAATTCTGCACAAATATCAGATATGGCACAAAGACAAGGCTTTCCCCTAGAATGACAGGGGTTACACCTGGCAAACCCTTGCCATTATTAGAGTGGCATAAAAATCACAATGCCATTATTAGAGTGGCATAAAAATCACAACTTCAAAACAATATTGTAATATTTCAAAGTGACAATTTCACAAGACATACTAAATAATTATAACAATAACCGATAGTATAACAAAAACCCAGCTTTGTAACAATGTCCTAAACATAGTTTACCTAATTTACAAAATATATTATCAAGATACAAAAAAAATGTATAAACTGTTAACACTTGTTACCGTCTGATCAACCAGCAAATATAAATAAATATAGAGACATATCAATCAAAATGCCAATGGGTGGACAAGTGGTCTAGTGGTAAGAGCTACTGACTACTGATCCGAAGGTTGTGGGTGCTATCCCTCCTCCAGACAGTCAAAAATAGAAATAATTTTCAGTGTTTCCAACCCAACATAACTAAAATAACTAACAGTCTTTTGGACGAGACATTAAGCGAGGTCCCGTGTATGATGCTGTATCCAGTCACTTTCGGCAAAATCTGCCTGTTAACGGGGTGCCTGATAAACTTAGCGATAATCGGTCACCTGGTCATGTGACTAGTGATAATCCGTCACCTTACCATGTGATCTGACAGACTTCTCATATGAGAGTCACCGGTTGCAATTCCGTGCCCGAGGGTGAGGTTTTCCTATTCTAAATGAGCTGGTGGTTGATCGGTTATTTTCTTCGACTTACCTGTGTCTACACGACGTCTATCAAGATGGCCGACGTCGTTGTTTATCATGATGTCACGGAACGAACTTGACGTTACGAGCTTGTAAATGAAAGAGTGACAATATAGTCCCGAGTTTGATCTCCTTACTGAGCAGATTAAGCGACTGGATATATAGAACAATAGGTTGGTGCCGTGAATGAAGTAAAAGTATATCCGTCTCGGCTACGGAAATTAGCCTACAGCTCACCCGATAAATTCCTCCGCCTTGTCAGATAAACTTTTTCATCCACGGCACTAACCTATTATTCTCTATTTACTCGGCACATAAAAGAACCAGGGATGCTTCTGGAACTGGGGCATCTTCTGTATCATGCACTATCCCCCAAGAACTAAAATGATAACCTCTTCTGGGGGCCTCGCCCATATGGATTTCTGGTTGCGAGGATAAATAAAAGCAAATAAACCGAATCATAATGCCATGTTGGTTTAGTTAAAGATGTCTACAACTTGTATAACTTTAAGTCATAGTGTTGAAAATAATTGAAAAAATTTGTATCATTAGAAATAGTTTTCACCTAGAGTGGAATTCAAACCCATAATATATGGCCCATATCTTGTCTAGCCATTGCCTAGCAACGTGAAATACAAAAGCATTAGACCACTTGGCTATTACAACAACTCCTAAGAAGGTTATGCAAATAAGCAGAATCAGTGTAACTACATCACACTATGCAGTAAAGGGTTGATCTTTGGATAACAACACTGATTATATGTACAATATGTAAGATAGGTTTCATCACACCTCATCATACAGTGTGCTTCCTAATTTTATAAGATAGGTTTCATCACACCTCATCATACAGTGTGCTTCCTAATTTTATAAGATAGGTTTCATCACACCTCATCATACAGTGTGCTTCCTAATTTTATAAGATAGGTTTCATCACACCTCATCATACAGTGTGCTTCCTAATTTTATAAGATAGGTTTCATCACATCTTATTATACAGTGGCTTCCTAATTTTAGTTTTGTAGAATTAATAACCAACAAAATGTGAATCATTAAGTCTTAATAAGAACACGTACACTATCAAATATAATTGACACTCTCAAGTACTTGAAAGTTTAAAAACACCAAAATTTCTATTTGCTTTTTTTTCACAAAAATAGTAGCACAGTCAATGGGATCTGGATTTAAATCACCAAAATGACAGCTTTTGAGCAGAAAATGGTGTTACTTTTTTAAAGAAATTGCAGTGATAAAGAAAGTGCTGTTATAAAGAAATGCTGTTGTTAAAAAAAGTGCTGTTAAAAAGAAAGTGCAGTGTGGAGATATGAATATACACATGAACTATACTCAAATACGTTAGTTAATATAAAGATTACATTTGCATAATCACAACCAAAATATTCACAAAACTCAATAAATATACAGTCAGATCTCGATATAACAACACCCGATATACTGACAAATTCATTATACTGACATCAAATTTGGGGACAGAAGTATCAAAATGCTCTTTGTACCAATTCAGTATACGGACATATTCGTTACATTCATTATTTTTTTCATGGAAACAAACAGCGTCGTTGTATGGAGATCTGACTGTACTATCATCAAATAATTATATAAGTTATAAATATTGATAAAACATCCAGGCAGAAATATTTCAACAAAATACCAGTACTATATAAAATGTAAATGGAATGCTATCTGAGGTATATCACAATACATAATATGTAAAACCCACCAGTAAATATCAACCGCGTATAAACCAAATCACTGTATGACTTATTGGGATACTATTCAATTCAACTTGTTCAACTTATTATGATTGAAACATCCAGTGATTTCCTATCACTGTACAACTTATTGCAAGACTATACATTTCAATGTGTACTCCTTACTGCGATAATCGTAAGTTGACTTGTTTATACACTGTGATATCTATATCTCACTAATATCTTTCTTCAAAATTAAGGTGTTTTTATTTGCATTTGACTCGGACAGTCGTAGTGCGTGGCCAATCAGTTTTATCCCTACCTAATTGGCCAATGACCTCCGGCTTTGAGGAAATTTTTTTTATGTAGAACACAAATGTTTTCAAAATATAATATAGCCTCTCTCATTTTTACTAAAAATGGCCCCTCTGAGTAAGAATGCCCAACTGACTATACAAACATACGGTATAAATGGTATTATAGCATGGAGAATTTGACATGATCCTGACCTTTATGCATGAATATATTACAGGGTTCTTGTGTTGAAATATATAAATTCCGTGAGCAAATAGAGCAAAATCCGTCCTTTAGATTTGTGTTGGTATTACACCACGAGTGTCTTCGTGATACTGCCCGCTTATGAAAGTATACAACCGGGGTTATGAATACAGACAAATATCAGCTGTTATATTATGCTAATAGAAGTTCAGGAGTTATGTCAAATTCTCTGGACTATAAACTATCAAAATTTATAAACATGGTCGTAAAATACAATTTGAACACTTTCAATTAGGTCATTTATATCACACAACAATGTGCAACTAGAAAAACAACAATACATGTAGACCTTACAAATAACCACACAATAATGTTATAAATTGAATGCTTTTTAGGCTAATAGATAAAATACATAAAAATAATATTCATTTATAAAAAAATTGAGAAGTAGATCGTGCTTGGTGATAAGTATAAAAAAGTAGAAAAAGAATATGAGCTAGGCTTTACTCCATACCCACATAGTGAACTAACTTTTGTTTATATAGTCTTTTATTATAGAGAACATTTGTTGGTTTTGGTGTAAGATCAAATTTTATTTCACTTAGTGGTCAGAGCCACAATTTAACTTTCTGTGATCACAAGTGAAATAAAATTTGATCTTTTACCAAAAATCCACAGTATTTGGCCTAATCTGAGAAATTACGTTGAACTTAGAACTTCAGAAAGTCAATGATATGAAGCCCGGCTTAGTGAACATTGTGTTTCTATTTCTGTATGGAAATGGAACCAGTTTCTAAAACAGTGGAAATAACACGATCAATCTCACAAATTTATTTTAGGCAGATTAGGAAACAAGTTTTGCCAACTTCTATTAATCACTATTAACACCTCAATCCTGATGTTGCCCATCCCCATGAGGGTATGAGAGAAAGAGAAGCCAGATTCCCTATTATGCCGAATGTCTAGCAATGGAATACCTGCAGGTACCAGTTTTATTTCGTCTTTGGTATGATGCAGCCTGGAATCGAACCCACGACCTCATGCACTCAAAGCGGACATTCTACCACTAGGCTATCAAATATTTGTATGAGGTAAAATTGTATTAAATTAATAGAAACACAAAAATATGTCAGTATTAGGCTCAATAAACATCACAAAATATTTATAAATACATTAAACAAGAGAATAAATACAAACAAATACAGATCTGTCAGCACTTATCTACAAATGTGCATAAATTATGTACGAAAATGAATCAAATGTACAAGATAAACATGAAAAATGCAAATTCAGCCCAAAAATCACTTTTCAAACCTGAGGCATAACATGCTGATAAAATTTCCTAGAGTTTCCAGAGTCACGCCGCTCTAATTAAGAGGCACACTGCCTACGAGTGCTGGATGCTCGACTTTCTTGTACTTGATAGTACCCTTGCTCATCTGTGTGTGAACATCTGAATAACAAGGGCAGATAACTCATAAATATAAGTCATAGGGTCGTCAGTTTGGACTCTGTGATAGTTTCATACACCTAGCTTAAAAACAGTTTGAGTTATGTCAGGATCCAGATTGTTTGACGGACGGACTGACGGGCGGATGTTCTCACTGACTTGACATTGTGGGGTTTTCTTTTGTTCTTTCTTTTGTTTGTAAAACCCCATAAGCAACATTTTGCACCCCGTAAGCAACGGAATGAATAGAATCTAAATATAGCCTATTGTTCCACACCCCACAACTACAAGTGGGTGCATACGGACAGACTGACGAAGGGACGGAGGGCAAACCTATAGTCCCCTCCGGTCAAAAACCGGTAGGGGACTTATACATGTAACTGCTCCTATTCATTAGAGGGACAAGCCATAATCCATCGGTACCTCATTTACATTACGCTAGGGAGAACAAGAATGAAAATAAGGGTATATAAAATTGCTTGATTAATGTAATAAAATCTAGGACATGTTATGAAAATGAATATGACAAAGACATGTATGATTTCAATATGAAGGAATGATAAAAACATGCTATAAACAATGTTTAACAAATCAAATCAGATATAACAAATGTTATTGAGCAATATTAAACAGATACGAATGACAGAAGTGGATTCCCAGTGCTTCATTTGCAGATGACAACCTTCATATAAAATTGACATTTTACCATGTATTTATTGTTCAATGTATCACCCACGACAAGCCTAAATATTGTATACCTATTATGTAACAAGGATTCTGATTGGCTTAGACGGAATGCAAAAGAGGTCTATATATTTTAATATACACCTCCAGAAACCGAGGCTGGGGTAGATATAACTTTTTAATGATGTGAAGTCATTTCCTGCGACATAACGTTCCAAACAACATAACGTTATTTCCCGTATTATTTGGCCTACAGCTGCTCATACATATTTATAGGCTCTATAACCTAGCCATTAATGATAAACGCTGTTAATAAATACGTTAATACTCTCTTATACATATGCATAAGAAGAGCATTGTTAGCTAAAGCATTTGTATAGTCATCTTTTGTTTCTATTACATACACTTTCCTGAAGAGAGAATAAAGTTGTTATAATTTTAAAAGAGTCAATAGCTTTTATCTCCTTGACTTATGGCATGGTGTACAATAAAACAGTTGTCGACTTATGTTTCGATGAATATGATGTTTAGTTGACCTTCAAAGAGTGATATTGACCTCTGACTTAGGTTGCCTATCGTAATGACATGGTCAACAAGACTGCGTTCAATAAACGCTTATGCCCCCTGTGGAAGCCTTGTCCATAAATAAGTCTAAGTCCAAAATTAGGTCAAGGTGAAGGTCAAAATGGGGTCAGGTGATACAGGTGTGTGGAGAGTGTTCATATACAACATCCATGCAAGTTTGGAAGCTTTGTAGCAAGCCATAATGATGCTAGAAGAAACGGTCAATTTGGGTTAACCAGGACGGACGGACGAACGGACGGACAGGTGAATCACTATATGCCTCCCGATCTATCGATACGGGGGCATAAAAACTGTTCTTATTCGAACAAAGTTTTAAAATTCCTATATCAATTGCAATGCATATAACATTTAACCCAACCCTACTAACAACCTATAGTTAACAAATGATCTTACATTGTAGTTGACTTGTAGTATAAAAATGTTAATTGCACAATATCAAAATATAAAAAGAAAATATTCAGAGTAAAAAATACATATACACTGTATATAAAGGTGCAGTTAATATATACTGAAACTGCGTTAGATATAATTTTGGCTTTATGACACTAGTGCTGTGGTATTGCCAAGAAGTGAAAAATGAAAAGGTAATTGAAGAACTCAGGCGGACTTCAGTAGATGTCATCTGCGTCTACATAATCCACTGTTCATCAAGTATGAGATTGTTCCAATGACAATCAGTATCAGATATCCCAGCAACATTGTATATCTTCTTGGTGACCACAGTACTGTAAACTGTATGTTACCATCTGTGTCTGAAATAATTTAACAGTAAAAAGAGTTTCTGACACAAAAACATACATCACCTACAAAAGACCACCACTCTGGCAAACTCCATCTATTAGTAACCTTAAATTGCACAACTAGGCTTGGTTCCAATTATTCATTTTCATTAATTTTAGTCTGACCAATTGTTAAGGAGAACAAGCACAGACAAACATTGTGACATCCATCGTATCCAGATAGACATTTATATAGATGCACAAAATCTAGACACTTGAGGACATTTAGTGAGTTTTGATGCAGTAATAATCATAAACTAGGGCACTGACCATTACTACAAACACTGGTACCAACTTTATTTCATCTTTGGTAAGACAGGGCCATGAAGAGAACACAGCCTGGACCTTCCACACTGGAAGCTGACACTCAACCATTAGGTTATCAAGGCAGTACAAACTGGTACATTTTGCAAAATATCTGGACAGTCTTGTCCTCTTATTGCTGATTAAGATGTTTTTGTTTGGAACTGATCTGACAGTGTATGCCCAAGCTGACTTTAACAAACTGAGCTACGCAGTGAATATCAATACTGATCTCAATCAATCAATCAATCAATCAATCAATCAATCAATCAATCAATCAATCAATCAATCAATCAATCAATCAATCAATCAATCAATCAATCAATCAATCAATCAATCAATCAATCAATCAATCAATCAATCAATCAATCAATCAACTAAAGTACTTGATCTTCCTTACGGCAAGATCTGATGACGATCTGTACAAGTTTCAATTTTCAGAAATTGGAATTTTCACTATTGCTATTTATATCTATTTATAATTCAGCCAATCATATAGCTCGTTACATTGGTTGTATTAATAAACGGTAAATTACAAATGAAACAGTGTCCACAACTTTAGTCTGCTTTTTTGGAGTAATCCTGATTAATTCAGCCATTGTAGAACTTATAGTACAGATAATTTGATATAAATGCATTGCTGATTATCAATCGTGAAAGCTCGGCCATTTCTGTTTGTCTCAGGTAAATATTGCAATCCATAAAGACCGAGGTGATTAGAACGACGTAGGCGCATAGGATGCATGTGTTCATGATAACTACCGCATTTAAAAATAGAATCAAATCGCTTTCAGAATTCTGAAAACAAAGTGCCAATGGCTAATGGGAAAGGTCGCCTGAGGTGACCTTCTATAGGTCATCGTCAGATCCTCATGCGTAGCGGGTTTGAGGATATGATTTTAATCAGATTGTAGAATCAATATATCTAAACATGGTTAATACCATAGTGTGCCTAGGATAATGTGAAAGGAGGGAAAATTTGGTATGGTCCACAAAGGTGGATTACAATTATGTGTACCAATTGTCAGTGATGATTTGAGTACAATACTGACCTTATCTGTTTATTTAAGTGATTTGTAAAACCAATTTTGCGACAGTTGACCAAACCGATTCATGTTAGTAAACATCACATTATCCTGGGCAGACTATACCAATGCTACATACCTATAATGAGAACAGTATAACCGATATCGACCACACCCATCCTGTAACTACATGTAGGCGCTGCTATCTCTAACATAGTATGTTGACCTTTCATATTCAATGTTAGATAGGAATCTATATATGATAGATCTTGTCGATTAATGGACCAACTATATTCATCATCTTTCAAACAGTCATCACACGTAAATACTTGAGCCTGTAAGTAAAAACAGTCAAACCTTTATATTGTAAGACCACTCTAAGCATCATAGAAAACTCGTCTTCATTGTGAAGTACATGTAGTCTTAATATTATAATTAAGGTAGAACAAACGAGAGCTGTTGTCATTTAGCAGATTAATATAATCCCTGCCGACAAAGGGCCATAATTCTGAAAGTTTGAAGGAAATCCTGTCAAAAATATAGGAGTTGCATTGAAAAAGAATCTTTCATTATATACATGCATTACATAGTGAATAAAAGAACAAAGGGCCATAATTCTTGCAAAAATTATCCCAGTGGAAGTTCCTTCCTACATGCACATCAACATGTTAAGGTTGTTCATGTGTGAAAGTTAGAAGGAAATCCTGTAGGAGTATAGTTGCGTTCACAAGAATGCATCTACGGACTGACGTGTACCGGACATGCGGACCACAGTATACACATATTTTTGAGATGAACTGATTGGTAAGTAGGGAGACATAAAACAAGCAAGTTGTTGTAATGGTCGCACTATAAAACATAATTAACTGTCTCTTAGTCTTATTGTGAAAATATGTTTCATAAATATAAAGAGAATATTTGTTGATTTTGGTGTAAGGTCAAATTCTATTTCACTGAGTGATCACAGAAATCAATATTTTCACGAGTGGTGTAGTGGTTTAGTGTTGGTTGAATCATGAAGTTAAGATACAAGATCAGGGTAGGGGATGTAAAATAATCAAGTTTTAGTGATGATTAAGTCATGATGTTAAGATACAAGGTCAGGTAGGGGGACGTAAAACAATCATATTTTAGTGATGATTAAGTCATGAAGTTAAGATACAAGGTCAGGTAGGGGGACGTAAAACAATCATATTTTAGTGATGATTAAGTCATCAAGTTAAGATACAAGGTCAGGTAGGGGGACGTAAAACAATCAAGTTTTAGTGATGGTTGAACAATGAAAATACAGATACAAGACCAGGTAGGGGGACGTAAAACAATCAAGTTTTAGTGATGGTTGAACAATGAAGATACAGATACAAGACCAGGTAGGGGGACGTAAAACAATCAAGTTTTAGCGATGGTTGAACAATGAAGATACAGATACAAGACCAGGTAGGGGGACGTAAAACAATCAAGTTTTAGTGATGGTTGAATCATGAAGATACAGATACAAGACCAGGTAGGGGGACGTAAAACAATCAAGTTTTAGCGATGGTTGAACAATGAAGATACAGATACAAGACCAGGTAGGGGGACGTAAAACAATCAAGTTTTAGTGATGGTTGAATCATGAAGATACAGATACAAGACCAGGTAGGGGGACGTAAAACAATCAAGTTTTAGCGATGGTTGAACAATGAAGATACAGATACAAGACCAGGTAGGGGGACGTAAAACAATCAAGTTTTAGTGATGGTTGAACGATGAAGATACAGATACAAGACCAGGTAGGGGGACGTAAAACAATCAAGTTTTAGCGATGGTTGAACAATGAAGATACAGATACAAGACCAGGTAGGGGGACGTAAAACAATCAAGTTTTAGTGATGGTTGAACGATGAAGATACAGATACAAGACCAGGTAGGGGGGACGTAAAACAATCAAGTTTTAGTGATGGTTGAACAATGAAGATACAGATACAAGACCAGGTAGGGGACGTAAAACAATCAAGTTTTAGTGATGGTTGAACAATGAAGATACAGATACAAGACCAGGTAGGGGACGTAAAACAATCAAGTTTTAGTGATGGTTGAACAATGAAGATACAGATACAAGACCAGGTAGGGGGACGTAAAACAATCAAGTTTTAGCGATGGTTGAACAATGAAGATACAGATACAAGACCAGGTAGGGGGACGTAAAACAATCAAGTTTTAGCGATGGTTGAACAATGAAGATACAGATACAAGACCAGGCAGGGGGACGTAAAACAATCAAGTTTTAGCGATGGTTGAACAATAAGATACAGATACAAAACCAGGTAGGGGGACGTAAAACAATCAAGTTTTAGCGATGGTTGAACAATGAAGATACAGATACAAGACCAGGTAGGGGGACGTAAAACAATCAAGTTTTAGCGATGGTTGAACAATGAAGATACAGATACAAGACCAGGTAGGGGGACGTAAAACAATCAAGTTTTAGCGATGGTTGAACAATGAAGATACAGATACAAGACCAGGTAGGGGGACGTAAAACAATCAAGTTTTAGCGATGGTTAAGTCATGTCAAAATCAAAAGCTGTGATATACCTTATATAAACACCAGTTTGTAGTTCTGGCCCCAATTCCACGAAAAAACTTAAGTTATTGCTCAGCTGAGACTGCTATTTTAAAAACATATTTTGTTGGGTCAATGACGTTCATGTATACTTTTATATATTGTTACATCACAGTTAGATGCAAATTTAATATAGCAATACAAAATATGTCTGATTTTTACAGAAAATAGTGCTTTAAAGTTATAAAAATCAAAATAAAAAAACTTAAGTCTCTTATAACAAGCTCAAGTACACAGTTTTTGATTGTTCATTACAGTTGGATTTCAATGAGCACTTCATACAAAAATCACCTACAAAATCATTATTTAGCAATAAATACACAGTTTCTGGTAGCAATCTACTTCACCAGATTATAATTGTAGCCATATAATAAATTTAAAATAGCAGTCTCAGCTGAGCAATAACTTAAGTTTTTTTGTGGAATTGGGGCCTGAGGATCTGTTATTACAAAATGTAGTTTATACTAATTTATTTAAGGTCGATTGTGAAACAAGTTTTTCTAATTTATATTAATCACTCTCGACACCTTTTATCTGATGTGATTCATCGCAATGAGGGTATGAGAGAAGAGATGCCAGTTTCTCTTTTATGTTGAGCATCTAGCAAGAAAATTTCGGTTATTATATTACAATTCACACTTACTATTTTTAATTTATTTAGTGGTTAGTTCCTACGTGCAAGAACTCTAAACCGTTGTAAAACGGCCAGTATTAACCACGGTTTTTATATCTAATTTCTTAACTGTATTGTGCAGTTTAATACTTAAGAAATAGAATATGATAAACCGTAGTATACCGGCTGTTATACAATGGTTTGGAGTTCTGAAGTGTAGGAATTCATCCTGAAGGCTGTAGCACGTAGGAGAAGAACTTTAAATAGATTTAGTCTTTCATCCTAATGCTATCCTGTATTATAATTGTAATGTATATGTTATTGTTTATAGTATGTTGTAAATAATGGGAATGAATATGTTTAAACCATCCTCATACATCAGTACTAGTGATTAGTCAAGTTCCCAGATTATGTTTCGCACGAAGAATACTCTGGTGAACGAGAATGGTTTAAACTTACTAGCATTAGAACTATCAGTATGACTGTGTTGTGACCATATATGGCAACAATCGCACATGAACAACTTAACAAAATGTAGCTTCCTAATTCATTTTAACTGAGTCTTTAACACAGTCTATATAAACATTTACAATGCAACAAACATTTACTTGCAAACCTTAAAACATTTAACAACTTACCTTATGCCAGTGAGCAGAGAGTATCAATTTAGGTTTGAGTCTTTTAGTGATCTGTAAGAGAAAGCTAATTAGTGTTATCTCAGTTAATTGGGTGGCAGGGTGGTTTAGTGGTTGGTGTCTGGACTATCAATGCTGAGGTCCCAGGTTCCAATCTGGGCCAGGGCAACGGAAATTCCTGAAACACTTTTCAGTGGATCCAACCCAATTAAAGATAAACTGGTTGGAAACCCAGATGTACTCTTGCCTAGCTATATCAGTGCATTACACCGGGCACTTAAATAAAGAACCAAGGAGTGTATTCGGAAAGAGCTAGCCTAAGGGTAGGGCACACCGATTCCTTGTATCACACAAAGTTTCTGTCTCTTCCTTGGAAGCAAGAGGTCATTGGCCAATTAGGCAGGGACTTAACTGAAAGGCCAAGCAATACGATAGTCTCATTGGAACACAAAATTTACTAAAAATCTAACTAAATCTGACACCCATGATACAAAATTACACATCTAGTTGTAATATCACATTAGTTCATTATTTATTAGATACTGGTAAATTTCAATCACAAAAATAAATTAGAGGTTAAAATGCATAATTACAATATTTTGTGTGCGGGTACACTTTTAGACGTTTTTACCCTAAATGCATCAGTGGAAAAGCATATCCATAAATGTACATCCAGTCTTCATAGACAGTATACATATACAGACACTTAGTCCCTTTGGCACAAAAAGGTTGTATCACAGTAATCTAACTATACCTTACTATATTAAGTAAGGTATAGTTAGATTACTGTGATTGAGAAACAACCTTAGGCTTGTTGTGCCAAAGGGACGACTTATTGGCTCATATAATACACCATGCGTAAAAATGCAAGGGAGACATTTGAATCAATGCTAACATAGTGTTATGAAAGAATGATGCACATCAGAGAATGTACAGCCAGATATTTATATATAATGTAACTAATTCAAGTAAAAATAATCATCAGCATGCCTTGATTTTTTTTAATTCAAAAAAATATTCAGCAACTATCATCATGCGATATCTTCGGAATTCATCTAGAGACAGTGGAAACATTACGATCACTCTGTAAAGGAGGGCAATACAAGCCAGAAAGAGTACACAAGCTCTGCATAGTGGGACAACATGAGCCAGAAAATATTCAAGTGCACTGCATAGTGGGACAACATGAGTCAGAAAATATTCAAGTGCACTGCATAGTGGGACAACATGAGTCAGAAAATATTCAAGTGCACTGCATAGTGGGACAACATGAGTCAGAAAATATTCAAGTGCACTGCATAGTGGGACAACATGAGCCAGAAAATATTCAAGTGCACTGCATAGTGGGACAACATGAGTCAGAAAATATTCAAGTGCACTGCATAGTGGGACAACATGAGTCAGAAAATATTCAAGTGCACTGCATAGTGGGACAACATGAGTCAGAAAATATTCAAGTGCACTGCATAGTGGGACAACATGAGTCAGAAAATATTCAAGTGCACTGCATAGTGGGTCAACATGAGTCAGAAAATATTCAAGTGCACTGCATAGTGGGACAACATGAGCCAGAAAATATTCAAGTGCACTGCATAGTGGGACAACATGAGTCAGAAAATATTCAAGTGCACTGCATAGTGGGGTAAGGGAGGGACAAGATTGAAAGACCAAACTTGAGTTAGAGCAGAATACAAATCGCAGAGAAATGATTGTATTGCAAATAAATCAGACAGTACTAGTTGCACGTTAAAAATACTTACAAAGTTTTGCCATTTTCAAGGCCTTAAGGTCAAGGTCACCTGAAGATCAAGTTCATGTTCCTATATGTCATGTGAACTTGTGATACCTAATGAAAATTGGTTTGCCAATTATGTTATTCACAGAAAATAAAGACATCATTATTATTATTATATAGTCTTGTCACAAGGGAAAATGCATAATAAGGAATAGAAATGTTATGGCCAGTATTAGTTTTTTTTCATTTTATTTACTTTTCAAGGCAAAGTTCAAGGCCAACTTAGACCAATGTCAACCTGCATATACAACACTTCCGTTGAATAATAAAAATGAACTGTAAATTTTCTACAGTTAATGCTGAAAACTCACAATATTTGTGTTTTTGTTGTCCCATCAGTATTATACAAAACAATTGTGTTTAATCATCCTATAGAAATACATGTAGTTTCTATCATACACATCTTGGACCAGCATGATTACTGTATATATTTCACGGGGGTTTAATTTTCGCTATATTCGCGGTCAACATCGATAGCGCGAAATCTAAACCCCGCGAAATATTCACCTGGTAAATATACAAATTTCACAAAGGCAGACAATTCATGATTAAAAATATGTGCTGGAGCAATAAGAAATAAAACAACGTTGACCCAATCACTTTGCAAGAAGTACTTGGGTTTAGCAAAATACGGCAATAACATAACGACTTATAATAAATCACAAATACAATTCGAAATTAGACTCTTGTAAAAATGTGTTTTAACACTACGCATTTGTATCAAATATCAAACGTCATGTTTTCTCAACGTTAAAAGGTGTTAAGCAGGTACATCAAACTTGTTAAATTTAACGATTTTGTTTTCAAAATGTGTAAATGTTTGCCGAAAAAGTATTTGTTTGTTTTCATTTTCTAATGATCTTTAACTCGTCTATCAAACAAACCGTTCAAAATTACGGTCGAAACGAGCGATTATGAATAAAATAAATAATCTTACTGTGTAATTTGTAAATCCCGTAAATCGTTTACGAATCATCAAATTTGGGAAAGAAGAAGCATACGCCCTTATATTATGTTATACCGGTGGGGAGTATAAGTAAATCATGGGCAGGGGGTCTAAATAGTATTATAAATACGGCTGACTTATTATTAGACCCTGTATACCAAAGAGTTTCCTTGTGTGCCCCAACAAGATCAAACGCTATAAATAACTCAGGCACAATGGCGTTATATATTCCTGCATATGTTTAATTAATAATTAATTATGGACTATGAAAGCATTATGGGATTGTGAAACATACGTATGTTCGCAATTAATCGACAATTAATGAACAATTTAATCGTCATTACACACGGATTTCTTACAATATTGAATTTAAGTTTTAAGCTTTCTAAATTGCCGTGTTCAGCAATCAATTTCATTTTTTTCCAAGGTGTAACTAACGTAAGATTGACCTCCCATTTCGTGTTGTTGTTTACCAACACGGTTTTGAATTCGCGGTCAGGGTCGTTTGCGCGAAATCAAGACACCGTGAATTCAAAAGGATCCAGATAACGCGAATAATGGACCCCGTGAAATATACCCGCTATACAGTATTTGGTTAATCAGATACAATACGATTACTTGTTTCACTTTTGCAAAGCCACTTCTCAGTTATCTTTCTAAAACAATACACTTCCTAAAATGCCAATAAAATGTATGTTAATGCATACAAATTAATTATATCTTTGACAGCAACATACATGCATGTGTTTATCGACAAATAAATAGCTGCATGTATTGGACTGTTGGCGTAACGTGTGATAGTGATCAAGTTTAATTGATATTGTAAACATCAGAGAATAAAATAAACACAAATGAGTTCAGCTGCTGAAAGTACTTTGATATGTTTGTCAGGAAAGGAAACGATATTTTCAATATGGCGGCCGTTTAACCGATTTGATTTGATTTCATATTAACGAATAAGATCAGTTTCAGACTTTTGAAATCACCCAAGTCCTAATTCGTACAAGCATGGGAACTTTAACTTACTGGGTATGAGAAATGTTTGGGTCCCATCATTACTGTCTGATGATTTGCCAGAACTGTGAACTGTGACGTTCGTTTGTGTTTCAATTTATCAGCATTTTCAACTTTATCTTCTGTGAGGGCATACGTCAGTAGATCCAGCTACAATGTGAAATCAAGACAAGACTTAGTATTAATTAATACACTTGTTACTATATATAGTAACAAAAATAAGCCTATTTGCGGCTGATTATGGCCAACACGTGATTGATTATCGCCTATCTGTTGCGTTTCGTTATCCATGTAAACATGACATCACATTGAAGCCAAAATGACATTACGTTGCTCATATTTACTCTTAGTGCATTTTATTGGTTACAACCTTAGTGTATATCTACCTGTATATCAATAATATTTACGTTATTTGTTATCGAACAATTGTATTAAAGACTTTAATACACTTCAGAACCTGGCCGGAAGGTGATAATCTGCTCAGAATGAATATATATGAGCCAGTCTCCAGGAAAACCTGCTATAATGACATTATGTATATTATTATGTAACAAGGTTTATAAAAAGCTCTTAAGTAAGAAAAAATACATATCCATTGATTCTACTTGAAGTAATTTCCTCATATAGTACCATACCTTAGCTTTAAAATTTCTCATGAATTATATCGAAATCACATACTTCGTTGCTATGGTGACCAATGCCGAAAAAGTACTCTGATTGAGAAAAACGAGGAGTTAGTTGTTTAAAACAGTCGTAGCCTTACTATGTATGCAAACAATTTTGATTTTAATATTAATTTTAAAAGGTAAAACATAATTCTAAAACATGACACTATTTTGAACAATTTATGTCAAGAATTGACCAAATGGTGAAATTATGAAATTTGTGTTACAGTAACGTCGAATAACGTTTCAATAACGTTTGCGACGTCACACAAAAAGCGCCAAATAGGGACTCTACAAAAACAGCTGTAACTTCCTTAAAACTCAAGATATTAACAAAATTTCTTTTGCACCCTCCGGCTGAAGCCCTCGAGGTGATTATTCATTTTCCTGGCTGATTATCTCATTACTGTGATTCTTTTGTTTCCATATCAAACTATCCTCCTACTACATGTGTTGTGTTATGTAGTCACATGATTGGTACTGGCTATCTAATTGCACAATCTTTTTTTGGAGTTGTTGTGATAGCCAAGTGGTATTATGTCTTGATATAGTGGTCCATAATGAAAATTGGTTTGCCAATTATGTTATCCACAGAAACTAAAGATGTTATTATTAATTCATTAGTACTAGGCATTGATTTATCAGCCTGTAACAGCATTTCAAATAGTCAGAACTAAAACTGGACCAAACAGGTTTCATGGCCTTGGGAAATACTGTTATGTAACAGCATAAGATCATATCAGTCTTGAAATGTTTATTCATTCAGGCACTAGAAATATCTTTAATTGATCGTTTATATAAGCGGATTTAGCTCAGTGGTAACGCACTGGGCTGTCAATCCAGAGGTCGTGGGTTCAATCCTTGGCATCGGAACTTGACATTTCTGAAATATTTATAATATTTCCTGCTATATCTGGCCGTGTAGTCTGCAAAGTATCTGGAAGTGCCAGGAAGCTGTGTATCGGTGCTATACACCGGGCACATTAAAGAACCAGGCTGTCTATTCAAAATAAGAGCTAGGCGCACCTCTGCAGCACCGGACATGCCTGTATCTAATGTTTCTCTCTCCCTTCAGCGGCTTTCTCTCAGTCTGTCCCTCTGGTCAGATCATGCTGTATCTGCACTGGTAGAGGATGCACCTGCGGCCTTGTGGCTGCAACATGGGTAAAGTACCTTTGAGCGTGCGTTCGCATGAAAAGGGCGCTATATAAATCTGGTATATTTTAAATAGGAATATATATCTACATACCTTCACATAATCAATGAAGCTGTACTTCACAAGCTCAGTTATATTACCAAAATATTTTTCATATCTGTTGAGTTTTCTTGCTGATATGAAGTCATTACTTTCACCACCGATGTCATTGTCACCAGGAATGTAAACAGTCTGATAGAAACAGAAAACAACAACAATATACACTGCCCACCAAAAATAAGTACACAAATGTTATTTGCCCACTTACTTGCCTGTAATGATACTATATGCAGAACAGTGAAGCAACAATATATTTGAAGAAAAGGAATATGTTTGTTTATTAAATGGAAAGGCCATACATTAATTGGTACCCTAGGTGCAAACTCTAAAATATCTTGGTCCCTCTTGAATGGGAACTTAGTCACAAAAAGATTGAAAATGCAGCCTTTTTGATCACATGGCTATTTTAGTTCCGAACACCTTCATCTTTATTTCTGTCTCTGTTTTCACTCATTTAGTGACTGTAGTTTCAGAAACTAGTTTCACTGTGACAGTCTGATAAACAGATATTGAATAAATTAACCAAGTTTTATTTTGCAACCATTATTTACTGTTTACTTATTTTCGGTGGGCACTGTAGTATACAACGACCTAAGATTAGATATGTTCATAAATGTCAGGTGCCCTTCAATATTCATACTTTACATTGAAAACAAGTCACTAAGAATTGCAAGCAATTGCAAGAACTCCCCTACTGGTTTTAAACGATTTTCAATGTTTCTGTTGCCATGGCCACCACAATTTTTTGTCAGAATAATGTTTTTTTAAATGTGCATAATCCCCTTATTGCCCCCTTTCCACATACCAAGTTTCATAAACCTAGCTTGGAAACTGTTTGAGTTATGTCAGGATCCAGATATTTTGACGGACGGACGGCAAACCTATAGTCCCCTCCGGTCAAAACCGGTAGGGGACTAAAAAGTTTTTAAATTTTTCTGTCATATGGAGACATAATAATAATAAAATTATGGCAAACTAGCTATTACCTGGAACAACTATGCTGAGCATCAAGAAATGGTGATATACCAGCGCCTTTTTTAACGACTTTGGTATGTCGCGGCCTGGGATCGAAACCTGAGACCGCTTCCACTCGAAGCAGACAGTTTACCACTATGTTATCTAGTCAGACACTTGATATAAAAGGTACAAATGAACTCCAGATGATGTAAAAAACCTTGATTATTTTTAAACTTTTGCAACATTTCTACGAGTCAGTACTGGCAAGCAAGATATTACCAGACGGTAGATATTACCGGACAACGCTTTATGGAGTTGAAGGATTCATTGATCTTTGTATCTAATCGCTCAGAAGCTTGTTTAAATGGAATCTGGTAGAAACATTTTTTCATGATAAACAAAACATTACAGTCAACTCTCTTTATCTCGAATTTCACAGGACCATGGAAATTACTTTGACATCAGGGGCGTAGCTAGAGGTATTTAAATGTGTACGCAAGAATGCTAGGGACATCTGGGGGCGTGCTCCCCCAAAACATTTTGTTCGCTAGAACGTCTCTGCGTTCTGGCGTGTTTTTTGCATCATCTTTAACATTATTTTTACTGATAAAACCAAGTTTTTTTCTGCGTATAGAGGTTTTTAAAGTGTTTCTTAGAAATGCTGAAAATACTAAATGATTACCCCTTAGGGCTTAGGCATCAGTTTTTATTGCATTTTTCGATCATTTATTTTTTCACTGTTTGAGAAGCATGTGTACGCAGCTGCGTATTCTGCGTACAGGTAGCTACACGCCTGGACATAACGAAAACTTGAGATAGAATATTCGGCATGAAATTTGCAAGTTTCTGTCATTTACGGGTCGCCGGCATATTGTTACATCCTAAGAAAGATATACTCGTGAGAAACGCTAAATTTGATATTTATGTACATGGATTACTCTTTAATTATTAATTTTACAAACAATTGTTTGAGATGACATGTTGATTGATGTTTGGATGCAACTGGAATCTTCAGGACATGTTTGTGCAAAAAGTTGCAAACAAATAATTGTTCAACAATGAAAGGCATGAAAATTACAGGTAAATCGAAGATTTCATACTGGCCAAGTGTGAAAAACATTTGACACTAGACAAGTACGATTAAACTTCATCCTGACTCCCAGATGAACAATATATTTAAAGTGCCAATTAGTTAATTGGGGCCAAACAATAAATCGAGATAACGAAAGATTTGAGCCGAATTCGAGCCAAAACTTCGAGATAGGTCTCATAATTTCATATAGACAATGAAAGAGAAAAATCGGGACTTAAAAAAAAACTTCGACATAACAAAAAAATTGATATAAGTGAGTTTGAGAAAACAAGAGTTGACTGTATTTATTTATCGAAAATATCATCCGCCGCTGCATTGTTGACATAAGCACGGCCAGGGAAAATCTATCATGGTGATTCAGAGTTTATATTACAAGCAGATCTTTCAAAGTTAAAGTGGAAAGTCTATCTATGCAAAAATCTATGCAAAGGCACTTACTGTGTTAGACTACCAGTAAAATAGAGAACTGACACATCACAATATTTAACTATGTTGGCATACATTAATAATTGTCTCTTTGGCGCAACAAAGTTGTATTTCTCTATATATAGTATATATATATACCGAATATCACCTTCATCTGCTGGGCCGTATTACCTCAAGTTACTTGTGTAATGACATATCTCGCTAGATTGCTAGGTCGAGCAAGATGCAGTATGGTGCAAGCAATGAGAGGTAATACGGCTTAACAAATCAACACAACTGCAGTAATATTCCTTTTATTATACACATGTAGCTACAAAAGTTAAAAAAATCACTGAAGCGTGAAAATGTGTTTAATGTGCATATACTGACATCATGAACATGGGCATATTTTCAGCATAAAACACGACGTTCATTCATAAAAAGGAAAACGTTTACTTCATTACATCATTGACTTTGGCATATGTTTGGCATATAACCCATCAAACATGCATGATACGGATTCAGAAATCCAGACATGTATGATACGGAAAATGCAATCTGTCATTCTTGACAAAACATTGCTAGGTACAATGTATATAATAAAATGATATACAACCTTGTTGCACCAAAAGGACAATTTGCAATTACATAGAACTTGGTACACTAGATCAATACCTTGGAATGTTTAGTTTCTTGAAATGTATGATTAAATCTATGTAATGTATGAGCATATTCTCGTGTTGAAGCTTTGCTGCCTTCATCAAACAGATCTCCCAAAAATAACACCACATCAGGCTGACTGTAAGCGTACACTCGTGTGAAAGTTTGCCTCAAATATCTGTAAAAAGAAAAAGTAAATTTACTGACAAATTGATGAAACAGACATTCATATCAGTGAAAACATATGTTGCTTAGGTCTGTTCTTGATGGCATACACCTGACGGAAGAGGCTTCCAGACAGACAGGAATTTGACTCGCCAAATGATTACAATCCCGGTCGGAAAATAAAACTTGGCCCAGTGATTTTTTTGGCTTCTTTGGGAAAGGGTCCTTTCAGATTGGGAATTTTTGCGTTGTGACAACTTGAAATTGGGAATTTTCATGAAGCAGAAAGGCTAAATAAAACAGAAAAAGAGATAACATGTGACTGTTTACTGGTTTCTGTAAACTTTTATGCTTGACCTCTTGTTAAAAATGTTCATAACTTTGTTATTTTATGTCCAATTTTGAAATTATTTTTTAAATGTTCATTGGGAATTTTTTCCTTTAAATTTGGAAAATTATAGCCTTCTGTAAATTGGGAAGGTACTGTTTACTGGGAGCAAACAAAGAAGGAAAAAATCACTGTGGCCAGACTTTAGATCCTGGTATTGGGGAATTTAGACACTGCATAAAAGCAGACAACATTATAAAGATAGTGGGTCATTTGATAACACCAAGCATCTCCCATTGTGGGGATTTAGACATAAATTAGACACCCCTGCAAAGATTGAAATATCAATAGGTGCATAATGTAGCACAAGTTTCTAGTTATTTTCATGACTGTAACAAGATAAAAATTGACCAGATATTGCTTACCTGTCAATATCCCATCTTGCTAAGGTTCCAATAGGAAATATTGGTTCATCTTGATACCCTTGAAGTTGTGGATCAGCAACAAGTAACAGCACTTGATACTTGCCATTATGTCTGCAATGATTCAGTAAGACAGTGTATGTTTTAATTATTTATTGATTTATTGGTGGTATATATACTCAAAGACCTTAATATACATGTATATTTAGGTCTTTGATATACTTGTATTTAGGTAAATATTAAAATGTTTTAAACATTAAACAAGCTCCATGTCCAGTAGTGGCTGCTTTTGAATTTCTGACTTATGCAGCCACACTCAAAGCAATATTTACCATACTATCCATAGCCTACAGTTTAATAAACTGTGTGTGTTGTAGATCGGTTCAACTTTGGAAACCCATCAACATTTTACTTTATTTTTTCTGTCTATTTTTTTCTTATATGAAGCCATTTCATTATGCATAATAGTAGTAGTATATACACGATTTAATTACTAACAGTAACAGAGGAGAAACTAGTTGGTAGAGCATTCACCCTGAAAGCAAAGGACCCCGGGTTCGAGCCCCGGTCTGGTTGAATATTGTTCTCACCCTGTTACATAATGATTCATTATTATTAAGTATAAATACCTGTTAATGCGAGGAAACTTTGGCCATCTATAACTCTGGATTTGATACACCAAGTATTCATTGATAAACACAACAGTAACTGCAAGGACAGCGAACGTCTTCAACCAATTCGTACTCCTTCCATTTGACTTCATCGCAGTACAGATCTCTTAGCTTGTCCCCTAAGTAGATTCATGCCATAGTTGACAGATTTCACAAATTCGGGCGGATTTGAAAGATTTTTTCGTAAGATTTACTGTTTTGCAAATGGCGTTAATCATATAGGGGAAGTAACTCTGTCGTTTTGGAAGTAATTACTAAACCCCGGACTAAGTCGGGCGACCGTAACTCTACGTGAAGATGGGTGGACAAGTGGTCGGATCGTCCAGTGGTAAGAGCTACGGACTGCTGATCCAAAGTTTTTGGGTTCGATCTCGCCTCCAGCTGGATTAAAAGAGAAATGCTTTTCAGAGTTTCTCCCACCTAACATAACTAAAATTACCGAATTATACATCTAGTTTATATCCGTGAAATTAGATCTACTAACAGTCTTTTCGGATGATACTTTCACCGTCACGGGTATTAAGGTCGTTACGGGTTTTAGTAGATCTGACTTTAAAAACCGAGGTCCAGTGTAAGCCATGAATTTGATGCTCTAAAACACCAGGCATGTAAAACTTGAGAACAAGGGATGCTTCTGGAACTGGACATCTTCTGTATAATTCGCTATCCCCAAAATTTAAAATTACTCACCTCTTCTTGGGGCCTCGGGGGATACATAAAAGCATATATAAATAATTATGGTGGTTTGTTATTATGAAGATCACCTTTAGAAAAAAATACCCTTGGCGCCAGTATGTATACTGAAACATTAATTTGGTAAAGATAAACTGTGCATAAAGTTTTTTACGTTTCATAGCTTATTGTCTTGTGGCTTATTGGCTTGTGAGATGCATTCTCGTTCAATCAGCGTATTTTCGGGGAACTTGACTAATCACTGATGTATGCCTGAGGATGGTGAGGTGAAAAAATATATATTTAATTTTTCATGTTCAACTTCTTAATATATTTGAAAATATCGTGTTATCATGATGTTAAACTTACTTATGATTCAACTGTCATCGCAAGATACATTCATATTTTTCAGGTTTATATGCTTTTATTTATACTCGCCACCAGAAATCCATATGGACAAGGCCCCCAGAAGAGGCTAGTCACTTTAGTTTTAGGGGGATAGTGCATGATACAGAAGATGCCCCAGTTACAGAAGCATACCTGGTTCTCTTACATGCCGATGTAAAGCATCATACACGGGTCATCGCTTAACGTCTCGTCCAGTAAAGTAATTTTAGTTATGTTAGGTGGGAAACACTGAAAAGCATTTCTGTTTTTGACCTGGCTGGAGTCCCTGCTCCAGGAGATTTTTTTAGTGAGCTTGGAATGCAATAATTTGTATAGGCCTAATGCAAATTCGTGGAAGCAATACCCTACTTCGTTGATTGTTGAAATTATTCCATTCAGTTTGCATCATCACGTGAGAAAGAAATGCTTTTTTAGAATGTATACTGAATATGGTGTACTTGTATATGCATATCGGAATCCTCTCTGTGCAAAATGAGAAAACGGACCCCTGTATGTGATGCGTGACACTCTTTGTGCAAAACGATGATTTAACCATCGGCGCTGGACCAGACAGGTCAGAAAAAGCAACTGTTTTGTCCAAAACACGAGTTTGTGCGATGGAATGAATATACCATTGTTTATTGTTCTATTTGTAATATTTGCTGACACAAGTTCAAACAAAGATGGAATGTAGACCGCGGCCGTTTGCTCGGGTGCACATCGATCCGTTTTTATGAAACTATGTTAATTATTCCATCTTTGTTTGAACTTGTGTCAGTAATTATTACAGAAAAAACACTAAACAATGGTACATGTACATGGATTCAATAACAATATAGTCACAATCTAGCACCTCACATGTAAAGCTGTTGTTTCCATCTTACCTCTAACTTGAAATTCTAAATACATTAAAAATATGTGGCCGTTTTCACCAGGTTACCCTTTTGTCGATTTTGTCGATGCAACGGACCCCTCGGAGTTGTAGCACCGGACCTCTCTGAGTTGTTGCACCGGACCCTTCACATTTGTAGCACCGGACCCCTCTGAGTTGTTGCACCGGACCCTTCTGAGTTGTTGCACCGGACCCCTCTGAGTTGTAGCACCTGGGACCCCTCTGAGTTGTTGCAACGGACCCTTCTGAGTTGTTGCACCGGACCCCTCTGAGTTGTTGCACCGGACCCCTCCGAGTTGTAGCACCTGGGGCCCCTCTGAGTTGTAGCACCTGGGACCCTCTGAGTTGTAGCACCTGGGACCCCTCTGAGTTGTAGCACCTGGGACCCCTCTGAGTTGTAGCACCGGACCATCTTAGTTGTTGCACCAGACCCCTCTTAGTTGTTGCACCAGACCCCTCTGAGTTGTAGCACCGGACCCCTCTGATTTGTTGCACCGGACCCCTCTGAGCTGTAGCCCCGGACCCCTCTGAGTTATAGCACCTGGGACCCCTCTGAATTGTAGCAACGGACCCCTCATAGTTGTAGTACCGGACCCTTCTGAGTTGTAGCACATGGGACCCCTCTTAGTTGTAGCACCTGGGACTCCCGGAGTTGTAGCACCTGGGACCCTTCTTAGTTGTTGCACCTGACCCCTCTGAGTCGTTGCACCGGACCCCTCATAGTTGTAGCACATGGGTCCCATCTCAGTTGTAGCATCGGATGGCTCTCTTCTCTTTTAATTTCGTCTTGTATTCTAACACCGATTCTCTTCTTTTCATATTCTAGTATATAATTATATACATTTGTATTTATACTTTTTATACATTACCATTATTACGGTATATGATCTTTAACCACAACTATAAAATGTTGAAGGAAGTCCATCTTGAAAGAGATACTACATGGAGACTTTATATACGAGATGTTTGGGTTTATTATAATGTTTATGTTATTAGAATATAACCTACATTATGAGCCAATGAAAACGTCGAATTTTGGCGGCTAAATGAAAATTTAATCATTAAAATTTTCTCTTAACAGACTTGACGTCATGCGT
This sequence comes from Spisula solida, assembly GCA_947247005.1. Lineage (NCBI taxonomy): Eukaryota > Metazoa > Mollusca > Bivalvia > Venerida > Mactridae > Spisula > Spisula solida. The sequence goes on along the minus strand of OX365944.1, from coordinate 39,108,327 downwards.
TGGCGCTAATTGCTATCGGCCAATCAGAATGCAGAATGTTATATTCTAAGTTAGTTAGAACATATTAAGTAAATTTTAATGACTAAAAAGGACTCGCGTTGCTTCGCTCGCTCCGCCCTTTTTAATCATTAAAATTTACTTAATATGTTCTAATAACGATTGCCAAGTAATGCAGGCCCCAATTCCACGAAAAAACTTAAGTTATTGCTCAGCTGAGACTGCTATTTTAAAAACATATTGTGTTGGTCAAATGATTTTCATGTATACTTGTATATATTGTTTCATCACAGTTAGATGCCAATTTAATAGAGCAATACATAATAAGTCCGATTTTTACAGAAAATAGTGCTTTAAAGTTATAAACGTCTAAGGTAAAAACTTAAGTCTGTTATAACAGGCTCAAATACGAAGTATTTTATTGTTCCTTACTGGATTTACATGAGCATTTCTTATGAAAATCACCTATTAACTCATTATTTAGCAATAAGTACACAGTTTCTGGTAGCAATCTACATCTCAAGACAATAATTGTAGTCATATAATCAATTCTAAATAGCAGTCTCAGCTGAGCAATAACTTAAGTTTTTTCGTGGAATTGGGGCCAGGCCTCTCCAAAACTGCATTTATAAATCTATATTTTTGTTATTTGATATTCATGTGAACAGTTTACCATGAATGCAACTTAAAAATATCCTCTCATCTTCCTAAAATGATAACTCTATTCATAAAATAATTAGCTTTTTTGTACCTATGTAGTTACTGAAAAGACGATTTATGGCGAAACTATACTATAGTAAGTGAAAAATGTTTATAAAGCAATTTCCTTATCGTCCATAATTCCATAACTTTCTCCACCAATGAACTGAATCAAGGCAAACAGTGTAACCGAATGTCACTAAATATAACCGTATAATTGTTTTTGAATTGCGCTGTTTCAAGTCGAGCGGTTTCATCAAAGAAAAGCGTGTCGTGTGAAATTGGATGTATGTTTCAACAGTTCATTCCCCCTTTTGTATGTTGGAGATTCACTGCATAGTAAAAACCCGGATTAAAAAAAACGACCCGCTGATATTACAATCAAACTAAACTGACAGCGACGTTAATGTCATGCGGATTGCAAAGAGCCAAAAAGTAAGTCAGTTATTCATTCACACAAACTATACATTAAAGATTGATTGTCAACGTTACATTTATGTATTTTCGTATGATAAATATTGTCTACTTTATAATTGAAGTTCAGTAAATCATACTTCATAAATATTATAGTGATTTTTATGTTTTACACATATTGTGACAAGTATAACTAAGTCGTCGAGTTAAGCGACAAATGTGTCAAGTGTAATATTCCGTAAAATGATAACACCATACAGCTGTTAAATGATTCGTATAAAAACAATAAAAATACAATAGAATTAATTATATGAGGTCCTATAAAATTCAAATAATAATAAGGTATGGGATGGCATGAGTACCTTAACAAGTCATATGTGCAGTCCGTTTATTTAAGTCTGTCACTTGCAATGTCATACCATTGACTTTTTACTGTTTTAAACATTTTGATTGGAGAAAAGGGTACCTAGTGAAAACCAATACCCAATTCACTAAACCACGTACTGATAAACATAATATATTTTAGAATAATCATTAATAAGAGAATTTGCAATGTTAATGTACACAATGTTAATGTACACAATGTTATATAAACGAATGACTGACCTGAATAATCGAATATATATCCATACTATGGAGCCATATAACTGCCACCACTTAACTTTAAGACTTCATGAAAACTTTCGTAAAAATTATGGGATATTTCATGAAAAAATATAATTATCATAAAGACAGATAAATTATCTTAACACGAAATTCTGCTTGTTAGTGCTCTGAACTGACGTCACATAAAGATGATGCTTTCACGAAACTAAATAAGTTTTTCATGAAAGCATAAAGGTGTTTCGCGAAACGTAAAGAGGTTTTGGTGAAAATAATCGACTTTCGTGAAAAGTTTCGCGAAACGTAAAAATGTCTTCGTAAAAAATAATACACTTTCGTAAAAAGTAAGTTCGTTTCTTAAAAAAGATAACAGGAATGTTGTGGCAGATCAAAGCAGTAACTGGCAATTTTTCACGTTAATATATTTATCTTGCATTCATAATATTTTTCTGTTTTCATGAAATCCCTCGTTAATTTCTCGAAATATTTCATGAAAATTAATATTTATGTGGTGGCAGTTATATGGCTCCAAACAAATCAAATCAAAATGAATTTTAATTAGTCCAGATCTGGTACCGTGCTTAAAAGATACACAATCAGCATAAGGTCATTGAGAAACTAAGTTATGGTTAAAGTTTTATTGCCACGACAGTTTTGCTGTCGAGAAAAATACAATGTAAATGTGGTGGCTCCTTGTGAAAGAAAGGATTTGTTTTTTGTTGACTAAATTGCAAATAAAAACTCAAGTTATTGCTCAGCTGAGACTGTTATTTAGAATTTGTTATATGAATACAATTATGGCCTTGTGATGTAGATTTGTACTAGAAATTGCGTATTTTTTGCTAAATAATGATATAGTAGGTTATTTTTGTATGCAATGCTCATGGAAGTCCAACAGTAATGAACAATGATAAACTTCGTACTTGAGCTTGTTATGACCGGCAGACTTAAGTTTTTGTTTTAGATGTTTATAACTTTCATGCAGTTATTACATATTGCTCTATTTAATTAGCATCTCAATGTATTGAAACAGTTTGTATTAGTTTACATAAAAGTCATTTAAATGTTTTTAAAATAACAATCTCAGCTAAGCAATAACTTGATTTTTTCGTGGAATTGGGGTCGCTCGATTTTTTTTCAAGATGTCGACCAATACGACAACATCAGATTTGGTTAACATGTTTGACATGCAACAACTAATCCTGGACCGACTATAATGCTACGACATTGTCTTCAAACCCGAAGTGTATTTAAATGAATGAGTAATGAGTGTGCGTACATTGATGCACCGAAAATCGAATTGGTCCGTTTTTGAACTAAACGGAAACGTCTCTTTAATGGTGACTGATGACGATTTTTACATGTAAAAACTCACTGAGGTACAGTGGGTAATTTTTATGGTAATGCGAGGACGGCATTTTAATCAAGTATAAAACATGATCTATTTGAGGAGTGTTCATTGTTTCTCCAGGATATTGTCGATGACAGGAGAATTACTTGTCTATTAAACTATGTTTTATTTGCTATATTTGAAGGGATTTTGACATTTATACATTTGAGGACATTTTTGGAGACGAATAATTGACATAGCAAAGGAATTGAAGGTTTTATCGTTTACATACACCTGCGTGTTCAAACATTGCTGGAGACTTCTTGCTGATATTACTCAAGTGGAACTTGGTAAGATGAATGTTTTACTTTTCATTCACGGTGCTTTTGCTATTCATATCAGATTTCAAATAATTATCAAATGATGTAAAAAAGTAAACACTTGTCTGCCGCCTACTCAGTAGCTTTATGCATTATTACACATTACATATCATATTTGTTGAGCAATATATGCTCCAGGCAGCGATTAACATATGATTTCATATTTCAAAGAGATAATTAAAAACGACAAAAGAAAGACATTAATTTTGATTTATACCATAAAATTATAGTAAGTGAAAACGACAGAACTCGCTGTCAGTGGCTTCACTGCAGTTTTATATATATTAAGTGACATCTTCTTTTCGGAGCCACTCTCAAGTGGGTGTTAGCAAAAAAGTTTAGAAAATTGTTTGATTCGTCTATTTGTTGCAGGTCTGTAGTTGTGTTTCTACCGGGACGATGTGGCGCTGGCGTGTGAGGTACGACGGGTACGGAGGTCACGATAATGGAGGATTTTTCAGCTTACATAAACAACCAGAAGACATGGACTCGAGCAGACGACTTTCACAGATGCAAGTTATGCCGTGGTCTGATCAGTTCCGTCCTGCGTTAAACAGTATTTACATTCCAAATGATGAGCCAGAGGATGACGACTTTGTAGTGGTGGACGAGGTCGGAGGTTATGACCGCAGTTCGTGGGTCAAAGTCGAGGATACATCTGGAAATTCGACATCGAAAACAATAGCTTTACCAGGATCGTATCCAAAATTTTATCCAAACTTCTGGCAGCATCTCGCATCGTTCCAGAATGAGAACACAGTGAAGGTCAAGGCGAAGGTTCGCGACCATGACTCTACTGTTAGCGATGGCACGAAAGAGGCGGACATTAACGATCTTTACGGAAACCACCGAGTGATGTTCATGGCGGTCTTTGTTCGTCTGTTGTTGATTGCTCACAATGTGATGACGATATGGCGGGTAACCGAAGCATATGACAACAACAACTACTGGCTAATGGTGCTAGGAAACTTCTTTCTCATTTTCGAAGGTCAGATTGTGGTGACTAAACGACATGGCATGGATTATTCCTGGTAAGCGCACTTGTTTAAATTCTGAATTGTCAATATCGTAGTTTAATGGCCAATAACGTACATGTACCTTTTTGGTAAATTGTACAATTAACGGATGCTGTCACAATAATAAAATCAGCAATGTCTAACCGGTTGTGCTCGTTAATCAACCGTTTGTTTCAAATCATATAAAACTACAGTCCATTCGGGAACTTCGAAAAAAGCACAAATCCGAATGTGTATCGATTGCCAATTTGTAGACAAAATTGGCCAAAAAAATCGAAGAAAACGGCTTAGTGTTTTCGATTTTGAATTTATCTCTCGACAAGCTTCGTCAAAATATTCTAGGCTAATTAAAATGTCTTGACCAAAGGTACAAGTTCAACGATGCTATATAGTGTACAGGAATTTCTAACTGCTTGTAATTAACGTTACTTATTAACGGACTAGTCTCGAATTATGCAAATTTACAGTCATGCAGTGTTCTTTAGTTCATGAGCTCCTGAAGCAATACACATGTAAAGCTCTTTTTATGTGTTGTTGCTTTATATTATGTTTCTGTTAATTCACATACCGTTTAATAAAGTTCACGTACTTTTCGTTTAAATCTCGGAACAAATTATCGTTAAACTTTATATATTCATTATGATAATTAAAAACTTAAAATATTCAGGTTTAGTAAAAGAAAATATCTTATTTCATCGGTACTGTGAACATATACAACGATCCTGAATTTAAATGGGATCTTTGTTGGTACTAGCGTCTTGTCATTGTACTAGCTCAAAGTCATGATCAAGCTCGTTGCTTTTAATTTTTTCAGTTCAAATTCATCCGGATGTTTCGCCATTAAATCTCCTTTTATTCAACTGATGTTTTATCAGCAACTGTTAACAGACCTTTCTGTATATTCAATGCTTTCATTTACATATTATATTTCGCTGGCTTAGAATAATTAGTAGGTCGTAAGTACTACTTATGACCTTATCAGACTCATGTATATTTCAAATCTGTTTTCATGTCATGATCGGAAGTGGTCATGTTGACAAAACTGAAGTTTAAAAGGCTTGTTTTTCAATAAGTTAAGTTTTGTTGTTTTCTCAAACTTTTGGTTTTGTACTTACGACTCTCTAATTCTAATCCAGCCGGATATGTATGTTTTAACGTGTTTCGTTTCTTCCTAGGTGGTGTCCATGTTTCATGTTTTACCTCCTATCTACGCTACCAGCAATCTGGCTTCTACAGATCAACCAGTATGAACGTTTTGTAGCGTCACAAACTGTACCAACTGTAGCATCACCCTTGATGGCAGCATCGAGTACACTGTCCACTACAGTGACACAAGTATTATGTTCTAATAGCACTGTGGGGATGACGTCATCTACTGGGACAACACTGCCGCCACCAACAACCACTGTAGCATCAGCTGGAGGAGAGGTAATCACTTTCTCGTCCTCTCCCACTCTTTTACTCGCCCACTCTCCCACGTGCCCATTCTCCCACGTTCCCACTCTCTTACTCGCCCACTCTCTTACTCGCCCACTTTCCCACGTCCCCACTCTCTTACTCGCCCACTCTCCCACCCTCCCAATCTCCCACGTTCCCACTCTCTTACTCGCCCACTATCTCACTCTCCCACGTTCACACTCTTCCCTTCTCTATTACACATTCTAACAACAATAATCATAATTTCTATCACCTCTATCAGATAAATTATTAGCGTAAAATACAGTGCATAATTTGCACCTAGAGTGGGATTCGGACCGATGCCGGCATTATCACCTAGCAACGCGAAATACGAACGCATTAGACCACGCGGCTATCGTAACTCTGATACCGTGTAACAATATTTTCAAATAATTAAATTACATTCTGCCATTTTTGTTTTTGTACCAATTGCACCCACAGGTAACTGTATCATTAATAAAGAGTTAAGTAAAAACATTTTTTTTATTAAATTTATAATATCTTGTGAGGATCTCATGGAAGATTGCCATATTTAATTGCCAAATGAGTTTCCTCGTAAAATAAAGTCTTTATTATTATTATTATTATTATTATATTGACCACACAGTCACTGAGGTGCAGTTTGTTTTTAATAAACATTTCATTACTGTTGGTGTTATTTTGAATATATATATTTACATAATCAAAAACTAGAGAGCTTCGTCGTTAATATGATATCAATATTTTAAAAATCCGTCCATAAATAAGAAAATAAACCCATAGGGCGTGCAATCATTTTCTTTTTTCTTGTTTAGAACAGCATTGTCGTTTCTATTGAATGCACCTCAGTGACTGACTGGACACCGTGGTATACATTTCATGGTATAACTTTTTAACTAGTTGTTCAATTTCGATGGGATTTTGTATTGATGTAGTTCTAATGATGTTGTCTATGAATGTAATTACTTTATGAAGATATCGAAAGCCAATTCTTGGTTATGATACCATGAAAATCTGACCACTTTAGTACAAATGCACCTTTCTAGGATCTTATAAATTTTATAAAAAACAATTTCTTTTGTTTACTTTTCATTAACGATACAGTTACCTGTGATTGCACCTGTGACCAGCTTCAATGATTACTGTTAATATGCCGATTTACTTGCTGTTTTATACAGGTTAAACTGTATTATTCGCTGGCTTATTTGTAATATGTATCTCAAGGCGCTTCTTATGAACCTATTTTCATGAAAATCGGAAGTAATCATGTTGACCGAACTGAACTTTAAAAAGGCTTGTTTTTCCATAAGTAAAGAGAGGTTTTCAGACAGTATTTGCTTGTTTTCTCAAAATATTGATTTTGTATAAAATACTTACGACCTTCGAATTCAAAGCCAATTATATTCATTCAATATTGTCACATTCAGATGTACTGATCACAAATCTGTTACGTGTTTCGCCTCCCAAGTTTGGCTATGCATCTCAAGTGAACCATCTAGAAGAGTTGAGGCCTAACGTTGCTCCCAACCCGACCGGTCTCATCTAGATGAGATGAAAATACTAGTACCCGTGTTTGCTAGTGCATTATTTACCGTTTCTATGATTGTCCCGTAACGATATAACTGTATTACTATTTTGTAGATTTAGTTAGTATGTACACAAGTGTAGACACGTGACTTATGTGAATCACACGTGTGAATCGGGCCTTGAGACAGACACTTTGTAAAGATTGACACTTACAATACTAGTATTTTGCTTTGTTCTAGGCAATCATTGGTACTTTGGACAACGATGTTTGGGTGATCATTGTTGAAGAATCGCTCGTGTATTTGCTGGTACTTAGTCGATGGCTACTGCCACGTGGTAACGTGACACGTGACTTCCTGTCTGATCTTCTGCTAGAATTTCTCGCCATAGCTTCAGATATTATGGAACTTCTGGCCGTGTTTGACGAAGACCGTGTACGTGGCAATCTACGTCTAACATACGCTATATTAGCCATATGGTCAGCCAGTTTTATACAGTTTGTGCCGATTCTCATGCAGAAACGACGCTTCAAGCGCGTGCGCACGCCCAAAGTGAAGTGGGCGTCACGTGTTTGCGGGGAGCAATTCGTAGAGATCGTTGTCACGTGTATGAGTATTTTCCTTCAAGATTTACCGTTCCTGGTGTTACGCCTGTACATCATGATAGCTGTACAACTCATCACGTACAGTTTGATATTCTTCGTGTTGAAGAACATCGTGACCTTGATGCTTCTATTCTACCGCCTGGCAATACTGTGCTATAGAACACCATGTTGTCGGCGCAATGATTCAAACAAGATAAAACATCCGGATGGTTTGTTTTAGGTCACAAAGTTTTTGATGACCTAGTGTTTGACATCCTTGCACTTATTAATACAATAGACTGATTTATGTAATACTCATACAATGGACGCCATTATCTTTTACCGTTTTTTATATACATATCAATATAACACGACTGTGAACATATTTTATGTTTTTTTTTCCAAATATGTATATTTGTAGCGGTATTGTAGCCATGCTTGATATTGTTTATTTTACAGTTAAACCTCACAGACCGCTTCAATAATGTGACTATATTATAACTGAAAATGAAGACGACCCTTTCCAAGTCCAATGTCTCACACTGTTTCTTTCATTAATCAACATTGATGATAAGACCAATTTAATGAATGCCAGCTTTTTAAAGGGCCCAAGGGTGGCCTTATTATTAAGGCTTTACTGTACTTAGTAGAAATGACCCTCAATGTTTGTTTTCTACATGAACTTCTTATATTGGCGGCTATGCACAGCGGTTGCAAACCAGTACACATTCACAACATTTTGTATTACAAAATTATATGATTTGCGTGTTTTTACCACGAAATATGTGCTAGATGCCTTACACCGACTTCGTCGTGCATCACTATACTGCTGCTTAATATATAACTAGCTGTTTCTAGGGAACATGGAATCAATTCCATGACGCGTCATACCAAAGACGAAATTCAATGGTACCTAGACGCTCAGTATACAATGGAAACTGGCTTCTCTCATAAGCTTTTTGGCATTGGATGATATCAGGAATGAGGTGGCGAGTTGGGTTAATATAAGTTGGAAAAACGTGGTTCAAAATCGACTTAACTGAATAAATGTGTATACAAATAACTCCTCGAGTAAACCGTAGTTCGAGTCAACCGTAGTTCGAGTCAACCGTAGTTCGAGTAAACCGTAGTTCGAGTCAACCGTCATTACTTAAAAAACAAGCGAAATCTTAACAGAATTCAAAGCACTTACGGTAATCTTAAAGTCACGCCCAAATTTAAAATCTTAGCCTCTATACTGATTTTTTTACCAAGTTGTAGTAATTCGATGCGCAATATTACACGTAATAATGTTTCAGGTACAGTATTACTACAAACCGAATTTGTTTAAAATGTGTAGATTTTAAAAAGATACAAAGAAATTAAATGTGTGTGTGTATCGTTAAGAATTCCGTAAGTGCTTTGATCAAACAGTATCCCACCAAGTAATGTGTAGAAACCGAGGTGTTCAGCAAAGTCATTGTTGGCTAGATATAAACGCACATTACGATGTAATATAACACACATCATGGTAATGTTATATACTAGTATGCTGCACTATGGTGCAATTGTAAGACAGTTTTGTATAACGCTGCTGGTGGTATTTTGTTATAAAAAGAAAAGTGCTGAGCAAGCAGATTTCTTGTACGAATCGCAATTTTTTCAACATCGGTGCGACGTAAATATTTGTATAAGTACATGTGATGCGTTGTTGTTTATTACCAAATGCAACCAGCAGAGTTATACAAATTGTAAGACAAGTTGCTGAACATTTATCAAATGAATGAAGTCTTCAAACTTTTGAGTTCAAACTGGTTTAAGTTTATGGTTTTAAATTAAATACGCGTTCTCATATTGCTGTATATTGTCCTCTCACAGCTGCCGTACTATAAAGAAAGCTGTACCGTCTAGATTTGTTGTTCAACCGATTCTATCTCATCACTTTTATCCGAATGCCACAATCATGTAAATATTCGTAAAGTGTTTAAGTTTGCAAAATATCGCCACTATTTTCTCGTATTCACAAATCTACTTAGAAGATATTTGTCAAAGATAAACACACTTTCTAAATTTGTTTAATTTGTTCATTTATTTATTGACTTTTATTTAGGATAGGATAGTCTCTATTAAAACAAATAAAAATGTCTAAAATGAAAATTAAAAATTACTTTAGAAACTAGAAATGCGTCTTTTTGACACGGGTGCCACCACCTACCATTTCACCATGCCAAGGGCCATAACTCAACAACACTTACTGTGTATTTTAACCTGGGAATTGTACAGTCTTCTGAGGTCAAAAAAGTAAGATATTCAAAATGAAACATTGATAACTTTTTTAACGCCCTGCACATACCAGATACGTTAACAGGAGCTAACTATTTAGCCTATTTTCTTTCATGAAATTTCCCTTTGTACCCTCAGAAAAAGACAATCAAGCCAAAAATAAAATATATATGTTTAAAAACTGAAAAAAGTTAAGATGTTTGATTGATAAATTCTATCTAGTTGGTAGCCATGGTAACCATGAAACTGTTGAAAACGCATTAGGACTGTATATAAGTATGTAGGGATTTAAACTGAACGTAGGATTAAGATTTCCATAACTACTTTGATTAAACAATATATCAAAATAAATAGGCTATATGTATATATAAATTATATCTACTAGTAACTAGTAACATGTAGTTTAATAGGGTACACAGCTGTTTCAGCTGTAGAACTAGTTGATTACGGTCGACTTTTAGTTTTTGAGTTTAATTCAGGGTCACTGTAACGCCTGTACGACGGTGCAATACTACATCGTTACGTACGTAACGGACTTCGGCAGTAAAAGAAGTAATGCGTAAAAATACACCGCTAGAGATTGAGTCTAAGAAAGATAATCCATATGAGACTAAATGATTTAATGTTCATGTATATCTAGTTACCTCCCTTACAAAATGTTCCATTTTCTGCATTGGCCTATTTATAAATTGCTATTTGATAAAAAAACAAATACCAAAGTTAGTGTTCCAAAAAGATGAACCAACAGCTATATATTTTGAACTAAACGAACACACATGCTGCATTGGTCAGACCGTGGTTAAACCGAAAGTAGATCACGTGGGTTACCACGAAGTACTACTACTACGTACTACTAACGCTGAGGTCCTAACCAAGTTTCAACTGGATAAGTCATATGAGGACAATAATTATTTACCTCTATTCATATATTATTTGTCTATAGCAGAAAACGCACATTTTACAATACACGAACTATAGCTAATAGAATACTATCAGATTTTAACATTTAGATATTTCAAGTTGTCAGGATGGCCGAGTGGTCTAAGGCGCCAGACTCAAGGTATATCAACCTTAAATACGAGTGTTCTGGTCCACGTATGTGGGCGTGGGTTCGAATCCCACTTCTGACACATCTTTTTATTTTTTTTTATTTTACCAAATTCTTTTTTTCATTAGAATATAACCTACATTATGAGCCAATGAAAACGCCGCATTTTCGCGGTTAAATGAAAATTTAATCATTAAAATTTTCTCTTAACAGACTTGACGTCTTGCGTTCGCGCTAATTTCTATCGGCCAATCAGAATGCAGAATGTTATATTCTAAGTTAGTTAGAACATATTAAGTAAATTTTAATGACTAAAAAGGCCTCGCTTCGCTTTGCTCGCTCCGCCCTTTTTAATCATTAAAATTTACTTAATATGTTCTAACTATAACATAGTGAATATCGTGTAGAACTTTTTCAATCACATCCCTTGATGAATAATTATTCTACTGACAAAATTATAAAATATGGAATTTGAAGGAATATAGCCTAAACTCGTTTTTCTAAAGTCATTCTCATATGCATACCCTAATTTCCATTATCAGAACGAGGCTTGGTGAGCAAACAAACTGACCAGCAAAATAGCTTCTCGTAGTTCTAGACACTGTTGTGTTCCACTATGTGTATCGGATGGTAGATATTCCGATAAAATAAGTTTTCATAAGATTCCAAAGGATAAAAACACAAGAAAACAATGGCTTATAAAGATCAGAAGAGATGAGGGGCCGTTTTTCCAGGTATTAATTAACTTATTTTCAAACATGTCATACAATAATATGATTTCCAATGCCTTGTTTGTAAGTCAGACCAAATGATGTCTCAAACAGTGTTTTCATAGATGTTCACTTTTAAATATAAAACAAGGGTTAATTTTGTATAACTGTGTAAGAATGTGATCTAGTATGGTTTGTAAACAATCTAACGTACTTTATTCGGGCTAATCATGCTGAGGAAGAAATGTTTACGGTAGTGGTCAGTGAATAGGTAGCCCCGCCCTCCGTGCTTATCAGCGAATAGCGTTTGGTTATGAGTATCTGTATAGAATGTTTGCAAGTATTATGATCAGTTGAGTTGCTGTGTCTGTATGAGTCTGTATGAATAAAGAATAATAACTAACACACCGTCTTCGGTCTTGAACAATCTATTTACGGATCAGAGTGTTTTAGATACAAATAGCTACATCTTATTAGGAACATAACATCTACTACCATAGTTGCTCTAAACCATTGTAGATTACAGACTCAACTGTGGTTTGCTCAAAGCATTTCAAGCCTGAAGACTTTAAATGGACACCCGTAAAGAAAACTCTGAACAAAGGCGCTGTCCCCTCTGTATTTGATTGGGTAGACAACAGACCTCCAAGACGGGTACTGGAAAGGAAAATACTTGCCCCCGAGAAATAAGACAGGTACGTTAGACGTATCTATTGAACTTACTAATATACACAGCGTATAAACCTAATCACTGTATGACTTATTGGGATCCTATACAATTCAACTTGTATGGTTTATTGCGAGCAAAAGCATCTGTGACTTCCGGTCACTGTTTGACTTACTGGGGAGAATTCAATTCAACGTGTACGACTTATTGCGATAACCGGAAGTTGACTCGTTTTTACACTGTGATATATAATAAATCGTTATTAACTATTTATTTGAACATTGTTGAATATTATCCCAGATAGCGGATCACATACTAGTAAATGTTTGTAGAAGCATTATTAACAAACAATTATTCTTCAGTACAAGTGATTATAACATATATTTTTAATACTATGTTTTCATCGAAACTCCAGTAACAGAAGCTATGGAGAAAGAAGCTATGGGGACAGACGCTATGGAGACGAACACCAGTCAGGGAATGCTAACAGCTGTACCACTTTTGGTGGGGAATGAACGGTCAAATGAAAAACTGATGAATGAAACGTAAAATCAGCAAGAATGTGAACGTTTGAAGCACCAAATAGAGAATGAAGGATTTTGTATTCAAAGGTGCTCAACCGACAACACACGCGTTAATTTTTACGCTGAATTTTCAACTAACTTCTTATTTATTACATTTTTCGATATCATCAAATCAAGTGCCAGTTCCATGTGGAGTGCGTTCTACAAGAGTAGTTATACTATCAGCCTTGTTGGATGGAAACGATATCTTTTATTAATAAATATCATGCATTGTGTTTGGTGTTTCACTCTTCTTCTTTGAATCGTAGCCTTTTCCTTGAATGACTGATCCGCTGTGGAGCACTGGCCAGAAAACAGAGACTTTTTAGAGCTACTACGGTATAATGCTACATGCTTGACTAAGCTAATTACTATGTCCCCTCATCTCACATTCAGGATAACTTAATTATCCTTCTATCCCCAAGATACCAGGAAAATCTTGTAAGCAAGCAAACGTAATCATTTGGTTTTCGATTAGGTTTGTGTTATAACGTTCTCTGTAAAACTGGCTTTATTATAAATAAATACCATTGCAACCAATCTCAATACATTTGGCCTATAAAGACTTTTTCAAAGTACCAAGTGTTGTTAGACAAGACGATTGAGCTACATGAGTTGTGGTATTATCTGACCGCATTAATCTGAGACTCCATGCATAACTCGGTAAATTCCGAAATTATAAAAAAAACATGTATCCCTATATTCCGACATCTACATTTCTACGTTAAACTGTCATAAATTGACATTTATTTAACGGTGTGAAAGAAAATGAGAAAGAGAAGTAAAGAAAGGAAAGATAGAAGAATAGACACGGACAAATATATGCAGTTCAAGTGAAAAGAAATGAAGTAATAGAAAACGTTATGCACTGTTACTTTCGACCATCCAATCGTGAAAGCTCGGCCATTTCCGGTTGTCTCCGGCAAATAAACAATTGCAATGCATAAAGGCCGAGGTGATCAGAGTGTCGACCATCAAGACAAGACCAAGACAGTTTCTGTGGCGGTACCATATATGTTGCTACTAGAGTAACCATCTTTGATTGCTCAGTGGATAAGTGCCCAGTGTGTAGACAACAAGCTATTGGATTCGAGGCTCACTTAAAGTGTTTGTTTTCACGTTTTTATTAATTTGAATAGACGTTTTCAAAATAAGAAAAAATGTAAAAAAACCTTCAAGTGAGCCTCGAACCCGGTAGCGACACATATGATCACCAGACATGTTTTCAAGTCCTCTGTGTTTACTTCAATAATAATAATTATTATTACTACGCTACATACTTTATGAACTTATTAGAAAATATACTAATGTTTAGTATTTACACAAGAAGCATATGCATAGTACAGATAATTTTAAATGATCCTCGACCTTTTATTTGCATAACTTAACAGCTAATATCTTGTCAATATGTCAGTACAACCCGAAAACGCCCCAGGTGTAATACAAACACAAATCTAATGGACCGATATTGCACGATTTGCTAGCGGAAATTTTATATTTTCAACGCAAAACCTAGTAATATATTCATGCATAAATGTCAAGATCACGTAAAATTCTCCGTACTGTGCGTGATTTATCTTGTGCTATGTAGCCTCCCGTCCTAATCTCGCTACCCGACTAGATAATATTTTGTCAATCAATAATCGTAACTTTATTTTCAATTTCAGCTAGATTTTATTTTGGACTTGATTTTCTATGTTTGAGGATGCAAAGGGAAATAATTTTATGAAAAAAAGAGTAACCCCCGCCTATGCTTGCCTTAATTTAGGTCCTTCCATAAATACTTCTGTACAGTTTGTAGCCGCGAGTTCCTTATTTAAAAAATAAAATCATAGATTTCGATATTACTTAATGAAAGAAAAATTCAACAAAGACTAAAATCAATATCATTGTTCTATAACTTTCCAAGGTTTTTTAACTATTATCATCAAAATAAATCATGTACGATCGGTTATTCGTTCATTTGTGATAAAATCTAACATGACATAAGCATTTAATTAGGTACCGGTATCATTAAAGATGGTTACAATATGTAGAATTTGATAACATTGACAATAAAGGGAACCGTGACGACAGATATAGAACTTAGATATTGAACAGTATGGATACAATGATACAAGGTCATGCGTGAAGTAGTTGTCAGGATGGCCGAGCGGTCTAAGGCGCCAGACTCAAGGTCGTATATACAACCTTCAAACTGAGTGTTCTGGTCCACGTATGTGGGCGTGGGTTCGAATCCCACTTCTGACACATCTTTTTTTATTATATAAACTATTAAAATTATACTTCTTGAATAATAAATGTACGGTTATAAAAAAACAGTAGCTAGCCAATCAGCATGGAGAAAAAGTGTTGAATAAATCCCGTATACAACACTTTGCTGTGGTATATATAACAAAAGATTGCTATATACTATAGTAGGCCAAGCAAAATAATTGAGCATAGCTATGATAATGCATACTACATGCATTTAGCACAGAAAATGTGCATGCCAAACATTTTTGATACCAAGCTTAGTTTAGTCTATATTATAACAACATCAACAACAACAAATGTTTATTACGCTCAATTCATGCATAACATGAAAATATGAGGAATATGACAATACTATATTGTAAACAAGTAACTAATTGGACATATTAGAAATATGTACAAATTGTACATGTATAACAAACCTTTCAGAAAGTTTCTACATTTGTTCATTATTACTGTCATAATCTGAGACAACAATTTTTGATAGGTAATTAACCAATTAAGGTATTGCCAACATCTCTGCTGAGTGCTGACAACATTATCAGTAGAGGGTGAATGCCGTGGTAGCTTCTATGACTACAGTACGACCTCTCTAGCGGACCTATGTAGTGCAACAACCTCTGTATAACAAAACCATCAAAGTTTCTTGAAGTTATTATATGTATATACTTTTGTAAATTCTGTAGGGCAACAACTTCTAAACAATGGCCAATATTTGCAGCCCACGAAGGGACTCACTCAACAGAGGTTGTTCTGTACTAGTGCGTCTTCAATAATTACGTGCAGATTACCCCTCTCTTCTAAAACATCATTTTCACAGAGTAGAACTTAAAACCAACTAAACGATTAAAACAAATTGTAGGGATTCCAATAGTGTCTGGTGATTGAAGTAAATGACTTTCATACTATCACAACACATAATTTACAAATGAAGACCTCTCCTTCAAGACAACCTCAAAATAAAGACCACTACTTTCTGTCCGATGATTTGCACATTATTCAACCTCAAATTCACAGTAAAATTGCACCTATATGCAGACCACCTCTTTAATGAGATTGGCTCAGAATTAACCAGTTTTCGTTCCGTTTTCATCTGTTTGCTCTTTGATAGAATGATACAACCACTCAACATTATTGAGATAAGTTTTTTACAGTCCAAAGAAAGAGTTTCATTGTTGAGGTTTTACTGTAAGTAGCTAAATTGTGCCACTTAGATCTATATATGCCTCTTGCAACACTTAACATATTACACCAACACTTAAATGTTTTATCATACCCTATGTACCGATCGATTGATAGGCAAAGTGTACCTGATAAATAAAGATTATTTATCTATAGTCTAAGTCAGATAGAACGACTCGTAGGTGTTGATATGGGATTATAATCCTCGTTTCACTCGGAGTTATAAATCCCATATACAACACCAACTCATGATCTATCCTATACTTAGTGCCATTTCTGTGGTTGACTTTTGTTAAAAGTTTAATAGCATGTACTATTATTAGATCAATTATTATAATTGTCACTATTAGTATGCTAGCCAAGTAAATATGCTAAAACTGAGTGTTTTTAAATAAACTGCTTTGCATTTGCTCTCCCATTTGAGAGTACAGCTTACTGTGGCGAGTGTAGATATAATGCAACCAAACACCGATACCAATCATTATTTTGCAATAAGTTCCGGGGTATGTGCTTTTCTGTATAGGTTGACTCTTTTTAGACTTTTAAAAGTTGTCAAGATGGCCGAGTGGTCTAAGGCGCCAGACTCAAGGTGTATCAACCTTTAATACGAGTGTTCTGGTCCACGTATGTGGGCGTGGGTTCGAATCCCACTTCTGACACATTTTTTAATTTTTTATCTTATCAGCTAGAAAACCTTTGAAAAAGAGATTGCATAATAGCAATCAAGAAAAGCAAGAAAATAATACGGTCGATTGAAATGTTTGCATTTGTAAGATGATTGCCTTTGGCACTCTTACATCAGCGTTTACGTCACTTAAATACCAAATCCAAAGTATGATATCTATTAAGATAAAAACTAGACAGAGAACATATACCACGGTGCAATATTAACTGGCATGGCTCGGCTTGTGTCATTGGTATGTGAAGATATTTTTTTGTAATTTGTCGGCTACTACAGTCACGTTCCGCTAATAAGACAAACTTCAATTATTTTGAAGTGATGTGAATATTTGATATAATCAGATTAAATAGAATCTATATCATTCCGCTATTAAGACCTATTCCCTATTCAGGCCACATTTTGACGTGGTGTTACAAGACTTAGTGGAACTTTATCGAACGCATACGTCTGAATAAAAAAAAACAAATTGATAATTAACTTAATAGTAAGTATTGATATAATTTAATTTCAGTGCTGCGTCTATCTAAACTTTGCGATCCGTTCATCAGTAACGAATTTATTTACCATGTGCATACAAATATTTTATTAAGGACAGCGCCTACCTAATTTTCACAGTTAAAAGAATATATATTACAAAAACTGAACACAGGCAAGTGTAATTCGTCTCCATACGGAGTAATCTAATATTTAATCTGCGAGTTTGACAATAATATGATTTTGTAAATGACTTAAACTCTTATTTCGACGATTCTATTGCCAACAGTTTTCATTAATATTAATGACACGAAGTACCCTTAATAGAATTATTAATGTTATTACGTTGACCTCCATACGACAGATTCTCATCATGACGAGACGAAACATTCAGGTTAATATGAAGTGATATAATAGGTGATATCCTATAACATATGCAAACATTAGAGAGGGTTGAGTTACTTCAGCAATGTTCAAGTTACTACTATATAGTTACTTTCATCCTGCTTGAAATTACGCAAAACGCTTAAAATTAGTATCGTTTTTGGTCCGAAAAGAAGGCATAGCGTGATAAACACAGGGCCGTTACAAGGTTTTCAGTTTTGCAGAAAACAAGAAAAAACCGCCTGATAACTACTCTTTACACAAGCTTTTTTAACTTCAGTTTGGTCAGTTTTGTCATCTCTTCTGATTTTCATGATAAAAAGCTCACAAGAAGCGCCATGAGATGCAGATTTCAAATATGCATGATTCTCATAGGTAGTAAGTAGTAGATGATACGTATTGTTGATGTGGTTGAAATCGACTACAAACATATCATGTAGGCGCTTGTTACCTTGCCAGTAGTTGAACCTACGTTTTTACACGTCTTCCTTACAACGTATCGTATCTGCTTGCACTGAACGGAAACAAATGTACTGCATGGTTGATTGGAATAACATATTGCCTGTATGGGATTATTTATACTAAGATGGAATCACGTTTGGCCTCCCTTCCGCGACCCATGGCATTTAGGGTGTGGTAAGCAGGTACAAATGCGTGTTGTTTTAAATTTAAATATAAAAATTAGTATAATCTATGGAAGCAATATTGAACAACTATTTCGAATATTTCGGTTGTGGTAGGGGCAACAAACAATAATTTATATTAGAACATATGATTTTTTAAATACATTGTACATGTATATAAATAAGCATTGTATTCTATTATTTTCGATGACTCCATAATGAAGTGATAGTATTTCCTTTTTTATTCACAAAATCAAAATGTATGATGAAATAATTCACCTAAAGAGTTAGACTAGAATGCGAGGTGTTCAAGTTGTCAGGATGGCCGAGTGGTCTAAGGCGCCAGACTCAAGGTATATCAACCTTAAATACGAGTGTTCTGGTCCACGTATGTGGGCGTGGGTTCGAATCCCACTTCTGACACATCTTTTTTTTCCAATGTGCAGATACCGCGAAATTGATGGCTAGGTCAATAAAGTTACACAATAAGACAAAATAAATGAATAAGCAATAAATGTTGAGAAAGGTCTTCTATTAAAGCCATCAAAATAATAACGCAATTTAAAATATGTATAATTATTATTACGACTTTATAAATAATAAAGTCGTTACTTACTTACATTTATAGGTTAAAAAGTGACGTATACATTTATACCTCAGAAATTGCTACTCTTAAAGTGGTCTCGAAGGTCATATTATTTGTCATAACTGGGTACTATGCACTTATTATCATATAGCAATGTTATATAGAGCTAGGATATTGCAAAGAAGGGTTATACAGTAATTTTACTAGCATTTTGAATAGTATCACGATAATGCGTATATTACATGTCATTACTGGGGCGATTTGCGTATCTAATGGGTATAACATTTCAAATTCACGCAGTAAAAACATCAATAGCATTTACTTCAGATGAAATGTATAAGGTTGTGACAGCAAATATGAGTGATAAAAAAGTAAATTGTGTGTACATGATCGGTTCCTAAATCAGTGAAAGAAGAACATGAAAATGGTGACAGTTGGATATAGCTGCTGACTGGAAGGCCTTTTTAGAAGAACGCCTTCAGTATAGAATGTGTCATTAATTAAAGGGTACTTCAAAATACGAACGTCTTACATAAAACATTAACGTTGACCAAACACTTAACATATACATGTATGTACATGATGAATGACATTGTTGGAATTGTGCTCTATTCGAAATAAGTATACTGTTTATCTTTCTTAAGTTTGTATTAGCTTAAAATGAAATAAGTACACACACTTGTATGCTCGGCTCACGGTGCATTAGGTGCAGAAAACTTGAACTAATAGCATAACCATTATGTCAAATACATGCATAGTGTAATGGCTTTGAATGTCGATCGTAATAGCGCATACCAACTTTGTGGTGCAAATACTGAATGAAAGTATATTTGACACATAAATCATGGCTATGCAGATGCTATCACTATTTAGTACCGAAAAATCTATTTTAACTGTATCAAAACTCGTGTTTTACTAAAACAGACACTGGGTAATTAGGAACGCTATACATAACTTGAATGTCTATAGGGAATGAAACAGACGATCACTTTTAACTCTAGTTTATAAATTTTATAGATCAGTTACGTACTGTATGTGTAATTTGATATTCTTCAATCTCTCAATTAGAAGTGCGTAGGACGTCCCAGTTAAAAAAAGGTACGAAGCTGCAATCAAGGTATAATAACTGCTCCCAATAGTGCTTGTGTGCACAACGGCGAAATAGGATTTCTGCGGACCTGTGGTTTTACCGATTTTTTCGAACTGAAAAATACCAGGGTCTTTTATTCTATTTATGTGAATGAAACTAGGCTATGAATACTTAAACATGTACAACGAGCTTATTGTGATTCATAACTTTTCTTCTTCGTGAATTAAACGTTTAAACAAACTCGTAGAGGCGGATTTCCAAATAGATTAATTCAACATTTGAATTGTCCAGCAAACATTTTAGCATATAATGTATAACTTGATATGTTTATTCGGAAGTTTAGCATAGCATACTGGTACTCTTAAATTCTGTTCGTTAAGAGTTTAAATTTGATAAACTAAGTGTTCGTTTGTGTGTTTTATGAGAAAAAATTGAAATGGAAAAATCAAAGGAGAGTAATAATAATAATGAAGGGAGATCCTGGAAGGTAGCTGCCGCGTTGTTTGTGCGTTCGTTACTTGTGTTACACAGCATACTTGCGGCATGGCGTGTGAGGATTGCACACGACAACCGATGGATGTGGTGTCTGATTTTTGGTAATATACCATTGTTATTGGAAGGTATGATGGTGGTGAAATACAAAGGAGGCAACGAATGGAAATGGTAAAATATTAATCATATGCCTCAACAACTATTACGATATACAGTACAACCTCTTAAGAGCAACACTCTTTGGTAACTGCAAACACTGACCGTTGTTAAGAGGTTTGTTGCTAAATGTATAGTAAATATCAGCTAAGAGAAAGTGTGAAGGTGTTGTTATAGAGAGTTTGTTGCCCTTCAGAGGTTAAATTAATAGTAAATATCAGCTTAGAGAAATTTTGTAGGTGTGGTTAAAGAGATGTTTCTGCTCCAAATTGGGCCGCTCTGGAGAGGTTGTACTGTAAATGACTTGTGAATAGTTAATGTATGCTCATTTTTGTCAACATGATACTTATTGTTCTTCTATAATGAGTTCTACACCAAGCATGTTATTTATCAGTTACAATAAATGCAGGTGATAAACTCTTGCAATGGAAACTCTACGAAGATTTGATCGATCATCGGTTTCTGACTCTCTCAGGTACCCATTCATACACCTGGGGGAAGTGGAGTTTGTGTGCATTTTTGGCTCAGAGAAATGTAGCAATGGCGTAGACAGGAATCGAACCCAGGACCTCTCATTTCAAAAACGATTAGTTCGTGCCCTACCTATAGAACACCGCTCTCCATATAGTAAAGGAACGTGAAAGCCAACGATCTTTATTACATCTATCGATACAAGTTTAAGAAAAATTGATAAACATGCACTTCATTTTCTTAAAGTTTGTCATTTTAACGGAAGTTGACACAGAGGTTTGATATGATTGTGACAGCAAATATTGAGGGTTGTGTAATTTAAACTTATACTTAAGTATAACTTAAGTAAACGAAATTCGCAGTCTGTCTTATTTGTAGGGACTAAATACAATTTCCTCTACAGATTGTATCCTACAGAAACCGCTAATGACCCTCTAACCTACTTTTATCTTATGTTATCGTGACTGTACGATATATGTAATTGTATATCGTTTGTATACTAATACTTCCCTCTTCTAGTAATTAGACACTTCGTAAAAACCTAATCACTGTATCATTTCTTGCAACGTTGTGTAAAATCAACTTGTATGACTTATTCCGAGCAAAAGTATCTGTAATATCAGCTCACTGTATGACTTATTGGAAGACTATACAATTCAAGTGTATGGCTTCTTGCGATAACCGCAAGTTGACTCGTGTATACACTGTGGTATCTATACCAAAATAAATTCACCAAGGACAAAAAACTGCATGTTCTAATTATTTGCACACAAGGTGTTACTATGCCATGTTAAGTTCTATAACGCTGCAATGTATGTAAGGAGGAAAAAAATGAAATAAGTAGCATAGCCTATCAATCAACTTACGGTAATTTTACATTGGACACTGATTCATATCATAATTCATGAATATTAAATCATGCTATGTCTACAGAATCTGTGCCGTCTATTTATCATAACATGTCTACAAAACAAGCGGGTCATGTCAAATACCCGGTTATAATTGGGAGTGGTAGTTTGTGCAAATATTCGGTTTGCTTTTATAATTAAAATACAGAATATATTTAAACACCTTTCATTTCCATACAGCTACATAATAACAGACGTGAAGACTGGGGTGTCGCGTTTGTACCTATACAAATTCAGGTCAAATCGTAAACGAAAGGTCTGGATAATTTTAAATTCTGAATTTAAACTATTTTCATTAAATGAAGACTATCAAACCACATTACCCCGACGCTAGTCCTATCGTACACGGATAGTGACAAGCGCTGGTGCTTTACTATCTGGTATAACCACTGCTTCTTGCCGTGACCCGAGAGTTTACCCCAAACCAACCTCTCGCTCCCGATACCAACGTTCAAACCACTTGATTGCCGGTGCAAGTTAGACATTTTCGCATGATAACTATACGATTTACTTGTTCCAAAATAAAGCATTCATATATGCATGGCGTAACGTTAGGGCTTCTGTTGTTTTGCTATTTCGATGTGATACAGTGCGCACGTGCATCATACTGACGTCATCACAATGTTGTCCTGACTTCGCATTTTCCAACCCTACATTGGAACCGGATGCTCGTATCTTCTTTAATACATGTATGCGATAGATGAAGACCGATCCTATTTAGATACCAAGACGTCTATGGATGAAAGTAGATTATGAAAAGTTTGACACAAAGTTGATAACCTTAAACTACTACAAACATTGCTACGAGTAAATTTTGTTGGCAGTGCATTCTCCGCGGGGTTGACTGGTGCGTGTCAATATTTGAATGACGTGAACTATGATAAAACTGTTATGTAATTGGCATGCTTTCTGAAGATACCGTTACACCGACAGAGTGCAGTGTAGTGGTGCTTCTGCAATAACAACACACCAGGTAATATGTCTGGGGTAAATAATTTTTTGTCTATCTCAGATGTTTATCTTGGACCATACTTTGCATGATATCCTATAATTTTCATAGTTCTAAATTTATTTATTTTGAAAGCATTTATTTTCTTTTCACGATCTATTTATTCCACGGACTTCTTGAAATAAGGGTTAAATATGTCCTGTAGACTCATTGTTCTTGAAATAAGGGTTAAATAGGCCGTGTATACTCATTGTTCTTAACATAAGGAATAAAGAGGTCCTGTAGACTCATTGTTCTTGAAATCTACGTTAAATAGGTCCTGTAGACTCATTGTTCTTGAAATAAGGGTTTAATATGTCATGTAGACTCATTGTTCTTGAAGTAAGGGATTAATAGGTCATGTAGACTCATTGTTTTTGAAATAAGGGATAAATAGGTCCTGTAGACTCATTGTTTTTGAAATAAGGGATAAATAGGTCCTGTAGACTCATTGTTTTTGAAATAAGGGATAAATAGGTCATGTAGACTCATTGTTTTTGAAATAAGGGATAAATAGGTCCTGTAGACTCGTTGTTCTTGAAATAAGGGTTAAATAGGTCCTGTAGACTCATTGTTTTTGAAATAAGGGATAAAAAGGTCCTGTAGACTCATTGTTTTTGAAATAAGGGATAAATAGGTCCTGTAGACTCATTGTTTTTGAAATAAGGGATAAATAGGTCGTGTAGACTCATTATTCTTGAAATAAGCGTTAAATAGGTCCTGCAGACTCATTGTTCTTGAAATAAGGGTTAAATAGGTCCTGTAGACTCATTGTTCTTGAAATAAGGGTTAAATATGTCATGTAGACACATTGTTCTTGAAATAAGGGTTAAATAGGTCATGTAGACTCATTGTTCTTGACGTAAGGGTTAAATAGGTCCTGTAGACTCATTGTTCTTGAAATAAGGGTTAAGTAGGTCATGTAGACTCATTGTTCTTGAAAAAAGGGCTAAAAGGTCCTGAAAACTCATTGTTCTTGAAAAAAGGGTTAAATAGATCCTGCAGACTCATTGTGATTAATATGTCACTCACAGACTAATATATACATGTGCAATAAGTAAGTTGTGTAAGAAACAGAACGGTCGCAGTTAAACTTGAAACAACGTTAAATATTCCATAAGGCGTATCCTAGTTCTACGCAGGTGCACAACCATTTTAAAAACATAAAACTCTATTAGTTATTATCGCGACCGAGGTTAGGGCGTCCACCTTGGAAGCGAGAGATCGGAGGTTCGAATCTCGTAGGAAGCTCGTTTAGAACTGATGCGGAGGATTGGTGAGCCGCCAGCTAGTAAAAGAATGATTACCACAGGCCCATCTCTACCAGGCGCCCGGCAATAAGAGAAGGGATTCGAGAGGTACTGCGCGCACGAAAGATAGGTGTCTCATATGTCAACTTGGCTGACCCTTTCAATAATAAACAAAGCCTTTACAACAAACCATATCCCTTAGAGTACCAGTAAGCACTGAAATCCAATGCATGATGTGGTCTTCATATTTCCCATCATGAATGATATTCCCGGAGTTTTTCCTGTTTTACAGATTTATTGAGCAACATAGTTTAAAATGGTCACCTTATCCACAGAATGCAATTATCAGCAGCGTCTATTCTAATTGATTCTTAGCAAATCAGAGTAAAAATAATTACACTCTAGATTAATAACAAATAATTCACTCATCATGACGGGGCATGCATTATTCAGAAGTTTGTTTCTGCATACAAGTTTCAATAGAACATTGATATACACTATAATTACGCACATGCATACTGTTTTAGCGATTTCCTGGATAAAAGGGAAACTGTTTCAGACACGCATATTTTGTGCATCCTTATCATTTTATATCTACAATGGAATGAATATCTTCCCGTTTCTTACCAACTCTGGTTGCTCTGTCGGTAGAGGAGTCACCATTAGACAGGCATATATTATCAGTAACCAATTGACATATAACATAATGCATAAAAAACGTTAAGTTACTAATTTTCGAAGGCCGCTTTCAGCAGTTCAGCCGTTCAGCAACTCTTTCAGTGGCAGAATGCTAGCCTGCATTATGTAGACCATATTGAAAATTGGTGTAATACCAAATATGTTATCTACAATAAATAAAGTCGTTACTCACTTACTTACTTTGGCATTTTAACTTTCCCGGGTCCTTTGGAAACCTGCGTTCGAGTCTCCCTGTGGAGATTTATTCTCTCCTGGTGGGTGTGCAGCCAACATAGAGCTGCGGCGCCCAGGACTATGGAACATGTTCAGACACAACCCTCACAGGAACCAATTCACACCTTTATCGAGTGGAGAATGTGGCTTATTCTTGCTCAGAGAAATTAAACAGTGGTCCAGACGGGGGTTGAACTCGGGACCTCTAGATCCCGAAGCGCGCGTCCTACCTCTAGGTCACCGTTCCCCTATACACATTCACAGACACACGCCGTACACTTCGGAATCACGAAGAACAGAAGATGTCGGTTAGTTGGTTAGGGAAGGAAAAACATGTTTATTAGTAAGGAAACTATTCTTTGCATATATAAACTGTTCGTTGTTTTGTGTGGCCTTTGAAGAAATCAATAGACTGACAAAACTATCAGTTTAACATGTAATCCTATGAAGAAAATGTAACATGAGCGTTTCGTTATGTACTCGGTGTGTGCCGAAGCTTGTAAACCCAAAACACCTTTTTATTTTCCAGGTGGTGCCCATGTTTCTTCCTATATCTGGGATCAACACTACCCTCCATATGGCTTCTACAACTAAGTCAGAACGACAAACTACAACCAACCACCCAATTAAGCATGGTGCTACCTACAGCGCAGTACCTTGTTGGAGACCTGACCAACAACTTCACGGCAGCCGGTAATTTTACAGGAACAACAAATAGTACAGATATTGGAAATTTTACTGAAAATACAACATTGTCAATGCTAACTTCGACTATACCCACTACTACTGACCCCGGAATACTGGTAAGTATACACATTGAAGAAAGAAGTATTATACACACGTATTCTTTCTAGTTAAATCGATCGGGGTGGATGGTTCAAACCACGGCATGGATTTGTTATGATATGAGTGTATGGTGAGCCACCAGATAGGTTTACCGAATGTCATACCTGTCTTGTGTCTGGCATTGAAAACGTTAAGGACTTAAGTTACCAGCTTTTTAGGGCCGCTATCAGCATTTCAGACGTTCAGCCTCCCTTTCACATTAACTTCCCCTGGTCATTGGGCTACCTAAGGAAACATGCGCCCGTGTCTCCATGGGGAGACAATTTATCTCATGGTTTTCGTGCAGCCAATACCGATATACTGCGGCCAGGAATATCAAACGTGAACAGACACCGCTGTCACAGGTACCAATTCACATATTGGTCGAGTTGTGTGTCATTCTTGTTCAGATGGAAATTCTTGTCCAGAGAAACAAAACAGTGGGGCAGACGGGGATCGAACCCGGGACCCCACACCCGAAGCGCGCGCCCTACATGTAGGCCAACGCTCTCGCCAAGATAATAATCGGGAGGTACTAGGTGTCTCTTAAGCCAAATTGGCTGACCTTATAAATAGGTGTGACACTGCATGTATGATGAAGAAATGCGCAAGTATGATTATCATACGTTGTGCCATTCCTGATCTTTAATCGCAATGACATTCTGGAGTCCACCAAAGAACCATCTTTCAGTACCATGGCAGTTTGAAGTTCGCTATTGAAACATTGAGCAAAGCAACAGTGTGCTTTCAAATTTACATATTCATACACGTATAATTATATTAAATATCGCAATGTATGCGTTAAGTATTGGGTGAAACCATTTGTTTGTATGACATGGATCTTGTTTGCTCTATCAAATCAATCAAAATTTCAGGTAACTATTGAGGAGTTTCTGGATCTTGAAGACACAACCTGGATCGTGGTAATGCAGGAAGCATTGATGTACTTGATTGTGTTCGGTCGATGGATATTACCGCGTGCAGAGGTCTCCCGGGTGGCACTGTCCGATCTGTTACTCTTGTACCTTGCAATGGCGTCAGATATTATGGAACTGTACGCCGTGTTTGACGAACAAGTGGTGCAAGAAAACCGTGAAGTGACTTTTGCCATTTTAACTATCTGGTCTATTAGTTTTCTGCAGTTTGTGCCTGTTCTTGCACAGAAAAACAAATATCGTCATTTACAGAGTCCTCGGTTGAAGAGGGTAACTCGCGCGTGTGGAATGCACTTTACGGAAGTTGTGACTACCCTTAGTAGCATTCTATTACAAGACGGGCCGTTTTTCTGTCTACGATTGTACATTATGATAGAATTCCAACTTATAACCTACAGTTTAGTGTTTTTCGTTCTCAAGAATTTCGTGTCTGTTTTATTGCTAATTTATCGGCTTGTGATTCTATGTCTTCGTCTGCCATGTTGTTTTGACGACGGAATGAAGAGGGATGAAGAGTTCTCTAACTCGGAGTTTA
This sequence comes from Spisula solida, assembly GCA_947247005.1. Lineage (NCBI taxonomy): Eukaryota > Metazoa > Mollusca > Bivalvia > Venerida > Mactridae > Spisula > Spisula solida. The sequence continues at coordinate 39,080,345 of OX365944.1, read as the reverse complement.
TAAGCCCAGCCAGATACTCGGATACATTTATCACAACCAATGGAAGGTATCATCCCGTGCAGCCTAGATTAGTAACCTCCCATCACAATAATCTGCCACAGGCGTCACGGCCACCTATGTCACGACCACCTACGTCACGACCACATACGTCACCACGATCAAATGCGTCACCATGGTCACAGGCGTCACCACGATCACATGCGTCACCGTCCTCACAGGTGTTCGTACTCACTGCCGGTAAACAGAAGTTTATAGCTAAACCAGGTGTGGTTTACAGAACTCCACTTAACAAGAAAACAAACCGTCTTGGATCACTATGAGTATGACACGTAAATGACCTAAAATAGACATACAAAACATTTATCACCAAAAAACAGAAACGACATAGTGAACTTACTGCCTTGTGAAACAATTAAGTCAGCCCAAGTAAAACCTTATTAGTATTAATTGTGCAATATAGACTGCACGTTATGGCACGTGACGCTTCCTGTACTAACTTAACTTTTCCTGTTTATGTACATAAAACGTGTCCAGTGGTTGATTCCCCTTCCTGCCAAATGCTATGAATGACTATATGATATTATATGATCTTGTCCGTACATTGATAGTTATTTTTGAACAACACAATGTGTTTTCAATCCGACAATTTTTAATTACAGCAATACCTGAGAATTGTGCAATGAGACGTTTTCAGTAGTGTACAGGTATGAATAAACTCCCAACTGACAAGTGTTACGGCGTTAGTTTTTTCTTGGTTTCTGACGGAACATTACTGGTTTATTTATTTTACTTTTAAACCTACAAGTATAGGATGTGCAATGTGAGGATGTCTGTTCTACAAAAATATTTACCACACACCCTCTGGTGAAAGAAGAAGATATCTATATAGTAAAAATGCAGTCACGGCTAAATACTCTTTATCGATCTATAGCTGACCACCTCAGTGTTTCTTTTCAATCGTTTACAAGCACATTTGTAAAATTAATATAATATATTGTTGCTTTACTGTAAAATCAGAAATTTATCTTAGTTTAGCTTACACAACGACAGAAAAACACAGTTCGTACTAAATCCTGAGGTTCGCGATTATTTAGTCTCGCGAATTTTTCCGAATGATGCATTCGCGAAATTCTGACGTCGCGAAATTATATGACTTTATCGTACCGGATATTTCATTGTTATCTTTGTTTAGTATACATGGACATTCTACAGATGTTAATTCTATCTCTGTATTCAGTATTGTGTTCTTTATTAGAGTTTGTTCGTTGTAAGCTTCAGAACAATACATGGGATTGTTTTACTGATATGCAGTTTGTGAAATGTTTTACCATGTGACGAATACATGTCATCACTAAATATTTGTACTTTGTACATGCATGAGAACTGGGTACTGTTTTATCAAAGCACTTACGGAAATCTTAAACTTACGATAAAATTTAAATTCTTTTTAATAAGTTTACAACTATAAATTGTGGTAAATGGAGCTGCAATACTAACCAAGATTTAGTTAATGAACATCTGCAAACAATATCCGTCTCCAATTTGCAGTTGTTTAAGAATTATATAGAATTTAAATTTGAACGTAAGTTTACGATTTTCGTAAGTGCTTTGATAAAACAGTACCCAGATCCCGATGTAGTTGTATGATGCACGATGAGCTCATTGTTTACCAATATTTGACGACACAAACAATGTTTTGGAATTTAACCTCTACTGTATATTAAGACCAACTCAATAGAAGATATACATTAATAATGATTCTAATTAATGGTGGTCATATTCTTGAGGTTTTAGTGTTTTACATAACGTTGTTAAATATTCGAGGTTCTATTATGTTACATTATGTTGTATGTACATTTTGTATTTACTGATGGCAGGCGGCACATGGCTGGTGGCACAATACTTACATGAGAACATAATTAGGGAACAGCATCTGTCACAAATGACCTTTTGTTCCTCTTTTTAATGGTAGGAAGTATTTAGTTTCCGGCAGCAAATACAAACGCTGACACAAGACTACAGTATTTAGAACCAGGACTGGCGTCTGTCGTGTTGATTCGTACCTAAAAGTCTAATGCGTTCAAATCAACGACTAACTTCAAGTTTTGAAAAAAGAAAATCTAATAAGATGATTGGGAACACCTGATACCTCAAATCATTCACGCCTGGTACATGACATCATCCGCGAATGGTACCCGGCATCATCCTCGCATTGTACTTGACATCATCCGCGAATGATTCCTGACATCATCCACCATGGTTCCCGACATCATACACGCATGGTTCCCGACATAACTCACCATGGTTCCCGACATCATCCACCATGGTTCCCGACATCATACACGCATTGTTCTCGACATCAAACACGCATGGTTCCCGACATAATCCATCATGGTTCCCGACATAATCCATCATGGTTCCCGACATAATCCACCATGGTTCCCGACATTATACACGCATGGTTCTCGACATCATACACGCATTGTTCTCGACATCATACACGCATGGTTCCCGACATAATCCATGCATGGTTCCCGACATCATACACGCATGGTTCCCGACATAATCCATCATGGTTCCCGACATCATACACGCATGGTTCTCGACATCATACACGCATGGTTCCCGACATAATCCATCATGGTTCCCGACATCATACACGCATGGGTCTCGACATCATACACGCATGGTTCCGACATAATCCACCATGGTTCCCGACATCATACACGCATGGTTCCTGACATCATCCACGCATGGTTCCCGACATCATCCACACATGGTTCTCGACATCATCCACGCATGGTTCTCGACATCATCCACGCATGGTTCTCGACATCATCCACGCATGGTTTCCGACATCATCCACGAATGATTCCCAGACTTACTCGCATATTTCATTTCACATCATGATTATACAATCATGTATTGATGTTCACCATAGACTGTTGCAATTTATATCATATTCGCATGGTATTGTTTTATCATTAGCAATTGTATTTTAACGTGCTAACACTGCCAGAAAGAAACTGCTTACGATATATTTCGCTGCTCAAAAACACCGACCATCTCGACCACAGACTATCTCGACCACCGACTATCTCAAACCCCGACCATCTCGACCGCCGACCACCTCGACCACCGACCACCTCGACCACCGACCATCTCGACCACCGACCATCTCGACCACCGACCATCTCGACCACCGACCATCTCAAACACCGACCATCTCGACCACCGACCATCTCGACCACCGACCATCTAGACCACCGACCACCGACCATCTCGATCACCGACCATCTCGACCACCAACCATCTCAAACACTGACCATCTCGACCACCGACCATCTCGACCACCGACCATCTAGACCACAGACCACCGACCATCTCGACCACCGACCATCTCGACCACCAACCATCTCAAACACTGACCGTCTCGACCACCAACCATCTCCAACACGGACCATCTCGACCACCGACCATCTCGACCACCGACCATCTCAAACACCGATCATCTCGAATACCGACCATCTCGACCAGCGACCCACTGGACCACCGACCATCTCAAACACCGACCATCTCGACCACCAACCATCTCAAACACCGACCATCTCGACGACCGGTCACCACCTGGAACACCGACCATCTCGACCATCTCGAACACCGATCATCTCGACCACCGGCCATCGCGAACACTGACCATCTCCAACACCGACCATCTCGACAACCGACCACCTCGAACACCGACCATCTCGAACACCGACCATCTCGAACACTGATCATCTCAAACACCGACCATCTCGAACATCGACAATCTCGAACACCGACCACCTCAAACACCGACCATTTCGAACACTGACCCTCTCGACAACCGACCATCTCGAACACCGACCATCTCGACCACCGACAATCTCGAACACCGACCATCTCAAACACCGACCATCTAGAACACCGACCATCTCGACAACCGACCACCTGTTCATAACCCATTGATTACCGAGTCCACTGTATCATTGTGGGATTGCTACAATCTGGATTGTCATCAAATAAAGTATATAATATACGTGTACATCATATACATTCATGTTTTATACCAACTGTGTTACGTACCCATGAATTATATTCTATGTTCCTGAAGAATAATAAATGGAATGTTTTTACGATAATTATTAATGATTTGGTTTGTTATTTATATACCTGTGGAATGGATGTACATGTAAATGTAGTACGATACCTAGAGGATGTCAGATTAAATCTGCAGTTTTAAGATGTTTTCTATGGCAACGAGCGGTCACATTCATTTCCTTTTGTCCGATATTTTCAATAGTTGTCATATTAAAGAAGAATTAACTAGACATACTATTTGTACAGTGGGGAGTATTATGTACTCGTTTATAACATAATTATATCATTTATAATAACTGTATTATGATATAGAGAATTGTATGATATGGGGTTACATGGTATGTAATTGGTTGTCCAAACATTCATCAGTAAGTCACACGTACTTACGTGCCCCTCAAAATTATGATACGAAAGCCCGTTTCAACCATGGTGTTTAGTCTGGCATCATGGTGGCATGGGGTTTAGCCTGGCACCCAGGCGACATGGGGTTTAGTCTGGCACCATGGTGGCTTGGGGTTTAGTCTGGCACCATGGTGGCATGGGGTTTAGTCTGGCACCATGGTGGCATGGGGTTTAGTCTGGCACCATGGTGGCATGGGGTTTAGCCTGGCACCGTGGCGACATGGGGTTTAGTCTGGCACCGTGGCGACATGGAGTTTAGCCTGGCACCATGGTGGCATGGGGTTTAGCCTGGCACCGTGGCGACATGGGGTTTAGTCTGGCACCGTGGCGACATGGGGTTTAGCCTGGCACCGTGGCGGCATGGGGTTTAGTCTGGCACCATGGTGGCATGGGGTTTAGCCTGGCACCGTGGCGACATGGAGTTTAGCCTGGCACCATGGTGGCATGGGGTTTAGCCTGGCACCGTGGCGACATGGGGTTTAGCCTGGTACTGGGGCGGTATGGGGTTTATCCTGGCACCGTGGCGACATGGGGTTTAGCCTGGTACTGGGGCGGTATGGGGTTTAGTCTGGCACCGTGGCGACATGGGGTTTAGCCTGGCACCGTGGCGGCATGGGGTTTAGCCTGGCACCATGGTGGCATGGGGTTTAGCCTGGCACCGTGGCGACATGGGGTTTAGTCTGGCACCGTGGCGACATGGGGTTTAGCCTGGCATCGTGGCGACATGGGGTTTAGCCTGGCACCATGGTGGCATGGGGTTTAGCCTGGCACCGTGGCGACATGGGGTTTAGCCTGGTACTGGGGCGGTATGGGGTTTATCCTGGCACCGTGGCGACATGGGGTTTAGCCTGGTACTGGGGCGGTATGGGGTTTAGTCTGGCACCGTGGCGACATGGGGTTTAGCCTGGCACCGTGGCGGCATGGGGTTTAGCCTGGCACCATGGTGGCATGGGGTTTAGCCTGGCACCGTGGCGACATGGGGTTTAGTCTGGCACCGTGGCGACATGGGGTTTAGCCTGGCATCGTGGCGACATGGGGTTTAGCCTGGCACCGTGGCGACACGGGGTTTAGCCTGGTACTGGGGCGGTATGGGGTTTATCCTGGCACCGTGGCGGCTTGGGGTTAAGCCTGGCATCGTGGTGGCATGGGGTTTTGTCTGTCACTGGAGAGGCATTGAGTTTTGTCTGACACTTGGGCGGCATGGGGTTTTGTCTTGCACTGGGGCGGCATGGGGTTTTGTCTGGCACTGGGGTGGATATGTGGCGCTTTAGGATACATATTAAGCATGGCTATAGTATAGGTTATGTAGTACTAAAATATAATGAAGTAATAATAATTTTTAACCAATAGTGGCATTCGAACCTACATACAGCACCATGGCATCGCCTAGCAATGTTATAAACGAGGAGCACTCGCTGGTTATTGCAACAACCAACAAAAAGGTTGCGCAAATAACAAGTATAAATGTGAGTACACCACATCAGACCAGTATTATATTGATATAGCCTATGATAGCAATTGAGCCGGTTTCGAACATAAAGTGTGACCTTTCACTCAAAATTATTCAGTGATATGACTAGATGGCCTACTCTCAACCGACTTTAGCGTGGATAATGTCTCGTGAAAATCGGTCAAATAATACAATACGTACGGCTGTTTATAGCTTTGAGTTGACATATTTATTCTTGCGGTGTTAGCCGAAAAATACGCTCATATCACGTGGTATGTCCGTACTGGATAACAACACTGATTATATGAACGGGGCGACAAAATTTAATGCTAGTAAACCACAAATCATTCTCACAAACACAATTGTCCAAACAGCATCTATAATTCATTTTTAAGAAAGTGGGTAGGTTTTGTATGGTCGCATTTTTTATCCCTCTTCACATCAAATCATTGCAGAAGGCGATGGCTGAAACGCGATTCCTTACTCCATATTTGTTTTCGTATTTTTGAAATGTCGCCTAGGACTTTGCACTTGAAGATTTGCAGTGCTCATAAAGACATTTGTCAAAGTTCAAACTTATAATGGAACGAACCTTAAGATACATAAATGCATTGTGAACCACAGTATGAGATATATCTATTAATTGTTGACATAGTGAAAAAAATGAAACACACATTCCAACAGAAGAGATCGTATTACCTGCGCATTAATTGTTCCCATACATTCAATTCAATACTATGGCTACCGTACAGACATATTAGCTGTCTAGTTGTTCCGTTTCTTTGGTAATTCATCTTGAAATGCAGTCAATAATATTAAAGTTTTAATATTTGGTAGTTTCGTATTTTAATGACTATGCATTTAGTTACTGTGAGTGATTAATCACGACATCTACACTTAAATTCGGTTAATCATTTTAGGCGTTTTGCTTTTCAATATGTCCCTCCCAACTTAAGAGCTGCTGGTATAGTCTGCTGTACACCAACCTGGGTACTGTTTTATCAAAGCACTTACGGAAATTGTAATTTTACATTCAAATTTAAATTCTTTATCATTCTTTAACAGCAGCAAATTGGGAACACATATTGTCTGTAAGAGTTCATTAAACAAATCTTTATTAGTATTGCAACTCTATTCACCACACTTCATAGTTGTAAAAGTATTATAAAGAATTTTAAATTTGATCGTAAGTTTAAGATTTCCGTAAATGCTTTGATAAAACATTACCCTGGCAGACACGTTAGGCAACCAATGAGACTATTCAAAAAGAGCGAAGATAGCGCAACTGGGTTCCGTGTATCAAACAACTATAACTTCCATTGAAGCCATGGATCATTGGCCGATCTGGCAGGGACAATTTTAATGACCACACAACCTTCGACTATTTTAGTCAATTGCAAATCAATTTCGAACAATGGGAGCGAACTAGACTTCGGATGAAACGCTCAGCTACAAGATCACAATAGTCCTGGTTTTATTGATTTTAAAATGTTTTGACAACGACTGTGGTGCTTGTAGCAACACTTTCAACAGAGAGTGCGGAACCGATATGGTTATACGCGTGTCAACGTGTGATGCTGACTTTAAGTGCGAAGAGTCCTTGGTAAAACTATGAAACAGCTGCATTGTTTAGAGTTTCGATTTGACCGTTAGGGTGTTTTGTACGGAAGCATAAATACGCCAGGACATAAGGATAAAACCTTTCGTGAAAATAATAATTGAGGCTTTCGAGTAAACTCTATTCTATGGTGGCGTATTCATGCTTCTGTAATATTGTTATTCCGTATAACTTTTTTGGCGAGAGCCCTCACCAACCCCCGTAACCATTGCAAACTCGGCTTCCAATCCCGCTCTTATTGGATTTTAAACTTACGGATTCAGGTGCTTATTTCAATGTTAGTAGACACTTCAGCGTCTCTAATCTAATAGCGTGTCTTATACAAAACTAATGTACATGAATTGAAGTCCATAATTGAAGTTTGTTCGTTGTACTAGCGTATTGTGTTCATACACCCTACCCAATTTTGCAAACCACGTTTTTATTATTAATGTGTAATTATCATTCAACGCCGCTTTCGTAGCATAAGCGTCGTGGCAACAATAATAACAACAATATACGGGGGATAACTCATGTCGTTCTATGCCAGAATTGCGCGAACCAGTGATGGTTACTGGGTACGTTGAAGAACCAATGTGTCTATTCGAAAAGAGCTGTTTAAGGTATCACAACAGAGTCCTTGTATCACACAGTAGCTGTATCTTTACTCAAAGTCGGAGTTCATTGGTCAATCATCCTGGAAAATATCTTAGTTGAACCCAAACACACTAGAAGGCCCGGATTACATACCAGTACATGGCATGTTCTCGGGTGTGGCCGGTTGTTGTACCACTAGCTAGCTAAATGATTGTTACCAAACGCATGTCTGCCTAGTGCCCGCTGCTTAAATGATAGAAATCTGGGCTGGTATTCACAAAATATCTTAAGGAAAAAACTTAAATATTTGACATAAATTAAGTTAAAAAATTGAGCTGTATTTATTTCCCAAAAAACTAAGAATGACCCATCATCACTGTTTTCTTCGTGATTATTGTAGCTCTTTACATAATGCTTCTAAACAATGTAATAATTTAATAATCATGATTTTCCCGTTCAGCTGATACACTTAAAGAATGTTAAAATTTTAAGACATTTCTACTTTTTCCCTTGAGACGCTTTGTGAATACCATCCCTGAAGTCAGTGTAATCAGAAAATAGCTATCGTATAACTTCATGAGCCTTACTGATCAATAAAATCGGGTGTAACTATTTAATAGTGACAAATAAAATACGTTTTTGTGCTAATAAAAAGAACATGTTCCTGTGATTCTTTGACCATGTGTTGGAACATGAAGAGTGAACATTAACTTCACCATTTCAGCATTTAGTAAATACAACACGATATAATACAGGACGTTTAAAGGGGAGTTATCGTGTAGTTATTAAAAAATGACAAATAATAGTGATTTCCCTTTATAGTAGAGCAGCAAAACCATATGGTGAACCCAATGCACCGCGTATATACCTAATCACTGTATGAATTATTAGGATACTATACAATTCAACTTGTATGCCTTATTGTGATTTAAAACATCTGTGATTTCCGATTACTGTATGACTTATTGCAAGACTATACAGTTCAACGTGTACTCCTTATTGCGATAACCGAAAGTGGACTCGTTTATACACGATGTGTGGTATACCAAAATATAATACTGCTGTCCCGAACATTTTGGTATATTCTTTTACTCTTACTCCTTCACTAATAATAAACCACTAAGAAGGCATTGTGTTGCTCTACTATTATGTGATGCAGTAAACCTCCGTAGCTCAATGGTTAGCGCGATTGCCGTCTAATCTGGCGACCAGGGTTCAAATCCGGTTGGATGCTCACATATCAGGCCATGTTTTAGCAGAAAGTTAACTGGCAAATAAAGGCAATGCTCGGCATTAAATTTTCTTGAAAAGAAAAAAATTGCATTATCATATAATGGAAACATCTTTTGTCTCCGCTCGTTTGTTGACATGGCGTTGGGTCCATGTACAGATAAATTTGCTCTCAAAGTTATAATATTATATTTAGTATTCATGGTATTACATCCATTGTGAGGAATGTAGTTTGGATATATATACACTACAACCTCTTCAGAAAAAATCCACCTTTGCGCAACAAGCCAACATCATACTTAGTATGGTAATGATATTGAATTTTGATTTATAGTTATTTAACCACACAACATGTGGTGGAATATTCGGGGGAGGAACACATAAAACTAGAAGAAAAGTATGTGGGTGTTTAGAGTAATGAAATAGTAAACTGTATAAAACTACACCTTCATAAACCGACTACTAGTACTTTATTTAATATAATTATTTCACTATAACAACGCCCAACACATACTTTATACACCCTACTATGGATTAAATACAATGATCACGACGAGAAACACTAAAAAAAAGAGCAACTAAATATTCACATCATTATTTCAAATGAATCATGCACTGATTCAGTAATGAATATTCATGAATCACGGATAATTACCGAGTAATTACAATGTAATTAAATGTCCATTTATCACGACCACCACCGTATAAAGTGTTCTCAGGGTATAAATTAATGCATACGTATACATTTATTCGCGTGTGTTTACCTGTAAGTATCCATATACAGTACAGTACAACAACCTCTCTATAGACCGACTCTCTGTAGAGCAACCCACTCTCGTTAATAACACCTTAAACATTTCGCTTAGAGGATATCTACTGTTAATTTAACCTTTGTTTAGCAACAAACTCTAAACAACGGCCAATGTTCTATAACAACACCTTATTCGCCTAAGATGGTATCTACTAAACATTTAACCTATGTAGAGCAACAAACTCTAAACAACGGCCAATATTAGAGACTCATAAAGGATGTTGCTCTACAGAGGTTCTACTGTACGCCTAAAAATGTTTATAGTGAAACCATATAGACGTTATTGTCGCCAGTAAAACCGCATAAAAAGCATTATCTCCCTGCTTGTGATCGCAGACGCTTTATTCTCCTTCACACACAATGTCGGTTGAATAATTGGATAGCAATTAATGAGATTGTAAATAAGTAGACTAGCTTGAGCAGTGACATGCGTGCAGTGTAAGAGATGGAAACTCGTTGTTGTTTTTGTCTATCACAGGACATCAATTGCTGTTTCCGTCATGGCGAATAGTTCTATTACATGGGGTGTCTGGGGTTATTTTAGATACATTCAACAACAAGACATGCCACTATGTAATTTTCTACTTAAATATTAATATAGCTTGCTGATGACCAACTCAGGTATGGAAGGCAGGCGAGCTTGAAAGACACAAAAAGTACACGAATAAAAGAAAACCCACATACTACGAGCACAAGCCTGGAAGTCCTAAAGGACAAACCAAACATGACCAAGAAGAAACTAAACAGCTACAAGCCAACCATGTGACCAAGTTCATTCACTGTCAATGCCAAATATATTTGATGTCTCCCACTTATACTAGAAGGGATTCGGAAGGTAACGGCGCACGAAATATAGGTGTCTCATAAGTCAAATTGGCAGACCCTTCCAATAGGGAGAACACTATAATACTACAGTAAACTCCCTCAAAACCTGACCCTGTCAGGACCGGTTCGAAAGTCCGGTTTTGTGGGAGGTCCGGTTTTAAGGGAGTTCTGTATCATGTACACTTTGATATGTTATCATAGGGAATATACTGTGTGTTTCATGATACATGTTTACGTTACATGTACAGTGCAACCTTTGAAGAGCATCACCATTAAGGGAGCTGCAAATATTTCAATTCTAACATCGATGAGTACTCAAATTGCTCATTTTTTTATTGGTCATCAAAACTATCCAATGACATAGACAGTGCAATCTTACAAATCCCGAAATGCAAGTGTGAGCTAAATGGAGACATATTAATTAAATACGATTGAGCGCAGTGTTTGTCGTAATTACAACATTTTGATGGGCTAAACGATCCTTTGTTCCAGTAAATGTTTGTTGCAATACCTACCTCAAGAACGAAACATCAAATGGAAGGACCGTTTTCTTATTACGTTCGTAATTAGGCAATTATTTAATTTCATCGCGGCGAATTTCACAAAGTATTTTTCACGCCTGTGTAAATTACACGCGAGACCGTTTAAAAGTAAACATCAAAAACACGACTTGTTAATCGCACCTTTTGTTATGACACGTTCTTTAACTAACAATTAACTTCTTTTTTTTCAAATCAAATACCTTTTATTCTCTCATTTCATGTTTACATGAAAAAAATGAGGTTAACAAAATGTAAAAAAATTATCGAGGCTCATAAATATGGTTCTACACACATGAAAATACAAGTACACAAAAAACAACATTGAGTTAGTTACCAATAAATATAAGTATGTTATTAATATTATAACCAAGTGTGGTTATTTGTGGAGAGTCACATATATAATATGATGTTACATGTTTTTTGGATGATTCTGTTAATAGAGAAACATTTAAGAAGCTAACAATTAACAAAGTGACATTTAAGACAAGAAAAATGTACGCGTTAAGTTTTCCGTCAGGTGAGACAAATATACGCGTCCGGTATTCCGCAAGTAACTATCGTTGAAAACCTTGTCAGCGGACCGAAAATGCCGTCCGGAATCCGGAATTATGAGAGTCCGGTATTGCGGGAGCTTTTTAAGTTAACTTAATAAGAAGAAAATACGGGACCTAGGAAATCGTCCGATTTTATGGGGATTCCGGTTTTGAGGGAGTTTACTGTAGTAAACAAAAAACTTTCCCTTATACTATGAACTCCAAATATCTTAATTAAACGGCCACCAGCTTAATCACTTGTATGCGAATAACAGAAAACGTCTCAATGTGTCAGACCAGGACTTACTTCATGCTAGGGGAATATGGTTAATCATATAAAAAGAACTTATTGTATCTGTGGAACATTAACTGTCTAGTCTACGGATTCATTCTAAGTTAATCATAATTTGTTTGGAACCAATCTTACTAAACTCGTCTTTTGTATGTTCAGTATACGCGACGCTACGCTGTCAACTAGCATTTTAGAATAGCCTGTACTAGTACTTTAGTCAGATTGGTTTGGAACTGATATCATGAATGGTTATTTTTTATGTTTATATGTTTACAGCATATTGACGCCAATGGTATGGGACGCTAAGCGTAATACTCCATTTCCGGTCCAGACAATACAGTTCATTTGTTTTTATTACAAAACATAGGTTTCAATATGTTATGCATGACAGTTGACTTAAAATATATTGAAATACATCACACGGCTTGTCGTTTTCCTAGCCATTTTTATCCCTGCAGACGACACTAATGTCAGACGTAATCAGGATCATTGTATGACACCATATCACCACAATTCCCTAACTGCACCATTTCTGTGAAAGTCAGTGTTGATGTCAACGATCCAACATTCAATGAGAGATTCAGCTATATCGTCAAGTGTATTGGAATTAACACAGTTGTGACGTTGCATGCGGTAGGAGTAGGTTGTGACATCATGTTTTCGTATAGCTGTTCAGTTCAATTTTTTCATATTCGTGTGTTCCGTTTTGTGCCTTTTCGTGCCTCATTGGTCACTAGTATGCTGAGTGAATGCTACCTCGATCTCGATCTCGATCTCGGACCGAATGTACTCAATATCAATAGCTGAGCATTAGTTCCTCAAAATTCCTATCATTAAATGACCCGTATTGATTTTGACGTCAGACTGAGGATAAAGGTCAAGGTCGATATACATCCTTTGATACATGCAAGCCTTACAAACATCTTCTGCTAAATACTTGATTTACATTTGCATGAAAACTAATATATCTATATAAAATAATGCTATTCCTCAAACCAACTGCGAATGTGTATCGACATGGTAGTCACCTATCGGATCAGCAATAATATCCTCCGAGACACACGCTATCACAGCGATTAATTTCTTATCCTTCAGAAAAAACAAATGTCAACATCGTCGAAACATTTCAATCTAACTAATGCATGCGTCTAATTAGTAATCATTTTGTTACGTGCGTCATATAGATTCTAATTTCATTGCAATTGGTGACATCTAAATCAAACATTCATACTATTAGTGCGAACATAGATGTGTATCGTGTGACATTTTCATCAACATTTTTGATCGATCAATCATAATCTGATTAAAGTCAAACCAAAAACACAACAGACGATGTGCCGTTTCTGTATATGCTTGTAGTCTATTAAATTGTTAAGCGCATGTAACACGCATGTAACTGTAAACTACGAAACGAGGCAACAATGTTTGTGAAAAAATGTGAACATGTGTACTCGAGTTCGTTAGTATATGGTATGAAATAAAAAGTAGAAATGTCAGGGACCATAAAATACGACTGAGATAGAACATTCGTCTTATTCAACAATCACGTCAAGGATATTAATATTTGATGGGTTGGTATACATTGATTTAATTGTAGTACACTTTGAACATGACTGTGTATAGTTTACACTAGTACATTATGTTGGTCATCATTAAGGTTGAATAAAACTATAACGTCAGATATCCACCGTCTCCAAATTATAAAGACTCGGATATGAAACTGTCATTCTTGATGTACAAACTCTTCTTGGCCCTTATTCATGTTAACATATACATGCATCTTAAATAAAAACTCTGTTGACAATGGTGTGATCAAGGGATCGTGGATCGTCAACGCCCAAGAAAACGTTTCGCTTTAGTTTACTCTGAGTTGTACATGAGATGCAAGTCTGATATTCTTTGAAAAAGGGTTCCATGACCCTTGTCTGACTTTTTTCTCTTTGGTCTATAATCCTTGTAACTATTTATTGTGAACATTGCTGTCAATAACTACTGCCACGTGACCAAGCAGCTGATGGTAATAAGAAGTACGTTTTAAATTGTTATTGCTATACGTATAAGCCAAATAATGTCCATCTACGAATCATAAGACTTAGTGATAGGTGGTCACACGATCGTCAACCTGTATACTTAGAATTTAAATCGTATTCTGATATAGTACCTGTGTATCTATTTGATATTATCATGAAGGCAAACTGTTCAGAGGTGAGTAAAAGTGACTTCTGAACAACCAGCCATTTTTTATTTTCCATAGTTTCGGCAACACATAAAAACCAACACAAAACTAAAGACGAGTGCTAAGAGGTTCAAGAACCGGTACGAACAAGTTTAAATATTCTAATGGCTATTTTGCGAGGCTTTTATATTATTATTTATAACATGAAATATAAAGTATTGTTAAGACATTTTATGTGAAAATACACTTGATGTCGCAAAAAACAGTGTTGCCATTGAAAGACGATGGCAATGCTATAATAACATTATAATGCGCGACATTGTTAACATTGAGAACTTTCACAGCAAACATTTTTAATTACTAGATAGTATCACGATATCTATTATTTGATGAAAACAAATCATTCTTCAGAAAACATTTTTCTTACGTACAATATTTGGTTTATTCGCTTTTGTCTTGCTCGGAAGTTTAACGTTAAAGTTCTGCTAGATACGGTAGTCGGTACACCTAACTTATCCATCAGTACTGGCATCTGAGTCTTGTCTTAAGGTAGAACAAAGACAGGGGGTGATATTTTAGGGTTTGTTGGAATGACATTATGCGAAATCTGAACTCAGGTGGCATGCTTAGTCTGGCTACCCGACTAGATAATATATTGTTTTTAAATAAATTATCATAATTTCGTTTTTAATTTTAGCTAGATTTTATTTTGGGCTTGATTATCTATGTTTGAGGGTGCAAAGGGAATTAATTTCATGAAAAAAGAGTAGACGGAAGAGTTGTCTCCTTTAATTAAACATAGGGTATGTATGGACAGACTAGTGGCATGCTCTACACAGAGGATATTTTCAGACTAAATATTTGAACGAAAACAACAATAATGAACACAATGACTTACATAAAACCTGTTTGCATTGTATAATTATATCGGTTGATCAGATCAATTTCTTAAATTATTCATGGAATTGATGCGAAATCTCACTACATTCGTATTTATAATCCTTTGTATGGCGATAGATTGAATTTCAAGTAGTAGGTACCCGGAAACAAAACGATTACATCTATGTGTGATAAATTCTTGTCACATGCAAGTTAAAACGAGTTGTAGTTAATCCGTGTTCACCTTATCAGGGGAATATTGCCTCGTGCAAATATTACCATGCCGTCTGCACTTGCACATCTTGTTTAGATTGCTGTTAATGCGGCTGTCACAAACTCATGTTTAATTAATAACCTATGGATATTAAATACTAAAAACTTTTTTATATCAAACGACATAACTGAAAACATCCATGTATGTTAAAATTGATCGAACTTCTCAACTCTTATAACCAATCATAGATTGCAAATGTCAGTCTGACATGTTATACTGCAATGGTGCATTAATAACCACAATGTCGCATTAATTTCAATCTCCGTATGTAACACTGTCAGGCAGTGAAGAGGATGTCATTATATGTTGATGGGAATAGAACCTGGGGGAATTTGTGGCAGGTTTTAAGGGAACTATGGATGAATAACGAGTAATAATGCTATATACAATTATTTTTTGTCAATCAAATTGCGTTTCATCAATCGTGCATTAACCTATCGGTCCTGGAGATTCCTTGAGCATTATTGCAAAGTGAATTATATAAGCAAGAAAAGTCAGTTAATAATATACAACAATTTTCAGGTTGAGTGAAACAGTCGAACAGACTATTTATCCTTTACCTACCATATAAGGATGGATTGCCAATGCACATTCTAATCTGATATGAGAATGACAATTCCAAGAGACCTGCGTGGTGAGGCTCAATGCTATATACAATATAATAACGCCAATCACAAGCATAGTCACTCTCCGTTACTGTCCGTAGCTCTGAAACGCTATGTTACTAACGAGCGGTCATTCTTTTAGGTGTAAGGTCTCACTAAGCGGACACCGTTGCTCTGTAAATTTGAAATGTCACCGTGGAGTTTAAAATATCGCACTATAAAACTATAAGCTGCTGTCTTAGAGTGGAAACGTCCGATATATTAAAGGCACATGTTTTGTTCATTGGACACCAGAGGACCGTCAGAACCGTAACCCCATGTGTGAAGCAGGCATTAGTTCTCGTATACTAAATGTAGGCTATTCTCTCTTTGCCTTATATAAAGCGTGTGGCTTTGACCGAACGAGGAAATAGGAAACATCGTAAATATAATGTCGATACAATACAACATATTATATAATGTCCAATATCTCCAAGTTGTGTCGGCAAATCTAGACGTAAACTTGAATCAGACTTTCTTTTCGTAAATATGTCTCTATTGTTAAGATACATCGGGTATCTGAAACAGACGAAAGGACGGCGACGTAAATTTGTATAGTATATAATAATTCGATCAGCACCATTTATGTATTGAAATATGCAGGTGGGTATATCTGCTGTCGTGCTTTAAAGCTGAGATGTTTCACGGCGAGTGATATATAGTCGTATGTGGTGTTATATTTATGGAGGAATCAATTGTTGATCACATGATAGTGTACCCCTGGGGTGGTATTCAATATTGATCTTACTTGACTTAAGGATAAGGATAACCAATCAGATCACATCATATGAAACGCTTGGTCAGTATACGGCTATATGATTGGCTATCCTTATTTTCCAATTAAACAAGGTCAATATTGAATACCACCCCTGGCCCCAATTCCACGAAAAAAAAAGTTATTGCTCAGCTGAGACTGCTATTTTAAAAACGTATTTTTTGGGTAAATGACTTTCATGCATACTTGTATATATTGTTTCATCACAGTTAGATGCTAATTTAATAGAGCAAAACATAATAAGCCCGATTTTTACAGAAAATTGTGCTTTAAAGTTATAAACATCTAAAGTAAAATCTTAAGTCTGCTATAACAAGCTCAAGTACGAAGTTAATGTTGGATTTCAAAGAGCATTCATACAAAAATCACCTACTATATCATTATTTAGCACTATATACACCGTTTCTGGTAGCTCTACATCACAAGTCTATAATTGTAGTCATATAATAAATTCAAAATAGCAGTTTCAGCTGAGCAATAACTTAAGTTTTTTCGTGGAATTGGGCCTGGCTGACATATAGATATACAACAGGACACCGTGTGGTATATGAAGAAAATGCTAGATACAGATCTAGATAGTGCTGGCACAACGCGAATCGTGTCATACATAAATGAAGTAACACCATACACGTTTGGGTTCCCTGTTGTCTCTGAAGTGTCTGATCAATCAATTAATTTACCTTAAACGTCTTTTTGTCTGACTGTTCCAGTAAAGCTTAATCTTCAATCAGTGGTAATGCCCTGATAAATTAACTAACACGACAATTTATCCCAGTTGCCTCGTAAAAGTCTGAAAAATTCAAGATGACTTAATGCGACCAATCAGTCTTCTATTGACACACACGATCACTCGGAGAGATCACAAGACAAACGGGCTTCCACTGCTGTATAATACATCTACACAATATTATAATGTTCGATACAGCCCCGGCTGGTATTAATATATTTTTATCATTTCTGAATCCTATATGCTTGCAAAAGAACTATAATTATGTAACGTCGTGCACACGCAACTATATATATTTTGCTAAGATAAGTAGTTTTGTAAGTAATATTTCGCTCCATTGGCTATAGTTGATATAATTATTTTGTTTAACGGGCAACATTGAACCATCAAGTAATAATATTTCGCTCCATTGGCTATAGTTGATATAATTATTTTGGGAGAAATGATCGTAATATGATGGGCAATATTGTAAACATGATAGAGATAATCAATATGGAGGATATAACAGGGTAGTTGGTAGGTAATCGCTAAGCGGCATCCATATAGCCGAGACAACTATATATAACGTAGGTTACGGTAATTTCCGTAACACCGCCTACAACTGTCAGAGGGACATGACTTATTTGACATGCATTGGGACTGTTAATACTAGTCTAGTATTAACAGTCCCAATGCTTGTCAAATAAGCGACAACCGGACTCTGATTCGTTCAACTTTGAAAACGTTCAATTTTGGCCTATATAAATACTTTATAAAAGATGAGTATCTGGGCAAGAAATGTAACCCAACAATACATGCAAGTACATAGTTTTGACCCGGTAAGCTTTTACTTTGTCTAAATGTCCGCATT
This sequence comes from Spisula solida, assembly GCA_947247005.1. Taxonomy (NCBI): domain Eukaryota; kingdom Metazoa; phylum Mollusca; class Bivalvia; order Venerida; family Mactridae; genus Spisula; species Spisula solida. The sequence goes on along the minus strand of OX365944.1, from coordinate 39,061,619 downwards.
TCACGTCTGTTTTGCATTGTTTACGGTTGAATCATAACTTTCAACGTGCATTACGTGTATATGCATTGATACAAGACAAAACCAAGTAGCTATGAGCATGCAGGACAAACGTGGGCTTTTCGTAAGTATTCCTGTCTTCAGAATTCAAGAATAATGATACAAAATACGCAAAAACGTAACACTCACCTGCTGATTATTGTTGATATCCACCATTTTTAGCCGGATCATTTTCGTTACGTTAGCCGGACCCGCGTCGTTAAACCGGCCCCATTGCGTTTTGCCGATACAGTGTGCAATAGGGGACATCTACTGTTGCTGACCAACCTCCATGTAAAGTTTGAAGATCCAAGGTCAAAGCGTTCTTGATTTGTTAATGAACGGATACCATTTAAATAGTCAGAAATGGTAAAGGTCATAGTGACCTGCTGACCCCAAAATCAGTAGGGGTCATTTAATTTTGATGACCAACCGCCATGTGAAGTTTAAAGATCATAGGTCAAAGCGTTCTTGAGTTGTTATTTAATGGAAACCATTTAAATAGTCAGAAATGGTAAAGGTCACAGTGACTTTGACCTTTTACCTACTGACCTCAAAAGCAATAGGGTCATCTACTATTGATGACCAACCTCCGTGTAAAGTTTGAAAATCCTAGGTCAAAGCGTTCTTAGAGTTTTTGAACGGAAATCATTTTATATGAACGACCAACCTACCGACCGACAGTCAGACAGGTACAAAGCAATTTACCCCCTCATCAAAGATTGGGGGGGGGGGGCTTAATTAATATTGAGGTTCTGGGAATATGTAGGTAGGTAGGTGGGTGTGTAGGTAGGTACTGAAAATCAACGATTCGCGGTGACATGAAAATACGGTCATATGATCTTTGGCGATGACTCGCACCATCAATCCCATCTTTGTCTTGATTCAGTCACGCTTTCGTTTCGTATAAAATCGACAAGAACAGTCACATTCGCTCACAAACAGTAACAACAACTCCGAGTCTTGTAAATTGTACTAGTTCGTAGTATACGGGTAGCAAAAGTACGGGTGGGGGATTATCACATAACGAGAAAATACTTTTAACTTTGTTACGATCTTTTCGATTTTACACATACTTTAGCCGGAAGTAGCCACATATAATTACAATGGGCTCGGGTAATACACTGATCTTCGGGATTCGAACGAGTAGGGAATATTTACTATGAAATAAATCAATAGAACTAATGCAAAAGTAATGACGAATATGTATAGTAATGCATCGGTACTTTATTTTCCAACTAAACCAATTTCAGGATAGTCCTGTTGTAACAGGAAACCGGAAAATGACGAATACACTTGACCGTACAAACCTTGACCAACGTCCTCATTTTGGATTGCTACATCATCACCCTGGTACAGTTGAAGCACCGCTTCCTGGCTGGCTTTCCCTCCGTTAGGAATGTAGATGTTCGATACAGCGGAACCATTGCGCATTATTTGGAAATGGAACGGTACACTTTCGTTTCCAGATATCAAAGTTGCGGAAAATACATAGACGCCACTCACTGGTGCCCTGCATAATAAATTACATATAGAAGTCATTTACTGGTGTCCTGCATTATACAATACTCAGTGTGCCACTCACAGGTGTCCTGCAAAAGCAGCGCAATAAAATACATAGACGTCACTAACTGTCATGGTACCCTGCAAAAGCAGCATAAAAAATACATTGACGCCACTCAATGCCATGGTACCCTGCAATAGAAGCATTCTAAAATACATAGACGCGACTCAATGCCATGATACCCTGCAAAAGAAGCATACTGAAATACATAGACGCCACTAACTGTCATGGTACCCTGCAAAAGAAGCATTCTAAAATACATAGACTCCACTCAATGCCATGATACCCTGCAAAAGAAGCATTCTAAAATACATAGACTCCACTCAATGCCATGGTACCCTGCAAAAGAAGCATACTGAAATACATAGACTCCACTCAATGCCATGGTACCCTGCAAAAGAATCATACTGAAACACATAGACGTCACTTACTGTCATGGTACCCTGCAAAAGAAGCATTCTAAAATACATAGACGCCACTAACTATCGTGGTACCCTGCAAAAGAAGCATACAGAAATACATAGACGCCATTCAATGCCTTGGTACCCTGCAAAAGAAGCATACTGAAACACATAGACGCCACTTACTGTCATGGTACCCTGCAAAAGAAGCATAATGAAATACATAGACGCCACTCAATGCATTGGTACCCTGCAAAAGAAGCATAATGAAATTCATAGACGCCACTCACTGCCTTGGTACCCTGCAAAAGAAGCATAATGAAATACATAGACGCCACTCAATGCATTGGTACCCTGCAAAAGAAGCATAATGAAATACATAGACGCCACTCACTGCCATGGTACCCTGCAAAAGAAGCATAATGAAATACATAGACGCCACTCACTGCCTTGGTACCCTGCAAAAGGAGAATAATAAAATACATAGACGCCACTCACTGCCTTGGTACCCTGCAAAAGCAGCATAATAAAATACATAGACGCCACTCACTGCCTTGGTACCCTGCAAAAGCAGCACAATAAAATTCATAGACGCCACTCACTGTCATGGTACCCTGCAACAGCAGCATAATAAAATACATAGACGTCACTCACTGGTACCCTGCAACAGCAGCATAATAAATTATATAGACGTCACTCACTGGTCCTCTGCAACAGCAGCATAATAAATTACATAGACGTCACTCACTGGTCCCCTGCAACATCAGCATAATAAAATACATAGACGCCACTCACTGGTGCCCTGCGTAATAAATTACATATAGAAGTCATTTACTGGTGTCCTGCATTATACAATACTCAGTGTGCCACTCACAGGTGTCCTGCAAAAGCAGCGCAATAAAATACATAGACGTCACTAACTGTCATGGTACCCTGCAAAAGCAGCATAAAAAATACATTGACGCTACTCAATGCCATGGTACCCTGCAAAAGAAGCATTCTAAAATACATAGACGCGACTCAATGCCATGATACCCTGCAAAAGAAGCATACTGAAATACATAGACGCCACTAACTGTCATGGTACCCTGCAAAAGAAGCATTCTAAAATACATAGACTCCACTCAATGCCATGATACCCTGCAAAAGAAGCATTCTAAAATACATAGACTCCACTTAATGCCATGGTACCCTGCAAAAGAAGCATACTGAAATACATAGACTCCACTCAATGCCATGGTACCCTGCAAATGAATCATACTGAAACACATAGACGCCACTTACTGTCATGGTACCCTGCAAAAGAAGCATTCTAAAATACATAGACGCCACTAACTATCGTGGTACCCTACAAAAGAAGCATACAGAAATACATAGACGCCATTCAATGCCTTGGTACCCTGCAAAAGAAGCATACTGAAACACATAGACGCCACTTACTGTCATGGTACCCTGCAAAAGAAGCATAATGAAATACATAAACGCCACTCAATGCATTGGTACCCTGCAAAAGAAGCATAACGAAATACATAGACGCCACTCACTGCCTTGGTACCCTGCAAAAGAAGCATAATGAAATACATAGACGCCACTCAATGCATTGGTACCCTGCAAAAGAAGCATAATGAAATACATAGACGCCACTCACTGCCATGGTACCCTGCAAAAGAAGCATAATGAAATACACAGACGCCACTCACTGCCTTGGTACCCTGCAAAAGCAGAATAATAAAATACATAGACGCCACTCACTGCCTTGGTACCCTGCAAAAGCAGCATAATAAAATACATAGACGCCACTCACTGCCTTGGTACCCTGCAAAAGCAGCACAATAAAATTCATAGACGCCACTCACTGTCATGGTACCCTGCAACAGCAGCATAATAAAATACATAGACGTCACTCACTGGTACCCTGCAACAGCAGCATAATAAATTATATAGACGTCACTCACTTGTCCTCTGCAACAGCAGCATAATAAATTACATAGACGTCACTCACTGGTCCCCTGCAACATCAGCATAATAAAATACATAGACGCCACTCACTGGTACCCTGCAACAGCAGCATAATAAATTACATAGACGTCACTCACTGGTCCCCTGCAACAGCAGCATAATAAAATACATAGACGCCACTCACTGGTACCCTGCTATAGCAGCATAATAAAAGACATAGACGCCACTCACTGGTACCCTGCAACAGCAGCATAATAAAATACATAGACGCCACTCACTGGTCCCCTGTGTATATGCAAAGGGTTTTCAGTTATTTGTGTATTGTTTGCAAAATACGAGAATTTCGGTATTTTATAAAAAAGATAATATTAAGTCAGACATGAAAGGCAGCACTCAGCTTAAGGAGGTACGAGCTGCCTTGTGCGCATGCGCGAAATTTCAAAATTGTATTAGATAAGAACAAACATGAATTTTAGTTTCAATGATTGCATATGAATGTTGATTAATGAAAATAAACAAAACATTATCGCAAAAATTAGATATTTTTAACTTTTTATTTTTTGCCTGTATGAAAAAGTGGGTGGGGAACGGCAAAATTGTGAATAATATGGGTTCACAATAAGTCCCTACAATTGTTCAAATGCATATGCTTATATATAATATGTAGTGCATGGTTTAGTTATAAGAGGTAGCCACACTTTGAAATATTTTTAAGAAAAAATTATTTCATTACAATATGCAAATTAGGTTAATTTTATGCTAATTTATTCATAATTAGTGCTTTTTTATGCACAGCTCCCAAAAAAGGCTGGTGACCCCTATTTTTTATTTGACTAAACTGGTGTTCTATTTGATACTAAACTTAGGGCCAATTCTAAATCATTTTCGATCGTTAGGTATTTTTTGACGTTCATTTGAAATCGTTTGAAAATCACACTTTTTTGCAAGTGGGTGGGGTAACTATTTATCATGTTCAAATACTGAATTTGTTCACCAGGCAGCTGGAATTGTGACTAATGTCAATAGGAATGACCATTGAACACACAAAATATCATGCATTGCTTAAAAGTGGTTTCATACAGTAATAATCTTAAAAAGGACATAATGGTGCCATAAATGCAGGAAATAGATAAAATGACCAAAATACAATGGTAGGTCATTAGAAAGCCATGTATGTCGAAAACGAGCCTGGTGACATATCATTTTTATGATTTCAATGTTGTTCAAGAAGACTGTTCTGTCATTTTAAGATGTTTCAAGGGAAATTCGATCGTTAGATAAAAGGTGCGCGTACCTCCTTAACCAGCCGAATACAGACAACATGGAAACATACAAGGCACAATGCCCAACTAAATAAGCCATGACCCTCCCAAGTCCAAGCTGTCGAAACTCTAAATGAACCTGTTTCAGCAATCTAAAAGCTAAATGCCCAAGCTGAATGACCTAGTTCAAACAGTTAAATGGCTGAAATACCTAGTTTTAGCTGTCAAAAGTCCTAAAAAGTAGAAACAAGAGAAGAAAAAAGGAAACACATGTCAAGTTTCTAGCTAAATGAGCTAGTTTCAGCAATAAACTAGACTGCGTTCAATAAACGCTTATGCCCCCGTGGAAGCCTTGCCCATAAAAAGCTAAGTCAATCAGGGGCCATAATTCTGTAATAATGTTGGATAGTGTTACATGGCTTTGATAATGTAAGGGGCCTATGATGGTAAACAAGTATGCCAAGTTTTAAGGCAACGCCATGATGGACATGATGTAAAACGAAACTGTCAATTTGGTTTAACCAAGAATAGGCGGTTAATAAGTCGAAGTCCAAAATTAGGTCAATGTGACGGTCAAAATGAGGTTAGGTGGTATAGGTGTGTAGAGAATGTTCAAATACAACAACCATGCAAGTATGAAAGCTTTGAAGCAAGCCATATCAATGCTAGAAGAAACGGTCAATTTGGGTTAACCAGGAATTTGACCCTTCAATAAGTCTTAAGCCCAAAAGTAGGTCAAGGTGAAGGTCAAAATGGGGTCAGGTGATACAGGCGTGTAGAGAATGTTCAAATACAACAACCATGCAAGTATGAAAGCTTTGTAGCAAGCCATATTAATGCTAGAAGAAACGGTCAATTTGGGTTAACCAAGAATTTGGCCCTTCAATAAGTCTAAGTCCGAAATTAGGTCAAGGTGAAGGTCAAACTAAGGTCAGGTGATACAGGCGTGTGGAGAGTGTTCATATACAACATTCATGCAAGTATGGAAGCTTTGTAGCAAGCCATAATAATGCTAGAAGAAACTGTCAATTTGGGTTAACCAGGACGGACGGACGGACGGACGGACGGACGGACGAACGAACGAACGAACGAACGAACGAACGAACGAACGGACAGGTGAATCACTATATGCCTCCCCATCTATCGATAGGGGGGGGGGGCATAAAAAGCTCAACACCCAGCCGAATAACCCAGTTTCAACAAGTCCAACGTACTAGCCAGATGGCACGCCCGAATATGCCGAGCGCGACAGTAGAACGAAGAAAAAGCCGAATGTCCACAGCCGAATGAACTACTTAAACAATTAGTAATCCCAGGTTAAATAACCACGTTAAAGCAGCAAAATGGACTTCTCAAACACATTTAAGCCGAATGCCCCCAGCCGAGTGACCTACTTTGAACAATTAGTAATCCCAGGTAAAATAACCACGTTTCAACAGCAAAAAAGAATTCTCAAACACATATAAGCCGCATGTCCCCCAGTTGAGTGACCTACTTTTAGCAATTAGTAATCCCTGGTAAAATAACCACGTTTCAACATCAAAAAAGAATTCCCAAACACCTATAAGCCGAATGTCCCCCAGTTGAGTGACCTATATTGAACAGCAAAAGGGCCGAAACACATAGTTTCAACTGACAACAGTCAATGTGCGACGTTACAAAGGGCACACACTATTATACATTACTTAATATTAAAAGTTATAAGTACACCAACTTGTAACGCTTGTATCGTTTTTATTATTCTTAATATTTGTAGTCGGCTTGGTGTAAGCAGTGAACCGTGTATTATCCAAATTCAGAAAATGCACGTGCACAACTCGACAGAACACAACCGTTTAACTTTTAATGAGTGTATGATACAGATATACTTATCAAATGTATATAGTCATAATTACCTGAAGTCGCCAGTATGTGGATTGTAAGCGTTTCCAACATTTGTGATGACTTTTTCAAATGCCACGGCTTGATGTACCCCGGGATTGTCAATATGTTTACTCAGGACGGAAAAGAACGCTACAGAGGCTTCGTTACTTGCTTTTTGTAACAATGAGTTTGATTGCATCAAGTAGGAAGGTCATCATTTCACCAAAAGTGAGACCAAATAAAATATATTTATTAAAACAAAGTCCAAAACGCAATACAAAGAAACACCTGTTCTTCGGAAGTCAGTCTGAAACACTGCGATTACAAAACAAAGTTTATTTTTGTTTAAGTATGAGTAGGAAAGAAAATAACACCAACACCGACGAACTCAAAAACATGAATTCAAATACTAGTATGCCATGTCATGTGTAACACAGCAAAACAATAGGATAACTCAGATTAGTTCAGTAAACATCTTTATCACACATGCACTTGTCTTTATCGTTGCCTTCAGGTCTGTCCTGTTCTGTAGGGGCCCCTAAACGGTCAGATATGTCCATGTTGGAAGCCGTTTCCTTTTCTGATATGGCAGCAAGACGCTCGATTTCTTTCTGTTGATTTGTTGCTGTGGCCTCTATGGCTTTTACCCTAGCTTTTAAGTCTTCATTCTCATTAGAAAGGACCTCGTTTCTCGCTTCAAGTTCGTCATTTCTAGCTTGCAGTGCGTCAATTCTCTTAACAAGTGACGCGATCGAATCATCATTGGCCAGAGTGACCGGAATCTCAGCTACAAAAACTATAGCTAATAGTAACTTTAAGACTAACACCATATATCTGTAATCGTTCAAACACTAAAAATGTGAATGACCTTAAGTATATACCATCAGATGTTATCTGTTACATAGTAATGTCAGTTTGTATGTTTTAGATAAGAAATTCGTGACAGTATCGCAATAAAGGTACATTTTATAACTCAGTAAGAAGACTAGTCGTCTAATTTGCTATGATTACATGTATATCAAAGAAGATAATAGAAAATTAGACAGGAAAGGCAGCACTCAACTTAAACAGCCGAACACAGAAAACATAAATACAACACAAACCACGATTACACGGCACAGTGCCCAACACACAACTGAACGAGAAAATGAATTCAACCGGTGAAAATCTAAGTTTCAGCTGTATAAAAGTCGAAAGCCAAAGTCTCAGCTGTCAAAAGCTGAAATTCCCTGTTAGAGCCATAAAAAGCGGAATGACATAGTTTCAGCTATGAAAACTGGTGACCTTAAACTCTCACTTAAGACCACGTGCGAAAAGATAATTAATGATCATCTGATTTTTAAAGACGGCAATGTTTTAAAGAACACTTTTAAAGACAAAAAGTCAAAAACCCATTTAGATAATTTGTTTAAACTGTGTTTACTTATAGACAAATAATGAAAATAAAAAGCGCAAAAAAACCAATCATAGCTTACTTTGCTAGTTTATTGGTTATATACCCTTAAACTATATGCATATTTCTTCAAATTTACATATTCAAGGTCCGATAACTCCTGAAAAAGCATGGCGATCAAATTTGTGTCCATAATTTTGTGTCTTAGTTAATATTGTGTCCATATGTATACAAATGTTGAACTTAATTATTGGGAAAATTGTGACCCAAAACAGCAACATACTTCCTTACATGTACAGTTGAAAACTATGCATATGTTGTATCAAACGAAAATGACATACTCAGACATTGAAACCTAGTTAGTGGCATATAGGTACATATATTTAGTATTTCTTTGGTGGTTCAAACATGCTACTCAACTAGTATAAAGAACAACATTGGTTGTTCTATTTCTTACTATTACACAATTATTATGACCTTCATCAGAACATGATCGCACATGTTATGGATGCACACTATGTCTATGTTTATGATTGCCTTATACAGCCAAATTCAAACAATCTACCCAATTTAAAAAAAATTGCTGTCGCTCGACTTTGCCTGTTTATAACTTCTTACGTAAGGGTTATGCATAAATTTATTCTATTATTTAGCATGTCTTACGACTTAGGACGACTTTCCCAGATATTTAGCAATTTACGACTCGAGGAAACTAACTTTTAATGGCTAGTAAATGGAGAGGGTATAGCGTTTTCGCATGTCGCTTGGCTGTCTTGTTGACTTTCATTGACGAAAAGTGTACATTATGTTTATTCAATATGTAAAAATGCCGTGTTCTCATATACTCGGTATGGCATGGTATCAAAAACTGATAGGCTTTGATGAATAACTTGCATTTTCGAATTTTCCGTTCACATCATGCCCTGTCGCTTAATTTTGTGTTTCCTACCGTAACTATTTTGATAAGGTCTTGATTTTACAAATGAGTAGCTTAAATTGTGATTTATATGTATGAAATTGTAGCAATGACACCCAATCAGCAAATATTGGATAAACATTTCACCCACATACACTTATATTACATATATCAGATTTGTAAATCATCGTTACGTTTGTCCAATTATTTTCCATTTCCTCCGTAACCAACTTTTCATACGTAATCTACCGTTATAGATAAAAATTGGCTTTGTTTCTACACTAACAAGACAGAGTTATGTCCAAAACGTATTTTAAACCACACTTGTATTGAAATACTCATTGTATATATCGAATTAAACATGCAAATTATACCCTCCGTAACTATTTCCTCCGTGTTCGTAATGTAACGTTATATCGCATATAAGCCCTCATAAAATATTGTTTAATGCATGGATATCATCACAATTTACTGTTCTGCTTAGCACAAGTCCCTGATAAAGGTCGATTGATGCCTCACAGTTTTAAAAAAATAAGTTTTAATCAACACACAAACTTCATCATTATTTTAAAACTTTAATTTTGTGTTCAACAAGGAAATATTTTAATTTCAATGACTGTTTACTGTTAGTGCATGATGAATCAAAGTTATAGCCAATGAATTTTTACTTATTGAACAGATGTACATGCATTTCACATGTGTATAAAAATCGGTTACGGAGGAAAGTAACGGAGGAAAATCAAATAGATGAAATAGTTCCAGGTCATTTTTTTAGATTGCATAGTTACATTTGTAACACGATGCCTTTAAACAGATTATTAAAATTAAGTTAAAATTACTTTGTATAATATATTCATTATTTGATATGTTGCCAGAATTGAGCCAGATACAAATGGCTACGGAGGAAATAAATAGTTACGGAGGAAACCTATGAGTGCTGGTTGCAAAGAGTTAACTTGTTGCCGAATATTTAACGTACCCTAATAGAAGTTTACTTTAGGGATATACTGGGGTCACCATGTGCGTATGTTCGTCCTTTCACTTGTTCAGATTACTTGTCTGAGAGGCACTGAGTTAGTGATTTGATTTAAATAATTTCAACTATCGTGAGACGGATATTTGATCACAAGACCAGGGTTCGTAGCAGTAGATTCAACGCAAATTTGAAGAAATGACAAAATTGGGTGTAATCTTACAAGATTTAATGAACTACTTTCATCTATAGCAATCGTACATGTACACGTATAATAGCTGTTTTGCCTTAGATATCAAGTGTGACATTCGGAAATTCAACCGAAACTTTTTTATTAATTCATATAATATTACATGGCCTGGTTTGCTCTATGCGTATATAGATTAATCCGCAGATCGTGTTAGAATAATTGATTGTGTTCGCTAATAGCTCATTATATCAACACGTTCTCTGAATTAAACACCATTCTTTCAACGTTCTTGGCAGTCATTATTTTGGGCAGTACGATGTTAAACAGTATTTCTTTATAAATAATGTACATGTACATCAACCGCCATGTATACATGTATATAATATGTATGCGTTACTGTATGTATCATGGTTCAAGTTATTGAAATGTGTAAACTATAATGGAGACACTGTTAGATAGAATGCCAGATTAAATGACAAATGTTCTGCGTGTCACAATATGTGGGTTGCTGGTGTGGTGTTATATCAAACGATACTATAACCGTATATAGACTGCTCGAATTAGAGCATCAAAACATGATCTAAATATGGACATGACCATATATAGACTGCTCGAGTTAGAGCATCAAAACATGATCTAAAATATGGACATAACCGTATATAGACTGCTCGAGTTAGAGCATCAAAACATGATCTAAAATATGGACATAACCGTATATACACTGCTCGAATTAGAGCATCAAAACATGATCTAAATATGGACATGACCGTATATAGACTGCTCGAGTTAGAGCATCAAAACATGATCTAAAATATGGACATAACCGTATATAGACTGCTCGAGTTAGAGCATCAAAACATGATCTAAAATATGGACATAACCGTATATAGACTGCTCGAATTAGAGCATCAAAACATGATCTAAATATGGACATGACCGTATATAGACTGCTCGAGTTAGAGCATCAAAACATGATCTAAAATATGGACATAACCGTATATAGACTGCTCGAGTTAGAGCATCAAAACATGATCTAAAATATGGACATAACCGTATATAGACTGCTCGAATTAGAGCATATAAACATGATCTAAAATATGGACATAACCGTATATAGACTGCTCGAATTAGAGCATCAAACATGATCGGTAATATGGACATAACCGTATACAGACTGCTCGAATTAGAGCATCAAAACATGATCTAAAATATAGACATGACCGTATATAGACTGCTCGAATTAGAGCACCAAAACATGATCTAAAACATGGACATAACCGTATATAGACTGCTCGAATTAGAGCATATAAACATGATCTAAAATATGGACATAACCGTATATAGACTGCTCGAATTAGAGCATCAAACATGATCGGAAATATGGACATAACCGTATATAGACTGCTCGAATTAGAGCATCAAACATGATCGGAAATATGGACATAACCGTATATAGACTGCTCGAATTAGAGCATCAAAACATGATCTAAAATATGGACATAACTTCCATTCAAACTGATACACTGAACGGTAGACAGTGTATTGAAAATATTAAATATTGCTGTTTTCTCAATTTAAATTTAAATATTGTATGAATTCACCAGCTCAGCGGTTATGATAGATTAAAACATGAATATAGAATGATGTTGTTGAACAGGAACGTGAGTAGACGCATAGACATGTGTCTGAGTGTATTTTATAGATAAATCATATTCTTATTCATACAATATGTTAATCCCCCTGTATATTGTAAATACTGCATGGAAAATTTGTCGTTCACTTTTATTAAAATTGTTGTTACGTGCAAATGCCTTGTGAATTTGATTTCAGCAATGCTCATATATATATTAAATAATAATACCGGTTTATCATTCAAATTATTTTAAAAACATTCTACATTATAAAATGCAGTAGGAATCTCGGAGTGGTACAATGCAAGCCCAGTCTGCGAGACAAGCCTCCATCACAAATCTTCATACCTTGTTTTGCAATACCGGTCACTGGAGACTCAAAACCTTGTATATCATGATAATACCCTAACACTTTCCACTTCATGACGACTGTAATCTACATACATATTTTATAATGCTCAACATTATAAGCGATAAGACTTTCCCCATTCCTCTATGAGGAACATTAACTGTGCTTGGGTGGTATAAGTATAAGGACAACCAATCAGATCACACCATATTAAACTCTTGTTCAGTAACAGGCGATATGATTGGCTATCCTTATGCTACAATTAAATAGGATCAATATTGCATACCACCCCTGGTCTGCAGATTCGTACTTATCATAATTTATTTGGAACTGACTTCCCGTAGTTATTTTGGTAAATGTTGATGGCATATTGACGTCACTGGTGTGGGACGCTGAACGCAATACATTATTTCCGATACAGACAATACATTATTTCCGGAACAGACAATACAGTTCATTTGTTTTGATTATAAAACATAAGCTTCAATATGTTATGCATGACAGTTGCACCGCGTATAAACAAAATCACTGTACGACTTATTGGGTTACTATATAATTCAACCTGTAAGACTTATTGTGATTGAAACATCAGGTGAATCCTATCTCTGTACGACTTATTGCAAGACTATACAATAATTCAACGTGTACTCATTATTGCGATATCCGGAAGTTGACTCGTTTATACTCTACTCTGTGAGTTGACTTGAAATAGATATAGTATACATGGTTTGTCGTATTACTCAATAATTTTGAAAATATTTTTGCATTCCTGTAAAAACAATTATTTTCGCGGGTATTATATTTCGCGGAATTTGGTAAAATTGTCATTTGGTGGTTACTTAAATTCGTGGATTCAAAACATTGAAAGAAAAGTCTCTTGCTACGTATTACGAGGTCACTTATTCGAGGGGATTTAATTTCCCGATCTAGAGCATCCGCGAAATCAACGAAAATTAATCCACCACGAATATCAATAACTTTACAGTAAATAATAAAATATATTTTAATAAAACTTAATGGTAGTGATAGTTAAAACTAACATGAATTGTAACGTGGATGATTCGTTTGAGCGTTACATTGACAAATGTTCAGATGATACTTAGCCTAATGTAGGATTGAGCAACTTTGATCGAGCGACTAGCATAGGGGCATGTGACCAAAGATAACTAATAATGTCATTTATAAGATAATAGTTGAATATCGTTCCTTATAGACCTTTTAACCACGTTCGCATGCATGTATTCTATACATGCATCGTATACACGCCTACACCATTCAGTGTTCAGTACAGATATATCATTGTACAGTGTTTATCACTATAGGCTACACCTGGCAAATTTAAGTTAAAACGATGTAATAAAACATGACTTTATGAAGAAATGGTAAACACCTACAGCTATCTACGCCTAACGCCCATGTACATACATGTATTATACAAATGCAATATGAGCTTGATAAAATATGGTGACAATTTTAGTGGGTGATATGGGCAGATATATTCGTATATTTTAGCATGTGGTTATGAATGAGCAACTTGATATGAGTAAGCTAATTAACCAGGATGCATGTCGCCCATTTAATGCAAATACATGTACAATGTTCATTGGTTGGACTCATGCCTTTATTATATTACTTTAACAAAACTGAATGGTACTGTTTTATCAAAGCACTTACGAAAATCTTAAAATTACGCTCGAATTTAAATTATTTATAATTCTATAACACCTGCAAATTGGTGACGGGTATGGTTTGTATGAGTTCCTTAACTGAATCATTGTTAGTATTGCAGCACCATTTATCACACTTTATTATTTTAAACAAATTACAAAAAATTTATATTTGATCGTAAGTTTAATATTTCTGTAAGTGCTTTGATACAACAGTAATGTGTAATGTTTAACGTTGTTGTTCATGAAGCTATATAGTGTAGGGTAGTCAGTACACTTCGCTTATACCTCAGCACTGACAAATTGCAACTTGTTCAAATGTGGAGCAATGGTGGGGCCATGTTTAGGGTGCTCACTATGAAGTAGGTTGCGAAAATTCTTCAAACAAGAACGTCATAAAATAGTTCAATGTTTCACCTGAACCATAAAAATTATGTCAATAGATCGATTAACATTGTTTTTTTCTTGTTTTAGGACCCATTCGGGTAACCCCGTTTCTTTCTATATTTGTATACATAAATGACATTGTACAAATGTTATATATACAATCACAATGTGACAAAATATTAACATTTTTTACGGTATGAACAATTCTAACATAGCACGTGAGATTTACATTCTTCGTCTATGTTATAGTTAGAACATATTAAGTAAATTTTAATGATTAAAAAGGTCGGAGCGAGCGAAGCGAAGCGAGGCCTTTTTAGTCATTAAAATTTACTTAATATGTTCTAACTAACTTAGAATATAACATTCTGCATTCTGATTGGCCGATAGAAATTAGCGCTAACGCATGACGTCAAGTCTGTGAAGAGAAAATTTTAATGATTAAATTTTCATTTAACCGCGAAAATGCGGCGTTTTCATTGGCTCATAATGTAGGTTATATTCTAAATTGAACTTACTGTTTTAAATTAAACGTTAAAACAAAGCTGATTAATGACGTCACGTTTGACGTCATATACTATGACAAATGACTTAACGGTGACGGTAACGTTTCTAGGAAAGAAAGTAGTTTGACGTCAACCTGTCTTGTTGTGCTATAAATGGCAGAGCATTGCATTGGCGATGTAAGAATCGAAAAAGAATCAAACAAATAGGAAGCTGTGCTTTTTTGTGGTATAAAATATAGGCACTCGTATGAATGCGTACTTACAAAGCACAGTTACGTTTTCATTATTTATTAAAGCACATAAATGTAATACTCGTTCATAGAATAGACATGTAGGCCTAATATGATGTAGATCTATATACATTTGGCTGAGATGCATATTCCATCGCTGAAGTCTGTGTGTGTTGGTATAAGTGAACTTCTCTGTTGATGAACGAGAACTGTCCCTTGTGAACTGTCCCTTGAGAACTCTTGAGAACTGTCCCTTGAGAACTTTTGAGAACTGTCCCTTGAGAACTGTCTTTTGAGAACTGTCCCTTGAGAACTGTCCCTTGAGAACTGTCCCTTGAGAACTCTTGAGAAATGTCCCTTGAGAACTGTCCCTTGAGAAATGCCCCTTGAGAACTGTACCTTGGGAACTGTCCCTATATGCACTGCTTAGCTTACAATTTCGATGAACTTTGATGGTAACTGTTGATTTTCTGTGATGTTGATTTTTTACGTTGAATCATGTTGAAGTAAGATATGTATTTTTTCAATAATTTTCATGATTTGAATCAGGCTTATATGCCGAAACGTTATCAAAAGAGTGGAACTTTATTTACATTTCATATTGGAAAAAAATAAATCAAACAATCTTGAGCAACAACTTGCCTTTACCGGAAGTGGGACGTGAAATTCAGTCTACCGAATCATTATTCTGTATCCGGTCTGTCAAAAAAATAGGTCATAGTCAATGCAAAACTACAACAACAAGCGCGTGTTTTTGCATGCAATCATTTATGGGGATTTATGGACCAGGAACAAAAAGTTCACATCTTATCGTGTTTAATTCCTGCTACATGCTGATTTGACGAGTTGTGGTTATTCCATGATCTCCTTATTTGGGAACATTGCGTCATGTGAATATATCCACGCCGCGTGTACGTGTATGATCACCTTGTTACGATTTTTGTACGTGCTACAAATCTCGTGAAAACCCACGCAAGTCTATATTATGATACACTTGCAATAAATGAACGCTATAGTACCCGGATATTATTGCATACCCGGATCAATGGCTTGTTTGTACGCATATATGAAGTAACACAACTTTCCACTGTGAGCTTCATTTCAGGTAATATCCACTTAAACAGGGAGTGTTATTGTTTATTTATTTTCACGCTTTGCTCTAAGTTTCTGTACAGACATCGTTTCAAAATAAACAGGAACGCAAATGTGTTTGATTTGAAAAGATCATTTGAATTACATTTGATTGATATTAATGTACCAATGCATTGCTTCATTCAGATTTCATTAAATGGTTTGTTCAAAGTTTGCTATGCTTAAATATTGCACAATGCAAAAAGATCTGTTTCCTAAACACTAAATACTCTTACATGTATACTATGATTTCAGCGAGACAAACCAATCATTGGGGAAACCATAAATAAAGCGTAATTATTTACACTGAAAACATAAATGGAAAACCTGCTATTTTAACAAAATAATTGAATTTGAGATTTTCCTTAATTTAAATGAAAAATCATAATGAATTCAAGTGCAAAAGAAATTGTGTTAATATCTTGAACTTTAAGGAAGTTACTGCGGTTCGTGTTGTGATCCTGTTTGGAACCTTGTGTTTGTTGACGTCGCGGACGGTCATTCAAACGTTATTCGACGTAACTCTAACATAACAAGTATTTCATACATACAGTATGGGATCAATTCTCGACATAAACTGTTCAACATCATTTCTCGTTTGAGAAATATGTTTTAATTGTTTTAAATATATATATCAAAATTGTAAGTGTTCGCATTCAGAAAAAGGCTACTCCTGTTTTAAACAATTAAGATTTTCTCAATCAGAGTAATTTTCCGAAATTGGTCAGCATAGCAAGCGATTTCACAACATAATTCATGGGAAAATTTGAAGTTAACATATAGTACTATAAGAGTAAAATGTTTGAAAATGTTCTTATTATTGAGTGTTTTCAAACCCCTATTACATATTGAAATTACATACTGTCAAAATAGCAGGTTTTCCAGGAGACTGGCTCAAATGTGATAATGTGTGGTTTAAGTTCGTTTAGTAGTCTATCATCCTTGAAATTGTACATGAATCTAGATTATTTCCTCTCAGTAGAAAATGTTTATGACAAGAGTTGATTTCCTCTCCTTAGCTTGTCAGTCTTCATGTTGACTATTGCATCTACGGTTTTATGCCCGTTTCATCTGATGTCATAGGGAATATATTTGGACGATGCAACTGGTTCATTTGTATGGTTTCTGTCGGTGTTATGGCTGTATAATATATTTCATCTTTAATAAGAACACATGTGAATTTAATATTGACCCTCGAAATTGTTCCGTGTTAACATGTTAAACACAGACAAAATTGTTAAAATCCCCACTTTACTAAAACCTGGAAGTTTAAAAGATTCATCTACCTGTGTCAACATCTTTTCAAAATAATTCAAAATTTATCTATCAAACTATTACTGCAAATTTCTCTCTTATGACAAATACGGAAGTTAATACTATCAGTGTATTTTTTTTATATATATCCTTGACGCGATCTGAATGTTATTTATGTCATAATAGAAGAAACACTAAATTTTAAGTGTCCAGCCCCAAATAGGTGCAAACTTGAACAGAAGCCAAACATAGGTTTACATTAAGTATCACTTTAAATACTCAATGATAAACGATATATACCCACACAACGACAATGTGCCTAAAAACGTATGTTAGGTATGTGGTGAGATATTGATCAAGTTTAATAAATATAAAATCGTCATTTTCCCTTTCTTAGTCACGTACAGTTTGATAACCTATCATACATTGAGCTTCCTTGATAACCTTGTGGTTTAGCGTCCGCTTAGAGTAGGGATGTATTGGGTTCGATCCCAGGCCGCGTCAAACCAAAGCGGTACCAGCAATTCACTTGCTAGACGCTCAGCAAAAAAGGGAACTGACTTCTCTTCTCTCATACCCTCGTGGCGATCGAATTAGGTGTCAATAGTGATTAGTATAAGTTGAAAAGACTTAAATTACATGTAGTATAATCATGCCAGCCAGACATGCTATGCTGCATAAATAACCACAATGTCACAATACTCTCAATCTCTGTATGTAAAACTGTCAGGCAGTGAAGATCATGTCATTATATGTTGATGGAAATAGAACCTCTGGGGGAATTCGTGGCAGGTTTTAAGGGAATATGGCTGAATAACGAATACTAATGTTGCGTAGTTAGATTTGCTCATAGAATTGCATTTACCTGTGGAGCATTTACTAATCAATCGTGGATGATTCCTTGAGTATTCCACAGTGGCTCTTTACAGACTGTAACCTGTTATTTTTACCTCTGCACAGTTTGATGTAGCAGTCGGACGGTACATGTAACATTAATAAAAAAAGGCAATACGAAATACTGAACACCTGCAAAACACGACATCCCTCTCCAACAGCCAATAGCGTAAGTCAGTCATACAAGTCTAGATTAAAAGCCCGAAGACCAGAACAGACCAAATGGACGACCATACACCACAAATACAACCTACAAACAGCAAACAATACATCGCACATATAGCACATCGTTGCACGTCAGTAGATTTAAAATGACATCGAACAATCGGTCCCTTGAGTTATAAAAATCACATACCGGTAGTACAAAAAGCACGGTTTTGTGGTAACGTGTTGTAAAGCAGAATTTCCACCATATTATACAGTAATGTTCTTGTGAAACACACATCAGATGAATGTCAGACCTTATTTAGTTAACTCAATACTTGTAGCAGGACTACAAGACTACACTTGACTAAAAAGGTCTCCTCTTCATCTTACATATAGTAATCACTTACGTGACTGTATTTGACTACATGTGACCGAACGTTGGACTAGAAAGAGAAAACATCAGCCACAAACATATTGTTTAGAATCTGTGGATTCCATACCAGACACTTAGTTTATACTAATTTATTTCAGGTCGATTGTGAAACAAGTTTTTCCAACTTATATTAATCACTCTCGAAACTTCATTCCTGATGTTATCCATCGCCAAGAGGGTTTGAGAGAAGAGAAGCCAGTTTCCCTTTTTACTTAGCGTCTAGCAAGGGAATTTCTGGTACCATTTTTTATTTAGTCTTTGGTATGACGCGGCCAGGGATGTTTATAGACAAGACAGTTTATACCGCCGAATATATCCAAGCCGTGTACATCACAATACGGTTAATGTAATCCCAGACGTTCTGTTCGTAAATAACCTATATTGTTTGGATACATCGAATATCTTTAATAGACGAAATGACGTCGACAAAGATTTATAAAAGTATATCTAATTCAATTCAATCAGCGCCATTTAGGAATTTATGCATGCACATGGGTATTGTTGCCGTGCTATAAAGCTGGGAGGTTTCACGTTGAGTGATATATCTGGTATATGGTGTTATATTTATAGGGGAATCGTTTATTGATCAGATGATATTGTACCCCTGGGTGACATTTAGATAGAAAACAGTACACCGTTTGGTATATGAAGAAAACAGAAAACGCTAGATGTAAATCTAGACAGCAACGCATTGCGTGTCAGATCAATGAAGAAGCGCCTAACACATTTTGGTGCGCTAAACAACAACATTGTCTCTGAAGTGTCTGGACGTCCGGCAATCTGATATGTATTGTTAGCTGACGTAATGTAGTATAGTATGACATACACTTTTATAACACATCTTAATGTCTTACTGCCCCCGTAAAGCTAAGGCAATCATATGAGGTCATGTCCTGCTAAATTACCCAGTCAGACAGTTTATCCCAGATGCTTCGTAAAAGTCTGTAGAAAACAAGACGAGTTCATGTTACCAATCTAAGGTTGTCTACTAACGACACACACAAACATTTAACAGATCATAAAACAAATAGGTCTCCGCGGTTGTGTATATGTACGTATCTACATGGTTACGTTCCTTACAACTCGGGTAAGTGAAAATATATTTGTTTAATTGCTGAAACTGAAATGATTGCATAAAATACTGTGCCACGTTCACACATGGGGAGCGATGACCTAGAAGCAGGACGTGCGCCTATAGATTGAGAGGTCCATGGTAGTTCGATTCCCGTCTGAGCCACTGCAAATTGTCTCTGAGCAAGAATGACCCACAGTGCTCCACTCGACCATTGTGTGAATTGGTTCCTTTGAGGGCGGTGTCTCAACATGTTCGATATTCCTGGGCACCGTTCCTCAACGTTGGCTGTACATCAACTAGGAGAGAAATAGTCTGTCATGAAGACTCGAACGCAGGTTTCCTTAGGTACCCCCAACGACCAGGGAAAGTTAAAAGGTCAAAGGGTGGCTGAACGGCTGAATTGCTGAAAGCAGATTTCCTTAGGTACCCCAACGACCAGGGGAAGTTAAAATGTCAAAGGGTGGCTGAACGGCTGAATTGCTGAAAGCAGATTTCCTTAGGTACCCCAACGACCAGGGGAAGTTAAAATGTCAAAGGATGGCTGAACGGCTGAATTGCTGAAAGCCCCAACGACCAGGGGAAGTTAAAATGTCAAAGGGTGGCTGAACGGCTGAATTGCTGAAAGCAGCCCTCGATAATTGGAAACTTTTCTTTTTTTAACACATATACTTAGAAAATGTAACCAGTTTTAAAAAGTAATCTTTCGTACCATTGGTTATTCGATATATTTTGATTTACTTCGCAACATTAAAACATCAAGTACAGTCTTAACTTTGTGTTAAATTTATCATGCGCATAAATCATATAAGCCATCATTCATTTTCCAATTTGTATTTAATGAAAGCGGCACAGCCATGCTGGGAATCCATTTTTTCCATACACTGTAATTCAAATTCACCCTGCCCCATTAATTTCCTGTCAGCCGGATTAGCAATAACTCACTTATAGTACATGAAAATAGCCCGATATGTAATCAATGGACTTCGGTAATATTAAACCGAATTGTAATGTGATATTACATGGTTTACGAAAAATTCGCGCAGTGATAACTAATAAAGGAATTAAAGGAAACTCCCACTGAAACCTCCAATTTGATCAATAATATGCATATGACGAGTTCTGGCAGTCATAATTTGGTCTTAAAATGATATTTAAATGGTATGAAAGAGACGGAGGTCGCATTTGAACGCCTATAGTCACAGCGTTGACGTTTACGTTGCGTGTTTCAGGCACAATAACGTAATGCACAGTCTAGAAAGAAATAGGAGAAATCTATACAATAATCAGCACGCTACCACCAACACTATCGCACATTACGATCACAATAAGTATAAAGGCATTTTAGAAGTGCATTGGGTGTCAGTTGTTATATTCGCGACTGAATGAAGTGATCGTCGAGGTTATTTCATCGACACCGACATTGTAACGTCACTGACGTCATTTGTGTTGCCCCGGGTCTGTGGTAGCGACTGGTTTTGAGAAGCTATGATTTATGACAGTCTTGTTACAGATATACCTAATTTAGTGTACTGATCGCAGAAAGATTCCGAATTATGATGGTATATTTATCATTTTTGTACTACAACAAATGCGAACTTCAGAGTAAAAGTCTAAGTTATTTCTGACACCCCTCGTATATACTTCCATATCCAATTCATGAAATGTTTTATCAGGACTATTGTCATGTATCATATTTCTTCTCGCGTGTTGTTATTAAAATGTTTTTGTTATTTCCGGGAAACTGGTGTAAATGTTATTCACATACTCATATACTCTTCAAAGTGTCGATTATTTTAAGTTTAAAATCAAACATTACTTAACACACCGCTTCATATTTTTGCTTTATCTGAATGTTAATGTACTACTTCCTTTGCGGGTTCTAATGGATGCTCTAGTAATCAATTTTAACGTTAACGGTTTCGTTCAGATTATCGGTCACTTATTAAAATATTGTGGCATTATACCTAAATCAAGTTAGCCTAAATCATTTGTTATGTTTCGAAACATTAATAAAGATATATGTATTATGGTCTTACTCTAATCTTACCAATTGGTACAAAGAAACCAGGAACAAGTGTATATATTTTCATTGGGATATTATATTTGACACAATTCCGCCCTTTACAAACATTATTAGATTGATAATGGACGTGTTTTAACTTTATCTCACATAAATGATACCGATTACCGAATATGTACAATTGATCAATTCCTACTCTTAGCCCAGAATAAAATAGGAGAGATCACCGTATTCATATGCAAAATGCCCACCAGCATTCATTGGATGAATGAACAATAAAAACCTGCCATTCACCAATAGCTAGCTGGTGGTACTAATCCCTTTGTATACAAACATCATCTCTCCAATTTGTATTTAAAAAACAAACATTTTGATGGAAATTTTCAGATTGCTTATTCGTCAATAATTATTTCATTAATTAAATTAGAAAGAATATTTATAATGGAATACCGAATTTCATAAACACAAGTTACTTTCGTACAAATATCTTGTTGGGGTCGTATCAATCACTTCAGAGACAAGAACGGTCGGGCAGTAGATCCTCAAATGTCATATGGAGTTTAAGGTTCGTCATTAAAAGGCACTGTTGATTTTGAAGGCATCAAGTCTAATGTCAAGGTCGCTGTGACTATTGACGGGGGGGGGGGGGGGGGGCTTGCATGCTTTTACAAACATCCATTGTTAAGTACGTAAGTTTCAGTGCGCTTTGTTGTTGCATGTCAGCTAATATTTTTATCAAAACTTATCGGGAATGTGATAGGATAAATAGGGAATATCTGCACGAAAAAATTGTATCATCATCTCTCAGAAAAAAACCAAGTCGGAACATTCAAATCTACCTAATGCATCCATATATAGGAGAGATCATGTTTGTATACAAAGACATTAGTACCACCAGCTAGATATTGGTAAATGGCAGACTTTTATTGTTCATCCAATATATTGCTGGTGGACATTTCGCATATGAATACGGTGATCTCTCCTATTTGTTTATCATTTAGTTACACCGTTCTACATCATAGAACGTCTTTGCAATTGCAGTTAGTGACAACTAAATTAAACATTCATATTATCAGTGAGAACATATACTCGTAGGTATGTATAGTTTGACATATACATCAAATTCGCCCAATCGTGTCGGCCTACATCAAGAGATGATTAACGTTAATCCAGACGCAAACTTATATTAGCCATACTCTTCGTAAATAAATACATTTAGTTTTGGTACCTTTGTTAGAACACATCGCGTATCTAAAACAGACGAAAGGACGTCGACGTAGATTAAAAAGAAGTACATGTAATTCTATCATCGCCTTACGCAAAGATGGATACTGCTGTCGTGCTATTAAGCTGAGAGTATCACTGACAGTGAAATACATTCGTATCTGGCGAGATATTTATGGGGGAATCGTTTATTAATCAGAGGATAGTGTACCCCTGGGTGACATTTAGTTAGAAAACAGGACACCGTGTTGTATATGAAGAAAACAGAAAACGCTAGCTGCAAATCTAGTTAGCAACGCGCGGTGTGTCATATAATTATGAAGTAATGACACAAACGTTTTGGTCGGCGCTGTCTCTGAAGTGTCAAATAAGTCCTGCAATCTGGCATTATTGGTTGGCTGACGTAATGCAGTATATCGTGAGATTCATTAGTCTAACACATCTAAATGTCTTACTGCCCCAGTAATGCTAAATCACACATCTGTGGTCATGCCCTGTTAAATTAACCAGCCAGACAGTTAATCCCTAATGCCTCTTAAAAGTCTTAAAACAGCAAGATTAGCTCATGTGACCAATCATAGAACACACGCACACGAACACGCACACAACTCAAACAAATTGTAAAAGAAATAGGTGTCCACTGTTGTGTATATATACATGGTTATGTAAATTAAAGCCTCATTATCTCTCCCAATACCTTTTTACCGATCATCCGGTAAATAGACTAATTACAAGGAATTGGGATATTTACACAAATGGCCAATACTTGATGACAGAAAGATACGTATATATATGTTGAAATAGTGTGCGACAATCATATTTAAGTAAAATTTATGGATGACAAAATACTAATTTTACAAGAGTTGCTTCCATTAAATTATAAATTGCGCATTCTTTTGTTTACTATTCATTAATTTTATAGTTTCTTCCATCTTAATGTTGTTTTACACCTTTGGAAGTCAACTCAAGTGCTCAAAATGCATGGCTCTTCAAAAAGGTTACTAGTCCGGTCTATAAATGGGATATTTAGGTAAGACCCGGCATTGGACTGTATAGTAAATATTTTTTGGTATTCTGTTAGGGAATATGTTCTTATTGAAGAATCTGAATGATGCCCAGCTGGTATCATTGAGCATTTTGAGAAATTCAAGATGGCGTCCAAGATGGCCGCTAAAATTAGAAAAAATGACTGTGGTACTAGGAATAAGTTACAAATTGCTTTTTTTTGCGGTTTGATTGTATTTTAGATGTTAAAACATAATAATTGATATAAATTTATCATTAATTATTGATTTAGTGAATCTTAGATGGCACACATGGCAGCTGGAATCCAAATCACGGCTATAATGGCCTCCATAATTGCCAAATTGTACTAAAATTCAATTGTTTTAATTATATGTGTACCAGTAGTGTTATATATGATAAATACTCAAAGAAAACTTCAATTCAAAACAGTTGACCCATTAGCTGATTCAAAATGGTGTCAAAGATGGCCGCCATAATAAAAACAATATGTTAGTGGATCATAAAGAAGTTTCATATTGATATTTTGCTGATTGATTGTAGTGTAAGTGTCTCAAACATAATTACTTCTGTAATACACTGCATTAATGTATCATTATTTATTGATTAAGCCAATTTAATATGGCATCCATGACGGCTGAAATAAAAAAGGCGGCAAAAATGGCTGCCACATATGTCAAACTGAAAATTAGCATTTAATAGCATGTAACGTAATAGAAATTGTTAATTTTTAATATAAGTACTGCTATAGGTACTAAATGATCTAATAAAACTACAATTGAAAACACTTTATGTTTAGCTTATTCAAATTGGCTTCCAAGATTGATGTCAAACATGAAAGTTTAAACCAAGCTAATTATATATCTTAGACCACTGGTCGGTTGGTATATTAGTATATGTGTATTGTATTGTAAATACTAGTATAAGTATATATGTTTTATTTATACATTTGTTTATTTTACAAACAACACTTTATATACATTTGCACTTGATTTTATCCACTTCTACTGTAGTTTGGAAATAGGCATTGTTAACAGCTTTTAATCATTTTCGGACCTGGGTCGCAATTTTTGCCACACAAAACGAAAGCTGCGACAAGAAATATTCTTCAAGTAATATCTGGTAGGATTATCTGGTCTTTTGGGTTGAATTCCAATTATAGGTGAATGATGTTAAACTGTTCTCACAATGTAGATGCCGTATCACTTCCATGTTCGTCGTTTTATGGTTGGGGTTGTGTGTTCATGCTTCGTCCTGTGCCAACACTGACGCCATTTTCGTTTGTGTATGGTGTTGGCGGTGGACTTCTGCTTCATCCCCTATTAAGGCGTACAGTTTTTAATTATGACTTGATCGTATATTTTCCCATTCTACATGGACATTTTGATTGAGGAATGCATGCAGAGCCATCATCTGTCTACGTGGAGTCTTCACTATCTGCTCAGTAAGGTACCAGGTCTTTAAAATATACAGCTATTTTGTCTTGGCCTTGAGATAAATAGCTTGATGTCTGATTCGATCAAATTGTTGCTGGTGTTCCACTGTGGTTTAAATGTATTAAAAGCATTGCAAGCTTTACCTATCATAATATTCAAATCCTCCCCTGTCCGTTCCAACACGTCTCAAGAAGATGAAGGTCTCATTATCAAGGTTTTGATGCTCCACAAGGCATCTTGCATGATTGGAGCTTAGCGCATAATGTTGCATCGCAAACCGTTTTGTCTTCTTTGGTTTTGTTGTCAAGACAATGTACATTGTTTAGTACGAGACAAAGCTGTGGGAGATGCTAGCAACCTACGTACAGATGATGTTGCAGTTCACTACATCCAATCTGAAGATATACTAGTCAACAGTACACATTAAAAGTCTGTGTGAGACACTAGGCCGATACATTCAGCATATTTCAAATATCTGACTCAATTTAGTGATGTTATTATCGGTCACATACATATTAACCTTACAAGTGACAACTAGGTTGTATTCCTCTCCAATCCTGGAAGTTACCGAAACCACCTTGACCAAGCGACATTCCTTTCACTATGCAAGAATCCTTATGTCTTCCACATATCACTCAACAACTTATTATAAGTATGCTAAGGTTAGGGTATGAGCTTTCAACGCTTGGTCTTGGTTAATTACGGAGGCTTTTCTTGCAATCAGCCTAATAATGGGTCGCTAAGTAGCATCACTTCTGGTAGGATCAATGTATAGTTCGTATTATCTCCTTCTGACAAGATCTTTTATGATCAGTGTCATCATGTCGTCCTTAACCTATTCTTTTAGTAATCAATTTGCAACAACCCTCATGTTCATTCAGGCGCTTTCTTTACCTTCTTCCCATAGTTCTCTATATTACACTTGGTATTTTAGATATCTGGTCCTTGTTTGCAACAGTCTATCTGATATTTATGATCTCGCCAGTAAGCCAAGTTTTGTACATCCTCTTCTTGTATCCCGAATGATCTTTAGAAATAATTTTATTATTACATTCTATATCTGGCGTGTTGATGTTGTGCCAAGCTTAAAGATAATCCAAGAATGGTCATTCCTTACTCTAGCAAGTAATTTTATAACTGTCAAATATGTAATCCACAATAGATATAAAGTCGTTATTATTAGTATTACATGTATTACTATTACCAGGTCTGTCCTTGTCTGGTCTGGTCATATGTTTGCCCGTTAATAAACTATTGTGTCATGCAGAGGTATTCCCCGTCCTCTGGAGATCGCTACATAATATTTGGTTTAAAGCGACCATATCTGATGACCTCCATGTGGCCTCGTAGATTCTTCGGTGTTGGAATCTTTTTCATTCAATAACTTAACACATGAGCATCACATGGCAGCATAGAATATACCGTTTTTTCGCCTAGACTTTCGTCCTTTACTTGTGATGGCATTTATATCACAAATGAAAGTGATAAACTCTTTTTTTCGGGGTTTTGTACAAATACGAGTTATTGCCTTTTAACTATCTGGATTCGTCTGGGCATTAATTATTACACAACCGTGACTCACTTGAATTTGGACAAAACCCATGTTTTGATGGGGACATAATACACCTGATTGGTTGAACTTTTAATGCTACCTAACAAGTGCACGGTCCCGTATTATACAGCATGAACATTGATTTTTGTAAAATCGATCAATATAAATTAGTTTATTTGGAATGAATACTTTAATAAATATAACAACCGACCAATGACAATGACTGTATGGTTAACCACTTCGTTCACATTTGGAAGCCATCTTGGATGCCATTTGGAATCAGTTATCGGGTCAATTGCTTTTAATTTAAGTTTCAATTAGAGTATTTGTGTAACATATTGCAGTACTGATAATATTATAATTAGCAATTTTGATTACACTTCATGGTTTTTAATAAAATATGCCAATTCGTCAATTATGACGGCCATTGTAGCCGCCATTTTGATTTCAGCCTTCATGGATGTTATCGCAAATAGACTCAAACAATAAAACATGATATAAACAAATACGTCAAATACATCTTAAGAACTGTCATTCAGCACAAATAGCAATTTGTAACTTTCATCGGTATATGTTTACTGGTTTTGGTCGCCATCTTGGGTGCCATTTTGAATCAGCTAATGAGTCAATAGTTTCGAAATGAAAGAAAGTTTAATTTTGAATAATAATTACATATTACAGTACTGATATAAACGAATAGGATTAAAATAGATGATTTTTGATACAATTTACCAAGTTGGGCAATTATTGCGGCCAACGTAGCCGCCATTTTGATTTTAGCTGTCCCGGATGCCATCTTATATTAACTGAATCAATGAATAATGATAAATATATATTAATTATTATGATTAAAACATCTTAAGTACAACTGATGAGTAAAAATAGCAATTTGTAACTTATGTCATGCACCCATGGCATTTTTTTCTAATTTTAGCGGCCATCTTGGACGCCATCTTGAATTTTTCAAAATGCTCAATGGTGCCAGCTGGGCATCATTCAGATTCTTCAATAACAACATATTCCCTAACAGAATACCAAAAAATATTTACTATACAGTCCAATGCCGGGTCTTTTTCATAATTGACCGGACTATACCGAGTTATTGCTTTTTGAAAACAGCCATTTAAGGCCTAATGTGGCTTTAAGGGTTGGTGTGGATATATTTGTTTAGTACCTGAAAATAACTCTATACGTAATCGATCAACTTTGATCGCTGTTATCAAAGCAATGTTTAACATAATTGTAATGTGATATTACATTGACGTGGGCGGAACAAGTCAAGTATAGGAATTACAATGCCAACGCATGTTGTACCATTGTCATCTATCATATTTCTTCTCCTGTGTTGTCATTACGAAGGTTTAGTTTTTCTGAGAAAAATGGTGTTTATGTTTATTTCAATTATAGACGATTAAACAAAACCTGAATATACCGGCCCTTTATAGGTCTACGCTCGTATTTTTATACCCCCGCAAACAAAGTTTGAAGGGGGTATACTGGAGTCACCGTGTCTGTCGGGCGGGCGGTCGGTCGGTCTGTCTGTTAGCAAAATCGTGTCCGCTCTGTAACTTTGTCATATCTTACTGGATTTTAAAATCTCTTGGTACAAATGTTCGCCACATCAAGACGATGTGTCATGCGCAAGACACAGGCCCCTACCTCAAAGGTCAAGGTCACACTTAGAGGTCAAAGGTTATATAGTCATGCAAGTCGTGTCCGCTCTGTAACTTTGTCATTACTTAGTGGATTTTAAAAGTGCTTGGTACAAATGTTTACCACATCAATAAAGTTTTTCTAATTTTTTTTCCTATATTTTTTTTCGAATTTCCTGTTGTTGTTTTTTATATAGATCTATTTTTTTTCGATTATTTTTTAAATTTTTTT
Organism: Spisula solida; assembly: GCA_947247005.1. Taxonomy (NCBI): domain Eukaryota; kingdom Metazoa; phylum Mollusca; class Bivalvia; order Venerida; family Mactridae; genus Spisula; species Spisula solida. The sequence continues at coordinate 39,032,219 of OX365944.1, read as the reverse complement.
GTAGGTTTTTTTTGTAGGGTTTTTTTTTGCGGAAGACCTAGGTCCTTAGCTCAAAGGTCACTTAGAGGTCAAAGGTTATATAGTTATGCATGTCGTGATTCTTAATAGATTTTAAAAGATAAAAGTAACTATAAATTTAAATAATATTCCAGTGTCAAGCAGTGCTGCGGGAGTATGATTCATCACTCCAGTGATAGTTCTAGTTAATAATTTTGTTGTTAATGGATTTTTTCCTATGGTTGTAGAGTCAATTGTCATTTTAATTGCGTGCCTTCGTAGCTCAGTGGTTAGAACGCGTGTCGTCTTATCTGCCGATCCGATTTCAAATACGGGTGGAGGCACTCATATGCCTGCCATATTTCGACTTTATTTAGTTAGTAATATCTTTGCAATGTCTTTGTTGTTAGCGGATTCTTTCAAATTATTTGACAATTAGATCTAGATCTATCACACTATTATGGCACAATATTATATGTTTTAATCAAGTTAGCTTCTTATAAATAAACGTTTGATGAATGATTAGATTGCTAATGATGAGTATCTAAATAAGTACACTAGCCCGAACAGTGACATGCGTGCAATGTAAATAATGGGAAACTTGTGGTTGTTTTTTCTCTATCAAAGAACATCAGTTGTTTTTTTCCAACATGGCGAATAGATTTATTATACGTGATGTCTGGTGTTATTTTAGACACGCTCAACAACAAGTAATGCCATGGTGTAATTTTCTACTTGAATGTCACTTTATATTGATGAAAGATGCAAATAAATCGGACAGGGAAAGTAGCACTCAGGCGTACGAAATGCACAAGCAATAACAAACAAAAAAGAAAACGCAGGCTCCAGGCAGACGCAACAAGCACAAATACACAAACACGAGCAAGAGAAAACGACACCGAACAACTACAACCATGTTTTGAAGTTAAATATTTGTCAATACCGAATATACCTTTTGTCTGCCATTAATATTTTGAACTCAAAATGTCTTTTTGAAATGTTCACCCGCTTAAAATCACAAAAATATGTCCCTTGATGGGAAGCTTAAGACAGGCGTCTAGTATATAATATTGTTTGATATAACTGCAAATTGATATGTTATGTTCTATTCTATTTACCGTGATTTATCAATAGGGTTTTGTGCCATAGAAGTGTCAGACTAGGATTTCTATCATGCTAGAGGGTGGATAGCTAATTAGTTTGCGTTTATTGTAATACATCATGAATATGATATACATGAAAAACAAAGACTTGTGTAGAGTATGTAACTCATGTTTGTATGACTGTTGTATCAAATATCGGTATATAGCTTTCTGCATTTATCCAGATACAAGTTGGTTGAAATGTGTCAAAATAGAATGGAACATGTTTAAAAAAATACTAGATTAATTGACCTATATAATCTTCTGTTGCTTGGAAACAGCGGGTTTCTCGGCTTCAGACCACTTTGGTGCAAATGTGAGCGTATTGGAACATGAATCTGGTAGCATATTGAAGGTCAGAATGTAGAAGGCAGTTGCAAAAAGAAAATAGAAAGTCAGACAGGGAAGGCAGTACTTAACTTAACCAACACATACCCCAATGAGAAAATGAACTACCCAAGTTCTAGCTATCAAAAAGCTGAATGAACTAGTTTCAGCAATCAAAAAAAGCTTAATTCCCTAGCCGAATAGCCGAATGACTTAATGTCCTCAGTAAAACTGCTGAAACGGTTTCTTCAGGCCTGTATAACCAGGAAATGATTGTCAGCCATTCCACTGCATCTCACAGGCTCGATAATTTGTTGAAACAGCACTGTCGTCAAAATTGATTTACTGAATCATCCAATATAACCATCAACGAAAACAGTCCATTGGTAACTACCTCATCAAGTAAAAGAGCGCTGTTTACAAGTTGTGCCATATCGTTGACTTGCATTAAACGACACCTTAGAGAATGTAAATTACATAAACACCATTATCCATAGAGAAACAAAACCTTTGTAATTATGACACAAGAAAAAACTATGATACATGACAATGGTCCTGGTGAAACATTATACAACTTATACACAGCAAAAGCCTATATATTACGTTCTGTTCAGGTTTGATGAATCGTCTTGGATAATATGTCAGGCTGGTTATTTTAGCACGATATGACCCCATATGGGTATTTCAGCTTTACTTGGACAGTAAGACATTTGATATACTACAATACGTCAGCCAACAGAACCGGTCAGGTTGCGGGATTTCCAGTTCAGAGACAACAGCGCCAAAACACGTGTGTGGCGCTTCTTCACTTATCTATCTCAAGCCACACATTGCCATCTAGATCTGCATCTAGCGTTTTCTGTTTTCTTCATATGACGCATGCTGTCCTGTTTTATATCTACATGTCACCCAGGGGTACAATATCCTTTGATTAATAAACGATTCCCCAATAAATATAGCACAGGATACGAATATACATCACTCTCTGTGAAACGTCTCAGCTTAATAGCACGACAGCACCAATACCCATCGGCATATATCAATATCGTGATTGTGCTGATCGAATTAGATCTACATCTACGTCACTTCTTCTATTAAGGATTCTCGACGTTCCCTAACGATAGTGGTTATTTACGAGCAGACGAACTGACACTTTTTTACGTCTGGGTAATTTAACAATCATGATGATGTGTGTACACGCGACATCGGGACAATATACCCGCATATAGCCTGGTATTGATTAGACATAGTCTAAACATTATGTTTGTGGCTGATGTTGTTTTTTCATATATCTTAGTTTTGTTACATGGGTTTAGATAAACCATGTAAGAGCTTACTCTGAGGAAAGTCTGATTTAGTCCTGTTATCCCTGTCATACATATCGGAGTTTCGTAGTGCGATGTTATCAAATCAACGGATGCCATTATTACATGGAACAACTTACACTTGTACAGAGACCATTGAATTACGAAACTTAACAATGCAATGGTAATCTATGATTTGATGGAAAGAGAAGTAAAATAGTCTGTTTGACTGCTTCATCAGCTTTCAGAGGATAATCTGACATAATTACGACCTGTATCATACTCTGTGGAATAGTAATCCCCCAGGATTGATTGGTTAATGCACGGCAGATTAAACGAAATTTAATGAGCAAAAAATAAAATGTCTTTAGAATTATTACGTGGTATTCTTCCGTAGCCGCCTTAAAACCTGCCACAAATTCCCCCAGGTTCTTTCCATCAAAATATAATGACATCATCTTCACTGCCTGACAGTGTTACATACGGAGATTGAAATTAATGCGACATTGCGGTTATTTATGCATTCTATCATTGCAGTATAGCATGCCAGACTGGCATGTACAATCATAAGTTAGTATGTGACTAAATAAAGAGGATGTGTATGACACAATGACGATTTTGTATTTTCTTAAAAGTCATCAATATTTTATCGCACACCCAACATACCATTCAGGCACCATGTCGTTGGGTGGGCATTTATCGTTCATCGTTGAATATATAAAGTTGTTCCGTACATGAATGATACATACATGTTTTCCGTTTATTTTTTTTTCAAGTTAACTCTACAATACCGTCATCTTATTTCAAAACCATTGATATATAGAGGATATTTGTTTGTTGTGATTGAATATGGTTTATATCTCATCGTGTAGTGATAAAATTCAATATTTTCAATTGCGCGTAAAAAAATGATTACTACAAGATGAGATATTGACCATATTGAATCAAAATAAACAAAAGTTTCATTTATTTTATGCTTATCTGGTGTTAAAAATTGTACAATTTATATCAAATTACCACACTCATGGTAGGTAATATGTACCTTCGTGTACAGTACAAATTATTTATGCTTACGGGTTTGACAGGGTACTTTACTTTTCATGGTTTGTAGACATTTGCCGGTATTTATGAGATTTGTAGTATACTTTACTTCTTATGATAACTTCTCATTGATAATATACACACAATCTATTACGTAAGTTGTACCGAGAACGTTTTTACTCCATGTAACTATGTTACCACCATATAAAGTATTATTAATATGGTTATACATGCAATGCAATTTATTGCTTCAGTTCCATGAACAGTTGATCACATTGACCTTATCAACAGATAAAATGATACTGTGTAACAATACAAACAGGTTTTACGTGCATTATGTTGCTCATTATGATTGTTGTTTTCATATTATATGGAGTCTGAAAACATTCGAAATAAACTGCAATATGGCTGACCACATATCTTTGGTAAATCGGTTGCTGCTGGTCGGTCGACCACTATTCATGCCGTCTTTCAGATGTTCGTTGCCTGCTTTGCAATATGTAATAAACGTGTAATAATACAAAGAGACACTTTAAAATATCCATAAATCTAACATAATTCGTCATGTATGTACATTTATATATATTATATATCACGTAGTCCCAGTTTAGACTTTCTTTGATATAAGCCAGCCAGAATTTCAGTCTGTTTTCAAACGATTTGTTTTGGCTCATTACAATGAATATTTGTTTATTTAACATACATTATGACCAAACAGGTTATTGGAAGTAAACAAAGTTTCAACCACGAGAAGACAATGGCATAACGGGTACACATGTCAAGTTTTCCATCAATACAAAGATATACACGGAATTTTATTTCCTTTCGAACACCCCTCGTATCACACCCAAATACATTGCCCCACCATTGCTACAGGTTTGGACAAGTTGCCAGTACTGCGATTTATATTATATAAATTATATAGCGATGTTACATGGATCGACTGCTATGATATGCTATGGATATAATTTATGATTCATGTCGCTAGATGTTAGGACTACCTATCTAGTGAAACAACATGGTTAACCCAAAATTGCGAAACTATTGATATCTCTACAAAATATAAATGAAAATTTATGAAACTCAGCAGACGGAGAGAGTATATATTTTGTAATAGGCATACAACTTTTCTTATTTATTTCAGTATTCATTGCCATTTTACAGCGTTTGTCTCATTTCTTTTTGATCACCCCAAGTAATATCCTAGATTAAAGAGAAATAAGACACGCAGAATATCTGACTAGCATGTTATGCAAAGAAAAACAACAATGCCGTACAATTGTACACCTCCGAATCAGGTCTAACTTTACTGATACTCTATATTTAGGGCTCTAAAGATCTTAGTAGAAAACGTTCGTGAGATATTCTCCATTGAAAAGACTACTGTCAATAGTGTTTACAGTTTTGATATGTTTAATGATAGAGACGATGAATATCAGGCTATAGTTTGAATCATGATGAATGATGATGAAACCATATACATGTGTACACAATGTACTGCAATTTAATGCATGCTTACATCAAAAAATATAGTATGCTCAAGTGATTGCTGAGTAAGGCAAAGATATATATTCATCTTTAAATAATTATCGTATTAAATGGCCCCTGATATTTCTTCTCACTTTAAATTGCAAAGATGATACCTGTACAAAGTGTATACTCATACATTAATGTTTTGTACAAAACATGTTTTCTCAGGTCGTAGTTTACAGTTACACGTGCTTACCATTTGAAATGAATTACCAACAGATACTGATGCGGAACATTACCATTGATGATTTTCGACCATTTGCATTTGACTTTAATTATATTGTAATAAATTGATCAAACAGTTTGCGTAAATGTCACAGTATCTATACGTAAATACCCGCACTGATAATTTAAACATGTATTATGTAGATTGAAATATTTCGACTGTATTGACACTTGTTTGTCTGAGAGATGATAACGGGATTACCCTGCTAGTTTATCAGATGTGTCTTATGACATTAATATTTTGCTGATACGATTGGTGGCTAGCCCCTTTCTCAAATAGTGTTGATACACATTCGCAGTGAGGGGAATATCATTACTGAAAAAAATGCTAGTTTATCTGCATAAGTTTAACACGTTGCAACATTAATTTTACAAGAGATGTTTGTAAAACATGGTATCCAATGAGGCACATCGGTCTTGACCTTTGACCTACTGTTTCAATATCAACAGTCCACCTCCTCATTAACTTTGAGGAACCAATATTCAACAAACAATTTTGTGTTATTGGCAGGACACGATCTGATCTTCCGGTGAACATACGGACACAGCGTTTTTTGTTCATTGAATACGTTGATGTTTATCAAAATCTGACGAGGTTACAATGCATATAATAGGACAGATATAAGAGGACATTATAACGGATCAAGGAAGCACTAAAATTTTAGATTTTAATATAGTCTGTATAAAAGGTGTGTCCGAAGGGGAATTAGAATCCACTCCCTCATACGTTGATCAACTGCGGTGTCATAAGGAATATACCAGTGTATGCCAAACAAGCATAAACAGATCGTACATGTGTTAGTTGACCATAGTGCATTGAAATCACTCGTTTCATTTATCATATGTTGAAATAAAACACGGATCTATTCTCTCACTAACATAAGATAAATATTGTCATTGTCACTAACATAGTAAGGAGATTTGTACATTAAATACCGGCACCATATTTTAAATCATGCCGTCTTCCATAACCTACTCTTTCTCATTTCAATTAATTATATTGACTGACGCATGCAAATTTCCATTAAAATAATTTTTCCCTGAAATATTTTTTTTAATCAAATTCTGTGCTAAAAATGGGATTTAATCAATTGCACATGTACGGGCAGAGATCAAATCAATAATGTGAGATGAGGTTAGAAATCTTTGTGAATATTGTACATGGTGAATCACTCGGGAAACATTTGGACGTCCATCATTGATCTCATGTTGTTTGAAAAATGCTGATTGTGTCAAATAGAATGTCCCGATATAACCTAATATATTCTTGCCAATGTTTTCTTGTATCCGTTCATTCAATTAAACACTCAATATTATAAAATGGCAAGTAGTTTGTATTCTCTTCTCTTAAAAACACGTAACGAATGCTAGCAGCAGGAATAAAATGTTGATAGTGATTCATAAAGTGGTAGAAATTGTTGCACAAACGACGTATACAGGGTTTCCAAAAAGAAAGTATACAGTTTCAGTGTCTATTTATCAAATCCCTACATCTACTATCGCAACGAAAATTTGCACATGTATAGACAAAAGATGTAAGTTTTTTCTGTGACCAATTTTAAAATTATAACCCGCATAATTTTTAGAAAAATGTCAATGTTCTAAAATTACTTTATTTTGTCCGTGACGTCATTTTGTAGAAATAAGCGACGTTTTCACGATGCATGTCGCCTTCTGATATTTCCCTTCTTGCACTCGTTCTTTGAAACTATCTATTGCATTTGCACATGTGTCTTACCTGATCTTCTAACCTTCTCTTTAGATGTTACTTAGCAGCATAGATGTGTCCGTTGGTTTTAGATTGTACACTAGCGATTCAGATAGCACAATAGAAAGAAATAAACTCAACCTGTTACTTGTCTTTGTTGAACCAGCTCATTCCTAAACACCGCAGAAGTTGTATTGTTTTAAATGATGCATCTTTATGCAAGATGTGCCAGGGTCACACATTGTACATAAGGGGTTGAATGAATTCCGTGAAACAGTTAGATCCAAAGTAATTTCCAGGAAATATCACTGTTGTTTGACATGGCCCGCCCACAGCCCGGATCAAAATCATTGCGACTTTTTCTTGTGGGGCTATCTGAAATCGCTAGTGTACAGCACAAAGCCAACAAACACGTCTATGCTCACGAGAAACATCAACAGAGAATGTGGAAAAGATCAGTTTAGACACATGTGCAAATATTATCAATAGTTTAAAAGAAGTGCAAGAAGGGAAACGTAAGAAGGGTGGACATCTTGAGAACGTCATAAACTACTCAATAGACGTCACGGGCAAAATAAGGTAATTTCAGTAAATTTACATTTTTCTCAAAACTATCCAAGTTAATAGCTTGAAACTGGTCCTAGAAAAAACTTACATCTTTTGTCTACACATCTGCAAAATTTCTTTACGATAGCAGAATGAAGAGATTTGATAAATATAGACTGAAACTGTATATTTTCTTTTTGGACACCCTGTAAACATGCGTTTTGTTAATTCTTAACTGTTTAAAAGCAATAAAATACGCATAACCCGTTTTCGTAGGTAACTTACCATTGTCGAAAATGTATAACAGAAAACTTACATTGAGCCTTTGTAACAGTTGAGTAGTTTGCAGTGTATGAAAAATAGATTCCCAGCATGACTGTTCCGCTTACATATACTGTAATACAAAAATTAAAAATATCGCATGACCTATAACACTAACACAAAGCTAAGGCTATACTTTATGGTAAATCAAAATCTATAATAGACACTGAAACTGTATATTTTCTTTTTGGACACCCTGTTAACATGCGTTTTGTTAATTCTTTGCTGTTTAAACGCAATAAAATACGCATAACCCGTTTTCGTAGGTAACTTACCATTGTCGAAAATGTATAACAGAAAATTAACATTGAGCCTCTGTAACAGTTGAGTAGTATAATTGTCAATGACATTTCATTTGTAACGTTTTGCTTGATTAGGATAAAATTGTTTATTTGTCTTTTCTAATGTTTCATTACATAGCTTCTGGATAAAGCTAACGAGTATATTGCCATAATTCATATTAATTGAATAAAGCGTTGTCATCAAAATATCCATTAAAAACACCAAAGGAAACAGTCCATTGGAAACCACCTGGTCAATTAAAATACCGATATTTACAAGACTTAGTTTTGCATGGTCGTTGACTTAAACGACACCTTAGAGAAAATAATGGGAATGTCAATTACATTAAAACCATTTCCCCTGTAATAACAACACGTTTGTAATGACAATACAAGAGAATAAACATGATACATGCCAATGGTCCTGGTAAAACATTTGGAGCTATAATTCCTATACTCGTTCCTCGCATGTCCATGTAATATAACATTACAATTCTGTTAAACATTGCGATTATAACAGCGAGGCAAGTTGATTGATTACGTACCGAGATCTTTTCCGAGATTATTAGAGAGTTTTTGTTAATTCGGCGCATAGGAAATTACTGCAGCTGAGTGAGTTTGCAGTGTTTGGAAAATGGATTCCCAGCATGACTGTTCCGCTTTTAAATACTGTTATTCAAAAATAAAAAATATCGCATGACCTTTAACACAAAGTTATGACTATACTTCATAGTAAATCAAAATCTATATAATAGCCAAAGGTGCGAAATATTACTCTGCTACAATAAAACTGCTCATCTTAACACAATTTACATAGCGTAGCCTAGTATTGTTAGTTCAATGTTTAAGTTCCAGCAATCAAAATAATATTCACAACAGACTAAATTTCACTAAACGAACGTATTAATATCCAGATATATACATATACATAACAGCAATAAGGCTATATATTACGATCTGTTCGGGCGTTTGTAGTTGTTTATAAAAGACAACCTTAAATTGGTCACATGAACCCATCTTCGATAAAATGTCCAGTTGGTCAATTTAGCAGTGTACGACCACAGATGAGTGTTTTACTGGGACAGTAAGGTTGCCAGATTTCCAGACACTTCAGACGCAACAGCGCCAAAAACGTGTGAGGCTCTTCTTCAATAATCTATCTGACGCCACGCAATGTCATCTTGATCTGCATCTAACGTTTTCTGTGTTTTTTTTATCTGGCACTCGGTGTCCTGCTTTATTTCTAACTGTTACCCAGGGGTACACTATCATGTGATCATTAAACGATTCCCCGATAAATATAACACCACATACGACTATATATCATTCGTTATGAAACCTCGCAGCTTTAAAGCACGACAACAATATCCATCTGCATACATCAATACATAAAACGCTGATTGAATTAGATATACATTTATATATCTACGACGACGTCCTTTCGTCTGTTTCAGATACTCAATGTTTCCTAACGTTAGCGCTTGTTTACGACCAGAATAGCTGACACAAGTTACGTCTTGGATTACATGACAATCGTGTACGCGACTTGAGGATAATATACTCGTATATCGTCTGGTATTACTTATAATGAATACGAGTCAATAGTTAAACATCACGCTGATGGTGGTGTTTTATTTTAATAGTTCTTAGTTTTGTGACATCAGTTCAAAAACAAGGATGCATAGGCTAACTATATTTAAAACATAGATGAAATCCTGTTGTAGCCATCTTATTCCTGCCACTCGCACGAAGAGTTTCTCAGTACAATGTTTTAAAATCAACGGATGTTTCCTAACGATAGTGCTTGTTTAACAGTAGATATGACACAAGTATCGTGTTGGATTACATGACAATCTTGTTATGTACGAGGCTTCGGGACAATATACTCGTATATCGTCTGGTATTGTTTGTACGGGTCATTAGTCTAAACATAATGTTAATGGCTTGTATTTTCTTTTCATATTCCTTAGTGTTGTGACATCAGTTCAAACACCCATGCATGGGCTTACTGTATATAAAACATAGATGAAATCCTCTTGTATCCATGTTATCCCTGCGACACACACGAGCATTTTCTAAACTACACGGATCGCTTGTTTGATGCCATCACTTGGATGCCTTTATTACAGGACACATGCATGGTTAATCAAACTTGTGTAGTGACAACGGAATCTTCAGTACATATTACTTAACATTGCCATGGTAATCTATGAATTGGTGGAAAGAGAAGTAAAGTAGTCTGCTTCACCAACTTACAGAGAATAATCTGGTATAATTATCGCCTGTATAATTCACTGTGGAATAATGCTCAAGTAATCCCCCAGGATTGATTGGTTAATGCAAGGCAAATTAAACGAAATTTAATGAGCAAAAAATAAAATGTCTTTAGAATTATTACGTGGTATTCTTCCGTAGCCGCCTTAAAACCTGCCACAAATTCCCCCAGGTTCTATTTCCATCAAAATATAATGACATCATCTTCACTGCCTGGCAGTGTTACATACGGAGGTTGAAATTAATGTGTCATTGTAGTATAGCTTGTCTGGCTGGCAGGTTCAATCTACGATAGGTTCTCACTGTATGTGACTACACCAAGAGGATGTGTATGACACAATAATGATTTTGTATTTTCTTAAAATCCATCAATATGTTATCACATGCCCAACATACCATTCAGGCACTTTGTCGTTGTGTGGGCATATATCGTTTATCATCTAAGGTTTAAAGGTGTACTTTAAATTACTTGTTCGATACACACATGTTTTGAGTTTCTTTTTCAATGTGTCCCTACAAGACAGGTATCCTATTCCATATCGTTACATATACTCGTACTTATAATACAAACTTGAGGTATCATCTTGCTACAGGTATCTTAAGTACTCCCTGATTACGTAAAACGGTACTTTTAGTTGTTTTTCTGATAAAACTGAACAATTGCGAGAGTCAGCATTGCATTCGTTTACAATTGCTCTTATTCAAAATTTATCTGACATAGCAAGACTAAAACATGTTTTTGAACCAGTTGCATCTTCCAAACATACTCTACTATCAAATAAAATGAAACTTAGGCCTAAAACCATTGATACAATTGTAGTCATGAAAACTTTTGAAAGGAAATCAATTACATACATGCGCAATTTGCAGGATAACAGCCTAAATGCATTTAACAACAACATGTTGCATAAAACTACCCATGTGAAGTAAAATTATGTTTTGGATGGAATTCCGAAGATTGACTTGTCTCGGTGTAAACCTTTTATACAAACCGTATTTGGGTATTTTAAGAGTATGTCAATTTTGAATAGTACAGTATTTCAGGATCCAATGCTTATAACAATAAAGCTATCACAGGTAACTCTTTCATTGATAAATATATTTTTATAATATTATCTTTTTTTACTCTTTGTCAATGATACAGTTACATGTACCTGTAAAAGTTATGTATTGAAACATAATTACGTTCATTAAGTTGTCCGACAGAGACAAAGATAAATATTCATTTCAATTCAGTTTATCTTTTTACCGTATTACGCAACTCAAACACGTTCAATTTGGTGTTCCTGTTTATTTCGAAAGGACGTGGACATAAAACAGAACTCGAAATTTAAATAAACAAATGAACTCCCTGTATAAGTGTATATCGCTTGATTTTAACCTAAATGTTTGAATAATTCACACATGTAGTGCGTACAATCTCAATTCATCCGGGTACCCGTATATTTCCGGGTACAATACTATTCAATGTTTGTGCAATATGCTTCAAACAAACATTTGTGGGTTATTTTATGAGATTTGTAGTACACTTTGCTACATATGATATTTTTAATGAAGACATACATTGCGTAGGTAACTAGACATGTGAGGGTGAAACCGCACTAAACCAGTTCAGAACAAGGTGTGCAAAAACACAGCTGTATATGTACATGTAGCGTGGGTAAATTATGACATCGTATGTTTATATCATATCCGTTTGTTCAGGTCATATTGCCAGATCGTATAATTCTAATCATAATCACATTTCAGATAAATCATTCTAATGAATACATTATTAAGTTCATGTTTGTATGATGTTCTCAAACCCAATTTGCTGTTAATTGTAAATCGACCTTAGGTTCAAAGTGTAGGTTATCCCTGTGACATTCCGACTTACACATCCTTAAGACGTTGTCCCACAAGTTGCCAGTTATCAGTTCTGACTACCATATTTAGCTGAGCAACAACTTTATACACCATTGCTAGACAAAAAAGCGTGCAGTTGTTCGATTGTACCATTACAATGAGAAGAATGTTGTTCATCAGTTCAAAAATTGAGTGATAGGAATATTTGCTCGTGAAAGAAAGTGTGCAAAACATGTTAACAATGTAGAGCATTATACAGTTATGATATTCTTGACATCGTCTCTTTAAGACGACAATGTTTCGTACGACATCAAGTGTATTGTCACATAAATGTCTTAATTTTACTTCACATTTAATGTAATGGTAACAAAAACTCCCAACATAGCAATTAAATTGTTTAACCTTTGTTCGTACTTGTACAAATATCTATCAAAATGAGTTTTACATGCGAAGTATATACGTTGACGATCGTGTGACCACTTATCATGAATAATGGATAAGTCTAGTATAATGGAAGCAAATTCTGAAAAGAACAACAAATGCTGCAGATCAACAGGTAAGAAATAATCAAGAAGGATTTCGTAAACGACAGTCATGTACAGGCGAGATATTTACCCTTCGCAAAATATTGAACAGATCCACGAATTCTGGGCGAACAACATAGCAAACAAAGTCCTACATGAACAGACAGACGCAATCCCGCAGTCAGCAGAGATCCAATGCAGGAGATGGTGGTGGATTGGGAATTCACTTCGAATTGAAAATTGCCATCCACAGGGTTGCAATGAAATTGACACCTGCTGGACATCGGAGATGTGGTCGACCAAGAGAAATAGGGGAAGATCAGTGGAAAAGGAAATGAAAGACAAGAACTGAAGTTGGGCCATATACAAACACTGGCTATGGACTGGCTGCATTGGTGGAATCTGGAGAAGGTCTTGATGTGCTAGATAGCACGAAGAGGACTGAGTATTAGTCAGTATGGATATGTTCGGCACATAAAGTACAACTCAACTTATGTTTCAATAGCACTACACATACAGAGAGGGGATTCAACGACATTTTTCTATGAATATGGTAGTTCAACAAACTGCATCCAAGACTTAGTCTGCTCACAACGGAATAATGAGGTGGTGGTTTAAGCTAGGACCCATTCAAACGTGGTTATTTTGTGGTATCAAACTTGAGAGACGGTCCGGCGAAAGATCTGATTATATTTTGTAGAGGTGCTTCTTTCGCCTCGAAGTAAGAGCTTCCCAGCAAAGATCAGACAGGAGATTTTGAATGCTACACAGTTATACGGTGTAACTATACTGATACTATGATATCATGGACTCTATAGATGTAAGTATAAACTAAAACGAAAACATTTCTTAAACGTTGGCGAGACATTCACAACTGTCAAATTTTATTATATGTTTAATGATGGAATATAAGAAGGAATTTATCAATCATGATCTTTCTTGTTTTTATAACAACGCAATTCTAATACAATGTAGAGACGGTGAATATCTGACTTTATTTTGAATCAAGGTGAATGATGACGAAACGTGACCTCGTAGATATGTACATAATCTACTACAATTTAATGAATGTCCACATCAAATGGTACAGTATGTTTCATGTGATTGCTGAATAAGACGAATGTCTTATCCTAATCTACAAATAATTGTCGTATTTAATGGCCCCTGACTTTTTTCACTTTTAATTGCAAAGTTACTACATGTATAGGATACTAAATTTATTCTCATACATTTATGTTTTTATACAAACATGTTTCCTCGGGTCGTAGTTTACAGTTACACGTGCTTATCATTTGAAATGAATTACCAACAGATACAGATGCGGAACATTACCATTGATGATTTGCGACCATTTTGATTTGACTTTAATCATATCGTAAAAAATTGATCAAACAAGTTGAAGTAAATGTCACACGATATACATGTACATCTATCCTGGCACTGATTTGATGAATGTTTAATTCAGTTGTCACCAATGAAGTTTTGTGATATAGAACGGTGTAACTAAATGATCACAAAATTAATGCGTGCATTAGGTAGATTGGAATGTTCCGACTGGGTTGACACTTGCTTGAGAGATAATGATATTTAAAATCAACCGTGCTCTTATGACATTATTGCTGGTCCGACAGATGACTCTGGGTCCTGAGTAGTTGTGACACACATTTGCAGATCTGCGACAGAGGAGGTTGATACATTAACTTTGTAACATCATGTTAAAAGAGATGTTAGCTTACATGTAACTGTAAATTACGTTAAAAGCTAATTATAAAACAAGAGGTGTTTGTAAAACATGAAAGCCTCCAAGCTCGACAAACGTTCACCAACTGACTTCATTATCTATAGGGGACACCCAATAAAGATGACCAACATTCAAGTAGAATAAAATAGTGGACAATGCGGAGACGAAATAATTATAACTGTAATCGTTTAACATGGAACATATTGTGGGCGTTGTGTCCATCCAATGTATTTTGAATCATTTAAACATGAGCGTTGTGCATTCAGGTACTGCCAAGTATCATACTCATATATAGTTGGTCATTCACAACCACGTGTTATTATATACGTATATTTAGCCTTTTCGACTGGGTTGTTTTGTGGATTATGTTATGGCCTGGTTCCCGACTCAATGTTACTGTAGTAGTACTTAAATAACTTGGGACGAGAACCAGACTACAACCTGCTCCACGAAACAGCCCAGTCAAAAAGGCCTACTATCTGCACTTACAACCTACCAAAAACGTAACCAAGCTTTTCAAACCCAAATGCGTACGTATACATGTGTGTATATAGGTGTGAGAAGATTGCTGTGAATGTTTCACATTTCTTCGTGAAGTTATGTTTCACCGTTTAACTTTGTCAGGTGTGCTGTAATAAACGTTATGCAATTTGATATCATACTGAACACTTTGTCAATAAACTACCAACTATATCATCAATATTACAAACCATTTTACTATTCCCTCCATTGATAAATACAGTTCACTGTTAATTTTATTAATCGATCAATTAAAACTTATCCTATCATCAACAATTAAATGCATTTCAACAGCAGGTATGTTTCTAGTAATAACCATACAGTTTACATCAGAGGCAAATGGTGTGCTAACAAACTATAGGGTGTCAATTACATTAAAAATTAAAACAAAACAAAACATAAAATATAGAAAAGTATTAACACGTCTGAGAGGGTAGGTGGCCCTAACTAAGCAGAATAAACATAGCACGAACGGCACTTGAAAATACACCCACACAAACATGTGCCACAATGACAACCACAAAAATGCGCATGAAAAGAATACTCTGAGCATTAATCAGCTAAACTTAAACATGTCAACCTACTGCAACTGCATGCAAAGTCATAACGTTAATTCCTATATCCTTGACCGACGATATGGCAGAAACTGCTTTTTATTGTATGGTGTATGGTTGATCGCTGACATCTCCACTGATATTCACAGAAATCATGCAGTTAGGGAATTGTGATGTTATGGTGTCATACAATGATCCGGATTACACCGACATTAGTGTCGTCTGCAGGGAGAAATATGGCTAAGAAATGTCTCCATAAATACTGCATGCAAATGGATTGTCTAAATTATTGATTAAAACAACAAGCCATGGATATTATATTGTGATGATCTCCAATCTATTTCAAGTCAACTGACATGTGCAATGTATTGAAACATTTAGTTTTATAATCAAACCAAGTGTACTGTATTGTCTGTGCCGGAAATAATGTATTGCGTTCAGCGTACAACACCAGTGACGCCAATATGCTGTTGTCAACAATAGAAAATAATGACATGGAGTCAGTTACAAAAAAAATATGATTAGTATGAATCAGCAGACCAGCACAGTTATTGTCCCTCAGAAAATGGAAAAAAACGTATTGCTTGTAATGCTGTGCATTATGAAAGATTTAGGAATATGCCAGTCGTCATGGTGTGGGACCGGAAATACAATCGTTTATATGACATCATTTCTATGAATTATCTATATTTATAAGTACTTACTTTCACAAATGGCATCGTCGCTGGATGATCAAACTCTCGTTTCTGGTATTTTATGCATATCAAAAAGCTCGTTTTGTTGCAGAAGGAAACAGCCTTCTGTCAAAATATCATAAGTTTTCTCGATATCCATGTATGGAGACCATATGACAAAGTCAAAACCGTTTTTGTAAAATAAAGTCGTATTTCATGCGTGGATACCACTTTTAGCTCTACATTTGTCTAGAAATTGCCAAATCTATCTAGAAATATCCTACCATTGTCTAAAATACCATTGACAGTTTCAATATTATCATTTCTCTCATGTGCGAACATAAGTACATGACTTTAAAATGTTGTCTGGTTTACCCGGTATGTTTTGACTATCCAGTGATGACTTACCAGTACTGAAAAACATGTAGATTAGTGATAGAGTATTGTCTCGCAAACTGAACTCAGCTTTTTGACAGCTGGGATTTGGACTTTCGTCTTTTTCGCGGACTTTAAGCGGTCAAGTCCCTTTTCTCGTTCCGTTGTTTGTTTGGTCTTGTGTCGTGTAATTGTGGTCTGTGTTGCTTTTATATTTTCTGTGCTCGACTGTTTAAATTGAGTGCTACCTTCCCTGTCCATTTTTTATCATATTTTTGTATTGCACCATTCCAAGATTACACCGGTATTTTGTAAGGTAGTTTGTCTTCAAACACTTTAAATGATATTTATTAATATAACACATGAACTAGGCTGACATTAAACTCACAAAACATGCTTTGCAAGAAATATCAATTTCGACAAAAGTAAACAGACAAAAGTAAGCCCATTCAGTAGCTACGATATGCATGGGATTAAGAATGTGTGCATAATTTATGATATATCTATAAAATACAGACATAGTTTTACATTCAGACACATATGCGCCTACTCACATTCCGGTTCAACTACAGTTTTTTGTATTTCATTTCTAAATCTTTCATAAATACTAATGCCTAGGTCCCACTGTGGAATTCCACGTCGGTAATGTTCTGTCGATTTCTTACGATTCCACCCGAATCATCACAATTCCTTCCGATATCACACATTGTCTCATGACTTCCCTGAAGCTTCACCTAGACCACGAGGAAGCAATTCATGATGTCCTGATAGCTTATTAATTTCAATCGGGAGTACTTCACAGAGGCAAAAATGCTCGATTGGACCTATGCCGTTAGCTAATATTGGTACATATCATCCGTGCCCTACTTCTGTAATACGTGTACTAGTAAATAATGCGTACTCCGGATAACTGGTTCCAACATGCAATAGACAATATAAAACGTCACTATGTCCTCTTCACCAACATTGACTGAAGTCATGAATAATAATAATAATAAAACAGGCCACACTTTGTTTCTCGTCTTTCATTATTAACATAGACAAAGATGACGTTGGTCTCAATCTGGGAACATGGGATAAATATTCTACTTACTAGTACGTTACGTATTAAAATAGCGTACGTGCCCACATTGTGTGCATATTTTGGTAAGATTAGGTAATGGATGTGATGTCTCTTTTTTCCATCTGCATGCAATGTTTTATATTAATATAGGCTATGTATGATTGTATGCTTTGTCTGATACCTAACTTATTGTTCTGTTCTGGTAATTCTCTGTAATTCTTTGTGACATTGACGAAGCAGTATGCTAATGTATTATAATTTATCTTACTATATTGTAGTTATGACAGTAATGGTACGTTATTGCCAATCTAGAGCAATAATTACCGATTGATATTCAGTGTCTGTCACTATATTCCTCTTAAATAGAATCAGATGTATATCTTTTGCATGGTAAGACATGTAACATCGTCGTAGTGCATCACCTTGGAAGATGTAACGTGTCACCTACTTATGACATGTTGAATGGATCTGGGCGTGTTCTATAAATAGTATATAAACTCTCTGAATTGATGTAGAATTTATTAGGGTATGTTCTATAAATAGTATATAAGATCTCCGAATTGATGTAGAATTGATTAAGGCGTGTTCTATAAATAGTATATAAAATCTCGAAATTGATGTATAATTAATTAGGGTTATGTTCTATAAATAGTATACAAAATCTCTGAATTGATGTAGAATTGATCAGGTCATGTTCAATAAATAGTATATAAAATATCTGAATTGATGTTGCATTGATCAGGGTATGTTCTATAAATAGTATATGAAGTTGAGTTGTGTTTTCTTTTAATTTTAATGTTTTTTTATAAAAAGTATATAAAGTCTCTGAATAGATGTATAATCTATAAAAAGTACATGTATCAAAACTCTCTGAATGTTTTTAAACGTCTGTACTTCTACATATACACGATACAATATACAGTTTTGTTGAAGACCACTGCTTGAGGTTGTTCGCCGTGTTGGTCCATAAAAAGAACCATGGTAAAGACTCTTTGCCGGACTAGAGTTAGAGACATATTAGGACTATGTAAAACAATAACGTGAATTAAGAAGGCATGTTTGATACTGGACTGCAAAACAAGCAACGCAGCTACTACGAGAGAGTAATTATAGTAGCATGGCAATTCCAAATGATTAGATGCAGGGGTAATGATGATAAAATTTCGGTACTTCGGATGGTACCGTGATATCGTACCGCGGGAAAATGATGCTACGGTTACCGGTATACCGGTAATACCGCGCTCCTCTAACAAATATTAATGAGAACGAATTTAGCTGAAGTCCTAATATCAGTATTCGCAAGTTGACGGCTGGTTATATTCGTTATGTGTGGCCGGGCCTTTAAGGTCATCTCGACCAGTATTACCTGTACGAATTTATTATTTTCCGATCAACACATCTGGCAGTTCATTGGCACAGCCTACCTGTATGTAAACTTAATTAACACTGTATTAATTATTTCCACAGTTCTCACGTGTTGAAATAAGAAACCCGGTTATTGTATTGATGGTAATATAAAAGTACAAATAAACTTTGAAATAAGACACTGGAGTCGTTAATGAACTTGGATATAGAAGGTGTAGGTTGATTATAGGTTCAACTTGGGAGAATCAATATGATCAATGGTGATTAATTTGACTGGATTTCCACAGAAAGCTAGACTGATACACGTTCGAATATTGATAAAAATGCGTTATTTGCGATAGTCAACCAGCCTACGAGAAATCCATTTTACTTGTTTAAAATGACAGGAAGTGCAAAAATAATTCTCTTTTCTCTGTTGGCTTTATTGTTTTCAATCATATAAATTGAATTGGTTTGTACTGAAGCTTATTATTCGTTGCGTTTGAAAGGAAATAGCCAATCTATTTGTAGACATCGAACGTGTGAAATTTTGTTGGCGTGACGTCACTATGACGTCTTCAACGATGGTCGACTTTTGAGCGTGTATCCGCAAGTTTGCTTCGTACCAGATTGAGTTCCAAGCACATAATTGACGATGATCAAATTGGCTACCTACGAAAGCACAAATACGCCACCACATAATGATAAAACATTTCGTATAGTTATGTGGTGACGTATTTATGCGTCCGTAGTAACCTACTCGAAAATACATTTTGTTGAGTGTGTTTACGGTTTTCAGTTTTTAGCTACATTGTAAATTTTCGTTTCGAACTTGTATGTTTGAAAGTGCTAAGGGGAATAATTCCATGAAAATGCGTAGACTCGGAATTGTGTCATTGTGTAGACTATTCAATAATAACCAATGCAATAAAACAAATGCGTAAGATTTTTTAAAGAAAAAACTAAAAATTATTCTAGTAGTAGTAAGCATACATATAATACGTAATACACTTAAATTTACTACCTAGTATGTTCTATGCCTTAACATAATCTTATGTCCATTCTATGTCAAATGTGTTCTATCATTTTAAAATGTACTCAACTATAAAGACCAGAAAGTCGATTCCTTCCTGGTTCAATCTACCATACCCAGCGTAGGCGAATAGATCTAAATAGATATTTTTTGCAAAACATTTACAGGTTTCAACATTCGTTACCTGTTAACGCATCTTGCATTGAATTAACCGGCTAGGAGAAGAAATATAAGCATTTAACCTAATTTTCTAAGAGTGATTGTCTGCATATAATGTGATAAGGAAAATAAATTAATGGAACATGTACATGTAAATGTACGTGGCATGAATAACCAATGGGGGTAATGTCAGCCATGCGTTATATATTTATGTGCTAGTCTGTCATGTTTATAAAGCACATTCGTATATTGAACAAGTTCATGGTCAAGGCTATGTGATTCATCAATAAACATTGCAAGCTTTTAGTGTTTTGCATTTGACCTGGGGAAATACATAGTTGAGTTAGAGATGTAAAAACGATACAAACAAACCAACTGTTACTATGGCTGATTTTTTCTCGAGTTAAAATCCGATAATGTAAACGTGTTGTTTTGTTAGATACATCAGATATTGATTAAGGTTTATTTTATGGAAATAACGTTTCTGGCTTGACTTCCATCTGTTTCAAACGATTAAACAAGAAACACTGTGCATGGGTATCTGATCGTTGATGTTGCACAGCTCGTGTGCTGTTGTTATGTGACGTGTCGATATACTGTATCATAGTATACAAATACACGAAATAACTCAAGTGGAGTGGAGCGAAGAGTTGTTTACGCGATACCTGTGTGCATTTATTACTCGGGCCAAGGTATACGCCCGTCGTGGGATAGTGTGGGAGTAGCCGTTTTATCTAATATCTGCTGATTTAGATGGAAATAAATTGACTGCCTCATTCGGATATTCACCACGTCTGATAGACGCTATACCGCTTTAAGTAGGTTCACTATTGAAATATTCGATTTGATTAATATTGGAGTCTAGAATTTCACTTTTTCATTTCTTTTCATTACGGAGTGTCTTTTTTATCATCAACTTCTTGGGTATGAGTTACTAAAATTCAATTAATTTTAGCAAATTGCATTTTTTTTTCATTTCGCGTGTGTCTGGTAGTAAAATACCATATAGAAATATATAATTTAGAATATATTTGTTGGATTTCAGGCTTAAAACGTGGAGATGGATTATTAATACACGGAAGTGTTGGAATAGTTTCAATATTTTCTATCAGAGGTATGTTAATAGCTTATCTGTTTTACCTATTGACTCACTCTAAACGAATTTCACGTATATATTACACATATCTCAGATCTCTGTGGGGATAGCATTTATGAAAATTGCATTATTATGTTGCTAAGGTAATTTGGTTACCGGATATTCTATGTATATGATATGTAGCAATGGTGACTAAAAAGCTTAATATCCCATAGAATCGTTTGGCATCAGTAACAGTTTCATGATAAGTCTCATGACTCAATAGGTGCACTGCAACACAGGTATGCATTGTGCGTTTACGCTACCGGACGGTTTCATGTTTAATGCATTGTGTGTTAATCTCATTTAGAAAGTGTACACAAAGTTTTGTATTAGCTTTAAGCGTTGTGATAAATAGACGCGAAACAGGTAAATAAATGTGCCACGCCCATTTTACTTACTTAAAGTCCGGTCCGCATTGGTCTTATCATGAACTTATAAAGGGTACGAAATATACTTAAATCGTGAATATATTGATTGAAAATAAAACAATGATCCAGTGACCTGGTCCAGGTCCGATTGTCTGGTATAACATCCCTCAAAAGGGAACAATTTAACCACCATGCGGCTGTAGGCGTACTCCATTTATACGATCCTTTTGTTCTAATGTTTATAAACTTTTATCAGCTAGGATTCTTTACGTTGATTGATATAAAAGATCAATTGCTTTTAAGGCCCCGTCACACATAACGAATACCAAGCCTAGGTCCCGCTGAGGAATTCCACATCGGCGATGTTTCTTCTGATACCACCTGATTCATCACAATTCCTTCCGATATCACAAACTTCCCCGAATCTTCCTCTAGACCACGAGGAACCTGTTCCCGATGTCTTGATACCTCAATAATTTCAATCGTGAGTACATCGCCGAGGCAAAGTATGTTCAGTGGGACCTAAGCTTTACCCGACGTCAACTTGTGAATAGGACTTGAACACAATTAGTTCTCATTAGTATTTGTACGTTATACATCATTGGTGGTGTTCGTAAGTGATGGGTGTGTGACCGTTGCGATTAGTATACCTCGTACTTAACTACTGTTAACAGTTTTGGTCATAGTTCGACAGAAATCACGAAGTGCTCTTTTCGTCAGGCTCTGTTGAATAATGTGGTATGTGTGATGGGGTCTTTAAAGTGGATGTTGTCGTATTTTTACAAATATCAAAAATTGCTATTGAATCGAATACTGAGAATTACTAGTTTATACTATAATGAAAAACACAGAGGAACATTCCCCTTAATTCATAGACACTTTGTTTTCAGAGGAAGTATTGAAAGCCCCTGTCTAAAAATCATGTATTACAAATATGTTTAAAATGATCACATTATTCTAGCTCCACTGCTTTAATAATTATATTTAATATTTTCATTAATTTTTGGGTGAAAGAATGCCTATTACGGTTTACGTTTAGAATTCGCGAGGTTTTGGTGTTTATAAACGATTCGTACAATTTTAGCTGAAGGTTCTGCTGCTATTTTTTATTTATACAAACAAGTCATTACAATAAAGTTATATCGCATTTTTAGGTCATGAACATATAATATGGGTACATCCCCTTTATTGAACGCATATAGCTTCCGCCAATGAAGTAATTGTCAGCGTTACAAGTAGCTTATAGTGTAACTTATACGCGTGTTTCAAGCATTGTACCACCCTTATAAGGTTTCAACTTTTGTAATTTGTTTGTGGTAATGGTTTCAACTTCAAACCTTGCAATAATTATTTTGCACTTCGCCTTCGGTAAACAATTTCGAACGTAGCAATTTGACCCAGCAGCGTTTTCAGCTGCATTGTTATTCCGTATTATGTTAACTGGTTGATTGTTATTTACATGAATCGGGTTACCTTTGTACAAGTTTTCTTTCCCCTTTGAAGGTTTTTTGTCGTATGTCGTATGTCAACTTTAAAAAACTTGAAAACTGAGATTTTATAGACTGGCTTTGTACAACGTGTGGAATGAAAATTCCCCCAACGTATCATCAGTCCAAAGGATCGTTTATTTTTTGGTACTTACTCGTAAAACACCCTCAAAGGGTTAATAGTTGTACATAGTCAAATTATTGCTTTGTCGTGTACACACTCATTTACATCGAACGTGAGGGGGAAAAGTTCAAGTTCATTTCCGTTTATGGTCATCAAGATATTTGTACTCGCTTTTGTTCATATTGCTATGCCATTGTCCATGTAGGGTAAACATGGTATAGTAAGGTATGGGAAACAATCAATACTAATATTTTCCTAAAGTGTGATTCAGTTACAGATACACACACTTTAGTGTATATACCAATAAACTTCCGGTTATCGCAATAAGTCATACAAGGTGAATTATATAGTCTCCCCGATAAGTCACCCAGTGACCGGAAAACACAGATGTTTTTGCTAGCAATAAGTCATACAATTTGAGTTGTAAAGTATCCCAATAAGTCATACAGTGATTAGGTATATACGCTGTGAAACATACATGCATACAGTTATGGTGCGTCATGTGGGAAGTATTTTAAGTAGACTATGTATGATATAATATGCGTGAATGGCTTCATTGTTACAACCGTCACTGTATACTACAGTAAATAGTGTCTCCACAAATACAACAGTTACAATTATTGTGTTTTGTATAATGACTGGGAATTATAAATCTACATATATGGAGACAGAAAACATGAGTCAGTATAATGGCGGGGGCGCTTGTGTTATCAACGCCCGGCATACCACAAAGACACATTTATCAAACTGTCAATATTTGTGGTGTGATCCTAAGCAAATATTTCGCTCAAATTATGCCTTAATGCTGGTTTCTTCGTGGTTTCTTCTAACTCTACCCTACCTGTCATCCACTGTCACTTACTAGCCTTGTTATCGATATCACTGATTATCGATTTTTTTATCGCGATAACTGGTCCATCCATTATATATACAGTCAGATAAAATCAATACGTCTTTACAATAAATATCAAAGTTGAAAGCTGCGACATTTTTCATATTAAGATTTCTATCGGAATTGATAAAATTTTGTGACATATTGTAGTCACCTGGGGCTACTCTACGGCCAGTCATCAAGGTATGCTATCGGATTTTTTGCTGTGCATTTATTTCAATTTGACGCTATTTATCTAGGTCAAAGTAGGCGGCCGCGTACTTTTCATTCCCCGGTCCCTCGGGCAATACAGTAGTTTATGTTAAATCACGGTGAAAGTTAGCGTCACTCTTAGTATTAAAAAGTACATCGGCCTTCAATGAATAATTGATGAAGTATTTTGTTAAGGTAAAATCTAAAGTGTGTTGAACTTCGTTTATTGGACATATAACTGTTGTGCGACGCATCGAATCTCTTAACATGCGGAATTAAAGGATTTATTTTGAGTAGCTTTATTAAGGTAAATATGATCCTTACGTTATATTATGTCTGGGGTTTTATTGTGTAATCCATTATTCCATATAGTATTGTTCCGTATTATGTTAACATTGCGCAAATTTTAACATTTAGCATTAGCGGAATGCACATTTGACGTGATTTGTAGCTTATTCAACCGATAAAAGTTGGTTTATACTAGTGTATTGTTTGACAGCGTGCCGAATTATTCAGGTTTTTGCTATTTCTGCGTCTGGCTTCAATATTGGAAGTAATTATGTCATTTGCGGAATGCTTTTATCTGACATAAATGAAAATTCCTACACTTGTACACAATAATTGTTTATTAAGTTATGTACGGAAGCGTCTTCGTGACTTAACCCGAAATAAGAAAAAAAACTCTTAAATCTTAAATGTGAAAGTACGCTTATCACTTTATACCTTTTATGAAAAATTTACAGCAATGTCGATATTCCCCATATGTGGAGAAAGTGCTGAGTTCCTTGTTAAAGGATAAGTTAGTACTGCCATGGTTAGGATGCAGCTCAGGAAAACTGGCGAGATGAATCCGCCGCCGTATAATAATAGACATTGTTGAGAAGCGGCTTTAAGCCCGAATAAACAAACAGACATCACGGTATACTTAAGGTTGTCAAAGTATGAATGTACACTTATCTTCGTGTGGGCGTATACGCGAGTGATATCAGTAAAAAGGAATTTCACATTTTCTAGTTTATGATTGAGCGGCCTTGACATCGATTAAACTTGTGTCGTAAATCTTGATTGTTTCTACTTGATCTAAATGCCTACACTTCATTAGTTCGTTACTTTGTGAATAATTAACGCTCGCCTGAAAGCCTGAATGCCTGAATGCATTAATCACTCAAACATCACGGTATCATAAACTTTCTCACTGAATTAACTTATCAAGAGAGACACCAAGAATGTTGAGTTAAGTAGGTACTAGTATATAAAACGTATACATGTACATAAGTTCGTTCTATAAGATGTAATGAAATTGGATTTTATACCGAAACACCGGATTTAAAGAGAAAAGTCAATACCCTGTGGGAATAAAAATACTATAACTTATACATGTATATAGTACAAAATCTTCGTAAAAAGCAAATAAAAACATGATTTATAACCTGACATACAAATGCTTGGTGCTACTGCTGCTAGACAATGGTATTCATGCGTTCGTGCAATAAAAGGGTTCGATACACACATGCATATTCTGTAGGTTACAATACCAGACAAGTAGTGTCTCTATAGAGTGGTAATTCAGTCACATGTCACTCACATATTTCTCTGACTCCGTGCATATAACTAACGTTTACATCATAGCATACAGTATTGCGGATTCAGAATTGTTTCACAGGGGGGGGGGGGGGGGGGTCCGACCAGCTTCTTTTCTCAAAATGGGGTCCGTTAGATACCATAAATGTTATGATTGTTTTACTCTTTATCAATTATGCAGTTACCTGTGTGTTCGACCAGCGGTTTTTTCTCAAGAGGGATCTAACCCACAGTATTCTTTATAGCATGGTCCTGATCAGACTAGCCCTGACACACCAATGTAAATATATTAAATAACCAAATGTTTGCCAAACTTCCAGGGTGGTATCCGGACCCACAGCCGCCTCCCCTCCTGTGGAACCGCGCATGCAGTGTACTTAATACTTCCAGGTTCTCTAACTTTCTGAACCGCTTACGTATGTGACGATCTAATAATTTGTATTGATTTGAGGTTAGCCGACGATTGTATCAAGGGAATTGCTCTTTACTTGTAAAATAATATCTTGTTACTGTTTGTATGTAATTACTGGCATAACTGGCTAATTTCCTCTCCGTGTAATAATGCATGACAACATATGTTTGCCAGCTCATGAATATTTATTAACTAGATATATTTGATTTATTGTACTCGTTATCTGATATTGCAAGTCTCATTTTGTATTACATGCAGTATTTGTATTAGGATATTTTATGTTTCTGTTATACACCATTGTATTACTGCATTCTATTGATGTATAACTTATATATGCACTTGTCAATGTTTTCCCTCCTCAAAGAGGGGTATTAAATAGGGGATTTGACAATTTTGGAAATTGGTTGTCAAATTTCCCTCCCAGGTGCAGATAGTCCTGTCTCATTGCTTAGGGGGTTCTCGGTCCATAAATTACGGGCCTAGTCAAATACCAGCTACATGTGACGACAGGGTGTAACAAATTCCCGTACACCGGGAAAGCCTTTATGTCTAATTATCCATGCACCCACACCGCCACCATCCCACCACCACCGACAGGGGCATCATTGGCAAGTGAATTATGGTATAATAAGCAAATGCATATACAGACAGACTGATACAAGTACTACTCTCTCTGTAGCAATTCACTACATTCCATACATGTACATAGAGGTCTGTAACGGTCGATACAATGACAATGGTGATTATGGTCGGTTACAGGCTTCTATAGATCAATCGGGACACCCGGTAACTATTTGTGTGGTTATTAAGTCAGGTCAGACAGAGCACAACCTCAAGTTCAACCGTACATAGTACTACATACACCATTAACGATTAAATCTACCATGAGAAGATTTACAATCAAGTTGAAGACATTACGTTATTGTTTACATTGTTACTATTCGCTGGGATATACGGTTATCTCCAAATGCATGATCGAAAAACTGTCTACGCCAAAAATAAAAAAATAAAAAAGCGGCAAAATAATAACTCTTTTGGATTGTCAAGAAAAACGCAGACAACTAAACAGAGCTTAGAGCATGCACATTTAGTACCCCCTCTCTCTCACTCATTCGCCCACTCTAGTTCCACATTCCTCTCTCTCTCTCTCTCTCTTTCTCTTTCTCTCTCTCTCTCTCTCTCTCTCTCTCTCTCTCTAATCAGATTGGACAAGTTCACACCTGACTAGCCTGCTAGTGTTTTAAATGTTTCTGCACCATATGTTTGATGCGCAATACACACGCTATGTTTTATAATTCATGGCCGGGCTTGAATTCTCTACCAGGTCGATACTATAGATTAATCACGACAACTTGAGTACATGTACTAGTATTTCATTCATTTTTCTGTCTGTAAAATATTTCCATGACTATACGTAAATCCCCAAGATATTCTTGAAATTTGTCAGACGGTATTTCAGTTTGCCCCGTTTGCGTCACACATGTACTGAGATTCTCCCATTGATATTAATGGGTCTACATTACACAGACAATGCACAAAGTCTGCGCCACACTTAAAGATGGAGTGGTTTTCGATGACGTGTGTATTTTGGCATCTTCCGGTTTAAGTGAAATACGATTTAACGTCACTTCCGTTAAAATAAAACGCTTCAATGCTGACATATCAGCAGATTACACACTCCGGTTGACCAGTCGTCTATGCTCAATAAATGTCGCGGTTCACGAGTATGGTGTTCATGGTTTTGTCATTACATAGTAGCATAATCCAATATATTCTCTTCAAAACTTATAACTTCAACTTACAACGTACGACAAATAAATAGACGAAGGTGGACGACTTAGTGGACTCAGCGATTGCTGAGTTGCCAGAGCTGTGGTCAAATGCGTTTGTACTGCGCATTACATGTATTAGGCCATACAGGTACAAAATAGGTGCGAACCCCACTATACGTGGTTGCAACATGCTGCCATACAGTGTAGCTAGTACCTGGTCGCCAAGTAGGATGTGTTTGACTCAAACTATGGATGTATACTTCTCCCTTGACAATTTGACTGAAGACGTTACATCCTAAGTCTGTCGTTTACCTCTGATACATGTGCGGTAAATTATCTATAGCTTGTGGTAACGTTTCAGACGAGATGTTTTGCAATTCAAATTCTACTGGCGGTTTACTCTATCTCTCTCTCTCCCCCCCTCTCTCTCTCTCTAGAGAACCGTGTTTACACCAACCAGTAACAGATATTCACACTTTGTTCAGAATCACATTCATCGAGGATAAGATGAACTTGTATTCATTTGTTATGCTTATCGTCTCGACTGTGTGTGTGTGGGTTGTATTTTGGTGTCTGTTTCGAGTTATTAATAATTTGTTATTGACTATACGGGCCCAATTCATTCTCCCGTCACTGAGTCGAATTAGCAATCAGGTCAAACACCAGGCAAGTAAACAGTGAATCAACCTTGACTCTTTGACATCTCATATATAGAATCGCTGATCAGGGAGACCACGGAATATGATTGAATCCTTTTCGTCCAAATTAGATATTTACTCGATTGATGAAAAAAGACATCACATACCACAATTATACGACAAAATGCCCAGCACACAACTGAACAAGAAAATGAACTTCACTTTTGAAAGTCAAAGATTCAGGTGTCAAAAAGCTGAAAGTCCTAGTCCCAGCTGTCAAAAGGTGAAAAAGCTACATTCATCTATGAAGCACCATACTCTGTAACGATTATCTACATATCTTATTACAATACGCAGGAACTTTTCCTATCTAAAATAAGGTTGTTCTGGGACGTAAGCGAGTACACAGACGTGTGATTGCCATTCGCGTCATTGCATCGTTGGCATCATAATTCAATTTTCCCAAACTCGTATTCTTGACAGTGTCAAAATGTAGTGTACACATAGTAAACGTTACTCAATACAGATATGACTATAAGACTTTATAGTGTTAACTTTGGTTTCGGTAAATGTGTGACACCGTCTTTATGACGTGGATCATAAAGCTGCACGCAGGTCGTTAACTATCGTTATTACACGAGTGATCATTAACCAAGTTTTTATTAATACTTCACAGGCACGGACATATACCGAAAACATTTGAAAGTAGGTTAAAATAAAATAAGTGATTTATGAACATATAGATCTAGGTCATATTTTATTCATATCACTAAATCATAAAGTGACACAATATATCTGGTTAGAAATTACTTTTTACCCTTGAGAAATATGTGGCTAACTGTTAAAATGTTTGGCAAGTGACTATACGTCGAATGTTGTTTAACAAGTGAATTGTCATATTCAGGATATGGTATATACAGCGAACCTTTGTAAAAACCGTACAAATCACGCATTCCGAATTGTGTCAGGTTTTCTCAGATTACACTGTATATATGTGAATTGTTTTTGTCCGTATTGGTGCAATGAGTATATTAGTATAGACAGAATCTGACATCTGAAGCGTAACCTTTTGGTATTCACTATATGAATCAAATTGCTAAAAGTGCAGTCACGGCTCAATACTCCGGCGATCTGTATTTTCGATCTTTACATGTATAGGCATATTACCTGCTACATACACCAAGCTATATAATTATACTGTTGTAGCTGTACTTGGTCCCCAGCGTTCACTTTCATGTATACATGTACTTGTATATATAGTATGTACAATAACCTTTGATGTATGACATTTATTATAAGCAATTACATTCTCTCAGTCACGACTGTATATAATCTATTGTAAACACCCATCAGGGAAATTATACGTAGTGAAGCGTTATAGCATAGCAAGCACCATTTGACTAAGCATTAAGGCTGTCCCTGCACACGCGCTACATCATACACCATTTAACTAAGCATTAAGGCAGTTCACGCACACACGGTACACCGAACCCCACTCCTCAGAGATGTGTGCTTATGGCACTTATGACCGTGTTTGAAAAATATGCCCGATTATCTGACGTATCATATCATCATTCGAACCATTTTGAAATGCCTCGCAAGAGCATTCATATACCTGTGTCCTATCCTATGAATAAAATAATGGCCCAATGCCATTTTATTCTCTTAACATTCACACAAACTATTTACAGGATGTGTTTACGTGAATGTTTGCATGTGACGGCAACGTTATTAATAACGTATTTTGGTTGACTTGAATGTTTAGTCAATACATGTCAATTTGATATATAGGACGTATACAAAGAACATAAGGGACGACGGTGCGTTGTACGAAATGCACACTATTTAAAAAACATTTTCCTCAAACGAGATTAATGAAACAATGGTATGTCAGTTAATTTCGGTACCACATTCCAAGAAGAACTCACCATTTCCAAGCACTAGCATTGTCGCTGCAAACGCACAATAGTCAATAGTATCTAAGCCATGCATGTCTGAAGCATTTTACCTCCGTTCATAACACTAACGTTGTTTCTATTCTGATTTTCAGATTCAACTAATTAGAAGAGCCATCAAATAGCAAAATGTCGAAGACTGTTGCAATTGGGAACGTCACAGTGGACCTGTTGAACTATACGTGTTCTAACAAAGGTCTGCTACTGCCGGTTGTCAGCGAATACACATGGCCGCTTGGAGGCCGTGCATTTATTTACTTACTCGGGCTGCTATGGATTTTTATGGCTGTGGCCATCATTGCTGATGTGTTTATGTGCTCAATTGAACGCATCACAAGTAAAACGACTAAGGTCCGTATCGCAGATCCTGAAGCAGAGGGTGGTTACAGAGAAATGGACGTTAGGGTGTGGAATAATACTGTAGCTAATCTCAGTTTGTTGGCTCTGGGCACCAGCGCTCCAGAAATCCTCCTGTCCGTTATTGAAACAGTTGGTAACAAGTTTAAAGCCGGTGATCTTGGTCCTGGCACGATTGTTGGGTCCGCTGCTTTCAATCTGCTCGTTATCTCGGGTATTTGTGTTATGTCTATCCCGTCTCCAGATAGTAGACGTATTGCTGAAATTAAGGTGTTTTTCGTAACTGGATTCACGTGCATTTTTGCATACGTTTGGATGGCTTTGGTTCTCATGGTAATTTCCCCGAACGTGGTTGAAATCTGGGAAGCCTGCGTCACCCTCCTCATGTTCCCGCTGCTCATCGGCGTCGCCTACTTGGCTGACAGAAACTTCTGCATGGGTAAGAAGGAAGCTCATCAGGATGGGATGGTTGGATTTGCACTAGGTAAGTTGGTGGCTTAAATTACTACATATGCTATGAATCTTGCTGAATGACAATAATTATATACTA
Source organism: Spisula solida (assembly GCA_947247005.1). Lineage (NCBI taxonomy): Eukaryota > Metazoa > Mollusca > Bivalvia > Venerida > Mactridae > Spisula > Spisula solida. Next base: position 39,000,226 of record OX365944.1, on the reverse strand, counting down.
TTATGTAATAGCTCATAACATTGCTAGAAACCCCTGTTTATGTATCATATGACTTAAATATGTATTATTTATGTATGTAATCGTTAAATGATAATGTAACAATGTAATTTGTGTATGTTCACTTATAAGTACGTAATACCTTTTTAACAGGACCCAATTTCTCAAAGCTCCGTTATTCATTTGATAACCCGCATGACTGTAACGGAATTGGCAGTAATATACCTTCGAGAAACCTGTGGGTTTGACATTTAACAACATTAGCAAAGTTCTAGTACTAAATTTAAGAACTAAATGTACATTTCGTTTCCTTTTGTCTCTTTGCTTAAACAAATCAGCGCGTTTGTTGAATCTGCAAGTCCATAATTATGTTTAAGTGTCTCCTATTTCGGAAGTGTCAATGATTCGGATACGACCTTGGATACTTATTTTGTACATGATGACTCATGTTTTATAGATAAAACACTAACATTTCCTGTTTAGAAGTGTAGGAAGTACATGTACTGAACAGAAGGAAGAAAATATCTTATAAATGTTATATTTCTGATATTTTAATCTTGAACCATTTTGTACGACGCATAATAAGTGAATAGTACTTGCATTGTTTCTGCTTGTTGTATGTTTATGTTGATAATTCAGAATGACCGACCAGTAATTTCTGCTTAAATAAGATGCCATAAAATGTGAATAACATTGTTGCTATGCAAAAACAATTGAATATCTTATGGTCACTAACACTGCTATGTTTGTATATTAGGTATACCATAATGCAATGTGTGTCATTAGTAATTAACCTGCATGCGCATCAATCAGTCGAGGTCAAATCCACTCCGAGGACCTGTCTCAAGGAGTTATATTAATTCGAAATCCAGATATACTTTTAATTGCTTGTTTATAGTTCACCCATTGATTTAAGCCTGTCTATGAGATACGATCTGATTTGGAACTGAAACATACATATAAATACTGTACTATTAGATAGGCAAGGAATCCAGTGATTGTCTGTATCGATCAGGGCTTGTTGGAAAGTTCATTGTCCGGGTTATTTCTTGGTAGCTACGCATTAGAAAAAATGTTTATGAATACTACACATGCTGTGAAACTTTCATCTCTGATTGTGATTATGATGTATGAACAACGGGTTATGTTGTTTATGATGATCCGACTATTTATTATAAACTGATGAACCACGTGGAATATGTTCATGAATGTTTGTTATGTCACGTGTTAATGATATAAACGCTGCTATGAAACCTAGAAATAACGACCCAGGCAACATTAAAAGGTGGAGACCTATAAACGTAATGTACTGATATTGAACGTATTTTGGTTAATTGATTCAGTCGGGATTTAACACTACTAGGCCAATATTATTCAAACTCTGAAACATAACACTCCGATTTATTGATACAGTATTTCAATGTTTTGTCTAATAGTTGTTTCACTGTTGGTCTTCAATGCTGCACTCACCGGCCGGATTCATTGTATTACTGTGAAGTATTGCCGTCTGTCACACTGGATATGTCGACGAAATTCATGTCATAGTTCCTACTTTGACCATCCGAACAAACATGTCTGTGCTTCCAATCTGATAATCGAGTCACACAGACGCTCGACCTTACGTTGTATTATCTTAAATTATTTAGTCAGATATCTAGTTAATATGCGTTTATTCTGTGATTGTGTGGACTCTTAACTTCTGCCGACTGGGATCAGTATTTAAATATTTTATACGCGTCATTAGTCTGTGAATCTTTGTCCTGTCATAGAACAGAGATGTTTTATAATAATTATACAACATTCTCTGACAGTAAATGTCGTTCTTATAACGATAAATGCTTCTAGGAGACAACAATAAAACAAGCTAGAGAATGTTCCCTAAGGCACACTATAAATAATCTACAATGCGCACATTTGTGGCCGTGTACATATTTGTTATACATTGTTTTATATCTCATAATCCACTCTTTATTGTCGTGACAAAAGTACACAGCTTATGTTTTAATAAACAAATAGTTTTATGGCTTAGAATGACACAGTAAGTCGTTAAATGGAGGCTGTAATCTTTGAGATAATCAGCTTAAGTGTTACATTCTTCCTCATTATATACACAAGAGATCGTCGGCTTCTCTTTGTTGTGCCTGTCTAATTAGGTTGTTACTTCTACTTACCATTGCATAATAAATCTTCATATGCTTAGATGTAAAATGTCAATATTTGGCTGTAGATTTTGTATACTGTATGAGAAAAGTACACACACACGTTACTGTCATGCCAATCGAGTAAGTTCGGCCATTTTAGTTTCAATATGCAATACATGAAGGCCGAGCTGATCAGAATGGCATGAATGCCTGGGTTGAAACTATTGATACTATATGTACATACAAACTAAAAAGTTTAAACAATATTTATTTCTTTATAAACATATAATATGATAACATTTATTTACACATATTAAGGATTGAGTAGAAAGCAAAGCTTATTTATAAACTCGTTCCTTATGAATAGCAGGGAATAATTGGTAACTTTATGAAGTTACATACAAACTAGTGCTTTGAAAATCAGATCAGAGTCCAGAACAGACTATAATGCCTGTATACTATATGTATAGGCTTGTTTAGTCAGTTATGATAGAATATACATGTATATACGACGTAACTTAATACAATCATTAAAACTTAGGCATTGGCTATATTGGCATCGCTGATAATGCTTGCATCAGTCTTCGTCTTGTAATACCACGTATTGCTTTTGTCATGTTTATGCTATTCTCGTTCAACAATTCGTAATGTCGGCATACAACATTACGCAACGTCCGTATAATTATACCACGACTAGTATACGACCTTTTACTACGTGTACATGATCTGATGGATGGTTTTGCTGATTTGTTTGTTTATTGATAACGAAGTCTTTATAAACATTTATAGCTTGTAAAAGTTTACATGGTACCTATTAATATACGAACTCATCCATTTGTTTTTAACCAGGTCCTGTCCAACATTACAATAACGAAATCACACGAAGATAAATTTGCGCCTGGTCAAATGTTACGAACTATAATATTGTTTTCATTTACATCCTGCATCTGTCGACTATTGGTCTGATATACTGCCAAAATAGCATGTCTAGAAATATAAATATAAATAAGATCTAATTCACATTTCATGTATTCAACCTTAATCTGCCCTTCTGTAGCTTATATATACATATAATATATATCATGGACAATTTTCAGCGACTTGATTCTGAATAATCCAGATTCTGATATACGATTATAATCAAACCCCATCAATAACCGTACTCCTTGCTCAACAAAGCGAATATAACAACCCCATATAAGGAAACTAGGTTAATCTATTATTTGTAAATGTCCTTATAAACTACTCATTTCTGATGACTGAATCAATACGGAATACTAAGGCCAAATAAATTACTAGTGCGGTTCTAGTAACCCAACCGGTCCATTTTTGCTTTAGCCTAATGCCCTAAACATTGTATTTGCATGTTGATGGAAGTCAATGCGGATCTTTGATTTCCAGTGCATAAAATAAATCAAATAATTTTAAATATAAAATATTTTCCCACCTACCTACCCTACTTTCTCTCAGTATGTTACCAGAACCACAATTTTAATTTGTTTTGATCTAATATGTATATCATATGCCAGTCTGGTGTATATTAATGGATGTATACGTGCCAATAGCCCGGATGGAAGAGAAAGCTAATATGTAAGTGGTATATAGTGTACCAGCTGATTACAATGAGTGTGGTTATATAGAAAACAACACTTTTCATGTAACACGTATCACAATGTACAGTGGGTTTGTTGTAAGCTATACTTATACGATAACAAATAAGTTGGTGTATATCTCAGTAAGTGTACACTTATACAGTCCTACAATAAACAACAGCTGACATTATGTACGGAAAAGCCTAACAAATAGAGACCACTTGTGCTTTTCATGAACTAAATAGTGCTTGTATATACGACTGTTTCTTTTTTATCGGCCCTCAATGGTGCTTAAGTTTGTTAAGGCTTAGGATTCTTTATGAGACGGGTCCCTCATCGAAACCTAGATTCATGAATTTATTTATCAGGTCATGTATTTCACTAACTACGTCCAATTCTTCTCCAACCTGTGGATCCACTTATCATGTAAGACAGAGTTGGGACCTGTGGTACTTCTACACTCCAAGTTGAGCAAGAAGTCTTTAAGGAAGTAGAGGCTAATCTTTAGTGAGATAGTGCAATTTTCGTTAAAAAGCGTTTTTTGTCTTCAAATTAAAGTTGTTGAATAAAATAAGCATTGTATTATGGATGCACTACATGAACTATTGAAGTTCAACCCAAAGTAAATATTGATAAAGTGAATTTATTGAAGCATGACAGCATTTTTATTGCAAATCTTATTCGTTCACAAACAAAGTCAACATGGCATTAAGAGTCAATGTTTGTTGTCGGGGACATAGCCAATAGTATAAGGAACAAACTCATACAAAGATTTAATTATGAAACAAATTCATGAACTTGTATCATGCACAAAATCAACGATCATCAATGACCTTGCAAACCGAAAGTAGAAAAATGGCAATGTTTCTTGAATATCTTTGTAAGTATACATTTTTCAGTCTTAAACTAAGTAAGAGTTTGTTCCCTAGAGTTATATTGTAAGAATGATATACATTTTAGCAAGTACGCTTGGGCAGTTTTTGTGTTTGCGAACGAGCAAGATTTACAATGAAAATGCTGTCATACTTCAATAAATTCACTTTATTGATATCTATTTTTTGGTTAACTTCAAGGGTATATGTAGTGCATCATAATGCTATGCTTTCAGTACCCATCAACAATCAATTTGAAGAATAAAATGCATTTGAAAAAAGCATGCACCCACCCACTATAGACCATACTCCACGTCCTTAATGTGGGTAGGTCGATGTACGGAGCTTAAGCAAACAACAGTTACATTACCTTAAAACGAGTGGACTTTTATGTTTTATAACATGATGTGAAGTAGACGTTTTACCGTCTCACCTCATTATTCCGATCTCTTTTATCAAACGTATGTTTTGGTACAAGCTTGTTGTTAAGATCACATAAAATGTATTGTTTACACCGGGTCACACCCTGATAACAAATATCGTAGATAAGAGTACAAATTTTACCTAAGAGTTTTTTAAGTACACCTCGTGTCCGTGTGGTATGTGACGTAATGTTTGGCTGAGAACGCAAATAAAAATATGGCAACAATAAGTCAATAAAAACAATCGTAAGTGTTTAATTCTTTGACCGATTTTAACAAGACGTCTTTATATGCAACTTAATATGTTTAAACCGAAAGGTCACAGTTTTTGCCGGAATCTATGACCTACTAGAATTGTACGTAAACATTAAGTTGCGTGAATCGTACTCATTCACGGCGTCGGTGTCGAACTAGGATGTCACGTTAAAATCGGTAAAAGAATACCGGCAAAACACTTACAGTTTGTTTTTTAAACTTTTTGTCGACACATTTTTACTTGCGTTCTTAGCCAAAAATTACGTCACATCGTACCACGTGATATGTCTACACTGACACATTGGCATTCTTCTCCGAGTAGATTATTGGTTTTAAGATTTTAAACATTTAAACGTCATTTTATCATTTGTATTTGCTATCAAAAAAAATACGACGGAAATCTAAATTAAAAAGATGTGTCAGAAGTGGGATTCGAACCCACGCCCACATACGTGGACCAGAACACTCGTATTTAAGGTTGTTATGCCTTGAGTCTGGCGCCTTAGACCACTCGGCCATCCTGACAACTTGTCGATGCATTATGTACTAGATTTTACATTAGCAAGCTCAGTGTAAAGTTACATAGCGTGCAGATGAAATCCAAAGGTTATTAAAATTAACACTTGTTTAGCGACACAACATACATACGATTCACAGCAATTCGATTAAAATTGCATTATGCATTTAAACTGAAGTCAACAGTTCATTTTTAAAAAATAAAAAAGATGTGTCAGAAGTGGGATTCGAACCCACGCCCACATACGTGGACCAGAACACTCACATTTAAGGTTGATATACCTTGAGTCTGGCGCCTTAGACCGCTCGGCCATCCTGACAACTTATCAATTATGAACAGTCGTATGCACCTATTCGCTGTTAGGTGAAATTGATAAAATATTTACATACCAAATGATGAACGACTTAATAACAATTAACACATGTTTATCCTACACTTTATCTTAGCGAGACACATATATCACCGATTGTTTAAATGCTGTGACACCTTACATGTGATAACATTCAATAGGCAAGGAATAACTTAATTTACTTTATAATCTGTCAAAACCACCAGTCAATTTCCGCGGGAAAGTCAAAACCTCGTTTCTGGATTTTTATCATGATATACTTTTTGATACAACAGGAACCAATGAGACCGTTTTGCACCTTTTATTAAAATTACCTAGCTATGCACCATTCAGTGATATACGTCATGTGATACGTTCAATTTTAATAGCTTTTGTAACAAAACAAAGTGTCTCAAACTAGGCCCGATCTCCCGAAGCATCTCAAGTAGAAATCTCAATTCAATTGACAGCTTCAACAGTTTTTATTCATTGGCAAAAATGTTGATATACGACTTTAAAAACAACAACGTCTTTTGTCTCTACTGAAAAGTCGGAAAACCTTGAGACACGAGGTTATGTTGATTCAGCGGCGTTATGCAATGTATCCAAAAGATTGTATACAGTACGCCTACCAATATGCGCTCATCTACATAGCTGACATGTTTAAATACTGATTTTAGTACAATTGCAATCTGATGGCTTCTGCACTTTGGTTTACATATATTTCACTCAGAACTTTTTTAGCAACACATTCTCATACGTTCTGTCCGACAACATGCATGAAATGATTGAGACATTACCAGCCTATGAGTTATTTAGTGATCAATTTAAAAATGTCTCAATCATTCATCACGTGACTCCTGACTCGTCAGTTAGCCATTTTACTCATTCACTCATCTATGTATCACGTGTATAATAATACGTCACATGATATTTCAACCGCCACGTGACTCCTGACTCGTCAGTCAGCCATTATCACTCATTCACTCATCTATGTATCACGTGTATAAGTGACGTCACATGAGTGTTGGTGACAGTACTGCACAACTTCCGGGTTCCGGTGATTGTATTCAGCCTTGGTGACGGGAGCCGACGTATAATCTATGTTCACATTGGCCATAAATTTGTCACGATATTTTTTTCGTAACTATATTTTATTGTATTGTTTATATGTGATGGCCACAAACGTTTGGTGAGCGATTTAGCATTTTACCATCACACTTTTATAGCAAAATCAGCATTTTTGTAAAAACCAACAACAATATGTGCAATGTTTCTTAGCTGCACTCGATTTCTTTTATCATATATACTTGTACATTGTAATTATCTTGTTAAGAAAGATGCATAATTTGGACAACTGTTTATACCATTATTCTTAGGAGGTTTTTACTTCGTTACCACACGGTAACTAAGTTAGTAGAGCTTTTTACATAATAACTATGGCGATATTTTTAATCAGTTACTAAGGATACAATATAAAAAGGCACATTTGTAGACAGTAATATATAAGAAATGCGCTATACTGTAAACTCATTAATATTCGTGAGGATTTACATTTCGTATATAGTAAATACCTTAACCACGAAATCAAATCCCCGACGAATAATTATACCAATAAATATGTAAAATGGTATATCATTGTGGTGTTTTCACTTTTTTGTTTCTTCAGAAAATAAGGCAACGCGGAAGTATGAAGGTAAAAATGAAAAGCATTACAATAATGGGTCGAATTGTCATCACTGCTTGATTCTATACGTCATGGATTGTTTTATCTGTTATTTTCTGTTTATTCTGCTATATATTTTATTGCACGAAAGACCCACAAAACTTCCTAAACATACTGCCAGCTTCAAAACACATAAACGCGAGACTACCCTCATTTCATATCAGTGTTCAAGTAGCTCAAGAGGTTTGCAGGAACTGAACATACATTCATACATGTATTATGTTGTTGCCGTAATACAAATCTTAAAAGCTGTATTTATCTTGAAAAGGGAACTACATTTGTATATCTTTTTCCCATAGTATATTTATCATACAGATCTAATATTCAAGTCTAAATTTACACATTTTGCTTTGACTAAGGGGCCGAATATCATTTCAAAATATACTTGCAACAAGGTAATATATGGTCAAAATAAAAAAGGTTAACCATGTGAGGATGTTACTCGACGATACGTGGTTCGGTCGTTCTCCTTATATGTTTACAAAGTTGCGAGAATATTCCCTCAATTCCATAGCAGGTAGCTACTTGGGGTAGTTTATTTACAGTAGTTTAGGATACTTTGGGGTAAGTCGTGCAGCAATGTAATATTTACGTTCGTTCTGTGTAAACTGATTGGTTACATAAACAAAAGACAACTAATGAAACTCATTTAGAATGCCAACTGTTTCCTAAAGGGGAAATTACCTTCGTACTAGTAGTTAATGGATTCAAGAATACCAAATTAAATTCCAGAGCAAAACTCGCTGCTATATTATAACCATTGTTTCTGGTTTTCTTCTTTTACTAAGCAATCCGTTAAATGTTTCGCCAACTGCAAAATACATGTTTAAAGCAGCAATGCGTTATTGGTGAATGTTATGGCATTTATGTATGTGTAATATAATTGTTAACTAACAGCGGAATTTGTTTACTAACCACATGGGATATAAGCGAATGATGCTTTATACGTTCTAAAGTAACAAATATCTATAGGCTTAATCTAGTTCAACATCCTTTAGATGAAACAGAAACATGCTTATATTTACGTCATAGACAGGAACGTATTCTGCACTTATCAATGTCTTGCTCGGGGTGCATACACCTGACAAAAGGCTGTTGCGATAGAGTTGTGATTTAGACTAGAAAAATCTCCCTTGTTATTTGATTGTTGCACTGTAGGTGGGATTTGAGGATTTACATCGACGGAACATGCAACTTGTCGATTTCCTTTGGTCTCAGTTCCCCAGAGCTAAACATTGAAAGGTGTATTATACATAAAATGTGCATTTGTTCAACTCTAGTTACCTGTAACCATGGAAAACTATGTTTACTGCTGATCCATAATTGAACACTTCGTTAAAACGTGAAAGAACCAACATCTTGGTGACATAACAAAGGCACACCCGTCTAATATATGATTTATTTCAGTCATTATATTTACGTTTGTGTGTTGTTCAGTACACGTAAATCGTATTTTACTTACAATACTAGTATGTTATTAAGCGTAGATTAGAATGTTATTGTCCCAGTTATTTTGTGAATGATTAGCGTAGTTTACACAGCAAATATTTTGTTTTGAGTCATTCAGCATGTACCAAATTTTAAATTTTAACAGATCGTATGAAAATAAATAAACAGACGATAAAACAATCCAGTGTAACAGGCCTATTACTTTTGATGCTTTATTTAGTCGCGAATTTGTGCCAATGTTGATCCACCTATGGATGTGCGCATGCTCATGACGTTACGTCACGTGACGGCAATAGATGGGAATTAATGCCGCTTGCCTTCGGTTACGGATACGCATGATAAAATGCATGTTTACATTATGTACTTCACTGGCTTTTATCCACAACTAGTTACACATTTTTCTACTAAACCAATGGCTGCACTTGACGAGTAATTTAAATCACAAAAGAAACAAGCATGGTACAGTGTACATTACTGTGAATAAATCATAGATAAATATACTCTAAACATTAATGGACGATATAAAACAAATGTAAATCAGGAAAAGATGGGTAACTAACATTCGGGACATTGGTTCGATATAATATACATACATGTAACTATGTAATAAATGTCTGCCGTATTTGATTTGAGTGCGAAAATGATTGAGTATGAATGTATAACATTGCATATAAACACCATTGATACTGGCTTGCAGAAAAAACGGAGCCTTCTTCAGGTTTGCTAAAGAGCGAAATCAAGGGTGCAGGTCGCTCCTACCAGACTAGTAAGTTGGTAGCACAGTGTAGCCTGGTTCGAGACCATATAGTTATAATGCTACTGACTTAACGACCACTATACCGCATGTAATATAGTCCTCAATGAATGGTCTACTGGCTGGGATCCAATTTAATCTTAGCTTCACATAGTTATGCGTGCGCAGTGATTATTTAAGCTTGTACATGTATAAATGCAAACCCTACTTTTTCCTTCACCTAACTTTACTGCAGCCAATATTTTGCATAAATATAGACGTTCATGTATTAGTCGCTTTCATATTCTTGAAAGCATAGCAGTTTAGTACATGAGCTTAGATTGATTTGATGTATATGTTTATCAATTTAGTATTGCTTATTTAGTATGAGAAGTTGATATTGCTTTCCATTGACATTCAGCCAGCAGTTGCTTTGAAAGCTCGTTTTGCTGATGCATACATTTTGTGTATATAGATCTAAGTCATTATATCACTGTCAGTTATTCGTTTTTGTAAAGGTACATCTAACCCCAGCCATGTATCAACATGCGGCCCAGGTGGGCGTGCCAGTCGCTTTAAATTTTAGAGTTATTTTTGCATAAAATGCATATGCAATAGAGTGTATACGTATATATGAACACATGTTTAGAGCAAATCCTCTGCAGGAATTGCACACTGTGTGAATGCGACATTTGTCATACCGGTATTATATACTCTATATGTATGAAATACAAACTAATAAAATTTTATCTATTTATAAACGCTAACAAGTTTCTCTCTGCTTGATTAATCAAAGCTTCTCATATCCGTTCAATCAGTATATTCACACCTTATACGAACGTCTAACCTGTAACATCGATATCGTAAAATCGACAGGCTATTAAATATCACTTTTTATAAGATGTCTAAGATGTATATACCCGTATACCAGATTCATTAATTGTGTATATGTGAAAAAAGCATTCCACATGTGCTGTCTATCTTCACTTAATACAAAATCTGGCTTTCATTTTTGCAATAACATTAGACTTGTTACGCTACACATTCTTTATATTAAACACTTTTATTATATCTAGCCACTGATGATTAATCAGAGTACTGAAAGTATTGTTTTATCAATGTACGTCATGAAATCAAAGTACTGAGTGTATCGTATAAATCAAAGTACTGAGTGTATCATATAAATCGAAGTACTGAGTGTATCATATAAATCAATGTTCCTCGTGTATTTCAGTGAGTGGAGATGCTGAGGAAGGAAGACCAAAACACGAGACCGATGAAGAACGTCTTAGAAGAATCGCTAAAGTAAGATTCAATACAAATACGCAATTCTTTCAAACAACGTTTAATATCGTCCTGTACTAGTATTATGTTGGTTTTATCCGCTTCCTGCAACACAATGCAGTTTATAGACATCTCAATAACGTTTGCTAGTAATATTGCCCTGTAGTATTATATTGTATTATGTGCGGTTTCTACATGCATCAAAAGTGTGAATTTAGAATTTAGAAATCTCAACACTATTGTTATTTACAACGTTTGTTACAGATTATTTATGATAATAAATTACCAAACGCCGATAAATAGTTAAATTAAATTATATGTTTAAAGTAAACAACTACTGGTCAATATGTATATGTACAATGTAGTCTAATATTTCATTATTTTGAAGTCTGGACCAACTGAGTTTGCATCAGATCCGGTTGACCCTCACTTCTACTGTATTTTATATTTCATCAGGAATTGAGTCACGAAGTCAAAGATGGAGATATACCCGAAGATCAGGCTGCCAAGATTGCCATTGCTAAAATCAACGAAAATACGACACATGACCGCGGTTGGTATCGAATTAACGCAACGCGCATGCTCACTGGAGGACGAAAATTAGTACCACGTGTGATGTCAAACTTCCAAGAGGTATGGTTCAAATGCTTTGCCCGTTTTACTACTGAAAATATTTAGAGCGGCTGGACATTTTCTTTTGGTGACCCTTTGTATCAAAACCAACATCATTCGATTTATGATTCAAAAAATGTTTCATTTATACGAAAAGCTACTTTGACAAAGCATTTATAGTTAGCTCGGCTTATTACAAAATTTGATACATGTAGTTCGCTTGTCGATAAAAATCTTACTATATTTACTTATTCGTGTAGTAACAATTCTTTTCAGATATTACTTATTTATGCTGCAAAATCAAACAAGAGAATTGTTTTTAATTTGATGAAGCTTTTCAAAATATTACAATTCTTTAAATGTACCCAACACACTATAAATGACGATATAGATACTCACACATATATATGCTTTATATATGGTTTAGGTGCACTATATTCTCCTTCATATAATGATGTAATGTTCGATATTATATATGTTTTACTTTTATTTTCCATTCCCCTAAATTTCACTTCAAAATCTTGTAAGTACCATCCTTTATATATCTGTGTTATAACTTCCGCCACGTAGTGACAACTTTTACCTTTTACATGTGTTTGCATCTTTTGTGTACAATTCCTCTCACTTTATATTTCCGGTCATTTCTACACACTTTTCTTTTTTTGTGTCCACCATTCTTTCTGTTTCGTCTCCAGCTAGTTTCGATGGCTACTTAAATTTGATTGAACTATTTTTGTGATGCACATTTCGTAGAAGCGTTCAAAAGTGATTATTGTCAGAAAAGCTGGCATCAAACATAAGTGTACATTTTAAGTCGTATACTGATCACCTTTGATTATGACGTCTTTTTAAATTGATCCAATGAAACATGATATTAATCGATTCACATCACCAGTGCCTGTCTATGCTTAAAAACATATTAATTATACATAGTTGTATATTACTGAAAAGGAAAAGGGAATATTTAAAAGGATTGATTTCAATCGTGACGTCATTTTCAGAAACGATCAGGCCTTAAGGTGTAGAATAAGCATGTGAGCTACTTTAATTAGTTCATTTAGTGAGTTCGGAACAACACATATATTAATGTAATGATCTCAATTAAAAAGGATAATAATAAATCGAACAGGGAAAGCAGCACTCAACGGAAACATGGAAGCACACCACAAAGACAACAAGAAAGAAGACAAGATACGATCAAAACAGCTGATAAAGAACACAATGATAGTTACAAGTAATACTTACCCAAATTACAGTTCAGGGAAGACACAAGGTCGCTGTACAAACACAAGTGTGCATGCCATTCAGAAATAAACGAAGCTTCATATTCAAAAAAGCACACACAACACAAGACATACAAGGCAGCCACACGGAGCAAGGAAAATCATATTTATAAATGAAATCAAACAAAAAGGATGCCTACAAAAATGACTCCAAAAAGATAATAAAATAAAAATTGGACAGGGAAGGCAATGATACAACATAGTGGAACATGTACGACATTTCGTACTATGTCTAGTGGTTGCATGCAACTATGTGTCTATTTGTACATCTTCTCAAAGTTTCAGTAGGTATGACTTTTCAAAGGTACAGGGAGCACGTGACTTAATCTGTCAATATTTGCATTTTCTCCTTTAAGTTTCATTCACGACATTATTACTCTATACTGTAGTCTTTTTCTTGTTTTACATTCGCTACTGACTTGTGTTTTTTTTGGTTTTGGTGAATTGCTAGTAAATGTTGTATGACCACGTGAATACTTATGGATTACCCAAGCGTTACTTACTGAAAGGCAACCTAAATGTTAACGCAACTACGAGAACTTAATCATCATTTGACTTGCCTCTAGAGGATATACCGTATAACATCGTCCCACATAGTGAATAAACCTTTTAGTGATGTTTTTGTTAGTATAATAGGCTTGTTGTTTGTTGCTGACATGGTTTATGCACTAGGTAAAATTGTTACATTCGTGTGTAATTATATTTCAGTCCCCGTACAAAACACCTTTGTTCAGCTTATAATGTTTTGTTTTTGTTTCTCTTACAAAACAACCGCTAATGAAACCCTGACTTCGAAGCTTGTGACCTCATCATTCAATGAAATCAAATAATCAAGAAATCCACCGTTAATAACACTACACGATAAATGGCTTTATTTATAACTCGTTTATGGTCTTCTTCAATCTGATCTACGATTTTGTCTAGCTCACCACGTTGTTGTTCTGACTCCATAAATATACATCTAATCATAGGGGGCCAAAAATCCTTTCTGTTGAACATATTCCATTGTCCCTCTCTCAGTGTAGCAATACCACGTGGTTTTTACTACAGTTCCAAGTAGAAATTTGTAAACATTGGAACACAAATGTAGCCATAAATATTTTATTTCTTCATCGATTTTTATGAAATCTACGCCACGCTTAGGAGAACATTATTTGCTTTCCATGAAATATAAAATATTTTTAAGCGGATGTGCCGTTTAGTCCATTACCATGTGAGGCACGTGTAGGTTTCACAGGGTAATGGAAAAATCAGTAAAGCTGCTGAAAAAGATCTTATATTTCATGGAAAGCAAATAATTTTCCCCTTAGCGTGGCGTATATTTCATAGAAATCGATTAAGAAATAAAATACTTATGGCTATTTTATTTTCCAATGTTTACAAATTTCTTCTTGTAACTGTAGCCAAAAGTCACGTGGTATTGCTACACTGTCTCTGAAAACTAAAAATACGTATAAAAGTGTATACAACATAACCCCAAAGTTGTTCAATTATATCAGATGTGCTTAGTTTGGATACATAATCGAATTTCTACAAAAATATTCTGGCTCGTACATTTTACCTTATTAACCAGCTTCCTAATTGGTTTTGTGAATTCAATTAAAACAACTATGTTTTCACGAAACAAAGCTGCAGAGAATTGAAATTCTCACATAAATCTTCTAAAACTACTGAGCAATTAAATTATAACCAATTTACTCTCAGATTTATGATACAACGACCTAATGCACGTTCTGAATCCTTTCCGAATTCATTGCTTGACATACATAAAGTCACTGTATCCCCAGTTGGTAATTTAACAACTTTGAAAACTAGTGTGACAGGAAATAGGACTTAGTGTTTAAAATACTATTATTCATCATACTTCATTAACATGCAAACCTTCAAACTAACATACATTAGAGCTTTGTTAAAAACTTTGCAGTGTCCGACAATAGTTTTAGTTGTTTTAACGTTTGTTTACCATCATGACGAATTCCTCGGAAGCACAGAGTAGGGTCTGTTATGTCTCTTACCAAATCATATCCTATATCGCTATCATTACGGTGGCATAGAGAGGACTCATGATATATTTATTAATCACGTAGGTGACGTGTTAGCTATTACGTGCGCACGTGATAAATAAAATATGTCCTTTGTCTCCTCGATGCTAACGTTTATCATAGATTACTGAGGCGAAATATATCAATATCTATACTGTAACAGTGGTGTCTGTATTTTGTAATGCTGCTATATGCTACTCAATGTCACTATCAGGTGGCTGTACAATTTTTTTAAGTCTGTTTTGTGTGACGCATGTAAATTACATCTCCCAACATTGTGCTTCCGAGTGTCTGATATCCACAGTTATCCGCAGTTATCTATATTACCTGGACTTGTATCATAGTGCAATAACTACAGTACTGCACTGGAAAGAGTGCGATAACTTCAATACCGCATTGGATGTGCCCTTTAACCACCACAACCACCACACCCTTAGTTGAACTATGATACAAAACTACAAAACAGATATAGAACAAACACTAGGATATCTTACTTTATCTCGGACTGCGATCTCCACCAAATGAGATATCCTCCTGTTCCAGTTCTCTATCTATAACCTGTCTATATTACCAACATGTTAATTGTTTATATAAGTCGTTTTGTATAATGACATCCTTAATATATCCCGTATATAAATATATACTGACATTATATCGTGATGTATAAATTACTAGTAACGTTCGATCGTGTAATGTTGATATTGTTTTTTCTAGTTTCTTTTTGTTTATTATTTAATATCATAACCATTTCAAGATGTCACAATATTACTAATATGGTACATTCTTGTCACAACAATATATTCAAGACACAGTATAGTATAGATATCAAACTCGCATTATGTAAAAAGACAAGTGAACCTTGTGAACATACCCAATGTCGATTAACGTCATAATATGTACCTTTCACATATTTTTACTATGTATCCATGTGTGTTGAAACATTTGTTGTTTCATTTCAGATATATGACAATGTAAAGTTGTCAGGAGACGCGGGTGATAGGAAAGATCCTTCACACAAAGACCACTCAGCAGGAGGCACTAAAGCTGTTGTCGAATTCACTGCGGCCGCTGTCAGTGTGCTGGAAAATGAGGGCAAAGTTAGAATTGGTCTTCGTCGATTTGGTAAATTGGATATGCCATGTGTTGTCCAGTGAGTAAACTTTATGCGTTTTGTTACAAATTCATGTGATTTTCTGATATTTGAACAACAATCCAAATGAGTAATAAAACGTCTAGCCAATTGTCACGGCATTGTTTGATCATAATGTGCATGGTTTTGTAACATTCATGGTCTCGATGGCATTGAATCGTCTACCAAAGCTTTGTGTGTTATATTGTATCAAAATGTTTAGTGTTAGTGCTATATATCTGATGTGGATTAATTATTTAAAACTGAACCAACAGTATGATGGCAAAACTGATTGTATTTCTCTGAAAATAGAAAATATTGATTTAAACTGAAAACAATAACGGTGTGCTGCCTGGTTAATATCGTATAATGCGACACGGAAAACACATTATTAATTGTTAGCTAGTGTATATTAGTGTGCAGATGATGATGATATTGGAAAGTCTTGAAATGCATCATTCAGCTTACCGACAACACTACACGTATATGTGTATAAGAATACAATACGATTGTATGATACACCATACATTAATTACTAGAAACTTGGTGCTACATCTGATTTTAAGCTTCATTACTTTCAAAAATAATAATTACCAAACTTAAATAGTCATTCAATTGTCATCAAAAATCAGCAATTCGTCCTCTTCACCAGCACCACTTTAATGCACATTGTTCTTTTTGAACGTTCTTCTTTTACTGTTGAGTGCTGCCTTTACTGTCCGATTTGCTATGATCGTCTTCAGAATCACTGTTAACTCGATTTGCAGAATGTTTATATATAGGACCATGTATTGATCATGTAATGTTACCTACAACCTTCATCTTTCAGTGTTGAAACTATTAACGGTACAACATGTTTATATATAGGACAATGTATTGATCATGTAATGTTACCTACAACTTTCATCTTTTAGTG
This sequence comes from Spisula solida, assembly GCA_947247005.1. Taxonomy (NCBI): domain Eukaryota; kingdom Metazoa; phylum Mollusca; class Bivalvia; order Venerida; family Mactridae; genus Spisula; species Spisula solida. The sequence goes on along the minus strand of OX365944.1, from coordinate 38,982,928 downwards.
TTGAAACTATTAACGGTACAGCTCTGAGCGGGGAGGACTACAAACACTTTAGTGAAGATGTCAAATTTGGCAAGAACGAAGAATTACGTCAGGTGTACATTGAAATTGTTGATGACTGTGAATGGGAACCGGATGAGTTTTTCTTCGTCAAGCTGTCTATACCGGCGCAAGAAGATGGAAGTCACGAACATATTGCTTGTGGAAACGTTTCTATTAATCAAGTCACTATTATCAATGATGATGGTAAGATGCATGAATGTTGCTGAATAGCTCTGAATATTCTACATAAACATATCAAATCTACAAATATGAGCGCTATTATATTGCTCCCAAGTGCTGGTACATTCAATTTGATAAAGTCTGTTTGCAGTCTAATGTAGATCTGGTATTAATGTACGAATTAAGATGAGTTCAAATACATGTGTTATCCACATTTGTCATCTTTTATTCAAACGTGTCATATGCTAGTAAGTACAGTTCATGTACTTGTAAATTACGTATGTGCGTTTTAAGATATCAAGTATGTATGATTTTGAGCTTTTTTACATGATTTGCTATTCAAATACCACTTTTCAATTGATTTATTAAACACAAAATAATTTGATTATTTCTAACAGAAAGCATGCTATAAATTGACGCACTGTTTCTATTTCAGAACCCGGTAAACTTGAATTTGGAAAACCTAGTTTGGTCGTCAAGGAAAGTTACTACACTGCCCGAATTCCTGTTCAGCGCGTAAATGGATGTGATGGCCACGTGAGTGTCAAATGGGCAACATCGGATATTACCGCTAAAGAAGGCATTGACTACGAAGGAAAGGAAGGCTTGCTCATGTTTGACAACCAGGAAATAAACAAAACGATCGACATCCCTCTGTTTGAGAGCAATGTATGTATACCTATTCTTTGTTTCCTTTTTTATAATTTTGTTTTAAGTCCCACTGGTCAGCAGTATTTCAGTCATGTGGAGACTTCCCAGACGCATTATCCTGACAACTGGCCAACCAGCAGTTACCTGGATCTAACTATACTGAGCGTCAAGCAAGGGAGACATACCAGTGCAGTTTGAAAAAGACTTTGGTATGCCTGAGATCGAACCCTAGAACCCTTACAATCGAAGCGGACGCTGTACCTCTGTACGCACGTGATTATATGTAATATGTTGTGTAACAAAATAAGAATATAAATGTTCATAGTGATTAACCATTGTAGGGCGTTCTTAACACAGTTGATTAAGAAATAATTCAAAGATGCTAAAAGCATGCCAATAAATGTTTTTAGATTCCATACAATTACATTGTTTCTATCATATAAGAATACATTCCGAGGCACTTAAAAATGAAAATAAATTGGATTGAAAACACGATTTGTTTTATAACAATTCCTTGATTTTTTTTAGAAAAAAGAACGAGATGAGTGTTTTGCCATTGAACTAGGAGAATGTGATGGTGGTGCTGAACTGGGAAAGATCAAGAAGACGATTGTTACCATTGTTAATGATGACGGTAAGATTGATGTTATATCTGCTATAGTTGTAAACATCAAAGAGTTTGGCAACATCAAATAGCTCTGCACAACAAGATGCGTTTATTTTTTATATTACATTCATGCCAGATATTGATGTTTATAACATTGGAATAATGGGCCAATGTAGCGTAAAATATGCAATTCCTTATGGGCGAATTATGCCAATATGACAGATATGCACTGAACGAACATATGTTATAATTAAACGTTATTGAGTGGATTCCAAGTTCACATTGACGTATCGTGTAACATAACTACATGTACGTATATATATGCACCAAGGGAGGTAATCGTACATTGCTTCAAGGATATATCTACCACATTTCTGCTTCATGAACGAACTTATTAACTAGTCAATACTGTAGCGCACAAACAATCCAAAGCCACACAAAAACGAGAGCAGCACCTTGCCATCCAAACAAGAGTCAGACATTTAACGAATCATCCAAGTCATTTCAACGTACATGTATATAATTGGAACTAAGTACGGAAAACCAGTTTGATGTATAAGTTTGATGTATCGGCAAGAACAAGACCTTAGTTTCAATATACAAGTTATGTATTCGTGCCTCAAGTGGTCACACTCTGGCTTCAAGTATACTTTATGATTGAAACTGTATGTATTTCAACTGCTGTAAAATAGATGTGATAATATGCTTTCAGAATTTGACGGAATTGTAAGCCGCTTATTAAACATGACAAAGGCCAACATTGGTGGTGTGGCTTTGGAATCTTCTAGTTACTTACAACAATTTAAGGATGCCATGAACGTGAACGGAGGAGATATTGAATCTGCCACCCTTCTGGACTACATACTGCATTTCCTAACATTTGGCTGGAAAGTAAGTTCACAAAAGTAACACACCATCCAATTATATACCGGTACTCCATAATTTGGCAGCTGATTCGTCTTACAGTTTATGTTACACAGAATTGCTCTTATAAAATAGATACCTTGGGAATTTGTGAAGGAAAACATGCCATTGCAACACTTTAATTTCTGCATGCAAACGTCTGTATTCTTCTCCATGTAATAGCCTTGAATATCTTCACGATTTTAGGTAAATTGAGTTAGTTGAAAATTCTCTGTCTTGTAAATGCACATTAGGAAAATATCTGATATCAATGATCGTCGTTGAATTGTCTGTTAGAATAATCGATGTTCGGGTGCAATTATGACCTGTTTGAGACACATTTTTACAAATATTTGTTTACTTTTAAGCGTTCATAAATTCAATTACATTTTAGATAATAATAATATGTTTGTGGTGTTGTTTTTTTTCAGATCATATTTGCATTTGTTCCACCCGCTAAATACCTTGGAGGTTGGCCATGTTTTCTTCTCTCACTTGCTGTCATTGGACTTCTTACAACAATTATCAATGATTTGGCGGGAACTTTCGGCTGCTTGATTGGTCTTCCAGATGCTATTACTGCCATTACGTTTGTTGCCTTAGGAACCAGTATGCCGGACACATTCGCCAGTAAAACGGCTGCTTTGATGGAAAAGACAGCTGATAGCTCAGTTGGAAATATTAACGGCAGTAATTCAGTGAACGTGTTTTTAGGACTTGGTTTGCCATGGGTGATCGCCAGTATATACTGGGCTGTACAGGTGAATATACATGTTTCCCTATTGTGCATTCATTTAAAATGTATTTAGTTTTGGCAATTGTTTAATCACGTTTAAGCTAATGCAACTTATTCCATAGTAACTGTTGTCGTTTTTCTGTGTTAAGACAAACACTTTTACCTCTTGTGCATTCATTAAAAATATTTTTAGTTTTAGCAATTGTTTTACCATTTTTAGCCTTTCCTCGGTCATTTTAATTGATTTGAATGATTTATATCATGTGCTATTATCCGCGTTCTAAATGATACTTAGATTTGCAGGTGGGCACTATGTGCACACAATCTACATAAATAGAGTATAAAAGATTATATGTGTGCCTACTGGAGGGATTTTGCCGAGTATTAGTCGAGAAGCTGATATACATAGGATATTAAATATGTCGACTCGACACAATAGGTTTAGACCGTCTTGTGTATATTGTGTAATAAACGTTTGTCCCTCTTCTATATAATTTTATGACCATTTGTAAATTTCTATATTTCAGACTCATACTGACGATAAAGTGTTCCATTATCCGGCTGGGTCTCTGGGTTTCAGTGTTGTTATCTACAGTGTGTGTGCGTGTGTTGCCCTCAGTCTCCTGCTGGTCAGACGTTACGTACCACTTTTTGGCCGTGCTGAATTGGGAGGTCCACAGGGACCGAAAATCGCAAGCGGCATATTCCTTATTAGCTTGTGGGTGTTATATATATTACTATCATCACTACAGGCTAAAGGTGTCATTACGTCACCATTTTAGTAGACAAATAAGCAGCGTATTAGTTCGCTAGTTGTGACTATTTATATGTACAAGAACCTACAAACTGCCTTTAAGAAGTATGAATGCGGGCACATATAGATGGTGCCTGGTAGTAAAACTTAGTGTTAAGCCTACGCAAATAGAGATTCGTACCAGTGAACATCTTCATGAGTTCCTCACGGACTTTTCATCTCATTGAACATGCCATTGTCCATGACATACATCGTTTGTATATAGGCTTATTTACTAGTTTAGTTATAGTATCGTTAAATTAATTACTTCACGTGAATAGTCGTACAAACCTAACATTTATCACACCAAATGAGACTCAGCAACATGAAAGCGCCTAATAATAAATTGGATACAAAATAGAAAATGGGGTACAAATCGCACTACAATGTAAAAATTGATTTATATGACTTTTTGTTACAGTCTCAACATAGTCATGGAGTTCAAAACAATTTATATACCAAGGACTTTACTGGATTACTTGATCTATTACATACTTGTAATTTTTAACGGAATGTTTTATAAATAATGATAAATCGTGTACGGCAATCTTAAGTTGTTCATAATCAAATGTTAACATATAAATGGCTTGCTTTTAATGTTGTACGTTTATCATTTATATACATATTATATACATATTATATACATATTACCGATTGCTTCGTACATGTGTATGCATTAGCACATTTATGGTTGTATATTGTGTACATGCCTTTTATTTTATATTATCTTTTAACAAATTAATAAAAGTTGATTTATATCTACAGTTTTCGTTATTTATTGTTACCATAGCAACATTTATGTACAGAAATGTATTACTAAAAATTTATACGCAGACAATGGCACACTTAGCTCCATGGGCATTATGCCTTAATTTCTTGAATAAACTGTAAACTGTAAACTTAACTTTGCTGTTCAAACGGCACCACTTGACACACCATCAGGCTCGTACGCACAGCTCTACTTCCAGAGACATGTTAGTTGCTAGACCGCTGCTGGCTATTTTGGTTGTTCATTCCTTCCAGGAAAACTGGTCAGTTAAACTGACCGCCGATTATAATTTGAAAACGGTTGAAAAACTGCGTAAAACATATTAAAAAATGTATTCACAATTGTTTAAAGGTGCTGACTCACGTATTGGCATATTACAAAAATAAAATAAAATTGTCAAATAATATAGTTGCCTTTGTTATAGTTTATATCCGGTATATATTAAATTGCGTGTTTGCAATAAATCTTTCATAAAGCAACCGCCAACGACTTTCTATTACATAAATATTTGGTTAGTTAAAAAAATCACGTCATACAAAATGTTTAGCTCGATCCGTGACTCAGCACCGTTGAATGCATTAACTTTTGGCGACCTCGCATAATTATGCAGGTGTCCAGGTCTTGATGTATTTCACAGACGGTACATCTGGTAACTCTGATTGTTTAACATCCAGACCAGATAAGTCTTTCAGGACATTATTGTTTTCTTCATTAACTTCCGTACTTTCACGTTCAACCCCAACATCAGTTTCACCTTCGCTGTCTTTGTTAGGTTTCAAGGTATCACATATCGTAAACAACATGTCAACAAGCCTTGGCAAGAAACACAACACGCCTTCAAACAGTTCCCTCTCAATACCAGAGATTTTATATAGCTTGGTAATATCTTCGTTTGTTTCAAATTTCTTACCGGGTTCCAGCATATCTTCAATCTCACCAAGTAGTCGATTAAACTTCTCACACGAATCTGGATGAAGTGTATCATCAAACGTTACATAAAGTATTTTCTCACTGATACTCTGCACAGTCAGTCGAACTTTGTTAACAATGGCAAGATATTCATACAGCAGGTCAATGCCTTTACCACGAGCCATACTTTTACTATGCTGAACGTTGTGGTAACAGTTGATCACATCTTGAAGACATCGAATTTCCTGTTTATCACCGGGTAACACGATTCGTAACGTTACTAATAAATCTTTCGTTGATTCTTTAAATTCATTGCATCGCTCTTGAACAACTGTTATTTTATCGTATAATTCCTGGTTCCAGGTTTGTAAATCAAACGTGCGTATTTCATCTGAAAACAAATAAATGATGATCGGAGAATATATTAACGTTATATAAATGCACTATACATATAAAACAATGAACTCTTACTCAATGGTTACACCGAACAACAGGAATTTGAAATTCTATGAAAAAATATCATAGCGGTCTATTCCTGTGATCGAACTAATAGTGGTACTTAGGGAATTGACGTTACGAGATTTGGATTAAGTTGATAGTAAGTAGAGTAACACCTGTACTACTGAGCTGTGAGGTGCTGTCACTGCCAGAATCACATCGATATTTAGTCATACTGACACTTAGTAATTTCTGATCTAATGCACTTTACATATCATAACGGAATACAAAGTGATCAGATTAGCACTTGTTTTTATCAAAGCAAAACATGACACGGTATAATGAGCATTGTCAGCAAAATGCATGACTTTTGTTTTATTTGTATGCCTACATTGTTTAATCACTTCGGGAAAATGGTCAGTCTAAACAAGTGTCCCTACCTAAGTCAAGTGCATGTCCACCATCATCACAAACATCGTCATCTTCACACCGGAAATAATCTACAATAACATCTACCGGATGTGACGTAGCATCTTCAATCGGTCCACGAACCAATAATATGTCTCTGTACTTGGTTATAAGTCCTTCGTCAATTTCAACTGATAATTCCAGAAGCCGAGCTTTAAGTCGACTTAGAACTTCTTCGGTCACTAAGGCAGTTTGCACTATCTTTTTCAAGCGTCCAGTGACATAGTTTTGGTAAAGAATTTCAAACGCACCCAGATTAAAACAAAGTACAAATGCGTTTATAGTGAACCCAACTTGACTAAGACGTTGCACAGTGATGCCTTCATACCCAAGAAGGTCTTTAAGTTCTTTAAAATGTGTTCGCATGTTAGCTTTAACAAGTTTCACGAAAGTATAACATGTATGTTTGAAGTCATCTTTAGTTGATTTGAATGCATCGTGTGTTTGTTCGATCTCATCTTGGTCTGCTCTCTGTACTCCTTTCACTGTTATCTTTAGTTTTACTTCACCTTCAACAAGAATGGGTCATTTAGTATATTTTGATTTAGTTCAAAATTATGTTTAATTGAGAAAAAAATGTACAACTTTTATTAATAACTCGAGACACATCTCATTCCTGGTGGTATCCATCTCCGTCTACGTGTGTATGACGAAAGAGAAGCCAGTTTCCCTTTATTTCGTACACTTGAGCGGTCTACAAAGAAAATAATGACACCATATGTTTTAATCTTCGGTATGACGGTACCCGGGGTCAACCCCGACGTCCCAAACACAAAGTATAACGATTTACTACTATGCTGACGAGGCGGGTACGAGTATGTGCTCTGTCTACATCCCTAATATGATCAACCTTGTGTATGAAGCTTTTCTTCTCTTTTACATACCACGATTGTGGTATGATATGATATAATTTGCATTTATTAGTTGATAGAAGCGATGGTCCTTCGAGTTACGTGTGTAAAATCATTATGCCATTGGAACCTTTCTCAAAATATGTACGCACGAAATGCCAAAATAACAAGCGATGTTCGTAAAACACGTATGCCCCCATGAGAGCCCAATGAAATGGGGTCATCTACTATTGCTGACCAACCTCCATGTAAAGGTTGAAGAACCTAGGTCTAAGCGTTCTGTTATTGAACGGAAACTATTTTATACGACCAACCAACAGACATTTGCAAAAGAATATACCCCCTCATCAAAGATGGGGGCCATAATTATGTGTAGTGTTACTCACATAAATCTGAAGGTTTGGATGGAGTGACCTGTAACATCAATGGATTCACTCCTGTCACTATGTTGTTCTTTACTGGTTTGTTCTTCTTTGTATTTTGTTCTTCGGTATTCGGTTTAGGCTTGGACAAACGATCTGCCAGTGCTTGTGGAAGTAAAATATAGGACGTTACAATTTACAACTAAATAACAATGATAGAAAATCGGACAGCAAAGGTAGCGAATTAGGGAACTACTTTAGACGTAACAACTTCTTTGTGAAATTAAATACGTAAGTGCAACTTATTAAATTAACACCTAATTATCGTTTCGTATTGTCTTGATAACAAGAAAATTCCTGAGGGAACGATGTATTTAAAGGAATGCCTTAGAGCAAACCACAATTAGATCACACAGAGGTACCATGTCTGATTGCTAAGGTATGTGTGTATCAGTTGGTATATAATATGTGCGTGAAGCTGGCAACCTTCACACTGGCCACGCTGCTAACATCGCGCTGCCAGACTGCCAACTTCACGCTTCAAGGCTGCTAGGCCGCCAACTTCATGCTGCAAGGTTGCCAACTTCACACAACCAGGCTGCTTGGTTGCTAACTTCATACACAGTATATATAAGTGCGTCGAGTTTGGAATATGACTTCAAACTTTTAAAAGAATAACTAACAATAATGAAATATATCTAAATATTTTACTAACCTAACTAACTGCAGATTGTAATGATCAGGCATGTTTATTTACCTTTTTGTTTGGCCTGTTTGTTGACCGATACGTCCTGTGCTGATGGGGCCGTCACAGGCCGACCCATATATGGCACGAGTCGTTTTTGGCTCATCGACTTTAATTCCTCTATAAGAGAAACATAATTATACATTGAAATATCACTTACGAAAACTTGTTACTTAGCAGGTTATATTTAAATGGATCCACTAATATAATGATACATCCGTATCATCACACAATGCAAATGAATACATTTAGAAACAATAACGTTTGGTTAAAGTAACCAATGTTTACTGGATGCATTGGTTGGCGTGTTACGTCTTCATAAAATGAGTGGATTAGTATTGGGCCTCTTAAAGATGAAATAATAAACACATTAAACAGGGTCTGCTCACCTTCTGCTCGTCTAAGTCCAAGAAAGTGTGTTACTTTCAGCAATTTCTCACGACTTGCTGACCGACCCACCATTTGTTGCCAACGACAAAGGCCCTGGAAGGCCATCTCAGACATCCGGGCACTCCCATAGTCACGCTCTAGAGTGTCGAGTTCAGCGTCTGCCACTCCGAGTTCCTCACAAACATCTCTCCACTGGTGGGCTATGTACGGCGACACACGTTTACAAATGTTCCGAATGTCTGGAATAATCGGAAATGTGATACAGTTTACAGTTGTTGTTTCTTAGTTTGGAATATTCGTATCATTTAGTTAGGATCTGGTGACAGTGACGTAGCCGTTTTTGTGTACACAGAAAATTACAACCATTGTTTTAATAGGTAGTGCGAATATAGTTTGTTAGTTTAGCATTGGAATTATGGTTGTCTGTTTAAGCCTATGTAGTTTGTTTTACATCGTAATAGTGAGCCCGACCGCTGCGTATTCTGTATTCTGATCCTGACTAGACTATAGGTGTACACACATGTCATTGTTCGTAGAAACACATGGACCAGGGTACTGTTTTATGAAAGCATGCACTTACGGAAATCTTAAATTAACGTGTAAATTTAAATTATGTATACTGGCAGCCCTTTAACTGCTATTAACTGTGATAAACGAGTGTTTAATATTAATTTACATTCCGTCAAGGAACTCATAAAAACCATTCCTATCACTAATGCATAGGTTTTAAAGAATAATTTTGAATTGAAATGTGTACGTAAATTTATTGTTTCCTTACGTGCTTTGATAAAATAGTACCCTGGTATTTTTGAGCACGGAAGTCAAGTATTTATGCATGTAGGTCTCTCATTTTCTGATAAGGAGCATGCCTTCCAAAATGATATCCAGTTCCAAAGTGTGTGGTAATGATACAATTCGTATATTGGATATCAGGGTACGGTTTTATCAAAGCACTTACGAAAATCTTAAAGGTATACGATCAAATTTGAATTCTTTATAATTCACCAACAACTGCAAATTGGTGCCAGCAGTTCATTAACTGAATCATTATTAGTATAGAAGCTGCATTTACCACACTTTATAAGTGTAAACAAATTACAATTAATTTAAATTTGATCGTAAGTTTACGATTTCCGTAAGTGCTTTAATAAAACAGTACCCTGTGCTTTCAGTGACATGAAGCAATCACAGTTGTTTAAAAGGTCTACATACGACCAACGTTGGGTAATGTTTGTAGAGATCAAGGGCTTACCGAATATCTTCCGTACACAAGTGTGGATACTAAACCATGTTTGGTTTTGAATCAAAGTGCGTTTAATAAGCTATAAAACATATCATTTTAAATAAAAGATAAAACCAAACGATTAGTTTTTTTGGTAAAAAATCAATTGGGAATTAAAATCGGATCGATGGATTTATCGAGATGGTGATTTGTTAGACTCTCAACATGAGTTTAAACACACACACTATGGTCTATTTACATTCGACTTCTCAGACAAGAGATCTAAATTACAAATCCTTGTTAAAGTGGAAATATTACTCTAATCAATACGATAAAACAAGAAACTTGACTATCTAATCAAATACGTGTAGGCCAGCGTGTATTTATTATACAGACATCACTGGGCGTTTACTCCAATGTGCGCCTCGTTTCATTCTAGACATCAATATCCACTATTCAAAATGTCAATATACACCTTTATTAATAAAACATGAAAGTTTCTTTGTGAGTCATACTCACAGGGTTCATTCTGTATCACGGCGAGAAATGGTTGCCGTTCAAGTGTCTAGGGTAGTAACACGACGAATTGGATGCATTTCGAGTGTCTACGGGAGAAACACAAAGAATAAGATGCCCGTTCAGTCAGCACTTTGGGTCGACAGGCATCCATTCATTCATGTGACTCCGAAAGACACTGGACACGCATCAAATTCTCGTACGACAGACGGATAGGACTCAGTGATTATTTACCATTTGCATGAACAATAACCGCTAAATTGGTGTCAATCGGTTCCTTGGTTGATAAATACATGATTTGTGATTATCTAATAAACAAGTCAGAGCATGTTAAGCACACTGTTGGTTTTTTTGACAATTGTAACACTGTAAGAGCAATCAGTTAATAATGAGCCGTATCTTTGATCTAACATTAGCATGGCTCTGAATATAATTATGATATTATTCAATAACAACGTGGGTGTCGACGTAAAACGATTGTATATCACGTACGATCGCTGTAGACTACTGTAAAATCACATAATTTCGTGGGTACTACATCTCATGGATTTCGATAAAAAATGCATTTTCGTGGGGTCGTAAATTCGTGGATTACAGACCATGAAAGGATAAACCCTTGTCGGACTTTGAGAGGTCGGTTAATCGTGGGGATCAGATTTCGTGGTCTAGTTCAACATCGAAATCAACGAAAATTCAACTCCCGCGAAAAATAATCGGATTTTAACGTATACCTTTAGAAGCGACATTCCTTACATACAGTATTGCAACGACTTGTTAATGAGATATTTCTGTAATCATAAAAGGAAAGTGGAAGACGCCAATTAGTGTATAAAAATGATAATTATCTTTTCCGTTCAATGGTAAATCACATTAACTTGTAGTGATATTTCTATAAATGTTTCCATTCAGTTGGTTGATCAATATTTTGTAACCCAATTCGTTCACCGATGGGTTAGGGTTATAGAAATACAACCGTATTAAATTGTATTTTCTTCTGTACTTTAGAAGTTTGTAAATAGTTTATAAAATATGTTTAAACAAGAAGTTTGTTGATGGAAGAGATTATAGAATGTACGAAATAATCATGTCAAGTTTCGGTTTACTTTTGTCACCACCAATAAGATGTTAGGTGTCAATTCCTTACAAGACAGATTGTCCTTTCATGACGTGAACACCCGTCAAAGTTATGTTTACAAGTATTTTTCAAAGCGGTTTTAATGTATTTACAAATGCATATTCGGTGAATAAAATAAATATTGAATTTGATAAAATTGCAATTGACTAATAAATTATTTTATGCACTTTTGACATATTTAAAATTAGCAAACATAATTTGTAAACATTGTTTACGTTCGATGCCTTTATTCACAATCGGTGTTAACTGTTAGGGAAATGTCTTACGAAGCTTTGAAGGTTGGCATGATTACAGCGTTGTCGAGAAAATTGTGAACATTTTTGAAATGATAAAAGTAGCATAAAGTAAGGCATGTGACATAAAAGTTACGTAGGTAAGGGCCTGCAAGTTGAATGTCAATGAGTTCTGTCAAACTGACATCGGTAAAACACGTGATTACAAACAAACCACGTGTATTATGATGAGAAAAAGCGCCGGAATTAAAATCAGTTAATACGACCAGAATAGTACGCAGGTTTAGTGTTTGCAGTTATGTTTAAACTACAGTTCGTTGACATACATGAGTAAACATATAGTTTAGTTCGCCGGAGACAACTCTAGCCTTTGTATACAAAAAAATGAATATTAAATACATTTTCTATATTCATTTTTGTTCAAATTTGTGCATATTTACTCTTTAAATCTACACTGATAACTGGCAGCCTGTCGACCGTGCAGCGTTTATAATTTGCTTTGTTTGTTTATTGATAAGGCTAGAGTTATCCCCGGCGAACTATATAAGTAAATATTAGTTCTCAGTACATGTGTGCTTGTAACTTTATCTAACCCCCTGGCGGGCGGAACAACCAGGCCATGATACGCTGGGAAACTTTTTTTATAAATAAGGCCGTTATTAATCATAGATTCCACTAATTGATTGTAATGTGACTTTCATTATTGTTGTCGACTTATAAACCAAATATATTGTAGTAGAAATAACCTTGTTGAAATTGTTAAATATTAATTATATAAATAATAACTGCATTAGAATAATTGATTTTCAATTGTCCAGGCAAATCGTTTATTTGTAATTAATACATTAAATAGTGAAGTGTGTTTGCTAATATGGGAGTAATGAAAGCATTTACTTAGTACCAATATTAAACAGAACTTGAAAATTTGAACGTTAGCAAAAACTTTATCCTCAAGTATACATAACGACGAATTATTTATAATAAATATGAAAGATGGGTCATTCAATGTATACATAAGTGAGAAACCCATTGTACTACTAAAACACGTTTGACTCATCAACTAGTACCTTATATGTATGTGTTTTTCATTTGAGGTATTTTACGTGCACTGTCTGTCACAGTGTATAAACGAGTGAACTTTCGGGAAAAACTGTGGACAAATGAAAAGTGACGGCATTCGCCGAGTACGTCTCCAATTTCAAAATATAAAATATGTATGGAAACATCAATACAAACGTATTCTGATATTCTTTTCTTCAGTTGTTCTCTTTACGATTAAGAGTATAAAACTATCGCCAAAATACCTTGGATTTATTTCTCGTGCTAAAACGCAACGTTGTGACACGTCATTTTTGAGTCACATTTTATCTTTGTTGCCTATTTTTCATTTTAAAATTATATGTCGTCTCCATGAAACTTATATCATTCGAGTCGTCATTGTATATGCTTTCTAACGATATGTATAGTATGCACATAGAAACGTTTGAAATTATTTAGTATGGGCTTAATTAACGACGACAATCGACCTAGACGGGGTGGTTCCAGTTTTGTGCGTTACGTCTAAGTCTCCCAGGGAATATCAAACGGTGATCGGAATTTACAGGTGCGTTTGCTCGCAATAAGTCATACAAGTTGATTTACACGCAATAAATCATACAGTAATTTGGTTGATACGCTGTGGTATGTTGTCTTATGTTATTATTTTATGTTTTATACTCAACAAAAAAAGAAAGTATCAATCCTCCAGGTGTTTATACTTTAATTCTCATTAATCAATGGAATAATTAAGTACAAAGTTAACGTTGTGATTTTTGAACTGTCCATGACCTGCAAGAATTCTAGGTAAAAGGCATGTGATTATTGAAAGAAAGGGGCAGTAACTGATCGTGTTCAAACAACAATATGTTCATTCAAGCTATCCGATCATGTACTGTTCGACTGTTTTGATGGTGTAAACATCAGCACATGCATTGTTGAAAAGAACATCAATGGTGCTGCCGAAAATGTGTAACGAAGATGAATGCAGTTCGAGTCAAACTTAGGGAAGTTTCAAATTACCTCCCTTAGAATTGATATTAGAGCTTGTAAATTAAATATTGCGTTTTGGGTGACATGTTAGCATGAACTGTTAATTTCTTACACTATGACGTTACGCACAAAATTGGTGTCTAAAAACGTTGCGTCAAAAAACGCCGTCAATGTCGACTTTGGCGTAATCACAGTGACGACGTCTATCAGTAATTTATCAAATTTGGTTGACTTGGTTACATATAAATTATATAGTAACACATGTTTTAGATTGATGACATTTTGTAACTTAGCTTGTGCTCTCTCTCTATATCTATATATAAGAATATAACATATTTTTGCTTAATATTGCTTTATTGTAAGTACACCACTGTAATTCAGAAAAATAATGACATTATGCGGTAAGAAGATGGTAAAAATAACTACGAGGGATGTTTCTATATTATGTGGACTTATTAAATCATTCTGTTTATCACAGTTCTTGCACTCTGGTTAGTATATTGAGGTGTACATACATGATTGTATTCTGGTTTTTAGGTTATGAATTTAGTTTTGTGATAGATTCTATATATGTTTGTTGTACATGTAGTAGTTATATATCATTATTCCTAATTAATATCTCCCTCGAAGTCAGAGTTCATCGGCCAATCAGGCAGGGATAAAGCCAAATAACCAGGCACAGCGACTGTCTCAATGGAACGACACAAATTATAATATCAAATGCCATTCAAATCTTACCTTCATTCGTCACTTTTGCAGCAATCACCGCTTCTCCGGCAGATTTAGTCCGATTCATAATAGTATATAATATGTTATAACTTCCCCAGATAATCTGTCATAACTTTGTCAGCTAATCCGTAAATCTGACCACGAATTAAAGGATAATTAAATAACTCTGGTAATCGTTAATTAAACGGTTTATACACACTTCAGTACTTCCATCTGTCCACAACAAGCTTTAAACTAACGTCCATGTTCCAAAACGCCGACAGCAAGCTTGAAACTGACTTCTGTGTTCCGCGATGTCTATGCAGTGAGCTTGAAACTGACTTCTGTGTTCCGCGATGTCTATGCAGTGAGCTTGAAACTGACTTCTGTGTTCCCAGATTTCTACGCAGTGAGCTTGAAACTAGCACCGGTGTTCACAGAATATCCACAATAAGCTGGCAACTGAGTCTGTGCACCCAGCCGTCCAGGGTAAGTTTGGAACACAAACTCCACAGTTGTACCAGCTGTCGACAGAAAGCAAGAAACTAACTCCAGTTCTAAAGCTGTCCACTAGCGAGCTTGCATTTAACTTTAACTAGTGCTCTCCAGAAAGACGCGTCTCCAGAAGTCTACAGTAAGTTTCAAACTAACCTCCTTTCTCCCGGATTTCCACAGCAAGTTTTTAACCTATTTTTGTGCTCTCTGGTGTCTATACCAATCTTAGACGTTTGATATGAATGCATTTGTTTTTATTCCGTTTAGAATATGTTTTCTAACACTTTCCTATTTCTTCTTAATTGTATGTTGTAACAACAACGAAGTTAAGCGATCAACAAGAGTTAACTCTATTCTAAAATCTATTACTCTACTTGTTGCATTTCATTCATTCACCAAATACGTTCAAACCAATATTAAACATTAAATTCTAACGTGTACTTAACACATCATGAAGTTAATAACAAATTCAAACATTTCAAATTATCGCGAAGCTAAACCTTACAAACATTGTACCAGAGGTCCTCTACTTGTCTGATTTTCACTTTTCATTAAACACAAACAATGCAATCCATTCAATCCTTTCACGTTCATTTATAGCTATTGATTTCTGATTTTTACAGCGTAATAGATACCCCACAAACAGTTCTTAAAGTAAACACCGAGTCAAGAAGTACTTATGTTTCACTATGTAGACACTTGGAGGAGTTTTTTTATAGACATACCCTTCGATATTTTCACTCTTCTAGTTTCGCTATATATGGCCCATTGGTCAGGTTAAGTACTCAATTATATTTTCCAAAGTGTTTATCGAAATATCACTGACTCAATTGAAAATAACGTAAATAGCTAGCTGTCACGTACTGTCACAACCTTATTATTATTAACGATTAAATTTGCTACAGTATAGCGACAAGACTCATACAAGTTTTGTTACAGTTTTGACAAAATAATTATTTCAAATTATTTTATACAATTCGTGTTCAAAATCAAACCAAGGCCGTGCAATTAGTGTTTTATGGTAAAGTCTGTATGTAGTACTATCCCAGAATCTGTAATAAATAATGTCAGGTATTGATTTAACATGGACTTGTTAACAGACATTGTGAGCTAGTGACATCATGGCCAAAATGAAATATATATTTGTTCCCTCGTTTTTGCATTGATTATAGTTGTCCATCATGAATTCACTCGCTAATACACCTAGTGAACTTTTATCTTTTTATACAAATTTATTTAAGGTCATTTGTGAAGCAAGGTTTTCCAACTTATATTAATCACTCTCGACACCTCATTCCTGGTGTTATCCATCGCCACGAGTGTATGAGAGAAGAGAGGCCAGTTTCCTTTTTTATGCTGAGCGTCTAGCAAGGACATTTCTGGTACCATTTTTATTTAGTCTTTGGTGTGACATCACCAGGGATCGAACCCGAAATCTACCGCACTCGAAACGAACGCTCAACCACTAGGCTATCGAGGAGGCTAGTGAACTGTCATGTTTGAATCAAAACTGCTTCTGAAAAGTCAGATGTAACCATCGATACTTGTATAGGCAGGTTATATATCACTTACGTATCGTATGCATAAAAAGATACTGTTGTTTAGGTCAAATTTAAATTAATGGACTTCAAGAACTCAGGGTAGTTTCAATTGCCATGCAAGCATATGGTTCCATCGCTGTCACTGGAGAATAGGATGCCGACGAGCGTGTCTATAAGGAAGTTACATGAACAAATGGATACCTGTCGAGTCAAAGTTGTTAGTCAAAAGGCACCAATGCTTCGTTTAACTCGAACCATAGACACTAGAAGGCATCCGAATCTCTTGTGATATAGAGGGGACCTCATAGTAAGTATTTTCTTAACAGTTAACTGTATGGACCTCATTCTTCAACCAATCGTCTGTCGAAGGCTCTCTGAATGGTTCCGACGTCTACTTGTTGGATACTGTACTGGCATTAAAACGTATATAAAGTATGCTTCTGTCAACAATAGCTTGCTACAATACCATATAAAATGTTAACAACATATTATGGTTTCAGTATCAATCAATGGTAGTGAAGAAGTGGAGCGGTTGAACGCCTATCTATTGAAGGTGGTCAGTTTTAAAGAGTTCAAGTGTCGGATAGATCCACAAACCTCGCAATCCCCATTTTAGGTGTGTGTACTGTTTCATAACAACAAGACACAGCCAATGATGATCATACATTCAATGTTAATAAAGTAGCTTTAATAAATACTTTATTTATAGAGGCAACACAGTTGGGTAAACCCGGTGCCGAATCTCATCTCAAATTGAGATTTTGCTTATATCAGAATTTAGAAACTTTAGAAGTTTTTAAAAGCTCTTTAAATTTTACTGTAATGCACTAAGAATAAGGTTTTCTGTTTTGTGGTGCATACTTGGAGTCCAGCCTCCCTTGAATATTATCTAAAAAAACATGACACTATTTGAAGTGAGATTTGGCTCATATTGAGGTGTTTCGGGAGATCGGGGCCCGGTTAACCATGTGAGCCTAAGATCGAGACATCAAATGGCTAAACGCATACAAAGTGTTTTGAAAGCAACATGTGACGGCATATTATGTTTATAATGTGATGCTTGAAATGATTGAATTGTCAATAATATTTTTCGCACGGTGATATTAAACGAGTTATAATTAAAAAGTAATGTATTGAAGGAAAAATCTATATCTATTGAGTCAGTGATATACGGCGAAAATAAATTACCAAAATATTTAAAGTGTGTGGTATAAGCTGTTATCTATATTGCAGACGACAAATCCGATCCTAATCCACGAAAAATCATGCTCGAACATAAAGTCACACCTTCGCAAATGCTTCATAATCTTAAAATCAATATAAAGAAAAAATAGCATTACTTAAGGACGCAGCTGGTTGTTTGAAATTGGATTAGCAGTAAATTGCTGTTAAGGCTATAAAATGATATACTAAAGCAATCAATCAGTTAAGGTAGTATCCGAAAGGATTATGAGCAACACAAAAAATGAAACGACTGGATGTTTTACTTTTCATTTGTAAGTGTTAAACAATTTGCCATTTCAATTATAACTAAAAGGGATTTTTCCACAAAAACGTGTGTGTCCCACAAAGGGTCATGACTCTGGCAAAAATCATCCGCCCAACAATTACTGACAATATGCACAACTGAGCGTGGTACCAAGTAGGCATGTGAAGTTACATTGGAATCTAACCAGTGGTTAAGGAAACAAGTGCGGACAAACTTTGTGGCATCCAGACTGACATTCAGCGCAACATCAATATTTTGAAGATCAGAGCAAAATTGAAAGTGCTAGAGTGTTAACGGCAAAAGTCTAACAGACTGACAGACGGACGGACGACGGACAAAAAAACAAATCACAAAAGCTCACCTTGCCACTTTGTGGCAGGTGAGCTAAAAACAATGGAACACACTTTTGGTAGTTTTTATCTTTTTATTTGTTGCAAATAAAAATGATAAATTGCATTAACAACAAATGAAGAGTACAATGCACATAAGTTTGGTATATATAATGTAAATATTGTACCACATAGGTTTCTACACAAAGTAAATCTCTTCTATACCTAGAACCAACATTCATATCTCAAAAACATAACATAAGGCCAAACTTTTCTATATTTTTAGTTTTAGTTTATAAAACTTTTGGATGGAAGGAGCACAGTAACTGTATTATTGATAAAGAGTAAAACAGTTTTTTTCTTTTTATAAAATTTATGTTTTCTAAGATAATATAAATTTTATAAAAAAAATATTTATTTTTTTGTTTACTCTTTATTAATGATACAGTTACCTGTGCAAAAGAGGAGTTGAGGAAATACCAAGAGGCCCTTGTGTGGTCCTAGGACGCTTTTCGGACTCTATGTAACACACATTTCCTCCTCCAGACAAAATTATTCTAGAAAATTTCCTGTAAACCCAATATTATAAAAATTTTGGCCTAAGAGACAGAACAGCATTTGAATGTATTAGTACACAGTTCAAATACTGGAGTGAAAGTATAATACTAAACGATGTTTAGATATATATGGTTGTGGCACATATGCATATGGAATATAATGGTTGCAAACTTGTTAATTTCGGATAAACAAACTCTAAGTGATCGCTTAATCAAACAGATTTAAATACTTAGTAGATTATTTTAGGTCCAGCACAGAAAGACACACTTCACCCCGTCAAGAAACATTCACTCAAAAATACCAGAAATCAAATCCCAACTAATAAAACACAATTGATACATGAAAATGTTAAAACATACCAACAACTACTATGATTAGTTATACTCAAACATACAAAGCTCAAACATTAAAGGGAAAAGTAAGTATCACAAGGGAGTATACAGGCTGTTCAAAAAGTTTGTTCTCAAAATCAAAAGTTCATACTAAGTCTTATCTGAGCTATGTAATGTATGCAGTGTACAATTTTAATTTCTTTCTCTAATAGCTTCATTTAATGCCAGAAAGACTAGAACCCTCTGGATTTTAGCATGAGAATTTTTCATTCTTCTAATGTCAGAAAAATAACGATTGAAACTTAAATATAGACAACAAACTTTTTTTTAACACCCTGTACATGTCGTATATACTGTAAAAGTCAATGAATTCAATATATTTTTGTGATTTTTCGTGAAGGGATGACCTTGAGAATTCATTAACATTACTGAAAGGTCAAAGCCAGATTCATGGCATATACTGAATGATGATGACATGAAATCATTAACTCGCAAATAAATCATAAACAGAGTAAATATCGCAAAATAATGTACCCACAAAACAATGGCATTTAAGCCTAGGTCCCACTAAGCATTTTTTGCCTCGGCAATGTTATCATGTACTCCCTATGCAAATTAATGAGCTTAATTAGGACATGGGGAACAGGTTCCTCGTGGTCTAGAGGAAGTCCGGGGAAGCCATGAGACAGTTTGTGATTTGGGAAGGCATTGTGATGAATCGGGTGGTATCAGAACAAATCAGGAGAACATCGCCGATGTGGAATTCCTCAGTGGGACCTAGGCTTTACAGTACATGTATAAAAACATCAACAGTAAAGTTTTGATTGACACAGCATTCTCACAAATACAGATAGTAACAGGTATGCGGTATGACACAACACAGAAATGCTTCTACAAATAAAAAAATAAGGGCATTTTAGTCAAAACTACAAAAGCCGATAATCTGAAAGGTATGACATTATTTTTTAAAAGCAAATTCCTTAGCGGGCAGTGCACACAGAGCATGGTTTGGTGTCAGATATATCGAGTCAGTATGGAGACATTTGAAACAAAGTGCACTTGATAAAATTTTACATATCATATAATAAGCTCCCAGTTAATCAAAAGACAGGAAAGTATGAACAGTTGACAAATACAATTCAACAAACTATGATCAAATTGAACCATCAAATGATGATTATTTCAGAAAACAACCATGACATTTAATACATTCACATTTCCAAACTATAAATATTCAATATCAGTCTACCGTTTTGTTCTAAATATAGAGTTTGGCAATTGATGTATAATGCAGGGGAGGTAATCACTTATTATAATAAGTTTTATAGTAAGCTATTGTACAAACAAATCAACCTGGTCCTCGACCTTTATGCTTTAATATATTACAAGCTTCTGGTGCTGAATATACCGCGAACAAAATCCTGTTGAAGTAATCTACCCTTACAAGATGTTTAACGTGAAAAAAAACTCCAAGAGGTAGAAATCGCTAAACTTAGATTCGATAAAATTTGATTATGCAAAAAATCGCAAAATTTGGATCACGCGGAAAAAAAAACCCACTGGTTCCAGGAAGAAAATTGTGCCTTATTAGCATTTTAGTTTAGTTAAGATTAGTGTTTGAAGTACATCACACAGTCGCTAATACTCAGATCCCGCACATTTAGGAAAACATTGGCCAAAGACAAATACAGACAAGAGATCAACTGCAAAATGATGCTAAAGAAGGTAAGAGGACCACGTTAATGTGTCTGAGCTTTAATTACAAAGAAAACAGAAAAAAAACCTTAAAATATTATAAAGCTAAAGAACAGATTGGGGTTAACATTCATCTCATGCAAGGAAGAATAGTGCTTGATATTTTAAAATTATTTTACATATTTGCACAACACAAAGTAATAAACATTGTTGATTATAAAACGTCATGACAAACACAACAGATTAACTAATAATGAAACGTCAATCTAGGTTTTTTGCGATTCTACCTAAAAAAGCACCAAATATAATGAAAAATTGCTCGCCAACTCACAATTTCTGATCACAAAATAAATTTCGATGGTTTGGCGGAAAACTATTGTAACTCACTATGTTTTATACTGGAGTTACAATATTTTTCCGCCAACCCATCGAAATACTAGAACAACTTATAGTTTTGATATATTGAGACAATCTGATTGCTACAACACAGTTAAGCTATCGAAATGGTTTCAGCAAGGGTTCATGATTTTAATTATAAAGAATAATAATTATCCCAATGGAAATGTTTTCAAACTTTTTTTCAAAATATCCTTCAACATGAATAGACTTAGTGTTCAAAATTTAGGCATTCACAACTAATGCCATCGACAGTGTTCTGAACAAATTAGGTCAAGTAAGTCTAAAAAATCCAGTTTATTTGTGTTTAGTTGTTATATTCTATTTTTGTCAAGTAAGTCTGTAGTTGTATTACATGTATTATAAGGCCATAGAGCGTCATTTTTATAGTACCCTGACTCAGACCGTAACATTACCCCTAATACTAGTATAGACAGGTTAGGAAAATTTGTGCACTGAAAAAAATGTACACTGAAACTTTTTAAGACCAAATTTTGAGACCCACCTAATGAAGCCAGTCTAGAGCTAGTCCGAAATTCTGAAAAAGGCCGAGTATAGCCTTTATTTGCCAGTCAGCTTTCCGCTGAAATATGGCAGCATATAAATGTGTTTTGAACCCGGGTCGCTAGATTAGACAGCAAGCGTGATAACCATTGAGCTACGGAGGCCACATGCGATTAATCTGGCTTTATTCAAGCAATTATCTCAAATTTATCAATGAAAATGAAAGACTCAATTACCAATGAGAGGTCACAAAGACAACTCTATGTTATGTTAATCATAACGCCTTCTGACAAGTCACATCAAATCATACACACCATAATTATGTTTCTACTTCCAATACATAAAAATATACTTTTTTTCTTTTTGTGATAAACCCATCCTGGATGACTTTTTTCCCTAACACCAGTTTTTATTGATCTATGTTTTTATGTATTTTTGTTTGGTATTTCATTTATATACAAGCTTATAATGCAACATATGAAACAGCCACCATGAATAATAATTAGGAAAACTTTACGGTAATTATATGAAAGGGAAAACAATTTGTATGAAAGTTTTATGGTTACACTCCTTACATACTGGCATTACACATGTAAGTCAGATATCCATGTTTCAGGGGTCATACTGAGGCATAATGCCCAATCCTGAAATAAGTCGCAAGTCAGTTACAGGTGCCATTAGCACACATTCCTACACCTTAACCAGTTTTGAACATTGTTTTATTATTAAAATTCACATTATGTAACTTCAAATGATCATAACTTTAACAATTATATGATTTTCTTCGTTAAATAACCTTGATTTTGTGCAGAAAAGATAATTCTTTCTTATATGTAGCAAATCCGGTTTTCCGGATTATTCCGAAATTGTAGGACCCCTGACGCTTGGCATATACAGACCTAACACATTCACCACTGAAGCTGACAAACATCCAGAAGCCACTGTCACTGACTTATTGCGAAATGAAAATTCAAAAGGTCAGTTTGATATTACCTCTAAATACATGACAACCTATATAATTATATCAAATATACAGTCTGTTTATTCAGGTCTGTCACTTGTATACAAACATTGCAATATATCATACCATTGTCTTCTTATTCTTTTAAACATCTTAATTGGAGAAAAGGGCAGTGAAAACCAATACCTTATTCACTAAGTCACAGGATAATACACTTATTATCTATAACAATAAGAAATTCATAAGTTAAATTGCAATGTTTATGTACACAATGTTAATATGTAAACAAATGACTGACCAGAATAATATATTTTTACAAACGCTAATCTCAAACAATATGTGAATGTCTATAGTAAAGTTCTTGACAACCTCATGATATGGTTCAAATACCATGATAGCACTTATACTGACTAGCCAACCAATTAACTCCAAATTAATTATAGTGCAGTTGTTTGGCCTGTCAAACAAACATTTCTACCAAGTAGATGCACACTACAGATAAATCATTTCCAGAAAGGTAAGGACTGATCGTGTGCAGCTACCAACTAGCTATGTTTATTTTGACAGGTAAAACAAGTCATTAAGAATTGCAAGCAATACAGAAGTCCCCTACCGGTTTGAAGCCATTTTGAAATTCAATCTTTCTGTTGCCATAGCAACCACAATTTTTGTCTGAATCAAAATATTTATGGATGTGCATAATCCCCTTATTGCTCCCTATCCTCATACCAAGTTTCATAAACCTAGCTTAAAACTGTTTCAGTTATGTCAGGATCCAGATTGTTTGACAAACGGAAGGACAGACGGAGGGCAAACCAGGTGAGTATAATCCCCTCCGGTCAAAACCCGGTAGGGGACTAAAAACTGCACTATACAGTGCAATTTTTTTGACCTGATAATAAATATATTCACTTCACAGTATCTGCACACTATGGATAAGTCAGTGAGGATAAACTAATCCATCGAGTGCAGCTACTGTGTAACTATGTTAATTCTGATGTGTCAAAAACTGCATTATACCTAATACTTTAAAGTCATATTATAATATAGGCAAGTACATGAATCACAACTGTAATTAAAAGACAACTATATATAGCTCGCCAGAGATAACTCTATCCTTATAATCAATAAATAGGAATCAATAAACACTTCACAGTCGACTGGCCGCTTGTTATCAGTGTAGATTGAAAGAGTATATGCATTGAAAGTCATTATGCACAAGATTGATCAAGAATGGGCATCGAAAAGGCATTTAACTTTCATTTTTATTTGTAAACGAAGGCTAGTGTTATCATCAGTGGACAATACCAGCAGTATTTATAATAACAATCATTAAACAAGATGTTATTATCATCATCATCATAATCATCATCATCACCACTATTGTTGTTGTTAAAATCAATATTACTATCCTCAATCTACTTTGTGAGTCATTGGTGGAAATTCATTATCATCATCCAATCGTAAAGCATTTAATCCAACATTAGTAGCTTCCACGTCCTGTCCTGTGGCCCCTTGACCAAACTCCTGGAATGGTTGTGAATCTGAAGATATACATATAAATGTTTTTATAATAATATGATCAAGCAAGTATTTGTATCTTTGACCATCAACTTGTTGAGTTCACTTTGTCATTCAGTTGTTTTGGGCATTGTTCCCGTGTAGTTGTGGTATGCGATGCTTTTATTGTTTCTGCGCTCGGCTGATTGGTTGAGTGCAGCCTTCCCTGTCCATTTTTCTTTTATCTTTTTGTTAACTAAAATTAGTTCCTCGCATACATACAAAGCTAGAATTCCCAGTGTTAATCAAGTGCTGTCTTACATCCCTTTCCATCAACAGAGTTTTGTGCCGATTACTGGTAACGTAAAAGTTGTAAAGTTATTGACATATTATCTGTCAACTGTGCAAGAAAAAGTGAAAGATTGAGACTATATGTTTTCACAGTGAAATTGTTATAAAATTATATGAAAATCAGTCTGAAATAAATGAAAATAAGTATATGGTGTATATACGTGAATGTTAAACTAATAATTCAGCAGTAGTATCAAATAAATTGCATAACAAATTACCTGAAAGTCAAAATGTTTTTTCATGCATTATAAGATATATCAGGGCTTGATCAATATATTTGAGAACTTTCCAAATTTTGATAATTCTTTTAGTTATGGAAAACAATAAAATTATCTGATATCAACTCTTTGTGTTGTGAGGTCATTATGTGCTTGATGACATCATTTATTTTAGGCCATTATGGTAATTTTCACCTTTACACTATAACCTTGACCTTGAGAGGTTGTGTGATTTTTGCAAAGGACACACTGTATCATGGTGGTGGTTATTTTAAAATTCCACAAAATTTACTGTTACATATAATTTTGGTCCGAACAAGCTAAATTGTCGCCATTTTTTACTTTTGAACTCCAAGTGTGACCTTGACCATTGAGATATTAAATAATGTTATTATTGTGCATGAAACACTGTCTCACGGTGTGAATAAATGTGCAAAGTTATTCTAAAGTTCTTCACTGTCTTTGGAAGTTACAGCCTGGACAAGTTTTTGAGACAGAAGGACTGATGGACGAAGCGACTCTAATGTATACCCCCTCTAAGTATAAGGGGTATAAGGATTGACCGAATTTGAGTCAGGACAGGAGCAAGGAGCTGCCAAAATAGGAGCACTGAGAGTCAAGTGACTGGTAATGCCCTGTGCTCCTTACATGGACATGGAAAAATGTCACAAGTTCATTTGGTTGAATAGGTCCTACTTTGGAAAAGAATAATCCTTAATGAGAAAACTAAAATACTACTTGGAAAGTTCATGAATATATTGACCACCTTTCGTACATAATCAACTGTAACTCAATGCTTAAGTACATGCATGTCACAAATTTCAGCATTACTGTAATACAAGTACATATATGTAACTATAGCAACTAAATGAGGCGTCATCATAAAATATCTGCGAAATCATTCAAATCAGCTAGAATAGTTTCACTTCATAAGGCAGCATTTAGCATGCATTTATGCTAATAAAATTAATACAAAAAGAAAACAAGCACACCTGTCCACAGAAATAAGTAAAACGTGCATTTAAATGCAAATAAATATCATAATAATCTACAAGTTAAAAGAAAACAAGAGATGTTTGTAAATACTTATGCCCCCACAGCAGCCAAACAGTCATGGTGTTCTTGACTAACTGACCACAAAAAGAGGCCTTCTACTGTTGATGACCAAACTCCATGTAAAGTTTGAAGATCCTAGGCCAAACCATTCTTGAATTATAGATCAGAATCAAATTGGTATATTTAATCATTTTTAAGTCACAGCAACCTTGACCTACAGCCCTAAAATCATTAGGGGTCATCTACTGTTGCTGACCAACCTCCTTGTTAAGTTTAAAAATCCTTGGCCAAATATTCTCTAGATATCAATCTGAAACCATTTGGTCTATTCATACATGTTTAAAGTCACTGTGACCTTGAACTTTGACCTACTGACTGCAAAACCTCCATGTAATGATCCAGGGCAAAACCATTCTAAGTTATTGATCGGAAACCATTTTGGTTACAGACTGACGGACCGACTCACATAGGCAAAATAATATACTCCCTCTACTTTAAAAGGGGGTATTTAACAAATAAACACAATATACCACAATAACAGTACTGTGCATATTTTATACAGTAAACTAATAAATAAATATAATCATTAAATTAAGATGGTTAAGATGCAGAACTGAACAGATTCTATACAAATTTACCTTCAACCCCCATGAGATCTAGATAAAACCATAATAGCATACTTTAGACATAGCAAGTGTTTTGTCAATATTTTACATCTTACAGTTATAGCAAAACAACAAAATTTAATGTGGAAATTCAATAAAAAAACAGGTTTTTAAACCAGACTATTACTTTACTAAAACAGGGTTCCCACAAATTTTCTAAGACAAATTCCCTGACTTTTCCCTGACCACAGAGCAGTTTTCCCTTACTTATTAGAGGGATCGACAACACATCATCTTTTGGGTAAAGCAAAACATGGCAATAAAATAGAGAAAAGGAGGCTATATTTACTTTCTATGAAACAAAAAAGTTTAAGGTAGCAGATTTTAAGGCTGTTGATTGACATAAAGATATCACAACTTTTCTTTATATGAAATGACACTTATCGACAGCTTCAATGAAAAATTCCCTGACTTTTCTCTGACTTTTGCTCAATTTCTAGATTTCTCTGAATAATTCCAAAATTCCCTGACTTTTCCCTGACCTTGAAAAAATTATGTTTTCACTCACTTTTCCCTGTCCGTGGAAACCTTGTAAAACATGGTCTACTTTACGCCGTTTCTCAACAATTTTCAATAGGAATATGGTTTCAAATTATCTGAATGTATCCTATATACAAATAAGGTAATGCAGCGGCCATGTTTAGCCGCAACGGATATGACTTACAGGAACTGGTATCCCTGTTTGCTGTGACAACTGTAGAAAAACCGGGAACCAGCTTTTGTAATGTCATATCCGTTGCACTACTTTCTCTAAACATAGGGTACACACTGATAATATAAAACCATGTGCCTAGGCAATTTTCAGTTATATACAGGGGCTTAATCACCTAACCAGTTTTCCTGGAATGTATCCTAACCAATACTGACATACCCTTCCACAAGGAACTGGCAATGAGAGACATAAGTGACATATAAATAATCTCCCTTGTAAGATAAAGCCCGAGGTAGACCAATTAGCATACCGGTCCTAACTAGTTGAGATCCTCTGACTTTATCCTTGTTTTTAACTGAAATATCATTGATTTTAGATATGAAATGTCTCACTTCTGTATTACCTAATATGTTAGGGCCATAAAAATTTATATACCATGGTGTGTAAACAGCATGTAGCCAAATTAATTATTTGATCTGATAATTAATGTTGCAAATATTTTAGCCTAATTACTACCATGTGCAACAAACAAAACAGGGATAAAAGCAGAGTAATCCGCATGATAGGACCGGTGGAGTTTTAGAGAGTAGTAAGGGGGGATAATTTACTATTTTCCCCCATTCCTTACATATGGAAGAAAATCGACATTGATGTCAAAAAGGTTTGACCTGCCATGACCAAGGGTATCAAAATGAAACCAATATAGATATGATGTAACATATGATTCAACAATACTACCATAAGATTGTAAGTTGCTCAAGATAACAAGGGGTTATGACACGTTCAATTAAGTCACTAAGTCAAAACTACGGTCACGAAAGAAGATTGGTCACAATAGCTTATCGAAACATTTAAACCTGCTTAAATCTCTGTTGACCCTATCATGATGTAGGCCCTGTTAGTATTTTATATTGACAATTTCTTAAGTTCATATACTTAACAACACAGGTCCATGAAAAGTGACCTAGCCCACCTATATATACGTATTTAAAATTTCGGAGAAACATGCGTTTGAGTCTCAGAATGGTTGTTTCATCATCGGCACTTATGTTTTACGAGCATTCTGCAAAAAACCCTGTGAGATTTGATGCAGTAATAATTGAGTTGTGAATGTTTCTGTCAGTGGCGTGTATATATTGGGAAATCGTTCGTTGCAGACCTTCTATTTAAATATGTATATATAGACGGTATTGGACACTTTTCATGGACCTGTGCTTAACAAGAGCAACGCCTACGAGTGCTGGACACTCGACTTTCTCATACTTGATAGTAACCTTGCGCATCTGTGAGTCAAAATTCTAAGAGTCACGAGGGTAGATAACTCTAAATATAGGTCACAGAGTTACCAGCCTTGTATGAACTCCCCATGTAATGGTGAATAATTATGTTAAGTTTCAAGTGGATAGCTTTTATAGTCTTAGAGTAATTGACATTTTTGTGTAAAGATGCGAAGTCAGAAAAGGGGAATAACTCTTATACAATGCTGTATATAGTAAAAGGGCCCACATCACGATACGGTCAATATTTACTGAAATACTGTATCTAGCTGCTTGTATGCTATAATAAATTCAGTCAACTGTCATTTACTTATTGAAAAGAGAGTTGACTTTGTACACAACATTTACATGGGCGGGGGAGGATGGAGGCAGGGCCAGTGGGCACATTTTATCATTTAAAATATTGAAAATCCTCATGTATTTAAAGTTCAATGTCAATGTTAGTACTTATTGGTTTAAATTATAATAAATACAATTGTCCAGTAGTTTTGGGTGCCTTATATAAAACATGCATATTATAATATAATACCGGTAGTAAATACATGAATTGTATAAATGGTGTTATCAAATTTAATTTTAAAGTATTAAAAGTAAATCAGCCAAATAAAATATCTACATTTCTTAAATGTCTGATACATTTATAATATTCTAATAATAAGTGAAGTTAAACAAGAAATATCACTGAATGTGATGAATACCCCCAGATACTGCTTGACACAGTTTTGCAAGCATCAAAAGTCCAAAGTATGACAAAATTTATAAGTGTAATAAAATAAAGGGCCATAACTCCCTTAAAATTGTTTCGATCAACGTGTGCTGATGATATGCACAACAAGACTTGGTGCTGATCAGTCATGCAAAATTTCTTTGAAATCCGACCAATGGTTACAGAGATATAGCGCGGACAAAATTTGCACGGACCAACCGACAGACCAACCAACCTCAAGCATGACTCCAATATAGCCCCCATATACTTTGTATCTGGGGGTATAATTAGTAAAACATTTGACAAGGACATTATAAGATAATAAAAGAGAATACATGTTAATTTCAGTAATAAACATTTTGTACATACTGTTTAAATACAGATATTTTATTACAAAGACTGTGAGAGGAGTAAGATCAAGTAAAGATGGTTAGAAATGAAGGGAGAATAAGAACATAGGAATCCGGTGTAACTGGAAATAAAATTTGTTCAGAAAGGTTAAGAATGGTCATGGCTTGGTATTCTACAATTAAATTCACTAATTCAAAACACCCAAGAAGGACAATCTGATGAATGTATACAACCTGCTTACAGTAAGACCTGATGACAACCTATTTGTACTGTATATTATTCCTTATCATGATTGAATTGTATTATCTAGATATATTTTGTGTTACTGTTGTTGTATATATGATGAACATGTGTTTAATGTGAGGCTGGAAGGGAAGATTGGGCAGATGCCTTACTATAATGTTGCCTCTATAAATACAGTCTTTATTATTAATATTATCATTTGTTATGTTCATAAAAATGGGAAACTGGGAAAGTTCAATAAAAGTTGTCTTCAGATCTTCTAGGGAAGTACATGTACTTAGTGAAAGGGTTTTAATCAGCTTGTAGGAAGGTAGTGTGCAGTACAAACACTGCAAAATCAAATGGACACAGCATACACTTCCCGAAATTTTATGTAATACTGGGCCATTCTGAATGCAAGCACTTGAACTTCATTATGAAATTTACTCAAGCGCCTTCAAATGCAACTAGAGTTCACATTTTTCAACACAGCATCAGTAGAATAAAGTTTTGTTACACATGTACAACAACACCTTATTCTATATAGAAGGTTGAAAATAAAATAAATATCGACAAGAAAAGGGCAACTAGTATTTACCCCAAGTAACCCCCATTTTGCCCTTTTTGACCCAGTACTTTCATACAATGTATTAATGGGGAAGTTCCTGTCTAGGTAATAATGGGTAATTATTAGAGCTGTCATCGTTATACAAAATGATATTGAAGTATATTTTAGCTGATTTAAACACAACAAGCAGTTTCAGCTATATACACATAGAGGAAATCACGGTGTGCACAAACTACCGATAATACCCAACTATGGCTGAATAACTTCAAACTGCAAATAAGTCTTCCGAGGAAGAAAATAATGCAGTGGATCTGTTGTCAAAATGATCTGATCTGGTGTCAAATACGGGATATTGACTATATTAGAATCTATACCCAGTGTACAGTGTAGAATGGCTAAATAAGAGAATCTTGACTGATGGGCCTATTACTCGCTCATCTACGAGGTATATGTACAAATCGATCTATCAATGTATAAACCATACTTGTCTTCCAATATATCGAAATTGTCCATATGCCTCAGATCAAATCAATGACAGCTCTAGTAATGATCGGATGAAACAATTCCAAAGTTGAGAAACAAGTCCCAGGTTGGAAGAGTTAACTTAATACTAGTAGTACTAAACACAATTATATTGTGAATACAACACAACAGGATTATAATGTAGGAAATTGGTATTCCTCTAAACACCATTTTGTGTAAGAAACAGAAATTTGTAATTAAAGAATGGTGGGAAAACACAATGACGACTAATGTCACAAAGTACTGCGTTTGAACATGCATGACTGACAGTGTACATTTTAATGTTATCCTTTTATCCTCTAACCCCATGAATGCAGCCTATGTGATGTGTAATGTTAAGGCAAATTTTGAAAGAAACTGATGAGAATATAATTATTCTATAATAAAATATTCTGATAAAATTTTGTACAAAATGCAAATAAAATGGAGCATGCATAGTTATAAGAAATGGATCTATATAGAAGACACTGACTGCAATGTAATAAACTCCCATCAAATTGTTAAGTACAAGATTGTATTGTAAGGTTAGTGTATGGTGGAATGTATTCTCTGCTCCCAACGATTCTTCATAAATTACCCAAAATAAACCACATCAAAACGGGCATTTTTTTGTTGTGGTTTGCATTTGACTGAGGCAGTGGCAAGTGCATGGTCATTCGTTTTTTGTCAGCCAGGTTTGATCAATTACCTCAGTCTTCTAGCTGGGGAACTCGTGCTATTGTCTATGGGCATTTTTGTAATCATATTTTTAATCTTAAGACACCACAAAATTTGTTCATGAAGTTAAGAGAATAATTTCCACAATAAAATATCCCCATACATTCCGTTAGATATATCCGACTGCTATATGAATTACCACGTGAAAATACTAAGAAGTATAGTAAATATGTGTGACACCATTCCATTAACTACATGCAATGATTTCTGTTTCTACAGGGTGTAAGAGTGAAGTTTACCTCTTCCAGCAAGGATTATATCAATCTCTGACACCTGGTCGAGCCCGACAAGTTGAGGCCCTGACTTGCCCTGATGTAAGATGGTCGCGTAACTCTCCAGTCTGAGCGGCGATGTACAGGGATTGAGGACAGGCTTACCTGTGTTGTTTCTAGGTGGCGTACCATCTCCACTACTCTCTACCCGCTTCAGTGACCCAGCGTAACTTACAGGGCTTGACGTCTGGGTCAAAGGTCGATCAGAGCCAGATGGAGGCTCGGATACATTTCCTCCCTCACATAGTCGCCCATCCAAACTTAAACAATAATACAATATATATATTATATGAAATGTAAACAAATGCAATTATGTGGTCAAAAGGAAAATTACTAATTTAATTATTTTAATGAATGTATAGGATTCAAAAAGAATCTTTATTCAATTTTAGGCACATTACCTTTTATCATGGATTTTGAAACAAGTTTGGTTTGTGTTTTAAAGCACATCAACATACTGTAGGGTCACCTTAGAATGAAAAGGGTAAATATCCCTGTTTAATTGCAGATAAGCCCTCTTCATCGGGTGGCATGGTGGTCGAGTGGATAACACACTTGACTACTGATTGAGAGGTCCCTGGTTCGAATCTCGGCCTGGACACTTGGTCATTTTTGAAACGCTTTTCAGTGTTTCCCACCAAACTAGAGATTAACTGGTTGGAAACCCAGAGGTAGTCTCTTTGTATGGGTGCTATACTCCAGGCACGTTAAAGAACCAGGGAGTCTATTCGGAACGAGCTAGGGTAACGCATCCGGATTCCTTGTATCACAACTGTTTCTCTTCTACTCGCTGTCCCTTCAGCAAAAACACAGGACCCAATGGGAAATAAGTGCTTGCACTTTCATGGGTTATCCTTGACCGAAAGGCCAAAATAATTACATACATACATACATTCCAGGTTGTATGACACCTAGAAGGAAATATGGAGACTACCCAGTCACATTATCCTGATACTGGGCAAATAAGCAGTTACCTGGAACTACCCTCGTATGCTGAGCATCAAGTAAGGGAGATATACCAGTACCATTTTTAATGACTTTGGTATGCTGCAGCATGGGATTGAACTTGAGACCACTGAAACTCAAAGTGGATGCCCAACCACTAGGCTATCGAGGCAGAGCTTTTTAACAGTTGGGTTGATTAATTTTCTTGGTTGGCAGTGTGTTGGGCACTTCTTCGTTTTAGGATTTCTGACAGCTAAAACTAGGCATTATAATCGTTTTGCTGTGGAAACTGGGTCATTCAGCTAGTTATAATTTATTATACTTTTCGACTGCTTGGACTTGGGCGAATCTTTGCCTGTTTAGTTGGGCATTGTGCCTTGTATGTGTTTTATGTTCCAGTGCTTGGTGGTTCAGTTGGGCATTGTGCTTTGTGTGTTTTTAATGTTTTCTGTGCTCGGCTGGTTAAGTTGAGTGCTGCCTTCCCTGTCTGACTTAATATAATCCTTTGATCTATAATGGTAAAGTATAGATCCGAATTCTATGGTAGAGTATATATACTGAAGTACATATGATGAAGTACATACCTATGCTGACGAAGTAACATGCATTCCCCACCCTCATTAGGATCTAGATTATAAATGTAGAGATATCCATCTTGAGATGCAACTAGAAGACGGGGGACTTTTTGTATGCTGAAAGATAAGATGACAATCAAAAAATCTTCAAATACATACATAATGTTAAAGTAGGTACATATGTAAAATTAGAATAAAAAGGGGCGTTGTAAGTGGCAAACAATGTCATAAATAATTAAATCCACAGTGAGAACTTTAACATTTCATTCTAAGAATATAAACCTTTCAAATAGTGTAATAATCAAACTTACAGACATAAGCTTTAAACATTATATAAACCATCATCTAAAAATGGAACAAGTTATACCATGTTATGAATAATTCATATTTTCAATAAGGTTAGTTGAATAATGAACAATACCTAAAGTTACAAACCAATGTTTTAACAATTGTAAAACAAAACTGGTGATATACTGTAAATCATTTAATTTCAACGGGATAAAATTTCGTGGTTTTGGTGAAAAAGACCATTTCATGGGGATGTAATTTCAGTGATTTTGCATTTCAAGAAAAATGGCAAGTTGAAAATTCATACTAACTATCAGAAATCATTCAAAAATGTACTCAAACAATATACTGGTAGTCTCAAATGTGACAAGATTTGTGTTTTTACAGAAGAGAAAGAATCAAGGCCAAACAGTATGCACAGTGAAATTGAATACCTAGAACCTCAGATAGTGAAAAAACACCTACAACATGATATATCAAGGCCAAATAATATGCACAGTGAATTAGAGTTTCCATAGAACCTCGTGTAGTGAAAGAACACGTACAATATGATGAATCAAGGCCAAAATAATATGCACAGTGAAATTGAATATTGTAAAGAGTCCCTAGAACCCCAGGTAGCATTAGGACAACTACACTATACACAAGCAAGAGATGTTTAATATATCCAGGGCTCGAGGGCTTTCTCCAGGAATATTAAAATTTAAGCAATCATACATGCCTTAATATTCATAGAGAGTCTATAGAGTATCTAAAAGGTAAATGTAGGCAGGAGTTCTTCGTAAGTCAACATACATAAAGACACATGCTTATTATAAACAGGAATGCATACATGTATAATTATACAATACAATTGGAAAGTCAGGATAGCTAGGCATTAATTAAGGACTTGTATACATAAGCCATAAGATTGGTTGAATCCAAATGCATATATCATATTTAGAGGCAAATTTGGCAATTGAATAATTTACCTGTCCACTTCTCTAATACTGAAACAATATTCCTGTCATAGTGCAGTTTTTGGATGATTCCATAATATATGTCAGAATTTCAAATTTCCAACCATACATGGGGTACATGGTACATGATGAGGGAGAGATATTACTGGGGTATATCACACAGGCACACGGTTCTGTCGATTTTAACAACCTTATATGAAAAAAATTTCCACCTTCTTAAATTTAAATGATTTTTTTTTTCATATAAGGTTGTTAAAATCGACAGAACCCTGTGCCTGGGGTATATCAAACAAACAGCACATTGTTAAGACATTATTCTTGTCCGCATGGTTATGACAGGTGTTTGTATGTAACAAATATAACAAAGTTCCAGTAAATAACTACATATTACATGACAGAAACAGTGAGTAGTACATAAACTTATGATATT
Organism: Spisula solida; assembly: GCA_947247005.1. NCBI lineage: Eukaryota > Metazoa > Mollusca > Bivalvia > Venerida > Mactridae > Spisula > Spisula solida. The sequence goes on along the minus strand of OX365944.1, from coordinate 38,947,671 downwards.
TTATTCAGCAGGATTGTGGTTATATATATGGGCTATTCTTCATTAAATTCAGTGTGCATGTGACGACCATCTTGTATTTTACTGCAATTTTTCTAGGCTGGGGGTCTCATCCAAACTCTAAAGGTAAGGTATCAAATTTTCAATATGCCAAGCGTTATCTGAATGATTTGACCTATCCTCAGCATGAACCTATCAAGAGTCACGCCACTTTGTAACTTGTACAATATTACGGCGTAACAGATTCTAGGTATGTTGAATGATCCCCAAAACAAATTGTTGGGCCTTATTACAGGGATTCTATTGAGACCTAACGCCCAATCCTGAACATCAAACACCAGTCTATTTTGTGTGCCATAAGGACATATCTATCCTTGCACCAAAACTCTGCTTCAAATACTGTTCAATTGTTAAAATTCAGCATATGAAATTTCAAATGACCATAACTCAGTCAATACTTGGTATTTTTTAAGGAAATATCTCGTATTTTCTGCAGAAAAGTACATTCTTTCCAGTGCGGCAAATTCAAATTATTCTGTAATTGCTGGACCCATGGATCATCATAATTAATGTGTCTGCTCCAGTAGGTCAGAAACAAATATGCAAGGCTTATTCCATGATTTCTGCTTTCCTCATCTTCACCAAACCAATAAGAAATTGGACAGGGAAGGCAGCACTCAACACAAACAGCGGAGCACAAAATACTCTAACTGACAAATTAATGATGCTCAATACTTGACACAACACTAACAGGCCCTTCCCCAGGGGCAGAAGGCGCTGTGGTACCCCAGCACCTTTAAACCAGAATCAGCTTTCCCCCAGCGCCTTAAATCCTAGTATGGTGTCTTTAAATCAGTATGGGCCTTTATATTTTTGGTTTGTATTGTGTTATTTGAGTGATTATGACATGCATTGTGTGAAAAAGAGCTTAAATTAGTCTGTCAACTGTGGATAACCATGTAGATTTCTCTTCTAGATCTTTTTAGCTGCTCTTGCGAGCTCAGTAAGTACAAATCCTAGCATTACCCCAGCGCCTTGAACAGTTTCTGGGGAAAGGCCTGACTAAATACAACAACAATCAAAGCAAATCCCTACATACTACATTTACTATATACAGACACAACCATATAACACTACATACCTAGCTATTGCACAGACATTTTTAAGGCCCTGATTTGGAAGCTTACAGACAGCGAAGGAACGACCTTGGTTGAACATATCAGTGACTGGGCTGGGTAAATATCCCACAAACTTGCTCACAGTTGGATTAACATAACTCATCCATGACTGATCATCTTGTGGTTTACTGTAATAGAATATCAAATATTTTTATGTTAAATAATTATGTAGTTTTTTAAAAATAATTTTCAAAATTTGAAAATGCTTATATTATGCTGAAATGTTATAAAATGAGGTAACTTGACTATGTTGTAATTTTTTTTTATAACATTACATAAACAATACAATACAATCATAATGTAAGCAAACAACAGTAAGTGACACTTGTCTATGTGATTCTATAATCCTGGGTACTGGCATGTGATGTTCTCAAATAGTGGTAAATAAAGAACAAAGTAGAAACCATCTTAACTTAAATATAATCGACCCTAATCAAGCCATCGTGTTGGAAAAAGTCAAATTTTCAATTATGTCAAGGTTTTTAGAAAGTGCTGACTTTGTCTAGTACGGTATTTGAAATTTGGTTGAAACTTTGTTAGTTCTGTATTCTATAGGAAAGAGCTAGGGTATTGCACCCAAATTCCTTGTACATGTATCACACAGCTGTCTCATGAAGTCAGTCTCTTCTCTCAATGTCAGAGATCATCATCATCAGGCAATCTGGCAGATAAAAACCTATTGACTACACATATGACAGTCCAGAGCAACAGATCAGGATAGTCCATTGGGTATTTCAACCGCGAATTATAATTTTGATTGGGTTTTGACAAATTTTAATTGGGTCTGTAATCAAACTCATAGGGTAAATGATCTTTTATGTACTATGTTACACTACAACATCATTTTCTATTTGGATATTTTCAGATTTGTTGTTGCTTTTTCTTACTCCCTCCTCCTGAAAACTATTGGGGTTTTAAGAAAATTAATTGGGTAATTACCCCAATATGCAGCTTATCTGTAGCTCTGGACAGTCTCAGATGGACGGGAACCAACAAGATACAAACACACATAGTGATGAGTACTTACACATCTTTCTGAGTCTCAAGTTTAAATATATGAACAGTTTCTGTATTACTAGATGCACAAAGGTAAACAGAATCACAACTAAATGCCAGTGAGTATATATGTACACATCTGAAAAATATAAGACATTGTCATGGTTAAATTATGCTGTCATATAAAACAATGTATATTGTTTATCAAGTTTATACAGGCCCACAGCCATGTCGAAACCCACTGAGGCACCTCCTTCAGTAAAAATTTGAGCATGTTTTTGAAGATAAAATGCCTCAAATAGACCCTAGAAATAACTTGCATCTTTCCTTTTTTTGTCTCTGAGTACGTCCCTGTTATGATGAAGGCTTGTTGAAAGGCAAAACGGCAGTCTTGAATAAAATAATGTTAAACTTAACCAGCTTTGATTGTGTAGCTATATTTACTCTTTGGTGTCTTTGTTGAAACTGATACATGGTTACCGTAGTAACGCAAAAACACTGTCCAATAATGTTTTATCATGCAGATCAAGTTTCTGCCAGCAGCAGCAGCATGTCAACTAGACTGTCTGAATATTGCAGAATGTTCTAGACATAATTTAATACTTTAGATAACAGATGACAGCTCAGTTATCCAGTAAGCACCAGTCATGATCATCTATACATTATTTATACACAACAAAAGCTCTACAAGTATGGTTAAAAGCTAATGATTTCAACAGTCATACTAATGGCTGAATTTCATACATATTTCATTTCAATAAAATACCAGGCATATACCGTCAAGTCTAGATACAAGGACATCAAATATACTGCCAGTTTGAAATATTCATAAACAAGACATCATTGTCATTGGACTTATGTCTTACAATGCTTTTAGCCTTAATTCAGTACACTACCGTATTGGATACAATAACATTTTGCTTGGGAACAAATACGAGGCCTAAAGCCTAGGTCCCACTGAGGAATTCCACATCGGCGATGTTCTCCTGATTTCTCCCGATACCACCCAATTCATCACTATTCCTTCCGATATCACAAACTGTCTCATGACTTCCCTGAAAGTTCCCCTAGACCACAAGGAACCTGATCCCGATGTCCTGATAGCTCACTTATTTCCATCGGGAGTACATCGCCGAGTTAAAAAATGCTCAGTGGGACTTGACTGTACTGGCTAGGATCCAACAATTTATACATTCTCCATATTTATATCAATTACCTTTTCATTCCCCTTCTAAATTCAAACAACTTTACTCCATCAGGGATAGAAAACACTCGTATCACAGTACCCTGTAATAACAAACACATAATATATTTCAAATAGAAAAGTTTATCGGGCTCAGTGTTGGGCTCAACTGAAAAATTACAATTTATTAATTTTTCCCAATTATTCTCTATGTATCAATCTAATATGCAACATAGCCATCTTCATTTCATCTGAGGTAAAATTGGACAAAAAATGTTAATACATCTGCCAGGCAAGGCAATACTTAGGTATTTCCATTGATGATGATAAGAAGGCAGTATGCAAAAACTGTCTAAATGTATTATTAACTAGTCAATAGAGTGAGACGACAGTGTTGTTTGGTGTTACTTAACTTGTTTTGTCGCTATGTGATAACAGATTGTTCGTTTAAAATGTCTTCATGCACCCTTATACATGTACGTACACTATTGTTTCACAAAGTATGTGATGTTATTAAAGTAAAAAATCTCTATGACAGTCTTTGTCTTCATGACTTATGTAACTGCTGATTTGTAATTCTATCTGTGAATCGCACACCCTGACTCGTGGATCGAATCGGATCGGCACTTACCTGACGATCCACAGCCCTAATTTCGTAGCACACTAATGTACTACAAGTTTGAGTGATAGTTTATTAAAGTCATTACTACACAGACATGAAAATTGGCTTTTATTTATACATTTGATCTAGTCTGATCCAGTAAAAACTTGATTCAAGCACATGCTGTGTTGTATTTAGGTTTAAAGTTTCTAAATTCAGCAGCTAAAATGCATATGCTTATATGAGGGACTCACAAAATTTGATGGGGACCCCCAAACTACAAAGTTCGAGGGTTCTGGGACCACCATAAGAAAATTACTAGGGAAAACCCTGACACTTATACTGGCAGTCTACGGATCATCCACAACAAGAGTGCCAAAATGTCACAAAATACGCCCGTCTTGGGGCATGGTGAGTCTCAGGGCATGGTGAATGAAAAAAACAAACAATCCAACTTTTTTTAATTAAAGAACCATAACCTAAGAAGGCCTACGCTGATTTGGCCTACAATTGAACTTGTCTTAGATATTATATCTATGAACATTGTCACCAAGTTTGAAGATACTCAGATGAAAACTCTTTGCACTAGAGAACAGACAAGGTCAATTTCACATTTATTTTGGTAGTTATAGAATCATAACCAAATAAGGCCTAGGCCAATTTGGCCCATAATCGAACTTGGTCTAGATATTATGCCCATTAGCATTGTCACAAAGTTTGAAGATGATCGGATGAAAACTATTTGTGTTAGAGTACAGACAAGGCCAATTTCATACTTATTTTGTAATCAAAGGCCCATAACCCAATAAGGCCTAGGCCGACTTGGCCTATAATCTAACTTGGCCTAGATATTATTCCCATAAGTATTGTCACAAAGTTTGAAGATGATTAGATGAAAACTGTTTGCACTAAAGAACAGACAAGGTCAATTTCACATTTATTTTGGTAATTATAGGACCATAACCAAATAAGGCCTAGGCTGATTTGGCCTATAATCAAACTTGGCCTAGATATTATGCCCATAAGCATTGTCACAAAGTTTGTAGACGATCGCATGAAAACTGTTTGCGTTAGAGCACAGACAAGGCCAATTGCATACTGATATAGTAATTAAAGGCCCATAACCCAATAAGGCCTAAGCCGATTTGGCCTTTTATCGAACTTGGCCTAGATATTATGCCCATATGGCATAAGCATTGTCAGCAAGTTTGAAGATGATCAGATGAAAACTGTTAGCATAAGGGTACAGACAAGGCCAATTTCATACTTATTTGATAATTAAAGGACCATAACCCAATAAGGTCTAGGCCGATTTGGCCTATAATGGAACTTGGCCTAGATAATATGCGCATAAGCATTGTCAGCAAGTTTGAAGATGATCGGATGAAAACTGTTAGCGTAAGAGTACAGACAAATTACTGGACGCCGCCGCCCGCACGCACGCCCGCCCGCACGCCCGCCCGCCAAGGGTGTTCACATAATACGTCCCGTTTTCAACAGGCGTATAAAAACGTATACAGTCTGCATACTTGTTATTGTGAAATGGTCAATTGATGTAAAGCATTCTATACTGGTTATTGGAAATAATTGGGTGATCCAGGTCCATACCTGTACACTGATGGAACATGAAAAGGTGTCATTGAGTTTTTTAAATAATATTTCTACTTTTCAGGACTTCTGGCAGTTAAACTAGGCATTTCAGCCATTTTAATGTTGGAACTAGGTCATTTAGCTTGGGAATTCAGCTTTTTGATTGCTGAAACAGGTTCATTTAGAATTTCGACAGCTTGGACATGTCAGGATCATAACTTGTTTAGTTGGGCATTGTGCCTTGTATGTTTTTTATGTTTTCTGTGCTTAGCTGGTTCAGGTGGGCATTGTGCCTGGTGTGTTTTTTATGTTTTCTGTGCTCAGCTGGTTAAGCTGAGTGCTGCCTTCCCTGTCAGACTTAATATTATCTTTTTACTATGTAGAAAAGAGTTGATACGTTTCATTAGATATCTCAGCTTGTTTCTAAACCTAATATGGTAAATAACAATATTTATGTACAGATTTCTGTCAAGAATCACAAATGCCAGGTACGTTGATAGACCTAAGAAAAATAATTTGGGGGTCTTAATATTTCAAATATTCTTAAAGACTCAAAAGTTTTGTCAAACTGAATTTCGGGACAAATCAAGGTGTCTGGGTACTGTTTTATCAAAGCACTTACGATAATTGTGAAGTTACGCACAAATTTAAATTCTTGAACAAATACACATCCGGGACATACATGGTTTGTATGAATTCATTAACTGCAAGATTATAAATATTACTGATTCCTTGCCCAAAATTTGCAACTGCTAATGAATTTTACAGGATTTACATTTGAGCGTAATTATAAGATTATCGTAAATTCTTTGATAAAACTGTTGAGTACCCTGGTACCTATAGTAAGACTGGGGACACATGGTACAGTATAACATGATGCAAATTCCTATCTTACTTTCTCTGAAGCAGTGGCTATTTTTGTTCCTTGAGCATTGAAGGCTATGGCAGCTAGTGGATTATCATGGGCTGGTATCATAGTGACTGCTCTCTGAAAACAATACACATAATATCATAGTATGGTGTACATAAAGTGAACAGTACATCTCTTGTGGCTATGACAGCCAATTCAAGTATATGACTGTATCTAATTCATCTGATTAAGAAACAAAATAATGCTACACTTAACAGTGGTAGCAACATACGGTCTTCTAAGATCTGATGTTTGTTTAAACAGGTCTAACTTCACATGCCACAATTGTTATCATTACATTAAACTGCTGTGAAAATTAAAGGCAAATAAACATTGGTTGTTAATGACATGCATGGATCCAGAGTTTTAGCTAAAGAAAGGATCCAACCTGCATTTTTTCTCTGGAAGGGGTCATACATGATGGCAAATAAAATAGGGAAGAAAGAAATAACAAACAGTTACACAATTCCAAGAACTACAAGACACTGCAAAACCAGGTTTTCTGTCCAGTGTCCACCCAATGAAGCAGTCAAATTGATGTGTTGGGTACATCTCCATGCAAGCTTGCTTTACCCAAAGTTTGATGAAGATGGATCAATCTGAACTCAACTTATTGAGCGAAAACCCTTTTTCCATTTTTAGTAACAGTGACCTTGACTCCACTGGCCCCAAATACAATCGCAAGTTAGATCTCTATGCAAGCTTGCTATATATGCAAAGTTAGATAACGATTGGTACATCAAAACAAAAGTTACTGTTTTTAGTAACAGTACCAGTGACCTGAACCCTACTGACCCCAAATGCATCACCAAGCTAGGTCCCCATGCCAGCTTACTATATAAGATGTTGTATGAAGATGTGTCTTTCTAAACTCAAGTTATTGACCCGAAACCCTCTGTTTGAAGTTGCCGCCCGCCCGCCAAACCCCAACCTAATAACCAGGGTTTTCATTGAAAATCCTAGTTAAAAATTGGACATATATCACTGATTGAATTAAACAAATTATAAGTAATGCACCCGTTTCACTTTGAGAAGCTGGTTAATTACTATTTAATAAATAATAATCAAACAAATACATGTACAAAACTGTGCATACCAAATTCATAGTATCAAATATTTGAACTTCTCCAATTTGATTACTTCCCGGGTATGCCAGAAAACAATTTTCATTACTAATTGAAAGTGCACATAATCCATGAGGATTTGCAGGTGTGTCTCGTATAGTGTGTAGGACCTTCATATCTCTTATGTTGTGGATATATAAACTCTCCTCTAGACATACTATCAAACGCTGAAATTATACAAAATAATATTGAAAATACACTGCCTACAGAAGTTATTTCCCCATTTACTTGTCTGTAATAACACTATTTTCAGAACAGTGAAACAACAACATTTTTGTAATTTCCATACATTAATTGGTGCCAAATATAAAGTTTCTTTGTCCCGCTTGAATGGTAACTTTGTCACAAGAAGATAGAAAATTCAGCCTATTAGATGTTTTTTTAATTCATAACATCTTCATCTTCATTTCTATCTCTTTTTCGACTCACATAGTAACTGTAGTTTCAGAAACTTAGAGTATAATTGTGACAGTCTGATAAATAGACATTGAACAATTGTTTAAAGTTCAATTGTGCAAAAATTATTAATTGTTTACTTATTTTGGCGGGCAATGTATTTATTTTGGACTGCAACATAAGTGTCAGAAATTACATAACAGATCTATGACATCAAAATAAATGTGAATGGTGTTTCACACATGTGTTCAGCTCAAAAAGAACTGACTGTGCTGTTTCGGTATCAATTTAATGTACTGAATGAGATGAATCTAATATAATTATAACATATCGGACAGGGAAGGCAGCATTCAACTCAAACGTATACATTACAGAATCACAGTACAACCTCTGTATAGCAACACCCTTTGGAATCTGCAAACATTGGCCATTGTGTAGAGGTTGTCGCTTTACAGAGGCTAAATTTAGAGTAAATATGACCAAAGGGAAATTTTGAAGGTGTTCTTGTAGAATGTAGAGGTTTTTGCTCTATAGAGATGTTGCACTGTACATGTCTGTCAGTCAATACATGCAGTTGATATTAACTATTTTATTATTATATGTCACCATGCCCTTCCCGGTGAACCCCACTAATGAACCTAGTGACATAGAAAACAGTTAACATAGTTAAGATTTTGATCACAGTTTTTACTTGTATACTTCCTGACCCCGAAGCTGTCCTTATAAACATGATTATACTGTACATCACTTTAACAGCACAGTGTGATTTAAAACACAGGTAAATTAATCACTGCTGAAGAATTTGTTTTACAGAAATTGATACATTGTATATAGTTTAGATACATAAGTTTTACAAAAAAATGTTGTTGTTTTTTCATTTATTTATTCTTTTTTAATGATACAGTTACCTGTTGGTCAAAAAGTATTAATTATTTGCTATCAATGGATTATAGAGATTTTTTAGTGAAAATAACAGACAAATTATTATTTTCTTATCTTCACTGTTTTAAATTAGAAGCTGGTGCCATTACAATACAGAAAACAAAATTAACGTCAACGGCGCCTGGCTTCAAATTATGTGTAATGTCATTATGTCATCTTAATTTCATCGTCATTTTTCCAATTAAGCCAATTACTGTACCATTATACCAGAAATAAAAGCATATGATAAACATAAAACTTGTTGATTTGTTCACAAACATACAAAAATTCTAAAAAGTGATGATTTTTCATAGGTACAAAGTAATTAGACACTCAGCATTCTGATAGAATCGTCGTTTTTTCTTTAAATTTAATTATAGATTTTTTGACAATGACGCTAAAATCCAATACAATTTTTTTATCAAAACGACCCATAAGAATCAATACCTAAATATTGTAAAATGGCAGTGGCTAGTCGTCCGGTGCCGGACGGCTAGCCACTGCCTTGTAAAATACATGTTTTTAGGTATTTATCATATAAACGAATGAGACATCTGTACTCCTTTTGACAGTTAAAAAGTAGACACTCTGACAGGGACCATTACATCTCATTTTCACAACTCAGCCATAAAAATCAGTCCAGTTATTTGAAACGGTCAGTTTAAACCAAAATCCTGACATACAGGCAGTAAAACTGTCATATACTGTACATGTTAAACTTTCAATGGACTATATTAAATGATTTAATCAGCAACATTTTATAATTCCTAAACATAATGAGATATACATTAAGAATCTAAATTTAAAAGTTACTCCTGGGTTCAGAATTGGAAAAAAAAGGAGTTGTCTCAAAAGTCTATAAAGCCCTATCATATAAACTTAGAATCATTTTAATGGAAATACATTCATTTAGATATGTACCAATATAAGTCATACAACCTTCACACAAGTTGAACATCTATCATAGTTACTGTAATAGCTAGTTGTTGTTTCTACTTTCAATTCCATTTGTCGGTGTTTGTGCCTACCTGTAGTTATAGCAGAATCGCCCAACTACATCTGACACTTACAAATGTACTTAATGTAAACCAATTTACTTTTGCGATTATTAACTTTGCGTTCTGCAGATCGTCGGCATTTTTGCGACTATAAATTTTTGCATATTTAATTTTCCTGCAATGTCAATATTTAATTTTATGCCTTTAACACTTAATTTCCTAATTTCGCGAAATTCTACCACTTGCGAACTCCGCGCAATCAAACCATGCGAAATAATTTGTTGGTTTACAGTAGTCTATAATGAACAAGTAATTACCTGTCTATTCAGCTTTACTGCTAATATTGAATTAGAATAGCTATAGTTGCAGATTTCTGTCCCCTTCTTAAAATGGCAAACTTTAAGTTTCCTTGGGGACGATAAACTCACTATGGCAACCAGGCTGCTGGAGAACAACCTTTCCACAATACTGATATCATCACATACTGCAAATAAAAGAAATTTCAAAAGGTTTAAATAACATGTATATCACACTTTATGACATGCAATTGGACTAAACATACAAACATGTACATGACTGTATTATATATTCAGGGAGAAAACAATCTTTTGGGTATTAAGACGACAGACTCAGGTTTACTAAGTTAAAAATACAAATGAACAAAATGCTATTAAACAACACCGAAAATACTGACTGCAGTGTGCAAAATTAGTAACTTAGAACTGCAGCAATTAAGCTAAAAGTATAATTAATGGAAAACATTCAATTAGTACCCCTAGCTGACTGTTCTGTACATTCTTCGACCCAGAGAGACTGGGATAAATGGTAAGTCATCTTATATTATAAACCAGATGAAAACAAATTGATTGAACACTTTACGAAGTTGTTTAGGGTTAAGATGACTGACTTGTTAACACGCAGTATAGTGAAATATCAAAATCAGAGTCAGGACAGGTCTAAGTCCAACAACACATGTGGTTTTCCCAAACTTGAAATTAATACAAAGGTATCAGTGGTGATTACATGTACACTTAGGTTGAAGCCTCAACACTCTAGTTGGAAAGACATTGGTGAATACACTCACTTCTACTAACATACTGCCAACTTTAAGCGTTCACCAATTGTCAGGCAAATTTTCAGGGGCGCTGGGGTAGCAACTCTGATAAAATTTTTGATAGTATTTTCCTAATGAATACAGATTTTAAAAAGCATTCTATATTTTCAGCTATTACTCCATTACATTATGGCCTCTGCCAAATTTTATACAAAAGATAAAGTACTTAACATAATTTATTCCTAGATTGTTCATTTGTTGGCTGAACTGATCATCTGCCATGTTTGGAATCATTAACAGTGATCACTGATCAGATCTATCATAACACATGCCTGCTTATTTTGGAAACAGCTAGAACAGAGGTGTTTTACAGTTGATTTGTCACAACAAAGAACAATTACAGACTCAAACACTAATATGCCAATCTGAGTTTTTTGTATGTTTCTTGGGGATTGCACGTTTGATATTTGATTTTAAGAGTTTTCCCCCAGACAATCTCGGAGAGTGGAAAGCATGGCCGGCTTAGAGTACTTTACAGTGTACAGAACACCCTCTTTAAAGCAACACCCTTTGGGACCAGCAAATATTGGCTGTTGAACAGAGGTTCAATTTATAGTAAATATCAGCTTAGGAAAATTTTGAAAGTATTGTTATACAGAGGTTGTTGCTATAGAGAGGGTCGCTCTGGAGTGGTTGCACTGTAGTTAGCAGAACTCTAGTGTTTAGGGTCCATGCCCATGCAGGCTTAATTCCCCCTAATGAACTTTAATGAGGGCAGGAGTGTTTGAGTTAGAAGGTCAACAGAGGCTGCTCCTTAAATTCATGTATGCTTGAAGGGGTGTGAAAGGACGGCATAGTTGTTAAGAGTGCAAAGCTTTTTTTGGGGGGTGGGTGACAACCCCATAACGCAAGTATATTGCTATCAAATCCCTTATCACTACACCCCATTCTCCCCCTCTAACAACAAAGGCTCAACCATCAGCTGTCAAACATCGCTGACATCTAAATAAACTTAAACTAAATGGGAAGAACTCCAAGTGGTATGCGGCTATGAGTATGACCAATGTGTGATTCGAACCCAACACCCCTTAACACAAGGACAGCGCTAAAGACTGGGTTAACTGGGTGGTCATCTGAGCCCACTTCACGTTAATGATGTCATACATATTTTTAACACTTGTAACATGTAATTCATTGAAATATTCTGTTATTCACCATTGTCATAAATATGGTCCAACTTCTCCACCGATGTCAGTGAAAACAACTTGTACCCAGTCTTTTTCCCAACTGCCAAAGAGCTGAAAATATAAAGAGAATGAATAAGATATATGTAAACAAAAGTTCTTGACAATGAAATAGACACAGCTGTCACAGATGATGAATGTTGCACAATGAAAACGAAAACAAAACTGGTTTATCTTACGTGCAGTCTTGATTGAAGTTCACGAACAGCAACTCGGACTGTTCGTCCCCAGCTTGACTTGCAAGGTTCATGAGTCCAGTCAAGCCTCTTGACACGCCTCCGTATAAGTAATCCGTGATTGTTAATAACGTGTATTGCGCATTTTATTTATCTTTCAACTACTGTTTACTTCGGCTGACATTTTGTGACTAACCTAGTTCTCTGGAATCTGATTGGTCCAAATTCACAATATCTTGGACGACGATTCCTGTCACAAAGAGCGAAAAGATAATAAATTATTATCTTTTCGCTCTTTGTGACAGGAATCGTCGTCCACCCTTCTATTTTATCCAGTTTTAATTAAAAAGGACTCTTTTTGATCATTATTAAATAATGATCAAAAAGAGTCCTTTTTAATTAAAACTGGATAAAATTGGTTTTAGTGATAGGCCTACATTTCGTTAATCAAAGGTAACATCATTCTAGGAAAGAAAGTAGTTTGACGTCATTCCTAGGAACGTAGTAACGTCATTTGTCATACTTTATGATGTCAAACGTGACGTCATCAATCAGCTATATTTTATCGCGGTAATAAAATATGGTAAGCTCAATATACGCAAATAAGGCAAATCTCGCGTGCTATGTTAGAATTATAAATGAAACAAAATCGAACGTTTTAATTTTGTATGTGTATGTAGCTTAGTATCAAACTATACAGGCATTTTATTTTTTAACGATGTGTACATTACATTTACTAAGTTTTATAACATCTGTACATGTACATTTTAAAATATAGTAAAGAAGGGGCATAGTTTTTACCCAACTGTTTATTGCCTTTTGTTTGTCTTACTATATAGTATTTAGATTGTCACTATAATTTGATGAACTTCGGCTGTACTTGATGTAATTGTATTGTATGATATACCGAAAAAATGCTACAAATATTAAATATACATTTATTACTTTAGTGTAATAAGTGTGCTTTAAATTTAATATTTAACTCATAATTAAGCCAACTTTTGATGATTTTCAGCTTGTTTCTTGATGCATAATTATAACCATATGATTCTAAATATATTTTCAGAGAACAGCGAATAAGATATTAAAACACCAGCATTGGACCATGTATTGATTCCCCGTTATACTGAGATGCATCTGCCAGCAATGAGCTATTGGATCATCCATCATCTGTCAGCAATGTGCCAGTACTGTACCATTAATGTACCAGTACTGTGCCAGCAATGAGCTATTGAATCATCCATCATCTACCAGCAATGAGCCATTGAATCATCCATCATCTGCCAGAATCAGCTATTGAATCATCCATCATCTGCCAGCAATGAGCCATTGAATCATCCATCATCTGCCAGCAATGAGCTATTGAATCATCCATCATCTGCCAGCAATGAGCTATTGAATCATCCATCATCTGCCAGCAATGAGCTATTGAATCACCCATCATCTGTCAGCAATGAGCCATTGAATCATCCATCATCTGCCAGCAATGAGCTATTGAATCATCAATCATCTGCCAGCAATGAGCCATTAAATCATCCATCATCTGTCAGCAATGAGCTATTGAATCATCCATCATCTGCCAGCAATGAGCCATTGAATCATCCATCATCTGCCAGCAATGAGCTATTGAATCATCCATCATCTGCCAGCAATGAGCTATTGAATCATCCATCATCTGCCAGCAATGAGCTATTGAATCATCCATCATCTGCCAGCAATGAGCTATTGAAACACCCATCATCTGTCAGCAATGAGCTATTGAATCATCCATCATCTGCCAGCAAGGAGCCATTGAATCATCCATCATCTGCCAGCAATGAGCTATTGAATCATCCATCATCTGCCAGCAATGAGCTATTGAATCATCCATCATCTGCCAGCAATGAGCTATTGAATCATCCATCATCTGCCAGCAATGAGCTATTGAATCACCCATCATCTGTCAGCAATGAGCTATTGAATCATCCATCATCTGCCAGCAAGGAGCCATTGAATCATCCATCATCTGCCAGCAATGAGCTATTGAATCATCAATCATCTGCCAGCAATGAGCCATTGAATCATCCACCATCTGTCAGCAATGAGCTATTGAATTATCCATCATCTGCCAGCAATGAGCTATTGAATCATCCATCATCTGCCAGCAATGAGCCATTGAATCATCCATCATCTGCCAGCAATTAGCCATTGAATTATCCATCATCTGCCAGCAATACGCTATTGAATCATCCGTCATCTGTCAGCAATGTGCTTTTGAATCATCCATCATATGCCAGCAATGAGATATTGAATCATCCATCATCTGCCAGCAATGAGCCAGTACAGTACCATTAATGTACCAGTACTGTGCCAACAATAAGCTATTGAATCCTCCATCATCTGTCAGCAATGAGCCATTGAATCATCCATCATCTGCCAGCAATGAGCCAGTACTGTACCATTAATGTACCAATACTGTGCCAACAATGAGCTATTGAATCATCCATCATCTGTCAGCAATGAGCTATTGAATCATCTATCATCTGCCAGCAATGTGCCAGTACTGTACCATTAATATACTAGTACTGTGCCAACAATGAGCTATTGAATCAGCCATCATCTGTCAGCAATGTGCCAGTACTGTACCATTAATGTACCAGTACTGTGCCAACAATGAGCTATTGAATCATCCATCATCTGCCAGCAAGGTGCCAGTACTGTACCATTAATGTACCAGTACTGTGCCAACAATGAGCTATTGAATCATCCATCATCTGCCAGCAATGTGCCAGTACTGTACCATTAATGTACCAGTACTGTGCCAAAAATGAGCTATTGAATCATCCATCATCTGCCAGCAATGAGCCAGTACTGTACCATTAATGTACCAGTGAGCTATTGAATCATCCATCATCTGTCAGTAATGAGCCATTGAATCATCCATCATCTGCCCGCAAAGAGCCAGTACTGTACCATTAATGTACCAATACTGTGCCACCAATGAGCCATTGAATCATTCATCATCTGTCAGCAATTAATGAGCCATTGAATCATCCATCATCTGTCAGCAATGTGCCAGTACTATACCATTAATGTACCAGTACTGTGCCAACAATGAGCTATTGAATCATCCACCATCTGCCAGCAATGTGCCAGTACTGTACCATTAATGTATCAACGACAACTCGCAAATGCTTTAGAAATAAGTTTTACATTTTATAAAAGCTTAAAGTATTAGCTTTTAAAACAAGCTTTTATGAAAAAAATCGATCGAAAATTAACTTAATATTTGATGATTTTCGACCGTTGATTGAAATTTTATTTGGTAAAAAACGGGATATTTTAAACTTACTTTTACGCGGAACGGATTCTTACTCGTCAGCGTGGATTTAATAACTAGGGTATCGTGATGAATGTTGTATTAAAAGACAGACATATATCTCTGCTTCATTGCAAGCTTTAAATATTTAAAATCGGATGATAGATAGTAAAATTATGAGGTCTTATATAAAGTAGGGTAGAATTTGACTAGCGCGTTTTACACTTACCGCGGTAACATTGTTAATCGGCCGATCGATATGTGTAAGCGACACCATATTGACGTTAATGTAGGGTTAACGCATGCTTTTTCGGGCTATAACATCTGCAGAGTCCCGAGGGACAGTTGGTTCCCAAGCCCGCCAGGGCGAGGGCACCAACGCTCCCGAGGGACTGTGCATATGTTATAAAGCGAAAAACCATGCGTAAACGCTATTATAGCATACAGCAGGGGCGGATCCAGGATTTGGCGTTAGGGGGGGCGTACATTCATGTATTGACCCCCCCCCCTCAAAGAAAAAGGCGAGCAAGAAAAAATGTATCTCTGAGAAGCATTCCACACAATTTCGTTCTTCATCTTATAATATTCATTGATAAAGTTAATGTGAGAGTAAGGCGAGCAAGAATATAAGCATTAATTATTTGAGCAGCATATCCCGCATACTCATTCCCTACTTGACAAAGTTAACTGATAGCGGTTGTGCGAGCGGAGCGAGCAAGAAAAAAAATGCAACCATCTATTTCAGCAGCATACACCACACACTTATCACTTGGTAATATTCACTGATTTAGTAATTGTAAGAATTGGAAAAAAATCAGTGTTTATCTGAGCAGCATACCCAACAAACTCATTGATAAATCGAAAACCTTTATTGACTTTGCGTAGATCTACAGCGAGCGAAACGAGCAAGAAAAATCGTTGTTTATATAGCCAGGACTAACGATAATCGACTGGATAATATTCACTGATATATAGCTGCTGTGAATACGTCACGAAGAAAAAATGCACTGTCTATCTGAGCAGCATACCCTGCGAACGCCAGGGCTTCACTTTTGTTCAAGTGGAAATGTGAAATACTTGGGATCCAGCGACTAGGGGGTCCAGTTGCTTTTTGCCTCGTGACGTTCTAAAAAGAACCACGGAATTCGTCAGCTGCATTCTGAGGTATCTTTTTTTTAATGAAAAGGACAGGTTTATTAGAAAATCAAGCCAACTGTATTAATCTTTTATGACTTGTCCGACATTTTTAATGTGCAAGAATCTCTGTAGCCGATGTTTGGCACCATGCTACCAACCAGCCATATCTTTTTGCTTGCATACAGCATTAAGTTCACTTTAAAATCAATAAATTGATTATTGTTTTATTTACGCGAGCGAAAAAAATTGCATATCAATATTGTTCTTACATCCAAAATATGATAAATTACCTAGGCTCCGACGATTTTAGGGGGGGCGTACGCCGGGTCCGCCCCCCCTTGGATCCGCCTATGTACAAAACATCAATTAATGCGTTTGTATTTCAAAATAATGATATTTTGGCGGGAGATTTTGTGACGACGTCGCGAATACAAACGTAACGCCATACCAGTTATTGTTATGCACGTCGACTTCCGGTATCGGCAAATACCAAGAAAACATGGATATTGCGGCCGGGTTTGTTTAAATGTATAGAATTTAAATATACATAATTATAGAAAACTAATAGTACTTATTAGTTCTTAGAAATAAAATGGGAATAACTGTTCATATGAAGCTGTACAACCTTTATAGTCGCCGGTGCGGCCCTGAAATGAGCATACGTAAAACTGGACGTTAACAGCGCGTGAATCTTTATGTTTACGCATGGTTTTCGTCCCGTTAACGTATGGGCAAAATCACCGTTTTTATGCTATAATATAGAGTGTTATATACATTTAATTAACGTGCGTGATAAATTGAATTTTGATGCCATACGTTGTATTCCTTATATTTTGCCCACTTCATCTTCTCTGAAAATGGTAAATGTGTTTTTCTATTTACGCAAATATATGTAAAATCTTTGAATGATGAGATATCGATTATCGAGCTAGGAGTGATACTTTCCGCTACTTAATCAACTTTGGGACAAATACATTTATTCCGAATGTGACCTTCAAACAAAATGGCGGCGCCCATGAAGACGTTCTCAAACAACTTGTGCTTACATAAATTTTGATAGTTTTAGTCGTTAAAATGTAGTCAGATTATACCAGCCATGTCTCTCCCTGCAACATTATGTGTGTTGATCAGGAAATCAGCTTTACACGGTCAATCATGTTGTAAACTCCCATTGAAGCGAAAATGGAGCTCTGTGGCATCGACTTTAGATCGGAATGGGTTTCGTTTGGTTTCAAGAAATGTAAGTAGAGAATGTTTATATGTCATTTTTTGCATATAATTCATTTGTTAATTCCGTATAGCCACTCATCATGTGACAGAAAATCCAATATTTTTGCAATTTTAGCAGCTGTGACGGTGCCAATGTCTCGCGCTTGGCTACCTCAGGAGCCTGTTGCCTAACTAAGTGCTACCAAGCGCTCAATAGGGCTAGGAAAAGGCTTGCTTCAAAAAAGCGCTATGTAGCAGATGAAGCAAACAATTATAAGCATCCAGCGAGTGCTAGCAGATATAGCAGACCGTTACGTAGCAAAGCTGTAACCAAAGCCGTCCGTTGCCCAAGAATTCACTCGATAGCGCTCGCCTAGCATAGTGTTAAGGAATGGTATGCTATATGGGAGCACTGCACCCTCATAGCGTATCCTTGCATATTGCTCAATAGCGCAATCTGGAAGTGGCTTAGTTAGGCAACAGGCTCCAGTTCTCGTTGCTTGAGTTTGTAGAGCTACAGGCTTGTAATACATGGTAGTTGGAGTCGTTCATCAAAGCACACTTTTCCTCCTAACTAACCTAAGTAACTTTGATGGTGGCAGAGGCAAACGGTCCGAGGCCCCTCAAGGCTTAATCATAGTCAATTTAAGTCAACCGAACTTGACGCATACCGGTATTATATAGCTGGGTCCCTACAATCATCAAACCATTTTTGCACATTTTTCACGAATACCTAAATCTAGTGATTGAAATTTAACCTGAACGAAGCTAGGGCTCTTCCTGGAATTGACAAGCTTATTTTCAAAAATAAGTCAAATGCTTTCTTGTCAAGAAGTTGAAGAACCTTTCAAGAGAGCTGAAGAAGGGGTCACTGCACCACATTATTTTCAAATCTAACAGGACCATGTGTCAGGAAAGTGATTTGTCAGCCTTTTCATAAGAAAATTGCATTAAATATTAAATTAATAACATGAAAATCAACCACTGTCTGTACATAATTTGAAGGATTTATCTCCCATAAATCGATTGTAACATTGCTGATCATGAAATTATCAAATTTTCATTTTTCACAGTGGACAAAGCTTCAGGGATCACACAATCTCGGGATCAACACAGTGTCCCACTGACACTAAACATTTTTGTCCCATTTTAGCAAATAAAAATATGCTTAAGTGAAGTACAAATAGATACCCATAATATTATGTGCTGTAATGATGTACTGGCTAGTCAACGACTTGGTCGCCATTCAAATTTTAAACCTCAAGGAAGAGCAATAAGAGATAGGGAACTTGATGAAGTTATCTGTACCATTCTGACGAATCACCCTATATGATGAAATCTTTCTTCCAATCCAAACAGTCAAACAGACTCTCGTAAAGCTTGGTCACAGCTCCTACATTAGGCACTTTCAATGCCAGGTTCTCTTGAACATCAGCTTATAAAAGAGCAGGTGTTTTTATCAAGATTGTCTTTTAACACATTTAATAGGTACACTCTACACAACTGGTTGAATAAAACGAATATAAAGCTTCATATAATTTCAGTCAATTTGTTCCATACATTCAATAATAAACCAACACTCATTCAATATCCTCTATGTATGCACAATGTACATGTACTACCTTTGTTTTCTTTTGCAGTATTCCAGTAAACCTAAGGTGGCTGCTACTGCGAGTGATACAGATTCCAAGGCTGATCATACATCAAACCCACCTGAAAAACATAACCATAAAGTCATTTTAATCAATGTACCAAAGCAGGTTATATTCAATGGACAAAGTAATGGTAAATTAGATAATAAACATGGGGCTAAATCAGCTACAGTGGATAAAGATGATCCAAATAGACCAACTTCAAAAGACACTCAGGAATTTACTGTTTTTCTTCGTGATAGTTCCGTAACATTAAATGTTAGTAACAGTGTTAAGAAGACAAAAGAATTAGAAGTTCCAATTCCAAATCAAGACAGGATGGTTAGGTTTAACTTTAATCATGAAGAGGAGTTAAAAATTGATAATACTAATCCAGCTGCCAATGTTGAGTCTGTGTCGGAAATCATGTGGCGTGAAGTAAAGATGGATTACTCCAAACTACCTCGATACTACATGAATTTGTCCAAAATTAGACTAACAGGTATGGCTTGATATTCTGTTCTTCTCCACACTTTGCCTTGAACCAACCTTTATTAATACTACATGTACTACTGTGGAACCCCTCCAAACTGAACACTGTTCGGACTAACCTTTCATGGGATGGGCTATCAGTTTACATGTAGATGGCATGTAGAACAGCTTTTCAAAGTCTTCTTGCCTTTATCAAGATCTGTATTGTGACACATTTCCAAATTATTTATAAAGCAAGTTATTGCATCAAAATCAGTTAAACTTCCCGAATAGCTAAGTATTCTTGCCTTTATCGAGATCTATATTGTGACACATTTCCAAATTATTTATAAAATAATTTATTTCATTAAAAGCAGGTTAACTTCCTGAAGAACTTCAAACCTCTCCCAAAAATACCAAAATTCCAAGCTTTTGTTGTATCACTGAGTGTAATTTGTAAGTTGTATATTTGTGTGTTAACAAAAGCATACCTGTATTGTTTTTCTAGGTTTGGTGGTTGTTACTACAATGGCAGGATATGCTGTTGCTCCGGACCCATTCATGTTTCAAACATTTCTGTTGTGTACTGTGGGAACTGCTCTTACATCATGTTCAGCTAATGCCACCAATCAAGTAAGTCATCAATACAAATAATAACATAACATACATCACATATTTCTGTTCATTTATACTTAGGCATTAATAAATAAAATTTGTAAACCTTCACCTGCTTTGACTTTGTACAACTGTAGCTGCATTTAAACTTCGATATCTTAGTTGTTAGTTTTACATTAATTATCAAAGGAGTAAACATTATCTTTTAAGAAATGAACATGTTTTATGAACTGGTGTGTATACATAATATTTCATAATTATATAGTTTATCACCATTATTCGTGCACAGTATTACTGTAATTAAAAAGTGAATACTACATCCCCTCATGTCTATTTGTCCAACCAGTGATGATTATTCTGATGAGCAACATAGAGCCAAGTAATACAGAGCCCACCAAAAATAAGTATCCAGTAAATTATTGGTGGAAAATTAAACTAGGTTAAATTATTCAATCTGTTTATCAGATGGTCACAATTAAACTAGTTTCTGAAACTACAGTTACTACATGAATCAAAAAGAGATAGAAATAAAGATGAAGATGTTCTGCATTAAAATAACAATGTGATCCAAAAAGCTAAATTTTCCATCTTTATGTGACTAAGTTATCATTCAAGCGGGACAAAGAAATTTTATATTTTGCACTTAGGGTACCAATTTATGTATGGTCTTTACATTTAATTAACAAAAATATTCCTTTTCTTCAAAAATATTGTTGTTTCACTGTTTCGCAAATAGTGTTTTTACAGACAAGTAAATGGGGAAATAACATATGTATACTTATTTTTGGTAGGCAGTGTAGTGTCTTTTGTTTTGCATTGCAGCTGCAAGGATTATTCAGTTGTGTCGTACAATCTAAGAAATGCTGTTATGGCTGTAAGATTATTGAAAAATTTGGTGCATTTAAATTCATTAAATGATTCTTAATGATTATAATAAAATCGTTTTTAATTTTCAGTACCTCGAAATTCCATTTGATTCACAAATGAACCGAACAAAAAATAGAGTCCTTGTACGTGGATATTTAAGGTAGGTGTTATACATGTATATTTGTGTAGTGCGGAGAATACGACCTGATCTTGACCTTTATGCATGAGTATATTACAAGGTTCTTGCGTTTAATATATAAATTTCTGCAGGCATATTGTTCAATATCGATCCTTTAGATTCGTGATAATGCCCGCTTATGAAGACATACAACCGGGGTTATAAATATAGATGATATATCAACTGTTAAATTATGCTAATAGAAGGCCGAGGATCGGGTCAAGTTCTCTGCATTATAATATTTACTTAGTTGTTTATGTAAAGCTTTCGCTGCCAACTTGATGGGTATACATACCTGACCTGCTTATTAGCTCTCCCTTGGCCAATAAGACAGGTATACTTTGTAAAGGATTTTTTTCCATTTTAACGATGCTTTTCTTGTTCTTTGTCTTTATTCACGTAATCGCAGATCATGATACAATTGCTAATGTTGTGCTGTGGAAACATTTCCAACCTCACTGACACTAATCAATGCATGGAATGTGTTGTACAATTAACACTGTTCTAATTAGTGGTCCTACAAATTTTCAAAGCTATATTTACTGCTCTAAATAGAATGTCTTTTCTGCAGAAATTAACATTATTTAAAGCATGACTGTGCTATGGTCTATGTTATAAACTTCATCACCTGAACTTAACAATTTATGAATTATACCACAATGTTTGAACAAAGTTTTGGTACAGGGATGTATGCTAATTGCACCCGGCCCAAAACTGACTTGTATCTTACTTTCAGGATTCAGCATTATGCCTAAGTGGGATCATTGTCTATTTATTATTATTTCAGCCCACTACATGCAGTATCGTTTGCTGTGATAACTGGATCGTTGGGTCTTACCATATTAATGTACGGAGTGAATCCACTGACTGCCGCATTGGGAGCTTTCAATCTAGGACTGTATACTCTAGTCTATACACCTATGAAAAGATACAGTATATTAAACACATGGGTCGGTTCCTTTGTGGGAGCTATACCACCCATGATGGGATGGACAGCTTGTACTGGAATGCTAGAACCAGGTATAGTGGGTGAAAAAATACTCTCCTGGTCATTAAATACAGTCAACTTAATCTCATTATCTGGAACTCGCTTATATTAAATTTTTCGTTATGTCAAAGTTTTTTTTGAAGTTCAGACTTTTTCCTTTCTTTGTCTAAATGAAATATTATCACTTTAATTTGTCGAAGTTTGTCTAAATGTTTTTCGTTATCTAGGTTTAAATATTCATCTCCAAAGTAGAATTTACAATATGGGGAAATTCTAGATGCCATCAAAACCCATTTCAACTTGTACCATTGCTTCGACTGCAACAAAAAAATTGGTCCTCGCACTTAATTATTGAATTTTCAAGCACAAATTATAGCTATAAACCACTGACACACCTTAAAGCCAAAGATGGAGACAACAAATATTCGAAGGATTTGCTTAAAAATATTTGGAAATTGGATACTTTAAAACTGTATTGTGACTCAATTGAAGCCAAAATAAAGGATTCTTGAACTTTTCTGTAACTTTCATTTTGAAGAAGCTATTTTTACAGTCCCAAAAATTAGAGATAACTAAAGTTGACTGTAGTTGCAATGTTGTAAATGTATAAGTCCTTTTTTTGGTGAATTTATTGTCAATTTGTGATTAAAAAAGCATTAGAACCATCCATGAATATCGTATTTCAGGTTGTGAACTCGAACTGCACCCTGCTAGTTCATATCAATGGTGATTTCTGTTCACTCGTATTATGAATATACTTGTTACTTTCAGGTGCATTCCTACTCGGAGCTATATTATATGCTTGGCAATTTCCCCATTTCAATGCTTTAAGCTGGAATCTGCGACCAGACTATTCTAGAGGTGGATATCGTATGGCTAGTGTTGTTCGACCTGAACTGTGTAAACGTGTAGCACTGAGATACAGTATTGGCATGGTGGGCCTATGTGCAGCGGCACCTTTAGTGGACCTGACTACGTGGACGTTTGTTGTAGATTCACTGCCATTGAATTTGTACCTAACATATCTGGCTTGGAACTTCTATCGGAAGGGTGATAGTAATTCTTCTAGGAAATTGTTTCGGTTTACATTGGTACACATACCAGCTTTAATGATCCTAATGCTGGTCAGTAAGAAGTATGGCCGTGATAAAGACAAGAAAGAATTAGCTTTGACTTCTGTACAGGAGACAGTGTCATGACATCCAAATTTACTTTAATTTTATCAATGAGAGTATGACTTTGAACCATTCATTGCTTGCTGTATGATAGTGTTTTAAGTTACGAGGCTGAACAATATCTACAAAGTTTTCCAATGGATAAAAGACATGTGTATGCTCAGCCCATTTAATTGTGAAGGCTGTATGTTGACGTTATTAAGCAAATTACATCCAATATAAAATCCCTTCATTGGTCAACTAAACTACCGATTTGCATCTAGCTTCTGGTGAATTCAGCATGTGGGCAAGTTCAAACTGTATTGCCAACTTGGCTAGTATTATGGTACATGTACTTAACTGAAATGTTTATTTATAGAGCTGTCATTGATTCGAAGATTACGATACATCGAAAGACAAGTATCGATGATACATTGATTTATACATACAGACAAACAAGAAACAGGCCCATCAGTCACGATTCACTTACCGGGTGTTTAGTCATTCTACACTGAGTATGTTGAGTATAGACTCAGCTTTTGAAAACAGCACCTTTGCTTTGAGTTGACTTTGACCCATTTTGACAATTTGTGAACTTCCATTTTAACAAAGAAAATGTTTGTGCAGGAAGATGAGGATTTTGGGTGGTTCCATTCATTTACCCATGTATCGATATTAAAAAATATGAATTGATAATTGATCAGCTAAAAAATATTGTCGATACAGCGATATAGCTTCCATCAATGACAGCTCTATTTATTTTTCATGTGACATTGTTAGCTGGACTATTTGTTACTTTTCACATTATCCCTTGTATTTAGTTGGGCTAAGAAAATTCGGAGTTTAATATTTGGATTCATTTGATATGTGGTCACGGATATACACAGAACGGATAAGCAGGTCTAAAAATAGCCTACTTATGACCTGACTACCCACAATGCATTGCGCGCTTCGGTAAGCCGATAATTGTGAACATGGCTTATCCAAAAGAAATCTTTTTTTCGTGTCAAAACCACAAAACTAAGTGGTTTGATCATTTTCAACAAATAGAGGACACCCCAAAGATCACAAAAAATATTTATTTATAAGAAAAACAGTCGTAAATAAGTTTCCTTAGGGATTTTAAAAAAGTAAATATCGGAAGCAATCCAAAACCCGTCGATTGAAAATCAGGATAGGTCACAGAAAATGTGGTCTATGTCACATTTGACAGATGAATCGTCCAAACTATCTATACTAAAACTTTCATAAGACATAACGGAACAAATAAATTCCCATCTTTGCTTATTTTGACGAAGAATTGCTTTAAATGAAAACAAACATCTCAAATCAGACTGAATTGGTAAAATAATCCAAGATGGCGGCGGCTAGCGGGGAAAAAAGCGCCAACTTGAGAATCTCGTCAAGTCTCGTACAAGTAAGCCGATCGCGATATTTCATTCCAATGTGGTGGCCTATATATAAAATATAGTGGGAGTCGAATGAGTTGCTTTTCCGTCTAATGTATTTCCGTGGTGTGATGTATTTTTCACCTGTAAATATGCAACATGTGATTATGTGCATGATAGGAAATCAAGATTTCTACTGATATCGCCCAATCCTGGGTACCATTAGCAATCATTCATGAACAAAATCTCTTTAGGACGGTGGATGTATGTAATTTTATGGGCTTAAGAAAATAACTTTCTATGTCAAGAATTTTAGAATCAGTATTTATTTTAACCTGCCTCGAGGTATTGACTAGATAGTAAAGTGTGTGGCATGCTATAATTTTATACCCAAAGTGAGTGCCTAGAGATCTGTATGAAATACAATGTCTTTGTTAGCATAAGTTAGAGGTATAGCACAGAGAATTTGACTTGATCCTGACCTTTATGCATGAATTATATATTACAAGGTTCTTGCATTGAATATAATAATTTCAGCAAGCAAATCGTGCAATATCGGTCCTTTAGATGTGTATTGGGATTACACCTCGAGCGTCTTTGTGATAGTTCCCACTAATGAAAGCATACAACTTGGATTATAATTATAGACAATATATCAGCTGTTAAATTATGCTTATAGGCCGAGAGCCATGTCAAATTCTCTGTGTATTATGTCTCCATCATAAAGTGGGGAAGACGAGTTTGTTTCACCTTTTTCATGTATTATGCCTGCGAGTGTCTGTCTTGATGTCACAGTGCTTGTTCTCCATAACCATTGGTTGGATTTCAATGCAACCTGAATACTTTCCACCATGCCTAGTTGAGTGAATTGTCAGGAATTTGAATGATTTTTGCCAGTGATATGGCCCTCTGTGGGAGACATACACCTTTGTATAAAAACTTCTAATTAAATGTCTATGCAATACCACGTTACCTGAAAGCAACATGTTTACTCCTGTCGCAGGAAATATCAGGGGAGATAACTCAGATTATACATGCTGCGTCAATTATCGGTGTACTTGTTTAGTAATGAGGTATAAATGTACTCCCATGAACCCGGTGTTTGCTTTCACATTGTTTAAATTGTCAGTATAATTGAACTTAACTTTTTTAAAACAAAAATATAAATGTTGATAAGGAATAAAATGCTAAATATTACAGCAGATCTTTTTGGTTTGTATATCCCTGACCTTGTCTTCTGCAAAACAAAATATTTTTGAAAACTAAAGATGAAATGTTATGCACCTATCAATATTTTGCAGGGTGGGGATACTACATATGATAATCAAAATGCACCCATTAATATTTTGCCTGGGGTATTGGTAGGCAGACCCAGGGGAATTAGTCAATTGATCTTTTTTGCGTCTAATTCCCCGCCCTAGAACCAAACGTTTTGTCTAAATCCCAACAGTTGAAAATGCTTCGTGTGTCTATAAATGGCCAACCATCTGCTTATTTGTGGGGTCTAAATTCCCAAATACCGTGATTTAAAATCTTTGTGTCAAATTCCAGTATGTCTCTAAATGTGTTTTGTCTTAAGTCCTGTGTATGCAAGTCACAAATATTGATAGGTGCATTATACAGGGGTTCTATTGAGCCATAATGCCCAATCCTGAAAATAAGACGCCAGTCTGCTTTGGGTGCCATTAGGACACCTCCCTTACCCATACTCTGCTTCAAACATTGTTCTATTGTTAAAATTCAGCTTCTGCAACTTCAAATGACCATAACTTGGTCAATTCTTGGTATTTTTTAATCAAATAAGTTTTATTTTCTGCAGAAAAGTTTCTTCTTTGTAAAGCATCAAATCCGGAATTGTAGAACCCCTGATTATAATTATATGTATAGTGTGTCAAGGATAATGTGAAAGGCAGGAAAATTTAGTATGGTCCACAAAGGTGGATTACAATTATGTGACCAATTATCTGTGATGTTTTGAGTACAATACTGACCTTATCTGTTTAAGTGATTTGTAAATCCAATTTTGCCACAGTTGACCAAACCGATTCATGTTTGTAAATATCACATTATCCTGGGCACACTATAGTATCCCCCAACAGCTGGACTATTGGAACTGTATGCTGTAAAATCGATTATTTTTCAAGGGAGTTAATTATCGTCGATTTAGCTGTTGAACAAAACCACGAAATTTAATCCCCTCGATAAATTGACCTCCCAATACAGAACATAGGTTTACACTTCCATGTTTTGTTATCCACAAATGTACGACCCCACAAAGATGCATTTTCATTAATATCCAAGAAATTTGATACCCTCGAAATATGTGATTTTATAGTACATGTAATGAACTTATTGCACTACTCATGGTATTCGAAGCGTCGTCCACTCACATTAGATTTTGGCAAATCTACTTTACCGATCATATCTCATAACTGTTGGAAGAAACTGTGATACACAAATGTAACAAGACTGCGTTCAATAAACGCTTATGCCCCCATGGAAGCCTTGCCAATAAAAAGCGAAGTCAATCAGGGGCCATAATTCTGTAATAATGTTGGTTAGTGTTACATGGCTTTGATAATGTAAGGGGCTTATGATGGTAAACAAGTATGCCAAGTTTTAAGGCAACGCCATGATGGACATGATGTAAAACGAAACTGTCAATTTGGGTTAACCAAGAATTAGACGCTTAATAAGTCTAAGTCCAAAATTAGGTCAATGTGATGGTCAAAATGAGGTTTGGGGATATAGGTCAGGTGTGTGGAGAATGTTCAAATACAACAACCATGCAAGTATGAAAGCTTTGTAGCAAGCCATATTAATGCTAGAAGAAACGGTCAATTTGGGTTAACAAAGAATTTGGCCCTTCAATAAGTCCAAATTAGGCGACGGTCGAAATGGCGTCAAATGATACAGGTGTGTGGAGAGTGTTCATATACAACATCCATGCAAGTATGAAAGCTTTGTAGCAAGCCATATTAATGCTTGAAGAAACGGTCAATTTGGGTTAACAAAGAATTTGGCCCTTCAATAAGTCCAAATTAGGTGAAGGTGAAAGTCAAAATGGGGTTATGTGATACAGGCGTGTAGAGAGTGTTCATATACAACATCCATGAAAGTATGGAAGCTTTGTAGCAAGCCATAATAATGCTAGAAGAAACTGTCAATTTGGGTTAACCAGGACGGACGGACAGACAGGTGAATCACTATATGCCTCCCGGCATAAAAATGGCCATTTATCAAAATCTCTTACTTTCAAGTTTGCCCCTTTCATGGATTGTGCCCCTTTAAATTAAGTGATGTAGTAGTGTGGCATCCATTTGCAGAGCTCTTGGTACTGATCATCTAGTGTGTTAACTTAATTTAAGTCAGTAAATTGGCCTGCCAAACTAGGGGTTTGTTGTCTAAGCAAGGCGCTACCAAGCGCCTTTATTCAGTTACCTCACTTTATTACCATGCAACTTGATTTCCATTACAACAGTGGACGAAATTGCCCAATTGGTCAATAGAAACGCCCACCTTTGAAATAACTATTTGGAATGTAGATGATCCGATTGCAGGTATATCTAAAATCCTATTGTTCAGAATAAGTTAAAATTATCTAAAGTCGGAGATATTAAGCATTTTTTGTTCACTTTCCCGATCAGGCAAGTAGAATATATTTTCAATAGCCGAAAGTTGCCCAACGGGCAAGTTAACACAATGGAAATATGAACAGTAGGAATTTAGATATATCCTTTACGATATCACGTAGCATTTCATGAAGTATCGGAACTTGTGTGAGCCGACTTCCAACTAGCATTGTATTGCTCTACAGCACTAGCTGTTCCAGCAATTCGCAACAGTGAATGTTCCAAGGAAAGCCATCTTTTGGCCCTAGACCACTCGCTGAGACCATCCACATTTTGCATTAACCCTGTACAGCAAACGGTAGTCTACCTCTTCAAATGTCGGGAAAGGAACCAACATTCCAGTAGTATGTGAACAAATCTGTTCAGCGGTTTAGACTTCTTGCTCTACACTTGCATGGTCTACAATTCAACATACATATCAAGTATGCAGCAACCAGACTAAATCTAGCAAAGGATTCGGCCTAGTAGTTCTAAGTAGGGCTGCGTATCAGTTAAAGTGATCGATACGATATTTGTATCGATACAAAATGATAGATATTCGATATATCATTTGATATTTGGTTTGCTGAACACAATCAAGTTATGCTCGAGATATGTGATAAACAACCTTTTTACACATGTTTAAATTGCATGAGTAGATTATTGTTTGAACATTAGATTCACTTGGATATAAGCTGAGTCGACGACCTGACCATTTTGAGACGAAACAAATAGACTACTCAAAACTTAACTGAAAAAGGGGATTTGGTTGGGTATTTTTGTTGATCGATGTTTTGACTGATACTGACACGTTCGATACGGTGTATTGATCGAACGCACAATACCGGTATTTGATTTATATCGGAAACCGGTACGCAGGCCTAGTTCTAAGGCCTAATTATAACGATGCACATTCAGCAATCATAAAAGCTCACATTGAACTCTTAGTGCTCAGATGGGCTAAAATTATGTGCCCATTATTCTAAGTTAGAATTGTTCCCATTTACTAATTTAATTATAAACATAATGTACGGGTGCAAGTTAGAAATTATGAAAAAATCTGAAATTCTGATAAAATGTTTATAGATAAAGTGAAAAACAAACTTTTTGGCACACACAAAAACCTGAAATCAGGTATATACCTTAAGACTTGCATCCATGTGAGTGCAAGTGTACAGGTTTATATACCCAATTTCAAGTTTTTGAGTGTGCAAAGTCTTGTTTTCTTTGTTTTCACTCTAGTAGTAGTATATAAATGATGTTTCCCAGAATTCCCCAATATTTTTAACTTGCACCCGTGATAATGTAACATGGCTGTGATACTATAGTGATCCATTAGCTGATGCATCCAAATAAATACATTGACAGAACACATTCTTGTTGCTTTTTTGCTATTTTTTTTCCTTCATAAATAACACAGGATGAAAATTAATGTACAATAAATGGTAAAAGAACAATGAAAATTTAAACACTACAACTACAGCAAGTACAACTAAACTTGCAACTGAAAGTTCATTTTATATCTTGGACTTCTTAGCTTTATTGATCTCGTGCATGAGTTCTTTCATGTATTGGATCTCTCGCTGTAGAGATTCAACTTTTTCTTTCAGTTCATGATTTTTGTCAGATAGTCGAACTTCCTGTTCCTGCAATGTTTCTTTTTCATTCCTCTTCTTCACTCGATACCGAGTGGCAGCATTCTTATTTTGCATCTTTTTACGTTTACGTTTATCTGTTACAGTGCCTACACTGTAATCAGAGTCATATGGAGAAGACTTGCCTTTAGGGCGTTTACGTTTTGATTTTAATTTAGTAAAACTTTCTTCGGAAACCTGACTGCTTTTGGCAGAACTAGAGCATGCTTCATCGCTGCTAAGAAAGTTTGAATCGATAGTGGAGAAATCTTCTGTATACCCAAATGGTGAAGATGGACCGGAGGACAGAACAGATTCAGCCTCGTTACTCAATGGAGAACAGATGTAGCTCACATTGTCGACATCAGTCTGTGTGATGTTATTTCCAAGCTCACTGGTCAAGCTGATTTCAACAACATCACCATTGCCCAGTGATATTTCCGGCTGAATCAAATCTTCAAATGTGTGAAATATAACATTTTGTGGTTCATTTGTTTTCGAACTACAACCACTGAAATCAAACATTGGAACTTCTGCCTCCGGAGACTTCACAACAGGAGGCTGTTTTGATGATTGAACTTTGACTGGTTGCAAAATATCCAAAGACAACTCTGTTTTAATAGGCTGCTGCTCAGTTAGAAGAGCTTTCAAGAGTTCAAAAGCCGAAGCTTTCATACCCTCTTTCCTGGGTTCCAACTTTATTTCGCCAGCTACGGCTGTACTCAGCAATGAGGAAATGTCTAGAACTTCAGCCCCAACTATCTTGCTTGGTTCGGTTACTTCGGTTGTAGTGAAATCGGTGGAGTCTAAGAAGGGCTCCAAATCTAATGTCTCCATCCATTCTTCACCAAGAGGGTCTGAAAAACATTAAGGGGATCATTGTACTGTTTGTACATAAACAAATAGATTGATACTTATTACTTAGCATCATTCTAATCAATTCAAGTAAAGTTTAAGTTGCGTCATAATTTTGCAATATAATGAATACTTCCATCAGTCCATGCAAATAGCTTTCAGCCATTAGTGATAGCTTTAACGCAAGTTGTGGCTTATAATGAGACAGATCAAGAAGTTATTTACATTCCTGCCTATACAGAGCAACCTCATAGCGACCCTTTGACCAACTTTCGTTAAGTTATTATCGTTTTGCTCCAGAAGTGACAGGGTTCCCACAAACTTTCCAAGACAAAATTCCCTGACCACAGAGCAGTTTTCCCTGACTTTTTAGAGCAATCGGGTGACACAGCATCCTTTTGTTCAAGCAAAATATGGCAATAAAATAGAGAAAATGAGGATATACTTGCTTTATATGGAACAAAAAAGTTTAAGGTAGCAGATTTTAAGGCTGTTGATTGACGTAAAGTTAATTATACTGTTATTATAATGTAGAATGATTCGGCGCGAGCATAGCAATGACACTTATCGACAGCTTCAATGAAAAATTCCCCGACTTTTGGTAAATTTCTGGATTTCCCCGAGTAATTCCAAAATTCCCGGACTTCTCCCTGACCTTGAAAAATTATGTTTTTCCCTGACCGTGGAAACCCTGAGTGACCATGTCCTGTCAATTTTACCTCTCCACGTCAATAACCGAAATGTTTCCAAACCATAAGAGTTCCTCTAGAGGGTTGTTCCAGGTATGATCAAACTTTTTAACATTACCAGATTTAGCAAATATTAACTTCCGGTAGTTACGTGAACAGCAAAATAATTACCTTCAGTAGAATCTGTAAGAAGCAGATCTTCCAGGGATTGATTGGCAGCATTGGATTTTTTCAGACCCTCATCCAAACTGATGTCAAGAATGCTACCATCAATATCAAGGTCATCGGCAAACAAGTTTGCCGACAGACCCAATGGGACTTCTAGGAAGTCCATCTGAGACTGTGAATCCATTGTACTGAACATAGTCTTCTATGCGTATGTGCTGTGTGTATGATATACTGTCTGTGGCTGATGCCAGGTATTGGTCAATGTGAAGGGACCTGAAATAAAAGGCAAATATCCTTAGCAAAGACATCAAAATTAAATACCACCATATGGGAGACGGACAAGCTCGATAGGGTTTTGCTACAATAAGTTGTAACAGAGCGCTTTCTCATGCAATGTTATCGGGCAAGCACTTTACCAACACTACCTGCTTAATAGATCTGCTACGAGTATGAAGCGCTTTACAGTAAAATAATTATATATTATTTCCTTGCAAAGTGCTTTGATCCGGTGTAACAGTCCAGTTTTTCCCCCAGTCAATTTTTTCCCCCCCTAGTCAGTTTTTTCCCCCCTAAAATAAACTGTTATACAAGGGGGGGAAAAAACTGACTAGTCCTAGTCCCTAGTCAGTTTTTTCCCCCCTTATAATAAATGTTATGCTATGGAAAAAACTGACTTTTTTCTTCTCCCTGGATTTTTTCCCTCTAAAACTTAAATGTTATACGATGGTGGAAATACATGTGTAACTGACTTTTTTCCTCCTTCTGGATTTTTCCCTCTAAAATTTAATGTTTCATATGTTTTGTGATGGTGGAAAAACTGACTAATTCTAGTATTTTTTTCCCCCATCATACTTGTAAATGTCTGAACAGAGTGAGGAAGAAACTGACTATTCCTTTCTTTCCCCATCATACTTGTAAATGTCTGAACAGAGGGGGAAGAAACTGGCTAGTTCTCTTTTTCCCCCATCATACTTGTAAATGTCCGAACAGAGGGGGGAAAAAACTGACTAGTCCTCATTTTCCCCCATCATACTTGTAAATGTCTGAACAGAGGGGGGAAGTAACTGACTAGTCCTCTTTTTCCCTCATCATACTTGTAAATGTCTGAACAGAGGGGCGGGGGGGGGGGGAAATGACTAGTCCTCTTTTCCCCCCATCATACTTGTAAATGTCTGAACAGAGGGGGGAAGAAACTGACTAGTACTTTCTTTCCCCCATCATACTTGTTAATGTCTGAACAGAGGGGGAAGAAACTGACTAGTCCTCTTTTTCCCCCATCATACTTGTAAATGTCTGAACAGAGGGGGAAGAAACTGACTAGTCCTCTTTTTCCCCCATCATACTTGTAAATGGCCGAACAGAGGGGGGAAGAAACTGACTAGTCCTCTTTTTCCCCCATCATACTTGTAAATGTCCGAACAGAGGGGGGAAGAAACTGACTAGTCCTCTTTTTCCCCCATCATACTTGTAAATGTCTGAACAGAGGGGGAAGAAACTGACTAGTCCTCTTTTTCCCCCCATCATACTTGTAAATGTCCGAACAGAGGGCAAAGAAACTGACTAGTCCTCTTTTTCCCCCATCATACTTGTAAATGTCTGAACAGAGGGGGAAGAAACTGACTAGTCCTCTTTTTCCCCCATCATACTTGTAAATGTCTGAACAGAGGGGGGAAGAAACTGACTAGTCCTCTTTTTCCCCCATCATACTTGTAAATGTCTGAACAGAGGGGGAAGAAACTGACTAGTCCTCTTTTTCCCCCCATCATACTTGTAAATGTCCGAACAGAGGGGGGAAGAAACTGACTAGTCCTCTTTTTCCCCCATCATACTTGTAAATGTCTGAACAGAGGGGGAAGAAACTGAATAGTCCTCTTTTTCCCCCATCATACTTGTAAATGTCTGAACAGAGGGGGGAAGAAACTGACTAGTCCTCTTTTTCCCCCATCATACTTGTAAATGTCTGAACAGAGGGGGAAGAAACTGACTAGTCCTCTTTTTCCCCCATCATACTTTTAAATGTCTGAACAGAGGGGGAAGAAACTGACTAGTCCTCTTTTTCCCCCATCATACTTGTAAATGTCTGAACAGAGGGGGGAAGAAACTGACTAGTCCTCTTTTTCCCCCATCATACTTGTAAATGTCTGAACAGAGGGGGAAGAAACTGACTAGTCCTCTTTTTCCCCAATCATACTTGTAAATGTCCGAACAGAGGGGGGAAGAAACTGACTAGTCCTCTTTTTCCCCCATCATACTTGTAAATGTCTGAACAGAGGGGGAAGAAACTGAATAGTCCTCTTTTTCCCCCATCATACTTGTAAATGTCTGAACAGAGGGGGGAAGAAACTGACTAGTCCTCTTTTTCCCCCATCATACTTGTAAATGTCTGAACAGAGGGGGAAGAAACTGACTAGTCCTCTTTTTCCCCCATCATACTTTTAAATGTCTGAACAGAGGGGGGGGGGGAAGAAACTCTCTTCCCCCCATCAAACTTTTTGTCTTGAAGCCTGTTTGTGACAGACAAGTAGGTAGACAGAATTAAAATAAAATGACCGAATTATAAAAGAAACAAAAACAAACTAAATATCAAAATTGTTTTTACTAGATGTATATATTACATGTTTCTTATTGCAGGTTACACTGGAAACAATCCTTTTATGTTTTATTCTACGAAATCACTGATCATCCATGGAATGGAGTTGCACATTACAAATTATGCATGTGACATTGGTGAATAATGAGTCCTTCAGTAAGACTTACGCAAAATAACCTGTCACTATTGAGCTGATAACAAATAAATTATCTTGATTAAAATGTTTTCACAAAAAGTAATGAAAAATGCATAATATAAGTTTTAATATAGCACAGCAAACAAAGTAAGATCAAAACAAAAACACTTTCTTTACTGGTATTCACAAAAGCATATTAGAAGGAAATTAAAATATGTTATGGTATTAGCTTCAAGCAATAAATTAAAAGTTTTCAATCATAATGTAACCTAAAATAGATATCTAAAAAATGACAGGTTATTCTACAATCCATGAGGAATGTGTGCCTGATAAATTTTGTATAATTCCATAAGTCAAAAAATGGATGCTTTGTAAATACCAGCTCTGGTCTATGTAAACATAGCTATGTACAAAACAGGGTAAACAGTACTATAAGCACCAATAGTGTGCCCAGGTAATCATGAATCAGTCTGGTCAACTGTTGCAAAATATGTTTTACAAATTACTTAAGTAAACAGATATGGGCAGTTGTGCATTAAAAACCTCACTGATAAATTGTGCACGTCTGAGTAATCCACCGTTGTTGAATATCCAAAATTATCCTGTCTTTTTTATCTCCATGGGCACCTATAATACATCAGTAGTTGCCTTAGGAATAAAATGCACATCACAATGTGTAAAGCTTTTGAAGCTTGAACAAAACAAACAAAAATGCACATCACAAAAAATAGGAATGCTTTTACAAAATAATAAAAGTCATTTAATGTCAAGGCAATCATTGAATATAACTCTCCTGCTATACTTTGATACAATAATTGTATATAATTGTACTATAATTTGGAAAAATAATTACTTATAATCATAATACAGATTCATAACAGTAATATGAAGACTAATTCAGTCTACCAAGACAGTATTATTCAACTGTTACAGTTACTGACGTTTTCTGTCATTTGCAAGAAATCAAACATTTCTAAGATATATTTATTCACAGGCTCAACATTTCAAAACCACTTCAAAGTGTTCCCGTATATTTTTCAGGTACAGTCCCTTCTTTGTTATTTTCCCCAAAGAGAATCCTGCTGGATACCTTAACCATACATATTTGGGTGATCCATTTTCTGTTCCACTTGCAGCATACACATATATGTCAGTGTTAAATAACGAAGCAGCTCCCATAATCTCTGCATCAGTTGCCCAAACCGCATTGTTCATCATTCTGCTGTTCTTAAGGTATGTGGAAGTTTTCTCATTTAGATATCCTTCAAGATGTTTGGATACAACATTAGAACCCATATGGCTAACTATTTTATTCCTACATTGCTTATAAGCACTTTCTGATCCTGACACTGCATAGGATACTGCTCTAAAAAAGCAGTTCCCATCACCTTGAATATGTTTAACAATTTCTGGTTCTCGCGCAATCCCTGCTGTTCCGTACCTTGGCCGTTTCACAAATGGAATTTCTAATAATTCACAAAGCTCCTGGTTTTCTGTTGTACTTAAAGGTGAGAATTTATTATACACTGGCAGCTTCCTTTTGGGGGTTTGCTGTTTCTCGTCACTTCTGAGTTTTTTCAGGGATTTCTTTTGGAGGCGTTTTACAGGGCGATCTACTGTCTTCGTTTTTGGTTTTGATTCACTGGTTGAGGATTTGAAGGCTGCGGTATATGACTTGACATTGCTTGAGTGGTAGACATTGGACAGCACCTTTCCTGACGACAAATTCTGTAATCTTACTCTTCCTTTTGTTAATGATTCAACAACTAAGTATGGTCCCAGCCATCTTGGCGCAAGTTTGCTCCCAAACCGTCTTATCTTACTGGCATTCTTAATAAGAACGTGTGTTCCAGGGGCAATCACTTTGTGGGAACCATTTCTCTCATCGTAATATTTCTTTTGTCTTTTTTGGGCACATGTGATGTTGTGTGACACTGAAGCATTTACTGTTTCTCTACTTTCTTGTAAATCTTCTAACAAAACTCTAGTTATATCATGTTTATACAAAGGTTTGTCAGGGACATTCACAAGCCTAGCTTCTCTTCCAAACATCACTTCAAAGGGTGTATATTTTGTTGACGCGTGGAGGCTAGTTCTGTATGCAAACAGTGAACTCTGGAGTTTTAAGTCCCAGTCCTTTCCATTTTTACTGGTTACTTTCTGGAGCATTTCCTTTAACGTTCTATTGTCCCTTTCCCTTTGACCGTTGGTTTGTGGATGGTACGATGAAGATATTCTGTGGTCGATGTCAAGTTCTGTCGTTATCTCATTCAGCACTTTGTTGGTAAACTCTTTGCCCTGGTCAGTGATAATTGAATCCATGGGACCAAATGTACATATAGCACTAATTAGAAATTTAGCAACATTTTCAGCTGTCTTCTGGGGAATGGCTTCAGCAATAGCATACTTTGAAAAGTGGTCTGTTGCTGCCACAATGTATTTGTTCCCTCTGTCAGTTGTTTCAAGTGGCCCTATAATGTCAATGCCAATTAGACTCCATACTTTACTTGGCACTGGTATTGAGTTCAGAGGTGGTGCTGACTTTGGAGGGGCAATGTTAACACGGGTGCAAACATCACAATCTCGAATAAAATCC
The DNA here is from genome assembly GCA_947247005.1 of Spisula solida. Classification (NCBI taxonomy): domain Eukaryota; kingdom Metazoa; phylum Mollusca; class Bivalvia; order Venerida; family Mactridae; genus Spisula; species Spisula solida. Next base: position 38,910,088 of record OX365944.1, on the reverse strand, counting down.
TTGATTTGTTCCTTCATACCCTTCCAGAAGTAGTGTGTGTTTATTTTGTGATAGGTTTTGTCTCTCCCAAGATGACCTCCGCTGTATTTTCCTGAAACAGAATAAACTGCTATTGAATTTCTGTACAGTAAACTTGTATTATAAAAGTTGATCACCAATGTGTCAGTGATATGGCTACATACTATCGTAACTTACAGTCAGATACTATATTATTACAGTCTGATGCTATATCAATATTTCATTCTGATACTATATCAATAATTCAGTCAGATGCGATATCAATAATTCAGTCAGATACTATATTAATCATTCAGTCTGATATGATATCAATAATTCATTCAAATACTATATCAATAATTCATTCCTATATTATATCAATACTTCATTCCTATATTATATCGATAATTCAGTCAGATACTATATCAATAATTCAGTCAGATACTATATCAATAATTCAGTCAGATGTAATATCAATAATTCAGTCTGATGCGATATCAATAATTCAGTCTGAAGAGATATTAGTAATTCAGTCTGATGCTATATCAATAATTCAGTCAGATGTAATATCAATAATTCATTCAGATACTATATCCATAATTCAGTCAGATACTATATCAATGATTCAGTAAGATGCGTTATCAATAATTCAGTCAGATACTATATCAATCATTCAGTCAGATACTATATCAATCATTCAGTATGATGTGTTATCGATAATTCAGTCTGATACAATATCAATAATTCAGTCTGATGCGATAGCAATAGTTCTGTCTAATGCAATATCAATAATTCAGTCAGATGCGATATCAGTAATTTATTCAGATACTATATCCATAATTCAGTAAGATACTATATCCATAATTCAGTAAGATACTATATCAATAATTCAGTCAGATGCGTTATCACTAATTCAGTCAGATACTATATCAATAATTCAGTCAGATGCGATATCAATAATTCATTCAGATACTATATCCATAATTCAGTAAGATACTATATCAATTATTCAATCTGAGGTGATATCAATAATTCATTCCTATACTATATCAATAATTCAGTCTGATGCTTTATCAATATTTGAGTCTGAGGCGATATCAATAATTCATTCCTATTCTTTATCAATAATTCCATCTGGTGCTATATTAATATGTCCTTAAGATAGTATATACCTAATTCGGGAAGATACAATATCAATAATTCAGTCTGATGCAATATCAATAACTCCGTCTAATGCTTAATTAATATTTCTGTAAGATAGTTTATACATAATTTAGTTTGATGCTATATCAATCATTCAGTCTGATGTGATATCAATAATTCAGTCAGATACTATATCCATAATTCAGTAAGATACTATATCAATAATTCAGTCAGATGCGTTATCAATAATTCAGTCAGATACTATATCAATAATTCAGTCAGATACTATATCAATAATTCATTCCTATATTATATCAATAATTCAGTCAGATGCGATATCAATTTAGTCAGATACTATATCAATCATTCAGTATGATGCTATATCAATAATTCAGTCTGATACAATATCAATAATTCAGTCTGATGCGATAGCAATAGTTCTGTCTAATGCAATATCAATAATTTAGTCTGATGTGATATCAATAATTCAGTCTGATACAATATCCATAATTCAGTCAGATACTATATCAATAATTCAGTCAGATACTATATCAATAATTCAGTATGATGCTATATCAATAATTCAGTATGATGCTATATCAATAATTCAGTCTGATACAATATCCATAATTTAGTCTGATGTGATATCAATAATTCAGTCAGATACTATATCAATAATTCAGTCAGATACTATATCAATAATTCAGTATGATGCTATATCAATAATTCAGTATGATGCTATATCAATAATTCAGTCTGATACAATATCCATAATTCAGTCAGATGCGATATCAATAATTCAGTCAGATACTATATCAATAATTCAGTCAGATACTATATCAATAATTCATTCCTATATTATATCAATAATTCAGTCAGATGCGATATCAATTTAGTCAGATACTATATCAATCATTCAGTATGATGCTATATCAATAATTCAGTCTGATACAATATCAATAATTCAGTCTGATGCGATCGCAATAGTTCTGTCTAATGCAATATCAATAATTTAGTCTGATGTGATATCAATAATTCAGTCTGATACAATATCCATAATTCAGTCAGATACTATATCAATAATTCAGTCTGAAGCGATATCAATAATTCAGTCAGATGTAATATCAATAATTCAGTCAGATGTAATATCAATAATTCAGTCAGATGCGATATCAATAATTCAGTCAGATACTATATCAATAATTCATTCCTATATTATATCAATAATTCATTCAGATACTATATCCATAATTCAGTCTGATACTATATCAATAATTCAGTCAGATGTAATATCAATAATTCAGTCTTATGAGATATCAATAATTCAGTCTAAAGCGATATCAATAATTCAGTCTGAGGCTATATCAATAATTCATTATGATGCTATATCAATTATTCAGTCAGATACCATATCAATAATTCAGTCAGATACCATATTAATAATAATTCAGTCAGATACTATATCAATAATTCAGTCTGATGCAATATCAATAATTCCGTCTAATGCTATACAAATATTTCTGTAAGATAGTTAGTACATAATTTAGTCTGATGCTTTATCAATAATTCAGTATGATGTGTTATTAATAATTCAGTCTGATGCTATATCAATAATTCCATCTGATACTATATCAATAATTCAGTCAGATGTAATATCAATAATTCAGTCAGATGCGATATCAATAATTCAGTCAGATACTATATCAATAATTCATTCCTATATTATATCAATAATTCATTCAGATACTATATCCATAATTCAGTCTGGTACTATATCAATAATTCAGTCAGATGTAATATCAATAATTCAGTCTTATGAGATATCAATAATTCAGTCTAAATCGATATCAATAATTCAGTCTGAGGCTATATCAATAATTCATTATGATGCTATATCAATTATTCAGTCAGATACCATATCAATAATTCAGTCAGATACCATATTAATAATTCAGTCAGATACTATATCAATAATTCATTATGATGCTATATCAATTATTCAGTCAGATACCATATCAATAATTCAGTCAGATACCATATTAATAATTCAGTCAGATACTATATCAATAATTCAGTCTGATGCAATATCAATAATTCCGTCTAATGCTATACTAATATTTCTGTAAGATAGTTTGTACATAATTTAGTCTGATGCTATATCAATAATTCAGTATGATGTGTTATTAATAATTCAGTCTGATGCTATATCAATACTTCTGTCTGATACTATATCAATGATTCAGTCTGATGTGATATCAATAATTCAATCTGAGGCGATTTTAATAATTCAATCTGAGGTGATATCAATAATTCATTCCTATACTATATCAATAATTCAGTCTGATGCTTTATCAATATTTGAGTCTGAGGCGATATCAATAATTCATTCCTATTCTTTATCAATAATTCCATCTGGTGCTATATTAATATGTCCTTAAGATAGTATATACCTAATTCGGGAAGATACAATATCAATAATTCAGTCTGATGCAATATCAATAACTCCGTCTAATGCTTAATTAATATTTCTGTAAGATAGTTTATACATAATTTAGTTTGATGCTATATCAATCATTCAGTCTGATGTGATATCAATAATTCAGTCAGATACTATATCCATAATTCAGTAAGATACTATATCAATAATTCAGTCAGATGCGTTATCAATAATTCAGTCAGATACTATATCAATAATTCAGTCAGATACTATATCAATAATTCATTCCTATATTATATCAATAATTCAGTCAGATGCGATATCAATTTAGTCAGATACTATATCAATCATTCAGTATGATGCTATATCAATAATTCAGTCTGATACAATATCAATAATTCAGTCTGATGCGATAGCAATAGTTCTGTCTAATGCAATATCAATAATTTAGTCTGATGTGATATCAATAATTCAGTCTGATACAATATCCATAATTCAGTCAGATACTATATCAATAATTCAGTCAGATACTATATCAATAATTCAGTATGATGCTATATCAATAATTCAGTATGATGCTATATCAATAATTCAGTCTGATACAATATCCATAATTTAGTCTGATGTGATATCAATAATTCAGTCAGATACTATATCAATAATTCAGTCAGATACTATATCAATAATTCAGTATGATGCTATATCAATAATTCAGTATGATGCTATATCAATAATTCAGTCTGATACAATATCCATAATTCAGTCAGATGCGATATCAATAATTCAGTCAGATACTATATCAATAATTCAGTCAGATACTATATCAATAATTCATTCCTATATTATATCAATAATTCAGTCAGATGCGATATCAATTTAGTCAGATACTATATCAATCATTCAGTATGATGCTATATCAATAATTCAGTCTGATACAATATCAATAATTCAGTCTGATGCGATCGCAATAGTTCTGTCTAATGCAATATCAATAATTTAGTCTGATGTGATATCAATAATTCAGTCTGATACAATATCCATAATTCAGTCAGATACTATATCAATAATTCAGTCTGAAGCGATATCAATAATTCAGTCAGATGTAATATCAATAATTCAGTCAGATGTAATATCAATAATTCAGTCAGATGCGATATCAATAATTCAGTCAGATACTATATCAATAATTCATTCCTATATTATATCAATAATTCATTCAGATACTATATCCATAATTCAGTCTGATACTATATCAATAATTCAGTCAGATGTAATATCAATAATTCAGTCTTATGAGATATCAATAATTCAGTCTAAAGCGATATCAATAATTCAGTCTGAGGCTATATCAATAATTCATTATGATGCTATATCAATTATTCAGTCAGATACCATATCAATAATTCAGTCAGATACCATATTAATAATAATTCAGTCAGATACTATATCAATAATTCAGTCTGATGCAATATCAATAATTCCGTCTAATGCTATACAAATATTTCTGTAAGATAGTTAGTACATAATTTAGTCTGATGCTTTATCAATAATTCAGTATGATGTGTTATTAATAATTCAGTCTGATGCTATATCAATAATTCCATCTGATACTATATCAATAATTCAGTCAGATGTAATATCAATAATTCAGTCAGATGCGATATCAATAATTCAGTCAGATACTATATCAATAATTCATTCCTATATTATATCAATAATTCATTCAGATACTATATCCATAATTCAGTCTGGTACTATATCAATAATTCAGTCAGATGTAATATCAATAATTCAGTCTTATGAGATATCAATAATTCAGTCTAAATCGATATCAATAATTCAGTCTGAGGCTATATCAATAATTCATTATGATGCTATATCAATTATTCAGTCAGATACCATATCAATAATTCAGTCAGATACCATATTAATAATTCAGTCAGATACTATATCAATAATTCATTATGATGCTATATCAATTATTCAGTCAGATACCATATCAATAATTCAGTCAGATACCATATTAATAATTCAGTCAGATACTATATCAATAATTCAGTCTGATGCAATATCAATAATTCCGTCTAATGCTATACTAATATTTCTGTAAGATAGTTTGTACATAATTTAGTCTGATGCTATATCAATAATTCAGTATGATGTGTTATTAATAATTCAGTCTGATGCTATATCAATACTTCTGTCTGATACTATATCAATGATTCAGTCTGATGTGATATCAATAATTCAATCTGAGGCGATTTTAATAATTCAATCTGAGGTGATATCAATAATTCATTCCTATACTATATCAATAATTCAGTCTGATGCTTTATCAATATTTGAGTCTGAGGCGATATCAATAATTCATTCCTATTCTTTATCAATAATTCCATCTGGTGCTATATTAATATGTCCTTAAGATAGTATATACCTAATTCGGGAAGATACAATATCAATAATTCAGTCTGATGCAATATCAATAACTCCGTCTAATGCTTAATTAATATTTCTGTAAGATAGTTTATACATAATTTAGTTTGATGCTATATCAATCATTCAGTCTGATGTGATATCAATAATTCAGTCAGATACTATATCCATAATTCAGTAAGATACTATATCAATAATTCAGTCAGATGCGTTATCAATAATTCAGTCAGATACTATATCAATAATTCAGTCAGATACTATATCAATAATTCATTCCTATATTATATCAATAATTCAGTCAGATGCGATATCAATTTAGTCAGATACTATATCAATCATTCAGTATGATGCTATATCAATAATTCAGTCTGATACAATATCAATAATTCAGTCTGATGCGATAGCAATAGTTCTGTCTAATGCAATATCAATAATTTAGTCTGATGTGATATCAATAATTCAGTCTGATACAATATCCATAATTCAGTCAGATACTATATCAATAATTCAGTCAGATACTATATCAATAATTCAGTATGATGCTATATCAATAATTCAGTATGATGCTATATCAATAATTCAGTCTGATACAATATCCATAATTTAGTCTGATGTGATATCAATAATTCAGTCAGATACTATATCAATAATTCAGTCAGATACTATATCAATAATTCAGTATGATGCTATATCAATAATTCAGTATGATGCTATATCAATAATTCAGTCTGATACAATATCCATAATTCAGTCAGATGCAATATCAATAATTCAGTCAGATACTATATCAATAATTCAGTCAGATACTATATCAATAATTCAGTCTGATGCAATATCAATAATTCCGTCTAATGCTATACTAATATTTCTGTAAGATAGTTTGTACATAATTTAGTCTGATGCTATATCAATAATTCAGTATGATGTGTTATTAATAATTCAGTCTGATGCTATATCAATACTTCTGTCTGATACTATATCAATGATCCAGTCTGATGTGATATCAATAATTCAATCTGAGGCGATATCAATAATTCAATCTGAGGTGATATCAATAATTCATTCCTATACTATATCAATAATTCAGTCTGATGCTTTATCAATATTTGAGTCTGAGGCGATATCAATAATTCATTCCTATTCTTTATCAATAATTCCATCTGGTGCTATATTAATATGTCCTTAAGATAGTATATACCTAATTCGGGAAGATACAATATCAATAATTCAGTCTGATGCAATATCAATAACTCCGTCTAATGCTTAATTAATATCTCTGTAATAATTCAGTATGATGCGATATCAATAATTAAGTTTGATGCGATATCAATAATTAAGTTTGATGCTATATCAATACAAATGTATTTCATTCTGATACTATATTAATATTTCATTCCGATACTTTATCAATAATTCAGTCTGATACTATATCAATAATATAGTTATACACACAACTTAGACCAGGTTTTGAATTGATGAATCCTGCTTAGCCACTTTCCAAGCATTGTGTGTCAACAAGGCTTGTTCCTGATAATTTAATTGAAAATTTTGTTGAAATTTAACCAATGGTTACTTAGAAATAGTGCAGACCAAACTCAAAGTGGAAAAACAAAGGACTACAACTGTCTTAAAACAAATCCAACCAACGTGCACTGACAATAGGTAAAACTAGACTTGTTACTGATGAGACAAGTCAAATTTCATTGAAATTAAACAATGGTTACAGAGAAATAGTGCAGATAATAATTTGAGCGTAAAAAACCAAGCCATTAACTCCCTTTAAATTGATCCGACAAAATTAGGCACACAGTCATGATATCCACTTGTTACTGCCCTGAGTGATGAGTCACATCAAATTTTGTTAAAATTCAACCAACAGTTACAGAGAAATAGCACAGACATAAAAATTAGGCTTGCATGGACCAACTAACTGACCCAAAGCATGACTCCAATATATCCCCATATACTTTGTATATGTGGGTATAAAAATAAGTAATCAGTAGTTCATTATACCTGCATGCATGTTCTCCATAACTGATATAACTTCATTTTTCCGCAGAAGACGTTGTCTGCTCTTCATCAAGAAACCATCTCTGACATGTAGAATTTTACATTTGGAACGCAGCTTCTTTTTCAGGTCTTTCTTTGTTGTTGGACATTTTACCGAAGTTATACTTGTCGGATAATTCTTCGTTCTTAAGAAGTACAAAAGCTCATCATAGTATGTGTCTTCCATTTTGAACTTTGACAACAAATGGAAAAATTCTCTACCTTTTATTCAGTATCAGTTTGGAATTAACATGTCAAGAATTTGTCAAAACAAGGGGTCCCCTTAAACTGGTTAAGTGACACTTTCGAACACAATGGGCATTTGGAGATGTCACTAGACCCATAGACCCCCAAAACTAGCAGCTATCAAAACATATTTGGGTCCTCAATTTTGGAGTCTATTGTTTCATTCACACTTACCATTATACTGTCAGACAACATATACTCTACCTTATATACTGTATCAGTTTAGAATTAACATGTCATGAATTTATCAAAACACATACATGAAGGGGTCAATTGTTTTATTCACACTTTCCAATATACTGTTTGGCAGTATGTACTGTATAAGACATGGTTTCATGACTTCTAAAATTTAACCAAAAATGATTTTGATTATCATTATGGCATGTTGACATGTACATCAGATGAAAATTTATATTTCAAGTTGAATGACACATTCAGTTTCACTTGTATATTTCCATAAATGAATTGATTATTGAATAAGGGAAAAAATATCAATGATGCAGAATTTTTACTCACAATTACATATTTATTATTTATTTATTTGTTACAAAAGATCATATTCTACCATCAGCAATCTTTTTGGTTTTTGTTTAGTAAATAATTATACTCAGCAAAATAAAAAAAATCCATTTTTCATGTGTTTCTATCTCAATGCTTATTGAAGAAATATTCAAGAAGAAACATTGCAACTATTAATCTGCAATTTGGGTCATACTTTGGTATGTTTTTCAAAATGCCTCCCTTTTGAATTAAAAAAGGTGGGAAATATAATGGATTAGTCAATTCCTCCCTCCTAAAAAATCATAAACAAATCAAACACTTCTTAGTGAACAATTTCACACAGGGTAAAATTGACTAGGGAAAAAGACAAGTCTATGTTTAGTGAATAATTTGATCAGGGGAAAAATAACTAGTCAGTTCCCCCCCCCCCCCCCAGGAAAATATAACCAGTCTATTTTTCCCCATGAAAAAGCTGAAAAGTCAACTTTAAGTAAACAATTTCATAGGGGGAAAAAAATGACTAGTCAGTTCCCCCCCCCCCCCGGGGAAAAATAACTAGTCAATTTTTCATAATGAAAAAGCTGAAATATCAAAGTGAACAATTGCATAGGGGGGGGGGGGGGGGATAACTAGTCAAGTCAACTTAAAGTGAACAATTTCATAGGGGGGGGGGATAATAACTAGTCACTTTTTACCCCAGGAAAAAACTGAGAAGTCAACTTTAAGTGAACAATTTCATAGGGGGGGAAAATATAACTTAGTCTAGTCAATTTTTCCCCATGAAAAAGCTGAAAAGTCAACTTCAAGAAACAATTTCATAGGGGGAAAAAAATGACTAGTCAGTTTTTTCCCCCGGGGAAAATAATAACTAGTCACTTTTTTCCCCAGGAAAAAACTGAAAAGTCAACTTTAAATGAACAATTTCATAAGGGGGAAAAAATTGACTAAGGGGGGAAAAAATTGACTGGTCAGTTTTTTCCCCGGGGAAGAAACTGACTAGTTATTTTTTTCCCCGGGGAAAAATCTGACTAGTCAATTTTTTCCCCGGGGAAAAAATAGATGGGGGAAAAAACTGACTGCTACACCGGTAACATACAGCGCAGACCCCCATTCCATGGGTACCAAAATAACTAACATAGTATTAGTAACAAGTACAAGGAAACAAATTCATTTAGCCGGATACAGTTTATTAATAGATTCATTATCTTCATGTACATGACATAAAAAGTTAATCATATCAGTGATGTTTATTTTGCTAATGAGGCAATTAATTACCAATTAGCGAATTATGCTTGACATGTAGTCTGATGTAGATAGCATAGGAGAAAGGATCCCCAAGTTACTATACAATATATACAAATAAAATTATACTCGAATGGATTATTTTGTAAGTCAGTGGTATAATTAAATTTTAATTTTCCGTGTTGCAAGTACGCGAACCGCCACGTGGAATAAGCAAGTGTCAATTAATTGGAATAATAATCAATACATTCTTAAATGAAAGTATTCATTCAAATATAATCTATTTCATAGTAGCCTACATCGTATGACTCGTTTATGTTGTCTCAATTATTCAACTGTCATAACAAACGAAAACCCACGAAACATAAACAAAGACGATCCAATATGGCGGGCAAATGGCGAACAAAATGCGTAAAATATTGTCTCAATCAAACTCCTGAATTTCCCATAGAAATCGTAATAAAACAATACTCACGCCATGGTGATAATTGAAATTTGTTCTTGTGCAAAGCAGTGCTTTGGCACGGGTTGTCTGAGGCCGTCTATGCACCCATTATTGCGGTAAATTTTTCACGTTACTTTATCCGTCGCCTTGAAAACATGGTATGCGGCACGCACGACGTTTGGGATAGTCCCTCTAAGGTCTGTGTTGTATTCTGGCGCGTTATGCTTGATATTGCCTAAAAATCCAAAAATAATCTAATTAAAGCCTTTATTAAACAAACTTCTACATAACATGTGTCAAGCGTAAATATATTTCTAAACATATAAGGGGGAAACTGTATGGAATCGTGAATGTATTGGAGTACTATTTATCTGCCGCGTTAGAATATCCTGCGCAATTCGGTCGAAAGAGTTGCATCAGACAGAGTTGGCGCATTGCCAAAGGTCGTTCATGGCAGTAATAGACAGTTCATTGGATCATACAGACACACCTCTGACGTTGAAATCTATTTTTACATCAATGGAAATTTATAAATAGTTCGTCGTTCTAAATCTTAACTCGGCTATTTCCGTCAGTGTTACGTCAATAATGAGGACACGAATGCAGGTGCGTAGGACAGAATCGCTTACGACATACTTCCCTGGGAATTTTATAACATGATAAAACAAGTTTTTGAAGCATTCTGGCGAGTTGTTCTAGCTGTTCAGTTTTGACATTTTATCACTGATAAAACTTAAAGCTAAGAATTTGTCTTCTAAGACGGTCGAAATCATCCTACTTCATAATAGATCTATAAACCAAAGACCTTACTAAATATAATATATTAGTGAGCAGGTTTATTTTTCAGCCAATGCAATTTCTGTATTTAAATTTTTTCGAGAGTTCTTATATATACATAAAATGCACGTATGATACGCGCCTGGAGTACAATTTTACAAATCCCGTGTCGTGAACATTCGTCACTTTAAAAGTAGACTTGACCAAATGAAAGACTTACTGTAGAGTACCTGAACATATGATGTTTGACCTTAATTACAAAAGACATAAATGGTATACATGTATATTTATTACCTAGCACTCTATATAACGAGTAATTCGTTATTTTTTACTGTTTCATGTCTTAATGTTTATTTTTAGATTCAGGTATGAAACAGTTCATTGCCAGGAGGGCAACAGTTTTGACTGTTATACCCCTGGATGAACTGTTACCTGCGCACTACGATGCGCAATATAAATTCCTGCAAAAACACCCTGCTAGATCTATAGCGTATTTTAATATAACTCTTGAACAATGTTTTGTCCCTTTTTGCTTTATTACATGCCGATTTTATTTGTTATATAGAGTGCTAGGTAATAATTTGAACTGTTGCCCTCGGCCTATCGGCCTCGTGCAACAGTTCAAAAGTCTTCCCCGATACCTCGGGGCAAGAGTTTTGACTGTTAACCAAACAGACATGAAATAAGTGTATACTATTGGATGAAAATAAAATTCAGGGCATAGGCCTATTGGGTGCCAATTTTTTAAAAGTTATTATAATATCTTTAAATCCATTCTTTTTTGTCATGATACTAGATCTATAAAAGGACACTATGACCTTAGTCTGTTGAACTGACAGCGTACAAAAGTGTTGTTGATAGCCGCCCTTGAGGCGGCTATCTTATGGAACACCAACCAATTTTCTCCCCTGGGCGAGAAAGGACAAGTTACTGATAGTTAATAAAATGAATAAATTTGTTTTCGTGGATATTGAAGCTATTAATTGATAACTATATAAACACAATGAAATTTTTATTTATTCCACCATAAATTACATTTTTTTGGATGGATAATGTTCGTAATTAAAATAAAAAATGTTTCCGTTTTAATAATTTAATTGCTGATCCCTTTTAGCGTAGACTAGCTGGGGTGTCTATTTTTTTTTTAATACTGAACTGATCGCTAGTTGTATCGTTAGTTTTATTCGTTTACCAATGATGCTGATGATTTCGCGTGAAAACAATGATATAGAGTTTCATATAAATTTTCTTATATATCAAATACAGATAATGAAAAGAAAATAAATTGCTGAAATTTATCGTTAAACATTTTTTGTATCGCCGGGTTAAGTCTATTTATAAAATTCATTACTATAAATAGCCTTTTATTTTGGTTGCTGGTCTACTCATAACTCTTACCGAGTGAATCGGGAACCAAGCGAATATAAATTCATTACTATAAATAGCCTTTTATTTTGGTTGCTGGTCCACTCATAACTCTTACCGAGTGAATCGGGAACCAAGCGAAGTGACGCTAAAGTCTGACCAATGAGCGTTAAGCTTCTGGTCACGTGCCGCGTGGGTCGCTGTTTTGATACAATCCGCCATTTTGTAGAAGCAGGAGGTGTCACACCGGTGAAAGTACTTCCGGGTCGTAGTATGCTAAAATAGTTCCTATGAAAACTTTAATTCTGTTTTGTTCTAGTACTGTTTGACTGTGGAAACTGTGAATTGTTGACCAAAATTTCTGTATATATTTCAAATATGGACTTTCTATCAACAGCTAACAGTCTTTTATTGATCTTTTTCAGGATTACTACACCCTGACTGAGGGCTGGAAATGTGTGGGTGCTTCGGCCGAATCAGCTGTTGTGTATTGGAAAATAGCATAGTCTACCTGGGAGACTTGAAATAGCAGGAAAACAACACACTCAACCTGGCATTTTCTGTGACTCATTTTTGAGGACAGTGTATGTATTCTATGGAATAAGCCACAGGAAATCATTTGGGAAATCAGTGTGACTCAGGGAGAGACATGAAATTGAGTTATTTTGCATAGAAATGATAGTAGAATATTTTACCGGTGTGACACCAGGACGTGGACTGAGCTTTAACAATGGTAAGAGGTGTTTTGGGGAATTTTCATCAAGGTTCTGCAATTTTTTCGCCATACAATGGCATGCAATGTACTGCAATGGCTTTAGTTGCTTTATTAGGTCTTTTTCAATTTGGAAATGTTCCTTTTTCGACTATTACAGCTGCCGATGTTGATGGCATTTTGCATGAAGGCAACTCTTTGTACGCACGTATTGTGCAACCCATGCAACGCTTTCGCTATTTATCTCACACAGATTTACCAGATATTGCAAGTTTTCGTCAACAGTATTACAGTGTTCAGTACATAACTGATACGTATTATGGCTCCATTGATAGAACAGCAAATTTGGTTTTTGGTCAAATGGCCTTTAATGATGCAATTTCACAGGCCTTCCTACTGTCAAGATACCAATTACTCACTTTAAATGATCTTACAATAGGTCTGTATTTGAATTCTGATAGTAATAGGTACATGCTCTTTGATTCTCATGAAAGGGACATTAATGGTATGCAAAGTGAGGATGGTCGGTCTGTGTTGATGTCTTTTGAGTCTTTCGATGAACTTTTCAACTTCATATTTGTCTATTATTCTGGATACACCTATGAACTCACACCCATTTACTTTACTTCAATTGAAACCAATGACCAAAGTAGTGATGTTGATAGTGTTCGTTGTTCACAACACATGAACAGTGAGCCAATGTGCACATTAGACGATAATTCTCAAGATGACAATCCAGACCTACTGTATGCATACCGACTTGAAACCTATGACCGAAGTAGTGATGTTGATAGTGTTAGTTGTTCACAACACGTGAACAGTGAGCCAATGTGCACATTAGACGGTAATTGTCCAGATGACAGTCCAGAACTACTGTATGCATACCGACTTGAAGCCTATGACCAAAGTAGTGATGTTGATAGTGTTCATTGTTCACAACACGTGAACAGTGAGCCAATGTGCACATTAGACGGTAATTATCAAGATGACAAAGCTGAGCTACTGTATGCATACCGACTTGAAACTCATACAGAATTGCCTAATGATATAGAAAGTAGTTGTATGGAAACAGAAATTGCTATAAATAATGACGATTCATTTCAATCAAGTCAAAGTTTAATTGAACCTCTTTGCATATGTAACATGACTGTACCAGACCATTCATATTCTAGTAAAAAGATTGTATCTAAAAAGAAAAAAAAGTATGGTAAAGATAAAATTCCCACTTTGACTGATCTAACACTCGTAAATGAAGAGGTTTCAAGTTCAAATTTATGCATGTTAGAGGTAGGTCTAGTTTGCGATGTTGAAACTTCACTAAACATGACATTTATAGATTATGCGCTGTCAGCAAACCACATTAGTGCTTATGAAATGTCTATTCGTTTAGTGCCAAAGTTTGTATGTTGCTCTTGTATGAGGCAGTTATTTGAAGATCAAGTAAAAACAATAAATAAAGGAAACCAGGTCACTGAAACTTTGTCCTTGAACATACCTTGCCAGCTTTGTGTTACGTGTTGTTCTTCAATACGTAAAAATAAAATACCAAACATTGTATACAATGATAATTTCTTGAATCCTGGTATTATTCCAAATGAATTAATTGGTCTCTCTAATCTTGAGAAAAGGCTTATATCGCTTGTGAATATTTTTATGACAGTTATTATGTTACCTGGTGGCCAGTATGCAGAAAAAGGTTTAGTAGTAAATGTACCTGCTCAAACTCAAGAAATAATTTCAAAACTGCCTTTAAATTCGCGTAACACTTCTCATGTTGTTGTTGGTTTTGAGAAAAGTAATTCCAGTGCTACAGAAGTAACTGGACACCCAGTTTCTTTGCAGAAATTAAGAGATGCTTTAACATGGTTAAAAAGAAATAATCCTTTATATTCAAATATAAATATTTCTGCTGACTGTCACCAAGTTGAATGCAATAATAGCTATGCACGTTTGGATTGTGACCTTGATGAATGTGTCATAATACCTGTGAACCCATCTGGAAATTGCATTGTCAATAGTTCTTTAACTAATCAGCAAATTAACATAGGTCGTAATACAAATGCACCCATTAACATTTTGGAAATTTGCAGTGGTGAAGAACAAGCATTTCCTTGGCTTTTTCCTTTTGGTCACAGTGGTTTTAAGGTTGAACCTGAGCGTCCAATTAAGTTGAACCCCAACATGTACTTTCGTTCTAGATTGTATAATACTGATACAAGGTTTAGAAAAGATATAACCTACCTTTTGCATACTGCTGTTGCATACAACATATCTTGCTTGAAGTCTGCAGTTAATGTTAGAATGAAAATGATACATTCCAAAAGTCATGGTAATACTGATGCAGTGACTGTTGGTAACCTTAGAAATCTACATGACCAGTCAGAGTTACTGGAAAATTCTTATATGTTCATGAAGAAAATAAAAGGTACAGTAGCATATTTTAAAAATATGTTGTATGATTTACTTGCTGCTTTTCGCTGCTTAGGACCCCCAACACTTTTTGTTACTTTATCAGCTGATGATTTACACTGGCCTGAATTAGGCATGACTTTAGAAAACATTGACTTTCATGATGCTTTTGGGAAATCTTTTTTTACTTCTATGCGCAGTGATCCAGTCTTTACTGCTACACATTTTGAGAGAAGGTTCAGGTTTTTGATGAAACATGTTATTTTGGCACAATCTAAACCTTTAGGTGAAGTACGCGACTATTTTGCACGAGTTGAATTTCAAAATCGAGGTAGCCCTCACATACACATGTTCATATGGATAGCAAATATACCTCTTCTTATTGATGATAATACTGCCCAAGATGTTAAAACTTACATTAATAATACTATATCATCAGTAGTTCCTGATGAAAATTGTGACCCAGAACTGTATGCACTTGTCACAAGATTACAAATACACAATCATTCTCCTTACTGTTCAAAAACCAGAACTATGTGTCGGTTTGGGTTTCCAAAAAAGTTATGTTCTGATACCAAGTTGTTGCGTAATGTTGATATTTTTTCACGCAATAAAGGAAGATTTTATGTCACAAAACGAGATGCCCAAAGCTTATATGTAAATGACTACAATCCTGTCATTCTACGTCATTGGCGTGCAAATATGGATATTCAGATGATACAAAATGTGGAAGGTGCAGCTTATTACGTAATGGAAACCTGTAACTACACTGTATGTGGTAAAGGTAAACTGTCCCCTCCGTTATGGGGAGGGGCATCTATCATAAATGAGGGTGTCACCCCCTCCCCCATGAAAAATGAGGTGGTATTCGGGATTCGCTGAAAAGTTCAGAAGTATTTGGGATTGATGGGGGGGGGGGGCGACACCCCCACACCTACTATCGCATCTTACAACTGTAGTCAGGGGTGTAGCCAGCGATACATGCAAACGTACGCGCGAGTGCAACATTAATTTAAAACGTAAAAATATACATATAGCCAGCCTAAAATGACATTGAAGTCCCAATAACTACTAATAAGAGGACCCAAACCATACCAACTGCTGTGTGCGTAGCATCAATTCAAGCCTGGCTATACGCCCCTGATAGTACATAATACACCGTGTATAATTCAGGGGCGGTTACAGGACTGATTCATTTAGGTGTTGGGATGGCGAAAATATTGACATGCAAAACCTTTTCCTAAAACAAGAAAACAATGGATCCACCTGAGGACAGATTTTGTGATATAATTATCCAAAACGTGCTGATTAATTATATAAATACTTAGCGTCAAAAGTTTCGCAACACCATTGAAAATCCTAATTTTTGGGAGGCGATTAGTAGGGGTGACTATCGAGTCCACTTTTGACTACTGCAATACTATTGCTATTGCTGAACGTACTATTGCGATACTATTGTATTGCTTGAAACTATTGCGATACTATTGCAATAGTTATTGCCAAGATTTGAAAACCAGAGATTAACTTGTAAATGCAAATTTGCACTATGTAAGGTAACCCTTTGTTGTACAACATACAGATCTACTATTTGTGGAAATGATTTAAAATGAATTTGACAGAAATAGATTAATAAAATTAAAGCGATATTGGTCCATTGTGGCAGTTTTGATGCGTGTGGTTATTGACAATTAGTTTTTTTTAACGAAAACGGAAGGTGTTTTAAATTAATAATAAACGTTATTTATAAAAACGAAACTATCGTAACTATCGATAGTGGAGCTAACTATCGGCGATAGTTATTGGATCGAGACTTTTCTAGTACTATCGATTGATACTATCTGGACACTCGGAATCGCAATGCATCGATATTTCGATGCATCGGCCCACCCCTAGCGATTACCCTCTCCAATGTGTCATTGCCTATTTCTTAATGCCTACTGAACGCCTTTAGGCTAAACAATGTGAAGCCGCACTGATCGAGGTAGTTCCAGAAACTGTCAACTTCCCAATACTGCTACATATGTTTCTCCAATTTTTTAAACTGATTTAATTAAATCAGCAACTTTTGTTTATTCTAAGATCAACAATTCTTGTCAAAATGTTCGTTAAATATTTTTGCAGATAATCACTCCGCCGGAGCGATATCGAACTTGTTTCGTATTATGAAAATGACGTGTTCATCAAATGTCCCGGCTGTACAGCTATTTTTTGGAATGTGTATTTGAGGTTTCGAATGTAGCTATTTTTCAGCGTTAGCTGTCTAGCTTGATATTTGGTCTGCTTTTGACCACTTTAAAAACCAATGGAATGTTTGCAAATAAATAAGGAGCAAATAAATATTAAAGCCCGGTTGGTCAGAATATTCTATACTCATCACAAAAGATACCTCGAAAAAAATACATTTCTGTTATAAAACATGTAAACGAAATGTACAGTATATACGGGTCACAAACCACTGAATAAAATTGTTCTTAAGCTCAATGTAAAATGACAATGGCCCTACGTTATATCAGGTTATATCAGTCTATGGCCAGTTGACAGACCTATATCATTGAAAAGAAGTATGTTTCAGCTACAAAATAAGACCAAAAAAAAACAGGGTGGGGGTCATGTTTAATATAAGAAAGGTTTTGTTCGTCAAAGGCGGGAGAAATTGTTTTACAGACGCGCGGACCGTTCCAATGCGGATTTTACCTTACTCTACTTTCGCGTTGTCAAATATGTCAGAATCTCCAAATATTCAAGATGAAACACATTCAATCATTCAACCACATGTATGCAATACCTTTAAACTCAATAAGATGATTCTAGTTCCATTTTGTCAAGGCATATCACCATTTCCAGGCAAACAGGAGTTTCTGTAAGGACTATTTTAATCCGATTTTGGTCCGCGTATGCATTTATGGTTTATAACCTACACACACATATCTTTGATTCACGTTTCTCTTGGTACTTAGTGTCTTCCTTATAATAACTTTTTGAACTTTGACCTTATTGTGACCCGGGTCAAGTATGGAGTGGATGTATAAGAGCAATACCGCGTTTGAAACTTTAGTACCGAAATTAGCTATGTATTGTTAGCGCGTTCGTCTTCATATACTAATTGTTTTGTGAGCAGGGGGCCTCGAGTTCAAATCGTATTTGTTTTATTTTCTTTTTTTTTCATTTTGTTTTCTCTATAATTTCGACGTTAATTTAAGGTTAGTCACGTCTTTAGTTTTTTCAGACATAATGCGTGCTAAACATTAAAGTCTGAGTAAGTTTGGAATCACTATCCCTAATTGCCGGTATAGCAGACCGCAGAATCTAGACTTATTCATATACCTATATTACTGTTCTTTTTTATTTACTTAAGAAATAAAAATCGGTTCTTGTATATTTTCGGTGAATAAATCACAGGTACTCGTTCGGATGCGGAAAATTAAATCACTCGTGCGTTTTTATTTCGATTCTAAACACGATAATACCCCGTACTATTTAACTAAGCGCATTCCAAATTAACCAATTTTTTACATTGATCATAATTCCACACTGATATTAAGTGACTATTAGCTGGTACAATTACCTCACCCGTTAATGAAAACGAACTTCGTAATTTTCTGAAGGAATGAACACATTTTAAACATCGAAACACTTTTAATAACACGAGTACATGTATAAGGTATTATTGCATGAAATAAAAACTAAGAATGAAATGATTACTAGTATCAGAAGTTTTTATGAAACTGGGCGTCGAGAGTATAATGGAGTTTCTAAAAATAGATGCGTCATTGCTGTAATAAGGGATACTCTTGCAACGTGCCTTATTCAATTCGTTGAAGTTTTTATTACAATGTTCACTGAGTGGTAGCCTGTATGCCCAAAAATGCGCTGTGGATTCAAGATGGCGGACGACAAACGCGAGGAAAGTAAGTGTCTTTTGTTTTCGACCCAATCTTTTTAAATATGACGACCTACATTGTGAATGAATTATGAAATGAAAGAGCTTGAATTGGCAATTCTAAAGGGACTATCCGTTTGTGATGAAATGGCAACGTATTTCTGTAAAGTTTAACTGAACACGATGTTTTGTGAAAGTTGAAAAGTGAATCGAGAGACAAGAAGAAAATTGACGATATTTTCCCCAGTAAGAATACCAGTACACAAATAATCACCCAAATCTGTAGAAATCGGCCTCCCCGTCACACGTACCCGAGTTGTCTGATAAAAAATCACTTAGTAAGATGTTTGAAAGGTTTGAAATTTTGGCTACTGTACTGTGCTGTGCAAAACGTGAACAATAACAAAAATACCACTGTATAGCGCTGTGAATTCAATTTCTGTATAGCGCTGTGCTGCAAAACTAGCAAAAAATCTGTACAGCGCTGTGCAATTTTGAACTGATTGAGCTGGTGGCGAAAGTTCTTTCTGTTCTTTCGATGAAATATTCAGATACCAATTTCTTTTTATGTCATAATCATATTGTTATTAAAACATAAGATTGACATTATGTTTTATTTTTATTCTGCAGATTTGTGATGAACAATCAAAGGCATACGTTGTAGTAAATGACGACAGAGCAGGTTGATGCAGAAACGTTGATACTTCTATAAGTATTTCATTGTTTTGCTATTCTACAATGTCCCCGATATATATAGTGTTTGAACTGTCCATCCGGATGTCCGTCTGAGTTTATTGGACCGTCGGTCATTGGATCGTCGACCACCACACATATCGGCCATTTGACCGAGTCGGTCATCCACACTTATCAACCAACCGAAATTTACCTTGAAAACGGCATCCGGTTAATTCAACAACGTTTTCTGTTCAATACCGACAACTTCTGAAGTATGATATATCCTGTGCTATCATACATGTATATACGAGGGTTGTCCCAGTAAATCGTGTACTTTGCTTATTATACAAAATGTATTCAGACGTTTATTTTCAACTTCACTGATGATAAATAAATATGAAAATCTTGATGTATTGTTTTTCTAGTTTGTGGTAAATATCTGGAATGACTTGAAAGTTGATAGTTCTGTATCCTGGACTACCATTCTTGTTGTTCAAGTCTCGCTTTCTTAATTTTGTAACTTGATTGGAATGAGTTGTTACTGTGTGCCAAAAGCAATCGTCCCCTTTACCACCATACTCACAGTAATAGCATCGATAAATGAATCTGAAAAACACACACAGGAGTTATCTCTCTTTAAAATCAGGTCAATAAGTAAATCTTATGAATATCAGAAATAGCTTAAGGATGCTGGAGCGGTGTAGTGCGCATGCGTCATTTGTCATAGTACTTTTTGAGCCTTACAAATGTAATAATGTGCCAAAATAATCTTAAATAAATCAAATTGAACAGTTTTGATAAGTATTGTGCAAAAAAAATGGAGAATACCAATACCAATACCAAAAATGACGGTTGACATTCCGAAGTATTGCATTACAAAATAGGTGGGTGGGATAAAACTATTTTTATGGAAAATGACCTTTTTGGGAGTCAGATTCGTTTCGTAATGTTTGTTTATTGTGCGTGAATGTGTTTTCGCGATATATACATGTTCAATAAATTTTATTTTTAGCGTTTTCATTGATTTTCTTAGCATTTAAGCCCCATATAACAAACATTTGCGAAAAAGATACATCGGTGACATTTATTTTTTATTGCATAACTTTGAAGATGTATATCACTCGACTTATTACACAAAATAGTGAAAAAAGTTTAATGCGGGAAAAAATGTTATAAGGATTTTACCTGGGTGCTCCTTTGCTGCATTAAAAATATGAAGTGGGTGGGGTAGAAAGGCGATATATATATGAGAACAAAATTAAATATACCATTTTTGGTGTCTTGACCTTTTATGACAATGTGTACCCAAACTATATTGAACAATATTTTATTATTTAGATTTCAAACATCAAATAAAAATGTCAAATTTGAAGACCACCACCAATTAACCAATGTCAATGTAATTCTAAAAATAATTCATACACCCTTCAAATAGGGCTGATTACTCGGAAAACGATTTCCGAGAGCTAGTGTATTTACATCATATTTTGTGTCAAAATAGATTTCTCTACTTCCTTGCAAAAATTGAACAACATCTAAGGGAGGAATCCAAACCGCTCCAACATCCTTAATTACTACAGACAAGTAAGATGAATAAAGAAAAAGACTATCAGTGTACGAAAAGGTCTGTCTATTAAAAGCTGAACGTTGTTATAAATATTTGACTTTTAAATAAGTCAAATGTTATTTAAAGTGGGGAGCGATGACCTAGAGGTACAGCGCGCTCTTCGGGATCGAGAGGTCCCGACTTCAACCCCAGTCTGGACCACTACTTAAATTTTCTGAGCAAGAATAACCTGCATGCTCCACTAGACCAATTTGTGAAGTGGTATATGTGAGGGATGTGTCTGCACTTGTTCGATATTCCTGGAGGCCGCAGATCGAGGTTGGCTCACACCAACCAGGAGAGAAATAGTCTCCCAAATGAGACTCGAATGCAGGCTTACTAAGGTAGCCCAATGACTATGTGAAGTTAAAATGTAAAAGGGTGGCTTAACGGCTGAACTGCTAAAAGCAGCCCTAGGAATTTAGGAAATTAGTAAATTACCCTTTTTTATTTGGAATTTGTTAATTCGTGGAATTGATACCCCCTTCCAAACATGTGCTGAGACGGACATCAGGATGGAAAGTTCAAACACTATAAATCGCAGACATTGAAGAATAGCAATACAATAAAATATTTACATTTCGACATCAACCTTCTCTGCCATCATTTTCTACAACGTATGCCTTTGACTGTGCATCAAAAACCTGTAGAATAAAATAAAAAATGATGTCACTCTAACGTTTTAATAACAATATGATTATGACATAAAATGAAATTGGCATCTGAATGTTACATCGAAAGAACAGAAAGAACTTTCGCCACCAGCTCAATCAGTTCAAAATTGCACAGCGCTGTACAGATTTTTGGCTAGTTCTACAGCACAGCGCTATACAGAAATTGCATTCACAGCGCTATACAGTGGTATGTTTGTTATTGTTCACGTTTTGCACAGCACAGTACAGTAGCTAAAATTTCAAACCTTTCAAACATCGTTCTAAGTGATTTTTATCAGAAAACAATGGGTACGTGTGACGGGGAGGCTGATTTCTACAGATTTGGGTGATTATTTGTGTACTGGTATTCTTACTGGGGAAAATATCGTCAATTTTCTTCTTGCCTCTCGATTCACTTTTCAACTTTCACAAAACATCGTGTTCAGTTAAACTTTACAGAAATACGTTGGCATTTCATCACAGACGGATAGTCCCTTTAGAATCGCCAAGTTAAGCTCTTTAATTTCATAATGCATTCACAATGTAGGTTGTCATATTTAAAAAGATTGGGTCGAAAACAAAAGACACTTACTTTCCTCGCGTTTGTCGTCCGCCATCTTGAATCCACAGCGCATTTTTGGGCATACAGGCTACCACACAGTGATGTTTGTAAACGTTCATTCATTTATAAATATGTCACGTGCTATTTATTTCACTGAACTTCTTTTAAATCGCACATGCTGATATTCGATGTTTTGTGAAGGAACGTAACATATTTTGGGCTTTAATTTGTCTATTTGAAGAAACAACTGTAACAGTATAATTATTCAATAAATTTTATTGAGCTGTTTTGTCATTGTTGAGCTCACAACCAAATATGACCAATTTGTTGTTTAATTGCGGGCGTAAATAGATCTACTACCAGCCAATAGTCAGGTGTATTTTGTTTCGGTAATAATAATTATACAGGTTGCTTTCCTCTATGCGTATATGGATTCATCCAATTACAAACAATTTACATATATAAATATATAAGTTCTAGTTTGATTTGTGTTTTCAATTTCAACGATATGAAATAACGCCCGCATCTTCATTGACAATAAGTACACTTATCTGCTATATTAACGCTGTTGATCTTTTTTAAAAGATATTTCTTGTTTAGAATATAGGAGTGTTACACCCTAGGCTCCAGACCAGGGTCACGTGATGGTTTTATGAATGAATTGTATATCGTTTGCAAAGTGCTATGTTATCATATGGTGTGGCACTGACCCAGATACAAATGTATACGAGGGGCAAATACGCGGAAAATGCTCTGATATCTTTGTTACGTGACCAATATTGAAGAAAAGCGGTCTGATTATAGATTGGCGTATTACAAATACATAACGATAAAAAGATTAAACTCAAGGAAATATTTGGTCGAAAAACATAGAAACCGTAACGTCACTATGGCTACACCGGCCCAACGTCATCGCGACGTCGTTAAATATAACAGTATACCACAGGAACTTGCATAATTTATAAAAAAATGATAAAATGTTATTATGCAATGTGTGATATTTTTTAGGTAAAACATAAAAAAACTATAAACTGAAAAGTGCGAATATTAGAAATCGGTAGAATACAATAATACAATTCCTATTATAATTATTTTGTACTTAAATAATATTAATGTGATAAATTTGTAGTAACATGCAGTTTAAGATTTCAAATATATATTGCCAGATGAGATATTTTGGGGGAAAATTACCCAAAAAATAATTGGAAAGTGTGATTTTTGGGAATTGGTGTCCTAGTTGTTACTTACAACCATCGGGTACGGACAACCTAGTCCTAATGGATATTCAAAATTACATTCTAACCATATAAATGCAGCTCTGGTCATGTTGAGTACATTACTATAAAACCACTAGGTACATCCATACCTAGTCCTAACCTAGTACCTACGACCACCCTTTACATGCAATATCGGTTCTATTTAGTACTCAAAAACTACCCTATACAGGCATCAGTGACCCTATCGGGTACTTACTACCACCATGTACATACAGTCCTGGTCTAATTTGATACGCATAACCAATATGATTCCTAGTTCTATTTGTTATTCACCACCACCATACTTATACAGATATTGCTTGTCAGTCTGGGTACTCATAACCACTAGTAGGTACATGCCTTCCTCGTCTCAATGGGTAGTCACAATTACCATGTTCTAATTGGGTATCCGTAACTGCTTATTGAAGTACATACATGTCCAGTCCTAGTGGGGACTTCAACCTCCATGTACAGACATTCCTGGTCCTATTTGGTACTCAAAACTACCACGTACAGCCATTATAGGTGCAATTGGGTACTCATTTCCACCATGTACATACATTGCTGGTCCTATAGGATACTAGTACTCATAACCACTAGGTTCAGACATTCCTGTAGGATACTGCCGATCATCAATTGACAACTCAGGCGCGCCATGTAGAGACATGTTTGGCCTTATTGAGCACCCATAACATATGTGCTACTTAAAACCTTCATGTACAAAATTAGTTGTTGGATTGGGAAGTACTGCTAACAACTACTAGGTGCGACCAATTGTTGTGCTATTGGGTAATCACTACCATTGTGTACAGACTGTTATGTTCTTATTGGATACTCATACATACATTCCTAGTCATAGTGGGTAACTCAACTACCATGTACATGTATTCCTGGTCCTATTGAATACGCAAAACCACAATGTACATATGTTTGCGGTCGGATTGGGTACTAACAACCACTAGGTGCGGTCATTTGTTGTTCTATTTGGTCACCGCTACCACCATGTACAGTCAGTCCTGGCCCTATTAGGAATGCATTACCACCATATGCATAAATTCGTAGTCCAAGTGGGTACAACCACTATGCACAGCCATTATTGGTCCTCGTGGGTACTGACTATCATGCATATATATACATTCCTGGTCGTATTGGGTACCCATAAACACTATTAACAGACACTCGTGTTCCGGATAGATACTGAACGTTATCATGTAAAGACATTCTTGATCAAATTATGTACTTTCAAACACAAGTCACATACACTTATTAAGTACAGACAACTATTGGGATCACCCATTCCTCGTCCTATTGACACCATGTAGAGACATTACTGGTTTTATTGAGCAATGAGCATGCCTAACCCCCCAGCTGTGACCATTTGTTTTCAAATTGGGTAATGCCTAACCCCATGTAAATGAATCATGGTCTTATTAAATACTCATATTGACTAAGTACATACATTTCAAGTCCTAGTGGGTAGTACTACTTGATACTCACATTCACTAGGTACACACACCCATTGTCAGGATGTGCACTATCATGTGTTATCCCATTTATTGCACTCTGTGTACTGGCAATTAAAAGGTAGTAAGATTTTGGTTCTACTTACTGGATACTCACAACCTCACAGAACAGCCATTTCTGACACAACCATGATGAACAGCCATTGTGTCATAAGGAATATCTGTACAATAACAGTTGTCAAATTTGAATGTATATTTACTCACCCACTCTTGTAAAAAAATATAATTAAACACAATGCATACATGTATTACTGATGCCAACTATAACATACCGGTACATTGCAAACAAAGTGAAAAGGGAAATAGATTTCAAAATCATAATGTGAGTACTAGTAAATAAGTAGAACTGCTGTTTTCAATATTTAAGAGATTTTTGTGGCCATTTTGGCGGCTATTTTACATAATAGACCCACCTTTTGTGCACTTAAGTGTCGAAAGACATTTTGGGAATATGCTTTTGTTTGTATTCACATTTGCAATTAAAATACAGTAAGGCATAATGTGTTATAGCATAGTTAAGTGAATACATCGTTACCATTTGTACACTATTTAAAAGCAGGGGGAGATAATCTTATTTTTGCTTTCCCTTCTGAACGCCCCGATGTCTGAAGTGCAGACTTTGGGGAAAGTATTGGTAGGTCAGAGCCTTTCATAATTACGAAATAAAATTATCGAGGACACTGTACTCTGCCATTGTAGTGTACCGATTCTCAAAATTCGCACTTTTCATGTATTTTTTAATGTTTTACCCAAAAAAATATCCCATTTCGCATAATAACACGGGACTAAAATTTTGCAGACTTAAACTATGAGTTAATATCAACCCATGAAAGTGTTTAATTACAAAATAACTTAATAAATGTGATTGTAATTAACCAATTCCAGAAATTTACGCTTTCGTTAATATTTTTAACGTTTTACCCCAAAATATCTTAACGCAACAACGGCCAAAGTGCAGACTTTGGAAAATATTCTACTGACCATAGGCTTTCAGAAAAATATAGTGTCCGAAATTCCCTAGCGGGGGGGGGGGGGTTCAACCCCACTGGCCCATGGACTACAAAAATGTATATGGTTTTTATGATTTCCTGAACTGAATCATTATAAGTAGCGCAGCTCTATTTACTGTAAACAAATTATGAAGAATTTAAATTAGATCGTATGTTTACGATTTTGTTTACAAGTGCTTTGATAAAACAGTAACAGGGGGGACCAGGGTACTGTTTTATCAAGCCACTTACGAAAATCTTAAAGTTGCGCTCAAATTAATTTTTTTATAATACTTTAACAACTGCAAATTGGTGATGGATATGGTTTGTAGGAGTTCACTGACTGAATCATTATTAGTCGTACAGCTCCATTTACCACACTTCATAATTGTAAACAAATTATAAATAATTTAAATTTGATCGTAAGTTTACGATTTCCGTAAGTGATTTGATAAAACAGTTCCATGGTGTACACTGAATGCACACATTAACATTAAATTTTGTAAGAACTATGTACATGACTCGCAGATGCGTTTGTAACATAAACACAGATCACAATGACATTTAGCCGACATTTAAACACAGAATAATTTATAAATATTCCTACTGACATGTACTTGTATGAACTTAGTGATCTTTATTTACGTATACATTGTACCTAATCTATGTCGTTCACATCGGACCATTTCTAACAAGTACTAGCCAAGTGATGAACCAAGTGCGGTATTTTCAACCCCGCTAGGTACAGTCAAACATATGTACAAGCACAGGATCCATAAAATATCATAGCAGTCGATCTTATCAAAATCGCTCTATACGTATATAATACTGAAGGAATGCAACGCATCCCCCCCTCCAAAATGGAATCCCGTAGCCAGTGCTAACAAAATAAAAGATACAAGCGATCAAGTTAGCTCATTCCACGAGGACTACTTATATGTACCCAATGCATTCCACAATCAATTTATGTTCGAGATTTTATGCGAAATATTCTTGATTTACTTCATAAAGTTCAATATCTAGTACATCGTCGGCGCCATTCATTGTCGTCACAAACCACATCCACAAGCTGAATTTTTGTATAGGAAACCCGGTATTTTCCACTAACGGTCAGTTGTTTTTGTCATTTTTAACACATCGGCCCACAATTTTAGCACGATAAAATCGTGCACCCATCCAAGTGACGAGCGAGTTCCATTTTGGAGGGGGGATGCGTTACACTCCTTGAGTATTATACACTCAAGGACTTTAAAAACGCCTCACCTAATTCCACACTTTTCCATAGGGTGAGTGCGCTTGCAGGATTCCCAGAAAATAACGAGACGACACTCTATTACAAACTAAACTGATTTACACGTAGGAAAGATTAATAAATACACATGTAAAATTATACATGTATATGTATTGCAATAACATAAACACTGAATTAGGTGAGGCGTTTTTAAAGTCCTTGAGTGTATATATACTGAGTTCCAAATGTTTTGCATTGTTTTTTCGATGACAAAATTTCAAAACATTGTTAAAGGTTGATAAAAAATAAAAGCGTTAATGATTAAAGTAACTTATTATTAATCAAAGTACATTACGTTCAACCTTTTAATCAAATAGTAATTTCATGAAATACATAAACTTGACACACACTCTCGAGTCAAAAGTACAGAATCTTTAGTACCGGTATGACCTCCGTTGGCCGCTATAGAACTGAGACATCGTGCTCTCATTTACCGTATCACTGTCTGAATATCACGTTGTGGAAAAAGAGCACACTCATGTACAAGTGTCGCTTCCAGTTGGTCTATAGTCTGGGGTTGAACCGGAAGATGTGGAATCCTCTACACAAATATGTCCCAGACATGCTCAATTGGTGCAAGGTCGGGTGACATGGCTGGCAGTGGGAGGGTATTGATGCCATTTGTCTGCAAGAACTGTTGTGTTATGCGAGCAGTGTAGACGAGCTGTCTTAGGGCGAGGGTCAGTATGGGCCAAATATACGACCGCCTCGCTCACAAATGGTATTCACGTAAACGCCTCTCAACTGTCTGCTTGGTTATTGTCTGAACGTTTCGGACATGTGTTGTCCTGGCTGTTTCAGCTGCAGTCAGGAAACGACTTCGAAGATGAAGAAGCCGCATCCGTCTGAAACAATAATATATGGATGTCATTTAGCTATATGCATGACTTACAATGATAAGAATAAAGCCCGACTTAGGTAACGAATTTTTGTAAAATGTTAAGCTGGTTACCTCCCCTTGACCTTAAAATAATTTTGGGATGCCTAAGAACACAAGGCCCCATATAGGGTTTATTGATGAATTAAGCTTTGTATAAAAATACAATTTCTTCAAACCTAGAAATTGTTAATTACTTAAACCACTTAGGTTATAAATGCTGGTACCATACCTCCATATTTCAGACGAATCATCATTTGGAAATAAATAAGAATATTGTTAGTACCTGTCGGCCGCTTCGGGGTTGGTCCAAACACTTTCCGTCTGTTGAAATTCGTTACGAAGCCTCGGTATGGTCGTCACGTGACTTTTCAAGGCAGCAGTTACCCGATTAACCGGCGTCCCAGCAACTAAAATGCCAACCGCTATATTCCGTTGGTCTAAGGTCAGCATGGACATTATGCCAACAACAAATTCTAAGCAAAACTGACAAAATAAAATGTTTTCCTTATTCATTAACATGCGTGCAACACATTAAGGCCGAAAACATCGAGAAAAGTGGAAAAAATGGTTTACATGCGCAAGAAAAGCAGTTTTGTCTGTTTTACTGTGTGTTTTCAATCAAGCGTAACATTGTTCATTGTCTGCGCGGCAGAAGTTATAGCAACGGCTGTTGCACCGTTATGTGTATTTAAGGATTGGTTATATGTCGCATTTTGAAAATATACAGAATTGAACAAAGATGCCAAACTTTTGGAACTCAGTATATGTATAAAGCAATTTTGATTAGATGGACTGCTATGATATTTTATGGATACAATTTCAAATTTCTGTGGTATTAGGCGATATCACCCATAATATTCCATGCACGGGTTTCACGAAGAGGCACGATCTGCTTGCACACACGCATTGGCGCAAGCATAATGAACGTTTAGAAGAAAATATAACCAATACCATGGGACAGCACTAAGTTAGTGTGACAAGCAATGGTCACTGTCGAGTTTTCTCCCTTTGACTAATATGCAAAATGTTGGCTTTTTTGCTTAGCATCTTTGTTCGTTTACTCGGCGTTAACGTTACTTCTCAACAATCATACGGCGGCCGATTTACCTAACCCGTTTTCCTGACTTTATTGTGGCCAATATTAACTTACCCTTCCTACAGGAACCATCAACTTCTCCACATGTCACTTGAAGGAAAATCGACATTTATGTCAAATTTTCATGGAAGGGTATGATATGCCGCGTCTGGGAATCATACCCGGAGCGACGGATTACAAATTCAGCTTTGTAGTTTTATTCGTCTGTCTGTCTGACTTAATATAAGCTAAATCAAACCAGATGTCAATATGCTTTTGAATTTAAAATATTCTGCTGTTTTCAAACACATACTACTAGATTGATTCATATTCAGAAACATATTTGTTGTGATTATGTGCATCTTTTTGAGCGAAATAAACAAAGGAAATGATAAAGTGTTACTTTATGTTTCACGCTCTGAAAACATAACTTCCACAAACAGAACAAAATGGAAAATACCTATAGCATACAGAAGAAAAAGAAGTACAATGAAAAGGAGAAGAAGAAGAATGCATCGCGGTCGATTTGAATTGATATATTCAGTCCACCTGGTACACCGTATCTTATTATATTAAACATCTATTCAGTTCAAACTGTCTAGAAATCGAAATTAATCCAGGCAGATTGCATTATTTGCTAGATATGAATATACCTATCATTGTTATGCAGCCAATGCAATATGATTATATGAGTAGTATTTTGTTAAGCCGCGGTTTTGTATTAAATACAGCATGAAAAAAATATGTAGTCGTATGCCACTAAATTGCCTCTTATCGGTTTAATTTACGCGCACAGACTGGTAAAAGCCACTTATGTCGCGTAATAATGTGGATTTATTTATCTCTGTTAAACATTAAAATCCTCTATGTGTCTTAATAGAAAGACGAGGAGTACAATTTTATATGCTATTTCCTTTACAACGCCCTAGACAGTCTATAAAGAGTCAGTGTGTTTATTCGGGGTTAACGTCATATCTCAGCAATTTTCTGTTATATGCGACGGACAAATTACTCTTAAATAGAGACAAATCTGACTTGTCTGTTACATGCAACTTTGTTGATCAGTCTAAAGTACAGGCATTACAGCGTGTAACATGCGAACAGATAATAACAAGTCAATCAGAGAAGGAAGCACTCAACAGAAACGTCAGAACACGAAAGGGACAAAAAAGAAAGCACGAAAATGAAAGATCACAGATTACAAGTACACGTGACAAATACAAAACATAAACACGAACAAGGTAAACGATACCCTACTCCGCCAGTCTTCCACCTCAGTCAGTCAAACATAACCTAGGTAAGAGCCAGCCGACACGAACGACTCTCTCTGAGACGACCATACAGCACAAGGACAACCCTAAAAAGCAAAGAAAATGAAGAGAAACAGTATACATGAACCTACTGCGTCGAAGTAAACGAACCAGCCTTGGGCTGGTGCTGGAATTCCAAGTTTCAAAAGGGCACATATATACAACTACCAAAATCTCGAACATTATCACTACAAATAGCACATTCGACAGTTAATTACTTTGACAAAACACTGACATACATTCGAATTGTTTTCATCCTCCCCTATCATACATTATGACGCTTTTCATGGCTTTTACTCCAAAATGTGAGGTAATATTTTGGTTTGCTGTCATTCCTGTTAAAGCCACAATATCTCTCCCAATACCCTTTCCCGACCATCCAGTAAATAGACAGATTACAAAGGATTGGGATATTTTTCACAAATGACCAATAATTGACGGCAGAATGTTTAATGTATCTGTATAGTATGCCAAAAATCACATTTAGTAAAATGTATGGATGACAAAATACTAATTTCGCTAGAGTTGCTTCCCTTAGATTATCAATTGTGCATTTTTGTTTACAGTTCTTTATTTTAACTGGAGGTTGTATTTCGTTTTATTCCATCTTATGGTGTTTTCCACCTTTAGGACTCAACAAAAAGTCTCAAATTCATTGCTCTTCAAAAACGTTACAAAGTTATTGCTTTTTTAAAAAAGGCCTAATGTGGCTTTACTATTTTGATCATTTCTTTAACATTCCCACACTTTGATTTCAGCACATGAAATATATGTCGTTGAACATTCCCCTAATTTACTGTAAACCAATTTACTTTCGAGAATACTAAATTTCACGTTTTGCGTCGACATATTCGCGACTACAAATGTTCGCGTTTTTAAGTTTCACGCAATGTTCATATAAATGTTTTAGCAAACTATGAATTTTGATTGTTCTTGTATGATCGTAGTACATCTAAACACTAAAATGAACTATTTGACACTTACTTGCTTCACTTCAAATGCTTTGTGCCCACCCTGATTTACATCCAAAGCGAATGTGAAATTTGACGTCATCGCAATGGAGGCTGTTGTAAATATCAATGTTCAAAGAGTTGGTGCGACTTTTAATACTTGTAATGTTTGTATGGGAAACACAGACCAACATAATTTGTTGTCGTGTAAACTATAAAGATAGGCATTTAATAACAAATATGTATGGTCGTTGTTTCCATAGGTTAATGGTTAGCGCGCTTCTGGCAACCCGGGTTCATATCCGGGTGGAGGCACACATATATGCCTGCCATATTTCAGCAGAAAGCTGACTGGCAAATAAAGGCCATGCCCGGCTCGGCTTGGCTCGGCATTTATAAGATAAGTGTGTAAGGAAGTAAACTAGCCTAAGTAAAGATAGTAAAAAGTCCACGTCATCGCATTTGCCCAGCCTCCGTGCAGAACATTATGTTTTCCCGAGCATATCTCTAATTAAACCCTTACCACCAAACGTGATCCATGTAATGCCAAACGGTACGGAGCAGGTAAAAGATCGGGGCACTCTGAGTAAAGCCTAGGTCCAATACTTAACACTTCTTTTCTCGGCGATCTACTCCCGATAGAAATTAATGAGCTTCGGGAGGCATCGGATGCTATCAGGACAAACCGTGTGTAATTCCATATCGCCGATAAGGAATTTCTCAGGGGGCCCTAACCTTAAGGTGTTTGAGATGACAGATACTAGTTCTAAACTTAAAGAGAAATAACTGCCGAGAAACATCAGTTACATGTATGTAATAAACAAAAAATAAGAAACTACTACCCTCTGTTAGTCCTATATAGCTCATCAGGTATCCGCCACGAAATGCCTGTGGTAGAGCGTCCGCTACGAGTGCGAGAGGTACATGTACAGTCAACTCTCGTTATCTCGAACTCGCTTATATCGAATTTTCCGTTATGTCGAAGTTTTTTTCAAGTCCCGATTTTTCTCCTTCTTTGTCTATATGAAATCTCGAGACCCATCTCGAAGTTTCGGCTCGAATTCGGCTCGAATTTTTCGTTATGTCGAATTATTTTTTGGTCCCGATTAACCAATTTGCACTTAAAATCTATTGTTCATCTCGAAGTCGGGTCGAAGTCTGATCGTATTCGACTAGCGTCGAATGTTTTTCACACTTCGCCAGTCTGAAAGCTTCGATTTACCTGTAATTTTCGCGCCTTCCATTGTTGAAAAATTATTTGTTTGCAACAATTTGCGCAAACATGTCATAAAACTTCGTGTTACGTACTAACATCAATAAATATGTCATCTCGAACAATTGTTTGTAAAAATAATAATTAAAATAAAATGCATTTTCTCGAGGAGGAATACATGTACATAAATATCACAACAAGCAGTTCTCACGAATATGTCGTTCTTACGACCGTAACAATATGGCGGCGTAAAATGACAGAAACTAGAAAACTTGCAACTTCGATGCCGAGAATTCTATCTCGAATTTTCGTTATGTCGAAGTAATATCCACGGTCCCGTGAAATTCGAGATAACGAGAGTTGACCACGAAATACCAAAGTCGGTCAAATGGTAATGGTATAAATTTTTCTCCTTTGATTGATGTTCAGTATAGTTACGTGACGGTTTACTTCTGATTCGTCCGATGTCCGGATAATGTGAGCGGGTAGTCTACATGCGACTGAAATATTGTTGACCAGTTGAACTTAAAACAATATTTTATTTATTTCAAAGCTGATCGATGATTAAGATTGATGGTTATTTGAAGCGCATTCATCATGATTCAAATCTTCGTACACAAGAGGCAGCCACGGGAGGAATCTCTTCAGATGCAATAAAACTGCGCGTAATTCATAACTACAAACGTCGGGAAAAATATTTATCGAATCTCTCTCCGTGGAAACTACATTGTGCAATGTTTGAGAAAGCTTGTTCTATGGAAAACTTAAACATCATTTGTCTTAAATTGATACAGACAGCACCGGTCTCTCTTTAAGGCATGAACAATAAAACTATCCGATGTGCTTAGTCAGACTGAAAACTCCACTCAAAGTCTTGAAAACACTTGAAAATGTACCACTTCAATTCAAATCACGGAAATATTGAACAAACAATATTTATTTGCAACAACCAGTAAAACTTCATAACAAAAGTTAACGAGATGACCTCAAAGTGTTTTAGTCTCAAGTGTCAAATTCACAGTTAAGTAGTAAGGGCATAATGTTTTGTTCGCGGCGCATTCACACTGTTCAACGGTTCCTCATAAACAACAACACATTTTCAAATTGCGCTGATAGGGAATGTTCCTCCATGTATCGACAAGGATCTTCGGAATCTCCTTGGCTGATCTAGGTTGCGGCATTCGGGACCTCTCAATCCGTTGTCTATCTAGAGTGTTACCTTCTCACCCACTGTGTCACCCTGAAATCGTGATGATGTCTTTTTTATTTAACTATATATTAGGCATCATCACAAACCTCTGGTGTATACAGGGAAGGTGATGGTTTTAGAGGATCGCGTAGTACAAGTTTATATATAACTAATCCAGAATAAGACAATTAACCTTTGTCCATAGCTCGAATAAAACTGCGTAAAACACCCGCCTATGGATAGACCGAATTATTTATTAGCAAATTGGAACACAAAACCCTCAGACAAGGTTAAATGTAATCCAGTACACCAATGTGCCCAGACAATCTAAACAAGAAATTAGTTCAACGTGAATTAAGTTAAAGCATACTAGACTGTAATAAACATTCTAACTTGATTGTATTGTACATAAAGTTAGCAAACACACGGCGCCAGCTGACATATTATTTATGATTGTAATGGACAGTTTCAATGAAATTCTTTTGGCAAGTCGTCTATATAAGACATCGTAAGATAAATTGCGAAATAAAGTGAAATCGAAGATATGACAACTTACTGCTATGAGTAAATATAGACAGTTCAAATATAAAACTTTGTCTCTAAGGTACTGTATACGAGCGCTAATCAAACTGCTTGAATCGCCAGACAGGCTTAGAAACAGATATACGAGTAGTTACGATGAGCCTAACAATATGGATGAACATCATTTGTTTTGGGCGGTAGTAAACAAACAACGACAAAATAAGCATAAGATAACAAACATCGAAGTTGACTGTCTTAGCTTCAGCTGTAAAACTAGGCAGAACTATCTAGTATTGATGGTCAAAAAGTCATAAAGTGTTTAAGAATAACGGTAAACGGTTTTGACCATTCCTTTGAAACATTCACCAATATGAGATATGTCAGAAGATTAGCTGGTAACAAAAATATATAATCCTAGAATATGTCATTAACAATGTAAACATGTTTTTCTTTAAATTGCTTGTTTGTACGAAATCGTTGCCTGAACTTGTTTTCAGAGGCCCACATGACACAGGAACGTAATGACAAATAGTGTTGCCTCTATACACGAACATTTATTATCATTGGTCCCTTTGTACATTTATATTAGATGTTTCAAACAAAAACACATTGTCTGAATATGACACTACGATTGAACCAAGCAGACCAAACAAAGACGTTTATATAAATATCGCTGCTCTTATAATGCTACGGGCAATACAATGGTACTGACAGTTGCATGATTATGCTATAAAAGTACAATAATTGTATTTCATTTCATGGAATGGTGACACTAAAATTGTATCTACAAAGGTGCAATGTAATGTAATATTCAGTTTAAAGGACAAGCACGTCTGAAATAAATTGAAAACTCTTTTATCTCAGACCCCCAAGGTTTTCTTACTTGAAATGCCGAAAATGTTCTTTTATGTGTTTCATGCTCAGTATGTACTTTAGTTTTGAAGTTCACATTATTCCTCATATAGAGATCAAACGATTGGCAAACTTGGCTTTTACATGCAGTTTGAATTTGAAATATGTGTTCTCACTAGATTGTGATTGATTTATGATATATATTAACATCGCTGTGTGTGTTTATATTGAAAACGTTCTATCACTGCCACCATTATAATCACCATTAACCATCCAACAATGATATAATGTTAGTTAATCACCTTCATTACCAGTAATACTAATATTATTAATAATAATAACGTCTTTATTTTCTGTGGATAACATAATTGGCTAACCAATTTCCATAAGTGTTTGTTTCATCAGTGTTTGTTTAGTTAATATTTTAATTATTAAGTTCGACTATTCCTGCATTTTGTGCTTATTTGTTTCTGCCGAGTGCTCACTCCAGATGTCAGTTTTGTTATTTTTCTGATAACCACATGCGCATCCCTTTTCGATAAACGTATTTTTCGCTGACAACTGTACCCACGAAATACTCTCTTGTCCAAAACATGATCATTTAAAAAAC
Source organism: Spisula solida (assembly GCA_947247005.1). NCBI lineage: Eukaryota > Metazoa > Mollusca > Bivalvia > Venerida > Mactridae > Spisula > Spisula solida. Next base: position 38,873,296 of record OX365944.1, on the reverse strand, counting down.
TAAAGGCATGATTTCACCATCCTCATACATCAGTGGTTAGTCAAGTTCCCAGTTATCACAGGTGAAGAATACTCTGGTGAACGAGAATGCATTTCACAACCTTACGCGTTTGATACACAAATGGTAAATGGTAAATACGACCAGTTTCAGATGTTTTAAATCACTTTATCAATGTATTGAACGTGACTGCTGCTTGATAATTTGGCAACCTATTTATGGTTCGTGAATATTCCAGCTACCCATTATCTGCACGTGGTCAGTCGAAATGGGCAAAACTACTGAAAGTAATTCCACTTATTTACCACTGTTTGGAAAAGGATATTCAGCAATTACAGTGACATAATAACATTATATAACTACCAACACATACGTTCGTTCGCTTCTTAAAAATAAATTAAATGTCTAGAATGCATACCAATGTCACAATTATCAATAAGAAACGATCTATAGAAACTAAGTAAACGCGAATACGTTTATAAATTTCAAAAACATTTGTTATCAGAAAAGTCAATTTCCTAGGCGGTTATGTTATTTCTATTAAACGTTTCCGTATTAAAAAACTCGTCAATCATACTCTAAATCATACACACAGAAGTTGGGGTTGTATTAAAAGTTTGTTTATTGCTTTATATTCATCTTAAAATGACACTTATTTCCTTATATCTGGCGACAGTGTTGTTGTCTAGAACAACGCCAATTGCATTTGTTTGCATTAAAAATGATACCGTTCATTTGAAATGAATTCAAATGATTCTGACGATAAAAATGTGACGTCATACGACCGGTGTAGTCTTGTCATTTAGGCATACGAAAATAGCATACATGTACAAATATTTATCATTAATTAATTAACGGAAGTAATATTTATTAATGCTCAACGATGTCGTTTTGTAACAAACTAGTAACTAGTAACAGAGTTGCTTAAATATACACAATTTGGATCAATTGTCTACGTATGTAACATCATATCAAGTCTCATTAGATTTGTGTTGAGCTTTAGTACTTTGAAATTATAAATGACTGGATTGATAAACGTTTGAAATGTGTTTCGGACTTATTTGCGTGCGGTTACAAACGTAAATAAGTTGCTTGATTACATAGTTTGACCTGTAATCCCAGAATTAATGTACATTTTGTATATTGGAATTCAACAGTCAGTTTGTAACATTAAAGGGACTGCCTCACGTTTTTGTGTATTGTAAAATTAAAATAAATTGTCAAATATTCACGTAATTTTTGTATAGTTGCCTGCATATGCCATGTACAACCACACTGACATCTAAAATAACTAGCGAAACATCGGCATTTTGTTGTTATTTAGTATTTTTACATCAAAAAGTCTATCGGGTATTAATACCCTATAGAATTAACACTACTATTACTTAAATTGCCTGAAATTTGTTCTCATTTGATGGAAACGAATGGAAAACGAACCAAATACCTCACTGATGTTTACGCTGTAGTTTGTTGATGTTACAGTTCGATCACATGTGAATTACATAATTCACAAAGCATGTTGGAAGGAAACTTAGCGCTTCTTTTTCAAGAAAAGAATACTCAGTGGGCGATATCGAGAGTGGTTAAAATTGCTTATTTGCACAAATCTTTCATAAAGCAACCGTCAGTAGCTTTCCATTACATCAATACTTGCTTAGGTAGGAAAATCAAGATATACAAAAAATTTAGCCCAATCTGTGAGGCAGCACCTTTAAACCAAAAGCCATGAAACAGTAAATTCGGTTTGTCAAAAAGTGACCGTAAATTGACACGGACGCAAAACGCTCTTTTGCTAAATGCGTTGCCATAACATACTCTTTACATAATGATGATTATAGTTTAGAAAAGAATAAGGAAAATTACAAGAAAAAAAATATTTTTGTTACTGTGATTTATCGTTTACTGTTCATTTCAAGACTGGTCATTCTTACTTTGTTAATGCTCGTGCCCTTTTGTAAATTCGATTTACGGCATAAGTCTGCTTCATTTATTTCAGGCAGGCATACACCTTGTTTCTGTTTGATGCTACGTTTTGGGTTGTCCCTATGATGTGTATTGTAATTGGTTGTTGTTTGCTGACGTGTACATTTTACATTTTCATATCAAATGGTTTCTTACAATGATACAAACACTCTATCAAATGAAACAAGTCTCGTACGCACTAGGTCATTGATAAATCTACCGACCAATATTGAGAAGTTAAAATTACTGCGAATCCTGACGTGTAGTATAATAAACGATCAAGCAAAACATTAACGAAGGTCTCCATGGCGGTATATAAGTTGAAATAGATCGCATAATATTACGCTACTGCTCTCCAGACCGAGACGTTATATACTACTCTCGTAATTGATTCGATGGTTTCTGATCTAGCAGTAAACGAGGTATGTAAATGCAGTGTATAATAGTATATAATTAAAAACACATTAATAAAATATTTGTAGACATCAATAATGATATTTTAGATAATCGGCATTCTTTTATTACATCGTCGATATATTCCTAACTCTTGTAGCTGACTTCCGTAACCTCAAACACGTTTTCAAAGAGAGACAAACAACCGTTATGACATAGGTTGTTATTATAATGTTGTTATGTGACAACGCTGTAACACCGAATGTTTGTCTGTAACACCGAATGTTTGTTCGTCCTGATATCACTGAAATCTCCATATTTGCAGGAGTGCCGTAGCCAAAAGTGAACGATAATGTAATTTTCTGTGAAATGAAATTTGATTTTCACCGAACAATCAACAAACTTTCTGTATAGTACATGTTTATATTTCCTTTAAAATGGAGTGAAATGAAATTTGATTTTCACCAAAAAATTAACAAAATTTCTGTATATTATACAATCTCATTTATCTTTATGTGAACCGGCTTCTTAAATAACGACAGGGAAATAAGAAATTGTGATTTTCACGTTTTTGACTGATTGAAAAATTACCGGTTTATCTTTCACGTATAAATATATATTCCCCTACTAATCATATAATAAAGCGATACTGAATACCATTTTGGGAAATGGGTAGAAGACTTTCTAATACTATAACATTTGAGACAAACATCATTTATTGTCGTTCTTTAACAACATTACTGGTGAATCTCTGCGGTCAATTACCAAACTAAATACATTCACACTAAATGTGTTTTATTTGAAAATACAAATTATGGAAAACTATTATATTTATCCACAACAATACAAATACAGTTATTGCAACGAGACTATATCAATTTCAGGCGTTTGTTATCACTTTAGAAATGTCTTATTATGCAGTGTATTACATTGCCGCACATGCTTGATTATTGTGCCGTCTTTTAAGTTTGCTGGTTGGAAACCGCTTTACTGTATGTCCTTTTAGATATTACAGCTAGCCATAATTATTTGTGTAGCCATACTAAGTGGGCGAAACTGCTGAATAAATATATACATGCATATATATATATATATATTCATTGTTTGTGAATTGTGGTGAATTTAAATTGAACTGTACGCTAAAGTATTTTCATATATTTTTTGTTAAAATGGACTTTATCATAATACTGATAAATATTGTACGCCTACAGTTTCTTTTATAACCGGAGATTGCCTGCAAATGAACAAACGTTATCACATTTCGTCCCCCCAATGTTCTTCAAAGGCCTTTCCTCAAGCAACACATCCCTTCATTATACGTGTATGCGCATTGTCGTTTTTTGGTTTCCTCTACTGTCATTATTAGAAATAGATATAAGTCAGACAGGGAAGGCAGCACTCAGCTTAACCACCCGAGCACAGAAAACATAAAAAACACACAAGGCACACTGCCCACCTAAACAAGCCGAGCACAGTAAACGTAAAAACATAAAAGGCACAATGCACAACTAAACAAGTTATAATCCTCCCATGTCGAAGCTGTCAAAATTCTTAAGGAATCAGTTTCAGCAATCAAAAAGCTAAATGCCCTAGCTGAATGCCCTAGTTCGAATAGAAAAATGGCTGAAATACCTAGTGTAAGCTGTTCAGATGCCCTTTTCTCTACAAACCTGAGGTGATTGTTCTACACGTCTAAACTAAACTTCTTACGATGAATGTACGCCAGAAAGATAAATACATATCTGGCTATAATTCTGTGCTGTTTGATTACAGTAAAACACCGGAACGCATTATAAATCTAAAAGATGGACGACAAATTTAAATCAAACAAATTTAAATGTTTTTCTTCTTCCTTCCTTATTGTTTATTTCTTATTCCAAGGGAATTAAAACTTCCCGGTGATTTGTCTTATTCCGTTCGCTTTCACATCGACGATTGCACCATTTGTCATCGACATACATTTGCAAAACATTATTTCTCTATAAATGCATAAAACCATGGATATGTTCACATTTCAGATGATACAAAAGGATATTTCAAGTAGCTATTCCCAGTACAGTAACGTTTCTAACACGGAAAAACAAATTACGTTGAAGTAAAGATTTCGGCAACACCAAGCACAGTTTGCTTCCTCTTAGACTTCTCACAGCTTTCATGAAATTAGAAAATAATGTGTAGTCATACAGATGTAAAGGAATTCATAATTGGATATTAAATATTGCTATCCCAGGACGTTGTATGAGGGTATATCCAAAAGTAATGTCACTGATGCTTTTAAATGTCCCCAATGTAAGTAAAACAACGCAATTTTACACAAAGTTACATGACACGATTACAAATATGATAGCCAAATTTCATGGAAATATATTAAAAAGTTATTGAGATATTATCATATACATGATGCATACTAACGGACACCGACGCAAGCCTGACGTTAATGACGTCATAATGAAGTGACTTCCGTTGCACTAATTCCTCCTGGAAATTTCATCCCTGGTATTCTTTTTAGACACCAAGTCCAGAATTCGTGAAGCCATTTAGTCGTCCTTTGAAATATTCAACGCAACCGTCACTCGCTATCTGCATATTATAATTATTTCAAAGTGTCATCTGGATAGTCCCACAATAAAAATCGAACTCTATACACAACGGTCGCATTATTGAAACGTCGAACTGCATTTACGGCGTCAGAAGTACACTTAGTGTTCTTGTCGGAGCAAACACATACCAGTCTTCCGGCCCTCTATTGCCATTGATTCGATCACCACCATCCCTCAAAAGCCGATACTACTTAAACACAATCAATGTCGTCGTCATGTGTATCATAAAGTTTTTAAGTTGACATAAAGTACTTGAAAGAAAAATGCATGACTACGCGCAGCGTATTTTTGTAACAAATCTGCCTTGTTTTCGTTTAGTAACCAGTGCGTTATTCGTATATTGCAGATTTCATAATTTAGTGACTGAAATTACAACAGAAAACATTAGGCAGTTGTTAGTGTAGGTCAGATAACTGTCGTCTGATTTGGCGAATTATGTTTTAACATACTGTATATGAAAGAACATTGTTATGATTATGAAAAAAGTACGGTTATTTTCATGTGCGGTGACATAACGTCGTTGGTATATTTTGTATGCTTATATATATATATATATATATATATATATATATATATATATATTTTGTATCGTTTTCATGAACCTACGCCCATAAACACAAAACCTTGGGAATAGTTACATTACGTTTGGATATAGGCTCCAACATACGTTTTTACCGTTGGCAACAAATTAAAAATTAACGGATTGAACTGTATTCTAGCATACGATTGGTTCCTTTTGTAATATTCATGTGAGTGGGGGAGGCAAAACAAAATCAAAATCTGCATTTGTAGACTTATAATTAAATCAAAAGGTTTAATATTGCAAGATCGTATTAAGCAAACATTTTTTATACAATATATACAACAAAGAAAACCATTATGCTCATACAAATGCACTTTTAAATCAATAGATTATTTGGAATAACTGTCCGTTTTAATTATATTTGTGAAAATGCAGAAAAAAGGGGGAATCTAAAAACTATTATTTATTCAAGGAACATTGCGTTCTCATCGTTTCACGACAAACGAAACATGTTTTTGCCGTATTCACATTTTCTAGCTTAAATCAGTTAAAAAATACTGAACATATCATTTCAAGCGATCAAAAAACCAGGTTCACCGTACATAATTCTGAATAATTTGATAGCATGTGCCCAGTATTTGATAACGCTGTAAAAATAAAAATGTGAAATGTGTTTCTTGGTATAATAGACATGTTTGTCGATATGAAAGTAAAAACTTATAACAAATCAGACAAAGAAGGCAAAACTTGACAGAAACATCAGAGCATAAATTGCACTGTTTAATGCACCGATGGTTAACGTTAACAAACGCCTTCGCTGATCTCACAGATAATAAATGCAACTTAAATGAATGTTAATCATTTTAAGCATTCAATCAGAAAACTACGCATTTCTGACCGAATAGCCACAACACTATGTACTTTTTTTATTCCATTAATTTAAAATCGAATGAAATTGACGAAACAGAGGACATAGAACCACAGTCTTTATGTCAGGTTATAAACTATATACTGATGGGTTACTATCATGAACATGTTGCATTTGTAAGCATTTGTTTCATATTTTCATGAGCCACAGTATTGTCATAAATCAGAAAATTATATTTAATCTCATTTTGATACAAACTGTTTCGATGACTAGTATTTATTCATCGTATTCTACATGAAAATGTCAAATTTGCATTTCACTTAAAATATTTATCAAATTTATATTGTTGCTTGACTCTTCCGTGATTCATAAATATTGCCATTTAACAGTATTTGATAGTTTATTTGAATGTTTAAAATAACAAATTATAACCAAGGGTCATCTCTGTCCTAATCGTATTTGTTATGTACATTGATATGAAAACAACAACCTCTTCTTCTTCTATTATGCAAAATAGTGTAGTATGGTATTGTTAAGAAATATTCTTTGCTATACCACTTAATATGCCTTATGATTATCTGCATATGACTATATGGACAATGAGGTGATTTCAATTAATTAAGAAATAAAAATCTGTTCGCGTATTTTGTCGGTGAATAAAACATGGGCAGGAGTTCGGATGCGGAAAAATTAAATCACTCGTGCTACGCACTCGTGATTTAATTTTCCGCATCCGAATGAGTGCCTGTGTTTTATTCACAGACAAAATACAAGAACAGAGTTTTTATTTCGATTCAAAATACGATAATATCCCGCACTATTTAACTGCGCATTCCATTTTCACCCATTTGACATTTAACACAATTCCACGCTGAAATTGAGTGGCTTATTAGCTGGTACAATTACCTCCCTTGTTAATGAAAACGACCTTCGTAATTTTCTGAAGGATATAACACATTTTAAACATTGAAACAATTTTAATAACACGCCGTATAGTGTATCTATTTCATGAAATGAAAAATATCAATGAATTGATTATCAGAAGTTTTTATGAATCTTTATTTCGAGAGTATATTGGAGTTTCTAAAATGCGTCATAGCTGTAACACTGGATACTCGTGCAACTCGAGGTCATTTGAAGTTTTTACTATAAAGTTTACATTCATTCATAAATATGTCACGTGATACGGGGCGTAAATAGTAACAGCCAATTTGATACCATGTTTTATTGCGATAATAATACCTGGCCTGGTCTGCTCTATGTTTATATAGATTAATCCGCAGATCGTGTTAGAATCTGTTTTACAAAACAAAAAACAGATAAAAGTATCGTGTGTAAACTTATTTGGATTTACTTTCCTAAGTTAAATATTAAGTCGCTCCTGTTTGTTGATTTGATTCTTTTATACAAGGAAGTGCTGTTTCATATCCAATATTTTCCTGCACTATCGAATGAGAAACTATTAGACGAGGCAATTCTGGAACACACTAACGCACTGATAAGACTATTAGACAGGATAGTACCAAATCGAGATTTGAAAATTACTGCGATTGTTGTCGTCTGGTGTAATAACGACTGAATGAAAGATTTAAGTAGGTCTCTGTGGCGGCGTATAAATTGAAATTGATCGCGCAAGTATGGTTTCTTTGCAGACCGAGGAGCAATTTAATTCCATTTGTGAACACAATAAAACGAGAATACGTTCTACAATGGACCCAGCAGTACTTAAATCTGCCATTCTATCTATCGTTGATTAAACCGGTTTCTGTTTTAGATAGGTCAGATATTACATGGATGCAAACCTCGGTTTTCTTTGATTCAATATGTCGGTGTGAAGGCAAGACAAGAAAGGTAGACATAATCAAAGCAGAAATACACACGGAAGGTTAATTGAAGTAATTTAATTCATAGGCATATGGTTTCAAATTGTCTGATTGTACCCTAGGTATAGAGAAGGTTGTGCAGTGGTAATGTTTAGCCACAACGGATATGGCGTCATAGAAACCGGGTATCCGTGGTATTTGCTTTGACATGTACAATGTTGAACAATTGGGTACCAGCTTTCGTAACGTCATATCCGTTGCGGCTAAATATTGCCACCGCACAACCTTCTATGCGTAGGGTACACTCAGATAATTTCATATATGTGACGGTGACTGCAGAAATCAGGCCAGACGCGGTAACGTCTATTTTTAGAAAAATGACGTCAAAGACGTTCATTGTGTTTTCGCGGATTTTCTAATTAATTAACAGATATTTTCAAGATAATCTGGTTGAAAATGTTTTTTTAAGTTTGTGTACCTGCTTTTTTCACCACCCAAGAATATTTCGGCAACCTCTCATGAAAATTTTAGTGTTGTCTAGCCATTGTTTTGAGAGTTATTCCCCTTTTACTGGGTACTGCTGTAGAGGTCAAAGATGGCGTACTGTCGATTGTTGACTGCATATTGTAAGGTTTAATGATAAACGGTGACGCTCATGGTGGTATGATCTGATTGTTATCGAGTTATGAAGCTATTATGTGAAGGTAAGCATATCTTTTATTTCTTGTTAATCTTTTATTATTGTAAATTTCGAGGTTACATGCGCTGATGACATGAAATTGGAAAACGAAAGTAGACCCTTACTGTGTACAATTTTACTAAAAAGTATGTTGTTTATGTTGGCGAGGGCAAAATAGACTACATAATTCATAGCAAAGAACAAATGTTATCAGCCTACATGAGCCTACATGAGGATTGTTTACTGCTGAACTTATTATTCATGTTGTTTGGTTTTCATTTCCCCACCCACCTTGACTTACAGTAGCTACAGTATTTTTATACTCTTTGAATGAATTGATCAACCATTCTGTTTATAATTCAGTAATGTTTATACACTACTGTCTACTGAGGGAAAGTGCCCCATGCCCCTCTGAAGTGTCCTGTAAATATCACACTGAATTGAGTTATTGACTCAAGCTAGATCCCTACCTTTTTTGTAGACAGGTAGGCCTACCCTACACTCTCCTACCTAAATATAAGGCTCAAACTCACAGGGTCAATTCACAGTTGTTGTAAACTGAGGGGCTAATGCACATAATTAATGTGCATGGGGCTCATCCGGATTTAACCGGGTGGCTTTCTAACTACACATCTCTACAACAGTTTAGTATGCATACAAGATGTTTGTTTTGTGGATAGTATTACCAGTTTGTCCAGATGTTCTAAAAGGCGAATTGCAGATGATTATAATTGAGATCTATATGCTCCTCATGAATTTTATTTATATTTTTTCAGGATTTTCCATCATTGATCTTGAACTACAAGAACTTTCATTGAAGAACACATGAAAATGTCTGTTATTTGGAGTTTACTGTGAAGAGACTGAGCTAGGCCACTCTGTCTAAGGTATGCAACTGATCCAGTTATTACAGTTTCATTAGTAAATCCTTCATATCACTAATTCTTTGCCATGGTTATTGTGCCAATGACATTAGTACCAGTTGTTATACTGTAGACATGACTGCTCAGAGTGCTTATTATGAAGTGGTTGATCCACAAAACTGGATTAGGACAAGAGAATTATATGGAATACATGAACATGTATATATAAGACATTAGGCCAATTATTTCAGTATCTGTTTTCAATAGACAGCCTATCAATAATAAGTTTCAAATTATATTTTCTTTTGTAAAATAAAAAGATAAATTATAAACAAAGATCTAAAAATACTAGACTGTAGTTGAGCAGCTGACCATTCATGTTTAGGTGCTGCACAGATGTTAAATGCATGGTTTAATTAAGATTCTTTTAATATTAGGCCTAAAGAAAAATGCAATATGCCAAAGCATCAGTTGTCCTTCCAATACACATCCTTATTTTATCAGGACTTTTGATTAATGAATATGATGCCCAGCTTGAACTGTGTAATTTGCACTATATGAAACATAATTTTATGACTAAAATTTGTAAATTGTGTAAAAATGTTTAGTACAGATATCTGTTTGCCTTTCAGAAACATTGATACAGAAACAGTTCAGATGACAAAGCATATCAATTGGCCATTGGTGGGAATAAACAAGTTATGAGTGGATGTCATTTCTACCTGAATTGTTCTAGCTGTAGAAAATGCTTACAAATAACAATTGAAGAACTGTAATAATATTAAAAAACTATTTGAATAATTTTAACTTATTCAAGTCAAAGATAAACTATTTTCAAAGAGATAAGGTATATTCTGTTAAGTTGAAGCATGTTCCTGTTATGAGTTTAGATTTGCATATCATGTATATACATGTACATATGTAATCTACTACTATGGTGCTATTGCACTGGTATAGTAACAATCTATGCAAATGTTGATGTTATCTCATATCTTGATTTCTAAAATGTAGGTTTTTATACTTAGTTGGTTCTTTTTTCATTTTGATATAGTGTTTCTGCTGCTACTACTGGTTTAAAATGACTTCTCTTGTCAAGTATTTTATTATTATGATTTCCTGGACTGTAGTTTTGTACCTATACAATAATATGTCATAAATAATGGGCTAATACAACAATTAAGAGAACAATTGAGTACAAAACCACCTGAAACGGTCTAGTATTTCTTAATTTTTACTGTTGCTATGCAAAATATTCGATTCAACCCGTTGTCAAGGACATTTGCATGTTTCAAAATGCATATACAGTATTGTTATGATAAGAGTATGTGTGGATCAGCTTGAATATTACTTGTAAATAGTATATACCATGCATACATGTAGTTCTCTACAACCTGTCTAAATGGAAGGTAAATGATGCTCCATTCTTTATTGATGTAAATGCATCAAAAGCTTCATAATTTAACATGTTAACCTAAAATTCAAATTCCAACATTTATATTCTGTTAAAAGTACAAGCAGAAGCTTAAATATTGTTCTAAAGTTGCCCTCAGAATTGTTTACAATTAAATACATTTTGTACTTCCTTAGATTAAATATATGAAGAATTTTGTCATTTTCTCTCCTGTTGCTAGGCAACCAAAAAAATGTCATTATTTTGTCAGATGATAATAAAATTATGGTTGTGAAAATAAAAGAGTTGTAATTATAGTAACTGTTGTTTGTTTATTGTTGTACTATAGTTAACACTGTTTTAATGTTTAATGTATGTTACTGAAAGTCATAGTTTTGCACTAAGACAGTGTTACTTAGAAAGAGCATTTTTCAATATTAGGTAATCATTAAATGTATCAGTGTGTGCTTAAGTATCAGAAACTTCACTTAATAAATGTCAGACAATGATACAGTGCTTATTTTGTACCAAAAAGCCCAAAAATCTCATTCACAGTCACTCGGATAGTTGTTGAAGTACTGTTGCCATGGTAACTATTATAATATGTAAAATTGTCATAGTAACCGTGGTTTCGAACGGATGCTAGTTGTTCAAACAATATATGAACTTGATGATGTTACATGGTGTATAATTCACAAAGAAAGAACAGAAGAGCTTGGATATTTCCTTTTGAAGGATTTATAGGTTTTTTCCAGCCGTTCAATCTTTTCATCATTTTGTTGGCATTGAGTCATGATCAGAAGAAATTGCTGTAAAATCAAAAATAATCACCAGAATCATCTGAAATTTTCAGAATTTATTCTTGAAAGGCTGTTCTTCAAGATAATGAAAAAAACTCAAATTGTAATTTTTTAGCGTCTGGCCTGATTTCTGCAGTCATTGACATATATTATACTCTACATACTCTAGAAATGTGCCTATGATCGAATTATGGAGAAGATCATGAAACAATTAATTACTAGTAAGCGACGATCTCTCATGTTATACACCTACATAGTGTTTTATAGTTACAGTTGTTTATATACTTCGGTCCAATCACATTTTAGACATGTCGTGGTATTAAATGTTTACAATTTCGATATAGACCGATGGAACTGTATATAATAATTATGCTTAATGTGAAATTCCCTTTGCACTTCGCGATTTGCTTTAATTAAGATTCCAAACGAGACCTGAGGGCATTTTCTATCCTGCGTATTTTATGCGCGACTGTTTTAACTCCATGGGCATCTCCAACATCAAATGCTGGCGTAGTGTATTTTGGACCTTGGATGAAGCGAATGGCAAACATAAGTTTATTCCACACCTCTTGCACTTCGTGTAAAGTTGTTGGTTGTCAATGGATTAAACGAGTTTGACATGACATTAAAAGAACACAGAATAAGCAAACATACATTACATTTTGACTACGTACGTAACATACTCATACTTGAAGCATTTTAGCCGGACAAGATATTAGTTGTTCACGGTGCTAGAAATGTTTTTCATTTACTACATGGCACACATACTGTATAATATCGTTATTGCGCCATGTTGAAGTCGTATGTATACGATAACCAATTGACATTGTACAGCACAGGATCTACAATGTTCCCTCTCGTAACATCACCTCTCTCAAACGACTTCCTCCTTTTAACGACATTCTGGACATCATGCGATTTCTTCTAATTATATTGTATTTACCACCACATACATTATATTGTATTAATCACCACTTACATTATTGTATTAACCACCACATACATTATATTGTATTAACTACCACTTACATTATTGTATTAACCACCACATACATTATATTGTATTAACCACCACATACATTATATTGTATTAACCACCACATACATTATATTGCATTCACCACCACTTACATTATATTGTATTAACCACCACTTACATTATATTGTATTAACCACCACATACATTATATTGTATTAACCACCACTTACATTATATTGTATTAACCACCACTTACATTATATTGTATTAACCACCACATACATTATATTGTATTAACCACCACTTACATTATATTGTATTAACCACCACATACATTATATTGTATTAACCACCACATACAATATATTGTATTAACCACCACATACATTATATTGTATTAACCACCACTTACATTATATTGTATTAACCACCACATACATTATATTGTATTAACCAACACATACATTATATTGTATTAACCACCACTTACATTATATTGTATTAACCACCACATACATTATATTGTATTAACCACCACATACATTATATTGTATCAACCACCACATACATTATATTGTATTAACCACCACATACATTATATTGTATTAACCACCACATACATTATATTGTATTAACCACCACATACATTATATTGTATTAACCACTACTTACATTATATTGTATTAACCACCACATACGTTCTATTGTATTAACTACCACATACGTTATATTGTATTAACCACCACATACGTTATATTGTATTAACCACCACTTACGTTATATTGTATTAACCACCACTTACATTATATTGTATTAACCACCACTTACGTTATATTGTATTAACCACCATTTACGTTATATTGTATTAACCACCACATACATTATATTGTATTAACCACCACTTACGTTATATTGTATTAACCACCACTTACATTATATTGTATTAACCACCACATACATTATATTGTATTAACCACCACTTACATTATATTGTATTAACCACCACATACATTATATTGTATTAACCACCACTTACATTATATTGTATTAACCACCACATACATTATATTGTATTAACCACCACATACATTATATTGTATTAACCACCACATACATTATATTGTATTAACCACCACATACATTATATTGTATTAACCACCACATACATTATATTGTATTAACCATCACATACATTATATTGTATCAACCACCACATACATTATATTGTATTAACCACCACTTACATTATTGTATTACCACCACATACATTATATTGTATTAACCACCACTTACATAATTGTATTAACCACCACATACATTATATTGTATTAACCACCACTTACATTATTGTATTAACCACCACTTACATTATTGTATGAACCACCACTTACATTATTGTATTAACCACCACATACATTATATTGTATTAACCACCACATACATTATATTGTATTAACCACCACATACATTATATTGTATTAACCACCACATACATTATATTGTATTAACCACCACATACATTATATTGTATTAACCAACACATACATTATATTGTATTAACCAACACATACATTATTTTTTTAAATGACACGGAATAGCTAAATTATAAGTATTTTCTCGTTATATATGGATCATTCCTCAGTACGCCATACTTACGCTAGGCGCTAAACAAGGACATTATTATGTCAGTAGCAATTTAATGATCAAACCGACGACTTACCAATCACAAGGTTGACGACAGTAGGATGGGAAAGTTGAAGTTTTCCTGGAAGTGATAACCAACACCACCTTGTTATTCTCCAATCAACTCCCAACTTCCCGACATGTGAAGAATCCGTATGTAACCGATGAGATATATACAAAGGAACTCTAAAAAACAATAATGAAGAGGAGCCAAAATTACTGAATTGTGTTAACCTAATTAAGCTGCTCCAAAAGAATTCCCCAACCATTTCCACTATATAGGAGCAGTAAACATGCTTTAAGTATAAGTAGCATTTAACGCCCTCTAATTATGTTATATCACCAGCAACTAACACCCAAACACAACCATAATATCATTATTTGCTTTACAAGTCGTAAACTACATGCTGTTGCCCTAAAAACTATTGAAACAAGAACATGTGACAAATGTACAATGACAGGGAACGCGATTCCTACCAGTGCCTCCAAATACACTCATTACCGTGCGTATCCAATGGAAATAAATAACATCACGACCCGTGGATCAACAAAGGCAACTATAGTCCGATTAAGATATTGTGGCAGGGACGTTGCAGTTTATGTGTTCGCAAAAAATCACAACCATTATCTGAACAGGAAGAGAGAAGTTTAGTATGTTAGTTTAGTATTGAAATTATAGTTGTTTGTACAGTATAATCCTTAATGATTGGTTTTACACCGTTATAGTGGACTTGACCGCTGCGTCACTGGTGACACACGTTAGGGGGAAACAAAGTAGGAGGAACAACCACTTAGTAAGGAAGCTACCGGTATACAAAGGGCTTGAATATGCAAGAAATACAAGTATGTCTAAATCGATTTAACAGCAAGCTTACCCCTACTGCATATATATTGCTAGTATGCAACATTCAGGTCTTCGTAAATCGTCATATCATTCATTTCCCAATACAATTACACATGTAATAGGGAACATTTAATTGATCCACGATAGTATCCTTAAATATAGTTCATGGTTGCTTTAAAACCAACTTGAAGAGCAATATGTATACATGTATATTTTAAATACGGCAATAAAGAAATTAACTACTATAAAGAGTCCAACAAACGGAAATCGTTTGAGATGAACAAATAAAAGAAATACACAATACAGTGATTTATGGCGAATCCAGCCCAACCAAAGTCACATCTATTAGGGCGTCCTGAGGACTTAAAATGTACAGAGGACATACATAGTACATGCAAAGTACATAACATAACAGTGCATGACAATCATGATAAACATCATGTAAAAAGTAAGGGCAAAACGAGAATAATGTAGTCACGCGGTAAAATGATACTTATTTAAACTGTGAAGAGTTCCTAATATTGAAGGATTTTTTAACAAACATCGACACATTTTTAATTACAGTTCATTTTCCGACAATACCAGTTCAATACATATTTGGATGTTCGGCCTTTTCCAATTGTATTTGTATAATATTGTTTTCACAGTTAATTGACATTCTAATTACACAATTATGGAAATCATCTTTCAGAATTCAGAAATGCTTGGATAGGAACCGAAATTTGATATTAATGTCGTATTTCCTAAAGCCTATGTCCCATTGAGGAATTCTACATCGGCGATATTCTCCCGATTTCTTCCGATACCACCCGATTCATCACAATTCCTTTCGATATCACAACTGTCTCCTGATTTCCCGGAAGAGTCCCCTTGACCACGAGGAACATGTTTTCCGATGTTCTGATTGCTCATTAATGTCATTCGGGAGTACATCGACGAGGCAAAAATGCTCAGTGGGACATAGGCTTAAAGTGTAGGTAATTAAATCATCATAGAAAATGCCCTGGTGAAAGTAATTAACAACATTCATTGCATTTTCTGACATTTCGTTAATTTTATTACATTTCTTTCCGTTAATATTTGTGCTCATTTAGTATTCGGATAAGAAAGACAAGATGTATCTATACTAAACCATAATCACAACGCAGTAAGACATTTTTTGCACAAATCAGTATTATGAAGCTGTGCGTTTACTTTACGAAAATCATTTAATGCGATACAAAATTATATTACATACTTTCTTGTGTCATTTGCAATAAATCTAAAACAGGATATAAATGGAGGATTACGCTGTAACAGGGAACCATGGCACATTAACGAACATTAAATTTCCATTATTATGACAAGATTAGGTAATGCCGTGTAATTACAGTAGTATATTTTACCACTGCGCATCGCACAAACATTCAGTAATTGTACACAGACTTTATGTTATAAATTTTCTTCTTCAGTTTTGCATTTGTTTACGGTCAGGTAGTTAGAATAACGCTTTTGTATTTGTAACAACTGTAACGGGATAAATACAGTAACTTTGACCTTTATTTGATTGATCATCAAGGCCTATATATCTGAGGCCCATCGTCTGATTTCAATAATCATTTGTACAAACACGTCTTGTATATAGATATTATTCTTAAGACAGTTTCAACACAATTCTCGAGTTATTTCAGCAACCTAAGGTCAGCTTTACATTAATTACAAAAATATTGGTGGCTGGGCTTCACTATATATTTGCAATGGTTACTGATGTGTTACTTAATGTTCAGTTATATTGGACTACTTTGCTGACTTGAATCACCTATGTGTTTTAGACTTAAAATTTACATTGCAAGTAAATGCAAAGTGCACTTTTCTGTAAATGAAAAAATGTTTTATTTTATGAGAGTTGGTAAGGTTAGTGCATGAAGGTACACCATTTTTTATCTAATCGGCATTATACTTTTTAAGATGTGTAACATTTATGGGGGTCCAACCTGGTCGAAAACCGACTATACATGTATAACTGTAAGGAAATCAATTTTGATATCGAAATAATCGAACGCCTATAAACTTAAAGGCAGATTGAGTCTTGGAAAGTTTGAAATTTCCTACAATTGAATTAAAATAGGATCATACGTACTTTTTATTTACTGTTACGTTTTTAATTGTTGGTTATTTTCAACGAAATGTGTTGGTTACAGCTCATTATGTACATATCATATAAATAATTTATTCAATAAACCAGACCTTTTAAAACTGTCTTCACTTTCCCAGACCAATTGCACCAGTTTGGAGCATTGGACATAGAAGCATTACTGTAACATCACTCTGACTCTGTTTATGGCAATCCTTTTAAAAAAATGTTACGAGAAAATGCTTCACATTTTCATTTACCAATGGAAATCTAACATTTTAAAGATTTATTCATTATATAACATGACCATGTTACTATTATTGCAACCCAGGAATTACAATTCTAACAAATACATTTCGATAAATGTCAAAGCACTTCCCTTTTGAACTTACTTCTCTCTGTGTCTCTTTGTAGTGTAAAAATGTGTTCTTGTTTACCATATAACAAATAAAAGCACATGCCATGCGACCGACTGCGAACACATGTTGCTAAACGAATGTCAACTTATTCGTTGCCTCGTAAACATTTCTCAAATAGCAGTCTGGTACATTACCATATACGTATCCTTCCATGATAAAACACCGTCTCACCAGAGATGACAAATATTCGAAATTAACGTTCCGGTACAGCATATACAGGGTTAAAGTTGATTGTCTCCTTTATGTTTTTGTTTTGTATCAATTGAGCTAATAAACACCGATTTTGGTATTCACCTTTTTCGAATTTAATTGTATGACAGATCAGATGGATACCCTTCTTTCATTTCAGAACCCCTTTTGGCAGTTCGATTTGTTCTAGATATCATTATAGCAAATGGATACAATTAATTTATTGAAGGAGTCGTCAATGTAATTATGGTACTATTTTAATTGGGTGTGTAATTTCATTTATGAGGTCAACAGAACGCAATACATCATTACCTTCTTGTAACGAAAATATCCATCATCTTCGCAAAAACGATCTATTTTTGCTGCACCAGCACGTTCTGGTTTCACACCCCTCCACAATATTTTATGTTGGTTCTAATTATATTGCATAAAAAGGAGTGTATATATAACCGGGCACATTAATATACGTGGTTCATAGAAGTCATTTCATTTATACCGGGTAAGAATGCAATTATTGGATGTTCAATATTATCCAAATATAAGTTGGGAACCTCTCGTACAGCCATACCTCTCCATTTACTAATGGTCTTATTTGAAAGGTCGACCATTACGTAACTATATGTTCTGTCAATGACACCCACACACGTGTATTTGTAGATATAACGTGCTGTTATTGTAGGTTAAAAGTATGGTTACAGATTGCCGACGCTGTCACAATTTATGAGATGGATCATATAGAGCAACAAGAAAAACAATCTCATTAAAATCAGACCCATATTACGCTTCACTACTTTACGCTGATATAGGCTGATTTTAATGAGAATGAAAGAGAAACAGCGATGTATATGTTAAATGACGTGGTTAGTGGGACAGTCAGTCAGATAATGGATATCCGAGCAAAACCATGCGCTTACAAAAAATACTGCAGAGGTTCCCTACATCAGAGAATATACTGGTTATGCCACATTCCAACAGGATATTTGTCCGCCTGATACAGCTTTCACTTTCCTGCGGGGAGATAATATGAACAACACAATCTGGAATGTACTCCTTTCCGTAGTAAAACTGCAACTTGCTTACATTTCTCTTCGAAATTAAAGATATCTTTTTTGTGCATGACCAGACGATATTGCAATATTTTCGTTTATTACCGGTGTCTGGAAATAAAAGCCTTTTACATATAATGCTGCACTGGTAACTGTAGATACTTGATAGATCGAGTATAATGCTATTGTCACAAAATATTGCAACTTGACGAAACACTTTTAAGTCGGATTAAGATCGATATCAAACCGTAATATTTATTGAGTGCGTATATGTTCACATTGGCAATTAAAACCACCATGTATTGTCTGATATACCATTTTCGATACAAATCATAGTCGAACAAATATTCCCCTTTGTCATTCTTTGCATCGATACTATTATGCAAAAGAATAAACACTGAATTGAGTTGGTTGCAACTATAACTTGTAAAGAATTTGTTTATGTGATTTACGTAATCCAGAGGACAATTTCACCAAAACACGTAAATAATCAAGGCGAATGTTTGTCTTCCTGCTATTGAAATACATATGTTTGCATTAGGTTTGAACAAATTAATCAGAATTAAGTTTTGTTAAAATTATCGACGCGCTATTATGTCAGTGGTATGAGGGATACACCATAGTTATGACGCATTATTTTAGAGCACTGGTGCTTGTAATATGAAGTGATGTCATATCCTACTAAATTATGACATTTCCATCACTTGTCATAACAGTCATTAATATACACGCATATGTCGTCTTGTGATCTGTTTGTGCTTGGTTTTAATCTTTTTAATATGGCGTTTTCTGTATGGCGTATTGGGTATATAAGGAGCAGGAACAAAACGGTTGGTGCGCGGGAAACTACTGAAGAACTAATGCTAATTGTAAATATGGCATTTCAATCAAGGCTGTAAGATATACTTCTGTAATCAGCTTTCATACTTACACAAATAGTAAAGGAAGTATTTAACCTTCTACAATTGCAACACTGTAGTTTTCGTACGTTTAAATGACACTCATCTCAATTAATACTTTGTTAATCTAATGATGGTTTGTTTCAAATACAAAGGTAGACTATGTGTATACACTTACACATCACAAGGAAAACTTCAAAACAAATAAGAAAATGATATAAAAACGAATAACTACCAACACTTACGTTCATGTGTCCATTTGACCGAACAAAAGTGTAAACGTGTTATAAGTACATAACTGTAACACGTTATAACCGTGCAGCTGCATATAATGAACATGACTTTAGATTTGTTGTCTGTTTTTGAAAACGTTATTATTGGTAAGAAAGTAAAGCGGCCCATGAAGATTTAATTTACAGATAGAGAGACACATATAAATACACCTTTCGTCATGCGATAATGTGTATTATTTACCAGGTAAACATTTAAGACGTGTCTCTTAATTTACAGAATTGACTCAAGACAAGTACACCATTACGTGCAGTTATTCAGCAATGTCGGAGACAGTCGAAATGAGAGTTGTCTTGTACTAGCTCAATCATTTATAAATACTGGATTGATTCAAAGCGAATTTGAAACAAAAAATGTAATATGTAACAGAAAATCAGTCACACGTTATAGCCCACCTAGCTAATACTGTCGGTGGATACAATGAAACATTGGCCATCTGTATTAGCTTCAGGTTTAAATATCTTTTCCCAAATGTGCAGAAGTTGTCAATTATCGGTGTTGCTTTATGGTTTTTACGGTATGAGACAGGCCATGAATTGTTAGATTGTTAATTTTGACTCGTACTTATTTACCGTTATACATTGAACGACTGTACCTGTTTTTATCTCATCGACACATTAAATAAATATTCAATGGCAAAATACCTGCGACATGTTGAACGTCGTTACGTTTTTTTTGTTGTAGTTCTGACTGCTTTTTTGTTTATGTCATACTATAACCGGAATTATAAAATTACAAAAAGTAAAAACGTATCAACAGATTTCGAAGCTCTAAGAAGACAATAATAAGTAAATGAACTTCGATAAACTGTTTGGTTTTATGTGAAACGTTGTATTCGTCGTTTCAGATTATTTCTTCTCACGATATGTCTGGTCGTAGTAAATCAAATAGCTATTAGTATTTATCTGCAAGATATACAAAGCAACTTCTCAAATGTGTTAAAAACTGTTTAAGATTTCAGTAAAGCTTCAGAAATTTAAACACTCCTTGAGTCTATTGTTGGAATAAATCATGTACTTTATAGCGTTGTTCAGACGCTTTAGGATACAGCTGCAAAATAGAAGCTATTTGATGATGACTAGCATTTAGCGTTTAGTTACATAGTATTACGTCATTTATCACGAAAGTAAAACTACGACAATAGCATCTGAATGTCGCTGCTGTTCTAAATACACGGTGGAAATATTGAAATATCATCTAGTTGCTGCTAAATGTCAACGGATTCAAGTTATTCATTTGGTATGCATTGACAAAATGTTGTCGTTGTTTTCAGATAATTAATTGACCAATGGCAAAAGTGGCAAGCATTACATACAATGTTTCTGTCTCGTTTCCATTATCATATGTTAAGACCCGAAGTGCTAAAATGTGTAACACAGATGCGCGGCAACACTGACTTTTCGAAGTTTTTATTTGTTTACAATAGTTTACATGTAAATTGTATTCTGAAACCACGATCAGTCAATCTTATCAATATTGCATAATACATATATCTGCAAGACAATTTGTTGACACTTATCAAAGTGTAGTAGTATATATAAAATATGATACATTGGCAAAGATGTTGACTTTACAAATTGTTTTGTATACCGTTACACTGTCGTCGTATTATGTTTGAATATATAACTTCATCACTAATTAAATGTCTGCAATGTTACGTTATATTATAATAAATATATTGTATGTCTACATCTCTGTATAAGTTTTACTATCCAAAACATATTATTTAGTCGGGTGATATCACATGAAATATGGCAATATCGTAATTAGGCATCAACGAGAAGCTAACCTTAAGTCAGTGATCATCGTTAATGTTATCAGTTATTAAGTAGTCTACTCTAACCTTGTCTAGACCAATAATGGGATTGAATGAAAGTATATATACACAATGCTGGTATAGGGTCGTCGTCGACATAAGCAACACATCCTGACGTTAGCTCTTGTAGAAAACATAGCATTTTTACTCAGACTAGCAATTGGGAATTGTACGTTTTTCTTGTAACATATTAAACAAAACTTCTAATTTTCAGATAGCTGTTCTGATGAACGCCTATTTCAACAGAGACTTGCCAGCAAATACCAACTATTTATCTCAAAATTCATCATGATCATACTTTTTGCTTATTAATGCTAACAACTCGTTTTCTGTGGTTCAAAACCAGAGATCGGATAACTCATCAGAAAAACAGTCACGACACATTATAACTGCTTCTGTACACACGAATTAATAGGATTTATGGGATAAAACCAATGTCATATCTGTCAATGTTGTTTTGTTCCTCTAATTACACTTAGGATGTTTGAATGAACAATTTCAGTATAAAGAGATTTATTCCTTTACTAAATTAATTTCTTGAGTGACATTGCAATGTGATAAAAATATTTTATGTGCGTTATTGACATTGCGTAAAGTCTTAATTCCTTACAAAGCAGGAAGTACCAATACAAGAGCTTCTTAATCAAATTAGACAATAGCATCCGACTTAAAATATACAATTAGCGGCACGTAAGTTACTGAAATCGGATAAAACGAACACAAAGATGTGTAAATTCGTTTGAGTGTATTACTGTAACGAAGTGGTTTTTGTTCTCTTCATTTCGGTGCTTGTATGACACAGCTGATACAGCTTTCATTTTCCTGCTTGAAGATACTCGTTAAATAAACAGAGGTTACACAGTTACCTGTCCACAATTCTTTTAGAAATTAAAGATATCTATTTTGTGCATAGCCACACGAATTGCAGAAATTGATTTCGTTTATTGACGTTGTCTGGAAATAATTGTTGTTCACATTTACTGGGAGCTGTAGATACTGCAAGTAGAAAGATCATGTTTAATGCTTTTGTCATTAAATATTGCAATACAACGAAGCACATGTAAAATCACATTAAGGTCGGATAGATGTATCCACATCAACACTAAATCGTAATAATCATTGAGTGCATATTATGTTTATATATTAAAAGAAGTCCTCATTTGTTGTCAGATATTCCATTCCCTTACAAATCATCGATCAAATCTCCCCCTGTCACTCTTTGCATTGATATATCAAAGTGTAAACACTAAATTGACTAGATTGCACCTTTTTATTGTAACGAATTTTTAAGTGATTTACGTATTCCAGAGGGCAATGTGACTAAACACGTTTAAAGATTGAGGCGAATTTTTGTTATGCTGAAACTATATTTGTTGCATTAGGCCTGAACAAATTAATCAGAATTATGTTTTGTCAAAATAAAACGCTATTGGCGTCAGTGATATAAAGCATGCATCATAGTTATAACTCACCGTTTAAATGCATTTGCGCATGTAATATAAAGCGATGTCATTTCCTACAAAAATATGACATTTCCATTAGTTGTTATAACAGTCAATATTTTATACGCATATGTTGTCTTGTGATCTGTGTGCGCCTATTAATGTTGTTAATCTGGCGTTTCCTGTGTGGAGTATAAAACGAGCAGACACAAAACAGTTGCTGTGCAGGAAACTACTGAAGAACTAATGCTAAGAATAAATATGGCATTTGAATTGGACAATCAAGGCTCTAAGAAATGCATCTGTAATCAGATTTCATGCTTACACAAATGGTTAAAGAAGTATTTAACATTCTACAATTGCAACACTGTAGTTGTTTCATCTTAATAATAATGTGTTAATCTCATAATGATTTGTTTCAAGTACAAAGTTAGACTATATAGTACATGTATCATGCTGGGTACAGCCATAATTATGTTTCATCTATCGAAGAAGCTATGAATATTGGATAATATTGAAGGAGTAATTGACATGAGCGTGTACTAGTATTTTCGTTACAACTATTGACAACTTAATTGCAAATTGACACATTCGGCTTTCCATAATCATTACTACCTAATGGTGTTTCGTATCATATTAATATGTCCATGATGCTAGGAAACACATTCCATCTCTCTTTGATTGCTGCATTAGTTTGTAATTATTTATGAATCTGACTTCGCATACATTTTTATGTATTTGCATAATGTGCCATAAAATAAAAATCAGCATTCAATATCACATCTGACATTTTTTCATTTCTGCATAGTGGTGCTAAGGAATTCCATTCTTTGTATATTGTTAGGGATTTAAGTAGGTATGTTTGTCTGTCGAGATGTGACCCGGATCGCTTCATTTATTCCCTTTATTGTCATACTAACATTAATATTTATAAATTTGTAGCTAAAAATCCTAGACTTTGGTTTGTCATAATACAGACATTGAGGAGTGTGCCATCGACCTTCTAGCGGCTATGATGCAGATTAATTACCAGTAAATGTCGTTACTTTGTATTTAATGATGTTTGTAAAAAACATTATTTTACGATACCGTAGAAGGCTACTGAAATAACGTTTACTGAATTGACATTTTCATTTCAGATGTGGAATCAGTGTCAATGGTGACCAATCAAATCATACATTTCGCGTTGGAATCTTGCAATTAATTTGTGTCGCCTCGCTTAATTGGCTTCAATAAAAAACATCCAACATTTGTGTGTTATGGTATTGTTAATAAATGGCATTATCAAGCATGAATATGCATTTACATAATACGTGAAATTTTCTGATTACTTGTACAACGGTAGCTGGTTAAAACACAATATAACAAGATATCTGACACGGAAAGTAGCATTTAACAGGAACAGCACGAAAGGGCACAACAAAACTCACATATTACAAGTACACATCTAAAGGCAAACATAAAAATGGATCAGAAAATAATACAAAACACGAATAGCTACCAACTCCTACGTTCATGACTGTGTCAATCTGAACAGAAGTGTAAACGAGTGCTTTGTTCAGCATCGTAAATATTATAACCGTGCAGCTATATACAATGTACATGCGTTTAAGATTGATCACCTATATGACAACAAAGTCATTATAAGTAAGAAAGTAAAGCGGCTCATGAAGATTTAATTTGCAAAGCTCAGGTAATTTCTTTTTTGTCATGTCTTAATGCGTATTTATTTCCCAGTTAAACATTTATGACGTGTCTGTTTCTTACTTTAAAGAATTGATTCAAGACGAGTACACCATTACGTGCAGTTATTCAGCAATGTTGGAGACAGCTAGAATGAGATATATATCTTGTACTCGCTCAACCATTTATGAATACTGGATTGATTCAAAGCGAATTTAAAACAATATTGTTATATGTAACAGAAAATCAGTCACAAAGTATAGCCCGCCTTGCTAATACCGTCGTTGACTCCACTGACACATTGACCACATGCATTCGCTTCCATGTATAGGCATTTCTTTGCCAAATGTACAGAAGTTGTTAGTTATCGGTGCTGCTTTATGGGTTGTTCGGGTATATGCCTGTATACACATTGTTCAATTATAAAAGACTCGAACGTAATTTACCGTTTTTTACTTTAAATGACCGTTCATGTTTTTCTCTCATTAACAATGATTGGGAAATTTCATGTATGATCTCAAATTCGTACTTGTCGTTTTTCGTTTAGAATTATACTTTGATACTACGAATGCCTACTTTAAAAGCGAGTGATGGTATGGTCTTCTACGTCGTTATGTCAACCAAACAAAACACCAATTAAATCAACAAATTTCTTAATCTGCTCTGTGACTTACAACTGGTGGGTTGAAACAGTTGACGCGTTATTGGCAATTGAAAAACGAAAAATAAAAACATATCAACTGATTTCGAAGCAGATGGAAGTCCGTCATACATGAAAGCAAACAAACTTACTTTTATAAAGTGGTTTTATCTGAAACCTTTATTCGTCTTTTAAGTTGTTTGATTCTCAATAAAATGTCTGCAAGTAGTAAATCTAATATATATTAGTATTTGTCTGCATGATATACAAATCTACTTCTCAAATGTGATCAAACGACTGTTTAAGATTTCAATAAAGTCTCAGACACGTAAACACGTCTAAATGCTAAAGTTGGACTAAACACGTAATTTATAGCGTTGTTCAGAGGCCTTAGGATAGAGCTGCAGAATATAAAAAAGTCAATGGTGACTAGAATTTAGCGTTTAGTTTCATACGTAATGCATGATCACAGACAATATCAGAAAGTAAAGAAACCACATACATTTTGAATGTTGGTACTTTTCTAACGTGTAGTCCTTTCAGAGCTTATTGTAACAATTGATAAGTTATACAAATACATTATTATTAACAAGCAATTGTTTACAAAGTAAAATGAAAATATATACAAACCATGCACAACCATAATCTTATATATTGGCAAGCCATGCAGTTGGGAACAAACGTCTCTAATGGAGGGAACTTTGATCACCAATTTCCAAAAATGTCTGATTCCCCTATATAATCCCGCCTCCGCCCTTATCAACGTTTATGTTGTAAACATTCATCATGGTGCTTTGGCAAAATGTTGACTTTTACAAATTGTTTTGTATGCAGTCACACTGTCGTAACATGTTTGAATACATTACTTCACATAGACATCACTAATTGAAAGTCTGCAATGTGACGCTATGTTATAATTAATATATTGTTTGTCTACATCACTGAATAGAGTTATACTATCTAATATTATTTAGTCGGGTGATTCGACATGAAATATGACAATATCGTAATTATGCATCCACGAAAAGCTAACCTTCAGTCAGTGAGTATCGTTAATATTATCAGTAATTAGGTAGTCTATTCTAACGGTGTCTGGGCCAATAATTGGAATAAAAGGAAAGTCTACATACACAATTTTTGTAATGGGTTGTCATCGACTCATGTAAGGAATCAGTCCGTTTACACTTGTAGTATATGTTACATTTTACTCAGACTAGCAATATGGAATTGTGCGTTTTTCCTATAAAGTATTTAAGAAAATGTCTAATGTTCAGATAGTTGTTCTGATGAACGCTTACTTCAACAAGGAAATGCCAAAAATCCCAACAATTTATCTTATACTTTATCATGATCAAACTATTTTCTTCTGAAAGCGGAACAACTCGTTTTATGTGGTACAAAACCATACATCAGATAACTCATCAGAAAATAAACAATCACAACACATTATAACTTCTTCTGTAAACACTCGAATTAATAGGATTTATGGGATAAAACCAATGCCATATCTGTCAATGTTGTTATGTTCGTCTAATTACACTTAGTATGTTTGAATGAACAATTTCAGTAAAAAGATATTTATTCCTTAACTAAAATAATTTCTTGAGTGACATTGCAATGGGAATAAAGTATTTAATGGACATTACAGACATTTCGTAACGCCTTAACGTCTTTGCAAGGCACGAAGTACCAACACAAGAGCTTCAAATTAGAAATTGGCATCCGACATAAAACATACAATCAGAGGCACGTTACTCATTCATATTGGATAAAGCTATCAAATAGGAACACAACGATGTGTATTACTGTGTATTGTATCTTTGCTTCTGTGCTTGTTTGACCGTGACTTCTTGTGCGCTTTAATTTTTCTTTGGTTCTTTAGTTACTCTTCATATCGGCTGATTGGTCGATGGACGGTTTTGTCTTTTGAAAGTTATTGATTTGGGTTGAATTGATGCCAAATTATGATGTCAATATTGGTTAGTATAGGTTGTAAAGGATTTGATCATGTTGGCATGAAGCGTACATTAGTTGTTGATTTGAAATTATGCTGAAGCATTACGTAAACAGCTACTATAATCACTACGAATACATTAATTATTCTTTAAATTGCGGGACATATGAATAGCACAATTTTTTAACTTAAGTCAAAATAGTTAAGTTATTACTTTATGCTTTGTGAATACCCGCCCTGATTTACATCCAAAAGGAATGTGAAATATGACGTCATCGCAATGGAGGCTGTTTGTAAACATCAACAAAGAGGTGATGCTACTTCTATTACTTGTAATGTTTGTATAAGAAACGCAGACCAACATAATAATTCATTCTGTTGTCGTGTAAATTATAATAAAATATGCGTTAAATTACAAATACGTATGATCGCTGTTTCCTGCGTATAACTATGAGATAAATGTGTAAGGAAGTAAACTAGTCTAAGTAAAGATAGTACAAAGTACACATCATATTTCATACGGTAGGGAGCAGGTAACAGATCGGGGCACTTTGAGTAAAGCCTAGGTCCTATACTTAACACTTTTTGTCTCGGCGATGTACTCCCGATGGAAATTAATGAGCTTTTGGAGGCATCGAAGGCTTTCAGGACAAACCATGTGTCATTCTATATCGCCGATAAGGAATTTCTCAGAGGGCCCTAGGCTTAAAGTGGTTGAGATGACAGATACTAGTTCTAGACTGAAAGAGAAAAAACTGCCGGGAAACACCAGTTACATGTATGTAATAAACAAAAAATAGGAAACTTCTACCATCTGTTAGTCCTATTTAGCTCATCAGGTATCCGCCACGATAGACTTGTGGTAGAGCGTCCGCTTCGAGTGCGAGATGTATAGTAGTTGATCTAAGACCACGAAATACCGAAGTCGGTAAAATGGTACAAAAATTTGAAGTGAACGAGATGACCTCAAAGTGTTTAAGTCTCAAGTGTCAAATTCACAGTTTCGTAGTAAGGGTATAATGTGTTGTTCGCGGTGCATTCACAACAACCGGTTCCTCATAAACAACATCACATTTTCAAATGGCGCTGATAGGGAATTGTCCTCCATTTTTTGACAAGGATCTTCGGAATCACCGTGGATATTCTAGGTTGCGGCACTCGGGACCTCTCAATCCGTTATCTATCTAGAGCGTTACCTTCTCAACCACTGTGTCACTCTGAAATTGCGATAGTGAAGTTCACCTTATTCCTCATATCGAGATAAAACGATTGGCAAACTTGTCTTCTATATGTAGTTTGAAATTTGAATGTATGCGTTCTCACTAAATTGTAATTGATTTATGATATATATTAACATCGTTAACTGCTAAGTGTGCTTTATATTTCAAGCGTTCTATCACTGCCGCCATTATAATTACCATTAACTAGGAATGTATCCAACAATGATATAATTAAGAAATAACATATGCATATGTGCTCATTTGTTTCTGCCGAGTGCTCACTCCGATGTCAGATTTGTTATTTTTCTGTTAACAACATGCGCATCCCTTATCGATAAACGTATTGTTCGCTGACAGCTGTACTCACGAAGTACTGTCTTGTCCAATACATGATCATTTAAAAGACTAAAGACATGCTTTCACAACCATACGCGTTTTATACAAAAATGGTAAATGGTAAATACGGTCAATTTCAGATTGTTTAAATCACTTTTATTATAAATTATCAATGTATTGAACGTGACTGCTGCTTGATAATTTGGCAACCTATTTATGGTTCGTGAATGTTTGTTGTAGATATTCCAGCTAGCCATTATTTTGCACGTGGTCAGTCGAAATGGGCAAAACTACTGGAAGTAATTCCACTCTTTTACTACTGTTTGGCAAAGCATATTCAGCAATTACAGTGACATACTGGAGCTTCAATAATAACATTATATAACTACCAACACATATTACCGTTCGATTCTTAGAAATAAATTAAATGTCTAGAATGCATAGTGGTGTCAAATTTATCAATAAGAAACGATCTCTATAAACTAAGTAATCGCGTACACGTTTATAAATGTCTAACACATTTGTTGTCAGGAAAGTCAATTTCCTAGGCAGTTGTGTTATTGCTATTTCACGTTTCCGTAATATAAAGCTCGTCAATCATACTCTAAATCATACACACAGAAGTTGGGGTTGTATTAAAAGTTTGTTTATTGCTTTATATTCATTTTAAAATGACACTTATTTCCTTATATCTGGCAACAGTGTTGTTGTCATGAACAACGCTAATTGCATTTGTTTGCATTAAAAATGATACCATTCATTTGAAATGAATTCAAATGATTCTGACGATAATAACGACCGGTGTAGTCTTGTCATTGATGCATACGAAAATAGCATACATGTACCAAGATATATCATTAAATATTTAACGGGAGTAATATTTATTAATGCTCAACGATGTCGTTTTGTAACAAACTAGTAACTAGTAACAGAGTTGCTTAAATATACACAATTTGGGTCAATTGTCTACGTATGTAACATCATATCAAGTATCATTAGATTTGTGTTGAGCTTTAGTACTTTGAAATTATTAATGACTGGATTGATAAACGTTTGAAATGTGTTTCGGACCTATTTGCGTGCGGTTACAAACGTAAATAAGTTGCTTGATTACACAGTTGACCTGTAATCCCAGAATTAATGTACATTTTGTATATTGGAATTCCACAGTCAGTTTGTAACATTAAACCAAAAGCCATGAAACAGTAAATTCGGTTTGTCAAGAAGTGACTGTAAATTGACACGGACGCAAAACGCTCTTTTGCTAAATGCGTTGCCATAATATACTCTTTACATAATGATGATTATAGTTTAGAAAAGAATAAGGGAAATTACAAGAAAAAAACAAACATATTTTTGTTACTGTGATTTATCGTTTACTGTTCATTTCAAGGCTGGTCATTCTTACTTTGTTAATGCTCGTGCCCTTTGGCATATTCGATTTACGGCAGAAGTCTGCTTCATTTATTTCAGACAGGCATACACCTTGTTTCTGTTTGATGCTACGTATTGGGTTGTCCTTATGATGTGTATTGTAATTGGTTTTTGTTTGCTGACGTGTGCATTTAACAGTTTCATATTAAATGGTTTCTTACAATGATACAAACACTCAATCAAATGAAACAAGTCTCGTATGCACTAGCGCATTGATAAATCTACCGGCCAATATTGAGAAGTTAAAATTACTGTGAATTCTGACGTGTAATATAATAAACGATCAAGCAAAACATTAACGAAGGTCTCCATGGCGGTATATAAATTGAAATAGATCGCATACGCTACTTCTCTCCAGACCGACGCGTTATATACTACTCCCGTAAGTGATTTGATGGTTTCTGATCTAGCAGTAAACGAGGTATTAAATGCAGTGTATAATTGTATATCGTTAAAAACACATTAATAAAATATTTGTAGACATCAATAATGATACTTTAGATACCCGGTATTCTTTTATTACATCGTCGATATATTCCTAAATCCTGTAGCTGACTTCCGTAACCTGAAACACGTTTTGCAAGAGAGACAAACAACCGTTATGACATAGGTTGTTATTATAATGTTGTTATGTGACAGGGCTGTAACACCGAATGTTAATCTGTAACACCGAATGTTTGTCGGTAACAACGAATGTTTGAATGTTTGTCTGTAACACCGAATGTTTGTCTGCAACACAGAATATTTGTTCGTCCTGATATCACTGAAATATCCATTTTTGCAGGAGTGCCGTAGCCAAGAGTGAACAATAATGTAATTTTCTGTTATCATGAGTGAAATGAAATTTTCACCAAACAATCAACAAAATTTCTGTATATCATATGCTTCAATTTCTTTTAAAATGGAGCGAAATGATATTTAATTTTCACCAAAAAAAGCAACATAAATGCTGTATATTATATACCTCAATCTCCTTTAAGTGTGTTTCTTTAACTGTATTGTGATTGAACCAGCTTCTTAAACAACGACAGGGAAAAAGGTAATTGTGATTTTCACTTTTCAGACCTAGTGACGAATTACCGGTTTATCTTTCACGTATACATATATATACTCCCCTACTAATCATATAATAAAGCGATACTGAATACCATTTTGGGAAATGGGTAGAAGACTTTCTAATTACTATAACATTTGAGACAAACATCATTTATTGTCGTTCTTTAAACTAAACACATTCGCATTAAATGCGTTTTACCTGAAACTACAAATTATGGAAAACTATTACATTTATCCACAACAATACAAATACCGTTATTGCAACGTGACTATATCAATTTCAGGCGTTTGTTATCACTTTAGAAATGTCTTATTATGCAGTGTATTACATTGCCGCACATGCTTGATTATTGTGCCGTCTTTTAAGTTTGCTGGTGGGAAACCGCTTTACTGTATGTCCTTTTAGATATTACAGCTAGCCATAATTATTAGTGTAGCCAGACTAAGTGGGCGAAACTGCTGAATATATATATATATACATATATATATATATTCATTGTTTGGGAATTGTGGTGAATTTAAATTGAACTGTACGCTAAAGTATTTTCATATTTTTATTGTTAAAATGGACTTTATCATAATACTGATAAATATTGTACGCCTATCGTTTCTTTTCTAACCGGATATTGCCTGCAAATGAACAAAATTAATGTTATCACATTTCGTAACGTTTTCCCCCAATGTTCTTCAAAGGACTTTCCTCAGGCAACACATCCCTTCATTATACGTTTATGCGCTTTGACGTTTTTTGTTATCGTCTACTGCCATTATTAGAAAAAGATAATATTAAGTCAGACAGGGAAGGCAGCACTCAGCTTAACCACCCGAGCACAGAAAACATAAAGAACACAAGGCACAATGACCACCTGAACCAGCCGAGCATAGAAAACATAAACACAAAAAATGCACAATGCCCAAATAAACAAGTTATAATCCTCCCATGTCCAAGCTGTCGAAATTCAAAATGAACCAGTTCCAGCAATCAAAAAGCTGAATGCCCAAGCTGAATGACCTAGTTCGAACAGTAAAATGGCTGAAATACCTAGTATAAGCTGTTCATATGCCCTTTACTCTACAAACCTGCGTTGATTGTTCTACACGTCTTAACTTAATTTCTTTCGATGAATGTACGCTAGCAAGATGAATAACTATCTGAGTATAATTCTGTGCTGTTTGATTACAGTAAAACACCAGAACGCAGCATACATCTAAAAGATAGAAGACCAATTTAAATCAAACACATTTAAATGTTTTTTTTATTCTCCTTTCCTTATTGTTTTGTTTCTTATTCACAGGGAAGTAAAATTTCTCGACTGTTGTCTTGTTCCGTTCGCTTTCATCGACGATTGCACCATTTGTCATCGCCATACATTTGCAAAAGATGATTTCTCTATAAATGCATAAAACCGTGGATATTTTCACATTTCAGATGATACAAAAGGATATTTCGAGTAGCAATTCCCAGTACAGTAAACGTTTCTAACACGGAATAACAAATTACGTTGAAGTAAAGATTTCGGCAACACCAATCACAATGTGCTTCCTTATAGACTTCTCACAGCCTTCATGAAATTAGGAGTCATAGCTTCTGGTGTCAAAGTACAAAAATATATGATTTAAACAACCCAGACAATACAACACATAGTTCGGGAAACCTTATGTTAGAAAAGTAATATGTATTTACACAGAGGTAAAGGGATTCATAATTGGATATTAAATATTGCTACCCTAGCAAGTTGTATGAGGGTATATCCAAAAGTAATGTTTCTGATGCTATTTAATCGTCCACAATGTAAGTAAAACAAAGTTACATGAAACGATTTACAATATGATAGCCAAATTTCATGAAAATATACTAACCAGTTATTGA
The DNA here is from genome assembly GCA_947247005.1 of Spisula solida. Taxonomy (NCBI): domain Eukaryota; kingdom Metazoa; phylum Mollusca; class Bivalvia; order Venerida; family Mactridae; genus Spisula; species Spisula solida. Next base: position 38,839,484 of record OX365944.1, on the reverse strand, counting down.
GATATTATCATATACATGGTGCATACTAACGGACATCGCCACCAACCAGACGTCAATGACGTCATAATGACGTTACTTCCGTGGCGCTAACTCCTCCTGGAAATTTTATCCCCGGTAATCTTTTTAGACACCAAGTCCAGAATTCGTGAAGCCATTTAGTCGTCCTTTAAAATGTTCAACCTAACCGTCACTCGCTATCTGCATGTTAGAATTATTTTTAAGTATCATCTGGATAGTCCCACCATAAAAATCGAACTCTATACACAACGGTCGCATTATTGAAACGTCGAACTGCATTTACGGCGTCAGAAGCACACTTACTGTTCTTGTCGGAGCAAACACATACCAGTCTTCCGGCCCTCTATTGTCATCGATTCGATCACCACCATCCCTTAAAAACAGATACTACTTAAACACAGTCTATGTCGTCGTCATGTGTACCATAAAGTTTCTAAGTTGATATAAAGTACTTGAAGGAAAAATTCATTACCTCGCGCAGTCTTTTTGTCACAAATCTGCATTGTTTTCGTTTAGTATCCAGTTCATTATTCGTATATTGCGGGATTCATAATTTAGTGAATGAAATTACAACAGAAAACATTAGGCAGTTGTTAGTGTAGGTCAGATAGCTGTCGTCTGGTTTGGCGAGTTATGTTTTAACATACTGTATATGAAAGAACATTGTTATGATTATGAAAAACGTACGGTTATTTTCATGTGCGGTGACATGACGTCGTTGGTATATTTTGAATGCTTATATATGAGCCAGTCTCCAGGAAAACCTGCTATAATGACATTATGCAATTACTATATGTAACAAGATTTTGATGAAGCTCTAAAATAAGGAAAAATACATATCTATTGGTTCTATTTTAAGTAATTGACCCATATAGTACAATACCTTATCTTTAAATTTTCCTTTGAATTATGTCGAAAACACATACTTCGTTGCTATGGTGACCAATTTCAGAAACGTACTCTGATTGAGAAAAACGAGGATTTAGTTGTTTAAAACAGAAGTAGCCTTTCTCTGAATGCAAACAATTTAGATTGTGATATATATTTTGAGAAGTGAAACATAATTATAGAATTTGGTACTATTTTGAACAGTTTATGTCAAGAATTGATCAAGTGGTGTAATAATTAAATACTTATTTCAGTTACGTCGAATAACGTTTGAATGACGTTTGCGACGTCACACAAAAAGCTCCGAATAGGGACTGTACACAAACAGCTGTAACTTCATTAAAACTCAAGATATTAACATAATTTCTTTTGCAATTTGCTTATTTAACATTATTATGCAATACTATGGAAAATCTTAAAGTCAATATTTTCGTCAAAATAGCAGATTTTCCGGAGACTGGCTCGTATATATATTTTGTATAACCCATAAACAAATAAACCTTGGGAACAGTTACATTACGTTTGGATATACCCACGTATATACATGTAATATAGGCTCCAACATACGTTTTTACAGTCGGCAAAAAATTAAAAATTAACGGATTGAACTGTATTCTAGCATACGATAGGTTCCTATTGTAATATGTATGTGAGTGAGGCTGGGGGCAATACAAAATCAAAATATCTGCATTGTTAGACTTATAATTAAAATCAAAAGGTTTAACATTGCAATATCGTATTAAGCAAACATTTTATATACAACAAAGCAAACCATTAGGCTCATACAAATGCACTTCTAAATCAATAGAATATTTGGATTACTGTCCGTTTTAATTATATTTGAGAAAATGCAGAAAAAAGGGGGGTTCGGAATACTATTATTTATTTAAGGAACATTGCATTCTCATCGTTTCACAACAAACGAAACAAGTTTTTGCCGTAATCACATTTTCTAGCTTAAATCAGTTCAAAATAGACTGAACATATAATTTCAAGCGATCAAAAAACCATGTTCACCGTAAATAATTCTGAATGATTTGATATCATGTGCTCAGTATATTGAAATGTGTTTGTTGGTTTAATGGACATGTTGGTCGATGTCTTAGTAAAAACTTATAACAAATCAGACAAGGAAGGAAAAACTTGACAGAAACAGCAGAGCATAAATTGCACTGTTTAATGCACCGACAGGTAACGTTAACAAACACCTTCGATGATCTCAAAGATAATAAATGCAACGTAAATGAATGTTAATCATTTTAAGCATTCAAACAGAAAACTACGAATTGCTGGCCGAATAGGCACAACACTATGCACTTTTTTTTCGTTAATTTAAAACCGAATGTTATTGACGAAACAGAGGACATAGAACCACAGTCTTGCATGTCAGGTTTTAAACTATATAATGACTAGAAGCGCTTGTACGGGTTACTTTCATGAAAATGTTGCATTTGTATGCATTAGTTTTATATTTTCATGAACCATGGTATTGTCATAAATTGTCATTACATTTAATCTCATTTTGATTACAAACTGATTCAATAACTAGTATTTTCTTATCGTATTCTACATGAAAAAATCAACATTGCATTTCACTTAAAATAATATATTTATCAAACAAGTTCATAGTGTTGCTTGACTCTTTCGTGATTCATAAATATTGCCATTGAACCTTATTTGATAGTTATTTGAATGTTTAAAATATCAAATTATGATCATGGGTTATCTCTGTCCTAATCGTATTTGTTATGTACATTGATATGAAAAATAAACCTCTTCTTCTTCTTCCTTTATGCAAAATAGTGTAGTATTGTACTGTAAAGAAATGTTCTTTTCAATACCACTTCCAATGTATGCCATATATTATAATCTATATATGACTATATGGACAATAACAGATAAAACAGATACTTTCCTCAGTTAAACATTAAGTCGCTCCTGTCTGTTGATTTCATACTTTGATACAAGGAAGTGCTGTCTCATATCCGTTATTTTCGTGCACTATCGAATGAGACCTATTAAACGAGACAATTCTGGTACACACTAAGGCACTGATAAGGCTATTAGACGGGATAGTACCTAATCGAGATTTGAAAATTACTGCGATTGTTGTCGTCTGGTGTAATAACGACTGAATGAAAGATTTAAGTAGGTCTCTGTGGCGGCGTATAAATTGAAATTGATCGCGCAAGTACGGTTTCTTTGCAGACCGAGGAGCAATTTAATTCCATTTGTGAACACAATAAAACGAGAATACGTTCTACAATGGACCCAGCAGTGCTTAAATCTGCCATTCTATCTATCGTTGATTTAACCGATTTCTGTTTTAGCTCGGTCAGATATTACTTGGATGCAAACCTCGGTTTTCTTTGATTCAATATGTCGGTGTGAAGGCAAGACAAGTACGTAGACATTATCAAAGCAGAAATACAGACGGAAGGTTAATTTAAGTAACTAAATTCATAGGCACATGGTTTCAAATTATCTGATTGTACCCTACGTATTGAGAAGGTTTTGTAGCGGCCATGTTTAGCCGCAACGGATATGACGTTTTATCCTACCATTAGGCCTTTATTAGCCCGAAATCGACCCGTCGTGTAATTTTTAGCTTTATTATGCCATGTGAGCTTTATTATGTTATGTGGTCACATGACATGGGACTACTTCCGACCTCAAGTTCAACCAAGTCATTTGGTGTTGAAGGCGAATCTTACATAATTATTGGAGCGGGGTCTAATATATTTGAATCCTAAATACGTCTCGGGCCTGATTTATTTTATTCATCCTGTCATTGAATATGTTTGGTAGGGGAACCTACTCGTACTGTTACTTAAAAAACTGGAAACGTCACGTACTGTGTGACGTGATTTAGGTTTTGACGTCATTACAACTTCTAATTTCTAGAATGCCATTTATAGATTTGGAGAGATTCGACGTTGAAACACAAAATGTGTTTACATGTAGTGTATGTTACGATAAATTGTAGGTTTGTGTTTATTGATTGCATTTATTGGGTTCGTCTGCGAAAGGCTTATTCGGCTCGATAAGGCTCGCCGAATAAACTTTCTCCAACTCACAATGTTTACAATTTCGATATAGACCGATGGAACTGTATATCCTGATTATTCTTAATGTGAAATTCCCTTTGCACTTCACGATTTGCTTTAATTAAGATTCCAAACAAGACTTGAGGGCATTTTCTATCCTGCGTATTTTATGCGCGACTGTTTTAACTCCATGTGCATCTCCAACATCAAATGCTGGCGTAGTGTATTTTGGACCTTGGATGAAGCGAATGGCAAACATAAGTTTATTCCACACCTCTTACGCTTCGTGGAAAGTTGTTGGTTGTCAATGGATTAAACGAGTTTGACATGACATTAAAAGAACACAGAATAAGCAAACATACATTACATTTGAATACGTACGTAACATACTCATACTTGAAGCATTTTAGCCGAACAATATATTAGTTGTTCACGGTGCTTGAAATGTTTTTCATTGACTACATGACACAAATACTGTATACTATCGTTATTGCGCCATGTTGAAGTCGTATACGATAACCAATTGACATAGTACAACACAGGATCTACAATGTTCCCTCTCGTAACGTCACCTCTCTCAAACGACTTCCTCCTTTTAACGACATTCTGGACATCATGCGTTTTCTTCTAATTATATTGTATTAACCACCACATGCATTATATTGTATTAACCACCACATACATTATATTGTATTAACCACCACATACATTATATTGTATTAACCACCACATACATTATATTGTATTAACCACCACATGCATTATATTGTAATAACCACCACATACATTATATTGTATTAACCACCACATACATTATATTGTATTAACCACCACATACATTATATTGTATTAACCACCACTTACACTATATTGTATTAACCACCACATACATTATATTGTATTAACCACCACTTGCATTATATTGTATTAACCACCACTTGCATTATATTGTATTAACCACCACTTACATTATATTGTATTAACCACCACATACATTATATTGTATTAACCACCACATACATTATATTGTATTAACCACCACTTACATTATATTGTATTAACCACCACTTACATTATATTGTATTAACCACCACTTACATTATATTGTATTAACCACCACATACATTATATTGTATTAACCACCACATACATTATATTGTATTAACCACCACTTACATTATTTTGTATTAACCACCACATACATTATAATATATTAACCACCACTTACATTATATTGTATTAACCACCACTTACATTATTTTTTCAATGACACGGAATAGCTAAATTATAAGCATTTTCTCGTTATATATGTATCATTCCTCAGTACGCCATACTTACGCTAGGCGCTCAACAAGGACATTATCATGTCAGTAGCAATTTAATGATCAAACCGACGACTTACCAACATGTGAAGAATCCGTATGTTACTGATGAGATATATACAAAGGAATTCTAAAAAACAATACTGTAGAGGAGCCAAAATTACTGAATTGTTCTAACCTAATTAAGCTGCTCCGAAAGAATTCCCCAAACCATTTCCACTATATAGGAGCAGTAAACATGCTTTAAGTGTAAGTAGTATTTAACGCCCTCTAATTATGTTATATCACCAGCAACTAACACCCAAACACAACCATAATATCATTATTTGCTTTACAAGTCGTAAACTACATGCTGTTGCCCTAAAAAACTATTGAAACAAGAAAATGTGACAAATGTACAATGACAGGGAATGCGATTCCTACCAGTGCCTCCAAATACACTCATTACCGTGCGTATCCAATGGAAATAAATAACATCACGACCCGTGGATCAACAAAGGCAAGTATAGTCCGATTAAGATATTGTGACAGGGACGTTGCAGTTTATGTGTACGCAAAAAATCACAACCATTATCTGAACAGGAAGAGAGAAGTTTAGTATGTTAGTTTAGCATTGAAATTATAGTTGTTTGTACAGTATAATCCTTAATGATTGGTTTTACACCGTTATAGTGGACTTGACCGCTGTGTCAATGGTGACACACGTTAGGGGGAAACAAAGTAGGAGGAACAACCACTTAGTAAGGAAGCTACCGGTATACAAAGGGCTTGAATATGCAAGAAATACAAGTATGTCTAAATCGACTAAACAGCAAGCTTACCCCTACTGCATATATATTGCTAATATGCAACATTCAGGTCTACGTAAATCGTCATATCATTCATTTCCCAATACAATTACACATGTAATAGGGAACATTTAATTGATCCACGATAGTATCCTTAAATATAGTTCATGGATGCTTTAAAACCAACTTGAAGAGCAATATGTATACATGTATATTTTAAATACGGCAATAAAGAAATTAACTACTATAAAGAGTCCAACAAACGGAAATCGTTTGAGATGAACACATAAAAGAAATACACAATACAGTGATTTATCCAGCCCAACCAAAGTCTCGTATATGGGCGTCCTGAGGACTTAAAATGTACATAGGACATACATAGTACATGCAAAGTACATAACATAACAGTGCATGACAATCATGATAAACATCATGTAAAAAGTAAGGGCAAAACGAGAATAATGTAGTCACGCGGTAAAATGATACTTATTTAAACTGTGAAGAATTCCTAATATTGAAGGATTTTTTAACAAACATCGACACATTTTTAATTACAGTTCATTTTCCAACAATAACAGTTCAATACATATTTGGATGTTCGGCCTTTTCCAATAGTATTTGTGTAAATATTGTTTTCTCAACTAATTGACATTCTAATTACACAATTATGGAAATCATCTTTCAGAATTCAGAAATGCTTGGATAGGAACCGAAATTTGTCTTCCAAGATTTGTCGGAATAGTAGATGTAATATTATGATATGCCTTTCCTTTGTTTTGGTATTTAATAACGTAATATTCGCCATTTTATCTGGTATTGATATTAATTTTCGTATTTCCTTAAGCTTATGTCCCACTGAGGAATTCTACATCGGCGATTTCTTCCGATACCACCCGATTCACCACAATTCCTTTCGATATCACAACTGTCTCCTGATTTCCCGGAAGAGTCCCCTTGACCACGAGGAACCTGTTTTCCGATGTTCTGATTGCTCATTAATGTCATTCGGGAGTACATCGACGAGGCAAAAATGCTCAGTGGGACCTAGGCTTAAAGTGTAGGTAATTAAATCATCATAGAAAATGTGGCTGCCCTGGTGAAAGTAATTAACAACATTCATTGCATTTTCTGAAATTTCGTTAATTTTATTACATTTCTTTCCGTTAATTTTCTTGCTCATTTAGTGTTCGGATAAGAAAGACAAGATGTATCTGTACTAAACCATAATCACAACGCAGTAAGACATTTTTTGCACTAATCAGTATTATGAAGCTGTGCGTTTAATTTACGAAAATCATGTAATGCATTAAAAATTATATTACATACTTTCTAGTGTCATTTGAAATAAATTTAAAACAGGATATAAATGGAGGATTACGCTATTACAGGGAACCATGGCACATTAACGAACATTAAATTTCCATTATTATGACAAGATTAAGTATTGCCGTGTAATTTTACCACTGCGCATCGCACAAACATTCAGTAATTGTACACACATTTTTTGTTATAAATTTTCTTCTTCAGTTTTGCATTTGTTTATGTGAGTTATATATCAACAGTATAAGATAATTCGATATGTTTTATATAAGTTGCGTGGTATACAAGCATTCTACAGCGAACTCTCAAATCCAGATGCAATGCAAGCAATGGTTATAACTGATTTTGTTCAAACAGAATTGTATGCTTATTAAAACAATGCATTGGGGTTGTTAAACTGTTGTTATGTTGTAAACATCAATATAGACCGTAATTAGCAATCAGGTTGGACCCCATCAACCTGAAATATCTTTGAACGCAATTTTGCAATTTTATTGACATAGAAAAATAACGATTACGGTCAGGTAGTTAGAATAACGCTATTGTATTTGTAACAACTGTAACGGGATAAATTATCTGAGGCCCATCGTCTGATTTAAATAATCATTTGTACAAACACGTCTTGTATATAGATGTTTTACTTAAAACAGTTTCAACACAATTCTCCAGTTATTTCAGCAACCTAAGGTCAGCTTTACATTAATTACATAAACATTGGTGGCTGGGCTTCATTATATATGTGCAATGGTTACTGATGTGTTACTTAATGTTCAGTTATATTGGACTACTTTGCTGACTTGAATCACCTATGTACTTTGTTTTAGACTTAAAATTTACATTGCAAGTAAATGCAAAGTGCACTTTTCTGTGAATAAAAAAATGTTTTATTTTATGAGAGTTGGTAAGGTTGATGCATGAAGATACACCATTTTTTATTCTAATCGGCATTGTACTTTTTAAGATGTGTAACATTTATGGGGGTCCAACCTGGTCGCAAACCGACTATACATGTATAACTGTAAGGAAATCAATTTTGATATCGAAATAATCGAACGCCTATTAACTTAAAGGCAGATTGAGTCTTGGAAAGTTTGAAATTTCCCACAATTGAATTAAAATAGGATCAGACGTACAATTTATTTACTGTTACGTTTTTAATTGTTGGTTATTTTCAACGAAATATGTTGGTTACATCTCATTATGTACATATCATATAACTAATTTATTCAATAAACCAGACCTTTTAAAACTGTCTGAACTTTCCCAGACCAATTGTACCAGTTATGAGCATTGGACATTGAAGCATTACTGTAACATCAATCTGACTCTGTTTATGGCAATCCTTTTAAAAAAGTGTAACGAGAAAATGCTTCACATTTTCATTTACCAATGGAAATCTAACATTTGAAAGATTTATTCATTATATAACATGACCATGTTACTATTAAGGCAACCCAGGAATTACAATTCTAACAAATAAATTTCGATAAATGTCAAAGAACTTCCATTTTGAACTTACCTCTCTCTGTGTCTCTTTGTAGAGTAAAAATGTGTTCTTGTTTACCATATAACATACAACAGCACATGCCACGCGACCGACTGCGAACACATGTTGCTTAACGAGTGTCAACATATTCGTTGTCTCGTTAACATTTCTCAAATAGCAATCTGGTATATAACTGTTACGTATCCCTCCATGATAAAACATCGTCTCACCAGAGATCACAAAATAATCGAAATTAACGTTCCGGTGCAGCATATACAGGGTTAAAGTTGATTGTCTCCTTTATGTTTTTGTTTTGTATCAATTGAGTTAATAAACACCGATTTTGGCATTCACCTTTTTCGAATTTAGTTGTATGACAGATCAGATGGATACCCTTCTTTCATTTCAGAACCCCTTTTGGCAGTTCGATTTGTTCTAGATATCATTATAGCAAATGGATACAATTAATTTATTGAAGGAGTCGTCAATGTAATTATGGTACTATTTTAATTGTGTGTGTAATTTCATTTATGAGGTCAACAGAACGCAATACATCATTACCGTCTTGTAACGAAAATATCCATCATCTTCGCAAAAACGATCTATTCTTGCTGCACCAGCACGTTCTGGTTTCACACCCCCACCACAATATTTTATGTTGGTTCTAATTATATTGCATAAAAAGGAGTATATATAACCGGGCACATTAATATACGTGGTTCATAGGAGTCATTTCATTTATACCGGGTAAGAATGCAATTATTGGATGTTCAATATTATCCAAATATAAGTTGGGAACCTCTCGTACAGCCATACCTCTCCATTTACTAATGGTCTTATTTGAAAGGTCGACCATTATGTAACTATATGTTCTGTCAATGACACCCACACACGTGTATTTGTAGATATAATGTGCTGTTATTGTAGGTTAAAAGTATGGTTACAGATTGCCGACGCTGTCACAATTTATGAGATGGATCCTTTAGAGCAACAAGAGAAACAATCTCATTAAAATCAGACCCATATTACGCTTCACTACTTTACTCTGATATAGGCTCTAACAGCGTAAAGAATTGAAGCAAATGCTAGGGTCTGATTTTAATGAGAATGAAAGAGAAACAGCGATGTATATGTTAAATGACGTGGTTAGTCGGACAGTCAGTCAGATAATGGATATCCGAGCAAAACCATGCGCTTACAAAAAATACTGCAGAGGTTCCCTACATCAGAGAATATACTGGTTATGCCACATTCCAACAGGATATTTGTCCGCCTGATACAGCTTTCACTTTCCTGCGGGGAGATAATATGAACAACACAATCTGGAATGTACTCCTTTCCGTAGTAAAACTTCAACTTGCTTACATTTCTCTTCGAAATTAAAGATATCTATTTTGTGCATGACCAGACGATATTGCAATATTTTCGTTTATTACCGGTGTCTGGAAATAAAAGCCTTTTTACATATAATGCTGCACTGGTAACTGTAGATACTTGATAGATCGAGTATAATGCTATTGTCACAAAATATTGCAACTTGACGAAACACTTTTAAGTCGGATTAAGATCGATATCAAACCGTAATATTTATTGAGTGCGTATATGTTCACATTGGCAATTAAAACCACCATGTATTGTCTGATATACCATTTTCGATACAAATCATAGTCGAACAAATATTCCCCTATGTCACTCTTTGCATCGATACTATGCAAAAGAATAAACACTGAATTGAGTTGGTTGCAACTATAACTTGTAAAGAATTTGTTTATTTGATTTACGTAATCCAGAGGACAATTTCACCAAAACACGTAAATAATCAAGGCGAATGTTTGTCTTCTGCTATTGAAATACATATGTTTGCATTAGGTTTGAACAAATTAATCAGAATTAAGTTTTGTTAAAATTATCGACGCGCTATTATGTCAGTGGTATGAGGGATACACCATAGTTATGACGCATTATTTTATAGCACTGGTGCTTGTAATATGAAGTGATGTCATATCCTACTAAATTATGACATTTCCATCACTTGTCATAACAGTCAATAATATACACGCATATGTCGTCTTGTGGTCTGTTTGTGCCTGGTTTTAATCTTTTTAATATGGCGTTTTCTGTATGGCGTATTGGGTATATAAGGAGCAGGAACAAAACGGTTGGTGCGCGGGAAACTACTGAAGAACTAATGCTAATTGTAAATATGGCATTTCAATCAAGGCTGTAAGATATACTTCTGTAATCAGCTTTCATACTTACACAAATAGTAAAGGAAGTATTTAACCTTATACAATTGCAACACTGTAGTTTTCGTACGTTTAAATGACACTCATCTCACTTAATACTTTGTTAATCTAATGATGGTTTGTTTCAAATACAAACGTAGACTATGTGTATACACTTACACATCACAAGGAAAACATCAACACAAATAAGAAAATGATATAAAAACGAATAACTACCAACACTTACGTTCATGTGTCCATTTGACCGAACAAAAGTGTCAACGTGTTATTAGTACATTACTGTAACACGTTATAGCCGTGCAGCTGCATATAATGAACATGACTTTAGATTTGTTGTCTGTTTTTGAAAACGTTATTATTGGTAAGAAAGTAAAGCGGCCCATGAAGATTTAATTTACAGATAGAGAGACACATATAAATACACCTTTCGTCATGCGATAATGTGTATTATTTACCAGTTAAACATTTAAGACGTGTCTCTTAATTTACAGAATTGACTCAAGACAAGTACACCATTACGTGCAGTTATTCAGCAATGTCGGAGACAGTCGAAATGAGAGTTGTCGTGTACTAGCTCAATCATTTATAAATACTGGATTGATTCAAAGCGAATTTGAAACAAAAAATGTAATATGTAACAGAAAATCAGTCACACGTTATAGCCCACCTAGCTAATACTGTCGGTGGATACAATGAAACATTGGCCATCTGTATTAGCTTCAGGTTTTAATATCTTTTCCCAAATGTGCAGAAGTTGTCAATTATCGGCGTTGCTTTATGTTTTTTACGGTATGAGACAGGCCATGAATTGTTAGATTGTTAATTTTGACTCGTACTTATTTACCGTTATACATTGAACGACTGTACCTGTTTTTATCTCATCGACACATTAAATAAATATTCAATGGCAAAATACCTGCGACATGTTGAACGTCGTTACGTTTTTTTTGTTGTAGTTCTGACTACTTTTTTGTTTATGTCATACTATAACCGGAATTATAAAATTACAAAAAGTAAAAACGTATCAACAGATTTCGAAGCTCTAAGAAGACAATAATAAGTAAATGAACTTCGATAAACTGTTTGGTTTTATGTGAAACGTTGTATTCGTCGTTTCAGATTATTTCTTCTCACGATATGTCTGGTCGTAGTAAATCAAATAGCTATTAGTATTTATCTGCAAGATATACAAAGCAACTTCTCAAATGTGTTAAAAACTGTTTAAGATTTCAGTAAAGCTTCAGAAATTTAAACACTCCTTGAGTCTATTGTTGGAATAAATCATGTACTTTATAGCGTTGTTCAGACGCTTAGGATACAGCTGCAAAATAGAAGCTATTTGATGATGACTAGCATTTAGCGTTTAGTTACATAGTATTACGTCATTTATCACGAAAGTAAAACTACGACAATAGCATCTGAATGTCGCTGCTGTTCTAAATACACGGTGGAAATATTGAAATATCGTCTAGTTGCTGCTAAATGTCAACGGATTCAAGTTATGCATTTGGTATGCATTGACAAAATAATGTCGTTTTTTCAGAAAATTAATTGACCAATGGCAAAAGTGGCAAGAATTACATATAATGTTTCTGTCTCGTTTCCATTATCATATTATGTTAAGACCCGAAGTGCTAAAATGTGTAACACAGATGCGCGGCAACACTGACTTTTCGAAGTTTTTATTTGTTTACAATAGTTTACATGTAAATTGTATTCTGAAACAACGATCAGTCAATCTTATCAATATTGCATAATACATATATCTGCAAGACAATTTGTTGACACTTATCAAAGTGTAGTAGTATATATAAAATATGATACATTGGCAAAGATGTTGACTTTACAAATTGTTTTGTATACCGTTACACTGTCGTCGTATTATGTTTGAATATATAACTTCATCACTAATTAAATGTCTGCAATGTTACGTTATATTATAATAAATATATTGTATGTCTACATCTCTGTATAAGTTTTACTATCCAAAACATATTATTTAGTCGGGTGATATCACATGAAATATGGCAATATCGTAATTAGGCATCAACGAGAAGCTAACCTTAAGTCAGTGATCATCGTTAATGTTATCAGTTATTAAGTAGTCTACTCTAACCTTGTCTAGACCAATAATGGGACTGAATGAAAGTATATATACACAATGCTGGTATAGGGTCGTCGTCGACATAAGCAACACATCCTGACGTTAGCTCTTGTAGAAAACATAGCATTTTTACTCAGACTAGCAATTGGGAATTGTACGTTTTTCTTGTAACATATTAAACAAAACTTCTAATTTTCAGAAAGATGTTCTGATGAACGCCTATTTCAACAGAGACTTGCCAGCAAATACCAACTATTTATCTCAAAATTCACCATGATCATACTTTTTGCTTATTAATGCTAACAACTCGTTTTCTGTGGTACAAAACCAGAGATCGGATAACTCATCAGAAAAACAGTCACGACACATTATAACTGCTTCTGTAAACACTCGAATTAATAGGAGTTATGGGATAAAAGCAATGCCATATCTGTCAATGTTGTTTTGTTCGTCTAATTACACTTAGGATGTTTGAATGAACAATTTCAGTATAAAGAGATTTGTACCAATACAAGAGCTTCTTAATCAAATTAGACAATAGCATCCGACTTAAAATATACAATTAGCGGCACGTAAGTTACTAAAATCGGATAAAACGAACACAAAGATGTGTTATTTCGTTTGAGTGTATTACTGTAACGAAGTGGTTTTTGTTCTCTTCATTTCGGTGCTTGTATGACACAGCTGATACAGCTTTCATTTTCCAGCTTGAAGAAACTCGTTAAATAAACAGAGGTTACACAGTTACCTGTCCACAATTCTCTTTGAAATTAAAGATATATATTTTGTGCATAGCCACACGAATTGCAGAAATTGATTTCGTTTATTGACGTTGTCTGGAAATGATTGTTGTTCACATTTACTGGGAGCTGTAGATACTGCAAGTAGAAAGATCATGTTTAATGCTTTTGTCATTAAATATTGCAATACAATGAAGCACATGTAAAGTCACATTAAGGTCGGATAGATGTATCCACTTCAACACTAAATCGTAATAATCATTGAATGCATATTATGTTTATATATTAAAAAAAACCCTCATTTGTTGTCAGATATTCCATTCCCTTACAAATCATCGATCAAATCTCCCCCTGTCATTCTTTGCATTGATATTTCAAAGTGTAAACACTAAATTGACTAGATTACACCTTTTTATTGTAACGAATTTTTATGTGATTTACGTATTCCAGAGGGCAATGTGACTAAACACGTTTAAAGATTGAGGCGAATTTTTGTTATGCTGAAATTATATTTGTTGCATTAGGCCTGAACAAATTAATCAGAATTATGTTTTGTCAAAATAAAACGCTTTTGGCGTCAGTGATATAAAGCATGCATCATAGTTATAATTCACCGTTTAAATGCATTTGCGCATGTAATATAAAGCGATGTCATTTCCTACAAAAATATGACATTTCCATTAGTTGTTATAACAGTCAATATTTTACACGCATATGTTGTCTTGTGATCTGTGTGCGCCTATTAATGTTGTTAATCTGGCGTTTCCTGTGTGGAGTATAAAACGAGCAGACACAAAACAGTTGCTGTGCAGGAAACTACTGAAGAACTAATGCTAAGAGTAAATATGGCATTTGAATTGGACAATCAAGGCTCTAAGAAATGCATCTGTAATCAGATTTCATGCTTACACAAATGGTTAAAGAAGTATTTAACATTCTACAATTGCAACACTGTAGTTGTTTCATCTTAATAATAATGTGTTAATCTCATAATGATTTGTTTCAAATACAAAGTTAGACTATATAGTACATGTATCATGCTGGGTACAGCCATAATTATGTTTCATCTATCGAAGAAGCTATAATATTGGATACTATTGAAGGAGTAAATGACATGAGCGTGTACTAGTATTTTCGTTACAACTATTGACAACTTAATTGCAAATTGACACATTCGGCTTTCCATAATCATTACTACCTAATGGTGTTTCGTATCATATTAATATGTCCATGATGCTAGGAAACACATTCCATCTCTCTTTGATTGCCGCATTAGTTTGTAATTATTTATGTATCTGACTCCGCATACATTTTTATGTATTTGCATAATGTGCCATAAAATAAAAATCAGCATTCAATATCACATCTGACATTTTTTCATTTCTGCATAGTGGTGCTAAGAAATTCCATTCTTTGTATACTGTTAGGGATTTAAGTAGGTATGTTTGTCTGTCGAGATGTGACCCGGATCGCTTCATTTATCCCCTTTATTGTCATACTAACATTAATATTTATAAATTTGTAGCTAAAAATCCTAGACTTTGGTTTGTCATAATACAGACATTGAGGAGTGTGCCATCGACCTTCTAGCGGCTATGATGCAGATTAATTACCAGTAAATGTCGTTACTTTGTATTTAATGATGTTTGTAAAAAACATTATTTTACGATAGCATAGAAGGCTACTGAAATAACGTTTACTGAATTGACATTTTCATTTCAGATGTGGAATCAGTGTCAATGGTGACCAATCAAATCATACATTTCGCGTTGGAATCTTGCAATTAATTTGTGTCGCCTCGCATAATTGGCTTCAATAAAAACTCCAACATTTGTGTGTTATGGTATTGTTAATAAATGTCATTATCAAACATGAATATGCATTTACATAATACGTGAAATATTGTGATTACTTGTACAACGGTAGCTGGTTAAAACACAATATAACAAGATATCTGACACGGAAAGTAGCATTTAACAGGAACAGCACGAAAGGGCACAACAAAACTCATATATTACAAGTATACATCTAAAGGCAAACATAAAATGGATCAGAAAATAATACAAAACACGAATAGCTACCAACTCCTACGTTCATGACTGTGTCAATCTGAACAGAAGTGTAAACGAGTGCTTTGTACAGCATCGTAAATATTATAACCGTGCAGCTATATACAATGTGCATGCGTTTTAGATTGATCACCTATATGACAACAAAGTCATTATAAGTAAGAAAGTAAAGCGGCTCCAGAAGATTTAATTTGCAAAGCTCAGGTAATTTCTTTTTGTCATGTCTTAATGCGTATTTATTTCCCAGTTAAACATTTATGACGTGTCTGTTTCTTACTTTAAAGGATTGATTCAAGACGAGTACACCATTACGTGCAGTTATTCAGCAATGTTGGAGACAGCTAGAATGAGATGTATATCTTGTACTCGCTCAACCATTTATGAATACTGGATTGATTCAAAGCGAATTTAAAACAATATTGTTATATGTAACAGAAAATCAGTCACAAAGTATAGCCCACCTTGCTAATACCGTCGTTGACTCCACTGACACATTGACCACATGCATTCGCTTCCAAGTATAGGCATTTCTCTGCCAAATGTACAGAAGTTGTTAGTTATCGGTGCTGCTTTATGGGTTGTTCGGGTATATGCCTGTATACACATTGTTCAATTATAAAAGACTCGAACGTAATTTCCGTTTTTTACTTTAAATGACCGTTCATGTTTTTCTCTCATTAACAATGATTGGGAAATTTCATGTATGATCTCAAATTCGTACTTGTCGTTTTTCGTTTAGAATTATACTTTGATACTACGAATGCCTACTTTAAAAGCGAGTGATGGTATGGTCTTCTACGTCGTTATGTCAACCAAACAAAACACCAATTAAATCAACAAATTTCTTAATCTGCTCTGTGACTTACAACTGGTGGGTTGAAATAGTTGACGCGTTATTGGCAATTGAAAAATGAAAAATAAAAACATATCAACTGATTTCGAAGCACAGGGAAGTCCGTCATACATGAAAGCGAACAAACTTACTTTTATAAAGTGGTTTTATCTGAAACCTTTATTCGTCTTTTAAGTTGTTTGATTCTCAATAAAATGTCTGCAAGTAGTAAATCTAATATATATTAGTATTTGTCTGCATGATATACAAATCTACTTCTCAAATGTGATCAAACGACTGTTTAAGATTTCAATAAAGTCTCAGACACGTAAACACGTCTAAATGCTATTGTTGGAGTAAACACGTAATTTATAGCGTTGTTCAGACGCCTTAGGATAAAGCTGCAGAATATAAATAAGTCAATGGTGACTAGAATTTAGCGTTTAGTTTCATACGTAATGTATGATCACAGACAATATCAGAAAGTAAAGAAACCACATACATTTTGAATGTTGCTACTTTTCTAACGTGTAGTCCTTTCAGAGCTAATTGTAACAATTGATAAGTTATACAAATACATTATTATTAACAATCAATTGTTTACAAAGTAAAATGAAAATCTATACAAACCATGCACAACCATAATCTAATATATTGGCAAGCCATGCAGTTGGGAACAAACGTCTCTAATGGAGGGAACTTTGATCACCAATTTCCAAAAATGTCTGATTCCCCTATATAATCCCGCCTCCGCCCTTATCAACGTTTATGTTGTAAACATTCATCATGGTGCTTTGGCAAAATGTTGACTTTTACAAATTGTTTTGTATGCAGTCACACTGTCGTAACATGTTTGAATACATTACTTCACATAGACATCACTAATTGAAAGTCTGCAATGTGACGCTATGTTATAATTAATATATTGTTTGTCTACATCACTGAATAGAGTTATACTATCCAAAACATATTATTTAGTCGGGTGATTCGACATGAAATATGACAATATCGTAATTATGCATCCACGAAAAGCTAACCTTCAGTCAGTGAGTATCGTTAATATTATCAGTAATTAGGTAGGCTATTCTAACGGTGTCTGAACCAATAATTGGAATAAAAGGAAAGTCTACATACACAATTCTCGTAATGGGTTGTCATCGACTCATGTAACGAATCAGTCCGTTTACTCTTGTAGTATCTGTAACATTTTACTCAGACTAGCGATATGGAATTGTACGTTTTTCCTATAACGTATTGAAGAAAATGTCTAATGTTCAGATAGTTGTTCTGATGAACGCTTACTTCAACAAGGAAAGGCCAAAAATCCTAAAATTTATTTCAAAATTGATCATGATCATACTATTTTCTTCTTAATGCGGAACAACTCGTTTAATGTGGTACATAGCCATACATCAGTTAACTCATCAGAAAAACAATCACAACACATTATAACTTCTTCTGTAAACACTCGAATTAATTGGATTTATGGGATAAAACCGATGCCATATCTGTCAATGTTGTTTTGTTCGTCTAATTACACTTAGTATGTTTGAATGAACAATTTCAGTAAAAAGATATTTATTCCTTAACTAAATTAATTTCTTGAGTGACATTGCAATGGGAATAAAGTATTTTATGGGCATTACAGACATTGCGTAACGCCTTAACGTCTTTGCAAGGCACGAAGTACCAAAACAAGAGCTTCAAATTAGAAAATGGCATCCGACATAAAACATACAATCAGCGGCACGTTATTCATTCATATTGAATAAAGCTATCAAACAGGAACACAAAGATGTGTATTACTTTAACGAAGTGTTTTGTATTTTCACTTCGGTGCTTGTGTGACCGTGACTTCTTGTGCGCTCTAATTATCCTTTGGTTCTTTAGTTATTCTTCATATCAAGTGATGTGGAGTCAATCAGCTGATTTGGAAATGGACGATTTTGTCTTTTTGAAGTTATTGATTTGAGTTAAATGTATGCCAAATTATTATGCCAATGTTAGTTAGTATAGTTTTTTAAGGATTTGATCATGTTGGCCTGAAACGTACCTTAGTTGTTGATTTGAAAATGTGCTTAAATACGGATAAATCTTTGTCTCTTTTGTTGAGATTCAATCCCCGCTATTTTCGTAAACAAATGTCGTCTTAGCGGAAAATTATTTAAACTTAACTTTTATTTTATTTATTTTTCTTTATTTATTACATTACCGACTGTCTCTGTATTAGCACAATATTTCAGGAATATTATTGAATTTTGTGTATTGGTCAGGTATGATAAACTGTGTCAACTGGAGTGTTTGGTTCCATACACCTGTAAGTTTTGTGTCCAGGGTCCAGAACCATGTAGTGTTCACCCTGTATTTATAATTGATATACATGTAAGAGTATATGTATGTGTAATCTGAGTCATCATTACATGTTAATGTAAGGACTGTGAAACTATGTACTTGGATTTGTGATAAACTTTGGTTGTTATATTTAAGGACTGGTATATTCCTGCAACTGACGTGTTTTATGGTTAGTATATTGCGGAACGCCAGCATCTTTATTACCATCATGTGGATCGACTTGTTTGTAATATTCATGTTGAGCTAGATACAAACAATGATATATTGCTGTATTAAACGTCATTAGAACGTCAAAATGTGTTTGTATGCTTCCAAGTATATATTTACGTATTTTACCCACCCCAGGGACATAGGAGGTAGACCGGTTATTAATGGCGCCCAACGTTTGTGATTATACTATACTTTGACGCTAAGGACATTGTTTATTTGGCGGGTAGACCAGTATCAAAATTAATACTTCAATAATCATCACTCGTTTTCGGAGAAAATCAATACATTTGTAACCGCTGAAGCATCTGAATAATCCGCTTCTATATCAACGAGCTACCAAGCCGGGTGAACAAACGTCGCCTAACCTCGCAGCACTCATATATCCTATATATTCTGTCTACACAGAACATGATATTAAGGGATTACCTTAAAATTTGTATATTGTGATGATGCCGCTTACGACTATCCATATTTGGCATTTATGCATATTTATACCTAATGTCTGGCTATACAACGAGCGTTCTCAAGGAAGGTATTGTCACATAAATCGGATTAATGTTAAGTAATGTTAGGTCATTTAATAAGAAGCATTACTTCGTAAAAGTACGCAAAACAATGTTTTATTGAAATATTACGTTTTTATATTAAATATCATAATGGCCGTCTGTCACACCGAAACGTATAATCCACGTTTGCGCGTCGAACGAACGAGAAGTTTTGATAACACAAAACAACTCCTAGAAGTCCAATAGCGACATTAAATCAGTGTCAACAAGCACTGGCCATGTTGATATGGATATTTATATGTATAATAAATCTAGTCGTAATATATGTTCTGACCGTTGTATTAATTTCATACTTCGAACAAATGTACGACATCATTTGCTGACCAATCATCTTGAAATAAGTATGTCTGCAGCAGCAACCTGATGGAGTTTGAACTCAATTCTATTAAACATACAATGTAGAATGGCATCTCAGACTAGCGGTGTATTGAACGATTTAAGTTATCATTGTTTCCTGTCCTTTGATAAAGTCAAATGATAATTATGTATTACATGAGTCATCAAGAAAATTAAAGATACACATATTAAATAAAAGACAAAACTATTATACGAATATTTGAATACTGAAAACACTTTGTAATAATTTCAACAAACTAGGTATTTTAAACGAAACGTGTCCAGTAAACATGTACGTCTACAGCAGAGTACATTTATTCCATAGCCGTTTGTTTGCTAACTACAATGTACGATTGTAAAGGTCTGGTACCCTTACTTCTTGCACTGAGAGACATTAGTGACATATGCATTATATCCCTTGTAGGATAAAGCCCGAGGTAGACCAAGTACCACTTTTGTCCTTACTATTTGAGATCCTCTGACTGTATCGTTGTTTCGCATTAGTGACATATGCATTATATCCCTTGTAGGATAAAGCCCAGGGTAGACCAAGTACCACTTTTGTCCTTACTATTTGAGATCCACTGACTGTATCGTTGTTTCGCATAGAGATGTCTCTGATTTTGATGTGAACTTTCTGAATTGGAACTGCGTCAGATAAAATGTTAGGGAAGCCAATACATATATTTTTACATACACTCAATGATAACTTCGGATGTAAATTTTCATTCTAGTTGTTGTCTTGCACACCAAGTAAACAAGCGATAAAAACAGGGATATCCGCGTGATAGGGCCAATTGCAGTTCTAGAAAGTAGTAAGGAAGACCACGGAAATACATTCTGTGTATATCCGTGGGAAGACTACTTCCCTATTTTCAGACCAGTCACAATTTTCACCGGCGTTTGTTTATTTTATGTCTGACTCTGACGTGAGAAGAAGCCAAATGAGAAATACATAAGCGTATTTCAGAAATTTCAACTTGGAATCACCGCGACTCAGGTTGGATGTAACATTAATATACTGGACAAGAACGCGAGATTGCAATCAGCTAGCTCGATAAGCATTGTGGAATCAAACACGAAAAAACTAAATTTGTTTTCACTTAATGGGGAGAAAATTAAGGTAAGAAATACTTGATCAGGGAATTCCAACATACATAATTGCATAAGAATTAGGAGTAGGCAAACCCCGAATACAAGGCCTAAAAAGAGAAAACGACTGAGAACAGCATACCGACGACACCAGAAGAAGGCGCCATTGAACAGGCAAATGGAGATTAGCCAGGGAACAGTATGTTGTTGAACGGACAGACAGACCGCTGATTCAACCCAAGACCCTTCAGTTGCACCGGGGTGGATTGAGAGCTTCGAATCGAGAAGCAGATTACTGTACAATGTGGGATGAGTTGGTGAAGTGGCGCTAATATTCAGAAAGTTCAAGTTTTGAAACACAAAAAACCAGGCCCCAATTCAACGAACAAACTTAAGTTATTGCTTAGCTAAGACTGTTATTTTGAATCCATTATATGGCTACAATTTTAGTCTTGTGATGTTAAATTGCTCCAAGGAACTGTACCTGAAAAAACTTGCAAATACTGACCAGACATTGTAAACTCAAAGTAGAGGCCAAAATTCATTGTGGCATTCACTTTATGTCGTGCTTTCTCTCATCAACCGATAATGTTACATGCCAAGTCTAGGCGAAACATATTGATATCGTTTTATTATTACAAACTGTGTGTTTACATTACCCGTTGGTGTTGATAAACAATTTATGTTTGCATATCGCATTAATAAAACACTGCAACAATCGGTTTCTGATCCGAAATATATTCACAGACTCGGCTGATTGGTTGTTTCCGTAGGGATTTACGCAGCATTGTTTTAGTGATATACGGCGACCATCCGACCACTGTTGTTAAAATTCATTAACCTTTATGACCGCATTGGTTCCATAGTGATTGTCCGCATCGAATCCGGAAAGTCTGGGGTTCGCTCTGTGGTTATGTCATTCAATAGACGAAATAGAAAAGCTACCGGTGTTTCCAATGCTTGAAGCTTGATATGTGAAAACTGCTTCTCTCCCCTCATACCATCGTGGCGATTGAACCATCTAGACTAAGATACCGAGAGGGATCGATCAGTGTTGTATACTTTGTTCCACAATCGACATAAACGAAACTTAAACTTTCCATAATCAGATAATTCTTCTGTATATTACTGACAACCTCTTTTTTATTCTGTTGAAGACGTACACTAGGTCACAGACGCGTTGCTAAGCGTTCAGCTTAAAAACGTTGTCGAAAGAAAATAAATTAGCGTAGATTCAATCGATTTTATCATTTGACAAGGTTAAAGACCAATCATGATGCAACAATAATATTTACGTAACGTCGATGTACAAAAACGATTTTAACGCGGAAACCACAGGTTCAAATAACTGCAACAATTCAGTTCTTTTGTACATGTACAAGCGCTCAATGCATTGCCAGCATAACACCAAACATTAAATGATTCTATATAAACTTATTGTATTTGTGGTACTCTTGTGATGTTTGACTAAAGTGAAAACAATGTCGTTTTTGTTTCCGATTTTGAGGACGACAAAATAGATTAGTTTGATTTAATTTAATTTTGCTGTAGGAAATTGACAGAACATCTCTTAAATTACTCGCATGTGTGACAAAACATCGATTGAATTGCTAAAACGTTGTTATAAATGATACACTGTAATTCCCAGAAAATAGCACGTGATGAATTCTGCTGTAACAGCGTTTGGATAGACGAAGGGTGCGATAATTAATCGTCTGAGTGATTAGTCTCTGCGGGACAAAAGTAGTGTTCTTAATGAATTGTATAGAGTGAGACGCACCGTGTAGCATTCCCTGCTATCTTCCAATTTGATCTATCTCGCATATTATATAACGGTATCCTAGCTAACAATTAAGTCGTCCTATAACATAAAAGCTTGCTTCTTTTGACAATTTTGTTTATCATTCAATATTACCGTACGAATGGCTTTTGTTTAACAATTCGTTTACATGACTGTAAGATGGCAAGGGATCCAGGACAGAAAATGTAGTCTACTTTCTATTACAATTGGAATGGATATTTTTCTTGCTTTCGCTTCATCATAATGGATTGTCCTTGTACATTGCCGTATTTGAATGCTTTCGAATGCTACACCCTATTAAAGGGAGATTTACTGTTAATTTGATTTGGTAGACTAGCCCCGTCCTCTTCATTGGCTACGGTCAAAGCCACCACATATTTAGAATATCTTAGTGGGTTGATAGAGAAACATTATGACGAAATAATCCGGACAGGGAAGCACCAAACAGAAACAGCCGAGCACATTATATATGCATTTATTAAATACCTAACACTGTATTGTCACAAATACAGGCCAATCGCACAGTGGAATACAACGCGACAGAATGCATTTTCCGTATCAGACATGTATGATACGGATTCGGAAAATCATACATTTCCGAATCCGTATCATGCATGCCTGACGTGTTCTATGCCGAATGTTGTATGTCAATGACGTCATGATGTCAACATTTACTTTTTTATGAATGGACGTAGCGTTATATGCCGAAAATATGCCGACGTTCATGACGTCAGTGTATAAACATTAAACGCATTTTCGCGCGTAAAAGCGGGTTTTTCACTTTGGTAGGTATATGTTAAAAGGAATATTCCTGCAGTTGTGTTGATCCGTTAAGCCGCATTACCTCTCGTTGCTTGCTCCATACCGCGGTCTCGCGAGATACGGCATTACACAGGCAACTCTAGGTAATACGGCCCAACGGATAAACACACTGCAGTGATATTCCGTATATACCCTAAGGAAAACAATGGATGTGATCATCATTCTTTGATATATGTGTCGATAGGTGCTGAATGTCAGGTCCTGAATTTACATACATGTACATGTTTGTACATACATAAATATTATAGTCCTTCTCAACTCAGTCATCATAGAGTAAGGTGTGACTTGATCTTTGAGTGGTTGGTATACTAGTAGTCGGTTAGCTAACAGATTGAAAACACATAAACGTTTAATCCCTTGACAATGTAATGTAATATTAATATTTCATTGAATACCTTTACCAAATCAGTGTGCTGTATATTTGGGATTTGTTTGTGAAAACATTGTTACAAGAAAGAGGGAAATATTTAAACTGCAAGCGTTTGATATACATGTGGTTGTGGCCCAGTGCTATTGCTATGGTCACTAAATACAAACATCTCTTGTATTTAGTCTCTTTCTTACATAAGATGAAAGGCACACATGCTGATTGATGCATGGGCCTCATTTTATATTTGAAATCATGGTTACTGGTGTGGTACTTATTTGAGGAACCAACTATATGACATAGGCTCAAAATAAGATGTCACTTTTCCGATTTTTGAAGCCTAATCGATTTCTCGTATGTGTTATATCAACTTTTTGCCTTACCATGTTTATGAATGTTACACACCGATAATTGTAATCAACGAATAGCAGTCTTAATCATGAATTATTACTTATCAAGTTGTTCAAAGCGATTGTAATCAGTGATCCCGCCTTCAAAACTACAAAACAGCGGCACTTGTTGACCATTCTGGGGGGATATAGTTGATCAAATCAATTAGTTTAATTCATCAACCAGGACACATTTCAATCACGACTGACAAACGACCAGGAATGATAATTGTACGAAATATAATTATAGATACGAATTTTGATCTTTTTGTAGCGTATATAGTACACAGGACACGCTAATCGTCTCACTGATTGATTCCAATAACATTGTGAAATCAGAACAATCTGATGAAAAACATGAACTGTTAAAAAACTAATTCCAATAAAACAGTAGTTGCAATTAGGGTTGACAACTTGATTGTGGATATAGTACGTATTTATTCCATATTGCGTCATACGAAAAAAAACAACGCTGGAAAAGTGTAGCGGTCATGCTCATTTGACAAACGTATTATTTATAGAAAACAATATTTAAAATGATTGGTATTACCTACGCGTAGCCTAGCAACGAAACTGAAGAAGTATAATTGTCACAGTCTTAATTGAATGTTTGTTTTAGCTTTGTAATTACTTGACTAACTCAGTATGAGCCCATTTTGTATTTGTCTCTGAAAGTGCATCGATCGTTATTATTACTTTTGTCTATTGGAGAAGAACATTATTGTACATTAACCCTACATACACATACAAGAACAGCGAAGCTGTCATCTCCCGTCTACATATTGTACTGTCTATCTGTCTATTTATTAAGCATAAACATAATAGGAACTTGTCTGGTGTATTAATGTTTAGTCTGTGATTACAATCTGTGCAATAAAATCATGTCATGCTAATAATTGTTTAAATTTGAAATAATAAGTTTTCTGGTTTTATAAATAGTTCTACGAAACAATTTTCATATATAGTATGCATTTGTTTTTCTGTAATGAATGTGAATAAAATGATACAAAATGTAGATGAATACATCGATTATTGTTGCCCAACTGCATGTAGAAGCGGCAAAAACCCCGGTCAATTGCTGTACAAGTGTTATATCTGCTTCATAATAGCTTAGCATCAGTGGCTGCATGGAATTTTAAAAGTGTGATTTTCACTCTGGCCACGATAACCATAAATGATAATTGTAAACGAAATATTCTATCAATTTTGATGAAGTTTTGCATATAAATTAAATAAGGCTAGAACATCTCTACTCTGAAGTAATTTTTCTATTTGAATAATGTTAAATTGTATCGAATAAATTTTGTGTGATTTTATGTGTACTAGTAAGTGTAGTAATATTTGCAAATAATCCTGGTCTGATCTAAAATGTGTACCAACATGGTACGAAATATAAGGGACGGAACTAACTGAAATGTATGTCAAACCCTAGACGCCAAACTACCTGACATTTTAGGTTCAATGGGTCACACATAACACCCAAATACTGTTCACGGATAAATCTCGTTATAGGACGGGTACACATTGCGACATATTTCTCTCCCTTTTTTGGTAAATGAAATGATATAGTCTTACTGGTTTTAGTTCAGGTGAATTTGTTCGTATAAGTTCTGAAAGTTATGAGTTGAAGTGAAAGTGTTTAAGTTAGACATACGTACATATATGCACATGTAATTACCGAAACAGTTCGCGATTGCTGTCATTATGGTAAAATGATATAGACAACGTTTATCGTAGTGGATTGAACATGACGTCTGCATAAATGTACCATGTATGTGGTTCATCTCTAACATTCCTCCTGATTGGTATCTGCTAGTATACTGATATAGTTCGACGAGTTTGTTTAGAGGAAATGATCAACCTCGACACCGCCTACACACAGTCTAAATGAGATAAGATTGAAAACGTCGCCGGTGACAAACACTTACACTTGTAAATTATCTTTGTTTCCTATTGACAATGAATGACTGTCTGCTGTTTTACTGTCAGCACTATTGGATGAAGGAGTTAGTTGTCGTCATAATTGCTCATATATCGTTTTGTTGAAGAGACTTAAAGTGCGTTATAACACCTAAGTAGAAATTATCTCTGTTTCCTACATGGTGTTTGTGAACGGATTAGTACATTTGTATTTAAGCTTTATATATCAACTGCCACAGAGATCGATTACAGTGTAATGCGCCACGTAGCACATAGCATCATGATTTCTTGAATACAAACTCTTTTCCGCACCACCTTGGTATACTACTAAGAGTTGTGTATGGTTGGCAAACGTCATAGTCTGAAAACCTGCTAAGAGAAACATGCATTTATCGCTTCAGACAACATATTACGAATGCGCACGATGTTAACTACACGTTTCGTAACATCTATATGACCAAGAAGGCATGTCTGTCGTTATCTAATGAGATAGCCTCCCAATAATTTGAAATTAAGCAAATCCCATACTGTACAAATAGAACGTGTGAAAAGCAATTAAACTTTACTTGAAGAAACTATACGAAAGATGCACTAAACAAATTAGATGATAGTTAAAGGTTACTAGAACAAACTGTTCCCAAATTAACATCGATCCAAAAAAACCAACTAAACTTGAATCGGGAGTGGGGCAATATTCTCCAACCCAACATAGCAAATATTGTTCTGTTAAAATAGTTTCCACGTCTCTCAGTATACGTTAGCTTTCAAGAACAAAGTCAAGCGGTATCAGTAAGATACAATATAGGAGGGACGTTCAGAAATAGCGTAGACTTTTGGTGTAAAACGATCAATGTTGTAGACATATTATATATAAACATGTTTTTCTCGATACAACGACGCTGTTTGTTTCCAAGAAAAATGTCGTTATAACGAATATGTCGGTATACTGAATTGATACAAAGAGCATTTTAATACTTTTGTCCCCAAATTTGATGTCGGTATAATGAATATGTCAGTATATCGGATGTCGTTATAACGAGATCTGACTTATCATAGATATGCCCGCCAGTTACATGACCATGGTTACGTGTACCTGGGGCAACCCATTTTTTCCACTTTGTGTCATTACTTTCAGTGCTTATAGTATCATTTCAGGTTAAACATTCTCTTTAAAACTCCGCCAATATATCATGATATGTCGAAACACTGTACACATACGTTTTGGTATAATTTAAACGTTATGGATAGAAATACGAAACATGTGAATAGCACATGTTCTACATTCCACAACGTACGTCATGACGTTGTTTATTAACACAAAAATTCGCGCAGTGATAACTAATCAAGGAATTAGGGGAAATTCCCACTGAAACCTCCAATATGATCGTTAATATGCATAGGACGAGTTCTAGCAGTCATAATTTGGTCTTAACATGATATTAAAATGGTATGAAAGAGATGAAGGTGGCATTAGAACACATGTAGTTGCAGCGTTGACGTTAACGTTGTGGGTTTTAGACACAAAAACGTAATACACAGTCTAGAAAGAAATAGAAGAAATCTACACAATATTCAGCACGCTATCATGCACATTATCGCACATTACGATCGCAATAAGTATAAAGGCATTTTTGAGAAGTGCATTGGGTGTCAATTTTTATATTCGCGCCGTTGAGGTTATTTCATCGGTTTTGAGAAGCCATAACTTTTGACAGACTTGTTACAGATATACCTTATTTGGTGTACTGATCGCAGAAATATTCCGAATTGTGATGGGGTAGTTATAATGTTCGTATTACAACAAAATTAATGCGAACTCCACAGTAAAAGTCTACGTTATTTCTGAACATCCCTCGTATTTATGTGTTGATCAGACGGTAGCTATATAAGTGTCATTTATACCACTTGGTGGGTACAACGTTCTTCTATATTTGTATAATAAAATGCTCAAGGTCAAAATGACATCATCCTACAAACAAAACAAAACTGAATAATTTGTTATTTCGTAATCTTCGATTGATTTCACATCGACATATTTCTGTACTTTAGGCAGACTAGGAATTTGTTATGTTTGATTTGTTCTGATGTTTCTGCAGTAAATTAACAAAATACCTCCTAAAGTGTGCCATGTGCGAAATAACAGTGGCGTTATTGCATAACATATACTGATATCAGGCTGCCTGGAGAAAACATTTTATCTGTATTTTGCGTTTTAAGAGAGCACGTATATAATAACTGAACGTCTGGATTATTGATCAGACAGTAGAAACGCCAGTCATTTATAGGACGGACGTAATTCCCACCACTTAGCCATAATCATGTAATAAAAAGTAGTTAACTGGTCTAGATAACTAATTTCTTGCTAGACGTATCAATGTCATATAGCTCAGACATTGCCATTATACACTTTAAGTTAAATTCAATGCTCTAGTACAGTAAAGGAGATACACACCACATAGCCGGTACGTTCACGGAACCACTGATATACTAAAAGAAATGGTGGAAAGAACAAAACATGATGTGGACCATTTCGCATTCAAAATGATCGTAAACTTAAGAGTTTAATTACGCTGGTATGACCTTATTAATGATACGAGACGAAATCGAATTCAATGTACATTGTTTTTCAAATTAAATTTAGTTCCTGCTTTATAATTCTCCAATCTTCTTTTATTTCTATTTGAAAAACTGTTCCATGATTGATATTATTTCTGTTACGCGGAAGAACGTTGCTACACATTAAAGCTGATGATGCGATAAAAATGTTAATAAGTCTATTGAAATGGCACATCAGTTTCCACTCTTACGAACGTGGAATAATCATTGTTTTCGTCATTTTGTAATGCTATATAAGCTATGTTTCCGCAGGATCTGGAAATGAAACGTTTACTGCAGTAACTTAATGTTCCTTAGTTAATGAACAGTTTATTTTGTAAATATTTTGATTTTATAATCTGACATTTTGACTACTAGAAGAATGACTAACTATATAGTTAAGTTCACACTGCTCACCCACTTTTTATATGTGCAATAAAAACTTTAACCGAATGCACTGACAGAAATATATTGTCATGTATATTCTTCCATTTTTCATCGCGTGCGAGCTGTGTAGTCCATACTTGTATATTATGAGTGAACATGTTGCTTATCTGCAAAAGCATCGTACCACGTCTGAAATCAACCTCTATCAGAGTCTGCTGTAAAAATGTCATTCTACCTTTTTGATATATAGATTGTAGCTTTTTGAAAAGTTAATTAGAAAAAAGGTAACCTCGACACCTACACACAGCCTAAATGACTCATTATTAAACGATGTTCGTATAAAAATAGCTGACTAGTTTCAATCGCTACCAAAGTAATACGTGTGTATACTTTTCGTTCAAATATGTTGTAGTGGATGCAGCAATAATACATCCATCTCAACCACAACTTCTCTTCTTCCTCAATTCGGCATATCACCGACAGGTCTTGGCGCAAGCTCTATATCAGTGGGCAGACTAGTAAGCAGGCTGAATAGAAACAAAGGAAGAGACATCGTACTTTGCCAGCGCTGATGTCACATATTGAGTACCCAATATATGAGGCAAAGAAACGTTTTACAAAAGGAAATCGAACGTATAGCCGACACAGACATTGTGGATTCATAAAATGAATTTATTATGCATTGATGTAGTCTCTTGCAGTCTATAATATCAATGGTTTATGGGATTTAATTTGTTTTAATTGTATTTGCCATTTCACAGATTGCCTGGTAGACGACACTGTTCTATAATATCTACACTGTTATTACCGCATGATCAGAGCAAAACCATCTATACTTTGCTTGTTTGGGTCTGAAGTATATATCGAGGATATATCACGAGTTGTCAATTGATAATATGAACTAAGGCATTGCCTAAAAAGGTGATTCATTCATCCAAAGATAATAAATTAATAAAGTTATTAATGAGTAGTTTTTTGAATTCTACCAATTGATCATTGCCAGGGGACAAAAAAATCAGTAAGTCATGGGGAATAACTCCAAGGAAAATTACCATTAAGGACCAATGTAAATGACTTTTCCAACAGCGTTTTCTCAATTTTCTGTATTATTACTTTAAATTATAACAAACAAACAATACAATTAAAACATAGGTCCCATGCTAAATTTTGAGTTATTGGTAAGCAAGGGGGACAACTCTGTTCCAAAAATATTGAAATCAGACTCAAACTCATAAAAAATAACCAGAAAAAAATACAATTAAAACATATGTCCCCATGCTACGTTTTGAGTTATTGATAAGCAAGCGACAACTACTGAAATCAGACTCAAACTCATAAAAATAACCAAAAAAATCAACAAAAGTTAAAATAGTTTTTGTTTATTCTGATTATTTCGGGACGATAACTCGGTTAATCTGATACGATTCGATTGCAAGGTGAAACCGGTTTCAATTTTGCAAAACCGCTAATCGTACTAGAACAATACACACCTTACAATACCTTTATTTAAATCTTATTTTGGTATTGTATACCTCTAATGATAAAATAAACACACATGAACTCTGCTGCTGAAAATACCTGGATATATTGGTCATTAGGAAAGAAAACCACAATTTTCAATATGGCGGCCAATTAACCGGTTCGATTCGATTTCATATCGTAGATTTAAGTTATTTTCATACAGTCAACTCTTGTTATCTCCTACTTGCTTACATTGAATTTTCCGTTATGTCGAAGTTTCTTTAAGTCCCAATTAATTCCTTTCTTTGCCTATATATGGCATCTGGCCACCTATCTATAAGTTTGTATAGAAGTTTTTTCTTTTAACAAATTTCGTTTTTGGTCCTGATAATCTGACTGGCATTTAAAAAATCTATTGTTCAATTCAAACTTAGGCGCCAAATGTTTTCACGCCTAACCTGTATGCATTCTTCGATTTACCTGTATTTTTTACAACTTCCGTTGTTATTAATCAATTAAGTGTGTGCATCAATTTGCGCAAACATATCTCATGCAGCTTCGAGATGCGACCAAAGATTAGAAATAAAAACAATTGAAAAGACGGGGCAATCCTGACACGATAAACCCCCTTTTTAACCTTTACAGTGACTTTGACAGCAAAAGTGGTTCTCTAACTTATTTTGAATTTCAAATATTTAAATCTGCATGTTGCCTTAATCAAACATTAAAACTAGCAACCAAAGTCACGTCAGAAAGCCAAACATGCAAACTTATGTTCGGGGAATTTGCTTAAAAATACCAGGAAATCCTGGACACGATAAAACCCGTGCAATCCCGTACCGTGACTTGGAACGGAACAAAATGGCTTTCAAATATCTCGAATTTCCGTTATGTCAAAATTATTTTCCTGGTCCTGAAAAAATCGAGATAACGAGAGTTGACTGATGACAACAACGAACAGACTTTTAACAATATGCGCAGAAATATGCTCACAAACAACTGTGGTATTCATCGTTAAAGCATTATTTCAGGGTTCCCACAATTATGTTCTGATATTTCCCTGACCAACCACCAGCCTTGCGTTCAAGGAATCATTATCTGACGTACGTTTCACATCTGGTACGCACTTGTTATTTGTTGAACGGTTTGTTTAAAAAACATGTTTGTCACATACGCCAAGTTTGGTTAACCATATCCAGAGGTGGTGTGCGCGTATTGGTGTAATTAAACAAATTTACATTATTATTTTATCAATGATTTCTTGGTATTTGCCCATCTGGGAAGCCGAGACTCATATCTAAAACTGTTGTGAAGTAAGTTTGTTTACGCGACTTCGCCACAAAGTCTCCAGCCATTATTTTGAAATACAAATGCATAAATTGATAATCAAATGATATAAATCATAATAGGCTTTATAACGTTTACAAATGTTTTTCGTGTTATAACAAATGCAGAGTCCCTCACTGGCCTCAGGAGCGTTGGTGCCCGCGCTATTTTTGAGCGTCAACTCACGTAACGATCATCATCACACCTGTGGTCACTTGGCTGCCACAGTCACTGTCAAGTGCTGTAGTTGTCTGTATAAGATGTAATTACTAACAGGGAGAAACTTGGCAGCTGGTTCAGTTGGTAGAGCATTCACCCTGTAAGCGAAGGTTCCCGAGTTCGAGCCCCTGTCTCGTTGCACATTTTTCTCACCTGGTTATATTTAAATCCTATACAGTATACTACAGTGCTACAGAGCACTTTCTTGCGAACAGACCGCTTTGAAATCACCTATAAACTTACATTAAAGGTGTTTTTGAAAATTTATTAAGCGAGCCTTGGACGAGCCTAATAATATTTCCTTATCGAGTTTAATATAAATTTCATATCAATTAACAACAATTATTAGATTCTTTATACATTTGTTCTATATGATTCTAATGCACGACAAACACATGTTTATGTTGGAAAAAACTGCGCTGAATAAACGACGCCAAAAATAACGTCATATGCGGCATAAAATAACGTCATTTTGGATATTAAGTGGCGTCATATGAATATTATACGACACTCGTATAAGAATATAGTTATTACGTACTCGTTATACTAATCCGAATACAACCAAAGTCATGTGATATATAGGATTCGTCATGAGTTTTTTTCTATAGCAGCTCTTGTGTGTCCGCTGTGTTTTTCCAAGCCCCACGCATAATTCAATAGTCGTATGAATTTCCTTGCGTAAAGAAATAGACATTTTGACGTTATTGAAAACGCGACTCGCCTTGATAAAACAGTTTTTAATTCACACTTCAAATACTTTCATTATTTCATGAAATCCTATGTTAATATTTTTAATAACCTGGCAGAAATATTGGAATGTACATTAACTAAATCGTAACTTATAATAAGTTGAACAATGAAAAAGGCACGTTTCGTTGGTCGGGGGTGGTAGCGCGTTACTATAATAATAGAATGGCTGATAACATGCTACTGGTTAGCATTATTGAAGATAAATTTTTATTGACTGTTGGTAATATGTAAATGTTTATAATGCTATATGAAATTATTGTTAAAACGCGATAACATTCAAATGAGAACGATTGTCTACGAATATATTGAATGACCCTCCCAACTAGCTACAAGAAACACATTGCTTTCAAATCAATTCCTGGCCGTACACATTTTGTCACTTATAAAGAACATTGACCAGATAGTCACACAATCCTCCTGGCAGTACAACGATTGTTTTTTAATACGTTACATTCGTGGGCTATTTTATGTTGGGAGAAACGAACGTCCATGCTTTTGGCTATTATGCAAAACACACACAATTATTTAAATATATGATTATTACAAACCAACAATGCAATGACAATGTAGTTGTTACATTGTACGAGCAATCGGTTTATATACTCATCGAGGTAACGAAGGTTAACTGTAACTTCGTGTTTTCGTTTCGTTACTTTCAAACTAGATCTTTAAAAAGACGCGGACAGTTGTGTCACCTGCTCTATCCATAACATAACTAATACTAGAGTAAGATACTGACCATAAAACAATACTGTTAGCATGTGGACTACTAATGTGTTTAAGTATACGGAAAGCGTCCATTGATAATTCAAACCTCAAATATTTACGATTTACTTCATGAACTGCTATAAATATTAGAACAATCTAATTATAGATACATGTATTATGTTAACATATATTTGGTAGGCTGAACTACGTCCATGTATCAAATTTATTGTCCACATATGAACATTTAGTTCAAAATCAATGTTTATTTTTGAATTTATCAATGAACCCCACCTTTTTCAAATATTCTTATAATTACATACATGTATAATGTTTCGTTAATTGTTTACCAAATAGTATATGCCTAAACCACATTGTTTTAATCATACATTTTTACCTGGCTTATGTTAACTAAAATACTGCGACATTCGTAAATAAAACACGAGTTATTTCTTTTAAGACAACCCAAGAGATAATGGAGCAGTAGTCATAGAGCCGGTGTTGTTGTCGTCGGACAAATTCGTCAACAATGCCATGTACATTTGTAGTCGTACATTGACCTCTAATATAATAATTATAGGTTTTATAACAGTGTTCTACACAATGCAGTTATCTATTTGGACGAGCATCCTTCTTGAAAACCATATTGACTTTTCTAGCTCGGTAGGAGCCCAAATATCTTTCGTATCATACACAACAGTGTTAATAATAGTTAATTGATTCTACACTAATTTATTTTGTTTAACTCACATGGAGATCTACTGATTGATAAATTAGATTTAAAACCGAAAAATCCGAATATCTATGTATTACGTACCTCAAATAAAATGATGAGTAAACAGTGTATACATTTTCACTGCAGTTACTAGTATACATACCTTAACTGATTTTCACTTTACTAGTCAACTCGTTTACGAGATCAATCGTCTACATACCACCTCACAATTATCCAGGAACTTTGAAATTAATGCAGAGTATAAAGAAACTATGCTACGTTTGCTAAATGGGCTCGTTTCGGAAACATACCGTCTAATATGGAAAAACACATATTGAGCGGTAGAATTCCTTATTGAACGGTACAGTGTACAATATGGGAATATATTTTACTGCCACATGGTACAATTGAAGCTCCCTCTTTGGATAAATAAAACATAATTATATAGAACGCATACCGATATTTACTGGCGCGCCACTGTCTTTACTATATTGAATATAAATAACTATGTATACCTACTGCTTTTACTTACCACGTTAATTGCATGTATCGTTATATTTTGTTTTATGTTTTTAGGTAATTACAGATTAGTTCTATAGCGTAGGTGCAAAAATTGCATAGTTCTATAAAATTTGATAATAACATTGATCTCGTGACCTACTCTCCCATTAATTGAGGGCGTGGTTTTGATTTTGGAACATGCAAATTATCATGTGCTGAAATGAACGATGACCTTGGTATTGAGCTTCTATCACATTTCGCTACATGTTAATACATGCTATTGGTTCCTGGTGATTTTTCGATTCCCCTGTGACAGATAGCAATAGTCGAGCGATGTCTTCGGTTCGACTTGTATTTGTCGTTACTTTTCTCTTAATGAACTTAAGCGGCTTTTGAATTTAGAAATGTTACATACTTTTATGTTTAGCTATTTCGTGATAGTAACCCTTAGATACTCAAGTGAACAATATTGTCGTCTGCCTTTACTTTTAATATTGTCTGGTTTGTCGTTTATGAAATTATTCTATCAAGTTTATTTCATTTTAAATCAACTATGACACATGACCTTTAAGGACAAAGATACATACATATTACATAATAATTATTATGATGTTAATGTTGGAGAAGGCGCTCATGATTGCCCTTGATAAAATATAGTCGGAATTAAAAACGTGGCTCAATAATTGTTTACCACCAGGAAATCGTGTTTTGTGTGAGACCACCGCGCCAGTATCCCAAAGGTCAATGTCATACTTGCGAATCCAAATGACAATATAACCATAATTAGGCGTGTTTGTATGTTATATATTGTGTGAATTGAGGATAACCTGACATCTTGCATTAAACTACATTCAGAGTGTATGTCATGTGAACCAATCGCGTCAATATCTCAAATGTCAAGGTCACTCGTCAGGTACAAATGGCAATAACATAAAAATAAATTTGGTGACAATATCTAGAAGGTTACGATTACAATACGTTGCGATTTATACCAGGGTAACATGGTTATACGCATAATAAAGATCATTGAAACCTATTGTATGTAAGTTTTGTCTGTAACATATAGACAGTTCAATATTCACATTTTACCCAAACACTCGCAGGCTGATAATGGCAGACTCATAGCGTCGTGATTAAGCACTTTTTAAATGTAGTCGGTGGTAAGATTTATGTCTACGAGGAAGAGGAACTGACTGGAATCAAGATATCCCAATGTAAATTACTTTTATGTAATCAGACTACGCCAATATAGTCACATTATACAAATAAGTATGTTACATCAATCGTAATGCTTTTAACCATAATTCTATTAAACATGAAGTTGTCTGCCGAGACAGACATTAATGAAGAGTAAGTAGTCTACAATATAAATTATAATTTCCGTTTCAATTCAGATTCGAAACAACTCGTATCTACAATGATATAGAAAAGTGTAATTGAATATGCATTGTATTAAAAACGTTTACGGTAAATAGAACATGCATCAGCAAATAGACATGGAAATTACAACAATATTGTTGTTTTTGTGTACCATTTTATTATACTAAGCTTGTTTTGTATATACTCTTTTGACAATTCGTTCGCCAACGCAAGACTACTTAGTTTTTTTTCTTTCAAACAGCCAGGCGTATTTTTCTGTTTTGTGTTGCTTTGGTGGATGTTCTTTTGGTCGTTCTCCTGATTTGTTATTGCGTCTGCTGTCTCTTACTCAAATTATATTTACCTGTCTACTGCTGAAAGGCAGGCGGATTAGGATGTTTTTGTTTCGTTTTTTCCCTTCTATTTATTGATGAATTGTTCTTCAGATCTGTACCTTTCTTTTGTTCCTTTTCTTTTTCATGTAATTGTTGTGTCTCAAGTACAGTGCTGGTTTTGTTAAGTGCTACGCCTAGTTTTGTATTTCAACATACTAGAGATGGTGCTAAACGTGATTTTACGCTCAAAATTAAATAATCAATTAAACGTTATTAGATCTCATTATTCGTCCCTTTCACGGGAGCCCATTTCATACAGTTTACAGTTTTATTGGTATAATCGGTATTTGAAATGCCTTTGATAAATTTCATACTGTGCTGGCAATTTGCACACTGTTCAATGCTGCAACCATGTGAAGAAAAACTAAATAGTAAAATAGTAAAAAGTAATACTATAACCGTTGCTGTAAATTGTAGACGAACTCCCTTATTAATCTGCAAATGAAGATCCTGAGATTATTGTGTTGTTGTTTTCTTTTTG
Source organism: Spisula solida (assembly GCA_947247005.1). Lineage (NCBI taxonomy): Eukaryota > Metazoa > Mollusca > Bivalvia > Venerida > Mactridae > Spisula > Spisula solida. Next base: position 38,801,875 of record OX365944.1, on the reverse strand, counting down.
GTTGTTTCATTAGCATGTCAATAAACACCAGTACATTTCATGGCTGATCATAACGTACTTTCTTTCAAATATGTATTTACCCATTTACGTATTAGCTAATCGACCTGAATATTATTGTTTTTAAAGTTCAGACAAAAATATTCCGTTGTATTGCCTAAGTGTCCGTGCGCGCGTGATTGTATTGCCCAAAATATTGATATACTGTTATTGTCTAAACAAAAGGTATGGATCGAATATTTGAGCTTGGACGGAACAATGAAGTAATCAATAAAAGTCTTTGTGATAGATCAAACCGTTTTTGCTCTCAGTGAGACTGAAACATTATTCGCAATGAATAATAAATACATGTCAGTATCATATCACCGGTCATCCGAAATCCGAGATAGTTGTGTAATTCCTTAAAGGAAACTAAATGAATGTAAACCATTTGATGCCATCGGCATTATATTGATAGGTCTCCAGCATTTTCTATTTGTAATGAGCCGTTTTCATTCAAGGACAACTAGTTTTCAAGACGATATATGCTTGTGAATTAACGCGTCATAATAATTTTCTTCTTTTAGAACCTAAAACATGTACATATAGGCATGTATCAGTGATACTAAGTTAGATAAATAGCACACATATAACTGGGTTCTGCTCTGTCAACAGTAACAGATAAAGTTTATGTGTTCTTCTTTAAGACGAAAACTTGAGTCGTCTATTGTAGATATAAACACTTGATTGTTCAGACATTGTCCAGCCACGACGATCCTGAAATTATACAAAGCACGAGAAAAGGGGAAAGGGTGGAAGGGTTATTCTATGATTTTGTTTACTTAAGCCTAGGTTAAAAGTAGAATACATCATGTACAGTACCTATCTCCGCTGGAATCACAGTCGAAAAGAATTTAAATTCTGAATGCGAATTTTGTTTCGAATGTGTTCATTTGTTTTTTAAACATTAGCTTTTTACAATTTTAAAAACAGGAACGGACTTCCTTTACAACCTTTATAACAGTCTAAATGACACGTAATGAGAAATTATTGAACACGTCTATAAACTGGATTGTTTGTATGTGAATAAAACGAACATGACTGATTTTACTATAAATATTTATGTGTGATAGACCTGCTTGTCAACATGATTGCACTTAAACTACATAATCGGAGAGACTGTATGAACATTCATCTCAAACGGTAAGACACGTCATGCAATCAGAGAGTAGATCACATGGAAACAAAGTACGTCTTCCAAATACTGTCACGTTTTAGGTAGCTGATATTGTATTGAGTTACTACGTGGAAAACTAATTTACGACTTAGTAGTACGTATTCGTACTTTAAATATAGTGTGATAAAGTTGCGATAACAATTTCTCGTTTTGTTTTTCTAGTGATTTGTACTTGTAATTCGTTTGTTCGTTAGTTATTATACCATGCATGATAAGTTGTTTCTGTTAAATGCTACATGCCATGTCTGATACGTTATTATCGTTTGCTCATACATCATGGCGTACTACGTATAGCTAAACATGTCAACAGGTCAAAACAATTTGTCAATTCTCCAGTCTTAATTAACCACCCTTTAAATGTAGTAGGTGGTAAGTTAAACTTGTATGTCATTGAAGAAGAGGTACTGCCTGGAAACCAGATTAATAGAATAATACATGGCTGAGCAGTGTCATTGAGTGATAATCGTCCCGGTAGGTTGATAATAGCCTGAGGGCAATAATGACTCAATTCGTCTGCTTGCTTGTGTCCCAGATATATTTGACGGACAGATCCGGAATGGCTGGCTGAGTAGAGTACTTTTGTAGCCGGTCAGTTTCTGTCTGTTTAATTGTCATTCTGATCTGTCCTTTTCTTTTCGTGTGTTGTGTTTAGTGTCCCACGTACATGTACCATGCTGTTTTTGTTGAGTACTCCGCCTAGTGTCATACTTAAACATAAATTACTAGGAAATGGTCCAATGTGTTATATTAAGCTTAAACTTAAAATAATCAATGAAGGAGGTACGAGCTACCTTGTGCGCATGCGCGAAATTTTTAAATCGTATTAGATATAGTTCGATTTCGAGCATTGAGCCGTGACTGCACTTTTAAGGTTTTAACCATTCTTCGGTATAGGTTGGTGTAGGTTTAGTCAATAAGCTAAGTATTACAATTAGGGTCGGCTATTTCGTGTGTCGGATTGGTCGTGAGGATAAAGCGCTCGATACATTCTAAATTTACTTTTTTCAGACAAGGGTTCAAATCTCATCAAAATTTGTATACATTTTTTATTTTACAGTTTTAAATTCTTATAACTTGCAACATGTGTGTAATACTAGTTTGTGCACGGATACACATGTATATGTCTAATGTATTTCCGTGGTTTGTGTGACAAACCATATTTGTTACGTGTATGTTGTAGAACGTCTGACAGCTAATCAACGTTGTCAGTAAGCTCGGAACACAAACGATCGAAATAAGTAAAAATGAAAAAATATATTGAATTTTTTTATGCATCATTTAAAGAACACGAACATCGTTTTAACGTATAGTCTCTTTAAATAACATAAAATAATGATATTAAAAAAATGAGCGAATTGATGATTCGAACCAGCGATTATTGGGTTAGCAATTTTGAACGTTACCGACTGTACTCAACTGTAATTCGATAACAAAAACATATATGTAAGAATCATATCATTAAATAATGCCCTCTGAACGTAATAAACCATGGTCTACCCGCCAAAATGGACTAGTCGGAAAGGTCATGGCTCAGGGTTGAACTATAAGAACAAACATGAATTTTAGTTTCAATGATCGCATATGAATGTTTATTAATGACAATGAACATAATACTATTGCACAAAATAGATAAGTTCAACTTTTTATTTTTTTGCATGTATGAAAAGTGGGTGGTGAACGGCAAACTTTTGAATAATATGGGTTCACAATAAGTCCTTACAATTGTTCAAATGCATATGCTTATATATAATATGTAGTGCATGGTTTAATAATATGAAGTAGCCACACTTTGAAATATTTTTAATACAATTTTATTTCTAGTGACATATCATTTTTATGATTTCAATGTTGTTCTAGAAGATTGTTCTGTCATTTTAAGATGTTTCAAGGAAAATTCGATCGCTTGATGAAAGGTGCGCGTGACTCCTTAAAATTCAATAGTTTAGTGATTTGACGTTTTTATATCGGTTGTTCAAATCAAACATTTCGCGTTCGATTCTTGCAAGCAGTTTGTGTCGTCTCGAATATTTGGCTATATTCAAAACACCCAACATTTGTGTGTTGTATATTTCAAATGACTGTCAATATCAAGAATAAATATACTAGTGCACTTAACAAGGCAAATATAAAAATGAATAAAAAACAAAAAACTTCCAACTTCTACTTTCATGTGTCAATTTGGCCCAACAGAAGTGTAAACAAGTGCTTTGTACAGCACCTTAAATGTTATAACCCTGCAGTTACATGCTTTTAGATTGCTCATCTATATTTGACAACAAAGTTATTATTGGTCAGAAAGTAAAGCGGCTCAAGAAGATTTAATTTGCCAAGCGAGACACATATAAATAGCTCTTTTATTATGTGATAATGTGTATTTATTAACCACAGTTAAACATGTAAAAAGATAGACAGACAGGGAAGGCAGCACTCAGCTTAACCAGCCGAGCACAGAAAACATATAAGCGGCACCGACAATGTCCAATGAAAAAATTGTAGCAATTACAAAAACACGGCATCCCGTCCCGAAAGTCTGCCGCCTCAGTCAGTCAAACTAAAACGGAACGAGAGCCAAGTCACGAGAAAATAACATCCGGACATAACACACAACAAGGACCAACTACAACTTGAACATATATATATAGTGCACATGCAATTTGAAAGATACGAAGCAGCCTTGTGCTGGACTACGAAATTGCAGAATGGCACATACAAAATGAACAAAGTTTAACAAAAAGGCACAATGGCGAACTATTTTTGTATTTTTACTATAAAGTGGACAAGACGTGTCTGTCACTTAATTTAAAGAATTGACTCAAGACAAGTACACCATTACGTGCAGTTATTCAGTAATGTTGGACACAGTCAGAATGAGATTTGTCTTGCACTCGCTTAATCATTTATAAATACTGGAATGATTCTAAGCGAATTTAAACAAAATTGTAACATGTAACAGACAATCAGTCATACATTTAAAAATAGCCCATCTAGGTAATACCGTCAGTGACTACACTGATACATTGACCATCTGTATTAGCTTCCAGGTTTTGGTATTTCTTTTCCCAAATATACGGAAGTTGTTAACTATCGGTGTTGCATTATGTACTTTCGGGTCTGTGCCCGACCACTAATTGTTAATTGAAAATTTAGACTCGTACAAATTTATCGTTATACATTGAACGACTGTACCTGTTTATATCTCATCGACACATCCAATAAATATTCAATGGCAAAATACCTGTGACATGTTGGACGTTGTTATTTTTTTGTTGTACGTCTGACTGTTGTTTTGTTTATGTCATACTATTTCCGGAATTATAATATTACATCAAGTAAAAACGTATCAACAGATTTTGAAGTACAAAGAAGGCAACAACAATAAGTAAACGAACTTACTTAAACTTGTGGTTTTATGTGAAACGTTGTATCCGTCGTTTAAGTATTTGTCTTCTCACGAAATGTCTGGAAGCAGTAAATCTAATAGGTTCAGTATTTATCTGGAAGATAGCAAAACTACATCTCAAATGTGTTCAAAAGACTGTTTTAGATTTCATAAAGATTCAGTCACTTAAACACTCCTAATGTCTATTGTTACAGTACAAACATGTTATTTAAAGCGTTGTTGAGACGCCTTAGGATACAGCTGCACAATATAAGATATTCGATGATGACTAGTATTTAGCGTTTAGTTACATACGACATTTATGATCACAGACAATATCAAGTAAGTAAAAAACAACAATAGTTTCTGATCGTCGCTGCTTTTCAATTTCTTATGTGAGTCCTTTTATAACATTCAGTGTACAAATTGCTATGTATAAATTTGTTATGTAGCAGTTGTAGATAATAATCCGCTGCTGTTTCAGCACTGTGCCGAGTGTACAAATTTAACGTTATCTGACCTCGTACGCATATCATCGAGTGATGGAATTGCGCCACTCTAAGTTTATCGGCGAATTTGAATTCAAATTAATGTCATTTTGTAAAATAAAGCATGCTTACCTTGAAGAAAAATCTATTACATGTAACAATAAAGTTCCGTTTGAATCATTTAAAATGTAAAATGCACAACTTCATGACAACAAAAGAAGTAACAACTACAACTAGAACTGTGACGCCATTTAAATGATGTAATTGCGCCACCTACGTAATTCCCTGTGACGTCACTCACAAATAAGGTTAAACTAAGGCAAACGTATTAATGTTGTTAGTTAATCGTTCGATTTTATTACCAAACTAATGAAAACTTTTAAAAAATGTCATTAATGATTTTTATTATTCCTGCAATGAAAATTAAATGTTACATTAGACTATCCGGGTAAACCCTGTCTGTCAGTCTGTCTCTTATATAGGTGAAGGAAGCATTTCACACTTAAACATCTTATTTCACAGACATATCATTCTCAGCTATGTCCTTGTATGGTTTGAAAAATAGCAGCTTGGGAATAGCGCAGGTATTATGTGACTCATCATATGACATTTGCGCTAAAAATAGAGTAAACCCGATAAAAGTCACTTACCAAGCCTTAAGGTACAGGGATACGAACACCATTACCTAAAATATGGTTGGCATTAACTCAAACTGGAGTCACGTGGTTTTCATTCACTGGTACATGTATGTTAACCTTGCAGACGCAGCGACCTAGATACTTTAAATGCCTTTTTTGTGTTAATTTTTTTGATTTTGCAAGACATTTATTTTGCATTAACAAAATAAGCATTTTACGATAGGTTGGTATGTAAATAAACATATGTTTTGCATGTTGTAATCGCATTTTGACAAGAAAATCAAACTAGAGTAGTTTGCAATGACGTAGTTATAATTCTCACGGTCAATCGGGCGTTCGCTCAATTCTCGCAAGAAAAACAAACAAGGTGGAGGTATTGCATCAGTGGAGAAATTGCATCACTCGACGATTTATCCTGTATATTCTTTCTACACTGAACATAATATTAAGGGAATACCTAAACATTCGTATCTTTTATGAATGCCGCTTAACCTCGGATGTAAATGTTTCATGCTAATTAATGTCACGCACAAGAAAAAAAACATGGACAAAAACTGGGAAATCTGCATGATAGGACTAATACAATTTTAGAGACCACTAAGGGAGACAACATCCCTACCGTTAGATCAAACTTTTCGCCGGCGTTTAATTATTTTCTGTCTGACGTTGCTTGTCGTCAGTAAATGGATCCAATTGAGGAACGCGTAAGCGTAGTTGAGTCATTGCACCTTGGTATTCTAGACAAAATACGCGAGATTGTAATCAGCTGGCTTGATAATCATTAAATTAAAAAAGAAAAAACAAGTTGTTTTCACTTAATGGGGAGAAAATTTAGGCAATAACATACTTAATCAAGGAATTTCAACATACATGCCGGGTTGCGTACGGATTGTAAAACACGTATGCCCTCTTGAAAGCCAAATAGTCATAATTAGTAAAGGTAACATTGACCTTGACATTTTACCTACTGACCTTAAAATCAACAGGAGTCATCTACCTTTGATGATCCACCTTGATGTAATGTGTGAATATCCTAGGGCAAAGCTTTCTTGATTATTGAACGGAAAACATTTGATTTATCGACATACCTACATACCGTCATGTGCACAACAGTTTACCCCCACATCAAATATGGGGGACATAATAATATAGTTTGCATCAAGATTGGCAATGTCGAGTTCAAATGTTCTAGAGGATGGATTGCGAGCTTCAAAATGGTAGAAATTTACTGCACAATGTGTGATTAGTTTGGAAAGAGACGCTAATATTCAAACAGTCATGATTTGAAACATAAATTACAAGGCCCAAATTCCACAAAAATACTTAAGTTATTGCTTGGCTATAAGATTGTTATTTAAATTGTAGTATATGGCTACAAGTTTAGACTTAAATAAAAACGAAAATACTGCCCTGACATTGAAAACGCAAAGTACATTCACTTTTGTCGTGATTTCTTCACGATCATCCGATATAACTACATGTATGTCTAACGACTAGACGAATCATAAAGATGGTTTCGATTCGTTATAACAGGTTGTGTGTTAACATTACGCGTTGGTGATGATAAGCAATTTATGTTTGCATAGCGCATTAATAAAACACAGCAAAATTTTCTTTCAGATTCCAAACGTGCTCGCAGACTCGGCTGATTGGTCGTTTCCGTAAGGAATTACGTAGAATTGTTTGAGTGGATTACGGCGACCAACCGACCATTGATCTTGAAATTTATTAACCTTGATGACAGAACCAATAGCTACAGAACAGCGTCCGCGTCGAATCTAGAAGGACTGGGTTTCGCTCTGTAGTTATGTCATTCAAAAAGCGAAATACAAATGACACCGGTATTTTCAACGCTGCAAGATTGAAATGTGAAAACTGACGCCTCTCTTCTCATACCCTCGTGGCGATTAAACCATATTGATTGAGATACCGAGAGGAAATCGATTAGTGGTGTAGACTTTGTTCCACAAAAATAACCTTAAACTTTGTTTCCCTAACCATATAATTCTTCAGCATGTACATGGCAACTTCTTCTTAATCCTGTGGTAGACGAACACAAGGTCGCTGAAAAACGTGCACGTGTATGCTTTATTGATAAAACTAACGAAAATGCAAGTAGGGTTGTCGAAAGGAAATTAATTAGCGTAGGTTCAATCGATTTTATCTATAGACAAGGTTAAAGTCCAAATATGGTACAAAAGTAATATTTACGTAATGTCAATGCACTAAATTGAAAACAATGTCGTATTTGTTTCCGATTTTGAGGACGACAAAATAGATTAGTTTGATTCAATCTAATTTTGCTGTAGGAAATTGACAGAAAATCTCTTAAATTACTCGCATGTGTGACAAAACATCGATTGAATTACGAAAACGTTATTATAAATGATACACTGTGATTCCTAGAAAATAGCACATGGTGAATTCTGCTCTAACAGCGTTTGGATAGACGAAGGGGTGCGATAATTAAACGTCTGAGTGATTAGTCTCTGCGGGTCGAAATAGTGCTCTTTATGAATTGAATAGAGTGAGACACACTGTGTGACATTCCCTGATTTCCTCCCATTTGATCTATCTATATTTTATAACGGTATCCTAGCTAACAAATAAGTCGTGCTATAACATAAAATCGTGCTTCTCTTAGCAATTGTATTTCTCATTCACTGTTACTGTACGAATGACTGTTGTCTAACAATTCGTTCACAGGACTGTATGATGTCAAGTGGTCCAGGACAGAAAATGTTGTCCACACTATGGAAATCGGAATGGATATTTTCTTGCTTTCCCTTCATCACGATAGATTGTCCTTGCACATTACCATATTTAAATGATTTCGAGTGCTACGCCCTGTCGAAGGGGGGTACGGTCAATTGATGAGGCATATTAGACATACCCTTTTCACTGGCTACGGTCATAGCCTCCACATATTTAGAACATGTCAGTTGGTTGCGAAAAATCAAACCAATAATGATAAAATCGGACAGGGAAGCATAGAAACAGCCGAGCACAGAAACAGAATTAATACAGATCACATGCACACGGAACAATGTTCATCACAAATCTGAACGTGAAACTAAACCTTTGTGATTATAATTCCAGGAAAACTGGTTATATCAATTGTCTTCAGTATATGATTTACGTAATACTAAAAAGCCTAAGTAAAACAGTGGATGTAATGATCTTTCATTGCGATATGTGTAGGTAAGTGATGAATGTCCGTCCCTCAATGTACAAACAGGTATCCCGTTGATCTCTATCTCCGGGCATCTAAGCACAACAATGATTTTAAGAGCGATTTAAAAACTTTTTGAATTATTTAAATTAGAGAAAAATAATACTTTACACTTAAGCAAAACATGCAATCAACAAATACACAACAAATAACTTGTATGGTGTATTTTTAGCATCATATCACGAGACCTCAATAATCTGAATTCAAGAGCACTTTCTCGTATTTCCTTTTTTTTCGGACAGTGTATTGTGCCTCGACTTGTACTTTAACACACTTTATATAGGGCCCAATTTGTAGTATTCTCCTTCAGTCATACGTGTAAATTATCATCTGTGGTTGAAAACCAGTCAATTAAAAAATTAGAGCAAGAGGAGCAAGAATAATATGGGTTGTTTTCCTTTTTTAAAATGTTCGCCATTTGTTTGTTTCGAAAATGTTCGTTTTTTGCCTAAATCTGATGATTTTTGTGGAAATCAGCTAATATATGTTACAACTATTAGAATGATTCAAATTCATCACTCCAAAACGAAGTTTTGATGCTTTCCAGAAATACGAGAAAGCACGACAATACGAGAAACAAGGATACATGTCATTTACGTTCAAAATTGGATGTCACTTTTTCGATTTTGAAGCCTAATCGATTTATCGTATGTATACATCATCTTTCTGCCTTGCAATGTTTGTGAATGTTACTCACAGATAATTTTAATCAACGAATGACAATCTTAATCTTGAATTATTACTTATCAAGTTGTTCAAAGCGATTGTAACCAGTGATCCTGCCTTCAAAATTACAAAACAGCGGCACTTGTTGACCATTCTCTGGGGTGGGGGGGGGGGGTATCGTTGATCAAATCAATTAGTTTAATTCATCTACCAGGACACAGTTCAATCACGACTGACAAACGACCAGGAATACTAATTGTACGAAATATAATTATAAAAACGAACTTCGATCTTTTTGTAGCGTATATAGTACACAGGACAGGCTACTCGTTTTACTACTTTATCGAACTTGATTCAGATAGCATTGTTAAATCAGACTAATCTGATGAAAAACATGAACAGCTCAAAAACTAATTCCTGTAAAAGCAGTACTTGCAATTAGGGTCGACAACTTGATTGTGAACAGATGACGTATCTATTCCATATTACATCATCAAGAAAAAGTTAACGCTGGTAAAGTGTTGCGGGTCATGCTCATTTTATGAACTGATTATTGATCGAAAAATATTTAAAACTGCTGTATTACCAACTAGTAGCCTAGCACATCTCTACTTGTTTTTCTTTTTGTTACTTATTTTAATCATGTTAAATGGTACCAAATAAAATGTGTGCGTTTTTAAATGTACACGGCGTAAATCTACATGTATTTGCAAACACTCCTGGTCTGGTCTAAAATGCGTACCAACATGTTTTCGAAATATTACGGGTGGTACTATAAAAGCACAACTAACTTACATGTAAGTAACGTCAAGTTGCCAGACAATTTAGGGTCAATGGGTCACACGTTACACCCGAATACTGGTCACGGATGAATCTCGTTAAAGGAAGTACGCAGCTAGACATGCACCCTTTTCTCTTTTTTGTGGTTAATAAAAAGATATAGCCTTACTGGTTTTAGTTCAGGTGGCTTTGTTCGTATATCATCTGAAATGATATAAATTGAAGTGAAAGTGTTCAAGTAAGACATACGTACATACATGCACACGAAATTACCGAAACAGTTTGCGGTTGTTGTCATTATAGTTGAATAATATAGGCAATATATATTCTATCGTACTGGTCATGACGCACGTAAGAATGTACCATGCACGTGTTTCCTCTCTAACATTTCTCCTGATTTGTACCTGAAATGAACTGATATAGTTCGTCGAGTTTGTTTAGAGAAAATGAACGACCTCGACCCCGACTACACACTGTCTAATTGACATAAGATTGAACACGTTGCCTGTGGCAAACACTTATACTTGTAAATTATGTTTGTTTCCTATTGAAGTTGAATGTCTGACTGCTGTTTTACTGTCAGCACTATTGGATTAAGGAGTAAGCTTTCGTCATAATTGCTCATAAAAGTATTGTCGAAGATACTTAAAATGCATTTTTACACGCAAGTAGAAATAATCTTTGATTCCTACGTGGTGTTTATAAAAGGACCAGTTCGTACATATGCACTCAAGCTTCATATGTCAACTGTCACAGAGATCGATTGAAGTGTAATGCACCACGTAGCACTATGCATCCTGATTCCTTGTATACATTGAATATTATTGAACCAAGCTGTATTAAACAAAGGTTCTGAATGGATTTCTTGTAATGAAAAAAACCAATGTCATAAAGTAAGCTTTTACAGTTACCAATTAATTAAATAAATGTGAAATTACCGCGTGTGATATGTTTTCGATGAAGATAGAATGAAAATATGTACGTCTGTATTACCCGAGTAGCAAGGACGGCTTTCAATACTTCTAGTTCTGTTTTTCGCACCATCTTTGTGATAAGTATACTACTGAGGAAGCTGTGTATGGTTGGAAAATATCATCAGGTGCAAAGACTGACAACCTGCCGAGAGAAACATGCATTTATCGCTTCAGACAACATATTACGGAAACGCATGATGTTCACTACACGTTTCCTAATATCTACATAACCAGGAGGACATGTACATGTATGTCGTTAATTAACGAAACCATAGCCGAGTGTTTACAGCGTCCGCATTGGAAGTAGAAGATCAAAGATTCGAATCCCAGCGATGGAAGCTAAGTTAGTTCGGATGCGGTCGGTTGATGAGCCGGCTGCTAGGTAAAGAATGGCAAATGTAGAATCAACCTTTGCAATAAATGTTAACTATACAAGTGTGAAGAATTATTTTATGTATACACAGTCGATTTAATGCCTTTGGGTCCATATCGGCTTTGGATTTGTCGATCAACGGTCGCTACATGTAACATTAACAGCGTTCCAGCAACACAAGACGGTTTACAAATAAGAATGACGGTTTAGTTCACGGGCAAGCATTTAATAGCGTTTGTATTGCCAATGTCCTAACTATGTTACGTATGTAGCGTGATATTTGGTTACAGTTTCACGAACCACAGAAGGGATATATTCTTACCGATAGACACAATGTGAACAGTTTATTTCGCTACAATTAGTATCCCTACGCTAGTTTGGCCGTTGTTACCCATAGGCATTGATCAATCTTTGGATGAGCTAAAAAGACTTTGGCAAGTCCATGAACACCATAGCACAACGTCTATACCGTCAATGAGATTTCTCACGCCTCGATTCGGGACTGGAGCAATATTCTCCAACTCGACGTAACAAATATTGTTCTGACAAAATTCGATTCGGGACTGGAACAATATTCTCCAACTCGACATAACAAATATTGGTATGTCAAAACTGAATTCGGGACTGGAGCAATATTCTCCAGATCGACATAACAAATATTGCTTTGTCAAAACTGTTTTATCGTCGCTCAGTATACGTTAGCTTTTTAGAACAAAGTCAAGCGGTCAAAGTAAGATACACTATATTTCCATGCGTTGATCAGACTGTAGCTATATTAGTTTCATGTATACCACTTGGTGGGTAGTAAGTTATTCTCTGTTTGTTGACAGAATGCCTAAGGTCAAAATAATATTATCCTTCTAACAAAAACTGTTTTGAATCTGTGTTATTTAGTGCTTCTCGATTGATTTCACATCGACATATTTCTGTACTTCAGGCAGACAAGAAATCGGTTATGTTTGATTTGTTCTGATATTTCTGAAGTAAATTGACATAAGACCTCCTAAATTGTGCCATGTGCGAATTAACGGTGGCGTTATTGCATAACATATACTGATATAAGGCTGCCTAAAGAAAACATTTAATCTCTATTTCGCGTTTTAAGAGATCACGTACATAATAAAAGAACGTGTGGATGATTGATCAGACGATTGAAGCCCCTGTCATTTATAGGACGGACGTAATTTCCACCACGAAACCAGATACTAGATGTATCATATGTCTCAGAAATTGTGTATGGGAAGCATTGCCATTATACACTTTAAGTGAAATTCAATGCTCTAGCACATTAAATGAGAAACACGCCGTACAGCCGGTACATTTATGAGACCACTAAGTTACTTAAAGAAAAGGTGCAAATAAAAAATGAATTGGACAATTTCGCATTCAAAATATAACAAGTAAACAATTGATTGTTTCCTTTGATGTCACTTTGTCCCATATTGAATCAAACTGAATGATCGCAAACATAAGAGTTTAAATATTTGCAAACCATGGCACGCCAAATCAAAATGTTGACGTAAACTTACTCATTATGCATTACGCTAGTATAAGCTAATTAATGCCTCAAGACGAATTTGGACTGCACGAATAATGTGGATAGTTAGGTCACTGCTCATACAATTTTAATATGTGCGATATTAAATATAAGCGAATGGGCTGACAGAAATATTTTGTATTGATTTGTGTGGTTGTTTTGTTATTAGTGATAAAATATACATTGAGAAAATTATTATGTGACATATAGATCGTACAAATACTTTCTTGTGTTTGTTTAGTCATCTAGGACACATTGAAGATACGGCGCTGTCTTATATCAATTTATATCTATTCTACCATTATTGTCTCATGGGAACTGTGCAGGGCGTACTTGTATATGAATGAAAATACGTACCACGTCTAAAATCAAGAGTCTGCTGTAAACATGCCATTCTAGCTAATTAGTGATTTATAGATTGTAGCTTTTTGAAAAGTGTATTAGAAAAAAACAAGATTACCTTGACACCTACACACGCCCTATATGACACATTATTAAATGTGATTAGAGAAGAATGGTCGTACGAATCAATGAATCAGCTTAAATCGCTGCCAAAGAAACATGAGTGCATAAAAATGTTATATTATGTTTCGGTCAAATATGTTGCAGAGGATGCAAATATTGTGCATTCGAATGAATTACACCCATTTCTCGACGTTCTGTACATATTTTTTTCAGTTGGGCAAATCACCAACAGGGCTTGGAGCAAGGTCTTTATCAGCGGCCTGGCTTGCAAGTAGGCAGAATAGATACAGATGAAGATACATCGTACTTGTTCATGTAACAGCTATGATGTCGCTTATTTTAACAGTACACACTCTAGGAGGAGACAAAGGAACGTTTTGACAGACGGAAATCGGACGTATAGCTGCTTCACGTAGTTGGCGCATATTGAATGCTGAACACAGACATTGCAGATTCATAAAATGATTGTGATATGCAATGATTTGGTCTATTGCAGTCTATGTAATCCTTGGTTTATGGGATTTAATTTGTTTTAGTTGTATTTGCCATTTCACAGATTGTCTGGTACTGTAGATGGCAATATTCTATAACATCTACAGTGTTATCGTCGCGTGACCATAGCAAAACGATCCATACTTTGATTGGTTTGGTCTGGAGTATATAAAGAGTATCTACCAGGCGTTGTCACTATATATAACCTTGTATAAAACAAGTTTTGCAAATTTTATTATGCGAACCTTTGGTGAGCTTCATAATAGTTCCTTAACGAGTTTAATATCAATTTATATCAATTGACAACGAGTATTTTATATTTTATACCACATGACTCCAATAACACGAAAAAACAAACATTTCTGTTAGAAAAAATATTCCACTGTATAAACGTGGTATCATATGACAATTATACTATTATACGACACTCGTATAAGACTATACGTACTCGTTATACTAACCCGGATACAACAAGAGTCATGTAATATATAAAAATATTGAATCATTGTAGGTGTCGCGTCGATCGTCATTGAGTCAATTCACTAATTTATCATTTAAACAATTATTTAAAAACTTAACACAAGTCACCTGGTTTTATAATAGCTTTACAATTTGACCGAAACATATCTTTAAACGTATGCTTTTGAATAAAGCTTTAGATTTTGACCGAAACATATCTCTAAACGCATGCTTTTGAATAATAAGTCGTATCAATATTGGAGAGAAGTGTATTATACATTCATTTAGATGAATACCGTAAATGAATTGCATTTTCATTTTTCTGTCTTTGGCCGCTGGTACATGTAGTTACATTGTCTTATATTTCCCGGTTTTGGAGTTCTACGAATTATATTTTTGTTGTACTAATATGAACAGTGCATATCATACACATTACATACCTTACGTATTTTCACAGTCAAAAATCACATTTAAGGGACAGACATATTCTTATAATCTGAGTAATGTGTGTCGGTGATATCTTATTGTCAGCTATCCTTTTAGGAAAGTTGACGTCAGTAAGGTAAAGCCTAAGTCACATGATAACGCCAACCTACATCTCTCATTATAATATACGGTAAGCAACTTATTGGAAACATAGATACGTTAATGGAATAGCCCGGATGATTGACTAAATGGTAGGATTAAGTTATTACTGTCCATAGTAGTACACTCCCAAGTCTGGATCTCCACACTAGCCACAAGGAAAACATTGTTTACGAAACAATTCCTGGTCGTACTCAGTTTGTCATTAAAGAACATTGACAAGCTAGTCTCGCAATCCAGAAAAAGAACGCCCATGCTTTTGGATATGTAACACACATATAATGATTTTTGTTTAAATATATAATCATTACAAATCAACAATGTTATTGACACTTTGGCTATTACGAGCTGTCGGTTTATCTCGAGCATTTTACCTGTTCCGATCACTCCTCGAGGTAACGGAGTTTTATTGTAAGTACTTATTTTCGTTTCGTTACTTTCAAAAACTTGATCTTTAAAAAGGTGGTGGAGAGTGTCACCTGCAATATCCATTACATACCTAATACTAAAGTATGAATACTAGTCATAAAATAGTGTTGCCATGTTAACTACACATGTGTTCAAGTATGCCCAAAACGTCCATTGAAATTTACTATTTACTTTATGTACTGCTATAAATATTTGAACAATCTATTTTTAGATATTATGTTATCATATATTTGATAGACTGAACTACTTCCATGAGTTTTTCAAATTTATTGTCCACACATGTACATTTAGGTGGAAGTCAATGTTTATTTGAAATTGAATTGATCAATGTTTGAACCAACCCCAAATTTTACAAATAGTCTGATAATTACATTACATTTTCTTGATTGTTTACCAAATATTACATGACTGTACCACATTTTTGTATACGCACATATTCACCTAGCGTATGCTAACTAAAATATTGCCTTCGACTAATTTACCACAACCACATACATTTCGAAGCTAACCACTATTTGTTTAATGCCGAAATATACGTGTGGTATTGTACTGTGTATTGCATTAGCATGACAAAAGTCTGTTTTCCATCTAAATATTCATTCAAGAAAATGGTTCCATCTATATATTTTAATACAACCAGACAACAACACGTTTGAGAAATCTTTACGTTTCTGTTCGATTACGAGCTTTGTAAGAAAATCTTTAAGTAGTTTTGGAAATATAACATTTTCCTTAACCGAGTTAATAAGAGTTTCAGACGCATTCACACCCAGCGAATTTTCATAGTTTGCAGACAATGGATATGTCATTTCTATAGTTAACAATTAAACTCCGTATTTCGCCTTGGTACGTCTGTGTTTATGAACCAATTATTATGATTTAGAATTGTAGCAAACTATATTTGTCCCCTGACGATCATATCGACTCCGGAAATGTGGCGGGTTCTGATTCTCCACACAAGAAAGATGCGCCGATATCATGACATGTGGAAATAAATACCGAATCATTTCTCTAAAGAGAACCTAAGAGATAGCGGAACAGTAGTTATAGAGCGGTGTTGTTGTTGTCAAACTAAGTCGTCAACAATGCCACGTACTCGTACATTGACCTCTAATATAATAATTGTAGGTTTTATAACAGTGTTTTATACAATGCAGTTATCGATTTGGACGAGTACCCTGCTTATAAACCATATGTAGTTTTCTAGCTGGGTTCGAGGACAAATATAATTCGTTTCGTACAAAAACAGTGTTAAATAACGTTTTCATTGACTCTACACTAATTTATTTGTTTAAGTAGCATGTAGATCTACTAAATGATGCCATAGATTTAAAAAATCGAAAAAGTCGAAAAGCTATTTATTACATTCCTCAAATATTCGTAAATATTTGTGACTGCAGTAATACATACTTTAAGTTATTTTCACTTCGCTAGTCAACTCGTTTGCGAGATAAATATTCTACATTCTACCTCACAATTATCCATGAACATTGAAATTAACGCAGAGCATAACGAACCCATGCTACGTTAGGTAACTGGGCTCGTTCTGGTAACATACCGTCCATTAATGAAAGAGCATAATAATGAACGGTACAGTGTACAACATGGGAATATATTTTACTGCCACATGATACAATTGGAGCTCTCTCTTTGGATAAATAAAACATAATTACATAGAACGCATACCGACATTTACTGGCGCGCCACGGTCTATACTATATTGAATATAAATATATATGTATACCTACTGCTTTTACTCACCACGTCAATTGCATGTATCGTTATAGCGTATTTCTATAGCTCAGGTGCTAAGTTTGCATAGTTCTACGTTATAAAAATAAAAATTAACGATAATATGTTAACCTCGGGACCTACTTTCCCATTAATTGAGGGCTTGGTTTTGATTTGGGAACATGTAAATGTTCATGTGCTGAAATGAAGAAAGGCCTTGGTATTGACCACCTATCACATTTCGCAGGCTACGTGTTAATACTTGCTATTACTTCCTGGTGATTTTTTTCGATACCCCTGTGACAAATAGCATGAGTCGAGCGATATCTTCGCTTTGACTTGTATTTGTCATTACTTTTTTCTTAATGAACTTAAGCGGCTTTTGAATTTAGAAATATTACATACTTTTATGTTTAGTTATTTCGTGACAGTAACCCTTAGATACTCAAGTGAACAATATTGTCGTCTGCCTTTATCATTAATATTGTTTGTTTTGTCGTTTATTGTCAGGTTTATTTCATTTCAAATCCAATATGACACATGCCCTTTAAGGACAAACATACATACGTATGTACTATTACATATGATGTTGTTGTTGGAGAAGGCGCTCATAATTGCCCTAGATAAAATATCGTAGGAATTAAAAACAATAATTGTTAACCACCAGTAAACCGTGTTTTGTGTGAGACAATCGCGCCAGTATCCCAAAGGTCAATGTCATACTTGCGATTCCAAATGACAATATGACCACAATTAGGCGTGTTTGTATGTTATATATTGTGTGAATTGAGGATAACCTGACACCGTGCATTTAAATACATTCAGATTGTGTGTCATGTGAACCAATCGCGTCAATATCTCAAATGTGAAGGTCACTCGTCAGGTACAAGTGGCCATAACATAAAAATAAATTTGTCATCTATCGTTGGGTCAAATTGTTAAACTAGCCAAAATTGTTCACCACAATCAGACGATGCTTTGCCCTCAAAATGGTGACAATATCTCGAAGGTTAAGATTAAAATACGTTGCGATTTATACCAGGGTACCAATGTTATACGCAAAATAAAGATCATTGAAACCTATTGTATGTAAGTTTTGTCTGTAACATATAGACAGTTCAATATTCACATTTTACCAAAACACTCGCAGGCTGATCATGACAGACTCATAGCGTCGTGATTAAGCACTTTTTAAATGTAGTTGGTGGTAAGATTTATGTCTACGCGGAAGAGGAACAGACTGGAATCCAGATAACCCAATGTAAATTACTTTTATGTAATCAGACTACGCCAATATAGTCACATTATACGAATAATTATGTTACATCAATCGTAATGCTTTTAACCATAATTCTATTAAACATGAAGATGTCTGCCGAGACAGACATTAATGAAGAGTAAGTAGTCTACAATATATATTATTATTTCCGTTTCAATTCAGATTCGAAACAACTCGTATCTACAATGATATAGAAAAGTGTAATTGAATATGCATTGTATTAAAAACGTTTACGGTAAAAAGAACACGCATCAGCAAATAGACATGGAAATTACAACAATATTTTTTTGTGTGTACCGTTTTATTATACTGTGTTTATTTTGTATACTACTCTTCTGCCAAGCCGTTGGTCGACGCAAGACTACTTGTTTAGTGTTGCTTTTGTGGATGTTCTTTTGGTCGTCCTCCTGATTTGTTATTGCCTCTGTTGACTCTTACTCAAGGTTTTTTTACCTGTCTACTGCTGAAAGGCTGGCGGATTAGGATGTCGAGTTTTTGTTTCGTTTTTATCCCTTCGATTTATTTATTAATTGTTCTTCAGGTCTGTGCTTGTAATTTCGACATACTAGAAATGGTGCTTTACGTGATTTTACGCTCAAGTTGAAATAATCAATTAAACGTTATCAAATCTCACCATTCGTCACTTTCACCGGAGACCAATTTATACGGAGCTAGCAATTTGCACACTGTTCAATGCTGCAACCATGTGAAGAAAAACTAAATAGTAAAATAGTGCAAAAGTAATACTATAACCGTTGCTGTTAATTGTAGACGAACATCCTTATTAAGCTGCAAATGAAGATCCTGACATTCTTGTGTTGTTGTCGTCTTTTTCCAGTGTTTGATTAGCATGTCAATAAACGCCAGTCCATTTCATGGCTGATCATAACGTACTTTCTTTCAAATATGTATCTAACCATTTACGTATTGACTAATCGACCTGAATATTATTGTTTTTAAAGTTCAGACAAAAATATTCCGTTGTATTGCCCAGGTGTCCGTTTTCTGGATCCGTTTTCACGGGCGCAATCGCCATGGATTTACAGAACGCGAGTCTACTGGAAGACTGAATGTGAAATTTGGTTCGAAGGTGTGCATTTGTTGTATAAACATTAGCTTTTTTCAATTTTAAAAACCGGAACGCACTTCCTTCACAATCTTTATAACAGTCTAAATGACACGTAATGAAAAATTATTGAACTCGTCTGTAAACTGGATTTTTTTGTATGTGAATAAAACGAACGTCATCCGACTACTAGTTTGCCGCAAACATTCTGCGACCCGTGTTTTTGTTGTATATACGTACATGGCTGATTGTACTATACATATTTCTGTGTGATGGACCTGCTTGTCAACATGTTTGCACTTAAACTACATAATTTGAGAGACTGTATGCAAATTCATCTCAAACGGTAAGACACGTCATGCAATCAGAGATTAGATCACATTGAAACAAAGTGCGTCTTCCTAATACTGTCACGTTTTATGTAGCGGATATTGTATTGAGTTACTACGTGGAAAACTAGTTTGCCCATTTACTACTTAGTAATACGTATTCGTACTTGACATATAATGTGATAAAGTTGCGATGACAAATGTTACATTGTATGTAATTGTTTGTTACGTTTTATGTTTTACTAGTGATTTGTACTTGTACATGTAACCCGTGTGTTTGTTGTTTTACCTTTCATGCTCAGTTGTTTCTGTTGAATGCTACATTCCATGTCTGATACGTTATACTTGTTTTGCACATACATGTACAGTACTTCGTATAACATGTCAGCAGGTCAACAATATATTTGTCAATAATCTAGTCCTAATTAACCATCCTTTAGATGTAGTAGGTGGTAAGTTTTATGTCAGTGCAGAAGAGTAATTGCCTGGAAACCAGATAACCTTATATAAGTCAAAACAGCCACCTTTAACGAATCATTATGTTACAACAATCGTAATGTTTTTAACCATAATTCTATTAAACATGCAGATGTCTGCCAAGACAGACAATAATATAGAGTAAGTAGTCTAGCACATAAATTATAATTTCCATTTCAATTCAGATTCGAATCACCTCATTCTACAATAAAATAGAAAATTGCAATTAAAGAAATGTTTATGGTAAATAGGAACATGCATCAGCGAATCGACATGATAGTCACAAAAGTATTGTGGTTAAAGTGTCGTTTGTTAAACTGTGTTCATTCGGTATGTACCTTTTTGCAAAGTCGTTTTTCTGCACAAGAATGCTACTATTTTTGTTTAAAAAAAGGCAAGCGTATTTGCTGTTGGGTGTTGCTTTGTGAATGACAACGAATTGTTTGTTGGTTGTATGTCTGATTCGTTATTTCGTTTGCTGGCTTGTGCCCCAGCTATGTTTGAATGACATATGCGAAATATCTGACAGAGTAGGGTGCTTTTGCAGCCGTTCAGTTTCTTTTTGTTTGATTGTCATTCTGAT
Source organism: Spisula solida (assembly GCA_947247005.1). Taxonomy (NCBI): domain Eukaryota; kingdom Metazoa; phylum Mollusca; class Bivalvia; order Venerida; family Mactridae; genus Spisula; species Spisula solida. Next base: position 38,780,700 of record OX365944.1, on the reverse strand, counting down.
CTGTACTTTTCTTTTCTTGTGTTGTTTTTAGTGTCCCACGTACCATGCTGTTTTTCATCATCAATTACTAGAAAATGGTCCTACATGTATGTGTAAAATTAAGCTTAAATTTAAATAATCAATTAAGTCAATAGCTTACTGAACTGACATTTTTATATCGGTTGTTCAAATGAAACATTTCGCGTTGAATTCTTGAAATTAGTTTGTGTCGTCTCGAATATTTGACTCTATTCATAACACCCAACATTTGTGTGTTGTTATAGTTTTAATTACTGTCAATATCAAGAATAACTATACATGTACATATATCTTACTTGTACTCCGGTAGCTGGTTTTAACAAAATGTAATACCAAATCGGACAGGGAAAGCCGCATTCAACACAAACAGCACGAAAGGGCAAATCATAACTCACATATTACTAGTAAACCTCACAAGGCAAATAGATATATAAATGAATAAAAAAACGAATAACTTCCAACTCCTACTTTCATGTGTCAATTTGGCCCAACAAAAGTGTAAACACGTGCTTTGTACAGCACCTTAAATGTTATAACCCTGTAGCTAGATGTCATTTAGATTGCTCACCTATATTTGACAACAACGTCATTATTGTTAAGAAAGTAAAGCGGCTCATGGTGATTTAATTTGCGAAGCGAGACACATATAAATAGCTCTTTATCATGTGATAATGTGTATTTATATTTCAGTTAAAAATTTTGATTCAAGACAAGTACACCATTACGCGCAGTTATTCAGCAATGCCGGGGTGAGTCGAAATGAGATTGTCCTTTACAAGCCCAATCATTTATAAATTCTGGAACGACTCAAAGCGAATTTAAAACCTTGTTATACATTTCTATGTAACAGAAAATCAGCCATACATTAAAAAATAGCCCTCGGTGACTACACTGACATTGACCATCTGTATTAGCTTCCAGGTTTGGGTATTTCTTTTCCCAAATGCAGTATACGGGAAGTGTTAATTATCGGTGTTGCACTATGGACTTTCGTGTATGTGCGCGACCACAAATTGTTAAATTGTAAAATTTGACACGTACAAATTTACCGTTATACATTGACCGACTTTACCTGTTTATATCTCATCGACACATCCAACAAATATTTAATGGCAAAATACTTGACTTGCGACAAGTTGAACATTGTTATGTTTTTGTTGTACTTCTGACTGTTGTTTTGTTTATGTCATACTATTTCCGGAATTATAATATTACATAAAGTAAAAACGTATCAATAGATTTCGAAGTACAAAGAAGGTAACAGCAATAACTAAATGAACTTATTTAAACTTGTGGTTTTAGGTAAAACTTGTATTCGTCGTTAACGTTTTTGTCTTCTCACGAAATGTCTGGAAGAAGTAAATCTAATATGTTCAGTATTTGCCTGGAAGATAGCAAAACTACATCTCGAATGTGTTCAAAAGACTGTTTTAGATTTCAATAAAGATTCAGTCACTTAAACACTCCTAATGTCTATTGTTACTGTACAAACATGTTATTTAAAGCGTTGTTGAGACGCCTTCGGATACAGCTGCACAATATAAGATATTCGATGATGACTAGTATTTAGCGTTTAGTTACATACGACATTTATGATCACAGACAATATCAAGTAAGTAAAAAACAACAATAGTTTCTGATCGTCGCTGCTTTTCAATTTCTTACGTGAGTCCTTTTATAACATTCAGTGTACAAATTGCTATGTATAAATTTGTTATGTAGCAGTTGTAGATAATAATTCGCTGCTGTTTCAGCACTGTGCCGAGTGTACAAATTTAACGTTACATTGTACCAAGCCTTAAGGTACAGGGATACGAACAACTATTACTTAAAATATGTTAGGCATTAACTCAAACTGGAGTCACGTGGTTTTCATTCACTGGTATGTTAACCTTGCAGACGCAGCGACATAGATACTTTAAATGCCTTTTTTGTGTTATTTTTTTGATTTTGCAAGACATTTATTTTGCATTAACAAAATAAGCATTTTACGATAGGTTGGTACATGTCTGTAAATAAACATATCTTTTGCATGTTGTAATCGCATTTTGACAAGAAAATCAAACTAGAGTAGTTTGCAATGACGTAGTTATAATTCTCACGGTCAATCGGGCGTTCGCTCAATTCTCGCGAGACTACAAGAAAAACAAACAAGGTGGAGGAATTTCATCAGTGGAGAAATTGCATCACTGGACGATTTATCCTGTATATTCTTTCTACACTGAACATAATATTAAGGGATTACCTAAACATTCGTATCTTTTATGAATGCCGCTTACCCTCGGATGTAAATGTTTCATGCTAATTAATGTCACGCACAAGAACAAAAACATGGACAAAAACTGGGAAATCTGCATGTTAGGACTAATACAATTTTAGAGACCAGTAAGGGAGACAACATCCCTACCGTAAGATCACACTTTTCGCCGGCGTTTGATTATTTTCTGTCTGACGTTGCTTGGCGTTAGTAAATGGATCCAATTGACCAAGTTGAGACATTTCACCTTGGTATTCTAGAAAAAAACCGCGAGATTGTAATCAGTTGGCTTGATAAACATTGTCGAATTAAAAAAGAAAAAAACAAGTTGCTTTCACTTAATGGGGAGAAAATTAAGGCAATAACATAGTTTTTTACTTAATCAAGGAATTTCAACATACATGCCGGGTTGCGTACGGTTTAGGAGTAAGCCAACTCCAAATACAAGACATAGATAGAGAAAATGACTTTGAGAACAACTTACCGACGACCTCTAAGACGTTCAGTTACATGTATGTTGTTATATGGACAGACTGCTGATTCAACCAAACAAGAGCAGTCTGTAAAACCCGTATGCCCTCTTGATAGCCAAATAGTCACAAATAGTAAAGTTAACATTGACCTTGACATGTTACCTACTGACCTTAAAATCAACAGGGGTCATCTACCGTTGATGATCCACCTTGATGTAATGTGTGAATATCCTAGGGCAAAGCTTTCTTGATTATTGAACGGAAAATATTTGATTTATCGACATACCTACAGACCGACATGTGCACAACAATTTACTCCCACATCAAATATGGGGGACATAATAATATAGTTTGCATCAAGATTGGCAATGTCGAGTTCAAAGGTTCTAGAGGATTGATTAAGAGCTTCAAAATTGTAGAAATTTACTGCACAATGTGTGATTAGTTTGGAAAAAGACGCTAATATTCAAACAGTCATGATTTGGAACATAAATTACAAGGCCCAAATTCAACGAAAATACTTAAGTTATTGCTTGGCTATAATATTGTTATTTTGAATTATATTGTAATTATGGCTTCAAGTTTAGACTTAAATAAAAACGAAAATACTGCCCTGAAAACTCAAAGTACATTCACTTTTGTCGTGATTTCCTTACTATCATCCGATATAACTACATGTATGTCAAACGACTAGACGAATCATAACGATGGTTTCGATTTGTTGTAACAGGTTGTGTGTTAACATTACGCGTTGGTGATGATAAGCAATTTATGTTTGCATATCGCATTAATAAAACACAGCAAAATTTGCTTTCAGATTCCAAATGTGCTCGCAGACTCGGCTGATTGGTCGTTTCCGTAGGAAATTACGTAGAATTGTTTGAGTTGATTCCAGCGACCAACCGACCATTGATCTTGAAATTTATTAACCTTAATGACAGCACCAATAGCTACAGAACAGCGTCCGTGTCGAATCCAGAAGGACTGGGTTTCGCTTTGTGGTTATGTCATTCAAAACACGAAATACAATTGACGCCGGTGTTTTCAACGCTGCAAGATTGAAATGTGAAAACTGACGTCTCTCTTCTTATACCCTCGTGGCGATTGAACCATCTAGATTGAGATACCGAGAGGGATCGATTAGTGTTGTAGACGTTGTTCCACAAAAATATCCTTAAGATTTGTTTCTCTAACCATATAATTCTTCCGCATGTACATGGCAACTTCTTCTTAATCCTGTGGTAGACGAACACAAGGTCGCTGTTACACGTGTATGCTATATTGATAAAACTAACGAAAATGCAAGTAGGGTGGTCGAAAGGAAATTAATTAGCGTAGGTTCAATCGATTTCATCTATAGACTAGGTTAAAGTCCAATATGGTACAATAGTAATATTTACGAGGGGCGTTCAATATATAATGTCTTTTAAGTCACATTAACATTCATTGATAACTGGAAATATTTTTATATTTCTGGAACCATCAACCATTTCGCAATATTTCGTGAAAATGTCAATAAAATGTCATTCCCGGACTGTTGTTTCTGGTGTCTTTTTCAAGGGTTAGTAATAATCACTGCGTCTTTTTGAGAATTATTGTCCATTAAAATTTGATTTCGGGAAATAGGCTTATTCCACAACTATTTTACCGTGAATAATTTAAATCTCTTCGTTGAAAACATGATTTCCTGTACTTGATTGCCATTTTTGTACAAAATAAGATCATTTGAAAGTCGCGAAAATAGGTGTCAAAATAAGTTCAGAAAGCATGCTATTTTTCAATTCATATTTTTAAATAGTTTATTGGTTGGAATTTGGCAAATTATACATGGACGTACGCCGTAGACCATCGACATTAATTTCTAGGTAGAATTTGCAAACAAAATAGAATTGATATGAAGTTATTGGTGCGTGAACCAACAAGCATCATTTGGTATAAATAAGAGTAGTCTCCCTTGTATTTTGCCGTCTTACTCGTAGACAAGCCATACTTTCATGTTGATTGTTACTTCTAGTGGAACATAATGATTTAGTGATCGTTTGGTTTGTTGCAATTAAATGAATACTGACATTTACTTTTCTAAACCACTGCTGCAAATATGACACATATTTTGCTTAAAATGACAACAAGGCTAGTATACTCGAGTAGACCCTCTTCTTAGTTCAATAAATTACTTAATGGTTGACGAAAGGTTATGTAATTATATATACCTTTTAGACAGTAACCGTAGAATATTCTAAATATTGTCATTGCAAAATGCGAAGGACATGACCATTATATATTGAACGCCCCTCGTACGTAATGCCGATGCACAAAAACGAATTTAACGCGGAAAACACAGGTTAAAATAACTGCAACACTTCAGGTTTTCTTGTACAATTGCTCAATGCATTGCCTGCATAACAACAAACATTTAAATGATGCTATATAAATCATTTGCATTTTTTGTACTCTTGTGATTTTTTAATAAATTGAAAACAATATCGTATTTGTTTCCGATTTTGAGGACGACAAAATATATTAGTTTGATTTAATCTAATTTTGCTGTAGGAAATTGACAGAATATCTCTTAAATTACTCGCATGTGTGACAAAACATCGATTAAATTACGAAAACGTTGTTATAAAATTAATGATACACTGTGATTCCCAGAAAATAGTACGTGGTGAATTACGCTGTAACATCGTTTGGATAGACGAAGGGTGCGATAATTAAACGTCTGAGTGTTTAGTCTCTGCGGGACGAAAGCAGTGCTCTTAATGAATTGAATAGATAGGGACACACCGTGTCACATTCCCTGTTTTCCTCCCATTTGATATATCTATATTTGTAACGGTATCCTAGCTAACATTTTATTCGTTCTATAACATAAAATCTTGCTTCTTTTAGCTATTGTATTTCTCATTCAATTTTACCGTACAAATGGCTTTTGTTTAACAATTCGTTTACATGACTGTATGATGCCAAGTGGTCAAGGACAGAAAATGTTGTCCACACTCTATGGAAATCGGAATGGATATTTTTCATTCTTTCCCTTCATCACGATGGATTGTTCTTGCACATTACCATGTCTAAATGCTTTCGAGTGCTACGCCCTGTCGTAGGGTGGAACGGTCAGTTGATGAGACAGATTAGACATGGCTACGGTCATAGCCTTCACTTATTTAGAACATGTCAGTTGGTTGCGAACCGATAATGACAAAATCGGACCGGGAAGCACAGAAACAGCCGAGCTGAGAAACAGAATTAATACAGATCACAAGCACACGGAAAAATGTTCATCACAAATTTGAACGTGAAACTAAACCTTGATTATTATAATTCCAGGAAAACTGGTTGTACGAGCGGTGTTCCATATGTATTGTCACTTGGGTCACAAATAAAAAAATTTTGTTGATATCTTTAAATCTTTATACATTTCTAGAACCATCAAGATTTCCGCGATATTTCGTGAAAAAATCAATAAAATTTAATTACCGGAATGTTGTTTCTGTTGTCTTTTCAAAGGACTAGTAATAGACACTGCGACTTTGTTCGAATAACTGTCGATTAAAACTTCCTTTCGGGAAATATTCTTATTCCACAACTATCATACCGTAAATATTGTAAATTCCGTCGATAAAAACATGATTTGCTGTACTTGATTGCCATTTTTAACAAAATAAGAGCATTTCAAAGTCGCGAAAATAAGTGCCAAAATTAGTCAAAAAAGCATGCTACTTTTCAATGAAAATTTTCGATTAGTTTAATTGATTGGAATTTGACATATCATACAGGTATGTAAGCCATTGACCATCAACATTGATTTTTGGGAAGAATTTGCGATCAAAGTACACTTGATATGAAGTTATCGGTGAGTGAAACAACAAGCATCATTTGGTATAAATAAGAGTGATCTCCCTTGTTTTGACCGTCTTACTCGTAGACAACAAATACTTTCATTTTGATTTAAAGTTCTAATGGAAGTATAAGGGTCCAGTTATCGTATCTTATGTAAGGTCAAAATAGCATTATCCATCTAACAAAAACTGTTTTGAATCTGTGTTATTTAGTGCTTCTCGATTGATTTCACATCGACATATTTCTGTACTTCAGGCAGACAAGAAATTAGTTGCGTTTGATTTGTTCTGATATTTCTGTAGTAAATTGACCTCGTAAATGGTGCCATGTGCGAAATAATCGTGGCGTTATTGCATAACATAAACTGATATAAGGCTGCTTAGAGAAAACATTTAATCTTTATTTCGCGTTTTAAGAGAGCGGGTACATAATAAAAGAACGTCTGGATGATTGATTAGACCGTTGAAACATCAGTCATTTATAGGACGGATGTAATTCCCGACACGAAACCATAGTTATGTAATAAATAGTAGTTAACTGGTCTATGTAACTTATTTCTTGATAGATGTATCATATGTCTCAGAAATTGTGTATTGGAAGCATTGCCATTATACACTTTAAGTGAAATTCAATGCTCTAGCACATTGAATGAGAAACACGCCGTACATTATTATGTGTCACATAGACAGTATAAATACTTTCATGTGTTTGTTTAGTCATCTATGACACATTGAAGACACGGTGCTGTCTAATATCAATTTATATCTATTCTACCAAAATTGTCTGTGCAGGGCGTACTTGTATATGAATGAAAATGTTGCTTATCTGCAAAGAGCATCGTACCACGTCTGAAATCAACCTCTATCAGAGTCTGCTGTAAACATGTCATTCTAGCTAATTAGTGATTTATAGATTGTAGCTTTTTGAAAAGTGTATTAGAAAAAAACCAAGATTACCTCGACACCTACACACGCCCTATATGACACATTATTAAATGTGATTAGAGAAGAATGGTCGTACGAAACAATGAATCAGCTTAAATCGCTGCCAAACAAACACGAGTGCTTAAACATGTTATATTATGTTTCGGTCAAATATGTTGCAGAGGATGCAAATAATATACATTCGAATGAATTACACCCATTTCTCGACGTTCTGTACATATTGTTGTCAGTTGGGCAAATCACCAACAGGGCTTGGAGCAAGGTCTTTATCAGCGGCCTGGCTAGCAAGTAGGCAGAATAAATACAGATGAAGAGACATCGTACTAGTACATGTAACAGCTATGATGTCACTTATTTTAAAAGTACACACTTTAGTAGGAGACAAAGGAACGTTTTGACAGACGGAAATCGGACGTATAGCTGCTTCACGTCGTTGGCGCATATTGAAAGTTAAACACAGACATTGCAAATTGATAAAATGATTGTGATATGCAATAATTTGGTCTATTGCAGTCTATGTTATTATTTGTTTATGGGATTTAATTTGTTTTAGTTGTATTTGCCATTTCACATATTGTCTGGTACTGTAGATGGCAATATTCTATAACATCCACTAGCCACGAGGAAAACATTGTTTACGAAACAATTCCTGGTCGTACTCAGTGTGTCATTAAGGAACATTGACAAGCTAGTCTCGTAATCCAGAAAAATAACGTTCATGCTTTTGGATATGTAACACACATACCATGATTTTTGTTTAAATATATAATCATTACAAATCAACAATGTTATTGACACTTTGGCTATTACGAGCTGTCGGTTTATCTCGAGCATTATACCTGTCCCGATCACTCCTCGAGAAGTTTTATTGTAAGTACATATTTTAGTTTCGTTACTTTCAAACTAGATTCTTAAAAAGGCGGCGGACAGTTGTGTCACCTGCTCTACCCATAACATACACCTGTAATACTAGAGTGAGAATACTAGTCATAAAATATTGTTGCCATGTGAACTACACATGTGTTCAATTATGCTTAAAACGTCCATTGATATTTACTATTTACTTCATGTACTGCTATAAATATTTGAACAATCAATTTTTAGATATTATGTTATCATATATTTCATAGGCTGAACTACTTCCATGAGTGTTTCAAATTTATTGTCCACACATGTACATTTAGGTGGAAGTCAATGTTTTTGAATTGATCAATGTTTGAATGAACCCTAAATTTTACAAATAGTCTGATAATTACATTTTGTTAATTGTTACCAAATATTATATGACTGTACCACTATTTGTATTCGCACATATTCACCTAGCGTATGCTAACTAAAATACTGCCTTCGACTAACTTACCACAACCGCATATATTTCGTAGCTACGCACTATTTGTTTAATGCCGAAATATACGTATGATAGTGTACTGTGTATTGCATTAGCCTGACAAAAGTCTGTTTTCCATCTAAATATTCATTCAAGAAAAGGGTTCCATTATATATTTAAATACAACCATTCAACAAAAGATTTGAGAAATTCGTACGGATACAATTGGTTTCCGTTCGATTAAACGTTTTATTACGAGCTTTGTACGAAAATCTTTCAGTAATAATTGGAAATATAACATTAACCGAGTTAATAAGAGTTTCAGACGCATTCACACCCATCCAATTTCCATAGTTTGCAGACAATGGATATGTCATGTCTATAGTTAACAATTAAACTCCGTATTTCGCCTTGGTACGTCTGTGTTTATGAACCAATTATTATGATTTAGGATTGTAGCAAACTATATGTGTCCCCTGACGATTATATCGACTCCAGAAATGTGGCGGGGTTGATTCCCCACACTTGAAAGATATGCCGATATCATGAAATGTGGAAGTAAAACCCGAATATTTTCTCTAAAGAGAACTTAAGAGATAGCGGAACAGTAGTTTTATAGCGGTGTTGTTGTCGTCGGACATATTCGTCAACAATGCCACGTACTCGAACATTGACCTCTTATTTAATAATTATATGTTATTTAATAGTATTCTGTACAACGCGTTAATCTATTCGGACGAGTAACCTGCTTGAAAACCATATTTACTTTTCTAGAAGGGTACGAGCCACAATCTATTTCGTATCATACAAAACCGTGTTAAATAACGTTTTAATTGATTCTACACTATTGTATTTGTTTAATTCACATGTAGATCTACTGAATGATACAAACTGTACCCATATATTTAAAACCGGAAGTAATTCAAAAATATATTTATTACACTGCTCAAATAAAATGATGAGTAAACAGTGTACATTTTCACTGCAGTTACTAGTATACATACTTTAAGTGATTTTCACTTTAATAGTCAACTCGTTTGCGAGATAAATATTCTACAAAATTATCCATGAAGTTCAACATTGAAATTAACGAAGAGTATAAAAAACTATGCTACGTTTGCTAAATGGGCTCGTTCTGGAAACATACCGTCCAATATGGAAAAACACATAATTATTGAGCGGTGGAATTCCTTATTGAACGGTACAGTGTACAATATGGGAATATATTTTACTGCCACATGATACAATTGAAGCTCCCTCTTTGGATAAATAAAACATAATTGTATAGAACGCATACTGATATTTACTGGCACGCCACTGTCTTTACTATATTGAATATAAATAACTATGTATACCTACTGCTTTTACTTACCACGTTAATTGCATGTATCGTTATATTTTGTTTTATGTTTTTAGGTAATTACAGATTAGTTCTATAGCGTAGGTGCAACAATTGCATAGTTCTATAAAAATTGACCTCGTGACCTACTCTCCCATTAATTGAGGGCGTGGTTTTGATTTTGGAACATGCAACATATCATGTGCTGAAATGAACGATGACCTTGGTATTGAGCTTCTATCACATTTGGCTACATGTTAATACATGCTATTGGTTCCTGGTGATTTTTCGATTCCCTTGTGACAAATAGCATTAGTCGAGCGATGTCTTCGCTTTGACTTGTATTTGTCATTACGTTTTTCTTAATGAACTTAAGCGGCTTTTGAATTTAGAAATATTACATACTTTTATGTTTAGTTATTTCATGACAGTAACGCTTAGATACTCAAGTGAACACTATTGTCGTCTGCCTTTATTTTTGATATTGTCTGTTTTGTCGTTTATGAAATTATTCTATCAAGTTTATTTCATTTCGAATCCAATATGACACATGACCTTTAAGGACAAACATACATACGTATTACATAATTATGATGTCATTGTTGGAGAAGGCGCTCATGATTGCCCTAGATAAAATATCGTAGGAAATAAAAAACGTGGCTCAATAATTATTTTGTGTGAGACAATCGCGCCAGTATCCCAAAGGTCAATGTCATACCTTCGAGTCCAAATGACAATATGACCATAAATAGGCGTGTTTGTATTTTATATATTGTGTGAATTGAGGATAATCTGACATCTTGCAGTATAAACTACATTCAGATGAAGTGTCATGTGAACCAATCACGTCAATATCTCAAATGTCAAAGTCACTCGTCAGGTACAAATGGCCATAACATAAAAATAACTTTGTCATCTATTGTAGGGTCAAAATGTTTAACTAGCCAAAATTGTTCACCAAAATCAGACGATGTTTTGCTCTCAAAATGGTGACAATATCTAGAAGGTTACGATTACAATACGTTGCGATTTATACCAGGGTACCATGGTTATACGCATAATAAAGATCATTGAAACCTATTGTATGTAAGTTTTGTCTGTAACATATAGACAGTTCAATATTCACATTTTACCCAAACACTCAAAGGCTGATAATGGCAGACACATAGCGTCGTGATTAAGCACTTTTTAAATGAAGTTGGTCGTAAGATTTATGTCTACGCGGAAGAGGAACTGACTGGAATCCAGATAACCCAATGTAAATTACTATTATGTAATTAGACCACGCCAATATAGTCACATTATACGAATAATTATGTTACATCAATCGTAATGCTTTTAACCATAATTCTATTAAACATGAAGATGTCTGCCGAGACAGACATTAATGAAGAGTAAGTAGTCTACGATATAAATTATAATTTCCGTTTCAATTCAGATTCGAAAGAACTCGTATCTACAATGATATAGATAAGTGTAATTGAATATGCATTGTATTAAAAACGTTTACGGTAAATAGAACATGCATCAGCAAATAGACATGGAAATTACAACCATATTTTTGTTTTTGTGTACCGTTTTATTATACTGTGTATATTTTGTATAATACTCTTCTGCCAATCCGTTGGTCAACGCAAGACTACTTATTTTGTGTTGCTTTGGTGGATGTTCTGTTGGTCGTCCTCCTGATTCGTTATTGCGTCTGTTGACTCTTACTCAAGGTTTTTTTACCTGTCTACTGCTGAAAGGCTGGCGGATTAGGATGTCGAGTTTTTGTTTCGTTTTTATCCCTTCGATTCATTTATTAATTGTTCTTCAGGTCTGTGCTTGTAATTTCGACATACTAGAAATGGTGCTTTACGTGATTTTACGCTCAAGCTGAAATAATCAATTAAACGTTATCAAATCTCACCATTCGTCACTTTCACCGGAGCCCAATTTATACGGAGCTAGCAATTTGCACACTGTTCAATGCTGCAACCATGTGAAGAAAAACTAAATAGTAAAAAAGTGCAAAAGTAATACTATAACCGTTGCTGTTAATTGTAGACGAACACCCTTATTAAGCTGCAAATGAAGATCCTGACATTCTTGTGTTGTTGTCGTCTTTTTCCAGTGTTTGATTAGCATGTCAATAAACGCCAGTACATTTCATGGCTGATCATAACGTACTTTCTTTCAAATATGTATCTAACCATTTACGTATTAACTAATCGACCTGAATATTATTGTTTTTAAAGTTCAGACAAAAATATTCCGTTGTATTGCCCAGGTGTCCGTGCGCGCGTGATTGTATTGCCCGAAATATTGATATACTGTTATTGTCTGAACAAAGGTTTGGATCGAATAATTGAGCTTGGACGGAACAATGAAGTGATAAATATAAGTCTTTGTGATAGATTAAACCGTTTTTGCTCTCAGTGAGACTGAAACATAATTCGCAACGAATAATAAATACATGTCAGTATCATATCACCGGTCATCCGAAATCCTAGATAGTTGTGTAATTCCTTAAAGGAAACTAAATGAATAAACATACAAATGTAAACCATTTGATGCTATCTGCATTATATTAAAAGGTCTCCAGCATTTTCTGTTTGTAATGAGCCGTTTTCATTCAAGGACAACTAGTTTTCAAGAAGATATATGCTTGTGAATTAACGCATCAGAAGTTTCTTCTTTTAGAACTTAAAACATGTACATGTAGGCATGTATCAGTGATACTAAGTTAGATAAAATAGCACACATATTGGTCATAGCATAGCAATACAACATACCTCTATGCATTTACTCATTTGATGAGATGTTATTGATGGTGACAATGGATTGTTTTTATCTACGAATAAATATTCATGTCCTACAAACAAACTTGATTGTATAGCAACTGTTTACTTTGAAGTTATAAAGTATGATGGATTCAAGCGATCTGTCTTTGACGTGGTTCTGATAGCCTCTTGAATCAAAAGTAATCTGATGGAAAACATGAAGTACACGAGGCCTGATTTCTTGTGAAGTATTTCTAGACCAAGCTGCTTTGTTATTAAATTATGGTTAAATGAACTATACTTCATAGCACAGAAAGGATGCGACACCTCTGTAATCAATACCAGTAAATACTATTCAGACAAGAATAATCCAGACAAAGAAGATGTTATTTATATCAAAATATATTTGTAAATTGTGCGTTATATTCTATAATTACTGCGATAAACATGTATTGTTGGCTAATTGGTAAAGTTACACATTTTCTAAAAACATATCAATGCCCTAACATAAAGGGTGTAAGGAAACGTAACGTGTTTTTATATTGTTTCCAGACCAAAATTAATGTATATGAAGGTATACATGTAGCTCTCAATTTCGGAACTTTAAATATTATTTTCTGGATCCGTTTTCACTTGCGCAATCGCCATGGATTTACAGAACGCGAGTCTTCCGGAAGACTGAATGTGAAATTTGGTTCGAAGGTGTGCATTTGTTGTATAAACATTAGCTTTTTTCAATTTTAAAAACCGGAACGCACTTCCTTCACAATCTTTATAACAGTCTAAATGGCACGTAATGAAAAATTATTGAACTCGTCTGTAAACTGGATTGTTTGTATGTGAATAAAACGAACGTCATCCGACTACTAGTTTGCCGCAAACATTTTGCGACCCGTGTTTTTGTTGTATATACGTACATGGCTGATTGTACTATACATATTTCTGTGTGATGGACCTGCTTGTCAACATGATTGCACTTAAACTACATAATCTGAGAGACTGTATGCAAATTCATCTCAAACGGTAAGACACGTCATGCAATCAGAGATTAGATCACATTGAAACAAAGTGCGTCTTCCTAATACTGTCACGTTTTATGTAGCGGATATTGTATTGAGTTACTACGTGGAAAACTAGTTTGCCCATTTACTACTTAGTAATACGTATTCGTACTTGACATATAATGTGATAAAGTTGCGATGACAAATGTTATGTAATTGTTTGTTACGTTTTATGTTTTACTAGTGATTTGTACTTGTACATGTAACCCGTGTGTTTGTTGTTTTACCTTTCATGCTCAGTTGTTTCTGTTGAATGCTACATTCCATGTCTGATACGTTATACTTGTTTTGCACATACATGTACAGTACTTCGTATAACATGTCAGCAGGTCAACAATATATTTGTCAATAATCTAGTCCTAATCAACCATCCTTTAAATGTAGTAGGTGGTAAGTTTTATGTCAGTGCAGAAGAGTAATTGCCTGGAAACCAGATAACCTTATATAAGTCAAAACAGCCACCTTTAACGAATCATTATGTTACAACAATCGTAATGCTTTTAACCATAATTCTATTAAACATGCAGATGTCTGCCAAGACAGACAATAATATAGAGTAAGTAGTCTAGCACATAAATTATAATTTCCATTTCACTTCAGATTCGAATCACCTCATATCTACAATAAAATAGAAAATTGCAATTAAAGAAATGTTTATGGTAAATAGGAACATGCATCAGCGAATCGACATGATAGTCACAAAAGTATTGTGGTTAAAGTGTCGTTTGTTAAACGGTGTTCATTCGGTATGTACCTTTTTGCAAAGTCGTTTTTCTGCACAATAATGCTACTATTTTTGTTTAAAAAAAGGCAGGCGTATTTGCTGTTGGGTGTTGTTTTGTGAATGACAACGAATTGTTTGTTGGTTGTATGTCTGATTCGTTATTTCGTTTGCTGGCTTGTGCCCCAGCTATGTTTGAATGACATATGCGAAATATCTGACAGAGTAGGGTGCTTTTGCAGCCGTTCAGTTTCTTTTTGTTTGATTGTCATTCTGATCTGTACTTTTCTTTTCGTGTGTTGTTTTTAGTGTCCCACGTACCATGCTGTTTTTCATCATCAATTACTAGAAAATGGTCCTACATGTATGTGTAAAATTAAGCTTAAATTTAAATAATCAATTAAGTCAATAGCTTACTGAACTGACATTTTTATATCGGTTGTTCAAATGAAACATTTCGCGTTGAATTCTTGAAATTAGTTTGTGTCGTCTCGAATATTTGACTCTATTCATAACACCCAACATTTGTGTGTTGTTATAGTTTTAATTACTGTCAATATCAAGAATACCTATACATGTACATATATCTTACTTGTACTCCGGTAGCTGGTTTTAACAAAATGTAATACCAAATCGGACTGGGAAAGCCGCATTCAACACAAACAGCACGAAAGGGCACAACATAACTTACATATTACTAGTAAACCTCACAAGGCAAATAGATATATAAATGAATAAAAAAACGAATAACTTCCAACTCCTACTTTCATGTGTCAATTTGGCCCAACAAAAGTGTAAACACGTTCTTTGTACAGCACCTTAAATGTTATAACCCTGTAGCTAGATGTCATTTAGATTGCTCACCTATATTTGACAACAACGTCATTATTGTTAAGAAAGTAAAGCGGCTCATGATGATTTAATTTGCGAAGCGAGACACATATAAATAGCTCTTTTATCATGTGATAATGTGTATTTATTTTTCAGTTAAACATTCAAGACGTGTCTATCTCTTACTTTAAAATTTTGATTCAAGACAAGTACACCATTACGCGCGGTTATTCAGCAATGCCGGGGTGAGTCGAAATGAGATTGTCCTTTACAAGCCCAATCATTTATAAATTCTGGAATGACTCAAAGCGAATTTAAAACCTTGTTATACATTTCTATGTAACAGAAAATCAGCCATACATTAAAAAATAGCCCTCGGTGACTACACTGACATTGACCATCTGTATTAGCTTCCAGGTTTGGGTATTTCTTTTCCCAAATGCAGTATACGGGAAGTGTTAATTATCGGTGTTGCACTATGGACTTTCGTGTATGTGCGCGACCACAAATTGTTAAATTGTAAAATTTGACTCGTACAAATTTACCGTTATACATTGACCGACTTTACCTGTTTATATCTCATCGACACATCCAACAAATATTTAATGGCAAAATACTTGACTTGCGACAAGTTGAACATTGTTATGTTTTTGTTGTACTTCTGACTGTTGTTTTGTTTATGTCATACTATTTCCGGACTTATAATATTACATAAAGTAAAAACGTATCAATAGATTTCGAAGTACAAAGAAGGTAACAGCAATAGCTAAATGAACTTATTTAAACTTGTGGTTTTAGGTAAAACTTGTATTCGTCCTTTACGTTTTTGTCTTCTCACGAAATGTCTGGAAGAAGTAAATCTAATATGTTCAGTATTTGTCTGGAAGATAGCAAAACTACATCTCGAATGTGTTCAAAAGACTGTTTTAGATTTCAATAAAGATTCAGTCACTTAAACACTCCTAATGTCTATTGTTACAGTACAAACATGTTATTTAATGCGTTGTTGAGACGCCTTCGGATACAGCTGCACAATATAAGATATTCGATGATGACTAGTATTTAGCGTTTAGTTACATACGACATTTATGATCACAGACAATATCAAGTAAGTAAAAAACAACAATAGTTTCTGATCGTCGCTGCTTTTCAATTTCTTACGTGAGTCCTTTTATAACATTCAGTGTACAAATTGCTATGTATAAATTTGTTATATAGCAGTTGTAGATAATAATTCGCTGCTGTTTCAGCACTGTGCCGAGTGTACAAATTTAACGTTACATTGTACCAAGCCTTAAGGTACAGGGATACGAACAACTATTACTTAAAATATGTTTGGCATTAACTCAAACTGGAGTCACGTGGTTTTCATTCACTGGTATGTTAACCTTGCAGACGCAGCGACATAGATACTTTAAATGCCTTTTTTGTGTTATTTTTTTGATTTTGCAAGACATTTATTTTGCATTAACAAAATAAGCATTTTACGATAGGTTGGTACATGTATGTAAATAAACATATCTTTTGCATGTTGTAATCGCATTTTGACAAGAAAATCAAACTAGAGTAGTGTGCAATGACGTAGTTATAATTCTCACGGTCAATCGGGCGTTCGCTCAATTCTCGCGAGACTACAAGAAAAACAAACAAGGTGGGGGAATTTCATCAGTGGAGAAATTGCATCACTGGACGATTTATCCTGTATATTCTTTCTACACTGAACATAATATTAAGGGATTACCTAAACATTCGTATCTTTTATGAATGCCGCTTAACCTCGGATGTAAATGTTTCATGCTAATTAATGTCACGCACAAGAACAAAAACATGGACAAAAACTGGGAAATCTGCATGATAGGACTAATACAATTTTAGAGACCAGTAAGGGAGACAACATCCCTACCGTAAGATCACACTTTTCGCCGGCGTTTGATTATTTTCTGTCTGACGTTGCTTGGCGTTAGTAAATGGATCCAATTGACCAAGTTGAGACATTTCACCTTGGTATTCTAGAAAAAAACCGCGAGATTGTAATCAGTTGGCTTGATAAACATTGTCGAATTAAAAAAGAAAAAAACAAGTTGCTTTCACTTAATGGGGAGAAAATTAAGGCAATAACATAGTTTTTTACTTAATCAAGGAATTTCAACATACATGCCGGGTTGCGTACGGTTTAGGAGTAAGCCAACTCCAAATACAAGACATAGATAGAGAAAATGACTTTGAGAACAACTTACCGACGACCTCTAAGACGTTCAGTTACATGTATGTTGTTATATGGACAGACTGCTGATTCAACCAAACAAGAGCAGTCTGTAAAACCCGTATGCCCTCTTGATAGCCAAATAGTCACAAATAGTAAAGTTAACATTGACCTTGACATGTTACCTACTGACCTTAAAATCAACAGGGGTCATCTACCGTTGATGATCCACCTTGATGTAATGTGTGAATATCCTAGGGCAAAGCTTTCTTGATTATTGAACGGAAAATATTTGATTTATCGACATACCTACAGACCGACATGTGCACAACAATTTACTCCCACATCAAATATGGGGGACATAATAATATAGTTTGCATCAAGATTGGCAATGTCGAGTTCAAAGGTTCTAGAGGATTGATTAAGAGCTTCAAAATTGTAGAAATTTACTGCACAATGTGTGATTAGTTTGGAAAAAGACGCTAATATTCAAACAGTCATGATTTGGAACATAAATTACAAGGCCCAAATTCAACGAAAATACTTAAGTTATTGCTTGGCTATAATATTGTTATTTTGAATTATATTGTAATTATGGCTTCAAGTTTAGACTTAAATAAAAACGAAAATACTGCCCTGAAAACTCAAAGTACATTCACTTTTGTCGTGATTTCCTTACTATCATCCGATATAACTACATGTATGTCAAACGACTAGACGAATCATAACGATGGTTTCGATTTGTTGTAACAGGTTGTGTGTTAACATTACGCGTTGGTGATGATAAGCAATTTATGTTTGCATATCGCATTAATAAAACACAGCAAAATTTGCTTTCAGATTCCAAATGTGCTCGCAGACTCGGCTGATTGGTCGTTTCCGTAGGAAATTACGTAGAATTGTTTGAGTTGATTCCAGCGACCAACCGACCATTGATCTTGAAATTTATTAACCTTAATGACAGCACCAATAGCTACAGAACAGCGTCCGTGTCGAATCCAGAAGGACTGGGTTTCGCTTTGTGGTTATGTCATTCAAAACACGAAATACAATTGACGCCGGTGTTTTCAACGCTGCAAGATTGAAATGTGAAAACTGACGTCTCTCTTCTTATACCCTCGTGGCGATTGAACCATCTAGATTGAGATACCGAGAGGGATCGATTAGTGTTGTAGACGTTGTTCCACAAAAATATCCTTAAGATTTGTTTCTCTAACCATATAATTCTTCCGCATGTACATGGCAACTTCTTCTTAATCCTGTGGTAGACGAACACAAGGTCGCTGTTACACGTGTATGCTATATTGATAAAACTAACGAAAATGCAAGTAGGGTGGTCGAAAGGAAATTAATTAGCGTAGGTTCAATCGATTTCATCTATAGACTAGGTTAAAGTCCAATATGGTACAATAGTAATATTTACGAGGGGCGTTCAATATATAATGTCTTTTAAGTCACATTAACATTCATTGATAACTGGAAATATTTTTATATTTCTGGAACCATCAACCATTTCGCAATATTTCGTGAAAATGTCAATAAAATGTCATTCCCGGACTGTTGTTTCTGGTGTCTTTTTCAAGGGTTAGTAATAATCACTGCGTCTTTTTGAGAATTATTGTCCATTAAAATTTGATTTCGGGAAATAGGCTTATTCCACAACTATTTTACCGTGAATAATTTAAATCTCTACGTTGAAAACATGATTTCCTGTACTTGATTGCCATTTTTGTACAAAATAAGATCATTTGAAAGTCGCGAAAATAGGTGTCAAAATAAGTTCAGAAAGCATGCTAATTTTCAATTCATATTTTTAAATAGTTTATTGGTTGGAATTTGGCAAATTATACATGGACGTACGCCGTAGACCATCGACATTAATTTCTAGGTAGAATTTGCAAACAAAATAGAATTGATATGAAGTTATTGGTGCGTGAACCAACAAGCATCATTTGGTATAAATAAGAGTAGTCTCCCTTGTATTTTGCCGTCTTACTCGTAGACAAGCCATACTTTCATGTTGATTTTTACTTCTAGTGGAACATAATGATTTAGTGATCGTTTGGTTTGTTGCAATTAAATGAATACTGACATTTACTTTTCTAAACCACTGCTGCAAATATGACAAATATTTTGCTTAAAATGACAACAAGGCTAGTATACTCGAGTAGACCCTCTTCTTAGTTCAATAAATTACTTAATGGTTGACGAAAGGCTATGTAATTATTCAAATATAGATTAGAAACATATACCTTTTAGACAGTAACCGTAGAATATTCTAAATATTGTCATTGCAAAATGCGAAGGACATGACCATTATATATTGAACGCCCCTCGAACGTAATGCCGATGCACAAAAACGAATTTAACGCGGAAAACACAGGTTAAAATAACTGCAACACTTCAGGTTTTCTTGTACAATTGCTCAATGCATTGCCTGCATAACAACAAACATTTAAATGATGCTATATAAATCATTTGCATTTTTTGTACTCTTGTGATTTTTTAATAAATTGAAAACAATATCGTATTTGTTTCCGATTTTGAGGACGACAAAATATATTAGTTTGATTTAATCTAATTTTGCTGTAGGAAATTGACAGAATATCTCTTAAATTACTCGCATGTGTGACAAAACATCGATTAAATTACGAAAACGTTGTTATAAATGATACACTGTGATTCCCAGAAAATAGTACGTGGTGAATTACGCTGTAACATCGTTTGGATAGACGAAGGGTGCGATAATTAAACGTCTGAGTGTTTAGTCTCTGCGGGACGAAAGCAGTGCTCTTAATGAATTGAATAGATAGGGACACACCGTGTCACATTCCCTGTTTTCCTCCCATTTGATATATTTATATTTGTAACGGTATCCTAGCTAACATTTTATTCGTTCTATAACATAAAATCTTGCTTCTTTTAGCTATTGTATTTCTCATTCAATTTTACCGTACAAATGGCTTTTGTTTAACAATTCGTTTACATGACTGTATGATGCCAAGTGGTCAAGGACAGAAAATGTTGTCCACACTCTATGGAAATCGGAATGGATATTTTTCATTCTTTCCCTTCATCACGATGGATTGTTCTTGCACATTACCATGTCTAAATGCTTTCGAGTGCTACGCCCTGTCGTAGGGTGGAACGGTCAGTTGATGAGACAGATTAGACATGGCTACGGTCATAGCCTTCACTTATTTAGAACATGTCAGTTGGTTGCGAACCGATAATGACAAAATCGGACAGGGAAGCACAGAAACAGCCGAGCTGAGAAACAGAATTAATACAGATCACAAGCACACGGAAAAATGTTCATCACAAATTTGAACGTGAAACTAAACCTTGATTATTATAATTCCAGGAAAACTGGTTGTACGAGCGGTGTTCCATATGTATTGTCACTTGGGTCACAAATAAAAAATTTTTGTTGATATCTTTAAATCTTTATACATTTCTAGAACCATCAAGATTTCCGCGATATTTCGTGAAAAAATCAATAAAATTTAATTACCGGAATGTTGTTTCTGTTGTCTTTTCAAAGGACTAGTAATAGACACTGCGACTTTGTTCGAATAACTGTCGATTAAAACTTCCTTTCGGGAAATATTCTTATTCCACAACTATCATACCGTAAATATTGTAAATTCCTTCGATAAAAACATGATTTGCTGTACTTGATTGCCATTTTTAACAAAATAAGAGCATTTCAAAGTCGCGAAAATAAGTGCCAAAATTAGTCAAAAAAGCATGCTACTTTTCAATGAAAATTTTCGATTAGTTTAATTGATTGGAATTTGACATATCATACAGGTATGTAAGCCATTGACCATCAACATTGATTTTTGGGAAGAATTTGCGATCAAAGTACACTTGATATGAAGTTATCGGTGCGTGAAACAACAAGCATCATTTGGTATAAATTAGAGTGATCTCCCTTGTTTTGACCGTCTTACTCGTAGACAACAAATACTTTCATTTTGATTTAAAGTTCTAATGGAAGTATATGGGTCCAGTTATCGTATCTTATGTAAGGTCAAAATAGCATTATCCATCTAACAAAAACTGTTTTGAATCTGTGTTATTTAGTGCTTCTCGATTGATTTCACATCGACATATTTCTGTACTTCAGGCAGACAAGAAATTGGTTGCGTTTGATTTGTTCTGATATTTCTGTAGTAAATTGACATAAGACCTCGTAAATGGTGCCATGTGCGAAATAATAGTGGCGTTATTGCATAACATAAACTGATATAAGGCTGCTTAGAGAAAACATTTAATCTTTATTTCGCGTTTTAAGAGAGCGGGTACATAATAAAAGAACGTCTGGATGATTGATTAGACCGTTGAAACCTCAGTCATTTATAGGACGGATGTAATTCCCGACACGAAACCATAGTTATGTAACAAATAGTAGTTAACTGGTCTATGTAACTTATTTCTTGATAGATGTATCATATGTCTCAGAAATTGTGTATTGGAAGCATTGCCATTATACTGGTCTATGTAACTTATTTCTTGCTAGATGTATCATATGTCTCAGAAATTGTGTATTGGAAGCCATTGTACACTTTAAGTGAAATTCAATGCTCTAGCACATTGAATGAGAAACACGCCGTACAGCCGGTACATTTATGAGACCACTAAGTTACTTAAAGAAATGGTGGAAATAAAAAATGAATTGAACAACATCGCATTCAAAATATAGGCCATGGCCGAAAAAGAAGACACAGCAAATAAACTATTGATTGTTTCCTTTGATGTCAATTTGTTCCATATTGAATCAAACTGAATGATCGCAAACATAAGAGTTTAAATATTTGCAAAATCATGGCACGCCAAATCCAAATTTTGACGTAAACTTACTCATTATGCATTACGCTAGTATAAGCTGATTAGTGCCTCGAGACGAAACCGAATACCTTGTTGTTTCAAATTAGATTTCGTTCTTGCTTTGTAATTCTCAAATCTCCTTTTATTTTTATTTGAAAAACTGTTCCATAATTGATATTATTTCAGTTTATTTAATGCCTAAACATTTTAATTTTATAATCTGATATTTGGACTGCACGAATAATGTGGATAGTTAAATCACTGCTCATACAATTTTAATCTGTGCGATATAAACTATAAGCGAATGGGCTGACCGAAATATTTTGTTTTGATTTGTTTGGTTGTTTTGTTATAAGTGATAAAATAAACATTGAAAAAATTATTATGTGTCACATAGACAGTATAAATACTTTCATGTGTTTGTTTAGTCATCTATGACACATTGAAGACACGGTGCTGTCTAATATCAATTTATATCTATTCTACCAAAATTGTCTGTGCAGGGCGTACTTGTATATGAATGAAAATGTTGCTTATCTGCAAAGAGCATCGTACCACGTCTGAAATCAACCTCTATCAGAGTCTGCTGTAAACATGCCATTCTAGCTAATTAGTGATTTATAGATTGTAGCTTTTTGAAAAGTGTATTAGAAAAAAACCAAGATTACCTCGACACCTACACACGCCCTATATGACACATTATTAAATGTGATTAGAGAAGAATGGTCATACGAAACAATGAATCAGCTTAAATCGCTGCCAAACAAACACGAGTGCTTAAACATGTTATATTATGTTTCGGTCAAATATGTTGCAGAGGATGCAAATAATATACATCTGAATGAATTACACCCATTTCTCGACGTTCTGTACATATTGTTGTCAGTTGGGCAAATCACCAACAGGGCTTGGAGCAAGGTCTTTATCAGCGGCCTGGCTAGCAAGTAGGCAGAATAAATACAGATGAAGAGACATCGTACTAGTACATGTAACAGCTATGATGTCACTTATTTTAAAAGTACACACTTTAGTAGGAGACAAAGGAACGTTTTGACAGACGGAAATCGGACGTATAGCTGCTTCACGTCGTTGGCGCATATTGAATGTTAAACACAGACATTGCAAATTGATAAAATGATTGTGATATGCAATAATTTGGTCTATTGCAGTCTATGTTATTATTTGTTTATGGGATTTAATTTGTTTTAGTTGTATTTGCCATTTCACATATTGTCTGGTACTGTAGATGGCAATATTCTATAACATCTACAGTGTTATCTCCGCGTGACCATAGCAAAACCATCCATACTTTGATTGGTTTGGTCTGGAGTATATAAAGAGTATCTACCAGGCGTTGTCAATTGATATAAACTTATATAAAACGAGTTTTGCAAATTTTATTAAGCGAACCTTTTTTTGAGCTTCATAGTAGTTCCTTAACGAGTTTAATATCAATTGATATCAATTGACAACGAGTATTTTATTTTTAATACCACGTGACTCCAATAACACAAAAAAACAAACATTACTGTTAGAAAAAAAAGACTTCACTGTATAAACGTGGTATCATGACTATTATACTATTATACGACACTCGTATAAGACTATACGTACTCGTTATACTAACCCGGATACAACAAGAGTCATGTAATATATAAAAAAAACTGAATCATTGTAGGTGTCGCGTCGATCGTCATTGAGTCAATTCACTATTTATCATTTAAACAACTATTTAAAAACTTTACACAAGTCACCTGGTTTTATAATAGCTTTAAAATTTGACCGAAACATATCTTTAAACGTATATTTTTGAATAAAGCTTAAGAAATTGACCGAAACATATCTCTAAACGTATGCTTTTGAATAATAAGTCGTATCAATATTGGAGAGACGTGTATTACACATTCATTTAGATGAATACCGTAAATGAATTGCATTTTCATTTTTCTGTCTTTGGCCGCTGGTACATGTAGTTACATTGTCTTCTATTTTCCGGTTTCGGAGTTCTACGAATTATATTTTTGTTGTATTAATATGAACAGTGCATATCATACACATTACATACCTTACGTATTTTCACAGTCAAAAACCACATTTAAGGGACAGACATATTTTATAATCTGAGTAATGTGTGTCGGTGATATCTTATTGTAAGATGTCCTTTAAGTGAGGTTTACGCCAACCTACATCTCTCATTATAATAAACGGAGGAGTAAGCAGCTTATTTGAAACATATATACGTTAATGGAACAGCCCGGAAGATTGACTAAATGGTAGGATTAAGTTATTACTGTCCATAGTAGTACACTCGCAAGTCTGGATCTCCACACTAGCCACAAGGAAAACATTGTTTACGAAACAATTCCTGGTCGTACCCAGTTTGTCATTAAAGAACATTGAAAAAGAACGTCCATGCTTATGGATATGTAACACACATAAAATGATTTTTGTTTAAATATATAATCATTACAAATCAACCATGTTATTGACACTTTGGCTATTACGAGCTGTCGGTTTATCTCGAGCATTTTACCTGTTTCGATCACTCATCGAGGTAACGGAGTTTTATTGTAAGTACTTATTTTCGTTTCGTTACTTTCAAACTTGATCTTTAAAAAGGCGGCGGAGAGTGTCACCTGCACTATCCATTACATCCTAATACTAAAGTAAGAATACTAGTCATAAAATAGTGTTGCAATGTGAGGTACACATGTGTTCAAGTATACGAAAACGTCCATTGATATTTACTTCATGTACTGCTATAAATATTTGAACACTCTATTTTTAGATATTATGTTATCATATACAGTAAAGTTCCGCTAATAAGACCACTTTGATTATTTTGAAATAATGCAGATTTTTGCCAGTTTAAGGTCCCAAAGTATTAAATTTAGAACAAAAAAGGTCCGCTAATAAGACCGATTCGCTATTAAGACCACCTTTTTGACTGGTCTTATTAGCGGAACTTCACTGTATTTGGTAGGCTGAACTACTTCCATGAGTGTTTCAAATTTATTGTCCACACATGTACATTTAGGTGGAAATCAATGTTTTTGAATTGATCAATGTTTGAATGAACCCCAAATTTTACAAATAGTCTGATAATTACATTGCATTTTGTTGTTACCAAATATTATATGACTGTACCACTTTTTGTATTCGCACATACTCACCTAGCGTATGCTAACTAAAATACTGCCTTCGACTAACTTACCACAACCGCATATATTTCGTAGCTACGCACTATTTGTTTAATGCCGAAATATACGTGTGATAGTGTACTGTGTATTGCATTAGCCTGACAAAATTCTGTTTTCCATCTAAATATTCATTCAAGAAAAGGGTTCCATTATATAATTATTTTAATACAACCATTCAACAAAAGGTTTGAGAAATTCTTACGGATACAATTGGTTTCTGTTCGATAAAACGTCTTATTACGAGCTTTGTACGAACATCTTTCAGTAAGAATTGGAAATATAACATTTTCCTTAACCGAGTTAATAAGAGTTTCAGACGCATTCACATCCAGCCAATCTTCATAGTTTGCAGACAATGGATATGTCACGTCTATAGTTAACAATTAAACTCCGTATTTCGCCTTGGTACGTCTGTGTTTATGAACCAATTATTATGATTTAGAATTGTAGCAAACTATATGTGTCCCCTGACGATCATATCGACTCCGGAAATGTGGTGTGTTTTGATTCTCCACACTAGAAAGATGCGCCGATATCATGACATGTGGAAATAAAACCCGAATTATTTCTCTAAAGAGAACCTAAGAGATAGCGGAACAGTAGTCATAGAGCGGTGTTGTTGTTGTCAAACTAAGTCGTCAACAATGCCACGTACTCGTACATTGATCTCTTATATAATAATTATAGGTTTTATAACAGTGTTTTATACAATGCAGTTATCTATTTGGACGAGTACCTTGCTTGAAAACCATATTGACTTTTCTAGCTTGGTACGAGCCCAATTATATTTCGTATCGTACATAACAATGTTAAATAACGTTAATAACATTAGATTCTACACTAATTTATTTGTTTAAGTAGCATGTAGATCTACTGAATGATATCACAGATTTAAAACCGGAAAAAATTCGAAACTCTATTTGTTACATCTCTCAAAAAATGATGAGTAAACAGTGTATACATTTTCACTGCAGTTACTAGTATACATACCTTAAGTTATTTTTACTTTGCTAGTCAACTCGTTTGCGAGATAAATCTTCTACATACCACCTAACAATTATCCATGAACATTGAAATTAACGCAGAGTATAACGAAACCATGCAACGTTAGCTAACTGGGCTCGTTCTGGTACATTTGTAACATAGCGTCCAATATGGAAATAACACATATTGAGCGATATATTTTCTTATTGAACACATAATTATTGAGCGGTGGAATTCCTTATTGAACGGTACAGTGTACAATATGGGAATATCTTGTACTGCCACATGATACAATTGATGCTCGCTCATTTGATAAATAAAATATAATTATATAGAATGCTGACCGATATGTACTGGTGCGCCACTGTTTGCACAAAGTTTTGCTATATTGAATATAAATGAATATGTATATATGAACTTACCACGTCAATTACATGTATCGTTATACTTTGTTTTATGTTTTTAGGTAATTACATATTTTTTCTATGGCTTAGGTTCAATGCTTTCATAGTTTTATGTAACAAAATAAAATTAGACGATGATACAGACCTAACGCCATACTTTCACACTATTTGAGGATCTGGTTTTGATTTGGGAACATGCATATTCTCATGTGCTGAAATGACTTATGACCTTGGTATTGACCGAGTGACCTACCACATTAATACTGGCTATTACTTTCTGTTGATTTTACGATTTCCCCGGTGACAAAGATCCTTAGTCGAGCGATGTCTTCGGTTTGACGTTACTTTTCTCATAATGAACTTAAGCGGCTTTTGAATTTGGAAAAGTTACTTACTTCTATGCAGTTGAACCCCTTTAGTTATTTCGGTACAGTAACCTTTCGATACTCAAAAGAACAATATTGTTGTCTGCCTTTACTTTTAATATTTTCTGGTTTGTCGTTTATTTCATTTCAAATCCAATATGACCTTTACAGACAAACATACATGTACATACACATTGCATATTATGTTATTGCTGGAGAAGGCGCTTATGATTGCCTAGATGAATCATCGTAGGAATTAAGAAACGTGGCTCAATAATTGTTTACCACCAGGACACCGTGTGTCGTGTGAACCAATCGCAACAGTACCCCAAAGGTCAAAGCCATACTTGCGAGTCCAAATGACAAAATAACCATTATAAGCCTTGTCTGGAACATCTGTTGTATGTTATATATTGTGTGAATTGTCTATAATCTAACACCTTGCATTGTTCTACATTGAGACGATGTATCATGCGAACCAATCGCGTATATATCGCGTATGTCAAGGTCACACGTTATGTACAAATAGCCATAGCATAGCAATAGCTTCGTCATCTGGTGTAAGATATTTAAAATAATTTACTCGCGATAATTGTAAACCTTAATCACACGATGTTTTATTTCAAAAGTCAATATTGCAATACGTTGCCAAGGTGTATGTGCAGAAGAGGAACTGACTGGAATCAAGAAAACCCAATATAAGTTGCTTCTATGTAATCCGACTGAGGTAATATAGTCACATTTTACGAATAATCATGTTACATCAATCGTATTGCTTTTAAACATAATTCTATTAAACATGAAGATGTCTGCTCAGACAGTCATTAATGAAGAGTAAGTAGTTTAGAACATAAATTCTAGTTTCCAATTCAATTCAGATTAATTAATCTACAAATATATAGAAACGTGTAATGTATGATGCATTGTATTAATGTTGTTTTTGATAAATAGGTACATGCATCAGCAAATAGACATGAACGTTACAACAATATTTTTGTTAAAGTGCCGTTTTGTTATACTGTGCTGCGTCTGTACTCGTCTGCAAATCCGTTGCCCAGGCAAGACTACTTAGTTTCTTCCAAAAGGCAGGCGTATTGTTATGTTGTGTGTTGCTTTGGTGGATGTTCTTGCGGTCGTCCTCCTGATTCGTTATTGCGTCTGTTGACTCTTTCTAAAATTTCTCTGCTGCTGAAAGGCTTGCGGAGTAAGATGTCGTGTTTTTGTTTCATTTTTTTCCCTTCTATCTATTGTTTTAATTGGTCCTTCAGATATGTACTTGTAATTTGTGCCCTTTTCTCTTTGGTTTGCTTTTATATCTGAAATACCGTGCTTGTTTTGTTAAGTGCTACACCTAGTTTCGTATTTCAACATAACTTACTAAAGATGGTGATATATGTTATTTTATACTCAAACTTATATAATTAATCAAAAAGTCATCAGATCGCATTATTTGGATTTTCACAGAGCCAATTTCCCACGGAGCTATCAATGTGTACACTGTTATTTTTGTGTCTTGTTGTTTCTGTTGAATGCTGCCACCCCTGTCCGATTTGTTGATATCTCCCTTATTAAGCTACACATGAGTTTCAGTCATTCCTGAGTTGTGTTTTGGTATATCCAGTTTTTACTACTGTGTCAATATATGCATCAACATTTCCTGTCTTGACATATCGTACTCTATTCCAAATATTTATCTACCCATTTATGTACAAGTATAAGCAAATCGACCTTCACATTATTTTTGTAGGATTCAAACAAAATATTTACATTATATTGCCCAATAGAATGATTGATACACTGTTATTGCCTGGAGTAATGGATTGGGTCTATTCATTGAGCTTGGACTGAACAATGAAGTGATAAATAAACGTCTTTGTGATTGATCAGATCGCGTTCATGCTCTCAATGAGACGGAAAAAGAATTTGAAATGAATAATAATTACATGTCAGTACCATGTCACCGGTAATCCGAACGCATACATTGTAAATAGCTGTGTAAGTTCTTTAAGTCAACTAAATCATTAAACAAGAAACATTTGATATTATCTGAGTTATATTTAAACGCCTCATTAAAGGGAAACTACTCCGCAAGAAACTTTTGATTTAAAATCGCGTCACAATTTACTTTTTGAAAACCGTATACATGTACGTGGATACATGTATCAGTGTATAAATAAAAAAATAAAAATAAATATACCAGATTTATATAGCGCCCTTTTCATGCGAATGCACGTTCAAAGGCACTTTACATGATTGTGTTGCAGCCACAAGGGCGCAGGTGCATCCTCTACCAGTGTAGATACAGCATGATCTGACCAGAGGGACAGACTGAGAGAAAGCCCCGGAAGGGAGAGAGAGACATTAGATACAGGCATGTCCGGCGCTGCAGAAGTACGCCTAGCTCTTATTTCGAATAGACAGCCTGGTTCTTTAATGTGCCCGGTGTATAGCACAGCTTCCTGGCACTTCCAGATACTTTGCAGACCACACGGCCAGATATAGCGGAAAATATTATAAATATTTCAGAAATGTCAAGTTCCGATGCCAGGGATTGAACCCCCGACCTCTGGATTGACAGCCCATCGCGTTTCCACTGAGCTAAATCCGCTGATTCTAAGCTAGATAAAGCAGCAAACCTATTGGTCATAAAAAAGCAATACATCACATCTGTCTACTTTTACTTATTTGATGAGATGTAATTGATGGCGCCAATGGATCTATTTTATCTACGATTATATATTCATGTCCTAGAAACGAACTTGATTGTATACTGACTGTTTACTTTGAAGTAATAAAAGTAGAATAGATTCAAGAGATCTGTCATTTCACTGATGTATAGGATGTGGTATTGATAGCCTCCGGAAAACCAAAATAATCTTATGAAAAACCTGAAGTACACGAGACCTATTTTCTTTTGAAGATACCTTACTAGTAGTTATCCCGATCTGGAAAGCGCGATTGTGTAACACGGATAATATACAATATTCCAATTTCGCGTTATAATTCACATTTTGCACTTACAATCATTGTCAGAATGACAAATGTTCCTACTGATACATCATTACTATTTGAGAATAACGGACATAACCAAAATAGTACTGACATATTCATTTTGTTTAGCAAGCACGAGGTAACCACCATTGACGAGGATCAAACATATTTAAAGGTTGTGTCATATCTCAACTTCATGTTATCGTACACATATTGGACTTACAATCACTGTCAGGGTGCGTCCCAATTTTCTTTTGTCCTACTCAAAACATCATCGGTGCAACCTGCTAAGCATAATGACTGTGTCAGTACTGTTTCATTCGTGTCCAATACTCTCCAAATGTATGGTTCCCAACAAACCAATTCATATATTTCTTTTACAGTATATTCTGTGGTGTCTAACGAAGCTGATGGGGAAAAAATCCATACCAACCAACAATGGACATCAAATGGACCTTTCCAATGTAAAGAACCACGAATGTAATATAATTTTGCGAGACCTACACTCCTAAAATGCACATTGGCATTACCCCAGTTCCGATATTGCTCCATCGTATCAACTGTCGAAGGAGTTTTTGTCGGAGGTATGCAAGTGTATTCGTTAGATTATTCAGTCATGTGCTGTAATTTATTTATCGCTGAAATATAATCTTTATATTCATCCACAGACTACTCGATTGATACCAAACAAATGTGATATGTTCTAATGTGAATAACTAATTATCACATGTTTGACGTCGTGGTAGCGTAATAAAGCCATTATTTTTTTTTGGATAATACACTAGTGTAATAAAGCTTTGACGTGACGTCACTCGGAGTATAGGCGACGACGTCAAAGTTGCGCGTTTATTATAGTGAAAATAAGTAGCTATTTTATGTTTCGGCCGGAAAAGGCTAACATGTGATAAAAAGAACATTACATTTGTGACTTTCCACATTGAATTTATTCAACGCGTTGAACAAAATCGATAAAATGCTCGGCATAGCCTCGCATTGTATTAAATTCAATATGAAAAGACACTCATGTAATATCCTCGATTTAATTAATACTGATACAAGTCAAGTATGAACAATTAAAATAGGACACGCGTGTATGTCCGATACCTTCTAGCCACATTAATTTGGTAGAATCATGATAATGTATAATTTGATTCCACGCATGTAAGTACTCTTCGCAAAGGCAGACAAACATTTCCTAACATAAAAATACTTCACCAGATAAGTGCTTTAAATTACCAGACGCCTTAATATGGGCGCCACTGCCCCGATTGTTATACTTTGTTTCAATATTACTGTCAGTTTAGTACAGTCGGAAGTAGTTTCACGATTTCATGAAAATCAGTTTTAGTTGTTGACCTTTTTAATCCAAAGTTTTAAGCTGAAATGATGTACATCATATAATTGAGTTGATGAAATTGGTCTTTGATGGGTTTACAAATTTTTTTTTTTAATGTAGTCTATTTCTATTTGACATATTTTTGAATTGTACACAAAGCCGATACACATGTTATACAACAGAACTCAGCCAGCCTACCAGTACGTTACCAAACACTCAAATACGCAATAAATATACTTAATGCTTAGGGAAATCAGCCCAGGACTATATGTTTGTCATGTTATTTTATCTTTATCCACATGCAACAGAATCGTAGTGCTGTAATGATAAATTCTCCAAATAACCCCTTATGTAACCCACATTAATAATACTTTGTATAGGTGCCAACGTGAGCCAATAGCGGCTACGTGACGAAACGATAAGTACGTTTTTTCAATGGAATAAATCAAATATCCGTTTTTTCCGGACAGGCTGTCTGTGAATGTTCCTTGATTGCTAATTTTAGTGTTTTCTCGGGGAACGTTATTTCGCATTAAGTCTAACGATGCGACAAACTTAATAATGATCTTATCCAGGTTTTTTATGTAATTCGCTCGCGGTTTTGAAAGAGAGCCTGAAATAACTTCTCGCAATAGTTAGACGATTTTTATTTGCTTTTAATCGTGTCATACAAATGATGGGTTTGTTGAAATTCTCAATTCAATGATAAAGTATTCTAATCCCTTGGTTTTACACATTTATTTTTAGATTATCATCTTGCTACATATAATGCGTTCAAAAATATATTCCGTTTAAATGACTAGTTATAATTATATACATGTATTATGTCTTTGTGCGCACTTTTTTTATTTTTTTTCCATATTTTAATGTTAACTAATACAGTGACTGTTTTATTAGGGTGATGCTGAATAATCTTAGGATTTCTAATACTAGTATACCTACTAC
This sequence comes from Spisula solida, assembly GCA_947247005.1. Classification (NCBI taxonomy): domain Eukaryota; kingdom Metazoa; phylum Mollusca; class Bivalvia; order Venerida; family Mactridae; genus Spisula; species Spisula solida. The sequence continues at coordinate 38,747,863 of OX365944.1, read as the reverse complement.
GCATTATAAACATATGCTATTTGCGAATGTCAAAGATGCATAATGTGTACACTACGCCGAAGTTCTAATTGGCCACCCTACAAAATCTGATACTATGTGATATCGAGGGGTTAGAGCAAGAACCAGTTACCACCGATTTTTGAAAATGTTCAGGAGAAACGTTAAATGTCATAAAATGATTTCTATTTGGATCTTTTTAATATAGTTGCAAATTTATGCTTCTTTTATAGAGGTGTAACTAATGTAAAGGTTACAGACTAATATCTTTCTTCCTCTAGGAGAAAAAACACAAAATCTGTTATTGCATGCAAAATTTAATGATTATCTACAACATATGTACAGCAAAAACAGGTTATCTGGTGTTGGCTGATTTTTTCACAAACGTTACTGATACTTCATTTCAATAATGTTTCTGCAAAAAAAGGTTATCTTGAAATAGCTGGTTTTTCCATAATCCTAGTCAATTTAATAGTATAATATTACTCCTGCAAAATTAAGTTACATGGTAATAGTGGCTTTTTTCACAAACATTATTAACACATTTTTACAATGTCATTTCTGCAAACAAAAGTTATCTGCTTATAATTGGTCTATTCACATACACTGTCAACTTTTAAGTGTTGATATTATACCTGCAAAAACCCTTTAGTGAAACATACACTGTTTTTGTTTGCAACAGTTAGGCAGCAAGACATCATATTTGCAATGATGAAACAATTTATGAACACATAATAGCTTATTGCAGGAAACATAACTAACCACAAATGTGGCTATTTGAGCCAAATGATGTTATATTTAGATAACATGTATTTGCAGATAATATAATCTTCTTAATGTTCCTTTATGTTTTAAATGATACTTTAGATTATAATTACTGTTGGACAAATTAGGACACAAGAAGGTTCTATTTAAGCTATGAAGTAAGATTTGAAGAATATATTTACAACCTGTACATTAACATTTGGTTAAAATAATGCTCTGCTGACATGTCATCATATTGAACCATTATTTATATTGTATGTATCTTAAGACAAAACAAATTAGTACATTAAAGTCAATTAAAGTACATTATGCCAAAAAGTGATTGTCATACAGTATTACGGTACAGAAATTCCAACAATGTCAACATGTTCCTTTTTGGGAACATCATAAATTCAAATAGTTTGTGGATACTATTACTCGTACGTTTGTATAGATTTGATTACAAACTAGTGTATGATTCTGATAATGCACCATTTTGACTGTCAGAAGTTCAGTTCATTCAGCATACAATGTACGCTTAGACTTACACATCAATGTCACTATCACTGTCTGATTCCTCTGCATCTGGCTGTGCCAATTTATCAACAATAGAACCACTGGAAGGTAAGGTTTTATAGTAGTCATGAAACTCTTTCGGGATTATTCCACTTTTGCAAAGAGAGAGGAGATCTTTTTTCTTTGCTACTGAAATTGGAAGCTTCTGTTTATAACATGGTTTAATACTCTGTTCAAGCTGCTCACTTCTGAGTATCTCAGCTTTCTGAAACTCGTCCCGCATGTCATATTTAAAGTACATTGTTTTTTTGTCTTCTTTTACGAACCTTATGTGCCTCATCTGTCTCCATAAAATCTTTTGACCAAGATTGGTCTTGATTAGAGATTTTATCTGATGCGTTTTCATGCTTTTGTAATCAAGGAAATCGGTGTGTTTCATTGGAATAACCATGTATGGATCCTTTCTCCTGGCCATGCTGATTACCGTTTCCCATTGACTTGGGACGATTATCTGTGTTTTCTTTTTTGCGAACTCTATGGCTGAGTGGATACTGTCACATTCCATATGTGTATGACCGCTTTCTAAGAACTTGTGATCGATTATCTTTAAATTTGGTATGTGTGTTATGGCATGCAGCAGTGAGAGGGCAACAATCTGATTCTTGTTTTGGCCTGCACATGAATCTGAATATAAGATAACATGTTCTACTTCAGAGGGCAGTGCAAGCAAATACAGTCTAAGGCAAGAAGCAATTTCATTAGAACCTCTCATGCCGTTGGTTTCCGACCAAAGATAACAGGACCCCTTCCCATATCCTAGGTCATAGACAGACAAGTTATATACACATAGCTTTCTCATGTAATACATGACACTCACAAGCGAACAGGGCGTATATAAAACAGCTTGTAGATCAAATGTGCATGTATGTATTTTCGAGTTCTGCTTGGAAAGCCGCTTGTCCATAGTTTTTTCTTCCCGCGCGATTACTTTTCGGTCTTGATGCTGGTTATATTTCTGCTTTAAGTCTTCAGTTAAAGAGCCCTCATTTTCAGCAATTTGGTACTGTGTACATACATTGCACTGGTCTTTCTTTGGGGTATGAAAAGAAAGATTAAACTCTTCGTTGAACACCCTACGATACATTGACACTTTAACTGGTTCACATCCATTACATTCACACTTTTGTTTATATAGTTCGTACAATTTGGTAATATTTAATTCCGCACCTAGATACTCCCGATTCGAATCTTTTCTAGTGTAGTGTCCTGAAACTCTTGGGAAAGAGTTAATGTGCTCTTTAACTAAATTTATTGTGTCTCGAGGTATTTTGTTCTTCGGTGTTTGCTTGCCTCTTCTTTCTGTCCCCTCATAGTGTCCTTGGTTTTTATGATCCAAAGCATGGTCTACATATGCAATACTTACAGCCAAAGTGGAACAAAAAAACTGTTTGCACACTTGCCTGTTTTCATTCAGTAAAGAAAACGTGTACTTTTTGGATATATGCCTTTTCTTTTCCACTTTTTCTCCATCTTCATTAAGAATTGTTTTTGTCTTTTTCTTTTCCACTCTTGAACAAACAAAATCTTTTTGACGTTCATAACTGTGTAGCGACCAGAACGAGTGAAATATCTGATTTCTTTGTTCTTCTGTGAATATGATGTTACATTTAAATTTACATCTTGAGCAATCACATGCTTTTATCTTCTTTTCTGGTACTACCTTTCCAGTACTTGATTTATGTTCTCTACCACTTAATTTCAGACGTTTTCTAACATTTCGCTTCCAGTTTTCGGGTGCTGCTTTCCTTTTCCTGGCTAAACGTCTTTTGACAGGGGAGATATACTTTGCTGGTTTCCTTGGCGTCACATTGACAGTATTCCTTGGTTGAACTGGTGTTGCATACAATATATGATCGGAATTTTCCTGGCAAACTCCAGAATTAACCTGTTCCGTATCATTATCAGCGATTTCTATATTCTTGCATGCGTCGTAATGTTCTAATACTGATGGAACAGAAATGTAAGCTAGGTTAATGACTTGGTCAGGATTTGATTCTGCAATGGTGGGGTGTATTGTTATGAGTGGTTGGGCAACTCTACTTGTATATATAGCCACACGCTTCTTCTCCCTGTTGGCCAATGCAAGAGGTAGAAAGTCAGCTACTTTGTTTGACCAATATCCATCACATTTAAGACTCTCTACTTCATTCAAGTAGTCAAATACAAAGGTTTCATCATCTTCTGGCTGATGCATGTTTAGCAGAAATCCAGCATATTCTTCAGAATTCTCTTCCAGGTGATCACACAGTATCTTTCTTAATTGTAAAGCCGAAATACTTAATGCAGATGAGCGTATTACTGCTTCAAAAAAACAGTTTCCATGAGCGGGCACTTTTATCCTCTCCAATCCATTACTTTTGAGACGTTGGTCCAGTGTACTTTCGTTTGCCTTTATTCTTGCATTTCTCAACAGTTGTTCTCTGTAACTGGTCTGCATCACTGATTGTGATGTTGTTGGCTGCTCATTGCTTATATTTGTGGCATTCTTCTTCAATGATGCATCGTCACATCCTTTTTTCATTTTATTTTGCTCATTTCTGAGATTTTTATTTACCCATTTGGCAGCTTTACTTTTTCTATTGATGTCATTTTTAATTTGATGTTTATTTCGGAAAGCTTTATCAAACATTTGTTTTGTTTTAAGTTTCCTTTTCCTGTCCTTCTTAGTCTGATCGGATACGTCAGACATATATTCAGTATCAGAAGAGTTTAAATCTTTAGAGCATGGTTGGTATGTTTTGTCTATTCCATCATCAGTATCTGAAGAACCATAATCAATGTTTTTCCTACCACCGACTAAATGAATTAATGGGACATTATCACTATCACTTTCACTGTCAATGTATCTGAGCTTCTTGCGTGTAGGTTTCTTATGTCGCTTCATTTTATGTTTTTCGTTTTTTTCTATTTCAATTGTCTTTGACTCCTGTTTAATGTTGTCATTACCATTTACACCTTGTCCCAAGGACGATTCATCCCTTGTGTGTTCATCTTCACTTAGATTTGGTACAGTACTTCTCAATTCCTTCACAGCGTTGTAATTTTCATTCCGTTCAAGTCTACTTGTCAATTTATTCAAGGTGTTGTCATGTATATTCCTTTCTAGTACACCTGATAAGGCATTCACAACATTGTCAGTTTGATTACTGTCCTGTACACTTGACGACTCACTCACAACATTATCAGTATTATTACTGTCCTGTACACTTGACGACTCATTCACGACATTATCAGTAGTATTACTGTCCTGTACACTTGACGACTCCTTCACGACATTATCAGTATTATTACTGTCCTGTACACTTGACGACTCACTCACAACATTGTCAGTTTGATTACTGTCCTGTACACTTGACGACTCCTTCACGACATTATCAGTAGTATTACTGTCCTGTACACTTGACGACTCCTTCACGACATTATCAGTATTATTACTGTCCTGTACACTTGACGACTCCTTCACGACATTATCAGTATTATTACTGTCCTGTACACTTGACGACTCATTCACGACATTATCAGTAGTTTTGCTGTCCTGTACACTTGACGATTCATTCACGACATTATCAGTATTATTACTGTCCTGTACACTTGACGACTCCTTCACGACATTATCAGTATTATTACTGTCCTGTACACTTGACGACTCATTCACGTCATTATCAGTATTATTACTGTCCTGTACACTTGACGATTCATTCACGACATTATCAGTAGTATTACTGTCCTGTACACTTGACGATTCATTCACGTCATTATCAGTAGTATTACTGTCCTGTACACTTGACGATTCATTCACGTCATTATCAGTAGTATTACTGTCCTGTACACTTGACGACTCCTTCACGACATTATCAGTATTATTACTGTCCTGTACACTTGACGACTCCTTCACGACATTATCAGTATTATTACTGTCCTGTACACTTGACGACTCCTTCACGACATTATCAGTAGTATTACTGTCCTGTACACTTGACGACTCCTTCACGACATTATCAGTATTATTACTGTCCTGTACACTTGACGACTCCTTCACGACATTATCAGTAGTATTACTGTCCTGTACACTTGACGACTCATTCACGACATTATCAGTATTATTACTGTCCTGTACACTTGACGACTCCTTCACGACATTATCAGTAGTATTACTGTCCTGTACACTTGACGACTCATTCACGACATTATCAGTATTATTACTGTCCTGTACACTTGACGACTCATTCACGACATTGTCAGTTTCATTTCTGTCTTGTACACTTGAACTTGTCACGGCGTTGTCATATTCATTCCCGTTTTCTGTGCTTGACGACTCATTCACAAGATTGTTCAAATTTATGGATAGATAATGCTCATCTTCTGTATCGGACCACATCTGTAAAATAAGATAAGTAGATACTGATAGACAATAATATTCATGTAACCCTAAAGCAGTGTAATATAAATATATATATTATTTCAAAGAATACCATCTTCAGAATGTTTTACTTAAGTTCTAGTCAATTGTTTGTATCCTTTACAGACAAAAAGTTTTGCTAGTCATTCAAGCAATAATGGTTGCGAGGTATTTATTTAAAATACATGTACAGTAAAACATTAGGAGACCATAGCGGCACTGTATAGATTCTGCTACAGTCAGATCTCAATATAACGACACCCGATATACTGACAGATTCATTATACTGACATCAAATTTGGGGACAAACGTAATAAAATGCTCTTTGTATTAATTCAGTATACCGACATATTCGTTACAACGACATTTTTCTAGGAAACAAACATCGTCGTTGTATCGGGATCTGACTGTATTTGTGTGACGTTAGCATAACATTACGTACAGGTAATGTAACTACATGTGTTTTGTTTGGCTATACTGTATTAAACCCTATTTGATAACTATTCAAGAATCTATTGAAATTAAATTATTGCATTATGAATATTGAAAATACGTTTTTAAATATAATATTAAGAAACAGTATTGATAAATAAATCAAATAAAACATACTTACTTTTAACAATTTGACATCAGAATCCACTTTTGAACATGAACATTCATTCTCTAACAATGCTCCTATGACACTAAAGTTTCAACAAAGGTGTTAGAATTCTTCAATGCATGGTTTTGACCACTCAACAGGTCACATTGTTATCATTACACTCATTGATAAAAGCAATTATAACCTGGTGAATTGTTTCTGTATCTGAAATGCTTAAGTTATAGACTGGTCATTGTCTGGTAAAACCCTGCATCAACTGATAGCCTGTTTTACCTCTAACATAAGATAACAATATTAGGCGTCTGCTAGTTTGTATCTCTCTATAGCGTGTTTTTGCTGGTAGAAAAATTGAAATGTGTGAGATTTATATACCTGCAAAATCCATGTATAAATCGCTACATGGTTCTTGCAGAAACGGTAATAAGAAAAACAACAACTAACATTTCTGCAAAAATAAAGTATTGACCCCTAAATTGTTTTAGCTCCATGCTGTACCAGTGTTATAATTAAAACTTGCAAGTTATATGATGATAACTGGTTTTTGCTTAAACCAAAGTCAGTGATAATCAATAACTGGTTTGGTCACAATTCAATATCTTTAAAAGTAATTACGTCATGATAATGATTTTTTTACACATTTTGTATTTTCAGTAATGGCATCCAATTCAATAAAAAAGTCATTTTCGGAAATTTGGCCAGATAACTGGTTCTTGCTCTAACCCCTCGATATATTCAACCAATACATATGAAGTTGAGTTATGTTTTTATTTCACACGTTAATCTATCGATTTACTGAAATAAAACACGTGTTTTTGTGCAAAATCATTGATGCGGAACGGTTAGTGCGAAATGGCTTTTGTGCACGTGGTACTCGTGCACGGGATGAAAAATGTTTGTATTTGGTTGAAATGTATCCTCGGTGGATAGCCTTTTATGAAAAACATCAAACTTTGAGAGATTGAATAATGTGGAACTCGCCAAAGACCTCAGAATGATGAGTACCACCACTCAAAACAGCGAAGTGTGCCACACGCCTTTTTAAAAAAATGCAAACTCTTTAATTACGTTTAATTTAGCACAAACTACTGTGGGAAACATGTTTTCCTATCAATATAAGTAGACATCATCGGGTTTTGGATTATTTGTATTCTTCTGCAAACACTTTTTCTAAAATACATTTAAAAACACGTGGTCAAACAGAACTTTATTGAAGTGCATGCATATATCTGACGATTTGAGCGCGTTCCCGTTGCTCATTCTCGCACGGTTTTAAGTTTTTCATAAAAGGGGATCCCCAGAGGATGTGTTCCAACAAAATACGGACATATTTCATACCTTGCACACGCACCACGTGCATTAAACAAATTTCGAACTAACCGTTCCGCATGGATGAGTTTGTACCTGAGCGCGTGTTTTATTTCTGTAAATCGATAGATTAATGTGTGGAATGAAAACATAACGCAACTTCATATATGTATTTATTGAATATATCACATAGGATCAACTTTTATAGGCTGGCCAATTAGAACTTCGGCGTAGTGTATAATGTGGTTTTTACAGATGTTTCATTGCGTTGAAGTAGGTAAACATGTACGTTTTGAGAAACGTGAAAGACAATTCACGCGGTGTACTCTCAACCCATGAAAACTTCTGAACTCGTTTGGCTAACTATAGAACATATTAGTAAACAGACTTTCCGCGACAACTTGTGATCAATAACAGTAAATGCAATTAAGACAAGAATAATCCAGACATAGCAAGTAGAAAACAGGAGCATGGTGTTTATATCCAAATATATAGACCGTCTGCGCTGTTTCACTCTTTAATTACTGTCGTAAACATATGATGTAGTCTGATTGGTAATTTTGTGTTGGTGTTAAATAAAAACAATGTCAAAGCTTACTATAAAAGATGTAAGGAAAGTTCTTTCCGGTCAAACAAACAAGTTTTATTGAAACCAAGTAAACTCTGATTAAATTTGAAATAAAGTTACACTTTAGGGACTGTCAACAATTATTTTCTGGATTCTGTTCACTCGAACACCGTTGCCATGTTATTTATAGAACGCGGTTCTACCAGTAGATGGAGAGCAAAATGTGGTGCGAATATATTATTTTGTTTTGCATGCATTGGCTTTTCAAAAAGCGGTACACAATTTCCTAAACTGCAGTTCGTACTATAAATATTCCTGTCTGATGGACATGCTTGTCAACATAATTGCACGTAATCTACATAATTGGACAGGCAGTATGCAAATTCATCACAAACATAATTCTTAAGTAGGACAAAACATGCAATCAGACAGTAGATTACATGGAAATAGAGTATGTCTTCCTAATACTGTCAAACATTATATGGCTGATATGTTGTTTAGTTAAGACGTGAACTAATAATTTACCCATATAAGACATACTTACATTTTGTATTTGTACTTTACATATAGTGAGATAAAGTGGCGGTAACTAATGTCATACATGTATACTAGTAATATCTTGCTTTTTTATGTTTGATCGCGTAAGAACCCTAGTTTTCTATGTGTACGTTATTGTCTTGTTGTACAGAAAACAACATTGTAAGTTCTGAAGTATATAAAAAATTTTATGAATAATTTCCATGAGCAATCCATTAAACCGAGGTTGCAATGTCACTGCATTTTGGTTCCTTTTATTGCATTGAAACCACGTAAAATGTTTTACAGCACTAATGTTTTACTATACATTAGTTGAGTCATTCATAGAGCAGAACAGCAGGATAAGAATGTTTGAGTTTTCGGTTAAAAATGATAACTTGCATCAATATTAATTACTGTACTTAGCACGATTATGTACAATAGCTAAATATTGTGAAATTCCGACTTTGTTTACCATGTCACCTATTTTATATACCGGCACATGACTTGATATGAGCAATCCTTTGGTTAAAACGTAGATAAAGCAATCTGGTCGTCCGTAGAATGTAAAAATTGCAGATAGAACAAAAGGATCTGCTGATATCTAATACTACATGTAGAGATGCTTCCGAAAAAAAACATCAATGTGACATAGATCTTAATGAGAGCTTACAATTGTTTTGGCCATAATGACGATATACAACTATGGTCCTCGGGGGACGGGTTGTCCTTGTGTGTGACTTGTTCTGCAACACACTGTGTTCGTTTTTGTGCCTGTCGTACCGTGCTTTTTATGTTGAATGCTACCTGCCCTGTCCGGTATTATCTTTGTGTAAAATGTAATTAAACATGCCAGCAAGTACACACTAATTTTTTCAATACGTGAGACATTTTCAGCCAAATATGTCATATCATTAAAACCTTGATTTACAATAAACATTGACTAATCTAAACACAGCCCCCAAATCCCTGCCACCACAAAGAACCGCGTGTCAGTGGTAACAAAGGGGAGAACTCGTACATGTATGATGACTTTGGACGATTGATATACAATATTCAGAACCAGTAACGGTTTTGTGTTCAAAGAACATTGCCTTCTTGTGCAAGAATGTACTTCAAAAGTACTTCAAGTACGTGTATTAACGCACATGACCCCCTTTTTATTGCCTTATAGGAATGTGTCGTAGAAAATATATATGATACATTTTAGCTTCTTCTGTCGCTAAAACGTCGATTTGCATTATACGCCGGTGCGTATTTTGTTTTTATCATATGGGTACTCAGCTCTGTCACACTATGGGAACTGTATCATTGATACAAGTATACAGAATGTTATTGATAAAGGTATTTCTGTAATTTGTTTCAAGGATACAGTTACCTGTGTTCATTTGTTTATTTATGTTTCTATCCACGAGAAATGTTTGTTGGAAGTATTCCGATGCAAACTCTATAGTGCAATAAGAGCATCTTGTGTATATAAGATAGGGATATGCACATAATTCGGAGTATATCATCAATAAGCATTCGCTAAATATATCGATGAAGAGTAGAACAGTAATCATCGGTATAACGGGACTGGTTCTAGGTCGATTTTAAATATCATTATCTGAGGTAAAAAAAATGTCAAATAATAGAAAACACTGTTAATGGAATATGGGTTTTATTTTGCATTGAACATTCGTGTCGTATGATCCAAGGTGTCATGGTTGAAAATTGTCATGGACCACATGGGCGAAAATTACATTTAACCTTGCTATTGACCTAGTGACCTTATTCCTCATTTTCAAGCCTTCAAAAAATCTGCTCGGCAAAATTGGAACATATTCATAGTTTAACTACTAAACTAAGTCCTTGATATTAACCTGGTGACTTGTTGCACATTTCCCAAGCATTGTCAATATTTCATTCATTATGCGAACTTAAATTTGACTTAGATATTATGTTCTTAGTAACCTACTTCTACACTATTCATATATCTTGCTTAATACATGGACTACAAGAAATGCTGTAATAAACTTTTTAGATATTTTTCCTTTCTTCTGTGAAATATTTTCTGAGCGTTGGCGTTGGTTTTGCGGCACTGTTCTGTTTGCTTGTCGTTACATTTGTCTTAAGGACGTTTGATAGGGTAATTTGTTTTTAAATGATACCAAAAAATAGGCACAATTATAGTTTAATATATAATGAACCAATATGTGAAATGAAAAAGGGGTGTTGCGGTACTATTTAAGGGGTCATGGGCCCTTTTGCGACATTAATTTTCCAGAAAATGACTAAAAATCTTGATATTTCGCAATTTATTCAATGTTGCATTTAAATCGATATGTTTTTTTGTTAAAATCATTTTACGGGCTTTAATGTACAAACACATAGTATTCAAACATTCCTATACACTTTTGGTTTTGATAAGAAAATTCACAAAAATGACTGCTAAAAAGACAAAAAAGAAATACACAAAATTAGCCGTTAAGTTAAAAAACGACCTCGATGACCAATATAATTTTATTGCTAATTTTGTTGATAAAAGTGTACTCAATCAAAAAATTAAATAAAACAGATAGGTCACGGTACTACTTTTTGCGCTATGACGTCATTTTAGTGAAATTGCGTCAAAAGTGACACATTATATGCGCGGAAAAAAAATTATAATACCAAATAGGACTTACATTTGCATATCATATACAGGAAAGTATAGTTACATGTAATATAAACTTAGAAAAAATTGACGTGTTACAAGAATTATTTAAGGTGTAGTTACGTCGTAATTGTAGTCGGGAGTCCATACGGAGAAAATATGACGAGCCATGGCATCGGAGAGTAGAATGTGGCATCCATGCTATATGTTATCTTTGATATGTGTGTAATCTGAAACGGCCGGATTCCATCCGTGATTTTGCCTCGTTTTCTCAGAATTAGGTCAAAGGTCAAATGAGTGCATTTTTATATATCTCACTCGAAATATCATTAAATCTCTGTCAGTTTTCGGTCAAACTTTTTACAAATGGTATCAAAATGAAGCTAATGCACTGGGCTATTAATAAAAATAACTTTTTATAAATTCATGCATTTGTATACTCATGAATATTGATGAGAACGCCTAAAATTAGCAATATTTTTCATAAAAATTCGACGTGTATGAACCATATATTTGTTATATTGTCGTCATTTTTGCTATTTGAAAGCCTAAATGATTCTTATTTAATGGTGAGATACTAAGCTTTTGATATGTTAACTTGTCACTTACCTTCTCATTGATTTAAGGGCACACGTTTGCTTAAAGTGGGTGGGGGTAAAATGACACATGAACCCAAACTAACATAATAGCGTCAAAAGTATTATAAATAAGTACTATTATGTTTGCATAGATGTAAATGGGATTACAAGTAACAACTATTATATTGGTTTTGAAATGTACCAATTCATTTAAAATATGTCAACATTCGTTTAAGGAGGAATGAGCTACCTACACGTAGGCATACACGTGAGCTGCAAATAGTACTTTCGAGTTTAGTATGGTAAATAAGAACAAACATAAAATAAGGTTCAAATTATGCTATAGGAATATAAAAAGATGATGATAATCAAAATGATATTGCAAATTGTTCATACACTTTAACTTGTTCCTTTGTATAAGGTCAAAAAAGGTGGAGAATGGTTCATTGTAAAGCATGAATACTGTAACATAATAATATATTTCCATACAGTACCAGATTGATATTTTAATTCATGTCTTGTTTAAATTAGAATGAATATAGAGTAAAAGCATGCTTTTCATGTTATAACATCTACATAGTACCGAGAAACAGCAGGAACCAATGCCCGTCCGTGGGAGCTTTGATCATTAAACACAAGGTGCATACACCCCCTTAAGTGCTTAAGACAATAACGTTCTTAGCAATTTTAAACTATGAATCTATACAGAAAACGCCACAAATCATGCATGAAATAACACTGTATATATGTACATATAAGAAAAGTCACAATGTCGCTGTTTAGTTTGTGATTGATTGTGAACATTTGCTGTGGATATAATTATTTGCACGTGAATTTACAAACACCTTCTCAGTTCGATGCAAGCAGTATGAAGAATTAGTTGATCACGTCTTGATTTCTCTATTCATTATGAATGCATCGGCTTGTATCCGTATACAAGTGCCTGGTTGGTAGTTTGCTCTTGTGGTGTGCAGTTCGAGCGCATCACTTCGCATCACTGGGGGAGCAGTGACCTAGAGGTAGGGAGGCGCTCTTCGGGTCGAAAGGTCCCGGGTTCAATCCCCGTCTCGACCACTGCTCAAATTCCTCAGAGCAAGAATAACACATATGCTCCACTCAACCAAGGTGTGAATTGGTGCCTGTTGGAGCGATGTCTGTACACGTTCGATAGTTCTGGGCGCCGCAGATAGATGTTGGCTGCACACTCACCAGGAGAGAAGTAGTCTCCCCAGGGAAACTCGAACGCAGGGTTCCTTAGATAGTCCAATGAGTTAAAATGTCAAAGGATGGATGAACAGCTGAACTGCTGAAAGCAGCCCCCTTCTTTTTTAACTTTGTGGCGGAAGTATTTCAAGCCTTGTTTTATAGAGCTTTAACAAAAAGGAGTCATTAACATGTTTGTACAACTATCTGTCTCATCTGAATGTACGTCTCTTCTAATATCCAACAGAAGATCATTTCTTTTCAAGCAGAAGAATAGTTTCACATCCCGTCAAAGAGTGGAACCACACAATGATACGACAGTCGTTTGGGGGCATGTTCTGAGAATTATATGTACTGTACACAGTAGTTTGGTTTTCTTTGATGGCACAACTTTCATACAGACTTGAATATTTGAATGTCCCAGATGGTGATTCTATATACATCTATATTATGCCATTCGATAATTATTTTAATACCCTTCATACTCTTCTTTAGCAAGTATGCAAACTAGGTTTGACTACAAATCAACACCAAAGAGACACAAGTCATACTTCAAACCTTTGCTGAAGACTTAGACATTGATCAGGTTGACAGCATTATTACACTTAATAGACACACATGGCGAACCTTTTTTGGTCAGCATTATATAGATTACGTCAAATTTGGAAAATCTAAACAGTCTACCGATACCCCACCCCGATTACTCGCGATGACCCAAAATGTCTCATGACTTTCCCGAAGTTTCCCTTCAGAATTGCAATCCCGAGACCGCGAATGTGTCCCCAAATTATCACTGGGTTGCCTAGCGCATAAGTTTACATGGTTACTGGTATTCCCGAGTCTCTGGTGCGCTTCTGGGATGCCTTCCCAGGTTATTCCCGACATGACAGCGCGAATACATCGGGTAAAAATATGCATGCATTGAATTTCCCTGACGTATGTACATGTACTCGAGTTTTCACAAGATGTCTCAAGATTCCCCAAAACGTTCATGAAGCTTACCCGAGAAACCGGATGCCTTCTCTGAGATAAATGGGATCATAGACGCCTGCTAAGCTCTTAAATCTATCGTAAGTACATCCCCGAACGCATAACGTCTGGAGCACATCGAGAGTTTTTGCAATGCATCCCGATACTCCTTGATCATCAGGATTCCTTCTGATGTAACAACTTGTCTGATGACCTCCCCAATACTTCCCCTAGACCACGACTCGTGGCAACCTGTTTACGATGTCTTCCGAATCTCTATTGGGAGTTCATCCCCTAGACAAAGACATACGCAGTGGGAAATGTATATGCTTCAAGCGTCTCAATTGATACCTCGTGGCATTAAGAGACCAAGAACAAGACTGAAAACCGCAAGGCGAAGAACAATAGAGGCCGAACCTGAGGAAAAACGGAATCAATGAAGAGAACTGAATGATAAATAAATAAGACATCCTTCGCTTGAAGCACCCAACGCATAAAAATTACCCTCGCATCTTTTGATGTCATTTGGCATGCTTCGCATCTTTTCGTTGTCTTCTGTACATTGTGGTACCTTTCTCTTACAACAAGCTCGTTCTTTCTTAGTAATGTCTCTAACCTTGTTCGCAAATTTAAGAAAAGTAACTTGGCGAGTATCGACTTTGGATTTACTCATTAGCAAGATGTAATCGTTTGATTGTGGCATGGGCATACCAGTATCAGGACCAGATATAATTCAACGCATCGGACAACTTTTTCTACCGCGTTTGAATCTAAGTCTTTATTAATAAGCTTATGATTTGTAAAGTCACAATAGAAACGTTCAAAAAGGAAATTACGCGTATGTGCATTCAATACCGTCCTAATCACCATAACTTACTACACATTGCTACTGATTAAAATAGCAACAAACTGTATTAACTAAGGCTTTATAAATATTATGAAAGTACGGACAAGTCAGGGTACGAAAGAAATGAACTGCAATTGGCCAAGAATAACGTTTTCTTGTTCTCCAATACGACTCTATACATGCAACTAAAAGAAAATACGTATACCTGGTAGTTTGTTAACAAATACCGACTTATATATTAAGAGGTTAATATACCAGGCGACATTTTACGTTGACGGCACTACGTGTTTTCTTTGATTGGAATTGGTATAATTTGTATAATAATGGTAGAAACCACTGTGGTTTGCCGATGATTATAAGAATAAATAATACAGTTCTAACGTCATGTACAAACATATATTGTGTAATGAGACATATGTATTTCATTATGTATATCACTCAGATATAGATCCTTAATTGGACGCTATTTCAATTTTGTCATACATGTTGAATACATTTTCAATATTCATAAATATGCAAATGAGTTAATTAGCATAATATTCAAGTATGTCAAAATCAATTTCCACAAATTAAACATATTTGGATATAAGGAATATGCTTAATGAGCGTTTAATGTTGATTCTGACTGTATTGAGATTTTTACGTCCTGGTTTAAATTTACCCCACCCACCTTTGGCGGTTATTCTCGGTGGAATTAAATTATATTTATCTATAAAAATATACATTTAACGAAAGCCCTATGTCTTCTCATGATTTTGGTACAATTTGGATCTTTAAATAATATAAATAAGGAATATATAGCATACATTTGTCAACTATGCTAGTAGATTTTTAACGAAAATTTACCAATTTTTGACTTCCTCATTAATATTCATGAGTGTGCAAATGTCATAATTTGCATAAAATCATTGCAAATGAAGAACTATTTCATTAGCTTCATTTTGATACCTTTTTGACCATTCTACCTGTAGAATTGGTCAAGATATGGTGCAATTTCAAGTTGATGTATGCTATATGCACTTAATTGACCTTTGACCTCATTTATGACCTTCACAGAGGGTTTTGCGCTTGGCATCCGCCAAAACCATATACAACTGGTATTGGGCAATTCAAATATTGTATTGAAACACTTCTACTAAAAAATGCCATGGACCATGAAAAATAAGCGACTTTTGTGCTGATGGACTCCCAACTATTGTGTCTCTTTGCAATGCAAATTGTGGTTAAATGCGGTAAAATGGCACAAAAAGGCCAAATAAGTACATTTTGCACATTAGTTTTTCCCATAATTTCCAGTCTTGTCATAATTTATTTTTGGCTAAGGATGTTAATTAAAGTGTACTTTATCTAAAAATTAAAACAAAACATAGGTTATCACGCTACGCTTTGTGCTATTATGACTGAAATATCTTCCCTTTTCACAATTTGGCAGTGAAGTCGCATTCCATACAGCAAGGGGGCACAGATGTGCCCTGAATCGCTCACTTGAATAATCTTTACAATTTTAGTCAAGAGATCATTAATATATATCAATAAAAAGGGATCTGTGTAGTTCCAGGCAATACAAACACTTGTAAATGGGTACAGGTAACCCAAGTTATAATTTCTAATTTCTCCAAAAATGAATGAAAATGTAACCTCGTTTAAGGCATATGTGCCTAAATGATGCGCATGAACAACAACATGTATATCAAACGTCCTTAATAAATGGGATTTGTAGTTAATGTTATTGGATCAGTTAAGATATTTGGTAACTGTGATCCCTAGATACTTGTCAGTTAGGTACATCTTATTGCTAATCTTAATATTGTCTGGCAAAACGTTTATGATAAAATGTTTAATTCATTATCAGTACGAGCGTACAATGTGACATAATAATGCACCGTGAGGACGTTAACGTTATAACGCATACAGTACTGACCTGATTTGAATGAAAAACTGGTTCTTACAAACGAATAAACGATTACAACTATAACTTTAAAATGAAATTAATACTTCAATTTTTGAGTGGTGACATCCAAAAAGATAACTACAATATTACTGTGGCTGGTTCTGAGACATAAAATAATCCAGTGTACCAGAGGTTAAGCGCTTCGATTTCATGTATCGAATGGGCCTGATTCCATAATACTCATGTGCATAAATGGATACATGAGGGGGTCAATAGCCGATGTGATGTTGCTGTCATCAAGGCCTTGTGTCACACAAAATCAGGGGATATTATGTTCATTCAACTTACCCGACGCTTGTCTAAAATAATACTTTATAGTGTTACTTTACCTTTTTATAAGAAAGTCTAGACACTATTTGAATAATGTTATTATACACCAAAACATTCGATTTATTCCAAGGCATCAAGGTTGTACGCAGATAAACGACCCTTATTTGTCTAGTTTATGTGAGGATAATGTCTGTAACTTACTTACGATCCAGTATACACATTTTACACCGATACACAAAAACTGGAAAATTTTGACCCATATATTCTTTATTAAGCACCCTTTAAATGTAGTTTGTGGTAAGTTTCATATATGGCACAGAAGACAAACTGGATTGAAACCAAATAACGCAAAATAAGGTATAGCCACAATGTAATCAGAAATAGCCAATACTATCACATTTATTAAACGAATAATTCTGCAAGAAGAATCGTAATGATTTTAAACCTTATTTTATTCAATTGAAGATGTGTGCCCAGACAGACAATAATGTAGAGTAATCATAGTCTAGCATACATATTATATTTTCTAATTCAATTCAGATTCGAAACAGCTCGTATCTATAATTATATAACAGTGTTACTTTATACCATCAACTTGACATTATGTACAATGTACACTATATGAAATGGCTAGTAAATACAAATAGTTTATATACACTCAGTCGCAAAAGAAAGTTGCATTGTGCATAAAGGAGATTATATCGCCGGGGGTTTACAGAAACAAACATAATGTTAATATTTACTAAATAGTATGTTTATCTGACATTATAAGATCAAGCGACAACTTGTCAATAAATACAATACTGCACAAACAGAGTCAAAGCTTTGGGACTTGAAAAATCAAATTCACACACATGGTCATACACTTAACAAATATGTGTACATGGATACATTTACCCATAGCTCGGTCAATAGGAACTTGATCTTGCTGAAATTTTCAACATATGTAGCTTGGATATGTGTCATTATAATTCAATCGCATTTATAACATCTGATTGAAATTGTAACAAACAGAATAAAAATGATGACATCAACATGAGCTAATGTCACATATTTGTCACGGTGTGTTCATCGTGCGTTTGTCAATTTTTAAATGCAGCTAGATGCCCGATTTGCTGATAAGGTTCCATTTCAAGCGTATGAACTTATCTCGGAGACATAAATAAGGAAAAAAGGTTTACAACAAAGCCCAAATCACGTTTAGAACTTATCACCTCATAAAAACAACCTTTTTCACATGGTTACCTCCACTTGACCAAGCAAAATGACTAGTTTTTTAAAAAAATCACAACCATCATGCTGTTCAGTGAAAAATCGCATTATTTTGAGTGTTTTTGTTTAGTTTGACGATATACCTAGTCCAATTTACCATACATAAACATAATTTGCACCACTGCGTAAATGTCTCGTATATTTTACGTCGGAGGCGGACACATAAAATATTGAACATTTCTGTTAATTCGATTGTCCAGGTACCGACGCAGTTGACTTCATTTGTGGGATAATTTTTTTATTGACATGTTATTGTTTGATCTTAAAATGTCAATAAACATACAGTTCTGTTAATGCTTTCTTTTGCGACTAAGTGTAGTTCTAGACTGACGACATACAGTGTAGTATAATGTTTAGTTCTAGACCGACGACTGGTGTCTTTAATAGCATACATATTTTTTTATAACTAGTGGACAGCATTTGAATAATGCAATACTATATAGTCCAATTAGGATATTGTGACAGTGACGTTGCAGTTTCTGTGTACGCAAAATGTATCACAACCATTGTCTAAACTGGTAGAGCGAAGTAAATTATGTTAGTTTAGCATTGAATTTATAGTTATTTGTGCAGTACGAGCTGTTCAAATTGGAATGCAATTAAGCCCATACATGTTTTCCTTAATAGATTATATTGAAACTAGCCTTTGATCCTATTGCAGTATTCATATCCGGTATATACGCGAATTTTCATTCAGATATTCCATTTTTAAAGTGCGATTTTATTATTATTCATAGGGTCACTGTGCATATACTGGACACGTGCCAAACAGAGATCTTTTAAAACGTATCTGATATTTCCTCCGACATTGCAATTTTAGAGTCCTTTGAAACAAATACAGATCACAATGGACATTGCTTGACAAATCAGGATGGTCGGAAATCTCAAGAACCTTAACGCTTCTCAGAAAGTCGCGTTAATGGCTGCTGCAGGTGGAGGCCCATTGCTCTGCAATAGCATGTCATCCTTCAAACATGTGGTTTGAGAACGATTGTCGGAGTATTTTCTCAATTTCTGAAGGGAATTTTCCTTTTTCAAGCTTGCCATTTACCCATTGTCTATTTTATACATCAAATTTAATGGTAGAAACTTGGTTTATATAGAAAAAGGTGTACATTTCTACTGGCGCACGTGGTCCGTTTTGCAATGCATACGTTATTTGTTTAAGGATCTGTCGCATGGGTGAAAAATTGAATCCGTGTCTCGTTTATGGTCATTACATTTGCAAACGGTCGACTTTTTTTTATCTAGAAACTGGTTTTAACTATTTTTGGACAGTTTGCAAGGGCATGTGTGCTGGCGTCTCTAAGCAGATAGGGGTATCCAAAGTATACTTATCGTCCTATTTTTTGTAATATGTTTGATAATTGTATGAATAGCTCCTAATGATGTGCCAACACATTGAGCTACTTGCCTAATTGTAAACATTCCACCAGTTTCCAAAATAAATATGATTTTCGCAACCCTTTTATAGTATATTGCGGAATTCGAATGGCGTTCATGAGGTTCCTTTCCAAATAAAATTAAATTAAATTGCGTAAACTATCAAGTAGTTGATGAAAAAGGCATAACATGCCACCATTTCACCAAACATGTTATGTAAATTATTGTATTTGCTCCCGCATTAAAGAAACAACAATTCTTAGATAGGACCGAATTTGTCCAGATAAAAGTGACATTTATCCAATAATTTAAGCATTAGTATACACGAGTAGACAGTGTTGATTAACGTATTGTGACAGCTACACTGAACGGATTTTAAAATGTAATGTATCAATTGAAAGCTAATGTTCTTCGATATACAGCTAACTATTCTTAAAAAATCATTGATACAAGAAAGATATAGCATCACTTGCATTCCAATTTGAACAACCCTCGTATAAGCCTTTTAACTTGTTTAACACCGTTATATTGGACTCTACCGCTGCGTCACTGGATGGTTATCCTGACTGGACTATACCAATATTATTAAGTTGCGATTTATACCAATGCACCAAAGTTGTACGCAAATAAACGAACATCATTTGTCTAGTTTATGTTAGGATAATGTCTGTAACTTACAGGCAGTCCAATATTCCCATTTTACATCGAAACACAAACACTGACAATTTTAGACCATAGTGTCTTTATTAAGCACTCTTTAAATGTAGTAGGTGGTAATTTTCAGACGAACTGTCTGGAAATAAGATAACGCAATTAAAGGTAAAGCTACTAAAATATATATAATGAGAAATTGCCAAGGCTGTCACATTTAACGAATTATTTTGCACGAACGAGTGTAATGCTTTTAAACATAATTCTATTTAAAGTGAGGAAGTCTGCCCAGACAGACAGTAATGAAGAGTAAGCATAGTCTAGCATATAAAAACTATTTTTTCTAATTCAATTCAGATTCGAAACAGATCGTATCCACAATGAATTATAACAGTATTTCTCTATACCAGCAACTTGGCATGATGTATAGTCCAGTCAGAGTAAAAATCCAGTGACGCGTCGGTCCAGTCCACAATAAGGAAAAACAAACTATAAAGGATTATACTGTACACACAACTATAATTTCAATGCTAAACTCACACACTATATTTAATTTCGCTCTACCTGTCTGTTTAGACAGTGGTTGTTATCTTTTGTGTACACATAAACTGCAACGTCACTGTCATAATACAGTGAATATAGTTCTAGATCGACGACTGGTATCTTTAATTGCCTTTAATACAATAAGCTCTGTAATTCACCAATTGGTAACACAAACATTCCAATCTCGACTTTCACCTGCATCTAATAACTTGTGATCCTTATAGAAGTTATACTGGTATGTTTAAACGATTTAATTCTGATAGATAGGTAAGGTAATTGACGAGGGAACGTAAGCGTAGGTTTCTGTATGGGCTACCCATTGTTTATGTCTGTGTTTTGTGTCACTTCCTATGTGTCACGGTTGTCTATTGTTGATGTCTCCGTGTACTTATTAACTTCTGAAATGTGTTGGTAAGACGCCGAACAAAACAACTAACTACCCTGCACTTCAAGTGGTATTGCAGATGTGTAACCCCTTTACAAAACCATCAAAAGAAAGCAAGTTACGATGTGATAAGGCATGGTACCATGTGATTGCCAATTTCATTATATACCTCGACAGGCTACTGTTATATCATACAAACTGACCCCTAATAGCTTAATACGGTATAGCGTAGGTTTCTATGGGCTTCCTACTGTTTATTTCTATATTGCGTCACTTTACATGTGTAACGAATGTCTATGTGTACTAACTGACTTACCTTTGTTGGTAAGACAATTAAGAATATACATGTACGATATACGGGTATCACTGAAAAGTTACCACTTAAATATACCTCTGTATTTTGTATGCAATATGACCTATCGGTACAAAAGTTTAGTAGTGTGTGCATTTGAATATTGTTAAATAGTATAGCTGTGACTACAAAGTAAGGTCATAGTCGCGTTCGGCTTCTAACACAGTGTAACGTGAATTATGAAATATAAGAGTCAATAGGGTGGTTACGTTTCATTGACGCTGAGTATAAATAAACCCCCTCTTGTTCACTTCTTCACCTAACAGGAAAGGTTATAATAATATATTCATGTGAAAGAATTGTAAATACAATACGTTATGTTTGATTCATTACTTTGACACCTACCTGTCCCCCTCGAGTAATACATTAATCCTTTTTATTGTGTAAGTATTTAAAGTCACTTTCTAATCCATGTTTGCAGTGTTGAGCTCATTCCCAATCTACATGTATTTATCTCTGTTTGATTTAACGCAAATCTACACAACGCATACCAATAGCTAAATTGTTGAATATTTGTTTTTAATTAATCTGAAAGTCTTTGCTAGGCACTATGGTGAAACACCGATGGTACGATGGTGTAACCAAGATGACACGATGGTGAAACCATGGTAAATACCATCATGCCTTCGTTTTGTCACCATCGTGTCATCGTGGTTTCACCATCGTGTCTTCGCATTTTCATCATCGTGTCAGTGAACCATCGTGTTTTCACCATCTTGCCTTCACGTTTTCATCATCGTGTCAGTGAACCATCGTGTTTTCACCATCTTGCCTTCCCCTTTTCATCATCGTGTCAGTGAACCATCGTGTTTTCACCATCTTGCCTTCCCGTTTTCATCATCGTGTCAGTGAACCGTCGTGTTTTCACCATCGTGTCATCGCATCGCGATAAAGGAATTTGTCTAAACGTAACCTTTCAAAAAGCAAGATATAAATTGATTACCAATTTATAGACATTACTATTTATAGAAATATACTGCCTAATAACATTCAAGCTCATCTATAATTGTCTGATATACAGAACAACTGGCAGAACGAAATCAAAGAGGCTAGGCAAATTTGACGTAGGTAACGCTAAAATGTTTAGACTTTAGAGTCTAAATTTACTAACGGCTTTAAGATAAATTTGTTTGTATAGCAGTATTGTACATTGTCGAAAATGAAATATTTTAATACGACACAAACGCTTACTGTATTACTGTTATGCATTCATAATCTTAACTTTATGCTTAAGCAACACCTCGGACAAACCTTAATTCATATCATAAACATCTTATTGAATCCCTAGTTCGTGTGGTTTTCGTTTGATTTGACGTGGATTGTATTAGAGGTAGACAGAAACTATGTGTTGGATTTGATCTAACCTTGTAGTAGTAAATTGGCAGACAATCACATAAAGTCCGTGCACGTTTGATTGTATTGCCCACAACATTGATTGATTAACTGTTATTGCCTGGGAAAAAGTACTGAACCAATTAATTGGTCTTGGAAAAGAGAACTAAGTGATAAATAAACGTCTTTGTGATTGATCAGACCGAACGGTCGCTTTTAGTGACACGGAAAGGGTGTTCGTAATGAATAATAAGTACATATGCCACAGGTCAGCGAATCTTTAACACTGTAGATATGTTTTAATGTTGTTAAAGTAAAACAAAATATAAGCCATGTACACATGTAGTGCTTTCAACAACAGCTTATTTTTATACGTTTGTAGTTGTTTAGGTATTTTATCCCTTTTCATATATACTTTCTTCTCTTTAATGTGTCGTTTTCATCAATTGTAAAATATGCTTGTGAATTCATAACGTGCTTATGTGTACGGTTTGATTTTGAAAAACCCAATAAAATAAGATAAAACAACGAACAAGTTTTATAGAAGAGTAACGTAACATGCATCTACACATTTTCTAATTTGATAATATGTAATTGATGATGACAGTAGACTGTTATTATTTACGATCATTTTACAATAATGTCGGATAAATGGATATGATTGTATCGCAGAGTTATGTTTATAAAGTATACTTGATAATAGATATATGGTTATTACAGTCTGATGTCTAGGATATAGTTCTGATAGCACTCGGAAAGCTGAATAATCTGATGAAAACATGAAGTACACAAGACACATTTATTTTTTATTTGCAGAGACGAGCTTAGCTCGTAGCTTAGTTACAATTGTATTACAATTACGCAGATGGTAATCATAGTATGTAACCTTCTATACTTAAGACCAGTCAAATAAGTATCACCTTAAGTTTTTGTTTTGCCAATAGCTTCAAACTGATGCTTGCTGAATGTTTTTGTTTGTGACATTTCAAGCCAAAGCTTTGAGCCTTATAGTATCTGAGTAAAAGTACATTCTAGAAACAGTCCTTAATGGAATTCTTATTAACATTGTCTATAAGTGCCAACGTGACCGAATAGTTGCTCTGCGACGACAGACACATATATGTTTTTCCAAATTGAATTAAGTTATGCTTTGTTATTACTTGTACTAGAGTAAATCAAATCTCCGTTTATTGTTTTCATGACAAGCCGACTGTACAAAATCATCGATTGCTAAATTTAACGTCTTCTCGTGGAACATTATTTCGCATTTAGTTTAATGATGTGACAAACTTAATAATTATCTTTTTTTAGATTTTTTTATGAAATTCGGTGTCGGTTCTGCAATAGAGCCTGGAATTACTTCTCGCAATAGTTAAACGATTTTATGTGTTGATAATCGTGTCATACAATTGATCGGTAAATTTTTATTTCAAGCATTTAATTGTTTTCTAATCCATTGGTTTAACGCAGACATTAAAGAATACTATTTGACTAGTACGTTGATTAACCGAGTTCAAAAACAAATTCCGTTTAGATGTATTGTTACAATACTGTACGATGTATGTCTTGATACACACTTACATGAATTCGTTTCCTCGCGTTTCGATGGTACAGTAATTGTTATATTTGGTTGTTGTTGAATAAGCCAGTGCTTTGTCATACCATTTATACAAATGTACGTACTATTGTATACTTAAGATATTTTGTAGCCGACACTTTCACAATACTGCATTTATGATAAAATAACGCATTTTAAACGTTTGCTATTTGCGAATGTCGAAGATGCATACTTAGCATATCAATTTATATAAACTATTTTTGTCAGCAACATTTTATTTAATGCGTTGAAATCGGTATACTTTGGGAGAAACGCTATATTTAGCAATATAACGTGAACAATTCACAAGGTGTGCTGTCGACCAATGACAAAGCACGGAACTCGGTCGGCTACTGAACTTAGAACATCGTACAGAAAGTTAGCGACACCTTTCAATACCAGTAAATACAATTAAGACCAGAATAATCCAGACATTGCAATTGTAGTACACAGACACATGCTGTTTATATTCAAATGTCATTGTACTCTATGTGCTGATCATGTCTATAACTACTATCGTCTCTTTGTTATACATGAAACGAGCTCTTTCAATATATTGACAGCTGATTCGTGAACTTTCTGCTTTCTGGAAGCTGAAAATGGAACTTTCTGTGTTTAATTAAGTTTCTTTTTCTCGTTACGTTTTGTGTTGTGGATTGTGTCGTTCGATTGTGGTCTGATTTCTGTATGTACTTGGCAGTTTCAGCTAAGTGTTGCATGTCCTGTCGGATTGTTTATTGTCTTTTCTAAGTTATAAACGAGATTGTTTTGATAAAAACAATATTAACATTATTGGTGTAAGGTAAAAGGTAATATAAAGTCAGACAGTGAATGCAGCACTCAGCTTAACCAGCCGAGCACAGAAAACATAAAAAAACACACAAGATACAATGCCACCTGGAAACCGTTTCCATATAATTACAGAACGTGGTTCTACCAGAAAACTGAAGTGGCTCGAATATATTCAATTTTTTTGGCGTACACAAGCTTTTTAAAAACCGGGACCAAGTTACCCCAGACTTATAACAGTCTAAATGGCACATAATGAGAAAGTATTGAATACGTATACATCTCGGATTGCTTGTATATAAAAAACGACCGATAATTGATTATGCTTCAAACTTGCAACTTAATTTCTTTGATATACATTGCTATTTGTACTATAAATATTTCTGTGTAATGGACATGCTTGTCAACATATTAATTGCAAGTAAAAACTTAATAATTGGAGAGACAGTATGCAAATTCGTCTCAAGCATAATTCTTTATAGTCTAGCATCTAGAGTTTTTAGTGTGAAAAAAAGGTCCAGAGCGTTTCTCAGTTTATTCGTGTAGAGGGATGCTTCAAGTTTAATTTTAGCGAGGGTGGACAGCTGAGATCCTGTAGGTTACCATGGAAACCATGATGACGTCAAAATTTCCCGCAAATTTTTTAGTACACACTCCGTCTTAATCTAACCTTTCTAACTAGTATATACAAACACATATCAATTTTATTATGTGTAATATTTAAAGTACCGGTATAGAGCTCACTAATGATATGTGGGTCTATGTCATTTAATGTCAAGGTCAAGGTCATTTAGAGGTCAAAAGACCTAAAAATGTGTAAAAAATGTGTTTATACCCCAAATAGTTATCATTCATATGCGCAATTTTGTTCATATACTTCATTAATTCATTTCAACATCGCCTGTTATCAGTTGCACTTACAATAAAATTTATTTCGTGTTGACTTGGCGAATAATAATGAAATAAGGAGGAATTTCGTAACCCCACCCCAATTGAAATTGTCCATATATTTTGATAATCATGACAAAACTGTATGCATTGCATTTGCTTCACCAAGTGTAAAAGTGCAAAATGTGCATACATACTACTGTATGTGCAACCTTATTACACAATGATACCTGGCTCAGCATTCGATTTGATATGTTGACCAATGTCACGAAGGTGAAGGTCATTACAAGGTGTAAGTTCAAGACAATTGTTCCAGTCACATTTTTATGTTGTTAAAAGTGCAATAGCTTTGGTTTCTTTTGCTTCAGCGAGGAGTATTTCCTCAAATCATGTGTTTTTTTTGTTTATTTATGTAGGCAGGTGTTTGAAGTTTATTACTAGAGAGGGTGGATAGCTGAAATAAAGTCAGTTACCATGGAAACCAAGATGGCGGCCAATATTACAGCTCATAACCAGTCCAAATTTCATAGTCCTGGCCGAAAATCCACAAAATTGATCTAACCTTTCATTGTTTTTTCTTTAATAATTTCAGTAGACAAGACCGTTGCAATGGAATTTCTGATGGGTGACATTTTGTCACCATTGAGAATTTTAAGAAAATTGGGGTAAAACGTTCCAAAATATAAACGAAACTGCGAATTTCTGGAATCGGTGAACTGTAATGCCGTTTTCCATCATAATTCGTAATAAATCACACTAAAATGTAATTATTAAGTTTCAGTTGAAGACTGTAAATTTTTAGTGTTGTGTATTTATGCAAAAGGGGTTATTTTTGGGTTAAAACATTAAAAACTGCATCTAAAGTACGAATTTTCGGAATAAGTAGTCTATAACGTCATTAGCCATTTAATTTGATAAATAATCACTGTGATAGTTTCATAGTGACTTGCGATTAAGATATCAAACATCTTAGCTAGGCTATGGTAAAAAAATGTGATATGTTCGGGGTATCTGTTATTTTAGGATAAAACATTCAAAATTGAAATGAAAGGTTAGCTTTTTTTGTGAATCGATCTACTACACTCTCATAAATAATTTTACTTGGTAGTAATTACTGTAAGACTAAAATATTGCCATATCATCAGTAGTTCAAGTTATCCTTTATCTAATACCATGCTTTGAGCTAAATGCGATATATTGGGGGTCAACATCACTAAATATATGATAAGTGTGGCGTTTTAAATATAAACATAAAGCCATTCCGGTCTTATATTTTGATCATATCACTGGCTTAGAATAAGAAGGTCGACCTTCTTATGAGCCTATTTTCACGAAAAGTTCGAAAAGCTTGTTTTTCCAAAAGTAAAGAGTAATTTTCAGACAGTTTTGTCATGTTTTCTCAGAATATTGATTTTGTACACACGACCATCTAATTATAAGCCAGCGATATAAAGTACCTATTAGAACCAAATACAGGCATCACATATGTGGCCTTTGAGTAATTGGGATTCCATGTGATTCAGAAGCTAGTGGAACTAGAGATGGCAACGAGTACTAAAATCGGTACTCGGTTACTCGGTCATTCTTCCGATCGACTACCCGGGTACTCGGAACACTATAAATGTGCATGCTATTTGGGACACAGAAATGTTGTACTGCAAATGTACGTGTTCAACCCCTGAGAACAAACTTGCTAGGCCCTGTATGGTACGAACACTACTAATGAGACCAACCATTCAATGTCCTATGAGTACATACCTTTCACTGCCAGACACAGCAATTTCGACACCGAGTGTGGTACCTAAAATAGTTTTTCCTATTCCTGGCTTTATATAATACCTAGCAATGCATAACACAGTCGTTCCATGCGCTATAGATACTATGTACTGCTTAGAACAGTCATACCTCGATGGTCTAGCGGTTGAGCGGCCGCTTCGAGTGCGGAGTGAACCTGGTTCGATCTGCCAGACCGGGTCATACCAAAAAACGAATCAAAATGCAACTAGTAAGCTCCTTACTAGTTTCTCTCACATACCCTTGAAGTGACGGAAACACCAAGTATTTGGCCCTGAGTGAGATTAAATATTATTATTAAGAATTTGCTTCATAATCGAACTAATAAACTATTCCCTGAACCTCATTTGCCACCTGACACTTTCTGGCACATGCATTTTTCGCTATAATTTATATTGCTCGATCAAGCCTATGTCCCACTGAGGAATTCCTCATCCACGAGGAAGAATTACATATAGTTTCTCGTGATGGCCCCCGGTGATTTTGCACATTCAACCTTTCTCCGACGCCCCAAACTCCCGATTAATTGCGAGAGTACATTCCCTTGGCAGTTGGACCAATGTGTTCAATCAATAAGTTCTCATGATGCCTACTGGTACCACACGAATCATCCCCGATAAGTATTAGCGAACACTCGGGGAATAACTCTCGAGACCGCGAATGAGACACCGAAATGTTGTCTAAGGTTCCTGACACTTAAGTGGGGAGCTTCCCTGAGACATCAGGGAACATGTTCCCGACGCCTTTCGAAGCACCAAATTACCATCAGGAGTACATGTCCGAGGCAGTGGGACAGACGCATAACGTCGGAAAGATATCCCGATTTCTCACGATTGATCACAAACCCTCCCGATATCACAAATTGTCCCATGACTTCCCCAAATCTACACCTAGACCATAAACCGGTTCAGTTGCCTCGCGAAGCTCATTAATGTCCATCGAGAGTACATCGCCGAGAAAAAACATGTTCAGTGAAACATAGGCTTTAGATAGATATCAAAAACTGACTTTATATGGTACTCAACAATGCATAGTCCTGACTGCCCTTCTTGTTCTATGTAATATATGTAACATATCCTTGCTTAGCTCTATAGGCGAGCAATCACTGTAAGCTATGTATGACATACATTGGTACCCTAATGCTGCTGTAAACGGTGATTGATTCTAAATTACTTTTAAAGTCTTCCCTTGTTAATAAATGCCTGACAGAATCATTCCTGAATTCACTTAATACATAATACTGCTGGATTCAGCCATCCGTAAATCTAAAGAGTATCAAACAAGGTATGGAGTAACTATTCATTGCTCCATTTTGTCACATGCATGGCCTGAAACAGCCATTCCTGGCTTTATATGGTACCCAACACAGTTTGCAACTACTCGTTGTTGCTCTGTGTGTGTACATCCTAGGGTAGTGCCATTGCTATGTATGACCCACTAGTACTCGACAAGAAAAACGATTTTATAAATAACCGTTGCCTACAATAATGCCAGGGGTGTGACCGTATGGGTAACCTTATACTGTACTGCTGGAAACAGATATGCCTGGATCTATGGGGACGTTCTGACTCTACCTGACTGAGTTATCCCTTGTTTTATAGGGACTGCCATTGTCATTCCAGACTATTAGGATATTAAACACTGCATGGGAGAGCCATATTGTACTCTTTATGGTACCTAACACTGATATGGAAGGTATTCCTGGTTCTACATGTATATAAGGGTGACAATACACTACCTGGTATACAAGGTGTATTCCAAGTTGTTTATGATACAAACTTCTGCCTGGTACTGTTATTGCTTTAACCAACTCAAAACATGTATATATTTTTTTTCATCCCAAATAGTCACATTTTGCACAATAGCCTATCTTAGGATGTTTGATATCTAAACTGCAGGGTTATTTATGGTTTTATACCATTTACATTGACATATTAAATCACCAAATAAAATGATCGATGTCATTGTGCATAGTCTACCGATTCCAAAAACTACAATTTTCGATGTTTTACCCAAAAAATATCTAGCTTAAGATGTTTAATATCGTAATCGCAAGTCACTATGAAACTATCACAGCGATTATTTATCAAATTAAATGGTCAATGACGTTATAGACGACTTATTCCAAAAATTCGCATTTTTATGTGCAGTTTTTAATGTTTTAACCCCAAAATTAACTCCTTTTCAATAAATACAAGACACTAAAATTTTACAGTCTTCAACTGAAACTTGATAATTACATTTTAGTGTGATTTATTACAAAATATGATTGAAAATGACATTGTAGATCACCGATTCCAGAAATTCGCAGTTTCGTTTATATTTTGGAACGTTTTACCGAATTTTTCTCAAAATTCTCAGTGGTGACAAAATGGCACCCGTCAGAAATTCCATTTTAACGGTCTTGTCTACTTAAATCATTAAAGAAAAAACAATGAAAGGGTTAGATCAATTTTTCGGGGTTTCGGCCCGGACTATGAAATTTGGACTGGTTATGAGCTTTAATATTGGCCGCCATCTTGGTTTCCATGGTAACTGACTTTATTTCAGCTATCCACCCTCTCTAGTATTAAACTTCAAACACCTGCCTACATAAATAAACAAAATCAACATATGATTGGAGGAAATACTCCTCGCTGAAGCAAAAAAAACAACAAAGCTATTGCACTTTTAACAACATAAAAATGTGACTGGAATAATTGTCTTGAACTTTCACCTTGTAATGACCTTCACCTTCGTGACATTGGTCAACATATCAATTTAAATGCTAAGCTAGGTATCATTGTGTAACAAGGTTGCACATACAGTAGTATGTATGCACATTTTGCACTTTTACTCTTGGTGAAGCAAATGCAATGCATACAGTTTTGTCATGATAATCAAAATATATGGACAATTTCAATTGGGGTGGGGTTACGAAATTCCCCCTTATTTCATTTTTATTCGCCATGTCAACACGAAATAAATTTTATTTTAAGTGCAACTGATAACAGGCGATGTTGAAATAAATTAATGAAGTATATGGACAAAATTGCGCATATGAATGATAACTATTTGGGGTAAAAACACATTTTTTACCCATTTTTAGGTCTTTTGACCTCAAAATGACCGTGACCTTGACATTAAATGACCTTGACTCTCATATCATTTCTGAGCTCTATACCGGTACTTTAAATATTACGCATAATAAAATTGATATGTGTTTGTATATACTAGTTAGAAAGGTTAGATTAAGACGGATTGTGTACTAAAAAATTGGCGGGACATTTTGGCGCCATCATGGTTTCCATGGTTACCTACAGGATCTCAGCTGTCCACCCTCGCTCAAATTAAACTTCAAGCATCCCTCAACACGAATAAACTGAGAAACGCTCTGGACCTTTTTTTCACACTAAAAACTCTAGATGCTAGACTATTAGGAGGACAAAACATGCAATCAGACAGTAAATCACATCTAAACAAGGTGTGTTCATTCAGCTTTTTTACTCGTTCGCTTGTGTGTTAAGCATTGTGCTTTGTATGTTGTTTATGTTTTCTGTGCTCGGCTTGTTGTTGAGAATTGCCTTCTCTGTCCGACTTAATATTATCTTTTCCCAAATATTGTTGACCATTATGTAGCTGATATGTTCTTAAGTTACTAATTTTAGACATGTGTTGCGGTTACCGAAACTGTTTAATTTCATGTTCGTGTTTGTTTGTACTAAGTCTTGTTCATTGTATTTGTAAACCGTGACTGTGTTCAGTATGTGCATTTCGTGCTCTGTTGTTTCTGTTGAATGTTGCCTACCGGGTCCGGTATGTTATTATCTTCTTGCACATAGTCTTTTTACATGTATAACTAAACACGTCAGCAGAATGGTCCACCATACATTTGACAAAACACGAGAGAGTTTCAGCCAATATTGGCATATCATTTAATGCTATTCATGAGCTCAGATTGGCAAAACATTTAGATCTTAAATACATTTGCAACAAGTGAATCACTGTATTAGAAATACAGTTATTCAGATGTGTATCAAATAAAATTAAATATAATATAAAGTAAAATGTTGGTGAACATTTCAAACATGCTCAGCTATACCTGAGACTATACCGACTGGTCAAAATATATTTAAGAGGTCAGTATGAGAGTCACGGTAATACAAATGATTAATTTCGGAAATTTCCGCATTGTATTTTAGAACCCGCTGATAAGAAATATTTGATAGATTTAAATTGCAAGTTTATTATATTACATGCACTTATTTTCTGATGATAGGTTGTGCGTGACTCTTTATTTAATAAAGAAAGCAGTGATAGTATTTGTAATAAATTCCAGATGCCTTTAAACGTGATATTAAACTGATATGCGACTTTAAACCTATAATATCCGCGCAAACATTGACTTATACGAACATAGCTTCCATTCTCTGTAACCACAAATAATCAGAACATGCTTCTAAGCATTATTGTGCATTATGCATTATTGTTATTCTATTAGATAGGCAGCATGAAGCAGAGTCACATGATAGATCTACTCATTAGTATTACTGACGTCAAGGGCATGAAGGTTATTTTATTTAGTTTTAAACAGTATATACAGAGAGGGTGTTTAATACATCCCTGCATTTTCTAATATGTGTCACCAGTAAATCGTGCTGTGGTTTGTGATTACATCGTTTCTCAGCCCGGTCACACCATTAGCAAG
Source organism: Spisula solida (assembly GCA_947247005.1). Classification (NCBI taxonomy): domain Eukaryota; kingdom Metazoa; phylum Mollusca; class Bivalvia; order Venerida; family Mactridae; genus Spisula; species Spisula solida. The sequence continues at coordinate 38,715,031 of OX365944.1, read as the reverse complement.
CGTAATAATGATACAAGTACAAATCTATACAGAATCACACCACAGTATTTATCGAGTTAGCTGTCGACGAGAAATGTCATGACACTATTTTAATGCAAACCCTATAATACAATAGCATACAACCAACTGCCATTCAGTGGTTACTTCCCATGTAATACAATGATTCGTTAGTTGAGAGCGGTACGTAGGAGAATCACCCGATTAGAAGTGCATATTGGACGACAAACGATGTTGAACGGTGACAATAGTTTAGATGTAGAAGACAATGAAATGTGGCTGCTACACACGCACATGACATTTGTGAAGTTGCCAACCTAGCGTCGTGATGTTGGCAGCTTGGCAGTAAAAATGTCAACTAGTCCAACATAACTTGCTATATATCAAACCCGTCTAGGTGTCTTACATAAAACTAAACTATTTGTCTCGTCGTTTGTTACTGTGATATTTCGTATTTCTCGTTTGAGAAATCATATTCGAACAACAACGAAATCCTTTTTTGCAAATACATTTACATGTAATATAAAAAGATAATAAAAAATCGTGCAGAATTACAGTGAACCTCACTTTTTTCTTTTTTTGTTAAGTGGTGTTTCACAGGAATTAAACAAATTATTGAGATATTTACAATGCTTTGTAACATGGCAGTTAGTTCTACACAGAGGCGAACATATCGATTTTAATATAACGTTCAGTAATAAGTATAATTGACATAGTTTACAGAGTATAACTCAATTGGTAAAACAACACTATGGCCACTTGTGATTGATTGACAGTTTTGAGCTAGGCTACTTTTAGTTTTTAGGCAATTAGGTTGCTATAACTTCACACTGCCGTGCAATTAGAAACTGAACGTGCACGTAAAAATGCTTCCTGGCATAGGGTAAACAACTCGGCAACGAATAACTGCTATATTGGTGGTGATCATGTGTGTTGTGTTTTGTTGGAATCCCTTTAAAACTTTGAATACCGTTCGAGTCCGATCTTTTTGAACGGGTCAAATACTCTTTTTTCGTATATTTTATTGGACCAATCGACTGACCATAAATTACTCTTATACCACTCAAGGCAAATGTTTGAGTACACTTTGAGTACATTTTTGTCATAATTGTTATATATATGCATGAATGTATTTCAAAGTACTAAAGAATGAAAACAAAAACTTTGTTCCCGTGAGTTAAGTCAAATACAGTTTTTCATAAAGATAAAAATGAATATATTCCAAACAATATCAGATCTATAAGCAGTTGGATCAAATATAAGTATGCTCATTTAAGAAACATTTCAACTTTCAAGATCCGTTATACATCGGCATTCGTGAATATTAAATGATGTTGCTAACTCACATTTCAAATAACACGAAAGGGATTGTGTGTAAAAACGGGAGTCAAAGGCAATTGAAGCAGGAACATTCATTCATTATTGAAACTTGAAAAGTCAATTGACACGATACGCGTCAAAATTTGTAAACCGTTCTGTGAGAGGCATACAAATCATCCTAATTGACGTTATATCTTGTCAAATATTCAAAATGATGTCAGCTTTTCAATGAATGCTTTCGTGATTCCTATTGATGAAATAACCTTTTATGAAGTTTCTGTACAGAATATAGCCGAATGAAAATCAACGCCATTTAAATAACAAATACCTTTAATTTCAGCTCGGTTACAGTCGCTAGGAAAAGAGAAATTGTTTGAATAAAATTAGTATTTAAACACTCAATTGACATACTTTTCTATATTGCAATGTGAAGTGGCAATATACATACATGTAATAAGTATGTGAGTACGTAGATAGACGTGTCATGTTGGTTCCGCATTCTAAGTGATCAACACAGATTAAAGAAATTGTATATCATTTCCTTCATACGTGTTACGCTAATGTATCGGTGTAGACCATTTAACAACGTACTATCCATTTAGGATTTGGTGACCATGACGTATTCGTTTATGTGTACACATAATATTACAACTATTGGCTGAATAGGTAGTGTAAATACAGTTTGTAAGTTTAGCATTGAAATTATGGCTGTCTGTTCACAAGCCTTTATAATTGGTTTTAATCCGTAATAATGGACCCGACCGCTGCGTCACTGTCAACCGTAACACGTTACCAAATACAAATAATTATCCATAATTTTGTTTAACCACACAATTATTGCCTGTTTACTTGAAGGCATTGTTATTACGTTTATATGTCAACATATACACGCACCAGTGTGTTTGATACATATGTGTTAATTGCATACGCATATTGTCTTGATATTACTAGTATACCTAACAATCAAAGACAGATAAAATGCAAGTGAACCCACAATTACTAGTTGCATAATTAGTATTAATACTTATTCTTTCGATGTTAAAATGATGTGATTGTATACACTGAAAATACAAATAAACTTAATGTTTGCATTTTATAGAAAAAGTTACGTTTTAAAACAATTATCAAAGAAAAAACTTGAAGTTACACGTGCATTTAATGTACTTGACCCACAGATTTGAATTATTTTCGATGATCATTTACAACATACGTATCCGTTTGGCACTGGCATATACGACACGAAATTTACACATGGTTTTCTAGCTTACCTATATACAAGTAATACATATTTATACACAACTATCTAGGTTGGGTATTTGTTATGTTATGCACACCTCTTCGAAATAACGAACCATGATTTATCACATAAATAACGTGATCTTCAATGTGAGTACAAATCACGGACCGATGTTCCCCGACACACGTGACAATAAAAGCGTGACGTCATCAGCTTTTCGGCGTGAAATCGTTACGTCGTCGGCTTAAATTCTATTTTCTGTTGTTGTCTTCACTCGATAACGTGATTAAAAGAATCAATCAATCGTCGTCTTTGAAACGACATTTCTATAACTCGTCACGAAAACAAAAGCTCGCTTAATAATCTGTGTTTAAGAAATGTTGATCTCCAAAGACAGCTCATGACGGCACCTATAAATCGGATATCAGTTAAATGTGTAAGTGATTACAGGCCATGCAAGTTATGTACGTCAGAATATAAACAGACTCCATTATTCAGTTATCTGTGTTTTTTGCATAACTTAATGCAAAGATAAATCTTGATTAGAAAGTGTTATTTTGTATTGCCTGTATTCAAAATCGACCTACTGTAAAGTTGGTGCTGCCGCCCGTTTGTACGACAATACGCAAACATTCAGTAACGGGATTGATGCGAAATTTTTCCCAATGAGTTCTGTCTGTCACCTCATTATGTTCAAGTAACACTTAGACTACTGAAGTATAATGACTGACTGCTTAGTACTCGTCCAAATCATAAACGTTCAGCTTCAAGAGCTAATGAAAGAAATTTCTTTCAAGTGAACGACGCTGTATCGAATTCTCATTGGATGCCAAACATAAACTTAGATTCTCAGACATTCCTTGAATGCAATTACTTTAAGACGTTGATTTGCATGCCTAAAGCGTGGCATCCTGCACGTACTGCATATATAACATATAATATATAACGAATATTATCCTTACAGCTGTAGCCACGTTGATTGTTCGTTACCTCATACATTTTCCGTGCCATATAATCCTTATAATTGTAGCCACGTTGACTGTTCGTTCTATGTCATACACTTTGTAGTACTCTGTCTGCTATATTGGTTGCACATTGACAGTTATGTATGTCGCGATATTTTAATTAGCAGCCTTTTCTTGTTACATTAACCTTGGACTTTGCTTTTCAGCATTTAACAACTCTTGACAGCAATGTGCGTGTGTGTCAAATGTGGTGTTGTACTCTACGTTACACTAGTGAGATTATATTCAATATTTTCCTGTGTGGGTATGTACTTTGTGCAATGTGTCATAAATGTACCAGTGCAAGCATCATTTAGATTTTATAGGACGCTATTGTAAATTGTTACACGATTTGTTGATAAATGAATACGCCAGGATGATAACTATAGTATTACCTTCTAGCATAATTATCTTTGATATGTTTATTATGTCATTCAAAAAAACAATTAACGATGTTGTTACTGCAGAAACTAGGACATTCAGTTTTTTATAGCTGCTTCTATGTCATTTAGGTTTGTATAGCTGAAATAAGGGTTTTCAGCTTTTGACAGCTGTGACTAATTACACATTTGACATTTTGACAGCTGTAACGTTTACCTTCAACAGTTAACAGGTATGTTCATTTTCGCGTTCAGTTATGTGTTGGGCATTGTGCCGTGTAATTGTGGTCCGTGTTGTTTTTATGTCATTCTGTGCTCGGCACTTTCAGTTGAGTTCTGCCTTCCGTATCCGATCCTTTACTGAACACAGACAAAGGAAATAATGTTGATAGATATTAATGTGACTTGTTATGATTATTTGTAAGTTTACTGTCATGTGCATAATAAAGGTTGTGGTCGATGAGCTAGCTTTGTTGCAAATATATCAGTAGTCAATCAAAATATCTAGCCGCAGAGTATTATTCAGTGATATAAATGACAATCCTTCCAAAATCGCAGTTTGCATTGAATGCATATTCTGACATGTATGTGCTAAGTGCAATCATTATGTCATGACACCATGAACTACATACACTGTTATTTCCGCTTGCGTGCTCAGCGAAGATCTCTGTTATATTCCTGTCTTAAATCTGTCTGTACATGTTTGGTTAATTCACAAACTTTACCAAATGCGTATTTTACAAGCGGTTAACTATATTTAAGGTTGGGTTAGGGAATAATAAAACTTTGAGAAGTTTAAAAAACAAAAACAATTTAAGTGTTTTCATGTCTGCAAAATTCGGCAAACGTTGCAGAAAATTCTTAACATAGACAAGTTGTTTCATAAAGAGACTTTCGATTCCTTTCGAAAACCTCATTTCATTAATGAGTGTCGGCACTTCGGCTTCGCTAACGTGTTCTTATCAAGTAATGTCAGTTTACATAACCAAAGTCTATAATCATTGAATTCAAACGACACTGTATCATGTCAGTGTGATCAGAAATCATTAACAACAACACAATGGATGCTGGTGCATAATTCATTAACACATTGTCCTTCGTTACAGGACGAACTACATTTCCTTACTCACGGACAATAATATACTTTTTACTTAAATAAATATTGACTTTATACGAATATTTGTGTCAGATTTTTCACAAAAAGTATTATTGTATATTTATAGCCATGGCGTGAAAAGAAAATCAATACATGTGTATCACTGTTTGTTTTGGATTATCACATTATATGTCCCAATGCAATTCAGCCATACAGATCATTGTCACTAGACCGTATGATACATCGTCTGGTTATTCAAAGAGATGTATCGGCACGGAAAACAGATACCTAATCAAAGACTGGTCATTCCATCATATTTATTGCCCACAATAGGTTAAAAATTTCATTCCGTTATAAAACGTCTAGATGTCTAAGTAAATTTATTTAAGGTTGGTTGTGAAACAAGTTTTTTCCAACTTATATTAATCACTCTCGACACCTTATTGCGAGAGAAGAGAAGCCAGTTCCCCGATTATGCTGAGCGTCTAGCAAGAGAATTTTTGGTACATGTACCCTATTAGGTATGACAGTAAATTCTTAAACCTTCAATCACATTCAAATACATGACAAGTATGGACCAATTCTGTCATATATAATGTTTTATGTGTTATTTTTATAAACATATTATTCCTTCTCTTCTATTGCGTCTGTTGACCGGTACCAAAGATATCTGTTAGAATAAATCATATCGGTCAATATCGCACATCCAAAAGGGAATGACAATTCAACCCCTCCGATGGATGTCATTGGATTTTATTGTTGGGTGTCATGTGAACAACCGGACAACCCTGACTCTAAATGGCAAAATATACTATCATTGTCAACCACGAATTACATCGGTATGGATACAACGATTGTCTATATTCAGAATACAATTGCTATTTGGCTATAGTGGATTTCATAAAGTGCCATAAACAGTACCTCCAGTACCTTTGAGAGTTGTCTGTTATACATCGCCTCAATTCAAATGATTACCATTGAATCAATGAGCATAATTCACAGATAAATCGATTGATTATACTTATTAAATTACTCTTATACTACTAAATGTTATATTTTTGACCGGATCAATCGTATTTGAAGACTTTATTTTCGTACAGTATAATCGGCTAATCAACTGATCATAAAATGACTATTACACAACTTAATGCAAACGTTGTTTGTGTGGGTAAAGAAAATTACAGATTTGCAAAAAGATACAAATGAATTAATTCAGAAGTACGAGCTGAACAGTCGGGTATAACATACATCGTCTCAATTTTCAAGAAACGTTTCAATTTTCAATTACCGTATCAGCTTTCGTGAATATTAAATGGTGTTGTTGACAATACAATGTTACACCAACATTTCAAATAACACGAAATGGATTCCATTTTAAACGGTATTAAAATGCAGTCGAAGCTGGAAATTCTTCATTATTGAAACTTGAAAAGTCAAATGACACGATACACGTCGAAACACACATTATATTTTCTAATTTAATTTAGATTCAAAATAGCTCGGATCTATGATGAATTATATAACAGTGTTACTCTATACCATCAACTTGACATTATGTACACTATACATGTATGTAATGGCTAGAAAATACAAACAGTTTATATAGTTCTAGACCGACGACATACAGTGTAGTATAATGTTTAGTTCTAGACCGACGAATGGTGTCTTTAATAGCATACATATTTTATGTAACTAGTGAACAGCAATTGAATAATGAAATACTATATAGTCCAATTAGGATATTGCAACAGTGACGTTGCAGTTTCTGTGTACGCAAAAAATCACAACCATTGTCTAAACAGGTAAAGCGAAGTAAAGTATGTTAGTTTAGCATTGAAATTATAGTTGTTTGTACAGTATAAGCCTTTTAATTTGTTTAACACCGTTATATTGGACTCTACCGCTGTGCACTGGATTTTAATCCTGACTGGACTTATACCAATATTATTAAGTTGCGATTTATACCAATGCACCAAAGTTATACGCAAATAAACGACCATTATTTGTCTAGTTTATGTGAGACTAATGTCTGTAACTTACAGGCAGTCCAATATTCCGATTTTACATCGAAACACAAAAACTGACAATTTTAGACCATAGGGTCTTTATTAAGCACCCTTTAAATGTAGTTGGTGGTAAGTTTCAGACGAACTGTCTGGAAATAAGATAACGCAATAAAAGGTAAAGCTACTAAAATATATATAATCAGAAATTGCCAAGGCTGTCACATTTAACGAATTATTCTGCACGAACAATAGTAATGCTTTTAAACATAATTCTATTTAAAATGAGGAAGTCTGCCAAGACAGACAGTAATGAAGAGTAAGCATAGTCGAGCATATAAAAATTTTTTTTTTCTAATTCAATTCAGATTCGAAACAGATCGTATCCACAATGAATTATAACAGTATTTCTCTATACCAGCAACTTGGCATGATGTATAGTCCAGTCAGGGTAAAAATCCAGTGACGCATCGGTCGAGTCCACACTACGGATGTAAAACAAATTATAAAGGGCTTATACGGTACAAACGACTATACATGTAATTTCAATGCTAAACTCACATACTATATTGAATTTCGCTCTACCTGTTAAGACAGTGGTTGTTATCTTTGATGTACACATAATCTGCAACGTCACTGTCATAATACAGTGAACATAGTTCTAGATCGACGACTGGTATCTTTAATTGCCTATAATACAATAAGCACTGTAATTCACCAATTGGTAACACAAACATGCCAATCTCGACTTTCACCTGCATTCAATAACTTGTGATCCTTATAGAAGCGATATATACATCTAGAAGCAGAAATTTGTAAGTTATACTGGTATGTTTAAACGATTTTATTCTGATAGATAGGAAAGGTAATTGACAAGGGAACGTAAGCGTAGGTTTCTAAATGGGCTACCCATTATTTATGTCTGTGTTTTGTGTCACTTCCTATCTGTCATGGTTGTCTATAGTTAATGGCTCCATGTACTTATTGACTTCTGAAATGTGTTGATAACACACCGAACAAAACAACTAACTACTCTGCACTTCAGGTGGTATTGCAGATGTGTACCCCATTTTCTAAACCATCAAAAAGCAAGGTACGATGTGATAAGACATAGTACCATGTGACTACCAATTTCATTATAGACCTCGACAGGCTACTGTTATATCATACAAAATGGCCTCTAATTGCTTAATACGGTCTAGCTTAGGTTTCTATATGAGCTTCCTGTTATTTATTTCTATGTTGCGTCACTTTACATCTGTAACGAATGTCTATTGTTAATGTATCCGTGTACTAATTGACTTACTTTTGTTGGTAAGACAATTAAGAATATATACTGGGCGTCAATGAAAAGTTACCACTTAAATATACCTCTGTATTATGTATACAATATGACCTATCGGTACAAAAGTTTTAAGTGTGTGCATTTTAAAGGATAGCTGTGACTACACAGAAATGTCATAGCCGTGTTCGGCTTTAAACACAGTGTAACGTGAATTTTGAAATATAAGGCTTTTCATTGACGCTGAGTATAATTAAGCCCCCTCTTCACATAACAGAAAAGGTTATAATAATATATTCATGTGATAAAATTGTAAATACAATACGTAATGTTTGATTCATTACTTTGACACCTACCTGTCCCCCTCGAGTAATACATTAATCCTTTCTATCGTGTAAGTATTTAAAGTCACTTTCTAATTCATTTTTGCAGTTTTGATCTCATTTCCACTCCATTAATCTCTGTTTAATTTCACCCAATACTATACAACGCATACCAGTAGCTAAATTGTTGAATATTTGGTTTTAATTGAACTGAAAGTCTTTGCTAGGTACTACGATGAAACAACGTTGATACGACTGTGTAACCAATATGACAAGATGGTGAAACCATGGTATATATAATATCACGTTAAAATACCATCGTGTCATCGTGGTTTCACCATCGTGCCTTCGCGTTTTCATCATCGTGCCTGTATACTGTCTTGTTTTCAAGATCGTGTAATCGCATCGCCATTAAGGAATAATTCCAAACGGAACATAGCAAAGAGCAAGATACAAATTGATTACCAATTTATAGACATTACTATTTATAAAAATATACTGCCTAATAACATTGAAGCTCATCTATAATTGCCTGATGTACAGAAAAACTGGCAGTACGAAATCAAAGAGGCTAGGCAAATTTGACGTAGGTAACGCTAAAATGTTTAGACTTTATAGTCTAAATTTACTAACGGCTTTAAGATAAATTGTGTTTGTATAGCAATATTGTACATTGTCGAAAATGAAATATCTTAATACGACACAAAAGCTTACTGTATTACTGTAATGCAATAATAATTTTAACCTTATGCTTAAGCAACACCTCGGACAAACCTCAATTAATATCATAAACATCTTATAGAATCCCTAGTTCGAGTGGTTTTCGTTTGATTTGACGTGGATTGTATTAGAGGTAGACAGAAACTATGTGTTGGATTTGATCTAACCTTGTAGTAGTAAATTGGCAGACAATCACATAAAGTCCGTGCACGTTTGATTGTATTGCCCACAACATTGATTGATTAACTGGTATTGCCTGGGAATAAGTACTGAACCAATTAATTGGTCTTGGAAAAGAGAACTAAGTGATAAATAAACGTCTTTGTGATTGATCAGACCGAACGATCGCTTTTAGTAACACGGAAAGGGTGTTCGTAATGAATAATAAATACATATGCCACAAGTCTGCGGAACTATAACACTGTAGATATGTGTTAATGTTGTTAAATTAAAACAAAATACATGTATAAGCCATGAAGTGCTTTCAACAACAGCCTAATTTTTATACGTTTGGAGTTGTTTAGGCATTTTATTCCCTTTTCATATATACTGGCTTCTCTTTAATGTGTCGTTTTCATCAATTGGAAAAAAATGCTTGTGATTTCATAACGTGCTTATGTGTACGGTTTGATTTTGAAAAACCCAATAAAATAAGATAAAACAACGAACAAGTTTTATAGAATAGTAACGTAACATGCATCTACACATTTTCTAATTTGATAATATGTAATTGATGATGACAGTAGACTGTTATTATTTACGATCATTTTACAATAATGTCGGATAAATGGATATGATTGTATCGCAGAGTTATGTTTATAAAGTATACTTGATAATAGAGATATGGTTATTACAGTCTGATGTCTAGGATGTAGTCCTGATAGCCCTCGGAAAGCTGAATAATCTGATGAAAACATTAAGTACACAAGACACATTTATTTTTTTATTTGCAGAGACGAGCTTAGCTCGTAGCCTTGTTATTACAATTAGTACGCAGATGGTAATCATAGTATGTAACCTTCTATCCTTAAGACCAGTCAAATTAGTATCACCTTAAGTTTCTGTTTTGCCAATAGCTTCAAACTGATGCTTGCTGAATGTTTTTGTTTGTGACATTTCAAGCCAAAGCTTTGAGCCTTATAGTATCTGAGTAAAAGTACATTCTAGAAACAGTCCTTAATGGAATTCTATTAACATTGTGTATAAGTGCCAACGTGACCGAATAGTTGCTCTGCGACGACAGACAAATATATTTTTTTTCCAAATTGAATTAACTTTATGCTTTGTTATTACTTGTACTAGAGTAAATCAAATCTCCGTTTATTGTTTTCATGACAAGCTGACTGTAAAAATCCTCTATTGCTAAATTTTACGTTTTCTCGTGGAACATTATTTCGCATTAAGTTTAATGATATGACAAACTTAATAATTATCTTTTTTATATTTTTTTATGAAATTCGATGTCGGTTCTGCAATAGAGCCTGGAATTACTTCTCGCAATAACTAAACGATTTCTATGTGTTGATGATCGTGTCATACAATTGATCGGTGATTTTTATTTCAAGCATTTAATTGTTTTCTAATCCATTGGTTTAAGGACGTTTGATAGGGTTATTTTTTTTAAATGATAACAAAAAATAGGCACAATTATAGTTTAATTTATACTGAAGCAATATGTGAAATAAAAAAGGTATGCCGCGGTATTATTTACGGGGTCATGGGCCCTTTTGCAACATCACTCTTCAAGAAAATGACCAAAATTTCTGATATTTGCAATGTTCATTTTTTCATTAAAATTGATATTTTTCTTGTTAAAATTATTTCCATGGGTTCGTATGAACAAACACATATTATTCATACATGCCTATACACTTTTGGTATTGATAAGAAAATTCACACATTTTGACAAAAAAGAATTGTCAAAATATCCGAAAAAGGACTGCTAAAAAAGAAAAGAAAATACACAAAATCGGCCGTAGCTCAAATACGACCTCGATGACCAATATATTTTTTATTGCTTATTTTGTTGATAAAAGTGTACTCAATCCAAATATTAAATAAAAAAGATAGGTCACGGGACTACTTTTTGTGCTATGACGTCATTATTGTCCCCTATATCATAAAAACCTTAGTGAAATTGCGTATAAACGACGCAATATCTGCGCGTAAAAAATATTCTAATATCAAAAGAGTACTCATATTTACATATTATGTACATGGAAGTATAGTAAATATAAACTTAGAAGAAATTGGCATGTAACAAAAATTATTCTAGCTGCAGTTACGTCGTAATTGTGTCTCTTTGCAATGAAAATTGCGGTATTATGGCGGTAACATGGCGCAAAAAAGGCCAAATAAGTATATTTTGCATATATGTTTATCTCATTTCTAGCCTTGTCATAATTTATTCTAGGCTAAGGATGTTGATTAAACTGTACTTTATCTAAAATTTAAAATAAAACATAGGTTTTACGCTATACTTTGTGCTATTATGACTGAATTATCTCCCCTTTGTCTGTGACGTCGCATTCCATATAGCAAGGGGCACAGAAGGGCCCTGAATCGCTCACTTGAATAATCTTTACAATTGTAGTCAAGATATCATTAATTCATTCCCTATTTCGGAAATTCGCATTGTATTTTAGAACCCGCTGATAAAAAATATTCAGTAGATTTAAAATGCAGTTTTGTTGTATTACATGCACTTATTTTCTGATGATAGGTTGTGTGTGACTCTTAATTTAATTAAGAAAACAGTAATATTATTTGTAATTAATTCCAGATGCCTGTAACCACAAACAATCACGTGTTAAAGCAACTGTTTTAAGTAGTTTTACCATTGGTTTGAAATTATTACTGTTTCCGAGTGTAATTAATATTAAAAAACCTCGAACGTTTTTTTGATTGAATATGGCCCAAAAGTACCATAAAATGCTTCTAAGCATTATTGTGCATTATGTATTATTTTTATTATATTTAGACAGGCAGCATGAAACAGAGTCACATGATAGATCTACTCATAAGATATTACTGACGTCAAGGATATGTAGGTTATTTTTTATTTAGGTTTGAACAGTATACGCAGAGAGGCTGTATAATACATCCCTGCATTTTCTAATATGTGTCACCAGTACGTCGTGCTGTTGTTTGTGATTACATCGTTTCTCAGCCCGGTCACACCATTAACAAGCGTAATAATGATACAAGTACAAATGTATACAGAATCGCACCACAGTATTTATCGAGTTAGCTGTCGACGAGAAATGTCTTGACACTATTTCAATGCAAACCCTATAATACAATAGCATGCCACCAACTGTAATTCAGTGGTTACTTCCCTTGTAATACAATGATTTGTTAGTGGAGAGCAGTACGTAGGAGAATCAACCGATTAGAAGTGCATATTGGACGACAGACGATGTTGAAAGGTGAAAATAGTTTAGATGTACAAGACAATGAAATGTGGCTACTACACACGCATATGACATTTGTGAAGTTGCCAACCTAGCGTCGTGATGTTGGCAGCTTTGCAGTAAAAATGTCAACTAGTCCAACATAACTTGCTATATATATCAAACCCGTCTCGGTGTCTTACATAAAACTAAACTATTTGTCTCGTCGTTTGCTACTGTGATATTTCGTATTTCTCGTTTGAGAAATCATATTCGAACAACAACGAAATACTTTTTTGCAAATACATATACTATAAAAAGATAATAAAAATCCTGCAGAATTACAATGAACCTCACTTTTTTCTTTTTTGTTACATGTAAGTGGTGTTTCACAGTAATTAAACAAATTATTGAGATATTTACAATGCTTTGTAACATGGCAGTTAGTTCTACACAGAGGCGAACATATCGATTTTAATATAAAGTTGAGTAATAAGTATAATTGACATAGTTTACTTAGTATAACTCAATTGGTAAAACAACACTATGGCCACTTGTGATTGATTGACAGTTTTGAGCTAGGTAACTTTTAGTTTTTAGGCAACTAGGTTGCTATAACTTCACACTGCCGTGCAATTAGAAACCGAACGTGCACGTAAAAATGCTTCCTCGCATAGGGTAAACAACTCGGCAACGAATAACTGCTATATTGGTGGTGATCATGTGTGTTGTGTTTTGTTGGAATCCCTTCAAAACTTTGAATACCGTTCGAGTCCGATCTTTTTGAACGGGTCGAATACTCTTTTATCGTATATTTTATTGGACCAATCGACTGACTATAAATTACTCTTATACCACTCAAGGCAAAGGTTTGAGTACACTTTGAGTACATTTTTGTCATAATTGTTATATATATGCATGCATGTATTTCCAAGTACTAAAGAATGAGAACAAAAACGTAGTTCCCGTGAGTAAAGTCAAATACAGATGTTCAAAAAGATAAAAATGAATATATTCCAAACTATATCGGATCTATAGGCAGTTGGATCATAAAATAAGTATGCTCATTTAAGAAACATTTCAACTTTCAAGTGCCTCCGGCATTCGTGAATATTAAATGATGTTGCTGACTATCCTACATAACACTCACATTTCGAATAACACGAAAGGGATTGTGTGTAAAAACGGTAGTCAAAAGCAATTGAAGCAGGAACATTCATTCATTATTGAAACTTGAAAAGTCAATTGACACGATACACGTCAAAATTTGTAAATTGAAAGCTTTCATCTGGTGTTTTTTAACAAGAGACATTTAAGCACTTTAAACGAATTGCATGTTATTAAGAAGAGCAACCGTTCTGTGACAGGCATACAAATCATCCTATTTTACGTTATCTTGTCAAATATTCTCCCCTTTCAAAATGATGTCAGCTTTTCAATGAATGCTATCGTGATTCCTATTGATGAAATAACCTTTTATGAAGTTTCTGTACAGAATACAGCCTAATATGAACCAACGCTATTTAAATAACAAATAATTTTAATTTCAGCTCGGTTACAACCTCTAGGAAAAGAGAAAATTGTGTTTACAAAATTAGTATTTCAACACTCAATTGACATACTTTTCCATATTGCAATGTGAAGTGGCAATATACATATATGTAATAAGTATGTGTGTACGTAGATAGACGTGTCATGTTTGTTACGCATTCTATGTGATCAACACAGATTAAAGAAATTGTATATCATTTCCTTCATACTTGTTACGCTAATGTATCGGTGTAGACCATTTAACAACGTATAATCCATTTAGGATTTGGTGACCGTGACGTAGTCGTTTATGTGTACACATAATATTACAACTATTGGCTGAATAGGTAGTGTGACTAAAGTTTGTAAGTTAAGCATTGAAATTATGGCTGTCTGTTCACGAGCCTTTATAATTGGTTTTAAACCGTATTAATGGACCCGACCGCTGCGTCACTGTCTACCGTAACACGTTACAAAATATAAATAATTATCCATACTTTTTTAACCACACAATTATTGCCTGTTTACTTGAAGGCATTGTTAATACGTTTATAAGTCAACATATACACGCACCAGTGTGTTTGATGCATATGTGGTAATTGGTTACGCATATTGTCTTGATATTACTAGTATACCTAACAATCAAAGACAGATGGAATGCAAGTAAACCCACACTTACTAGTTGCATAATTAAGAAATAAAAATCTGTTCGCGTTTATTGTCGGTGAATAAAACACGGGCAGGAGTTCGGATGCGGAAAAATTAAATCACGAGTGCGTAGCACGAGTGATTTAATTTTCCGCATCCGAACGAGTGTCCGTGTTTTATTCACCGACAATATACAAGAACAGAGTTTTTATTTCGATTCTAAATACGATAATATCCCGCACTATTTAACTGCGCGCATTCCATTTTCACCCATTTGACATTGAACATACTTCCACGCTTAAATTGAGTGACTTATTAGCTGGTACAATTACCTCCCTCGTTAATGAAAACTACCTTCGTAATTTTCTGAAGGAAATACCACATTTTAAACATTGAAACAATTTTGATAACACGAGTATATGGTATCTATTTCATAAAATGAAAAATATAAATGAATTGATTATCAGAAGTTTTAATAAAACTTGGTTTCTAGAGTATATTGGAGTTTCTAAAAATAGATGCGTCATAGCTGTAACACTGGATTCTCGTGCAACTCGCCTTGTCATCGTGACTCGTAAAAAGTTTACTATAAAGTTTACGTTAATTCATTCATAAATATGTCACGTGATACTGGGCGTAAATAGAAACAGCCAATTTTATGGGGGTAATAATACATTGTTAGGTCCGCTCTATATTTAAACGATTAATCCGCAGATCGTGTTAGAATTAGTATTAATACTTATTATTTCGATGTTAAATGATGTGATTGTATACACTGAAAATACAAATAAACTTAATTGTTTAATACAAAAGTATTTCTTTATGTTTGCATTTTATTGAAAACGTTACGTTTTAAAACAATTATCAAAGAAAAAACTTGAAGTTACACGTGCATTTAATGTACTTGACCCACAGATTTGAATAATTTTCGATGATCATCTACAACATACGTATCCGTTTGGCACGGGAAAATACGACACGAAATGTACTCATGGTTCTCTAGCTTACCTATATACAAGTAATCAATATTTGTACACAACTATCTAGGTTGGGTATTTGTTATGTTATGCACACCTCTTCGAAATAACGAACCATGATTTATCACATAAATAACGTGATCTTCAATGTGAGAACAAATCACGGACCGATGTTCTCCGACACATGTGATAATAACAGCGTGACGTCATCAGCTTTTCGGTGTGAAATCGTAAAGTCGTCGGCTTAAATTCTATTTTTTCTGTTGTTGTCTTCACTCGATAACGTGATTAAAAGAATCCATCACTCGTCGTCTTTGGGATCGACATTTCTTAAACTCGTCACGAAAACAAAAGCTCGCTTAATAATCTGTGTTTAAGAAATGTTGATCTCCAAAGACAACTAATGACGGATCCTATAAATCGGATATCAGTTAAGTGTGTAAATGATTACAGGCCATGCAAGTTATGTACGTCAGAATATGAACAGACTCCATTATTCAGTTATCTGTGTTTTTGCATAACTTAATGCAAAGATAAATCTTGATTAGAAAGTGTTATTTTGTATTGTCAGTATTCAAAATCGACCTACTGTAAAGTTGGTGCTGCAGCCCGTTTGTACGACAATACGCAAACATTCAGTAACGGGATTGATGCGAAATTTTTCCCAATGAGTTCTGTCTGTCACCTCATTATGTTCAAGTAACACTTAGACTACTGAAGTATAATGACTGACTGCTTAGTAGTCGTCCAAATCAGAAACGTTCAGCTTCAAGAGCTAATGAAAGAAATTTCTTTCATGTGAACGACGCTGTATCGAATTCTCATTGGATGCCAAACAAAAACTTAGATTCTTCAGACATTCCTTGAATGCAATTACTTTAAGACGTTGATTTACATGCCTAAAGCGTGGCATCCTGCACGTACTGCATATATAACATATAATATATAAAGAATATTATCCTTACAACTGTAGCCACGTTGACTGTTCGTTAACTCATATACTTTCCGTGCCATATAATCCTTATAACTGTAGCCACGTTGACTGTTCGTTCTATGTCATACACTTTGTAGTATTCTGTCTGCTATATTGGTTGCACATTGACAGTTGTGTATGTCGCGACATTTTAATTAGCAGCCTTTTCTTGTTACATTAACCTTGCAAGACTTCGGCAATTGGACTTTGCTTTTTAGCATTTAACAACTCTTGACAGCAATGTGAGTGTGTGTCAAATGTGGTGTTACACTAGTGAGATTGTATTCATTATTTTCCTTTGTGGGTATGTACTTTGAGCAATGTGTCATAAATGTACCAATGCAAGCAGCATTTAGATTTTATAAGACGCTATTGTAAATTGTTACACGATTTATTGATAAATGAATACGCCAGGATGATAACTATAGTATTACCTTCTAGCATAATTATATTTGATATGTTTATGATGTCATTCAAAAAAACAATTAACGATAATGTTACTGCAGAAACTAGGACATTCAGTTTTTTTATAGCTGAAGCTAGGTAATTCAGCTTTTTATAGCTGCTTCTATATCATTTAGATTTGTATAGCTGAAATAAGGGTTTTCAGCTTTTGACAGCTGTGACTAATTACACATTTGACATTTTGACAGCTGTAACGTTTACCTTCAACAGTTAACAGGTATGTTCAGTTTTGCGTTCAGTTGTGTGCTGGGCATTGTGCGGTGTAATTGTGGTCCGTGTTGTTTTTATGTCATTCTGTTCTCGGCACTTTCAGTTGAGTGCTGCCTTCCGTATCCGATCCTTTACTGAACACTGACAATAGATACAAATGTATTAATGTGACTTGTTATGATTATGTGTAAGTTTACAGTCACGTACAAAATAAAGGTTGTGGTCGATGAGTTAGCGTTGTTGCAAATATATCAGAAATCAATCAACATATCTTGCTGCAGAGTAATATTTAGTGATATCAATGACAATCCTTCCATTATCGCAGATTGCATTGAATGCATATTATGACATGTGTGTGCTGAGTGCAATCATTAGGTCATGTAACCATGAACTACATACACTGTTATTTCCGCTTGCGTGCTCAGCGAAGATCTCTTTTATATTCCTGTCTTAAATCTGTCTGTACATGTTTGGTTAATTCACAAACTTTACCAAATGCGTATTTGTCCAGGGACAGAGTCGATTTACCGCTTTTGTCAAATAAATGTAAAATGGCAGATACTGTCCTTGGAATGTGACAATGTATTAAATGACAGTGCGGCATGACAATTACAACATGCAATCGTCATATCGAGGATTCACGACATAGTTTGCAGCTTCTAAAGCACTGACATTGTATTGTGATTCTGGCTTAATGAAAAGCAATTATTTTTTCATAATATCATATTATATAATCCGCCACTCTAAACGTGACCTTAAACGTCAGTTTCAATGGAAAACAATGTTGCTATTGTTGGTACACATTACTGTTCATTCTGCTAGACAGTGGTGTTACTAGTTTCATTATAAAATCATTACGGTATGGAGGTTTAGGTTCTCATCATTTCACGGAACGGTCCGTAATAGTCTATTGCAGAACGCTGCGGCGGTTCAATATATTTAAGGTTTGGTTAGGGAATAATAAAACTTTGAGAATATTAAAAAACAAAAACAGTTTAAGTGTTTTCATGTCTGCAAAATTCGGCATACGTAGCAGAATATTCTTAACATAGGCAAGTTTTCGCTAGCATGTTCTTATCAAGTAATATCATTTCACATAACCGAATTATTTTATCATTGAATTCAAACAACACTATATCAAGCCAGTTTGTCCAGAAGTCGTTATCAACAACACAATGATTGTTGGTGCATAATTTTTAACAATTTGTCCTTCGTTTCATAAAGAGACTTTCGATTTCTGCGAAAAGCTCATTTCATAAATGAGTGTCGGCACTTCGGCTTCGCTAACGTGTTCTTATCAAGTAATGTCAGTTTACATAACCAAATTTTTTAATCATTAAATTTGAACAACACTGTATCAAGCCAGTGTGTCAAGAAATCATTAACAACAACACAATGGTGCATAATTCATTAACACATTTTCCTTCGTCACAGGACGAACTACATTTCCTTACTCACGGACAATAATATACATTTTACTTAAATAAATATTGACTTTATACGAATATTGTTGTCAGGTTTTTCACATGAAGTATTATTGTATAATCATAGCCATGGCGTGAAAAGAAAATCAATACATGTGTATCACCGTTTGTTTTGTTACTTTGGCTTACCCCATTATAAGTCCCAATGCAATTCAGCCATACAGATCATTGTCACTAGACCGTATGATACATCGTCTGGTTATTCAAAGAGATGTATCGGCACGGAAAACAGATACCTAATCAAAGACAGGTCATTCCATCATATTTATTGCCCACAATAGGTTAAGAATGACATTCCGTAATAAAACGTCTAGATGTCTAAGTACATTTATCTAAGGTTGGTTGTGAAACAAGTTTTTCCAACTTATATTAATCACTCTCGACACCTCATTGCGAGAGAAGAGAAGCCAGTTCCCCGATTATGCTGAGCGTCTAGTAAGAGAATTTTTGGTACATGTGCCCTATTTGGTATGACAGTAAATTCTTAAGCCTTCAATCACATTCAAATACATGACACGTACAGACTTATTCTGTCATATATAATGTTTTATGTGTTGTTTTATATCAACATATTATTCCTTCTCTTCTATTGTGTCTGTTGACCGGTGCCAAAGATATCTGTTAGAATAAATCATATCGGTCAATATCGCACACCCGAAAGGGAATGGCAATTCAACCCCTCCGATGGATGTCATTAGATTTTATTGTTGGGTGACATGTAAACAACCGGACAACCCTGACTCTAAATGGCAAAATATACTATCATTGTCAACCATTAATTACATCGGTATGGATACAACGATTGTCTATATTCAAAATACAATTGCTATTTGGCTATAGTGGAGTTCATAAAGTGCCATAAATAGTACCTCCAGTACCTTTGAGAGTTGTCTGTTATACATCGCCTCAATTCAAATGATTACCATTGAATCAATGAGCATAATTTACAGATAAATCGATTTATTATACTTATTGAATGACTCTTAAACTACTTAATGTAAAATTTTTGACCGGATCAATCGTATTTGAAGACTTTATTTTCGTACAGTATAATCGGCTAATCAACTGATTATAAAATGACTATTACACAACTTAATGCAAACGTTGTTTGTGTGGGTAAAGAAAATTGCAGATTTGCAAAAAGATACAAATGAGTTAATTCAGAAGTACGAGCTGAACAGTTGGGTATAATATACATCGTCTAATATAAGAAACGTTTCAAGTACCGTAATAAATCAGCTTTCGTGAATATTAAATGGTGTTGTTGACAATACAATGTTACACCCACATTGCAAATAACACGAAATGGATTGCATGTTAAACGGTATTAAAATGCAGTTGAAGCTGGAAATTCTTCATTATTGAAACTTAAAAAGTCAAATGACACGATACACGTCGAAATTTGTAAAATTAATGTAATACTTTCATTTACAAAACTAATATTTTAAAGTAACACTAATCGATTTAAATGAACTGCTTGTTGTTAAAAAGTATTCATCTTATCTGAAATTAGAAGTGATTAGCTGGGAATTTGAACAAATGATATTATGCAAGCATTCCAAAATAATCTGCTTAAAAAAATATACCAGGCAAAGATAAGGAAACGTCCGCATAAAACATATAGCAATACAGAGCATTAATTTGGCGACTGCCAAAACGCATTAACTTCTCTTTATTGCCGAGCAAAAACACTCTGTGTTATCAAATTTATTTTAACAATAATAAAAATACTGTAAATTGAAGCCCATAATTACCATCATGCGCATGATATTTCGCGTGTTTTCTTTACAATCAGCCATAAACCAGAACAACACATGAGTTACATGTCTATCTTTGTTAGCTAGATGATATCATTATTTAAGAAAAAAATATGTTCTTGTATTTTGTCGGTATTTTCCGCATCCGAACGAGTGCTTCTGTTTTATTCACCCAAAGAAACAATAACATATTTTTTTTTCGATTCTAAGCACGATAATATCCGGTACTATTTAACAACGCGCATTCCATTTTCACCCATTTTATATTGATCATAATTCCACGCTGAAATTGAGTGGCTATTAGCTGGTACAATTTCCTCCCTCGTTAATGAAAACGTGCTTCGTAATTTTCTGAAGGAAATAACACATTTTAAATATTGAAACAATTTTAATAACGCGAGTATAAAGTATTTATTGCACGAAATAAAAAATATAAATAAATTGATTATCTGAAGTTTTTATGAAAAATATAAGAGAGTTTCTAAAAATAAATGCGTCATTGCTGTATCACTGGATACTCGTGCAACTTGCCTTATTCGCAACTCGTTGAAGTTTTCACGACAAAGTTTACGTTCATTCATTCATAAATATGTCACGTGATATTTATTTATTCATTTTCACTGAACTACTTTAAATCGCAAATGATGAAGTTCGATGTTTTGTGAGGGAAATAAACACATTTTTGGAGTTATGTTTGATTATTTGCAGAAACAACTGTAACAGTATACAAATTATGCAATAAATGCTAATTACGTATTATATTGCGTTGTTTTGTCATTTTTGAGCGCACACACAAATATGACCAATTTGCTGTTTGCGTGGGGTTAAGGGTACAAGCCAATTTGTAAGGTGTATTTTATTGCGGTATTAATATGCAGCTTAATTTCCTCTACGCGTACATTGATTAATCCGTAGATCGTGCTAGAATGTTCAGGTATGCTTAATAATAAAGAAAACAATTTTATCAGCCCAAATTGAATAGAAAATATGGCGCGGTTATTGGGTTTTTAGAGCTGCAAATATAACACTCTACAACATGCATGTACACAAATGTAGTTGACTTTTTAGCCTGATATATATTTAAATAATAATAGGTATGTTATTATGGTTAATTGTAGATTAAAGCACATTAAGGAGGCCCGAACTGCCTTGTGCGCATGCGCTTAATTTCGAAATCATATTTGGTGAAAACAAACATGTTATGTATTTCCAATGATTGCATATAAATGTTAATTAATGAAAATAAACATAATAATAGTTTCTAAAATAGATACTTTTTATTTTTTGCACGTATAAAAATTGAGTGGGGAACGGCACAATTGTAAAGTACATGTATATGGGTGAACAATAAGTCACTACAATTGTTTAAATGCATATGCTTATATAAAATATGTATTGCATGAATTAGTTATATGAAGTAGGTAAACTTTGATATATTTTTCATAATATTTTATTCCATTTTATGCAAATTTGATTAGTTTATACAAATTTATTCTAAATTAATACTTTTTGGTAAATAGCTCCCTTAAAAGGCTGGTGCCCCTATCTTTTATTTAAATAAATTGATATTCTATATGATTGCCAACTTTTATCCAGTTTCAAATAATTTTCGAGCGTTAGATATTTTTTGACATTCATTTGAAAATCACACTTTTTGGAAAGTGGTGGGGTAACTATGTATCATGTACCAATACTGAATGTGTTCATCAGGCAGCCGAAAATGTGACTAATGTCAACAGAAATTGACCATTGAACACACAAAACATCATGCATTGTTTAAAAGTGGTTAAATATAATACAAATCTTAAAATGAACTTGATGGTGTCAAATATGCAAGAAATAGATAAAATTTTAAGATATTTAGGAGAAAATTCAATCGTTAGATAAAAGGTGCGCGTACCACCTTAACGAATTGGATGCGTAGTAATTAAATCTCGAATGCGTAGTGATTTGATGTACGCATCGAAACAAGTGACTGTGCTTTATCATAGATAAATCACAGGTACATATTCATTATTTCTATTTTTTTAGTTTGAAAATATTATATTACCCACAAAATACACAAACAAATCTATAAATACATTTTATATACATTGGTAAAAGGGTCGAGTCACTAGTTGCAAAACTTAGTTTCGGCTCTCCCCTTTATTTCTATTATAACATAGCCGATATTCCGCATTTGACAACACATCAAGACATAGTAACCACAGTACTATTTTCTTCCTCCTAAGCTTATTTGCAGTTATTCAGCCGTTGTGTGTTTATCAGTATTTTTAGCACATTTTGGTTTCCTCTGCGTATATATAGCTGAAGCCTCTGGTTGCGTTAGAATAAGGCTTCGTAAACGGCCAACCGGTCGTATCTTTGAACTGTATTCGTCAACTATGACCTCAACTGTCTTGGTTGTACGTGCAGAACTATTTATAAAACATTTTATCTTAACAAAAAATGTTCTTTTGCATGTACAACTCGCCATTTAACCGTTCTGTGGCAGACGTATGGTTTATCCCCTTGCACGCCGTCTTGTTAGAGATTTCCCAATTTAAATTGCTGTCAGTATTGCAATGAATGCTTTCCCAATTCCAATTGAAGAAATAACTTCTTTAGGAAGTTTCGGCACAGAATAGAACCTAATGAGAATCGATGTTATTTAAACTACAAATGATCTTTATTTCAGCTAGGTTGTAACTGGCTATACATGGGGTAAAGAGAAAATGGATTTTACAAAATGATTATTTTAACATTACATTGACATACGCTTGCCTACTGCAATACAAGTTGCATGATACAGACTAAATAATATTTGTACGTATACCGGTTTCCATCCGGGTGTCATGTTTACTTCGCATTCAATGTGATCCACCCATATTTAAGAGATTAGATATTATTTCCTTCGTATGTGTTACACTAACCATATATATATATTCCAGTGATACATGTATGTATCGGGTTACCTCACTTAATAACGTATATCAATTCCTCGGAACATTAATTATGACTTAATCAACCTATCTATTTACAAGGTAATTTGCCGCATTAATTTCGCAATCAAAGCAAGATGACGATGATTTTACTTCATTGTTGATAACAAATAATTGATGTTAATATAGGACATTCTTAAACAATAAAGTGATGTAGCAAATTACCCAAATATGCACATGTATCCATAATTTCCAACCAAATCATTATCGTCTATTTATGTGAATAAATTGTTATTACGTTTGTATTTCAACCTATCCTCCTGCATGCACCAGTTAAAGGCTTAGTTTCAATTGCACTCATCTGTGGCAGCTGGGTACACATATTATCTTATTGTTTATTCCAACCAATTAAAGGCAACTAGAAGGGAATAATACCTATGCTTGTAAAAAAATCATATATTGGCATAATGTTTAACCATACCTATTATATCGACGTTAAATGCTGTGATTGTATAGTGATGAACTAACTTTGTATTAATAACGAATATACGTTCAGTTAATAACATAATTTGCTAAATTTACTTTCATACTGGCATACAAATACGTATATCTCTTTAATTTTGCATTTTATGGAAAAATGACGTTTTAAAACCATTATCAAATACAATACTTTATCTAACAAGTGCATTTAATGCAATACCATGCACTTTACCCACACATTTGAATAATTGTCGATGATAACTTACAAAAAACGTATCAGTTTTGTACAGGAAGAGTCGAAACGAAATTTACACTCTTTGAAATAGTTTTCTTATTTACCTAAAGACCAGTAATCAATTTTTGTACACACCTCTCTTGTTTGGGTACGCCCCTATGTAGGACAATCCGTTAACGTTCAGTAAAGGGATTGATATGAAATATTTCCCTAATGAGTTATGTCTGTCATCTAATTATGTACGATGTATCGACTTATCATATGATGTAAAACATAAACTTAGGTTGTTCAGACAGTGTCCCAGAATGCGATTACTTGAAGACGTTGATATTCATGCATAAAGCGTGACATTTTGCACGTACTGCATATATACCTATAAATAATATTACATGCATGTTACATTGTACGTAGTTGCCTCTCCAATTATCTATAATTCCCTTTTGTCAAATACAATGTAAACAGTATTAACATTATTATTGTGTACTATTAACGTCGAAACGTAGGTCATGGAGTTTGCCTTGTTTAATTTTATTTGCAGTCTGGGTAAATGCAATATTAGATTCCAGTTACACAAAGATTCCAAAGTCTATTGCATTGCTTTTTCACTTCCTGATAATTTAGAACACGCTTTTCTAAATTGCATAATAATGGATTGTCACAAAACAAAATATCAAAACTGCAATATTGCCAACGAATCAAGATTGCTTACATAAAAAGGTACATAGTATTACTTAAATACGTCCTAAAATGAGATATTGTTCGTTTGACAATTACCTACCTATTCAAATAACTATATTGCTCTCAAAAGAAGAACAAATCCAGGAACCCTTTTTGCAGTGGACAAAACAATGTATATTGTAATACATGCAATTATTTATTGACGAGTTGTTATAGGTTTATATATAACACACACCCCTTTGACAGAGCATTTACAAAGCGTAGCTAGTAACCAGCTATATGTAATAAATATACTATATTACAGAGACAACACAAAATCTACGCAGTTAAAATAAAATGATTTACCTACATATCGAAAGCACATACTTGTTTTGCGATTTAGCTACTGACAAATTATAGTTTACCCTTTATAAGCAGTCACCAGTCTGCAAATGACTGTTAATCAATGTTTGTTTTTATTTCTGATAAATGCCCCTTCCGAGTAAGTAACTAGTTGTTGTATATAGCAGATGTTTTACTATTTATAAGCATTTACCAGTATGCAAATGACTTTTATTCGACATTATTGTATTTAATCTGATTTGTATATGACATAGCTGTGGTCTCGCAGTACGTAGCTAGTTGTTATATATAGAGTAGGCATTGTTATCTGATGGATACATGCTGTGTGTCATTTACAGTGGAAGTCCGTATATTTACATGTATATCGGTAAGCGTTGTTGTAATATCATTTATTTGGGATACGGATGGTATGTTATGTGTGAGCCTATTGCATGGGTGGCTAGGCGCTTCAGTCGCTTCCGTATGAATTTGAGTTGTCTGTGCATTTAATATATTGCTGGTTGTTGTATGATTTACAAGAAATACGATTCCGAGTCACCGTCATTTCTCCTGCTTTGACTTATCAAAGTATACTTTCTGTAATTCCCAAAGTAAGTCAGTCATATATATTATTGTCACTGGATCGTATCCTCCAAGTCTCAATATAATGGCAAAATCAGATATTTTACCTCACTAATATTATACTAATCATAGCATGGTGTTTATATTACATTTAATGCCAACACAAGATCATTTTACCTTGAATTTTAATTGTCAAACACTTTTAAAGAATCTTTTTTATAACCCACCGTATTTGATTGTGTTGTATAGTTCCCTCTAGTTGTAAGTACTAAATCAAGCTTTGTCTCCTTTTTATCTTATCCTTATATCTGTAGTCCTGTTAACTGTTCGTTATTTCATACACGTTATGCGTGGTATTATGTCTGCTTCATTGGTTGCACGTTGACAGTGGTGTATGCCGCGACATTTTAATTTGCAGAAACTATGACATTCAGCTTTTTATAGCTGAGCCCATGTTATTCAGATTTTTATAGCTGAGCTTTTTATAACTGAAACTAGGTTTGTCAGCTTCCGACTCGCTCTGTTGTGTGTCGGGCATTGTATCGCGTTATTGCAGTCTGTGGTGTTTTTGTGTTTTATCTGTACTCGGGTCTTTAAGTTGAGAGCTTCCTTCCGTGTTTGATCTTTAACTGAACACAGGCATAGGAAATACTGTTAATAAACGTTAATATGATGTGTTATGATTATTTGTTAGTATACATGTACACAATAAAGGTTATGGTCGATGTACTAGCGTTGTGCAAATCTATCAGTACTCAATCTACATAACTATTTTTCAGAGATATTAATGGCAAACCTCCCATTATCGCAGTTTGCATTGAATGCATTTTCTGACATGTGTGTACAGAGTGCAATTATTAGGTCATGAAACCATTAACTACATACACTATTATTTCTGCTTGCGTCCACAGCACAAATGTCATTTGTTTTCCTGTCTTATATCTGTGTCTGAACGTTTTGTTAGTTCAAATACTTTAACAAATGCGTATTTGTCAAGGGACAGAGTTGATTTACATTTTTTGCAAAATAAATGTAAAATGTCGGATTGAGTCACTCACTGTCCTTGGAATGTGATAATGTATTTAATGACAATTCGGCAAGACAATTACAACGTGCTATCGTCATACCAATGATTATCGCCATAGTTTTCAGCTTCTAAAGCACTGAAATTGTATTGTGATTGCTCAATAAAAAGCAAGTATTGTTTAATAATTTGATAGTACATAATGCACCATTCCAAACGTGATCTTACACGTCAGTTTGAAAGACAAATAGCGTTGCAATTGTTGATGCAGGCATTACTTGTCATTCTGCTAGCCAATGGGAAGATGTTTCACAATAACATCATTACGTTTTTGAGGTTTAGGTTCTCATCATTTAAAGGGACGATCCGTAATTGTCCTTACAATAGATTGCAAAATTATGCAGCGATTCAATAAATGTAAGGATGGGCTAAGGAATAATAGCACAAGGTAACGTTTAAAAAAACACTCTACTATGAAAGTTGTTTCATCCCTGCAAAGTCGGCATACGTTGCAGAAAATTCTAAACATAGTCTAGTTTTCGCTAACATGTTCTTATCAAGTAATATCATTTCACATAACCGAATTATGTCATCATTGAATTCAAACAACACTATATCAAGCCAGTTTGTCCAGAAGTCGTTATCAACAACGCAATGATTGCTGGTACATAATTTTTAACAATTTGTCCTTCGTTATAACAGGACGAAATGTATTAAAAACAATTTTGCTTATTCACGGACATTAATGAACTATTTACTTATATTAAATAAATATTGACTTTATACGAATATTTGTGTCAGATTGTCCTAAGCGGTATAGATTATTGTATTTTATAGCCATGGCGTGAAAAGAAAATCAATACATATATGTATCACACAGTTTTTTATCGTACTGTGGCTTATCATATTATAAGTCCCAATGCAATTCAGCCATATAGATCACTGTCGCTAGACCGTATGGTAAATCGTCTGATTAATGGGAGAGCTGTTTCTGTACGGATGAACGATACCTAATCTAGGAATTGTCATTCCATCATATATTTACTGCCCACATGACAAGCAGATTTCTACGAATGTGATCAAATATGTTCTGCTTAATAGAACTTAACTTAATTGTTATGCGTGTTTACGTTAGTACTTAACAAAAGTACCCTGTCCCTGTGTCGTCTATTCAGTACCACTAGACTATTTTAAACGTTCACGACTAGGTACGTATCAAGCTCCTTACAGCGTAAACTGCCCTAACACTTACAGTAGACAATGCCTTCACGACATACCACATGACGATATAAACCACGCATGCCATTCAAAATCGACTAGAAGTCCCTACATGCATGTAGACGTTTACTTATATAAACAGAAGCAGACAAACGAAGATTAGGGGCCATATTCACATCCTCTCCTCCACTCTCACTCACTGAGTTAATCCAAATTTAATTATCGTTTCGTCCGTGTGTTTGAGTGTGAACTCGACCTAACTAGAAATTGGTATTCACAACGGTAAGTGTAGCTGGAGTTGACTCGACTGAGTGAGGAATTTTCGAGGGAGCGAAACGTCGACTTGACCTCGACTCCAACCACACTCAATGGAATGTAAGTGAATACCAAAGTTAGTCACTAACTAAAATAGACAATTTACTATAGGCAGAAGAATTTGAGGAGATGGTTATACCTCTTAGAAATGTCCCATATCATGAGCAATTCCATAGAAAGCATGGATAATGTGAAATTCTTGTAAAACTTCCATAGCTACACTCAAATGTGGTTACGTGCATACCGATTTAGCGCATGAATGTTGAAGTAATAAAGCTATTGTATTTTCAAATTAAATTAGACAACAAATTCTTACGATCGTGTGGGTTTGATAAATATATTACCATAACTATTTTATTTATAATTTGTTATCTGAAAGTATATGATTTGGACAAACAAAGTTACTGTAATAAGTGTAAAAAGTAGCTGGAATTAAAATTTAGTCATCTTACCGCGATGTCAATTCAATACATGCTATTAATATAGGGAGCATAACAATGAAATTATATTGTTTTTATTCTTTGCCATATCATTATTTTTAATTCCGTCCAGTGTTGATATGAAGATAACTGAACTATTTAAATGAAGAAAAAAACGTGCTAACTTGCAACACATACCGATGATGTGCATTATTTTTTCTTATTTGCAACCGTTCATGAGTCCAAGTGCCGCCTCGATAGCCTACTGTTAGAGCGTCCGCTTCGAATGTGGGAAGCACCGGGTTCGATCCCTGGTCACTTCATGCTAAAACGAAATGGTATTAGTATTTCCCTTGTAAGATGTCTAGCATAATAAGCGAAAGCTGGCTTCTCTTATGTTTATCGATTCCATTGTGACGATGGATAAACTCGGACATGAGGTGTCGAGGATGGTTAATATTAGTTCAAGGTTGGACCAACTTGTTTCATAATCAACCTAAAACCAAGAGCCATAATAGGTAAATTATATTTTAAACATGTCGCTTATTAAATGGCATTCTAGGAATTATGGCTTTCTAGTTGTCGGGCTTCCCCGGAACGGTCTGAACAATATACGTGTAGTAATAAGTTTACAAAATCATCTGACAAGCTCCTTATAAAAGTAAACTAAGTTCATCTCATCTGACTTCTAAATTATTGACATGCCATTATCTGCTTGACGGTCGGTGGAATTAATATTGACGTGATATACTATTTAATATTGAGTCCATGCCAAAAACATACGGCATTTCGTATGGTGTATTCTTCGGTATGATCATCCTTTATTCATTTAAAACTCGTACGCATTGTCTTGCATAAATGTTTTGTAAATATATACGTTCATTTAACGTTAATTACATCGAAGTTTTATGTTAACTGATCCACTATCATCATTACTATAATCATACTCTCTATTTGTGATTATTCAAATGAAGGTTTCATTTGAGCGAGTTCAAGGAAATAATAAATAATGTATTAAAAAAATCATCAAAATTATAATTTGACTGTGTTAGTATACATTACGAAAATGCATCGAAACCCAACCAACCAATTCAATAATAAAGCACAGATTGTTTGTACAGTGTAATATCCTAACGTACATTATAACGGTCACACACTCAGGAAAGTCGAGGGTGAGTTACCCATGTGAATACCAAATCTCCACTCGATCTTCACTAACTCGACCGTCACTCCAGCTACACTTGAGGCTACCTTAGGTTAGTGTGAGTCGAGTTGGAGTGGAGGACCGACATGTGAATATGGGCCTAGGAATATAACACACCAATAAGTAGACATACTAGGTAGACATACCATGTGACCCAATTTAATTGATAATACATTTATGAAGCGATTAAGTTAACCCCCGGAATTAAATGTTAACGTTAAATTTTGAAACCGAATAGCTATTCATAAAAATAACTACGCAAGAAACTAGATTACTTTTTTATCTTTTCTTCAAAACTATATTCTAATTAGCCGTCTATTAATAGTTTCGACGATCATAAATGTATGTAATAAAATGAAAATGAACGTATGTACAATGTAAACAATATAAATAACCGAAATCAGTCAAATACATTTGTGAAAGCACTGGTTAAGGGATGTAACTACTGCGAGGAGATAGCTTATGTACATGTACATGTGAATTTCAAGAAATAATTGTGTACACAGTGGCAAACCTTTTAAAATGGTTGTGTCCATGTTTATTGAAATATTAAACACATATGCTTTTCAGAGTTTGATAAGGATAACACTTCAATATGTATTTGTATTACGTTAATTGAACAAAGCGATGAAGAAAGGGTTGTGCAAGTATCAAAATATCGTCTTATCTGCAGCTTGTGATTTATTTGGTATGCACTTATATTACGCCGTCTTTTTAGGTAACTGATAATCACTATCAACGGTGACCAAATTGGCACGAATAACGTGGAAAGGTTTGTACTTGCGTTATTCACATACTGTATTAGATCCAAAATGCCTTAAAGGACCGCATTCTCCTGAGTTTAACACAACAATAAAGTGAGGTTGGGCTTATCATGGCTTATCGTGTACTTGACTTGTACAATTGGGTATATGTTAGAATGAATTATATAAGTTAATATCACACATTCAAAAAGGAATTCAAACTCAACCCCTCCGATGGATGTCGTCAGTTTATATTGTTGTGTGTCATACAAATAACCTCACAAACCACTCCACATGACAAAATAAGCTACCTAAGTATCAATGTCAGCTATAACCTAGGTATGGATACAATGTTTTTCTATATTCTGAATACAATCCACGATTGGGCCTTGGAATTTGTAACAAGAACCTATCGCACATTCTAACTTTTGCGATTGTCTTCTATACATTGCCTCAATTCTTACGATCACGTTTAAATCTATTGGCATATTCCAAAGGACTTTTTATAAAATCACTCTGATACTATTCAATGCAAACATTGTGGGTAAAGTAATTTTCAGATTAGCGAAACTGATATTTAATCTAGATCTATGTACAATTGGGACACATATAATTCTTCCATGAATAAGAAACGTTTCAATATTCAAGTACCGTAATAAATCAGCAGTTGTAAAAATCAAATGGTGTTGTTGTGGATTCTATATTGCACTCACATTTCAAACAACACGGAATGGATTGCGTGTGAAACGGTATTAAAATGTAATTGAAGCAGAACAATTCTTCATTATTGAAATCTGATAAATCAAATGACACGATACACGTCGAAGTTTGTAAACTTAATGCTTTCATCAACACAACTAATATATTTAAAGAAACGCTAAATCAATTTAAATGTATTGCATGTTGTTCAGAATTGTTCATCATATCTGAATTTAGAAGGAACGTGCTGGGAATTTGAAAAAAGGATAATAAGCAAGCTTTTCAAAAAAAATTGAATGGTAGATTTGCTAAATATTCTAGGCCAAAAGAGAAATTTTGAACAGCGTTAATTTGGCGGCTACTAGAACGCATTAGCTACTCATTATTTGCGAGCAAAAAAATCCTTTGCAATCAACAATAATTTAACAATAATGAAAATACTGTTAATTGAAGCCCACAATTGCTATCATTCGCATGCACATTTCGCGTGTTTTCTTTTCCTAAATTAGCCAGAAACCAGAACAACACATGGGTTATACTTTTACCTTCATTTATTGATGATTTCAGTATGGTTCAGTTGTGCTTAATAATAAAGGACATTTCTATTAATGTGCCAAAATAGAATTGAAAATATGGTGCAGTTATTGAGGTTTTAGAGCAACAAATTAAAACTATAATTATACACAAATGTAGTAGACTTTTCTGCCTGATATATATCAAGACTTTGTACAATGTAAACGGCTAACCGTTTGTGTCTTCAACCTGCATTAGTTGATTATGACATCAACTGTACACGCGGAAGAACTGTTTATGAAACTATTTATCCTAAATATAAAAATGTGCTTTTACATTGTACGGCTCGCCAATTTTGGTTGTAACCGTTCTGTGGCAGGCGAATTATTCATTCTCTTGCACGTCATATTATTAGATATTTTCCAATTTAAATTGCTGTTAGTATTGCAATGAATGCTTTTCTGATTCCAATTGAAGAAATAACTTCTTTAGGATGTCTCAGCACAGAATAGAACCTAATGAATATCGATGCTTTTTAAACTACAAATGATCTAAGTTTCAGCTAGGTTATAACCAGCGGGAAATGGGGTCAACAGAAATGGCGTTTACAAAATGGTTATTTCTACATTCAATTGACCTACGTTTGGATACAGTAACACAAGTGGCATGATACAGATTAAATGATATTTGTATGAAGACGGGTTTCTGTCCGGGTGTCATGTTTGCTTCGCATTCAATATGATTCACACAGATTTAAGAGATTATATATCATTTCCTTCATACATGTAACACTAATCCTATCTATTCCAGTGATATGTATCAGGATAGCTAACTTAAGAACGTATATCAATTCCTCGGAACATTGAATTATGAAACGTTATCGTGCTCTCTATCAGCAAGGCAATTTGCCGCGATAATAACAAGATGACGATGATATTACTACATCGTTGATGAGTAATAATGACTTATGTGTTTATATTGGATACTCTTTAACAACAAAGTAACGTAACAAATTACCCAATAAAAACATGTATCCCCAGTTTCCAACCTAATAAATATCGTATATTTACGTGAAGAAATTGTCATTGCGTTTATACGTCAACGTATCCACCTACACGCAACAATGAAAGGGTGTGTTAGAATTGTAACCATTTGTGGTAGCTGCTGGATACAAATGTTGTCTTGTAGATTTAACCAAACAATTAAAGACAGATGGAAGGCAAATATACATTCACTAGTGAAAATACCTTTATATTTGAAAGGCAATGCTTATTATTCAAATGTTTAGGTGATTCCCAACTCTTCAGTGGATCGGAAGTTTAGAAATCGGTGTAAATAAGACGTATTGAAAGCGGCTGACTACCATGATGAAACAGTAAGAAAAACTTACAATTGATGTGTCAGCGTGATCTCATGTCTTAAAATCGCGAATTTACTGTAAAGTTTTTACTATATTATACTATAATAAGCTTGCAGAATAAAGCTATAGCTGGAATTTTATGTGCCATTTATTCCAAACGTTGAAACACAACACTCGCGAATACTAGCTACAACGTATGTGAAACGTAATATAATGTGCCCACACAAAACTGTTTCCAGGTTTTAATATTTATTTAGCAAGCATCCCGACTACTTTAGAGGAATGTTCTTTTGCATTTATTTCGTAAGAATATAGACTAGCTAATGCAAAAGAGCATGTGTTCATCTTTAAATATACACATTTTTCAAAAACAAATTATCGCGAAAAACTGGATACAACGTATTCAAAACGTTAATGTAGTTTGTAAACTCTCCTGGTTTTCGACATTTCCGAAATCACTAAAATGTCAATTAAAAAAATCTAGCCGAGCAACTGCCATGAAATTTGGGATAAAACTTCTATAATAGTTACTCTACTGGTTGCATGTACGAAATCAGTATGTTGTGCAACTAAATTTTTCGTATAACTTAAAAATGATAAATCACATATTTAAAAATATCATTTAAAAATACATATAACATGCATAGTCTAAAACAAACGTTTTCGTGTGATTTCGTATATACGTAAGTTCGTGCATGCCAAGTTTCATGTATTTAAACGTCAAACTTTTTCGGTGAAATGCAAATATCAGTTTTAAGGGGGGTTCCCCAAAATTAAAAAATATCTTGAAAACTAGCCAAGCAAAACTGTTATGGGTTTGCACAATCACTATCACGAGTGTGTTCCTCATATAAATCAGGTGTTTGATGCCTCTTGTACAGGAAAAGAGTTGGGAATTACCTTAAATGAAGTGATTGTATACAAGATATACAAATAATATTGTTAATACAAACATGTTGCACATACGCTTGGCTTTAAATGAACTCTTTTTGTAGCTACCCGTACACGTAAATGTACACGTTGCATTTACAATTAGAGAGGTTGCAAAGGTCAACGTGTACGTCAATACTACTTTTGAGTATTTCGTCAGCCAGGTATGTGTAGTTTCTACAGGTAACCGACGTGTGACAGACGAAAATAAAATGTGAACTATGTCACACAGGTATGCGCTTGCACGAGAAACCCAATTATTCGTCACACGTGATTTCATTGAGTTTATACACAGGAATTTGAAGTTCTACCAATAAAATATAATACAAGTCGGTCCATCACAAATCACTCTATACGTATATATAATACTGAAGGAACGCAACGCCCCCCCCCTCCAAAATGGAATCCTGTAGCCAGTGCGAACAAAATAAAAGATACAAGCGATCAAGTTAGCTCATTCGACGAAGAATATTTATAAGTACCTCATGCAACCGAAAATATTCGCTTTCGTCTGATATTACGAAATATATTTCTTATTTCCTTCACGAAATGTCAATATCTAGTACATCGTCGGTGCCATTCTGCCATTTGGTGTCGTCACTAAACCACGCCTCCAGACAAATATTAAATTACATTTAAGGGGATAGGGTAGACGAGCAAGATTTGCAATGAAAGTGTTGCCAAGCTATGATAAATATGCTTTATTAATGCGTATTTGTTGATTAACTCTAAGGGCCATATTCACATCCTCTCCTCCACTCTCACTCACTGAGTTAATCCAAATTTAATTATCGTTTCGTCCGTGCGTTTGAGTGTGAACTCGACCTAACCTGAAATTGGTATTCACAACGGTAAGTGTAGCTGGAGTTGACTCGACTGAGTGAGGAATTTTCGAGGGAGCGAAACGTCGACTTGAGCATGACTCCAACCAAACTCAATGGAATGTTAGTGAATACCAAAGTTAGTCACTAACTAAAATGGACAATCCACTCGAAGTAGAAGAATTTGAGGAGATGATTTTACCTTTTAGAAATGTCCCGGACAGGAGCAAATCCTTAGAAAGCATGGATAATGTGAAATTCTTGGAACAGTTCCCCAGCTACACTCAAATGTGATTACGTACATACCGATTTAGCGCACGAATGTTGAACTAATAAAGTTATTGTAGTTTCAAATTAAACTACACAACAAATTCATATGATCGTGTGGGTTGATAAATATACAACCATAAGTCATATTACCGCGATTTTATTAAATGCATGGTATTCATATATGGAGCAGAACTATGAAATTATAACGTTATTGTTTTCATTCTTTGTCATATCATTATTTTTAATCCCGCCCACTGTTGATATGAAGATGACGGAATATTAAAATGAATAAAAAACGTGCTAACTTGCAACACACACTGATGATGTGCATTGCAATCATTCATGAATCAATGTGCCGCCTCGATAGCATACTGTTAGAGCGTCCGCTTCGAGTGCGGGAAGCCCCAGGTTCGATCCGGGGTCACTTCATGCTAAACACGAAATGGTATTAGTATTTCCATTGCAAGATGTCCAACATAATAAGCGAAAGCTGGCTTCTCTTCTCTTATATATATCGATATCATTGTGACGATGGATACAATCGGGCATGATGTACCGAGAATGGTAAATATTGGTTCAAGGTTGTACCAACTTGTTTCATAATCAACCTAAAACCAAGAAGTTCATGCATAAGATATCTTATGTACTACTTTTTTTATACATGTCGCTCATTAAATGACATTCTAGGAGTTATGGCTTTCTAGTTGTCGGGCTTCCCCGGAACGGTCTGTACAATGTATGTGTAGTAATTAACAAAATCATCTGACAGTGAAGATGCTTATAAAAGTAAACTGAGTCCATCTCCTCTGACTTCTAAATTATTAACATGACATTACCTGCTTGACGGTCGGTGGAATTCATATTGACGTGATTTGAAATTTAATATTGAGTCCACGCCGAAAACATAAGGCACATGGTCTTCTTCGATATGCGCATCCTTTATTCATTTAAAATGTTTTTAAAATGTTTTGTTCGAATATATCATTGTAAATCATTATATACGTTCATTCAACGTTAATTACATCGAAGTTTTATGTTAACTGATCCACTATCATCATTACAATAATCATACTTTCTATTTGTGATTAATCAAATGAAGGTTTCATTTGAGCGAGTTCAAGGAAAAAATAAAGAATGTAGCAAAAAAAATCATCAAAATTATAATTTGACTGTGTTAGTATACATTACGAAAATGCATCGAAACCCAACCAACCAATTCAATAATAAAGCACAGATTGTTTGTACAGTGTAATATCCTAACGTATATTATAACGGTCACACACTCAGGAAAGTCGAGGGTGAGTTACCCATGTGAATACCAAATCTCCACTCGACCTTCACTAACTCGACCGTCACTCCAGCTACACTTGAGGCTACCTTAGGTTAGTGTGAGTCGAGTTGGAGTGGAGGACCGACATGTGAATATGGGCCTAAGGGTAGATATAGTACATTGTAATGCTATGTTTGTTATGCCCACCAACTTTTAATTTGAAAAAAAACGCTTACTGAAAACATATGCCCTATCGCACTATAGAATGCCCTCAAGTGTTTCTACAAAGTGGGAGTGACTCTAGCATTTATCTCCAACCGTTGCACGTTTTCCTCGTGGCAAATCAGTAATATTTACTAACCAGTGACATTCCTTAGCTACTCACTTGGATCAGCGTACGAGTTTATCGTGCGCAAATAGTGGGCCGATGTGTTAAAAATAACAAAATCAACTGACCGTGAAGGGACAATACAGGGTTTCCCATATACAAACTCAGCTCGGGGCGTGGTTTGTGAAGAGACAGAATGGCACCGACGATGTACTAGATATTGAACTTTGAGAAGTAAATCACGAATAGTTCGCGTAAATTCAAGAAAATATATTGATTGTCGATTAGATTT
This sequence comes from Spisula solida, assembly GCA_947247005.1. Lineage (NCBI taxonomy): Eukaryota > Metazoa > Mollusca > Bivalvia > Venerida > Mactridae > Spisula > Spisula solida. Next base: position 38,677,610 of record OX365944.1, on the reverse strand, counting down.
GGTACATTTAAGTTTTCTTTGTCAAATGAGCTAACTTGATCGCCTGTGTCTTTTATTTTATTAGCACTGGCTACGGGATTTCATTTTGGAGGGGGGGGGAGGCGTTGCGTTCCTTCAGAATTATATATACGTATATAGCGATTTGTGATGGACCGACTTGTATTATATTTTATTGGTAGAACTTCAAACTCCTGTGGTTTATATAAACACTCAATGTCGATTCACGAAGAAATCATGTTACAACAGTCATGTGATGTTACACGCACACGTTGTCTTTCGCAAGCCAATTTTATTAGCAACGTTTACTTATACATGTACGGGTTGCTACACGTACCCGTAGCCGTACACGTTTGCATCGCAACCTCTCTATTGGCTTGCGAAACACGACGTGTGCGTCTAACATCACATGGCAGTTGTAACATGATTTCTTCGTGAATCGATAATGAGTGTTTTTACGCATACCCGTGTGACATAGTACACATTATATGTTAGAAACTACACATACCTGGATGACGAAATACCCAAAACTAGTATTCACGTACACGTACTCGTTACACGTTGCCTTTCGCAACCTCTCTAATTACTTCATGTATACGCATACACGTTTCCCAATTGTTTACTGTATTCATCTGCCACTAAATATACATTGTATTACCTAAAGTCGTTAACATTAATGTACAATATATTATTTTAGTTTTTAATGTATTATGTCTATAACGAGTAATTCAGCAATATTTGCTGTCTTTTTTGTTTGGTCGATCGTTATTGAATGTTCGTTTTATATTTTGGTAATATTTCTGCGGACAACGTTTGAATGACACATAAATAAAACCCAACAGTTTTGATAAAATTGACAAAAAACACTTTGTGGAATACATGTACCATATGCAAAACATGAACTAAATGTGTTTAAGAGTATAACGTCAATTAAGTTATTCCTTTATCTATAATTCCCTATTGTCAAACAACAGTTTTGACAGTTTGCGTACTACGAGAGATATCTGGAAAGTTTTGAGACTGCGTTTATATAAACGAAACCACTTGAAATTTGATCAGCTGATTGATCAATCCAATATAGACAAATCCTGAAAGTTTAATTAAGATACCACGAAGGGAACATATACTACAAAACTATAATAAGTGCAGGTAACAGCTAACAGAGCACTTGGTAGACGCGCGACGTCATGAACGCATTTTAGAGGTTGTCACACGTGTAGCCATTTCGTCCGTAGACAGCAGCCTTGGGACCCACAAGACTCTAACCTTCGATAAACTACGAAGGTATTTCATGATAGTATGCACAGCTGTCCGTTTCTCATGACGGGGTCACACACCTTTACTTTCATCCGCCAATCTAGAAACATGTTACGCTCAGTTGATAGTTTGCTTTTACTTATGACTGACAATATTCAGTTCGACATTCAGTCGTCAAAATCTCTCCATGCCCGTCACTTAAAGTTTGATGCTGGCGAAATAACACTGCATTGAAACATGTTAAGTATTATTTATTCCGCGTCAGAAAGAAAAAGGTGTTGTGTTGGTGTATGTAGGAATCATACTAACGTACATACATTTTTTTATCAGGGCGCGCTGCTCCGTGCGTGACGTCACAGTTGGCTTTTTTCAGGCATATTGTGTTCTTCCGTTGACCATTAAAAACTTGTTTACCGTTAGACAGCATTAAAACTTTGAGCAGAGATGCAGCAAATATCCTTATGATTTCTCGTCGTTTATCTGTACATTTTGATGGGAAATATTCTAATGGCGAGTTATTTATGAATCGTTGAACACGTCGATTTTGAAGTGCTCCGTAGAGCACTATATGGGTTGTTGTCTTGGCAACTATTCTCTTACAACGTATAAACTATAAAAATTTCATTTTTACACAGAAGACTCATGAATAGTTAATAAATGCAGCTGTATTCATTTTAATTTTACGTTTCTGATACTTTTTGAGATATAATGGATCTGCATATACTAATGTTCATCATGTATGGAAAACAGATTCAATATAGGGTTCTTGTTCGAGTTTCTAGGGACCTTGCCCTTAGGTATGACGTCAAATGCCATTGCTTTCTTGCCAACTTATCTTATTTTGCTGCTGATTTGTTGTAATAGGGTTTCTGCTTTCTTATCAATGCTGACACACTAAATGACTTTTTTTATTTATGTATGTTGCGACATTCTCATTTTCAGCCTTTTCTTGTCACATTAACCTTGCATCATTTCGACCATTTCTCTATGGTTGTCAGCATTTTTACAGCTTGCGTGTGTGTGTGCAATGCGGTGTTGTACACTAGTAAGTTAGTTAAGGTCACATCATGCAATATTTACCAGTGAATGCAAAATTTGGATTTTATAGGACGCTATCGTAAATTGGTTTATGTTTTCTTGATAAGTGAATGTAACGCCGTGAATAAGTTTTCATGATTTATAGTAGCAACCTCTATAGCCAAAAAAGTCATGTTGTACCTGTACCCTGATATACATGTACCTGATATGGTAATGGTGTCCTTTAAAAACAATGCATTTCATACCGCTTTTTATTGCTAAACTAGGGTATTTATTTTTTTATAGCTGAAATTATGCAATTCAGCTTTTTATATAGCCGAAACTAGATTTTTGACAGCTGGGACATGCACTTTCAGAGGTTAAGTTAATTTCCTCCTATAGTTGTGTGTTTGGCATTGTGGCGTGTAATTGTTGTTTGTGTTGTTATCATGTTTTTGTGATCGGCTGTTTTAGTAGAGAGCAGCCTTATCTGTCTAATATTTTACTATATTGCACTAACACCGACATAGGATGTATAATTATGTGACTTTTTATAATCATTTATCGAGTATACGAGCGTGCATGTACACGATAATGAAAATGTTATTGTCGATGTGCTAGAGTTGTTGCAAATATATTAGTACACGATCGAATTATCTTTTCATATATTATTGTTTAGAGAAAAAAATGACAATCCTTCAATTTTCGATTTCCTCAATGAATACACATGCTAGCATGTGTATGCAGAGTGCAGAGGTTCAGAATCTTAAACTATCTTCACTGTTATTTCCGCTTGCGTGCTCAGAGAAGATGCCTTAAATCTGTCTGTTCACGTTTTGTTAATTTAGATACTGAAGTCTAGTACTTTATCAAATGCGTATTTGTCAAGGGACAGAGTTGATTTACCGCTTTGGTCCAATACATGTAAAATGACAGATTGAGTCACTCGCTGTCCTTGGAAATGTGACAATGTATTAAATAACAGTGCAGCAAGACATGCAATCGTCATATATCGATGATATATATAGCCATCAAGCTTCTAGCTCAATAAAACATCATTACTCTGCAGTGATTCAATACATTTAAGGTTTGGTATTAACATAAAAGCACAAGGAGAAGTTAAAACAATTTCAACTCCCCTAAACATACTCGTAGTTAGTTTTCTCATAAAAGCATTCGATTTCTCCGAAAAGCCCATTTCATCAATTAAAATATGGTACTTCGGCTTCGCTACGGTGTTTTTATCAAGTATATAACTGCAATATCGAAATTGAACATTAACGCAACGTTGAAGTGATTGCTGGTGCATGCTTATTAACAAATCGTCATTGTCCGTGTATCATAAGCAGCATTGTATTTGGTGAAGTTTCGATCAGCCTTTTGAATACAGTTAGCATGAAATTATGATGTTCTTTTTAGTTAATCAAACAGTACATAAATAAATATTCTAAGCGTGACAGCACATTCATTGCAATTCTTGCTACCCTATATTCATGAGCTTCTTAAATGCATCACAAAACGCCAAATTCGAGTTTAACTTTCAGGTGACCACTTTTAATTCCCCGTTAGTATATTTGATTAACCGAACAAACACTATGTACGAGAAGCAAAGACGTGGAAAGAAAATCAATATACTTATGTATCACACAGTTTGTTATGGTACTGTGGCTTATCACATTTTAAGTCCTAATGCAATTCAACCATATAGATCACTGTCGCTAGACCGTATGGTAAATGATCTGATTAATGGGAGAGCTTTATCTGTACGGACGAAAGATGCCTAATCCAGGACTGGTCATTCCATCATATATTTATTGCCCACATTCGGTTAAGCATGGCATTCCGTTATAACACGCTCGGCTGTCTAAGACAAGCAGATTTATTCTAATGTGATCAAATATCTTCTGGTTAATAGAAATTATCTTAAATGTTATGCAAAGGGTTTACGTATTAGTACTTCTCTAACACTGTCTGTAGTTTGCTCCATGTAAACGTATAGGGCTGTAGCGTTATCTAATAAAACGGTATATTACGGTATAATTTCGGCTGTTTAGTTTATCTCCCGCGTATAATTCGCGATTTTTATCAATGACATCCACGTCTTGTTTATTTCATGACGTCATGAATTGTGACGTCGCCGTAGAGCGCGACGTTTTGCGTAATTTTCATTTCGTAGCGTTTCTGTTTATTTATTCGATTATATTTATATTCTAGTAACATGTTATTGCATGTATCAATTCATATGCGTAAATGTGAACTGCGTAATTGAAAGTTTGCGTTAAATAAGCATCCGTTGGCAACAAATAAAGATAATAGTAAAGTTTAAAAATCCAGGGGCGGACGTTACGATACTTTGAACAGCGGAAGTTGTCCATAGCAACATTGAAAATAACTCATCAACTCCGCAAATAAATTAGTCCGTATAAAATTGCACAAATTACACGTGTTTGAATGCAAATAGATCGCAGTTTTGTGTGATATACCGGTGAATGGATCACGGTTTGTCGTTCATATGCATAGTTATTACTCACTCAGGCCTACGGCCTTCGTGATTAATTCCTACGCATATGAACTCTAGACCGTGATCTATTCACCGGTATATCACGCAAAACTGCGATCTTTTTCCTAAATATCACACATTCAAAAAGTAATACCAACTTAACTCCTCCGATGGTTGTCATCATATTATATTGTTGCGTATCATTCAACTAACCTCACAAACAAGACTCCACATGACAAAATAATATACTTACGTATCATTGTCAGCTATCATCTCAGTATGTGTACCATGTGTGTCTATGTTTAAAATACAATCAACGATTGGGCCCTAGAATTCGTAACAAGTACCTACCGCACATTCTAACTTATGACAGTTGTCTGTTATACATCGCCTCATTTACAAGGATCTCGTTTAAATCAAACGGGCATATTCCAATGGACTTATTATACAATGATTTGGTTACTATTCAAAACAAACGTTGTTGGTCAAGTAAATTCCATATTTGCGAAAGTATAGATACACATAGATCTATGTACAGTTTGGTCAAATATAAATCTTCTAATATATGAAACGTTTCAATATTTAAGTACCGTAATAAATTAGCATTCGTGAATATTAAATGGTGTTGTTGACGATACTATGTTACACCCACGTTTCAAATAACAGGAACCGGATTGCGTGTAAAACGGTATTCCATTGCAATTGAAGCTAACAAATTCGTCATTATTGAAGAAACTTGAAACATCAAACGCTACGATACACGTCGAAGTTTGTAAATTAATGCTTTCATCAACACAACTCATATGATTAAACAAACGCTAACTTAATTAAAATGAATTGCATGTTGTTAAGAATTGTTTATTATGTCTGAATATAGAAGAGACGTGCTGGGAATTTGAAAACAGGATATTATGCAAACTTTCCACAATATAATATAAGTTTAATGATATACTTGGGAAATATACCTGACCAAAAAGAAACTTCAGAGTTAATTTGGCAACTATTAGAACGCATTATTGGCAACCAAAACACCATTTGCTGTCGCGATCATGAAACTACTGCTAAATGAAGCCCGCAATTGCCATGAATCGCATGCATATAAACCAGAACAACACATGGGTTACATGCCTACCCTTTGACGGCATTTGCAAGCTTCATTTATCGATGATATCACTATTGTTCAGCTGTGCCAAAAATGAATTGAAAATTATTGAGATGTAGGTATTGAGTTTTTAGAGCAGCAAATTAAAAACTCTACTATATACACCCATGTAGTAAACTGTTTGCCTGGTTTATATTAAGACTTCGCAAACGGCCAACCGTTTGTGTCTTTGAGCTGTATTCGTTAATTATGACCTCAGCTGTCTTTGCTGGACACGCGTAGCTATTTATGAAACCCTGTATCTTAAATATAGAAAATGTGCTTTTACATGTACGACTCGCCAATTTTAGTTGTAATCGTTCTGTGGCAGGCGTATAATTCATTCTCTTGCACGCCATCTTATTAGATATTCTTCAATTTATATTGCTGTCAGTATTGCAATGAATGCTTTCCTGATTCCAATTAAAGAAATAACTTCTTTAGGAAGTTTCGGCACAGAATAGAACCTAATGAGAATCGATGCTATTTAAACTACAAATGATCTTAGTTTCAGCTAGGTTATAACCAGCGAGAAATGGGGTCGAGAGAAAATGGCTTTTACAAAATGATTACTTCTATATTCAGTTAACCACCGTTTGAATACAGAAATACAAGTGGCATAATACAACTGTACTGATCTGATCAAATAATATTTGTACGTAGACAGGTTTCTGTCCTGGTGTTATTTTTGCTTCGCATTCAATGTGATTCACACATATTTATTAGATTATATATCATTTCTTAATACGTGCTACACTATTCATATCTATTCCAGTGATATGTATCAGGATACTTCGAAACATGATGATGTTGCTGTTACACATGATGGTGATGATGCTGCTGTAGTGCATCGACGACCACCTCCTGTGAAAGGAAGACAGTTACCCATCACACCTAGGAGATCAGGAAGAGAAAGAAAGCCGCATGACAGATTAGGTGATTATGTGATGTATTCAACGCAACCTAGTCAACATAGTAATCTAGATGCGCTTGCTTCACTTCTGAAGTCAGGAGTTTTACATTCAATGGATAGCAAGACTGCAAAGAAGATTATTGAAATTATTATTAATAAGTAAGTATACATTGAGTAAGGAATTATGATTTTAATTATTATCTTTCATATAGGATGTATTGTTAGAATTTATTTTATAGACACACATTAGAATGTTATGGTATTTATGGAGAATTATTGCGGAGACGCAATTTTCACAAGCAGGTGGAGAGAAGTGTGTTTATTTTGTGAAGTAATTGTATTTAATTGTCATTAATTACATGTACATTTTGATGTTGGTAAGTAATTCGATCACTGTATTAATTGGCGTATTAATTAAGTAATTCAGTCATTGTATGCATGTATTTGAGAGAATTTATTTTAAATGATTGTGAACTTGTATTGTAATAACTGATTATGTTTTATAAATACATATATGTTGAAAAAGAAAAGAAAAAGTGTACTTGTTTTTACTTTATTGTGAAATTTTGCTTATGTTATATACTTGTGGAAGGAAGTAAATTGTGTGGTCACAATTTGTTTGTGCTAAATGTTTTTGTGATGACTCTTTGCAGGAATTGTGAAGTGTGTGCCAGGAAGTGTGGTATATTAAGAGTTGTAGTTTTTTTATTATTTTGTATACAACTGTAGGGTAGATAGTCGCAGTTAGGATTTAACTGGTCAGGATATAATATAGTTTGTAGTAGCATTCTCTTGAGAGAATAAATGACGGGACGTCATTTCCCGGAGAGGGTGAGAATGTAACGGGGTCAACTTTTACTGATGTGAGACCTCCCAATAGTTTGTTACCTTTTATGTAATATTGTATAACGTAGCTGTCAAACTGGCCGAACTACTTTCGTAGTATTGACCATTTAACCTTTGAGGTGTGGTTTTCGGACAATGCTTGTTGTTGATTGGTTGATTATCTGTGTCGTCATGTCATCGCGGGAAATGTAATATTTCCTCGCTGACATATTGGATTTGGAGAAGACGGTTGTCTTTTTTGGACTCTGAGTTGAATTGGGTTTTATGGCTAATAGAGATTTATGGTGGTATGTATTGCTCTTGGTTTCGATGGTTTAATTGTCATGTCTTTCGTTATTCTTGAAATGAGTGTGCTGTTGACAATTCCGATGAATTTACTCTTTCGGTAATTCTGGTATTTACGCGTTTTCGCGACATATGTAAAATGGCAGTATAGACTATTAAACTTCTTTATAATTATCACATCCATTTCTGAGCACATTGTTCAGAGCTAACAGCATCCACTTAACATCACGGGAGACGGACGGACGTATGTGAACAGTACCACATATTGGTGAGTTTTGTATAGTTGATGTACTCTGTATTTTGATTGTTTTTATCTAATTGTAAACCTGTATGATTACCTGTGAAGTCGGCCACTAGACTTATTAATGATTATAATGTATATGTATGTACATTGGTGCTGTCCAAGATGAAATAGTTATTTCATCTTTCTGTAATGATCTGTTATACCTGTATGGTTATTTCCAGGAACATCATATAATTATGTACATGTATGACTGGGAGTTATTGTTGTTTCTTTCAGGTCACAGTCTGTTTGAGTCTGTTCGGAACTGTTCAGTTCGGTTGAGTCTACATTGTATTAACTTTATTCCATTGGAAGTAACTGTTCGTTATAACATCTATTGGACTTAGTATATGTAACGAACAAAGTCATCACATTATATTTATATGACACGTCAATTTCTACAAATAAAAAGGGACAGTATATAATTGAATCCAGTGTTATGTTTTCTGTACTTAAGTACACATGCAGAAATACATAAAGTTACAGAATTATGAAACGTTATCATACTCTCTATCATCAAGGCAATTTGCCGCGATAATAACAAGAGGACGATTATATTACTACGTGGGACGTTCAAAAATTAACAGGACTATTGTCACAAAACCAGCATGGTTAAACAAAATAAATCAAATTATATACCGTCAGAAATCGGAATCCTTTTTCTATATATGGTAAAATTAAAAACTAAAACAAATACGCGGCCCGAGAGTTACGGATGAATAAACAAGGTCACTAACGTTGACCCGGTGCACAAACTAACGTCTCTATTTTACGCGGCGTTCGTTCTTCGCATAGGGCTATGAAATACGATGTTTATAGTGACATATGGTGATGGATAAAGCGTTGGTGAGAATCACATGTATTATTCCGGATCTTACATCTAATATCTGGTCGAGGCAACGTACCATAAAACGTGTTTCTCCAAATTTAATTTCAGATCACGTGTTTTTTAGAAGATAATTATATATTTTAATCTTAGAGATTTATTTAATTTCACAATGTTAGACCCATCTGGAGTTTAAACAGAAAATGTTACTAGGTCAGAAAAAATAAACTATTGAAACTTAGACATTTAAACACCCTGTAGTCCAAGACAGGTGATCACTAAGTCACAAAACGCAATTAAAATAGTTATTATTACTGTAATAGGATCATTGGTTAAGCGGATTTAGCGAAGTGGTAACACACTGGACTGTCTATCTAGAGGTCATAGGTTCCATCCCCGGCATCGGAACTTGACATTTCTGAAATATTAAAATATTTCCCGCTATATCTGACCGTGTGGTCTGCAAAGTATCTGGGTAAAGGTGCCCGGAAGCTGTGTATCGGTGCTATACACCGGGCACATTAAAGAATCAGGCTGCCTATTCGAAATAAGAGCTAGGTGCACTTCTGCAGCGCCAAACAACTGTACCTAATGTTTCTCTCCCTTCAGGGGCTTTCTCTCAGTCTGTCCCTCCGGTCAGATCTAGCTATATCTGCACTCGTAAAGAAAACCTGCACCTTGTTGCTGCCACACTATAATGTAAAGTACCTTTGAACGAACTTATGTTCGGATGAAAAAGGCGCTATATACATCTGGTATATTTTATTGGTTAATCCAAAATGTCTGCTAGGATATTTGCAAACATATTATGTTCACATAAGAAGTGTCTTAGTGTGAACATTATATCAAGCAATATTTTTATAATGTACTTAAAGGTGTTATACAGAAGCTCCAGAGGAAATAGATCTCGAGTTTCAGATTCACTTTTCGGAATGACATAAAGTGTCTCAAAGTAATCACCTTTCCTTCTCGAGGCTGCGGTGAGTATTTCTTTGGAATATAAATGATGTCAAGGTGACAAATCACTTACAATGGAAGAATTCATTGATAGAACCGCCGCGTTCAGATATTTGTTTAAGATCATTTTCCATAATGTTGACAAATTTCTGTGAAATGTATCGTTCCTCGACCGAACTTAAGTAAAACTTTGTTTCCCCTTCCCGAACAAAGCCGATTTAGAAATGGTAGGTCGGTAGAATAACGGAGCTTTGATGGATATTTTACAAAATGATAGTCATTGGACAAAACACACAAATAAAGAATAGAAATAACTTTGAATCTGAAAACGAACAGTCGTAGCTTTAAAATATGTATCAAATTTACTTGTATGACCTGCCGTCCACTAGACCCCGAAGGCTTTTCGAAGCCGGAATTATTCGCCAAGTCGGGTTAGTTCGGCATGTGTTCGCGATGTTCTGTGTCTTGCCTGTACGCTTCGGGAGCCTTCTGGGCATTTAATTCGGGACTGAAAAATCTTCGGCATCCTGGACGGGCCCGCCATGGCAGCCTTTTCTCTTAGTCTCAGAGTACAGTGTATATGCAAACATTGCATATCTGTCTTCTTGGAATTCATGATGAGAGTTTTTTGAATCCGCCTTGTCCAACTGGTGACTGGTAATAAGAATAGTTCGGCATCGTATATATTCATCGGCAACATTTCAGCATTCTATCGGCAACTCCTCTGTCTGTTCTGCAATGTAACCGCCAATCTCATTAAACTCAGATCATAACATTTGCTTCATTCCTTTACGTTGTTAGAGATCTGATTACACACCATAAGATGTCATGTTCTCTGGGGTACAATGAGGTCATGTCCTTCGTCCAACGACATTATACCTAGCCGCCTCAGTAGACTATCACTGCACTTTCGTGAAAGAAGCGATTTGATTGGATGACGTAAAGTTCACATCGACATGACCCCATACGGAGTGTCGCCAGATCCTATATCAGCGTAAAGTAGTGAAGCGTACTAAAGGTCTGATTTAAATAAGATTGTTTAACTTCAACCTTTCCGCACAAATCCCGGAACTCGGCAATCATTCGGCTCGCATTCGGCTACTTCGGAAAATTAAGTTCAGGCGTTTATACCGTAACATTTCGTATACTAATCTCCGAATACATCCCGAACGAGCCGGCTGTCAATGATCCGTCCATTTTATATATAAATGATCCTGAAAGATTTATAAACTAGCAAAATGTTCTCTGTAATTGAATTATTTAAGTGTATTTAAAGTACGTATTTGTTTTGGGATGGTATTCAACATGACTTCCAAAAAAAATATTAGGATAATGACAGTATGACTTTAAAGGTGTTAGCTGCATAGTTACAACATTAGGTTTAAGATGTAACAGAGGTTTTAGCTGAAATGAGCATCAGGTCGACCTGTTCGTATAAATTGGTTTGTGTGGGTCAAATATTCGATTCTTGTTCCATATCACAATTGTATTCAGTACTGGTTTACAGTTTATACGACCTGAGCTTGTCCAACAAATGTGCAAGAAGTAATAAAACGACCATTTGGTTGTATATTGAAAATTCTACAACTATCTATTTCCTGACTGTAAAAAAAGAAAAAAAAGTCAAGACAGGGAAGGCAGTACTCAACTTAATCATCCGAGCACAGAAAACATTAAAAGCACACAAAACACAATGCCTAACTGAACCAACCGAGCACAGGAAACATAAAAGCATACAATGCACCATACCCAACTAAACAGGCAAAGATCCGCCCAAGTCCATGCTGTCGAAAAGTATATTAAATTATTACTAGCTGAATGACCAAGTTTCCACAGCAAAACGACTATAATGTCTAGTTTTAGCTGTCAGAAATCCGCAACGAAGAAGTGCACCCCAAAATCAGCCCTTGTCCCAACTGTTAAAAAGCTGAATAGAAAAGTTGTTAGTCAATACGAATGGAAGAGTTGATGTAAAATATAATCTGATATTATTAAATTAATATTATTGACCTACGATCAATTGATTTATAACGCATGTGTTGTTGTAGATACATGTACACACTGAAAAAATACCGAAAACTACTGCAGTCACCAAAGCGTCGGCTTTGGCATCGGCGTAATGCTAATGCCAATGTTTAGGTACAACCTCAATATTTTCTAAGTTAATAGTCATATTGCTTCGATACTTTGCATACTTGTACACTGTCATTATCCCCAATCCCTACACCAGGGCGAATAACTATAAAGCATTTGTCCAAATTAGTCAACCTTTCCAACTTCAAAATGTATGTTTAGATTAGACCTTGAATAATTTTGAAGTCCATTGACATATTGCTTTGATACTTTACATACGTGTTCACCATCATGATTCTAACATTTACACAAGGTTAGGTAATTCTATCAAGCAATTTTGCAAAATTTATCTGCCAGGTTAGGCTTATAAATCCAAATTGAAGTTTATGTAAAGCCTCAATTTTTTTCAAGTCCTTATTCATATTAAATACTTTAGTTTTATTCTATAAGCCCTATACAACTTTAGAATGATGTGTGTGGAAGGGTTTAGTGCATTTGACATCTCCTGGAGCACTCTTCCCGTCTTTATCAATCACTACGGTTTATTAGTTTAAGCGAAAATGATGTCAAGTATCACACATGCAACAATACATTTTCATCCCAAATTCATCCATGTAATTAAATGTCTCACAGCAGCCTTATGATTATAATGTATTTTAATAATGCGTCTTTAATGACATTTGGGATATCGCATTTTAGAGTCACAGTTTAAATATGCACAGTGCATATTGGGCTACACAGAGGTATGCTCAACTTGTGTTACCACGAACATCTGATGCAATACACGAATACAACAACAGTTAATTACGCGTTGGATAAAATATGACAATAGAACGATTTGCTTTTGTTGATTATATTGAAAGGATAGTCAATGATGTATGCATACGTGATAAAAATACAAAACTCCACTGTGCTTACAGGTTTTTAGAAATGAGATCAAAAGGGTTGGTAAAGTTGATTATCTGGTCAGAATGTTTAAAACATATAATAAACGTCATTAATATTAGGTGACCACCACCCGGTTCAATAATTATGGTAGTCCTATCATTGGTCAGAATCAAAATGACATATGACATATATTTAAATTATTTAACTAATGCGATGGAAAGAGGAATTGTTATTATTTACATTCGCCGTAGAAAGAGGATACTTTTGTTGTTTACAGCAACATCGTCTTACTTTAATTTCATTCCTGAGAAAAATCCTCTATTATGGTTTCTTTTCTTTTTCAGATTAATTATGCGATGCATGAAATCTGTCAACTCCATTAATCTGAAAACGGCCCAAAAGGCATGAATGATGCATTATAAAACACCATCGCCCAAGGTTGCCTCGGGGAAAATCAATTCGTCTAAATGATACACGTCAAAACATCATTTTTTCCACTGTGTTAAAGTAACTGATAATTTTCCCCCGATAAGTCTTCTTCAGATTAAAGTGTTTTCATCGGAGGTCTTGAACAGATTTTCTGCCGATTGATTTCATCACCAACTATTGCAGCTCGAGGCAAACAGCTAACAACTTCTCCGGACACGATGGACATGGTCAGTCTCTATGCAGTTTATTAATACTGAATTGAACTGTGATATTAAATTCACGTTTATACAACCTTTAACCATAAGACAAGTGTTCAGTACCATAACGATCTTTGGTCTTGACCTCTAGTGACCAATCATCCACAATTTTGAATAGATGCTTCAAAGTTTGAATCACATGTAGATATATATCATGGCTTTGACCAGTAGAAAAGTTCTTTCAAACTTGGGTTACGTGCCTAGCTAAGTGTACTGAAAAGACTTATTCATTTAAACCTCCAATGATAACTACATGTACCGGTGTTTACTTAAACTATTTACGCAACAATTTTCTGGTCATGAATTATGACTAGTCTGAAGAAACCATTTTAGTCCAAATAAGCATGAGAGACGCATATATTTTCGCTTACAATGAAAAGTACCTAATAGTTTAAAGGGAAATTGTGGTGGTAATGACTTCGAATTAATGGCAATTCGTTTTTTCTTCCGCCAAGAAGTCTGCAAGTAGAATAAAAGTATAGGTTTGCGATACAGAAAGACATAAATAATACTTATCTCTGTCCTATTAAATTTGTAAGAACGTTAAGCTTAACTAATGTGTACCTATGTTAAGTTCGCATTACTCCGCGAATCATCCGACGAATGCCACAGACATTCCCAAGGAGAAATTGCTTTCATTTTTGCATTATCGCTGGCTTAAAATTAGAAGGTCGTAACGACCTATTAGACTCGTACATATTTAAAATCTACATATCGATGCGCTTTTTATAAGCGTATTTCCATGAAAATCTGAAGTGGCAATGTTGACCGAACTGATGTTTTAAAAAAACCTGTTTTTCCATCAGTAAAGAGTGGTTTTAAGCAGGTTGTTTTCTTGTTTTACAAAATATTGATCTTGTACTAACGCCATTCTAATTCTAAGCCAGCGATATTCTATACTTAATGCAGGACAAGTCAAAATATCAGTTAAAAAGGATAGGCACATGTACCCTTGCAAATTTTGAGTTAAAATATACAACCAAGGGAGACAAATTTCTTCTAAAATTAACGAAATTGGACTCAAATTTCAAATCAAGTATTACCAGAAAAAAACTCTTATACGATAAAGTGTTTATTGTGAGACACGGACGTGTTTAAAGTACATTAAAGTAACGCCCACAACAGGATCTAACTAATACTCCGTAAAGATCGATTGCCGTCGCCAATTTTAAAAGTCCATTCTTAATAACATCAAACGTTTCAATGCACATGATATACGTATCAGTTTTGTATCCGTCTAGCAAGTTACGTCACCACGTTGACAACCCATGTAATAACTGCTGAGGTAAGAACCTGTCCGTCCATTAGAGATACATCGTCAATTAAAATTACCACACACTATATAAAAGTTTTGTTGCTGAACTTATTTTAATTAGTACTCGTGTATTTCAAAAAAACTAAATGGTTCTAATAAAATAAAATGTATTTGTCATTTGGTTTGCAGTGTCCATTGTGAGCACGCTTTTATTTTGCTGAATGTTTACAGTTTTACCCTTTTTCTCTGACCCAGCAAGTGTACTCAATTCCTTAAGCAGCGTCAATCCCTCGAGCATACAATCTCAGAAAGTTCACAATTGAGTTACAAAAAATGTTATATTGGAAATTAGGTTCTCTTTTCCGGACCACGTAGTTATTGACAATTTACATCAACTCGCCTATCAAAGACCGTTAATCTGATATTTCCTTATATAGGACATGTTGTATAAACAAACAAGTATGCGCAGATTACCAGATAGGATATGTTTTCGTTTGGAAATCAAGCAGCCATGAAAAATAAGAGCAAATGGATAAAGTCCACTCAGTACAACTGACAGGTCTTATAAAATAGTCTTGGTTATTTCTCGCGATTGTTTTGCTTTGTTTTGTTTATAGAAAACAATTAGAACCATCTCTATACAAACCTAAGGTTAATACAAGTCTGAAATCAGATATATGTAAGTGTTTTCTGTGGTGTCCACTTCCATGTTTATGCCATTTCCAGTTCAACTTCCCTCTTCTAATTTGAACAAACTTTGTCCATACCAATGTGTTAATTCCCACAAAGTGATATTGATATTCCTTCCCTAGATTTACCACTGAACGAGGATTATGTTTGATGAGAACCTACTTATACCATGTGTCCTGACTGTCCCTTCAGGCTTTAGGAATATTAGCAACATTATGTTCAAGAAGCAAACATCGTACAAAGGCTTGGTACATATAGTAAGATATTGGTTTCTTGAATTAGTTCTAATCTTTCGTATCAGATCTAAATAAGACTGCTGTTTTGATGATCAAACCGATTGACATTAATTTAAAATATGAATCAACAAGAGCCGTGTTAAATTGCGTGTATTCAGTGGTAGGTTGGCTATAATAGTTAAACAAATAAGCAGTGACAGTTTGTGTTAACATCATAATGTCCCAAAATCACACACCCTACCATTAGACAACCGATCTTCACCACATACAAAATAAAGTCTGCTTGCTCGTTATTAATGCAAAAAACTGTCGGGTGTTCACACGAGCACTAATGTACCGTAAGTTTTTTGTATATAACGGTTACTGATCAAATATAGGATTACGGGTGGGTACGGTTTTATAGTAATGTTCGTTTTGTTTATAGTTGAGACAATTAACCCTTCTTGTAAATTAGGACTTCACAGCTCAACTTCAAGTATCCATTTGAGTTCATACATCCATATTCGCATGCAAACCTCGACTGTACAACTCAATTTGCAGAGTTGTGGGGTCAAGGTAGGCTGTGAACATGAACTATAATGTCTGAGATAAACAGAGGGGTTTACTCAACCTAAAAACAAGATGAACATTGACTTATTTATTCATTTTTATTGATTAAACTGGACTTGTTGACACATTATATATATGTCTGATGTGACGTTTGTGGTCGGAAAACATACATCTCAGTATCGAGGAAGAACCACTGCACGTGCACTTGTTCGTTGTTTCACTGGTGTAGCCACGAAATAAATGACACAAATTAGAATAGGCACAAAATGGTCCTTACCTCTCACTTTTACCACAGCCTAGTACGTTAGCAGCCAGCTGAACACGTCTTGTCCGGGTACACGTGGTTTAGTTCCTTGCAGATATTATCTATACAGCATGACTTTTTTTGCAAGCATATAGTGCCCGAAACAATAACATGTTATACTGAAATAGCAAAGCTTTCTTTAATCAGCAGCTTAATAAATTATTTAAACCAATCAAAATTATAATGCGAGCGTAACCATAAAAATGCGTTAATTAAAAAATATAGGAGTTTGGGATTTGGCCCTTTTTGGGTGTTATTTTTTTAGGAATTTTAGGGAAGTTGAACAGTAAGGATTTTTTATGAATTATAGGGTCACTAGAAATCCTCACACTCCGCTGCAATATCACGTTGGGTAATATAATAATAATTTTGATAATAATAATAACTTTATTTACCGATGCTACATTTGTACACCTATTAAGCCTAGGGCTTACAATGTATCTCCCATGGGGTCATCTAACAAAACAAGCATAAATTTATACACACATGCAAAAGCATCAATAAAATGGCAGACAATACAAAAATTAAAAACTGACATTTAAAACAGTGTGTTAAAAGGTACCATAGGTAAACAGCAATTACCCAGGTGTTTTTAATTTATCTTTGTTAGATTTGCGGAAACGTTGGTGATTTTTTTCTACAAATGAAGATATCATGTGACAAACGTATACGACCATCGCAAGCGCAAGGCCCCATTTCCGAGAAAAAACTTAAGTTTTTGCTCAGCTGAGACTGTTATTTTATTCATTATAAAACTACAATTATAGTCTTGTGATGTAGATCGGTACCAGAAACTGTATAATTATGCCACTCATCTTTGATGAGGGGGTATATTGCTTTGCACATGTCTGTCTGTCTCTCTGTCGGTCGGTCTGTCTGTCGCATAAAATGTTTTCCGTTCAATAACTCAAGAACGCTCAGTTGTATGATTATCAAACTTTACATGAAGGTTTGTCAGCAACAGTAGATGACCTCTAATTATTTTGAGGTCAGTAAGTCAAAGGTCAAGGTCACTGTGACCTTCACCATTTCTTATTATTGGGCTGTCTTAGTGGCATACATGTTTTACAAACATCTTTGTTATTGCTAAATAATGCTTAAGTAAGTGGTTTTTGTATGAATTGCTCTTGGAAATCTAACACTTATGAAATATTAAGAACTTGGTACTAAAGAGCTCGTTATGACAGACTCAAGTTTTTACTTAAGCTTTTTATAACTTTAAAGCACTATTTCATGTAAAAATCGGACTTATTATGTATCGCTCTATTAAATTGGCATCTAACTGTGATGAAATAATATATACAAGCACACATGAAAGTCATTTAACCAGCACAATGTGTTTTAAAATAGCAGTCTCAACCGAGCAATAAATTAATTTTATTTCGTGGAATTGGGACCAGATATTTGCTAAACACATCAGGTGGCCTACTGAGACTCGAGAATAATCTACACATTGCGATGTAACCGTTTCTTAATGACTTTGAATTGTCTGGGTATGTACATTGTTAACATTTATAATGTATTTTTCCTTATTTAAAAGCTTTTTTAAAAGTTTGTTACATGCATTAATTACATAATGTCAATATAGCAGGTTTTCCTGGAGACTGGCTCATATATTATAAATAAATGTTCCTAATCCTAAAATCCGATTTAGAATTTGAACATTATCTGCTAAAATAGTAAGACGACACATCGCCTGTTCATAGATAAATGTAATTGGAAGTACTTAATGTTATGTACATGTAATTACCATTCAATTTGCTCTTAAAACTGCAAATCACTTTCCTTGCCCCTAACAGAAATGTTGAAGTATATCATTGTAAGAACAAATCACTGAATTCTATCGAATGTCTAACTTTCAAAGAATTAATATACCGACCTATTTACCCTTAGGCAAAGTGGAGGTTTTATTCAAATGTCACCGTTCGTCGTAATAGTTTCTTATTGTGAGAATATGGATACCAAGCAATGTTCAATTGAGCCATTGAATTGAATGGTATAACGTAATCAATGGCAATTTGACAGCATTCACAGCATTCGGGGACATGATTGTGCTTAAGTAATTTTATATATTTATATTCACTGCGGTATACGTATACACTGAATATTGCGAGTAAACGAATAATGTAGTCCTAATACTCCATGCATAGACGAGATATTTTTAATACTCGGCACAGTAAAAAATCAATACACTGTACAGGTACTTGTGTTTGTTTTATTACAATTGTGTTCTGTACTTTTTTACTGCAATTTGGCTTATCACAAAAATGCTCAATTCAAAAGCAATTATACCTTGGTTCAGTAAACGTCCTCAAAACCGAACTCCCTCAAACCGGAATATGTAATACAATCATTCCAAACACATTTGAAGCATCACGGTCTGCATTTGAGAGTGATCAGCCGACCATTTCAAGAACGTGTAAGCACTTAAACGAGTACCTGCTAGAGTTGTATGTCTTCTATGGCTTTATAATATTTAAAAATTCTTAAAACTATTTGAGATGTGTAAAGAAAGGAATCAGTCGTTTGGAAAATATTTAATACAATTCGATGCAGACAATGACACGTCAGAATATTTCAAATAATAATGCTCAACGGTAAAAAATTGTGTTTCATGTATTGTCATATATTAAGTGAATACTGACCTGAAGCTGGTCAAATGGGGTGGGGGATAAAAGGACAAAACATGCACAACTAAGATAGTTACCTAAACAAAATTAGAGTCTAAGTAAATAGTAGGTAAGTAAGTAAACATCACCAATGGGTTACAAACGTCTACTCGTATAATTATATCATTAATACAATGATTGAATGTTGCCAAGGTCTTATTGCTTGTTTAGTTGGACATTGTGACTTGCATGTGTTTTATGTTTCCTGTGCTCAGTTGGTTCAGTTGGGCATTGTGTTTTGTGTGTTTTTAATGTTTTCTGTGCTCGGCTGGTTAAGTTGAGTGCCATCTTCCCCGTCTGACTTAATATAATCTTTTTGATGTACTGTGCATTAA
Source organism: Spisula solida (assembly GCA_947247005.1). NCBI lineage: Eukaryota > Metazoa > Mollusca > Bivalvia > Venerida > Mactridae > Spisula > Spisula solida. Next base: position 38,657,903 of record OX365944.1, on the reverse strand, counting down.
TACAATATCACATTCCAGGAACAATAAAGATGTCATCACTTATTTATTTAAAAAATGCTGAATCAACTAATATGTCTCATGATCAATACGCATTTGGTAAACTATTTGCATAAATAAAAACCCACAGACAAAATAGAAAACTGAATACATTCATTTCTGCACGCAAGTGGAAACAACAATGCATGTAGTTCATGCTTTATGAATAAGAAATACACAAACAGACCAGTGAGTGCATTATGTAGGAATCCACCGGATAAATACATAGAGGATATTTGTTGATTTTGATGTAAGATCGTATTTTATTTCATCGAGTGATCACAGAATATTAATATTTTCACGAGTGGCGTAGCCACGAGTGAAAATAAAATTTATGTGATCACGAGTGAAATAAAATTGATCTTTCACCAAAAATCAACGAATTTTCTGTTTATTATATGCTTTAATTTCTCTTAAAAGTGTACCTTAATTGGAAAAATCACGTCGAAATTGGAACGTCACGACGCGACAATTGTGACGTCATGATGACGTAACGTATATTTTTAAGCCCGGCGCCGTTGACGTTACGTTTCTTTTTCTGAACGATACTGGAACCAGCTTCTAAAACAGTAAAAATAACAAAGTGGTAATTTCACAGTTATTTTCACTGTTATTTTCACTGAAAAATCTCCGTAATCCATTGAAAGCAAATAATAAAATTTCTTTATTGTTCGCATGTCCGTTTAAATAGTGAGCTACGTAACTTTTTGAAAGTGATACTTTATTCTTTGGTTTTTATTATGGCGGTGAAATTTCTTTTGAATTTGACACGTTTTCGCACGTTATTGATTCGATAAGCATGGCGTCGCAACGTGCAGAAGGTGTTCAAATTTCCAAGTCCGACGTTTTAGCAGGACAAAATCTGGTTCTTCATTGATCATTAAACTGAAGAAACGTGAAAAAATATCAAAAAGATTCGACAAATTAGGCAGCGGAATGCACAATCTTGAAAACTACTGACTAGTTTTCTTGAAAAACAAGATAAAACCTAATGAAAACAGGGCAGAGTCAAAAAGCCTTGTTCAAAGACAGTAGTGATGTTGAACTTGAATCTCGTGATGCTGATAACTATCGCTCCATGCACAAAGACAAATTTCAGACCGTGAGGGGTTTACGAGAAATATAATTGCAAAGACGATTACTTGTCAGTGGCTGCTCAAAAATGCTATTATGACATACATGTTGTACATGTTTCTTCCTTTAAGCTGGCGAATGTTGAAGAAATTACTTATTAATAGCTAATATTGTTTTTTTCCGAAGCGGAGCAAAATTAATGCTTACACAGTTGGTCTTGGATTTGTACATAGCATTAAGAAATGTCAAGAGTCACGCGGTATTGCTACATTGTAATGCGTGACTTGAGATTATCGTGCCTGTGTTTACCTGTGTAACGTAGTAATACATCACGACTTGTCCCATGCTCTTTACATACTGAATGACAAATTGGAACAAACGTACTCTACACGTTCTCGCTTTTGCAACATTCTCAGTGTCATCAGAATAACAACGTCAACACACAAGTTCAATAACCGCATAGCCAATAAACTGATGAGGAATAATATACTTGTTTTGGCATAACTACACGCCTAAGCAATTTCACAAATCACTGTATATGTAGCACCCGTAGATACAGCGAATTGTTTTTATTGCTGAAATGTAACCTTTATTGAATCTAAATTGATCAATGACGGCTACACGTAGCTGTTAGTCGAGTCGTTGAACTTTCCCTTGGAATCAAGATAAGGGAGGGGGGGGTGTTAAGGTTTTAAGAATATCTAAAGAAGATATACTGTGTCTATCTGACACAGAATAATTATTTTTGTGACCACCATGACTACTTAAAACATGCGTTATTAGTATCATTGTTGTAAGATAGCATTTGTCAGCAATATTACGTAACAAAACGAACAAACTACCCTAGCACCTAGCAGTATTTAATTCATTTAATTTGGGTCACATTAAATAAAACAACTTTCACAATAATTATTGTCTTAGGAATTTCTTCGTCGCACGACGCTGCGATGGCTCTACAATGCATATTTAGGAACTATCGTTCGTCCGGCGCACGACGGACGTACGACGGATGGCGATGGTCGCACGACATACACATGTAACAATTGACGCACGTCCGTCGAAATGGTCTTTTAATTCCATAGAGTATTTCTCTTCTCTTTCCAATCTGTACAATATGAGAGGTATAATGCCTGAGGACACCTGCTTATAGAATGTAATCTGACAACATTTTTGCTTTGGAAGTCAACTTCTTAGCTTCAAGCTAGTGGCACTAAATAAGGAAAAAGTTATCGTTGCAAATGAACATATTTGGTCCACACTTGTTCAACAGCTAGGAGAAACGTTATCGATTATTAAATTACTCTCAATGGTGGTACCGCATTTGCCAATTGAGATGTTTTTACCTTGTTGATTGAAATTTAGTAACAGCATTGCACTGAAAGTATGTGTGTTAAAGACAAACGGATGCTTGGAAACAAACTTGTACACGTACCCCTTTCCGTACACGGTGTAGTATAAATCAAACCCGCCTACATGAAAATCACGCGACAGCTTAAGTGTAATAGAGTGTGTGCCAGAATATACGGGTTGTTCGAAGAGAAATGCAATTCGATGCATATCTTTGTATCTTCTTGGTTTTCGTGCTTCAAACTTGACATGTGTACCCATTAGACTATTGTCTTCTCTTTGGTAAAATTTGTTGGTAAAAAAACGTTCGAAAAACGTATCGCCAAAGTGACTGAACTTATGCCTTTTATCAGAGAAAGGTCTAAATTTAATTTAAGTGATATATTTACGCAATGCGATGTTGACCTTTTTGAGATCAAGGACATCGCAAGGAGTATTTGAGCATTGTGCCACTGTTATTACATGTCTCAAAGTAGGCCAATAACATCTTTGCAAGACAGTAACAAAAGTGGTCAACCGAAAACAGCAACACTCACACAGAACTTAAAAAGTAGGGTATTCGTTTGAAAGCTGCAATAGTGACCGTTAAAACTGTTACCTGCTCGTACATGATTGAGTTTATTTGAAGACAATTCTTGACGTTAACAACATTTGTACCCACTTGATACATGTACCATGTTCATTACGTGGTGACCAAAACACCATTTTATCTTAAACGCCAGTAAAATATTAAAGTTATAGCTTCAGTACTTTCTGAAGAGGTTTTACGTGGTACAAGAAAGGATGAAACACTCTTATTAACAAAGAATAAAGCCGAAAATATCATATATGTGCAACCAGAAATTCTGAGTAACCCGTAATTGTAAACACACGCAGTAAAACGATTATATTAAGTCAGACAGGGAAGGTAGCACTCAACTTAATCAGCCGAGCACAGAAAACATTAAAAACACACAACGCACAATGCCCAACTGAACTAACCGAGCACAGGAAACATAAAACACATAAAGACACAATGCCCAACTAAACAAGCACCGAACCGCCCAAGCCCAAGCTGTCGAAAAGTATAATATATTATTACTAGCTGAATGACCCAGCAAAAGGACATATAATGCCTAGTTTTAGCTGTCAGAAATCTTAAAACGAAGAAGTGCCCAATACACTACCGACCAAGAAAATTAAACATCCCTTGTCCCACTGTTTAAAAGCTGAATAGAAAAGATTCAGCAAACAAAGGTGATGCATATGATACATTTGATTTTCTTCACCTACAAAGGAACTGCAATTAAAAAACCAGAACCAATGCGCAAACATGTTACAAGAAGGTTATAAAGATGTTTTGTGCAGGAAAAACACCCCTCATATGTCTACTTACATGTAACAAATATTAATAATTACGTCTAAAATGCTTCAATGTTGCCAAAGGTGTGGGATAGCGGTGTTACTATTTTACCGTTCCGATGTCACCACCGTGTGAGAGCAGGTATTTTGTTCCGCGTCAAAATAGTGGGACAATAAAGACGTTTGCATAGGGCGGGAAGCAATTGTTTTTTATTATCTGTATGGCCCTGGGGACAGGGATTTTACCAGGGGTTTGAAAAATCAAAATTAAAAATCTCCACCATTCCCCGGTGTTTGGGGCCTTAGTTTCAATTAACTAGTGCATTATTTCTTCTTAAAATGGGGTCGCATACGCAGAAATGTACTCTCTAGGGCTGGAATGTAAATGCTACTAGTTATTTGTATATAAATGATGCGGTTCGGAGCTAAGCTTCAAATAATACCCATGTGAAGTGAAAATAGTTTTTCTCATATTAACAACTGATAAAACAGAGACCATTCCGGCAAAATTACGACAGACCCTCCTATATTCGTTGTGGAAACGCAGACATTATTGCAATCATCGAGCGTGAGAAATTACAGGCACAGCGGTTGGAGTGTTTAAACAATTTGATTTATAATCCCGACGGATATACAATATGTTTACAATGAGACGACGTAGACGGTGTTTGATACTAGAGAGCGTTACGTAAGTATATAAAACCACTTTTATGACATATAATATACAATATAATTCCAACAAGGAATTATTTGTTAAAGGATATCTGATGTTGTTTAAAATATTAGATGTTTTCAGTGTCTAGTGTTAAATGATTCGCAGTCCGAGAATCTCGAACATTTGCAAATTAAAATAGAGTTATAATACTGCTTACTGTATTATGGGAAATCATGTGCACTCCACTTTAATACGGAACACTGGTTGTGAAGTCACATATCACACAGTCTAAATGTACACCATCATTTAAGATATAAAACAGGTTCATATTTGTCACGTTTCTGTAAGGGAGAAGGGTTCTTAGTACAGTGAACGTTGATAATACAAATACTGCACAGCATGAAAGGCACAATAATGAATATTAATAATATGTACTCAAAATAAAACATATCTATAGAAAATGTTGCACGTTTTTGTTTGTAATGTGAACTATGAGATTCCGTCGGTACTCTTGAATAATTAGGAAAACATCTCAAATGTATGTTATTGCTTCCAGTAAAATCGAACTCATCATAACAAAATTATAAGCATTTTGGGTTATATATGGATCATCCCTCGAACATAGTTATAGTTGCGATTTTGTCAATGACATTTCGTCAGTGCAAAGTTACATTGCAGTTGTGGTCATCTATCTTTCAAAGGTAGGTGTACGTCAGATGGATGGAAAACAATGTATTCGTCTTTCCAGAGCATAATTATTATAGTACAGATATTGTCATAACATCAACTTAAACGGCCTTTTTGCAATCGATAGCTCCAACATACAAATACGCATTATTAATGTGATTTGTGTTCTTTGGAACGACATTGCCTTCGACTTTCGTCTGGTGGCATATTTTAACACACCCAAGAGAATGTTGAAGACTTTATATGGTTTCCGAACTTTTCTAATCCAAGATCTCGTGTTCGGGTTATGAATTGACTTTCAACTGACCACTTATTAGCCACATGTAAATATATCATGCACAGTTATTTGTTTATTAAAATTTATGTAGATTCTACCTGTAGTAAGTTTTACTGTGTTCAAAACAACTGTTTACTTCTGATTCAAGCACATGTTGGGCAATTTCGCCACTTCTGTATTTGTCGAGTTGTTTAACATGTACAATAATTAATAAAACTTCAGCAGATATTTGTCCTGTATGGCGGCTGTAAACTATCAAACAGTTTATTCAATTTCAGTGTAGTTATTATTATAAGCCATAACGTCCCATTATGGAAATATGCAAATATAGCAAACTATGGATTATTTCATTCATTGTGATTCAGGTAGTTTATAGGCGTTCTTAAAATATCCATTATTTGGACGCGTATAGCACGTTCTGTATCTGTCTCTTGTGTGGGTGGATAGCGCTGTGTACATTATTTATAATGGTACGTTCCAAATGTCATTTTCAACATGCTAAACGAAGTCTTCAGGTGATCGCATTCAATTACACAGGACTCTGTCTTAACAATCTTAATATATGTAAGGCATCCAATAAGAACTCGATACAGCGACGTTCACAAGAAAGTATTTGTTCTATTAGCTATAGAAGCTGAAAGTTTCCATTCTGGACAACTACTAAGCAGTCAGTTATTATACTTCAGTAGTCGAAGTGTAACTTGAACATGATGAGGTGACAGACAGAACTCATTGGGAAAGATTTCTCATCAATCCTTTTACTGAACGTTGACTGATTGACGTACATAGCGATGGCAAACACATAATTTGCAGTAGGCTAATATGCGAAAAGATGACACTTTCTGATCAAGAGAAGTCATTGCATTACATTATGCAAAATAACTCAGACAATTGAATAATAGAGTCCGGAGAACAGAAACTTGCAGGATATGTAATCAATGACACCTTCATGTCCTTAACAGACAACACAGTTCGTAATATAATTTGGGATTGAAGATGTCAAAAATATAGATACCCTACCAAGATAGTTGTGTACAGATTTTGGTTCTATATGTTTTGAAAGGAATATTATATGGTATCATAATTATTTCGTCCCCTCATAGCTAGACCAAATGGATAGGTTGTTAGAAAATAATTGTTCATCGGAAATTCTTTCGAAAAAAGGATTCATGTGCAATTTTCTCTGATACAGCTTTAAAACGTTTTTTCCCCAAATTTCACACTGAGAGGTTAATCAATTTGTAAACGAATATAAAAGAATATAAATTAGCCATAAAAAAGTGTTAATTTGGGGTAAGTTTTACACAAGTTAAGATCACACTCAAAAACGCTGTCGTATGCTGTCGATACATCGTAAATTAATCATAACAAATAGACCCTTGCAAGCTTTGTATACGATGGGCATGATTTAAACTAACGTTGCGCTTAAAGTTTGACATACGATACGGAGGTACGAGGTTTGCCCAAAACGTTCGAAAACTTATATCGTAATATTAAAACAAAACAGAAGTTTAATGTTAAACTTCGTTACAACAACACGTACTGCAACGACGTGTAGTATGGCAAATTGTTTTAACAAACTTGTATATTCCACTAATACTTCAGGTTATGACGTCAATAAACGTCACTTGCATTATTATTATGCAGGTCAAGTGTTTCTAAGCCGTCGTGGTATTCCGTCACGCTTGAACGACCGCATCACCACAAAATGGTCTATCGTCTTTTTACGAGCGTGAATATCGAGTATTTCTATGTTCAGTTATGTTTTACTTTGAACTTACTTCCAACATGCCAGTGATACGAAATACACAATTAGTTGTTCAGATAAGCTATACATGTTCCCGTAAAATGATGGCCAAAATGAGTAATGTTGAACATAATCCTGCACATGAGACACGGGAGGCTGGTGTTTCACTAATGCTACTTTCTGTTGAGTTAAATTGCATGACTCTAACATAAATACACGACGGTATCAATTCCAACAGACATAATGTACATATGACGTACCATGTGATGGTAGGGCAAGGTTTTAGACACTGAACGTGAACCATTATTTGTTTTTGTGACAAGGACGCTGTTTCTATAAAGCTGACATTTTTATACAAAAAGATTATATTAAGTCAGACAGGGAAGGCAGCACTCAACTTCACCAACCGACACAGACAACACCAAATACACACAAAGCACTGAAAACACGTCAATGTTTGCCGCCTCAGTCAGTCAAATTAAAACGGAACGAGAGCCATGTGACGAGAAAACAACAACCGGACACCACAAGGACAATCTACAACATATATATAGTGTACATGCAATTTTGAAAGATACGAAGCAGCCTTGTGCTAGACAACGAAATTGCAGAATGGCACATACAAATTGAACAAAGTTCAAGAAAAAGGCACAATGGCGAAATATTTTTGTATTTTTACTATAAAGTTGACAATACATACATAGTGGAAGGTTGGCCAAAGGGCTTCCGCCTATGTACGGACAGCGACAAATGTCACAGGGGGCTTAAACGTTTTACAGTGCACCAAACCTCACACTAACCCAATAGACAACCTTTTAGCACATTACAGTGTAAATAAAAGTTTCCCGCCATGTAATGCCCTCTAACAAAAAGGCCATAAAATAATGTAAAATATGAAACATTATATAAATAACGTTCATCGAGTAGCACAGAAAGTACTCAATAACCTTTCAGAAGTCAGAGCAACAAGTGAGCAAAACATTTAAGAGTACGACAAGACGATGTAACAGACAGGCATCAATGTCAGACGTCCAAAAACGCTTGAGGTTAGGCATATCATAGAGTCGAGAGTCTGTATATTGTCCCGTCATCGCACAATGAAATAGAAAGCATTATGGCGATCTGTAAATGGACCCACTACTTAGCATGCAGTCCTTTGCAAAATTAAACGGTCATATCCTCTACTCTTTTTTATAATCTGGATAAACACATCGTGAAAGTGACTATGACCCAAAACCTTTCGAAATTTGTAAAGCACATCACCATAAAATTCAGGCTGAGACAGACCTTATCGCAGTTCTAAGTGTCTTTAAATTAATACAATATTTAGAAATGAGATCTGAAATACGCCTTTGAAATTTTGCAAAAGTTTTACGAAGTTTGTGGAAGCGATAGCCTTGTTGCAGTAACTCATTAGTAATACAAAGATTTCGAGTATTAAAGTCTTCTAGTCGAGAACAAGCTCTAGCAAAACGGATTAATTGAGAAGCGTAAACACCATATGAGGTTGAACGTGGAACATCTCCATCCAAGTGTGGATAATTTACAGTATCGAAATTAAAATCATCTCTCTTGTCATAAATTTTACTAACAATTTGACCTGCTTCTATTGCAAGACCGAGGTCTAGGAATGATGTGTATCGGATGAATTAGCTTTGTTTAGTGTTAACTCGTCAGGTAAATTTCTTATTCGAAAAGTAATGATTATCAATATTTAAAATGTCATCAAGGTATCAGGAAGTATTATCAAACGCTGTAATTTCATCAGATTGGTGTTCGGGGGACCCATTCTAACATGAAATCGCGTTCGTAACAGTATAATAACAGATCTGCGACAAGTGCGCAATTTGTTCCCATTGGAATACCGATAATTGTCTATATATGGTAGTGCCCAGCCTAACAAAAATATTATCAAGGAGAAATATAAGGGCTTCACAAACATCGCTGCAGGTCCACATAGTATATTTATCCAATATAGTGTTATTAAAAAATGCTTTAGAATAGTTACACGCTAGAAATGTAGTCTTTTCTCTACCAAATGTCTTCTCTACCAGCGCTATTAATTTGTCTCTGATACGAGCATGTGGCCGCGTTGTATATAATGTAGAAAAATCATAGGTACTAAGAAAGGAAACATTTTTTTTAATTTTGTCAAGAATAACTCCAGAATTTTTGACAGACCAAAATAAATTAATACCCGAATTTTCATAAGTCTTTTCACAATATCGTTGAACATGAACTTTTATAGCAGTTAAACATGAAGTTAGTAACTTAGAAATATTTATAGTTGTGCAATTACTAGAATTAGAAATAAAACGAGCTTTGTAAGGGGTCTTATACATAGTTGGTAGTTTGTGTTGGTCTTCGCTAATACTAGTTTTTAGTGTTTCGCAGCTAGTTGTATGAAGATCCACAATGTCGCTCTCAGAAAACAGTGCTTGTGTAAAGCATTGGTAGTGGAAAGCTCATAATATAAAACGTTAACATAATGTATTCGTCAAATGATAATGATATTATTAGAAGCTTTATCAGCAGGAACCAAAACGAATTATTATGAAAAGTTTGTATGTCTGACTTCAAGTGGCGGAAAGACGATCTAGACTTAGGGGGTAAAACTGAAGGATTAGACTGGTAGAACTGAATGCGTTTTTGCATTATATTTAAAAATGCTCATTTCCAAGATGATAATGCGCTAGGGTCCGCTTTCTCTCTGCGGCTCCACTTTAAACAAAATTCTTCAGTAGAATTGGCTATTTCTGTCCTACATTGGTTGAAATCAATGTTTGAGGGAAATCTATATTTCGGCCCTTTTGAAAATAATTTACGAATGTTTTAGTTCAAAATATTGAATTCCCAGTGATTATGTGACTGGCTGGAGCATAACATAATTTGAAGATACACAATCACAACTAGTAGGGGTGTTGCTTACTATATCAAGGTCTGATACAGTTTTATTATAGTTGAAAATAACACGTCTGATAGGTTTTTTGTATTTGTAATAAATAATAGGGCATTCAGAGTTGTTGAAATATTTGGGAATAGAATCAATTGCACTATGGTCTCTAAATATGCTTTGAACATCCACACAATCTATTCCTTCTTTAACATACAAGAATGTCAAGAAATGTCGTTTAAGATCAGCTTCTTTTTCTATATGCATGTTTAGCAGATTGCTTGTGAATAATATCTAAATAACCAACAGTCAACACTAAGCGTGATTTACGTTTGATATTACCATTACGCCTCCTACCATGAGATCTAGATTTTCTGTTTCTTATAGAACAAATAGAAAAAATGTCTATACTAGAACCTTTGGAAATATTGCCTTCCTGATAAATATTGTCATTTAAGCCAAGGGGAAAAGGTGTCTGTAAATATTTCATCCATTTTAATTCAGCGAGTTAGCTGGCTTTAATTTTAGAACTTTTGGTGGCTTTATCGTCATAGTGTATACATTCTACTGGTTGTACGGAGGCATTACTAAAACTATGGCCAGATTTACGAAAATGTTGGTAAATGAAAGTACGTGCCCTTTGATTGTTACTAGAGTTGTATTTGTGTTCTCGGAATCGGATTTTCAGTGATCTACCAGTTTGCCCGACATACTGCATATTACACCCAGGCGAATGTCATGTTAGGACATACACTATATTATTAGAACGTCAGTCAATATCGTGTGGAAGACATACACTAAATGTGCGCTCATTAACATTATATTTTATAGTGGACCTACAAGAAATTTCTTTGCAGCAGCTGCACCTATTTACAAAGCACCTAGAAATACGAGAAAACACTTTGTGCCTTGTTTTAGGTAACATACCTCTATAGTAAGATGGATATTTCTTTAAAACAGGGGAACCAAGTGGCGTCAGGCATACTTTAGCCACGGGAATATTACTAAATGAAAACGCAAAGTAAGATCCCGGTAGGGGATTTTTTGTCTTTTGTAATATAATTCTAGCCATATTAAGTATATAGAAATTGTAGATACCATTAAGTGAAAAGCGACATTAAGTCCGATACAATTATTAGTCCCCTACCGGTTTTTGACCGAAGGGGACTATAGGTTTGCCCTCCGTCCGTCTGTCCGTCAGTCAGTCAGTCCGTCAGTCAGTCCGTCCGTCAAAAAATCTGGATCCTGACATAACTCAAACAGTTTCCAAGCTAGGTTTATGAAACTTGGTATGTGGATAGGGGGCAATAAGGGGATAATGCACGTATAAAAATATTTTGATTTTGACAAATATTTTGGTTGCTATGGTGACAGAAAGAGTGAAAATATGCCCAAATCTGGATCCTGCCATAACTCAAACAGTTTCCAAGCTAGGTTTATGAAACTTGATATGTGGATAAGGGCCAATAAGGGGATTATGCACGTCTAAAAATATTTTGATTCTGAAATTGAGGTTGCTATAGCAACAGAAACATTGAAAATGACTTCAGACCGGTAGGGGACATCTGTATTGCTTGCAATTCTTAATAACTTGTTAGAGAAGTTCTGGATAGTGCATATGCAACACATACACAACGCCGTAGAGTTTAAATCGAATAACAAATGAACAGGTTATAAGAGGTCCAACGACTCGACGCTCAATCTAAGCTCGAAAAAGAGTAAAGTTACAGATACTATTATAAAATGGGCCTAAATGTCGATGAACATAAATCCTTCAACACGGTATATTAACATACAACATAAATCAAGACTAAACAAGTGAGCGTCATACTATCCCTGTAGGATGAAAAAAATAAATATTGATTGTAAGTACGGAGAGACGTTTTACAGCCGCCACACTGCACATACAACACTATTGTGCATGCAAAAAACTCTTTACGACCTCTTATTGATAGCGGTCCAAGAACAGTTACTTTCCAAAGGGTTACAAACCTTTAATGACACTTGTAAACAAGTGCTGTGAATAAGGAACATTTGCCTGTTGTTGTATGATGCATATTTATTATCTGAATGTGTGCTCTGTTAAATGGCAAGCACGTTTTAGTAATGTAGCGCGCAGTTAGAATACAACATTTGTGTCGTCATTTTCGTCGTTAAACTTACTTTTTGAACATCTAGATTTCCCGTTACAAAGAATTTGGGCAGAAATGAAGTCGACATAACATTGAACATATGTAAACACATTTTTGTTATCTAACTTCTTGATTGCTTCGACTTTTTAATTTATATAATAACTGAATAATTTTACTTACGTCGCATAGCAACATCGTGATTACAATGTAATGCAGTGATGTATTTCATTATTTATTATGATATGGAATTCAATCAAATTATCACTATAAAATATGCAGTGAAAATTTGATTATAATTCTGTTGCAAAATATATTGTTATGAGACCGGATATATTATAAAAAATAGCACTCCTTATACACGCAATAACACGTAAAGAATGCATGTTATGACCCCTTTTATTCGCAAATAATAAGTCAATTGGCCACGTTAAGTAAAACATCGAGGTCACTGGGTACTGAAAATATAAATGTGATAACATTTTAGTAGGTCAAACACAATGTTAACTGAATAGTGTCCAATTCATTAAACTTTAATGATCTTATTATTATTGTAATGTTATTCTATTGCATAATGTATCACGTTGCATGAGCGTTATATTTCATTACAAACATCTTTGAACCACATGTTATAAGGAACACGCATAAAGACGCAAATTGTTCCATTACATGCGCAGTTCATGTAAAATACAGTCGGTCTAATTTTGTTTTAATGCACTTAATCAAAATGTTATGAGCCAGTCCTTATTCTAAATGTAGTTTTGAAACTCATTTGGTTTTGATTAGCAACTTGGTAATGTTCGAAACAACAATAAATGGTTTTATTTTCGTTTCATATGGAAGTATGGATATCATATTAAAATTGATTTTGATATAAGAGACATGACGCGTGTTTCGCCATCAAATTTTGAATAGTGTATTTCCCTGCAGATCACAACTAAACCAGCAGTGAAACAAGCATCATTCGACAAATATAAAGACAATATAATTAGACTATACGATGCTCACGATATTGAAACCTCATCACACTCTCATGGTAATTTCATAACACTAAAATCATTTTCTCACTTCTGAAAAACGCCATTCAGCGCCAGACTCTCAAGATATAGCCCTACTGATAACAGACGGAAAACTACATACGTCGAACGTAGACAATGTCAAGTATACATGTACTAAATGAACAAGCTTAGTCTATGTTTACTGCCAAATCTCCTCTCCGTTCTAGCCAACTGTCTCAGATGACAGTGCAATGTCTGAATGACGATGGTATGTTACCAAACAATAAACATACAGCCAAGAACGATATGAATCGTCTAATAATGCATTATGTAACTAGCTCCGGACAGGGTGTATTAAAACGTTTAATATAACTTTACTGTAACAAGGCGAGTTGTCCAGACAAAATCAAGCCATTGATTCTTCGTTAACTAGCAGGGACATAGGCTTCTATGATGACTGTTATATTTAAACGGTCTTAAGATACAGGAATAGTTCCAAATGATTTGAATAATGCATTTGTTACCCCTCCTATACAAAAGGGAGAGACCTGTCTGTTGGCAAATCATCGGCCTTATCCCTTACCGGTACCCTTTGTACAGTTATGCAGCACATTGTCTCAACGATTCTTGAAGCCCATAGAGATACTTTTAAACCTACAAAACGGCTTCAGTTCTAAGTGTACCTGCGAGAAACAGCTAGTGAGGCTTGTGGAAGATCTGGCGAGAAAATGTACCAACGGCCTCCAAACAGATCTAGTACTGTTGAACTGTAGGATATACACCTATAACGGCGTCTATTTGAAAAAAGAGATTGTATCTTCAATCCCATCTATAGGCCCTGTCATTTTTAAGGTAAAAATGTTAATGATTCTTCAATATCCACTCGTAAGAAAGAACAAAAACAGTGTTTTTATTTCATATAAAGTTTATTTTATTCAACATTTCATGCAAATAAGGATTGAAATTGTTATGCCCGCATAACATTTTGAATCAAAAATATTTTTTTGAGATTTTTTTCTATTCCATTTTCTTCCATATTACATAGACGAAATAGTGTTTGTTACTCCGGCATAACAATATGAACCAAAAAAAGTAAAAAACGTATGCGTTGCAAATTTGTTGTAATGTCTCCTCCAGAGTAAGGGTGACCAATTTAAATACTTAAAACATACGCCTCCTGCTCTCGCGTAATCTTCTATAGAGAACAAATTGGTTTATTGAGAGGCGTAAATTCGATAGTACTTTATGTTTAATTGGTAAAAAAATATATAGTTTTTGACATCATATTAACATGTCAAATAAAATAAATCGATTGATTCACGATGGACTTACACACATTTTCTCATATGGATAATTGTTGATGGATATGACATTTATTGTAACTCCATTGCTTGAGCTTTTTATTTTCATTACACACATCTTTGAAACATATTTTATAAGGAACAAACATAATGAGACAAATTGTGCCATTTCATGTGATATTCATATAAAATATAATCTGAATTGTTTCGTTTTATTGCACTTAATAAAAATGTTATGACAAAAACCTTAATTGTAAAGAAACGTGTGTGACTCATTTGACTTTAAATTGCCACTGGGTAATGTTCAAATTCACATTATATAGTTTTTTGTTTCATTTTATACGGAATTATGGCTATCATATAAAAATTGATTGTGACACATGCGACATTTTGCGTGTTTCACTACCATAAGTTAAAAATGATGTCCTTTTTATGCTGTTCGACCATTAGAAAGACATCACAGAATAGTCAAGGCATATTAATTATTTTCAAACAGCTACACAAGGAATACTACACCGCGAACGCGTTGTTATTCTTATTTCAAATACTGCCATGTGATGGACATAATTATGTATTATGCTTTTTTAACTCTTGCTCTTGCATAACGGAATGACAACAAACTGAAGCTATGCCACTGTATACCAAATGGTCTATATTTAAACATGTCTAGTTGCGTATGGCTGCTTTACTACAATTTCGTTTTATTTGTTGTGACAGCCATCTAAACGATATGAAACTTAGAGTAATTTTAAGTTTGACATGCGCCTCATAAATACTTTTATATACAAATGTGTCATAAACTTTAAAAGCGAGAGATATTGCAGACCAGTCGTCTAGAATCTGTCCGGTATATTTGTAGTACGTATAAAATATCTATATAAGTAACGATTTATTAATTTTTGTAGTGTACATTTGATTTAAGGTTATTCAAATGTTCAGTAGTTTTGTATAATGCTGGTCGCTAGTAACGAAAGGGATTTAGTTCATAATATGTCATAAATGTCGTAAAGTTCTCATAAGCATATATCATCATCTATTTTGTTAAATGGTATTTCTCTATTATGTTAGCTGAAACGAATATTTATACCTCAGAAATGACAATAAAGTATCAATACATTACCATCCTATTTGTAGCATTTGTGATTTATAGTTACTGTAAGCTTATAAAATAATAATGGAGTGTGTTAGATATTTAATTGTAGTGTACATTATTTATTCATATTTTGCCCTGACATAAATGCACTGACTTCAACAGTGCGTGTCAATTTCCCCCCACCACGTAAATCCTGCGTATACATATTAATTTTCTCTTACGCAAAATTCCTAAATGCGTTCTACTAATCGACCGCAAGTGGCTCATATATTTACGTAAAAAATGAATATTTAACGTAGGCCGAATGAATTTAGAATGGACCTCTCGTGAAAACTCGGCCATTTCCGTTTTTCTCCGGTAAATATTGCAAACTATAAAGATCGAGGTGAACGAAGTATGTGCATAAGATGCATGTGATCGTGATAACTACCGCATTAAAAATAGATTCAAATCGCTTTCAGAATTATGAAAGCAATGCGCCGATTGGCTAATGGGAAAGGTCGCCTGAGGTGAGGTTGAAATGTGGTTGATTTACCTGGGATCACCAATTGTTCTAAGTAGGTCACTCGGCGGGGGTCATCATTCATGTTTGCTGTTTTTACGTGGTTATTTTACCTGGGATAACTATTTGTTCACCTGGGGCCATTCGGCTCATATGTATTGCTGAAGTTAGGTCATTTAGCTGAAACCGTGACACTGAACATTTTCTTCATTTGTCTACTTTTTAGGACTTCTGACAGCTTAAACTAGGTATTTTAGCCATTTTACTGTTGGGACTAGGTCATTTAGCTTGGGCATTCAGCTATTCGATTGCTGAAACTGGTGCAAATGAATCATCCATTGCATACATAAGGCTTTTTCTATAATTTCAACTACATGTAGTGATCTTGGTTTTGACTCAATACGACTCGGTTTCCAATGACCATGATGTCATCAATACTAACATTGACCAACTACAGCATATATTGCATTCTATTTAACCTAGAGATCTAGTTATAAAAAGAAAATGACCCAAATCTGAAATGGGCCTAGACGTTATCATAACAAACATTCTGACCAACGCTTACAAAATTAATACCCTATGTAAATGCAGCTTCTAGTGACCTATGTCACTTATTTTTTATCCTAGATTATCCATTAATGGACCTTACCTTAAGACGATGCCAAACGTGTGGCAACTAGCGTTTATACAAGCAATTGAGGACGGACCGACGGACGAAGAATGATCACAAAAGCTGACCTCAGTAAAGACTGGTGAGCTAATCAAAATATGCAAACATGCATATGCAGTAGTACAATTTGCTATGTTTCTTACTGGTCTAAGACTGATTGGCAATTTCTTATTCATGTTAACAACGTGCTAATATTACCACATTAGCCACACTAATGTGTTTGTCTTTGTATATGGTCATAGGTTGTCAGATAATACTATTGTTGATGATAAAGTGGGGGATAAACGTCTGATTAATGGTGCATTTATCGCGTTATTGTAATCAGACATTCAGGGACGTTAATGGGATACATTTGTTTTCAGGATGATGAACGACTCTACAGCCAATACATACTAAATAAAAAAAGTCGCAAATTCTTGATTTCATTTTAGATACGTGATTGAGATGGGGATACTATGGAAAATAGTATTATCATGTAATATGTCGACTTTAGTATCTGACAAGATCACACTAATTGGTATACACAAAATATGATATACACAAATACTATTACATTAGACTATATACAGAGAAGGTCCATTAATCAGTTCCAAACAATGTTCCTGTTATAACTTCATAAAACATCTAATAGATATAGCATCGTAGTTATGTGATGTTGGCTTCATTTTCGACAAATAATGGAATAATTTGATCATTATGGCGTTCTCATCAACAAACCATACCAATTTTGAAGTGTATCTATTGTGTTAACATTAATTTTGTGTAGTGGCAACATATCAATTGTACAGGACTTGTAACTTCAATTTAGATAAAGCAGACATGTACTGAATATCAAAAGATCCCGATGTCCAAATGAATAAGGAATAAGGTAATCCTTCGGTGTTCAAGGCTAATGATGCTTTTCCTATGTGACAACAACGAACCAACCACCCACGTCAGCCTGGATATACCATACCAATTACGTTTTGTGGATACATAAAATACATGTACAATGTATGTATAAGTCGTTTATTTAGGTCAGTCATCGCTTTACATCAATTTGTAGACGTAAACAATGCAAATTGTTTTATTAAATATTAATTTCTTAATTTCTCGAATAATAGTTATCAGGTTGATATATATAATATAAAACAATAAAAATAACTTCATGTATGTGTTTATCAGTACATTGTTTGTATACACGTGACATACCATCATCAACGAACTCTTAACTCGTAATTCTGCATGGCATCTATGTACAATGTATCTATATATATCTGAACAATGAATAAAAAATATTGTATCAAATTGTTTATGCCTTGTTGGTCTAGTCAGTGCTTCAGCTACCGTAACTTATGGGTTAATTCTTCTGAAAGGTTATACATGTAGCAACACAGTCTAATGCAAGCAAGTACGAAACGTGTTAACAAGGGTTTTGTACCCTATATTAACTCAGACAAGGATACGTTGCTGTCTATTTCCGATTATAACTGACTTTTGTATGTTGGTAATTGTTAGAATAATTGTTCACATGCGTGGGGATAGGGTTGAACATAGTTTCAAAGGAGTATTCAGGTCATGTAGAGGAGCCAAAGCGCGAAGAAAGACGATAGACACACAAGCAGGGAATATACAAAACACTAATCATACTATAGAAATGCATGCGCTAAGTACATTTGCACGAATGCTAATAATAATAATATATACTGAGTTCCAAAGGTTTTGCATCTTTGTTTAATGCTGTATATTTTCAAAATGTGACATATAACCAATCATGAAATACACATAACAGCCGTTGCTATAACTTCTGCCGCACAGACAATGAACACTGTTACGCTTGATTGAACACACACAGTAAAACAGACAAAACTGCTTTTCTTGCGCGTGGAAACCATTTTTTCCACTTTTCTCGATGTTTTCGGCCTAAATGTGTTGCAAGCATGCAAATGAATAGGAAAAACATTTTATTTTGTCAGTTTTGCTTAGAATTTGGTGTTGGCATAATGTTCAGGCTGACCTTAGAATATAGCAGTTGGCATGTTAGTTGCTGGGACGCCGGTTAATCGGGTAACTGCTGCCTTGAAAATCACGTGACGACCATACGGATGCTTCGTTACAAATTTCAACAGACGGAACGTGTTTTGGACCAACTCCGAAGCGGCCGACCGAGAGTTACAACCCCTGCACTAACATTATTCTTATTTATTTCCAAATGATGATTCGTCTGAAATATGGAGGTATGGTACCTATGTGGTTTAAGTAATTAACAATTTCTAGGTTTGAAGAAATTGTATTTTTATACAAAGCTTACTTCATCAATAAAACCCTATATGGGGCCTCGTGTTCTTAGACACCCCACAATTATTTTATGGTCGAGGGGAGGTGACCAGCTTAACATTTACAAAAATTCGTTACCTAAGTCGGGCTTCATTCTTATGATTGTAAGTCATGCATATAGCTTAATGACGTTCATATCTTATTGTTTCAGACGGATGCGGCTTCTTCATCTTCGAAATCGTTTCCTGACTGCAGCTGAAACAGCCAGGACAACACATGTCCGAATCGTTCAGACAATAACCAAGCAGACAGTTGAGAGGCGTTTACGTGAATACCATTTGCGAGTGAGGAGGTCGTATATTTGGCCTGTACTGACCCTCGCCCCAAGACAGCTCGTCTACACTGCTCGCATCACACAACAGTTCTTGCAGACAAATGGTATCAATACCCTCCCATTGCCAGCCATGTCACCCGACCTTGCACCAACTGAGCATGTCTGGTACATGTTTGTGCAGAGGATTCCACGTCTTCCGGTTCAACCCGAGACTATAGCCCAACTGGAAGCGACACTTGTACATGAGTGAGCTCTTTTTCCACAACGTGATATTCAGACAGTGATACGGTAAATGTCTCAGTTCTATAGCGGCCAACGGAGGTCATATCCGGTACTAAATATTCTGTACTTTTGACTCGAGACTGTGTGTCAAGTTTATGTATTTCATGAAGTTACTATTTGATTAAAAGGTTGAACGTAATGTAATTTGATTAATAATAAGTTACTTTACTCATTAAAGTTTTTATTGTTTATCAACCTTTAACAATATTTTGAAATGTTGTCATCGAATAAAAATGCAAAACGTTTGGAACTCAGTATATTTCCTCGAGTATAATGCAATGGGAATACGTAATCAGACACAAGTCAATATTTATAGGTTTAATTAGTTTACCTATACACGAAACATTTGAATTATTGTTTTAATATCCAAATGATCGGTCCCTCACACAAGTTATTATTTTAAATTAGTAAACGGAAAAGACAGAAATAACACTTTGTACAAAGCATTGCCAACAATCAGTTGCAATAACCAATTTAAATGCCGTGATAATAATCTAATCAGAAACAATTATTCAGTATTTATTGTTTTAATTAGTTTAGATTAATTATTGTTCTAATAGTTCCTAGGATCGGTTCAACAATAAAACACACGAGGTTTATTATCACGAAAGCGGGTAATACAACTTACGGAAATGGCGCTTGGTAACTTGTTCAAATGTCCATCCCAATAAATGCACTTTTTATATGTTTATCCATGTGAACAATTAAAATAAGTGTGTAGTGAATATTTGGAAACCCCGTCTTGATACATGATAAGTTATTCAATGGTTTTGGTATGTTATTGAATACTTTCAAATTATTTCAGTAACTTATGTTAATAATTAGTATCGGATAGTATCCATTTTAAATCAAAAGGCGTCTAACACGAGACGTTTGGTAAAGTTATATCGTACACATTAAACGCATTGGAAGAATAGAGACTATTATCATAATTCTAAATCAAATGGATTCAACGATACAAACTACATTCGACATGCATTCGTTAAGCCAACTGTACGTATTCCGAATATTGAATCGCGAAACGGTTGTTAACACACACGGTGCCGATGAAATTCACAGCACATTTATTTTGTGTTTTTACCGTCTCGGATACCCATACGTAGAGCGTGTTGGTTTTTTTATACGCTGACATACGTTGATGCAAATGTGTCTACATGTAGTGTGAACCCACATGCGTCACTCTTGTTAAACATGATGACAACAGATATCCCATCAACAACACCCTATCGCCGTGTACGCATTTTCCAACTGGGAGACAATTGCACTGTTTATGCTCAACAGTACTTGGTTGCTTACACTAGTTTGAAATAAATATGAATACATGGCTGTCAAACCATATTTTTTTCAAAACATATAACAGCATTACTGCATACAATAAACATACACATTGCTAATAGAATTATACCTTGGAATAGTTCGTACCATTTCACTAGTACCTTAGACCCTTACCTTGTTTTCACCACATAACCAAACCAAATAGCAAATATCATGATCTAGGAAACTATCTTTGCTACACTTAGGATGATATCACCTGTGTACTAGTCAGCAAAATACAGCATTGATATCAAGCTTTAAGAGCACGCCTGAGGACAGAAATACAACCCCAAAACGTCAGACATTAATGATGCCGACATCTTTTTCCATTATTAATCTATTTAGTAAGACACTTACGAACATAATTTCCACCAATGATATTAAGTTTTTATTAACCTATTGTTCGAAGTTTCCAAAATGATACGAATGAAACGTTTCGTTTGTCCGCTATTGTCCATGCTTCAAACAGTACATTGTGTATTCCAAATATTTACAGACATAATAATTAGTTTTCATCATTTCTGGACATGACCTAGAACTGTAAGACGAACTTGCAAGTTGTCATATAGTGTTATTTCTACATTACCCTAATCATAAACATGATGGATCAATTTACAGCGCATGCGCCCTTTGCCGTTATGTGTTTAACCAAATTGAGTGTAAAATGTCACATTCATCTAGAATTATTGAAATTGTACAGTTTTGATAGGATTTGGGCCATTAAAGTAGAAAAAAGTCTAATTGAAGTAACAGTTTAAATTCTGAAAATAAAATTACATTCTAAAATAAGTTGGGGTAAAAAAATTAAAACATTCCAAATGTCTTTGGTGACAGGTTTGTATTGTAATGTTTGTTAAGTGTGTATTTATAAGTGTTCATGATACTGACCTGTTTAATAGTATTATTTTTAACCTTTTAATTGATTTTCTTTTTTACCCGAAACAAATTTTGTTTTACGAAATATATAAGTCGGTGACACGTAGTTCTATGGAATAATTTGGAAGAACTACATCACTAGAAATACTATACATACTTCTTTTAAAGTTTAATGTTGGAAAAAAAGTTTGAAGGATCTTAACGGGATGCTTTTTTGATACACTAAATGTGAAGTGGGTGGGGTAAAAACAAAATTGATCATACCATGTTTGTGATCTTGGAAATATATATTGTGTACTCAAACTATATTGGGAAATGTTGTATTATTCAGATTCAGTAAAAATGTCTTATTTGAACACCATCACCAATTCGCTGATTTCATGTTACATTTTGTAATTATAAAACAGTTCATACCCACTTCAAACAGGGTTGATTATTCGGAAAACATCCGATACATGTACACCAACAAGCCATTCTCACACCAACGTCGGATACGAAGTTTTGAGTTGCGAAAGACGATTTGTTTTAGTACGATGCAGTCATGTGAGCATTTGGCAAATGATATCAAGTTTAAGCGGGAACACAATTCTGCCGTTACAGTATGAACAGAAGCACGATGACCTTGTGCGTTTCCTTAATATTTTGATAAAGTACAATTTCATGAACATTATATGCAAACATAAAAACATTTGTTCATTCAGATGTTTTTATTGGCTGTAATAGTACTATTTTTGGTCATTTTTATGCCATTTTCTTTAAAAAGGGAGATAATCCTGGTTGAATAGCGCAAGAGAAGTACGATGACCTATTTTCTTTCTTAACATTCTGATGGAATACATTGTCATCAACATCATTTGCAAGAATAAAAATATTCTTGGACTATATATATTTTTATTGGTCAAACAATAGTACTATCTTGAATCATATCATTTTCATGCCATTTTTTTCAAAAAGGGAGACAATTCTGGTTAAATAGCGCAATAGCGGTGACCTTAGTTTTGTTTCTAAATATTCTAACAGAGTACACTTTCATCAACATCATTTCCAAAAATAAAAACATTCTAAGAATTAGTTTTGTATTGGTCAATTTTCGAGCAGTTATTTGGGGCAAGTTTTGAAAATTTATTTGTTGTCAAAAATGTTTGAATATTATGTGCATAGGTATGTTTGAATAATATGTTTTTATACATCTGAACTAAACAAATACTTTTTGTAATTTTTATATAAAAGTGAGGATGAAAGTGCTCATTTTCTGCACAAAAAATACAAGTTCGGTGACCCCTGTTTTTCTTTAGCTGAGTGCTTTTCGTATAAAATATTCCATACAATAAAGTCAGTTAAAAAATTCTTGGAAGAAAGAAACTATAGAAAACGTCCTTAATATTTTTTGTTTTCAGAAGCATAAATATTATAAGCGGATTTAGCTCAGTGGTAACGCATTGGGCTGTCAATCCAGAGGTCGTGGGTTCAATTCCCGGCATCGGAACTTGACATTTCTGAAATATTTATAATAGTTCCCGCTATATCTGACCGTGTGGTCTGCAAAGTATCTGGAAGTGCCAGGAAGCTGTGTATCGGTGCTATACACAGGGTACATTAAAGTACTATTCGAAATAAGAGTTAGGCGCACTTCTGCAGCGCCGGACATGCCTGTATCTAATGTCTCTGTCCCATTCAGGGGCTTTCTCTCAGTCTGTCCCTCTGGTCAGATCATGCTGTATCTGCAATGGTAGAGGATGCACATGTGCCCTTACGGCTGCAACACAATAATGTTAAGTGCCTTTGAACGTGCGTTCGCGTGAAAAGGGCGCTATATAAATCTGGTATAATTTAAAAGATAATGAATACTCAGATAGGGAAGGCAACACTCAACCGAAACCGCCGTTCGCAGAAAACAGAATCAAATTATCAATCACACGGTACACTGCCCCACACAACTAAAGGAGAAAATTGTGTAGTCGATCATTAGCATCTATTTCAAAAGAAGTATTTAGTGGAAAGTAACAGTGAAATAGTGCTAATATGCTTTTAATGAAGTGTCCGTCTGAGACCCACGTGTAGTAAATTGTAGCACTAATTCATTCTTTGTCTATCTTTTTTTCAAATAAACGTGATTTTTGTCTGTTTTAATTCAATTATGTCAGACACCGTTTCCCATGGAGACCACATGGAGACGTGGAGATAAATACATACAATCATATACTCCTCAAAACATTATTATGATCACAAACTAATGGCACGTGATTGCATGAATTGTGTTACAAATGTAACAACTAAGAACGCAAGGGCGTGGCGATGCATTACGCTTTCGTGAACTAGAATGTGCCTTAGTTCAAACTATGTCATTTGGACACTTGGACATTCGACTTCTTGGCAACTGGTGCTTCCCTGACCGATTGTTATCAGCTTTCGATATATATATATATATAGCGCTAACATAATCTAAATATAAATTGGGTAATTGTGTCTATCAATGACTTCCACTTTCTTAAATCATCACATTCACGACAATGGGCCTAATTTCATAATCAAGTGAACTTCAACGCTATTGATTGGGCGGAAACCTGGCATTAACCTGCATGTTGAGGAGCCCCTGAATGGAATGTTAATGGGAGTAGAGGGATAGGCTTTAGTTAATAATATAAATAACACTTAGGACTTTTATTATATAGGCTACATAGTTGGGCAAGCACAGGCTTCCATGTGAGCCTCATTTAGCTAGTTGCTACTTTTTGAATAACGTATGTATAGCTTCTTGCTCTGTTAAAAGAACGGGTACCATTAAACCCTTCCTGTATTGTCTTAATTAGTATGGCTTTTGAAAGTCTGTTTGAAAAGTGGACGTCTTTGCAAACTAATGAGGGCAGGTGATAATGCGTTCTCAATGACGCACTGACGTAACACCTCATTAGGTTTTACAATCATACTGGTATTCTAGATAAAGTGTAAAACAAAAATAAACTATTCCAGTGATTTATTCAACGTTTATGCGTTCGTCTAATTTGGTTTGATGTTGTTTACGAACAATATTCCCGAGATACATCAGCATAGTTACCAAACATTAGAAGTTGTGACATGTAAGGGCGAACATCTATAGAGGTTAGGGAAAATATCAGTCGTACTTAAATGTGGTGCATCAGAGAATTCAGAATTGGATCGTTTTTGGTACAAGACGAAAAGCCGGTTGGACATACACGGACATACTATTTTCATTACCGTTGATTATAATGAGCCATTTGGATACATCTTCAAATATAATGTCCAGTGATAAATTAGGCATGTTCGTAATTTGCTACAAATGTAAGACTGGCTGTAACCTTTTTCCCATGTTCAAACCATATCAATTGTATAATCAGTGTATAATACTGACAGAAAAGACTCGTATTCTTCGTATTTATAGTCCTAAGTTCAATTTATTTATTTTTTGTAGGAGATAAAAATGTTTTAATAATGTCTTAATAATGTGTATTATATATTAATCTTTTGAATAACGCCACATGCATGCTACTTAGTTACAAAGGCAGTCTGTAAGTCTGGTTTTCTATCGAAATATTCCGTAATTAATCGTTCAAAGACCGTTTGCCTAAGACACAAACTAATTACCCTCAGCGTTCAGTATGGCCGATTATTCGTATGAAACTATTTGTAAGCAATTATTGGACAGCTTTAGAAAATAGCGAGAGACAGTCAATTTACAGATCGATATTGTGTCCATCATTTGAATAAATCACATTAGGAAAACGACTACCTAACAAACAAAACATCATATTTTCCCAGGAAAATGCCACCTATTCAGATTCTAATTATGATAAGGACATTGTCTGGCAATGATTATGTTTGTTACTTTGTCATGTTGACAATCTAATTTATACAAGAAAGTTCTAATAAATCAGGCTTCAGATCAAATCAGAGTTTTAGATATCGTGATACACGTAGACACTTACTGACTTTAAAAAACACCACTTATCAGGGTTTTGTGATTTTTATATGAACTATTTAGCATATTTGCTCGGACTTAAAAAACCACTTTTTTCAGGGTTCTGTGATTTTTGTTTTAACTAATTAAAATATTATATGATCAATTCAGTTTATGTAATCTATTCATGCACCAATGCAATGATGTTCCTGGGTAATAATCTTTTTTCAGTAGAAAATATCCAGTGGTAATAACGTAGCAAAATAAAATAACATAATTCGCTCGCGTGAATAAAAATATCCGAGTTGTGTGAATGTGTACACAATACATTTACATTTCCAAATTCAAGGTGTCATTCAGCCTGATAATATTTGCTGTCCGAAATCCTTATTAATGACGAGGTTTACATTGCGATCATTTCCACCGCTTCCTCTATCATATGTAAAAGCTAAAACCAACACATCCTCTTATACTACTGATTCGTATGCTGGTGTGTTTAGATATCTGAATGAGGGCCATTTCTTGTAAATCTGGCATTAATCCAACTTTATATTGATTGTGATGATGCCTTATCATACTTACCGTGATCGTCAACAGCTTCTTTGTTTACTTATCAAAACAGGGCATACCATGTTTCTCACACTAGGCTTTATCTATATCTATCCGAAACCAACAACACATCGTTCAACCAGATAACACGGCACTACCAAAAACCTGACACCAGATCGTACTACGCTACACAAACTGCCTTCATGTTGATATCAGTATTTTCAACTTATTAATACAAGATGTAAATAAAAAAAATACCGATTCCTACCTGGTTTCGGGGATGGAAAAGGACATTCAAAGGCACGTTTAAAATATTTTTATAGTTTTTGAGATGTTTATCTCCTCATTTTAGGCCACATCACATAGTGCTACGTAATTTCTGACACCAGCGATATTATTGACGTTATAAAGTGCTGTTTGGTGATCACAGAAAGATGGTACTTTTATTTTGGCCTTATTTTCTGTATTTTATGTATTAGTTGTTTCAGGCAACATTTTCTGCACTTGTGATCGAAAGGCTGTACTTTAACGTGGTAAAGTTTGTATTTCGCTACGTCATTTGGTATTAAAATGATGAACACGGACTACGAATTTATTGTATAACCATTGTATCAACATAGTATTGAAGCCATATATAAACAAGGATGTGCCTATATTATGGCAACGAGGAAGTGAACCTAGTGTTACATTAGATCAAGTCACTCTACTACTAAAACATTAATAACTTCAAACATACAACAAGCTCATCTGAGCATTTTAACATTTATGCACTTTTGATTCAGTTTACTACTTTTGAGATTACATTCGCTAAAGCCTACTTTCCTTTGTAAATTCTTGCAATCTCGCCCGTACAGTCAAACTTACCATTTTTTCTAAATTCTAGAAAAGCGTTTGCTAGAGAAATAATGACTTTCAATTGAGTATATTTTAGAAGGCCACCCTTAATACGTACTAGTGTGTCTGTCTAGGTATCCCGTTGACCAATGAATGTCGTTCCATGATGCTTGAAACATATTGCTATAAGTTTTCTAAGTGCTTTTCAATTAGTTATATATTGTCCACTAGTATAAACACTTACCATTTTACATCTTTGTATCAACTTGATCAACAGACATTTGAAGACTGTATAGATAATTAGATAGATAATATAGTCGATTATTATACTTAATTGAAAACACTTGAATTAATATATTGGTTTCTGCCTAGTTGATATTTACCACGCATGTTTAATTAACATGCGTGTATTTACATACTATTTATATAATGTGATACATATGCCGACATGTGATCATTTGGGGGTAGTCGGGGGTCCCCTAACAACTATTGCCTGATCTTGCAAGAAAATGTGTATACCAAACTTTGTGAAATGCGAGTGAAATTATTATATTATATGTTATTTGATTATGATAATTTGATGAGCGAATATTGAGGTATGGTTATGGGTGCATACCACGAAGACTGCTGAAATGCATTCATTGGTTATAGTTTATGAAAAGTTTTAGGTTCTTAAAACATTGTTGTGACGGTCCTTCGATAATCTCATGTTTTGCAGTTTTAAACAAATAAAAAAACCATCTAGTACGCAAAGGGGCGATCTACAGAAGGGTTCATAGTTCAACTGTGCTATTTATTTGTTGCATACATGTACTAGGGTGACTGGATACAAACCAGCTGCACATAAATATATTGTTTATGTGGACACGACTTATTGATTCCATCAGAGCTAGAAAAAGACGTTCAGTAAACAAGATGACCCTATATCGCAAAACTAATACAAATGGCATTTTTTTTATAAATTAGAATATCTTTGGCAATATTAGATACAATGTCATGTGCAAAACTATTTTTCAGCTGTGTTTGGTCAATATATGTTCAGTGGTTTAGCCGGGTTCACACGTTTGGACCGACGTTGGGCAAACGTTCAGCTCCGCTAGTAAAAGTTACTAAACGTTTTGAAAAGTTAACGATCGTTGGTAAACGCTGAAGAACGTTGTATTCGTTGAAAATTTATAACATGCAAAAACTTTGCCAACGTTTGGAAATAAATGCTAATGTAAGTTGTGCACCGTCTATAAACGTCCCTGAACGCTGAATTAAGTTGATTAAAGTTTGCTTAAGTTAAACTCCGTTGGCAAACGTCTGCTGAAACGCTGATGGTGATAATGAATTTAGTCGAACGTTTATCTAGCGGAGGCCAACGGGTATCCAGCGCAATGAACGCGGTAGTAACGCAAGGGCTGGCGTAAGCCAACTTTCCTCAGCGCAAAAGAACGCTTGTCAAACATAGGCCAACGCAAGTGGTTAGCACAGACGAACTTTCAATAACGTTTCAGTAACTTAGGTAAACTTTGTTCAACGGATTCTGGCGTTTGGCAGCTCGTTCGTCTAAGTCGGACTAAGTTAGAGACCGCTACACATACGCTAACCTACGTTGGTTCAAAAGTTCACCTACGCCGATCAAAAAAAGCTGCAACGCAGGCAAACGTCGTTAAGCGCTTGTAACCGCTGTCAAACGCAGTTGAGCGCTGAGAAACGTTCCCAAAACGTTAGCGTGCGTTAGATACACAACGTTCGCAATGTGAACCAAATTATTCCTCCTTACGAGCGTAATTTCACCGACGTTTGGGCTCATTTTTCTGACTTTTGAAACGCTGATCAACGCTGGTACAAACGTTCATAGTGTGAACCCAGCTTTAATGAGGAGATGCATTGACAGAATTTTCAATAATAAAATAAATGTTTTCCGACACTGTTCCTTAAATTCCTTAAGACCACCTAAAGATCATATCTGTGTAATTTGTTAATCCCCCGCCACGAAATGGGAGGGGTATATAGGAATGGTCTCCGTCCGTGTGTCCGTCCGTTTGTCCGTCCGTCCGTAACAAATTCGTGTCCGATATCTAACTTTTTAATGCATTGGCCGAATTGCATGAGACTCATATCAAATGTGTAACTAATGAAGACGACGTGAAGAACCCACATTCCAACCATCCCGGTTCAAGGTCAAAGTCATAATTCAAGGTCAAAGGTTTGATTATTACATTTCGTGGCTGTTCCATTACTTTTTAATGCATGGGCAGAATTGCATGAAACTCATACCAAATGTGTAACTAATAAAGACAACGTGCAGAACCCACATTCCAACCATTCTGGTTCAAGGTTAAAATTCAAGGTCAAAGGTTTGAATCTTACATTTCTAGACAGATTCATAACTTTTTAATGCCTGGGCCGAATTGCATGAAACTGATACCAAATGTGGAACTAATAAATACGATGAGCAAAACCCATATCACAACCATGCCGGTTCAAGGCCAAGGTCACACATCAAGGTCACATGTTTGAATCTTGCATTCCGTGTCCGCTTGATAGCTTTTTAATGTCATGGCCCAATTGCATGAAACTGATACCAAATGTGTAACTAATAATGGCGACGTGCATAATCCACATTCCAACCATGCTGGTTCAATGCCAAGGTCACAGTTAAAGGTCAAAAATTTAAATCTTACATTTTATGACCGCTCTTTAACTTTTTAATTGAAGGGCCAAATTGCACGAAACTCTTATCAAGTGTATAAATATCAAAGCTGACATGCAGAACCAACATTTCAACCATGCGGGGTCAAGGTCACAGTTCAATGTCAAAGGTTTAAATCTTATATTTCGTGTCCACGGGTCCATAACTTTTTAACGCCTGGGGCCAAATTTCATGAATTTGATACCAAATGTGTAACTATTAAAGATGGCACAAGGAACCGACATTCCAGCCATGCCGGTTCAAGGGCAATGTCACAGTTAAAAGGTCAAAGATTTGAGCCTTACATTTCTCATCTGCTCCTTAATTTTTAACACCTGGCCCAAATTGCATGATCTCATAGCAATTGTGTAACCTTTTGGACAATTTCACTGCTTATTAATGCGGCGGGGGATTATAGCCGTCTTTTGGACGGCCTTGTTTAAAATTCATTCAGTGGTTTATGAGACAATAGCATTTAAAAATGTCGGTTCACGACGGACACAGGACATTCCATCAACCAAAAAATTCACTTTGTGCTCACGTGAGCTATAAGCTAAAATAAGTGAAAGGCGGCATATACGACCAAACTCATGACGGTTGTTTAATATGCCATGTTCCCAGGTCGTTTGTACTTTCAACGTAAAGGTAAACCATACCTGCATATTCTTTTTTAACACGTACAACTGGTACATTTATATGTGCTATTTGGCGATACTTATTAGGATTATCAGAATCCTTGTCCGTCCTTAACATACATATAAAAATTTCTATTTCTATATATAGTAGGAATCCACTAGACTTGCATGTATTAGAAATACCTAGTAAAAGAAAAAAGGTATGGATGGAATAGTGTTTAAGGAATTGATCGGATAAGGTACATCGATAGTCTGTTATTTGTTGCTAAGGCACTCCACTGTATATCTCTATACACAGTATAGAATGGTTTAGTAACAAATATTATTATAATCCCCTATTTGGCGTTTTTCATAACAAGAGCTATAATTGTATTCGCAACAGTTGCTTTCAACTGCAAATACTTGGTGTTATGCACAATGAATGTCATTTCTATTGGGTAAGACGACAATTATTATTCCTGCTGATCGCCAGTGTTTTTATCAGTGACAACAACTTATTATTATATCTGACATATTGTATCCTCCTGGGAGTCTGTCTGACACACTCATTATCTAAGTCGCCGACCTATATCAAGGATGATGATCAAACACGTTACGAAAACACCTCTGTTAGACAGTACATAATAACTTTAATTACGATCGTAAATTACTACAAACCGGAGGTAAATGTCAAAATACAACAAAAGTAACAACCAGGCGTGATTTATGATTAGTAAGACGGAACCAAAGTAAGTGGAACGTCTCATATAGGCATTAAATGTAATTTGATACCAGCGCACGTACACTGTGTTGAAGGGGGGGGGGGCGTGCACCATCACATGTATCTATTATCTTGTTTGTTGAGTCGATCATGCTATGCTCGAATATATGTAACATGTTTATGCTAGTTTGCCCTCATCACCATAGACCGTTTGCAACCATAGATGGCTGTATCGTTTCTGTATCAATCTGAGAAATTAACGAGTATTATAAAGGTGTACAAGTGTCATTACAAACGTCGTATACATAAACCTCGTCATATAAAACGAATTGATCCCTAGCATTGAGTTTCCAGTCAGTAATAGAGAAATACACTTGTGCGGGTCATAGATAGAATTTTTATCCAAATCGATGGAATAACATTTTATACTTTGGCCATAAGATGGTGGTCGTCGGCGTCACCTAAAATACTAATAAAATCGCTATTTGTCAACATTCCGGATACAAAATGCACTAGAGCAGTAAAAGTATATACTAGTATTTTACTTAACTATAAATAACGGACTCCTCTTGTGAAAAGAGGAGGCATGCTTTAGCGTTGGGTATCTATCACAACTGTAAAATTCAATGTGTTTACAGTGCTCCAGCTAGGATTTGAAAAGGGCAGGGTGCAACTTTGTGAAAAGGGCACTTTGGGGAGGGTTCTGGAGGTGGTGTCCCCCGCCCGGCCGAGGGGGGATTGGGGGTCCTCCCCCAAGAAAATTTTGAAGTTTTAGTGTCTGCTTATGGCATCTCCTGTGTTTCCGGACAGAAATTGTGGTGTTTCTCCAGTAAGCAAATATACCTTTTCATTAAAAGGAAAAAAATATTTTGTAAAAAAAATGAAGCATAGATTTCTAAATGATCACAAAACATTTAAACAGACAAATGCCCTATGCCAAAGTATTGATCTACTTGTATGTACAATCAACACTTATATAATCAACTCTGATTGTTCTTTCAATTCACAAACATCATAGTAGTTAATGTTTATTCTTTTGACAGCATTCATTAACTGTTTAATTGTACGATGTAAAACATATTTTCTCATCAAATTTCTCTTTCACAACGGTACGGACGGTGCGCGAGTTTTATCACTAACCGAAAACGAAAGTAATTTCGGTGCGATATTAGTATCATATCACGGAATCACCGATTTAAAGAAGGGATAAGAATAAGTATACCAAAAAAGTTTTTAGATCGTACTCAATGAGATCGAAATTCGGCCAACTAGCGCGTACGGCAATTAATCGACGTGGGTAATACGAATTTTAAATCCCGGCCCGTGAATCTTCATAGATTTCTATCTATTTTCTACACCGATCTGTATTTGATATCAAGGTAGTATAGACTTGCGGAAATAAGACTTTTCGCGTAAAAAAATTATAATCTAACATAAAGAACGACATTGGAAATTGTCCAACTTTAGAACTTACGCGAGAATTGTCAACCCTGTCGGATCTTCATTATATGAGTGAATCTCGTGAAAATCCACGTCAATAACTTTCAAATGGTCAAAGACTAAGGCGCGATTTAATTCATTAAGATTAATTTTAACATCATCAAAAAATATAACGTGTACACTTTGATGCTTTACAGTAGGCCTACGCCCAAGTATCTACACGCGTGAGTTTTACACACCGTATGACGTCACTACTGTATGTAACTCACTGAGTTTACACGTTTCTCTGGTGAATTAACGCCTTATATGGCGATGCGTCGAGGATTTTAATAGTGCTCTGTGCTTTAAAATTCTTTTTGGATTCACGACATATTTTTTATTGAGGATTAAACATGCTAGTCAACGGGTTACATTGGTAAATAAAGGTTAGTTAGAGTGATTTAATGGCGCGCGTTTATTTCCCGCAAGATCCTGAGAAAAAATGTGCGTTATTAAAACTTCGAAATTTAAGAATGAATTCATCATTACTGTAACTTATGTTAAACATTTCTGTTGAAATTGACAAGTGCCCTCTAAGTTTTTTACTTGACTTGGTCAAATTCACGGACAATCTGTGATCTAATTCACTCGGATAAATGCCAATTAGCTATTCACACGTTGATTTTGCGTGAACGTGAGACACGATCTCATTGGTTGATAGCCGTTGCAGATGACAAGCCCCGCCTCCAATGTTATCAATTTAAGAGTGTTTTATGGGTGATTGACGTATCTGATTAATATACAACTTGTCACGTTGTTTATTACTCGATTGACCCAGTTTTTTACACACATAAGAATTTACAAAGGGCAGGGCGGATTTGACAACAAAAGGGCACAGCAGGGCGCAGGAAAAGGGCAGCAGGGCGTTGCGCCCTGCTATTAAGGTCTAGCTGGGGCACTGGTTTACTTAGTATTAATCAAGTCGGATTATTCCATAGTTTAAAGTACATAAACATGCATAACCTAGATATTTACTTATAAAAAGTCCCTAAGAATTGCAAGCAAAACAGAAGTCCCCTTCCGGATGAAAGCAATGACGTTTAAATTCTATAAGTGTTCTGTTGCCATAGCGACCAGAATTTTTGTCAAAGGCAAGCATTAATTAGTAGGTGTCACCCCTACGTTACTTTCTATGCACATACCATAAATCGTCTACCTAGCATTGAGTTAAACAAATATCCAGTAAAAATGTAGTAATCTTACTATTTCTGCATCCATAGCAAGCACAATTTTTGTCAAAATAAAAAAAACCAGTGCACATAATATCCATATAGACTCCTGTCCATATACCAAGTTA
The DNA here is from genome assembly GCA_947247005.1 of Spisula solida. Lineage (NCBI taxonomy): Eukaryota > Metazoa > Mollusca > Bivalvia > Venerida > Mactridae > Spisula > Spisula solida. The sequence continues at coordinate 38,624,001 of OX365944.1, read as the reverse complement.
CATATCCCTAGCGTGGACGCTGTTCTGAGGTACGGCATGATACAAGACTAAGATTAATTTTCACTATTTCGGTATCCATAGCAACCGCAACAGATTCGTAAACCTAGCCTGGAAAATGTTTGAGTGATGGCAGGATCTAGATTGTTAACACATCACACTATTTCTAGGACGGTCGAAGATTTATCAATACATGAACATGCATAACCTATATAGTATATTTGAACAAGTCACTAAGAATTGCAAGCAATACAAAAAGCCCCTACAGTTTGAAGCAATGACCTTTAAATTATTTAAAGTTTCTGTTGCCATAGCAACCACAATTGTTCAAAGTGAAGTATAAGTTAGTAGGTGTCACCCCAACGTTGATTTCTATGCACATATCATAAATCGTCAACCTAGCATTGACTAAAATATCATAATCCAGTTAAAGGGGAGTAATTTAACTGTTTCTGTTTCCATAGCAACCACAATGTTTGTCAGAATAAAAAAGCAGTAAACACAATCTTCCTATAGACTATTTTCCATATACCATACCAGGTCAGGGGCATATTCCCCTTTTTGCCACCTATCTACATACCAAGTTTCATGAACCTAGCTTGCTTGGACACGGTTTAAGCTATGTCAGTATGCAGACATTTGACGGACGGACGGACGGAGGACAAACCCAAAGCCCCCTCCGATGGAATAATCGGTAGGGAACTAATAAATACAATGCTTATATCAACAGAAACAGTACATTTTTTATGCAACAATAAACTAAAATATTCTGAATACCTCATATTACGGTATTGTTATTCTGAACACCAACTCTAATCAACTCAGGAGCAGAACCCAAACCTTCACCACAGCTTCCCCAATGTAATATCGCGTACTTAATCAATTACAAACTCTATTATTGTTTCATTGAGGATGTATGAGTGGTTATGACCCAGCTAGCTATACGACATACATGTAATACAATAAACATAATCATTACCCAATGACTAGGCAGTTGGAATGTTTTCCATGTGCATGTTCGACGACATGACTAGATGAAAGGCGACTTGTGTTTGTATAATACACGCATTGTCGCCTCCTATACAACATTCTAACGCTGGTTTAAGTATTTGATTTCCATCACGATCAAAGCGTTCACTATTCTGACGATTTAAGTGCTGACAAACGGTATCGCCCAAATCAATTTCTCAACTGTCTTATGAATCAGTCTATAGCTTGGATTATATCATAATCATAACATTCTACAGACAGAATGACGACTGCAAACAATGTACAATAAATATATTCAATCATGCCTTATCTGCTGCTTATCAAATAGGTTGTACAAGTTGCAATCTCATTCAAATCAAATCCATATAACGCTTCACTACTTTACACCGATATATAGGGAATAGCGTACCTAAATGTAAGGATCTGATTTTAATGAGATTGTACAAGTTGAAAAATTCAATTTCGTGAAATTGCAGTTCATTACGATTGACCACTTCATAAAAAGTAATTACGCGAAGACAAAACATAATACCCCACCCGGTATGTATAATGTTTATATGGAAAGCGCATGGGTTTGTTCAAACTTGTTTAGCGCAAGTATGGGACGATATTAGACATTGAATGTCTATTATTAGTAGAACAACTAGTTGATTATGATGAAAACACAGGCAACTGTATAATTGATTAAGATTAACAAAAATTAAAACATTTTTTTTGTAAAATTTATATTATTCATATCAAGGTTGATTTGAATAGAATTGACTAGACTTTAAAGGTATCAAAAACAAGAATTGGCATTCAATATCTCCATAAAGTAATTATATTCATACAAAACAACATTATAACTACTTCCATGCAAAATCCCATCGAAATTAATCATACCTTTAAATAACTATGTCATGAATGTTTGTCACGGTGTCAAACAGATCACTGAATATGACAGAAAACGGTCGATCTCGCTAACACCCACCATACCGTCCCTACAGCGTTTTACGCCGTCTAAAATTGTAAGCAAGGTTTAAACTTATAATTATATCGTATGAAGGTCAATGTTAGCTTGTTTTCAAATGCTTTCAATGCACATACGTGTTTTTGTTTACCTACAGCATTATATAGAAAATTAACCCGGTAAATTATGAAAAACAAAATGCACCCCAGTGACTGTTGGGCTCAATGCCTATGTAATCAACCTTGTTTTGAATATATAAATTTTACACACAAAAGTATTTTTGTTACTCTAAACCAATGATACAGTTACCTGTGGGTGAAACATGTATTCCTTAAACTTTAAGTTGATACCATATTTTGCGCGTTTAAAACATTGGCATTTTCACGGGTATAAATGCGAATTCGTAAGTACTAGCATTTTAAATTTTGTGAGGAGCGGTACACAGGCTTACTTGAAATACATTTTTTGGATACGGACGCGGTCGGTGTATCTCTATTGGAATCGGTTGCCTAAGGCACAGGCGCCGCTTCTGTTCATTAAAGCATTTTATAAAATTACACATCCCGCTGATTTGATAGGGTAATCACCGTGATTACATCCATGCACTTACACAGTGCCCACAGGTAGTCACCGGTAGTGCAAATTAAAACATGTCTTTCACAAATATGATTTAAAAAAGTTTACCACATTGCTCGACATAATTTAGGTTAAAATGCTGACACCATGCGAAATTCGTCTGAAGCTATGCAAAATATGTGTCGTTTTAATGACAAACCTGTCTTCCACAAAACCATTCAGCTCATTTACTCGCCTTGCAAAATGTTCTGCTTTTGATTTCGTCTGTAGCAACTCGTTTGTTTGTGCTTTAAAGACCCGGCCGTGCTAAATTCGCACGAATGTCGTTGTTTAAGTGGAAGCCAATGAAAGTGTGTCTTACGGCCAAACAACGTTTATTAACAAATTCGTTATCAATGATACAGTTACTTATGTTCACACATACGAAACGATGATTTAAGTTTTGCACACTGCCCAAAGTTGACACTTGACCGTACCCACCGTTCAGCAAACACTCTAAATATTCTACGCCGAATTTCTAATTGGCCACCCTATAAAATCTGATACTATGTAATATATGCAACCAATACATATGAAGTTGAGTTATGTTTTTATTCCACACGTTAAAGGGACTACCTCACATATTGGTGCATTGTAAAAATAAAATAAAATTGTCAAATATTCGCCTAATTTTGGTTTAGTTGCCTGTATATCCCATAAACAACCACACTGACAACTAAAATAGCTTTAGAAACGTCGGCATTTGGTAGTTATTTAGTATTTTTACATCAAAATTATATAGGGTATTAATGCCCTATAGAATTAACACTACTACATGTATTACTTATTGCCTGAAATATGTTCGCATTAGATGAAAACGAATCGAAAAACAAACCAAATACCTCACTGATGTTTACGCTGTAGCTTGTTGATGTTACAGTTCAATCACATGTGAATTACATAATTCACAAAGCATGTTGGAAGGAAACTTTATACTTATTTTCAAGAAAATCATTCTCAGTGGGTGATATCGAGAACGATTAAAATTGCTTATTTGCACCAAATCTTTCATAAAGGAACCGTCAGTGGCTTTCTATTACATCAATACTAGGTTGGAAACTCACGATATACAAAATATTTAGCCAAATCTGTGAGGCAGCCCCTTTAATCTATCGATTGACAGAAATAAAACATGTGTTTTTGTGCAAAATCATCCTTGCGGAAATGGCTTTTGTGCACGTGGTGCTCGTGCACGGATGAAAAATGTTTGTATTTGGTTGGAATGTATCCTCTGTGTATTGACTTTTATAAAAAACATTTAACTTTGAGAACTTGAATAATGTTGAACTCACCAAAGCCCACCGAATGATGAGTACCGCCACCCAAATCAGCGAAGTGCGCCATACGTCTTTTTAAAAAAATGCAAACTCTTTACATGTATTTACGTTTAATTTAGCGCAAACTACTCTGGGGAACATGTTTTCCTATCAATGTAAGTAGACATCATCGGGTTTAAGATTATTTGTATTCTTCTGAAAACACTTTTCCTAAAATATATTTAAAAAACACGTGGTCAAACAGAAATTTATTGAAGTGCATGCATACATCTGACGGCTTGAGCGCGTTCCCGTTGCTCATTATCGCGAGGTTTTATGTTTTTTATAAAAGGAGTACCACAGAGGATGTGTTCAAATAAAATACGGACATATTTCATGTCTTGCACGAGCACCACGTGCATGAAAGCAATTTCCGCTAACCGTTCCGCATGGATGATTTTGTACCTAAACACGTGTTCTTCTGTAAATTGATAGATAAATTTGTGGAATGAAAACATAACGCAACTTCATTTGTATTGATTGAATATATCACATAGTATCAGATTTTATAGGTTGGCCTATTATAAATTCGGCGTTGTGTATAGCACGCGCATCATTTCAAAATGTGCTATACTGCCTGAAACATACATTATGCATGTAAATAAATTAACAACCTCAGCGCTCTATGCATGCATAAGTGTAACCATTATATTAGCAGTAACATTGGCTTGTTATACACATGAACTTCTGCTAGTTTTCCATTAGTATTAGTTTATTTGACAAATACAATTTACATAAAATTGTGTCCCTTCTGTTAATTCTAATGCTTGATGCTCATACTCCTGTCACATTATGTGAATAATGTACGCGCGTGAGGAAACATTGCTATTAACTAATTATTTTTCCATTTCTGTAAAAGTATTTGGATTTAATTCTTTAAGACGGTAATGGAGGTTTTGACAGCTCGATCGAGCTATTTTCGTGTGTACACGATACCAAAATGACAAGATTAGACAACGCAACAAGTGTGTTTTGATCAAATCATGGAGATATCTGGTCACGCGAAATGCCAAGGTGATATCATTGAACGACCCTTTGTCCGCCCATGCCTCCATTTTGTCACGATTGGGTTCGTTTTTTGATTCAACGACAAATCTATGAATCACGTTTGTAGTATAAGTTAAATTGGCCATTAAGTACTGCAAAAACTAAATGCGTTTTTTTATAAAGTGCGTGCTCCTCACCACTTCCTCATTTGTCAAGGGATTGGACTTTCAATTGATATATCCACTCCAACAAAGTCTGATATCAAGTATTTGTTATTATTTGCTGTTATAGTGATTCAAATTGAAATGGATAGTCCTGCAAAAATGGGTACGTCTTAACGGTTTATGAATCTAGTCTTTTAAAATGTTTAAGGTGTTAAAGGTGCTGCCTCACAGATCGGGCTAAAATTTTTATATGACGTAATTTTCCTACCTAACCAAGTTTTATATAATAGAAAGTCACTGGTGGTTGCTTTATGAAAGATTTATGACATATAAGCAATTTAAATCACTCTTGATATTTGGCACTCAGTATTGTTCTGTTTTAAAATATTGCAGAGTTTCCTTCCAAAATGTTCTATGAATTATGTTATTCAGACATGATCAAACTGTAACTTCAACAAACTAAAGCCTAAACTTCTGTGAGGTATTCGGTTCGTTTCGCAATTCGTTTTCGTCGAATGCAAACATATTTCAGGCAATTTAAGTGATAGAAGTGCTAATTCTATAAGGTATTAATACCCTATAGAATTTTGGGTGTAAAATGCTAAATTACTTCAAAATGTCGATGTTTCGCAAGTTATTTTTATTTCAGTGTGGTTGTTTATGGCATATACAGGAAACTATACCAGAATTACATAAATATTTGACAATTTTATTTTATTTTTGCAAAACACATATACGCGAGGCAGTCCCTTTAAAAAAGAAAGCAAAACTGTAACTACACCTGACCCATTACATTTCATTACCGAATGCTAAGGATGGGACATAGCAGTTTCTCAATCGAAACAGAACATGTTTGCATTTCGTACATATAGTGCGTAGCAGCTCGTATGTAAGCATACGTATTGTTTTACTGATATTTACTGATAAGTCAAGTTTTTTCTTCTTCTTCAAACCAACATCCCTATGAAATACACCATTGTTAGAGAAGGACACAATCAGTTAACCAGATGCATTTCCGTTCATAAATGCAAAGTGCAAGAACATTATTGCCAGAAGAAACATCCGCACCTAATCACAGTTTCGAGATGAAAAACAATTAGAGAAGTGTTTCAAACCACACGGGAAGTTATTTCATTTAAATTTAGTCATAACTGTAGGACTTCTATTTCAAGAAATGCCATTCATTTTCCCCGACCTTTATTGTTTTAGTTTCATTTGTTTCATAAATAACGAACGGAACTTATTATTCCTGTAGGGTGTCGTACATCTTGTGTATGTTTATGATGCCTTAGCTTCTTATAAATAAATGAAACAGTGTGACTCGAAAGACGATGGAAGTACGAACTCAGCAAAACATGTACCTGATACAGTACTACTAGAATTTAAGTGTTCAAAGAGTACATGTATAGCGCGTGAAATACACATTTGAATAACCATTGACATAGTCCAAAATAAACAATATATTATGGTAATGAATACATGCATGCCCCATGGCAACCCAATAGTCAAAAATGTCGATGCTGACCTATTGACATTACAATCAATAGAGATCACTACTGATGGTAACCAACTTACGTTTATTGAACGGAAACCTTTTTTATGCTAAAGGTCGGTGATCTTGGCCTTTGGCCTGCTGACCTCAAAATTAAAAAGCAATTGTCTACTGTTGATGATCAACCTCTATGTTACGTTTGTAGATCATAGGGTCAATCGTTCTAGAGTTATTAAACGCAAACCATTTTATGTTCAAGGTTATAGTGACATTGACTATTGAACTCATAATCAATAAGGGTCGGCTACGTTTGATGACCAACCATCATGTAAAGCTTGATGATCATAGGGATAAGCGTTCTTTAGCTATTGGAAAAAAATTGAAACTCCAAAATTATTGAATTGTTGGTTTGAAATAACTTTTCTCTTCCACGAATGAGAGTATCGTTAATGTTTATTTTTAAACTATTGTCGTCCTCGTCGTCACGCTTGATTGATCACACTATTCATGAACGCAAATCGGCTATATCATTTTCACTTTACACGTGCTTCAAACATGTCTGCGTACACAATTTGTTTTTTAATTAAGCAAGACATTTACGCTTAAAAGATCAACAAAAAATAGGTCATGATAAACATAATCGTGTATATGAGATGCTGAAGGCTGGTGTTTTGCTACGGCTGGTATCTGTAGCGTAAACCTTTCATCTCTTTATTATTACTTGACCGTGGTATCATCTCAAACAGACATACCGTGTATATGATATACCACGTGATAACAGGTCTAGGGTCAATACAGTTGATATAGACAGGTATTCTGCTAAAACTTAGCACAATATTCAACGACATTGTTGTAGCTGAACCGTAGTCAACCATATTGCATATATAAAATTGCATTCGACTTGTGTTTGTTGTGACAACGACACCGTTTTAAAAAAAATTCATTTGGGTAAAACCATATTTTGGTCACTTATAATGGTCAATGAATTACAGTTTTTACCGTTCTTACCTCCCTTGCATTATGAAATAGTATATTGTAGAATATTTTAAAAAATAATACTGTCAAGCTAAGGTAACGGGGAACGTTATCCTGAGAGGAAAACCGCCTTTATGTGTAGGGTGCTTTTTAGTGGTAGATTTGTCGATAGCATAACGCAAACTTTCGTGCCAAAATATCAATAAATAGTAAGGGTAATTGGTACCAAAACGTGCACAAACAGTTGCTACAGTAATAATATTTGTATAATATTTTAATCTAAACCCGTGAACGTTTCACGACGTTTCACGTACATCGTTGATAAAAATAATGATTTGTGTGTTTTATATTGGATACTCTTTAACAACAAAGTAACGAAACAAATTACCCAATATACACATGTATCTATAGTTTTCAATCTCATAATTTTCGTATATTTACGTGAACAAATTGTTATTGCGTTTACAGGTCAACCTATTCACAATTGCAACCATCTCTGGAAACTGCTGGATACACATACATTGTCTTGTATACTAGTATTATACCAAACAATTAAAGACAGATAAAGGCAAATATATACTAGTATACACATGTGATAAGACCTTTATATTTGAATCACTATTATCAATGCTTATTACTCTACCGTTAAATGGGGTGGGTTGTACAGAAAATGTATTGTATCAAGTAATATTGTATAATACTTTCATATTCGTTTAAAGTGGTTAAACCTCTAAATTTGATATTTCCGATAAACAATTATTACCTTACAACCTATCCGTTTGGTCTAGAAATGAGGAGACGAAATAATTATGACACATAATAATAATTCCTTTCGAAACGTATGGAACAAAATCTGTACAAAACTATCTTGGTAGGGTATCTATATGTTTGACATCTTGAATCAAAAATAATATTACGAACTGCATTGTCGGTTAAGGACTTGAAGGTGTCATTGATTACATGTCCTGCAAGTTTCTATACTTCGGACTTCATTATTCAATTGTCTGAGTTATTTTGCATAATGTAATGCAATGACTTGTCGTGATCAGAAGTGTCATTTTGTACCTTTACGCATATTAACCTACTGTAAATTATGTGTTTGTCACTGCTATGTACGTCAATCAGTCAACGTTCAGTGAAAGGATTGATGAGAAATCTTTCCCAATGAGTTCTGTCTGTCACCTCATTATGTTCAAGTAACACTTGGGCTACTGAAGTATAATAACTGACTGCTTAGTAGTCACCCAACAAGGAAACTTTCATCTTCAAGAGCTAATGGAAAAAATACTTTCTTGTGAACGTCGCTGTATCGAGTTCTCATTGGATGCCTTACATAAATTAAGATTGTTAAGACAGAGTCCTGTGTAATTGAATTCGATCATCTGCAGACTTCGTTTAGAATATTGAAAATGCCATTTGGAAGGTACTATGTTAAATAATATACACATACACATCGAAGCAGCGCTATCCACCCACGCAAGAGACAGACACAGATCGGCTATACGCATCCTAAAAATGGATATTTTAAGAACGCTTATAAACTATCTGAATCACAATGAATGACATAAGCCAAAGTTTGCTATATTTGCATATTTCCATAAAGGGAAGTTATTGCTTATAATAACTACACTGAAATTGAACACACTGTTTGATAGTTTACAGCCGCCATACAGGACAGATATCTGCTGAAGTATTTTTTATTAAGTATTGTACATGTTAAGACAACTCGACACATACAGAAGTGGCGGTATTGCCTAACATGTGCTTGAACAGAAGTTAACTGTTCTTTGAACACAGTAAAACTTCCTACAGATACATACATTTTAATAAACAAATAACTGTGAATGATATGTTTACATGTGGCTAATAAGTGGTCAGTTGAAAGTCAATTCATAACCCGAACACGAGATCTGGGATCCATTCGGAAACCATTTAAAGTCTTCAACATTCTCTTGTGCGTTTTGAAATATGCCACCAGAGGAAAGTCGAAGGCAATGTCGTTCCAAAGAACACGAATCTCATAAATAATGCGTATTTGTATGTTGGAGAAAGAAGTTTAAGTTGATGTTATGACAATATCTGTACTATAATAAATATGCTCTGGAAAGACGAAGAAAATGTGTCCTTCCATCTGACGCACACCTACCCGTGAAAGATAGATGACCACAACTGCACTGTAACATTGAGAGGGATGATCCATATATAACGTAAAAACGCTTATAATTTTATTATTATCAGTTTGATTTTACTCAAACTTTTACTGGAAACAATAACATACATTAGCGATGTTTTTCTGAATATTTATTATTACTGACGAGATTTCGTAGTTCAATTTACAATCAAAAACGTGCAACATTTTTTCTATAGATATGTTTTATTTTGAGTACACATTATTCATATTCCGTTTTGTGCCTTCCATGCTGTACAGTTTATGTTGAGTGATGCATTCAATGTCTAATTTCATATAATATTTTTACAATAACACTCACTCTTGTTATCAACGTACACTGTACTAAGAGCCCTACTCCCTTACAGAAACGTGACAAATATGAACCTGTTTTATATATCAAATGATTGTTTCCATCTAGACTGTATGATATGTGACTTCGCAACCAGTGTTCCATATTATAGTGAAGTGCAGATGTGTTTTTCCGATAATGCTATGTCAGAATTATTAAAACATTATTTCCCAGACTGTGAATCATTTAACACAAGACACTGTAATCATTTAATGTTTTAAACAATCTCAGATACTGTTTTCCTTTAACAGATAATTCCTTGTTGGACTCATATTGTATCTTATCTGTCATAAAAGTGGTTTTATACACTTACGTAACGTTCTCTAGCTTCAAACACCGTCTAGGTCGTCTCATTGTAAACATATTATATATCCGTCGGGATTATAAATCAAATTGTTTAAACGATTAAACACTCCAACCGCTGTGCCTGTAATTTCACACGCTCTGTGATTACAATAATGTCTGCGTTTCCACAACGAATTTTCAAGGGTCAGTGGTAATGTTCCCGGAATGGTCTCTGTTTTATCAGTTGTTAAACCGAGAAAAGCTTAATTGTTTTCACTTCACATGGGTATTATTTGGAGCTTAGCTCCGGTCCGTATCATTTTTTTACAAATAACTAGTAGCATTTACATATCAGCTCTGGAGAGTACCATTTCTGCTAAAAAATAATACTATGATCCCATTTTAAGCAGATATAATGCACTAGTAAATTGAAACCAATGCCCCAAACACCGGGGAATGGTGGAGATTTATAATTTTGATTTTTCAAACCCCTTGTGAAATCCCTGTTACCAGGGCCATACATATAGTAAAAATGCAATTGCTTGCCGCCCTATGCCTACGTCTATATTTCTCCACTATTTTGACGAGGAACAAAATACCCACTCTCGCACGCCGGTGACATCGGAAAGATAAAATAGTTACACCGCTATCCCCCAAGTTTGGCAACATTGAAGCATTTTAGACGTAATTATTTATATTTGTTAAGTAGACATATGAGGGGTGTTCGAAAGGAAATGCAATTTACTATAAATCTTTTTATGGACAAAATTATTTAAAATGAACTCACCGAAAACCTGCAACGAACTCTCCTTTACACATTGCACACTAATTTTACTTTTATATTTAGGATTAAAGTTATGTTTTGTCGTCTGCAATAGGTACAACACTCATCTACTGTAATATGGACCCCATAAGTTTCCTGAACATACCTATGTTCCTCTGAATGCCATTAATGTCGCATAGGACTAGGTCTACATATTTATACTTGGTTATGAAGCATTCGTTCAAAAATTACTTTACAGTAGAAGCCCTGTTCGCAGAGGTATTTTATGAGAAAGGTACATATGTTCTATTCCATTAACTACTTGCCGCTTGATGAAATATTTATGAAGTTTTTCCTGCACAAAATATCTATAGAACCTTCTTGTAACATGTTTGCGCATTGGTTCTGGTTTTTGAATTGAAGTTCCTCTGTAGGTGAAGGAAATCAAATGTATCATATTCATCACTGACTGTGTGTGTTTTACAATTACGGGTTCCTTAGAATTTCTGGTTGCACATATATGATATTTTCGGCTTTATTCTTTGTTAATAAGAGTGGTCATGTGTTTCATCCTTTGTTATACCACGTAAAAACATTTCTTTGTCACCACGTAATGCGCTAGGTATCAAGTGGGTACAAATGTTGTTAATTTCAAGAATCTTTGTTCAATATGAAGTAAACTTGGGATAAACTCAAGCATGTACGAGCAGCTAACATTTTCAACGGTCACTATTGCAGCTTTCAGACGAATACCCTACTTTTTAAGTTCTGTGCGAGTGTTGCTGTTTACGGTTGACCACTTTTGTTACTGTCTTGCAAAGATGTTATTTGCCTACTTTGAGACATGTAACAACAGTGGCAAAATGCTCAAAGACTCCTTGCGATGTCCTTAATTTCACTTAAATTAAGTTTAGACCTTTCTCTGATAATTGGCATAATTGAAGTCAGTTTGGCGATACGTTTTCGAACGTTTATTTAGGTTAGTACAAAGTAGTAAGTGTTAATCAAACATACATTGCGACCAAACGGATTAATGGATTTCAATACAATTTTAACAAAGAGAAGACAATAGTCTAATGGGTACACATGTCAAGTTTGAAGCACGAAAACCAGGAAGATTTGAATTTCTCTTCGAACAACCCGTATATTCTAGGACACACTCTATACAGATTCTTAAAGAAATAACACTTCAGCTGTCGCGTGATTTTTCATGTACGCGGGTTTTGTTTCGCGAATTTATCCTGCACCGTGTACGGAGAGGTACGCGTACAAGTTTATTTCCGAAAATCAGTCTTTAAAACCCACACTTTCAGTGCGATGCTTTTACTAAATTTCAATCAACAAGGCAAAAACCTCTCAATTGGCAAATACGGTACCACCATTAAGAGTAATTTAATAGTCGATAACGTTTCTCATAGCTGTTGAACAAGTGTGGACCAAATATGTTCATTTGCAACGATCACTTTTTCCTTATTTCGTGCCACTAGCTTGAAGCTACGAAGTTGTTTTCTAAAGCAAAAATGTTGTCAGATTACATTCTATAAGCAGGTGCCCTGAAGCATTATACCTCTCATCTTGTACAGATTGGAAAGAGAAGAGATTATTTTATTTTCCAAACTGTGAATTTACCAACACCTAGATGATGATAATCGTTGCTTTTCTAATACAAAAAACTGATCTCATTTCTTAATATGGTATTGGTCGATGGTACGACGGACATGCGACAACTGTTCATCGCAAGGATGTCGTGTGTCAATTGTTATGTCGTGCGACCATCGCACGACCGTCGTACGTCCGTCGTGCGCTGGACGAACGATACATTCCAAATATGCATCGTAGAGCCATCGCAGCGTCGTGCGACGAAGAAATTCCTGCGACAATTGTGAAATGAGTTGCATTTAATGTGAACAAACTTAAATGAATTAACAAAAACTTCCAGTTACGGTAGTTTGTACGTTACCTAATATTGCTGACAAATGTTATCTTACAACAATTATACTAATAACGGATGTTTTAAATAGTCAATGTGATCACACAACTAATTATTCTGTTTCAGATTGACAAATTATATCTTCTTTATTCTCAAAACCTTTAAATCCCACCTAATCTTGATTCTAAGGAAAAGTTCAACGACTTGACTAACAGCCACGTGTAGCCGTCATTGATCAATTTAGATTCAATAAAAGTTACATTTCAACAACAAAAACAATTCGCTGTATCTATGGGTGCTACAAATACAGTACATTGTAATTTGTGAAATTGCTTAGGCGTGTAGTAATGCCAAACACACGTACATTAATCCCCATCAGTTTATTGGCTATGCGGTTAGTGAACTTGTGTGATGACGTTGTTATTCTGATGACACTGGGAATGTTGCAAAAGAGAGAACGTGTAGAACACGTGTGGGCCAATTTGTCAGTTAGTATGTAAAGAACATGGGACAAGTCGTGATGTGTTACACAGGTAAACACATACACGATAATCTCCAGTCACGCATTACAAGGTAGCAATACCGCGAGTCTCTGGCATTTCTAAAGGCTACAAGTCCAAGACCAACTATGTAAGCATGAATTGATATGGAAATATATGATTTCGATAATTATTATGTAACATCAGTAATACATGAACTATTGTCGTCGTCCATTAATGCGCAACCATTGTTTTGTTCTGGATATATGCAGGCGCTTGTTAGCAAGTATGTGCTACAATTCACTTGAATGTCATAGTTTAGTTATTCTCAATAATAAGAAAAACAGATTGAAAAAGAATGCGTTTTTATTGTGTTTCTCGCAAAATCATTTCTTCGAATCAAGTATGATTTCTCTAGACGTCTTATTTGTGCCTGATGTACATGTAGTTCCCTGCAAATCCCAATGTTCTGATCTTATGAGAATCAATTCAGATCTGAACTCAGCTGAGGAGTCAAAGGATTATTCACTGCAAGTAACATTCTGGAAGGGCACCAGTGCTGAAGCAGGTGAAGCTGGATATGTCTAAATGAACAGCATGGCATCTGGGATCAATTACAAAAAAGATGATACCATGCCGAGCAATGACCGTTCTAAATATGTTTTACTGCTAGTTTCATATTTCTATTCCTTCCGATGTTGGAAATGCTAAGCCTTTTCAGGATGTACTGGAAGAAAATGAGACTTTCTTGTTGACAATAAAGCCCAATTGTAAAGTAGACAAATAATGTGTGGCTTTATCTTTACTGAAATCCTCTGGATATATTAACATATATTAAGTAAATTACATAGGATCTGCTGAATATATACTATGTGAGTAACATGTCCCAGACGAGCAGCCTGCTGGCCATTGAATGAACTTATTTTAACATTTTGGCCGGCTGTGTGTACCAATGTGTACTGTTACGTGTAGAAAATGAAGCTTTTCCATTGTATCTCTTTGTGAGACAACATTTAACTGGAAAGTATAGAGATGGAATTTTTTAAGGTATTTTCTCTGGAAAAAGGGTTCAAATTATCTCCAGAATAAGCATTAAGAAAATGTGGTTCCTTACATAAAAAATTATGTACTTTCGAGAACCTCAACCTGTCATTTGTATACCACCATATCGTTTTTCTCTAAAGATATAATTTACTATTGCATCTTCACCAAACATATCATGATGACACTTTTGGCAGCCTATGACAAGTACTCGTCTTTGCAATTATTGTTCTCGTTTAAATACCCCTCACTGTCTGCAATTTGTCTCCGTGCATGGAGCGAGAGTTTATCAGCATCACGAGATTCACGTTCACCATCACTACTTTCTGTGAACAAGGCTTTTTTAAGTGTGCCTATTTCATTAGCTTCTTGCTTGTCAAGAAAATCAGTCACCAGTTTTTCAAGATTTTGCATTCCAGTCTCATTTTTGACCGCTGGGGCCTTGGCTGTTCAATTTCTCATTCGAATATGTGTTGTGCATTGTGCCTTGTAATTGTGGTATGTGATGATCTTATGTTTTATGTGTTCGCCTGGTTAAATGTAGTGCTGCCTTCCCTGTACGACTTTATAATCTGTTTTTGGTATAGGTAGACCCGGATTAAATTCGTACGACCCTCGTTATTTTGAGAAAAAAGTCGATACTTCCGACTAGAGTTAGGACTCGCCCATGGGTATACTTTAGTTGTCTGTGCATTAGTCTTACCAAATCTTACACCCTTACCCGGTCATCGTGGAATGACATTATTTGGTATTTTCAACTGAACTTTACTACTTGAAAGAATAGCCAACGTTCCCAGTCGAATATGTCTTGACTGTGTGTGCATTCTTTATAATCATAAAGCATGAACTACATGCATTGTTGTTTCCACGTGCGTGCGGAAAAGAATGTTTTTTGTTTTCCTATCTAATTTGTCAGTGCGGTTTTTATTGATGCAAATACATTACCAAATGCGTATTTGTCAGGAGACATAGTTGATTCAGCATTTTCAAATAAATAAGTGATGACATCTTTATTGTTTCTGGAGTTCGATATTGTATTAAAGCACAGTAAATCCAGCAATACATTTGGCAACATTCAATCGTTGTTTTGATGATGTATAGAAGACGTTTGTAACCAATTTGTGATGTTTACTCACACTCCTATTTGGTTTAGGTAAATATCTAGGTTGTGCATGTTTATGTACTGTTATCATCCACTCCATTTGACCAGCTTGAGGTCAATATTTACCTATTTGATAATACATGTAATACAACTTTCTTACGGTTTTGCAAGTCTGTTAAGTAAACTATTTAATATTTGAAAATGATTTGACATGTCATTGTCTGTATTGCATTGACATTTACAGGCATTCTGTTATTATTAAAATACGTGACTATGTAATTATTTATATAAACTAGCACATTACTGTATCTGTTGAAGTTTCGTCACCATAGAGATATTTTCAGCTGCAATTTTATCACACTGCTTATCAGTTAAATAAATTTGTAGATACAGACGATCATGAATACTAAACGTCACCTGTATAGGGGTTTAATGTAATTTCAAGTAAGTCTTCATTTCGGGGTAACTAAGACGTATTCTAAAAATCAAACAATACCTTCGGATCAGCGGTCAGTAACTCTGACCACTGGACCACTTGTTCACCTACAACTAATAGAATACCGGCTTTAACCGTAAGTATTTGCGTTGCCATGCGGTAAATGGAAGGATAATGTGAGCAAATAAGGCACCTGGCGTTAGACAACTTAGGCGTTAGTTGATTGTATCTGTTCTGGTTGCATTTTAAAGAATTAAGAAATTGAACTGAAGTACGAAGGCCACTTAAAAAGTATTAATCAGTGGCCAATAATACGTTTAATATTCAATCAATGTGTGTAATGTCTGAAAGATACAACCTTTGCTTAGCTAACCAATAAAACAGTATTGCAATCGGTAAAATATCCATTCACCCGTATGACATTGAACCAATAGCGGTATAAAAGACAGGAATTGCGAGAAAGTAAGGTATATTAGTAGACGTAAGGGTTGATATTAATGGTCATAATTTCTCTATTTTTCATCTAATTGATTTAAAATTTGCAGATTTCATGCACCGTATACTTGTTTAACTAGTGCGGAATCAAAATATTGTTTGGACAGTATAAATAAATTTAGTTGTACAAGGAATATGCCATGTTCGAAATACTACATAAAATGCATTTTGCTGGGACTATACCCTAAACGTTGTTGCTGCATTGTACTACTGTACGTCTTAAGTTGGAAAGTCAAACATGTAGTTTTTTACACATTTATATATGTTACTATCTTTCACATGATAATATGTCCTGAATTATTCCTAATTTCTTAACAAAAATAAAAACACATGAAAGGAATTTGTATATTAAGAAGAATTTCATGAAATGGACAACAAGTGGTAATTTCCTTTGTTTATCATAAAAAAGGAGTATAACATTACCCCACCCACTTTTTTAAAGTTGGGCTCGAACATGAAATTTTGTTGTAAAAAAAATAAATTGTGATAAAAATGATTAAAATCATCCGACGAATGAAACTACATAATATAATAATCTAGAAAAATTGACATATTAAGAATAGATTAGTATTTATTCACCTAGTATATATCTAATATTAATTAGGGTGTAAGTGTGGTATTTTGAGTCTCGGATGTGACTTGTTTATATTGCTATAGTTTGATAATCATTTACGGTTTTTAAAATTATGGATTGCCATTTAAGAGTACACTGATATATCAAGGGGTTAGAGCCAAATCCTGCTATGTGCTATTTCCTTATGTTTTCACCAGAGCAGTTTTTAATAACCATTTGTTAAGATATGGTTATTGTTAAAGTCAAACTATTAAATTATGTAGACAGTTGAATACTTTAAACCCTAATATGAAATATTTGTGAACATTGTAAGGAATAAATAAATGTGATTTAAATGTCAAAATATTTTTTGGTTTTCAAACCCTCACTCAATGATACAATTTGACATTTGCCAGATCCAAATGTAATACGATATATATATGTGGCAAGCAGCTGATGATAAAATAATGGGAAACCTGTCCACACTATACCACGCTTATTTTCACTAGACCGGTAGGCAAATCCACTTTCCACCTGATACCAAAACATTTAAAATGTCAAACCATATTATTGCCATATATATGTATATGGAGTTTACGATAACCGTCCATGTGATGAAAATTTTAGAAACTTTGTATCATATTCAGTGTTGACATCCTCTGGTATCATATAAATTGATGTTTGTGGACTAACAAAAAACATCAAGAAAAGATTATATGGTTCATGGTCTGATTAAGCTTAAATGTCAGTGTAAATCAGAATATCATTCAATGCTCAAATTGCTTCCGTAACAGATGTAGCATTTTGGCATATAAAATGTAAAGGAAATGTGACTTGAAAACATAAAAATTATGCAATTGCGATTGTAAATATATGTATATATATATATAGGATAATGACCAATACGGTTATGTACTATAATTACATTTCACCATGGCCACAAGCTAAGAAACTTTTAAAATTAATTACGAAAGTCAGTGTTCACTGTGACATCCATCACTGTATTCAAATACAATTAGAATTCCATGCCGTAATTAATAGTTTTTAATGAATTTATAAATGTCATGTCGTAATTAATGAAGTTTTTCATACATTTATAAATTCATTAAAAACTTTAATATTTACGGCTTGTAAATTAAAATTTAAAATGTGTTGGTAAGTTTGAATTACAAGCAGGTATGAACATTTAAAATATTAACTGGGTAATAAGATACAGAATATGTTTAAAATGAAAATATATTTTAGGATTGGCACAGCAACTTAGATATGTACTACAGAAATTGAAAACTTCAATATCTTTGAAATGTATGATTTATCTTTTTTGCTTTCGAAAGACAGTTGTAGTGCGGTTTTATCTCTGCCTAATTGGCAAATGACCTCAAGGAGAAGAGATAGGTTGATGCTTGTGTGATACAAGGAATTCAGACGGGATGTCCTAGTCCAGTCATTCTGACTAGACTTCCTGTGTCCAGACAGAGATTCAAACCTTGGAATTCCAGATTAGTAGTTGAGCCAGCTAAGCACTTGACAACCGTTCCACTATGATATATAATATATATCACTTGCAACAACTGGGCCACGTGTCATTCCATGTGGTATTTTTTATTGAGATAATACATAAAGCTATAACAATCTTTTGCATATACAGTAGTTTTGGAAGATATTGTCATAAGAGATGTATATTTTCCTGATACACGTATTTGTCTAAGAGTATAAATGAATCAACTTCCAGTTATTGCAATAAGTCATACATGTACACGTTGAATTGTATAGTCTACCAATGAATCACACAGTGACGGGAAATTACAAGTGCTTTTACTCACAATAAGGCACATACTTTGCATTGTATATTATCCAAATAAGTCATACAGTGATTAGGTTTGTACTCTGTGATTGTGGTCATTTCTGTTTAACCTTAGGAAAGTTAATTAATAACGCTTGACCACTACTTGATACCAAGTTAATGCACACTAGCACCTTCCTTAAGTTTGCTTACGTAGTGGCTAAACAGTCTTTTAACTGAATGTCTTAATACACATTCAAGTGTTTAAAAGTTTTTTTCTGTTTTTCATGTATTACAATTCTTACTTTATACACCTTTATAATCAAACATTACACAGCTATGTTAATATCCATCTCGACGAATGAAAATCATTAATTGATTCGTAATAAATAGTTTATTCGTTTAAATAACACATGCACCGTTCAAAATATAATGCATATTAGCTGTTATAAAATTAACAAATTCAAGCACATACACGTTTACTAAGTAAGTTATACTTACTGTTATAATTAAGAATTAGCTTGTTTTATGTTCTTTATTTAAGCTTATTAGAAGAGCTTCTCATTTACAAAAAGATTAAATAAATGAAAGCAATTTAATGTGTTTCTAAACGCACAACATTTAAATTCATAAGGAATACTAGTAGTCAAAATAATTTTCGCCAAAACTAAATTTTTCTCTCTGTATAAGGTATTCCTGTTTCAATCATACCTAGCTAAATGTATACTATCCATTTTAGTCACACTTTGACATCTTATTCGAGTGAAGCTGCTATTATTATACAGCAATATAAACAACAACTGTGGTTTGACATTTAACTTACAGCGATGAAATTGTATGTACTACAGACCAGCACCCGGTGCCTTGTTGTTGACTTATATAAATTGACAAATCAAGACTGATGTCATTTAACCAAAATGTCATTGTTTTATATGGAACAGTTGAGCGGGACAAATATTATATTAAGACACACAAATGTTATTGGTAGAGATTGATATACAGATTTGATTCATTCTAACAGATGTTAATGTTACATCTACGAAAATATTAAGAGGCCATTGATTTAAAACTGGTTTTCCTCCAGTCAGTTTTGTAGATACACGATAGCTAAAAATGACTATTATCAATATTTAATTAATTAAGTTGGATATTTTGAAATAATTTTGAGAATAAATAACAATGGTGATGCGGAACTCATTTAACTAAAAAAGTCAATTTGGCCAAGTTTATCAAATAGAAGGTTTTGGCTGTAACCCCTCAATATATTGCCAAGAATATCAATTTAATTTCAGTAAGCCTAAATGGCATTTGACAACAACGCTCAGAAATCGTATGAGCCCATATAACACAATTTTCTTACGTATTTATGAGGTATTCTTTGTCCAGTGCTTTAGACCATGTTCTGTTGGAATATCAATTAAATGGAAATGCTTTTATATCAAATGATGAAAATACCACGAATGTCTAGCTGAGAGATTGCTCTTTAAGAAAATGTACACTTTTGATATATTCAAAGGTAATGGTGTTGATTTGTGTATTGAACCTATTATGACTACATTACTCATTTACTCGCAACAATCAGTGTACTCGTTTACCTCAGTTAATATTTAAATTTAAAAAATAAGCACAAGTCCCCGAATAGTGTGAGTGCTGTCCAATTGTCATTGATTATACCATTCCATTTAATGGTTTCGTTTCTTCAATTGAATATTTCTTGCTATCCATATTTTCGCAATAAGATACTATGAAGATGAACGGTGACACTTTAAATAAAACCTTCACTTTGCCTAAGGGTTACTACGACGGTATATCAAATATATAAAAGTTGGATATTCTATCGAATTCAGTGAATGTTCTTACAATGATTACCTCAACATTTTCTGTGAGGGCAAGGAAAGTGAATTGCAGTTTTAAGAGCAAATGGAAGACATTGTTTGAATGGTAATTACATAACATTAAGTACTTCCAATTCAATTTCTCTTGGAACAGAGGATGTTTCGTCTTATTATTTCAGGAGATAATTTTCAAAATCTAAATCGGACTGCAACATTAGGAAGGGATGGAGTATATACAAACCTCTCCCTTACCATAACATTTATTTATAGTATATCAAAATGTTCATAATGCACATACACAGACGATTCAAAGTCATACAGAAACGGCCACAGCGCGTTGTGTAAAATCTTCTCGAGACACAGTAGCACAGCTGATGCGTGTATAAAATACCTGGGCACGAGTGCAAACGTTTTTTTGTGATAACGCTTGCAATGGTCGTGTCCGTTTGTCGTAGACATCTACATTTGAAGAACAAAGCGATCAACCCAACATGATATGGCAGCGGAGTGTCAGACATTTACGTTGCCTAAAAAGTCCTTTTTCAGCATCCCTCAGCATTCCCAAAAAATCACTCAAAGCTCTTATCTTGTCATGTAACTTGCCGCATTGTTCTTGTTGGTTACGCTCCCATTATAACTTTGATTTGTTTAAATATTTTATTAAACAGCTGATTAAAGAAAGTTATGATCATTCACAAAACATATAATTGTTACCGGGCTCGGTACGCTTGTGCAATAATAGTCATGCTGAAGACTTAATATCTGCAAGGAACTAAACCACGTTTACCCGGACAAGACGTGTTCAGCTGGCTGCTAACGTACTAGGCTGTGGTATAAATCAGAGGTAAGAACAATGTTTTGCCTGTTCCTATTGTTGTCATTTATTTTGTGGCTATACAAGTGATACAACGAACAAGTGCACGTGCTGTGGTTCTTCCTCGACACTGAGATGTATTTTTTCCGACCATAAACGTCACATCAGATATATATATAATGTGTCAAAAAGTCCAGTTTAATCAATAAAAATGAAAAACATTATCAATGTTCATTTTGATTTTAGGTTGATAAAAACCCCTCTGTTTCACTCAGACCTTACAGTTCATGTTCACAGCAAAACCTCGATCCAACAACTCTGCAATGGATTCATGAAGTTGAACTGTGAAGTCTTAATTTATAAGAAGGGTTAATTGTCTCAACATATCAACAAAATGCACATTACTATAAAGCAGTACCCAACCGTAATTATATATTTAATCTGTAACCTTAATATACAATAAAACTTACGGTACATTAATACTCGTGTGAACACCCGTCAATTTATGCATTGATAATGAGCAAGCAGATTTTATTAGTTTGTATGTGTGTGGTTAAAATCGGTTGTCTAATGGTAGGGTGTGTGATTTTGGGTCAAGATCAGATTGACACAAACTGTGTCACTGCTTATTTGTTTCACTATTATAACCAACCAACAAATAAATCCACGCAATTTAACAAGCAATCACTTTAGCAACGACATGTCCTTTTATCATTTCTTTTTATTATTGGGCTGCCACGGGGACATAAATCTTAGCAAGAAACGTCTCTTGTCGATTCCTATTTAATGTAAATCGGTTTGATCAACAGAGAAGAAGTCTTATTTAGATCTGATACAAAGCATTAGAACTAATTCAAGCTACCAATATCATACTATATGTACCGAGCATTTGATTTGTACGATGTTTGTTTCTTGAACATATTGTTGTTAATATTCCTCAAGCCTGAAGGGACAGTCAGGACATGTGGTATAAGTAGGTTCTCATCAAACATAATCCTCGTTCAGTGGTAAAGCTAGGGAAGGAGTATCAGTATCACTTTGTGGGAATTAACACATTGGTACGGACAAAGTTAGTTCAAATAAGAAGAGGGAAGTTGAACTGGAAATGGCATAAACATTGAAGTGCAACATCGGATATGGGTTCAACATTTTTAACACTCAGTGAAAGTATCACAAACACAGCACTCGTACCCTTGATTCCCGTTCGTCGGTTGTGTAACATATTGCAGCACAGGCTAAATAGTCTTGCAAAACAGGCAAATCAACGTGAAGAAGTAAACTGCAAGACGGGTACGGATTTATATACTTTAAATACGTCCGTGTCTCGGAATAAACATTGTATATTTTCTTTTCTTTTCAAGTAACTGTTTGTGCGCTTGAAGTTTGAGTCCAGTGTATTTAATTTTAGAAGAAAGATGTCTCCCTTAGTTACATATTTAAGTCAAACTTTGCATGGGTACATTTGTCCTACATTTAAGTATAAATATATTGCTGGCTTAGAATTAGAATTTTGAGAAAACAAGAAAAAACTGTCTGAAAACCACTCTTTACTTTGAAAAAAAAGCTTTTTTAAACATCAGTTTGGTAAACATTCCTACTTCCGATTGTCATGACAATAGGCTCATAAGAAGAGCATTGAGATGAAAATTTCAAATATACATGCGTCTTATAGGTCGTAAGAAGTTACAATGTACGACCCTCTAATTCTAAACCAGCGGTATAGTGAAAACGAAAGAAATATCTCCTTGCGAAAATTTTGGCATTCGTCCTTACATTTTATAAATGATTCACGGGGTAATGCGAACTTAAGATATCTACACTACACATTGGTTTAGCTTAACGTTCTTACGAGTTTAATAAGTAAGAGATAAGTATTACAAATGTCTTTCTGTTTCCAAAACGTATTCTTATATTCCTCTTGCAGACATCTTGTCGGAAGAAAGAACGAATTACCATTAATCTGTAGTCATTACAGCCACAATTTTCCTTTAAACTATATTGTCGCCTTCCCTGCAATCAAAACTATATGCCTCTCGTGCTTATTTGGAATAAAATGGTTTATTAAGGATGACAAGAAAATTGTTGCGTGAATAGTTTAAATAAATACCGGCGCCTGTAGTTACCGTTTGTGGTCATTTCAGTACACTTCATAGGCACGTAACTCGAAGTTTGAAATAACTTTCCTACAGGCCAAGGCCATGATATATATATCAACCTGTGATTCAAATGTTGAAGCATGCACCTTCAAAATGTTCAATGGTTGGTCACTATATGTCAAGACCAAACTTTATTATGGTACTGATTACTAGTCTTATGGTCCATGGTTGTATAAATGTGAAAGTAGGATCAAAGTTCATTACAGTATTAAATCAAAGCACTGAGAGTTCGGTGGGAGGCGATCTGGTAGCTGTTATTGAAGGTTGATTCGAAGTTTTCTTACTGCCAGTCTTCTCCAATGTTCATAAAGTCCAATATGGCTTATCTAAATACTTGTTAAAAAGGAGAAAATTATTTGGCGTACATGTATAAAATGCGTTTATCAAATAAGCTCACAAACGTGGCACTTTAATTATCATAAGCGCCCATTTACCAGATGCTTTTGTAAGCTTGTAAATCTTGAACAACAGTCCCCCACTACAGCGATATTCAGAAGTGAATACATCTGGAGAAAGTTAGTATCTATATTTATAAGCGTATACACTATATTATTACTTAACAATTCTTGCAGACAATAATACCGTTCATTCATAAAAGCTAATACTCATCACGTGTCTCTACACAACATGGCCTGGAGAGCAGTAATTGTTATTATCTGTTATGTCCCCTAAAGAAATAAATCAGTGTAATCAGTGTAAATTAGATTTAGTCAAAATTAACAAGGTTTTATATGAATGTTAGTGTCTTCAGGAGGTAGTTGATGTATTACGTTCATATTACATGTAAATACATGTACTTTAGTTCTACTAAAATATCCTAACAATAATGACATCCGGGACATTCGAAGAAGGTCATTTTGATAATACGAAACAATGTGCTATAGCTCCAGCGGAGTTATTATCCGTAAATATATTCATTAAACTAACAGTTTGACACAAATTGTTCCAATTTGAATACTTGGAGAAACATAAACAGCAGTATTGACAATGTTGACAGTTGAATCGGATACACATTGTTTTGACAAAAGGCGTTAATTTGGTTATCGACTCCAAAAAACTCTACCGAGACTGACCATGTCCGCTGTGTAAGGAGAAGCTGTCAACGGCTTGCCTCGAGGTGCAAGGTAGAATAATTGGTGATGAAATCAATCGACAGAAAATCTGTTCAAAACCTCCAACGAAAGCACTGCAATCTGAAGAAGACTTATCGGAGGAAAATTATCTGTTACTTTAACACTGTGGAAAAAATGACGTTTTGACGTGTATCAATTAGCCGAATTGATTTCCTCCCAGGCAACTTTAGACGGTGTTGTTTTATAACGCATCATTCATGTCATTCGGGCAGCTTTTATGATTAATGGAGTTAAAAGATTTCACGCACCGCATAATTAATCTGAAAAATAATGGAAACCATAATAGATGATTTTATTCAGGAATGACATTGAACTAAGACTTTGCTGCTGTAAACTACGAAATTATCCTCTTTCTACGGCGAATGTAAACAATAACAAATCCTTTTTCCATCGCATGCGTTATATAATTTACTTATATGTTATATACCAGTCTTCTTCTGATCAATGATAGGACTACACTAATTATTGAACCGGATGGTGGTCACCTAATATTATTGACGTTTTTATGAACTGAAAGTGTTTGTTTTAATTTTTTTGAACATATATTTTAACTTTACCTACCCTTTTGATTACATTTTAAAGAACGCACAGTGAAATGTTGTATTCTTAACAAGTATGCATAAATCATTGACTATCTTTTCAGTAGAATCAACAAACCAACAAAAGCAAATCGTTCTATTGTCATATTTTCATCCAACGCATAATTACATGGAACTGTTATTGGCTTGCGTATTGCTTCAGATGTTTGTGCTAACATTAGTTTAGCACCCCTCAAGGCCAATAATGACGAGGTGTTAAAATACACTCATAATTCTTAGACTGTTGTGAGACATTCAATTGCGTGGACGAATCTGGGATGCAAATATGTTGATGAATATGTGATACATTTTGTACTTGATTAAGAACTAAAATTCTGTTCGCGTATTTTGTCGGTGAATAAAACATGGGCGGGAGTTTGAATGCGGAAAAATAAATCACAAGTGCGTAGCACGAGTGATTTAATTTTTCGCATCAAAACGAGTGCCCGTGTTTTATTCACCGACAATATACAAGAAGAGTTTTTATTTCGAATCTTAATACGATAATATCCCGCACTATTTAACTGCGCGCATTCCATTTTCACCCATTTGACATTGGAATTGAAATTGAGTGGCTTATTAGCTGGTACAATTACCTCCCTCGTTAATGAAAACGACCTTCGTAATTTCCTAAAGGAAATAACACGATTTAAACATTGAAACAGTTTTAATAACACGAGTATACGAGTAGTGTATCTATTTCATGAAATGAAAAATATAAATGAATTGATTATCAGAAGTTTTAATGAATCTTAATTTCGTGCGTATATTGGAGTTTCTAAAAAATAGATGCGTCATAGCTATACTATAAAGTTTACGTTAATTCATTCATAAATATGTCACTTGATACGGGGCGTAAATAGTAACAGCCAATTTGATACCATGTTTTAATGTGGTAATAATACATGCCCTGGTTTGCTCTATGTGTATATGGATTAATCCGCGGATCGTGTTAGAATAACTGATAAACCATGGTGACTGATACAGACGGGAAGAGTGGCTCAGGAGATGTCAAATGCACTAAAACGCTTCCACATACATCATTCTTAAATTATATAGGGCATGTAGAATAAAACTAAAACTATTTGATATGAATATGGACTTGAAAATAGTTGAGGTTGTACCTACACTTTAACTTGGATTTATAAGCCGAACAGGGCAGACAATTTTGACGAATTGCTTGATATAGTTAACTTCCCTTGTATTGGAATCATAAAGGTGAACACGTATGCAAAGTATTAGATAAATATGACAGTGGACTTCGCAATTATTTAAGGTCGTACCTAAACATGCATTTTTAGTTGGAACAGGCAGTTAATTTGGACAAAATGCATATATCTAGTTACGTACATCTGTGTAGCGATTGGGCGTAATGATGGTGAACAAGTATTCATCAAAACAAGTAAGTATCAAGGCAATATGACTATGGACTTGGAAAATATGTGAGGTTGTACCTACATGTAACCTTTTACATTATCATTTTGACAACGCCGAAGCCGACGCTTTGGTGACTGCAATAGTTCTCCTTTTTCATTATACTGAACAATGATTTTCTTACAATGCGTGTCGACATCAATACTTGTATTACAAATCACATGCATTACAAATAAATTTATCATACATCAATGATATTAATTTAATAATATCAGATTATATCTTACATTAACTTTTCTATTTAGTATATTGACTAGCAGTCCAGAAATAATTCCTCATATTGCATCATCTTTGTAGAATTTTCAAACTAAAAAAGGTGTATTAAGATACAATACAATGTCCATTTGTATTACTTCTAGCTAGCTTAGGTCATCTGAACAGTTAACAAGTATTAAATACAATTGTGACATGGAACAAGAATCGAATATGAATCGTTTGTGACCCACTCAAACCAATTTATACGGCAGGTCTGACTTGAGCTCATTTCAGGTACATAGTATATTTTTCTGTCACATCTTCAATTTAATGTCGTTACAATGCAGCCATCACATTTAAAGTCATACTGTCAACATCCAAATTGTGTTTGATGATGAATAACCATGTACCCATCTTGTAACTGAAGCAATACTTTAAGCAACAATTCTATGACCATATAACCAATTATAAATGTCATTTTGCAAAGGGGCTTGTTCCTTAGACCTGTCGTCTAATTAGCCCCGACGCTATGTTTTGTTCACGTTCAATGTATTACTATCATTTCAAAGATCAGAAACTCCATTAATCTACATATCTATCAATTCTAAATCGGTTTGGTTCGGTAAGGGGAAACAAAGCTTATTTTATGTTCGGTCCAGAAACGACACATTTCACGGAAATTTGTCAAAGTTATGAAAAATGATCTCAAACGAAATATCTCAACGTGGCGGTTCTATCAATGAATTCTTACATTGTCAATATCTTGTCACCTTGAAGTCATTTATATCCCAAAGAAATACTCACCGTAGCCTTGAGAACGGATCATTATTACTTTGAGACACATTAAGTCATTCTGAAAAGTGAATTTGTAACTAGAGATCTATCTCGTCTGGAGATTTTATGTAATATCTTTATTAACTACATTATTTAATCTTCGCTGAAATAATGTTCACACTAAGAAACTTAATAGGTGAACATGATATGTTTGCCAATATTAGTGCAGACACTTTGAATTAATCAATGATCCTATTAAAATTTGTTGATTGCGTCTTTTGACTTAGTGATGGTCTAGCCTGTAATACAGGGTGTTACAAATTTCGTTCTAAATGTTTAAGTTTCAATAGTTTATTTTTTCTGACCTGGTAACATTTTCAGTTGAAAGTCTTACTGGTATTAAATAAGCTATTATATTATCTTTTGCGTGCAAAGCTATATATTTAAATATTCAACTCGGGTAGCTAAACGGGGGATTTACTGTCCCCACTCTATGAAAAATTAATAAAACACACATAAAATAACATACGATATGAAATAAAATTTTGAGATCATCCTTTTTAAGACCCTGTGTATGCGTACGTGCAAGTAATGTGTATTGTACGTGTATCTAACATTGCAGTGTCTAACAAAGTATATATATTTCAAAACTTGCATAGTGTCTTGAATGTCGTACAGCCTGATTACTACCTCTCCTATGTTATCTATCTGAAATCTATAGAATATAATGTTATAACTCTCGTAAAATATGGCTAATTTACCTTTTAACCTAAACATTAATCCTATACAATCATTAATTCGTTTCACTCATTGACATATAAGTATGTCGACTGCCTTATAACGATAACATAATACATATTATACACCCGAAGAAAAGTGTAGGTATGTATGTCTGTTATAAACCAAATGGTTTCCTTCCAAGAACTAAAGAACGCTTGACCCTGTGATCATCAAGCTTTACATGATGGTTGGTCATCAACAGTAGCTGACCCTTATTGATTATGAGGTCAATAGTCAATGTCACTATAACCTTGAACATAAAAATGGTTTTCGTTCAATAACTAAAGAACACTCGACCCTATGATCTACAAACGTAACCTGAAGGTTGATCATCAACAGTAGATAATTGCTTTTTAATCTTGAGGTCAGTAGGCCAAAGGCCAAGATCACCGACGTTTAACATAAAAAGATTTCCATTCTATAAACTAAAGTTGGTCACCATCAGTAGTTGATCCCTATTGATTTTAATGTCAATAGGTTAGGATCGCCATTTCCGACTATAGGGTTGCCATGGGGCATGCATGTATTTATTACAATAATATATTGTTTATTTTGGACTGTGTCAAAGGTTATTAAAGTGTGTATTTCACGCGCTATACATGTACTACTTTGAACACGTAATTTCTAGTAGTACTGTATTAGGTACATGTTTTGCTGATTTCGTACTTCCATCGTCTTTCGAGTCACACTTTATCATTTATTTAAAAGAAGCCGAGGCATTAAAAACATACACAAGATGTACGACACATTACAGGAATAATAAGTTCAAGATGTACGACACCTTACAGGAATATGAGTTCCATTTGTTATTTATATAGAGAGTATTGCAGGAATGTTACCACCCATAATTTAACAACAAATAGCGCTAATGGCACTAAAAAATTACAAGTCGGGGAAAATGAATGGTACCTCTTGAAATAGAAGTCCTAAAGTTATGACTAAATTTAAATGAAATAACTTCCCGTGTGGTTTGAAACACTTCTCTAATTATTTTTTCATCTCGACACTGAGATTAGGTGCAGATGTTTTTTTCTGGCAATAATACTCTTGCACTTTGCATTTATAAAAGGAAATGCATGTGGTTAATTGATTGTCTCCTTCTCTAACAATGGTGTATTTCATAGGGATGTTGGTTTGAACAAGAAAAAAACTCGACTAATCGGTAAATATCACACAAAAAATACGTATGCATACATGCTACGCACTATATGTACAAAATGCATACATGTTCTGTTTCGATTGTGAAACAGCTATGTCCCTTCCTTAGCATTTAGTAATGAAAACTAATTGATCTGGTGTAGTTACATTAAACAAGAAAGCAAAACTGTATTTAACACAAGACTAGATCAATAAACCGTTCAGACAAACCCATTCAAATTGAATCACTAAAACAGCTCATTATGGCTTAAGCAAATACTGGACATCAGACTTTGTTGGAGTGGATATATTAATTGAAAAAGTCCAATCCCTTGACAAATGAGGAAGTAGTGAGAAGAACACACTTTATAAAAAGTTTATGCAATACTTAATGACCAATTTGCATTGTTGCCAATACTACAAGTGTGATTTATAGATTTGCCGTTAGTTAAAAAACCAACACAATCGTGACAAAATGAAGGCATGTGCGGACAAAGGTTGGTTCCATGATATCACCTTGACATTTCGCGTGACCGGATATCTTTATGACTCGATCAAAACACACTTGTTGCGTTGTCTAATCTTGTTATTGTGGTATCGTGTACACACGAAAATCGAGCTGTCGAACCTCCATTACCGTCTTAAAGAATTAAATCAAAATACTTTTACAGCAATAGAAAAAATATAGTTAATGCATTGTAGCAATGTTTTCTCATTCGCGCACATCATTCACATGATGTTTGAACGTATCGATAATGTGAAGGGACACAATTTAATGTATTTTGTAGTACTACAATGAAGCTTATACCAATAGAAAACTAGCATAAGTACATGTGTATAACAAGCAAGTATTACTGTTATTTTAATGGTTACACTTATGCAAGTATAGAGCGCTGGTGTTGATAATTTATTTTTATGTATAATGTATGTTGTAGGCAGTATAGCACATTTTGAAATGATACGCGTGCTATATTTAGAGTGTTTGCGGAATGGTATGTACGGTCAGAGAATACCTTACAAGTGTCAACTGTGGGCAGTGTGGAAAGCTTAAATCATATACGATGATGTATGTGTGAACATAAGTAACTGTATCATTGATAAATAATTAGTTAATAAACGTTGTTTGGCCGTAAGACACACTTTTATTGGCTTCCACTTAAACCAAGGACATTCGTGCGAATTTAGCACGGCTGGTTCTTAAAAACACAAACACACGAGTTGCTACAGAAGAAAGCGAAAGGAGAAAATATTGCAAGGCGAGTAAAGTAGCTGTCGAATGGTTTTGTGAAAGACAGGTTTGTCATAAAAACGACTCACATTTTGCATAGTTTCAGACGAAATTCGCATGGTGTCTGCATTTTAACCCAAATATTGTCGAGCAATGTGGTGAACTTTTTTAAATCATATTAATTTGTCAATGACATTTTTTAATTTGCACTCAGATTGACTACTGGTGGGCACGTTGTAAGTGAATGGATGTAATCACGGTGATCACTCTTTTGAATTAGCGGGATGTGTAATTTTATAAAATGCTGTAATGCACAGAAGCGGCACCTGTGCCTTAGGCCACCAATTCCAATAGAGAGACACCGAACGCGTCCGTATCCAAACTTGTATTTCAAGTGAGACTGTATAAAGAGTATATTAAGTCACACAGGGAAGAAAGCACTCAACTTAACCAGCCGAACACAGAAAACAGTAAAAACACACAAAGCACAATGCCCAACTGAACCAACCGAGCACAGGAAACATAAAACACATAAAGACCCAATGCCCAACTAAACAAGCGCTGATCCGCCTAAGTCCAAGCTGTCGAAAAGTATAATACATTATAACTAGCTGAATGACCCAGTTTCCACAGCAAAAGGACTACAATGCCTAGTTTTAGGTGTCAGAAATCTTAAAGCGAAGAATACCGTTCCTCTCAAAATATACTAGTACTAGTACTTACGACTTCGCGTTCTGCCAAATGTCAATACATAACAAAGGGGGCGCTAATCTTTTTATGAAATGTGGAATTCACTTTACAACAAAAGATTCAACTGTTTACTTCATGACATATTTTGCAGGTGGACTTAACTAAAGTTAATGTTGATACCATGAAGCCGTGAAAATGCCAATGTTTTAAACGCGCAACATATGGTATCCACTTAAAGTTCAAGGACTGCATGTTTCATCCACAAATAACTGTATCATTGGTTAAGAGTAAAATAATATATTCAGAACAAGGTTGATTACATAGGCATTGCGCGCAACAGTCACTGGGTGCATTTTGTTTTTCATAATTTACAGCATTTACAGGATTAATTTTCTTTATAAGGCTTTAGGTGAACAAAAACACGTATGTACATTGAAAGCATTTGCAAACAAGCTTAAATCCAACTTCATACGATGGTCAACCTTCCTCTATATGTATGTTTGAATTGTCCACTTTATAGTAAAAATAGAAAAATACAAACATATTTCGCCATTGTGACTTTTTGTTGAACTTTGTTCATTTTGTATGTGCCATTCTGCAATTTCGTTGTCCAGCACAAGGCTGCTTTGTATCTTTCAAAATTGCATGTACACTATATATGTGTTGTAGATTGTCCTTGTGGTGTGTGGTGTCCGGTTTTTTTTCTCGTCACATGGCTCTCATTCCGTTTTAGTTTGACTGACTGAGGCGGCAGACTTTCGGGACGGGATGCCGTGTTTTCAGTGCTTTGTGTGTTTTTAATGTTTTCTGTGCTCGGCTGGTTAAGTTGAGTGCTGCCTGCCCTGTCTGACCTAATATAATCTTTTTTCATACGATGTAATTTAAAATTTAAACTTAGCTTACAATTTTCGACGGCGTAACACGCTGTAGGGACGGTCATGGTAGGTTTTAGCGAGATCGACCGTTTTCCAACGGTCATATTCATTGATTAGCGTATAAAAATCAACCAATGGAAATCGCTATCACTAATCGCCATTCGGAACATTCTGACAAACATGGAATCATTTTGACAATAACATATGCAGCCGATTCGTTTTTCGGCTTAAACGTATACATTTACTAAAGTTAACATGTGTCATCAAGGTAAATCTGTTCCAGCTTTGCGTTCTTTAATTTTACCAAAATTTTTATTATTACACAACGGTATAATTATACGACATTATTATCCTCAATATTTCTATTTTTGTTCTTTATTGAATGCACCTCAGTATTTTGTTTAAATATTGATTAATTTCGATCGGATATTGCATGGACGTAGTTATAATAATGTTGTGTATGAATATAATTACTTTATGGAGATGTTAAACGCTAATTCTTGTTTTTGATCCTTTTAAAGTCTAGTCAATTCCTTTCAAATCAACCTTGTAATGAATATATTAATTTTACCAAAACATTGTTTTTAATATTTTTACTCTTAATCAATGATAAAGTTACCTGTGGTTTCATAATACTCAATGAACCAGTTGTTCTACGTATTATGCTAATAATAGACATTTAATGTCTGCTATCGTCCTATACGAGCGCTAAACAAGTTTGAACAAACCCATGCGGTTTTCATATACACATACCGGGAGAGGTATAATGTTTTGTCTTAGCGCAATTACCTTTTATGAAGTGTTAAATCGTAAAGAACTGCTATTTCACGAAATTGAATTTTTCAACTTGTACAACCTATTTGATAAGCAGCAGATATAGCATTATTTAGACAGACATGATTGGATATATTTATTGTACATTGTTTGCAGTCGTCATTCTGTCTGTAGAATGTTATGATCATGATATTATCCTAACTATAGACTGATTCATGGGACAGTTGAGACGCCCAACATCAAAATTAATTTCGGGCGATACCGTTTGTCAGCACTTAAATCGTCAGAATAGTGAACGCTTTGAACGTGATTGAAATCAAATAATGAAACCAGCGTTAGAATGTTGTATAGAAGGCGTGTATAATACAAACACCAGTCGCCTTTCATTTAGTCATGTAGTCATGTCGTCGAACATACAAACAACAATGCATTGTGACTGCCTTGTTAGAGGGAAATTGTTAAATTTATTGTGCTATGTCGTATAGCTAGCTAGGTCATAACCATACATCCTCAATGAACAATAATCAGAGTTTGTAAATAATTAAGTACATGGTATTACATTTGAGGAAACTGTGATGAAGGTTTAAGTTACTGCTCGTGTGTTGAATAGAGGTGATGTTAGAATGAAAATACCCTAATATGAGGTACTCAGAAAATCAACCTCAGTATGTTGTTGCATAATAATATTTTACTATTTTTGTTGATATAAGGATAGTTATTTTATTAGTCCCCTACCAGTTTTCCACCGGTGGGGCCCATAGGTTTGCCCTCCGACCGTCCTAGAAATAGTGTGATATGTTAACAATAATGGATCCTGCCATCACTCCAACAATTTCCAGGCTAGGTTTACGAACATGTTGCGGTTGCTATGGATACCGAAACAGTGAAAATTATTCTTAGTCTTGGATCCTGCCGTACCTCAAAACAGCGTCCACGCTAGGGCTATGTAACTTGGTATATGGACAGGAGTCTATAGGGATATTGTGTGCACTTTTTTTATTTTGACAAAAATTGTGCTTGCTATGGATGCAGAAATAGTAAGATTACTACTGGATATTTGTTTAACTCAATGCTAGGTAGACGATTTATGGTATGTGCATAGAAATTAACGTAGGGATGACACCTACTTATTAATGCTTGACTTTGACAAAAATTCTGGTCGCTATGGCAACAGAACAATTATTGAATTTAAACGTCATTTGAAGGTCATTGTTTCATCCGAAAGGGGACTTCTGTTTTGCTTGCAATTCTTAGGGACTTTTATAAGTATAAGTAAATATCTAGGTTATGCATGTTTATGTACTTTAAACTAAGGATTATTCCGACTGGATTAATACTAAGTAAACACATTAACTTATTTACAGTTGTGGTAGATACCCAATGCTAAAGCATGCCTCCTCTATTCACAAGACGAGTCCGTTATTTATAGTTAAGTTTAATATAAACTATACTTCCCTAGTGCATTTTGTATCCGAAATGTTAACAAATAGCGATTTTATCAGTGTTTTATGTGACGCCGCCGACTACAAACCTAAGGTCAAAGTATAAAATGGTATTCTATCGATTTGGATGCGGACTTTACCTATTACCACACCAGCACTTCTCTATAACTGACAGGAAACTAAATTTAATTGTTGGTTTTATATGACGAGGAACATGTACACGACGTTTGTAATGCCACTTGCACACCTTTATAATACTCGTTAATTGCTCAAATTGATGCAGAATCGATACGGCCATCTAGTGTTGCAAACGGTCTACGGTGATGATGATGGCAAACTAGCATAAAACATGGAACATATATTCGAGCATAGCATGATCGACGTAACAAACAAGAAACTATATATTTGATGGTTTAAGCCCCCCCCTTTACACACAGCGATGGGGACTACATAGTGTACATGCGCTGGTATCGAAGTATATGTAATGCCTAAATGTGACGTTCAACTGACTTTGGTTCCGACTTACTAATCATAAATCACGCCCGATTGTTACTTTTGTTGTCTATTGACATTTAACTCCGGTTTGTAGTAATTTACGATCGGAATTAAAGTTATTATGTACTGTCTAACAGAGGTGTTTTCGTAACGTGTTTGATCATCATCCTTGATATAGTACGGCGACTTAGATAATGAGTGTGTCAGACAGACTCCCAAGAGGATACAATATGTCAGATATAATAATAAGTTGTTGTCACTGATAAAAACACAGGCAATGAGCAGTAATAAGTAATAGTCTTACCCAATAGAAATGACGTTTATTGTACATAACAACAAGTATTTGCAATTGAAAGCAACTGTTGCGATTACAATTATAGCTCTTGTTATGAAATACGCCAAATATTTGATCACAATCATATTTGTTACTAAACCATTCTATACTGTATATAGAGATATTGAGCGGAGTGACTTAGTAACAACTAACACTATTCCCCCATACCTTTTTCTAATACTAGGTATTTTAATAACATTATACATGCAAGTCTAGTGGATTCCTACTATACATAGAAATAGAAACATTGTGTAGTACATACAATGTATTTAAAAAACGGACAAGGATTCTGATAATCCTAATATGTATCAACAAAAAGCACATACCGGTTGTAACTGTTAACAAAGACTATGCCGTGGTTGTTTTCCTTGACGTTGAAAGTGTGAACGACTGGGTAATTTGGCACATTGAAGTACCGTCATCAGTTTGGTCGTATATGCCGCCTTTCACTTCTTTCAGCTTTTAGCTTACATGAGAACAAGTGTACAAGGTAAACCTTTTTGGGTGATTGGATGTCCGGCGTTCGTCGTGAGTCAACATTATAAAATTCAGTTGTGTCATAAACCACTTAATGAATTTTAAGCAAATTACACAGACATGATCTTTAGGTAGTCTTCAAACGATAGTAGTTCACATGGTCGGGCTATAGGGTTTTTTATTGACATCTCCTCCATAACCACTGAACATATATTGACCAAGCATTATCTTCTGCACTGATTGTATAATCAGTTCAGTTATTTGACA
Organism: Spisula solida; assembly: GCA_947247005.1. Taxonomy (NCBI): domain Eukaryota; kingdom Metazoa; phylum Mollusca; class Bivalvia; order Venerida; family Mactridae; genus Spisula; species Spisula solida. The sequence goes on along the minus strand of OX365944.1, from coordinate 38,587,712 downwards.
CAGGTACACATGTAGGTCATAAGAGCAATAGAAATTCTAATTTATTACAAAAATGTCTACAGTCTTAGTTGTACGATATAAGGTCTTCCTGTTTTGACTAGACGTCTTTTTTGTTCTTGCTCTTACGGAATCAATCATTTAGGTCGGCGTCTTCGGCAACTATTCGACATGTTTCTTAACATGATCGGCATATACTCCGTGTGTATAACTCATCTGTTCGTCATATTCGGGGAGCTTTCGGCATTGCTTCACCTTCCTTCGGGAACCGCTCGGGATGGTTAAAATGATAACCAAGCCTCGGAGAAGGCTTCCCGAAGGTGCCGAGTGAAAGACGATGAATTCCCGAACACACCGAACTGTTGCTGATGGGTTTCCGATTACCCCGAAGCACTACCGAACAAAACATTCGGCGTCCAAATTTTAAAAGTTTTAAAATTTGGATGCCGAAGATTTGTTGGTCCCGAAGTGTCCAGAAGGCTTCAAGAAACGTACAGGAACGACACGGAAGAGTTCCAGAACGTCGCGTAGACATGCCGAAACATCCCGATTATGCAAATTTAGCCTTCAGGAACCCTTCGGGGTCCTAGTGGACGGCAGGTCTAAACACGATATATGTGTGCAGCTGGGTTATATCCAGTTGTATCAAGACGGTCATCCTAGTATGCATACACAAAAATAGAACAGTCAAACTATTAATCATAGGGACGATTGCCCCATCGTGTAGATGGTTATTTTATTTTATTTGTTTTTAACCTCGAAACATGAACGACAGCTCCAACTATGTTTTTATAAACCTAAAATGTTTCATCAACCAATACCAAATTTATGCATTTGAGCAAATTTCGTGATATGCACCCATAACCAGACCTCAAATTACCATGATGAAGTAACATTTCTGCCAAATGATATCTTATTTTCACGCTTATTTTCACACAATTACGTACACACATTTTTTGCACAAGCATGCAATAGTTGTTAGGGGACTCTCGGACTCCTATCAAATGATCACATAACTGCATATGTCTCAAATGATCTAAAATGTACCGGTATGTAAATATCGACTAGACATCAATATTGAATAGACACCAATATATTAACCCGAGTGTTTTCAATTAAGTATAATAATCGACTATATTATCTATCCAATTATCTATACAGTCTTCAAATGTCTGCTGATCAAGTTGATGCAACGATGTAAAATGGTAAGAGTTTATACTAGCGGACAATCTATAACTAATTGAAAATCACTTAGAGGACTTATAGCAAGATGTTTCAAACATCATGGAACGACATTCATTGGTCAACGGGATACCTAGACAGACACACTAGTACGTATTAAGGGTGACGTTCTAAAATTTACTAAATTGAAAATCACTATTTCTCTAGCAAACGCTTTTCTAGAATTTAGAAAAAATGGAAAGTTCGACTGTACGAGCACGATTGCCTAATTTACAAAAAACAATAGGCTTTAGTGAATGTAATCTCAAAAGTAATAAACTGAATCAAATGTATGTTTTGCTAAGATGAGCTAGCTGTATGTTTGAAGTTATGAATGTATTAGAAACCGAAATGACCAATAACCAAGTTCCTTCTATGTTTATCTGCCTTAAGGAAATAATATATAAATCTTAAGAACGCAAGAAAAATCTATCAACTAACAGTACTTTATTCTTCGATCAATTTTAATGCGACATCATCCTAAGAATGTTTACATATTTTGCCCGATATCGACTCAACAGCTATACAGACAGTTGAGCCGGTTTCGGACACAAACTGTGACGTTCATTGAATTATTGCTTCTTCCGGTCTAAACTTCCATGCTTGCCAAAGCCTTTGGTTGACTTTGGAGTGCTAATGTAACACATTCACATTACTCTGATATTTTCATTCACGCGAGATTCACGAGCGAAATATGATATTTTGTTACGTTATTACCACAGGATATCTTCTACTGAAAATGCTTATTACCACGGAACACTATTGCATTGGTGCAAAGTAAGCTAAATAGTTCAAACAAAATCACAAAACCCTGAAAAGAAGTGCTTTTGAAAGTCCGTGCAAAATATGCTAAATAATTCATACAAATATTCACGAAACCCTGAAAAGTGGTGCGTTTTTAAAGACAGTAAGTGTATATTACGATATCAAAACTCTGACTTGAACTGAAGTCTGATTGATTAGAACTTTCTTGTATAAATTAGATTGTCAACATGACAAAGTAACAAACATAATCATTGTCAGACAATGTCCTTATCATAATTACAATCTGAATATGTGGCATTTTTCTGGAAAAAATATGGTGTTTTGTTTGTTAGGTAGTCGTTTCCCTAATGTGATTTATTCAAATGATGGACACAATATCGATCTGTAAATTGACTGTCTCGCGGTATTTTCTAAAACTGTCCAATAATTGCTTACAAATATTATCATACGAATGATCGGTCATACTTACAATTGACGTTGAACGCTCAGGGTAATTATTTTGTGACGTAGGCAAACGGTCTTTGAGCGAATAATGACGGAATATTTCGATAGGAAACCATACTTACAGACTGCCATTGTAACTAAGTAGCATGCGTGTGGCATTATACAAATGATCAGCAGATAATACACACTATTAAGACATTATCTAAACATTGTTATCTCCTACAAAAAAGAAATAAATTGAACTAAGGACTATAAATACGAAGAATACGATTCTTTCCTGTCAGTATTATGCACTAAAATATAACCTAATTGATGTGGTTTGAATATGGGAAAAAGTTACAGCCAGTCTTAACAAATTACTAACAGTCTTAATTCATTACTGGACATATTTGAAGATGTATCCAAATGTCATAATTTAATCAACGGTTTAAAAAATAGTCTGGCTTTTCGTCTTATTCTAAAGATTAAGTTCTTAATTCTCTGATGCACCACACTTAAGTACGACTGATATTTTCCCTTACATCTTTCTATGGATGTTCGCCTTTACACGTCACAACTTCTAATGTTAGGTAACTAATAGTATGCTGATGTATCTCGCAATTTTGCTCGTAAACAACTTTATCACCCTGTAGCTTAATGTTGAACCAAATTAGACGAACGCAAAAACTTTAAATAAATGACTGGAATAATTTGGTTTTGTTTCACACTTTATCTAGAAAACCAGTATGATTGTAAACCCTAATGAGGTGTTACGTCAGTGCGTCATTGGGAACGCATTATCACCTGCCCTCATTAGTTTGAAAAGACGTGCACTTTTCAAATAGGCTTAACCCATACTAATTAATACAATACAGGAAGGGTTTAATGGTACCCGTTCTTTCAACAGAGCGAGAAGCTATACATACGTTATTCATAAAGTAGCAACTAGCTAAATGAGGGTCACATGAAAGCCTGTGCTTGCCCAACTATGTTGCCTCTATAAATGAATTACTCATTGTTATTTCTATAACTAACTAAAGTCTATCCCTCTGCTACCATTAACATTCCATTCAGGGGATCCTCAACTTGCAGGTTAATGCCAGGTTTTCGCACAACACATAGCGTTATAATTATAAGACATGTCAGTTGTCGTACCGAGAGGACTTTATCCATTTGCTCTTATTTTTCGTGGATGCTTAATTCCTAAACGAAAACATATCCTATATGGTAATCTACGCATAATTGCTCGCGTAAAATGCATATATAAAATATGAGCGCACAGAAGTGGCACTACAATTATCACAAGCGCCTATTTACCAGATGATAGGTAAGCTTATAAACCATGCACAGCAACCGACCCTACAGCGAGATTCCGAAGTACCGAACATATCTGGAAAAAGAATCGTATCTATATGTATACGTAACAGTTCTTGCAGACGATACATTTGTAATACCGTTCATTCATTATTTTTTAAGTTAAACTGATCAAGTAGATAACGAATGAACCTGTGCCACAATGTACCGCACATGGGACTCAGATTGACACTTCGTTAAAGGCATATTAGCACTATTTCTTTTCCACTAAATACTTGCCGTGTGATTGATGTTTTGTTTCTGGTCTCTATTGTCGGCTGTTGAGAATTAGTGTAGCCTTCCCTGTCCGATTATTCATCATATTTTTCAAGTGAAAATACAATATTATTATAATGGAACTTTCAACGTCCGTTATGATCCTTTATACATAAACATGTTAATGATGTTGCATAACAACTTCATCGAATTGACTTTTATTCTTGAGTATATTGGTTTCGCTGAAACTTGATTTCATCTGCCAAATGCTCACAGAACTGCATCATACTAGAACAAATCGTCTCTCGTAACTCAAAATCATATTGTTATTAACCCCAACCACTTCACATTCTATACATAGCACCCGATGAAATCCTTTTTTCCAACATAAAACTTTAAAACATATCATTTTGTATAGCAATTCTAGTGGTGTAGTTCTTTGTAAATTATGCAATAAATATACGGGTTACCGACTTATCTCTTTCGCAAATGTTGCTTTTGTTTTCGTTATAAATGTCCTAAATGCTCAGAAAATCAACTAAAACGTTCAAAATAAATTATCACGATCATTTATAAAGACATAAACAACATTACAATACACACCTGACCCCAAGCCATTTGGTATAAATAGGAATATTTGTATGTTTTTACGCTAACCACCTATTTTAGAATGTAATTTTACTTTCATAATTTAAACTGTTACTTCTATTAGTATTTTCTGCTTTAATGGCAAGATTTTGATCAAAACTGTAAAACTTTATTAACTTTAGGTGAATATGACACATTTAACATGCCTTGGGTAAAACACATAGCGGCAAATTGCGAATGCGCACTTAACCGATTGTGTCATGTAAAATCAAACTATGACAACTTGCAAGTTCGTTTTATGGACTTGGGCGGATCTGCGCTTGTTTAGTTGGGCATTGTGTCTTTATGTGTTTTATGTTTCCTGTGCTCGGTTGGTTCCCTGTCTGACTTTATATAATCTTTTTACATTACCAGGTCATGTCCAGAAATGATGTTTGCTGATTGGTATGTCTGTAAATAATTGAAATACACAATGTACATTGTGAAGGAGGAACATAGCGGACAAACGAAACGTTTCATTCATATTATTTGGAAACTACGTTAACTGTCTAACAATAGGTTAAAGAAAGATCATAAATATCATTCATGGAAATGACGTCCAGAAACTAGATTATCTAACAATACTTTAATATACCCCTTTCATTTCGTGAGAATGGATTAATAATGGACGCCAGCATAATTATCGTATGGCTTTTTTGGAGGTTGTTTTTCTGTTCTTCAGCGTACTCTTAAAGCTTAATAACAAAAAAACGTATTTTGTTGACTAGTACAAAGGTAATACCGTGCTAAGTGTAACAAAGATCATTTCATAGAATAAGATATTTGCTATTTCGTTTGATTCCAAACAGACATGTTTGTAGTGAACACATAGGGGAAGGTCTCAGATACTAGTGAAATGGCACGAAATATTCCAAGGTATATTTCCGTTGGCAATTTTTATGGTACATGTTTGTATACATGTTGTTAGGTGTTTTGAAAAAATGTTTTGACAGCCTATTTATTCATATCTATTTCAAACTTAGTCTAGTGTTTACAAGCAACCAGGTGCTGTTGAACATAAACAGTATAATTGTGTCCAAGTTTGAAAATGCGTACGCGGTGATATGGTGTTGATGAGGGGATATCTGTTGTCATCATGTTTACATGTAACACGAGTGACACAGGTAGGTTTACACTATAACTATACACGTTTGTATCAGTGTTGGTGAGCGTATAGAAAACTAACACGCTCTACTCGTTGGTACCTGAGATGGTTAAACACAAAATAAATGTTCTGTGAATTTTATCGGCACCGTGCGTATTAACAACCGATTAGCGACTCAATGATCGGCTGAACTAATGCATATCGAGTGTAGTTGACAACTTTGAATTTTTCGTTTCCGTTTGATTTAGAATGATGATAATATTCTCTATGCTTCCAACGATTTTGGTGTGTTCGATATAATTTTACCAAACGTCTCGTGTTTGACGCGTTATGATTTAAATCGGATACTAGTAATTAACAACAGTTACTAAAGTAATTGGTCAGAATTAAACAACATAAGAAACTCATTGAATACCTTATCATCTATCCAGACAGGGTTTCCAAAGATTTTACGACACTTATCACAAGGATAAACTTATAAAAAGTGCATCCTTTGTGATGAACATTTAAGTTTGAACATATTACAAAACGTCTTTTCCTTAACTTGTATTACCCGCCTTCGTGATAAAAGACTACGCGTGTTTAATTGTTTTACGTTGTACAATCCAAGGAACTTTTAGAACAAGTATTCAAATATATCGTGCAAATGTAAACTAATTAAAACGATAAAAACTGAATAATTGTTTCCTACTACATTAATATCACGGCATTTAATGTGGTCATAGCACCGATTGTTGACACTGCTTTGAACCAAGTGTTAAATAAAGGATCTTGCATGAGTGCTCATTACATACGAGTTTTATTTAACGAGTGGACAAAATGGTATGACACGAGGCTTTGCCGAGTGTCATATTGTTTTTGTCGACGAGTTTAATACGACTCGTATGTAATGAGCACGAATGTTAGATTCTATTTATCGCATAACCTTAGAACACGCTCATTATTGTTCAAAAGGATGATATACGCTGCATATATGTCAGCCAAAATTCAGTGGTACAATGAGCGCGACGTCATGGCGACGCTGATATTATCCTGACGTCATTGACGTATCAATGCATGGATTGGCTAACGTCACGTCAAGCTAATTTAAATATTATTGCACAGCCTGGGAGTGCCAAACGATATTTATATTGATAAATGTTATTTTTGTCCTTTTCGTTTACTAAACAATAACTTGTGTCAGGGACCGATCTTTTGATATATTAAAACAATAATTCAATTATATATAATTTCGTATAAAGGTAAACTTATTAAACCTATAAATATTGACTTGTGTCAGATTACATATTCCCATGGTATTATAATTTCGTATAAAGGTAAACTTATTAAACCTATAAATATTGACTTGTGTCAGATTTCATATTCCCATGGTATTATACTGAAGGAAATATTGTTATAAACTTTCGTGCGAATGTATTTTGCGCAAGTATCACTTTTAACTATGGTATGATTAATGTTTTATATATACCCTACGTATACGGTCCTCGTCTTCCTTTGCGCTATCGGTTCTTTTACATGACATGAACGCTCCTATATCAAATTCCACCGTACCCCCACATGTTTGAACCATTATCCTAACAATTACCAACATACACAAGTCAGTTTTTGCCGGAAGCAGACAGCAAAGTATCCTTTTCAGAGTAACCCTAGGGTACAAACCCTTGTTTACATGTTTTGTGCTTACTTGAGTATGTTGCTATAACGTTCCACAAGAAGTACCCTACACGTTACGGTAGATGGAGCACTGATTAGACCAACAAGACACGAACAATTTGAGAAATTATTTTTTATTCATTGTTCATATACATATTGATACAATTTGATATCCAAGTGCATTGCAACAAACACTACAGTGTGCTCAGTGTCATAAAGATGTATACAGTTTGTTGATGAAGGTATGACACTTGTATAAAAATGATGTAAATATATCATAACATGCGTTAATATTTATTTTTTTTGCAATACTTTAATAGCACAAAAGGCAGAGAGAATAACTAAAATATCCACTAAGCCACTTACACCTACATGTATATAACGATTATCCGAGGATTTTAAAAATTAATTTTAATTAAGATGCGTCCACAAATTGATCTAAACAGATGTCTGACACAAATAAACTAATTATACAAATATACGTGTATTTTATGTTATTTTATGTATCCACAAAACGTAATTGGTATGGTATACCGAAGCTAAAGCTGTTGTTGGTTCGTTTTTGTCACATAGGAAAAGCATCATTAGCCTTGGACACCGAATAATTACCGTCTTCCAAGGCATACACGTTCACACATAAGAAGCGTTTTCTCATTTGGTATGTTTCATGTCAAGTCTGCAGACAATAATGCACAGACTACACACTTCAACTAAGAAATCACTCTTAGGAAGGGGTTGTACATCTAGTATAGTTTTGTACTTTTGTACCGTGTATTGGTGCGCCGGGAGTAGCAGTTCCAATAAATACCATTCTTTTTTTCAATCGAAAATTTTGTTAATTTATTTATTTGATTTTCGGGATCTTTTGATATTCAGTATACATTTTCTTATTCCAAATAGACGTTATAAGTCCTTTAATAGTTGTATGTTGCCACAGCGCAAAATTAATGTCAACACAACATACACTACAGACACACTCCACAATTGGTATGGTTTGTTGATGTGAACGCCATAATGCGCAAAGTCGAATCCAATAGCATCAGTAATCCTGCCATTATTAGTCAAAGATGAAGCCCAACAACACATAACTCCGATGCTATATCTATTAAATGTTTTATGAAGTTGTAACAGGAACAATACCTGGGTCCTGCTTAATGGACATACTCTGTATGTAGCATAACGTAATAGCACTTAGTGTATATCATATTTTGTGTATACATGTACCAATTACTGGGATCTTGTCAGATATATTACATCTCAATCACGTATCTAAAATGAAATCAAGAAATTGCGACGTTTTCATTTAGTATGTATTGGCTGTACAGTCGTTCATCATCCTGTGTACAAATGTATCCCATTAACGTCCCTGAATGTCTGATTACAATAACGCGATAAATACACCATTAATCAGACGTTTATCCCCCACTTTATCATCAACAATAGTAATATCTGACAACCTTTATGACCATATACAAAGACAAACGCATTAGTGTGGCTAATACGGTAATATTAGCACGTTGTTGACATGAATAACATAATGCCAATAAGTCTTAGACCAGTAACAAACATAGAAAATTGTACTTTTGCATATGCACGTTTCTAATTTGTTATTTGCTCACCTGCAGTCTCTACTGAGGTGAGCTTTTGTGATCATTCTTCGTCCGTCTATCCATCCGTCCAGAATTGTTTGAATAAACACTAGCTGCCACGAATTTGGAAGTAGAGTATCTTTATGATGATCATCTCTAAGAAAATACGAGATTTAATATTTACAGCATGAACTTTTCGAGTAACATCCAGACTGCAACATTTTGAAATAATCATACAATATGAAACACCATTATCCAGAGGGATAATACGCGATGTGCTACGAACTACACTTGGGGACGATAAAGCGGCTGTTTTCGCTATCTGCAAGTCTAAAGTCATCGGTGGTGGTTTCAAATACGTACAATGATTAAGAGTCAACGTAATTTATTTGTGCGAACGACGTTATCGATAATATATATTATTACACCTCACGTGACCTATCAATGTATTTTACACGTATACCTTCCGTGTGATATTTTTTTCGATCATTATGTGATATTTTGTTCGATAACTACTAGTAAAAACGAGGCTGGGCTTTTTATAGAAATGTGTACTATTTGAGTACGGAAAACACCCTGCTAGAGAGTATCCGTATGCTATTTATATAATTGTGTATATTTCTTGTGCTAAATCTTGTCAATTTCCACCATAGTGTACATGTATGTAAAATTATCATTATGGCAATCTTACTGCTGCTTACATTTGTAGATATTTTATTTCGTAAAATGGTTGTAATTGTTTTCGGTATAATAAAATAAAAAAACACATGGCTTCGCCTCGGGTGATATAACTCTGCTCGGGTTGTTATTATCTACTATCACCCTCGCAGCCATGTTTTATTTACATACTATTTTTCGAGTTGTTACGATACGGACTGTCATTGACTTTGTCGAGACTGGCAGTCTGCTGCCATTAGCACAAAATACTTAGATAAACAGCTACCAGGTAACTGTTTTATCAAAGCATTTACACTAGCGTAACTTAAAGTATTTCGTATAATTGCGTATGTTGATAATATTTGCGCTAATATGAACGTGGTGAAGAGAAATTGACAGGCATTGTTGATTTTGGACCGTCACTTGTTGCTATAAACTGGGGTTTGTAACAAAAATAAGTTTAATCATCAAAACTTATCGAACGTTTATGTATACAATGTATTTATTTATACTGGTTCCCAATATATTGTGGTTCGATATACGTTCAATATTCATGTTTTACGTGAATATATGAACCACTTGCGATCGAACAGTAAAACGCACTAAGGCATTTGCGTAAGAGAATATTAATATGTATACGTAGATTTACGTGGCATTTACGCAGTGTTTGTAAAACAGTACCCAGAACTCTAGATTAGAATAACATTATAGTTAGTCAATGTATTGTGCAGATGAACAAAACGTGTTAAACATGCACATACGACCAGTCACTAAATTCGCTAAAACATCTTATTCTAAGAGATAATGGGGCATTAATGTCTAATAATTTCTTTTCACACGTATTACAAAATTGACATACCTCGGTTATTATCGTCTAAATTTACGCTCCCTACAGCGCTTTGATTTCCACTTAACCGTTACCATTCACACGCTGCTTAAATACTAGAATGTTTTGATATTTGACCTTTACAAAACTGCTGTGAACCCTGATACACATTTTCATTGGTCGATGAAAGTGTACTTGTATGTATAGAGAGAGGGGTATAGCAGATAGTTTAGTGGTGACCATGAAGGGTTTAAACGAGTACACACACACACTCTGTCTGAGGTTTAAATGTTTCATGGTTCTATCAACTGGTCATTATTTATTTGTTATTATCAATGTAATAAACTGATAGGGCGAGAGCAATAGCGCAAATACACTAGCAATAGTGCAGAGCCTAGAAACGATGTAGTTTCGGGCGAGGCAATTGGAGAGTAGTCTAAATTATGTTTCATTGATCATGTTCGTTTTGATAACAAGATATTACATGGTCAATGATCTAAAAAATGCTCGGGCAATTTGGCAATAACTGCACTGCGTTATTAAAACACCAAAGCTGTATTAGTATCGAGACGAAGGATGCACTGCAAACCTGTATGTTAATAATATAACTTTTTATGTTTAATATGTTAATGTATAATTATAATTAAATTTATGATGTTTTATGGACATATTTCAAATTACTGTGGTCAAACCGTAATATGCTCACTGTACTGCCAATACCCATGTATTGAACCAGAAGTCAGTGCATTTATGTACGGGCAAATACTGAATTAATAATTTACACTACATTTAAATAATTTTATTATCTAACACACTCGATCATTATTTTATAAGCTAACAATAAATTTAAGAAGAGCTACAGTAACTTTACTTCACAAATGCTGCAAACAGGGTGGTAATGTATTGATAATGTATTGTCATTTCTGAGATACATGTATAAATATTCGTTGAGCTTAAATAATAGAGAAATCTCTTTTAACAAAAGAGATGATGATATATGCTTATGAGAACTTTACGACATGTCTGACATATTCTGAACGAAATCTCTTTCTTTACTGGCGACCAGCATTATTTGAAACTACTTAACATTTGAATGACCTTAATACTTAGTACTTACTGTACTTCGCAATAATGCAGGCATATACAAAAAATCATAAATCATTACTTATATAGATATTTTATACGTACTACAAATATACCAAACATATTCTAGTCCTCTGATCTGCTTTTAAAGTGCATGATACATTTTTTATAACAGGTATTTATGAGGCGCATTTGAAACCTAAAATCGTTCAAGTTTTAAATCGTTTAAATGACAGTTAAAACAAATAAAACCATATTGTAGTAAAGCAGCCATACGCATGCTCTACATGTTTCAATTTCCACCGTTCGGTTTGCATAGGCATAGCTGTAGTTTGTTGTCATTTTGTTATGCAAGAGCAAGCATTAAATAATGCATAATACATTTGTCCATTACAAGGCAGTATTTGATATATGAAAAGCAATGCGTTCGCGGTATAGTATCCCTTGTGTTTATTTTGAAAATACATACTTATGCCTAGACTATTCTATGATTTCTTCCTAATGGCCGATCTGCATGAAAAAGGACATAATATATAACATTTGATTGTGAAACACGCACATGTCACATGCGTTACAATCAATGTTAATATGATAGCCATAACTTCATATAAAACGGAAACCAAAACTGTTTAGTTTGACTTTGAACATTACCCAGTGGCCATTTCAAGTCCAATGAGTCACACAGTTTCCTTCACAATTTAAGTTTTTGTCATATTATTTTGATTAAGTGCAATAAAACGAAACAAATCAAACTATTTTTTATATGAATTGCAAATTAAATGGCACAATTAGTCTAATTAGGTTTGTTCCTTATAAAATGTGTTTCAAAGATGTTTGTAATGAAAATATAAAGCTCACGCAATTGAGTTACACCGAATGTGATAATAATCAACAATTATTCATATGATAAAATGTGTGTAAGTCTAGCGTGAATCAGGATTGTTTGCCGTAAATTAAATGTTATGGTAAATGACGTTAAAATACTATTTAGAAAATTATTTTAACCATTAAATATAAATTACTAAGGAATGTACGCCTCTAAATAAAACTAATGTGTTCTCTATAGACGAATACGCATTCTCAGGAGGCAGAGGTTGTAAGCATTTATATTGGTCACCGCTACTACGGACGAGAAATTACAACAAATTTGCAGCGAATAGGCGTATATCAAACAGTTTAATAGTACTAGATCTGTATGGAACCGTTGGAGCAATTCCTAGCCAGGTCTACCACAAGCGTCACTATTGAACTCTTAGAATTGGCTAAAATGATATTGTTGAGACAATGTGATTCATGGCATTGCGAAGTATACATGTACGGGTACATGTATTGGCCGATAATTTGCCAACAGGCATTTCGCTGCCTTTTTATATAGGCAAGGGGTTAACACATGCATTATTCCAGTCATTTGGAACTTTACCTGTATCTTAGGTCCGCTGAAATCAAACAATGTTTCGTATCACTGGCATATTGGAAGTATGTTTAAAGTAATTTTTATTAAAAGCATAAATGGAAATTGAATACTCGATTTTAAAGCGCGTAATTAGACGATATACCATTTTGTGGCGGTGTGATCATTCAAGCGTGCATGAAACCCATGGCGGCTTAGAAACACGTGACATGCATAATAATATTACAAGTGACGTTGTGAAATGTATTGACGTAATGATCTGCGCCACTTACAATGTAAGTACTAGTGGATATCAATACAAGTTTGTAAAATAACAAACAGGTTACGCTTGCCAAGCTATACGTCGGTGCATTGGATGTTGTTGTAACGGAGTTTAACATACTCTTGTTTTGTTTTAATATTACGATATGTGTCTACGAACTTTTGGACACACATCGTACCTCTATATCGTATGTGGACCTTAATTGTTCTAAACGTTCTAACTACGATTGTATCGATAGCGTACGACAGCGTATTACAGTGTGATATTAACTTGACGTGTAAAACTTACCCCTTGTTTTAGTGTGATCACTTCGCCATGAATACAACACAACAGAAACGAAAACACAACAGGTGGAAACATGTTGAACAATGGATATAATTAGTACAAGTAAATGGCCGCCGCTAGACTTATAAAAGCAACAAATCGTTATGAAGCACAGAGACATCGTAATCATGGAATTTTTGATAGCACCAGAGTAATGTAATAGTTGTGATTGTTTTATTGGTTCCGCATTACCGACAACAGTAACATCAACGCTTGCACAATTTGTAGACAGTGTGAATAAATGTTCAAACACCCCAGACATAAAATTTGTCTCGATTGTTTAAAACTGTCGAAATTCCATTACCAAATTGAGCCCAAATGAACGATAGACGTGAAAATACAGCCATTTAATCGAATTGAAATAACGCAAGATGGTTTCATCGGTCATGAACGTATCCAAACACATGTTACATAAGCTTTTCTTTAGTAGCCGAGGGTCAGATAAATGTCAGTCGACTTCAATTACAAGATTTATAAGTTGAGAATCTTACAGAAAACCAGACTGAGTACAGTAAAATGTACCTCCTTCCTTTTAACTGACGCATACTTTCTTGCTGGTTACGCTCACATTATACCTTTGATTTGTTTAAATATTTTATAAGGCAGCTGACTTAAGACAGCTATGCTCTTTCAATATCAAATATTATTGTTTTCGGGCTCGCTACGCTTGCACAATAATAGTTATGTTGTGGACTAAATATATGCAAGGAACTACACCACGTGTACCCGGAAAGACGTGTTCAGCTGACTGATAACGTACTAGGCTGTGGTAAAAATGACAACCAGCTAGAGGTAAGGACTATTTTTGTACATATTCTTGTCTGTGTCATATATTTCGTGACTACACCAGTGAAATGACGAACATATGCGCGGGCAGTGTTTCCTTGACGCGGAGATGTATTCTTTTCCGACCATAAACTCACATCGGATTAGAAATGTGTCAACAAGTCTAGTTTAATCAATACAAATGAATAAATTAGTCCATGTTCATTTTGTTTTTATGATGAGAAAACCCCTCTTTTACACCCAGACATTACAGCCAAACCTCGATCCCACAACTCTGCAACTGGAGTTGTGCAGTCGGGATTTGCATGCGAAGTTTGATTTCGTGGATTCATGAAGTTGAACTGTGAAGTCTCAATATATAAGAGGCGTTAATTGTCTCAAAGCAAAATGAACATTACTATAAAGCATATCCAACCGAAATATTTAGTTAATCAGTAACTCTCATGTACAATTAAGCTTACGGTACATAAATTTTGTGCTCGTGTGACCACCGGTCAATTTATGCATTATTCTAACACGATCTGTGGAATAATCAATGCACGCATAGAGGAAATCAAGCTGTATATTATTACCGCAAAAAATACCCCTGACAAATTGGCTGGTACTGTTTACGCCACGCAAACACCAATTTGGTCATATTTGTTTGTGTTTTGTACGAAGCTCGTTTTCATTAACGAGGGAGGCAATTGTACCAGCTAATAGCCACTTTATTTCAGCGTGTGATTATGTTCAATGTAAAATGGGTGAAAATGGAATGTGTGCAGTTAAATAGTACGGGATATTATCGTGTTTAGAATCGAAATAAAAACTATATTCTTTTATTTTGTCGGTGAATAAAACACAGGCGCGAGTTTGGATGCCGAACGTAGCACGAGTTATTTACTTTTCCGCATCCGAACGAGTGCCAGTGTTTTTTTCAACGACAAATACAAGAACATATTTTTATTTCTTAAATATCGAGCAAGTACATTGTATTATATGTGTGATGGGGATCAGTGGTCTACACATGTAGGTAGTGCGATCAAGAGGAGGTTAACACAAACTGCTTTACTGCTTAATTGTTTTACTTTAACATGCAATCCCCGGACAAGTACTTTATTAAATTGAGACGTTCAGAAGAAAACGTCTCAAACATTACATTGACATATTAGATTGATAACCTCGCGCTGTTCTAAATCAGTTATACTAAGGGCTTATAAGGTTGACAGTTTCAAAAGTCCTTACTGGATCAAACCTACTGCAGGGTCCCCCCTATGTCGCACTAAATTGCGTAGTAAAACTTTCTTTAAACTTCCAGTTTATTTAACATTCACAGTATGTTTGCTAGATGTTTACGTTATAGTGCGTCACAGAGCTGTTTCCAGCTGAATTTCTAGCACAATGGTTCTAATTCTAATTATGGATGTTTTAGTCAAAGTGAATACAACAATTATTGATTTTTTGTTGTTGTTACTTGTTCGTATTGTTTCCTGTAAATTTGTCCGACGCTCAAAGTTTTCCTAAATTGTTCAGATGCTCATAGTTTTCCTAAATTGTTCAGATGCTCATAGCTATCTTGTAAATTGTTCAGATGCTCATAGTTTTTTTAAATTGTGAAGCTCATAGTTTTGCTGTAAATTGTTCAGATGCTCATAGTTTTCCTAAATTGTTCAGATGCTCGTAGTTTTCCTGTTAATTGTTCAAATGCTCATAGTTTTCCTGTAAATTGTTCAGATGCTCATAGTTTTCCTGTAAATTGTTCAGATGCTCATATATTTCCTTTTAATTGTTCAGATGCTCATAGTTTTCCTGTAAATTGTTCAGATGCTCATATATTTCCTGTAAATTGTTCAGATGCTCATAGTTTTCCTGTAAATTGTTCAGATGCTCATAGTTTTCCTGTAAATTGTTCAGATGCTCATAGTTCTCCTGTAAATTTGTCAGACGCTCATAGTTTTCCTGTAAATTGTTCAGATGCTCAAAGATTTCCTGTAAATTGTTCAGATGCTCATATATTTCCTGTAAATTGTTTAGATGCTCATATATTTCCTTTTAATTGTTCAGATGCTCATAGTTTTCCTTAATTGTTCAGATGCTCACAGTTTTCCTAAATTGTTCAGATGCTCATAGTTTTCCTAAATTGTTCAGATGCTCATAGTTTTCCTAAATTGTTCAAATGCTCAAAGTTTTCCTATATTGTTCAGATGCTCATATATTTCCTTTTAATTGTTCATATGCTCATAGTTTTCCTGTAAATTGGTCAGATGCTCATATATTTCCTGTAAACTGTTCAGATGCTCATAGTTTTCCTGCAAATTGTTCAGATGCTCATATATTTCCTGTAAATTGTTCATATGCTTATAGTTTTCCTTTAAATTTGTCAGACGCTCATAATTTTCCTGTAAATTGTTCAGATGCTCATAGTTTCCTGTAAATTTTTCAGATGCTTATAGATCTCCTGTAAATTTGTCAGACGCTCATAGTTTTCCTGTAAATTGTTCAGATGCTCATAGTTTTCCTGTAAATTGTTCAGATGCTCATATATTTCCTGTAAATTGTTTAGATGCTCATATATTTCCTTTTAATTGTTCAGATGCTCATAGTTTTCCTAAATTGTTCAGATGCTCACAGTTTTCCTAAATTGTTCAGATGCACATAGTTTTCCTAAATTGTTCAGATGCTCATAGTTTTCCTAAATTGTTCAAATGCTCATAGTTTTCCTAAATTGTTCAGATGCTCATAGTTTTCCTAAATTGTTCAGATGCTAATAGTTTTCCTGTAAATTGGTCATAAGTACATAGATTTCCTGTAAATTGGTCAGATGCTCATATATTTCCTGTTAATTGTTCAGATGATCATAGTTTTCCTGTAAATTGTTCATAGGCACATAGATTTCCTGTAAATTAGTCGGATGCTCATAGTTTACTGTAATTTGTTCAGATGGAATATTGTGCCTTCAATACAGAACGAACCATTATAAAATAAACATCTGCACTTTCCCTACACGAGTTTTGAATGCAGTTTTTATATTAATTCATAATTGTTGTATTCCTCCTTTACCATTGTGTAACCGACTGGCTATAACGCTATTGTGCGATTTCCAGTGACTCAATCTGTCAAAGGGCTTCATAAAATGTCTTGAGTGGTTTTCTGTCCACAATACAATAACCGACTGCTTTAATCAGAAGTTGGTTGCTTGAAGTGCTAATGAAACACGCTGTACGAACGTCAATGAACTATCCGCACAATCAAACTGGTCGTTGACAATATAGGGTGACAATCCAGTCTTTCATAAACGCCATACACATTATTGAAGCACTCGAGTGCCTTAAAGTGTAGTCCATGTACTTGAAGAAATTTTGTCTTTGGTGTAATTTACTGTCTATGCCGATAGTCTACTGGATGTCACCGTTGCCTAGGAACGGATCAGTACGTTTGACACTGCCTCTCTCACCACATTTACCTAAGTGTCGATAAGTGATTAAGAGTAAGAAAACGGAAATACCGATGGCACGGTGGTCGAGTGAGTAAGACTCTTTAAAACGGATCAATACGTCCCATGTGCCAATTTCGCCAGGGACAATTGGCCATTTTCTAAAACGGTTTGCAGTGTTGCCCTACCAACTAGATTTAATTGCTTCGTAATCCAGAGGTAGTTGCGCGTGTATTGTTGCTATATATTTGGACAAAGCGTGATTCCTTGTTGTGCGAACTCGTATGGCGCGCTGTATGGCCAAACCCCATATTGCTGTTTAGGTCAAGATCGCTGTGACCTTTAACATGAATAACATATCAAATGGTTTCGATCAATCAGTAACTCTATCACGATTATGTCCATGATCTTCAACATGTATATGGATTTAGGTCAACATCAGTATTTGTTCCCTTTTAATGTTGAAGTCATTGTGGCAATACTGTAGCTCACAGACAATCTAAAGACCTACAGAAACGAAGGCAGCGCCTAGCCTCACACGCGAGTCAAACATAGAATGAAACAGCCATATTCCCAAATGGATATTTCACGCAGGTCTACATACGCACCCCGCAATGAATGATATTCTGTGAATTTCGTGCACAAAGGGAGGTAATTATGAATGATAAATACTGAAGTGAAGTACGTGTAAGGTCATCGTGACCTTTAGTAGAGCCATGTCCTTCATCATTTTTTATGATTGGGCTGCCTAGGGGACATACATCGTACCAAGGAACGTGTCATGTTGATTCCTATATTAATATCTATCGGTTTGATCAACAGAGAAGGAGTCTTATTCATATCTGATACGGAAGATTGGAACTAATTCAGGAATCCAATATCTTACTTTATACCGATCCTTTGTACGATGTTTGCTTCTTGAACATGATTTTGTTAATATTCCCAAAGCCTGAAGGGACAGTCAGGACACATGGTATAAGTAGGTTCTCATCAAACATAATTCTCGTTCCGTGGTAAAGCTATGGCAGGAATATCAATATCACTTTGTTGGAATTAACACATTGGTACGGACAAAGCCTGTTAAAAAGGAAGAGCTGGAAAAGGCATAGCCATTGAAGTCTACACGTCAGACACCGCTTACATATATCTGGTTTGTATAGAGATCGTTCTAAACGGTTCCAGAAAAACACTTGCGAGCATTATCCAAAATCATTTTATAAGACATGTCAGTTGTTGTACCGAGAGGACTTTATCCATTTGCTCTTATTTTTCGTGGATGCTTGATTCCTAAACGAGAACATGTCCTATATGGTAATCTACGCATAATTGCTCGCTTAGACAACATTTCTTATATGAGGAAATATCAGATTGACGGTCTTATTTGCGAGTTGATGTAATTTGTCAATAATTAAGTGGTCCGGAAAAGAGAACCTAATTTCCAATATAACATGTTTGTAACTCAATTGTGGACATTTGAGAAATAGATGTTGCCGAGAATGAATGCTCGAGGGATAGAAGCTGTGTATGGAATTGAGTACATTTCTTGTATCAGAGAAAAGGGGGAAAACTGTTAACCTTCAGCGAAATAATCGCGTGCTCGCAACGGAAACTTTAAACTCGATCACAATTAAATTTTATTTGATAAGAACAATTTAATTTTTGACGTTTACGAGTACATGTACTAAGCAAATAAAGTCCAGCAACAAAACTTCTTTATAGCTACTGAATGGACAGGTTATTTCCTCAACGATTATTACACGGGTATGTCAACGTTATGACCACGTCCGTGTCTCAGAATAAACAATTTATCTCATATAATTTAGTTTTTTTTGTTACATGTTTTAACTCAAAATTTCCATGGGTTCATGCACCTATGTTTTTCAATTAAAATTTAGAGGTGTCTTATATTAAAGTATAGACGAAAAACTGAGGCATTCGTCCTGAAATGATTCTCGGAATAATGCGAACTTAACATAGTTACACATTAGTTTAGCTTAACGCTTTTACGAATTTAATAGGAAAGAGATAAGTATTACTTATGCCTTTATGTATCAGAAATTTATTCATCCTTATATTTTTCTTGCGGACTTCTTGGCTGTAGAAAGACGATTTACCATTAATCTGTAGTCATTACCGCCACAATTTTCCTTTAAACTATATGGTCGTTTTCACCGCAAGCGAAAATATATGCCTCTCATGCTTATTGGGACTATTTAAAATGATGTTTTCAGACTGGCGAATACCAGAACATTTTTGCGTAAATAGTTGAAATAGATTCCGGTGCCATTAGTTACCATTTGTGAATAGGTCATTTCAATATACCTAACTAGGCACTTAACCCAAGTTTGTAAGAATTTTCGAAGCCATGATTTATATCTACATGTGATTCAAATTTTGAAGCTTGTACCTCCAAAATTGTCAATGGAGAGTCGCTTTAGGTCAATACCAAAGTTCATGATGGTACTGAAAACTAGGTTTACAGTTCAAGGTTGTATAAATGTAACGGTAAGATCAAAGTTCAATCCAATAATAAATCAAAACACTGATAGTACGGTTGGAGGCGACCTGGTAGCTGCTATTGAAGCTCATCCCGACTTTACATGTTTTCTTACTGCCAGTCTTGTTAAATGTCCATATAGCTCAATATGGCTTATCTTAGTACTTGTAAAAAGGGGTATATTATTTGGCGTACATGTGTAAAATGCATATATAAAAAATGAGCGCACAGAAGTGGCACTACAATTATCATAAGTGCCTATTTACCAGATGATACGGTAAGCTTATAAACCAAGCACAGCAACCGACCCCTACAGCGAGATTCCGAAGTACCGAACATATCTGGAAAAAGCTCGTATCTAATTGTATACGCGTATACGATTACGTAACAGTTCTTGCAGACGATAATACCGTTCATTCATTCATGAATTTTTAAGTTAAACTGATCAAGTAGATAACGAATGAACCTGTGATACAATGTACCGTACATGGGACCCAGACTGACACTTCGTTAAATGCATATTAGCACTATTTCTTTTCCACTATATATTTGCTGTGTGATTGATTTTGTTTCTGTTATATGTGGTCGGCTGTTGCAAAATGTTCACATAACTGCATCATACTAGAACAAAGCGTCTCTCGTAAGTCGAAATAATATCCTAATAGCGGGCTATAAGTTGGGCGAAGCACGACGGATAAGATCCGGTTTGTGGTAACACCTGTGCACGTGGTTTGGTGAGAGTTTAAATTCACTAATGGATCTAAAAATTTGTGTTAAAATCCCGCACTGAAGCAAAGATACTAGTAAATGGCTGCCAATAGAATAACAACAAAATTTAAAATGCGATATTCGGCAGCTCATAAATTTTCTTTTATTTTTTAATGATGTTTAAAAATATTCCAAAAAATAGCGTAGGCCCCTGTCTAGAAAAGAAAAGATAATAATTATCAGTCTTCCATGGTTGCTGTGCAACCAATCTTTTATATGGGGAGGGCTATTTCCTAAATGTTTGGACACAAAAAAGGCAGCCATTTTTTTGCCCGCTTCGGAAGGAAATTTTAACATTTTCAGTGCATATACGATGCTACAAACTGTTATGAGACACATGATTACACTGAGATAACGAAGTAAGTCGAGCGGGAATCGTTCATATGCGCGAAATATCAACCAATCTTAAGAAAATCTAATAAAAAAGACACATGTTTCGGTTATTTCCCATCGCAAAGTTTGCAATACAATTAATTAAAGTCCGTTTCGGGTATTTACGTATCTGGACCGGACGGTGATAATTCCACATCGTAGTTGTAGGTTATTGTAAAGAAAGTAAAACAAATGAATTTTCGTAATTCCTCGCCGAGGTGTAATAAAAAATCCCTCCAAAATCGTCAAAAAATATTCGCGGAATAAAGGTCGCGAAAACCAGTTACATGTTGTTGTTGTCGTTATTGGATACAATAAAACCCGTAATTTGCCGTCTAAAACTCTTTTATGTTGTGACGATTTGCAGGGTTTATTTAACAAAAAAAGGTGATTAGGATTAAAGATGTTTGATATTTAATCGTAATATGATTAATTGAAATGAAAATAGCCTTTTCTTTTGAACAAAAGTACTATCGGTATGCTCATGCAACCCGTTAAAAAAAGGTAAAATATCAAATAAGGCCTATTTGAAATCAGTTGTTATCTGTGTTTATATCTAATTAATCAATTTTAAATTAGTTACCCCTGAATTAAGTAGACCTAGAATTAAACAAATTGAAAAACTTGTATTATCCACAGACATATATATTTTCATTTTGATCGGGCTGACAAATGTTCATTCGGACTGACAAACGATAGCAGGTTTGTATCGTCTGTCGTTACTTTGTACCCAATATGTCGTATCAAACCGCTATCGAGCGCTTTCTTGTGCAACGAACCGCTTCGTTAGGTTGCATAGACGTAGGAAAGCGCTCGGTAGCGCCTTTTGGAAACGGCTTGCTCCAGATTCGTAACTTCGTAACCAAACAATTTTTTGTGAAGTTATGCATCACCAAAAAATCCAGTACTAGATGAGCATGTTACAAATAATGTAGGGCAATTGACATAGTCCGCTAAAAATATGCTGTGCATTAGTTCATATTATCGGTTGTTTTGTCAGAATGACTTTTTGATGTACATGTATAACATGTTTTCCGAGTAATCAGACATGTTGGTAGTGTGTATGAACTTTTTATAATTACAAACTGTACTTTGAAATCAGTGAATTGGTGGTGGTGTTCAAATATGACATTTTTATATGATGTGTATGATCTGAATTATGAAGTATTTCCCAATATAATTTGAGTACACATTGTTAGATATACAATTCCAAGATCACAAATACGATACTGGTTGATCAATTTTGGTTTAATATATATTGTTTTTATGCCACTCACTTCACATTTAATGCATCAAAATAGCACCCCGGTAAAATCCTACAAACTTTTTTTTCAACATTTTTTAAAAAAAAAAATTTGTATAGTATTACTAGTAGTTCTTCCAAATTATGCAATAGAACTACGTGTCACCGACTTGTCTATTTCGCAAAAAAGTTTGTCTTGGTTAAAATATCTTAAATGCTGAGAAAATCAACGAAAGCGTTAAAAATAATGCAATCAAACAAAAGTCATGTAAATATCACGAATACTTATAAATACAAACTAAAAAAACATTACAAAACAAACCTGCCCCAAAGACATTTGGAACATTTATATATTTTAACCCCAACCACCTTTTTTAGAATGTAATTTTATTTCCAGAATTTAAACTATAAGTACGATTAGTATTTTCTACTTTAATGATCAAATTTCTATCAAAACTGGACAATTTCATTAATTCTAGATGAATGTGACATTTTACACTCAATTTCACTCATTTCCAGGAATGATGATAACTGTCTGTAAGTATTTGAAATACCCAATGTACTGTTTGATGCATGGAAAATAGCGGACAAACGAAACGTTTTATTCATATCATTTTTGAAACTACATTAACGGTCTAACAAAAGGTTAATACCAACTTCATAAATATCATTGATGGAAATTATGTTCGTAAACGACTTACTAGACTGTCTAACAATACTTTAATATTCCGCGTTTCTTCACGTTATGTCAAAATGGATTAATAATGGAAATAGACGCAGACATCATTAAGGTCTGAATTTTTGGAGGTTGTTTATCTGTCCTTCAGCGTACTCTTAATCTTAAAGTTTAATAACAAAACCCGTATTTTATTGACTACATGTAGTGCTCAGGTGATATCGTGCTTAGTGTAATAAATATCGTTTCATATAATAAGATATTCGCTGTTTGTATTGAATACTGTAGCACACAGACAATCCAAAGCCTCACAAAGGTATCAGATACTACATGTAGTGAATGGCACGAAATATTACATGTACGAGGTCTATTGTTGTTGGCACTTTATATGTTTATGGTATACGGTCACTCACCTGTTGAAGTAGTTCATGCAGGTCACTATGGTGATCTAAGATCTTTTACGAGTTCTAAGCCTATTTATTCATATTTATTTCAAACTAGTACATGTATAAGCAACCAGGTGCTGTTGAGCATAAACAGCGTTATTGGCTCCAAGTTTGAAAATGCGTACACGGCGATATGGTGTTGTTGAGGGGATATCTGTTGTCATCATGTTACAAGAGTGACACAGGGCGGTTCGCACTATATGTGTACACGTTTGCATCAGCGTTGGTCGACGTATAAACAAACCAGCTGTGAATTTCATCGGCACCTTGTGTATTAACAAGCGATTTGCGACTCAATGATCGGAATATGTACAGTCGACTGAACGAATGCATGTTGAGAATAGTTTCTATCATTGACATTTCATTTTTCCGTTTGATTTAGAGTTATGATAATATTCTCTATGCTTCCAATGCTTTTGGTGTGTTCGATTAAACTTTCCTAACTTCTCGTGTTAAACGCTTTATAATTTAAAATGGATAATAATTTGAAAGCATTGAATAACCTAACACACTCGTTGAGTACCTTATCATGTATCCAGGCAGGGTTTCCAAGATTCACGAGTGTTGACAAGGATAAACATAATACATTTTGTATTATACAAAGTGCATTTATTGTTGTGAACATTTGAACAAGTTACCATTTCCATAAGTTGTATTACTAGCCTTCGTGATAATATACTACGTGTGTTTTATTGTTGAACCGAGCCCAGGAACTATTAGAACACTTATTCAAATATTATGTGCAAAAGTAAACTATAAATACTGAATAATTGTTTCCTACTTTATTATTCTCAGGGTATTTAAAGTGGTTATTGCAACTAATTGTTGACAATGCTTTATACAACGTGTTATTTCTGTCCTTTCTGTTTACTAAATAATAATGAAGATTAATTCACCTATGAATTAATCTAATTTATTACGGGAAAATTCACGTGGTTGCCGGGTGTATACACACGGCCCGTCAATTGATACACGGCGACGCTATGTGGTTGTCATGGTTACTCTCGCGTGACTCCGATATTCACCGAGCGTGAATATCACAAGTTCTGCCACGTATATGACCACTTGTTTGTCCGACAGCAACGGTGAAAGTTGCATTATTATTTGAGCTGACTAAAATAGCTTGTATTAACCGTAGTATGCCGGTTAGTGTCAAATGAGGAAATGGGGCATATGGCGTGGGTCACAGAGAACGAGTCCAGCGTTAGACGACGGAATTGAGCCTAGTTGAGGTAAAAATATTATTGAATTTGATGAAATAATTTGGGAAATTTCATTTCATGCTGGGCAAGAGCATGTTAAAGTTGGTGTTAGCAGTACACCAATACTGGTTCCTTTGAGGCTCATTATTTAAATAGTACGTCGTCTACGCTGGCGTTGCTCAGACCCAGCCCCTTGTAAATGTTGACGAAAGGTTGCTGTCATATAGCGGTACATGTCTACCTGTAAGGCAAACAAGTGCTTATGTTTACATGTAATGAAGCTCAAAATGTTGTTATATAGTGCATGGCGTGCACGAGCTGACACGGGTCGCTCAGACGACATAAATTTACCACAGTGTATAAACGAGACAACTTTCGGTTCTCGCAATAATGAGTACACGTTGAATTGTATAGTATGGCAATAATGAGTACAGTGATGGAAAATCACCGGATGTTTCAATTACAATAATGAGTACACGTTGAGTTGTATGGTATCATAATGAGTACAGTCATTTGGTTTATACTCGGTTTTTACATGTACCGCTTGTTTTAAACAGGGCGAATACGTCAATACTGTTCTTCTAATAAAATGAATAAAGGTGGATACTAGGCAGTATTGTATATTTATCTAAAATACAATTGTGTATTGTATGCCTATGATTAAAGTTGTTAAACAGGTTTGAATAGTAGAAGAATGTTGACTGAAGGTCGTGAACCGTCACGGGATGCTTTTGAGTATAAGTTCGCAGGTGCCTTCTATGTCTCTTGTCAAAACAAACGCAGAAATCATGTGAAACATGACACTGTATAGGTATATAAATCATTTAACTATGGTTATCTAAACACGGACTCGTCTTTTGAAAAGGAGAGGCATGCTTTTATGTTGGGGTATCTATCACCACTGAAAAAATCAATGTGTTTATTTAGTATACCGTATTCGAATAAGTTCATATAACAAAATTATGCATAATCCATTTATTTAGTTACACACTGGTACTTTGTTTTTATTGTCTTGAAAGAATTTGTATATATATACATAACAGGAGCGAATCGCCACATCGACTTGAACACCTGACTTAATTATGACTGCCTATACAGTCCGTTTAATTAGGTCTGCCACTTGTATACAAACATTGCAATATAATAACATTGTAGTTTTAATGTTTTAAACATTTTAATTGGAGAAAAGGGAAGTGAAAACCAATACATTATTCATTAAGGTGCATACTTATACATATAATATATATTGAAATAATACTTTAATAAAATAAATTGCAATGTTTATGTTCATAATTTATGTAAACAAGTGACCGACCTAAATAATCCATTTATACGTCGGGTATAATTGGGTGTGTTGTTTTAACGAAGTCAAAAACATCTTTGCGGTAATGCGTGGTTGTTCGTCTACACATTTAATCCTTGTCACGAATACTATCGTAAATCACATTAGATTTGCGTGAAGTATATTTCTCAAATGTCGGTACTGGTAACATCGAGTGTATTATTAACGCGCGCTCATGAATTGTCGGCACGGCGGATGGGTGGATATCGGCTGGTATTTAGAGGTTCGAACATTTGACATAAACTGGTAGGTAAACCAGATGTACATGTCTCGGTACTGGAAGACACGTTTAACATCCACATAGTAGAGAATATTCGGAGAGTAGGGTATCGCTGCTTTTTAGTATCACATACTTCTTTCCGACAGCGCTGATACCAGGTGGTCAAGTGAGTGTGCAGTTCGGACATTATTTTAATTTTAATGTGCAATTCCGCTAGTAAGGACTGGAGGTGGTTCCGAGGAACTCAATTAGCGAATAGTATAATAGATTAACACAAATAATATCCGCTGCACAGTATTAGATATTACTCACGGCTTTTGGTTTATTTATACTGAACATCGTGGGGGCACGCTTTTCAGAATTTAGTGTCGGCTAGACAATTTCGCGATATTTTTGTCCTACAACTAAGATAATTTAACACGGAATCCTTAAATGTCCGTGCGGATACGTTGCCATATCAGAGTTGTTATTTAACTTATCCAAACATTCTCATCGTATAGACCGTTTGATCAGATATGTCACTTGTATGCATGCATCGCAGTATAATAGCACTGTATTTTTACTGTTTCAAACATTTTAATTTGAGAAAAGGGCAGTGAAAACGAATACATTATTCACTAAAAAGGTATACGCTAATAAACATAATATATATTAAATAAGACATAAATCAGAGCAATTACAATGTTTTTGTACACAGCTTTATGTGAACAAGTGACCGACCTAAGTAATCGATTTATAGGGGAGATCAACCGTATTCATTCAAAATGCCGACTGACAATCTGTTGGATGAATAAACAATCACCAATAGCCAGCTGGTGGCACGAACGTTTTGTATACCAAACATAGTCTCTCCTATACTAACGAGAACTCGCGAGGATTTATTTATATTGATATAGGATTATATCGACAAAAAAAACCGTTGTTAAACATGTTTGCCGGTTACTTTCCTTGAACGTAGGGCTGATGTTATGTACTATACAAAAAGAAATCGTCACGGATCGCAGATTCTCCGTTAGCTGCGATGTTAACAAACGTTCGGGTAGTTTAGACCGATGCATAAATTTTTAATCGGCGTGATCATCGATCAAATTTGGCTCACAGCAACTTATATCATTCTGGATCTCTAGTTTTAAGCACGTTTCGTCTGCCATCAGCCAATCCATTTGATTCATATTTTCTAATATGGGAGTTGAGAATGAATGTTTCCGTCGATACAGCTTTCTAGTATTTCCCACGGGTTATTGGAACATTTTTCCACCGTCTGCATTAAAACCAAATGAATCCGAACTGTGAAAAGTACGGTGCCCGAACGTTTCTTTCCGTTGGCGCGACAATGTCTTACTGTGAATAATGAAGCGGAAAAAAGATAGATTAGGTTTTCACAAGGATAATTGAGAAATAGACATAAATAGCGCTAAATGACCGGGCGTTGCCTAAACGATGGTTTTACTTGAATTTTTCAAAAATTATTATACATGTTGTATTACATTCCAAAATGCGAACCAAGTTTATTCATGCAAATTACCATATAAGACATAATTCTTTGATTAGACAGGAACAGAATACCTAACACTTTTAAAATGAATATGTTGGTGTCATCAATGTAAGAATTAGATAGTATTAATGTATTACAACGATAGGTCGTTTGAAAGCTGTGTCTCGATAACGGGACTCGTGACGTGGGGTCATTTTTGGACGATGAGAAATGTTTGATCTTTAGATAAAAGGCGCGCGTACCTTCTTAAAGCGTTTGTAATCTCGACCTAAATCAAATTTTTGTGTTGCATTCAGTACCTTATTGGCAATTTTGGTTGCACACAATAAAAATAGAATTGAAAGGAAACACCTTTATACTAGTCTTACCACTATGCTGCATAGGGCTTATCAGTCGTATGGAAAGAGACGACACGTGTGCCAATTTACGCCTATTTTTTAGCCTAATTACTACCACGCTAACAAACAAAGCGGGGATAAAAGCAGAGTAATCCGCAGATAGGACAACTTTTGTTTTAGAGAGTACTAAGGGGAGAGAGCTTACTAACGTCTCCCATTGCATTTTCACGATCTTACAGGCAGTTAAGTACGTTCGCCAAGCCTTTCGTGATTTAAAATAATATGGGTTGGTGTACGTCCTAGAGTTACCGGGGCGAACACGCCTGTTTAAAAACGTAACGATTTAACAAGATTGGTCAAACGCAATGTAGCTATCATACAACGGTTAATATCGACATTTAGACAGTGTGATCGTTTCGCGATAACGACATTCACTTGTCCGCCGCTGGTCTGGATTTCTAAATTGCTGCAATTCGCGAAGTCAATTTAAATCTTTAAATAAGAATTTTGGGGGAAATGAAAATAATAAAGATGTCCAAATTATATTATTTTTCATTTCGTGGCGGAAAATTCTGTCGATTGGAGGCAACCGAGGGCATATCTATGTGTTTATTAACACTGACTCAATATAAAATATATTTTGCATTTCCATGGGGTTTCTCTCGGTCTCTACTGAGTTACCAGTGGTGGCTGAGGTCCTTGTGGTTACAAAATTCAGTCATCTGACTGTAGTTTTTTATGAGCATTTAAGACTTGTCCGAGCGTTGTCTCAAATAAAAAACTGGCATATCTTAAAAGGTCTCATTTGTTTAGATAAGTCACATTTGGTTAAAATACATATTTACTGTAGACATGATTTTTATACGGTACATCGAGCGTACCTGGTCTTATTACGGGGTACCTGGAGTGTACGTCCCGATATAGTTTTCATCTCGAGTACCTGGAGCGTACTCGATCTTATTACGGGGTACTTGGAGCGTACGTCCCGATATGTTTCAACTCGAGTACCTGGAGCGTACTCGGTCTTATTACGGGGTACTGGGAGCGTACGTCCCGGTATGTTTCAACTCGAGTACCTAGAGCGTACTCGGTCTTATTACGGGGTACTTGGAGCGTACGTCCCGATATGTTTCAACTCGAGTACCTAGAGCGTACTCGATCTTATGACGGTGTACGACATATTTATCTCGGTAGTTTGTTACAGTAAATTGATATACGGTTTGATAAATAATCCGTGAATCCATGCCCTCGGTTGTTGCCTTCCTTAAAGCGTGTTTAACTCTAACAGCGTTACCAGTAACATGGCCATTATATGCCACTTTAATTAAATCTATTAACATGTGCTTATCAGGCAAGTCTATATCTACTATATGTATAATACTATGCATTACTATGATGATTGGGTAATATTCGTTTGTCATTTCTAAAAGGCAATTATATAATTAAATATTGATTACTGTCTACAGTTGTTTTTGAACTTTTATCTTGGAATAATGAAGATTAATTCACCTATGAATTAATCTAATTTATTACGGGAAAATTCACGTGGTTGCCGGGTGTATACACACGGCCCGTCAATTGATACACGGCGACGCTATGTGGTTGTCATGGTTACTCTCGCGTGACTCCGATATTCACCGAGCGTGAATATCACAAGTTCTGCCACGTATATGACCACTTGTTTGTCCGACAGCAACGGTGAAAGTTGCACCCACCCTACCACACCCTTTCAACAATATCAACCATTTGTTGTTTCTCACGGTTAATATTCTAATATATCATATTCGGCCTAGAGCCGCTAGATTTAACATTATTAAAAAAAATATATATATATTCATTACTATTATCATTATATTCGAGTCATTGTTCTGCCGTTCAGTTTGTTATTTTTCCAGTTTGATGTTATTTGCGTCACCTACACTACCACATGTATGCGGGTCACAACAGAAATATGGTCACATTGATTGATGTATCGGGAATTAAATACGCATCACTGCTTCGATATGGTAACCAGACGATAACACCGGCGTCAGACAGTATCCAAGCCACATCGAATCCACTCATAAGAAGTCTGCAGTACAAGGTGATTCTTAAATACGTGCTTCCTAGTGATGGAGATGTTGTCGTGAACCGATTACCAGAAGTGTTAGTAATGTTAATATTGGTGTTGATTAGGTCAATATAAATGTTGTGAAGTTGTTTCTATTCGATTCCGTCAAGGAAAAGACAGGACACCGACAATGATGCGTTCATAAAGTACACTTGTATACAGATTATTCAGCAAGATGCATGACACTAGTGATTCAACCAGTGACCATAACTTTGTTTAACGGCGTAATAATCGCCTATTATAGCGAGGAGAAATTGACGCGATCCTTGACCTTCAATTAGTATTTTAACAGCTGATTTATTTCATCGTCTATATTTATATCTCAGGTTATATATATTCATAAGCGGAAGTATCATAATTAGGCATGAGTAAGAATACAAACAAAAATATTAATTTAGGTCAGATAGGGCACGATTTGATAGCGAAAATTGATACTTGTAGTATACGCATGCATAAGGTTGAGATCGTGTCAATATCTCCGTACTATATTCGCTTAATGACCCTACTTAATTTGATATATTACTTGCCTGAAACATGTTCTTGCTTTCCCAACTTTAGTTGATCTTTCATCATGTATTTCATACTCACATTTGTCATGTTGGCGGAAAATTCTGTCGCTTGGAGGCAACCGAGGGCATATCTATGTGTTTATTAACACTGACTCAATATAAAATATATTTTGCATTTCCATGGGGTTTCTCTCGGTCTCTACTGAGTTACCAGTGGTGGCTGAGGTCCTTGTGGTTACAAAATTCAGTCATCTGACTGTAGTTTTTTATGAGCATTTAAGACTTGTCCGAGCGTTGTCTCAAATAAAAAACTGGCATATCTTAAAAGGTCTCATTTGTTTAGATAAGTCACATTTGGTTAAAATACATATTTACTGTAGACATGATTTTTATACGGTACATCGAGCGTACCTGGTCTTATTACGGGGTACCTGGAGTGTACGTCCCGATATAGTTTTCATCTCGAGTACCTGGAGCGTACTCGATCTTATTACGGGGTACTTGGAGCGTACGTCCCGATATGTTTCAACTCGAGTACCTGGAGCGTACTCGGTCTTATTACGGGGTACTGGGAGCGTACGTCCCGGTATGTTTCAACTCGAGTACCTAGAGCGTACTCGGTCTTATTACGGGGTACTTGGAGCGTACGTCCCGATATGTTTCAACTCGAGTACCTAGAGCGTACTCGATCTTATGACGGTGTACGACATATTTATCTCGGTAGTTTGTTACAGTAAATTGATATACGGCTCGATAAATAATCCGTGAATCCATGCCCTCGGTTGTTGCCTTCCTTAAAGCGTGTTTAACTCTAACAGCGTTACCAGTTAGAGTTCAAGTCAACATGGCCATTATATGCCACTTTAATTAAATCTATTAACATGTGCTTATCAGGCAAGTCTATATCTACTATATGTATAATACTATGCATTACTATGATGATTGGGTAATATTCGTTTGTCATTTCTAAAAGGCAATTATATAATTAAATATTGATTACTGTCTACAGTTGTTTTTGAACTTTTATCTTGGAATAACTTAACCAATCCTTTGAAATATTAAAACAATAATTCAAATATTTTGTATATAGGATAACTAATTATACCTATAAATATTGACTTGTGTCTGACTGCATATTCCCATTGCATTATCCTCGAGGAAATACATTGTCAGTATTATTAGCATTCGTGCGCATGTATTTAGCGAAAGTATCTCTTTCAACAATGGTACGATTAATGTTATATATATTCCCTGCGTATGCGTCTATCGTCTTTCCTCGCGCTTTCGGTTCCCTTACAAGACCTGAACACTCCTTTGTAATTTATATTCCACCAAACCCACACATTTTAATCATCATCCTAATAATTGCCAACATACATAAGTCAGTTCTGGTCAGAAGTAGACAGCATAGTATCATCTTCTGAGTTAGCCTCCTAGGGTACACAACCTTGATAACATGTTTCGTACTTACTTGTATTAGAGTGTGTTGCTATACAGTTTCACTTGAATTAACCCATAGGTTACGTTAGCTGAAACACTGATTAGATCAGCAAGGCATAAACAATTTAAGAAATTAGTTTTTATTCAATTTATAGATAAATAAAGATATAATTTGATATTCAAGTGCATTGCAACAAACACTACAATGTGCTTAGTTCGTTTATGTAGGTATGCCACTTGTACACAAATAATGTAACATCTAAACATACATGAAGTGTTGTGCATTTTTTTCAACACTTTAATAGCATAAAAGGCAGAGGAAATTAAAAAATCCACTAAGCCACTTAAACATATAACCATTATCCGAGAAATTAAGAAATTAATATTTATTTAGAAAAATCCAATGTTTGTAAAGTCCACAAATCCATGTAAACAGATGACTGGACTGACTAAACGAGTTATACATACATGTATTCTATGTCATTTAATGTATTCACATACATGTATTCTATGTCATTTATTCTAACATGACCGGCGTTTTTGCCTATACATGTATATACAAAGAACAAATCAAACGTCGTATATCGGCCGATATACAATGAAAATGACGTCACGTCGTTTTTATGACGTCATACAGATAAACAAGTACTGTAAACGACATAGATCTCGCAAAATAACACTGGCTTAATATATAATTCCGAGTTTAAATCGTGGTTAATTCCTACGCGTCAGAACTCCAAACAATTGTATAACGGCCGGTATACAACGGTTTTTCATAGTTTATTTCTTAAATGTATCCACAAAACGTATTTGGTAAGGTATATCGAGGATGACGATTGTTGTTGGTTAGTTGTTGTTACATCGGAAAAGCATCATTAGCCTTGAACACCTAATGATTACCGTATTCCTAAGAAAGCACGCTCCCCCAATTACGCTCCATCATTAGACGTGTTTTCTCATTCGGTATGTTCCATTAAATGTACTATGTAGATGACAATGTACAAACCACATACTTCCACCAAGAATGTCACTCTTCGGAACGGGTTGTACATTTACATATGGTATATGTATTATGAGTAGCATATTTGTACTATTGGGCAACGCACCGAGTGTTACTCTATACATTGGACCTTCGTGCCCAGTTGAAGACGCTTTATGTTACAAAGTTTTGCCCTGGTCATTTCAAAGATTAAACGGATATTTGGCAGTACTAGTGTGATATATTGTTTTGGCATGCATACACTACTCACCACTTATAACCGATCACTTCATATATTAATAAAATTCCAGTCATTTAGTTTCTAATTAATATTCTGACGATCGTAAATGTTAAGCCAGGTGTAAACAGCATAAAAATAAAACTTAATGACAACCACCCTCAAAACCAGAATAAAAAACAATTATTGGATTAAATGCAATGTCGGTATCCCATTTTTAAACATGAAACATGATAAACAATAACTTTATACGGACGATAAGACAACCATAAAAACATATCACAAAGCTTTACTGCGAAAGGTTGAGTCGAAAAAATGTGAAACAAATTAAAATCATCGGCTTTTACGATTTAGCTGGATTTTCAATGTGACAATGTAATTCACAATAGGGAACTCAGTGTCGCCTATAAAAATAAAACGCACTTATATTTTGATATGATTCAGTTTGATAGATGATAATTGACAAAAGAAGGAGTGTATGAAATTAGACTAATCTATCACCACGCGTTATGACTATTTTGAGAAATTATTTTTCGTTCTATTTACAATTGAAAGGGAGGTAATTTCACATTTGTTTTCATTTGCTAAATTTCAAAGCTGCACAGATTTATAACGTGTAATTATTTAAGCAATGTTGTATGTTTTTCTGTTTGGGCGATCAACATTGAGTCAAGATTTTTAACATTTTTTTGCATTTCCTCAGACAAACGTTAAACTTCACATGAAAATGTTTTTATAAACAACGGGCAATAACTCCGCATAGTTGACGACGCTACATAAATCATGAACATTTATTGCTAAAGAGCATACATTTGTATAATGTCGATTGAGATAAGTACCGATATTTCCCTATTGCCATGAACAAAAATGAAAAGTGATCGGTTATAAGTGTTGAGTAGTGTATGTACATGTACTTAAACAAGTATATATCTATCTACCGTATTTACCGTAGTATTAGTGTGTGGGGAGTAACAGTTCATTAAATTTCATTAACACCGTTCTATTGTTCAATTGAAGATTGGTTGATTTATTCATTTGATCTTGTTCGGGATCTTTTGATATACAGAACGGTTTTATTATTCTAAATGGAAGTTACAATTCCTGTACTATTGGTATGTTGCCACAGCGCAAAATTAATGTCAACGCAATAGACAGACTTCAAAATTGGTATGGTTTGTTAATGAGAACGCCATAATCGTCAGATTCTAATTCAATAGCATCACTAATCATATCATTACATCATTATGTCGAAGATGAAGCCAACATCACATTACTCCGGTGCTATTTCTGTTAAATGTTTTATGAATTTGTAACAGGAACAATATTTTGAAACTGATTAATGGACCTTCTCTGCATGCAGCATAACGTAATAGCATTAGTGTATATAATATTTTGTGTATACCAATTATTGTGATCTTGTCAGATACTAAAGTTGACACATTACATGATAATACTATTTGCAATAGTATCCCCATCTCAATCACGTATCTAAAATGAAATCAAGAATTTGCGACGACTATATTTAGTATGTATTGGCTGCAGAGTCGTTCATCATCCTGAAAACAAATGTATCCCATTAACGTCCCTGAATGTCTGATTACCATAACGCGATAAATACACCATTAATCAGACGTTTATCCCCCACTTTATCATCAACAATAGTATTATCTGACAACCTATGTCCATATACAAAGACAAACGCATTAGTGTGGCTAATGTGGTAATATTAGCACGTTGTTAACACGAATAAGATATTGCCAGTCAGTCTTAGACCAGTAACAAACATTGAAAATTGTACTTGTGCATAGGCTCGTTTCCAATTTGTTATTAGCTCACCAGTCTCTACTGAGGTGAGCTTTTGTAATCACTATTCGCTACAAATTTGGAAGTATCTTTATGATGATCATCTCTAATAGATTAAGGTCAGATCCGTTAATAGATTCTCTAGGTTAGATAATAGGTCACTTAGGTGACTAGATGCTAGAAGCTGCATTTGTATAGGATATTAATTTCGTAAAGTTTGGTCAGAATGTATGTTTTGATCACCTCTAGGCCCATTTCTACATTTGTAATTTGGGCCATCTTATTTCTATAACTAGGTCTTTATGTTAAATAGAGTGCAGTAGAGGATTTAGTTTTCGTGGATCTTTCGTCAGAGTCGGTCAATGTTTGTCTAGATGACATCGTGGTCGAGTTAGACAATGATTGAAAATTAGGATCACTGCATGCATTTTAAATCATACAAAAGCCTTGTGTATGTAATCGACGATTCATTTGCACTGGGTTCCTGAAAGTCTTGGTCAGAATACTCCAGTTTGAATTTTGGTATTGGTTGCTACCATAGCCGCTACAAAAGGAATTCTGATTTCTATTTATAGTAACAATCGACTTGGTAGCCCGTATTTTAATCCAATATGTAGCAATATTCTTCATGATATTCATAAAACACTTGCCTATGATATTGAGCCAAATACATAGGTTTCAACTGCGCTAGCCGTGTGAACAAACTTAACGCTACTCCGTTCGAATAAGAATACTAAAATAAAAAGGGTATTGTGATTATATTACTCTGTATGAATATTACTCTTTATTAAATTTAATTCCCAAAACTAACACATTTCAGTTGAATTCATTTAAATGGGGATCATGGGAATTGTATACAAATGTTGGGGTTTTTTATGATTGATACCATGGCTACATGCATTCGTTTTATCATAGTTGTTTGATTACGAATCAGCGTCCCGAAGATTGAATGTTTTCGAGCTAGAGAGAAGTTATCTATCTTTCTTACTGTTTTCCCACAGCTACAAAAACTGCACGAATTGTCATCTAGGATGTCAAAACCTACCTTTCACATAATCCCTATGGAATGGGTGATGTATGGCTTTGGAACAAGTGTAGTAGCAGACTACAGAACTGTGATACGAAGTTTAGCTCATCTTTCACATAGTGACTGTGTGATCTTTTTGATCACTTTTCGCCCGTTTGTGGACGTCCACACGTCAACAATCCATTTAAACGACTTTTCCTTCTAAACCACTGATTAAATCAATTTCAACCGACTTTACATGACTGCTCATTCAAAGGTCCTTTCTAAAAATAGCTAAAATAATGAAAATACATACAAATGACTCTGGTTTCTATGGTTAAATTGGTACATGTAACAAAGTTCGTTGGTAACTGTTAAAAGAATTGAAATATATAAATAACTCTTGTTGACATGACAATACTTTTTAAAACATCATCCACTGACCAGATGTCAAAATAACTTAACAGGAATAGTTGCTAGGTGATATTTCAAAAATAAACTACAGAAGTAGTTGACATTGTGCGATGGTACATGTAACAAAGTTCGTTGGTAACTGTTAAAAGAATTGAAATATATAAATAACTCTTGTCATCAGTGAGCGGGGCCTGTTCTTCCCTATATGTAACTGTAACAAAGTCTTTTTTATCTGAAAGTACAGACCGGAGTTCATTCCACTATAAGTCCAACTATACATAAATGCAGAAGACATGCGAGTTAATATTTCCGACATGAACTTTTCGAGTAAAATTAAGACTGTCACAATTTTTAAAATTATCATACAATATGGAACACCACTATCGGGAGGGATGATACGCGATGTGCTAGGAACGAGATAGGTGGGTGGCGATAAGGCGGCTGATTTCGCCATCTGCAATTCTTAATCCATTCTAGGTGGTTCCAAATAAGTACAATTTGTTGAGAGTCACTGGCATTTTTATGCGACAGAGATCATTAGTAATGCAGTTATTACGGACTTCATTGAACTTGTCGACAATGGCAGTATGGTGCCATCCGTACAAAATACATTAATAAATAGCTTATAGAAATCTAGATTAGAGCACAATTAAAGATAGACAATTTAATGCGCTAAAATATCTAAATATTTTAAGAGATAATGGGGCAATAATGTGAAATTATTTCTTTTCACGCGTATTAAAAAAATGGCATGCCTCGGTTATTATCGTCTAAATACCGTTGAATTAATCATGGCCGTTTTAAAAACAAGATATTACATGGTTAATGATCTAAAATGCTTGGGTAATTCGACAATTAGTGCAGCACATTATTAAAACATCAAAGCTATGATACAATGATGTTAAACCAATAATATTATATCAGTACATGTCTATATACACATCACAGTTATTTATTACTTCTGGATTTTAGTACTGGAGTTCTTGCTCTTATAAATGTGTAATATTGTTGTTTATATCGTAATTAATATTTTGGTAGGATTTTTCAAACCGGGTATACATGTATTATCAATTCTATGCTTCATGAAAATGTAATATGGTCGCACTGTTTCATTCTTATATAAATAACACATGGCTGCGAGGGTGATGGTAAATAATACCAACCTGAGAATAGTTATATCACCCGAGGCGAAGCCGAGGGTGATATGACTATTCAAGGGTTGGTATTATTTACTGTCAACCGAGCAGCCATGTGTTATTTATTTTATTATACCGAACAAAATTACAATCATTTTGCAAAATAAAATATCAACAAATGTAAGCAGAACTTAGATTGCCGTTATGATAATTTTACATGTACAATCTCAGTCCATATCATTTTCTAATGATTTGGTGCTATATTTAGTAAATCTTGTCAGTTTCAACGGTTGAAATCGACAAGATTTACTAAAAATAGCCTGAAATATACACAAACATATAAAAAGCATACGGATACTCTCTAGCAGGGTGTTTTCCGGACTCAAATAGAACACATTAATTTTCTATAAATAGCCCAGCCTCGTTTTTACTAGTAGTGATCGAACAAAATATCACATAGTGATCCAACAAAATATCACATGGAAGGTCTATGGAGAAAATACATTGAGAGGTCACGTGAGGTATAATAAAATAATTTATACACGTGTAAAGTAAGGTTCATCAATCATTCTCAGTCTTCCGTGTTCGTTCCATATCCAGTGTAGCAATACCACGTGGTTTTTGACTACAGTCCCAAGTAGAAATTTGTAAACATTGGAACACAAATGTAGCCATAAGTATTTTATTTCTTCATCGATTTCTATGAAATCTACGCCACGCTAAGGAGAACATTATTTGCTTTCCATGAAATATA
This sequence comes from Spisula solida, assembly GCA_947247005.1. Lineage (NCBI taxonomy): Eukaryota > Metazoa > Mollusca > Bivalvia > Venerida > Mactridae > Spisula > Spisula solida. Next base: position 38,549,014 of record OX365944.1, on the reverse strand, counting down.
AGATCTTTTTCAGCAGCTTTACCGATTTTTCCATTACCCTGTGAAACCTACACGTTCCACGGTTTCACAGGGTAATGGAAAAATCGGTAAAGCTGCTGAAAAAGATCTTATATTTCATGGAAAGCAAATAATTTTCCCATTAGCGTGGCGTATATTTCATAGAAATCGATTAAGAAATAAAATACTTATGGCTATTTTATTTTCCAATGTTTACAAATTTCTTCTTGTAACTGTAGTCAAAAGTCACGTGGTATTGCTACACTGATATCTATAAGTTCAATGAATCCGAACCAATCTTTATATTATGTGCTTGATATTATCTGGTACTGTAAGGGTATCTGGACACACCTGTCTGTTAAATATATAATATGATAGCTATCTTAAAGTTCATGTATATGTATATAAAATATTTTATGGACATATTTCACATCTCTGTGGTTTGTCATATACTCACTGTATAAACAATACAGTAATCATTTCTTAAATTAGTAGTCAGTGCATTTATGTCAGGATATTTATTCTAGTAACGATTTATGTATAGGCCTGGATTATTGCGAAGTACAGCTGTAGTAAGATAATTCTTAATTTAAGTACTTTCATACAATGTTGATCGTCAGTAAAGAAAGAGATTATGTTCATAATATGTCAGAAATGTCGTAAAGTTCCTTTAAGCATATATCATCATCTATTTTGTTAAAAGGTTTTTCTCCATAATTTAAGCTCAGCGAATATTTATATTTCAGAAATGGCAATGAAGTATCAATTGTGATTTATGTAGTAGCTCTTCTAACATTACTTGTAACTTATAAGATAATGTAAGATATATAAATGTAGTGTACAGTATTAATGCAAGTGTTGCCCTGACATAAATGCACTGAATGGGGATTAAGCAGTAAACAACGATTTAAATTGTTAATTTAGTACATGTATACTTGGCATTGTCTACGTTTGACATATAGAGTATGTCGTCTTTTATCAGTAGGGCTATACATTGAGAGTCTGGCGTTTTTCAGAAGTGAGAAGAGAACATTAGTTTTATGAGATTTACCATGTGAGGGTGATGAATTTTCAAGATCGTCAGCATCGCATAATCCAATGATATTGTCTTTATATTTGTTGTGTGATGCGTGTTTCAATATGGGTTCAGCTATGGTCTGCAGTAAAATACACTATTTAACATGTATCTTATGTCACAATCAATTCTAATATGATATCCATAATTCCATATGAATCGAAACTAAAACCATTTATTGCTGTTTCGAACATTACCAAGTGGCTATTCAAAGCCAAATTAGTTTTAAAAGGACATTTAGAATAAGGACTATGTCATAACATTTTGATAAAGTGCAATAAAACAAAATAAGAACGACTGTATTTCACATGAGCTGCATATGTAATGGTACAATATGTCTCTTTATGTTTGTTCCTTATAAAATGTGGTTCAAATATGATGTTAATGAAATATAACGCTCACGCAATGTGATATTAGGCAAAAGAATAAATTTTAAATTATAATAATAAAATTATAAAAGTTTAATATAATGGACTCTATTCAGTAAACATTGAGTTTCACCTTCTAAAATTTAACACATGTGCATTTGCAATACCCAGTGGCCTTGTTTTTTACTTGGCACATTAACGTGGCATATTGACCTCTTATTGGGGGGTAAAAGGGGCCACTAGATTCATTCTGTGTGTGTTATTGTGTGTGCATGTACTATGTGTCTAAAATGTTCGCTGACATTCCATTTTATAACATATCCGGCCTCAAAACAATATATTTTGCATCAGAACTATAATTAATATTTCAAAATGCATATACATTTACAGTGATGATTTGATTGCATTTTATATAATAATAAATAATGGCATACATCATTGTATTGATCAAGGTGTTGCTATGAGGCGTAGGTCAAATTATTCAGTTATTTTGTTTTAATTAATAAAATGTCGAAGCAATCATGAGGTTACGGGAAAAAATGCCCATGCTTTTACTTATGTTTGAATGTTGTGTCGACGTCACTTCTGCCAAAAATCATTACAACAGGCAATAAACACCAACGACGAAAATGTTGTACTCTAACTGCGCCCTAAAGTTATTAAAAAGTGGTTGTCATTTATCAGCACACATTCTGCTAATAGATATGCTTCAAACAACAACAGGCAAATATTCCGTATCCACAGCACTTGTTTGCAAGTGTCATTAAAGATTTTCACAATGTAGAGGGGTAACCCGTTGGGAAGTAACCGTTTTTTGACCGCTTGCAACAAGAGGTCGTAAAATAGTTTGTATCAAAATGTCAGCTTATTAGAAACAGCGTCCTCGTTACAAAAACAAATAAGGCTTCACATTAATATCATTTGACAACAATTACGCTACAACAAGACCGTTGAATAGTGTGCTTAAAATGTAGTGTCTAGATCAGCAGCTTTGAACCTTGTCCTTCCATCACGTGGTACGTCATATGCACAGTATGTCTGTTGGAGTAGATCCCACCGTATATTTATGGTGGAGACATGTCAATTCAACGCGACAGAAAGTAGCATTAGTGACACATCAGCCTCCCGTGTCTCATGTTCAGGATTGTAATCTCCATTACCCATTCTGTCCGTCATTGTAAGCGTACATGTCTAGTTGCGGCTTAGAAACACTTGACATGCCAAATGATAACGCAAGTGACGTTGTGAAATTTATTGTCGTCATGACCAGCGCCGTTAAAGTACTAGCGGCTATAAATTAGAGATGGGACCGAATACCATTCATATAGAATAGATTCGAATATTCGATTACCTATGTCAGTGTATTCGTTCACTTTCTTATACCCCATCCACGTACTAAACTAAAGTTCCATTTCCGTTCTTACAATTTTGTAGAATAACAAACCGGTGATGCATTTACCTGAAATTTGCCATACTATAAATATATACGTCGGTGCATTGCATGTTGATTGTAACGAAGTTTTACATTACACTGCTGTTTTAATAATACATTTGAACACACCTCGTGCCTCCGTATCGAATGTGGGACTTAAGCCCGCTGTTAGTTAAATTCATGCCCATCGTATACAAATATTTTAAGGCTGTAATTGTTACGTTCACACTGCGATGTATTGACAGCGTATTTCAGCGTGATCTTAAATAATGTAAAACTTACCCAAAACCGTAGTGTCACTACACCATGAATATACAACCACAGAAACAAATACACAAAAAGTCGAAACACGGTGAACTAGGGGAATAATTCCGACAAGTAAGTGACCGCTGGTAGACTGTTATCAGCAAGAAATAAGACTATTCTTAGCAAATTTGATTTCAATACCAGACCGTTATGAAGTATTGAGACATCGTTATCATGGAACTTTTGATAGCACCAGAGTAATGTAATAGTCGTGATTGTTTTATTGGTTCCGCATTACCGACAACAATAACATCAACGCTTGCACAATTTGTAGACAGTGTGAATAAATGTTCAAAAATTCCAGACATAAAATTTGTCTCGATTGTTTAAAACTGTCGAAAATCCATTACCAAATTGAGCCGAAATGATCGATAGACGTGAAAATAAAGCAATTTAATCGAATGGAAATAACGCAATTTAGTTTCATCGGTCATGAACGTATCTGAGGGTCAGATAAATGACAGTTGTCTTCATTTACAAGATTTCCAATTCCCATTTACTACAACGGCAACACGGTCGTGGTAATATTATATCCACACTAGTCTAGCATATCGTACTTACGCGCATTTTTATCTAACGAAGCAGAAGTTCCTGTCGGTGACATTCCATGATATTGTAAACAAATGTCTGACAGTAAAAAAAAGAAGAAATGTGTTTATATACACACAAATTAATTACCGTATTGATTTCCAAATCTAATTCGTAATAAACTCTTTTATTATAAACATATTTTATGTTATCACTTCTAAAGTTCCTCACAATCTCGTCACGGAAATTGCAAAACCCGCCTAGGCGTAACATGGTTTCTATGACAACGCTTTGTATATGCATCACCAACAACAACTAAAATCTGTTGATGCCAGTATATATAGCATACAATACTATATATATGAAATACATTTCATTTAAGGTGATTCCCAACTCTTGGGTAAATAAGACGTATTGAAAGCGTCTGACTACCATGATGAAATAGTACGAAAAACTTAAAATTGATGTGTCAGCATGTTCCCATGTCTTAAAATCGCGAATTTACTGTAAAGTTATTACTATATTATACTATATATAATAAGCTTGCAGAATAAAGCTATAGCTGACATTTGATGTGCCATTTATTCCAAACGATGGAACACCAACACTCGCGAATACTAGCTACAACGTATGTGAAACGTAATATAATGCGCCCGGTTTAGCAAGCATCCCGACTACTTTAGAGGAAAGTTCTTTTGTATTTATTTCGTAAGAATATAGACTAGCTAATGCAAAAGAGCAATGGGCTTATCGTTGAATATACACATTTTTCAAAACCAAATTATCACGAAAACTGGATACGACGAATGCAAAACGTTAATGTATTTTGTAAACTCTCTTGGTTTTCAATATTTCCGAAATCACTAATGTGTCAATTAAACAAATCTAACCGAGCAACTGCCATGACATTTGGCATGAAACTTCTATAATAGTTACTCTACTGGTTGCATGTTCGAAAACAGTATGTTGTTCTACTATTTATTTCGTATAACTTAAATATGATAAATCTCATATTTTAAAATATCATTTAAAAATACATATAACATGCATAGTTTAAAACAAACATTATCGTGCGATTCCGTATATACAAAAGTTCGTGCATGCCAAGTTCCATGTAATTAAATGTCAAACCTTTTCGGTGAAATGCAAATATCAGTTTTTGGGGGGTTCGCCAAAATCTAAGATTATCTTGAAAACTAGCCGAGCAAAACTGTTATGGATTTGTACAATCACTATCATGAGTGTGCTCTTCATAAAAAGCAGGTGTTTGATACCTCTTGTACAGAAAAAAATTAATTAAGAGTTGGGAATTACCTTAAATGTAAGTGCTGAGTACGAAGTTATGAGAACAGTCCTATTATTTCAGGAACACCCCTCACATAAACACATTTTGCAGTAAGAAATATGCAATCAGATCTTCTCCATGTAAATTATCCTAATGCACATGTTAATTTTTCAGAAGTTGGCGTTTTTATTGTCCGACCAGGCAATTTTCGCAGTACAGGATTTGGGTGAGTTATTAGAAGAAGCACATAATTGTCCGCAAAGTAGAGTAAAGTAGAGAGTAATTACTTTAACTAGAGTAAAATAGAGTAAAGTATTTATTTAAGCGACATGTGCAATATTATGAAACATAGATTCATGATATTACAATTACAAGATTACAGCACCCGGTCCAATGGGCGTACAAGTAACTGACAATTAAACATAAGATATTTACATATTTATACATTTATAAAATTCATAAACACGTATTATAGTTACGCCTTGAGAGATGTGCAACTATTTTAAAATCTAGTATGATGGTCGACTGTGTTGTGATACACAATTTACACCTATAATTCAACATATTTGTAGATGGTTCAAGTTGTACTTGACAATGGTGTAATTTAAAAGGTGACACAACGAATACAAATATGGAAATGATAAAAAAAACTAGAATTACGAAATTACTCATTGTACTCGGGTCACTTATCATCGTCCTTGCAGCATGCGCACTCGTTCTCATGTGAATATAGATCAGAAAACTCCAGCTACGCTAGTCCACCGGGAGAAATTAAAAGTATACAATGTCCATCATAAACGCGGATGTTAATTACCGAGTCGCAGATGTGTCCGTTAATTACAAGCAGGATACTGGCGACAGGCAGGTGTCGTTAAGATACACAACTGGTATACGGCATGTACGAGTGTCAACTTTGAGGACGATAAGACTACGTTCAACGTTCGTCGATGAAGTTACTAGTCTTCTCGAGAGCAAACTGGTTCACAATCAATTGGACAAATAATGTGCACACTATACCCATTTCTATCAACTGGAACCGCTCACAATTTGTTAGGTGTAAGTTGACAGATTCGTTTACTCTGCTGCATCGATTAGTTCGTACATGTTGTTGTAGGACTACAAAGCAAGGGATGGACTTTGGACATGCTGGAGATATTCTTGTCCGATCAGGGCAAAACATGTGCTTGTTACACATTACTGTATATTTGTTTTATATTATACGGAAGCCCATGTAATTAATCTGTACATGTTCTGCTTAAACAAAACATCGATAACACACTGTACAATCATTTTCATGTACAACATTTGAAATAAGCTGACAGTGCAAGAACATGGAAAGCGGTTATATTTATTTTCATGACGCTATGGTACATCGGTAATTCGATGTTATTTCAATGCTCTACCAAAGAGTGGAATAATAAGTTAATTGAACTCATTTCGGTGTGTATCCAGACAACATTAATTATATTTTAAACTACGATGCAATGTAATGAGTGTTTAAATCATATCGGCAGAAGGCAGGAAATGCAACATGTCAATGTGCAAGATACACATACTGCGTGGAGATTTGTTGTACAGTCAATATTTGTGCAGAAAAGAGTCGAGGAGGTTAATAGCAATACCTCAACTTCCAATACTGCTTTACATGAAGGATATTGCGGTCAACTTGGTTATTATGATAGGGGCCCGAGTGCGATTCCCCTGTTTGATTTGCTATGTAATGTTTTTTTAAAGATACAAATAGTCATTTAATTTCAGTTAAAGAAGGTACCATCCTGGTGGTCAAATACTGATTTACAGTCAGACACTGAATGTACAGAACACTTTCAACTTATGCAGTGGACTTATAATCGCTTTAGACAGAAACCATGAAGTACGAAATTAGACACTAACTTCACTGTGTCAAATATCGCTATTGGGCGAGGAGCACTACACAGTTTGAGTGACACATACGACGTACAGTGTCGCTAATTTATCATTATTACCTGCGATCGGAGGTCTATTGGAATGCTTAAAGTGATTTGGCTATGTTTGAGCATGTGACCAAGCTTGCATCGATGCCCGATCGGCTTATGTCTTAGTCGGGCGTCCGACTTCCATTTTGTTAACACTACTAGGTACATGGTACATGTACCAGTCCACCTCTTATCTCGTCTACTTTTATAATATATAGTGTACATCAAGTGGTACGCGGAAAGGCAGTTAACACCGAGTGATACTGTACATAGCATGTTACATACAGGCTTCAAGTAGAGTTAGATAGGTTTGATTATCCGGTAATAAAGTCGGTCAAAAAAGTGTGACTCGTTACCATTGAACGTGTTTTATCATATTATAGCATAAAAACGGTGATTTTGCCAATACGTTAACGGGACGAAAACCATGCGTAAACATACAGATTCACGCGAGAACGCGCTGTTAACGTCCAGTTTTACGTATGCTCATTGCAGGGCCTCACCGATGAAAATAAACGATTTTCAGCGTCTTATGAACTGCAATTCTTATTTCATTTGTAACCTCTAATTAATTTTCTATAAGATTTAAATAATAAATGTAAACTAACCCGCATTATCCATGTTTTCTTGGTATTTGCCGATCCCGTAAGTCGACGCTCATAACAAAAACTGTTATGACGTAACGTTTGTTTTCGCGACGTTACGTTTATTTACGCGACGTCACCACAAAATATCCCGCCAAAATCTAATTATGTCAGAAAAAACCGCATAAATTGATGTTTTGTATGCTATAATAGCGTTTACGCATGCTTTTTCGTGCTATAACATCTGCAACGTCCCTCGGGACTAACGGGCTTGGGCACCAACCGTCCCTCGGGACTCTGCAGATGTTATAGCACGAAAAAGCATCCGTTAACCCTACATTCAAGTTGATCGTCGAGCAACTTTTCTAGATGTACTCAACAATACATATACCTATGAAAGCGGTTACATACACGGATATTGATCACATTTGGTAATGATTCTAGTTTAGTAAGGTACCCTATAAAATGTCTGCCGTCTATTACATCATCTGAACATTTTGGCATTCAACCTTAAAGTTTATTATTCTGGCTGAATGTCATACCGTGATACCATTGTGTAATATCGTCTTATAAAGTGAATAACACCAGTTGTTAAAATCTAAGGATGTCTGGTATACGAAGTTGACAATGCGTTTTATTATGATGTATTCACTAGACAAACTAATTTCCTCAGAGCACTTTCACTATTGATCGACTCAATAGGGTAATTATTGGTTATCATAATTGCAATCGTGATCGTTTGTTAGTGTTGACATTTAGATGCATGATTTCAGTATTCGTCGTTTTGACCCCGGTCAAATTCTTTTTGAGCCAGTTATTTTCTCGTCCCTTTTCAGATACGTTCGTGCTATTCGCGTACACTATCCGGTTCTTATAATATATATAATGTATACATTTGTAATTCATATTTCTTATATGTAGCTGCCGGGTTATAAAATGAGGAGTTAATGAACCTTTTTAGTTACATATGATTGTTTTCATATGCCCAATCATCCCCTATCCAATTACTTATTTTCGTTTTGTTTACTACCATCTTCACTACCGGTCTTTTTGGCAGTGAGGTTGATGCATTATTTCACATGGAAGCCTTTTGAACACACAAAATGTTTACAAATGAAATAGATATTGTTTCAGATTAAGATACATGTAGGTTTTGGAATTGATAGATGCTGGTATATAATTAGCTGCGATAACGTAAAACAAGTGCAGTGTGCACTACACTTTACTTTTATTACATGTATGCGTGTTTGGTTTAGTTAGATTATACGGCACAAAACACGATGCGTGCTAGATTACAACAGGAACAATTATTTTGTGTTGAAATGTCTTTTACATCGAGAAACAAAACCTCGGCACATGGCATCGACACTACCCCACCTGCGGAGGGCATAAATTGTTGAAAAAACAACATTAATAGTATTGGCAATTTATAGAAGCTTAGAAATATCTTTATAATGTTAAAAAAACTTGAGATTTTGCATCATCAGAAGTCCAGAGCATTGAAAGACAAACACATCATACATCGCGAACTATGGCGTAAAACAAGTATGACATTATCAGTTTACTGTTTGCTTAACATAACAAACACTTTCTTAAATAACAGCATCCGCAATATGTCTGTCACTACCGAAATACCATGTGGCATACAGTTGCGCCTGTAACTAATATTTGTCATAGAAACACGTCGGCATATGTCAGACATATTTCCGCATGTCGTATAGTATTAAACAATGAATCTTTCCGTTTAGACGTTATCTTGGAAAACACCTCAGACAAATAAGTGTGTTGTCTGTAGCAATGAATGTTATTGTTCTGAAGCAAAGAAGTACATGCATTTTGGGAGATATAAATCAAATGAATAGTTAAACATATCATCTGCACATATACGTACGAAGTTTATTATTGTGCTTGGTTAAGTTACAAAACAGGCTAAATTTCCTGGCTGACCAAGCGAAGTTATAGATCCTTGATACGTATTTACGTTATCTGACAAATGCATCGGTCTCAAGAAACAGCATGACACCGTAAAACTTCAATAATTTGACCCCGTTGTTAGTTGTATTTGGAATGTAACTGCCATTGTTTTCGATTAACACGATGTATCGCATACTATATTCTAGAATTTAATGCAGATGTTGTCGGCTTGCTATTATGTTAACATTCCGGGTCGTTAAAAATAGCAATTATCTATAAAAACTGGAATTTAAAGTCGTTTATTGATTAAACGAAAAGCTTCACATCATCAAACTTGCCGACATGCTAAGAAATATTGCGTCAAGAATTATAGTGATAAATGGCAGGTACATTGGATATTGGCAAACATGATAAACATTTAATTACGGAAGTAAACTACTGAGGCGTCGATATATTCAAACGTGCCTCTATGTCCGTGTTCCCATGCACCTCGAACAATTCATGAAATTTATTTCATCATCTGAATTCGTTAATCATATACAAATAGTCATACATTTTTAGTTTATGTCGATTTTCAAACATTATAATGATACATGTACTGCACTCTTGACACCTTATTTCAGATATCCATTGTTACGAGAGAGTTAGACGCAGATTCATGGAAACACAAGTACGATTTGTGAATCATCTGAAGTCGGACATGAACACGAAGTCTACGACCACTGATGGTTTGACACATTCCGGGAGGTGTGTTATAATTATAGTAGAACATGTAACTATATGTTTAGCATCTGAGTATGCAATTACGTTGGAACTAAGCGACAAGGACAATCTCTTACAGACAGCCTGCTTTACAAAAGTCCGATATCGCTAGTGTAAAATTTGCTATTTGGGGGGCAGTTGATAATTGCTTAAATCAGTCCATTGTAATAATGTTTGTCATTGTGACCAAACCTCGCTTATTGTATAATATTGATGAAACAGTATTCACTTCAGTAAGTTGACAAAGATAATGTCTGACACACAATGACAGGCACATGCTGTTATATCTGAAAGGTCTCAAGACATATACTGTTATTGGCTGGGTGAATGAAGTAAGTCGGTCAGCAGATGCCACCATATTATTTTCGCCAGAGGTAGAATAATTGATTTACTCTTAGATGATGCTACTCCTTTGACCTCTGGAATGCTTGATTTACAGGATAGTCCAATACTGACATATATATCAGCTTTGTGAAGGAACACTTAGTCTTACTAAAGTACTTTACACCTACATCTCCTGAAGAAAATAGTCGTTTGTCACTTAGTTTGATTGAGCGGATCGATTATATTTGTTGCACAATGGCACTGTATATTTGCAATATTTACTCCAGACAGCTAAGAACGAAAGCATGCATAGTATCTAGCTATTGCAATACGAACATCCCTAGTTTAGACTAGGCATACGTACGTATAATAACGGTTCAAATATATATATTAATGTGTGGTCTTAAACATTTGCTAAACCTACAACTTTTTCTAATAATTTATTGCTTTATGATTTTAACATGCGCAATGTTTAAAGTATACGTTTAGGCTTATGTAAATGAATGGTTCCAAAAAGATTATATTACGTCAGACAGGGAAGGCAGCACTCAATTTAACCAGCCGAGCACAGAAAACATTAAAGAACAATGCCCAACTGAACCAACCGAGCACAGGAAACATAAAACACAGAAAGACACAATGCCCAACTGAACAAGCGCAGATCCGCCCATGTCCAAGCTATCGAAAAAGTACCAACGTCTTTGTCTAGCATTAAAATCGTCCTTTGGAAAGATGTTACTGAATGCTATAACCAATACTTTCTGCCTTGGCCAACCTACGTTAACCGCTTTCTTTAAAGGCGTTAGCGGGTCACGGTATTCCGCTCAATCCTAAATCAAACCCATTATTATACGTAAATTGTCGATCTGTTATACAGATTTGTCATATTCAACGCTTAAATCAATGCGCCAATAGTCATGATACTTTTGTTTTCTGGACCAATGTCTTATTTGTGCGATAACTTAGTTAATACTCCATAGATTTTATTAAATTTAATATCAAAATGACGAAATGGAATTAGTCGTTACGAATATACAAAGACATTTTATACGAACATTTGTTTTCATAAAATATACTAAAATACATTCTCGTGTCGCGTTTTTAAATCCGTTTACCATAATATTATATCTAGCATATATCAGATGAAAAACATTATGTAGCATGCGTTATAAGCTGTTTATCGTCGTCTGAATGGTGTTAAGTGCTTTTCACTAGGGCCAAATTATGTCTTACATGTAGTCTTGACTTCCTTTGGTGGTAATTAATCTGAATATTTACCGTTCGGGAATAATCTATCACGTTTGTGATAATAAATCCACAGAGACACACTACACAAACTGTGATGCAGTACAATTTAAAACGTCGGCTTTTTTGTGTAAAATAATTCATCATTATCCAACGTGAAGAAATATAGAAGTCTGTATTCAAAAATATTTGGAACACGATATATGTAGCACGGCACAACAATGTGTCTCTTGGTTAGTTGGGTACAGGAATCTTCGAATAAAACCGTTATATGCTTATAAGGAAAGGTATATAATTATGTATTCATAAATTCTAAAAGAAATAGAGATTAGAGCTACAGTAGAACTTCGATGCCTCGAACTACCTTCGGACCGGGAAAATAGTTTGAGGCATCTAGGGTGTTCGAGGCATCTATGGTATTCAAATATAAGTTCGAACTGAAAATCCGTGTGTGCATTGTATAATATTAATTACTTTACTTAAATAATGCACGTGTATCATTTCTAAAATTATTCATTATAATAACAAAATATAATATATTTAGACGAAATTGACCTGAAATCTTATTTATCCTTGGCAAGCTCTTCGAATGTTTAGAAGTATTAGTAAGGTAACGTGTTATACAGCGCATTTATATAAAGCAGCGAGTCACGAATTATTATCATGTTCGATGTCAAGTTCGACTACCAATAAATAAATGATACTGAAACAAACACTTTTGACGTATGAGAACTTTAAAAAATGATTATTTTATTCTGATATGTTGTTGCTTCTGAATATTATTAACAAAAATAATTAAATTATAATTTCTTGGTTGGCCTTCGTTAGCTATTATATGGATCTATAAGTGTTTAAGTTTCTCAAAAACTTGTTATACAATGCAACAATTGTTAGGTATACATATATACAGTAATTATCATAACTTGTTAATACACCTGTCGCCGACTACCCGCGGTTGAACAATGGAGTTCAACACTTAATGAAAGGTGCGAAAACTTGCATTGTTCGACCCATCTACAGGTAAATCATAGCGAGGGACCGTCCAATCAGTTCGAGTGTTCGACCTAGATATTGTTCGAGTGATCTATTGTTTCACTATATGAATAAAGAAGGGATTTGCCGGGACCGAAGAACCAGTTCGAGGCATCTAGGGTGTTCGAGGCAAGTACTGTTCGTGGCATCGAAGTTCTACTGTACATATATTAGACGGAATTGTATCAGGATCAACGCTGCACCGGTATAGTTCAAAAACAAGTGTCAAGCCATGATTGCGCTTTTATATAAAGTATATATCGAGTTTACATAGTGACACCAAAGAGTTACGGTTCAGAGGTCAGATTCTATCTATATCGCTATAACGAGTGCCATTTTTATTATGATTACTGTGTTGGCTATAAATACTCGACACAATTTGAACCTGTTTTTTATTGTCACTAGAAAATTAATTTCCCTGATGTTTGGCTCAGATACTAAAAGTTTTCCATATCCAATTAGGGCAGGATTTTGTATACATTCTTAGTTTCATGATACAACTACAAAGAGATAAATCAGATACACTTGGTCAATGTTCTAACTACACCGATTCTAAATTTGAATATCTTTGGAACATTTGATATTTGGGTACAAACTGTCTTAATCGATATTATGATGTTCTATAACATTTGCACAAAAATCGATATTGTACCGTCGAGACTGTTTTGTAAAAATGTCCTGCTCACGATGACGAAATGGTACGTGCATAGACATCACATTATTTGATACAACGGTTTCAGAGATATTCAAACTTAAAGTCGGTGTAATTAGAGCATTGTAGAGAAAGTTACCATGCATATTTAACCCAACAAGTAATACTATGTTAAGTGTCTTATTCCCTGCATGTATTTTGTTTTTGCAATGTCCGCCTTCCGTGCAATCGGTTCGTTCGTCCAAAGACATTTCTTATCAACAATTTGTATATTTAAGCTGACTGGACTTGATACAAAGGTCGATTTCATTAGCGGAATTGTTTACAATAGCGAAATCCGAACTAGCAAATGCACACATATGGTAGGGTGACAATCTCAAGAAAAAAAAGTTGGGGTAGGACCTCTCTGTTAACAAGACATGTCATATACCAAAATGTTCGGGAAAGTCTGTAGTATCTGAGACTGCCGGCATAAATTGCCAAAAGTGGTGGCGTTCCGAGAAATCCAAGATGGCGTCCAAGATGGCCGCCTTTTTGACAGTATTAGCTTAATATTAATGTTATGCAAATATCAGGAATATAATGCAACTTTTTGAAATAACTTTGCTTAATTATTATAGACACAGCAAAACTCTTTTTAACTAAAACATTTTTAGAATCTTCAAAGGTCAATGTCAAGGTCATTTACAGGTAAAACCAATGTAAAAATGGCTTAAAACGCGTTTTCACCTGGTATCTTCTTTGTTTGTATTGCATTTATTTATAAAAAACTATCCAAATTGATCATTTAAATAAAGGTTTACATTCAACAGTTTAAATAAAACTACTTTTGAACACTTTGGCATTCAAGTAATGGAGATACACAGTATATCTTGTACTATGTACTTTTCTTACCCCACCCACCATTTTTATACATGATGTCTGTGATAAAAATGTTTTATTATTATGATACATCTATAGTGGCATTCAAAAAATATCATTTGCGACTAAAATTCACCAGCAAAATCCAAGATGGCGTCCAAGATTGCCGCTGTAATATATAATGTCTCTTGTATAGCATTAAGCAGGATTAAAACATTGTTGTTCAGGTGAGGAGGCCACAAAAGTAGAACAAGAACTGATTCATACCAAAATGTCCTTATGTGACTATAAATTAGTGAAAAGACCTGCTGTCATACATTGTAAAAGGGTGGTGAGGACCAGGAAATCGAAGATGGCCACCGTTAATGGTCAATCCATATAAAGTACAGTGTATGTTCAAATTACTATGAGACAGTATCATACATGGGTGTAAAGATACATGTTAGCATGCAAATTACTCATTTGCTACTGTGCATCAAATAAGCATACTACATTGACCACTTTGAAGCAAAGTTCAAGGTCATGTCAAGATCAAAGTATGAAAAATAAATGAAAAATACTATTCCTGGTGGTGATTAGTACCACATACCAGTAGATCATTGATAAGGTGTACAGGTATAAATTGGTGGTGTTGAATACCTCTTTTGGTCTTGTATAGATGTACTTGGAGGTTGTTTAGAACACCATAATGGCATTGCATTAACGTAATTGTTGGATGTTGGTACCCCACTACTCCTGAACTGGGTGTATGAGATGGAGGCGAGTACGGCAATGTCATAGGACAGTGGGTTTATTGGGTGGTGATGAATACCCCATAGGACATTGAATTTGTGTATTGTTTGGTGATTGGTGCCCTATACAGCCTGAAATGAGTGTATTATGTGGATGAGTGTATTCCATGGGAATTTGAATGAGTGCATTTGGTGGTGGTGAGGAGTACCAAATACTTCTTTAAAGGGTATAATTTATTTTGTGGTGGTGATCAGTATCTAATTTGGCATAATGTATGTGTAGGGGGAACTTAATGATTGAGTGCATTTGGTGCAGGTTGTTATCCCATAGCGCATTGAATTGGTGTATTATATGGTGGTTAGCACTCTATAATTATTGTCTTAGATGGGTAAATATTTGGGTTGTGAGTATGTCATATGGCCTTAAACCTGTGTAATCGGAGAAGAGGTAGAGCTCTTATGGATATGAATGGGTGTATTTGGTGGTACTGAGCTACCCATCCATGCCAAATTCATTGTACAATCATTCAATGCCCTTTAGGATAGGCACCACCACCTGAAACGCCCATTTCAGGCTTTTTGGGGGCACCAACCACTAAGAAATACACCTATTCAGTGACATATGGGATATTCACTGTGATTAAATTAACCAAATCAAGGCCTTTCGCATAATCACCACCACCAAATAAACACATTTAATACCTACAATGGGATACAAGTACTCAACACAACCAAATTTACACATTCAATATCATATTGGGTTTTCTTTACCAATTAATACACCCAATCAATGGTATTTAATTGTGGAATTCAGTTCAGGCCATTTGGGTATGTATCATCCCCAAATACACCCATATGACATTCTCATAACCCATCAAGTCACACACGTCCCTATACTGAACTAACCACTAAATAATACACCCATTTCAGGCCATTTTGGTGTACCCACCAACACCAAATACACCAATCCATTGCCCTAACGGACTTTCACCACCACAAAATAAACCCAATCAATGCCCTATTGGGTACTCATAAGCACCTGATACTCCCATTCAATGTCCTATTGGGTACCTACGTCCACCTTATACACCCATTCAATGCCATATGGGATACTCACCACCACCTAATACACTCCTTCAATGCCCTGTGGGGTACTCCCCGCCACATAATACACCTATTCAATGTCCTATGGGGTACTCCCCACCACATAATGCACTCATTCAATGCCCTATGGGTACTTGCCACCACCTAATATACTCATTCAATGCCCTATGGGGTACTTGCCACCACCTAATATACTCATTCAATGTCCTATGGGGTACTTGCCACCACCTAATGCACTCATCCAATGCCCTATGGGGTACTCCCCACCACATAATACACTCATTCAATGCCCTATGGGGTACTCCCCACCACATAATACACTCATTCCATGCCCTATGGGGTACTTGCCACCACCTAATATACGCATTCAATGCCCTATGAGGTACTCCCCACCACCTAATACACCCATTCAATGCCCTATCGGGTGCTCGCCACCACCTAATACACTCATTCAATGCCCTATGGGGTACTCGCCACCACCTAATACACTCATTCAATGTCCTATGGGGTACTCGCCACCACCTTATACACCCATTCAATGTCCTATGGGGAACTTGCCATGGTAATAATTTTAACCAATGTACCCAATCAAGGTACTATAGTGAAATTTCAACCACCTGATACACCCATTTAAGGCCATTTTGGCTACCCACCAACAACAAATACAACAATATACACCCATTCAGTTCACTTTGGGATACTCACCATCACAAAAAACACCAATTCAATGCCCTATTGGGTACGCACCACCACAAAATACACCTACTTAATGTCTTGTGTTGTACTCTAAACCACCAAGTACACCCTATGTAACACAGTGTGAAAAGAGTATATTAAGTCAGACAGGGAAGGCAGCACTCAACTTAACCAGCCGAGCACAGAAAACATTAAAAACAAACAAAGCACAATGCCCAACTAAACAAGCGCAGATCCGCCCAAGTCCAAGCTGTCGAAAAGTATAATAAATTATAACTAGCTTAATGACCCAGTAGAAAAGACATATTGGGTACTCACCACCACCAAATACACCTGTTCAAAGTCTTTTGGGGTACGAACGACCATATAATACACAAATTTCACGCCACATAGGACTCTAACCTCCAAGATCTCCCCCATTTCAGTGCCATATAGGGTATTAACCACAAAGTACACCCACACATGTCCCATCGGGTTCTAACCACCACCAGACACACCCATTCAAAGTCCTAGGGGGTATGCACCACCACCTTACACGGCCTCACAGGCCACATGGAGCACTATCTACCAAAAATATACTAATTCAGTGAAGTACGGGGTTTTCATCACTATGACCCAATACACCCATTCAATGCCATATGTCATACTCAACACCATCGAATACACTAATTTCAATATGGGGTACCCACCACCACCACCAAAAATACGTATAAAGTGTCCGATGTGGTATGCACCACCACCTGTTACATTCATTTTAGGCTATATGGGACACAACCACCTAACAATACAGATTCAGTGTCATAATATTATGAGGTATTCTTTACCATCTAATAATCCCAATGACCAATATGGTACACACCACCATATAATATGCCAAGTTCAAGCCTTAATTGGTACCCACCACTACCAAGTACACCAATTCACTGTCATATAGGGAACAGCACCAAATCCATCTTATCAATGCCCAATGCATATATTCACCACTACCAAATATGCATACGTGCACCCATTCAATGATCTACTGGTATGTGGTACAAATTACCACCAGGAATCGTATTTTTCATTTATTTTTCATACTTTGACCTTGACATGACCTTGAACTTTTTTCAAAGTGGTCAATGTAGTGTGCTTATTTAATGCACAGTAGCAAATTTTACAGCCATGTATGATACTGTCTGATAGTAATTTGAACATACTTTATATGGATTGACCATTTATGGCGGCCATCTTTGTTTCCTGGTCCTCACCACCCTTTTACGATGTATGGCAGCAGGTCTATACACTAATTTATAGTCACATAAGGACATTTTGGTATGAATCAGTTCTTGATCTATTTTTGTGGCCACCTCACCTGAAAAACAACTGTTTAAATCCTGCTTAATGCTATACAAGGGACATTATATATTACGGCGGCCATCTTGGACGTCATCTTGGATTTATCTGGTGAATTTTAGACATGAATAATATTTTTTCAATGCCAATATAGATGTATCATAATAATAAACATTTTTATCACAGACACCTGTTGTAAACATTTCAGAATACATTTTGTACAAGCTTGTATAAAAATGGTGGGTGGGGTAAGAAAAGCACATAGTACAAGATATACTATATATCTCCATTATTTGAATGCCAATGTGTTCAAAAGTAGGTTTATTTAAACTGTTGAATGTAAACCTTCATTTAAATGGTCAATCTAGATAGTTTTTGTAAATAAATGCTATACAAACAAAGAAGATACCAGGTGAAAACGCGTTTTAAGTCATTTTTACATTGGTTTTACCTGTAAATGACCTTGACATTGACCTTTGAAGATTCTAAAAATATTTTAGTTAAAAAGAGTTATGCTGTGTCTATAACAATTAAGCAAAGTTATTTCAAAAAGTTGCACCATATTCCTGATATTTTCATAACATTAATATTAAGCTAATACTGTCAAAAAGGCGGCCATCTTGGACGCCATCTTGGATTTCTCGGAACGCCACCACTTTTGGCAATTTATGCCGGCAGTCTCAGATACTATGGACTTACCCGAACATTTTGGTATATGACATGTCTTGTTAACAGAGAGGTCCTACCTACTCCTAAAATAGAGGACTTTTTTGGCAATAGTCACCCTACCAATAATACACTCAATGTGTATTTCATTGTGTACTTTTTGATGTGTGTATTGATATACCATCTGTAGGCATTGTACTCAACACATGCATTTTATCTGTATTGAAGAGTTCTTGATACACTGCTTATATGGATTACATTGGGAATGAACAATTATAGACACTGCCTTTAAAGCATCTGAGTTGATGACAAATTTTACACATTAAAAATACACGCCTTAAAATTTTGAATACTTATAACTTTCAATTTGTGTAAACTTAAAATTGATATATAAAAACAATATCAATATCCTTGTCCCGGTTTTGTTTTTCTTTTAAATCATTTATCGGACGATATGATAGAGATATCATCATACATTTGTTAGTAGTTAGTAGAAAAAGCACACATCTTTATAACATAGCATGGAATACAGTTTGCACAAGAAATGATCTCAATAAGCTTCTGAAATCTTCCGATCAGATCTCTGTTCTGTATTATAGTGTGTATATAAATTTTTAATGTATTGTAAACTTTTGTGAAATAAAAATATATATCTAAACTAAATACAGTTCTTTATCACACCAAGTGTAAGTATATCCAGACAATATACTGCTCTGGAAATCCTGTCGTCATGATGTGTTTCATGTATTTCTGTTTGCTGTAATCCGCTATTTCAGTTGAGTGGTGCCGCCTTTCCTGTCCGATGTTCATTATCTTGTTTCAAATAACAAACAACATAATGATTTGTACCCAGTATGACCATTCAAAGATAATTCAGTTTATCCTATGGTTTATACAGAATATCAAAGTGTAAACTTGCAATACATTATATTTATCAAAACATGCTGTATATATATATATATATATATATATATATATATATATATATATATATTATACATTTTCAACATCAATAATAAAAGCTTTACTAAAGAACAATACAATATTTATGTTATTTCTAAACATATTTCCCCTCAAGATGGGGAGAGTTCACGCGTAATATAAGTATTCATTTGCTACCTACATGTACATTATGTGTCACAAAGCTAGCTAAACGTTCGTACCCAGATTACTTGTTTCACATCCAACCTTAAGTTTGTATAAACTAAACAAAACCCAAATCTTCGAGACGAAATTTTATTCCAACCTTTAATAGAATATAATGAACTGCAATATCTTTTGGTTGTGGTATAAACCCAGATGAACAACAGATGCACCGCACAATTGTTTTAAAATTGCTACAACTTGTTAATCAACCTACTCCTGGTCTAGACAGAAAGAATATCACGCATACTTGTAAGTTTGCTTGTCAGTCTGAAGTATTTCCTCGACCATTTCCACTTTTGCCAACCTAAAGCCATACAAAGCAGGTTAATATTTCTTACACTAATGTTACGATCACGTTATTAGCTGATGTATCCATTTGCAGCCAATCTCAATATTTTGACAAAATTATAAATTTATATTTTTCCTGCAGATATTTCCGCATTGAAATTGGTATGTATTTTGTATAAATGAATATATGCACGAAACCCTGCCCTATCAATTAGAAATAAAGTATAAAAATATGTTGTAAACCGGCTGTCATACAAACGTTTAGAGTCTGAATGCGAAGGAAACTCTACAACGACCAATTGTGGTTAAACAAAAGATATAATACGACTTTGGAATATTTTATCTAGTTTCTACATTGTAACATGATGTATCTTAAACCAGTGTTACTTTACTAGAGTTTGCTGTTTTCCTTACTTATTTTAACTGCAAGACGTAATAAATTGAAAGTCTGCACGACGTGACGTTACTTTCATTGGTTAAACGTTATACGTGGGACGTTCAAAAATAAACATGACTATTGTCACAAAACCTGCATGGTTAAACGAAATAAATCAAATTATATACCATCAGAAATCGGAATCCATGTTCTACACACTGTTAAGATACGAACAAAAACAAATACGCCGTCCTAGAGTTACAGGTGACTAAACAATGTCACTAACGTTGACCCTGTGCGCAAAATGACGTCGCACTATTTTACATGGCGTTAGTGCTTTGCATAGGGCTATGAAATACGAAGTTCATAGTGATAAGGGTGACGAATACATTCCAGCACAACACTGATCCACACAAGTAATGCGTTGGTGAGAATCGCATGTATTTTTCCCTATCTTACATCGCATATCTAGGCGAGCATTCGTACCATGAAACGTTTTGCAGAACTGTTTCCAAATGTAGTTACGATAATTTCACACGATTCAGAGGACATAATCATCTTGCTGTTGACAGAACTTTGTGTTTGTCCGTTTTTCCTTACGTTCTGGTGCATCACTTTTGCGTCACGAATTTGTCACTCTTGGAGTTCAACTTCTGCTTATTTAAGTACCTAACGTCCCAATGTCGTCATTTTTGCAGACATCGTGAAGCATGTAACATGTAATGATATGGCGAAAACAAGCAATATTATAGAATTAAAGATACACTCCATTACGTAGTCGCCATTAATGGTAAGTGTTGGGCTACGCCGGGTGCGTGTTACCATGGTTTCAAAATTGACTATTATGAGAGGACGTGATAGTGTAATTCGATAAATCAGATTTTGAATTTTCGCAATTGAATTCCGATTCCTTATTATGTAATAATATTTGAATAATATTGAAAACTGTAGCCTTGAGGGCACCAGTCCTGTTTATTTTTCAAACGTCCCAGGTACAGCGCTATTCTGTACCTTTACGGTATATATTTTATCAATTTCACATACAATGTATGTAGCACTAGTAAATTGAAACTTGTACCATTTCAATGTGACATACACTGTACAAATTTGAATGATAGGCGATATTCGTACTCTGCTTGGAGTTCTACAGATATGAACGACTGGTGTGAAAGACATGAAGTTGTTAACTAATAAATCAATTTACATGTTGTATCACAAGATATATGTCTCATTCATATTTTGTATCTGCTCGACGGTGTTTATTTCCCTGGAGAAAACTGTTCGTGATTGTTAGTATTGACAAAACTCCTTGGCTGATATTACGTTACAGATTGTAAATCTAAATAGAAGAATACAGCACGGACTGATTCATACATGTACAGCATGACATGTAACACACTGATGCCATTATTGTTGTAAGTTCGGAAGCTTTCGAAACTACGTTATAATGATTGAACTACTAAGTATTTCCTCATCTCCTTAGGTGCATGTACTTCGGTTATGTCATCGTGTACTTGTATCATCTGTCTTAAATTTATTTATATTCCCAAGGCTAATATGATCATAACCTCTTGGCCACATGATTTATTCTAACCACCTGTTTTGCATTTAGACATCATACACAGTAACCGTCTATTCAGTGACATCAATACAACAGTTCAATTCTTACTACTAGTAATACAAGTTCTGAGAAATACAAACTAAAATAGCACTATCATAGTCAAGTCAATTTAAGTATATGTAAACAATAATGTTTTACTAAAAATATAATACTATATCAATATGTACCAAATTGCACTTTCGGTACTGTTGTTGCAATACTAGTAGGTGAGTATACGAGCAATTGCAATCGAAATCATATGACTCAGAATTGTCAGTGTTAGTTTTGGTATTTCAACATTTAATAAATATACAAGATTAATATAGCGCCCTATTCATGCGAACGTACGTTCAAAGGCACTTTGCATAATTGTGTTGCAGCCACAAGGGCGCAAGTGCATCCTCTACCAGTGCAGATACAGAATGATCTGACCAGAGGGACAGACTGAGAGAAAGCCCATGAAGGGAGAGAGAGACATTAGATACAGGCATTTCCGGCGCTGCAGAAGTGCGCCTAGCTCTTATTTCGAATAGATAGCCTGGTTCTTTAATGTGCCCGATGTATAGCACCGATACACAGCTTCCTGGCCATTCCAGATACTTTGCAGACCACACGGCCAGATATAGCGGGAATATTATAAATATTTCAGAAATGTCAAGTTCCGTTGCCAGGGATTGAACCCACGACCTCTGGATTGACAGCCCAGTGCGTTACCACTGAGCTAAATCCGCATTTAATGCGCTTTTTTATAAAGCATCTAACCAACCATTTTTAGAAAAGCGTTCAGGATACATCGACATTCCAACAAATGTTCACAAACAATACCCCCCCCGAAATGAGCAATCATTTAATGGCGCCAGCTATTTTAGTCCTTTCGTTATTGAACAGAGAAAAATCATTTGTTCAAGTAACCGTTAATCTTACGCTCCTTTATCACAGATGGACATTAATAGATGTGTTTAAAAAGTTATGTAACGCTTTATTGTTTTTAAATATTTACATAATGTTCTTGATTTGATTTATTATTGGACTGTTTGATACGAAGCACATTTACTCAAGAACTGCATTAATTCCAATGTTTGAACATGCCATTGCTCAAATCAGTAATTTTCAGTAATTGCTTTTTTATGCCTTTCTCAGAATGTTGTTTAACCTTCAGAACGCAATCATTAAACACTGTATCCCGATATCAGTAAACAATATTGATAACATTTGAATAAGTGTCAATTGACTGAAAAGAAATAATTATGACATTGGGTCAGTAGCTAGAATATTATTATAGTTTCACAGATTATCAACGAAACGGCATTAATATACATAAGTATGGTCGAGTTAGAGGGTAGTTGTATTCATAACAAGTAGTTGTTTGCACGTCAACAGGTCAGTATACCGCTTTTGTACCAAACAGCTTTAATTAAATGTTTGAAATTATGTAAAAACTTCAATTGCATATCTTCGTCCGCCAGTACGTCTGTGCCAAAATGTTAGAGCTAAGGCATAACACTTTGTAGGAATGTCAGTTACTCACACATAAATTGTTATTCAGATAAGGAAAGTGGGCGTCTGTGTCCGCATTTCAAGATTCCAGACATTTGTCGCATTCACATCCCAATCGTCCATTTCATTATATAATAACAAGCTATAAAGTGTTTATCGGATTACCGCGGAGGATTTTATTCATTACGCTTACAAGGGTTTGGATACAAAAATGACACAAACATAACAAAAAGCATATACCACAAAGACAAAAATGACCATTAAAATGAACTTAAAAGCAAAGTTAGACAATTCAAGATTCTGTGAATTTCCTTACGTCTCAATAGGCATATTGCCGATATAGTGTTCCTTAGGCTCACGGGTAATGTGTGTTGTATTTTTCTAGTTGGGGCAGATTTATCTTATTCGATTGAGAAATAAACTTTCTAAATAGAAAAACATTCCATGATCAAAAATATATCTCTTTGCCGAAAGAATAATTGTAAATTCAAATTGTTTTTATTTTTGTTCATTTTGCTGTAAAGGTGTTTGACATTTGTTCTTTATGTGGAAACCTAACATTTTAAGTGCAATTCGACATTTCCTTCCGTCAAAACGCTATATATATTGTACGCTACACTCACTAAAAAGAAAACTTTAAATTTCATAATATTTAAATCATCCCACTATCTCTCTTCAAAACGCCTTTTTCATAAACTCGCTACACTTTTAATACGTTTAAACTAAATCATGCAAGATCAACATTATTATCAATTACGGTGTTAGTGTTTGTCACAATCACTGTTGTGAATTAACTCTTCACACGAGTACGTGTAGTTGTGAATAACAGTTCAATCAACTGTATTATGCCCACAATAAAGCAATGATCTTTCACATTTGCATATTGCTATCGTAATAGAAGATACAACCACAGGAATTTGAAATTATATCCATAGAATACCGTAGCAGTCGATCTAGTCAATATGGCTATATATATATATTATATATGAGCAAGTCTCCAGGAAAACCTGCTATTTTGACAAAAATATTGATTTTGCGATTTGCAATAGTTTTAAAGAATAATATTAATGAAGCAAAATGGAAAATAAAGTTTGTGAATATCTTGAGTTTTAAGGAAGTTACAACTGTTTTTGAGGAGTCCCTGTTCGGAGCCTTTTTGTTTGACGTCGCAAACGTCAATCAAACGTTATTCGACGTTATAGTAACTGTAACACGTATTTCATAATATCATTACTTGATCAATTTTTGACACGAACTGTTCAAAATAGTTATCACATTTTAGAATTATGTTTTAATTTTTAAAATATATATCAAAATCGAAATTGTTTGCATTCAGAGAAAGGCTACCACTGTTTTAAACAACTAACTCCTGGCTTTTCTCCATCAGAGTACTTCTCCGAAATTCGTCACCATAGCAATGATGTAAACTATGCGATTTTGACATAATTCATGGGAAAATTAAAGGTAAGGTATAGTACTATATGGGCAAATTACTTAACATAGACTCAATAGATATGTATTTATTTTTATTTTAGAGCTTTTTGTAAACCTTGTCACATATAGTGATTACATAATGGTGAAAATTTGTGCATTATGCCTTCGACTAACCAACTGCCAAATTCATATACATAATTATATTCAGCTAGCATTAAGAACCTTACATTATACACTGCGCGTAATTCATATACATAATTATATTCAGTTAGCATTAAGAACCTCACATTATACACTGCGCGTAATTCATATACAAAATTATATTCAGCTAGCATTAAGAACCTTACATTATACACTGCGCGTAATTCATATACATATTTGTATTCAGCTAACATTGATAACCTTACATTATACACTGCGCGTAACTCATATACATGATTATACTCAGCTAGCATTAAGAAGCTTTCATATGCACTGCGCGTAAATAACGATACGCATAGCATTGTAGACAAATTGAACACCACTTTACGTTATTTTGTACCTTTAACAACTGTAGCTGGCTATACTATGGTTCAAATCTTCTAGAAAAAGTCAATTGCAGCACTATGGTATGGCTATTGTATATATGAATGTTGACAGTCACAGACCATCGACACAATGTTATAATAATAATGACCATGTCGGTAGGAAGTACAGTGCTAAATTTATCAACATATACAAGTATATCATTTAGTGGTATACATTATATACTGTGCGTGAATAAACAATGCATTTGGTACTATAGACACACTCAAAAAGATTATATTAAGTCAGACAGGGAAGGCAGCACTCAACTTAACCAGCCGAGCACAGAAAACATTAAAACACACAAGGCACAATGCCCAACTGAACCAACTGAGCACATGAAACATAAAACATATAAAGACACAATGCCCAACTAAACAAGCGCAGATCCGCCCAAGTCCAAGCTATCGAAAAGTACAATAAATTGTAACTAGCTGAATGACCCAGTTTCTACAGCAAAAGGACTATAATGCCCCGCTTTAGCTGTAAGAAATATTAAAACGAAGAAGTGGCCAACACACTACCGACCAAGAAAATTAAACGCCCCTTGTCTCATTGTTTAAAAGCTGAATATAAAAGATTCAGCAAACAAAAGGCAGAAAGCCTACGATGAATGGCCTAGTTACAACAGTAAAACTCCTGAACTACATAGTTTTAGCAGCCTTTAGTCTCAAAAGTTAAGTAACAGTATTAAAACGTTGAAAGGCCCGATTTCAGCAACAAAAACTCTGAAAACCTTAAGACGAGTGGCCCAGTTTCAATAAGTAAAATGACGTAATTGAACAAATGAAGATATGACGTAATGAACAAGTCATTAAGAATTGCAAGCAATTAAGAAGTCCCCTACCGGTTTAAAGCTATTTTCAATGTGTCTGTTGCCATAGCAACCACAATTCCCATCAGAACCAAAAAATGACGGACTGATGGCAAACCAATAGTCCCCTCCGGTCAAAAACCGGTAGGGGACTTAAAACTACATTAAATGACCTCAGGGAAGGAACCCTACATTCATAACTCCACAGCTGTACATAGACTCATGAACGAACCAGGTAGGATGCAAATCGCGCGGACGAAATAGTAAGAGGACAACCGGCAAGTACGAATAAATAACCCCTAGCTCAATATAACTTTTGGCCCCGTTCAAAAAATTGAATACTGAGAAATTATGACATATTATTGATTATTTAAGATTGAAAAACTCCATTGTAAACGGAATTGGCGTTTAAATCCAGATACAAACCCATATTATAATTATTAAACAAAATACGAAACTACCGGAAGTAGCACCGCCCAACAGAAACCGCGGGACACGCGAGAACAAAAAAGCACAGAAAATATACAACTTCACTCGAAAAGGCGCGGAACATGCCCAACATAAAAAACTAGCACAGGAACATGTAATACACACCAGTTTACGTTAATCGGTGCACTAACTTTAACAACTGCAGCTGACTACAATA
Source organism: Spisula solida (assembly GCA_947247005.1). Taxonomy (NCBI): domain Eukaryota; kingdom Metazoa; phylum Mollusca; class Bivalvia; order Venerida; family Mactridae; genus Spisula; species Spisula solida. Next base: position 38,521,800 of record OX365944.1, on the reverse strand, counting down.
TGTTTGTAATCTTCATGAAAAAGTAAATTGTAGTACTATGGTAAGGCTATTGTATAATCATAAAAATGTATACAAAAGACAATTGACAAACTATTTGGAACAAAACATCATAATGAACTTGTCAGTAGGATGCGCGTATAAATACGTGTGAAAGCTTAACACATTCAGTATTTACAAATAATGCTTTTCACATACCCTAGCATTGATTAATTGTACACGATAATACACATGTTTCGATCACTTTACTGTTTGTCTTAAAAAACTTTCTACAACAGAAATAAATTATTAAGGAATCCGTACAGCAACAGTGTCAATGTAACTATTCACCAAATGATCTAGCAAAAGCTTAAGTATTCGTTTAGACTAAGTGATGACATCATTAGCTGCGTCATTACCCGGCTAAATTGATGAAACTAAAGAGTAAACGCTATGCGTATTCATATCAGTTATACTTTCTGTAGTAACCCTAGTACATTCTTGTAATTTTCGTGGACGTAAATGCTTAACGTTTTATGTTGTCAATGAGGCATTAATGTTGTGGCAACGCATTAGATAGCGGCATCTCAATGTATGTCATTAGTTTCTGTAAATGACTAGTTTGTCAGAGGATAGACTTCTCATTAAGTACAATCAGGGACCGTAGAAATTAGACTAATTTCTACGGTCCCTGGTACAATGTACGTTTCAAAAGGTTGATATATTGAAATGACATATCAGGAAATGTTGCCACCCTCCTTTGATTAGTACTTCTTCTGTGTAGGACTTTGTGGAAACTACAAATGAAATAAATGTGTATTGACTGGAACAAGTATTGTCAAATTAATGAACAATTAAGAGACCGATATTGTCACGTCTTTCTATCACGAAGATCCTATCAATTATAGACGGTGTATTCTTCGGAAGTGGCTTTAAAGAAAACGGTGCATATTAATAAAACATTGTAACCAATAGGAAAATGCAGTAAATATTAGGCGAAATCGACACAAATGAATAGAAACCGCTGATCATGCCAGTGTTATATAATGCTAAGGCAGCATGATTCCGCAGGTAAAACTAATTTGGCAACGCATATGAAACTATAATTTTTCCAATATGGATACGCATGGTTATCAGTCGACATCGGTGATATCAATATGTTAATGACGATGTTCAAATAAGACTCAAAGACGCCGCATAACAAACTCTTCACAGTGAAATAAACGACTCTCCGAAAGCATTACTTTATAAACTGTATGAAAACGTCATACATACGATTAAAAGATCAACAATTATATCGGCTCAGTCGTATTAAAGAAAACAATGGGGACAGTAGAACAGTATATACATATACAAGGGGTGATCAAATGCTCTGAAATCTTTGTTGCGTGACCAATATTGAAGAACATTGGTCAGATAATAGATTGGCGTATTACAAACCTATAACTATAAAAACGTTAAACTCAAGATAATATTTGGTCGAAAAAATATAGAAACCACAACGTCACTATGGCTACACCGGCCCAACGTCATCGCGACGTCGTTCCATATTACAGTATACGTACTCGTTCGTGGCACAATTCATACTGTATAACGCATTGAATTATTCTCAAACATTAGCTGTACAACAAGATATACAATTCATAGACCTGTCAACAGAAAATCAATATTTTTCCTTTGCAACTTGTAACTATGTAAATTATTAGAATCACCTGCCGGAGAACATTAATATTGATGACATTTTGACGGTATTGACGTTGTATAGTCCATTCGCATGTCGGCATTGATTTCACATGGCTACGTATGAAAGAAAATGCGAATCAGACACACGTTTTATGTGCTATTACATATTTGTTGCATTTTGCAATATTTTCATTGGTATTTTATGACATTTCATTCGCCAAACGACTTTTCGTCGCCGATTTCTGTATCGCACTCATTTTCAGACAACAACTTCGAAGCAAATAGCTCTAAAATAGAATTTTGACGTTAAAACAATATTTGGAAATAATGAATGTAATGTTATATCATTGCATATCCATAACCCACCCTTTAGTAAATTATAACATTACAAACGCTTGAATGATACGTCATCGTTCGTTACGTGCAACGTTGGAAAATATGAAAATTTGGGCCGCATGACGTCGAGTGACGTTGCCATAGGAAACCGCATTCGTTCCGACTCAGGTCAATATTGATGATCAGCAGTGACTCAATTTGAAATAAATTTATCTTCATGTTTAAATAGTTTCAACGACTTACAATGACAAATAAAGAAACTACAGCACTTTTCCGCGTATTTGTTGATCACCCCTCGTATTTATCACAGCAACAGTGAAGTGTGCTAACAAATATAGAAACATTATATCACAAGCACCTTTCATCACGTTTCATTATGTCATTGAGGTTCGTAAAGACGCAAATTATCTTCATTAGTTTGAGACACCCACAGAGAACCACCCATACGTTTAGAGTAGCAAAAACTAATATTTACAAAAATAATTATGTAAAAATTTGAACAGGATTGCCTTCTACAATTCATCTGAGAAATTCAATGCCATCTTATTAAAGTGCCATTACATTGCTTGTATATACATTGTATCTGGTAATAAATACAATGAATTAGAACTATTATATATTTATGAACGTCATTCTACTGATTGCCAGACAACTCCTTTGATAAATGACATTAAATATAAACAAACACATAAACCAGAACACATGAGCGGAAGGTACATTGACAGGAAATATATTGCTATTTGTTATACAATTGGGTGTTGTGCATGCTTACAAGTACTTGTGCTTGATGTTTAGAAACAATTTATATCATTGCACGCGGTTCAGGTTCAGCTGTATGTGACGTTACGTTCTAACACACGGTGCCCCTAAAGTGACGAGTAAAAGTAAACAAGTCGAACTGTTCATTTTACATACTATAATTAACATGTTTACAAGAATCAAAACACGAAAAGCCCTTTATTATGACACGGTGGTATTCACAACGCATCTTAGTAGAAGTATATAATTTCCAATAGACTATTTAGGAGTGTTGTAGTTTCATCAATTCGTATTTATTTTAGTAATTCAGTATTTTTGGGAAAATTGCCACCAAGCATTATACAAGATGACCATCGCTTAGTATTTGATATTATATAGGCTATCAACATCCTATAACCGAAATTGAGTCTTGTTAATGGACGAGACTAAATAAATAAAAGATCTACCGTAACGGTACATTTATTATATAATATGTAAATGTCAGATTCGACATTCAAACGAAACAAAACTTGTCCTAGATTCAAGGTTATAGGAAATGATGTTATCACGAATCAAATCAGTTGATATCAAGAAAGGGTATTTTAATACCAAGAAATCAATATCTTGATATCAAAAAATACTTTTTTGATATCAGAAAATGCATTTCTTGATATCAGAAAATGCATTTCTATATATCAAGCAGCCGATTACTTAAAAAGTCGTGATATTAGATTGAGTCCATGAAAAAGCAAGTGTCACAGACATGTATCAAAAACATTATAACGGCATGCCCAAATTGTTAATTTAATTGAATATAATAACGGCTTTCAGAAATAACACGATGAACTGACATTTGTTTTAGTTGGCCACCTTACATTTTTGGAGTTAATCCCCCAGCTGTGTTCATACAGTTAGATAAACCACAGGTGGTCGTTTCGATTTTTACCACTATAGTTTGTTAGTAACCTATATAATATGAACTACCAAATGATGAAAAACTATGCGGCCACCTATGCTTTGTTTTAGACATTACTCAGGATTTTTTCCCTGAACGCATGTGTAATTAGACTATCAGTCAGTTAGATACATAATCCGTTTATCAGCTTCGCTATTCATGTGTCAGCCTTAGTGTGTACATGTTCAATAGGACGTAATGAAGATAGTGTTAATAGTATACTTTGAATTTAAATACATTATAACCTAGTTAAGTCTCATTAAATTTTTCATCGACGTACTCTCTAAGAAGATGCTACATCAACCGAACAAATATTGAAACTTTTAAATGAATTACGTTCACATAATATATGGCGACATGTCGACCATTCAGTGGGTGAAGTCGGATTGATGTCATTGTCACAGGAATTCAAACCTTCATCCGTGATCACATTACTAAACATCGCATGTTCTATACGATACAATAAATATAATTATGTCTTGAATAATTCAACAAAATTTTAGATAAATGTAAATTGAATCTCATTCTATGCATTAATTTTCACTCACACTTCAGAATAAACGTATATGGCACGATATGTGTAAGTGTGTATTATCTTTGACAAATGTCTGGTACAACCTATAGGTTTCAATTTGATAACCTCACTTCGTAGGAAACCACATCAACGCAACGACTATTCAGGCCACCAAGGTGGTTTTGATCGGTGAAAAACGTTTAGTGACTACTGCTCGACAACTGACAACGCATAGTCCAATCGCAGCATGAACTATTACGTTTAATTTACTATTTAGTATTATTTGTGATTATATAAAGAAATAAAATTTAGTTAATATACTATATTATCTTTCTGTTTATTTGGAATTTCACAAAAACGTCCATATTTAAGTCGATTTTTTTCCGTATATTAACTAAATTTTATTTCTTTATATAATCACAAATAATACTAGTACATGCATCCGACTAGATTCGCGTTTAGTTTACATGTAGATCTCCTAATTTTATTTCACAAATTTTAAAATTAGAAGAATTTCCATAATTGTTTTATTACCTCCCTTGAATAAAACTATTAGTAAAATGTGTATAGATCTTTTCCTTGCCGTTTAATATACTTTATATACAAATTATACCGTTAAGTTGTTTCATAGTGAACTAGTGTATGTGTAACATCTTTAAAATTCTACTTCATATTTGCTCATGAACATTGAAATAAGAAGCAGCATATATAGCTAACATAAAAACATATAGTTATATAAATCGCACAAAGAATTATTTGTATTGCTTGCTGCTCTTCTAAAAAACTGCTCTACTACTGAGCGGTTTGTTATTTGCACAATATGTGCAGAATAAATTTTATTTAAAACAAAAAAAGATATTTAATCAAATTTAAATGCAACTTAAATTTCAAATTTAAGTTAAAATTTAATCGCATTTAAGTTTGCGTTAATATTGCATAAACGTGCATTTAATTCCATTTATATTCTAAATTTAATAACCTTTAAATGCAACTTAAATGTGACTTAAACTTCTAGGAATAATTCGTCTTAAATGTAGTATTAAACTTAACTTAAATATGGAATTTAATAGCTACTTTTGTTCTGATTAAATGTATTTAAATTCCGAATATAATTAAATTTAAGTTAAGTTTAATAGTAAATTAAACGCAATATTTCATGCTGTGACTAGTGTGGTGGTTCTAGCTTAGTTAGGAACATTGTAAATTGTTGGTGGCTAATTTCATCGTCTGAAATTTTGGCAACTCAACTTTTATTATCTTGTATGATTCCAGTGTACATATCGTCTAAAATGTGTATAACACCAGTCGTTAAAATCTAAACATGTCCGGTATCCGAAATTGACAATGCGTTTTGATATGATGTACAACTTTCATAATTAATCGAATGAATAGAGTAATTATGCGTTATCATCATTTCTGTAACGTTCGTTTAATTGTGTTGATGTTTAGATGCTTGCTTTCAGTATTCGTCATTTCGACCCAGTCATATTCTTTTTGAGCTAGTTATTTTCTTCTTATTCACAATTCGTTCCTTTTCAGATACGCCGCGCATTGTGCGTACCCTATCCGATTCGCATAATATATGTAATTTGTAATTCATATTTGTTATATATAGCTGTAGGGTCACGAACTTGGAATTTAGTGTAGCTTTTTAGTTCCATTTTGGTTTTTTCTTATGCCCAATCATCAAATATTCACTGACATATTTTTGTTTTGTTTACTACCATCTTTGGTATCGGTCTTTTTGAGAGTTGGGTTGGTTTCTCTGTCCGTGTTTTATTATCTTAACCAATTATTTTTGACGATGTCCTTGTATTTCCTATTCAACGTATTATCTTCATTCGTGCTAAAAAATACCACAAGTAGAACTTGAATGCAATTTTGGTCTCCAAAACAGGAGATATGTGATTTGTGCTTACGGGTGTGTAAAACATAAAAGTAGCACAAGATGCTCTAGGACACTAGCGTTATTGATATTTGAAGTCATTAATGAATGAAAACATTTTTGGAATTTAATCATGGAATGAAGTCAAATTTACGCAAGACGTGGGTTATGTATGATCTGCTCATAAAGCAAAATGGAGACACCATACTCGTATCCATTCAAGGCAGCAAGGGGGTTAAGTAACGAGAGCATGTGTCTCAATCACTGCTGTTGCCAACGGCCACAATAAGCAAATCAGTCACGAAACGACGATTTAGTCAACATATGATATATTTTAAAACCATTTCTCATTGTTTGGAGAAGGTTAACATAATACATTTGGTTTTAAACCGATTGTAATCTCATATTGCATTGCATATAATATATCAAGTCAAAATTTTACCTGGCAATTGTGTTCAGACTCTAAAGTTTATTCTGCCGGTTATCTTGAATTAAGCGTATCTAGATAGGTATACTAGATGTATGCAATAGAAACACTCTTACTAATGGTGGTATTCTCTTTAAATATATTTATTTCATATTGAGGTAGTCATCAACAGCTCAGCACGTTAGTCACAGGTAATGAGGTGGATCAATTACTCGTTCAAAATCTGCTTCATTATCAAGTGTTATTAACTTGTCATGTAGAGAATTGTGACGCATTACACACAATGACATTTACTTATTTTGTTACTGTGTACTGTTTTAAATGGTATTAGTTTCAGCATAATACACAATGTGTCAGCCATTGACTCAATCGTTAAACTGTATAAAAATGTTCACATGAGGTTAATAACCTCAACGATTTACGCACATTGTATATTCAAGCGGTGTAGCAAATTTTCTTCTATTTTATCCATGCAGATTAAAGAACTTCAGTTGATAAATGACATTGTTAGAATTGAGTAATGCCTAATTTCACAGAGAAGCCATTTGAACACACATACTGTTTACAAATCAAATAGTTTTTGTTGTTAGATTAAGCTACATGCGCTATATTGCGTGTGGACATGTTAATTACATCGCGACAAAAAATTCGGAACATCTCATCGACACTACACCACATTCGGAGGGCATAAATTGTTAAAACAAGTTAATTGTATTGGCAATTCATCGAAGCTTAGAACTTTCTTCACAAAGTTGTTATGAGATCATTGAGAGTTTTCATCATCAGACATCCAGCGAATTGAAATACGAACACCTCATACACCCGACTTACATGGCGTAAAATAAATATGACATTATCAGTTTACTGTGCTTGATCTCACAATAGCTTTCTTAAATAACAGCATTCACAATATTTCTGTCATTACCGGAATACCATGTGACATACAGTTGCGCCTGTAACTGACATTTGTCATAGAAACACGTCGGCATATGTCAGACATATATTTTTGCATGACGTATATTATTAAACAATCAATTGTTCCGTTGTGACATTATCTTGGAAAACACCTCAGACAAATATAGTGTGTGGTCTGTTGCAATGACGGTTATTGTTCTGAAGCAAAGAAATAAATGTATTTTGTGAGATATAAATTAAATTAATAGTTTGACATGTCGGTTGTACGTAGAAATTCGCTTTATTATTATTGTGCTTGTCTAACGCTCTGAAAACGACAGTGATATACACTTGTATCGTTTTCAAATCGTTTCAGTGAGTCTGTACATGTATAGTGTGTAGGTGAAATGTGGACATACATGTATGTTTTTAATCAAACCCATTATAATTGTCATCATTATTTATGATTGTCCAAGGTGTATTTTGAATACACGAACATATAAATTATTTATCATAGATATATTTATTTAGACAAAATATTGGGTTACATTTGTATATCGTTATGTTACAAAACATACTCGATTCCTGGCTGACAAAGTTATAATTCAATGATATTTATTTAGGATATCTGATCAATGCATTTGCCAATAAACAAAACGACGCATTCAATCCCTAGATCTCGTTGCTAGTTGTATTTGTAATGTAAATGCCAGTGCACCGATACTGTATTCCTAAATACAGCTTTGGTTGTATCTTGTAAATGTTGACACCGGTGCGTTTACATGGGTTAGGATGAGTTACATGTATATCAATTTGTTCTCACTATTATTGTATTTAGTTATTGGTAACTAGCTCGTATGCGGATTAATCTAAGTATTGAACAAAATGTAGCACATTCAAAGCCTTAATTAACACAATACGATTGCTTTGCATTGTATTGTAATCTCGACTTTTCAATAGTTTAATTCAACATAATGTAACGATAAATACGAGTATAGGTAGAAAAATTATCTACGTTAACATCATGATAATGATAGGTCACGGAACTCGTTTTCGACGTCCAAAGTATTCCAATGACCTGTCATTGCCTCATGTCTATTAAAGTTTTTTCTTGCGTATCAAGACACTAAGATATTCATTTTATTTTTGTTATCGGATTAAATATGGCATTAAATATTAGCCTAAACTGCACATCTGCCTTCGAAAATAATCAGACAGCGTACACGATAAATAAATGTATGTCCCTAAATCGTTTGCAAAATATAGTAGTTTTAATTAAAAAGAATATCGAATTTAACGATGATTGAAACAATTGAAACATGTTGAGCATCATACTTATTCAAGCACTTCAAAGCTAATAAAAGCAGATTCGTTCGAACATTTTGGTCGTTTGTTATACAATTTAAAATTGCATCATTCCCTAACCACAGTCTGTGCTTGCCAAAAAAAGAATGAACAGTGTGTAATATTATCATTGTCCATTGATATTTATATAGATTACAACCTTAGTGAGTGTATATTTCTATCGTTTACAAATGGAACTACAATGTTTCGCGAGTGCGTACTATGTAGCTCATTCCTTCATAATTTATTTAATAGAGAGGTTGCGAAAGGCAACGTGTAACGTGTACGTGAATACTAATTTTGGGTATTTCGTCATCCAGGTATGTGTAGTTTCTACAGTACATGTAACGGACGTGTGACAGACGAAAATATATTGTGTACTACGTCACACAGGTATGCATATGCACGGGAAACCCAAGATATTATCGCCGGTAGTCTCAGTGAGTTAATACAAAAAATCATTATCGATTCACGAAAAAATCATGTTACAACTGCCATGTGATGTTACACGCAGACGTTGTGTTTCGCAAGCCAATTTTAATTGCAACGTGTACGTATACATGTACGGGTAGCTACACGTACACGTAGTCGTACACGTTCTAATCGCAACCTCCAATTGGTATAATGTACATAACTGATCACTTGTGTCTTTGAATGGATACATGCACTATTGTTTTAAACCTTAAAGTTTATGGATTTCCTTGATCTATTTTTGTCTTGTTTGCAGAATTTGCCTCATTGATATTATTGATGAATAACCATTCACCGATATTCGCGTTAGATATATATTTAGCAGTTACGTCAGTGCCTAGATAATTAATTCTCAGCGCCAATTTCTGAAAACTTGATAATGTTTTTTCGATAAGCACAATTTATCGCGCATTCTATTTTAGAATTCAATACAGATACTGTCAACATATTGTCAGTTTGCTATTAAATTAAAATTCCAGGTCGTTAAAATATCAACTATCGCATATTGATTAAACGAAAATTTCAAACCATCAAATTTGTCGGCATTCTAAGAATTATTGCGCTACATTTCAAATTTGCAAACAGTAATAATTAACGAATTATTTCGGAAGTAAAATACTGATAATAACATCGATATATTCCCACGTGACTCTATTTCAGCGTGACTATGCTCCTCCTTCATTTTACTGTCTGAATGCGTTTTATATGCATGTAGTACTACATACAATGTAGTTATATTCTAGGCATTTATGGTCGATTGTGAAACATGTTCTACACCTATAATAACAATGGAATTTTGACATATTATTTGTAATGGTATTCATCGTCGCGAGAGTATATAACAATTTATTTCAAAGGGCGTCAATTCATGAAATACTAGTCCCCATCTTCTGTAGTCGGACGTGACCACTATTATGTTGACACATGGTAGATATGTGTTATGGTCATAGTATAAAAGGTAAGATGTTTAGCATCTGACTATGCAATTACAGTGCAATTAATCGACAAAGACAACCTCTTACTGAAAAACAGCTTTACAATAGTCTGAAATCGCTAGTGTAAACCTTGCTGCTAGGGAGGCATTTGACGATAACATAGATCTGTTAATTGTAATTAGGTATGATAGTGTGACAAAACCAGGCTTATTTCACAATATTGATGAAATACAATGTAGGACTCACTTCGGTAAGTTGCGTTGCCCAAGATATTGTCTGAGAAATATTGACATGCATATGTTGTTATATCTGAAAGGTCCCAAGACAACTAAAGCATCAGTTATTGGCCTGTCAATGAAGTAGGTCGGTAGAGTAGGTAGGTAGCAGATACCACCGTATTATTTTCCGTGGAGATAGAATGACTGATTTACTCTTAGATAGTGCCACACTTGGGACCTCTGGAATTGCGTCATTTACAGGATAGTCTAATAGTGAAATATTTCCCAGCAATATACAGGAACACAAACTCAAGTACTTGTCACCTACATCGCCATTTGTCACTTAGCTTGATTGAGAGGGTAGATTAGATTTGTCTTACTGCCGTTTCGCAGTCGGATGGACATTATTTACGCAAGACAGTAAACAAAGAATGCGTGCTTAGGTTCTAGCTGTCAACATACGAGCATCTGTAGTTGTCAAGCCATACGCAAATCTAATAACGGTCTAAAGCTGTATATTCATTTGTAATCTCAAACATGTAATAAACCTTCTACTGTTTCTAATTACTAGTACAACATAATTTTAACATGCGCAATGTTTAAAGTAGGGTCGCGCATGATTGTTTATGTCATGCGCAACCGCTACTGTCCCTTACGATCTAGACAAAACAAGTAAAGTAAGCTTGTATATAAATTAACATGGATAATATAAATACTGCACGGTCGACTGGTCGCTTTTTATCAATTAGATTGGGTATATGTATTAAATTGAATATGCTCAAAATCCAACAAAAATGGATATCGAACATGTACAATGTAGTTGTCATTTCTATTTGTTAACACAATTAATGCTAGTGTTATTGTCTGCGGATTATATGTTAAGCATGCTTGGCTGATGGAATATATTTATTGTTGTTTAATTTGAATAATTAAATAAGCATGTTTAGAATACTTGAATACACTGGCACTAGCTACTACGTGATTGCTCATGAATTTAATCCTATGCACTATACGCAAATTTCGTTTTCAAGTCACATTTTAGCATTGAACTTAGGCTGGAATAGAGGCATTGTACCTTTTTAGATGAATAGTTCCAACTTCTTTGTCTAGCATTATAATCCTCCTTAGGAAAAAATCCTTTTAGCAATTCAATAGGGACTGACAACACTAGATGTAGTGGAGTGTTATAACCTTACTTTGTTCCTTGGCCAACCTACGTTTATCAGCTTTCTTTGAAAGGGGTTAGAGGGTCAATGTTTCCCACTCAATCCTAAATCAAACCCATTATTGTACATCATCGGCGCTATTAACATCGCAAGAGTGCATGCATAAAGGAGCTCTGATTGTAAGTATTGGTTATCAATCCCGGCCAAGATCGAACAGAAAATGAATTAGCATCGATAAATTGAGGAAGTAACATTCATAATTTATTATATATATAGCGTAATCGGAGAAAACCGAACATCGGAGGCAGCTAAGTGTATGTTTGTATTAACTTCACTTAACATGAAACACGATACATGTACATGTAGCAAGATACATCAATGTGTCTGTTTAATAGTTATGTTCAGGAATCTTCGAATAAAACCGCTATGTTTATAAAGAACGTAGATGATTCTTTATTCACAATATTTTAGAAATAGAGATTTAATCAAGGTCATGGCAGCAGCAGTATAAATCGAAAACGATTGTTGAGCCATACTGCGCCTTTAGCTATAGACTTTATATAATGGTGCCCAAAGGTTACCGCTCAGAGGCCATAGGTCAGATGCTATACATACAATCGGCAAAACTTAAAAGTACACACGTGGTTTTACCGTTATTACTTTTTTCATATTTTTGCATGAAATGTTGTGTACATTGTAGTGACTATCACAGGACTTGATAAATGAAGTTTTGTCTTCAAAATGAAATATAGGAGTTCATTGAACCACGAAACATCAAAACTCGTAAAATGGCCGAGAAATTGACGCGTAGGTGCAAATTAAATTTATGTATTGTAAATTTGAAATTTAGATTTTTCGTCCAATTAAAAAAACAAAAAATAATTTGATTTTTCACACAACAATATGGTTTGTTTTTACTTTTAAAAATATTTTTTATTGTTATGGTCAAGGGGGGTTAACCATGTCCGACATTGCATTTTTATGAAAAAGTCGGTATTTCTAAACCTAAATTGTGCTTTATTCTTACAAGTGTGTTCTTTATTTCTGTCTCCGTGATAAGAACATAGACTTGAAAAAGAACTTTATCAGCACAGCTGGGCAATATGTGCATTAGCAACCTGACAATCGCGCGATGAACACACGGCATTATTGTGTGATTTTAGATTCTGCTAATGTCATCATTAGTTTATTCTGTATGTGACAATTTTAATCCGATATTAAGAACATCGATTGTATTGTAATTCCACACATCCAATCTAGGTATGGTGAAATTTTCAGCAAGATCAAATACGTATTGACCGAGCTATGGGCAAAGTAACAAGTGTGCACTTATAAGTTTTGCTAAGTGTATAAGACACAATATATTTTGACCGATAGTAAAATCATTTTAACCTGTTTCTGTAACTAGCAAATTAATCAATTCACATTTTCTTATATTTTGCTATTCCAGAACACGGTTGACGAAATTAATGCTAGAAAACACTCGTTCCGTTATTGTCACCTAATCAGCAATGCTGAGGATAAGATTATTTCCATGATGTTTGACTCCGATGCCAAATATGTTCCTATATCCAATTAGGAAATAATCTTTTTAAACTCTTGACGACAGTTTCATGACAACGTAACAGTACTCTCAGGAAAAGATATGGACGAATACACTTTTTCAACTACATAGATGTTAAATATGATTTTCCTGGATCCATTGTACATGTAATAAACCACATGATTTTTTAAAAATACAAAGAATCGATGAATGTACTAGGATGTTCCATAACACGTGCACACCAATCGATATTTTACTGTCATGCCTTGGTGAAAAATATTTCACATACTGAGTTGTAAAAACATCCTGATCACGAAGACGATATCGATATGGACATGTTTTCAAAATATCACATTATTAAATACACGGGTTCTTGAGATCTTCAAATTTAAAGCGATGCAGTTAGATTATTGGTCAAGTGTAAAGCAAGTCATCATGTTGATTTAACCGACCTAGAAATACTTTGCTAAGTTTCTTATTCATGAAAGGCAACTTTTGCATTGTCCGCCGTGCAAATGTCCGTCCGTGCGAATCGATTCTTTAGTTTAGACACATACCTTATAACAGATTTGTACATATTGGATGACTGGACTTAATACAAATGTCGATTACAATAGAACATGCAATTAATTACAATAACAAAATGTCGACTACCAAATGCTCACAGAATACACTCAGGATGCATTTTGTTGTATTTTTGGTTGATGATATTGATAATCGTTTCATACACTAATTACGATGTGTAGGCATTTTACTCCACACGGACAGCTTATCTGGATTGAAGTGTTTATGATTTACTGCTTACATGTACATCGATTACTTGGGACGATTACAATATATCGAATTATACATGTAGATACTGCCGTCTTACTACTTACACGAACACCTGACCAAAGTGATATACATACATGTAGTAAAAATATACGCCTACCAATATTAAGTTCCTGTAACACACACTTAGTGTACTATCCTTTCATATAAACTTCATTGCTGCTGAGTATGAATTAAATGCATTCAATTGAAACCATTTGTTACAAATCAACTATTGCTAAAGTGGTTATGTGTGCTTGAAATGTAGTTAGAATGCATAACCTAAATACGTATAACTATTAATATTGGGTTTGAAAACTATTTGATGGAAATAGTATTTTACGCAATGTATTACCTCTTGCGAAGATACACTAACATTTACTTGGCAATATTTGTTGAATTATTGAGCGCTTTCATTTAAATGTTTGACTTTTAACTACTCGCATTAGATTTCATGAATAATTTAGGATCATTTTAGCACCTAGCTCGACGCTAATAAGCTGTGGCGTAATGTAATTAGCCATTTTATGCCTAGAATAAAACGACAAAAAATATAAATAGAAACGTAAATGCATTGATATGTATATTGCCAAGTTCGCTCCAGCACATAGTCATACCATCCCATCCGCTATTATTGGTACTAAAAACCAAACCATACAGACTATGAAAGTACAAAATCGCAATTCATTATTATTGATCAAAATACGTAGTACATGACTGTTGTTGTACATTTAGAAAGACAATCTTGCAATCCACAAGAATATCTGCTTAACTAAAAGACCATACTGTAGAATCTGGAAAGTAAGCGCATACGCTTATATACATTTTAGTGACACTTGTATGCGCTTATATTTGATATGCGCTTATATTCGATATGCGTTTATATATAAGCCCAATAATATGCGCCTACTTTTGATATGCGCTTATAGACAAGCCATATGCGCTTATATTTGATATATTTGTATTTTTATGTGTATTTTGTAAACTGACAGAGACAAAACGAAAATAAATGAGAACTATTACAATTAATTGCATACGATAAGTATATGTAGTATTTATGCAAATGATTGTAGATCATCTACCAACGCACACTATTTATAAGTATATATATGAATTATAATAATACACCTGTATATGATAATGCTCAATGTCTATATTGTTCAATAAACAGTCAACACAAACTACCACACACAACGATTTATATGTATACGAGGGATGTTCCAGAAATAACAGGACTTTTCTCATAACTTCGTACTCAACACTTACATTTTATTGAATTATTTCTCATATGTAAAGCATTATGTATGCTCTATATACTGGCAGCGACATATTTTCATTGTTGTTGATGATGCTTATACAAAGCGTTGTCGTAGAAATCTTGTAACGCACAGGCGGGTCAACTGTAAATTTGCATTACTATCCATACTTAACATGTGCATATCTCAGTAACCACTGGATAAATAATTATGGCAAATTATGTGGCATAACCTTGATGTAATTGTCGTGTGCATACAAACTTACGAAGCAATCGTTGTATGTTTATGATCACAACTGAGTAAACAAGTGTATATTTCCAAGCGCTTCATTGATAAAACGACGTCAACGTAAAAACAAGAAACCGCGTAATTGTTAAATTATGTTATAAATCGGAAAAAACAACAATGCAAACCATTGAAATAATTAAATAAGGAGAACGTAATGGCATCCAGCTTTCATTCGTGTTCCATTTGGTTAAATTGTTCCCAGATGGCGGAAATTTGACCTTACAAGTGAACACAGGTCAAGTCTCCGAAAAAGTACTTTGACGTTGATAGACACCTTTTGTACACTGATAGACGCTTCAAGGTAAAAGCAATTTCTGGCATCACTGTAAATCATTTTCGGGAACAGTGGTACAGAGACACATTTAAACAATGGGGACAGTAACATCAGATCTGTTTTGAAAGTCTTGTGACTATAAAAAAAAATAGTATTTCGGTCAAAATACTGTGTTTGAAAGGCGACGTCATCATAACGTCACGACCCGACCCGCCTCTATGGTACCTTGTATATTTAATGTTTAATAAATGCTTTATTGTTACATCAATTGCTTTAAAATGTCGCATATTTGTCAGCGATAGATGAAATTTAATTACAGCAAATTATTTTTCTAAATTGCTGTTTAACCGCGCTGCTATGAAAAAAAATCCTATTATTTCTGGAACAGCCTTCGTACATGTATAGTTTGTGTAGTCTTTATATTAACTTCGCACTAACTAGGTGCAGCTACTTAACATATTTTCACAATATGTATAACACTTACACAAGGATGACAAATTTAATTAAAATACGCAAACAATCTTTCCGATGTATAATGTACATACTTTGATTTTCGAGATTGTTTTCTATTCAAATTTATCGTAAACGATTATCGTTTTATCATTAATCGACATTAAAATCGATTAATGCACATCGTCTAGTCCACAGGTAAAAACACTTGTCACATAATATACAAGCTGGACAATTGTCCGTTGTATACATCAAACTGTTACATGTAATTACGTCTATTAGATGCATCGGTTGTCTGTTCAAAATTAATCGAATATGCGCCTTCATTCGAGACTGTATTATGGTACGGATATAGTATGCGCTTATAATCCAGTATGGATAGACGATAAGGCCGTATACACGCTTATATTTGGTATGCGCTTATGTTTAAATATGCGCTTACTTTCCTGATTCGACCGTACCTTAATTACATTATTGTCCGGAAATATGTTCCCTAGAAGGTGGTGACGTAAATCTCATGTAAAATATATTCGTTTGCTACAATGGTTGCCACAATGCACCCAAAAATTCCAAACCTAAATGGCCCATACCCGAACGTAAATAAATTCGTATGAACTAAAAAAAACATCTTCCAGTCGCAGTTTTCTCCCAAAATATTATAGAAATACGTATGACAATACAATAGCGTTTGGTTGTGTTATAAACCTAGATAATGACCAGATGCATTGTACTTTTGGTTTTCTGTTGTAAATACGGACATGTTAATCAACCCTACTTTTGTCCAGACAGGCAGGATAGCAATCAAACTTGAAGTTTGTTCGTCAGTCTGAAGTATCTGAAGATCTATTTCCTCTTTTGGCCAACATAAAGCCATACGACAGGTTAATACTTCTTACAATAATGTTACGATTACGTTCTTAGCTGATGTTTCCCTTTGCCGCCAATCGATAAACATTGTATAGTAGAACTTCGATGCCTCGAACAGTACTTGCCTCGAACACCCTAGATGCCTCGAACTAGTTCTTCGGTCCCGTCAAAATTCCTTCTTTATTCATATGGTAAACAGTAGATGACTCGAACAGTATCTAGGTCGAACACTCGAACTGATTGGTCGGTCCCTTGCTATGATTAACCCGTAGATGAGTCGAACAATACAAGTTTTCGCACCTTTCATTGACTGTTGAAATCCATTGTTCGACCGCGGGTAGTCGGCGACAAGTTGTGATAATTACTGTACCAAACAATTGTTTGTGTTCGACTTCATTGTTTAACACGTTTTTAAACATTTATACATCCATTAAATGGCTAATGAAGGCCGTCCAGGAAATTGTAACTTATTTATTTTTAAATAAATCGGACTAAAATAATCATTTTTCAACGTTTGTCAAAAGAATCTGTTACATTTCCATTTATTGATTTGTAGTCGAACCTGACCCAGGACATGATGATATTATGTGGCTTGCAGCTTAATTTTTATACTCGTATATAAATATGCTGTTTAACGAGAAACCTTACATGCGTGCACACTCGAAGAGCTTGTAGGAGATAAGTCAGATTTCATGTCAATTTGGTCAAACTATATTGTTTCATTATTGTTATGAATAAAATTACAAAAAAAATATAGACCTATATTAGTTATACACTTAAATTATGCAATATACACACACAATTTGTAAATTTACACGTACCGACATCCGTTCGAACTTATACCCATACATATTCTTGGGTACCATAGATGCCTCGAACACCCTAGATGCCTCGAACTATTTTCCCGGTCCGAAGATAGTTCGAGGCATCGAAGTTCTACTGTATATTGACACATTATTAATTATTAACTGTTTTTTGCATTGAAATAACAAGCACATTGTTGTGTAGGAGCATTGTTTGTGTATTTCTTACACGAAGCCATGTACTATCGACCAATTAATTAATAAAAATATGAAACACCATAGCATACCGGCTGATTTACAATCGTTTGGCGTTCTGACGCGTAGGAATTAACCACGACCTGAGTACCACGACCTGAGTTTTTAATTACAAATCGTTACAACGATAAACCGTTGTAAAACAAAAGGTATGCAACGGCTTTTGAATATCATATTTAGTTTCTGACATAATTTATACGGAATATTTACTCGTTCAGTTGTGTGTTGTGGGCATTGTGCCTTGTATGTTTTTATGTTTTTATGTTTTTATGTTTTCTTTGCTCTGCCCTCCCTGCCTGACAAAATATAATCTTTATAGGTGTGAATATGTCACATTTATATAATCATAATAGAATGATAGGCGACAATCGCACTGTGCTTCTTGAAATTCTTCAGATGTGAACGACTGGTGTGAAAGACATAAAAGGGTTAACTTATAAATCATTTTACATGTTGTATCACAAGATATAATCCCATTCATATTTGCATCTGCTCGACGGTATATATTTCCCTGAAGAAAACTGTTCGTGATTGGTGATTGTTAATATTGACAAAACTCCTTGGCTGATAATGCGTTACAGATTGAAAATCGTAATAAATAAAACAGCATTAACTGAATTCCAATATTAAGTTCGGGTCAGTAAATGTTTCAGTAATTGAATTTTTATGCCATTCTCAGGCTGTGGTTTACCCTTCAGAGTACAATCATTTAACGTTATATCCCGATATCAGTAAACAATATTGATAACGTCTGAATAAGTGTCAGTTGGCTGATAATAATTAGGGTATTGGATCAGTAGCTAGAATAATGTTAACGTTTCACATATTATCAACGAAACGGCATGAATCTACATACTTATGGTCGAGATAAAGGCTAATTATATTCATATCAAGTGATTCTTTTGCGTGTCACCAGGTCAGTATACTATTGTACCAAACAGCTTCAATTAAATGTTTGAAATTATATGAAAACTTAAATTGCGTCTCTTCGTCTGTCAGTACGTCTGTGCACACTGATATGTCACTCGTAACAGAAATGTAAGAGTAACAGACATAAAACTTCATATGATAGGCTTTTAGTAGACAGTATACTAATATGCTACATTTGTAAGCGTTTGAGGTACAAACATAATACTTACATGTAATAGATAAATTAGTAAGCAAGTGCAGTTGCGCACCTAGATTATAAGGAAAGTGGGGCATCTATGTCCACATGTATGGATTCCAGACTTTGCCATGGAATTATTGCTTCTCACACACAATCTTACGTATACCACAAGAACACACCACAAAGCCATAACACAAAATAATGAACAATAAAAACATTATATAGCGAATTAGTAAGGCAATGCTAGGTTTTGTAACTTTTCCTTATATCTCAATAGACATTTGTGTCGATTAAATGTAATTTGGGCTTTCTTGTGATGTGTGTCGTGATAGTTATAGCTAATGTATCTAACTAGACTGAGTAATAAAATTTCAAAAGAGAAAAATATTCGAGGATCAATAATATATCTCTTTGACTAAAGCATGCTTGTCAATTCAAATTGTTTTATATTTGTTCACTTTGTTCAAGTTGGTTTTATGTTTATTCATTTTGTTGTTAGGGCGTTTGACATTTTATCTTGAGGTGAAAAATTTACATTTAAAGAGTGTTTGGAAGAAATATTCTGACTGCACGTCAGCGCCAGTTACAAACGCAGTCAATTCAGTTGTTTTGTCACATTCTAATACTATCACAAGTACTTGAGGCAGACTTTATTAGTATCAATATCGTTATAATAGTGGTGTACCGTACGATCTTACTATCAAGGTAAAATATTGCGTGTCCTATTTATCTACGAATTTTACTGAAATTAGCTAATTTTCACAGGCATACGTACTACAGAACAATTGTGTTAGAGTGCCCGGAACTGCCTCGGCTCGCCTTGGTCTTAGATCATTATTGAAGCACGCAACATATTCGTCTTGAATTTCACGAAGCGAAATCTCTGAATAAACTTCTGTACATGTACGAGTACTACTCAACCCTTTTGAAAATTTGATAAGAATTTTAATGTTTATTGTGGGATTAAACGACCATTTGTTGACGTTCACCGATGTGTAAACACCCGATCTGGAGCAACAAATTGAGTAAAGCCCCGAAATTGTGTGCCTTCAGATCGGGTGTTTACACATCAGTGAACGTCAACAAATGGTCGTTTAATCCTTATAATTCCAAACTAACGCTTAATCATATAAATGAAAACATTGAATTTACTCCCGCGCTTTTTAAAAAATAGGCTTGATTTAATGTCTTCGTAAACGTGACGTCACAATAACGTGACGGTAGGTAATGTTCTATGTCAAAATTAAGCTATATGTACCTGAGTTGTACAACTGTGATTGGCCTTTGCAGTTTGACCTATTCCACACACATTCTAGAAGGTTTGCGTCTGTAATGCCAAAGGGTCCCGATAGGTGAAAACGGAGGTTTACTGATGTGTAAATGTCACGTCTTAGTTAATCGGAATGCAGGGATTTGCTGACTTTGGAATTATTTAACATTATTATGTTTATATTCATATGGCATTATTATACATTTTGTATTTTCGAGCATCAATTGTTGACGTTACGTAACGCGCAATTGGACGCAACGTCATAAGTATGACGTATTGTTTGTTTTTGTTGCCAATGTTACATGTATTTATAACGTCAGAGCAAGTAAATATTTAGATAAACTTATAATTTTGAAACTGGAACATGCACTAATTTATTAGACGTCAAATTCGATAAGAAGTTTATTCATTCATTTTATTGAGTTTGCAAGTATATTTTTCTTTCATTAGAAATTTATTAGATTCTATTTTTATGTATGCATGTTCTGTATATTTACTTCGTGTTTTATATTAGATTTATATACTCATTTGACAATAGTCAAGTTTCAACAACGGATGTTTCTCAAACATGTAACCTAGTATTACGCTATATCGTAAGTAAATAAATAATTATTTCCAAAATTGGATGCCCCAATGTTTAAACTAAGTCATGCAATATCAACGATGTTAGTGTGCGTGACAATCACTGTTGTGAATTAACTCTACATTATGTGCAGTTGAGAATCACATGATCTTTCACATTTACATATTGCTATCGTTATAGAAGATAAAACGTACAGTTTATGATGCGAAGCTAGAGTAATTGCCATAGTATAAGTCAGTTTTATTGTAGTGTCCATGATGTCAGGATGTTCGTATCTGATCAAAGAAAGTTTGTTATTCTTCGTAATGTTGTGCATTTTGTGTTCGCCAAACCAACTTATAACTTCATAAACATACATTCAGCTAAAAGGTATACATTACATTAAGTACTGCCCGTAAAAAAAACATATGGCATTTTAGAAACATTAAACATCATTTGACGTTATTTTTTGCACTACCCTTAACAACCGTAGATGACTATAATATGTTTGCAAAATCATTGTGCAAAAGTAAGTTATTCGGTGACTTTAACAACCGTACTGACTATAAATAGTTTGTAATCTTCGTTTAAAAGTAAATTACAGAATTATGATAAGGCTATAATATTTAGAAATGTATACAACGCCAAACTAAAGACACTTGACGAACTATTTGGAATAAAAAGAAACATAATAACCATATCGGTTGGAAGTACGTTTCAATACATTATAGTACTGCTGAACTTTGTCTTTTCTTCCCAACGAATGTAATTTACCGAAATTATTGAGCACTCGACATTTACAATTGATGCTTTTCACATACTATTACCCAGGCTTCGGTGAAACGTACACGATAATCCGTAACGCAACAATGTCACTCTCTGCAACAACCGATCTCGCAAATGTTTAAGAATTTGTTTAGACTAAGTGACATCATTAGCTTCATTACCCCTATCAATGAAACTGAATAGTAAACACCATGCGTATTCATTTAATGAATACTTTCTGTAGCAACCGTAGATACCTTCCTGTAATTTTCGTTGACGTAAGTGCTAAACGTTTTTTTATGTTGTCAATGGGGCATTAATTTTGTAGCAACTCATTAGATAGTGTCAGCGCAATGTCTGTTATTAGTTTCTTCACATTACGAGTTGGTCGTTGGATAGACTTCTCATTAGGTACGTTTCAAAAGGTTAATACATTGTAATAACAAATCAGGAAATGTTGACACCTTCAGTTGATTAGTATTTCTTCTGAAAATGATAGAGGTCATGAGTAAGGTAACTTCTCTTTGAATCTGTACATAATTTGCGTCATCTTAATGTCTAATTGTCATTTACACCCAATAAAGACAGCAGGGTTCATGGTTTAAGAATCGCTAATATTCTTATAAAATAATGTTTGTCATTATTAATCACCGGTACCTTTCGAATTGCGATTTATATAGTAGCAGTGTTTGTTACTAAGCTTTGAGAAAAGACAACAGAAACAACAATGAAATTTCAAAAAAATATTTAGGAATGGTGCATAATTCCATAAATATAGAAAGATTTTCAAATATTAACGCGTTTTCTAGCTTGTGACATTACATATCGAACGCCCTCGTGTATACACGTTTTATGTATTACAAGTTACTACGGATTTCAAAAGGAATAAAATAGGTTCGCTCCTTCCCCCTTTGTGTGTTCTTCCAGGTGACCGTGTACCAGTCGGTTATTGATGTGTTGCTATGTTATTTTGTGTGTAGGTACGTTTTACGAAGGCCAAGGCCGATGCCATTTTAAGGTTTATTGACAATGACTGTAGTCGTGGCTATTAATGATGAAACGTGGAGATCTAACGTATTGTTTTGTAATCAACAGGCAATCTCATTAAAATCAGACCCTAACATTTGCTCCATTTTATACGCTGCTAGAGATCTGACTATACTCCGTAAGAGGTCATGTTCAAATGACCTCTTCAGAGCACAATGACCTCATGTAGCATCAGCATTGTTTCACTGCACTTTCAAATTTGTGAAAGTGGCGATTTGATTAGATGACAAAAGTTCACACTGATATGACCCTAGACAGAGTGCCGTAAGATCCTATATCAGCGTAAAGTAGTGAAGCGTAAATGAGATTGATCAACAGGTGATGATAGTTTTTGTGGTTTTGTGGCATAAATTAATACTTGATGGTGTCATTTTTGTGACTTTTCGTTTTTCCCGTTTTGGGGTTTCATGTTTCAATAATCTAATTTGCATACAAAATCTAGAAGGCATTCAAAGCATAGTATTGCATCCACAATCCAGATTTTAATTGTATCCATTGATTAATAGTCGAGAAATTATGACAACTATAACAAATATATTAATAACACATGCAAGGCATTGAATTAATACTATGCAAGTTATCTTTTCCTCTCATTTCAGGATGAAATCAATTAATTTCACATTTCAATTTTATGGTGGAGATAAACCATATTGGTATAGCCGTACGTACTGCATTAAATTTGCAATCAGAGAAATTAAATTGTGACAGCACAATTTCAATTAATTAAATACAGATGGGATCTTTTGAATTTTAATAATGTATGCCCCTTATATTAATTTCTTGCTATATTGTTAAGACAATAACCAGTTACGATGTGAAGTAATGTTTTGATTATTCCAAATAAATGAATATAGACAATACAATATCCATTTTATCTACATTTTGCACTGAAGAATTAATATGAAGGTGATTAATTTTACTTTGAAATTAATGATACCGTCGATAAATCAAACCTACGTTTAGAGATTAAAAGATCAACAATAACATCATAACAGACGTAAAATGGAAAAATCCGGGACAGTATCAAATGCATTCATCAAACCAATAGTGTAGACTATTGGTTTTTATAAGTGTCCTTTCATACAATAATATATGCTTACAAATGTACATAAGTTTACAAAAATGTCCACATAATATAAATTGTACAGTCATGTTATAATGGTATCACTGGGGTTACTCATTATGGTACAGAATTAATCACAACAAACGAAAATGTGGCATACTGTAACTAAACAACTATGGTGGTTATGGATGCCAAGTCTTATTTCAAGGTTCTGAATATGAGAGATGAGTTATAACAAAATACATGTACACTTATAATTTGATTGAATGAAATATCCTTTAAATGATGGAATACATTATCGTCCGTATTTAAATGATTCAATTAGTACATGTACCACATACACATAAATGATTTAATAGTATGTATTATCGTTAAAGAAGCAAATAATCATCATTAGTTAGATACACTCACAGAGAAGCACTTAATACATTTAGAGAAGCTCAAAATAATATGAACATAGACGTGTAACGATGTGAAGTAATGTTTTGATTATTCCCAATAAATAAATATAGACAATACAATATCCATTTTATTTACATTTCGCACTTTAGAATCCATAAGAAAGTGATTATTTGTACTTTGAAATAAATGATACCGTCGATAAATCATACCTACTTGCAGAGATTAAAATATCAACAATAACATCAGTACAGTCGTAAAATAGACAAACGGGGAACATTATCAAATATATTTACCAATAGTAAATATAAACCAATAGTGTAGAATAACAATCATTGCTTTTTAATTGTCTTTATATATATATATATATATATATATATATATATATATATATATATATGCTTTAAGCCTTTTCATTGCGGAAACTTAGTGATTCCGCTGAAACAATGGCATTCAGCTTTTTAATACAGTTATTTTGTCAACTGTTTAGGACTTCTGACAGCTACAACAGCCGTTTTACTGTTGAAACTGAGTCATTCAGCTAAGACATTCAGTTTTTTTGATAGCTGAATTGAGTTCATTCAGCGTGTCGACAGCTGGGACATGGGCGGAACATTTACCCGTTCTGTTAAGTGTTGGGCATTGTGCCTATATTGTTTTTATGTTGTCTGAGCTTAGCTGGTAAAGTTGAGTGCTGCCTCCCCTGTCTGACGTAATAGTATCCCTCTCGGTGGTTATGTGTCCCATTTATATTATCATATTTGATTGATAAGCGTGATTTGTACTGTGCTTGAAGTTCTACAGATGTGCACGACTGGCGTGAAAGATATGAAGTGGTTAACTAATAAATCAAATTGCATGTTGTGTAACAAGATATATGTCCCATTCATATTTGTATCTGCTCGACGGTATATATTTCCCTGGAGAAAACTGTTCGTAATTGTTAATGTTGGCAAATATCCTTTGCTGATAATATTATTATGTTACCGATTGTAATTTTAAATCTAATAAAACAGAACAAACTGATTCATACTATATGACGTTTGGGTTTTGTTTTAGTTAGTAAATTAGCATTTGAAATTACGTTCTAATGAATGAATCATTGTCCTCAGATGCACTAACTTCTAATAAGTCATCGTGTAAATATTTAATATGTTTTATAGTTATTTATATTACAAATGTACCAAGGCCAGTATGTTTACAATATTCACAAACAACCACTTTCAGTACTGTTGGTGCAATATGTGAGTTTACGAGCAATTGCAAAATAAAGCGATCATTGTCAGTGTGAGTTTTGGTATTTAAACATTTAATGCGCAATTTGTTAAAGCATCGAACCCACCATTTGTAGAAAAGCGTTGATGATACATTGACAATCCAACTGATGTGCACATACAATAACTCCTGGAGATGAACATTCATTTAATGGCGCCAGCTTTTTAAGTGCTTTCTTTTGAACAGCGAGGAACCATTTGTTCAGGTAACATTTAACCTAACTCTCCTTTATCACATATGAACATTAAGAAATCTGTTTGAAAGGTTATGTACCTCTTTATTGTTTAAACATTTACATAGTGTGCATGGTATGATTTATTATTTGACTGTTTGATATGAAACACCTTAACTCAACAACTGCATTAATTCCAATGATGGAATGATGGAAAATGTCATTGCTTCAATCAATAATGATTCATTAATTAGATTTGTATGCTTTTCTCAGAATGTGGTTTAACCTTCAGAATGCAACTTTGAACCCTGTATTCCGGTTTCAGTAAACAATTTTGATAACATCTGTATAAATGTCAATTGACTGAAAAAAATTAGTACATCGGATCCGTAGCAAAAATAATTTAATATTTGCACAGATTATCAACGAAAGGGCACGAGTAGACATAAGTATGGTCGACTTAGAGGCTAATGGTATTCATAACAAGTGGATGTTTTTGCATGTCACCAGGTCAGTATACCGCTACATATACATGTTTATAAGAGGCTTCAATGAAATGTTTGAAAATATGTGAAAACTTAAAATTCATCTTCGTCAGTCAGTATGTCTGTTTCAAAATGTTAGAGCTACAGTCATAAAACTGTGTAGGAATGTATGTAGACAAGTTACTCACACAGAAATTATTATTCAGATTCATCAGTGTTAGTGGAGTTATGATTCAAGATTCTGTAACTTGTTTTTACGTCTCAATTGACATTTTGCCGATAGAGTGTTTTTTAGACTCTCGGGTAACGTGTGTTGTATTTTTCTAGTTATAGCAGATTTATACAATTTCTATAGAGAAAAAATGTTCTAGGATCAATAATGTATATCCTTGCCTAAAGAATGATTGTCAATGCGAACTGATTTTTTTGTTAATGTTTTTTTTGTTAAGTGTGTTTGACATTTTCCCTTGAAGTGAAAAATTAACATTTAAAGTGCGATTTGGTAAAATATTCTTATGGCATGTCGGCGACGTATGCACTTAGACAAACGGTTCTGTCAACATCGATTTGTTCAATAATAGTGGCGTACCATTTGATCTTGCTGTCTAGTTGCAATATTTGTGTGGCCTTTTAACTACAAATTTAATGTAATTGAAAGTCGCTAATTTTCACAGGCTATAGTACTACTGAATAATCGTGTTACCGTGCTACATGTAAGAACTACCACTGCTTGCATTGGTCTAAGATTATTCCTGTAGCAAGCAACATATTCGCGTTAAATGTCATGGAGTGAACTCACTGAATAAAACGTAAATGTATACATGACGGTAGGGTGTGCGTATACATACATGCTAATTCAGCTCATTTGTGTCTATTCAGACCAAAAGCTGCAATGTTATAAGAATATACAGATAGCACACTCGACATTTACAATTAATGCTTTTCACATACCCTAGCTTCGGTTAATTTTACACGATAGTACACATTTTTCTACCACTATACTTTTTGTCTTTAAGATTTGTTTTACAACTGAATTAAATGAATAAAGAATCCGTAAAGCAACAGTGTCAATGTAATACTATTCAACAACTGATATC
Organism: Spisula solida; assembly: GCA_947247005.1. Taxonomy (NCBI): domain Eukaryota; kingdom Metazoa; phylum Mollusca; class Bivalvia; order Venerida; family Mactridae; genus Spisula; species Spisula solida. The sequence continues at coordinate 38,494,469 of OX365944.1, read as the reverse complement.
GCAAATGCTTAAGTATCCGTTTAGACTAAATGACATCATTAGCTGCTGAAACTATATAGTTAATCTCATGCATATTCACTTAATTTATTCTTTCTGTAGCAACCGTAGTACCTTCCTGTAAGTTTCGATGACGTATATGCTTAAGTTTTATGTTGTCAATAGGGCATTAATGTTGTGGCAACTCATTAGAGACCCTCAGTTGATCAGTATTTCTTCTGACAATTATAGAGGTCAGTAACGTTACTTCCCTTTGAGTAGGTATAGCGCGCCATCTACATGTCTAATTGCCGTTTACACCCAATACAGACGGTTGGGTTCATGGTTGAATGATCGCTAATTTATTTAGAAAAATAATGTTTGTCATTATTAATCCAACCGGCATCTATCGAAATGCATTTTATTCAGCCATTAAATCATTTATAAACCATGAACTATTGAATCGCTTGGCTTTGGCTGCTTTATTGTTGCGCACAATGCATCTAGCTAGGTTGACCATTCGCAGAAAAGGTGGACTTCGCGATCGTTACCTGAACGAATAATTGTAAATATAGAGCATCATATGAATGTCATATTCATTGCTAGCCTTTTATATGAAGGTAAGCGATGATATTAGAAAAACAGGACTTCGTGGAAACTACAAATGCTCGAAAATATATATTGACTGGAACAGGTACATTGTGTATTTTCAAATTTAATGAGAAAATATGAGTCGATATTGTCACGTATTTTTGTCTCGAAGATCATAGCGATCATAATATGAACGGTGTACTTTCCGGTAGTGTGTTTTCAGGAAAACACTGCATATTAATAAAACATTGTAACCGTTGGAACAGAAAATGACACATTTGTAAAGCACACTAAAGAGTAACTAATACCAAATCAATAAAATAAACCTATCAATCAACAATGTATTAGAAAATGTACACGTTTTATGTATTGCTAGTACCAACTGATTCAAAAAGGAATATACTTCGCCCGCCGCAGCCCCGGTTTGCGTGTCCACAAAAGCACCATGGATCAGTCTGTTATTGATGTGTTGCTGTTATTGAGTGTGTATGGGACGAGGGTCATTGCCGTTGTCATTTTAAATGGACAATGACTTCAGTTCTGCATAGGTAATAATAATGAAACTCGGAGATCAAACGTATTGTTTTGTAATCAACAATTGGTGATAGTTGTCTGTGGTCATTTTACATATTCTATTAAGATTTTTCACTTATTTAAACTAGGTTATCCAGCTTGAGTGTCCACTCTGGTCACGTAGCGTAGTTGTTGTTCACTAAGGCATATAACTAACAATTTTACTTTTTGAAACTAGGTCATTCAGCTGAATCTATGTTATTCAGCGTTTTATTGATGTTTCTTAACTTTTTAGGACTTAAGATACAAATGTAGCTAACACCATGTATTTCGGCAGTTTTACCGTTTAAACTAGGTTATTCAGCGTGGACAATCCGCTTTGTATGTCTTCATGTTTTATGTGCTCGACTGGTTGAGTGTTGCCTTCCCTGCCCGACTTAATATTATCTTTTAACATTGAAATCTTGTATTATTTTTATTTCATGGTATGTGTTTAATCCTCGCTAATTTTATGCCACAATGTAGAACATGGTATAATGTATGTCATCGAGCATATTAGAACAGCTATTCGAGTATTTGTTAGCTGTGTTGTATCAAAGTTCAACTCAGGATACGGACGTTTAACCTTTAGCATGCTGCCGTCGCATCTATGCACCAAGACGACGTTACGTCGAACCGCTGCCGTCGCTCTGATGCGACACGATAATTTTATTCCGTGCCGCTCGGGTCGCATTAATGCGACGAGACGACCGACTTTCCGTTCTCGCGTGTAGTCGTCAATATTTTTACCTTTCCCAATTCTTTTGAGGTAATCTACGAAAGACAATCGTAAATGTAGATTGTGACATACAAATATGAAAGTTTAGCGGCTTTTACAGTTAAATTAACAGCGATATGACATGGATGAATGCATGCGATACGCAAGTGGAAATATTTGCTAATGGCGAAAGCGATCATGCATTTTCGGACCCAGGTAAATGTCTTGTCATGAGTTTTCGCGAGGAATAAGTGAATTTACGAAATGAAAACATTATCTTCATAGTTCCTAAGAAACGAAATATATTTTGGAAATTGATGTAACTAATTAGTGCAATAGTTTATGTTGGTATAAAACTTGAAAGTGTTCGCATTGCAATTTTTTCTATGACTGCAGTTTTTACAGAACTAGTTTTCAACGGTTGTTCTACATGTTTACACGGCTCATAGATCTACCGCACTTACAAATTATGTTTCCTAGTGTTAATTATAAGCTACTATGTTAAATATTTACAGAGTACTTGGTTATGGTAAATTATTAAATGTTCTTACATGTTTTTGTATTTTCAGAACTGCCGGTCGACTGATGTGAGATGATATAGACAGATAAGCTGGTTTGACTATGAGATCATACAATGCTGATGCTACTTTCTGAGGCTGTACAATTCGAATTTCGTTGTTGAGGCAAATGGACATACACATACTAAATGAATTCAATGACTGGACCAAACATTTCACCGATGAACCACTTGACAATGGCATGAATGATGGAGTTCGATAGAAATCATGCATTTCCATGTAAAAATAAGAAATGTGAATAAATATATCATAAACTTCCACCTTGTTTCAACATTTATATGCTTACATGTGAGACAGGTTGGTGTAAGCAGAAAAAGTGTTTTTCCACCCACAAGCTATTATTAGATGTAGATCTACTGCTCTTAGAAAATGAGCATGACTCACAGTTAAAAACACCAAAATTAATTCAGTTGCGACAATGACGTCATGACGTTACGTAGGCAGTTACTGGGATATTGAACCTATTATCTAGGCAGCATGCTAAAGGTTAATCAACAACATTATGTGCAGTGTTGCGCTATAACTCTCTTTTCCAGTGAAGTATTGCCGTTATTGCACTCTCATTAGCCGTTTTCAAATGATACAATCAGTGCATGTACCATACGCTCATAAATAATTTAATATTAGTATTGTCGTTAAGACGCAAATTATCATAATTAGTTAGATACACTCACAGAAAAGCACTTAATACATTTAGAGAAGCTCAAACTAATATTAACAATGATTTGTAAAACATGGAACAGGATTGCCTTCAAACACTATCTAAGCAATCCAATGCTACCTTATTAAACTGTCGTTACATTGCTTTATATATATATTAAGTATATATATATGATTTATATATATATTATGTATATATATATTTATATATTAGGTAATAAATATCACTAATTAGAAATATTATAAATTTATGAACGTCATTCTACTTATTTCCACTACTCGTGTAATAAATGACAGTAAATGTAAACAAACACATAAACCAGAAAACAAGAGCCGACAGTAGAGTGTCAGGAAATGTATTGCTTGTTGTTATACATAGAGAATAATAGGTTAGTGCCGTGGATGAAAAAGTTTATCTGGCAAGGCGGAGGAATTTATCGGGTGAGCCGTAGGCGAATCCGATAATTTCCGTAGCCGAGCCGGATAAACTTTTACTTCATTCACGACACTAACCTATTATTCTATTTATCCAGTCGCTTAATCTGCTCAGTAAGGGGATCAAACTTGGGACTATATTGTCAATCTTTCATTTACAAGCGCGCAACGTCACGTTCGTTCCGTGACGTCATGATAAACAACGACGTCGGACATCTTGATAGACGTCGTGTAGACGCAGGTAAGTCGAAGAAAATAACCGATCAACCACCAGCTCATTTAGAATATGAAAACCTCACCCTCGGGCACGGAATTGCAACCGGTGACTTTCATATAAGAAGAAGTCCGTCAGATCACGTGGTAAGGTGACGGAGTATCACTAGTCACATGACCAGTTTATCAGGCACCCCGATAACAGGCAGATTTTGCCGGAAATGACTGGATAAATAGGTGTATTGTACCTATATGTACTTGTGCTCGATGTTTAGAAACAATTAATATCCTTACTAGCTTTTCTTGTTCACCTTTATGTGACGCTACGTTCTAACACACCGTGTCCCTAAAGTGACATTTAAGCAAGGTGAACTGTTTATTGTCCAAACTATTATTTACATGTACGGGGGTATTCACAAAGGATCTTAGTAGAAGTATATAATTCCCCAAAAAACACTTGAGGAGTGTTGTAATTTCATAAAGTCTGATTGAGTCTAGTTATTCAGTAGTTTTGGGAACAAATGTCATCCAAGCATTATCAAAATCTGACCTTGAGTAATATGCTTATATGAGCAAATATAGCACACAATGATACATTTCCTCCGAATCATAGAAAATTACGCTATGATTGCAAGACCAAACAACGCATTAGAAACAATACTATAATAGCCCTATTGTCCCTCAGAAAGGTAATGGTCCAAACATAAAATAAAAACATCAGTGTAGTTTTAAAGCAATAAACACTAAACAAACTTTGTATTAGGACGTAATGAAGATACATTGTAATACTATTATTAATTATTGTTTAATACATTGTAAATAAGCTAATGTGAATATTATAGTGTAGGAATTGGGCTACTGGAACATCGTGTACTTTATGGAAGCTCGTAACTCTGATACAAAATTTGCATGGCTTTTTCCCCAGTTATGAATTAACGTATGGTATTAAAAAAAATAACGTCATGTTTGATTAATTGGTACATTTTGTACACATAATCTAAGGCAGATTATGTGTATACTGATTAGTTGACGTTATGAAACATTGAATTCAGCTAAACCAGACACCGCTTGACCGTGGATCGTGGATCGTTCAGAAAACTGTATAGTCAAGTTAATATTAGTTTTACATTATACGTAGTGGTGGTATCTATCTAATAAGTTTATTGCATATTAATGCTGTGCCGGTTTCGTATTACATGTTGTACCTATAGTACAGTTACACCAAAGCTTTATACTTGAACTTACGGATGACACGTTTTTAGTGACAAATATTTCTGGTTACTGGTAGATTCTAGTTATGGTTAAAGTACTAGTACATACTATTGTATGTACCAATGTCTGTGGTATACGAATGTGTCTTTATTACCGATAAAATATTCCAATAACACTTTGATTTTAAATACATTACAACCTAGTTAAGTCACACTATTTTTTTCATCCGAGTATTCTCAAAGAAGATGCTACGTTATACATCAATCGAACAAATTTTCAGACTTTTAAATGAATTACGTTTACATACAAGGAGACATGTCGACTATTCAGCGTGTGAAGTCGGATTGATTCCATTGTAACAGGAATTCAAACTTTCACCCGTGATAACATTACTGAACATCGCATGTTGTATACGATGCTATAAATATAAATCTGCCGTAAATGCTTCTACAAACCTTTATATAAATGTAAATTGAATCCGTCTATACATTTATTTTCTCTCACAATTCAGAATAAAGGTGGATGACTCGATATGTGTAAGTGTGTACGAGAGGTGTCCCACTTATAATTGAACACCGTTGAATATCCGATATTTTCATGTTAACCCATTATAAATGAAATAACTCTTTTGAACCGCGTAGAATAATGTGTCAGGTACACATGTACCATTTGCACTCACTGTTTGGTTTGTTTGCAATATGATTCGAGCCGAAATCAGCCATTTTGTAGAGGGTGTGGCGTTTGGCTTTTTGAAGGCCGAATGTTCCTTAAGAAGCACCAAGAAGGTGTTAATAGATCATGAATATACCGTTTCTGTGAAGACTTCAGTAATTTTCGTCCCTAGAAGGGTGCTATACGTTCTGTTGCTCTAATATGTGAAATGACACAAAATATTAAAAAATGCCAAAAAGTGACGATTCCTTCAACAATCATACCCATTGGTTATATGATAACTAGGATAAATCTGATAACCAAAATGGGGATTGCAATGAAGGTAGTAGTATCCTTTGAAACTATTTATTATGCAATTTAAAAAATGGCGAATGCCAAGCTCTTAAAAACGGTCGGTGTTCACCAGCAATTTTACCAAACAAATCCAAGGGAGACAATCGTCTTTAACCCCCGTACATGCTACAACGGAACGGTAATTTCGATAACTTTGTCCCCTCTGTTGAGATAATGCTTTATCATTGGGATATTTACGGTTACACAACAGATTGCTATTTGAGAAATGTCTACGAGACTATCTAAAATTAACTAACGGCAAGCAGCGTTTGTTCCCACCCAGTTGCATGACTTGTGCTGTTGTTTGTAATAAACTAATAAAAATAGAACTCACATGTATTCTACAAAGGAAACAATAAGCACACAGTACTATGCTCCTAACGTTTAAAATAGTTTTTGGACAAAATGTTTGCCACATATCGTTCCTGACAACAATGCCTGGAACATGGTGTTTTGGTCAAGACTCAGATTCAAACCCCACTACAATCACGCTATTCGATACCTTAAGAACACGAATTCCAAGTATACTACACCAGAATAGTGAATGCCAAAGTCTTACAATCCTGTGTTCATAAGCTTTGGAATATAAACGATAAAGCAGCATTGATTACTCTCGATCAATGTTTACATCATCAATTGGGGTTTTCTGTCTTAAAAAAGCTCAATTCGATGCCCCTACAAAATTATTGATTTGGGGTCTAACTAAACTGGAAAAATAAAAAACAGTGAGTGCATATGTTAGTCGACACATTGATATACATGGAGACATTTCGATTATAGCGTGTCAGCATGAAAATATCGGATGTTTAACGGTGTTCAAATATAAGTGGGGCACCTCTCGTATTATCTGGGACACATGTCTTGTACAATATATAGGTGTTAGCGTATTTTCAAAAAACATTTTATCCTTTTAGAAACATAAGCACTTTTGACTTTCCAGATAGTTTCTGTAGTTTTACGATTAACGGGTCTTGATTAATTAATTAGATGTTTTAATGCAGCTAATAGAAACATATTCCCAAAGCAGACACTTGAAAACCATAACGCGTTTTTTTGTCTAAGAAAGATTGAAGTCGCACGAAATTGCAATAACGGAAATGAAATTTCTGAAGAGTCTGAATTTTTGCTTTGTCTTTGTACATTTTGTACGACAATATGAATGTGTAATATCTAAACGTTTCGTTTATTCCAGTTAGTCAGGTTATCAAATATTTTAATTGAGAACTCTGCATGTCTACAATGGTACGAGTTTTTAGCAATATTTATAACAAAACACCATTTACTAAATTTAAAACTTCTATTATTGTTTGCAAAAGTCTTCGAGCAATATATCAGATATCGCCGCATGCCAATAGTGTTAGACATGTTTATGCATCGTGTGAATGAGTGATGATTCGAGCTTAGTAAGGATCTTTGTAAACTGTCGGCGGCTAATTTCATCGTCTGAAATGTTGGCAAATCCACTTTTATTATCCTGTCTGAATGTCTTAACGTGATTCCATTGTATAATACCGTCTTATAATGTGAATAACACTTGTTGTTAAAATCTCAGAATGTCTGGTATCCGAAGTTGACAATGCGTTTATTATGATGTATGCACTAGACAAACTAATTTCAGCAGAGCACTTTCACCATTGATCGCCTCAGTAGCGTAAGTATGCGTTATCATCATAACAGTCGCGGTTGTTTCTTAGTGTGGATGTTTACATGCATTATTTCAGTATTCGTCATTTTGACCCCGGCAAAAATTCTTTTGGAGCTAGTCATTTTCATCGTATTCATAGTTCGTCCTTTTCAGATACGTTCGTGCTACTAGTGTAATCCGGTTCGTTTACTTTCTATGATTTGTAATTCACATTTCTTATATGAGGCTGTAGTAGGGTTCTGAAATTAGTGTAGATTTAGTGTAGTTTTTAGTTGCAATTGGTATTTTTCTTATGCCTAATCATCCCCTATGAACTGACTTTTATTAGTTTATTTACTACCATCTTTTGCTACATGTACCGGTCTTTTTGACAGTTGGGTTGCTTTCCCTTTTATTATATTGTAACCAATTATTGTTTACTGTGTTCTTGTTTCCCCTGTCCGACGTATTGTCTTCATTCGTGCTCAACATTATCAAAAGTACGAGTTGATTGAAATTTCGGTCTCCAAAACAGATATGTGATTTGTACTAAGAGGAGTGTAATACCTAAAAGTAGGACACGGTGCACTTAGAAACAAGTGTTAATGATGTTTGAGGTATTTAATTAATGAAAACATTCTTGAAATTTAATCATGGTATAAAGTCAAAGTTACGCAAGACGTGGGTTATGTATAATTTGCTCATCAAGTAAATTGGAGACACAATATGCACACAAGACAGCAGGGTGGTTAAGTACATGTAGCGATCACAAAAGAGATTAATTATGTATTTGTCGTGATCTACGGAGAATCACATAAAAAAAATAAACTCTGAATCATATATCGAAGATTTGTTCAGACTCTAAAGTACCTTGCGTTCAGCGTATCTAATTTTGTGTATTCAATACAAATACTAGATGTATGCAATAAAAACACTCGTACCAATGGTGGTTTACTCTTTAAATATAGTGTTATCATCTACAGTTCAGCACAGTATTTACAGGTAATAAGGTGGATCAAATACCCGTTCTAAATGTGCTTCTTGTTAAGTGTATTAACTATAATTCGTTTTTTTGCAAATGTAATATAAATAATTTCGTGACACAAGACATGCAATGGAAGTGACTTCTTTTGTGACTGTGAACTGTCTTAAATTGTACAGAATCAATTATATTAAGTTCGACATAAAATGTTCTAGCCACTGACTCAATCGTACAACTGTATAAACGTTCACAGTAGGTTGATAACCCCATAAGTTTGCGCATATTGTACATTCAAGTGGTGTAGCGTTTGTTTTTTTATATTTTATCCGTGCAGATTACAGAGCTTTATTAGATTTAAATTCAGTAATGAATTATTTAACAGGGTAGCTGTTTCAACACACAGAATGTTTATAAATTATATAGTTTTTGTTTCTGATTAAGCTGCATGTGGGTTTTGATATTGATAGCTGCTGGTACATGTATATAATCAGCTGCGCTTATGTACATGTACAACATGTGCAGTGCGCAGTACACTTTACTTCATTATACATGTTTGGTTAGATTGTATGACACAAAACACGATGCGGGTTAGATTATAACAGGAACAATTATTGTGTGAAAATGTCAATTACATTGAGAAACACAACTTTGGCACATGTCATCGATGTTTACATAAATCAGTTGATTAGTAAAAACCACCAAACAAGATATCTGAGGTCAGACTCAGCCAAATTATTGAACATTCCACGAACAAAAAGACCTACTGTGAAAGGCGATTCCACAAATGCGCAGCCACACTGTGTAACAGCCTGTCATTTGAAATAAAAAAAATTGACTCACTGCTGGTTTACAAAAAGGCAATCAAAATTCACCAGCTTAAAATGGCATATCAGTGATATTCAGTTGGATGTTTAATATTCAGTTCGCATGTACAGCGCTTAGAGACTTGTTTTAAAAGGCGATATATTGATATTTGCAGTTGTTATTATTATTATCGACACTACATTGTACCCCCAGCTGCAAGAGACATACTTTGTTAAAAATAACATTAACAGAATTGGCAATTCACCCATTGCGATTTTTTACCATCAAAAGTCCAACCCATTGAAAGAAAAATCACCTCATACACCGCCAACTATGGCGTAATACAAGTATGACATTATCAGTTTACTGTTTGCTTAATGTCACAATAGCTTTCTTAGATAACAGCATTCACAATGTTTCTGTCTTTACCGGAATACCATGTGACATATAGTTGCGCCTGTAACTGACATCTGTCATAGAAACACGTCGGCATATGTCAGCCATATTTCCGCATGACGTATATTATTATACAATCAATTGTCCCGTTTTGACGACGTTATCCTGGCAAATATACCAGGCAAATATAGTGTGTGGTCTGTAGCAAAGAAATAAATGCATTTTGGGTGATATAAATCAAATGATAGAGGGGTCAACTATAATATTTTGTAAATCGTGTCAGTTAGTCTGTACATGTAGTGTGTAGGTAAAATGTGGACAATCATAATTTTATGTTTTGCATCTAACTAAGTATAATGGTCACCATCATTTATGAATTGTGATTGCCCAAGATTGATTTCAAATACTCGTAAATTAAACATATTTATCTCTTTCAGGATGATTTGGATTATTTAGTTATGTTAGAAAACTGAATAAATTTCCACACTGATATTTATTTAAGCGAAGTTATAGTTCCTTGACAGTTATTTATGTTATCTGGCCGATGTATTGGTCTAAATAAACAATATGACGCATTTAGTCCTTTGATCTCGTTGCTAGTTGTATTTGGAAATAACTGCCGCCGTTGCATTCGATAAACACGATTTATCTCGTGTTCTGTTCTAGAATTTAATACAGATACTGTCAACAAGTTGTCAACTTGCTATTAGGTTAAAATTCCACGTCGATAAAATATCACCTGTCTATAAACACTGGAATTTCAAATCGTATATTGATTAAACGAAAAGCTTCACATCATCAAACTTGCCGACATGCTAAGAAATCTTTCGTCAATAATTTTAGTGATAAATGGCAGGTTCATTGGAAATTGGCAAGCATTATAACGAATAATTGCGAAAGTAAAATGCTGAAGCATCGATATATTCATGCGTCACACCATTTCCGCGTTTCCATGCTCCACGAACAATAAATGATTCACTGCAACATCTGAATGCCATAACTGTATACAAATAGTTCTGGTGGTTTATTAGTTAAGGTCGATTTTGAAACATATTCTAGACTTATGATGATACTGCACTCTCGAAACCTTATTTCGGATAGTATCCATTGTCACGAAAGTACAGTAGAAACCATTTATGATACTTGGCGTCAATTCATGAAAATACAAGTACGATTTTATTTAATCGTCTGTACTCGGACATGACAACTCAATCTATGACCACTGATGGTTTGACACATTGCGGAGGTGTGTTATGATTATAGTTATAGTAGAAAAGGTAACTTTGTGCTTAGCATCTGACTAGGCAATTGCATTGGAACTAAGCGACAAGGACAACCTGACAAACAGCTTTACAAAAGTCTGATATCGCTAGTGTTAATTTTGCTGCTACGGAGGCAGTTGATAATGCTTTGATCAGTACATTGCCATAACGTATTACCAAACCCCGCTTATTGTACTATAATGATGAAACAGGACTCACAAGTAAGTCGCAAAAGATAATGTCTGAGAAACAATGTCAGGCACATGCTGTTATATATAAAAGGTTTCAAGACATATACTGTTATTGGCCGTGTCAATAATGTAGGTCAGTCAGCAGATACCACCATATATTTTCCCAGGGGGTAGAATAATTGATTTACTCTGAGATGATGCTACAACTGGGACCTCTGGAATTGCGATATTTACAGGATAGTCCAATACTGAAATATGTGCCAGCTTTATGCAGGAAGACTTACTGAAATACTTGACACCTACATCCTCTGAAGGAAACAGCCGTTTGTCACTTAGCTTGATTGAGAGGGTAAATTATGTTTGCCTTACCGCCGTATCGCTATCGGATGGACAATATTTACTCCATACAGCCAAGAACGAAGGCGCGCATAGGTTCTAGCTGTCAACATATGAGCATCCGTCGTTGTCAAGTCATACGTAAGGATACTTTAATACACTATGGTACCAACCACTACCTTTATTCCTATGCACTATTCGAACATTTTGTTTTGAAAACATATTTAAACGGTGAACGTATTCTAAAGTCTAAGCATTGCACTTAAAATTCACCAGAACAGATTATATCGCTGGCTTAGAATGACAAGTTGCGACCTTATAAGACTCATATCACACATGACCCTTCTTATGAGCCAACTTAAATGAAAATCAGAACTGGTCATGATGACCAAATTGAAGTTGAAAAAGTTCTTTTTCTAATAAGCAACGAGTGGTTTTCAGACAGTTTCTTCTTGTTTTTTTCTCAAAAATCGACCTCAAGCTAGTGGTATAACTGTGAACCTTGCGTTAAAATTTCTTATTATTCGAAAGCATGCATAATAATGGCAATAATTGTTGAATTATTGAGAGCTTTCATTTAAACGTTTGACTTTTTAAGTACCCGCATTACATTTTATGAATAATTCAGGATCATTTGGCACCTAGCTCGACGCAAATAAGCTGTGGCGTAATGCAATAAGCCATTTTTATGCGCACACTAAAACAACAAAAAGTATAAATAGAAACGAAAATGCATTGATTTGTATATTGCCAAGTTCGCTCCTGCACATAGTCATACCACCCCACCGTAAAGTTAACTATACTCAGTATGAACATTCAAAGATATTACATGATTAAACCGAATAGCAAAGTTCAAAATTGCAATCAATTATTATTGATCAAAACATGTTGCTGTTGTTTATTGACCCACTTACAAATGGTATGTTACGGCTTTTGATTATCATATTTAGTGTCTGACATGATAAACGCGCAATTATATCTTAAATCAGTCTGCCTGGCTCTTGCTGCGGTTTTGTTTGACTGGCTGAGGTGGCAGATTTTCAGGATGGGATGTAGTTACATGTTGTTCTTTTGAGCATTGTCTGTGGCTTTTTATTATAAAGTTATAAAGTCGTGTTCTTGTGCTGTTTTTATGTTTAGCCTGGTATTAACCTTTTTGAGTTACGTTGTGTATATTCTGTGCCTGTTTGTTTTCATGTGTCCTTTTGTGTCCTTTTAGTTTAACTTATTACTATAATGGGATGGATTAGGTTTTAAGCCACAATTCCGTTGACGGTGGAGTTTTTCGATCACAAATAATCTATTAAAAATGTTATTATTTCTCAGTAAACGTCATTTTGACTGGGTCAATTCTGTGGAGCTAGGGGTTTTATTCTTCGTATTCACTATTTGCCCAATATCTTGTTCGTGCATAAGGTAATATAACTAATATAATATTATGTGTTTCGGCCCTTTTCCTGTTGAAACGTGGTTATTTAATCTAGGCATACTAATAGTATAAAGTAGGTCATTCGACTAGGGGCATTCAGCTTATTGGAGCTGGGTCGTTCTACGGTTGTGCTCGGCTTGTTGAGACGGACAATCTAGCCCAGTCATTAAACTTGTTGAAACTGGGTCATCCGACTGGGGCTTTCAGCTTTCTTGGTGCTAACACTAGGTCATTCAGCTGTAACCATGTCATTCAGCATATTAATACTGTTATACAGTTTTCCTATTAGAAATTCTGGCAGTTAAAATTATGTGTTTCGGTATATTTGCCCGGGCATTCAGCTCTTATTGATTGCTGAAACTACATGTAGTTCATTTAGCGTTTCGAAAGCTGGGACATAGGCGGAACATTTACTCGTATAGGTGTGTTTTTATCATTGTGCCTTGAATGTTTTTTATGTTTTCTATGCTCGGCAGGTAAAGTTGAGCGCTGCCTACCCTGTCTGACTTATTAATATATTTCTCGGTTAGAATATGTCCCACTTGTATTATCATATTTGATTGATAAGCGTGATTTGTACTGTGTGTGAAGTCCTGCAGATGTGAACGAATGGTGTGAAAGATATGAAGTGGTTAACTAATAAATCAATTTACATGTTGTTTCACAAGATATATTCCCATTCATATTTTCTATCTGCTCGACGGTATATATTTCCCTGAAGAAAACTGTTCGTGATTGTTAATATTGACAAAACTCCTTGGCTGATAATGCGTTACAGATTGTAAATCTAAATAAAATTAAACAGCACAAACTGATTCACACAATATGTAGTTCGCGTTTTGCTTATTAAATGAGCATTCGAAACTACGTATTAATGAATGAACCATTGTGCTCTGACGCACTGACTTGTAATAGGTCATCGTGCAAATGCTTAATACATGTATGTTTAATATGTTTTATATGTATTTATATACCAAGTCCAGAGTGTTCACAATACATACCAACGACCACTTACAGTACTGTTGTTGCAATATGTGAGTATATCAGCTGCAATAACAATCATATTCCGCAAATAAAGCGACCATTCACAGTGTTAGTTTTGGTATTTAAACACTTTTTATCAAGCATCGACCCAACGATTTGTAGAAAAAGGTTATTGAAAAAAGAATGAAACTACCAAACACGAATAACATTTAATGAATATTCATTAAAATGCAACGTTTCGCCCAGAAGGCTTCTTCAGGGAATAATTATACAAAAACAATGATGACGTAACGTCATCATTCATAATAACGCGGTGGCAACAAAAGACGTTACATAGTCAATGTAGCGCAAAATATATATGAATACATATGAAAAACATTTCTTATATCGAATTCGAAAGAACAACAATGTAATATATAATATACAGTACATGTATAAGCTCTATAAAGCAACACCAAATAGGAGCTACGAAAGGTGGTCGTAATTAAGAGGTAGTAGCTCTCAAAAGGTAAGATTTGAAAGAAAAAGGCAAGTGAAAAGATGAATGTTTATTATATTAAGAGGTAGTTGCTACACAGTAGTCGCTGTAGAGAGGCCATACAGCACTGCAATTAATAACCGGATCATCCAATATTTTTGTTTTTACAAAAAAAGGTTAATCATACATTGACATTCCAACTGAAGCTCAACAAACAATTACTCCCTGAGACGAACATTCATTTAATGGCGCAACCTTTTTAAGTGCTTTCTTTTTAACAGAGAAAACGCATTTGTTCACGTTACCGTTAATCTAACGCCCTTTTATTACTTGTGAGCATTAATGACTGAGTTTGAAAGGTTATGTAACGCTTTATTGTTTAAACATTTACATAACGTTCTTGATTTGATTTATTATTGGATTGTTTGATATAAAACACCTTTACTCAACAACTGCATTGATTCCAATGATTGAACATGTCATTGCTCAAATCATTTTAATGCCTTTCGCAGAATGCAATCATTTAACACCGTATCCCGATATCAGTAAACAATATTGACAACATCTGAATAAATGTCAATTGGCTGATAATAATAAAGACATTTGGTCGGCAGCCAGAAGTATTGGAAAGTGTTCTAGTTGTGCATATTATCAACGAAACGGCATGAATAGGCAACATTATGTTCCAATTAGAGGCTAATTGCATTCATAACAAATGTCAACAAGTCAGTATACCGCTATTGTACCAAGCAGTTTAAACTCAAGGTTTGAAATAGTTTGCATGTCGTCTGTCAGTACGTCTGTCCAAAAGTGTTAGAGTTACAGTCATAAAACTTTATAGTACACAAGTTGCAGAGATTGTTATTCAGATTCATCAGTATAAGTAGATTCTTGGCCCTTGACATTGTTAAATTTGGCTTTTGTGCACGTAATGCCATATTCGAAAGCATTTCAGGTACACACATAACACTTTATAGTAATAGAAGTCAGCAAGTGCATTGCGCACCTTGGTTATAAGGAAAGTGGGGCGTCTGCGTCCGCAGACGGTTGTCTCATGCAAACAGCTAGCCGGTAATCATGTAACACCAAACTATCAAGTATTTCGGGAATAACCACTGAGGAGTTTAAACATTACCCAACTTTGTGTACTAAGGAATTGTATACCGGGTTCTGGAAACACACAAAAAAGAAATTGCATATATAGGCCGTTTGCAGCGAAACAAATCGTCTCAATTTTAAATTTCTGAAAATCTATTAATCAGATGTTGATAATTTTACGAAGAACCATAATCACATTCTTCCTATTCCCATTTCATATTTTTTAATTACTGATTTAAACAGGTTTATTCGTTATTGTATTACATGAATTTGGACATTTTAACGCAGGGAGGTAAATTGGTGTTCCATTGATGTTTACTGTCACTTGTTTTCACTGTTATAATCCGTGATCAGCGCGATAGACATTGCTGTGATTAACGCGAAATTTATGAGGCCTATATAAGTCGATTTATTTAGGTATGTGGAGTGTGTGTATACACAGATAATGTACATAATCACATGTATAATTATATCACGAAAAAGCAGTGAAAACCAAACACTTATTCACTACGATACATAAACTATGTATATAATCAAACATATACTTATATAATCATGTTAAATTAAGAAGTTAAAAACATTGTAATGTTTATGTACATAATAAAAAGTTAGTCTTATGACTGAACCAGTCCTAAATAAGTGAGTTATATACATCTGCCCAAACATTTAGTAATGGTCTGAATGACATTCACGCATTTTAAAGAATGCTTAATATTAAGCAGTCAAAATCGTTTAAAGACGCTGTAAAATTCGTGTTTGTACAGTTCAAGGAGGCTGCAAGACGCAAACCATTTTTACGTTTAGACTAGAAAATATGATACACACAAACAGTACAGTTGCACGGATGGGCCTCCTATATGCGACCTTTAATAGGTTACAAATATGAAATTCTACCGTTAGACGTGTCACGTGACCATGAAATTGGCTGTTGCGTGTTTCGAGACTTCCAACATGTAGTTTTAATGTACTACAAATAGTAAATATATAACTTATGAACAAAACTTTTTTCACACATATCCGATGTTGCTTAGATTTAATTGTTTATATTAGGTAGATACATTTCATTCACTCGTGCAAAATCTTATACTTCTAGGTGCAGTAAATAATGAGAAATCTTCATTTTTGACGATTTTTTCGCCGTAAACGACCTATACCACAAGGACACGCTACAAAGACAACACAAAATAATGAACAACAAAAACAACAGTTAACGAATTATTCGGCAATGCATGATTTTGCAACTTTTTATTACGTTGCAATAGACATTTTGTCGAAATAGTGCACTTTAGGCTTCCGGCTAATGTGTGTTGTTATAGTTATAGCAAATATATCTAATTCCACTGGGAAATTTAATTTCTAAAGAGAAACATATTCAATGATTAATGATATATCTCGTTGCCTAAAGCATACTTGTCAGTTCAAATTGTTTTTATTTTTGTTCATTTTGTTCAATTGTTTTTATTTTCGTTCATTTTTTGTTAGGCGGTTTGATATTTGGAAATAAACATTTCAAGTGTGTTTCGGAGAAATAATAAAAATTATTATGTTGACGAACGCAGTAAATATAGTCTAATACTATCACATGTACTTGAGACAATCTATATTAGTATCAATATCGTTATTAAGTAATAGTGGCGTACCGTACGATCTTGCTATTAAGTTACAATATTGCGTGACCTATTTAACTACACATTTAATTAAAAATTGCTAATTTTCACAGGCAATGGTACTACAGAATAATTGTGTGAGAGTGCTCAGAGCTGCCTCAGCTTGCCTTTGTCTCAGATCATTATTGAAGCACGCAACATATTCGTGTTGAATTTCACGACGTGAAATTTGTCAATAAACTTATGCACGAGGGGTGATCAAGAACTACGTGGACTTTTGCTCTTATTAAAAAAACCTTGATACATGTACATACAGTTACAAATCTATCGACCATGTAGAATTGATATGTATTGCACAAGTATACACAATTTCGGTCGGTTATATTTATGAATAACGTTAATACAGCGTCTGTAAGAGGGTATGGTTCGACGTTAATTTCACGCCTGTATCACTTCATGCAAATTTTGACCACTGTTAACCGACTGTTCTTTTATTTTTCATGAACCCGTTATGCTCTTATTTTTTTAATATTTACTAAACTGTACCGTTACCACCCCTGCTAGATCATATTTTTTATAAATATGTCAAGGATGGTTGATTCTGACCAACGTAAGCACCGATTCAGTCAACGTCGGGTATTTGTCTCTACCCCCATTGTCTGCCAAACCATACAGGCTTTCTTAAAATCGTGTATTTCATTAAAAAAACAAGTGACTGTGATGCATCAAATCTTAGACTTGATTTCTCCAACATTTGTTTCGTCTGCGTTTGGGGTTTTCCTAGCTGTACACAGAATTGCATGGTTATGCGACTGTAAATGAAATCTTGTGACGTCATTATTACGTTACTTATGATATGACAACTTAACGCATATAATTATAACATGACGAATATACCGCATTTAACCTTGACATTTCGCCCAGTTGTCTAAACGATATTAGACAACGTGATGTCATATTTCTGAATTTTTAAATGAAGACACACAGTAACAATCAGCAATAATGTAACAAGTTTTACTGAACAATCCGTGTTGATCCGCTTTTATGTGTTGCTATGGTAGCGTATAACAGTTGATGCAAATAAGTGTTTTTTAAATATGTGTATTGATTTATGTCAATAATAAGTAAAAGCCGCTTTTGTGTAACTTTCACACCAATCTGACATAAAACAACCATTTTAGAGCACAAATCCACGTACTTCTGGGTCAACCCTCGTACATGTATATATACTACCTTTTGCAAATTTATAAAATTCTAATGTTTATATTTATATGGCAATTTTAAAAATATTTTCGCACATCAATTGTTACGTAACTCGCAATGTGACGTATGACGCATTGTTTGTTTTTGTTGTCAATGGTATTTATAACGTCAGAGCAGGTAAAACTTTAGATAAACTAATTATTTTCAAACTGGAACATGCAATAATTTATAAGACGTCCACTTCGGTAAGAAGTATGTTTACTTATTTTATTTAGTTTACAAGTATATCTATTTTAATTGATCTTTTATTCTGTGTTACACTTCGGAAGTTTTTATCGATTAGTCTAGATTCTTTTCACGTCATATTTTTATATGTTTTCGATAAAACGAAATTCTAGTTTTATGTATGTATATTTACTTTGTGTTTTATATTATATTTATTGAGAATCGCTAAGAACATCGAATAGAAATAAACCAATTAGAAAATCAGCCCACTGTACTCGTTTGACAATAGTCAAGTTTTAACAACGGATGTTTCACAAGCTATGATGTAGCATGATATAACGCAATATTCTCAGCAAATTATTAATTATTTTCAAAATTGGATTCCCAAGTGCCTATAAGCCTGAATCTGCTCTAATGTTTGATCTACATTTAATATTGTACCGCACAGACAATGCAAATATACACCGACAATGTAGCATATGTGTATTTGTCTGCGTTTTAGCAATTCGGGACATACTCAATATGCCGCATGAACCACAGTTGGTTGGATTACAGGGTACTAGCAAAACGACGAGTTTTTGAAAATGCATACAAAAAAAAACAAATTCCGAAAATAAAGCAAAGCCACACCCCCTTCAAATTATTTCACATACATAATTTTACCTTCCCCTAAAAGCTCTCAATTTTCTAACATGCTCTCACCCGCTCTATATCAATGTATTTGAACAATGCGCTACACTCGTCAAAAAGAAAGTTTTTTATTACGTATTTACCAAATCACGCAAGATCAACATTATCATCAATTACGGTGTTAGTGTGCGTCACAATTACTGTTGTGAATTAACTCTTCAAACCAGTACGTGTAGCTGTGAATAACAGTTCAATCAACGGTATTTGGGCCCATAATAGAGCAATGATCCTTCACATTTACATATTGCTATCGTAATAGACAGTTTATGAGGCAAAGCTTGAGTAGTTGTCATAGTAAAAGTCAGCTTTATAGTAGTGTCCATGATGTCAGGGTGTTCGTATCTGATCAAAGAATGTGTGTTATCCTTCGTTTTTTTTTTTGCACTATGCCTTCGCCAAACCAACTGCTAAATTTATCAACATGCATTCAGCTAGCATTTAGAGGTATACATTATGCGCAGCACATAATCAAAAATACATCTTCGTGTAAAAGTAATTTGCAGCACTATGGTATGGCTTTTGCATTTATAAATGTATACAACGTCAAACAAAAGGCATTTGACAATCTATTTGGAATAAAAAAACAACATAATAACCATATCAGTAGGAAGTAAAGTTTAATTACCAATTTTCGAGAAATTTTAAAAGAAGTGTTTCTTACGAGGGTTGAACCTGGGACCTCTTCATCCCGAAGCGCGTTCCCTACCTCTAGGCCACGGCTACCCGCGGACGTACGTATCAATACATTATAGCATTACTGCTGAACTTTGTCTATACTTTCTAACAACTGCAATGATCCTAAGATATGCCGAAATTATACACGATAATGCGCATATTTTGATCATTGTACTGTAGGTCTTAACGAAACGTTCTAGAACTGAATTAAATTAATAAATAATCCGTAAACCAACAGTGTCACTGTCAGCAACAACCGACCTCGCAAATGATTTCGTTTAGACTAAGAGATATCATTAGCTGCTTCAATACCAATTTCAATTACTGAAACTAAATAGTAAACGCCAAGCGTATTAATTTAATTTATACTTTCTGTAGCAACTCTAGTACCTTCCTGTAATTTTCGTTGACGTAAGTTCTTAACCTTTCGTGTTTTCAATGAGACATTAATGTTGTGGCAACTCATTAGATAGCACCAACTCAATGTATGTCATTAGTATCTTCACATTACAAGTTGGTCGAAGGATAGACTTCTCATTAGGTACAATGTACGTTTCAATAGGTTAATACATTGTAATGACATATCAGGAAATGTTGCCGCCTCAGTTGATTAGTATTTCTTCTGAAAAAATATAAGTCAGTAAGGTATCTTCCCTTTGAATAATACATAATTCGCACCATTTACATGTCTTATTTACACCTCATAAAGACGGTATGGTTCATGGTTTAAGAATCGCTGTTATTTTTATAAACCAATGTTTGTCATTATCAATCAATCTACACCTATCGAATTGCCATTTATTAAGTTATTTAATAATTTGTAAATCACGTAATTTAATGCACTCTCTCGGTATTGGCTGCTTCGTTGTACACAAAGTATTCGTAACTGATTTCAGCGAGGTTGACATTTCGCAGAAACAGTGGACTTCGCGATCGAATACTTTTGAATAAGAAGAATATGAATATCTAATTCATTGCTAGCCTATTACATTCAAGTTTGGCGATGATATTACAAACTTTAAGCAAGACTTCGTGCAAACTACACATGAAATAAATATAAATTGACTGTAACTGTTCCTAGCGATCATAATATTGACGGTGTATTTTTGTGGTAGTGTTTTAAAGGACAACATTTCGTACCAAAATTTGATAGATAAAACAAATATCTCAATCACCGATTTATTATAAATGTGTTTGCTAGCATGTAAGTTTCTACACGTTTTATGTATAACAAGTTTTTACAGAAGGACAATTACACTTAACCGATTTAGAAACGCAACTATTTTGGGGGTCGGTATTTTTTGTATTAATTATTATTTCAATTTTATTTGAGTATAAACCAATGAATGGGACGCTAGTCTTATGCCTGGTACGATTTTCTACGAAAAAATATTTCAATTTAGCCCATTACGTCATAGTGGCGTCATTTTCATTATTTTCACGAGACGCGTGAGCAAAACGACTGGGCGTGACGATTTGACGACAATTTATAGAGAAACGATACTCCAACAAAAAACATAAAATTAAATTTTGAAGTGCGTTGTGTACGGTGACACGCTTTTAGGATACATAACATCCTCGCGCAATCGACTTGCGTTAAGCCGTTATGTGACGTTTTATCATGACAAATAAGATTAACTGTCGTCTGTCGACGATATTTAGACTTGCATAGTGTTTTCAAGAGGTAGTTTACACCTATGATTGTCTGCGTCAGGTATGCATACGATAAAATCGCGTAAACATGATGGCACCAAACGAATGGTTTTTTAAGACGCCACTTCCGGTCAAACATATTTTCTGTTTTACCTACAATTTGAAGGCAAAGATGCGTACGATTAAGTAAGTTTGCTTAAATATACATTCCGTAACATTTTGATTAACTTTTATTATGACCCATGTTGAAAATTGCTTCATTTTGTCTGTCCTCTTATTTATCTTGACATAGTCCATTATCCACTTCCTGTTACAGGGTTTGAGATGCCATAGACATTAGAAATGTACATTCTTAACCATTGGACACACTGCAGCCTATGCTAGATGGGCAAAAACTTGCTGACAGCTCATGTTGAGGCTGTGGAGGTCATTGCATTTTTACTCGTGAAACGAAATTTAAAGGCAGACACAAATGGCCGTCAAGAAGTGCATCATCAAGCAGAAACTTCTGAGCGTTTGGATTGGTACGTGTTTTCCTCATAGATGTGTGGAACAACATCCTACAACACTTTATTTTCCCGCCAATAAGGCAAAGACGCCAGATTTTAATATCAGGTTGCAGCTTATAAATACATTATTAATTTTGCGAACTTCACATTGTCGATCAATACATTTCGTGGTTTGGTGTTGTGACCATCTAAACCTCGATTACAATGAAATTTGCACATCTATGACATCATGTATTGATTGCATTACATGTACAATTTCAAGAGAATTGAAGCACCTTCACTGACTTAAGTTGATCAAAAACCCACTGTTGCGTTTTTAAATCGGTTAAGTGTATAGGCTCGCCCCTTCCCCCGTTTGCGTGTCCGTTCAAGTATCTGTGTATCGTCTGTCCGTGATGTATTGCTATGTTGTTCTTTGAGTAGGTAAATTGTATGAGGACGAGGTTTAAGGCCGCGTCTTTTTATGTCTATGAACAATAACTTGAGTTAGACGTGGGAAGTACAAATGTAATGTTGAAACTTGGTGATCAAACGTATTGGTCTGTAATCAACAGTTGATGATAGTTTTTTTGTGGTTTTGTCGCAGAAATTAATACGTGATTTGTTTTATTTTTTCATCAAAATGCGTACATCGTGATAAGGCAAAGCTATTTTGATATTCATGTATGAATCAAATGTCATCTTGCTATTCCCATAATAAGCGCTCCATACATAAATGCATGTATGTATGTGTTGTATTAAATGTTGCAATTTAAAACCCATTCATATTCCAGATATATAAATCAGAGCAACACAAATGATCAGAATAGGTTTTCAATTAATTAAATACAGATAGGACCTATGGAATTAGAATATTTTATGTGTGATTTTTAATAATTTATTGCCATATTTTTCAAACAAAACGTTTATGCAATAACCATTTACGTTGAAATAAAAGATACCGTCGATAAATCATACCGACGATTAAAATATCAACAATAACTCCAGCTGAGTGGTACATGTACTAAACAAAACACTGGGGACAGTGGTTATTATAGCGAATTATAATAAAGTTCGCATTAAATCAACGTACGTGTCACGTGGTTTGGTCAGAGTTTTAATTCACTAATGGATCTGAACATTTGTGTTACAGTCTCGCAGTCACAGAAAGATACTGAAAAATGGCTGCCAATATAATTACAAAAGTTACCTAAAATGCGTTATTCTGTAGCTCATAAATTTTCTTTTATATTTTAATGATGTTTAAAAATATTCCAAAGACTCTAGTAGGCCTATCTATCTAACATATTAATAAGGGAGATAAATACTCGTATACTTGGTATAGCACTTTGATCGACCGCCATCTTGGAACGATAGGAAAACATAGAGAAAACACAGAAATTTGTGACAGCCTGCAATAATCAGCTATTGATCAACTGATTACGCCATGAAAGTAATTGTTTGAGACAAGGAAAGTCGTGTTTTATACACATAATCAACGTAGTTATACAGTCAACTTAAACACGAAAGCAGGTTCGTATCGTCCTCCGTTACTTCGTACCCAAAAATGTCACAACTTTTCTACTGACTGTACATTTGATCAGCAATCATTCTGTACTGGATGACCATGTTACTAATAATAAAGGACATCTGACAAGTGTCTACTGATGTGTTTCAATACTGACATGTAGCTAACCAGTAAAACCTCGGTAATACGAGCAGCGATTATTCGAGCAACCGGCCTAATTCGAGCAAATTGCAAAGTCCCGACGAATTTGCTCTATATTGTTCATTCATTTATCCCTCTAATTCGAGTAATGTTATTACGAGCATCCGGTCTAATTCGAGCGCAGGTGTCGGTACATTCAACAATTTTCAACGATAATTAGTTACTTTATCTCGAGGCAATCATCCGAGCGAAATTTCACACCTCCGAAAAATTGTCAGATTTAATGTTGCTGTGGTTCGTGATTTTCACACATCGTGATTATCACATTTTATGACAATAGCGTAACCCCCAACACTGAAATCGGTAGTTTGTCTACAATAAAGGTGTCAAGGGGCAATATTGAATAATACAAATCAATTACGAGGCGTTAATTATGTGAAATTTAATGACGAGTCAACATTTGTTATAGTGAAAGTAATTTTCACACCGCGTGTAACTCTTATGATTCACCGATCTAAATGTGAACCTTATCCAAGTCAGAGAAACAATCACAAAACAATGAATATTTGATCACTTAATGGTCGTAAATCAACTCAAATAGAGCATTATACATGATTTCACCTACAAAGGTAACATTCAACGAATGTCTGCACGATTCAAAATGCGTGTAGACTTGATAAACAATGACGATATTCGTAGCTGCAACCAAATACGCGCACCCAAACACTTACGTGGTAAAACAACGTTACACTTAGTCTTAACAACAATTCATCATACAATTCTGATAATTCGAGCAACTGGCTTAACTCGAGCATTTGGCTTGTCCCGATGGGCCCTCGAAATAACGAGGTTTTACTGTATGAGAATTGATCAAAATTATGAAATGAACAATTTAAGATAAAATTCGCTAAAATAGGCTGTGCAGTAACCAAAACCGCACTAGAATCGAGTGTTCTCCTTAATCACAGGTATTTTAAGGGAAATGGGCTTTGGACTGCAGGTATCAATAGGGGGGTACGGTGGGCTATGTGATTTCATTGAAAGCGTCTTACAAAACAAAGAAAGATCAAGATTTACTTACCGAAGCGACGAAATTTACACTCGAAAAACCGTCAGGGGTATCACTTCCGTTTTATACGTTATCCCCATTGCTTATAGTACTACATCTAAGCTTTACATTTTCCCATGAATTATGTCGAAACCACATACCTCGTCGCTATGGTGACCAATTTCGCAAAAGTACTTCGATGGAGAAGAACTAGGAGTAAGTTGTTTAAAACAGTAGTAGCCTTTCTCTGAATGCAAACACATTTTATTTATTCCAAGATAAAATGTCAAAAAACAACTGTAGACAGTAATCACTATTTAATTATATAATTGCCTTTTAGAAAATGACAAACGAATATTACCCAATCACTATAGTAATGCATATTATTATACATGTAGTAGATATAGACTTGCCTTATAAGCACATGTTAATAGATTTAATTAAAGTGGCATATAATGGCCATGTTGACTTGAACTCTAACTGGTTACGCTGTTAGAGTTAAACACGCTTTAAGGAAGGCAACAACCGAGGGCATGGATTCACGGATTATTTATCAAACCGTATATCAATTTACTGTAACAAACTACCGAGATAAATATGTCGTACACCGTCATAAGATCGAGTACGCTCTAGGTACTCGAGTTGAAACATATCGGGACGTACGCTCCAAGTACCCCGTAATAAGACCGAGTACGCTCTAGGTACTCGAGTTGAAACATATCGGGACGTACGCTCCAAGTACCCCGTAATAAGATCGAGTACGCTCCAGGTACTCGAGATGAAAACTATATCGGGACGTACACTCCAGGTACCCCGTAATAAGACCAGGTACGCTCGATGTACCGTATAAAAATCATGTCTACAGTAAATATGTATTTTAACCAAATGTGACTTATCTAAACCAATGAGACCTTTTAAGATATGCCAGTTTTTTATTTGAGACAACGCTCGGACAAGTCTTAAATGCTCATAAAAAACTACAGTCAGATGACTGAATTTTGTAACCACAGGGACCTCAGCCACCACTGGTAACTCAGTAGAGACCGAGAGAAACCCCATGGAAATGCAAAATATATTTTATATTGAGTCAGTGTTAATAAACACATAGATATGCCCTCGGTTGCCTCCAAGCGACAGAATTTTCCGCCAACATGACAAATGTGAGTATGAAATATACGATGAAAGATCAACTAAAGTTGGAAAAGCAAGAACATGTTTCAGGCAAGTAATATATCAAATTAAGTAGGTTCATTAATTGCGAATATAGTACGGAGATATTGACACGATCTCAACCTTATGCATGAGTATACTACAAGTATCAATTTCCGCTATCAAATCATGCCCTATCTGATCTAAATTAATAGTTTTGTTTGTATTCCTACTCATGCCTAAATATGATACTTCCGCTTATGAATATATATAACCTGAGATATAAATATAGACGATGAAATAAATCAGCTGTTAAAATACTAATTGAAGGTCGAGGATCGCGTCAATTTCTCCTCGCAAAAAATAGGCGATTATTACGCCGTTAAACAGAGTTATTGTCACTGGTTGGAGCACTAGTGTCATTCATCTTGCAGAATAATCTGTATACAAGTGTACTTTATGAACGCATCATTGTCGGTGTCCTGTCTTTTCCTTGACGGAATCGAATAGAAACAACTTCACAAAATTTATATTGACCTAATCAACACCAATATTAACATTACTAACACTTCTGGTAATCGGTTCACGACAACAACCCCATCACTAGGAAGCACGTATTTAAGAATCACCTTGTACTGCAGATTTCTTATGAGTGGATTCGATGAAGCTTGGATACTGTCTGACGCCGGTGTTATCGTCTGGTTACCATATCGAAGCAGTGATGCGTATTTAATTCCTGATACATCAATCAATGTGACCATATTTCTGTTGTGACCCGCATACATGTGGTAGTGTACGTGACGCAAATAACATCAAACTGGAAAAATAACAAACTGAACGGCAGTACAATGACTCGAATATAATGATAATAGTAATATATATATATTTTTTTTTTTGATAATGTTAAATCTAGCGGCTCTAGGCCGAATATGATATATTAGAATATTAACCGTGAGAAACAGCAAATGGTTGATATTGTTGAAAGGGTGTGGTAGGGTGGGTGCAACTTTCACCGTTGCTGTCGGACAAACAAGTGGTCATATACGTGGCCGAACTTGTGATATTCACGCTCGGTGAATATCGGAGTCACGCGAGAGTAACCATGACAACCACATAGCGTCGCCGTGTAGCAATTGACGGGCCGTGTGTATACACCCGGCAACCACGTGAATTTTCCCGTAATAAATTAGATTAATTCATAGGTGAATTAATCTTCATTATTCCAAGATAAAATGTCAAAAAACAACTGTAGACAGTAATCACTATTTAATTATATAATTGCCTTTTAGAAAATGACAAACGAATATTACCCAATCACTATAGTAATGCATATTATTATACATGTAGTAGATATAGACTTGCCTTATAAGCACATGTTAATAGATTTAATTAAAGTGGCATATAATGGCCATGTTGACTTGAACTCTAACTGGTTACGCTGTTAGAGTAAAACACGCTTTAAGGAAGGCAACAACCGAGGGCATGGATTCACGGATTATTTATCAAACCGTATATCAATTTACTGTAACAAACTACCGAGATAAATATGTCGTACACCGTCATAAGATCGAGTACGCTCTAGGTACTCGAGTTGAAACATATCGGGACGTACGCTCCAAGTACCCCGTAATAAGACCGAGTACGCTCTAGGTACTCGAGTTGAAACATATCGGGACGTACGCTCCAAGTACCCCGTAATAAGATCGAGTACGCTCCAGGTACTCGAGATGAAAACTATATCGGGACGTACACTCCAGGTACCCCGTAATAAGACCAGGTACGCTCGATGTACCGTATAAAAATCATGTCTACAGTAAATATGTATTTTAACCAAATGTGACTTATCTAAACCAATGAGACCTTTTAAGATATGCCAGTTTTTTATTTGAGACAACGCTCGGACAAGTCTTAAATGCTCATAAAAAACTACAGTCAGATGACTGAATTTTGTAACCACAGGGACCTCAGCCACCACTGGTAACTCAGTAGAGACCGAGAGAAACCCCATGGAAATGCAAAATATATTTTATATTGAGTCAGTGTTAATAAACACATAGATATGCCCTCGGTTGCCTCCAAGCGACAGAATTTTCCGCCACGAAATGAAGAATAATATAATTTGGACATCTTCATTTTATTATTTTTATTTCCCCCAAAATTCTTAAATAAAGATTTAAATTGACTTCGCGAATTGCAGCAATTTAGAAATCCACACCAGCGGCGGACAAGTGAATGTCGTTATCGCGAAACAACCACACTGTCTAAATGTCGATATTAACCGTTGTATGATAGCTACATTGCGTTTGACCAATCTTGTTAAATCGTTACGTTTTTAAACAGGCGTGTTCTCCCCGGTAACTCTAGGACGTACACCAACCCATATTAATTTTAAACTACGGAAGGCTTGGCGAACGTACTTAACTGCCTGTAAGATCGTGAAAATGCAATGGGAGACGTTAATAAGCTCTCTCCCCTTAGTACTCTCTAAAACAAAATTTGTCCTATCTGCGGATTACTCTGCTTTTATCCCCGCTTTGTTTGTTATGCGTGGTAGTAATTCGGCTAAAAAATAGGCGTACATTGGCACACGTGTCGTCTCTTTCCATACGACTGATAAGCCCTATGCAGCATAGTGGTAAGACTAATATAAAGGTGTTTCCTTTCAATTCTATTCTTATATTGTGTGGAACTAAAATTGCCAATAATGTACTGAATGCAACACAAAAAAATGATTTAGGTCGAGATTACAAACGCTTTAAGAAGGTACGCGCGCGTTTTATCTAAAGATCAAACTATTCTCATCATCCAAAAATGACCCCACGTCACGAGTCCCGTTATCGAGACACAGCTTTCAACGACCTATCGTTGTAATACATTAATACTATCTAATTCTTACATTGGTGACACCAACATATTCATTTTAAAAGTGTTAGGTATTCTGTTCCTGTCTAATCAAAGAATTATGTCTTACATGGTAATTTGCATGAATAAACTTGGTTCGCATTTTGGAATGTAATACAACATGTATAATATTTTTTGAAAAATTCAACTAAAACCATCGTTTAGGCAACGCCCGGTCATTAAGCGCTATTTATGTCTATTTCTCAATTATCCTTGTGAAAACCTAATCTATCTTTTTTCCGCTTCATTATTCACAGTAAGACATTGTCGCGCCAACCGAAAGAAACGTTCGGGCACCGTACTTTTCACAGTTTGGATTCATTTGGTTTTCATGCAGACGGTGGAAAAATGTTCCAATAAACCCGTGGAAAATACTAGACAGCTGTATCGACGGAAACATTCATTCTCAACTCCCATATTAGAAAATATGAATCAAACGGATTGGCTGAAGGCAGACGAAACTTGCTTAAAACTAAAGATCCAGAATGATATAAGTTGCTGTGAGCCAAATTTGATCGATGATCACGCCGATTAAAAATTGATGCATCGGTCTAAACTACCCGAACGTTTTGTTAACATCGCAGCTAACGGAGAATCTGCGATCCGTGACGATTTCTTTTTGTAAAGTACATAACATCAGCCCTACGTTCAAGGAAAGTAACCGGCAAACATGTTTAATAACCACGGGGTTTTGTCGATATAATCCTATATCAATATAAATAAATCCTCGCGAGTTCTCGTTAGTATAGGAGAGACTATGTTTGGTATACAAAACTTTCGTGCCACCAGCTGGCTGTTGGTGATTGTTCATTCATCCAACAGATTGTCAGTCGGCATTTTGAATGAATACGGTTGATCTCCCCTATAAATCGATTATTTAGGTCGGTCACTTGTTCACATAACGCTGTGTACAAAAACATTGTAATTGCTCTGATTTATGTCTTATTTAATATATATTATGTTTATTAGCGTATACCTTAGTGAATGATGTATTCGTTTTCACTGCCCTTTTCTCAAATTAAAATGTTTGAAACAGTAAAAATACAGTGCTATTATACTGCGATGCATGCATACAAGTGACATATCTGATCAACGGACTATACGATGAGAATGTTTTGATAAGTTAAATAACAACTCTTGATATGGCAACGTATCCGCACGGACATTTAAGGATTCCGTGTTAAATTATCTAAGTTGTATGACAAAACTATCGCGAGATTGTCTAGCCGAGACTAAATTCTGAAAAGCGTGCCCCACGATGTTCAGTATAAATAAACCAAAAGCCGTGGGTAATTTCTAATACTGTGCAACGGATATTATTTGTGTTAATCTATGATACTATTCGCTAATTGAGTTCCTCGGAACCACCTCCAGTCCTTACTAGCGGACTTGCACATTAAAATTAAAATAATGTCCGAACTGCACACTCACTTGACCACCTGGTATCAGCGCTGTCGGAAAGAAGTATGTAATACTAAAAACCAGCGATACCCTACTCTCCGAATATTCTCTACTATGTGGATGTTAAACGTGTCTTCCGGTACCGAGACATGTACATCTGGTTTACCTACCAGTTTATGTCAAATGTTCGAAACATTAAATACCGGCCGATATCCACCCATCCGCCGAGCCGACAATTTATGAGCGCGCGTAAATAATACACTCGATGTTACCAGTACCGACATTTGAGAAATATACTTCACGCAAATCTAATGTGATTTACAATAGTATTCGTGACAAGGATTAAATGTATAAACGAACAACCACGCATTACCGCAAAGATGTTTTTGACTTCGTTAAAACAACACACCCAATTATACCCGACGTATAAATGGATTATTTAGGTCGGTCACTTGTTTACATAAACTTATGAACATAAACATTGCAATTTATTTTATTAAAGTATTATTTCAATATATATTATATGTATAAGTATGCACCTTAATGAATAAGGTATTGGTTTTCACTTCCCTTTTCTTCAATTAAAATGTTTAAAACATTAAAACTACAATGTTATTATTGCAATGTTTGTATACAAGTGACAGACCTAACCAAACGGACTGTATAGGCAGACAATCAACGACTGTGTATCATAATTAAGTCAGGTGTTCAAGTCGATGTGGCGATTCGCTCCTGGTATGTATATACACTAGTCGAATGTTCTAAGTACACACTTTGTAATTTTCATTTAACAGGAAAAGTATTAGACCTATCAGTTAATCGAATATACCATTGGAATCAGGAAACTATTGCCTATCAAGTTGAGTTAATCACCATTCTGAAATATAATAACAACATACTAGAAAATGACCATTTAGTTCACTGCTTAAAACAACAAAGTCGCACATCAATATTATGTATGACCACCGTCTGCCCTGATGATAGCCTGACATCCTCTGAGGCATTAAATTGATAATGATGTGTACCAATTGCTGCTGGAGTGAATTTTATTCTAGTAAAGGGTTCGTTGTGAGTTCCTGTACGTTCTGGTGTTGCCGTCGTGCTCGGATGCGTCGCCCCAACTTATCCCAGACGTATTATATCGGATTTTGGTCCGGGCTACAAGGCGGGCATTCAATCGTGCAACCTAAATAGGAAATTGCACCAAAATCCAAATTCCATCTTACAAAATACATGATTGATCGAAAATAGTGAGCTTTTATTAAAATGTAGTAGTAATTCGGATGACAAATGCCTATTGAAAGTTACTTCCATGCTCAAATTCAAATTGCTCCATGCAAATAAATGGACTTATTCTGTTGAATTCAACGATTCCACATTATTTCACAATCTTTAAGTGATACAACCATCAGTCAGATGTTGTCATAAACGTGTTTTGACGAATTTAAGGACTAAATGTAAATGACGCCATGTGACGTCTCAATTTTAAATCGAGTCAATAGAAACATGCAGCTTTTTCGAGAATTCATTGCAACAGCCATAATAAAACGTTTGTGTGTGTGTTAAGAACCCCAAAACAGCCAATTAATGAATTAAATCTTACCAGTCTTATTGGCCTGCCAATTTCAAGCATTCATATCGCACTTGCGCACTTCTCAAGCGTCATTTGCGTCAAATGATTTGAACTATTTTTATGGCTTTATGTTTGGGGGTCGAATGTTAATCGTGTATGAAATGATTTAAACACATTTACACATATTTGAGGTGTGAGCACGAGCAAAATGTGATTTTGTCATTTTCGTCACGCATCAATGATTGTCACGTAGATTTTGGTATTTTTTCTTCTGTATTAAAGACAATCACCAACATATGGTATCTTAACAGTTTTATTGAGATGAGATGATTATGTTTCTGATTTATTCTAGTTCTAAAAGTGTGTACTTAGAACATTCGTCAAGTGTATATATACAAACTCTTTCAAGACAATAAAAAACAAAGTACCAGTGTGTAACTAAATAAATAGATTATGCATAATTTTGTTATATGAACTTATTCAAATACGGTATACTAAATAAACACGTTGATTTTTTCAGTGGTGATAGATACCCCAACATAAAAGTATGAAGACGAGTCCGTGTTTAGATAACCAAAGTTAAATGATTTATATACCTATACAGTGTCATGTTTCACATGATTTCTGCGTTTGTTTTGACAAGAGACATAGAAGGCACCTGCGAACTTATACTCAAAAGCAACCCGTGACGGTTCACGACCTTTAGTCAACATTCTTCTACTATTCAAACCTGTTTAACAACTTTAATCATAGGCATACAATACACAATTGTATTTTAGATATATATATATACAATACTGCCTATAGATGAACCACAATCGTTCGGGCGTAACTGTACTTTTAATAATGAAATAATCCAGGTAAAAGGGGTGTATTCGGAAAAGAAATATATTATTTGAAATTGTAGCTTACATCGTCCTCCATGGAGCAGTAGGCTAAGCTACTGCTTATAAAACTAATAGATTTTTTGCTTGGGTTCGAATCCCACCCATTTTGAATAATTTTTAAATTTGCTAAATAAAACATTCGCGTGCATGTCTATTTTATATATATTTCTAAAATATATTTATTTCCTTTGTCTGTATTTTAATCCTTGAAAACCCTACCACGTCAAGACTGTTTAACAGAGATATCGGTCAACAGTCACCCGAACTGTGCTCCCTGTATTACCAGAGTAAACGCTTATTAATGTTGAAGTTTCTACCGAATATTCTTAGAGTGGTGATTCAAATTCTAATTCCAGCGAAACCAATGATGAAAATAGTTTGTAATTCAACCCGAGTGTCATCTGAGCAAAAAATGAATATATACAATATCCAGGGCAGGCTAAAATCGTAAAATAAACGAAACAAAGCAACTTTGTATTTAACCTTAAACATAATTTCATTATTCACAAAGTAATAAAATATATGAAAAAACACTCATGTATTATGATAATAAAATTATTGAAAAAGAGTTTACCAGCGGACTCGAACCCACAGCCCATATAAAAAGAATGTTCTGAGTACAGACTAGTTCAGAGCATAGATCATCTTAACCACTAGGCCACGCTGTCAACTTGAAAGATAACGTTAATTTATAAGATATATTCCTAATATATTAGAATAATAACGGTAAATATCGTTTCAACCTTAGCAAATGAACTCGCCCAAAGGTCATATTTCGAAGGTCGTTGTACATCTATAGTATCCACCTTTATTCATTTTATTAGAAGAACAGTATTGACGTATTCGCCCTGTTTAAAACAGGCGGTACATGTAAAAACCGAGTATAAACTAAATCACTGTACTCATTATGATACCATCCAACTCAACGTGTACTCATTATTTTAGTTGAACCATCCGGTGATTTTCCATCACTGTACTCATTATTGCCATACTATACAATTCAACGTGTACTCATTATTGCGAGAACCGAAATTTGACTCGTTTATACACTGTGGTAAAGTTGTGTCGTCTGAGCGACCCGTGTCAGCTCGTGCACGCCATGCACTATATAACAACATTTTGAGCTTCATTACATGTAAACATAAGCACTTGTTTGCCTTACAGGTAGACATGTACCGCTATATGACAACATTTCGTCAACATTTTCAAGGGGCTGGGTATGAGCCACGCCAGCGTAGACGACGTACTATTTAAACAATGAGCCTCAAAGGAACAAGTATTGGTGTTACTGCTTACACCAACTTTAACATGCTCTTGCCCAGCATAAAATGAAATTTCCCAAATTATTTCATCAAATTCAATAATATTATTACCTCAACTAGGCTCGGTTCCGTCGTCTAACGCTGGACTCGTTCTCTGTGACCCACGCCATATGCCCCATTTCCTCATTTGATCCTGACCGGCATACTACGGTTAATACAAGATATATTTATCAGCTCAAATAATAATGCAACTTTCACCGTTGCTGTCGGACAAACAAGTGGTCATATACGTGGCCGAACTTGTGATATTCACGCTCGGTGAATATCGGAGTCACGCGAGAGTAACCATGACAACCACATAGCGTCGCCGTGTAGCAATTGACGGGCCGTGTGTATACACCCGGCAACCACGTGAATTTTCCCGTAATAAATTAGATTAATTCATAGGTGAATTAATCTTCATTATATTTCAAAAATTAAAATGTAATTCTAAAACATGATTCCATTTTGAACAGTTTATGTCTGTTGTAATTATGAAATACTTTTAACAGTTACGTCGAATAACGTTTCAAAGACGTTTGCGACGTCACGCAAAAAAGCTCCAAATAGGGACTCTACAAAAACAGCTATAATTTCCTTAACAATCAAGATATTGACAAAATTTCTTTTGCATTTTGGTTCATTAACATTACCCTTTAATACAATGGAAAATCTAAAAATCAATATTTTTGTTAAAATGGCAAGTTTTCCTGGAGACTGGCTCATATTAACGAACTTCATTCTACTGATTGCCACACCAATCCTTTGGCAAATGACTGTAAATGTAAACGAAACAAAAGCGGAAGGTACATTGACAGGAAATATATTGCTGGTTGTTATACAATGGAGTATTGTACATGTTTGTACTTGTGCTTAATGTTTAGAAACAGTTTATATCATTGCACGCGATGCAGCTGTATGTGACGTTACGTTCTAACATACGGTGTCCCTATAGTGACATTTAAACAAGGCGAAATGTTTATTCTAAATACTAGTATTTACATGTTTACAAGCTTCGAAACCTAAAAGCTCTTTATAATGTCCCCGGTGGTATTCACAAAGCATCTTATTAGAAGACTTATATTATATAATTCACAATAGACCACTTGAGGAGTGTTATAGTTCCATCAATTCTTGTTGAGTCTAGTCATTCAGTAGTTTTGGTAAAAATGGCTATCCAAGCAATATGATAACTGACCTTTAGTAATGTGTTCATGTAAGCTAAAATAGCACTCAATGATGATAACATAAACGTACACTGACACCGAATCATAGAATGCATGACATTGTATTACGTTATGATTGCAATATCTAACAACCAATTGGAGACAATACTTTAATAGCCTTAATGTCCATCAGAAAGCTAATAATTCAAACAGAAAATGCAGACGTCATTGTGTAGTTATTAAGCAACATACACGATCTAAACTTCATATTAGGACGTATTAAAGATCATAATGTTATAAGTAATTATTGTTTAATAAATACAATTCATGCTAATGTGCATATAATAGTGTACGAATTGAGGTTATCAGTATATCCTGTACTTTATTGAAGCTCATCAATCTGATACAAAATTTGAATGGCTTATTTGCCAGTGACTTATTAACATTCGGTATTAAAATAATAACGTCGTGTTAGATTAATTGGTACACAAAATCTAGGGCAGATTATTTGTATACTTGATTAGTTGACGTTATGAAACATTGAATTCAGCTTAATCAGACACCGCTTGACCGTGGGTCGTACGGAGAACTGTGGAATTTATTATATATTAATGTTTTGTTTGGTGTTCAATATTAACTAAGCCGGTTTCGTACATGTATTACCTTTAGTAAAGTTATACAAAAGCGTTATAGTTGAACTTACAGACGATACCAGTTAGTCACCAATACGTTTGGTTATTGGTAATTTGAAGTTGTGTAGTTATGGCTATACTATTGTATGTACCTATGTCTGTGGTATACGTATGTAATCTATATTACCGATAACATATTCAAATAACACATTGAATTGAAATACATTCATCCTAGTTAAGTCTCATTAAATCTTCATCCACGTTTTCTCTAAGAAAATGCTACATCATCCGAACACATTTTAGATGAATAACAATGGCTTATATGGAAACATGTCGACTTTTCAGCTTGTGAAGTCAGACCGATTCCATTATAACAGGAATGCAAACCTTCACCCGTGATTACATTGCTAAACAACGGCGATAAATGTAACTTGAATCTCATTCTATGCATTTATTTTTTCTCACACTTAAGAATAAACGTGGATGGCACAATATTTGTAAGTACGTATTATCTAGGACACATGCCTGGTGCAACGTATGGGTCACAATTTGATAACCTCACTTCGTAGAACACCACATCAATGCAACGACTGTTCGGGCCATTAAGGTGATACTGATCGGTGAAAAACGTTTAGTGACTACTCCTCGACATCTGACAATGCATGGTCCAATGATGTACATTATGTGTATTAGCGTATGTTCAAAAACATTTTGACTTTTCAGATAGTTTAGACTACTAGTTTCAGTATTTTTACGATT
Source organism: Spisula solida (assembly GCA_947247005.1). Lineage (NCBI taxonomy): Eukaryota > Metazoa > Mollusca > Bivalvia > Venerida > Mactridae > Spisula > Spisula solida. Next base: position 38,457,918 of record OX365944.1, on the reverse strand, counting down.
AACTATTTCAGTCCTTATTTAGAACAGGAGTGGAGACGTGCATAATTAATTAGATGTTTTAATGCAGTGCTAACAGAAACATATCCCCAAAAAGACATTTGAAAACCATTACGCTTTGTTTTGCTAAGAAAGATTAAAGTCGCACGGAAATGAAATTTCTGAACAGTCTGATTTTTTTTGCTTTGTCTTTGTTTGCTTTGGCAGAATGTTAAAGCTAAATACGACAGTATGAATGCGTAATATCCAAACGTTTCTTTTATACCAGTTAGTCAGGTTATCAAATATTTTAATTGAGTCCGCATTTCCTTAATGGTACATGTACGAGTATTTTGCAAAATTTATGACAAAACATAATTTACTAAATTCAAATCTGTTTTCTAGTTTCAATTATTTAATTGCAATATTGTTCGTGTAGAATATCAAAATGTTTCGTTTATTCCAGTTGGCCTGTGTGTCGGATGCATTTGTATTTTAATTGAGAAGACAATGCAATGTAGTACTCAACTGAAACAGCCGAGCGAGCACCACATAATTATTACAATTACACTACAAATAGACACAAACAGACTTCATAACAAACAGGCACAAACAATTCCAACAATGCTACAAAATCGCGATATCCCACAACGAATGTCTGCCGCCTCAGTCTGTAAAACAAAACCGGAGTAAGGGCCAGATGACAAGAGTTTAGACCACTATAAACCGCAATTAGCCAATCACAGCGCAGTATTGCCATCGCCTAAATCCCGTTTCCTACACTTTTGAGCTGAATAACATTTAATTTAGATCCTTTGTTGTTTTGAGTAATAAGTTCAGAATGTAATCCTATTGCTGGGAACTAATGCATAAGCTGGTCAGAAATACAATGTACAACTTCTTTCATGAGCATGAATAGCGGTACATGAATAGATCAATCAGTCACGTGGTCTAAGTCAGATAGACGTCTCGTATCACTGGTTATGAGATTAAACGCTCGCTGAAGCTCGCGTCTAAATTTATTAACTAGTGATTCTCATTGTCTATCCTATACATAACAAACGGACTGCACACATTACAAGGAAAACCCACACCATATACAGTGTACATGCTATTTGGAAACATACGCAGTAGCCTTTAGCTGGACAAAAAATTACAAAGTGCACATACAAAACAAACACATATACACAAAAACGCACAATGGCCAAATACACGTACTTGAAAAGTCTGCATGTCCACAATAGTACAAGTATTTTGCAATATGTATGACAAAACATCATTTATATCAGTTTTTAAACTTCTACTATTGTTTGCAATAGTGTTTGAGCATTATATCAGATTTCGTCCGATGTCATTTGTGTTTTATATGTGTATGCATCGTGGGATTTGAATGGTGGTTCTAGCTTGTTTAGAAACAATGTACACTGCCAGCGGCTAATTCCATCATCTAAAATTTTGACAATTGCACTATTATTACCCTGTCTGAATGTCTTAACGTAATACAATTGTATAACATCGTCTAAAAATGTGAATAACACCAGTCAATAAAATATAAGAATGTCTGGTATCCGAAGTTGACAATGTGTTTTATTATGAAGTACGTATGCACTAGATGAACAAGTATCCTCAGAGCACTTTCACCAATGATCACCTCAATAGGGTAATTATGCGTTATCCTCAATTCAGTCGCGGTCGTTTAATTATGTTGATGTTTACATGCATGATTTCAGTATTCGTTATTTTGACCCCGGCTAATTTCTGTTGGAGCTTGATATTTGTCACAAGACGTGTTCTGTTATTGGCTGTGTCAATGAAGTAGGTCGGTCAGCAGATACCACCATATTTTTTTCGCCGGAGGTAGAATGATTGATTTACTCTTAGATGATGCTACACCGCGGACCTCTGAAACTGCGTGATTTACAGGATAGTCCAATACTGACATATATGCCGGCTTTATGCGGGAACACTTACTAAAGTACTTAACACCTACATCTCCTGAAGAAAACAGTCGTTTGTCACCTAATATGATTATGCGGATGGATTAGTTTCGTTGCACCACGGCACTGCAATCGGATTGGAAATATTTACTTCAGACAGCCAAGAACGAAAGCGTGCATATAATCTAGCTTTCAACATTCGAACATCTCAAATTTAAACTAGCCATACGTAAATGTAATTACGGTTTAAATATGTATATTATTTTGTAGTCTCAAACATGTGCAATGGTTAAAGTAGGGTCGCTCTTGATTTGTTTTGCCATAAGCAAAGATTTAAATTAGTTTTCAGACAGTTTCTTCTTGTTTTCTCAAAATATGGATTCTGTACTTACGACCTTCTCATTTAAAGCCAGCGATATAACCGTGAACTTTATGTGAATATTTCTTTTTATTCGAAAGCATGCATAATATTGGGCTTATTTAGGTAAATGGTTCCCACTACTTTGTCTACCATTGAGGAAGTAACATACAGATATCTATCAAATATCTGATTATGGGAAGCATAATATGTCACGTGTTATAAGCTGTTTATTGTCGTCTGAATTGTGTTAAGCGCTCTTCACTTGGGCCCAATTATGTCATAGTCATGACGTCCTTTTGTTGCGTACTAATCTTAATATTTACCGTTCGGAGAATAATCCATCAAATTTGTGATAACACTTTTTCCACCGAGACGCTCTTGGACTAAATAAAATGTGTTGCAGTACAATTTAAATCGTCGGCTATTTTGTGGAAAATAATCAATCATTATCCCACGTGAAGAAATATAGAAGTCTGTATTCAAAAATACCTTGAATACGTAATTTGGTTCCAACGAGGTGTCAACTGAGTGTCATATTGACATCGGAGGCAGCTTAGTGTATGTTTGTCACTTAACCTGGAACACGATAATGTACATGTGGCAAGACACAATTATGTGTCTGTTCAATAGTTGTGTACAGGAATCTTCGATAAAAACCGTTATATGCTTACTAATAATGTAGATAATTATTTATTCACAATATTTTTAAAACGGAGATTAGAGCTAAATATTCGACGGAATTCAAACAAGATCAACGCGGCACATCGATGACATCACTTTAAGCTATATACTATATATAGTGCTACCTCAGAGCGCGGATTATATCTATACCGTTGTTACAACTACAACTGTAGTTCCTATAACTCTGATTACTGTGGTGGATATAAATACTCGACACAATTCATTTTGGCAGACTGTTAAATAGTTTTAACCAGTTTTTGTATCTAGAAAAAAGTAAATCTATTCCTATTTTCAATAATTCCCTATTCCACAACTTGGTAGACGAAATTAATGCTAGATAACACACGTTCTGTAATTGTCACCCTATCAGCAAGGATAAGATCATTTCCCCGATGTTTGGCTCAGATGCTAAAATGTTTCCATATCCAATTAGGAATAATCTTTATACATTCTTGAAGACAGTGCCATGACAAGGTAGCAGTACGCTTACTAGGAAGACATATGGACGAATACACTGACAAATTTTTCAACGACACATAATTATTTTAAATTAGACTATCACTGGAGCCATTGAAATAAATCACACGATTTATTTAAAAAAACTAATGAATCGATATTAGGATTTTCCATAGCACGTGCACGTAAATCGATATCTTACCGTCATACCTCAGTGAAAAATAGTTCACAGTCTGAGTTGAAAAAAAACATCCTGATCACGTACACGATATCGATATAGACATGAAAATTGACATTGCTTAATACAAGGGTTCCAGATATCGTTAAATTTAAAGTCGGTGTAGTTAGAACATTGGTCAAATGTAGAGCAAGTAAGCATGCAGATTTAATCGACCTAGAAATACTATGTTAAGTGTCTTATTAATGAGTGGCATCTGTTTCGCAGTGCAACCCGATTCTTTACTTTAGATGCACATCTTATTAACGATTTATACATTTCGGATGACTGGACTTGATACAAAGGTCGATTACAATTATAGCCAAATGCGATTAATTACAATAACAAAATGTCGACTACCAAATGCTCACAAAATACACTCAGGATGCATTTTGTTGTATTTTTGGTTGATGATATTGATAATTGTTTTATACATTAATTACGATGTGTAGGCATTTTACTCCACACGGACAGCTTATCTAGATTGAAGTGTTTATGATTTACTGCTTACATGTACATCGATTACTTCGGACAATTACAATATATCGAATTATACATGTACATAATGCCGTTTTATTACTTACACGAACACCTGACCAAAGTGATATACATATCAATTAAAATATACGCCTAACAATATTGAGTTCTTGTAACACACACTTAGTGTACTATCCTTTCGTATAAAATTCCATTGCTGCAGAGTATGAATTAAATGCATTCATTAAATTATTTATTACAAATCAACTATTGCTAAAGTGGTTATGTGTGCTTGAAATGTAGTTGAAATGAATTACCTAAATATGTATACGTGGGACGTTCAACAATAAACAAGACTATTGTGACAAATAGTTAAATGAACTAAATCAAATTGTATATCATCAGACATCCGAATCCGTTTTCTATATACAGGTAAATTATTAACTAAAACAATACGCGGTGCGAGAGTTACAGATGAATAAACAAGGTCACTAACACCCACCCGGCGCACAAAATGACGTCGCTATTTTACAAGGCGTTCGTGCTTCGCATAGGGCTATGAAATACGATGTTTATAGTGATATAAGGTGATGAATACATTACTGTACCACACTGAACCACTCACGTAAAGCGTTGGTGAGGATCACATGTATTTTTCCGGATCTAATACTGAATATCTGGTCGAGGCAACGTACCGAGAGACGTTGATATTTTGCACATGTCTCAGTAGCTGACGTCACAAACGTTATATGATTTCGTATTACCTCCTTGTCTTTCAAAGCTGAACTAAAGCGTTTATGCCATTCTAAAAATGATAAACGACTCGGAGAAATGTTTTTCAACGTAGTTACGATAATTTTATACGATTCAGAGGACAAAGTTACTTGCTGTTGACAGAACTTGGCGTTTGTACGTTTTTCCTTACGTTCTGGTGACGTTACTTTTGCGTCATGACGTTGTCACTCCTGGAGTTGAAATAATTTTTATTTCCGTAGCTAACGTCCGAATGTCGTTATTTTTGCAGACTTCGTCCAATATGTAACATGCAATGCCATGGCGAAGTTTGAAAACTATCGATATGACAGTATTAAAGGTACACTCTATTACGTAGTCGCCATCAATGGTAATTTGTGGGCTGCGCCGGGTGCGTGTAACCATGGTTTCAAAATGGACTATTATGAGCGGACGTGATAGTGTAACTGTATAAATCAGATATCATTTTTTTATCCAATTAATTTCCGATTCAATGTTATGTAATAATATTTGTATAATATTTAAAACTAAACCCGTGAGGGCCCCAGTCCTGTTTATTTTTGAACGTCCCACGTACATATTAATATTGGTTTTGAAAACTATTTGACGGAAATTTTCCGCAATGTAGTATTTATTTACTCTTGCGAAGATACACTTTCATTACACTTGGTAATAGTTGTTGAATTATTAAGTGCTTCCGTTTAAACGTTTAACTGTTGTAGTACCCGCATTAGATTTCATGAATAAGTCATGCTCATTTTGGCACCTAGCTGGACGCAAACAAGCTGTAGCGTATTGCAATAAGCCATTTGTATGCCTAGAAATAACTATAAATAGAAACCTAAACACTAATTGAGTAAAGTAGGTCATTCGACTAGGGACATACAACTAGTTCAGCTGTTGTGCTCAGCTTGTTGGCTGGGTCATTGAGTTAATATTAATATTGTTGAAAATGTCGTCCGACTGGGGCTTTCAGCTTTTTTTATTACTGAAACTTGGTCATTCTGCTGAAACCATGACATTCAGATTTTCAATACAGTTATGTATTCCACCTATTAAGACTTCTGACAGCTAAATATAGGTATTCCATCCGTTTTACTCTTGGAACTGAGTTCACCTAGGCATTCAGCTTCTTTGATTGCTGAAATTAGTTCATTCAGCTGTTCGAAAACTGGGATATGGGCGGAACATTTACTCGTTCGGTTGTGTGGTGGGCATTGTGCATTGTATGTTTTTTTAAGTTTTATGTGTTGGGCTGCTTAAGTTGAGTACTGCCACCCCTGTCTCACTTAATATGTTCTTTCTCTGTGAGAATATGTCCCATTTGCAATATCATTATTTGAACCATAGGCGACATTCGTACTGTACGTAAAGTTCTACAGATGTGAACGACTGGCGTGAAGTAGTTTACTAAAAAATCAATTTACATGTTATATCACAAGATATATGTCCCATTCATATTTTGTATCTGCTCGACAGCATTTATTTCCCTGGAGTAAACTGTTCGTGATTGCTACTATTGACAAAACTCATTGGCTGAAAATACGTTACAGATTGTAAATCTAAATAAAATAAAACAGCACAAACTGATTAATACAATATGACATGTAACACGCTGATGCCATTATTGTTGTAAGTTCGGGTTTTGCGTAACACATTAGCTTTTGAAACTACGTTCTCATGAATTAACCAATGTCCTCCTTAGGTGTATGGACTTCTGATATGTCATCGTGTACATGTATAATTTTTCTAACAATTTATGTTTAATACCAACGCTAGTATGTTCACAACCTGCTGGATTCTAACCACGTGTATTGCATGTATACGTCTTACAAGTTCTGAGACACAACTACAATAACAACTACCAATGTCAAGTAATTCTAAGTAAATGACGACAATAATATTTTACTACGAATGTCTATGGATACATATCAAATTCCAGTTACAATATGTGAGTATACGAACAATTGCTATGAACATCATATTGCGGAGCCTTTCATTGTTAGTTTTGGCATTTAGACACTTTATGTACTTTTTGTTAAAACATCAAACCTACCATTTGTAGAAAAGCGTTAAAGATACATCGACATTCCAACTGATGCTCAACAAAGAATAACTCCCGGAGATGAGCATTCATTTAATGGTGCCACCTTTTTAAGGCCTTTCTTTTTTTAGAACAGAGAATCATTTGTTCAAGTTACCGTTAATCTTACGCTCCTGTATCACATATTAATGAATACATTGTTTAAACATTTACATAATGTTCTCGATTTGATTTATAATTGGACTGCTTGATATGAAATACCTTTACTTAACAACTTCATTATTCCAATGATTTGCACATGTCATTGATTAAATCAGTAATGTTTCAATAATTGCATTGTTATGCCTTTCTCAGAATGTGGTTTAACCTTCAGAATGCAATCACTGAACACTGTATCCCGATATCGGTAAACAATATTGATAAGATCTGATTTAGTGTCAGTTGGCTGATATTAAGTAGGACAATGGGTCAGTACATGTAGCTAGAATAATTAGAAAGTGTCCCAGTTTTGCAGATTATTAACGAAACGGCATGCATAGACACAATTATGTTCCAGATAGAGGGTGATTGTATTCATAACAAGTGTTTTTTTGCATGTCACCAGGTCAGAATATCGCAAGGCACAATGCCAAACTAAACAAGTAAATATCCGCCCAAGTCCAAGCTGGCAAAAAGTAGAATGAATTAGTTTCAGCAATCAAAAAGCTAAATGCCCCAGCTGATTGAACCAGTATCCACACTAAAAAGACTAGAATGCCAAGTTTTTGCTGTCAGAAAGCCTAAAAAGGAGAAGTGCAAGAAAATAATCGGCCATTATAGTACATTGTTTGTACCACCTGGTAAAAGGCTGAATAGAAGAGTTTTAGCAAACAAAAGACGGAATGCCCACGCTGAATGACTAAGTTACAACAGTAAAACTGAAATACATAGATTTAGATGTCTTAAGTCCTACACAATTTTATATTATTCCTTTTGTCGCAATATTCATTGTGTCGATACGGTGTAGTCTAGGCTTTCGGGTAATGTGTGTTGTAATAGTTAAAGCAAATGCAATCTAATTAGACTGAGAAATAAAATGTCTAAAGAGAAAAATATTCTAGGATCAATAATATATATCTTTGTCTAAAGCATGCTTGTCAATTCAAATTGTTTTTTCGTTTGGTTCATTTTGTTCAAATTGTTTTAGTTTTTGTTCCTTTTGTTGTTAGGGTGTTTGACATTTTGTCTTGAAGTGGAAAATTAACATTTAAAGTGTGCTTCGGTGAAATATTCTGACGACACGTCAGCGCCAGTTACAAAATGTACCACGTGACAAACGCAGTAAATTTATTTTTTGTATCACAAATTAATACTATCAAAAGTACTTGAGACAGACTATATTAGTATCAATATCGTTATCAAATAATAGTGGCGTACCGTACTATCTTGCTATCTAGTTACAATATTGCGTGACCTATTTAACTACAAATTTAACTGAAATTTGCTAATTTTCACAGAATTGACTGCAGAACAATTGTGTTAGAGTGCTAAGAACTGCCTCTGCTTGCCTTGGTGTAAGATAATTATTGAAGCAGGCAACAAAATCGTGTTGAATTTAACGAAGCGAAATCTCTGAATAAACCTCTGTAGATGTATATTACTCAAATCTTTTGCAAATTTGATAAGAATGACGGATGTGATATTTGTATGCAAAATTATTATGTTTATATTCATATGGCATTATTATAAATATTTTCGCGCATCAATTGTATTACAAATTGTTTATTTTTGTTCTCAATGGTTTTATAACGTCAGAGCAAGTAAAATTTAAGATCAGCTAATCATTTGAAACTGGAACATGAAATAATTTATAAGACGTCAAATTCGGAAAGACGTTTATATGTAATTGAACAATTCGCTCTTCTCGTCAAAAAGAAAGCTTTTTAATACGTTTAAACTAAACATGCAAGATCAACATTATTATCCATTACAATGTTAACATTAGTGTGCGTCACAATCACTGTTGTGAATTAACTCTACAAGTACGTGCAGTTGTGAATCACAGTTCAATCAACTGTATTATGCCCATAATAAAGCAACGATCTTTCACATTTACATTTCGCTATCGTAATAGAAGATACAACGTACTGTTTATGATGCGAAGCTAGAGTAATTGCCATAATAAAAGTCAACTTTATTGTAGTGTCAATGATGGCAGGATGTTCGTATCTGATTAAAGAATGTGTGTTATTATTCGTGGTTTTGTGCATTATGTCGTCGATGCTCCAACTGCTGAATTCATCAACATAGGTTTAACTTTTTTCTGGTTTATATTGGTTTTGTCTTTACAAAATGGAGTCAAAAATAGTGATTTTGTCACGAAGCGGGACTATTTCTTTCGCTAGCTGTATTGAACATGCGGACTAATTGCCGAATGTTTATTATAAAATGGCGATTATTTCCAATATAACCTGCTATTAAATGCATTTTGTGAGGTATCGATCGCATTAAATTATGAACCATGATGGTAGCTTTTAAAAAAATCGCCTCAAAAGATGATCAATGGTCGGCGTAATTTACATCACACATTATTATGAATCGTCCATTCTGTTTTATTTCGTTGGCGGTCGGCAACTCGCAAATGCTTTAAAAATAAGTTTTACATTTTATAAATCCTTTACGTATTAGCTTTTAAAACAAGCTTTAATGAACAAAATCGATCGAAAATTAAATTAATAATTGATGATTTTCGACCGTTGATTGAATTTTTATTTGATAAAAAACGGGATATTTTAAACTTACTTTTACGCGGAACGGATTCTTACTCGTCGCGGTGGATTTAGCACTTAGAGTATCGTGCTGAATTCTGTATAAAACGACAGACACGTATCTTCGCTTCATTACAAGCTTTAAATATTTAAAATCGGATAATAGATACGAAAATTATGAGGTCTTATATAAAGCAGGGTAGAATTTGACTAGTGCGTTTTACGCTTAGCGCGGTAAAATTGTTTATCGGTCGATCGATATGTGTGAACGACACCACGTTTACCCCTTTTACATACGTTAATATACAGTGTCTTATACATTTAATTAACTAGCGTGTTTATATGAATGTATACAACAACATGTAGACAAAAGGCTATTGACAAATTATTTGGAATATCATACCGTTATAACCATAGCGGTAGGAAGTACGTTTTAATGTGTTGATACTGCTGAAATTTGTCTATTATTGCCAAATGCTTCCATGATCCTAAAATATACCAAAAGCCTAGCACACTCAACATTTACAATTGATGCTTTTCATATACCCTAGCTTCGGTTAATTGTACACGATTTTACACATATTTACCACTATACTGTAGATGTTTAAGAAACGTTCAACAACACAATTGAATTAATACAGAATCAGTAAACCAACAGTGTCACTGTCTGCAACAATCGATTTCGCAAATGCTTAATAATTCGTTTAGACTAAGTGGCATCATTAGCTTCTTCATTACCCAGATCAATTAGTGAAACTAAATGGTAAACACAATGCGTATTCATTTAATGTATACTTTCTGTAGCAACCGTGGATACCTTCCTGACATTTTTGTTGACGTCAGTGCTTAACGTTTTATGTTGTTTATGGGGCATCAGTGTTTAGGTAACTCATTTGATACCGCTAACTGAATGTAGGTCATTAGTTTCTTCACATTACGAGTTGGTCGGTGGATAGACTTCTCATTAGGTACAATGTACGTTTTAAAAGGCTAATAAATTGTAATGACATATCAGGAAATGTTGTCCCCCTCAGTTGATAAGTAGTTCTTCTGAACAAAAAAGAAGTCAGTTTGGTACATTTTGTATCTTCCCTTTAAATAAGTACATAATTCAGCTTGCTAGCATGTACACTGAGCGGCTTTGAAAACGCAACACTAATGGAAGAGATTTTTTTTGTTTATTAATATTTCTCAATGAAATTTTGTGTTGGTGTTATTGGCTACCTCTGGATTGTAACTCGATTTTCTTTCCATCTAAATTCACTACAATGGTACATTAAACCATAAAACGGAAAGCAACGAAAAATGTACGAGGAATTGACGGGTTGATGCTAATTATTATAATGTAAGGTCAATTGGAATAGTCAATTCATCGTCAAATTTTTTAAAAAAAAACACAAAATAAGACGGATAACCACTCCGCAAAATATTGTTCTTTAAGTTTTAAAAACGCTTAATAGCATTTTTGTCAGGTTTACAGAAAGAAAGACTAATTTTACAGTCAAGTGGAAGTAATTCTGGATAGAGGTTGAGTGAATAAAATTCAACTTTTTGTAAATCTAAATTGAGCTTTATATTATATTTTATCTTTGGTTTGCTTTATTTCTGTCTTCATGCTAAGCACGGACACTTGTTCGCAAACTTTATCCGCAAAATTAGTACACATCAGCATTAACAATCTGAAAAACGCACAAGGTCGCACGGCATCAAATAGGCTTGTGTTTATGTCGTCATTGTTTTATTGTGGCTGTAACGGGTCTTAGCAGATCTTAATGAAATGAATTTGATTGTCATGCCACATATCTCAGCTGCAAATGTTAAAACTTTCAGCAAAATCTAACGCATTTGGCTGAGCTATGGGTAAAAACATACATGTACATGCATACATATAAGCTATTTAAGTATAAATGTTGCGTTTTCAAAGCCGCTCAGTGTATAGTTTACCTTTTGCCTATATTTGGCATTTTAACAATGAAATCAATTCATTTTACATTAAAATTATATGGTATAGATAAACCATACATGTATTGATATATTGTATTAAATGTTGCAATTTAAAATCCATTAATATTTCAGATATATAAATCAGAGAAACACAAATGGTCACAATGGATTTTCAATTAATTAAATGCAGATACGATCTTGGGAATAATAATAATTTATGTGTAACTTCTAATAATTTATTGCCATATTGTTCAGACAAAACGTTTATGCAATAACCATTTACGATGAGGTGTACATTGTAATGCTCTGATTATTCAAAATTAATGAATATAAACAATACCATGTCCATTTTCAGATCTATATTTCGCACATTAGAATGCATATGATAAATCAGACCTACGATCAAGACTAACATATGATCAGTGGTAATAAAGATAACATTGGGGACAGTAGTAAATATATTTACCAAAGCAACAGTTAAGAATAACTATCATTGTTTGATAAAGTGTTTGTTTACTAATATTTACAAAAAGTCTGGATCGACTTTGCATCCGGGTTTTATTTTACCACGTGTGTTTTTTTGTGTGTATGTGTTTGTTAACACAATTCATGTAGGATCTATCGTGCGCTTGGGTAATGTTATATTTTTGCCGATGCGAAGCTTTATTATAACCTTAAATTGAGTTTGATATATAATGTAAAAGGATTCACTACGACTTACACATGCAATTTGTTGAAATCGGCCAAGTGTCCACACGATTCAAATTGCGTATAGACTTGATAAACAATAACAATATTCGTAGTTACAACCAAATACATGTATCAAACGTGTTTTCATTATAAACACACTGTCAGTTAAACTTAGGCATAATAACAATTCATCATAGACTTCGGATATTGCGAGCACCTGGCTTAACTCGAGCATTTGGCTTGTCCCGATGGGTCCTCGAGATAACGATGTTTTACTGTATATAAAATGGACATGTTACATATGTAATGGCACCTCTCATGTTACCCACTAGTATCCTGGTACAAAATTAATCACAACAAACGAAAAGTGTCATGCAAAACTACATAACTACAATAATTCAGGAAGCCAATCAATTAGGGAGACGTTCTACATGTATCTGCATATTGAGCGTATTGAGAGTTGCCTTAACAACCATAGATTTTAGCGTAAATTCCTGTAATCATGAATTATCTGGGAAACATCGCTTATGTACGTATGTTATTACTTCCAGTTAAGTTTTGGTAAAATCGAACGGATCATAACAAAATTATAAGGATTTTCTTGTTATAAACTGATCATCCCTCGTACATGTAGTTTTTTTTAGTACGTTACACGAACAATTATAAAATTATTTAATTCAATTCAGTAAGTATTTTAAAATAGAGGCGACAATAAAAAATTATGTTATTTGTATTTGCAATGTTAAAACATGGGTGACATCACTGGTTCACCTAAATGGAAGGTTCCCACCTATTGCAATTATCCCAATGTCGTCTTCAAGCGAATAATCTATCCAACTGTATCTGCTGTATAATGACACTATCTTAAACTAATACATGTACTAGTGTGTCGTTACATGTGTGAATGGCATGCATTATAATATTGTAATTATGTACGGGTAGAGGTGCTGGCAAAAGAAATAGAAATATGACTTTGTGATACATTTGAAATTCTACAAAACATTGATAAACTTGTTATTATATTTACCCATCTAGCTTCGAATAGGTTATGTGCCAAAACCTGATTTAATATTTTAAAACATAAACCATTTTGCCTTTGTAAGTAATATTGTATCATTTATTTATTCATGTTGATATCCATGAAGTTTGATCCAGACGAATAACGTGCCCTTCACTAAACCTAAACACATGTACGTATACATGCATATCGTTCACAAAAAAATGACAATTGTATAGTATATTTTCTGTTTTTGTGAAACAAATTGACTATAATTAAGTTTATCTGATAGATCAATGTAATAGGCATGCAGACTTCAGATATAACTTTATGTTTCAATAGCAACGCGAACTTTTGTTTTACTGACAGCGTGAAGACACGTTGTCTTCTTTGGTTGCCTGGAAATGAAAATAAAACTGTGATTACAAAGATAGGTAATCGCCATAACATCAGTGATATACGATATTTTACGATAGTACATGTATATAGAAAATATACGGATACTTAATATTTTCCTCATCATTATATACATGTAGCAACCCTCAGTAATATGTGATTGATCCTAGTACGTGAAGAATAGCTTTATGATCATCCAGAATAAAATAATTCAAACATAGAACCCACAAGTTATGGTCTACATTTAGTTGTAAAGCAATGCACAATAGAAAAGCTTCATATTCGGACGTAATCAAGATAATGTTATTTGTAGTTATGGTTTGATAAAATAACTATAAATGTGAATATAATAGTGTCGGAATTAGAATCAGTATATCGTGTACTTTATGGAAGCTCACCACTGAGATGCAACATTTGTACGGCTTAGGTCCCAGTGATTAATTAACGTGCGGTATTAAGTAATAACGTCGTGTTTGATTAATTGGTACACATAAGCTAGGGTAGATTATTTGTATAGTTACTTGATTAGTTGACTTTATGAAACATTGAATTCAGCTAAATCAGACATCACTTAACATTGACCCGTGGATAGTAAGAGAACTGTGGAATCTTATTAATTTTAGCTTTATATTATACTAAGTGGTAAAATCGTAAAGGTTTATTATATATTATACTGTTAATGACTTATGTTGAGGTGAATATGATGTTTTGTTGACCTGAAAAAAGTGATATTGACCGATGACGAAGTCAGAGGTCAATATCACTTTTTGGAGGTCAACTAAACATCATATTGAATTTCATCGAAACATAAGTCGACAACTGTTATATTGTATACCATGTCATGAGTCAAGTAAAATAAAACCTATTGACTCTTTTTAAATTATAACAACTTCACTCTCTCCTCAGGAAAGTGTATGTAATAGAAACAAAAGGCGAATCTTCAAACGTTCGAGCTAATAATGATCTTCTTATGTATATGTATGACAGAGTATTTACGTATTAATTTTATAAACGGCATTTATCTTCAATGGCTTGGTAAAAGCCTCAAAATATGTATGAGCAACTGTAGGCCCAATAATACGGGAAATAACGTTACGTTGTTTGGAACGTTATGTCGCGGAAAATGACGTCACGTCATTAAAAATATCCACCCCAGCCACGATTTCGGGGGGTGTATATTTAAGAAATAAACTATGAAAAACCGTTGTATACCGGCTGTTATACAATGGTTTGGAGTTCTGATGCGTAGGAATGGCCTGAGTGGTTAACAACAAGCGTCAGAACGACAAACCATTGTATAACAGCTGGTATAAAACGAGTTTTCATAGTTTATTTCGATTCTAACATGATTTAAACCCGGAATTATATATAAAGCCAATGTTATTTGCGAGATATATGTTGCTTAGGTTACTTGTTTACCTGCATGAAGTCACTTCCATTGTATATCGGCCGTTACACAACGTTATGATTTGTTCTTTGTCCATATAGGCAAAATCACCGGTCATGTTAGAATAAAATATATAGACCTCTCGCGCAGGCCGTCTAAGCCAATCAGAATCCTTGTTACATAATAGGTATGCAATATTAACGTTTTGTTTCGTCTTAGCCGGTTCGTATTACCTGCAGTACTGTTACACCAACGCGTTATAGTTGAACTTATACATAACACTTTCCTGTGACAATTACTGTTGGGTACTGGTAACTTAAACTTAATAATTATGTAGTTTTCGTTTAAATACAGGGCGTCCCATAAAAACGAGTACCCGCCTAAAACCCTTATATTAACTTAATTAATGTTATGTATTTGGCTGTTGTTTTTTGAGCGTGTATAAGAGTGATCTCTATACTTCTAAAATAGGTACTTTTGGAATATTGTTAGCTTTAAAAGAGGTAGTCACGTCATCTTACCTATGGCGTCATTATCCGTTCATTTGGTGTCGTTGTTGTCCAAACGTTCACTTTGAGAAAACAAGATTTTAAAGTCACAGAGTTGATGCAAATCTGGTGATAATTGAAGAAACTTGCAA
Organism: Spisula solida; assembly: GCA_947247005.1. Taxonomy (NCBI): domain Eukaryota; kingdom Metazoa; phylum Mollusca; class Bivalvia; order Venerida; family Mactridae; genus Spisula; species Spisula solida. The sequence goes on along the minus strand of OX365944.1, from coordinate 38,442,215 downwards.
TGTAATTATGAAAGCGAAGTGAAATCGAATTGTGTCTATTCAAGAGCGTGTACATGTACAATCATGTAGTAATGTATCAAATATTAGATATAAACAACCAATGCAGAATGTATAATATAATATCCGTAGAACAGAATCAGCTATTATTGTATCGAATGTGTTGATTTTGCATTATTGAAGGTCAAACACCTCCAAGTGCTGATGCTTACGATTCGCTCCTGTGGTCGATTTTTCTCCAGATTTAAATTTTATTGAAACTTCATCAGGAGACTTCGGTATCCACTGTTTGGGTATAATATACTTCCCAGTCTAATTCATAAGGTACTTAATGACATATTTTGTAGGGTGACAGGAAATTCAGTATTGGGAAGCACCTTGTTTTTGGCATGTTACCAGGAAAAGGACGTGTCAAAATGTTGGCGAAAACAAACTTTTAAACAGTTTGCATAAATAAAATGTGCGTTCACTTTTGTTCCATTTTCAATTATTTTGAGTTCCGGTCTTCAAAATATCAAACAAAACACCATTTCATGAAAGCGGTCGCGAATACACCAAACTTAACTAACTCCAAAAAGATTATATTAAGTCAGACAGGGAAGGCAGCACTCAACCCAACCAGCCGAGTACAGAAAACATAAAAACACACAAAACTCAATGCCCAACTGAACCAACCGAGCACAGGAAACATAAAACACATAAAGACACAAAGCCAAACTAAACAAGCGATGGTCCGCCCAAGTCCAAGCTGTCGAAAAGTATAATAAATTATAAGTAGCTGAATGGCCCAGTTTCCACACTTATTTCTATCATCATGACCCTTCCTAATATAGCAGACTATGTCAATGTAATAATTTCCTCGAAGATAAAACTTTAACTCCCCAGGAACGACACATGTTTTCCAACCACTGTTCGTTAGTCGCATAAACAGCCTCCATGATCTTTGTCTGAGCTATTTGTTTTGCTTGGCATTGAGCTAAATAACACTGCATTTTCTGAAATTCCGCATCTAACAATTTTGAAATAATTCGATTGAAAGTTGTATTCGGATACTTACTGTAAGATTTATGTAAAATTCTTATATTTGTGTATTCGTTTATCATTATTATAAATATTAGTATTTTCGCGCATTGTTGCCGTTACGTTCCGCGCAATTGGACGTAACGTCATATGACGTAATTGTTTTGCTTGTTGTCTTTGGTATAACGTGAGAGAGTTAACATCTTTCCTTTTGAAACTGAATACGCTTAACTTTATAACCATCACATACGGTAAGAAGTTTAGTTTGGAAGTACATGTATATTTATTTTTATCTAAATTTATCTTTTATTTGTGTTACACTTCAATATTTAATGTACAGTCCAGATTCTTTTCACTTCTTAATTTATATTTGTTAGGTAAAAATAATTTATTAGATTCTGTTTATATGTATTTTCAAATCTGTGTATTTATTTGTTTTTATTTTATTTTTATAAAGAATTGCTATGAAATGATGATGAAATAAAATCTTGTGAAATCAGCGCATTTTCTCGTTTGGTGTAGGCAGTTTCAATACTTACCACTTCGCTGCCATCCAACTTTGGGTTATTGGATTTGTCCTAGATATCACAGAACCATTGGGCATGGCGATTGAAGGTTTCAACAATTTTTGGTGATTTTTGATATTTGGTGCCATTTCGCCAAAACAAGCAGGTGAACGTTATCACCCTTCATATTAACCATATTACTGGTTGTCTTCACTGACATGGGTAATTCATTATATACATGTACCAACACATTTTTATGCAGCTATAGGGGCAATTTGTCTTAAAAACCCAAAACATAATGCCCACTACAACATGGTTTATTTTTTGTAAGAAACTTATGCAAATATGAATCAAAATGAGTGTATTTACTACTTTTTTCTCATTTTCTTAGATGGCTCAATAGAAATAAATTGATTTTGTATGGCTAAATCCGATGTTCAGTTTTGTTCAAATATAAGTGGAACACCTCTCGTGTATACCAGAGTCATATATTGTGTCAGCATTTATAAGAAAACAGAAAGCACTAATTACAACTAACCAGCTGCAAAAACAGGATACGTTTGGATAAAAGTACTGACATTTGACCTAGATATATCATTTATGTAACGAAACTGTGAACTCCATTACGTACAAAATATTCAAACAGTGCTATAAATGTAAATACATTATGACCTAGTTAAAGTGTCATACATTTTTTATCCGGGTATTCTCTAAGGAGATGCTACATCAACCGAATAAATTTTGAGACTTTTAAATGAATAACGTTTACGTACATGGAGACATTTCGACTATTCAGCGTGTGAAATCGGATTGATTCCATTGTAACAGGAATTCAAACCTTCTCCCGTGATTACATTACTTTACATCGCATGTTCTATACGATGCAATAAATATAATTCTGTCGTGAATGATTCAACAAAAGTTTAGATAAATGTAAATTGAATCTCATTCTATGCATGTATTATCTCTCACACTTCAGAATAAACGGGGATGACACGGTATTTGTAATTTTGTATTATCTGGGACACATATCTAGTACAAGTTATGGGTTACAATTTTATGACATCTTTTTGTAGAAAACAACATCAACGGAACGCCTGCTCATACCATTAAGGTGATATTGATCGGTGAAGAACGTTTAATGACTAATGCTCCATATCTGACGCTGTATTGTCCGAGGCGCGTTCTGTTAAATAGCGTATCGTCAGAAAACATTTAACCGATAAGATTAATGAGCGCTTTGACTTTCAGATAGTTTTTTTTCTGTATTTTTACGAATAACTTGTTGAGTCCTTATGCAGAGCAGGGGAGAGACGGAATTAGTTTATTAGATGTTTAAATGCAGTGCTAATCGAACAATATTCCCAAGAGGCCATTTGAATACCATTGCACGATAACCTTTGGCTAAGAAAGTTTAAAGAGAATAGAAAATCGAACAGGGAAGGCAGCATTCAACTTAAACAGCCAAGCACAGAAAACATAAAAAACATCACATACCACAAATATACGGTACAATGCCCAACACACAGCTGAACAAGAAAATAAACTTGACCACTGAAATTAGTCGAAAGTCAAAGTACTAGCTGTCAAAAGCTGAATAACCTGGTTACAGCGGTAATACAACTGTCAGTGAATGACCTAGTTCCAGCTTCAAAAAGTTAAATGTTCTAGTTTATGCTGTAAGGCTGAAAGAGCTGATTATAGCTGTCAACAGGTTCTATAAGCTATAAGAATAACAGTAAATAGTATATCTCTGCAGCCTCACAAATAAAGACTACATCCACAACTCTACATCTGCATAGTATTACAATGTATTAAATTATAACCGAACCGGGTAGGTTAAGTCGCACAAACATGAAATAACGGAACTGAAACTTCTGCAGAGACTGAATTTTGCTTTGTTTGTTGTGTTTGAATATTTATGCTATTGCTTAGTACAATGTAGCAAGATATTCAGAGTCTCCTATTTGAATTTCTTTTTTCATGGCTGCGATAAAAACCGGTCTTAACCAGATTTAATGTGGACCAAGGTTAGTTATATTCGAAAGATTGAATACACGTAATTACGTAGAAGTAAGTTGAGACATCTCATCCGGCAATCGATAGTGCTCTACTCGGCTGATTATGTATTAAACCCTGAGGAAATTGGCCGTGCAAATGTGGTTTACAATGTATAGCATCCATCTGAAGTGAGCGCACTAGACGTTTTACCATATATTTACTATTTCGACATTTGCTATGAGTGACAATGTTGCTTGTTTTTAATGAATTAGATTTTGGCCATCCATTCCTTGTAATAAATTAGGCGATACACGGATAACATGATATACGCTGATTGCACACGTCTATGTAAATAAAAAACCAGTTTGCAAATATTTAATCTGTCTAGTACAAATTGCACAGAAATGTGTTCTTGTCAACGGTGTCTTGTAGCACTAATAATGCTTATAAAAATCTATAATGCTTGTAATGCGGAAATCTATTAGATAACACCCTGTTACTGTATTCATTTACTGACGTTTGGGGTGGTAATTATAATCAAGGAGACGATCGTACGACGAAGCTATGTTGAATGCGCCATTGTCAATAAGCAGTTATTACTTAAATGTCTGTAATGATATGTGTTGGTTTTACTGATGATATATTAAGACAATAAACACTTCGACTGGATAATTTTGACTACTTACATGCATCTCAGACAGACACGTCATATGGCTTTTATGAGTGCCAAGGACAGTAATTGTTTACGATGGTACGACCCCAGCGGCCAAAATGAACGGTCATCGTTAGGGTAGTGGGTATCGGATGAGAGTTCATATACGATTAAGCTAGATTAACCTTCATCATATGTTGTATGAACCCATTATGTACACCTGAATGTTTGTTTTCTTTCAATTCTTATGTACAATAATTCCAAGTTAAATAATTATAGGAAGACAGTTTTTGAATTAATATATAATTCATATTTGCGTTGATAATTTTACAATGTACATGTACATTTGTATGTCTACATACATCATGAACACATAAAATAATTGTGGAGATCATCAGTTGTTATGAGCTCAATTTATTGTGAATAATGTTCACTCTGTGTCAAGCTGATCTGTATGCCGGTACCACAAATCAATTCAATTTAATGTTTTAGAAAACTGAAATTAGTTTTCTTCAATTTTTTTTACGATATAATAGTATGTCAATCCGGTAATTTGAAACTACAACCATCTAATGATCTCATTGACACATACTGAACTACTGAACATTATCAAATCGGGTATATTATATAATCATATTGTTCGATGGTGTAGAATATGAAAATATTTAGCTTACATGTATTACATTTCTATGTGCAATCACCCTTTTAGTATAACAATAGTCGATTCATTAAGTATTCAGGAAGATAAACCCAATGCCATGTTTGTGATGATGTTGACAATGAGTATCATGTGCTGATCGACTGTTATCAACAAGTATTATGCTATTAGACAGAAAAGTCAGATCTAGTTTATCTCCTTGTAATGTCTGGATGTTTTGTTTTGGTTTTCCAACTGTTGACATAGTAAGAACAAGATTGTGTCCCAACGTGGTTCCTCATTTTGTTAAAATATGCCTTTTTATTGATCTTGTTTTAAATCGTAGTTTGTGCCGGTTGTTTCAATATAATTGTTTTCCTGGAATTTTCCGTGAATTCAATATTTAACCAACATATAACTTGCCCTTGCTCAAGCAACAAGAGTGTATATAGACAAAGGACAGAACGATATATTGCTAAAGTGTACGACTATTAAATGATTAATGTATTGATTCATTTTGGGTGGGCTTATAATATAACGCTTTACCAAACTTGTAACCAACATTTGTAGTTGTTGGAACAGATGTATAATTCATGGTCTGCTCATTGTTAGCTATAGAGCTATAGGTTTTTACTGCTAGTTTCCGTAGAGTACAAACTAGTAATAACTGTACAAATAAATCGCAATTTCAGTTAAAGATGCGTATATATCAAATTTAAGTAACATACCGACATAATTATATTCAAATGTACTGTAATGGTAGTAGTCCATGGGTTTTTAACAAAGATATATACAGTCTCTTGTATCACCAATATGGAGAGGTAAATGTACTATATCATTGTTGCTAAAATAGGTTAGGTATAAATTGTATGATTGGATATTTATGGCAATGAAATAAACGAAGGTTACTTCCTCAATCCGTCAGTAAATACGAAACCCTACGCTTAATTGTCATTCAAGCGCCCCATGCCAACGTTTGTTTTTGCTATGGTAAATTGACTTTCACATGATGGTTAATATGTGAGAAAATGCCTCCTACGGGAATGCTTGAGAAAAGTGGTGTATATGGTTTCTTCAATACTCGCCTTTGATTGATAATATTTATTTTAACTGTATGCAATTGAATGGTATATAAACGAACATGGATCACCATTTCATATTATAACGTCAGTTCTACACGCCACATTCTTTACTTCCTGATTACTCGTCACATAAAGGTAACATATAATAATAAATCAGGAAGGCACAGCAACACCAAGCAGAAACAATACACGCCACAATAAACAACTAGGCGTAAATGGTACGGCGGTTTGACTCTTCGAAAGCACAAGCGATGATACAAACAAGAATATACATAAAGAATAAATCAATTAATGAATTAAAGTTGTTAATTGTGTAAGTACCATGTACCTTGTATTTCGTACAATGGGGATAACTTCATCAAACATATGACAAAGTTGTGTATTATAGTTGCATTTGTCTGTCGTGCATTTCATAAAACTGAGTCATTGCCTTAAATGCATTTAGAATTTTGTCATACATTTCACGCGATCATTATATGTTGTGTGTTTTGTAAATAGAAAAGTGAAACAAACGGTATTCTTTGATTTAAGTATTTATTGTCAGTACGTTTTCCCAATCCATAAGACGAAAGCGTTGCAACAATATTTACGTAATGTAATTGAATAATCATCGAATTTAATCAGCAAGGGGTATGACAATCTTTAGCTAATTGTCATGTTATCAAATAGTGTGTTTGATAATGTATTTGCTTAAATCTATGTTTGTGATAATAACGTTAACTGGATGCTATTCAACTAGCATGCTATAAATCAAGGCTCTCTGAAGTGCAAATCTCCATTAAAATAAAAGCTTTCTAACAACTCTATTTTGCACTTAAGTCATGTAAACAGATTAAAATAATGACACATATTCATTTGCTTAGCTCGCACGGTGATGTAAATCAAACTATGAATGTTTTGTAATTAAAATGTGTATTTTCAATGTGAATGTTTCCCTGATTTAGATAACTATGTTTTTAAGTTAGATTGAACAATTATTTATGTTGCGTTCTAAATACATTTCTTACACTAAAACTAACTGTATTTAACTATCTTACTGACACACACAATTCAGCTCAGTAAATTGCTACATTGGAAGCAATTCACGTTTCGTTGTAGATATAAATAGAACTCATGTTGTTACTGTCAGACTGGTCCACGTTATTATATGGTAAATTCTTTTCTTGGCCACTGCGTGTAGCTAATAGTAACTGACCTTAAACAACATTTGTTTTCATTGAACATTTAACAACAAACATTGATACCAATCAAGAATAGGATTGAGTAGAATGATAAGAATTAGAAACTCGTCCCCTATAAAGAACAGGGAATAACTAGTAACATCCATTATCGGTATCTATAAACGCCGGAAAACAAGTAACATAATCATGTTTGACGGAAGTAAAAATATTCAGGAGGGATTTTAGTAGAGATGGGGATAGTAAGATAGAGAAATGTGGTCACGTATACGAACTGGACATGTGATTAGTTCTTTATCCCTCAACATGTACACGATGCTCAAGATTTATACACAATCATTAAGTAAAAGTTTATTTTAGCGTAAATAGAGTTAAGTCATATGTAACAAAACGATTGAATATAGTTCTGATGTCTACTTTAACACTTGTTCCGAGTCAAACAGGTGGTTAACAATATTTTACTTATTGCGGATAGAGTCATCTGAGATAACTTAAACGTTATTAATAATAATAAGCAGAATAGGTGTAGTAAGATTTAAATGTCATTTCATAGTTAAGTGCACTGTTGAGTGTAAGTATGTACACTTAGAAGTGACGGTACATTTTTTCTGTTCGACCACTATTACTCTAACCCTCGACAGCATACATGTACCCACTCCACACGTATTTTGTATACGTATTTCATATATTTGACTTTATCAGAATGATAAACGTTGTGACTTGTATGTCACGACACAAAAATAGAACAATTAAAAGCACATCGTCTTATAATATCTGTGTTTATCATCTGACAATGTTACTGTTAACTAGGTCATGTGTGCCTCTGGGTGAACCTACCTTTGTGTCATGCGTTATATATGCTACACTTTATACCTGAAGAAGTAATATTTTTAAGCTGATACATGCATTTATTTAAAAGTGTTAATGTTTACTTTTTATACCAGTAAAAGTGATAATGCATGGTTTATATCTAATATTTGGGAATACATGGCTATTCCCAAGATACTAGTACATAATTATAACACCACTGTCATCCTGCGAAAACGGATATCTTGCTCGTGCAATTTGCAAGAAAATAATTAGCTAATAAATAATAAGTTAGAAAACAGATTTGAATTGAGCAAATTGTGTTTTGTCATAAATATTGCAAAATACTATTGTACGAATGCATTCTTCTCAATTAAAATAATTGATAAATCTTACAGGAATAAACAGTTTTAATATCGTATACATGTATTCCTAATGATGCATTAGTACGATATAATAACCATTCTGCCACAACAATCAATGCAAAACCACCCTTTTCAGAAGTTTCATTTCCGTTATTGCATTCTTGTGCGACTTCAATCTTTCTGAGCCAAACAAAATCGTGTCATGCCATTCGAATGTCTGCTTTGGGAATATGTTTCTATTACCAATGCATTATAAACATCTAATAAACTAATTCTGTCTCCATTTCTGTTCTGTCTGCAAAAGGTGTGCACGTTAATCGTAAAACCACAGAAGCTATTATTCTAAGCTATCTGGAATGTCTAAAGCGCTTATGTTTCTAGGATGTTTAATGTTTTTTCTGACCGTACGTTAATCCACAGGACGCACATTGACCCATACAGCGTCAGTTGTGGAAAAGTAGTGGACTATCGTCAATTCGAATAATAAGTATCAAAAGTCGTATTACAATAATCATGCTTCTCGTCTCTCGTCACATTTAACGGATAGCACATTTCAACGAATTTAATTGAGCATTTCTTTGTAATAAAGTAGGCGATGCACGAATAAGATACATTTTTGTAATCTACACTGACACGTCTGTAATGGGCAAATCAAAATAAATGAAAACACTTTCAGTATAAGCCAGGACCGATTGATGACAAAGCTATGTTGAATGCACTCGATTTGTCCAATGATTTTCGGTATAAGTACATGTAGCTATAACGTGACTGACATTCAATTCATCCGATAATGCTCATTGAATTAGCTCGCTATATACACCTGCAATTTTGTTTAATTTCAATCCATGTGAAAAATCATTCCACGTTAATAATAAGAATATATTTAATTTAAAATGACGGGACCATATTAATTATATATGCATGCTAGGATAATTTTATTACCTATGTTCAAACAGACAACATGAATACATAGACTGATGTTGGAGCTTTTTAGTTGTTCAGGGCTCAATTGTTTGCGAATAATGTATTGTGCATGTATCGTTATTCATTCTGTGCGATGTTGAATTAGATCTAGTTTATCACAATATCGTCTAATGTTTTGAGTTTTGTTGATGGTATAGACAGGAAATTGGCAAGAGATGTCATTCTTCATATTGACAAAATATGGCGTTCTTTAGTGATGTTCTGAATCATGTATTGAGTCATTTTGTACAAACATTTGTGCAGTATTTGAACCTCACCAGTTGTAGGAGAATTGAATATTTGACCAAATAATAATTATTTATAATACACTTCCCATTCCGCAAACAACTATGCGATGACTTTACAGGAGGGCCTATTGCTAAAATGTGCGGATCTTTAATTATTAAATAAATGTTTTAATTAATTTTGGGGTTGACTGATAATATCACGTTAACATAGTTATGTTGTAACCAGTTTTCGCATCTGTTGAAATAAAGTCGTTCTCATTACTGCCACGTATCTGTACGCTGTCTATCGTTTGTGGTATTCGTATGGGTGGTATGGACTCGCCAGTAAGGATTTGTGTCCGTTGCGATAAGTTTGCTCTGTTCAGAATTCGTTATACCAGCAGTTGTACATGCCACTTTCTTGCTACCCCGCCTTCTCGCCACATAAAGTCTACTGGTATATATGTAGGAGCATAAAGGACCAACAGTGTACAGTTCTAAGGCTATTTTATTACTTATAAACCCTAACAATAACTGGTGCATAGAAACGCCAATAGGCGTGGCTTGCTGTAATACACAACAGTCTTCCCTAATAAATTTATCGTCAATATTTTGAATTATAAAATATTGATAATCAAATCAAAATCACTGGAACAGTCAAACATCACATAACAGTTTAACACAAATAAATTCCAGAGTATTAATTGTTCGTGCCTGTTCGATTTTAATCAATGACCTGAAATAGCCTGTTTCATTTGGCGTGTAATTCCAAACCATTACAAAGTCATTACTGTCTATTAACTTACATTGCATACCACGCTCTGTAATAAATTGTTTTCACTACAATTTACAAGCTTAGTGTTCATTTTGACCTAAGAAAACAGTTCAAGTATGTTTGGGTGTCATTAAGGTACATGAATAACTGTAGCGGTCAGGTTTATTACGTTACCGCTGGTGATATCTGCATTCTATAATTACAGATTCTGGATTTGGCATGCTTATTGTGCTCGATTGTTTATCATCATGGGTCATATCTTGGTTTCCAGATTTTCTGTCATCACTGCCCGTTTCGCATTTATCAGGTTGATATGGCGGTAAGGGGACGCGCTGTGAAATATCGGAGGAAGTGACATTTATGTCAGTGTTGCGTAATTGGTCAATATGACGCCACCAGATATTACTGTAACCTATGTCAAATTTGTACAAGAGCGGTCCTTCTCGATCTTTGATTACACACCAGTATGAGAGAGGAATCTAATGGGGCTGCTCATGACACTCTTCCTCACAGAGCTTAACATCCATGCCAAATATAAGAAAGATTGGTAAAGTATGACAAAGTTATGGTCCAGACAATCTTCAATTTGACCTCAACTATGACCTTTGAGATTGGAATCTGGAGGTTGGGCGCACGCACATACACAAAAAGTGGCAACTAAGTCTTGCTTCAAAGCTTGATAATATCAACCATTTTAGGATGCAAATAACAACAGGTGATCGCTATCGAAGGCAAAACTTGCGACTTTCAATATTATGATTAATTCAGTTGAAGACGTGACTTACAATAGTCTAAATTTTGATTTAACTAAAACTTTGTCAGAATGAGTGTCAAATACTGCTGTTTAACTGTGCCCAATTTAATGACAATCCATATATTAAAGAAAACTGACATATTAAAGGTAGCATTAGAAGTGCCGTTGGGTGTAGAAAATACAATTTTATGCACTGATTTGTATGTATTGTAAGTATTGAGAATTTGCATATCAAGCATTGTCAGAACTTATAGCAATACAAAAAAGATGTATTGAACACTTTTCACGGAAATGCGATCGTTCAAACATAACGCTAACATAACAAGTTCATAATCTCATTGCGCTTAGTAGCGCCTGCTGAAGAAGTTTCTTCACTTGAAGGGGCAGGTGATCCAGCTGAAGTATCTCTGAGAATTTGAAGAATTTCCTCTTCTGCAAAGGATTCCTTCCCAAGAATAAAATTGTGTAAAACACAGCACGTCGCAATAATGTTTGGAAGCACAGATACTTTGGCGACATTAAGACACTAAAGCTTTCTAAACTTCCCCTTCAATAGTCCTCAACACCTTTCAAGGTGGGCGAAGTTGAATTTCTTCTCTTCTGCAGTCAAATGACCATTGTCCCTAAATGGCAGAAGTACAACAGAAGACAAGCCATATGCCGAATCTCCTAACAGGTGGTAAGATCCTGGATCCTCTATCTGCAGGTGGCCATGAAGAGGGCTATTTCGGAATACCCGAGAATCATGCACTGATCCTTGGTATGCCGAAAAGACGTCCAAAAATCTCATCTGGCTATCACACACACCTTGCAAGTGGAATGCAGGAAATCCTTTCCGGCAAATGTACGAGTCTCTGAACTCTGAGGGTCCAATGATAGGGATGTAAGTTTAATCCAGAGCCCCAATCACTCCCGGAAACCCAGCACGTTGGGCGAATCCTTGGGAAATCTGTCCGTAATCCTTCCTTTCAGGCCAAGAAATGACGAATGGAAGAATTACTTCGCTGCTCATAAGCCTGCAAAAGTTACCCAAGTACTAATGAAGGGCACCCTTGCTCATTCTAAATCTATCAGCTACACTACGAAATATATCCTGGTTATTCAGGTACTACAAACAAGTAAGTGTCCTCCTCTCCATCAAAACTTATGGATCTCACAGCTGTATTTGGTCCTATCATCTCCAATAGTGACTGAAATAAAGAATATTTAATATTAGACACAAGTAAGAGACAGTTCTAGAAGAGAAATTTAGAAAAACTTCTAATGATTCGATCTGAGACATATTGACAATGTTAATAAATATGATTTCAAGTTTTGATGATGCTTCGATTTTGCACGTGAACCAGTTACAGGCCATTCAATCATGATTTTCTGATATAGCCATTTGACAATGTGTATATTATTTGTTGTTAATATCAGGTTTAGACTTAGGAAAAGTTCAAATGCGTAGTAATTTATCAAGAAGGCTCAACCTCTACTAATTTATAATATATAATGCATGCTAGATGCTAGCCAGATATGTCGCCTGACTACGTGCTCAAATAGCATGTAAACTCTCCTGCGGTGGACAACACATCTGACTTGTGGAGTTTTCTAGTCATTCGAATTTAAAGTGACAAAATTATGCTCTTGACAAGAAATGCTCAACTAAAATCAATTTAAGCGAAATAAGAAATATCACTGAATGTGATGGATACCCCTAGTTACTGCTTGACACAGTCAAACGTGAGAAGTGCAGCCAATCGTGTGCCGACGAAATGCTGCTGCACAACTAGACTTGGTACTGGTCATTTGTGCAATGGTTCGTTGAAATCCGGCCATTTGTAACAGAGAAATAGTGCCGGCAAAATCTATAAGTGTAAATAACAAAGCGTGAAAACTCTAAAAGGTCTTAAAATTGATCTGACCAACGTGACCCTGCCGTCGTAATTTGAACAAACTTAGTAGAGATCCTCTAGACAATGCAACATACCAAATATCTTAGCTCTAGGCCTAGTAGTTTTGGACAAGAAGATTTTTCCAATAAAAAGTAGAGTCCCCAGGGGTGGGGCCATTTTGACCATGATGCCGTAATTTAAACAAACATGTTAGATGATCACAGGACAATACTACATACATAATATCGAAGCTCAAGGCCTTGTAGTTTTTGAGAAGATTTTTTAAATTTTCCCATATAAGCCAATTATAAATCAAGTGACCCCCGGGGCAGGCCTATTTTGACCATAGGGCAATAATTTGAACAAACTTGGTAGAGGTCCACTAGACAATGCTACACACTAAATATCTAAGCTCTAGGTCTTCTCGTTTTTCTGAGAAGTAGATATACAACTTTGGTAGAGCAAGAAACACACCTGTTATGAGTAGATGCAATTTATAAATTATTGATTTCAAAAATTGTTAAAATTATAAATAAATTACAAGTTTAAGACGATAAAGATCATAGTAAAATGTTATTAAAAATTGTTTAAATTTCCATCTATAAGTTTTTACCTGGTTGAAGGTGATATATATGTCTAATGTGACCTACTTAACAGATAAATGTGGTCTAAAGTTTTAAAACGTCGTACGTAATTTCTGGGCTGCCCCGCCATTTATAACTCTACCGTCTTACAGACGCTGTATTTTCCTTATTTATGATCAAATCCAAATGACATTTTGTATACTTGTGCAATAAGTAACAATATTACATTGTCCACAGATTTGTAACTGTAAGTTGAACGGTTTTTGAATTAAAGCAAAAGTCCACGTAATTCTGGATCACCCCTCGTATATTTATATTAAAATAATTTATACTTTTCTGAAAACTTGGACATTATTTATACTTTTTAATACTTTTTTCATACAGATATAGATAGAAATTTTCATAGGAAATAACTTATAGATAGAAAATTTCAACATTTTCTTATAACCTTCTATAATAATTTTGATTTGTGACAATAATAATTTATAAATAACATCTACCAATAACTAAGAAAATTTATGACTTTATAATGTAACACATTTGATGACTTTATTATTTAATGTATCTGTTTGCTTATATTGTCATATTTATCTAATAATTTATGATATCTCACACAGGCACTTTTATAATCGGCAATTAGTTTGTCGCCTGTTCAACATCGGTAAAATCTGATTTGGCTGGGGGAGTGTTTGATCCAAATAGGCCATTATAGGGTACGAGCTGACTGCATATAAATGTTCCAAATTAAGCAACACACCCACCAACACTGTTAGACCTACATTAGATGAAATTTCCCGCATATTCAGCAAAATTAAGTTAGGCCCTTCATAAAGAAAATGAATCACCATTTGAATGTATATAATATTTATCAGATAATTACCTGAAACGACGATCATGTCAGTCGAAAGTGAGCCCTAAACAACGGATCGCTGTAGGTCGGCACAGTCTCCTCCACATAGTTTATGATTCTCGCTGTTCAAAGCAGAACTGCTGGAGGGCTTCTTCTATGACACGCAACAAGTTCTAGAAGATCATCATCATAATTATCAGCGTCACTTCCCCTCGCTAACTCTTGCAAAACAATTTGTAGAACTAAATTATCGATATATTTACCAGTCGCCATGTTGAATTCGTAAGAAATTATCCGAGGTGGCCCGATTGATTTTAGAGCGAGTGCTCGATTGCTTACAACTAGCGAATAATAAGATTCGCGGCCGGTGCTCGATCGAGAGCTCGATGTATTGAACGAGCCTCTGGTTTCCATTTTTCCGTAGCGGTTGGCCTAAAATCACGTGCCAGGACATTTCGACCTATTTCTAACTCTCGGAATTGGCGGGTGTCAGACAATGCTGATGTCATGTGAGATTTTTCGACGGGCGCTTTTGTGTTTGGTTTCACTAAGTCGATTCTTGAACGAAGTGTGCGTCCTAAGAATAGTTTAGCTGGTGTTTCGCCGGTGACACTATGTGTCTGATTTCTATATAAAAGCAAAAACGCATTTTTTCTGGTTCATATCTGCATTTTGGCCTTTAATAGACTTCAAAGCTGCCTTAAAAGTACCGTTGAATAGCCCACAGGTACCGTTTGTGCTTGGATTCGCAACCGCTGTTTTAATGTGATATATACCGTTATCTTTCATAAATTTCTGCAAAGGCTCGCTAGTAAACTGAACTCTTTTCAGAAACTAACACTTTTGGAAACTTGATCTCATAGCTTGAATTGTCTTTTCAGCTGTAGAGCTTGACATTTCAACTATTTCCGGCCATTGCTGTATGCGTCAACTAACACAAGAAATATTCTGTTAATACCCCAATCACACGACTCTCGAATCAGCCGGAATGGGCCCGAATGAGTCGGAATGAAGAAAGAATAAACATTCGAAACACATTCCGAATGATAACTCGAATTGACCAAAATTATAACAGCTTTGTCAAAATGAAGTAGGAATACTTCAAATACCATTCAAATACAATTCTTATATACTTCGAGTATAACTCGAATACACTTCGAGACCGCCTGGAATGATAGCGGATATCGTGCACGCATATGTTTTCAAAATACGGTAAACACAAGCATCGGACCGTTTTGCACGGGATTATGCACGGGTTGTGCACGGGTAGTGTGTTTAATATTAGTACCTATAATGGCTTTAAGTAATGTTTCGAATATAGTCAGAATGCCGTAAGAATATTTAAAATGTAATCAGAATATCGGAAGAATACACTTCGGTAGCCGTTCGATATTCCACCCGACTTCGAATGTATCTCGAAAGTTTTGAACATGCGCAAAACATTCGAAGTGGACACAGGAATGGGCCGGAATATATCGAATGCACTACGAATTGACTCAGCATGCAGACAGAATGTTTCGAATGCATTTCGATCATGAAGGAATACACCTCGAATTGCTATTCCTACGGCATTCCGGCTCATTCAGACGCCGTGTGATCTGGACAGTATCAATAAATACAGAGAGTTTTGAATAACAGTTTATTCATATTTATTTTAATATGTATTTTATTTCAAACGAAATAGGTTTAGAGCATGTTAAAACATTCAAACTGGCCCGAACATATGGAATGTACTCGGAATGCAGTCGGAATACATTTCGAACATACAAGAATGTACCACGAATTGCTATTCCTACGGCATTCCGGCTCATTCCGACTCTCGTGTGATTGGGGTATAAGAAACGGTCCTAAAAATATATGCACGCGGCCTTCTCTATCTATTTGACTGTACTTTTGTTCAGTTTTCGACAATGACCTTGACGCAAAATACACTGACCCAAAATGAAAACTGTACACTTTATTTATTTAAGGGGGTGGGATGAGAACAAAAGTGGGAGGGATATGGTAAACAATAATTCAGATTTTTTGAGAAAATAAAAGGGCTCAAGCAGACAGACTTGCATTGTATGTATACTATCACTGTAACATAACACCAACAACTCGTTAAAAAGGGCCATCCTTTTAAAATAGTTTGTTTCAAAGAATGAATGTGCCTTTCAGTAGTACTCGTTCCTAAACACATAAATTGGCAAATGTCACGAGCCAAAACTCATATTATGCTTACATTATAACTCCAGGGAACAAACTCTTATTTAGTTTTTGATTGAAAATTGTATACTTTAAAATATATTCAAGAAACATTGCCATATTTCTACTTTCGGTTTGCAAGGTCATTACAGTTTTGCATGATACCGGTTCATAAATATGTTTTATGATTATTTCTTTGTAAGAGTTTCTTCCTTATACTATTGACTATGTCGCTAACAACAAACTTTGACTTTTAATGTTACGTTGACTTTGTTTGCGAACGAGCAAGATTTGCAATGAAAGTGTTGTCATGCTTCAATAAATTCACTTTACTGATATTTATTCTTTGTTTAACTTCAAGGGTAAATATAGTGCATCATAATACTATGCATACTGTACCCAACACATTTCAATTTTAAGAATAAAATGCTTTTGAAAAATACATGCTCAATCTCACTACAAATGATCCTCTAATACCTTAAATATCTCTTTTGTTAGCAAACATGTCGTCGTAAGTTTAAAACATGATTATCATGTTTTTAATGCGGGTTACGAGTATGCAATGTGTTTTACAAATTCCGCGTCTATTCATGCGTCCAAACTTGAAAAACGTATTCCATGCGTTGCACGTGCACAGGAACAGGTGTTTCACTTACAGGTTTTATACCGTCAAGTTAACATTTGTTGCACAACACAGATAATAAAAAGTTATTTTTTGTTGCAAAACGGTTGCATTTAGCGATGCCACGTCTTTCTGAAGAAGAAAGGAACCAAGCTATTGGTATGCTGAGGGCGGGGTCGATGGTAAATACCGTGGCTTCTCCAGACAGACTATTCGTAATATTGTGAACCGGTTCAACATTACTGGGTCTGTCAGAGACCGTGCAAGGCCCGGTCGCGTACGTGCGACTGCGTTACGTACTGATCGCGTTATCACGTTGACCCACTTACGTAATCGTTTTTTACCAGCAACCGTTACTGCTCGGCGTTGCGGGAATCATGCACAGACGATCATAAATCGTTTGAGACAGAACTAAGTTCCTATTCGTGCTAGTCGTCGATATACTGGACAGATTATGACACCTCGTCACCGAGCCTCTAGACTGTTTGGGCACGACGTCATTTGCATTTCAGGTGAAACCAATGGCAATCGGTACTTTTTTGCAATGAGTCGAGGTTTACAGTCAGCCCCGCAGATGGCAGGGTACGCATGTATCGCCGTAGAAATGAGCGACTTGCAGAATGTTGTAATACGGAGAGTGATAGATTTGGTGGTGGCAGCGTTATCGTCTGGGGTTGGATAATTGGAAATCAGAAAACTGATTTGGTCATTATTCAAGGGAATATTAATGCTCAGCGTTACATTAATTATTTAAACAACACGATGATTCCATTCATGCAAAACAACGGACCTGGCATTTTCCAACATGACAACGCAAGGCATCACACGGCGCGTATAACGTCACAATTCGTAGCTCAAAATAACGTTAACGTCTTGCCTTGGCCCGCACTATCCCCGGACATGAACCCAATAGAACACGTATGGGATGAACTTGGTAGGAGGGCCAGGTCCAATCACCAAATTGTTACAATAAATAACCTCCAAAATGCACTCCAGTTAGAATGGCAACGTATTCCTAATGCGCTCATACAACGTTGCGTAATTTCAATGAGGCGACGTATTCTGCAATGTATTCGCAAAAACGGAGGTCACACTGGTTATTGATGCTTTTAATAACATCACTAAAGCACACAGTCAGTAATTTCTTGTTTCCAATTGCAGTGTGCTTAATTTTTTTTTTTCAGAATTTTTTATTTCTACCCCTCTCAACTGAATTGTTCACAAAAAAATAAGAAATATCTGATTGTTATGCAAAAAATCTGACGTAATTAACTGTTTTGACTTTATAACAAAGCTTGTACTTTCTCAGACCATTCGAAAATTATGTTCTTTTCTAATAACTCGTTCATTGGTTTAATAACCGTAGCCATATCCAGACAGAAGCGATGGTAATAATTTAGAAAACCAAGATATGCCCTTAATGATGAAACATCAAGAGGTCTTGGAGTTTTTAACACTGATTCAATTTTGCTATTTTGGTTCCAAAGACCCCCCTCATAAATTTCATGACCAGAGTATGTAATCCGATCTTTCATGAATACACATTAAGTTTATCCTTGTTTGCTTTTAATCCAAATGAACTAAGCTTTGAAAGTAGATTTTCGAGATTTCGCAAATGTTCTTCGTCGTTTTTACCAGTGACACACATGACTGTCATCTAAAATACACTGAACACCGGGTAATTCTTGTAGTATTTGTTCAATGGTGCGTTGCCATATGGCAGGCCCAGATGCCACGCCATATATCATACGGTTCATCCGATATAAACCCTCGTGCGTGTTTAGCGTTAAGATGTTTTTGCTCTCTTCGTCACACCCTTACTGTAAGTATGCTTGTCTCAGATCGATCTTGCTGAACATCTGACCTTGTGATATATTTGAAAATACGTCATCGACCTTGGGAAGGGGATCTTTGTCCACACCAAGCGACGGATTAACGGTGACCGTGAAAGCACCGCATAAACGTACGCCGCCATTTTGCTTTGAAACCGGAACTATGGGCGTAGCCCAAATACGTCATCGACCTTGGGAAGGAGATCTTTGTCCACACCAAGCGACGGATTAACGGTGACCGTGAAAGCACCGCATAAACGTACGCCGCCATTTTGCTTTGAAACCGGAACTATGGGCGTAGCCCAATCACTCATTTCAGCTTTACTGATGATTCCCTGTTTTTCCAAATTGTTCCTGCTTAATTTTCGGTTTAATAGAGAAGGGAACAGTCCCTTTATAAATACTTGTTTGAATCCGCTTTCAATTTAAGACTTGCTTTCTTACCCTTTACTTTTCCTATTCCATCGGTAAACACATTGTTATACTTCGAAGGATTGATTTTAGTTTGGAATTACCCGTCTCATTGTTCACAGAGTGTACATTGAATAACGTCTCCCAGTTCAATTTGTTGTGCGATAGCCAGTCTCCCCCAAACAGTGTAGGTCAGTCATTCGTGACAACGCGCAGCTTGAGATTTTTACATTGTCCATTGTACTCCACTTTCACAAATCTTGTACCTTGCTCGATTGTCTCGCCTGAATATGTTTTCAGCGTTGAGTCAGGGGGACCAAGTTTCATATCTCCAAATAATGACTTAAATCGCCTATTGGATATTAACGTTACAGCTGACCTGGTTTCAACTTCCATAGATATACTTTTTCCGTCGACGATTGAGGGCAATATAATCACTTTATTTTTGCTATCATTGTTTATCGAATTGACACCAAGACCATTGTCTCTCTGTCATATTCACAATTTGTCTCTTCTTACACACAGACGTAATGTGTCCCTTGGTATTACATGAGTGACAAACTGCATTCTTGAATCGACACTTTTGAGATTCGTGATCGTTTTTCCCACAGTGTTTACATTGTGTTGTGACTTTTCGTTGCTCGTTTGGCTGTCGTTTGGCTTTTTTGTGTGTTGCCTTCATTTTGTTGACAGATGGAGTTGCCGACGAGAAAAAAGTGGCATTACTGACGCTTCTTGGTGAAAGAACTTATGGATTACTTAGAAATCTGACAGCTCCACAGAAACCATCTGAAAAGAGCTACGATGAACTGTGTGCTTTGTTTATCTACCGATAAAAGTAAATCAGACAGGGACACAAGCACCAAGTGGAAACAACTTATCATACAGAAGCACACACAATGAACAGCCGGGTGAAAATGGTACGGCGACCTTAACACGAACTGACACTTTGACTGAATGTCTGTCTTTGTTTTTAACTATTTTCCTTAGCGTTGCAACAATATTTACTAAATGTAACTTAATAATCAAGAAGGAAAATCTACATCGAATTGTTTAAAAATAATCTGCAAGGAGTATGTAATTGTTTATTTAGTTTACATGTTATCAAATAGTTTGTTTGATAATGTATTTGTTTAAATCTATGTTTGAGATAATTACATAAACTAGATGCTATCAACTAGCATGCTATAAATCAAGGCTCTCTGAAGCGCAAATTTCTATTAAAATAAAAGCTTTCTAACAACACTATTTTGCACTTAAGTCATGTAAACAGATTACAACGATCACACAGATTTATTTGTTTAGCTCGCACGGTGATGTAAATCAAACCAGGAATGTTTTGTAATCATGATGTTTTTCTGATGTAAATGTTTCCCTGATTTAGATACTGTGTTTTAAAGTCTGATGGAAACAATCTTTATGTTGCAAGTTAAATATCTCTCTAACACTTAAACAATACCAAACTAAAATGAACGTAAGTGTCAACAAGCCCTTTATACAGTATATGTTGATACAATCATATCCTCTATGAATGCATACAATTCCGTATATTTAAATCCGGTGCCTCTACGAAGTTACAGGCAATACAGAAGTACGAGGTGTGACCAAAAAGTTTCTTATACACCTAGTGACTGGTTAAATCATACGTAATTTCATTAACACTCGCTAAAAATTCAGCACCGCAAGTCATGGCGTCAATAACGTTTGCTACGTCTCTTGTAAACATCTAAAGTGTTGTTTAGAAGCAACCATAATACACCATTTTATCCATACATTGTATTAAACCAAATACATGTAACTAAATAATTTGACGTGCACCGCGTAGCAACACCGTGTTGTATTGCGTTTTGTATTTAAATCTAAGGTTAGAAGATAAGGTAAGACACATGTGCAAATTTAATTAATAGTTTCAAAGAACGAGTGCAAGAAGGGATAAGCCAGAAGGCAACATGCATCGTGAAAAACGTCGTTAATTACTACAAAATGACGTCACAGACAAAATAAGGTAATTCTAGAAAATTTCCTTTTTTCTAAAAACTATCCAGGTTATAACCTTAAAATAGGTCAAAGACAAAACTTACATCTTTTTTCTATACATGTGCACATTTTCGTTGCGATAGCAGATTGTAGGGATTTGATAAATAGACACTGAAACTGTATACTGTCTTTTTGGACACCCTGTACATGTCTGCGACGTTGTTTGGCCTTGGCCTTTAATACACATCTTACCTACACATCATTTTGAATGATAACGAGCCATTTTCTAACAGTATAAAACATAAAATCTTTAAAGGCAAAACCAAACATCGTATGTCATTATTTATTTTTCATTTTCGCCCTCATAATTCTTGAAATAGATTAATTTCGCCACAAATATTCATGTTTTTGTGTGTTCGCTCGCCCACGTCTAGCTACCAGTATTCAAATGTTTTGGTTTACGTACGCAATTAAACAATATCACGAATGAGATACATCTGAGGTTTTTACAGGCAAACAAGTGTAGAATGTTCGAGTACAATGAATTCAGTGCATTATCGGCAAGTGTATAACCTAGCTTTTTATGATTGACCGTATCATCACAGGCTCTTTTGATAAAAAAAAGCAATTTCTTAATTATTCTGGTACCTACTTGACTGTTTTATTGGAGTCATTATAATAAATATCGAAAGCGGTAATTTGTCCTACGCGAACATGTTTGGAATGCATAACCCATTAAAGATATACTTTAAATGCAAGTTTTAAGTAATTTCGTCACTTCAAATACGCATTGTATGTAATGCAGTCATTAAACAGTATGTCTGTACAATGATAATGTCCGTCTTACACGTTTCTTACACGTTTCGTGAACTTTCATTTCACTGTAGTTCCTCGGGATTTGGAAGCGGTTTGTCCTGAGTTCAAGTTCGCTGAGGCACTATTGTAATTGGCTGCACCCTAAGAGTGAAGTATAACACCTCGGATGCTGTACCAGTTTCATTTAGATCTGAAGAATAAAGCCTTAGTTGTAATGTAGTGCTAGTTGGCATGAATGGGTTCAACGCCTGATCATTAAACAGAGGCCGGGAAATAATTCAAATTGTTCTGACGATGATATGGCTAAGTCTTTGCTTGTTAACAAATAGATAGATGCCAATTGTGGACAACAAATCATAACGTAGCACAACAGTTCAACTATTGTTCCAAGTATTAAGGTTGTATAACTCAAGTTCTAAATTGCAATACAAAAACAAACATACAATATACAGTATTTAGGAGCATGTAAACGTACTATGTAGTGTCGAATGTTTGAACACTTTCTTTTGTAAACGTTACAACCCATTAGTTAATCCCATAACAAAAATATAGACAATAGTGAATGTGCTTATTTTGACATTTATTTGCTTCTTAAGGAGGTCCGAGCTGCCTTGTGCGCGAAATTTCAAAATCGTATTAGATAAGAACAAACATGAATTTTAGTTTCTATGATCGCATATGAATGTTGATTAATGAGAATAAACATAATACTATTGCACAAAATAGATATGTTTTTACTTTTTATTTTTTGCATGTATGAAAAGTGGGTGGGGAACGGCAAAATTGTGAATAATATGGGTTCACAATAAGTCCCTACAATTGTTCAAATGCATATACTTATATATAATATGTAGTGCATGGTTTAGTTATATGAAGTAGCCACACTTTGAAATATTTTTGATAAATTTTATTTCACTACAATATGCAAATTAGATTAATTTTATGCAAATTTATTCATAATTAGTACTTTTTGATGAATAGCTCCTAAAAAAGGCTGGTGACCCCTACTTTTTATTTGACTAAACTGGTGTTATATTTGATACTCAACTTATGGCCAATTCTAAATTATGTTCGATCGTTAGATATTTTTGACGTTCATTTGAATATCACACTTTTTTGCAAGTGGGTGGGGTAACTATTTATCATGTTCAAATAATGAATTTGTTCACCAACCAGCCGAAATTGGAATGACCAAAGTTCACCAAAGACCATTGAACACATAAAATAGCATGCATTGCTTAAAAGTCGTTTTATATAGTAAACATTTTAAAAAGAACATAATGGTGCCATAAATGCAGAAAATAGATAAAATGAACAAAATACAATGGTAGGTCATTAGAAAGCCATGTATGTCGAAAACGATGCTGGTGACATATCATTTCTATAATTTCAATGTTGTTCTAGAAGATTGTTCTGTCAGTTTAAGATGTTTCAAGGAAATTTCGATTGTAAGATCAAAGTCGCGCGTACCTCCTTAAGCATGGAGGTTTATAGCGAAATAAAGTTCGTCATTTTCGCATAATTTTCGCTTTCTTCGTCCGTCAGTCCGTCCGTCTGGAGAACGATTTCAGACACCTAATTCTATATTCCGGCAATACTGCCTTGGTGGCTGTAGGGTCGTCGACGTTTGTTTATTAAATCTACTTTAAGATTACTTAACATGTTCGTTTTCATTTCCGCTATGCCATTGATCGTATAAAGTACATGCCTTTGTATTACCTTTGGCGTGTTGTTTTTAGTTTCATTTTGCTGTATTCAGTTCAACTGATTTATTAGGTAATCGTTATGTAGCAAAACACGTAAGGGATAGTGTTGCTTGCCATTTTAGGGTACCCCGTGATCGAGTAAAGTCTGAATAGTTTTTTATAATCCATTAACGTTATGCAATTCAATGAAAGCAATGTGCTTATATAGCTCATATATTGCATGAATCGTATTGTGCCATCTGTGTATTGTATAAAACCTCCGATGGACTCTCTGGTAGACATGAAGATAGAGAGATAAAGAGATGTGATCACGTATACGAACTGTGCTTGTGGTTAGTTCAAAAACTTCCATCATGTAAACGGAAATAATGTAGCATGTTGCTCTCGAATTCACATTAATTTGTTGAAACTATTAAAGACACCATCAACATTTTTCTACGATCAGTACACCAAATAAGGTATATACAAGTATGTGAGAAATATGTCATAGGTTATAGCTCCTCGGAAACAATCACCACCACGGGAGAACGATAACGACGTTAGTGATGTCACGTTCAGGGTGTTGATAAAATAACATCAATAATCGCCTCAATTAGTCTCGAAATATACCATTTGACACCTATTACACTTCCTAAACATACATGCATGTATAATAGTGATCGTAATGTGCACATATCGTGCAGCTATCTTAGATCCCTAAATCAGAAAGAAACTACCAATTGTGTGACAAATTAGAAAATGAGTTTCATATTATACTAGAATTCCCTTTATACTACGAAATGCGAAAACAACATATCAAACTATACGTTTGGAAGCGACCTAATATCCCTAAATTTGTAGAACTGTTGTCATCTGAATACCGAAATATTATTATGAACCCCTCTCAATATACTTACGAAGAGATGCAGAATATTACGTACATTTAGCAATCTTCTCCCTACTGGACGAAAAAACAAACTTATTATATACTTTAATATACGTACATTTTAAGATTACATAATAGCATAATAACTCTCATACGAATAAATCTATTTATAGTTAAACTGTAATTAGAATGTAACTCTTTATGGTCTTTGATTTGCACTTACTCCGCATATACTACAGTACCGGAATTGATTATTTTCGAAATAAACTATATACATTTGTATCTATCTTGTATTTCTTTCTTGGCAGCGAATTACGCATTGACGACTACTATTAAATGTAAATGCAATACAGTTCCTGACTGGGACGCTTAGAAGTCCATGTTGTCTGCGTGCAATTAATCGCTATAAACTACTAAGCTTTACTAAGTTTGCGAAGCTTGAGAAACTGGTATATTTTTGTAGCTTTGGTACTTTTCATTTATATCAACACAATATCGTGTAGTTTTATCTTTACAATATGACTCAGAATACCTAAAAATACTGTTGTTTTTCTTTGTTCAAATTGTCGTTGTGTGCATGTTTAGGTGTTCTTTTATGTAACCCGTTGTTGTTCATTACAGTTCCACGGCACTCCTTACCAAGTAACAATGACCTATGCAGAATGCTGTTCTGTACTTAAACCAACCTGATGCCACTTCCTGTGTGTGGACATTTATTGTATGAACCTGAGGAGCTTACATTCGATTATTCAAATACAGAGATGAACAATGTCTGTTATTTTCCTGGATGATGTATGATGAAAAGCAATAATGTTATCTATAACTCACCCACTGTGGTGATATAATTACAACATGGGTTTCTGTTATCTCAAACATAAATGCTGTGCTGTAGAAAACGCAATCGAGTCTCTGGTGATAGCAGTAACGGACATTGTGCCGTGCGGTTGTGATCCGTGGATTGTTTGTGTTTTCTGTGTCCGGCCGTTAAAGTTGAGTGCTACCTTCCTTGTCCAATTTTATGTTTTCTCTTTTCACAAACCTAAGCATGAACATCACTTTACAAAGACAACCCGCAGAACAGCACCTAACCGTAGCAGTGCGCATATATGTGTCAGTTTAAAATAAACGAAGTAGTCGTAACCATGGAGTCTTAAGCAATTTTATTAATATAAATTGACGGTTGGAATATAGGGGGCTATGCAAAGAGTCAGTAGTAGCATCACTAATACTCCAAACATTACTAACCTGACAGGCATTCACCACTACAATTTACAATGTACCGTATACGGAAGCATCCCTACGGGGAGCGAATTCTGTGAAACCTAATAGTCGAACATAACTATCAAATTTGGTATGGTTGTTATTAGTATCGAACAGAAACAACACATTAGAAAAGTCGATTGGGGAACTAGTGTGCTTATTCTTTATGTCGATCCGTACGATAGACAATGTAAGGCTCCAACACAAACATTTGTAAGTGTGTGTTGATAATATTTGTAGACATATGTTGCGTACCTAATGAGAATACCCGGTATATTGAATTCACATTTTTTCAATTTAGGTTGACATTTGGGTACCCACCCAAAAATGGAGTTTGGGTTAATTCTCTTTTAAAAATATTGTTCGTTTGCAGTAGATACTAAGAATATCTTCATTTTATACGATTTGTTTTACCACAAACTATAGCTCAGATAATTTGACATGCTTTTGACCTTTATGCATAAATCTATTTCAAGCTTCTTGTGTTTAGTGTAAATGTATATACATTTCCTCGAGCAAATCGTGCAATATCGGTCCTTTATATTTGTGTTGGTATTACACATCGAGTGTCCTCGTGATACCCGCTTATGAAACATACAACCGAAATTATAAATACATGTACAGACAATATATCAGCTATGAAATTATGCGAATAGAAGGTCGAGAGTCAAGTCCAATTCTCCGAACTATGTCTATAAAAAGTCATTATTGTTCACTCTGATATGTAGCCGGTTGAAAGCTGCCCCATGTTGTATGGGTTCGAATTCCACTTTAGTTGTAAACTGTTTTCTCCGCAGGAAACATATCGACTTTGTATAAGCCTAGTAATTTTACATAAATTCTAAGCAAGCCAGTGTACATATCAGTATCGCGGTTTTTTTGACAACTGTGTATGCAAAACATATCAACGATGGAAATTCTGAAATTGTAATTTAATATTAATATTTCCAATACTATAGTTACTTTGACAGCGTCAAACATGTCAACACTTTCAGACACATTTTAAAACGCTGAACAAACTGTATCTGACAACGTGTTTCCATTGTCAATGTCAATAAACCATCACAGTATGATGGCAGCTGCTCCATTATTCCTGATCATTGTTTATCTTACAATATATTGTCAAGTTTTCCCGCATGTATACTTTAAAACTAAACCGGTGTAATGCATATTTAAATGATAGTTTTCAAATTGATAAATTACCAAAAATGTACTGGGCTTTTATTGTAAATTACTGACAATATCGGTTGGCTGCAGGTGCATTGTTTTACCGTATTGTCATTTCCTAAATTAGCTATACAACTTAAAATCTATTGCTTCCAGTTTTAATATTCCCTAAATACTTTTTTCAACAGCCAATACAAAATTTAAAACCTGGTTAAAGGGCATTTTGAGGTGAACGATTCTTGAAGTAAATCACATGGGTATAATTAATGTTCTAAATGGATTTGTATAACAACGCAATTCAATCCCCAATTACGCTGCAAAGTCTGCAAAGTAAGTGGAACCGTGGCGTACCTTGTGTGTCACTCAACCGCGTATGTCGGATTTTGGTGTCTGGGTTTGTATTATAAGACCTGAAGGAATGCGATTAAATGAGTGTTTAGAGAATTTAAGCATCCAACATTTTCAAGCTGACAAGATGAAATCGAAATGTCTCTTTTCAACCCTGTATAGATAGATAGCTTTTTTCAAATTTCAGTAAGCCATAGGCCCATGTGAACATACAAATAACACAATATAATTTTCATATGACAGTAGCAAGTGGCAAAGGTAATTATGCAGTCGGTTAAAATAGTAATGTATGTATTATAAACAAGAAAAGCAAGAAAAACAAAGTGTCAACATAGAAAAAGTGGAAAGGATATAAATGTTTCATGTAACTTTTACACTCAGTGTTTATTACCTTAGTTCGTAATTTCCTAAGTACCAAAACAACAATTTTGTAAGTGTTTGTTGCTCTTTTGTTTGAATTATCCTAGTGATGGTGTTAACAATTCTCGTCTGTAATCACCGCTATAGTACCCTCAATATTCAATGATGTACTCCCGATGTACATTAATGAGTTATCAGGACATCTGGAACAGGTCCATTGTGTTCTATGGGAAGCTTCGGGGAAGTCACGAGACAATTGTGATATAGGAATCGTGATGAATCGGATGGAACTCAAGGTATCGGGAGAACATCGCCGATGAGGAATTCCTCAGTGGAACTTAGGCTTAAGGAACCGAACGGTGTGTTTGTATTGGGATATGAAGCTCATTCTTCACCAAAACACCATGATATACACCAAAAAACAGGTGTTGCAAACATTTTGTCCAATTAAGTTTTTAGACATTATGAACATAGTACAGTGTAATGTGCACTCATGTTTTGTACCTTTAGAAATAATTTCAATTTGACCAGGCTAACAAACAGCAAAACATACTATTCAACCTGCAATGGAATCATATTTACCACCATCAATCACGCTACACAAATCGATAACGATGCATGATGTAGTTGACTTATGTATAGTAATAGGCACATCACTGATATTTTGCTCATTGTTGATGCATTTTGATAAATTATAACAATATCACTGGGGCGAACCAATCACTCTAACATGCTCACTTACCAGTAATGTACCAATCTGTACATCATGTTCGCCTATACTCGTTCATCTGGCATTCTATTTGGTTTCATCATAATTATAATGACACTTAATGAATAATAAGTGAAACCTTTTCAATTATTCAGATCTGATAAGCACAGTTGATAGATCACTCGCGTGGCATCCGGATAAGAATACTAGCTGGAATTGGCTACTGTCATGTTGCTAACATATAAAGAAGTTGAGCCAGTTGTTTGCGAAATAGCAAGTTAGTTCTGGTCGATCATTAATTCCAGTAGAAAATGATAAGGTCTAGGAAACTGCTTAAACAAGCCCGGTGGTAATCACAAGAAAACAAACAAACACTTGATGACAATGTGTTGACACTGATGACATATTTCCCCCTGCTTTTGCTGCATTTCTCACAGAACATCCAATATCATTAATATTTGATGCAGTATCTCGGATTTACTGCTTTTCTGCAAACTCCCAATCATAATTATGTTCAAATTAATGGACTTGTCTACTAGTATATCTAAGCGCCCCATTACAAATTGCATTATCGCCGCTATATTTGATACGTACTACATAATTTGCAGTGCAATGAGAAATGGGATGGTAGAGTTTGTGTTTCTAGTATACTCGACAAAAGTAACCACTAGCGCCATGCAATAAGTGAACGTCCAAATGTCGTTTCTATAATATATGTTTGCAAAACGTATCTTTAAAAACATTTACTGAATCATTGTCTCTGACAGGTACGTCTAGAGATAGCATAGTCTCTAACCTGCTTAGTTATAATTGCTATGTCCGATAAAAGGCAAGTTTTATTCTATTTACCTATCATCGAATGGCGATGATCATGATTTTTTCACTAAATTTTACAGGAATACTCTTTCTCAGCAGATTCTCTATATGATCACGTTGCCGAAATATATTGCCAAATCATGTTATGATATTCCTCTTGCCTGGCTTGCATGTTATAATGTCTGTTTGTCTGGTACCTTAGTAGCACAGTGATACGGAGACTTATTTTGTATCAGGGCTATGATATACATATACAAGATGTACAGTATTGTGCTAGAAAATGCAACATAGAGATAATTTATATAATTATTTAGTTACATTTCTTCAGTTCAGTTGTGTAGGATATAGTTAAATTTTACCACAAACCAAACACGAACGTAATTTTACGTTGCTATTTTGACTTATATTTCTATGTTTAACTATAATCCTATTTACTTATTTACTCGTTGTAACCAGACCACTGTCCGTTAACTATGAAAACAATCACCGTATTAGGCATATTGTATTATTTAATGATTTACTGTTTATATATACGGAATAAGTCGAATATAACCAAACTCCAGTTAGTGTTTTTGTTCAATGCGACACGTGTACTGTTGTGAACAAGGCTCGCCTTGACATACTATCTTGTCGGTGTATACTGGATTGACTGAATGGAATCATAATCATTTTCCTTTAGTTCGAGTAGTTATACATGTAATACCCGTATAATGCCGTAACGTTCAGTGTCTTAGAATACGAAGCACATAATGTATTTAAAATGACTCTTAAGTACGTGTTTATTGTCTCCTCATTTTGTCGCTGAATTAAAGCAGAATGTCTCCCGGAGGTATATAGTGTAAATTACCCTTGAATAAATAATGGCTTAATGTAAAGTATTTGTCAGGGCATACCTAGTATTACCTACTGTTGTATAATGAATTCTTATAACAATAACATTTTTGAAATTTGATTACTCGGGTCAGTGAATATCTTAATACTAGTACTGAAGGACGTTATCTTCTAGGTTAATGAAATGAGTACGTATACTATTATACGTACGTATATATAAACTAACTCAATTTATGAATCAATAGAAAACAGTTACCGATCGTTGCCATGGCAACACGTCAGTAATGTAAAAGGAATAAGTATAATTTTACTTGAAGAGAATAAGCGAAATTTAATTTCCGAATACATTTATTTGTATCGAAACGTGCCGCTATTTTTGCAAGATGCTATGTGTACAGTCTTATATGATTTACGTGTATCACCAGCTTACACCTTTTAAAATAAGTACAAATATGTACATGTAGCTGTCTTGTTCACTTTGTGTTTGTCTTTGGGACATGTGCTTGTGGTCTGTGTTTTTCGTATGTTCCTGTTTGTAACATCCATGTTCTGCTATTTCTGCTGAATACTGCCTCCCCTGACATATTATTCATTAACATTTTGGTGAACGTTTTAACAGTACAATACGACATTTACACTTCCATTTACTGTGGACCAAGTACTATACCAGAACTTAACAGTGTTGTGTTAGTTTTGTACAGGGAAACATAATTGATATTAAAGCATATCCAAACTTATGTTGGAATAACGTCGGCATGTCGTATGAGGAAAGGCGTATGTCAAGCTTGCATCTAGCTGGTAGTTATATAAAGCAGGTGTAATTTCTATTACATATCCATTTATCCATCGTCTGAATTTTCAATTAGCGAACTAGTCATTTTCTTAATGGCTCCCTCTTTGCAAATTGATACTGCATATAGAGGCTGGTTGAGATAATATTAGAGATATATACGCGACAACCGATGTGAACATGGAGAGTGGATAAGCGGATTAGAAACAAGGTGTTGTCTCATATGAACATTTATAAATTAGTAATGTATTTAAAGCAGTTTAAATCAATTGGTATTCGGGTGAAAGGGCCGGTTAAGTCCTCGGACGAGGACAGGTGCATTTCCTGTTAAGGAGTCTGGTGCGGTTCGTGATAAGAAGACATGTACCGGTTCTTGTTACTGGGTAGATGTAGGTCCTGTTATGATGACAGGTTCTGGTCCAGGTATGATGACAGGTTCTGGTCCAGGTATGATGCCAGGTTCTGGTCCAGGTATGATGCCAGGTTCTGGTCCAGGTATGATGATAGGTTCTGGTCCAGGTATGATGCCAGGTTCTGGTCCAGGTATGATGACAGGTTCTGGTCCAGGTATGATGCCAGGTTCTGGTCCAGGTATGATGACAGGTTCTGGTCCAGGTATGATGATAGGTTCTGGTCCAGGTATGATGCCAGGTTCTGGTCCAGGTATGATGACAGGTCCTGGTCCAGGTATGATGATAGGTTAGGGTCAAGGTATGATGACATGTTCTGGTCAAGGTATGATGACAGGTTCTGGTCCAGGTATGATGCCAACTTCTTGTGCATGTAACATGACAGGTTCTAATTCATCAAAGTAAGATTGCATGTTCTAATTCTGGTACAATGACATGTTCTTGTTCACATATGATTACAGGTTCTGGTTCAGGCGAGATGACATGATTCAGGTGAGATGACAGGTTCTGATTAAGGTGAGATGACATATTCTGATTCAGGTAATATGACATATTCTGATTAATGTAAGATGACATGTTCTGATTCTGGTGATATGACAGGTTCTGATTCAGGTGAGATGACAGGTTCTGATTCAGTTGAGATGACATGTTCTGAATCAGGTGAGATGACATGTTCTGATTCAGGTGATATGACAGGTTCTGATTCAGTTGAGATGACATGTTCTGAATCAGGTGATATGACAGGTTCTGATTCAGGTGAGATGACAGGTTCTGATTTAGGTGCGATGAGGGGTTTTGATTAGGTGAGATGCCGGGTTTAGGCGAGACGACATGTTCTGGTCCATGAAGACAGGTGAGATGACAGGTTCCTGTCCATGAAGACAGGCGAGACGACAGGTTCTGGTCCATGAAGACAGACGAGACGACAGGTTCTGGTCCATAAGGACAGGTAAGATGAAAGGTTCTAGTTCAGGTAAGATGACATGTTCTGGTTCAAGTATGATGCAGGTTCTGGTTCAGGTGAGATGAGGGTTTGTTATTAGGTGAGATGACGGGTTCAGGCGAGACGACATGTTTTGGTCCATGAGGACAGGTGAGATGATGGGTTCTGGTTCAGGTGAAATGACGGATTCGTGCGAGTCGACAGGTTCGGGAAAGATGTGGGGCTCTGGTTGAAGACAGTAACAGTTGCCAGTTATGGTTAGGATTTCTTTGGTTGTTGATGGTATCATCACGAGTGATTTGAAAGTATTTTAGCAAAAGTAGATAATTTTTGTATGCATTAAATGTGTATAAAACTTACTTTCGTTCGGGGACTTTTTCCTCACGAGTCATACCAAATTGAATCTAAAATAAACGTTATTACTTTTATTTGTTTTGTTAAAAGTCTTGTGGTATTCAGGAAGTCACGTATGTGATAGTATGTGATATGTCGTATGAATTATTAATATCTCAATGGGTTTGATGCTATCAACACAAGACCTATATATCCGTTCATCTTTTCGTTAACAGATCCGTTCCGACTATGCGTCTTATCACAGTTTTACTAGGTCGTGAAAATTAAAGCTTCGTATACTTCTCTAAAGGAAACCCAATAAATGAGTAAACCCAATTAATGAGTTTATCAATGTATCAATCATGCACTTAAATAATTCCCAGCACACGTCACTTGCAATTATCAACGTATATCCTCACATCGGAATTCCAAAACCACAAGTATCAAATAATGAGCTAAACCAGTAATACGGAGTGTAGCAGATAATACCGAAGTACATACGTAGGAAATAATATGTAACCATTAGCTAAAGAGTCTTAAAATTATTTGACCCCGATATACTTAATGTCATGGGAACACTGATCACCGACCTAATTTAGTTAGTTGGAGAAGAATCTGATTGTCATGCTATTGTCGCACTTAAATGTATTTACGTATACCTAATGTGATCCAACTTTAACTGCGTGAGAACATTGCTAACACCGGATGGCACCTGTCCTCCTTACATCCTAATTCCATCTCTCTCTTATTCACGCCTTATCAACTTCTCTTTTTACTCTTTTTACCACGTTTTATTTCATCTCTCTCTCTCTCTCTCTCTCTCTCTCTCTCTCTCTCTCTCTCTCTCTCTCTCTCTCTCTCTCTCTCTCTCTCTCTCTCTCTCTCTCTCTCTCTCTCTCTCTCTCGCTCTCTCGCTCTATCTATATCCCCTCTTTTTCCCACTCCCTACCCTCCTTCTCTCGCTCGTTCTCCCAAACACGCCCAAAACACTCTCACTGTTGTCGTGGCCATATTCAAATTAATTCATAAATGTTGAAAAGTTCCCAGATTAGGCTAGTAAGGTTAGAAATTGAAAATTGTAGATAGCATAAGTCTGTTACATTAATATAATACTAGAATCTAGATATAAAAGTAAATTTATATATTTGTATGGATTCCATTTTATTATTCGAGCGTGACTTATATATCAATTTAAGAAGGAACTAGATCAGTATTATTGAAGTATTGCTGGTAAAGGCCTAAAAACCAAACATTATAGAATCGTTACCTCAGAGAACAGGAACAAAGTTAAAAGTCTATCAATGGTTACCACCAAATCGTTTGAAAAAGAAATTGTTTGTACTTCTCTACTCTTCTCTATATGATTGTACACATTTCTTTAATGGTACTTTACTTATACATGTACAGTTTAGTAGTTATATGTTCCTTTCTATTTATCAATTGCTTTGTACATCTATGAGCATATAGATACTGGTGTATTGTGATGTTGTAACATATGTAGTATGTACTGTACGATTTCTTTACCCACATTCCACAACATGTACTATTTTAGATATTGAACACCATATACGATGTCTCAGTCGTAATTTTTTACAAACTAATTTGTGCAGCCCGTATAGAAATATTTTCATGTTGCATTATACATCAGCTTAAAAAGTAGTTATACCAACTGGTATCGTTAACGCGCACTTTAGAGGTTCATTTCTAAACATTTGTAGGAAATGTATACAAAAACATCGTCATTGAAAGCACGTTAGCCTCAGAATGATATTTGTTCTGAAAAAAGTTATGTATACTAGTTTATTTTAGGTCGATTGAAACACACGTTCTATCAATTCTAGCAAT
The DNA here is from genome assembly GCA_947247005.1 of Spisula solida. Taxonomy (NCBI): domain Eukaryota; kingdom Metazoa; phylum Mollusca; class Bivalvia; order Venerida; family Mactridae; genus Spisula; species Spisula solida. The sequence goes on along the minus strand of OX365944.1, from coordinate 38,407,712 downwards.
CACTTTCGACACCTCATTTCTGAAGGTATATATCGCCACGAGGGTACTGCAGATGAGACGTCAGTTTCCCCTCTGTAAGTTAAACGGGTGGTACCAATTGTGTTTAATACGAGCAGTATGCATAGACAGTTGAAAGTCACACAGAGGCCGCGACATGTGAGCGCCTTGCCACCCACACAATGTCGTATACGCCGTCTCACAATGACTCCCTCTACAGAAGACAAGTCTGTTATTCAGATTAGACAAGTTCAAGTAATGTATATGCATTGTGGTAATAATCATTTGTTTAGTGTACTCGTTCATGCATTTAGTTTCTGAATGTATCTTTCAATAATAGATGACAGAGCTAATGTGCGCGAACTGCTTATACGTAAGTCAATTCATAATCCATTTTTTATATTGCTGAGATGGCTCCGATCAAGTGAACATTATTATTATTCTCTGTCAAATTGATATTTCTCATTAATATAAACCAGTACACAGAACTCGTATTTAGTCTTTAGGAATTAACTTGTATATCTTTGAAATAGATCAGGTCCAAATTCCACGTTCCCAAATGTTTAATTATACGAATTTATAACAACTAAAACAGTTTGTTTTAAATACGTAAAAGGGGATTTTGAATATTGGTAATAAAGTACACAATTAAGGTGGAATAGACCCTTTTCGACAAAAATCGCCCGTAACTCGGATGTTGATGATATTTTGCATACATATAGTATCAAGTGTTGGCCTTCTGTTTTGGTGGTTTTATGGAGAAATTTCACGTTCCTAGTGATAAAAAGCGCCACCTAGCGGGACGTATTTCTTGCGGGATTTTCGACGTTTTTGGTCATTTTTTGTGGTCAATACTTTCGTCATAGAAAAGTGAAACATATATTCGTGTAGGGAATTGAATGCTGCTTCATAATGTGCAATTTATAGAAAGAAATATTGGATATGATGTACGTAACGCTTAAATTACTGTGTCGCACGCTGAGTAGTGACGGCGTCAAATTCGCGACATTTCTTTCATTTATACGCACATAGCAAGAAAACGGCACGGTCAAAGTTTTTTTAATTTTTGTATGATATTATTTAAAGTATCTTCTTTGATTTAGTGAAATAAAAAACAGGGTGTTCTCGAGTCCGTTTTCGCGTTTTTTTCAATCTAAGTTATCTAGTCGGGAGTAAAACTACGCACCGTTAACACACCGTACAACCCGCTTCTACAATCGACTATACTTTAGTTGATGAAACTACTTTTATTCTTACACCGCCGCTAGGTAGCGCCACCTTTGCAATAGTAAACCGGTCAACAGGTATTGCATAACTACCGACACGGATGTAAACCGTCATGCAAAATAGTTCCATCAATTGCAGCATATAAATACTCCAAAGCTATTTCATATTTCTAAATCTATAGGACAGTTGGATATCCCAATAAATAATTTAAACCTATTTCCAGTATTTCTTTGTAGTTACAAAGCAATTGCCACTTCTGATAACTGCCTTTCGTACCTTTTTCGTTGGCTTAAACTGTTACGTAATCATATACTGTGGTACAGACCCAATATTTCTAATTATATCGAGGTCATAGTGCCGTGCGTGATCAATCTAGCTACTCTCAACGAGCGGTACGCGGAATATCCATAACTCCGAGCATCACTCTATATAAATTGGTACACATACACGTAGCTGATTAGGTTAGATTAATCAGACGGTAGTATCCGATGTTACATGTAAACCGGAATAAATTCGATCAGCATCCAAAGCATGAAAGCTCGGACATTTCCGTTTGTCTCCGGTAAATAATTGAATGCATACAGGCCGAGGTGATCAGAATGGTATTCATTCGAACAACTGATGATTTTCAGCGCTTTGATTTTATATGAAATGTTATTGATAATAACTACATGTGTACATCGTAAATCTAATTATACATGTACATAAAGAATTTACGCGTACTTGCGTCTCATCTTATTGGTATTATGCTAGGCCTGGTTGCATAATTATCTGTGGTCCGGAAGACGTAAGATGATGTCATTAAGACCAAACAACTTTTTTTTTACATTTAAATCCACCTCGGATACGTATGATCATTTCGTTTCTTTTCGTATTAACCACTATTGACGTGCAAATTGGACATATATACTAAAAACATATACTATAATTAAGATATTGCAATAAAAAGAAGTTCAACATATGTTGTGTCTTCAGACGAAATTTTAATTGGCTCTTCTCCCAATCTTAATATATCATGTAAGCTGAATTGTCTATTTAGATTAAACCTCTTTTGTTCGTGCTTCTAAACAGCAGCAAAACAATCAGAAATCCGATCTTTGCTAATTGTAACTATAACAAAAGAAAACATATCACACTACATATCGTCGTTTTAATCACTTTAAAATGGTTGTACAATTGTATTAAGAAATATTTGCCTATTATGAAATAATGGTTAGCTTAAACTTCGTTTTTTTTTTTGAGGTTGAGTGATTGTTTATTATCCTCGTCAATAGGTGTGCCTGGGTCGAGGGTATCCCAGTACACACCTTACAAATTCTGAATTAGTGTATTTGTATAAATGTGAATTAGTAAAAAAGGTAAGATACAAGTCAAATAGTTTTCCTCGGCCAGACCAGTATTTTCAACAGTAACTTTACTGAAGAAATAATGAATGTGTACATGTGCTTTATCGTAGAATAAATCACAGTCACTAGTTTAGATGCGCACCTGAACAAGCTTAATTTTAGATAAAACACAGGTACATGTTTATAAATTCGATTCTAATATAGCCAATAATCCGCCTTGGATATTACAAATAGACGTAGTAACAATAGCACTACATTTTTCACCGAACAGCTTATTTGCAGTTGTCAGTCGTAGCTGTATTTTATCGATAATTCGTGCACACCATGATTTCCTCTATGTGTATATGGCTGAAACTGCTTGTTGGTTAGAGTACCGGTTAATCCTACCTAATCAACGTGGAAACACTCCATAAATTATTTTGGCCTAACCATTTTCAAACATTCTACATCAATAATAACAAAGCAGACCCCATGTTGTGATTCAAACATTGAGACCATTTACAGCAGATGTGTCTAGATGGTACATCTCCAGAAACTGTGTGGTAGAAGTATACTACATGTAACTACACAGTACATTTTTAAACCAAAATGTACTGTCTAGACTCACCTTAAGTCAGACTGACACATTAGCCAATCAGGCATTGACATGTGGTCACGTGCTCCTCCATAGTCAATTTTCTTTTGGCAATCGAATATACCCCTCGGCCTCTAGGCCGAGGATAATAATATATAGCACAGCTTGCAATGATAACCATGTAGTTATAATATTTAGAATACATTTAGAAGACCAAACAACTTAGCATGTAATAATATGTTACATGATATACGTGATGCTACATGAGCACGTATTGCCGAACTGTTTTAAGCAGCCCATAAATAGATGTAATACCGTATACTCTATGACTGTTTAAATAACCTAACTGTTTTATTTATAAAATACAGGTAATGTTAATCAACATTGAATGCTTAGAAGATTAATACCAAGATCATATGTTCGACTGCACATGTATAGTAATGTATCGGGGCATTACAATGTTTTACGACATTATGTCTTATGTTCGTCGCGTGAGTTATTCACGAAAAATAGTCAAATAAAATTTGTAACATACAAATAACATACATTTTTGTACAAACAAAACAATGAATAAGTTCCCTGTCAAGTAATTTGAATTTCTGCGTTTCGACCTTACATATTCTATAGAATGCTAAAAACTATTCGTTTCTTAACTTCATGATAATAAATGGAGTGCTTATTGCCCCCACCCCCAACACACCAGTTCGTCATTTACAGACATAAAGGGCCACTCACAACCGATAACTGCCAGCGTCAGCGATCACCAGGTATATAATATATGCCGTTAATCAACTTGATGAAAATAACCACTAAACACTCGTTATTCTTGGTTAAATTGGCAGTGCAATACAGCCTAACATGAATGTGGGTTATATTTATAACATATAAATCGTACAAAGGAGTTTTATGGCCCTGTCAAGTAATTATAATTTCTGCCTTAGTCGTTAGCATAAGTCTCTTATCGCTGCCTTTGCGTTAGCATTAATATTCAACGCTCTGCCTTTGTCGTTATCATTCGAAAAACAGAACTGCCTATTTCGTTAGCATTTCTTTGTACCTCGTTCAATTTAAACCTCTGTATCTTCACAGAAAATGTACATTTTCCAAAACGGAAACGACAGATATATTGAGGAAGGATTGAAGTTTGTATTCAATGTTTTAGAATTGTTCCAAACCACAAATTAAGTTGAGAATGTAATGTCAAAGGCAATATGTTCGAAATTTTGGCAAACATCGCATACCTAAAACCTGTTAACTCGATTAATATGACATTTGTTGGCACATAAATTGTATATACTTATTGTTCATTCATCACGTCATCGATATATGTAAGTGATCACTCTCAAAAGCAACGCAAAGCACATATAAAATAACAAATACTTACCCCACTCTAGTGGCGCAAAACGCGTGTGTCTCTGCCTTCAACATACAGAACTGCCTTACACACAGCGGGTTGTACGGTGTGGTTAACGTTAGTGCACTTAGCGCTGACGGCGTTAAAATCGTTCTTTGTGTTCCTTTATACGCACTTACCGAAAAAACAAGATGGTCAAGGTTATTCTAATTTAATATGATTTACTATGAAATATATTCTTCACTTTAGTGAAATAAAAATATTTATATTCTTCAGCCCGTTTTCGCGCTATTTTCAATTTAAGCGTTCTAAAAATGCCGTTGTCAGGGACGTCTTTTTATATCGCCATGAACAGAAATATTATTAAAAGAATTACCCCCAAAAAATAGATGGTCAACATATTGAATTCTTTAGATAAATTAACGACAAATTACATAGTATTAATAAATCATTTATTGTGTGTCAAACAGGTTTCACGGTTCGGGTACTGGTAAATCTTTTCCACTTTTCCATTCATAATACAACTTTAATATGGAGACGGAGTCGACATTCTGATCACGACTTAAGGAATCATGGATAAAATGAACGCATAAGCATTCACAATGGTCCGGTTTTCTTTCTGAACGAAATTGCTATACAAAAGATATTTCATACACCATTATTCAGTACACATTGAAATTCATATTTTAAACAAATTTATTTGAGGACGATTGTGAAACATGTTCTTTACAACTTATATCACAATAGGTACCTCATTCCTGTGCTATGATCGACACAAGGGTATGATATACACGCCAGATTTCCTTATTTAATTGAGCAATGGAATTCCTAATATTATTTTTCCTATTGTATGACACGGCCTGTGTTGAACTCAGGGCCTTCCGCAATCGAAGCTGACGCCAAGAAACATATTGGTATTTTTTAACTATGAACCAAGAACGGTAAAATTTGGAATAAGGAGTGAGAATTATAAAGTATGAAATGTGAAGTTCTTGTGCAATTGAATACTTTAAATATTAATTCATTTGTATATATGTCAAATGTCACATTTCATACTTCATTTCAGTATTTTAAATCTTTATTCCCAATCAATCATGATATTTCAAACTTCACAGTTTAACGTATGAAGGCTGGATTAGGAAGTGTGAAAACAGACTATATCCGACTACGTACGTTTAACCTGAAGTATAAAATGAACTAAAAACTGTGTTGGCCATTAGTGAACGATATATGTTTATTTTATGATTATTCTGTATCGTTTTATGATTACATAATGACATGCAAAACGAGCACACGAGCTCCACCTGGTCATTACATTTCAAACTAGGTGCGATGCTGATTTAAGAACAGTAAACAAATTAAAGTAGACTACTGGAGTACAAGATTGCCCAAAAGTCAGTCATCGCGTCAAGCGAAATTCATGGCAGACATTTAATCGGAAACATTGCGTTTCGACTACAATATATCAATCAGCGGCGACAGCTCAGCGATTACGCATTGGACTGTCAATCCAGCGGTGGAGGGTTTAATCCCCGACATGGCATCTGGGTATTTCTGAAATTATATTCGTAGTATTTCCCGCTATGTCTGTCTGTAATGTACAAATGGTTACATGTGTCATGAAGCTACAGGTATATCGGTGTTACACACCGGAAACTTTAAAGAACCTCGCTGTCTATTTGAAATGAAATGAAAATCCTTCAGCGCCAGACATGATAGTGCTAGGCGCACTCCTGCAGCACCAGACATGATAGTGCTATGCGCACTCCTGCAGAACCAGACATGATAGTGCTAGGCGCACTCCTGCCGCACCAGACATGATAGTGCTAGGCGCACTCCTGCAGAACCAGACATGATAGTGCTAGGCGCACCCCTGCAGCACCAGACATGATAGTGCTAGGCGCACTCCTGCAGCACCAGACATGATAGTGCTAGGCGCACCCCTGCAGCACCGGACATGATAGTGCTAGGCGCACTCCTGCAGCACCAGACATGATAGTGCTAGGCGCACTTCTGCAGAACTAGACATGACTGTATCTAATGTCTCTCTCATTCACTTCGGATGCTTCTTCTCAGTTTTTCCCTCTGGTCAGATCATGCTAGCTAGGGGAGGTACCTGTATGTAAAGAGCCGTTGAATGTGTGAGTCGCATGGACAGTGAGCTATATAATTCTGGTATATTATTATTGCATACAAGTATGAGTGATCGTAACATCCTACAATGGACAAACGAACGCGCATGGATCGACGAAAGAAAAGGAATAATTTTAACGTCATCAAAACTCGGCGTTCTAACGTTAACGTTGCGTACTTTTACTCCAACTCAAAAACTAAGATTCAAAATAGCGCGAAAACGGACTCGAGAACACCCTGTTTTTTATTTCACTAAATCAAAGAAGATACTTTAAATAATATCATACGAAAATTTAAAAAACTTTGACCGTCCCGTTTTCTTGCTATGTGCGTATAAATGAAAGAAATGTCGCGAATTTGACGCCGTCACTACTCAGCGTGCGTCGCAGTAATTAAAGCGTTACGCCCATCATCTTCAACATTTCCTTATATAAATTGCTCCATATGACGGAGCATTCATTTCCCTACACGAAGATATTTTTCTCTTTTTAATGACGTAAATATTGACCACAAAATAAGAGCAGTAACGTCGAAAATCCCGCAAATAATACGTCCCGCTAGGTGGCGCTATTATTCACCTGGACTGCGCAATTGCTCCCTAAATCCATCCGAAACACAAAGCCAACACTTGATACTATATGTTTACAAAATATTATCAAAATCCGCGTAATAGACGATTTTTATCGAAAAGGGTCTATTTCACCTTAATGTACATCAAATAACCAGCATCACTTCAAAGTTTTTTATTCATTTTGCGAATGTTAACGAACTCAGATTTTCTGTAGTTAATTAAACTTTTTTTACTCATTAAGGTCATTAAAATGATCTAGGAATTCGTTACAAGTTATGCTCACGGCATTTTGTAAATTTTTAATCGTTTCCCACATCAATTGTTAGAGTTGTTCATGAATAATTACTTGATTCATCAGTACCAATATGCATTATTGAGCAAATAAGGCAATACTAAATATCTAAGAAGTGCGTTATGCTGGCTCACTATTACGATAGGAATTAACTACAAGAATCACACTTTCGGCCTCTTTATGCCTTTATCACCAAAACAAAGCCAGGCAACAGTCAGAATGCCCGGCAATTGTAACAGACAGCGCGATTGGTTAAGACAGAAAAAAGCAAATGAAAAATGGCCTTTCACAAGCGATTATGATTTCGCACGGTGCCACAGGTGCGGCCATATTTGCTGTTGTGGTTACAAGGTTAGCTTTTAAAAAAGCTGGGAAGTGGCTGGGTCTCTTCTTTTCTTGTCCTCTCCTGAAATCCGTGATTGGATGAATTAAGACCAAACACATGCTTTACATTGTTATTATAGTAAAATTAAAATAAGTAAAATAATAATCACACAAAGAGTAGGTTTAACGCCGTTTCTGAACAATGTATCAGCTATATATGGTTTCGATTAATCTTACCAGTTTTCCTGGACAGTACTTTTCAGACGATATACAATTTATTCATAACACCATCAAGTAACACTGGTATGGAACTGTGTGTATCACTCCTATATTTCAAAAATGCTACGTCCAGAACCTCAAATACAAATTCTAAATATAGCGGTGCAGCCCGGACATTTGATGAACACGTTATTTTTATAATACGAAACAAATTCTATATCACTTCGGCGGAGAGATTATCTGCATACTTATCGATTTACGAACAGTTTGACAATGATTCTTGAACTTAGAATAAACAAATGTTGCTGATTAACTAAATCAGTTTAAAACAATGGAGAAAGATATGAGGTAGAATTGGAAATGTTGACAGTTTCTGGGACTACTTCTGTGCGGATTTACATTGTTTTGCCTTTAAGCGTTCAGTTAAGAAATAGGCAATGATACATTTGAGAAGCTAATCGCCTCCCAAAAACCAGGAATTAGTGGTAAAACAGTAGCTTCTTTTCTCTTAAAGCAAACATTTATGTTTTTGATATCATATATTAAAATATAATTCTAAATTACGATACAATTTTGAAACGTTTACGTCAAAAACTGATCAAATGCAGGATGTTTGAAATGTTTGTCAACGTTACGTCCAGTAGCGTTTGAATGACGGTTCCGAGGTCACTAAAAACTAATCGGGAGTGGTCAGTTTTAAAGGTTTGTAACTGTGTTAAAGGATGTTATATTTTGTTAAAACGTTTAGAAACTGTTCATAAGAGTATTGTGTTCATACCGCTGTATTATCATGATATTCATAAGTTCGTCACTTATAAGCCCGGTTTTCCTGAAGAACGGCTCATAAATATTCGTATAGGTCCGTCTTGACTAGTAACTTGACTAATTTTTAATTGGAATCGCTAATTATAGATAATTAACCGTTAATGTGAATTTCTGCCCATTAAAATACAGAATATAGTTTCTAAAATACGATAATCAAATACCGGTACAATCTAATAAACTATTCAATATATAGTACATGACTTGCTTTGTAAAATATACAATATATAGTACATGACTGGTTTTGTAAAATATTCAATGTATAGTACATGACTTGTTTTGTAAAATATTCAATATATAGTACATGACTTGTTTTGTAAAATATTCAATATATAGTACATGACTTGTTTTGTAAAATATTCAATATATAGTACATGACTTGTTTTGTAAAATATTCAATATATAGTACATGACTTGTTTTGTAAAATATTCAATATATAGTACATGACTTGTTTTGTAAAATATTCAATATATAGTACATGACTTGTTTTGTAAAATATTCAATATATAGTACATGCCTTGTTTTTTAAAATATTCAATATAAAGTATATGACTAGTTTTGTAAAATATTCAATAAAATAATTATGTAGTACATTACTTTTTTGTATGAAGTGTTTGTGAATACCTAATATGACAGCACACGATGTGGTGTGCTCAATTTTGTTAACGCGAAACATTACCACATGGTGGAACAAATGTACGAGACGTAGGTTATAAACTCACCTGAAATCCAAAATGTGCTCACACTCTTAACTCTTGTAAGATCTTATAGTTTGCGTATATCGACACTTCGTTCGAAACAGATGTGTTACAATACACATACATATAGTACGGTGTTCCGGATTACTTTGAAAATCTCGCGCGTCGAAATGTTTTATGATTAACAATCATTACATTTTGTATCAAAGATTACCTATAAGGTGTGAGATATAACGTTAAACTTTATGTTATTTAAAGACAACTGCCAAGATGCAGCGTGATGTTCAATATCTATTTTTGCATGCGTTGAAATAGTAATGGAAGAAATTGTAGAAATTCTATAACGGAAGAAACTTGTACTGCTACAAAGTTAGTAAAGGTTGTCCTGTATGTTGTTTGATGAGTTTCTGTTTTATATATTTGACATTTTAAAATTGTGACTGTGTGGAGTATTTACTAGTACATTCCCTCCCAATGCATGTAAAGGCTGCTTTCATGACAACATTTAGATGTCTGTCGCTGCGTTGTCCTAACAAAAACACGTCGATCTTAATTATAGTCAGGGTTATGATTATAATCTGTCTGATGCATCAGAATTGTTGGTAGACTCAGTTCTTTAAACATGCGTTTGGGCGACTTGATTAATGAACATATAATTAGATTATATTACATGTATTTATGTTTGACTGGAAATGAAACACTTCTATATACAGTCTACGACGACTAATTAATCTTATATGACTGAATTGGATTAAAGTGAAAGCGTATTCGTACGGTCAGCGGAGATTATACAATTATACGTTATACTGCATATTGAGTATTTTCTGTGGAACAAAACTGAAGTCGGACATGTGGCGTCGGGCGTTTTGTAACAATCTTAGAAAGTTTTGGGTTGATGTGCATAAATATTCGACATGAGCAAATGCATTTTATAGCTCTCGTGTCTTCAGCAGGTTCATCTGGGTCGAATGACAATCCAACTCTTTAGTTTACAGAATACCTGAGTGTATTGTTTTCTGTTGTGCATATTTTGTTATAGTTACACAGCAGTGAGCATACCAGGTTCATAAAAACTGAAATTGTTTCAAGTAGTCTTCTCTTAATAAAATACTTCAATCAATATGCTACTCCGTTATCAACATTGAGCATTTAACTTTCACTATTGTATTGCTTCATCAGATCAATCACATATCCTTCAGGCATTTACACCTACACAAATCCTCGACACCATGTCATAAAAAGGCACAAAGCGTAATTACTCGATGTAATTCTGGTTTCATTTTTCGACTATTCCTTTTTTACGTCCGACTTTGGCCGACGACAACAGTGTAGTTCGTGTTCAATAAAATACCAAGGCTACTATAATCTTTACCGCATCACTATTATTTATTCCTGTCACAGCATTAAGCCGTTGCAACTTTAGATTTCCGCTCAACGATACAGTTACCTAGTTACATGTTTGTCGTTTTAACAACGAATGATCAATTGTTTCCAATAATATACACTTATATATTGAAATATTTTCCCACACAGCGTCCAATGAAGTAATTGCATCTAAAATGGTTATTTGCAATAAATCTGATTTTATTCGTTGCAATCACATCATCTTTTAAACAATAATAATTGCGCATAAAAATCGTATAATGTATATCAATTCTGTTTTGTTGAGATGTAGGACCGTGTTTATGTCACATGGGATCCTCTGTTGGTGTGATGGATACTGACACAATTCTGAAGACGCTAGCTAGTGGCAACCACATTTGTAATATCTGCTGTTTCAATGGGTGATTTGTATTATCATAGCATTAAACTCCACAATGCTTAGATTTCTCCGACAGGCAAGACATGGAGCAAATCAAAACGTTGTATGCAATTCAATCAGCATTTTATTTATTTAACAACTAAGCTTGATAGCTTCTACGTACAAAAAGTCACATAACAAATTCGACAGTGTCGCGTTGGGAGACAGGTAAAAATAACCACATGGTCTCGGAGGTTTGGTAGTGAATACAATTTTGACTTGGACTTTTTAACAGCTGAAACTTGGACTTCAGCTACGTTCAACGGCCGAACACAGAAAACATTAAATCAACACAGATCACAATTAAACGGTACAATTGCTGCCTCCCTGCGCGATTGTCTGGTCACGTTTTTCACAAACACAAGGGTGCATCAAATGACAAGGAGAACCCACGCATCTAGCACATATCAGTAACAGTGTGCACATACATGTCAGTTTACAATAAACGAAGCAGCCATACCCTGGCTTCTTAAGTAAGTTTAATAATAGAAAGTGATCAGTGTTGACTGTGAGATTTAGATGGATGAGAGTCTTCTCTATATATATTTATTTGCTTTTAGAATTTATTTGCGACGGCACCGGGTAGTATGGGTAAGAATCCAATTATTGCTGCAAACTGTTTCCTCCACAGAAAACATCGACTTTATAAATTCTATCCGAGCCAGTGTACATATCAATATCGCACTTCATGATTCCTGTGAATGAACAACGTATCACAATCAAATCATAATTTCAACTTAATACTTTCAATTATTTGACATCGTCAAACATGTCAACACTTTCAGACACATTTTAGAACGCTACACAAACTGTATCTGACAACATGTTTCCATTGTCATAGTCAATAAACCATCACAGTATGATGGTAGCTGCTCCACTATTCCTGAAAATGTTTATCTTACAATAGGCTGACAAGTTTTCCAAAATACATATTTTTAATTAAACGGGTGTAATGCATATTTAAATGATATTTCAGAAGTTGATACATTTCAAAGATTTTACTGGATTTTTATTTTACAGTATTGGTATTTTCGGTTTGCTGCAGGTGCATGGTTATACCATAGTGTCATTACCTAAATTAGCTAAACAACTTAAAACCTATTGCTTCCAGTTTTGATATTCTCCATTGACGTTTTTTCAACAGCCAATACAAAATTTAAAACCTGGTTAAAGGGCATTTCGAGAGGAATGATACTTGAGGTAAATCACAAGGGTATCATTTATGTTCTAAATGGTTTTGTATGACAATGCAATTCGATCCCCAATTACGCTACAAAGTCTGCAAAATACGTGGAACTGTGGCGCACCTTGTGGGTCACTCAACCGCGTATGTCGGATTTTGGTGTCTGGAGTTTGTATTGTAAGACCTGAAGGAATGCAATTAAATGAGTGTTTAGAGAATTTAAGCAACCAGCATTTTCAGGCTGACAAAATGTAACCGAAATGTCTCTTTTCAACCATGTATATATTATTAAATGTTTCAAGTACCTTTTACACTCAGTGTTTATTACCTTATTTTGTAATTTCGTAAGCACAAAAACAACAATTTTGTAAGTGTTTGTTGCTCTTTGGTTTGAATTATCCTAGTGATGGTACAAACAATTCCCCTCTATAATCACCGCTATAGTGCCCTCAATATTCAAAAGTCTATGGGAGCAATATTGTTAGACTTCTGCTTTAAACATCCGGTTCTTAAAGCATAGGTCCCAATGAGCATTTTGTGCGTTGGCGATGTACTCCCGATGTACATTAATGAGTTATCAGGACATCGGGAAGATGTCTATCGTGTTCTAGGGCAAGCTTCGGGGAAGTCATGAGAAAATTGTGATATACAAGTAGGAATCGTGATGAATAGGGAAGAACTCAAGGTATCGGGAGAACATCGCCGATGAGGAATTCCTCAGTGGAACCAAGGCTTAAGGAACCGAATGGTGTGTTTGTATTGGGATTTGAAGCTCGTTCTTCACCAAAACACCATGATATACACCATGAAAGAGTTGTTTCAAACATTTTGTCCAAATAAGTTTTTAAACATTATGAACATACATGTAGTAATATGCACTCATGTTTTGTACCTTTAGGAATAAATACGATTTCAATTTGACCAGGCTAACAAACAGCAAAACATGCTATTCAATCTGCAATTTAAAAAATTTACCACCATCAATTACGCTACATAAATCGATAACGATGCATGATGTAGTTGATTTATGTATAGTAATAGACACATCACTGATATTTTGCTCATTGTGGATGCATGGTGATAAATCATAATGATATTACAGGGGCAAACCAATCACTCTAACATGCTCACTTACCAGTAATGTACCAATCTGTGCATCATGTTCGTCTATCCTCGTTCATCTGGCATTCTATTTGGTTTCATCATAATTATAATGACACTAAATTAATAATAAGTGAAACATTTTCAATTTATTAAAATTCAGATCTGATAAGCACAGTTGATAGATCACTCGCATAGCATCCAGATAAGAATACTAGCTGGAATTGGCTACTGTCATGTTGCCAACATATAAAGTAAAGAAGTTGAGCCAGTTGTTTGCTAAAGAGCAAGTTAGTTCTGGTTGATCATTAATTCCAGTCGAAAATGATACGGTCTAGGAAACTGCTTAAACAAGTCCGGTGGTAATCACAATAAAACAAACAAACACTTGATGACAATGTGTTGACGCTGATGACATAATTTCCCCTGCTTTTGCTGCATTTCTCACAGAACATCCAATATCATTAATATTTGATGCAGTATCTCGGATTTAATGCTTTTCTGCAAACTCCCAATCATAATTATGCTCAAATTAATGGACTTGTCTACTAGTATATCTAAGCGCCCAATTACAAATTCCATTATCGCCGCTGTATATGATACGTACTGCATAGTTTGTCGTGCAATGAGAATTGGGATTGTAGAGTTTGTGTTTCTAGTATACTCGACAAAAGTAACCACTAGCACCGTGCAATAAGTGAACGTCCAAATGTCGTTTCTATATTATATTTGCGTAAAACGTGCCTGCGAAAACATTTTGTGAATCATTTTCTCTGACCGGTACTTCTAGAGATAGCATAGTCTCTAACCTGCTTAGTAATAATTGCTACGTATGTCCGATAAAAGGCACGTTTTATTCTATTAAGCTAGCATGGACAGGCGACGATCATGATTTTTTTAACTACATCTTACTGGAATACTCTTTCTCAGCAGATTATCTACATTACCACGTTGCAAAGTCTGTTTGTCTGGTACCTGAGTAGTTCAGTGATACGGAGACTTCTTTATTCTCAAAATAAAACCTAATAAATGAGTTGATCAATGTTTCAATCATGCACTTAAATAATCCCCAGCAAACGTCACTTGCAATCAGCAATGTATATCCTCACATCGGAATTCCAAAACCACAAGTTATCAAATCTTGAGCTAAACCAGTAATACGGAGTGTAACAGATAAAACCGAAGTACACACACAGGAAATAATATGTAACCATAAGCAACAGAGAATTAAAAGTATTTGACCCCGATATACTTTGTGTCATGGGAACACTGATCATCGACCTAATTTAGTTAGTCGGAGAAGAATCTGATTGTCATGCTATTGTCGCACGTAAATGTATTTACGCATACCTAATGTGATCAAACTTCAACTGCATGAGAAAATGGCAACCACATATGGACCCTGTCTCCCTTACATCCTTACATCATCAATCCCTCTCTTATTCACGCCTTATCCAATTCCCTTTTTTCCCACGTTAAATTCACTTCCCCGATCTTTCTCTCGCTCTAAGCATACCCCCTCATTTTCCCATTCCCTACCCCCCCATCTCTCACTCGCTCGCTCTAGAAATTGAAACTTGTAGACGACATGAACAAGTTGCATTAACATAATATCTAGCAATGAAAATGTTCTGATGAAAATTATGTATACTTAGTCTAGTTTATTTTAGGTCGATTGAAACACAAGTTCTATGAATTCTATCAATCACTTTCAATACCTCATTTCTGAAGGTGTATCGCCACAAGGGTATTGCAGATGAGACGTCAGTTTCCCTCTTTATCTTAAATTGGTTGTACTAATTTTGTTAAATACGAGCAGTATGCATAGAAAATTCAAAGTCACACAGAGGCCGCGACAGCGCCTTGCCACCAATACAATGACGTATACACCGTCTCACAATGACTTCCTCTTCATAAGTCCGTTATTCAGATAAGCCAAGTTCTAGTAATGTATAGGCAGTGTTGTAATAACCATTTGTTTAGTGTACTCGTTCATGCATCTAGTTTGTGAATGTATCTTTCAATAACAGATGACACAGCTAATGTGCGCGAACTGCTTATACGTAAAGTCGATTCATAATCCACTTTTTATATTGCTGAGATGGTTCCGATCAAGTGAACATCTTTCAATTAATATAAACCAGTACACTGAAATCGTATTTAGTCTTTAGGAATTAACCTGTAGATCTTTGAAATAGATCAGGCCCAAATTCAACGTTTCCAAATGTTTAAATATACGAATTTATAACAACTGAAACAGTTTGTTTTTTAAAAGGGGATTTTGAATAATGGTATTAAAGTACAAAATTAATGTACATCAAATAACCAGCATCACTTCAAAGTTTGTTTATTCATTTTGCGAATGTTAACAAACGCAGGTTTTCAATAGTTAATTAAACATTTTTTACTCATTAAGGTCATTAAAATGATCTAGTAATTCGTTACAAGTTATGCTTACGGCATTTTTTAAATTTTAAATCAGTTTCCACATCAATTGTTCGAAGTGTTCATGAATAATTACTTGATTTTATCAGTACCAATATGCATTATTGAGCACATGCCAAATACCTACGAATTGCTTTATGCTGACTCGCTATTACGATAGGAATTAACTATAAGAATCACCTAAAACTCCGAACATGTCCGGCCTCTTTATGTCATTATCACCAAACGAAGCCAGGTAACAGTCAGAATGCCCGGCAATTGTAACAGACTTTGCGATTTGTTAAGACAAAAAAAGCCAATGAAAAATGAACTTTCAAAAGCGTTTGGGATTTCTCACGGGTGCCACGGGTGCGGCCATATTTGTTGTTGTGGTTACAAGGTTAGCTATTAATAAAGCTAGAAGTGGATCGGTTCGTATACATCTGTCTCTTATTTCCGTGCCTTCTCCTGAAATCCGTGCTTGGATAAATTAAGCCCAAACACATGCTTTACATTGTAATTATAGTAACATTACCCAAAATAATAATCACACAAATAGTAGGTTTAACGCCGTTTCTGAACAATTTATCAGTTACATATGGTTTCTATTAACCTTACTAGTTTTCCTGGACTGTATTATAATCATTACCAATTTATCCTTCCACAATAACAAGCATGGTATCTACATGAGGAAATGGACACTACTTCATAGAAGGGCAGGACCTGTTGCAGTCGGATGTCGAACCCAGATGGCCTGAATGCATATACAGTGCATTAATAAACGCTTCAGCTACCCAAGTAATATGTACGTGACTGTAAACAAAGATCATATAGCCGATAAGTCCATGGTGTAGAGAGACAAAAAAGTCAGACGAAATAATAGACATATTCATGAAAGTTATATTGAAGACATTTTAAGTGGCTTAATACATATATGAAATTTGTTATGGAATGTTTTATACCAAATTAATCGAACCATATATAACTGATAAATTGTTCAGAAACGGCGTTAAACCCAACACACAAACACTATAGGGTAACCATTCATGTCCACAACTCTCCTAACCGAGCCACTTTCAGCTTTTTTAAAAGCTAACCTTGTACACATGTATATAATGCATGATTAAATAAGAGCGGTACTCCAGGAAAGCCGGGCTCATTGAAATGTTGTTATAGATATAAGGTAAAAGTTATTGGGTAATATAGTACTATCTCTTAGATTTAAATGTTCGTATGTATTATGTTTTAATAACTTCTGTCGCTGCTATGATGACCCATTTCAAACACGTAGTCATATTAAGAATCAAAGCGATCTGGTTGCTGCTATTAAAGCTCAAACTGACTTTATACGTTCAATGTTCGTTTTCTTACTGCCGATCTTGTCTTGAATGTCAAAATAGGCACATGTGACTATATAGGCATTCTGGGTATCTAAATAATTGTAAAAAGGGGCAGATCTTTATTTGCAATACATGTATTGAATGCGAATATCAAAAGTGGCTCTAAAAATAGTACGCGCCTATTTATCAGATTCTACAGTGCTGTCTTGTTATCACTTCCCTCACAGCATGCGACAGTCTATAAAAAGTACTATATATCTGGGTCAGTGCCACACCATAATTTCATAACAGTACTTTGCAGACGATATACAATTCATTCATAAAACCATCACGTTACACTGTGTGAAGCTTGGTTTAACACTCCTATATTCTAAAAATAGCTTCATCCAGAACCTCAAATACAAATTCTAAAAATAGCTGTACAGCCGAGACATTTGATGAACACGTCATTTTTATAAAACGAAACAAGTTCGATATCGCTTCGGTGGAGTGATTATCTGCAAAATGTCGATTTACCAACAGTTTGACAATAATTCTTGAACTTAGAATAAACAAGTGTTGCTGATTAATTAAATCAGTGTAAACAATTTAAGAAACATATGATGCAGACTTGGGAATGTTGACAGATTCTGGGACAACTTCAGTGCGGATTTACATTGTTAAGTCTTAAGGTGTTCAGTTAAGAAA
Organism: Spisula solida; assembly: GCA_947247005.1. Classification (NCBI taxonomy): domain Eukaryota; kingdom Metazoa; phylum Mollusca; class Bivalvia; order Venerida; family Mactridae; genus Spisula; species Spisula solida. Next base: position 38,389,618 of record OX365944.1, on the reverse strand, counting down.
TAGGCAATAATAAATTTAAGAGGCTAATCGCCTCCCAAAAACGAGGGGTTAGTGGTAAAACCGGTAGCTTCTTTTCTTTAAAGCAAACATTTATCTTTTTCATATCTTATATTAAAATACAATATAATTCTAAATTATAATACAATTTTGAAATGTTTACGTCAAAAATTGATCAAATGCAGGATGTTTGAAATGTTTGTCAACGTTACGTCAAATAAAGTTTGAATGACGGTTCCGAGGTCACTCAAAAACTAGGCGGGAGTGGTCAGTTTCAAAGGTCTGTAACTGTGTTAAAGGATGTTATATTTTGTTCAAACGTTTAGAATCTGTTCATAAAAGTATTATTGTGTTTCTATGTACCGCTTTATTATCATACTATTCATAATTTCGTCACTTTGAAGCCCGGTGTTCCTGGAGAACGGCTCATATATATTCGTATAGGTCGGTCGTGACTAGTAAATTTATAATTGATAAATTTATAATTGGAATTGCTAATTATAGATAATTAACCGTTAATGTAAATTTTTTTGTCCAATAAAATACAGAATATAGTTTCTATAATTCGATAATCAAATACAATCTAATAAAATATTCATATATAGTACATGACTTTTTATATAAAGCGTTACCTAATATGACAGTATACGAAGCGGTGTGTTCAATTTTGTTAACGAGAAACATTACCACTTGGTTGTACAAATGTACGAGACGTAGTTTATAAACCCACCTGAAGTCTAAAATGTGCTGACACTCTCAACTTTTGTAACATCTAATTGTTGCGTGTATCGACACTTCGTTTGAAACAGGTGTGTTACACTACGTACATAGTGTACGGTGTTCCGGGTAACTTTGAAAGTCTCGCGCGTCGAAATGATTTATTATTAACATTCATTTCATTTTGTATAAAATATTACCTATTAGTTGTGAGTTTGCGCTTGATGTAGCGTTTACGTTATTTAAAGACAACCGCCAAGATGCAGCGTGATGTTCAGTATCTATTTTGCATGCGTTGAAATAGTAATGGAAGAAATGTAGAAATTCTATAACGGAAGAAACTTGTACTGTTACAAAGTTAGTCAACCTTAGAATTAGGTAATCCTGTATGTAATGAGTTTCTGTTTTATATATTTGACCGTTCAAAATTGTGACTGTGTGGAGTATTTACTAGTATATTCCCTCCCAATGCATATAAAAGTTGCTTTCCTTACAACATTTAGATGTCTGTCGCTACGTTTTCCTAACAAAAACACGTCGATTTTAATTATAGTCTGGGTTATGATTATAATATGTCTGATGCTTCACAATGGTCGGTAGACTCCATTCTTAATACATGCATTTGGGCGACTTACGAGGAGTGATCCAGAATTACGTGGACTTTTGCTTTAGAAAGTTTATTTTATGTCAGATCGGTATGAAAGTTTCATACAAGTGGCTTTTATCTATTATTGACATGGAATGCAACACATATCTGAAAACAATGCTTTGCATCAACAATTATACGCTACCATGGCAACACATAAATGCTTTCGCGGATCAACACAGATTTTTTCGGTAAACGTGTTACGTTATTGCTGATTATTACTGTGTTTCTTCATTTAGAAATTCAGAAATATGGCATCATGTTGTCTAATATTGTATCAACAATTGAGTGAAATTTCAAAGTAAAATTCGGTGTATTCGTTATATTATGAATATTTATGTAACATTTGTCATATCATAATTAACGTCAATAATGATGTTACAAAATTTCATATACACTCGCATAACCATGTAATTCTTTCTACAGCTAGGACCACCCCCCCCCCCCCCCCCAACACAACGACAAAATTGTTGGAGATATAAAGTATTACACATATTGTATCACAGCCACTTGTTTTTAAATGGCATAAATGTTTTAAGAAGACATGGATGATGTGACAGGCCATGCGGGTAAGGGTAAAACGCCGACGTTGACTGGATCGTTGCTTACATTGGTCAGAATAAACCATTCGTGACATTAGTGGAAAATATTATTTTACAGGGCAGGTATCGTAACAGTCAGGTAAATATTGACAGGACGATTCGATATGTATACAATTAGAGCATAATGGGTTAGGGCAAATAAAAAAATAGTTGATTAACAGTGTTCAAAAGCATCATGAAATGATAATGGCGTGAGTGCGACGTCGTACGTCATTTCTGACCTGCCCCGCGATTCATAACCATACACTCTTACAGACGCTGTATTTACGTTATTTATTATCATATTCACATGCAATTTTGTATACTTGCACAGTAACTATCAATATTAGATTGTCCACAGATTTGTAAATGTAAGTAGAACGGTTTTCGAATTAGAGCAAAAGTCCACGTAATTCTGGATCACTCCTCGTATTTAAGGAACATATAATCAGATTATATTATTTATGCTTGGCTGGAACTGAAAAACTTCTATATACGTGGGACGTTCAAAAATAAACAGGACTGGGGCCCTCACGGGTACAGTTTTCAATATTATCCAAATATCATTACATAATATGGAATCGGAATTCAATTGCGAAAATTCGATATCTAATTTATTGAGTAACACGATCATGTTCTCTCATAATAGTCCATTTTGAAACCATGGTAACACACACCCGGCGCAGCCCGCCAATTACCATTAATGGCGACTACGTAATGGGGTGTATCTTTAATACTATCATATCGTTTGTTTTTAAACTTCGCCTAAACATTACATGTTACATGTTGGACGATGTCAGCAAACATGACGACATTTGGACGTAAGGTACTGAAATAAACAGAAGTTGACATACAAGAGTGACAACTTCGTGACGCAAAAGAGACGTCACCAAAACGTAAGGAAATATGAGCAAACACCAAGTTATGTCAACAGCAAGATGATTCTGTCCTCTAAATCGTACGAAATTACCGTTACTTCCTTTTTGAAACATTTCTGCGAGTCGTTTATCAGTTTTAGAATGGCACAGATGCTTCAATGAAAACTGTTCAGCTTTTAAAGACGTTTAGTAATAAGAAATCATAAAAACGTATGTGAAGTCAGTTACAGAGTCATTTTCTAAGTATCAACGTTTCATGGTACGAATTCTCGCCCAGATATTCAACATAAAATCCTGAAAAATACATGCGAATCTCACGAACGCTTTACTTGTGTGGCTCAGTGCTGTACTGGAATGTATTCATCACCCTATATCACTATAAACGTCGTCTTTCATAGCCCAATGCGAAGCACTAACGCCATGTAAAATAGCGCGACTTCATTTTGTGCGCCGGGTAAGCGCTAGTGACATTGTTTAGTCACCTGTAACTCCCGGACCGCAAATTTGCTTGAGTTTATATTTTTACAGTATGGAGAAAAAGGATTCCGATTTCTTATGGTATATAATTTGATATATTTCGTTTAACCATGCGGGTTTTGTGACAATAGTCCTGTTTATTTTTGAACGTCCCACGTACAGTCTTCGACTGAATAATCTTATATGACTGAATTGGATTAAAGTGAATGTAAGCTTACTCGAACATTCAGCGGAGATTATACATATATACGTTATACTGCATATTCAATTTGAGTATTTTCTGTGGAACAAACGAAATCGGACATACGGCGTCGGGCGTCTTGTTACAATCATGGACAGTTTTTGGTTGATGTGTGCAAATGTAAGCATTGTGGTAAAATATTCGACATGAGCAAATAAACAATATTGCCATCGTGTCTTTATCTGGGTCAAATGACAAAGTAACTTTTTTTGTTTCCTGAATACCTGTTGTTGTTTTATGTTATACATAATTGCGTTGTCCAAGTAACACGGCAGTGGACGATAGCAGGTGCATTAAATACTGTTTCGTGTATTCTTCTTTTCAATATATATGCAACTCCATTGTCAACATTGAGCATTTAGTTTTTACTTCATAAGACCAATCACATATCCTTTAGGCATTTACACCTACACAAATCCTCGACCCAATGTCATTAATGGGCACTAAGCGTAATAACTTAATGTAATTCTGGTTTCATTTTTCCACCATCCCCTTTTTTAACTTCCGACTATGACCAACGACAACAGTATACTTCGTGATCAATAAAATACCAGCGCTACTTCAATCTTAACCTCATCACTATTATTTCTTCCTGTCACAGCATTAAGCCGTTGCAACTTTAGATTTCCGCTCAACGATACAACTACATGTAGTTATATCGTTTTAACAACGCATGGTCGGTAGAGTCCAATCAGATACACTAATATATTGCAATATTTCCCAGACAGCGTCCAATGACGTAATTGCGTCCAAAATGGTGATTTACAATCAATCTGATTTCAATCTTTGCAATCACATCATAAATGTAGTTTAGAAAATAATAATTGCATATAAAACATAGGAGGTATATAATTATATATATCAATTATGTTTTGTTGAGATGTAAGAACCTGTTTATGTCATATGGGATCCACTTTTGGTGTGAGGGAAACTGATACAATTCTTGAGACGCAATTTGTAATGTCTGCTGTTTCAGTAGGTGATTTGTATTAGCATAGCATTAAACTCCACAATGCTTAAATGTCTCCGACAGGCAAGACATGGAGCGGAATCAAAACAGTGTATTACTATGCAATACAATCAGCATTTATTTATTCCTAACGTACACAATTTTACATAACAAAATCGCTTTGTGTCGCTTTGGGGGACCGGTGAAAATAACCACTCGGTCTCGGATGTTTCCCAGTGAATACAGCTTACTATTGCTGCGTCGAATGTATTTAACATGTAATTATTTCTCAATGGATATACTAGTAAATGTATTTAGTGATCTTTTGCATACAGACTAAGATAGTTCTAGCATCGATTTGAATACAACCTTAGGCTAACATGTATTTATGTGAATTGTTCAATGACTACTCCTCACATATGGAATTGATAACTTTATTCCAAGTAGTCTAATCAGTTTCTGTTAAGCGTACTGAGAGATAAAGGTAGATTAGTGCAAACCATTTCCTGAAATAAATGTCTTCGGTATAATGACTTGAAATGGAGCATTGATTTTCATCTACATCGACAATCAAAGTCGTCGTGAAAACAGAAACAAATAAACACAATTATTATAATTGAGTAGTTAGGAGAAACAATGTTGATTGTCTTTCAGCTTTGTGACAGCTGGAACTTGGAGATTCGACTTTTTGACAGCTGGAACTTGTTTGGAATTGTGTCGTTTAATTGTGGTATGTGTTGATTTAATGTTTTCTGTGCTCGGCTGTTTAAGTTAAGTGCTGCCGGCCTGTGCAATTTTCTGTTCTCTCTTTTCACAAACCTATGGATTGACATCACATTACACAGACAACCCGCAGACTAGCACCTAACAGTTAGTGCGCATATACGTGTCAGTTTAAGATAAACGAAGCAGCAATACGCTGGCGTCTAAATAATGTTTTCAATGGAAAGTGAAGGCTTGAATATCGGGAGCTTAGCGTATTGTGAGTAGTTATACAAAAATCACTTAACCGACAGGCATCCACTACTACCATATACCGTAAACCGAAGCATCCCAATGGGGAGCGAATACTGTGAAGCATAATAGTCGAGTATTGGTATCCGATTTGGTATCTTAGGTACATGTAATAGCATTAAAACGGAAACAACACATTAAAACAGTGATTGGGGAAAAATGTTTACTTATTCTTTATATGGTACCAATTGCTTAGAGGTAAATAAATCATCAGTGTGTTTTGTTATATATTTGCTTTTACGTGTTATCGTACGTGTTCCTTCCTATGGTTGCTGAAATATTGAAAACGGAAACACATTTTCAAAATATAATAACTTCATTTTAATAACCTCAAAAGCTATATTTTTACAACACAGTAACTACAAACATCTGTTAAAGTCGTGAGGTTCTTGGCAATTCATTTATTTTTATAATGATATATGTGAAATACAGGTCACAGTTGTATTAAGCCATACTTCGCCCTCGGATGTCTCCCTAAACTTGATGACTGATGACACACTAGTACCAAATATCTCCAGAGAATATCAATTGTTCTCTGAAAGCGGATGATACTTCAAGCGAAAAGGCTAATGTAAAATTATTGTATGTCTGCATTGAATAGACAATCCTATAAAGGTTTGAACTATAAACACATCTGGTGGAAGTTCGCTGGGAATGTCTCTCGGGTATTGCTTAATTTGACATACAAAAAAACTCGCGTTTCACAGCCTGTGAGATAGTATAAAAGATCAAATTATAAAACATTTAAAATAATTCGACAGAATCAAGTTAAGTTAAAATAATTAAACCCAACGTCTATATTTTTGTTTGACAACTAATACAATTAACAATCAACATGCATGATTTGCTTAGAAAACTTAGAAAGTATTTTGAAGTTTAATTTCACCATGTGTCTGCATCCGAAAGGCAATGACTCCCCAGACACAAAGTCAAACAATAAGCTGCTAGTTTTCCTTTATTCTTGTTTGAAACTTCTTGAAACTACAGAGATAAAGACAATAAATACATAAAAAATACCATTTTGTAACACTTGGATGGAGAACATTGGGTTTTAAATTGTAAACGCGACTTAACAGGACATGTAATTACGCACAAAAATAGGTATAATACGGTATCTGTTGAGAAATGATGTGTATATTGTCAATAAATTTTGAAAACAAAACGTGGACAGTTTTTTTAAAACAAACCTTACTCATACACTGGTATTGTTTCGTTGCAAGTGTATAGCATTCGACTAAGTGAATTAGTTTAAGTTATTTTATAATTACGAAAAGTCTGTAAATATTATAGATATATTAGATAATGAAAACATACAGAGAAAATAAATTTTAAAGCATTGTTGTCCATGAGCTAGATTTATCTTTAAAAATAACCTCTATGCACATTGATTTATCATATATCATTGATATAATGGTTGCCAAATGTTGTTGCTACATTTGTAAAAACAAATTCGGAACCATAAATACTTCAATTCAAACGTTATGTCGATTGCGTGCAGTGTTGTATTTATTAAACTTGTATAAGCATAATTGTACTGGATAACCAAACATGTTTTGACATTAGAGTTTGTTGCCAAACTTATGCCGTATATCATAAGGCATTACATGTCGTAATTGGTTTGATGGTATCAACATATATATTCCTTTAGTTATCAGATCCGCGACAACAACGCATCATTAAGATATACTCGTGTAATTAAAGATATAATCAAGATATAAATCAGATTGACAACTAAGATAACTCCTAACAAACGTCACTTGCAATACATCCTCACATCGAAACGTCAAAGTAACCATATACTGAGCTAAACCAGTGATACGGAGTATTAGACGAAACCACAGTAGGCAAAAGAAATGTTGTGTAAGCATTGGCAAAGGAGTTTCAAAACTATTTGATGAAGTGACCCCGGTATAATTTGTGTCTTAGAAGCACTGATTAGAAGCTGAAAAAGCAGATGGTCATGCTATTATCGTAATAAAGTTTATTATACTTAAGGAGCGAATCATAACCACCAGATTCCACCTCCCTTCCTTACGGCCTTTACATAAATACACTATCACTACCCCTCTGCTTACTCCCCATTTCTCCTCTCCCCTCCCTTTCGATTCCCCCTTAACCTATCGTGCTCTCCCCTATTCCCATCACCTGTCTCTCTGGTATTAAACATCGTATAAATATACCTCAGTCGTATAGACTAGTAACCATTTTTCAAACTAGTCGGTGCAGCCAGTATAGAAATAATTACACGTTGCTTTATACATCGGCTGAAAAATTAGTAATTCCAACATGTATTTTTAGCGTGAATTGACAAGATGAGCTGTCCTAAACAACTTTGGGAATTTACGGCAGAAAACAAAGTCAATGCTGAATATCTTCAAAGAGAGGAAAGCCTCAGCGTGTTTTTTTCTGAAAATATTCCCTCAGTTTATAATTATACTAATTTGTTTTAGGTCGATTGTGAAATAAGTTCCACGAATTATTCTAATCACATTCGACGCCTCCTACCTGATGTTTTCCATCATTACGAAGGTATGACGACAGAACAGATGATTTTGATGAGTGAGTGGTACTACTTATATATAGTCCTTGGCCTGAGTCGGTTAAAGAGCGATCCCCGGACAATCCGCACTCGAAGCGAAAATTCCAACGACAATATCAAACTGTTACGAGTGTACAGAGTAGATACGGCCAATACCATAAACACTTTCAACTTTGAATAATAGTTACCGAGTGTATTATTAGATGCATTAAGTGATTCGGCTATGCTATGGAGGAGCACGTAACCACGTATCAATGCCTGATTGGCTAATGCGTCAGTCTGGCTTACGGATTCATTCAAATTTAATCCAGACAATTGCACAGTCTCGAGTAAGGTGGTCAAATGAATGAGCAGTGTTGTCGTCGGATTGGACTGTAACGTAAACTGGTCTCGCTTAGCGGAGTCACGCTAGGGCTCTGCTTCATTACAATTAAAAAAGAGTGTCTTATACCATAGTAAATAAACTGTGACATACACGGTAAGATTAATCGGCCGCGGGAAAATATTTGACCTTTATTCATGTGTTTAGTATACACGTTCATGACATTGTGCTCATGTTTATGTACAAATGTTTGAATACATCTTTCAATAATAGATGACATAGCTAATGTACTGGAACTGCTTATACGTAAAGTCAATTCATAATTCACTTTATACAATATATATTGCTGAGATGGTTCCGATCACGTGCATATTATGAGTATTCTCTTTGGTGTTTTTGTTTCTCATAAATATAAATCAGCACACTTTATGTATGATAATTAGTTTCCTGGAGTTGACCTGTAAGATCGTTTATTAATTAATAGATAATTCATACACTCCATCGTTTCATCTGCCCATAATGTTTAATTTTACAAATATAATTATAACACCCCAGACAAATTATTTCAATTAAATGCGTTAAAAGGGATTTTAAATATTAATGTACAAAATGAATGCACTACAAATAACCAGTATGACTTCAAAGTATCTGATTCATTTTGCGAAAGATTATTCACAATTCAATGCTAATGAACGTATTTTAAAAACTTAATTGCACCTCTGTACTTCACACTCAGATCATTTTAAAGGTATGTGAATTCGTTAAATGTTGACAATAATATTAAATTACCACATCAATAGTTTTTAGTTGATTTTGAATAATTACCTGTTTTAATGTATGTTTTTAATTCTGATTTACGATTAATTTGAACCAATATGCAACATTGAGCAAATGGATGTTACATATATGGCAATACCGATGAAGTGCTTTATCGGTAATACTAGTATCGAGTTTCTGTTCAATAAAACACATAATATAACTTCTAGAATACGACAATCAAGATAAAATCTAATGAAATATTCAATACGTAGTACATGTTTAAAGTGTGTGTGAATCGCTAAATTAATATAATAGCACACAAAGCTGTGTGTTCAGTTTTGTTAACAGGAACTTGGTTGTTCGAGACAATAGTCAGTAGGTTCCAGGATGGACAATTTAAAAATTTTAAAATTTATAAGATTTGGTGCAAATAAGCAATTTTAACCACTCTCGATATCGCCCATTGAGTATTTTTTATTGGAAATAAAGTGCGAAGTTCTCTTCCAACATGCTTTGAGAATTATGTAATTCTCGTGTGATTAAACTGTAACATCAACAAATTACGGCGTAAACATGTGGTATATGGTTCGTTATTCGATTCGTTTTTATCTAATGCGAACAAATTTCAGACAATTTAAGTAATAGTAGTGTTAATTTTATAGGGTATAAATACCCAATAGAATTTTTGATGTAAAATACTAAATAACTATAAAATGCCGAAGTTTCTCAAGTTATTTTAGATGTCAGTGTGGTTGTTTATGGGATACACAGGCAACTATACGAAAATTACGTGAATATTTGACAATTTTATTTTATTTTTGCAATACACCAATATTTGAGGCAGTTCCTTTAAAGCAGTGCACGATTTCGAGTTCATTAGAGTTGCACATGTCACTGTTTCAAATCTTCCTGTCTAAATTGAGGAATTCAATTAATATTCAACTTCAATATCCTGCTTGAGCACATTGCCTTCACTATTGTATATCATCAAGATTAATCCCATTACTTAAGTCATTGACACCTACGGAAGTCCGACCTTATGTCATAAAAAGGCATTAAGCGTAATTAACCAGTGTAATTGTGGTTTTATTTGCGACTATCTTCTTTTTAACTTCCGAAAATGAATTACAATACATGTAACAGTACACACTGTGTTCAATAAAAATATCCGGACTACTTTAATATTGACCTTATCACCCTTATGTCTCATATAATACAACTTTAAAGCTATATCGACTTTTGATGTCAGCTTACGATACACCTGGTATGGTCGTTTTAACAACGAATTGTCCTTTTTTTGATCAGACACATTATATTGAACTTTTTACTGGACTGCGTCCGATGAAGTTATTGCAACTATAATGATGATTTGCAATCAATCTTTTTTTTGTTCCAATCACATCACCGTGCAGCCAATAGAAATTGCAAAATGTTATAACTTTAAAAGGTATTTGTTTATGTCATCGGGAATACCCTTTTAATGTGATGAATATATAGTGTCTACATCAACGGGTGATTTGTTTATAAGCTTTATATCACGCTATGTTTGCAGTTCTCCGATAGACAAAGATCATTTGTTTAAGATCGACGGAGACAGTGGTAAGAGCGTGATCATTCCGTTTTATCACTGACAGATAAGCCAATGACATACGACGTATGTAAGTCACAGTTGTGTGATACAAGGAATCCGGGTGCTTTACTCTAGCTCTTTCCTTGATTCTTTCACGTACACGATGTATGCCACTGACACACGCGAGACTACATCTGTGTTTCTTACTTAGTCTAGTTTTATAACCAGCTTGGTAGGAAAAACTGAAAATGCATGACCAGTGCCCCGGCCGGGAAGTGAAACAGGCACGTCCGGTCTGATTGTCTAGAGCAAGACACATTATATCCAATACAATTGGCATTATTATATCTGACATGTCGACACAAGGCCTGATAGCTTGAAACATAAATTCACATGACAATATCGCTCGGGCCGCGTTACGAGAACGGTGAAAAATAACCACTGAGTCATTTGGTGTGCTAGCTAATCCAACTAACGACTATTTAACTATATGTACCTATTTCTAAATTTGCTGCAAACGGAGGAGTGATATTTTGTACTTGCTGAGGTTTTGCATACACACTAGGATCATTCAAGTAACTATATTGGAATACTCCCTTTAGGCTTATTTATGTGAATTGTCCGACCGGAATTGTTCATTGACTTTTCCTGATTTATGGTAAAGTATTGATCACGTCGTTTTTAAGTCGTCTTTTCAGTAGCTGTGTAACTTAATAAGAAATGAAGGTAAACTCATAAACAAATTCCTGAAATTAACTTTTGTTCGGTAAAACGGCTTCAAATTAAGCATTGATTTTCATCTTCTCTGATATAATACAATACCCATTGGATAATCAAGTCTGAAGAATAAAAACAATAATTGAGTCGTAACGGGAAATAAATGCTGCCTTGTTTTATGCCGTATCGTAGATGTTCCTTTATGTGGTTAACAGCATTTGAACACTATTTGGCAATACGGACACATGGGAGTAAATTGTTTCATGTTTTATGAACGTAAAGATGTGATATGGCCAAATGTGTAATAATCGTTCGGTCTACTTAAGTACAACTACTGACGAAAATAACTCTAAATATACTTCTAAGTCGCCACTGATACACGTCACCATTGTATCCGATGCATGTCAATGCGCTGAAAGTTAAACCCTATTTAAATAAATGCATGCATGATATTTTTATCGATGTGGAATTAAACAGAATTTTCGCTATTGCCATCGTTAACGACGCCATGTAGTCCTTGTCGTTTTACACATGATTCTAACGACAGATAATGCCGGACTATCATAATTAGTACAAACGGTATAAAAGCCCTACATGTATTGAATTTTTGTACATGTACATCTCAAAAACTACAAAATTCTATTAAGGTCGTGGTGCTGTTTGGCAATTCGTACGAAAATACATTGTAATGTTTATTATAAACCTTTCCCTCTATAGCTGAACTATTTAACTTTTGTAAAGTGAAATACATAATAAAAATTATCACACTAGTACATGTATTAAAACATATATCGTCCTCGGGATTCTCCCAGAACATGATGGCTGATGTCAAATAAGTACTACCAAATATCTCCAGAGAATATAAATTGAAAAAGAATGTCATTTAAAGCTAATTAACTAATGTAAAATTAGTGTGGATTGACATTGAATAAACAATCATAAAAATCTATGTTTAAAAATAAACACATCTTGTGAAAGTTCGCAGGAAATTTCTGTCAAGCATTGGTTTATTTGACATAAGGATTTCTCACATTTCACAGTCTGTGATATACGAGTTGTACGGACGATCAACGTATAAAACATTTGCGATAATTCGACATAATCAAGTTAAATTTATATAATCAAAATCGTATTCTATATTTTGGTTTGACAACTAATACAATTAACATTCAACATTATTTGCGTAGAAAGCTTTTGAAAATTTAATTTTACTATACTTGTGTCAGTATCTGTCAGGCAATAGCTCCCAAAATGAAAGTAAAGCAATAAGACATGTTTAAACAGTTTGTATACGAGTAGGTATAACCATTTCGAGGATGTAATCCTACTTTTCAAAGGCCAATAAATATGGGTTGTTGCAGGAAGAGCTGGATTAAAACGGTGTTGATTAGGACCAGGACAATTAATTGGTAAAACGGATAAGATTCGATTGCAAGGTAAAACCGGTTTCAATTTTGCAAATCCGCTAATCGTTCTAAAACAATACACATTCTACAATGCCAATAAATTGTAACTATGTTACTGTGAGTGTGCATACAATATATCTTTGACCAGAATATGCCTGAATGTGTTGATCGACACATAAACAAGCAAACTAGCTGGGTGCCTTTGGGTAACATGTGATACATTAATCCATACACTCAGTCTGGTCATATTTTACAAACAAATCTTATTTTATACCTCGAAGCCGAAGAATAAAATAAAAACACATGAATTCTGCTTCTGAAAGTACCTTGATATAGTCATCATGAAAGAAAACAACATTTTCAATATCGCCGATTTTTGAAATCGTCCCGGTCTTAGTGTTGAAAATCTTGGTACGGAATACGACGCGTGTTAGAAATGACCCGGAATTACATGTACCCATAATTGGAGTGTGTTATTGATATCATTCTCGCAGAAAAACTATTTTTTAAGGTTTTATGTACCTGATAAATGTGTATCAACAGCACCCTGAATTATTACCCTGTATTTTATTGTAATGTCTAAAAATATTTTCATTGGGTTATATCTAAGATTCGGTAAATTCGTGCAGCGTGTCTAATGTTACTAGTAGTGTTTTACCTATTTAAATAATAAGTTACACGCGCAAATAGTTTTAATTCATGTGCTCATTATATTCATTGCAAAGTAATATTTCATCTTAGGCCTAAACGCATGAATAGCGAAAATGATCAGTAAATAATATAATAGTAACAGTTGTTTTTGCATGATTTTAAGTTAAATTATTATTCTAATTATCTTTATCTTCAAGTTGTGAAAATATATCCCCATACATTTTTACGTTTGATAAGAAAAGTAACGGAACCAAATCAAGTTCTTGAAAGTCGGTCACGCTAGGATGTATGCATTCAAAAAGTAGATGTATTCCAAGACTATAAGTGACATTACGAGGGTTGTTCAAATTAGAATGCAAGTGATGCTATATCTGTCTTGTCTCAATGATTTTTTTAAAATAGTAAGTAACGACTTTATTTATAGTAGATAACATATTTAGTGTTATACCAATTTTCAAAATGGTCTTCATAATAAACATACACGTATATACATTAAATACATGATAATATACAAACAAATTTATAATGAAAATGAAACAGTATTAGTTAAACTTATAGTGTATCTTTTTAAATTAAATTTGCTGTCCATGAATGAATCATTTAGGAAAGTTCAACATAATCCAATTATATCAGGTGTGGTTTTTTCTACAATAAGATGGCACACTTTATCAAACTTTGGATATAGGTAATGGATGGTAAGATGGTTGAAATGTATGCCTTTATGCTTTGGTGAATGTTCATGCGAATGTGAAGCTTTCTGTTCCATGTGTGGGCATTAATCAAATTTCTGTCCTTTTATAATGTTGAAGTCTTTATTGCCTCGGGGTCCTTTGGAGAAACCGGGGTGGTGGGAACTATGGGGTTGCTGGTATCCATGGAAATGGAGGTATCATTGTCATTTGTATCCATTGTTGTCCTCGTGTCTGGTCGTTGTAGTTCCGGTGTCTGCTTTTGTTCTGGTTGTGCCGAAAATGGGTCCTTGTTCCAAGGGCTGTCTCGATACCATTTCTAAGATTTCTTCCTAGAATGGCACCGCCTTTTGGGTTAAGATGGACTTCATCGCGGTATAAACTGGGGTTACTGATGAAATCGGTTGTATTGTCTATGAATGTGAGGTCATTGTCTAGACACAATTGTTTCAACAGCACGTTCACCATTTTCTCTTGTGAATTTTGCTTGTCAGTCTTCTTAGGTAGAATTGATGAGATGATAATTTCAGCATCCGGAAGTTGGTGACCAATTGTATGAACTATATCAGCAAAATCTTCCATGATAGCACTTGGTGAGTCATCCTGACTAATATTGTTGTTACCATCATGAAGCACAATAGCGACAGTTTCTAGGTTTATTGTTCCATTGTTGTACAGGGTAGCAAAATTATTTTCTAGTGTGCGTATTCTCGCCCCTCCATGGGATCTGATTGTTAGATTTAAGTCATCACCTGTCAGCCTTTGTCTGCTAAATATCTTAGTGACTGAGTCGCCTAAGATAGCGACATGTTGTAGACCATTTTGTTCTGTGGCTTGTTGATTTAGCTGGGCAGAGGTTGGTGGTGATGCTTCACTTGAGGGTTCGGTGGATGGTTCTATCGTAGAGTTTGGCCTGTGTAGATTTGATTTCTGTTGTACATTGTGAGGGCAGTTTATTTGTTTCTTATGTTCCTTTTACTTTAAGTCTAAATTTTCATTTGTCTCCTTGATTTCTTCTCTATTTGAATTGACATCTTTTCTGAGTATTTGAACATCTAATATTGTTGCCGTACTTGTCAATTTCTCTTTTATTTCATGGATTTCTGACTTGAGATGCTTCATTTCGTCGAATAGGCATATCTCAAGTTTATGTTTTTCCTGTGGGGATTTTAATTTGTTGGATAGCGAGATGATTTGTTTAGCCTGCTCACTTGCTTTTGTTTGAGAGTTTTTAACGGTCTTCTTTAGAGTTTGTGAAACATCTTCAAGTTTTGATAGTTTTTCACACTGTTCATCATTTTTAGCTTTCAGTTTTTTATTTTCTTTCTTAAGTAAGTTATTTTCTATCGTGAGACGATCAATCTGGATCTGTAATTCAGCAATTTCTGTTGTATTGTTGTTTGATGTAGTGCCCGAAGAAGTGCCGGTAGATCCTTGTTCATTAGTACGTATTTCCGATGTTACAGACTCATTGCGAGATACATCCACTGTCCTGATCTTCAGGTACGTTTGCTAATGATCGGGGGTTAATACGGGTACAGATTGGTGTTGTTAGGAAGAAGCTGTAGTGATTGCTGTTGCCAGGCGATTTTGGTCCAGATTTGTTCTGAGTTTTTTTTCAGTTTGGGGGTCACATGATATAAAGCACTTCTGGTATGTAGCTTCTTTGTTAATGATGATGGTTTATTCTTTAATTCTACGATGAGACTATCAAGCACTGTGTCAATCCATATTTTGCAACCTGTACCTTGAACTAACATAGTGTTTGTATGGTAGATTGTTAAGACAACATTCCTTTCCGAGAGGATAAGCGTTGTAGTTATTATTGTATTGTCTTTGGTTGTATTCATGTAATACATTGATTGTAAGATTTGAATCATACTGCCATGTGTTGATTTCTGATGAAATACAATTGAAACATTGTCACTACAGTCAGAAATGTTTAAGTCAAACAATTTGTTGCTGGAATGACTATCCATGTTGACAGATTTATTGTTAAAAGCCATTGTTTCAGATAATACTGCCTCGAGATATGAAATATGTGATGACATAGAATGGTCATATATCACAATTGTCAATACAAGGATATTTAATGTTCAGGTTCAAGTTTTCAACTGTCAGTTAAACACTGAGTTGTTGCCCTTAGGGGTTATGTATCCAACTGTCTTAAAACGTTGCTAATGTTTCCCAGAAAATTACACACAGTCTATATAATAATATCCAATAATTCAAGTTTTTAAGTTAAATTAGTCCAATATCACTGATTTTAAAGTCAATCCTTGATCATAGTAAGAATCCAATTAAATTTCAAATAACACTATATAAATTTTAACTTTTAATCCTATTATTTCGGTAAAAAGGTTTATTTTGGTGAGAGCAGATTTGTTGTGACTTGTCCGTCCTATGGCCTAAAATGGACTGTATATCAAAGATAATGCTATTACCTTTAAATTGATTCCTCACATTTTAAAATCCATTCCGTATAACTGTAACAATATGTCGATTAATACTGTTTACTCATGTGTACTAATGTAAGTAACTCATTCAAATTAACTTATATAGTGGAATAGTGTAATGTTATGTCTTATTCATCTATTACTTGATAGTTTAAGAAATTAAAAAGCAGTGTAATTGTATTTGGAAATAAGCCTCAGGCACGCCGTCCAAATACACTAACATACTAGAAAAGGGTTGCAAAAACAGTTTTGGAAACTACGTAGAATATTAACAATTAGGCAAGTAGCTAAATATGTTGGCTCCTCATTAGGAGTTATTCATACAATTATCAAGCATTTTACAAAATTTAGGACGACTAGTGCAGTTCGGATACCCCTTTCTGCTTTATTACGCCATTACAAATGCCCTTGCAAACAGTTTACTGTCAACAAATAGTGGAAACTATTTTCTAAATAAATATGTTGACCGTTTGCAAATGCAATGAACAAAAACGAGACGCGGGTTCATTTAGTGACCCATGCGACAGATCCATAAACAAATATGGGTCAGCAAACACAGAACGAAGGTATGGATTGCAAAACGCACCATGGGCACCAGTAGAAATGTACACCTTTTGCTAAGTGTCTACCGTTCGATTTGATGTATAACATGGACAATAAGTAAGTGACCAGCTTAACAAAAGTCAATTCCTTCAGAAATGGAAGAAATACTCAATAAGCAATGGGCCTCCACCTGTGGTAGCCATCAACACGGCTTTCTGAGAAGCGTAAAGGTTATTGAGCTTCCCGATTTTTGTCAAGCATTGTCCCTAGTGCTCTCTAATTGTTTCAAACGACTCTTAAATTGCATTTTCGGAACAAAGATCTCGGTTTAGCTCATTCCAGTATACCTAAGATTGATCATAACACAGCATTTTAAATGGATTATCTGATTGAAATTTCGCATACATATCGAAGATGAATACTGCAATTGGATCAAAGGCTTATTTTATTAGAATCTATCAAGGATACATTGTATTGGCTTTGTTGCATTCTAATTTGAACATTTCAAAATTGAAAATACTATTTTCGAAATATTGTTAGTCATTCAATACATTGATGGCTGAGAATGAGAAGGTGCTACTTGCTACGTTATAAGTGTATATTTGAAATTTGCATCGCGAGGCGCTTCTTATGAGCCTTTTATCGTGAAAATCGGAACTGGTTTTGTCAACCATGCGAGTTAGAAAAAGCTTGTTTTTCCATTAGTAAAGAGCGATTTTCCGACAGTGTTTTCTTTTTTTCTCAAAAAAGTGATTTTTTGCTTACGACCGTCTCATCAGTCTGCGAATTATACGTAATACTTCCACCTAAAGTGATCCACTATTTGTGTTAAGTAATAAGTGATAAGCTTTATCAAAGACGCACGCTCCTCGTGATGTACTTAGAAATATAGACTTGAGCTTAATTACGTATAGGAAAACACGTCTCAATATATTGCATTGTCATTTTAATCAATTAACAAGTTATGTACAGTCTGGAAAACGCTGGTTTTCGTATCATTTACTTGTATGTCACGGCGTTTTTCAGAAGACACACTTCTTAATTTCCTTGGTTATGAATGGGATTGGTCTGATGCTTGTCAATTGTCGGTATATCCCATTATTTATCTTTGAGTCTATGCAACTTGATTAATGAACATATAATCAGATGGTATAGTTATTTATGTTTCGCCGGAAATGAAACTTCTTTTACAGTCTTCGATTGGTGTATCTTGTATACATGTAACTGGGGAGGACTGAAGTCACTGTAAGCGTATTATTGAGGGCAGCATTATATAATAATATGTCTAAAGCCGTACACCAGACATATGACGTCAAGTGTCTAGCGATTATCTTGACACTGTAAATTCGATGGACAAAAACGTGTATGTATTGTTCGAGAAATGAAGGTGACTACTTTGAAATACGTGTCTGTGGCATGTCAAAGTGCCGTATGTTGCCCTGTTTCGTTATCATGGTCTTCTGACAAGGCAACTCTTATTTTACAAACTACATATTCGTTATTTGAACGTCAACATTGCAGTGTGAATTCTAGCCAGGTGACATCGCATTTTGCACTCGAAAGAGACCAGTAACTGTATAAAGGACAATGTAATAGTATGTGTAAATGTACATAAATCTAGGTAAAATGGAGGACAGATATAATGCAATATATTACCTTGTGCTTTCAGCTTGGTCCTTTGACGGTAACTCTCCGTTTTACAGTATACATGTCAACTGTACATCTACATGTAGCGCATATTTTGTTCACTTGACAACATGGTATGACTGAACTACACCAGGACATTGCTTTGCATACAACCTATGTAGTTGTACCCTAATATAAAAGTAGTTTTAATTTATGAATTTTAATTAGATGGGTCGAAAGTCGAAAGACCTAGCAGATATAGAAACGCTGAATGACATAGTTTTAGCTTTCAAAAGTCATACAAAGTTTATGAATTACAGTAAATAGTAAAACACCGCAGCCGTACAAATAATGTTTGACAATATTAAACAAAAACAATATGTTTTATTAAGTAATTGGATAGTAACGTTGATCAGTAAAATAAGTTTGTCATTATGTAGCATCGTCTTCATTCGTTATATAGTAATACTGACTTTACTAAACTTATATATTGTTATCTCATGCATCCAAATTGAATGTGCACGCTTGCTATAAATTTCCTACGCATGCATGCCATAAAAGAAACCAATCATAATTACCAGGGCTAATGTGTAGTTTAAAATTAAATATGATATTATCTTTATTGGACGTCCGATATTAAAACTGGAATTCGCGTTTCCTAAGATATCTATCCTGGATATTTTAATCTTGACCTGACCACAATTAATGCATTAAGCTATATCGACTTCTTATGTCTGCTCAACGATATTATCCAGTATCACCACGTTATCAACGCAAGGTTCGTATGCCCTACATGCACCAGACACATTATCGAAAACATTTCGGCCAATATAACGATCAACTAGAGTTATACAAGTCAAATAGTTCCTGCGAGCAAATAATGTACCGACTTCATTTGACAGAGAATTGACAGGATCCTCGACCTTCTATCTGCATATTTCAACAGCTGATGTGTATAAAATTAAGCATGGTAATCTCAAAATTGTGAAAAAAATAAGCGTGGTAGACCGGTAGCTTTTAAATTGGGAAAACTATATGCACGATAATTTGCATACGAAATTTATCAACAAATTGTTAAATAATTTCATGTATAACAAGTCAATTTTTCACGACACGTAATTGCATATTATGACCCCCTTGTTCCATATAATATTTATATGCTTATAAATAAAACCATGTATTAGTCCATTAAAAATTATTATCATCAGACATGTTTTCAGTGTTCAACAATATCAAAGACCATAAACCAATTCCGATAATTCCATGACAATAGACAAGAGACATTTAGAACTTTAAGTCTCTGAATGGACATTAACACTGAATGGTAATTCTCCTAATATGACTCTGGATACCAAAAGAAACTGTACATGTTGTTAATTTTATCAAGGAAAACAACCAGCACTAATTTTACCCGCTGATCCTAAAACAATCCGAGAAATAATTTACGGAGCGAAGTGCCGGGTACGAATTGTGTTGTTTACGAAAAAAAATATTCAGGACGAATGGTGGGAAGTGGCACGAAAGTGTTGAGTATGAAACGTTAGCGAAGAATTTATCCAACGATACAACGATCTAAACTCGTGGTTTATACTCTTTTAATCGAGTTGCGTGTGCATTTCTATCGTAGGGACGGGTTTTGAGGATAATTTTGTAGTTCTTTCTAAGAATTTCGACTTGCCCGGGCCGACGTACGTCAGCCATCTTTTTGCGTAAGAAAATTATCGGTTGCGTAAAATATACCGATCAGGTGATGGTTAACACCCAAAAATTCGTAATCCTGACACATTAACCATAGAACTAACCTATTTTCGTTCACGAAAAATTTGAAATCTTGTAACGACCGTTTGATGAGTCTGGTTCACGACATTCTTACAAAATGCATTTTTTTTTCAAAAAAAAATTTAAAATCGTGAACCATCGAGAACAGGTCACGTGCCCCTCCATGGACTTTTTACTTTGAGCTATCCAATATACCTGCGATCTCAAGCTCGCAGGTAATGAAGGGACGGTAATTTATGACATTATACATGTACAATGTACGTAGTATACCAATGACAATGAAGTTGATAATGAAACAGCTGCTTCTACACTCTGCAAAACTTATAAGTACACACTTGCCTATTTGCCAATAGCTCCGCCAATACGTGTTTGATCTTGCTGAAAATTCAACATAGGAATATTGGATGTGTGCAATTACAATACAATCGATGTATTTAACATCTGATTCAAACTGTCACAAACAGAATAAACTAATGATGACATCAGCAGTATCTGAAATCACACAAAAATGCCGTGTGTTCATCGGGCGATTGTCAGGTTGCTAATGCACATTTGGCCCCGCTGCGCTGATACAGTTCGGTTTCAAGTCTATGTTCTTATCATGGACACAGTAATAAAGGAAACAATGATAGGAACAAGCCCAATTTAGGTTTAGAAATATCGACTTTGGATAAAAAAGGCAATTTCGGACATGGTTAATTTCGCTTGACCATAACAATAAAAAATAATTTAAAAAAAAAAAAACCATGTTGTTGTGTGAAAAATCGATTTTTTTTAATTTGACGATAAATCTAAAATTTAAATTCACCGTACATAAAAATAATTTGCACTTACGCGTTAATTTCTCGACCATTTTACGGTTTGGATGTTTCATGCTGTATTTAATTTTAAAGAAAAAAATGTATTTATCCAGTCCTGTGATAGTCAATACCATGTACACAAAAGTACATGCAAAAATGATAAAAACTTAAAAGTTATAACGGTAAAACCACGTGACACTGTGTACTTATATGTTTCGTCGAGTGTAGTTTATTAGTATAACTTATTCACGAACGCTTGAATGATCTTGCACACAAACTGAATAACTTCTTCGCACGAGAGCAACACCCTCATCAAGGAAAAAAACATTACATGCACTACGGTTTACCCTGATCATGAATCCTGGTATACAATATACCCAGTGTGTTTCAAACACATGCACTACAGTTTACCCCGATCATGAATCCTGGTATACAATGTACCCAGTGTGTTTCAAACACATGCACTACGGTTTACCCTGATCATGAATCCTGGTATACAGTGTACCCAGTGTGTTTCAAACACATGTACTACGGTTTACCCTGATCATGAATCCTGGTATACAATGTACCCAGTGTGTTTCAAACACATGCACTACGGTTTACCCTGATCATGAATCCTGGTATACAGTATACCCAGTGTGTTTCAAACACATGCACTACAGTTTACCCTGACCTTGAATCCTGGTATACAATGTACCCAGTGTGTTTCAAACACATGTACTACGGTTTATCCTGGTCTTGAATCCTGGTATACAATGTACCCAGTGTGTTTCAAACACATGTACTACAGTTTACCATGATCTTGAATCCAGGTACACAGTATACCTAGTGTCTTTCAAACACATGCACTACAGTTTACCATGATCTTGAATCCTGGTATACACTATACCAAGTGTGTTTCAAACACATGCACTACAGTTTACCATTATCTTGAATCCTGGTATACAATGTACCCAGTGTGTTTCAAACACATGCAGTACAGTTTACCATGATCTTGAATCCTGATATACAATGTACCCAGTGTGTTTCAAACACATGCACTACAGTTTACCCTGATCTTGAATCCTGGTATACACTATACCAATGGTGTTTCAAACACATGTACTACAGTTTACCATGATCTTGAATCCTGGTATACAATGTACCATCCAACCTGCACAATTCGATCCGATTTCTAAACGTGAGAGGCAATCAAATAATTAAAACATCGCTGTGAAAGGTTTAAAAATGAAATTAATACATGTGCTATGGTTAATAAAATCAAGATACAATGATCCACGTGCGAATAGTTGCTAAGAATTACTAGTCAACCTATTGTATACAGCCATTATAGGTAAACGTCTTGAATTGCTATTGTAGGCAGGTGACAGTTTAATATTTGTCATATACGTACGTAATCGTACAAACAAGCACATATTTCATAATATTTTGAAAATTTTGTTCCAAACATTTCAAAACATCTCCTACCCCATATGCATCATTTTCCATGTATAAAATGAGCGAAAATATCAACATTAAAACACCTTCCAAAACTGAATGGTGTGTCATTGTATACGGTAGAAAATCTGTCTGTTGCACCGCAACGTTGATTTACACTGAGTCGCGGCGATTCCAAGTGGAAACTAACCAACAGTGCATCGCGTGCCAAATCAAAGGTCTAATGCATGTATAATGTCACTTGTAAAATTATTCTCGTCCATGTCATTTAAGCAACAGTGCAAAATCAAAACTCATTTTGTTAAAAACAAGTTGAACACTAAAAACGTTGTGAATATTCAATAGCCCGTGCAAAAATTTCGTCCTAAAGTATAATTGTATTGATTGTGCAATTACAAGGCAGCAGAGTTGGCCATTAACGTAAATTAGTGCAGACAATTTCCTGAAATTATCTTTTGCGATAAAATAGCTGAGGTTTTCACCTTCTATGGTATGACATGATACACATGTGAACGATTATACTATGCAATCAGTTATTATTGTTGAAGATTCGAATGCTGACTTGATTTTGCGCGTATTCGCACGCATGGTGATGCCTGATATTTAGTTGTTTCAACAACATAAGAGCAATGTTGGACTTTAGGAGAGTGGCTGGTGTCTGAATCGTTCTGTATTTTAGATGGTACACGTATACCAAATAGTGCACATTTAGTGCGATTAAACAAGTAATGCCATTATAGAGGAATGCTTAAGTGTTTTCATTATAATTACATTCACGAGTTTATATAGATAGCCCGTTCATCATATTACCAAACTTAATATTGCCAATTGAGCTAAAGTTTGTTTGATAGGACAATATGCGTATGAACGATGATTAGTGTGGGTTTGGTCTCAATTCACACACTTCATTTAAGGCACTTACTTTCGCTATCGTATACTGAATACATTTAAAAAATCAATAAGGGTGGCAGTTCTTAACTGTAAACCTTGATGTTACGGGTTTCAAGTTTTCTGTTGTTTGTAGAGTTGTCTCTAAATGCGGACGCGCACAAGTGATACCAAATTGCAGTTTAGTTTACTGACGGGTACGAAATAGAGAATCGTTTTATTTCTACATACACGTGATTCGTCTGCCGAATAAAACTCAAGTTTAACTATATTGTTTTTTGTAAAAGGAGAAAATATTTAATTAAATTACACTGGAATTTTAGAAATTACATGGTGTAATTGCCACTGAACCGAAGATTTCAATAAGGTTTTTTTTATCCAATTACATGATTTTACAGGATTCTTATTTTAAATTAATGAATTGTCACATCCTGTTCATGTTATTGGATATCTGCACTTATTTATTATGTCTTCCCTGTTTAGTGTTTAGTAAGTACATGTCCATATTATATGTAATGGATACTGTTTAAGTTATCAGAGTATAATTTTAGTGAGATCTGGCATCTTTTTTTTAAAAAGCATTGTATTCTTAAAATTTAAATGTGTTAGGAACAGTAAGCAAAGTATTATGATGCACTATATTTTTCCTTGAAATTAATAAAACCATAAAGATCAGTAAAGTGAATTTATTGAATCATGACGTCACTTTCATTGCAAATCATGCTCGTTCACAAACAAAGTCAGCGTAACATTAAGAGTCAAAGTTAGTTGTTGGCGACATAGTCAATAGTATAAGGAACAAACTCTTACAAAGAAACTATTATAAAACAATTTTATTAACCTGTATCAGGCAAAACATAAATTACTTTGCAAACCGAAAGTAGAAATATGGCAATGTTTCTTGAATATTTTTAAGTATACATTTTTCTGTCAAAACTAAGAAATAGTTTGTTCCCTGGAGTTTTAAGCATGGTATGACTTTTGGCTCGTGACATTTACTAATTTGTGTTTTAAGTGACATACATTCTTTAAAACACACTATTTTAAAATGATGGCCCTTTTTTGACGAGTTGTTGGTGTTATGTTACAGTGTTACAAGTCGGTCTGCCTTAGCCCCTTTATTTGCTACAACAATATGGTTTACCATACCCCTCCAACTTTTGTTCTAACTCCTCCCCCTTAAGAAGATTGTACATTTGTTTTAATTAGATTCGTAAATCCACTGTTAGGTTGAACAACTGCTGCTCGCATGTAATGAATGACGAATTTAACCAGTTTGGAAATGTACAGTTGGTCGTTTGAAGTAGTACATGTATGTATCATAATAATATTAATGCCATTTGCTATATACATGTACTTAACATATAAGTATACAATAGACCTGTACTTAGACCACAATACGGTCACCTGTATACAATGTATGTGTTACATGTAGAACAATATTGTACAACTGTACAAAAAAGCTTAACAAAACATATCATGTTTGCTTATATATGTTATTGACACCAGCCATTCGGTTCATTAATACATGTTATGCACGATGCGTTTCGTTCTGTTTAGTATATCATATGAGACGATAGCAAATATAATAAGTACCAAAGCAACTGTCAACCATGATAATTGTGTTGTTAACACCGCACATGATGATTGAATATTGTCATTTGGTATTGTTGCAAGCAACTTGTCTTTAACATTTCCGACAAAAGTAATTCTTAATTAATTTTGTAGTTGCATGCATATTTTGAGTGTCGATGTGTACTATAGTACGTTGATTAAGTCGGAGATGTTGCCATATTCAACACAAGAAAGAGACTAGAAGAATTCGTTCAGCACATTGTTGGGAACACTGGCAAGAGTAAACG
Organism: Spisula solida; assembly: GCA_947247005.1. Lineage (NCBI taxonomy): Eukaryota > Metazoa > Mollusca > Bivalvia > Venerida > Mactridae > Spisula > Spisula solida. Next base: position 38,364,074 of record OX365944.1, on the reverse strand, counting down.
GTGGTCTTAATAGTGGTGGTTTCGGATGGGACATCCGGCTCGGGCGTTCAGGTTTTATTTGCTGAAACTAGGTCATTCAGCTGAAACCTTGACGTTCAGCTTCTTAATAGGACTTCTGAAAGCTAAAACTAAGTATGTAAGTCGTTTTGAATGAACTGTGTCATTCAGCTTGGCTATTCAGCTTTTTCATTGCTGGAACTAGTTCATTCAGCTTTTTGACAGCGCGGACTTACGTGGATCATTAACTTGTTCAGTTGAACATTGTGCCAAACATATAGTTTTCATGAAATTTATGTTATTCTAAAGTGGTCATATTTTCATGATACAAAAATAATAAATAAATGTGCTTTCGATATTCTCATAATGTAATTTCATTCATACACAACATTATAGAACTACCTACAAAGGTACATGCAAAATCCCGTCGGAATTAATTAACTAGTTGCAAGTCATTGCCATGAAAAGTATATCACGGTGTTCAATCAATTACTAAAAGGTGCAGTCAATAAAAACGACAATGTGAACTTGTATTTTCAACGTGTTCGAATTCAACGGCCCTTGCAGTTTTTTCATTCAATTCTATATGTCCTTACAACATTATAAAGATAGAGTTCCCTAGTTTCTAACTGCCTAAATATATTTTTAAAAAACAGTTTTAATGAAATGTTTATTAAAACAAAATGTACCTCAGTGACTGCTCTGTCAGTTCCATTTTTTATTAACCTTTCTAAGAGAACATAATTTTATATAAAATACAAATCTCTATCAATGATACAGTTACCTGCGTGAATCAAAACAACAGAGAATGAAACAAGCTATGTTTGCATATATTATTTTACTACAGGTCGATCGCCAACAACCATTGTATTTGACGAATGATTTTCAACATTTGAAACAAGTGTTTCACAGAAATGATGAAATCGATAATGTGCCGTTCCTATCAAACGGCTGTTATTGACGACTTTATTTGATAGTGAAATGTTGGATGATGACATATCAGCTGTAAAACATATTAATTCTCATAAATATTCGTCTTGTAATCTTATAGCAGAGCATTTAATCTATGGATATCAACATTTAACTACCTTACATCGGGACATTATTCAACCAGCTTTATAAGACGCGTATATGTATGTTCCTATCTATCTTGCCAACTTCTGTCATACTACCACTACATAAAATTCTCTATCAATCCAGACTGCTTACTACAGCGGATATAGATGCTACAATTAGGTCTGGTTTTTTTGGACATAATATGGATATATTTGCCAAAAAGGGGCTAGACATGATGGAGCAATGGACATTTTGATATCTAAGTATAAGCGATACCTCAGTTTCATTATTAGAGAAAATATACTACAACCGTATCATATTTTTTATATTTCTAGTCTACACCAATATTTGAAACATGAGTATTCAAGATACGAAACAAGAAATAGTTTTTGTGAACTATAGATTACCGACCAATACACAATACTCGTATGTGTAGTCTAGGTCGCATTGAGCATGTTTTGCCTCGGCGATGTACTCCCGATTTAAATTAATCGGGATAACAATATCGCCGATGTGGAATTCCTCCTTGAACCTAGGCTTATGCCTTGAATTTTCCCGATGTACTCGCGATTTCACAACAAGTCTCAATACCCCTAAAGCTTCCCTGAGACAACGGGGAGCTTTCCTGAGACATCAAGGAACCTGTTCCGGGCACCTCTCGAAGCTCTTATGCCCATCGGCATTACATCCCTGAGAAACGAGGGGGGACACACACATACCGTCGGGAACACATCGGGAGTTCAACCGATGCCTCCCGATATCCCCCATTAAATCACGATTCCTCCCCATGTCACAAATTATCTTACGACCATCCTGACGTGTCCTCTTCAGTACGAGGAACCAGTTCCCGATGCCGGTCGTACATTCACAAGACAAAAATGCAAAATTTATATAACAAATGATGATGATATAATTATGTAGATATATATTTCAAGTGACAAGGTTTTAGCACGGAATATTTACATTAATTTTTGATCGCCTTTCGAAAGAATCATTTAAATACAAAACTAACTGTCTTATAGTTTAACCACTTTAATGCATATAGGTAATGCATAATAACGACATTGGTATGATCAACCACGGCTATTCTCAATAAGACATACCAGGTTTTCGTCTAAAATAAGTTCAATTTTAATGTACATTGTATCATACTTTTATTGGTTTATTCAAGAACATTCCTTAGAAAAAATAAATGTCAATTTGGATATGATGCTTGTACTGTTCTCGTTGTTTTATGGTTTACACAGTAACGTTCGCAAAACGAACTTTACCATTCAATGTGTTACTATGTTCACATTTGTGAAGGTCCAATTTACTAACGTTTCAATGTAATCTTCAATCTTGGATTTGTCATTATGAGTGATATTTAATGTGCGTGATCTGATTCTTATATTCGCATGAAAATATGGAAAAATGCATTATCCGCCCGATTTAGGGGAAACGTTTTTAAATGATAATTAAGTTCTCAAGTACGGCATAAAACACAAATACACGTTCCATAAAGTATGGAAAAGTCATAATATGTCATCATGTAAATTATTTAACAAAGGTTCTAGAAATAAAACTATCAATGCAACTGTGCCAGTTTCGTTCTTCTTCTCTTAGTGTCGTGATTTAATTAATGCACATTCGTAAGCGTGCTTAATTTTACGATAGAACACATGAAAATGTTAATTATTAAAATGTTCTGAAATAAAATAGTTTGCCACGTGTCTGATCTATATTTGGGGTAACTGATTAGGATTAGACCAATAATTATGGAAATATGAGTATATTGTTTGTAATGCACACGTTTAAATGGTGGTAAGTGTAGCCTTGATATATTAAAACAAAGACAGTATGGAATATAATTTGATTTTGAAAAATGGTGTATTCACAAGCGTTCGGAATTTGTTTTCGTAATTCAGACTGCTACGAACTAAATGAATGAACAAATGATTTACAATGTCAAAAACAACCTACAATGCGCAATGTTGATGACTTCGTGTTACGCTACCAAGTACGATCACTATGCGTTACATCATAAAAGAGCAAAGATAATGTGTGGAATACAATGTTCGTATTGTAACTGTATGTTATGTTCCTTCTAGTTTTTTGCAACAACATCTTCTAGCACGACTTCAGTAACCATACTTACCAATCCCAATTTACATATTAAATGGACTACGTTTCTTTACAAATCAACGTCTAATTTGAATAATCAATCTGTGAAGTATTTCGCCAAAAAGTATCAACTTAACCAGCAAATTATACTTTTGATGATTTTGTCATTATTTAGACCCACTGATCTGGTATTAAACCCCGTTGTGCCAACACTGATTGAATCGTGCAGATTTCCGACTTGAAATGGTATCAGTATCATACGTTATTAAATCAATAGCAGGAAAATTGTGTCATATTTAAAGATAAAAGTACGTTTCCGCAGACGATGTGTCAAAAAGAAGGAATACTTGATAGGCAGATAGTTTCCTTAATACAATACCTACTAACTTAATGTGCACTTTCATGTCGCTGGTCATGTGTCTCGTCCAAACAACATGATTTCAGTTTTCACTTCGCAACCTCACTTATGACTACCAACATACCAACTTGACGATAAGACAATCTTAGACAATACGTTAATATTAACATATCAGGGCGGACAAATATCTGTTGCATATTGCAATGGAATAGTTGGAAAAATGACTATTTATTCAATAGACGAGAACTGACTTTTAGGCGCTGTCGTACCCACGCGAAAACCTGACTATAATGTAAAATGTATTTATCACCCTTGAGTTTATTATTCTAAGGATATAAATACAAAGTATATTGTCACCGTTGGACTGTTGTTCTTGTTGTACTGTATGGATCAGTTTGGCTTGCTTATCCAGTAGCTTGACGTGAGAACATGATTTTGACTTGTCCACATTTTCTTGACAGTAAAAATTTGCTATTTCAAATAGTGCAAGGTGTGAGAGCTAATGGACTTTTGAACGGACGCGTTTTAGTTCAGCGATCTATCATATAATAAACCATTGTTCGATCTAAAATACTTCCCAATTGTGCTGAGAACACAAAGATAACTTTTGGTGACAGATAGTTTGTCGTTTATCAAGGATTCAACGTCTTAGGTGGGATTTCAGGCACTTTGGAAATATGCAAGTGGTGAGATCATTGCAGTTTGGCCAGGTATTTAGCGAAACTAAAGCAGATTCGCACACATGTTATATCTCTGGAGGTGCGCATTGATATAAGGACTTGCCTTGGATAGGTTCCATTAAACAAAAATAAAGAATTAAAATATTTACCTTCAAAAACCACCGTTTGTTTACATTCTCTGCCTGTCGTGATAGCGAAACTGTTACGTCACAAGTCAACTGATTGGCCACCGTGGTATATAAGAAAATATTTTCTCTAAAATGCTGGTCTTTAATAGAGTTTTGAACCATGTATATACAATTTTCAGGTTTCTGGATCATTATAAATACATAATGTAGTTATGCTTCGAAATGCAACTGTATTCAAGGTGGTGTTGAAGGAGTGTCGGCGAAGTAAGGGGTTAAGCTACCGGTATAATAACCATTAGGTGAAACAATCGACATCAACAAACACATTATATTGTCATTTGTCTTTATCTGGCAAAACAACTATTTTGTTTACAGAATAAATATGTTGGTTTCGTTATGTATAATTTGTTCACATGTTAATGCAGTGCACAATGTCGAGTTCATTACCAGTTTACCAGTTTATTTAGAAATATGATTAGGCCACCGGCCCATACACAACATATTTAACATACATATATACCAAATGTAGTGGTTAGTGTGGTATTGACAATCCATATACATTTTTATAGCAATAGCATGTGATCAACAGCATGTATAAACAACAACATTTACTATACAAATGATGATTTCAAAAACTCCTCTCATCTCTGAGAAGCATAATATAGGAACATTGCAAGCTGTCTTATTGTATCAGTATTATTATCGGAAAATAATCTATAGAAACTAAGATTTGACTTGTTTGTACTATATACTATACTAATGTCATCATATAAACTGCAATTAAAAACAATGTGGATTTCATCCTCAATATAACCTTCACAATAAAGACAGCTGCGATACTCCCTTGGTATATCATGGTATCGCCCCGTTTCTACCATTAAACTATGCGACGAGAATCTACATGTCGCCATAGCGCGCCTAAATGTATCAATGTCAATAACTTTACTATAGTTTTCACATACAAAATATGTCTTAATATTTACATAAAGACTCAGTTTACTCAGATCGCCAATTTTGAATAAATTCATCTTGAAGTCTTTGTTCAAAATTAAACAAAAATAAGTCCGGTCTATTCACACACTGGGCCTCCCAAACATAGCCAAACCCATTCTCAAGGAGACACTTTTTGACATCTGTAGCCCAGTTGTGGTAACCAAGAGCATCATAATGTACAAGCATATTATAACATAATCGAACATATCTACTAGAAGGCATTGACAATATCCGCAACCAGTATTTAATACAGCGTTTTGCTGCAAGTATGTACATGGGAAAACGCCCAAGCTCTCCTAGCACAGCATTGTTACATGAATTGTTGCTGACATGTAGCAGGCGTAATTGGAGAGAATCCATCTTTGGTGAAGATTTTAAACCCCACAGTTCAGATCCATATAACATAAGTGTACTAACCTTTGCATCAAATAATTTAAAAAATAATTTATAAGGAATACAGGATATTTCATTAGAGTTGTCACCGTTTCAAATCTTCCTGTCTAAATTGAGGAATTTAATTAATATTCAACTTCATTATCCTGCTTGAGCATAATGCCTTCACTAGTGTATATCATCAAGATTAATCCCATTACTTATGCCATTGACACCTACCGAAGTCCGACCTTATGTCATAAAAAGGCATTAAGTGTAATTAACCAGTGTAATTGTGGTTTTAATTTCCATTATCTTCTTAATAACCTCCGACATTGGACTACAATACATGTAACAGTATACAATGAGTTCAATAAAACTATCCGGACTACTTTAATATTGACCTTATCACCATTATTTCTCATATAATACAACTTTAAAGCTATATCGACTTTTGATGTCGGCTTACGATACACCTGTTTTGGTCGTTTTAACAACGAATGGTCCGTTTGTTTGATCAGACACATTATATTGAAAGTTTTATCGGCTGCGTCCGATGAAGTTATTGCAACTATAATGATGATTTGCAATCAATGTTTTTTATTTGTTCCAATCACATCACCGTGCAGACAATAGAAATTGCAAAATGTTATAATTTTAAAGGGTATTTGCTTTTTTGTTTTGTTGAATTGTAGGAATACCCTTTTAATGTGATGAATGTTTAGTGTCTACATCAACGGGTGATTTGTTTATAAGCTTTATATCACGCTATGTTTGCACTTCTCCGATAGACAAAGATCATTTGTTTAAGATCGACGGAGACAGTGGTAAGTGCGTGGTCATTCCGTTTTATCACTGACAGATAGGCCAATGACCTACGACGTATGTAAGTAACAGTTGTGTGATACAAGGAATCCGGGTGCGTTACCCTAGCTCTTTCCTTGATTCTTTCACGTACACGATGTATGCCACTGACACACGCGAGACAACATCTGTGTTTCTAACTAGTTTTATAACCAGTTTGGTAGGGAAAATGCATGTCCTGTGCCCCGGCCGGGAAGTGAAACAGGCACGTCCGGTCTGGTTGTCTATAGCCAGACTCATTATATCCAATACAATCAGCATTATTATATCTGACATGTCGACATGTACGCGCACCTTACCTACCCCAGGCCTGATAGCTTAAAACATAAATTCACATGACAAAATCGCTCGGGCCGCGTTAAGAAACCGGTGAAAAATAACCACTGAGTCATTTGGTGTGCTAGCTAATCCAACTAACGACTATTTAACTATATGTACCTATTTCTAAATTTGCTGCAAACGGAGCTGTGATATTTTGTACTTGCTGAGGTTTTGCATACACACTAAGATCATTCAAGTAACTATATTGGAATACTCCCCTTTATGCTTATTTATGTGAATTGTCCGACCGGAATTGTTCATTGACCTTTCCTGATTTATGGTTAAGTATTGATCACGTCGTTTTTAAGTCGTCTTTTCAATAGCTGTGTAACTTAATAAGAGATGAAGGTAAACTCATGCAAACAAATTCATGAAATTTTATAACTTTTGTTCGGTAAAACGACTTCAAATTAAGCATTGATTTTCATCTTCTGTGATATAATACAATACCCATTAGAATATAACCTACATTATGAGCCAATTAAAACGTCGAATTTTGGCGGATAAATGAAAATTTAATCATTAAAACTTTCTCTTAACAGACTTGACGTCATGCGTTGGCGCTAATTGTTATCGGCCAATCAGAATGCAGAATGTTATATTCTAAGTTAGTTAGAACATATTAAGTAAATTTTAATGACTAAAAAGGACTCGCTTCGCTTCGCTCGCTCCGCCCTTTTTAATCATTAAAATTTACTTAATATGTTCTAACTATAACTTGGATAATCAAGTCTGAAGAATAAAAACAATAATTGAGTCGTAACGGGAAATAAATGCTGCATTGTTTTATGCCGTATCGTAGATGTTCCTTTATGTGGTTTACAACATTTGAACACAACTTGGCAATATGGACACATGGGAGTAACTTGTTTCATGTTTTATGACGGTAAAGATGTGATATGACCAAATGTGTAATAATCGTTCGGTCTACTTATGTACAACTACCGACGAAAATAACTCTACATATACCTCTAAGTCGCCACTGATGCACGTCAGCATTGTATCCGATGCATGTCAATGCGTTGAAAGTTAAACCCTATTTAAATAACTGCATGCATGATGTTTTTGTTTCGATGTGGAATTAAACCGAATTTTCGCTATTGCCATCGTTAACGACGCCATGTAGTCCTTGTCTTTTTACACATGATTCTAACGACAGATAATGCCGGACTATCATAATTAGTACAAACGGTATAAAAGACCTGCATGTATTGAATATTTGTACATCTCAAAAACTACAAAATTCTATTAAGGTCGTGGTGCTGTTTGGCAATTCGTACGAAAATACATTGTAATGTTTATTATAAACTTGTCCCTCTATAGCTGAACTACTTAACTTTTGTAAAGTGAAATACATATCACACTAGTACATAATTGTATTAAAACATAAATCGTCCTCGGGATTCTCCCAGAACATGAACATGATCATGATGACTGATGTCAAATAAGTACTACCAAATATCTCCAGAGAATATAAATTGAAAAAGAATGTCATTTAAAGCGAATTAGCTAATGTAAAATTATTGTGGATCGGCATTGAATAAACACTCATGTCAAAAAGATTATATTAAGTCAGAAAGGGTAGGCAGCACTCAACTTAACCAGCCGAGAAAAAAACACATCTTGTAAAAGTTCGCTGAAAATTAATGTCAGGCATTGGTTTATTTGACATGAGGATTTCTAACATTTCACAGCCTGTGATATACGAGTAGTACCGACGATCAACGTATAAAACATTTGCGATAATTCGACATAATCAAGTTAAATTTATGTAATCAAAATCCTATTCTATATTCTGGTTTGACAACTAATACAATTAACATTCAACATTATTTGCGTAGAACGCTTTTGGAAATTTAATTTTACCTTGATTGTGTCAGTATCTGTCAGGCAATAGTTCCCCATATGAAAGTAAAGCAATTAGACATTTTAAAACGTTCGTATACGAGTAGTTGAAACCATTTCGAGGATGTACTACTACTTTTAATAGGCCAATAAATATGGGTTGTTGCAGGAAAAGCTGGATTAAAATGGTGTTGATTAGGATCAGGACAATTAATAGGTAAATCGGATAAGATTCGATTGCAAGGTAAAACCGGTTTCAATTTTGCAAATCCGCTAATCGTTCTAATACAATACACATTCTACAATGCCAATAAATTGTAACTATGTTACTGTGAGTGTGCATACAATATATCTTTGACCAGAACATGCCTGAATGTGTTGATCGACACATAAACAAGTAAACTAGCTGGGTGCCTTTGGGTAACATGTGATGCATTAATCCATATACTCAGTCTGGTCATATTTAACTAACACATATTATTTTATACATCGAAGCCGAAGGATAAAATAAAAACACATGAATTCTGCTTCTGAAAGTACCTTGATATAGTCACCATGAAAGAAAACAACATTTTCAATATGGCCGATTTTTGAAATCGTCCAGGTCCTAGTGTTGAAAATCTTGGTACGGAATACAACGCGTGTTAGAAATGACCCGGAATTACTTGTACCCATAATTGGAGTGTGTTATTGATACATGTATCATTCTCGCAGAAAAACTATTTTTTAAAGTTTTATGTACATGGTAAATGTGTATCAACAGCACCCTGAATTATTACCCTGTATTTTATTGTAATGTCTAAAAATATTTTCATTGGGTTATATCTAAGATTCGGTAAATTCGTGCAGCGTGTCTAATGTTACCAGTAGTGTTTTACCTATTTAAATAATAAGTTACACGCGCAAATAGTTTTAATTCATGTGCTCATTATATTCATTGCAAAGTAATATTTCATCTTAAGCCTAAACGCATGAATAGCGAAAATGATCAGTAAATAATATAATAGTAACAGTTGTTTTTGCATGATTTTAAGTTAAATTATTATTCTAATTATCTTTATCTTCAAGTTGTGAAAATATATCCCCATACATTTTTACGTTTGATAAGAAAAATAACGGAACAAAATCAAGTTCTTGAAAGTCGGTCACGCTAAGATGTATGCATTCAAAAAGTAGAAGTATTCCAAGACTATAAGTGACATTACGAGGATTGTTCAAATTAGAATGCAAGTGATGCTATATCTGTCTTGTCTCAATGATTTTTTTAAAATAGTAAGTAACGACTTTATTTATAGTAGATAACATATTTGGTGTTATACCAATTTTTAATATGGTCTACATAATAAACATACACTTATATACATTAAATACATGATAATATACAAACAAATTTATAAAGAAAGTGAAACAGTATTGGTTAAACTTATAGTGTATCTTTTTAAATTAAATTCGCTGTCCATGAATGACTCATTTAAGAAAGTTCAACATAATCCAATTATATCAGGTCTGGGGGTTTTTTTTCAATAAGATGGCGCACTTTATCAAACTTCGGATATAGGTAATGGATGGTAAGATGGTTGAAATGTTTTCCTTTATGCTTTGGTGAATGTTCATGCGAATGTGAAGCTTTCTGTTCCATGGGTGGGGCATTAATCCAATTTCTGTCCTCTAATAATGTTGAAGCCTTTATTGCCTCGGGGTCCTTTGGAGAAACCGGGGTGGTGGGAACCATGGGGTTGCTGGATCCATGGAAATGGAGGTATCATTGTCATTTGTATCCATTGTTGTCCTCGTGTCTGATCGTTGTAGTTCCGGTGTCTGCTTATGTTCTGGTTGTGGCGATAATGGGTCCTTGTTCCAAGGGCTGTCTCGATACCATTTCTAAGATTTCTTCCTAGAATGGCACCGCCTTTTGGATTAAGATGGACTTCATCCCGGTATAAACTGGGGTTACTGATGAAATGGGATGTATTGTCTATGAATGTGAGGTCATTGTCTAGACACAATTGTTTCAACAGCACATTCACCATTTTCTCTTGTAAATTTTGCTTGTCAGTCTTCTTAGGTAGAATTGATGAGATGATAATTTCAGCATCCGGAAGTTGGTGACCAATTGTATGAACTATATCAGCAAAATCTTCCATGATAGCACTTGGTGAGTCATCCTGACTAATATTGTTGTAACCAACATGAAGCACAATAGCGACAGTTTCTTGGTTTATTGTTCCTTTGTTGTATAGGGTAGCAAAATTATTTTCTAGTGTGCGGATTCAAGTTTTTAAGTTAAATTAGTCCAATATCACTGATTTTAAAGTCAATCCTTGATCATAGTAAAAATCCAATTAAATTCAAATAACACTACGTATATAAATTTTAACTTTTAATCCTATTATTTCGGTAAAAAGGTTTATTTTTGTGAGAGCAGATCTGTTGTGACTTGTCTGTCCTAAGGCCTAAAGTGGACTGTATATCAAAGATAATGTTATTACCTTTAAATTGATTCCTCACATTTTAAAATCCATTCGGTATAACTGTAACAATATGTCGATTAATACTTATATAGTGAAATAGTGTAATGTTTTGTCTTATTCATCTATTACTTGATAGTTTAAGAAATTAAAAGGCAGTTTAATTGTATTTTGAAATAAGCCTCAGGCACGCCGTCCAAAAACACTAACATACTAGAAAAGGGTTGCAAAAATCAACAGTTTTGGAAACTACGTGGAATGTTTACAATTAGGCAAGTAGCTAAATATGTTGGCTCATCATTAGGAGCTATTCATACAATTATCAAGCATTTTACAAAATTTAGGACGACTAGTGCAGTTTGGATACCCCTGTCTGCTTTATTACGCCATTACAAAGGCCCTTGCAAACAGTTTACTGTTTAAAAATAGTTGTAACTATTTTCTAAATAAACAAGTTGACCGTTTGCAAATGTAATGAACATAAACGAGACGCGGGTTCATTTAGTGACCCATGCGACAGATCCATAAACAAATATAGGCCAGCAAACACAGAACGAAGGTATTGATTGCAAAACGCACCATCGGCCCCAGTAGAAAAGTACACCTTTTGCTAAGTGTCTACCGTTCGATTTGATGTATAACATGGACAATGGGTAAGTGACCAGCTTAACAAAAGTAAATTCCTTCAGAAATGGAAGAAATACTCAATAAGCAATGGGCCTCCACCTGTAGTAGCCATTAACACGGCTTTCTGAGAAGCGTGAAGGTTATTGAGCTTTCCGATCATGCTTTTTCGTCAAGCATTGTCCCTAGTGATCTTTAATTGTTTCAAACGACTCTTAATTGCATTTTCGGAACAAAGATCTCGGTATAGCTCATTCCAGTATACCTAGGATTGATCATAACACAGCATTTTAAATGGATTATCTGATTGAATTTCGCATACATATCGAAGATGAATACTGCAATTGGATCGAAGGCTTATTTTATTAAAATCTATCAAGGATACATTTTATGGGCTTAGTTGCATTCTAATTTGAACATTTCAAAATTGAAAGTACTATTTTGGAAATATTGTTAGTCATTCAATACATTGTTGGCTGAGAATGAGAAGGTGCTACTTACTACCTTATAAGTGTATATTTGAAATTTGCATCCCGAGGCGCTTCTTATGCGCCTTTTCTCGTGAAAATCGGAACTGGTTTTGTCAACCAACCGAGTTAGAAAAAGCTTGATTTTTCATTAGTAAAGAGCAATTTCCGACAGTGTTCTCTTGTTTTCTCAAAATAGTGATTGTTTGCTTACGACCGTCTCATGAGTCAGCGAATTATACGTAATAATTCCACCTAAAGTGATCCACTATTTTTGTTAAGTAATAAGTGATAAGCTTTATCAAAGACGCACACTCCTCGTGATGTACTTAGAAATAAAGACTTGAGCTTAATTACGTATAGGAAAACACGTCTCAAAATATTGCATTGTCATTTTAATCAATTAACAAGTTATGTACAGTCTGGAAAACGCTGGTTTTCGTATCATTTACTTGTATGTCACGGCGTTTTTCAGAAGACACACTTCTTAATTTCCTTGGTTATGAATGGGATTGGTCTGATGCTTGTCAATTGTCGGTATATCCCATTATTTATCTTTGAGTCTATGCAACTTGATTAATGAACATATAATCAGATGGTATAGTTATTTATGTTTGGCCGGAAATGAAACTTCTTTTACAGTCTTCGATTGGTGAATCTTGTATACATGTAACTGGGGAGGACTGAAGTCACTGTAAGCGTATTATTGAGGACAGCGTTATATAATAATCTGTCGAAAGCCATACACCAGACATATGACGTCGAGTGTCTAGCGATTATCTTGACACTGTAAACTCGATGGACAAAAACGTGTATGTATTGTTCGAGAAATGAAGGTGACTACTTTGAAATACGTGTCTGTGGCATGTCCATGTGCCGTATATTGCCCTGTTTCGTTATCATGGTCTTCTGACAAGGCAACTCTTTTTTTACAAACTACATATTCGTTATTTGAACATCAACATTGCAGTGTGAATTTTAGCCAGGTGACATCGCATTTTGCACTCGACAGAGACCAGTAACTGTATAAAGGACAATGTAATAGTATGTGTAAATGTACATAAATCTAGGTAAAATGGAGGACAGATATAATGCAATATATTACCTTGTGCTTGTCATTATGTAGCATCGTCTTCATTCTTTATATAGTAATACTGACTTTACTAAAACTTATATATTGTTATCTCATGCATCCAAATTGAATGTGCATGCTTGCTATAAATTTCCTACGCATGCATGCCATAAAAGAAACCAATCATAATTACCAGGGCTAATGTGTAGTTTAAAATTGAATATGATATTATCTTTATTGGACGTCCGATATTAAAACTGGAATTCGCGTTTCCTAAGATATCTATCCTGGATATCTTAATCTTGACCTGACCACAATTAATGTATTAAGCTATATCGACTTCTTATGTCTGCTCATCGATATTATCCAGTATCACCACTTTATCAACGCAAGGTTCTTATGCCCTACATGCACCAGACACATTATCGAAAGCATTTCGGCCAATATAACGACAAACTAGAGTTATACAAGTCAAATAGTTCCTGCGAGCAAATGATGTACCGACTTCATTTGACAGAGAATTGACAGGATCATCGACCTTCTATCTGCATATTTCAACAGCTGATGTGTATAAAATTAAGCATGGTAATCTCAAAATTGTGAAATAAATAAGCGTGGTAGGCCGGTAGCTTTTAAATTGGGAAAACTATATGCACGATAATTTGCATACGAAATTTATCAACAAATTGTTAAATAATTTCATGTATAACAAGTCAAATTTTCACGACACGTAATTGCATATTATGACCCCCTTGTTCCATTTAATATTTATATGCTTATAAACGAAACCTTGTATTAGTCTATAAAAAATTATTATCATAAGACATGTTTTCAGTGTTCAACAATATCAAAGATCATAAACCAATTCCGATAATTCCAAGTGACATTTAGAACTTTAAGTCTCTGAATGGACATTAACACTGAATGGTAATTCTCCTAATACGACTCTGGAGACCAAAATAAACTGTACATGTTGTTAATTTTATCAAGGGAAACAACCAGCACTAATTTTACCCGCTGATCCTAAAACAATCCGAGAAATAATTTACGGAGCGAAGTGCCGGGTACGAATTGTGTTGATTACGAAAAAAAATATTCAGGACGAATGGTGGGAAGTGGTACGAAAGTGTTGAGTATGAAACGTTAGCGAAGAATTTATCCAACGATACAACGATCTAAACTCGTGGTTTAAACTCTTTTAATCGAGTTGCGTGTACATTTCTATCGTAGGGACGGGTTTTGGGGATAATTTTGTAGTTCTTTCTAAGAATTTCGACTTGCCCGGGCCGACGTACGTCAGCCATCTTTTTGCGAAAGAAAATTATCGGTTGCGTAAAATATACCGGTCAGGTGATGGTTAACACCCGAAAATTCGTAATCCTGACACATTAATCATAGAACTAACCTATTTTCGTTCACGAAAATTTTGAAATCTTGTAACGACCGGTTTGATGAGTCTGGTTCACGACATTCTTACAAAATGCATCTTTTTTAAAAAAAAATATTAAAATCGTGAACCATCCAGAACAGGTCATGTGCCCCTCCATGGACTGTTTACTTTGAGCAATCCAATATACCTGCGATCTCAAGCTCGCAGGTAATGAAGGGACGGTGCCAATATAATTTATGACATTATACATGTACAATGTACGTAGTATACCAAGGACAATGAAGTTGATAATGAAACAGCTGCTTCTACACTCTGCAAAACTTATAAGTACACACTTGCCTATTTGCCAATAGCTCCGCCAATACGTGTTTGATCTTGCTGAAATTTCAACATAAGAATATTGGATGTGTGCAATTACAATACAATCGATGTATTTAACATCTGATTCAAACTATCACAAACAGAATAAACTAATGATGACATCAGCAGTATCTGAAATCACACAATAATGCCGTGTGTTCATCGGGCGATTGTCAGGTTGCTAATGCACATTTGGCCCCGCTGCGCTGATACAGTTCGGTTTCAAGTCTATGTTCTTATCATGGACACAGCAATAAAGGAAACAATGATAGGAACAAGCCCAATTTAGGTTTAGAAATATCGACTTTGGATAAAAAAGGCAATTTCGGACATGATTAATTTCGCTTGACCATAACAATAAAAAATAATTTTAAAAGTAAAAACCACCATGTTGTTGTGTGAAAAATCGATTTTTTTAATTTGACGATAAATCTAAAATTTAAATTCACCGTACATAAAAATAATTGGCACTTACGCGTCAATTTCTCGACCATTTTACGGTTTGTGATGTTTCATGGTTCAATTAACCGCTGTATTTAATTTTAAAGAAAAAAATGTATTTATCCAGTCCTGTGATAGTCAATACCATGTACACAAAAGTTCATGCAAAAATGATAAAAACTAAAAAGTTATAACGGTAAAACCACGTGACACTGTGTACTTATATGTTTCGTCGAGTGTAGTTTATTAGTATAACTTATTCACGAACGCTTGAATGATCTTGCACACAAACTGAATAACTTCTTCGCAGGAGAGCAACACCCTCATCAAGGAAAAAACATTACATGCACTACTGTTTACCCTGATCATGAATCCTGGTATACAATATACCCAGTGTGTTTCAAACACATGCACTACAGTTTACCCTGATCATGAATCCTGGTATACAATGTACCCAGTGTGTTTCAAACACATGCACTACGGTTTACCCTGATCATGAATCCTGGTATACAGTGTACCCAGTGTGTTTCAAACACATGTACTACGGTTAACCCTGATCATGAATCCTGGTATACAATATACCCAGTGTGTTTCAAAGACATGCACTGCGGTTTACCCTGATCATGAATCCTGGTATACAATGTACCCAGTGTGTTTCAAACACATGTACTACGGTTTACCCTGATCATGCATCCTGTTATACAGTATACCCAGTGTGTTTCATACACATGCACTACAGTTTACCCTGACCTTGAATCCTGGTATACAATGTACCCAGTGTGTTTCAAACACATATACTAAGGTTTATCCTGGTCTTGAATCCTGGTATACAATGTACCCAGTGTGTTTCAAACACATGTACTACAGTGTACCATGATCTTGAATCCAGGTACACAGTATGCCTAGTGTCTTTCAAACACATGCACTACAGTTTACCATGATCTTGAATCCTGGTATACAATGTACCCAGTGTGTTTCAAACACATGCAGTACAGTTTACCATGATCTTGAATCCTGATATACAATGTACCCAGTGTGTTTCCAACACATGCACTACAGTTTACCCTGATCTTGAATCCTGGTATACACTATACCCAGTGTGTTTCAAACACATGTACTACGGTTTACCATAATCTTGAATCCTGGTATACACTATACCAAGTGTGTTTCAAACACATGTACTACAGTTTACCATGATCTTGAATCCTGGTATACAATGTAACCATCCAACCTGCACAATTCGATCCGATTACTAAACGTAAGAGGCAATCAAATAATTAAAACATCGCTGTGAAAGGTTTTAAAATGAAATTAATACATGTGCTATGGTTAATAAAATCAAGATACAATGATCCACGTGCGAATAGTTGCTAAGAATTACTAGTCAACCTATTGTATACAGCCATTATAGGTAAACGTCTTGAATTGCTATTGTAGGCAGGTGACAGTTAAATATTTGTCATATACGTACGTAATCGTACAAACAAGCACATATTTCATAATATTTGGAAAATTTCGTTCCAAACATTTCAAAACATCTCCTCCCCCATATGCATCATTTTCCATGTATAAAATGAGCGAAAATATCAACATTAAAACACCTTCCAAAACTGAATGGTGTGTCATTGTATACGGTAGAAAATCTGTCTGTTGCACCGCAACGTTGATTTACACTGAGTCGCGGCGATTCCAAGTGGAAACTAACCAACAGTGCATCGCGTGCCGAATCAAAGGTCTAATGCATGTAAAATGTCACTTGTAAAATTATTCTCGTCCATGTCATTTAAGCAACAGTGCAAAACCAAAACTCATTTTGTTAAAAACAGGTTGAACACTAAAAACGTTGTGAATTTTCAATAGCCCGTGCAAAACTTTCGTCCTAAAGTATAATTGTATTGATTGTGCAATTACAAGGCAGCAGAGTTGGCCATTAAAGTAAATTAGTGCAGACAATTTCCTGAAATTATCTTTTGCGATAAAATAGTTAAGGATTTAGCTGAGGTTTTCACCTTCTATGGTATGACATGATACACATGTGAACGATTATACTATGCAATCAGTTATTATTGTTGAAGATTCGAATGCTGACTTGATTTTGCGCGTATTCGCACGTATGGTGATGCCTGATATTTAGTTGTTTCAACAACATAAGAGCAATGTTGGACTTTAGGAGAGTGGCTGGTGTCTGAATCGTTCTGTATTTTAGATGGTACACGTATACCAAATAGTGCACATTTAGTGCGATTAAACAAGTAATGCCATTATAGAGGAATGCCGAAGTGTTTTCATTATAATTACATTCACGAGTTTATATAGCTAGCCCGTTCATCATATTACCAAACTTAATATTGCCAATTGAGCTAAAGTTTGTTTGATAGGACAATATGCGTATGAACGATGATTAGTGTGTGTTTGGTCTCAATTAACACACTTCATTTAAGGCACTTACTTTCGCTATCGTATACTGAATATTGAATACATTTAAAATAAATCAATAAGGATGGCAGTTCTTAACTATAAACCTTGATGTTACGGGTTTAAAGTTTGTCTGTTGTTGGTAGGAAACTCTGGTGTAGAGTTGTCTCTAAATGCGGACGCGCACAAGTGATACCCAATGGCAATTTAGTTTACTGACGAGTACGATATAGAAAATCGTTTTGTTTTTACATACACGTGATTCGTCTGCCGAATAAAACGCAAGTTTTACTGCATTGTTTTCTGTAAAAGGAGAAAATATTTAACTAAATTACACTGGAATGTTAGAAATAACATGGTGTAATAATAACTTCCCCACAACAAAAATGAAACAATGATGCTCCCAAAGTATACAAAACGGTTAACAGGCATTCAATTATACAGTGGTGCAAGAACAAATGAAGAAGTAATTGCCACTGAACCGAAGATTTCAATCAGGTTTTTTTTGCCAATTACATGATTTTACAGGATTCTTATTTTAAATTAATGATGTGTCACATCCTGTTCATGTTATTGGATATCTGCATTTATCTATTATTTCTTCCCTGTTTAGTGTTTAGTACATGTCCATATTATATGTAATGAATACTGTTTAAGGTATCAGAGTATAATTTTAGTGAGATTGGGCATGTTTTTTTAAAGCATTGTATTCTTAAAATTGAAATATGTTGGGAACATTAAGCATATTACATGTACATGTATTATGATGCACTATATTTTTCCTTGAATTAATCAAACAATAAGTATCAGTAAAGTGAATTTATTGAAGCATGACGTCACTTTCATTTCAAATCTTGCTTGTTCACAAACAAAGTCAGCGTAACATTAAGAGTCAAAGTTTGTTGATGGCGACATAGTCAATAGTATAAGGAACAAACTCTTACAAAGAAATTATTATAAACCAAATTCATTAACCTGTATCATGCAAAACATAAATGACTTTGTAAACCGAAAGTAGAAATATGGCAATGTTTCTTGAATATTTTTTAAAGTATACATTTTTCTGTCAAAACTAAGAAATAGTGAAATACATTCTTCAAAACACACTATTTTAAAATGATGGCCCTTTTTTGACGAGCTGTTGGTGTTATGTTACAGTGATACAAGTCTGTCTGCTTGAGCCCCTTTATTTGCTAAATAAATATGGTTTACCATACCCCTCCAACCTTTGTTCTGACTCCTCCCCCTTAAGGAGATTGTACATTTGTTTTAATTAGATTCGTAAATCCACAGTTAGGTTAAACAACTGTTGCTCCTGTGTTCGCATGTAATGAATGACGAATTGAACCAGTTTGGAAATGTACAGTTGGTCGTTTGAAGTAGTACATGTATGTATCATAATAATATTAATGTCATTTGCTATATACATGTACTTAACATACGAGTATACAATACACCTGTTCTTATACCACAATACGGTCGCCTGTATATGTGTTAGAACTATATTGTACAACTGTACAAATAGAGGATCTTGCATGAGTGCTCATTACATACGAGTTTTATTAAACGAGTGGAAAAAATGATATGACACGAGGCTTTGCCGAGTGTCATATTGTTTTTGTCGACGATTTTAATAAAACTCGTATACATGTAATGAGCACGAATGTAAGATTCTATTTATCATATAACCTTAGAAAATGCTGATTATTGTTCAAAAGGATCATGTACGCTGCATATCTTTCAGCCAAAATTCAGCGGTACAATGTGCGCACGTTGATATTATGCTGACGTCATTGACGGATCAATGCATGGATTGGCTAACGTCACGTCAAGCTAATGTACATATTTATCGCACGGTCTGGGAGTGCCGAACGATATTTACGGCACGTCTTTACGGCACTCCTGGACCGCTGGTTATGTGATAAAAAAGTTTAACAAAAGATATCATGTTTGCTTATACGTATATGTTATTGACACCAGCCATTCGTTTCATTAATGCATGTTATGCACGATGCGTTTCGTTTTATTTAGTAGTATAGAGTACTATTTTGGGTCAGTTTTATGCCATTTGCCTTAAAAAGGGTGACAATTCTGGTTAAATACAGCAAAAAGAAGAACGGTGACCTTTGATTGTTTCTTAATATTCTAATAGAGTACACTTTCATCAACATCATTCGCTAAGTAAGACAAATTCTTGGACCATATATTTTTGTTGGCCTCTACTAAATAGAACGAAACGCATCGTGCATAGCATGATTTTTGTCATTTTTATAGAAAAGTGATGTTTGCAAAATCTCATTTTCTGATAAAACGAGTTCGGTGACCCCCGTTTTTCTTTAGCTTATTATTTTTAAAATAAGAATTCCCATAAAATAAAATGAGTTAAAAAAATTCTTGGAAGAACAGAAACTATAGAAAATGTTCTTAAGTACTAAAGCAACTGTCAACCATGATGATTGTGTTGTTAAGATCGCACATGATGATTGAATATTGTCATTTGGTATTGTACTGCTTTGCAATTTAGATTGCAATGCAAATTGTCTTTGACATTTCCGACGACGTTAATTTGACAAAAGTAATTCTTAATTTGTAGTTGTGTCGATGTGTACTATAGTACACTGATTAAGTTGGAGATGTTGCTGTATTCAACACAAGAACGAGACTCGAGGAATTCATTCAGCACATTGTTGGGAACACTGGCAAGAGTAAAAGGTGGTCTTAAGAGTGATGAATAAATAACTATGACTCTTCTATCAAATTTTCGAGCACATGCTCTTCATCAGGATGTGCTCGAAAATTTGATAGAAGAGTCATAGTTATTTATTTATCATTGAGAGACAATGCAAAATTTAAAAGGATTGGTTTCAGAAGGGTCATCCGACTTGGGCGTTCGGTTTTTTAATTGCTGAAACTAGGTAATTCACCTGAAACCTTGACGTTCAGCTTTTTAATACTGTTTTGTATTAACTAAACCTAGGTATGTCAGTGGTCTCAATGTTGGAACTGGGTCGTTCAGCTTGGGTATTCAGCTTTTTGATTGCTGAAACTAGTTCATTCAGCTTTTCGAAAGCGTGGACTTGGGTGGTTCATTAACTTGTTCAGTAGAATATTGTGCCAAATATATTTTTTCATGAAATCTATGTTATATTAAAGTGGTCAGATTTTCATGGTATCAAAAACAAAAAAAATATATAAAAAACAAATATTTATCAATGATACAGTAACCTGTGTGAATCAAAACAACAGATAATGAAGCAAGTTATGTTTGCATGCATTATTTTACTACAGGTCGATCGCCAACAACCATTGTATTTGACGAATGGTTTTCAACATATGAAACAAGTGTTTCACAGAAGTGATGAAATGGATACTGATGTGCCATTCTTATCAAACGGCTGTTATTGGCGACTTTATTTAATAGTGAAATGTCTGATGATGACATATCAGCTGTAAAACATGTTAATTCTCATAAATAATCGGCTGGTAATCTTATAGCAGAGCATATAATCTAGGGGTATCACTATTTTACTACCTTACATTAAGACATTATTCAACACAACACTCGTATGTATAAAGATTATATTGAGTCAGACAGGGACGGCAGCACTCAACTTAACCAGCCGAGCACAGAAAACATCAAAAACACACAAAGCACAATGCCCAACTAAACATGTATGCTTTGGATTTGTTCGATGTACTCGCAATTTCACAAGATGTTTTAATTATCACGCCGAAGCTTCTACAAGTCAACTGGGAGTTTCCCTGAGACATCAGGGAACCTATTTCCGGGGCCTCCCGAAGCTCTTATGACCATCGGCAGTACCTCCGTGAGGAAGTTGGACTAACACATGACGTCGGGAACACATCGGGAGTTCTTCCGATGCCTCCCGATACGCCCTCCCCACGCATTCATCACGATTCCTCTCGACGTCACAAGTTGTCTCATGACCATCCCCACGTTTCTCTTTGGCCTACTACGAGGAGCTTGTTCCCGTTGCCTCTCGAAGCTTATTAATTGCTATCGGAAGAACATCCCCGATGCAAAAATGCTGATTGTGTTTCGGGCCGTACACATGCATAAGATCCATACGAGAACGATATGTGTGACACATGACAGCAAAATGTATTTATACAAAACATGTTGATGTCATATGAAGATATATATTTCAAGTGGCAAGGTTCGAGCACGGGATATTCACATTTTTGCCCGTCGTTCGAAAGAATCATTTAGATAACATAGCTAACTCTCTGACAGTTTAACCATTAGATTACAGAATCCTTTACATAATGCGTAATAAAGACATTGGTATGATCAACCACGGTTATTCTCATTACAATATACAAAGTTTTCGTCTAAAATAGTTTTATTTCTGAACTGTTTCAATTATAAAATAACATTATGTTAGTAGTTTATTCAGAAACATTGCTCATGAAAATAAATGTCAATTTTGATACGATATTGTTCTCTGTTGTTAGGTTTCCATAGTAACGGTCGCAAAATGAACCCCCTTTACCATTCAAGTTGTCGCTACTGTTTTAGATTCGTAAGTTGATAAGATTAAATTTCGTCACGATTTCTGTTCAGTGTTACCCTTTTAAACGACACTCTGTTATGTTCACATATGTTAAAGTCCAATTTCCTAACGTTTGAATGTGTTATCTTGAATCTTGGATTTGTCCTAATGAGTGATACTAAGTTTGCGTGATATGATTCTTCTATTCGCAGTAAAACGTGGAAAAATGCATTACTGTGCGCCCGATTAAGGGGAAACGTTTTTAAATGATATGTTCTCGAGTACGGCGTGAAACATAAATACATGTTCCATAACGTGTGAAAAAAAACATAATATTTTTTTTATGTCATCATGTAAATTGTCTAACAAAGAAATAGCTGTAGAAATAAAAAGATCAATGCAACTGTGTCCGTTTCGTTCTTATACTCTTCGTTTCGTGATTTAATTACTACACATTTGTGACCGTGCTTTCTACGATAGAACACAGATAAATGTTAATTATCAAAATGTTCGTAAATAAAATGATTTTGATAATCTGTGTTCTATCGTAGAAAGCACGGTCACAATCAATATATTCATATTGCCATAATTATTGGTCCAATCCTAATCCGTTACCACAGATTAATATCAGAAACGTGGAAAACTATTTGTTCGATTAGGATTGGACCAAAAATTATGGAAATATGAATATATTGTTTGTTATGCACACGTTTAAATGGTAGTAAGTGTAGCCTTAGATATATTAAAACAAATACAGCATGGAATATGATTTGAATTTGTTGTACCCGAATACGAAAGAAGTTAGCATTTTCTACAAATATGGTGTACATTGTATTCACTAAAAACGTTCGGAATTTGATTAATTTGTTTTCGTAATTCAGACTGCGACGATCTAAATAAATGAACAAATGGTTTTACAATGTCAAAAGCAACTTACAATGCGCAATGTTGATGACGTCGTGTTACGCCAAGTACGACCACCATGCGTTACGTCATAAAAGAGCAAAGATAATGTGTGGAATATATTGTTCTTATTGTAACTGTATGTTATGTTCCTTCTAGTTTTTTGCAACAACATCTTCTAGCACGACTTCAGTAACCATACTAACAAATCCCAATTTACATATTAAATGGACTACGTTTCTTTACAAATCAATGTCTAATTTGAATAATCAATCTGCGACTTTCTACGAGGTGTGATCGGAATCACTAATATCTTTGAACACATATATTGTCTCCAAAGTGGAACGTATTTATAAAATATCATTAGGAGAGAACCCAACTCGCCGGAAGTATTTCGCCAAAAAGTATCAACTTAACCATCAAATTATACTTTTGATGATTTTGTCATTATTTAGACCCACTGATCTGGTAGTAAACCCCGTTGTGCCAACAATGATTGAATCGTGCAGATTTCCGACTTGAGATGGTATCAGTGTAATACGTTATTCAATCAATAGCATGAAAATTGTGTCATACTTTAAGATAAAAGTACGTTTCCACAGACGATGTGTCAAAAAGAAGGAATACTTGATAGGCAGATAGTTACTAACTTAATATGCACTTTCATGTCGCTGGTCATGTTTCTCGTACAAACAACAGGATTTCAGTTTTCACTCCACAACCTCACTAATGACTACCTAAATAACAACTTGACCGTAAGACAATCTTAGACAATTTTTTATATTAACGCAACATGGTGGAAATATATATGTTGCAAATTGCAATGGGACAGTTTGAAAAATCACTATTTATTCAATTGACAGGGACTGATGTTTTGCCGCTGTCGTACCAACGTGAAAACCAATGTCAACCTGATTAGAATGTAAAATGTATTTATCGCCCTTTAGTTTATTATCCTAAGGATATAGATATTGAAACGTGGTTATTTTACCTGGGATTGGTAATTGTTCTAAGTAGGTCACTAGGCGGGGGACAATTATTTTTTGCTGTTGAAACGTGACTATTTTACCTGGGATTAGTAATTGTTCTAAGTACAGTAGAACTTCGATGCCTCGAACAGTACTTGCCTCGAACACCCTAGATGCCTCGAACTGGTTCTTCGGTCACTGCAAATCCCTTCTTTATTCGTATAGTAAAACAATAGATCACTCGAACAATATCTAGGTCGAACACTCGAACTGATTGGACGGTCCGTCGCTATGATTTACCTGTAGATGGGTCGAATAATGCAATTATTTATTCAATCTCACATCTATAATTACAACAGTCTGGTTTAAGCTGAAAAGCCAATGACCAGTCAAATACATAATTACATAAATATTGACGGACAAGGTTTAAAAAAAATGATCAATTATAATTGCATTTACATCGAAATTTACATAGTAGATCAAATTAATATAGTTTCGTTCGTGTGAATATTATAACACTATACGAGGGCCACTAAAAAAGTATTAATCAGTGGGCGATAAATCAACATCCTTGCCTCTGACTATATAAAAAGTGTATATTTTCTTAAAGAACAATCTCTCAGCTAGACGTTCGTTGTATTTTCATCATTTTATATTAAAGCATTTCCATTTTATTGATATTTAAACAGGACATGGTTTATAGCAATGGACAAAAAATACCTCATAAAAACGTGATAAAATTGTGTTATATGGGCTCTTACGATTTATGAGCGTTTTTGTCAAATGTCATTCAGGCTTACTGAAATTAAATTGATATCATTTGCAATATATACCATTGCACTATTAAATGGCAATCCAAAATTTTGAAAACATTTAATTATTATCAAACTATAGCAATATAAACACGTCACACCCGAGACTCAAAATACCACACTTACACCCTAATTAATATTAGATATATACTAGATAAATAAACACTAATTTATTCTTAATATGTCAATTTTTCTAGATTATTATATGTAGTTTCATTCGTCGGACGATTTTAATAATTTTTACCTAAATTTATTTTTTTACAACAAACGTTTATGTTGGATCCCAACTTTAAAAAGTGGGTGGGGTAATGTTATACCCCCTATTTACGATAAAAAAAAGAAAATTTACTCCTGTTGTCCATTCCATGTAATTCGTCTTGTATGAAATTACTATCATATGTTTTTATTTTTGTTTTCTGTATTTTTGTATTAGGGATATGACGTTATAAATCTAAAATACGTATTTTTGGTCCCGTGATCATGTTCTTTAAGCTGTTGTAAAGAACAAATTATGACAACGTATAGGGTATAGTCCCAGCAAAATGCAGTTGTTGGAGTATTTCGAACATGACAGATTCCTTGTACAAGTAAACCCATTTTGACTGTCCAAACAGTAATGTTGATTCACCACTAATTAAACAAGTATACGGTGCATGAATTCTGCAAATTTCAAATCAGTCTGATAACTATTATAGAAATTATGACCATTAATATCAACCCTTAAGTCTACTAAAATACCTTATTTTCTCGCAATTCCAGTGTTTCATACTCCTATTGGTTCAATGTCAAATGGATGGATGAATATTTTACCGATTGCAGTATTGTTTTATTGGTTAGCTAGGCAAATGTTGTATCTTTCAGAAAATGTCCACTTTTATACACATTGATTGAATATTAAACGTAGTATTGGCCACTGATTAATACTTTTTAAGTGGCCCTCGTACAATCGGTAGAATAACATTGTATAACGAGTTTTTGGGAAACTTAAAACACTTTTAATAGCTAACGAAGGCCAACCAGGAAATAATAATCTAATTATTTTTTGTTAATAAAATTCAGAAGCAACAACATATCAGAATAAAATAATCATATTTAAAAGACTTTTAGTTCTCATACGTTTTAAGTGTTTGTTTCAGTATCATAAATTTATTGGTAGTCGAACTTGACATCGAACATGATAATAATTCGTGACTCGCTGCTTTATATAAATGCGCTGTATAACAAGTTACCTTAGTAAGACTTGTAAACATTCAAAGAGCTTGCCGAAGATAAATCGGATTTCAGGTAAATTTTGTCTAAATATATTATGTTTAATTATTATAATGAATAATGTTAAAATGATACACGTGCATTATTTAAGTAAAGTAATTATGCAATGCACACACGGATTTTCATGCCGACATCAGTTCGAACTTATATTTGAATACCATAGATGCCCCGAACACCCTAGATGCCTCGAACTATTTTCCCGGTCCGAAGGTAGTTCGAGGCATAGTCACTTGGCGGGGGACAAATCTTTTTTGCTGTTGAAACGTGGTTATGTTACCGGGGATTACTAATTCTCCTAAGTAGGTCACTCGGCGGGGACAATTCTTTTTTGCTGTTGAAACGTGATTACTTGTATTTATCTAGGATTACTAATTGTTCTAAGTAGTTCACTGGGCTAGGGGCATACTTCTTTTTTGCTGTTGTAACGTGGGTTTTTTACCTGGGATTACTATTTGTTCAAAATAGGCCACTCACCTGGGGCCTTTCGGCTCATATGTATTGCTGAAACTAGGTCATTTAGATGAAACCTTGACACTGAGCCTTTTCTTCTTTTGTCCACTTTTTAGGACTTCTGAAAGCTTAAACTAGGTATTTTAGCTATTTTACTGTTGGAACTAGGTATCTCAGCTTGGGCATTCAGCTATTTGATTGCTGAAACCGGTTAATTTAGAATTTCGACAGCTTGGACATGGGAGGACTATAACTAGTTTAGTTGGGCAATGTGCTTTTTATGCTTTTATGTTTTTCTGTGCTCGGCTGGTTCAGGTAGGCGTTGTACCTTGTGTGTTTTTAATGTTTTCTGTGCTCGTCTGGTCAAGCTGGGTGCTGCCTTCCCTGTCTGACTAAATATTATATTTTTAAAAAAAAGTTACATTACACTATCCTATAATGCCAGAGATGGATTAACATTACTCTATCCTATAATGCTTGATTGGGAGTAATATTACTATAACCCAAATTCTAGAGATGGAGTAACATTACTCTATCCTACACGTATAATTGTAGAGATGGAGTACATATGTAATAGTCCCCTAACCTGTGTTTCCCCAGAAAAAGGAAATCTCAAATTTCCCTTTATTATTCTGGAACGGCTTAGGAATTGATCACAGGTCACTGTATCATTGATAAATAGCAAAAATATATATTTTTTATAAAAGTTATGTTACAATGTATCTAAAGTGGTCAGATTTTTATGGAATCAAAAACAAAATTGGCTTTCGTTATCTTCAAACAAGTGTTTTACAGAAATGATGAAATGAATAGTCATGTGCTTTTCCTATAAAACTACTGTTATTGACGACTTTATTTGATAGTGAAATGTATGATGAAAACATGTCAGCTGTGAAACATATTAATTCATAAGATATCCGTCCGGTAATCTTATAGTAGAGCATTTAATCTATGGATATCAATAGTTTACTACCTTACATCAAGTCATTATTCAACCGGCTTTATAAAAGGCGAACATGTCTGTTCCTTTCTATCCTGACAACTTCTGTCATACTATCACTACATACAATGCTCTATTAATCCAGGCAGCTTACTACAGTGGATATAGATGCTACAATTAGGTCATAATTAGGTCAGATAAAAAGGGGCTAGATTAGCGAAATGATGGAGTAATGAACATTTTGATATTAGTAGAGCAGCAAAAGCCTGAAAAGTGGCTTATTTAAGGAGTAACATTGCAATAAAAAGACACAAGCTGAGTCATATACCAAAATGTTCGGAAGACTTTGAAGTTTATCAAACCGTGAACTAAAGTTGCCGACCTTGGGAGGAAAGTTGGAATAATTCAAGGTCAAGGTCATACTGATAAGCAAAATATGACGTAGACGATACTGTATTTGGTCTCAAAATAACATTATAAAAATACTTGTTATTGCATAATGTTTGTTATTTTATTATACCTTAGTGGGAAAGCTATTAATTGATGTCCATATTTTGGGTCCCAAATGTCAAGGTCAAGGTCGTTTCAAGGTCAAAGTATAAAAAATATCCAAAATTTACTGTTTATGAAACTTACACTTTTCCTGGCTTAACGAACAATGTATAAATACGTATTTAGGGCACTTTTTCATAATCTTCTATTCATTATCTTTAAATCCATACCAAATAAGTGTATATTTCATGCCTATAATAATCTGAAATTGTGGTCAACCACAGTTCAGTCAGTACATATTGTTTCGAACAAACCTATACTCCAAGCGGTATTTGTCAAAATCGCATAATATTTACAGATTTATATAGATGTATAGAACTAGTATTTTGTAATATACAAAGAAAAGCTATTTTCAATATATATGACTTAAGCTTATTACCTTCTTATTTATGAAAAAAGTGTGGAAAATGCATATTGTGTTAATTTACCCCACCCACCATGTTATACAGCATTTCTAAAAGAAGTTGGTATTCATGTTCCGTGACAATCAACTCAAAAGACTGTGGTAACACATGTTTAACAAGTAATTTTATACTCAGATATGGGTGTCTATATCTGTAGTATATAAAATAGCTTGCTTAAACTGTCCATGCTAGGTACAGACAAAGAAATCCAAGATGGCCACCATTCTTTGCCCATATATTCTGTATGTGTGTTCAAATATGGTAGATTCTTACACATTTGTGATGTTAAATGGTTACATGCAAAGTACTTAGTTGATAGTGTACACACTATTGATATACTAGACTGACCACTTTGTGACCAGGTTCAAGGTCATTTCAAGGTCAAAGTATGAAAAGTTCTACAAAATGTCCTATTATTTCCTCTCTACATGTCTAACAAGCCAGGAATTTCTTCATCTAGCCGTGCTATGTACTCCATACAGCTAGGAATGGCTTTGTCATGTAGTACTAGTATTAGGTTATCCAACGAGTCAGCGTGTGCGTTTCAGTGTTAGGTACTCGATAGAGCCAAACCATGAATGGCTGTATTTGGCAGTGTTAGGTAATCCAATAGAGCCAGAAATTGCTTGCTAGGCAGTATGAGGTAACCACAATAGTCAGGAATTGGTGTATCATGAAGTGTCATGCAGGAGCCCCAAAGAGCCAAGAATTATCATGTCTAGCAGTGCTAGGTATTCCATAGTTTTAGGAATTGCTGTACCATGCAGTATTTAGTACCACACAGAACCACGAATGGCTGTATTTTACAGTGATAGTTACCACAGTTTGAAGAAGGACATACGAATGTATCACTGGTGATCATTAATGTCAGTACCTGACAATGTGTAGTTATGAAAGGGTTTGCTAGGCAGTGTCTGGTAGTCCATGGCTCTATGAAAGGATGTACCAGGCATAGCTTGTTAATAGATGAAGCCATGAATGACTGTTTCATACAGTTTAAAGTAGCTCATACTGCAATAAAAGCCAGTTACTAGTAAGGTAATGTTTGATAGCACATGGAACCATTTAAGGATGTTTCAGGCAAAGTTAGATATCCAATGGGACAATGTATAGCTGTTCCTAGCAGTAGTACAAGGATAGGTTGGTACCTCATGAAGACATCAAATGCTGTGTAAAACAGTTGTTGGTACCCCATGGTGCTAAAATGCTATGTTAGACAGTTGTTGGTACCCCATGGAGCTATGAAATGCTGTGTTAGACAGTTTTTGGTACCCTATGGAGCTATTAAATGCTGTGTTGGACAGTTGTTGGTACCCAATGGCACTATAAAATGCTATGTTACACAGTTGTGGATACCCCATGGTGCTATAAAATGCTATGTTAGACAGTTGTTGGTACCCCATGGCACAACAAAATGCTGTGTAGGTCAGTTGTTGGTACCCCATGGCACTATAAAATGCTATGTTACACAGTTGTGGGTACCCCATGGTGCTATAAAATGCCATGTTAGACAGTTGTGGGTACCCCATGGCACTACAAAATGCTGTGTTAGACAGTTGATGGTACCCCATGGTGCTATAAAATGCCAGGTTAGACAGTTGTTGGTACCCCATGGCACTACAAAATGATGTGTTAGACAGATGCCGGTACCCCATGGTGCTAAAAAATGCTACGTTAGACAATTGTTTGTACCCCATTGAGCTATGAAATGCTGCATTAGACAGTTGTTGGTACCCCCTTGAGCTATGAAATGCAGTGTTAGACCGTTGTTGGTACCCCATGGAGCTATAAAATGCTGCATTAGACAGTTGTTAGTACCCAATTGTGCTATGAAATGCTGTGTTAGACAGTTGTTGGTACCCCATGGAGCTATGAGATGCTGTGTTAGACAGTTGCTGGTACCCCGTGGAGCTATGAATTGCTGTGTAACACAGTTATTGGTATACCCATGGTGCTAAAAAATGCTTTGTTAGACAGTTGTTGGTACCCCATGGCTCTATAAAATTCTGTGTTAGACCGTTGTTGGTACCCCATAGAGCCAAGAAATGCTTTGTTAGGCAGTTGTTGATACCCCATAGAGCCATGCAATGCTGTGTTAGACAGTTGTTGATACCCCATAGAGCCATGGAATGCTGTGTTAGACTGTTGTTGGTATCCCATAGAGCCATGAAATGCTGTGTTAGGCAGTTGTTGACACCCCATAGAGCCATGGAATGCTGTGTTAGACAGTTGTTGGTGTCCCATAGAGCCATTAAATGCTGTGATAGACAGTTGTTGGTGTCCCATAGAGCCATGAAATGCTGTGTTAGACAGTTAATGGTGTCCCATAGAGCCATGAAATGCTTGTTAGACAGTTGTCGGTGTCCCATAGAGCCATTAAATGCTGTGTTAGGCAGTTGTTGATACCCCATACAGGCCTTGACACTAACTATTTTGGGCACTGGTCATACAGGACAAAAGCGCAAAATTTGTAAATAGGACAGTTTCTGGTCCTCCAGAATTTTCACTGGTCCTTCTGGATTTTCACTGGTCTCGGACCAGCGGACCAGTGTTAGTGTCGAGCCCTGCCATAGAGCCATGGTATGCTGTGCTAGACAGTTGTTGGTGTCCCATAGAGCCATTAAATGCTGTGATAGACAGTTGTTGGTGTCCCATAGAGCCTTGAAATGCTGTGTTAGACAGTTAATGGTGTCCCATAGAGCCATGAAATGCTTGTTAGACAGTTGTTGGTGTCCCATAGAGCCATTAAATGCTGTGATAGACAGTTGTTGGTACCCCATAGAGCCATGAAATGCTGTGATAGACAGTTGTTGGTGTCCCATAGAGCCATGAAATGCTGTGATAGACAGTTATTGGTGTCCCATAGAGCCACGAAATGCTGTGATAGACAGTTGTTGGTACCCCATAGAGCCATGAAATGCTGTGTTAGACAGTTGTTGGTACCCCATAGAGCCACGAAATGCTAAGATAGACAGTTGTTGGTGTCCCTTAGAGCCACGAAATGCTGTACCCCGTTTTGTCATGAGAGACAGTGTCATACATTATTAGATATCCCACTGAACACTGGATGACTGTGCCAGACAGTCGTAGATGCCCCATGGTACGAAGAATAGCTATACTAGGTGATGATCTTATTATTGTGGCTAGTAATAGCTGTATTTGATAGTGTTGAGTACTAGTATCCCAAAAAAGTAGAAATCTCTACCTGGACTTTTACTCTGCACAATGATTAGTAAATCTGTTTTTACAACCTTTAAACATACATGTTCCTTACACTTAAACATTAGAAACATTTGTTGACACATTTTCTTGATTATGACTATTGCTATTGGGATTTGAAATCAACCAACTGCAATGAATGTTATCAAAGTGGGTGAGGTAATTTTTAATTACTGCTAGTTGCACTTAAATCTCTAATTTCCCCTTTAAATTGGTACATTTCAAATCATATTGACTCGAAATCGACTTCCATGGTTAAATGAATGCGTTTAAGCATCATTTCTACCACTGGTACATTCAATATCTAGTGTATACCCGTTTTTTGCACGTTTTTGCCATTTGACCTTGAAACGACCTTGACCTTCATTCATGATGACCTCAATAAATGACCCTTAGCATTGGCAGTATTAGAACTTTATATTCAGTCAAACATTCGATAATGATAATTCAAATACTACAGGCTATTATGTGTAAATCAACTAAATTTAATGTTTTGAAAGGGGGTGGGATAATTGTTTATTACACTAAATTGACTCTCAGACTCCGAATATGCCTTGGAATTGATATATTACAAATCGTTTTCATCTAATATTTACTCTCATGTGCAAGTGCATGTGTTTAAGCATCATTTGTACTATTTATGACATTTGAAATCTGGTGAACATCCATTTTTATACTTTTTTACCATTTGACCTTGAACTGACCTTGACCTTGACATTGTTGGACTACAAATTGGAATTAAAATTGTGCAATTAGTAAGGATGTATCAAAGTCAGTGAACCATTTTACTATAACATGCAAGTTTGGTGTATTAATAAAGGTTAAGTAAACTGTAGTTTGTATCTTATTTTGAAGCACCATGTGACCTTGAACTTGACCTTTTCAAACTTTCCTCCCAAGGACGGCAACTTTTACCTAAATTACAGTAATCCTGAATGTCTCAGGAACATTTTGGTATGTGACTCAGCTTGTGTACTTTTATTGCAATGTTCACTCTATTTTGAGTCAAAATGCTGCTCTACTATATCTAACTATAAGCGATACCTCAGTTTCATTATTAGAGGAAATATACTACAACCTTATCATATTCTCCTTTATGAACACATACATGTATTCCTAGTCTCAATCAATATTTGAAACATGAGTGAACTAAAGACTACCAACCAATACACAATATGTGTATGTATAGTCTAGGTACATTGTAGCACTGAGCATGTTTTGCCTCGGCGATGTACTCCCGGTTTAAATTAATGAGCCATCAGAGCATTGGGAAAAGGCTCATCGTGGTCTAAGGGAAGCTACGGGGAAGTCATGAGACAGTTTGTGATATCGGAAGGAATTGTAATGAATCGGGTAGTATCGGAAGAAATCGGGAGAACAATGTGGAATTCCTCAGTGGATCTATGTTTATGTCTTGAATTTTCCAGATGTTCTCGCGATTTCTCAACATGTCTCAATACCCCTAAAGCTTCCCTGAGACAACGGGGAGCTTTCCTGAGACATTCGCGAACCTGTTCCGGGCGCCTCCAGAGTTCAACCGATGCCTCCCGATATCCCCCATTAAATCAAGATTCCTCCCCATGTCACAAATTATCTTATGACCATCCTGACGTATCCTCTTTAGTACAAGGAACCTCGTCCCTATGTCTGTCGTACATTCACAAGACAACAAATGCAAACATTATATAACAAATGATGATGATATATGTAGATATATATTTCAAGTGACAAGGTTTTAGCACGGACTATTTACATTAATGTTTGTTCGCCTTTCGAAAGAATCATTTAAATACAAAGCTAACTGTCTTATAGTTTAACCACTTGTAGAATACCATTAGATTGCAGAGTCCTTTAATGCTTATAGATAATGCATAATAACGACATAGGTATGGTCAACCACGGCAATTCTCAATAAGGCATACCAGGTTTTCGTCTTAGTCAATTTCAGTTATAATGTAACATACTTTTATGGGTTTATTCAAGAACATTTCTTAGAAAAAATAAATGTCAATTTGGATAAGTTACTAGTACTGTTCTCGTCTGTAATGGTTTCCATAGTAACGGTCCCAAAATGAACGTTACCATTCAAGGTGATGCTACTAGTGTTGATTCGTAAGACAAAACTTTAAGTGATCAGATTAAATGTCATCACAATTGATGTTCAGTTTACCCACTTAAACTACACGTCGTCATGTTCACATTTGTGAAGGTTCAATTTCCTCACGTTTCAATGTTACCTTGGATCTTGGATTTGTCATTATAAGTGATACTCAGTGTGCGTGATATGATTCTTCTATTCGCAGGAAACGTGGGCAAATGCATTACTGTACGCCCGATTTAGGTGAAACATTTTTTAATGATATGTTCTCGAGTACGGCGTAAAGCATCAATACATGTTCCATAAAGTGTGGCAAAGACATAATATATCATCATATAAATTATCTAACCAAGGTTCTAGAAATAAAAATAGCAATACAACTGTGTCCGTTTCGTTCTTCTTCTCTTCGTTCCGTGATTTGATTACTAAACATTCGTGACCGTGCTTTATTTTACGATAGAACACATGAAAAAGTTAATTATTAAAATGTTCTTAAATAAAATAGTTTGCCACGTTTCTGATCTTTATTTGTGGTAACTGATTAGGATTAGGCCTATCATTATGGAAATATGAGTATTGTTTGTAATGCACACGTTTAAATGGTGGTAAGTGTAGCCTTAGATATATTAACACAAAGACAGTATGGAATATGATTTGATTTTGTTGTACCCGAATACGAAAGAAGTTAGCATTTTCTACAAATATGGTGAATTCACTAAAAACGCTCGGAATTTGATTAATTTGTTTTCGTAATTCAGACGGCTACGATCTAAATAAATGAACAAATAGTTTTACAATGTCAAAAACAACTTACAATGTGCAATGTTGATGACGTCGTGTTACGCCAAGTACGATGACTATGCGTTACGTCATAAAAGAGCAAAGATAATGTGTGGAATAAAATGTTCTTATTGTAACTGTATGTTATGGTTCTTCTAGTTTTTTTGCAACAACATCTTCTAGCACGACTTCAGTAACCATACTAACAAATTCCAATTTACATATTAAATGGACTACGTTTCTTTACAAATCAATGTCTAATTTGAATAATCAATCTGCGACTTTCTACCATGTGTGATCGGAATCACTAATATCTTTGAACACATATATTGTCTCCAAAGTGGAACGTAATTTTAAAATATTATTAGGAGAGAACCTAATTCGCCGGAAGTATTTCGCCAAAAAGTATCAACTTAACCAGCAAATTATACTTTTGATGATTTTGTCATTATTTAGACCCACTGATCTGGTAGTAAATCCCGTTGTGCCAACAATGATTGAATCGTGCAGATTTCCGACTTGAAATGGTATCAGTA
Source organism: Spisula solida (assembly GCA_947247005.1). Classification (NCBI taxonomy): domain Eukaryota; kingdom Metazoa; phylum Mollusca; class Bivalvia; order Venerida; family Mactridae; genus Spisula; species Spisula solida. The sequence continues at coordinate 38,328,675 of OX365944.1, read as the reverse complement.
TAGAACGTTATTAAATCAATAGCAGGAAAGTTGTGTCATATTTAAAGATAAAAGTACGTTTTCGCAGACGATGTGTCAAAAAGAAGGAATACTTGATAAGCAGATAGTTTCCTTAATACAATACCTACTAACTTAATGTGCACTTTCATGTCGCTGGTCATGTGTCTCGTCCAAACAACATGATTTCAGTTTTCACTTGGCAACTAATGACTACCATCATACCAACTTGACAATAAGGCAATCTTAGACAATACGTAAATATCAACACACCAGGGCGGAAAAATATCAGTTGCATATTGCAATGGAATAGTTTGAAAAATCACTATTTTATTCAATTACCAGGAACTGATGTTTTGTCACTGTCGTACCAACGCGAAAACTTATGTCAACGTGACTAAATGTAAAATGAATGTATCGCCCTTGAGTTTATTATTCTAAGGATATAAATACAAATTATATTTTCACCGTCGGACTGTTGTGCTTGTTGTACTGTATGGCTCAGTTTGTCTTGCTGGGTGTACTTTGCAGATGTGCCTCTCCGACATGATTATGATAGTTTTGTGATTGGTAAAAACAACATCACTACCTCAATTAAAATAAAGACTAGCATGCCTATGTACCAAACACGTTATATAAGAATAAAACAGAAATAAACCAGGCGCGATACATGCTGTTCAATCATTGTACTCGGATAAGCATGTATATTATGGTAGTTTGTAAAAGTATTCCGTGCATTATAAAACTTTATATTGCTATAGCACTATTCCCATTATGGCTGTATAAAGTGACAATAAGTAAACGATAAGTAACTAACCTAATCTTCAAATTGCAACGTGACTATTCCTTAAGGCACAACAACTAATTTATAGGTAGTGTGGAATCGCAATAAGGAAACAAATACATACAATTATGACTGAGTAAAAATCCTATCTGGTGAAAATGTAGGCTATAAATCTTTTTTAATTTGACAAAATGATAACTGACATATTTGATGTACAGTTGTTTATCAATAGGCTGAAACAGTTGAGAGAAATCAACAATTGTAAAATACATGTACGTAATAAAACCTATTCACACTATATACGCGTGAGAATTTTAAATGAAGCGTTCTTAAGAGTATGTGTATTCGTATGCTATGTAGTGTAACACATCTTACTTCTAACCTTGACTATTGTGTAAATGGTATTTTGTACAATAGTTGGGAACATGGACTTATATCTCACACATTCAAGTATCGGTGAATGTGATGCTCCCTGCAATAACTTACATCTTTCATAACAGCTTCTTTACTTGCCTTAAACAAGTCAGACCCTTCAAATAAAGACGATACATGCTGTCTGGATGTACTACCGAAGAAGAGCATAACTAGTCGTTATTGAATGTACGAAGAATAATTATAACGATTATTTCGCCAACGTTTTGACACTCGACCTGTTTCAACGTCTGCAACCTCACATCAAATTTCACATCCATACTGGCATGCGAGGTATTACTGGACAGAAATGGCATAAATAGCTTATTGTGAAGTTAAAAATCGATGTTTAGTCAGATTTGTTGTGTTGACATATACCTGAGTTCAAGGCCTTTCTTAAATTAGAATTCCCGAAAATGACGTCACCAGAACATCCAAATTTAGGGGCCAAAACAGGGGCATTTTTTACGCTTAGTTTTCAACGACGTACAGCAGGTATTACTGGACAGTCGTTTTCAACCTTGTATAACTTTAAATTTGGAAAATTATTATGGTAAATGTTTCGAACATGGTTCGTACTTCTTATTATGCAAAAAATATGTCACGATTTCTGTATTTACAACTCGTGACATGCGATGTTTGCCTGCCAGGTGGCGCTCTATGATAGGTCAAATGACGTAATATACCGTACATAATTTACAGATCAAAAGTCGCATAAAACGATTAAAAAAATCAACCCTAAGTATTTCAAACTTATGGAAAGGATATTAAATAAGGTTACTCAACTGATATCCATTGACGAATTTCGTAATTAACAATATCCTGCTGAAACCAGATCTGGTATAAATGGACGAATTAAAAACTTAAAAAAAAGATGAAAATTTTGATGCCGCGAGAATCCGATCGCGTGTCCTTTCGCTTCACGATCAAAGACGTTCACCACTCGGCTATTCACTCTACACGTGCGACGTAGTTATTTACTTTAACTGTAGCAAATCAATGACGCACGAGCTCAGCTCGTATTATTTTGTGCATGCGCACACGATGAAGATTTCCCCAAGCGGCGCTAACGTAAAAACAAAGAGGCGGGCGACATTTTCGATGAATAGACAATGTTGTTGTTAACCTTGAATATATTTTGTCTTCTATATTAATTCCAAACAGGTTTGTAAGCGATTAGGAACAAATTTCAATATTATACTTAATTCAACAAAATAAGCGTATACGACCGTTTGTCCGGCAATACCTGCTGTCCGGTAATACATCGCATGCCAGTATATACATTGCACCCAAACTAAGCACTTACTAATGTTACAATGATCATCCGTAAAGTTCGTGGACATATATCAAAACCAAAATCATTAACACAACTTTTCCTAACACTTTAAAACAAAAACGAAATACATGTAGTATGCAACAATATTAACACATACACATTCTACTTTCTTCTTTTAAAGAATTGCTGTTAACTAATATCATCGCGTCATGACGATGACGTCAAACTATAATATCATTGTTTTTTCAAAATACAAATTCAATACACCATATACTCATATTTAAGTTTTAAGTATTATGTCACTTTAACCAATTATCATAAGTGTCTCAGTATCACACATTCTTAATTGTTCGAATCTCTCTCTGCATATTATTTTAGCCTCCCTGGGTCGTTTGTAATCTTTTTACCTTTCATTCAAGGGAAGACGGTGAAACCCAATAGAACCAAGTCTGAACTACATATACTTTGACCAAACCCTTACAACCAAACACAAACATAATGACCACACGTGTCTAAACCGTAAGGGATATTCCGCAACCACTGTGCTTTAGAATTGAATACAGAATAAATGTTTTTGTAGATGCATATCATGCCCTCAAACAGTACATCATAGCCGTAAGGTGGTCCGTGCCGTTTAACGTTGATGTCTCTGACAGTGGGTGTTAAAACTTTCTTCTAACGTTTTGTTTCTTATCACGTTATTATTATACAAAATACTACTTTGAAAGTTCGAGGCAAACGTCACGAATAGTTTATTTGAAGTGATGAAAAACACGACGTTATCTACATAAGGGATACGGATGCTGAATGGTGACGGACGTAATACGAACTTTAGACTACCTTTTGCACGTTACAGTGTTTTGTCTTAGCAACGATAACTTATGTTTCATGTTAAAATCGCAACATTACTTTGCCATCTTTGAACACACAATTATGAGTCTACATTTGGTTTGCGTTTTTTAAGACTGCATTTAATGTTTAACTTACTTATTTAGGGGATAACTATAAACTTCACGGATGACCCTCATACATGTAAGTACGTAAAATTGTCAAATGTTGACCAGACCATGTTTATCAGAAATGCCCCAACTTTAGAATATGCTCAAAACGTATGCAAACAAAAAGGCACGAACTCGGTATGTATGACAAAGGAATATTACCGAAGACAACTTGTCAAAACAATAATTATGCATAATTGTGGTATGTACGACATCGCAACTATTCGGCGTCAATAAAAGTATATATGTCACCTTCGATCACATGAAATAGAACCAAACAGCCATTTATCGTAAGGCAAATCAATATAGCTTCCATAAATGGGGCATTCTGTTCAATTAGTGTATTACAACCATCACGTAGTGTCAGCTGCTTTAACGATTAACTCGCTAACTCACGATAGATTTACAACGTACTATAATACACTTGATACTCGCCGTATGTAATGTGCGCTTCAACACAAGTGATATTTCTGAAGAAAATCTCATTCATTAGACGTTCCGTCCAGAACAAAAGATTCATATATATAACTCAATGACCATTTTACATAATATGCAAATACCTATGTCATGTTCGTGGTATTAATACGACAAATGATTGATTTTGTGCCTTTTGAATATTTTTGTTCATCCTTTATGTCCGAAATAGTCAATTGCCTGACCGAACAATGGACATTTGAATTGGAATATCAATATGTTAAAGCAACTAGAACAGTGCGACGTCTCAGTATAACATATTAAATATGGAAGTACATCATTAGACATTAAACACAGTACATATGAAAACAATGAAATGAGACATGATTGATAATAGAAACTGTTTTACAATACATAATAACAAAGCGGGTAGGGAAGGCAGCGCTCAACAGAAACAACAGAGCAAGAAAGGAACACAAACGAACGCAAACATGGAAGAAAATCACTGACCACAAACAATCGTTACAATGACCAACATGGAACTGAACAAGAAAACATGAAATCCAGCAGTTTGTTGTGGCAATTCCGACTAGAGTCTAACAAAAGTTTCAGAATCTCTGCCAGCTGTATAACCCTGCAACTTAATACATGATTAATTTTGCGGACAGGGAACGAATGGGCGCAAAAGAAATTAGATTAAACAGCTAATGTATATCTACTCGAAAATAAACATTAATCCGGGTTGTAATTGGGCATGACGATTAACGTTTATTTCCCAATCACTTAGATGACCTTCTTCATCACTAAATTATTATTCTTTCTATTATGAATTACCCATTCTATAAACTTGAGCTTTAATCTGTTCACTTTGGAGTTAGGATACGTTCCGTTAAGATGGTTGATTAAGTTTTTTTAATTGGGATACTCATGTGGGTTGTGGTGGTCTAGAGATTGGGATAGAGACTTCCCAGGTTCGATCGTCGTTTACGCAACTTAATTTCTCTCTGCAAGCATAAACCACAATGCTCCACTCGACAAAGGTGTGTATTGGTGTGTGAGGATTGTGTCTGTACATGTTCGATATTCCTTAGCGCCGTGTCCCGGTATTGGCTGCACACAAACGAGGAGAGAGTTAATCTCCACAGGACGGATTTTCCTTAGGTATCGACAACGGAAGTTGAATTGCTAAAAGTGGTCCTCAGAAAATTTGTTCTAACTTGTGTCACCTAACGTACGTCGAACCAAATAGGTTAATATATGTGGTAGTGATCGCATAATTCTTTAGTATAAGTACATCATTTTATTAAGTGAATATATCTATTATATGTTCTTAAGGAATACAAGTTCTCAAAAGTTGTTCATAGTCTTGTTTCAATTCAGTTCGATTCCACATGCTTACATGACTGTAAAATAGACAATGATAAAACACGCTGGTTATAAGAGTTACATAGGTGATTCTCCTTACGCTTCATCAGACAGCACATGTCAATTACGCTTAATATACTACTAGCATGATGTTGGTAAGACAAATGCCTGGAGTATGGCATTACAGATACATTGAGAACAACGAATAGCAGTCGTAAATCAAGCACTATACCAGGATATCTTAGCACTAAATGTTCTGTTTCTTAAATGAGAAGTTATGTAATTTAGAGGATTATCTAGAAAAAGATGTAGATGTATATACTGTGGATATGATAAGCATTTGTATTAGATGTCGAGTTGAAAGTTAAGTTTGTACATCAATCAGTTCGTAACTTGGTGCTGAACTTTAATCATTTGATCTTGTTTAAGGTTGATGTGTTACAAGATGGTGTTATCGTAGGTTATACTGCACAGCAGGCACTGATTCACATATCATCGATATAAGTACGTGTCTATTGCATAACACATCTACCTTCTGGCAATCATTTCTGTGCAACAAATATCGTATTCACTCCACATTAAAGTGTTTGTTACTCCCATTAATAGTATAAAATATATACTAATAATTGACGTAATTATTCTTACTAGTATACGCCCGTCGTATTAGGTTGTTGTTAATTAATAACCAGTATACCAGTTTAAAATAAAATGAATTTCAGAGCATTATGTGAGGAGACGTATTTACCAAGTAGTTCAACGATAACATCCGACTTCTGAAGTCCCAAAGAAACAGTAGACAAAGATGGATGCGTTGTTTTATCCACGTGGTAATTGAATACTGTCATTTGGGTCTGCTTTACGATGCAGTTTCCGACAGCGCAAATTGGCAAAAGTGATTCTTAATTTGCAGTCGTGTCGATGTGTACTAGGAAGCTGATAGTCAGAGATATTGACAAGTTCGAACTAATGAAACAGACTTGAGGACATCGCATGGTATTTTCAGCACATTGGTAAGAACACTGACAAGAGCATCAATAACAAGTGGTCGGAATATGAATGTTGGTTTGATACATAATAAGAAGAACGTGTCAAATTATATTTTGTAACTCTCGTGGTGTTAACATTTTAAACTTGAAATCATGTTTATGCTTCGATACACCAGTAAAAAGATATTACATTGTATCAAGTCTGACAGGGAAACAGCCGAGCACAGAAAACACAAAAAAAAACATATCACATACCACAATTACAAGGCACAATCTAAGACATATCTATCTGTTAATCGTTTAGCACAGAACGTCGTCTTCGGTATCAATATTCTACGACCATACATCCGGACAGTATCCAGTCAATGTGATATATTCCTTTCTATCTGGACCACCTTTGTAGTTCCGACCATATATCCATACGAACGCCCTATCAACAATCCTGATACCTAACCACCTCAGATATAGGTAGTTGTTTCAGTGGACTGCGTATTAACATTGATTACTTAATCGCGAAAATGCAAATACTAGTGTGCATTTTGAAATAATAGGGCTTAAATTATGTAGTTTATTTTAGGAGTCATTGCAATACTTAACAATCATAAGTGCTACTGTACAGTTTCGTAATTATGGACTCGTAAACAACTATTTGGGATAAATTGATATACACACATGGAATATACCTTTGTTTAAATCAATGGAGACAATCCACTACAACATCATGTAATTGTCAGTACTGAACACATATTGCTCGTTTACAGCAACACTAGAAACATCATTATATACACTGTCGGGACCATTACACAGTCGTACGTGAGTATATGTGCTGGGTTTGATGTTCAACAGATTATTTTTGAAATGTAGAAGACGAACCAATACATACAAATCGTATTATACACTTGCATAAGAATAATACTAGTACACTGTAAACCATGTTACAAGTCAATGAAACAAATATACGTGGAATGATCAATATATAGCTTCGCTATTACAATGTACATGTTTCTTCAGTGTTGGTTACTACATATATATTAGAAGAAAATGTACAAATAGGAATACAAATATATAGCAAAATAAATTGTTTGGAACGTTGGAATGCCAACACAACACGGGTATGACGTCACCATCAGTACGGCGAGTTTTATGTGACACCAAGTACCAATTTTCATCACATTGCTATTGCATATATGAAAATAGTGAGGATGTGAATTTGCTTGACAACGGTGAAAAGCTTAAGTTTGAGTAAAATCGAAAGGATCTTAACAAACGTGTAAGCATTTTTCTCATCCCTCGTGCATGTAAAAAGTGTTATGTATATTTTAAGTACTAACAATTTACATTTTTTGTTGCCGTTTAATAGAATCCATAAATACAAAGTTAAATGTTGATCATTTGGAGCAGACATAATGATATTAGATTATAAATTCCATTAATGTTTATAAAACATACTGTATAATATACAGTATAAAAACAGGGTTTGAGAACCACCGCTATTCTTAATAACGTATTAAAAAAACACACCCCATATAAAACTGTTTCTAGTAACTAAAGACGGTATAGTTGTTTTCTCAAACAGTTTATTTCCTTGAATGTTTCAGTTAATATTATAAAAAAACATCAGTGATTTAGTCGGGAACGTTTGTCAGAAACATAAATGTCAATTTTGATATGATATTGTTCTATTGTTTAGGCTTCCATAGTAACTGTCACAAAAGGAACTCTCCTTACCATGCAAGATGTCGCCACTGTTTTGATTCGTATGATATATATAGACGAGATAATATTCAGTTTCATCAGGAGTGATTCTCAGTATCACCCACTTAAACTACACAGCGTCAAGTTCCCATTTGAGGGTAATACAATGTCCTATTATTTCAATGCAATCGTGAATTTTGCATTAGTCTTCATGAGTGATGCTAAGCTTGCGTGATCGGATTAGTTTGTTAGCAGGAACATGTTGACAAGTGCATAAAAACAGTAGCAAGATATCAGTGTAATGTTATTTTAAGCCCTAATTGTAACCGTTTGTTAAACTTCCTCTTCTACCACGTATACAGTAACAAATATTAACCAATCCTGGATTCGATGAATGACATATATAATAAGTCGGTTTATAAAACACGGGATGTGATTTGAAATGAAAATAATTTTGAACACAAATTGATTACTAAATGGAACGTATAAAACGTTATTGGGGGATACAACCGAATTCACTGGATCTATTTCGCCTATAAGTATCAACTACGTCAGCACATAATACTTTTGATAAATCTGTCCTTATTTTAGTTCACTGATCTGGTATTAAACCCCGCTGTGCAAACAATGACAGAGACGCTTTCGATTGTTAGGACATGTCCTCAGAATGCCAGGGTCAAACTACACAAAAGTGACCCATCGATGGACACCTCGGGGCAAGAGGACAAGAGGAAGACAGAAAACTACCTGGCGAAAAAACTATAAAGACCGAGCTAAGAGAGTTGGGATATCCTTGGGAGAAGCAAAAACCAAAAAAAGAACAGGGCTGAATGAAGAAATCTTGTGGCCTTCTTATGATCCGAACCAGATTAAAGAGGACAAGGTGAAAGTAAGCTGCTAACAGTGATTGTATCGTGCTTATTTCAGGCTTACAATGGTATTGTACGTATTACGTTGTTTAATGATTAACAAGACGATTGTGTCATTCTTGCTCAATATGAGTTTGTTTTAAGACAAAGTAAGTTGAAGCAGACGATTTATCCGAAGGAATAATTTGTTCATAGATAATTTTCTTAATACCAAATCACTGACTTTACGTGATGATACTTCTACTTCGTTTTCCCTGTGGATCAAATAACCGTTCTTGGTTTTTTGCGTCGTGCATATAACGTTTATTTATATACTGGAAATTACTTATTCCTCTTCGTCCCTTCTGGGACATAGGGCCATAGCTCGCCAGCGGACTCGGTCTTAAGCCACCTGCTTGGCTTCCCTCCAGATCATCCTAATCTTCTGTAGTTCTGCATTCAGTGTTCTTCGCCATGACATGACGGGTCGACCTCTCTTTCTGTTACCTTGTGGGTTTGTGTCATGAGACTGGCGTGCTATGGAAGACTGGTCCCTTCTTAGTGTGTGACCAACCCACCTCCACGTCCGTCACCTTATCTCGTCAACAATGGGGCGTTGTTTTGTTCGGCGCAACAGGTCTTGATTGGTGATTCTGTCTTGCCGTATGTAGAAACTGTCTAAGGCATGTATTTATGAAGACTTGTAGTATGTTGTCCAGCCTCTTTGTATGTCTCCTAGTTTCTGATCCGTACAACAGTACTGTCTTTATATTTGATTCTAACAGTCTGAGCTTTTTCTGGAGGTGGATGGACCTGCTGTTCAAAATTGGTGGCAAATGTTACCTTGAGTTTAATGTTTTATAGTTCTGTACATTGTATTTGTAATTAATCTATTATATGACCGATTTTTGGAATATTGGTCTCGTTATAAAGATTTCAGATTTCCCGCGTATTTGTTGATCATCCCTCGTACATACAATCTTGCCTTATTTTATCCTCATTACTCCATCAATGGACATGATTTTTGCAAACAAAAGCATTGGAAATGCCACCAAAAAGTAAGCGGGTAAACTATAAGCCAGTTATAAATCACATATTAAATTATAAACAAATTAAGTGAGCACTGATTCGCTCCCTCGCACTAATATGTTCATAATTCTTAAATATGATCTATACCCTATACTTACTGTACCAACAAAGTGTGAAGACATTGGATATCAAACATGTTTGAATATCTCATTGTAACGCTATTTATCATTATCAACCACACACGGGTGGGTCATATGCTACTGTTCACCTGACTATCATGGTAATATGTAAATGTAACTAATGCAAGATAAAACTTAATCATGGTATAATTATATACCATTCCCTTTATAGCGGTTGACTTTTATACACATATGATGGCAACTGAGCTATGGGCCCACGCATATAACGAGAGCTACTCATAATATCAAAGCGTATATTCCTTAAGGCTCAACAGGTTCTTGTGGATCTACATTAAGCAGACAAACTCATATAACTTTGATTGAATAATTAACCGATTTGATGAAAATATATATCAGGGATCGTTTTAACAAGATTTTCCAAAGGAATAAACTGGTTATAAAAAGTAAGATTGGCGAGTTCGACGGGCGGGCTGCTTCCATAATTGGTTTCCGATTGATAATTTTTGATTGAGACATCCTAATGAAACTTGTTGTGTAAGTAACTTACGTAAAAACCTTTGATAAAATGATACAAATGTAACTGGCGTTTTTGATTTATGTTATACCATTACAACACTATTTTAGGGAATTCACAGTACATGGTGATTCAGAACTTTTGTCCCAGTTTCAGACATCTATAAATGTCGTACCTGAACAAGATATATGTATATATGTATTATATATTATTTGATAGCTTATATTATACAGTTTTATCTGATAACTACGGAAATGATGTTGACACCATTGCGTCATAAACAACATCATAAACAGATGTGCGATTTTCAAAACGTCGCTGTCAAAGCATAATAAACTCAAGCATCAATGGGATCAGCTCTGTTTTGAAAGTCATTTTCCAACCGTTTAATCATCATAGTAATGCAAAATAATATTCTGGTTATGCTAATCTGTCTCGATTAAGGCACACATGTTGTTGCATGGTTTCAGAAATTTGTAGCGATAGAGTATGATATGAGTTTAAGTCACATTTAAATAAGTTTTGACGTCATCATCAGACACATGGGTGTCACATTGAATATAATTTTTTTATGACATAAAATAGAATTCCATTTGTAGACTAAAATATACATGAACAAGATGTATTATTGTCTGTCTAATACAACTTTAAAACGTATGTGTTTTGATCTGGTTATATAGTTGCTATTATACTCATACATATCCAATATCTTTCATATCACCCTGCAACACAATCATTCAAACGTCAGCGTATATGATGGTAAATCGTGTCGCTTGCGGATTGTAAATGTTGTATTGTTTTAGGATTATATGTGTATACCTTATGTAATGTTTATGTTTTAATGCAAACGCACCCTACACAAACCTTTTCACGCAACATGTGTACCATCGACTTGTAAATTAGACAATGTCGGCATATACAATGTAATGAAGTTTAAATGTTCGGTGAATGTAATATTCCAAGGAATCTCTTTACACATTTCGTAACAGCTTCTATTCCGGCGTCAATTGATCAGAATCATCAGTTAAAGTAAATAAATACGGTTAGGACATTGTGAGGAACAGGAATGGTTGTTATTGAATGCTCAAACAATAATCATAACGATGAATTTGCCAATGTACGTCATGTTTGTTCTTTTACCACAGTGATATACACTTTATCTTCGTCATAAACAAGATCATGAGTTTCGCCCAGAATACTACGAACGACACGTGACTATAGCTCCTAAAACATGTTTTTAGTCGGAACCACAGGAACGGATAATCTTTTCTACTATACTAATAATACCCTCTGTCGCATTCGATGTAGTTATTAACAGGATCGAACGCGAATTGACACTATATATGTTTTTGTGCATCAGTAACCAAAGATAAAACTGTACAGTATATACATACAATGCACCCAGACTAAGCTTGGATAACGTAACAAAAATTAAGTACGTAAATCTGTCAGAATTATGTTTACCGGGTACTCATAAGAAATGCACCAACTTCAGCGTATGTTCAATATGGATACAAATAAGAACATGCGCACTCATGATTCATGTATAATTCATATTGCAACTATTCGGCGTCAATATATAGTACTTGTATGGACCACCTTTATTCACATGAAATAGAATCAACCAGCCGTTTACTGTAAAGCAAATCAAAATAGCTTCCATAAATAGGACATCTATGTTCAATTAGTGTATTACAACCATCACGGGGTGTCAGCTTCTTTAACGATAAACCCGTGAACTCACACTAGATTTATAATGTATTTTATACATCCTTGCTACTCGCCGTACGTTATGTGTGCTTTCATACAATGAATATTTCTAGAGAAAAACACATACATAAGGCATTCCACCAAGAACAAAACATTATGAGTATCAACATATTATTATACACCGTTTTACATAATATGAAAATACCCATATAATGTCCTTGGTGCAAATGTATTAATAGATTTGTTCATCAAAAAAGCCAATATAATTAATTGCTAGACACAACAATGAGCGTTAGAATGCATACATCAATTTATGGATCAAACTATCACAGCGGCTACTCTCGAGGTTTGCATGAAGTATTGTGGTGAAATAAAGTACACTATAAAAAATTGTATACAGTGCATACATAACATTGGAATCAGACATGTTAGCTGTTTTAAAACAGATAATAGCAAATCGGACATTAAAGGAGTCACTCAACCGAAATAGCAGAGCAAGAAAGGCAGAAAAGCGAATCCACACTAAAAGGAACATCACAGGCCGCAAGCAAACGTCACCATGACAAACACACAAATGAACAAGACAAATTAACCCAAACAGCTACAAAGTCGTACTTTAGTGTGTTTATTAGGACCAATAAAAGCGTAATTCTATAAATGTTATACAGCGTCATACGAACAGTAATTCACATTTTATTTCGAACTACTGATTAGTTTTCTATAATATTTAAACTTAAAGAAACTCGCAGTATCGATGTTTTCTTGGATTTTGTCGATCCCGGAAGTCGACGCTCATAACAATAACTGGTATGACGTTACGTTTGTTTTCGCGACGTCGCCACAAAATCTCCAGCCAAAATATCATTATTTTAAAAATACAAACGCATTAATTGGCGTTTCGTATGCTATAATAGTGTGATAGCCCGAAAAAGCATGCGTTAACTCTACAGAAACATTGCTAAGTATATGACCCTGCAGCTTATATATTGTAAATTTTTATTGACCAATCAAAAATACATAACTACACGTTATATCGCTGGCTTAAAATTAGAAGTACAAAATTAATATTGTGAGAAAACAAGAAAAAAAACTGTCTGAAAAAAAGCCTTTACTTATGGAAAAACAAGCTTTTTAAATTTCAGTTTTGTCAACATGACCACTTCCGATTTGCATGAAAATATAGGCTCATAAGAGCTTACGACCTTCCAATTCTAAGCCAGCGATATGTATACAATAGATGAGTAATCTCAAGAAAGGTGAGTAGTACTACATCGAGGGTTGCCTGCAAGACTGCAGTACATCCTTCTTTAATAATAAGCAGTTACGACAGTTTTGCGGGCAACCCTCGACATGTAATCTATAATGGTCAGATACCGTCTTATTTTGTTAATTTTGACAGGTCAACATAATTCCACAGAACGTGATTGACAATTCATGATTGTCAACAAAATTATATTAGCGATACGGTTAGAATAATTAAGAAATTAAATTAAACAGATCATGTAGTACTAAGCCGAATGCATGTTGCATGAATGGATATTATCTACACAAAAATAAACATACTTATTGGTTTACTTGCTCCAAGGTTTATTACTGCCTGATCAGTTTGTATGATCTGTTTTATCTTTAGTTTTTCTTTCTAGTGTTTCATTATAATTAAGATATCCTTTAAACTTGACTGTTAATCTGTTCACTATAACATGTACATTAAACCTCTTAAGTTACATGTATGACATGTTCCGTTAATAGGGTTAATTTAGCCTTTGTAATTTGGTTATACGTTATACGTTAAAAAAACGTTCAATAGTGCTTGTGTAACCTAATTGATGTTGGGGTAGCTATAAGCACCTCGGTGATTGACTACATGCTTCTTCAGTCTACAATTCCCCGTTCCCTATCTAATAGGTTTATCATTTGTGGAATTTAGAAAGCATTCTATGTAAATACTATAAATATGTCCACATTCGATATGTTCCGAGTTTGTTTAACAGCTAAATGTATATATGTCATGTACGTAAGGAATACCAGTCCCCACAAGCTGCTCTTAATTTTGTTCCTGTTCTGTTTTATTTCATGAACAAAAATTACATGACCGTGTACAATTGACAATGATAAAACACGCTTGTTATAATATTAAGGAATGCACAAACACAGCTCCCACTGACATCACGGAGATGATTCTCATTACGTTGCGTCAGACAAAAAATGCCAACTACGCTTAATATACTGCCAGCAGCATAATGTTGGCGAAACAAATGCTCGGAAATTGGCATTAGAGACATGAACAGAAAAAGTTATCTATTTCGTAGTTCAAGGATTACACTAAACAAAACACTTTCTGTTTATGAAAGTTGTTGTGGTTTGATCTCACTTTGACTATTTATCTGAAATAGATATATATTTTATCATTCCGCAGTTTAAGATAAGCATTTAATATGTTAAATGTTTAATTCAAAGTGCATCAATCAGTTTGTTACCTACTGAACTTTTATCATTTGATATCACTTTTGAATACTGTGCTCTAAGATGGTTTTATCGTAGGTTATACTGCACAGCAAGCATTGATTCACTTATCACCGCTACAAAGTACGTGTCTACTGAAAATAAATCGACATCGTTTTTATGGCGATCATTTCTAATCAGTGTAGGAAATTATCGTGTAATTACTAAATACAAAAAACGTTACATATTGCCCGAGAACAGTATGATACGTTCATCTGAATGGATTAAGAGACTTAAATTAATGTTAAACATGAACAACATGAACAGACTACACCGTGTCTAACTAAATGTATTTACTATTCGACATAGTACATACCACCGTGCTTATAAAACACCAAACAAATGTGTGACATAGTTTCCAAGCACTTAACAATCAAGGTGGTTGTCTTGCAGTCATCTTTGATTCATTAAATATGTGTACTGCGGCAGATGTTGTTTGAAATGAATTGTTTAAATTTCTTGAAATATTGTTGATTCAATGTGTGGAGGGCACTTAACATATTAATCACCATCGTCACCTCACTCCCGAAAGTACACACCACTATGAGTGTACGAGAGAAGAGAAACCAGTTTATATATTTAGTGCCGTGCGTGTAAATAACTGTTATCATTTGTTTTCTTTGATATCAGAGTACATGCATTACTATTCATAGACACAATAATTATAACCGATGTGTTGTGTGCGAATGAAATAATCCAATTAATAAAGTTTTTGAGTTTTACGCGTATAGTACCGAAAAGCGATTGGGGCTCGCTATTTATAATAAGTAAGTAAATTGGTAACACAATCGCTCCTTTGATTCAACAGAGGTGCTACATTCAAACACAAATCACTAGTATAATTATTATATTCTTTATAGTGTGATATATTAAATGTAATACGTATTGATTGCTGCGTTTCACTTTTCAGATACATGTACTTGCTTGACATTTCTTACACGTGCGTGTAACTAATTTCAGCTAAATTAATTTTGCCTGTTGTCAGGGATAAAGTATGAATTCAATCTTTATAAAAGGTGTTCTTGAAAACAATAGACTTTTTAGATACTTCCATGTAATTTCTTATACAAAACTAATGTCAGCTACAATAATATTGCTTTTTGTCAAAGCTGCAATGTGAAGGTGCACTATCCCGTGCTTTGTTACATTCAAAATATAGCGCGTCTTTCATACAAAATGCAATTATAATCCACAATTCATGTAAGAGGATGTGCAAACATTAGTATGCAACATTATTAACATTGATCGCAAATTTTGGTGATGTTCTAGAATAAACGATTCCGAAAAAATGACTTTGATAAACTCGTTCAGTAATGTGACAATGGATTAGTTGAATTACTTTCCATATTTAACATATTTTTGTGGGGTATAGAGGTCATTCTATGAAAATACTATGAACATGTCTACATTCGATAAGTTTTTTTTCGAGCTCCTCCATCTATTCCATGTACGTTAGGAATAATACCACTTCCCAAAAGCAGCTCAAACTTTTGGCACGATTCAGTACAATTTCGTGAATGCACAATGATAATATTAAGTCGGAAAGGGAAAACAACTCTCAGCTTAACCAGTCGAGCACAGAAAACATAAAACCATATATTAAGGCATAATGCCCAACACACAACCGAACGAGAAAAGGATCCACCCAAGTCCAAACTGTCAAAACGCTGAATGAACTAGTTTAAGAAATGAAAAGTCGAAATGCCCACGCAGCTTACAATGTACATCACTATGTACAATAGACAATGCTACCACACGCTTGTTATTATAAGGAATGCACTTGCACAAGTCTCAGTGACATCGAGGAGGTGATTCTCATTACGTTGCATCAGACAGAACATGCCAATTACGCTTAAAATACTGACATCATTATGTTTAGAAGATAAATGTTCAGAGTTTGGCATACAAGTAATATATACGAACAGAGCACTTATATCTTAACCCTAAACTTGCTGTTTGTAAAATGTATGGTAGTTTGATCTCACCAGTAAATGTTGATGATGTAGATGTACACACTGTGGACAAGATAAGCCTTTGGGTAAAATGTTTATTTCAAACTACATCAATCAGTCCGTTACCTGCTGAACTTTTATCATTTGATGTTGTAATAGGCTGATGTGTTATACAACGTTTTTATCGTACGTTACATTGCACAGCAAGCATTAATTTATATATTACCAATTTGAAGTATCACTAAGTGTCTTTTGAACAACAAATCAACGTTGTTATGGCAATCTATTCTTATCAGTGTATAAAGTGATCATGAAATTACCAAATGCAAAACCACGCTTAAGAACAGTGTTATATTTTCCGACGAATTGGATAAATGGATACATAAATATTAAAAATGAACAACATGTACAAGGACTACACTGTGGTCTATTTTGGGCATAAATATATGACATTATGTTTAGCTCGCCGGAGATTGCTCTTACCTCATTAATAAGCAAACTGTATTATATAAACACTGTACGATCGATTGACCTCTTGTTATCAGTGTAGATTGAAAAAGAATATGCATTAACCATGAATGTGCACACGATTGAACAAAAAAAAGGACATTGGTTTTCATTTTTATTTGTATAGAACCATGAATGTGCACACGATTGAACAAAAAAAAGGACATTGGTTTTCATTTTTATTTGTATAGTTTAACAAGGACAAGTGTTATTATTGGCGGACTACATAATACATGAACACATGTGTATAAATACGATGATAATACCAAACAAGATGGTCAACATGGCCCTGGATTACGCCGTGCTCTACATAAACTCAAACGAAACACCAAGCATTGTACTAGTTTCATATTAACTGTTATAAAAGGCATACATTTTATCATTTTAATTTGACTTCTGCAACTTTAGTAGATGATGATTGCTAGTGAGTGGCATAACTATTTCGATGACGGAATACTTACAAGGTAGTTTACTGGCGGCCATCTCGGCTGAAAGATACATTTAGTTAAGCAAACGTTTTCACAAGTATACATTATGTCAATTGATAAGTGGATACAGTTGTGATGACTTCGAAAGTATGACAACTAATTTCGTATGACAAAATTTCAGTTTTTCACATTCAAGCTGTCCCTCTGGCAGCCATCTTGTATTTATCATTTTTGCTGGACATTGGCAGATTTGATTCAATTTTTTGTATAGAGTTCTCATAATACATGTACGTACAAATTTGCAAAAATGTGAAGAAAACTTATTATATTAATCTCCTTCGACACCTCGCAATGAGTGTACGTGAAAAGAGAAACCAATTGTCATACTCGATGACGAGCAAGTGAATAACAATTTTTGGTTGGTGTTTGATATTGCAGCTTTTACATTACAGAAAGAAGGCGCTTTCAATGAATTTATATTTATTTCAAATAAATATTCGATTTATATGGACCTATTTTTCTGACTATCTGGGTTCTGTAATCGTTTAATTCAACAGAGGTGCGACTTTTAATCACAAATCACTTTTTTATTTTGCATATTCTTTATAGCGTGATATATAATTTGTAAAACGTGTTCCTGAAGTGAATTAATATTGTCTTTTAGTTTTTAGATACGTTCTTGTCATTTCTTACTCGTTACATTAATATTGTCATTTGCTATAATTACTATGTGAATTAAATATTGATTTTTATAATGGATACATTTATGAGACATTGCTGTATTCACATTCAGCATTTTTCATACACAATGAACATCATAATACACAAGAGGATGTGCTGACTCTTATTAAGGGAAATGATTTGGTATGTGACAGTTAATGCATGGGCATCGTGATTTTATGTGATTGTCTGGAGTAAATGTACCAAGCAAAAAGCTTTCCAATATGTATATATTCTAGTCTCTAGATTTTGAAAAAAATTGCAAAATGACACAAACTGTCACTGTCACAAACATCGCTTAAATTATCGTCTTTTGTTTTTTACATTTAATCACATAACCAGGATTTAGTTTATGGTCGCCATCTTGCAATGATATACACAAAGCAGTTGTGAATATTAACAACTAGAATATTGCCTATGTGATATTGGAGATGTCCCCGCGTCGTTATGTTAACCAAGACCTACGTATATATTGTGGGGAAATACTTTCATCTTCAAGATCACTTGATGTAGTGACCCCGAACCCAAAAGGGATCTAGAACATTTGTATGTTATTGGTCTTTAAGGTCGGGCAATACTGTGACGTTTAAAAACAATATACAAATCAAACAGGGAATGAAACTCTCAACGGACATGGCAAAGCACGAAAGGATCAAAATATTACATAAAAAAGGCAAATGACAGACGACATGTACATGCAACAATAACCAACACAGAATTAAACTAAACTATTATAAAAACAGCTATAAAGTCCTTTTTACATATGTCAATATGCAGCTGCAAACATGACACTCTGGGAAATATGGAATTTTATCACAACATAATGACATATAAACCGTATCCGGTCCAAACAAATATCCCCAATATATATCATTCCTTGTCCGGTTCTACAAACAGTGGGTCAAATAACGTGACCTAAAGCAGGAGTCAAATTCTAGAGTTTGGACCGACCAACGTATACCGACGTTTTCGGCAAACGTTCAGCTCCGCAAGTAAAAGTTACTAAACGTTTTAAAAAGATCTCTGGTAAACGCTGAAGAACGTTGTATTCATTAAAAAGGTTAACAAGCACAAACTTTGCCGACGTTTTGAAAACGACGCCCATGTAAGTTGTGCCCCGTTTACAAACGTTCCTTAACGCTGAATTAAGTTGATTAAAGTTTGCTTAAGTTAAACTCCGTTGACAAACGTCTGCTGAAACGCTGGTGTTGATAATGAATTTAGACGAACGTTAATCTAGCGGAGGCCAACGGGTATCCAGCGCAATGAATGCCGTAGTATCGCAAGGGCTGGCGTAAGCCAACTTTCCCCAGCGCAATTGAACATTTGTACAACGTAGGCCAACAAGTATCAGACGCAATGATCGCGATAGCAACGCATGTGGTTAGCGCAGACGAACTTTCTATAACGTTTCCGTAACTTTGGTAAACTTTGTTCAACGGACCACCCTGACGTTTGGCACCTCGTTCGTCAAAGTCGGACTAAGTTAGGGACCGCTACACATACGCTAACCTACGTTGGCAAAAGTTCACATACGTCGATAATAATATACTTCATGTACAACGAAGACTAACGTTGTAAAGCGCTAGTAACCGCTGTCAAACGCAGTTAAGCGCTGAGAAGCGTACGATACACAACGTTCGAAGTGTGAAACAAAATATTCCTCCTCGCGAGTGTAATTTCATATTTGGGCTCATTTTTTCGACTTTGAAACGCTGACAAACCTTGGGGAACACGCTCATAGTGTGAACCAACCTTAAACAAGCCGGTAAGAGTCGACATTTTGACATATAACTATTTTTATTGGCGGTTGTTTCAATTTTCTATAAACGCATACAAGAATTTCCTTGTGCCGCCAATCTGAAATATTAGACCATACATTATCCAAACTTTCAGCTTGCTCACGTGTCAACATTGGTTCAATAATTACTTCAGGATCTGAAGGTGCATAGAATTTAATAATGTTGGAATCAGAATGTAGACGTTGTATTTTATGCACAAACAAAAGGTATTAAACGTTCACATTAAATAAAAACAAATTGACAAAATTACTTAGTCTTTTGATACCATATAATAAAATAATATAATTATGTAATCACCATGGATTTTCTTGCGTTGCGTATTGTGCTGTAATGTACAAACATTGGGACACACTCGTACGTATATATATGTCTGTAGGTCTGCGCATGTTTCGTTTCGTGTGTCGTGTTGTGCGTACATGTATGTATGTATGTCTACAAATCTTGCGTGAGTCGTGTTATATGCACATGTTTGTCTGTAGATGTTCGCATCTTGCGTGAGTCGTGTTATATGCACATGTTTGTCTGTAGATGTTCGCATCTTGCGTGAATCGTGTTATATGCACATGTTTGTCTGTAGATGTTCGCATCTTGCGTGAGTCGTGTTATATGTACATGTATGTCTGTATATGTTCGCATCCTGCGTGAGTCGTGTTATATGTACATGTTTGTCTGTAGATGTGCGCAACTTGCGTGAGTCGTGTTATACGTACATGTATGTCTGTAGGTCTGCGCATCCTGCGTGTGTCGTGTTATATGTACATGTATGTATGTAGGTCTATACATATTGCGTACGTCGTGTTATATGTACATGTATGTCTGTAGGTCTACACATATTGCGTGTGTCGTGTTATATGTCCATGTATGTATGTAGGTCAGCGCAATTGGCGTGAGTCTCGTTATATGCACATGTATGTATGTAGGTCTATACATATTGCGTACGTCGTGTTATATGTACATGTATGTCTGTAGGTCTACACATATTGCGTGTGTCGTGTTATATGTCCATGTATGTATGTAGGTCAGCGCAATTGGCGTGAGTCTTGTTATATGCACATGTATGTATGTAGGTCTTCGCATCCGGCGTGTGTCGTTTTATATGTACATGTATGTCTGTAGGTCTACACATATTGCGTGTGTCGTGTTATATGTACATGTATGTCTGTAGGTCTGCACATCTTGCATGAGGCGTGTTATATGTAAATGTAGTATGTGTTCTCCTAGTACATTTGTACACGTATTTTTCTATGCGGTTAATGCAAAAATACGAGAGCGACTCTTATGTCTTCCTATAAGTATATTTAGAACACACTTAATGCGTGATATAACGACCCAAATCAACAATGTTATATGATTTGTTCTGATGAGCTACATGGAAAATCAATGTCCAATCCTATACTGCGTCGCATTGAAAACATGTAAATAACATATAAAGTGTCAGTTATTGAATCGGAGAAAACAAGATGAATATGTAATAATTGATACGTTCACACTGACTAGCTGCTAGTAATTAATCATAATCAAGTTTATCGCTAATAATAATAAATAATAAATTGTATCAAATTTCACCTAAATCATATCGAGAACATCGTATAATAACGGAAGCTCCGCAAGCACAACATTGCCTTCATTATCACTCTCATTAAATGCTGCCCCCAAAAGTTACCACGTGATCATCAAAAAAAAGTCACATGACATTCCAAAATGGAGAACGAACCGTTAAACGAAGTCCCTACGCATTGTTGTATTGATAAAAAGACGTTATATAAACAGAAGCAGACAACACAAAGACTCGCATCAATCAGTAGAAAGCGGATGCGACCTAATTAGATTGTGATTGTGGTGCTATGAAGTAAATCCCAAATTTAAAAGTTGATGTTCTTTTGAAAGACGATTTACTATTAAGAACTATAACTACGCAAGGAACTATTTTCCTGATGTATTGATATTTTCTGCGACTGCATCATTCGTAAGTGAATGTTTATTATAATATCGATATTATCAACGATCGTGAAAAATAAAATCAACACCAGTACGAGTATATACTGTGCAAACACAAGGAATATTTTTCAAAAAAGATAAACAGCGTTACGATAGAAGATAATGTACTTGTTTTCAATGAAGATGCGGACGTTATTTGTAGTTATCTAGATTATACGGTCCGTTATAACCGGCAATTATAGCGATAGTGATTCCAAACATAAAAACTTGTGGTGACAGAGGTTAGAACCGACTAAAGGGAAGTAACCGCTTTGCAAAGGACAGTAAACACAGCGAGGAGTTTGATGTTAACGCCGAAGAAGATATATTGTACACAAACAGAATCCGTTATTGCTCCGTTGCGAAAATATGCCACATGCATTGTCAGAGGATGCAGGACGTTTTGTTTAAGAAGTAATGAATGTGTACATGTGTTTTATCAATAATTAATGCACACCTTCGTTTCCTCTATATGTATATATGTAAAACTGCTGGTTGTGTTAGAATCGTTAATAACATTCATATTAATTTTAACAGGCCTTTGGAGTAGCTAGGTGCCGGTTGAACTTTTGCTAAAATATTCAGGTTTAAATTTGTGTCTTTATGACTTGTACTACATGTAATTGTAATCAATGGAATTTTGTTCGTGTCGTTCGTGTTCTGTCGTTTCTGTTGAGAGCTGCCTTCTGCAGCATTCCTTGTCTGATTTATTATTATCTTTTAGATTTCGTACTGACATGCCCTGCAGCTGTATCGATATTTGTATCTTATTTCTCTGATAAAACCCTGAATATCGTCGTTTACGGTCGGTCAAACACAATGAGACGTCATTGCAATGTTTTCGCTAAAATAATTGCCACTATTTCGAGGAATTTAATCAGCGTAAATTGTGTACCGAGACTAGAAACAATACTAGTATCCATGTAATATGATTGTTTTCATAGTATCTCTAGACATATCGGCGTATAATGCTTTATTGCATAATATGGCCTTACGCTGACTGGATCAGCCCAGTGATTAGAATACGAAACTATCATTTGCTAGCACCTATTTTGATTCCGGACTGATTAGGGCATGACCGTCAATGTCCTTTTGTCACAGTCGTTTGTCTTCCACGTTGTATTCACCCGAGGAAATCGTCAGTTGTCTGTGGAAAGGCGTCTAGAAAACGAGTTATCAATTTCGGGAATTAAATGGGGAGCTTAAATCTTACAGTTTTGTATAACTATACCGCTGTTGAATTAGTGCGTTTGCAAAACCTATTGTATTCATATTAACCGCCTCAAATTCAATGGTTAACGGTTCGTGGTTTACACAATAGTAAAAATGTTTTACTAGAATTAACAGTCATAAAATACTAGGTGGGATGTCACATTTGAATTCGTGACTGTTACTATAATCGGACATAGATAATTACATTACAATAAGCAAGTTGCTCAGTAGTTAAACCGTAAAGTACAGGCGCAACAATTGTAAATATTATTCAGGGCGAGTTCGAATCCAACTCATGACTTTTCTAATAGAAAATTATTTGTGTACTCTGTTTATTTTTTCATTTTATTTTTTCCATACTTTGTAATTTAAAATTTAAAAAAATATGATAAAAAAAGATTAAACATGAATTCGAACCTGCGTAGAAAAAGGTATACATGATAAATATTATTCATCTTTAGGCTGAAACAATACCACAACACTCGTTGAAACTCTTATTGGTCCAAAAATGGAGACATAAATGTAGGTTCTTGAAGCTGTAAAACTTCATATCTTTCTCGTTAGGTTTTGTTGCGGCTGTTTGAGTGTTTCGATGAGTGTTGTCTTTCTTGTGTGTTCATTTTTGTGTCTTACGTGCTATGTTGTTTCTGCTGAGCGCTGCCTCCCTTTTTCGATTTGTTATCATCGTTTTGCACCGATGTCTTATACATCATTATTTAACAATACATGCTTAGATACACTAACGTTCACATATTTCGTATTGCTAATTGCGACAGCGCCAGTCTAAACCTGATATACTCTATCTGTTCGTGTAGTTTATCAAACGCTTGCTGACGTATTTGTTGAAATACGAGGTAATTTTTTCTGCATATTGTTCCAAAATTCTTGCGATTCTTAGTACGTTCAGTGGTTAAATGATAAAGATAGGTCGATTTCCAGAGGCAAATGGAGGCTTAATTCACACAAACTTCAGTGGAGTTGTCGAAATTAACCGGTTGATCAATTTGAATTTCTCTGGAGTGTACATGTATACATGTATAAAGTTAATTAAACTAATATTAACGAGAAGTATCGAAACATTTTGTCCATGTTTATTGTCAATTCCGATAACGTATTTATGAGAAAGTCGTCGGAACGAATATTGCCGATCTACATTAATTTAATATTTCTAAACAACCGCCGAAGCAGATTATTTAAGAATTAAGAGGAAGTCTGAAAATCACGAAGACGTCGAATGTTTCTTACCGTTCATTTATAATAAATGATCGGTCAATGAATCTATTCATTTCAGCATAATATGGAATTCCACGTATATATTTAGTACACTTTTCAAAAGACATTGCATATCTGTCGGATAGATGTCTACAACGCGATGGTGAGCTATTAATGCTTCATGTAACGCAATGGAAATGACATTAAACTATTTAGGCGTCTGTTAGAAAAAAGTACGTTTATATGAAATAATTCTAGACAAATACGCTACTATAAGAGGTAATGCATGAATCTAATTATACTTTATTATAAAATCATGAACATGAAATATCCGAAGGAAAACTTGACAGAGTGTAACAGTGTACAATGTAGTGTACATAGCATCATTACAGGTGCAAACTTAAGGAAGATAAGAAAAAACACAACAAATGATATTTTATGAAGTATAATCAAACTTCAAATCAAATATCCGCATTTATGTGATAAAAGGTTAGTGCACAACAAATAAATACAAGATTACTCCATTATTAAAGTACCAATGATTGTTTTATTGAAACATAAGTGTATGGTTAAACATTATTGTAACAACATCATAGTTAAATCAACGTCCTATCTACATCTTAATTAAAACTGTAACCCAATGTAAGGATCAATATAAATAGTTGAAATTCTACATGTACAATGTATTTGTAAAAACCTCCAGGACTGTTAAAACAAAATTATAAACTCAACTTTCCTACTACCTACATATGAGCTCTGCTCTAGGATTTCCAATCTGAGGTCAAAATCTCACCTCTTCAAATGTTGAAAGAATTGTGTAGTTTAATGTTTAAGTTTTCAAAAAGTTTATACCTTTCCAAAATGGTCCAACTAAGTGGCATGCTATGACATGATGAAAACTAGACATATCGATTGAAATTTCGTTATTGACGTTGCGTAAACACAACAATTATAATGACGTCTTTTAATTAGCACAAGTCTCCTTGTAAGAGTCCAATTTACAAAAACGTGAACTAGAATACACAGAAAAAAAATTTGTTGGATCACAATATGTTATGGATGTCTTGTACAATACTGAAATCAAGTTCCATAGTATGCGGTATTTTTATGGGGTAAACATTATAACATAATCAATAGATTCCAAAAATTCATACTTTTCGCCTATATTTTTTAATATTTTTCCTCAAAAAGACTCCCGTTTAGCACAATTTTCTGGCAATTAATTTTTGATGCATTTAACTACAAGGCACTATGTTCAGATCACAATGATTAATTTTCAAATAAATACATTAATAACTTTGTAGTCAACCGATTCCCAAAATTCACGGTTTTGTTTACATTCTTAAAGGTTTATCCCAAAATATCGCATTTTGTGCAATAACACGGAAAACGAGGTTTGTTATCTTAAACTACAATTAACAACCCACCTATCACATTATATTATAATCAAATAAACCCATTAATGACAAAGTGATCTATTAATTCCAAAAATGCATGCTTTGCTGTTATATTTCGTCAGACTTTACCCCAAAAAGTCGACTTTCGGTAACAAGTACGGACCTAGATTGTTAGTATGTTACAAGACAGATATTATGTGACATGATCCTAGAAAAATACTTGTTTTGCATTTTTTCCCAAAAAATATCGACACTGTACTAAATGTGATTTTCCCAAATTGTGTTATTTTTTGATGCGGTTGGAAATCGCCCAGCGGAGCTCATATATTCGTGATACAGAAACGAAATATAATGCAACAATATCAACACATAAAAAGTCTACATCACATTCATTGCAATTTTAAAGTATTGCTGTAAACTAAAAGTATCGCGTCATGACATTGACGTCAAACTATAATCTCACTGTTTTCAAAATACTCTCCACCATATAATACGTACAATGTATTTACATTTTTGTATTATGTCACTTTAACCAATTATCATAAGTGTCTCTGTATTACACATTATTAATTCTTCGAATCTCTCTCTGCACATTATTTTAGCATCCCTGTGTCGTTTGCAGTCTTGTTGCCTTTCATTAAAGGGAGGACGGCAGAAACCCAATAGAACCAAGTCTGAACTTCATATACTTTGACCAAACCCTTCAAACCAAACACAAACCTAATGACCACACAGGGTGTCCAAAAAAAACGGGGACCTGCCTAAAACCCTTATAACTTATTTAATTTATAATGAATTTGACTAGTTTGTGAAATTTTCCACGTAAGTCAGCACAAAAAACAGGAAATAACACCATATGTAAAATGATGACGTCTCTTCCTGTTTTAAAGCAAAACATATTATTAAATACCAATTTTAGAAGTAGAGATCACTTTTACACTCTCTCACAAAAATCAGTCAAATTCATTATAAATTAAATAAGTTACAAGGGTTTTAGGCAGGTCCCCGTTTGGGACACCCTGAAACCGTAAGGGATATTCCACAACAAATGTGCTTTAGAAATGATTACCCATGATTTTTGTAGATGCATATCATGTCCCGAAACTCTACTTCACAGTCGTCAGGTGACCCGTGTCTTTTACCGTTGACGTCTGTGACAGTGAGTGTTAAAACTCTCCTGCAACGTTTTGTTTTTAAACACGTTATTATAATACGATGTACATCTTTGAAATTTCGAGGCAAAGGTGATGAATAGTTTATTTCAAGTGATGAAAATAAGTGCATAAATAGGTGCTTGACGTTATCTACAAAAACGATACGGATGCTGAATGAGGTCTGACGTAATACCACTTAGTTTCAAATTAGGACTGCTCTTTGCGCGATACAGTTCATGCCTTAGCGATGATAACTTAATATTAATATGTTGACTCATTAACATTACTTCATAGGTAGTGACTCTATATTTGGATTAGTTCTAAGACTTTGTTTAATGTTTAACGTTCTTACTTGGGGATAACCATGAGCTTTACGAATGACCCTCATACATCTAAGTACTACGTAAATTTGTTTACCAGTTTCTTATCAGAAATGCCCTAACTTTTGTATATGCTCAAAACGTATGCAAACAAGAAGGCACGAACTCGGTATGTATGACAAAGGAACATTACCAAGGACATCATGTCAAAAACAATAATTATGCATAATTGTTGTATGTACGACACCGCAACTATTCGGCGTCAATATAAGTATATATGTCACCTTCAAACAGCCATTTAACGTAAAGCAAATCAATATAGCTTCCATAAATAGGGCATTCTGTTCAATTAGTGTTTTACATCTGTCACGTAGTGTCAGCTTCTTTAACGATTAACTCGCTAACTCACGATAGATTTACAACGTACTATATATTCTTCATACTCGCCATATGTAATGTGCGCTTCAATACAAGGGTTGTTTCTGAAGAAAAACTCATTCATTAGATGTTCCGTCCAGGACAAAAGAGTATATATACCTCCATGACCATTTTACATAATATGCAAATACCCATATCATGTTCGAGGTATTAATACGACAAATGATTGATTTTGTGCCTTTTGAATAATTTTGCTCATCCTTTATGTCCGAAATAATCAATTGCTTGACAGAACAATGGACATTTGAATTCGTACATCAATATGTTAATGCAACTATAACAGTGCCTACTCTCAGTATAACAGAGACCTTTTTTGCTCGACATGTTGGTATTAAATATGGAAGTACACCATAAGGAATTAACCACAGTACACATGACAACAATGACATGAGACATGATTGATAAAAGAAACTGTTTTACAACAGATAATAACAAAGCGGATAGGGAATTTAGCGCTCAACAGAAACAACAGAACAAGAAAGGAACACAAACGAACGCAAACATGGAAAACACAAAAGACCACAAGACAACGTCATAATGACAAACATGGAACTGCACAAGCAAAAATGAAACAAAGCAGCCACATAGCCCTACTTTGTTGTTGCAATTCCGACTAATAAACGTTTCAGGGTCTGTGTAAACTGTATAACACTGTAACTTAATACATGAATAATTTAGCGGATAGGGGACGAATGAGCGAGAAAGGAATTACATTAAACAGCTAATGTAGAACTACTCGAAAATAAACATTAATCCATGTTGTAATCTGGCATGCTAATCTAACGTTTATTTCTTAATCACTTAGATGACCTTCTTCTTCATAAAGTATTATTCTTTCTGATTGCTATGCATTCCCCATACTTTAAACTTGACCTTTAATCTCTTCAACCTGGAGTCAGGATATGTTCCGTTAAGATGGTTGATTAAGTTTTTTTAATTGGGATACTCATGTGGGGAGTGGTGTACTAGAGATTGGGCGCATGCTTTAGGATCGAGACTTCACGGGTTCGATCGTCGTCTGCACGAAAGTGGTCCTCGGAAAATGTGTACTACCTTATGCCACCTAACGCATGTCGATGTACAAAATGTAGCTAGGTGCATTTATGTGGTAGTGATCGCACAGTTCATTTAGTACATGAACAGTATTCTATTAAGTGAATGTATCTATTTTATGTTCATAAGGAATACCAGTTCTCAAAAGTTGTTCATAATCTTGTTTCGATTCAGTTCCATTGCACATGCTTACATGACTGTAAAATAGACAATGATAAAACACGCTGGTTATAATAAGGAATGCGTTAGCACAGCTCTCACTGGCATCACAGAGGTAATTTTCCTTACGTTGCATCAGACAGCACATGTCAATTACGTTTAATATACTACTAGTATGATGTTGGTAAGACAAATGCTTGAAGTATGGCATTACAGATACGTCGAGAACAACGAACAGCTGTCGTAAATCAAGCACTATACCGGGATATCTTAGCACTAAATTTTCTGTTTGTTAAATGAGTAGTTATGTAATTTAGAGGGTTATCTAGAAAAAGATGTAGATGTATATACTGTGAATGTGATAAGCATTTGTGTTTAATGTCGAGTTGAAAGTTAAGTTTGTACATCAATCAGTTCGTTACTTGCTACTGAACTTTTATCATTTGATCTTGTTTAAGGTTGATGTGTTACAAGATTATTTTATCGTAGGTTATACTGCACAGCAGGCATTGATTCACATATCATCGATATAAGTACGTGTCTATTGAAAAACACATATATCTTCTGGCAATCATTTCTGTGCAACAAATATCGTATTCACTCCACGTTAAAGTGTTTGTTACTCCGATAAATAGTATAAAATATATGATTAACGTAAATATTCTTTGCAGACTGTCATATTAGCTTATTGTTAATTAATACAGTAACCAATAAACCAGTTTAAAATGAATTTTAGTACATTATATGAGGAGACGTATTAACCAAATATGTCTACCATAACACCCGACTATTGAACTCCAAAAGAAACAGTTCACAAAGGTGGCTGCGTTGTTTTATCCACGTGGTAATTGAATAATGTCATTCGGGTCTGCTTTACGTTGCAGTTTCCGACAGTGCAAATTGACAAAAGTGATTCTTAATTTGCAGTCGTGTCGATGTGTACTAAGAAGCTGATAGTCAGAGAAAATAAAACAGACTTGAGGACGTCGCATGGTACTTTTAGCACATTGGTATGAACACTGACAAGAACATCAAAAACAAGTGGTAGGAATATGATTGTTGGTTCGAAACATATTTAGAAGACTTTGTCAAATTATATTTTGTAACTCACACGGTGTTAACATTTAAAACTTAATAGCATATTTATGCCTCGATACACCAGTAAAAAGATATTCATTAAGTCGGACAGGGAAGGCAGCCTAACCAGCCGAGCACATAAGACATAAAACAAACACATCAGTATCATCGGTATCAATACTATACTACCTAACATCTGGGCTGGTATTCACAAAGCATCTTAAGTGAAAACTTAAATATTTTGACTTAAGTCAATAATTTGTGCAGCTCATATTTCCCACAATTTGAAAAATAATCCATGTTTTCTTAGTGAATATAATAGCTGTTTACATAATGCTTCAAAATTATGCAATATATTAAGCATGTTGATTTTCTTGCTTAGCTGATACACTTTAGAAAAATTAAGATTTTAAGAAACTTCTAAGTTTTCTGCTAAGATGCTTTGTGAATACCAGCCCTGGACATTATCCAGTCAGTGTGATATATTCCTTTCTGTCTGGACCACCTTTGTAGTTCCGACACTATATCCACACGAACGCCCTAGAGGGTACCGATATGGTCATACACCATTAATACTAGTGTGCATTTTGGAATAATAGGGCTTAAATTATGTTTTTTTTAGGAATTATTGCAATACTTGCCAATCATAAGTGCAACTGTACATTTCCGTAATTATGGACTCGTAAACAACCATTTGGGATAAATTGATATAAACACATGGAATATACCTTTGTTTAAATCATTGGACACAATCCAATACAACATCATGTAATTGTCAGTACTGAACACATATTGCTCGTCTACAACAACGCAAGAAACATCATTATACACTATCGGGACCATGATGTTTTGATGTTCAACAAATTATTTTTGAAATATAGAAGACGGACCAATACATACAAATCGTATTATACACTTGCATTATAATAATACTAGTACACTGTATACCATGTTACCAGTCAATGAAACACATATACGCAAAATGATCAATATATAACTTCGCTATTACATGTGTTGGTTAATACATATATTAGAAGAAAACATACAAAAAAGAATATAAATATATAGCAAAATAAATTGTTTCGAACGTTATTGTCGACCTATGAAATTGGTGGGCGGGGCAAGTGCATTTTTCACTTTAAAACGTAATTCAGAAATTAACTATGATCAATTTGACGCTCGCATTCGTTAGGCCCTACTGTTTGTATTAATTTAAAAAAAATCAGATTATCTTCCATCAATTTGAACAAAAGGTTCAACATTAAGAATTTCGTTAAAAAATATAACATTTTTGTGCGAAGTTCTGACGTCGGCTTTACGTTACGCCAGCTCTGCCATAGATCACTAGCCTTTTTCCAGTCCATTTGTAATGTGTTATTATGTGCACAAATCGAACATTTTGACATGACATGATCACAAAATTATACCTGTATAACATGCACAATATCAGTTTTTTTGTTTTCTTCAAAACTAAATATTTTATAGATACTCTTTCGTCGTCCGTCAATTTTGCTATCACGGACCTAAAACATGTGCGTGACGTAACGAATGCACGGGTATGACGTCACAATCAAAACTGCGAGTCCTACATGTATGTGACACCAAGTACCAATTTTCATCACGTTGCTATTGTATCATAAAATTATATGAAAATAGTGAGGATGTGAATTTGCTTGACAACGGTGAAAAGCTTAAGTTTGAGTAAAATCGAAAGGATCTTAACAAACACTTTTTCTCGTTATATATTGATCATCCCTCGTGCATGTAAAAAGTGTTACCAGTATGTTATGTATATTTTAAGTACTAGCAATTTACATTTTTGGTTGCCGTTTAAGACAAACACATGAATACAACGTTAAATGTTAATCATTTGGAGCAGACATAATTATATTAGATTACAAAACCCATTAATGTTTATTATACATACTGTATAATGTACATTATAAAACAGTGTTTGAGAACCCCGCCTTCATAACGTATTCCAAAAAACACAACCCATACAATACTGTTTCTAGTAACGGTATAGTTTTTTTCTATAACAGTTTATTTCCTTGAATGTTTCAGTCAATATTACAACAGACTTCAGTGATTTAGTCGGGAACGTTTGTCAGAAACATAAATGTCAATTTTGATATTATATTGTTCTATGTTTTAGGTTTCCATTGTAACTGTCACAAAAAGAACTCCCCTTACCATGCAAGATGTTGCCACTGTTTTGATTCGTATGATATATATATACGTGATAATATTCAGTTTCATCAGGAGTGCTTCTCGGTATCACCCACTTAAACTACACAGCGTCATGTTCGCATTTGAGGGTAATACAATGTCCTATTATTTCAATGCAATCGTGAATTATGCATTAGTCTTCATGAGTGATGCTAAGCTTGCGTGATCGGATTATTTTGTTAGCAGGCACATGTTGACAAGTGCATAAAATAACAGAAGCAAGATATCTGTGTAATGTCATTTAAAGTCCTAATTGTAACCGTTTGTTAAAACTTCCTCTTCTACCACGTATACTGAAACCAATATTAACCAATCCTGGATTAGATGAAACACGGTATAAATCGAACAATCAATCTTCGGCTTACTCCAGGATGTGATTTGAATCATAAATAATTTTGAACACAAATAGTTTACAAAGTGGAACGTATAAAACGTAATTGGGGGATAAAACCGAATTCACCGGATCTATTTCGCCTATTAGTATCAACCTTATTAGCGAATTATACTTTTGACAAATCTGTCATTATTTTAGTCTACTGATCTGGTATTAAACCCGGCTGTGCCATCAATGACAGAGACACTTTCGATTGTTAGGACATGTGCTTAGAATGTCAGGGTCAAACAACACAAAAGTGGCCCTTCGATGGACACCTCAGGGCAAGAGGCCAAGAGGAAGACCGAAGACTACCTGGAGAAAAACGATAGAGACCGACACAGATTGTTTCAGTAAAACTTGATCACCCCACGTACAAGTACCAAATCACTGACTTTACATGATGAATCTTCTACCTCGTTTTCCCTGTGGTTCAAATAACTTTTCTTGTGTTTTTGCGTCTTGCATATAATTTTTATCGATATACTGGAAATTAATTCGAAGTTTTTCGTAGCTGTCCGAACATGGGCTGAAACCCTTCTGTTATAATATATGTAACCTTACTGTTCCAACAAAGTGTAAAGACTATAGATATCAAAAACGTTTGAAGATCTCCTGTAACGCTATTTATCATTATCAACCAAACACCGGTTTGTCATGCTACTGTTCACTTGACTATCACGGTAATATGTTAAAGTAGCTAATGCATTATAAAACTTTATAATGATATTATTATATAAAAACACCATTGCCTTAATAGCGGTTGACTTAGCAAATGAGCTATGGGCTCACGCTAATAACGGAATCTGCTCATAACATCAAAGCGTCTATTCCTTAAGGCTCAACAGGTTATTGTAGATCTGCATTAAGCCGACAAACACATAAAATTATGATGGAAAAATAAACGTTATTGGTGAAAATGTCTATCAGGGATATTTTTAACAAAATGTTCCAAAGAAGTAAACTAGTTATTAGATTGGCGAATTCGGCGGGCGGGCTTCCATAATTGGTTTCCTATTGATAACTTTAGTTTCGATTGAGATATCGTAACGAAACTTGCTTTTTTAAGTTACTTACGTGAACACCTTGCATGTGATTGAGAGTGGGACCGGTCGGGTCAAGGTTGTTGTTACAATAAATAGAAGACAAACGTTTCCACTCAATAACTCCAGTCATGATGTGATATGATGATGAAACTTGCTGGGCAGGTGGCCTAATATGTGAACATTTTGCTTTGGATCGAAAACGGGAGCGGAAGGGTCAAGGTCACTGTAACTAAAAATATAACAAAATTGTTATGCTCTATTACTTTAGTTAGGAATAAGATATCATGATGAAATTAACTGTCTTTGTACCTTTCGTGAAAACCCTGTTTGGGATTAAAAGTGGGGTCTGAGGGGTTAAGGTCACTGTTACTACAAACAGAAAAAAACGTGACTACTCTATAACCTCAGGTAGGAATGAAATATAATAATGAAACTTGTTATGTAGGCGGCTTATGTGCAAATGCCTTTCGAGATTGGAAGTAGGGCCAGTGTGGTCAAGTCCACAGTTACAAAACAGGGTATATCCATTTTCACTAAATTATATTTGGCTGACATGAAACCCTGGTTTTCGTAGAACTTCCGTGTCTTGTTAGTTTGATAAAACGATAACTAACACATTTGATGTATGGTATATCAATTCAACAATAATTTAGGCAATTCACAGTTTTAAGTACATGGTGATACACGTACATACTATTTGTCTCAGTTTTAAACATCTAAAACTTTTCGTTCCTGTGCAAGATATAAACATGTATGTATTATATTATTATTTGAAAGCTTATATGGTACATATTGTTATCTGATATAAACTACGGAAATGATGTTGACACCATTGCGTCATAAACAACATCATAAACAGATGTGCGATTTCAAAGACGTCGCTGTCAAAGCATAATAAAATCAAGCATCAATGGGATCAGCTCTGTTTTGAAAGTCATTTTCCAACCGTTTAATCATCATAGCAATGCAAAATAATATTCTGGTTATGATAATCTGTCTCGATTTAAGGCACACATGTTTGTTGAATGGTTTCAGGAAATTGTAGCGATAAGGCATGACATGAGTTTAAGTCACATTAAAATAAGCATTGACGTCATCATCAGACAAATGGGTGTCACATTGAATATATGACATAAAATAGAATTTCATTTGTAGACTAAAATATACATGAAAAAATGTAATTATTGTCTGTCAAATAAAACTTTTAAAACATAATTATATATTTTGATCGGGTAATGTATTTGCGATTATACTCGTACATACATGTATCCAATCTGTTTCATTTGAAAAGTGTGACAGATATTATGAATCACCCTGCAATATGATCATTCAAACTTCAGCGTATATGATGGTAAAACGTGTCGCATGCGGATTGTAAATGATGTACTGTTTTAAGATTATATGTGTATATACTATGTAATAGTTAATATTTTATAATGCGAACGCACCCTTCACAAACCTTTTCATGCAACATTTGTACCATCAACTTGTAAAATAGATAATGTCGGTATATAATGAAATACGAGTGTATTTAATAATGTGATGTTCACAGGAATCTTTGTTACACCTTTCGTAATAGCTTCTATTCCGGCGTCGATTGATCAAACTCACAGGTAACTATATCATTGATAATGAGTGAAAAAATATAATATTCTAAAAAAAAATGTATAATAAAATATTTTTTACTTTAATAATTTTATGAACTAAGGCATTCCCTACTCGGTGATTGAATCTTAGATATTAAATAAACTCTCAGCAATATTTGCAGACACACTAAGTAAATTATATTTTGAAAATATTTTTATGGAGAAGATAACCCACACCTAGTTAAAATAGTCTGATTTTGAAATAGAAAAAAACATAAACGAAAAAACATAATTTCAAATCCTGATTTTTCCCTGGGATCAAAAATAAATTTGTATTTTAAAGTTTGCTTGGCAACATAAAGGCTTGAACACAGGCTTACTGGCATTGGAAACTCTAGTCATCATTCCTTTGACCAATTGGATGTTCAGTGTTGCAATGTCACCAGATTATTACTAGTAACATAATTCAAAATAAATTTAAAGTACTTGTTAGTTCCACATATTTATTGGATTAAAGTAAAAGCAGAATAATAAACACAATTAGGCCCTCCTGCATTTTAAATGTCAGAGGACTTGGGATTTGATGATGGTGCAGTTACATTGTACCTAGAGTTTTTTCTACTTCACTCTGGGAGCTGAAAATATTGGTAGTTGCTCTACAAAAGTTAAATTAATAGTTATGCTCATTCAGGTTATTGTAAAAAGGTTAACAAAGGCAATCACTTGTTAAATATGTTAAAAGCTAATAATGCATTTCTAAAGTATTTAGATCTGAATTAATCAATTCAAAAAGGTGCAAAGGTCTATTTTCAAGTTAAAATTTTTTTCGGACTGACAAATATTGATTCAGACCGACAATTATTCATTCAGACTGACAAATATTAATTCGGACTGAAAACATGTGTTTCTAGTCAGTCGGAATGACTGATATGTTTTTAAATAAATGTTCGCGAAGACTGTGAATATATGTATTTTAATGTACATCTATCACATGTCCGGTTACACACCAATGAAGAGGGAGATTTATAGGGATTACTGGCGAAAGTTATTTATGCTACATTTAATTTTTAAATCATATTCATTCCTGGAACTAATCAGTGCAATAAAAATATTTGAATTGAGAAACAAATATATATAAACCTTGTCGTGCCGATAAGAATAAGAATGTCCGCCGTGCGGATAAGGCACAAAATGTGCCCGACCGTCATGGACACAAGGAAAAGAATTGGCTATACCGTCGTACGGATAAGGAAAATAATTGGCCTGACTGTTTTGCTGATAAGGACAATAATCAGCACAGCCAACGTGGAGATAAGAAAAATAATTGGCATAATCATCGTGCAGATACAAAATGTAAGGAAAATAATTCAATTATTGGCACAACCGTCTTGCGCATCAGGAAAATAATTGGTACGACCGTCGTTCGGATAATAAAAATAAAATCGACAACATACAGTTAAAAAGGATTTCAAGAGCATCTGTCGATTAATGAATCAATCTATTGTCATATAAATCTGCAATATTTCTTCATTTTGGTTACTAAACTTTTGAAGAATTTTCCCATTCATTTAACAGTTTTTTAATGCAGTGTTGAACTCGTACAGTCAAAGTGTAACACACAATGCCTTGTACTGATGTAAACAATTGGTGTGAAGCAAACGAAATAGCAAAGCAAAATAGAAGCATAACATTGTTCAAAAGTTATTTGAGTATTTTGACAATTTGGGTCCAATCGGTACGAGTACGACAAAGACTTACTTTCACATTCAAGGTTTAAACTCTGTATCGGATGTTGATTAAATTGCATTTCTACGTTCGCTGTGAGTGCTAAAGACGATTTTGCTTGTTCAACAAGTACTCGCATCGAGTATTCAGTAAGTATCGGCTATTTTTTATAAGATTTATCAAAACATTACATACTCCCGCTGACTCACTATGGATACGTTGTAACGGTAAGAATAGATACAGGCTTCGCGTCGCGCTTCGAGTTTTTATCTCACCTTACAGAATTTTTGTTTATTTAATTGAATACATTTTAAAATATTACTCATTTAATAGAATATTTCGGACTCTATAGTTTCGTAATTTAGAAACTTCACTTATTATTCCATTCACTTCTTCGCACTCCGTAAATTCGTAAACCGGAAATAACTTTTTTTAAAAGCATTAGAATATAACCTACATTATGAGCCAATGAAAACGCCGCATTTTGGCGGTTAACTGAAAATTTAATCATTAAAATTTTCTCTTCACAGACTTTACGTCATGCGTTGGTGCTACATTCTATCGGCCAATCAGAATGCAGAATGTTATATTCTAAGTTAGTTAGAACATATTAAGTAAATTTTAATGACTAAAAAGGACTCGCTTCGCTTCGCTCGCTCCGCCCTTTTTAATCATTAAAATTTACTTAATATGTTCTAACAATAACTTAGTACCGACTGACAGACTTGACAAATCCAAGCACGGGCCCATTATCATTATGGTGATTTTTAATCACCTATTAATGACACAGTTACCTGTGATCCGACTAAGTAAAACAAGATAAATACGATAGAGAAGATAAATACGGTCATGACATAATGAGGAACAGGAATGGTTGTTATTAGTGCTTGGAATCAGTAATTATAACGATTATTGTGCTAATGTATGCCATGTTTGTTCTTTTACCACAGGGATATACACTTTATCTCCGTCATAAACAACATCATGAGTTTCGAACGACACGTGTCTGGTTATAGCTCCTAAAATATGTATTTAGTCGGAACCACAGGAACGTATCATCTTGTCTACTATACTAATAATACCTTCTGTCGTATTCAATGTACCGAAAGAGAGTTGACACTAGATATGTGTCCGTGCGTCAGCAGCAAACGATCAAACTGTACAATATATACATACAATACATACAGACTAAGCCTGGATAACTTAACGACAATTAAATACGTAAATCTGTCAAAATTATGTTGACCAGATACTCATAAGAAATGCACAAACTTTAACGTATGTTCTATATGCATACAAACAAGAACGTACGCTCTTATTATCAAGTACATTATGTATAATTCATATGTATATGTGACAAAAGGAATACAACCAATAACAAACACCATTTAGATATTGTTGTGGTCTGTACGATATCTCAACAATTCGGCGTCAATATATATTACATGTATAGTCCACCTTTGGTCGCATGAAATAGAATCAACCACCCGTTTACTTTAAAGCTAATCAAAATAGCTTCCATAAATATATGGAAGGGAATATCCGTCAGGACATGCATGTTGTTAAGTGCCAATTTTATGTTACTTACTTGTAAATGCGTTCTACTACTTGACAACTTCATTTGGTTTCTTACAAGCGTTGTCTACGTAACATGTATTCATGCTTCATGCTTCTTGATTCCAACTAGACATTCTCTTCATGTATTTCGTTTATTCCTGCATGTAATTGCAAACTGCGTTATACCTTTTTTATACTTTTTAATCTTGAATTATTTATTCCTATTATTACTAACTGCTATCTATGTTTAACTACGTGCATTTGACTTTGTTACATCTGAACGTAACGAACTACTAACAACCGTTTGGATTGTTCGTATTTCTTGATACTTGATTAATTGTTACTGCTTTATACGCGTAATTTGGTGAACACTTCAGCACGATAAAAACGGTATTTTCCGTGGTTTAACGGTGAGTGAGTGAAAACTTGCCCGTCTGTTTGTATCGTTTATCTTGGAAATCATGCCCACGTAAAGGTTTTTTTACAATGGACGGACAGACCCTTGGATAAATACAACAAAACGGACATTTGGTTTGGGCTCCGTTCGGGCTCGAAATCGCCCCCCCAAAAAATGCAAAGTTCAATTCAATTATAATATAGCCACTACGGGGTCTGGCCCCTTGCAACTATTAGCCCCAATATAGGAACGTGTGGGTGGTCTAAATCGACTACAT
This sequence comes from Spisula solida, assembly GCA_947247005.1. Classification (NCBI taxonomy): domain Eukaryota; kingdom Metazoa; phylum Mollusca; class Bivalvia; order Venerida; family Mactridae; genus Spisula; species Spisula solida. Next base: position 38,289,408 of record OX365944.1, on the reverse strand, counting down.
CAGCATACCCGGTCTTCCGGGGTCAAAATTCTTGTTTTGGGCTTAACAAGACGGGAGCCCACCAAAAGTCGCCTATTGCATACTGCTTTTATGACTACTTTTGGGATCTGGCACCTGTTTCAGCCCAAAGGGGCTTAGTGACGGTCTCGTCCAACTCTCGTCAGACTGTCCTGCATTTGCTTATCCGGTCTTCCGGGACCACGCAGCCGCGTGAGGGCTCTTCTCGGGCTCGAAACCGCTTTAAAATGCGAAGTTCAATACATTGCTTCTATATCCACTCCAGCGCCCGGCCCCTGACCAAGGCCACTTACAGCCTTAAGATAGGAACGTGTTTGTGGTCTCGTTCGACTCGTATGAGCACGCACTACGTCTGTATTCCCGACTATTACATACTGCTTTTATGTCTAGTTAGGGGACCTGACGCTCCTTTCAGCCACAAGACAGGGACCTAGTGACTGTCTCGTTCGACTCTCGTCAGCCTAGCCTTCTTCAGCATACCCGGTCTTCCACTATTACATACTGCTTTTATGTCTAGTTTGGGGACCTGACCCTCCTTTCAGCCACAAGACAGGGACCTAGTGACTGTCTCGTTCGACTCTCGTCAGCCTAGCCTTCTTCAGCATACCCGGTCTTCCGGGATCACGCAGCCTCGTTTAGGCTCTGATCCGGCTCGAACTCGCCCCAAAATGCCAAGTTCAATACAATGCTACTATAGCCATTATGGGGTCCGGCCCATAGTAACAATCAGCCCAAAGATAGGACCGTGTGGGTGGTCTCGTTCGACTCTTACGAACATAGGCTACGTCTGTACAACCAGTTTTTAGGGGTCACACTTCCTAGTTTGGGCTCTACCATGTCTCTAACACACCCACTGTCGCCTATTGCATTCTGCTTTTATAGCTAATTTGGGGATCTGGTCCCTTTTTAGCCCCAAGACAGGGACCAAGTGCTGTCGTCAGCCTGGCCTATATCTACATACCCGGTCTTCCGGGGTCACGCTGCCAGGTTGCCTCTCAATGCTGTTTTTATCATTCCCGTTCTTATTGTGTTGGCTAGGCAATTTAGTGGTTTGTAACCCTTTCTAATCGTTGGCTAGACTGCACTTTATCGTGTGCCAGCTTAATCGTCAACATAGGCGGTAAACACTTAATCGTCGTGTAGTTTTTTGTGTACACACCGTGCAAGGTTGACCTTTTTACGGAAACTACCGGAAAATCTGGTTCCCAGCATTGTATGAATTGACTATTACTAATGCATGCGTTTTAGTTCATGCTAGTTCTGCATAGAGCTAACTGGTTTCGCCTTGCTTCTGTTTTAATACATGTTGTTTTGCATAAGTCAGTATAAGTACATTTGTATTTAAATAATGAGAAACGTTTAAATGAAATTCACTAGCAAACTGTATAAAGCAATAAGAACACGTTCGCATGAACATTTTACGATGACACAAAAACAGTCACGCAAGCATGTGTTAAGAAGCATAAAGACGCACATAAGTTGCAGTTAGTTACAAACGAATGCAACAAGACAAGATGTAATTGTCATTTAACAGTATGCATGAAACAAAACAAGATACAATTGTCATTTAACACTATGCATGAAGTGGCGGATTTTCTCTTCCATATAAATAGGACATTATGTTCAATTAGTGTCACAAAGTGTCAGCTACTTTAACGATAAACCCGTGAACTCACTCTAGATTTATAACGTACTCTATATATTATTGATACTCGCCGTACGTTGCATGTATGTGCGCTTTCATACAATGAATATTTCTAGAGAAAAACACACACATAAGGCATTCCACTAAGAACAAAAAACTATGAGTATCAACATACTATCATTATACACCATTTTACATAATATGAAAATACCCATATCATGTCCGTGGTGCAAATGTATTGATACGACAAGTAACTCATTAATATATCATGATTGTCAACAAAAAGATATTACCGAGTCGGACAGAATAATTAGGAGCGCAAGAGAAAATCAATTCTCGAGTGCATGTAGTATTAAGCCGCATGCATGAAGCAGGAATGGATATTACCTACTCAAAATAAACATATCTAGCATGCCGATTGAAATATTCCAACGTTTATGAAGTCCCAATCACTTTCGATGACATGTTTAGTTGTTCTTTCTATTTTTTTCATTATGATAAGTCCCCCATACTTTAAACTTGGCTGTTAATCTGTTCACTATTACATGACATTAAACCTCTTAAGTAATGACATGTTCTGTTAAGAAGGTTAATTTAGCTTTTGTAATTTAGTTATACGTTTGAATAATGCTTACGTATGTCACCTAATGCATGTTGGTGTAGCTATAAGCACATTGGTGTAGTATTTCCAGCTTGATTGCATGCTTCTTTAGAACACCATTCCCGTTCCCTATCTATTACAGTTGTAGGTGAATCATTTGAGGAATTTAGAAGGCATTCTATGTACATACTATAAATGTGTCCACACTTGATAGGTTCCGGGTTAGTATAACAGCGGAGTGTATGTATGTCATGTACGTTAGGAATTCCAGTTCCTACAAGCACAAGCTGCTTATAAATTTGGTCTGGTTGTGTTTCAATTCATGAACATAGTTTACATGACTGTGTACAATACGACACGCTTGTTATAATATTAAGGAATGCACTAGCACAGCTCCCAGTGACATCACGGAGATGATTCTCATTACGTTGCATCAGACAAAAAATGCCAACTACGCTTACTATACTGCCAGCAGCATAATGTTGGTGAAACAAATGGTTAAAAATCGGCATTAGAGACATGAACAGATAAACTAATATAGTTCGTTATTCAAGGATTACACTAAACAAAACACTTTCTGTTTATTAAATTTGTTGTTGTTTGATCTCACTTTGTAATTTAGACTATTTATCTGAAATAGATGTATATTTTACCCGCAGTATAAACAAGCATTTATATAAAATGTTTAATTCAAAGTGTATCAATCAGTTCATTACCTGTTGAACTTTTCAGATACTTGCTTGGCATTTCGTACACGTGCGTGCTATAACTAATTTAGCTAAATTACGTTTGCCTGTTGCCATATATCAATCTTTATAAAAGGTGTTCTTGGAAAAAAATAGAGTGCTGTGTTTCAATTTTTAGCTCACCTGAGCACGAAGTGCACAATGTGATCTATTGTGATCCCTCACCGTCCGTCGTCCGTCCGTCCACACTTTCAAATGACATCTCCTCTGAAACCGTTTAACAAATATTGATGAAATTTTGCCTTGATGTTCCTGACATAGGGGGATTTAATTATTGTTCAAGTTGGTCCATCTAGAACTCTGGTTACCATGGCAACTATGTAACAAAACCTTTAAAAAATCTTCTTCTAAGAAACCATAAGGCATAGAGCTGAGATATTTAGCATGAAGCATTGCCTTGTGAACCTTTACCAAGATTGCTCAAATCGTGACCCCCGGGTCAATATTGGCCCCCCACCCCGGGGGTCCAATAATTTAGTATAAGAAATATATAGAAAAAAATCCTCTGGAACCACAGCGCATATAGTTTAGATATTTAGCATGTAGCATTGTCTAGTAGACCTCTTCCAAGAGTGCTCAAATTGTGACCCCCGGGTAAATATTGGCCCCACCGCAGACATCTCATAATTTTATATAAGAAATATATTATATAGAAAAACTTAAAAAAATCTTCTTCTCTGGATCACAAGACATAGAGCTTAGATATTTTGCTAGTAGCATTGTATGGTGAACCTTTACCGAGATTGCTCAAATCATGACAACTGTGTCAATATTGGCCCCACCCCCGTGCCCCCCTAATAAGAGATATACATATTTTTTTTAAAAGACTTCTTCTCTTGAACCGCTTGATGGATCTTCATAAAATTTGGTATGTAGCATCCTAATAAGGTCCTTTCTCCAATTTAGGAACTTGTCTTCCTTAAGAGGCTACAGTGTCATATATAAAAATATCATGAGCAATGTGATTCAGGCGAGCGAATCAGGGCCATCATGGCCCTCTTCATAGATACTGGCATGTATTTTCTTGTACAACACTGACTTCAGCTTAATTGATATTGCATTTTGTCAAAGCTGCACTGTAAAGCTAAATTTATTACGTGTTATGCTACATTCACAAAATAGCGTGTCGTATACTATGTAATAATCTACAGTTTATGTAAGAGAATGTGCAAACATTATCATGTGAAAATAATAGCATTGACATCGCGAGTTTATTGTGATTTTCTAGAATAAACGACTCTGCACAAATAAATTGATAAACTCGTTCAGTATTGTGACAATGGATTAGTTGATTTACTTGATTCCATATTTAACATATTTATGTGGGGTTTAGAGGTCATTCTATGTAAATACTATGAACATGTCGTACATTCGATAAGTTTGTTTTCGACCTTCTATATCCATTCCATATACGTTAGGAATACCACTACCCAAAAGCTGCTCAAAATTTGTGTCCGTTTCAGTACCATTTCATGGACGCAAAGATAATATTAAGTCGGAAAGGGAAGGCATCACTCAACTTATTAACCAGTCGAGCACAGAAAACATGAAACCATATAAGGCCAAACACACAACCGAACGAGAAAAGGATCCAACCAATTCCCAACTGTCAAAAGGCTGAATGAACTGGTTTCAGAAATTAAAAGACGGACCGCCTATGCAGCTTACATTACGATGTACACTAGACAATGATGACACACGCTTGTTATTATAAGGAATGCACTAGCACAGGTCTCAGTGACATCTAGGAGGTGATTCTCATTACGTTGCATCAGACAGAACATGCCAATTACGCTTAACAAACTGCCAGCATTATGTTGGGAAGATAAATGTTCGGAGTTCGGCATACTAGTTATATGTACGAACAGAGCACTTATATCTTAACACTAAACTTGCTGTTTGTAAAATGAGTGTTGGTTTGATCTCACTAGTAAATGTTGATGATGTAGATGTACACACTGTGGATATTATAAGCCTTTGGGTAAAACGTTTATTTCAAACAACATCAATCAGTTCGTTACCTGCTGAACTTTTTTATCGTGAGTTACATTGCACAGCAAGCATTAATTCATATATTACCAGTTTGAAGTATCACTAAGTGTCTTTTGAAAAACAAATCAACGTTGTTATGGCAATCTATTCTTATCATTGTATAAAATGATCATGAAATTACCAAATGCAAAAAGAGTACCACGCCAAGATATAGTTTAAGAACAGTGTTATATGTTCCGTCGAATTGAATAAATGGATAAATAAATGTTCAAATTTAACTACTTCCGGCATACATATATGACATTATGTTTAGCTCGCCGGAGATTGCTCTATCCTCATTAATAAACAAACTGTATTATATAAACACTGTACGATCGATTGACCTCTCGTTATCAGTGTAGATTGAAATAGAATATGCATTAACCGTGAATGTGCACACGATTAAACACAAACAAGACATTGGTTTTCATGTTTATTTGTATAGTTTAACAAAGACAAGTGTTATTATTGGCGGACTACAGAATACATGAACACATGTGTATAAATACGATGATAATACCAAACAAGATGGTCAACATGGCCCTGGATTACGCCGTGCTCTACATAAACCCCAACAAAGTACCAAGCATGGTACTAGATTTATATTAACTGTTATAAAAGGCATACATTTTATCATTTTAATTTGACTTCTGTAACTTTAGTAGATGATGATTGCTAGTGAGTGGCATAACTATTTCGATGACGGAAAACTTACAAGGTAGTTTACTGGCGGCCATCTCGGATTAAAGATACATTTAGTTAAGAAAACATTTTCCAAATACACATTATGTCAATTGATAAGTTGATACAGTTGTGATGACTTCGAATGTATGACAACTATTTTCGTATGTCAAGTTTTTCACATTCAAGCTGTCCGTCCGGCAATGAGTGTACGGGAAAAGAAAAACCAATTGTCATACTCAATGCCGAGCAATTGAATAACCTTTTTTGGTGTTTGATGATGCAGCTATGACACTACAGAAAGAAGGCGCTTTGAATTAATTTATATTTATTTTAAATAAATATTTGATTTATATGTTCAAGCAATGGACCTATTTTTCTGACTACCTGGGTTCTGTAATCGCTTAATTCAACAGAGGTGCGACTTTTAATCACAAATCATTTTTTTATTTGGCATATTCTTTATAGCGTGATATGTAATTTGTAAAACGTGTTCCTGAAGTGAAATTGATATTGTCGTTTAGTTTGTAGATACGTTCTTGTCATTTCTTACTCGTTACTAATTTCAGCTACATTAATATTGTCATTTGCTATAATTACTATGTGAATTAAATATTGATTTTTATAATGGAAACATTTATGAGACATTGCTGTATTCACATTCAGCATCTTTCATACACAATGGACATTATAATACACAAGAGGATGTGCTGACTCCTATTAAGGGAAATAGTTTGGTATGTGACAGTTAATGCATGGGCATCGTGATTTTGTGTGATTGTCTGGAGTAAATGTACCATGCAAAAAGCTTTCCAATATGTATATATTCTAGTCTCGAGATTTTGAAAAAACTTGCAATATGACACAAACTGTCACTGTGACAACGTGTTATATGCACATGTATGTCTGTAGGTGTGCGCATCTTGCGTAAGACGTGTTATATGTACATGTATGTCTGTAGGTGTGTGCATCTTGTGTGGGTCGTGTTATGCGTACATGTATGTCTATAGGTGTGCGCATCTTGCGTGAGTCGTATTATATGCACATGCATGTCTGTAGGTGGGCGCATCTTGCGTGAGTCGTGTTATATGCACATGTATGTTGTAGGTGTGCACATCTCGCGTAAGTCGTGTTATGTAAATGTAGTATCAGTTCTCCTAGTACATGTATTTTTCAATACGGTTATTGCAAAAATACGAGAGCAACTCTTAAGTTTTCCTTTCAGTATACATAGAAAACAATTAGTGTGTGATATAACGACCCAAATAAACAATGTTATCTGATTTGCTCTGGTGAGCTACATGGAAAATCAATGTCCTATCCTATACTGCGTCGCATTGAACAATTGTAAATAACATAGAAAGTGACAGTTATTGAATCGTAGAAAACAAGATGAATATGTAATAATTGATACGTTCACTAGTAATTAATTATAACGAAGTTTGTCGCTAATAACAGTTGTATCACATTTCACCTACATCATATTACGTTCAAAACATCGTATAATAACGCAAGCGCCTCACAACTTTGTCTTCGGTTATCACTCTCAGTAAACGCTACCCCCGAAAGTTACCACGTGATTATCAAAATGCCACATGACATTCCAAAATGGAGAACGAACTGTGAATAGAAGTCCCTACTCATTGTTTCATTGATAAAAAGACGTTATATAAACAGAATCAGACAACACAAAAACTCGCATCAATCAGTAGATAAATAGATAAAGAAAAAGATAAATTTTGCACTAACAGAAGCCGTTATTACTCCGTTGCGAAAAACATGACACGTGCATTGTCAGGGGATACAGGCCATTTATTAGGAAGTAATGAATGTGTTCCTGTGTTTTATCGATAATTTATGCACACCTTCTTTTCCTCTATATGTATATAGGTAGAACTGCTGGTTGTGTTAGAATCGTTAATAACATTCATATTAATTTTAGCAGGCCTTTGGAGTAGCTAGCAGCCGGTTGAACTTTTGCTAAATTATTCAGATTTAAATTTGTCTTAATGACTTGTACTTATTGTAATCAATGGTATTTTTGTCAATGGTATGGTGCTCTGTCGTTTCTGTTGAGAGCTGCCTTGTTGCCTTCCTTGTCCGATATATTATTATCATTTAGATTTCGTACTGACATGTCCTGAAGCTGTATCGACACTTGTATCTTATTTCTCTGATAAAACCCTGAATATCGTTGTTTACGGTCGGTCAAACACAATGAGACGTCATTGCAATGTTTTCGCTAAAATAATTGCCACTATTTCGAGGAATTTAATCAGCGTAAATTGTGTACCGAGACTGGAAACATTACTAGTATCCATGTAATATGATTGTTTCCGTGGTATCTCTAGACATATTGGTTTATAATGCTTTATGGAAATATTGCATAATATGGCCGTATGCTGACTGGATCAGCCCAGTGATTATAATACGAAACTATTATTCGTTAGCATCTATTTTGATTCCGGGCTGATTAGGGCATCACCGTTAATGTCCTTTTGCCACAGTCGTTTGTCTTCCACGTTGTATTCACCCGATGAAATCGTCAGTTGTCTGTGGAAAGGCGTCAAAAAACGGGTTATCAATTTCTTGAATTAAATGGCGAGTTTAAATCTGACAGTCGCGTATAACTAAACCGCTGTTGAATTAGCGCGTTTGCAAAACCTATTGTATTTATATTAACCGCCTCACATTCCATTGTTTACGATTCTTTGTTTACACTATAGTAATACATGTTTTAATAGAATTAACATGGCATGCTAGGTGTGATATCACATTTGGATTCGAGACTGTTACTAGTAGTGGTTTCATGTTATTATGCATGCAATCATGTGGTCCAAGTGGAGACATAAATATGGGTCTTAGAAGCTGTAAAACTTCATATTTTTCTTGTTAGGTTTTGTGTCGTCTGTTTGAGTGTTTCGAGGAGTGTTGTCTTTCTTGTGTGTTACTTTTTGTGACTTAAATGCTCTGTTGTTTCTGCTGAGCGCTGCCTCCCTTTTCCATTTGTTATCATCGTTTTGCACCAATGTCTTATACATCATTATTTTACACTAAACGCTTAGATACACTCCTTTGTCTATGATTACAACTACTAACTTTCACATATTTCATATTGCTAATTGCGACAGCGCCAGTCTAAACCTGATATACTCTATCTCTTCGTGTAGTTAATCAAACACTTGCTGACAGATGTGTTGAAATACGAGGTAATGTTTTCTACTTTTCGTTCCAAAATTCTTGCAATTCTTGGTACGTTCAGCGGTTAAATGATAAAGATAGGTCGATTTGCAGAGACAAATGGATGCTTAATTCATACAAACCTCAGCGGAGTTGTCGAAATTTCGAAATTTACCGGTTGATCAATTTGAATTTATCTGGAGTGTACATAAAGTTAATTAAACGAATATTAACGAGTAGTATCGAGACATTTTGTCCATGCTTTTTGTCGAACACGATAACGTATTCATGAGCAAGTCGTCATAGTGAATGTTGCCGAACTACATTTATATATCTAAACATCCGTCGAACCAGATTATTTAACCATTATGAGTAAGTCTGAAAATCACGAAGACGTCGACAGTTTCTTACAGTTCATTTATAATAAAATATGATCGGTCAATGACTGTTCATTTCAGCATAATATGGAAATCCACGTATAGATTTAGTACACTTTTGGAAAGACATTACATATTTGACGGATAGATGTCTCCAATGCCATGGAAGACTATTAATGCTTGTTGTAACGCAATGGAAATGACAATAAACTATTTAGGCGGCTGTTAGAAAAAAAGTATATGTAAAGATCCTACTAGACACATGTAACGCTACTAAGAGGTAATTCATGAAATTAATTATACTTTATTATAAAATCCTGAACATAAAACATCCGAAGGAAAACTTGACTGAGTGTAACAGTGTGCAATACAGTGCAAATAGCCAAATTGCAGGTGCATAATTAGATTAGCGAAAGCACGTCAAATGATATGTTATCAAGTATAATCAAACTTCACATCAAACATCCACATTCATGTGATAAAAAGTCCATGCACAACAAATAAACGTGCATATAGTGGCATATTTCTACTGTCTACTGGCACATAATGACTGATGGATTGTACATGTAGTACACGATGTCGATAAAGCCAAGCATTCTAATAATGCTCTGAAGTAAGGACATCTTATCACCCAATACTGAGTAAATATTTACTTATTGTAACATTACCGGTCAATCAATACAAAATTACTCTATTATTCAAGTACCAATGATTGTTTTATTGAAACATAATTGTATGGGTAAACATAATTGTAACATCATCATAGTTCAACGTCTCATTTCTATCTTAATTAAAACTGGCACCAAATGTAAGGATCAATATAAATAGTTGAAATTCTACGCAACACAGACATCCAGAAAGGACTCGACTCATCACTATTACATAACCTTTACCGTCTAATTCTAGTTGTAGATAGACTCATTTCGAGATAAAATGACCTTTCACATGGTAGTCATAATAATAAACATAGCCTACAAATACAGTTAATGAATACATGTGTAAGCATACATTCATAAAACAGCCATGTCAAATCAAGGATAACACAATATGAATGTTTAAAGGAACCTTTATTTCCATTGTGGCCCTTTGCTGAAGTATTTCGGACTTAGGTTCGGTGACAAAGTACGCAGACTCTCAATTGCTTTAATCCTGTTTTAAACCCACTGGTCAACCATATATCAGTCCTGAAGGAAACTTCCCAGTCACATTATCCTGACACCAGGTGAACCGGCAGTTACCTGGTACTACCCTCGTATGATAAGCGCCAAGCTAGGGCAATGTAAATGTTCCATTTGCAACGACTTCGTTTTGTCACGGTCTGGAATCGAAACCAGAACCTCACGTTCATAGTGCGCACTGTCAATAGCTAAGCAGACACAATCGCCACTAAAAGCGAACACGTGTAATGAACCAGCAATGTGATGAATTTATACCCATCAGTAATGTCACACTTTTAAGAATGAGTGTAAGAACTTAACATCGCCTGCAGACACTTTATGTGATGTTGACCAATTTTGTAACGCTAAGATTGCTGGCTGGTCTTCTACTTAATTTTTTCACTTTTCCGAAGGGTACATTATTTTAATGGTAATATTACAGCACTATAGGACGTTCAGGGAAATAACATCGATCGCTAATAAAAGCTGTAAAGTTTCTCGCATTTGATTTCATGAGAAGATTTCTCGCAAATGTTGTATATCGTGACTGTATGAAAGAAAGCTATGGAACCGAGTAAATAGAATATACCAGTGTTGTATGAGCAAACGACTTTTGTTGGTATGAAATATGACTCTGTCGCGGAAATCGATAATGTTTTTCATAAAGCCTGATTATTAATTACGAAACAAAAGTCTTAGCAGAAGGATAAACATGTCATTAGTATAGGATTAACCACGAGTAGGTGTTTTATATGGAACTAAGCATTCAACTAATCACCGACAATGTGTTACTTTTGAGATAGGAAATCCTGTAATCACCATGTGTCGGAAAATGGATACTCTATGCTGGTTCGTTGCATGGGGACGATTAGGAAACATTCGATTGAACAAACAAACGCTTAATTAAAACTAATATATTTTGTATTTTAAATCTATGAAGATCTCTAGTTCGCTTGGAAATTATTTTATTTACACATAGTAACACTAATAGTACTAATGGACTAAATGTGTTAACATGGGTAGCTAAGCTCTGTAGAAGGGATCATAGTGTTTGTATACAAAGGCATTCATACCACCAGCTAGCTATTGGTGAATGGCAGGTTTTAATTGTTCATTCATCCAATAGAATACCGGTGGGCATTTTGCATATGAATACGATGATCTCTCCTATTAACATAGTTTTAAGGTTGGATACTTGTTTGTATTTAACGTTAGTGTTTTGTATATTTACGTGTGAATTGTTATGAATATGCACGATGTGGCACTGATAATTGTGTATATAGTATTATATTAAAATGTAATATGCAACTTACGGAATGACCATTGTTGGATACATTGTTTGGTAGTTTTGTCGATAGGCTACATATGTATTTTGCGACGAATAGAACACTAGACTTGTTTACAAATATTATTTGACGATTACGTACATTCCCGGCGTCGAATTGTGTTCGATCTCGAGCTTAATAACTATTAATGCATGTACTATTTCAATCTACACTCTGTCTGATAACAAAGGCTATAGATATCTCCAGCGAGCCATGATGGATGGTCAATATATAACGAGAAAATGCATGTTCTTTTCTAAATATATTTTTTAAAAACATTTCAGATTATCCTCCTTCAATATTCATAAGTCTTCTCCGTCGATACTAAATTGAAAAAATACTTACGATAAGCATCCTTAGGAATTTCGTTCCGAATATCCAATATTTTTCTGCGTAGTTTTGACATCGATATCAAGTTACGCCCATTTCGCGTTAGATCCCTAGCCTTTTTTCCAGTTCAGTTTGAAATAGGTTACATGTATTATGTACACAAAAAGAAGCTTTTGACATGGCATGACCACGAAATGATTACTGAATATCGTGCGTAATTTCATTATTACTTGTTTTCTTCACAATTAAATGTTGTATTGATATTAATCCTTTGTCGTCCGTCATGTTTGCTATAACGGAACGATGACACGTGCGTTACGTAACGAATGAAAATACACCCTGTGTACGTCACTTTCAGTAAGGCGAAATGCCCCGCCTATGCGTATTGGGGGTTACCTTTGCAACCATAGATTTTAGCGGGATCTCGCTGTAATTATGAATATTCAGGGAGACATTGCCAATGTAAGTTATCACTTCCAGCTGGGGTTTGAGTAAATTCGAACGGATCATAACAAAAGTAAAAGCATTTTCTCGTTATATATTGATCATCCCCCGTGTACGTATATATGTGTTGTCAGCATAATTTTAAAATATGAGCACGAATCACAATGTATGGATATTTGAAATATGTAACAAGGAAAAGAAAGAAAATATTTAATTAAAACAAAACAAAAACAAAAGCAAAAGTGAGGAGCTGTAATTCCAACTAACTCCAAGCAAACAATACGTGCACAATATATATTTTACCCCACGGCATTATTAGGTGCAATGGGTGTGTAAAAACCGCGGGCATCCAATGTGTGCACGGATGTGATAGATTTCCCGTTATTCATATAACCAGTTTGATTAAAATATTGAGTGAAATTAATAAGTCCTGTAACATTTGCACAATTGGTTTTACGCAATAATGTTTTGCAACACAGGTTGCATTTAGTTTAATTAATTTTTAGTTTATCAGCGATATTATCACAATATCGGAAATGCAACTTGATCTCTTGTATTAAGTTAGAATGTTCATACAACATTCTATTCAGATTCGCTAATTCAATACTTACTCTATGTGAATAGTGAAGACCTAACGCGTACCGCTACAGTCCTGACTATAAAACCAATAGCAAACTGTAGCGAACGAAGAAATAAGCGACGCAGCGCTACTGCGAGGAGGAGTGAACATTTGTTATAATTTCTTCAAATCTTGGTGAAGCGACACAGTTAACTTTAGTAACAAGTGTTTGTGAAATTAATACGAAATTTTATTTTAATCATTGGAATGTAGGTGGAATATTACTTTAAGGTATGTATTATATTCTTTAAATTTAATTACATCAAATATTTATGACACTTCATTTTATCTTTATATATTTTAGACACTTTGTTAAATTTTTAATTCAAATTACGGAATACTATGTAGAATTCAACTAAATAGAACACATTATAAACACTTACAAAGCGTAATACTTGATATAAAAATGCACTTAAAACCAAAGAAAAAGACATAATAATATTATAGCAAACATAGCTAAAGCCAAACAGTGCCCCGAAAGCAGATGTAGGCATCAATTTAAACCCGAAACAACTCAGTTACGTCGGAAAATTAGTTCATAGCACAATGCGATTATTGGGTACAAACACAGACATGATAATGGGATGCGTTTTACAATATATCACTTCATAAACACGTACATAACAGCATGCTCTGCTTTCCTTAAACGATTTCGTCAGTTCTATCATATAAGAAAAGTCTATTGTCAGTACTATTTCACAATTTATCACGACCTTAGCCGCAACTAGACTGATTATGTGACGGGAAATATCGTTAATAAAAATATTTATATCTCGAGACCGATTCTTAGAAGACGGCGTTTCTGAAAGAATGAAATTAATCCTAATCTATTTCTCACAAGTCGACTGGAGACGTCTATAATTTGTCTTTTAGCACGTTAAGAAAATTCCTTCTCATCTGTCAAGGTGCTTTAGTCAAACTCTGTTAATAAAATATTCTCATTCGTTGCGTATATTAGATATTCTGGCATTACTGCTGGAATGAATACTTGTTTAATAGTTTTTGTTTTTGCTGTACATTGGCAAGTGTATTGTTTTAAAACAAGATGCGACATTTAAGCATTTACCATGTGTTCGTTAACTAACAGTGCCATAAACGCATAGTTTAAGTCAATCGCGAACAAAAACGGCGCGCGCAACTGATCAGCAATTTTTATACAGCTTGCTGAAATATAAAAGTCCGAGTGGACATAATGAGACAAAAACATGTACAAATATTATCTCCTACTATATATATATATATATAATACGCTCAATGCTGGTTGAAGGACCTGGGTACTGTTTTACTAACATTGCTTAAATGTCACGTAAGTTTACGCAAATATTTGTCACTTACGCAAATCCTTAAGTGTGTTTTACTAAACGATCGCAAGTTGTTGCATACATTTACGTAAAAATATTGAATATTGAACGTAGACCGGGCCATAATATTACCAATATAACGGGAACCAGAGTGAATAAATATACATAAAAGTTCGATAAGTTTTGATGATTAAACAGGTTTATATTACTAATCACGGTCTATAACAACAAGTGACGGTCGAAAATCAACAGTGCGTGGCAAAAACTCCTCACTACGTTCATATTTGCTATTTACGCTTACTCCGACCTTGCGTAGAATTACGCCAATACTTACGACAAAACATGAGAAAAAATATCTTAGTAAAACGCATTTGCGCAAATATTATCGACGTACGCAATATTTACGGAAAACTTAGAGTTACGCTAGCGTAAATGCTTTGATAAAACAGTACCCTGGGTACTGTTTTACTAACATTGCGTAAATGTCGCGTAAGTTTACGGATATATTTGTCACTTACGCAAATCCTTAAGTGTGTTTTACTAATCGATCGCAAGTTGTTGCATACATTTACGTAAATATATTAAATTTTGAACGTAGACCGGACCACAATATGACCAATATAACGGGAACCAGAGTGAATAAATATACATAAAAGTTCGATAAGTTTTGATGATTAAACATGTTTATATTACTAATCACGGTCTATAACAACAAGTGACGGTCGAAAATCAACAGTGCGTGGCAAAAACTCCTCACTACGTTCATATTTGCTACTTACGCTTACTCCGACCTTGCGTAGAGTTACGCCAATACTTACGACAGAACATGAGAAATAATATCTTAGTAAAACGCATTTGCGCAAATATTATCGACGTACGCAATATTTACGGAAAACGCCTTTTGGTTGCTGTATCTTTTCTACTGGGTCATTCAGCTAGTTATAATTTATTATACTTTTCGACAGCTTGGACTTGGGCGGATCTGCGCTTGTTTAGTTGGGCATTGTGCTTTGTGTGTTTTTAATGTTTTCTGTGCTCGGCTGGTTAAGTTGAGTGCTGCCTTCCCTGTCTGACTTAATATACTCTTTTTACAGTTACGCTAGCGTAAATGCTTTGATAAAACACCCTGGATACTGTTTAACAAAGACACTTGCGCTAGCGATGTTTTCCGTAAATAGGTATATTACGTACGCCGATAATATTTGCGCAAATGCATTACTACGATAATCTTTTCTCTTTTTCTGTCGTGAGTTTTGGTGTATTTCTTCTCGAAGACCATAAGATAACAAAAAAGGAACGTAGTGAGGAGAAACTGACACGCACTGTTGATTTTGACTGTCACATATCGTTATAGACTAAGATTAGTTACAAAACATGTTAAATCCTAAACAAATTGTACTTCGTCAACCTATCGAACGTTTACGTATATTATTTTTATTTATGTCTCCCGCTCTTATGATGATAGTGTGGCTCAGCCTATTAAGTTAAATATTCAATATTTTTACGTAATTGTATGCAATAACTTATGTACATTGTATACTTATATTTACGTGGCATTTACGCAATGTTAGTAAGACAGTACCCAGATGCTTTCTTAACAATGAAATGAATGCATTTCCCCCAACGTGACATAAACCTTTCCGCGATTCCAAAGATGTGAACATATCTACTAAGGTCATTATTCAAAATAATGCGAATAAGAAATGTCACATTCAAAGCACCCCCGAAAGAGACAAAGCGTACATTGACAAAATACCGTCCTTTATGTTTAGCATCAATTTTCTAAGTCAGATCAGATATTTATTACGGCGGCCATTTGACCTAACCCATTTCCGATGTGTACTTATATACTTACATGTATGTAACTTGTTATTTTCACAATCAACTGACAACTTCCACAAAATCGTAACCGTAGTCACTGAAGACCAATTTACCAACCAACATCGATTCTGGATTGACTCTGGTGACAACCACTTGATATATCCAGTGCGCTAAGCACGTAAAACAGCATTAAAACATCTGACAATATTTCCGAAACCCCGTCTGGTGTACACTATTAGTTAGCCGAACCTAACAGACCCCGGTATGCCGATAAATCTAAATTTGAGCTAGACCTCATCGTAAGTATTGCCATGCGTCTTTATATTAATTCCCATGGGAGCCTTTCGGTTACTCACAATTGGTAAAGTTCGACTTCGAGCATTAAGCCGTGACTACACTTTTAAGGTTACAACCATTCTTCGATAAAGGTTGGTATAGGTTTAGTCTGTAAGGAAAGTGTTACAATTTATTTCGATTTCGTTTTTTGGTCGTGAGGATTAAGCGATCAATACCTTGTAAATTAACCTTTGCGAGACCAGGGTTCGAACCACACCAACATATTGTTACAATTGTTTTATTTTATATTTTTTTAAATGCAAATAACTTGCAAGATCCGTGTCATACTAGAATATGTGACAAACCATATTTGTTAAATGCATATTGTAGAACGTTCTATCGGCTTATCAGTGTAATATCTAATTATACGTATGTTGTCAGTAAGCTCGGAATACACAAACGATCGAAATAAGTAAGAATGAAACATTTATTGAATCGACACCTTTATATGGATCAATTAAAAAACAGAAAAGAATCACTTCAACTTACAGAAATACACTGTAAGTTAAGGACGTTTGATAGGGTAACATTTTTTAAGATAAAAGCAAAAAATAGGCACAATTGTAGTTTAATATATACTGACGCACTATGTGAAATAAAAAAGGTATGTCGCAGTACTATTTAAGGGGTCGTGGGCCCTTTTTGCACAAAATGACTAAAAATCCTGATATTTCGCAATGTATTCATTTTTGCATTAAAATCGATGTTTTTGTTGTTAAAATTATTTCCATGTGTTTGAATGTACAAACGCATATAATTCAAACATTCCTATACAGTTTTTGTACCGACAAGAAAATTGACAAAATTTTCACAAAACAAGAATTGTCAAAATTTCCGAAAATTGACGGCTAAAAAGACCAAAAATACACAAAATTAGCCGTAGCTCAAAAACGACCTCGATGACCAATACAATTGTCATTCCTCATTTTGCTGATAAAAGTGTACTCAATCCAAAACTTAAATAAAAAAAGGTTAGGTCACGGTACTACTTTTTGCGCTATGACGTCATTATTGTTCCCATACTAGTATAACATAAAAACTAAGTGAAATTGCGTAAAAGTGACGCGTTATTTGCGCGGAAATAATATTCTAATACCAAAAGAGTACTTATGTTTGCATATTGTATACATGAAAGTATAGTAAATATAAACTTAGAAGAATTTGACGTGTTACAAGAATGATTTTAGGTGCAGTTACGTCGTCATTGTGTCTCTTTGCAATGAAAATTGCTGTAAAATGGCGCGAACAAGGCCAAATTAGAACATTTTGCACATATGTTTTTCCCATAATTTCTAGTCACGTCATAATTTTGGCTAAGGGTGTTGACTAAAGTGTATTTTATCTAAAAATTAAAATAAAACATAGATCATCATGCTACGTTTTGTACTATCATGACATAATTATCTGCCCCTTTTCCAAATTTAGCAGTGAAGTCGCATTCCAGATAGCAAGGGGTCATATATGGGCCCTGAATCGCTCAGCTGAATAATCTTCACAATTTTAGTCAAGAGATCATTCATTTATTCCCTATGTATCAGTAAAAGGGGATATGTGTAGTACCAGGCAATACAAACACTCATTATAAATGGGTACAGGTAACCCAAGTAATACTTTCTAATTTCACAAAAAATGAATGAAAATGTAACCGCTATTTCGCGACAGAGTGTTTTCATATTATTTACTCAGTGAATTTATGTATTTACCCCCAAAGTATCCATATTTATACTTACCCTAGATAGTATCACGACAAACATGTTGCCCAATGTTTATGATGATCCAGTGCAAATCGCGGCCTCTCTGCCCGTTTAAGTTGTATGAACAGAAATGATGCGCATAAACAACTGTATCAAGCGTCCTTAAAGTGATTTTTTCTCTTTAAATAACGTAAAATAATTATTTTAAAAAAATAGCGAATTGGGTATTCGAACCAGCGAGTGTTGGGTTAGAAATTCATAACGTTGCCGACCGCCCTTTACTGTAAATATCTGTAAGAATCATATCATTTAATAATGACCTCCGAACGTAATAAACCATGGTCTACCCGCCAAAATGGACTAGTCGGAAAGATCATGGCTCAGGATTCAAAATTGAACTATATCACAATACAGGAAAGTTATTCTGAGTTTACTATAGTAACATTTCAAGAGTAGGAACTTCAGACTCGATGATTATTTCAATTTCAGATCATTATTTGAGAAAAATCTCAATACAATGTGAGATTTCTATTTGAGACGCTTCGGCAGATTCGGACCAGAATTTACGTAGGAAAGCGAATTTAACTTTACAAATTTTACGACAGTTTGTCATAAGTCAGTAGTTTATCAAAGTGGATAACGTTTGTAACATGCCTGTAAATATTTAGTCCGTTTGCTTAGCATAGTAGTATGATAATAATGCGATGTATCTCGAACATTCTCTCTATCTATTATGACTGGAATATTCCCAGTCACATCTTTTAGCAGTGGCCTTTCACATCATCATATTCTTGTATTTGGTATGCTAATGTTTTAATTAGGTTCTCTGTGTGGAAGCGTCGTCAAATGAGTACGCCGTTCCTTGCAGTAATGTTAGTCATTCTGTTACCAAATGTGGTCTCGTATTACATTAAACTTGACAAAGAAGTTCACGTGAGACAACACCATTGATGATGGCACAGACAAATCTCCTCTTGGTGAACACGAAATGGATTTTATCCGTTAATTACCGACTTTTCTATGTGATAGAGCTATTCACTGGACATCGTTTGTATGGACGCGCTGTGTTCAATTACAGAAGACACAAAGGCTGTAATAAAGCCATAATCCAATAAGGACGTTCATAAAGAAACATTTCATCTAAATAAAACGACAGTTATTCCACATTATGTTGGCTAATACGAAATACTCTTCTAATCTCATTTACTATGAACGAATCCCGAGCAAATACCCGTTTGTGTTATGTATACCAATACGTTCTTTTGACATTTGAATATCCTCTGGGTTTCTATTTGAATGTACAGTCAACAGCCGCGATACAAACATATGTTACCTTCGTATGATTAAATGATTCAACCACTTCTCTTTCCGAGTCAGGTAATTGCTCATGTTAATACAAAACCTTTCATTTAGTTTGTTTCATGTGTAGTATTACAGATTGTATGTTACTTTGTAATGTAGTTGTTGTCTAATTTCATTTTGCCAATACCAATAAAGGCTATGTTGTAAATTAGTTCATGGAACTGAACTTAATAAGTTTTTTATCTGTGTAAATAAATCAAGCGGTAATCAAATAACTCAGCGCTTAATCATTGTATCTATTTAGAAAGCAAAAAACAACACATTATTTCCTAGACCCTAGAGATCAGGAACCGCGATGAACTACAGACCACGCTATTTTAATAATTGACGTTATTATTTTCCTACTGCCCACTTCGTTGGTTCTGATTGTGACGCTCGAAACCATGTACTTCTTCTTGACTCCCCAGATATGATTTTGCATGACGATGCGTTTTAAGTTAACTAAGCATTCGGTAATCTAAAATGGTAATAAAGTTTACTTTAAACTTCAACTTGATTAGTTGTCGTTTATCCCAAGCGGATACGCTTTTCAGTTTTGTCAGGTTCTTTATTGGTTCTCTAGATATTTCTACGTGATAACCATCTGGCTTGCATTCAATTTAAATATCCTTTGATATTGAGGTACCGTTTAAGTTATTAAATCAATTAGTATAATTAAGCAAAGTATGTATACGGTCACATGCTGGATGAGGATTAAATAAACTATTAAACTCCTGTTTACACTAGATAGATCGGAAGAGATAGTTTCGATTTTCATGATAGCCTTTTACATGTAAGTAAACACACATTGTAATTACTAAATGGTGATTAAGATAATACCCTGTTAATCTATTTATCACATTATTGTACTTTACACGTAAACTCTGGATGTGCGTTGCCTGTAACAATGGTAACTGGTTCAGCGTCTAGAGGGTTTTATACAAAATAATTTATTATACATGTAGCAGTTGTCAACTTCAAGTTTAAAAATTGTGAATTCATTTCAAAACATTTGCCAAGCACTAAAGCGGAAATTGTTAGTTCTGTCGTAATGTCAATTGATCTTAGGCCAAGGTGTATTGATGCGTGTATTGTGTTGTTCTGTTGTTTATATGCTTAATGATGCTCCAAAGGTGTCCTGTATGAAATGAAAACAAAATACTATTGTTTATTCGTTCCGGTGGTGGTATATTCCTGATATGTACATGGATTGTTAATTAAACTTTGAATAAATTCAATGTAGTAAACATTTCCCATTAACAATACTGTTGTTTTCATTCATACCATGGCAAATGTCATGACGACTGAGTACATTTGTAGTTGCAAAACAGTTCGTCATTTAAGGATTATTAGCAGCCTATTGACATGAGAACACATCGTGTTATCAGGTCACGTGTTACCATATACCCGATTATATATATCTCACTATAGGTGTTATATTATAATATAATGTAATTTATTGCCAGGCAGTTTCCATGACCGTTCCATGATAAATTGATGAAATCGTTGAGTATGTTCATGCTCAGTTCAAATCCAATAAAATAATTAACTTCAAATACATGCACGTGTAATTATTGGCATGCTAGCTTATTGTTCTATGTTTAGAAATATGATGATTCTATAAAGCTTAGAACTACGTTTAATCTTTGAAAAATGATGCAATGGCGTAAAACTTGCCTGTTATATATGTATATGACTGTTAGAATATAACCTACATTACGAGCCAATGAAAACGCCACATTTTCGCGGTTAAATGAAAATTTAATCATTAAAATTTTCTCTTAACAGACTTGACGTCTTGCGTTGGCGCTAATTTCTATCGGCCAATCAGAATGCAGAATGTTATATTCTAAGTTAGTTAGAACATATTAAGTAAATTTTAATGACTAAAAAGGCCTCGCTTCGCTTCGCTCGCTCCGCCCTTTTTAATCATTAAAATTTACTTAATATGTTCTAACTATAACTTATATTCATGGCATACCACGCGTTAGATTTGTTTCTCTCTTTATATTTTATTTCAATTCATTGTTTACATATGATACATGTAATACATATAATACATGTAATACATATAATACATATAATACATGAAATACATGTAATACATGTAATACATATAATACATATAATACATATAATACATGTAATACATGTAATACATATAATACATATAATACATATAATACATGTAATACATATAATACATGTAATACATATAATACATGTAATACATATAATACATATAATACATGTAATACATATAATACAGTTTTAATAGAAACAGTTTGATACAGATTCGTATACTAGTAACACAAGTCATGTAGTTCTGTTATCTTAGATATGGTTAAAGAAATTGTCAATCAGTTTGTCAATCAATCGCCTTTGAATTAAATGTCAACATATTCGATAGACGGACGCCCGTCTAGCGGACAGATCCAACTCACGTAGTGCCGACATTTGTCATAGTATTAAACTTAACCGATTTAAAAGTCCCACGGGTTTGTATGAATATAAATCATTGATAGGGCAATAGTGTTACGACTGGAATAATTTTCCAAAAAAAAGAATAACGTATTTAAGTCATTACTCCATGCAGACACAATTGTCATGTGATACTCAAAGCAAACCATTTTGCGTGACGATTTGACAGACAGATATTAGGGAAACGACAGTCCAATCAAAAAACGAAATAAATGGAAACTGGCTTATCTTCTTTCATACCCTCGTGGCAATGGATAACATCAGCAATAAGGGCGTCGAGAGTCATTAATACAAGTTGGAAAAAACTTGTTCACCATCGACCTAAAATAACTTAATATAAACTAAAGCATACTTTCAATTTGTTGTAAGACATACAAAGTGGCGTGATTACAAGCTTTTGAGTGCTGGGACAGTGCATCCCCACAATGACAAAGCTTACGTTCCATGCAGATATCGACGTCCTTCATCAGGTGCATCGTCAACAAGAAACGACTTGTACTTACAAAAGTGTGGCACACGACCACATCCCTGCATATACACGCCAATAAGATAAGGCCGTTATACTTGCAATACAAATAGTAGTGAACCAATTAATATACCTATGAACACTATTCGGAACTGAATCATTGACTATTTAGACAATTTGATAAGGGCATCGATACGTTCCTGTGGTATGCATTCTGTTAGTTCAATGACAATTTAATAAACAATGAAATTCAGGAACAGCTTGATACAACAAAATACACCGATACGTTTTTAAATCGGTGAAGTGTAGAGCACTAAATATTTAAAACGTTTATTAACTATTATACGACGTTCGCGTGCTCCATTTTTATTGACTTGTTCAACACTGGCTTGTATTGACTAGTTATCGTGATATATCGCTATATAGCATGCAACATTGATTGTGTACATCCAGGCGACAAGCCCTGATAAGATATAAAATACCAATATGGACAAACAAACCAGCAAAACAAGTAGCGTGATATTTTTAATTCGGATCATAATCGTATTACACGAGGTATTATATAGTGAAACATAAGCCGACTGTTGCATACGATCCCTGAAATCACAGAACGATAACAACATTTTATTGTCAACTGGTCATAGAGCTGGAAATGTGTTTTATGATGATCAGTAAAACGTGTCAGGGTACGATCACTGTACAACACTAGATTAGTATTACAGAAATAAAATAGTTGACGGCTGCTCACAAGTTATGCCCATGGTGGCCGTATCGCTTTGTACGTAAATTTGAGTAAATAACAATACAATACGACCATCACCGTTAGAATCAAAGAAATGTGAGATATCAAATATTCTTATCACTTCTTGTTCTTTTTACAATGTCTAACATTACCCTGGTATTTCTTCAGCAACTTTGTGTTGTTTGTGCGTGAGTTCGACTCGAAATTCCACACCTAAGTTCCATTCTTAGTGATTATCATGGACGTACACTTTGTGTTTTTATACATTTTGACGCATGTGTTTCTGTTGGGTCGTCAACAAAAGGATAGCATATCTACATATAAGTGGATTTAGCTCAGTGGTAACGCATTGGGCTGTCAATCTAGAGGTCGTGGGTTCAATCCCTGGCATCGGAATTTGACATTTCTGAAATATTTATAATATTTCCCGCCATATCTGGCCGTGTGGTCTGCAAAGTATCTGGAAGTGCCAGGAAGCTGTGTATCGGTGCTATACACCGGGCACATTAAAGAACCAGGTTGTCTATTCGAAATAAGAGCTAGGCGCACTTCTGCAGCGCCGGACATGCCTGTATCTAATGTCTCTCTCTCTCTCTCTCTCCCTTCAGGGGCTTTCTCTCAGTCTGTCCCTCTGGTCAGATCATGCTGTATCTGCACTGGTAGAGGATGCACCTGCGCCCTTGTGACTGCAACATAATCATGTAAAGTGCTTTTGAACGTGCGTTCGCATGACAAGGGCGCTATATAAATATGGTATATCTATCTATCTATCTATCTATCTATCTATCTATCTACCGTCTTCAATAACAAACGGTCAGTCAGAATTTGAAACATAATCCCTTCTGAAATGCCGAGTATAGATTCACGACGTCCACATTAAATATTTTGTCTTTATTGCTGCACAAACACGCTTACCTGAACGGTTACTGTCCAACTTCATCTGAATCGTTTGACCCAGCAATAACATCAACCTCACTAGTACCTTACATACAGCACAAACCCCGGCAGTATATTTGAAAAGCCAAACGAGCTTTGACGATAGCCCTGATCATGATCATCCGTTTCATCGCGTGGTATGATATCATTGAAATACGCTTTACAATTATTATTTAATTTTGTAATTTAATAATGATTATCTTGGTTAGTTTCAATAGAATTTAATCGATTTCTATCCATATTTGATAGGCGATATGTTTAAATATAGGCAATTAAATACATGTCCTTGAAATTCCAATGCTTATAAATTATGTAACGCTTTTCCTACGACTTGTTATTGACAGAGGCTATTAAATTACCGTAATATTAACATGTATACTTAAACATATTGCATATCTACCCATTTGCACACCTTTCAATGATGGAAAGTACTGTTAAAATTCATTTAAAGTGGTTAAATTAGTAAATACATAATTATGACCCATGATATATGAACGGTTCTTGAAGGATTTTAGTGGTACCACTCGCTGTCACTATAAGGAGGTTGTTCCATTACATTCGCGTCAAACATTTCGACTTCAAATCATACTATAACCAAATCGTGTCATTCAGCTATCAGTGTTACCAAATGTGAAACATGTTAATAAAGACTAATCCGAACACATTTACGCTTAAAATACCCTTTGAAAACAACTGCAACCAGCGGTAGTTGCCGAGATTTTTGTATATCACTATAAAGTTGGTCGCTATAGGCGACCAATCTGATGACGATTGGTAATATTTAACTTCTAAAGTTATCAGTGATCGATTTCATACCTGGTAATAAACCACACACCAACTCTGTTTGATGAGGAAAATAAGGTACAATGCAAATACATCGTGTATCTTAAGTACTTCAAATACAGAAACAAAAGACGCTGATGTTGTAATTCATGGAGTCTACCAAGTGCCCTTATAAATCAAGAATCAATAATCAATTAACGATATCATTATGAGAAACAATGAACACTTGTGATAAAACTGTATCTTAATCGACTCATGGCGTGTGTCCATCTCAACAACAGTTGGATAGATATAATTGTTGTATATTTTGAGTAACGCTTTTGACTAATAATAAAAATTGTACCATTATACGTTGGGTGGTCCAGTAATAATATGACTTTATTATAGCAGCGCGGAAAAATAGAAACTTAGAATTTAAAGTTACTATAAGTAATTTTTGCATCTTTTACTAAGTAAAATGCGAAAATGTCAAATCAATTGGCTTAAAAATAAAAAAAAATATATGAAACATTAAATGAGCACTGCTGTGGAATTTCAAACCTGAGGTCAAAGTTTCACATCTTCACATTTTGAGAGTATCGTGTAGTTAAATGGAGAAGGGTTCAAAATGTTATACCTTTTTAAAATGGTCCAACATAGTGACATGCTATGACATGATAGAAATTAGGTTTGACGATGAAAAACGAATTGAAATGACGTTATTGGCGTAACGTAAAAAGCAATATTATAATGACGTCATAAAATTTGCACAGGTCCCTTAGTAAGCTCCAAATTTACCCAAAATATACAATACACAGAAAATAATTGCGTTGGATCATGTTATGTTATGAATGTTTTGTAAAGAACTGAACTCTAGTTCCATAGTGAGCGGTATTTGTTATCGGGGTAAACATTACAAAAAGTCAACCGGTTCCTAAAATTCAGACTTTTCGTTTATAATTTTGTAACATTTTACCCTAAAAACTCCCACATAGCGTACTATTCTGGCTCTTCATTTTTCATGCCTTATACTACAAGCCAATACGTACCTATCACAGTGATTTACTATCAAATGAAACTATTAATGACTTTGTAGTCAACCGAATCCCGAAATTCACGATTTTTGCTTATATTTTGACAAAGAAGTTACGAGAAAAGTTCTATTATTGCTGGATCATCCCTCGTATGTAATGTTAGACATGAAGCGACAGGATGGTTTAATAAGTCACTTTCTTTAATACTATTGGTTATGTATTATTTACACTTCTTGCAGTTAAGCATGTTAGGCATGAATAACCATCACACGCAAGCTATAACGAGGTTTTTACAATTAGTTTTACAATTAGTACATAAACTAGTGATTATCCAAGAACACGTTTTATGGTTCTAAAGTATTCTCGGCTAAATTAGATAAATTAAACATTTACCAGATTTATATAGGGCCTTTATTATGCGAACACACATTCAAGGGCACTTAACATTAAAGTGTTGCAGCCACAACACAGGTCGCAGGTGCATCTTCTACCAGTGCAGATGCAGCATGATCTGACCAGAGGGACAGACTGAGAGAAAGCACCTGAAGGGAGAGAGAGACATTAGATACAGGCATGTCCGGCGCTGTAGAAGTGCGCCTAGCTCTTATTTCGAATAGACAGCCTTGTTTGTTAATGTGCCCTGTGTATAGTACCGATATATAGCTTCTTGGCACCTTTACCCAGATACTTTGCACACCACACGGTCAGATATAGCGGAGAATATTATAAATATGTCAGAAAGGGCAGATACCGATGCCGGGGATTGAACCCATGAGCTCTGGATTGACAGTCCAGTGCGTTACCACTGCGCTAAATCCGTTTATGCTTATATACGTTTGAATCCATATTCTTACCCGTACTTAAACTATATTTTATGTTTAAACCACTTCCATGTGACTTGATTTTATTGCAACCGCCAAAGCTAGTATTTTAACAATTGCTCTTACTTTAACAATGCAATCATGAAGATTAAATAATTACATCTGCTGTGAAACAAGTTGGTGAAAGGATCGACCGCCATTTTTGTTCATCCCATTTCACTAATTCTCCCATGGGAAACATAAACCTCTCAAACAAACCTTATTAAAAACAAATTAGCACCCGCTTTAATGTGTTGTATGTTTTCTGCTGAGTGCTTCCTTCACAGTCCTATTATTCTGTTTCTTCTCATCATTAAATGCATCTGATGCTAGTATTTGCTATTCCATTTAAAGTAGTATCCTGTCAATTGACACATGTACGTGGGGTGATCAAAAAGAAATGAGACAAACGCTGTAAAATGACAATCAATACTGACACAAACAAGAAAAGTTGTATGCCTATACCAGAATATACACTCTCTTGTCTGCTTAGTTTCATAAATATTCATTAATTACTTGAATAGATATCAGCAGATTCATAACCTTGGGTACAGTGACTCGCCGAACACAATTGCCGTCGCTGTTCGACGCGCTATTATCTTGCTGGAAATGGTGTTTGCGTATTTAAAAAAGGTGTTTAACTATTTGATATGTGAATATAAGGTGACATACATTGTACAATTTGACAGCAATTGTAGAACTAGTTTTGATGTCTAGTTAATCCGAGAGAACTATTGCCTATCGTGCAATATGTTTATATTAGCTTTATAAAATGAAATTGAAGATCATTTGACTGAAACACAGCTATGTAATGCAATTTTATTTATATTTTATTATATAAAATTGTCTTCATTTAGGTATTTGACATCCGTGTTATGCTGCTTACTTAGTAACATACGCATACTATGATGCATGTATAATAATTTAATAAACAATGGTTGCAATGGACTGAAAAGCAATAACTATTGCCATTGCAAATCGATAATAGATGTTGGAGATAATGTAACATTCCATATATCTTTTTATAATACTGGATTATTATGTGAGAGGCTGGAAACATGCTTGAATTGTAACAAAACGAGCATACTGAACTTGTCGGGTTGCGTCTAACACTGATTATAGTACAAAAATCATATTACGAAGAAAATGATTGATGAGCATTTTAACCTTGTCAAATGGGTTTGAATGTTTTGTAAACACAACTGTAAAAAGTAATAACTTCGGATGTTCAAAGGCTTCAATCTTGTAATGCATTTATAACATCGAAATTTGTAAGTTTTGATGATGTGGCCCCGATCTCCCGAAGGATCACAATTGAGATAGAGCTCATCTCAAATATTGTCATTCATCGTTGAAGAAATTTCTATGATAGGTTGGACTCAAAATTGGCATCACAAAACAAACACCTTATTCGGAGTTTATTACAGGAAAAGGTCAAGATCCCATACTAATTCTGATATATCCAAATTTTGGACTCTGAATTGAGCAAAATCTCAATTTGAGCTGAGATTTCTACTTGAGACGCTTCGGGAGATCGAGGCCTGGCTACCCGCGAATTGGGATTTGAGCAATATGTGCCACGTTTTCATATTCTGTTTGCTCAATTAAACTAGTTTGGACAAAAATTAAACAAACTACCGCGGCTTCGTTGGTCAATTTCTAAGTAACTACCTAATTGCTGCAGGATTTCAGCCATTCATAAAATGATTGGCATTTGAGTTTATCAGGTGTCAAAATAAAACACGGCAATTTGTTATTTATTTATTTATTTTAAGTTGTTCTCATAATAATTCATTCAGCTACTTGTATGCTACGAAGAGGTGCCGATACTTTGAGCAAAGTTTTACTGCCAACAAAGGACTTTATGCTCAATATTGTGATGTGGTATATACCAAAGATATTGAGTAATGTCAGAAGAGACAAAAGTTGCAAATATGTCTTTTTTGAAGAAGATGGACATTGGAGACATTTAGAGCCAGTCAACACTATTTGAAAGTATAGTGTTTCTTAACGGTAATACAAGTATGTTCTAAATTATTGCTCGTTACTACCTTCTGTATTGGTACACATGAAACGGTTGGCGTATGCCATAACTTCTTGCAAACAAAATACATTTGGTATACTACACTTTAATATTATACAGCCACGCGCCACGCGAATGTCCCGTTTGCAGTTCTCCGGTGCATTACGGCAAATGGCTTTTGCTTCCATTTACTCTCCGATAGACCGTAAACAACATTTTTATTCTTTAAACTTAATTATTATGCATAATTTGCGAGTCTGGGTTGTGTTATTCGTTAATATATAACCTTGATACCATGCGCTCATTCCCAGGAAACATATAAAATGAATTTCTCTCCCTTGCACATTTTGCGTGTTTTGTAACACTATAAAATGTTAAAGCAGATAAATAGCGACCGTATGCTACACAACATTGATTGCAAGTGAACAAGCAAGGCAGTGTATATACGCTCTTGAGCGTAGATGTAGTCTTGTTTGAAGTTGTAAATCAAAGCACACGTGACAGTATGTAATGTCACAGTCGCACTATGTGCAGCATACTAGTAACAACAATGTCCTCCGAACGTAAGGTAATTGTATCTAAAGCGATGATACACACTATCAAACACGTTAAGATGACTTAAGACACCAATCGTAAGAATCCTCTGGACGTATGAATGAGAGTGCATATATGATGTGTGTCCAAAACATCACGTCCGCCCAAGACTTATGTGTAATATACGCACAACGTTAAACTAAGTTTTGCTCGTCGTATACAAAGCGTATAGGTGCGTATTGAGGTCTGTTATATCACATCGACAGGTATCGGCACCCGACAGGTATCGGAACCTGACAGCTAATGACAGTGTACTTCACCTTTGTAGAACTTAACCCTAGCGTGTTTGCCACGTTCGTTCGGAATACATTGTTATAATACGCTGTAAATAGAATAGTGTGAATGTGCCATAAAAGTCTGACCGACGTCAGTTTTCACTCATCATCACATTGACTTAATATATCGTAAATACATTTAAAGAACGGATTACGTTGTTGGGGAAAATACGACTTAGACAAGACAATGCCTTACCACATACCGCCCACGGAAACATCAGCTCAATAAACACCACGCGAAGGCGTTAAGTTAAATGGAATTCCTCGTCTAGCCTCACAACCTCACTGGGTTATATAAAGGCGTTAATGTAACAGAACAAAAACTATGGTATAATTGCTGGGGCTTTCATTTTCACTGAAATTACAACACGCAGATAAAATCAGAGCATTAATGCCTTTAAATCGACTAATAGTTTGTCGGCTCTGTAGGTTATTGCTGTGGAACTGCCTGATGAGCTATGAATTATAAATCAGTTGAGCACTTCTACAAACACACCAAGTATACTTTCATTAATAATATATAGTCTCTGAACAAAATGTTACTAATTCCACTACATGTTCAAACGGCATTTTAATGATAAAATCATATTTAAGTATACAAAGTACTAGATCATGTTAGATTGGGTGAGTACAACATCAAATGTAGCGTTACCTGGTCGATGCTGCAATAAAGGTTTTAAAACGTCTATCCTGGAACTTGTGCAACAATTGTTATAAAAACATGTAACCCATGTTTAGCTTATTACTTGCCTTCCTTTTTAATGTCATGCAAAAAGATATATTATGTAGTGACCTTTGTCGGGCATTTGAGCAATATGACACAAGATACAAAAAATACAAAACGTGTTTATAAGATTGATTTGCGCTCTTCTTTCAAATTATTGACTCTCATTTGAAACATTGTCTCATAAAACACTAACCACCAACCCAGTTATAGACGCAATTTGGTTATTATTTTATTTGCCATGAAATTATTTTGTAATATTATACATTTTTTCATTATTGTCTGAAATCCCAGGAAATTTTCAGGGAGATTTTGATTTGGTATTAGTTGAAAAGACAAATTCAATACAAATATTTCCCAAATGATAAATAACGAGCGATAGTCAGTTGCCAGGCGCATAAAAACGAACTCGTAATTTCAGGGTAATTTATCATTGCAGATTATTATATTTTTGTTCTCCATGTTTTTATCAGATGATAAAACTAGCATGCTATTTGCAGATTTATTGGTACGCATATCTGAAGGGGTGTTAAGCTGTACAAAAACTATGAAATACCCAAACATTTATTTTTTTACTACCGATCAGGCAGTGTATAAAGGCAGATAAACTAAAACATTGTAGGGGATTCGTATACCAAACAAAAAGTTAACATCAAGCGGCGAAAACAAACTTAACTCATTGTAGGTTACGCCTGTCTCGTAAGTTTTTTAATTAGATTAAGACAACAGATCTTCCTCGTAATTGTCTGGCTTTTTTCCTCCAATTAGTACTATACACGCATCGGCGCTATAAATGGAATCATAGCTAGACCCATATTTCACCAGTTAAGCATGTGCAAAAGATATATACGGACAATTAATATACAAGGTTTGTAAACGCTTATAACTTATAATCTTTAATGCTATTATATAAAATAAAACATGCAATTGCAGAATATTTGTGTAAGTTTTGTTCTGATCTGAAACGAATATTTAACAATAGAAACCTTATCTAAATCAGATGCTCAATCTAACCACCCATTTTCTCTGAAACGAGGTTGAAACGTCGTTTTAAATTATGTACATGACGTTGTTGCATGCAGCTTAGGTAACCAGTCTATTTTTCCGACGAATCGAATGTTTCATTTCATTGGACTTATCCAACAATATTCCTTCCTGAAGGCAGAGGTGTATTTGGACACACTTTTCAAGTTTTCTTTTCACTAAAATCGCAGATTTTCTAATTCATTGTTAAGTGTTATGATTTCTGAGTTTCAAACATCTTTGAAATACTCAAGTTATGACATCATTGATGATGCCATAACATAACTTTAACGGCATAATGCCAAATATTTTGTTTTCATTTCAGCAAAAAATTGCATTTATTACCTTTCCAACTATACCAAATTTATATGTGTAAATAAAGAAATAGTGAAGTCATAGGCATCTACTAATGTGCGGAATTAATGGATCACCCTGTACTGGTAGTTGACTTTGTTGATCGGTTTATTGTTTAGACGCATACAATCTATAGTTGGTTTTCGTTATTCTTAAACAGTAATAACATATATAAACAGTCCGACAGGGAAGGCAGCACTCAACTTTAACAGCCGAGCACAGAAAACATAAAAACAACACAAACCACAGTTACATGGCACAGTGACGAACACTCCAGCTGAACGAGAAAATGAACTCGCATGTCAGCATCAACACCATGAGGGTAAATTACACCGAGTTTTATGGTTTATTTATGTGCTAGATGCATTTATGGAACTGTGTTATTTTTGGTCGCTATTCAAAATCTTGCTACGGAGATGAGTCCGAAGTTTTTATCATGCTTTCGAATTTGTTCTTGCATTGCTTTAGACATGTACGTGGGCTGATCCAAAAGTAATGTCACTGATGTCCACCATGTAAGAAAAAACACAAACTTTTACACAAAGTTACATGAATCTATTTTGAATATGATACAAATGTAGCAAAAGTTCATGAAAATGCTTTGAACAGTTATTGAGAAATTATCATATACATTATGCATACTAACGAACAACGCCGCAAGCCAGACGCCAACGACGTCATAATGACATTACTTCCGTGGCACTAACTCTTCCTGAAAATTTCATCCAAGGTATTCTTCTTAGACTCCTGAATTCATGCAGCCGTTTATTTGTTTATTTAAACTGTTCAACCCAGCCAACACTCGCTATCGGCATGTTAAAATTATTTCTTAGTGTCATCTGGATAGTCCCACAAGTAAAAGCTAACTCTATACACAATGGTCGCATTATTGAAACGTTGAACTGCATTTACGGCGTCAGAAACAAACTTGATGTTGTTATCATATCATATATACATACCAGTCTACTGGCCATCTGTTGACATTAATTTGATCAAGGACATCCCTTAAAAGCTCTTACTACATGTATGCGAGCCTATGTCGTCACCGTGTGTATCATAAAGTTTCTAAACTTACTTTAATAACCTGTAGAAAACAATGCATTACAGCGTGCAGTGTTTTCGATTAGTAATCAGTTTGTTGATTGTTTATTGCGAGTTTCATAATTGAGTGATGCCACTGAAATTTCAGCAGCAGACAGCATACAATTTTAAGGTTACGCCCGATAATTGTCGTCTGATTTGGCGGTTTATGTTTTAACATAATTTATGAAAGAACATTGATATGATTATGAAAACGTTATTTTTATGTGCGGCGACATGACGTCATTGATATATTTTGAATGTTTATATAATTCAATTATGATAATCAAATACCGCAGCACGTTTCATGTTAATCAGAAATAAGTTACAAAACATTTTGATACCGTTTCCACGAACCTACGCCCATAAACAAGCACACAATGGGAGCAGTAACATTACTTTTGGATCTACCCACGTATTTTACATGGATTAAATCTGAATTCTAGAACACCTTTTTCTCTTTTCAGGGTGTATTATTTCCACAAAACTCAACATGGCGTCAACAAATTCATCATTTGCACCAATAGTGAACACCACAGCAGCATACGTGACGGAGCTTGTGTGCTACTTTGTAAACGCGACAGGTGACGGAAATGACACAGAAACTGCGTGTGCTCGTGGTGGTGGATCACCAATACTTCACATCATCATGATCACCTCATACATATTTATATGTGTGGTTGGCCTTGTCGGAAATGGTCTTGTCATATATGTTGTGCTACGGTTCTCAAAAATGAAAACGGTGACCAACATGTATATCATAAATCTTGCGCTTTCCGATGTACTTTTCCTTTTGAGTCTGCCATTTCTAGTAACTACCAATCTACTGGAATACTGGGTATTCGGAAAAGCCATGTGTAAAGTTTATATGGTATTTTTCTCAATAAATTTCTTTACCGGTGTATTCACGCTAACGGCTATGTCGGCAGACCGGTACATGGCCGTGTGCCACCCTGTTCGATCAGTTCATTACAGAACCATACGTATTGCGTTCTTTGTGTGTTTGACAATATGGACACTATCGTTTATTGTAATGCTGCCAATTATCTTGTATTCGACAACTATTTCGAACGACCAAAACGCAGGCAAAGAGACATGTGCCATAGACTGGCCAGAACACTCACCGATACCTGGAGACAAAGCATTCACGTGGTATTCCTTTCTGCTGGGTTTTCTTATACCCGTGTCTTTAATATCTGTTTTCTATGTGTCAGTCATTCTAAGATTAAGGAGCGTTGGACCAAGGAAAAAGTCAAAGGAAAGGAAGAAGTCGAATAGAAAGGTTACCCGTATGGTTCTCGCCATGATATTTGTATACGTATTTTGCTGGTTGCCGTATTGGTGTTTCCAAGTGCAACTGACATTTAAACCCGCAGAAATGGACGTACCAGTCTGGAAAATCTACATGTTCAGCGCCTTTACAGTGTTATCGTTTGCTAATAGCATGATAAACCCTATTCTGTACGCATTTCTAAGTGACATCTTCAGAAAGAGTTTCTTAAAGGCCTTTAAATGCGCTAAATTCATTGAGTCCAAAAGTCATACGGCCGACAACAGCATTTTCCCGCGATCAACAACGCGAAACGACAAGGGAAAGTGTGAAAGATTCGAATTCACGTCAATGGTAAACCAAACGGAGAATACTTGCATGCACACAAATACTGCATTTCAACTGAATAATGTTGATGTTCATAAAGCTGAAATGAATGGTAACGAAGAACCAATGCTTGGCAATGACATACAGTACGTAGACAAGGAAATACAAACAAAACAGGGACAAGAAGAGTAAGGCATCAAGCGAACTTTAATTGTTTTAATTAATTTTTGTTTGGTCAATAATATTGTAAATTTGTTGTCGAAATGTTCGTTCCCTGTGGTCGACGAGAAGCGTGTCTTGAACAAGATTTGTGACGATTGTATCTTTCTTACATAGTGCATTTTCTTTATCGTTATCATTCGTAATGTGCGTACTATAACTATGGTTCAACACCTAAATCTTTTATGACAAACATATTGTACAACCATCTGATAATATTCGTACCGTACATGTTTAAATGCATTGTTATCGTAATAAATTTTAATTTCGTTTTTATACATATACATCAAATTATGCGTTTGATGACAATTGCTTTAAAAGCTGACGACTACATTATCACGAGTGAATAGGGGAGATCACCTATTTATATGTAAAATGCCCACCAGCAATCTATTGAATGAAGGCACAATAAAAACTTACCATTATCCAATTGCACATGAATATATCTGTATACAAACATGATCTCTCCTATTACAGTTCGTGGTCAATTAAATAAACTGTTATTCAACGAACATACTAAAACATTTTTATGAAGCACTGTCAAGTACACAATAATCTGTGATTTTATGCCGTTGGTTTATTCAATGTTTGTGACAATGACAGATGCCTGCAAACCACCACATGTTCTGGCTATATAGTGCGTCATTACATTATATGACGTTCATATATACAATTACGTGTTCTGTATGATTGTCAATTTAAGTACGCTCGGGGTGGCAAATAATGTGACGATTTATTTATCCGACTTTACGAACCCGATAGTGTACCAAACGACAGGCGGGTGAGGTCAAACGACGGGACAGTCTCTCCTCTGAGTGGTCCCCGTACTGGAATAACGGGTCACATAGAGTATGACTGACAAAGGGACGCTGTTGTGTGGATTTCCAGGGTCGTACATGTACGTTTAGTTGAAATCCATCTGAAATGTCTACAACGTTTTTGCCATCCATATGAAATAATTACGTGTCATCGTATAGTATCGTTATTAGACAATTTGTACAAATGATAAATGAAATTCAGGGACCAGCTTTGGAATCACATCCATCGGGGTAATTTAAATATTTGTCATTGTCGTTATGAACTACTTTTATGTTTGTTTGTAATTACTTTCCGGCTTTGAACAAATAGTTTATGTAATATTAGTAATGGAAATATCAACGCAACCATTATTTGTAAGATATTATGTTGATACAAACAATAATGACAAAGTATTCTACATAACAAGACAAACATAAGATATAGGTTTTTCGGAGACCAGCCTTGTTTGTGATCCATCATTGACAATTTCAAATAGCTTCTGTCAAATATGAATGACCTGCGTACGATAATGGTGGATAAAATCAATTACATTTCAAACAACAACAAAGGTCTAAGACATCAGCTTCATTAATTATTTTTAATGATTGGTAACCCGCTGTAGTAAGCATACACTATTTTTGTATTAAACGAGACATTGTAAGATTCTAGATTCGTATTTACACATTAATACTTATTTTTAAGCATCACGTTACCATGGAAAAAATTAACATCCTCACCATTACAATCTGACTGTTGGACTCAATTCATTCTCTTGTATTCTACAGATAAACGCAACACAATTTTTACAACTCACATGTACATAAACAATCAGGGATGTTATTGCTGATTAAGGAAGTTATCGAAACGTACGCTATCATATGTTAGAGAATCATATTTCTTTTATTCATACATTCTTATTTCTTAAGTGCTGTTGTGGACTTTATAAAAATGTGAGTTTGTAAAATTGTCATCTGATCTAAATAAATATTTGAATAAAACAGAACGTTTTCTGGGAAGTCATTATTGTGTTACCATGGAAACCCACCGGATTAATTTAAATCACACATTTCTTTCCCAATGTGTCTTTCCAGATAATTACCTGCTTCTTATTTAATTTCAGTATTAAACAAAAACCTCTGCTTTGCTTGCACAAATTAATTGCCTGAATTTGGTTTGATGACGAACAAGTATAAGTTTTGCTGAAGTATCAAAATGAATGTTCTGATACAATCAATACATGCATTGTCTTGCTAGAATGAAGGTAATTTACATTTCAATAAATTAAATGTATTTATAAAAATGTTTTCAACAAATATAGCTCTACTAATTAGCGAGGAGGATCAGGTTGCAGCCAATAAATATACCCTTATCACACGAGAGTTTGAGGTACGTCCATGAATGTTCGAAATTTATTACACGTATGTCTTATTACATGTGTATTCAATTATACTAGTCATTTCGAATGTTTTTCAAATGTTCTAAACCTTTCTGTATTCACTTAAATACTCCTGATTACACGACGTCGGAGTTAGCTGGAATTTCGTGAGATGAAACTTTGAGTTTTATCACAGTAAAATCGAAGTGCATTCTTAAGAAAATGACAGTCACTGCATGCGCATTCGTTGTGCATTCCATGAATTCCGGCCCATTTTTGCAGCCACTTCGAATGTTTTGCGCATGTTAAAAACTTTCAAGATACACTCGAAGGCGGTTGAAATATAAAACAGCATTTAATGTGTATTGTGCATTCCGATTACATTCTAAATATACTTATTGTGAAAAACGATCTAATGATAGTGTACACCGTTATGTGAACACATATGCGTACACGTACTCTGCTATCATCCCATCCTGATTGAAAGTGTATTGGATGAGAATTCAAAGCATTCGAACGACATTTTGACAAAGTTGAACTTATTTTGGTTAATTCGAATTACCATTCGGAATGTGTTTCGATTTTTTATTTTATCTGCATTCCGACTAATTCGGACCCAACCGAATGATTCGAGATGTGTGTGATAGGGGTATTACAATTACAGCATCAACAAAATGGGACTAATGAACTTGAACATGACAAGTTTTTTAGTTCTGTGAAAGGTCGCAGTTGGATATCAGTATCTAGCAAAGCTTCCGCGACAACAGTCCTGTTGAGCGAAATGACTGACAAGTTTGAAAACATTTCATAGAGTTTACTATCGCTTCGTGGTTAAAACAAGGCATAACGATTACACACTTTTGCGTCGTTCTTGTCAAATGCAAATGCGTTATGTTTTAGTAATTCCGAAGGTCTCTTGGATTCGATTCTATTCCGATAGTGAAGTTCAAAATGAGTGATTGTCAGTACAAATACCATCACATTTATTAGGGGAAATACGTAGCCAATACGCACAATTAATCTACATCATGTTCGGTTTTCTCCTTCACGAAATGCCCAAATACCCGTGTAACGCTCTGATAGACCTCAAAATTGATGTATCGGGATTCATACCGTGTACATGCATTAATTTAGTCCGATTTTGATTCAAATCTACTGTTTAAGTCATGTGAGGTAACAAGAACAGATGTACTTGGTACAATACTCAACCGAGCATATTAACGTTACATTCAAACTTGTCGAACCACCCATGAGTCTACAAAAGCTTATTACATATGTACCACATTTGTGAATCCATTATTATGAATGATTATCGCACTCACAAAGTCTTTCACGTATATGACATGGTTGTGTCGAAATAATGTCGTTTATACTCTTAGGAGGATGTATTTTTTTCACGTCTTACTGACACCTAATTTACAGAGTTTGAATAATTAATTTGAACTTTCGTCGACACATAATTGAATGTATGGACAATAAAACCATCCTACGTTAAAATCCTAGCAGCTGGTTTCTAGGATGTACATCGTAAATGGTACAGAGCTGACCGTTATATGTTTTATACTAGAATGTGCGGTAACAATCTTGCAATATTTACACCTCTAAATTGAACGGTATTGTAACGAATTGCATACATATCGTTCAAGTAATACACTTAGTCGCAAACGAAAGCATAAATTGTACATAACATACCATTATATCATCTGGGATTAAAACAAACAAACAAAAGTTTATATTTATCGAAGTGTATGTTTATCTGATATTTTAAGACCTAACAATAACATATCAATACATTTATTGATATTTCTGCATGAAACTGTGTGTACAAGCTGTTGACTACCACAAGAGTTTATTAATAAAGTTGCTTCTTCTATTTAAGACAGGGGTTCATTAAGCCATGAAAAACCAAAAACGTAAATATACGAGAAATACTATTATGGTCAAGGGGAGATAACTACGTATAAGATTTAAACATTTGTGTGAACTTGATTTTTCAGGTGTCAAAGCTGTTGACTATATTTAAGTAGTATTGCATTTATTGACATGCTATTAATTGATCTAAAAATCTCATATAAACATACTTTTTAGTAAATATTAACATTTTGTTTGTTTCTTTTAACCTCAGATGAAATAATTTCAATTATAAACAACGTATACTTTCTTTTGCGAAAAGAGTGTATTTAACAAAATCTTCAAAACACTATCAAAATCACGCTGTATAAGTTTCGAAGACAGAAACATGTCTATATCTATGTCATAGTTCGTATAACTATTTGAAGACATGTGTTGTGGTCATGGTGTTTGTTAACAAATAGAAGACAATTATTGTAAATGCACCTTGCAGTGTTTGACATAGTTGAATGGTTTTATTCACATTGAGCATGTGCTGTTAACGTGAATGTCTTGCCGTTTAGTTAATCATATAGTATTAATGTATTCCATAGAGAACCCTTCCCTACTAGGAGATGTCAATATCGCCAGTTTCAATTATCGTGACCAGAACCAGCACTGATCAGGGAAGGAGGACAGAGTACCAATACTTGATTATGATTCCAGATAAGTTTTATCCGACCATAGTCTGTTTACACTGACGTAAAGAGGAGTAACAAACATCATGCTAATAAAAATGTAAAACTAAAAGACATTCATGAATTGAAACGACACTGCTGTGGATCTCAGGTTTTTAAAAACTGATTTCCCCTTTGCATACAAAAATGAAAACACTCAAATAGAGTAAAAAAGAGTGCAAATGAGTGGCAGCTTAATAGTGCAATGTAATACAAACGATAAATGATTGGCCGACAAATTCCAATGCAAATCCTCTTAATCACATAAAATCATGTAAACTGAATGTACTACTTTCATTTTGATGAGGTGCCGTACTCACAAATCAAAAATAATGTTTGTTTCCGCTCTGTTCATTTTATTTGCATACAAGTGGTTTGATCAAAGTTTAACATTTTTTCTACAAACTCATCAGTGAAAATGCAATGTCAAAAACGAGATTGATTATGTTATATGGTTGCCACAATAAGATCAATCAATCAAATGCAGTTTCGTAGAAAATCCTTGGTATTCAGTTTTCTATAGATCTATACTGCTTCCTACACACAGTAGAAAACTACTTAGAAAATAATTTTCCGAAAACATTTAAAGTAATACACAAATTGTTTTCCGATGATTCAAAACAACTCCACGTTTCCATTAATAATAAATGGATGTTGGTGCAATCAATTATCTGTACATTCTACATTGGCGTGTCGAGTGACTATTTATACTAACTGTGATATACTTAGCATTTCCAAGTTGCGCATGTCTTACGCTTATTGATATACAAGTGATTGAATGGAGGGTTTTTCTTCTTCCGAATTCCATACCATAGAACATGGCAGGTAAATATACCAACATACGACCAGCATTTCATTTTTTTATTCATTAAGTCGGATTTTGTATTATTACCCCTCACTTCTTTCGTAATGTTAATTTCCCATAGACAAACAGGTAGTATTCTTACTATTACCACGCGATTAAACATTTTTTGCTGTCAGCAGGGTGATAGTACTTTTTTGACAGTACTTTTTTGTCACGTGACATTTTCTTTCTAAAACCAATATGGCGGCTACGTGTCATTTCTTCAAATTCTTCTACATGTGAGCTCTGCTAAATTAAATTGCATAAAATAATTTCTTTGTTTACAGTAGATAATCGCTGAAAAAAGTTTGGGGTAATAAAATAAATAACACATAGCTTCGAGGGTGACAGTAAAAATGCAAGCCTGAGGAAAGTACTGTCACCCTCGAAGCTATGTGTTATTTATATACTAACGTGGAAATTATGACTGTATCCTGATAACACAATGAAGGAAGTATCGTCTTTCCTTCGTCCGAGTGTTATGCGGTTGTTTCCATTTCCATCATAGCAATATGAAACACGAGCGTCAACAATCAATTAATTATGTAACAAGGCTACCACGAACAGATCAGGAAGTAAAATGCAGCTTAGTGGAAATACTTGGTCTCCAGTTTTCTTCTGATAAATTATTCTTACACACGAAAGAAAGCTGCTCAGAAAACTCTTTCCGAACACATTTAAAGTAAAACACGTATTGTTTTCCGATGATTCAAAACAACTCGGCGTGTCAATAAACAAAAAATGATGTTGGCGCATGCAATTATCTGTACATTCTACATAGGCCTGTCGAGTGATTATTTAACCTAACTTGGATATACTTGGCATACATGTATCCAAGTTGTTGTGCCAGTTATGCATGTCTTACTGTATTATATCTATTGATATACAAGTGATTTACTAGTAATGTATATATTGTCAGAATTCCACTACATATAACCTAGCTGGTAAATATACGTCCAGTAGATGTTAGTTTTATTTTCATTACTTAACTTGGATTCTGGAAATGAAAGGTCGTGTGTAAGGATTTCTGTCACAGTATTATAGTGGTTTTTAGTTCTGTTATAGCCATACGAAAGTCATATACACATCTCCGTCCGAACTGTTAAGCAGTGTATTACGATTACTTCCGTTTCAACAAATTAAGATAATCAATATCGACATTTTATTTCCGGTGTTATTCATTACCAAGATCATTTCAAAAACGTCAGTCACTTTTTACATGTACAACTAAGAGACAATCAATAGCAATACTGGTAATATTTTTATTTCGTCTTTGGAACATTCATAACGTAGCTTTGAAGCACAACCCGATACCGCACTCTCATTGAACACTCTACCACTAACATACATGTTTCAGCAACAATTTGGTGTTAAGTAAAATATGCGGGTGTCTTGTTCTAATAAATACAAACATGTATGTGATACTTTGTTTAACAAAACTTACATATTACTTCAATTAGTACAATGTTACTTGTGGTATTCGTTTGCTAAAGCTGTTTATATAACTGATCTACTAGTTTAAAGGTGCTGCCTCACAGATCGGGCTAAAACTTTTGTGTGACGTAATTTTCCACCTAACCAAGTATTTATATAATAGAAAGTCACTACTGGTTGCTTTATGAAAGATGTATGTCATATAAGCAATTTAAAACACTCTTGATATCTGTTTGAAAATATCGCAGAGTTTCCTTCCAAAATGTTATATGAATTATGTAATTCAGACATGATCAAACTGTTACTTCTACAAACTAAAGCTTTAACACCTGTGAGGTATTCTGTTCGGTTCGCAACTCGTTTTTTCATCGAATGCAAACACATTTCAGGCAATTTAAGTGATAGAAGTGCTAATTCTATAGGGTATAAATACCCTATAGAATTTTGGGTGTCAAAATGCTAAATTACTACAAAATGCCGATGTTTCCCAAGTTATTTTTTATGTCAATCTGGTTGTTTGTGGCATATACAGGAAACTATACCAAAATTACACGAATATTTGGCAATTTAATTTTATTTTTGCAATACACCAATACTTGAGGCAGTCCCTTTAAGATATGTTTTATAATCATTATAGTCTAGTACCTTAAAACCAGATTTCATAATAAGTCAACTTTCTGTAGCTTATTTGAAATTATCGATAGTTATGTAGGCATGTAACATGCAAAGGCGAACTTTACGAGAAGAAATTACCGGTGGGAAATCAATGTTGTTATTTGATTCAAAATATTAATATCACAAATGGCAGATATTGTCATAAAATTAGACCATACAAGACTATAGACAAAGTTCTTAATTACAAATTACATTATCACGTTCTTAATCAGTATGATGTCGTCCACATCAAGATACCAGTGTGTATACAATCGGCAAAACTTATAAGTAAACACGTGTTTATTTGCCCATAGCTCGGTCAATACGACGTCGTGTTTGATCTTGCTGAAAATCTTAACATAATTTTGTAGACTGGATGTTTGGAATTACGATATATATATTTCAGCAACAGGGCTGGTACATTTGCATTCACAAATCATCTAAGTGGAAAACTCAAATATTTTTACTTAACTTAAATATCTGTGCTGCTCATATTTCCCGCAAATTTAAGAATAATCCATGTTTTCTTAGTGATTATTGTAGCTGTACACAATACTTTAAACATATGCAAAAATAATTAATATTGCTTGTCTTGTTTAGCTGACACACTTAAGGAATTTTAATGTTTGTAGAAAATTCTAAGATTTCTACTAAGATGCTTTGTGAATACCAGCCCTGATTACAATTGTAACAAACAGAATAAACAAATGATAAAATCAGCATAATCTAAAATTACACATTTTTGACGGGTGTGCATCGGGCGATTGTTAGGTTGCTAATACACATACGGCCTCGTTGTGTTGATACAATTCTGTTTCAAGTCTATGTTCTTATCACGGAAACTCTAAATAAAGAAAATAATGATAAGTACAAGGCCGAATTTACGTTTAGAAATACCGACCTTGGATAAAATTTGAATTTGCGACATGGTTAACTCCCCTTGTCAATGACAAACAAATTAAATGTTTGAATGCAAAGAAACACCATGTGGATTAGTGAAAAATCGAATTATAATAATGATTTAGTTGGTGATTTTTGTATAAAATGCTCAAGTAAATCCAACTGTAATGAACAATAAAAAACTGTGTACTTGAGCTTGCTATAACAGACTAAATTTTTTTTGTTGATTTTTATAACTTTAAAGTACTATTTGCTGGAAAAATCGGACTTATTTTGTATTGCTCTATTATTAAATTTGCATCTAACTGTGATGTAACAATATATAAAAGTATACATAAATGTCATTTACCCAACAAAATATGTTTTTAAAATAGCAGTCTCAGCTGAGCAATAACTTAAGTTTTTCGTGGAATTGGGGCCTGATATACAAAAACTGTACGACAACGTATAAAGCAATGTGTGCCGAGCGAATGTTGGCAAATACGCTGGTGTATGTCGAAAACGCTGCGGATTGCTTATACCGCGTATACCAGCTAAAATGTCAGGTAAGTGGTGTTCGAGTGTACATCGTGTTCACATTTCCTTCTTAAAAACGTGTTTTCAGGTACCTACAGTCATACGCCTTTTACTCTCTGCTAACCATAGCTAATAATTTGTTATTTATCTCTGTTGGATACTATGCCATGTGTTTGTATATTATTTATATGTACTTGTATATATTTGTTGTAAATTGGCCAAAGGCATATTATTTGCCGATTTTGCTAATAAAACTTGAAACTTGAAACCATAGCTAATAATATGTTTGTTCAGAACATTACTTTTTGTTGTGGTGTGTTAAAAAATCTACATAACATGAATTGGCGTAGAGTTTAGAATAGTAGGGGGTACCTGCGTAGTATTGGGTTCTAGAGGGAGCATATCATAGCGGATGCCTGTGATATATATATAGTCTTAGTTTTAGCACCGATATCATTGCTGCATGATTCACGTCAAATGATGTGAATCTTGCAATACCATTGGTGCTTAATTGCGGCACTGGAAATTAAGTATTCTCAACGACATAACACAGTGGACCAAAATGAAAATTGGTTTCCAATTCATTATGATATTCGCATACAAAGACGTTATTATTATTACATAGGCTAATGGAATTGCGATATACTCTAGTTGCATGTATATACGTACATTCAACAGGGAAACAATCTATCTGTATATTATGAGAGCTTGACTAAACGAAACAAATGCCATAAAAACTCGAAACTGATAACAATTGAGTCTCGTAGAAATCACTCAGCGAGTTGTATAAGTTCTTTATGCTATCGAGTGTTAAATTGTTATTACCCATACGTTAAACATACGAGGGTTAATCCAAAGATAATGAAACATGTGTGATGAAGCAAGCAGTGTGTAGTAGCACTCAGAAGTCACAACAGTGACAGTCACGTTCCGGTGAGAAATAATAAGTGAACGCATTTCATGTCGCTGAAAAGGCAGTAAGAGGTTGATGCGTAAACAGAAAAGAGAGACGCTTAATGGTTAGAGTCATATCTAAGGAGTTGTGAACGTA
The DNA here is from genome assembly GCA_947247005.1 of Spisula solida. NCBI lineage: Eukaryota > Metazoa > Mollusca > Bivalvia > Venerida > Mactridae > Spisula > Spisula solida. Next base: position 38,244,452 of record OX365944.1, on the reverse strand, counting down.
AGGGTAAGTATTTTGAAAAATAATATAATTGATTGTTTCTTTTACATCAATTTCCTGTGTATAAAAGGCGACGACCTCATAACGTTACCCATCCTCATGGTACATAGTATATTTAACGTTAATTAGATATTTTATTGATCAGCCGGTTCCTTCAAGACTTCGGATATATCTCATTGATGTATTAAATATTCTATTTGTCAAAGTTGTTACATTGTATCTAATGTTCTGATGTTCCGCAATTTTATAGCGAAAGTCCTATTATTTCCTAATCAATCCACATAATTATGATATACTAATCGATGTGTAGACTTTCAATCATTTTCTTAAGCCATCACCCCTCACAAGCATTGTACATTGTATGTCAGATATTTTGATACAATTCCATGCGTTTTACAAAAACTGTTGATATACGTTATAGTGTGACACGACCTTTAACAATGCACACAATTAGTCGAAAGAAAGAAATCAATTCGTTTGGTATTTATAATATCTGAAAATTATTCCTTTTCGAGTTAAAAGGAATATACGGTTTTCCTTTAATTGTTGAAACAAACTAATAATAGTTTTAAACGAAATATGTGAACACAAAAGTTTTGTAGATACATGTACAGACAACACTAATTAAGCATTATTTGAGACATTTATTGAACGTCATTTTCTAAATTACACTCTTTGCATCTCTTCAATACAAGTACGTTATATATAATATAACATATATGATATGATAGTGTTCATTAAACAAATAATGAAAGATTGTTATATCGTAGTTTAGCTTCTGGTTCGAGATAGTACATCGAAGAGTTCTGAACGTTAATACATGCAGTAGAATGTGCGCTAGGTTGTCCATGTTTATGTTATTGTCCAATAATATCTACTTGGAATGCATTTATTTAGTAGGCGTGTGTTTTCGAAATTGTATACCATAATAATGTTTACACTTGTTTAAAGACATGATACATGTATAGTTCAATTTTGACCCGTAGAACACAACCTTTCAGACGAGTATATTAGAGAGGGTTGCCTATGATTGTTTACGTTCAGTAGTGATGGTTTAGAGAAACGATACTTTATGATATATGTATCTATTCGGTTGACAGTTTAGCGCAGTTAGTTACGTACAGGATTCTTTACCCAAAAATCGCAGGTTCGAAACCCAAATATTGCTATTTGCTTTATACATTATTAACTGTCAACCCTGTACCAACCTTTATCGAAGAATAGAATAAAACTGAAAGTACAGTTACGGCTTGAGCTCGAAAAATAACTTAAGTCTATAGTACGACAGAGAAGCACGGAATATGCATCATAGTCTCATTCAAATATTTCATTATCATTATAATTGTAAATGGATACAAAGTCCACACTGTAATGATTATAGAATACAACTGCGCATCCCGAGTTTATTAAAAAATATTAAAAGTACTACAATAACTGTCTTATAAATGAGGTTATTTATCAAGGTGAGAAACTGAAAACAGACACTTAACAATCGCACATTAAGCAAATATCGGTGAAAGATGTCGAACAAATCAATGATAATAACGATTCGAAGTGGATAAACAAGTTTCTTCAGACGATATAAAATGGCGAAGAAACTTAAAGTACACTGTAAGCGTATTTAAGTACGAGTTTGAGACAGTCTTGGAATACTATTATTATAACATAAAACAACATTATAATAGATGACATTTAAAAATGTAAGGAATAAATGATCATTTGCGATCAACCATGATTATAAATTTATCACCTAACCAGTGAACTGAAGACATAGGAAGATGATTAATCTTCAGCAGCTATTTTATAAAATAAAACTAGAAACATTCTTTCCTAGACATTTTAGGTTAAACCCGTTAACGAGGAATTTTAGAACAGAACAGAAACAAAACAAAAACTACTGCGAAGTGAAACATTATGTACTCGTTTAATAATACAAATCTTATCACATAGTTGTGTTCCACGTGACTGTGTAGATAATTGCACAGATGTGGGTGGTAAGAAATGTTGCAATATTATTGTTTGTGAGTATATCTTAATCAAACGTTCGACAGAGATTACGCAATCAGTATTATAAACATACGCTCCGGCATTCCTTCAACTTATATATCGTGTACATACTTTTGCAAAAGGAGCAAACTCATTAAAGCACAAAGCGTTTAGAAATGCATGTTCATCTGGTAAAACGGAAGTTTACCTCGAAAATACGAATCTTGAGCATCTGTCATTCCACAAGCTGATTCTTATCGCCGAACCTACGGCACGTACAGTAAGCTATTTGTTGTTTTCATGTACCACCTAGGTGCTGTCATTAGTTTCCAGAGGCTGTGTAGTGAAGACGGGAAATTATACCTCGTGCGAAGTAATGCCTCAGTCAAAAGTATGCGGTATGTAGATAATAAAATCAAAATCAAAACATACGTACTTTTATCAAAATATTTGGATAAAACGACATGAGCCAGGGCTTGGCCATGGTTGCTAATATTAACAACACTTTAGTTAAGACAACATAAAAGTAAACAAAGTGTAGCGATAACCTGCATTACATGACGAAAATTAGCAGTTGGTGAGAACTGTATAGAACAGCTGTAGAGTCAATAGCCAGTTAGACGAGATCGCACATATTTTGAGTATAAAATATAAAAACTCATGGTAAGAATCAGGACAAAGGTCAAAATGTTATACGATAGGTGATATATAATCATACAATAATCATTGAAGTATAGTTACGGCACTTTAGAGTGATGTTGACTAAATAGGTGTGACTAAATGCAATAATTATGTGTGGGGTATATTTTAATTTTCAAAGTAATGAGTGCAACAACTTCAGTACATAGTTTTGCATTGTTGAACTCCCCTCTCTCCCATCCAGAATCAAAAGACATATAATGCCATGTCACTACACCATCTAAACAATGACTACCGTTTGACTACTGATTCCGGATTTTTTAATTGTATTAGAGGCATGTCAAACTATCCGTGCTTAACCTATGTTTAAGAGTGCATAGGGAAACAACTTCATGAAAAAGAGTAGACTGATGAGTTGTCTCCTTTAACTAAACATAGGGTCTGTATATACAGACTATTTGTAGAATGATATATATTTAGTTTACCTTTTCAATGTTTGATACAGAAATGAACGCTTTTTACACCGGAATGGCGCATAGAAGGTCAGTTGAAACATCAATCACTAAACAATTTGTTAAGAACTTATCACATGAGTGTTATTATATGTGCGAGAAATTGACAATATTTCAAAAAAATATCTCAAGTGTATTTATATGTGGCTTACTGCATATGATATCTAAAAACGACTCAAGCAAAACAACCCGATACTAAGAATATGTCGAGATAAATCGTCCTTGTCGTCTGTTAAACGTGAACAGGCATTTCAGTATTTTAGGAGAATGAAAATATTTAAAATAAGAAATAAATATCGGTTGTGACTTTAAATAAATATTCGAGAAACGATTTCCTACGCAACAGGATTTTCGTTTAAAAAAACAATAAAACGTGGATCAGTTGCCTAGTGGTTTAATGAAAAATGCCGAACGTAGTTGATAGCTACTTATCCGTTGACGGCATTCAAATAGCAAATTGTGAAGTAGAAATTACTTCTTAGCTCCGATTCACAATTGGCTGTGACACTTCGCATTAAAGTTACTGTAGCAGGGACGATTGTGAAACAAAAATTTAAAGAAACAAACTAAAGTCTATTTTTAGACATGTGTCTATTCAACCGATAGCACAATAACTACCGATTAGTGCGTCTCAAGTCGATGTTACAATCGGCGCCACAGCACATTGACTTTTGATTCTCTTGGGTACATATTCATTCTTCCAGGTAAAGTGGAACATGTTGGTTTTTCTTGCTCAGAGACATTAAGCTTTGGTGCAGAAGAGGATCGAAACCGGTATCCAAAAGTGCGTTCACTACATTAAGACCTAAGCTCCCAAACAAGTTTACGACTTACAATATCAACTCTCTTCATTCCCTATTCATATTCATCGCCACCTAGAGAGTGTGACAAAAGTAAAGAATAGCTTTTAAAGCAATGGACACTTTCATTAAAATTAACTCAATTAACTCATCCATAAGCACCTTGCTTGATAATATAAACACAACTCGTGAGAAATCTGGTCCGTGGCATTTCTAATTAATCCACTAAAGCTTCGCTGTTACTGTATGGTTTCCCCTATAATATTTAATTATGCCCCCGTATCGATAGATCGGGAGGAATAAATTATAGTGATTCACCTGTCCATCCGTCCGTTCGTCCGTCCGTCCGTCCGTCCGTCCTGTTAAACCCAAAGGGCAAATTCTTGGTTGACCCAAATTGAACGTTGCTTCAAGCATTAATATTGCTTGCTACAAAGCTTTCATACTTGCATGGATGTTGTATATGAGCACACTCCACATGCTTGTATCGCCTGACCAAATTTTGACCTTCACCTTGGCCTAATTTTGGACTTATACTTATTGAAGGGCCAAATTATTGGTTAATTCAAATTGACCGTTTCGTCTATTATTAATATGGGTTGCTACAAAGCTTTCGTACTTGCATGGATGTTGTTTTTGAACATTTTTCACACACCTATACATATATAGATATCACCTAACCTCATGTTTACCTTCTTATTGACCTAAGTTTTGACTAAGACTTATTAACCCAAAATGACCGTTTCGACTTACATCATGTCCAGCAAGGCGTTGCCTTCAAACTTGGCAACCATCACAAGTCCCTTACATTATCACTATACTACATTTAAATATAATTATGGCCCCTGATCGACTAAATTTTTTTATTGTCAAGACATAAGCGTTTATTAAACGCAGTCTTGTTTTTAATCGGCATTAAGTTTTCAATCTAAAAGCTAAACGTGTGTACCGTATTGTTCGTCTCCGAAATACACATGTATAACTGTATCGCATTGCAAAGTCATGGAATAATGTGTAAATGTTGACTGCGCTTTACTCAATACGTCTTCATGAAATGTCCGTTCTCAATTTAATAAGTACATATGACATGGTAATCAGAACATCAGGTAGCCAAGGTGCGCCTTAATAATGCTAAGTAGATGCTGTTAGAATTATAACTACAATTAACCTATGTTAGCAAGTATACGTTCTAAAATATTCCGAAGGTATATTTATAATAAGTGATACCGCTAACTGATCAGTAATATGTTGAACTGTCAATGTTATCAAGTAGGGCTGTCTTTGTGTGATGAGGTCGTAAAGAAAGCTTGTAATATTGCTACTTATTTTGTTTAAGTATAGAGGATAACTTTTAATCATTATCCTACGAACCCTTCCCTTTTCTACTTCCCCATAGCAAGCGTTATTGGCGACTGTTATAAATATCTTTAATTGTTTTGCCTAAGGTAGGTTATATTTATAATCCATTACGCTAAGGTCGACGTGATTGAATTATGACTTCTCTTGTAATGATGAAACTCTTATTTCACTTAATTACTTTTCTTTCTGGGAGACTTAATGTACAAGTATTCACACGACTCACAGTTATAAATGAATGTAATGAGAACACAGAATAAGTTAAGTAAGTGCTTGAAAATTCTAAATTACCTTAATGTGAACACGACACACTATTCTGTATCTATGAACTCATTTCATTCAAGAATTAATATCACGAGATACAGAAAACAAGTTTGTTGTGGAAATATTTATGTTTAGTTTGTATATCCTCTATATCACGTTGTTTGTACGACTGAAAGGAGAGGCTTTATTTATGATTTTCACAATTTGTTAATCCCAGATTGGCTGGTAAGATTGCTTAAGTAGCGCAATGCAATCATGTTATCTCATTTAATGAAATGTACAAGTTACCTTTGTACCGTATGTATAATTATAGCGTACACATATATCATATACAGCTGTCCGTCTCTTATTTCATTTACATACATTTAGTCGTGGAAGACTCTCAACAGTTAGCACGGAAATTTGTAAATAGAGCAAGTGTATCTTTTAGGAATAACAACTAACGAACGTACATGTAGGAACGACTTATTGGTCTCGATCGTATGGTACATACATTCTGATCAAATGCACTAGGGTCAATTCTAAATAAGACCGACAACCAATCTTATATCTATTTATAAACCGTTTAAAATTGTTAAACAAGTGCATATTATAAGAAAACATCATCTTCTTAAATGACACAAGGGTTGCAAAATAACAGCGTTTTTTCAGTGGTAACATTTCACCAGGGTCGAATATAGACATATCATTCATCATTACTCCTGATATCAGATTGCAATTAGTTTCTTTGAGTATTTACATTAAGTACCAAGTAATCCATCAACATCGGGAATATCCCTTCGGCCTAGGTTACCAGTGCCTGGATACGAAGTTCACGGAGGTTAATTGGTCGAATACCGAAGATGGAATGTTGATTAACCTCAAATACAAACAGACATTGTATGCGAGGAAGACAGGGTACAACGACGACCACATACAGAATATGGGACGCACTTGTTACATTTGGAGACCAATGAGATGTGATGTTTGCAAACGTAGACGATATACAGGTCGGCATGTAGGGTTATCTCATAACTATAAACACTCTGTAAGCTATCGACGTTTTCTGAAGTACAATGGATCTAAATACAGATTGCAGAGATAAGTTTACCCCTATAAAACATGGTATCAAATTGGGTGTTACTATTTACGCCCCGTATCACGTGACATATTTATGAATGAATGAACGTTAAGTTTATAGTAAATCTTCAATGAAACGCGATAACAAGGCAAGATGCACGGGTATCCAGTGCTACAGCTATGACGCATCTATTTTTAGAAACTCCAAAATAATCTCGAAACTAGGTTTCATAAAAACTTCTGATAATCAATTCATTTATATTTTTCATTTCATTAAATAGCTACCCTATACTCGTGTTATTAAAATTGTTTCAATGTTTAAAATGTGTTATTTCCTTCAGAAAATTACGAAGGTCGTTTTCATTAACGAGGGAGGTAATTGTACCAGTTAATGAGCCACTCAATTTCAGCGTGGAATTATGTAAAATGTTAAATGTCAAATGGGTGAAAATGGAATGCGCACAGTTAAATAGTGCGGGATATTATCGTGTTTAGAATCGAAATAAAAACCCTGTTCTTGTATTTTGTCGGTGAATAAAACACGGGCACTCGTTCGGATGCGGAAAATTAAATAACTCGTGCTACGCACTCGTGATTTAATTTTTCCGCATTCGAACTCCTGCCCATGTTTTATTCACCGACCGAATACGCTAACAGATTTTTATTTCTTAATTATCTATATATTTAAACGGATTATTGATTTATGTGTATTACAAGGTATTCAATGCGTTTCTATCCCGCTTTTACGTGATGTGTGACTGATTTGAACTAAAAAAATACTAACCAATACAGTCCACGAGGGCGAATGCATCTTTCAGTACCGAATTTGATGCAATCAAATTAGAAAGGCGGAGGATAGCCGAAGTCTAATTCGTTTTTACACGCGTTGGACCTCCTGTGACGCTTTATTACTGCTAACTAACACGGATTAACTGACTGATATACTGTACATGTAGTTTATTTCGATGTATAGAATGCAAATATACGCTAGGGGTCATAAATTTCGGTATACAGAGTCAAATTTCGGATGTAGATGGTAATACGAACGTTTTGGCCAGTTGTCCGATATTGCTGTCAATTGCCGTTCTATTGAAGAACCCTGTATAATCAACAAATTCCTTAATCATTTAAATAACCAATTTCAATTAACGAATGTTAAAACAGCATAAATAGGTCCGCAGCGGTCCGCAGTTTACACATTTTTGGAGTATAGGTTTTGGCCTACTGGAAATCGTGCCTCTTTAGCCTATGTAAATCCAGTCAAGTTCCCATCAGAATTTTGATATACACAATATAGCAACAGCAAACGCACTACCATAGACATGTTTTTTGACTTTATTCCAATCAATCCAGACATAAAACAGGCCTGTTGACCATCAAAATCTGCAGTTAGCACTCTTCAAATGAAACTACTGTCCCAAATGTCAACAAATCACCACTATTCATGCAGTACACCGGTCGATTGTAGATCCATGCGCCAAAGAATATAGTTCTGAAATATACAAAGAAATCCTATGACTTTGTACTCATCAATGTTAGTATTGTTACATGGAATCACGTAAACATCTTCACAGAAAAGATTAAGTCTACTGATTCCATTAGGAAAGCATGCACCAGAAATACAACACTATTTTTCTACAAACTACTTTCAGTAGTCTACGACCTTCACCGGGCCGTGACCTAAATGGCGCCTTTTTTCAAAATTTGGATTATGCACTATGCCTATTCTAGTAATGTTGGTTCTTGCGAACAAGGAAACACGCATGTTGACTATGAAAAAGCCGAAAGTGAAATATGGGAGCTGTTTTAGAAACTTTGAAATTTCCTTCCAATGTGCGACAAAATATCCATTTTCCGAGAAAATTACTCTATCACTAAAAATATTTTTTTCTAAACCCGCACAAAAGATTTTCATGAAATAAAATTGTGTTATATTAGAGTGTGTTTTAAACACAATAAATCATTATTTAGGTCAATGGGTGTTTTTGCAGAGACAAAACAGACCAAATTAGGTATAAATTCTTGAAAAAATACCAATTTTCAGACAATTAAAATAGCTGTTTATGCTTTTGAAAAGCTTAAGATTCTTATCAATTAAGATCAAAGAATCTTGAGCCAGATATGGGTTCAATGCACATCACAGGGGTCCTTAGCAGAAACATACAGTATACAAAATCTACCAAGAATAATTAGATAGATAAGCATCTTAAAACAGCACTTTTAATCATTCGGAACAAGTCATTCAAGCCTGTAACATCTAAAGCAAGTTTATTACTACAAAATGGGATCCGGAAGAAATAAGCGTCGTGCTACTCAGTTCCAGATGGGTCACAAACCCAGACGTAGACGTACCTGTCAAGTTTCTGACAATTCTGCAGAAAATCACCCAGGATGCTCTTCTTCAACTTCAAGAAGCAGTCATGACCAGACCAGTGGAAGAGACCAGTACGTGTCACCTCGAAGACTTCGAAGTAGCCTGAAAAAGTCAAAGGATGCTCCTACAGCTAAAGCCAGTAACCACGGAAACCTAATTATCAACATGCAGTGTTTAATAAATATTTTAAATGCAGTGTGCTCAGGCCATGGACAGGAATGTTTAAATGTGGACTTGTCAGTACGCTATGATTACATGAAAGGATTTGGATCCCTACTGCAGTCTGAGTGTATATCTTGTGGTTACGTGTCTCCTAGATTGTCCACGTACGAGAAATGCCAAGGCAACAGACGGGCAGCCGTGAATATGATGTTTGCTTCCGGACTGCAAGACACAGAAATAGGGGCAGACCGGGCCAATGTACTGTTTGCCTCCATGGATATCGCACCACCTAGCAGATCTTACATGGATACATTAACTAAGATTACGAGTGAAAACACGGTGAAGTTAAATGATCAGGGCATGGCCGAGAAGCGCCAACTTGTTGTGGAAGAGAACCGCAAAGCTGGCAAACAGAACCCGAACCAACTCAACACATCATTTGATGGCAGGAACAACACAACAAGGCTGACATCATCTTATAAACCTGGACAATCTGCATCACAGGCCATTGGAGTGTTACATGAAAATGATACTGGACATAAATACATTATTCACATGGCTGTGCAAAACAAACTGTGCTATACTGGAGCTCGACTCAGAAACAAGGGGTTCGATGTCAAGTGTCCAGGCGGTCATTTAGGTTGCACGGCAAACCAGGTGTACATTGAGCCGCACACGGAGCGAAATATGGCATTCGAAGCTGCTGAAGATCTTATGAAAGAAGAAATATATATCAAAACTGTGACAACCGATGGTGATACGCGAGCATTCCTCGGAATGAATGACTTTTACGATACCCTGGATGAAGTTTGGAAAGTCAAGCGGCAAGCAGACCCACATCATCTCGGCAGCAGTCAAGTAAGGAAAACGAGGACTTCCGCATGGAGCCGAACTTTATTTGGAGGACAGCTTAAAGCGGACGCAAGAGCACGTGCCATTACTGCTTTGGGCAAGGACTTGAAAGCTCGCAGCAGCGCTATCATAGAGAAGCTACGAAACTTGGGCAACGGTGACCTGATAAAAAGTGTGGATCGCTTACCGGAGATACGTCGTGTTACCATAGAGTGCTATTATGGCAACTGTAGCTTTTGTCCACATCAATCCTTAATCTGCAATGGTACAGGAGGAGATGGCTCATGGTGGTTCCATTCTGCATTTCTTCCAACACATGACCTAAGGGACCTGAAAATGACAGAAAATGACCGGCAATTATTATCTGCCATTTTGGAGATTAGACTTAGTGAAGCAGCGGTAAAGAGTGTAGACTTAAACAATAGCACACAAAGGTTAGAAGCTTTCAATCGTTCACTGCTGGCTGTAGCACCGAAAGATGTGAAGAAACCGGTCTCCTTCAAAGCACGAGTCGCTTCCAAGACCTTGCAGAGCAACAACAGCCTTGAAGAGTCTGTGATGATGAAAGTGGAACGTATCACTGGCAAGCCACTCTCAGAAAGTCCTCTAAAGTACCTAAGATCTGTCTCACGCCGTGCCAAAGCTCATCAATGAATGAATGAATATCGCACCCACAAAGTCTTTCATGTATATGACATGATTGTGTCGAAATAATGTCGTTTATACTCTTAGGACGATGTCTTTGTTACACGTCCTACTGACACCTAATTTACAGGGTTTGAATAATTAATTTGAATTTTCATCGACACATAATTGAAATGTATGGACAATAAAACCATGTTACGTTAAAAGTCCTAGCAGCTGGTTTCTAGGATGTACATCGTAAATGGTACAGAGCTGACCGTTATACACTTTATATGTTTTATACTAGAATGTGCGGTAACAATCTTGCAATATTTACACCTCTAAATTGAACGGTATTGTAACAAGTTACATGCATATCGTTCGAGTAATACACTTAGTCGCAAACGAAAGTATAAATTGTACATAACATGACATTATGTCATCTGGGATTGAAACAAACAAAAAAAAGTTTATATTTACCAAAGTGTATGTTAATCTGATATTTTAAGACCTAACAATCACATATCAATAAATTTATTTATATTTCTGCATGAAACTGTGTGTACAAGCTGTTGACTACCACAAGAGTTTATCAATAAAGTTGTTTCTTCTATTTAAGACAGGGGTTCATTAAGCCATGAAAAACCAAAAACGTAAATACATGTATACGAGAAATACTATTATGGTCAAGGGGAGATAACTACGTATAAGATTTGAACATTTTTGTGAACTTGATGTTTCAGGTGTCAAAGCTGTTGACTATATTTAAGTAGTATTGCATTTATTGACATGTTATTAATTGATCTTAAAATCTCATATAAACATACTTTTTAGTAAATATTAACCTTTTGTTTATTTCTTTTAACCACAGATGAAATAATTTCAATTATAAACAAGGTATACTTATTTTTGCGAAAAGAGTGTATTTAACAAAATCTTCAAAACACTATCAAAATCACGCTGTATAAGTTTCGAAGACAGAAACATGTCTATATCTATGTCATAGTTCGTATAACTATTTGAAGACATGTGTTGTGTTCATGGTGTTTGTTAACAAAACGAAGACAATTATTGTAAATGCACCTTGCAATGTTTGACATAGTTGAATGGTTTTATTTACATTGAGCATGTGCTGTTAACGTGAATTTCTTGCCATAGAGAACCCTTTCCTACTAGGAGATGTCAATATCGCCTGTTTCAATTATCGTGACCAGAACCAGCACAGAGGAGGACAGAGTACCAATACTTGATTATGATTCCAGATAAGTTTTATCCGACCATAGTCTGTTTACACTGACGTAATGAGGAGTAACAAACATCATGCTAATAAAAATGTAAAACTAAAAGACATTGAGTGGCAGCTTAATAGTGCTATGTAATACAAACGATAAATGATTGGCCGACAAATTCCAATGCAAATCCTCTTAATCACATAATATCATGTAAACTGAATGTACTACTTTCATTTTGATGAGGTGCCGTACTCACAAATCAAAAATAATTTTTGTTTCCGCTCTGTTCATTTTATTTGCATACAAGTGGTTTGATCAAAGTTTAACATTTTTTCTACAAACTCATCAGTGAAAATGCAATGTCAAAAACGAGATTGATTATGTTACATGGGTGCCACAATAAGATCAATCAATCAAATGCAGTTTCGTAGAAAATCCTTGGTATTCAGTTTTCTATAGATCTATAATGCTTCCTACACACAGTAGAAAACTACTTAGAAAACAATTTTCCGAAAACATTTAAAGTAATACACAAATTGTTTTCCGATGATTCAAAACAACTCCACGTTTCCATAAATAATAAATGGATGTTGGTGCAATCAATTATCTGTACATTCTACATTGGCGTGTCGAGTGACTATTTATACTAACTGTGATATACTTAGCATTTCCAAGTTATGCATGTCTCACTGCATTACGCTTATTGATATACAAGTGATTGAATGGAGGGTTTTTCTTCTTTCGAATTCTATACCATAGAACATGGCAGGTAAATATACCAACATACGACCAGCATTTCATTTTTGTTATTCATTAAGTCGGATTTTGTGTTATTACCCCTCACTTTTTTCGTAATGTTAATTTCCAATAGACAAACAGGTAGTATTCTTACTATTACCACGTGATTAAACATTTTTTTGCTGTCAGCAGGGTGATAGTACTTTTTTGACAGTACTTTTTTGTCACGTGACATTTTCTTTCTAAAACCAATATGGCGGCTACGTGTCATTTCTTCAAATTCTTCAACATGTGAGCTCTGCTAAATTAAATTGCATAAAATAATTTCTTTGTTTACAGTAGATAATCGCTGAAAAAAGTTTGGGGTAATAAAATAAATAACACATAGCTTTGAGGGTGACAGTAAAAATGCAAGCCTGAGGAAAGTACTGTCACCCTCGAAGCTATGTGTTATTTATATACTACCGTGGAAATTATGACTGTATCCTGATAACACAATGAAGGAAGTATCGTCTTTCCTTCGTCCGAGTGTTATGTGGTTGTTTCCATTTCCATCATAGCAATATGAAACACGAGCGTCAACAATCAATTAATTATGTAACAAGGCTACCACGAACAGATCAGGAAGTAAAATGCAGCTTAGTGGAAATACTTGGTCTCCAGTTTTCTTCTGATAAATTATTCTTACACACGAAAGAAAGCTGCTCAGAAAACTCTTTCCGAACACATTTAAAGTAAAACACGTATTGTTTTCCGATGATGCAAAACAACTCGGCGTGTCAATAAACAAAAAATGATGTTGGTGCATGCAATTATCTGTACATTCTACATAGGCCTGCATACATGTATCCAAGTTGTTGTGCCAGTTATGCATGTCTCACTGTATTATATCTATTGATATACAAGTGATTTACTAGTAATGTATATATTGTCAGAATTCCACTACATATAACCTAGCTGGTAAATATACGTCCAGTAGATGTCAGTTTTATTTTCATTACTTAACTTGGATTGTGGAAATGAAAGGTCGTGTGTAAGGATTTCTGTCACAGTATTATAGTGGTTTTAGTTCTGTTATAGCCATACGAAAGTCATATACACATCTCCCTCCGAACTGTTAAGCGGTGTATTACGATTACTTCCGTTTCAACAAATTAAGATAATCAATCTCGACATTTTATTTCCGGTGTTATTCATTACCAAAATCATTTCAAAAACGTCAGTCACTTTTTACATGTACAACTAAGAGACAATCAATAGCAATACTGGTAATATTTTTATTTCGTCTTTGGAATATTCATAACGTAACTTTGAAGCACAACCCGATACCGCACTCTCATTGAACACTCTACCACTAACATACATGTTTCAGCAACAATTTGGTGTTTAGTAAAATATGCGGGTGTCTTGTTCTAATAAATACAAACATGTATGCGAGACTTTGTTTAACAAAACTTACCTATTACTTCAATTAGTACAATGTTACTTGTGGTATTCGTTTGCTAAAGCTGTTTATATAACTGATCTACTAGTTTAAAGGTGCTGCCTCACAGATCGGGCTAAAACTTTTGTATGACGTAATTTTCCACCTAACCAAGTATTTATATAATAGAAAGTCACTACTGGTTGCTTTATGAAAGATGTATGTCATATAAGCAATTTAAAACACTCTTGATATCTGTTTGAAAATATCGCAGAGTTTCCTTCCAAAATGTTATATGAATTATGTAATTCAGACATGATCAAACTGTTACTTCTACAAACTAAAGCTTTAACACCTGTGAGGTATTCTGTTTGGTTCGCAACTCGTTTTCATCGAATGCAAACACATTTCAGGCAATTTAAGTGATAGTAGTGCTAATTCTATAGGGTATAAATACCCTATAGAATTTTGGGTGTCAAAATGCTAAATTACTACAAAATGCCGATGTTTCCCAAGTTATTTTTTATGTCAATGTGGTTGTTTATGGCATATACAGGAAACTATACCAAAATTACACGAATATTTGGCAATTTAATTTTATTTTTGCAATACACCAATACGTGAGGCAGTCCCTTTAAGATATGTTTTATAATCATTATAGTCTAGTACCTTAAAACCAGATTTCATAATAAGTCAACTTTCTGTAGATCATTTGAAATAATTGATTGTTATGTAGGCATATAAAATGCAAAGGCGAACTTTACGAGAAGAAATTACCGGTGGGAAATCAATGTTGTTATTTGATTCAAAATATTAATATCACAAATGTCAGATATTGTCATAAAATTAGACCATACAAGACTATAGACAAAGTTCTTAATTACAAATTACATTATCACGTATTTAATCAGTATGATGTCGTCCACATCAAGATACCAGTGTGTATACAATCGGCAAAACTTATAAGTAAACACGTGTTTATTTGCCCATAGCTCGGTCAATACGACGTCGTGTTTGATCTTGCTTAAAAACCTTAACATAATTTTGTAGACTGGATGTTTGGAATTACGATATATATATTTCAACAACAGGGCTGGTACATTTGTATTCACAAATCAACTTAGTGGAAAACTCAATATTTTTACTTAACTTAAATATTTGTGCTGCTCATATTTCCCGCAAATTGAAGAATAATCCATGTTTTCTTAGTGATTATTGTAGCTGTACACAATACTTTAAACATATGCAAAAATAATTAATATTGCTTGTCTTGTTTAGCTGACACACTTAAGGAATTTTAATGTTTTTAGAAAATTCTAAGATTTCTACTAAGATGCTTTGTGAATACCAGCCCTGATTACAATTGTAACAAACAGAATAAACAAATGATAAAATCAGCATTATCTAAAATTACACATGTTTGCCGTGTGTGCATCGGGCGATTGTCAGGTTGCTAATTACATACGGCCCCGTTGTGTTGATACAATTCAGTTTCAAGTCTATGTTCTTAACACGGAAACAGTAATAAGGAAAATAATGATAAGAACAAGGCCGAATTTAGGTTTAGAAATACCGACTTAGGATAAAATTGGAATTTGGGACATGGTTAACTCCCCTTGTCAATGACAATCAAAATAAATGTTTGAAAGCAAAGAAACACCATGTGGATCAGTGAAAAATTGAATTATTTCGTGTTTTTGGAATTTGACGATAAATCTAAAATTGAAATTTGCTATACATAAAATAATTTGCAGCTACACGTCAATGTCTCGGTCATTTTACGGTTTTGTATGTTTCATGGTTCACTGAACCGGTGTATATAATTTTGAAAAAAAAATCCACTCATGTGATAGTCGATACACAAAATTTCATGCAAAAATAATAAAAAGTAATAACGGTAAAACTAGGGTAGAATAAGAAACGAGTTGTGGTTACGAATATACATGGCATTTTGTTTATGTGGAATCAAGTACATGTTCATTTTATAACATATTTGTTGAAACAGTTAAATATTTGATCTTGGAGTGTCACGAAGTCCAAGTTTTTTTGAAAAGATGCTCTTCATTTTTACAGCAAAATAATATAAATGTACGTCTTAATTACCAAATAGTAGTATTAGGATATAATGAACCATCAAATATTAATAGTTTTTTTAACTATCTAATTATTCTTGGAAAATACGTTTTATTCGAATGCAAACTCGAAATACACTGCCATTGTTTCCTAAATTAATTAAGTTTCTACAAGGTCGGAAAAAATACTGAAAAACTTATAGTTTTCATGAAAGGAAAACTACCATCGCACTATAAGAAATGGAAATTGATAAGCATATACAACAATGTTACATGATCAGGAAATTATCTCTCCCCCTCTCCCTTTCTCCCCCCCTCTCTCTCTCTCTCTCTCTATGTTTTTATTGATCTCGGTTCGACTATCCCCATGTCTCACCTACTGGTACTTTATTTTTGCTCTAATAAAATACACTTACACACACATTTACACACATGTAGACAGAAAAGAATAAAAGAAACTTTTTAAATAACAATTTGGTTATCGCATTTTAATATACTTTTACTTTGTATCATCTAGTTTAAAAGTTTCAACCACAAAGTGTCACATTTTGGGCAACCCTATTCATAATAATTTAATGAAACTACTAGAAAATCCCCCCCACCCTAACAATATTTTAGTACAACCTATATCTTGTCACATTATGATTGTATGTAATACATTTGTACAATTATTATGTCATTTACGTATACAAATATAGAAATAAACGAGTTTACCCGAATGGGACCTAAAACAAGAATATACATGGCATTTGTAATGAAAATATCTAATTGTAAATAAGGTCAGTTGTATAACATTTACACGTAGGCTGATACATGTACATGATGACGTAGGAAAATATTTATGCATATAATTAGTATCGTATGCCGACGTGTTGCTTATAAGTAAACATGGCATAAATAAGACTAGCAATACGCATAAGATCAACGTAGGGTATGAACACACGATCGTACATGTAAGCACATAATTATGTAATAGTCCTGATATACGACAACGTATAACAAGAAATATCTTTAATAAAGATATACAGCGTTGAGTTTAATGACAGTCTGCAATTGTTACATGTATTTTTTCAATTAATTTATAATTAAGTTGGCTGCACACTTTATATACGAAATAAAGAATGGTCAATGACATTTGTGCAGTTTAACCTAGAAACGTGCATTTTCACGTTATTGTATTCTTCTCATTAAAAAACTAAAGTGCACATCCTAAGTTCATCTGAATAATAAAATATATGTGTTGTGTTGATTTTGAAGAGCATGATCTACTGATTCAAGAAGTTTGATGAAAGCTTAAGATAAAACATGGTCACAGATATTGCTAATTATGCATGTTGTTTTACAAGATACAAAATAATGTTAATTTATTCAGTATCAGAGAATTCATGTGATCTAACATTTATTTCCAACGAACTAATTATTTGCATTTTATTTTGTGTTTAGAAGTTTAAAACCAATTCAAAACAATATAGTACTTTTAACACTGAAACATCCCTTGTTTACATTTCTTGACCGACCTTCAGATAACCAGGGAGTTTACATACTATTTATAGAACAGGTCCTTATATAACCTGTAGCAGACTGTACTGATGAAGTATACTTTATAGTTGTGAATTCCTCCAATAGTTGCTAGCTTCTCCTTCTGACTTGTAAAGCAAGAGGTCACGTCAAGTTCAACTCTGTAATATTGTCTTGTATACTGCAGAACTAAATATATGATATAGCAGAAAGGCCAGTATAGTACTATAAGTTTAGCACAAGAGAACAGTGCAATAATTTTAAATCGAGCAGAACCTTTTGTGAAAAGAATACACTATTTTATTTTATTATACCTCACGTGACCTCTCAATGTATTTTCCCCATAGACCTTCCGTGTGATATTTTGTTCGATCACTATGTGATATTTTGTTCGATCACTACTAGTAAAAACGAGACTGGGCTATTTATAGAAATGTGTACTATTAGAGTCCGGAAAACACCCTGTTAGAGAGTATCCGTATGCTATTTATATATTTGTGTATATTTCACATGCTATTTTTAGTAAATCTTGTCAATTTCAACAGGTAAAACTGACACGATTTACTCAAAATAGAATCAAATCATTAGAAACTTATACGAACTGAGATTGTACATGTAAAATTATCATAACGGTAATCTAAGTTCTGCTAACATTTGTTGATATTTTATGTTGCCAAATGGTTGTAATTTTGTTCGGTATAATAATAAAAACAACACATGGCTGCTCGGGTGACAGTAAATAATACCAACCCTTGAAAAGTCATATCACCCTCGGCTTCGCCTCGGGTGATATAACTATTCTCGGGTTGGTATTATTTACTATTACCCTCGCAGCCATGTGTTATTTATATACTATCAAATTGTGGAATTTCATTCACCCCTGAGAAATTTATGAAGATTTCATTGGTTGTTAAAGTAGGTCAACATCCAAGCTAGATAGCTAACGCTGAAAAACAATGTGTGCCGAGCGAATGTTGGCAAATACGCAGGTGTATGTCGAAAGCGTTCGGGTTAAGTTTTACAGAAGTAAGAACAAGCTCAAATACGCTGCGGATTGCTTATACCGCGTATACCAGCTAAAATGTCAGGTTAGTGGTGCTCGAGTGTACATTGTGTTCACATGTCCTTCTTAAAAAGTGTTTTCAGGTACCTACAGTCATACACATTTTACTCTCTGCTACACCATAGCTAATAATATGTTAAAATATTTGTTCAGGACATTACTATTTGTTGTGGTGTGTTACAAAATTTACATAACATGAATTGGCTTAGAGTTTAGATTGGTAGGGGGTACCTGCGTAGTATTGGGTTCTAGAGGGGGCATATCATAGCGGATGCCTGTGATATATATATAGTCCTAGTTTTAACACCGATGTTATAGCTGCATGATTCACGTCAAATGATGCGAATCTTGCAATATCATTGGTGCTTAATTGCGGCACTGGAAATTATATAAAGTATTCTCAACGACATAACACAGTGGGCCAAAATGAAAATTGGTTTCCAATTCATTATGATATTCGCATGCAGAGGCGTTAGTGTTATTACATAGGTCTTTGGAATGGCGATAAACTCTAGCTATATACGTACATTCAACAGGGAAACAATCTGTATATTATGAGGGCATGAGGGCTCGACTGAACGAAACAAATGCCACAAAAACTCAAAAATTATAACAATTGAGTCTCGTGGAAATCACTCAGCGAGTTGTATAAGTTCTTTATGCTAACGAGTGTTAAATTGTTATTACCCATACGTTAAACATACGAGGGCTAATCCAAAGATAATGAAACATTGATGATGAAGCAAGCAGAATGTAGTGGCACTCAGAAGTCACAACAGCGACAGTCACGTTCCGGTGAAACAAACGGGATAGCTGAGAAATGAACGCATTTCATGTCGCTGAAAAGGTAGTTTGAGGTTGATTCATAAACAGAAAAGAGAGACGCTTAATGGTTAGAGTCATATCTAAGGTGTTTTGAACTTAAGGGTAAGTATTTTGAAAAATAATATAATTAATTGTTTCTTTCACATCAATATCCTGTGTTTAAAAGGCGACGACATTATAACGTTACCCATCCCCAAGGTACATAGTATATTAAACGTTAATTAGATATTTTATTTATCAGCCGGTTCCTTTCAAACTTCGGATATATCTCACTGATGTATTAAATATTCTATTCGTCAAAGTTGTTACATTGAATCTAATGTTCTGATGTTCCGCAATTGTATAGCGAAATCAATCCTCATATGATATACTAATCGATGTGTAGACTTTCAATCATTTTCTTAAGCCATCACCGCTCACAAGCATTGTACATTGTATGTCAGAGATTTGGATATAAGTCCATGCGTTTTACAAAAACTGTTGATAAACGTTATAGTGTGACATGACCTTTAGCAATGCACACAATTAGTCGAAAGAAATTCGTTTGGTATTTATAATATCTGAAAATTATTCCTTTTCGAGTTAAAAGGAATATACGGTTTTCCTTTAGTTGTTGAAACAAACTAATAATAATAGTACGAGGGGTGTTCGATATGTATTTTCACTGTCGGTTGCATTTTTCTATCACACTATTTAGAAGGATTCTACGTAGTAGTTGTTTAGAAAAGTAAATGTCAGTATTCGTTAAACTGCAACATACGATACGATAACTGGATCCTTATATTTCCATTAGAACTTTCAATCAAAATTAAACTATTTGTTGTCTACGAGTAAGACGGTCAAAACAAGGGAGATAACTCTTATTTATACCAAATGATACTTGTTGTTTCACGCACCAATAACTTCATATCAATTGTATTTTGATCGCAAATTCTTCCCAGAAATCAATGTTGATGGTCTATGGCTTACATACATGTATGATATGTCAAATTCCAATCAATAAAACTAATCGAAAATTGTCAATGAAAACTAGCATGCTTTTTTGACTAATTTTGACACCTATTTTCGCGACTTTGAAATGCTCCTATTTTGTTCAAAATGGCAATCAAGTACAGCAAATCATGTTTTTATCGAAGGAATTTAGATTATTACGGCATGATAGTTGTGGAATAATATTATTTCCACACTAATTAAGCATTATTTGAGACATTTATTGAACGTCATTTTCTAAATTACACTCTTTGCATTTCTTCAATACAAGTACGTTATATATGATGTCATATATATGATATGATACTGTTCATTAAACAGATAATGAAAGATTGTTGTATCGCAGTTTAGCTTCTGGTCCGAGATAGTACATCTAAGAGTTGAGAACGTTAATACATGCAGTAGAATGTGTGCTAGGTTGTCCATGTTTATGTGATTGTCCAATTATTGATAGCCGCTATCATATGGATTACAAACCAAATTTCTCCCCTGGACGTGAAAGGACAAGTTACTGATAGTTAATAAAATGAATAAATTTGTTTGCGTGGATATTGAAGCTATTAATTGATACCTATATAAGCACATTTAAATTCTTATTGATCCAACCATAAATGACATTTTTTGAAAGATTAATGTTCGTAATTAAAATAAAAAAATGTTTCCGTTTTAATAATTTAATTGCTGATCCCTTTTAGCGTAGACTAGCTGATGTGCCTACGTTTTTTTACTACTGAACTGATCGCTAGTTTTATCGCTAATTTTATTCGTTTACCAATGATGCTGATGTTTTCGCGTGAAAACAATAATATAGAGTTTCATATAAATTTTCTTATTTATCAATTATAGATAATGAAAAAACATTAATTGCTGAAATTTATACATTAATTTGATTAAAACATTTTGTATCGCCGGAGTTAGTCTATTTATAAATTATGTACTATAAACAGACTTGTTTAAAACGCGGTCAAACTGCGGTGCAGCCGAATCTGCGGCAACAGAATGGGTTGGCCAGGGTACTTGCTTCCAAAAGTTTAACGGGAACATACCAGTATTTTTGCAATTATTGTGATATTATGCTGTTTATTTTAGTTATATAAGTCATTTTGTTGTGAACAATATATTGATGATTTTAAAGTTGCTTGATTTGGCCGCACTTGCCCACAGTTTAGCCGCGTTTTAAACATGATGGCGGAAGTAGATATAGCATTGTCTTGATAAAATCTTATCAAAAATAGCTGCAAATAATTGATTACACGATGCGAGTACTTGTTAAACAAGGAAAATCTTCTTTAATACTCACAACGAACGTAGAAATTCAATTTCATCAACATCCAATACAGAGTTTAAACCTTGAATGTGAAAGTAAGTCACTGCCGTACTCGTAGTCGTACCGATTCGACCAAAAATGTAAATAACTTTTGAACAATGTTATGCATCTATTGTGCTTTGCTATTTCGTTTTTGCACGCCAATTGTTTACATCGGTACAAGGCATTGTGTGCTACACTGTGACTGTACGAGTTTAACACTGATGAAAACTGTTAAATACATCTGAAATCTTTTAAAAGTTCAGTAACCAAAATGAAGAAATATCACAGACTTATGACATTAGATTGATTCAGTCGAGCTGGGCAGTCTTGGATGAGCATCGTTAATTGACAGATGCTCGTGAAATCCTTTTTAACAGTATGTTGTCGAGTATCTTCCTTATCTGCATGACGGTCGTGCCAATTGTTTTCCTTACCCACATGACAGTCGTGCCAATTATTTTCTGTGTCAATTATTATTTTCCTTATGCGTCTGACAGTCGTCCCGATTACTTTGGTTATCCGAACGACAGTCGTACCAATTATGCGCATGATAGTCGTGCCAATTATTTTCCTTTGGGCATGACAGTCATGCAAATTCTTTTCATTATCCGCACGACGGTTGTGCCATTTATTTTCCTGATGCACAAGACGGTTGTGCCAATAATTGAATTGTTTTCCTTATCCGCACGACAGTCTTGTAAATTATTTTCCTTATTTGCACGATGATTATACCGATTAATTTTCTTATCCGCACGTCGGTTGTGCCGATTATTTTCCTTATCCACACGACAGTCAAAATGTTGTCAGTCCGAATGAATATTTGTCAGTCTGAATGAATATTTGTCAGTTCGAAAATAATATTACAATTAAAATAGACCTTTGTACCTTTTAATTGTTTTATTGAGAACTAAATAATTTAGAAATGCATGTTTAGCTTTTAACATATTTAATAAGTGATTGCCAAAGGACCTAATTTGTTGTTTACCTTTTTACAATAACCTGAATGAGCATAGCTATAAATTTAACCTCTGTAGAGCTGAAATATCTCAAAATATTTTCAGCTCCCAGAGTGAAGTAGACAAAACCCTAGGTACAATGTAACTGCACCGTCATAGAATCCCAAGTCCTCATTTAAAATGCAGGAGGGCCTAATTGTGTATTTTTTATGCTTCGGGGAGCATATAGACTAACTGTCGCCGCTTTGTCCGTCCGTCTGTCACACGTTTGTCCGGGCCATAACTTGAAGAGTATTAGAGATATCAATTTGAAACTTCATATGTGAATAGATCTCATTGAGAGGAAGTGCGGTGCACAAGAAACATAACTCTTTATTGTAAATTTTTGGAGTTATGGCCTTTTTTACTTTTATACTTACTTCTTGTCCAGGTCATAACTCCTTCATTATGGGAGGTATTGATTTGAAACTTTATAGGTGAATGAATCTCATTGAGGAGAAGTGCAGTGCCACAAAAACATAACTGTACTTTATTGTTTTTTAATTATCTCCCTTTTTCATACAAATTAATGATTGGCAGGTCCCTAACTTGAACAGTATTGATGGCATTTGATTGAAACTTCACATAATGATAGAGACCTTGAAGAGGAAGTGCGGTGTCAAAGAACCATAATTCTACATTATTTTCTTTTTACCTGTATCTGTAATATGTTATTTCCAATTTTGGGACAAGCACTTGCTTCGGGAAGCATAATTCGGTTTTACCGATTCCTTGTATTCTACTTTTACTGTAATCCAATAAATATGTTTAAATTTATTTTTAATTATGTTAATAATCTGGTGACATTGCAACACTGCACATCCAATTGGTCAAAGGAATAAAGACTAGTTTCCAATGCCAGTAAGCTATTTAGAATGGTCACATAATAATGTTTCAGTGATTTATAATGTGCTTGTAATTGTATATATGCGAGGGTTGCATGCTACATGTACTTACGTTTTTTTAACTTCATATCGTGCAGCACGTGTATATTAGAACGTTGTGTGCGTCCATATAGAAATGCATTTGTAAACGAAATTGCTGTTAAACAATAAGTAGAAATTAAAAGATCTAGATCTATTATACAATACCGTTACTTATACTCAGCGTCAATGAAAAGTTAGGTACCATCCTATCAATTGACTCTTATATTTAAAATTCACGTTACACTGTGTTAAAAGCCGAACACGACTTTAGTTTGACCTTACTGAGTAGTCACAGCTATCCTGTTTAACAATATTCAAATGCACACACTAGAAATCTTTTTTACCGAGAGGTCATATTGTATACAAAATACAGAGATACATATAAGTGGTAACTTTTTAGTTACTCCCAGATTATAATGTCAAATACATGACTTTTTTTTGTGTACATTGGAATATTTCCCGATCGATTTGATTCTATCTGAATAAAACGTTAGAGATTTCAGTTGTTTAGAATAATTTATAACAGCGTTATAGTTTATGTTTGATATAACAGTATTCATGTCGTGTAAACCACAAAATTGCGGCTACTTTGATGCATTGCATCAAAAATTTGTCTTGTATCTACTTGGAATGCATTTATTTAGTAGTCGTGTGTTTTCGAAATTGTATACCATACAAATGTAATAATGTTTACACTTGTTTAAATACATGATATAGTTCAATTTTGACCCGTGGAACACAACCTTTCAGACGAGTATATTTGAGAGGGGTTGCCTATGATTTATTACGTTCAGTAGTGATGATTTAGAGATATGATACTTACTGATGTATGTGTCTATTCGGTTGACAGTTTAGCGCAGTAAGTTAAGTACCCGAAATTCGGTGGTTCGAATCTCAAATATTGCTATTTGTTTTATACATTATTAACACTCTTTTGGAGGGCTATATATACTGGCAATCATGTACCAACCTTTATCGAAGAATAGAATAAAACTGAAAGTACAGTTACGACTCAATGCTCGAAAAATAACTTAAGTATATAGTACGACAGATAAGCACGGAATATGCATCATAGTCTCATTCAAATATTTCATGATCATTATAATTGTAAATGGATACAAAGTCACACTGCAATGATTACTACAATAACTGTCTTATAAATGAGGTTATTTCTCAAGGCGAGAAACTGAAAACAGACACCTGACAATCGCACATTAAACAAATATCGGTGAAAGATGTCGAACAATACGATGATAATAACGATACGAAGTGGATAAACAAGTTCCCACAGACGACATGAAATGGCGAAGAAACTTAAAGTACACTGTAAGCGTATTTAATTACGAGTTTGAGACAGTCTTGGAATACTATTATTATAACATAAAACAACATTATAATAGATGACATTTAAATATGTAAGGAATAAATGATAATTTGCGATCCACCATTATAAGTTTATCGCCTAACGAGCGAACTGAAAGACATACAAATGTAGAAAGGTGATTAATCTTCAGCAGCTATTTTAAAAAATAAAAGTAGAAAAATTCTTTCCTAGACATTCTAGGTTAAACCCGTTAACGAGGAATTTTAGAACAGAAACAAAACAAACACTACTGCGCAGTGAAACATTATGTACTCATTTAATAATACAAATCTTATCAAGTTATTGTGTTCCTCGTGACTGTGTACAGTGAGGTATTTGTTGTTTTCATGTACCACCTAGGTGCTGTCATAATTTTCCAGATTCTGTGTAGTGAAGACGGACAAGTATACCTCGTGCGAAGTTATGCCTCAGTCAAGAAGTATGCGATATGTAGATAATAAAATCAAAATCAAAACATTTCTTTTATCAAAATATTTGGATAAGACAGACATGAGCTAGGGCTTGACCATGGTTGCTAATATCAACAACACTTGAGTGAAGACAACATTTACAGTAAACAAAGTGGAGCGATAACCTGCATTACATGACGAAACTTAGCAGTTGGTGAGAACTGTATAGAACAGCCGTAGAGTCAATAGCCAGTTAGACGAGAACGCACATATTTTGAGTATGGAATATAAAAACTCATAGTAAGAATCAGGACAAAGGTCAAACTTTTATGCAAGAAGTATGCAAGTTAATCAAGTATACGATAGGTGATATATTATCATACAATAATCATTGATGCATAGTTACGGCAATTTAGAGTGATGTTGACTAAATAGGTGTGACTAAATGCAATAATTATGTGTGGGGTATGTCTTAATTTTCAAAGTAATCAGTGCAACAACTTCAGTACATAGTTTTGCATTATTGAACTCCCCTCTCTCCCATCTAGGATCAAAAGATACGTAATGCCATGTCACTACACCATCTAAACAGTGACTACCGTTTGACTACTGATTTCGGATTTTTTTTTATTGTTTCTGGACAAAAAAGTAGACCGTTTGCAAAAGTTAGGACCACCAACGAGACACAGTTTAATTTTATCACCAATGCGACAGATCAATAAACAAATATGAACCAGCAAAGACAGAACAAAAGTATGTATTGCAAAACGCACCATGGACGCCAGTGGAAATGTACACCTTTTTCCATATAAACCCAAGTTTCTACCATTACATTTGATGTATAAAATGGACAATGGGATAATGCCAAGCTTAACAAAGATAAATTTCTTCAAAAATTTAAGAAATAATCTGAAAATCGCTACCAAGCCAAATATTTGAAGGATGGCATGCTATTGCATGGAAATTGGCCTCCATCTGCAGCAGCCATTAACGCGACTTTCTGAGAAGCGTGAAAGGTTCAAGTTTTTTCCGACCATCTTTATTTGTCAAGCATTGTCCCTTGTGATATTTATTTGTTTCAAACGACTCTTAAATTACATTGTCGAAAAAATACCAGTTACGTTAAGATCTTGGTTTGGCTCATGTCTAGTATATGCACAGTGTACACAGAAATGATAACAAAATCGCAATTTTAAAAAGGAATAACTGAATAAAACTTCGCATACACATCGGAGATGAATACGGCAAGGGGATCAAATACTTGTGGCATTAAAATCTATCAAGGATAATTTTTTATGGGCTTGGTTGCATTCCAATTTGAACAACCCTCGTAGTTTATTAACGTGACATGTGTATAACATACATTTACAAGTAATATATTATAGAAACAGAAAACACCCGGCCCAATGGACCTATATGTCACCGGCTTTGTGACGTAATAAATTTAGTCATGGTAATATATGTGGCTTTGTTAACGTGAGCAGGCATTTCAGTATTTTAGGAGAATGAAAACATTTAAAATAAGAAATAAATATCGGTAGTGACTTTAAATAAATATTCGAGAAACGATTTCCTACGCAACAGGATTTACGTTTAAAAAAACAATAAAACGTGGATCAGTTCCCTAGTGGTTTAATGAAAAATACCGAACGTAGTTGATACATGTAGCTACTGATCCGTTGACGGTATTCAAATAGCAAACAGTATGGAAATTACTTCTTAGCTTTGATTCACAATTGGCTGTGACACTTCGCATTAACGTTACTGTAGCAGGGAATGTTAAAGTAACAAACTAAAGTCTATTTTAGACATGCGTCTATTCAACCAACAAAACAATAACCCCCGATCTTTGAGTCTCAAGTCGATGTTACAATCGGCGCCAAAGCACATTGACTTTTGATTCTCTTGGGTACATGTACATATTCATACATCCAGGTAAAGTGGAACATGTTGGTTTTTCTTGCTCAGAGACATTAAGCTTTGGCGCTGACGAGGATCGAAACCGGGATCCAAAAGTGCGTTCACTACCTTAAGACCTAAGCTCCCAAACAAGTTTACGACTGACAATATCAACTCTCTTCATTCCCTATTCATATTCATCGCCACCTAGAGAGTGTGACAAAAGTGAAGAATAGCTTTTAAAGCAATGGACAATTTCATTAAAATTAACTCATCCATAAGTACTTTGCTTGATAATATAAACACAACTCGTGAGAAATCTGATCCGTGGTATTTCTAATTAATCCATTAAAGCTTCGCTGTTACTGTATGGTTTCCCCTATAATATTTAATTATGCCCCCGTATCGATAGATCGGGAGGAATAAATTATAGCGATCCACCTGTCCATCCGTCCGTTTGTCTGTCCGTCCTGTTTAACCCAAATTGACCGTTTCTTCTAGCATTATTATGGCTTGCTACAAAGCATACTTGCTTGCATGTTGTATATGAACACTCTCAACACGCCTGTATCATCTGACCCCATTTTAACCTTCACCTTAATCTAATGTTTGACTTGGACTTATTGAAGGGCAAATTCTTGGTTGACACAAATTGACCGTTGCTTCAAGCATACATATTGCTTGCTACAAAGCTTTCATACTTGCATGGATGTTGTATATGAGCACTCTCCACATGCCTGTATCGCCTGACCCAATTTTGACCTTCACCTTGGCCTAATTTTGGACTTATACTTATTGAAGGGCCAAATTATTGGTTAATTCAAATTGACCGTTTCGTCTATTATTAATATGGATTGCTACAAAGCTTTCGTACTTGCATGGATGTTGTTTTTGAACATTTTCCACACACCTAAACATATATATAGATATCAACTTACCTCATTTTTACCTTCTTATTGACCTAAGTTTTGACTAAGACTTATTAACCCAAATTGACCGTTTCGTCTTACATCATGTCCAGCAAGGCGTTGCCTTCAAACTTGGCAATTATCACAAGCCCCTTACATTATCAAAGCCATGTAACACTATACAACATTTAAATATAATTATGGCCCCTGATCGACTAAGTTTTTTTATTGACAAGGCTTTCATGGGGGCATACGCGTTTATTAAACGCAGTCTTGTTTTTAATTGGCATTACGTTTTCAATCTAAAAGCTAAACGCGCGTCCCGTATTGTTCGTCTCCGAGATACACATGTAATACCGTATAACTGTATCGCATTGCAAAGTCAAGGAATCATGTGTGAATGTTGACTGCGCTTTACTCAGTACGTCTTCATGAAATGTCCGTTTTCAATTTAATGAGTACATATGACATGGTAATCAGAACATCAGGTAGCCAAAGTAATGCTAATAATGCTAAGTAGATGTTGTTAGAATTAACTGCCATTAACTTATGTTAGCAAGTATACGTTCTAAAATATTCCAAAGGTATATTTATAATAGGTGATACCGTTTACTGATCAGTAATATGTTGAACTGTCAATGTTATCAAGTAGAGCTATCTTTGTGTGATAAGGTCGTAAAGAAAGCCTGTAATATTTCTACTTATTTTCTTTAAGTAGAGAGGATAAGTTTTAATCATTACTCATTATCCTACGAACCTTTCCTTTATCTTCTTCCTCATAGCAAGTGCTATTGGCGACTGTTATAATTATCTGTAATTGTTTTGCCTAAGGTAGGTTATATTTATAATCCATTACTCTAAGGTTGTCGTGATTGAATTATGACTTCTCTTGTAATGATGAAACTCTTATTCCACTTAATTACTTTACTTTCTGGTAGACTTGATGTACAAGTATTCACACGACTCACAGTTATAAATGGATGTAATGAGAACAGATACTAAGATAAGTAAGTGCTTGAAAATTCTAAATTACCTTAATGTGAGCACGACATACTATTCTGTATCTATGAACCCATTTTAATTAAGAATTACTATTACGAGATACAGAAAACAAGTTTGTTGTGGATATATTTATGTTTAGTTTTTATATCCTCTATATGTTTGTACGACTGAGAGGAGAGGCTTGAGTTATCATTTTACAATTTGTTAATCCCAGATTGGTTGGTAAGCTTACTGAGAAATACACTTGAGTAGCGCGATGCAATCATGTTATTTCAATTAATGAAATGTCCAAGTTACCTATGTACAGTCTGTATAATTATAGCATACAAAGATATCATATCTAGCTGTCCGTCTCTTATTTCATTTACATACATTTAGTCGTGTAAGACTCTCAACAGTTAGGTCGGGAATTTGTAAATATAGCAAGTGTATCTTTTAGGAATAACAACTAAGGAACGTACATGAAGAAACGACTTATTGGTCTCATATTTATGGTACATAAATTCTGGTCAAATCCACTAGGGTCAATTCTAAATAAGACCGACAACCATTCTTATGTCTATTTATAAACCGTTTAAAATTGTTAAACAAGTGCATATTATAAAAAAACATCACCTTCTTAAATGACACAAGCGTTGCAAAATAACAGCGATTTTTCAGTGGTAACCTTTCACCAGGGTCGAATGGAGACTTGTGATTTATCGTTATTTCAGATATCAGATCGCAATTAGTTTCTTTGAGTATTTACATTTCGTACCAAGTAATCCATCAACACCGGGAATATCCCTTCGGCCTATGTTACCAGTGCCTGAATGCGAAGTTTACAGAGGTTAATCGGTCGAATACCGAAGATGGAATTTTGATTAACCTCAAATACAAACCGACGACCGCATACAGATGTTGGAGACAAATGAGATGTGATGTTTGCAAACGTTGACGATATACACGTCGGCATGTAGTGTTATCATATAACCATAAACAAGCTGTAAGCTAACGACGTTTTCTGAAGTACAATGTATCTTAATAAAGATTGCAGAGCTAAGCCATCGAATTGTAATTAATATATAAGAAAAACTGACACATGACTATTGAATTGGTAAGATTAAATATATTACTGAATTAACATAATATCAATAACAGTAATGAACAAAATGTTGTATCTGCTACTGTCGTATATTACATTCATTCGCGCACAAAACTTAACCAAGGCAAAAAGGGGCAATACATGTAATTCTTACAAAATGCAGATCAGAGTTATGTGTATTGCTTTACAGGCTCAGGTATTGATGGTGAACAAGTGTTGCAAGTTTCAATGCAATAGCTTTGGTAGTTTATGAACAAAGTTTACCTAAACACAAAACTTAACCATGCAACGCCGACGACGACGCCGACGACGATCAATGATGACAATAACTCATCTTTTTTTCAAAAATCAGATGAGCTAATAATATTAAGTCAGGCAGGGAAGGCAGCACTCTGCTTAATCAGTCGAGCACAGAAAACATAAATTACACACAAGGCACAATGTCCACCTTATCCAGCCGAGCACAAAAAAATAACAAGAGGGGTCAAATGGTCCTAGGTCGCTCACCTGTCGGAGTAGTTCATCCAGGCCCCTTAATGGTAATCAAGTAAATGCAGCATCTATCGCATGTACGAGGTTTTCATATTGTCTTAACAGGCGACCTTGTAATTTATTTCACATAAACCTATATTGAAGTTTAAGCCAATTTTTGTCTATGATTTGACCTGAGGACCTACTTTTTACACCGGATGACCCAATATCTAACTTGACCTAGATTTTGTAGAGATGATAATTTCGTATGACCAAGTTTCATAAAAATTAGGTCAAAATTGAGTCATCCAGTGACTACACAAGATTTTTTCTATGATTTGACCTTGCGACCTAGTATTTTATCGAACTTGACCTAGATTTTGTAGAGATTATCATTGTGACTGAGTTTCATTAAGATTAGGTCAATATTGTGACCACTAGTGAACAAACAAAGTTTTTCTATCATTTGACCTTGTGATCTAGTTTTTGACCCCGTACAAATGTATGAAACAATATCAAATTTAACCTTACTTTTGTTAAGATTACCATTGTGGCTGAATTTCATAAAGATTAGGTCAAAATTGTGACCTCTAGTGACTTCGCAAGGTTTTTCTATTATTTGACCTTGTGACCTAGTTTCTGACCCAGCATGACCCAATATCAAACATGACCTAGATTTTGTTGAGATAATCATTGTGACTGCATTTCATAAAGATTAGGTCAAAATTGTGACCTCTAGTGACTACCCAAGGTTTTTCTATGATTTGACCTTGTAACCTAGTTTTTGACCACGGATGACCCAATATCAAACATGACCTAGATTTTGTTGAGATGATCATTGTGACAAAGTTTCATAATGATTAACCCGAAACTGTAACCTCTAGTGTCTACGCAAACAAATTTTTGACGGACGAACGAAGGACGGACGACGGATGGAGAGTGATCAAAAAAGCTCACCCTGTCACTTTGTGAGAACTTACAAGGCACAATGCCCAACTAAACAAGTCATGATCTTTCCATGTCCAAGCTGTCGAAATCGAAATTCTAAATGAACCAGTTTCAGCAATCAAAAAGCTGAAAAGCTGAATGACCCTAGTTCCAACAGAAGCGGCTGAAATACCTAGTACTGTTTTAGCTGTCAGAAGTCCCAAAAAGAATAAATGTCAAGGTTTTAGCTAAATGACCTATTTTCAGCAATAACAAAGCTCAACTCCCAGTCGGATAACCCAGTTTCAACAAGTTCAACGTACCAGCCAGATCGCACGCGCGACACAAGAACGACCCAGCTCCAATTAGACATTTTATACTCGCGCTCGACGCGAATAGCGTGAAGCGAATAGCGAACAAAAATCGTGGGGCTCTTCTCAGCATTATTTTGATCAATGTACTAACAATGTCGTCTGCAAAGCGCGGATCAAAATGGGATGCTAGTGGTATATTCGCCCCTGTAGTTTCGAGAGGACGAGTTGTAAGGGGTATACTGGAATTTGTCCGTCCGTCCGTCCGTCTTCACCCTCATGTAGTTGTGGGTTTGGAACAATAGGCTATATTTAGATTCTATTTATTCCGTTGCTTACGGGGTGCAAAATGTTGACTATGGGGTTTTACAAACAAGAGGATGAACAAAAGAAAACCCCACAATGTCAAGTCAGTGAGAACTTGGGTGCGTGGGTAGGTGGGTGTTTGTGTTCGTGCGTGCGTGCGTTCGTGCGTTCGCATATGCATCTGACCCTACATTTATGACAGGATTCCCTTCACAGATGACAAACCTTGACATGTGGAAAGACAGGGAGAAAAAATAGTGGTGCGATTATGGACATTTATTTGATTCACTTCATAGAGAAGTTATTTGTGGACGCAGCTACACCTACAGTGTTTCAGGATTTCCTTCCAATTTTCACAGCTAAACCACCTGAACATGTAGACTGAACCGGAAGGAAAGAAAAAGCGACGATCTTTGCTACAGCTATGACCATTGTTCTTTCATACAATTTATATACGATGTTTAGTGACAGATCTTCGAATAGCGAATCCTCAGGTACAGTTTAGCGGCAATATGTCTTTCAAACTCCCATAGATGAACAATATGGATATACATGTATAGATGTGCATGAATGAAAGAATATTAGGCTGCTGAATGGCGACAACATAAGTCTAATACTAATGCATACGACGTTTATTGCTGCGCTACGGTTCAACCTGCAATATTTAGGAAGTCCCTAAGTTGTTTTAATTACATGTATTAAGATTGAAGAATTATAACCCAGAGACGAATATACTTTATTTTTTTATTTTGCCCGATCAAGTACATTGAATTCAGTCTGCTTCCTCGTCTGAACTATTGAGGCCAAGAACACCTAACAATCGTGGCATCTTTCTTGGGGGTAATAAACTTATTATATTCCTCGTGGTTTTCTTTTATAAGAGACGCCAGCGATCGTTTCCGTGGCCTCTGGTGCGGACGTTGTGGCACATGTACTCTCACGGGCACAGGTAACTGTATCATTGATAAAGGGTTTCTTTTACATAGATCTTATAAATGTTATAAAAAAATATTTTTGTGATTTACTCTTTATTACTGATACAGTTACCTGTGCTCACGGGTACTTGATCGTGTTGTTCTGAAAGGAGACAAAGCTACTTACTAAACACAAAGTCATAAATGTTATTGTGCTAATTTAAGCATTCACTATCGATGTATTACATATACATGTATTATATTTAAGAAATAATGAATACGTAGCTATGTTTTGTTGAGTAATAAAATATAGGCACGTGTTTGAATGCGTAGTAATTAAATCACGAGTGCGTAGCACGAGTGATTTAATGTACGCATTCAAACGAGTGCCTATATTTTATAACACAACAAAGCACAACTCCTATTTATTATTTCGATTCTAACATCGCCAATGCTTTACCACTTATAGCATTACACGACAGGTTGACGTCAAACTACTTTCTTTCCTAGGAACGTTACCGTCAACGTTACGTCATTTGTCATTCTATATGACGTCAAACGTGACGTCATCAATCAGCTATATTTTATCGCGGTAATAAAATATGGTAAGCTTAATATACGCAAAGAAGGCAAATCTCACGTGCTATGTTAGAATTGATGATATTGGTGATAATGATTTTTCATTCTCTTAATATTGTATAGTACTTGCTTGAGTTTTTTAACTTACAAGTAAATAATAAATTCACCAAGAGACAATTATGACTATATGTAGACCGACATCGTTGGCGTTACTGTCCCACCGTCTGGTGGCGCTTATAAGTACATACAGAAATAATATGGAATTTTAGTCCAAGATGTAATTCATTATCTCATAATTATATTAACCAAAACTACCTGCATTTGCTGGAAGGGGGACTTCTTCCTCTGAATCCGACTATTTTGGACTTTGTGGCGACATTCCAGGTCGCTTCTAGCCCGCAAAGTTAAAATTATTGCTGGACTTGTATGTAGACGAAAAGATATTGGGTTTGGAATGATTAAAATGTTAGATCTTGTATTTAGTTTTGTCATTATAAGCTTGTAAATGCGCCTTTAATGTGTTCAAGTTTTGTACTATATTTTGCCAGTGGTATGATTTATTCAATGATATACTAAATTACATAAGTGTTGCGCCTATTTATCAATAGGAATTTTTAAACATTTATATATGACTGCGAAAACCTTGATTGATCTAATTTTATAACATAAATAATCGATGATTCAGATAATTTAAGTTTTCAGTTACCATCTACTTTAAACCAATCTTGAGAATACAAGCACTAATTGCTACCTCAAAAAACGCAAAACGTTAGGAACGCAGTATAGTAGAACAATCTAGTTGCATGAGTGAGTACTTGTAGATGACCATTATACGCTTCATTTTGTGTGACGATATTGTTTTGATAAGACCCCCCGATATTTAGCTCGCTGTCCGTTCCTCGCTATTCGCATTAGGCGCGAGTATAAAATGTCTATTAGCATAATGCCCCCCCCCCCCCAGCCGAATAACCTACTATCAACAATCAATAATCCAAGGTTAAATAGTAACGTCTAAGCAGCAAAAAGGACTTCTCAAACACATATTAGCCGAATGCCCCCAGCCGAGTGACCTACTTTGAACAATTAGTAATCCAAGGTTAAATAACCACGTATTAACAGCAAAAGGACCGAAACACATAATTTCAACTGACGCAGTCGAATTAGAAAAAGATCCGCCCTAGATCCAGCTGCCAAAAAACGAAAGAACTAGTACATGTTTCAGTAATCAATAGACTCAATGCCCACGAAAAATGACCTACATGTAGTTACAACTACAACAGTAATAATCCGCTGAATGCCAAGGTTTCAGGGGAATGAACTCGTTTCAGCAATAAAAACGCTGAAAGCTCAAGTCGGATGACTTAGTTAAATGCCTTATTCAAAGTTTGAAAACAAAGATGTTAAATGGATAATGTGCAATAATAGTTTAATATATGTTTCATGTTTAAACGTTGAAAAAAGAATAATTTATACACCCCGCTATACGGCCTATTTCCCGCAACCCCCCCCCCCCCCCCCCCCTCTGACCGTAAAATTCCGGTGTAGGTGATAGGGGAAGTAATCCAGTCTAAGAATGATGCAATTGGAACGGTCCGCACGGCATTATTATTATATTCGCTCGCAGTTATCTCCCTTGCTACTTTTAAAGGCGGGTTAGTGAGATTTGAGAAGAACTAATAGCTACATGTATATGGTATCATTATAAGTAATCTATATTTACGAACATCATCATAATAATTGTAAATTACAAACAGCAATTTAAAAGTATAAAAAGAAAAAATAATGAGTTGGGTGGATAGTACTTAGTCTCGGCTTGAGCGTCGAAGATATGTCATTAAAATATATCGAAAAATATATCAACTGATGGTTGTTGTTAACTTTTTGTTGACAGATTTCTACTTGCGTTTTCAGCAAAAATGTACGACACATACCACGTCGTATGTCAACACTGACACTGTGAGCTTTTTAAAATTGTTATTTGATCTAAATAAATATTTGGATAAAATAGAACATTCTCTTGGAAGTCATTATTGTGTTACCATGGAAACCCACCGGAGTAATTTAAATCACACATTTCTTTCCAATTTTTCTTTCCGGATAATTAGCTGCTTCTTATTTAATTTCAGTATTCAGTAAAACTCTGCTATGCTTGCACAAATTAATTTCAGCTTTATTCTAATAATTGCCTTAATTTGGTTTGATGGCGAACGAGTACAGGTTTTACTGAAATATCAAAATGAATGTTCTGATACAATCAATTCACAATACATTGCCGTGATGGTAATTTACATCTCAATAATGTATCTATATAAATGTTTACAACAAATAAAGCTCAACTAATTGGCAACGAGGATCAAATTCCAGCCAATAATGTTACCCTGAGTGTTACACGAGTATCGGTATGAGCCGGAATGCCTTAGGAATAGCAATTTGAGGTACGTTCATGTATGTTCAAAATGTATTACAGTGTACATGTATGTCTGAATCCCATGTGCATTCAATTCATGGCAATTTCGAATGTTATTTAAATGCTCTCAACCTTTTTTGTATCCACTCAAATGCTCCAGAGCACACGGCGTCGGAGTTAGCCGGAATTTCGTGACAACAAATATTTGAGTTTGATTCACCTGTATTTAAAGATTATGACTGGACTGCATTTGGTTTGCATTGGTTGTGCTTTCCATGTATTCCAGTCCATTTTTGTTGTCTCTTCAAATAGTGTGCTCATCTTAAAAACTTTTTTAAATATTCTTACGGTATTCTGACATCATTTGAAAGATTACTGAAAACCAATATATTTAAGAAATACTAGTAATGAATACGTACAACAGAGCACAACTTCCTACTTATTATTGCGATTCTTACATCGCCAATGCTCTGCCATTTATAGCACAACAAGACAGGTTCACGTCAAACTACATTTATTCCTCGGAACGTTACCGTCAACATTAAGTCATTTATCATAGTTTATGACGTTAAACGTGACGACATCAATCAGCTATGTTTTATCGCGGTTATAAAAAAATATAAGCTCAATATACGCAAAGATGGCACATCTCACGTGCTGTTAGCATTACTATTATAAGACACACTTCCCTTGCCAAATCCCGTGAAAAACGGTCCTATGACTGTGTGCACCATTATGTGAAAACATTTGCGTACACGTTCTCTGCTATCATTCTATGCAGATTTTAAGTGTATTTGATTATATTCGAATTTAATTCGAAGTGAATTCAAAGCATACTAACGGCATTATGACAAAGCTGTAATTAGTTTGTTCCATGGAATTACCATTCGAAATATGTTTTGAATTTTTATTTTATCATCATTCCGACTTATTCGGGCCAATTCGGCTGATTTGTGATTTGTGTTATATACATCATCAACAAAATAAGAATGATGATCTTGAACTCAATATGTATTTTAGTCAGGTTAAGGTCACAGTAGGATATCAGTATTTATCACAGCTTCCGCGACAACTGTCAGTCAGCCAGACCATCAGGCCTTACTGATAAATATTGAATAGGAATGACACACCATCTTGAAGTTTCCTGTTGAACGAAGTGGAATATTCAAAGGTTTTTTATTAATTCGGACTGGCAAGTTTGAAAACATTTCACAGAGTCTGTTATCGCTTGGTGGGTAAAACATAGGACAACGATTACATATATGTGCATTGTTCTTGACAAATGCAAATGCATAATGGTTTAGTAATTCCGAAGGTTTTTTGAATTTGATTTCATTACAATAGTTCTGATGTAGTGATCGTCAGTACAAACACCAACACATTTATCAAGGAAATCCGTAGCCGAATACACACAAAGTAGTAGGCACTTTTAGTTTATCTACATTTTTAGTTTAATCCTAACTTTTCTTCACCGAGCATATTTACGTTACAGTCAAACTGGTCTGACCACTCATGTGTCTACCAAAGCTTATTACAACATTTGTGTATCCAATATTATAAATGATTACCGCACCAAAATAGACTTTCGCTCATTAATTATTTGGACGATGTAGAATGTGTTTGTATCAAGTCATAGACATCTAATTTTCAAGGTTTTAATAATTAATTGGAATTTTCATCGACTCGTTATTAAATGTGTGGATAAAAAACATAAATATGTTAGCTAGCAGCTGGTTTCTATGATTAACATCGTAAATGGTACAGAGTTTACCGTTATATGTTTTCTACAAGAATGTGCGGTAACAATATATACCTCGAAATAGAACGGTATTTTAACAAGGCACATTGTTCGCGTTGTATGGAACGAAATATTCAACAATATTGAAATCACTGTGTATAAGTTTAGATGGCAGAAACATGTATATATCCATGTCGTAGTTCTTATAACAATTTGAAGACAAAAGTTGTGTTCGTGATATTTATTTACAAAATGAAGACAATTATAGTAAATTCACAATGCATTGTTTGAAATAGTTGTATATCTGTATTCACATTTAGCATGTGCTGTTGACGTGATGTATGTACATGTATATCATGCCCTTTAGCCAAGCATGTAATATTAACGTATTTCCTTTCCTACTGGGAGGTGTCAATATTGCCAGGTTTACCAGTCAGGGAAGGTGGACAGATGAACCATACTTTATTGTGATTCCAGATCAGTTTTATCCGACCATTGTCTATTACCACTGACGTAAAGGGGAGTAACCAATATCATGATAATCAAAATGTAATATTCAAAGACTTTCCTTCATTGAAAAGACATCCCTAATTTTAATGCATATATCCTTTTGAGATTTACAATGTAGGTATTCAATTGTTGCGTGTTTGGAAGTTACATAAGTTATGTATACCAGACGAGAGCAATATAATGTATGTACAACATTTACCATATCTTTATATTAGGGAGCATACACACTTAATTGACCAGTCGCCTGTGTAGAGAACGATCCGACATGATGTTGTATCGAAGGTTTTTGTCCAATGTTATCAAGCAAATCATGGGATTACGCAAACATATGCAAAGTTTCCAATGTTTTACTGCCAATATTAAATCCTTTCGTTTTTGAAATATATTATAATGATAACATCCGGAATCTGGCCAATTTGTTAGTTGATATAACTCAATGTCCTTAATGTCACCCTTTATCAAATTATAAACAGTTTTGTTTATGCATTGCAAATTATTCTGCTGGATAACATATAGATGTTTGTTTTGTGCGGCGACATTTACTAGTATCCAACACTCCTGTACATATCATACCTTTATATATTGTTAACTTTGCCCATGCAAAAGTATTACACCGGTACAAATGTAACCACAAATTAGATCAATCGAAACATATTATTGTCTGTAATATTCATTACCAAGATGGCCTGGTAAAAATGCCAATCTCTTTATACTACTAAAAGACAATCAATAGAAATACTGGTAATATTTTTGTTTCGTCTTTGGTAGATGTATAACTTAGTTCTAAAGAACAATCCGACACCGCACTCTGATTGAACAGTCTACCAATAACAAAAATGTCGCTGGCTTAGAATTAAAAGGTCGTAAGTACAAAATCAATATTTTGAGAAAACAAGAAAAAAACTGTCTGAAAACTAGTCTTTACTTATGGAAAAATAAACTCTTTAAACTTCAGCTTGGTAAACATCACAACGTCCGATTGTCATGAAAATGGGCCCATAAGAAGCGACTTGCGATGCAGATTTCAAGCAACAAGTAGGCGTTTAGTAAAATATGCGGGTGTCATGTTCTAATTAATACAAACATGTATGCGATACTAGGTTTAACAAACGTACCTATTACATTTAATTAGTACGAACATATTACTTGTGATATTCGTTTGCTTAAAATGTATTATATAACAAATCTACTAGTCCACGATATATTTTAACATTATTATAGTACAGAACCTTAAAACCAGCACTGTACATCCACTCGCATCTCTGTTGGTGTAAATAACATTGGAAATTATTGTTAGTTATCTAGGCATTTTAAATGAAAAGGCGAACTTAACGAGAAGAAATAACCGGCGGGAAATCAATGTTGTTGTTTGATTAGAAATATGAATATCACAAATGCCAAGCAGTTCATATTGTCATAGCGCTAAACCATACTGTTGTGCACAAGAACTAATCTAAGAAGCGTATAGACGCAATTCATAATTACAAATTACATAATCAAGTATTTAATCAGTATGATATCGTCCACATCAGTTGAGCATAGAATAAGAAACGAGTTGTGGTTACGAATATACATAACATTTTATTATAATAAATGAAAATATCGAATTGTAAATATGGTCGGTTGTATAACAGTTACAAGTCCACTGAAACATGATAACGAAGGAAATGTGCATGCACACGATAAGTAGCGTTTGCCGACGTGTTGCTTATAAGTAGTCATGGCATAAATTAGACTAACTAATAAAACGCATACAATCAACATAAGGTGAGCACACACGACCATGCACCTATGTATGAGCCCTATTACACTTAAACGTGTAACAACACTGTATGCCGAGCGAATGTTCGACAATACGCTGGTGTATGTCGAATACGTTCGGGGTAAGTTGTACCGAAGTAAGACCAAGCTGAATACACTGTCGTATGCTTATACTACTGATACGTGCTAAAATCACAGGTTTCTTGTGCTCGGGTGTACATCATGTTCACATTTCCTTCTTATCCTTCTTAAAAAAATAGTGTGTTTTCAGGTACCTACTGTCATTCACATTTCACTCTCTGCCAACCATATATAATATTATGTTAAATAGTTTGTTTAGAACATTGCTATTTGTTGTGGTATGTTTAACAATCTACACAATATGAATTGTTGTAGAGGTGTGATTGATAAGGGGTAGGGCTGCGTATCGGTTAGAATGATCGATACGATATTTGTATCGATACAAAATAATCGATATTCGACATATCATATGATATTTTCTTTAAGCAATAAAACGTCTAAATAGGAAGGTATTAGCTTGCGATATGCATTTGACGTGCAGAACACAATTAAAACACGACGTGTAACCCAAAGGTTCATGATTTGCTCTGTTTACACATGTTTTATAGTATTTTGTATCTATTGCTTAGCCACGAGAGGTTAATTTCACCGCGGTTTTTGTTTGAATTTTGTGACGAAACACCGAGTAGAAATCGAAAAAACTTGACTTGAATGGGACTATTATTGGTTTCCCTGTGCATTTGTTGTTGATCGATTATTTCATCGATACGGAAACGTTCGATTCGATGTATCGATCGAACGCAAAATACCGGTAATCGATTTATATCGTAAACCGGTACGCAGCCCTAATAAGGGGTACCTGTGTAGTACTGGGGTCATGAGATGGGCATAAAATGTTTGTAAATCGTGATATTCCAATCTAACCAAGTATTGATGTAATAGAAAGCCACTGACTGTTGCTTTATGAAAGATTTAGTGCAAATAAGCAATTTTAACCACTCTCAATATCGCCCACTGAGTATTTTTTTCTTGAAAAAAAAGCGTTAAGTTTCCTTCCAACATGCTTTGTGAATTATGTATTTCACACGTGATCAAACTGTAACATCAACAAACTACAGCGTAAACATCAGTGAGGTATTTGGTTTATTTCTCGAGTTGTTTTCACCAAATACGAACACATTTCAGGCAATTTAAGTAATAGTAGTGTTAATTCTATAGGGTATTAATACCCTATAGATGTTTTATGTAAAAATACAAAATAACTACAAAATACCTAAATTTCACATATACAGGCAACTATACCAAAATTATGCGAATATTTGACAATTTTATTTTATTTTTGCAATACACCAATATGTGAGGCAGTCCCTTTAAGCGTCTATCTTTTCTATGTACGAATCAACGTCAAACGGCCTTTCCAGAGACATGAAATGCGTTCACTTATTAGTTCATTTCTCAGCCACCCCGTTTGTGTCACAGGAACGTGACTGTCACTGTTGTGACTTCTGAGTTCCACTACATTGTGCATGCTTCATCATAAAGGCTTTATGGATCAACCCTCGTATGTTTAACGTATGAGTGGTAACAATTTTAACTCTCGTTAGCATAAAATAACTTAGACAACTAGTCGAGTGATTTCCACGAGGCTCTTTGTCAATTTTGATGCGTTTTGACTTTGGGATAATTTGTTTAGTCTATTCAAGCTCTCATAATATACAAATCGTTTCGCTGTGGAATGTATACAACTAGTCTCAGAGTGAAACACAATTCCAAACGCCCTATGTAAAAACAACCATTTTATGTGCATAACGAAATGAGTTGGCCTGTGAAAGTGTTATACATAACGTAGGTATCTTTTATAAATAAATAAAAAATGTACCAGATTTATATAGCGCCCTTTTCATGCGAACGCACGTTCAAAGGCACTTTACCCATGTTGCAGCCACAAGGGCGCAGGTGCATCCTCTACCAGTGCCGATTCAGCATGATCTGACCAGAGGGACAGACTGAGAGAAAGCCCCTGAAGGGAGCGAGAAGCATTAGATACAGGCATGTCCGGCGCTGCAGAGTTGCGCCTAGCTCTTATTTCGAATAGGCAGCCTGGTTCTTTACTGTGCCCGGTGTATAGCATCGATACACAGCTTCCTGGCACTTCCAGATACTTTGCAGACCACACGGCCAGATATAGCGGAAAATATTATAAATATTTCAGAAATGTCAAGTTCCGGTGCCAATCTGTGATGCAGTACCTTTAATAGTTAGAGCCATTTCTAAAATCATTGCTTCCAAGATTGGTGAACAGTCGTACATGTACAAAACACATTTCAACAATAGAAATATTGTCACCAGAGTCGTAAGAGGTGTTTTGAACGTTAGATTAAAAATATTATAAGTGACTGTGTCTTTCCCACAAATATCCAGTGTTGGAAAGGCGACAACAACATAACGTTACCCATCCCCATGGTACATAATATATATAACACTAATTTGGGTATTTTATTTATCAGCCGATTGCTTTGATACTTTCATTGATGTATTAAAAATGCTACTGGTCAAATTTGTTATCAAATGTTTTGATATCCTATCATTTCTTAATCAACCGACATATGTTATACTTATCGATGTGTAGACTTCCAATCATTTTCTTAATTCATCACCCTTCACAAGCGTACATTTTTTGTGAGAAATTTGGCTACAGTTTCATAAGGTCGACAAAAAATGTTGATTAACATTTTAGAGTGACATGACCATTAACAATGCACATAGTTAGTCTGAAGAATGAAATTAATTCTTCTGGAATTTACATGTATATACACAAAAAGATACATACATGTACTAACATACGTGTACGAGGGCCACTTAAAAAGTATTAATCAGTGGCCAAGTATACGTTTAATATTCCATTAAAGTATATAAAAGTGGACATTTTCTGAAATATACAACCATTGCCTAGCTAACCAATAAAACAATATTGCAATCGGTAAAATAACCATTCACCCATATGACAATGAACCAACAGTGGTATGAAACACTGGAATTGCGAGAAAATAAGGTATATCAGTAGACGTAAGGGTTGATATTAATGGTCATAATATCTATAATTTATATCCATTGATTTGAAATTTTCAGACTTCATGCACCGTATACTTGTTTACATGTAACTACTGCTGAATTAACTTTATTGTTCAGACAGTCTAAATGGATTAAGTTGAACAAGACATCTTCCATGTTCGAAATACTCCGAAAACTGCAATTTGCTGGGACTATACCCTATACGTTGTTCCTGCATTGTACTAAGTGGGAAAGTCAAACATGTAGCTTTTAACCCATTTATATATGTATCTATCTTTCACATGATAAATATGTCCTGAATTATTCATAATTTGTTCTTTACTACAGCCCAAAGAACCTGATCACGTGACCAAAAATACGTATTTAAGTTTTATGACGTCATATCCCTAATACAATAATACAGAAAACAAAAATAAAAACACATGATAGTAATTTTATATACATGTAAGAAGAATTACATGAACTTATTTTTCAAAGTTGGGCTCTAACATAAAGTGTTGTTGTAAAAAATAAGATTGAGGTAAAAATGATTGAAATCGACGGACAAATGAAACTACATATAATAATCTAGAAAAAAATAACATATCAAAAATAAATTAGTGTTTAATTACCTAGTATATATCTAATAATAAATAGGGTGAACGTGTGGTATTTTGAGTCTCGGATGTGACTTGTTTATATTGCTATAGTTTGATAATAATTTACCGTTTTCGAAATTATGGATTGCCATTTAAGAGTACAATGATATATATTGCAAATGATATCAATTTAATTTCAGTAAGCCTAAATGACATTTAACAACAACGCTCAGAAATCGTATGAGCCCATACGACACAATTTTCTTACGTATTTATGAGGTATTCTATGTCCAGTGCTTTAAACCATGTCCTGTTTGAAAAACAATAAAATGGAAATGCTTTCATATTAAATGAT
Organism: Spisula solida; assembly: GCA_947247005.1. Classification (NCBI taxonomy): domain Eukaryota; kingdom Metazoa; phylum Mollusca; class Bivalvia; order Venerida; family Mactridae; genus Spisula; species Spisula solida. The sequence goes on along the minus strand of OX365944.1, from coordinate 38,200,120 downwards.
GAAAATACCACGAATGTCTAACCGAGAGGTTGTTCTTTAAGAAAATGTACACTTTTTATATAGTCAGAAGCAATTATGTTGATTTATCGCCCACTGATTAATACTGTATTACTTAATATAAGTGGCCCTCGTATATACTTGGTACATAAGCGTAACAATTAAAGGGTAACAGGGTAATTCAGGATCCTATTGATACACGTTGATTAACTGGAAAAAGCGTAATCACCACCATTTCATTTATCCGGTATTTTCAAGTAACAACCCACATTTATAGGCCTGAGGGCAATATCTATGTCTATGATTGGTAGGAATGCATGAACGTCATCGAATGGGTGATCAATATACAAACTGTGAAAAAAGATGGCTAATTGCTTATCATTTATCTGGGGAGCCATTGTCTCACAGATACTGACACAGTCTAGGTGAAATTAAATTTCCAATTGCTTTCTACGCAAATCATGTTGAATGCTAATTGTATTAGTTGTCAAACCAAAATATAGAATACGATTTTGATTATATCAATTATTGATCTCCCCTTCTGTATCACAGGCTGTGAAATGTGAGTATTATTTATGTCACTTCAACTAATGTCTGACAGACATTTCAAGCGAAGTTTAACCAAGTGTGATTAATTTTTAAACATAGTTTTATGTGACTGTCTATTCAATGCAGATCCACAATAATTTTACATAAGCTGCTTCGCTTTTAGTGACATTCTTTTTCAATTTATATTCTCTGGATATATTTGGTACTTAACATAGGTGTACAATATCTGTAATGTATTACTGTTCGAGTTATAAAGTAAATACATCAATTAAGCATTATTGGACACATTTATTAAATATCACTTTCATAATTACAAACCTCATCAATCTCATCTCATCAAAACAAGTACTTTATATATGATATCAAATATATGAACGTATGAAACTGTTCATTAAACAAAAATTGAAAGTTTGTTTTTATCGCAGTTTATACACGTAGTATAATGTGTGCTATGTGTTTATGTTACTGTCATTTTTTTTACTTGGAATCAATTGGTAGTCGTGTATTTTCGTAATGGTATACCATAAGAATGTTTGCAATTTTCATCCATGGGCCACGACCTTTAAGGCGAGTCCATTCGAGCGGGTAGCCTATTTATTAAGTTCAGTAGTGATGATTTAGAGATATGATTCTCACTGGTGTATGAATCTATTCAGTCGATAGTTTAGCGCAGTTAGTTACGTACAGGATCTCTAACACAAAAGTCGGTGGTTTGAACCCCAAATATCGCTAGTTGTGTTATAAATTTTTGAGGACAATGCATTTAACAAAATAACTTTTTTTTCTATATTTTCTGCTATTGATCCAATTGACAACACTTTTTGGTTTTGATAAATGACTTCGTGTTGGAACACTGTTAAGTGAAGGACAATGTATTCGTTTCGATGTAACCGCCATATCTTTCTTTATTATTAATAGCACAAATACGGGTATACATGTAGTTTTCAGTATTTTTCAAGTAGTGAGCATTAAAAGGTTCCAATTGAATACACTTGATAAAAACTATATTTATAGTGGAAATCGAAATAGCATCCCTATCACAAAAACTCTATTTCCAAACACTTCACTGTCACAACCATTTAGACACAAGGTAAAGTTCCTCCTATTTGTAACAGTATCTAAACTGTCAATCATGTACTAACATTTATCGAAGAATAGAATAAAACATAAAAGTACAGTTACGACTCAATGCTTGAAATCAAACTTTAGTATGACAAATAAGCACGGAAAATTCATCTAAGTCTAAAATATTTCATGAACATTATTGTAAATGGAAACTAAGCAAAAAATGTAGGATGACAGAGTACAACTGAATATACCGACTTTATTAAAAAAATATTAAAAGTACTACTGTCTTATAAATGACGTTAAATCACAAGGTAAGAAACTAAAAGCAGACATTTAACAATCAAACATTAAGAAAATATCAGTGAAAGATATCGAACAACACGGTGATCATCACGATACGAAGTGGATTAACAAGTTGCTCCAGACGAAATAAAATAGCAAAACATTATAATTTACGACTTAAAAGAAAGCGTATTTTAGTACGAGAGTGAGCCAGCCTAGGAATATAATAATTATAACATAAAACAACATTATATGGATGACATTTAAAAATGATAGGACGAAATGATCATTTGCGATCCACCATTATAAATTCATCTTCTAACTAATGAAATGAAAGTCAAAGGAAGGATATTAAACTTCCGCAGCAATTTTGAAAAATAAAGTAGAAATATAATTTCTTAGACATTCAAGGTTAAACCCGTAAACGAGGAATTTCGAAACAGAACAAAAACAAAACAAAAAATACTGCGCAGTTAAACATTTTGTACTCGTTTAATATTACAAATCTTAATATTTGTGTTCCACGTAGATAATTGCACAGATTTGGGTGGTAAGAAATGTTGCAATATTATTGTTTGTGAGTACATGTATATCTTAACCAAATCACCCGACAGAGATTACGCAATCGTTATAAAATGAATACGTTCCGACATTCTTTCGAATTATTTATAGTGAACATGTACAGGGTGTCCCAAAAATACGGGGACCTGCCTTAAAACGCTTATAACTTATTTATTATTTAATGAATTCGACTGATTTTTTGTGAGAGCTTGTAAAAGTGAGCTCTTCTTCTAAAAAGGTACTTATGATTATGTTTTGCCTCAAACCAGGAAGTGACGTCATCATTTTACCTATGGTGTTATTTTCTGTTTTCTTTGCTGACTTATGTGGAAAATTTCATCATATGATAAGACATTGTTGTCTGATCATTCATAGAGAATATGGTGAGTTTACTTAAAAAAGGAAAGCAGGCAACCTTCAACATATTCATTAACATACACAAAAGAGGCGAAATATCAATATTAAGTTATTATTATTGAGATCACTCAACAAGAGAGCTTAGTTAGAAGCAAAAGGTAATAAGGTGCACTTTTATCCAATAAACAGTTCATAGATATATATCAGAGTCATTTACTGTGTCAGCATTTGTAAGAAAGCAGAACCCACCTATTACAACAAAGCAGCAGCAAAAACATAATACTTCACAAAAAGTACAGACATTTGACCTCGAACCTAAGGGCAAGTGGCCTAGATATAGCTCAGACATGAGCCCTATAGTGAATATGTTTCCTATACATGATGAACACTAGTGCATGCAGAACCATTATCCTTGCATATGGGACACCTAAGATGTCATTTGGGGTCAGCATGTAAATATATACGACAATGTCTTGTCAAATAATGGAATTTTCCAAGTAAATTAGCAAAAAAACAGAAAATGACACCATTTGTAAAATGACAACGCCATTTTCTGTTTTAAAGCAAAACATACCAATAAGTACCTATTTTAGGAGTAGCAATCACTTTTACACACTCTCACAAAAATTCAGTTAAATTCATTAAAAATTAAATAAGTTATAAGTGTTTTAGACAGGTCCCCGTTTTTTGGGGACACCCTGTATATGCTTTTACAAAAGAAGCACAATCGTTAAAGTACATAGCGTATAGAATGCATGTTCACCTGGTTTAAATGAGGTTTACTTAGAAAATACGAATCTTTAGCATATGTCATTCCAACAGCTGATTCTTACTGGCGAACCTACGGCACGAACGCTATTTGTTATTTTCATGTACATGTGCGAACTAGGTGCTGTCATAAATTTCAAGATTCTGTGTAGTAAACCAAGAACACGGTACATCGTGTGAATAATTGCCTCCACGAAGAAGTATGCGATATGTGGATGATATAATCAAACTCAAAACAAAGGTACTTTTATCAAAATATTAGGATAAGACAGACAGGAACCAGGGCTTGACCATTGATGCTAATATCAACAACACTGAAGTGAAGACAGTAATTAAAGTAAACAAGGTGTAGCAATAACCTGCATTACATGAAGGCAATTAATTGTTAGTGAGAACAATACAGAACAGCTGGTACCTGTCATTTTAGCTGGTATCCGTGGGTAAAACCAACCGTATTCAAGGTACATCAGCGAGTTTGCTAAGTTCGCTCGGAATCATTGTTGTGATACGTTGTAGTGTGAAAAGACTCTTCAGTTTATTCAGCTAAAAAGGTCGGTTATTTCATTCCTAGTATCATTGAAATAGCTGGCAGTTGTGATTTTTAATACTTATTTCTTTTAATATATTGTAATGATACCTAATACAGTGTTTAGCGTACTGAATGGTTGGAACTGTCTCTTTTAATCTGCAGTTACATATATATCTTATAGTACAGTAGAATAAGAGATTTAATGCTATACAGTTTTTGTCTCGTATTCCTAAAATAAAATTTTCTCTATTGAGATAGTTGGTTACAAAGGCATTATGCGAAAACATATGTTTTAGAGAACTTGTAGTTACTGGGCATTGCCAAAATAAATGTTCAATTGTTTCTGAAGACGTATTACAAAAAGAGCAGTCATAAGTCTATTTTATGCCATGCCTACTAATAAGCAACACATCGGGAAACGCTACTAATGGTGTGCATGCACATTTTCCTTTCGTCATCATGTATCAACCTGCGTGTAACTGACACTATTTACAATTCGATATTTTCATTTAAAATGTCAAGTATATTCGTAACCACAACCCGTTTCTTATTCTATGCACATTTGTTGCCTGATGTGGACGATATCATACTGATTAAATACAGATTAAATACGTGATTATGCAATTTATAATTAAGAACTTTGTTCCGTAGTCTTGTATGGTCTAATACTATGACAATATGAGCTGCCTGCCATTTGTGATATTCATATTCCGAATCAAATAATAACATTGATTTCCCACCGGTTTTTTCTTTTCGTAAAGTTCGACTTTGCATTTTACATGCCTAGATAACTAGCAATAATTTTAAATGTCATGTACACCAGCACACAAACGAATGAATGTATAGAATTTTGTCTTATCATAAAATGTTTATCGATGAAATCTAGTTTTAAGGTACTAGATTATAATAAATTATAAATCATATCTTAGAATAGTAGAAATGTTATATAAACAGCGTTAGCAAACGAATACCACAAGCAATATGCTCAGATATTTTACTAATTGAAAGTAATAGGTAAGTTTGTTTAACCTAGTATCTCATACATGTTTGTATTTGTAAGAACATGACATCCGCATATTTGACTAAACGCCTTATTGTACCAGTAATTCCATTGATCGTCATTTAATGTTTAGAAGTGAAACTGGCAGTGTTCTCACCTTCTAAGTAATGAATAAAACTGGGAATAAAATGTATCGATTGATTTAAAATGTAGCTACATTTGTACAGGTGTAATACTATTACACCGCTTCACGGTTCGGACGGAGGTTTGTATATGACATATTGATATAACTGAACTAAAACAACACCATAATATTGAGACAGAAATCATGATACACGTCATTGCTTTTCCACAATCCAATTTAATAATGAATAAATAACTGGAGTATCCTGGTTTTTCTACGTGTACAAAATATCCATTTAACCAGTTGGGTGTCATTAAGCGTAATGCAATGACACATGCATAACACAACTTGAAAGTGCCAAGTATACCTCTGTTAGTTTAAATAAATACTAAACCTCAATCATTGACTCTCAATTCGACGTACCCCTCAGCGCCACAGCACATTGGCTTTTGGCTCACTCAGGTACCCGTTCATACACCTAGGTAAATTTGACATGTGTGTTATTCTTGCTCAGGGAATTTAAGCTGAGGCGCTGACGCGGACCGGACCCGGGAGCCCTACCTCAAGGCCACTGGTTCCAAAAAAAGTTCTACAGCTTATATTATTGACCTTTTGCATCAAATTCCTTATGGTATCTATCACCACGAGTGTTAAAGCAACGAGCAATCTCATTAAAATTAATTCATCAATAAGCGCTTTGCATAATAATCTAAACACAAATCGTTAGAAGTGACGTCCCGTGACATTTCTAATAAATCAATTAAAGCTTCGCTTTTATGCTTTTCTTTAAATACTTTATTTTAAAACGGCTTTAAGTTTAAAATCCAAAAGCTAAACGTGCGTCCCGTAATGTTCGTCTCTGAGATACACATGTAATACCGTATAACTGTATGTAAATGTTGACTGCAATTTATACATACGCCTCCATGAAATACCCGTTTACGTATGGCATGTTTATCAGAACATCAGGGAATCTAGGCGCGTCTTAATAATGCTAAGTAGATGCTGTTAGTATTATAACTGTTATTAACCCACGTTAGCAAGTATACGTTCTAAACTATTTCAAACGCAGATTTATAATAAATGATACTGCTTACTTATTGGTAATATGTGGAACCGTCAATGTTATCATGTAGAGCTATCTTTGTATGATAAGTATAGGATAGACAAAGAGTATCGCTGGTTATGAGATTTAGACGCGAGCTTTAGCGAGCGTCTAATCTCATGACCAGTGATACGATATGTCTATCCGACTTAGACCATGTGACTAACTAATTGTATATGAACCGTTATTGATGCACATTAAAGAAGTTGTACATGGTATTTCTGACCAGATTATGCAATTTGCTACTAGCAATAGGATTAAATTCTGCACTTATTACTCAAAACAACAATGGATCAAAATCACAAGTTATTTAGCTCAAAAGTGTTGGATACAGCATTTTGACCATGTCAGTACTGCGCAATGACTGGCTATTTGCGGCTTGTAGTGGTCTAAGGTCGTTAATAAAGCCTGTAATATTTCTAGTTATTTTCTTTAAGTAGATAAATAAGTTTTAATCATACTCTTTATCCTACGAACCCTTTCTTTTAATATTTCTACTGTGCTGTTGGCGACTGTTATAATTATCCATAATTGTTTTGCCTAAGGTAAGTTATATTTATAATCCATTACCCTAAGGTTGACGTGATTAAACTATGGCTTCTCTTGCAATGATAAAACTCTTTTTCCACTTAATTACTTTATTTCTGGGAGACTTAATGTACAAGAATTCACACGACTCACAGTTATAAATGGATGTAATGAAAACGCAGGCTAAGCTAAGTAAGTGCTCGAAAATTCCAAATTACCTTAATGTGAGCATGACATACTATTTTATTTCTATGAACACATTTCAATCAGGAATTAATATCACGAGATACAGAAACAAGTTTGTTGTGGAAATATTTATGTTTAGTTTTTATATCCTCTATATCACGTAGTCTGTACGACTGAGAGGAGAGGCTTTATTTATCATTTTAACAATTTGTTTAATCCCAGATTGGGTGGTTAGCTTGCTGATAATTACACTCAAGTAGCGCGATTCAATCATGTTACCTATGTACCGTCTGTATAATTATAGCATAAATATATATCATATCTAGCTGTTCGTCTCTTTATTTCATTTACAAACATTTACAAAAAATGTAGTAGTAAAGTAGTAAAGACCTCTCAACAGTAAGCCTTGAGCAAGCTATTTTGTAAGGAATAACAACTACTGAACACCGTGCTTGTTCTAGGAACTACGTATTAGTCTAGATCATGTGGTACATAAATTCTGTTCAAATGCACTAGGATCATTTCTTAAAAAGACCACCCAACACCCGTTTAGAATATGCAAATTATAAAAAAACATCACCTTCGTGAATAATACAAGCGTTGCTAAACAACATAGCGTTATTTCAGTCGTAACCTTTCACCTGAGTCGAATGGAGACGTGTCATTCATCGTTACTCCTGATATCAGATTGCAATTAATTTCATTGAGTATTTACATTTCGTACCAAAGAATCCATCAACATCGGGAATATCACTTTGACCCAGGTTACCAGTGCCTGGATACGAAGTTCACGGAGGTTAATTGATCGAATACCGAAGATGGAATTTTGATTAACATAAAATGCAAAAAGACATTGTATGCTAGGTACATCAAGGACCATATACAGAACATGGGGCGACCTTGTTAAACTTGGAGACGAACTAGATGCGATATTTGTAAACGTTGACGATATACTCGTACATACACATGTATAGTTATCTCATAACCATAAACACGCCGTTTTCTTTTCTGAAGTACATTGTTTCTAGACACAGATTGCAGAGCTTAGCTATAGAATTGTAATTAATATATGAAAATATCTCTGAAACATGACTATTGAATTGGTAAGATAAATATATATTGCTGAATTTGAATAATAGCAATAACAGAAATGAAAATATATTGTATCGGGTACTGGCTTACGTTACATTCATTTGTGCAAACTTACGTACAGAGATACATGTAGTTACATGGTATCATTACATGTATAAGAAATCTTCATTTACAAACAGTATAATAACCGTAAATTACAAACAGCAATTTAAAAGTATAACACAACACCAATACGAAGTTATAAGAGATAATAAGAATACAGTCTAACTTGTATTAAGCGACCACCCTGGGGAAAGTCTGAAAACGGTCGCTTAACGGAATGGTCGTTTAACACAAATGAAAGAAACATCGAGTGTAATTAACGAATTTCCGATTTAAGGCTGTTCGAATACTATTCAACTTCAAATGATAAACATTAGTGTGTAGATATGTTTTATTGTTATTCTATACGTGTATGCATCATCTTCATACGCATTTAATTTATCATTTTAATAAACTTACTCATATATTACACAATGCAATTAATGCAAGTCAGTTTTGCTTGCACTCGAAGAAGTAGAAAAAACGAAATAGACTGGGTTTTAGCCCAATCTAATTGGACGGTAAAAACAAGCTGATTGCAGGAAAAGATACAACAATTTATCCGTAATTATATGACTGTGTAATCTGATTAAAATCACCTGGATGACATGCAAACGGACACAATGGTAGTTATCAATGCTGTTAATTGAGGTCCAGGTCCAGGTACATTTGTAACGAAAGACAAACTCCAAAGTGTGAACAAACAATGATTTATGACGAGTTAAAGGTAATTAACAACCTGTCACTACTGATGACCAGTGATTTACAATGTTTTTGTCGCTTAAGGCAATTTTACCAATCAATTATAGTGCTTAAACAGTGGTCGCTGGTCGCGTAAGGCAAAAGTCGGTCGTTTAAGACAAAGGTCGCTCAATACGCGTGGTCGCTAGTACAAGTTAGACTGTATATCTTCTAGCAGTACATGTATCACGTCATATACCTACAGTTTTGTACACATTAATCACAATATATCTAATGGGAAAAAACACATACAAGGTATTTGATACATAGCCTGCGCAAATATAAAATGCAAATATAAAATGCCTCTATATGATTACTGATCACTCCTAAGCAAAGTACTAGACTTAGATTGATGATTTGCTTTCCTTTTACTACAGATAGATGGAACTATACGTATAGCAATAAACAGACACAAACATATTTACACTTTCATACTTGTGTTCTAATGTTAATAGTAGAATGACAACTACAGAAATGTTACAATAATCCGCTGGACACAACTTCTCCATAGTTGTGATTGAATGTTCTATTGCGGCTCTACCACGGTACATATTGTGGCTTAGAATTTTCATGAAAATCCGAAGGGTTTATGTTGACCAAACCGAAGTTTAAAAAGCTTTCCATAAGCAAAGAGTAGTTTTCAGACAGTTTTTTCTGTTTTCTCAAAATATTGATTTTGAACTGACGACCTTCTAATTCTAAGCAAGCTACATGTCGTCTTCTTGCCATGAAATACTTGCCGTCTTATCAGCATATTATGCAATACAATGGAATTCAAATCTGATTGTAATTCATTCAATTACTCCTAAAGCAATAGACTAACGAAAATGAAATAAATACACAAATCAAGATATTTGCATAGTCAAGAGAGCGAAGAAACTGAATTCATCCTATGGAACACACTGTCTGTAATGATAAGCAATTCTGGGAATTATGAAATAATACCCACACAACAGATAATTTGACTGACAGAACAGTGTCTCGAGAGATACCAGGAATACGCGAAATTATATAAGCCGTCCAAACTAAATAATCTGATTTGCGGTACGTTTTTACTTACTGTCCGTTTATAACATAAGAAATAATCGTTCTTTGGACAGACACATCTGTTTACTTGCAGATGGTGAGGTTGCTCCTGGATTGTTACTTGATATAACAGACTATTTCGATTATTATTGTTTGTGCTTGGTCTATTCCTCGTCAAAAATATGTTGATTATTGATGTAATTATTTCAAATTCATTTTTTGTACAACGTTTACTTGTTAGGGGTCCGACCGCATTATATAGTTCATTAGTAATGTAACCCCGCGTTAATTATCTATATATATACGAGGACTATTCTGTAAGTATATTGCAAACTTGCACAACAAAACATAACACTAGCGAGGGATATTTATAATTTTATATCTCTGTACCTTTATTCAAAAAGATAACACATCGGACAAGCATAACAGAACAAAACTGAATAGAAAAAATTCAATCGGAGTACGAAATGCCCACACAAAATACAGTATAGAAATTGCTAGCTCTGCATCAAAATGAAGGCCTTGCATTAGGGTCATGTGGATTGCACAATACACTTCTCATTGTTGTAAACATTTATACCAAATATAAGCACCATTGGCCAAATAATGTCAAAGTTATGAACTGGACAAACCTTCCAATTTGACAATTGACCTCTGGCTGTAACTTTTACCTTTGAGGTAGGATCATGGGGTACTCCAAAAACACACAAGATTCATCGAACATTTAGCGTTGCATTCAATCATAACTTCCTCACTAAACCCTAAAATTGTGTATTGATATGCAATTTATGGCGGCTATCTTGAAAAATGCCCAATGGTGACAAAGTGTCATACAACATATTCTGAGGAAGGACATCTTCTTGAAATTTTGGTTCCAAAGCATTATGTGCATACTCCAAAGTAAGATTATCTCCTTTGACTTATGAACTTATTTCTGTAAAGCGGATCTATTAATTTGAATACCTATGTAACAAAATGTATTCGGCTGTGTGGTAATTGTCTTACCTCCGGTATATACAGCACTATTTTATCGCTTCCTAAAAAACTTGCGTATGGAAGCCGTCAATAAGAATTCTCAAAATATACTTTAACACAATACGCAATAAATAACGATCTTTGAAGTTCACATTACTCACTGCCTGTTGATGGATGCTTTCTTCCCAACTTCCATTGTCTTAATAGAACTAAACAAATGTAACTGTTTATAGGATTGTGTTTATTACGTAAGTTATAACTAATTAAACGCCAGCTTTGAGGGTTTACGCTGTGTTAAAAGATATGAAACATATACTTATGTTGAACGCTCTCTGTCGCAATTTTGCACGTAAGTACTACTAGGCAGTATTATGTATACAGATCTAGTGAGATAGTGATTCAATCTGCTATTATGTCTACATTATGAAAAAGATGTATAAGATGTAGAACTAAACTCAGTCTGATAAAACACTCTTAGTAGGAATTATTCTACGATATTCCATATGTCATTCATACATAACATTATGTACGATATCCTTTCAGGTAAAACATTTGCAATTGTAGTATTCATCAACTTATATATAGAGACATAACATAACTGTAACAAGTATTTTTTTCCAACAGAAATATAATTATAAGGCATTTCCCAATCTTAGAAAACACAATTATGACACCAAATAATAAAGCAATGCATTAAATACATGCACTTAATATATGTTAATGATCGCGTAAAAACAATATTAGCTTATGTATAATAATACATCATCTGTTAAGCACCCGGCATACTTACATGTACGAGCTGTCTAAGTGCATAAAAGCTGGCAAAATTTGAGAATCCGTACGTGCTGAGTACCGTCCCTTACCTATTTGGGAGCATGCTGACACGACGTATAATTTTTAGGGTATGAGGAACTTCTCTGCGTTCGGTCTACGGTTGTACCACGTACATGTAACGTGCGTGTCGTCTACTGCCAACTTACAACGTGCTTGTGAGTAAGCACAAGGTATGTGAACAGTACGTAATTCGTACAATAACGTGACAATCACACGGAGAACGTACACTGAAAGTACGTACAACTCACCTAACACGTGTACAACGTACCTAGCACGCAGTCACCCATTACCAGACACAATCGTGCCTGTGACGAGGGTTGTCGTACCCCCTCCACACATACTCGAAAATACGTAGCGGCCATATCCCCCAAAAAGACGAAGGTGCTAAAATCACGCACGTTAGATTGTGACTAAGCCTTTACGGACCGATCTATTCGAGTACATACACAGATATTTAATCATTTGTATAATAACCTACATTTGTACTTATGAGTCTTTCGTATATCCGATCGAATTCTTTATAAAACATCGTAAAACAGTACATCGATGTTTCAGTGGATGTTTGTACATGTAAGTGTATTATTCTATATATTATAAGTCAGACGGTTAATACTGTTTTAGGATGTATGTGTTAAACATAGGTTTTTCTTGGTTACATATGAGCCAGTCTCCAGGAAAGCCTGCTATTTTGGACGTATGTAATGACTACATGTAACAAGGTTTTAAAAAGTTTTAAAATAAGAAAATATGACACATCTATAGATTCAATTTTGAGTAATGTATCCATATATTACTATATTTTAGCTTTAAAATTTCTTATCAATTATGTCGAAATCACTTGCTTCGTTGGTATGGTGACCAATTTTAGAAAGGTATTCTAATTAAGAAAAACGAGCAGTTGTTTAAAATAGTAGTTACCTTTCTCTAAATGTGAACTTTTACAATTTGGATATATATTTTTAACACTTCAAACATCATTCTAAAACGTGATACCATTTTGATCAGTTTTTGTCAAGAATTGATCAAATACTGTATTTATAAAGTACTTGTTACAACGATTTCAAATAACGTTTGAATGACGTTTTCGACGTCACGCAAAAAGGCTCTGAATAGAGCCTCTACAAAACAGCTCTAACTTCCTGAAAAGTCAAGATACTAACAAAATTTTGTATTTTGCTTCATTAAGATTACGCTTTTAAATAATAAAAACACAATCAAATATTTTGTCAAAATAGCAGGTTTTCCTGGAGTCTGGCTCATATATGTAGCGACTTCTTATTCGGTACAACAAAGCGTTATAATATTATGACGGTAGTCCCAACGTCGAATGCAAGGCACACAATCTTTTATGACGATACTAGGGATTTTTATTCTCCATCACAACTATAATGGGATTAAAGTAGCTATATGAATGTATATTGGGGCATGAAATCAATTTGTTAGATCATTTGAATACCTAAATAGATTTCACACCGTCTGGAATCTTCTCAGCGGACAGTAATTAAATTGTACATCAGGTGAACGTTAAATAATCTAACGATGTACCTTCACCAGAAATAAAAGATGTGTGGGAACTTTAATGGTTAATCCATTTATCAATGGTCACACTTTAGTTTGCAGCACATCTTTTGTCTTGGTTTTAAATGCAATGTGTACAGTTGTATTCATTTTATTATTGTATTATTTTAGTGAGCATTAGGGACAGATCGTAAGTTACAAATACAGTTTATTAAAAAGTATTAGAAGTACGACTGTCTTATAAACGACGTTAAATCACAAGGTGAGAAACTGAACGTAGACACTTAACAATCACACATTAAGCAAATATCGGTGGAAAGTGTCGACCAACACCATGATCCTAAGGATACGAAGTTGATTAACAAATTGCTTCAGACGAAATGAAATAGCAAAGAAACACATTATTGACGACCTAAAGTAAGCATATTTCAGTGCGAGTGTGGGACAGTCTAGGAATTCTGTAATTATAACATAAAACAACATTGTATAGATGAATTTAAAAATGTAAGGAAGAAATGATCATTTGCGACTCACCATTATAAGTTTATCGCCTAACGAGTGAACTGAAAGTCATAGGAAGGTGGTTAATCTTCAGCAGCTATTTTGAAAAATAAAAGTACAATAATAATACTTTCCTAGATATTCAATGTTATCCCCGTAAACGAGGAATTGTAGAACAGAACAGAAACAAAACAATTGTACTGCGCAGTTAAACATTATGTACTGACTGTCTCGTTTAATAATACAAATCCTAAAGTTTGTGTTCAACGTGACAATGTAGATAATTGCACAAATTTGGGTGGTAAGAATTATTATAATATTGGTTGTGAGTATACATGTATCTTAAGGATGTTGGAGCGCTTAGGATCCCACATTCAGAATTTGCTCAAATTTTGACAGGAAGTAAAGAAATCTATACTGACACAAAATATGATGAAAAAACACTAGGTCACAGAACTCGTTTTTCGGGTAATCAGCCCTGATTGAAGTGTGTATGATTTTTTTTTATAATTCCATGGAAATTGGTAAATTGGTGGTGGTGTTCAAATTTGACATTTTTATTTGATGTCTGAGATCTAAATAATAAAAAAATTTCAATATTGTTTGGGTACACATTGTTATACATGATCAAGATTCCAAAAAGGGTATATTTAATTTTGGTCTAATATATATTGCTCTTTTACCCCACCCACTTCATATTTCATGCAGCAAAATAGCACCCAGGTAAAATCCTAATAACTTTTTTTCCCACCTTAAACTTTTTTTAATATTTTGTTAATTAAGTCTAGTGACATAGATCTTCAAAATTATGCAATAAAAAATATATGTCACCGAGGTATCTTTTTCGCAATTTTTGTTTTTATTTTGGTTAAATGTGGCTAAAATGCTGAGAAAATCAATGAAAACGCTTAAAATAAAATTTATTGAACATGTAAATATCGCGAAAACACATCAACACACAATAAACAAACATAACCAAACGAACCTGACTCCCAAAAAAGTCATTTGGCATAAATTGCAATATTTTTATTTTTTACCCCACCCACCTATTTTGTAATGTAATATTTTTCTCGGGATGGAAACCGTCATTTCGATAAGAATTTTCTAATTTTATTGCATAATACTTTATCAAAACTGTTCAACTTGACTTATTATAGATTATTTTGACACATTTTTACATTTATAAGGCACATAACATACTATGACAAATGACGCATGCGCATTAAACCGCTCCAGCATCCTTAATTAAATCACTCGACAGAGATTACGCAATCATTATAATATAAATACGCTCCATCATTATTTCGAATTATTTATCGTGTACACACGTATATACGTTTACAAAAGAAGTGCAATCATTAAAGTACATGGCGTATAGAATGCATGTTCATTTGGTAAAAATGAAGTTTACTTAGAAAATACGAATGGTGAGCACCTGTCATTCCACCAGCTGATTCTTACTGGCGAACCCACGGCACGTATAGTATTCTATTTGTTGGTTTTATGTACCAACTAGGTGCTGTGATAACTGTCTACAAGAATCTTTGCAGTAAAGAAGGAAAATTGTACCTCGTGTGAATAATTGCCACCGTCATATGCGGTATGTTGATTACAAACTCAAAACATAGAAATTTTATCAAAATATTTGGATAAGACAGGCATGAGCAAGGGCTTGGCCATAGTTGCTAATATCAACAACACTGAAGGGAAGACAGCACTAAATTAAAAAAAGTGTAGCGATAACCTGCATTTTGTGAAGGCAATTTACAAATAGTGAGAACGATCCAGAAGAGCGGTAGAGTCATTAGCTAGTAAGACGAGAACGTACACATTTTGAGTATAGTTTAGAATAAAAACCTCCTAGTAAGAATCAGGACAAATGTTAAAGATGTTATGCAAGAAATCAGAATGTTAAGCAACTATAGGATAGAAGATAATTATATAGAGAATAATAGGTTAGTGCCGTGGATGAAAAAGTTTATCTGGCAAGGCGGAGGAATTTATCGGGAGAGCCGTAGGCGAATCCGATAATTTCCGTAGCCCAGCCGGATAAACTTTTACTTCATTCACGGCACTAACCTATTATTCTATTTATCCAGTCGCTTAATCTGCTCAGTAAGGGGATCAAACTCGGGACTATATTGTCACTATTTCATTAACTAGCGCGCAACGTCATGTTCGTTCCGTGACGTCATGATAAACAACGACGTCATGTAGCCGCAGGTAAGACGAAGAAAATAACCGATCAACCACCAGCTCATTTAGGATAGGAAAACCTCACCCTCGGGCTCGGAATTGCAACCGGCGACTCTCATATAATAAGAAGTCCGTCAGATCACGTGGTAAGGTGATGGATTATCACTAGTCACATGACCAGGTGACCGATTATCGCTAAGTTTATCATGCACCCCGTTAACAGGCGGTTTTGCCGAAAGTGACTGGATAAATTATTATACAATAGTCATTGAATCATAGTTACGGCAATTTAGAGTGATGTTAACTGAAGAAGTGCGACTAAATGACAAGTGGTGGGATGTGTCTTGATTTTCAAAAGTAATGAGTGCAACAACTTCAGTACATGGTTTTACATTATTGCACTCCCATTTCTCCCATCCAGGATCAAAAGAAACATAATCCAAAGTCACTACACTATCTAAACAATTGCAACGGTTTGACTACTGATTCTGGATTTTTAATTGTATTAGAGACATGCCAAATAATCCGTGCTATACCTATGCTTGCGGGTGCGTACGGAAATAACTTCATGAAAAAAGAGTAGACTGATGAGTTGTCTAGTGATATAAATTTAAAACAAATAACCATGTCATCAAAGTAGTGTTATCAAACAGTTTCAGTATGGTTTAGTTAGCACACCCTGTAATACTCGTTTATCAAAGAGTTAACATTTTCAATCAGTACTTTGATACAGAAATATACGCATTTTTACACCGGAATGGCCCATAGAAGGTCAGTTGAGCAAACACCAAACAACTTGTAAAAATTAATTACTAAATGATTTTATATATTTCATATAAAAATGTCTCCAGTGTATTATACGTGGCTTCAATGATATGATATTTAAAAAGGACTAGCGCAAAACAACCCGATACTAAGAACATGTCGACATAAGTCGTACTTATCGTTTGATAAACGTTAGCGGGCATTTCAGTATTTAAGGAGAATGAAATACATTTAAAAAAGGAAATAAACATCGGAAGTGACTTTAAATAAATATACGAGAAACAATTTCCTACGCAACAGGATTTACGTTTTCAATTAAACGTAGATCAGTTCCCTTGCGGTATAATGAAAAATGCCGAACATAGTTGATAGCTACTGTTCAAATCGCAAACAGTATGGTGTGATATATTGTTTAGTTAAATCTGATTTACAATTGGCTGTGACATTGTGAAACAAAATTGTAAACTAACAAACTAAAGTCTATTTTCAAACATGCATCGATGTTACTATCGGCGCCACAGCACATGGACTTTTGACCCTCTTAGGTACCTATTGATACATCTAGGTAAAGTTGAACATGTTGTTTGTCTTGTTCTTGTTCAGAGAATTAAGGCTGTGGCGCAGACTAGGATTATATATAATTATATATAACTCAATTAACTCATCCATATGCGCTTTGCATAATAATATAAACACAAGTCGTGAGAAGTCACTTCCCATGACATTCCTAATTAATCATCTGAAGCTTCGCTTTATGGTATGCCTTAAATATTTTATTTTTAATCGGCTTAAAGTTTTCAATCCAAAAGCTAAACTTGTGTCGTGTAATGTTCGTCTCCGAGATACACATGTAATACCGTATAACTGTATCACATTGCAAAGTCATGGAATCATGTGTAAATGTTGACTGCGCTTTACTCAATACGTCTTCATAAAATGTCCGTTCTCAATTTAATAAGTACATATGACATGGTAATCAGAACATCAGGTAGCCAAAGTGCGCCTTGATAATACTAAGTAGATGTTGTAAGTATTAAAACTACAATTAACCTATGTTAGCAAGTATACGTTCTAAAATATTCCGAAGGTATATTTATAATAAGTGATACCGCTTACTGATCAGTACTATGTTGAACTGTCAATGTTATCAAGTAGGGCTATCTTTGTGTGATAAGGTCGTAAAGAAAGCCTGTAATATTGCTATTTATTTTGTTTAAGTAGAGAGGATAACTTTTAATCATTACTCATTATCCTACGAACTCTTCCCTTTTCTACTTTCTCATAGCAAGCGTTATTGGCGACTGTTATAAATATCTTTAATTGTTTTGCCTAAGGTAGGTTATATTTATAATCCATTACGCTAAGTTCGACGTGATTTAATTATGACTTCTCTTGTAATGATGAAACTCTTATTCCACTTAATTACTTTACTTTCTGGGAGACTTAATGTACAAGTATTCACACGACTCACAGTTATAAATGAATGTAATGAGAACACAGACTAAGTTAAGTAAGTGCTCGAAAATTCTAAATTACCTTAATGTAAACGCGACACACTATTCTGTATCTATGAACGCATTTTTTTCAAGAATTAATATCACGAGATACTGAAAACAAGTTTAGTTTTTATATCACCTATATCACGTTGTTTGTACGACAGAGAGAGAGAGAGGCCTTATTTATCATTTTCACAATTTGTTAATCCCAGATTGGTTGGTAATCTTACTGAGAAATACACTTAAGTAGCGCGATGCAATCATGCTATTTCATTTAATGAAATGTACAAGTTACCTTCGTACCGTCTGTATTTATAGCATACAAATATATATCATATCCAGCTGTCTGTCTCGTATTTCTTTTACATACATTTAGTCGTGTAAGACTCTCAACAGTTAGTCCGGTAATTTGTTAATAGAGCAAGTGTATCTTTTAGGAATAACAACTAACGAACGTACTTCAGGAACGACTTATTGGCCTCGATCGTATGGTACATAAATTCTGTTCAAATGCACAAGGGTCAATTCTAAACAAGACCGACAACCAATCCTATATCTATTTATAAACCGTTTAAAATTGTTAAGCAAGTGCATATTATAAGAAAACATCACTTTCTTGAATGATAAAAGCGTTCCTAAATAACATAGTGTTATTTCAGTCGTAACCTTTGACTAGACTCGAATAGAGACAGATCACTCATCGTTACTCCTGATATCAAATCGCAATTAGTTTCTTTGAGTATTTACATTAAGTACCAAGTAATCCATCAACATCGGGAATATTCCTTCGGCCTAGGTTACGAGTGTCTGGATACGAAGTTAACGGAGGTTTGTTAATCGAATACCGAAGATGGAATATTGATTAACCTCAAATACAAACATACATTGTATGCGAGGTAGGCAGGGTACAACGACGACCAAATACAGAATATGGGACGCTCTTGTTACATTTGAAGACAAATGTGATGTTTGCAAACGAAGACGATATACACGTCCGCATGTAGAGATATCTCATAACCATAACCACACTGTAAGCTAACGATGTTTTCTGAAGTACAATGTATCTTAATACAGATGGCAGAGCAAAGCTATCGAAATGTAATTAATATATGAAAATGATGTCTAAAACATGATTATTGAATTGGTAAGATAAACTTTATTACTGATCTTACATAATATCAATAACAGTAATGACGAAAATATTGTATCTGCTACTGTCGTATATTACATTAATTTTCGCACAATAAGTACAGAAATATCAAAGCGCTGCAAGGGCTTAATGCCTTGGGCTAAACTTTATTAGCTTGGGAAGCAGTTTACTGACTAAACTGAGGTAAATACTAACGGATCGAAAATGTTTTTTCTCGCCATCGTTATCGAGCTACGGAAGCTGCATTGTAGCATAAAATTCAATACTTTAAATTTAAAGCATTTTAGGATAATTCTTCTTAAAGATAATATTAGGTCAGACAGGGATGGCAGCACTCAGCTTAACCAGTCGAGCAAACAAAACATAAAAACACACACGGCACAATGTCCACCTGAACTAGGCGAGCACAGAAAACATAACAAGAGGACCAAAAAGGCCCTAGGTTGCTCACCTGTCGTAGTATTTCATGCAGGACCATTATGAGTAATCAAGGAAATGCAGCTTCTATTGCATGTACAAGGTTTTCGTATTGATTAACAAGCGACCTCGTAATTTATATCACATCAACCTATATTGAAGTTTAAGCCACATTATGTCTATGATTTGACCTTATGACCTAGTTTTTGACACCGAATGACCCAATATCGAACTTGACCTCGATTGGTAGAGATGATCAATATGATTAATTTTCATAAATATTAGGTTACAATTGAATCCTCAAGTGACTACACAAGAATTTTCTATGATTTGACCTTGCGACTTGGCTTTGACCCGAAATGCCCCAATATCGAACTTGACCTAGATTTTGTTAAGATAATAGTTGTGACCGAATTTCATAAAGATGAGGTAAACATTGTGACCTTTAGCGAATAAGCAAGCAAATTGTGGACGGACGACAGACGGACGACGGACGAAGAGTAATCACCAAAGCACTTTGTGACAGGTGAGCTAAAAACATACAATGCACAATGCCAAACTAAACAAGTTATGATCCTCCCATGTCCGAGCTGTCGAGATCGAAATTCTAAATGAACCAGATTCAGCAATCGAAAAGCTGAGAAGCTGAATGCCCAAGCGTGATGACCTAGTTCCAATAGTAAAACGGCCGAAATACCTAGTTTTAGCTGTCAGAAGTCCTAAAAAGTAGAAAAAAAGAATAAATGTCAAGGTTTCAGCTAAATGACTTAGATTCAGCAATAAAAAAGCTCAACGCACAGCCGGATTACCCAGTTTCCACAAGTCCAATAAGCTGAATGCTCTCAGCCGAATGACCTATGATAAACAATTAGTAATCCAAGGTTAAAAAGCCACGTTTAAGCAGCAAAGAACTTCTCAAATACATATAAGCCGAATGCCCCAGCCGAGTAACCTACTTTGAAAATTATTAATCCCAGGTAAAATAACCACGTTTCAACAGCAAAAAAGAATTCGCCAAAACGTATAGGCCGAATGCACCCAGTCGAATGACCTATTTCGAGCAATTAGTATTCCCAGGTAAAATAACCACGTTTCAACAGCAAAATGACCGAAACCCATAGTTTCAACTGACACAGCTGAATGAGAAAAATATCCGCTCTAGTTTCAGCTGCCGAAAAGCCGAAAGAACTAGTATCTGTGATCAAATGACTCAATGCCCACGAGAAATGACCTAGTTACAACAGTAAAACTGCAGAAACACATAGCCCTAGGCGTCTAAGTCTAAAGACATAAAAAGTAAACAACAGTATTAAAGCGCCGAATGCCAATGTTACAGTGAAATGAACTCGTGTCAGCAATAAAAAAGCTGAAAACCCCAGTCGGATGGCATAGTTTCAACAAGTGAAATGTCTTATTTAAGAACAAAGATTTTAAATGGGTAAAGGGCAATACATGTATTTGTTTTATATGTGTTTCATGTTTACATGTTGAATAAAGATTAATTATATACACGCCCGCTATACGTCCTAATGCCCGCTACCCATCCCCTGACCGTAAAATCCCGGTGATAGGGTAGATGATAGGGGAAGTAATCCAGTCTAAGAATGATGCAATTTGAACGGTCCGTACGGCATTTACATTCCCACGCAGTTAACTCCCTTGCTACTTTTAAAAGGCGGGTTAGTGAGATCTGGGGAAAACTACTTTTATTGTTCATGTAATGTTGTGGTCAATGCCAATTTCGCTTCAATGCTATTTCTTTTACATTTTTACATGGAACTGACATGTTTGATAGTGATGTTCTGCATTTTCAAAGGCGGGCTAGTGAGATCTGAGAAAACTATTTGTATTGCGCATGTAATGTAATTGAGAGTTTTTGGAATTTGGAGAGAAATTGGTATCATAGCTATGGCATTGGGGCTCCGCCACAGACCAAAAACTTAGGATAGCTATATGGTATCATTATAAGTAATCTTCATTTACGAACATCATCATAATAATTGTAAATTACAAACAGCAATTAAAAAGTATAATAAGAAAAAATATTAAGTTGGGTGGATAGTACTTATTCTCGGCTTTAGCGTCGAGGATATATCATTAAAATATATCGAAGAATAAAAAAAACTGAGCACTTATCAACGGATGGTTGTTATTAACTTTTTGTTGACAGATTTCTGCTTGCGTTTTCAGCAAAAATGTACGACACATACCACGTCGTATGTCCACACTGACATTGTGAGTTATTGAAAATTGTTATTTGATCTAAATAAACATTTGGATAAAATCGAACATTCTCTTGGAAGGCATTATTGTGTTACCATGGAAACCCATCGGAGTAATTTAAATCACACATTTATTTCCAATTTTTGTTTCCGGATAATTAGCTGCTTCCTATTTAATTTCAGTATTTAGTAAAACTCTGCTATGCTTGCACAAATTAATTTCAGCTTTATTCTAATAATTGCCTTAATTTGGTTTGATGGCGAACCAGTATAGGTTTTACTGAAATATCAAAATGAATGTTCTGATACAATCAATTCACAATACATTGCCGTGCTAGAATAATGGTAATTTACATCTCAATAATGTATCTATATATATGTTTACAACAAATAAAGCTCAACTAATTGGCAACGAGGATCAAATTGCAGCCAATAATGTTACCCTGAGTATTACACGAGTATCAGTATGAGCCGGAATGCCTTAGGAATAGCAATTTGAGGTACGTTCATGTATGTTCAAAATGTATTACATGTATGTCTGAATCCCATGTGTATTCAATTCATGGCAATTTCGAATGTTATTTAAATGCTCTAAACCTTTTTTGTATCCACTCAAATACTCCAGATCACACGGCGTCGGAGTTAGCCGGAATTCCGTGACAACAAATATTTGAGTTTGATTACAGTACATGTATTTAAAGATTATGACTGGACTGCATTTGGTTTGCATTGGTTGTGCTTTCCATGTATTCCAGTCCATTTTTGTTGCCTCTTCAAATATTGTGCTCATCTTAAAAACTTTTTTAAATATTCTTACGGTATTCTGACATCATTTGAAAGATTACTGAAAACCAATATATTTAAGAAATACTAGTAATGAATACATACAACAAAGCACAACTTCCTACCTATTATTGCGATTCTTACATCGCCAATACTCTGCCATTTATAGCACAACAAGACAGGTTCACGTCAAACTACATTCATTCCTCTGAACGTTACCGTCAACATTACGTCATTTATCATAGTTTATGACGTCAAACATGACGTCATCAATCAGCTATGTTTTATCGCGGTTATAAAAAAATATAAGCTCAATATACGCAAAGATGGCACATCTCACGTGCTGTTAGAATTACTATTATAAGACACACTTCCCTTGCCAAATCCCATGAAAAACGGTCCTATGACTGTGTGCACCATTATGTGAAAACATATGCGTACACGTTCTCTGCTATCATTCCATGCAGATTTGAAGTGTATTCGATTACTTGAAGTTTCCTGTTGAACGAAGTGGCATATTCAAAGGTTTGTATTAATTCGGACTGGCAAGTTTGAAAACATTTCACAGAGTCTGGGTAAAACATAGGACAACGATTACATATATGTGCATTGTTCTTGACAAATGCAAATGCCTAATGATTTAGTTATTCCGAAGGTATTTTGAATTTGATTTCATTACAATAGTTCTGATGTAGTGATCGTCAGTACAAACACCAACACATTTATCAAGGAAATCCTCAGCCGAATACGCACAAAGTAGTAGGCACTTTCAGTTTATCTACATTTTTAATTTAATCCTAACTTTTCTTCACCGAGCATATTTACGTTACAGTCAAACTGGTCTGACCACTCATGTGTCTACCAAAGCTTATTACAACATTTGTGTATCCAATATTATAAATTATTACCGCACCAAAATAGACTTTCGCTCATTAATTCTTTGGACGATGTAGAATGTTTTTGTATCAAGTCATTGACATCTAATTTGCAAGGTTTTGATAATTAATTGGAATTTTAATCGACTCGTTATTAAATTTGTGGATAAAAAACATAAATATGTTAGCTAGCAGCTGGTTTCTATGATTAACATCGTAAATGGTACAGAGTTGACCGTTATATGTTTTCTACAAGAATGTGCGGTAACAATCTATACCTCAAAATAGAACGGTATTTTAACAAGGCACATTGATCGCGTTGTACATGTATTAAACGAAATATTCAACAATATTAAAATCACGGTGTATATAAGCCAATCATATAGTATTAACGTATTCCCTTTCCTACTAGGAGGTGTCAATATTGCCAGTTTTAACTATCGTAACCAGTCAGGGGAGGAGGACAGATCAACCATACTTGATTGTGATTCCAGATAAGTTTTATCGGACCATTGTCTATTAACACTGACGTAAAGAGATGTAACCAATATCATGATAATCAAAATGTAATATTCAAAGACTTTTTCACCCTTAACCATTTATAAACAGTTTTGTTTATACCTTGCACATTTTTCAGCTGTAAAACAATGATATGTTTGTTTTGTGCGGCGACATTTACTAGTATCCAACACTCCTGTACATATCATACCTTTTAATAATGTTAACTTTGCCGTTGCAAAAGTATCATACTGCATTTCTCACTGCATTAATCTTAACGACATCCAAGTGAGTAAGTGGATAATTTATCATAATTGCTCTCCATAGAACATATCTGGTGAATAGATCAGCATATGTCAGTTTTATTTTCATTAATTAATTTGCATTGTGGAAAAAGAATGTCGTGTACATGTATCATGAAGTCTGTCTCAGCAGTATGGTGGTTTGCAATTCGTTATAGTAATAATATGAAAGTCATATACAAACCTCCGACCCAACTGTAAAGCGGTGTATAAGGATTACACCTGTACAAATGTAACAACAAATTAAATCAATCGATATTTTATTGCCTGTAATATTCATTATCAATATGGCCTGGTAAAAATGCAAATCTCTATTTACTACTAAAAGACAATCAATAGAAATACTGGTAATAGTTTTGTTTCGTCTTTGGTAGATGTATAACGTAGCACTAAAGAACAATCCGACACCGCACTCTCATTGAACACTCTACCAATAACATAAATGTCGCTGTCTTAGAACTAAAAGGTCGTAAGTACAAAATCAATATTTTGAGAAAACAAGAAAACAACTGTCTGAAAACTAGTCTTTACTTATGGAAAAATAAACTCTTTAAACTTCAGCTTGGTAAACATCACAACGTACGATTGTCATTAAAATGGGCTCATAAGAAGCGTCTTGCGATGCAGATTTCAAAAGTACATGAGTCTTAAAATGTCGTAAGTAGTACTTACGACATTCTAATTCTAAGCCAGTGATGTGCCAGCAACAAGTAGGCGTTTAGTTAAATATGCGGGTGTCATGTTCTAATAAATACAAACATGTATGCGACACAAGGTTTAACAAACGTACCTACATTTAATTAGTGCGATATCTGAACATACGTGGGACGTTAAAAAATAAACAGGACTGGGGCCCTCACGGCTACAGTTTTCAATATTATACAAATGTTATTACATAATATGGAATCGGAATTCGATTGCGAAAATTCGATATCTGATTTATCGAGTTACACAATCCCGTCCTCTTATAATAGTCCATTTCGAAACCATAGTAACACGCATCCGGCCGGCGCAGCCCACCAATTACCATTACTGGCGACTACGTTAAGGGGTGAATCATTAATACTATCATATCGTTTGTTTTCAAACCTGGCCGTATCATTACATGTTACATACTGGACGATGTCTGCAAAAAATACGACATTTGGACGTTAGGTACTGAAATAAACAGAAGTTGAACTCCAAGTGTGACAAATTCATGACGCAAAAGTGACGTCACCGGAACGTAAGGAAAAACGGACAATCACAAAACTATGTCAACAGCATGATGATTATGTCCTCTGAATCGTATGTATTATCGTAACTACAATTTGGGAACTGTTCTGCAAGTCGTGTATCATTTTTAGAATGGCACAAATACTTTAGCGTTAATTGTTCAGCTTTGAAAGAAAGAGAAATAATAGGAAATCATAAGAACGTTGGTGACGTCAGTTACCGAGACTTTTCAAAATACCAACGTTTCATGGTACAGATTCTCGCCAAATATGCGATGTAAGATCCGGTAAAATACAACCGATTCTCACCAGCGCATTACTTGTGTGGCTCAGTGTTGTCCTTGAATGTATTCATCACCCGCATCACTATAAACTTCGTTTTTCATAGCCTTATGCGAAGCACTAACGTCGTGTAAAATAGCGCGACGTCATTATGTGCTCCGGGTCAACGTTAGTGACCTTGTTTAGTCACCTGTTACTCTCGGACCGCTTATCTGTTTCAGTACATATCTTTACAGTATGTAGAAAAAGAATTCCGCTTTATGATGGTATATAATTTGATTTATTTCGTTTAACCATGCGGTTTTTGTGACAAAAGTCCTGTTTATTTTTGAACCTCACACGTATTTCTTGTGATATTCGTTTGCTAAAACTGTATTATATAACAAATCTACTAGTCTACGATATATTTTTTAATTATTATAGTACAGTACCTTAAAACCAGCACTGTACATCCACTCGCATCTTTGTTGGTGTACATAACATTGGAAATTATTGTTAGTTATCTAGGCATTTTAAATGAAAAGGCGAACTTAACGAGAAGAAATAACCGGTGGGAAATCAATGTTGTTGTTTGATTTGAAATATGAATATCACAAATGCCAGACAGTTCATATTGTCCATACTGGTGTGCAACAGAACTAATCTAAGAAGCGTATAGACGCAATTCATAATTACAAATTACATAATCAAGTATTAAATCAGTATGATATCGTCCACAACAGATGAGCATAGAATAAGAAACTAGTTGTGGTTACGAATATACCTAACAGTTTATTATACTAAATGAAAATATCAAATTGTTAATATGGTCGGTTGTATAACAGTTACAAGTGCACTGAAACATGATAACGAAGGAAAACGTGCATGCACACGATAAGTAGCGTTTGCCGACGTGTTGCTTATAAGTAGTCATGGCATAAATTAGACTAACTAATAAAACGCATACGATCAACATAGGGTGAGCACACAAGATCATGCACCTATGTATGAGCCATATTACACTAAAACGTGTAACAACACTGTATGCCGAGCGAATGTTCGACAATACGCTGGTGTATGTCGAATACGTTCGGGGTAAGTTGTACCGAAGTAAGACCAAGCTGAATACACTGTCGTATGCTTATACCACGGATACGTGCTAAAATCACAGGTTCCTTGTGCTCGGATGTACATCATGTTCACATTTTCTTCTTATCCATCTTAAAAAGAATAGTGTGTTTTCAGGTACCTACTGTCATTCACATTCCACTCTCTGCCAACCATATATAATATTATGTTAAATACAAATGTAGTTTGTTTAGAACATTGCTATTTGTTGTGGTATGTTTAACAATCTACACAATATGAATTGTTGTAGAGTTGTGATTGATAAGGGGTACCGGTGTAGTACTGGGGTCATGAGATGGGCACAAAGGATGCCTACGTTATGTATACCACTTTTACAGGCCAACTCATTTCGTTATCCACATAAAATGGTTGTTTTTACATAGGGCGTTTGGAATTGTGTTTCACTCTGACGTTAGTTGTATACATTCCACAGCGAAACGACTTGTATATTATGAGAGCTTGAATAGACTAAACAAATCATCCAAAGTCAAAACGCATCAAAATTGACAAAACATACCAGGGTTGATCCAGAACACCTTTATGATGAAGCAAGCAGAATGTAGTAGAACTCAGAAGTCACAACAGTGACAGCCACGTTCCTTAGACACAAACGGGATGGCTGAGAAATGAACTAATAGGTGAACGCATTTCGTGTCTCTGGAAAGGCCGTTTGACGTTGATTCGTACATAGAAAAGATAGACGCTTAATGGTTACAGCCATTTCTAACATCATTGTTTCCAAGATTGGTGAACAGTCGTACATGTACAAAAACACATTTCAACAATAGAAATATTGTCACTAGAGTTGTAAGAGGGTTTTTGAACGTTTGATTAATATTTGGAAAATAATATAAGTGACTGTGTATTTCCCACAAATATCCAGTGTTGGAAAGGCGACAACAACATAACGTTACCCATCCCCATGGTACATAATATATATAACACTAATTTGGGTATTTTATTTATCAGCCGATTGCTTTGATACTTCGGATATTTCTCATTGATGTATTAAATATGCTACTGGTCAAATTTGTTATCAAATGTTTTGATATCCTATGATTTCTTAATCAACCCACATATGTTATACTTATCGATGTGTAGACTTCCAATCATTTTCTTAATTCATCACCCTTCACAAGCGTGCATTTTATGTGAGAGATTTGGCTACAATTTCATAAGGTCGACAAAAATGTTGATTAACATTTTAGTGTGACATGACCATTAACAATGCACATTGTTAGTCTGGAGAATGAAATCAATTATTCTGGAATTTACATGTATATACACAAAAAGATACATACTAACATAAAAATTACGTGTACGAGGGCCATATAAAAAGTATTAATCATTGGCCAATAATACGTTTAATATTCAATTAAAGTGTATAAAAGTGGACATTTTCTGAAATATACAACCTTTGCCTAGCTAACTAATAAAACAATATTGCAATCGGTAATATGACATTGAACCAATAGTGGTATGAAACGCTGGAATTGCGAGAAAATAATGTATATTAGTAGACGTAAGGGTTGATATTAATGGTCATAATGTCTATAATTTTTATCCGATTGATTTGAAATTTGCAGATGTCATGCACCGTATACTTGTTTAACTACTGCTGAATTAACATTATTGTTTGGACAGTCTAAATGGATTAAGTTGTACAAGCAATCTGCCATGTTCGAAATACTCCAAAAACTGCAACTTGCTGGGACTATACCCTTTACGTTGTTTCTGCATTGTACTACTGTGCGTCTTAAGTGGAATAGAAAAAAAATAGCTATACCTATTTATATATGTAACTATCTTTCACATGATAAATATGTCCTGAATTATTCATTATTGGTTCTTTAATACAGCCCAAACACAAAAAATACGTATTTTAGATTTATGACGTCATATCCCTAATACAATAATACAGAAAACAAAAATAAAAACACATGATAGTAATTTTATATAAGAAGAATTACATGAAATGGACAACAGGGATGAATTTTCTATGTTTATCATTAATAGGGGGTACAACATTACCCCACCAACTTTTTTTAAGGTGGGCTCGAACATAAAATGTTGTTGTAAAAATAGGATTGAGGTAAAAATGATTGAAATCGCCCGACAAATGAAACTTCATGTAATAATCTAGAAAAAATGACATATTAAGAATAAATTAGTGTTTATTTACCTAGTATATATATAATATTAATTAGGGTGTAAGTGTGGTATATTGAGTATCGGATATGACTTGTTTATATTGCTATAGTTTGATAATAATTTACCGTTTTCAAAATTATGGACTGCCATTTAAGAGTACAATGATATATATTGCAAATGATATCAATTTAATTTCAGTAAGCCTAAAGGACATTTGACAACAACGCTCAGAAATCGTATGAGCCAATATGACACAATTTGCTTACGTATTTATGAGGTATTCTTTGTCCAGTGCTTTAAACCATGTCCTGTTTGAAAACCAATAAAATGGAAATGCTTCCATATTAAATGATAAAAATACCACGAATGTCTAGCCGAGAGATTGTTCTTTAAGAAAATGTACAGTTTTTATATAGTCAGAAGCAATGATGTTGATTTATCGCCCACTGATTAATACTTTTTAAGTGGCCCTCGTATAACCTTGGTACATTAGCGTAACAATAAAAGGGTAACAGGGTAATGCAGGATACTATTGATACACGTTGATTAACTGGAAAAAGCGTAATCAACACCATTTCATGAATCCGGTATTTTCAAGTAACAGCCCACATTTATAGGCCTGAGGGCAATATCTATGCCTATGATTGGTAGGAGTGCATGGACGTCATCGAATGGGTGATCAATATACAAACTGTGAAAAGATGGCTAATTGCTTATCATGTATCTG
Organism: Spisula solida; assembly: GCA_947247005.1. Taxonomy (NCBI): domain Eukaryota; kingdom Metazoa; phylum Mollusca; class Bivalvia; order Venerida; family Mactridae; genus Spisula; species Spisula solida. The sequence continues at coordinate 38,170,113 of OX365944.1, read as the reverse complement.
GGGAGCCATTGCCTCACAGATACTGCACAGTCTAGGTGTAATTAAACTTCCAATTGCTTTCTACGAACATCATGTTGAATGCTAATTGTATTAGTTGTCAAACCAAAATATAGAATACGATATTAACTCGATTGTGTCGAATTATCGCAATTGTTTCAGACTTTGATCTCCCCTTCTGTATCACAGACTGTGAAATGTGAGTATTATTTATGTCACTTCAACTAATGTCTGACAGAAATTTCAAGCGAAGTTTAACCAAGTGTGATTAATTTTTAAACATAGTTTTATGTGACTGTCTTTTCAATGCAGATCCACATTAATTTTACATAAGCTGCTTCGCTTTAAGTGGCATTCGTTTTCAATTTATATTCTCTGGATATATTTGGTACTTATCATAGTTGTATAATATCTGTAATGTATTACTATTCGAGTTATAAGGTAAATACATCAATTAAGCATTATTGGACACATTTATTAAATATCACTTTATTTATAATTACCAACCTCATCAATATTATCTCATCAAAGCTAGTACTTTATATAATATATGATATACAATATATGAACGTATGAAACTGTTCAGTAAACACAAAATGAAAGTTTGTTTATATCGCAGTTTGGCTTCTGATCGGATATAGTCCACAGAAACCGAAGAGTTGTCATTGTTTGGGAACGTTAATACATGTAGTATAATGTGTGCTATGGTGTCCGTGTTTATGTTACTGTCATTTTTTACTTGGAATCAATTGGTAGTCGTGTTTTTTCGTAATGGTATACCATAAGAATGTTTGCAATTGTTATAATATGTCATATGGTTCAATTTTCATACATGGTCCACGACCTTTCAGGCGAGTCCATGCGAGCGGGTAGCCTATGATTTATTACGTTCAGTAGTTATGATTAAGAGATATGATTCTTACTGGTGTATGTATCTATTCGGTTGATAGTTTAGCGCAGTTAGTTACGTACAGGATCTTTAACACAAAAGTCGGTGGTTTTAACCCCAAATATCGGTATTTGTTTTATAAATTCTAGAGGACTATACATTGACTTGTTATTTTTCTATAATATTTTCTGCTATTGTTCCAATTGACAACACTTTTTTGTTTCGAAACACGTCTTCGTGTTGGAACACTGTTAAGTGAAGGACAATGTATTCGTTTCGATTTAACCGCCGTATCTTTCTTTATTATTAATAGCACAACTACGGGTATACATGTAGTTTTCAGGATTTTTCAAGTAGTGAGCATTAAAAGGTTTCAATTAAACTTGATAAAAACTATATTTATAGTGCAAATCGAAATAGCATTCCTATCACAACAACTCTATTTCCTAACACTTCACTGCCACAACCATTCAGACACAAGGTAACGTTCCTCCTATTGGTAATACATGTAGTATCTAAACTGTCAATCATGTACCAACATTTATCGAAGAATGGAATAAAACATAAAGTACAGTTACGACTCAATGCTTGAAATCAAACTTTAGTATGACAAATAATTCATCTTAGTCTCAAATATTTCATGAACATTATTGTAAATGGACACCAAGCAAATAATGTAGGATGACAGAATACAACTGAATATACCGACTTTATTAAAAAATATTAAAAGTACTACTGTCTTGTAATGACGTTAAATTACAAGGTAAGAAAATAAAAACAGACATAATTTTAACAATCAAACATTAAGAAAATATCGGTGAAAGATATCGAACAACACGGTGATCATCACGATACAAAGTAGATGAACAAGTTGCTCCAGACGAAATAAAATGGCAAAACAACATAATTTACGACTTAAAGAAAGCGTAATTTAGTACGAACGTGAGACAGCCTAGGAATACTATAATCATAACATAAAACAACAGTATATGGATGACATTTAAAAATGTTAGGAAGAAATGATCATTTGCAATCCACCATTATAAATTTATCGTCTAAATAATGAACTGAAAGTCAAAGGAAGGTGATTAAACTTCAGCAGCTATTTTAAAAAATAAAGTAGAAAGATAATTTCTTGGACATTCAAGGTTAACCCCTAAACGAGGACTTTCGAAACAGAACAGAAACACAACAAAATGTACTGCGAAGTAAAACATTATGTACTCGTTTAATATTACAAATCTTAATATTTGTGTTCCACGTAGATAATTGCACAGATTTGGGTGGTAAGAAATGTTGCACCATTTTTGTTTGTGATTATATCTTAACCAAATCACCCGACAGAGATTACGCAACCGTTATAATATAAATACGTTCCGACATTCTTTCGAATTATTTATAGTGAACATGTATATGCTTTTACAAAAGAAGCACAATCGTTAAAGTACATAGCGTATAGAATGCATGTTCACCTGGTTTAAATGATGTTTACTTAGAACATACGAATCTTTAGCATCTGTCATTCCAACAGCTGATTCTTACTGGCGAACCTACGGCACGAACGTTATTTGTTATTTTCATGTACATGTGCGAACTAGGTGCTATCATAAATTTCCAGATTCTGTGTAGTAAACCAAGAAAACGGTACATCGTGTGAATAATTGCCTCCACGAAGAAGTATGCGATATGTGGATGATATAATCAAACTCAAAACAAAGGTAATTTTATCAAAATATTAGGATAAGACAGGCATGAACCAGGGCTTGACCATTGATGCTAATATCAACAACACTGAAGTGAAGACAGCAATTAAAGTAAACAAGGTGTAGCAATAACCTGCATTACATGAAGGCAATTAACAGTTAGTGAGAACGATACAGAACAGCTGGTACCTGTCATTTTAGCTGGTATCCGAGGTTTAAGCAAACGGCAGCGTATTTCTTGGGTAAAACCAACCGTATTCGAGGTACATCAGCGAGTTTGCTAAGTTTGCTCGGAATCATTCTTGGGATACGTTGTAGTGTGAAAAGACTCTTCAGCTAATTCAGCTAAAAAGGTCTGTTATTTCATTCCAAGTATCATTGAAATAGCAGACGGGGTGATTTTTAATAGCTATTTATTTTAATATAAATGTACTGATACCTAATATGAGCGCCGTCATGAGAAAAGGGACACTCGGACGTTTTTGACGCACCGTCAAAAAATGCAGGAAAAGTGACGTCGTTCCGTTGTGACATTTTTAATCGCTTCTGCTCGGTATCGCAACCATTTTTCATGTCCGTTTCGTAAAAAATGATCAAATAGCAAATAAAAATGAAACAATTCGAGGAAAGAAATATTTATTGACGTTCTTTACATGTAGTACTGCTCCGTTTTATTACTTAAATTAGTTGAAACGCCATTCATAGACTGCTGACTGCTGAAGCGCATCTGAAAGCTAAACTGTGCTTACCGTTACAAAATGCAACTTATTTGCAATATTTCGCCCAGAAACAGGTAGACCCTGCTTTAAAGTACAATTAGTCGACCAGAAATGGCAAAACAAAAAAATATAATGACTTGCACAGGTCGACAATAACATAAATTGAATCAAACATTGATGAAACGATGACAGATCGAAGTTTGTTTACATGTTTTCATGGCAACTACACACAGTTACGTCCCTTATTGAGGTGTGTAGATATAAGTTTAAAACATACATGCGCACCTTAGTATGTGACGCCGTGGTGCATAGGTTTAAACGGCGGATTTTCAATCGTGCGATCATGGTTCAATACTTCGCAGCGCCATTTTTTTTATTTTATTTTTTTAATCGTGCGATAAATAGATCTACTGGTCTACAACACGATGGGTTATGTTTTCTTTTTTTACTTTAAAAATAGAATTTCGTTATAAATATTATACACAGAGAATTCAGATGATGAAAGGAAACACTGCTATAGGCCTACCAGCATAGTCAATGCCACCTGTCATCCAACTAGCAGGTCTATCGCAGAAGAGTCAATGGCTTTTATCTTTCTTTGCTGTCTCCCAAACCTCTTCAGTATTTCTGAGTTCGTAGGTAGGCAACACAAAATTCTAGCAAATATTTGTTTACAAAATAAAACAGTTTACAAATGCTTTATTTACCACAAATTCATTTATGTATAGACCACACTGCCCTGACTTTGTCCAATACATGTATGTCGAAGCTCAAATGGCCGTAATTTAAATTAAAATTATCTCGGCGTTATTAATTGCAAAAGGCACTTCTTGTTACAATTTAATATTATCGTACGAAAGAGAGACCGATCAATTCCGGTTTAAAATAGTTAATAATTCCTAATTTTCGGGAAATTGTGCTAACATTATAATTGTATAAGTCCATCAATTGATTCCTTAACATTTTAGTGGTTTATAGCAGTTTCACTTAAAAATACAAAACAAAATACGTATATACAAATCGTTGTAAAATGTCGTATCGATTTATGTCGATCAGCAAATTCGTAGTAACCTCGTGGTATCATTATGACCGCAGTTACATCGTAGTACGATCGGTATCAAATTAACAAGTTTGTTTTCTATTGAAACACATACAATCATTGTGTGGAAAACATGAGTTTTTAACCAAAATGATCGAAAAACGAAGAAAGTCCATGAACCTCGTACATGTATGATATACAAGAACAGAACGGACCGGACCGGATCGGAACAGAACAGAACGGAACAAAACTTAACTTTTTGTAGCAGTTTTGTAGAAATAGTTTTTCATAAAACATCATCCAATGGATCCAATACCTCCTTCATCTATGAGCGATTTGAAAAGAAATGCTGCAAACTACTTGATTTATGTACGCATCAAATCAAAGCGAACCGTGATCATGTCATGTTCGTATATATAGTATTGTCGGCATAAGCGAAACAACATCGTATTATAGGAAGGTATTGCACAATGTTGAGACATCGTAGTAGAAAGGGCACATGATCGGTTGTAATCGCAGCGGAAACATGGTGCAAGCGTGCAAGGATCGAGTCGAAGAGAAATCGTAGCAGAAGCGCCGATGAGACGTTCCGGTGAAGATATTGATCAATTGCCTTGGTTTTGTCGCCAATACCGTCCCGATTAACACTTTTAATTAAGGTCGGAACAGATCGTCCTGGTCCTAGTAAGTGTGAACGGGGTATTCTTCACATGACTGTCTACGCGGGAAGAAAATTCATATTTAATGATTGAAATATGTAGTAATCTGTATAGCACGTGAAAATTAGATTTCACGGAAAACGAGTAAACCGTACACACGATTTTTATAGAATACAAATAGTTATAAATAAATAAATATACCAGATTTATATAGCGCCTTTTTCGTGCGGACACGCGTTTAAAGGCACTTTATATTATAGTGTGGCAGCCACAAGGACGCAGGTTCATCATCTACCAGTGCAGATACAGCATGATCTGACCAGAGGGACAGACTGAGAGAAAGCCCCTGAATTGAGAGAGAGACATTAGATACAGGCATGTCCGGCGCTGCAGACGTGCGCCTAGCTCCTTTTTCGAATAGACAGTCTTCTTTAATGTGCCCGGTGTATAGCACCGATACACAGCTTCCTGGCACCTAAGATATAGCGGGAATTATTATAAATATTTCAGAAATGTCAAGATCCGATGCCGGGGATTGAACCCACGACCTCTGGATTGACAGTCCAGTGCGTTACAACTGAGCTAAAGCCGTTTATAAATTATTGTTAAAATTGCCGCGATGCCGGTGGCATGGAAAAGCAATGCTTTCTACTTTTCTTCTGAGCATGTGCGGTTTGAAACCCGGCTATAAAAATGCATTTGGTAAACAATTTTCGGCAGCATCATGACATGTCGTATTTATGAACAGACGATAGGCGACGCTATTTTCTTGGTGTCGACCAATCAGCATTCGCGGGTTGCATACAGAAGATTGACGTCACACAGGCGGATCACAAATTAACCTTGCCTGGATAGCGACAAACGATAGTGTATTGACTAATGTTTGTCGTAGGCTCAATGTTTGATAATTAACGATGAATTTTGAAAATTAGTTAATAGGATGTCTTCGTCTGCATGGGCGCCTAAACGGTACACGATATACATGACGTATTGGCATCTGAAAAAGTAGGTCGATTTAGATATTGTACTACCCGACGATTTCTGTATTTAGCGATGTTTTCTAGAATACGGCACTAGGACGCCCGTCAAATACGTCACGATGATAAAAAATGTACTCCTTGTTTCGAGGGTCAAACTAACTTAGTATTGTTGTGAAGACGATTTTACTTCTTCTGTGTGTTGATATATGTTACTTGGGGCTGTTCTACTGTGCACCCAAACTGTGGTTGACTGTCTTCCAAGATCTAAAAATAATCAAGAAGTGTGTCCTTTCCTCAAATTTATTTTACACAGGTATAGTTCTTAAAACATAGAAGTCGGTATCAAAAGTGACGATTATTTATGAATACAAATAAGCAACATAAATATATCAAATGTATTAGATGTTATGAAATTTAAGTATAAAGTATTTTAAATGCTATAGAAAACAGTGTTCAAATGACGACAATAAACAAAGCATTAAAATACATACGGCCTAAGATCGATCTGAACTTTCGGTTTAAATCATTTAGAAAATATATCAATAAAAAGTATACATACGTGTCATTATGTCAAACAGCGTGGAATAATGATAATTAAACAAAAACTTTTAATTAAAACAACTCGGTTTTGATTTCTGGGTTGAGTTAAATCCAAAGATACAAAATTACTGCTAAGTGCATAATGGAACCGAAACGGCCAGAATAACCGAAAAGTATACAGCGCTCTATGTGCAACATAGGCCGCTTAATAAATTTCTTTACTCCGATGAATACCAATTTCTCAATACATACTAATTCATCAATAATGAATTCAAATACAATTCCACACTGTCAGACAATTAAAATACAGAAATAAAATACTATTCATCAATAGTGCATAAACCTTTGTATGTACATTTGTTATATACACGCATATTACACCCACACAAAAATAACTGAACTTACAGTAAAACAGTATTACTTCTACAATTAGAGATCTTGCGAATTATAAAACATATTGAATTTCTGAATAAAAGTACTTGTAAAATACATAAAGAATATAGCAAAGTTTCTTACCTAAAAATAATCAAGAAGTGTGTCCTTTCCTCAAATTTATTTTACACAGGTATAGTTCTTAAAACATAGAAGTCGGTATCAAAAGTGACTTCTCTGAGGAAGGACACAACTTTTAACGAAAGACCGAAAACAATAATTAACCAATCAAAAAGCCGAATAAAATTTAAGACATTTTGTATTGACCAATGAAAAAGGAGTTTGAAAATTACTTAACACGTCTTGCTCATTCTGACATAAAAGAATGTTTGAGCCTCAAGCGACAAAAAGGTGTAAATGGCTTGTAATTGCCAATCACCGAAATCCGGCTGAAATGCAGTATTCCGGAGACAAACCGGCTACTTCGCTGATACTGTTTCAATGGTTTTTCGCACCTCCATTGTTAACTGTTTTTATACCATATGTTTCAATCAAACAAAAATGCACTCATTCAACATGTCAACAATTACAACATACATAACGAACACAATCTATTGTTGTAAAAATACCCATATTTAACATACATACTTAAAATTCTAGAAATTGTGTAGAAATAGATTATCTATAATATCTGTGGAAATTCCCAGCATACAATTTCAACTTCAACAATTTAGATGTAAAAATTTAACCCAAACTTATAAATAACCCATATTTTATTAACATTTAGTAAAAGAAAAAATCACAAATTTTAGGGCATAACACATTCCCCCTCCCTTAAATTACTTAATTCCTATAAAGTGTACTCTCAACCCACCTTAAATGTTGGTTAAAACCATGTATGTACATTACTGGTTTATATCACACATTATTTGATCTTTGGTTACAACAATAATAATAATTTCAATAATCCGGACATGTTTTGCTCTAAAATATATACATTGCATAATGCCTGTAACACAATTTCAACCATTATTTATAGGAATGTAAACTTTATTAAGTTTATACAAATTTCATTTTCTGCAAAAGAAATATTTACATCAACCATGCTAAATAGTTGTGAAGTTCATGTATAGTTATATAACATGATGTTTCAAACATGTAGACATATATATATGAATAACACACACACAATGTTCATCAAACAATAAAAAGAAGCTGCAACTGCAACCTACTATAAAATGGCATAACTATTAACTAGTACATAGACATTTGTCTTTAACCACAGTACATTTACATGTACTTGTAGGTGCCAACTCTAATTATTGTAGTGCAATGGGTCTACATGTATAACGGAATTAATAAATTGTCATGTTTAGCAAAGAAATTCATAGAATATGCGGTGCGCAATATATGTCGAATTTGTCTAGATTTTGTAATTCCCACTCTGAAAGTGGATTGAACATTACTTTTCTGTTCAGTTTGTTTATTTTCTACATAAAAATTATCCCAGTCAAAGGATAATATGGGCGTCCACAATCCTTGAATTGAAATACATGAAATATCATGTGGAACCCGAATGTTCCAGTAGCTGGGACACATAGAAAGGTTATATACAGGTACATACACACATGAAAATCCATTAGTTAATTCAACAATTACTTGTGTTTTACATTTGCTTTTACAAGTTTTAACCACTAAAATGATAACAAATACCAGTGTCAAAGTCACACATGCTAAAATTAAATGATCAAAAGTAATATCAATGCTTTCCCAAAAATTGCTAGATGGTGCTGGGGTTGTGTCAGGCTTATGGTAAATAAATGATGGTACAGTGGCTGCTTGTACCTGAGACTTAGATTTTTGTAGAACAGATAATATAATAAGTGTTTTCCTTAGACTACAAATATTAAACAAGTTTTCTTATTAATGCTCTAACAACAATTCATCTACAACTGCTACTGCTACTGTGTCAGAACCTCTACTACACTATGTTAAATGAACAATTTTTCTCTGTTATGATAGCTGTATATCACATAGGTCACTGTGACCCTCACTAGCCTCCTGTGGCCGATATGGCTCGAACAGAACACCATAATTCATTTGCTGCAGCTCACTCGGTTAAATACCAGACACCATAGGGGAACCAAGAACATCAAGGAATAGAATCATCATCAGTCAATTGAAGTCAACTAAACATATAAGATAGTGGCCATTATCTACCAGGGAAATAACAATGTTAACTGGTTGTAATTTCCATCAAATGAAAGAGAAGAAAAAAAAACCTTTCTCACACACTTTCACTCTTGTTCACATCCTCACACTTTCTCGCTTCCTCAACTTTCAATTGATTTGGAGATAAATATGGACTTATATTGTGTACTGATGTAGTACTACACTTTCAATTGACAACAACAACTTCAACTGAATCTAAAACCTTATAAATTATCAAAAGATATTAATTCTTATAGGTCCACAAGCGTTAAACGGTTACAAAAATCCCAGTATAGTGAAATATACTCAATTAAAGGACATAACCAAACAATAAGTATCTGAGAGCTCTTAACAGCAAAATGAACAGTTCAGTTCAACCATTTACACCCTGTTACACTACTGTTCACCTGTTACACTACTGTTCACCTGTTACACTACTGTTTACCTGTTACACTACTGTTCACCTGTTACACTACTGTTCACCTGTTACACTACTGTTTACCTGTTACACTACTGTTCACCCGTTACACTACTGTTTACCTGTTAAACTACTGTTTACCTGTTACACTACTGTTCACCTGTTACACTACTGTTCACCTGTTACACTACTGTTCACCTGTTACACTACTGTTCACCTGTTACACTACTGTTTACCTGTTACACTACTGTTTACCTGTTACACTACTGTTTACCTGTTACACTACTGTTTACCTGTTACACTACTGTTTACCTGTTACACTACTGTTTACCTGTTACACTACTGTTCACCTGTTACACCGGTTACACTACTGATTACCTGTTACACTACTGTTCCTGACACAAACCACCATTAAATAAGTCCTAGCATCTTTTGACTTTACCATAATGAATACTGTCCAAAACATGATACTGATATTTACTTAAATGAAATATAATCAATAAAAAATGCAAAGACAATTACTCCATCTATTGTTAAAATCCTAATTCTAAATGTAATCACCCGAAAAATGTTTAACGGTCAGCAAATATTTAAAAAATGAAAATATAACAAAATGGACCTGTAACAAAAAAATATACATTGAAAATAACATTAATTATACAGTTTTCATTAATAATATGTGTTTTAAATGTTATTATACGTAATATATATAATATATAGCACCACATTTTGCTTTAAAGCATTAAGCACACATCTATTCACATATATATGATCACTGACTAATATTTAAGTTATAAAATGTCTAATTTTCTTCTGTCCAAGCATACATGTACCCGAACTGTCTGTTTGTTTCAACTGTGTTTTAAAATATAAGTTGAACACAGTTCAGAGTTTATTCGATTGAAATAATGCTTCAAGTTCATGATGGGCAGATCTTTGTGACCCACACAATATTGTTGGTTCTTCATTGTTGTGGCTATCACTGACGTTTAGTGTTAAATGTTACATACCATACTAAATCGCTGATAGTTGCTTCGTATTCCACGGTTTAAGTTTGAAATTGGGAAATTTGTTGACTGTAATTCAATAATCTGAGTCATTCGTTTTACATCTGATGACCTTCAGATGGACTTTGATGTATTCTACGTCTTCTATTCTCGGACCAACCTCGCAGTGGTAAATGGCATCTGTTTACTCAGGCTTTACTCAGGTCTCCTCTTTTGCTACTCGCTTGTTACCTCATTTTGCGCTTGTTACTCACTCGTTACTCGCTTGGCTAATCTGAGAGGGCAGGCTCGAATCCCTACCCACCACGTGTTGTGAAGACGATTTTACTTCTTCTGTGTGTTGATATATGTTACTTGGGGCTGTTCTACTGTGCACCCAAACTGTGGTTGACTGTCTTCCAAGATCTAAAAATAATCAAGAAGTGTGTCCTTTCCTCAAATTTATTTTACACAGGTATAGTTCTTAAAACATAGAAGTCGGTATCAAATGTGACGATTATTTATGAATACAAATAAGCAACATAAATATATCAAATGTATTAGATGTTATGAAATTTAAGTATAAAGTATTTTAAATGCTATAGAAAACAGTGTTCAAATGACGACAATAAACAAAGCATTAAAATACATACGGCCTAAGATCGACCTGAACTTTCGGTTTAAATCATTTAGAAAATATATCAATAAAAAGTATACATACATGTCATTATGTCAAACAGCGTGGAATAATGATAATTAAACAAAAACTTTTAATTAAAACAACTCGGTTTTGATTTCTGGGTTGAGTTAAATCCAAAGATACAAAATTACTGCTAAGTGCATAATGGAACCGAAACGGCCAGAATAACCGAAAAGTATACAGCGCTCTATGTGCAACATAGGCCGCTTAATAAATTTCTTTACTCCGATGAATACCAATTTCTCAATACATACTAATTCATCAATAATGAATTCAAATACAATTCCACACTGTCAGACAATTAAAATACAGAAATAAAATACTATTCATCAATAGTGCATAAACCTTTGTAGGTACATTTGTTATATACACGCATATTACACCCACACAAAAATAACTGAACTTACAGTAAAACAGTATTACTTCTACAATTAGAGATCTTGCGAATTATAAAACATATTGAATTTCTGAATAAAAGTACTTGTAAAATACATAAAGAATATAGCAAAGTTTCTTACCTAAAAATAATCAAGAAGTGTGTCCTTTCCTCAAATTTATTTTACACAGGTATAGTTCTTAAAACATAGAAGTCGGTATCAAAAGTGACTTCTCTGAGGAAGGACACAACTTTTAACGAAAGACCGAAAACAATAATTAACCAATCAAAAAGCCGAATAAAATTTAAGACATTTTGTATTGACCAATGAAAAAGGAGTTTGAAAATTACTTAACACGTCTTGCTCATTCTGACATAAAAGAATGTTTGAGCCTCAAGCGACAAAAAGGTGTAAATGGCTTGTAATTGCCAATCACCGAAATCCGGCTGAAATGCAGTATTCCGGAGACAAACCGGCTACTTCGCTGATACTGTTTCAATGGTTTTTCGCACCTCCATTGTTAACTGTTTTTATACCATATGTTTCAATCAAACAAAAATGCACTCATTCAACATGTCAACAATTACAACATACATAACGAACACAATCTATTGTTGTAAAAATACCCATATTTAACATACATACTTAAAATTCTAGAAATTGTGTAGAAATAGATTATCTATAACATCTGTGGAAATTCCCAGCATACAATTTCAACTTCAACAATTTAGATGTAAAAATTTAACCCAAACTTATAAATAACCCATATTTTATTAATATTTAGTAAAAGAAAAAATCACAAATTTTAGGGCATAACAGTATATTTAGACCGGGCGAAACAATATTTATACTAGTCAAAACTTCCAACGCAACACTGTATATAAAAGTAAATATTAAATTTGTAGACACAAACAAATTTTTACAATAAAATAGGCCAATCAGTTCATCACAATATTACAATAAAACATTTATCAAATATTGTACCAGGACGACAAAATTCATACAAATACGAAATGGCCCTTTAAATCATGCTCTGTTACAAATGACCTAGAATAGAACCGGTCAATTGTTTTATAAAATAGAACACCAAATGAAGAAAATGCAGAATGTTATATTGTTGCGTTGGAAGTTTTGACTAGTATATATAACACTGTGTTCACCCGCCTTACCAGTATTTTACATGTCGGTGTGTCGTAGAAAATTGAATAAATGATAAACAGTCGATTCTCGTTATCTGCGATATGTAGGGACATTGATTTGACAACGAAATAGAACAAAATAAGGTGCGTGATTCAGTACGGTTTGGTACGAGTTTTATCATGGAATCCTTGCGTTTCGTAAGCACTGTTTACATTAATTCCACCTTTTTGTATATGATACCTATTAATAGTTTTAAGTTATTTGTAATGTAACCTGGTATACATGTATTTGTCATTCCATACTTTTATAGAAACTTTTATTAAAACTGTGATTATATAGCGAGAGCGTACGCTTGTGTGTTAATGTATGTATTAAAAATTGATGATTACAGTCATCGTTTATAAAAGTTAACTGTGATTTGCAAGACTAAATGATAATTGTGCATGTTTGCAGCGTTTTTTGTGTTTTATTCTGCTGGTAAAATCGCTGCTTGGAGCGTCGTTCTTGATACATGACGTTACGACGTTTGACGACGTCGCAAACGTCGAATGCATTTTTTGCATGTAGACAGTGGGTTGCAAAGAATTCACATATCTTCACGAAATGTTGGCAGATTTCTTTCAAATAAAAAACATAATATTGACAAACTAATTTAGTATAAAATGAGCTAAATAGTCAGAAATCGTCAAAAAATGTCCGAGTGTCCTTTTTCTCGTGACGGCGCCCATATAGTGTTTAGCGTACTGAATAATGGCTGGAACTTTATCTGCAGTTACATATACATATATATATTTTGGTGTAGTAGAATAAGAGATTTAATGCTATACAATTTTTGTCTCGTATTCCTGTAAAAAGTTTTCTCTATTGAGATAGTTGGTTACAATGGCACTATGCGAAAACATAAGTTTTAGTTACTGGGCATTGCCAAAATAAATATTCAATTGTTTCTGATGACGTATTACAAAAAGAGCAGGCATAAGTCTATTTTATGCCATGCTACTAATACGCAACACATCGGGAAACGCTACTAATGGTGTGCATGCACATTTTCCTTCTTCATCATGTATCAGCCTGCGTGTAACTGACCTTATTTACAATTCGATATTTTCATTTAAAATGTCAAGTATATTCGTAATGACAACCCGTTTCTTATTCAATGCACATTTGTTGCCTGATGTGGACGATATCATACTGATTAAATACTGATTAAATTCGTGATTATGTAATTTGTAATTAAGAACGTTGTCTATACGTTTTGTTGTCTTGTATGGTCTAATACTATGACAACATGAGCTGCCTGACATTTGTGATATTCATATTCCGAATCAAATATGAACATTGATTTCCAACCGGTTATTTTTTCTCGTAAAGTTCGACTTTGCATTCTACATGCCTAGATAACTAGCAATAATTTTAAATGTCATGTACACCAGCACACAAACGAATGAATGTATATAATTTTGTCTTATCATAAAATGTTTACCGATGAAATTTGGTTTTAAGGTACTAGACTATAATAAATTATAAATCATATCAAAGACTAGTAGATATGTTACATAAACAGCGTTAGTAAACAAATACCACAAGTATTATGCTCAGATTTTGTACTAATTGAAAGTAATAGGTAAGTTTGTTTTACCTAGTACCGCATACATGTTTGTATTTGTAAGAACATGATCCCCGCATATTTTACTAATCGCCTTAGTGTTACCAGTATTTCCATTGATTGTCATTTAATACATGTATTAAAAAGTGAAACTGGCAGTGTTCTCACCTTCTTGGTTATGAATAAACCCGGGAAACTCGATTGATTTAGTTTCCACAATCCAATGTAATTAAGGAATAAACAACTGAAATATCCTAGTACATCTACTTGTACAAAATATCCATTTAACCACGTGGGTGTCATTAAGCGCAATGCAATGACACATGCATAATACAACAATAATACAAGCATACCTCAGTTAGTTTAAATAAACACTTAACCTCGATCATTGACCCTCAAGTCGATGTACCACTCAGTGCCACATCAAATTGGCTTTTGACTCTCTCAGGTACCCGTTCATACACCTAGGTAAATTTGACATGTTGGTTATTCTTGCTCAGGGAAATTAAGCTAAGGCGCTGACGCGGACCGGACCCGGGAGCCCTACCTCTAGGTTCCAAAAAAGTTCTACAGTTTATATTATTGACTTTTTGAATCACATTCCTTATGATATCTATCATTACGAGTGTGTTAAGAAATGAGCAATATGATTAATATTAATTCATCAATAATCGCTTTGCATAATAATCTAAACACAAATCGTTAGAAGTCACGTCCCGTGACATTTCTAATTAATCAACTGAAGCATCGCTTTTATGGTTTTCTTTAAATACTTTATTTTTAATCGGCTTTAAAATTAAACGCCAAAAGCTAAACGTGCGTCCCGTAATGTTCGTCTCCGAGATACACATGTAATACCATATAACTGTATGTAAATGTTGACTGCTATTAAAAAAAGTCTCCATGAAATGGAGGTACGTATGACATGGTTATCAGAACATCAGGGAATCTAGGCGCGTCTTAATAATGCTAAGTAGATGCTGTTAGTATTATAACTGTTATTAACCCATGTTAGCAAGTATACGTTCTAAACTATTTCAAACGCAGATTTATAATAAATGATACTACTTACTTATTGGTAATATGTGGAACCGTCAATGTTATCATGTAGAGCTATCTTTGTATGATAAGTATAGGATAGACAATGAGTATCGCTGGTTATGAGATTTAGACGCGAGCTTTAGCGAGCGTCTAATCTCATGACCAGTGATACGATATGTCTATCCGACTTAGACCACGTGACTAACTAATTGTATATGTACCGTTATTGATGCACATTAAAGAAGTGGTACATGGTATTTCTGACCAGATTATGCAATTTGCTCCTAGCAATAGGATTAAATTCTGCACTTATTACTCAAAACAACAATGGATCAAAATCACAAGTTATTTAGCTCAAAAGTGTTGGATACAGGATTTTGACCATGTCAGTACTGCGCAATGACTGGCTATTTGCGGCTTGTAGTGGTCTAAGGTCGTTTATAAAGCCTGTAATATTTCTAGTTATTTTCTTTAAGTAGATAAAATAAGTTTTAATCATACTCTTTATCCTACGAACCCTTTCTTTTAATATTTCTACTGTGCTGTTGGCGACTGTTATAATTATCCATAATTGTTTTGCCTAAGGTAAGTTATATTTATAATCCATTACCCTAAGGTTGACGTGATTAAACTATGGCTTCTCTTGCAATGATAAAACTCTTTTTCCACTTAATTACTTTATTTCTGGGAGACTTAATGTACAAGAATTCACACGACTCACAGTTATAAATGGATGTAATGAAAACGCAGGCTAAGCTAAGTAAGTGCTCGAAAATTCCAAATTACCTTAATGTGAGCATGACATACTATTTTATTTCTATGAACACATTTCAATCAGGAATTAATATCACGAGATACAGAAACAAGTTTGTTGTGGAAATATTTATGTTTAGTTTTTATATCCTCTATATCACGGTGTCTGTACGACTGAGAGGAGAGGCTTTATTTATCATTTTAACAATTTGTTTAATCCCAGATTGGGTGGTTAGCTTGCTGATAATTACACTCAAGTAGCGCGATTCAATCATGTTACCTATGTACCGTCTGTATAATTATAGCATAAATATATATCATATCTAGCTGTTCGTCTCTTTATTTCATTTACAAACATTTACAAAAAATGTAGTAGTAAAGTAGTAAAGACCTCTCAACAGTAAGCCTTGAGCAAGCTATTTTTTAAGGAATAACAACTACTGAACACCGTGCTTGTTCTAGGAACTACGTATTAGTCTAGATCATGTGGTACATAAATTCTGTTCAAATGCACTAGGATCATTTCTTAAAAAGACCACCCAACACCCGTTTAGAATATGCAAATTATAAGAAAACATCACCTTCTTGAATAATACAAGCGTTGCTAAACAACATAGCGTTATTTCAGTCGTAACCTTTCACCTGAGTCGAATGGAGACGTGTCATTCATCGTTACTCCTGATATCAGATTGCAATTAATTTCATTGAGTATTTACATTTCGTACCAAAGAATCCATCAACATCGGGAATATCACTTTGACCCAGGTTACCAGTGCCTGGATACGAAGTTCACGGAGGTTAATTGATCGAATACCGAAGATGGAATTTTGATTAACATAAAATGCAAAAAGACATTGTATGCTAGGTACATCAAGGACCATATACAGAACATGGGGCGACCTTGTTAAACTTGGAGACGAACTAGATGCGACATTTGTAAACGTTGACGATATACTCGTACATACACATGTATAGTTATCTCATAACCATAAACACGCCGTTTTCTTTTCTGAAGTACATTGTTTCTAGACACAGATTGCAGAGCTTAGCTATAGAATTGTAATTAATATATGAAAATATCTCTGAAACATGACTATTGAATTGGTAAGATAAATATATATTGCTGAATTTGAATAATAGCAATAACAGAAATGAAAATATATTGTATCGGGTACTGGCTTACGTTACATTCATTTGTGCAAACTTACGTACAGAGATACATGTAGTTACATGGTATCATTACATGTATAAGAAATCTTCATTTACAAACAGTATAATAACCGTAAATTACAAACAGCAATTTAAAAGTATAACACAACACCAATACGAAGTTATAAGAGATAATAAGAATACAGTCTAACTTGTATTAAGCGACCACCCTGGGGAAAGTCTGAAAACGGTCGCTTAACGGAATGGTCGTTTAACACAAATGAAAGAAACATCGAGTGTAATTAACGAATTTCCGATTTAAGGCTGTTCGAATACTATTCAACTTCAAATGATAAACATTAGTGTGTAGATATGTTTTATGGTTATTCTATACGTGTATGCATCATCTTCATACGCATTTAATTTATCATTTTAATAAACTTACTCATATATTACACAATGCAATTAATGCAAGTCAGTTTTGCTTGCACTCGAAGAAGTAGAAAAAACGAAATAGACTGGGTTTTAGCCCAATCTAATTGGACGGTAAAAACAAGCTGATTGCAGGAAAAGATACAACAATTTATCCGTAATTATGTGACTGTGTAATCTGATTAAAATCACCTGGATGACATGCAAACGGACACAATGGTAGTTATCAATGCTGTTAATTGAGGTCCAGGTCCAGGTACATTTGTAACGAAAGACAAACTCCAAAGTGTGAACAAACAATGATTTATGACGAGTTAAAGGTAATTAACAACCTGTCACTACTGATGACCAGTGATTTACAATGTTTTTGTCGCTTAAAGCAATTTTACCAATCAATTATAGTGCTTAAACAGTGGTCGCTGGTCGCGTAAGGCAAAAGTCGGTCGTTTAAGACAAAGGTCGCTCAATACGCGTGGTCGCTAGTACAAGTTAGACTGTATATCTTCTAGCAGTACATGTATCACGTCATATACCTACAGTTTTGTACACATTAATCACAATATATCTAATGGGAAAAAACACATACAAGGTATTTGATACATAGCCTGCGCAAATATAAAATGCAAATATAAAATGCCTCTATATGATTACTGATCACTCCTATGCAAAGTACTAGACTTAGATTGATGATTTGCTTTCCTTTTACTCCAGATAGATGGAACTATACGTATAGCAATAAACAGACACAAACATATTTACACTTTCATACTTGTGTTCAAATGTTAATAGTAGAATGACAACTACAGAAATGTTACAATAATCCGCTGGACACAACTTCTCCATTGTTGTGATTGAATGTTCTATTGCGGCTCTACCACGGTACATATTGTGGCTTAGAATTTTCATGAAAATCCGAAGGGGTTATGTTGACCAAACCGAAGTTTAAAAAGCTTTCCATAAGCAAAGAGTAGTTTTCAGACAGTTTTTTCTGTTTTCTCAAAATATTGATTTTGTACTGACGACCTTCTAATTCTAAGAAAGCTACATGTCGTCTTCTTGCCATGAAATACTTGCCGTCTTATCAGCATATTATGCAATACAATGGAATTCAAACCTGATTGTAATTCATTCAATTACTCCTAAAGCAATAGACTAACGAAAATGAAATGAATACACAAATCAAGATATTTGCATAGTCAAGAGAGCGAAGGAACTGAATTCATCCTATGGGACACACTGTCTGTTATGATAAGCAATTCTGGGAATTATGAAATAATAGCCACACAACAGATAATTTGACTGACAGAATAGTGTCTCGAGAGATACCAGGAATACGCGAAATTATATAAGCCGTCAAAACTAAATAATCTGATTTGCGGTACGTTTTTACTTACTGTCTGTTTATAACATAAGAAATAATCGTTCTTTGGACAGACACATCTGTTTATTTGCAGATGGTGAGGTTGCTCCTGGATTTTTACTTGATATAACAGACTATTTCGATTATTATTGTTTGTGCTTGGTCTATTCTTCGTCAAAAATAAGTTGAATATTGATGTAATTATTTCAAATTCATTTTTTGTACAACGTTTACTTGTTAGGGGTCCGACCGCATTATATAGTTCATTAGTAATGAAACCCCGCGTTAATTATCTATATATATACGAGGACTATTCTGTAAGTATATTGCAAACTTGCACAACAAAACATAACACTAGCGAGGGATATTTATAATTTCATATCTCTGTACCTTTATTCAAAAAGATAACACATCGGACAGGCATGACAGAACAAAACTGAATAGAAAAAATTCAATCGGAGTACGAAATGCACACACAAAACACAGTACAGAAATTGCTAGCTCTGCATCAAAATGAAGGCCTTGCATTAGGGTCATGTGGATTGCGCAATACACTTCTCATTGTTGTAAACATTTATACCAAATATAAGCACCATTGGCCAAATAATGTCAAAGTTATGAACTGGACAAACCTTCCAATTTGACAATTGACCTCTGGCTGTAACTTTTACCTTTGAGGTAGGATCATGGGGTACTCCAAAAACACACAAGATTCATCGAACATTTAGCGTTGCATTCAATCATAACTTCCTCACTAAAACCTAAAATTGTGTACTGATATGCAATTTATGGCGGCTATCTTGAAAAATGCCCAATGGTGACAAAGTGTCATACAACATATTCTGAGGAAGGACATCTTCTTGAAATTTTGGTTCCAAAGCATTCTGTGCATACTCCAAAGTAAGGTTACCTCCTTTGACTTATGAACTTATTTATGTAAAGCGGATCTATTAATTTGAATACCTATGTAACAAAATGTATTCGGCTGTGTGGTAAGTGTCTTACCTCCGGTATATACAGCACTATTTTATCGCTTCCTAAAAAACTTGCGTATGGAAGCCGTCAATAAGAATTCTCAAAATATACAATACGCAATAAATAACGATCTTTGAAGTTCACATTACTCACTGCCTGTTGATGGATGCTTTCTTCCCAACTTCCATTGTCTTAATAGAACTAAACAAATGTAACTGTTTATAGGATTGTGTTTATTACATAAGTTATAACTAATTAAACGCCAGCTTTGAGGGTTTACGCTGTGTTAAAAGATATGAAACATATACTTATGTTGAACGCTCTCTGTCGCAATTTTGCACATAAGTACTACTAGGCAGTATTATGTATACAGAACTAGTGAGATAGTGATTCAATCTGCTATTATGTCTACATTATGAAAAAGATGTATAAGATGTAGAACTAAACTCAGTCTGATAAAACACTCTTAGTAGGAATTATTCTACGATATTCCATATGTCGTTCATACATAACATTATGTATGATTTCCTTTCAGGTAAAACATTTGCAATTGTAGTATTCATCAACTTATATACAGAGACATAACATAACTGTAACAAGTATCTTTTTTCCAACAGAAATATAATTATAAGGCATTTCCCAATCTTAGAAAACACAATTATGACACCAAATAATAAAGCAATGCATTAAATACATGCACTTAATGTATGTTAATGATCGCGTAAAAACAATATTAGCTTATGTATAATAATACATCATCTGTTAAGCATCCGGCATACTTACATGTACGAGCTGTCTAAGTGCATAAAAGCTAGCAAAATTTGAGAATCCGTACGTGGTGAGTTCCGTCCCTTACCTATTTGGGAGCATGCTGACACGACATATAATTGTTAGGGTATGAGGAACTTCTCTGCGTTCGGACTATGGTTGTACCACGTACATGTAACGTGCGTGTCTTCTACTGCCAACTTACAACGTGCTTGTGAGTAAGCACAAGGTATGTGAACAGTACGTAATTCGTACAATAACGTGACAATCACACGGATAACGTACACTGAAAGTACGTACAACTCACCTAACACGTGTACAACGTACTTAGCACGCAGTCACCCATTACCAGACACAATCGTGCCTGTGACGAGGGTTGTCGTACCCCCTCCACACATACTTGAAAATACGTACCGGCCATATCCCCCAAAAAGACGAAGGTGCTAAAATAACGCACGTTAGATTGTGACCAAGCCTTTACGGACCGATCTATTCGAGTGAATACACAGATATTTAATCATTTTTATAATAACCTACATTTGTACTTATGAGTCATTCGTATATTCGATCGAATTCTTTATAAAACATCGTAAAACAGTACATCGATGTTTCAATCGTTTTCATCGTGGATGTTTGTACATATAAGAGTATTATTCTATAATTTATATTATAAGACAGACGGTTAATATTGTTTGAGGATGTATGTGTTAAACATAGGTTTTTCTTGGTTATATATGAGCCAGTCTCCAGGAACGCCTGCTATTTTGACAGTATGTAATGACTACATGTAACAAGGTTTAAAAAAGCTTTAAAACAAGAAAATATGACATATCTATAGATTCAATTTTGAGCAATGTATCCATGTATTACTCTATTTTAGCTTTAAAATGTCTTATCAATTATGTCGAAATCACTTGCTTCGTTTCTATGGTGACCAATTTTAGAAAAGTACTCTAATTAAGAAAAACGAGGAGTTGTTTAAGATAGTAGTTACATGTACCTTTCTCTAAATGTGAACTTTTACAATTTGGATATATATATATTTTAACACTTCAAACATCATTCTAAAATGTGATACCATTTTGATCTGTTTTTGTCAAGAATTGATCAAATACTGTATTTATAAAGTACTTGTTACAACGATGTCAAATAACGTTTTACTGACGTTTGCGACGTCACGCTAAAAAGGCTCCGAATAGAGCCTCTACAAAACAGCTGTAACTTCCTGAAAAGTCAGGATACTAACAAAATTTATTTTGTATTTTGCTTCATTAAGATTACGCTTTTAAATAATAAAAACACAATCAAATATTTTGTCAAAAAAGCAGGTTTTCCTGGAGTCTTGCTCATATATATAGCGACGTCTTAATCAGTACAACACAGCGTTATAATATTATGACTTTTATGACGGTCGTCCCAACGTCGAATGCAAGGCACACAATCTTTTATGACAAAACTAGGGTTTCCATCACAACTATAATGGGATTAAAGTAGCTATATAAATGTTCATTGGGGCATGAAATCAATTTGTTAGATCATTTTAATACCTAAATAGATTTCACACCGTCTGGAATCGTCTCAGCAGTCATTACTTAAATTGTACATCAGGTAAACGTTAAAGAATCTAACGATGTACCATCACCAGAAATAAAAGATGTGTGGGAACTTTAATGGTTAATCCATTTATCAATGGTCAAACTTTAGTTTGCAGCACATCTTTTGTATTGGTTTTAAATGCATTGTGTACAGTTGTATTCAATTTTAGTGAGCATTAAGGACAGATCGTAACTCACGATTTCAAATTGAGTTTATTAAAAAGTATTAGAAGTACGACTGTCTTATAAACGACGTTAAATCACAAGGTGAGAAACTGAACATAGACACTTAACAATCACACATTAAGCAAATATCGGTGAAAAGTGTCGAACAACACCGTGATCCTAAGGATACGAAGTTGATTAACAAGTTGCTTCAGACGAAATGAAATGCAAAGAAACACATTATTGACGACTTAAAGTAAGCGTATTTCAGTGCGAGTGTGAGACAGTCTAGGAATACTGTAATTATAACATAAAACAACATTGTATAGATGCATTTAAAAATGTAAGGAAGAAATGATCATTTGCGATTCACCATTATGAGTTTATCGCCTAACGAGTGAACTGAAAGTCATAGGAAGGTGGTTAATCTTCAGCAGCTATTTTGAAAAATAAAAGTACAATAATAATACTTTCCTAGATATTCAATGTTAACCCCGTAAACGAGGAATTGTAGAACAGAACAGAAACAAAACAATTGTACTGCGCAGTTAAACATTATGTACTGACTGTCTCGTTTAATAATACAAATCCTAAAGTTTGTGTTCAACGTGACTATGTAGATAATTGCACAGACTTGGGTGGTAAGAATTGTTGCAATAATATTGTTTGTGAGTATAGATAGATCGATCGAAAATAAGACAATATGCCCATGATTTCACATAATTAATAATTATGTCAATGCATGTACTTATTATAATATTAATATTAACACAAATATACACATTATAATATAAACAAAACATGCATGTATACATATTATTATTTTCGATTCCAGTACAAAGCATATGTGGAGTAAGTGGAAATTATCTACTATGGAGTCTCAAAAAGTAAAAAGTACGTAATTTATAGTGTATGCGTAGTTTGTTTTTCGTACCCTATGGAGAAGAGTGCTAACGTACATAGTATTCTGCATCTCTTCGTTTCAGACTTTCTAAATATATTGAGAAAGGTTAATTATAATATTTCTATTTTCAGATATGTACATTTATCTTAATCAAATCACTCGACAGAGATTAAGCAATCATTATAATATAAATACGCTCCGGCATCCTTTCGATTTATTTATATACTAATACAAAAGAAGCACAATCATGTACAGAATGATATTTGTTGTTTTCATGTACCAACTAGGTGCTGTCATAAGTTTCCGGATTCTGTGTGGTAAAGAAGGAAAATTGTACCTCGTGTGAATTATTGCCTCCGGCATATGCGGTATGTGGAATATAAAATCAAAATCAAAACATAGGTAATTTTATCAAAATATTTGGATAAGACAGGCATGAGCCAGGGCTTGATCATAGTTGCTAATATCAACACTGAATTGAAGACAATAACTAAAATAAACAAAGTGAACCGATAACCTGCATTATGTGAAGGCAATTAACAATTAGTGAGACCGATACAGAAGAGCTGTAGAGTCACTAGGTAGTTAGATGAGAACGTACACATTTTGAGTATAGTTTCGAATAAAAACTTCATAGTAAGAATCAGGACAAATGTTAAAAATGTTATGCAAGAATACAGCATGTAAAGCAACTACTAGTATAAGATGGGTTATATATTTACCGCGCGTGTTTCAACTGGAAACCACAGGGATATAACTTATTCAGTTAAACGTCATGCCGTAAATAATTTATCATAGATAATAAAGTGCATGTTTTTACTCTATTAGCCGTATCCCTGTGCTGGAAAGTTGATCGACTTTGCATCCGGGTTTTATTTTATCACGTCATCTAATTGATTTGAAGAAATGGGTGGTTGTTCACACATGTAGGATCTATCGTGCGCTTGGGGTAATGTTATCTTTTTGCCGATGCGAAACTTTGTTACAACCGTTAAATGGAGTTTGATATTTAATGTAAAAGTATTCATTACGGCTTTCATATGCAATTTGTTGAATTCGGCAAATGTCAACACGATTCAATTTGCGCCAATCAGCGCATAGTGTTAATTTAAGTTGTATATTACAAAGTCGACGAATTTTTGTTTCTTCGGTGTTGTTTGATAAGAATTGGATTTAATCGCCGACTTGATTTTCTTCACTTATTCAGTATCGGACACGTGAAATTATACGTAAGCGCTTACATTCGCAGGTTTTCATGAAATACGGAATCGGAAACTTTTAAGGTTTTTGACTTGACTTTTACTTACAGTTTGATAACGAACGGCGCCTAAATATTTGAGATTTACATGTACGTCGATTTATCTTACGATAATTAAAAGTCTGCGCGAGTGAGTACGCTCGAAGCAATGATGGTGCATTTAATAATTCTAATTTTCGTATGTGTTAAAGTTCCCTATTGTTGTCTATTGAACTTATTCTTAAATGCATGTTTTGTTTTAATCACGCTCATCAATAAAATTTCTACTACCTCGTGTTTAATTTATCGAATCGAGTGTTAGGGATTACGCTGCTGTCATAAAATCTGATTATCACGATGTGTGAAAATTACGGACCGCAACCAGATTAAATCTGACATTTTTTCGGAGGTGTGAAACTTCGCTCGGATGATTGCCTCGAGATAAAGTAACTAATAGCCGTTAAAAATTGTTGAATGGACCGACACCTGTGCTCGAATTATACCGGATGCTTGTAATATAATCGCTCAAATAAGAGGGTTAAATTTATGTACAATATAGAGCAAATTTGTCGGGACTTTGAAATTTGCTCGAATTAGGCCGGTTGCTCGAATAATCGCTGCTCGTTTTTGACCGAGGTTTTACTGTATGTGTGTTAATTGTAATTCTTACAGACCGTAGAGAACACAATAACTATGTTATATATAGTCAAACTGTGTTGATGATCGTTCCGATGTAACCACTATATCTTTCATTATTATTAATTACACAAATATGGGTATTTTGTAGTTTGCAGTATTTTACAAGTTGTGTATCAAAAGGTTGCATTTGAATTGATTTAATCAAAACTATACTCATATTGGAAATCGAAATTGCATCCCTATGATAAAAACTCTTCCAAACGGTTTACTATCACGACCATTCATTCACACGAAAACGTTCCTCCTATTTGTAATAAATATCTACGATTTCATTCCTATACATGTACCAACATTCATCGACGAATGATATAAAACCTAACGTACAGGTACGGCTCAATGTTCGAAATCGAACTGTAGTACAACAGATAAGCACGGAATATTCATCATAGTCACATTCAAATATTTCATGATCATCATTGTAAATGGAGACTAAAACACACTAAATTAGGATTATAGAATACGACTGAGCATCCCGAGTTTATTAAAAAGTATTAGAAGTACGACTGCCTTATAAATGACGTTAAATCAGAAGGTGAGAAACTGAACATTGACACTTCACAATCATACATTAAGCAAATATCGGTGAAAAGTGTCGAACAACACCATGATCCTAAGGATACGAAGTTGATTAACACGTTGCTTCAGACGAAATGAAAAAGCAATTTGAGTGGTAAGAAATGTTGCAATAATTCTGTTTGTGAGTATACATGTATCTTAATCAAATCACCCGACAGAGATTACTCAATCATTATAATATACGCTCCAACATTCTTGGCGTATAGAATGCATGTTCATTTGGTAAAAATGAAGTTTACTTAGAAAATACGAATCTTGAGCACCTGTCATTCCACCAGCTGATTCTTACTGGCGAACCCACGGCACGTTTAGTATGCTACATGTATTTGATGGTTTTATGTACCAACTAGGTGCTGTCATAACTTTCTACAATAATCTTTGCAGTAAAGAAGGAAAAGTGTACCTCGTGTTAATTAATGCCACCGTCATATGCAGTATGTGGATTATAAAATCAAACTCAAAACATAGGTAATTTTATCAAAATATTTGGATAAGGCTGGCATGAGCCAGGGCTTGACAATAGTTGCTAATATCAACAACACTGAAGTGAAGACAGCAATTAAAATAAACAAAGTGTAGCGATAACCTGCATTATGTGAAGGCAATTAACAATTAGTGAGAACGATCCAGAAGAGCTGTATAGTCATTAGCTAGTAAGATGAGAACGTACACATTTTGAGTATAGTTTAGAATAAAAACCTCCTTGTAAGAATCAGGACAAATGTTAAAGATGTTATGCAAGAAATCAGAATGTTAAGCAACTACATTGTATGGGATGGTAGATAATTATATTACTATACAATAGTCATTGAACCATAGTTACGGCAATTTAGAGTGATGTTAACTGAAGAGGTGCCACTAAATGACAAGTGGTGGGATGTGTCTTGATTTTCAAAGTAATGAGTGCAACAACTTCAGTACATGGTTTTACATTATAGCACTCCCATTTCTCCCATCCAGGATCAAAAGAAACATAATCCCAAGTCACTACACTATCTAAACAATTGCTACCGTTTGACTACTGATTCCGGATTTTTAATTGCATTAGAGACATGCCAAATAATCCGTGCTATACCAATGTTTGCGGGTGCATAGGGAAATAACTTCATGAAAAAAGAGTAGACTGATGAGTTGTCTCCTTTAATTAAACATAGGTTCTGTATATACAGACTACTTGTAGAGTGATATAACCATGTCATCACAGTACTTGTTATCAAACAGTTTCAGTAAGGTTTAGTTTGCACACCCTGTAATACTCGTTTATCAACAAGAGTTAACTTTTTCAATCAGTACTTTAATACAGAAATGTACGCATTTTTACACCGAACTGGCGCATAGAAGGTCAGTTGAGCAAACACCATACAACTTGTAAAAATCAATTACTAAACGATTATATATGTTTCATATAAAAATGTCTCCAGTGTATCATACGTGGCTTCATGCATATGATATTTAAAAAGGACTAGAGCAAAACAACCCGATACTAAGAATACGTCGACATAAGTCGTACTTGACGTTTGATAAACGTTAGCGGGCATTTCAGTATTTTAGGAGAATGAAATACATTCCTACGCAACAGGATTTACGTTTTCAATTTAATGAAAAATGCCGAACATAGTTAATAGCTACAGTTCAAATCGCAAACAGTATGGTGTGATATATTGTTTAGTGGAAATTACTTTTTAAATCTGATTTACAATTGACTGTGACACTTCGCATTAAAGTTACTGTAGACGGGCCGATTGTGAAACAAAATTGTAAACTAACAAACTAAAGTCTATTTTCAAACATGCATCGATGTTACAATCGGCGCCACAGCACATTGACTTTCGACCTTCTTAAGTACCTATTGATACATCCAGGTAAAGTGGAACATGTTGTTTTGTCTTGTTCATGTTCAGAGAATTAAGGCTGTGGCGCAGACTAGGATCGAAACCGGGATCCAAAAGTGCGTGCAGTACCTTAAGAAT
Source organism: Spisula solida (assembly GCA_947247005.1). Lineage (NCBI taxonomy): Eukaryota > Metazoa > Mollusca > Bivalvia > Venerida > Mactridae > Spisula > Spisula solida. The sequence continues at coordinate 38,142,153 of OX365944.1, read as the reverse complement.
TACGCTCCCAAACATGTTTACGGCTTACAATATCAACTCTCTTCATAATATTCCTTATTCGTATTCATCGCCACCTACATAGTGTGACAAAAGAGGAGAATGGCTTTTAAAGCAATGAACAATTTCATTAAAATTAACTCAATTAACTCATCCACATGCGCTTTGCATAATAATATAAACACAACTCGTGATAAATCACTTCCCATGACATTCCTAATTAATCATCTGAAGCTTCGCTTTGTGGTATGCCTTAAATATTTTATTTTTAATCGGCTTAAAGTTTTCAATCCAAAAGCTAAACTTGTGTCGTGTAATGTTCGTCTCCGAGATACACATGTAATACCGTATAACTGTATCACATTGCAAAGTCATGGAATCATGTGTAAATTTTGACTGCGCTTTACTCAATACGTATTCATGAAATGCCCGTTCTCAATTTAACAAGTACATATGACATGGTTATCAGAACATCAGGGAATTGAGGCGAGCCTTAATAATACTTTCTGATCGGTAATATGTTGAACCGTCAAGGTACCAAGTAGAGCTATCTTTGTGTGTTAAGGTCATAAAGAAACCCTGTAATATTGCTAGTTATTTTCTTAAAGTAGAGAGGATAAGTTTTAATCATTATTCATTATCTTACTTTCTTTTTCTACTACCTCGAAGCAAGTGCTATTGGCGACTGTTATAATTATCTGTAATTGTTTTGCCTAAGGTAGGTTATATTTTTAATCCATTACGCTAAGGTTGACCTAATTGAATTGTGACTTCTCTTGTAATGACAAAACTCTGACTCCACTTAATTCCTTTTAACTTTCTGTGAGACTTAATGTACAAGTATTCACACGACTCTCAGTTATAAATGGATGTAATGAGAACGCAGACTAGTTAAGTAAGTGCTTGAAAATTCTAAATTACCTTAAGGTAAGCACGACATACTATTATATATCTATGAACGCAATTCATTTAAGAATTAATATCACGAGATACAGAAAACAAGTTTGTTGTGGAAATATTTATGTTTAGTTTTTATATCCTCTATAACACGTTGTTTGTACGACTGAGGGGGGGGGGGCTTTATTTATCATTTTAACAAATGTTTAATCCCAGATTGGCGCGATTCAATCATGCTATTTCATTTTTATGAAAAGGTACATGTTACCTATGTACCGTCTGTATAATTATAGCATAAATATATATCATATCTAGCTGTTCGTCTCTTATTTCATTTACATACATTTACAAAAAATGTAGTAGTAAATACCTCTCAACAATAGGCCTTGAGCAAGCTAATGTTTGAAGGAATAACAACTACTGAACACCATGCTTGTTCTAGGAACTACGTACATGTATTAGTCTAGATCATACGGTGCATAAATTCTGTTCAAATGCACTAGGATCATTTCTTAAAGATACCACCAACAAGCTCAACTCTATTCATGAACCGTTTAGAATATGCAAATAATAAGAAAACATCACCTTCTTGAATGATACAAGCGTTGCTAAACAACATAACGCTATTTTAGTCGTAACCTTTCACCTGAGTCGAATGGAGACTTGTCATTCATCGTTACCCCTGATATCAGATCGCAATTAGTTTCATTGAGTATTTACATTTCGTACCAAAGAATCCATCAACATCGGGACTATCCCTTTGACCTAGGTTACCAGTGCCTGGATTCGAAGTTCACGGAGGTTAATTGTTCAAATACCGAAGATGGAATTTTGATAAACATGAAATGCAAAAAGACTTTGTATGCTAGATACACCAACGACCATATACAGAACATGGGGCGATCTTGTTAAATATAGAGACGAACTAGAAGTGACGTTTGTAAACGTTGACGATACACACGTACATACACATGTATAGTTATCTCATAACCATAAACACGCCGTTTTCTGAAGTACAGTGTTTCTAGACACAGACTGAGCTTAGCTATAGAATTGTAATTAATATATGAAAATATGTCTGAAACATGACTATTGAATTGGCAAGATAAATACATGTATATATTGCTGAATTTGAATAATAGCAATAACAGAAATGAAAATATATTGTATCTGATACTGTCGTACGTTACACATTTGTGCAAACTTACGTACAGAAATAGCTACATAGTATCATTATAAGAAATCTTCATATACAAACAGTATAATAACCGTAAATTACAAACAGCAATTTAAAAGTATAACACAACACCAATACGGAGTTATAAGAGATAATAAGAATATATCTTCTAGCAGTATCACGTCATATACCTACATTTTTGAACACATTAATCACACTATATCTAAGAAAAACAAGACTGCGTTCAATAAACGCTTATGCCCCCTGTGGAAGCCTTGTCCATAAATAAGTCTAAGTCCAAAATTAGGTCAAGGTGAAGGTCAAAATGGGGTCAGGTGATACAGGTGTGTGGAGAGTGTTCATATACAACATCCATTCAAGTTTGGAAGTTTTGTAGCAAGCCATAAAGATGCTAGAAGAAACGGTCAATTTGGGTTAACCAGGACGGACGGACGAACGGACGTTCTAACAAAACGGTATTTATGTGGCTACAATACGGAATGAAGGGTATTAGGTGTCTAATTGTAGACACATAAAAGAAAATTTTAGCCACGTAAGAGCCAATTCTACTTTCGTTTTCACTATTTTCAACTGGTTTGTCCATAGAAAGTAGCCACCTAAGTACCCGTTTGTGGGCGCGGACGGACGAACGGACGGACGGACAGGTGAATCACTATATGCCTCCCGATCTATCGATACGGGGGCATAAAAACCATAAAAGGTATTTGATACATAGCCTGCGCAAATATAAAATGCAAATATAAAATGCCTCTGTATGATTACTGATCTCTTCTATGCAAAGTATTAGACTTAGATTGATGATTTATTATACTCTTACTCCAGATACTATTAGATGGATTTATACTTCTAGCCATAAACAGACACAAACAGATTTACACGTTCATACTTGTGTTCTAATGTTAATAGTAGAATGACAACTACAGAAAGGTTACAATATTCCGCAGGACCCAACTTCTGCATTGCTGTGATTGAATGTTCTATTGCAGTTCTACCACGGTACACATTGTGGCTTAGAATTTTCATGAAAATCCAAAGGGGTCATGTTGACCAAACCGAAGTTTAAAAAGCTTTCCATTAGCATAGAGTAGTTTTTAAACAGTTTTTCCTGTTCTCTCAAACTATTGATTTTGTACTGACGACCTTCTAATTCTAAGCAAGCGACATTTCGTCTTCTTGCCATGAAATACTTGCCGTCTTATCAGCATATAATGTAATACAATGGAATTCAAATCTGATTGTAATTCATTTAATTACTCCTAAAGCAATAGACTAACGAAAATAAAATGAATACACAAATCAAGAAATTTGCATAGTCAGGAAAGCGAAGGAGCTGCATTCATCCTATGGGACACACTGTCTGTTATGATAAGCAATTCTGGTAATTGTGAAGTAATACACAGTAGCCACACAATAGATAATTTGACTGACTGAAAAGTGTCTCGAGAGATACCAGGAATATGCGAAATTATATAAGCCGTCAAAACTAAATAATCTGATTTGCGGTACGTTTTTACTCACTGTCCGTTTATAAAATAAGAAATAATCGTTCTTTAGACAGACACATCTGTTTACTTGCAGATGGTGAGGTTGCTCCTGGATTGTTACTTGATATAAGCAGACTATTTCGATAACTACTGTTTGTACTTAGTCTATTCTTCGTCAAAAATAAGTTGAATATTGATGTAATTATTTCAAATACGTTTTTTGTACAACGTTTACTTGTTAGGGGTCCGACTGCATTATATAGTTCTTTAGTAATGTTACCCCGCGTTAATAATCTATATATATATACGAGGACTTCATATCTCTGTACCTTTATTAAAAAAGATAACACATCGGACAGAGATGACAGAACAGAACTCAACAGAAACAATTCAATCGGAGTACGAAATGCACAAACTAAAGAACAGTATAGAAATTGCTAGCTCTGTATCAAAATGAAGGCCTTGCATTAGGGTCATGTGGATTGCGCAATACACTTCTCATTGTTGTAAACATTTATACCAAATATAAGCACCATTGGCCAAAGCATGTCAAAGTTATGCACTGGATAAACCTTCCAATTTGACAATTGACCTCTGGCTGTAACGTTGACCTTTGAAGTAGGATCATGGGGTACTCCAAAAACACACAAGATTCATCGAACATTTAGCATTACATTCTATCAAAACTTCCTCACTATAACCTAAAATTGTGTATCGATATGCAATTTATGGCGGCTATCTTGAAAAATGTCCATGGGTGACAAAGTGTCATATAACATATTCTGAGGAAGGACATCTTCTTGCAATTTTGGTTCCAAAGCATTATGTGCATACTCCAAAGTAAGGTTAGCTCCTTTGGCTTATGAACCTCTTTCTTTAAAGCGGATCTATTAATTTGAATACCTATGTAACAAAATGTATTCGGCTGAGTGGTAATTTTCTTACCTCCGGTATATACAGCACAATTGTATCGCTTCCTAAAAAACTTGCGTATGGAATCCGTCATTAAGAGTTCCCCAAATATACTTTAACACAATACGCAATAAATAAAGATCTTTGAAGTTCACATTACTCACTGCCTGCTGATGGATGATTTCTTCCCAACTTCCATTGTCTTAATAGAACTAAACAGATGTAACTGTTTATAGGATTGTGTTTATTACGTAAGTTAGAACTAATTAAACGCCAGCTTTGAGGATGTACGCTGTGTTAAAAGATATGAAACATATACTTATGTTGAACGCTCTCTGTCGCAATTTTGCACGTAAGTACTACGCGGCAGTACTATGTATACAGAACTAGTGAGATAGTGATTCAATCTGCTTGTATGTCTACATTATGAAAAAGATGTATACGATGTAGAACTAAACTCAGTCTGATAAAACACTCTTAGTAGGAATTATTGTACGATATACAATATGTCGTTCATACATTACATTATGTACGACTTCCGTTCAGGTAAAACATTTGCAGTATTCATCAACCTATACACAGAGATATAACATAACTGCAACAAGTATCTATTTTCTAACAGAAATATAATAATTATAAGGCATTTCCCCTTCTTAGAAAACACAATTATAACACCAAATAAAAAAGCAATGCATTACAAAATGCACTTAATATATGTCATTACCGCGTCAAAACAATAATGGCTTATATATGTATAAGAATACATCATCTGTTAAGCACCCGGCATACTTGCATGTACGACCTGTCTACGTGCATAAAAGCTGGCAAAATGTGAGAATCCGTACGTGGTGAGTACCGTCCCGTGCGTATTCGGGAGCATGCTGACACGACGTAGTACTTCTGGGGTATGAGAAACTTCTCTGCGTTCGGACTACGGTTGTACCACGTACATGTAACGTACGTGTCTTCTACTGCCAACTTACAACGTGCTTGTGAGTAAGCACAACGTATGTGAGCAGTACGTTTAAGTACGTAATTCGTACAATAACGTGACAATTACACGGATAACGTACAACTCACCTTACACGTGTACAACGTACCTAGCACACAGTCACCTATTACCAGACATAATCGTGCCTGTGACGAGGGTTGTCGTACCCCCTCCACACATACTAGAAAATACGTAGCGGCCATATCCCCCAAAAAGACGAAGGTGCTAAAATCACGCACGTTAGATTGTGACCAAGCCTTTACGGACCGATATATTCGAGTACATACACAGATATTTAATCATTTGTATAATAACCTACATTTGTACTTACATGTATGAGTCATTCGTATATTCGATCGAATTCTTTATAAAACATCGTAAAACAGTACATCGATGTTTCAATCGTTTTCATCGTGTATGTTTGTACATGTAAGTGTATTACTCTATATATTATATGTCAGACGGTTAATATTGTTTGAGGATGTTTGTTTTAAACATAGGTTTTTCTTGGTTACGTATGAGCCAGTCTCCAGGAAAGCCTGCTATTTTGACAGTATGTAATGACTACATGTAACAAGGTCTTAAAAAGCTTTAAATTTTAAATTAGAAAATATGACACATCTATAGATTCAATTTTGAGTAATGTATCCATATATTACTATATTTGAGATTTAAAATTTCTTATCAATTATGTCGAAATCACTTGCTTCGTTGCTATGGTGACCAAGTTTAGAAAAGTACTCTAATTAAGAAAAACGAGGAGTTGTTTAACATAGTAGTTACCTTTCTCTCAATGTGAACTTTTACAATTTGGATATATATATTTTTTAACACTTCAAACATCATTCTAAAACGTGATACCATTTTGATCTGTTTTTGTCACGAATTGATCAAATACTGTATTTATAAAGTACCTGTTACAACGATGTCAAATAACGTTTCAATGACGTTTGCGACGTCACGCAAAAAGGCTCTGAATAGAGCCTCTACAAAACAGCTGTTACGTCCTGAAAAGTCAAGATACTAACAAAATTTATTTTGTATTTTACTTCATTAAGAGTACGCTTTTAAATAATAAAAACACAATCAAATATTTTGTCAAAATATCAGGTTTTCCTGGAGTCTGGCTCATATATATAGCGACTTCTTATTCGGTACAACACATCGTTATAATATAATGACTTTTATGAGGGTAGTCCCAACGTCGAATGCAAGGCATTTTAATGACGATACTAGGGTTTTTTATTCCCCATCACAACTATAATGGGATTAAAGTAGCTTAATAAATGTACATTGGGGCATGAAATCAATTTGTTAGATCATTTTAATATCTAAATAGAGTTCACACCGTCTGGAAACGTCTCAGCAGACAGTAATTAAATAGTACATCAGGTGAACGTTAAAGAATCTAACGATGTACCATCACCAGAAATAAAAGATGTGTGGGAACTTTAATGGTTAATCCATTTATCAATGGTCACACTTTAGTTTGCAACACAACTTTTGTCTAGGTGTACAATGTAATGTGAACAGTTGTATTCAATTGTAGTGAGCATTAAGAACAGATCGTAACTCACGATTTCAAATGACTCAGTCTATACTTTCTATTCAAAGAAATAATTAACATGTGCTACTAAAAAACCCAATTGCATACTGTTAATTGCGTACACATAAAACGTCAACGTCAACTCAACGGCATACCGGAACTATGCCGAAGCGTTCAGGACTTATTAAATCACAGCCGAGTGTACGTCAAGCCAGATAATTAGGACTTAAGATATTTAAAGGAAGAGTCAAAATCAGATGTCGCCTTTCAAAGTATACTCACCCACGAGCGACCTAGGGTACTTTTATAAATCAGCTTAATATAAAACCAAAGGGCCTTAACGATATATCGTATAACATATGTGTGTAAATTGTAATTCTTACAGACCGTAGATAACACAATAAGTATGTTATATATAGTCAAACTGTGTTAATGATCGTTCCGATGTAACCGACATATCTTTCATTATTATTAATTACACAAATATGGGTATTTTGTAGTTTGCAGCATTTTACAAGTTGTGCATTAAAAGGTTGCATTTAAATTGATTTAATAAAAACTATATTCATCCCTATGATAAATCAAAGCACTGAGAGTATTGTTGGGAGGCGATCTGGTTGCTGCTACTAAAGCTTAAACCGACTTTACACGTTTAATGTTTGTTTCTTACTGCCGATCTTGTCTTGAATGTCAAAATAGGCATTTGTGACTATATAGGCATGTTGGATTATCTAAATAATTGTTAAAAGGTGCATATTAATTTAAATGTAATACGTGTATTGAATGCGTATATCAAAAGTGGCTTTAATAATACTACGCGCCTATTTATCAGATTCTACAGTACCGTCTTGTAATCACTTCCCTCACAGCGGGAGACAGTCTATAGAAAGCGGCTAGCTAGTACAGCGACACCATATGATTGCATAACAGTACTTTGCAGACCGTATACGATTCATTGATAAAACTATCACTTGACCGTAGTCTGAAGTTTCTAAAAATAGCTTTACAGCCGGGAAATTTGATGAACACGTCATTTTCGTACTATGGAACAAGTTCGGTATCAGCCGGTGTAGTGATTTTTTTGGCCAAAATATCGATTTAACGAAAGTCTCACAATAATTTTTGATCTTAGAATAAACAAATGTTGCTGATTGGCTTAAATCAGTTAAAAAATTTGGAGAAACATATGTAGCAGTATTGGGAATGTTGACTTTTTCTGGAACTACTTGAATGCGGATTCACATAGCAGTCTAAAGGCGGTTAATTTTGTATTAAGAAATGGGCAATGGTAGTAATGAGAGGCTTAATCGCCTCCCAAAAACTCTTCCAAACGGTTTACTATCACGACCATTCATTCACACGAAAACGTTCTTCCTATTTTTAATAAATATCTATAATTTTAATCCTATACCACCATTTATCGACGAATGATATAAAACTTAAAGTACAGGTACGGCTCAATGTTCGAAATCGAACTGTAGTACGACAATTAGCACGGAGTATTCATCATAGTCTCAAATATTTCATGATCATTATTGTAAAAGGAGACTAAGAACACACTATTAGATTATAGAATACAACTGAGCATCCCGAGTTTATTAAAAAGTATTAAAAGTACGACTGTCTTATAAACGACGTTAAATCACGAGGTGAGAAACTGAACACAGATACTTAACAATCACACATAAAGCAAATATCGGTGAAAAGTGTCAAATAACACCATGATCCTAAGGATACGAAGTTGATTAACAAGTTGATTCAGACGAAATGAAATAGCAAAGAAACACATTATTACGACTTGAAGTGAACGTATTCCAGTGCGAGTGTGAGACAGTCTAGTAATACTGTAATTATAACATAAAACAACATTGTATAGACGGCATTTATAAATGTAAGGAAGAAATGATCATTTGCGATTCACAATTATAAGTTTATCGCCCAACGAGTACATTTTTTGTAACCTCAAAGTCATATGAAGGTGATTATTCTTAAGAGCTATTTTAAAAAGTATATGTAGAAGATACTTTCCCAGACATTCAATGTTAAACCCGTAAACAAAGAATTTCAAAACAGAACAGAAACAAAACAAAAGTACTGCGCAGTTTAACATTATGTACTGACTGTCTTGTTTAATAATACAAATCTTAATATTTGTGTTCAACGTGACTGTGTAGATATTTGCACAGAATTGGGTGGTAAGAATTGTTGCAATAATATTGTTTGTGAGTATAGATAGATCGATCGAAAATAAGACAATATGCCCATGATTTCACATAATTAATAATTATGTCAATGCATGTACTTATTATATTATAATAAGTACATGCATTGACATAATTATTAACACAAATATACACATTATAATATAAACAAAACATGCATGTATACATATTATTATTTTCGATTCCAGTACAAAGCATATGTGGAGTAAGTGGAAGTTATCTACTATGGAGTCTCAAAAAGTAAAAAGTACGTAATTTATAGTGTATGCGTAGTTTGTTTTTCGTACCCTATGGAGAAGAGTGCTAACGTACATAGTATCCTGCATCTCTTCGTTTCAGACTTTTGTAAATATATTGAGAAAGGTTAATTATAATATTTCTATTTTCAGATATGTACATTTATCTTAATCAAATCACTCAACAGAGATTACGCAATCATTATATTAACATAAATACGCTCCGGCATTCTTTCGATTTATTTATCGTGTACACGTAGATACTTATACAAAAGAAGCACAATCATTAAAGTACATGGCGTATAGAATGCATGTTCATTTGGTAAAAATGAAGTTAACTTAGAAAATACGAATCTTGAGCACCTGTCATTCCACCAGCTAATTCTCACTGGTGAACATACGGCATGTACATAATGATTTTGTTGTTTTCATGTACCAACTAGGTGCTGTCATAAGTATCTACAAGAATCTGTGAAGAAGGAAAATTGTACCTCGTGTGAAATATTGCCACCGTCATATGCGGTATGTTGATTATAAAATCAAAATCAAAACATAGGTAATTTATCAAAATATTTGGATAAGACAGGCATGAGCCAGGGCTTGACCATAGTTGCTAATATCAACACTGAAGTTTAGACAGCAACTAAAATAAACAAAGTGAACCGATAACCTGCATTATGTTAAGGCAATTAACAATTTGTGAGACCGATACAGAAGAGCTGTAGAGTCATTAGCGAGTAAGATGAGAACGTACACATTTTGAGTATAGTTTCGAATAAAAACCTCATTGTAAGAATCAGGACAAAGGTTAACAAGAGCCAAAATGTCACAAAATACGCCCGTCTCAGGGCATGGTGAGTCTCAGGGCAAAATAAAAATAAAAAGATAAAAAATTAAAAAAATAAAAAAAAAATTAAAAAAAGAAAAATTAAAAAAAAAAATTAAAAAAAAAATTAAAATAAAACAAAACTATAATCGAATTTGGCCTAGATATTATGCCCATAAGCATTGTCACAAAGTTTGAAGATGATCGAATGAAATTTTTCTGCGTTAGAGCACATACAAGGCCTATTTCATAATTATTTGTTAATTAAAGGCCCATAGCCAAATAAGGCCTAGGCCGATTTGCCCTATAATCGAACTTGGCCTAGATATTATGCCCATAAGCATTGTCACAAAGTTTAAAGACGATCGGATGAAAACTGTTTGCGTTAGAGCACAGACAAGGCCAATTTCATACTTATTTGGTAATTAAAGGCCCATACCCAAATAAGGCCTAGGCCGATTTGGCCTATAATCGAACTTAGCCTAGATATTATGCCCATAAGCATTGTTACAAAGTTTGAAGACCATCGTATGAAAACTGTTTGCGTTAGAGCACAGACAAAGCCAATTTCATACTTATTTGGTAATTAAAGGCCCATAACCAAATAAGGCCTAGGCCGATTTGGCCCATAATTGAACTTGGCCTAGATATCATGACCATAAGCATTGTCACAAAGTTTGAAGACGATCAGATGAAAACTGTTTGCGTTAGAGCACAGACAAGGCCTATTTCATACTTATTTGGTAATTAAAGGCCCATAACCAAATAAGGCTTAAGCCGATTTGGCCTATACTCGAATTTGGCCTAGATATTATATCCATAAGCATTGTCACAAAGTTTGAAGACAATCGGACGAAAACTCTGAGAGCTAGAGTACAGACAAACTGCTGGACGCCTCCGCCCAGGGTGTTCCCATAATACGTCCCGTTTTTCAAACGGGCGTATAAAAATGGTATGCAAGAATACAGCATGTTAAGCAACTACTAGTATAAGATGGGTGATATATATTTATACCGAATTCATACCGCGGTATGGAAGTCTGACCTAACACTACTCCTAACTCTACCGGCAATTTCTTTGATGTGCGGTGCGTTTGAAGTCAGTCGAAAAACCGTCGCACTTTGATGTACCCAATTTACCGCGCGCGTTTCAATTGGAAACCACATGGATATAACTTATTCAGTTAAACGTCATGCCGTAAATAATTTATCATAGATAATACAGTGCATGTTTTTTACTCTATGAGCCGTATCCCTGTGCAGGAAAGTTGATCGACTTTGCATCCGGGTTTTATTTTATCACGTCATCTAATTGATAAGAAGAATTGGGTGGTTGTTTACACATGAAGGATCTATCGTGCGCTTTGGGTAATGTTATCTTTTTGCCGATGCGAAATTTGATTACAACTGTTAAATGGAGTTTGATATTTAATGTAAAAGTATTCATTACGGCTTTCATATGCAATTTGTTGAATTCGGCAAATGTCAGCGCATAGTGTTGATTTAAGTTGTACTTTACAAAGTCGACGAATTTTTGTTTCTTCGGTGTTGTTTGATAAGAATTGGATTTAATCCCCGACTTGATTTTCTTCACTTATTCAGTATCGGACACGTGAAATTGTACGTTAGCCTACCTTCGCAGGTTTTCACGAAATACGGAATCGGAAAGGTTTTTGACTTGAGTTTTACTTAGTTTTATAACGAACGGCGCTTAAATATTTGAGATTCTACATGTACGTCGGTTATCTTACGATAATTAAAGGTATGTGCGAGTCAGTACGCTTGAAGCAACGATGGTGCATTTAATAGTTCTAGTTTTCGTATGTGTTAAGGTTCCTTATTGTTATCTATTGAACTTACTCTTAAATGCATGTTTTGTTTTAATCACGCTCACCAATAAAATTTCTACTACCTCGTGTTTAATGTATCAAATCGAGTGTTAGGGATTACGCTACTGTCATAAAGTATGATTATCACGATGTGTGAAAATTACGGACCGCAACAAGATTAAATCTGACATTTTTTCGGAAGTGTGAAACTTCGCTCGGATGATTGCCTCGAGATAAAGTAACTAATTACCGTTAAAAACTGTTGAGTGGACCGACACCTGTGCTCGAATTAGACCGGATGCTCGTAATATAATCACTCGAATAAGAGGGTTCGATTAATGTACAATATAGAGCAAATTTGTTGGGACTTTAAAATTTGTAATTCTTACAGACCGTAGAGAACACAATAACTATGTTATATATAGTCAAACTGTGTTGATGATCGTTCCGATGTAACCACTATATCTTTCATTAATATTAATTACACAAATATGGGTATTTTGTAGTTTGCAGTATTTTACAAGTTGTGCATGAAAAGGTTGCATTTGAATTGAATTAATAATAACTATATTCATATTGGAAATCGAAATTACATCCCTATGTTAAAAACTCTTCCAAACGGTTTACTATCACGACCATTCATGCAAAACGTTCCTCCTATTTGTAATAAATATCTAAAATTTCAATCCTATACCAACATTCATCGACGAATGATATCAAACTTAACGTACAGGTACGGCTCAATGTTCGAAATGTTACTGTATTACGACAGATAAGCACGGAATATTAATCATAGTCTCATTCAAATATTTCATGATCATTATTGTAAATGGAGACTAAAACACACTAAATTAGGATTATAGAATACAACTGAGCATCCCGAGTTTATCAAAAAGTATTAGAAGTACGACTGCCTTATAAATGACGTCAAATCACAAGGTGAGAAACTGAACATTGACACTTAACAATCATACATTAAGCAAATATCGTAGAAAAGTGTCGAACAACACCATGCTCCCAAGGATACAAAGTTGATTACAATGTAAAACGTTGCTTCAGACGAAATGAAAAAGCAATTTGGGTGGTAAGAAATGTTGCAATAATATTGTTTGTGAGTATACATGTATCTTAATCAAATCACTCGACAGAGATTACGCAACCATTATAATATAAATACGCTCCGGCACTCTTTCGAATTATTTATCGTGTACACGTATACACTTTTACAAAAGAAGCACAATCATTAAAGTACATGGCGTATAGAATGCATGTCAATTTTGTAAAAATGAAGTTTACTTAGAAAATACGAATCTTGAGCATCTGTCATTCCAACAGCTGATTCTTACTGGCGAACCTACGGCACGAACGCTATTTGTTATTTTGCTGTTAATGTGCGAATTAGCTGCTGTCATAAATTTCCAGATTCTGTGTGGTAAACCAAGAAAACGGTACATCGCGTGAATAATTGCCTCCATGAAGAAGTATGCGATATGTGGATGATAAACATAGGTAATTTTATCAAAATATTAGGATAAGACAGGCATGAACCAGGGCTTGACCATTGACGCTAATATCAACAACACGGAAGTGAAGACAGAAATTAAGGTAAACAAAGTGTACCGATAACCTGCATTATGTGATGGCAATTAAAAAAAATAGTGAGAACGATACAGAACGGCTGTAGAGTCATATGCTACTTAGACGATAACGTATACATTTCGAGTATAGTTAGAATAAAAACCTCATACATGTAGTAAGAATCAGGAAAAAGTATTAAGTAAAAGATGTTTTGCAAGAAATCAGCATGTTAAGCAACTACATGTATAAGATGGGTGATATATAATTAAACAATAGTCATTGAACCATAGTGACGGCAATTTAGAGTAATGTTAACTGAAGAGGTGCAACTAAATGCAATGTCCATAGGTGGGATGTGGCTTGATTTTCAAAAGTTATGAATGTAAGAAAGGTAGGATAGATGATCCTTATATTTACATGTATAGAGGAATTGCTCCTCTTGACGTTTTTAGTAAAATTGATATCAGTATCTTGAATAAAAGAATTACTATGTTTACTGAATTATTTGACAAAATATCTGAGTCACAAACAGGCTTCAGACAGAGCTACAGTACAACTGACAAGCGTTTGTTTTACAGTCAATAGCCCGAAAATATTTGAAAATGAAAGGGAGAGAATAATATGTTGCATTTGTCGATTTTCAAAAAGCTTTAATTTGATTCAGTAAATAGAAACAAACTAATCCAAAAACTGAATCATAATAATAATATTAAAGGAAGGTTACTAAATGCAATCGAAGCTATTTATTAAACGGTAAAATTATCTGTTAAGAGTAAAACCGGTCAAACTGAAAATTTCAGTAGCTTCATAGGTTTAAGACAAGGTTGTACCCTAAGCCCAATTTTTTTCACTGTTTATAAATGATTTGGACGCTCCCAATCACAAGTGCATGGTATTCAATTAAATCCCTATTTTTATAAATGTTCGCTGATGATGTGGCCATGATGTCGGACACACTAGTGGGTCAACAAAGACAGTTAAATTCACTTAGTACCTTCTGTGAATAAATTAAACTCATAGTTAATAAAAACAAACTACATTGCTGGTATTTAAAAATGGTGGAGCGCTGTCAAAGAAAGAAAAATGGTTTTATAACGAAACTCAACTAGGCAGTGTATCTGGTTTTTCGTATGTTGGAATTTACTTCATTGTCATCTTTCAAAAAAGTTAAAAGCCAAGAAAGTTTTGAATGTACTACTTAAAAACTTATTGAAACTTCCGAATTTGACCTCTAAAATTTTCATTAAGATTTGTGATACAAAAATCAGTCCAATATTACTATATGGTTGTAAACGCTTTCTTAATGTTTTAAAATTTGTATGTAATGGTGCAATTATGGGCGACTTAGGTCGTTACCCTTTGCAAATAACTGCTTCTTTACGTTATATAAAATACTGGATTAGAATACTTGAACGTAATCAAGATAGATATACAAAACTTTGTTATGAAATGCTAAAAATGTATGATAATTTTGGTAACACTAACTGGGTAACACATATTCGTCAAAATTTATATGAAAATGGCTTTTGATTTTTTTGGGAGGAACAGTGTGTACCTGACAAAACTTTATTATTTATACATATACTCAACGTTTAAGAAGCCATTTGTACAATAAGACTTGGAATCTTGAACAACTTCAGTGCATGGTTTTACTTTATTGCACACCCTTTAGTCCCATCCAGGATCAAAAGTAACATAATGTCAAGTCACTACACTATCTAAATAATGGCTACCGTTTGACTACCGATTCAGGATTTGTAATTTTATTAGAGGCATATCAAATAATCCGTGCTATACCTATGGGAAATAATTTCATGAAGTAATCTGATGACTTGCCTCCTTTATCAACGTGTCGTGTTATGTTCATATCCGAGATACACATGTAATACCGTATAATTGTATCGCATTGCAAAGTCATAGAATAATGTGTAAATGTTGACTGCGCTTAACTCAATACATCTTTATGAAAAACCAGTTCTCAATATAATAAGTACATATTACATGGTTATCAGAACATCAGGGAATCAAGGCCCGTCTTAATGATAGTAAGTAGATGTTGATAGAGTTATAACTGTAATTACATGTAAATTATGTTAGCAAGTACATTTGTATACGTTCTAAAATGTTGAACCGTCAATGTTATCAAGTAGAGCTACCTTTGTGTGATAATGTCGTAAATAAAGCCTGTACGTTTCTAGTTATTTTCATTAAGTAGATAGGATAATTTTCAATCATTACTCTTTATCCTACGAACCCTTCCTTTTTATACGTCTTCATACCAAGTATTGTTGGCGACTGTTATAATTATCTATAATTGTTTTGCTTAAAGTAAGTTATATTTTTAATTCATTACCCTGAGGTTGACGTGATCAAATTAATGATATCACTTTTATTCCACTTAATTACTTTACTTTCTGGGAGACTTAATGTACACCTATTCACACGACTCACAACTATAAATGGATGTAATGAAAACACAGGCTAAGTTAAGTAAGTGCTCGAAAATTCTAAATTACCTTAATGTAATCACGACATACTGTTATATTTCTATGAACGCATTCCATTCAAGAACTAATATCACGAGAAACAGAAAACAAGGAACATTTTATTTTTTGTTTTAATAACCTCTATATCACGTTGTTTGTACGACTGAGAGGAGAGGCGCTCAGAGACCCTGTGATTTATCATTGTCACAATTTGCTAATCCCACATTGGTTGGTAAGCTAGCTGATAGGTAGCGCGATGTAACCATGCTATCTAAATTAATGATAGGTACATGTTACCTTTGTACCGTCTGTATAATTATAGCATACGAATCTATTCTATACAGCAGTCCGTCCCTTATATCATTTCCATACATACAGTCGTAGTAAGCCCGGGAATTCATAAATTGAGCAAGCTCATTTTAAAGGAATATTAAATAGCGAATGACATGCGTGTTCTTGGAACGACATACTGGTCTAGATCATATGGTACATGTACAAAAATTATGTTCAAATGCACTAGGGTCAATTCTGAATTAGACCAACCACCAACCTTATATCTATTTATAAACCGTTTCAAAATGTTAAGCAAATGCATAGTATAAGAAAACTTCAACCTCCTAAATAAAACAGAGTTATTTCAGTCGTAAGCTTTCATCAGAGTCAAATAGAGACATGCAATTCATCGTTACACCTGATATCTGATGGCAATTAGTTTCATTGCATATTTACATTCCAAGTACGTACTAAGTATCCATCAACATTGTGAATATCCCTTCGGTCTAGATTACCAGTGACAGAATACGAGTTCACGGAGGTTAATTGGTCGAATACCGAAGATGAAATTTGGATTATCATCAAATGCAAAGTCATTTATGCGAGGTAGGGAGGTTACACCGACGATCACATACAAAATATGGTACGCTCTTGAATACGCATGATATGTGATGTTTGCAAACGTAGACGATATACACGATATACAAAATTTACAAGTATAACACCACACCGATACGGAGTTATAAGAGATGATGAGAATATATCTACTAGTACTATCACACACTATGGTAAACAAGTAATTAAGAATTGCAAGCAATACAGAAGTCCCCTACTGGTTTGAGGCCATTTTCAATGTTTCTATTGCCATAGCAACCACAATTTGTGTCAGAATCAAACTATTTTAGACGTGCATAATGCCCTTATTGCCCCCTATCCGCATACCAAGTTTCATAAACCTAGCTTGGAAACTGTTTGAGTTATGTCAGGATCCAGATTTTTTGACGGACGGACTGACTGACGGACGGACGGAGGGCAAACCAATAGTCCTCTCCGGTCAAAAACCGGTAGGGGACTAAAAAGGAAAGTTTTTATTCCTTAATCACAATATATTTAATGAATTTTTTTTTTTTTTTTAATTTTGATACGTAGATCTAGCTGGCGCAAATAGAAAATATTATTACTGATCTTTTCTATCCAAAGTACTAGACTTAGATTGATGTTTATGATACACTTACGCCACATAGATGGAACTATACTTGTAGACAAAATAATAACATTAAAAAACAAGCTTTATTTTCATACTTATGTTCTAATGTTTATAGTAAAATGGCAACTACAGAAAGGTAACAATATTCTACCCGGTGCAACTTCTGCATTTCTAGGAATAGATGTTCTATTGCAGCACGACCACATACACATATCGTCTTCTTGCCAATAAATACATGCCGTATTAAAAAGAATATAATGTAATATAATGTAATGTAATATAATGTAATTCACATCTGAAACAAAAAACAATGCATACACAAATCAAGACATTCGCATAGTTAAGTGAACTGAATTCATCCCCTGACACACTGTCTGTAATAAAAAGCATTTCTAGGCATTGTGAAATAATAGCCACACAACAGATAATTTGACTGACGGGATAGTGTCTCCAGAGATACCGGGAATATACGAAATTATATTAGCCGTCAAAACTGATTGGTGGTTCCTCTTTACTTACCGTCCGTTTATAAAATAAGCAATAATCGTTCTTCGGACAGACACATCTGTTTATTTGCAGATAGTGAGATTGCTCCTGAATTGTAACTTGATATAAACAGACTATTTCGTAGCATTATTGTTTGTCCTTAGTCTATTCTTCGTCAAAATAAGTTAAATGTGTAATATATATATTGCAATTATTTTAAGTACAAATGTATAATTAGGATCAGCACTATACATATAATTATTATACATTATGTAGTTCAATACGTAGTATTGCAACCCCGCGTTTACTTGTCTGTACAACACAACAAAACACCAACGAGTGATTATATTTGTTTTATTTCATATCTTCTAAGTATTCTCTCTGTACCTTTATTAAAAAGACAACACATCGGACAGGGTGGCAGCACTCAATAGAAACAATTTAAACGGAGTATGAAATGCACATAACACTCAAGAAAACGTTATATAAATTGCTGGCCCTGCATCAAGATGACGACCTTTACTGTTTAACAAGTATCATGTAATTATGCATTCCACTCCTCATTGTGGTTAACATTCAAGCCAAATATAAGCACCATTGGCCAAAGCATGTCAAAGTTATGAACTGGACAAACTTCTAAGTTGACCTTTGATGAAGGATCATGGGGTTGTCTAAAAGCACACCAGGTCAATCGAACATTTAGCATTACATTCAATCATAACTTTCTCACTGGAACATAAAATTGTGTATTGATTGGCAATATATGGCGGCTATCTTGGAAAATGTCCAATGGTGACAAAGTGTCTTATTCTGGAAAAGGACATCCTCCGAAACATTTTGGTTCCAAAGCATTTTGTTCATACTCCAATCTAAGGTTACCCCCACTGGCATATGGACTAACTTCTATCAAACGGATCTGAAAATTGGTATACCTATGTTACAAAAGGTATTCTGCTATGTGGTAATTGTCTTGTCGACGGGATATTCAGTTCAGCATTGTGATAAAAGACTAGCGCATGGAAGCCGTCAATAAGAGTTCTCAAATATACTTTTAAGTTAATACAATACTCAATAAATAAAGAACTTTGAAGTTTCAATTACTCACTGCCTGATTGATGATGGATACTTTCTTCCCAACATCCATTGTCTAAATCAAACTAAACAAATGCTACCGTTTATAAGGTTGTGTTTATTACGTAAGTGAGAACTAATCAAACGCCACCTTTGATGGGTTTACGCTGTGTTAAAAGATATGAAACATTTAATTATGTGGAACGCTGTCTGCCTTAATTTTGCACGTAAGTACAAAGTATAGGTATAATGTCTGCATAACTGGTGAGAGAGTGATTCAATCTGCTAATATGTCTACATTATGAAAAGATGTGTTTTATGTCCATCTAAAACTGATTGCACGTAAGTACAACGTATAAATATAAGGTACATTGTATACAGGACTGGTGAGAGAGTTATTCAATCTGCTAATATGTCTACATAATGAAAAATATGTTTTTGATGTCGACCTAAAACTGATTAAACACGTTAAGTAGGAAATATTGGACGATAGATCAATTGTCGTTCATACATAACATTATGCACATTAACCTTTCAGGTAAAACATTTGCAATTGCAGTATTCATCAACTTATACACGTAGATAAACATGACTGCAACAAGTATATATCATCCAACAGAAATAAAATTATAAGGCATTTCCCATACTTAGAAAACACAATTATTACACCACATATCAAAGCAATGTATACAATACATACACTTAATATAATTATGTCAATTATCGCGCCACAACAATAATAGCTTATACATAATATAAGAATACGTCATCTATTAAGGGACGGTCGTAACCCGGCGTACTTGCAGGGTGCATAAAAGCAACGTAACAGTTTGTTGTATGAGGGACTTTTCTGCGTTCGGGCTACGGTTGTACCACGTTCGGTATCGCGCGTGTCATCTACTACCAACTTATAATGTGCGTCTGATTCGTACAATAACGTGACAATCACACGGAGAACGTACGCTGTAAGCACGTACAACTCATTTAACTCGTCTACAACGTCCCATGCACGCAGTCACCCACTGCCATTCGAAACCATGCGTGTGACGAGGGTTAACACTTTCAATTGAAAATAGAACGAATAAAAACTTCTTAAAACAGTCATAACGCGTGGTGATAGATTAGTAAAATTTCATACACCCTTCTGTTATCAATGCTCATCTATCAAATTTAATTATATCAAAATATAAGTGCGTTTCATTTCTGTAGGCGACACTGAGTTCCCTATGGTCAATTATATTGTCTCTATCAAAATCGTAAAAGTCGATGAATTTTATTTGTTTCACCTTTCCTCCACTAAATAACCTTCCGAAGTAAAGCTTTGTGATATGCTTTTTTATTGTTGTCTTATCGTCCATATAAAGTTATTGCTTTTCATGTTTCATGTTTAAAAAATGGGTTACCGACATTGCTTTAATCCAATTAATAATAATTGTGTGTTTTTCTGATTTTGAGGATGGTTGTCAATTATATGGAATAATTATGTTTAGAAATAGTAGAATAATCTTTAAGTTTAATTTTTATGTTGTTTACACTTGGCGTTTACATTTACAACCGTCAGAATATAAATTAGATACTTAGTGACTGGAATTTTATTAATATATATGAGGTGACCGATTATAAGTGTTGAGGAGACTAGTGTATATAGGTGTTGGGTTGTGATCATGCCTTTACTGTCCGATCTATTCGAGCACATACACATATATCTAATCATTTGTGTAATAACCTAGTATGTAATAGTTGTTCGAATATTCGATCGAATTCTTGATAAAACATCGTATAACAGTACATGCATGTTTCAATCGTGTTCATATTGGGTTCTTTGTAATGACCTTTAGTGTATTATTCCCTTTGAGAAGGTTAATAATGTTTTAGAATGCATGTGATAAACATACGTTTTTCTTGATTACATAATTATATATAGCGACTTCTTATTCTGTACAAAACAGCGTAAGTAAGGATAGTTTTTTAGCTGATAGATTGATTGTCATCTCGACATGTGAAATTGTTCCGCTAGAGGAACATTTTTTTGAATTTTTATAGGCGAATATTTGTTCCGTTGACGTAACAATTGTTATATTTGATGAAATTAAACAGTAAAATTTACAGTTTTGTTCTGACTTTTGTCATTTTCCTGGATAATTTCCATGAATTTTTCGTGTTTTGAAGGTGAAAAAGGCCATTCTAAATAGGATTTTGTGGACAATCCCTTTTTATATTGGACAGGCTTCGTTATAATATCTTGACTTTTATGGCGATAGTCCTAAATACGAATGCAAGGCGCACCATCATTAATGGCGCTAATAGCGTTTTATATCCTCCATCACCACTATAATGGGATTGAAGTATCTATATAAATGACAATCGTGGCATGAAATCAATTTGTTAGATTATTGTTATACCTAAATGGATTTCACACCGTCTGGAAACGACTCAGTAGACAGTAATTAAATTGTACATCAGGTGAACGTTAAAGAATCTAACGATGTATCATCATCAGAAATAAAATATGTGTGGGAACTCTAATTGTTAATCCATTCATCAATTGTAACACATAGTTGGCTACATTGTTCTTGTCTTGGTGTTCAATGCAAGGTGTACAGTTGTATCTGATTTGGTGAGCATTATAGACAGTTCGTAACTCACGATTTCAAGTGACTCTATACTTTCTACAATCGGAACGGTCCGTACGGCATTTTTACGGGATAAAATACCTCGGATGTATCAAGCGTATGAATTCGGAAGCATTCTTTCTTAAATCCTACGCAGAAGAAAATGGGCCGAAGAAAATAGACCGTAACTTATTAGCAGCGGAAATATCAAACGATATTTTATTGATTAAACAATACAATTTCGCTACACTCATTGAGTATAACACGCAGCTACGCAGCACTTGCTTGATGGACATGATGACGTCATGGCGAAAGACGTTAAAAAATGGCGACGTTCTATTTACACCCGAGAGATGATTCGTAAATATTGTCCGAGGCGTCCCGATTGTACTTTCTATTCAAACAAATAAACGACATGTGTTTCTATAAAAACAATTACATCGAGTAAATACTGTATTGTTAAATGCGTACATATCAAACGTCCACAAAACGGCATGAAGGAACTATTTCGTAGCATTGGGGACTGCTTAAAAAACAGCCGAGTGTACGTCAAACCAGATACTTATGACTTAAGATTCTTAAAGGAAGAGCCAAAATCAGACGTCGCCTTCCTACGTATATACACCCACGGGTAATTTTAGAATTAACCTTAGATATCAAACCAAAGCGCCTTAACGAAATATCGTGATTTATTACATTATGTGTGTTAACAGTTATTCTTACAGACTGTAGATGACACAATACGTTTATTATTATAGTGAAATCAAATAAGTCGTACTATGCTGACGATCCCATTAGCTTAATGTAGTCTAGTTATTCAACGTATGTGTCTTGCATGCTATGGTCAGGTGAGTAACGTTCGAAACGTGTAGTAAAGGCACACACCTTCAGTAAAAAATCATTGATATTAAAGCAATGGATTAGCCTGACGTTACCGTCATCTATTGTATCACTTGAGACTTAACATCAAGTAAAGGTAGGCCAAGTTTCACAACGAAACTGGCCGTTAAACAACATTTGAAGGTGCACAATGTATGATAATATTTCATGAAAATTAATATTTATGTGGTGGCAGTTATATGGCTCCATATGAGATAGCTACATGGTATCTTATAAGTAATTTACATTTACAAACATTATCATAAATAACTGTGAATTACAAACAACAATTTAAAATTATAACACCACACCAATACGGAGTTTTAAGACATGATGAGAATATTTCTACTACGAGGGTTGTTTAAATTGGAATGCAAGTGATGTTATACATTTGTATCTTTCTTGTATCAATGATTTTTTAAAATAGTGAGCTTTATATCAAAGATCATTGTATTAGCTTTACACTGATACCTCATATTTTTTAATCCATTCAGTGTAACTGTAACAATACGTCAATCAACATTGTGTACTCGTGTATATTATTCTCTAATGATTTGGAAAATGTTACTTTTTCCTGACCAACTTCGGTCCCATTTAAGATTCGTTGTATTCTTAATGCGGGAGCAAATACAATAGTTAAAATAACTTGTATTGTGAATTGGTGTAATGTAATGTTTTTTTTATCAACTATTTAATAGTTTAAAAAATTTAAAATGGGTGTAATTTTATTTGGAAATGAACGCGATGCACGCCATCCAAACTAGTGAAGTATTGACAATTAGGCAAGTAGCTCAATGTGTTGGCATATCATTATGACCTATTACAGTTATCAAGGATATTACAACGATAAGTATAGTATGGGTATCACTTTCTACTTTGTGACGCCTAGACATATGACCTTGCAAAGTGTCCAAAAATAGTTAAAACCAGTTTCTAGATAAAAAAGGCCGACCGTTTGCAAATGTAATGACCACAAACGAGACACGGGTTCATGTTGTCACACATGCGACAAATCCATAAATAAAAATGAGCCAGCAAAGACAAAACAAAAGTATCGTTGCAAAACGCACCATGGACGCCAGTAGATATGTACACCTTTGTCAATACCCTTACATTTGATGTATAAAATGAACAATGGGTAAATGTCAAGCTTAACAAAGGTAAATACCTTCAGAAATTGAAGAAATACTCAGGCAATCGCTACCAAGCCAAATATTTGAAGGATGACATGGTATTGCACATCAATGGGCCTCCACCTGCAGCAGCCATTAACGCGACTTTCTGAGAAGCGTGAAGGTTCTTGAGTATTCTGGCCATCCTTATTTGTCAAAGGACTAACTAAATGAAACTTCGCATTTATATCGTAGATGAATAATGTCATGGGATCAAACGTTTGTTTTATTAGAATCTATCAAGGATATTTTTTATGGGCTTAGTTACATTCAAATTTGAACAATCCTCGTAGTAGTATCACTAACTTCGGTAAAAATGTTACGGTTATACACCTATGGAATAATCACAATAATTATATTTAATAAAAGAAAATATTTGATACAAAGAATGATCTAGCTGGCACAAATACAAATTTTACGCCAGATAGATGGAACTACATGTATACTAAAAAAACATAACATACACAAACACATTATACACTGTATTTTCATACTTATGTTCTGATTGTTAATAGTAGAATGGCACCTACAGAGAGGTAGCAGTATTCCATCCGTTCCAACTTCTGCATTTCTGGGAATGTATGTTCTATTGCGGCACTACCATATAAACATATCGTCTTCTTGCCATTAAATACATGCCGTATTAAAAGCATATAATGTAATTCAAATCTGAAACAAAAAAGAATGAATACACAAATCAAGACATTTGTATAGCCAAGTGAGCGAATGAACTGAATTCATCCTCTGGGGTACACTGTCTGTAATGATAAGCATTCTCGGGAATTGTGAAATAATAGCCACACAACAGATAATTTGACGGGATAGTGTCTCCAGAGATACCGGGAATATGCGAAATTATATTAGCCGTAAAAACTAAATAATCTGATTGGCGGTACGTTTTTACTTTCCGTCCGTTTATAAAATAAGCAATAACCGTTCTTTGGACAGACACATCTATTTACTTGCAGATAGTGAGGTTGCTCCTGGATTGTTACTTGATATAAGCAGACTATTTCGTAGCATTATTGTTTGTCCTTTGTCTATTACAGTCAGAACTCGATACAACGACGCTGTTCGTTTCCAAGAAAACTGTCGTTGTAACGAATATTTCAGTATACTGAATTGATACAAAGAGCGTTTTAATACTTTTGTCCCCAAATATGATGTCAGTATAATGAATTTGTCAGTATATCGGATGTCGTTATATCGAGTTCTGACTGTATTCGTCCAAAATAAGTTAAATATGTAATATCCTTCTTTCCTATGATTTCGGGAATTCCTACGGTTTCGGGAACAGCCTTTTGACGTTGTTCCACTAAATGGGCGGGTACAAAATTTATGACAACTGATTGAAGAAGTAAAAAAGATAACCATCGTCAATTTTTTTAGCATAAATTATGTCTCTTCAAAAACATTTTTATGTAAAATTGATTAAATACCCAAAAAATCCAACTTGACTGAAAGTTGATGAAACTTGGGTCTATAGTTTCGTTATTTACGTGCCTCAGAATGCAGCACGCTTCCACCATTTTGTACACACATGATAGTGATGGAATACCGTTTTGAACCAATAGAAACATGGATACCAGGATGCTATTTATAGACTAGCCAATCAGAATTCGAGAAACAATAGAAAACATTTCACCTCATCATAGAGGAGAAGGCCACTTAGTAAAATGGCTGCTACATGGAATTTACGATGATTACTCTGCATGTTTTGCATTAAATATGTAAAGAAAGGCTCATGTAATTATTTAATCATAAAAATACATTTTCTTGTCAGCAAATAACTGGACATACATTTAGGTTCCCGAAACTACTGGGAAGCAGGCTATATACGTGTACTATGTTATTATTTTAAGTACAATGGTATAATAAGGATCAGCATTATATTATACATTATGTAATTCATTAGTATTGTTACCCCGCGTTTACTTGTCTGTACAACACAACATAACACCAATCAGTGATATTTGTTTTATTTCATATCTTCTAAGTATTCTCTCTGTACCTTTATTCAAAATATAACACATCGGACAGGGGTGGCAGCACTCAATAGAAAAAATTTAAACGGAGTATGAAAGGCACATAACACTCAAGAGAACGTTATATAAATTGCTAGCTCTGCATCAACATGACGACCTTGAACTAGTACCATGTAATTTACGCATTCCACTCCTCATTGTGGTTAACATTCAAGCCAAATACATGTATAAGCACCATTGGCCAAAGCATGTCAAAGTTAAGAACTGGACAAACTTCTAATTTGACCTTTGATATAGGGTCATGGGGTTGTCAAAAAGCACACCAGGTCAATCGAACATTTCGCATTACATTCAATCATAACCTCACTGGAACATAAAATTGTGTATTGATTGGCAATTTATGACAGCTATCTTGGACAAAGTGTCATACCATATATTCTGAGAAAGGACATCCACCTGAACACTTGTCGCCGAGATTTACTGTACAGCATTGTGTTAAAAGAGTAGCGCATGGAAGCCGTCAATAAAAATTCTAAAAATATACTTGAATACAATCCTCAATAAATACAAATCTTTGAAGTTTCAATTACTCACTGTCTGATGATGGATGCTTTCGTCCCAACTTCCATTGTCTAAATCAAACCCAACAAATGCTACCGTTTATAAGATTGTGTTTATTACGTAAGTGAGAACTAATTAAACGCCACCTTTGATGGGTTTACGCTGTGTTAAAAGATATGAAACATTTAATTATGTGGAACGCTGTCTGTCCTAATTTTGCACGTACGTACAAAGTATAAGTATAAGGCATACAGGACTGGTGAGAGAGTGATTCAATCTGCTAATATGTCTACATAATAAAAAAGGTGTTTTTGATGTCGACCTAAAACTGATTAAACACGTTTAGTAGGAAATATTGTACGATATATCAATTGTCGTTCATACATAACATTATGCACAATTACCTTTCAGGTAAAACATATGAAATTGCAGTTTCCATCAACTTATACACGTAGATAAACAGGACTGCAACAAGTTTCTATTATCCAACAGAAAGATGATTATAAGGCATTTCAAATACTAAGAAAACACAATTATGACACCACATATCAAAGCAATGAATAAAATACATAGCGTCATGTATAAGAATACGTCATCTGTTCAGGGACGGTCGTACATGTAACCCGGCGTACCTGCAGGGACGTGCTGTCAACGTGCATAAAGGTGACGTAGCATTTTTGGTGTATGAGGGACTTCTCTGCGTTTTGGCTAAGGTTGTACCATGTTCGGTATCGCGCGTGTCTTCTACTACCAACGCACAACGTGCGTCTGTGAACGTATGTGTGCAATACGTTTAAGTACCTTATTAGTATAATAACGTGACAATCACACGCAGAACGTACGCTATAAGCACGTCATTTAACACGTCTACAACGTATGCACGCTGTCACCCACTGGCATGCAAAACCGTGCGTGTGAAATACGTAGTGGCCGTAGCCCCCCCCCCCTGGATGTAGGTGCTAAAACACGCACGTTTGATTGTGACCAGTCCTTTACTGACCGATCTATTCGAGCACATACACAGATATCTAATCATTTGTATGATAATTTATGTATTAGTCGTTCGTATATTCGATCGAATTCTTGATAAAACATCGTATAACAGTACATGCATGTTTCAATCGTTTACATATTGTTGGTGTTTGTAATCACCTTAAGTGTATTATTTCCTTTGAGAAGGTTAATAATGTTTTAGAATGTATGTGTTAAACTTACGTTTTTCTTGATTACATATATATAGCGACTTCTTATTCTGTACAAAACAGCGTTATAATATCATGACTTTTATGGCGATAGTCTTAAAGTCGAATGCAAGGCGCACCATCTTTAATGACGTAAATAGCTTTTTATATCCTCCATCACCTCTATGGGATTAAAGTATCTATATAAATGAACATTGTGGCCTGAAATCAATTTGTTAGATCATTTTAATACCTAAATGGATTTCACACCGTCTGGAAACATCTCATTAGACAGTAATTAAATTGTACATAAGGTGAACGTTAAGGAATCTAACGATGTATCATCACCAGAAACATAATATGTGTGGGAACTGTAATGGTTATGTCGTGAGTGTAACTACGGCGGCAGGTATGTAGGGTTGCAGCTTGCAAAGGCACAAAAGTGTATGTCTATGAGACAGGGACAAATAAAGACACCACGCCAGTCAAAGGTTAAACGACGACTTTTAATACAATTCACAAAACAGCAATACCGTATCAATATATAACAGTCTAAGAAACATGAAATACAACACGAATACACCACGCCAGTCGAAGGTCAAACGATGACTGACGTGCAAAAGTATTCTGTGCTCAGTGGACTGAGACAAAAGCAAAAATGTGGCAATGTCCAGTGAAATGTATGGAAGCGGTCAAATGCCATGCAGTTAGTAATGATATGAAATCGATGGAAAAAGGTATGATAAATGCATGATAAAGACTGTTTATAGATAAGGCACGTACATAATTGAAAGTATATAATAGTAAATAAGGTCAATATGACCTCGTGACATGTAATCCATTCATCAATTGTAAAACATAGCTGGCTACATTGTTCTTGTCTTGGTGTACAATGCAATGTGTACAGTTGTATTTGTCTTGGTGTTTAATGCAACGTGTACAGTTGTATTTGTCTTGGTGTACAGTTGTATCTGATTTGGTGAGCATTATAGAAAGTTTGTAACTCACGATTTCCAGTGACTCTATACTTTCTATTCAAACAAATAAACGACATGTGTTTCTAAACAACAATTACATCGAGTAAATATTGTATTGTTAAATTCGTACATATCAAACGTCCACAAAATGGCATGAAGGCACTGTTCCGTAGCATTGGGTACTGCTTAAATAACAGCCGAGTGTACGTCAAACTAGATACTTATGACTTAAGATTCTTAAAGGAAGAGCCAAAATCAGATGTCGTCTTTCTAAGTATACACCCCCACGAGTAACCAATGGTAATTTTAGAAATAAGCTTAGATATCAAAACAAAGCGTCTTAACGAAATATCGTGATTTATAAGATATGTGTGTTAACAGTCATTCTTACAGACTGTAGATGACACAATACGTTTATTATAGAGATGTATGTGAGGTTGGAAAGCGGATAACGGCTAAATGTATAAGGGGTGTTCTCAAAGATACGGATGATGACTACGAATCACAATATAACAATCTAAAGGTATAGAGCCACATTTGTATCATAACACATGCACGCACATTTCAAAATCAAATTGTATAAACACTTGAGCAAACGAGTAGTATTGATTTACAAAAATAATCATATCAATCAATCAATCAATCAATCAAATCAGTCAATCAGATCAACCGATCAATCAAACAAATCGAATTAATCAATCAATCAAATCAATCAATCAATAAAATAAAATCAATCAATCATATCAATCAATCGAATAAATAAATAAATCAATTAATCAATCAATAAAATAAAATCATCAATCGAATATATCAATCAAATCAATCAATCTAATCAACCGATTAATCAAACAAATCGAATTAATCAATCAATCAAATCAATCAAATCAATCAAATCATCAATCAAATCATTTGTAATAATGTATGGTTGATTTTTTTTAACATTCGGTGAACACACTACAATTCTTGTCAATAATATTTTAACAGAAGCATTGTTTTTCGTAAAAAAATTTTGGTAAAATACATGTACACTTTCACGGAAATAAGACATGGTAGCGAAAATGACATTTCATAGCTATATCCCTTTATAATTTTTATTTTAAAATGCCTGAGACAACCCCTCGTTTTTAATCCGCTTATCCGCTCTCCATGTTCACATCGGTTGTATCGTATACATCTCTTATAGTAAAATCAAATAAGTCGTACTATGTTGACGATCCCATTAGCACAGGGTAGCAATACCACGTGGCTTTTGACTACAGTTACTAGTAGAAATTTGTAAACATTGGAACACAAATATAGCCATAAGTATTTTATTTCTTCATCGATTTCTATAAAATATACGCCACGCTAAGGGGAATAGTATTTGCTTTCCGTGAAAAATAAGATCTTTTTCAGCAGTTTTACCGATTGTTCGATTACCCTGTGAAACCTACACGTCCTACGGTTTCACAAGGTAATGGATAAAACGGCACAACCACTGAAACGGATTATATATTTCATGGAAAGCAAATAATTGTTCCCTTAGCGTGGCGTATATTTCATAGAAATCGATGAAGAAATAAAATACTTATAGCTATTTTATTTTCCAATGTTTACAAATTTATTCTTGTAACTGTAGTCAAAAGTCACGTGGTATTGCTACACTGTAGCATACTGTAGTCTAGTTATTCAACATATGTGTATCGCGCTCTATGAGCAGATGTGTAACGTTCGTAACGTTTTGTAAAGCGCACACCTTCAGTAAAAAAATCATTATATTAAAGCATTTCATTAGTCTGAAATAACGGTCATCAATTGCATCACTGGAGGCTCAACGCCAAGTCAATGCAAGCCCAGTTTCAAAACGGCCATTGAACAACATTTGAGGGTACACAATGTATGAACAATGAGTTACTATTATATTCAGATCCTTAATTAAGAAACCAGTACTGTTAATGCAAAAAGACATTGTATGCTAGGTACATCAAGGACCATATACAGAACATGGGGCGACCTTGTTAAACTTGGAGACGAACTAGATGCGATATTTGTAAACGTTGACGATATACACGTACCTACACATAGTTATCTCATAACCATAAACACGCCGTTTTCTTTTCTAAAGTACATTGTTTCTAGACACAGATTGCAGAGCTTAGCTATAGAATTGTAATAAATATATGAAAATATCTCTGAAACATGACTATTGAATTGGTAAGATAAATATATATTGCTGAATTTGAATAATAGCAATAACAGAAAAGAAAATATATTGTATCTGGTACTGGCTTACGTTACATTCATTTGTGCAAACCTACGTACAGAGATACATGTAGCTACATGTACCATAGGTAACTGTATCATTAATAAACAGTACCTAAAAAAATGTTTTGTTGTTAAAATGTTAAATGTTTTGTTTTTTTTAGGTACGGTTTATTAATGATACAGTTACCTGTGGTAGCTACATGGTATCATTCCATGTATAAGAAATCTTCATTTACAAACAGTATAATAACCGAAAATTACAAACAGCAATTTAAAAGTATAACACAACACCAATACGAAGTTATAAGAGATAATAAGAATACAGTCTAACTTGTATTAAGCGACCACCCTGGGGAAAGTCTGAAAACGGTCGCTTAACGGAATGGTCGTTTAACACAAATGAAAGAAACATCGAGTGTAATTAACGAATTTCCGATTTAAGGCTGTTTGAATACTATTCAACTTCAAATGATAAAC
Source organism: Spisula solida (assembly GCA_947247005.1). Lineage (NCBI taxonomy): Eukaryota > Metazoa > Mollusca > Bivalvia > Venerida > Mactridae > Spisula > Spisula solida. The sequence continues at coordinate 38,110,827 of OX365944.1, read as the reverse complement.
ATTAGTGTGTAGATATGTTTTATGGTTATTCTATACGTGTATGCATCATTTTCATACGCATTTAATATATCATTTTAATAAACTTACTCATATATTACACAATGCAATTAATGCAAGTCAGTTTTGCTTGCACTCGAAGAAGTAGAAAAAACGAAATAGACTGGGTTTTAGCCCAATCTAATTGGACGGTAAAAACAAGCTGATTGCAGGAAAAGATACAACAATTTATCCGTAATTATGTGTGTAATCTGATTAAAATCACCTGGATGACATGCAAACGGACACAATGGTAGTTATCAATGCTGTTAATTGAGGTCCAGGTACATTTGTAACGAAAGACAAACTCCAAAGTGTGAACAAACAATGATTTATGACGAGTTAAAGGTAATTAACAACCTGTCACTACTGATGACCAGTGATTTACAATGTTTTTGTCGCTTAAAGCAATTTTACCAATCAATTATAGTGCTTACACAGTGGTCGCTGGTCGCGTAAGGCAAAAGTCGGTCGTTTAAGACAAAGGTCGCTCAATACGCGTGGTCGCTAGTACAAGTTAGACTGTATATCTTCTAGCAGTACATGTATCACGTCATATACCTACAGTTTTGTACACATTAATCACAATATATCTAATGGGAAAAAGCACATAAAAGGTATTTGATACATAGCCTGCGCAAATATAAAATGCAAATATAAAATGCCTCTATATGATTACTGATCACTCCTATGCAAAGTACTAGACTTAGATTGATGATTTGCTTTCCTTTTACTCCAGATAAATGGAACTATACGTATAGCAATAAACAGACACAAACAGATTTACACTTTCATACTTGTGTTCTAATGTTAATAGTAGAATGACAACTACAGAAATGTTACAATAATCCGCTGGACACAACTTCTCCATTTTTGTGATTGAATGTTCTATTGCGGCTCTACCACGGTACATATTGTGGCTTAGAATTTTCATGAAAATCCGAAGGGGTTATGTTGACCAAACCGAAGTTTAAAAAGCTTTTCATAAGCAAAGAGTAGTTTTCAGACAGTTTTTTCTGTTTTCTCAAAATATTGATTTTGTACTGACGACCTTCTAATTCTAAGCAAGCTACATGTCGTCTTCTTGCCATGAAATACTTGCCGTCTTATCAGCATATTATGCAATACAATGGAATTCAAATCTGATTGTAATTCATTCAATTACTCCTAAAGCAAAAGACTAACGAAAATGAAATGAATACACAAATCAAGATATTTGCATAGTCAAGAGAGCGAAGGAACTGAATTCATCCTATCGGACACACTGTCTGTTATGATAAGCAATTCTGGGAATTATGAAATAATAACCACACAACAGATAATTTGACTGACAGAATAGTGTCTCGAGAGATACCAGGAATACGCGAAATTATATAAGCCGTCAAAACTAAATAATCTTATTTGCGGTATGTTTTTACTTACTGTCCGTTTATAACATAAGAAATAATCGTTCTTTGGACAGACACATCTGTTTACTTGCAGATGGTGAGGTTGCTCCTGGATTGTTACTTGATATAACAGACTATTTCGATTAGTATTGTTTGTGCTTGGTCTATTTTTCGTCAAAAATAAGTTGAATATTGATGTAATTATTTCAAATTCATTTTTTGTACAACGTTTACTTGTTAGGGGTCCGACCGCATTATATAGTTCATTAGTAATGTAACCCCGCGTTAATTATTCTGTAAGTATATTGCAAACTTGCACAACAAAACATAACACTAGCGAGGGATATTTATAATTTCATATCTCTGTACCTTTATTCAAAAAGATAACACATCGGACAGGCATGACAGAACAAAACTGAATAGAAAAAATCCAATCGGAGTACGAAATGCACACACAAAACACAGTATAGAAATTGCTAGCTCTGCATCAAAATGAAGGCCTTGCATTAGGGTCATGTGGATTGCGCAATACACTACTCATTGTTGTAAACATTTATACCAAATATAAGCACCATTGGCCAAATAATGTCAAAGTTATGAACTGGACAAACCTTCCAATTTGACAATTGACCTCTCGCTGTAACTTTTACCGTTGAGGTAGGATCATGGGGTACTCCAAAAACACACAAGATTCATCGAACATTTAGCGTTGCATTCAATCATAACTTCCTCACTAAAACCTAAAATTGTGTATTGATATGCAATTTATGGCGGCTATCTTGAAAAATGCCCAATGGTGACAATGTGTCATACAACATATTCTGAGGAAGGACATCTTCTTGAAATTTTGGTTCCAAAGCATTCTGTGCATACTCCAAAGTAAGGTTACCTCCTTTGACTTATGAACTTATTTCTGTAAAGCGGATCTATTAATTTGAATACTTATGTAACAAAATGTATTCGGCTGTGTGGTAATTGTCTTACCTCCGGTATATACAGCACTATTTTATCGCTTCCTAAAAAACTTGCGTATGGAAGCCGTCAATAAGAATTCTCAAAATATACTTTAACACAATACGCAATAAATAACGATCTTTGAAGTTCACATTACTGACTGCCTGTTGATGGATGCTTTCTTCCCAACTTCCATTGTCTTAATAGAACTAAACAAATGTAACTGTTTATAGGATTGTGGTTATTACGTAAGTAATAACTAATTAAACGCTAGCTTTGAGGGTTTACGCTGTGTTAAAAGATATGAAACATTTACTTATGTTGAACGCTCTCTGTCGCAATTTTGCACGTAAGTACTACTAGGCAGTAGTATGTGTACAGAACTAGTGAGATAGTTATTCAATCTGCTATGATGTCTACATTATGAAAAAGATGTATAAGATGTAGAACTAAACTCAGTCTGATAAAACACTCTTAGTAGGAATTATTCTACGATATTCCATATGTCGTTCATACATAACATTATGTACGATTTCCTTTCAGGTAAAACATTTGCAATTGTAGTATTCATCACCTTATAGACAGAGACATAACATAACTGTAACAAGTACAGTCTAACTTGTATTAAGCGACCACCCTGGGGAAGGTCTGAAAACGGTCGCTTAACGGAAAGGTCGTTTAACACAAATGTAAGAAACATTGTGTGTAATTAAATAATTTCTGATTTTAGGCTGCCTGATTACTTTTGAACTTCATTTGATAAACATTAGTGTGTAAATAAATTTTATGATGATTCTTACTTGTATGCATGGTCTTCATAAGCATTTAAATTTATCATTTTAATAATCTTACTGATATATTACGCAATGCAATTAATGTAAGTCAGTTTTGCTTGCACTCGAAGAAAAAACCCGGAATAGGCCGGGGTTTAGCCCAATCTAAATGAACGGATACTGCAAGCTGATTCCAGCAAAAGATAGAACAATTAATCCGTAACAATGTGTGTAATCGGATTAAAATCATCTGAATGACATGCCCTACGGACACAATTGTGATTATCAATGGTGTTAATTGGGGCCCAATTAACAAAAGACATACTCTGAAGTGTGAACAAACAATGATTTATGACGAGGTATCAGGTATAGATTAACAACCTGTCACTACAAACGACCAGTGATTTACAATTTTTTGGTCGCTTAATGCAATTTTACCTATGAATTATAGTGCTTACACAGTGGTCGCTGGTCGCGTTAGACAAAAGTCGCTTAATACAATAGACATATAGAGCAAATATGGTCGGGAGGATTTGAAACTGGTCGTTTAAGACAAAGGTCGCTTAATACGCGTGGTCGCTAGTACAAGTTGGACTGTATCTTTTTTCCAACAGAAATATAATTATAAGGCATTTCCCAATCTTAGAAAACACAATTATGACACCAAATAATAAAGCAATGCATTAAATACATGCACTTAATATATGTTAATGATCGCGTAAAAACAATATTAGCTTATGTATAATAATACATTATCTGTTAAGCACCCGGCATACTTACATGTACGAGCTGTCTAAGTGCATAAAAGCTGGCAAAATTTGAGAATCCGTACGTGGTGAGTAGCGTCCCGTACCTATTTGGGAGCATGCTGACACGACGTAGCATTTTTTTGGTATGAGGAACTTCTCTGCGTTCGGACTACGGTTGTACCACGTACATGTAACGTGCGTGTCTTCTACTGCCAACTTACAACGTGCTTGTGAGTAAGCACAAGGTATGTAAACAGTACGTAATTCGTACAATAACGTGACAATCACACGGAGAACGTACACTGAAAGTACGTACAACTCACCTAACACTTGTACAACGTACCTAGCACGCAGTCACCCATTACCAGACACAATCGTAGCGGCCATATCCCCCAAAAAGACGAAGGTGCTAAAATCACGCACGTTAGATTGTGACCAAACCTTTACGGACCGATCTATTCGAGTAAATACACAGATATTTAATCATTTTTATAATAACCTACATTTGTACTTATGAGTCATTCGTATATTCGATCGAATTCTTTATAAAACATCGTAAAACAGTACATCGATGTTTCAATCGTTTTCATCGTGGATGTTTGTACATATAAGAGTATTATTCTATATATTATAAGACAGACGGTTAATATTATTTGAGGATGTATGTGTTAAACATAGGTTTTTCTTGGTTATATATGAGCCAGTCTCCAGGAACGCCTGCTATTTTGACAGTATGTAATGACTACATGTAACAAGGTTTAAAAAAGCTTTAAAACAAGAAAATATGACATATCTATAGATTCAATTTTGAGCAATGTATCCATGTATTACTCTATTTTAGCTTTAAAATGTCTTATCAATTATGTCGAAATCACTTGCTTCGTTGCTATGGTGACCAATTTTAGAAAAGTACTCTAATTAAGAAAAACGAGGAGTTGTTTAAGATAAATGTGAACTTTTACAATTTGGATATATATATATATTTAACACTTCAAACATCATTCTAAAATGTGATACCATTTTGATTTGTTTTTGTCAAGAATTGATCAAATACTGTATTTATAAAGTACTTGTTACAACGATGTCAAATAACGTTTTACTGACGTTTGCTACGTCACGCTAAAAAGGCTCCGAATAGAGCCTCTACAAAACAGCTGTAACTTCCTGAAAAGTCAGGATACTAACAAAATTTATTTTGTATTTTGCTTCATTAAGATTACGCTTTTAAATAATAAAAACACAATCAAATATTTTGTCAAAAAAAGAAGGTATCCTGGAGTCTGGCTCATATATATAGCGACGTTTTATTCAGTACAACCCAGCGTTATAATATTATGACTTTTATGACGGTCGTCCCAACGTCGAATGCAAGGCACACAATCTTTAATGACAAAACTAGGGTTTCCATCACAACTATAATGGGATTAAAGTAGCAATATAAATGTACATTGGGGCATGAAATCGATTTGTTAGATCATTTTAATACCTAAATAGATTTCACACCGTCTGGAATCGTCTCAGCAGACATTACTTAAATTGTACATCAGGTGAACGTTAAAGAATCTAACGATGTACCATCACCAGAAATAAAAGATGTGTGGGAACTTTAATGGTTAATCCATTTATCAATGGTCACACTTTAGTTTGCAGCACATCTTTTGTATTGGTTTTAAATGCAATGTGTACAGTTGTATTCAATTTTAGTGAGCATTAAGGACAGATCGTAACTCACGATTTCAAATTGAGTTTATTAAAAAGTATTAGAAGTACGACTGTCTTATAAACGACGTTAAATCACAAGGTGAGAAACTGAACATAGACACTTAACAATCACACATTAAGCAAATATCGGTGAAAAGTGTCGAACAACACCGTGATCCTAAGGATACGAAGTTGATTAACAAGTTGCTTCAGACGAAATGAAATGCAAAGAAACACATTATTGACGACTTAAAGTAAGCGTATTTCAGTGCGAGTGTGAGACAGTCTAGGAATACTGTAATTATAACATAAAACAACATTATATAGATGAATTTAAAAAAATTTAATGTAAGGAAGAAATGATCATTTGCGATTCACCATTATGAGTTTATCGCCTAACGAGTGAACTGAAAGTCATAGGAAGGTGGTTAATCTTCAGCAGCTATTTTGAAAAACAAAAGTACAATAATAATACTTTCCTAGATATTCAATGTTAACCCTGTAAACGAGGAATTGTAGAACAGAACAGAAACAAAACAATTGTGCTGCGCAGTTAAACATTATGTACTGACTGTCTCGTTTAATAATACAAATCCTAAAGTTTGTGTTCAACGTGACTGTGTAGATAATTGCACAGATTTGGGTGGTAAGAATTGTTGCAATAATACTGTTTGTGAGTATACATGTATCTTAATCAAATCACCCGACAGAGATTACTCAATCATTATAATATACGCTCCGGCATTCTTTCAAATTATTACATGGCGTATAGAATGCATGTTCATTTGGTAAAAATGAAGTTTACTTAGACAATACGAATCTTGAGCACCTGTCATTCCACCAGCTGATTCTTACTAGCGAAACCACGGCACGTATAGTATGCTACATTTGTATTTGTTGGTTTTATGTACCAACTAGGTGCTGTCATAACTTTCTACAATAATCTGTGCAGTAAAGAAGGAAAATTGTACCTCGTGTGAATTATTGCCACCGTCATATGCGGTATGTGGATTATAAAATCAAAATCAAAACATAGGTAATTTTATCAATATATTTGGATAAGACAGGCATGAGCCAGGGCTTGACCATAGTTGCTAATATCAACAACACTGAAGTGAAGACAGCAATTAAAATAAACAAAGTGTAGCGATAACCTGCATTATGTGAAGGCAATTAACAATTAGTGAGAACGATCCAGAAGAGCTGTAGAGTCATTAACTAGTAAGATGAGAACGTACACATTTTGGGTATAGTTTAGAATAAAAACCTCCTAGTAAGAATCAGGACAAATGTTAATGATGTTATGTAAGAAATCAGAATGTTAAGCAACTATAGGATGGTAGATAATTATATTATTATACAATAGTCATTGAACCATAGTTACGGCAATTTAGAGTGATGTTAACTGAAGAGGTGCGACTAAATGACAAGTGGTGAATGACAAGTGGTGGGATGTGTCTTGATTTACAAAGTAATGAGTGCAACAACTTCAGTACATGGTTTAACATTATTGCACTCCCATTCCTCCCATCCAGTATCAAAAGATACATAATCCCAAGTCACTACTCTATCTAAACAATTGCTATCGTTTGACTACTGATTCCGGATTTTTAATTGTATTAGAGACATGCCAAATAATCCGTGCTATACCTATGTTTGCGGGTGCATAGGGAAATAACTTCATGAAAAAAGAGTAGATTGATGAGTTGTCTCCTTTAATTAAACATAGGTTCTGTATATACCGACTACAATGTACTTGTAGAGGGATATACATTTAAAACAAATAACCATGTCATCAAAGTACTTGTTATCAATCAGTTTCAGTATGGTTTAGTTAGCACACCCTGTAATACTCGTTTATCAACAAGAGTTAACATTCTCAATCAGTACTTTGATACAGAAATGTACGCATTTTTAAACCGAATGGCGCTTAGAAGGTCAGTTGAGCAAACACCAAACAACTTCAAAAAAATCAATTACTAAACGATTATATATGTTTCATATAAAAATGTCTCCAGAGTATCATACGTGGCTTCATGCATATGCTATTTAAAAAGGACTAGAGCAAAACAAACCGATACTAAGAATACGTCGACATAAGTCGTACTTGTCGTTTGATAAACGTTAGCGGGCATTTCAGTATTTTAGGAGAATGAAATACATTTAAAAAAGAAATAAATATCGGAAGTGACTTTAAATAAATATACATGAAACAATTTCCTACGCAACAGGATTTACGTTTTCAATTTAATGAAAAATGCCGAACATAGTTGATAGCTACAGTTCAAATCGCAAACAGTATGGTGTAATATAGTGTTTAGTGGAAATTACTTTTTAAATCTGATTAACAATTGACTGTGACACTTCGCATTAAAGTTACTGTAGACGGGCCGATTGTGAAACAAAATTGTAAACTAACATTGACTTTCGACCCTCTTAGGTACTAATTGATACATCTAGGTAAAGCGGAAAATGTTGTTTTGTCTTGTTCATGTTCAGAGAATTAAGGCTGTGGCGCAGACTAGGATCGAAACCGGGATCCAAAAGTGCGTGCACTACCTTAAGAATTACGCTCCCAAACAAGTATACGACTTACAATATCAACTCTCTTAATAATATTCCTTATTCATATTCATCGCCACGTACAGAGTGTGACAAAAGAGAATAATGGCTTTTAAAGCAATGAACAATTTCATTAAAATTAACTCAATTAACTGATCCATATTCGCTTTGCATAATAATATAAACACAACTCGTGAGAAGTCACTTCCCATGACATTCCTAATTAATCATCTGAAGCTTCGCTTCATGGTATGCCTTAAATATTTTATTTTTTAATCGGCTTAAAGTTTTCAATCCAAAAGCTAAACGTGCGTCCCGTATTGTTCGTCTCCGAGATACACATGTAATACCGTATAACTGTATCGCATTGCAAAGTCATGGAATAATGTGTAAATGTTGACTGCGCTTTACTCAATACCTCTTCATGAAATGTCCGTTCTCAATTTAATAAGTACATATGACATGGTAATCAGAACATCAGGTAGCCAACGTGCGCCATAATAATGATAAGTAGATGTTGTTAGCATTATAACTACTATTAACCTATGTTAGCAAGTATACGTTCTAAAATATTCCGAAGGTATATTTAAAGTGATACCGCTTACTGATCAGTAATATGTTGAACTGTCAATGTTATCAAGTAGAGCTATCTTTGTGTGATAAGGTCGTAAAAAAGCCTGTAATATTGCTAGTTATTTTGTTTAAGTAGAGAGGATAACTTTTAATCATTATCCTACGAACCCTTCCCTGTTCTACTTCCCCATATCAAGCGTTATTGGCGACTGTTATAAATATCTTTAATTGTTTTGCCTAAGGTAGGTTATATTTATAATCCATTACGCTAAGGTCGACGTGATTGAATTATGACTTCTCTTGTAATGATGAAACTCTTATTTCACTTAATTACTTTTCTTTCTGGGAGACTTAATGTACAAGTATTCACACGACTCACAGTTATAAATGAATGTAATGAGAACACAGAATAAGTTAAGTAAGTGCTTGAAAATTCTAAATTACCTTAATGTGAACACGACACACTATTCTGTATCTATGAACTCATTTCATTCAAGAATTAATATCACGAGATACAAAAAACAAGTTTGTTGTGGAAATAGTTATGTTTAGTTTGTATATCCTCTATAATACGTTGTTTGTACGACTGAAAGCAGAGGCTTTATTTATGATTTTTACAATTTGTTTATTCCAGATTGGCTGGTAAGATTGCTTAAGTAGCGCGATGCAATCATGTTATCTCATTTAATGAGATGTACAAGTTACCTTTGTACCGTATGTATAATTATAGCGTACACATATATCATATACAGCTGTCCGTCTCTTATTTCATTTACATACATTTAGTCGTGTAAGACTCTCAACAGTTAGCACGGAAATTTGTAAATAGAGCAAGTGTATCTTTTAGGAATAACAACTAACGAACGTACATGTAGGAACGACTTATAGGTCTCGATCGTATGGTACATACATTCTGGTTAAATGCACTAGGGTCAATTCTAAATAAGACCGACAACCAATCTTATATGAGCCAGTCTCCAGGAAAACCTGCTATAATGGCATTATGTAATTACTATATGTAACAGGATTTTGATAAAGCTCTAAAATAAGGAAAAATACATATCTGTTGATTCTATTTTATGTAAGTGACCCATATAGTACTATCCCTTAGCTTTAAATTGTCCTATGAATTATGTCGAAATCACATACTTCGTTGCTATGGTGACCAATTTCAGAAAAGTACTACGATTGAGAAAAACGAGGATTAAGTTGTTTAAAACAGAAATAGCCTTTCTCTGAATGCAAACAATTTCGATTTTGATATATATTTTGAAAAGTGAAACATAATTATAGAATTTGGTACTATTTTGAACAGTTTATGTCAAGAATTGATCAAATGGTGTAATAATGAAATACTTATTTCAGTTACGTCGAATAACGTTTAAATGACGTTTGCGACGTCACACAAAAAAACTCTAAATTGGGACTCTACAAAAACAGCTGTAACTTCCTTAAAACTCAAGATATTAGCATAATTTATTTTGCAATTTGCTTATCTAACATTATCCTGTAATACTATGGAAAAACTTAAAGTCATTATTTTTGTCAAAATAGCAGGTTTTCCTGGAGACTTGCTCATATCTATTTATAAACCGTTTAAAATTGTTAAACAAGTGCATATTATAAGAAAACATCATCTTCTTAAATGACACAAGAGTTGCAAAATAACAGCGTTTTTTAAGTGGTAACCTTTCACCAGGGTCGAATATAGACATATCATTCATCGTTACCCCTGATATCAGATTGCAACTAGTTTCTTTGAGTATTTACATTAAGTACCAAGTAATCCATCAACATCGGGAATATCCCTTCGGCCTAGATTACCAGTGCCTGGATACGAAGTTCACGGAGGTTAATTGGTCGAATACCGAAGATGGAATTTTGATTAACCTCAAATACAAACAGACATTGTATGCGAGGAAGACAGGGTACAACGACGACCACATACAGAATATGGGACGCTCTTGTTACATTTGGAGACCAATGAGATGTGATGTTTGCAAACGTAGACGATATACAGGTCCGCATGTAGGGTTATCTCATAACTATAAACACTCTGTATATAACATGCATTACATGAAGGCAATTAACAGTTAGTGAGAACGATACAGAACAGCTGGTACCTGTCATTTTAGCTGTTATCCGTGGTTTTAGCTAACGGCAGCGTATTTCTTGGGTAAAATCAACCGTATTCGAGGTACACCAGCGGGTTTGCTAAGTTCGCTCGGAATCATTGTTGGGATACGTTGTATTGTTACAGGGTTCTTACATAGGCGTACGATCGTGTGTGCTCACCCTATGTTGATCTTATGCGCATCATAAGCCTATTTTATGCAGTGCCTACTAATACGCAACACATCGGGAAACGCTATCAATGATGTGCTTGCACATTTTCCTTCGTCGTCATGTATCAGCCTGCTTGTAACTGACCTTATTTACAATTCGAAATTTTCATTTAAAATGTCAAGTATATTCGTAACCACAATCCGCTTCTTTTTCTATGCACACTGGTTGCCTGATGTGGACAATATGATACTGATTAGATACTGATTAAAAACGTGACTATGTAATTTGAAATTAAGAACTTTGTCTATACATTCCGTTGTATTGTATGGTCTAATACTATGACATCATGAGCTGTCTGACATTTGTGATATTCATATTCCGAAATAAATATCAATATTGATTTCCAACCGGTTATTTCTTCTCGTAAAATTCGACATTTCATTTTACATGCCTAAATAACTAGCAATAATTTTAAATGTCATTTATACTAGCACACAAACGAATAAATGTATAGAATTTTGTCTTATCATATAATGTTTACCTATGAAATCTGGTTTTAAGGTACTAGACTATAATAAAATTTAAATCATATCTTAGACTAGTAGAAATGTTATATAAACAGCGTTAGCAAACGAATACCACAAGTAATATGCTCAGATATTGTACAAATTGAAAGTAATAGGTAAGTTTGATTTACCTAGTATCGCATACATGTTTGTATTTGTAAGAACATGACCCCGCATATTTTACTAAACGCCATACATGTATTGTTACCAGTATTTCCATTGATTGCCATTTAATATTAAATAGTCAAACTGGCAGTGTTCTTACATTCTTAGTATAAACAAAACCGGGAATAAATGGTCTGGATTTATTGATTTTGTAGCTACATTTGCACAGGTGTAATACAAATACACCTGCTTCACAGTATACCTCTGTTAGTTCTATAATATTTCAAACGCAGATTCATAATAAATAATACCGCTTATTTATTGGTAATATGTGGAACCGTCAATGTTATCATGTAGAGCTATCTTTGTATGATAAGTATAGGATAGACAATGAGTATCGTTGGTTATGAGATTAAGACGCGAGCTTTAGCGAGCGCCTAATCTCATAGCCAGTGATACGAGATGTCTATCCGACTTAGACCACGTGACTGACTAATTGTATTTGTACCGTTATTCATGCACATTAAAAAAGTTGTACATTGTATTTATGACCAGATTATGCAATTTGCTCCTAGCAATAAGATTTAAGTCTGCACTTATTACTCAAAACAACAATGCATCAAAATCACAAGTTATTTAGCTCAAAGGTGTTGGATACGGGATTTAGACTATGGCAGTACTGCGCTGTGACTGGCTATTTGCGGCTTGTAGTGGCCTAAGGTCGTAAATAAAGCCTGTAATATTTCTAGTTATTTTCTTTAAGTAGATAAAATAAGTTTTAATCATTACTCTTTATCCTACGAACCCTTCCGTTCAATACTTCTATTCTGCTGTTGGCGACTGTTATAATGATTCATAATTGTTTTGCCTAAGGTAAGTTATATTTATAATCCATTACCCTAAGGTTGACGTGATTAAATTATGGCTTCTCTTGCAATGATAAAACTCTTTTTCCACTTAATTACTTTACTTCTGGGAGACTTAATGTACCAGTATTTACACGACTCACAATTATAAATGGATGTAATGAGAACGCAGGCTAAGCTATGTAAGTGCTCGAAAATTCTAAATTACCTTAATGTGAGCATGCCATACTATTTTATTTCTATGAACACATTTCAATCAAGAATTAATAACACGAGATACAGAAAACACAATTTGTTGTGGAACTATTTATTTTTAGTTTTTATATCCTCTATATCACGTTGTTTGTACGACTGAGAGGAGAGTCTATATTTATCATTTTAACAATTTGTTTAATCCCAAGTAGTGCGATTCATTCATGCTATTTCATTTTAATGAAAAGGTACATGTTACGTATGCACCGTCTGTATAATCATAGCATAACTATATCATATCTAGCTGTTCGTCTCTTATTTCATTTACATACATTTACAAAAAATGTAGTAGTAAAGACCTCTCAACAGTAAGCCTTAAGCAGGCTATTGTTAAGGAATAACAACTACTGAACACAGTGCTTGTTCTAGGAAATACGTATTAGTCTAGATCATACGGTACATAAATTCTGTTCAAATGCACTAGGATCATTTCTTAAAGTGACAACCCAACAAGCTTAACTCTATTTATAAACCGTTTAGAATATGCACATAATAAGAAAACATCACCTTCTTGAATAATACATGCGTTGCTAAACAACATAGCGTTATTTCAGTCGTAACCTTTCACCTGAGTCGAATGGAGACTTGTCATTCATCGTTACTTCTGACATCAGATCGCAATTAGTTTCATTGAGTATTTAGATTTCGTACCAAATAATCCATCAACATCGGGAATATCCCTTTGACCTATGTTACCAGTGCCTGGATTCGAAGTTCACGGTGGTTTATTGATCGAATACCGAAGATGATATTTTGATTAACATGAAATGCAAAAAGACATTGTATGCTAGGTACACCAACGACCATATACAGAACATGGGGCGACCTTGTTAAACTAGAAGACGACCTTGATGTGATATTTGTAAACGTTGACGATATACACGTACATACACATGTATAGTTATCTCATAACCATAAACACGCCGTTTTCTGAAGTACAGTGTTTCTAGACACAGATTACAGAGCTTAGCTATAGAATTGTAATTAATATATGAAAATATCTCTAAAACATGACTATTGAATTGGTAAGATAAATATATATTGCTGAATTTGAATAATAGCAATAACAGAAATGAAAATATATTGTATCTGGCACTGGCTTACGTTACATTCATTTGTGCAAACTTACGTACAGAGATACATGTAGCTACATGGTATCATTACATGTATAAGAAATCTTCATTTACAAACAGTATAATAACCGTAAATTACAAACAGCAATTTAAAAGTATAACACAACACCAATACGGAGTTATAAGAGATAATAAGAATACATTGTATATCTTCTAGCAGTATCACGTCATATACAGTCCAACTTGTACTAGCGACCACGCGTATTAAGCGACCTTTGTCTTAAACGACCAGTTTCAAATCCTCCCGACCATATTTGCTCTATATGTCTATTGTATTAAGCGACTTTTGTCTAACGCGACCAGCGACCACTGTGTAAGCACTATAATTCATAGGTAAAATTGCATTAAGCGACCAAAAAATTGTAAATCACTGGTCGTTTGTAGTGACAGGTTGTTAATCTATACCCTGATACCTCGTCATAAATCATTGTTTGTTCACACTTCAGAGTATGTCTTTTGTTAATTGGGCCCCAATTAACACCATTGATAATCACAATTGTGTCCGTAGGGCATGTCATTCAGATGATTTTAATCCGATTACACACATTGTTACGGATTAATTGTTCTATCTTTTGCTGGAATCAGCTTGCAGTATCCGTTCATTTAGATTGGGCTAAACCCCGGCCTATTCCGGGTTTTTTCTTCGAGTGCAAGCAAAACTGACTTACATTAATTGCATTGCGTAATATATCAGTAAGATTATTAAAATGATAAATTTAAATGCTTATGAAGACCATGCATACAAGTAAGAATCATCATAAAATTTATTTACACACTAATGTTTATCAAATGAAGTTCAAAAGTAATCAGGCAGCCTAAAATCAGAAATTATTTAATTACACACAATGTTTCTTACATTTGTGTTAAACGACCTTTCCGTTAAGCGACCGTTTTCAGACCTTCCCCAGGGTGGTCGCTTAATACAAGTTAGACTGTACCTACATTTTTGTACACATTAATCACAATATATCTAATGGGAAAAAACACATAAAAGGTATTTGATACATAGCCTACGCAAATATAAAATGCCTCTATATGATTACTGATCTCTCCTATGCAAAGTACTAGACTTAGATTGAGGATTTGTTTTACAGTTACTCCAGATAGATGGAACTATACTTATAGCAATAAACAGACACAAACAGATTTGCACTTTCATACTTGTGTTCTAATGTTACTAGTAGAATGACAACTACAGAAGGTTATAATATTCCGCTGGACCTAACTTCTGCATTGCTGTGATTAAATGTTCTATTGTGGCTCTACCACGGTACACATTGTGGCTTTTCATTAAAATCCGAAGGGGTCATGTTGACCAAACCGAAGCTAAAAAGGTTTCCATAAGCAAAGAGTAGTGTTCAGAGAGTTTTTTCCTGTTTTCTCAAAATATTGATTTTGTACTGACGACCTTCTAATTCTCAGCAAGCGACATGTCGTCTTCTTGCCATTAAATACTTGCAGTCTTATCAGCATATAATGTAATACAATGGATTGTAATCTGATTGTATTTCATTTAATTACTCCTTAAGCAATAGACTAACGAAAATGAAATGAATACACAAATCAAGATATTTGCATAGTCAAGAAAGCGAAGGAACTTAATTATCCTATGGGACACACTGCCTGTTATGATAAGCAATTCTGGGAATTATGAAATAATAGCCAAACAACAGATAATTTGACTGACAGGATAGTGTCTCGAGAGATACCAGGAATATGCGAAATTATATAAGCCGTCAAAACTAAATAATCTGATTTGCGGTACGTTTTACTTACCGTCCGTTTATAAAATAAGAAATAATCGTTCTTTGGACAGACACAACTGTTTACTTGCAGATGGTGAGGTTGCTCCTGGATTGTTACTTGATATAAGCAGACTATTTCGATTATTATTGTTTGTGCTTGGTCTATTCTTCGTCAAAAATACTGATGTAATTATTTCAAATACATTTTTGTACAACGTTTACTTGTTAGGGGTCCGACTGCATTTTTAGTTCATTAGTAATGTGATCCCGCGTTAATTATCTATATATATACGAGGACTGTTCAGTAAGTATATTGCAAACTTGCACAACAAAACATAACACCAGCGAGGGATATTTTTAATTTCATATCTCTGTACCTTTATTCAAAAAGATAACACATCGGACATGGATGACAGAATAGAACTCAATAGAAACAATTCATTGGGAGTACGAAATGCACAAACTAAAGAACAGTATCTAGCTCTGCATCAAAATCAAAGGCCTTGCATTAGGGTCATATGGATTGCGCAATACACTACTCATTGTTGTAAACATTTATACCAAATATAAGCACCATTGGCCAAAGAATGTCAAGTTATGAACAGGACAAACCTACCAATTTGACAATTGACCTCTGGCTGTAACGTTGACCTTTGAGGTAGGATCATGGGGTACTCTAAAAACACACAAGATTCATCGAACATTTAGCATTACATTCAATCAAAACTTCCTCACTATAACCTAAAAGTGTGTATCGATATGCAATTTATGGCGGCTATCTTGAAAAATGCCCAAGGGTGACAAAGTGTCATACAACATATTCTGAGGAAGGACATCTTCTTGAAATTTAGGTTCCAAAGCATTCTGTGCATACTCCAAAGTAAAGTTACCTCCATTGACTTATGAACTTTTTTCTGTAAAGCGGATTTATTAATTTCAATACAATGTACCCATGGACCATAATGTATTCGGCTGTGTGGTAATTGTCTTACCTCCGGTATATACATCATTATTTTATCGCTCCCTAAAAAACGTGCGTAACGAAGCCGTCAATAAGAATTCTCAAAAAATACTTTAACACAATACGCAATAAATAAAGATCTTTGAAGTTCACCTTACTCACTGCCTGTTGATGGATGCTTTATTCCCAACTTCCATTGTCTTAATAGAACTAAACAAATGTAACTGTTTATAGGATTGTGTTTATTACGTAAGTTATAACTAATTAAACGTCAGCTTTGAGGGTTTACGCTGTGTTAAAAGATATGAAACATATACTTATGTTGAACGCTCTCTGTCGCAAGCATGCACGTAAGTACTACTAGGCAGTATTATGTATACAGAACTGGTGAGATAGTGATTCAATCTGCTATTATGTCTACATTATGAAAAAGATGTATAAGATGTAGAACCAAACTCAGTCTGATAAAACACTCTTAGTAGGAATTATTCTACGATATTCCATATGTCGTTCATACATAACATTATGTACGACTTCCGTTCAGGTAAAACATTTGCAATTGTAGTATTCATCTAATTATATACAGAGACATAACATAACTGCAACAAGTATCTATTTTCCAACAGAAATGTAATTATAAGGTATTTACCATTCTTAAAAAACACAATTATGACACCAAATTATTAAGCAATGCATTAAATACATGCACTTAATGTATGTCAATTATCGCATCAAAACAATATTAGCTTATATACATGTATGTATAAGAATGCATCATCGGTTAAGCACCCGGCATACTTACATGTACGAGCTGTCTACGTGCATAAAAGCTGGTAAAATTTGTGAATCCGTACGTGGTGAGTACCGTCCCGTACCTATTTCGAAGCATGCTGACACGACGTAGCATTTTTAAGGTATGAGGAACTTCTCTGCGTTCAGACTACGGTTGTACCACGTACATGTAACGTGTGTGTCGTCTACTGCCAACTTACAACGTGCGTGTGAGTAAGCACAAGGTATATGAGCAGTACGTTTAAGTACGTAATTCGTACAATAACGTGACAATCACACGAGGAACGTACACTGAAAGTACGTACAACTCACCTAACACGTGTACAACGTACCTAGCACGCAGTCACCCATTACCAGACACAATCGTGCCTGTGACGAGGGTTGTCGTACCCCCTCCACACATACTCGAAAATACGTAGCGGCCATATCCCCCAAAAAGACGAAGGTGCTAAAATCACGCACGTTAGATTGTGACCAAGCCTTTACGGACCGATCTATTCGAGTACATACACAGATAAGGCTGTCCAGAAAAGAAAAGGAAAATCCAGATGTCCTTTTTGTGGGGGGACAAAATTAGCAGAACATTTTAGGCAGGATGCAGAATATACTGCTTTTCGAAAGGCAGAATGTTCTGCTATCTATCAAAGGCATAATATTAAGCAGAATATTCTGCTTTCTTCAGAACATTCAGCTATCAATGAAAGGCAGAATATTCTGCTATCTCAAAAAGCTGATTATTTGCTAACTATAAAAGGCAGAATGTTCTGCTTTCTCGAAAGGCAGAACGTTCTGCTTTCTCGAAAGGCAGAATATTCTGCTAACTATAAAAGGCAGAATGTTCTGCTAACTATAAAAGGCAGAATATTCTGCTTTCTCTGGAGGCAGAATGCTCTGCTTACTTTAAAAGGCAGAATATTCTGCTTTCTCTGGAGGCAGAATGCTCTGCTTACTATGAAAGGCAGAATGTTCTGCTTTCTCGAAAGGCAGACTATTCTGCTAACTATAAAAGGCAGAATGTTCTGCTTTTCGAAAGGCAGACTGTTCTGCTATCTATCAAAGGCATAATATTAAGCAGAATATTTTGCTTTCTCCAGAAAATTCAGCTATCAATGAAAGGCAGAATATTCTGCTATCTCAAAAAGCTGATTATTTGCTAACTATAAAAGGCAGAATGTTCTGCTTTCTCAAAAGGCAGAATGTTCTGCTTTCTCGAAAGGCAGAATATTCTGCTAACTATAAACTTTAAAAGGCAGAATATTCTGCTTTCTCTGGAGGCAGAATTGTTCTGCTATCTATCAAATGCATAGTATTAAGCAGAATGTTCTGCTTTCTCCAGAAAATTCAGCTATCAATGAAAGGCAGAATATTCTGCTATCTCAAAAAGCTGATTATTTGCTAACGATAATAGGCAGAATGTTCTGCTTTCTCGAAAGGCAGAATGTTCTGCTTTCTCGAAAGGCAGAATGTTCTGCTTTCTCGAAAGGCAGAATATTCTGCTAACTATAATAGGCAGAATATTCTGCTATCTCAAAAAGCTGATTATTTGCTAACGATAATAGGCAGAATGTTCTGCTTTCTCGAAAGGCAGAATGTTCTGCTTTCTCGAAAGGCAGAATGTTCTGCTTTCTCGAAAGGCAGAATATTCTGCTAACTATAATAGGCAGAATATTCTGCTTTCTCTGGAGGCAGAATGTTCTGCTAACTATAAAAGGCAGAATATTCTCCTTTCTCTGGAGGCAGAATGCTCTGCTACCTATGAAAGGCAGAATGTTCTGCTTTTCAAAAGGCAGAATGTTATGCTTTTCGAAAGGCAGAATGTTCTGCTATCTATCAAAGGCATAATATTAAGCAGAATATTCTGCTTTCTCCAGAAAATTCAGCTATCAATGAAAGGCAGAATATTCTGCTATCTCAAAAAGCTGATTATTTGCTAACTTTAAAAGGCAGAATGTTCTGCTTTTTCGAAAGGCAGAACGTTCTGCTTTCTCGAAAGGCAGAATATTCTGCTAACTATAAAAGGCAGAATATTCTGCTTTCTCTGGAGGCAGAATGCTCTGCTAACTATGAAAGGCAGAATGTTCTGCTTTCTCTGGAGGCAGAATGCTCTGCTAACTATGAAAGGCAGAATATTATGCTAACTATAATAGGCAGAATATTCTGCTTTCTCTGGAGGCAGAATGCTCTGCTACCTATGAAAGGCAGAATGTTTTGCTTTTCAAAAGGCAAAATGTTCTGCTTTTCGAAGGGCAGAATGTTCTGCTATCTATCAAAGGCATAATATTAAGCAGAATATTCTGCTTTCTCCAGAAAATTCAGCTATCAATGAAAGGCAGAATATTCTGCTATCTCAAACAGCTGATTATTTGCTAACTATAAAAGGCAGAATGTTCTGCTTTCTCGAAAGGCAGAACGTTCTGCTTTCTCGAAAGGCAGAATATTCTGCTAACTATTAAAGGCAGAATATTCTGCTTTCTCGAAAGGCAGAATATTCTGCTAACTATAAAAGGCAGAATGTTCTGCTTTTCGAAAGGCAGAATGTTCTGCTATCTATCAAAGGCATAGTATGAAGCAGAATATTTTGCTTTCTCCAGAAAATTCAGCTATCAATGAAAGGCAGAATATTCTGCTATCTTAAAAAGCTGATTATTTGCTTACTATAAAAGGCAGAATGTTCTGCTTTCTCGAATCGCAGAATGTTCTGCTTTCTCGAAAGGAAGAATATTCTGCTAACTATAAACTTTAAAAGGCAGAATATTCCTCTTTCTCTGGAGGCAGAATGCTCTACTAACTATAAAAGGCAGAATATTCTGCTTTCTCTGGAGGCAGAATGCTCTGCTAACTATGAAAGGCAGAATGATCTGCTTTTCGAAAGGCAGACTGTTCTGCTATCTATCAAAGGCATAATATTAAGCAGAATATTCTGCTTTCTCCAGAGAATTCAGCTATCAATGAAAGGCAGAATATTCTGCTATCTCAAACAGCTGATTATTTGCTAACTATAAAAGGCAGAATGTTCTGCTTTCTCGAAAGGCAGAACGTTCTGCTTTCTCGAAAGGCAGAATATTCTGCTAACTAATAAAGGCAGAATATTCTGCTTTCTCGAAAGGCAGAATATTCTGCTAACTATAAAAGGCAGAATGTTCTGCTTTTCGAAAGGCAGAATGTTCTGCTATCTATCAAAGGCATAATATAAAGCAGAATATTTTGCTTTCTACAGAAAATTCAGCTATCAATGAAAGGCAGAATATTCTGCTATCTTAAAAAGCTGATTATTTGCTTACTATAAAAGGCAGAATGTTCTGCTTCCTCGAATCGCAGAATGTTCTGCTTTCTCGAAAGGAAGAATATTCTGCTAACTATAAACTTTAAAAGGCAGAACATTCCTCTTTCTCTGGAGGCAGAATGCTCTACTAACTATAAAAGGCAGAATATTCTGCTTTCTCTGGAGGCAGAATGCTCTGCTAACTATGAAAGGCAGAATGTTCTGCTTTTCAAAAGGCAGAATGTTCTGCTATCTATCAAAGGCATAATATTAAGCAGAATATTCTGCTTTCTCCAGAGAATTCAGCTATCAATGAAAGGCAGAATATTCTGCTATCTCAAAAAGCTGATTATTTGCTAACGATAAAAGGCAGAATGTTCTGCTTTCTCGAAAGGCAGAATGTTCTGCTTTCTCGAAAGGCAGAATGTTCTGCTTTCTCGAAAGGCAGAATATTCTGCTAACTATAACAGGCAGAATATTCTGCTTTCTCTGGAGGCAGAATGCTCTGCTAACTATAAAAGGCAGAATATTCTGCTTTCTCTGGAGGCAGAATGCTCTGCTAACTATGAAAGGCAGAATACTTTACAAATAGTATACAAGTATATCATGAATGTTTTTGTGCCCCCACACTCATTTATAAGTGGGGGCATATAGCATTGGTGCTGTCCGTCCGTCTGTACGTAACACAAATCTTGTGTGTTGAACTCCTCATAAACTACTGGGTAGAATTTCTTCAAACTTTCACAGATGAACAACCTCAATGTATAGATGACTGTAAAGGAAGGATTTTTTACTGTGTCAATTTTGTATTCCATATGCATCTAAATAAATTCAACCAGTCGCTGAAAACTTGCGTGTGTATATGAATTTCTCTTTACTAGTATTTTAGTTTTATGATCATTGTAAGTATGCTAGTCAGCTTCCTTATGTTTTAGAAATATCTAACTCGTATTCTGAGAATAAGAATGATATCCAATACACATATAACCTGACATATTAGGACCTAGGATAATCTTACAGTAAAGACTTAATTTTATCGGAAAAATAGTCAATTTAAGATTGATCTTGCAGTTTAGATGTACATTGTATATTGAATACGGTCCAAGAACAGCACTGTTTTAAGAATAGTTGGAAATCAACTAGCTCTCAGACTCAAGAATCTTAAAATAATGTCAATTCACATACGCTCAGTTTTCTATTACAACAACGATATTAACAATTAACTCAGGAAAACATTTTGTACATACCTATAATAATTCACCCCGGGGAACGACGGGGATTTTTACTTTTGCTTCATCAAACCCCGAGGGTCATACAGCTGGTAAAACCCCGCAAATTCCCCTTGTCCTATATCTCGCGGGTATAGTCAGAGCTGCATTTCCCCGCTATTTTGTCGCGAATCAAATGCGTACCCCACCTAAAACACTGAAAACGTAAAAGCACGGGACAGTTTCCCCCCATCACCTGTCTTACCCCTGGATTGGGGAAGTAGTATCATTACTGGTACATTATTGTAACGTCATGTTTGATGTGTAGGCCTACTCCAACTAAGGCACATAAGCCAAAATGTCAACCTATACCGTGAGTATCGAATTAAACAAATTGGATTTTTTTTGAAAAATTAGTAAAAAAATCGAGAAAAAGGCGTTGTCAACCAGTAAAACAAAATGTGTGAAGTCAAACGGGCTGCCACTTAGCCGATCTAACAGTGGCTCAAAAGTGTTTACATTAACTTATATTATTATCTAATACAGTTAATAGTTTATACTAATTTATTTAAGGTCGATTGTGAAACAAGTTTTTCAAACTTATATTAATCACTCTCGACACCTCATTCCTGATGTTATCAATCGCCACGAGGGTATGAGAGAAGAGGAGCCAGTTTCCCTTTTATGCTGAGCGTCTAGCAAGGAAATTTCTAGTACCATTTTTATTTCGTCTTTGGTATGACACGGTCAGGGATCGAACCCAAGACCTCCCGCACTCAAAGCGTAAGCTCAACCACTAGGTTATCGCTCAACCACTAGGCTATCGAGGAGGCGATAATACACATGTAAGACATCATACTTTTGTAAATTGTATATATATATATAACACTTTCTTTCAATTTGCTGGCTGTTCATCCACCGGCCGCATCAGCTTTATTTTAACTTCCAACAGGATTTAACTTGGTTGCGTAACAGTGAAACCAGATATATAAGCCTGGTTAGTGGCAATATTTCTAGACAAGTGCGGGACTAACTTTTCAGAAGTTTATACATCAAAGATTCACTTTTATACCAAACGCTATTATTATATACATTATAACTATATATGACTGTAAGAAAACGATGTATACATATTTTAGTTATAATTTTAATAAAGGGACGTAATAATTAGTTTGGAAGACTTCAGTTAGTTTGGAAGACTTGAGCTCATAATTCTGTACAATGCATTTAATGTTCGATCGAATATCTTGAGTAGATGTTTAGATAATTTAAAAACATAACACAGTCGATGTTCTCTTTTGTATCACTGTGTATTTATCTTGATGCTGTGTTCATTGTCCAAAATTGGTATGCATGTTTCTTGTTGTGACAAGAAGTGCAGTGCGCAAGAATCATAACTCTAGCTGGTGTAGTGTTTGAATGATTCCCTTTTGGTAGATTTTATCAGGACATTTTTTGTCCAGAGCATCACTTTGTCGTTTTTAGTTCAGATGACTAGAGAACTGAGTCAGATATGTAGCCCAATACTGAATAGTTTTCCGTGACAAATGAGCATGTCGTCAGGCGACAAATGCGACTCGCGGAACATTTATAATTATTTATTGGTTGGGCTTATTCTATAGAATTACCGTATCACCACGGTATGTTACATTAGTTGATTGAATAACTTCTTGTTGACCAAATTGCACATTGAAATGAGTAAGGTGTTGCAAAAATGCAATAAATTATATCAACTTTCGATATAAAACCTTTTTCGGTGAAAAATTGTCCGTAACAATCGCTTTAAATTTAACATACACGTATTCAACGGATCAAGGGCTAAGAAATAGAGCTTTGAAAATTTAAATAGACCTTATTCCAACCGAATTATGACATTAAAACATTAATTTTCCGCCCTATGTACATAGCGTCACGTTGCTAGGAAATGAAGCAGTATTTTGAAAAATTAAAAACGACATAATCAAAGAGTATGTTAAAGCATATTTCTGGAGATTTTCATTAGATTCGGCCTATAGTCGATTTTTTACCGATGACGTCGGAGAAAGGTCCTAAACATCCTTAATATATACTAAGGTATGATAACTCGTGTTGTAGATTTTAAGGTCAAAGTAAATGTACTTACTTGGTGTAATATCCTGAAGTTGTTTCCATCACCTCCACTCTTTATCGCTGTTTATACTATATCAGACAACGAATTTACCAAATAAAACCTATACTCCATTATCAGATATATCATAAATCCCATTTATAGAATTAAATAATATTGTTGTTAAATTACGCACTTTTTCCGAATAGTAATTAATGAGAAACCAAGTGCTTTGTAAAAGCAATTATCATAGGTGTTTATCAAATTGAAACCCCATGGATTGCTGCTCTATTACACAGATAGTATTGATTCCGCAAGCTGACCCCCTAAATTAAATGTATCTGTGTAAAGTCAAGATCTGTTCTAGCATGGCAACATACTTTCATTTTGCAATTGCAATTTTGGCTACTTCACTATAGATCATCCACGAATTTTGAGCTTTGACGGGAGAATCCGAGACTACACGTTTTAGTCATGGTGTGTGAATATACCTGTTTGTGATGTCTTTAACATGCATTGATATAAATGTAGTAGATATAGTATCGCTGGCTCCATCGGTACCAGTAGAGAGCTTGATTTTCAGACTAAAAACAAGCGAGTTCAAGCCCTCATAATAGCACTATTTTTTCTCAACTATATTTGTTTTGTTTCTTTATCATCAAGAATATGAAGACATTGTTTAAAAGCAATTTTATTTCATTTTTCTCATTTCTCATTCTACATGTAATACTTACCTCGTGTCAAAGATTTTCGACTTTACTTGGTGTGTTCGTTGACAACCCGTCAGTTTTGTCCCTCTCTGAGTCAGATTGTTTATTTGAATATTTTATAGCGAGTGCTTGAAGATCGTTTATTGCAATATTTTATGCCAGTGTTTTTTTCCAACTGTCAATACAAGTTTAATACACTTAGAGGCTATTTTTTAGATGAACTCCTTGCCAACTGCCAGTATAACTTGGTATTAAATAAGAGCCATGGCAAATATAAAATATCATAGAAAACTAAGTCTCATAAGACATCGCCGTAAACATTGCGCCATGTATTCAGTTACTTGCATGAATTACTTATGTAACTTATGTTGGTATTGCTTATGTATACATACCCTTTTAGGGTAAATCAACTGTGCTGCATAAATTAGTCACGGCTCTAAAATATGGTTGATCTATAGCTTTGTTAGATACACGTAAATTTATGTTGAATATGAGTATGGTAAATTTTGGTTTAAGCAAAAAATATCAACTTAGCACTGGTGCCAGTCTTAGTCTGTTCCTTCTTATACAACCCCTAGAGTAAATGCCAGCATTTTATAGCTGTAGCTGGTATCTGAAAGGTTAACCCAGGTCAGCAATCACAAGTTTTGGTTCTGTATGAGATTAATGGCCATCTTATCAGATTTGAACAATATACTATGTAGCCACTAGAGTAGTGGTCTCTACAGACAAGCTTCATCACAATATCACCATAAGATATTCATGATCACTCTTGCTAGTTAATTTTAGGTATACAATGTACAGGTACAGGTTGAATGTTTGTATGGTGGAAAATTGTATCTGGCAGTCGAATACTAGAATGAAGCATAATTATGATTTGTTTAAAATAGCTTTTAAATGGCAAAATTTTTATCTGAAAAGTCTGCTGAATAAATCATATTGTATTAATTTTAATACTTGAATATAATACACGCATATATCGAATACTTACGCCGCATCTGTCACATCAAAGTCGCCGCTAAAAAATGATTGTCTGCATTACGAGGTTGCAAACTTAGCAATATATTTTATTATGAAATTACCTATACAATTATGCAAAAGGTATTCAATACATTTTATTCCGTGCCTGTTTACATGGTGAGCGACTGATTTTAATCCCAAAATTACTAGCCAATACAGTCCACGTGCGCGGTTGCATGTTTCAGTACCGAGTTTGATGCAATCAAATTAGAGAGGCGGAGCTTAGCCGAAGTCTGCAATTTGTTTTTACATGTATTGGACCTCCTGTGACGCTTGATTACTGCTAATTGACATGGATTAACTGACTCGTACATAGTTTATTTCGATGTCCGGAAGGCAAATATATGCTTGGATCATAAAATTCGTTATACAGAATCAAATCTCGAATGTAGAGGTTGGTTATACGAACTTTTTGGTCAGTAAAAAAAAATGTGCGATTTTGCTGTCAATTGAAATTAAGAGTAGACGGGACTAAGTTATTGCGCATAATCAGTTGTCCGAGCTTGATTAAGAGTTGTCCCGGACGCTGTTCTATTGTAGAGCCCTGCATTTTGATTATTTACATAAACAAATTCCTTATTCATTTGAATAACCTAATTCGATGATTAAACAAATGATTAACGAATGTCAAAACAGCATAGAATGTAATTTAACAGACCTCATATATAACCCGAAAATAGGATCGCAGTTTAAGCATGATCTTTTTTAGACTCTTCCACATGTTCTACTACGAATTAAGGACGGTTACTGTTTAAAACAGGGAAATATTGCAACCGCTGATCCAGGCTGGATGTTATATTGATGTGGGACTTCAATGTCGGCTGCTACAGTACAGTGTTTACCCAACGAAAAAGACGACATTTAAAACCATGTAGTCCGGCCCCAAACCCAAGATACCTTGCATTGGAGTATAAAGTTTTTTTCTTTGCTGATTTCAGTAGACAAGACCTTTCGAATGGAAGTTCTGACGGGTGCCATTGTGTCACCCTTCAGCATTTTGAGAAAATTGGGGTAAAAGTTCCAAAATATAAACGAAACTGCGAAATTTTGGAATCGGTGAACTACATTGTTATTTATAATCATATTTTATAATAAATCACATTTCTATGTAGTTATTAAGTTGCAGGGAATCTCACTGGGAATTGTAATTATGGGGTTATCCAACTGCTATCCTAGTCTGAACTTATAATTGTTCATTTGAACTTTTTGTAGAAGTTCATCTGCTGAAAGATGTAAACAATTGAGGTCATGTCTAAAGAGCCCAACCCATATGCCCAGCCCACGAGCCCAGCCCACGGGCCCAGCCCACAGACCCAGCCCAGATTTTATAGTATGCCAGTGGTTTGACCCAGCACTGGCCAAATGAACTGTTACCAAATCATTTGTGGCAATTAGAACCCCTATTAACAGGTAATTGAGATATCAATTCCAGCTGAGAGAAGAAACAGGGATTTTCAAGCTAAATGTAGGCTGTTCTCTGGACGGTATACAAGTTAAACTACACTTCGCTCACAGCAGATATTAACATTGAGTTGAAGAAGGTTTCACAGTACTACTGCTGGTCAGTTGTTAAATTATAATCAATAATAAGTTACAAAACAACTGATAGAACACAAAATTTTATGGGGTCACTATACATCTACATTTTCTTCCAACCCTC
Organism: Spisula solida; assembly: GCA_947247005.1. Classification (NCBI taxonomy): domain Eukaryota; kingdom Metazoa; phylum Mollusca; class Bivalvia; order Venerida; family Mactridae; genus Spisula; species Spisula solida. Next base: position 38,083,439 of record OX365944.1, on the reverse strand, counting down.
ATTCACCCCCTCCTTAGAACATGCTACCATGGGGCCCTGATCACGACAGTGAATGTTCTGTTTGTTTTGTCATCATCAACTACATTCACTTCGGTACTCAGAAACACTAACAAGTTCAATATATTATAATACTTGTATCAATAAATATTTTAATATTTTTAAGATGATTGATAGCCACACGGCGCATGGTTCGGACGTCATGATGTCATCAATCGTCGACGCACCTGTCACGTTTCAATCGCCCACGCTTTACTCTCAAAGTGTTCTCCTGGATCCTCAATACACAGTTCCAAGAAGAAGTGTAGAACTGTCCTCTACCTTACTAGAATACTCGGATTTGGCTGACATTCCTTTATAAACACGCGTAACCAATTCAGTTATTTCATCATACTACTCGCAAGCACTTAGTAACCTTTCCGATAAGAATAATTCAATTAACATCTGTGTAAATAAGAGGCATTGAAAGCGTCTGACTACCGGGATGAAATATTACGACAGAACTTAAAATGGATGTGTCAGCATGTACTCATGTCTTAAAATCGCGAATTTACTGTATAGTTATTCTATATTACATTATTATAAACTTGCAGAAAAAGCTATAGCTGAAATCATGTGTCATTTATTCCAAATGTTTTAAACATCAACTCTCGAAAGTATAGATATTTGTTTAACAAGCATCCCGACCACTTTAGAGAAAAGTCCTTTTGCATTTAGTTCATAAGAATATAGACTAGCAGTTGCAGAAGAGTCAATAGCTTAAGCTGTACTAATTTTCTCCTAATTTCCATAAACTAATTATCTTATCGCAAAACTGGATACAAGGTATTCAAAACGTTGATTGATATTGTTACCTCTCCTGGTTTTCAACATTTCAGAATCACTAAAGTGTTAAATAAAACAAGAGGGCCATTGGCCCTAAAGCGCTCACCTGATGACTAGCAGTTTAGGCAGAATCAGTATTTGTTATGACATGACCTTAATATTTAATGTAGAAGTTAAGGTGTTAATGTTAAGGTTTTATAAAGATGAGGTAAGAATTGTGAGCTCTAGATAATAAACAAGGTTTTTCTTCAATGTAATCTGGTGACCTAGTTTTTGACCCCAGATGACACAGTTCAACCGTGGTCTAGATTTCATAGAGACAAACATTTTGACCAAGTTTCATAATGATCAAGTGAAAAGTGTGACTTCTAGAGTGTTAACAGTCTAACCGAGCAACTGCCATGAAATTTGGAAAAAATCTTCTATAATTGTTACTCTATTTAGTTTAAACATATTGTATTGCCCAAACAAAATACACAAACAATTTCATACAAAAATTTCTATAAATACATTTTATAATACATGGGTAAAAGGGTCGAGCCACTCTACTTGTTGCATGTATGAAAACAGTATGTTGTTCAAATATTTGTTTCGTTAAACTTTTTTTTCACTAGTCAACAATGAAACATTACTCATTTTAAAATAGCATTTAAAATACAAATAACATGCACATTCTAAAATAAACGTTACCGTATGATTCCGTAAACACGAACTTTCGTGCATGCCAAGTTTCATGTTACATGTACATTGTATTAAATGTCAACCTATTTCGGTAAATACGAGGGTCAGTCAAGAAAAACTGAGAGTTGGTAATTTAAGCCTTCAAAATATGTTTGCAGTTGTACTTTGTATTATTCATCGTCAAATATTACCCCCTGCGGACAATCTGATGAGTTCCGTCATCATATTGTGATAAGTAGAATGACATTGTTTACATATCTTAAAGTAATTTATCAGACTGACTCGTCTAATCCCATTTAGGGATATTTAGATCCTTAACTCTGAATCATATATCACTACAGATTAACTCAAATAGTGCTAGTTACAGACAAAATGTGACGGGTCGACTCGGGTCGCGAAAACGTATGACAATTTGAATTACTCGCATTCTCGGGAAATTGTAATCAAGAACAATTATTGGATTGTAATTACCTTTAAACAAGGTATTCCAGCCACTCGCAAATTTTTTATGCTTTGTTATGCACAAACGTAATGATGACAGACTTCATTGTTTACTTGCTCAGTGAAATCTTTGGTTGATCTATTAGCACAAGTGCCAGAGCTTGACAGACAATGAAAATCTAACCTTAGTCATTATTATAACCCAAAGTGTTTTAATCATCGCATGATATACTGATTATAGAACTGTGATTCATTTTTCCATAACTTTAACAAGTAATGAATAATCGTACTTTAGCGGATTGACCTGCGGATCTACGTTTAATCTTGTGAACGAACACAGACAGTTCTAAGTTTAGCGGACTGATTTCATTGGTTGTTGAATTCCACTCTTTGTCGCGATTGGACATTACGTCATTTGAAAGTTTTGAAGCCGGCAAATTTCAAACTGATATCAAGGCGCGATTGCCTATATTTACGAGCGCAGACTTCAGTCTGGAGCTTCTTATCCCTCAAAACTGCCGGACAATAAAAATAGTCACTCAAGTCAATTCCGCCAAAAGCCTGATTCTGCTAAATGTTTCATGTATAAATAATTACCAGTTTAACTTTATGACTTTATTCTAGTTTCTATAATATACTTGTTTTGTATATATTGAACCAGATTTCATAGATTATTTTTAATCTATTGGAAGTGTACATTACAGCCTTACTGTATATTTAGTGCGGCCAAGATATGATGGCACAATAACATTGTGTAAACGTCACTGGTTGGATTAGCCCATATCAAAACGCGGGTAAGTAAATAAATCACGATCATCTAAGCGCTTGTTCAGTTATTTTAACTTATTTGATTAAGGATGAAGATCGTTGTGCTTATATAGCCTAGTGGTAACGTTTCTAATCGCAACGCAGACGGTCTGGGTTCGAATCCCATCCGAATCTTATTTTATTTTTATTTTGTTTCGCGAATTTCCTTTCGGCACACTTTTCACAAAACTGTATTTGTGGGTGTATTATTTACAACAAGATAAACTGTGTACGCTGCACATCATTAAATTGAATGATGGCTAAATGTATCGTTTTAACGCAGCAAGGACGATGCATTGTGTCGAATGTATTAGACTTCTGAACACGAGAGGCATCAATAGAACTGCCAGTGATTCTGTCGTCCTGTCGAAGGAAACAAACTACCCCGATGACAGGGGTATCAAAAAGGACGGTTGCACGCATATAGGCACGAAATTGCACAACGGTGTAAGAAAATCAAGAAGAAACAAAATTTCACTGGATTCTTTTGATGATAATGACATTGATTATGACGAGGCGGATGGTGATAGTGATGATAAGTTTGCAGATTTCTAAAATGATTCTGTCACAAACACTGCTGATGAACAAATGTTAATTCATATAATTTATATACACACGTATACATACAGAATATTAATTTTCAATCGATTGTTCTAGATAAATATAATAAAATATTATATAATGTTATACAGAATAGAGAAAGTATACGAATGAAAAAAAATGTAACAAGATAATCTACGTGTAACGGTATATACTAAGAAAAATGTTTACTAGAACTGAAGAATACAATTCATTACCAAAAATGCACAAGCGTGAGACTCGAACCAGTCCCCTCCTTCCATAATATTGTTGTATTTCCAACGCTTTACCGACTGAGCTAGCGAGGCACATGTAAAAGCGACTCTTATATTTGCTCATATTGCGAAAACGTAATACGAGACCAGCGTTTATTGACCCTGACTGTAAATAAGCACCCCTTTCTGTTGAAAATGAACCCATCGGCTAATTACATGTGTAAATGTTATTGTGCCATCATATCTTGGCCGCACTAAAGCATACGATAGTCATATACTTTATAATAGGCCTACTACTGGCGATTTACTCATAATATTTTGTCTAGATTTCTAGATCTACTTTATACATCCAGTGAGTATTTTGATGTCAACGTCAGTTTGACTAAGGAGTATATATATGTAGTTTGGTCAACGTCAGTTTGACTGGTGGGAGAAATCTTTGTCAACGTCAGTTTGACTTGTTGGTTGATTAGAGTGTGTTTGTTGTATGATATGATGTTTTAATATCTATTAGATCTATAGATATACCTTTTGATTTTACCAACCATAAATCTAGTTTGAAGTTGAACTGTGTTTTTATTTACTGGTACTTTATACCTACACAATAGTACACATATACACCTATCACACTAAAGATACTTACATAGGCATACATACTACATATGCATCATAGCAGACACGGGTACATAAGCTAATAGGCCTAAATAAGCTAACAATATATAGGCTTATAAATGTAGTTGCCAAGCAACCATAGAACATCACTTAGGGGTATGCGTTAGCACAAGCGATATGAAGATCAAATCTGTTGTAAATTCAATGGTTTAGTTCAACCTTATATACCGGGATTCATTACAACTAACATGAGTATATTGTAGAATAGCATATATCAAATAATAATGAGCCATTATTTAAGAATGGTCACTAATGCTGTGTTATTTTGTTGCCTAGTGCAACAATTTTACCCACATTTTATCAATATTCCCGGCATGTGTTCTAAAACTGATCACTGATTTCCCCATTTCTTTTCAATAAGATTGTGAATACATCTCAAGGAGTCCAGTAACCATAACAGAAATAAATTGTATAACTTCGCTTTCTTAAAAAATGATCCGTTCTTTTGGGTGGGGTAAATTGTGGTTTTAATACCATCAAATAAAATGACAATTTACATTTTCGTCAAGAATATTTTCTATATAAGTGGAGTAAAATCTTTTGATATTTGATAGATTAATGTATTACCAAATAAATAATGTGTTTGAAAATATCAGATATATCTTTATGTTTCCATAGCAACGCACACTTCTGTTTTACTAACAGCGTGAACGCATGTCCTATAATTGTCTTCTTTGGTTGACTAGCAACAAGAATCAAATTGTCATAGACTAGAGTGGTTTTCGCCATATAATCAGTGAGATACATATTTCACGATAACGTATAGGAAATATACGAACACTTACTTCTCTAAGAATTATTTAGCAACTCTCAGTTTTTCTTGACTGACCCTTGTATTATTAGTTTTTAGGAAAATAAGAATATCTCAAAAACTAGCGGAGCAAGTGTAAGGAACTTCCAAAATCATAGCTGTAAATGTGTTCTTCATAAATACATGTATAACAGGTTTGATATACATTGTACAGATAGATCAAAGACTTTGCAATTACCTAAAGTCATCAAACATTATATTTAATTCATCATCAAGGTTACCTTTCAATAAAATATTAGACACCTTAATCAGATTTAATTTTTATTTCAAATGCATGCAACAAACGTTTGTGTGATGAGTGAATGGGTCTGGATATAAAATTGATATAATGAAAATATTTCGAGGTGCGTGGACAAGACCCCAAGCGTCTGTGTACTACAGCTCATGAAGGCAATACACCTATTGTAGTCCTAAGTAATATGTCACATTGTGTGTTCGATTCACATAAGTGTGATTTTGATTTTCAGTGTTTTATTAAATATCTATTTTTAGGGCAGTTTTTATTATTTGATAGTCTCTTATAATTCTTTTAGAATGACTTTGTACTGTGATGTGTTTTGTAAATTGTATAGTTTATGTGTACAGAGATGAGACTTTAATAAACATATATATATATATATATCAATCAAATCATCGGGACAAATGTTTAATGCACATATTGTTTTATTTCTCCAATGATGAAGCTAAAATACATATTAAAACAAGAACAAATCATACAAGACAAATACCATTACTCACAACTTATACAGTGCATTCAAAGTCAAACGAGAACCGTTATAAACATAAACTTGTCTGTCTGGGTTCGATATCAAATTATGTTTAAAGCGCATTCCATACATCAAAGGCGATGTAGGGTAGTAGATAAACACACACTTCCTACAAGTTTCAAAAGTTGTAGGTTCGATCCCCACAATTTTTTTTATTACATGTATCCATGTTATTAAGTCTTATATTGTTCTACTGCTTTAATGAATCGATACTTCAAATGATAAATTTCTTATGTTGAAGTGGGTATATAATATAATTGTATGATTACTGTACTGTAGATAAAAGTGAAATAATTGAAAAGATACAACTTCGTTACTTGATAACACACAAATAAATCTACATACCTTACTATGTGTATCTTATTATTATATTAGTTACAAATACAAAATAAGGTTCTTGTAAAAAAGATAAAAAACTTTAAAATTCATGTAACTTGAATGGGTGTCGAACCAGTGGCTAGATTGAACAAATCTCAACAAAATCATTGTGCTTAATCACTAGACTAACGAGACGATGTGAAAAACTGGTTTTCAACTATTATACTATTGATCGACAGCATCTCTGTTATTGTATAAAACATAGTCCCCTCCCCCTATTCTTTAGAATGGGATAGTTCCCTCATTAGTATTACTTAGTGACCCGACAACAGTTACATATGCATGGTGTTAATAAACTTTTCAAATAAAGACAGTGTATACTACATGACAAGGTCTTACAGTCACTACTGTTCTAAAATGTACCCTATTACTACCACCACCTACAAAGGATATCGGGATGGTCGGTCAAGGGTTGGCCTAAGGCTCGAACCCAACACATGGTTAAAACTGACCTGTAACAACTCTATGCTTTCATGGTGTAGGTCCAGTTAGACCTACTTTCCATGCTTGCATGTTTCAGGTCCAGTAAGACATTGTTGCAGGTCCAGTAAGACCTACATTCTATGCTTGCACGTTGTAGGTCCAGTTAGACCTACTTTGAATGCTAATTGCTAGAGTAGATTCAGTTAGACCTACATTCTATGCTTGCATTTGTAGGTTCAAATAGACCTACGTTCAATGCTTGCATGCTGTAGGTCAAGAGTTCAGGGCTTGACCAGAGACATGCATCAAATGTTTGCTGAAGTAGGGCAGTAATGCAGGGCTCTACCATAGACCTACATTGCTCAATCAAGTTCAAACCTTACTAGAGGTCAAATGTACAGGGCTGAACCTTAAACTTGCTAGAGGTTGCTCAAATTTAGACCTACATTGAAAGCTTGCTAGAAAAGGTCCAGAGTGCAGTGCTCAGTCTTAGATTTGCATTCAAAGCTTGTTAGAGTGCAGTGCTCAATCTTATACCTACGTTGAAAGCTTGCTAGAAAAGGTCCAACATGCAGTGCTCAATCTAAGACCTACATTAAAAGCTTGCTAGAAAAGGTCCAGAGTGCAGAGCTCAATCTTGGACCTACATTGAAAGTTTGCTAGAAAAAGTCCAGAGTGCACTATTACTCAGTCTTAGATTTGCGTTAAAAGCTTGATAGAGTGTAGTGTTCAATCTCATACAGTACTTATGTTGAATGTTTGCTAGAAAAGGTCCAGAGTGCAGTGCTCAATCTTAGGCCTACGTTTAAAGCTTGCTAGAGAATGTCCAAAGTGTAGTACCTAATCTTAGACCTAAATTCCAAGCTTGCTAGAAAATGTCCAGAGTGCAGTGCTCAGTCTTAGACCTACATTCCAAACTTGCTAGAGAATTTCAGAGTGCAGTGCTGTAGTGTTAGACCTACGTTCAAAGCTTGCTAGAGAAGGTCTAGAGTGCAATGCTCAATCTTAGACCTTCGTTCCAAGTTTGTTAAAGAAAGTCCAGAGTGTAGTGCTCTACCTTAGATTTACATTCCAAGCTTGCTAGAGAATTTCAGAGTATAGTGCTCAGCCTTCGACCTACATTCAAAGCTTGCTAGAGAAGGTCCAGAGTGCAGTGCTCAATCTTAGATCTACGTTCCAAGCTTGCTAGAGAATTTCAGAGTGCAGTGCTTAACTTTTGAATTGCGTTAAAAATGCTTACTGGGGTAGATACGGCATGCCGTGGACAATTGTAGACCTGCATTATATGCTCACTGGAGTTGGCCAAGATTACAGTGTTCAAGCTTATATATTTAGACCTTCATTCCATGCAAACTGGAGGTCAAGATTGTATTGCTACACATTATAACTGAGTTCAATGCTAGCCAAAGTATGTTGACACTGCAGGGCTGGACCTTTTACCTTAGTTAAATGCAAGCAAGAGTAGGACCAGGATGCAGTCCTCAATCTTAGACCTGCGTTCAATTGCTTGCATAGTAGGCCCAATGCGCAGCACTCGACCTAAGACCTGTCTTCAATGTAAGCCGGAATATGTTCAAGTGTAGAGTTCAGTCTTGACTTGTAATCAATTCTCTCTGCAATTGGTACAGAGCTTAATCACGAACATGAGTTGACTTGTTTTTGTGTGGCATACGCCACACAATGATATTACCACTTTTCAGCTTACAACCGATTCAACGACTATATGCCAGAAAATAGTCTTCCGCATATAAATAGTTCTATGATTGGAACAATATTACAAGCATGCATATCATTTAACCTGATTTGTTTGCATTGTCTACATTTATTTATATTAAGACCAACAATTATATCAGACTTTTATTATTATCAGTACTCAGAGCAGGGCCTGGTTTTAAATACTTCTTTTTACTGCTGGTTGGTATAGGTGCAGCTTTGTGGGCTCAATTTAACATCTCAAGGTCTCAGTGCAAACAGTTGAAACTACATATTATTATGCAGTAACAACTAACTACATATAATTATGTAGTTACAACTGTTTCGCACTGAGCCGTTGATTCTGCATTCAACGATTGGCAGTTTACCTAAGATCAGTGTACATTATACGTTTGACATTTGTAAGTTAGTAGTAAGTACATGTGTACATGGAGTAGGTGCCGGCATTAGACCTCTATTTATGCTATAATCATAAACATAATTTGATTTAAAACCTCATATATTTAAATTGGAAGTTCCCGCAAAATGTTAGAAAATCTATAGTAAAAACAATCATATTGCAGTGTAAAAACCACTTTTAAATAACTTTCTTAATTGCAATAATAAATTTAGCATTCACTTTTTTCAAAATATACATATTTTATTCTAGTCACACAAAGAAATGTGTAATCTTTTCTAATCCTAAAAACTCTAACAAGTGAAGGCTTTTTCTACCAGCCGTGATTGTGAATGACCTTGATCTTGCTGAGCTGTGTTGGCAGTATATGACCATTTGATTAAGTATCATGGAGATATGGATTACATTCAAGATTCAATATTCCAGATACAGTGAACTCTATAATATCTACATAACTTATATCGTAAGGTCTCTGGCTGGGGGATCAGGTGGCAATTGCCAACATCGGTCAACCCGGAAATATCTATATCATGTACAGTATGGCAACAATGGACTGGAACTCATGCATATCATGTTCATTATCTGTTGTTGAAAGTTCAGGGATAAAACTGTTTTATTATACTCCAAATCTTGTCACAAACCGTATACCTTAACTTCCTGTAACATTGTATAAGTGACTTTACTGAAAACAGTTTTATAAGTTTAACTACAAAGCAGTATTATGAATTATCTGTGCAAAATAAGCACAGTCCATTGTAAAGCATAACTTTCCTTGGTTATGCTACTTGTAATTGTTACATTCAAAGAGTTTATGTGCTTTTCATGAAATACTTTATCCAACTAGAAATATTTTTAATTGTAAGTGTGATGCATGTTTACAGGGTACCGGGTACTTTATTTAACTTTCTAATTAAATTCCTTTCCTAGTGCATTTCATTCAAATTCAAAATTTCACTGTAAAACCAAAATGTGTGTACAAGTATATCTTTTTCTTGAAGGCACAACTTCTCATAGAGAGAAACCCAGAAACACAAATCTGACCCTAATGTCCATTTCAATTCACCTGGGGAAGGGTTCTAGTAATCTGATAGGGCTATTAAAAGCCAATCTAAAGAAGTAATTTGTAACTCTCTGACATGCCTTTTCATTCTAATTTTACGCTAATCATTATCCCTCGATTAAGAATTCTGGGGAAAATTGAAATATCGGATCTCTTGGTAGGACTGGATTAAGGATTCGCTCTGGAAAGTCTATACACTGTAATGAATGCTGTGAAATTATAATGACATGGAATACCCTGGAGAGTTCTCTCAGTTCCTTTAGATTGGCCTTTAATAGTCCTATCAAATTACTAGCACCTTTCTCCAGTTGAATTGAACATATTTTGGTCAGAATTGTGCCATTCTGTCTAATACATTTCTTCAAGAGTGAAAGGTATGAAACATGTGGTCAGTACTATTTCTAGAATAGCCCGAAATTAATGTTAGAATACTATTCCCACAACACTGGTCCAAAAGATTTATGGGATATAAACAGCGATACAGATTATTTGCTTAAACTGATAAGCCCTAGCTTTGCAGACTGACCACATACACTCCTATTTCTAATGTGATAGCACACAACTAAGTGTGTAATACTGTGTTTGGGTTTCGCAAAATAGTGAGATGTACCTGTAATAAGAAGTGGTCACTTCTTTCATAATTAAGCTCATTGGGAAATTTGAAAAGCAAACTTATTATAGGTATGTACAAAATGTTTTCCTGAATTAATTGTTAATATTGTTGTTGTAACAGAAAACTGAGCGTACGTGAATTTACATTATTTTAAGATTCTTGAGTCTGAGAGCTAGTTGATTTCCAACTACTCTTAAAACAGTGCTGTTCTGGGACCGTATTCAATATACAATGTACATCTAAACTGCAAGATCAATCTTAAATTGACTATTTTTCCGATAAAATTAAGTCTTTACTGTAAGATTATCCTAGGTCCTAATATGTAAGGTTATATGTGTATTGGATATCATTCTTATTCTCAGAATACGAGTTAGATATTTCTAAGACATACGGAAGCTCACTTGCTTAATTACAATGATCATAAAACTAAAATACTAGTAAGAGCAATTCATATACATACGCAAGTTTTCAGTGACTGGTTGAATTTATTTAGATGCATATGGAATAAACATTCATGATATACTTGACGTATACTATTTGTGCTGCAAAAACACTTATATGCTGCTGCTGCTGCATAAAATATTTACACTTTGATACCTATAATTTAATATATATATGACATGCCTTCCTTTCAAAACATAATCTATTTTGCACTTAATTACCTCAACCGCCCGAGCTGGATTCTAAATATGATTTTGACAACTACTCGTTGATACCTTTAAATTGATATATGACATGCCTACCTTCCAAAAATTACCTTTTTTTGCACTTACTGACCCTGCCCGACTCCCGGGCTGGGTTTTAAATATGAATTTTGACAACTACTTGTTGATACCTTTAATTTCATATTTGACATGCCTACCTTCCAAAAATTATCTATTTTGGTACTTAATGACCCCGCCCAACCACTGCGCTGGGATATTAATGCATTTGTTGACAATTACTCTTCAATACCTTTCATTTGATATAATTATGACATGCCTACCGTCCAAAAATTATATATTAAGGTACTAAATGACCTCCGCCCGACCACAGGGCTGGGTTATAAAAACGATTTTTGACAACTACTCATCGATACCTTTAATTTGATATATGACACGCCTACCTTCAAAAAATAATCTATTTTGTCACTTAATGACCCACCCGACTCCCGGACTGGGATCTTAATGTGATTTTTGACAATTACTCTTCAAAACCTTTCATTTGATATATGACACGCCTCAACCACCCCGAGCTAGATTCTAAATACGATATTGACAACTACGCGTTGATACCTTTAATTTGATATATGACACGCCTACCTTCCAAAAATAATCTATTTCTGCACATAATGACCCCGCCCGACCCACAGGCTAGGTTCTAAATACGATTTTTTGACAACTACTCGTCGATACCTTCAGTTTGATATATGACACGCCTACCTTTTGAAAATTATCTATTTTGGGACTTTATGATTCCAGCCCGACCCACCGGCTGGGATCTTAACGCAATTTTTGACAATTACTTGTCGATACCTTTCATTTCATATATGACACGCCTACCTTCCTAAAATAATATTTTTGCACTTAATGAACCCGCCTGACCCCTGGCTTGGTTCTAAATACGATTGTTGACAATTACTCGTCGATACCTTTAATTTCATATATGACACGCCTACCTTCCTAAAATAATATTTTTGCACTTAATGACCCCGCCCGACCCCGGGCTGGGTTCTAAATACGATTGTTGACCATTACTCGTCGATACCTTTAATTTCATATATTACACGCTTACCTTCCAAAAATAATATGCTTTGTACTTAATGACCCCGCCTTTTATTGATAGCTGAAAAGTATTCCCCTGGAGAAAGCAGAACATTCTGCCTTTTACATTTAGCAAATACTCAGCTTTTTGAGATAGCAGAATATTCTGCCTTTCATTGATAGCTAAATTTTCTGGAGAAAGCAGAATATTCTGCTTAATATTACGCCTTTGATAGATAGCAGAACATTCTGCCTTTGAGAAAGCAGAATATTCTGCCTTTTATAGTTTATAGTTAGCAGAATATTCTGCCTTTCGAGAAAGCAGAACATTCTGCCTTTCGAGAAAGCAGAACATTCTGCCTTTTATAGTTAGCAAATAATCACCTTTTTGAGATAGCAGAATATTCTGCTTAATATTATGCCTTTGATAGATAGCAGAACATTCTGCCTTTCGAAAAGCAGAACATTCTGCCTTTCGAAAAGGCAGAACATTCTGCCTTTCATAGTTAGCAGAGCATTCTGCCTCAAGAGAAAGCAGAATATTTTGCCTTTTATAGTTAGCAGAGCATTCTGCCTGCAGAGAAAGCAGAATATTCTGCCTATTATAGTTTATAGTTAGCAGAATATTTTGCCTTTCGAGAAAGCAGAACATTCTGCCTTTCGAGAAAGCAGAATGTTCTGCTTTTCGAAAGGCAGAATGTTCTGCTATCTATCAATGGCATAATATTAAGCATATTATGCCATTGATAGATAGCAAAACATTCTGCCTTTCGAAAAGCAGAACATTCTGCCTTTCGAAAAGCAGAACATTCTGCCTTTCATAGTTAGCAGAGCATTCTGCCTCCAGAGAAAGCAGAATATTCTGCCTTTTATAGTTAGCAGAGCATTCTGCCTCCAGAGAAAGCAGAATATTCTGCCTATTATAGTTAGCAGAATATTTTGCCTTTCGAGAAAGCAGAACATGCTGCCTTTCGAGAAAGCAGAACATTCTGCCTTATATCGTTAGCAAATAATCAGCTTTTTGAGTTAGCAGAATATTCTGCCTTTCATTGATAGCTGAATTTTCTGGAGAAAGCAGAATATTCTGCTTAATATTATGCATTTGATAGATAGCAGAAAGTTTATAGTTAGCAGAATATTTTGCCTTTCGAGAAAGCAGAACATTCTGCCTTTCGAGAAAGCAGAATGTTCTGCTTTTCGAAAGGCAGAATGTTCTGCTATCTATCAATGGCATAATATTAAGCATATTATGCCATTGATAGATAGCAGAACATTCTGCCTTTCGAAAAGCAGAACATTCTGCCTTTCATAGTTAGCAGAGCATTCTGCCTCCAGAGAATGCAGAATATTCTGCCTTTTATAGTTAGCAGAGCATTCTGCCTCCAGAGAAAGCAGAATATTCTGCCTTTCGAGAAAGCAGAACATTCTGCCTTTTATCGTTAGCAAATAATCAGCTTTTTGAGATAGCAGAATATTCTGCCTTTCATTTAGAGCTGAATTTTCTGGAGAAAGCAAAGTATTCTGCTTAATAGTATGCCTTTGATAGATAGCAGAACATTCTGCCTTTCGAAAAGCAGAACATTCTGCCTTTCATAGTAAGCAGAGCATTCTGCCTCCAGAGAAAGCAGAATATTCTGCCTTTTATAGTTAGCAGAGCAATCTGCCTCCAGAGAAAGCAGAATATTCTGCCTTTTATAGTTAGCAGAATATTCTGCCTTTCGATAAAGCAGAACATTCTGCCTTTCGAGAAAGCAGAACATTCTGCCTTATATCGTTAGCAAATAATCAGCTTTTTGAGATAGCAGAATATTCTGCCTTTCATTGATAGCTGAATTTTCTGGAGAAAGCAGAATATTCTGCTTAATATTATGCCTTTGATAGATAGCAGAACATTCTGCCTTTCAAAAAGCAGAACATTCTGCCTTTTATAGTTAGCAGAATATTCTGCCTTTTGAGAAAGCAGAACATTCTGCCTTTCATAGTTAGCCGAGCATTCTGCCTCCAGAGAAAGCAGAATATTCTGCCTGTTATAGTTAGCAGAATTTTCTGGCTTTCGAGAAAGCAGAACGTTCTGCCTTTCGAGAAAGCAGAACATTCTGCCTTTTATAGTTAGCAAATAATCAGCTTTTTGAGATAGCAGAATATTCTGCCTTTCATTGATAGCTGAATTTTCTGGAGAAAGCAGAATATTCTGCTTAATAGTATGCCTTTGATAGATAGCAGAACATTCTGCCTTTCGAAAAGCAGTATATTCTGCATCCTGCCTAAAATGTTCTGCTAATTTTGTCCCCCCACAAAAAGGACATCTGGATTTTCCTTTTCTTTTCTGGACAGCCTTAGATATTTAATCATTTGTATAATAACCTACATTTGTACTTATGAGTCTTTCGTATATTCGATCGAATTCTTTATAAAACATCGTAAAACAGTACATCGATGTTTCAGTGGATGTGAGTAAGCACAAGGTATATGAGCAGTACGTTTAAGTACGTAATTCGTACAATAACGTGACAATCACACGAGAAACGTACACTGAAAGAACGTACAACTCACCTAACACGTGTACAACGTACCTAGCACGCAGTCACCCATTACCAGACACAATCGTGCCTGTGACGAGGGTTGTCGTACCCCCTCCACACATACTCGAAAATACGTAGCGGCCATATCCCCCAAAAATACGAAGGTGCTAAAATCACGCACGTTAGATTGTGACCAAGCCTTTACGGACCGGTCTATTCGAGTACATACACAGATATTTAATCATTTGTATAATAACCTACATTTGTACTTATGAGTCATTCGTATATTCGATCGAATTCTTTATAAAACATCGTAAAACAGTACATCGATGTTTCAGTGGATGTTTGTACATGTAAGTGTATTATTCTATATATTATAAGTCAGACGGTTAATACTGTTATAGGATGTATGTGTTAAACATAGGTTTTTCTTGGTTACATACAAATGTATGAGCCAGTCTCCAGGAAAGCCTGCTATTTTGGAAGTATGTAATGACTACATGTAACAAGGTTTTAAAAAAGTTTTAAAATAAGAAAATATGACATATCTATAGATTCAATTTTGAGTAATGTATCCATATATTACTATATTTTAGCTTTAAAATTTCTTATCAATTTTGTCGAAATCACTTGCTTCGTTGGTATGGTGACCTATTTTAGAAAAGTATTCTAATTAAGAAAAACGAGCAGTTGTTTAAAATAGTAGTTACCTTTCTCTAAATGTAAACTTTT
Source organism: Spisula solida (assembly GCA_947247005.1). Classification (NCBI taxonomy): domain Eukaryota; kingdom Metazoa; phylum Mollusca; class Bivalvia; order Venerida; family Mactridae; genus Spisula; species Spisula solida. The sequence continues at coordinate 38,068,064 of OX365944.1, read as the reverse complement.
ACAATTTGGATATATATTTTTAACACTTCAAACATCATTCTAAAATGTGATACCATTTTGATCAGTTTTTGTCAAGAATTGATCAAATACTGTATTTATAAAGTACTTGTTACAACGATTTCAAATAACGTTTGAATGACGTTTTCGACGTCACGCAAAAAGGCTCTGAATAGAGCCTCTACAAAACAGCTCTAACTTCCTGAAAAGTCAAGATACTAACAAAATTTATTTTGTATTTTGCTTCATTAAGATTACGCTTTTAAATAATAAAAACACAATCAAATATTTTGTCAAAATAGCAGGTTTTCCTGGAGTCTGGCTCATATATATAGCGACTTCTTATTCGGTACAACACAGCGTTATAATATTATGACGGTAGTCCCAACGTCAAATGCAAGGCACACAATCTTTTATGACGATACTAGGGATTTTTATTCAGCAGCTATTTTGAAAAATAAAAGTACAATAATACTTTCCTAGATATTCAATGTTAACCCGGTAAACGAGGAATTGTAGAACAGAACAGAAACAAAACAATTGTACTGCGCAGTTAAACATTATGTACTGACTGTCTCGTTTAATATTACAAATCCTAAAGTTTGTGTCCAACGTTACTGTGTAGATAATTGCACAGATTTGAGTGGTAAGAATTGTTGCAATAATACTGTTTGTGAGTATACATGCATCTTAATCAAATCACCCGACAGAGATTACGCAATCATTATAATATAAATACGCTCCAACATTCTTTCGAATTATTACATGGCGTATAGAATGCATGTTCATTTGGTAAAAATGAAGTTTACTTAGAAAATACGAATATTGAGCACCTGTCATTCCACCAGCTGATTCTTACTGGCGAACCCACGGCACGTATAGTATGCTATTTGTTGGTTTTATGTACCAACTAGGTGCTGTCATAACTTTCTACAATAATCTTTTCAGTAAAGAATTGTACCTCGTGTGAATTATTGCCTCCGTCATATGCGGCATGTGGATTATAAAATCAAACTCAAAACATAGGTAATTTTATCAAAATATTTGGATAAGACAGGCATGAGCCAGGGCTTGACCATAGTTGTTAATATCAACAACACTGAAGTAAAGACAGCAATTAAAATAAACAAAGTGTAGCGATAACCTGCATTATGTGACGGCAATTAACAATTAGTGAGAACGATCCAGAAGAGCTGTAGAGTCATTAGCTAGTAAGATGAGAACGTACACATTTTTAGTATAGTTTAGAATAAAAACCTCCTAGTAAGAATCAGGACAAATGTTAAAGATGTTATGCAAGAAATTAGAATGTTAAGCAACTACATTGTATAGGATGGTAGATAATTATATTTCTATACAATAGTCATTGAACCATAGTTACGGCAATTTAGAGTGATGTTAACTGAAGAGGTGCCACTAAATGACAAGTGGTGGGATGTGTCTTGATTTTCAAAGTAATGAGTGCAACAACTTCAGTACATGGTTTTACATTATAGCACTCCCATTTCTCCCATCCAGGATCAAAAGAAACTTAACCCCAAGTCACTACACTATCTAAACAATTGCTACCGTTTGACTACTGATTCCGGATTTTTAATTGTATTAGAGACATGCCAAATAATCCGTGCTATACCAATGTTTGCGGGTGCATAGGGAAATAACTTCATGAAAAAAGAGTAGACTGATGAGTTGTCTCCTTTAATTAAACAGAGGTTCTGTATATACAGACTACTTGTAGAGTGATATAAATTTAAAACAAATAACCATGTCATCACAGTACTTGTTATCAAACAGTTTCAGTAAGGTTTAGTTTGCACACCCTGTAATACTCGTTTATCAACAAGAGTTAACTTTTTCAATCAGTACTTTAATACAGAAATGTACGCATTTTTACACCGAAATGGCGCATAGAAGGTCAGTTGAGCAAACACCATACAACTTGTAAAAATCAATTACTAAACGATTATATATGTTTCGTATAAAAATGTCTCCAGTGTATCATACGTGGCTTCATGCATATGATATTTAAAAAGGACTAGAGCAAAACAACCCGATACTAAGAATACTTCGACATAAGTCGTATTTGACGTTTGATAAACGTTAGCGGGCATTTCAGTATTTTAGGAGAATGAAATACATTTAAAAAAGAAATAAATATCGGAAGTGACTTTAAATAAATATACATGAAACAATTTCCTACGCAACAGGATTTACGTTTTCAATTTAATGAAAAATGCCGAACATAGTTGATAGCTACAGTTCAAATCGCAAACAGTATGGTGTGATATATTGTTTAGTGGAAATTACTTTTTAAATCTGATTTACAATTGACTGTGACACTTCGCATTAAAGTTACTGTATACGGGCCGATTGTGAAACAAAATTGTAAACTAACAAACTAAAGTCTATTTTCAAACATGCATCGATGTTACAATCGGCGCCACAGCACATTGACTTTCGACCTTCTTAGGTACCTATTGATACATCTAGGTAAAGTGGAACATGTTGTTTTGTCTTGTTCATGTTCAGAGAACTAAGGCTGTGGCGCAGACTAGGATCGAAACCGGGATCCAAAAGTGCGTGCAGTACCTTACGAATTACGCTCCCAAACATGTTTACGGCTTACAATATCAACTCTCTTCATAATATTCCTTATTCATATTCATCGCCACCTACATAGTGTGACAAAAGAGGAGAATGGCTTTTAAAGCAATTAACAATTTCATTAAAATTAACTCAATTAACTCATCCACATGCGCTTTGCATAATAATATAAACACAACCCATGATAAGTCACTTCCCATGACATTCCTAATTAATCATCTGAAGCTTCGCTTTGTGGTATGCCTTACATATTTTATTTTTAATCGGCTTAAAGTTTTCAATCCAAAAACTAAACTTGTGTCGTGTAATGTTCGTCTCCGAGATACACATGTAATACCGTATAACTGTATCACATTGCAAAGTCATGGAATCATGTGTAAATGTTGACTGCGCTTTACTCAATACGTATTCATGAAATGCCCGTTCTCAATTTAACAAGTACATATGACATGGTTATCAGAACATCAGGGAATCGAGGCGAGCCTTAATAATACTTTCTGATCGGTAATATGTTGAACCGTCAATGTTATCAAGTAGAGCTATCTTTGTGTGTTAAGGTCATAAAGAAACCCTGTAATATTGCTAGTTATTTTCTTAAAGTAGAGAGGAGAAGTTTTAATCATTATTCATTATCTTACTTTCTTTTTCTACTACCTCGTAGCAAGTGCTATTGGCGACTGTTATAATTATCTGTAATTATTTTGCCTAAGGTAGGTTATATTTTTAATCCATTACGCTAAGGTTGACCTAATTGAATTGTGACTTCTCTTGTAATGATAAAACTCTGACTCCACTTAATTCATTTTAACTTTCTGTGAGACTTAATGTACAAGTATTCACACGACTCTCAGTTATAAATGGATGTAATGAGAACGCAGACTAGTTAAGTAAGTGCTTGAAAATTCTAAATTACCTTAAGGTAAGCACGACATACTATTATATATCTATGAACGCAATTCATTTAAGAATTAATATCACGAGATACAGAAAACAAGTTTGATGTGGAAATATTTAAGTTTAGTTTTTATATCCTCTATAACAGGTTGTTTGTACGACTGAGAGGAGAGGCTTTATTTATCATTTTAACAATATGTTTAATCCCAGATTGGTTGGTAAGCTTGCTAATAAAAATACACTCAAGTAGCGCGATTCAATCATGCTATTTCATTTTTATGAAAAGGTACATGTTACCTATGTACCGTCTGCATAATTATAGCATAAATATATATCATATCTAGCTGTTCGTCTCTTATTTCATTTACATACATTTACAAAAAATATAGTAGTAAATACCTCTCAACAATAGGCCTTGAGCAAGCTAATGTTTGAAGGAATAACAACTACTGAACACAATGCTTGTTCTAGGAACTACGTACATGTATTAGTCAAGATCATACGGTGCATAAATTCTGTTCAAATGCACTAGGATCATTTCTTAAAGATACCACCAACAAGCTCAACTCTATTCATGAACCGTTTAGAATATGCAAATAATAAGAAAAACATCACCTTCTTGAATGATACAAGCGTTGCTAAACAACATAACGTTATTTTAGTCGTAACCTAAACCTGAGTCGAATGGAGACTTGTCAATCATCGTTACCCCTGATATCAGATCGCAATTAGTTTCATTGAGTATTTACATTTCGTACCAACGAATCCATCAACATCGGGACTATCCCTTTGACCTAGGTTACCAGTGCCTGGATTCGAAGTTCACGGAGGTTAATTGTTCAAATACCGTAGATGGAATTTTGATTAACATGAAATGCAAAAAGACATTGTATGCTAGATACACCAACGACCATATTCAGAACATGGGGCGATCTTGTTAAATATAGAGACGAACTAGAAGTGACGTTTGTAAACGTTGACGATATACACGTACATACACATGTATAGTTATCTCATAACCATAAACACGCCGTTTTCTGAAGTACAGTGTTTCTAGACACAGACTGAGCTTAGCTATAGAATTGTAATTAATATATGAAAATATGTCTGAAACATGACTATTCAATTGGTCAGATAAATACATGTATATATTGCTGAATTTGAATAATAGCAATAACAGAAATGAAAATATATTGTATCTGATACTGTCGTACGTTACACATTTGTGCAAACTTACGTACAGAAATAGCTACATAGTATCATTATAAGAAATCTTCATATACAAACAGTATAATAACCGTAAATTACAAACAGCAATTTAAAAGTATAACACAAGACCAATACGGAGTTATAAGAGATAATAAGAATATATCTTCTAGCAGTATCACGTCATATACCTACATTTTTGTACACATTAATCACACTATATCTAAGGAAAAAACACATAAAAGGTATTTGGTACATAGCCTGCGCAAATATAAAATGCAAATATAAAATGCCTCTGTATGATTACTGATCTCTTCTATGCAAAGTATTAGACTTAGATTGATGATTTATTATACTCTTACTCCAGATACTATTAGATGGATTTATACTTATAGCAATAAACAGACACAAACAGATTTACACGTTCATACTTTTGTTCTAATGTTAATAGTAGAATGACAACTACAGAAAGGTTACAATATTCCGCTGGACCCAACTTCTGCATTGCTGTGATTGAATGTTCTATTGCGGCTCTACCACGGTACACATTGTGGCTTAGAATTTTCATGAAAATCCAAAGGGGTCATGTTGACCAAACCGAAGTTTAAAAAACTTTCCATTAGCATAGAGTAGTTTTTAGACAGTTTTTCCTGTCCTATCAAACTATTGATTTTGTACTCACGACCTTCTAATCCTAAGCAAGCGACATATCGTCTTCTTGCCATGAAATACTTGCCGTCTTATCAGCATATAATGTAATACAATGGAATTCAAATCTGATTGTAATTCATTTAATTACACCTAAAGCAATAGACTAACGAAAATAAAATGAATACACAAATCAAGAAATTTGCATAGTCAGGAAAGCGAAGGAGCTGCATTCATCCTATGGGACACACTGTCTGTTATGATAAGCAATTCTGGTAATGGTGAAGTAATAGCCACACAATAGATAATTTGACTGACTGAAAAATGTCTCGAGAGATACCAGGAATATGCGAAATTATATAAGCCGTCAAAACTAAATAATCTGATTTGCGGTACGTTTTTACTTACTGTCCGTTTATAGAATAAGAAATAATCGTTCTTTAGACAGACACATCTGTTTACTTGCAGATGGTGAGGTTGCTCCTGGATTGTTACTTGATATAAGCAGACTATTTCGATAATTACTGTTTGTACTTGGTCTATTCTTCGTCAAAAATAAGTTGAATATTGATGTAATTATTTCAAATACGTTTTTGTACAACGTTTACTTGTTAGGGGTCCGACTGCATTATATAGTTCTTTAGTAATGTTACCCCGCGTTAATAATCTATATATATATACGAGGACTGTTCAGTAAGTATATTGCAAACTTGCACAACAAAACGTAACACCAGCGAGGGATATTTTTAATTTCATATCTCTGTACCTTTATTAAAAAAGATAACACATCGGACAGGGATGACAGAACAGAACTCAACAGAAACAATTCAATCGGAGTACGAAATGCACAAACTAAAGAACAGTATAGAAATTGCTAGCTCTGTATCAAAATGAAGGCATTGCATTAGGGTCATGTGGATTGCGCAATACACTTCTCATTGTTGTAAACATTTATACCAAATATAAGCACCATTGGCCAAAGAATGTCAAAGTTATGCACTGGATAAACCTTCCAATTTGACAATTGACCTCTGGCTGTAACTTTGACCTTTGAAGTAGGATCATGGGTAACTCAAAAAGCACACAAGGTTAATCGAACATTTAGCGTTACATTTAATCATAACTTCCTCACTAAAACCTAAAATTGTGTATTGATATGCAATTTATGGCGGCTATCTTGAAAAATGTCCAAGGGTGACAAAGTGTCATATAACATATTCTGAGGAAGGACATCTTCTTGCAATTTTGGTTCCAAAGCATTATGTGCATACTCCAAAGTAAGGTTAGCTCCTTTGGCTTATGAACCTTTTTCTTTAAAGCGGATCTATTAATTTGAATACCTATGTAACAAAATGTATGCGGTTGAGTGATAATTTTCCTACCTCCGGTATATACAGCACTATTGTATCGCTTCCTAAATAACTTGCGTATGGAATCCGTCATTAAGAGTTCCCCAAATATACTTTAACACAATACGCAATAAATAAAGATCTTTGAAGTTCACATTACTCACTGCCTGTTGATGGATGATTTCTTCCCAACTTCCATTGTCTTAATAGAACTAAACAGATGTAACTGTTTATAGGATTGTGTTCATTACGTAAGTTAGAACAAATTAAACGCCAGCTTTGAGGGTGTACGCTGTGTTAAAAGATATGAAACATATACTTATGTTGAACGCTCTCTGTCGCAATTTTGCACGTAAGTACTACGTGGCAGTACTATGTATACAGAACTAGTGAGATAGTGATTCAATCTGCTTGTGTGTCTACATTATGAAAAAGATGTATACGATGTAGAACTAAACTCAGTCTGATAAAACACTCTTAGTAGGAATTATTGTACGATATACAATATGTCGTTCATACATTACATTATGTACGACTTTCGTTCAGGTAAAACATTTGCAGTATTCATCAACCTATACACAGAGATATAACATAACTGCAACAAGTATCTATTTTCTAACAGAAATATAATAATTATAAGGCATTTCCCCTTCTTAGAAAACACAATTATAACACCAAATAAAAAAGCAATGCATTAAAAAAATGCACTTAATATATGTCATTACCGCGTCAAAACAATAATGGCTTATATATGTATAAGAATACATCATCTGTTAAGCACCCGGCATACTTGCATGTACGACCTGTCTACGTGCATAAAAGCTGGCAAAATGTGAGAATCCGTACGTGGTGAGTACCGTCCCGTGCGTATTCGGGAGCATGCTGACACGACGTAGTAGTTCTGGGGTATGAGGAACTTCTCTGCGTTCGGACTACGGTTGTACCACGGACATGTAACGTACGTGTCTTCTACTGCCAACTTACAACGTGCTTCTGAGTAAGCACAACGTATGTGAGCAGTACGTTTAAGTACGTAATTCGTACAATAACGTGACAATTACACGGATAACGTACAACTCACCTTACACGTGTACAACGTACCTAGCACACAGTCACCTATTACCAGACACAATCGTGCCTGTGACGAGGGTTGTCGTACCCCCTCCACACATACTAGAAAATACGTAGCGGCCATATCCCCCAAAAAGACGAAGGTGCTAAAATCACGCACGTTAGATTGTGACCAAGCCTTTACGGACCGATATATTCGAGTACATACACAGATATTTAATCATTTGTATAATAACCTACATTTGTACTTACATGTATGAGTCATTCGTATATTCGATCGAATTCTTTATAAAACATCGTAAAACAGTACATCGATGTTTCAATCGTTTGCATCGGGTATGTTTGTACATGTAAGTGTATTACTCTATATATTATATGTCAGACGGTTAATATTGTTTGAGGATGTTTGTTTTAAACATAGGTTTTTCTTGGTTACGTATGAGCCAGTCTCCAGGAAAGCCTGCTATTTTGACAGTATGTAATGACTACATGTAACAAGGTTTTAAAAAAGCTTTAAATTTTAAATAAGAAAATATGACACATCTATAGATTCAATTTTGAGTAATGTATCCATATATTACTATATTTTAGATTTAAAATTTCTTATCAATTATGTCGAAATCACTTGCTTCGTTGCTATGGTGACCAAGTTTAGAAAAGTACTCTAATTAAGAAAAACGAGGAGTTGTTTAACATAGTAGTTACCTTTCTCTCAATGTGAACTTTTACAATTTGGATATATATTTTTTTAACACTTCAAACATCATTCTAAAACGTGATACCATTTTGATCAGTTTTTGTCAAGAATTGATTAAATACTGTATTTATAAAGTACCTGTTACAACGATGTCAAATAACGTTTCATTGACGTTTGCGACGTCACGCAAAAAGGCTCTGAATAGAGCCTCTACAAAACAGCTGTTACGTCCTGAGTACGCTTTTAAATAATAAAAACACAATCAAATATTTTGTCAAAATATCAGGTTTTCCTGGAGTCTTGCTCATATATATAGCGACTTCTTATTCGGTACAACACAGCGTTATAATATAATGACTTTTATGAGGGTAGTCCCAACGTCAAATGCAAGGCATTTTAATGACGATACTAGGGTTTTTTATTCCCCATCACAACTATAATGGGATTAAAGTAGCTTAATAAATGTACATTGTGGCATGAAATCAATTTGTTAGATCATTTTAATATCTAAATAGAGTTCACACCGTCTGGAAACGTCTCAGCAGACAGTAATTAAATAGTACATCAGGTGAACGTTAAAGAATCTAACGATGTACCATCACCAGAAATAAAAGATGTGTGGGAACTTTAATGGTTAATCCATTTATCAATGGTCACACTTTAGTTTGCAACACAACTTTTGTCTAGGTGTACAATGTAATGTGAACAGTTGTATTCAATTGTAGTGAGCATTAAGAACAGATCGTAACTCACGATTTCAAATGACTCAGTCTATACTTTCTATTCAAAGAAATGTGCTACTAAAAAACCCAATTGCATACTGTTAATTGCGTACACATAAAACGTCAACGTCAACTCAACGGCATACCGGAACTATGCCGAAGCGTTCAGGACTTATTAAATCACAGCCGAGTGTACGCCAAGCCAGATAATTAGAACTTAAGATATTTAAAGGAAGAGTCAAAATCAGATGTGGCCTTTCAAAGTATACCCACCCACGAGCGACCTAGGGTACTTTTATAAATCAGCTTAATATAAAACCAAAGGGCCTTAACGATATATCGTATAACATATGTGTGTTAATTGTAATTCTTACAGACCGTAGATAACACAATAAGTATGTTATATATAGTCAAACTGTGTTAATGATCGTTCCGATGTAACCGACATATCTTTCATTATTATTAATTACACAAATATGGGTATTTTGTAGTTTGCAGCATTTTACAAGTTGTGCATTAAAAGGTTGCATTTAAATTGATTTAATAAAAACTATATTCACCCTATGATAAATCAAAGCACTGAGAGTATTGTTGGGAGGCGATCTGGTTGCTGCTACTAAAGCTTAAACCGACTTTACACGTTTAATGTTTGTTTTCTTACTGCCGATCTTGTCTTGAATGTCAAAATAGGCATTTGTGACTATATAGGCATGTTGGATTATCTAAATAATTGTTAAAAGGTGCATATTAATTTATATGTAATACGTGTATTGAATGCGTATATCAAAAGTGGCTTTAATAATACTACGCGCCTATTTATCAGATTCTACAGTACCGTCTTGTAATCACTTCCCTCACAGCGGGAGACAGTCTATAGAAAGCGGCTAGCTAGTACAGCGACACCATATGATTGCATAACAGTACTTTGCAGACCGTATACGATTCATTGATAAAACTATCACTTGACCGTAGTCTGAAGTTTCTAAAAATAGCTTTACAGCCGGGCCATTTGATGAACACGTCATTTTCGTACTATGGAACAAGTTCGGTATCAGCCGGTGTAGTGATTTTTTTGGCCAAAATATCGATTTAACGAACAGTCTCACAATAATTTATGATCTTAGAATAAACAAATGTTGCTGATTGGCTTAAATCAGTTAAAAAATTTGGAGAAACATATGTAGCAGTATTGGGAATGTTGACTTTTTCTGGAACTACTTGAATGCGGATTCACATAGCAGTCTAAAGGCGGTTAATTTTGTATTAAGAAATGGGCAATGGTAGTAATGAGAGGCTTAATCGCCTCCCAAAAACTCTTCCAAACGGTTTACTATCACGACCATTCATTCACACGAAAACGTTCCTCCTATTTTTAATAAATATCTATAATTTTAATCCTATACCACCATTTATCGACGAATGATATAACACTTAAAGTACAGGTACGGCTCAATGTTCGAAATCGAACTGTAGTACGACAATTAGCACGGAGTATTCATCATAGTCTCAAATATTTCATGATCATTATTGTAAAAGGAGACTAAGAACACACTATTAGATTATAGAATACAACTGAGCATCCCGAGTTTATTAAAAAGTATTAAAAGTACGACTGTCTTATAAACGACGTTAAATCACGAGGTGAGAAACTGAACATAGACACTTAACAATCACACATAAAGCAAATATCGGTGAAAAGTGTCAAATAACACCTTGATCCTAAGGATACGAAGATGATTAACAAGTTGCTTCAGACGAAATGAAATAGCAAAGAAACACATTATTTACGACTTGAAGTGAACGTATTCCAGTGCGAGTGTGAGACAGTCTAGTTATACTGTAATTATAACATAAAACAACATTGTATAGACGGCATTTATAAATGTAAGGAATAAATGATCATTTGCGATTCACCATTATAAGTTTATCGCCCAACGAGTACATTTTTTGTAACCTCAAAGTCATATGAAGGTGATTAATCTTAAGAGCTATTTTAAAAAGTATATGTAGAAGATACTTTCCTAGACATTCAATGTTAAACCCGTAAACAAAGAATTTCAAAACAGAACAGAAACAAAACAGAAGCACTGCGCAGTTAAACATTATGTACTGACTGTCTTGTTTAATAATACAAATCTTAATATTTGTGTTCAACGTGACTGTGTAGATAATTGCACAGAATTGGGTGGTAAGAATTGTTGCAATAATATTGTTTGTGAGTATAGATAGATCGATCGAAAATATGACAATATGCCCATGATTTCACATAATTAATAATTATGTCAATGCATGTACTTATTATATTATAATAAGTACATGCATTGACATAATTATTAACACAAATATACACATTATAATATAAACAAAACATGCATGTATACATATTTTTATTTTCGATTCCAGTACAAAGCATATGTGGAGTAAGTGGAAATTATCTACTATGGAGTCTCAAAAAGTAAAAAGTACGTAATTTATAGTGTATGCGTAGTTTGTTTTTCGTACCCTATGGAGAAGAGTGCTAACGTACATAGTATTCTGCATCTCTTAGTTTCAGACTTTCTAAATATATTGAGAAAGGTTAATTATAATATTTCTATTTTCAGATATGTACATTTATCTTAATCAAATCACTCGACAGAGATTAAGCAATCATTATAATATAAATACGCTCCGGCATCCTTTCGATTTATTTATATACTAATACAAAAGAAGCACAATCATGTACAGAATGATATTTGTTGTTTTCATGTACCAACTAGGTGCTGTCATAAGTTTCCGGATTCTGTGTGGTAAAGAAGGAAAATTGTACCTCGTGTGAATTATTGCCTCCGGCATATGCGGTATGTGGAATATAAAATCAAAATCAAAACATAGGTAATTTTATCAAAATATTTGGATAAGACAGGCATGAGCCAGGGCTTGATCATAGTTGCTAATATCAACACTGAATTGAAGACAATAACTAAAATAAACAAACTGAACCGATAACCTGCATTATGTGAAGGCAATTAACAATTAGTGAGACCGATACAGAAGAGCTGTAGAGTCACTAGGTAGTTAGATGAGAACGTACACATTTTGAGTATAGTTTCGAATAAAAACTTCATAGTAAGAATCAGGACAAATGTTAAAAATGTTATGCAAGAATACAGCATGTTAAGCAACTACTAGTATAAGATGGGTTATAAATTTACCGCGCGTGTTTCAACTGGAAACCACAGGGATATAACTTATTCAGTTAAACGTCATGCCGTAAATAATTTATCATAGATAATACAGTGCATGTTTTTACTCTATTAGCCGTATCCCTGTGCTGGAAAGTTGATCGACTTTGCATCCGGGTTTTATTTTATCGCGTCATCTAATTGATTTGAAGAAATGGGTGGTTGTTCACACATGAAGGAACTATCGTTCGCTTGGGGTAATGTTATCTTTTTGCCGATGCGAAACTTTGTTACAACCGTTAAATGGAGTTTGATATTTAATGTAAAAGTATTCATTACGGCTTTCATATGCAATTTGTTGAATTCGGCAAATGTCAACACGATTCAATTTGCGCCAATCAGCGCATAGTGTTAATTTAAGTTGTATATTACAAAGTCGACGAATTTTTGTTTCTTCGGTGTTGTTTGATAAGAATTGGATTTAATCGCCGACTTGATTTTCTTCACTTATTCAGTATCGGACACGTGAAATTGTACGTAAGCGCTTACATTCGCAGGTTTTCATGAAATACGGAATCGGAAACTTTTAAGGTTTTTGACTTGATTTTTACAGTTTGATAACCAACGGCGCCTAAATATTTGAGATTTACATGTACGTCGATTTATCTTACGATAATTAAAAGTCTGCGCGAGTGAGTACGCTCGAAGCAATGATGGTGCATTTAATAATTCTAATTTTCGTATGTGTTAAAGTTCCCTATTGTTGTCTATTGAACTTATTCTCAAATGCATGTTTTGTTTTAATCACGCTCATCAATAAAATTTCTACTACCTCGTGTTTAATTTATCGAATCGAGTGTTAGGGATTACGCTGCTGTCATAAAATCTGATTATCACGATGTGTGAAAATTACGGACCGCAACCAGATTAAATCTGACATTTTTTCGGAGGTGTGAAACTTCGCTCGGATGATTGCCTCGAGATAAAGTAACTAATAACCGTTAAAAATTGTTGAATGGACCGACACCTGTGCTCGAATTATACCGGATGCTTGTAATATAATCGCTCGAATAAGAGGGTTAAATTTATGTACAATATAGAGCAAATTTGTCGGGACTTTGAAATTTGCTCGAATTTGGCCGGTTGCTCGAATAATCGCTGCTCGTTTTTGACCGAGGTTTTACTGTATGTGTGTTAATTGTAATTCTTACAGACCGTAGAGAACACAATAACTATGTTATATATAGTCAAACTGTGTTGATGATCGTTCCGATGTAACCACTATATCTTTCATTATTATTAATTACACAAATATGGGTATTTTGTAGTTTGCAGTATTTTACAAGTTGTGTATTAAAAGGTTGCATTTGAATTGATTTAATCAAACCTATATTCATATTGGAAATCGAAATTGCATCCCTATGATAAAAACTCTTCCAAACGGTTTACTATCACGACCATTCATTCACACGAAAACGTTCCTCCTATTTGTAATAAATATCTACGATTTCAATCCTATACATGTACCAACATTCATCGACGAATGATATAAAACCTAACGTACAGGTACGGCTCAATGTTCGAAATCGAACTGTAGTACAACAGATAAGCACGGAATATTCATCATAGTCTCATTCAAATATTTCATGATCATCATTGTAAATGGAGACTAAAACACACTAAATTAGGGTTATAGAATACGACTGAGCATCCCGAGTTTATTAAAAAGTATTAGAAGTACGACTGCCTTATAAAGGACGTTAAATCAGAAGGTGAGAAACTGAACATTGACACTTCACATTCATACATTAAGCAAATATCGGTGAAAAGTGTCGAACAACACCATGCTCCTAAGTATACGAAGTTGATTAACAAGTTGCTTCAGACGCAATGAAAAAGCAATTTGAGTGGTAAGAATTGTTGCAATAATATTGTTTGTGAGTATACATGTATCTTAATCAAATCACTCGACAGAGATTACGCAATCATTATAATATAAATACGCTCCAACATTCTTTCGAATTATTTATTGTGTACACGCACATGTACATTTTTACAAAAGAAGCACACTCATTAAAGTACATACCTATAGAATGCATGTTCACCTGGTATAAATGAAGTTACTTAGAAAATACGAATTTTGAGCATCTGTCATTCCAACAGCTGATTCTTACTGGCGAACCTACGGCACGAACGCTATTTGTTATTTTCATGTACATGTGCGAATTAGCTGCTGTCATAAATTTCCAGATTCTGTGTGGTAAACCAAGAAAACGGTACATCGCGTGAATAATTGCCTCCATGAAGAAGTATGCGATATGTGGATGATAAACATAGGTAATTTTATCAAAATATTAGGATAAGACAGGCATGAACCAGGGCTTGACCATTGACGCTAATATCAACAACACGGAAGTGAAGACAGAAATTAAGGTAAACAAAGTGTACCGATAACCTGCATTATGTGATGGCAATTAAAAAAATAGTGAAAACGATACAGAACGGCTATAGAGTCATATGCTACTTAGACGATAACGTATACATTTCGAGTATAGTTAGAATAAAAACCTCATACATGTAGTAAGAATCAGGAAAAAGTATTAAAGATGTTTTGCAAGAAATCAGCATGTTAAGCAACTACATGTATAAGATGGGTGATATATAATTAAACAGTAGTCATTGAACCATAGTGACGGCAATTTAGAGTGATGTTAACTGAAGAGGTGCAACTAAATGCAATGTCCATAGGTGGGATGTGGCTTGATTTTCAAAAGTTATGAATGTAAGAAAGGTAGGATAGATGATCCTTATATTTACATGTATAGAGGAATTGCTCCTCTTGACGTTTTTAGTAAAATTGATATCAGTATCTTGAATAAAAGAATTACTATGTTCGCTGAATTATTTGACAAAATGTCTGAGTCACAAACAGGCTTCAGGCAGAGCTACAGTACAACTGACAAGCGTTTGTTTTACAGTCAATAGCCCGAAAATATTTGAAAATGAAAGGGAGAGAATAATATGTTGCATTTGTCGATTTTCAAAAAGCTTTAATTTGATTCAGTAAATAGAAACAAACTAATCCAAAAACTGAATCATAATAATAATATTAAAGGAAGGTTACTAAATGCAATCGAAGCTATTTATTAAACGGTAAAATTATCTGTTAAGAGTAAAACCGGTCAAACTGAAAATTTCAGTAGCTTCATAGGTTTAAGACAAGGTTGTACCCTAAGCCCAATTTTTTTTCACTGTTTATAAATGATTTGGACGCTCCCAATCACAAGTGCATGGTATTCAATTAAATCCCTATTTTTATGAATGTTCGCTGATGATGTGGCCATGATGTCGGACACACTAGTGGGTCAACAAAGACAGTTAAATTCACTTAGTACCTTCTGTGAATAAATTAAACTCATAGTTAATAAAAACAAAACTACATTGCTGGTATTTAAAAATGGTGGAGCGCTGTCAAAGAAAGAAAAATGGTTTTATAACGAAACTCAACTAGGCAGTGTATCTGGTTTTTCGTATGTTGGAATTTACTTCATTGTCATCTTTCAAAAAAGTTAAAAGCCAAGAAAGTTTTGAATGTACTACTTAAAAACTTATTGAAACTTCCGAATTTGACCTCTAAAATTTTCTTTAAGATTTGTGATACAAAAATCAGTCCAATATTACTATATGGTTGTAAACGCTTTCTTAATGTTTTAAAATTTGCTTGTAATGGTGCAATTATGGGCGACTTAGGTCGTTACCCTTTGCAAATAACTGCTTCTTTACGTTATATAAAATACTGGATTAGAATACTTGAACGTAATCAAGATAGATATACAAAACTTTGTTATGAAATGCTAAAAATGTATGATAATTTTGGTAACACTAACTGGGTAACACATATTCGTCAAAATTTATATGAAAATGGCTTTTGATTTTTTTGGGAGGAACAGTGTGTACCTGACAAAACTTTATTATTTAGACATATACTCAACGTTTAAGAAACCAGTACCTCCAAACGTGGAATGATCAGTGTAACAACAACGGCAAACTTTCGACTTTTTATACAAACTTTAAAACAGATTTCTGCATTGAAACGTATGTAAATTGTATTAACTTAATGAAATATCGTCGCTGTTGAGTCTAATTTTGATTTTCTTCTCATAACCTGATGATAGAAGATGGCAGGCATCAGGGAGTACCGCGAATCAACGTTTTTGTACATACTGTCAAAATACTATAGAAGACGAATTTCATTTTCTACTTATCTGTCCATTTCACGCTGAAATTAGAATTTAATACATACCTGATAAATTTTGTAAATATCCTTATCTGTCTAAGTTGAACATTCTACCAGCTGCTAAAAAACATCTATAATAAGGAATTTGTCTATGTATTTGCATTATGCTTTTGAAAAACGAAATCTTTTATAATATTATTTTATTTGACCATTACGTAGTTTGTATGTTCTGTGTACATATGTTGTATATGGGCCGGAGGCCATTTGTACAATAAAACTTGGAATCTTGAACAACTTCAGTGCATGGTTTTACTTTATTGCACACCCTTTAGTCCCATCCAGGATCAAAAGTAACATAATGTCAAGTCACTACATTAATCTAATCTAAATAATGGCTACCGTTTGACTACCGATTCAGGATTTGTAATTTTATTAGAGGCATATCAAATAATCCGTGCTATACCTATGGGAAATAATTTCATGAAGTAATCTGATGAGTTGCCTCCTTTATCAACGTGTCGTGTAATGTTCATATCCGAGATACACATGTAATACCGTATAACTGTATCGCATTGCAAAGTCATAGAATAATGTGTAAATGTTGACTGCGCTTAACTCAATACATCTTTATGAAAAACCAGTTCTCAATATAATAAGTACATATTACATGGTTATCAGAACATCAGGGAATCAAGGCGCGTCTTAATGATAGTAAGTAGATGTTGATAGAGTTATAACTGTAATTACATGTAAATTATGTTAGCAAGTACATTTGTATACGTTCTAAAATGTTGAACCGTCAATGTTATCAAGTAGAGCTACCTTTGTGTGATAAGGTCGTAAATAAAGCCTGTACGTTTCTAGTTATTTTCATTAAGTAGATAGGATAATTTTCAATCATTACTCTTTATCCTACGAACCCTTCCTTTTTATACGTCTTCATACCAAGTATTGTTGGCGACTGTTATAATTATCTATAATTGTTTTGCTTAAAGTAAGTTATATTTTTAATTCATTACCCTGAGGTTGACGTGATCAAATTAATGATATCACTTTTATTCCACTTAATTACTTTACTTTCTGGGAGACTTAATGTACACCTATTCACACGACTCACGATTATAAATGGATGTAATGAAAACACAGGCTAAGTTAAGTAAGTGCTCGAAAATTCTAAATTACCTTAATATAATCACGACATACTGTTATATTTCTATGAACGCATTCCATTCAAGAACTAATATCACGAGAAACAGAAAACAAGGAACATTTTATTTTTTGTTTTAATAACCTCTATATCACGTTGTTTGTACGACTGAGAGGAGAGGCGCTCAGAGACCCTGTGATTTATCATTTTCACAATTTGCTAATCCCAGATTGGTTGGTAAGCTAGCTGATAGGTAGCGCGATGTAACAATGCTATCTAAATTAATGATAGGTACATGTTACCTTTGTACCGTCTGTATAATTATAGCATACGAATCTATTCTATACAGCAGTCCGTCCCTTATATCATTTCCATACATACAGTCGTAGTAAGCCCGGGAATTCATAAATTGAGCAAGCTCATTTTAAAGGAATATTAAATAGCGAATGACATGCGTGTTCTTGGAACGACATACTGGTCTAGATCATATGGTACATGTACAAAAATTATGTTCAAATGCACTAGGGTCAATTCTGAATTAGACCAACCACCAACCTTATATCTATTTATAAACCGTTTCAAAATGTTAAGCAAATGCATAGTATAAGAAAACTTCAACCTCCTAAATAAAACAGAGTTATTTCAGTCGTAAGCTTTCATCAGAGTCAAATAGAGACATGCCATTCATCGTTACACCTGATATCTGATGGCAATTAGTTTCATTGCAT
This sequence comes from Spisula solida, assembly GCA_947247005.1. Taxonomy (NCBI): domain Eukaryota; kingdom Metazoa; phylum Mollusca; class Bivalvia; order Venerida; family Mactridae; genus Spisula; species Spisula solida. Next base: position 38,049,600 of record OX365944.1, on the reverse strand, counting down.
ATTTACATTCCAAGTTTCCATCAACATTGTGAATATCCCTTCGGTCTAGATTACCAGTGACAGAATACGAGTTCACGGAGGTTAATTGGTCGAATATCGAAGATGAAATTTGGATTATCATCAAATGCAAAGTCATTTATGCGAGGTAGGGAGGTTACACCGACGATCACATACAGAATATGGTACGCTCTTGAATACGCATGATATGTGATGTTTGCAAACGTAGACGATATACACGATATACAAAATTTACAAGTATAACACCACACCGATACGGAGTTATAAGAGATGATGAGAATATATCTACTAGTACTATCACACACTATGGTAAACAAGTAATTAAGAATTGCAAGCAATACAGAAGTCCCCTACCGGTTTGAGGCCATTTTCAATGTTTCTATTGCCATAGCAACCACAATTTGTGTCAGAATCAAACTTTTTTAGACGTGCATAATGCCCTTATTGCCCCCTATCCGCATACCAAGTTTCATAAACCTAGCTTGGAAACTGTTTGAGTTATGTCAGGATCCAGATTTTTTGACGGACGGACTGACTGACGGACGGACGGACGGACGGACGGACGGAGGGCAAACCAATAGTCCTCTCCGGTCAAAAACCGGTAGGGGACTAAAAGGAAAGTCTTTATTCCTTAATCACAATATATTTAATGAAAATTCTTTTTTAATTTTGATACGTAGATCTAGCTGGCGCAAATAGAAAATATTATTACTGATCTTTTCTATCCAAAGTACTAGACTTAGATTGATGTTTATGATACACTTACGCCACATAGATGGAACTATACTTGTAGACAAAATAATAACATTAAAAAACAAGCTTTATTTTCATACTTATGTTCTAATGTTTATAGTAAAATGGCAACTACAGAAAGGTAACAATATTCTACCCGGTGCAACTTCTGCATTTCTAGGAACAGATGTTCTATTGCGGCACGACCACATACACATATCGTCTTCTTGCCAATAAATACATGCCGTATTAAAAAGAATATAATGTAATATAATGTAATGTAATATAATGTAATTCACATCTGAAACAAAAAACAATGCATACACAAATCAAGACATTCGCATAGTTAAGTGAACTGAATTCATCCCCTGACACACTGTCTGTAATAAAAAGCATTTCTAGGAATTGTGAAATAATAGCCACACAACAGATAATTTGACTGACGGGATAGTGTCTCCAGAGATACCGGGAATAAACGAAATTATATTAGCCGTCAAAACTGATTGGTGGTTCCTCTTTACTTACCGTCCGTTTATAAAATAAGCAATAATCGTTCTTCGGACAGACACATCTGTTTATTTGCAGATAGTGAGATTGCTCCTGAATTGTAACTTGATATAAACAGACTATTTCGTAGCATTATTGTTTGTCCTGAGTCTATTCTTCGTCAAAATAAGTTAAATGTGTAATATATATATTGTAATTATTTTAAGTACAAATGTATAATTAGGATCAGCACTATACATATAATTATTATACATTATGTAGTTCAATACGTAGTATTGCAACCCCGCGTTTACTTGTCTGTACAACACAACAAAACACCAACGAGTGATTATATTTGTTTTATTTCATATCTTCTAAGTATTCTCTCTGTACCTTTATTAAAAAGATAACACATCGGACAGGGGTGGCAGCACTCAATAGAAACAATTTAAACGGAGTATGAAATGCACATAACACTCAAGAGAACGTTATATAAATTGCTGGCCCTGCATCAAGATGACGACCTTTACTGTTTAACAAGTATCATGTAATTATGCATTCCACTCCTCATTGTGGTTAACATTCAAGCCAAATATAAGCACCATTGGCCAAAGCATGTCAAAGTTATGAACTGGACAAACTTCTAAGTTGACCTTTGATGAAGGATCATGGGGTTGTCTAAAAGCACATCAGGTCAATCGAACATTTAGCATTACATTCAATCATAACAATCTCACTGGAACATAAAATTGTGTATTGATTGGCAATATATGGCGGCTATCTTGGAAAATGTCCAATGGTGACAAAGTGTCTTATTCTGGAAAAGGACATCCTCCGAAACATTTTGGTTCCAAAGCATTTTGTTCATACTCCAATCTAAAGTTACCCCCACTGGCATATGGACTAACTTCTATCAAGCGGATCTGAAAATTGGTATACCTATGTTACAAAAGGTATTCTGCTATGTGGTAATTGTCTTGTCGACGGGATATTCAGTTCAGCATTGTGATAAAAGACTAGCGCATGGAAGCCGTCAATAAGAGTTCTCAAAATATACTTTTAAGTTAATACAATACTCAATAAATAAAGAACTTTGAAGTTTCAATTACTCACTGCCTGATTGATGATGGATACTTTCTTCCCAACATCCATTGTCTAAATCAAACTAAACAAATGCTACCGTTTATAAGGTTGTGTTTATTACGTAAGTGAGAACTAATCAAACGCCAACTTTGATGGGTTTACGCTGTGTTAAAAGATATGAAACATTTAATTATGTGGAACGCTGTCTGCCTTAATTTTGCACGTAAGTACAAAGTATAGGTATAATGTATGCATAACTGGTGAGAGAGTGATTCAATCTGCTAATATGTCTACATTATGAAAAGATGTGTTTTATGTCCATCTAAAACTGATTGCACGTAAGTACAACGTATAAATATAAGGTACATTGTATACAGGACTGGTGAGAGAGTTATTCAATCTGCTAATATGTCTACATAATGAAAAATATGTTTTTGATGTCGACCTAAAACTGATTAAACACGTTAAGTAGGAAATATTGTACGATAGATCAATTGTCGTTCATACATAACATTATGCACATTAACCTTTCAGGTAAAACATTTGCAATTGCAGTATTCATCAACTTATACACGTAGATAAACATGACTGCAACAAGTATATATCATCCAACAGAAATAAAATTATAAGGCATTTCCCATACTTAGAAAACACAATTATTACACCACATATCAAAGCAATGTATACAATACATACACTTAATATAATTATGTCAATTATCGCGCCACAACAATAATAGCTTATACATGTATAAGAATACGTCATCTATTAAGGGACGGTCGTAACCCGGCGTACTTGCAGGGTGCATAAAAGCAACGTAACAGTTTGTTGTATGAGGGACTTTTCTGCGTTCGGGCTACGGTTGTACCACGTTCGGTATCGCGCGTGTCATCTACTACCAACTTATAATGTGCGTCTGATTCGTACAATAACGTGACAATCACACGGAGAACGTACGCTATAAGTACGTACAACTCATTTAACTCGTCTACAACGTCCCATGCACGCAGTCACCCACTGCCATTCGAAACCATGCGTGTGACGAGGGTTAACACTTTCAATTGAAAATAGAACGAATAAAAACTTCTTAAAACAGTCATAACGCGTGGTGATAGATTAGTAAAATTTCATACACCCTTCTGTTATCAATGCTCATCTATCAAATTTAATTATATCAAAATATAAGTGCGTTTCATTTCTGTAGGCGACACTGAGTTCCCTATGGTCAATTATATTGTCTCTATCAAAATCGTAAAAGTCGATGAATTTTATTTGTTTCACCTTTCCTCCACTAAATAACCTTCCGAAGTAAAGCTTTGTGATATGCTTTTTTATTGTTGTCTTATCGTCCATATAAAGTGATTGCTTTTCATGTTTCATGTTTAAAAAATGGGTTACCGACATTGCTTTAATCCAATTAATAATAATTGTGTGTTTTTCTGGTTTTGAGGATGGTTGTCAATTATATGGAATAATTATGTTTAGAAATAGTAGAATAATCTTTAAGTTTAATTTTTATGTTGTTTACACTTGGCGTATACATTTACAACCGTCAGAATATAAATTAGATACTTAGTGACTGGAATTTTATTAATATATATGAGGTGACCGATTATAAGTGTTGAGGAGACTAGTGTATATAGGTGTTGGATTGTGATCATGCCTTTACTGTCCGATCTATTCGAGCACATACACATATATCTAATCATTTGTGTAATAACCTATGTAATATTTGTTCGAATAAAACATCGTATAACAGTACATGCATGTTTCAATCGTGTTCATATTGGCTTGTTTGTAATGACCTTTAGTGTATTATTCCCTTTGAGAAGGTTAATAATGTTTTAGAATGCATGTGATAAACATACGTTTTTCTTGATTACATAATTATATATAGCGACTTCTTATTCTGTACAAAACAGCGTAAGTAAGGATAGTTTTTTAGCTGATAGATTGATTGTCATCTCGATATGTGAAATTGTTCCGCTAGAGGAACATTTTTTTGAATTTTTATAGGCGAATATTTGTTCCGTTGACGTAACAATTGTTATATTTGATGAAATTAAACAGTAAAATTTACAGTTTTGTTCTGACTTTTGTCATTTTCCTGGATAATTTCCATGAATTTTTCGTGTTTTGAAGAAGGTGAAAAAGGCCATTCTAAATAGGATTTTATGGACAATCCCTTTTTATATTGGACAGGCTTCGTTATAATATCTTGACTTTTATGGCGATAGTCCTAAATACGAATGCAAGGCGCACCATCATTAATGGCGCTAATAGCGTTTTATATCCTCCATCACCACTATAATGGGATTGAAGTATCTATATAAATGACAATCGTGGCATGAAATCAATTTGTTAGATTATTGTTATACCTAAATGGATTTCACACCGTCTGGAAACGACTCAGTAGACAGTAATTAAATTGTACATCAGGTGAACGTTAAAGAATCTAACGATGTATCATCATCAGAAATAAAATATGTGTGGGAACTCTAATTATTAATCCATTCATCAATTGTAACACATAGTTGGCTACATTGTTCTTGTCTTGGTGTTCAATGCAAGGTGTACAGTTGTATCTGATTTGGTGAGCATTATAGACAGTTCGTAACTCACGATTTCAAGTGACTCTATACTTTCTACAATCGGAACGGTCCGTACGGCATTTTTACGGGATAAAATACCTCGGATGTATCAAGCGTATGAATTCGGAAGCATTCTTTCTTAAATCCTGCGCAGAAGAAAATGGGCCGAAGAAAATAGACCGTAACTTATTAGCAGCGGAAATATCAAACGATATTTTATTGATTAAACAATACAATTTCGCTACACTCATTGAGTATAACACGCAGCTACGCAGCACTTGCTTGATGGACATGTATTCCATTTAAGCACTGTTTAAATTTGTCATGATGACGTCATGGCGAAAGACATTAAAAAATGGCGACGTTCTATTTACATCCGAGAGATGATTCGTAAATATTGTCCGAGGCGTCCCGATTGTACTTTCTATTCAAACAAATAAACGACATGTGTTTCTGTAAAAACAATTACATCGAGTAAATACTGTATTGTTAAATGCGTACATATCAAACGTCCACAAAACGGCATGAAGGAACTATTTCGTAGCATTGGGGACTGCTTAAATAACAGCCGAGTGTACGTCAAACCAGATACTTATGACTTAAGATTCTTAAAGGAAGAGCCAAAATCAGACGTCGCCTTCCTACGTATATACACCCACGGGTAATTTTAGAAATAACCTTAGATATCAAACCAAAGCGCCTTAACGAAATATCGTGATTTATTACATTATGTGTGTTATTCTTACAGACTGTAGATGACACAATACGTTTATTATAGTGAAATCAAATAAGTCGTACTATGCTGACGATCCCATTAGCTTAATGTAGTCTAGTTATTCAACGTATGTGTCTTGCATGCTATGGTCAGGTGAGTAACGTTCGAAACGTGTAGTAAAGGCACACACCTTCAGTAAAAAATCATTGATATTAAAGCAATGGATTAGCCTGACGTTACCGTCATCTATTGTATCACTTGAGACTTAACGTCAAGTAAAGGTAGGCCAAGTTTCACAACGAAACTGGCCGTTAAACAACATTTGAAGGTGCACAATGTATGATAATATTTCATGAAAATTAATATTTATGTGGTGGCAGTTATATGGCTCCATATGAGATAGCTACATGGTATCATTATTAGTAATTTACATTTACAAACATTATCATAAATAACTGTGAATTACAAACAACAATTTAAAATTATAACACCACACCAATACGGAGTTTTAAGACATGATGAGAATATTTCTACTACGAGGGTTGTTTAAATTGGAATGCAAGTGATGTTATACATTTGTATCTTTCTTGTATCAATGATTTTTTAAAATAGTGAGCTTTATATCAAAGATCATTGTATTAGCGTTACACTGATACCTCATATTTTTTAATCCATTCAGTGTAAATGTAACAATACGTCAATCAACATTGTGTACTCGTGTATATTATTCTCTAATGATTGGGAAAATGTTACTTTTTCCTGACCAACTTCGGTCCCATTTAAGATTCGTTGTATTCTTAATGCGGGAGCAAATACAATAGTTAAAATAACTTGTATTGTGAATTGGTGTAATGTAATGTTTTTTTCATCAACTATTTAATAGTTTAAGAAATTTAAAATGGGTGTAATTTTATTTGGAAATGAACGCGATGCACGCCATCCAAACTAGTGAAGTATTGACAATTAGGCAAGTAGCTCAATGTGTTGGCACATCATTATGACCTATTACAGTTATCAAGGATATTACAACGATAAGTATAGTATGGGTATCACTTTCTACTTTGTGACGCCTAGACATATGACCTTGCAAACTGTCCAAAAATAGTTAAAACCAGTTTCTAGATAAAAAAAGCCGACCGTTTGCAAATGTAATGACCACAAACGAGACACGGGTTCATGTTGTCACACATGCGACAAATCCATAAATAAAAATGAGCCAGCAAAGACAAAACAAAAGTATCGTTGCAAAACGCACCATGGACGCCAGTAGATATGTACACCTTTGTCAATACCCTTACATTTGATGTATAAAATGAACAATGGGTAAATGTCAAGCTTAACAAAGGTAAATACCTTCAGAAATTGAAGAAATACTCAGGCAATCGCTGCCAAGCCAAATATTTGAAGGATGACATGGTATTGCACATCAATGGGCCTCCACCTCCTGCAGCAGCCATTAACGCGACTTTCTGAGAAGCGTGAAGGTTCTTGAGCTTTCTGGCCATCCTTATTTGTCAAAGGACTAACTAAATGAAACTTCGCATTTATATCGTAGATGAATAATGTCATGGGATCAAACGTTTGTTTTATTAGAATCTATCAAGGATATTTTTTATGGGCTTAGTTACATTCCAATTTGAACAATCCTCGTAGTAGTATCACTAACTTCGGTAAAAAGGTTACGGTTATACACCTATGGAATAATCGCAATAATCATATTTAATAAAAGAAAATATTTGATACATAGAATGATCTAGCTGGCACAAATACAAATTTTACGCCAGATAGATGGAACTACATGTATACTAAAAAAACATAACATACACAAACACATTATACACTGTATTTTCATACTTATGTTCTGATTGTTAATAGTAGAATGGCACCTACAGAAAGGTAGCAGTATTCCATCCGTTCCAACTTCTGCATTTCTGGGAATGTATGTTCTATTGCGGCACTACCACATAAACATATCGTCTTCTTGCCATTAAATACATGCCGTATTAAATGCATATAGTGTAATTCAAATCTGAAACAAAAAAGAATGATGCACAAATCAAGACATTTGTATAGTCAAGTGAGCGAATGAACTGAATTCATCCTCTGGGGTACACTGTCTGTAATGATAAGCATTCTCGGGAATTGTGAAATAATAGCCACACAACAGATAATTTGACGGGATAGTGTCTCCAGAGATACCGGGAATATGCGAAATTATATTAGCCGTAAAAACTAAATAATCTGATTGGCGGTACGTTTTTACTTTCCGTCCGTTTATAAAATAAGCAATAACCGTTCTTTGGACAGACACATCTGTTTACTTGCAGATAGTGAGGTTGCTCCTGGATTGTTACTTGATATAAGCAGACTATTTCGTAGCATTATTGTTTGTCCTTTGTCTATTATTCGTCCAAAATAAGTTAAATATGTAATATCCTTCTTTCCTATGATTTCGGGAATTCCTACGGTTTCGGGAACAGCCTTTTGACGTTGTTCCACTAAATTGGCGGGTACAAAATTTATGACAACTGATTGAAGAAGTAAAAAAGATAACCATCGTCAATTTTTTTAGCATAAATTATGTCTCTTCAAAAACATTTTTATGTAAAATTGATTAAATACCCAAAAAATCCAACTTGACTGAAAGTTGATGAAACTTGGGTCTATAGTTTCGTTATTTACGTGCCTCAGAATGCAGCACGCTTCCACCATTTTGTACACACATGATAGTGATGGAATACCGTTTTGAACCAATAGAAACATGGATACCAGATGCTATTTATAGACTAGCCAATCAGAATTCGAGAAACAATAGAACACATGTCACCTCATCATAGAGGAGAAGGCCACTTAGTAAAATGGCTGCTACATGGAATTTACGATGATTACTCTGCATGTTTTGCATTAAATATGTAAAGAAGGGCTCATGTAATTATTTCATCATAAAAAGACATTTTCTTGTAAGCAAAAAACTGGACATACATTTAGGTTCCCGAAACTACAGGAAAGCAGGCTATATACGTGTACTATGTTATTATTTTAAGTACAATGGTATAATAAGGATCAGCATTATATTATACATTATGTAATTCATTAGTATTGTTACCCCGCGTTTACTTGTCTGTACAACACAACATAACACCAATCAGTGATATTTGTTTTATTTCATATCTTCTAAGTACAATGTATTCTCTCTGTACCTTTATTCAAAAATATAACACATCGGACAGGGGTGGCAGCACTCAATAGAAACAATTTAAACGGAGTATGAAATGCACATAACACTCAAGAGAACGTTATATAAATTGCTAGCTCTGCATCAACATGACGACCTTGAACTAGTACCATGTAATTTACGCATTCCACTCCTCATTGTGGTTAACATTCAAGCCAAATACATGTATAAGCACCATTGGCCAAAGCATGTCAAAGTTAAGAACTGGACAAACTTCTAATTTGACCTTTGATGTAGGGTCATGGGGTTGCCAAAAGCACACCAGGTCAATCGAACATTTCGCATTACATTCAATCATAACCTCACTGGAACATAAAATTGTGTATTGATTGGCAATTTATGACAGCTATCTTGGACAATTCCCAATGGTGACATAGTGTCATACCATATATTCTGAGAAAGGACATCCACCTGAACACTTGTCGCCGAGATTTACTGTACAGCATTGTGTTAAAAGAGTAGCGCATGGAAGCCGTCAATAACAATTCTCAAAATATACTTGAATACAATCCTCAATAAATACAAATCTTTGAAGTTTCAATTACTCACTGTCTGATGATGGATGCCTTCGTCCCAACTTCCATTGTCTAAATCAAACCAAACAAATGCTACCGTTTATAAGATTGTGTTTATTACGTAAGTGAGAACTAATTAAACGCCACTTTTGATGGGTTTACGCTGTGTTAAAAGATATGAAACATTTAATTATGTGGAACGCTGTCTGTCCTAATTTTGCACGCACGTACAACGTATAAGTATAAGGCATACAGGACTGGTGAGAGAGTGATTCAATCTGCTAATATGTCTACATTATGAAAAAGGTGTTTTTGATGTCGACCTAAAACTGATTAAACACGTTTAGTAGGAAATATTGTACGATATATCAATTGTCGTTCATACATAACATTATGCACAATTACCTTTCAGGTAAAACATATGAAATTGCAGTTTCCATCAACTTATACACGTAGATAAACAGGGCTGCAATAAGTTTCTATTATCCAACAGAAAGATAATTATAAGGCATTTCAAATACTAAGAAAACACAATTATGACACCACATATCAAAGCAATGAATAAAATACATAGCGTCACAACGATAATTATTATAGCTTATACATGTATAAGAATACGTCATCTGTTAAGGGACGGTCGTACATGTAACCCGGCGTACCTGCAGGGACGTGCTGTCAACGTGCATAAAAGTGACGTAGCATTTTTGGTGTATGAGGGACTTCTCTGCGTTTTGGCTAAGGTTGTACCATGTTCGGTATCGCGCGTGTCTTCTACTACGTGCGTCTGGGTTAGCACAACGTATGTGTGCAATACGTTTAAGTACCTTATTGGTATAATAACGTGACAATCACACGTACGCTATAAGCACGTCATTTAACACGTCTACAACGTATGCACGCAGTCACCCACTGGCAGGCAAAACCGTGCGTGTGAAATACGTAGTGGCCGTAGCCCCCCCCCCCCCCTGGATGTAGGTGCTAAAACACGCACGTTTGATTGTGACCAGTCCTTTACTGACTGATCTATCCGAGCACATACACAGATATCTAATCATTTGTATAATAATTTATGTATTAGTCGTTCGTATATTCGATCGAATTCTTGATAAAACATCGTATAACAGTACATGCATGTTTCAATCGTTTACATATTGTTGGTGTTTGTAATCACCTTAAGTGTATTATTCCCTTTGAGAAGGTTAATAATGTTTTAGAATGTATGTGTAAAACTTACGTTTTTTTGATTACATATATATAGCGACTTCTTATTCTGTACAAAACAGCGTTATAATATCATGACTTTTATGGCGATAGTCTTAAAGTCGAATGCAAGGCGCACCATCTTTAATGACGTAAATAGCTTTTTATATCCTCCATCACCTCTATAATGGGATTGAAGTATCTATATAAATGAACATTGTGGCCTGAAATCAATTTGTTAGATCATTTTAATACCTAAATGGATTTCACACCGTCTGGAAACATCTCATTAGACAGTAATTAAATTGTACATAAGGTGAACGTTAAGGAATCTAACGATGTATCATCACCAGAAACATAATATGTGTGGGAACTGTAATGGTTATGTCGTGAGTGTAACTACGGCTGCAGGTATGTAGGGTTGCAGCTTGCAAAGGCACAAAAGTGTATGTCCATGAGACAGGGACAAATAAAGACACCACGCCAGTCAAAGGTTAAACGATGAATTTTAATACAATTCACAAAACAGCAATACCGTATCAATATATAACAGTCTAAGAAACATGAAATACAACACGAATACACCACGCCAGTCGAAGGTCAAACGATGACTGACGTGCAAAAGTATTCTGTGCTCAGTGGACTGAGACAAAAGCAAAAATGTGGCAATGTCCAGTGAAATGTATGGAAGCGGTCAAATGCCATGCAGTTAGTAATGATATGAAATCGATGGAAAAAGGTATGATAAATGCATGATAAAGACTGTTTATAGATAAAGGTACGTACATAATTGATAGTATATAATAGTAAATAAGGTCAATATGACCTCGTGACATGTAATCCATTCATCAATTGTAAAACATAGCTGGCTACATTGTTCTTGTCTTGGTGTACAATGCAATGTGTACAGTTGTATTTGTCTTGGTGTTTAATGCAACGTGTACAGTTTTATTTGTCTTGGTGTTTAATGCAATGTGTACAGTTGTATCTGATTTGGTGAGCATTATAGACAGTTCGAAACTCACGATTTCAAGTGACTCTATACTTTCTATTCAAACAAATAAACGACATGTGTTTCTATACAACAATTACATCGAGTAAATATTGTATTGTTAAATTCGTACCTATCAAACGTCCACAAAATGGCATGAAGGCACTGTTCCGTAGCATTGGGTACTGCTTAAATTACAGCCGAGTGTACGTCAAACTAGATACTTATGACTTAAGATTCTTAAAGAAAGAGGCAAAATCAGATGTCGTCTTTCTAAGTATACACCCCCACGAGTAACCAATGGTAATTTTAGAAATAAGCTTAGATATCAAAACAAAGCGTCTTAACGAAATATCGTGATTTATAAGATATGTGTGTTAACAGTCATTCTTACAGACTGTAGATGACACAATACGTTTATTATAGAGATGTATGTGAGGTTGGAAAGCGGATAACGGCTAAATGTATAAGGGGTGTTCTCAAAGATACGGATGATGACTACGAATCACAATATAACAATCTAAAGGTATAGAGCCACATTTGTATCATAACACATGCACGCACATTTCAAAATCAAATTGTATAAACACTTGAGCAAACGAGTAGTATTGATTTACAAAAATAATGTAAACTAGTTGTAACCCAGATATTGTCAGGTGTGCATCGGTGATGAACAACGGGTACTTTTTTTTTAAAAATCAAATCAATCAAATCAAATCAATCATAAATATCACTCAATCATATCAATCAATCAATCAATCAAATCAGTCAATCAGATCAACCGATCAATCAAACAAATCGAATTAATCAATCAATCAAATCAATCAATAAAATAAAATCAATCAATCATATCAATCAATCGAATAAATAAATCAATTAATCAATCAATAAAATAAAATCATCAATCGAATATATCAATCAAATCAATCAATCTAATCAACCGATTAATCAAACAAATCGAATTAATCAATCTATCAAATCAATCAAACAATCAATCAAATCATTTTTAACATTCGGTGAACACACTACAATTCTTGTCAATAATATTTTAACAGAAGAATTGTTTTTCATTTTTATATCCGTAGTCATGGTTACAGTTTGATAAAAGTATTTTTGTAAAATACATGTACACTTTCACGGAAATAAGACATGGTAGCGAAAATGACATTTCGTAGCTATATCCCTTTATAATTTTTATTTTAAGATGCCTGAGACAACCCCTCGTTTTTAATCCACTTATCCGCTCTCCATGTTCACATCGGTTGTACCGTATACATCTCTTATAGTAAAATCAAATAAGTCGTACTATGTTGACGATCCCATTAGCATACTGTAGTCTAGTTATTCAACATATGTGTATCGCGCTCTATGAGCAGATGTGTAACGTTCGTAACGTGCTGTAAAGCGCACACCTTCAGTAAAAAAATCATTATATTAAAGCATTGCATTAGTCTGAAATAACGGTCATCAATTGCATCACTGGAGACTCAACGCCAAGTCAATGCAAGCCCAGTTTCAAAACGGCCAATGAACAACATTTGAGGGTACACAATGTATGATCAATAAGTTACTATTATATTCAGATCCTTAATTAAGAAACCAGTACAATAGTCAACCATCGTGTCGACATATATTTGTGCGTTCTAGAATATGGAGCAAACCAATGTTCAGCGGACCAAAGACAAAGCCTGACCTGACATAAAATACAGATCGAATGTCTAATTAATTTAACTTCCTAAAGAGAAGCTAAGAAGTCCGATCATATATATTATCTCACATACAGAACCAAACAATTCTAAAATCATCCGAAAGTCCCATCAAACAGTCTGAAAGATAAGGATATTTAACATTGCCAAATAATTATTTGTCATTGTTCTCTACAACTATTTGCATAATAGTTTACCCCCGCACCACGGGTTTCCATGGGGTACTGGATTCAACTTGTTTGTCTGTCAGCCCGTAGACACATTCTTGTGGACGCGACTGCTCCTACAGTTTTGGAAGGATTTAGTTCAACTTTTCAAAGACGAGCAACTTAACATTTAGATATGCAAGAAGGAATTAATTAGACCCTTTGTTCTTTATTTACTCTATAACATTATCGTATAAAAATGAGAGTTGCGCTCCGATGCTTTGTCAGAAGGAAATATATCAGGCCGCCGAAAGATGACGGCTCTTGTTCTACCCGGGTGTTTAAGTAATAAACACCCAGGTACAATATATGTACATATGAATAAAGTGATACACCTTATTCGTTAAAATAGTACGGTTGCATTAATTCATATATCCCTTACTTGCCGCTCACCATATTGAGTCCTTGAAACAAATTCGACATATCAAAACTTAAGTTCACAATGTCATGACGTAGTTACCTAGCTAAGTATGTTGCTTTGTCCAGTGTCATGGTAATGTGTCTTAGTAGTCTCCGTATGACTGTAATACTGTAAGACATTTTTTCAGCGTTAGCTGTCTAGCTTGTATGTTGACCTACTTTAACAACCAATGAAATCTTTATAAATTTCTCAAGGGTGAATGAAATTCCACAATTTGATAGAATATAATATTGTATTCTTTTCACAAAAGGTTATGCTCGATTTTAAATTATTGCACTGTTCTCTTGTGCTAAACCTATAGTACTATACTCGCCTTTCAGCTATTCCATAGCTTTAGTTGTGCAATATACTCTAAGCAAGAACAATGTTGAACTCTAAGCGACCTGTTACTATACCAGCTGCAGGTTATGTGAAGGTCGGTCAAGTAATGTAAACAAGGGCGGTTCAGTGTTAAAACTACTATTGTTTTTAATTGGTTTTAAACTTCTAAACACAAAATAAACTGCAAATAATTAGTTTGATGGAAAAAATGTTTAATTACATGAATACTCCGATACTGAATAAATTAACATTATTTTGTATCTTGTAAAAACAACATCCTAAGCTTTCATTAATTTAAACCTCTTTGCAATCAATAGAGCATGCACTTCAAAATCAAAACAAAAATAATATTTTATGATACATATAAACTTATATGCACTTAGTTTTTTAATGAGAAGAATACAATAACGTGAAAATGCAGGTTTCTAGGGTAAACTGCACAAATGTCACGGACCATTCTTTATTTGGTATATTTGGTGTGCAGTCAACTTAATAGTCTGTAAGTTATGATAGCATATTTTATAATTTTATAACAGTATTTTGTAATGTAAATAATTTATGTTCATCCCAATTATTTAGGGTAGTTTTTTTATAATTATACAGGTGGATAAAAATGATCAAAGGTTGACAAAACCCCTCCGCTCGGCCACATGTGTGGTAGACAAACTCTTAGCTCATCCTTTTCAAAGTCATTTTTAATATGCGCATGTTTTCCAGTCAGTATCCCCCATAAACTGTTACTTCATATTATATAAGTAACGGGAACTGTCTGTCTTAATACAAAAATGTACAGCGTTTCGTTTGGTATATAAACTAATTAAACTAATTACATTCGCAAATGTATTGAACAAATACATGTAACAATCACAGACTGTCATTAAACTCAACGCTGTATATCTTTTTAGCTCACCTGTCACAAAGTGACAGGGTGAGCTTTTTTGATCACTCTTCGTCCGTCGTCCGTCCGTCCTTCCGTCTGTCTGTCTGTCCGTCCGTCCGTCGCCCGTCCACAATTTGTTTGTGTAGACACTAGAGGTCACAATTTTGGCCTAATCTTTATGAAACTAGATCACAATGATCATGTCAACAAAATCTAGGTCAAGTTCGATATTGGGTCATCCGGGGTCAAAAACTAGGTCACAATGTCAAATCATAGAAAAACCTTGTGTAGTCACTAGAGGTCACAACTTTTGCCTAATCTTTATGAAACTTTGTCACAATAATAATCTCAACAAAATCTAGGTCAAGTTCGATATTGGGTCATCCGGGGTCAAAATCTAGGTCACAGGGTCAAAACATAGAAAAACCTTGTGTAGTCACTAGTCTAAAGGTCACAATTTTGGACTGATTTGTATGAAACCTGGTCACAATGATCATCACAACAACACCTAGGTCAAGTTTGATATTGGGTCATCCGGGGTCAAAAACTAGGTCACCAGGTCAAATCATAGAAAAACCTTGTGTAGTCATTAGAGGTCACAATTGTGGCCTAATCTTTATGAAACTTGGTCACAATGGTCATCTCAACAAAATCTAGGTCAAGTTTGATATTGGGTCATCTGGGGTAAAAAACTAGGTCACAAGGTCAAATCACTTCAATATGTTATTGGGTCTAAATGTGATGTAAATTATAAAGCATAAGACAATATGAGAACCTTGTACATGCAATAGAGGCTACCATTAGGGGTTCATGAACAACTAGGACAGGTGAGCGACCTATGGCCCTTTGGGCCCTCTTGTTTAAAGATATGTCTTGTTTAAATTGTCAACTGCCTATAGAAAACATAAGACGCAACAAAGTTGTGAGTGGTGAACAGAAATGTCAATAACCGATATGTGTGTCTAACATGTGAATTATAAATTTCGGATGCTCACGGCGGAATAATTCAACATAATTAACTTTGAAAATGCCAATTTATTTACAGTTAATATTCAAAGGAGTAAAATTCCCAACTATTGAAGTTTTATGAGTAAATAAATCAGCAGCATCATGAAGACTCGTTGTTTATGTGATATAATTCGCCAAACCGGATGGGAAAATATATTTTTCTGGTGTTGGGGTAATTTGTTTGTTGTTTTTAGTTTTTGTCCCACTAGTCAACAGTATTTCAGAGGAATGGAGACCATCCAGTCGCATTAAACCGCGCCGACAGGCAATTACATCAAAGAATGTGAGACATACCAGTTACATCTAACGAGTTCTGTAATATCGCAGCCTGGGATTGTACCCGCAAACTTCCGATCCCGAGGCGTGACGTTCAAAACAATCTTCGTGTGTCAAATGAACCTATTGTATTTATCAATATCACGTAGAGATAAAATCTGACCTCTGAGTCGTTACCTTTGGGTAAAAAACTACATCAAGACTATCTTACAGGTAAAAGTGTTATCACAGCTCAATAATTCTATTGTCTAAATCCATCCCATATATGTGACTGATTGTCTGTTGAATTGTTATACGTGTAACATGGTATGTTATATCTCTTGTTACCTGTGATTGTCCAAAGCCCGGCTGGTGGAGTAATGAGCATTTGGACTAGCCATACAGCTTACGAAGCCAGCCGGACTTTGAACATACAACGCTTAATATCAGTATATTCATTCCATATTTGTTTGTCTGCTGAAAATTCATGTTTATCATCTCTGTTATTTGTATTTATTTGTTATAAGCATTGTATTATGCCTTATGCAAAATAAACTTTCGTATTCGTATTCAATAATCGTTTTCGTTCAAAAGGTATGGTTGAAAACAAGATTGGACATTATCAAAGCTTGTAATGTTTACTATACTTGATGACCCAAACAAATTTTTGTAATATCAAGGGTATATTTAATTTACCTATTCAGAGTATATTGTTCTTGTCCGTAACACGAGCAGGAATCTTTGAGACTAAGTTCATTAGCTAAAATACGACATTGCAATACTTATGAATGTACGCGTATTTATTAAGAAAAAAGTCTTATATTGAATATACAAGATAATTTTGTTCCCCTTATCTTCCTAAATAAATAACTCGCACAATTATAGGCTACGCAATACAATTTAAAATTAGCTGTGTTACCACCTAGGAGGGTAATTTATACTAAATGTAGAGTTAACACCAATTTCGTGTTATAATTGTATATTGATTTATTAACATTTAATCGGGAATGACACTTCGAGAAATTTAAAAAAACTTATATGTAAACTTGTAGAATTAGGAAATATTTGTAAACTGCTCGAAAACAAATATTAGTCGAACATTAGTGTTACTGGAAAACCGTCAATCTTACAATGCAGTTTAGGAGTCACAATTACAAACATCAGTTGGGTCATTGTTTCAAAATTCGTCGCCAATGTGTTATACAGTTTGCATTAGAAGATAAACAATATAATAATACTACATATGACGGAGAAGTCCATTTATTCGCAATAAGAACATACACAGATCGTTCAGTTTGCAATTTATTTTGAGCACTAGCACTATAATTGTATTATCATGTGAGTGACGTCCAAATCCGAAATGCGAAATGATAAACCATCCGACGTCAATAGCGTTAACTCTGATCATCAATGTTAATGCAATTCAGTAGCTATATCTTATTAATATACCATACACCATGAATGACGGCACGAATTATCGTGTACATCGAGATATATGTAATGTCGACAGGATCACCCGCTAGGATGACGATGGGCCAGTGAAGCATAGTGACGTTGTGGTTTCTATTATATTTCGACCAAATATTCCTTTGATTTGTAATACGCAATAATATCATATGCCGTTCAGCAATACTTGTCACATAACAAATATTTCAGAGAGTTTTTTACCAAAATATGTCTATACATGTAGTCGGTGTAGTAATTTGGTATTTTTATTTTGTTTAAGAAATAAAAATATGTTCGCGTATTTTGTCGGTGAATAAAACAAGGGCAGGAGTTCGGATATGGAAAAATTAAATCCGTAGCACAAGAGTTTTTAATTCGATTCTAAATACCATAATATCCCGTACTATTTAACTGCGCGCATTCTATTTTACCCATTTGACATTGAACATATTTCCACGCTGAAAATGAGTGGCTTATTAGCTGGTACATATACCCCCTCGTTAGTGTAAACGACCTTCGTAATTTTCTGAAGGAAATAACACATTTTAAACATTGAAACACTTTAATAACACGAGTATATGGTATCTATTTCATGAAATAGTATATTGGAGTTTCTAAAAATAGATGTGTCATAGCTGTAACACTGAATACTCGTGCAACTTGCCTTGTTCGCGACCCGTTGGAGGTTTTACTATAAAGTTTACGTTCATTCGACGACGTTCATAACTATGTTACGTGATACGGGGCGTAAATAGTAACAGCCAATTTGATAGGTATATTTTATTGCGGTAATAATACATGCCCTGGTTTGCGTATATGGAATAATCCGCAGATCGTGTTAAAATAAATGCTAACAAATCATTTGACTGTATTAATTTTCATTAAGACATTTGTAATCATGTGCTTTACAGGATATTATTTTATTTTCACTTATACGTACTTGTCATATTAAACAAATTAAGAAGTCATACAAGTATTGTAGTGCCTTGTTGTTGATATACTTCGGGTTCCTGCCATTTGTCGGGAGAAAAATAACACGTTGGCGTAAAGCATAAAACAGAAGACAATGTTGGCTTCTTACACAATGTCCCCCCGGTGAAAACAAGCGCTAGAAATAAGACGTATTTTAATGATTTTATTCAAACAAATAAAGGATATAGCAAATGGATGTAGTTTCCTTAAAACCAGAAACGCACAAAACATTTGAGGAAATGGAAGCTGCAAAGTAAGTTTTTTATGTACTTTATTATTTCAGACTTAAGTTTAGCATTATAATAAAGAGGTAATTGTGGTAATTCAATTTTATTAATGTTTCGACTTTGTGGAAAAAAAACGATAACAAAAAAGGATTGAGTACTAACAATTTTTATAAAAGAGCAATACGCCCGTTCGTGGAATGGTAAATGAAATAACTAAACGTCGCCTACATATTATGCCCATAGACATTGTCAACTAGTTTGAAGATGATCAGACGAAACTGTTTTCAATTAGAATACCGACACGGATAATGTTACATGCTTTATAATTCACGGGCTAAAATCTAAGGAGGCTGATCATTCTGGTTTACAAATGCTTGACCAGATATTCCGAATGTCATGGTCCATAATCCTCTAGGAATTACCATTTCGGAGGATGTCAGTTGGCATGTACATATTGATTCTGTGAAAATCGTGAATATTACGCGATTGAAGTTCTTGTTAGGTCGTAGAACACTGCAAATTATCTACTTATCTTTTGTTCGATCTAGTCTTAAGTGCGCTGATGTCCTTTGGAGCAATTAAGCCAAGGCTGACAATGCTATTGATGTAAATTGGAATATCTACATGACTGAAGATGATACACTTCTATAGTATGTAACATAACCTTCGTTGTACCGAGCAAAGCCTTTATTTGCCAGTCAGCTTTCTGCTCAAATATGGCACGCATATGAGTACCTCCACCCGTATTTGAACCCGGGTCGCCAGATTAGATAGCAAGCGTGTTAACCATAGAGCTACGATTACTTATTTTCTTTCCTAGACAGCGAAACACTTGGTACCATCATAGAAACAAGAAGGACATTCCTAAAGTTATATCTAGAACAGCACGTTACTTTAAGTCATCTTTACCAACCCAGTCTACCCATGAGTGGAATTCCTTCCCACTAGAAACAAGGAACATGATGTTGCTTATGTAAGATAAGACCGTTGCTAATGTAAAAAAGCTCTTTCCCCGACGTTGCTAATGTAAGATAGGCCCTTTGCTAATGGAGGATAGCTCTATCTAACATTGCCGTACACGCGACGTAGAACGGACTATTTTAGTTTTGGGATTTACTTGTTAACCTAACAATACGTACATTAATAGGATATAAACCGCTTAAAAACAATTTTTAGGCATAGCTTAACAGCGTGCGCTTTATTTACGTTATTATTAATTAAGAAATAAAATATGAAAAAGCGTTGTAAACTGGCTGTTATACAATGGTTTGAACTTCTCACAACGAAGGCCGTATGCCTTGTATAACAACAGGTATACTACGGCTTTTAAATATTTTATTTCGATTCTAACATGATTTTAAAAGCGCGCAACTATACATCAAGCCATTGTTACTTTGTGAGTGTATTTTGTTAACGTAACTTGTTAACCTACATGACGTCATAAAAACGACGTGACGCCATATTCATTGTATATCGACCGGTATATCGACCGATATACAACCATATGTTTGGTATTTGTCTATTAGGCGAATTCGTCAGTCATGTTAGAATGATCGTTATGAAAAAAAACGCACGGCAAATGTGTCATTATAATGACGTCATGTTGAAGCAGTGAAAGCGAAATAATGTTATAAACTCCCATTTTCTCAAGTTATGTGGAAGGAAAAATAATCCTCATATTTCAATTGTGGTCCTTAAACATTTAGGTTTACTACCATGTTCATGCACTCGTAATACTTAAATGTTAAGATGGCCGAAAGCGATAACAACTGTATTGAAACTGTCCAATATCTGTGACAGCAGATCAGGCAAATGTTATTAACAAAATACTGCATTTTTTCAAGCAATTTAAGATCTATCTTATAACTCTACTGACGTGTGCTTATTTCTTTACCCACATAACCAGTGTAGCAATACCACGTGGTTTTTGACTACAGTTCCGAGTAGAAATTATTTGCTTTCCATGAAATATAAAATCTTTCTCAGCGGATGTGCCGTTTTGTCCATTACCCTGTGAAACCGTGGAACGTGTAGGTTTCACAGGGTAATTGAAAAATCGGTGAAGCTGCTGAAATATATTTTATATTTCATGGAAAGCAAATAATTTCCCCCTTACCGTGGCGTATATTTTATAGAAATCGATGAAGAAATAAAATACTTATGGCTATTTTATTTTCAAATGTTTACAAATTTCTTCTTGTAACTGTAGTCAAAAGTCACGTGGTATTGCTACACTGGTTATGTGGGTAAAGAAATAAGCACACGTCAGTAGAGTTATGAGATAGATCTTAAATTGCTTGAAAAAATGCAGTATTTTGTTAATAACATTTGCCTGATCTGCTGTCACAGATATTGGACAGTTTCAATACAGTTGTTATCGCTTTCGGCCATCTTAACATTTAAGTATTACGAGTGCATGAACATGGTAGTAAACCTAAATGTTTAAGGACCACAATTGAAATATGAGGATTATTTTTCCTTCCACATAACTTGAGAAAATGGGAGTTTATAACATTATTTCGCTTTCACTGCTTCAACATGACGTCATTATAATGACAACGCAACCTATTTTGATTCCCGACGTTAATCAAAGTTTAATTTCAATTGTTTATTTGACATCAGCCTTATTTGTTTATTTCTAGATAATTTGGAGTCAAGATGAGAAAAAGCAATTGCTGTAATCAAAATAAGGATATTAAAATAGATTGTGTTTCATTGTTTTTCTTTCATTTCGATTCTATCTTAAAACGTCAGCACTTGATGAAACATGTGGTAGAGTTTATTAACAATCGGCATAGTCATAAAAAGATCTAAAAACATGTAGAGTGTTTTCCAATTAGCAACCCGAGTAAAAAAGTTGGGCATGCGCAGTCGGATAACTCGGTAGTGATATCAAGAACGTATCGAGTACGTATCGAGTCGAGTTCAAAATGTCTAGCAATTATGATGTTAGAAGAAATGTTTAACCGCGACGAAGAGGATGACATTATGACTGAAAGCAACTGTGTTATAATAAACTGTTAGATATGTGCAACGAAACGTTATGTTCCCAAAGTTCAAAATTTAGGTTAGAGTTTATACGCATGCCTCACGCTTTCCGCCATTTTGACTCTAGAGAACCCGCGAAGGACTGGAGGTTACTTGGGTCGAGTAGGTTAGTGATTATACGCATGCGCACTGCGTTTACCCGACCCGTTCCATTTACAACTCGTGTTACTCGTGTAACCCGAGTTGGTAATTGGAAAACTCTCGTAGGTGCTGGAAATAAAAGGTTTTGTAAATTTGCAAGGTGTACCGATATTACGAAATCCTATTTGACTGTCTTTTATTTCTCACATGTCACATCTGACCAAGTTGTACTCCGCATCACATCAATGTACATTTGCAGCGGTAGACTCATAGTTGAAAAAGATGGCTGTAGTTTTCATAAATTGTGTCCTGTCTAATTATTGCATACTTAAAACAATCATGTTTTAGAGTTCAGAATTACACCTACAGTTTAATCTTTAATGAAGCATACAGTACAACCTCTGAAGAGCACCCTTTAGGAGCTAAATTATTTGCCGTTGTATAGTGTGTTGATCTACAGAGGTTAAATTTGTAGTAAACATCAGCCATTGGAAAGTTTTAAGGTGTTATCAGTGGAGGAAATTGCTGGATCCGGCATTTCGGGTATTCCCAACTACTTGCCCGATCGGGAAATTATGCTGGTCACATTATACCACAGGAATTTGAAGTTCTTTCAATAAAATATTATACAAGTCGGTCCATCACAAATCACTCTACATATACTAGTAACTATATAATTTATATAATTGAAGGAACGCAACGCCTCCCCCCTCTTAAAAATGGAATCCCGTAGCCAGTCCTAACAAAATAAAAGATACAAGCGATCGAGTTAGCTCATTTGACGAAGAAAACTTAAATGTACCCAATCTCATCGACAATCAATATATTTTCCTGAATTTACGCGAACTATTTACTTCTCAAAGTTCAATACCTAGTACATCTTTGGTGCCATTCTGTGCGTCACCAAAACCACACCTGATCTGAAACCCTGTATTTTCCACAAACGGTCAGTTGATTTAGTTATTTTTCAACACATCGGCCTACGATTTGCGCACGATAAAGTCGTGCATCGATCCAAGTAAGTAGCTAAGGAATATCACTGGTTTGTAAATATTACTGATTTGCCACGAGGAAAACGTGCAACGGTTGGAGATAAATGTAAAATGATCAATTTGAAAGTCTAGAGTCACTCCCACTTAAGGGCATTCTATAGTGCGATAGGGCATGTTTTAAGAAAGCGTTTGTTCTTCATATTAAAATTCGGCGGACATAACAAACATGGCATTACAATGTACTATATTTACCCTTGAAGTTAATCAACAAATACGCATTAATCAAGCAGCACTTTCATTGCAAATCTTGCTCGTCTACCCTATCCACTTAAATGTATTTAATATTTGCCTGTAGAGTGATTTGTCATGGACCGACTTGAATAATACTTTATTGGTAGAACTTCAAATTCCTGTGATCATACCTTAGAAGAACTGACCTGTGCATTAAGATATTTGACATAGCGATAATCTGAACACGTGTTAAATATCACAAAGTGTATATATATATAACTGGTATTAATGAACACTTTAAGGAATACATTCACGCCATTCCTGTTTTCACATAGTATTACGAAATTTCAACTTGATGCGACGGAGGGTTCGTATAATATGAGTGTTTTAATAAGTACATGTTACGCGAGCCTGCCCTAGTCGACGTCAAATACTGTGGCGTTACGCCATTTTCGCTTCAAAACGTCACATATCATCGTATTTGAGCCATATAATCCCGCGAGCACACACATCAACCTTTTTAAGATAATCGGTAATAGTGTTAAATGTTGTATACTCGATAATATCGCATGATCGCATGAATCCATAATTAGTATAGTAGTCATTCGGTGTATACCGTCCAACAGGTGTTTAACCGGCAACACTTTCTGTTTCTGACATTAGGCTGGACCGGCCTCCGATCATCGCGTGGTGATTCTTGTCATCATAGAACCGATTATAAGCAGAATTGATGTTCACCTATAAGATTTCCAAAATGCTTCCGCAAAATAGATTTTTCAGTTGTACACGACAGAAGTATGACCAATACTTTGTATTGTATCATAACCTGTTTTTCCTACCAAATTCGACTTCATTGTGCTATTTACGGGAAAACGCCCGTAGTAACTATAAACAACGCTGCTTCTCGCACAATGACAGTACATTAATGACGTTAACTAGCATTACGTAGATGTGAACATAACGTTATTTGATGTTTCCGTTGACAATAAGCATTTGTACCACATCTGTCACATCAACACTCTACAGTTCGCTGGGCCGGGTACATGTAGTCATTCGTTGACAATTTACAATAACTCTGAACGGTATGATTGTAGATACATAGTTTGTGATTCGAATTGTGCAATGAGATCACCTCTATGTCAAATATCCTTATGCACAGGTTAGTGTTTCAAGAGTGGGTGTTTCTTTTGCCCTATCAGGCAATTCTTGGAACAAAATTTTCCGATAGGGCAATTTCCATCACTGGTTATTAAGAGCTCTGGGGAGTTTTTACTTTAGTATTATTATTTTAATTCAATTATATTTAATATAATGTTAGATCTAGGACGGATTCACATCTAACTTCAGGCAAATGACGCACATGTACAATAAACAGTGCTTCAAAAATAAAGCTCATACATTTTATGGACAAAAAGTACGTCAATTAGAAATATTGCAATATAATTATACGAGTAATCAATTATTTTGCCTTTGAACAGTCGTAATTATACGCGTTATTAGACCAGAGTGTCTCCAAATGAATATAATTATGTTGCTATTATAACCAACCTAACCAGGTCATCTTAATCCACGTAATCATAATATTTATCACGCATAGCGTATTAATTCTTGAGGCAAAATATTCTATTTGTATTCAATAGGTCGATTTTATTTCAGATATCTTTATTTCCGTGACTTGCCAGAACACCGGGAATTAAGTTGTTTTAACATTAAATTGAAAGTGTGTTTAGATGATTCGATTTTTGTATTAAGCTATTCATACGTTATAAACGTATAAATTTATAAAGATTACATTCCGCATTTGTTCATGTCAAACTAGTATGTAGGCTACATTTTGTTAGGGGGTTCGTTACAAGCTCCCTTGGAAATCTTTAATTTCTTTATCGTCGCAGGCGCATTCTTAGTGGTTTTCAGGCTTTAAAAACAAGAACAATTATGATTATCACTGGTCAAAAACCACAACAGTAAAACTACGGCATTGTCTAGATTCTATAAAATTAAGAACAGTGCAGTCGATTTCGACACTCCTTTAAACGCTATATACTCCCATTCACTTGACATTTTTGTGCTGTCGATGCCTACACGGCCTTAAGGAAGCTACGCCCAACAAACAATTCAGATTCTAATCAATGTATTCTTTGCTAATACATGAATAACTCGATTAACAATGTCTCATAGGCACATAGCATGAACATACATATACATTGTATGTGAAATCGAACAGTAAGTCAAGTTCGTAAGGGATATCACTTCCGGTCTAGACGTTATTCCCTTTCTGTAAAGATTAGATACATGTACATTTGCATAATTTTTATTAACATAAAACACAACTTCTTTCAATCAAACGATCGGCAGGTATTAATAAATATCAATATATTTTATCTTACGTGCGTACACTCAAACGATTTAAAATCGCACCACTTGTGAAACATCAGTTTCATTGTTGAAAGCCTTTTTCTTTCATTATTTGACTTTATGTAAAGAACCTTCAGTTTATGCGCAATGTGTTTTGTAAAGTGTATGTCACTTAAACGAGTTTGAAATACGTTATGATATGCTAAACGGGGTGACCCGTGTAAATAAAAGTTACAATTTCTAAACAGGAGAAATCAAATCCTTCGAAATAGTACTAAAACATTTACCTCTTCATTAGCAATGATGAAAGTAATAAAGAAATAGTATATTTTCGACTTACCCGTTGACACCCTGCATTCAACTAACATTGTATGTAGTCATTTAGTCAGTGTCATAACCTTGGGCTGGTCGGTCTTTGACTGTTTCATTCTAAGCACGCAATCGTCGTATGGTGGCAGCTGAACCGTCCTGCTAAGGCCCTATGACACAATTACGCTTGTAACGAAACCGGAAGCATCTGAACAAATATTTCGAGCTAATGCAATATAAAAAGGCCATTCGAAAATATTGTTTATGTGTTCTTTTCAGTGTATACACATACAGTGTACAATTTAAAGCGAATATAGATCCGTTATATTGACGCGATCGTGGTACACGTGCAAAACATGCAAAAACAGAAAAGTTGTGCTGGCGTGGTATTCCGAATGATTACTTTTGTATTTTCTGTGTCTCATTTAATGATTATAAACTGGAAAGATACTGTAGAATATCAAGTTCAGGAGAAAATTACTTTGCGTTTTACTTGTGCATTTTTAAATCGTTTGAGTATATATCTCATTAGCAAGTGTCTATAGATCGTAGTTCATTTGCGGTATGTGCAAGGCTAAATGGCTTTACCTGATTGTAGTACATTTTCGATATTACACATATCTTCACAATCTCTTTTGAGTTTTCTCATCTCAGTAAGTTAACTTATTTTTATATTTATCAACAGGGAGGGGTTATAGGATTACTCCAAATATCACATGGTTCAAGGGGATGAACAGATGCGTAGAGTAAAGGTTTTACTTCAGTTTCATGTTGTTTAAGTAATCACCAGCTTACGACGAATACTGACTGTCATAATGTTTCTAATCAAGGTAACACGTACACCTGTATGTAGCCAGGTTTTGATGGAGCAATGCTTATCTTTAAAATCAGAAGAAAGAAACCGACATGCTTTTTTAAGCCTATGTACCACTCAGCATTTTTTGCCTCAGGGATGTACTCCTGGTTGAAATTAATGAGCTATCAGTACACCGGGAACAGGTTCCTCGTGGTCTATATGAAGCTTCGGGGAAGTCATGAGACAGTTTGTGATACCGGATTCGGTGGTATCGGAAGAAATCGGGAGAACATCGGCGATGTGAAACTTTCTCACATCTTTTACTGAAGTTAGAGTTGGCAAGTCCTTTACTACATTTGCCTTCGAAGGGTCTACTTTTATACCCTCATCCGAAACAAAGTTATTTCTGACTTGAAAAACTCACATTTAGAGGGTTTAATCTTCAAATGGTATTCCGCCAAACGTTTAAAAACACTATGTAAGCGATCCACATGACTGTCAATATCTTGACTAAAAATAACAATACATGTATCATCTAAGTAGATAAGGCAGTCTCTCAAGTTGAGATCACCAATGTAACGCTCCATGAGTCTTTGGAAAGTGGCTGGTGCGTTACTCAGTCCAAAGGGCATTCAGTTGCATTCATAGAAACCTACACATGCAACTTGAAATGCTGTCTTCTCCGTATCAGTCTCGTCCAGTTTCACCAGCCAATAACCAGACATGAGGTCAAGTTTTGAAAAATACTGGGTCCCAGACAACATAATATTTATGAATTGTGTCTTAAATTCTGGGAATAACATATGCATCATTTTTAGTCCTTGAATTAAGGATCCTAAAGTCAATACAGTCTGATGATACCATCTTTCTTCCTAACCACCACCACGTTCGATGACCAAGGACTTTTATAATCTTTAACCACTTCAACGTCTATCAATTTTTGAATGTGGCTCTTGAATTGATAAATTGATGGCGAAATTCTTCAACCAGGTTCTTTAAATAGTTTATTGTCTAATAATTCAATTTTATGTTTTACTGCAGAGGTATGTCCTAAATCCATTTTATTCTTCGGAAAAACTGAATCAAACTTTTGAAATAATGAATACCATTTTTGTTGTTGTTGTTCGGTTAAAACTGAGTGGTCCAAATCAACTCCATACTTGTTTTCTGAGGAATGATAACTATCTGTATTTGTTGACCTTTGTTGATGACAAAAACCTTGAGAAGTCTTCTTTTCCACAAATTCAACAACAGTGCTGTACAAATGTAGCAACACCAATTCAACAACAAATGTCAACATCAAACACTTCCAAAAATTCAACAACAGTGCTGTAACAACATCAACCCAACTACAAATGTCAACAACAGCACTAACAACAACACTATTGTCTAAACTATCTGTCAATTTACAGAATGGCTAAATTCAAACTATGTTTAAACACACATCATTATAATTCAATTAAATACTCAACATGTGCACAATCAAAATATACATACAAAAACTGCACAATTAAAACCCACATGCAACGTATGCACAATCACAACTCACATACATCGTATGTACAATCAAAATATACATACAACCTTTGCATAATCAAAACGCACATACAACGTATGCACTTTTCATAACGCACTTACAATCTATGAACAATCACAACGCACATACAACGTATTAACAATCAAAAGATACATACAACATTATGCTTACAAATAGTCATAACATTTCTCAGTGGGACCTAAGCTTTACAGACAATTAAGAAGATTTGCACGGTCTTATCTTATCTGTAACACTTGTATTCTAAAACGATGACAAAAATTAATGAAATTAAAGCTGTCTCCTATCTTCTAATACATACGTTGAATCTCTACAAAGTGTTCGCTACCAGTCGTACTTTGCTGTGGGGCATGTAGGTTTCAGTTGATGTTGATAAATCATGTCTCTCATATATGTTAAGCATTCTCGTTCACCAGAGTATTCTTCGTCTGAAGTCTTGAGAACTTGACTAGCCACTGATGTATGAGGATGATGTTAAGCTGTTATATAGTTATTTTCAATTATTTCGAAACATAGTGTAAAATGCCTTCTCCGGTCAGAGGTATCGTTTTAATTCAATTATGTTGTTGTCAATTATTCATTGGATCCTGATACATGTAACTAGGACAGTGTCATATAAACGGTTTTGATATAAATTTTACTCATGTTTTTACTATCAACGATTGCATTAAATTTTCATGGGACACTATAGAAACCAATTCATGTAATTAGTTTTCGCCTGATAACTTTGACAAGTTAGGCAGCTATCTGAATTTTAAAATAGAACCATTCAGATACGTGGTCGTTATTTTGATAATGTTCATTACACCTACGCAAAATTTGATGGTAATCTGTTTTAAATACATCTGCTCATGGCATAAACAAAGCGAAAAATCCACGTCCATTCAAGGGCCATGTTACAATACAACATATGACACAAATGCACGCCGAACCTATGAAAGTTTACCCAGAACGATGAAAGTACGCTGGAGATGGCCTAAAACAACAAAAGCATGCTTCATTCGAACGTATTAATAATTTATTTTAACGTTTGTTAACTTCTCCGTAGTGTGCAGAAAGCATTGTGACCGCGTGTGCCTAGCTCTTGCGCTAATTACCTTTTTGGAACGTTTGTTAGTCCAACTAATGTCGATCGTTTACAAAGAGTGCAAATGTGTACATTTTAGCCAGCATCGGAGCATGACGGTGTACTTCAGCGTATTCTTAAGTAGTGTAAAGGTTGTTAGGACGCATCGGGAACAGGTTCCTCGTGGTCTAGGGAAAGCTTCGGGAAAGTCATGAGACAATTTGCGAAATCGGTAGGAATCGTGATGATTCGAGAGGGATCGGGAGAACTCCCGATGTTTTCCCGACTTTATGCGTCGGTCCAACTGCCTCGGGGATGTGCTGCCGACTGAAGGATTAAGGCGTCCACCGGGACATAAGCGTTTAATGAACACAGTCTTGTTTCCATTGCAAGACGTTTTTAGTAGCAAAAATGAACGAGGATTATAAAAGCAAACCGTGAAAATCTAGAGAATGTTAGAAAAAAATAACAGTGATATTATGAACCTATTTACTGCCTTCTATCACATTTTTATAAATTCTCAGACATTCCTTTCAATAATAGTACATTCTTTTCACCATATATCAATTTTAATGATTCCAATAATACCTTACGCGTCGCCATATCATCCTTTTAAGGATGAGTACCTGGATGATTAAAAACATTTATCGACACCTTCTGTAGAGCAATTAATATAATGACATTGTCATGTTATTGCTGAACCAAAATAATGCAAATAATTTTTTAATGGCATTTACAAGTCTGGCAAAAATTGAGATCGACGGTCATATAATTTTATTTGTACAATTACGAAGCCAATTATCTACCATATTTGTATTCGTTCAGTTTAGAATGTATTGCATTTTTATGATGGATACATGCATTCACCTGCAATTTCCCATAGCGATATTTGAATAGGATATCTAGCTATTTGATATGATATTGTTTGGTCGATATGAGGTGAAATTACGGAAATTGAAATCATCAGTGTCTAACCATATCAGAAAACAATTTGAGTTCTTAAACTTGCAATACAGTTTGCGATACATTGAACTAAAATATATACATTATATGCTTGATAGTACATATTTTTATAAATTGCAATGTTTCTGTATGCTACATAAGTTCTTTATATACGAGTATGTACAGTTATATGTCATATAAAAATGTGTATTATCATGCATTTATCGCCTTGAGAATGGATTGGAAAGCGTTATCTTATTTGTCTATAATGTAGTTTGTGGTACTTTACATTGTATGTACGAGGGATGTCCGGAAAGTTTGAGACTGCGTTCATATAAATCAAACCATGTACTGACGGGATACATTTGAAATATTACTAGCTTATAGGTTAATCTGATCTAGACTATTTCTAAAAGTTTCATACATATATCAGTGTTCACATACAGCAAACATTAAAGTACATACAGGTAACAACTAACGAAGCACTTCGTTGACGCGCGACATCATGAACGCATTGTGGAGGTTATTATGTATGTAGCAATTTATGTATGTAGAAACATCGAAACACATCCGTCTCTTACCTTTGATAATTTCATTACAGTATACACTGTTGTCTGTTTTTTGCAAAGCTGAATTCCAAAACACTAACTGTCATCTGCCAATAGTGTTTCCATGTTTCTCACAGATCGTAGTTTGTATTCACTCGTCATTGCCGGTCTTCAGGTCGGCGTTGAGTCGTCCAAATCTAAGTCCGACACGTAAACGTTTGCAGCTATCGAAATAACAAAATGAATGCTTTTAAACAGGTCGAGTTTAATTTATTACATGTTAGTAACATTAAAGTGTGGTTTATGTGTTTGTGGGAGTCATACTGGTGCGCACGCATTTTTCTTATCACGTTGCGTTGCTCCGTGCAAGACGACAACGTTGATTTTTTTTCCGGCATCTTATCTTACATCTGACCATTACAAACTTGTTAACTGTAATAATAAAGCGAAATTTCTAGCAGCGTTAAGGCATAAATACATCTGATGTCATATTGTTTACGGTACATTTCGGTGCCATATATTTAGATGGCGAGCCATTTATGAATTGTGAAAACACATCAATTTTGAAGTGCTCCACGAGGCGCTATATGGGTTGTCTAGGCCACCAATATCTTGCAATATATTATCTAGAACAATTTATTACGTTAATAGAAGGCTCATGAAGTTTATCTTCACAGCTGTATACTAGTAATTTAATTCTATCAGATACTTTTTGAGATAAAGAAACAGTCTAAAAACTGTCCGGACAACCCTCGTCTTATCAGAGTACCCTCGTAAGTGTTAACAAAATATAAAAATTAACATTGAATGCAGTGGACAGTAGAGTTCTCTTACACACAATTAAATAACAAACAATAGCTATTCATTCATGTATGGTACTATTTTAATCAAGCGTACAAATACTAGTCAGCTTTATTTATTTAGTTTTTATTGCATCATTTGAGATAAAATGTCCAGACAACTTTCGAATTATATTTTTGATTGTATCAAGAGTACCATCGTATGTGTTAACAAAACATGAAATAAACATTTAATGCAGTAGAAAGTAGACTTATCTTACATACAATTAAATAGCAAACAATAACTTCTCATTCATGAATCAGTGTAGCAATACCACGTGGTTTTTTACTACAGATCCAAGTAGAAATTTGTAAACATTGGAACACAAATGTAGCCATAAGTATTTTATTTCTTCATCGATTTCTAAAATCTACGCCACGCTAAGGGGAACATTATTTGCTTTCCATGAAATATAAAATCTTTTTAGCGGATGTGCCGTTTTGTCCATTACCCTCTGAAACCGTGGAACGTGTAGGTTTCACAGGGTAATGGAAAAATCGGTAAAGCTGCTGAAAAAGATCTTATATTTCATGGGAAGCAAATAATTCCCCCCTTAGCGTGGCGTATATTTAATAGAAATCGATAAAGAAATAAAATACTTATGGCTATTTTATTTTCCAATGTTTACAAATTTCTTCTTGTAACTGTAGCCAAAAGTCAGGTGGTATTGCTACACTGTGAATGGTTTTATTTTAATCGGGTGTACTTATACTAGTCAGCATTATTTATTTTGTTATTAATTTCAGCGTATATGTTGCAACACAAATAGGAACCGAATAGCAATTGACATGTCACAGGGAAAGCAGGAATCAATAAACAATTAACATGGATTTATCCTGAGATCTCATTGAGTGGTGAATAGAAATTACCGCGTAACATTGCTGCCATATTTAACTAATTTACCTTGCGATCTTGTTAAGAGCACTTGAACCTCATCGTTTGAGTAATAGAACCACGCTATTTTATGATTGCATGTTGTCCCAATAATAATAGGTGTACGTAAGATCACTTAAAGAAATAATAAGAAATATCGGGGAAAATATCACGATGTCATATCAACAATGGCAATATGTCATTATAGAATCGTTTCGATCCTCTAATGATACAAAACTGGAAGATGAAATTATAGAGTTTGACATTTGTATTCATTTGATCATAAATTAAACGGCTATAAACAAATATATAACGAGAAGTGTAGTGTGAGAGCCGCGAGTACTCAAGTCCTCAACTCACTGAATACCTTCTATGCCAATCAGACATTATGGATATAATTAATAATTTTATTCATAAATAATATTATTATTTTACTACCTTGTTATCTAATTCAATGTTAAGTTAACTGAATTTGAATACTTATTCTAACCATCGCTTAGTAATGTACAAGGCGTACACATTATATAATTATTTGGGCTAAGGCAAGAACCTTGCAAACGTTGCATAATAATCAGTAATATACAGCTCAGTTGTGACTTCTAAAAGCGTTTATGTGTACACAAAAGATTACAACCATTGTCTAACAGGTACTGCGAATATGGTAGTTTAGCATTGACATTATAAAGTTGTATAGTCCGGTCAGGGTAAGAATACAGTGACGTAGTGGTTGGGTCCATTAAAATTACGGTGTTAAACCAATTAAAAAGGCTTAAACAGACTGCCATAATTTCAATGCTAAAAAACAAACAATATTCGCACTACGTAATCAGTCAATGGATGTAATCTTCTGTGTACACAAAAACGGCTGCGTCACTGCCACCAGATTCTAAAATTTCACACCAATAGAATGTACCTTGTTATACAACTACACTGACTATACACGTATTTACGATATTTCGAACGGCCGCCACACAACACAAATAGAGATGTGAAACCTAGGCAGCAGCCAAATGACCAATGTTTCAGAACCATGATAATAATCGAGAATGAATGGAATTGCGCAATTAAAAGTTCGAATTAAAAAAAACAACAGAAAATAAAATAATTTGATTATATTGTATTCACATCCACACGATGTCTGAAATACACTTTTAAAAAAGCGAAAAAACTAATTTGAAAAGGTTCCTAGAAAGTAATAATGTAAAATCGCCTACAGGAATGTCACTGGAATTGTTTCCTGATACATAGATTTTCAGCTTCAGTCGTTCCGGTAGTAAGTTCAAGCGGATGGTGTAATTTATATCAGATTACAGTAACTGTCAATAACTCGTGTATCGTCAGAAACAAAATACGTCTGGGAATTCTTATAGTTAACTCATTTATCAATTGTAGAACAACATAGTTTCGTTTTCTTGTTGCTCAATGTCACTGCGGCATACCGTACCCGGGATATTGCCAATATGGTGAGAAATTTGGAATGTAAACCAAGTTAAGTTCATCGACGCTGTTTTGCCTTTCTGTGTTTATTTGTAAATTTTACATGAAGTAAGTACTTCGATAATTTTCATCGTCCTTGAAAATAGGCCAGTGGTCAGGGATCGCTTGAAAGGGCAATTAGAAGACAATTCGTATTGTCACTTGCGCAATAAATAAGCTTGATCTGTCGAATTAAGATGTTTTTGTTCATATTCTTCGTTACTCACCCACTGTGTACGGCAATATTTGGAGCCCCCAGTGACTTGGAATTGAAGTTGCGTAGTTGTATCAAACACCACTGGTACCGGATGGTATATGATTCATAAAGTTTGTTGTCTTGTAGACGTCGGAGACTTTGGAAGCGTTTGTTTGAAGTTTTATATTATTTATGTCTATTTAGGAAATAGATCGCTGTATGCGTGATTATATATACCGGTGAATATATTACGGTTTAGAGTTCATATGCGTAAGAATTAATCACGAGTGATTAATAACTATGCATATGAACGACAAACCGTGATCTATTCACCGGTATAGCACGCAAAACTGCGATCTATTTGCATTCTAACACGTGTAATTTGTACAAATTTAAATGGACTATTTTGTTTGCGAAGTTGGTAGGTTATTTATCATGTTGCTATAGACAACTTCCGCTGTTCAAAGAATCGTAAAGTACGCCCCTGGATTTTTAAGCTTTACTATTATCTTTATTTGTCGCTAAACTGATGCTTATCTAACGCCAAATTCCTATTACATATTTCACGTTTACGCATATGAATTGATATATGCAATAACATGTTGCTAGAATATAAATATACAGAAACGCTACGAAAAGAATATTACGCAAAACGTCGCGCTCTACGGCGACGTCACCATTCATGACGTCATGAAATAAACAAGACGTAAAATGCATTGATAAAAATCGCGAATTATACGCGGGAGATAAATTAAACAGCCGAAATTCTACCGTGATACATGTATACCGTTTATTAGATAACGCTACAGCTCTATACGTTTACATGGAGCAACATACAGACAAGTGTTAGAATGAAAATTGAATGTGCTAATGGAAATCTTTTACCATTTGAAGGTTTTACTGAAGTAAGTATTTAAGTACCTGGTGTACCAGAGTCAGTTAATCAACAGTGTTTACTTTTGATTGTATCTGTAAAAACACAGCTGCTGATTATAGTAGAAAAACCCCAGTTTTTCTTGGTGCAAATATTGTATCTGCTTTTCTGGAAGACTGAAAGAAAGACCAATGGTGATACAAATGTACATTATAACAGAAAGGTAAGTTACATGTTCCAAGTTTCCTTAAAAATACTTTACTTTCAAAAAATGTCCTTTAAAAAAAGAAACCACAACAAACTTCCTAGTTTACATAATGCTGAACAATTTATGCGTTTATCAGTCTTTGACCTTAATCTGTTGCCCGTGGCCGGGACAATTAAAATTCCGTTCGGACAAGTCA
This sequence comes from Spisula solida, assembly GCA_947247005.1. Lineage (NCBI taxonomy): Eukaryota > Metazoa > Mollusca > Bivalvia > Venerida > Mactridae > Spisula > Spisula solida. The sequence continues at coordinate 38,014,006 of OX365944.1, read as the reverse complement.
AATCGAAAAGCACGACATCTGAACAGACAAGTGAAAAATTCGGGCGTAACGGCACTAAGCTTTTCCACTTTTCCCGATCAGGATCGAAGTAGACGCTTATTATTTATAGCGTGCTCCTTAATGAGTCATTAAGAAGTCACTCCTACTGTAGTAAGTTTTTCTCCTGAAATTAAACACGAGAATACTGTTACTGTAATGAATCTTTCTGAACGAACTGTTTGCGCACCTTCTAGAGCTATTGTTTCAGAACTTCATAATGAAGTTGTTGATGACGAAAGTATTTATCAACGTGAAAATGAGAATCATTTGTCTGATGTTCTGACAAATGTAAACATTAATTCCAAACTGTATGTAGACCAGGAAGATGGAATACTTGATATAGTTACATGTATTAGCCAGTCACATTGACATATTTTCAACTGGAGAAACAGACATAGGTTATGAATGTGGGTAAACATAAGAAACATGTATATCTTGTAGATGATGTTCCTTTTAAAGAAATATTTCGTAGGATACCGCCTTACATGGTTGATGAAATCCGTAGTCATCTTGAAGATGTGGTTGCAAGCGGTGTTATACGTAAGTATTGGTCCCCTTTACTTCACCTATAATTGTTCTTGTGAGAAAGGGAAATGGTACGATACGCATTTTGTAGATCACACCTTGTGTGTATACATTGACGCACACTATTGGACGTGTAAAACAGATGTCACCGAGTGCATGCAAATCTTCACAGACCGCCTAAGGGCTATGAGAAGTAATCTTGAGATCAAATCAAATAAAATTGAATTCCGTTCACGATAAAGTTTAATTTACAGAGCACATTTAAACATTACATCTTTCTATTTAATTGCTATTGTTACTAGTCGAAAACAACACAATTCAGCTATAGTTTATTAATAAATGAGTAACTCTGCAGTGTTGATGATTTTGTTTACTAAGCGAAATGTAGTCTTGCTATTTATCTCATGTACGTTATTGTTCATTGAATGGAGTAAGAGCCGACGTCTTCAATAAGAACTGCAATACCCAATAAAAGGTATTTCGACGATGAATTTACCCTAATCTCACACCTCAATGTTTTCTCAATAGTGACTTAGTTCCATGTAAACAACGTGCAATAGGAAGAGGGGATCTTGATTGTTGAACTATCAGGAACTGGAAAATTATAATCTATGGAAGACTTACATGGTACGATCTGTGACTTGTGATCAAACTTCCCATAAATAGATTTGCATGCTTATTGTTCCCTTACGACCAACAATAACGTGGACAAAAACGGATGAAACATGAATCGGATTTTTATAATGCACATTTAGCAAGACAGGTAAGGCGGTTTTAGATGTATTATTAGAATAACCATTGTTATTCATTCTATTCTCGTTTCAATTTCTTCTTTATCGATATGTCATTGCAGACTTTGACTTTGCTGTGATATATTTCCCACTTTTAGATATATTAAAAAGAATTTAAACCAACTTCCGTTCTCGTTAACAAAAACTAATTTTAAATAATCCCACGCATCATACTGCCACAAAAGACCAATATCGCAATTAATCATGTTCTATTTCTGTCCAATTTATTTTAAATCACTTCCACAAATAGTAGATTAGTTTTTTGTACAACTAAGTGATATCTTACACAGTGCACATTTGCATTCACAAGTTAATCTCTGGTGTTCAATTCTTGGCAATAACTATTGCAATAGGATCGCAATAGTTTCCAGCAATACAATATTATCGCAATAGTACTTTCAGCAATGGCAATAGTATTGCAATAGTCAAAATTGGACTCAATAGTCACCCCTAGTCTTTTCATAGTTGAAGTGGGTTTATGTAGGTCTTTTAATAAATGAAGTTGGTTAAAATTTGTTTTTAAAGAAAATAAGTTGGCTTAAGTGCTTCTTTTGAATAATGATATTCTCAAAAGTAGGTTTAAGTTGGTATATTATAAAATGTTCAATAATGTTCAGATATGAAGGCTTAACATATAACAGCAAACTAAAAAAGTTGGTCCTTTGTTTTGCAATGGTGACGTTCACACTATCAACATAGAAAGATTTTCAAGTAATTGCTCAAACCACAGAAACTTGCATAATTTTAAAAAAACGAAAACAATAGAAAAAAATCAATACTGAGAGCCTGTATTAAAATATAGACAGGATTGCAATGCGATTGTATCCCACGAACTATTCTCATACAAATGTGTTATCTATATAAAACATATCGTCTAGGCAGTTAAAGGGGTTATTAACAATACAGAATCCATCCGCACCTCAACCGATCGGTACCGACAATCGTCTAATATCGGCTTTTAAAGCCATGATTTATGGAGTTTTGAAATTGCGTCGACTCCATTGAGCGGAAGGAGCGAAAGTATACAGATTACGAATTGAGTGTCTATACAGATTTGAATGTCGTAAAACTGGTATAATGTCGTAAATTATATACTATTAGGTGTCTATACAGATGTATAGAATGATGTATATATACACAAAGTGCATAATGTATATCAGGACATATATAATTATTCAAATATGTATAGACAGAAGGTTGGAACGATTTAAATCACATATAAAATTATATTGCAATAACATAAATTCTTTGAGTGATATTGGGCTTTGAATTAGGTGAGGCGTTTTTAAAGTCCTCGAGTGTATGTTAAACAAATTTACTTTACTCGTTTCTATGTAGCTCCGAATGTGTACATCCGTCACAGCAGTAACAGTTACATCTGTAACTAATTTCGAAGATTTGCTCCACATTCAATAATAATTCTATTGACTGCAAAAGAACTTTGTTGCCTCGGTCTGGGAAAATGGTTCAAGCCACCTACCTGAACTGTCATGAATTTTGCAGGAACCAAAAAACTGTTTGAGGCATCGAAGTTCTACTGTATGTATATTATTTGTACAAATGTTGACATACAATGATTCTTTTCACTTTACGTTCCTGTTATTTTGTTAATTGCCGTATACAAATACAATGAAGAAAAATAGAGACCAGGGCTTTTCACAAAGCATCTTAGCGAAAAACTTCAACATTGTGACTTCAGTAAAAAATTTGCACAACGCTTATTTCCAATAATTTCAAGGATATAATGCTTGGAAACTATGTAACAGATGAATACTATTGATTGTTTTGTTAGCAGTCCTCAAGGAAATTTAGATATTTATTTCCGAAAAGTTAACGTTTCCTACTAAGATATATGCTTTGTCACTAAAATAGTCTTAACTTCTACACCAGGGCTGGTATTCACAAAGCATCTTAGTTGAAAACTTAAATATTTTGACTTAAGTTAAAAATTAGTATTGCATATATCGTGCACAAATTGGAGATTAACCCATGTTTTTTAGTGATTATAGTAGCTCTTTACATAATGATTTAAACCTATACAAAACATCAATAATCTTGATTGTCATTTTAAGCTGACATACTTTTGAAATTTTCGTGTTTTTAAGAAAAATCTAAGTTTTCTACTAAGATGCTTTATGAATACCAGCCCAGGTCAGATTATCACGAGCTTTCAACTTCAGAATGAGACTGACCTCAATGAATTTTTGCATTTAATTACCCTACATTCCTTAATAAAATCCCAGCAACTCTACTTTTTGTCTTTCAGGAAAGAAACTGAGCATATTATTCTTTAGTTCCAAGCCCAGTTATTATACCCCCCGCACAACGAGTTGTAAGGGGGGGGTATACTGGATTCAGCTTGTCTGTCTGTCTGTCCGTCCGTCCGTCCGTCCGTCCGTCCGTCCGTCCGTACGAATGCACCGGTAGTTGTGGGGTGTGGAACAATAGGCTATTTTTAGATTCCATTCATTCCGTCACTTGTGAAGTGCAAAATGCTACTTGTGGGTTGCAACCAAACAAAAGAAAGAACAAAAGACAACCCCACAAATACCGTAGTACGTCCGTCCGTAGACGCATTCTTGTGGACGCAACTCCTCCTACAGTTTTTGCAGCATTTCCTTCAAACTTTAACAGATGAACAACCTCAACATGTAGATGTGCATTAAAGAAAATATTTGCGCTGCCACAATTTTTGACAGAATTATGGCCCTTTGTACTTTTAAGCACTATACAATATACAGTGAATAGTTCTTGTGGACGCAACTTCTCCTACAGTTTTAGCAGCATTTTCTTCAAACTTTAACAGATGAACAACCTCAACATGTAGATTTGCATAAAGAAAAGAATTAGCTGCAATGATTTTTGCTACGCGGGGGGTATATTAGTCTGCCGAATGGCGACAGTTCTAGTTTATAATTATAATATATCCTTGACATACAACTGTTTGATAAAATGTTTGATAAATACTCTTTGTTTGTTTAATCATATAATTTTGTTACATGTATTCTCTTATTTGGAAACAGTGGAACAGGCCAGACAGACCTTGATGAAACGGAGATTGTTGGCTTGTCCTGCTTTGACAGTACCTGTAGCATCTACTCCTGTGATCTCTGTTATGCCCCCCATTGCAACATCACAAGCTTCAGTTACTACCATACGAACATTACATAGCTCAATAACATGCGTAACAGAGACATCACAAACTTCAATTACACCAACAACAGAGAGACATTATCTACTTCAATTACACCCACAACAGAGCCATTACCTACTTCAATAACAACCACGTCAGAGACAGCACCATTCACCTCATTAGACTATTGTCCAGCAGCCCAATCTGCGACGAGAGTGTCTTACACGAAGATGTTACATTGTAGAACAACCGTTGCATGAAGATTATGGCGTACGATACGGGTCGTAAATACAAACCCCTGTATCATGCTAAAACATACCTACTTCAAAAACAACCACATCAGAGACATCACCATTCACCTCATTCGACTATGGTCCAGCAGCCCAATCTGCGACGAGAGTGTCTTACACGAGGATGTTAGAACAACCGTTGCATGAAGATTATGGCGTACGATAAGGGTCGTAAATACAAACCCCTGTATCATGCTAAAACATACCTACTTCAAAAACAACCACATCAGAGACATCACCATTCACCTCATTCGACTATGGTCCAGCAGCCCAATCTGCGACGAGTGTCTTACACGAGGATGTTAGAACAACCGTTGCATGTAAATTATCGCGTACGATAAGGGTCGTAAATACAAACCCCTGTATCATGCTAAATTATACCTACTTCAATAACAACCACATCAGAGACATCATCATTCACCTCATTCGACTATGGTCCAGCAGCCCAATCTGCGACTAGGGTGTCTTACATGAAGATGTTAGAACAACCGTTGCATGAATATTATGGGGTTACGATAAGAGCCGTAAATACAAAACCCTGTATCATACTGAAAACATGATTCTGAAAGTTTTAGAATGATGGTGAAAGTTTTTAGCATCATGCTTAAACTTACTAAAATTGAGCCTTCCGTACGTACAACTGTAACCTGACCATTCTTGGTACATGTTAGTTAGTAATGGTCAAAGGGAGATAATTAGGTTAATACTTATTTAGGACCTGTATCTACTCAAGATTAGTCTTGGTTTCTATTGGTCGAGAGGTTTTACTCTTAAACTTTGCCAGAATTATCACAGAAGTATTTGTGTATAGACATACTTTTTATAATCGATAACATTGGTTCGATATTTGGACATTTGAATGGTTGGTTGTGTATTGGTCAAGTATTCTATATAGTATTCCCTTGTATTTGTCATTCCATTGTTAATGTTATACGTAATGTTTATTGGGATAAGTAAATCTAAGATAGAAAGTCTGCTCAGGCACCCAGGTATTCAATTGTGGTCTTCAGGTGTGGCTAATTAATCTACCTGAAATGAAGCTCTACTCCTTTATTCTACTCTATTGTATGATCACATTTCCTAAAACATTTAATAGCTAATTCCATTATTTGCAGATATAATACTCACAGGAGTGAATGTTGGTGTGTGGAGAGAACGTTTGGTCATAGACATTTGATTTTTAAAAGATGTGTCTACTTGTCATATTATGTAACTTGCTGTGCTGTGCCAACTGTCATGTCGTGTTATGTAACTTTGCTATGTGTCATGTGATACATTATTATGCGAGAGACTGTGCGGTGTCATGTGGCGTTATGTTATGTGATAATCTGTATTATATATGTAGAGATGTCCGTAGGTATCCGACCATGATATGATGTTTAATATGTACATTGTATTATGTAAATGTAATGTTCATACTGATGTTACAATGTTAGGTCCTTGTCTTTTTTCAGGGTGTATAAATCAACGTACGTATTATTCTACCACGTGTATTACTTACTCTACGATAAATCTACGTCATAATTCTACGATGTCTATATATATATACCTACGACGATATTAAACTGATACAAACTTGGAAATGGATTGTTTACTTTATATTCACTGTTATTTGGACTTTATGAACCACCCCTCAACATAAATGGATTGTTTACTTTATATTCACTGTTATTTGGACTTTATGAACCACCCCTCAACATAATATTAAATGGATTGTTTACTTTATATTCACTGTTATTGGGACTTTATGAACCACCCCTCAACATAAGGAACACTGGAGACTGCAGAAAGTTACACAACAATACATAACCTGATGCAGAAAAAACTTAATGCATGATGTTTTCAGCGTGATGTTAAAGGTTTTAACGCCGATCTCGTCCTGGTTACTTTTAATCAGGTCGGTAAGGATCGTAGTAAGAACGAAGCCCAGTGTGAATGGGGTATTATGAGCCTATTTTCATGAAATCGGAAGTGGTCATATTGACCAAACTGAAGTTTAAAAAGCTTGTTTTTCCATAATTAAAGAGTAGTTTTCTGAAAGTTTGTTCTTGTTTTCTCAAAATATTGATTTTGTACTAACGACTTTCTAATTCTAAGCCAACGATATAACCCCCGTCCCTAAATACACGACGACGTTTAAATAGCATTTTTTCGTTCGAGTCGTACTGAGATACATTTCATAAATCGTGACCATTAAGTCTCTTTTGTTACATAAATTCGAAGTGTCTTGTTGACACAGGATACACCAATTGCAAGCATGTGTCGAAGTCTGAATACCCACCGTCGTCTTGCTGCTTTTATAAGGTCAAAAAACTCTAAGTAAAATTGTATTTTAGCTCAATGTAAAGTTACAAGTGTCAGCACCAGATTATATCAGGTTAAAGTCTATGGCCAGTTCACAGACCTATATCATTGAGAATCAGTATTTCAGCTATACAATAAGACCAAACAAACAGGGGGCATGTTTAATATAAGAAAGATTTTGTTCGTCCAAGGCGGTAGACAATTGTTTACAGATGCGCGGACCGATCCAATGTGGCTTTACCTTACTCTACTTCCGCTTTGTCAAATATGCCAAAATCTCGAAATATTCCAGATAAAACACATTCACTCCTTGAACTACATGTATACAATACCTTTAAACTCAATAAGATGATTCTAGTTCCATTTCGTCAAGGCATATCACCATTTCCAGGCAAACAGAAGTTTTCATAAGGACTATATGAGTGTATCCGATTTTGGTCCGCGTATGCATTTAGTGGTTTATAACCTATAAACACATGTGATTTTGTTATTAGTTTGTTGAAGAACTATCTTTATTTTATTGCATGTCTCTTTTTCAACAATTTGATACCTGCTGATATTTCAACCGGGTTTGTCAATGATAGACACATAAGATAGTCATAAGTAGTTGCATATGTTTGTTTCAGTTTATATCCATATTGGTATTAGTGTTTGTTTGTATGAGGATTGTTTTCAGATCATATCTAGTCACGATTGAAATAAAAAAAACAATTACTCTAATGAAAATATTTTTATTAACAAAAAGCTGTAACAAGTTCATTGCTATTCCGTCATGTTGATCCATCTTAAACTGATGATAAACGACCGACAGTTATGTACTAGGAAACTTCAAACAAAGCCGTGTGTTCAGATTGCAATGACGAGACTTACTCCAATGAAAAGATGCATTCGTCCCTGAACACAACTGTTATCTAATGACATTCACCAGGTTTATCTGTTAGCTTTAAATTTAATATTCTTATACTCGATCATATGATTTATTTAAAATTGCCATCATAGCATTCAGTGTTCCTCTATATTTGATTTTTGCTTACAATTTCCCTGGAACAATACGGAAGGGAGCCAGCTTCATTTACGATGCTTCCAATTATTGTAAATCATTCTGATACGCGCATATCTGATCGCTTATTTTGCATACATTCGTTCGAAATATCGTACATGTACTTGTCTAGTGTCTACCTCTAATAATTGACCATACGTATATATATTATATTTATCTATCATAAGGTACATAGCAATGTATCGTCGACGCACGCGCTACCAAAATCTAAAGTTTGATCAGAACATTGCTATTTGTAGAGATATGTATAACAAGAGGTCGCTCACCTGTCGTACTAGTGCATGCACACCCCTATGGTGATCCTACACATTTTCTGAATAAATTTTAAGGAAATTCAGCCTCTATTGCAAGTTTTTGTATGATTTGACCATGTGACCTAGCGTTTGACCCCAGATGACTTAATTAATATCAAACTTGACCTTGATTGTGTTGAGATGATTATTAGGACCAAATTTCATAAAGATTAAGTCGAAATTGTAACCTCTGGTGACTACACAGGGTTTTTCTATGATCTGACCTATAATTTAAACAAACTATTGCCTCCATATAACTGTACAAAAACATGCTATAAAGACAGAACAATACCTAAACACTTAATAAAAATTATGGTTCCAGTGGGGTTTGAACCCACGACCCTCAGGAAAATGTCAATTGACATTGTGACCTTGTTTTTGACGCCAGATGACCCAAAATCGAACTTGGCCTAGATTTTGTTGACAGGATCATTGTGACAAAGTTTCATAAAGATTAAGTTGAAATTGTAACCTCTGGTGACTGACTACACAAGGTTTTTCTATGATTTGACCTATAATTTAAACAAAATATTTTGGAATGTTTTTCCTCCATATAACTGTACAAATACATGCTATAAAGACAAAACAATACCTAAACACTTAAAAAAATAAAAATTAAAAAGTTAAAATTATGGTTCCAGTGGGGGTTGAACCCACGACCATCAGGAAAATGTACAAATACATGCTATAAAGACAAAACAATACCTAAACACTCAAAACAAATAAAAATTATGGTTCCAGTGGGGTTTGAACCCACGACCCTCAGGAAAATGTCTATGCTCCCTACAGCGCTTTGATTTCCACTTAACCATTACAATTCACACTCTGCTTAAAATACTAGAATATTTTGATATTTGACCTTTACAAAACTGCTGTGAACCCTGATACACATTTTCATTGGTTGGTGAAAGTTTACTTGTATGTATAGAGTGTAGAGAGTTACAGCAGAGAGTTTAATGACCATGAAGACTACATGTTGAAAGGTTTAAAACAAGGTTTTTCTATAATTTGACCTAGTGAGCTAGTTTTTGACCTCAGATGACCCAATATCGAACTTGACCTAGATTTTGTTGAGATGATCATTGTGACCAAGTTTCATAAAGATTAGGCCAAAATTGTGACATCTAGAGAGGACACAACCCAATTGTTGACGGACGGCCGGATGGACGGACAGACGGACGGACGACGTGTGATCACAAAAGCTCACTCTGTCACTTTGTGACAGGTGAGCTTAAAACAGTTCATTATATTATGATGAATAGTTGTAGAGTTTGGGTCGGTAGGGGGTTCCTGTGTAGTATTGGCGTCTAGAGGGGGGCATACCATAACGGACGCCTGTGATTGCTATACTTACCTTGTTTTCAACAAACACATGACGGTATAAGACTGATAGACATATCGTTATATTGTATCCATCATGTATATGTCAGAGTTAATGTGCGGTCACAGCAAGACCCATTAACATTACCAGGCAGTGGTATGTTAAAATATATCCAAAAATGTGTTTTCACAGTCATTGTTCTTATTAAACATAATGTGCACTCCTCAACATAGAGGGTTAACGTGTTTACTTCAAATACAACAAGGCTCAAGGGGATAAAAAGATATAAATTAGATGTAGAATAATTTCTCATTAGTAACACGCGGTTTATGTAATCATCCAACATTATATAAATAATAACGACTATTATAGTTCATTAGCATTTCTAGCCATGGGTTTTAAACCACCCACGTCTAACTTAGTGATGTCTCCAAATAACACCAAGAAGAAAACAACGAATCACCATTAACGCTGTGGTTTTGTCAAAAATGCCATTCTACATTAAATTAAGACGAAACAATAAGTATCCATCTTATCATTAGATTGTTTGTATTATTAATTAACTATACACATTATTAGGCGCATTTTCACTCCAAATACAGGCCCGATTTGAAGATAAACAAAACTCGGGCCACTATGAAAAACCCGCGGCCTTTATTATGAAACTCGGCCATTGTGAAATTCGGTCATTCTGATTTGCTGTCTAGATGTTGACAATTTGAATTTTAGTGAATTTATATTCTAAATGTATTATAAAGACGAGGGTCATTTTTGCGACGACTGTAACAACGAAATATCGCGGAATACAAAATGGGATGGATTCCTAATTCAAATACCATTAGTATTGCTTTATTAAAGTGTTTATGTTAATATATACAACTGCGGTATACGGTTGCTAGTAAGCCGGTGAGTAATATAGTCATAATGTTGTCCAATACTCCACTCCGTACACAAATGAAATACTAAGCGATACTCGGTACACTTAAAATAAGTACTACGTACTTACTTGTATCTGCTCTAATACGTCTGTTTCTTGTACTTTCTTTGGTGTTGTTTCCTGCAATTTGAACTAGTTGGAGCACCATTATTAGTGGTGCAACATCGTAAGGATAGAAATCGAGACATCCCATTCGGTTCTATACAACACATCCTGTTTGATCAAATGAAAAACATCGCAAAAAACAATTCCGACGTTTTGCAGAGCTATATTAATTTCACGACATAACGAAACAATATGAAGATGAAGCAACAGTTTGACCAAGACCTATCACTGACAGCTACTTCCAGATATTGCCTTGCACACTGATATGATAGCTTCCGGTGAAGTATTTTTGAAATCCGGCTAACGGTTTCAGAGACGATGTGCGAATAACAAAATATACGGAAAAGGACTAAAGTACGAGACAGAACAGCACACAACAGAACATATACTTTATTAACTTGTACAACAAGTACATCGTTATAACATATTTACACACAAATATCTACACAAAGCATACATGATTAAACACTGTACAATTATATAATTACACGAATCATGTCAATTTTCTGAGAATGAGCATTATATAATGTAACATACAGATTAAATTATGACAACTATATTTGGTAACCTATTAATTAAGTCATTTTTACGATTGAAAGAAAGAGACAATGTGTCGCCGACATGCACATCTCAGGCTAGGAACTAGTACTATTTAGTGAAGGTGCATTAAAACCCAAACAATAGTTTCATAGACAAACATTATTTTAACAAGTATTCTAACACGATCCGCGGATTAATCCTATAAACATAGTGCAAACAAGAGCATGTTTTGTTACCCCCATAAAACATACCTCTCAAATTGGCTGTTACTATTTACGCCCCGTATCACGTGACATATTTATGAATGAATGAACGTAAACTTTATAGTAAACCTTCTACGAGTCGCGATGGCAAGGCAAGTTGCACGAGAATCCAGTGTTACAGCTATGACGCATCTATTTTTAGAAAATCCAATATACTCTCGAAACTAAGTTTCATTAAAACTTCTGATAATCAATTCATTTACATTTTTCTTTTCATGAAATGGATACCCTATACTCGTGTTATTAAAATGGTTTCAATGTTTAAAATGCGTTAGTTCCTTCAGAAAATTACGTAGATCGTTTTCATTAAAGAGGGAGGTAATTGTACCAGCTAATAAGCCACTAAATTTCAGCGTGAAATTATATTCAATGTCAAATAGGTGAAAATAGAATGCGCGCAGTTAAATAGTGCGGGATATTATCGTATTTAGAATCGTAATAAAAACTCTGTTCTTGTATTTTGTCGGTGAATAAACACGGGCACTCGTTCGGATGCGGAAAATTAAATCACTCGTGCTAAGCAATCGTGATTTAATTTTTCCGCATCCGAACTCCTGCCCATGTTTTATTCACCGACAATATACGCGAACAGATTTTTATTTCTTAAATTAAGAATTGCAAGCAATACAGAAGTCCCCTACCGGTTTGAAGCCATTTTCAATGTTTATGTTGCCATAGCAACCTTTTGTCAGAATCAAAATATCTTTAGACGTGCATAATCCCCTTATTGGCCCTTATCCACATATCAAGTTTCATAAACCTAGCTTGGAATCTGTTTGAGTTATGGCAGGATCGTGATTTGGGCATATTTTCACTCTTTCTATCGCCATAGCAACCACAATGTTTGTCAAAATCAAAATATTTTTAGACGTGCATTATCCCCTTATTGCCCCCTATCCACATACCAAGTTTCATAAACCTAGCTTGGACACTGTCTGAGTTATGTCAGGATCCAGATTTTTTGACGGACGGACTGACTGACGGACAGACGGACGGACGGACGGACGGACGGAGGGCAAACCTATAGTCCCCTCCGGTCAAAAACCGATAGGGGACTCAGGGCTTTTTTTCGCTGAATTGTGAAGAGGCCCAAGCCCTTCTGTTTTGTGAAAAGTAAGCGCGAAAAATCCTAAAATTGTGAAAAAGAAAGCGCGGTAACTTTTCCAATTGTGAAAAACTATGAGCACAATAAATCACCAAATTGTCACATAAAAGCACACAGAAATAACTATTTTTAATGTGTGTAACTTCATATTATTACCCTCTTGTCCCAGACACACATATTTCATATATAAATGCCATTAGTAGGAAATACATGTAGCATACAGACCTTTAATTCCTGTTACTCACAAATCTGACATTGAATGGTAGATCTCCAAACATGCCTCTAGATAAACTTAAAGTGTGGTTAATTTTATTAAGGGAACCAATCAGAACCAATCATCACTTATTTTACCCGCCGATCTCAACATTTAAAAAAAAAATATTCACGATAAATATGTACGAAAGGTGCGAAGTACCGAGTACGAATTGTATCGAGTACGAAACGTATCGCCGCATTGTTTTGGACATACGTGTCACGATAAAGTCCGTTTACATTCGTTCTTTAATGGCCGAAAATAATTTTAGTGTATTTTTTGTCACGTTCAGTTGATGTTTTATACCATAATAGAGCGATGTCACCTTTGTTTGACCAATTAGATGTACGAAAATGATTGTCTGTAATATGTTTTGTTTGTTGGTTACTTTGTGAAGAGGCCGATTTTGTAATAAGCAGACACCGTTTCTGTTGTGATAGACGCCGTTAGACAATTGTGAATGGGGCCGATACGAAATTGTGAAGCAGCCGATATTCGGCCCCTAATATAGAGTGAAAAAAAGCCCTGGGACTATTAAAACATTAGAGACAGTAACTCGGTAAATTGCTGGTACTTATAAGTACGAATGTAACGAAATGCACTATGTATGTATACGACAATAAAAACACACTTCAAAAGTCACAAAATTGAAGAAAATAAATAATAAGATAGTGTTCGACATTTTGTTTTCATCTGATAACTGCTTCGATATACGAGTACTACAATGCCATCGAGGACATCTGACTAAATTTTAACATCCCTCTAAAATGTACAGATTCTATCAAAATAAAAAGCGTCAGTGAGAATATCAGTTCGTACGAATAAGCTAATTTATTAGGCTTGTGTCTGCAAAATTTAACTTTACGGCGATGTTCCCATTGAATCAATAGAGGTTGCGAAAATAACATAATGTAATGCAAACGTCTACGTTGATAAAACGTTCGGGATTTTTGTCATTCAGGTAGCCTATGTGCTATTCCTATAGGTGACGGACGTGTGGCAGACAAAATTAAGTTGTGTATAATATCACAAAGGCGAACTTATACTCGGCGAACTTCGAATTATATCACCTATGGACTCATTGGGTTTATATAAACACTCATATCAATGAATCTTTTTCAACTGTCACTTTATTACACGCGCACGTAGTGTTTTGAAAGCCACGTTTTTATTCAACGTGAATGTAAACATGAACGGGTAGCTACACGCAAACTCTCTGGGCGATTTCGCATGGAACGCGAGTTCGATCTAGGTAAACTTGGGTTACATTCGAACGCATTTGGTTTCTACACTTTTTTGTGCCTTAACCACTGAAGAGTCGAACTCCAGTAACACCAACTCCTGGCAAGGGTTACTGATTCCCTTCTTCTGTATGGTACGCAAAAAGAGCGGGGTAAAAACTGTTCGAGATATAACCAGGGCCAAGCTTTTATTGGTTGATAAATTAAGAGACCTTTATTGGTGGGAGTAAACATCATTCCTGTAATAGCATACCAAACCCTAGAGTTTCCACCCGAACTCGCCCTCTAATATAACGTTCAGGATGATTGCTTCGGTCGGACAAGTTTGTATCGTAATGTTTTTTTTCAGCGTTAGCTGTCTAGCTTGGAATTTGACCTACTTTAAATACCAATGAAATGTTTACAAAAAAAATTGAAGAAACTGAATACTTACTTCCCAGTGGTCAAAATATGCTATACTCATCACAAAAGATACCGCGAAAAATTTACATTTCTGTAACTTGTAATCAAAGGTACGGTAGATACACACAGAGATTTGTTATTCGCGTTTCTCCAAGTTCGTAGTGTCTTTCTTATTAATTCTATTTTTGACTGTTTGACCTTAATGTGACCCGGGTCAAGTATATAATGGATTTATTGGCGCCGCGATGGATCGCGGCGTTCTGTATTGTAGGACTTTGTTTTAATGAGCTGGAAGACAGTTACCCTTGGTGAGCCTCAACTTGTAATGAGCGGGAAGACAATTCCCCGTGGTGAATCTCAATTTGTATAAAGTGTATGGACACTTTCTGACAATTCCCCATTTTTAGCCTCAATTTGTATGAACTTCATAAAGAATTTCCCGTGTGGGGCCTCAATTTGTATGACAGCGAAATGTTTTGGCGATTTGTTTACCTTTAAATAAGAAAATAGTTCGTCGTTTATTTTCTTTATGCATAGTATTTACGTAAAACAAACTCATGATAAATACATGTTTTGACAAAAAATCATTTTATAAACATTTTTGTTAAAAAACAATGATGTTATTAACGATAATGAACTTCTACGCATTAGTGTTTACTAGCGTATTAATATTTTTTTATGTTGTTGTTTACATAATACGCGATGTCGTCATTTAATGAAACGATTTATTTCATTGGCTGGTTTTACTATGTGACCATGAACGGCGTTCGCTGATTGGTCGTTTGAAGAACAACATACATGCAGCATTTTTGGACGCCATATTGATTACAACACGCTTCAGAATGGTAAGAGGTTTTTTAGGAAATATGCATCAAGGAAGCCCGATTTTTTATCCATTTAGTGGTAATCAGTGCAGTGCTATGGCCCTTATAGCACTGTTAGCTTTCTTTCAATGTTCGCGCGATATGAACCATGTATTTTTACCTACAGATGTTGATGGAATATTGCACGAAGGAAATCGACTTTATGGACAAGTCAGTCAAAATCTTGGACATATTCGTTATCTGAGTCATTCAGATTTACCGAATCAAGCGTCATTTCAAGGTCAAACGTATAATGTACAGTACATACGCGATACGTATTTTGGTTTTGTTAATCGAACTGTCAATACTAGTTTTGGACAATCATGTTTTTTTGAGGCCATATCAAATGCTAGCAGGTCAACTCCATATCATTTGTTGACATTAAATCAGTCTACAGTTTCTTTGTTTGTGAATCGTATCAACAATCAGTATTATATTTTTGATTCTCATTCATGTACTGCTGATGGTGAACCTGTTGGTAATGGTGCAGCTGTCATTTTACTTTTTGATTCTTTGGATGAGTTGGTATAATTTATATTCACCAAGTATTCAGGACTTTTATATGATTTGACACCTGTGCATGTACAATTGCCTAACAGTAGCATGGATTTACCGTTGCGTCACTCGCATCATGAAAATATGCCGTATTCAGCCACATTAGATAGCACTTCAGGGCTTTTTACAAGATCTCATGACATGAATTTACCGTTGCATCACTCTGATCATGAAAATGTGCCGTATACAGCCACATTAGATAGCTCTTCAGGGCTTTTTACAAGATCTCGTGACATAAATTTACCGTTGCATCACTCTGTTCAGGAAAACATGCCGTATACAGCAACATTAGATAGCACTACAGGGCTTTTTACTAATTCTAATAACATGAATTTACCGTTGCATCACTCTGTTCATGAAAATGTGCCGTATACAGCCACATTAGATAGCTCTTCTGGGCTTTTTACAAGATCTCGTGACATGAATTTACCGTTGCATCACTCTGTTCAGGAAAACATGCCGTATACAGCAACATTAGATAGCACTACAGGGCTTTTTACTAATTCTAGTAACATGAATTTACCGTTGCATCACTCTGTTCCGGAAAATGTGCCATATACAGCCACATTAGATAGCTCTTCAGGGCTTTTTACAAGATCTCATGACATGAATTTACCGTTGCATCACTCTGTTCAGGAACACATGCCGTATACAGCCAAAGTAGATAGCTCTTCAGGGCTTTTTACTAGTTCTAGTAACATGAATTTACCATCGGATCACGCTGTTCAGGAAAACATGTCATATACAACCACATTAGATAGCACTACAGGGCTTTTTACTAGTTCTGTATTTAATGATAGTTCTAGCTCGTTGAACAGTGTTCTTGATTGTGATTTGTCTACAAGTATTTCAATACAAGATAATGTGTCCTGTATGATCACGTCAACTAATAATGTCAGTCTAGCCAATTCTGCGAGTATGTCGCAGATTAATACAATGAATTGTACAGATTCTGGTGACTGTAGTGTAAATGTCGATTCAAATAGTGTTGCATTTAATTCTCAACAACAAATTGATTCATTACATTCTTATTCTCTTCCGTTGATGAAAACCAAAAAAAAGGCTAAGGGGGAAAAAAATTTGTATCATGCATGAGGGTGTAATGAATATTTCTTGTGACTTGCCACCTGCTCTAAATGTTACTGACAATTATATTGACACAGTGCTTGATGTAGCACATGTGTGTACAGTTAGTAGTGTAAATGTCGATTCAAATAGTGTTGCATTTAATTCTCAACAACAAATTGATTCATTACATTCTTATTCTATTCCGTTGATGAAAACAATAAAAAGGCTAAGGGGGTAAAAAAATTTGTATCATGCATGAGGGTGTAATGAATATTTCTTGTGACTTGCCACCTGCTCTAAATGTTACTGACAATTATATTGACACAATGCTTGATGTAGCACATGTGTGTACAGTTAGTACATCATATTCTATGTCTTTGGAGTACACTGATTATGCTTTTCATAGTAAGCACGATCCTGCTTATGAAGCTTTCATTCGCCAAAAACCTGTTAATCATTGTGGTGTTTGTCGTAGGTTTTTGTTTTCTAACCAAACATATTTTGTTAGTAAAAGTAACTCAGTTACTAATGATTTACAATTATCTGTACCTTTCACAGCATGTTTTACGTGTAATAAACACCTTCGTCAAGGCAAAGTACCAAGTTGTTCATATGATAAAAATTCTTTAAATCCTGGGTTAGTACCAACTTGTTTACAAGTTCTGTCTAAATTGGAAAAAAGACTTATTGCTAAGATTAAAATCTTTATGTCTGTTGTCATGTTACCTGGTGGTCAGTATGCTGAAAAAGGTCTTGTGTTGAACTTGCCTTCAAATACTCTTGATATTATGTCAAATTTACCAAGTTCTTTGCACAATTTGCCATATGTTGTTGTTAGTTTTTCGTTTGGCAATGCTAAATCTAACAATGTTGCTAACAGAACAGTATCTTTGAAGAAAATAAATGATGCTTTGTTATGGTTAAAGGACAATAATGCATTGTACCATGATATAGTGTTGCAGAGTGATGATGGTGATGTTTCTATAGCAGAATGTGCAACTTTGTCTGGACAATTTCATGTTGATGATATTATTGATGAAGATGTATTAATACCTGCCAATCCTTCTAACAGATGTTACTTGGAAATGTTTCCAGAACGTGAAATCATTGTACCTCGCAATTCTCATACACCAGTTAATGTGTTAGAAGTTGAACATGGTGAGGAATTAGCATTTCCTTGGTTATTTCCTTATGGTATTAATGGTTTTAAGCAGGAAAGACTCATAAAGTTGATGCCATTTATGTACTTCAGAAATAGGCTTTATGATAAAGATGCACAGTTTAGGAAAAATCTTACCTACCTGTTACATACAGCTGTGGCATATAATGTGTCTTGTTTGAAAAGAGCAGTTAATATCAGGATGAAAGTTACACATATGAATGATGGTAATGCTCAACCTGTCAATTTAGGTTGCATTCGCAATCTTCATACCCATGCAGATTTGTTGGAGAATTCATATATGTTCATGAAAAAAATAAAGGGTACTGTTGCTTACTTCAAAAACATGTTGTATGATTTGTTGGCTTCATTTCGCTGTTTAGGACCTCCTACACTGTTCATGACTTTATCTGCTGATGATTTGCATTGGCCTGAATTGGGAATGTCATTAAAAAACATTGAGTTCCATGAGGCATTTGGCAAAACTTTCCACTCGTCGATGCGCAATGACCCATTATTAACTGCAACCCATTTTGAACGAAGGTTTAGATCGCTTATGAAAGATGTCATTCTGAGTGGTTGTCAGCCTTTAGGAAAAGTTACTGATTATTTTGCCCGTGTAGAATTTCAAAATAGAGGAAGTCCACACATACATATGTTTTTATGGATAGATGGTGTTCCAAAAAAAATAGATAATACTACTGCTGCTTCTGCATTGGAGTATATTGATAGCACAATTCAATCAAATTTACCTGATAAAATTTCAGATTCTGAGCTTTATGAATTAGTTAATAAACTTCAGGTCCATCATCATAGTACTTCATATTGTTCTGGGAAGAAAAAAAATTGCCGATTTGGCTTCCCCAGAATTGTTTCCACTAACACTAGATTAGTAAGAAACATGGATGTACATGTTAAAAACAAGGGTCGGTTTTATGTTTCTGCACGAAATAGTGATAGTAGATTTATCAATGAT
The DNA here is from genome assembly GCA_947247005.1 of Spisula solida. NCBI lineage: Eukaryota > Metazoa > Mollusca > Bivalvia > Venerida > Mactridae > Spisula > Spisula solida. The sequence goes on along the minus strand of OX365944.1, from coordinate 37,994,783 downwards.
TACAATTCTGTCATCCTTCGACACTGGCGTGCTAACATGGATTTGCAATATATTCAAAATGCTGAGGGAGCTGCATATGAGCGCCGTCATGAGAAAAGGGACACTCGGACGTTTTTGACGCACCGTCAAAAAATGCAGGAAAAGTGACGTCGTTCCGTTGTGACATTTTCCATCGCTTCTGTTCGGTATCGCAACCATTTGTCATGTCCGTTTCGTAAAAAAAGATCAAATAGCAAATAAAAATGAAACAATTCGAGGAAAGAATTATTTATTGACGTTCTTTACATGTAGTACTGCTCCGTTTTATTACTTAAATTAGTTGAAACGCCATTCATAGACTGCCGACCGCTGAAGCGCATCTGAAAGCTAAACTGTGCTTACCGTTACAAAATGCAACTTATTTGCAATATTTCGCCCAGAAACAGGTAGACCCTGCTTTAAAGTACAATTAGTCGACCAGAAATCGCAAAACAAAAAAATATAATGACTTGCACAGGTCGACAATAACATAAATTGCATCAAACATTCATGAAACGATGACAGATCAAAGTTTGTTTACATGTTTTCATGGCAACTACACACAGTTACGTCCCTTATTGAGTTGTATAGATATAAATTTAAAACATACAAGCATATAAGTATGTGACGCCGTGATGTAAAGGTTTAGACGGCGGCTTTTCAATCGTGCGATCAAGGTTCAATACTTCGCAGCGCCATAATTTTTTTATATTTTATTTTTTTAATCGTGCGATAAATATCTACTGGTCTACAAAACTATGGGTATATGTTTTCTTTTTTACTTTAAAAATATAATTTCGTTATAAATATAATACACAGAGAATTCAGATAATGAAAGGAAACACTGCTATACCAGCATAGTCAATGCCACCTGTCATCAAACCAGCAGGTCTATCGCAGGAGAGTCAATGGCTTTTATCTTTTTTTGCTGTCTCCCGAACCTCGTCAGTATTTCTGAGTTGGTAGGTAGGCAACACAAAATTCTAGCAACTATTTGTTTACAAAAAAACCAAGCAGTTTACAAATGCTTTATTTACCACAAATTCATTTATGTATAGACCACACTGCCCTGACTTTGTCCAATACATGTATGTCAAAGCTCTAATTTAAATTAAAATTATCTCCGCGTTATTAATTGCAAAAGGCACTTCTTGTTACAATTTAATATTATCGTACGACAGAGAGACCGATCAATTTCGGTTTAAAATACATTAATATTTTGTAATTAATAATTCCTACTTTTCGGGAAAGTGTGCTTACATAATAATTGTATAAGTCCATCAATTGATTCCTTAACATTTTCGTGGTTTATAGTAGTTTCACTTAAAAATCAATACAAAATACGTATATACAAATCGTTGTAAAATGTCGTATCAATTAATCGATTTATGTCGATCAGCGTAATCGTAGTAACCTCGTGGTATCATTATGACCGCAGTTACATCGTAGGACGATCGGTATCAAATTAACAAGTTTGTTTTCTATTGAAACACATACAATCATTATGTGGAAAACATGAGTTTTTAACAAAAATGATCGAAAACGAACAAAGTCCATGAACCTCGTACATGTATGATATAGAAGAACAGAACAGAACGGAACGGAACGGAACGGATCGGATCGGATCGGAACAGAACAGAACGGAACAAAACTAAACTTTTTGTAGCAGTTTTGTAGAAATATTTGTTCATAAAATATCATCCAATGGATCCAATACCTCCTTCATCTATGAGCGATTTGAAAAGAAATGCTGCAAACTACTTGATTTATGTACGCATCAAATCACAGCGAACCGTGATCATGTCATGTTCGTAGCATTGTCGGTATAAGCGAAACAACATCGTATTATAGGAAGGTATTGCACAATGTTGAGACATCGTAGTAGAAAGGGCACATGATCGGTTGTAATCGCAGCGGAAACATGGTGCGAGCGTGCAAGGATCGAGTCGAAGAGATATCGTAGCAGAAACGCCGATGAGATGTTCCGGTGGACATGTTGATCAATTGTCTTGGTTTTGACGCCAATAGGAGATCATGTTTGTATACAAAGGGATTAGTACCACCAGCTAGCTATTGGTGACTGATAGGTTTTCATTGTTAATTCATCCAATAAATTGCCGGTGGGCATTTTGCATTATGAATATGGTGATCTCCCCTATACCGTCCCAATTAACACTTTTAACTTAGGTCGGAACAGATCGTCCTGGTCATAGTAAGTGTGAACGGGGTATTCTTCACATGATTGTCTACGCGGGGAAGATACAATTATTATGTACCTGACATGATATTATAATTCATATTTAATGATTGAAATACGTAGTTATCTGTGTAGCACGTGTAAATTAGATTTCACGGAATACGAGTAAACCGTACACACGATTTTTATAAGAATACAAATAATTACAAGTCGAATAGTTTCCTGCGGCTGATAACTTAGTTGTATTGTTTATGATGTGTTTTTGCCGTTTGGATGCAATTCGAATTTATTCCGGTGTAAGATTAAATTTATGTTTCTGTCAAAATAATTCCAATACGTGTAATATCGGAAAATACCGACCAATCTAACAACAAACGCCATGATGACTGAGATATAAATCGTATTCAGTTTAAACAAACAAATATCCTCCAATTATTTGGTTGTGTTAAATGTATGTGCCGAACGAATGAACAAATTCAAAATAATTAATCATGTATCAATACCATGCTTCTGTTAATCTAGCGATGTGTTCTCTACGGGATGTAGTCCATTGTCCACTATATTTATTATTGACCGGGATGATAATGCAGCTGCAGACTCCTGCTGTTTAGATTCGTGGTCTCGCGTTCACAGTGAAATTTCGGAATAGGTCTGATTTCTTTGGTAAATAAACTATTGTAATGCGATAAAGACCGATGTTATCCGCATGGAATAACGGAATAGTCTGGCTCACGACATTCTTACAAAATGCTTCTTTTTTGGATATATTTTTTTGAAATCGTGAACCATCCAGAACATGTCACGTGCCCCTCCATGGTCATTTTACTTTTGGCAATCCAATATAACCTGCGGCTCAAGCCGCAGGTTAATAAATAAATAAATATACCAGATTTATATAGCGCCTTTTTCGTGCGAACACGCGTTCAAAGGCACTTTACATTATAGTGTGGCAGCCACAAGGGCGCAGGTTCATCATCTACACGTGCAGATACAGCATGATCTGACCAGAGGGACAGACTGAGAGAAAGCCCCTAAATGGAGAGAGAGACATTAGATACATACATGTCCGGCGTTCAGACGTGTGCCTAGCTCTTATTTCGAATAGACAGTCTTCTTTAATGTGCCCGGTGTATAGCACCGATACACATCTTCCTGGCACTAAGATATAGCGTGAAATATTATAAATATTTGAGAAATGTCAAGATCAGATGCCGGGGATTGAACCCACGACCTGCGTATTGACAGCCCAGTGCGTTAAAACTGAGCTAAAGCCGTTTATAAATTTATGTTGAATTTGCCGCGAAGCCGGTCGCATGGAAAAGCAATGCTTTCTACTTTTCTTCTGAGCATGTGCGCGGTTTAAAACACGGCTATAAAAATGCATTTGGTAAACAATTTTCGGCAGCATCATGACATGTCGTATTTATGAACAGGCGATAGATGATGCTATTTTCTTGGTGTCGACCAATCAGCATTCGTGGGTTACATGCTAACAGAAGATTAACGTCACACGGGCGGATCACAAATTAACCTTGCCTGGATAGCGACAAACGATAGACTAATGTTTGCCGTAGGCTCAATGTTTGATAATTCACGATGAATTTTGAAAATTATTGGTTAATAGGATGTCTTCGTCTGCATGGGTGCCTAAACGGTACACGATATACATGACGTATTGGCATCTGAAAAAGTAGGTCGATCTAGATGTTGTACTACCTGACGATTTCTGTATTCAGCGATGTTTTCTAGAATACGGCACTAGGACGCCCGTCAAATACGTCACGATGATAAAAAATGTACTCCTTGTTTCGAGGGTCAAACAAACTTAATATATTTAGACCGGGCGAAACAATTATATTATTTATATAATACTGTGTTCATCCGCCTTACCAGTATTTTACATGTAGGCGTGTCGTAGAAAATAAATGATTAACAGTCGATTCTCGTTATCTGCGATATGTAGGGACATTGATTTAACAACGAAATAGAAAAGAATATGGTGCGTGATTTGACAAAACGAGAAATTGCTTGGGTATGATTCAGTACGGTTTGGTACGAGTTTTAAACATGTCTTGGAATCCTTGCGTTTCGTAAGCACTGTTTACATTAATTGCACCTTTTTGTATATGATACCTATTAATAGTTTTAAGTTATTGGTGATGTAACCTGGTATACATGTATTTGTAATTCCATACCTTTATAGAATTTTTTTTTAAAACTGTGATTCTATAGCGAGAGCGTACGCTTGTGTGTTAATGTATGTATTAAAATTGATGATTACATTCTTCGTTTATAAAAGTTAACTGTGATTTGCAAGACTAAATGATACTTGTGCATGTTTGCAATGTTTTTTTGTGTTTTATTCTGCTGGTAAAATCGCTGCTTGGAGCGTCGTTCTTGATACATGACGTTACCACGTTTGACGACGTCGCAAACGTCGAATGCATTTTTTGCATGTTGACAGTGGGTTGCAAAGAATTCGCATATCTTCACGAAATGTTGTCAGATTTCTTTCAAATAAAAAACTTAATATTGACAAATTAATTTAGTATAAAATGGGCCAAATAGTCAGAAATCGTCAAAAAATGTCCGAGTGTCCTTTTTCTCGTGACGGCGCCCATATTATGTCTGTGCTTATCTTTGCAAATCAGAACCAGATGATTTGAAGAATGCTTTGGGTGATCTGATCCATAATGTTTTTGCTGAAAATCCATCTTTGCCTAGAAATGTTCGCTTGTTGAAGATAGGCCTGTGTATCTTGAAACATAGACGCATGAGTTCGCAAGAAGCAGCATTCAGAATGGGTACGTTGCAGTTGTTGCATGCTTCAAGGGAATTCATTTACTTAAATACATGGCCAGTTCACAAGCGTATGAAAATTATTCGCCCTTCGGCTGAATTAGAGAACATGTCTGAAGAAAATACTGACGTTTTCCAACATAATATCTTAGATTATTATCGTGATAGGCCTTGTAGCTTAGACGGTTGTAGTTTAATGTATTTTGCATCTTGGTATAGAAAGATTCCTCAGGCAAGGAAGTCTGGGGAAAACATTTATTGTCCATCTTACAACGTTTGGTTTAGGAAAAAAGGGAAGTCGTCTGTTGTCAGATATCCAAAATTTCCTTTTGGGTCTGATGAATATTTTTATAGTATGTTGATGTTACTTTATCCCCATCGTACAGAATTTGATCTATTGGGGAATTTTCCATATGCTAAAGAAGCTTTTGACGCAAGGCAAGCATATTTTAACACTAGTGTCAGTTTCATGTACATTACAATGGCTACAGAAATAGAAAATGCTATACGAAGAATACGTCTTAGTGAAAATGAACTTTTACATATAAATGGTGATTTGCCAATTACTAGTACATCAAGAACAGATAATGTTAGTTTGCCACATGAGTCATTTCCTTCACTTGATGAACTGGATGCTTCTCAAAGTAGTTCAAATGATAGCAATACTTGTGTCACATCTTTTGTGGATGATAATATTGCTTTGGAATTGCATGATTTAGAAGCATCTGTCCTTTCTCCGGATGAGTTCAATAAAAACATTGCTATACTTTCTGCTAGCCAAAAAGTCGTTTTGAATACAGTCATGTCACACTTTCATACAACTTCTATTCACAATGGGCCATTTTATTACTTCATTACAGGTGGAGCAGGTACTGGCAAATCCTTTGTTTTGAGTATGGTTGTTGCTTACTTGCAATTATTTACTAGTCAACAGGCTGGTTCAACACCCGTCATTGTTTGTGCACCTACAGGGACTGCTGCTAGAAATGTAAAAGGTGTTACTATACACAGTTTATTGAAAATTCCTGTGTCAAAATATTTACAATATGAATCACTTTCTAATTTTTTGTTGGCCAAATTACAAAGACAATTTCAGTTTATATCTACAATAATTATAGATGAAATAAGCATGGTCAGTTCTAGTATGTCGACATACATAAGTAGAAGGCTGTCTGAAATAAAAAGTGATGAACGTCCATTTGGTGGATTAAATGTCATTGTTGTAGGTGATTTTTTCCAATTGAAACCTGTTTGTGGAAAATTTGCTTACACTAATTCGTTACTGTGGTCTTTATTTCAACCACTTTTCCTCCTTCAAAACATGCGGCAATCACGAGATGCAGTATATGCTAGCTTGCTTAATCGTGCAAGAGTTGGACTTCTTAATAAAGAAGACATAAGTTTGTTAGTGTCACGCTTAAATTTCAATGCAACTGATGTTGAAAATATTATGCACTTATATCCATTACGCTGTGATGTTAATGAATATAATGCTGTAAAACTTGCACAATTGCCTACACCTTGTATGTCTATTCCTGCTATTCATTATTTTGGACATTTTAATGTTGATGCAGGTTCTGAAGTACCTGCTGATTTTGCAAATTTTGATGATGAAGATGTTGGTGGTTTGGCTAATGTTATTTCACTGTCTGTTGGGGCTCGTGTTATGTTAATTCGTAACATTCATACTGAATATGGCTTAGTTAATGGGGCAATGGGTTTTCTTCATTCTTTTCAATATGATGATGCTGGAAGTGTAGAGAATATCAATGTGATATTCGATGATTCTTCTGTGGGTCGAGTATTACAAATTAGTGGACATAATTACATTTCTATTGAACGAGTTGAATTTGCCTGCATTGTTCATGGTCGAAATGTCATTAGATACCAGTTCCCTATAACTCTGTCATGGGCATGTACTATTCATAAAGTGCAGGGTTTGTCTCTGTCAAAAGTGGCAATTGATTTGGGTTCTTCTGTATTTGCTAGAGGTATGGGTTATGTTGCTCTTACATGTAGTAGAGTGACAACTTTGTCAGGGTTGTACTTAATAAAGTTGGCCCCTGCTAACATTCAACCACATTTTGGTGTTCTTGAGGAGTATGAAAAATTACGCAATAAAGGAAGTGATGGTTGATAATATTCAATTTCTTTTGTTAACTGCTAGTGTTCATTAAACATTAGTATGGTCGTATAATCGCTTGGTACTCATTTCAAAATGTATGCTGTAAGCCTGTTTCAAAAAGATTGTTATGTATTTAACATTAAACATAAGTAAACATATTGATTATATGTTAATGTATATTAAGCAATTGTATATTAGGTTTGACTGTCTGAAGCAACAAATCTTTTACTGAACTGTTTTAATATGTATTTACATGTACTAAACTTGTTTGTTTTTGCTTTATTGTTGAATTCTGTAATTTGTGTGTGCCTTTTTGCAATTTTGAAGTCCAGCACAAGGCTGCTTCTTTACTTTCAAAAAGGCATGTATAGTTGTTTTGTAATGTGATGTCTTAGTGGCTTATGTGTGTGCTGTCAGCTTCCATGCTGTGTTTCATTCTTGTTAGATTTGTTTTTAGCTTTTGCACAATAGTCATTACATTTGTATATATTTTTCGTGGGTTACGAGATAACCAACATATTAGGTATTTATGTTAACATGAATGTCATGGGATATCTGTACTTTTTGGTGGTTGATTTCACTTGCGTTGTTATCTTGGCATCTGTTTAGTTTTATTGTTTTTAGCTCACCTTCGCTGTTTGTTTAGTTTTTATTAGTCCTCTACCAATTTTTGACCAGAGGGGACTATGGTTTGCCCTCCGTCCGTCAGTCCTTAGTCCATCAGTCAGTGTGCCCATCAAACAATCTGGATCCTGACATAACTCAAACAATTTCCAAGCTAGGCTTATGAAACTTGGTATGTGGATAGGGGGCAATAAGGGGATTATGCACTTCTAAAAATATTTTAATTCTGACAAAAATTGTGGTTGCTATGGCAACAGAAACAGTGAAAATGGTCTCAAACCGGTAGGATACTTCTGTATTGCTTGCAATTCTTAATTACTTGTTAAATTTTTTTGGTAAATACTGTGACACTTTTTGTCAAGCCACCACATATTAAGTTGATAAGATGACAATTTTCATATTCTTACTGTTTTTATGTCAAATTTCAACAAGAACAATTATTCGGCATTTGGTCATTATATATTATTTTATTTAAATACTATAGTGTGAACTTTTATATAATGATTAGTCTGTTGTTAATTTGATCTGACTTGTCCAATTGTTTTTTTTCAAAGTGTACATGTTTTTAACTGGTTTATTTCTAAAACATAAATCTTTTAATTATTTATAGATATTCTTATAAAATAAATAAAAAAAATATAGTATTGTAAATGGTTTTCTTGATGCATATTTGTTAAAATTCCTTTGCCAGTCTGACGAGAAAGTAACAGTTGTGGGGCGTGTCCTTGCTAAGTCTAAGGCCATGCTGTCCTATGAAGGGAAAAATGGTACCATGCACTATTTCAACGTTATATGTGGAAACGGTGACACTGTGTCTTACATGAGATGTTATCAGAGAACAAAATTCAGCATGATAAAAGAAGGCTTGACGTATAAGTATGTATCATTTATAAGTATATAGTTTTAATAAGTGCATGGAATTGTGTTATGATGATAGATGAGGTTACATTAATGAACATAGTGTTAGTATGTTAATCAATGTATAAACAGTACTCATTTGTTATTAATTTCATTTCAATTAGCTTTAATTTCTTTTTACATTTGGAAATACTAAAACCAACATTTTTGTTTATACAGCAGTGTTTCCTAGAAACTGGTTGATATTTAAGAAAATATTCAATTGTAAATTTGGACATTATTCATTTTATTTAAAAACCAATTTGCTCTATTTTGGATACGATATGTAAATAATATAGATTTCTATGTTAATGTTTTATGTACTTTTTTGTTATCAATTATATAATATAAAAAACATAGATTTTATTTCATCTTCTTCAGATTTTCTAACATGATCAAGAAAGGAGATGTCAATTGGGGTATTAGTACTTCATTAATCAGCATCGTACCTCCAGTACAATGCTCAGCTGACTGCCCTCTATTATCTGAAGATGAACCTGTAGTAGGTCAGAAGAGGAGCATTGAACAGGCACTGTCTTCTCCCCAAAAGAGTACAGTGTGTGCCAAAATTGCTAAGGTATTTACATTTATAGTGTACCATGTACTATTACAGTTGAACAACTTCCATTTGAAATGTGGTAAATAATGGAATTTCGCTGTGTTGATTTTAAATTGTGTTATGGTTATTTCTCATATTTTATATGTACTTCATAATGACACATATTAGTGTTTATCTCCTCATTCTTGGTCTGTCAAAATTTGTTCAAACTTTTAAGATACATAATGTCATTTTGTAGATGAGTGTAAAGGATGGATTTTAGCTACATTGATTTTTTTCGTATTTATGATTGCTTTTACTTATACTTAGCCTCAAAAATTTTGCAACAAACTTGAAAATCATAAACTATTTTATAACTATTGTCGTCCTTTTTCGTCACTGTTCAATGAACACATGATTACACAATAAGTGTTTTAATTAAGCAAGACATGTATGCTTAAAATGATTACCAAAATTGGTCATGGTGAGCATAATTGTGTATATGAGATGTTAAAGGCTGTTGTTTCACTAAGGTTGCTTTAGTCTGCTTTCTGTCGGATCAAATTGTCATGTCTGTATTAGTAATAGACTATGGTACCATATCAAACAGAGAAATAGTATATTTGACATACCATGTGATGACAGGTCAAGGGTCAATGCAGCTGATTTAGACAGGCATTATGATACACTGTAGCACTATATTCAATGAAATTGCTGTGGCTTATTTAAAGTTAACCATAGTTTTAAATCAATATCAAACTTGCATTCTAATTGTGTTTTTGTGAAAACGACACCACTTTTAAAAAGTCCTCATTTGGGTACAATTTTGTTATTACTAGCAATACATCAGTTTAACTTCATCTTGACTAGTATTTTAACAAAGCTAAAGTTGTATGGCATATAAAAAAGAACACTTATAATTTCACAATTCATGACAATACGTTAAATTATGTTTTTTTTTATATTGTTGTTTACTTCTTTATGTTATGTTCTTGATGTACTGTTATTTTAACATCTTTTTTTACTTTAGGTTTCCCCAATGGTTCTTAAAAGTGAGGGAACGTTACCATTTAGATGTATTGGAATCAAAGATTCAACAGGTGTTGTAAAAGTAGCCCTGTTCGAGAAAATGGCAAGACAGGAATATGTGCCAGAAAGTGTCATAGAATTATCAGGAGTCTACAAGAAAAATTACAAGGGAGCTGTTCAGCTTGTTGCTTCTGATGTGTCAGAATGTCAGGTATATAGTACATTGTATACTTACTGATTCATATATAAACTTTAATCCATGTTATTTAAATTTTATGATGTATATCTATGTTTCATTATATTAAATATCAATTAGTGAAACATTGTAAAAGATTAAGTCCAATTATGAAAGTATTATTGATGTTGTTCATGAGTAACAAGTAGTTACTGCTTTGGTTCATATAGAATACTATTTAGCTATACAACTTGTCATGTATAGTATAATAACTTAGATGAAACATAAAAGCACATAATTTTATGGCAGCTGCTTATTATTATATATATTGGTTATGGTCACCTTTTTGTGAATTAATGGTACAAATACTTAGTAGTCTGCAGTTATTGTTAACTTTGAGATTTTTTGTTGTCTATATGAACAGGTGTGTCCATTTTTTTATTTATCTGGAATTCCGGATTTGTCAACCCCTGAAGAGCTATGCTTTCTGACCAAAATAAAAGTTATTTGATGAAAATATCTCAAGAAATGGCAAACTTAAGGTCAATTATATCTGCTCTTCAATAAAAAGTTTGAAAAAACTGAGTTATATTTAGTTGACGGCCTCTAGTTTGTCAAAAATGGTCAGCCGCATATGCTTTTCATGATTTTTAATTTGGCTCTGTTGACACCCCTAATATGAAATACAAATATACATGTTATAAAAATCAATAATTTATAAACATAAACCAGTTAATTGTATGATATGTGTTACACAACTATTCATTTTTTAGTTTCTGGCTAATGACAAAGTCGCAGTTGACATTACACCAGCTGATGCTGCAATGTTTGGAACAGATCCAGACTTTGGTGGGGAGGCAGAGCCTCGGTTCAAAGTTGAAGAGTTGCTGATTATTTCTTTGGTTGAGGCATTCATCTATGATGCCTGTGATTATGAAGGTAAAAGTTATATATTTCGCGAAATCAATTTATCATTAAAAAGATGACAATTTTAGTTCATTTAAATGTGGACATTATTTTTGAGTTGATCTTTTTGAGCTAAACAGTGCTTCACCATGAAAGTATACCTTAACAATTTGATATGTTTTTAATTCATTTTAGGCTGCAAATTGATGACTATTACAAAAATAAAATTAGTATCATGATGTAGGAGATTATATAATGAATTGACAGTTATTGGTATTAATTATAGTACAATGTGTTATAAAGTGGTATTAATGATATTTCAATCATTTTTATTAAACATTTAACAGTTTGCTAATGTAAGCTAATGTTTTCAGTGTGTGTCTATCAATATTCGACCTGGGTTCAAATCCAGGTGGATGCATTCATATGCCTGTCATATTTCAGCAGAAAGCTGACTGGCTAATAAAGGCTTTGATCAGCAATAAAACTGTAATTGAAAAATCACTTTTATGACTATAACTAACATTAAAGTAAAATAATTTTTCACATGTAGACAAAATATGAGAATAAATTTTTTTTGATATATGCTTTATGTATTATATAAATTTTCACAATCCTTGAATTGTTAAATTACAGAAAAAAGACAAAGTTTATGGCTTTGGTATTTAATACATGGATAATGATAGTGATGACAAATAAAAACATTTTATTACCTCACCTGTCACAAAGTGACAGAGCGAGCTTTTGTGATCACTTTTTGTTCGTCATCCGTCTGTCTTTCATCCACAATTTACTTGTGTAGACACTAGAAGTCGAAGTTTTAGTTTAATCATTATGAAAGTTGGTCACAATGATCATTCTACAATATTGAGGTCAATTTCAATATTGGGTCATGCAAGGTAAAAAACTAAGTCACTCCTTGAACTGCTAGAACAGGTGAGCGACCTATGGTTCTTTGGGCTGTCTTAACTGTTTTTACAATTTTGCCATTTCTTTTTATAGGCTGTTACATGAAGAAAATGAAAGACAACATTTGTCCCACATGTAGTGGGACATCATCCAAGAAAACATGTAGAGGGAAGGTTGAAGTCCAAAAAGAAGATGGTAGTACCATGACTACCACTCTTTTTGCAAAAGACTTAAGCATGCTGTTTGGACTGATAGATTTAGGCTTATACGGAGAAGGAATCGATATGTTAGTTGGACTTTCGTACATGCTGTCCGTTAAGTTTCAGGGGCATGTTAAAGGAAACCAGATTTACAATATAAAGAAAAACTAAATAAACCTTTTGCATAAATACTACGCAATAAAAAAAATATTTTTATGTTGACATGTGCAAAATTTAGATTATGATTATTACTAACTAGTCAAATTAAACCAAAAAGGAAGTGATCTCATGAAAGTGTGCCAAAATTCAACTTTTAAGTGGAGCTTTGTGTATATGGTGTATGATAAACAAGTTTGATATTCCTGTTTGTGTGTTCCGTGTAAATAATTGTTTCATTTTACATGATTATGCGTGTTTACATTGACACATATTTTTTATGTTGATATTTGCATAATTTAAGATGCTGCTTATTACTATTTAGTCAAATAAAACGAAAAAGTAACTGATCTCATGACAAGTGCCATAATAAAACTTCTCAGTCAGCATTTTATAATGTATATGATAAATATGACTGTTTGTGTGTTCTGTGAAAATAATTGTTTCATTTTACATGCTTTTGCCTGTTTAAATTAAAACATATTCCTTATGTTGATATATGCATAATTTAGATTATGTTATTATTACTTAGTCAAATAAAACCAAAACGTCACTGATCTCATGAACGTGTGCCAATATTGAACTTCTCAGTCAGCATTTTTTTAATGTATATGATTTATCATAAACATGTTTGATATTTCTGTTTGTGTAATCTGTGTAAATAATTGTTTCATTTTACATGATTTTGCCTGTTTATTTTATATTTCATTAATGGTTTTACCTCACCTGCCATGCATTCTACTGCCATGAAGTGACAGAGTGAACTTTTGTGATCTTAATAATTGTTTCATTTTACATGTTTTTGCTTGTTTACATTAAAACATATTTTTTATGGATATGTGCATAATTTAGATGTTGTTTATTACTACTTAGTCAAATAAAACCAAAACGTCAATGATCTCATGAACGTGTGCCAATATTGAACTTCTCAGTCAGCATTTTATAATGTATATGATTTATCTTAACATGTTTGATATTTCTGTTTGTGTAATCTGTGTAAATAATTGTTTCATTTTACATGATTTTCCATGTTTATTTTATATTTCATTAATGGTTTTCCCTCACCTGTCATCAAGTGACACAGAGTGAGTGAGCTTATGTGATCTCTCTTCGTCCGTCCGCCTGTTGTCCATCCACAATTTGCTTGTGTAGACAATAGAGGTCACACATTTAGATAAATCTTTATGAAACTTGGTAACAATCATCATCTCAACAAAATGTAAGTCAAGTTGGATATTAAGTCATATGGGGCCAAAAACTAGGTCACCAGATCAACTGATCGATAATCCTTGTAAAACAATACAGGTCACAATTTTAGCTTAATCCTTATGAGACTTGGTCACCATGATCATGGTCTGGAAATAGTTCACTTGGTCAGAAAATAAAAACACTTTCCTGCATTAAGATCACTTTATGAATGATAACTTAGGTTGACATTGGAGTCTTTCAATTGTCGGCACAAATAAGACAGGTGAGAGACCTAGGGTCCTTTTGGGCCTTCTTATTTATATATACTTCTTGATAATTCCAAACAGTGTAACAGTTTTATAATTTCAATTTATAATACTAACAATAAATGCTCAAAAAAACCAAATAAAAGTGGATATCATGAAAATGTGCGAAAATTCATGTTCTCAGTTAGCATTTTATAATGTACATGTTGTATATAATTTATAATAAATGTGTTTGCAATGTGTGATCTGTGGAAATAATTGTTTGATTTTCTATGTTTACATTTATTACTTTAACATTTCATCAATGTTTTCATATTTACTACATGTACCTGCAAATTAAAAGTATGTTTCCATAATTCTAATGCATAATACTACATACTATGTAATTATTTACAACTTTCTTTACTAAGACATTTGACAATGTATTCCATTTATTATGAATACAATTAATTGACTGTAAAATATTGCAATTCAATCATTTACTGAAATGTCTTGCAGTGTAATCATTAACATTGATTATGTGTAACTTACTTCATCAAAAAACCCTAGCTATTGTATTGATTGTTATAACCTTATAACACTAAATACATTACAAGTTTACATTTTTATGAATATAACAGAACATATGTCTTGGACTATAGTAGATATTATATTTCTAATATGAACTAAGGCATTGCCTAAAGGGGATTCAATCATCCATTGATAATAGATCAAAATAACTCATTACAGTTATTAGTGAGGGGCATCTTCACAGTATGGTTGTTCATACATTTTGTATTTATTTTACATTTCATGAAATTCAGATAGAATTTTAATAACTCGAGGGCAAAAACTCAAGGAAAATTGACTAATACAACAAGAGGACTATTGGCTCTAAAGTGCTCACCATATGACCAGCAGTTTAGGCAGAATCAGTAACCTGGTGACCTAGTTTTAGACCCCAGATGACCCAGTTACGAACTAGACCTAGATTTCATAAAGCTACACATTGTGGCCAAGTGTCATTAATATAACATCAAAAATGTGACCTCTAGAGAAGTAAACAAGGTTTAAAATTGATGTGACCTAGTTTTTTACCCAAGATGACCCAGTTACGCACTTGACTTAGATTTCATAGCGACAAACATTGTGTCCAAGTTTCATATAGATTAGGTAAAACATGTGACCTCTAGAGTGCTAACAAGGTTTTTTCTTTGATGTGACCTTGTGACCTAGTTCTTGACGCCAGGAGACCCAGATTTTTTAAAGCTACACATTGTGGCCAAGTGTCATTAATATAACATAAAAAATGTGACCTCTAGAGCGTAAACAAGGTTTTAATTTGATGTGACCTAGTTTTTGACCCCAGATGACCCAGTTACGCACTTTGCCTAGTTTGCAAAGCGACAAACATTGTGACCAAGTTTCATATAGATTAGGTAAAACATGTTCACGAGTGCTCGGGTGAGCTAAAAACTTGACGGACATCATCACAGTATGAGCGTTCCTGGTCATTTTAAGTTTCATGAAATCCTACCAGCTATTTACAAAGAAATGAATGTGAATGGACGGGCGGGGTGAATTCTTCATTAAATCAAGGGCAATAACTCTTAAGAAAATTGTCCAATAACAAAACTTGACTGGCATCATCTTAGTGTGAGCATTCATATTCGTTTTAAGTTTCATGTAATTTTACCGGCTAGTTCCAAAGAAATGACTAAGAAAGGACGGGCGGAGGTAATTCTTCAATAAATCAAGGGCAACAACTCAAGAAAATTGACACACAAAATGTGTGTTCATATTCATTTTAAGTTACATGAAATTCTACCAGCTAATTACAAAGAACTGAATGCAAATGGACTGGCAGATGAAATTTTTCAACAAATCAAGGGCAATAACTCTAAGGAAATTTGACCAATAATGAAACTTGACAGTCATCATCACAGTAATTGGGTGCTCATATTCATTTTATGTTTCATGAAATTCTACAAGCTAGTTACAAAGAAAGGAATGCGAATGGACGGTCATAGTGCATTATACTATAAATCAAGGGTAATAACTCTTAAGGAAAATTGACCAACTTAAACAAACTTGACGGGCATCATCACTTTTTTATTTAAGTTGCTTAAAAATGTAGCAGTTAGTAGAAAAATGGCTGCAGTCGGAAGGACAGACAGAAATATTTAATAAATCAAGGTAAATGACTGTCAAAGGAAAAACACCTGACAGGCATCATCAAAGTACTGTATAGTTGTTCATATTCATTTTGATTAAGTTCCATGAAATTCTACATGCAAGTTACAGAGAAATGGCTGTTGATGGCGATGCGTCTTTGCAAGCCGTATGGCCAGTCCACACGCACATTACCCCAAGTGCCGGAGTAAAAGTTAAGCATTACATAAGTTCAGTGAGTCACAATGTAACTATATAGTTTTCACATAATCTTCCTTTTGGCAAAAATAATCGCGATTATTGTACCTAGTTGCTCTATTGGCTTAATGCAGCCACCCCCCTGTCAAAAAATATTAGATTCAGAATTTCACGCACATTGCTGTTAAATTAATTCTGTTATACCGGAAAACGGGTTTTATCCTATAGTGTTGATATGGTCAGTGACAAACCCTATCTGCAGTTATAACTGAACTACCTTTTACGAGACCCCTAAGGAATCAAAATGATAATCAGCCAGAATATGGTTTTAAGAACAGTGTGTTTTAGCGTTTTCTTGAATGACGACTAGAGCTGTCATTGATACGACCCAAGGCATATCGATGATTCCAATATAGAGGAAGACAAGCATCGGCGATACATCGTTATACAGTTACACATATAGACGAACAAGAAACAGGCTTTTCAGTCAATGATCCCTTTTTAGCCATTCTACACCGTACATGTTGGGTATATATTCAGCTTTGAGATAGCACGTTTCTTTAGAGTTTAGACTTGACACATTTTTACAATTTGTGAACTTACATTTAACAGACGGACTGTTTTGTGCAGGAAAAGGAGGATTTTCGGTGGTTCCAATCATTTACTCAGGTATCGGTTCTCGATATCGACATTACTCAGTAAACCCCAATTTTCCGGAACCTGAATTTCACGGTCAGGGTGTTAGCAAGCAATAAGCGGTATAGCGGGAGCGTATATTTTTTCTTTTTTCAACGTTTAAACATGAAAAACATATAAAACAATTGTTGCACATTATCATTAAACATCTTAATTTTTAAACTTTAGCAAGAATTATCTGAAAAAATGTTCAATATTTGAAATATTGCATTTTATTCTACACTGTCGCTTTCGAAGCTCGATACCGATGGTGAGAAAATATACTCATTTTTCAAGTTAAACATATTATTGTGGCAAAAAATTGTCAGCGAAGTCGTAAAATAATGTTGTCAATGTGTTCAAGTAAGACTTTATTCAAATTCTTATCTTTTGGCTAAAATAATCGCGATTTTTGTACCTAGTTGCTCTATACGCTATATCAGTTTCCCCCGACGTACATTCGGAATATCTCGCACATTGTCGCTGAATTAATTCCGTAATCCCAGACAACAGGTTTTAACCAGTAATGTCGATATGGGAAATATTCTAAAATGTGAATCGATAATCGACTGGTTAAAAATATTGTTGATACCGCTTAGGTCAATGACAGCTCTTATGATTGCATCACACCGGAGGTCACATGGCAGCTACATACTATAATGGACAGTCACAGCAGAGCGACAGATGAATACTGATCAACACGACAGAAACTTTGTTAAACACGGGTCAACCAACACAGGCCTTAACTGGATCTGAGGGTTCTTTGAACTTAAGGGTCTTGGGACAACTGTCACTTCTTCGGTCTTGTTATGTTCATACTATCCACAGACAAAAAGCACCGAGGAATTCATGTTCTTTGTTAACTTATATTTAGAGCTTTTTTCCCAAAAAACTTTCTTATAAATGATCATAAAAGCACTCATGAAAAGTTACATTGTTTTGGTCAATTCTCATATGTTTTCACGGAGATCTGTATTGACAAACCAGCAGTAGACAGTTGTCCTACATTATAAGATCAATTAACATGGTCATCTAACACAGAATGATTGTTGATAATTAATTCACAATAAATGGTTGGGTTGATTGTTTGTTGTTGACAATTTGGGTACGAACAAATTTGGATACGCTTCGTTTATCAAACTTTGTGATGCAAATTAGCATCGAAAGTTGATTCCTTTGTTTACCTACGCTAATTATGTGTATAGAAGACAGTTTTCCTTGTTTGAAACAAGTACTTTAATCGTATAAGCAGTTATTTTAACGATTGTAGGCTGTACTTACTTGACCGAAGCGAGGATGGCAGACTTCCGTTTGCGAGGGACAGTCTAAAATCCTAACCGACCGCCTTTATCTCGCGCGCTAGCATTCTTACCTCCCCTTTTGTAAGCTAGGGCCTTCGGTTATCTCAAGGAACATTTTTAAACATCATTAAAAAATAAAAGATAATTTATTAACAACAATAATATTTTTTAAATGAGTTTGCCAATTCCATTCACGTCTTCAGAGTACCCCGAAAAAACCACTTCCTGTACACACAAATTTCACTCTGACATGGGTGACCAAATTTTGGATGGGCTAAAAACTCGCAACACGTACAATGCCGTCTGGCGATTCTAAATCGCGATGCCTTCGGCATCGCGATTCTAGAATCCCTATTACACAATACATCTTGTTCTTAACATACACGTTCAACATGTAAGAACTAAACAGAACAGAACAGAACAGAACAAAACAGAACAAAACAGAACATATCTTTTATTTTGAGACACAGAATGTAAAACATTGTTTTACAATAACATGTGAACAAATATACATACATGAATTTCTACAATACGGTATGGTACAATGGCGGGGTGGTGGGGATCGTGATCACAAACAAGTTAGAATAACAAAATAGCAAAGGTGATCATTCTAATAGCATACATAGTCAATGTCAAAATTTATATTGTACGGTAAATGTCGAGATAAGTAGCATCAAGAAATAATTCAATGATTATCAGGCCA
The DNA here is from genome assembly GCA_947247005.1 of Spisula solida. Classification (NCBI taxonomy): domain Eukaryota; kingdom Metazoa; phylum Mollusca; class Bivalvia; order Venerida; family Mactridae; genus Spisula; species Spisula solida. The sequence goes on along the minus strand of OX365944.1, from coordinate 37,975,728 downwards.
ATATGAAAAATAACATTCCAGTTCATTAATGCCATTCCAAATGCAATGTATACATATAAAAAAATTTGGACCATAAACATTTTTCTATATAAGTAAATGTCTTAAATAGTTCATCTGAACTAAAGTGTTAGGACTAGTAAAATAAATAAATCTGTGTTACTAGTATATAAATCTGTAGTGTTGTGAATATAATACATACTTGTTTATAATGTACTATCACATATCTCATTTTGTTTTGTCATGTGTGCTTTGTAAAATATAAGTTTTCTGCTGAAGTATACTGGTTGCAATATAAAACACAGTTCTTATTTCCTTTGTTTAATAAACTTGATCAAAATGTACTGCTGAAGTTAAAATATGATAATTATGTAATTTGTTTACCAAGTTTAGCTTTAATGTTAATATCTTATTTATTGACGTTACAGTTGGTTCAAATATATCACTAAACATTTGTTTTAATAGCTTTTGTTCCTTGTTCTCAATATAAAGTTTTATATATATAATATACAATAATTTTTTACACATTTTTAACAATAAAATTAAACTTTTTTTCCATTTGTTTAATAATGTTGAAGTTTTGTATTTTTAACTTGATACTGATGCATTATGAACATATTAACCTGTTTTAGTTGGTTGTATTTTGATTTCATTATTCAAAAAGAGGTGAAAATTATTATACTGTACAACCTGTATTGAATATGAAGAATTGTTTTAAAATCAAAATGGCCTAATGTTTCATACATACAATTTCCATTCCTACTAATACAATTTCACAACAACTTCAGTATTTAAATGTTTATTATAAATTTTATATTCATATTTGAAATCCAATAATTTGGTTTATTTTATAACATTTACATTGATAAAAACATTGTTAATAACTAATATTTTACAGTCAACAAGAGCATAAATTCATGTAAAGTTTTAGTTCATACTATTTCTTAAGAATTATAAGTAACATTCATTGTTATGATTGCTTATTACTTATGAATATTGCACCCAAGTTATAAGAAAACATTTTTTTACCATTATTTAAAACTTAAAATAACACTTACACCATGTTTATGTTAGTTTACATTACAACTTTACTTCTTATGGTGCTACTACATTGATTTAATGTTGTTTTGTGTCATGGTTATGCAACACATAAGTCTTATATTGTTAATAGTTTTCTGTTTATAAATAAAACAAAGTTCATTTAATTGTTGTATTTTATTTGTGTTATTTTCAGCTCACCTCACCTGTCACAAAGCGACATAGTGAGCTTTTGTGATCACTCTTTGTTAGTCGTTCGTCCGTCCACAAATACTTGTGCAGACACTACAGGTCACAGTTTTAACTTAATCATTATGAAACTTGTTCACAATTATCGTCTCAACAAATCTAGGTCAATTTCGATATTGTGTCATCTTGGGTCAAAAAGTGGGTCACAAAGTCAAATCATAAAAAACCTTGTGTAGTCACTAGAGGTCACAATTTTGGCCTAATTTTTATGAAACAAGGTCAAAATGATCATCAACAAAATTAAGGTCAAGTCCTATATTGGCTCATCCAGTGTCAACAACTAGGTCACTAGGTCAAATCATAGAAAAACCTTTTGTAGTCACTAGAGGTCACAATGTTGGCCTCATCTTTATGAAACTAGGTCACAATGATCATGTCATCAAAATGTAAGTCGACTTCTATATTGGGTCATCCGGGTCAAAAAATAGGTCACAAGGTCAAATAATGGAAAAACCTTGTGTGGTCACTAGAAGTCATAATTTTTGCCTAAGCTTTATGACACTTAGTCACAATGATCATATCAACACAATCTAGGTCAAGATCGATAATTTGTCTTCCAGGTCAAAAACTAGGCCACAAGGTCATATCATAGAAAAACCTTGCGTAGTCACTAGAGGTCACAATTTTGACCTAATCTTTATGAAATATGGTCACAATGTCAAACTGATAGCATTGCATTTACACTTAGCATTGTTGGTTTAATTTATACAACCAATGAAATAATATGGACCAAATATGGAATTTGTACATACTGAATTGCTATTGAATAGCTATACAAGCTTTACACACATAACACAATTTGACTATTACATTATACTACTTGCCTACAAACTAGTCATCAAAATGTTAATGAAATTAGCATTAGGAAGTTACTACACGTCACATCACTCTGAAAGGAGTTTTAAATAATGTGCATTTTAATGGTATGCCATTTGACAAAATTAAATTAATAGCATGCATATATTTTAAAAACATGTTTGTACAAGAGGATTAAAGTACAAACTAAGATCCTTAATATTCAAAATGAAAATATATTTGTTATTATTCACTATAGCCAATATATTTTTAAAAATGCCACACCTGCTGTTTATTATGAAGATTAATTATTTATGTCTTTACAGTTTTCACAATTTCTTTTACGGCGCCCTTTGATGCTTTGCATCAATGGTTATCTTGTATTATAACACAGCGCTTGTAAATTTACTATCGGAATTAGCTACATAGGTAGCGCGTTCGTCTCCACCTTATCTTTTGTGAGCAGAGGGCCTTGAGTTCAAATCCTACATCAGCCTATTTTTCTGATTTTCTTTTTCCCCATTTTGTTTTTGTCTGTAATGTCGACGTTAATATGAGGTAATTTAAGTCCCGTCTAGTTTTTTCAGACATAATGCGCGCTAAATATTAAAGTTCGAGTTAAGTTTGGAATCACTATATATCGCTATAATTTCCGGATAGAACGGACCGCAGAATCTAGACTAATTAATACATATACCTATATTACTATTCTTTTTTTATTTACTGACAAACTATTTACATGGATAAATATATAAATTCTAGTTTGATTAGTGTTTTCAATTTCAACGATGTGAAATAACGTCCGCATCTATATTAACGCTGTTTATCTTTTTTAAAGATATTTCTTGTTATTCTGTGTATTATGTGTTTTCATGATATTTAAATGTTCAGCAATAAATTATAATGTAAACGTTTTCATTGATTTTCTCAACATCTAAGCCCATATTTACCAAAACAAAAATAACATTTGCGAAAAAGAAGTCGATGACATGAATTTTTAATCGCATAATGTTGAAGAACTATATCACAAGAATTTATAATATTAAACTACACTGACCCAAATGAAAACTTTACATTTTATTTATTTAAATATCTTTTTTGTTAGCAAACATGTCGTTGTAGTTTAAAACATGATTATCATGTTTTTAATGCGGGAAAAGATTATGCAATGTTTTTACAAATTTCGCGTCTATTCATGCGTCCAAACCTGAAAAACGCATTCCATGCTTTGCATGTGCGCAGGAATAAGTGGTTCACTTACAGGTTTTACACCGTCAAGTTGTCGTTTGCTGCACAGCACAGATAATAAAAAGGTATTTTTTGTTGCAAAACGGTTGCATTTAGCGATGCCACGTCTTTCTGAAGATGAAAGGAACCAAGCTATTGGTATGCTCAGGGCGGGGTCGATAGTAAATAACGTGGCACATCATTTTGACTGCTCTAGACAGACTATTCGTAATCTTGTTAACCGGTTCAACATTACTGGGCCTATCAGAGACCGTGCAAGGCCCGGTCGCGTACGTGCGACAACGTTACGTACTGATCGCGTTATCACGTTGAACCACCTACGTAATCGTTTTTTACAAGTAACCGATACTACTCGGCGTTACGGTGTTCATTCACAGACGAGCATAAATCGTTTGAGGCAGAACCAAGTTCCTATTCGTGATTGGCGTCCATATAATGGACAGATTATGACATCCCGTCACTGAGCCTCTAGACTGTTGTGGGCACGACGTCATTTGCATGTCAGGAGAAACCAATGGCAATCGGTACTTTTTAGCGATGAGTCGAGGTTTACAGTCAGCCACGCAGATGGCAGGGTACGCATCTATCGCCGTAGAAATGAGCGACTTGCAGAATGTTGTATTCGGGAGAGGGATAGATTTGGTCGAGTCAGCGTTACAGTCTGGGGTTGGATAATGGGAAATCAGAAAACTGATTTGGTCATTATTCAAGGAAATACAAATGTATCAATGCTCAGCGTAACATCAATGTTTTGAACAACACGATGATTCCATTCATGCAAAACAACGGACCTGACATTTTCGAACATGACAATGCAATGCCTCACACGGCGCGTATAACGACACAATTCTTAGCTCAAAATAGCGTTAACGTCTTGCCTTGGCCCGCATTATCCTCGGACATGAGCCCATAGAACACGTATGGGATGAACTCGGTAGGAGGGCCAGTTCAAATCACCAAATTGTTACAATAAATGACCTCCAAAATGCAGTTCAGTTAGAATGTCAACATATTCTTAATGCGCTCATACAACGTTGGGTAAATTCAATGAGGCGACGTATTCTGCAATGTATTCGCAAAAACGGAGGTCACAGTGGTTATTGATGCTTTTTATAACATCAATAAAGCACACAGTCAGTAATGCCTTGTTTCCAATTGCAGTGTGCTGATTTTATTTTTTTCAAATTTTTTTATTTCGACCCCTCTCAACTGAATTGTTCACAAAAATGCACAGAGACATCAATATTACATCGGAGCTTCGATGACAAAAACAATTAACCCCGAATATAAACGTATCAAGAAAATATGCACTTTTGAATGCTATGTAAAGTTTTCATTTTGGGTGCGTGTAGTTTTAAAAGCTTTTATGTTGTAAAACGCGGTTATAAGGGTTTTTTATTTGGGTGTTATTTTGCTGCGTTAATGGCGTATATCGTGTATAGTCCGTTTTATCAGGTCTGTCACTTGTTTACAAACATTGCAATGCCATAACATTGTATATTTAGTGTGTTAAACGTTTTAATTGTAAAAAGGGAGTGTTTACCAATACATTATTCATAAAGCCACATACTAATACACAAAATATGAATATAATCAACAAGATAGTTTGCAATGTCTATATACACAACGTTATATAAACATGCGACTGACCTGATTAAACAAGCTATATGATTGGTATACATCAGGTACAAAAACCGCCTTACAACATATTCAGAATAATTATATATAGTAATAGCCGTGCTATTATACTAACTACAGCTATTATTCCGAAGAAATAAGACCAATAATGTCGAGGTGCCGTAAAAGTATCAGCGTGGCTAACAATTAAATGTCTTTTCTTTTATGCCTTCCAAAGAATCTTAATGCCAATACACTTAGACGTTACTGAAGGCGCAAATAGCCGTCTTAATAGCGTATGGTGCGCTGAGATGAGTGAATCGTGTATTTGATTCGCATTTGCTGGATTAAATGATGCTTACTTGTATTAGAACACAGAAATTTGAAATTCTATCCATAAAATATCATAACAGTCGATCCATTCAAAATCGATCAATACATATAATATACTAAAGGAATGCAACACGTCCCCCCCTCCAAAATGGAATTCGGTAGTCAGTGCTAATAAAATAAAACAAGAGGGCCAAAGGGCCATAGGTCGCTCACCTGTCCTAGTAGTTCATGGACCCCTAATGGTAGCCTCTATTGCATAAACAAGGTTTTCATATTGTCTTTCGCTTTATAATTTACATCACATTTAGACCCAATGACATATTGAAGTGATTTGACCTTGTGACCTAGTTTTTGACCCCGGATGACCCAATATCAAACTTGACCCAGATTTTGTTGAGATGATCATTGTGACCAAGTTTCATAAAGATTAGGCCAAACTTGTGACCTCAAGTGACTACACAAAGTCTTTCTATGATTTGACCTTGTGACCTAGTTTTTGATCCCGGATAACCCAATATCGACCTTGATCTATATTTTGTTGAGATGATTATCGTGACTAAGTTTCATAAAGATTAGGTCAAAATTGTGACCTCTAGTGACTACACAAAGTTTTTCTATGATTGGACATTGTGACCTAGTTATTGACCCCGGATGACCCAATAGCGAATTTGACCAATATTTTGTTGAGATGGTCATTGTGACCAAGTTTCATAAATATTAAGTTAAAATTGTGACCTCTAGTGATTACACAGGTTTTTTTATGATTTGACCTAGTTTTTTACCCCCAGATGACCCAATATCGAACTTGACTAAGAGTTTGTTGAGATGATTATTGTGACCAAGTGTCATACAGATAAGGTCAAAATTGTGCCCTCTTGTGACTACACAAGGTTTTTCTATGATTTGACCCCAGATAACCCAATATCGAACTTGGCCTTGATTTTGTTGAGATGATCATTGTGACAAAGTTTCATAAATTTTAAGCTAAAATAGTGTCTACCCAAGCCAATTGTTGACGGACGACGGTCGAAGAGTGATCACAAAAGCTCACTCAGTCACTTTGTGACAGGTGAGCTAAAAGTAAGTGAGAGTTGCTAAATAATGCTTACATAAATACACATATGACAAGTCACTTAGAATTGCAAGCAATACATAAGTCCCCTACCGGTTTGAAGCCATGAACTTTAAAATATTTTCAATGTTTCCGCTGCCATAGAAACCATGTTTGTCAGAATACATAAACATTTCGGCATTTAATCTCCTTATTGGCACTTACTCACATACCAAGTTTCATAAACATAGCTCGGAAATTGTTATGTCAGGATCCAAATTGTTGCCATTTTTCACTATTTCTGTCTCCAAAGCATCCACAAAATATTTCAGGCGTGTATATTCCCTTATTGCCCCCTATCTTCATACCAAGTTTTATAAACCAAGCTTAGAAACTGTTTGACTTAGGGCACGATCCAGATGTTTGACGGACAGACAGACGGGTGTTCTTACGGTTGTCCACTTATTGGGTATTTCTTTTCTTAAAAAGTACCCAACATAGGACAAACTACCCAATAAAAGACTTACGGAATGAATCAAATGTACTAACGAATGGACATTTATTGGGTATTTCTTTTGTTCTCTCGTATCAAACAAGTGGCCATTCGTATACCCGGACGGATGGACGTAGGGAAAGTGTATTGTCCCCTCCGGTTGAAAACCAGCAGGGAACTAAAAGCATGCCCTATCGCACTTTAGAATGCACTTTAGTGTTCATACAAAGTAAGAGTTACTCTAGTCTTTCAAATTGATAATTTTACATTTATATCCAACCGTTGCACGTTTTCCTCGTGGCAAACTAGTATATTTACGAACCAGTGACATTCCTTAGCTGCTCACTTCGATCAGTGCACAAATTAATCGTGCGCAAATCGTGGGCCGAGACTGCGTTTTAAAATAGCCTATTAAAATCGAGAAAAACGCTCATTTAGATAGAGAAAATCGCCCATTCAAGTCGTGAAAATCGTGCCCAATCAACAGGATTATGTTTATACTCAGCACATTTAAAAACGCAGCACACATACAGTTAATACTTTTCGGATGAAAAATTAACAACAATAATAAGCTATATTTCCTATCAATTCTGAACATTTCAATTATGCTGTTGGTCCACCAGAATCAGTGTGGGATATACAGTCTAAAATAAAACAGTCTCTATACACTGCCAAACAAACATTAGTATACATATGTTATTTGCCCACTTACTTGCCTGTATTAATAGTATTTGCAGAACAGTGAAGAAATAATATATTTGAAGAAATGGAATATTTTTGTTTATTAAATGGAAAGGCCCTACATTAATTAGTACACTAGTTGCAAAATCTAAAGTTTCTTTGTTCCTCTTGAATGGAAACTTTGTAACAAAAAAGATGGAAAATTCAGCCTTTTTGATCACATGGTTATTTTAGTTCCGAACATCTTCATCTTTATTTCCATCTCTATTTTGACTCATTTAGTAACTGTAGTTTCAGAAACTAGTATAATTGTGACCGTCTGATAAACAAATATCGAATAATTTAACCACGTTAATTTTGCAACAAGTATTTATTGTATACTTATTTTTGGTGGGCACTGTATATGCAGTCTGAAACCGGTATATCAATATAATAATGCATCCGTGTTTTACCTCGTATTTAGAAAATAAGATTCCAGTAATTATACGGCCAATTCGAAGTAGGTCCCCATGTATACATACATTGTATGACGCTTTCTATCATAAGGGGAATGGACTAGTTGTCATAGCAATCGAAAAACAATTTTTTAAACCGATTTGTTTGGCAGATGAGTGACGAACATTGCTGGTTCTGTCCAATGCGGCTATCCAAATCGTGGATGGTCACTGACATTTCGTGCAGTCCGATGAAAATACATGTAGCAGTTGAAACATCTCACAATCTATTATTTGACTGTATCTGCATCCCATGCATGTATTCCCCTTTTTGGGTATCATTTCAGATCAACATGTAGAAAAAACATGTTTGTGGTTAACCGTGTATGATTACGTATCAAGATTGATAATAATTCATTTTTGGTCGATTGAGAATTTCATACACGCTCGACACCTCATTCCAATCATGACGGTATCCTACGACAGGTCAGTCAGGCAAAAGTGTAGGATTTTCAATACCGACTATAGGCGCAATTAATTTTGATATGCGGGATTTCCAAACCTCCTGTCCTGTCACTTATAAGATGTTCATAATAATATCTACGTCTGTTCAAATACAAAAATCACCAGTTAAATTGTAAAATGAGCACGAACAAAGTCACTAACATACGAAAAACCACACCTTTAGACAGGCATTCAAAATCACTAAATTTTAAGTTTAGTTTTATTACTAATATTGGCAAATTCAATATCTAATCTTATCCTTTTGAAATTTAATAGTTTAAATGAGATAGGTTGGTGGGTGCATTGAAATAAAACAGCATTATAAAAACTTGCAGATGCTTTAGTACAAAGCTGGAAAGCGATTAACCAAATGTATTCGACGAATTTGTTTGCTTACACCGTCTAACAAATATAAGCACATTAAGAGTAATACTACGCATATCCTGTATTGAAAATCCCACACTTTTGCCTAGGGTGAGTGTGCTTGCACTATTCCCAGAAAATAACGAGATAACATTTTTTTACAAACTAAATTGAATCATACGTAGAAATGTTTAATTAACAAACACGTATAATTAATTTTTCAAAATAATAATGAAAGTGATATTGGGCTTTGAACCAGGTGAGGCGTTTGTAAAGTCCTTGAGTGTATAAATAAACACCCTTACTTTTTATTTGATTTTAAAAACTTGTGTTTTTAATTGTGCTAAGTATAACAAACCACATGGTCTAAGTCCGATAGAAAGACTCATGGGACATAATATTCCATATTACTATGATCTTAATATTATTTTTATCTCGACTTTTCGAAGACAAACGTCGAGCTATTGTCGTGACGGATCGTGTGCGTCTGCGCTTGTGTTGGTTAATGTCATTTCCCAAAGACTATCAAATGTATCCTCTTGAAACTCAACATAAGTAGTCACAATCACAAGGGGAGTCCATACTGACAAGGCTGGTATCGTATTTTAATAGAGTAATGTGTCCTCTTTTCCAATTAGTACATATTAGAAAGACTGGCAAATTTTCACAAAAACTTAATTTTCTCAAACACTATCAAAGCTTTTAACTTGTAAGTCAATAATACACTTGTGGAATGTGATGACCTACATCTACTGACAGGAGAAAACCGAACAATATTGCTCAAAGACTATCAGAGGTATCCACTTGAAACCCATCACAATGGGAGTCCATACTGACAAGACTGGTAACCATGTGACCTATATTTATGAGGTATTCTTAGAAGAGTACTATCAAATTCAAGAAAGTCGAGCGCCCAGCACTCGTAGGCGGTGCTCTTTTTTATTTTATTGGCGCTGGAATTAGCTAAATGGACAGGGGTTGGTATGAGGTTGACAATCAGGGACGAATATTTCGATTATGTTGAACAAGGCTTGGCAACAAAGCAGTAAGAGGTAAATTATTGATACAAATGTACAGACGAATGTACCCAAAATAATGTATACATAATGTTAATATATGATAGTATATGTAAACAAATATTGTGATAACTAAGTAGCATTTACGAATTAAGAATACAATGATTGAGCGCCTCTGTGCGAAAAGCAACATTGAATTCAGATCAGCCTAATGTGAATACATTCTGGTCGCAAAGACCAAAACGTGGCAGTGAAATCTTTTTACGTGTAGTTAAAATGTTATTTCATTGGATGAACAAGTCATTAAGAATTGCAACAATACAGAAGTCCCCTACCGGTTTGTGGCCATTTTAATGTTACTGTTGCCATAGCAACCACAACTTTGGTCAGAATCAAAATATTTTAGACGTGCATAATCCCCTTATTGCCCCTATCCGCATACTAAGTTTTATAAACCTAAATACATAGTATATGGGGGCTATATTGGAGTCATGCTTGAGGGTTGGTTGGTCTGTTGGTTGGTTGGTCCGTATAATTTTGTCCGCGCTATTTCTCTGTATCCATTGGTCGGATTTCATCAAAACTTTGCATGATTGATCAGTACCAAGTCTAGTTGTGCATATCCTCGGCACACATTGGTCGGATAAATTTTAAGGGGGTTATGGCCCTTTGTTTTTTTTTCACTTATAAATTTTGTCCGCGCTATTTCTCTGTTACCAATAGTTTGATTTCAATGAAACTTTGCATGAATGATCAGTACCAAGTCTAGTTGTGCATATCCTCGACTATCATTAATAGGATTAATTTTAAGGGAGTTATGGCCCTTTGTTTTTTTACACTTATGATTTTTTCCTTTGTTGTCATTGGTTTGATTTCAATGAACGTTTGCATGAATGATCATTACTAAGTCTAGTTGTTTGTCAGAGCACATTTAAGTGACTGTGTCAAGCAGTTTCTGGGGGTATTCATCACATTCAGTGATATTTCTTGTTATTATTTGGAGCCGTGCCTTTGTCTTGTTTCTGAGGTCAGAACATTATTCCCTATCGTACGTTGCTATGATGACTGGTTCACAAATTTTTAGAACGTTGGGATAATTTGTGTAGTACTTGGCTTTGTTCTCCTCGCACTCCATATTAAAGTTTACTAAATCCATATAAACAGGCTGCTCATTCATTTTATCGTGTCCTTCACAGTTCAATGAGAAAGCGCCTGTCAGAAATTTACCTTGGCATCCTTGTCATATAACTTTCTACAAGGTATGTATTAATTATGCATCAATATAAATTAACGTTAAAATATTTAACAGTATTGGTGTTGTGTGCTCAAATTGCTCATAATTAGCGCAGCCTTCCTAGAATAAAGGTCTCTGAAAATAAAGATTTCAAATAATATTATTGTCAATTAAATTACAACCCATGTATAGTCTACGTACTTCTAGCCTAATTATTCAGAGATTTAAAATAAACATTTAAAAAGGTGAGTGTTATTTATAAGTACAGTATTATTTATTATTAAAATTTAATGCATTAATTTAAAATCTTTAGTTCCATTGATAAGTCCCGTTGGTATGAAAGTTCCTTTACATGGAATATATGTTTAATTGATAAGTCTACGGAAAGGGTTGCCAATTATCATATGCTTAATTACCTCCCTTGTGAAACTGGTGTCATTTGCAATGTAAATAACAAATTTAAATCTTCACATAATCAAAAGTTGCAAATGTCATGACCAGAAGCAAGTTGCGAAGTGGAATTAAGACGCAACCTTTCACCATAAGTTTTACGGATGCGTTGATAACCTGAGACTAACCACATCCCGTTCATCACAAATCCAAAAGGTATCCACTCCCGTGACCGTGTATCTACACTTGACGAATGTTCTAAGTACATGTACACACTTTTAGAACTAGAATAAATCAGGAACATAATCATCTCAACTCAATCAAACTGTTAAGATAGCATATGTTGGTGATTGTCTTTAATACAGAAGAAGAAAAACCAAGATCTACGTGACAATCATTAATGCGTGACGAAAATGACAAAATCACATTTTTCTCGTGCTCACACCTCAAATATGTGTAAATGTGTTTAAATCATTTCATACACGATCAACATTCGATCCCCAAACATAAGGCCATAAAAAAAGTTCGTATCATTTGACGCAAATGACGCTTGAGGAGTGCGCAAGTGCGATATGAATGCTTGAAATTGGCATGCCATTAAGACTGGTAAGATTTAATTAATTGTCTGTTTTGGGGTCCTAAATACATGTACAGACTTTTTATTATGGTTGTTGCATTGAATTCTCGAAAAAGTTGCATGTTTCTATTGACTCGATTTAAAATTGAGACGTCACATGGCGTCATTTACATTTAGTCCTTGAATTCGGCGAAACACGTTCATTATAACATCTGACTGATGGTTGTATTACTTAAAGATTGTGAAATAATGTGGAATCGTTGAATTCAACAGAATAAGTCCATTTATTTGTTTGGAGCAATTTGAAGTTGAGCATGGAAGTAACTTTCAATAGGCATTTGTCATCCGAATTACTACTACAATTTAACAAAATCTCACTATTTTCGATCATTCATGTATTTTGTAAGATATGCGCACATTCTCATCACATGGAGTTTGATTTTGATGCAATTTCCTATTTAGGTTTCACGATTGAATGCTCGCCTTGTAGCCCGGACCAAAATCCGATATAATACGTTTGGGCGACGCATCCGAGCACTACGGCAACACCAGAACGTACAGGAACTCACAACGAAACCTTTACTAGAACGGAATGCACTCCATCAGCAATTGGTACACATCATTATCAATTTAATGCCTCAGAGGATGTCAGGCTATCATCAGGGCAGACGGTGGTCATACATAATATTGATGTGCGACTTTGTTGTTTTAAGCAGTGAACTAAATGGTCATTTTCCAGTATGTTGTTATTATATTTCAGAATGGTGATTAACTCAACTTGATAGACACTAGTTTCCTGATTCCAATGGTATATTCGATTCACTGATAGGTCTAACACTTTTCCTGTTAAATGAAAATTACAGTGTGTACTTAAAACATTCGACTAGTGTAGACTAGTGGACAACGGCAAAATTAATATGCGTCACGGTTATCGTAAATATAATTTATTGTTATAGACGTTATTTGATTCCATAATTACTAAAGTAATGTTTATAACAACACTTATCAATTATTTCAAACAATTATCAATAGAATAAAACATAATGAAATAAATTATATACACTCAAGGACTTTAAAAACGCCTCACCTGATTCAAAGCCCAATATCGCTTAAAGTGTTATTGCAATATAATTTTACATGTGTATTAACTGATCTTTTCTACGTGTGAATCAGTTTATTTTGTAACAAAATTTCTGGGAATCCTGCAAGCGCACTCGCCCTAGGCAAAAGTTTGGGATTTTCAATACCGGTTAATGGCTTAATTTATCCTAATATGCGGGATCACATTCGTCTACGAATTCCTAAAACGAGCCTCCTTTTACATACACGATGGTCACAATAGTTTCTACGCGTGTTCACATTCAACACTAACCTGTCAACAAGCATGAATAAAGTCAATAACAAAAGAACGTTCACATTTCACAGACTCTCAAAACCATCACGTTTTAAGTTTTATTACTTAAATTGGAAAACACAAAATCCTATCCTTTTAAACATGTTCAAATGCGGCAGGTTAGAGCGTGTGTAAAAGTTACCTAGCAGTCTGAATGAAAATTTGCAGATGCTTAATAAAAAGGATAAAAAAACGTTTAAAAAGTGTTTTCGTCGAATTAGTGTGCCTACACCACCTCCAAATATGAGCACATTAAGAGTATAATGCCTCGCATATCCCGTTTATAAGCGGATTAAGATCAGTGGTAACGTGCTGGGCTGTCAATCCAGAAGTCGTGGGTTCAATCCTTGGCATCGGAACTCGACATTTCTGAAATATTTATAATTTGTCCCGCTATATCTGGCCGTGTAGTCTGCAAAGTATCTGGAAGTGCCAGGAAGCTGTGTATCGGTGCTATACACCGGGCGCATTAAAGAACCAGGCTGCCTATTCGAAATAAGAGCTTGGCGCACTTCTGCAGCGCCGGACACGCCTGTATATAATGTCTCTCCCTTCCGGGGCTTTCTCTCAGTCTGTCCCTCCCTTCCGGGGCTTTCTCTCAGTCTGTCCCTCTGGTCAGATCATGCTGTATCTGCACTGGTAGAGGATGCACCTGCGCCCTTGTGGCTGCAACACACTAATGTAAAGTGGCTTTGAACGTGCGTTCGCATAAAAATGGCGCTTTATAAATCTGGAATATTTATTTATTTATTAGGGCCCCGCGTGCCCTATAGTAATCAGGGTCCCTGTTCGTCCGTCCGTCCACATTTTTCAAGTTTTTTCTTAATAACTTGAAAACCATTATAGGTATTGACTTCAAACTTCAAACATAAGCTTACAACAACAGTACGCTATTTTATGGCAAGTTATATAACTCTCGCTACAATATTGGAAGAGTTATGACCCTTTGTAAAATTCAAATTTTCATTAATGTTCAGCTTTTTTTCTTGATAACATGAAAACCATTGAAGATATCAACTTGAGATTTTAAACATAAGCTCACAACAACAAAACACTATTTTATGACAAGTTACATTACTCTAGCTACAATATTGGAAGAGATATGGCCCTTTGTTCAATTCAAATTTACTCATTTTTCATCTTTTTATACGCCCGTTGAAAACGGGACGTATTATGTGAACACCCTTGGCGGGCGGGCGGGCGGGCGGAATGCTTATGGGCATAATATCTAGACTAAGTTCGATTATAGGCCAAATCGGCTTAGGCCTTATTGGGTTATGGTCCTTTAATTACCAAATAAGTATGAAATTGGCCTTGTCTGTACTCTTACGCAAACAGTTTTCATCCGATCGTCTTCAAACTAGGTGACAATGCTTATGGGCATAATATCTAGGCCAAGTTCGATTATAGGCCAAATCGACTGAGGCCTTATTTGGTTATGATCCTATAATTACCAAAATAAATGTGAAACTGACCTTGTCTGTTTTTTAGTGCAAACAGTTTTCATCCGATCATCTTCAAACTTTGTGACAATGCTTATGGGAATAATATCTAGGTCAAGTTCGATTATAGGCCAAGTCGGCCTAGGCCTTATTGGGTTATGGGCCTTTAATTACCAAATAAGTATGAAATTGGCCTTGTTTGTACTCTAACGCAAATAGTTTTCATCCGATCATCTTCAAACTTTGTGACAATGCTTATGGGCATAATATCTAGGCCAAGTTCGATTATAGGCCAAATCGACCTAGGCCTTATTTGGTTATGATCCTATAATTACCAAAACAAAATAAATGTGAAATTGACCTTGTCTGTTCTCTAGTGGAGTGTTTTCATCTGAGTATCTTCAAACTTGGTGACAGTGTTTATGGATATAATATCTAAGACAAGTTCAATTGTAGGCCAAATCAGCCTAGGCCTTCTTGGGTTATGGTCCTTTAATTGACAAAAATGTTGGATTGTTTGTTTTTTTCATTCACTATGCCCTGAGACTCACCATGCCCCAAGACGGGCGTATTTTGTGACATTTTGGCACTCTTGTTTCTTCGTAACTTCACAACGATAGTAGATATTCAAATGAAACTTGCTATAATTATGGCCAGTGATAATACACTTATCTTTAGCAAAGGGCAACAACTCTAGCTTTGATAAATTTTGACGTATGCCCATTTTCAGCTTCAAAAACTATAACATTGGTCAAAGTTAAAAAATGGTTCAAGATATTCAAATGAAACTTGCTATACTTACTTCTATTGACTACGACAATAAGTACATGTATGTGGAGCAAAAACAATATACACATTTTTAGCAAAAGGCGACAACTCTTTAAAACTTTAATAATTTTTGACTGATTCCCCTTAACACTTGCACACAAAACAAACAGATTAATTAGTTCTGTTTTGTGTATTTCCATCTTGCAAACAATATTGGCCGATCAGGAACAGGGCAATGTCAATGAAACCAATGTCATGATTTCATGATTTCAGTGTGCAACTTTAGTCTGTCGAGTATATTTCCAAACTTTATAAAAGTCCAAGTTTCTATGTAGGAAATTAAACCTGCGCTTGTCAAACAACTTTAATTGAATTTTAAAAGGGGTGAATTACTTTATTTCAGGCATCAACACATGAAAGTTTGAGATATGACTTTGTTATTGTGTCTGAGTACAGGAACTTATAGCACTGATAATTATGCAACCCCACTATACATCTACACTCCTCCCCTCCCTCTTACGACATGCTACCACGGGGCCCTGTTCACGACAGTGATAATTCTAGTTTGTATTAGCGTGAGTTCGCTTGTGGGATTCCTAGAAAATAACGAGACAACATTTTATTACAAACCTAACTGAATTACACGTAGGAAAGATTAATTTATGCACTTGTAAAATTATTAAATGCTTTAAGCGATTATTGGTCTTTGAATCAGGTGAGGCGTTTTTAAGTCATTGAGTGTATTTAAATACCGTTTCCATGTTTTTCAGATTTCCGCATACTCTTGACCAGCGCTCTTCAGTTGGAACCCCGTGAGGCATCCATAATTATTTGTTTCTTATTTACGGTTTCTAGAAGAAGTTCACAACCTTCCGCCTTACTTTCAAGTCCAGATTGTGACATAGAAATAGTTATGTCGATGAAATGACGAACTTCCTCTGGTACACAGAAGGGTGTTGTCAAAACGAATACATATTTCCATGTAGGTGGTCTTGTTTGTACCGTAGAACAACTATGACAATTTATGTGTATTGGGAAATTTGATCTACGGACAGCCTTTCGAAAAATCTTCAACCCAAACAAATGCGTGAACACTCATATTTAAACATAATTCTTACACTGTGTCCCCCAGCAAAGGCATAAAGTTTTACAATATGTCTAGTAGCTGCCAAGCTTTGTGGTGATCTGTACACCATTCACACGCAGAGAGCTTTTATGGACCGCCAATCAAGCATGAGGGTCAACTGTTTTATAATAATTTTCCACATTATTTTAAAAATCGACTTGGCAATGTTCATTTCAAAGTGTCCCAATCCCCCAATCTAGACAACATGTCGAGTACATTTCCATATTTTTTACAGGAGTTAATGTTTTCAATTATATGCGTTGCTGAATGGGTAAACAAGTGTGTATTACATTTAAACAAACTGTCACAAGTAGGACATATAAAGTAGTTGTCCGTCCCTTTCGAACACAGACCCACATTTTTCATGCATTGAGGAATTACATAGTCCATTACGACCTGCAGTGATTCAAAGAAGCAGGGGCTAACCAGGACTAGGTCCATCACCACAACCTTAGTTTTCCTTCGATATTACTTTTTATTCCCTGATATGGATCATGAGGTGTTTTTATCTCAGCTACCAGACGCTTTCCTAATCTACAACAGACATGCGCCTCATCCTAGGTGGAAGGCCATCACCCTCATTGTGGAAGCGGCCTATTATACGGTTATTCCGCATATCTCTAAAGACTACATCATAATTAATGTTTTCTAGAACAGGTGAAATGTCAAGTTAGCCAATAAAATGGGCATAAATCTGAATTGGTCTGTAAATCTGTTGCTCTTTGTGGAACCATACATGCTACAGAGGGACATAATCTTACACGTTTCTTAAGAGTTGTGTTTCTCATTCCAGCTGCGAGTCTATATTTGATTATTGTCAAAAAAATACATTGTAACAATGCCTTTGTGTTGTGGTATGTCCAAGGTAAACCCTTTAAAACTGGGTATATAAACTCCACAAGGGTTGTGTATAAGTCGGTAGGGGAACACGTATTATTTATATTAACTATTGCTCCACTTCCACTGATCAAGTGTGAAACCAGACTTTTGGCTTAATTGATAGGACTATGTACTGCACTGTTGTTAAATTAACCATATGTTTGTAAGTATTTAAAGGTTGGATGCTTTGTCTTTTTCCTGCAGAGCCTGTAAAAGGCTAAAACTGGTTTGTTAATTGCTGACATCCTGTTGTTTACAGAATTGACTAGTTCGCCCATACTTATATCACCGACAACATCGCTCAAAACGTTTTTAAATCAGTACCAACTGCTGCTCCTTAACTGCAAAGGGTAACTTCACTAAGACCATTTTCTCTGATTAAAATGTATAATTCAGCAATGGTATAGTTTAACTTCGGCCTTGGCCAAAGCAAAAAATCGTAGCAAGTACATGGTCGGTATTGTCAAGGTATTGCCCATCAATAACACCAATATACATATCAAACATATTTTGAGAATCAGTAAATCATTTACACATCAGTCCGTGCATTTAGATCACCAACATTAATTTTACCAACATCAGAATATATACGTACGTTTTGTTCTAATTTTTTAAAAAAACAATATCGTGTGATTTGAATTGTGCGGAATATAAGCAAAACAAATACAAAATATGTACATATATCAAACTCTTAAGATCGAAAAAAATTGTGGTTAGTTTTAACCAAATAAACCCATCCGGGTCTTTATCTAACAGATAAATAATGCTTCTCTAACAAATAAGCATACTATACCGTGACCTCTATTACTCTTCCTCTTAACAGTCACACTCTTTCCGTGGTTCGCTGATGGATACATACTAGTAACCAATTAGTTCGTATACGTCGTATGTAGATTGCCATGTCTCAGAACAAAATCATGATTATGCCCCCCCCCCCCCCAACTTTAATGAGGGGATATATTGCTTTGCACATGTCTGTTGGTCGGTATGTCGGTTGGTCGCATAAAATGGTTTCCGTTCAATACCTCGAGAACGCTTCGACCTATGATCTTCAAACTTTACATTGAAGTTTGTTAGCAACAGTAGATGGATGACCCCTGTAGATTTTGAGGTCAGTCACTGAGACCTTTACCATTTCTGATTATGTAAATGGTTTCCGTTCAATAACTCAAGAACGCTTTGACCTAGGATCTTCAAACTTTACATGGAGGTTGGTCAGAAGAACTTCTATCACATATTCTAGTATAGTCATTGACTAATTGTTTAAAACTAAACATGTTCAGGAAGGATTTTAGTAAAACGAGGACATGACTTAGCAGATAAAACATTTGTATTAAGGTCTCCAAGTAAAAATGTTTCAAGTTCAGTAAAAGATTTGAAAGGGCACACAGTATCTAAAATGTCATACAAGTTGTTTAGGAGGCCTATTTTAGCACCACATATAATGGGTTTAGATTTTAGTAATATGAGTCATATCCAAGTTGCTTCAAGCTCGGAGTGATCTAACTCTGCACTGCGCGTGTGTTATAAGAAATGTCCTGTCGAATATAAATACATACACCTCAACCATGCCTGTCTTTGTCCTTACGTTGAATCGTGTAATCACTAATAGAAACTTCAGAATCAGGCACAGTATGTATGATCTAAGTTAAACAAGGTTTCAGATATACATATACACGCTGCCACAGTTTTCCTGGCTAATAGTCAATTTTGGGTATTAAGGTAATTGCTAACTCTTAAATTTTTCTGTACAAGAGGTATCAAACACCTGATTTTTATGAAGAGCACACTCATGAGAGTGATAGTGCAAACCCATAACAGTTTTGCTCAGCTAGTTATATACGGAATCACACGATAACGTTTGTTTTAGAATATGCATGTTATATGTATTTTAAATGATCATAGTTTAGAATATGTGATTTTTAAGTTTTACGAAAACAATTGTTGAACAACATACTGTTTTCGTACATGCAACCAGTAGAGTAACTATAATAGAAGCTTTATCTCAAATTGCATGGCAGTTGCTCGGTTAGAATTTTTTTATTGACACTTTAGTGATTTCGGAAATGTTGAAAACCAGGAGTTTACAAAATACATCAACGTATTGAATACGTTGTATCCAGTTTTCGCGATAATTTGTTTTTCATTTTTCATCCTTTTGCATAAATGCGAAAGAACCTTCCTCTAAAGTGGTCGGGATGCTTGCTATAAACAAATATTAAAACTTGAATAAAAATTTTGTGTGGGCTCATTATAAAACGTTTCACATACGTTGTAGCTAGTATTCGCGAGTGTTGGACCAGGTGTTTCTAATATTTGGAATGAATGACACGTAAAATTTCCGCTATAGCTTTATTCTGCAAGCTTATTATAGTATAATATAGTAATAACTATACAGTAAATTCGCGATTTTAAGACATGAGAACATGCTGACACATCAATTTTAAGTTTTTCGTACTATTTCATCATGATAGTCCCCTTCTCCAAAAAGCAAGCAAAACCCGGGTTAAACCGTGTTAAACCCTGCGGTATTGGCACCGTGCTAAAAGCGAGTCTTTTAGCTTACCGACTGGGTTTTTTTCTGAGCAAAACCTGGGAAAAACACGCTTTTAACACAGTTTTAACTCGCTTTAACTCACTTAAGTGGGTTTATAGTGTGTTTTTTCAATAAGTTGGTTTTAAGTGTGTTTTTTCTGTGCTGAAAAACTCGCTTATGTGGGTTTTAAAACCCGCTTTTAGCTCACTTATTTCTAGAAAGTGAGTTTATAGTGTGTTTTTCAATAAGTTGGTTTTAAGTGTGTTTTTTCTGTGCTGAAAAACTCGCTTATGTGGGTTTTAAAACTCACTTTTAGCTCACTTATTTCAAGTAAGTGTGTTTTTTTCTCAATAAGTTGGGTTTAAGTGGGTTTTTAAACCCACTTTAGCCAACCTTTTCCCAGCAAGTGAGTTTTTTATGCGTCAAAAAACTCGCTTTAACACAATTCTACTAGATGGGAAGTTGGTTTCTTAGTGAGCTAAAAGTGAGTTAAAAGCGAGTTTTAGCTGTGAAAAAACACGCTTTAAACTCGCATTAAACACGGTTTTAACCCGCATTTAACTCGCTTTAAACTCACGTTTAGCTCACTAAGAAACCAACTTTCCACCCAGTAGAAAAGTTAAAAGCGAGTTTCAGCTGTGAAAAAACATGCTTTAAACTCCCATAAAACACGGCTTTAACCTGTATTTAGCCAGCTTTAGCTCGGTTTAAACATGCTTTTAACTCACTTTTATTTAATTAAAATTAGATGGAATACCTTTTCAAAGCAATGTGATGAATCCAGGTTTAAATGTTGTTTTGGCTGTGTAAACACACTTTGATCAATAAAATGAAATGGCATACCTTTTCAAATATAATAAAGAATACAACAATAAATATCAATTAATAAAATATTTACTTGAAAAAATAAAGATGTTCTTACTGATATACAACAATACAATCAAAACACAAAACAATGTTTAACATTAAAACAACATGAAAGACCTGGTGAACAATAATGTAGATACATACAGAAAGACATTGCATTAATATAAACTTTAGAAAGACATTGCATAAATAGATAAATATAATAACTTCTTTGACATTAATAAGCAAATTAAATTAATTGTTAAATACATCACAGCTTGCTACATTTTGACCAAACCACAGAACACCCTGTCTAGGGTAAACACAAAGTTTGGTTGTTGTACAGAGGTTGTGCCTAGAGTGGTAAAATATATAGAAAATGTTGCTGTAAAATAGTTATATCGCTTTAAAGAGGTTGTTGCTCTATTGAATGCTGCTCTGGAGAGGTTGAAATGAGGAAACATTTTTAGACGGACATTAAAAACAATGAGAGTTCCCTTCATGACAGATAGTTATAAAGTATGTGCATAATAAAAATAAATTGCTATATAAGTTGTTGCAAACAACTTTATAATCAAACATATATAAAGCTGATTTAAGGTTATCAGGAAACTAATCAAAATAAGCATTGAAATGTATAGATAGAATAAAAGTAAGTAGAAATTTATTGGCCCTTAATTTAATTAAGAAATAATATGTACCTGTGATTTATCGTAGAATAAAGCACGGACACAAGTTTGGATGCATAGTAATTAAATCACGAGTGCATAGCACACGTTATTGAATGTATGCATCCGAACAAGTGACCGTGCTTAATTATAGATAAAACCCAGGTACATATTCATTATTTCGATTCTAATACAGCCAATCAGGCGTTCTACTGAGGCATAATGCCTAATCCTGAAAACTAGTTGCAAGTCTGTTTTGAATACCAATAGCACACACCCGCACACCAAAACTCAGTTCAAACATTGTTTTAGTGTTAAAATTCATATGACTTTAATATTTGATGCAGATTTTACAATTTACAAATACACATTTTATGGCCAGGTTCATAAAGATGAGATAAAAAATGCTACCTCTAGATTATAAACAAGCGTTTTCTTCGATGTGGCCTGGTGACCTAGTTTTCGACCCCAGTTGACCCAGTAGTGAACTTGACCTAGAGTATATAACGATACACATTGTGACCAAGTTTAATTAAGATAAAAAATGTAACCTCTAGAATGTTAACAAGGTTTTCTTTGATTTGACCTAGTTTTTGACCCCAGATGACCCAGTTATGAACTTTACATAGATTTCAAAGAGGCAAACATTGTGACAAAGTTACATAAATCCAGTCACACAGAATAATTTGGATCTCTTCCTTGTGTAGTTGCTGTTGGAGTCAGATAACGATCGGAGACCTGTGCAGGAATATCACGAGCCATAAAATTATGATCTTTCAGACCTGAGCTAGTAAAGTGTCTGTGACTATTGTCCGGCATTGGCACACCAATATCCACCAATTTTCGTGCGAAGAAAATACTCGAGCCTGAGGCATGTTCATTCATAGTTATTGATGTAAGAGGAGATGTAACTGGTGTTTGCATTTTGCACTGGGGTAATGCCAGATAAAAGTTTGTCAATAGTATTCTTATTCGTGGAATTCGGTCTTCCTTTCTTGTTCGATGACTACTTCAAAGTTACAGTTTTGAGCACAATGAATTTCACTACAATCGGGGTCTTTAGATGGTTCTATGTCCGTAGTATATTTATCATACTGCTATGTGTATACGTTTTCACTACTTTGGGCTGTAGCAGATGACTCCAGTACCGGTAACTCTACTTTGTCAGCAATGAAAGCATTATTCTGTTCAACGACAACTTCTAGTTTTTCAACTCTATTCAAGATTGACGATAACTGGTTTTCAATAGAGGTGATACGAGATTGGCTGGGTTATCTATATAATGTCATTGTTCGCCGATTCTTTACAATTGATGAGTTCCTGCTCGTAGAGCTTAAGGGAATCATTAACAGCAGTTATCTGATCTGAACATAGTTTTTAACGGCAATGTTTGACTGGTTTAATAGTAGCATCATGTCAGCTTGAAGACTGCTAAATGAATCCTTAAGGGTGTTGATATCATCAGGGGTGTCAACAGAGCCAAATAAAAAATCCTGAAAATCATATGCGGCTGACCATTTTTGACAAACTAGAGGCTGTCAACCATATATAACTCAGTTTTTCAAACTTTTTATTGAAGAACATCCTTCAGAGCAGATATATGACCATAACTTTGCCATTTCTTGAGATATTTTCATCAAATAACTTTTATTTTGGTCAGAAAGCACAGCTTTTCAAGGATAGACAAATCCGGAAATCCGGATAAATCCGGAAAATTGACACCCCTGTATCATGTATGCACACACACGGTGTATTTGTTTTCGATTGTGAGGTTGGAGTAGCAGTCATGTCAACAGCAGCACTCACCGAGGGACGTCCAGTACTAAGAAGATCTTTCATGGTAGAGAAATCATCACCTTCGATTACAGACAGAAATGCACAAATCATTGGCCAGTTTTACAACAACGGCCTCTCCCTTTTCTCTAAAGACACATCGCTTGAGTTCGGTTTGTAGCTACTAAATCGCATTAATCGAGTCTCTTCCAATTTAACTTCACATGAAGCGTAATCTAGCAGTAATCTCGTTACAAATTTGTTGGATGGTAATTCTCGGTATAGGGACAACAGGCTGTTAAATTCTGGTAAGCTGGGACGAAAGCAGGTCTTCACCAATACATGATCCTAAGTTGTCTTAGCGATACCCTCATCTTTTCATCGACTTGACATCTGGCGAAAACCTGATTTAACAAGATATGTTTGTAAAACACGTATGCCCCCATGGCAGCCAAATAGTCAGAAATGGTAAATGTCACTGTGACCTTGACCTACTGACCTCAAAATCAATAGGGGGTATCTACTGTTGATGACCAATCTCATGTAAAGTTTGAAGATCCTAGGTCAAAGTGTTCCGGAGTTATTGAACGGAAACCAATTAAATAGTCAGAAATGGTGAAGGTCACAGTGACCTTGACCTTTGACCTACTGACCCCAAAATCAATAGGGGTCATCTACTATTGATGACCAACCTCCATGTAAAGTTTACAGATCCTAGGTCAAAGCGTTCATGAGTTATTGAACGGAACCCATTTTATACGACAGACAGACAGATCGACCGACCGACCAACCGACACAGACAGACATGTGCAAAGCAATATACCCCCTCATCAAAGATGGGGAGCATAATAATGTAACAGTTACTCAGTATGCCCACTGGAATTTTAAAAAGTGGGTATCTGTACCCACTAGTTTTGGAAAAAGTGGGTACAGGCCTAAGAAGTGGGTACCGTAATTTTTGTATGTGGAAAGGGAGGTAAATCGTATCTGATTTGTGAACGTATTTTCGGACTGGACACCGGTTTTTAAACATTCTTAAAAAATGGCTGCCAATTGCGCGATGTTTCCAAAATGTTTTATACTAAATTAATGATTACACCCGCAATATTGTTTCAGTTTACCGTCGCACTTGTAGTAATATGCTGTTATGACCAAATGACGACCTCGTTCACTTGATTGATTAGTAGAAATAGTGCCTCGGCACTTGGAAATGGCAAGTGATACAAATGAGTCTAGATTGTCTGGATGTTTGACGCAGGTTGTTTAAGATTAAAAAGCAAGCGTTTATCGGTTTTAGGTCTCTGTCTGCTAAAAGTTTTGCCGAGATTGTGTATTAGTCTGCACCAACAAAATGCGTAACGGCACTCACGGACATTGAAAAAGTTGCGCGGACATCGTGTTTGCTGCGTGAAAAATGCAGGATTCTGCGTGACCGGGCATACTGTAACTTAATCATTGGTGCATTTTTCTAGCTCGCTGCGTTCCACAATAACTTTCTCAATATCATCAAGTAGACAAGTAGAGAATGACTTTGTGTGACATGCTGCTCAGAATATCAACGCATTTCACCTCGCTCACGCAATAACTTTATCAGTGAATATGCCACATAGACAACAAGTTTGTGTGATATGCTGCTCAGATAGAAATGCAATCTTCATAGATTCTTAAGTAAACAGGCCAAAACAACATCAGAAATAACATATTTAAGTCACGAAGTTACGTTTTAGCGCCTAAAAGCTGGTCACGACACACATGTGTTATCACACACATGGAACATTGTTCCATTATTATAAGTGCAAACAAGACTGCGTTCAATAAACGCTTATGCCCCCCCCCCCCCCCCCCCCTGGAAGCCATGTCCATAAAAATCTGAGCAGTGGTTCTTAGCCCGGACAAGAATTATGATAGTTCTCATGATATAACGTGATTATACGCTATTCTGGGACACCCCACGTACAATAGTTTTGTACCGAGCCCTCGAACTTGTGTGCAAGTTCAGTAAAAATCATAAATAAAACTGCAAATTACCAATGATAGCTGTTCTTTCTGCAGCAGGGATTCTTGGTGGAACATTTGTTCATGGAGCAGAGCACAAGTTGCCATACGTAAACAGCATCCAAAGATGTCATGATGGCGTCTCGCCTGGTGCTGTATCTATTAAAGCTTGAACGATGTGCTGCAAGAATCGGAGGAAATAATTAGAAAAAATGTACAAGCATATATCATAACAATAGCTGGCATTGTATTTGTAAGGGACATATGCCCCGAAGTGTGAAGTTGATAGTATATGCAAGTACTGATGCAAAATGAAACCACTAAAATTCCTATTTGTCATGCACAAAACACTTTTCTAGGAGTAGGATAAAGAATTAAAAGTTGACAAACATTCAAATGGGTCAAATCTTAGTTTTAAAAAACTTAAATTGCAGCTGCTATTTTCAAAAGCTGAATCTGTATCTATCAACTTTTCCTGCAGAATTATGCCATGGTACCATTCAAAATACAGGTATGTTATCAACATTATCCTTGCCTGTAAATATAGTGGTTAACGCTCTCAACTACCAATCCAGAGGTCCATGGTTCCAATCTTGATCAGGGGCACTGGAGCCTGGATATTTCAGAACACTTTTCAGTGTTTCCCACCCAACTAGAGATGGAAACCTGAGGTGTATCGGTGCTATTCACTATATCTACATTATTGGCAGGCGTTACCCTAGCTTGGTCCGAATAGACTCCTTGGTTCTTTAACGGGCCCGGTGTATTGTACCGATACATACAAGACTACCTCTTGGTTTCCAACCAGTACATCTTTAGTTGGGTGGCAAACACTGATAAGTGTTTTAGAAATGACCAAGTGCCCCAGCCGAGATTCGACCCTGTGACAGGCCTAGACACGAACTATTTTGGCCAATGGTCCGACAAGGCAGAAACGCCCAATTTGTAAATAGGACAGTTACTGGTCCTCCAGAATTTTCACTGGTCTCGGAACAGCGGACCAGTGTTAGTTTCGGGCCCTGTGGTACAGACACTTGGGGTCTGGACCACGCCCCCTCCCGCTATGCGCATGGATTTTTTTATAGTTCTAATATAATCAGACTCATTCAGTAATCATACAAACATGAGTTGGGATGTATGTGATATTAATACAAAAATCTACGTAATTCCTTTACTGCTTAAAAAACACAAAGATAAATATGTTTTGATGAACTTTCTCGCACACCAACCTAGAAAAACTGATTGTGTAAAACTTGTTTTGCAACTTTCCCATATATTTCTGGTATCCTTCGGTCAATAACAAGTTAATCTTTACGATGACTATACTGACGATACTCGATTGATCAGCGCTCTTGTTTACAAAATATCAGGAAAGTTTGCAATTGTCAACTCATTTTCTGCCGCGCACATAATCTTTCGACAATTTGAACAGTGGTTCCCAGCCTGATACATAAGAACCATGTCGCAATTTGAACGTTGGACCCAAACGAGGTATTCCGAATGGTTTATTTACATATCTGGTTCCAATGTTCAACGCCGGACGCCATACTTTCGTATTGATCAGGCGGGAAACCATCGTCGAAAGATTATGTGCGAGGCATGTTTTCAGTTGAAAATTGCCAACTTTCTCGCAAATTGTGGAGGCAGGGGTGGATTTCGGTTTCTGTCACTATCATCATCGCGAAGAGTAATGTGTACTTGACCATTGAAGGACACCAAATATAGGCAGGAAATTTGCAGTCAGTTAAACACAAACAAATTATAAGTCCCGAATACGTTTAATAATGTTAATGTGATTGATGTATGGGTCTTGGTATACAATATTGACGATAAAAATATATCCTGGGGGTCGGGGTCCAGACCCCAATTGTCTGTGCCTTGTGGGACCTCTTGATCAGTAGTCAAGTGCGTTACCACTCGACCACTGTGCCACCCACAGTAGCAATTATCGTCAATATTAGTATAGCAGATTAACAACTGAGCTAACATGTATGGTATCTAACTTAACATGAAACCCGTCGAGTGGATAATTAGTCTGGACGTGTGATCGCGAGGTGGCTGGTTCGATTCTCGGTGGAGACACTTGGCTAAATAGAGTATAGAATCTCTTCATTAAACAAAGTTACCATACAAATATATCGAGTTAGCACAAAGATATACAATAAGCATCAAAATATTCTGCCAGTCTGATCTACTGCTCTCGCGGCATTGTGATTGCAATTTTGAATTTAATTTGAAAACACAAACTTGACAAAGAGTCAATCAAGTCTCCACTTTTAAAGCAATTTAAATTTTATTCAAGCATATTCCTTGCAATAATAAAGTGTATATTCTAGACTACAAAAACAAATTCATCTAACACGAAATTACCTCATAAAGCAACTATTTCTGTGTATAATTTCACCAGAATCTTCCGCCGTACTCAATTTTCAAATATTGAGCTAAAGCGCGAAAGGGGAAGTCACTCCGCAAGAACTTGAAGAAGTTGATAAAGGCCGAATTCCGGACGGAATGCACGCGCGATTAAAGATATTTGTCAGAGTCGAACATATTTTCATAGAGCTGTCCTGATTCAAACTTCATGGTCCCCTGGTGAAATCAGTGTCCGAATAGCACACATAATGGCCCCGTCTGGATCCTCGCATGTTAGTGTAAAAAATTAAGGCGCATTTCTTTTTTATTTAAGAGGAAATCTTTTAAGTTTACACCTTAAAATATCACATATGAGGCTCAGTATGAATGCGTTTTTGTACACAGCGCATTAAATTTATTATAGCACAAATAATTGGCATTTTTTCCTTCAATTTATTTAATTATTCGCTATAACAATCTACAAGATGATAAATCTTCTCATTATAAGGCATCCGAATGATTTTATTAGAAAGCCAGGTTTTATAGTTTAAAGGTTTTCGAATCACGTATAGATTCCACACGATATTCACTTTCGTGATTTAAACAATTAATGACAGGTATTCATGTGTAATGGGGGACCATAATTCATATAATAATACGTGCATAAACTGCGAAGTCTAGTTTCGGTATTTATAAAAAGTCTAACGTCGTTACCATGCATGCAGTGAAATATTAAATAAACTAATTTTAGTATTTGAAAATATATTTGGTATCAATTAAAAACTAAAAGGGGTAGATCTACTCCCCCCCACAATATATGAAAATGAATTACACTATGTCATCAATCATCAAAAGCCCTGCAATCATAATTCTACTTCCACTCTTTCAATTATGTTCATAAAATGTGTCCATATTGTGATCAAGCTATCACCAAAAATATATTGTTCAATGTATGTTTTATTAAAATAGAAGATGTCATATTAACAATTTCAAGGTAAATGGCTGTGCAAAGTTATATATGTATTATTTTACATATAGCATAATACAATGCTCATAACAGATATATACAAAATAAATAATTATATATTTTATGCTCTGGTCATAATTCACTGACCTGGTATATTGTGCATAATTTTTATGAACAAATCGTGCGTGAAAACAAAAGAGTGTCAGTAGAGTACCAGATTTGGTTCTGAACAAGACCCCTAACTGTGAAACTGTCTGGAACGCGTGTCACATGGGTCATAAATCGCCGAGATATGTAGCCCTAGGCAATAAATTAAACTGGTGAGATTATAGTGTACAGTATGTTATAATTGGATTGGTTTACATTATACCGTCTGCAATTATCGATTGTTAATTGGGGATTAATTAATTCAAAATTGATAACGCTATAATACAATAATAACAACGTACTATGTGATATAGTTTATTATTTTCATTTGACAAATAGACTGATAAAAAAACTTGCAAATATTAATTATAAGGTACACTAGTAGTTTATAGATAACTACTTTCTCTTGTGTCCTTATATATAGCATGAACTAATGTATTAATTGGTTTATAGATACCTACTTTCTCTTGTGTCCTTATATTGACTGCCATTTTTTTTTATTGTAAATTGTCACGCACGCATGGTTTGATTAACATGCGTGCAAGACATTTTTTATGTCGATTTACCAAATAAATGTATGTATGTATGTATGTATACGAAGTTGTCAAGTTTATTTTGTATCTTTATAACCAACCGGGTATATTCCGGAGTTGTTAAATTTGTCCGGATGAACATGTGACAAGGTTCTTGCGTTGAATATATCAATTTCTTCGAGCAAACCATGTAAATTCCCGATTCTTTAAATTTGTGCTTGTATTACACGTCGAACGTATTAGTAATATACCACCGCTTATGAAAAACGTACGACCGGGTTTATACATGCTATTAGATTATGCTGATAACAGGTAAGATGGTCTAGTCAATACATGTACATGTATATCCGCAGTAAGATGCGGAAATTCCGGAAATTGGGTTTTATCCTATAACGTCTCGAAATGAACGTTCGGTATTTTTTCACAGGGAAATAAGTTTACAGCAATGACTTAAAATAAACTGTCATTTAAGATTTTGTTCTAAACATATTTACATACATAAACAACAACTGAAATACCAAACAAAAGATGTACAAAACATATTATACGTTGTAATTCGAAGCAATAAATAATTTTTTCGGTTCAGTGATCCAGTCAACATTTAAAAACAAAAGACCAACCAGAAGTTGGTTTTAAGTGAGTCTTTTGCATGTGAAGCTCACAAAGCGCAATATTATCTTAAAAGTAAAAGACCAACTTAAAACCAACTTTAACCCACTTCTGAGAATATCATTATTTAAAAGACGCACTTTAGCCAACTTATTTTCTTTAAAGACCCACTTTAACCAACAAAAACACACTTCAGATATTAAAAGACGCACTTTAACCCACTTATTTGATCAAAAGACCCACTTCAAGATACAAAAAACTCACTTTTGCCAACAAAAAGCACACTTATTTGTTAAAAACCCAGGAAAACTCGCTTTTAGCATACTTTTGTCAAAAAACCCACTAATAAGTTGGTTTTAAGTGGGGTTTTGGTATAAGTGTGTTTTTCTTCGGGAAGGGTCAGACGCTTTCAATACGTCTTATTTACACCGATTTCTAAACTTCCGCTCAACTGAACAGTATGCAATCACCTTAAACTACGTGTATTTATATGTACGAAGTGCAAGCCTTGTTAATTGAACATCGGAAAGTCATTTATAGAGCTAGTAGACTAGTGTCATCAGCTGGTCCAGGACATGGATGTTACCACCACATAATAATAAACACATAATAATAAACAGAGTCCTTCTTGACATGGAATAAGTAAATTTCTCATCTTTAGATAATGGTCTGTAATAATTGATACAAGTATAAAAAATTCAATTGTCCAAAGCTAATGAAAGAATTCTCTGGTCTGTCAATATGAAAATTCGGATGACCTTAACTATCCGAGCACTAGTTCCCTTTATCCAGAATGTTAGAATGACCAGTCAATTACTCGATATATAAACATATAAAGGTATAATAAAGTCCTCAGCATCTCCATTCTTCATGTGGTTGTAATAAATAATACTTCACGTTCTTGAATCCTTCAATCCAGCATAAGTAGATAAAAATAAATAAATATTGACTCACTAGGTCACAGACCACCAAAATCACAGTAACTGTTAGCCAATGAAAAAAAGTCTGAACTGGTTTGTAAATCTGTTGCGCTTGGTTGAACCATACATGATATAGAGGTACATACACTTACATAGAGGATCTTACATTCGTGCTCATTACATACGAGTTTTATTAAACGAGTGGACAGAATGATATGACACGAGGCTTTGCCGAGTGTCATATTGTTTTTTTCGACGAGTTTAATAAAACTCGTATGTAATGAGCACGAATGTAAGATTCTATTTATCACATAACCTTAGAAAACGCTCATTATTCTTCAAAACGATGATGTACGCTGCATATGTTTCAGCCAAAATCCAGCGGTACATTGAGCGCGACGTCATGGCGACGTTGATATTATCCTGACGTCATTGACGGATCAATGCATGGATTGGCTAACGTCACGTAAAGCTAATTTACATATTTATTGCACAGTCTGGGGGTGCCGAACGATATTTACGGCACGGCTTTACGGCACTCCTGGACCACGGGTTATGTGATAAAAGTTTCTTTGTTGTTGTATTTCACATTCCAGTTGCGAGCCATTATTTGATTATCGTCAAAAATACAACCATGTCATCATGTTGTCGTATGTCCAAGGTAAACCATTTGGACCTGATTTTTATAAACTCCACATGGGTTGTGTATGACCCGGCTGGGGAACACGTTTTATTAATATTAACTATTGCTCTACTTTCAATGATCAAGTGTGAAACCAGACTTTTGGCTAAATTGATAGGACCTATGTACTGCACTGTTGCTAAATAAACCATATGTTCATAGGTTTTTAAAGGTTCCAAATCAGACTTCCCGATAGTCGTAGAACACCTGTCAGACCGACGGTCTGACACACTTGAAGAAACTGCCAGACCGGAAGGTCATCTGTCAGACTGAATTGCTTTCGGCACAAATCAACAATTTGAACGAATCAACAATTTCCCTTTATAATATAGGGTATTCTATTAATAGATTAAGCTATTCTATTGAGTTTTGTATGTAGAAAGACTAAACAACTACATAATGCTGGGAAGTCTGGTATTAGGTGTTGATTAAATTGCATTTCTACGTTAGTTGTGAGTATTAAAGACGATTTTCCTTGTTCAACAAGTACTCGCATCGTGTAATCATTTATTTAAATGAGTATCTTCCTTTCAGCCCTTTGGTCGTCCGTGGCCGGGCACTTCTTACCGGGTGCCGATTGCTCGTCCGGCGGCCTAAGATTCATGTTTTTCTGGTACATTTTGCTCATGAATGTGGAAATTATAATCGGAACTCTTCAATAATAAAGTGCAGGAACGTCGAGTTTAGAATATGTAATCTCCGTTGCGATTGGCTTACGTTTTCATTAACAGCCAATCAAATTATCGCTTACGAAAAATCAAGAACGACGACTCGCGCGTAAATTCGTACCAGGAAAAATCTTACCCAGACAATTCCAAGCCGTCGGACAGACGGTCTGACGAAAACGCGATTTGTATCGGACCGTGGCGGGAATCGTCGGACTGGTCCGACGGTCCGACAGCTATTGGGAAGTCTGCAAATGTATGTCTTTTTCCTGCAGAGCCTTTAGAAAGGCTAAAACTAGTTTGTTAATTGTTGACATCGTGTGGTTTACAAAATTAACTAGTCCGTCCATACTTATATCACCGACAACATAACTCAAAACGTTTTTGAAATCAGTACCAACTGCTGTTCTTAAACTGCAAAAGGTAACTTCACCAAGACAATTTTTTCTGATTAAGATGAATAATTCAGCAATTCTATATACGTTTAACTTCGGCCTTGGCCAAAGCAAAATCGAAGCAAGTACATGGTCTTGCCTATCAATAACATCGATATACGAGGGACGTTCAGAAATAACGTAGACTTTTGCTGTAAAACAATCAATGTTGTAGACAGATTATATATTTACATGTTTTTTGAAATCGTAATTATCTGGCCACCTAATGGCATATATTTATGGATATTGTAGGTAAACCCGCCATTTAAATAACCATGGTTTCGCGTACCCGGGGCAGCCCATTTTCCACTTTGTGTCATTACTTGCACTGCGTCATTACTTGCACTGCTAATAGTATCATTTCAGGTTAAACTTTCTGTTGAAAACTCCGCGTATATATCAGGCTATGTCAAAACACTACACAGACGTTTTGGTGACATTTAAACGTAATGAATAGAAATACACAACATGTGAATAGCACAAGTTCTGCATTTCATAACGTACGTTATGACGTTATTTATTAACACAAAAATTCGCACATAAATAACTAATACATAAATTAGGGAAAATTCCCTCTGAAACCTCCAATATGATCAATAATATGCCTAGGACGAGTTCTAGCAGTCATAAGTTAGTCTTAAAGTGATATTAAAATGGTATGAAAGAGATGGAGGTCGCATTAGAACACCAATAGTCACAGCGTATATAAACAACAAAACTCTAGCATGATAATGAATAATTGGCTATAGATCTATCAATATTATTCATGTTTGAAACAAACAGTATGTCTCGAATAATGTTACAAAGCATAAAATGTGTTTTAGTAACTCACTCAGGATCACGATTAAAACACTGCACTGCTGCACATGACACTGCGCTTTTAACGTCTGCGACATAATTCTTCTGTTCTTCAAGAAGCGACTCACTATCTTGTCTAAGTCCAAATTTTCACAAGAAGATGTATTGAGAGCAACCATCATAAGTTTACTGGTTGTGGATACCTCCAGTCTGTTTTTGCGTCAGTAACAACGAGGGAGAACACTCTTTCAAACTGGTGCTGTTGACAACATTAGATCAAAGGGATTCGACCCCATAAAAATATCTTTCACATCTATACTATGAATATCTAAGACAGGGATCTGAGTTTATGACTGGCCCTCATATACCCAACTCAACATTACTAGTATGTCCAATATTTTAAACAAGCCGAATGCAATCATTTAATTTGTACTGCACACTTCAAGACAATATAATATTATTGGTACTGTCGGTTCAATAAGCAATACTATTGTTTATATCAAATTTGATAGAAGTGCAATTTTAAGTTATGAATACCATTTTGATTTGTTTTAATTTCAATACAACTTAATAGACAGTGTTTCATTTTGGTATTTTCCCACTACCACATATAAAAAAGGACACTTACGGACTTTGAAAACAAAACGCACCACTTACATAAATAAAACAATATGCATGAAACAAACTTTATTTGCAATGGATGTTTGGTATATATATTATTTCATTATAATTATATGCAACTAAACAAGACATTTTCATAACAAAATTCAACAATACTTAACAGTCACGTGACATCATTGTCTTCCAACCCCAAATTCACAAGTTCAATAGTGTGTCACTGACCCATTATTCCAGATACACTCGAGACAACGTTTTCTCATTGATAATATAACATTGCTAATACGCTGCTGAAGAACATTCCTCCATTCCTCTACCAGGGCATGTCGAAGCTCGCGAACAGAGCGGGGTTGCGGAACTCGCCTTCCACGTTTATCCCACACATTTTCAATAGGTGCTAAGTCTGGTGACAAAGCTGGCCATTCCATCACATTTATTTGATTTTGTTCAAGGAAAGTGAGTCATCCATGCTTTTTGTGCAGGCGTATTGTCTTGGTGTAGTAAGCACCGCTGTCGCCGGAAATGGCGATCCATGAAGGGAATGGGCAATACCCTGTAAAACATCTTTAATGTAAGCTTGAGCATTGACATTCCTCTCAAGGAAAACCAACTCTGTTCGGTGGAATCTAGTAATTCTGGCACAAACATGAACGCTTCTACCGCCCCACCTGTTTCGGGGGAGTACACAATTGTCCGCTAAACGTTCCCCTCGTTGTCTGTAGACCCTTGCCCGCCCATCATTACCACTTACATTAAATTTGGATTCATCGGAAAACAGCACAGAACCCCACTGTCTTCTGGTAAATCGACGACACGTCCATGCCCACCGTTATCGTGCTAGTTTATGTGTTGGAGTCAGTATATCAACCTCTTTGAGCGATGACATGTCAACCCGACAGCTTTTAGTCTCCTCCGAACCGTCCGTGGGTGTACTGCATTTCTAAAAAAAACACGAATAGAATAGCTTTTAGTGTTGATTATAGTTTTAGAGTTTTTCAGTCATATGGCGGCTAGTCACTACTCAGTCACAATTTCAAGCCACTCACCTAGCCAGAACTAAACTCATTATGCGGTGTATCAAGTATAAGCTCCAACCGCTCGGCCAAAGAAAAACATACAAATGTACTAAATCAAATTGAACTGCCAAATCAAACAGCTCAGTCACATAAAACAAAAACTGTACTAAGCAAAATCGAACTGCCAAAATTATACCGCTTGGCAATAGAAAACAAAATGTGTACTAAATCAAATCGAACTGCCAAATCAAATCGCTCGGCCACAGAAAACAGAAACATGTACTCATACAAAACGTTGTAATTTTAAAACCAACTTGCGTTTTTTAATTATCTAAACATTTTACATCCTCATTGATACCAATAGTTCCTCTAGCAGTCATGGTAGCTAACCGGAAGCGGTCTCGTTGATGGAGCATGCGCATTACTGCATCCTGTCTTGGGATGGTAATAGGCCTAATACCGGGTCTCGAACCATCATTGACAGTCCCAGTTTGCCTATAACGTTCTTGTAGGCGTATACTTGTTGTGTGGTGACAATTGAATCGTCTGGCAATGGCGCGACAGCTACTTCCGGCTCGTAACATGCCTATAGTTTCAGACCGGTCATTTTCAGGTAATCTTCATTGTTCGTTGTATTCAATTCTGTGATCGAAACGTTCACACACTTGAATCGTGAGAATTCAATTTAAGGGTGAAAATAGTCATAAAAAGGTCTTAGCCGCGCTCCCAACCCTGCTACAAATTTGTGTTTACGGAACCTTTTTGAAGTGTTTGAGGAAACCACGCAACCAATCATGAAAAGCAAGGTACCAAAATATTCAGCGGAGAAGCCATTGCGCGCTGGTCAGTGTGTCCATAACCAAACGGTTCTCGGTGTTATATATTTACCTCAAAATGTAGGTTTATTCGACGCCGATTGGCAGCCATGTTTTTAGTGGGTCCTATCATTCAAACCACGTGATTCCCCACCGTGAAACAGTTCGCTTCACTATAATATTCATGTATAATGAAAGTCGAAATTCAATGTATTTCATTTACAGACAGTCTTTTAAGAACCGTGGTTTTCATATTCAGTTCGCATCACTATAATATACATGTATAAAGAAAGTCGAAAGTCAATGTGCTAAGATTTCAGAAACATAACTATATATATCGCAAAGCTCTCCAGACATAACAATACCAGGCAATCAACATTCGACACACGTACTTGTTATAAAATGTCGCATATACAATTTACGCATACAAAGTAGATTGAATTAAGAACCGTGATGTTGCTCAAAATATATAAACGGTGTCGCCTACCGACGTATTTTTTCTAAAACTATTATGCTTCGTATATATTGAGATGATTAAGGCGAGCAATCGACTCTATGATACATACGACCGTCATATCGTTATTACATTGAATAACACAAGAAATATGTTCATTAAAATGCGTTATAACCTACTTTGTCTTTAATCTATTACGCGGATCGAACATTATTACATTTCTATGCATAGATTTCACTTGTTTTCTCGGCATTGTTTTTCATGGGATCTGATTAACGTTTATTTTCAGCATAAATGTGCTACCCTTCCTAACTGCTTTTTATGATAATGTCATAACAACCAGCAGCGTCTGTACATTATCTAGAATTGTAACAGGAAATGGGAAATTTAATCAGTATAGTTCGCAGGCAATACATTACAACGGTTGCCATAAATTATTTCACGCGTGTAAATCTGATGAGTTGTGTGGTATAATATATGAAATTGCGAGAAACTTTGTTATTTATAATCAGCACTTGCAAATCAGACAATGCTTTTGTTTTATTGCTCATGTGCACAATTTGCACTTAAAATCACACCACTTTCAGTTCCGTCAGAGAATTGTACTGTTTTCATAAGGCTGTGATGGAACGGAAAACGGATGTAACGCTTGCACGGAACTCAGGGAACACGACATAGGAGTGCTTTTAAGTTTAACTGTAAGCTAATATAAGGGACCAAACCCCCGATAACAGAAATCAGATTATGAGAATTTTTATTTACATAATATGAACTAAGGCACAGCCTATTTTAGCGAATTATATCTTAACTATTAAAGAACAGCTTAGCTATATCATTTACACTAGGCAAGTTGATTTAACCTAGAAGTTATTAAAATCCCAATTCAACTTATTATGAAATGTCAAATGGCCTACTTTCTGGTCCGACTCCACATGTATTGTAAGTTGTTGAGGTTCAAAAATGCCAGAAAAGGAAACATGATCATCCAGTACAGAATGATTGCTGATCATACATGTATGATTCATAAATGTACAGTCAGTAGAAAATTTGTGACATTTTTGGGTACGAAGTAACGAAGGACGATTACGAACCTGCTTTCACTGTACTGTATAACTATGTTGATTATGTCTATAAAAATACTATTTTCCTTGTTTAAAACAAGTACTTTCATGGCGTAATCAGTTGATCAATAACTGCTTATAGGCAGGCTGTCACGTCCAGTGTTTTCTCTTCCAAGCGGTTCCTATTCCAAGATGGCGGTCGATCAAAGTGCGATACTAAGCAATTATATCCCTTATTTTAAAATGTGTTCTAGATAGGCTTCCTAGAGTTTTTGGAATATTTTTAAACATCATTAAAATATAAAAGAAAATTTATGAGCTACAGAAAAACGCATTTTAGGAAACTTTTGTTATTCTA
Organism: Spisula solida; assembly: GCA_947247005.1. Taxonomy (NCBI): domain Eukaryota; kingdom Metazoa; phylum Mollusca; class Bivalvia; order Venerida; family Mactridae; genus Spisula; species Spisula solida. The sequence goes on along the minus strand of OX365944.1, from coordinate 37,937,853 downwards.
TTGGCGGCCATTTGTCAGTATCTTTCTGTAACTTCGAAACTGTAACACAAATTTTCAGATCCATTAGTGAATTCAAACTCTGACCAAACCACGTGACCCGTTGACTTAATCCGAAAATTCGCTATTATTTTTTATTCATTCATGAATGTCCATCGAAACTATCAAAAACGCTGAAATTAAAATACTGTAAACTGATACAAATGCTATCATGTTGTGTCGCAAATTCGTGGATTACAAACCATGGAAGGGTAAATATATGTTCTGTATTGGGGATGTCGAACAATCGTGGGGATTATATTTCGCTGTCGAGTACAATTATAGCAAAATCAACGGAAATTCAACCCCTCGAAAATAATGATTTTACCGTATGTATGAAACGTTGCTCTGTTTGGCCTAAAACTTCTGAAATCTCTCCTTTAGTGTTTTATCAGTTTTCTGATTTCATTTTGCGCTTTTCGTTTTGGTTGTACAAATGTACATGTTTATAAGTACCAGGGTACTGTTTTATCAAAGCACTTACCAAAATATTAAAGTTACGCTCAAACTTAAATTCTTTATACTTCTTTTACAACTGCAAATCGGTGCCGGATATGGTATTTTAGGAGATTATTTAATGAAAAAATATTAGTATTTCAGCTCCATTAACCAAATTTTATTATTGTTAACAAATTATAAAGACTTTAAATTTGATCGTAAGTTCACGTTTTCCGTAAGTGCTTTGATAAAACAGTACCCAGACCCATTATAGTATTGCCAAACTAGTACTATAGTCTTAATAACGTTTGGTTGTATGAACACTGACTTGTACCTGAATTTTGATGAATAAGTAAAACTTGGCTCCATCGGAAACCTCTATCTTTCTTATGTTTCAACGTTGATGCCCGTTTGTGTTCATACTTACGACTTCCAGACTACAGAAGGAAAAGCCTCTTATACCTAACTAATAATGATTAATGCTGGCAACATGGAACAACAGATAGGGATATATATCCTCCTAGAACATTAAATGCATAAAGAGACTTATTTGGACATTTATTCTGCAGAGTTAAGAGGACATATAGAGAATTATTATGGTTTCTGTTTAGTCCAATAATGCATTTCTAAGATTTCCAGGGAATCAGTTTCTACAAATAGCTCGCGTTCATGGAAGCTGTGGACATCAAGAACAATTTATTATATTAATTTAATTATAAGAGATTGCAGTATGTGAGAAAAGCACTAAATAAACGCAGCGAGTCATTAACATCACTTTATAGCAAAAACGTTAAGTAAACGTCTTTCACCGGTGCCTAAATTCAAAGACATCTTACTACAAAGAAATCTTTGTAAAACACACCTAATGTAGTTTGAAGTAATTCAACACTATCTCTTGCTCTCCTGGCAGACTAACTTTGACACTAGCATCGACACAATACCTCACAACAAAATTGAATACCACGACCAGTCCCGAGTAGTGCTGAAAAAAAACCGACCCAGCTGCTGATAGAGATCCTTAATTTCGTGGAAAGCATGTAATTATTTTTTCCCTTAGACTGGTGGTCGTTTTACAGGAATGGAGAAGTGAAAATGTTTTGCGGAGCAAATGTTGGCGTCTTGGATTCGTAGCTTTAGTGATGCCAGAGTCACATGGTATAGCTACACAAATTAAATCGGTAAGTATTCAACCGTGCATGGTCTGGTAAGAGGGCAAAGTGGTGACAGGGAAGGCACAGGTCCTCGTAAGAGGGCAGGTCCTGGTAAGAGGGAAGGTCCAGGTCCTGGACAGAGGGCAGGTGCAGGTCCTGGTAAGAGGGCAGGTGCAGGTCCTGGAAATACATGTATGGGGACAGGTGCTTGTCCTTGGAGAGGTCCTTGTACTAAGGGGGCAGGCACTGGTACTAAGGGGGCAAGTTCAGACCCTGGTACTAAAGGCGCAAGTGCAGGCACTGGTACTAAGGGGACAGGTGCAGGACCTGGTACTAAGGGGGAAAGTACAGGCCCTGGTACTAAGGGGCAAATGCAGGCCCTGGTACTAAGGGTGCAAGTGCATGCCCTGGTACTAAGGGACAAGTGCAGGCTCTGGTACTAAGGGGGCAGGTTCAGGTCCTGGTACTAAGGGGACAGGTGCAGGCTCTGGTACAACAGGTAAATTGGCAGATGTCGACACAGACAGGCTTATGACCAGTATTGGATCGCAACAATTACCATTTCCCGACAATTGTTGTCTTCTGACGGATAAAATATATCCGAATGGTTATCCGTTGTTAACTCAATATAATTATATATATAGTGCTGCACAATTGCACACGAAAGGCTAATATGTGAAAGGTTCAACCGGTACCATCAAAGTTATAAAGTGACAGTTGAGCATGCAACTGGACAATTGAAGCAGTACAAATCTATTATTAGTGTGTGGCGCCATCCAAGACAACTGTTATCATATACAGTTAGAGTATGTGCAGCTATGGTTTGTAGAAGGAAATATCTTGATATAATTACGTGAAAGTGTAAGTAATGTCTACATTAAATTGGTACTCATTTACTGGTGTGTTATAGTTTTATTTTTATCACATGTCATAGTACACCCGATTCTGAAACGTGCATGTATCGATAATTATGTTTTAAACCTGTATGGTGGCATACCTTAAAAATAATCCGATAAGTCGACATTGGGCGGACCCGGGTATGACGACAGGTTCTGGTCTAGATACAATGACGGATTTAGGTCTAGTTAAAATGACAGGTTCAGGTCTAGATAAGATGAGGAGTTCTAGTCAAGATAAGATGACGGGTTCAGGTCTAGATAAGATTACAAGTCCTGGTCTAGATAAGACGGCGGGTTCAATGCTCGATAAGACGACGGGTTCTATTCTCGATAAGCTGACGGGTTCATGTCTAGATAGGATGACGGGTTCTAGTCTAGATTAGATGACGGGTTCAGGTCTAGATAGATTGACGGGTTTTGGTTTAGATAAGATGACGGGTTTATGTCATTAAGTATTCTTACGGGTTCGGATCAAGATAAGGTGTTGGATTCTTGTTCAGGTTAGTTGAAATGTTCTGACCTATAGTAGATGATGCGTTTTGCACAACATCAGATTACGGGTTCTGATTCTGGAAAGATGACGGGTTTGTTGAAGCAAGAATTTGAATAAAATGTACTTTCGTTAATTTATAAATGCGCTGTAGATTTATTACCCGCCATATGTCATCTTAAACAAAGAAACTAGCCCGTATTGATTTCGTGTTTTATACAAATATAGTAGTATACCTTTTATTTAATCCTCGTACTTACCGTTGAGAACGCCCCTAGTATATTTAGCCGTTATCGGCTTCCAACCTCACATCATTTATCGCGTATACATCTCTAATGAGCGGACACGAGATGCAAGGTTCAAACATTTAATCTTGAACTAGACCCGGAACGGTTGGAATGTGGGCCGTTGTCTTCACTAGTTACACATTTGCAATGTTGTATGCAGTTCGGCACAGGCGTTAAACTATTAAGCGGACACGATTTTGTTACAAAAAGACGGATTGAGACCACTTATATAATGCACCAGTCAATGTAAACCACGGCCCTTACCCCGGGATATAGCGGGGATTCTTACTTTTGCTTTTTTAATTCTGGATAAAATCCTTGCCCCGAGTGCCATACAATGGTAAATCCACGCATCGCACGACAGTGCGGGGACATCGGAAAGGTAAAAGCACGGGATTGCTCCTCCCTCCCTTCCCGGGGTTGGAGGCGTGGTTTCAATTGACTTGTATATATAATAACCCCTTTCCACTTCAGTGGTTGAAGGGTTAAAATATAAACTATCAAATACATTGTACAAGACTAATTGTTGATGCATGCATCAAAAGACGACGCGAAAGTTTTTGAAGCCTATTATGTTAACTAGGGTTTTAATGGGACCTGTTGAACTTAGTTTGGAACAAACCATCTCTTGGTTAAATCTACTGACTTAATTTCTGATCCCATGATTGATTTTGGACTGGATTTAATAAATCAGACCATTCATTCAACAGTATGATACGCTTTATTAATATTACAAGACACTCCTTTAAAAAAGCCTGAAAACGTTACGCCATAATAATTAATATCATATACATAATTATATATGTAAGACAGTTAAATAAGATATCTTCTGAATAAAAACAATTTGCCATTTTTACAATATCAATAATCCCCAGGACCTCAGACATATTTTAATATACAACATAATCTAAAATAATGTTTCTCTATATGACACGGCAAGCTCCTTAATCAGCGTAACGCAAAGAGAGGTTACGGCATAGACTTTGCCAAACCGTACGGATTACGTGATGCGGGGTTTTAATAGTTACAGAAAAGAGACCGCTGGAATTTGGCCAAAACGGCTATAAACAAGACTAGTTTGGTTGTTATTAGTTATTTATACATTATATCCAAACATAACAATTATTTTGCGTTTCGGTGGATTTTGTCTTGATTGGACTCTTGTTTAATCCAACACAAGTACTCTAGTGGGTCGGCCGTGAAATATCGAACTTTCCAATTAACGCCATTTTATTAATGTTGGCGTTATTTTAGATAGTTTACATATTTAGATACTAGAGAGTTACATCTTTATAATGATAAGGAAATACATAATAAATTTGAAAATCGAGCCGTGGAATTAGAACAAGATCGCATAGGACCGGATAATACACACTATCTTTCCATTAGCTTGCTTTCTGTTTTCAATTGAAAAACTTGAGGTCATGCGTATTGCATTGTTCGTTCCTTGTAATTACAGTTTTCCCCTTGTACAGCCTTGTAGGAATTTAATTAAATCCATAGTCGTTGATTCGTGAATTTAGTCTTTGTTTGCTTTAAAACAAATTTTTCAGTAACTCAATCAGTATTCGCGACCGTTTTCGAGACATCGGTAAATTGGTTCAGTAAGGTTTAAAAATTATTGGCCAAATGGGCTCAGGTCTTATTGGGTTTTGGTCCTTCATTCACCTAACATTCTTCAAAATGATCTTGACACATTAGTAAGATGGGAAGAGATATGGGCAATGGAATTTAACCCTAGTAAATGTGTAGACGAAATCTATTACTTATAATTACATGTTACATGGCCATATCTTAGAATCAGTTAACAGTGCCAAATATTTGGGAATAAATTTATTAAATTATCTTTCTTGGAATAAACATATCAATGAAATAACAAATAATGCAACTAGAACTCTTGGCTTCCTTCGCAGAAACTTACAGACACAAAATCAAAAGATAAAAGAAGTGGCGTATTAAACACTGGTTAGACCCCAGGTGGAATATGCCTCCTCTTGTGTGTAGCCCACATACTCAATCTAACATAAATAAAGATGAAAAAGTCCAACGCAGAGCAATCGGATGGGTGGAAAACAACTATTCCCCCCTATGACAGTGTCACCAGTATGCAAAACGAACTTGGTTGACAGACTACGAGACGGACGTGACCTTACAAGACTGACCATGTTTCACAAAATATTGTGTATGGATTGGTGGCTGTGTCAGTCCGATCATAGTGGCACCTGTAAGAATGACACGCCACATGCACCCCCATCTTACAGACAAATACACACCACTGCTAGCTATTACAAATATTCATTTTTTCCATATACTGTCGTTCTCTGGAACAGCCTACTTAGCCACATAGTCCTCCAGCCAGACCTAGAGGGGTTTAAGAACAATCTTAGCCTCTCCCTTATCTCAAACCGCCCCTGAGTACCGGAACAACGTTTTTTCAGCTTTTAATCTATAAATATTTTCATCTTTTATCTAACACTATTGTTCTTTATTTCTTCTCACTATCTCACTTTGAAGTCTTCTTTGATTACTTTCAAAATAATTTTATCTTCCACCTGACGCGCACCAGCTAGTTTAACCGAAAGGGGCTTTAGCAGTATACATAGAAAGAAAATGTGAAATTGGCCTTGTATGTACTCCCAGTCAAACAGTTTTCATCCGATCGTCTAAAAACTTAGTGAAACTTAGTCGTACGTACTTACGAGCCAGCGATGTCCTTTTGTATTCTCGTTGGTACAGGCTTTTGTAGTAGCATGTGTATTTCTTGAGAATTTTCCATGGATGTTGAATCACCCTTGTAAACTAGATAATTAACTCATTATTTCATGGCTTTCATTACTCCCCTACTGGTTTTTAACCGGACGGTACTATAGGTGTGTCCTCCGTCTTGTCAGTCAGTCTGTCACGACTCTAGATCCTGCCATAACTCAAACAGTTAGGTTTATGATACTTGGCATGTGGATAGGGGGGAAATAAGGAGATACTGCAAGTCGAAATACCTTTTTATTATGACAAGATTGTGGTTGCTACGCAGACAGAAATAGTGAATATACATCAGAAAGGGTCATGGCTTCAAACTGGTAGGGGACTTTTGTATTGCTTTCAATTCTAGTTTAAGTACATTTCTGTGTAGCTAGTAGAGAGTCATATATTTTCAGTTCACTAACAAAATATCTACTCCCATCAAACAAACTTGCCAATCAGTCGCTTGTACTAGTGCTACTCCAAGTCCTAAGAAACGAAGATTGGACCTAAATGACTTCAAACTGAACAAAGCACTTCTCTGTCAGAGGGAGACGTGACATCATATCAATAATTTATAGAAGTAAATCATTTACTGCTGAAAAGATTCCAGCTTTGGACCGCATTACTCTAAAAACAATACTCTGGCGCAAACACTAGCATGTACTCAGAGCTATAATACCAACCATCATTGTGAGACTAATGACCTCAGACGTCAGTTGAGTCAATTCAAAGAGGAGCTTGAAGGTGTTTTGGATGAACTCTTCGATTGCACATTTTAATCACGTTGGAATCGAAATAAAATATTCAAAAGCAGTAGCATACTGAAAACCAATTCCTTTCGCGACTACAAACTTTCGCGTTTTTAAGTTTCCTGCAATGTCCATATGAATGTTTTAGCTCTTACGACGACTTAATTCCGTGAAAGTCTACCACTCGCAAACTCTTCGAAACTAAATCGCGCGAAATAATTTCTATGTTTACAGTACATTTTGATTAACACCATTTTGTTGTTCTGACGCTTTGTTATTAACCACTTTCTGATTCATTCCTATGCATCAGACTTTTGATCAAGTATTTCTACATAAAAGCAGTCCACTTGTAAATGAACACTTTTAAACACATGTATGGGTAATTTAGTTGTGGTGTAATTAAGTAAACAAATAGAAATTATGTCCAGTTCTTAATAAACCTTCCTTGCATAATTCAATGCATAATAAATAATTTTTGAAAAGTAGATCTACCAATAATGAGATTTGTTCATCAGTCTTCCAAGGTTGGCCAATGACACAGGAACCATAAAGGCAACATTAAAACGTAGACGTAGATACAAGCATCATATGAACAGCATGAATAGCCGTTCAGAAAAACTAAGGGAAAGTATAGCCTTCCTTAGAAAATGTTCAAACCTGTATAAGGAACACAACATATTGTTGGATAAAAGTTTTGATGACTAGAATTATGTCCATGTGACACGGGTGCCCCATAATAGCACATTTTAAATAGGAAAGGAGGAGGGGGAATAACAGGTTGAGGTAACACCAATATTCAATTTCTCTAGCCTTTTGGACTAGAATTATATTCAAAATATCAAAGATCCACCATGTACCATGTAGGTATTAAAAAGACAGTGAAAATTCCAAGCTTTACTGTCATCTATACATTAAGGTAGTTAAGGTTAGAAGAAACATTAACCAAGTTCAACACACAATAATTTTCACAAGGGGGTATATAGTAAAAGTAACAAAGGGCTATAACATTATGCAGCAAAAATTCCATTTATTATATATATGTGTAACGGCTATCTATACATTGAGGTTGCTCATCTGCAAAAGTTTAAAGAAATTCTGACCAACAGTTTGTGAGCAATTCAACACAATATATTTTTCACTATTCGGTATAAAGTAAAGGTAACAAAGGGCGATAACTCTGGTAAAAATTGTCGCAGCAAAAGTTCCACCCTTTACGGTCATATATACATTAAGGTTGTTGAACTGCAACAGTTTGAAGAAATTCTGACATACAGTGTGTGAGGATTTCAGCACACAAGAATTTTCACTAGGGGGTATATAGTTGAATTCCATCCTTTACGGTCATCTATGCATTGAGGTTGTTCATCTGTGAGAGTTTGAAGAAATTCCACCCAACAGTTTGAGGAGTTTAACACACAAGATTTGTGTTACGTACGTACGTACGTTACGTTCGTACGGACGGCACCAATGCTTTATGCTCCCCACTTATAAATACGTGTGGGGGCACAAAAACAGTGTACTATGTGAGGTCAATTTACAAGGTGATCAAGGAAATGTTGTAGACAATGCCAATGAAGATCTAATTAATACACAAGAAGAACATAATAAGATTGGTAGTTCAGACAAAGATTTACAAATCCCACCAACTGGTGGAAGTTTTGCTCAATTAAAAGCCCCTAGTGATGAAGATAGTGATGCTAGGAGTGAAGTCGATCATTGAGCTAATGAACACCGCATTTACTAAAACCCTGCATCTGACAGTTTCAAAATAATTCGATTGAAAGTTTCAATTGGTAGTTACAAATTCGCTATCCAACTCTGGGTTACCGATTTGTCTTAGATATCACAGAACCAATGGGCATGGCGATTGCAGGTTTTGTGATATTAAGCGATTATTAATTCTGGTGCCATTTCGCCGGAACAAGCAGGGGATCGCAATTCACCCTTCATTTGACAAATATTATTTAACTCTTGTTAATTCTTTTTTTTTGGACCGATTTGGCTTTAAAAAGCCAAACACAACCCAATGACAGTATTTATTTCTGCTTTAAGGCCACCAGCACATGCAACATATATGCAAAACATAACAAAACATATGCAAAACATAACAAAACATTTTTACAGTGCACAGTTAGGAGTGATATATAACATATATTGAAATTACAGTTGTTAAACTTATGTAATTTGTTTCAAACTAGAACTGTCGCCATTCGGCAGACTAATATACCCCCGCGTGGCAAAAATCATTGCAGCTAATTCTTTTCTTTATGCACATCTACATGTTGAGGTTGTTCATCTGTTAAAGTTTGAAGAAAATGCTGCAAAAACTGTAGGAGAAGTTGCATCCACAAGAACTATTCACTGTATATTGTATTGTTCATAAAAGTACAAAGGGCCATAATTCTGTTATAAAATCCTCGCAACGCAAATTCTTTCCTTAATACATATCTACATGTTGTGGTTGTCCATCTGTTAAAGTTTGAAGGAAATGCTGCAAAAACTGCAGGAGGAGTTGCGTCCACAAGAACTGTTCACTATATATTGTATAGTGCATAAAAGTACAAAGGGTCATAATTCTGTCAAAAATTGTCGCAGCGCAGTCTTTCCTTTATGCTCATCTACATGTTGTGGTTGTTCGTCTGTTAAAGTTTGAAGGAAATGCTGCAAAAACTGTAGGAGTTGCATCCACAAGAACTGTTCACTATATAAATTGTATAATAGTGCATAAAAGTACAAAGGGCCATAATTCTGTCAAAAATTGTCGCAGCGCAAATTCTTTCCTTTATGCACATCTACATGTTGAGGTTGTTCATCCGTGAAAGTTTGAAGGAAATGCTGCAAAAACTGCAGGAGGAGTTGCGTCCACAAGAATGCGTCTACGGACAGACCGACAGACAGACAAGCTGAATCCAGTATACCCCCCTTACAACTCGTTGTGCGGGGGTATAATGATTTCTACGTTTACTAAATGCGTGTACTAGATATGTTGCTATAGAGTGGTTATGTGTTCTTGTTTTGGTGCCATGAGTATAGTAAATTTTCGAGCAATGACGTTTTGTGTGTATTTGTTTGGGATGTACTCCTGATATCGTCAGAGAAACTACAACATGACAAGAAATTGCATTCAGTTTCAATAGAATTTGTGGGACATAGTTTGCAGATTCTGTCATGTCTGGGTATATTTTTATGTCGACCGGTTTCTATTTCAAGGTCATGGCAAGAAGTTCTGAAATTTACATAATAATAATTAAGTGTATCTGAATTTTCTAATGTTTAATACAATAAGTCATGTAAGTAAGTCTCAATTTCAAAACTATGTTTATAAAGTATATAACTGGAAAGTTTTGCGTTTGACTGAATATTCTCATTCCATTTTTGTAAAAATATATCCTATTGTCTTTTGACCAATGATTTAATGAAGTTGGCTCATTTGCCACACCTTTATTTTGCCACACATATCCGAAACCATTTGCGTTCAGGACATTACGTATGATGTTACCCAGTTCTGTTTGTCATTTTGGTCATCTAATAGCATCATATTATAGCATTTCTTTACAAATCGTGATTCATTCATTTTAAGAATTTTGAACAAGTATTTTGACCAAATGCGTTATACAACGCTTTATAACGCTTTAAAGTAGTGATATAAAATGGAAATCTTTCATATTCACCAAGTACTAAGTTATCGCAAGCATTTAATTTTGCGCACATAAATCTTTTAACATATTTAATATTGATTTTATTGTGTTAGTATGACACAATTCGATGTAGTTTTGTTCAAATATATGTTGAACACCTCTCGTATTATCTCCGTTCAATAATCCTATACAGTAATTAGATACAAAGGTCAAGAACTATATCAAGACTGAATAGAATAATACATGGGTTTAACACTAGTACACACATAAATATTCATTCAACAAACATGACGAACAGCAAAATACCACCATTCAAATTTATGAATTTTATATATGCGCATAGGAATGCCATCCTCATACATCATCGGCTAGTCAAATTCCCCAAACTATGTTTCAAACGAAGAATACTCTGGTGAACGAGAATGAGGAAAGCCGATTTCATAAAAAATGCAATTTATGTGTTGTTTGTGTTTTCAACACGCATTAATGGTGAGTTATCTTTCAAGACATTTTGTATTTTTTTCATGATATGTCTTCTTATGATCGTAAAAATAAGAAAACAGATAGGAAAACATAAAATAACCATCTTGTCGATGCATACATAATTTTCTACTTTTACGCGAACGTAACTGGACTTATATCTCACGGACTGCTAGCGTTGGTGTATCCTGAAGCTATACACGAGTTATATTTTTCGGAGATAAACGGAAATGGCCAAGCTTTCACGATTGACGTCGGGTTTGTTTTAACAACGATTACACTCTGCCACGTCAAATACGTCAAAGGTTCGCGCTACGATTCCCCACGCTCAACTCGTGGATGTCGTGAGCATCAACGCTGACGCCGACGCATTAGAACAATCTTTTTTTCGCTTTTTGCTTTTCAAGATGCTCACTTTAGAGATGGGTGAATTATTTTTACGTTAATATTTTGCTGCGAGTAGAATATTAATTATGGCAGTTTGTACTATTTTTCCCTAGAGTATATTATGTTTCGATCAATAATTCTAAGTTATGACAATTTCGCAAAGGAGCATTAATTTCCTAAAAACACCCGGCTAATTAACACAATAATAGTGGAATATGTCAATAAGGGCTTCCGAGGAAAATCCACGAAAAGTACATACATCTTCATAGCATAGTTACGTGTTTAGTAGGACGATTTGTTCCGATGATACCATTCGAGTTTTGGATCGTTCATGATTGTAAAATTGTAAACACATCTTGTAATGTCAAATTTCGACATTACACCGTATAAGTATGTCATTTATTTTATTCTTGAGTTCTTAGAAATTTAAATTATACTGTCATAACATTTCCGATGGAACGACATATTATGCACCAGTCAACTTAAACAACGGCCTCCAACCCCGTCCGCCCTATACCTCCCGGGTATAATCACGGCTATATTTCCCCGCTTTAACGGCGCGAAACAAAAGCCTCGCATCCACACGGCAGTGTGGAGATATCGGAAAGGTAAAACACGGAACAGTTCCCTGCTATCCCCCGCCCTTCACCGAGGATGGGGGCGTGGTTTCAATTGACTGGTGCATTATTGTAAAAATAAACACTATGTAGTTTATTTGGATTGTTCGGCCGGAAACTCGGAATTATATTCAATTTCTTGATCACTCTTTTTGTTTTAAACTCGACCGCGCAAGCACAATACTAACATGAGCTCGTATTTCTTCCTGGGACGAAACTTTAGAGTATTTTCTCGAGGATTTTTTCTTTATTTATTGTGAATATGGCGGAATCATCATTCGTTGAGACTTTTCTGGTGAGAATATTGTTCAGGCAAAAGTGGACAGATTTTCCTCGTTTTGCGTCGGACACAAACTCGACTTCTTCGAGTAAAAAAGAGAAAACTCGGGTCGAAATACGATAACCTGCAGAATAAATTTGACAGCACGTACCAGTCTCTTGAGAAAACAAGACTGCGTTCACTAAACGCTTATGCCCCCTGTGGAAGCCTTGTCCATCAATAAGTGTAAGTCAAAAATTAGGTCAAGGTGAAGGTCAAAATGGGGTTAGGCGGTACAGGCGTGTGGAGAGTGTTCATACACAACATCCATGCAAGTATGAAAGCTTTGTAGCAAGCCATATTAATGCTAGAAGAAACGGTCAATTTGGGTTAACCAGGACGGACGGACAGGTGAATCACTATATGCCTCCCCATCTATCGATAGGGGGGCATAAAAAATGGACACCATTGAATTTTCTCGTTGCTTCTCAGGCACAAACTTAAGAACGAATAGGGGAATGGTAACAATGGTAATGGTTAAAGCCTCAATGTCGAAAAAGCGCCTTTTCGCTGCCGACAGCAGGACAGGAAAAAGGTAAGAATTTCAAATTTCGTCTCAAAGGACACATACGTGTTATTTATTCCCACCGAGGGTAGTTTAGATGTATCTGATGACGGAATTGATCAAGGCAATAACGTCAGTGAGGGTGAATGTCAGTACAAGGACGTTAGAAAAACCTAACAGGATCTAATCAAACAATCTGTCAAAAGGCAGGGCATCAGTATCCAACAGTCTCAAATGGACTTTTTGAAACAAAGCTTAAGCGCAATAAATATTCTGTATGTGTAATACTGAATATAATTCGTTAAAGATATATGATTTAACTTTTTTTACCAAAGTTTTGCAGTGCCGTATAATAAGCATGTTGTTCGTCCGTCCACATGTTTCATGTTTTTTTTGTTAACAACTTAAAGCTAATTAAGGTATCAACTACAAATTTTGAACATTACCTCACAACACCCTAAAATGTGTTGTATAATTAATATGCTTGAACACGTAATATTTAATATTAACTGTTTATATGTATAATTATAGACTATACATATACGTACGTACTTTATCCCCGTGGTTTCATCACTCAATTTCACACTTACACGATGGAGCATCAACTCTATATCTTAACTTTTTTCTACACGGTGTAATTGTATAATAAACATTGCCAAATTATGTAAATATTTAATATCATATAACATAACACTATATATATTGCGTACCAAGTCAAATGAGAACCGTTATACACATAAACTCGTATGTTGGGTGAACTTTAAATGGGTTCAATATCAAATAGTGTGCAAATCTCATTCCATATATCAAAGGCGCTGTAGTGTAGTGGATAAACGCACATAAGTTTATATTTTATTTTGAGTTGTAGGTTCGATCCCCACTTAGATCATTTTTATTGCATGTAATCGATGTTATAGTATCCATGTTTATAGTCTTTTATTATACTGCTGCTTTAATGAATTGATACTTCAAATGATAAAATGTTCATGGTGTAGTGAATATAGTGTATGATTATTGTACTGTAAATAAAATAAACTAGAACTATCACTGGAGTGATGAATCGAATCATACCCTCGCAGCACTGCTTGACACAGGAATACAATTTAAATTTATAGTTTCTTTTATCTTTTAAAATCCAATAAGACACACGACATGCATAACTATATATATAACCTTTGATCACTAAGTGACCTTGACCTTTATGGTAGGGACCTAGAACCAAAAAAATCGAAAAAAGCATGAAAAAATCAAAGAAAAATATTTTTTATAAAAATTTGAAAATAAATTTGAAAAAATAAAAATCGAAAAAAAAGTGAAAAAAAATTAAGAAACGAAAAAGTTACAGAGCGGACACGACTTGCATGCCTATATAACCTTAGACCTCAACTACAAAGTAACTTTAAAATTTATGTAACTTGGAAGGGTGTCGAACCAGTGGCGAGATCGAACAAATCTCAAAAATATTACTGATATAATAGGGGCAAGCTTACCCACTCGACTTAAAGAGACGATGTGAAAACTGGTTTTCAAGTATTGTACTATTGAATGAAGGTAGCTATTTTGTTATATGAAACATATGTCCCCTATTCTTTGGAATGAGACAGTTCCCTTATTAGTATTTCTTATTGAACCGACAGTAAATATCTATAACATAAAAATTACTATTATACTAAACCATTGATAAATAATGTACTCTAAGGTCGTTTGTTCACCAAAAGTAACCGGATTTTTTTTTCTGTAAATGTATCTTTTCATACATTCCTGGACAACAGTACCTAGACATGTTACATTTGTAAAGCAATAATGGGAAACAAGAATAGTTGCCAATATTTTGTGATGGATATGGTGTGATGACCCTGAAAAGGGTTTGTTATTGTTCGTCTTGAATGTAACAATTACCTTCAACATCTTGGACCATCATATGCTGACATTTTAATGAATTGATCAACTTTTTGAATGGCATGTGTATTATTAGCAAAGACGTCGGAAATTTCTTAAGATATATATATATATATGATCATCACTTAACAGCTCGGGCTATGAAAAGTACCCATGTTAATAGTAATCTATATTCATCGACATGCTCCCATGAGACCTCGTGTCAGACTGGAACACAAGACATTCAAGCAATAACATGACTTGATTAGTTAAATGACAACTGAACTGACTATTGAATTGACATATTAGAGTCCATGTTCTGAATATTTTTGACCTACTATTGAACTCTCTAGAGACGTAGTCTTCTGCCTCTGACGATATTAACGCGAAAGAAAACACACAATGGAACTGAACATTAACCTGCTTAAACAGCCGACAACAGAAACATAAAAAATCACATACCACAACTACACAGTACAAAGCCAAACGCAACTGTAAGAGAAAATGAACTTCACCGCTGAACGCCCAAGCTTCAGATGTTGAAAAGTCGAAATTTCAATTCCCAGCTGTCAACAAGCTGAAAGACCCAGCATCGGCTACACAAAAAGCCGAATGACCCGGCTTCAGCTATTAAATAAGAGGAGTGATCCAGAATAACGTGGACTTTAGCTCCACCCCTGCGAAATGTAGTTCATGATTTCATGGACACTTGACTCCAATCAAGAACTGTTCATGAACAGGTATTGATAAGTTCTTGATCCTGGTTCATGAACTTTTGGACATGAACTGACCTTAAAATGTGTTCATGAACAGTTCATGATTTTTTGATGAATACTTAAGAGTTCATTAACTGTCCTTGATCCAGCCATAAAAAGTACCTGATGAACATTTCATGAACTATCATTTCTAGATTGTTCTTGAACTATCCCTGAAATGTTCATCAATTAATTCATGAAAAGTTCATGAAACATGACTTCCTGTCACATGTTGATGACATCACAGATTTTCAAAATGGCTGCCAGCAATGACATGTGCTGATGTTTGACAAATTTTATCGAGTGTTTTTATCTAAATGAGTGATCTTATAAAAGGTAAGTTGCAGACATATGCATGTCAAGTTTAAAAATATCTTGTGTGACTTTAAATATCTAATTTTAAGAAAAGTTGTGTGAAAAATATAGGAAAACAAATTAGCAAGTGGGTGGGGTACGCCTAGCATGAGGTTTTAAGAATTAGTTTTCATGAAGTGTTCATGAAGTGTTCAAGGAACAATGCGTCTTTTTTTGTATGTTTATTTATTTATATTATATAAGGTTACTGTATATTGTCTTAGATAAATGTAATATTTATTAATTGCTAATTTTAGTAAATTGAATAGTTGGTAGTTTTAAACTCTGTTAGTGTAGTCTTTGAAAAGCTATTGAGCATGCATGTAAATATGAAAATGAGATATATCAAATAAAATATACTCAAACTGTTCAAAACAACAATGTGAACAGATAAAAGCTCCGCGAGTCGCATATGTCGCCTGACGACATGCACATTTGTCATGGAAAACTATCCACTATTGGGCTACATATCGACTCACAAGAGTTCTCTAGTCATCTGAACTAAAAACAACAAAGTGATGCTCTGGACAAAAAAGTGTCACAGCAAGAAACATGCATACCTAGCTTGGAGTCATTAATACTTATGGTGACCAAGTTATGCCACGGACAAGAAATGCTTATAAAATCAATCAATGGGACAAAAATCAAAAATGGCACAAGGTAGAGTTACGATTCTTGTGTACTGCACTTGGACTTTTGGTAAAAAACATGCATACCACATTTCAAGTCATTCAACCTCTTGATGACAAAGTTATCCGCCGGACAAGAAATGCTCAAATTAAATCAATCTAAGGGAAATAATTCAAAAACGATGCAAGGCAGAGTTATGGTTCTTGTGCACTGCACTTCGGCTTATTGCAAGAAACATGCATACCAAGTCTTGAGTCATTTGAACTTAAGGTGACAAAGTTATGCTCCGGTCAAGCAATGCTCTAATAAAATCAATCAAAGGGAAATAATTCAAAAACTATGACAGGTAGAGTTATGGTTATTGCGCACTGCATTTCGGCTTATTGCAAGAAACATGCATACCAAATCTTGAGTCATTTAAACTTAAGGTGACAAAGTTATGCTCCGGACAAGAAATGCTTAATAAAATCAATCAAAGGGAAATAATTCAAAAACTATGACAGGTAGAGTTATGGTTCTTGCGCACTGCACTTCGGCTTATTGTACGAAAGATGCATACCAAATCTTGAGTCATTTGAACTTAAGGTGACAAAGTTATGCTCCGGACAAGCAATTTGTGACGCCGCAACCGCAGACGCCGCCGCCAAAGTAACACCTATATGTCGCCTTTTCACAAAAATCATGTTGCAAAAGGTACAAAAGGTAGCTAAACTATTAATCTGATTGGGGCAAACAATTGTAATGATAAAATAACAGAACAATGTTCCAGTAGGTTTCATCTGATATTCAGGCACATACATCATCCTTCAGCTATGTTCCCGATTTGCAACTTATATGAACATTTATATACCTGCACAATGATCTTTTCTTATTTTTAATATTATTAGGCAATCATTGTACCAATAATATATTTACTATTTATACTTAAAACACATTTTGGACTTTAAGTCTTCATACACACAATAGAGCTGCATTTTGATACACTTAGTTTTTTTCACGGGTTGTTCATGAAAACATTTATCTTCTTGAGCTGTACATAAAATATGTTTGTCCTTGAAATTGTCATGAAATGTGTAATCATGAACAGTTCATGTCCAAAATATGAAGTCTAAATGAGACAATAGAGACATATAGCAAAACGTTCATGAATTGTTCATGAACATTTATTTCATGAACTGTACATAAAATCAGTTTGTCCTTCAACAGTTCATGATTTATTGAAGAACATCTGTGCATGATTAGTACTTAAAAAATCCTTGATGGTATGACTCATGCCCTGTTCATGAACCATGCCCAGTTCATGAATCAATATTTCATGGTCACTTCAAGAAAAGTCTCATTTAGAGTTCAAGGATTTTTTATGAATTTTTCATGATATATGATATTGAACTATTCATGAACTGTAACAGTTCATTTCACAGGGGCAGTTCCAAACCTGTTGTACTCGTACTTCTAGTTACCATGTAATATGTATACGTATTGCACAAGTGTACCAAATTAATTCGGATATGATCATAAATAACGTAAATACAGATCTGCAAAACGGTATTGTTATGTTAAAAGGGTAACAATGTTCCTGGAGTGTTTCTTTCTATAACAAGAGGACCATGATGTCCCTATATCGCTCACCTGAGAAACCATGTCCCTATGTAAGAATGTACAACCCAGGGGTCATGATTTTAGCAAAATTGGTAGAGGTCCTCTAGACAATGCTTCATGCTAAATATCTCAACTCTACAGTATGCCTTGTGGTTTCAGAAAAGAAGATTTTTGAAGTTTTATCTATATATCTCTTATATAAAATTGAGGGAGGCCCTGGGTGGGGCCAATATTGACCCAGGGGTCATGATTTGAGCAATCTTGGTAAAGGTCCACTAGACAATGCTACAAGCAAACTATCTAAGCTCTATGCCTTGTGGTTCCAGAGAATTTTTTTTGAATTCTATATATCATTTAATATGTAAAATTAAGGGAGGCACGGGATGGGGTCAATATTGACCCAGGGATCATGATTTGAGCAATCTCGATAAAGGTCCACCAGACAATGCTACTAGCAAAATATGTAAGCTCTATGTCTTGTGGTTCCAGAGAAGAATTTTTTCTATATTATCTCTTATACAAAATTAAGGGACCCCAGGGCGGGGCCAATATTGACCCGGGGTCATGATTTGAGCAATCTTGGTAGAGGTCCACTACGCAATGCTTCATGGTAAATAAGCTCTATGCCTTGCGGTTTCTTAGAAGAAGATTTTTAAAGGTTTTGTTACCTGGTTGTCATGGCAACTACCCGAGTTCTAGATGGATCATTTTTATTTGAGCAAGTTTTAAATCCCCCTATGTCAGGAACATCCAGGCAAAATTTCATCAATATTGGTCAAATGGTTTCAGAAGAGATGTCATTTGAAAGTGTGGACGGACGACTGACTGAGTTGGCGGTCGTCTCGTTTGTCGCCTGCACAGCTCGTCCCTACAAATTCTAAATTATCTTGAAATCCAAAGACTTTGATGATAGCGACAACTATTGCGTGTTGCGATTATGCTGAAATGCTTGATGCACACGTGATATGTGAGCTAGAGTTACGTCATGTAGTATTTTTACATGGTGTCATTTTTTGTGAGTTTTAGTTTTGCAGTGATGCAGTTAATTTTTGTCTTTCAATTAACTGATTTGCATATAAATTCTAGGAGACATGCAGAGAATATTTGTTAATTAACGTTCCAAATTTGAACTATAATCATTGAATAATAGTTGAGAAATGATGAAAATGTAGGTGTTGCGTTGGTACTGTGATTAAATGTGAGTTGGTGCTTTTTTCGACGTGCGCCGAGGCTCTACATAATTTGCCCGAGGGCATGAATTTCTAGTTTTGATTATCGTGTAATTTTGTCAACAAGGTTGAATGGCGTACACTACAAGACTTGCTGCTATTGTTCTTTGTCACGTTATTTGCGTTCGGCTTGTTATTAATCACGGGTAGACACCGTACACCGGATATAGCCCCGTACTTCGCTCGAAAAGAAAGTAAAAGTGGAAATCGATTTCGGGCGAGGGAAAGTGTTTAACGATTATTCTGTAAATATTCACGTGATCTACTTGAAGTGAACACATTTTTAGCAGCGGAATGTTTATGTCAAAGCCACACTGTGGTCATTTCCTTTGATCCTTCCTTATTTCTTGACAAGCAACACCGAAAAGTATTACTGTTGAAGGACAATGCAGAAAAACGTACATTTTTATTACAGCTAAATTATGCGATTGCCAGGACTTTAGATTTAAACTTTACCTGTCATGTTCTTCAACTATGTTTAAACCCTCATTAGTAAACACCAACTAACAAGCATGTAATTGAAGAAAAACAACATTGTCTTGTGTACGGTATCTAGCCATAATAACATATTTTAATGTACGTTATCTAGTTATCTGCTGCACCGGGGTTAGCTGTTCTGTACGGGGGTAGTTTCCTTATTTTGACTCAAAAGTATCTAAATGATAAGAATATAAATGCTTCAATGACGTAACATTGCCAAAATATTATTATTGCTAAATTGTGCAATGATATTTTAATTTGGTACGAAATACATGCGGATGAATATGCTATTTTCCCATCAGTGCATATATTATGCCATTAAACGTTTATGTGCATCATTTTTATTGCATTTTTTACCCAAACAATTACATATTTTAAACTTAAAATCGTGATCTTGACCGCTTAACATTTGGCAATATTGAATATTAATTACTCCTTTCGTATTTTGTTATTTTTTATATATTTGTATATATACACACACACGCACGAATGTACATATAATTTCGTGTTATACGACTATGTACATTTGTATATGTGGTCCTCAGCTGATAAACGCTGTCATTGCCACAGACAATCGTGTTTTATTATCAATACGTACTATTTGTGACAAATAATCAATATTAACACTATTTGAATACAAAAGATCAGAGGAAATGACCACATTGTGGTTTTGAAATAAACATTCTACTGCTTTAATGTGTTCACTTTAAGTGGATCACATAAATATTTACAGAATAATCATTGAAAATTTACCGTCGTCGGAAATCGATGTCCACTTTTACTTTCGTTTTCGTGCAAAGTAGGGGGCTATATCCGGTGTACGGTGTCTACCCGTGTTAATATTGTTCGGCATTTTCCATAGTATTTTATATCAACGATTTTAATGATCCCATGTACTGCATTTAGTACAGAATCGAAATGTAAAACATGTGTCTAAAGTTTATAATCTGATTTAATTACATTTGTACCATGCATAAGCCCATTAAGACAGAAATTAGCTGCAGAAACAAATGAAATAAAGTAGCGACATGCGTGAATGCTACAGTTATCTGCATATATGACTCGCCCTGTGTCTAAGATACAGGCGCCTTACCTCTGGTTTTTATATTGAATTACATATAACTTGCTATTTGCAGAAGCATTAACATGATATTTAAGTTGCATCCCGGATGCAATCAGAATTATTTGCATAGTTATGTGCACAATATCTAGTATCTGTCACGATAAATTGTGTATCTCATATTTCATACTTTATGCTATCGAATGATACCAGTATATTTATTACCAGAGTTTCATCCTCAGACAAAGTCTCATTTTCTACTACATAGAATAGCGTGGTTTCAAAGGACCAATATTTACTTAACTGGTATCATGGCCTTTATTGGTACTCGGGTTACATTTTAATATCAAAGATATTACCGACAGTATTTATTTAACTAATATCAAAACCTTTATTGGCACTGGGTTTACAGTTTTATTACGAACAACGACCAAAAGGTATTCTAACAATTATACAGTCAAGGTTATTGTTTTTTTTTTAATACAGAATCTTATACTCGAATTCCAGTAGTCGTTTTAAATGCCTAGATCTCGTATCATTCCTATAAATATAATCACCAAGTTTGACGATGGTCAGATGAAAACTGTTTGAATTAGAGTACACAGACAAGACCAAGTTCACATTTTATGGTAATTACATAAAAAATATTAGCAGCCATGTCAAAACTGAACTTATTATGTTCTTCAAAACAACTGTTTGGTGATATAGTAACCATTGGACGTGCTATAGAAGAACATATGAACCAATTACATGGCGACAATATACCGGCTGCGCTTTCCAGGATGCCTTGCAATGCTTTACTACCACTATTGTACGAATGAACGCAGGCGATCATCACGTAAAATGTATAAGTTTACAACTTGCACTCTAGGAATGTACAGGCTTCCTGGACACCTTTTTACTACATCAATATAATCAGCCAAAATGGGATAAATCGACACCTGGTCTATTTGTGATTTGGCTGTTTGCATATTTAATATGATCACACATCCGGTCTAGACTACATTCGTTTTCTGATATTGAACATATTCCAACACTATCCAGACTTAAAGAGGTTTTAAATAGGATCTAGAATCACAGTGTTGTTATTCAATGTCTGGAAACGCTAATGTGAAAAGTACTTTTAACCGTACTATTGAGAAGGTGGACTTAATACGCCCGAGCAGCGCCCCATTAGCGGACTATTTTCGCCGGTCAATGAATGCGCATTGATGGTGGTGAAGCATAAGAGTATTCAAAGCAGTATATTTATTAATTTTGGTTATAGTGGCCGTTTCTCAACTTCATTTCAGTTATATACGACAAATGTATGTATACTAACCACATGGCGTCAATTACATTTAGTTGATAATTTAGCTGAATGACCCAGTTTCCACAGCAAAACGACTAAACACTACGCCGAATTTCTAATTGGCCACCCCATAAAAATTTATACTATGTGATTTATTCAATTAATACATATAAAGTTGTGTGTTTTTTTCATTCCACACACTAATCTATCATTTTATAGAAATAAAACATGTTCTGGTATAAAATCATCCACGCGAAACAGTTAGTGCGAAATAGCTTTTGTGCACATGGGGCTCGTGCGCGGCATGGGATATGTCCGTATTTGGTTGGAATGTAATCTCTGTGGACTACCTTTTATGAAAAACATTAACTTTAGAGATTGAATAATGTGGAACTCACCAAAGCCCGCCGAATGATAAGTACCGGCACCCAAAACAGCGAAGTACGCCACGCGTCTTTTTAGAAAAAAACAAAACTTTTATTTACGTGTGATTTAGTGCAACATACTGTGAGAAACATGTTTTCCTATCAATGTAAGTTGACATCATCGGGTTTTCAGTTATTTGTATTCTTCTACAAACACTTTTTTCTAAAAAATATTTAAAAACACGTTGTCAAACAGAAAGGTGTTGAAGTTCATGCATACACCGGACAGCTTGAGCGCGTTCCCGTTGCCAATTCTAGTGAGGTTTAATGTTTTTCATAAAAGGCAGTCCACAGAGGACACATTCCAACCAAATACGAACATAGTCAATGTCGTGCACGAGCACCACGTGCAAAAACGCCATTTCGCACTAACCGTTCCGCATGGATGACTTTCTGTAAATCGATAGATTAATATGTGGAATGAAAACATATCACTACAAATGTAGGTATCAAATTTTATAGGGTGGCCAATTAGAAGTTCGACGTAGTGTAATGCCTAGTTTTAGCTGTCAGAAATCCTAAAGAACATACTGCCAACCAAGAAATTAATCAGCCAACGTCCTAGCTGTTAAAACGCTGAATCGAAAAGTTTCAGCAAACAAAAGGCGGAATTCCCACACTGAATGACATAGTTACAACAGTAAAGCTGCCGAACTACATAGTTATAGCTGCCTTAAGTTAAGCCCCAAAAGTTAAGTACAATGTAACAGTATTAAAACGTTGAAAGACACGGTTTCAGCTGAATGACCTAGTTTCAGCAATATTTATCATCCAAATTACTACTACAATTTAACAAATCTTACTACTTTCGGCCAATCATGTATTTTGTAAGATACGAGCACATTTTCATCAAATGGAAATTTATTTTGATGCATTTTTATCTAATAACAAGTTGCACGATTGAATGGTCGCCTTATAGCCCAGACCTAAATCCGATAGAACACGTCTGACAGTTGGGGCGACGCATCCGAGCAAGGCGGCAACAGCAGAACGTACGTAACTCATAACGGACCGTGTACTAGAATGAAATGCACTCTTGTATCGATTCCTACATTCCTGAATCAATTCAATGCGTCACAGATGTTAGGCTGTCATCAGGACTGACTGTGGTCATACCCGAAATTGATGTGCGATTTGTTTGTTTGTTGTTTTAAGCAAAAAAATAAATTGTCGTTTTCTAATATGTTGTTATTATATTACAGAATGGTAATTAACTTAACTTATTATTGATTATAGATTCCTCATTCCAATGGTATATTCCGTTTACTGATTCAGTTAAATGATAATTACTTAGTGTGTACTTAGAACATTCGACTAGTGTACACGAGTTGAAACAAAACTACAACTCACATTAAATCATATGGATCTTAATAATACTTCTGCAGCATACTATTATGGCAGAAATAACAGCAAAGGGGATGATGAGGGAATCCAAAAAAGCAAAAGGCTAGCAAATTGCTATTTACAAAGGCTAACGTCATCACTGATGGAATTGATAAAGAATTAATTACAAAAGACCAGAAAATAATATCATTGGAAAAACAGAACACCCTCTTGAAACAACAGCTTCAGTCTGCTCTTAATGACAAAGACATATAGAAAAAGAAAAATCTTGATCTACAAAATGAAATTGATGACATTAAGGATGAACAAGATCTCTTTTCGTTTGACACGACAATCATCTTACAGAAGTAAGCAATTTACATACAATGTTGTATTATTTCATCTTGTGAGAATCTGATTTAAAATTCAACATTCAATCTTACAAAGAAGCACAACTCGTATTCTCTGTATTTGTGTAATAATTTCAATCAGTACTTAATAACAAGTCGATAACAGAGTTCGTAAATATTTTTCAGGCATGAATAATCACTAAGTTTGTTAGCAATTAACCCCCCCCCCCCCCCCCCCCTCATACACTTATTCCCTGTAACATGCACCCACATTTCTGGAAATTTTATCAGGGTCACTCGTTTTTAATTTATATCTTAAAAATTATACTTTTACAAACTGTAAAGCTTCAATTGTTCTCATGTTTTCAGTGTTACCAGTTCTAATTTATTTCATTGGAGCTTTATAATCAAACTTACCTAGTACTAGACTAAGTATAGTTGATTACCTGTTACAAAAAGCACATACTCTTACAACTCACTTTAAATAGAGGTATTCAGTAGCATCTCAACTTCTGGCAAATCTTTAATTATGTGACAGAAGTTAACGTGGTGTGTGGTATGTGTCGCATCGCACCTTTGATACAGTACTATATCGGGGTGGACATACTACAGGGTGTCCCAAAAAAACGGGGACGTGCCTAAAACCGTTATAACGTATTTAATTTATAATGAATTTGACTGATTTTTTGTGAGAGTGTTTAAAAGTGATCTCTATTTCTATAAATGGTACTTATTAATATGTTTTGCTTTAAAACAGGAAGTGACGTCATAGTTTTACCGATGGTATTGTTTTCTGGGTTTTTTTGCTGACGTACATGGAGAATTTCATCATTTGATAAGACATTGTTGTCTGAGCATTTATTTTGAGAAAAACAAGGTTTTAAAGTCACAGAGGTGATGCAAATTTTGTGAAAACCTAAGAACTTTGCAATGCAATAATGAAAGGGGGAGAAAATGGTGAGTTTATTTAAACAAGAGGGCCCAAAGGGCCCTAGGTCGCTCACCTGTCAAACTTGACCTAGATTTTGTAGAGATGATCATTGTGACCAAGTTTCATACAGATAAGGCCAATATTTTGACCTCTAGTGACTACACAAGGTTTTTATATGATTTGACTTAATGACCTAGTTTTTGACCCCAGATAAACCAATATCAAACTTGGCCTAGATTTTGTTGAGATGATCATTGTGACCAAGTTTCATAAAGATAAGGTCGACATTGTGACCCGTGACTACACAAGGTTTTTCTATGATTTAACCATGTGACCTAGTTTTTGACCCAAGATGACCCAATATCAAACTTGACCTAGACATTGTTAAGATGATCATTGTGACCAAGTTTCATACAGATTAGGCCAATATTGTGACCTTTAGTGACTACACAAAGTTTTTTCTATTATTTGACATTGTGACCTAGTTTTTGACCCCAGATGACCCAATATCAAACTTGACCTAGATTTTGTTGAGATGACCATTGTGACCAAGTTTCATAAAGATTGAGTCAAAATTGTGACCTCTAGTGACTACACAAGGTTTTTCTATGATTTGACCTAGTGACCTAGTTTTTGACCCCGGATGACCCAATATCGAACTTGGCCTAGATTTTGTTGAGATGATCATTGTGACCAAGTTTCATAAAGATTAGGCTAAAATTGTGACCTCTAGTGTCTACACAAGCCAATTGTTGACGGACGGACGACGGACGAAGAGTGATCACAAAAGCTCACTCTGTCACTTTGTGACAGGTGAGCTAAAAAGGTAAGCAGGCAACCTTCAAAATATTCCTTAACATTCACCAAAGAAGCAAAATATCAATATTAAGTTATGATTATTGAGAACACTCAACAAGAGAGCTTAGATAAAAGCAAAATGTAATAAGGTGAACTTTTATCCAAATAAACAGTTAATAGATATATATCATAGTCATTTACTGTGTCAGCATTTATAAGAAAGCAGAAACCATTTATTACAACAAATCAGCAGCAAAAACATGATACTTCACAAAAAGTACTGACAGTTGAACTCAACCTAAGGGCAGGGCACGTGGCCTAGATATAACTCGGACATGAGCCTTTAGGTTAATCTGTTTCCTATACATGATGAACATTAGTGCATGCATATCCATTATCCTTGAATATAGGACACCTGAGATGTCATTTGGGGTCGTCATGTAAATATATACAACAATGTCTTGTCAAATGATGCAATTTTCGACGTAAGTCCGCAAAAAAACAGGAAATAACACAATATGTAAAATGATGACGTCACTTCCTGTTTTAAAGCACAACATATTATTAAATACCTATTTTAAAAGAAGAAGAGATCGCTTTTACACACTATCACAAAAATTAGTCCAATTCATTAAAAATTAAATAAGTTATAAGCGTTTTAGGCAGGTCCCCGTTTTTTTGGGACACCCTGTATATGTGGTATGT
This sequence comes from Spisula solida, assembly GCA_947247005.1. NCBI lineage: Eukaryota > Metazoa > Mollusca > Bivalvia > Venerida > Mactridae > Spisula > Spisula solida. The sequence continues at coordinate 37,911,307 of OX365944.1, read as the reverse complement.
GTCACAAATTTTGACAAAAAAGCAAGTAAAATATGTAAACACTTAAGTTTCAAACAGGTTTTTTATTCTTTGACCAATTGCGACGAGGCATCTTCGACGCTCACGCCAAGAAAGAATACTAACCGACCGCCACTTCATATTTGTGTTCAAGATGTCAGTTTTGGCCTGCAACCGACTCAACTAGGCAGTAGTTTGATTCAGGCAAAAACTGTGACCTTTTGTAAAAAAATAAATAAAGTTCCGTTGATAGATCTAATTCTCGACTTGAGCGTCAAAGGTGCCTCGTAGAAATCGTTCCAAAAAAAAAAATACTTGCTGTTGTTTTAAACAGCGTGTTTATTTATTTCTACTTGCATTAAAAGCCAACACTTGCGTCACATGACACATTTTGTCCACACTGTATATGTATACATGTAATCAATATGTGTGCTTTCGTGTTTTCTAGTACTTAAGTCTGTGAGTAACTGCATGTCATTGGATTATGAGACAGTTGTGTGGCATGTATCATACCTTAGATGTAATATTATGTATACATGTAATCAATGTGCCTGCTTAAATGCTTTCTAGTACATTGTCAGTAAGCAACTGCATTACAACATTCTTAAACTGTTTTATATGTCAATATTGATGTTTATACAGAGGCATGGTAAAATAAATATTTATGTTTTAATGTTTAAATTTGAATAAGGACAAAGTTTGTAGTTGACTCGTAGCATAGGCACATGGTTTCTAATTATCTGAGTGTAACCAACATAGAAAGAATGTAGTGCAGCGGTCATGTTAAGCCGCAACGGATATGGCGTCACAAGAACTGGTATCCGTGAAACCGTGTTTACTTTGACAAATGTAGAAAAAATGCATGTGAAGGACATTATCAATAAATAAGTTCAATATCGAAAGCCTCGTGCAGAAAAGCTGAATATCCCAAGATCTAACTATGCTAACTTCAAACTAATCATTGCTGATAAAACTAATGTTTGGTGCAAAAAAGCTTTCGAATTTATCATTGGCTCTACAAGACATATTAGAAGAATACAGTGTCCCATTTGCAGGTATATCTATTCTTGCTGTTGGTGATTTATTACAGCTCAATCCGGTAGATGATAGATTAATTTTCAAACATGTCTTTGACGGGTATGATGCACTAGCTGAATCTCTTTGGACTGCAGAAAGTTGTTAGACAAAATAAAGATCCATATTTTGCCCAAATTACAGAAACATGGGAAGAATGAAATCAAAGGTATGAAGAATTATTAGAGAGCAATCAATTAGTATTTAGTGGATCTACCGTTCATGAAGTCAGTGAATCTACAAGCATTGGTGAATCTACAACAATTGCCAGTATGAATGATGAAAATGTAGCAGCACTGTCAGCAGCCGGGTTTGATTTAAGCGTCCCACATACACTTAGAAAACACTAACAGCCAGATGAAGAGGTATTTATGGAAATAAAAGCTCCGCGAGTCGCAAGTGTCGCCTGACGAAATGCAAATTTGTCATGGAAAACTATCCAGTATTGGGCTACATATCAGACTCACAAGAGCTCTCTAGTCATCTGAACTAAAAACGACAAAGCGATGCTCTGGACAAAAAAATGTCCTGATAAAATCAATCTGAAGGGAGTTATGATTCTTGCGCACTGCACTTCATGTCACAGCAAAGAAACATGCATTCCTATTTTTGAGTCATTAATAGTTATGGTGACAAAGTTATGCCACGGACAAGAAATGCTTATAAAATCAATCAAAGGGAAAAAATTGAAAAATGGCACAAGGTAGATTTACGGTTCTTGTGTACTGCACTTGGACTTTTGGTAAGAAACATGCATACCAAGTTTCAAGTCATTCAACCTCATAGTGACAAAGTTATCCTCCGGACAAGAAATGCTCAAATTAAATCAATCTAAGGGAAATAATTAAAAAACGATGCAAGGCACAGTTATGGTTCTTGCGCACTGCATTTCTGCTTATTGCAAGAAACATACATACAAAATCTTGAGTCATTTGAACTTAAGGTGACCAAGTTATGCTCCGGACAAGAAATGCTCTAATAAAATCAATCAAAGGGAAATAATTCAAAAACTATGACAGGTAGAGTTATGGTTCTTGCGCACTGCACTCCGGCTTATTGCAAGAAACATGCATACCAAATCTAGAGTCATTTGAACGTAAGGTGACAAAGTTATGCTCCGGACAAGAAATGCTCTAATAAAATCAATCAAAGGGAAATAATTCAAAAACTATGACAGGTAGAGTTATGGTTCTTGCGCACTGCACTCCGGCTTATTGCAAGAAACATGCATACCAAATCTAGAGTCATTTGAACGGAAGGTGACAAAGTTATGCTCCGGACAAGAAATGCTCTAATAAAATCAATCAAAGGGAAATAATTCAAAAACTATGACAGGTAGAGTTATGGTTCTTGCGCACTGCACTTCGGCTTATTGCAAGAAACATGCATACCAAATCTAGAGTCATTTGAACGTAAGGTGACAAAGTTATGCTCCGGACAAGAAATGCTCTAATAAAATCAATCAAAGGGAAATAATTCAAAAACTATGACAGGTAGAGTTATGGTTCTTGCGCACTGCACTCCGGCTTATTGCAAGAAACATGCATACCAATTCTTGACTCATTTGAACTTAAGGTGACAAAGTTATGCTCCGGACAAGCAATTTGTGACGCCGCCGCCGCCGCCACCGCCGCCGCCGCCGCCGCCAAAGTAACACCTATATGTCGCCTTTTCAGGCGACACAATAAAAATGAATCCAGAAAAATCGACCAAATTCCACACAGCGAGCTTGACGAGATTCTAGCATTGCTTATCTTGTCTGTCAGAAAAGATGATGGGGGAGTATATGATACTGCATCACTGAGATCGTTTATGTCAACATGTGAACGAGTACTGCAGAAGAATTACTACCCTTTCACCATATTAAAGGGGCCGGAAAGACAGGATTTTCCTCGATGGCGCGAAACCATGATTGTAAGTTATCTTTATCTTCAATTATATGCTTCCGATTATCACTTAAAGAGAATAATATCAAAATGCTGTAATGCAATTTATTGCCTCCTGTTATCTGTAACAGCCATTACTGATATAATCGATTCTTTGTACCCTATTCTGTCGACTCAGGTGTTCAACTAGAATAGGATAATTATTGTTGTTATTAATATGGAGTTCGTAAACTTTGTAAAAACATCGCTGAATAATTGTTTACTTTTATAAAAAAAAGATATAAATGAGTTTATTTTGAATACCGTTGGTTATTTTCTTGTATTATCTTGTATTATGGTTGTAACCAAGGCACCTTATTGCTGATGTATCCATCAATAGCTAAGATGGTATAAGAGAACTTCCGATGATCTATTACTTGATCTTGTATGACCCGGCCTAGAATTGAACCCGACAACTCCCTTATTTGCACCGGACGCCTAGCTATTTGGGCGGACTATAATGTCAACATACATTCAAAATCACACATACATAGAAGCAGATTTATCGTTATTTAGTGTCAGTGTTTCCTGAAAAATAAACTCGTATCTATATTACAGATTGAGTGACGTCAGTATCAAGTTTGGCGACGATGGCTCCGAATACTTAAAACTGGTGGAAAGGCAAACGAAGACAAGAACTGATGAACATGCCGACAGATTGGCCGAAGACTGTGATCATCTCGTGATATGATTTCTGTATATCGACTCATTGCCGCCAAACGTCCTAACCAGTAAATCCAGAAGACCCACTCTATGTAGCCCCCCAGAACTGTTCCTATTGTGGATCAGAAATGCCAATGGTTCCTAAGCAATAAAATGTCGTAGAAAAAAGTTACATATGAAAACCATGACACAAAAAGAAGGTATGACTCACAAATTGACAAATCATTCTGGCCGAAATTAAACCGTTGAAAAGTTACGTGATAGTGGTACTGCCACACCCCAACCTACATAAATTCTCCAGATCACAGGGCGCAAAAACGTTCAGAGCATCATAAATTACAGCAACATCAGCTAAAGTGCACAATGACAATGCTCTAACATATTAAGCAACAGGCAGACCGTTTCAAAATATATTCATGAATCCAAGAATGCACAGACATATTCACGCACCGAGTCTGAAGTCAAATCTTTCTCCCAAACTTCGTCAGGCTCCACACCAGCTTGGTTTCAATCTGTTCAATCGTTGTTTTTCGGGGAAACTCTAAATATTCAAGAACTTAAATGTCTACGGCAATCCTGCTACACCAAATCAGTAGATTAATTCAATTTCAGGAGAGCTGTCAGCGCCGAAATGTTGATATTTCGACCGCAAATTTGTTTTGTTAAACTCCATGCCGCTTCTCTTCAATGCCATTTTCGTTATGCATTATCGTAATTTACATAAATTAATGCGCATAATTTTTGTAATTATATTCATGTATTTTATTGTTGAATATGTTCCATTCAATTGTTAACATTTAATTTTGTAATCCATGACAGTTCTTTTTATTATTAACATTAAATTTTGTAATCCATGACAGTTCTTTTTATTATTTTGCACAATTGTAGCGGACTATTTATCTATGTGATTCGCCTGGTGACCGTAATAATTAATATTAGCAAGTTGAGGTGAAATGACACTAAATCATGCTCCGAATACTGAGCTGCAGTGACCTGAGTTTCTCTATATAGAGGATTTAAAAAAATGTGGTTTATCTTAACGTGTAGTGATAAAATTCAATATTTACATGGAGCGTAGCGCGGGTAAACATACAAAAAAAATATTACTACAAGATGAAATATTTACCATATTTAATTAAGACAAACAAATATTCTATTTATTTTATGTTTTATCTGGTGTCAAAACTTGTAGTATTTAATAAAATATACCAAATGACCACTGTGGTTTAACTGTGTATGAATATGTTTTTCCATTCATTTTTTCAATTCAAAATCCATTTATGTGAAAACGATTTTTCGAGAATTTTGCATCAAATCATACACAAACTGGTAGAAAGTGGTCTAAGAATATGCATGCCGATATGACAAGTCTAAGTTCAGTAACAAAAAGGTTGCCGAGTTGTATTGTAAATATAGTCCCTGTGTAAACGGAGCTTTTATCAGTCACAGTGTGAGTAATAACAGAGACTGGCTTAAGTTTTACGCACACGGGAAAGACTCATTGAAATTTTTTGTCTATATACTATACAATGTAATTAAAACAAGGGAAATAATTAAAACATGGACACATTCATACCGCACCTAAGTTTTTGCCCCTAATTTTTTTATGAAAAGAGATAAGCCTATACATATATATGCATTGTATAGCCTATTCATTTATCTATCCAACCATTATAAACTTTCTATCATCTGTCAATTATTTTACGAGATACAAGGCTCCTCCAAACATTGAAGAAATCGCGTTTTCAATCAGGTACGGATCGATCGTGGCAAAACAGTAAACACACACAGTCGCAACTGTAGCGCTCATGTACGGCTCAAGCGCGCACTTTTAGGATGCCTGTCGTCTAGCAGAACACAAAACAAATCAAAATCAACCATAGATTCGTACCACCTGTTTACTCTTTCAACAACACAAGACTGCAAAATTGTAGAGCAGATGACGGTGATCAGTTGTCAACTTCCATATTGTCAAATTCAAAACGAGGCTATAAAATGTAAAACGTTCTCTGGTTGGTCGATAAATTCTAGTGTTTTTTTAATTGCACAGTCTACTCGCTGGTTCCCGTTTTCATCGGTATTTCCTTAGTCCGAACCGACAACCATCACAAATTTTGACATATTGCGGGAAATTTACACAGTCTTGTAGAAAGCAAAACAAACGAAAATGTCTTCGCTAAACGCCCAACAAACCCGAGGCTTTGCAAATGGCATTAAATGGCCACAACTTCGTTTTGATTGGCGCGGCAGGAACAGGGAAGTCAACAGTTGTTTCTGCTATTGTCGAGGCCTATAGAGATGCTGGCAAGAAGGTCAGGTTAACTTGTTCCACGGGGATCGCGTGCCTTGTATACGCACGAAAGTTGCAGGTATGATATTTCTAACAAATTCATTGTAAATATATGAAATTTCTAATTAACTTACTTGAATGATGATAGGTATTCCTCATGCTCATAATTCCATGTAATCAATATTCAAGTGAAGAGTAGGCCTATGTTAGTGCTAATTTGTGGTCACTAATTAATTAAGTTGCATTAAATTAAATTCATTATGTAGGCGGCATGTAAATGAAAACCTAAACTAAGTTTGAAAGTATCTTTGTTTTACATCCATGCAAACGCATGTATAATTTAATTCATTAATTATTGTAACAAGTGTGGTGTAGCCTGCTTAGACAAGGTACTATCTCAAATTGAAGTATAATTATTTCTCAAATTGAAATATAATTATAACTGGATTGAAATTAAAAGATATATATTTATATGAATGGGATAAATCGTAAATTTGTAATATTTTACAACAGGCAACTAATTTAAGTCTTTGTTTAATATTATGTTGCTTTATTGATTTATCAGCTAAATTGGTGTTTTTTTGAAAACAACTCCGCCATTAATGTTTGTTGACATTTGCGTTTGTGTAGTGGGACCCGGTATTCATATTGGTTTTATCACTGAAGTAGGGAACCCGTATTTTTTAGACTGTGAAAAGTACTAGAAATATACCAACCAATCAGAAAACGTTTTACATCCTTGGGATGACCTTGAGCAGCCTCGTTTGGATTTGACAATATGGAGAACGTTGAGTAAATTCATCATCTGCTTTATAATTTTGCAGTCTTGTGTTGTTGAAAGAGTAAACAGGTAAGAATCTTTGGTTGATTTTGATTTGTTTTGTGTTCCGCTATATTTATAATGGTTGGATAGATAAATGAATAGGCTATACAATGCATATATATTTATAGGCTTATATCTCTTTTCGTAAAAATATTTGGGGCAAAAACTTAGGTGCGGTATGAATGTGTCCATGTTATAATTATTTCCCTTGTTTTAATTATAGTATATAGACCAAATTTTTCAAGGAGTCTTTTCCCTGTGGTTTTACTCCCATATCTCATCAGTTAGCATTAAATAAAGACAATACATCAGCAATAAATCATGCTAATAGAAGGTCGATGAGCAGCTCAAATTCTACATACTATACCATTCTTGATACATTTTCAAAACAACTCTTCAAGCAGATATACAAATGTACATAATTTGATACCTACTTTTAGGAGTGTCGTCTCAAACTTTCTCTTAGGAATTCACGTAAAATTTTGTCTTAATATCGTGTGAACATTATTAAATTCTAAAAACGTAAATGTTAAGTTGTCACTTATCTACCTGTAACACTGCTAGACATAGCCGATCTAATACATTTTAAAAGTGTCATATGCCCCTTAGAGAAATACAGAGACGTAAATGAAAATTCATCTACAAGTAATTGATTTAAAGGCTGAAGCAGAAAAAACATGTAAGCTCTCCCGGAAATTCTAAAAAGACTAATTGCAAAACGGTGAATGTGGCGCATGTGGTTTTCTTCTTCAATCATGGCCCTGTATACACGATGGGCAAATATGTACCCTATAGCTTCTACATATAGGTAGTTCAGACAAAACTTGAAACATATTTCATAAAGCGTCGAATTTGATGAAATGGAACTATGTATAACTTTCACATGAAAATGTATATTTGCAAAAGGCATCTACTGTACAGCATTTATTTTCGCAAGTACATGCCTATGCCTTATTTCCAGATCTATTATTTTAACCTTGATTTCAAAGACGTTAAATTAGTGTATAACATGTACTTATCCTGATCATTGAATGTTTTCTGTGAGTTTCATTGTAAATTATGTTAAGTTTGTCAGTTCCAATTCTTTTCGAACACCGCTCGTAAGCGAAATTACTCGATTCTAAAACCGTTTTAAATGTCTTTTTAAAAAAGGGTCACTTGCTTATCCAGAATCCAGAAATTCCTCAAATAAACCTGCCTCTTTTAAGATGTTTGCTATGCTATCTAATCAGATTTATATATGACAATCACACATTGTACCTGAATACTAGTAGGTAATGACACATTTCATTAAATAAAATAACGCTTCCATAGTACTGTAATAATACTTTTGTAAACGTTACAAGGAATAGTATATAGTACATATATAATTATTTTTATTTATAATCGATTACGCCGGTTAAATGTCGGGCCGATACGGCAGGTTTTGCAATGAATGGTTTGGTTTATTTGCTTTTATGTATCCTCGCCATCGGAAATCCATATGGGCAAGACCCCCACTTTAGTTCTTGGGGGATAGTGCATGATACAGAAGATGCCACAGTTCCAGAAGCATCCCTGTTTATTTTACGTGCCGATGGAAAGCATCATACACGGGACCTCGCTTAACGTCTCGTCCAAAGACTGTTAGTAATTTCAGTTATGTTAGGTGGGAAACATTGATAAGCATTTCTGTTTTTGACCGTCTGGAGTAGGGATCGAACCCACAACCTTTAGATCAGCAGCCCTTACCACTAGACCACTTGTCCTCCTGACAATGAATGGGGGACATGTGTAGCATTTATACTATACGTAGCATACTGCTATATAACTCGTTTAATCACTAGTTTACTCATACAAAACTTTGTGTATATAAACATTGCAATTTCTTTTATTAATTCATTAATATATCAGATATTGTATAAAAATACGAACATATGGCTTGGTGAATATAGTATTGATTTCCACTGCCGTTTATCGGATTAAAATGTTTTGAAACATGCTTTGTTTTAATAAAACATTGTGGGTATACAAGTGACAAGACCTGAATAATCGGACACGCTTCGCATACAACGTTAATGTAAAAGGCTAGGAGAGATGAATAAAACAATATAAACATGACTTATTTTTCCACAATAATTTAAGCGATATTCGTCTTGAATTCGAGTAGTCATTTTAAAGCTATCGAGTGTAAAATTATCATACTCTTAATACAATAGTATCAGTAAACACCATCTATCTGAAACATACAAATGTATTTCTCGCTGATAACAACAGAGCGTTTCACATTGCTCTTACCTCCATTTTAAGGTTTTGATATAGACGTAATTATTAAGACTTAATGTATTTTAGTTGCGATAGCATAGTAATAAATGTAGTGTTAGTTCTAATTCAGTGTCGTCTGTTATGGATATTTAATCGCAGGCACCTTTCCCAGTAATGCTAGACATCTCAAATAATGTAATAATCCTGACACTTTTTTGTCAATTTCAGAATTTGGGCATTTTCCATTACTGCTTACTCGTACATTTATCCCGTACTTTGCCCATTACTTGTATACATTCTCAATCTTAAGGCAATACCGTATCAGAAATGATTTTACAGATATTTGGAAAAAAACTTATAAAGCAGAACAAGGAATGCAATGATTTGTCTTCTAAGAATAGAAGCTGTGTTTTAATACTTTCATTTGTCCAATATTCCATTTAGATTTTTGTTTTTAACATGAAACACTAATTAGAACGAACAGCAGTAAAAGTCAATCAATCGTCAGTTTGAGCATCATAAAAACTCATAAGGCCATGCGTTACATCGATTTCTTGTTAAACACGTAACCGAAATGGCGCCTCATGAGATTATATAACTATTTTATAGGGGCACAATATTTTTAGAAGCGAAAGCTTCTTTAGTTACACACAACCTATTTTGTTTTAACAAAACAGTCACCCCCTCATCCTCGAAAAAAGTACCAATTGTTCTTAGTTTACACTGCCGACTTTTGACACCCTTGTACCCAGATAAACAAACATAGTCATTGTTGACGCACGGACGCGGACCGACTACGGATCCCAAAAGTTCACCTTGTCACTTTCGACGCTTTTCGATTTAAGTAGTACCCTATGACAAAGGGATTCGACACTGTAAAATTATCTATCGCATGTATACAATGAATATCAAAGACAGGAATCTGATTTATTGACTGGTCCTCATATACCCAACTCAACATTATGTCCAATATTTTAAACAAGCCGAATGCAATCATTTACTTTGTACTGCACATGTCACGGCAATATAATATCATTCATGAAAAGCACAATTTTTATCAAAATCCGTACACAATATCGCCTATTTCGAGCATTGAATGTTCGCAAAACGCGTAAAAACATGTTTAGGGACATACGTGCAAGGGCAGTAACTCTAAGGAAAATTGACCAATAAGCAAGTGGACAAAGACGGTCCTGTATCGCTCACCTGAGCACACTGAACTAGAAGAACGGTATTAAAACAGGACATTGTTCTTGAGCTCTGCATGAGTTTCAATTATTTAGCCTTTTATAGAATGGAGCACTCAAGCACTATTGTTACCAAATTATAATGAAATCTAGTCTGCAGAAAAAAAGGACTTCATTATTTAAATATAGGGGTAAATAAAAAATACTTCACTATTTATACATAGAGGTAAATGAGCCCCACCCACTGCTGGCCATGTTTTTTATGTATCATGACAAACATGTCAATTGGCCATGTTTTTTATGTATCATGACAAACATGTCAATTTTGTAAGAGGCGCACCTAACAAGTGTTTTTGTAAAACTATTTTCAAATTTGACCAGTGGTTGATTTTTCAAGTTTTTCCAATCGGTTACCATGGCAACCAAAGTTATGCAGATATCAGATAAAAACTTGACGGGCATCATCCCAGTATGTTGGCTCACATTTATTACAAGTTTCATGAAATTCTACTAGGTAGTTACAAAGAAATGGCTGCGGACAGACTGGCGTTCTCACTCACTTGACATTGTTGGGATTTATTTTTGTAAAACCCCATAAGCAACATTTTGCACCCCGTAAGCAACGGAATTGATATAATATATTAATCTAAATATAGCCTATTGTTCCACACCCCACAACTACAAGTGGGCGAGTACGGACAGACAGACGGACGGACAACGCCATTTCAATACACCCTGGCAGGGGATAACAAACGGACATTGCACACACACACCACAAGGACAATTTAATTATATATAGTGTAAATGCAATTTTAAAAGATACGAATAGCCTTGTGCTGGACAACGAAATTGCAGAATGGCACATACAAAATGAACAAAGTAAATAAAGGCACAATGGCGAATTATTTTTGTATTTTTAGCTCACCTGTCACAAAGTGACAGAGTGAGCTTTTGTGATCACTCTTCGTCCGTCCGTCCGTCCGTCCGTCGTCCGTCCGTCCGTCAACAATTGGCTTGTGTAGACACTAGAGGTCACAATTTTAGCCTAATCTATATGAAACTTGGTCACAATGATCATCTCAAGAAAATCTAGGCCAAGTTCGATATTGGGTCATCTGGGGTCAAAAACTAGGTCACTAGGTCAAATTATAGAAAAACCTTGTGTAGTCACTAGAGGTGACAATTTTGACTTAATATTTATAAAACTTGGTCACAATGATCATCCTAACAAAATCTAGGTCAAGTTCGATATTGGGTCATCCGGGGTCAAAAACTAGGTCACAAGGTCAAATCATAGAAAAACCTTGTGTAGTCACTAGAGGTAAAATTTTTTACTTAATCTTCATGAAACTTAGTCACAATGATCATCCCAAGAAAATCTAGGCCAAGTTCGATATTGGGTCATCTGGGGTCAAAAACTAGGTCACTAGGTCAAATTATAGAAAAACCTTGTGTAGTCACTAGAGGTGACAATTTTGACTTAATCTTTACAAAATTCGGTCACAATGATCATCTCAATAAAATCTAGGTCAAGTTTGATAATGGGTCATCAGGGGTCAAAAACTAGGTCACAAGGTCAAATCATAGAAAACCTTGTATAGTCACTAGAGGTCACAGTTTTAGCATAATCTTTACGAAACTTGGTCACAATGGTCAACACAACAAAATGTAGGTCAAGTTCGATATTGGGTCATCTGGGGTAAAAAACTAGGTCACAAGGTCAAATCATAGAAAAACCTTGTGTAGTCACTAGAGGTCACAGTTTTGACCTGATCTTTATGAAACTTGTTCACAATGATCATAACAACAAAATCTAGGTCAAGTTCGATATTGGTTCATCTGGGGTCAAAAACTAGGTCACATTGTCAAATCATAGAAAAACCTTGCATAGTCACTAGAGGTCACAATTTTGGCCTAATCTTTATGAAACGCGGTCACAATGATCATCTCAACAAAATCTAGATCAAGTTTGATATTGGGTCATCCAGGGTAAAAAACTAGGTCACAAGGTCAAATCATAGAAAAACCTTGTGTAGTCACTAGAGGTCACAATTTTGGCCTAATCTTTATGAAACTCGGTCACAATGATCATCTTAACAAAATCTAGGTCAAGTTCGATATTGGGTCATCTGGGGTAAAAAAGTAGGTCATTAGGTCAATCATATAAAAACCTTGTGTAGTCACTAGAGGTCACAATATTGGCCTAATCTGTATAAAACTTGGTCACAATGATCATCTCAACAAATTGTAGGTCAAGTTCGACAGGTGAGCGACCTAGGGCCCTTTGGGCCCTCTTGTTACTATAAAGTTGACAATCCATACATAGAAGACTCTTGATTGACTAAAGGGCTTCCGCCTTGGTACGGACAGCGACAAATGCTACTGGGGGCTTAGACGTTTTACAGTGCACCAAACCTCACATGTAACAAATAGACAACCTTATAGAACATTACAGCACATCTAAAGTTTCCCGCTATGTAATGCCCTCTAACAAAAAGGCCACAGTGACAGGTAATAAAACTAGAACTATTACTGGAGTGATGAATCATACCACCACAGGACTGCTTGACACAGGAATATTATTTAAATTTACGGTTACTATGTCCAGTAAGAAACACGACATGCATAACCTTTAACGTCTAAGTGACCTTTGAGCTAGGGTCCTAGGTCTTATAAAAAAATACCGAAAAAAATAATACAAAAAGAACTACAAAAAAAAATCGAAAAAAAAAACATAAAAAATAAACTATAATTTAGAATATAACCTACATTATGAGCCAATGAAAACGCCGCATTTTCGCGGTTAAATGAAAATTTAATCATTAAATTTTTCTCTTCACAGACTTGACGTCATGCGTTGGCGCTAGTTTCTATCGGCCAATCAGAATGCAGAATGTTATATTCTAAGTTAGTTCGCTCGCTCCGACCTTTTTAATCATTAAAATTTACTTAATATGTTCTAACTATAACTTGAAAAACAAAAAATATAGGAAAGAAAATATATAGAAAAACTTAATTGATGTAGTAAACATTTGTACCAAGTACTTTTAAAATCATGCAAGAAACGACAAAGTTACAGAGGGTACACGACTTGCATACAATTTGACCTTTAACCTCTAAGTGTGACCTTGATCTTTGAGCTAGGGACCTGGGTCTTGCGAATGACACACTGTCTTGATGTTGTGAACATTTGTACCAAGTAATTTTAAAATCCAGCAAGAAACGACAAAGGTACAGAGCGGACACGATTTTGTCAACAGACCAACCGCTCTTCCGACTGACATACATAGTGACTCCAGTATACCCCCATAAAATTTTGTTTGAGGGGGTATAAAAATGAAAACATCAAAGAGGGGGTATAAAAATGAAAACATCAAACAATGTATAAATTACGTCCATGGAGTAGCATAGAAAGTACTAAATGGTCAATGAGAAGTCCGAGCAACAAGAAAGCAAAACATTTAAGGGTACGACAAGGCAATGTAACAGACAGGCATCAATGCCAGCCGTCCAAAAACACAGATTCTTAGGGTCTGGCCCCGCCTCCCCAAGCTACGCACCTGGATATATTGTTATCATCAACATTGTATACCCAGACCTATACACTAATCACACACACATTATTAAACGTATTTGGGACTAATAGAAAATACACGTACACGCCTCTGTAGCTTAAATAACACAAAGATAAAAATGTTTCAATGAAATTTCTCGCACACCAACCTCGAATATCTGATCGTGTTGAATTCGTTATGCAACTTTCCCACATATCTGGTGCCCTCCCCCTCCCTGGAAATGTTAGTGATTGAAGAGAATTTATTAAAAACACATGAACAGCAATTAATTGTCTGGCACAACTCAATCTACCTTTAAAAAAATAAAGTCGTGATTTATTCGTAGGTTACAAGAAATTTACGAGGCAGATGAAGAATCGGCCTTAATGACTTATACTCGAGCTATAAAGAGTAAGGTGGAGCCCTGAGTAAAATCACACTAGGTATATTTCCAACGTCCACTGACTGTAAAAAGCACAGGCCCTCTATGCGATTTTATTGCCGGAAAAAATATTACTCTTATTTAACCTCAAGGTAAATTTGTCCGGCCGGAATTCTCCGAGGGTAGAGAATACAATCGTGCCCATAAATTTATCATTTATTCACCGATCTGATCAATCTTGGTGTCAATCGTTAGAGGAATGATTTCTCTTTAAGGCAAAATCGCTGTCATAACATATGTTTACACACAGCAAGTAATATCCGACCGCAAACGGTCATAAAACTTGTCAAAAGGCCATTCCGAAAACATCGGTTTGCAGAAATTCTCAGATTGTTCAACTATTGACGATTTCGTAATGATTGAACAAATTCCTTCGGTAGTTCTTTCCAGTACATCAAATAGAATAACGTTGTACCCTTAAAGTCTCGATAAATAGTGTAAACCTTATAAAACAAACCTTTTTCTTCACGTTCTTTGCTGTAGTTTCGCTTTCAACGGCCATGAATGCAATGCGCATGCTCACGAAGTTTTGTAAGACGTCCTTTCATTGGTCAGCGACGAGCACCGACGGAGGTGTGTCTGTCGCTGACTAATGAGACGATCTCTTAGATAATTCTGTGCGCATGCGCGTTGGCCGGTCATGGATGTTTACGTACGATTGAAAACGTATCGTGAAGAAAAAAAGTTTGATTTGTTACGTTTAATCAATGTATCGAGACTTTAAGGGTACCGCGTTATTCTATTTGATGTACTAGAATGAACTACTAAAGGAATTTGTTCAATCATTACGATTTGACTGTGTTTTAATCGTTGATAGTTGGATCAATCGGAAAATCATGCAATCAGATGTTTTCTTACAATTTGTGACAGTTTGTGGTCAGATATGACCTTCTAATGTGTACACATATGTTTTGACAGTGATTTTTCCGAAAAATCATTCCTCTCACGATTGACACCAAGATTGATAAGATCGGTGAATAAATGATGGATTTATGGGCACGATTGTATTCTCTACCCTCGGAGAATTCCGGCCGGACAAATTTACCTTGAGGTTAAATAAGAGTAATATTTTTTCCGGCAATAAAATCGCATAGAGGGCCTGTGGTAGAAAGTGGTACCCGGAAGTAAAAAAAAGGAGGAATCTGTATATAAAGGGCTGAAAGAAAGAACAACAAATTATGAAGTAACAACAAACGAACTTGCGTCCCTTAAACAACATGTACCATTGCCAATTTTGTTTGTAAATTTAATACAGATCATGTACAATATGCCATGTTCTGTGGAGTTGTCAATGGAAATAATTTAGTTAAGAAAATAACGTTTTCTAACCAAAGGAAAATGGCAGCTTCATGTTGGAGACAATGAAATTATTCTAGAAGATTTTAAAATAGATTATAGATTTTTACTTTCAAAGGAGTCTGTGCATCAAAATTGTGATGTCCTGAAACATAAAGGGCTTCTTACTGAAGTCATGTGGAAAAAATATACAGGTCACTCGGGTGTATCAGGTTAGTACAGTTAACTGCAACAGGTACCGGCAACTACTTGCCGAAATTGTCAATATCGTGCTAGATTTAATGAAAATAAATCTTCAACGTCCGAATATACTGAGCCTGATGAAAATGAAGATACCAATGTCATACTTACTGACAGCAATAACGCTGACATGTGAGAAATTTTGGAAAAACATTTACCCGAGGCAAGCGGGGAAAGTTTGGATCTACTGCTCATCCAAAAGCAAAATATGTCCCGAAATCCAAAAGCGAAAAGATGGATAATACGACCCTAAGTCTATGTTTATTGTTACTGTGTAGGAGCAACTCCGAGATAGTAACGTGCTGATTCTTCCCTCTGGTGTTACATTAAGGCTATATAAACGAGCAACAAGGCTATTTAATAGACCAACAATCAGGGTTCCTCAATGGCGTATTTCGTTGGATGAGAGAAGAAGCAGGTACAAATAGGTTGGCAGGGGACCCAACAATCGGGGGTATATGCATAGATAAAATGATTATTCAGGAGGATTTATGTATGGTTAAAACGAATGGGTAACTTTTTAGATTGATCTGTTTCATAGACATGGGCAATGAATCTGATAATTTACATTTGTTATGCACCGGAAAATGAGAAAGGTCACTTGTCACCCATGTTTTACAGATTTTGTTTTTAGGCTTGGAATGGTTTTAGATTTCCATTCGATTGTTTTCCCGTAACGCAAACTAAAGCTGCTATTGTAATCACCCTATGGCCGTTGTTCGATGTCGTCGTCGTCAACAATTGGACTGTTAACACTCTAGAAGTCACAGTTTTTATCTTTATGAAACCTGGTCACAGTGTTTGTCTCTATGAAATCTAGGTCACGTTTATAACTGAGTCATTTGGGGACAAAAACTAGGTCACATCGAAGAAAAACCTTGTTAACACTCCAGATATCACATTTTGTTATATAATCTAAATGAAACTTGGTCACAATGTGTATCTCTATGAAATCTAGGCCAAGTTTGCAACTGGGTCGCTTGGGGTCGAAAACTAGGTCACCATGAAGAAAAACCTTGTTAACACTCTAGATGTCACATTTTTACCTAATATTTATGATACTTGATCACGATGTTTGTCTTTATGAAATATAGGTCAAGTTTGTAACTGGGTTATCTGGGGTAAAAACTAGGTCAAATCAAAGAAACACCTTGTTAACACTCTAGATGTCACATTTTTGATATGATCTTAATGAAATTGGCCACAATGTGTATCTCTATGAAACCTAGGTCAATTTTGCAACTGGGTCATCTCTCTTCAAGCATGAAGAACTCATTTAAGCTGCATTTCAACAGTTACAAGCTGATCAGTCTTGGAGGCTGTATATGCGATTATGGAAGTGATGTGAAAAATTGTGGATTAAGTGCTTGTTTTCCACAAAGTGGTTTAACGACAGTCACTGTATGCCTTGGCTAAGAGTTTAAAGGTGATAAGAGTAAGTGCATGTGTATGAAGTTTGGTAAAATTATTGATTTGGCTACAATGGGCGAAAGTGCGTTAAAGTCACACATGAGAAGTGAAAAACACAAGACTGCATAGTGCATGCAATGTAGTTTAAAATCCTAACCACTGGACTAAACTAGACTTAACATGTACCCGTATTACTAATGAAATACTTAATGGAAAATCTTAGTAATCTACATCACTAGACTTATTTAAGAAAATATTTACATAGTTGTCGCCGGAATTCGTGCTACAAGAAGGGAATGGTAATAGGGTAAAAAATGTCTTCGACGTAAGATTGAACACAAATTTGTGTACTAGCGACCTCCAATTCACTATGTTCTATGACATTACTTTTTAAATCAATTTGAGATTGCATGAACGTGTGAAATTAATGTATGACATTTTCAAGACGTAGTTTTTATATCCCACGAGAATGTTAAATTATATCAGAAGACTTGTAAACATCATAAAAGGCTCACCGAGAATGATGAGAAACACTATTGATGCACAGCGGGGAGCTTTAAATTTCCATATTTGTTGATTATTATGGTTAGTGCACACTGTATCGGCAAAACGCAATGGTTTAACGACGCGGGTCCGGCTAACGTAACGAAAATGATCCGGCTAAAAAATGGTGGATATTAACAATAATCAGCAGGTGAGTGTACAGAAGGTGATAATGTGCAATAATTGTTTATATGTTTTTCATGTTTAAACGTTGAAAAAAGAATAATCATATACGGAGTCACTATACCGCTTATTGCTCTCTAACCCCCTAACCGTGACATTCCGGTTCCGGAAAAACGGGTTTTACCGAGTAATGCCGATATCGAGAATTCATTTTGAGCAAACTAACATCGGTACATAAGCTACAACAAGATGGCACTAGGTCGCTCATCTGCCGTATTAGTTCATGCATGCCCCTAAATGGTAATCAAGTAAATATCCTTTTTTATTAACTAATATGTTATTCGTATCCAGAACAAAAATGTTACCGTCAGATTTTAGCTCACCTGCCACAATGTTGCAAGGTGAGCTTTTGTGATTGTTTTTGTGAGTCGTCCGTCCGTCCGTCGTTAGACAATCACCGTTAACACTCTAGCATGTTCAATTTTGTATATCAAAGTTGGATATCAATGAAATATAGGTCAAGTTCTAATTTGGGTCATGTGGGGCTACATATCAGACTCACAAGAGTTCTCTAGTCATCTGAACTAAAAACGACAAAGCAATGCTCTTGACAAAAAAATGTCCTGATAAAATCAATCTGAAGGGAATCATTCAAACACTACACAAGCTAGAGTTATGATTCTTGCGCACTGCACTTCATGTCACAGCAAAGAAACATGCATTCCTATTTTTGAGTCATTAATAGTTATGGTGACAAAGTTATGCCACGGACAAAAAATGCTTATAAAATCAATCAAAGGGAAAAAATTGAAAAATGGCACAAGGTATAGTTACGGTTATTGTGTACTGCACTTGGACTTTTGGTAAGAAACATGCATACCAAGTTTCAAGTCATTCAACCTCATGGTGACAAAGTTATCCTCCGGACAAGAAATGCTTAAATTAAATAAATCTAAGGGAAATAATTAACAAGACTGCGTTCAATAAACGCTTATGCCCCCCTGTGGAAGCCTTGTCCATAAATAAGTCTAAGTCCAAAATTAGGTCAAGGTGAAGGTCATAATGATGCTAGAAGAATCGGTCAATTTGGGTTAACCAGGACGGACGGACGAACGGACGGACGGACAGGTGAATCACTATATGCCTCCCGATCTATCGATACGGGGGCATAAAAAACGATGCTAGGCAGAGTTATGGTTCTTGCGCACTGCATTTCGGCTTATTGCAAGAAACATACATACAAAATCTTGGTCATTTGAACTTAAGGTGACAAAGTTATGCTCCGGACAAGAAATGCTCTAATAAAATCAATCAAAGGGAAATAATTCAAAAACTATGACAGGTAGAGTTATGGTTCTTGCGCACTGCACTCCGGCTTATTGCAAGAAACATGCATACCAATTCTTGAGTCATTTGAACTTAAGGTGACAAAGTTATGCTCCGGACAAGCAATTTGTGACGCCGCAGCCGCCGCCGCCGCCAAAGTAACACCTATATGTCGCCTTTTCAGGCGACACAAAAATAGGAAAAACTTACCCTAGAGACCACATTTGTGCTTCAATCTACATGAAGTTTGGTTAAAAATGTTAATCTTGATGACCTTTAGGTCAAGTTCGAAGTTGGGTCATGCGGGGTCAAAACTAGGTCAAAAGGTAAAATAATAGGAAAACCTTGTTAACACTCGAGAGGCCACAATCTTGCTTCAATCTTCATGAAGTTTTGTCAAAATGTTTATCTTGGTGGTCAAGTTCGAAGTTGGGTCGTGTGGTGTCTAAAACTAGGTCAAAAGGCCCATAAATAGGAAAACGGTGTTAACACTCCAGAGGCCACATTTTTGCTTCAATCCTCGTGAAGTTTGGTCAAAATGTTTATCTTGATGACATGACGGTCGAGATCGAAGTTGTGTCATATGGTGTCAAAACCTAGGTCACTATGGCAAATAATAGGAAAATCTTGTTAACTCTTTAGTGGCCACATTTCTGCATAAAACACGGGCGGTAGTTCGGATGCGGAAACATTAAATCACAAGTGCGTAGCACGAGTGATTTAATTTTCCGCATCCGAACGAGTGCCCGTGTTTTATTCACCGACAATATACAAGAGCAGAGTTTTTATTTCGATTCTAAATACGATAATATCCCGCACTATTTAACTGCGCGCATTCCATTTTCACCCATTTGACATTGAACATAATTCCACGCTGAAATTGAGTGGCTTATTAGCTGGTACAATTACCTCCCTCGTTAATGAAAACGACCTTCGTAATTTTCTGAAGGAAATACCACATTTTAAACATTGAAACAATTTTAATAACACGAGTATATGGTATCTATTTCATAAAATGAAAAATATAAATGAATTGATTATCATAAGCTTTAATAAAACTTGGTTTCTAGAGTATATTGGAGTTTCTAAAAATAGATGCGTCATAGCTGTAACACTGGATTCTCGTGCAACTCGCCTTGTCATCGTGACTCATAGAAAATTTAACTATAAAGTTTACGTTCATTCATTCATAAATATGTCACGTGATACTGGGCGTAAATAGAAACAGCCAATTTGATAGGTATGTTTTATGGGGGTAATAATACATTGTTAGGTCCGCTCTATATTTAATGGATTAATCCGCAGATCGTGTTAGAATATAAAATACATGTACATAGTTAGGCCATGTTTAGCAGGTGAGCGCCACAGCAGTAGCAATTTGTTAACGTTTCGGACGTCTTTTGCGCGATTTCCGCATGCAATATTTATTTTTGGTAAAGTGTAATAAAAACATATAATAAGAACTTTAATTTATCGAGCGTTAATACATGTACTCAATTTACAAATTTAAAATCGGCGAATAAATGAAAAAGTTATGTAGGCATAATCAATGTGCGGATGCTTCTGTCACTTGGTCCAAAATCGGCGCCACGTAGCGATGTTATGTGACGTCATTGTAATAAAAACGTTACCATGCAACGCAGATAGGTATGATATACATCCGTACTAAGTTTCAAGCAAATATGTCAATTTTTGATTTCGAGCTCGGAAAGTCCCGATCCTCCTTAAATGGTTGTTTATACCCTATGTACTCGTCGATTTATAGGTTCTTTATCTATGGTCTAAGTCCGATAGACCTCTCGTGCAGTTATTTTCTGTATCATACATGTCTGGCCTTCTGAATCCGTCAATGACACCATGACGTAAACAATAACCTAACTTGTAATGGACTTTCCGTTATGCATATGCTGATAATTATTACGTCAATGTATACCATGCGTTTGCGCGCATTTAAGCCTGTTTTTTAATTTTTTGAGAATATGATCAAATAAAACACTGCAGTTGTGTTGATACGCTGTGCCGTATTACCTTTAGTTGCGCATGTAATTACAGCATCTTGTGAGACCTGCAGTATCAAATTCAGACCAAGTTACTTTTTGTCACAACACTCTGTATTCATTCATAAGTAATCATTTTACAGTCACCATGACCCGGTTGATTTAATTATACAGTTTGGTTCAGTGTACCAGATAGTAGACAAAACGATACTTGACCGTACACATTGCTTGGTTGATGGCTTCAGGAGAGTAGATAAAATGGAAAGCACCATATTTGGCTATTGAAAAACACAATTTCCAATGGCTAGTTGCTTGAACAGCAGATTTTATCCAAGTAGAAAGACAATACGCAATCACATGTCTTCAGCCATGAGTGTACAACGGTGCGTATACATCAATTTAAGTTAGATGGACATACATCAAAATATACATATAAAAAACATCCTCTCATTTGAGAGATACATATATTAATTATCAGGACCCATGAACGATGTTCTATGCAACTTATGCCATTATTTAATGTGTATATATTGCAGGTTAGATCTTCTGCCTTAAATTTATATATTGACTTTCTTTCAGCTGTGTATATATGTTATTATGTTTATAGTTATTATTTGCCTTTCATGTAACTTTTATAAAACCACAATGTCATATATTATGTCAAAGTTATATGAGGCTCACAGGGAAGACTGGGTATACCCAACTGTGTTGCCTCTTTAAATAAAGTCGTTATTATTATTATATATTGTATTTCTAAAACGTCCTTGCATCTGACTACTGTGTGCTTCCCATTGACTGAATAGCACACAGTTGCTTGACTGCAGCTATGGTCCTACCTATTGCATTCTTTAGTTATGGGGAGAAATCATGCGTCTGTCTAAATATGCTAACAAGAACCCTTCTTGAGTTATATCTATATATAGGAAATGTAACCAATGTTTATTAAAGTTACACAATTCTACCATTATGTGATTTTGGTGAAAACTAAGATGTATATTATAATAAAAAATGTACTCATTCATTTTATACCTAAGGAAGACTTGCATGTTGATGGAAATGAGATAGATAAAGATGTTGAAGAATTTCTGTGTATCAATCCTGTGAACAGAAGCGTCTTCTGCAGAGATATGGCACGGAGATATGTCTGTTGGATTCAAGATTACAAGACCTGTAGTTCGAGGTGCCCCAGACAAAGATACAGAAGGGAGAAAACACAAGATATCAAATGCGAGTAAAATAATTTCTTTTAGATGTACCTCCATCGTATAATGTAATTTCCTCGATTTATTTTTTCATATTGTATTTTAGATAGAACTAGAACTATCACTGGAGTGATGAATCATACCCCCGCAGCACTGCTTGACACAGGAATATTATTTAAATTTATAATTACTTTTATCTTTTAAAATCCAGTAAGAAACACAACATGCATAACTATATAACCTTTGACCTCTAAATGACCTTGACCTTTGAGCTAGGGACCTAGGTCTCCCGCCAAAAAAAGTCCCAAAATAATCGAAAAAGTATTGGGAAAAATAAATTCCAATTTTTTTTTGAAAAAATGTCGAAAAACAAAAAATTCCAAAAAAAAATATACGAAACTTGATTGATGTGGTAAAACATTTGTACCAAGCACTTCTAAAATCAAGTAAGAAACGACAAAGTTACAGAGCGGACACGACTTGCGTGACTATATAACCTTTGATCTCTAAGTGTGACATTGACCTTGGTCTTGCACATGACGCACCGTCTTGATGTGGTAAACATTTGTACTAAGTATCATAAATGTCCAATAAGAAATGGCAAAGTTACAGAGCGGACACGAATCGCATGCCTGTTTGTGCCTTTTAACCTTTGACCTCCAAGTGTGACCTTTGAGCTAGGGACCTGGGTCTTGTGCATGACACACCTTCTTGATGTGGTGAACATTTGTACCAAGTATTATAACTATCCAATAAAAATTGACAAAGTTACAGAGCGGACACGGTTTTGTGCCCTTTGACCTCCAAGTTTGACCTTTGAGCTACGGACCTGGGTCTTGCGCATGACACACCGTCTTGATGTAGTTAACATTTGTACCAAGTAATATAAATATCCAATATAAATGACATAGTTACAGAGCGGACACGATTCACATGCCTATTTGAGCCTTAATATTTGACCTCTAAGTATGACCTTGACCTTTGAGGTAGGGACCTGGGTCTTGCGCATGACACACCGTCTTTATGTGGTAAACATTTTTACAAAACAATTTTAAAATCCAGTAAAAAACAAAGTTACAGAGCGGACACAACTTGGATGCCTATATAACCTTTGACCTCTAAGTGTGACCTTGACCTTTAAACTAGGGACCTGGGTCTTGCGCATGACACACCGTCTTGATGTGGTGAACATTTGTACCAAGCGATTTTAAATTCTAGTAAGAAACGACAAAGTTACAGAGCGGACTCGATTTTGCTAACAGACAGACCAGACCTGACCGACCGACCGACCGACACGGTGACTCCAGTACACCCCCTTCAAACTTTGTTTGCGGGGGTATAATTATAATTTATCTTTAATTTGGTCCTAAATACAACCTCATATTAAGTAACTTACTTAGTTTCACCCTATGCACTGATGCATAAAGTTTTATAGTAAATGTAATGAAATAGTATTTCATTAATTTTGTAGTGATAAATACAGTCAGAGAAGACATCATGACTTTTGTGGTTACTACTGCATGGTTAACAGAAAAGTATTTATATGGATTCAACTACTTTAAAATCAGCGCATGTTTCTGTTCATAGATTTTTGTTACAAAATGTTGGATAACATTCTTTAATATGTATATTTGGCGATGTATATAACTCACTTTGAGTTAAATGAAATACTAGTGTTAAAGATTATCACAATGCTTGTATTATTGATCACAATAAGTTTAACTAAGGAGTTGAGATGTTTTAAAAGTGATGTTGTTTGTATTTAATATTTACAGATATTCGAGCAACTACATTACAAAATAATGGAAGACTTCACTTTCCTCGTCAGAGACCCAAAGAGAGAAGATTTTAAAAAATAACTGTTTTATCGCAAAATAAATTCAAAAACAATCATGATCTTCTACAGACATAACAAGAGCCGTCGCAGACGGGTTATGCTCCCCGTGGGGCGTTTGTCACAGAAAAAATGCTACAAAATTATGTTACTATTCTTTGCCACTGGACTGTAATAATTAGATTTATTTATCTATGAATTTTCAAATTTTTATATCCAACACTGTTCATGGCCTGGACAAGAATTAAGTATGAAAACATACAAAGGGGAATAACTCTAAAATAGGAATAAAGAGTTGTGGTTCTTGGGCACTGCACATCCTCTCAACGAGATCTATTCAGCTATGAAGTTTCAAAATGATATCTCTAATACTGTTCATGTTATTGCCCGGACAAGAATTAAGTATGAATAATTACAAAGGGGAATAACTATAAAAATATACAATCAAGATTTACGGTGTTTGTGCACTGCACTTTCCCTCAATGAGGCCTATTCACCTATGAAGTTTCAAATTGATATCTCAAATACTGTTCAAATTATGGCCCGGACAAAAATGAAGTGTAAAACATTACTATGCATATAGATCTACCGTAACATAGCAGTGACAATTTTAGGTTTATACAAAGATCCAGTGAACGGGAAGTAATTTAACTATTCTTGTATCCATAGCAACCACACTTTGTCAGAATAAAAAAATATTTAAGTGTACATAGTCTCCTTACAGACACCTTTACCTATATCAAGTTGAATACCCCTAGCTTGTAAAATGTTTGAGTTATGGCAGGATCCCACATTTTGAAGTATCCGTATCCATGGCAACTACAAATATTGTCAGAATAAAAAATATTTAGATGTGCATAATCCATAATTATCGGCACCTTCCCACATATCAAGTTTCAAAACCTAGCTTGGAAACTGTTTGAATTACGGTAGGATCCAGATTTGGGCATATTTTCACTCTTTCTGTCACCATAGCAACCAATATTTTGGTCAGAATAAAAATGTTTTTAGACGCGCATAATCCCCTTATTGCCCCCTATCCACATATCAAGTTTCATAAACCTAGCTTGGAAACTGTTTGGAATATGTCAGGATCCCGATTTCGGCGGACGGACGGAAGGCTAACCTAAAGTCCCTCCGGTGTTCACACCGGTTCAATGCCTACAAAACTGTTGAAACACATAGCCATAGCCGTCATAAGTCCTCAAAGTAATATAACAGTATTAAACAGCTGAATACCAGGGAAGGTTTCAGTTGTACGACCTAGCTAAACTAGAGCTGTCGCCATTCGGCAGACTAACATAACCCCGCCGGAAAAGGGCCATAATTCTGCCAAAATTCATTGCAGCGCAAATTCCTTTCTCCATGCACATCTATATGTTGAGGTTGTGAAAATTAGAGCGAAATCCTGCCAAAACTGTAGGAAAAGTAACAGACAGACGGACAAGCTGAATCCAGTATACCCCCTTACAACTCGTGCGGGGGTATAAAAAGCTGAAAGCCTCACTTATTTAAATAACCAAGCCTCAACAAGGCAAGCGTAAAGCCGGGTTTCCATGGAGCGTATTTTTTCGGCGCGTAATTACGCGCTGATTATTTACGTACCGATTACGCGCTGAAAAAGTGTTTCCATGAAGCTGAAAACAGACGCGTTTTTTGGATAAAAACGCGCATCTTTCATCAATATTTTAAAGAAAATGGGACTTTCAGGCCATAACAAAAGATGCAATTGCTTGTTTTCTGGTCCATTCGAAAGAATATGAGGTGGAGAAGATCGTGGTTGCGTTTTTGGCAAGACAAAATTTTTGATGTTTTTCAAAAAGACAGGCATACTTCTATGAGCTTTTTGTCAACCTGTAAAACAAAATTCATGCAATTTAAGATGAATGGCGTCAATAAAACGTTACTAGAATCGAGGAAACTACATCAATTTATACCCCAAAAAGAGTATATTAAGTCAGACAGGGAAGGCAGCACTCAACTTAACCAGCCGAGCACAGAAAACATTAAAAACACACAAAGCACAATGCCCAACTAAACAAGCGCAGATCCGCCCAAGTCCAAGCTGTCGAAAAGAATAATAAATTATAACTAGCTGAATGACCCAGTAGTCATTTACGCGCGTCCATGCGTAAATAATTCGCTCGACGCGTACTATTTTACGCGCCGAAAAACGCGTCAATGGAAACATCATCATGTAACATAGACTGAAGCGAATTATATTTATTCGACGCGTAATACGCGCTATACGCTTCATGGAAACGGGGCTTTAACTGAGAACGACCTAAAAGCCCCAATAAGCTGAATGCCCCCCAGCCGAATGACCGACGTTTAAACAAATAGTAAGCCTACAGCTGCAAATTAACTAATAAACGACCCGGGTAGGGTACGAATAGCGTAAACAAAACAGATAGTGGACGAATAGTGAATGCTAATAAATAACTACTAGCTGCATCGAAATGGCCCAAGTCAAAATGACGAATAATTAGAAATTATGACATATTGTAGATAAGTTAAGATGGAAAAACTCCACTATAAACGGAACAATTTTGATATTGGGTCACCTGGGGTCAAAACCTAGGTAAATATGTCAAAGCATAGGAAACCCTTGTGTAGTTACTACAGGTCACAATGATCACTTAATCATTAAGAAACTGGTCACAATGATCACCTCAACAAATTCTAAGCAAAGTTTGATATTGGGTAAACTAGGTCACAAGGTTAAATCATAGAAAAACCTTGTTTAGTCTCCCGATGTCATAGTTTTGACCTAATCTTTTTGAAACTTGGTCTCAACAAAAACTAGGTCACAAGGTCAAATCATAAAAAAGACTGAATTTTCTTGAATTGTATTGTGTGCCTTTTTGTTTTCATGTGTCCTTATGTCCGTTGTTTCCGTTTAATTTTTGAAAGTAGATCATCGAATAGGGGCATTCAGCTTATTGGAGCTGGGTCGTTCTACTTTTGCGCTCGGCTTGCTCACTTTATTCAAACTGGCAATACTAATTGTTTAAAGTAGATCATCGGTTGGGGACATTCACCTTATTTGAGCTTTGTCGTTCTACTGTTGCACTGGACTTGTTCAGGCGGGTCATCTAGCTAAGGCATTACACTTGTTGAAACTAGGTCATCCGGCTAGGGCGTTCAGCCTTTTTCATTCATAAAACTAGGTCATGTAACTGTAAGCTTGACTTTCTGACAGCTAAAACTAGTGATTGAAACTGCTTTACTGTTGGATCTTGGTCACTCAGCTAGGGCATTTAGCTTTTTGATTGCAAACAATACTTATTCATTCTACTTTTTGACAGCTTTGAATGTTACTTGTTAAGTTGTGGCATTGTGCCTTGTATGTGTTTTCTGTGCTTGGTTGGTTCAGATGGGCACTGTGCTTTGTACGTTTTTAATGTTTTCTGTGTTCGGTTAGTCGAGTGTTGCCTTATTATTATTATTTTTATACTTTCAGCAGGAGATATCTGATACGTGGACTATTTATGCGGTCACGACTGTGAGAGGTTATATGTCCTCCCTGCCAGTAAATCCAGAAGTACACATACCATATTCGATGTCAGCGAGTTCAATTTTAGAGCCGAAAATAAAATGCTTGTTTCCCCTTTCTTTGTCAATTATTTTTGTTTTACCTATGCACATTACTAGTTCAACTGTTTTGATGGATAGTAAGTGTGAATACATTGTGTATGATCTACATAAAAGTCATAAAACATTACCTGAAAATGTCAAACATTATTTCATGAAGAACTCACATATGCAGTTAATCAGAACAAAACTAATACTGGGTCAAAAAGGAAAATGCTCTTCTATCAATTCTAGAGCATATGTTTGGTAGCCATGAAGTTTGCGGTTCATGGTGCGCCAGCCTTCCATATGGCAAAATATTTTAACTGGCGAATCACTCAAACAAGAACTTAATATATTGCTGACCACTTTCATTAATAATCCAAAGAATCTCGTACCTACAGGACGTACAAACCTAACAAATCTTTAAACAATGATGGTCAAAATCACCCAAGAATTACACAGCTAGCGATTCCTTCGATAACAGATGTGCCGCAGCTGTACTACAATTTAACGAAGGGATGGAATATGTTACCAACGTAAGTGAAAATCTTACCAACGTAAGTGAACATCTAAGTTTGACACCGAGAAAAGAGACAAACGGATTTTTTCAATCGGCGAGATAAGAAACGAAACTATCGTACAAGTCTGGAAGAAAACGAAAGCGAAGAAGGATTGAGCTCAAACAAGAAAGAAAAAAACTGAAGATCATACAAGTGAAATAAAGCTTGGTACAACATATGAAAAGGATTGCCTTCTGCATGAGACTATATACAGTTTAGACATGGATATTCCCGACAACTTTGTCATGTTTGAACATCTTCGAAACGACATTGTCAACCATTGTACATACGTTTTTTGTAGACTTACCAAAATAACGTATAATGCAATGTTATCAGCGCACACGAGACAACGAGTCTGGTATTTGAATCATACTTACAAAGAAGATAAATGGCGCTCCGAGAGTAACTAACCGGACTCGAAAAATTGATGCTCTCAATGGTTTTTATAACACACTTAAACAATTGGTTGTGTCTTCATGGGTTCATGTTTGGAAGTTAATTCAACATGGTTTTTGTACAATATGTAATGTATAATAAAGAAATAAACTATGAAAAGCCGTAGTATACCGGCTGTTATACAATGTTTAGCAGCAACGGATATGGCGTTACGAAAGCTGGTACCCAGTTTTTCTACATTAGTTATAGCAAACATGGACACCAGTTCCTGTAACGTCATATCCGTTGCGGCTAATCGTCATCACTCACATAATCAGATAACGCAGCATTCTGAATATCCTTAGATATTGCCTAGTCAACCATCTTTTTACCTTCCATATCGTCTGGCTGAAATCCTGTCGAAATCGTCAACCTGTCCTCGTGATCGGACTCGAGATTGAAATGATGATCCTCGGATCCGTTCAGATTTCTTGAATGAACGCCTGATAAAGTCGGGAGTGATGCTATTTCAGGCCTCTTTAATCCAGCGTAATATACTGTGGCTTTAGGCGGGGCACGTCTATTCCCCTTGGTAATCATGTCAATAGGTCCACTAAACAACCACTCATCATAAAGTTTGCCAAGTTTGAACTTAAAGGGACGGTTCCATGATACGTCGGCTTGATGTAGGTTTGAGGTGCATCCACCTGCAATTACGCTTATAGCAGTGTTGTATGTGGTTTCTATGAGATCCTTCACGGGTGTTGTGAAATGACCACGAAAAGCACCCCATACTAACATTCGAGGTCGGCGATTGTTTTCCCCCTGAGTTTATTAAGCCAGAACTTTATACAGGTTTTGTCGGCCCTAACTTCTGTCTCAACCCACACATATACACGACAACCCCACTCGGTATGTCTTCTTTGGGGAGTGGTCGTACACCACAGATAAACTAGCTGAGCCGTTTTTTGTGACATCGGCATACGCACCCAACGTTCAGTGATTTTTTTTGGTTTCCGTGTCCTGTTGATGAGAGTGGCCTTAATGTCACCCTTGACCACAAATGTACTTTTACCAGGCATTCCCAGTAAAACTGGAGTTTCGACCATGTTTCCGACGTCACAATCTTCATATCCCCGTATGTGTCGCGTACGTAGATCTATTACAAATCTTAAAAACACACGACCAGCACATGGTAAACGTTCAGCAGATTTTGGCAGTTCTAAAATTTTAGTTTTATTTTGACCCCATTCTCTTACACGCTTTCGATCTACGCGAAACACATCACTTGCCTGGTGTTTTCCCTTTTTTTGTCAAACTCTATATTATAACTTTCAGCTAAAAGAGTTTGACCGATGGGCCCGCGACACTCGTGACTCCAGGTTGCTAAAAACTGTCCTTAAGCTACAGTATTGATTGTACACGGATGACGTCACTGAAAGCGCGCGACTAACACAAATTCCATGTTTATGTGACGTATAGCGTTTATACGAATTCTGACTGTCTCTGGATTTATTTTTTCGTAAAATGTTTTTAATTTTGGATTTATTTGTTCAGAATTTAAAATGTTTTTAATTTGTAAATTTCTTAAAACATTAAATTGAAACTATTAAATTCAGTGAGGAATCGGATGATGAAATTTATATTCATATTTATTTCTTATCTTAAATTTTCACATTGAAGGATGTTGTTCTCTTGGAAGTTATTTAGATTACAGCAAGGAATTATACGATGATCGAGTATTACTCGATGATGATTGATCGAATATTTATCAGATTATCATTTTCTACCATGGAAAAGCAAATTTAAGCGATACCCGTTTATTCAATCTCTTTTATGACATCAGTATAAAACTTCTTATATGAAACCATGTGACCATCCTTTAGCATATAATTAGAGACCCGCAATTTTTGCGCCTCCCTATAGTAATCAACCTGGCTGTCCTTCCGTCCACATTGTTCATGTTTTTTCCAAATAACTTGCAAACCATTATAGATATCAACTTCAAACTCTAAACATAAGTTCATTAGCTGTACGCTATTATATGGCAAGTTATATTAATCTAGCTACAATATTGGAGGAAGAGTTATGGCATTTGTAAAATTCAAATTTTCATCATTTTTCAGCTTTTTAAAAAACTTACCATTGAAGGTATCAACTTCAAATTTTAAATTAAACCTAAGCTTACAAAAAGAGTACGCTAATTCATGACAAGTTA
Organism: Spisula solida; assembly: GCA_947247005.1. Lineage (NCBI taxonomy): Eukaryota > Metazoa > Mollusca > Bivalvia > Venerida > Mactridae > Spisula > Spisula solida. The sequence goes on along the minus strand of OX365944.1, from coordinate 37,880,408 downwards.
CATAACTCTAGCTGCAATATCAGAATAATTATGGCCCTTTGTTCAATTCCATTTTTTTCTAATCGTTTATGTTTTTGTCTTTATAACTTCAAAACCATAATATATATTATTATGAAACTTGCTATACTTATTGCCAGTGATAATACACATATCCTAAGTAAAGAGCAACAACTCTAGCTCTAATAACTTTTGACTTACTCCCCTTTTCAGCTTAAATGTTTTTAACATCGGCCATAATTCGAAAACGGTTCAAGATATTCAAATGTTTGTGGAGCAAAACAAATACTCACATTTTTAGCAAGGGGCAACTCGAGCTATTATAAATTTTGACTTATTCCTTTAAACACGTACGCACAAAACAAACATATTAATGAAGACCTGTTTTATGTAATCAATATTGACCAATGAATATGATGTATAGGAACAGTAAAATGTAAATGAAACCGATGGCATGATTAAAACGAATAAGTGCAAATTCAGAATGTTAAAGAAGTTAAAACTTTATTAAATCCAAAATTCATCATGGTTTCTATATTGTAAATTACGCATGTGCTTGTTAAAGAACTTCGATGTTAATTTTGGAGGCAGTAAAATTACTTTAAATCAGGCATCAGCATATCACCCCGTGTACCCCGATAAGACGTGCTAGCCTGAATACTGCTGTGTGAGCCTACCGCAAAAAATTCAACATTCAAGAGATTAGGTATTTTGTGCCTGTTTCATTTATTTCGTGTCTACACCAGTAAAACGAAGAACGTGTACATGTGCAGTGGTTCTTCCTCGACACGAAGATGTGTTTTTTTTCAATCACAAACGTCACATTATATTTTAAACTTAATAAATGTGTCAAAAAGTCAGCAGTTTGGTCTTTAAAAAATAATTAAAAATACTTATATACCGCGGAGAACGCTCAAATTTCATGAACATGTAGTGAAATAATAGTAGCATATTTCATCATATTGATGTATGCACTGGCATCGGTATCTTTCTAAAAAATGACAGGTTTTCCGCGCTTGGTGGCATAAAATGGATAGTGCACGAGTTATACCGTAGATACTGCACATGTCCACTGTAAAACAATTATTATACTGCCTGTGTTGTCTGTTTTAATACTTGTTTCATGGATAAATGCAGGCCTCGAATAGATAATTTTAACATTTTCATGGGATAATAATATAACAATATTGTTCGGCATCATTGTTACCTGTAAAATCACAGGTGCCAGTATCGTACTGTAAGTCTGTCTACTTACGAGTAGAATCTACAAGCAATTACATAAATCGAGTAAAGAGCGCATTGAGCTACGTGTTATCACCATGAGAGTTGAAGACATGAGAAGCCAGATTGTTCATTCTATACAGAGAGTCTGCTTGATCCGCTCATGCGAACCCAATATATCACTTTTTGTTAATTACTTTCCACATCACTTTACTTGCGAGTAGGTCAATCACTAGTCCCCTAGACATAATAACCCCTACTAACAATGCTCTCCCAAAATGTAAAAGAGAAGCCCCGCTGTATGTTGTCTTGAAGTACTAACATGCCCGCTCATGATTGAACGATGCCTATCGGCCTACCATCTACACATTTATTCGCATGACTATTGATAATATTATAAAAAAACATTGAATACATGTGTCCGGCCTATTCAGTCAACAAGAATGCGGAAACACTGCGGTATACAGTACACCGGCTATTGCTAGTAAGGTGAGTAATGTTATCCATTTTCGCAACCTTCAAGTGCACAACAGGGTAAGTTCAGAGACGCTGTTTTGTCTTTCTGTGTGTGTTGAATGTAAATTATATACAAAAGTATCTACCGGCAAACGACCAGGGACTGCTTAAAAGGGCATTTAAAAGACCAAACTCGTATCGTTCCTCACGCAAAACATATGCTCGGTCTGTCAAATAAAGATGTTTTTGTTTATATTCCTCGTTAAGCTACACAATTTGAATCGAGCAAAAGAACATCCCAGTAACCAAGCATAATATGTTGTTAATATTTTACCAGGAACGGAGTCATAAATAACGGTGCATTTTGAGAATTTTAGTATTACATTAGTATTGCTCACTGTTGTACAGAGTATTGCTGTTCAGTGTACGGAGTATTACATTTGTATTTTGGTGTGTATCTTTGTTGAAGTTCAATCATTTTTTTCCTGAAATTTGGACTTAAGACATTAAAGTTCAGTATAACTAGAATGCCCAGTTCAAACGCATTTAAAGTGTTGTGGGCAAAGTTTGCGAGTGAGCAGCGGACAATAACTGAGTAATTTGAACACTTCTATGAAAAATACCTGTTATAATATGGTGTACTATAAAGTTATAAAAATATCCGAATACATTAAAACCTAGTTGAGATGAAGAAAGTAGTCAGTAATTTGGAAATTATCGTCTCTGAACTAATCCCAGTGAACACTATAATGTCGCAAAAATCGATAACATTACTCCCATTCACTAGCAATATCCGGTTTACGGCATACCGCAGTGGAAATACATGATGTATAATTATATAATAGCACTTACGTTACATTTGTCTCATAATCAGACATTTTTGCAAATGGCAGATTTCATACAAACGGAGATGACATGAGGCGTTCAACAAGAGGATAATTGAAAGGATAAATCCCGTTTGTTGCGTGTTTTGTTGTTGTCTGTTATGTTACGTTTAGTTACCAGTTTTCGAGGGCCTCCTTCAGCAATCAAGCTACCCTTCGACATTTAACTTCCCCTAGGCATTGGGCTACCTAAGGAAACCTGCGCTCAAGTCCTAATATGGAGACTACTTCTCTCCTGGTTTGTGTGATGACAACATCGAGATGCGACGACCAAGACTATCGAACATGAACAAACACCACCCTCACAGGTACCAATTCACAGCCTGGTCGAGTTGAACATTATTGGTTAATTTTTCTCCGAGAAAATGAGCAGTGGCGCAGACGGAAATTGAACCCGAACCTATATATCTCCAAGCGCGTGTCCTACCTGTAGGCACCCACAGTGAGTTTCGTGCCCAGCTGTTTCCGTTTAGTCCTGCATTCCCTGTCCGATCTGTCATTATCTTATCGAAAATCCGCTGAATAGCTGCAGTACACTGAAAGTAGCCTTGCGGCATTTGTTTTCTGGATTCAAGTTTGATGTATAGTGGAAGACAAACATTAAATAATTTTGGGAATGGAAAAAACGTCACTAGCGAGCTGTTAAATTGATTGTCAGTGACTTCACTGTGAAATATTAAGCGTTTACGACTTTCTCATAAACGGTTTAACAGATAAGCTGCGATCTAACCCACGATAATGGTTTCTTTATATTTGTTAATTCAGAGTACTGAAAACTCATGGTACTTATTGGATACTAATTCGTGAAACGGGGCGTCTATGTGATTTTAAAATGTAAGGTTCAAACTGCAAACCACTTGTGATCAAGTGACGTACTAACTTATTAGACCGCTCAGCCATTGCAACAACCCCTAAAAAAATTGCGTAACCGGGATCAATGTGACTGCATTACACCACACCGGTAATTGGTTGATATAGACAAGATATTTATACTCTTATTGACAATTTTGCTATATGTATGTGTACGTCTATATTACCTAGGCCATATTTTTCTGATTTATAAGAATGGTTAAAGGTATCTTTACATGCCGATTTGCTTTAAATAAATGGTAAATTGATAAAAATAACACTCGTTACATAAACGGAAAATGCACAAATAGCGCTTCTGTGAAATAAAAAGCAAAGAACGAACGCATTAGATATATACGTCCATGCGAAGATACCTTGGTATATGTGTGATGTAACTAGGAAAATGGTACACGGGATTTAGAAAGTATATTATATGGGGATTTATATTAAATTCAGCAGATCAATGCAATTAAAACTAAGTACATGTTTAATATAGATAGGCAAGAATTGTTGTATGAAAATTGTGTCGTGAAAAAATGTTGTTTTCAGTCCTAAAACATTAAAACTGTGAGCAACAAGGGCAGTATTCATCTACGACTCGGGCAGTATCTAGACAATTTCACCATGTAACTCGTGCACTATCCATTTTATGCCACCAAGCGCGGAAAGCCTGTCATTTTCAAGAAAGATAATGATACCAGTGCATACATGTATGCGAATAAATATGCTACTATTATTTCACTACATATTCATGAAATTTGAGCTTTTTCCGCGGTCTATAAGTATTTTTAATTATTTTTTAAAGACCAAACTGCTGACTTTTTGACACATTTATTAAGTTTAAAATATAATGTGACGTTTGAGATCGAAAAAAAACACATCTTCGTGTCGAGGAAGAACCATTGCACATGTACACGTTCTTCGTTTTACTGGTGTAGACACGAAATAAATGAAACACGCACAAAATACCTAACCTCTTGAATGTTGAAATTTTTGCGGTAGGCTAACACAGCAGTATTCAGGCTAGCACGTCTTATCGGGGTACACGGGGTGCATATGGAATTGTGAGATATAACTCTTCGTAACAACATGGTGCAAACTTTTCGACTGTAATGACTCGTAAAGGAGAACAAACTTGACATCACATTCTTTGTGAATTTTCTGTTTGACCCCTATCCCGTAACATGAGACGAATTGTTGTCAGGATAAAGATTTTCTTAACTTTTTAATGGTTGATTTTCAAATGGGATGAAATGATCAAAATTTTGAAATACTTTCCATCGGTTTAATTTCATGCAACCTCACAAAAATAAATAAAATAGGATAACTTGCTTAACTTTCTGTTATAAGTATATGTCCTGTTACACCATAATACAACATAAAAGGTCAAGATATCAAGTGTGAAAACCTACGGACAGGACATTTTGACATTAAAAAAGATGAAATTTATCTGATCAGACTGGATAAGTAGCATCCAGCAGAAACAGCAATGCACCAAGAGGTAAAGCGTAATTAAATGCACAGTGCACGCATAAAAGAACAACGTCAAAATTGAGGTATGTCATTATAAGGACAACCTACAGAATCTGACATGCCAAATCAACAACACTTCTGGCACTAAAACAAGCATGTAACGTTATTATGATATAATATATATATATATTTAACATGGGACAACTAACACAAATAATACGCAAGTCCCAACAACCTGAGACAAAATATAATCATCTGCTGATTCCCACCAATATGAAACCCTGTGATAAACATTTGGACTGACTAACTGATAAACATCGGTAAAAGCAATTATTCCCATACCCGATAAGGACATAGCAGGCAAATTCTCGCAGCAGTCTGTTACGACCCAAAAACTTCGTTTTTTATGTGACTCATTTAAAGTTACCAATTTCCGAGAGCTGCTTTCAGTATTTCAACCGATCTGCCAACCTCTGGCATTTTAAGTCCCCATTGTCATCATAGTAGACCCAGTGATCTAATAATATTTAGGTACATGTCAACCTTGGTTTGTATAAACATGAATCGTTGATTAGCTACATTCATGCTGAAATCGTATTTGTAATACTACATGCTCGCTATGACCGAATAATCAAATCTGTTTCTGGCGTTTTATATTTGATTTTGTTTGTCAGTATCAGAGTAATTACATAAAACCCAGTTTGATTTCGTACCAATGTCACTCTTCTTGTGACAATAATAACGGGTACACAGGAAAAACAGCTTTATAGCCTGCTATCACGAGCTTTTGACTTTATATTTCAAGTACAAAGTGAGTTGTTTGTTTCACCAAGGCTCTTTAAATAATGACTTATAGTCTGCAGTTACATCAAATGTTATAGTTAGAACATATTAAGTACATTTAACCACAATTTTCGGGGCAGTCTGGCGGCATGAAATGCAAATTTTTGATGCGGGCTCTAAATCCTAAAATGACCAACATCCAATTCAGTAAGATGCTTTTTTATGAAATGACTAGATTTATTTGGTTAAAGGCTGCATGCATCATCAGTGTTCACACAAATTTCAATCATGACCTTGATAAAACTTGATGATTTCCGTAAAATGTCAATGTCAATATGCAAAATTCACCTTAAATATCACGAAATCTATTTTTGAATGTAGTTACTTCTTCATATGGCACTATTTATTATATTCGTATGTTCTACTCCAGGACCTACATTATTCATATACTTACATGAAATGATCTGCCATAATAAGTCTCTTGCCGTCAGCACTGAAAGTGCTTTGTTTTATGGTGGCTGGAACATTTCTAACACAACGGAGCAGATAAACACCAATTCCTTAACAAAATAAACCAGTATAATTTGTAATTGATTGCATTTGGTATGTGATGAATGAGCCAAGATGGATACGTGTTTAGAAAAATAATTTGATTTATATGTAGATGAATTAGTAGACGAAACGTCTCGACAATAGAAGAACAACAGATGCCACACGCAACAAATGATAAGTGAGCACATGCTTTTGTGGTGTCTACATCGTTAACACGTTCATCAATTAATTTTAGAAGTGTGGTAAGATATTGTATTATGTGTGCGAAATGCAACGAAATGTAGTCTAAGAAATATTCGCTCGTTATTTCTTTAACGTAATTTTTTAATGCTTGCGAATGCTCTTTCAGAGAAAGGGTTCAGGCACTCCATCGGTTGTCCCGGTTGTTGAAATTCCCGAAATATATTGTGACACATTAGAGAGGTCGCGAAAGTCAACGTTAATGTGTACGTCTAACTTTTGAGCATTTTGTCATACAAGTGTGTATTGTACAAGTAAAGACCCGTTTCCAAAATCATGGTACTTGCATATAAGGGAAACCCTTGAACTTAGGCAAACGGCCTTGAATATGAATATACATGTTGTTAAAATGACACATTTTAAAAAAAATGATGCAGAAACACTATTTTTTATAAGGATTAAAACTATGAAAAGGTATTGTTGCAAGACTAGAAGTGCTAAAGCAGTAGTTATGACGAAATAATTTTCGGTTATCCAGCACTAGGAGTCGTAATTATACAAGTTTACCTTGGTAAATCTTTAGAAAATGGCCTTGAAAGTACAAATTCAACATCGAAAAAAAACTTGAAAGTTTTGGTGTAAGATTTGTATATGAACCATGAAAATTTATAATCTACACCCATCACAATGTTCTTTGAAGATATGAATTTTTGCTTGTCGATTTCTTGAATTTCGGTGGACTTTCAATATGAACAAAACACAAATGCCGGATAAATACCAATAAAATTATCTTTTATTTATTACGTGACTTAAAACACTATGGATGATTAAATAAAACACAAGAACATTTTTAAAAAACTTTACAATTGTTCAGGCCCCTTTCAGTAAACTGCGCTGTAAGTTTGACACCCAATGTTTTGTTATTTCAGCCTGGTGCAGTGAAACTCTGGCCACACATATTGACTTAAGTACTGTCTGAGTGGAATACCTTAATTCCTATCTGCGGTAGTATTACAAATAGACTGCTCCAAAGGAGGAAACAGTAAGCTAACGATATACTATAATGACTGCAGAACAGGCAATTAATATCACAAAAGCACTATGAAGAAGGTTCGTGCTGCTATTAACTGCTATTTGAAGGACATTAGAGACATCAACATTGTTTAACACGTCGAACAAAATGTTAAATGCTAAATTGAAAGCAAACGTGATGGCTTATCAAGTCCGGTAACGCATTACCCGGTAATGGATATGTCGGATGGTAAGCTGAGGCATCTTTACATGGAACAGGGTCATCCTTATTGCTTTAGTAAATTACGCCTGAGAAAATGGTACCATTTTTTTTTCATTTTGTTTCAATGGGTGTAAAATTTCACCATCAATAGAAACAGTCATTTAATTTAGTATTTATGCAGACTTAAGTCATGAGACGGTCCAGAAGAACCACCATCATTGGCAACAATGCGATCGAGAATCCCGATAAAAGAATGTACGCTACTGGTGGTGTCCTTTGACCAGCAGATGATTTCGAAAATTGATTGTTCAAGCAACACATTGTTATGTCAGATGTGTCGCCATGCCCTAAACAATCCAGGTCTTGAGTCTATTTGGTATCGGATGACAACGCCCACTAGCCCGCCAAGGGGTTTCCTTTACAACGGGTGTATAAAAAGGTAACACAGTCAAAAGTGGACATTTCAAAATTTTATTCCATATGCAACATTCTAACCTTCTTTGAAAATGTGAGTTTAGTATGCATCTTCATAAAAATGTCACATTCAGATATGACGTCAATTTTTGTAAAAACGGACGTCGTCACGTTTCCCTAAAAAAGATAATATTAAGTCTGACAGGTAAGACAGAATAGGCTGAATGCCATGCTTTTAGTCGAATGACTTCAGCAATGAAAGCTCCAGCCGGATGATCCACTTCAAACAATTATGTTGCCTTCCTTGTTCCATGTATTATTAGATATATCCTAAGATAATCCAAGTACACATAATTATGTTTTTCTATTACTTTATGTGACCATAATTATGTATATATAATATTTACTGAGCGCAGTGACAAGAGAGATTAATGCAATGCGTGGGACATTTTATAGACACACTCCTTTTTTTGCTGCTAAACATACATAGCTTGTTTTGCAATAAATACTAAAACAATTTAAAGTTATCATTGAATAGCAAAAGATGTTTTTAGAAATTTGCTTAATTTTGTGCTAAATTTGTTGTTTTGCTAATACCGACATACAGTTTGACGACTCATTCATAAGGAAATCCTGGTTAGATACAAAATGTAGACGAAAACGAAGTAGACTCTGACGCGATTGTGATGAATAATATTGGCGTCAAAACGTTTTTCCGGCCTCTGTTACATGATGTGTTGTGGTACTCTCCCAAAGACTTTCTAACGCTAATACCACCACCTACCAAATCATCAAATAGAGCCATCTATATTTGGAAAGGAATTTTGAAGATTTTTTTGCATTTGTGATGTATGCCATTGAACTGTGTATAGATAGTCAACTAACGGTTTGTTTTAATTCCGAAGTTTCATACAGGCTATATGATTATGCGGACTATTCAGACATTATGAGAATGTCTGCGTAAACAAAATGTAATATTCATGTTCTTAAACAGTAGTATTACTGTTTTTTGTTCGATAAAGTTAGGGTGTGTTTCAAACGCTTTATGTAATTGTAATGTCAGTACCGTGAAGTTGCAGCGTTACCGTGACGGAATGTCATTACCGTCACGTGACGTGTAGGTAAATACGTGTGTGGGGATTGACCGATATGTCCGAGTATGTAGTTTCTTTATACAGGAAACATGTAAGCCGTGAGGCACGTGTCATTTTCTTATATTCTGGATGCATGAAGAATTGGTTAGAATACTTATAAGTTTAGGCGAAAAATATAATAGGCGACAATATAAGTTTATTATGTAAATAGAGGCCACCGGCCCAAAATACGTATACTATACATGTTCACAAAATAATTTCATATAATAGAAGTAAGTTGAGTGCATTGGAAATTTTAAGAATAAGTCAAGGATATTAAACAAGAGGGCCCTAGGTCGCTCACCTGTGGAAGTAGTGCATGCACGCCCTGTAATTTGACCTAGTTTTTGACCCCGGATGACACAATATCGAACTTGATCTAGATTTGTTAAGATGATCATTGTGACCAAGCTTCATAAAGATTAGGTCTATATGGTGACTACACAAGGTTTTTCTATGATTCGACCCTGTGACCTAGTTTTTGACCCCGGATGACCCAATATCGAACTTGACCAAGTTTCACAATGAATGATTAGGCTAAAACTGTGACCTCTAGTGTCAACACAAGTAAATTATGGACGGAACGACGGACGAAGAGTGATCAAAAAAGCTCACTCTGTCACTTTGTGACAGGTGAGCAAAAAATACATTAAGAAAACTTATGTTCTGAGAATGTAGGTTTCGATGAACATCTTCATACATCAAAGCATTTTAAATCTAAAACTTATTTAGAGATCATATGTTGTCGGTACCAGTTTGTGTGCTAAAGTACAGTCCAGAAAGGAGTGTATTTGAGAAGAATACCAGACAACAGGATTCACCAGACGTGATGAAGAAAACCTTATCTATTTATGGAAGACTAAACACCCTATCTGAATTTTATACCAGGCAAATCATGCCTGACTTTATCTGGAGATACTGCAATCTCAGTTCGACTGTTCCTAAACATGTTTTTAACTGCAATCTCAGTTTGACTGTTGCTAAACATGTTTTTAAAGTTTATAAAAAATTTTTATTAAGCTTAGTTTTCTACTCAAACTTTGATTAGTGTCAATTATTGTTTATTAAACGTCTATGAAAATAACTATTGTTTAAAACAAACAAGTTCTCTGACCTGTCACTTGATAGCACTGCTATGCAAAACACGTCCCTTGACACTCGTGTACAGCAGGCCATTCATTCGTCAGAACCAGATTTGGTGCTGGACATGCGACATATTAACTCTGGACGCCACCCTAACTAAATTCATGAATGAAATAGCCAAATTGTGAGACCTAATAAGGCAATTTTACGAATCGTAACGGATAGAGAACTTGTGCTAGCACTCGGAATAATTCTGGACTTTATGAAAAAGAAATCATGACTCCAACTGGCCATATCCATACACAACGGCAGTAAGAAAGTATAATCATTACATGCTACGCATCCATCAAGCCAGCCCTAGAATGTAACAAAACGACATTAAAATCTATCAGGGAAGACGTGGACATTGTTTCATAACTGGAGCGTAAGATACCGCCAGGTGGAGTGTATGAAGAATTAAAATGATAAATTTCAGAGAAAAATCCAACTAGGTCTACAAATAATTACACACGTGCATTTGGAGGACAACATTGGCAGAAGTTTCACTGACGCATCTCCGGTTTTAAAGGCATTTGGTATCTTTGATCCTACAATGCTACCTGTAAAAACTGAAAATACATTAATTTTGCTATATATGTGGTCAGCATGAAATAGAACTTCTACGTGACCAGTTCAAATTCAATAATGAAGAAACTGTTTTTGAATGACATAACTTCAAATACCAAATGTGTCACTTCCAAGAGCCAGACCAAAAAGAGTATATTAAGCCAGACAGGGAAGGCAGCACTCAACTTAACCAGCCGAGGACAGAAAGCATTAAAAACACACAAAGCACAATGCCCAACTAAACAAGCGCAGAATCGCCCAAGTCCAAGCTGTCGAAAAGTATAATAAATTATAACTAGCTGAATGACCCAGTAGAAAAGATACAGCAACCAAAAGGCGGAATGCCTACGCTGAATGACCTAGTAACAACAGTAAAACTGCTGAACTACATAGTTATAGCAGCCTTTAGTCTCCAAAGTTAAATAACAGTATTAAAACGTTGAAAGGCCCGTATAGTCGGATGACCTACTAACTAGCTGAATGACCCAGTTTCCACAGCAAAAGGACTATATTGCCCCGCTTTAGCTGTAAGAAATCTTAAAACGAAGAAGTGCCCAACACACTACCGACCAAGAAGATTAAACGCCCCTTGTCTCATTGTTTAAAAAGTTCTGAAAGGCAATGATATTTCTCGAACCCACTATGTTTTGAAGAAGCTATCCAAGTTTTTTATGTTTTCAGAAATCTGAAGATATATGTCAGCAATCTACTAACCATTGCCTCTGGTATTTGGAGGAAGACCCACACTCGTAACGTGCCTAAGCTTCCAGGGAAGACATTACCTAAAGTATGCGGTTCTGACTACAACCAGTCCATGATCCTGCAAACAATTTGATGTGGTGTACAAACTGGTCCACGGTAAGTTCCTACTGTCGGCCACCAATATTCCAATCATATGAGAGGCAATCAAAATGTGCAATTTATTTTCATGAGCTTAAATATTTTTACTTAGTATCGTGCTAATTTTTAGCTCACCTGTCACTTTACCTGTCACAAAGTGACAGAGTGAGCTTTTGTGATCACTCTTCGTCCGTCCGTCCGTCAACAATTGGCTTGTGTAGACACTAGAGGTCACAATTTTAGCCTAATCTTTATGAAACTTAGTCACAATGATTATCTTAACAAAATTTAGGCCAAGTTCGATATTGGGTCATCTGAAGTCAAAAACTAGGTCACTAGGTCAAATCATAGAAAAACCTTGTGTAGTCACTAGAGGTCACAATTTTGACTTAATCTTTATGAAACTTGGTCACAATAATCATCCTAACAAAATCTAGGTCAAGTTCGATATTGGGTCATCTGGGGTCAAAAACTAGGTCACAAGGTCAAATCATAGAAAAACCTTGTGTAGTCAGAGGTTACAATTTTAGTCTAATCTTTATGAAACTCGGTCACAATGATCATCTCAATAAAATCTAGGTTAAGTTCGATATTGGGTCATCTGGAGTAAAAAACTAGGTCACAATGTCAAATTATAGAAAAACCTTGTGTAGTCACTAGAGGTCACAGTTTTGGCCTGATATTTACGAAACTTAGTCACAATGATCATAACAACAAAATCTAGGTCATTAGGTCAAATCATATTAAAACCTTTTGTAGTCACCAGAGGTCACAATATTTGCCTTATATGTATAAAACTTGGTCACAATGATCATCTCAACAAAATCTTCGACAGTTCGACAGGTGAGCGACCTAGGGCCCAAAGGGCCCTCTTGTTATATAAAAACATTGAAATAAAATTTTCTCAAACTAAATAAAAAATGGAAACATTATTTAAACGTTATTTACTTAACACTTGAATGTATCCATACAAATATCGTCTATACATCGCTGGCTTAGAAGAATAAGGTTACAAGTGCAATTTATAACCTAGTAAGACCCATGCCCAAATACATCAGATTTTGCTTCAGGATGATGTGGCTGCCCTACAACGAAGTTTACGTTATCGTGGCGTGGCTTAAGTTTCGTTTTCAATCCTGTAACGAATAGCCGCTTCTCTTCCGATTGTTATGTCCTCTTGACCTTTCTATTGGTAAATATGAAGTATGTAATCTACATTACACATTCAAAAGCAACGGGTAAAGTCATCGGTTTACTTGATTATAAGAGATAATGCCCAGCAACTGGTAACCTAAGTAGTACTCTTTCTTGATATTCCGTCATGGCAGATTCGTTCGGTGTCCGATTTAAGCGAAAAAACGTGTTAGAATTTAGTGAGCTAAGTGAATATATTAATATTACAGCTCATTTCGTTACGTTTATTCGTCAAATGAAAGTCAGTTTGACGTTGGGCTAATTTAGGTTTAGAGCAAACACTTGTTTGTAATGTTAGATTGCAATCTACTGGCTGCCATAGTAAATTGCAGTGATCTTGCTTAAAAGCTATACATTTATAGGTTGCAAATACTGATACGCTTTATTAAAATATATACATGTATAACATATTTGATTAAATACAATATTGCAGTAAGGAAGAATACTTAAACAAAACATATTCCTGACGTCCAAAACATTTCATACAAGTTGATTGTCGATGAGATACTAAAGTGTGATGTTGTACAAGAACAATTTAAGAACAAACATATACCGTGTTTGTATTTATTCCGGAATTACCGAACTATTGCAAACGAAACCGGAAGTAACGTGAACTCTATCTAGAATACTCGAGCAAGCCACGAGGCTAATTCTTAACAAAACTGTTTCAACATAATCCTCATGTCAATGATTGTAATTCAGGAGTATTGATGGATTTCTTCTTACGATTCGATTCATCTACAAAATCCAAGGATTGATTGTCTAATAATTTACTTGGCCATTCCCTCATATTCCAAGTAATCTTCAAAATCAGCGTCATTAGTACTATGGAACATGCTCTACCACAGATTCCTAAACCAAATAAATTGTATCTTAGAGTATCCATGTTATAGTAGGTACATGATCCGGTGTCCCCATTGGACCACAACAAACATGCGTGATCTACAAGCTTTCCTCCAATCACTGGGCCTGGTAACCACGCTGAAAATAATTACAATACCAATAAGTTTCACGTTAATGAAGAAATCAGTACTATAAGTAAACTAGCGATTTTATAACCTAGTATGTAGCTTCGCAAATGTACTTTGGATACCAGACACAACTAATTACTACATATTCACAAGTTCTGTTACACAGATTACCAATGCCACGTATACCGGCTTAACTGCAAGGATAGAATTTCCAGCCTTACATACCTAATTGACCCATTGAATCAGAAGTAATGATTTGTGACACTTGACAAAGGATGTACTTCCAAGCTTATATCCGAATGCTCTTAATTTGTCAAAACAGACTTCCATAAGCACTGCCATTATTTGAGCAGATTTTGTTAAGGACGTTTGTTAACACTTTCGTTGACACTTGATGATTGGCAATTTGCGACCGCTGATTAAATCGATTTTGTTTCCATTATACATGCACACAAGTCAAGCAAAATGTCAAATAACTATTCTGTATTTACCAACGTCTTATTCCAAGAATATTTTAGCAGCTCATAACAGGGATGTCATTGAAACATATGGTTGTCAAAACTAAATGCTCATAAAACAAATATCTGTCATAACACAATGATAATGTTTGGCATAAACAAATGCCTATATTACAATATTGTAGTGTTTTTTATTTGTCAAAACAGAATTTCAACTACAGGTCGGGGGCCTTGGATAACATTCCACATAAAACATAATTCACGGACATATACAATCTAGCAATAGAAAAACAATCTAAACAAAAGTTAAGTTAAATAAAAAGTAAAAGGATCATCGATTAGGAGACAAATAATACTCAAATGCCTAAGATGTTACATGTTTCACGTACGAGAATGATGATGAAGATGATATAAAAGTACGCTCACTTACCAAACAAAGACATTGACAAAGCCGATATACCTATCGCCATTGCCTTCAGGTGATTCGGCACAATCCTGCAATATTCATAATACCAAGAATGTTAATGGGAATAAATACGCATGGAAATCGTACATGTCTAGATTTATACTACACTTTGGAAGGTTTGGGATGTAAAAAAGATAATAAATATCGAACAGGGAAGGCCACACTCAACTGAAGCAACCGAGGCTGAGCACAGAAAACGACCATAATCACAAGGTACACTGCCCAACACAAAACTAACCGAGAACATGAAACTAAACAGCTGTAAGTCCAAGTGTCAGCTGTCAAAAAACTGAAATACCTTTTTTCAGCTGTGAAAATTAAAAATTACCTTGTGCCAGCTGTAAAATAATTATAGACACAGAAGTAACCTGGCTGCTGCTGCATATCCAAGTTTTAAAGAATGGCGAATTCTGGTGAACTTACCATTATGTTTCATTTATTCTATGTATAATGCATGGTACATACTTCATATTATATATTCCGTTTTAGAAATATGGTTACCTAGGAAACAAGCGAAACGCGTATGCGGGGAATAATTGCATGCATACGTATACTTCATGCTTAATAAAATACAAATTCAGTATCCAATCGTTTTGAAATTCTAGAACATAATTGCTACTACGTTACAATGTAATCATTCACTCTGAGACTAGTGTTTGGCGGTGAGACACGTCCGTCTCAGAAATGATGAAATTTCAGGCCCTCCTACAAGAGGATGTCACTACGATGTGATTTACCACTGCTGTTCATGCATTCATTTCTCAACCAATTATCAGAGGAATCATTGAACACAAGATTACAAGATGGTTCGATGTTTACAATATCACAAGGGAAGATATTTTGAAATTGATCAACATTCTCAAACGGAACACTTCTAGAATATAACAAGATCACGAAGTCGTCAATGCTAACCTCCGTGTAGTTGAATGCATGTCAACAGCCCGGGAACTTACAGAACATCCCTCGAAATAGTATACACGTGTCTTAATAGAGGCAGTGTTTATAGATGTATGGGTTACAGCTTTCTTATTATTGAAATAAGGGCATTCAGCTTTCTATTGCTGAAACTAGGTCCTTCAGCGTTTTGGCAGGTGGGACTTTGGTTTTCGATGTTTTTACTGCCGAATCTTGGGCTTTCAACAGTTAAGTTCATTTTCAAAATATTTTTGTATAGCCAGTTAATTAAATGTCACGAAATTAAATATAACAGAAATAAAAAGAATACCAATTGATGTAGTTGAAAAGAGCAAAATTCAAATTATTAGGCCGGAAATTTGCCTAATGGTTGAATAATTTGGTCACATGTTCCTTACCTTATATTGAAGATGAAAATTGGCATCATAGCACAAGCGGAAAAGAAGCTGCCGAGAAAACTGACGATCATGAAAGGCCACAGCATATTGCATTCAAATTGACACAAGCCGGTACTCACTTCTCCATCCGGAACGCAGGTGCAATTTGTAAATTTCTGAAAATAATTTAATTGTTTATTTACACTGTTGTAAAACATATATACTAAATTTGATATGTGTGCTTCAAAACACGAGGGTTATATGTGCTATCATCACACCCCTTTCACACAAATACGTAAATAGCAATCTTTTAAATAAAAGCTAATCAATATAAAATTATGTTACAGGGAGTAAATATAATTAAGGATTTCACATTATCTAGGGTAAACAATTAGTGATAACATGGATTTCCTGCAATAATTATCAAGACTATAGGTGCAACACTGCGCCAGATTGGGATTTTTGTCCTTTGGAATGAGGAACGTAGATAATTTAAGATTATGAAGGTACCTTTTATGGGAACCAAACAAAGGAGGGGAATGGCTGACGTGTCTTATAATTGCAGTGATAATAATAACGAACCATTAGTGATCCTTGAGAACAGCCGGCATGGCACGGTGAGAAGTAGTTAGTTCCTTGACTATCACACACAGGAAGGAATGTGCTATCACAGTAACAATTGTCGGCACATGAAACAGGCAGAGACGACGAGCTGAAAGAGATTTGACATAATATTATAACAATAGTTACATTGACGAGTGAAGTATCCTATTACGTCTCTGAATTATTGTTGAACATAAATCACCAGCTATCATGGTAATGTTTAGAAGATTAGGACCTGCTGTACATTTTACTGACACGGTCGAGTACGATATATAGGCTTCCGTATGACACAGAAATACGTATGTGTGCATAACTATGTATTATTGAACACTATTTTGTAACGATTCATTGTATCTAGGTAATGTTAATGTCAGTTTCAATATTTCTTTTTATCCTGACCATTAAATTGGTTTGTTACTGTATTAATGTAGTTATTTTCATGTCAATGATGAGGGAATTTAAAGCCTCCCAGATATACAATGAAATATACAACAGATTTAAGTGGTCTATAAATTAGAAGCTAATACAAAGTGATTTAAAGACGGTCACAGGTCATCGGCATAGTTGAGAAAATAAACTTATATACAGAATATATACTAGTTACTGCGAAATGAATCTAATGGGTGTAATATTTGTCAATTATACATGGCCATTGTTCTTCTGATGTCGTGATCAAGTTGTTGCCGAGTTACAGGCAGATTCAATTTGGCTTATAACGTCAACACTTTTTAAATAGCCGCATTATACACAATCATGAGGTTATATTCTAGGCCAGTAAGAACATATTAAGTAAATTTTAATGACTAAAAAGGACTCGCTTCGGAACGCTCGCTCCGCCCTTTTTAATCATTAAAAAATTTACTTAATATGTTCTAACTATAACTTATTTTCATGAAGCATAATAGTATTGTGTAGAGAGCTAAGCTCATTTAGATAGAGGCAAAATCTAAGTACCCGCATTTTGCACATACCAACACATCGAGTGGCAACATCTTAGTTTAAACATTATTTATTTTCATGAAACATCATAAAAACTAATCATTATCACAAATCTAGGATTGAGTAGAAAGTTAAGCTGATTTAAACCGGAAATAAAACTTATTATGTACAATCATTGCGTGCAATTGATTTTGATTTTCTGAAACATACTCGCCACATTCAGGTTTTCAGTCTTGAATACAGTTATTTGTTTGCATAGTTTTTACTCGCCATTTGTATGTTTCAACAAGGATATGTGTCGGGACCAAGCGAACCTAGAAAAGACTACGCTGCAGCATTCAAGGAAGGTTTGACCGTATGAATTTTATATATTCACTTATGGGAGAACTTGTTTTGTAACTAAGGCCGTCAGTAGATTTTACATCTACATGTATATTAGGCTTGGTTCATTCCAAATGTGACAATATTGTCATTGCATTATTGTCATTGCATATATCTACATGAATATTGAAACAAGACTTACATTTGATCTGGCCAGTTGTATATTACCGGCTGTTCGCAGTTGAGGAACATTGATATAAGTTGTAGAGCTATGGATGGTATCTGTGTAGACATTATTAGGATGATACAATATGGAGGATTCAGATTGATCTTCTTTGTCAGCAATCCACCAACAAAGGAACCTATACACACCGATGGTATACCTACAGCAGCTGAAGTCAAAGGAATAGAATATACAAACTCAAAATTTATGCTCAAATGCTTTGCGTTTTATCAGGTACATATACACTAAAGTATAGTATGTTTCAATAAATCGCGATGTATCGATATAATTTTTATGTATATTAATGCACTCAATACGCTAGAATCTGTCTAACTGTATTGCGTTACGATAACAACAGCGGAAGTCACTTGACGACTTAAAATAAATTACCAGCCAGGAATTTCAGCAAAATCATACTAGTAGCCCCTGGTGGACTTGGCTAGTTATTACGGACAAGGCTCCCACGGTGGCATAAGCGATTATTGACCGCAGTTTTTTTTTCTTTTATCGTATTACAGTATGAATGTAAGTGTCGGGGGCGTAGTTTGGTATTAATGAATGTTAGAACACATGTTTTAGGAGGGTCGGGTGCACCTTTCCCCGAAAAAAAACGTTTGATTTCTATATCGTCGCAGGTGCATTCTTAGCAGTTTACAGACTTAATTACGACTCTCAATTGTGATAGGTTAAATATAATTCATCATTAACATCAATGAAAATCATTGTAAAGCAGAACTCTACAGTAGTGTCTAGATTCCATATAAACGTTGATTTCCTTATTGTAGGGTTGGTCCGGGGCCATGCTTCCCTGGAATTTAAATATATATTTATATATACACTTTTGTATGTGTTCTCTGGGCTGTTTTCAGATTAAATAACAGTGCAGATGACACGGCCTATAAGAAGCTACGCCCCTGAGCTTAACTATGTTTGAGACTATTGTCTTCTAAGCAGGCTGTATTAAAACGTCCAAAATCTTATACCATACTGTATGGAGTAAAATAATGTTACTGTCAACCCAAATTCAATCCAAAGTTAACAAACAAGTTACTAGGTATCAAATTGAAAACAATAAAAACATGAATGTAAAAAGGAGCTTACCTAGTATTATGTTGGCATACCATGCAGGAACGTTATATTGCGTTTCTATATACTTTGGTCCAAATGCAAAAGCTGCACTCATTCCCAAAACGTTCGCTATACATGCTATTAACATAAGAGTAAATGCTGGTACACATAACACTTTGAGTATACTCTTGAATACCCCTGAAAATGTAACATAAGTAGTTAATTATAAACATGATAGAACATTATATACAATGTATGTATGGTATACATGAACTTTATATTTGCACTGTTTATATTTGACGTTTCGACGAAATTGAACTCATCCACTTCATTTTGATCTTAAATTGTGTGCATGAATTAGTATGACCGGATGAACTAAGCCGAATCTGGCGTTTTGGGGAGACTATCAAAACAGCTCCAGTTACTAGTCTTGGGTGTTTACATCGGTAGCGAAGATGTGGCTTTTTTATCCCGGCGTTGACGGAATTACTGCACTGGTGTACCTTAATCACATTCAACACTATGATTGAATAAAGTTCGTGTGATTTGGCAGTCTCAATACAACCTACATACTATCTATCAATGGGACGTACCAAAATTCAAGCTCGAACTAAAAAGCATGTGTTGCAGTGTATAGAACTATTGTTAAATAGCATTAAGACGTCACACCATTGGCAAAGCCAGAACAAATACTTGTTATCATTGAAAATGAGGTTTAACCAGCACCGACAATATGATATAACAAGTTTTTCAACCCAAATATAGTGTGTATTTTTGTCACACACCTAAGATTTCTTGACACAGCGTCCCTGTTCGTTTTCGCTCTTCCGTTGGTGTTCTCGTTTTGGTAAGTGTAGTCTTGTTTAGTTTCGCGGGAAATAATAGGAGCGGAAGTGCACAAACCACGGCCATAACACCGAATGCCAAGAAGCCTAGCCACCATGCACCAATCCATCTCGGATCTCGTGGGTGAAGATCAACAGCTGAAAATAATGATACATGTTCATATTAACTTTTTTGTTGTCATACACACGGTAAAGTAAAATAAATCACACAGTCAACCAAATGACACAACAAAAGACACAATAATCTAAAATGCATACCTAAATAAAGTGCTAGTTTCTTGGAACGGTTATGACAAAAACACCACCAGCTCAAGAAATCTAAGAAAAACATGTGTCTATGAGCTAATCTACCAAAACATATTATCGTTCGCTTCATTAAAATAATCATATCACAGCTATGAAAATTGTACACGTCGTTTTGATAAACAAATTGTGTGTTAGAGGCCATTTCGCGTAGCGAATTCTTCATGTTCAGTCAAGAAAAGCGAATATTAAATTATCTCGTAGAATCGACTTTCCTCGTTTTGCCAATTGCATTATAAGTAAAGCTCACTTGCATTGATTGTCAGAATGTCTACCATCAATCAAATTATAAACAGAGAATTTAAATAAACTGTACGTATATGGATGTCTATTACAGTATATTTTCCCCAAGACAATGGTTATATTATCAGAATTTGCATATGATTTAATGTTGTTTTAGAAATTTCTGGCATTGACAAGTAGTTTTCAATCTTATAATATGCCCTGCTCGAAACAATTTAAAGTTTTTATGAGATATTTTGACGAGGAGAATTGTGTACTATAATGTGTCTTAACCAAAGTAAATTGAATAATACTATAAGGTTAAAAAACCATTTGTTGAAGTTAACCGGTATGTAAACAGATAATCGCTAAGTATGGTGTACGGTTAGGGTCAAAACTCGTATTTAGTAGGTACCTACTAAATATTTAGTAGGAACCTCTCCGATTAAGTAGATACCTACTAACTACCTACTAAGTAACTAATATTGACCCTTTTGTACACGGAAGTATGAATTCGTATAGTTCTGAGGTTCCACCTAAATCGAATTAGTAGGTTCCTACTGAATCGAATAGAGGTTCCACCTAATTCGAATCAGTAGGTACCTACTAAATCGAGGGTCAAAACTCGTATTTAATAGGTTCCTTCTAATTCGAATAGAGGTTCCATCTAATTCGAATAAGTAGGTTCCTACTAGGTCACAAACCACTAAATAAAATTGTTCTTTAGCTCAATGTAAAGTGACAATTGTCAGCCCCAGATTATACCGGGTTAAAGTCTATGGCCAGTTCACAGACCTATATCATTGAAAAGCAGTATGTTTCAGCTACAACAGGGGGTCATGTTTAATATAAGAAATATTTTTTAGAGACGCGCGGACCGATCCAATGTGGGTTTTACCCTACTCTACTTTCGCTTTGTCAAATATGCCAAAATCTCAAAATATTCCAGATGAAACACATGCACTCATTCAACTACAAGTATGCAGTACCTTTAAACTCAATAAGATGATTATAGTTCCATTTTGTCAAGGCATATCACCATTTCCAGGCAAACAGAAGTTTCCATAAGGACTATTTGAGAGTATCCGATTTTGGTCCGCGTGTGCAAGTTTTTATATAAT
Source organism: Spisula solida (assembly GCA_947247005.1). Lineage (NCBI taxonomy): Eukaryota > Metazoa > Mollusca > Bivalvia > Venerida > Mactridae > Spisula > Spisula solida. Next base: position 37,858,677 of record OX365944.1, on the reverse strand, counting down.
GTTTTATTTCAATGCACCCATCGACCTACCTTATTTCAACTGTTAAAATTCAACATGTTCAAAAGGATAAGATTAGATTTTGAATTTGCCAATATTAGTTATAAACTTAAAACTTGGTGATTTTGCATGCCTGTCTAAATGTATGAACGTTCTTATGTTATTGACTCTGTTCATGCACATTTTACAAGTGGACAGATGATATTTGTATTTTAACATGCGTAGATATTATTGTGAACATCTTATAAGTGAGAGGAGGTTTGTTTAAGGACTTCGTAGACGAATGTCATGCCGCATATCAGGATTAATTGCGCCTATCGTAGGTATTGAAAATCCCACAAGTTTGTCTAGGGTGAGTACGCTTGCAGGATCACCAGAAAATAACGAGACAACATTTTATCATAAACTATACTGATTTACACGTAGGAAAGATCAATTAATTCACATGCAAAATGATTTTGCAATAACATAATTACTTTAAGCGATATTGGGCTTTGAATCAGGTGAGGCGTTTTTAAAGTTCTTGAGTGTATTTTATTAAATTTTGTTTTTGTTCAGACACTCTTTATAAATGATACAGTTACCTGTGTTAGTATGTGGCTTGGTGAATAGGGTATTGGTTTTCACTGCTATTTTCTCACTTGATCATCAAACAATTGGGCTATACACATATATTACTTGTCCTGCTTTTATAGTATTATATCGTGTAACTAAAACACGTTTATCCAACGTTTTTGTTTGTTTATCTTTTGGAAAGAGTATTACAATTTTTGCAAGGCTTTGGTCAGGATATATCTAAACAAATGGTTTTCATTCTGACTAGCGTCAACCTGACATGTTGGATAATTATTGTAATTATGTCTGCTGCTTCTCTCTTAAATCAAATAAATGTGGCATTACAATGTTAAATCCAAGAGACATTTCCATTTTCACGGTGACAATATCCGAATCACTTTAACGAACATCTCGTGCAATTTTATCCATTAACGAAGGTCTTTTAGTCAATTCAGGATACTGTAAAGCCTTATTAAAAGCCTTGCATTTGAAAATGTAATTTTCGGATTCGCCATCTAAATTTATCAACACTGTTTTCCATGGCGTTATCTCTAGAGAGGTGTTATTAACGCTAGATTGGAAGTTGATGGAGGATCTCATGTCTGAAAAAGTACTTTACGGGGCACATATTAATCTTGGACGCAAATGCTGAGAAAGAAAATTGTGAGAAATTATTTGAAAATAGAAGCAGTTTAATTTCTTCCAGGATAATCGCTGACTAAAAGCATGTAAAATAAAGTCAAACCCAATGTCATTTTAAAATGCCATTAATTACTTTTCGACCCCATTTATTTCTATTATACAGTCTCGTGAAACTGCCGTTATACATTTGTATTTTCTTGAACCTAAATTATGAGAACGACTTCTCTGTCTTAAATATCTCGTCCAAACTGCTCTGTATCAATACCTATGAATAATGTATCTCTTTTCTAAAGTTAAAAATCAGTCAGACTGGTAACTTTATGTATGGAATAATAAATTAAAACCTTGCATGGTATTACTATTGTAGTCGCCTGTATGTTGTTATCGCTTCAGATCTGATAAGACTGATCTCAGTTTACGATTCCCCGACTGGATGTCCTCAAATTGTAATGCTGTAGGGTGACATAAGGTTTGATGTTGATAATGTTATTTCCATTTTCTAAGTTGCCACTAAATATCATTGGACAATTAATGGATCACGAGATATGTTGGCATATTAAGACTTAGTGGGATAGTGGATAATTATACTGTATCAAATAACGCGAAAATCTTCTTGCAACACGGCCTGCAGCATAAGTGGTCAGTACGTGGCCTATTTAAACCTTAAACACTCCTCCCAATCAAACACATTTGCATAGACAAGGTTTGTGAAATAATCAAAAACCGCCTCCTCGATAGCCTAGTGGTTGAGCGTTCGCTTCGAGTGCGGGAGGTCTCGGGTTCGATCCCTGACCGCGTCATACCAAAGACGAAATAAAAATGGTACCAGAATTTCCCTTGCTAGACGCTCAGCATAAAAGGGAAACTGGCTTCTCTTCTCTTATACCCTCGTGAAGACTGATAACATCAGGAATGAGGTGTCGAGAGTGATTAATATAAGTTGGAAAAACTTGTTTCACAATCGACTTTAAATAAGTTAGTATAAACTAAACTAAGTAATCAAAACAAATTTATATTTCTTTCCTATATCACAATATGTGGTACAGAACACAACGTTGTCTAAGTCAACTAATGCTGTCCTGGGTTGGTATTCACAAAGCATCTTAGTGGAAAACTTAAATATTTTGACTTAAGTCAAAAACTTGGATTTCGCTTATTTCCCAAACATTGAAGATAAACCCATGTTTTCTTAGTGATTATTGTAGCTCTTACTACAATGCTTTAAACCAATGCCAAATTTCAAGAATTTTTAGTATCTTGTTAAGCTGTCACACTTAAGGAAATTCGATGGTTTTAAGAAAATTCTAAGATTTCTACTAAGATGCTTTATGAATACCAGCCCTGGTGTTTGGCTGGGTTCAAGTATGGCCACTGGCAACCTTTGCCTGGTGTAGGTTTGTGAGGGATATATTTGACGGTGCGTATCAGCGTTCACGTGATTGCAATCTAAAAGCTAAGAGAAAATAGACCAAGACTATCGACGAAATATCCAAAATGATCTTAGGACATACTTCAAACACCAGTAACGACATATCGCTGGCTTAGAGAAAGAAGGTCGCAAGTGCTTCTTACGACCTTATAAGACGCACGCATATTTGAAATCTGCACCACGAGGCGCTTCTTATGAGCCTATTTCATGAAAATCATGTTGACAAAACCGAAGTGTAAAAAGCTCCTTTTTCCATAACATGAGTAGTTTTCAGACAGTTTTTTCTTGTTTTCTCCTAATATCGATTTGTACTTACGACCTTCTCGATATCCCGACTTTCGTTTTCTAAAACCTATTTTGTTGGTATACATGTATATGGGACATACAGTAAGAATGTTCGCGCCAAACATTACTGTCTCCATTACCTCAAGGTTAAACAAGTATATGCACCAGTGTAGCCATACGTTGGTAGAGCATTTATACGACTGATGGGTGTGTATCGTAAGGCAACCCTTGACCATTTATTCCGGAGGGGCGCAAATTAACCAGCTTAATCAAGAAAATCGTACGTATGTCTACCGTAACACAAACGTATAACATTGCAGTACGCTTTGATGGCTTGATCTGCGATGGTAAATATCTTCATACATGGAGCTGAGTTAATTTGGTTAATGTTTGGTTTGATTTATCGCGCATGTCTGAGACCACCACTGGGAACAGCAAACAAGTGGAGTTTGTTGACAGGCCTCTCATAACTTGTTAAAGACAATCGTCTGATTCGAGATAAAATTGGTTTTTTGTAGACGCGTATTGTGCAAGTGTGTTTTGTTCCAAGGTCGTATTGAACATTGGTTTGACTGTTCATACATGTTTTTATGACCCCTTGACCAACAATATTTTATTTGACCACTTAAAGTTGATATATCGACTTCTTTTCATGTCTTTTTTTTAAAATTGCGATTTAACTGTATTGCAATCAGTTCTTAGTTCTACATGTAGTTACTTATGTACGCAGTACGCTACTATACCATAATCGAAGAAAAATCTATAATACAAAATGAACGGATCATTAATAACACATGTTTTTTTTAAAACAGGTTTATATACATATTTATGTATAAGTGAGTTAAACTTTGTCGAATTCCGCTATATCCATTTTAATGTGTACACAGATCATTTTCAGACATCTGTCTTGTTTACACGTGAAGGTCTATCTCTGCACGTATAACCCGGGTTAGTAACCTAATACAGTGAAGTTCCGCTAATAAAACCAGTCAAAAAAGTGGTCTTAATAGCGAATCGGTCTTATTAGCGGACCTTTGTTGTTCTAAATCTAATACTTTGGGACCTTAAACTGGCAAAAATCTGCATGATTTTAAAATAATAAAAGTGGTCTTATTAGCGGAACTTTACTGTAGTAACCTTTTATCAAACTCTGTCCACGCAAACTCGACTATATAATCTGGTCCAAATAAAGTTGAATATTTACCTTCCAAAGTTACATAAATCCTGCTGAACAATCCACCAAGTCCATACGCGATTGCCGGCCCGAATATAGCTGTACTAGTGATAATGCCTGCAATAGAGATAGTTACTATTATATAGAACTGCTATAGAAGACTGTAATATCGGAGAACGCTAATTATGTACTAGTTAACACGTAAATACATGCACGTTTTGCTTATTACGCTATGAGACAATATAACTTTCTCTTGGATTTGAATTGTCTAAGTCATTTGGTTTTTTAAATTGCTATATGACGTACTCTGGAACATAGGAGCAATGAGAACATATTTCTTCTAGCTGCATCAACACGTAGGGTACGGGTATTGTACGATGTCATCCTATGAATATCACCTTGAACCCGTACGAACTGTGACAAGACGCTACGATTGCACACGTATTGTATGAATTATGAAATTGGTGGAATCGTACGATGTTTGTGAGCAGGCATTATTACTTGAATTCCTGATAGCACTATGTTTGCGAGCACGCATTATTACTTGAATTCCTGATAGCACTATGTTTGCGAGCACGCATTATGACTTGAATTCCTGATCGTACGATGTTTGTGAGCACGCATTATGACTGTAATTCCTAACCGTACGATGTTTGTGAGCAGGCAGTCTGACTGGAATTCCTGATCGTACGATGTTTGTGAGCTCGCATTATGACTTGAATTCCTAATCGTACGCCATGATTTTTGTGAGCAGGCATTATGGCTGACATTTCTTCTAAATTGTACCCCATGGTGTTTGTGAGCATGCATTATGACTGGAGTTCGTACTTTAAGTTGAATCGTTTAAATCCAATTTATATACTCTCAGTATAATGATTTATGGTCGGCATTGAACACACCATATGTCGAAGATTTTATCTGACGAAGTAATTATGTGAACCATATTCCTTATACATTGTAACATACTCACCCATATAGTAGCCTGTATCCCGTTGGTTTGTATTATCATCGAGATATTGTGCCAGCATGGGATATCTCGGTGCTTTCCCAACACCTTGTAGGATCATACCTATAGCGATAAGCATCATGGTAACAGATGACGCCGTCTCGTCAACGGGCATACCGTTATGGGTCGGAATCGCCGTCTCGTTGCCCGACATCGGCAGCTTGTCTTGTTCAGTCTTATTATCACAAATGTTTAAGTTGGAAGAAAACAAAGACATAACATTCCCTGCAGACATTGATGGTATTGGTGCGGGTTTGAACATGAAATGCGGCAATGAGCACAGAATGCCAGACGCTCCGTACAAGATAGTTGATATACATAACACTCGGGGTATGTGTACACGATTAGAGAAATAACTAGCGAACAGAATGCACAAACAATATCCAATATCATTGCATCCAATTAAGTAACCCGTCTTACTACTGCTTAAAGCAAACTGCTTTTCAATGGTAGTTATTTGTGACACTATGTACATAGACAGAGAAGCTGTCAGTAGTCCGGTCATGCTGTATACTCCGGTAAAACACTTTATATTCGCCCACTTACGGAACACCTTGGGTGCACATAGTCCTATACCACATTCAGCCTCACTATCCATTTTGTCACCCATATTGTCTACAGCGTCCGGTATAAATCTATAAATCTCTTTTAATTTGTCATATTCATAGTTTCGCAAAGTTTGATTATGACCACATTTGACACGCGTGTCTTTAAGATTGAAATGTTCCGATTTATTACACAATAAACAAATACACCTGGTATATCAACGGTCCATAGTATAAGTAGACTTTGTTACAACATTGTATCAACACTCAATCTCTTATCTTATTTACTATTAATTTACCATTAATCTAGTTGTAGATTATCAGGTATAGTGTCCGTCCATTTTCGTCTGGCTAGACATACAAATGTATGTCCTCATATGTCGCCAATATGGTCCATGTTGTATCCCGTCCATTCACTGATAACAATACGCTATAGTATCAGCCCCGGACTAGGTTAACGAGATGAATATGACTTTAGCTCAGAGAATTTGACCTGATCCTGACCTATATGCATGAATATATTACAAGGATCCTGCGTTGAATATATAAATTTCCGCGAGCAAATCGTGCAATGTCGGGCCTTTAGATTTGTGTTGATATAAGACCTCGAGCGCTTCATGATACATGTACTTTCCGCTTATGAAAACATACAACAAGGGTGATAAATATAGACAATAAATCAGCTGTTAAATTATGCAAAGATAAGGTCGAGAATCGTGTCAAATTCTCCTTACTATACATTATGAACTTACCTTTTAACCGCAATTTCAAGTACGCTTCAAATTAGGTAGCATCGTGTGATCTTTAACTTTTAACCGAAATTTTTACGCTACTACCATTCAATACAAACAGTTTTATGCTCCATGAAATGGAAACTCGAAAAACTTCCTTTTTATGAATAATTTTGTGAGATATTTAAATGTGCGAACTTCTTACACAATATGTTTTTCGCAGCGTAAAAACCTAACCACTGTATCATTTGTCGCTATATTAATCAACTTGTATGACTTATTGCGAGCTAAATCATCTGGTCCTCCAGGTCACTGTGTATGCCTTCTTAGGAAACCAAATAATCAGCGTATACGACTTCTTGCGATGACCGTAAGTTGACTCGTTTATACTCTGTGCTTTTCATAGTCCAGATAAACGGCGAAATCAACTCATAATGTCATTGTTTTACTTTTAATTCCCTGACGATTTATATAAACATACACGCACATTTAAAGTGTGTAAATATAAAACTAAATAACCTCTATTTTAATTTCGCCTTGGGTGACAGATATCGAATTTAACGTACATATAATGACGAGTTAAAATAACCACAAGAAGGCAAGTTTACCTTTTATAACATGACGTTAACATAATGAACACAGATAACATATGTGTATATTTGTGACATATTGGCTGTCTTGTTATGTATTTTGTGTATATCTTTCAACTGAATTCATCTTATACCGTGCCATATGACGTACATCGTACCTGCAGTATCACTATATTTTATCTTCTTAAACCATGTTGGCTCTTGGTTACCAAAGTCAGCATCATCTAAACACGTTTATAAAGAATTAGTAATGTGTGTGGTGTGTATTGTGAAGGGTTCGCCCTATTGGTCTGTGTTATGACCCGGTGTTCCCGACAGTCTTCACGGTAAGACTGGATCAGAGCCGCGCCCTTATTTGCCAAAACACTTAATTATTAAGACTTTCATATATTATCATTTTTTAGCCTTAAAAAATAAATACTTGTAAAGTTGGGTGAATAAATAAGTGCTGTGAAATTATATCATGTAGTTGTGTTTTTAAGCTTCCCTCAATAACATGACGTTAACATAATGAACACAGATAACATATGTGTATTTTTTTGACATATTGGCTATCTTGTTATGCATTTTGTGTATAGCTTTCAACTGAATTCATCTTATAATTTTAAAACTAGGACTAGATCATGGAAGCATACTCTGAGTCTTTGATGAGTTCCAAAATCATAAAATATAAGTAACGTTATCATCTTTTACAATATTTTTGAACATAATAAAATGTTACATAAAACATACTTAGAACGACATACACTTCATTCATTTTTGCATAGCTAGCCGGAGATAACTGTAGTCTTGTCAATAAACAAACATTGATAATATAAACACTACATTGTTGACTGACCGCTTGTTATCGGCGTAGATTGAAGAGTGCATACAATAAAAGTTATTATGCAAAAGATTGAACAAAAATGCATTTAATTTTTGTCCCTTTCATTTTTAAACAAAGGCTAGTGTTGTCATCGGCGGTCGGACTATAGCTATATAAGTAATCTCATTAAAAATATCTTCTCTGTTTATACGACGCTTTGCTTTGAAATACGTCGGAGTTTGAAATACTATGTACTTTAGTCAGATTGACTAAGCCATCTGTGATACTGATAAATACAATGTACTCAATTCAACAATTCGAAAATAAAAAGTATAAAAATGTAAAAGTATTTATATAATAATTGTTTTTCGGCAAATACAAATAAAAAACATTGTAACCTTGGACTATGCACATTAAATGATTTGTATTTCATCAAAATGCCCTTTTTAATTATGATCAGTTATTTAGACTCATTTTACTTTTTTGGTGTAAGAGTACCTTGCTTGTTTCAGTAAGGAGATTTATGGTGTGAGTTTACAAATAAATCAAGTCGGGCTCTGTTTGAACCAGACCAGACGATATCGAGACTTTGAAGATTTATACAAATTATCAAACCTATATTTGATCCAGATTTATGACACTGGGATTCTAGTTTATCTGTAAATGTATCGAATGTCCATTTGGTCAGGTTTTATGCTTAAGGTGGAACAGTCATAATATAGGACTGTGCTTTGTTGAAGTTATAATACGGGACACTCATGTACTGAACATCAACTTAAACAATGTTCTTTTAAACAAATATCCTAAAAAAATGTTTATACAATAACACTGACCTTACCCGACTTGGGTTTTCGTCTGATAACACTATGTAGTGTACATTAAAGTTTCACAAAATAGGCCTGATATACTAGCATATTCCGTGACATAGCATATTCCGTGACATTCATTCGTTAATCATCGAATGGTATTTTTGATCAAAGAAACGAACAACACCTACGAAGAACCTACAGAGGTTTAATCAGTATCAGGTGACGAGTTCTATCAAGCTATAAGTATTTAGGTTAGGGACAATGACGTTAATAGTATTTAAATAGACAGTAAAGTACACACAGACAAGTTCGATATTCGCCCTTTTTGATGTCATTAAAACATTAAAATCCAAGTCAAAATGGTAAAACATGGCCTTCATTTGTCGTTAATATTTAAAATAAACATCCCTAACCTAAATATTTACATATAACTTGAATTTGGGTCTAAGTCGTTTATCACGAATATATAAAAGTGAGATAACAATATTTTATAACATCCCGAGTCAGTGTCTCAATGTATTATAATTTTAAGGGGTTATACTAGTATATATGTCACTATTTGATAGCTGATATTTAAGGGGGTATAATCGTGTATATGTCACTATTTGATAGCTGATAATGTCTAACAAACATTCGGCAGTAGCGATCGTGGCTTAGATGGGACACAGGAATTATTTTATTTAGCACGTGTGCAAGTAATAGCTAACATGTGCGCACTTTATAAATAAAATATTTCCTGTGTCCCTTCTGTGCCACCGTACATTTCGAATGAGTCAAGTATAATGAAGATTTGATGAAGAATCTATGCGTTATTCGGTGTTGTTACAATGAACAACCAGAGTTAGACAAGTATGTAATACAGATGGGGTAGGAAATTTGTGACTACTTATCATGAGATAGTCTGAAGAGTTCTCCCTCTTTGTCTACCACTTCAGCATATTGGTTAACATACAGTCATGTGCATGTCGTAGACACCGCAAACATCTTTCGCGTCATAATACCACCTAATAGTTCTATGATATGTACAAAATTGTGCACATGAATGAAACTTAGTAATATTATATTACAGTTCGGGAAGTATTAGAACTGTTCACCTGAAATGTTCATCTAAATGAGCTTTTGGCTTAGAGATTGCTTAGAAAAATGCTATTTGCACTGGTTGTCGAAATATCGTCAAAAGACATGTATATAATATGGTAGGTTCGCTGGTCTCTATCGGAGTGAAATTAATGTTTTCTGAAGCGCACGAAAGAAATTGACAATCAAACACATCGTGTCGTTACTGGACGTCGCCATTTTGTTTCCCAATATTTGAACGGCTCTTCTAACCTATTCTAAATATCGAGCGGAAGAGTTTGGAAAACAGAAGGAAAAATCGGAAGACCTCTCTTGATTGCACAAACCCAGCAGCCACTAGATTCATCTTCCAGAGCTGTGGAAACTGTTCGTGGTTTACATACGCCGAGGCGTAGCATTCGTTATGTGAAGCACTTACCGTCTGTTAAAAATATCCGGAACTACGATCCCGCCTTGTGTGAGGCTGAGCCACGAAATAATGGCATGATACACAAATAACTGGTCCTGTGTTGTTATTAACACAGAAACCTGTCATCGAGGTGATACATTTAAACTATAAAATGACTGGTCCTGTGCTTAAGATAGATATACAAAAAAATGCCATCGAGGGTGATACTTGTAAACTATTAAATGACTGGTCCTGTGCTTAAGATAGATAATACAAAAAAATGCCATCGAGGGTGATACTTTTAAACTATAAAATGAACATGTTTTACAAACCCCCCATTTACTGGTATTGCATCTCATGTTTCTTATTTATCAGCTAGTAAAGATCACACACGTAAACTGATTTCTAACACATTTATCTTCTCAACTACTCCTATAGTGAATAACTACCCGGTGGTCTAGCGTACGCATCGGGAAGGGGTAATTGTGGGTTCGATGCCATGTCGAAACACACTAATATCGTTTACAAGTAATAAAACACTAAAGTAGCTCCCTTGCGCGTGACGAAAGTTGCGGAACTGTTTGGCCTAGTCTGAGGATTAAATGACCTAGTAGTATGTATTTAAAGATTTAAAGCCACATTAGGCATGCCCTGGAACTAAAGTGTCTCGAATAGCAATCAAATTGGTATCATTTTAATACCTAAGTCAAATAATGAAAACCCTGTAAAAAGGTTGCGAAATATCCCGCTAGTTTTTTAAAAAAAAATATTTCAAGAATAACTAAATATCGTTGTCGTCAATAAAAGTCTGACAGCCTTTTATTCAAATGGAGATACAAAATATCGAAGGGCGTGTTATAGACCAAATTTTAAGTCATATTCTTCCTTGACTTTTCGGTAATAGTTGGTTTTACAAGTGATAAACGCAATTTTGTTGTATGCAAACCAAGACACTCAAGTTTCTGGGCATGCCCCTTTAAACGGTTATTTTCAAAAAGCAATAACTTGGTAACCTATTTGAAGAGCTATGGATTTGGTGCACTTTAGTTGAGTCCCAAAGGGGGAAAACAACCTCCAGTTGGTTTGTTGACAAAATAATGAATTGTAAACAAAAAATGCACAATTTATAAGCTAAGGGAAGCAACTATTGCAAAATCAGTATTTTGTCATCCATACATTTTACATAAATGTGATTTTTGGCATACCATTTCGACAGATACATTAACATAATGCCGTCAATTATTGGTCATTTGTGAAATATATCCTAAATCCTTGTAATTAGTCTATTTGCTGGATGATCGGAAAAAAGGTCTTGGGAGAGATGATGTGGCTTTTACTTCGGCAATAGACCTTCAGCTGGCTTTACTACACACACTTTATTTTCCAATCTGGCGGTCAATGATGTATATTCTCCTTTATGCTTCATTCTAAAGTTGATAGACAAATCCCATCTTCATATAAAAGAAGTTTGGTTTTTATACACGAATATACTCGAAGAAAGGCGAATCTCGCGTGCTATGTGAGAATTATATACATATAACACAACAATGCATCATAATTATATCAGTTTATTTCATTAAAATTTAATACCTAACCACTGTATACAAAACGTACAAATATAATCAGTTAACTTTGGTCAATCTGCATGACTAATGAAGGGTTCAGACAAACATGAGCAAATAATGAGAAAAGCATTCTTAATAATTCAATACTTATACATGGCTATACCGTATTTGTAAAACAGGCTTGTCAAGTAAATTATACAAACAAAACATCCGTTTAAAATAGCGATGATATTTGCAACATAATACAGCATGGATCGTACATGTATTTCATGAAATGTTTGTAGAAGTTGTCTGGTACAAGAAGTTTGTTCCCAAATGTATCCCATCGTACTCTAATGTGGTGTACTATATTATGTTCTTAGAGAGCTTGTTTCCGTATCTTTATTCCATTTTCCTACGATTTTGATTTAGATGCATATTTATTCCTTATGCATACTCTAATACAGAGTACTGAAGACGTTATGGCTAAACTGAACTGGGCTGGCATTCACAAAGCATCTTAGTTGAAAACTTAAATATTTTGACTTAAGTTAAAAATTAGTATTGCATATATCGTGCACAAATTGAAGATTTACCCATGTTTTCTTAGTGATTATAGTAGCTCTTTACATAATGATTTAAACATATGCAAAAAAAAACAATAATCTTGATTGTCATGTAAGGCTGACATACTTTAGACATTTTCGTGTTTTTAAGAAAAATCTAAGTTTTCTACTAAGATGCTTTGTGAATACCAGCCCTGATCTTTTGACTGAATATCCGTACATTTTTAGCAGTAGGTTCGTCTCCATGTTTCATAGGAATAGTAATGAATACATGTATACTATGCAATCGAAATATTATGAAACCTATCGAAGTTGTAGAGACAGTAGCATCATAGTTCAGTTTAAATAAAAAGTTTAATTGATGTAGAGACAGCAGCATCATAGTTCAGTTTAAATAAAAAGTTTAAATCAAGTATTAATTTGGAATAGTTTTGTCATAACTATTATTAATACTTTAATACCAGAGTCAAAGATTGTAAAATACGAATTTCAAAGTGATCAATAATACTTAACCGACATTGTTGTGTTTAACTGTTCCAAAACAACAACAAAAGAAAAATTCATTCTTGATGTGTTTATATTTCAATGCTAATTTACGAAAAAACCAAGTACAAACATTGTGACTTTAAACTGTTTATGGCCTTCAAGGGAAAACGACACACGATTACAGAAACAATCCGATCGTGGCTTGCGAACTGTTTTGCTGTTGTAAACATCAATGCATGCTTTGGTGCAAAGAAAATCAATTTTGCTGCCGAACATGTCTAACGCAGTTGAATCTATTTAGAGTCAAAGTTTGGCAAGTTCCAAATTACGTTCTTTTTAATTAAAGTTAGAAATTATATTCTGTGTATTTATTAGTCAAATGTAAGCATAAACTGTAAAATGTTTACACGAAATGTGGTTGGTATTGGTCCACTGTATACCATTTAACTAATTTTATCAATTAGTGATAACTACAAAAGGGTACAAAGTCACATATAAAATGGAAACGTTCACTAAATTGTGGATACTTTGTATTGTTGTTGAGTTAGTTATTCAGTAACGATACTGAACATGACAAACTTCGACATTCAGCACAACCGAAAACAGCACTTGTATATCACAACACTTGAACGGCCATTAAATTGCGTAGAAAAGTGCTGAGCTTTGTTTCTGTTGATTCAATGGATAATACAATGGTTTTAGTTTTGACTTACATTGTACATACTCTAATGCCGGGGTCCACAAGCTAATAAAACACGAAACTTATTTCTTGTACTAAAATACCATGCTGGTGTTTGCTCTGGTATATGTAACAACCCAGTTGGCCCATATACATACATCAGTTTATGACTTATTGGTGTCTGGGCAGTAGTTGCCTCATATACAGACATATGACTTATTGGTGTCTGGGCAGTAGTTGCCTCATGTACAGACATATGACTTATTGGTGTCTGGGACAGTAGTTGCCTCTTATACAGACATCTGACTTATTGGTGTCTGGGACAGTAGTTGCCTCTTATACAGACATATGACTTATAGGTGTCTGGGACAGTAGTTGCCTCTTATACAGGCATATGACTTATTGGTGTCTGGGCAGTGGTTGCCTCATGTACAGACATATGACTTATTGGTGTCTGGGCAGTGGTTGCCTCATGTACAGACATATGACTTATTGGTGTCTGGGCAGTAGTTGCCTCATATACAGACATATGACTTATTGGTGTCTGGGCAGTAGTTGCCTCATGTACAGACATATGACTTATTGGTGTATGGGACAGTAGTTGCCTCATATACAGACATATGACTTATTGGTGTCTGGGCAGTAGTTGCCTCATATACAGACATATGACTTATTGGTGTCTGGGCAGTAGTTGCCTCATATACAGACATATGACTTATTGGTGTCTGGGCAGTAGTTGCCTCTTATACAGACATATGACTTATAGGTGTCTGGGACAGTAGTTGCCTCTTATACAGGCATATGACTTATTGGTGTCTGGGCAGTGGTTGCCTCATGTACAGACATATGACTTATTGGTGTCTGGGCAGTGGTTGCCTCATGTACAGACATATGACTTATTGGTGTCTGGGCAGTAGTTGCCTCATATACAGACATATGACTTATTGGTGTCTGGGCAGTAGTTGCCTCATGTACAGACATATGACTTATTGGTGTATGGGACAGTAGTTGCCTCATATACAGACATATGACTTATTGGTGTCTGGGCAGTAGTTGCCTCATATACAGACATATGACTTATTGGTGTCTGGGCAGTAGTTGCCTCATGTACAGACATATGACTTATTGGTGTATGGGACAGTAGTTGCCTCATATACAGACATATGACTTATTGGTGTCTGGGCAGTAGTTGCCTCATATACAGACATATGACTTATTGGTGTCTGGGCAGTAGTTGCCTCATATACAGACATATGACTTATAGGTGTCTGGGACAGTAGATGCCCCATATACAGACACATAAATTATAGGTGCCTGTGACAGTAGATGCCTCATATACAGACAAATGACTTATAGGTGCCTGTGACAGTAGATGCCTCATACACAGACAAATGACTTATAGGTGTCTGTGACAGTAGATGCCTCATATACAGACATATGACGTATTGGTGTCTGGGACAGTAGATGCCTCATATACAGACATATGACTGATGGATGTCTGGGACAGTAGTTGCCTCATATACAGACATATGACTTATGGGTGTCTGGGACAGTAGTTGCCTCATGTACGGACATATGACTTATGGGTGTCTGGGACAGTAGTTGCCTCATATACAGACATAATTGTATGACTTATGTGTGTCTGGGACAGTAGTTGCCTCATATACAGACAAATGACTTGTGGGTGTATAGGGACAGTAGTTGCCTCATATACAGACATAATTTTATGACTTATGTGTGTCTGGGACAGTAGTTGCCTCATATACAGACAAATGACTTGTGGGTGTATGGGACGGTAGTTGCCTCATATACAGACATAATTTTATGACTTATGTGTGTCTGGGACAGTAGTTGCCTCATATACAGACAAATGACTTGTGGGTGTAAGGGACAGTAGATGCCTCATATACGAACATCATTTTATGACTTATGGATGTCTGGGACAGTTGATGCGTCATATACAGACATAATTTTATGACTTATGGATGTCTGGGACAGTAGTTGCCTCATATACAATCATATGACTTATAGGTGTCTGGGACAGTAGATGCCACATATACAGACCTAATTGTTTGACTTATGGATGTCTGGGACAGTGGTTGCCTCATATACAATCATATGACTTATAGGTGTCTGGGACAGTAGATGCGTCATATACAGACATAATTTTGTGACTTATGGATGTCTGGGACAGTGGTTGCCTCATATACAATCATATGACTTATAGGTGTCTGGGACAGTAGATGCCACATATACAGACACAGTGCCCCAGCTAGACGTTAATAGCAGGGCGCAACGCCCTGCTGCCCTTTTCCTGCGCCCTGCTGTGCCCTTTTGTTGTCAAATCCGCCCTGCCCTTTTCAATTTCTTATGTGTGTAAAAAACTGGGTCAAACGAGTAATAAACAACGTGACAAGTTGTATATTAATCTGATACGTCAATCATCCATAAAACACTCTTAAACTGATAACATCGGAGGCGGGGCTTGTCATCTGCAACGGCTATCAACCAATGAGATCGTGTCTCACGTTCACGCATAATCAACGTGTGAATAGCTAATTGGCATTTATCCGAGATTGTCCGTGAATTTGACCAAGTCAAGTAAAAAACTTTGAGGACACCTGTCAATTTCAACAGAAATGTTTAACATAAGTTACAGTAATGATGAATTCATTCTTAAATTTCGAAGTTTTAATAACGCACATTTTTCTCAGGATCTTGCGGGGAAATAAACGCGCGCTATTAAATCACTCTAACTAACCTTTATTTACCAATGTAACTCGTTGACTAGCATGTTTAATCCTCAAGAAAAAATACGCCGTGAATCCAAAAAGAATTTTAAACACATAGCACTATTAAAGTCCTCGACGCATCGCCATATAAGGCGTTAATTCACCAGAGAAACGTGTAAACTCAGTGAGTTACATAGTGACGTCATACGGTGTGTAAAACTCACGCGTGTAGAGACTTGGGCGTAGGCCTACTGTAAAGCATCACAGTGTACACGTTATATTTTTTTATGATGAATTAATCTTAATGAATTAAATCGCGCCTTAGTCTTTGACCATTGGAAAGTTATTGACGTGGATTATCACAAGATTCACTCATATAATGAAGATCCACCAGCGTTGACAATTCTCGCGTAAGTTCTAAAGTTGGACAATTTCCAATCTCGTTCTTTAATAAAAATTATGTTAGATTATAATTTTTTACGCGAAAAGTCTTATTTCCGCAAGTCTATACTACCTTGATATCAAATACAGATCGATGTAGAAAATAGATAGAAAACTATGAAGATTCACGGGCCGGGATTTAAAATTTCGTATTACCCACGTCGATTAATTGCCGTACGCGCAAGTTGGCCGAATTTCGATCTCATTGAGTAGGATCTAAAAACTTTTTTGGCATACATTCTTTTCCCTTCTTTAAATCGGTGATTCCGATACTAATATCGCATGGAAATTACTTTCGTTTTCGGTTAGTGCTAAAACTCACGCACCGTCCGTACCGTTGTGCAAGAGAAATTCGATGAGAAAATCGTACTTTTTATGTTTTACATCGTACAATTAAACAGTAAAGGAATGCTGTCAAAAGAATAAACATTTAACTACTATGATGTTAGTGAATTGAATGAAAAATCAGAGTTGATTATTTAAGTGTTGATTATACTACAAGTAGATCAATACTTTGGCATACGCCATTTGTCTGTTTAATGTTTTGTGATCATTTAGAAATCTATGCTTCATTTTTTTACAATTTTTTTTTTCCTTTTAATGAAAAGGATTATTTGCTTACTGGAGAAACACCACAATTTCTGTCAGGAAACACAGGAGATGCCATAAGCAGACACTAAAACTTCAACATTTTCTTTGGGGAGGACCCCCAATCCCCCCTCAGCCGGGCGGGGGACACCTCCCGAACCCTCCCCCAAAGTGCCCTTTTCACAAAGTTGCACCCTGCCCTTTTTAAATCCTAGCTGGAGCACTGCAGACATATGACTTATGGGTGTCTGGGACAGTAGTTGCCTCATGTACAGACATGTATGACTTATGGGTGTCTGGGACAGTAGTTGCCTCATATACAGACATATGACTTATGGATGTCTGGGACAGTAGTTGCCTCATACACAGACATAATTTTATGACTTATGAGTGTCTGGGACAGTAGATGCCTCATATACAGTCAGATGACCTATGGGTGACTGGGACAGTAGCTATCTATTAAAATCATGAAATAATATTCTGCTTAACGGTTCCCTTTGTTTATTTATTATTTTATATAACTGTTCATATGATGGTAAAAAACCTCTAACCATTGCCATGTCAAACCTGTCACATTGCTGTAATACACATCATGTAAACCAAATCACTAAAATCACTAAACAATTCAACTTGTATGACTTATTGTGATTACAAACATCTGTGATTCCCATCACTGTATGACTTATTGCATGGCTATACAATTCAACATGATTGTACGCCTTATTGCGATAACCGGAACTTGACCCTTTTGTACACTGTGCTTATAATATGAATAAACCCTTAGATCAAACCCTATCAGCAGCTAGAACCTAGGGATATGTCCGAGTAAAAATGGTGGATGTTATGATGTAGAATGACCATATATAGCGACGTATATTATTGCTTATTCATGGAAGACAACTCATTATTTGCTGCCATAACAACTGAATGACCGGAAGTTTAATGTTACTAAAGAAACTGTTCATTGTACCTGCAGAAACAATGTAAGTACACACTTAACAAATATTCCTACCCGGAGAGTTTATATTGCACATGTATATCAGCTTATGACGATAAACATTTGGAAAACATAATACATGTAGGAAGAACAAACTATTTGTGATTGGTGGATGTTAAACCTTGCACGTTACTATTTTGTATTATGCGTGTTTTCAAATATCGATCGAAATACAGTTTATTGTTAACTTAACTGTCAAATTAAGCTTGTTGGACATTATGACCAATATAGCATATTTTGCAGTACAGTGCTTGGACGCCAATATACACGTGTTCATGTATACGTTTAGCATTGTCGGTGAATGTCCTACTTGAGAAAACCCCCCATAATAAGATTGGCACTTGGTCAAATTGCCATAGGCCGGAACATATGTAAGACGGATTGGTTATTTCAAGCTAATATTGATAGTATCGCTATTTGTGAGAACATGCAATTTGGGGCTTTGAGTCCTATTTGCAAAATTTATTAAAATTACATTTGATTTGTCTGTGATCGGTTGGGAATTTTGTTGAGTGTATATAGGTACTGTGCAACATTTTTTATAACATGCAAATGTATTTTTTTTTTCATATTTGTTTCGAAACAAATAAAACGAGTGGATTTAACTTCGAAAAAGAATTCCAATTAAATGGTGGTGGATAAGTATTATTATCTTTATCTTTTCGAGTCTATTATTGATTTCAACTTATCTTTGGCAAAGTATTACAACATTACAATACTGGCTCACCTATATGCAATGTAAACTTGGTAAATTAGGTACAGATATTTCAATCTTGATGCATGCACTTTCAATTGTATATTAAACGTACGCAGGCTTGAGCATACGCTAACTAAAACATTGTTCAAAAATAAAACATGACCCTTTTTCCCTTGTCGGTGCGAAAAAAGTCATGTTGATCACATGCCCGTTGTTTGGTCGCTACATTATTTTGTAATTCAATGTCTCATGCTCATGGTGCTATGACAAGTTTACATTGAACACCGAACTATAAAATGAACATAATTAATAACTTACAGAATTAATAGTTTTTCCCAGAAAGAAACTTTAAAAACACAAAAATAAAATTATCCAATGTGTTATCAATTAATTCAATCAGTACATTACATTTGTACAAAGAAACATATCTGTCAAAAAAATGGAGATTAACTTAATGTGCCAGCAATAATATGGTTTTGTCAATTTGATGTAAAGATATGCATTAGGCCTTATATTTTATCCAGTTTAGGCCTATATGTGAGTAATAAATTATTTGAGTACTTTTGTGTTTTTTACTTAACCTCTTGTTTGTGAACATGTGAATATAACGCCCGGTGTGCATAAGTTCATGTGTTACATATGAGAATAGTAGTAATATTTTCATTATTATTCATTTCATATTTTAATACAAAACTCGTTTTGTCACTTTTAAAAAAGTAGTAGATTTACCGACATGCTATGTATAAATTTAATTATGCATATGGCTACCGGAGTAAGCGTTGTCTAAAACCTTGATAATTGAATTATCACATCACCCTCTCTTAACTTTAGTAGAACCGGGATAAGTGTGACTAATATGGCTGTATTCACGCAATTCAAAACATGTGTCCGGCATTTGGTGAATAAATGGTTTTGACAACAAGTTAGTATTACATGAAACAAATGTGAAATGTATATACACAGACTCGTCCAGACATTACAGACAGACTTCTGAGAGACATTTAGGTCAAATATCGATATTGTAATAGAACAAATGATTGGGAGAAAGTCCCCATGTACGGGAGCTATAAATGTTTCAATATACAATACACTAAAAATGGCACATGGCAATACAACATTAAAATGAAAAATACAAAATGTAAGAAAATAATGAAATATAAAGCAATACAAATGGCAATAAAGATAAAATACAAACCAACAAACTCTGTACAACCTTCTATACGACAAGAAATAAACACAGAAAATAAACATGTACAATATGAGCGTTTTTTTGTCAGTTGTTTAAAAAGGTTAAAATATGCAAAACTATGGAATGGAACTAAATTCAAAAACATACTAGTCCATTTTTCTTTTTAATAAATGCCTAATAAATCAACAAATCGACCTTTCGTATTAGGATTATGATTAAAAACGTGTAATTACCGTTATCTTGAAAATGATTAGAAAATGAACGTGGTCAACTACTAGAAATGTGCAACATATGAACACCTAAAAATTTAAACTTCACATTAAAACCAGTTAAAACTGTCTATAATCAATTCATTGACAACATTAGGGCCATCAGCTACAGCATTTAACAAGACTGCGTTCAATAAACGCTTATGCCCCCTGTGGAAGCCTTGTCCATAAATAAGTCTAAGTCCAAAATTAGGTCAAGGTGAAGGTCAAAATGGGGTTAGGTGATACTGGCGTGTGGGGAGTGTTCATACACAACATCCATGCAAGTATGAAAGCTTTGTAGCAAGCCATATTAATGCTAGAAGAAACGGTCAATTTGGGTTAACCAGGACGAAAGGACGAACGGACGAACGAACGGACGAACGGACGGACAGGTGAATCACTATATGCCTCCCCATCTATCGATAGGGGGCATAAAAATAGCTGTGCATGTGTATTTAATGTAAATTTGCAATTATATCATGTTAATATCAATTATCAATATGAACAAGGAGAAACTAAAACAGTAAATCTTAATTTGATTTTGAACTCTGGTCGATGTAAGTCATTTTATTTAAAGAATGTGTCTTTCTCGTCGTAATATTAAATAACAAGACTCCGTCAACCTTGTTTTGGACATATTATTCGTAATTGTTATGAGGCTACATCATAGTACCATTATGTATAACTGTTTCCCACGTCCATATGGAATATACATAATTTTGCAAATTATTGTATCATATTTATGCCTGACGAAACTTGAGTATTAGTCTGGTAATATTAAATTAAATTGATAATATTGAAACTGTCTAACAAATCAGTTCACAGAGTAGAGCAAAAGAGGTGTTGAAATATATACAAGAATAAATTATATTATTTTTTTCCGATTTTTTTTTCAAGAAATTTCGAACGTTTTACTACATGGCACAATAGTGATATGCACTTATAAACACGTAGATCGCCAATGAAATAATACGAACATGGTTAACACAGTAGTTTATAAACATGACTGAATGCCCGCCCTACTAGCACAGTGGTTCAAATGCTGCATGGGCTGGATATATTTGGTGAAGACATCGTTGGGTTTAGGATAATCGTTATCAATGATAAAACAATGGCATAGCGATGATAGTAAGCCCAATGCTAGCTTCTGGCTATATGACACGTCACCCAGTTGTTCCGGGTTCGATCGCTGGGTTGGACTGGTTATCGTTTTTGAAAGTGGCTAGTATTGGTTCATACTTAATTCTACAAAACATCTGGGCTGGTATTCAAATAGGATCCTAGTGGAAACTTAAAGATGTACTTCATGTTTGCCCATCTCAAAATGTTAAAACAAAATATTGTTTAATAAGTTTTGTGAAATTAGTAGCTAAACCTGCAAAATCAAGAGCCATTGTGATAAAATTGCAGCTGTGTCGCATTAATACATGGCACAGCTTCAATATCTTAAAAAAATATTCCAGTTCATTAACAAATGCAGTATTTTGCGAGTTTGTCACGTAACAGTGCGATAAAGAAAATTTAATATATTTCAAGCTACACTTTTATCCCATTACGGATGCTTTAGTCAATGCGATCATAAAAAGAAATGCATATTGTTGTTGTTGCAAATTGTTCAGAAGGGCTTAATATACCTTTAAATATTTTGACATCAGTTAGAAGCTTGTGTCACTCATGTATCCCGCAAATTAAAGAATAACCCATGTTTTATATTTGTGATTATATAAATTATGCAGTAGCTAATTACATTATGCTTCAAAACTACGTAAAATATTAATAATCTTGATTATCTTATCTGCTGATACACAAAGTTTTTTTTAAAGATTTTCAGAAAATTTAAAGTTTTCTACTAAGAGGCTTTGTGAATACCACACCTGGTCAGTGTTTAACTGGGGCTGTGTTACAATCGGCGTATTACAAGACGGAAACAGACCTTTTGTTAAATTGGGTGAATTTTGATTAAAAATCACAATGTCATGTATTTTGAAATAAAGTATGGATGTATCAAATATGAATTATACGTAGGCAGAAATGTGACATTCACGTACAAGTTATGTGTATTCCGATGTGTGTGCAGTAAGAGAAGGTGGCAAACAGTACAATGCAATGAGCTTAATGGTTGAAGTAATGATAAGAAATGTCAATTTTTGGCATCTGCAAAATTCTGAAACATTTTACCATAATGCTACACTTTACCGCAATACTAAAATCACCACAACTTTCCGTTCAGTAACGCTAATCCTGGTTGACATATTTCTTATTTACAACACAGAGTTGCATCCCTTGGTTACTAGAACGAATCACTTGTAAACCTCTCGTTCAAAACACATTCAATACAATAACACTATTGTCTTAAAATAACTAAGATATTATAAATGTTCTCATATCCGCCGTTAAACAATTATTTTAATATTCCTAGCTATGTTTTAATCTAAGTTAGCATTATACTGGTGTAGTCTTTCTAAGGTAATCTATATTCGCAGTTCCGTATAAATTTTCCCTTGGAACGTGAGTTTCCGCTACAGTTGTTGTTGACAGCGCATTTCTAGAATTGTCGTTTGGAAACGAATAGTTTGACAGTTCGTGAGATGCACACGTCGTCTCAGAAATGGGTGTGTATGTATAATAACTTTCTGATCTACTTAATGAAGTGTCTCGCGATCTCTCGCGCGATTGAGATCTATCACGTGATTGGGGGCGAGATCTTTTATGTCGCCAATGCTGATTTCTGTCGTTGGCTTCAGTCTTTAAAGCTTGTTGATGTTTCTTCCGCTGTGCATGTTTATATCGGGTTATGTACAGATAAACTGAAAATACTCCCGACATTTCCGTTAATGCAAATGAACCAACAGCCATCATAAAAGATGAACCATAATTGTACAAGAACTGTACATCTTCCAGTGAGACTTTGGGTTTGTTGCCAACTTCTTCTGTAATGCTTCCGATGTACAAAATAATCCCGACCAATGTACACAGACCTAAAACAAATGTATAAGTCGTTTAGCAGACAGAATAAGGCTAGTATGATGTATTTTAAAAACGTCCAAATTTCACTTGAATCGTTTTGGGATTTGTTTTAGAATCATATCGGCGGCGCCAGATACGTCGGCAGTGAACAATACAACATTGGGTTTGCATCATTATAACATCGTTTCTTCCCTTGATAAATTGAAAAGAAATAAATTGCCGCATATTTTCATGCGAAACTAAAGTTCCATAAAGTTAAGGAGAAAAAGTGCCGAATTAATAAAAAATAGATGGAACTGGTGGTAATTTGTTGCTACACAATCGTTCTGTCTTTGTTCACCATGGAATCGTTCGTTGAACTTTTTTGTTTACCAATTTTCAGCCAGTAAGCATACAAAGTACAAATTTAGAATAGTTGAATGATTACTTTCCTTCAATCAATACATCGGCATAGTATGCCCTTGATATTTCAGTATCGATAGCTGTGTAGTTAGGTCACAACTGATCGTTTTCCTGAAACTACTTGATTGATATGCCTGCTCCTATTCCAAACATCTTCTCCAATGCAACATACATTCTAAACCATACATTGCAAAATATACGTTTCATTTGTTTTCGAGAGGGTAGCAATTGCTCTAAACAATCAATACAACTTGAATGGATTGAGAACACTCTGAGATCGGACGAGCAGTTTCTGAGATGAAATTTTCTACATAGCCATATAGAGAATACATACTACATTTTAGGTGGCCATTGGTTTTAATATAGCAACATAAATATTTGGAATTTCAGTAGAAGCTTGCCCGAGTATCATTCTTGTTATATTAATGTCAACTCATTTTGAAATCCGGCAAATGGTTTATAGAAGAATATAGATTGTGTATAGTCTTGCATATAAACAAAACAAAGATCCATGGTCATATTTCTTAAATTAATTCACATGACGTAGATATATCTACAAGGGGACCATCTAAACATCAATTTGAGATAAGTTTAGCCAAATTGGCCAAATAGTTTAGAAGGGGATTTAAATTGTGGGAGGGAAACAAAAGGGGCTATCTCAACTTTTATGTTCAGGTGAGCTAAATATAAAAGTTATTAAATGCATAATGCGAACCTGGTGGACCACCTTCTCGAATGGGGAAACAGGTAGGTGCATGGTATGCCCCTAGGAAATATATAGGCGCTTAGATCGTTTATACATCCATTATTCAACACTGGAAACTTACCTGCTAAAACAAAAAGTATTCCACTGACAAAAGTAAGATTTTTTCTTCCTGATTCACAATGTCCGACAAAACAAATAGTTCCTGCAATTAACAGAATTACTAGACTGGAAAGCGGGAACCAGGTAGAACGGCGCATTGTCACTGAAACATAAATAAAAATATTTTATTAATATTTAATCATTTAGATGGTTATCAAGAATAATAATATTGTTAGTGCTGAAGAACGTCACGTGGTCAGACTCCTAATTCCAACCTTCTGATCACTCTTCTGAATACAAGTAGCCTAACTTATCCTTGCCATATTTTTCTTGATTAATTTTGGCCGACATGATGAAAACATTCTACGGAGTTTATTAAAGCAAATCTCGTCGCTTATCATGATATGTGTTTTTTTTTCTTTTTCGTGTGTTATTTTTATTTCTTTCGCGTTCTACTGTTTCAGTTGAGTGCTGCCTTCCCATGTCGATTTATTATAATGGTTTTGAACGAACACTGGTACAGAAGTGTTCCGCGTTAGATCTTACTGAAACCCAGTGTATGATTTAAACAACGTCTCAGTTTGAAGCTGGTAATATTGTATCAGAGATTTCGGGAAATTTGAGGGTTTTTTTATAAGATAGTTGTCTTGCGTAAACGTTTCCCACAAGTTGCATTCACATAACTTCCATCGTTATTATACGTTATAATAGTCAAGTTTGGACATTACATGTCGGTGGAACGGACGTTGATGGACTCCTTATGCAAATTTACAAATCACTACATATGAATACTCTTTCTCACTGCTAGTAGTTGATCATCTTCAAAAAGCTGTGATCAATTTGTATGCATGTATTTTTCTCTTGACCTTCTAATACATCATTTTACGTTACATTGCCTCAGAGTTTCAGCAATTATAAATGTTATTTCACTTCCGTATATACATTGTTGCAATATTGTATTCGTTTTTCCCTATTAGCAAACACGCCTTGCAAAGAAATATTTCAAACAATATAGATTATGTGCCCGAATGATTGATATCTTCCTATGAACTTCATGAAATGAGTTATGAGTTCGTGTGATTAATTTAACCAGCATCAGTTAATAATGTTTGCGTAAAGGAACCTTGCTACATTTCCGGCAATCTGAAACATTTCGCAGGCATTTCGTTGTGCTTTATCGCAAACAAGAAGGCAAGGCACGTCTAATATTAATTTACGTAGTAAAGTAAGATGTTTTTTATTATCATGGCACCTACATTTAAAGGATCGCTTGATTTGATTTGTAAGACATCTACTTTATACGCCCGTTTAAATTCCAACTCATACAACCGTCTACGCCAGGCACAATGCAAGTATGTACAGTGTGACAGTTATTTAAAGACCTAGGGTGGTATTCAATATTTATCTTAATTAAATGGAGAATAAGGATATCAAATTATATTGCCTGTTACTGATCAAGAGTTTAATATGGTCTCATCTGATTGGTTGTCCTTATCCTTAACTTGAGTAAGATCAATATTGAATAATCTCTGGTGGCTCACACCAACCAGTCACATATCATAACGGACATCTAATAGGATGTGGATTCGCATTTAAACCTTTAGCACACAAGGCATATGTCCTTGACCACTCAGACCAAGACAACGGTATGGAAACACAAACAAAACCATAGAAAAAATGAAAATGATAATAACGTCTTAATATTCTGTGGATAACATAATTAGTAAACCAATTTTCATTATTGTTCACTAAATTATGCACATGTATACGTACGTATGTACTATACTGACCGGTCAAAGTAACTTCAATAAGAATTTATGACAAGTTTTATTCATGACCTAAGAGTACATGTTATCAAGAAATATTTGTATGAGTATGTTATACACAGCTATCATTTATGATCAAATCTTGTCATCAAACATTGTTATCTTAATGTTGATAACAGTTATCTTAATGTTGATAACAGTCAGATAGTTATCTATAGGATTCTTAAATAAGAGCACGCATGCAAACATTACATTTGCGAACAAAGACATTGAACGTTTCACCTTTGAACGAAGACAAAACCACGGGAACATGGAACCACACGCAACAAACTACATTTTTACATTAATAAAGAAAGAAATATTGAGATTGACACATGAAACAAACTAGGCACATACAACGTGATCAAGGGGAACCCATTTAACATTTTTAAACATTACATAAACGAACAGGAACTGGACATGTAAACATCAATGGTATCGACTCTAAGATAATCCTGCGCCACTATCAACACAATACGCAACCCATCATACATTCCTACAGAGGAATATGTATTTTTAAATCCCCCTGTCAACAATATTTCTCATACTCGTATGGAGACTACCAGACTACCCATTGACATACATGTATTCCTGACACCGAGTGAATCAGCAGTTACCTGGAACTAACTAAGCAAGTGAGATATATCAGTTTAATTATTAACGGCCTTAGTAAGTCGAAGGTTTGGATCAAACCTGAAACATGGGAAATAAAGACGTAACATTGAGATAATGTAATTGAGTACATCACCATTTTGTAAACGAATATTGACTAGTGCGCTAATATGAAGTGTAAAATTTAATCGCAGTAAAACGTTTGTGTAATGTTTGTGATGATATTCTCTGTTTTCTAATCATTAAATGCACACACATGTCCTATATGTGGTGTTTAATACGGCTTAACGAGTTTATGGTATCTCTGTGTTAGATTTACAGGGAAATATTTACACAGAAATAATTTCTGATTAATGTTATAATGATTTTCTGTTAATGTACAATCGTTGACACAAAGTAGAATCGTGGGCAGATATTGTATAAGCCGAATCACTCACGTGATCACATACCGAGTTCTCGTTACTCAGTTATAATCTTATAACCAAATATTGCAAAGCGCAACTATACGGTTTCGCAGTCGAAATATCAGATACATGTATACTCAGCGTCAATGAAAAGTTACCACCCTATTGACTCTTTATATTTTAAAATTCACGTTACACTGTGTTAAAAGCCGAACACGACTATGTTTTGACCTTAATGTGTTATCACAGCTATCCTATTTAACATTATTCAAATGCACACACTATAAAACTTTTGTACCGAGAAGTTATATTGTATACAACATACAGAGGTATATATAAGAGGTAACTTTTCAGTGACGCCCAGTATATTTATTTAGAAAAGGCTGTTGTAGTATTGCAATCAGATTTAGGATATAATGATTAACATTTGGTGGTTTTGTTTTGTTTCAATTTCGATCCGATATCAACATATAGGATACTAGTTTTCTGAATTTCCAACTTTATACTATCTTAGATGAATCATGAGGCTTATTTATTATAAAGAATGGGTAATTGTAACATCGTAGGAGGATTGTATTCTCAAATTTCGACACGACTAGAAACGCGATTTAAAAACACCACTGTTTGACCGCGCAGACATAAAAGCGTATAGGGGTTTTTAAAATGATGACCGCTAAGGCAACAATACTTAGGAAATAACGAATGTGTACCTGTGTTTAATCGTAGAATAAAGAACGGTCACGAGTTTGAATGTGTAGTAATTAAATCACGAGTGAGTAGCGTGATTTAATGTACGCATCAGAACAAGTGACCGGGCTTTATTATAGACAAAACATAGGTACATATTTATTATGTCTAGTCTAACATAGCCAATGTTCCGCATTTGACATTTAACAAATCAAGACATAGTAACCGCTAGTCTATTTCTCCCTAGGAACGCTATTACGTTATTTGCAGTAGCTGTGTTTTAACGGTAATTCATGCACACCTTGATTTCCTCTATGTGTATACAGATGACACTGTTGGTTGTGTTAGAATTGTATTGATTTACAAGTTATCATTAATGTTACAAAATCAGCATTGTTTTAGCAAATATTGTAATAACTTTATGAATAAAACAAGGTTGTACTAGAGTATGAAATGTGAATGATTTTACAATGATAACTGATAAAATAAAGTTTAGCAAGTTGGTATATTGCACTTGTTTTTTCTGAAGTTGTACGACATATAACAGATTCAAAGGTGCACACATCTTAGATTAACTTATTAAGCCTAGGTCCCACTGAGCAAATTTTGCCTCGGCGATGTACTCCCGATGGACATTAATGAGTTATCAGGACATCAGGAACAGGTCCATTGTGTTCTAGGGAAAGCTTCAGGGAAGTCATGAGACAATTTTGATATAGGAAGGAATCGTGATGAATCGGGTGGTATCGGAAGATATCCGGAAAATATCGCCCATCAGGAATTCCTCAGTGGGACCAATGCTTTACATATGAAATTCTACCATTTATCTTAGGGACACTTTCTCACATCACGTCACAACATACGGTCTATTTCCAAATAGAAAAATCACAAGCATGTCAATTATGTCCTCCGTTACGAGCCATTACATTCGTATACAAACACTCGTAATAGCCTTCCTAAAAAGTCGTTAAGCAATTTTATCAATCCTAGGTGTAGGACATGCACGCTGGTGGCGACATTTGGATTCTCTAAGTTAACATCCGAGAACATCCCAGTTTTGATCAATCGAACAAGATCTGCTGATTTTGAACCATTTACAAGTTAATATGCTCATGACAATATATTTGAGGGTTTCAATTACACCTATGAAGGTGGGCCAAGCATGGGGCTTTAATCATAGTCCTTTGGTGAGCTGTGATAGAACCCAATATTCCAGACGGGACGAAGATGATTAAGTAAGTAATTGTACCAATATTTCAAACTTCAATTCCAACATTTTCAAAGAGCTATTTTAAATAGCATCTATTTTCTACTGATTACTGTTGGTCTGAAGAATCACGATGGGGAATCAATATGTTCTACTTATTGTGGTGGTTTGAATGATTGAAGTAAGAACGCTATCTCTGGAAATACTTATAATACGGTAAATGGGGATTGCAGAACATGTTTGCAGACAAGTAGACCAGGAAGGGCAATTACCGAATGTAGCACAGATACAATATAATTATATAACACATATAAACGATCAAACTCTAAGTACTTATCTTATACTTTGTTGATAAATCACTCTAAATTACTCAATATTTCGACCGAAAGACATATAAAATACTGTAAAGAATTTGAAGTGTAACATCTCCTGATAAAGGCCTCTTTTGGTCGTAATATTGAGTAACTTAGAGTGAAAACTGACCAACACTATCAGACATGTTTTATAACGCAGAACTATCTCACAGAACGTGTACAATATTCGTGGTTCATATAACATGATGACTCGTGTACTATCATTTAATATTTCATTATAATTAATTCAATGACAGCAAGGTACAGTCCTAGTACGTGATCTGTTAGGTATTGATTGGAAAAGAAAATTGTGTCACTATTTCAGCATAATAGTAAAACTAAATATCGATAATACGACGAATATTGGTGTTACAAAATTTACTGAAACTTCAAGGAAATGTATCTTTTTATGTCTTGAAAATTACCGAGCTCTGTAACTAATCAGCAGTCATTCACTGTATGCATGTTATTTTCCATTTACTATATAACTACAATTTACTGTTTGACATTCTCCTGTAATTGGTGGAAACATAATTACAAAATACTGATGTTCGGTAAACATGAACACCGACCTACATTACTGATATAATAAAGCAGGAATGCACAACGGTTGACACGTATTGTTGGGTTAGTATGTTAGTACTATGTAGTTTAGTTTAACAATGATACGTACAGGTATGGTTGAGTAAGAATGTTACAAGTAGTTTTAACAATGACACTTATGGCTGAGTAAGAATGCTACAATGTAGTTTTAACAAAGACACGTATGGCTGAGTAAGAGTGTTACAATGTAGTTTTAACAATGACACTTATGGCTAAGTAAAAATTTTACAATGTAGTTTAACAATGACACGTATCGTTGAGTAAGAATGTTACAATGTAGTTTAACAATGACACGTATGGTTGAGTAAGAATATTACAATGTAGTTTTAACAATGACACGTATGGCGGAGTAAGAATGTTACAATTCAGTTTTAACAATGACACGTATGGTTGAGTAAACTGTTACAATGTAGTTTTAACAATGACAAGTATGGTTGTTAACGAAAGTTACAATGTAGTTTTAACAATGACATGTATGGTTGAGTAAAAATGTTACAATGTAGTTTTAACAATGACACGTTTGGTTGTTAACCAATGTTACAATGTAGTTTTAACAATGACACGTATGGTTGAGTAAAATGTTACAATGTAGTTTTAACAATGACACGTATGGTTGTTAACGAATGTTACAATGTAGTTTTAACAATGACACGAATGGTCGAGTAAGAGTGTTACAATGTAGTTTTAACAATGACACGTATGGTCGAGTAAGAATGTTATTATGTAGTTTTAATGTAATGTTTTTTTAACAATGACACGTTTGGTTGAGTAAGAATGTTACTATGTTGTTTTAACAATGACACGTATGTTGAGTAATAATTTTTAACTGTAGTTTTAACAATGACAAGTATGGTTGATGTAGAATGTAAGTGTGTAGGCTAACAATGACACACATTGTTGGGTTAGAATGTTAGTTTGTAGGTTAACAAAGACACGTATGGTTGGGTTAGAATGTCAGTGTGTAGGTTAACAATGACACGTAAAGTTGGGTTATAATGTTACTATGTCGTTTAACAATAGCACGTATATTTTGGTTATACTGTTCTTATGTCGTTTCACAACGACACATATGGTTTGGTTAGAATGTTACTAAGCCGTTTAACAATGGCACGTTTCTTGGGATAGAATGTAACTATGTATTTCAACAATGACACGTGTGTTTGAGGTAGAATGTAAGTGTGAAGTTTAACAATGACACGTATGGTTGGGTGAGAATGTTACTATGTCAACAATGACACCAATAGTTGGGTTAATATGTTACCATGTATTTTAACAATGAACCGTATGGTTGTGTTAGAATGTTACTATGTATTTTAACAATGACACGTATGGCTGAGTTAGAATGTTATTATGCTGTTAAACAATGACACGTATGGTTAAGTTAGATTGTTACGACATGTTTGTATTTTAACACTGACACGTATGGTTGGGATAGAATTTTAATGTGTAGTTGTAACAATGACACGTAGGTTGGGTTAGATTGTTACTACATGTATGTACTTTAACAATGACTAGTACAGGGTGTCCAAAAGGAAGTATACAGTTTCAGTGTATATTAATAAAATCTCTTCATTCTGCTATCGTAAAGAGAATTTTACACATGTGTAGAAAAAATATGTAAGTTTTTCTGGGACCAGTTTTTTTTTTTTTTTTTTTAGATTATAACTTGGATAATTTTTAGAAAAATGTTAATTTACTGAAATTACCTTTTTTTGCCAGTGACGTCTATTCATTAATTTATGACGTTCTCTAGATGGCCACCCTTATTACGTTTTTCTTCTTGCACTCCTTTGCGCTATTGATAACGTTTGCACATGTGTCTAAACTGATCTTTTTACCCTCTCTTTTGATGTTTCTCGTGAGCATAGACGTGTCAGTTGGCTTTGTGCGGTACACTATCGATTTCACATAGCCCCACAAGAAGAACTCGCAATGATTTTGACCCGGGCTGTGGGCGGGCCATGTCACACCACAGTGATATATCCTGGAAATTACTTTGGATCCAACTGTTTAAAGGAATTCATCCAACCTCTTATGTACAATGTGTGGCTCTGGCATATCTTGCATGAGCTATGCATCATTCAAACAATAAATCATATTCGGTGTTTAGGAATGAGCAGGATAAACAAAGACAAGTAACGCGTTGAGTTTATTTCTTTCTATTGTGCTATCTGAATCGCTAGTGTACAATCTAAACCCAACGGACACATCTATGCTGCTTAGGAACATCAAAAGAGAAGGGTAGAAGATCAGGTAAGACACATATGCAAATGTAACTGATACTTTCAAGGAACGATTGCAAGAAGGGACATTGCAGAAGGCAACATGCATCGTGAAAACGTCGTTAATTACTACAAAATGACGTCACAGACAAAATAAGGTGATTTTAGAAAATTGACATTTTTCTAAAAAAATATCCTGGTTATAATCTTAAAATTGGTCACAGAAAATACTTACATCTTCTGTCTATACATGTGCAAACTTTCGTTGCTATAGTAGAATGAAGAGGTTTGATAGATATTCACTGAAACTGTATACTTTCGTTTTGGACACCCTGTATGGTTGGGTTAGAATGTTGCTATGTGTATGGTTGGGTTAGAATATTACTATGTATTTTAACAATGACACGTATAGTTTGGTTAGAATGTTACTTTGTATTTTAACACTGACACGTTTGGTTTGGTTAGAATGTTAGTGTGTAGTTGTAACAATGACACGTATGATTGGGTTAGAATGTTACCATGTATTTAAACAATGACACGTTTGGTTTGGTTAGAATGTTATTATGTATTTTAACAATTACACATAAGTTAGGGTTAGAATAATGTTGCTTAAAATGACACGTATGATTGAGTTAGAATGTTCAATGTACTAGGTATTTTAACAATTACACGTACGGTTGGGTTAGAATGTTACTATGTATTTTAACAATGACACGTATGGTTGGGTTAGAATGTTACTATGTATCTTAACAATTACACGTATGGTTGGGTTAGAATGTTACTCTGTATTTTAACAATTACACGTATGGTTGGGTTAGAATGTTACTATGTATTTTAACAATTACACGTATGGTTTGTTTAGAATGTTACTATGTCTTTTAACAATGTCACGTATAGTTGGGTTAGAAGTTTACTTTATTGTTTAACAATAACACGTATGGTTACTGCATGTATATAACCACTAATTGTTAAGCAATGTCAATCTGTGTTTAGACAGGATTTTAAGAAATATGCATAATAATGTCTGATACAATAGTTAACGAGTCTTTTAATGTTAACAATAGTTTTCAAAGAGTGAAAGCCTGTCTCTTTGATATTGATATGCCGTATGTTAATGATTTTATGTCAGATATTTAAACACGTACTGTCAAAGAAATAGAATGTAAAATATGTGTTATTTGGAAACAAAAGATTTACAAGATATAATATAGTGACTGGAGTTCAATGTCAAAATGAATTAAAAATCTATAATTGTTTTATAAACAATATTTTTTAAACAGAGTATTGTGGTAACAGAATATTCATTGTAAGTGCAAAAGTGCTTTTCAAAGTTAGTTTGCAGAGTTGCTCAATACGTCTGGAAACGGCTAGGTATGAAAACATTGCTGTTTGAAATAAAACATGATTGTTCCCATTGTACAAGTACAGTCGAAAATGAATTACATGTAATTTCATACATCGTCCAGTTAATGCCAATATTAAATGTCAATTATTGGATGCTCTAACTACAAATAATGAATGTTAAAATATGTCAGATTTAGAGACTTCTATTTACATTTTTACCAATGATAAGTTGACGTATTGTCAGTCAAAACCTGATATATAACATTCTCCAAGAAAGTAGAAAATGCTTGTATAAACCATAGGTAGTATTATAACTGTAAATATTATACCTCACCCTAATTTCATTCAACTGTTTCTTGGTTATTCCAATCAGTCAATATACCCAGCGATAGACTGACTGATACAGCAGCCGGCAAAATAATATGGACCGGCAGGTAACTATGGCAGTGACATAGAACGCTCTATTTTTAGAACATAATTTACTCTATTCCCAGTAACAAAAACTGCTGTAACTTGTTTATTATTAAACCGAAACATGCCATGTGGGTATTCATTTTCTTTGTTACATTATTTGCTAGGAGTTTATGAACGTTTTGAATAAAAATTCCCAAAAAAAACATTTTTCACATTTCTAGGTTATTTTGTGAATAGACCTACGCAGGAAGACCAAACATAGATGTTAGGTCTCCCCATAATGATCTGTAGTTTAAAAATTTAAAACCAAATGTATTTTCGCGTTAGAAAGATAAAGATTTCTAATATTGAAATTGAATGTTCGGTATAATATAAGAAATAGTTCTCATCACTTTGGGCCCAATGACATTATATGGACTGGCTAGTCAGCCCGCGTTGTGTATATGGACCTCAGCTTCACTTCGGTCCATATACACAACTTGGGCTGACTAGCCAGTCCATATAATGCCATAGGGCCCTCAGTGATGTGAACTATTTCTTAAATATATAAAGGCATAGCTGTCTATAAGAATAATCTATTAATATGACACTTTTTAATGTTTTACAATTTTGCCAACAGAACTGATGAAAATATAGGCTGTAAATTATGGTTTAAGATCTATATTATGTATTATTCTAGAGTTTAAAATCTAAACAACTGTGTGCATTTATTTGGTTTTATCATATAATGTTTTTCAATGTTTTAGATGTAAAGTTACTGTATTTTTATTACAGTACCGTCAGCGTGAAGGTTCCGCGTTATCGTGTAAATTCACTAACGCTAAACGCTTTTTAAGCGTGAAGCGAGAACCGGTAAACGTGAACCGTGAAAGCGTTTTGACCAATCAAATTGGCGCATTTTCGATACACTGGAATGTGTATCCGTGAAAGCGTGAATTTGCGTGTAGAAGCGTGAATTTGCGTGTAGAAGCGTGAATTTGCGTGTAGAAGCGTGAATTAGCGTGTAGAAGCGTGAATTAGCGTATAGAAGCGTGAATTATAGTTAATGTATATGTGAATCGTTTTATCGTCTCCCATTTATAATCAGAATTGAGTGGCAAAGAGTTATACGTTGATGTTAAAACAAATCGAAATGTCGTAATTTAGTAATTTAGCGAGTTCGGTAGGCCTATTTATCCTTAATAATAGTTCGGTCAAGAATGGAGGAATATGTTCCAGCGATGTACTCATCAGATTATCTAACCAAATCTCCCGAGTCTGCACGAGAATGGCGCTGATGTCAACAGTGTGAAACTTTATTGTTTATTTCAAATCATTGAAAGGTGGATTTATAACTGATACACGTGATGACAAGTATGACGGATGGTTGGAGGCGAACATTTGTACAGGTAGGCCTGAAGTGATATGCCAGTCTTATTTCTAGTTGACTTACAGGGCTTTTTTTCGCTGAATTGTGGAGAGGCCCAAGCCCTTTTGTTTTGTGAAAATTTAGCGCGTAAATTCTCAAAATTGTGAAAAAGTAGGCACGGAAACTTTTCAAATTGTGAAAAACTTAACGCGGTAAATCAGCAAATTATGATACAAAATTTTTAAGATGTTAGTTCATTTTTTGTCAACTTTTCCCAAACATGCATGTATCTATGATATAATATATCGTCCTGTACTGGCATGCGAGGTATTACCGGACAGAAATGGCATAAAAAGCTTCATGTCAAGTTAAAAATCGATTTTTACCCAGAATTTTTGGTGCTGACACATACCTGTGTTCAAGGCCTTCCTAAAAATAGAATTCCCGAAAAATGACGTCACCATAACATCCAAATTTAGGGGCCCAAACAGGGGCACTTTTTACGCTTTTTTCAACGACGTTCAGCAGGTATTACCGGACAGTCGGTTTCAACCATTTTTAACTTAAAATTTGGAAACTTATTATAGGAAATGATTTAAACAGGGTTCGTACTTCCTATTTATGCGAAAATATGTCACGATTTTCGTAATAACAACTCGTGACGCGCCATGTTTTCCCGCCAGGTGGCGTTCTGTGGTAGGTCAGATGCCGTAATATACCGTACATAACATACCGATCAAAAGTCGATTAAAACGATTAAAAATCAACTCAAAGTATTTCAGACTTATGGATAAGATCTTAAAAAGGGTTACTCAACTGATATCCGTTGACAAATTTCGTAATTAACAATATCCTGCTGAAATTAGAGCTGGTATAAATGGAAGAAATTAAATTTAAAAAAAAAAGATAAAAATTTTGACGCCGCGAGGAACCGATCGCGGGTCCTCTCCCTTCATAACCTAAGACGTTAACCACTCTGCTATTCACTCTTTACATAAAATGATGCTAATTAATTTAACCGTATAAAATCAATGACGCACGCGCTCAGCTCGTGTTATTTTGCGCATGCGCACACGATGGTGATTTTCCCAAGCGCCTCTAACGTAAACACGCAGCCGCGTACGACATTTTGGATAAATAGACAATGTTTTGTTAATCTTGAATATTTTTTTCTTCTAGATTTATTCAAAACACGCTTCTGAGTGATTAGGTACAAATTTCAATACATAGCTCCAGAAAATAAGCGTCTAGGACCAGTTGTCCGGTCATTACTGCTGTCCGGTAATACCTCGCATGCCAGTACACAGGCCCTCGATGCGATGTTATGGTCCGGAAAATAAATATTACTCTATCTTCTACAAGGTGACTAACAGGGACCGGAATTCTCCGAGGGTAGGGAATACAATCATGTCCATAAATCCATCATTTATTCACCGATTGTATCAATCTTGGTGTCAATGGTGAGAGGAATGATTGTTCTTTAAGGAAAAATCACTGTCATAACATATATTTACACACAGCAAGAAATATCCGAACGCTAACAGTCACAAGACTTGTCAAAATGCCTTTCCGAAAAGATATGATTGCATAAATTCTCAGATTGTTCAACTATCGACGATATCGTAATGATTGAACAAATTCCTTCGGCAGATCGTTCCAGTAAACATATAGAATAATGCGGTACCCTTAAAGTGTCGATAAATAGATTAAATGTAACAAATCGAACCTTTTTCTTCGCGTTCTTTGCTGTAGTTTCGCTTTCAACGGCCATGGGTGCAATGCGCATGCTCACGAAGTTTTGTAAGACGTCCTTTCATTGGTCTGCGACGAGCACCGACGGAGGTGTGTCTGTCGCTGACTAATGAGACGTAGTCTTAGATAATTCCGTGCGCATGCGCGTTGGTCGGTCATGGATGTTTACGAACAATTGAAAACGTATTGTGAAGAAAAAAAGGTTCGATTTGTTACATTTAATCTATTTATGTGTGTAAATATATGTTATGACAGTGATTTTTCCTTAAAGAACAATCATTCCTCTCACCATTGACACCAAGATTGATACGATCGGTGAATAAATGATGGATTTATGGACATGATTGTATTCCCTACCCAGGGTTTTCCCTTGGAATTTTCATATGGGGGTCCCAGGACCCTCAGGGCTTGCATTTTGGGGGTCCCGGGCAAATTTTTAGGGTCCCTCATAAGCAGATTTTGGTTGTTGATATTTTGAAAACCTAAAAACTGATAAAACCACAGCTCAAGGGCTTGAGTAAAGTTTACTGCATCAAACTAGATCAATTTTATAAATAAATAGCAAAATCTCATGTACCATTGTTTTCAACATTTGTATGATGTACCATACACTAGTGAGTAACCTACAACTATGTGCCAACCCTAACAATTTCATTTTGTTCCCGACTTTTGTCACGAACGGTACGAATTTTTCAGAGTACGAATTGTGTTGGGTACGAAACCTTCGCGTCGACAGCGATATTGCTATTAGTCGTCTGCTTTTTTAGACCGCGCCGTCATTTCGGACATCCGGGTAACAATAAAGTCTGTTTACTTCGGAACATATCCTATCGCAGAATATATCGCAGCGGAGAATAATCAATTAATATTTGATACAATAATGTGTAAATTGAAAAACGCAGCGAACCAGTTACGGCGGCCGTTGGTAATTGTGGGTCCCGAGGACGCACACACAATTGCAAATGCGGGTCCAACACCAAAATATTGCGTCAGAGACGCAAGAAACCTGCGTCGGGGAAATCCCTGCCTACCCTCGGAGAATTCCGGTCCCTGTTAGTCACCTTGTAGAAGATAGAGTAATATTTATTTTCCGGACCATAACATCGCATCGAGGGCCTGTGGTCCTGTACAGGAACATATGACTGTTAACCTCTATTCCTATAACTTCGTGCATTCCTACAAGTTCGTGCATTTTAGTAAAACGCTCATTTCTTTGCTAAAAGTCTCATTTTTGTGTCCAAATGCATTTTAAGTTATTAAAAAGACATTTATCCAGCTGGATAATGCAAAAAGATGCCACAAAAACGGGTTTGTTACGTTCACAGGTGGGTTTTGTCCGAGGACCAATTTTACTGTTTGCATATTCACCGCTTCCAGTCGCGAATTAGGGTGACATTTGTTTTCCTCAAAATTTGCATTAGATACGATAAATCTACGATTGGAAAATGGTGCTTACTTACAGACAATTGATCAAACTTTATTTTACAAAACTTTTTAATGGCAATATCTTCCCCGTGCGATCCTAATGACGTCATCAGTTTATGTGCACGAACTTATAGGTCACAAATGTTTATATTAAAACTGCATGTAACATTGAGGCCGATTTTGCAAGTTTTTGCAGTTTGACATTCAACTTTTTTGTTCGAATTTGTTAATAGACAGATAATTGATATAGTTTATCACATGGTTGATGCCAGTGTGTTTGTTTTTGTGCAGATGCGCACATTTCAAATATAAGATGCACGAACTTGTAGGTGTACAGGCTATCTGTAATTTGTTTGTTTGGTGCTTTGTGAAGTTGATTTTACAAAAACCATGACGCAAATTCTAATTGTGAATTAAGGGGCCTTTTAGGTTTGTGAAAGGGGCCTATAGCAAATTGTGAAGGGGCCTAATATAGGCCCCTCGTATATAGTGAAAAAAAGCCCTGACTTATAATGAATTAACTGATTGCTTCATTTTTTAGGGAAACAGGGATAGAATTATCAGATAAATCTCTAGCCTATGCAGTCAGCATGTACCCTAGTTGGAGCAAACACTCCCCCGTCCAAATAAGATTTGACCTCTGTTTAATACCAAGAGGTCTGTGACTAGAGGTCCGGAGTCTGGAATAAATTTACTGATGGTCAATAAAAATTACATTTTTCTATCCATCCATATTATGGCATATATGCACCAGTCAATTCGGTCCGGTCAATTCAAACCACAACCCCCAAACCGGTGAAGGGCGGCGATAGCTGGGAACTGTCATAAATGTGATTTTACCTTTTCAATGTTAGTTAGACAGAGAAACTGCCTGCAAGTTTTTTTATTGCACGTTATGCCCTCTGGCATGTCGTGTAGCTATCCCCGAGTGACCAGTTTCAACGCCCTTAAGAGATCTGAGGCACATTTCCTTTAAACAAATGTTTCTGCAAGTGAATTTAATTGTTAACTTATTTCTTCGGGATATTTATTCTTTTATAGGCTACTTTTTGTCAGTTTCTATTACTTAAATTTACTCAAAACTCATTTTATCCGTAACCTACGTGGGGGCGGCCATTATTGCTGACGGGTACCTAAAACGACGCCTTTCATTGGCTGCTGGGTTTAGAGATTATAATCACTGTTTAGTAACATGTACAATGCGTATTAAGCGTGTGTGTGCTTAAAAGCACCAGCTTTGCTGCATAATTAAATGAATCAACAAGTCAATAAAGGATTAGGCTGATTTATTTTGGCATCTGAGTTTATAGATAATTATTATTCTGTATATGCCTTTGCTGGACGTAAATCCCATGCAGTGGGTGAGGTGAAATCATCTGCCTGTCTGACCTTATGCAATCGCCAATGTCAGAGCGGTACAGGAATTGTTTGAATAACATGAAATAAATAAGCAATGATATTTTTTCAATTCATTGATTTTACAATCAACTACAAGCCATCACTAATAGCCAATTAAATTTCAATTACAAATAACTTGCGTTAATTAACGTATTAAGTAACATAACGCATACACTCTACCAGAAAGTGGAAATTCTGACAAATTGATCGATCTGGTCACATGCCAGTCACGTGACTTGCCAAAAATGACGGTGCGGCGAAGTCGGTTGTAGAAATTTTCCCTTTTGTTAAGTTTTTCTATCAAATTAAGCTACTTTTGAACAGAGTTTAATTGGATCTAAGAAAAAAATAACTTTTTTTGAACACGCAGCCACAAACGATAAAAAAATGGATGCCGAATATTTTTAACACTCTACTTTTGACATGATCGACATTTGCTATTCGTCTCGAAACTAATCCGCGGGTAAAATGACGTCATGGGATTGCCGAAAATCGAAAGCGAGGTCAAAACAAACATGGCGTCTGATTAGGTCAGCGTCAAAATAGGTCACCCGACGATACCTATATACGAATACGCGGCTGAATCCACATGATTCTGACAAAAATATTTTTTCAGGCAAAGTTTTTTCGTATTTAGTGTAGCACTTCAATTAAATTGATGCGTGTCATTTAAGAACTACATCATAGCAAAAAGTGTGTGGCAAAAAAATTCAATTCGCGTATATAAAAAGTAACAATATCAAGAAATACACGTAAAACAATGTTAATATTTACCTCTTTTTGCTGGGGGACCAACTATTTACGAAAAATGCGCATGCGCAATGAAACAAATAAGCTCATTTATTATTTGCTTTCATTGGATTATGGAGATTTTTCAGTGAAAATAACAGTGAAAATACCACTTTGTTATTTTCACTGTTTAAGAAGCTGGTCCCAGTATCATGCTGAAAAAGAAACGTAACGTCAACGGCGCCGGGCTTTAAAATATGCGTGACGTCATCATGACGTCATAATTCCAACGTCGTGACGTTCTAATTTCAACGTGATTTTTTCCAATTAAGCCAATTACGGCACCTATTTAAGAGGAAATGAGGCATATAATAAACAGAAAATTTGTTGATTTTTGGTGTAAGATCAATTTTATTTCACTCGTGATCACAGAAAATTATATTTTTACTTGTGGCTACGCCACTCGTTAAAATATTGATTTTCTGTGATCACTCTGTGAAATAAATTTGATCTTACACCAAAATCAACAAATATCCTCTATCTATTTATAGCCTTGGGATTGCCCGAGTTGTCGATAAAGCTAATTTTAGCTCTCAACAGGCATCAACGGAATTAGCAACCCAAAACGAAAGTCGGCAAAAAATAATATTGACAAAATATGTCGTTATTGACGTCTAACTAATTGACTTCATAGTTTTTTACTAATTGGAAAACGATATGCCTATACAACTTCATTCGTCGTCTGCATGTACTCTAAACTACGATAGACAACTCTAAAACAATATTTACAGTCAATAGGAGTTAATTCCCCTTAATTAAGAGGCTCAATACAGGGAAAATAAAGAAGTATTAGTAAATAAATGCGAAATGTCGGCTACTGCTACTATTCATTCAATTAACGGCCTAAAATAGTGACCCATTTGTGGCCCCAATTACAGTTCATTGTGTTACGTTTAAAGTACCAAAAAGTGACAAATACAGTGCCCACCAAAAATAAGTATACAGTTAATAATTGTTGCAAAATTAAACTTGGTTAAATTATTCAATATCTCAGCAGTTGCGTTAGCGTGCGTACGGGCGTATATTACGCCAGGAAATCGGCCGTGTACGCCGGAAATCAAACTCTCGTTCGTACAGCGTACGTCAATAAAATATGTTATACGCCGATAATCAATACGCAGGACGTCCTGTTGTGTAAACTTCAGACGGTGAAAGCCGCATCAGACTGATTTCTGATCACGCTAGATCATTGGCCAATCGATAAACGTTCGCTCCGCCCACCGATTGTCAGCTAATTTGATTGACGGCCTGATCATGCGTACTGTACATAATAATGTACGCGATCGCTGCGGTAATCAAATTCACCAAAGGTGTGTAAAACGCGTCGCGCTAATTAACTCGTGTAGAGACAGATAATTGTGTAGTTACAAATCGTTACGTAAACACGTATGCTTTAATTGATTTGATTGAATTATCAATTTTATTTTATAAATTTGTCGTACGTTGGGTAAGCGTAATTCTTAGTTGTACGCATAAATAAAAAAAGACATGAGTCAAAACGTATGTTCTGCAAATATCGAGTTTAAAAAGAATATTTACCTTGTAATTCATATTCCGCGCGTTTACATAAATCCCAGACACAAAATATCACAACTCTAACATACTTTAGCCAACGTTCGGTCGGCAGTTTCATCAAACGAGCGTGCGGCATCAATGTCTACGTTAAGGACGTATGATGTGACCGACGCGCTTCCCTTCAAAGGTGCGGGTAGTGCCTCGGCGGTCTTTGATCGTGCGGCATGCGAATTTATCCCGTAAACTGTATGCGATACACGTGTGTTAAATTTGAGGAATTTATTGATTGACGCAGCGAATTTTTTTCTGAATTTGCAGAGCGCGAACATTAAAATCGTGTAAATGACGTGGTGTTCGGAAGCATTAAATGGTGCTGGTATTATTCAAGTTTTAACACATTTTGTGGCATTTAAACAATAGCAATTAAGATATGAGTTTAGGTGCATAAATTACTGCAAATGACCGGGAAAAGAACGACTTATATGACATACAAGTTGCACTATTTCGGATATGTACATATCTTCGGATAAACTCGTGTTTTGTTTTAATCAGTCATACAGTTTTGGCTTCTATTATTGTAATAATTCCAGGGTGTTGTTAGTACTTAAATCAAGTAACATTTCTTGAACATCTAATTCTTAACCCTATACTCCATAGACATACCTCAATTTTCAATATATATGTATCATGTTCAGAAATAAATTTTCATTGTTTACCTCATGATAGTGTATATACATCTTGCTGATAATAAGGATGACCAATCAAAATGTTTATAAACAGGCTACTAGTATATGCCAATGTAGCAAAGGGTTAAAATGGATTGTAAATATGCTTGAACCAGTACACTGAACTGACCATATCATTGAGCAATCATACATGTAGCTAAATTGATCATATATCAAAACAATACACAGTAACACATATTAAAAGTAAAGGGTTAAATGGGCTCTAAGTACAGATAAAATATTTCATGAATGTAATCTGAACTTAGTAACAATGGTTGGACAATCCTACATACTGTTGGATGGCACTACATTACTGAATGTACACGCAGAGTTGATGTTCGAAACTTAGGACTTCCGTAAAATCATACTGGGACTTCCCAAATCAAAGGTCAGGAAGTCAGGACTTCCTGAAATTTAGCCTTAATGCAGGGCCTGATATCTGTTTATCAGACAGTCATAATTAGACTAGTTTCTGAAACTACAGTTACTAAATGAGTCAAAATAGAGATAGAAATCAAAATAAAGATGTTCGGAATTAAAATAACCATGTGGTCAAAAAGGCTTAATTTTTCCATCCTTTTGTGACAAAGTTACCATTCTAGGGGGACAAAGAAACTTTAGATTTTGCACCTAGGGTACCAATTAATGTATGGCCTTTCCATTTAATAAACAAAATATTCAGTTTCTTCAAATATATTGTTGCTTTACTGTTCTGCAAATAATATAATTACAGGCAAGTAAGTGGGCAATTAACATTTGTATACTAACTTTTGGTGGGCAGTGTATTTCAGACTTGAGCCCAGGATTATTAAAAGGTAAATTATTTTCTTCAAAACCACATCGTATCCTAGAAAAAGGGAGAAAACATGCAAAAATTGTCGGATACTGCTCGCCAACCAGTACGTGCATGGGCTATGTAGCTGTCATTCTATTTCTATGCATTAGTTATCCAGAATTTCAGTTATTTTCTTGTATAAGTATCACGTATGTTTCTACCTTGTAATAAACTACGAATTCGGCAAGACATGTTAGTGCATTTATCTGCATCCATTTTGTGACCGGCCGTGTATACATCTTCGTATATTGTCCGCCGTATTGGAAAACAAAGTAAGCACGTTAATTTGCCGAGGTAACACTAACAAAGTTAATATGGCCATTAATTATTTTTCATTCGCAGTTTTAATGGCACATATATACAAAACAATACAATTGTAATTTTTTTGTAATTTTAAATAGGTTCTACCATGATACGATTCATAAATGGCAACATTGTTTTCACGCTATTTTAAACCAGTGACATTCCAAACTGTCAATTACCTAACACAGCAATTTCATTGTTTCAGCATGAAGTAATATACTTTCCCCATCCTTATAATACTGTAATTGAAACACTATATGTTCCGTTACTACTTCTAACTCCATTTCTAATGCCATTTCTAATACACAGCTGCACCATTGCTATTTGTCGCGCTTTATA
The DNA here is from genome assembly GCA_947247005.1 of Spisula solida. Taxonomy (NCBI): domain Eukaryota; kingdom Metazoa; phylum Mollusca; class Bivalvia; order Venerida; family Mactridae; genus Spisula; species Spisula solida. Next base: position 37,814,220 of record OX365944.1, on the reverse strand, counting down.
AAACCCGACAACGATTTCCGCATTCATTCAATTTACGAATTTGTGGTTTATTATACGGTAGAAACATTTGTGATACTTATCACAAGAAAATAACTAAATTCCGAGTGCCTTAAATGCATAGAAATAAAATGATGGTTCCCTAGCCAATGTACATAGTGTTTGCTAGCCATCCAATGCCGGACCACTAATTTCGCTGTCTAGTCGGCTAGCCACTGCCTAATAACAAAAGGGTTCCAAAATGAACCATGTGATAAATGTTTTCATTTTTGTGTGGCGTTTACACAATGATATTACCACTTTTTAGCTTACGACCAATTTAACGCATTAGGCCTCGGCAAATAAATAGTTCTATGATTTGAACAATATTACAAGCATGCAACACAGGTTACACGTATCATTGGACCTGATTTGTTTACATTACCAACATCTACTTATATTAAGACCAACAATTATATCAGACTTTTATTTTTAGAGGATATTTATAGCAAATCATTCCGCAACAGACTATATTTTTACTACCAAAGAATGTTCTCACTCGTGGCGGGAATCTAAAATAGTTCCCACGGTTTTCAATCGTATACTGTAACGTATGTAAATCACTCCGCCGCTGCACATTGCAGACGATGACCTAATTATGTTGTATACAAACATTGATGCTATATATAGCTGGTGGGGGGAACTGAAATAGTTCTACGTACATATCGATCGGCCGATTAACAATGTTACCGCGGGAAGCGTTAAACGCACTAGTCAATTTCTACCCTGCTTTATATAAGACCTCATAATTTTCGTATCTATTATCCGATTTTGAATATTTAAAGCTTGTAATGAAGCAGAGATATATGTCTCTCTTTTAGACAACACGATACCCTAATTATTAAATCCACGGCGACGAGGAAGAATCCGTTCCGCGTAAAATTAAGTTTAAAATATCCCGTTTTATACCAAATAAAAATTCAATCAATGGTCGAAAATCATCAATTATTAATTTAATATTCGATCGATTTTGTTCATTAAAGCTTGTTTAAAAAGCTAATACTTTAAGGTTTTATAAAATGTAAAACTTGTTTTTAAAGCATTAATCGGCCGATCGATATGTGTGAGCGACGCCATGTTTACCCCTTTTACATACGTTAATATAGAGTGTCATATACATTTAATTAACATGCATGGTCATACGGAGAATAAACAGTCACTTATCTTGACACTGGTCGAATTCTCCAAGTCGTTAAAAATGGTATTTGTAAATATCCCTTCATTGATGCTCAGCATAGTTACTTAATAGTTCCAGGTAACTGCTGGTTCTCTTGGTGTCTTTAGCAGCACAAATGTTTGAGTAAGGGTGGGCTTATCAGAACTTTGACATAAAATTATGATACAACCTGGATTCGATATTGGATTTAATGGCATCAGTACGCCAGATTATCCATTTAAATGATTTTGGTTTTAACTAAACTTTGTTAAAAAATCCAAATAACTTGAATAAGGCTTTATTTAAGTACAAATTAACATTGCTATTAAGAGCAATAAAACTTTTTCGGTTAATTTAAAAGGAGCTACATATTAGATCAAGTGTTTTAAGGCTTTAACATCCATACATTGAGGAAGGCAGAGCTACAGATAAGGTTTTAGTCAATTGGGTATTTTACCCCCGAGTTTCAATTTTGATTGGGTTTTGACAAATTTTAATTGGGTATTTAATAAAACTCAAGGGTAAATAAGCTTTTATGTACTATTTTTCACTATAACATCCTTTTCTATTTGGGTGTTTCAAATTGTCTTTGCTTTTTCTTACTCCCTCCTCTCAAAATCTATTGGGTATTTATGAAAATTAATTGGGTAATTACCCCAATACACAGCTTATCTGTAGCTCTGGGAAGGACTCCTGTGTTTTATGAAAGGATACTCAAACCATTGAGTAATTAGGGGCCTGTGACAGGGTTTATTGTGTCTAGTGGCACCCCAGTTTTGATTAATTACTCTTGTTATATAATTTCCAAGGGCCTCCGAACCACTTAACTGGAGTAGCTAGGAACGTAATTTTCTTCCGAGTTTTCGATAGCATAATCGATTAATCAATCGATAGTGAAATGAAAATTCGATTCGATTACCAATAGTAATTTTGGTCCGATTGTGGAACACTATTACAGGGACATATTTTATACTACTTCAGAGTGTAGGTCTTTGTAAAAATGAACAAAATTAAGTTTCTTTCAGTAATATTTGGATATTAAATCCGTTATTTTCTTAGAGAATATAGCTGTGATTACCTGTGAGGTATAGGGGGGGGGGGGGGGGGGGGGGGCAATTTGCAGGAGTTTTACTTTCTGTATGTATGGCCCTGGGGGGGGGGGGCAAGGATTTTACCAGGGGTTTGAATAAAGCAAACTATTAAAAGTTACTGCCATTCCCCGTGGTTGGGGGCTAGTTTCAATTGACAGATGCATAATACCACCAGCTAATTTTTGTCCAGGTCAACAAAATCCCATTGTGGATTTCAAAAGATGGACAAAATCCTCATCATTGGGTGGACAAAATCCACACTGTGTATTAAGTAAAAGACGTTCATTTTCGTTGCACTTTATGTACCTATTATACAGTACACAACAAAAATACTTTATTTTTATTGTATAATTAATGAAAATACAAACATAAATAATCAATGTTATAAAGAAACTAGCAAAATGGGTGATAGGGATTATGTCCAATGGGGATTTTGTCTGTATCCGGTTTCATTCAACATTGTGAATAAAAGTCCTCTTATAAATGTAGTTCCTGTGCAATGGAAACCTTGAAATAATTAAGAAAAAAAAATCATGTTTAAAATTTCAGTATTGAGACATAGCTTATTTCATTTAATTAGTACACTTTTTGGTAATAATAGTATTAGAACTGTTTACTTCAAAATTGGTTTGTAATGGTGGGTTTGTATGTGATGTCAATGTGACAAAATTTTGTTTAAAATAGAATTTACTAAAAAAACAGCAAAAAAGAGAACTTTACAATAAAATTAGGCTTAAGTTAATCATAATACCACTAAAAACAGCAACAAACTCAAACACAGAAACATGATCAGTGCCAAAATCGTCTTGTACTTGTAATTAATTAATGACAGACAGATCTAGACAATAAACAATACAGTTCCCTGTGTGCAGTATCGATCAGATCAGACCCTAATCAGTGTACACAGTGGGGTACCAATATAAAACCAATCAGTATTATGTTCTCACCATCTGTCACCTTTATAGAGTAACTTTGATTGTGATCAGTATCTTACTGTATTTTTCATATTAGTTAATAAACATTAAAACTAATGATTTAGTTGAACAATATTTATAACAAGTATGTTTTATATTAATTATTAAAGTAAACTTTTAAATTGTGTACTTGTAACAGTATGTGATATGTTGCCTTTTGAACTTGTTATATATAAATAGTCTATATTTTAATGTTAATTTAAAATGTGAATACCAATTAAAAAGAAATAATGAAGAAATAAGAACTTTTCTCCTATCCATATCTTATAGGCCAATTATAAGGATTCACATTGTAACTTATAATTCAAATCTGGTAGATCACAATTGAAACATACTGTAGTGACTAAACTTTTTGGTTTCAGTATATCGTATGATATTTTCGTTTGACAATTAATATATATATAAAACATCAAAATGAACACATGCTAACTTGACGATGTCTTTATATCTTGAAATGTATGTGCGACCTGTTGGCTTCGAATTCTAAGTATCAAAGTGACCATTTTAAGGATCAAAATTTAAAGATGCGTTTGTACCCATGATCTGTATGTAGGAGGTTGATTTATTGTGGGGGATAAGATTTTGTGGTCGTTCAACAATGAAATCAATGAAAATTCAACTCCCCTGAAATTAAAAGATTTTACAGTCAAACAAAAATTGTGGTTGACATTTAAATACATACAGGGAACTAGTATTGGTTTTTATTAAGTTTGGAAAGTATATGAATTTAGAAAGATCTTTACTTTTAAATAATATTATTTTGTGTTGGTGTTAATAAAGGTAAACTTTTGTATAGTGGACCAAATTGTATAATAATATAAACAAAGATAATAATATATAGACACATAAAATTTTATAATATAAAGGTGGTCTAGCTATTAATTTATGCTTAGAACAACTATCAATGTCACAGTCCTAATAAAAGATTATACAAAATGTGTCCTTTATCACAAATGGATAAAATATATATGATTCAGGTACATATTAAGTATTCAATTGTCTAAAAATATTCGAAATATGATATATATTTAGGTCTGCAGTAAATAATTAAAGTAATTGTTTGTAGTTTATCTTTGACATCAATTTGTGTCGTTATCAAAAGGTGCAAAAGAGTGCACAGGCTTTATCTATCTGTTACATTGAAGTGGTATAATAATAGGATCATAAAACTCTAGAGGTACACTATGGGGTATCTCAAGCTATCTGTCTGTCTGATCTTTGTCAATGTTGTACAATGTATATTGTCTCTTGTCATTGTAAAACTGGTGTTACAAAGTATACACAAAATCATATGGTTTTCTCTCTGGTTCTAAGCCAAATTAATATTGTGGTACTGGTAACATAAAAATTATTGTCTAGGATGAAAGTTGGGATTTTTTAAAAAATATTATTAATTTTGTTTTATGTACTGGAAAATCGACAATCTGCAGTGACTTCCAACAATATACCATTAAAGAAGTTGGACAAAGAAAATGTTAAACCTTATGCTTAAGGCAGGGTTACTAGAAACACACAATTATTATTTTGGCCTTAGCAACAGAAATTGAAACAAACTATAGGAGTAAATTTGACCAAATTTATCAGAATAATCTGGATATCTCAGTTTCCTGCACCAGAAAGAATATTAGCTTTTCTGCTATTATTTTTAATTTGATGAGTTATGGTCATTTAAATTATGCCTCAGTATCTATATAGGCAGAGACTGCTATATATTATAGTCTCTGGTATAGGGCCACTGATAAATTCAAATGAAGATAAACTGTTATGTTCCTATACCATGTGTAATATTTAACTCCCACAGAACAAACTCCCAACAGGTTTGATAATACAATATAAAAAAATCCTTGTGTTCACGAATTTCACAATTGAATGTTTTAAATCTTTGGGGAATAAATTGAAATTGGATCATTTTCTGGTACATTTTGAAAAAAAATATGACCAGTATGAGTTTGATATTCAATGACTTTGATTAGCATATTTTATTATTTGCTTTCTATGGATTATGGAGATTTTCAGTGAAAATAACAGTGAAATTACCACTTTATTTTCGCTGTTTTAGAAGCTGGTTCCAGTATCATGAAGAAAAAGAAACGTTAAACTTGAACGGCGCCGGGCTTTAAACTATGCGATATGTCACCATGACGTCATAATTCTCACGTCGTGACGTTCTAATTTCGACGTGATTTTTCCAATTCAGCCAATTACGACACATATTTATGAGGAATTGAGGCATATAATAAACAGAAAATTTGTTAATTTTGGTGTAAGATCGAATTTATTTCACCCAGTGAAAACAGAAAATTAAAATTTCACTCGTGGCTGTACCACTCTTGAAAATATTGATTTTCTGTGATCACCTGTGAAATAAAATTCGATCTTACACCAAATTCAACAAATATCCTCTATATATATTGTATAGTTTTACTGACTTGTAAAAAATACAATAAACATAGTATAGGTTAGCACATTTAACATGTCACCCTTGAATATCTGTGCATATCCGTTGTCTAATCAGAATTGTTATTTTAACTGATCAAAACATTCTTACAGTACAATAACGAAAACACATGATTATTAATTAGAGACAGGTCAAATGTGCTGGCCTATAGGTGCACACTCATTAAAATTAAATAATCTCAGGAAAGCTGAGGATTATTAATCTATTATGAGTGTGAAGTGGAAAGGGATAAGAGTCTGATAAGGATAACCCAGTCCCTTGAAGAAAAGTAGCTTGTTGGACACTGTGAGCAAAATAACTGCATGCAGGTGGGACAATAACTCGTTAGTATATAGAATTCTTGTTCGATATTTAGATTTTTAATGAAGTATTGATTCATTTCAGTTACAGTATGTGATGCATGGAACCATCTTCGCTCCTTTCAGAATATATTGGCATAAAGGGAGGATTCATGGCGACAATGTCTTCAGTACTTAGTCAGATGAACCTACATTTTGTATTTAGTGGAATAACTTGATTGGAAGAGGTAATCATCAATGTATTTTACTGCTTGTGCATGCCTGGGTCTATTGTGGACATGGGATTTGAAAGTAGTGCAAGCGGTTCAATATTGCAAAAATGGAAATTTTAAGTTTAATTTTTTTGCGCAGTAGCTTGATCGAGTAAGGATTGAAATTTTGTAATTAAACCTGTGACGTACGTAGCTTGTTATCCCCCTCCAATAACGAAGGGATATAGTAATACTAAATAGTATGCGTCTGTCCGTCCATCCCATATTTTGTCCAGAGCATAACTCTTAAAACTATTTGCAGTATTGGCTTGAAACTTGGTATGTGAATAGATGGCAACTAGGAGAAGTGCAGTGACCACGAAACATAACTCTATATGGCCCAGTTTTGAAATTATCTCCCCTTGTTTAATTTAAAATATTTTTTGTCCAGAGCATAACTTGAAAACTATTTAAGGTATTGATTTGAAACTTGATATATGAATAGATGGCAACTAGGAAAAGTGCAGTGATCAAAAACCATAACTCTATGTAGTCCAGTTTTGAAATTATCTCCCTTTGTTTAATTTTAAGATAACTTTTTGTCCAGAGCATACCTCAAGAACTATTTGAGGTATTGACATTAAACTTGATATATGAATAGATGGCAACTAGGAGAAGTGCAGTGACCAAAAACCATAATTCTAACTAGTGAAGTTTTGAAATGATCTCCCTTTATTTAATTTTAAAATAATTTGTGTGCGACATATATCGGGATTACTTTTTAGCTCACCTGTCACAAAGTCACAATTTGCTTGACTGTGTAGACACTACAGGTCACAATTTTGTTCTAATCTTTATGAAACTTGGTCAGAATGATCATCTCAACAAAATAAAGGTCAAGTTCGATATTGGGTTATCTGGGGTCCAAACTAGGTCACAAGGTCAAATCATAGAAAAACCTTGTGTAGTCACTAGAGGTCACAAATTTGACCTACTCTTTATCAAACTTGGTCAGAATGAACATCTTAACAAAATATAGGTCAAGTTTGATATTGGGTTAAACGGGGTCAAAAACTAGGTCACAAGGTCAATTCATAGAAAAACTTTGTGTAGACACTACAGGTCACAATTTTGGTCTAATCTTTATGAAACTTAGTCAGAATGATCATCTCAACAAAATCAAGGTCAAGTTCGATATTGGGTTATCAGGGGTCAAAAACTAGGTCACAAAGTCAAATCATAGAAAAAACCTTGTGTAGTCACTAGAGGTCACAATTTCGACCTACTCTTTATCAAACTTGGTCAGAATGATCATCTTAACAAAATCTAGGCCAAGTTCAATATCAAGTTAACTTGGGTCAAAAACTAGGTCACAATGTCAAATCATAGAAAAACCTTGTCTGGACACTAGAGGTCACAGTTTTGGCCTAATCTTTATCAAACTTGGTCAGAATGATCATCGCAACAAAATCTAGGTCAAGTTTTAATATTGGGTCATCTGGGGTCAAAAACTAGGTCACAAGGCCAAATCATTGAAAAACCTTGTGTAGTCACTAGAGGTCACAATTTCGACCTACTCTTTATCAAACTTGGTCAGAATGATCATCTTAACAAAATCTAGGTCAAGTTCAATATCGAGTTAACTGGGGTAAAAAACTAGGTCACAATGTCAAATCTTAGAAAAACCTTGTCTGGACACTAGAGGTCACAATTTTGGCCTAATCTTTATCAAACGTGGTCAGAATGATCATCTCAACAAAATCTAGGTCAAGTTCGATATTGGGTTATCTGAGGTCAAAAACTAGGTCACAATGTCAAATCATAGAAAAACCTTATCTGGACACTAGAGGTCACAATTTTGGCCTAATCTTTATCAAACTTATTCGGAATGATCATCTCAACAAAATCTAAGTCAGGTTCTATATTGGGTTAACCGGGGTCAAAAACTAGGTCACAAGGTCAAATCATAGAAAACCTTGTGTAGTCACTAGAGGGCATAATTGTGATCTAATCTTTGTGAAACTTGATCACAATGATCATCTTAAAAAAATCTAGGTCAAGTTCGATATTGGGTTATCTTGGGTCAAAAACTAGGTCACAAGGTCAAATCATAGAAAACCTTGTGTAGACACTAGAGGTCACAATTTTGGTCAATCTTTATCAAACTTGGTCGGAATGATCATCTCAACAAAATCTAGGTCAAGTGCGATATTGGATCTCTAGGTCAAATCACAGGGCTTGCATGCACTATTACGACATGTGAGCGACCTAGGGCCCTTTGGGCCCTCTTGTATTATAATTGCCTGCGTCTGCAGCAGCGACGTCCCATTTTTCTTGTCTGGAGCATAACTTCGTCAACTTAACACTGGGTACACCGTCTCTTTTTAGAACTGGAAAAACTGTTACTCGGCACAAGTCTTGAATCGCGTCATTGCAGTTTCGGTGGGGTAAATATTTGTTGATTTTATATCTACTTTGTTGTGATCTATAAAATCCAAGTGGTGCAGCGTACGCATTAAGGGATTATTAAGGCTGTTATCATTTTGTTTGAAAAGATTTGTCAATTAAACAAAATTTATTGCCGGTACCAATTTTTCCTTTTTTACTTTGTACGTGGTTAAGTAACAAATGAAAAGTTGGTACCATCTATTTTGCTTATTTGGCGAATCTTCAGAGATAATGATGACAACCTGAACGTGGCACCCCTTAATGTATACGCTGTACCACTTGCGGTAGATAGAAAATCAAATATTTACCTCACCGAAACTGCAACCATGCGATTCAAAAGCCGTGCTTAGTAACGGTTTTTATACGCCCGTTGAAAACGGGACGTATTATGTGAACACCCTTGGCGTGCGGGCGGCGGCGTTTGTCTGTACTCTAGCGCAAACAGTTTTCATCCGATCATCTTCAAACTTGCTGACAATGCTTATGGGCATAATATCTAGGCCAAGTTCGATTATAGGCCAAATCGACCCAGGCCTTATTGGGTTATGGTCCTTTAATAACCAAATAAGTATGAAATTGGCCTTGTCTGTACTTTTACGCTAACAGTTTTCATCCGATCATCTTCAAACTTGCTGACAATGCTTATGGGCATATTATCTAGGCCAAGTTCGATTATAGGCCAAATCTGCCTAGGCCTTATTGGGTTATGGTCCTTTAATAACCAAATAAGTATGATATTGGCCTTGTCTGTACTCTTACGCTAACAGTTTTCATCCGATCATCTTCAAACTTGCTGACAATGCTTATGGGCATAATATCTAGGCCAAGTTCGATTATAGGCCAAATCTACCCAGGCCTTATTGGGTTATGGTCCTTTAATTACCAAATAAGTATGAAATTGGCTTTGTCTGTACTCTTACGCTAACAGTTTTCATGCGATTGTCTTCAAACTTTGTGACAATGCTTATGGGCATAATATCTAGGCCAAGTTCGATTTTAGGCCAAATCGGCCTAGGGCTTATTGGGTTATGGTCCTATAATTACCAAAATAAATGTGAAATTTACCTTGTCTGTTCTTTAGTGCAAACAGTTTTCATCTGATCATCTTCAAACTTTGTGACAATGCTTATGGGAATAATATCTAGGCCAAGTTAGATCATAGGCCAAGTCGGCTTAGGCCTTATTGGGTTATGGGCCTTTAATTACCAAATAAGTAAGAAATTGGCCTTGTCTGTGCTCTAACGCAAACAGTTTTCATGTGATCGTCTTCAAACTTTGTGACAATGCTTATGGGCATAATATCTAGGCCAAGTTAGATCATAGGCCAAGTTGGCTTAGGCCTTATTGGGTTATGGGCCTTTAATTACCAAATAAGTAAGAAATTGGCCTTGTCTGTGCTCTAACGCAAACAGTTTTCATGCGATCATCTTCAAACTTTGTGACAATGCTTATGGGCATAATATCTAGGCCAACTTTGATTATAGGCCAAATTGGCCTAGGCCTTATTTGGTTATTATCCTATAATTACCAAAATAAATGTGAAATTTACCTTGTTTGTTCTCTAGTGCAAAGAGTTTTCATCTGAGTATCTTCAAACTTGGTGACAATGTTTACGGATATAATATCTAAGACAAGTTCAATTGTAGGCCAAATCAGCCTAGGCCTTCTTGTGTTATGGTCCTTGAATTAAAAAAATTGTTGGATTGTTTGTTTTTTTCATTCACCATGCCCTGAGACTCACCATGCCCCAAGACGGGCGTATTTTGTGACATTTTGGCACTCTTGTCTGGTTCTAAAAATAGACGGTGTACCCAGCGCTTAAGTTCAAATGACTCAAAAATTGGTATGCATGAGACCGTTAACATGGGCGAGCGCTACGTAGCGCTTTCCACGGGAGGTAATCCTTGCCTTCTATATTTAATTGAACGGGAAGTAACTGAATAAAGGCGCTCGGTAGCGCTTTGCTTAGGCAACGGACCCCATGCTTCTTGCAATAAGCTGAAGTGCAGTGTACAAGAACTATAACTCTACCTTGCATCATTATACCCCCAGATACATAGTATATGGGGGCTATATTGGAGTCATGCTTGAGGATGGTTGGTTGGTTGGTCTGTTGGTTGGTCCGTATAATTTTGTCTGCGCTATTTCTCTGTAACAATTGGTCGAATTTCATCAAAACTTTGCATGATTGATCAGTACCAAGTCTAGTTGTGCATATCGTTGGCATAAGCCAGTCGGATAAATTTTAAGGGAGTTATGGCCCTTGGTTTATTTACACTTAAAAATTTGTCCGCGCTCTTTCTCTGTAACCAATGGTTGGATTTCAATGAAACTTTGCATGAATGATTAGTACCAAGTCTAGTTGTGCATATCCTCGGCACACATTAGTTGGATAGATTTTAAGGGAGTTATGGCCCTTTGTTTTTTTACACTTAAAAATTTGTCCGCCCTATTTCTCTGTTACCAATCATGCCAATGGTTGGATTTCAATGAAACTTTGCATAAATGATCAGTACCAAGTCTAGTTGTGCATATTCTCGGGACACATTGGTCGGATCAATTTTAAGGGAGTTATGGCCCTTTATTTTTTTACACTTATAAATTTTTCTGTGTTATTATTGCCGGATTTCAATGAAACTTAGCGTAAATGATCAGTTCCAAGTCTAGTTGTGCATATCCATGGCACACGTTTATCGGATTAATTTTAAGGGAGTTATGGCCTTTTGTTTTTTACACTTATGAATTTTTCCTTTGTTACCATTGGTTTGATTTCAATGAACATTTGCATGAATGATCAGTTCTAAGTCTAGTTGTTTCTCAAAGCACATTTAAGTGACTGTGTCAAGCAGTTTCTGGGGGTATTGATCACATTCAGTGATATTTCTTGTTTTTGAATATTTCCCTTTGATTGATTTTATTAGAGCATTCCTTGTCCGGAGCATAACTTTGTCACCATCAGGTTGAATGACTTGAAACGTAGTATGCGTGTTTCTTACAAAAAGCCGAAGTGCAGTGCACAAGAACCATAACTCTACCCACGTCATTTTTGAATTCTTTCCCTTTGATTGATTTTATAACCATTTCTTGTCCTGGGCATAACTTTGTCACCATAAGTATGAATGGCTCCAAAATTGGTAGGGATGTTTCTTGCTGTGACATGAAATGCAGTGTTTAGCTCTTGCATGGGTGGCTAGGTACGCCCAAAGCTTTTGTATGGCTTTGAATTGTCTGTGTAATATGGTAGTTGCTGTACTTAGTCTTCAATCATTAAATGTCTTTACATTTACTGTTTCAGACTTCATATACCAGTCAGTGGGTTCTGAGGACGATTGGAGAATAAGAGTGACATATGATTACTGCTAGTGGACAAACTACTGCTTGTAGTTCACAGACTGGTCTTAAAATTTGATGTTGAAGACTACGCAGCTAGAAATTTTCAGAAAACTTTAGTTATTGGTTGAAAGAGAAATAAAATTGGTGTACTTGTGATGGTGTACTGGTGATAGACGGTAGAAGTATTTAGCTATCTACCTGTTAATTGACTTTCTGAATACACATCAGAAAAAGGAAATACAGTACAACTAGACCAGCACAACACTACAGACCCTTGCTATACTAGATAACAAGTCTTGAAATCACTGTTTGTTATCTCCGATCAACTGAAAATATCAATTTTACAATATGTTTAAGCTCAAGTACATGTACTTACTCGGATAATTATGTTACCTTTTGTGCATGTGAAGTTTGATCATGTGCTTTGCAAACATAAAGTACATGCAGTTTCCAAATAACACTGACACATGGATATTATTTTCTAATTTATTTACAATTGTGTGTTATAATGAGGAAACAAACTGAAGGAATTTTTTGCCTTTGATGGTACATGTATATATGCCGAAGACACCATGTTGGATGGTCTGAGGGGTGATCATTATTTAATGAGAAAATGCTTATTATTAAGCTATTACATTTTTTTTCTAAAAATATTTTATGCGGTGGTTAATACATATATTAAAGAAAACATACGAAAGTTCTCAAATATAAGGGAAAATAAATTGTTTAGAACATTTTTTAAACCAGTATACGGGGCAAGGTCATTTTTTGCACTGAAACAGAATTTAATGATAATCAATTTGATAATCATATTTTGTAGGTTCTGTATTAATTTTTAAAACCTTTTAGATTACCCTCCTTTGATATTTATTAATCTTCACCTACGCGATACAAAGTTGAAAAGTGACTCACATTAGTCATCCTAGGGAATTTCGTTCAACGAAGTTCTCACGTCGACATGATGTTACGCCCACTTTGCGTTAGATTACTAGCCCTTTCCGATCCAGTTTTTATGCCCCCCATCTTTAATGAGGGGTATATTGCTTTGCATATGTCGTTCCGCCTATCGGTAGACCAAATGGTTTCCGTTCAATAACTCAAGAACGCTTTGCCCTAGGACCTTCAAACTTTACATCGAGGTTGGTCATCAACAGTAGATAACCCCTATTGAATTTTAGGTCAAAGGGCAAGGTCACTGACCTTTACCATTTCTGACTATTCAAATGGTTTCCGTTCAATAACTCAAGAACGCTTTGCCCTAGGACCTTCAAACTTTACATCGAGGTTGGTCATCAACAGTAGATAACCCCTATTGAATTTTAGGTCAATGGGCAAGGTCACTGACCTTAACCATTTCTGACTATTCAAATGGTTTCCGTTCAATAACTCAAGAACGCTTTGCCCTAGGACCTTCAAACTTTACATTGAGGTTGGTCATCAACAGTAGATAACCCCTATTGAATTTTAGGTCAAAGGGCAAGGTCACTGACCTTTACCATTTCTGACTATTCAAATGGTTTCCGTTCAATAACTCTAGAATGCTTTGCCCTAGGATCTTCAAACTTAACATGGATGTTGGCCATCAACATTAGTTGACCCCTATTGAATGTTAGGTCAAAGGGCAAGGTCACTGACCTTTACCATTTCTGACTATTCAAATGGTTTCCGTTCAATAACTCTAGAATGCTTTGCCCTAGGATCTTCAAAGTAGGTCAAAGGTCACTATGACCTTTACCATTTCTGACTATTTGGCTGCCATGGGGGCATACGTGTTTTATAAACATCTCTTGTTTAATAAGTAATTATGAACATAAATCGAAGCTTTTGATGTGGCATGATCACAAAATGATAACTGAATCTCACGCACAGTTTCATTATTAATTGTTTTCTTCAACACTTACTATATTATTGATAATCTTTTGTCTGCATCCATCAGTTTTGCTATTACAAAACAATAACACGGATGTGACGTAACGTGACAATACAACCCGTGCATGACGTCACCATCAGTACAGTGAGTCTTAGATAACATTAACTACCAATTTTCATCACATGACTATTATTTAGATGAAAACGGCGAAAAAACCCGCAAAATGTCCCTCCTAAGCGTTTTGAGAGTTATCTTAGCAACTATAGTTTTTAGCATGATGTCGCTGTAATCATGAATATTCAGGGAACATTGCCAATATATGTTACTACTTACATTTAAAGTTGGAGTAAAATCGAACGATCATAACAAAATTATAAGCATTTTCGCATTATATATTGATCATTCCTCGTAGTCCTAAGTGACATAATATGATATATTTTGCCATGGAAATCAAGATGGACTTTTTGGATGTTATTGTGCTGGGCTGGCAAACTATTCCTACATTCTGTTGATCGTGATGCCTACTTGTGTCTGACACAAGTATCGTAACTTACCCTTCGACAAGGGACAAGCAACTTTTCCACATGTGGAGTTAAATCGGCAATGTTGTCAAATTTTTATAAAAATGTGAGAACTGCTGCAACCAGAAATCAAACCCAGATAGCCGGGTTACAAATCCAGCATAGTAACCACTGGACCGCAACTGTATTGTTCACTGAATCTTAGTGAAAGTTGGTTGTCATGTTTGTCTTGAACAAATCTGGGTATGTCCATCCCGAAATGTGCCGTCTGTTAGTTGAAATTTTAAGTAATTAGGCTACAGTTATCAAACTTCATAGGAATATTAGTCAGTATGTTTTTTTGTACATCTTTATATTTATAGTTATACCCTCAGATACAAAATATGTGGGGGCTATATTGGAGTCATGCTTTAGGTTGGTCTGTTGGTTGGGCCAATGCTTATTGGCCGCACTATTTTCCTTAAACATTGGTTGGATATCAACAAAACTTTGTTGTTTGTATGACTTATCAAAACGAAGTCCTGTTGTTCATATTGTCAGTGCATCCTGGTCAAATAAATTTTAAGGGATTTATTACCAATAAAAGTTTTCTTATTTTCTTACACTTTCAATTTGTCCATGCTATTGTTATACACCTAGATACAAAGTATATGTTGGTTATATTGCAAGTTATAAATATGGTTGGCACTCAATGGTCAGATCAAATTTAGAGAGTTACTGTCCTTTGATATTTTCATTTATGATTTGGTTTGCGCTATTGTTTATAACTGCAGCTGTCAACCAAACTTTGCAAGTTAGAAAGACTCTTCAATTCTAAAGCTAGACAAGGCATATGTGCATATCACTATAATATTAAGCCACTGTGTCAAGCAGTATCTGGGGGTATTCATCACTTTCAGTGCTATTTCTTGTTGTGTTACCAATGGTCAGATTTCAACGAAACTTTGCATGACTTATCAGTATGAAGCCTAGTTGTGCATATCGCTGGGGCACCTCGTCAGAGCAATTTTAAGGGAGTTATTGCCCTTTGTTTTACACTGATAATTTTTGTTCACCCTGTAACCATTTGTCACATTTTGATGAAACTTTGTATGACTTTCCAATACCAAGTCTAGTTATGCATATCGTTGGCGCCTATTGGTCCGATTAATTTTTAATGGAGTTATGGCCATTTGTTTTTAGACTAATCATTTTTGTTTGCCCATTGGTCGGATTGATAATTAGGAAGTATCGGGTAACTGCCCTTTGTATTTTCCATTTATTATTTTGTCTGCACTATTTCTCTGTGGCTTTTGGTTGGAGTGCATGACTTATCAGTACCAAGTTTAGTTGTGCACATCTTTATTGTTCTGTGAGCTTTTCACTTATTATTTTCTCTGCGCTATTTCAAATAGTTGCTTTTCTACGAAACTGCAAGACTCATCAGTGCTAAACTAAGCTTTCTATATCATCATAATTTGGATCTGATGTAACTGTCAAACAGAATCTAATGGTAACAGTATTCATCATTTTCAGTGATACATCCTGTTTGATTAGACCTGTATTAACAGAGTTGTCACCCTTGAAATAATGATATTTTGCCTTCGACGCTCTTATCCAAGTATTTGAGCTACTGTTGGTATAGTTAGGAGGAAAATTAGCTGGTATATTTAGTTGAGTTATGGCCCTTCTCGTGGTCAAATGGCAAGTGGGGGCATCTGTGTCCTTTGGACATTTTCTTATTTGTTCTTCAAGACTGGCAGCCATCTTGGGTTTATTAAATTCCCTAACCTAAATAATTTTCTTGTTGTAGCTAC
This sequence comes from Spisula solida, assembly GCA_947247005.1. Lineage (NCBI taxonomy): Eukaryota > Metazoa > Mollusca > Bivalvia > Venerida > Mactridae > Spisula > Spisula solida. The sequence continues at coordinate 37,798,047 of OX365944.1, read as the reverse complement.
ACCCGGATTAGATCCCTAAGAATCTAAGGTCTTGAGAAATATGTGGATTAACATTGTATGACATAATTTGTCCCCCTACCGGTTTTGACCAGAGGGGACTATAGGTTTGCCCTCCGTCCGTCAGTCAGTCTGTCAAAAGACATAACTGAACAGTTTCCAAACTAGGTTTATGAAACTTGGTATGTGGATAGGGGGCAATAAGGTGATTATGCACTTTTTTTATTCTGACAACTGTGTAATTATTGTGTTTTCCATAGCAACAGAAACATTGAGAATTTTAAGGGTCAAACTTGTACGGAACTTCTGTATTGCTTGCAATTCTTAGTGACTTGTTTTTATATATATTTTATGTTTTCAATTCTTGTTGAAATTTTTTATTATATGTTGTTATGATACTAAAAAAATAAAAGAATAACTGGTATCATTTTATTTACTTATATTATTGGTCATTATTAAACTGGAACTTACGGTAGGTTTTGAAACAGAATATAAATGTTATCTTAGATTAAATAATATATCTGATTATTTGTTCTGTATCTGTTTTGTATCATAGTTCAACAGAGGGTGTGATGGTAACAGATGTGTGTATGTTCAACAGACTGTAAATTCACCCTATCCTTGAGTCGCAAGTCAGCTGTTAGACTCTGCTCAGACGGCATCCAAAGCATATTGGCTATTGGTATTCTCAGGTACCCATTCACACGCCTTAGTAACGAGTATTGTTGGGAGTGTTTTGCTCAGAGAAATTTAGCAATGTCACAGAAGAGGATCGAACTGGGACCTCTCGATCTCAAAGCGCACACCGTACTTCTTAGCCACTGTTCGAACTTTTTTGTGGAAAATAGTCGCACATTGAAGTTATCACACTCTACAATTGCATTTATTGCACTCTTCGAAACTATAAAACAACTACCAGCTAGCAGCGACTTTCAACTTCAGATCTATTTATAATAAATGATGAACAGTGTTGTAATCGCATCCGCCTTATATAAACAGATGGACTACAAGATTTGAATCCTGCATTTGTCATCGGTATAGATCAAATGTTGATCTCAAACCTGCCTCTGCATTCGCCTTCGGGATAAATCAAATGTCAGACCTGGCTCTGTATTCCAACCAAGATCTGTATTCCCCACCTGATATAGCGAATGTTGATCTTGGAAATAGATCGGTATTTGAAACTGGGTCTGCATTCGCCGCGGGTAAACATCAAATCCTGATGTCGGAGCTGGGCGGTATAGATCGAATGTTGATCTCGGAGCTGGATCTGTATTCAAACATGGGTCTACATTTGCCGCCGGGCTTAATCGATGTCAGACCTGGCTCGTTATTCAAATGCAGACCTGTATTACACACCTTCAATTATTGTGAGCGTCGATCTCAGAGCTGGCTCTGTATTCAAACCTGGAGCCCGTTGCCGAACCAAACCGCTACTGAGTGCTACGCTAGGAAACGGCTTGCTTCTGAAAAGCCTGCTACGAAACGAAAAATTAAATGCTACAGGCGAGCGCTCGCGGATAGCAGACCGTTGCATAGCAAAGCGCTACTGAAGCTATCAGTTTCATAAGAAAGCGCTCGCCTATCAAAGTGTTAAGAAACGGTGTGCTATCCGAGAGCACTGCTCGCTCGTAGCATGTCGTAGCATAGACGTAGGAAAGCGCTCGATAGCGCCTTTGGAAGGAAGCGGCTTGGTTAGGCAACGGGCTCCTGGTTCAACATTTGCCGCCGGGCTTAGTCAATGTCAGACCTGGCTCGTTATTCAAGTGCAGACCTGTATTACACACCTTCAATTATTGTGAACGTCGAACTCAGAGCTGGATCTGTATTCAAACCTGGGTCTACATTTGTTTTTGTTTTCATGTCAGACCTTGCTCTATATTCAAACATAGATCAGTTTTCACCCAACTTTTTTGCGAATGTCAATCTCACGAGCTGGATTGGTATTCGAAACCTGTGTCTGCCTAACTGCCTTTGTCACCTTAAATGCTGACGTCACAACTGGCTCTCAGTCTGTATTAGAAACTGGTTGTGTATTGAATGTCGAACATCGATTACAGATCTTAGAGTCTCCTTCTCACACCTCTTTCTCGCTTCAAATACACAATAGACACGATGAGTTTAAGCCGTTTATCATATGGATTAAAATGCACTAAGAAACTTACGATAATACCACGGATATACACAGAATGTATTTCCGTGATAATACATCAGTCCGAAAATTAATTAAGTCAACATTTCGAATATAATTTCAATACATGGTACCTCACTCATCCATAAGTGTTAAACTTTACAGTTTTGATCCAAAAAAATGAAATACTTCGTACGGTAATCCTTAGTACATGTATAATTCAAATTTTTTAGTAGATCTGATCTCCGTTGTTAGTGCTTAATTGTTCATTTCGAATTCAGTTTTATTCGTGTATGAATTTACTTAAAGATGCATCAGTCATAATTTAGAAACTAATTAAATTAATATCATTTAAATTAGCGATAATCTTTGAATATAGGCAATGAATCGAGCACACCTTAACGCTTCACGCTTATCGCTTTCTCGTTTTTCCCAATACACAATTACACGGTGCGCATGCGCAGATGGGTTCACGCAAATACACGTTTCACGGTGCGCATGCGCAGATGGGTTAAACGGTTCACGCTTATACACGGTTATACTCGCTTTTTCACGCTGCGCATGCGTACTTGTAGTACACGGTTAACGCTTTCACGCTAACGCTTACTCGCGTGAAACACTAACGCAAAACGGTTCCACGCGGAACCTTCACGCTGACGGTACTGTATCAAATGGCCTTTTATAAAGCAATCATGATTGGTCACATGCATGTATTATTACATTTATATAATTTCGTTATGTAAATTGCATTGTATATATTATGTAAGCTAAATGAGACTTTACTTTAATAAAATAATTGGAGTATAATTATGTTGTTTACTTATGACACGTTTGATTGGGTTAGAATGTTACTATGTATTTTAAACATGACACGTATAGTTTGGTTAGAATGTTACTATGTATTTAAAACATGATACGTATAGTTTGGTTAGAATGTTACTATGTATTTTAAACATGACACGTATAGTTTGGTTAGAATGTTACTATGTATTTTAAATATGACACCCATGGCTTGTTGAGGCTGGGCCATTTAGCTTAGGCATTTAACGTGTTGAAACTAGGTCATCCCACTGGGGCTTCCAGCTTGGACATTCAGCTCTTTGATTGCTGAAACTAGTTCATTCAGCTAATTGACAGCTGGAACTTCGGCGGATAATTTTCTCGTTCGGTTGTGTATTTGGCTTGTATGCTTTTATGTCTTCTGTGCTCGGCTGGTTAAGTTGACTGCTGCCTTCCCTGTCCGACTTTATATTATCTTTTAGCATGTTACTATGAGGTTAAATAATGACACACAACGTATGTAGCGAGAAGTTTACCTAAACATATTTATATTTTCACCCATAAGCAACTGTCAATTCAGTCACAGAACGCCCATTACTTAATTGAAGGGACGAGTCTTTCTGGCAGTGGTTTGCACACTACAGTCGCTAATGTAGGTACATGCACTGCACTTGGTATTTAAGCGGGAAAATGCATGCATGATTTAAAGTTGGCTAATTAATGGGTAATAACGTGTTCTCCAATCGATGTACATAAGATGTGATAATAATATATTAAAGGCTAGAAAAGAACAGAAAAGAACAGAAAAGATCGTTCTACTTACATAATATAGCATCAGTTTGTGGAATACCATCACGATCGTCATTAACGGTGAAATATTTTATATATGTACAGTTTCTCTTGCCGGCATATTTTGCTGAAAGTAGACAGAAACAAAGAACATTTAAATAACGTGTTGAAATGTAAATCCCCAGGTGAAATAGATGAAACCATAAGCAATGCTGACTTCATTCCATAGGGAATTGTATAAAAACACGACTTATTACGTTTATACTCTTTTATTATTTAAGAAATAGAAATCTGTTCGCGTATTCTGTCGGTGAATAAAACATGGACAGGAGTAGCACGAGTGATTTAATTTTCCGCATCCGAACGAGTGCCCATGTTTTATTCACCGACAAAATACAAGAACAGAGTTTTTATTTCGATTCTAAATACGATAATATCCCGCACTATTTAACTGCGCGCATTCCATTTTCACCAATTTGACATTTAACATAATTCCACGCTGAAATTGAGTAATTTATTAGCTGGTACAATTACCTCCCTCGTTAATGAAAGCGACTTTCGTAATTTTCTGAAGGAAATAACACATTTTAAACATTGAAACAATTTTAATAACACGAGTATAGTGGATCTATTTCATGAAATGAAAAATATAAATGAATTGATTATCAGAAGTTTTTATGAATCTTTATTTCGAGAGTTTATTGGAGTTTCTAAAAATAGATGCGTCATAGCTGTAACACTGGATACTCGTGGAACTCGCGGACCGTCAAAGTTTTACTATAAGTTTACGTTAATTCATTCATAAATAGGTCACGTGATACGGGGCGTTAATAGTAACAGCCAATGTGATACCGTGTTTTATTGCGGTAATAATAAATGGCTTGGTCTGCTCTATGTTTAATGGATTAATCCGCAGATCGTGTTAGAATTCAAAATATCATACAACGATTCTTCTCTACATATTTTATATGTCAGCCAATATTGTTTGACATTTTGAAAAAAGGTTTAATATATCAAAACGTAGATCATCAAAGAGCACCAACAATGGTTTGAAAATTATTTAGATAATATGTTTGTATTGAAATACGCTTTAAATCTAATTTTTATTGCAATTGTATGCCAAAATGTGTTTTTATGTTTTTTATTATATTTATGTTTTACTTTCTTGACGTATCGCGGTAAGAGTCTATTTTTCCACTGGAATTTAGCAAGATATAGAGTAATTTTGTTGTATTATTTCACCGTATGATCAAAGAAAATCAATATTTTCACGAGCGTCGTAGCCACAAGTGAAAATCTAATTTTCTTGATCACGAGTTTAATAAAATTGAACTTCCTTCAAACATTAACAATTTTCTGTTTATGATACATTGTATGGCTCATTTTCTCTTAAAATGGTACCGTAATTGTAAAAATCACGTTGAAAATGGAACGTCACGACGTGACAATTATGTGGCCATAATGACATTACGAATAATTTGAAGCCCGGCACCGTTGACGTTACGTTTCTTTTTCTGTATGGTAATGGAACCAGCTTAAAAAACTGTGAAAAAACAAAATGATAATTTTACTGTTATTTTTACTGATATTTACACGGATAAATATCTAGAATCCATTGGTAGCAAATAATAAATGCTGGTATTATAACGCTGAATCATGCCGTATTCACATTGTACTCTCCCAATGTAAACATAATGTAGAATGGTATATTTTTACCTTCATTTTGAATATTCAGTTGGCGAATTTTGTAGATATTTCAACTTATAATACGATATCGATTGAAAACATGAAAGCGTGTCAGATTTGATTTTTGGTATGTATTTCCATCAACATAAATTTAGCTATATCATTTTCGCTACCATAGCCTACTACTAATGCACACTGGCCGGGATGGCCATTTCGGCCTTCCGTAGTTTACGACCTAAATGCCCGAATTCGGTAATGTTGCAGTCATGGGTACACATGCATCCCATACCAAAGGATATTTCGGGCCCAAGGTCGTGCACAGAATTTTGGGCCGCTGGCCCCCTTTAAAGAGGGCTCTGAACGCAGATTTCCAAAACTGAAATTTCTGGTCCTATCCGCCAATGCGGTACGATTCTCTGTGGATTGCATTAACATTTAGTTTTTTTTTCTATAGAAGTAATATAAGGCTAGACAAAGGGGTCAGGATCAATGCCCTAAATGGGCTCAAACTTAGGCCAACCAAGCTTAAACAAGAGGGCCCAAAGGGCCCTAGGTCGCTCACCTGTCGTACTAGTGCATGCACACCCCTATGGTGACCCTACACATTTTCTGAATAAAATTTAAGGAAATTAAGCCTCTGTTGCAAATTTTTTAATGATTTGACCATGTGACCTTGTTTTTGACCCCAGATGACCCAAAATCGAATTTGGCCTAGATTTTGTTGACATGATCATTGTGACAAAGTTTCATAAATATTAAGTTGAAATTGTAACCTCTGGTGACTACACAAGGTTTTTCTATGATTTGACCAATAATTTAAACAAAATATATTTTCCTCCATATAACTGTACAAATACATGCCATGAAGACAAAACAATACCTAAATACTTAAAAAAATAAAAATTAAAAAAATAAAAATTATGGTTCCAGTGGGGTTTGAACCCACGACCCTCAGGAAAATGTCTACGCTCCCTACAGCGCTTTGATTTCCTCTTAACCATTACAATTTGCAAATACTAGAATATTTGATATTTGACCTTTACAAAACTGCTGTGAACCCTGATACACATTTTCATTGGTTGATGAAAGTTTACTTGTATGTATACAGAGAGAGTTACAGCAGAGAGTTTAGTGACCATGAAGACTACATGTTGAAAGGTTTAAATGAGTACACACACTGGTCATTATTAATTTGTTACAATCAGTATGATAAACTGATAGTGCGAGAGTATTAATATATAATACAAGTCATTCTTTTAACAAACGCGTTTTATATACAATGCAGAGCCTAGACACGATATAGTTTCGGGCGAGGCAATTGAAGAGTAGAAAATGTCAATTGACAGTGTGACCTTGTTTTTGACCCCAGATGACCCAAAATCGAACTTGACCTAGATTTTGTTGACAGGATCATTGTGACAAAGTTCCATAAAGATTAAGTTGAAATTGTAACCTCTGGTGACTACACAAGGTTTTTCTATGATTTGACCTATAATTTAAACAAAATATTTTCCTCCATATAACTGTACAAATACATGTTATAAAGACAAAACAATACCTAAACACTTAAAAAAAAAAAGTATGGCTCCAGTGGGGTTTGAACCCACGACCCTCAGGAAAATATCAATTGACATTGTGATTTTTGTAATTGACATTGTGACTTTGTTTTTGACCCCAGATGACCCAAAATCGAACTTGACCTAGATTTTGTTGACATGATCATTGTGACAAAGTTTCATAAAGATTAAGTTGAAATTGTAACCTCTGGTGACTACACAAGGTTTTTCTATAATTTGACCTAGTGAGCTAGTTTTTGACCTCAGATGACCCAATATCGAACTTGACCTAGATTTGGTTGAGATGATCATTGTGACCAAGTTTCATAAAGAGTAGGCCAAAATTGTGACCTCTGGAGAGGACACAACCCAATTGTTGACGGACGGACGGACGACGGACGAAGTGTGATCACAAAAGCTCACTCTGTCACTTTGTGACAGGTGAGCTAAAAAGAAAGAAATAAAGAAGTTTTCCACGCAAGGGTCATCGTCACATCGTCACCTTTAGTCGAAATGTTGTAAGAATTTGGCCTACTTTCACTTTCGGTAAGGTGTGTAGTATCCGGAAGTATCTGGATGAGTTTTTATCAGTGCTGCAAGTCAATATAGTCTCTGGGCCGTGGTATAGAAACCATATGAATTTCTCGTACCCCCCCCCCCCCCAATCGTGGTAGCGGAAAGGATATGGAAACTTGTCTGTACTTAAGGTTAATGTCATGACACACACTCTTAAGGCGCGTAATTTGTTGCTAGCATTTCCATATTAGGACCAAACAAAAAACTCCGTTTTGATGTTCAAAATCAAACACTTGAGTTTTCATAACACGCTGACTCAAATCAGCCGAATGTCTGTTTGAGAAATAAAATACAAGTGTTATCAATGAATGTGAAAAAATATCACCAGATAGAATATCCTGTCACAGTTACATGTTAAACACTTCAGCGTCTTGTGAGGAATCTTTGAAATCCCACCAGTGTTTACACAGAAAAAACACGTACAAAATATTACATGCTGCCGATTTGCACTTATACGCTTGTTATACTTTAACTATTTCTGTGCATCCCGTAAACAATTCATGATTATAGAGAAACAGCGCGGACAGACGGACACGGACGGACGTTCTTACTGACTTGACGTTGTGTGGTTTTCTTTTGTTCATTCTTTTGTTTGTAGAACATAAGCAACATTTTGCACCCCGTAAGCAACGGAATGAATATAATCTAAATAAAGCCTATTGCCCCACACCCCACAACTACAAGTGGGTGAGTACGGACAGACGAACTGACCGACCATGAATAGGATCGAGACTCAAATGGAGCATATGTAATATAACTAAGAAGATTGCTTCAATCTAGGGTATACACTATTGCATCAAAAAAATGGTTACACATATTATTCTGATATTAATATAAAATGTCTTTTTTGGACATTCAGTTCTCAGAAACGTCCATAGAAGAGATGTTGCACATTAACCAAATGTGTGCATTATTCAACAGCATTATAAAGCCGAATTCGTGCTTCTAACCAAGCCTTATGTGATTCAAGCGAGTTTTAATGTTTCATTGCAAACACAATAGATGTTTCCACAACTAAGAACGATATAACAGTAAATATTGAGTAGTAGGCCAAAGGAATGAAGATACATTACTATGTGAAGCGGAAATCGATAGTTTCGCTATCTCAGAGACTGACTGCGTTCTCTTCACTCTTTTCTACATTCATGTTCATAGTCTGCTACAAACAAATAGGGATGTAATGTGGGATGGCTTTGAGAGAAGTGTAAAGATAATTCCACAATCTCCCGGGAATCCTTTCATCATTTCATACCATATAAACCTAAATTATTTTATTAACGAAGAAACCGATGTCCTAATAATTCTGTTCCGAAATGTGACCAGAATGCATTCCAGAAACTCGTCACACCGGTTAAGAAAATAGCACAATAACAAACACTGTAAGGGCGATAGAGGAACCATAATGAGTTTATATTGTTTTCGTTAATAGACGGAACAATAGAACATTGTCTTTTATCACTGTCGTGCATTTACTTATAATAAAAATACAGTGGTTAAGGTAAAGCATCAGCCAGACGACGGGTACCAAGAATGGAAAAAAGCATGTATTAAAACATGGAAAAATATGTTTTATTTTCCCTAATACAAACTATTTGAACGGCTAGTTTGACAAAATTTGCTCATTTTATTTGCAATTGTGACAACCTACGTGTGTTGCAAAATGAATGATACTAGTTAAGAGTCAACCATATTAAACAGCCATGAAATCAACTAACATGAAATACGTACATGTTAGTTCTAAAATTAGGACTACTGTTTAGTTTCATATTCTCATTCAGTTTTGTGTTGGATATTATGACGTATGATTGTGGTCTGTGCTATTTATTTTCTTGTGTTCCTTTTTGTGCCTCTCGTGTTGGGATGTTTAAGTTAGGGGCTGCATTCCATTTATGTCCAATTATTAGTCCCCTACCGGTTTTTGACCGGAGGGGGCTATATGTTTGCCCTCCGTCCGTCAGTCAAAAAATCTGGATCCTGACATAACTCAAACAGTTTTCAAGTTAGCTTTATGAAACTTGATATGTGGACAGGGGGCAATGAGGGAATTTTGCACGTCTAAAATTGTGGTTGCTATGGCAACAGAAACATTGAAAATGGCTTAAAACCGGTAGGGGACTTTTGTATTGCTTGCAATTCTTAATTACTTGTTCATTATCCGTTTATCTTGTTCATTATAGCCTACATTTCAGACAAACAGATAAAAAAATAAGACAGTGTGTGTTTTCCTCCGCAACAACTCTGAACGTCTTTGCATAGTTTATATATCGGATTTTTTTAATATATAGAATTCCATATTGATCGGTAGATGCATTTTCTTAGGACGTTGTATTCTTTAGGGAAATCAAAATCCCTTTCCGCTGAATTCGAACTTCCCGAATGCAGGAGCTCTCCCGTTGAATTATTAACTTTTCACTGAAGAGCAACAAGCACAGATTTTAATACCATTGGGTCTCATTCATTGTTCATATATTGCTTTTCTAGTCTAGATATTGCTACAAATTGTCTAACTATCAGTTCATAAAAATACACAAACATTTAGTCGATGACTACATACGTGACGGATAGGCATCCTGTGTGAGATATTAAAGCTCAACTTGATCAGAAAACTTTTAGACCAGATTAATGGTTTAGATTTCAATACAACGATATTTTATGCTGAATTGATGGATGTGCAGTTTCTCATCCAATCTAGTATTTCCACGTTGCCTTGTAATCCAAACACGACATCTCACACCGTAACGTGATCTTGTTGACGACAATGTGCAATCCTCACTGCATGTAACTGTTCGCGTGTATTACATCTATGCTCATGATGACGATCAATTAACACCGGAATGACCACGTGTGCTGCATAGCACAGATCGCGTGTGTTGTATAGCACGGATAACGTGTGTTGTATAGCATGTGTCACATGTGTTGTATAGCATGTGTCACATGTGTTGTACAGCACGGATCACGTGTGTTGTACAGCACGGGTCTAGTTTGTTGAAGGATCACATGGTTAATATAACAAGGGTAACGTGGATTGTATAGCATGGATCACGTGTATTGCATAGCAATGCTCACATGGGTTATACCGGTGACCGGTATAGCATGGATCACGTGTGTTGTATAGGAATGCTCACATGGATTATACGGGTGACCGGTATAGCATGGACCACGTGTGTTGCATAGCAATGCTCACATGGATTATACCGGTGACCGGTATAGCATGGCTCACGTGTGTTGCATAGCAATGCTCACATGGATTATACCGGTGACCGGTATAGCATGGATCACGTGTGTTGCATAGCAATGCTCACATGGATTATACCGGTGACCGGTATAGCATGGATCACGTGTGCTGCATAGCAATGCTCACATGGATTATACCGGTGACCGGTATAGCATGGATCACGTGTGTTGCATAGCAATGCTCACATGGATTATACCGGTGACCGGTATAGCATGGATCATGTGTGTTGCATAGCAATGCTCGCATGGGTTATACCGGTAGAGCATGGATCATGTGTGTTGCATAGCAATGCTCACATGGGTTATACCGGTGACCGGTATAGCATGGATCACGTGTGTTGCATAGCAATGCTCACATGGGTTATACCGGTATAGCATGAATCATGTGTGTTGCATAGCAATGCTCACATGGGTTATAGCGGTGACCGGTATAGCATGAATCATGTGTGTTGCATAGCAATGCTCACATGGGTTATAGCGGTGACCGGTATATCATGGATCATGTGTGTTGCATAGCAATGCTCACATGGGTTATACCGGTATAGCATGAATCACGTGTGTTGCATAGCAATGCTCACATGGGTTATACCGGTGACCGGTATAGCATGGATCATGTGTGTTGCATAGCAATGCTCACATGGGTTATACCGGTATAGCATGGATCACATGTATTATATAGCATGGATAGCGTGTGTCACATGCAAGCAAACATACCCAATCATTGTAGCTTACACTTTACTATTGCCACCAAACATTCTCAAGCTATAAGCATAATGTGATGGACGTCTCTGTATAAGCCAGATGTTCTATGTTTATCGTGGATACATCTTTTAGTTCGCAATTTATTTCTTATAGAGAAAATCACAAAATCACAAACAATGGGTCAGCGTCCGTTTTATGTCGATTAATGTGTATAACTGCAACAACATTGCAAACCTAACTGCTCAATGGACAAAACAGGATTAAAACAAGAATGCAAGATCATTACCAGTTAACATGGATCGAGTAATTTATAAAACAAGGTCCATTTACTACGAAGTAAGGATAATGTGAGAGTAACGATTTTTTTAAGTGTACACAAAATATTACAACAACTGTCTGAACAAGTAAAGCGAACATTTATTTTAGTAAAGCATTGAAAGTCTAGATAAGCCTTTAACAAATTGGTTTTACATCATAATAGTAGACTCGACCACTGCGACAATTTATTACTGTAAACAACCAACTAACCTACAAACGATTCTATATACAATGTATGTGTAAATTGATAATTGATTTCGTCAATGACAAGAAACTGAATGCTTAAATATGCTAGAGAAATACAGCGATTAGAAAGTCCGTAACCTTTCCATAGACCTACAGCTAACATTGACATTTTCTCATTGAAATACAATTTATACATAATAAACTATTATATACGGTAAGACGAGCCGTAAATGTCAGGAGACAAGGCACTGGAACGTCTGTCCCGATATTATACCGTTAACACATTGAAACCATCAAGCTACGCCAATAAAAATCGACCTCACAAAGAAGTATAATGTGTACGTGAAACGGACACTATAAAAAGTACCATGTAAAGCGAAGAATAAAGTTAACGATTTTCACATAATAATAATACTTTTATAACCTCCAATTATAGAGAGCTCATATAAATGTGCAACAATATACAAAGCAAGCATATATACATGTACCCAAATAATGGATGTTTGACGATCAGCGTCACATACCACCGCCACGAGAAACATACTCCAAATGAATAATGGTACTTCCATTTTATATGAACACAAGTTGTTTAGGTTAAAAAAGTTAAATTACCAGTTTCCGAGGGCCTATTTAAGCAATTCATTCGTTAAAACCACCCTTTGGCATTTTTATTTCCCCTACGTAAGGAAACCTGCGTTCCTGTGAGATTATTTTTCTCCTGGTGAGTGTGCACCCAAAATCAAGTTACGGCGCCCATGAATATCGAACATGTACATACACAGCCCTCATAGGTACCAATTCACACCTTAGTCAAGTAGAGCATAGTGGGTTATTCTTATTTAGAGAAATTAAGCAGTGGCGCAGACAATGTAGCTCATTCCTCCTTAAGCAACAGGTATGAATCAGATTCCCAAGAATTGTTCTTAAAAACGCCAAGGAATTGCGCTGCTAGAACATTCAATAAAGTGTAAAGAAGTCCGCATTATAGGACAAACGACGGCGTTTCTACACACAGGGGAGTTATCTTGACAAGATCAAATGTCGTTATTTTGGTACCAAGATTATAAAAATCAGATAAGTATTAGATAATGTATGGCATAATAAAACATCGATCAATAAAATGAAAGTCACAATCCTAACTAATTGGTGATTGTTAGCGTAAAACAGTGTATTGAAACCGTTGACTTCAGTTGAAAACGAATAAGCCCCTTTACTTGTTTTGTTTCAGTGAAGTGAAATGGTTTGATATGTCATTTACTTTACATGATTTAGCATTTAAACTATTATAACATTATTTATTTCCCTTTCTTAAGAAAACTTTCGACCTCAAAAGAGTCTAGTCATATTCAGCGTTGATCCAATTTACCGCTTAACCGGCTATTTCCATTTTCTGAGCTAATGTTTTAACCATGTGATAATGTTATTATTACTTATCCAATTTTAGATCACAGGTAACTGTATCATTAATAAACAGTACCTAAAAAAAAATTTTTTTTTGTTAAATTTAGAATTCTTGTATAAGAATTATAAATTTAACAAATTTTTTTTATATTTTTTTTAGGTACTGTTTATTAATGATACAGTTACCTGTGTTTTAGACATGTGGGTATCAAAATGACCGGATTAAGTTGACATTCAAGACCATGTATAATAATCTAGTATATTATTTTTAAGCCTGCTACAAGTCAACTTATCCCAGTGTCGCCTTTTAAATCCGTTAACCATACAAAATTGCAAATTGTTAGTCCTTTGAAATGTGCGCGACACGAACACTTGGTGCTAGAACGAACGGACAGGTGGTGGTCTACACATTGTTTAGTGGTACCATTAGTGCAATGAACCTTTTTGATAGATTGTATATCATGTATAAAAACGAATGGTTCACAATACAAAACGATTATATTATGTCAGACAGGGAAGCAAGCACTCAACTTAACCAGCCGAGCACAGAAAATATTACAAAACACATAAAGCACAATGCCAAACTGAACCAACCGAGCATGGGAAACATAAAACACATACAAGGCACAATGCCAAACTAAACAACGAAAGATCCGCCCAAATCCAAGCTATCGAAAACTTTAATATATTATTGGTTTCATCAACCAAAAGACTTGAATGCCCTAGCTGAATGACCCAGTTTCCACAGCAAAACGACTTTACCGCGTAACGTTCACGATGTCAGTGAGCCTTGGAACAATATCACTTACAAATAGTGTTATAACTACCATTTTATTAGATTATATCCACCTACACTTTTATCACTAGTTTTATAATTCTGGTTGGCCTTTGATAATGTTCTACATTATCCCCGTTGAGTGAGAGTGCTGTCAAGGCTGACATTTGAAACCAATAACAGTTGACATTTGTAGGCGTCGCGAGAGGAAGCCGCTATTGCATGTTAGACTAGCGAAAAATAATTTATTTCTTTTGGATTCCATTGATTGTCTACCAGACAAATTATCCCGCATAGTTCATTACAATAGAGTATGGAGAGATTTCAAATTATAAAACAACGACTCCCTTGACACTTCACCTTTAAATGTCATATTTAACCACAGTGTTTGTCCAATGTAAGGATTAAACGGGAGTCACAATCTCCGATCAATAAAAACAAGAACAAATACGTGCTCCCCAAGGTATGAGCGAAATATCAGCAAATCGTAAAATGTGGACAGAATTGCTCGTGAGAGAAACAATCCTTCCAGTCAGTAGTTGCAGAAAAGTTGCAAAGACATAAATACGGCGGCGGCGACGGTGCGGCTGACGAGCGCTCGCACGGTCAGTCAACGATATGTCCCATTTTCAGGAGCATTAAATGTTAGAAACTATGTGTTTGCAAGTATAAACATGATGCATTGTGTCTGAAATGTTTAAGTGGAACATTATGCTATATTACGCTCCTGCATCTATGCAGCTAGTAAAAAACTAAATCATTCTCATAAATGTAAACATTCGCACTAATTGTGTTCTCAGATTATAGACGATAAAGTTCCGCTGGTGATCATGACTTCAGGAGGAATAACTGTTTGTGTACATTGAACTTAAGCACAGTGTGCCGAATACAGAGTTTAATGACCTGACGTATATTGGTATAAACAGAAACAGTAGTACATTCTGATGAAACTACCACGTGGTATAATACAGAACATAGTTATGGCATATATTGTTTTATGACATATAAACGTCATGAGATGTAATGCTAGTATTCCTACATCTGAAATCTATTCAATGATGCTTTATTCGATAATAAAGTTCGTTGTAAACATAAATGAAAGATTTTCCAGTTAGCACGCCCCATCAACTGATCCAATATCCTAACACAACCCACGGTCCCAGGAGGTACACAAAGAATACCATATCATAGTTGATTTGCTTGAAACTATTGAATTTCCATGAAATCGTATCCACTCTACATGTAGTAAATGTACGTATCATATATTTATTCATAATTTCGTTCAGATCGCTTAATGAATGTATCAGCTGTTCTCAGGAATTGGTCAGAATGTTAAGTCTAAATGATATGTACGTTTAACACGCATTATTTCCATCAGCCCGTTCCCTATGATTGCATTCCATTAGTAGGAAGAGAGATGAATAAATACGGGGCTCTATTAACCACTTAAAGTTAAACACTGAAATGGAAATGTAGTAACCTAAAGCTCGGAGAATCAGGGAGAGTGGATGTATTGTTATCGTCTGAAATATACGACCATCATTATTATATCGTTTAAGCAAATCAATTCAATGCATAGGGACCTTCACCGTAATGTTCTTGCAAATCTAGATATCAAGTGAAATCTCAAATCGACGACACATTGATAAACATAAATCATAGCTGTTGGACAGGATGTTCAGGACCAATTCTATCTGTTGTGGTTTCTTAATATCTCTTGGGAACGGCGTCCTAGAGGTAGGGCGTGCGCGTCGGGATAGAGAGGTCATGGGTTCAATCCCCGTCTGGACCTCTGCTTAGTTACATCGAGCAATAATAGCTAACATGCTCCACTTTACCCAGGCCCCAATCTCCCGAAGCATCTCAAGTAGAAATCTCAACTCAAATTGAGATTTTGCTCAAGTAAAGAGTATAAATAGGAGATCATTCGTAAGTTTTATGCTCAAAATATTTACTGTAATAAACTCAGAACAATGTATCTGTTTTGTGGTGCCAACTTTCAGAGTCTTGCCTCCCATGGACATTATCTCAAAAACACATGACAGTATTTGAGATTTATCTCAACTCAGATTGAGATGCTTCGGGAGATCGGGGCCATGTGTATCAATGGGTACCTGATTGTGTCATAAACCAATGTGCTGTGGCTGCCAGCGGCGCAAATTTTAACAGCCGACTGATCAGGGATTTAATATACGAGTCGTTTAACCCGACGCATGTCTGAAAATAAACTTTAACTGGGTACTTTAGTTTACTTTTGTACAGGAAGTGTTCCAAAGAATAACCCATCGAACTATAGAACACGTTGACAGGGAAAACTCATAGAGGACCACTTGTATAATGAACATTCGTATTTGTAGATCTTAAAACATACAGTTTTCTTATACATTTGAATCTCTCGCCAAATCTATAAAACCATAGCCTTTATGTTTGCATGTTAAGTTCCAGTCCAAGTAGCAGAACACAACAATGGGCGATCACCTAGGGACATTACATCCTTATTATCCCCGATCATTGCTCCATGCCTAGACAATATTGTAAATTAAGTGCCTGTCTTCTCCTCTAAATAGATTTAAAGCCAGCCAGATATCAATAATTTTATTGCGATCATTACACGAGTACCATTTACCCAGAAATTTACCAAGAAAATTGATGAGCCTCTGAAGCAAAAGGTCTATTCTTGCATCGATCGGCCAGTCCAAAAGACCGCCCATTAAAGTCAAGATCATTGTTAAGTAATGTCAGTATAGAGATAACTTAAAGTTACGGCTTCAAGTGTAAGCAGCAATTACTGTCCTTAATTCAAAAACGTGTGTTTCCTAGTCTGGTCAGTAACATGATTGAGTTCAGACACTTTGTGCTCTCAATACGTCATTTCAACATATTCCACAGTGTATAAACGAGTCAACTTCTGGTTTTCGCAATTAGGAGTACACGTTGAAATGTAAAGTATTGCAATAAGTCGTACAGTGACAGGAAATCACCGGATGTTTCAATCACAATAAGTCATACAAGTTTAAATGTATAGTACCCCAATAAGCCATACAGTGATTTAGTTTATACGCCCAAGATAGGATTGGAAAATTTAAGATCACTATTTACAAATGCTTGCACAACTCATTCTACGTATAAGAGTACATGTATATACAAACGTGCTTAATATCCTAGTTTACATACATTTACGGCCATGTTCTTCTTATTGTTAAATATAGTAGGTGACGAATACAATGTAGGGAATACGAATAAAAAAGATAATTCCACAAGAAAGTGACCGGGTCGAAGTGACGAATACTGAACATATAACATTTGATTGTATGTTTGTGTTTGCAAAATAATACTGTAGATGCTCCTCTTCTAAATGAATATTATGTTTTAGTTAATACTGGTGTGATACATAGCTTTAGCTTCAAATGTAAATATGCACCCATGCAATGGACTCATGCGTGCAAGAGATGCTACCCTTGACCTATCACTAGATATTCTACGTAACCTACGCTTACCCTGACGACAGCTTACACGACTGTACATAGTCTAACGGTATATACTGCAGCACTACTTTTTTTAAGGCAATACTAAATCAAGATCATGTGCATTCAAATGTAAATGCAACCAACCAGTTTTTATTACAATAATTCGAAGTTATGACCGCATTCGTCGATCCACAGAGAAGTTTTCCCAATCTGGCTAAAATGCCAATTATTTGTGCCAACTTATTTTTGTGCGCTTTCTTCGATTGAAATGTCTACGTTTCTCCCCAAAAGAATATATTAATAAACAAATGTTCATCAACACGGAATACAACAACTCGGTAATTCGGTAACTTGGTAACCAAATGCTTTACTATGACGTCATTGTGTACATTGAAAACAGATATGCGGAGATAATAGTGATGGACCCGACATAATCAATACAAGATTATATAAGTAATTCTGGACAGTTTCTAGGAAATACATTCACACAATAGTGTGTGAGATGTGTACAAGATAAGTGACTAGCCAGATCTACAAATCACAGACACGGCTTCTTGTTTGACCAGACAATGGTTTACTGTTACTGTACCAGGATAAGCAAAAGGTTATTAACAATTAGTTGTACAAACTTGTACAGTCATGTGGTATGTTCTATTGAACTTAACTAATAACCTCCTTCCCAGAGCCAAACTGTTCGCTCCGAAGATATGCGTTCAAGTTTGGTCTATATGCTCATTAATATTTCTGCAGACATGTGTCGGTTGATTTGCAAGTTGTTAGACTAAATGGTTTCCGATCAATAACATAGAAATGGGTTGACATAGGATCCTCAAACTTGGAATGTTGGATGATCGGGACCAAGAGATTGCTCCTATTGAATTGGATGAAATCAAACGCCCTTTAATGCGAATAGCAAGCTATTAGGGAAAGTCTGTTTTAAAAACATCTGTTGTTAAGCCGGTAACACCGCTGATGTAAATGCAGCTAAATACTTCATTTATGCCATGGTCCTAATATTCCGTTCCTTGTGCAATAATCTCTCGAAACTGTGATATCATAAAGTTTCTAAATCTCCAGATACTGTGCTGTTATAAAGTTTCTAAATCTCCAGATACTGTGCTATTATAAAGTTTCTAAATCTCCAGATACTGTGCTATTATAAAGCTTCTAAATCTCCAGATACTGTGACATTATAAAGTTTCTAAATCTGAAAGGGAACATAGTTTCAAACTATGTTTATTCTTGATAATGAATGCATAATTTGATTTAATTTTACATCATACTGTGAGAAAGAACTATGATAAGAATGATGTTTTATCCTCTCTAAGTTGATTCATTAAGTTGAAAAACACGTTCAATAGTTTTGAAAGCAAGTTGAATGTATTTGCAATCCAAAATTGATATTTTTGTTTCTTCAAAAGTATAGATTAGGTCGACATACAAAGTCGATTCATGTTTTTGATCACAACACATTTACAAATTATTCACGTTCTTTAGTCGCTCAGTTTGAAAACATTAATCTAATCCATATGTCATTTTCCTGTTACCAATGCAAGTACGTAAATGTTCAAGTATTGTATTATCTTAAAATATATATAAATAAATTGTTCTAGAATGTGACATTGTATAAATGAGTAAATGTTACTGCAGAAATTGCCAGATGTTTCTGACGACATTCATTCGATGTTCCAAAACCTTGCATAAAAGATCTTTACGCCTACAAAGACCACCAAGAGATTCTCTTTCTTTATCATACAAACATCCTTTCCCCCAGACGCTATTTAAGTTTGCGCAAAAATATCCTAATATAGTTTTCTGGTGTCTTCATTCATCATTCAAATCCGACGTGTGTTGATTAGAGTTCTTGTGTAAATCACTCGATATACGATCTACACCGTGAAACAGACGCATAGTTCAAATTGTTAAACGTGTTGTAACAAATTCCTTAAATACGTGCTGACTATAATGTCAGTATATACGATGTATTCTGTAAACAAATGACACTAGTGGTTGTGTGTATATCAAAGTTGTCAAAACGTTGTCGTTTAAGATGTTTAAACGATCATTTGTATGTCTGGGCATCAGTAAAACATAGCCACACCGGAACAGCCACTTAATGGTAGACACCAATATCTCAGCCATTTACGTAAGAAAAGTTCATTTCGAAATTATAACAGAACAACTTGCTGAGAAATACGACAGGATGGTGTAAACCCGCATTTAAACAATTCTTGGTCAATTCGTTTTGTGTATTACTTAAAGAAAATAGAAATTGGACAGGGCATGCAGCATTTATCTTAACCAGCCGAGCACAGAAAACATAGAAACCATCACACACCACAATTACTCTGCACAATGTCCAACACATAACTTACGAGAAAGAAATGAAATTAACCACCCAATGCCCAAATTACGGCTGTCAAAACATCGAAAGCCCAGGACTCAGCTGTTAAAAAGCTGAGTGACCTAGTTTCAGCAACACAATAACAAACGGGTCATTTGTTGTTCGCTGCATACTGTTGCAAACACTATGCCAAACATCAATATGACGACTGAGCATATGGTTAAAAACGCGGTTAATGTACATACACATCTGCATATTATTGCTACATCTACCTATACAGCCCACTATTTTATATCACATCTAATCTTAGGAAACTACTGCAACCAGAGTTTACATTAGGCCTTTTCATCTGGGCTGTTTCGTGAAGCAAGTTTTAGCCTGGTTCCCGTCCACACAATTTTATGACTACTACAGTAATACAACTGTAAAATTTGAACGGAAACCAGACTGTAACCTGCTCCACGAAACAGTCCAGTCAAAAAGGCCTATTAATTGAATACGTAAGTTATCTATCAGCTGTACGTTTTATTATCAAAACCGTTTTTAAAGATTCAACAGGATTTACTTTTGCTGGGTAGTAAACAACCCGGACGTATATCTACCCATTCAACTGAAGAAGAAGCCGCTTACAAAAGTGGCAAAGCTACCCATAAATCTGTGTTTTACCCATACCTCAGTAATTACTGTCAGTGAGAACAACACATCTAACGAATCATATTCGTTGCTGAATTAATAGGTTTAATTATGCTCTTGTATTAGTGCACTGTCCGTTTTTATTTGTTTTTCAGTCATTCGATGTTCCTATTCAATTAATCTTCAATACCAATAGACGAAGAAAATGACGAAATGGGAAAAACAGAGTAATCCACTCCGGAAAATAAAGTCACATTAACTCAAATTGATGAAAAAAGACTGGTGTTTGATACTGCATATTGAATTTCAATATTTTCGTACCAGAGCGCGAGAGAATCAGTGAGAAATTAAATGTGATCGATTTACCAAAATGTTTCAGACAAGTACAGGAAACAAGAGCGCTTCTCTGCGGGCAAACTAGTTAGATGGCGGAAAATCCAGGCATTATTCTTCGGTTAGTGTTAGAATCAGTACGAAGCGGGGGAGGATAATTGCATTCCGTGAATGTTTTATGACAATCGGTACGGCTGTAAGATATCCTGTTATGGCTTGCACAAAACCTCTATACTTATGTTAGCTTTGCAGAGAATGTTTGCCGCTCAATTTCTGCAACTTGATGAACTTCATCAGTAAATTAGATCACGTATGCATGAATGCAAACATGGCGTCTTTAGACGGGACAGTGGAAACATATTTGCACAACTGAAACTTGTCTTTTTGATTACAATGAGAACTATGAATCATAACACAGCGGTCATACATGTACCCGCAGTTGCAAAGTGCACATATATGATCTACATCTTTCTGTAACATCCTAAACCATCGACAATAACGAGTATTAAACTTAGACAGTCACTCAAAAGTCACCTAAACTCAGTATTCGTCATTTTGACGGGGCTACTTTCATGCAGAGTAATGCTCTTTTTGTACCTTTCGGGCTCTGCTCTTTGGGTTGAGTTATCCCTTATCAAGGATTTGTTATTGTGGTTTTGGATCCATACTTACGAGTGTTGGTCTTGTACTATAGTTATTCCATAAGATAGAGGTAAAGCTCTACTGCTAAGAGAATAAAATGTAGAATATGTTTGACGTTTGAACGTGTTTCTCCTCACCAGATATGACATTTTATCAATAAAAATTCGTGCTTGTGTTTATAACAGAACAGAAGTCTGAAAATTAGCACACATCTTCCAAGTAACAAATAAAAACATAGCCTTGAATTGAAGCGTTTTCTATCTGAACAGTATGTCCCTATGTGTTTCAAAACCACCGACTAGTTCTTCTAATGAACATTTATTAACTACACTTTGACGACTAATTACAATAAATACGTAATGCCCAAAGAATCGCTGGGGAATTTAAAATCATGTCAAAGCGGTAATTCAATTCAGTAACGAATAATACGTTATCCAGCATGTCGATAATTGGACAAAAATTGCCAACAACTTGTAAAACAAATGTGCCAAATGTAGTTTATGTTTTTCCAAACCATGTTACCCCTGTCTGTTTAGTCATCTAATGTATCTTCATATCGAATCAAGAGACATTATCTTCCTCGACTGCAAGCTTCATGAGAACCTAAGCGTACATTAGGCACATAATTAGCTACAACCATGTCAATGGTAGTAGAACATCACACATGTCGATAGAACTGTGCAGAAATGCTGCAATGTACGTGGAATGGAAATCCATTTACATTTGGCAGTAGTTTTAGCATTAATATACACAAAGAAACCTTAGCTAGCTCATATAACAACACCAAAGCTAGCTGGAAGCTACCGTTACTAGCGGTGAAGCCAAACCTAGGTCAACCAGCATTACCAAAGCTAGCTTGAAGCTACCATTACTAGCGGTGAAACAAAACCTAGGTCAACCAACATTACCAAAGCTAGCTTGAAGCTACCATTACTAGCGGTGATATCAAACATAGGTCAACCAACATAACCAAAGCTAGCTGGAAGCTACCATTACTAGCGGTGATATCAAACCTAGGCCAACCAACAATACCAAGCTAGATAGAAGCTTCAATTACTAGCGGAAAACAAAACCTAGGTCAACCAACAATATCATAGCTAGATGGAAGCTACCATTTCTAGCGGTGAAACCAAACCTAGGTCAACCAACATTACCAAAGCTAGATCGAAGCTAACATTACTAGCGGTGATATCAAACCTAGGCCAACCAACATTACCAAAGCTAGCTGGAAGCTACCATTACTAACCGTGAAACAAAACCTAGGTCAACCAACATTACCAAAGCTAGCTGGAAGCTACCATTACTAGCGGTGATATCAAACATAGGTCAACTAACAATCCAAAAGCTTGCTGGAAGCTACCATTACTAGCAGTGAAACCAAACATAGGTCAACCAACATTACCAAAGCTAGCTGGAGCTACCATTACTAGCGGTGAAACAAAACCTAGGTCAACCAACATTACCAAAGCTAGCTGGAAGCTACCATTACTAGCGGTGATATCAAACATAGGTCAACAAACATTACCAAAGCTAGCTGGAGCTACCATTACTAGCGGTGAAACAAAACCTAGGTCAACAAACATTACCAAAGCTAGCTGGAAGCTACCATTACTAGCGGTGATATCAAACATAGGTCAACCAACATTGCCAAAGCTAGCTGGAGCTACCATTACTAGCGGTGAAACAAAACCTAGGTCAACCAACATTACCAAAGCTAGCTGGAAGCTACCATTACTAACCGTGAAACAAAACCTAGGTCAACCAACATTACCAAAGCTAGCTGGAAGCTAACATTACTAGCGGAGATATCAAAAAATAGGTCAACCAACATTACCAAAGCTAGCTGGAAGCTACCATTACTAGCGGTGAAACAAAACCTAGGTCAACCAACATTACCAAAGCTAGCTGGAAGCTAACATTACTAGCGGAGATATCAAAAAATAGGTCAACCAACATTACCAAAGCTAGCTGGAAGCTACCATTACTAACCGTGAAACAAAACCTAGGTCAACCAACATTACCAAAGCTAGCTGGAAGCTACCATTACTAGGGGTGATATCAAACATAGGTCAACCAACATTACCAAAGCTAGCTGGAGCTACCATTACTAGAGTTCAAACCAAACTTAGGTCAACCAACATTACCAGAGCTAGATGGAAGCTACCATTGCTAGCGGTGAAACAAAATCTGCGTCAACCAACATTACCAAAGCTAGATGGAAGCTACCATTACTAGCGGTAAAACAAAACCTAGGTCAACCAATATTACCAAAGCTAGATGGAAGCTACCATTACTAGCCTTAAAACCAATCCTAGGTCAACCAACATTACCAAAGCTAGCTGCTATCATTCTAACACTTCTATCAACAAAATCATAGCTAGCTCAACCAAAAAAACCAACTAACCCGCTTGTGTTAGTCGTACTACTGCGAGGTCCTTGATACTTCCTCCTGACCTAGCACCATACATACAAATTCTATAATGTATGGTTTTATAAATTCACAAGCTCTTTACGAATAAAATAAAACTGGTCGTATCTTAAGGAGAGGAGGCACACGAATAAGTTCCATTCCTGCCAGTAGTAAAAAAGTAATATTGATACCTTTGTTCTTGCTAAAACTGCCAAGTTCACATCGTTGTGAGCCGTATTAATAATATAAATGTCGTTGTCAACAGCACCTGTGTGTAGTACAAGCTATAGTTTATGAACTTTGGAATCATTTTCCCACGACAGCACAAAGTTAGTCTCGTCTAGACGTCATGTGTTAAATATGATTTACCAATACAGATTATTAATTATTGGAAACTTTACCTATAGATTATTTCATACAATAAGATTATACGGTTCCAATGGGTTAATATAGACTGATATCTACCAGACGTTCATAACATTCAACGTTTATTAGCATACAGCTCAGTATCATTTTATAGCTTGGTTTCCAGAAATCATCCTTGTATAATAGCTAATATATATCGAAATATTCGTCTGGTTTTTTCTAGCTCAATTCGAGAATTATATTCGTGTACTTTGCATATCGCATTATTGAATGTAAAAATAGCATTTCTCTTTTCCAAACATAAATTCTGGTACAAACTGTGTATAAATATCAACATGTTTAAGATGATTGGCTTTTTGGTGCGTACACTGGGTGCAGTCTAAGAGTCGTTATCGTAGCCGTTCAGATTCATGTTTTTGTTTTGTTTTTGTAATTGAACTTGTTTCTTTGACTTATAATTCGTGGTGTTTCGTTAGTGTGTGTTCATTTTGGTGCTTTTCATGTTCCGTAGTTTCTGTTGAGTGCTGCCGTCCCTGTTCGACTTGTTATTATCTGTTTAAAAGCGTTGTACATACAAGTTGTACTAAACTGCTAGACACAATTGGTGACTGTGATGTTTTGTTCACACAACAAAAGACAACCATAAACAACTATATAAAGAAATGCACATGTTATATTTTCTGTATAGGGTTACATGTTAAACTGGTAATTTTGGACTGTCTGCCATTTTCTTCCTTTACCATGTATATCAGTAAATTTTGTGTCGACTTGCTTACAGGTATCACTGCTTTCATTCTTAAACGGTATCAAACGTGACGTTTACTTACTTGAAGGGTTTTAAATGCAAGTTGTTAAAGCCTAGGTCCCACTTCTGAATTTCTCATCGGCGATGTTCTCCCGATATCTTCAGATTCCACCCGATTAATCACGTTTCCTTCCTTTATAAAACTCGTCTCATGACTTCCCCGAAGCTTCCCCTAGACAACGATGGACCTGTTCCCGAGGTCCTGATAACTCAGTATTGTACATCGGGAGTACATCGCCGAGACAAAAAACAATCAGTGGGACCTAGGCTTAAAGGAGCATTTTCCGGAAATAACGCATTCAGCAATTTCTTCCTAGAATTTTTGGCTGAAAAGGTAAAGTTTTTAAACAGACTACCGAAACAACTTTAAAGGGACTGCCTCACATATTGGTGTATTGCAAAAATAAAAAAATTGTAAAATATTTGCTTAATTTAGGTATTGTTGCCTGTATATCACATTAACAACCACACTGACATCTAAAATAACTTGAGAAACTTAGGCAGTTTGTAATTATTTAGTATTTTTACATCAAAAATTCTATAGGGTATTAATACCCTATAGAATTAACACTACTGTTACTTAAATTGCCTGAAATTTGTTCGCATTTAATGAAAACGAATCAAAAAACGAACCAAATACCTCACCGATATTTACGCTGTAGTTTGTTGATGTTACAGTTCCATCACATGTGAATTACATAATTCATAAAGCATGTTGGAAGGAAACTTAGCGCTTTTTTTCAAAACAAATTACTCAGTGGGCGATATCGAGAGTGGTTAAAATTGCTTATTTGCACCAAATCTTTCAAAAAACAGCCATCAGTGGCTTTCGATTACATCAATAGTTGGTTAGGTTGGAAAATCATGATATTCAAAAAATTTAACCCAATCTGTGAGGCAGCACCTTTAATGTTTTAAAAAACACAAAACAGATTGTTCTGAATAGCCCTCGAAGAAAGCTATAGGCTAAAGTGTAACCCTATGGAGAAAATGTAACCCTATGAAGAAAATGTAACCCTATGAAGAAAATGTAACCGTATAAAGAAAATGTAACATGTTTTTTTATGTACTCAGTGTGCTACATTTAAAACGTGTAGCGGTCTAAACGTTTGCAATGTAACAAATATTAGCTAATCGTTTCTCAGTGCCTTTATTGTCAACCGTATCTAAATGTCATTTCCTTACACAGACGGAATTTCAGACGACATTACAGACAGTATAACAGATCATTTGCAAAGACTTGTGTGAGAATTAGCTAACGTTATTACGATTGAATCATAGAACTATTGTAGGCTTAACAATGACAACCGTTTTATCTCATTTATTGACAAACAAACAGTAGAAAGTATCCCAATGATTGGCAAAGAAACGATATGTTCCATTAATATTCAGCACTTTTACATTTTGTCTTAGCCAGAGGATGAGTGAAATTTCCCATTTATTTCATGTTCGCTTGCATCGCGTGGATGGAGAACTATCCATAAGAAACAATTGATGAAACATCTATCAATAAAGCGACAAGTAAATTAGTCCTTTCCCCTACATCGATATATCTGTAATCTTCCAGAAACCATAATAGAAATACAAACACACAAAGTGCATTAGCATAATAGTTGTTTCCTTATGAGAAATTAGTTCAAAGGGGAAGCTAGTGAAGTTAGTAATTTACTGAGGATTTCGGTACAACTACTGAACTAAAAGGTATCGTAGAAGCTGTTATTAGCCGTATATTGTAACATACAATCTACTATTGATAGTAACAATAGAACCTAGATTAGGCAATATTGGTCAGAGAATAACTGTGAGTGCAGAGAAAGAAATATAACAATACACAAACAACGTACCTTTTATATTTAAATAATTGAGATAAACAAGATAACAAGACAATACAGACCACTAAATGATGTATTGCGATCACTCCGTAGCCACTCTAATACAACTAAGGCCACTATCATATCATGTACGCACACTCCATGACCACTCGAATGCAGCACTGGCTGCTAATATGTTGTATGCACTCCTTAGCAACTCGTAGAATAAAACTAAGTTACTAAAACAAGTAAGATGTTGAAGATATGTTCGGTTAACATCTGCTCCAGGAATGAAATTGTTTGAATTAAATCAAACAAGTTGCAGAATGATAAAAACCTCCCCGGAAGTTAAGTGTAGCTAAACATTACACCAATATTCTATGTGAATATCGCTCCAATGCCTTTGTTTTATGGAAAATAATCACGGTATATTTGCCCTCATGATCATGTTTAAAAACAATTCGAACATATACGAGCATCTTAATAGTGTATAATTCTATTGTAATCCACAAGCTAGAAGAAAGGCAGACAAACAGACGTCTATTTCATCTTGTATTTGTATCGTTGAATTTCTTTTAAAATGATTATATCTCAGTTACATTTTTCAATTTAAGTTCACACTCGTTATATCTTATACAATGCAATACGTTCCGTATCGAAATCCCCTTTACAAATTCGACCCATTTTCATCTATATATTGCCTCACTAAAATGGTCAATAGTTGGGAATGAACATGTCATTGAGAGACGTGGGAGTGAATACACGGTATGAATCCCGATACACCGCTTTTCAGGTCCGTGAGAGATTTGTTCTGTTTTCATATGGTTCTGATGGAACTGAAAACCAATGTAACACCCAGGATACATGAAATCTGAGTTCCGTCCGAGCGTTACATCGGTTTTCAGTTCCGTCAGAGCCATATGAAAATGGAACAATTCTCTCACGGAACTGAGAAGTGGTGTATCGGGATTCATACCGTGGAATATGCCAACGAACGTGACAGACAAGGGCATGAAACTAAGTGTATGGCATGGACATGCCAATAATAGACCATGGGGAAGAACATGCCAATGAGAGACAATAGGATGAACATGCCAATGAGAGACAATAGGATGAACATGCCAATGAGAGACAATGGGGATGAACATGTCACTAAGTGACGATGGGGGAAGAACATGCCAATACGAGACAATGGGGAAGAACATGTCAATGGGAGACAATGGGGAAGAACATGTCAATGGGAGACAATGGGGATGAACATGTCACTAAGTGACGATGGGGGAAGAACATGCCAATACGAGACAATGGGGAAGAACATGTCGATGGGAGACAATGGGGAAGAACATGTCAATGGGAGACAATGGAATTAACAGTCTAATACAAACAAAAAGGGGGTGAACAGAGTAGGGGGGGTGAACGTGCCATTAATATAGTAGGGGTGAACAAACAAATAATAAAGGAGGGGGTGACCATACTGTTAATAGAGTTGGGGTTGAACTTACCATAAATATAGTAGAGGGAGAGCATACCGTTAATATAGCAGGGGTGAACATATCGTTAATAGGGTAGGGGTTGAACATACCATTTATAGAGTAGGGGGTGAACATACCATTAATAGAATATGAGGTGAGTATACCGTTAATAGAGTAGGGGTTGAACATACCATTAATAGAATAGGGGTTGAACATACAATAAATAGAGTAGGGGGTGAACATACCATTAATAGAGAAAGGGGTGAACCTGTCAATGTGAGACGAGGAGGTGAACATTTCATTTAAATTAAAATGAATATACCAGATTTATATAGCGCCCTTTTCATGCAAACGCACGTTCAAGGGCACTTTACATTATTGTGTTGCAGCTACAAGGGCACAGGTGCATCCTCTACCAGTATAGATACAACATGCTCTGACCAGAGGGATAGACTGAGGGAAAGCCCCTGAAGGGAGCGAGAGACATAATTAACAGGCATTTTCGGCGCTGCAGAAGTGCGCTTAGTTCTTATTTTGAATAGACAGCTTGTTTCTTTAATATGCCCGGTGTATAGCACCAATACACAGCTTCCTGGCACTTCCAGATACTTTGCAGACCACACGGCCAGATATAGCGGGAAATATTATAAATATTTCAGGAATGTCAAGTTCCGATGCCAGGGATTGAACCCACAACATCTGGATTGACAGCCCAGTGCGTTACCACTGAGCTAAATCTATAATGAATTGAGTAGGAGGTGCACCTGTCAATGACATACGAAGGAGTTAACATAATAGCAACTAGGGAAGATAGTTCAACTCTTAATATTGTAAGTTACATATAATAGAACGATATAAGTGATGTTACTATAGACAAAAATCAATAATTATGTAAGATGTCCACAGAACTTGTTCCCCTAGACAAAAATCAATACGAATACCGACATTCAAATATGGCCTTATCAAACCAATACTGACTATGTCCACGCACGTTATTTACCAATTATTATTTAGCTCAGTTGCACCTTTTTCATTACCAGAACAATAAGTAATGTTATATACTTTCAATTGAAAGTCAACACTTTTGTGTTTACACGTTATCTCAGCTACTCGAAATACTTTTTTTAAAGTTACAACCTGAGTAAGTATGTCAACTAAACACCTTATGGGCATTGGCTTTAAAGTTTGAAAAACACTAAAAATAATTTGATTGCGAAGCGTGAGTAGCAATGACATTCATGCATGGATATCCCATTGGTAATGAAACAGCAAATGACATTGCAATGCCCTTATGACAATTACAACAAATAATACAATCCAAAGTCTACGTGAAATATACCGAAGAAACGTTCAGACATCACTTCTTCGCATAGATCCCTAGCTAACATCAGCATACAGCACATAAGAATAAGGATAATTAGAGTATGTGTACGGACAATCCTTTATGTACTTTTATGCAAGTGTAGATGATTGACTGGCGGTGCTAGCTCGCAATATTACCGTTGTTCATATGAAGTAAAAGTAGTATAAAATATACAGAAATGACGTTATGTTTTCAATTAAGCGTCGGATCATACGAATGCCTTGCGCTTGCTTTGATTACATTCATATCAACGTTAGGCGTTATACCATCAATAACCATAATTATAATAGTATACTTCATTCTTCGTACCATTTACTGTCATAAGGTATTTTGCCACCGTCTATTTTCCCATTGCAAAAGTCATTTGTTGGGATTCCACAGACACATTTATTTTACATTTTGTGGGGAAGAAAAGTGTTGCAATTGCTGCAACATTCGGCTGGTCTAATCATGCTTTCGTCCTCTAATTTCCCTAAGGGAAGAAACTTATCATTATATTGTGTCCTTTTCTATACATATGAACCCACAAATCATAATATTTAGTGAGAAGCCATGTAATATAACGATGGTATTATCTCGCCTTTGTAAAACGTCAGGAAACAATAAATATAGTACAAAGATTTCAACGTCAGATTAGCTGCTTTCCTGATTAGTTCTAAATTACTTTTGTACTTATTTGTGTGATAAGTTTTGGCTGTTTGTGTACAAGCATGTGTCTGTATTTGGGACTAGGTTAACAAGCCGACTACCAGAACTGATAACGAATATGATGGTTAAATGATGGTACTTCACGAACTAAGATCGGGTTTGGCGCTAACTATAGTCTAGTCTGGTTCGTATATTCGCGCATGTCTCATTTCTCCAGACACGAAATTCCATATTGGCGTTTGGGTTGTTTCAAGGTGGCGCAGATGAAACAAGAGTAAAAGCGAACTAGCGATAGTTCTACCATAGTTGAACCATTGTAGATTTTCCCGGTATTTAGTTTAACTATAGTAACTATTGTTTGCGCAAAATCTCAACAAATGTGATGTAGTAATTTCACCCGCTATCGGAGCACGTTGTCGTGTTTGTTGTAGCTGTTCGGTTCATTGCATTTTCATGTTTGAGGTTGCCTTTGTGACTTGTACGTGTGTTGTTATCTTTACCGTGTGTGATTTTGTGTGTCTTGCGTACTCTGCTGTTTCTGTTGAGTACGACATCTTCCCTGATAGATAGATAGATAGATAAGATAGATAAGATAGATAGATAGATAGATAAGATAGATAAGATAGATAAGATAGATAAGATAGATAAGATAGATAAGATAGATAAGATAGATAAGATAGATAAGATAGATAAGATAGATAGATAGATAGATAGATAGATAGATAGATAGATAGATTTTATTCAGTATTGAATGTACATTCATGGATATATAAATCAACATGTATAATAAAACAATGTATACATACATGCATTTATAAATAACAATGACAGCACACCAACACTAAGGATTACACAAAAAAGAGATAACTTTTATTTCCATTGTGGTCCTTTAGTGTTGGTGGCATGACATAGAGAGGCATACTTATGTAAGTTATTATGTAATATTGACTATTCCACAAATAAATTAACTATATTGTATCACAGATAATCGGAATCAACAGTCAGGTTATGTTAAAAGGCAAGTTAAAGTTAAAGAAGTACAAATACTGAAAGTCACTATCAAGCATAAATTAATAACTAAATGAATAAATAAAAATAACAGATTATCAAGATAATAAATAATAAATAAAAATAATTATTTAATTAAATGATAAAATAGATGTAAATATTGAATCTCTTAGATCTTAAATAGATAGATAGATAAATAAATAAATAAATAAATAAATAAATAAATAAATAAATAATCATTTTAACACACTAAACATTTATACTAAATTGTCTAAAAAATGTTTTTTAACTTTGGCTTAAAAAACCGGGTTGTTTCGAGTTGTTATTTTGTTTGTTTTCTTACAGCAAGGTTTTACTCAAGTTTAAAACAATGCCTTAAACAAAAACAGTTTACAAGTTTAACTGTCATATACGTGCATTATCATCGGCATAATTGTGTTATGACTTCTAAGGATTACATGACATGTTTACAGTAATAGTAAAACTCATACAAAGTTACACTCCTTTTATACGTTTCACGTGCTGGTATCCGATCTATTCTTAAATGGGTGCATCGGAATCTTAACGTGCTTTAAATTTCAATTTAATTGTACA
Organism: Spisula solida; assembly: GCA_947247005.1. Lineage (NCBI taxonomy): Eukaryota > Metazoa > Mollusca > Bivalvia > Venerida > Mactridae > Spisula > Spisula solida. The sequence goes on along the minus strand of OX365944.1, from coordinate 37,766,020 downwards.
CTTATTACTAAAAATAACAAAACATGTTATATCAAAAACAAATAGTCGAGAAACCTGTTTAGAACATATGCTTATAGCCTACTTTTAAATTGAAGAGGCGTTAATAATTCAAGATCCGTGCGATAAGTTATTTTGCATTTTTCGTAATAGCGCTTACTTCCTTACTTATCCCATTATACAGGGTTTTTACCTTTTTTCTATTTTTTTCAATTTCGTGGAGTGTTTATTTTCTTCATTGTTGATGGACCTTCGCCATTCATTTTTCGGTCTTTCTTCGTTTCTTTTTTCATATAATAGTTCCTAAGTTTGTTTGCAACTCAGTATGACAACAAACGTTACACATACTCGTATATCTGTGTAATGTTGCTTTTGGTGTTGTCTGGCATCATGAGCAATCAATCAATCAATTAATTTTGTTCTATTAATACTGTTTTATTAATGTTCTTGTACTTTTTTCCAGGCTTTCTGTGTAAGAAAACTTTTATGATTTTTGTAGAGCAGTATATGTTACTGAGTGACTGAATACACGATTCTGTGGTAGAGATTCAGTTTGGTGTTATCACTGATGTTGCCATGTCACTATATCGTATTTGTTTGGTGACATGATGTTCTTGCCTTTTCAGTATGTTTGCTAAATTATTCCTGAATAAGAAGTGTCGTCCACTACTAGTTCGATTGATTATCTTGCGTTATTGTTGTTGTGGTTTGCCAAAAGTACAGTTTTTGATGATTTTATACTTACTGATGTTAAGGGCTAGCAGTAGTTTACACCTTATTAATTGATATACAATAAGATATCACTTAAATTGATTCAGGAAATGCAAAATATCGCTACATTCTCTTGAAAATTACAATATGATATTTAACCAAAACATCGTGGGAATGACTTCCTTTAACAATTCAATTGCATTGAAATGTGAAATGTCACTAATCTAGCAGGTGTCCAAATGTGCTGTGAAACAATCTGCCTAGAAAACCAACACTATAATTACAAACAGTACGGGGGTCAGTGAACACTAGATGCACGTCGCGGCTTCATAGAATGCCTGCCGTAGGGATTTCACAACAGCACTTAATAAGAGTATCAATATGAATCATCTAAAATGATTGCAGACTATCATGTAAGGTATCGACATTTAATATCTGGATCACCCATTAAATCCCACAGACAACTAGTATTATATTTTCCCATAAGCCACCTCTCAAACATTCAGCCAGCAAGCGTGTGTTTACTCTTTGTCAATCCACTCCCACAACAAGAAGCTTATAACGAAATAATTACTGGGATGTTCATTGTTTTCACTTACACTTTGTAATATGCTACCATGAACGTATCCGTTAAACTTGCAACGTTTAGCGGATTTAGCTCATTATAAGCGGATTTAGCTCAGAGGTAACACACTGGGCTGTCAATCCAGAGGTCGTGGGTTCAATCCCTGACATCGGAACTTGACATTTCTGAAATATTTATAATATTTCCCGCTATATCTGGCCGTGTGGTCTGCAAAGTATCTGGAAGTGCCAGGAAGCTGTGTATCGGTGCTATACACCGGGCACATTAAAGAACCAAGCTGTCTATTCGAAATAAGAGCTAGGCGCACCTCTGCAGCGCCGGACATGCCTGTATCTAATGTTTCTCTCTTCCTTCAGGGGCTTTTTCTCAGTCTGTCCCTCTGGTCAGATCATGCTGTATCTGCACTGGTAGAAGATGCACCTGCGCCCTTGTGTAGGAGCAGATGTGTAGGCATTGCCTTTCGAAAATCCACGAAGATTGGAATCCAGTGTTTAGGTATTGGGAATGTGGATGGGAGGGTTGACCTGTTCATCTTTAAAGGAGATTAATGGTTCCCAAAACAGCTGTACTGTACACAAAATATACTAACAAAAACGTTTACCGGGTATCTCATCCATACAAGTGAATATCTACACATTGACAGCGTGATCATAACAAGTAGCTTACCTACTTTTAAAAAGGAAAACTGACATTTCTGGATATCATCAGCAACGAGGTGTCGAAAGTGATTAATATATAGGATATACCATGTTTATAATGTACCTTACAGGGAGTGGTCGTCAGCAAGGACGATTGTATGCTCGACATAATTCAGACGTGTAGCCACCCTAATGATACGTCCCTCCAGGAAAACATTACATCAACTACACTGTGTATATAATAAAACAAAGAGCCTTCTTTCTGAAATCGTACATAGCATTCAGAAAAGCCATTCAATTACACAAATAGTCTCAAAGTATCCTGTATCTGTGTAAGGAGACATTGCCCTGTGAATGTGACTTTCTCCCTAATAACTTAATCCTACCAATATAACAGGAGAACTACTAATTGGTGTTTTTTCAGTCATGACCCGAAACGGTTGAACACAATAAGAACCGTTTGACAGTTGCATTTTCTAAATAAAGTTGATGATGCTAAGATTGTGTGAGTATTGTCTAGGTCAAACCATTTAGTTTCTCATAAAAACATTTCATTTGTTGTGTGGAATCTCATTAGTTTTACAAAAATGACATTGACTCTGGCTTATGTCATCTACCTGTTTGTACTTCAATGTCTGATACTTTTTTAAAAATGTAACATGTATGACTATTTTAGTGCTATAATTATATTATTTTTGGTATTTTTCATTTAGGGCTCTACAGTTGCATCCAAAATAGCGTTTGTCTTTATAATGGCGTGAAAGTTCAGCAAAAAGTCCATGATATACAAATCATAAATACTTCTATGCGAGTAGAGTAGTATAATTAAAACGTCACTTGATAAATATCTGTATTATTTTCTATAACTTGGCACACACCGACTTTGATGAACATTGGTGCATTTACAACTTGGTTCCACTGTCATTACATATTTTGCGAAAGCTGTACCATAGAGGGTCGTTCAGTTTTATCCCTAATCGTACGTTAGTGCACATGGTCATTAAAAGATGTATATAAATATTATTGCATTACTCGCATAACTAGTAGATAGAGCAAATGCTGCTCAAGTTATTGAAATATCCAAGCTTTAGATTGAGGCGTCCATTGACCTTAAGACGTTAAAGCGTCTTATCTGATGCCTAGATGTTTCGCCCTATGCTCGTAAACCAGTAGATAGAACGAATCATAAAAGTCAATTTAACCAACAAGAACGACACATATTTATATTGGTGGTATTGATGCTCATATAGAATTAATGGTGATTTTGTTTGTTAGCCATAGGAGAAATAGTATTTTCTTTTGTATACTGGTAAAGTTATCATTAGATGTAAACCTGTCTTTATTATTTCCGAACTAGATAAGTCATATATTTGACGTGTTCATTACAGTTCCATTGCGTAAAGTTTCGTATATGTAGTAGCGGTGCAAATGAAAGTAGCAACCCCGTAGAAACATGCTACTAGCTCACAGGGCTACCCAAACAAACCATACGGAAAGAGGTAAAACAGCTAATCATGAATATTCAGAGGTTATTAATTACTAGCACGGAGCTGCATAATCGGCACAGTTAAAGGGGAACATAGCATCGCAACCCGGTTTAACAATCACATGGAGTATACGAGTCCGATAATAAACCAAACTCTTATACCTTGCAATACTTTACGTGCATGCACTGCGCTTGAGTTACTGGTATACCATTCACTCAATCATTTCACACCTAACTGGTTCAAACATCAAATGGAAAGTAGAATCACTTGATATTAATCAATTGCAGCTACAAACTGATTGGAACACTGACATATTTCATTGTTTTCGTGCATATAGACAACTATCAAACATGAATAATATGAGTATTTGTTAAAGGGACTGCCTCACGTATTGGTGTATTGCAAAAATAAAATTAAATTGTCAAGTATTCACGTAATTTTGGTATAGTTTCCTGTATATGCCATAAACAACCACATTGACATAAAAAATAACTTGGGAAACATCGGCATTTTGTAGTAATTTAGCATTTTTACACACAAAACTCTATAGGGTATTAATACCCTATAGAATTAGCACTACTATCACTTAAATTGCCTGTAATTTGTTTCCATTCGATGAAAACGAATTGCGAAACAAACCGAATACCTCACAGATGGTTCGGCTTTAATTTGTTGAAGTTATAGTTTAATCATGTGTGAATTACATGTAATTCACAGAACATTTTGGAAGGAAACTCTGCGATATTTTCAAACAGAAAAATACTGAGTGCCAAATATCAAGAGTGATTTAAATTGCTTATATGCCATAAATCTTTCATAAAGCAACCATCAGTGACTTTCTATTATATAAATACTTGGTAAGGTAGGAAAATTACGTCATACAAAAATTTAGCCTGATCTGTGAGGCAGCACCTTTAAGAAACGGCCGTTCGTGCTTCGTGTATCTACACAAATAACCCTTTTCACAACACTAGGAACATATAGGCAGACACTAATATAAACTTATTTCACTCGTCTTGGAGACACTAAGTAATACCGACACATTGACAGTCTACGACATATCAACCAGTATAGGAAAGTATCAACGTTGAAACAAATGATGGCTTCAAACAAATCTTGTTATATCTTGTTTACTACAAGCTAATAGAGTCCTATATACTTCACCAAACACCAGACACGCGTTACACTTATTTGTTTGAGGGTTAATTCTCATAAACAACCGGGCTATGTAGTGATTCTTTAATTATTATATAGGGGTAAAGGGAGAGCACTGAAGCCGAAGTATCAGTGTAGTCTTATGTAAAAGGCGACCCGGAAATTATTTAAATGTTAAGTGCGCAGGTATGTCTCTCGAATATTTGAAGTGTTATATCCCTTTGTGCTCTTGTTCCTTCAAATCATGTATGCTGGAACTGACTGGCCCATTTACCTAGAAAAGTGTTGCGCCTGTACACATCCACAAAGTTTATGTTTTTTAGAAAGTTGATTTCGCGGGATTGTGTTGAAGGTGCCGATTTGTGGGTGAGACGTTCTTTGTTATATGTAGTATATTTCACCAATTTGAAGGGTATATCATGTTGGCTTTATGACTTAGCGAATAATTAGCCCTAGTCCTATATTACCAGCCAAACTACATCCATTGCAGTATTGACGGGATCGGATAAATGTGCTACATCGGACATAGCATTCACAATTCATCCTATCCCCATACCAGTCTAACGAAATACCACCATGCGTAGTAAGAAAACAATATAATAAGAACATACACAAAGGTAACACCATACACAAATAATCAAAGAACGTAATAATGTCAACATATTGTATATGCACAAAGCTAGCTGTGTCATAATGATAGCTCAAAGAAATGCCGGTAATTGTAATTAACGAAGCCTAAAATACAGAAACAGAACGCCAGATTACAAGTAAAACACGGACTCTTGGTCTTACTTTCTTGATAGATTCCATAGCTTTAAGAACACAGAACATAGATTTACACCCATGACAAATAGCTTGTAACTTGTAGCGGTCATTTAATACAGCTCAAAGCCAGCACGATATTTACATTTACATCTTTGTGAATATTCTGGTCGTTTAGGATGACGGTTATTGTTATATTGACGTATTGTTACCCACAAAGGATCACCTCTAATGCTCTAATGCAAATAACCATGTCATCTTGTCATATAACAACTTCATTTACAGGGTCTCTGTGGAATTTTAGTTTTGTCATTTATTTTACGTGAATATATCTATCACCATATTATAAACTTATGTTCAGAATGGTCTGTAGAATTGTGTTTTCTCCCAGCACAGTTAGGGCGTTTAAATTAAGTGTTTCGATTTTTCGATAACGTATATTACTAAACAATATATTGGTTGTTGCATCTGCTTGACCAAGGGAGTTGCAGGTTCTAACTCTCTGCCTTAAATACGAGAGTTGAAGGTTCTAGTCCAGCCTTGAGCGCAGGAGTTAAATGTTCTAATCCCGCATTGAGTGCGGAGGGTGTAGCGCGAAAGTTGCTGGTTCGAATCACAAACGTATATCGTTCTGATATTATAAGGTAGTGGACGGTAAGCAAGACAATATATATATCCGTGTTCGGTCTATACGTGGTGCCATAACAATCATAGATGAGAATTTGATCAGGAAGTCAGCCAAAGCGACAGCCATCGTATGTGTTACTTGCATGTGACACTACGCTTTTAAAAGAAACACATTAACTTTACATTTATTCTTGCATCATGTACAAAGGGTATAATCAAACAACGTGAAAATCTTCCTTTTACCAAAAACGATTACAATAACATTTTATCGTTTTGAATTTCATTTAAGAGCAACCATACTAGTGCAATTGAAATAATACATCTAAACCACAATAAACGCTTTAAACACAGAGCACACATAATTCGTCTCAGAAATGTGAATGCAAAACGATAATCAATATCACTATTTTATTTTTTCCGAAGCTGAATATTCTTTAAAAGCATTCATTTATTAACGTCAGAAAAACACTCAATGGTTTTTTTCTCAGATTTGCTACTCACTATAATTCTTCATTTACAATGTGTCGACTCCAATCACATTTTTCATAGACGTTAAATCATAGTGACTCCTGATCTTACCGACAATTTTAACCCTTCCATTGTTTAACCATAAATTGGGAATGATTTGTACGCTGGTCACGTGGTTTTCTCTTACAGTCTCAGAAAGTCAGGCAGCTAAACATCGCTCGTTGTAGCCAATATCCGCAATCCTGTTATACCAATCATGAGAAAAATCACCAATAAGGTTCATCAATGGCGATATTGATCGTGTACAACATCTGTAGGAGATTGTTCGAGAGAATCTTTTATTTAATGGTCCAAGAAGTTAGTTGTTCGGAAAATTGTTTCTCAGTCTTGAACGAAATAGATGACATAAGCATAGAAAACAAATGGTTCGACGATTTCGCATCTATCTTATGAATATTCTTGATCGTGGATAGATTTTCTAGCACGGTTTCCTCCATAAGAAGAGAGGCTAATGTCAATATATATATACATCAATAAGACTGGAATAGATATAAATATTTAAGACAATTGTAACAAATTCAGGTCGGTCATTCAACTAGGAAATACATCATAAGCGGAAGGAAGTGTAATTTGTTAATTCTGAATAATTTATATGAATAAAGTGACTGTGGTAATAAAGTTTGGTAACTTTACACAGTGTGCACCTTTATGTTGCATCATATTTGAAACTGTAACTATATAAGGCTTGTTGTTGACAGTATGCCACGACAAGGCTTGAGCATAGGCACATGGTTTCAAACTATCTGAGTGTATCCTATATAGAGAGAAGGTTGGGCAGCGGCCATGTTTAGCCACAACGGATATGACGTTACACGCTCTTGCATTCGTGTTTGATGTGACAACTGTAGAACAACTGGGTAACAACTTTCGTAACGTCATATCCGTTGTGGATAAGCATGGCCGCTGCCCAACCTTCTCTCTATATAGGGTACACTCAGATCATTTGAAACTATAGGGTACACTCAGATAATTTGAAACTATAGGGTACACTCAGATAATTTGAAACTATAGGGTACACTCAGATAATTAACTGTAGGGTACACTAAGATAATTTGAAACCATGTGCCTATGGACTTGAGCATCAAACTCGATTCCCGGACTGTGTATATATTGTCCTATGCGGTTCATTTGACTGGTGTGTAAACGTAAGCTGGACCAAACATTGCTAGTTTTTATTCAGAACTGAGAATTATGTAGGGAAACTGTGGTTCCCTCCAACATTTAGACCGGCTAAAGATGTTATCCGCCGGAATTGGGCAAATCACGGAAAATAAGTGTCTCGCTCTTTCCTCTTGAAAACTCCGAGGGAGCTTCTGGATTCATGACGGAAAAACCCGAGTAGTTACTATTGGCGATGAACACGACGGTATCCAAACTTAAGAAGAACATTATCTGTATAACCCGGGAATAGAACCCAAATTGCAACAGTGATTGCCCAGTGATTTACTGCCAGCGAAAGCCGATAGGACACCATTGAAATTACTGAAGCATCTTTATAGCAGTAAATACTATAATAGCTTCTTGTAATTTTTGTACATCAGGTTCTCTGTACAATACACATTTACAATCATTTTAAACCTTTTTAACAGCAATTTATCGTGTATCAACATACATGTACATGCTTGAATGAGAAGACTTAAAACATGTACATGATTATATATCAAGAGGAATGAAGTCTGAATTGAGATGTATCAGCCCAAATTACCAGCGAGTTCATTATAGTAATATCATATGTTGATTTGATATTAAGACGAAACATATCAATCATAGAAAAAAGAGCTGCCATCTACATGATGCAATCGTATAGCATTAATCTAAACATAACCGTAGTTTTTGTAAACATATTAAATCAGTTACAATTAACCAAGAAGTAAATACTGTGCATATTTAAAGAATTACGCCTATGAGTTTAATAGTAATCAAAAAACCAATTGTTCAACACAATAAAACGACTCCTGTAAAATACCCACAGACAGCAAGTAACATTTTACAATCCATCAATTGCTGCAAAATTTAAGCCTTTCGTGATAGTAAAGCTCCGATAAATTCTAGAAAATCCGCATCTAAGGACATTTACATGATAATAGCGGCGTAAAATACAAAGACAACGTAGTTATTGAAGTCAGAGCTTGTGAATTAAATAATCCTGTCACATCATTACCAGTTGTGACAGACAATTCTACTAAACGTTTTACACCGATTGCCGTTATACACTATAGACACCAGAAAAGTAAGGACATGGACCACATTGATTGAGCCAGCAGGCGGTTGGAGAAAGTTGTGTTTTGTAGATGGTTGTTTTGTCTTGTTCATTGTCATGATTGTCCTTGTACTCGTCATCGGTGTCTTTTCTTTTTCTTGCGTTTTATATGACTTACGTGCTCAAGTGTTTCTGTCAAGTATTGCCTTTCCTGTGTTACTATATGTTTGTTCCTACATTACTAATGCAGACTAAACAATCATCATACATCATAAAGCGGCCTACTAACGCATCTGTAATATGAGAGAAAATATTTATTATACAGCTCTAAGGTGTTTGGTTATACTGACCCTTCATTACTTTTAACAATCATTTATGTCTTTGAAGTGTTTCCCTGCTAGCCATTGTAGTACTTCATATAACAATATATGTTTAGTTTAGTTCACGTATTTATATTCGTAAATGTATACAAACAAGGGACTGGGAACACTATCGCTATCAGTTGAAAGTTGTTCTTTGTGAAAAAATAGTGAAACCCTCTTCCACATTTTGTATGTTACCCCCTAGTATATCGATCGCATATCCTCGTATATAATGTTTACTGAATGTGTTATTAGTAGGGTTCAGAATCCCTTTACCATTATACAATACCATACACCAAAGCTTAAGGGGTTGTTAAACCCTGTATTGGAACATATATGCTATCATTAGGTGGTACTAATCCCCTTGTACAAAATCATACACCAACGGGGTTGTTGAGCCCTAGTTCTGGTATATATACTATTATTTGGTGACATAATTTGAAAATGGCGATATCTAATCAATAGTACACGTAATGGCTTTCTAGCATTAAACTCCTCAGAACAAAATATAAAATGTCTGTTTGACTTAATATAAGTCAGCCATGCTTTCATAAAATTCGTCTAAATATCGACACTTACTCTGATTTGAATGTTAAGACCTTTCTCAGTTTAGCCTGCCAAGCAATTGAAAGGTCTTATTATTGAAGTTTATCTGCTCGTTTTGCAAAGTTTCTATCAACAACGATTCCTGACAAAGAACATCGTATTTTATCATGGTATTGATCCGAACAGTGGATTAAAATCCATGTTGTTGTTACTTTATGACTACGCATTAAACGAAGCACGCAATGGGCAAGTAACGGCGGATATATTACTCACAATTGCTATCTTTTCATAGAATTACAATTCCAGAACGGAGAGGAATATCGTCCAAAATTGTTGTTCCAATGTTAATAGACCATTTAAGTACACGTAAGTTACGACAACAATTGCACACAGCAGGAACATATCCATGTAACAAATGTACTAGTATTGTGTAACCAAACAATCCGTACACTGTACATCACATTTGTAATACAAACATCAAGTCTAACATACTATGTCGGCTTTAAAATCTTCAAATCTGGTCATAAAAAGTAAATAGAAACGTAAATAATCCAAATAAATCCTATATTTTCTATCAATAGCCATCATCTGATAAGCACAGTGGCTTCCATCTCTGCGACATCATCTCTTCTTTTTCACTCGTGCAATCTGTTTTTCCGGCAATGTTAATTACAAAGCTATCCTTAATGTACTTTCCTGCTCCCTTAGTTTATTCCAGTGCATTAAAACTATCCTCATCACCACTCTTCGTAACACAGTCACGTATCTAGAATATTAACACGTACGTTTTGAGCAAATGTAGCCCCTGTCTTGGAATTAGTGCAGCGGCCATGAAGCATGCCAGTCAAACTCAAAACAAAATTACACTATTGTGAAATTTAACTACCAACTGCATATTGCTACCTGTGAAAATGATTAACACAGTCTTTTCCGTCAACCAGTGGGTGTCCATTGATTAGGATAGTTAATGTCCTTATGTCGTTACACGATTCGGCTACCCTAACGTTCCTTAATCATTGTGCTAAATGCGTTAACATCGACATATAATATAGCACATACCGTTATTATATCGTTGGTTGGGATAACAAACGTATAGCCCTTTTGATAGCTCTTAAATACGCTATAGTTGGTCCATTGTTATAATAATGGGAATCTGCTTAATCGAGTGGACGCACTGGTCATGGGGTTGTTCCTTGCTGAATCTAGGTAGTTTAGAAGACGTTGTCTATAATTCTTATGAAGGCACAAGGACAACCTGGAAGGAACTTTTTGTTATCTGCCCAAAATACTTGACAGAGCATGAAGGGAACACTGTAATGATATCATGTTAATAATGTCAGCTAGCAATTTGGTAATATTCGGTAGTAAGTATGTACCTGATCGAATGACCTTATAAGGACTCGGGAACATTGCCAGGATACTACATGTATTATACAGCATATGTATCCATCGTAATAATTATTTATTTATTATTAATTACATTTTGCTAATAATAATTAAGTTTATGCACATTTTGTATGCAGCGTTATTACTATGGGTAGTAATTGAAAAAAAAATCCACGTGATATGGGTTGCAACAAAATTGTGACATTTTTGCTAATTGATACAGATGTTTCGCTCTCGATAATCACTGTACAATCAATATAAATAACAAAGCTCTAAACACCACGTTTTTCTCCGCGGGAACAATTTAGCGAGCAACATTTGGTGAGAAATTTGTATCATGTATCAATAAATAAAAATATTACAACATTTACCCACAAACCCTCGTATAAATGCATCGATAAAATTATTCACAATTCACGTTTATTTTATTTTGTGATCCATCTTTGTTTGTAAAACGAATCAACATAATTTTGCAATCTCATGAGACAAAAGCTGCACGAATAAGATCTTTCTTTTCCACTTTATCTAGTTGATTCAATTATACGCCCTTTGTTCATGCAATTATGTGCATGTTTTATGAATGCAATGTGTGTATATTGCACCAAAACGTTTTGAAATCAAAGAATTAACGTTTAAGTTTCAATGAATTATCATTGATTAACAATTACATGCGAAACTAGCACACAGTGCATCTGCACAAATATTATCTTAAAAGATGAAATGCTTTCATATTTTATCTTTTATTGTATCGATGCACTGTAAGAGACATTATGGTAATTAGAGAGCATCGCATGGTGCAACAATTCTCGTAAATAGCAACGTCAGATAACACTGAAGTATTACAAATTAACTTAGCATCTTAAGCAATTAAAAACCATGCACATTCAGATAAATTATATCCCAATATCTTAATCTGCCTTTGACAAATAGTTTAATGCACAAGTAATATTGCACATGTTAATTAGAAAACGCATGCGTTTAATATCCATTGGTCACAATGAAACGAAACGATCACTGAGTATTTGTAGTGACCTTGTAGTGACCAATATATGTTGCCATATATACATGTACAATGGACAAAAGACTGAACCAGAAATAACACGTACTACGTATTATATACATCTTGCAACCATCTCAAACACGATCATAAAAGGCAACAGACCTAAAAGTGTTGAGCAAAAACAGCAGTAATACTTTAGGACGGTCATAACACTTCATCAAATTAATTTGCTAATTTCTAAGTTACCATGCACTCATATGCATATGTTGCATCAATCATTCTAGCACTATAAAGGTAATATTCACATAATGATATTAAATGGACATTGTATACATGTAGTCATTTTATCATGATAAACTGCCCGTTAAACCAAGTTTGCTATAAGTTATTATATCAGAATCAGATTCAACAGTTAGGGTGGTTAAAAAAATCGATTATTTAATTAACTGACCACACCACACCAGATCAAATCAACTTCTTAACAGTGAGGTGAAAGTTCCCAAATGAGCTTGTAAATATATCATGAGTATTTACACTGGCATTGGTGATCGCAACAAGTTTATTATTGCTTGATCAAAGGTGAATAGCATACCGGACCTAGGATATGGCTGTTTTAATTTGTGTAACAGCTATGAGTGAGTAAAACAGATAATTAGTATGAATATTATTTAATTTATTGAACTGTCAATACAGAACCATCGATATAAGTTGGTTGGGCAATTCGAGTAAAGTATTTGCAGCGTGAAGGTGGTATACTTTTTTAGACCCACTTGAATATTTCAATATTTCACTCATAATGATACTATCCAGTCACAATATCCTAATATCGGATGTTCAACTAGCAGTTACCTGGTACTACCCTCATAATCATGTTGAGCATCAAGAAAGAAAGATATACCAGTTCCATTTTAACGAATTTTGTATGTCGTGGGCTTGGTTAGAACCCCCAGTCTTTTTTTCCCTATGCGAACGCCATGACAACTCACCCACCGAAAACGGTCTAACTTGGTGTTGATAACGAACGTAATACAATGGGTGACAATTTGATTGAATCACTAAATCACAATGCCTTATTTAATATTTTACAGAAACACTGGCCTGAAAGACAAGTTGGTTTTGTCTGTTCCGTTAATCTACAATACAACTGTCTGTAAGAACAGAACAAAGCATGTGCTTACCGGCGTTGTGTTTAATACCCATGTGGTCTTTGCCAGGGCTTGAATATCCGAAACTTACGTTTACTTTTATCATTAATGGTTTATAGATAACTCTATCACGTCTTGATAAAAACATTACGAAATCAAACCTTTTGGGGTTACTAGAAGTAGGAGTCGCCACACTATTGACATTACATTGCATTTTAAAAGCACCATTAGCACAATTTCCCTCAGAATTGTTATAGACCTAACTAGTTAAGTAGTGTCAATGATTCTCTGAAGTCAGAACGACCACAAGTAACAAACAGAGAAGAGGTCGTCATATCTGAGTCACTTACCACATTAGGCTTTCTGTAAAAAGTGACACACTATAACACTCGTACATATAATGACGAGCCCATCGCAGACTGTGTAGAATCTATTCCAAACAGTCACAAACAGATGTAACGCCTTTCTATATATCTAGATGTATGACATCTACGCGCCTCCGAAATCGGTCTCTACACAATGCTTTTAATATTTGCTTGTCATGGTTTCGCCCATTTTGTAATATTTTTAGTCAGTTGACCTTGTAAGTAGTCCTGAAATGAACCTGGCCTAACGTGTTCTTCTGCAAGTAGTTGACGAGTTCTCTACATGTCATAGAGTAGACACGTGGTATCTGCACTGATTTCCGTATCATCATTGCCATGATAACGACCATCACTATGAAATTAAATACCAACAGTACACTCTAAATATATGTAATATTAGAATCATACGTATGAGTCCTACGTCAATGAGGTTTTTAATGTCGAAATACTATAATAAGTTGTTGGAAAAGTACATCTAACAATGACCATCTACGACCATTGTTTAGAAGTAAGACAATGGCCTTGGTAATATATTCTCAGTTAAATAGATTTTCTGTACTCCTCACTTGCTCGTTTTCCTGGAATTAGTTCATTTACTCGGGTTATTAACTTAGTTATATGATGATTAATTCATTACCAGAGAATACCTACCGATCCATATGTCGTATCTTACCAGTCCAGGCAATGGATGAACAGCAAATACTACGACCGTTAACTGCAGAACTTAGTACTTCCTTTCGGGGATATAAGAATGTCTGTTTGTTTAATTAGTGGAAATACTTCAATGATCAACTAGTGTTCCAATAGTGATATCGCAAATCGTGTGGTGGTGTTTCGAAGAGTATAACAAATTCTAACTAGAACTGTCGCCATTCGGCAGACTAATATACCACCCGCGTGGCAAAAATCATTGCAGCTAATGTTTTACTTTAATATGCACATCTTCATGTTGAGGTTGTTCATCTGTTAAAGTTTGAAGAAAATGCTGCAAAAACTGTAGGAGAAGTTGCGTCCACAATAACTATTCACTATATACACTATATATTGTATAGTGCATAAAAGTACAAAGGGCCATAATTCTGTCAAAATTGGTCGCAGCGCAAATTCTTTTCTTTATGCACATCTACATGTCGGGATTGTTCATCTGTTAAAGTTCGAAGCAAATGCTGCAAAAATGTATGAGAATTTGCGTCCACAAGAACTGTTCACTATATGTTGTATAGTGCATAAAAGTACAAAGGGCCATAATTCTGTCAAAAAATCGTCGCAGCGCAAATTCTTTCCTTTATGCACATCTACATGTTGAGGTTATTCATCTGTTAAAGTTTGAAGCACATGCTGCAAAAACTGTAGGAGGAGTTACGTCCACAAGAATGCGTCTACGGACAAACTGACGGACGGACAGACAGACAAGCTGAATCCAGTATACCCCCTTTACAACTCGTTGTGCGGGGATATAAATATACAGTTGGGAAAATGTTCTTATCTCTGTTTTGTCGTTAATGCAGGGGCCTTTTTGTAATTTTAGTTTGCCATGGGCCTTCTTTATTATGTTTTTGTGCCCGTTGCTTCTCTTAAATGTTACATTCCATGAGCGAATTTTTATTCTATTTTCGCAAACATGTGTAGTGATAGCCGAACAGAGTGTAGGAACATATACGGTTGGAATGATCAGCAAGCGGCGATTGAACCATATCAATCACCAAAGTAATCATAAGCAAGATTTTGGAATGGGACACGACAAAAATGTGATGAAACGACACTGTGAAAGTAAGAGCTTCTGTTATTGTTTTAACTTTCACTGTGCTTTCTTAACGACTTGAAAGCGACGTGTTCGTTAAATCTTACACTTTCTATAAAGTAGGACATGACAAAGTGAATTAGCTTACATTTGAAAGTCATTACATCCCTAGGCTAATGTCGTAAATATGTTCATTAAATTCTACTAACTTTGACATATATGTAGCTAGGTAATATATCTACAGAAACAGGAGCGAGGTTTCAGTATTAACTCTAATCTAAGTTCTAAACCCCTTTTCTGTTCAAAAATATTGTAGATATGTTTACGGATAAGAAGTGAAGCCATGTAAAAGTCCAAATTATGACGCTTCAATGACGATGATCTTCAATAAAGCTTGTGAGTAACATATTATATTTCATTAACTTATTCAGTTTATTCAGCTATGCAAATGACAGTTCTCTTACGTTTAGCAATAAAATATTGAAACCCTCAAATCAGTAATTGAATCTAGAGCAATATCATGATCGAACAGTTTGAGTTTAATCACTGACAAATGCAAGAATATGTAAATTAGCAATGTACTGTTTCTTTGTGTGGCACTTGAACAGCTTAAACTCAAATTCTGACCAACAAGAAATGTTCCAACATACAGTATTGGAACAACACTGTGTTGTTTCGTTTATAGATATCAGTAATTAGGTTGATAGAAAATACAACAAACTCGTTTATTCCATCTGAATATGTTGCTTGTGTTCTATTTGTAAAAGACATACTCCGTTGGATAAGGGTCGTGTTGAGAATGTCACAAGTGCTGCACTCAGATCGTGAATAAATATATCTAATTTGTCTTAAATTCAACATCTCAACCAGTGTATGCATTAGCTCAGACGAGTGTATCTTGTAAAACGAGAGACAGGAAATTTCAGTCTAACAACATACACTCTCCTGGGACAGTTATCGATTCCTAAATACAAAATCGACATAATCATTTTCTCTGCCTATAATCTATGGCGCTCGTATCGAACAAGTTGAGATTTGTATCTTAATGACAATGCAACCACTGGGGAAATACGTTAGTTATTAAACAACAGAATGTGTGAAAACGAATTTTAGATTATTCTGAATGTCTGAAAGAGGTGATAAAAATATCAACATAATCACATCGCCACTTGTATTGACAGTCAAGGATATCATAAAATGACAGTCGAAGGATAAATTTGTAGATTTTTTAGTAATTTTGTTCACATTTTCTGACTTGCTGAATGATTAACTGTCAGAGTCTCTCAGGAAAACGAACTGGTATTGACACACATTGCACTTTAATATTCTGATCGTGAGGGACATAATTAGCGCACATCAACCACTAATTGAAAGGTGTGACTCAATGTCAGATGATGCTCGCGTTTTCGCCATTTTAACGCTATATTGCGGAGTTAGACATTTTCTACGTCATCTAAATACCACGAGTGATGCACTGTGGTGCTATCGATTCAGCAAAGTTGTAAAATCTTATATTCACAAACGTTACTGGCAATTAGACGCTACAATGCAATGTAAGTCAACTTGTTCCTGTTAGATATTTAGGACACATTCAGCTATGTCGTGAAATGCACGAGCAATTTTTCGCAATTCATAGACATAACTTTGTGACTTTGTGTGCACCACATTGTCTTTAGCAATTGATTGAGGCTCGCTAGAACAAACTGTACACATTAAGGATGAGTGATCTACAAGTAAGATGTACCAACAGTACTTACCCTCGTCCATTTATTCCTTTTGGGGCCGACATAAAAGATAGGGAAATCACATCAAATGTGTAGCCTCAATACTTACTTACGTAAAACGTACAATAATGAGTAATTTTTTTTAATAATTATATTGTATTCGACACGTTCTGGGTGAATTATGAACAGACCAGGTAAACAAGCAACATATATACCGATGGTCCATGTTGTGCTTGCAGTTCCTTAAAACCTCGTAAAAAGTCGTAATTGAGACAATAAAGGAACATGTGTTATCAAAAAGACTTAAAACACGCTTGATGTCACGAAAAACTTTGCCAAAAAATAAATGTTTCTTAGTTCCGCAAGAAAATGTTGAGGCTCGTATTTAGCTAAGATTTTAAGATTTTTTCAGAAGTACTGTTTAGCACGTGTAGGCTGACAAGAAACTTGCTCGACCATTTTTGATATCAGCCGCAGAAAGGTAGGAAAGTTGTGTGTTGTTTTCAAATGAGACATGGTGTCTTAAAACCTTTTCAGTAGTACTTGCACATGAAAGCCGTGTTATTTCATGTTAAGATATTTTGTATTTGAGTTCAAACATTTCAAGTAAACAATTTAACGTAATTCATTCTAGCAAGATTGAACACAATCTTATTAGCACAATGCGTACATTGTGATTTCAGAAGTGAACTCATTCAAAACGTTTCAATAACAACCCTACAAACATTCATCCCGTATCTTTCTTTTCAATTCTTTCAAGGATAAAATGTTTGGCGATTTTTCATCTCGTACCACATAGCAAGAACATATAATCTATCCTTCTGATGATATATGAAAGTGCTAAACCTCGCGGGATTCACCAGTAACATTATTACAGAGAAGTTTTCTTAGAATCAATCAATTTATTATTCATCTATGTCGTACCAACGAGTTCCTTGTGCAACACGAAATAGACAATATTCAAATGGCGTGTAACAACAGGGAATGCGTGGAGACGATCCCCTTTTATTTCTGAACAAGAACAAATTTGCTTAAAGTATCAAATGCTAAATATGTCGTTATCAGATATTAACATTTGAATATTATATTTACTATATGTTATGGAACATATCTTTGTAAATATTCAAAGATAACCAACATTGACTGGTATGTCTGCAATCGTGCTGTCCGCATGTATAGCATCCGTTATGTGACGTCATAGTTCTATTTCTGTAAGTACAAAACAAATAGTGTTCCCCATACAATTAACAATTTCTACCAACACTAAATTTGGCATTTCTTCTCTTGTTGTTTTGATCATTTGCCGCTCCCATTGAGCACATAAAATGGGTTAGAAGACATAGATTTTCCTGTCACTTTTGTCAAGACTGTATTATCGGTAATTGTAATTACAACAGAAGTTTGCTTCACTATCTAAGAACAAATGATGAAATATGCAATGTACAGGGAAGGCGTCACACAAATATATAACTTACATTTATTAACTGTATATTACATAGTTTATATACAAGCACACTGATTCACGTACACATAGATGGCCAATGAACTGCATGCAATAGAAGTGCAGTTGGTATATATATACAGGATACAATTAGAATCAGTGTCCAGCTATAGAGGATGTTCAGACAATCCTGATAAATGCATAATCATCTAATGAACAAACAATGAAGAATGAAATATTCTTTGCGATTCTAGGTTTTAGCATAAAAATAAAGTTATTGTATGAAATTCCTAAATTGTAATCCACCTGATATATACCGAGGACAAAACAGCAAACATAACGTAAGAAGTTAATGGTGTGCAAGGGTGACCTTTTATTTTTGCAAGTAGTAGAGAGGAATTAACTCTGGTGGGCCATTGCATTGTAACTATCTTCAAAGGGGATAGTTACTAGCAAATTGTATATTGATTTCTGCTACCGTGTTTCGGAAGGTAAATCTAGGCGCGTTGTTTCAGTTGGGTGCTGTCCTGTTTGACTGACTGAGGCGGCTAAATGTGTTTGTCTATGTAACTTTGACTTGTCGTCTGTGATTTTCTTTTTTGGGTGTTGTTTGTTGTGCATCTCGTGCTCTGTTGTTTCTGTTGAGTGTTGGCTTCATCGTCCGATATGTTATAATATTGTAACCAAAACATACATATGTATCTTTAGTAAAAACATTAGATAGACCGAAATAATCCACCTGTTTTACCAGTACAAACTATAGCTATGCCCGAGCTTCATCGCTCGCTGTATGACCAATAAGTCTCTATACATAAAACTGTATTTACTAACTAATTGATAGCAGCTAGTAATTAATAATGATCAGACCTCTATGAGAATGTCTGAATAAATGTTGATCATGATTGTGTCGCTTGTATGTACATTGTATAATGGAATGGTATCCCTCTGATGCATGAAATGAGTAAATGTATACACTGTTTCATACCCCGAATATTTACAATGTATCGCCTTGTTTGCAGTTGTCCGTTCCAACACCATTCAGTGAAGCAAGCACTAACGATGGTGTTTGTCCCCCACCAAAGCGGTTTTCATACCAACCAAACATGTATCAACATCGTGCTGTCTTGTATGTTTAATATAACTACGAAACATAATTACCGTTTCAAAGTAGTAAATTGATGTCGTAATAACGAGTTCTTATGATATTTGAATATGGCATGTGTATGAGTTATACAGGCATAGGGAAGCTTCTTAACCGAAATATCAATCAATTAAAAACAAGTAAGAAACCGATTTGTTTTTATGAATTCTCAAAAGTTGAAAGTGAACTGGGATATTAAGTGGTACAAAGATTTTATCTTCAACATTCCCTGAACACATCAGATAGGCCATATATCGCAAATATCTAACAGTGACCTCGGCTATTCTGACAAGACGCCGCTTGGTTTCTATAACTCTAATAAAATACGTGTTTAATAACAATGCTCACTTAAATGATACCGGAATTTTTTTGTATAGTTAGATGTTATCTGCAGTTATTGCCTAAATGTTTGAAATGATAGACGACGTTTGAGCCACTGGTTTGTACTTGGCCCTTACACAAGTGGATTCACCATTTTGTTTCCAATAAATACATAGTTCCTTCCTAAAATTGACTAATCAATTTATAAGGACATTTTATGTATCTGTCTGTGGCTGTTGATTTAATGTTACAAAGCTTGCATACATCACATGATTCGCTTGATAACTTGGCACCTGTTACGATCTCTAGATAATCTCTATATTGGTGTTTATGGTTTATTTATCTTATTGTTGTAAATATAACTCAAAAGACAAGGAACTAACGAACCACTACACGAAAAACCCATCTGATTGATAAGATTCTGCTTTCTTCTGGCATTTTTCATCTGGCCACTACAAGTAATTCACTTAAGGTTTATTTAATTGACAGTATGTCTATTTATTGATGTTACTTAACGACTTGTTTAAGTACTGAACGCAGATCTGTTTCTGCACTGCCGTACTTGCGTGGCTGATTGGAAAATTACAATACTCATTTACCATGTAGCATTCACCGTGTATTTACTCGCAGATGGAGAACATCTCGTTAAGCCTTAATATAATTGTCTCCATTGAAGCGGTTTCTTTAACAGAGAGAGTTAAGATCCGACTGACATCTGTTACAAACCTTGCCAGTATCATTGTATTCACCTCTATAGAAACATAAACAATGTTAGAGCGGGAATCCCAGAAAGACATGGGTCGTAGTGATCATTGCCACTCGCGAGAAATCCTAATTTATTTTTTTATCCTAAGTGCCCTGTCAAATAAACGGACACTATGTCCGAATGTCCGTGTAGATGGAAACACTCGAGTCCATATAAAGTTGGGAAACGAGATCAGGTTACTTCATGGAATGATCTATAGGAACCGCTGTTGCCATTTTCACACACACCAACGAGAATACTGATAGCATATACATTAACCAGCAGACATTGTCAAATGTGCAAAACAATACACTGTATAAATGTTTTTTACAAATCAGATTGGATTAAAATATCAAATGTTTTGATTGTAAGATTTCAGTATAATGCTTACTGGATTTAAGGTAGATCCAATGCTCACATCTTAATTGGCGAGAAGTTGTTCATCATGTGTTTAAATAACGTGTAAATTTCCTATTATGTATTGAATATGTAATATTAAGTGTGTATTCTACAAAACCTACAAAAATAACAATATTCGCATCGCGCTTGCAAATTTTTGTTATACAATGAAACATTTTGACAGAAACGACGACGACGAGTTATTTGCACTTGTAGGAGGGCTATTTTATGAAACATTCAGTTCAACGTATAATGATGTATTCACAAAATATTTTTACACATCATCTTCATCTTTTTATTCACTTTTTAAGCATTTTTTAAACTCAAATGTGTGTAACCCTCTGATACTGATGAGTGGTCGAAATTAGGGCTTCGAAATCGTGAACCATAAGTCCACCAGTAAGGATTTATTCCAAACGTGGTGAGAGGTGCTTACACTTCTAAGTCTGTTTAATATGGTAGATGTTCCAAAAGTTCTCAAAATCGAAAAAAGCTTATTGACATACTTCGAATACATCTATTTTAACTAGCGCCTTTAGCCCTTTTAACACACCCCTGCACCTACTCATTTAAAAAATGTACCAACAAATTGGTTATTCGGCGGTACATACCTTTTTAAAATCATCATTTTATGTGCAATGAAATGAATTTGCACCAATGAGATCACTGACATCGGGGTAGATCACATATTTTTAACATGGCATCTTTCTCTAATAAGTTCTTAGGTAGTAAGATACTTTAAGATGGTATATTTACTGCATAATGTCCAATGACTAGTAATTGCTTCCTTCCAGAGTTCATTGGAGATACCTATCTATTCTGTGTTAAATGAAACTTCTTTTGTTTATTAACATAACAAATTTCATTGCCGATGACTTTTGCATGTGTTCCCATAGTATATATGACTACGTTAAATAAATGATCAAATGTGTACCTTACTTTCAGAAGAACGTTTTTTAAAGCATTATTTATGCATATTTGTATCTGACTCAATGCCAATTACCAAATTGCAGGCGAGACAAGTTAATAATTACGGGTGCCAGACAAAGGATTTTACTGGTTGTACACTACGTATGAATTTCGAGTCATTTTAACAGTTGAATTGTTTATGTAACATCTCTCGTACAAGTGTTTGAAAGTAAGCATTGATGTATCGTACATTCTACTTTTGCATGCTACTTCAATCGTTTGAAAAATTATATTTCCCGTTTTACTAATATTTAAGTTTATGTATTAAGCTCTCTTAGACTCTCACATTTACATGAAACTATTGATAGCTTAGCAATGTCAACAATAGCCTGCTTTGTTACATAGTTTCTCCTGTATTTGTAGTTTACGTAATTGGTAATAGCTTTTGAGGATGGGTTAGAGCTAGTACGTGTATATTCCATTTATCTAGTACACGAGTTGGATCGTTAGGGACACGCAGCTGTTAAGTGACATAAACGCCTAGTTATTTACTGACACGAACAAGATGTTTTAACTCGGTATGGAGTTATTATATCCCCTTGCGTTGTACAAAAGTGTCAAGCAATTTAGCTCTTCAATATTTTTGGCATGACATAGTATTCTTGTTAATTTCCCCTTTTGTATCTGTGTCAAACTTATGTTTAATTCTAATAAGTCCCTCTCCCCTTAACCCCGTCGTTGATTTTGGCCTGTGAACAGACAGGTCCTTATCTCCCCACTCGTATAGTTGTTTGCTTTCCACATAGCAAACTGTGCTGATGATCCACGGTGTTCATATCTAAATTATGCAAATTGTAAAAGAATTAGACGATGGAGTACTTAACTTATTCTGGAGCTATTTTATACACTGCTATAAAGAAACTAAATACCAGCTTATCCGTAGTAAAACACGCTGTAAAAGTCTTTGATAACACTTAATTCGTACAATAACAAATTTTACTCACAATTATCATCATAGATTCCATCATATGCTGCCATACGGACTTCATATAACAGAATTCTCTCGACATATTAAAGTGAATATAGCAAATGTCATCATGTTGAAACTGCATTGATAAAAATATACAGCTAAATGGTATTGATAAGAACCCAGTTACTTATGTAGCAATGATCCATCTGAGTGCAGCATTTGAGACTGTTGAAATTCCCACTGTGTTTCAAATTTCAAAAGTGGACTTTAGAATCAACGATACTCCACTAAAATAGGTAGACACTTATGTGAAAATCAGAACAATGAAAGTGCTTGTTAACAAATCATTCTCAGAAACAAATCATTAAATTTGGGGTATCCAAAGGTTCAAGTACTGGGCCGGTGATATTCACAATGCATGTCGCTGCCTTCAATAGTGGTGTGCAAAAATATCCAACAATATTGCATGGCTATGCGGAAGACCACGAAGTTGCATTTATGTTTCTAAGAGGAAATTCTGTAAGTTCTGCAACGTGTAAATTAATGTCTCAAAGACATTATCATGTGGATGACCACATACGAACTGAAAAAGAATAATCTCAAACGGAAATCATTATATATTGCACACCGCAGCAGTTGGTCAAAGTAAATACTTAAAGTGTAAACGTTGTTGAAGCCAAAGATAAATGTGTTGACCATGTCAGAGACCTTTGTGTTTTAATGGACAATACATTGATAGACACATGGGAAAGAAATACCAAATTGCCTAAGTACAACTAAGGAAACGTTGAGGCATCCGCAAACAAATGTAACAAAAAGCAACTGAAACACTTATGCATGGCCTAACTAAACTTCAAGCTTATCACATCGATATATTGCAGAAAGTTCAAAATCCTGCAGCTAGACTTGTGACCTATATTTCGTAAGACCAATCCAACTCTACATTGGTTACCAGTTAGAGCAAGGGTGTACAAACAAAAACTATCACTTGAAGTCTTCATAAGGGACTGAGTTTTTGTTCTAAGAAACAGAACTAAACCTGCAGACAGTTCTATCAGTGTAATTGGGCCGAGCTGATGGAACTCTTTCCCAAGTAATTGGAAACATGCTTCTGATAAAACCAAATTTAAAAAACTACATTGGTCTCAAAAGATAATTTTATTTAAGCAAAATTCCTTGAGGGCCTTTTGTGTTCGGTGAACAAAGTTGTAGACCGACTATGTAAACTGCAATCGAATACAGCTTCATATATTTGGTGCAAATTGAATTTAATTTTGTATTTTTTGTACGAATAAAGCGCAGAATGGAATGACACAATTCGAACAGCTCTGGTGAATATTGAACACTAAATGTGAAGACCAACTCACGACAAACAAGGCGCCATTACCCAAGTGACACATTGAACGTTTTTATTTGGATAATATACAACCCGTAAACACCACAGAAATGAAAGACCGTGAGTGGTATACATAAACAAGTATTTGTAACAGAATTGAGTCTTGTCTTGTTGACTAAACAACATCATTCTTCGGAGACTTATACATCAAATCTATCACACAGAAACCCTCAATTGCTATGATTAAAAGGCATTGAACAAATATCATATATAAGACGGGTGTCAGATAGGTATCTTTTATGTTTGGCTAGCAGACATTGTTGACCTATTCCCATACACGAACACGCGTCGTTGCATCTGAACGTTTAGAAAATGTGTGTCAATGAAGCTTTACATGGCGAAATAATCTACAACATCTCTACAGGGAATTCTCTGTCGATATTTTATTTCTGACTTTATCAAATGACGCCTAAAACAATCTGATATCCAGAAAATTACATCAAGTCGTAACGTGATATATAACTTTGTCTTTCTGTAGTCTTTGTGGTGGATATCTACAAGATAGTTGATTTGAAAGCCATATTACTTGTAATACGCGCATATGCATCTAAGCAAATTTGTGCCTTTATCATCTGCTTTTTTTGTCTTTTAAGTGTAAAAAGGAATCATTTAGGAAATGCCGCATGCTAAGTTCACAACCGTTCCAAGTGTATAGCTGAATATGAAGTTATAGCTTAAAATAACTTAACTGTAATTTTCAAAATGAAGTTCATATATTTATTTACAAATACGGATAAATAATACGTGTCTGATCTAACCAATATTTATTATACAAATTGACAGCGCTCTAGGTTCACTTATATCATGTCCTTCCCCACGTGGCACTTCTCTATTTATCAGGCACTTGTTTTAGTGTCTGCAACATCATACGACAGGCAACATCGATTTTGTTAGAACACTTCGGAACATAATTTCTGAGAAACAAATTCCTAACAATGTGATAGTATATGGTGTATTTTACAGTGCTATACAAGTTGAAAACACTCTCGTTAAAGAGATGGGTACTAATACTAGAGCGAAATATGCTTTCTTCTAAATTTAAACAATTGGTTCTTTACAATTGCAAATATTCGTATGCTTTGGAGACAGTCCATCACTTTACTAGTTGATATCTATACCTTTTAAATAGTTTGCACCTATTGTGGGATTTGAACATTTATATGTGACTGATATTTGCTTGTAATAATTGTATGCAATATTGCCTTGTCCTTTGAAAATAACCGTACATGTAACAACTTAAAATAATTATAAAATTCGCGATTATTTCAAAGAAACCAAATAGCAGCCCTGGACTATCCATTTAACAGTATTCGAGTGTAAGATACAGTGTCCGAGTTAGTTGTAAGTAAAATGAATTTGATAAAATTATACCTTTCATTTCAAATAAACAGATTAGTTCGCCCATTTGTTTAAGAAACATATTTCAATCATACAACGTTAGAATGCGCAGCGATATGGCGTCCTTGTCTACAAAGCAGATACAGCTCACTGATTGCTTCTCCGTACAGACAGTACATTAGTACTGACACATACAACATATAGCTGTGCCTCATATTTTCGTGGTACCCCTATTTCCGTGGTATGGGTTATAAACTGTTGTGTGAGCCAACCACACAAAATACACATGTTAATAAGTGCACAATCACTTATCTTTGATAATTTCAGCCAAAAAAAAAATAAAAAAGTGAATAAACATGAATAAAAATTGGCTTTAATCAAATTTTCCACAAAAAAATAGTACATTTTCCTACTTTTTGAAAGCAGGATACTTGCTAAACCTCCAGTAACAACTTGATACATTACATCTTATGTTACATAGCCTTCTATCGTTTGTGACACCTGTCTTAACATTTTTGACTGGATTTCTAACAGGTGAATGTCTTGTAGGTGATGCAAATAACTGTTTACATCGTATACCTTGGAAATATGGGTATCCGCTCAATATCTATAGATAGGAGTAGGGTTTTTCCTAACTTAATTTTCTTTTATGTTTTATCCAGATATACACATTGATTAAGAATAAACTCATAAACCAAAGATGCCTTTTATCATTCAGTGACAGGCTGTAACCAGTATGGACATTTTAAACATTTTATCTTAGTTAAGTACCGTGATATACGAGGCACCAGTATACAACAACTTGTTTAAACTTATAACATATTTCATTCTTTGAATAAACGGAACCCCTATATACAGTAAGGAAAATTGTCAGATTTATCGTTTGATAACTACATGTAATTACAACATTATGATATTTTGTAAAACCTATATTGTTCATTTGGAGCTTTGTGTCTTTGGTGCTCGTTTTGTTTTATGCATTTCGTGTTCGTTGTTGTGCATTTCGTGCTGGTTTTCTTTGTTGTATGTTTCGTGCCTTTTCTGCTGAACTCTGCTTTTTCTGTTCGATTTATAAGTGTATGTTTGTTCTAAACATTGTGCAACAATATAGACATTAGTACCGCAGTAGTGCGTTCTTACTGTTGTACTACAGATTCCAAATAAGGCCAGAGTTCTTTGATTTTTCGTTACTCGGACCCTCCTGTCCTATTTTTTGGCATTTTCAAAAAAGAATTGGAAATCTTAAATTGTACACATTTTTTATCAAATATTTTGATGGTAATGTTACTATACACCTTGTTTATTACGTATTCCAATATTTTACTAATAATAAGTAGGTAAAGTGCTCTCATTTACCACTGTGCCATAGGTATCATTGAAAAAAATATGTAAATGAAATTTATTTTTAAATAAAATGTACATGTTATTAAATTTCTGTAGTTTTTTTAAAATTCTTTATCAATGATACAGATACATGCGCACCGTATTTGTTATAAGATGAATTTGCTGTTAGAACTAACATCGTTGCTTTCAATAATGGACCGTCATTGACTACAATCCACCATCAACTACATTTTGGGAGTTTTTATTTTTTCCCCTCCTCCTGTGGACTTTTTTCTCAAAAATGTCCGAGTAACAAAAAATTAAAAAATCTCTGGCCTCAGTAGAAAATACCATGCACAGTAGCTATTGCAATGCATATGGGTCATATGTTAAACATGTTTACAGGGCCTTGCCAACTCAAACTGAGCAAATAACACATAGAACTGTCCGCATTGTTAACTACAACAGTGGCAACAATACAATTGCAACGGCTGTTACTACTATCAACTACTGAATATCGTTACGATTGGGATTAATTACTAGGGAATGCGCAAAGTTGTCAACTAGGGGTGGTATTTAATAAGCACTTCAGTAACAAGCTTAAATTGAGTTACCATGACTCAGGGAGGAATAGGTGTTTAGTTTTAAATGATCTCATGCTCGTTTTTTAAACGGTACCGGAACATTGTTAATGCAATATCTACCATAGTCTGGCCATCAACACTTTTATTTGGTGTTTCCAGGTGTCGCAATTTGCATTTGTACCATGCATTGTTAGCTTTTATGTGTTGCAATAATCTTCATGTACACTTTATGCAATTTGTTGTTTACAGTTATTGCTAATCGTATCTATGGATGAGTCGTGTAATTTATTATCTGCCTGTGTTTCAACTTGTAGTAATACGTTTTAGGACTTCTGACAGCTAAAACTAGGTATTTCATTCCATTTTACTGTTGGAACTAGGTCATTTAGCTTGGGCATTCAGCTGATTGCTGAAACTGGTTCATCTAGAATTTCGACAGCTTTGAAACATGGAAGGACTTGTTTAGTTGGGAATTGCATGTGCCTTGTATGTTTTTTTATGTGTTCTGTGCTCGTCTGGTTCAGGCGGGCATTGTGCCTTGTGTGTTTTTTTATGTTTTCGGTGCTCGGCTGGTTAAGCTAAGTGCTGCCTTCCCTGTCTGACTTAATATTATTTTTTTTTGTAAAACGTCATTTGTTGTTATCTTGTGGTGTTTTATTTGTATACATTATTATGTTGATCTCAAGTCTTGAAACAAGTTTCATGTTTGTACTACGCAATATGTTGTTCTCATGTGCTGCAACATGTAGCTATGTATGTAGTTTGTCATGTGTTGTTCTCAAGTCGTGTTACTTGTTATGCGCAAAGCATTATGTAATTTGTAATTACCTAGTGTTGCAACTTGTTTTTCGTGTATCTATTGTGTAATGTGTTACTGCAACATCTTTGTTATTTTCTTGTGTTGTTACTATAGTTCGATTTCGAGCATTGAGCCGTGACTGCACTTTTAATGTTTTAACCACTAATCGATATAGGTTGGTATATGTTTGAACAGTACGATAAGTAAAACAATTAAGGCCAACTATTTCAAGTGTCTGGTTGGTCGTGACGGCAAAGCGCTTGATACTTTGTAAAATAACTTTTGTGCGATCAGGGCGAGTTCGAATCCCACCAAAATAGTTTTTCATTTTTATTATATTTTTTTAATGCACACAACTTGTAAAATCCGTGTAATACTAGTATATGTGACCAACCCACATTTGGTACATGTATATTGTAGAACGTTTTGAAGGCTAATCAACTGAATATAGGCTGTCAGTATGCTATGAGTGAAAATGATAAATATGTTGAATTGACACCAGGTCCTTTTAATGGATAAATTAAAAATATAAACAAAATCTTAACTAACAATCTCTTCACATAACATAAAACAACGAATTAAAAAAAATGAGCGAATCAGGGAATCGAACCACCGACTTCTGGGTTACAAATTCTGAACCTTGCCGACTGCACTAAACCGTAATCTGGTTATAACTAGATGTCTGTAAGAATCATATCATTAAAAAATGCACTCCGAGTGTAATAAATGATAGTCTACCCGCCAAAATGGACTAGTCGGATAGGTCATGGCTCAGAGTTCAAAATTGTTTTATAGCACTTGTTTTTATGTGTGTGCTATGCAAAATATTGTTTTCATGTGCTGTAACAGGTAGCTATGTATGTATGTATCATGTCATGTGTTAGTCCCTTCTGTTATAACATGTTGTTCGTATACAGTAAGCATTATGTTAGCCTCTAGTGTTGCTTTTGTTTATGTACCATACACTATGACGTCCTCATTTGCTGTGACATGTAGCTTTATTTGTATTATTTATTGTGTTTTTCTTTAGTGATGTAACCAGTTGTTTTTGGATGCATTATGTAATGTGTTATTCTCATGTGTTGTAACTTGCTTTAAATATGAATAATGTAATGTGTTAATCTTAGATAATTGTGCGTCTTGTGCCCTCGTATGTATTTACAATTTGTCCTCATGTTTTCTCGAGTGTATATGTCATACATGTAGTGCTTTGCGATTTAATGATCCATAGTTTGTACTATGCAAGTTATAATCCACAACTCGTTGATTGTCGATGAGTATATGTTAACTAATGTTCTCATAATTCATGCATACTTGTATTTTGTTATAATTGTATTGATTGTATGCTTGTATTTCTTGCTCACTTTATATATGCTCTTCATCGTTGGAGGATAATTGAAATATAATATAATGTTTATATATAACTGCCTTAGAATTAGAAAACATTATACGAATCATGCATATTTGAAATCTGTATCACAAAGCCTATTATCTCATGTGCCTATTTTCATGAAAATCGGAAGTGGTCATGTTGACCATACTGAAGTTTAAAAAGCTTATTTTTCCATAAGTAAATAGTAGTTTTCAGACAGTTGGTTCTTGTTTTCTCAAAATATTGATTTTGTACTTACGACCTTCTAATTCTTAGTCAGCGATATATTCACAAAGCTAAGAAAATGTGGATTAAACTTCAATATGTGGGAAATATGAGCAACACAAATTTTCAACTTAAATAAAGTCATAATATTTAAGTTTTCCGCTAAGATGCTTTGAGAATACCAGCCCTAGGGTTCTTCCATCACTATCTACTTCCCAAAGCAAAAGGCCCAATTCCCAATGGAAAGTATTATCGTCTATTCCCAGTTATAGGAACATATATGTTGTACTTTTCAACATGGATAACTTTATCATTCAACGATTATTACACCCACTGTATAGCCCGAAATATTGATTGGGATACCAATAAGGATGCCAATTATTTCAGCTATCTGTCGATGTAAAATTCCCGATTCAAAGCTGGGTTCTTTTTCAAAAAGGACGAGGAAATCCCCTGACAACATGCATTACCAATACGTATATGCATATTTTGATAAACCACATATGTGTCGAAATGACCTACATGTGACTTGTTTCAATCGTCAACATTCCAAAAGCTTATACTCTGATTAAAAACAGAGACAAAGATGAGTATTTGTGATTGAAGAAACTAAATTGAATGGGAGAAAAATGAAAGTTAATGAAATTTTCTCGAAATCTAGTTAGTATTTTAATTTGTCAAATCCCAGCGTGGCCTTGTTGTGAGATAGTCAACACGTCTACTTATATGATCTGAAAAAGGACCAACATTCTGTGTTATATGACACATATATCTCCGGGCTTTTGTATTATATGAACTACTAAACAAAATGTCGCAGATGACCCGTCTTGTATCATTTTATGCGTAGCTTTTGGTAAAAGCGGTATTAATCCAGGAACAGCTGACACTCCTCTAGCTTCAGAATCTGAAGGGTCATTTTGATGCTTTTGACTAAATTTTAAAACTATCCATGATTTAAAGAGAAAATGACCCTTCAAATCAAAATATTGATGATCAAAATGCGGCTTTTTGGAAATTACAAGGGATCGAAACCCCTACTCCCAAGTCCTAGTCATGATGCAGGAAGTCCCTAACGTGTTGTCTCAACAGGTTGTACGAGTATCATATCAAATAATCAGTTTTGTTAGTTGACAAGATAAGCGGTAACGCCAAGAACTCATTAGAGTCGGCGTTCATTGAGTTTTTAAACGTTTTAAACGTTTTTGTTCACATGGCTTTACAGTTCATGTACAAAAAGTAACTCAAACCACGAATGTTGATATATGAAACAAACATAACTAACTATACATGTCCGTCGTCCACTGTGAGAGTGATCATTTATACGATCAATATTGTAAACGAGTGCTTGCAGAACATTCGTCTGATTTATATGATAATCGAGCTATAATTGAAATTATGAAGCGCAGTGATTCATAACAAAAAAATAACACATAAACAAAATTAATGAATTTGATCGCTTTATTCGTCATCAATTGTATCTGCCGAGATAAAAGGCAACGGTAATGTGGCTCGAAATAGGATAGTTAGTTTTGTCCATCCAATATTTCCTAGATCTAATCCCCTGAGAGACATTTATAGCTGAAACCATATTTACGAAATAGTTCAGCTAATCTTCGTTTTAAGACAACTCAATATTACAAAATGTAAAAAAAATACTCTTTCACACGTAATCAAACATTTGTCTAAACGTATTTAAGCCCCGCCGAAATGCTGAATAGAAACTTAAATTGGTTCGGTATTGATTCCTTGCAACGACTGATATAGTGAGGAAATGAGGAAATAGTCTTCATTCAGCACGTGGTATCGAAATTATGAAAATCGCCTGTGTAAGGACAAGACACTGACGGAATCCCAATATAATGTTGGTGTAGTATGGTACTTGGATAGTCAATTAATTAACTATTATGTGCATTGACAAGAATCGAGGACCTAAAAGCACGATAAGGGCCATAATTTAGATAAATTACTAAATTCACGCCTGTCTTTGCGGGAGTAATTATGTTACAACATCACATGTGTGTATTAGCAAGACATTGCTGCCATGCTGGTGTGGGTTGAAGGACAATTCTGCGTTCAAAACGATTGACATATAAAATAAATATTATGCGCGGATTCGTAAAACCATTCTAGAAAAACTGTTTCTGAATGGAGTGATATTAATAAAATATCATGATTTAATTAACGCAGTCTAGAGACAATAAAACAAGTACATACCATCAACTTTGCATTTCCTAAACAGCCCTGACCAGTATAGATTGTACGTTGTCCCGTTAACACCTTCTTCCAGGCGTTCTTTGGTATAGAGCCAGTAATCCGTTGCAACGGCGATACACAGGAGTCCAAAGGCTGCACAAGCACAGGCACTCGTCATTACCATAAGCAGCCTCTTCCTGTCGCAAAAGTCCATGATATAAACGTGCTTTCTTCTACTTCCGGGTCGGTGTTAAGTCCTGACGAATGTAAGAACAATTTATCGTTGGTGTCTTCAAATTTGGTACGCCCGCCATGGAAAGAACAATTTTCTATAAACACTCCTTGGCTAATGCCGTCATACAAAACAGTCGAGTGAAAAATAACAGGACCAAATAAGAAAAGACGTTCTTCTGTTATTTCCCATTCACTGTGTTTGGGAGAGAATCCAGACGGGGACAGAGAAAATAAGGCTCTTATCACCATCACACCACTACATAAAGAATTAATAGAACACTTTTTTCTTTATTATCAACATCTGATCTCAGTTTTCATCGTAAATTTCCCTGTTCTGTTGTAATGGATATCATCTAAAAATCACATCCATTACACGTTTGACAATTCCTGTTTTATCAGATATAACAGTTTGCTAATATCTTCTCAATATCCAATCTATTCCATCTACATGCCGTCTTTATTTGCTAAAGAAAAGACAACATGTTTCACACAGTCTATGATTCCACATTTCAAATATCGATACCTCAAAACACGTGTTCCTTGGGCGAGAATATCGTGATTATCACACTCAAAACATTTTGGAATAATTAAGCAGTTAAATCCGTCTAACTTAATAGATCCTGTATTTTATTGTTACACAATTATGAAAGACACTATCTCTTAACAATACTGATCCATCCAGTACTATACACTTATACAGTCGCATTTAGATCAATTGCGTTGCTCCGATAGTAAGAGTTATCCTTAGTCTGCAGACACGGGGCGAATCAGCATACGTCAATACGAGAAGACACTCAATGCACAGCTCCGTTTAGAAAATGATTTAATTGCAACCCTGGTTTACTCTGTTTTTAAGGAGTGACAAAAGCGTTCACTGTATTCACGAGTTCTCCGTTAGAATCATTTGACATAGTATTGCTTTCGCATCGAAAATCCCCAAGAAAAGCGAGCTCTTGGCCGTACACGCTCAGCTAAATTCTGACATAGCAGACGTTAGATGTAGCCATTATTGATCGGCGCAACGCACCGAATTCGCCCAAACAACTGATTGTAACAGAATATTTCCTAGCAGAGCGGCCATGCAAAATTAGGCTTATTTAGTCTAATTCTCGATTCCTATATTGTTTTCTCATATCTTAGTACTGTGGATTTTGTGTAAGCGGCTTATGGATCGAAATGCTTTCAATGATAATCTTGACACAAAGTGTAAGGCACAAAAATATAAAAACCCACGGGAGATGACACATTTGGTGGAGCGGAATGTGCTGCCGGGGTAAAAGTTGCTGAAATTCATATTACATTTAGCACAAATCTAGAGACACTGATAAAGTACTGAGACATATTTGATTATTGGAGTTTTAGTTAGTGGCATAATAATTATTGTCTCTTAAATTTTCTGGAACAGTAATTTACTTTCAAGGCAGAATAAAATCTTAACTCCAGATAAGACAATTATAAATTGCTCCGTCTTTTGAAATTTAAATCACTATTTCAGTCTATTAATTTTGAAATGTATGCATTAATAAAGCGGGACTCCTATTGGGTATACTTGATTCGCGTTGCTTGTCTTAAATGTTGCAATGCATTCGTTTATCTAATGTCAATGAAGGATTGGCACTGCATGGTACTGTACATGATTTCGGGGCAATGTCACAAAGCCTGTGCATTGAGAAATCCAATCAAATAAAAAGACGTGTGCAATGTTTTTTCACTATAACTAAATAGTTACTTAGTGTTTCTACCAATGTCAATATTTAAAGGTTTTGGAGCGGTTTGGTTCCCACCTTCAGACCTTGTTCAAATTTTGACAGGAAGGTTTTAGTAATCTATTCTGACACAAATGTACAGATCTTGTACTTAGTTGTTACTAAGCAACACTAAAGCTATGCTTATTGACAAATCAAGTGACGCGGAGAACTTTATTGACGTCATGATCTGTGCCGCTGAAGTATGAGTGTAGGGTAAACGCATGATTTTTCGTGCTATTACATCTGCAGAGTCCCGAGGGACATGCGTAAAAATTATTGTAGCATACAAAACATCCAATTATGCGTTTGAATTTCAAAATAATGACATTTTGGCGGGCGATTTTGTGGCGACCTCGCGAAAACAAACGTTACGTCATAACGTTAATAGTTTTTTATGAGCGGCGACTTTCGAGATCAGCAAATGCCAAGAAAAATGGATAATGCGGGTTTGATTACATTCATAATTTTAGACATGATAGGAAATTAATTAGCTGTTACAAATCAAATGGGAATTACAGTTGATGCATAATGACACATTTACAGCGCAAGCTCGCATGAATCTTTATGTTTACGCATGGTTTTCGCCCCGATAACCTAAGAGCAACAGCGCCGTTTTTACAAGCGAAAATGAATTTTGTAAAAAAATAACCAATCGATGATCTAAATGCAATTCCAATGTGTTGGATATTGTTTTAGTGAGTTTTACATTGAAATATTGGCTTTGTTGTTATTTTATGATGTGTCTACGAACGTTTTGGACACACCTCGTATATTGCTATTTTACCCCACCCACTTCATATTAAATGCAGCAAAAAACACCCACAGGCCAAATCCTTATACCATTTTTCAAATGTTATACTTTTTTCAAATGTAATACTTTTTGAATGGTTTGATAAGTAGTTCTAGTGATACAGTTTTTAAGAATTATGCAATAAAAATATGTCACCGATATATTATTTCGCAAATTTTGTTTGGTTATAATTGACCTAAAGGCAGAGAAAATCAATGAAAACGTTTTAGAGAAAATTGATTGAACATGTTAATATCATGAAAACACATAAACCCACAATAAACAAGCCGCTTAGAAATGCAAGCAATACAGAAGTCCACTACCGGTTCTAATCCATGACCTTTAAATCATTTTCAATGTTTCTATTGCCAAGGCAACCACAACTTCTGTCAAAGTGAAGCATTAATTAATTAACAACATTGATCTCTATGCACATACCACCAATCGTCAACCTAGCATTGATACGTTTGTACAGATAATTGATACATGAATTCTAAAAATCAAATTGGTATCATTTTAAAAACTACGTCAAATAATGAATGAATAATGAAAACTATGTAAAAAGTTACGAAATATCCTGCTAGTTAGTTTAAAAAAATCTTTTCAAGAATAACTTAATATTATTGTCGTCAATAAAAGACTGACAGCCTTTTATTCAAATCGAGGTACAAATATCGAAACGCACGTTATAGAGTAAATTCTTAAGTCAAATTCTTCTTTGACTTGTCGGTAATAGTTGGTTTTACAAGTGATAAACGCAATTTTGTTGTATGCCAAGACACTCAAGTTTCCGGGCATGTCCCTTTGATACCTTGTGGAAATGATTATTAATCGCGATAAGCCAAGAATAAATTATATTCGCCTTTACCAAGGCATCGACAACACGAGTCTAGTTCCCAGAACTGAATACTAGTAAATCATTGAAAATCACTTTAACTGTTGGATTTGCAGTTATTTTGTCACGTGGAAGAAATAGATCAATGACACTATTTCAAAATGAGGTTTTATGATCAAATATTGGTGTTATTGTTTGTTATATGTGTTTAATTTTCTCTGTCTGGTTTTGCTGAGGTTTATAGAAATTGATGTGTCCATCCATTCATAATACTGTATACATGAAGACAGGCAACAGTTCATAGATACGAGGGGTGGTCCAGAAATAATAGGACTTTTCTCATAACTTCTTACTCGACACTTACACTTAAATGAAATTTATCTCATATGCATAGCAATTTACACCCTATATACTCGAAGAAACATTTTTCGTTGTTGGTGATACTCATAAGAGGCGTTGTCATAGAAACCATGTAACGCGGAGGCGGGTCACACTGGTATTTTACACTAATATCCTTATTAAAAATGTGAATATGTCTGTCAGTAAACACTAGATATATTATAGCGCCTATTTGTACGGCCTTACGTTAATGCCACGGACATGTGCATGCAAACTTATGAAGCAATTGGTCTTTGTTTATGGTGACATCTATCTATTTAAGCGTCATGGAAGAAACGACGTCAACGCTAAAAATCTAGAAACGTCGTGATTGTTAAATAATAGTATAAATTGGAAAAATCAACAAAGTAACCCAATGAAATGATTCAATAAGCAGAATATAGTAACATTAGCAAGCCATTTGGGTTCTATTTGTTCAAATTGTTTACAGATCGCGTAGATATGAACTAACAAGTGAACACAGGTCAGATCACGGAAATGGTAGTTTGACGTTGATAGATAGACGCTTCAATGTTAGAGCAACTTCTAACATCACTGTAACCCATTTTTGGGAACATTGGTACAGAGACATATCAAAACAATAGGAACAATAACATCAGCTTTGTTATTATTTAGTATTTCTTTCCGTTAAAATACGGTGTTTGAAAGGCGACGTCATCATAACGTCAAGGCGCGACCCGCCTCCATGGTACATAGTATATCTAATGTTTATAGAGTTTTAATTGTTCAACCAATTGCTTTGATATTTCGCTTATTTGCCAGTGATAGTTTTCTAAAGTTCGGATTTACCGCGCTGCTACATGTATTATTTCTTGAACACACCATGTACATTGTAAGAGTATATTTATCAGACTGTTTTATTCTATAACTATTTTACTTATCAAATTAGCGAGCTTCATAAGTACCATTATGACTATTTATCACATAACCTGCGGTCCAGGAGTGCCGTAAAGCCGTGCCGTAAACATCGTTCGGCACTCCCAGACTGTGCAATAAATATTTAAATTAGCTTGACGTGACGTTAGCCAATCCATGCATTGATCCGTCAATGACGTCAGGATAATTCCAACGTCGTCATGACGTCGCGTTCGTTGTACCGCTGAATTTTGGCTGAAACATATGCAGCGTACATCATCATTTTGAACAGTAATGAGCGTTTTCTAAGATTATGTGATAAATAGAATCTAACATTCGTGCTCATTACATACGAGTTTTATTAAACTCGTCGACAAAAACAATATGACACTCGGCAAAGCCTCGTGTCATATCATTTTGTCCACTCGTTTAATAAAACTCGTATGTAATGGGCACTCATGCAAGATCCTCTATAATACAATATTACAGTATTTTGCACAATGTGTTGTCGTTGTCTAATCGTTGAGGAGCATTGTAACACGTGGTCGAACAATTCGGGGAAAAGTCGAATTGGAAACAAACGAACCGCCGTATTTTACGTATAGGTCGATACATGTGAGACGTACGATAAAACGCGACGTTTCAAATGAATGACCGGTACTGTACTGGCGTAATGTGTGAGGTCAATGTTAAGCCTATAAGTATTCTATTGCATTGTGTTGTGTTATGTTATGTTGTGTTGTTAAGCGTTGCGTTACGTTGCGTTACGTTACGTTGCGTTGCGTTGCATGTTTTTCTTTCTATTAACTTTGCGTTGCGTTGCGATGCGCTGCGCTGCATGTTTTTCTTTCTATTAACTGTATTTATAAAATCACTATGTTGTCCTTTATATTAACTATTTTATGAACTGATTATGTTGTCCTTTATATTTACTGTGTCTATGAAATGATTGCTTTGTCCTTTATATCAACACTGTCTATGAATTGATTGTGTTGTCCTTTATATTTACTGTGTCTATGAATTAATTGTGATGTATATGGACGGATTATGTTTCCCTTTATATTATTTTTTTTAAAGGACGGATTGTGTTATCCTTTATTTTAACTCTGTAAATGAACTGATTGTTTTTTTCCTTTGTATTAACGGGGCTTTAATAGTAACAGCCAATTTGATACCGTGTTTTATTGCGGTAATAATAAATGGCTTGGTCTGCTCTATGTTTATTGGATTAATCCACATATCGTGTTAGAATTAAGAAATAAAAATCTGTTCGCGTATATTGTCGGTAAATAAAACATGGGCAGGAGTTCGGATGCGGAAAAATTAAATCACGAGTGCGTAGCACGAGTGATTTAATTTTCCGCATCCGAACGAGTGATCGTGTTTTATTCACCGACAAAATGCAAGAACAGAGTTTTTATTTCGATTCTAAATACGATAATATCCCGCACTATTTAACTGCGCACATTCCATTTTCACCCATTTGACATTGAACATAATTCCACGCTGAAATTGAGTGGCTTATTAGCTGGTACAATTACCTCCCTCGTTAATGAAAACGATCTACGTAATTTTCTGAAGGAAATAACACATTTTAAACATTGTAACAAATTTAATAACACGAGTATAGGGTATCCATTTCATGAAAGAAAAATATAATGAATTGATTATCGGAAGTTTTAATGAAACTTAGTTTCGAGAGTATATTGGCTTTTCTAAAAATAGATGCGTCATAGCTGTAACTTGCCTTGCCATCGCGACTCGTAGAAGGTTTACTATAAAGTTTACGTTCATTCATTCATAAATATGTCACGTGATACGGGGCGTAAATAGTAACAGCCAATTTGAGAGGTATGTTTTATGGGGGTAATAAAACATGCTCTTGTTTGCACTATGTTTATAGGATTAATCCACGGATCGTGTTAGAATAATCGATAATGAATGTTTATTCAGACTCAGTGAGACCACAGGCCAAGAAATCTCAGGTTTCTCGTGCAGACGCATACCTGTGTGACATAGTACACATTATATTTTCGTCTGTTACACATCCGTTACTTGTTAAAACTACACATACCTGCATGACGAAATACCCAAAATAGTATTCACGTATACGTTACACACTGCCTTTCGCAACCTCTCTTTTAACTCTGTTAAATGACTGATTGTGTTGTCCTTATTATTAACCGTGTAAATGGACTGACTGTTTTGTCCTTTATTTTA
The DNA here is from genome assembly GCA_947247005.1 of Spisula solida. NCBI lineage: Eukaryota > Metazoa > Mollusca > Bivalvia > Venerida > Mactridae > Spisula > Spisula solida. The sequence goes on along the minus strand of OX365944.1, from coordinate 37,726,823 downwards.
ATAATATGTATAGACTGATCGTGTTCTCCTCTATATTTACTCTGTAAATGGACTGGTTGTGTTGTCCTTTATATTAACAATGTATATAGACTGATCGCGTTGTCTTTTATATTAAATGCATCTATGCACTGGTTGTGTTGTATTTCATGTTAGCCAGATCTTTGTCTATGGACTGATTGTTTTGTCCCTACTCGATGTATTTGTATCCATCCATTTCCTTCCTATTTTGTCATTAGATTGTGACACAAACGTTATGGTGTTTTGTTCAATCACGGTCTTAAATGATATGTTACCTTGATTGATGTTTTATGACATATGATGAATTTACAAATAAAACAACAATACAGTCATTGTAATCAATTAGAGTTTATTGTCGAGAGTATCTAACAGTTATCAAAGTTGTATGACGTATTAGATTGTACCCACGAATGCCGCCTACCAACAGCATTCAGTGATTGATCAATGATAGAATGTAGATAGCAACACTCCGTTCTGTTAAAAAGATCAAAGCAACACGTGGGTGCATGGACACTTGTGATGCATGTTGATGTAAGGTCGGCAGTGCCTTGTTGGATGGCTTGCACTAAAATGTTGCTTTGCTTATGCAGGTATTACGGTAGAAACGCGACATGTGATAATTGTCCTCTTAGTCGTGGTTTATATTGTTTTAATTTTTAGGGGATTTTTGCAATATGGCAACTGCAGGGTTTTATCGGATACATGTAATATATGTACGTACACGTGGGCTTTTGTTTTTCTTTTACATTTCCATGTATTTGATTAAGCTGTTGTTATTTTAATGTCGTTTTGTGCGACAATGCTCCATTGGGAACCACGCACACTAATCAGAAGAAGAAGCACTTATAAATAATTCGATAAATATGCTATAAATACGGCTTGAGCCTTGTGGTTCAATCATACACCATACTCAAGCAACATGTGTAGGTACAAACAAAGCAACAATGCGGCATGCATAATATGATTACTAATGGTTTCAACACCCGGAAAACGTGACCTAAACTCTGACGTCAACGAGAATAAATGATAGTGTGGGTGGATGGTGTATGCATTGGTGGGAGTGCTGAAATGTTTAATTTAGATATCTCCGGGGAATTCATTGATATTTCGATATGTTATTCAGTAACTCAAGTCCCCCCAGCGGTTCTTTCGATTATAACACTTCAGACGTAATGGATTGGTATAATTGAACAGATCAGGTTAGATTAACGAACGCTAATGAATGATTGTATTGTTGTATTTAATGAGAAAAATAATATTTTTCTTTTGATTTTGTTGATTTGTTTGCATTGTGTAGTTACGCCGTTTTATCAATGATTCAGTCATACACAGTGGTGAATTCACCTAACCAGTTTCCTCACAATAATAATTAATTAATTGATTTCGGATCTGCTGGGTGACAGTCGAGTGCTCTACCTGAGATATACAATATCCGTGGCTCTACTAATGACTGAGGTCGCATTGGACCGGTAGCACGAGTGATTTAATTTTCCGCATCCGAACTCCTGCCCATGTTTTATTCACTGACAAAATACAAGAACAGATTTTTATTTCTATTTTTAATACGATAATAACCCGTACATTTTAACTGCGCGCATTCCATTTTCACCAATTTTACATTGAACATATTTCCACGCTGAAATTGAGTGGTTATATGCTGGTACAATAACCTCCCTCGTTAATGAAAACGCGCATTGTAATTTACTGAAGGAAACAACACACTCTAAACATTGAATACATTTTACACGAGTATAAGGTATCTATTGCATGAAATGAAAAATATAAATGAATTGGAAATCAGAAGTTTTTATGAAACGTAGTGTCGAGAGTATAATGGAGTTTCTAAAAATAGATGCGTCATTGCTGTAACACTTGATACTCATGCAGCTCTCGTTGAAGTTTTCACTATAAAGTTTACGTTCATTCATTCATAAATATGTCACGTGATACGGGGCGTAAATAGTATCAGCCAATTTGACAGGTATATTTTGTTGCGGTAATACTACGTACCCTGGTTTCCTCCATGCGTATTTGGATTTATCCGCAGACCGTGTTAGAATTACAATTATTACATTGGTAAGGAAGCGTTAATCGCAATTATTACATTGGACATTGTGCATTACAATTCTTACATTGGACCGGAAGTGTTCATTACAAATTTTTACAATGCACCGAAAGTGTTCAATATAAATACTTACAAAGTGTTCAGTACATATTCTTACATTGGACCGGAAGTGTTCAGAACAAAGTATTCATTACAAGTTCTTACAAACTGTTCATTACAAATTCTTACATCTGACAGGGAGTGTTCAATACAAATTCTTACAAAGTTTAATTACAAATTCTTACATTGGACCGGACGTGCGCAATACAAAGTGTTAAAAGTGTTCATTACAAATTCTTACATTGGACGGTGTTTATTCCAAATTCTTACATTGGACCGGAAGTGCTCAATACAAATTCTTACAAAGTGTTCATTACAAATTTTTACGTTGGACCGGGAAGTATTCATAACAATTATTGCATTGAACCGGACTTGTCCATTACAATGGCTCATTCACTTTAAACCCTTCGACCTGACAGTGATATTATTTGTAAATCACAAATTGTCACATTAATAAATAAACGGCCTGTGTTCCCCTAACGTTTTATTGATACGTATTCACGAGTGTCAGAGAGCGTGTTTTGACCGCTCACTAAACCGAGAAATGTCTGAAAAATGTAGGAACTAAACTTATATGAACTGTATGAGCTGTCTGGTGACCGGCAAATATCATCAGAATGAAACCGACGCACACAAATATGCAAACATACAGTAAACCATGATCGTTTATATGTGTAACAGTTGTGGGTTTGAAATAACAAAACCAGATATTTTAACAAGTGGCGTAAAGGCATATGTAAATGAAATATAATTAAATGTCAAGTAGTCTATCTTCCACAACTTTATACTATTAACATACTGGTGGTTAATTGTTAGGCTTGTAATTGAATACCAAGTGGTCGAACTTCCACAAATTTACACTATTAACATACCAGTTGTTAATTATAAGATTGTATTAGCTAAGATCAGTGTTTGGCATTTGAGTCATATAATACACGTGTGTTTTCTTTGTCCGTAGTGTGTTGGGCACTTCTTCGTTTTAAGATTTCTGACAGCTAAAACTAGGCATTGTAGTCCTTTTGCTGTGGAAACTGGGTCATTCAGCTAGTTATAATTTATTATTTTTTTCGACAGCTTGGACTTGGGCGGATCTGCGCTTGTTTGGTTGGGCATTGTGTCTTTATGTGTTTTATGTTTCCTGTGCTCGGTTGGTTCAGTTGGGCATTGTGCTTTGTGTTTTTTAATGTTTTCTGTGCTCGGCTGGTTAAGTTGAGTGCTACCTTCCCTGTCTGACTTTATATAATCTTTTTGACTCATGACATGTAAATATAACCGGATCATATGGTCTAGTTGTATCAGCGTCATCCTCCTCTCAAACAGGAGGTTGTTGGTACAAATCCAGGCCGCAATATATCGTGTATTGTTTGCTACACTGTTTGGCGTAACCCTGTATCACGGCACTAATCCCGATACACCGTTCTTAGTTCCGTCAGAGCATTGTACTGCTTTGGAATGACTTATGGAACTGACAACCGATGTGAAGCTCGGACGGAACTAAAATGTCATGAATCCTTAGTTCCGTCGGAGCGTTACAAAGTTTGTAAACCTATCTTATAATGACAACGCTGTTCGTGAAAGCGGTGATATCTTTATGAGCTAAACATGGAACCAGAGGGACCATTATGGATGGATGAATATTCTAAATTATGATACCATATTTGTTATATCAAAGGTAAACATTGTTTGATCATTGGATACCCCATCTGTAATCTGAACACAAAATACGGGATACGGTTATTATCACCAGATGAAAATTGCCTGGAAATTAAACGGTGGAGATAAAATAGATTTGATTATTCACGTTGTAAAGCCTGCATAGCTATCAATGGAGACCATAAACGTGTTCATCAATTCTGTCTTCTTAAATTGCTTAGTAGCCTCATCATTTACTGCAACTCATTCCAAAAATAGTATGCTTTCCTTAAATAGCTGTTGTTACCTAAAGTACGCTGAATTGTTCCACAGAATGTTATGTGCAGCTTAATATGGTTTACAAACACTTGTCGGTTTTAAATTGAATTGTCATGCCTTGTCGCTGTCTGATAACTTGTGACTGTTATATGCGTCTGTTGCTGCGTTTGTGCTCCTCTATTATCGACTCTTGAAAATAACATTTAGCTTGACGTCATTTTGTTTCAGAAATTTCAATGAAAACATCTCACTATTAATATGAAAATGGCGTGTGGAATAAAAGACATGAACTATGTGTGTTTTCTTTCAAATTTGTTTTGTGTTTTGTTTGATAATTATATAATAATTGTTGATATTAATCTCCACCTCTCCTCCGAATCTGTTTTGCGAAATTCTAATAATTCGAAACATTCGGCCATTCGTCAGGCCATAGACCATTAGATTCATCACGATTAGACTGAGGCACTAACATAATACCGGGACATGAACGGGTCCATGGAATCAAACGACCACACCATGTAGCGTTGTAATAACCCACTGGACAGTGTAACTATGCTTTAATCATTGATTATACTGTTTCTGGTGTGTGTTTTTTGGATGTGTTAGCCTCTCAATACGATCATTGCCCATTTCTTAATGCAACCTGAACCGCCTTTAGGCTAGACAATGTTAATCTGCAAGTTCCAGAAACTGTCAACATTCCCGGTCTGCTACATATGTTTCTCCAAGTTTTTAAACTGATTTAATTCAATCAGCTACATTTGCTTATTCTAAGATCAGCAATTATTGTGAAACTGTTCGTTAAATCTATATTTTTGCAGATAATCACTCCACCGCGTCGATATCGAACTTGGTTCGTAATTATATGAAAATGACGGGTTTATCAAATGTCTCGGCTGTATAGCTATTTTTAGAAACTTCAGACCAGGGTCACGTAATGGTTTTATCAATGAATCGTATATCGTCTGCAAAGTACTGTTATGCATATGGTGTGGCTATACTAGCCGCTTTATAGATGCCTCACGCTGTGAGGGAAGTGATTACAAGACGGTACTGTAGAATCTGATAAAAAGGCGCGTACATGTAGTATTATTTTAAAGCCACTTTTGATATACGCATTCAATAAATGTATTCCATATCAATTAATATGCCCCTAATTACAATTATTTAGATAACCAACATGCCTATATAGTCACACAGCCTATTTTGACATTCAAGACAAGATCGACAGTAAGAAACGAACATTAAACGTGTAAAGTCGGTTTAAACTTTAGTAGCAGCAACCAGATCGCCTCCCAACAGAACTCTGAGTGCTTTGATTAGTTTTTGTTGTAGCTTTTTTGACAATTGTGTACTGTGGTGTAGTGTGTGGATAAACGCTCATGAGGTTTGGTATGTATACGCAGATGAGCAAAGGTTGCAATTTTGGAAACAGGAAATTAAATTTGATTTTGTGTAGATGTCATCCATTAAATGTCGTATCAAATGAAAACAAATGCTCTCGTGTTTCTCGGAATATCTATGAATCCGATCATCACGTGATATGTTCTCTTCTTAGAGTTTTGTCAGGTTATCACGTGACATGTTCTCTTTCTTAGAGTTTTGTCAGATTATCACGTGACATGTTTTCTTCTTAGAGTAGCGGTTTGCCTGGTTATTACGTGACATGTTCTATTTCTTACAGTTTTGTCAGGTAACCACGTGACATGTTCTCTTTGTTAGGTTATCACGTGACATGTTCTCTTTCTTAGAGTAGAGTTTTGCCTGGTTATCACTTGATATGTTCTCTTTCTTAGAGTAGCGGTTTGCCTGGTAAGCACATGGCGTGTTCTTTTTTAGAGTAGCGGTTTGCGTGGTAGTCACATGACATGTTCCCCATTTTGGAGTAGATGTTTGTCTGATAACGCATGATATGTTCTTATTCTTTAAGTAGCGTTTTGTGTGGTAATAACATACACATGTCCTCTTTTTTGGAGAAGCTGCCTTGCAATTACCAGACATGTTCTGTTCTACTGTATCGTTCATTTTTGCATAATTTTGCCAAATGAATGAAATCATGATTCAGGTGTTTTGTTTTAATCATATTAGTTCGTCCATATACTTTCTACAGCATGACAAGCTTGTGAATATTTTATGCCATAATTGTTAACAATTGTCATTTCCTCCGCAAGTTAAGTGTTATGCAGACTTGATGGTGTAGCATTAAATTCTCTACAATGTCAGACTGATTAGACGAGTGCGAATAAGTTGACACATTTTCGACCAACAATATTACTTATAATTCATTGCAATCCGGTTGTTTTTGAAAGATCTTGTCGCGGCAATCTCAGCTGAAGTCAAGAATTAAGTGTCAGTGTCAGTAGTGAGTAGCACATTATTGTATAAGCACACTAAGTCAGTAATGGGCGAGTTCAGATGGAACGCGAGTTCGATCTAGGTAGACTCGGATTCCATTCGAACGTATTTGGTTTTTACACTTTTTATTTGCCTTCACCACTGAAGAGTCGAACTGCAGTTACACCAACTCCTGGCAGGGTTTACTAATTGCCTGTTTCTATACGGTACGCAAAATGAGCGGGGCAAAAGATGTTTTAGATATTACCAGGGCCAAGCTTTTGATAGGTTGATAATTGTAGAGACCTGTATTGGGGGAAGTAAACATCATTCCTTTAATAACATACCCTGCTCTAGAGTTTCCATCTGACCCCGTCCTTTTATATAGAAGTATTGTGTGTGTTTAGCAGGTTTAATTACCATACACGAGTTAGTACACAATGCTCACAAACGGTAATCACATCAACTGCAACACCATTCTTTTAACTTGTACATGTATATAAAAATCGCAACTTAAAATATTATCTGTATGTCACATTAACTTGTACGGTACGAACTTTAGGTAACTTCAATAATTTAAATAAAACAGGTATTTTAACAAATACAGTGTTTAACTAGTTTTGTTACGCGTACTAGTAATAATGCGGCATAAAGATATTGTTTCAGTTGCATAATCCTAATGGTTCTAATTACGGATGGTTAGCCAATGTGTTCACAAAAGAATTGGCTTTTTTGTTGTAACTTGTTCAGATGGGCATATTATACCTTATTATACAACCGCGTTAAATTTGCAGTGGGGTGTCAATCGTTCCAATCCCAGAGGGTTCCATTCTCATAGTATTAATTAGTCGTCTACTTAAGTAATGGTTACCGTATGCTGAGATTGCTGGCATGGGCCCTGGTGAGGTATGTATGGGTCAGAATGTAAATGTACACAGAAAGTAACATGGGTCTCATAAGTCAAACGCTTTGATCTTTAAAATAACAGTAAACGTGACTGCATGTATAATGAATAAACACTATTGTATAAGAGTCAGCTATATTAATGTACCTGGAACCAACCTCGGGTTCGTTTCCTATTACCTGGTTAGTGTAACCTAGTATGTGATCCTACCCGGGTGTACCAGAGTAATCGCAAGGGGCATCCTTGGTAGTCCACCACCCTAATACATTACTGAAGAACAACCATACATTGGTTGTAAATAAAGCCCAATATCCTACTTATGAAATGTTTTAATTGCACAAACAGGACCTTTCACAATATCTTTATTTCTGCGAATAGAAAGTTATTTAACTCGTTCATATTGCTCAAGAGATCATAAATGTCGCGTTTGGATAGATAGTTAATAGTTTAATTGATGTACAATTAGTTCAGTTCTCTTTGTACATATGTTGACATGATAACGATCAAAAGAGCAATAAAAATATGATAAAAATTGATCTCCATTCCTTCCTTAAGTCAGTGAAGATTACGGAGCTCTGATCTTTCGTGTAGTATCGTACACAGACATGGCGTCTACATAATGTGTACATGGCAAATCACTGTAACAAAAGCAAAGCTCCTTGAAAGAAAGTTGTCAGAATTTTATCGCTTCTGTAGCCGACGTTATTTTTTATCGCGCCACTTTAATGGAGCTGCCTATAAGGGTAATGTTGAAACTAATGGAAACTGTCAAATGTTTGAGCTAGGATATAACTGTAGCAACGTTTCCATGTCAACTATTATAAATAAGAACTACTACCAAAATGTGTTGTCAAGGAAACAGTTTTATTTTTGAGCCATTAAAAACTAAGAATAAAAAACAGCTTGAAATATTTCAGTTATTTTATTTCGATTGTTTTGTTTGTTTGAAGATGGCATAAAGCCTAGTTACCGTACAAGTTGAACTTTCAGAATGCCACAAACATGGAACCGTACAAAAGGTAAATGTCAAAAAATCTGTGGCAAAGATTTTTCATCCTCCATAACCCAATTTTCTTAAAATTGTCTTCGTACCATACCAAAGAATAAATAAAAATGCACTAGTATTTTTAACCATTCCTTAACGCTGGGCATAAAAACTTAATTAAATGCTTGTGTTGTCCTTATATCTATGTATACATATTTATAAATGTAAAATTGTGTACTCATGGACACATTGTCCAATGTATATGTGAAATAAACTGTTATATTAACTCTGTAAAAAGACTGATTGTGTTGTTCTTTATATTTACTCTGTACTTGGACTGATTGTGTTGTCCTTTATATCAACTCTGTAAATAGAATGATGGTGTTGTCCTTTATATTAATTCTGTAAATAGAATGATGGTGTTGTCCTTTATATTAATTCTGTAAATAGACGGATTACGTTGTCCTATATAAAAATATGTCCATGTTTGTTTGATAATATATAATAATAAAAAAGTGTCCATGTTTGTTCAAAAATCTTTCAACATTAGGAATTCTTTGGTGTTTAATGAAGTATCACAGTATTATGTAACCATATTAACCTCGTTTTTACCTTTGCTATATACATGGTACATCTTGAAGGTAATTAATATCTGTTTTGCACTGTAAGCTATTATGTACCTATACATCAACTTGTACTGTTATGTAATGTTCTTTGGATGTACTATCTATGTATAAATATTTATAAATGTACAATTGTGTACTCATGGACACTTTGTCCAATGTATATATGAAATTAAACTGTTATATTAACTCTGTAAAAAGACTGACTGTGTTGTCCTTTATTTTAACTCTGTAAATAGACTGATTGTGTTGTCCTTCGTATTAACTCTGTAATTGGACTGATTGTGTTTTCTTTTATATTATAAGCATCTATGAACTGATTGTGTTGTATTCCATGTTAACCAGATATTTGTCTATGGACTGATTGTTTTGTCCCTTCTGGATGTATTTATATCCATCCATTTCCTTCCAATTTTTGTTATTAGATTGTGACACAAATGTTATGGCGTTTTGTTCAATCACTGCCTTAAATGATATGTTACCTTGATTGATGTTTTATGACATATGATGAATTTACAAATAAAACAACAATACAGTCATTGTAATCAATTACAGTGTATTGTCGAGAGTATCTAACAGTTATCAAAGTTGTATGACGTATTAGATTGTACCCACGAATGCCGCCTACCAACATCATTCAATGATTGATCAATGATAGAATGTTGATAGCAACACTCCATTCTGTTAAAAAGATTAAAGCAACACTCGGGTGCATGGACACTTGTGATGTATGTTGATGTATGGTCGGCAGTGCTGTGTTGGATGGCTTGCACTAAAATGCTGCTTTGTTTATGCGGGTATTACGGTAGAAACGCGACAATATGTTGTAGTTGTCCTCTTAGTCGTGGTTTAATTTGTTTTAATTTTAAGGGGATTTTTGCAATATGGCGACTGCAGGGTTTTATCGGTTACATGTAATATATGTACGTACACGTGGGCTTTTGTTTTTCTTTTACATTTATTTCTATGTATTTGATTAAGCTGTAGTTATTTTAATATCGTTTTGTGCGACAATGCTCCATTGGGAACCACGCACACTAATCAAAAGAGGAAGCACTTATAAATAATTCGATAAATATGCTATAAATACGGATTGAACCCTGTGGTTCAATCATACACCATACTTATGCAACATGTGTAGGTACAAACAAAGCAACAATGCGTCATGCATAATATGATTACTAATGATTGCAACACCCGGAAAACGTGACCTAAACTCTGACGTCAACAGTAATAAATGATAGTGTGGGTGGATGGTGTATGCATTGGTGGGAGTGCTGAAATGTTTAATTTAGATATCTCCGGGGGATTCGTTGATATTTCAATATGTTATTCAGTAACTCAAGTCCCCCAGCGGTTCTTTCGATTATAACACTTCAGACGTAATGGATTGGTATAATTGAACAGATCAGGTTAGATAAACGAACGCTAATAAATGATTGTATTGTTGTATTTAATGAGAAAAATAATATTTGTCCTTTGATTGTGTTGATTTGTTTTCATTGTGTAGTTACGCTGTTTTATTAATGGTTCAGTCATACACAGTGGTGAGTTCACCTAACCAGTTTACCTACAATAATAGCAAATCAATTGATTTCGGATCTGCTTGGTGACAGTCGAGTCTTATACATGAGAAATACAATATCCATGGCTCTACTAATCGCATTGGACCGGAAGTGTTAATTTAGAAATAAAAATGTGTTCTTGTATTTTGTCGGTGAATAAATCATGGGCAGGAGTTCGGATTCGGAAAAATTAAATCACGAGTGCGTAGAACGAGTGATTTAATTTTCCGCATCCGAACGAGTGCCTGTGATTTATTTATCGACAAAATACAGGAACAGAGTTTTTATTTCGATTCTAAACACGATAATACTCCGTACTGTTTAACAGCCCGCATTCCATTTTCACCCATTTTACATTGAACATAATTCCACGCTGAAATTGAGTGGCTATTAGCTGGTACAATTACCTCCCTCGTTAATGAAAACGAGCATCGTAATTTTCTGAAGTAAACAACACATTTTAAACATTGAATCAATATTAATAACACGAGTATAAGGTATCTATTGCATGAAATGAAAAATATAAATGAATTGTTGATCAGAATTTTTTATGAAACGTAGTGTCGAGAGTATATTGGAGTTTCTAAAAATAGATGCGTCATTGCTGTAAAGCTTGATACTCGTGCAGCTTGCCTTATTGGCAAATCGTTGAAGGTTTTACTATAAAGTTTACGTTCATTCATTCATAGATATGCCATGTGATACGGGGCGTAAATAGAACCAGCCAATTTGACAGGTATATTTTGTTGCGGTAATAATACATACCCTGATTTCCTCTATGCGTATATGGATTAATTAATCCGCAGATCTTGTTACATTGGCAAGGAAGCGTTAATCGCAATTATTAGTCCCCTACCGGTTTTTGACCGGAGGGGACTATAGGTTTGCCCTCCGTCCGTCAGTCAGTCAGTCAGTCCGTCAGTCCGTCAGTCAGTCCGTCAGTCAGTCAGTCCGTCCGTCCGTCAAAAGATCTGGATCCTGACATAACTCAAACAGTTTCCAAGCTAGGTTTATGAAACTTGATATGTAAATAGGGGGCAATAACGGGATTATGCACGTCTAAAAATATTTTGATTCTGACAAAAATTGTGGTTGCTATGGCAACACAAACATTGAAAATGGCTTCAAACCGGTAGGGGACTTCTGTATTGCTTGCAATTCTTAATTACTTGTTACATTGGACATTGTTCATTACAAATTCCTACTTTGGACCGGAAGAGTTCATTACATATTCTTACATTGGACCTGAAGTGTTTAGAACAAATTCTTACAAAGTGTTCATTACAAGTTCTTACAAAGTGGTCATAACAAATTCTTACATCTGACCGGGAGTTTTCAATACAAATTCATTCAAAGTGTTCATTTCAAATTCTTGCATTAGACAGTGTTCATTACAAATTCTTACATTGGACCGGAAGTGCTCAATACATATTATTACAAAGTGTTCATTACAAATTATAACATTGGACAGTGTTCATTACAAATTCTTACATTGAACCGGGAGTGCTCCATACATATTCTTACAAAGTGTTCATTACAAATTCTGACGTTGGACCGGGAAGTATTCATAACAATTATTGCATTGAACCGGAAGTGTTCATTACAATGGCTCATTTACTTTAAACACTTTGACCTGACAGTGATATTATTTGTAAATCACAAATTGGCACGTAAATAAATAAACGGTCTGTGTTCCTCTGACGTTCTATTGATACGTATTCACGAGTGTCAGAAAGCGTGTTTTGACCGCTCACTAAACCGAGAAATGTCTGAACAATGTAGGCACTTTACTTATTTGGACTGTATGAGCTGTCTGGTGACTGACAAATATCATCAGAAAGAAACCGACGCATACCAATATACAAAAATACAGCAAACCACGATTGTTTATACATGTACATGTAACAATTGAGGGGTTTGAAATAACAAAATCATATATTTCAAGAAGTTTCGTATTGGCATCTGTCAGTTTGTAATCAACATACAATAAAATGTCAAGTGGTCTATCTCCCACAAATTGACACTATTAACATACTGGTCTTCGTAAATTACTTAGTAGCCTCCTCATTTACTGCAACTCGTTCCAAAAATAGTATGCTTTCCTTAAATAGCTGTTGTTACCTAAAGTACGCTGTTTTTTCCACAGAATGTTCTGTGCAGTTGAATATGGTTTACAAACACTTGTCGGTTTTTAATTGAATTGTCACGCCTTGTCGCTGTCTGATAACTTGTGACTGTTATATGCGTCTGTTGCTATGTTGTGCTCCTCTATTATCGACTCTTGAAAATAACATTTAGCTTGACGTCATTTTGTTTCAGAAATATTCAATGAAAACATCTCACTATTTATATGAAAATGGCGTGTGGAATAAAAGACATGAACTATGTGTGTTTTCTTTCAAATTTGTTTTGTGTTTTGTTTGATAATTATATAATAATTGTTGATAATAAATAACACCTCTCCTCCGAATCTGTTTTGAAAAATTCTAATAATTCGAAACATTCGGCCATTCGTCAGGCCATAGACCATTATATTTATCACGATTAGACTGGGGCACTAACATAATACCGGGACATGACCGGGTCCATGGTATCAAACCCACACATCATTTAGCATTGTAATAACCCACTGGGCAGTGTATGCTTTAAACATTGATTATACTGTTTCTGCGGTGTGTTTTTTTGCTGTAGCATTTTTGACAAGTGTGCACTGTGGTATAGTGTGGATATTGAACGCTCTTGAGGTTTGGTATGTATGCAGATGCGCAAAGGTTACAATTTCGGAAAGAGGAAATTAAATTTTATTTTGTGTCGATGTCATCCTTTAAAAGCCGTCTCCATAGAAAACAAATGCTCTCGTGTTTCACGGAATAGCTATAAGTCTGTTCATGACGTGATATGTTCGCCTGGTTATCACGGGACATGTTCTCTTTCTGAGATTTGTCAGGTTATCACGTGACATGTTCTCTTTCTTAGAGTTTTGCCAGGTTATCACGTGACATGTTCTCTTTTTTAGAGTAGCGGTTTGTCTGGTAATCATATTAGGGCATGATTAAGTTCTTTTTTTAGAGTAGCGGTTTGTGTGGTAGTCACGTGACATGTTCCCCCGTTTGGCGTAACGGTGTGTCTGGTAACCACATGACATGTTCTTTGTCTTGGAGTAGCGGTTTGTGTGGTAATAACGTACACATGTTCTCTTTCTTTGAGTAGCGGTTTGTGTGGAAATAAAATACGCATGTTCTATATCATTGAGTAGCGGTTTGTGTGATAATAACATACACATGTTCTATATCTTTGAGTAGCGGTTTGTGTGATAATAACATGCACATGTTCTATATCATTGAGTAGCGGTTTGTGTGATAATAACATGCACATGTTCTATATCTTTGAGTAGCGGTTTGTGTGGTAATAACATACACATGTTCTCTTTCTTTGAGTAGCGGTGTGTGTGGTAATAACATACACATGTTCTCTTTTTTGGAGAAGCTGTCTTGCAATTATCAGACATGTTCTGTTCTACTGTATCGTGTATCGTTCAGTTTTGCACAATTTTGCCAAATGAATGAAATCATGATTCAGGTGTTTTGTTTTAATCATATTAGTTCGTCCATATACGTTCTACAGCATGACAAGCTCGTGAATAATTTATGCCATAATTGTTAACAATTGTCATTTCCTCCGCAAGTTAAGTGTTATGCAGACTTGGTGGTGTAGCATTAAATTCTCTACAATGTCAGACTGATTAGACGAGTGCGAATAAGTTGACACATTTTCGACCAAACACTATTACTTATAATTCATTGCAATCAAGTTGTTTTTGGAAGATCTTGTCACGGCAATCTCAGATGAAGTCAAGAATTAAGTGTCAGTGTCTGTAGTGAGTAACACAGTATTGTATAAGCTCAGTACGTCAGTAATGGGCGAGTTCAGATGGAACGGGAATTTGATCTAAGTAGACTCTCGTTCCATTCAAACGCATTTGGTTTCTTCCATTTTTGTGCCTTCACCACTGAAGAGTCAAACTTCAGTAACACCAACTCCTGGCAGGGTTTACTGATGTCCTTTTTCTGTACGGTACGCAAAATGAGAGGGACCAAAGCTGTTTTAGATATTACATTACCAGGGCCAAGCTTTTGATTGGGTGATAAATGTAGAGACTGAATTGATGGGAATAAACATCATTCCTGTAATAGCATACCCTACCCTAGAGTTTCCACCCGAACTCGCCCTATGTATGGAAGTATTGTGTGTGTTTAGCAGGTCTTATTACCTTACTCGAGTTAGTACACAACGCTCACAAACGAGAATTACTGCAAATGCAACTCCAATGTTTTTACTTGTACATGTATATAAAATTCGCAACAGAAAATATAATCTCTATGTCACATTAGTAGGGTACGAACATGAGAACATGTCACGAGATTATTTAAAATGAAACAGGTATTTTAACAAATGTAGTGTTTTACTAGTTGTCATACGTACTAGTAATAATGCGGCATAAAGATATTGTTTCAATTGCAAAATCCCAATGGTTCTAATTACGGATGGTTAGCCGTTCACAAACGAATTGACTTTTTGTTGTAACTTGTTCACATGGACATAGTATACCTTAATACACAAGCGCATTAAATTTGCAGTGGGGTGTCAAAGGTTCGAATTCTCATAATATTAATTGGTCATCAGTGGTCTAGTTAAGTAATAGATACCGTATGCTGTGGTTGCTAGCATGCAGAGTATTTAAAATGCCATTTGATCACACTATTTAGTCGTTCCATGATATCTATAGCATAGTATGCATACATCTCCATTTATAAAAATTCTGTTTTTCCAGCTTGTATAAGAAATATCACTTTATAACATGTATATACATAACTTACATTGTCTACTATTATAAAATGATATTTTATGCCATTGTCACCTATATGTGCAGAATATGTGTATTTTGGGCCGGTGGCATTATTATATTACAATAAACTTTAGTTGAGTTGAGCTGTTGTTGCTTACATGGCCACTGGTGTCGGAGATATGGGTCGGAAGTTAAATGTACAAAGAATGGAGCAGGGGTCAAACGCTTTGGTCTTTAAAACACAATAGTATAAGAGTCAGCGATATCAATGCACCTGGCGCCAACCTCGGGTTCATTCTACCAATCTCGGGTTCGTTTCATATCACATGGTTAGTGTAACCTGGTATGTTATCCTACCCAGCTGTACACAAAGTAACCGCAAGGGGCATTCTTGGTATTTTACCACCCTCATACCTTACTGAGGAACTACTATACACTGGTTGTAAATAAAGCCCAATATCCTACTTTCGAAATGTTCTAATTGCACAAACAGCGCCTTTCACAATATCTTTATTTCTGCGATTATAGAAAGTTATTTAACTCGTTCACATTTTTCAAGAGATCATAAATGTCACTTTTAGGTAAATAGTTAATAGTTTAATTGAAGCACAATTAGTTCAGTTCTCTTTGTACATATGTTGACATGGCAACGATCAAAAGAGCAATAAAAATATGATAAAAATTGATCTCCATTCCTTCCTTAAGTCAGTGAAGATTACGGAGCTCTGATCTTTCGTGTAGTATCGTACACAGACATCGCGTCTACATAATGTGTACATGGCAAATCACTGTAACAAAAGCAAAGCTCCTTGAAAGAAAGTTGTCAGAATTTTATCGCTTCTGTAGCCGACGTTATTTTTTATCGCGCCACTTTAATGGAGCTGCCTATAAGGGTAATGTTGAAACTAATGGAAACTGTCAAATGTTTGAGCTAAGATATAACTGTAGCAACGTTTCCATGTCAACTATTATAAATAAGAACTACTACCAAAATGTGTTGTCAAGGAAACATTTTTATTTTTGAGCCATTAAAAACTAAGAATAAAAAACAGCTTGAAATATTTCAGTTATTTTATTTCGATTGTTTAGTTTGTTTGAAGATGGCATAAAGCCTAGTTACCGTACAAGTTGAACTTTCAGAATGCCACAAACATGGAACCGTACAAAAGGTAAATGTCAAAAAATCTGTGACAAAGATATTTCATCCTCCATAACCCAATTTTCTTAAAATTGTCTTCGTACCATACCAAAGAAGAAATAAAAATGCACTAGTATTTTTAACCATTCCTTAACGCTGGGCATAAAAACTTAATTAACTGCTTGTGTTGTCCTTATATCTATGTATACATATTTATAAATGTAAAATTGTGTACTCATGGACACATTGTCCAATGTATATGTGAAATAAACTGTTATATTAACTCTGTAAAAAGACTGATTGTGTTGTCCTTTATATTTACTCTGTACTTGGACTGATTGTGTTGTCCTTTATATCAACTCTGTAAATAGAATGATGGTGTTGTCCTTTATATTAATTCTGTAAATAGAATGATGGTGTTGTCCTTTATATTAATTCTGTAAATAGACGGATTACGTTGTCCTATATAAAAATATGTCCATGTTTGTTTGATAATATATAAAAATAAAAAAGTGTCCATGTTTGTTCAAAAATCTTTCAACATTAGGAATTCTTTGGTGTTTAATGAAGTATCACAGTATTATGTAACCATATTAACCTCGTTTTTACCTTTGCTATATACATGGTACATCTTGAAGGTAATTAATATCTGTTTTGCACTGTAAGCTATTATGTACCTATACATCAACTTGTACTGTTATGTAATGTTCTTTGGATGTACTATCTATGTATAAATATTTATAAATGTACAATTGTGTACTCATGGACACTTTGTCCAATGTATATATGAAATTAAACTGTTATATTAACTCTGTAAAAAGACTGACTGTGTTGTCCTTTATTTTAACTCTGTAAATAGACTGATTGTGTTGTCCTTCGTATTAACTCTGTAGCGTAATATGGCTAAAGTAATCACTTAACAGTATAGCAGTTTCAACGTTTTATTCAATACATACGCTCCGGTCTGACTCACAAATAATCAAATACATGGCATTTATATAAGCAATTTAAGCGACACAATACATAACATTATATTTATGTAAACATAATAAATCGGTGTGTTCCGGGTAATTATAACCCCAATTATAAACCCCTTTCCCTAACGCTTGTCAAAATTATCAACCTTAAAGTTTAACAGCTGTCAACCCGGGGTTAACTCATGAACTGTCAACATTGGTACAATGTTATACCTATTGTTCTTACTAAAAAAAAAATAATTAAAAAAAAACTACTAAACTTATAATTACTTAATACTCAATTTAATTAGCCCAAACTTATAATTACTTAATACTCAATTTAATCGGCCCAATTTTAAATTTTCCCCGGTATATACTTATAATTAATTACTCCAGAACTCCGATTATTATTGTTTACACCTTATATTTGAGATGACAATTGACACGGAGTATTTCTCCATATAATTATCACCTCTGACAACCTTGATCACATATAAATATTACAGCTACAATGAAAAAAATACATTCAAGTCACGGTGATCAAGGTACAACAATATATTTTAATTTCAATTTCTTATTATATTTATGACTGTCAATTTTAACTTTTTTTTTAAATTTTTCACACATAATCACAAAATTGTCTGTATCGTTGTAAAAACACATTTTAATTCACGACATTTTATAATTTCACACGGAACGTCTTTGAACACTGGAAGATATTAGTTGTAGTTTAACAGCTGTCAACCCGGGGTTAACTCATGAACTGTCAACATTGGTACAATGTTATAACTCTGTAATTGGACTGATTGTGTTTTCCTTTATATTATAAGCATCTATGAACTGATTGTGTTGTATTCCATGTTAACCAGATATTTGTCTATGGACTGATTGTTTTGTCCCTTCTGGATGTATTTATATCAATCCATTTCCTTCCAATTTTTGTTATTAGATTGTGACACAAATGTTATGGCGTTTTGTTCAATCACTGCCTTAAATGATATGTTACCTTGATTGATGTTTTATGACATATGATGAATTTACAAATAAAACAACAATACAGTCATTGTAATCAATTACAGTGTATTGTCGAGAGTATCTAACAGTTATCAAAGTTGTATGACGTATTAGATTGTACCCACGAATGCCGCCTACCAACATCATTCAATGATTGATCAATGATAGAATGTAGATAGCAACACTCCATTCTGTTAAAAAGATTAAAGCAACACTCGGGTGCATGGACACTTGTGATGTATGTTGATGTATGGTCGGCAGTGCTGTGTTGGATGGCTTGCACTAAAATGCTGCTTTGTTTATGCGGGTATTACGGTAGAAACGCGACAATATGTTGTAGTTGTCCTCTTAGTCGTGGTTTAATTTGTTTTAATTTTAAGGGGATTTTTGCAATATGGCGACTGCAGGGTTTTATCGGTTACATGTAATATATGTACGTACACGTGGGCTTTTGTTTTTCTTTTACATTCATTTCTATGTATTTGATTAAGCTGTAGTTATTTTAATATCGTTTTGTGCGACAATGCTCCATTGGGAACCACGCACACTAATCAAAAGAGGAAGCACTTATAAATAATTCGATAAATATGCTATAAATACGGATTGAACCCTGTGGTTCAATCATACACCATACGCATGCAACATGTGTAGGTACAAACAAAGCAACAATGCGTCATGCATAATATGATTACTAATGATTGCAACACCCGGAAAACGTGACCTAAACTCTGACGTCAACAGTAATAAATGATAGTGTGGGTGGATGGTGTATGCATTGGTGGGAGTGCTGAAATGTTTAATTTAGATATCTCCGGGGGATTCGTTGATATTTCAATATGTTATTCAGTAACTCAAGTCCCCCAGCGGTTCTTTCGATTATAACACTTCAGACGTAATGGATTGGTATAATTGAACAGATCAGGTTAGATTAACGAACGCTAATAAATGATTGTATTGTTGTATTTAATGAGAAAAATAATATTTTTCCTTTGATTGTGTTGATTTGTTTTCATTGTGTAGTTACGCCGTTTTATTAATGGTTCAGTCATACACAGTGGTGAGTTCACCTAACCAGTTTACCTACAATAATAGCAAATCAATTGATTTCGGATCTGCTTGGTGACAGTCGAGTCTTATACATGAGAAATACAATATCCATGGCTCTACTAATGACTGAGGTCGCATTGGACCGGAAGTGTTAATTTAGAAATAAAAATGTGTTCTTGTATTTTGTCGGTGAATGAAACATGGGCAGGAGTTCGGATGCGGAAAAATTAAATCACGAGTGCGTAGAACGAGTGATTTAATTTTCCGCATCCGAACGAGTGCCTGTGATTTATTTATCGACAAAATACAGGAACAGAGTTTTTATTTCGATTCTAAACACGATAATACTCCGTACTGTTTAACAGCCCGCATTCCATTTTCACCCATTTTACATTGAACATAATTCCACGCTGAAATTGAGTGGCTATTAGCTGGTACAATTACCTCCCTCGTTAATGAAAACGAGCATCGTAATTTTCTGAAGTAAACAACACATTTTAAACATTGAATCAATATTAATAACACGAGTATAAGGTATCTATTGCATGAAATGAAAAATATAAATGAATTGTTAATCAGAATTTTTTATGAAACGTAGTGTCGAGAGTATATTGGAGTTTCTAAAAATAGATGCGTCATTGCTGTAAAGCTTGATACTCGTGCAGCTTGCCTTATTGGCAAATCGTTGAAGTTTTTACTATAAAGTTTACGTTCATTCATTCATAGATATGCCATGTGATACGGGGCGTAAATAGTACCAGCCAATTTGACAGGTATATTTTGTTGCGGTAATAATACATACCCTGATTTCCTCTATGCGTATATGGATTAATTAATCCGCAGATCTTGTTACATTGGTAAGGAAGCGTTAATCGCAATTATTAGTCCCCTACCGGTTTTTGACCGGAGGGGACTATAGGTTTGCCCTCCGTCCGTCAGTCCGTCCGTCCGTCCGTCAAAAGATCTGGATCCTGACATAACTCAAACAGTTTCCAAGCTAGGTTTATGAAACTTGATATGTAAATAGGAGCAATAACGGGATTATGCACGTTTAAAAATATTTTGATTCTGACAAAAATTGTGGTTGCTATGGCAACAGAAACATTGAAAATGGCTTCAAACCGGTAGGGGACTTCTGTATTGCTTGCAATTCTTAATTACTTGTTACATTGGACATTGTTCATTACAAATTCCTACTTTGGACCGGAAGTGTTCATTACAAATTCTTACAATGGACCGGAAGTGTTCAATATAAATACTTACGAAGTGTTTTTTACATATTCTTACATTGGACCTGAAGTGTTTAGAACAAATTCTTACAAAGTGTTCATTACAAGTTCTTACAAAGTGGTCATAACAAACTCTTCCATCTGACCGGGAGTTTTCAATACAAATTCATTCAAAGTGTTCATTTCAAATTCTTGCATTGGACAGTGTTCATTACAAATTCTTACATTGGACCGGAAGTGCTCAATACATATTATTACAAAGTGTTCATTACAAATTATAACATTGGACAGTGTTCATTACAAATTCTTACATTGAACCGGGAGTGCTCCATACATATTCTTACAAAGTGTTCATTACAAATTCTGACGTTGGACCGGGAAGTATTCATAACAATTATTGCATTGAAACGGAAGTGTTCATTACAATGGCTCATTTACTTTAAACACTTCGACCTGACAGTGATATTATTTGTAAATCACAAATTGGCACATAAATAAATAAACGGCCTGTGTTCCCCTAACGTTTTATTGATACGTATTCACGAGTGTCAGACAGCGTGTTTTGACCGCTCACTAAACCGAGAAATGTCTGAACAATGTAGGCACTATACTTATTTGGACTGTATGAGCTGTCTGGTGACTGACAAATATCACCAGAAAGAAACCGACGCATACCAATATACAAAAATACAGCAAACCACGATTGTTTATACATGTACATGTAACAATTGAGGGGTTTGAAATAACAAAATCATATATTTCAAGAAGTTTCGTATTGGCATCTGTCAGTTTGTAATCAACATACAATAAAATGTCAAGTGGTCTATCTCCCACAAATTGACACTATTAACATACTGGTCTTCGTAAATTACTTAGTAGCCTCCTCATTTACTGCAACTCGTTCCAAAAATAGTATGCTTTCCTTAAATAGCTGTTGTTACCTAAAGTACGCTGTTTTTTCCACAGAATGTTCTGTGCAGTTTAATATAGTTTACAAACACTTGTCGGTTTTTAATTGAATTGTCACGCCTTGTCGCTGTCTGATAACTTGTGACCGTTATATGCGTCTGTTGCTGCGTTTGTGCTCCTCTATTATCGACTCTTGAAAATAACATTTAGCATGACGTCATTTTGTTTCAGAAATATTCAATGAAAACATCTCACTATTAATATGAAAATGGCGTGTGGAATAAAAGACATGAACTATGTGTGTTTTCTTTCAAATTTGTTTTGTGTTTTGTTTGATAATTATATGATAATTGTTGATATTAATCTCCACCTCTCCTCCGAATCTGTTTTGAAAAATTCTGATAATTCGAAACATTCGGCCATTCGTCAGGCCATAGACCATTAGATTTATCACGATTAGACTGGGGCACTAACATAATACCGGGACATGACCGGGTCCATGGAATCAAACCCACACATCATTTAGCATTGTAATAACCCACTGGGCAGTGTATGCTTTAAACATTGATTATACTGTTTCTGCGGTGTGTTTTTTTGCTGTAGCATTTTTGACAAGTGTGTACTGTGGTATAGTGTGGATATTGAACGCTCTTGAGGTTTGGTATGTATGCAGATGCGCAAAGGTTACAATTTCGGAAAGAGGAAATTAAATTTTATTTTGTGTCGAGGTCATCCTTTAAAAGCCGTCTCCATAGAAAACAAATGCTCTCGTGTTTCACGGAATAGCTATAAGTCTGTTCATCACGTGATATGTTCGCCTGGTTATCACGTGACATGTTCTCTTTCTGAGATTTGTCAGGTTATCACGTGACATGTTCTCTTTCTTAGAGTTTTGCCAGGTTATCACGTGACATGTTCTCTTTCTTAGAGTAGCGGTTTGTCTGGTAATCATATTAGGGCATGATTAAGTTCTTTTTTTAGAGTAGCGGTTTGTGTGGTAGTCACGTGACATGTTCCCCGTTTGGCGTAACGGTGTGTCTGGTAACCACATGACATGTTCTTTATCTTGGAGTAGCGGTTTGTGTGGTAATAACGTACACATGTTCTCTTTCTTTGAGTAGCGGTTTGTGTGGAAATAAAATACGCATGTTCTATATCTTTGAGTAGCGGTTTGTGTGATAATAACATACACATGTTCTATATCTTTGAGTAGCGGTATGTGTGATAATAACATGCACATGTTCTATATCATTGAGTAGCGGTTTGTGTGATCATTACATACACATGTTCTATATCTTTGAGTAGCGGTTTGTGTGGTAATAACATACACATGTTCTCTTTCTTTGAGTAGCGGTGTGTGTGGTAATAACATACACATGTTCTCTTTTTTGGAGAAGCTGTCTTGCAATTATCAGACATGTTCTGTTCTACTGTATCGTGTATCGTTCAGTTTTGCACAATTTTGCCAAATGAATGAAATCATGATTCAGGTGTTTTGTTTTAATCATATTAGTTCGTCCATATATGTTCTACAGCATGACAAGCTCGTGAATAATTTATGCCATAATTGCTAACAATTGTCATTTCCTCCGCAAGTTAAGTGTTATGCAGACTTGGTGGTGTAGCATTAAATTCTCTACAAGTCAGACTGATTAGACGAGTGCGAATAAGTTGACACATTTTCGACCAAACACTATTACTTATAATTCATTGCAATCAAGTTGTTTTTGGAAGATCTTGTCACGGCAATCTCAGATGAAGTCAAGAATTAAGTGTCAGTGTCTGTAGTGAGTAACACAGTATTGTATAAGCTTAGTACGTCAGTAATGGGCGAGTTCAGATGGAACGGGAATTTGATCTAAGTAGACTCTCGTTCCATTCGAACGCATTTGGTTTCTTCCATTTTTGTGCCTTCACCACTGAAGAGTCAAACTTCAGTAACACCAACTCCTGGCAGGGTTTACTGATGTCCTTTTTCTGTACGGTACGCAAAATGAGAGGGGCAA
This sequence comes from Spisula solida, assembly GCA_947247005.1. Taxonomy (NCBI): domain Eukaryota; kingdom Metazoa; phylum Mollusca; class Bivalvia; order Venerida; family Mactridae; genus Spisula; species Spisula solida. The sequence continues at coordinate 37,703,174 of OX365944.1, read as the reverse complement.
AAACTGTTTTAGATATTACATTACCAGGGCCAAGCTTTTGATTGGGTGATAATTGTAGAGACTGTATTGATGGGAATAAACATAATTCCTGTAATAGCATACCCTACCCTAGAGAGTCCATCCGAACTCGTCCTATGTATGGAAGTATTATGTGTGTTTAGCAGGTCTTATTACCTTACTCGAGTTAGTACACAACGCTAACAAACGGGAATCACTGCAAATGCAACTCCAATGTTTTTACTTGTACATGTATATAAAATTCGCAACAGAATAATCTCTATGTCACATTAGTAGGGTACGAACATGAGAACATGTCACGAGATTATTTAAAATGAAACAGGTATTTTAACAAATGTAGTGTTTTACTAGTTTTGTCACACGTACTAGTAATAATAAGCCATAAAGATATTTTTCAGCTGCAAAATCCCAATGGTTCTAATTACGGATGGTTAGCCGTTCACAAACGAATTGACTTTTTGTTGTAACTTGTTCACATGGACATAGTATACCTTAATACACAAGCGCATTAAATTTGCAGTGGGGTGTCAAAGGTTCGAATTCTCATAATAGTAATTGGTCATCAGTGGTCTAGTTAAGTAATAAATACCGTATGCTGTGGTTGCTAGCATGCAGAGTATTTAAAATGCCATTTGATCACACTATTTAGTCGTTCCATGATATCTATAGCATAGTATGCATACATCTCCAATTATAAAAATTCTGTTTTTCCAGCTTGTATAAGAAATATCATTTTATAACATGTATATACATAACTTACATTGTCTACTATTATAAAATGATATTTTATACCATTGTCACCTATATGTGCAGAATATGTGTATTTTGGGCCGGTGGCCTTATTATATTACAATAAACTTTAGTTGAGTTGAGTTGAGCTGTTGTTGCTTACATGGCCACTGGTGTCGGAGATATGGGTCGGAAGTTAAATGTACAAAGAATGGAGCAGGGGTCAAACGCTTTGGTCTTTAAAACACAATAGTATAAGAGTCAGCGATATCAATGCACCTGGCGCCAACCTCGGGTTCATTCTACCAATCTCGGGTTCGTTTCATATCACATGGTTAGTGTAACCTGGTCTGTTATCCTACCCAGCTGTACACAAAGTAACCGCAAGGGGCATTCTTGGTATTTTACCACCCTCATACCTTACTGAGGAACTACTATACACTGGTTGTAAATAAAGCCCAATATCCTACTTTCGAAATGTTCTAATTGCACAAACAGCGCCTTTCACAATATCTTTATTTCTGCGATTATAGAAAGTTATTTAACTCGTTCACATTTTTCAAGAGATCATAAATGTCACTTTTAGGTAAAAAGTTAATAGTTTAATTGAAGCACAATTAGTTCAGTTCTCTTTGTACATATGTTGACATGGCAACGATCAAAAGAGCAATAAAAATATGATAAAAATTGATCTCCATTCCTTCCTTAAGTCAGTTAAGATTACGGAGCTCTGATCTTTCGTGTAGTATCGTACACAGACATGGCGTCTACATGATGTGTACTCGGCAAATCACTGTAACAAAAGCAAAGCTCCTTGAAAGAAAGTTGTCAGAATTTTATCGCTTCTGTAGCCGACGTTATTTTTTATCGCGCCACTTTAATGGAGCTGCCTATAAGGGCAATGTTGAAACTAATGGAAACTGTCAAATATTTGAGCTAAGATATAACTGTAGCAACGTTTCGATGTCAACTATTATAAATAAGAACTACCACCAAAATCTGTTGTCAAGGAAACATTTTTATTCTTGAGTCATTAAAAACTAAGAATACAAACAGCTTGAAATATTTCAGTTATTTTATTTCGATTTTTGTTTGTTTGAATATAGCATAGAACCTTGTTACCGTTCAAGATGAACTTCTTTCAGAATGCCACAAAAATGGTACCGAAAGTGCATGTCAAGCAATATGTGTCATAGTATTTTCATGCTCCATGACCCAATTTTCTTAAAATGTATCTTCATACCATACCAAAGACGAAATAAAAATGCACCAGTATTTGGAACCGTTCCTTAACGCTGGGCATAAAAACTTAAAAAGGGAACACTGGCTTCTCTTCTCTTATACCCTTGTGGCAATGAATGCTATCAGGAATAATGTTTCGAGATTAATAAAATTGATAAAAATAGAAGAATTTGTTTCACAGTTGACCTGACAAAAATTTGTTTCATCTGTACCATTTTGTGTATTGAAGAATAATTGAATTATTGTCCTTATCATACGAGTCATTATATATTTTTGCAACATCTCATGTCCTATTGCAATATTTCTTAAACAATAACAAAAATGTAATTTCGAATCATCTTGATTGGTTGAACTAAACTAGTTTTGTAAACATTAAATCATTCAAAAATAGTATATACATCTCTTGAAGTAGTAAATTATGCTGGTTTTTGTTGTCCCTCTACTAGAATTCTTGTGTTTATAGACTAGTATTAACAATTTTGATACAACTATGTGAAAGGAATTTTTACAAACATCAAATGCACATTTCGTCAGCCTATTCAACTATCCTAAGCGACGTTTCCATCCATTTCTTTTAAACATAAACGTGTTTAAAGTTTGTACCAAACTTCTTCGTCTTTCATGTATCATTTGCACAAACAGAGAAATTAATCACACTACCTATGGTTTTGTGAAATGCTTCAATTGTGCATTTATTGTCCAAAACACCTACATGTTCTACCTCACACGTCCGCAGTATGTTTAGTGTCATCAGAATTACTACAAATAAGTCCATCATGTAACGGTCATTTCTGTAACGGGTTATTTTGTTACAGAAAGAACACAAATTGCTACAGGATAGACATTATTATGTTTAAATACTAAATTAAAACATTAACATATGTCTAGCTAAGAGCTGATTTATTTCCACTACCAAATGAAACACCAACACATGTCTAGATAATGCTATAAGTATGGACTCTTGTTTGTGCGTTACACGAATGACACTATTTTGTTACAGGAGAGACAAATTCTAGTTCAAAATCAAATACTTTTAAATGTTGTACTCAACAAGGAAGAAAATGTGTTTGATCGTGTAGTGCATTCGTAAATAACCCAAGATAAAGGTAATTTGGTGCGGAAGTCCCACACATACAAAACACCAAGGCATTCGTATGATTTTATGTTACAAGAATGACTTATTGAGTTATTTTTCTGTTAATAAAAGTGGGATTTCGTGGGATTCTAACACATTTATGGCAGGCAATATCTTGGAATATTCATTGCCTACGGTCATAACTCCTGATTTTGAGTGTTCTCTAGTTTTTAAATTGTGTTACATGACTGACAATTCTAACTATCTAATTATAATGGGAATGCCAACCCCAAAACACCTTTAGAACTTTCGGTTGCTGAGGAATACATATCCACTTAGAATACCTACAAGAATATAATATTAAATGCAATGTATGTCAAAGATAAACAGGATTGAAAATAGAAAAATATCAATAGCATGACATAACGGGAAAAGAGATTGGCAAAAAAGCAATGTCGCACTAACTAATATTGCTGCAACACTGTTGTCGCGTAAATATATTATATTGATACTGGATACACATCAATGCATCATTTAAAAAGGAAATAAATATTAAATATAGATATAACACTTTATTTTCATTTTTCTGTAAGTGAAATTTTGCAAACAATTATATTGACTCATACAAGTGACAAGGGAGAGCCATAGCTAAGTTTTGGAAATCGAGGCTCGACCCTTATACCCATGGTGAATGTATATAAAATGTATATAATATATATATATATGTATTTTTTTATGACAGTAATTCATATTTTTGGGGGTAACAAAATATGTTTAAACTAAAACAAGTGACAAGAACTAAACATGTTTTAAGACAAGGATCTGCATCATGCATAATAAACGGAAAATGTTGAGGGACAAATTTTATTTCACTCGTGATCACAGAAAATATTGTCTTCACTCTTGGCTATGTCACTCGTGAACATATGTACTTTTGTGATCGCTCGGTGAAATAATCACTCAGCAAATACCCTCCATTTATTCAGTTGACAATGTACTCCATGGCAACAAAGGCTTACGAACAAAATATCTACAGATGTGACCGAAGGACATGACGGAAGTCAATGTTACAGAAGATCAGAACCTGCCAATTTGTGAAACTGCGCTCTTGGTTATTAATTAATTCGAATCATTAATTATCACAATTATGTTGAGATTTTCTGTGCGAGTATACTACATGTTATAGGAAATGAAGATCAATATTTTATTCAGCAATATTTTCTCGTGCAGGATGGTCAAATTTGTACATGCCCAATGTAAAAATTTCTGTTTTTGCTTGAAGCTATATTTTATCGTATTTAATCGTATTTTATCGTGAAGGATGGTGAAATCGTACATGCCCCAGGTGAAAAATCGATATTTTCGCTTAGCTGTATTTTATCGTGCATGGTGGTGAAATCGTACATGCCCCACGTGCAATTCGCTTGTAGCTATATTTTATCGTGAAGGATGGTGAAATCGTACATGCCCCACGTGAAAATCGATCTTTTCGCTTGTAGCTATATTTTATCGGCATGATAGGACCTCTGGATAGACAGTCGAGTGTGTTACCACTGAGCTAAGTCCTTTGAGAAGACGTTTAGTTCAAAATAATCTTACTACGTGATAAATGAAGTGATATACACAATGTACGTGTATTTCAAAAATTGCACAAATATTGACGTCCATATCTGTACATAATGCCGATGCAAATATAATTGTAAAAGCGAACCGGATCATTTGCGTAGCATCGACAACCGGACCCTGATTCGTTTAACTTTGAAAACGTTAGATTTTGGCCTATATAAATACATTATTAATAAAAGAGGAGTATCTGGGAAAGAAATGTAACCCTACAATACATGCAAGTACATAGTTTAGACTCGGTAAGCTCTTACTTTGTCTAATTTGTCTCAAATGTCCGCATTTCATGTCTGTTGTGCATTGTTTACGATTGAATCATAACTTTCAACGTGTATTACGTGCATATGCATTGATGCAAGACAAAACCAAGTAGCTACGAGCATGCAGGACAAACGTGGGCATTCCGTAAGAGTATTCCTGTCTTCAGAATTCAAGAATAACCATACAAAATACGCAAAAATGTGACACTCACCAGCGTATTATTGTTGATAACCACCATTTTTAGCCGGATCATTTTCGCTACGTTAGCCGAACCCGTGTCGTTAAACCGGATCCATTGCGTTTTGCCGATACAGTGTGGTCTTGTTGTGGTATAAATGGTACAGCATTGGCGATGTTAGAATCGAAATAATAAATAGGAGCTGTGCTTTGTTGTGTTATAAAATATTGGCACTCGTTTGAATGCGTACATTAAATCACTCGTGCTACTCACTCGTGATTTAATTACTACGCATCCAAACACGTGCCTATATTTTATTACGCAACAAAATTAGCTACGTATTCATTATTTCTTAAATCGTACATGCCCCACGTGAAAATCGATCTTTTCGCTTAAAGCTTTATTTTATACTGGATGGTGAAAGCTCATCCCCTCGTGCTAATCGTTATTTTCGCTTAAAGCTATATAGTTCCGTACACGGAATCTACATTTGCCAGGTACTATAGTGACCGGCCGTCACAGGAAAACGGTCGTTTTTAAAGCCAGGTCACAACGCAACGTGCGTGTTTTTGTCTGTACGTGTTTATGAGACTACGACAGTGCCTGTAACGTGCGTTGACGTACTCCCTCCGTACTCTTTTCCCACGTTTGTTTGGGAAAAAAACGCATCAGGTGCAACGGTGACATACCCTGTTTGGACGAGACACGTATCACAATCAGCATATTTCCATCTCAGTTTACAGAGGCCCCTTCAACTCCCTACCTATTAAATCGCTAACCAGTCCCAAATTATTGCAGTACGTTCTCAGTGGATCAACTATGAAATATAGAAGAAAATAGTTGATATCTTATCTACAAGCATTCTGAAACTTTACCATGCGTTTCGGTTTCGTTTCAGTCATGATATATTTCCCGCTGTCGGCATACACAACTTTCAGAATCAACATGTTAGTTATTTTCAAATTGGTTCCGCATTGATCAGTATTATTGACCGATGTTTGAAAGAACTTGGTTTCCTTTGGCAACGTCACCCGACATCGAGCGGCACAAAATTCAACGCACTTTGCAAACTATGACGTATTATTTATGAGTTTGTATTTTGATTTAATAAAGGTATGGTTTTAAATGTGCCGTAATACAGCAATCCATTCATGATGTATAAAATAAACAATATCACCCTTTACGTCTCTTTCAGGGCAACTATCCTCGAAGTCGTTGTCTGAAAATGAGTAGGAAACAAATTCGAAATTAAATGTAATGTTGCAAATGAAATGTAAAAAATGTTACAAACGCAAACAATCATTTAATGGCATGCAAAAACAGTAATAGTTTATTTATTGCAAATGTGCATAAGCAGACAAGGGACGGTGTAGCAACGTTAAATGCATCGACGCTAAATGTCGTAACCGACGCTAAATGTCGCAATTCCCCCCTAAATGTCGCATCTTTGACGTTTAATGTCGCAACAAATTGGATTGACGCTTAATGTCGCAACATCAACGCTTAATGTCGCAATCCTTTATAAACACTCTTTTATAGTATGACTGTTATTGTTTTTGTCCAGACTTATCAAAGAACAGTTATTAGGGATTTACCGGGATGAACCGAATCTTACTTAGCGAACCGACGTACGACCGTAACAACATTTGATCGCCAAGACGAACCGTGGTGAACCGTGATAATCTTATCAAACTGGCAAAAGAGACCCGATTGTTTTAAAATGTTTAAAGCCTCATGTGGTCATCAGGAGCTACCGTGAGGAATGGTTCAGAACCCGGTACGTCCCGGTGGAGGAAAGCCGGTATACCGTGATGACCCGGAACATTTTGTAACAAAATATCAATTGCATTCTCTCATTCCCGACGTTTCCCCGGTGTACCCCCGGTCTGAAAGAATATTCTATCAGTTTTACGCCGGAGTAGCTAGAGCTTATTCCCGGTTAAGTACGGTGTCGTTACAGTGTTATTACGGTGCAGAGCGGTAGGGTCCCGGTAAAGCACGGTTTGGTCCCGATTGTTGCCGGTGGTGTTAAGGTGGTAGTCGGTATCGCCGGAGCGCATCAGGGCTATACCGTACATTACCGGGGCTCAGCCGGCTCTCGTCACAATCTATATTTATCTATGCTACGTTTTATCACGGTACACATAGGGTGGAGATACGGTCCTTCCGCTGAAGGTCCCGGTTTTATCACAGTGATCCCCGGAGTAAGCCGGTTCTCGATACACTCCTGGTGACCCCCGGTGTATCCCGTTTGTATTAAACAGTTTAAAACAACCGGGCTGTTAGCCGGTGCATCACGGTTTATCCCAGATCACCCGAATGTTCACGGTGCCGCTACGGTTGTCTCCCCGGTTAGACACGGTTCCTGGATTACAAACCGGGGATACCAAACCGGGACAGTGAGAACGGGGCTTTAGCTCTACCGCGTGGTTGCATCCCGGTATCAGTACCGATTATCCCAGTATTATCCCAGTATTATCCCAGTATAGCCACGGTGTGAGCTTACATAGCCCTGTGTCGGTTTGGCATCCCCGGTTGGTCCCTGTGTATTAACCGGTAGGTATCATGTCTAACCGGGCTAACAATCTTTGAGACACTGTGATCTTCTTAGACCGTGAAAAGTGTTGATCTGACCGTATGACGTCGTACAGTATGGGTTCGAATTCCACTATAGGTGCAAACCAATTCCGGGATTTTTTTAGATGTTTATTACAACTCGGAGTGAACAAAAAAATGTAAAGAACCGACTAAATCGAGGGATTTCCGGGGCACTACCAGTATATCCGGGCAGATCTTTGTCTCTTTCTTCCACAGGTCCATGAAAAGTGTCCAATACCGTCTATTTATACATATTTAAATATGTATATATATATATGTGGGCTAAGTCACTTTTCATGGACCTGTGCTTTCCTCCCTCTACCTTGATGAACCGTGGCATACCGGCATTATTTGGACTGCACTGTACCCTGGCTCAATAAAGTACGTTTCATATCGATCGAGGCAGGGTAGAACCCAACATATACCCGAAGAATGGTTATAATATTATATCAGGGGAGATAACTCCGCACAGGACAAGATTTACTTCCCTTGAATTCAGGGGAGGTAACTCTGTCCGACATATTTTAAGTCGGTAAGAGTGACTCCCCCTGAAAATCAGGGGAGAGAACTCTGTACAGGACAAGAGTTACTTCCCTTGAATTCAGGGGAGGCAACTCTGTCCGACCTATTTTAAGTCGGTGAGATTTACTTCCCCTGAAAATCAAGGGAGATAACTTTACAGTTCATGAATTACTTCCCTTGATACCACGGGAGGCAACTCTGTTTGACTTTTATCAAGTCGGTTAGAGTGACTTACCCTGAAAATCAGGAGTAATAACTCTAAAAAACATGGGTTTGAACACCCAATAGGAAGAGTAGCTTCCCTTTGATTCTTGAATGTAATGGTAGGCTATTATTATACCACTGCTTAGTAACTAGAGACATACTTTATTTAGTGCATATTACGATATATTACGATATCTGAACGTTTTTCTTGTTGGATAAATCTAACCAAGCATGTAATGCAACTATGATTTCCTGGAAAGCTGGAGTATGTATTATTTATCTTCTTTTTTAATGTTTCTTGTATAATGGCCAAATCATGAGATAGATATAAGTGAATTTATTTTATTAGGTGCAGAATTTTACAATTTCTTAATCGAGTTTCGTGCCCCTGGGCAAACGACGCAAACTTTTTACCTAGTATTACACCTATACATAAATATCACCTTTCATTCATGATTTGTGAATGAACAGCTAATCCACGGTTTCCATGATAGTATTTACATGTATAATGCATCTTAGGGAAACATAAATATCTTGACTTGCGATATGCATATTCACTGCAAATTGAAGAATAACCTATGTCCTCATAGTATGTTCCTTATATTGATTATAGTAGCCCTCGACACAATACTATATGTAAATAATTAATTATCTTGATTATATTATTTAGCTGATACACTTAAAGGAAATATTACGACTTTGAGAAAATTCTAAAGTTTTTCTATTAAGACTCGACTCGATAGTTGATTAGGCACAAATAAGGAGCGGAAGGTCGGATGTTCGAATCCCGGAATGAGTCGGATCTGAAATGACCGTTGTTGGAGAAATACAAACACACATAACAAAAGAGTCGCAGACGACTTCACGTATAACCATATTAACTATCATTTTGGTGTATTAAAAGTTCAAAATGGTTAAGTTAAAACATGATGTATGTGTTAATTTGTATGATACGCATCATTCAAACGTGAAAGTAGCATAAAACTTGAAGGTCAGCGGCAATGACGATACTTCAGTTTGGTTATGCCCGTGAAACGCTTTTACAAAAGAAGGCGTTATGTTTTGCCTATGCAAGTGACGCCATTTGACGTTCTGCTTTTTATGATTGCGTCATGTACGTAATTACGGCGATGTTTAATTGTGTCTATAAGCGTATGAATGTCTGAAACTAGCTTGTTTTCTTATTGTATCGGATATGTGATAAATAATTTATTTTTAAATTCATAATATTATTCAACTCGTTCCAGAAATTTAATAATAAACCAACACTCATTCAATATCCAACATATATTATCGCCATCGCTGGTTGATAGAATGCTATGTGAATGGGTAGAGTATTTACTTAGAGATAGGCAGGTCCTAGGTATCGACACACATCATTTGATCAGAATGTAAAGGGTGGTAAATATTTATGTAGATACATTTGTAGTTTATTTCGAAAATAAGGCAATATGCCCATGATTTCACATGTATAAGTACAAACATGCATTTACAAATTATAAACAAACACAAAAAAATTTTTAATATACATAATAATATTATTATAATATAAACAAAACATGCATGTATACATATTATTATTTCCATTTCCGGTACCGTAGTATATGCGGAATAAGTGCAGATTAACAGCAAAAAGAGTTATTTTTAAAACCACATTTTACTAGTAACTATAAATAGAGTTATTTGTATGAGAGTATTGATACTACTAATAATTATGTAATCTAAAAAGTATGTAGCATGTATTTTTTAATGTATACTGAGTTTTTGTTTTCGTACAGTATGTATGTACATTCAAGTCCTAGGGGCAGCACTCTGTAAAAAAGATGATTGGGGCCACCCCTGAGTAAAGTCGCTGGACGCCTGTCACGGGCTGAACCCCTTATATGAAACAACTACATGTACATTTATTTACATACAGAGACAACAGTTCATTGAGATCATTTGAACAATGTCATCTAATTTGCTTTCTATATGATACTAATGACTTTGAATTCAGAATTGTAAGTTTCCTTCTATCAAATACAGGCTAATTGCCTACTTTATAGTACAAATTTACAATGTCTGCACTTTCAGCCCCCTGATACCTGATATCGCTGATAGAGTTACCATGGTTACTATGACGTGATATGATGGTCTTCTTTATATTCAACAAAAACTTGATTCAATATTCTTTCTTTCAATTCCAAAACAAAACTATACTACCAAAATTCGCTAAGTTATTAAGCATTAATTGTGGGACATGTTTTTTGGATCACCCTGTATGTAACAAAACGTTAACGTTTCGCTCAATTGAATGATAAAAATATGGTCAGAACGTCCGTGAGATCTTGTTTATCCATTTGTCACAGTTTATTTAAAAGTATGTACATGTATTCAATATTTTTGCAAACGTATATCTTAAACATAATTTTTCTCTCACTCGTGTACATATTTTAATTGTTGTTGTTTATGTAAAGTTCTGTTGCTACTTGCTGCTATAAAATTAATGCACATAATTATAATGTAAATGTGATTATATAGCTCACAGGGAAGACTGGATATACACAACTGTGTTGCATCTTTAAATATAGTTTTGATTACTAGTATAACATGTATTATTATTATTATATTTTTCTGAGAACAAATGTTGGTTGGACCCCAACTCAGATCAATATTTCTGGATCCGCGCATAAACGTTGATGACAAAATTAATCATTATAATTTAAACAGTCATAGCAGGCAGGTACCTTCTTTTCATCAAATCGATTACCGGTTCTGGAAAACTAAAATCGATTTCAGTCATAAATTGAATCGGATCCGATTAACCGGTTGGTCGTGACTGTCCTACCCGAAATTGCTTATATATTTAAATTTATGTTAAGCTTGGCCTTACATCCTGGCAAACCCTTAATAGCTGTTCTTGGATACATCTGGACTAAAACTAGAACAATAATACTACAAAAGAGTGCTCAAAAAAGGATTGCGACATTTAGCGTTGATGTTGCGGCATTTAACGTCAGTCCAAATTGTTGCGACATGTAACGTCACAGATGCGACATTTAGCGACAGGGGGGTTTGCGACATTTAGCGTCGGTTGCGATATTTAGCGTTAGCCATGCGACATTTAACGTCAAGTGAGACATTTAGCATCGTTGCAACACCGTCCCGTGTCTGTTTATGCACATTTGCAATAAATAAACTGTTTTTGCATGCCATTAACTCTTGTTTGCCTAAATGGGCCGCCCGATGTCAATAACGTCAAACTATCACATCAAAGTTCAAGCAGTTCCGTAACACCATACTATTTACTTCATTGAAGTTGTATAAGAAATGTTATCATTTCTGGTTGATAGGTCCATGAAGTGTATTTTGCTGTCTGGATTGTTTTTGAGAATCATTGAATGATTCATTCACAATCAGTTATGACACTAATAATTATGTATACCCATGTTATGACGTTACGGTGATCGTTTTAGTCATAGTGACGTGACGATTCGTAGATCTACTGCACTTGTCAATTCCCCCCCCCCACCCCCCACCCCCCACCGCCCACCGCCAGATATTGTTTTGGGAACTGGTTGTCTAATTTCCCTCCCGTGTGCAGATAGTCCTGTCTAATTCCTTGGGGCGTGGTTGTTCTTGATGTCAGATATCCCTATGGTAGATTTTCATTACAATGAAAACCTAGAAAAATAGACGGGCCAAGTCTAATTCCCGCTACATGTGACGACAGGGTTTATCAAATTCCCGTACATCGGGAAAGTCTCATGTCTATCTCCCCGTGCATCCCCGCCGCCCCCTCTGGGTGAAAACATTGATAAGTGCATACATAAGAAAATCAAAATCAACTATATTTCCTCGTGCATTGTCGTGAAATCGAGCATGCCCATCGATACTTTCGCTCAGATATATTTTTTCAAGCAGGATGGTGCAATCGAATATATTCCAAGTGGAAATCAATATTTTCGCCCGGCTATATATTCTCGTGCATTATGGTACTATCGAACATAATCCACGTGAAAATCGATATTTTCGTTCTGCTATAATGGTGAACCACGTGCAAATCGCTATTTTCGTTTAGCTATATTTTTTCGTGCATGCTAGTGCAATCGTACATGCACCACGTGCAAATGTGACCGACCGTCACAGGTAAATGATCTGGTTAGAAGTGAAAGTGTATACATTATGTTTGATTATCTTGATATTGTTGTGAATTTTCAGTCGATTAAAAGGAAATAGAAAAGCAACACCTAATTCACTAGACCACACTTTCTCATACAAACGTATGAGTTGAATTTAGATATGAATAACAGAAAATACAATGTGTATGAACGTTATGTGCTAGTATACGTCTAGACTGACTTAAACAAACCGTGAAGTTGTACTTTTATTATATGTACTTCTATATCAGAACTTTTAAAATGAAATACTGAGGAAATGTAGTCTAGCAAAATCATAATTGCCACAGACGCAACGCAGACACACATTTTCGAAACCAATGTTGTGCTAATCATTTTAGTGAACATTTTGAGAACACGCCCTTTGAATAAAAAACAACAAAATGAAGAAAAATACGGCAGCTTGGAAATTTCAAATTCAATTTAAATCATTGTGTCGACTCGATGAGAAGAATCGACATTTTTGTCAGAGAATGTGATAATTGTTCAAGTTGATAAAAACGTTGGCTTCAGTTTCTGTTTTTTTTTAATTCATTAACTTCGAAATGTGTCAGTAAGTGTTTCTGGAAGTTATAAGACACGTGTATGCTTGAACAGTGCATCGCCGTTCTGCAACGATGATTTTGTACATGAATACAGTAGAGGATTTCGTTCTGGAACTTGATAGATTAAATTGTGTCGAATGAAAAAATAACATAACTTTGAATTTGTTGATTGAAGACAATAGTAACAATACATACACAAATTTATTACATTTATATGGTGACCAATTATGAATGAATGAAAACAGTATATGCGGAAGCGTGCGTTATTCAAGGACCGTAATCCAGAAAGGCCTGCAGTGAGTTGGTTAAAATCGAACTTGGATGAAATATTTATGCCAATAATCATTGTAAGGCTTCGTGACTTAATTCAAGGGCCAAAATTCAGGCAGGTCGGTGATATGATCGCCGATGTAATTGATCTTGACCGAGACAGTATGCCCATAAACATTGTCACCAAGTTTGAAGGTAATCAGATGAAAAATGTTTATATTGGAATCCAGACAAGGCTCATTTCTCATTTGGTTGTAATTCAAGGGCCATAATCCAGAAAGTCTAAAGCGATATATACGCCTCTTAACGTTGTCACCAAGATCAAAGATGATCAGATGGAAACTTAATTGAAGTTCGAAAAGCTTATTCCGACCAAGCACGAAAATATTCCTTGCAGTGCACGAGGCCCCCGTGCACCGCCATTCCGCATCGATGATTTTATACATGAATACGTGATTTCTTTCTGGAAATCGATAGATTAGTGCGTCGAATGAAAAAAAAACACATAACTTTGAATTCATTTATTGAGTACAAATACATACTATTATATTTATAGGGTGGCCAATTACGAATTCGTTGAAATGTATTGAACTGCAAAACATAAAGCAAAGTCATGATTGCCAGTTTACCACAGACACTACGCAGACACACAATTTCCAAACAAATTCTAAGCTGATCTCAGTAATGATCATTTTGTGAATAAACAAGTCAAAACTCTTCACAAAATATAATATATTTTACCGTTTAGTTATCGATTGACTTGACTTGATTATTTTTTAAAAGAGACATTCATATTTCTGCATATTGCATTACCCATTCCAATTTGTGTTATTTTTCATGGTAACACTAGTAGATGTTAACAATCCTCGATAGCCTAGTGGTTGAGCGTTCGCTTCGAGCGCGGGAAGTCTCGGGTTCGATCCCTGGCCGCGTCATACCAAAGACGAAATAAAAATGGTACCAGAAATTCCCTTGCTAGACGCTCAGCATTAAAGGGAATCTGGCTTCTCCTCTCTCATACCCTCGTGGCGATGAATAACATCAGGAATGAGGTGTCGAGAGTGATTAATAAAAGTTGGAAAAACTTGTTTCACAATCGACCTTAAATAAATTAGTTCAAACTAACAATTGTTCAAAGTTTCATAGCAATTTACAAATGTGAATATCAGATGACCATAGCAATGTTTCTGTACATTTTGTATATTCTACAAAACATATTTGTTCATTCAATCCTTTTAAGATTTTGTATGAGAAAATATTTTGAGTTGAGACATTTTTCTTGCATCACGTGTTTGGCATGCTCATATATCAGTTTGTATGTCAAGCTGCCAGACAAAGGGATGATGAATGCGCTGCTGTATGAGAATGGATTGGTGTTTGAGTGCTTTACGATGTGTTTCTTTGATACTGGGTGCCACATAGTACACGACCAACCTTAGTCCATGATAGATCATACATGACAATCTTATATAACGTAAGAAAACAATACATTTATGTTTCGACATCGTATATGACGGTATAGTAATTCCGTGTCCGACTTAAAAAGACACGGGTCACCATGACGGGTGAAGACGTCACAAGAAATGTTACTTGATATGAAACCTAGTTTGTTGAAACCACTGCACTCACAATAAGTGGTCAGACTTATATGCCGACCACTTACGACTTTCCAGGACTATCGGTGAACTGCCACAACACCTAATATAGTCTATACCATATAGATGTTTCACTATAAATAAACACTGGTCTAAACACTCTACAAAAAAAAAATATAATGCCGATCATGTCAGCCTTGGCCAGTCAGCGCAACCACTAGATCTTCATCATACTTTTATCATTTTAGATTAGCTGTGTTGTAAACACAGGTAACTGTATCATTAATAAAGAGTACACAAAAACATTTTTTTATAAAATTTATATTATCTTAGAAAGGTGCATTTGTACTAATGTAGTCAGATTTTCACGGTATTAAAAATAAGAATTGGCTGTCGATATCTCCATCAAGTAATTACATTCATAGACAACATCGTTAGAACTACCGCCATGCAAAATCCCATAAATATTGATCAACTAGTTAAAAAGTTATATTTTCGTATTTATGGACAGATTTTTATAATATGTATATCAAATTAAAAACGAGGCTCTCTAGTTTCTGATTATGTAATAATATTTAACATAACATCAGTATTAATAAAATGTATATTAAAAACAAACTGCACCTCACGTTAACAAGAAGTTCATAAATCCAGTAT